>OY754873.1:10037693-20037693 GCA_963576445.1 Lithosia quadra
CTTTGAAGTGTTCCATAATTTAGTTTAAAGATTCCCTTACATGCAAACATACATACAAAGCTTATAAAAGTGTGTTAAAATCTGGAATATTACTTATATTTAGACTTTAATTTAGTTTAAGGCAAAAGAATAACTTCCTACTACATTTTATTTGTTAAGCACTGTGTGGCACACATTAAGTAATTATTTAAGGTCCAGTATAATTCCAAGACTGGTAAAATGAAATCCCCAAAGACTAGGAAGGCGGTTGATATCGCACATCTACAACTTCCCAGTGTTTGCTCTCAATACGATAAGACCGACAAAGTTAACTCATAATTGACTTAATAAATTGGTATTGTTAACTACGTCTTTAAATCTGTTAGAAACCTGTACATGATAAGATCACTTTCAGATATTTTCATCTATTTATTTCATTTTTTAATGTAAACAAAGTTATACAAATACCAATATACTAATATTAAATAAAATATGATGTACAAAGGCAAGCTTAACTCAAAATGAATTCACTCCCAGCAAACCTTTGAGTTATAGATGAAGATTAGTCCGAGAAGGGGTTTAAAGTACCTATATAATCCGCGCGCGATCAAAATGTGATGCTACCTTTTGGAACTGAGACGTAAGTGGGCCGCCGGCTAGCCGTAGCGTCGGCAAACTCATGTCGAAGCTCACAAAACGAAGCTGTATTTTTAGTGCGACTAGATTTCTAAATGAGTTTAATTTTGAATGCGAGATTTATAATAATTAGGTATAATATTGTATGATTGTCTGTTTGTCCGCAAACTTTTGTGCGCGCAAAAATCAGAAACTACTGGAGGGAGTTTGATCAAACTTGGTACGATTAGGTATAGTTCATAGTTTTGGGCAACACATAGGCTACTTTTTATTCAAGCTGAAACCCGTGGCTTCGCCCGTGCTTCGTTTTTAGGTCGTTTTTGGTCATATCTCCGGTTCTACTTAACCAATTACAACCAAACATACGGTAAATTTTTAGTATAAGCAAGACCTTTTTAAAAAAAACCGCATCAAAATCCGTTTGGTATTTTTTATCGCTATCGATGGACGTAAAAAGAACTGAACGGATTTTGATGCGTTTTTTTTATTAGAAAGGTCTTGGTTAGACTCAAAATCTTACGCATATTTGATCACAATCGGCTGATTAGAACCGGCAATAAAACGCGAAAATCGACGTCCACGCGGGCGGGCAACAGCTATCTTTAATATACCGCCTTTTCTTATCTGATCTACATGGATCTACATGTAATCGTGCCAAAAATACCGAAACGACGACGACGACAGTGATAGGAGATAGGACGAACATCAAATGTCTGACAGGTAAGAACAGTTCAACCGTTCTCGAGTTTTTGCAATACCAACAGAATTGCAATTATTTTTTATTTATATAGATTAAAGATTAATAATGAGTAGAAAAAGGGGTAAAACCTTGAGTACCTAGTCAATCTCGCGAAATAGTTCTGGCATTTGATAGATATTTCAATCAAGAACAAAGTCGGTGTTAACACGCTAACGCTACGTGAGAACTGTCATTTTCGATTTACTTTGACAAGGTTCCTTCACATTTTCATCGCGCGCGGATTATACCTACATTATAAGTGCACATGATACTCGGAATTTAATAAAACTGATAACTATATTGTCTCAAGTGCAGTTTCTTTTTCTCGAAAAAAGGTTTGTCTTGTTGATAACCATAATAATTTCAGGAATGTGTAGCGTGGTATACCTAGCCTAGCCTCGCTCCGTTCAGCCGTTTCTACTAGATCTGCGCTGAGCGAGGCTAAGTAAATGTATTCTATTATCTAATTAACAAGCACATCCCTCGCTATACACCCTCGCACATCTCTGATGGAAACGCAGCTTTAGTGTTTCTTGAACTTGTGAAAATTATTGTTGCCAAGACTCTTGTTAGTTTCTAAACCAAGTTATTGATGATCTTGACCCTTGTTGTACAGGATTACATAAATGAATGAGAGATGTAGCTGTAGTTCATTGAATATTTCATTGAATGTAATGTAACTTATACCACCTCGTACCAACTGTGTCTAAATTTCGTAAGATGGCTTTTGTAATCCATCCTGCCATTCTCAAGATCTTAGGCAACAAACGTATAGAGAAATAAAAATCATTATCGATTTATTGGCTTGTTTTTAGACTATTTGGTTAATTTTTGAACATTTTATTCAATACATAGATATAAATACCTATGAATGTTATTTATAAAGAATATTTCTAATAAAAAATAGCAACTTTTACGTATTTGACAGAGCCATTTGTATATCTACTATCTTTGTATTTTAATAAAATATATTTTTCAGAAACTGCGTTGGCAAACTGTATGGTATCACATTAACCTCGAACTCCGTTCAATGGAGATGATTACCCATGCCTTGCCATCCGTCGTTTGGCTTGCTAATGAATCAACACCGGAGGAATTCGTGACGTATATTCTGCCGAGTCTGCAGTGAGTAACTGAAATTCAACTCTCTAATCTTAAAATCATTAATGAATCCACTGTAGTTATGAAGGACTTATGGTGTAATCGCCCCCTGCTTCGTGATGTATGGTCAGTGTTAAAAGTAGGTGATCATTTTCAGATTTCAAAATTACGTTGAACAACATTGCAATGCAATTCAACTACGAACTTGTACTATTTCGTCGTTTCCTCTTACAAAAATTAATACCTACCTATACAAAAATTCTGCCACTGCAAATATATATTGTACTATACATTATCTTCAGACATTATCTTAATAAACTTCAAATAATAATAAAATAAGATAATATTTATAAAGGACTGTACAGGATAGATACCTCATCAATATAATAAGTATAAAAATAATGATACGAGGTAAAGTGCTTATTACAAAGTTCTCATACTACGAAATAGTACGTAGTATAATAATATTATATTATATGCAATGATTTGTACGGATATTTTATATGATCTATGAATCTATTTTGCATAAGTACCACCATTTAAAAAAATCATAACAGGAAACGAGAATTCTCTGTTATCAGACGTCATATTATTATAATATAAAAACGCCGTAACAATTTTTATATTGTTATAATTATAATGCATTTTTTTAAATATGTGAGACAGATGTAGAAGAAATATATGGTAAAGCGTATTATTATTCGCAGACAAACTTATTTCTTACGAAATATTAAAACCATAACCACAGACCACCATCATGATAGAGTTACGTTGGTAAGTATACATACTTCACAATAGGTATTATGTCCGACATACGGGGGGACTCTATGTTATCTTTGGGACCCAAGCCAACCTCACCTACTAGCCAGTTGACGAGGCTTTGACACAGACCTCTCTCAGGGTTCCAGCTCCCGTAAAAGCCAATAATCAAGAGAATAAGAGACCTATCTCAAGCTCTAAGGTGCAAGTTTTTCTTGCAATTAGCACCACCGATGTGATAGTGATATGTTTTGTACATTATTCAATCAATAGGTATTAAGTTTCTATACTTAACTATGTTCATTTTTATAAACTATTTATATTTATAAATAAATGGGTAATAACAATTAATATACCTACTTATGCAAAAACCAATATTTATTTTTAGTTATATTCACTGTTTTCGTTGCGTACACGTACGCATTTTAAATAATAGCTGTAGACTGAAGAGAATTTTTTGTACTTAATTATTGTCAGAACAAGATTTTTCAAGGAAGAAAGATTCGATAAATCTCGGAAGTTGACGGGCACGACTATTTTGACATAAAGGGAGGTATATCACAGGTATTACAATTTTGTGTTTTTAATTTGCTAACAAAAAGTTTCTATGAGTATGAAACTCGAATTCTGGACCACCGTGCGCCGTGGGCACTCTGCTTCATAAAATAAAAATTAACAAATGAAATACCTGACTGCGTAAAAAATAAAAAGAAAAAAAGCACTCAGATGTCCGGTGATCTAGAAATATAACAACAGAATAGTCGGGATCTATTATTCGACAGCCAATCTAATTTTTCAATGGATCCCGACTGTTTAATTGTTATGTTTCCGGACCACCTGAATGTTTGTTTGTTTTTTCTTTTTGTTTTTTACTCAGTCGGGTTTTTTGATTTTTAAATTACCTATAATTTCTTATACTTTTTAGTTATTTACAATACCTGGCTAGCTATTAACCCGACTTTGTACTGTCTAATAAAATCCCCTGTTTGATAATGTTTGTTACGCAACTTTAAATCGATATAAATCCTAAACGGTCAATAGAATCGAAAAATGTTGAGAAGAAACTAAAACTGATTTTTAAATACTTATTCAACGATAGGTACCCCACTTGACATAGTTTGTTGACTTCCATTTTTTTTCAATATGGCGTCCAGTAGTCGCCATATTGAATTTTCACTAACGTCATCTTTTTAGTGACACTCGCCGGACTAAGAGGAATCGATTCACGTGTGAATCATAAAAAGCGACCCAGGTGTTTGTTCTGTAGAGTGCTTCAAAAGAATATACAAACATTCATACATACCTACATACATAGGCTGATAAACAAATTACCACTCCTTTGCTTCGCGCAGTCTGGTAAAAATAAATAGATAAACAGAATTATTCTTCTTCTATCTAGTACACGAAGGACATTATTTATGTACTTCAGAAAACAAGTTTATAAATCAACAGTCTTAGTTCGTTGTTACTAACCCAACTCAGATATCCACTGATGGTTTAATCGCAATGCTTCTCCCCAATTGAATCCTTAAATCTAATTTCAGGCTTCGGTATCTTTAGGCTAAGTATGCTCTAGTTTAGAACAGATATCTAAGTTGTATTATAGGGAAATGCTTTTGAATTCCAGAACTCTGATCAACTCCATGAAGGGTTACCCAGCCTACGTGATCATCTTGGAAAATTTGCATATCTTCGTAAAGAAATGCCCCAAAGATTCGATACATGAGGTGATGTCAACACTTTACCGTGCTTTGGATAAAAATACACCTCAGAACCAAGCAGGAAAGGTATGAAACACAAGATAAAGTATGCTTTCTTATGAGATATCAAATACAAGATATTGTTGCCGAAAGGGAATGACTACATATTATTTATTGTAATATAATTGTAAAATTAGATTTTTGTTACTCTATTTCGAGCTGCAATGATTGCTGCTTATGAAATTATAATTTTAATTTGTTCGTATAAAGTAAATAATTATGTCCAAGTTGTAAAACAGATATTCTATAAGGTAGATTTACTTGATTGACAAGTAAGTGAAACGAGTTCTTCAGATATAATCACTCATAAGTACTTCTTTGCTGAGGGGAATTCGTCAAAAAAGTGTTAAATGTTTTATAATGCCCGTGGAGCGAAATACCTACCGAAGTGGTGGTAGGCACCAATCTTCAGACTTATTAACCTCACCGAATCACCATTGTTGACAATCCCGTCTTTTTTAGAGGAAATTAAGCCCTCCTCCCCGTACGAGCGACTTCCGCGAGAAATAAACATGCCACTGCTTTTGGCCCGTAAGTACGGTGACGGCAATTTATTAATCTGTGGTGACGGGCGGTTGGCCTTCTATCCTCCGGCTATTTAGAGTGATTTTTGGAAAAAATAATTTTATTTCATCACTGTCCCGAAGAGCTGTCGTTCTTGCCCGTGCGTTAACTACCTATATAAACTGTAAAGTTTCTTCCTGTAGAAATACAGCTCTGAAAGAATTCACAGATTATGAACTCAATTGGCCTTTCTTGCTTGCTTTTGTAGTTTATTATTTTGTCTTTTACAGTCTAAACTTTATGAAGTGCAAATAACACTTGGGAATATAAATATTGTATCTTGTATTAATATTTCAAATATGTGTTTCGATTACATCTCTATCCGCTAGGTTAGAGTTGTAATTTATCTGTTGTGTTGTGAGTGTCTTGTAGATAATGCTGCTAATTCTCTTTGGTCATCTCTAAACTTAACTTTCTCTAAAAAAATCTTATTGCATCAGGGGCATTATTCTGTTTGACATTGATTTCTAATCACAGTCGAAACGTGAGAAGTCAGTCGATTTCGATAGGTTAACATAGAGGAAAGAACCGGTGTAAAACTAAACCAACCTAAATGTGTCGGCTAATACGAACGTGGATGGTTACGGTACGATTTGTCAAATAGAATAAGGGCCCTGTTTCTTTCATGAAGGACAGATGATTTTATTTAAGTTAAGACCTGTCAAATTAAGACAGCGCCTTGTTGGTGCGTAGTAAGTTAAGTCGGATGTTCTTAGATATCGACTAAAATTGAAGGGTACCGTCAAGGCGCCGACTTAATTTGACAGGTGTTCACTAAAATAAATCATCTGTCCTTTTCTATTTGATAATGAAAGAAACAGATGCAATTAGAAAATTTTGGAGAATTTTAAGTTTAGAGATGTAACAACAGAATTAGCAGCAGTGGTGTCGATTCTGACGTGCAATTTCACTAAACTTAACGTTTTGCTTATTTCACAATTTTTTAAAACCATATTACTACGGCCTGCACCTGATTATTTTTGACAATTTTGGCAACAAAACAACGTTTGAATTGGCTTTAAAGTGAATATAACATTTAGAGGTTTTAGATAAGTTTAGTGAAAATGCACAATAGAATCGACAGCACTGTAATTGTGCGAATAACTACTTATTTGGTGACGTTAAAAATATTAGTAATGAGTAATGTGTCTAAGGAATATTTCATTTATGTAAACTGTTGTGTCTATAATTCTATACATATTACAAAATGTGTAGGTCTCGTATACTCGTACATGGTGCTAAACAGCTTATGAGTAATGGTATAAGATATAAAATTCTTTACATGTTTGCAACTGTTATCTTTTTCCATAGAACTCTGTCATTGCTACGTACCTATTCACCACCAGAAACGTAACCGTAAATTAACACCAAATAAGATGTTAGGTTTGAACTGGAATATATCTACTATCCTTTGCCCTTACCGCCCACTACATAATTATTAACAAGTAGTTTTTGCATAAAATTATACCTTATAATAAATTTAGGAACAAAGTTAATGGAATCTCTATGTTTGCAAATCTTTGAAACCAATTTAGAAACTTAAACTTATTAACGTTGATTGAATCATTAATACTAATAGTCTGAGAGCTGGTAGACTGATTACTTCATAATTCCTTGGATGAAACACTACCATTTTAAATGTTTTTATAATAATTAATTTCAATTATAACTAATATTTTGTTAAAATTTCAGCGTACTTCAAACACATTTTGCTAATTATTCCCGTAAGCTTTTACCTTTAAAAATATAAGGTCTGTATTTTCTGAGCTTGGCTATTATTTGGAGAAGTATCAGACAAGTTTGTGAATCAAACTTCTCGCGGCTCCCATAATAGAATTCATACTCGAAGTTGTATTTCTATTTACATTACTATGCTTATTAACGTTTACTACCTTTTGACAGTCGGAGATACAAGTGGCATCTTTGATTGCCATGCAAAATGTGTCCGATTACATAGAGGACAAACTTCTCTACGGCATGGTGCTTTGTAGAGTGAAATACTTACTGGAGAAAAACCAAAGTGATGTGAAGGTCATAAGTCTCGTTCTTGGGTTTTATGAGAAGATACTTTTAAGACTGGAGAGGGTTCATATTTTGGAACAGGTTATTCCTACTTTGCTTGCTATGCGTCTCAGCGACCCCGACATAATCAACCGAGTCGTTAGTGAGTACACTTATTCTATTTTAAAATAATGATTGTCTTTGGTTACGTTGTTTCTAATTTACAGGTCATGTACAAACAAACTTTTTGACTTCGCTATATTAAGCATAGCGCTGTGCGTGTTTTGCGAACGTTTTGTCAATAAAGCGACTAAGGAAGCGAATTGAAGTACGCAAAGCATTGTTTTGTCGGTAATTTGATCATTGTAAAGATAATTGCATGTACCCATTGCAGGACTTTACAAATCGATTCTCATGGAAAAGAAATTTGGATTGACCTCCAACGTTATGGCAACCAAAATGATTCCGTCACTTGCGCCACAAACTGTCAATCCAGCTCTAAACGTTGATCAGTTCACTAATCTAATGCAGGTATATTTCTTTAACTCCTCTCTAAATTCGTGGATAGCCTTTTAGTGCTTGAACATCTTTAAAGATATTTATCGCTATTACCAGATTTTATATGAAATGTTGGAGAACATTGAAAAACACCAGTCAACTAAGCTGAAAATGGATGGTCAAAGTATGTCGAGCCCTGAGCGTCGCGCACTACGTCATCAGATAAGCACAGATAATATGAACGCACCTCCATTTAATATACCTAATCTGCGCGTAGAGCGCCGCAAGACTTCCAGCGCCGAAGACATGGCTCGTAAAAACTCGATCACTGGACCACCCCCCACCGGTAGCGTTGGTGGTTTGAAGGGTAAGTGTAAGTTTATGGAAGTATGTCTAAGTGATTTATGTATACGTAACGTATGTTGCAATTTCTACTACTTTATAACAAAAATATTATACAGGCTCCGGGATCGGATCGTGGTGGTTCAACAGCTCAAACAACAATGATAACAATTTCCTTCGTGTTATAACTTCGTTCCCGACTCGCCGCTTGTCGGACAATACTTTGATGACTCCCAAGATTCGCATCGCGCCGTCTTGCGCCTCATCTCCAGGGGGGACCCCTGGTGGAACGTCGGGCCTCCCTACACGTCGCCACTCCAGTATCGGCCCACAAGAGCGCCGAAGCTCTGCTGTAAACCTGTCGCCACCAACCGTAAGTCAAATTGAATCCACCTGCAAACCCTTTGCACGCTCACTTTGACACAAATAATCTAATAGAACCTTTTACATTTTAAAGATATTAGATGTTAAGAACAGGTCTGGCAGTAATGGATACTGCGTAAGCAAGCAGACGGCGTTACAGTAATGATACTCGTAGTAGTGATAGTGATTATTTTGGCAGGGCTACCAGTACAGGGGCCGAGCAGGAGGGTCAGGCTCGAGCCTGTCTGTGCCGTCGACGTCGCAATGCGTCGTAAGTGATGTGCACCTCGTACCACGTACGCCTGCGGTTGCGTGACCCCTGATCCCTCTATTGTTGAATGTCGACTTTGAACAGCTTATAACATTGGTGTAATCTGGTCTCTCCTGCGGTTTTCTTCTACCCACACCGTTTGGGAGAGATAATCTCTGATCGTTCACATATCACCATTACATCTGCACGAACCTGGTTGGCGTTTACATCATGTACAACTATGTATTCATTAGTCGTTCATCGCATCGCATCAATGCTAATACTTCTCCTGCGAGACTTCGTCCCAATAAACTTCAAGAAAAAATGAAGTGATGCATGTCTGTTAAAGGTATTATTGTTTTGTGATAGTCGCGATGCATGTACGCCTCACCCGCGGCGATGTGTCGTATTGCTCTGCTGGGAGGGTAGCTCCTACTGTCTATGGTACATGTCATAACCATTCGTGTTCGTTTAATGTTCGACTGCGCACCCACGGACAAGTCGGTCTCACTTTATTAACCCTATTCCAAATTTACCCAGCTTAATCAAAACCAAATTAGGGAACTTTATTTATACGTAAATAATAATAATTTCATATTCGTGTAATTGGCTATAAAGAATAATTAATTTACAAATAATAATGTAGAGTTCGGCCAGTCACATAGATGTAAATGTGGAATGTTTATATTCGCAAGAAGAAATTGTAAGCGCTACGGATCCACACAATGACACCACCGATGGTCTCAAGGGTATATTTCAACACCCACGATTGGCAGGGTCAATAGTATTTTTCAACACCCACGATTGGCAGGGTCAAGTGTATTTTTCAACACCCGTAATCCCCAACACCACTGAGTTATAGAGGTAAGGACGGATAACGATACTGATTTAACGATTCAATGATATTAATATACTTGTAAAAGTCAGCCGTCGCTCTTTTGGCAAGTATCTTCCAAAAATAAATATCATAAAAAAGTAATAGTTAAATATTCTAGGACGTTCTAGATAAAACTGTCTTGTTCGTGGTTCTAGAATGCTGATATTCTTGCTTTCTTATACATTATCTTTAGTAAATATATAAACATTATACCTACATACACTACTAGGTATAATCTGAATGAACCGCATAAAATCTTCTTTATCTTATCTTTACATAATATATAGTCTTGCCGTTGTTAGTAGGTATGCTTAGATCCTTTAAACTATGCAACAGAAATATTCAAATCAAAAGGAAAAAAATGAAGTTAAATAACCAAGCTTATTTGTTGCTGAACATAAAAATCATAGATAACGTCAATAGATGGAGTGATACCGATAACATCCGCGAAAACTGCTAAACAACCATAATATATAATACGTATATAATACATTAAAGGTGTACAGTATAATAATATAAATGTCGTGTGGCCAGATGATTATTTCGCCAACTTTAAAAATATTGTGAAACTTTTAACTGATGTGAAATATGCATTAACAAAATAACATAAAAAAGTTAAAACAAAATATCGTTATTTCTTCGCCATTTGTACCTACTTATGCAGTTCCCATACATTCATTATGGTTTATTCACTTGTTTGATAAGTAGAAACGTAAAAAATAAACACAATAAACTAAAAAAATCTGTTAAAGTTTTACAACATCTTAAAAATTACGAAACAATCGGCTGAACTCACCTAACGTTTACAGTCTGTATACTCGTATTATTCCGTATTTAATAAATGTTGACAACAAATACGTGACACAACGCTTTCCGCTTTGATGTACTTATTCAAAATGGGATAAATGCTAAAGCGGCTGTCAGGTTATATCAAATAATAAGTGATATCTTCATCTTTAGAGAATAATACCTCATGCCATATGTCATGGGGTTGAATACACTTGACATACCTAACATAACAAGGTGTCAGTCGGTGGTATCACGGGTCCGTAGCGATAACGTTAAAACGGAGTGAATAAGAATAAAGGGGGGAATTTCATAGAAATAAAACTGTCATTAGACATTTTATTAGGTAATAATTCATTTTACAACATTTCAAGTGCTCTGATGATTCTGTTCGTTGTGATATTGGAATAGTCTACAGATTCACTTAGAGGAAAATAACTGCAAAATTTATCTGACCATTTTATTTTTATTCACTCCTCGATCCCTATTCACCCCGTTTTACGGTACCCGCTGGGTGAGCAATCTTCATTCGCATCAAGACTAAGCCGGACGTATAATAATGTGTACGCTGTCTCATTTACTGTTGCTATTTGTTCTTCTACGCAGCTTGCACGGAGCATGATCGTGAGTATGGTTTCTCTCTACTGTCGTAACTAATTGCGCAGTACGATCATAAAACTTTGGAACTAAACGTTATAAATTAATTTAGAAGGAAATGCTGCTATTACTTTTCTGATAATGTATCTACATAATTATATACTCGTATAATTATATTTTATAGCTATTCTATATCTTAGAGCTTAATTTCTTTAGTATATTTGTGGATTACATTCGTGATTTTGTGTGAATTACCAAAATACAACGGTAGATAATATTTATTTTCATGGGGTCTAACTCTTGTTTAAACTGTAGAGCGTAACTCCAAAAATAATGAAAAAGACTTATTACCTACCTAGTTAACGACCATCATATTACTGGTTAAATGTTTCAAAATAAATACATGTGCCAATCTACATAATAGGGTGCTCACGGTGCAAGTTATTAGTTAAAAGTTTATGTTGTTGTAATGTAATGTAGTGTAATGTACATAACTAAAAGAAATTATAAATGTACACTCACGCCCAAGTTAAACAATTTCGGTTTTAAAGGTACCACCATGTTTGTACCACCATGATTGATTTAATTAATGAAAAATAATGATTGATGTAGGTACCTAACTTATTTAAATGAAAAATACATAGATATTTATATTTATGTATATTTATATTGCCTATGCTTAATTTATACAGCTTTTTATGTCATGAAACTAATTGAAATAATTGTAAATTTATGACTTTATCACGCTATCGTGAATTAAGCATACTTTTCCAATTAATGGTAATACATTGATTGCTTCTTAGTATTTCCTACAATTACCGCTTTTTAAAATTCCAGTGGCCTAAAAGATCTCATTTGTCATCATTTATTGTATAGGTATATGTCGATAATGAAATAGCAGCATTTCCGCACGAACGCATTCTGTAAGTAGAGTAGTACTCGTAAGTATAACTAAATCACCGAAAAGTTTCACCAACCCAACACCGCTTAAAATGCTAGAATATATTTAAGAACCACGTAAAATGTAAGGCATGTTATTAGTAAGGAGTATTTTAAGAATGATTAAACTTTGAATAATAACATTATACGCACTGAGAGTAGGTACACTTCGACTATGTTAGCACTTGAGTGTTTCGAAGTGTGCTCTTACATGGTATGTAGGTACTTATATATAGGTAATATACTTAGGAACTATGCAATGCTATAGACTTTTATATTGTTTCTATCTGGATAACTTTTTGACGGCATAGACGAAAAGATTGTACTTCATTGTACCTACGTCACTATTTATGAACCAGCTCTATTATATTATGTAATATTCATAACCACTTAACCCTTACAAAAGTTATTAATTTATTTCTTTTTCAACTTTTCTTAAATGCCAGATTATGTCAGTCTAATAACAAAATAAAATTAACATAACATTGTGTATAGGGTGGCTCAATGCCTAACACATCATCAAGCGTGCCGTTCCTGCTGACGTCTTCGATGCAGTCGATTCGCTCCCGACGCCCATCGGCGGCGAGTTCACAAGGCTCGCAAGGCCTAGTGCAGCAACTGAGCAGTGGATTGGTAAGACACCTGCCCGGTGGTTCTAGCAATGCGCCTCCACCGAAGCACACGTCGCAATGGAACACTCTGCAGGGCGCCACCGCCGCCGGTTACAATGCTCTGCATAATACCGCCATGTCTGTCCGGAAGTGCCCCTCGCTAAACATTCCCCCCCTTACACGTTAAACGCGCAAGTGAACCGTGTACTGGTCCATCACTATTAGTATCCAAGAAACCATTCGTAGTGTAGTAGAGCACTCTATAAATGTGCTGCCCCTAATTCAACAGGCGAGCCCACTATCGGCCACCGCTTGTCTCGGTCGGTGGTTCTCAAACTGGGTCGCTTCTGTAGGATACTTTGATAAGCGATCCCCGTCTACTCTCTCGGTGTTTAGTAGTTTTATAATCACTAAATATGAATGAATGTTTTATTTTGTCTCACAATGTTAGATTTATTTGCAAATACTCTCTTAGAATTATGAACCTGTTTGTTTTTCTATGCTGTCTGCCAAGGTTGGTTTAGTTAGATTTTGCAGACCTAAGAAATTGAAACTGAAATAATATTTATATTAGAGTAAGTTCCGAATTCTTAGATCGCGACTGATTAAGACATTACTTATCCGTTAATTGAAGAATGTCAGCAAAGATAATGAAGTGGACAAATCTGTGTAAGCTTTAATCGGCATAATGTGGACATATCACTTTTTCGTCAAGAAAACATTGTAGAGATGTCCAATTGTTATGAAATTTAGGGAAATTTAAAACAACAATAAAAATAGGTAATACTGGAATGTTACCAATCAGATGGTATGTACAGCAAAATGTTGTAAATTGGTGCTGTATTAAATAATTATTAGGTACTATTTTATAGTAGAAATAACTGTTCCTGTCATTGACATTGAAATTTATCTCTATAAATGGTATTTGACGAATCGTTGACTATTTAACATAAGGCAATCATGTGCCAAAATATATTTAATTAGTAAAAATATATATTTGTGAGCCAGACACTCGACCACAGTAGTCTCTTCTCACAACTCGTTACAGACGTTTTTAAAATGTAACGTGCCATTGTAAACACTGGACTGTGTGAAAAGGCCACAAGAACCAACCTTTCATATTACATAATTATATCTATGTTAAATCTTTTTATGTAGGTACACTTACTACATATTAGGAAAAGTAACATTGAACAGCGGTCCAATTCTAGTGCCACGAAAATCCAAGCAGAGAGACCAGGCAGTTATGCGTCTCCTCGAAGTTCAGTGCAACACCAAAAAGAGTTTTAATGCGATTTTGGGCGTGCTTACGTACATTTTTCACATCTCATCAAGTAAGACACACTGGACTGCGGTCAAATATAACGACGGCTAATAAATTTTTCATGTTTACCTATACATGCTTTATATTAGGAAAGACACACACTGGACTTCATCATTTACATCAGTCAGTTTTTGCGTTTACTTTATATTTATAAGCTTTCCTGACTATCAATTTTATTTTATTTAATCATAACCTTACAGAGAACTTACCAACTTAAATGCGGTTAAATAATTACCAACATGTCGGTAAGTGATATTATCAGTGTGTATGGCGGTCTGACGTCATGTTGTAAACAAATCATATAAATACAACGTATCTAAGATTAGATTGGAAAATCGGCGTGAAAAAATAAAATACATGAAAAATCATTTCGGATAAAAATTGTACGAAGTGACCAAATTAAATCACTAACTGAGTTTGTTGTTGTATTGATAGTAAGTAGAATTTGTACACAGATGCAAATTTGAACAGAATCATCTTTTAATCATCTTATAGCAGTATTTTATGATTTATCAATTTAATTTGGGAACTATAATATTGGCTCACTTCATCCTTTCGCAGCTTACTTTATTAGTTACGTTAAGTTCGCTTTTCTGGCTTATCAATACAATTACTTGTATAGTGTTTGTCTGTCCTTCGGAATGTTTGTAGTCGAGCAATTACCACATTCCTGTGGATAAAGAAGCAGCTAGTACCGGTGTAGCTCAATTGTAGCAGTAGTTGTTGTGTAGCGGGCGGGCGGGGACCGCGCAACCGGTAGCGGTGGCGTCCGTAGTCCCGACTACAACCTTCAACCTGGCACGCGCTTTGTTTTAATCAGTTTTTTTTTTATTATGGTTGCTTCCAGTACCAGCTGTTTTCCGGACGTAAAGAGTAAAGAGTTTGATTAACATTAGAGCCGCGTAGCGTAAACCAAGAGCGGGTTGGCGCAAGCGGCACTACGCGCATTTCTCGCGCGCGCGCGCACACCACTCCACCCTCGCCGCACGCCGCTCATCGCACGCCGGCGCCGCCCGCGCCCACCCGCGTCGCGTCGCTGCACAGGCCGATCAAAACTGATCATAAGCTTCCAACACTTAAAATAATTAATTCGAATAAAATCTCAAACCAAGCTGCAATACAACATCTGTTCTAATATAATACAGTTTTAACTCTCCTATAACAGTGTTATATACTCGTATCTGCCTAGTATTTTCTTTACAGTTTTAATTACTAATCTGTTTCTAGCCCACCTTTTAAATGCATGCTGACTCTCAATCATTAGGATTATCTATTGTTCAAATATTTGAATTTACCACAATGAATATTAGAATGACGATTTTGAATGCAACTGCGATCTTAACCATAATAACACAGATTCAAGTTGCCTTCACACAGCAAATGCTACGAAAACGCAAACCAGCGTCACATTACTCAGAAATGAATAGTAATGTACTTCAGAAGAGATGATATCAGCATGTGTTCGAGTAACTTCAGTCTGTCAGTAAAATGTCTGTTACTGAATCCTGTCTAGTTGTATTCAAAATCAGATTATAAGATGATGCACGTTACAAGTCACGGGTATTTTATTCAAATTGTTTTATACTACCTCGCACAAACAATTGCACTCTTATCAAAACAGTAGGTATTGCTTCAATCTATGTGCACCGTTTATAATTATACTTATTCAAATAGAAATTACACTTTTTAAGGTTTAAGTCTGTCCTACACAGGATTTTAAAGATGTTTTTGTCTGGCAACAAACTTGTGCGACGGTTTTATTCCGGAGTTTTAATTTGGCACCGAGAGTTCTAAAGTAGGTATAGATCCGGGGGAGTAGGTATTATGAACTATAAAAGAAATCAGGGCTAAGGCACTAACAAAAACCATAATTTTTTAAACGTGCAATATTGAGAATCAATTCAATTAGAGGAGTGCCAAATCGTATTACATTTACCAAAAAAAAGTATAGGTAGGTGCCTACAACTGAAAGCTTATGGTGAATAGTGTTTTTTTTAAACTCGTTATGAGAACAATATTGTAAAAATGCATATTATTATTATTTGTCGAATAAACTGTTATAAACTAACATCTTTATCACATTGTAATACCACGTACGCGCGCCGTCGTAATTGAGTGGACCGGTGTCTGCCTGTCTACTCAATTCTTATTAGTTAAATACAGCTTAGTAAAATGATTATTGCAATTAATTTTAGCAACATCATCTTTTTTTTGTTAATAAACATTTGAAGGGAAACATTATAAAATCATGCTTTTGACTGTCATAAAAATTCGATGCTGAGTGTTTGCTAACGTTGACGAATAATGCTAATCCGATATCAAATTAAGAAAACTGGTAGACACATACAACTGCTATCGTGACAGAGATGAAAATATTTCAACCTGCTGCTTTGTTTTGTTATTTTAGTAATATAATAATGAGCTATCTAAAATATCGACATGTTTGGAATTATTTTAAACACTACCCAAGATTTGTTTTAATATACTCGTACCTACCACCAACTTTAGGATACTAACCAGCTTATAACACGGAGATTATAGAGTAGGCAGGTATACCACTCCTCAATTTGACAAAGTACTTTAAAAGTATAATTTGCAGGTTAGAGGTATCTATCCTCAGCATTTGTTTATATAAGCAGAGATTACGAGTATGACAGCTGACATACCCCTTTACACCCGAGCTGAAACAATCGTGAGTTTTGACTTTGAAAAAATCTACACTGCACACAAAACAACTTTTGCGGACGCAACCGTCGTCGCTCGATCGTGAGACTATCTGAGTACCCGCAAAAACACACTTTAATACTATACGCATAGGTTGAAACGCGTGAGTGGTCTGGAAGATACGAAAGAGATGGCTGCGTTTTTTGACCACGCGGCTCGAACAAGTAAGTATTTGATATTTTCGTAATGTTAATGGTTTACTAACATTTTTTTATGTAATTAGATTCTTTATTAGTTGTTAAACAATACTACATGTGTTTATTGTACATTACTTTATTTATCAGTTGATACTGTTCCCCAAAATTTAAACTCGCACGATCGTGGTACCTCGATCGTACTACGTAAACTTAATAACAAATGTTACTTTGTATTTCACCTTCATTTATTCTTAAATGCATGTTTTTTTTTACTTTCATAGCGTTCAATCATGGAACAAATAATTTGTGACTTTTTGGCGGACAGAAATATCTCGGATTTAGACGAAGATGAAACAAAATTCAATCCTGACGTCTTGTTCCGGCACCCTGCAGACGACGTGTCGGAGGAAGAACAGGATGACGAAGAAATACCATCTTCCTCCATGCCAATAGTACCACTACCGTCACCGCTGCCGTGTGAATTGCCATTCTCGCCAAATTTAAGAACGACTTCGCGAAAATCACGATCTACTGTGCGAGAATCAAAATGTTTGCCATCTACAAGTGACAGATCGAGATCGCCAGTAAGTAGTCGTGGAAGAAGGCCTTCAAGTGGACGAGGGACAACTTCAGTACCTAATGATTCTCTCCGACCGATTTCGGTCAAAACGGCCACTTCAACTGCTCCACTCTACGCTGCTCCTCGAACTCACTCACCTGCACCTGCGCGATCCTGCGCCATTCAAGGCATTGTGCTGCCAAACCTTCCCAAACTGAGGGTTCCATTAGGCATCGTTTCATCGCTTCTGTCGCTTCTGAACGTAGCGGAGGAGTTGTCCACCTTGTTTTTGCTTTCCCGCCTCTACTTCAGAGTACAAAACGCTTCGCCACTCTTTCATCCATCATTCATAAAACGTGTCCTAACCACCGAAGCTGACGCCGCATCAGATAGGCCTCGATGCCACCCACATTTGCTCGCCGGATAACCTCAGTATATCGCACATGATCAGACCATTTGATGTTCAGTATTTTCCGTAAGCACTTACGGTGAAATCGGTCTAGCGTGCGGATGTGGTGACGATAAACACATCACGTTTCGGATGAATATAAGGGGTTTGGCAGCACAATCGCCATGTATACGGATATTTTTGTGGCCATTTTTAAGTCATGCGAGCAGAAGACCTTGGAACACAGTTTTCCAAACGCTGCTGCAGCAGCACTGATCCTACTGTTGATGTCGGCGTCAAGGTCACACTTGGCTGTTACAGTGCTCCCCAGGTAACGAAACGTTTCGACCTGCTTCAGCACGTCCTCCCCAAGCTTTACGGCCAGTGGGTCTCGTGACCATGTGGGTCTAAACACATCACCTCCGTCTTTTTGACACTAATCTTCAGACCGAACTTACAGCACGCTTGGTGGAAAGCTGACATGAGCTGCTGCAGGCCGCTCGAGGATTCTGCCAGAAAGCATAAATCGTCAGCGTACACGATTTTTGTATGTATGTGTTACCTTGGTGCGCGTCTTATAATATTTTATTGAAATAAATATAATGTTTATAATAACCAATCGTTATTTTACTATTTTCTTTGTTATATTGCCATACAATAACACAGACTCACGATCGTGCGACTTACAATTATTTCCTGAAACTCACGATCGTGAGGGTCTGATTGCTGGAAACCAGGTGTACCAGGATTTTTTTCAATATTTTTCTCATAATATTTGAACACTATGGAAGATAAGCAGTAACATTTAAACACGATATAGAAGAACTTCATCTCTCGGGTGTAAAGGGATACCTATAAGCATTAAGGTTACCTATGTATGTGTAAGTATATTTAGCAATATTTATGTCAAAGTGAATAAATAGGAGGTTTTCAAATCCTATGTTAAAGTTCTAAATTCAAATAATATATCATAAAATAAATAATTTGTGTACAGTCATTTTGGGTAACTTTGAACGTTTTTAACGGATTATTAATGTATACTCTGATTTTTTAAACAAAACTAATCACCCCTTTCCATGAACAAAATATCATCGTCAATACGAATTTTTCCACCTTTTTAGGGCCAAATGGCAAAAAACAGAACCCTTGTAGATTCGTCATGTCTGTCTGTCTGTCTGTCCGTCCGTCTGTCCATCCGTCCGTCCGTCCATCCGTATGTTACACCCACTTTTCTCCGAAACTATAAGGCCTATGCGGTTGAAACTTGGTAAGTAGACGTATTCTGTGAACCGCATTAAGAATTTCACACAAAAATAGAAAAAAAGCAATCAATTTTAGGGGTCCTTATACTTAGAACTGAAACTTTTTATAAGACACAAGTAACTGTGAACCATTCAATGTTACCCAAATCACATCGATTTTGATCGTCGTTACAACTTTATCAGTTTTAGACAATTTATGTAACACCATGTACGGACAGCGATTTAAAAATAGTAATTTTTTTAGTAGATTTTAAAGATAAACACCAAACATACCTGTTTACAGCAAGTTTTGTACAAATAATTCCGATATTAAATTCAACTAACAAACACTGCTAAGAACTTCACTCGAAAAAGGCGGTTAAATTACAAAATTATGACTTTTAAAGCTTAATGTTTTTCGTTACGTTTGTTAAAAATCATTATGGCGACCCGTTTAGGCAGTTATAATATTGAAACAATAAAGCATTTGCATCAAATAAATTTTTAAATCTTTTTCACAACTTTATTCAAAGTTACACTGCGATTCAATGTTACCCAAAATGACCGTATTATTTTCAGATATCATAAAAACTAAAGTGTTTCGATCTTAATGATGAGAAGTGCCCATTGAAAATTATGGAAATAATAATATAACATCTGGGCGTCTGAACTTCACTCGACTTTTTTATAAAACCGAAAATGAGATTTTTTGATGATATTAAGTTTGTAGATACTTAGGTAGGTACGCTCTTAGAGAAAAACAAAAACATTATGAGTCTTTCAAGGTCTGACCCAATGTATACCTACCTATCCTTCATAGCCAAAAAAAAATAATTAATGTCTAATAATTCAATTCTTACTGGAAGTTTAGAGACAGACATACACTAAAAACATTAAAGAACCATGAATTTTTATAAAAAAATTGGATTGTAAAAACTACATCTAATGATAGACATATAAAAGTGACATCTGAAAGTGTATACCCACCTAATGTTTGCCGGAAGTGGGAAGTATGAGAAAGTATTAAAATTATTTAACGTTTAAGTATGTCCAGAAAGTGAGATTATAGGTGTAAGCTATATAGCTTGATGTAAGATTGATGATATAGCTACATTATTGATATAACTATAATATTATAATTATATAATTCTAGTTTTAATCATATTGATGTCGTAAACATGATATTCTATTCTCAAAGATATGTGTCTTTATTTATTAGTGTATGTATTTACACGCATAACAAAGTATAATATTTAATTGTTAACGGGACTAAGAGACAAGTTCGTCTATGAAACCGAGGTGAAGATATTTATATGATGGTGTACCTAACAATTTGCAACTGCAATTTGTGCATAGGAAAGAAGTAATGCTCAGTAAAATCTATTTCCACTTAATTATTTCGTTAAAAATTGATAAGATATCTTAAATTTTCAAAAAAACTTGGTCTTGCATATGAGTATGATGAATAGTGACTAGTACCCAAAACAGCACCGAATTAATTGAAAGAACCAATTGCGATCCGTAAAATCTAATGAATTTTATTAGGAGTACCTATACCATTAATAAATCTAACCGGTGCCGGTGCAAAAATGACATTTGTCATTAATGAGTTGAGCAGCAAACTCATACATACATACATACCAATTCATACATACCTACAGTCCCTTTTTGTGCTTTAAAATTACTTGGAAAAGATTTACTACTGATGAGTACTAAGTACAGCTCAGTACTTGAGTATCATCTACGCCTACAGCATACAATGCGGCTTGAATATTGTCCAATTACCTACATTACATCCCAGAGGACCCGAGCACCTCAACTTCCGGACAGATCAAAATTTATTGTTTCTTTTGAGGTTTGTAACGAATGCTACTTATTATTATTTGTGACAAATTTTATGTATGATCTGGCAAATTATTTGTTAAATTTACATTTTGAAAACATATTCATTGGATTATGATTCTCAAACTAGATAAAATCTATAAAATGTACATGGTACAATATATTTAAAATGTTAATCAAGTATTGTGCTCCCTTGTGATCTCAAACTTCTTGACTTTGACTGTCTCTTTCTACTTAAGAAAATATTTGACAATACTTTTGTAAAATCTTTCGTACTCTTCGCTCGATGCGAATTATTCTTCACTAAATGTAAGATGGATAGACATACTTTATACTCAACATTGAGCTTACTTGTTTGAATTTCATAAAAGAATAATTTACGGATCTTAGCTTCTTGTTCCGTCTATACGAAATACGTTACCTTAGTCTCGTTTTCCCTTTTTAATAAATATATATTTCCGAAAAGATTTCCGACTATATTATGGTCACTAAACCTTTCTCACATATCATGCATTGTTCTATTTTATGGAATTTTTCTATTTTAATATAACTAAATTATTGTTAATCTTTTTAAAAGATCCATTCATATATCAAAAATATATTCAAATAGTATAGTTATTATGCCTAATATGGATGTTAAAATTAATGTGACCATTACTCAAGTTTAAATTTTAACTAATGATTAAAAGTATGTGCATGTACCTATAACAATGTCTGTAGATTGAGTAATCCAACCCAAACGATCCCAAATAATAAAGGTATCCAAATGTTACATATATAATATTACTCACAGTTTAATGTTTCAATTATATAAATGTTAAATGTTACATTCAGCGGAGCCGCGCTAAGAATATTTTGAGCAATGTACTCATTTCTCTTAATTATAAAAGGTTGTCTGTTTAGATAAATAAAATTAAGTGTCTAAGTAACTATACTTTACCATACTTCATGGTATTGCTTATGTCGGTTCTGCAGAGCATGATTGTTTAGGAGTGTTGCGGCATATTTTAGAATATCATAGTCTTGGATCACGGACAGCTTGTCCAGGACTATTATGGCCGCTTTAACAATACCTTCAGAATCATGCCCATACATAGAACATAATTATCTATGATGATAATTATTAGTATTATTACTTTGTTTAAGTCTAAAATATTATTTCGTATTGCGTGGGGGACACGCTTTATGTTCTATTATGTATACGTGGCTCATGTAGTAATAAATAAATAAGAAAATGTATTATAGCGTTTTACTTAGTAACCCTCTTATTGATAATTATCAAATGATCATTTCTAAATTTGACCAATTCGTTTTCAAGCAAAGCAATTTACTTTTATTAGTGAAATTTTGATTTGAAATATTAAGATGGGTTTATTGTTATTATTAGTTTAGTATATTACAATTATCATAAAGTTTTGACGTTAGTTTGTAGGTACCTACAGCCGTCCACGCGGTGCATCCGGGCAACGGAGGCGAGCAGCGCCTCCCACTCACCACGGGAGACGTTGCTACCTGCGGACAATCCGGCCGGCCGGGGTGATCCGGACAGTCAGAGGGACACATAGGTTTTTAGTTGATTCGAACTAATTAATACCTCCTTAATCTATCTGTATCACCCGTTCGTGCTAAGTTTGCCGCTGTCAAATTTAATGATGTTGGTATAGCGTTGTCTCATTGGAATTAGAACTGAGTGAGTGAGACAACGCTAAACGCGTGACAGTTGGCAGCGGCAATCTTAGCGCGAACGAGTAGTACCTACCTATTATTTCGTAATAAGAACCTACTACTATAATAGGTATTCTGTGTCTATATCTATCTATAGGTATCTACTAATAAAACTGTAGAGAGGTCAATTCTGTACACTGAATATAATATATATTTAGGTATATGGTTGGTGATCGATAGGTACCTATTAATGCTAAAAATGCAATCCGTAAATTTTTGTTTTCCGTCTGTCTGTCTGTCTGTATGTACCTATGTGAACGCATGGACCAAAAACTGGAGGGATTTTGATCAAACGTGGTACGATTATTTTAGTTCTTACTATTGGACAACTTCAGATTTAGGTAGGCTACTTTTTATACAAGCTGATACCCGCGGCTCCGTCCGCGCTTCGTTTTTAGGTCAGTCATCGTTTTTTAGTCATCAAAGCGCACGACAGTGCGCAGGACATGTTCCAGCAACAGGCCGCGCGCATGCCGTGCACTACACGAACCGTTTCAACCCACTTTTGACCCCCCTGTAGCTCACTGCCTATTGCAAGTACAGAGATAAAATTTGACCTACCTACGTAGTCATATACTAGTTGTAAACCTACTAAACCCTGTGAATATAGCTAATTTTGGCACTGACTGACTGACCGGTAATCAAAACCTCTAGGCCACTTCCAATAAAATTGGCCAAGCGTTATGAAATTTGGCTCACAGGTCGTCTGTTATATTAGACTAACAACAAATTAAGAAATTTGAGAAATTGGTCAAGCGTGAGTTGGCGCAATCAATCTAGTACCGAATTTTTAATAAAAATATTTATGAACCAGTCATACAATGAGAATACGAAGAGGAGGGGGGAGGTGAGGGGGAGGGGGTATAAAATATATAAGAAATTTTAAAAATCGGTCAAGCGTGAATTGGCTTACTCAGATACTTGAAATTCTTGAAAAAAGTATTGAAGTCCCACCAAAAACATATCTGTTAAAAAGGGGGCCAAGTTCCTATCGGCTAAAGGTTCGCCTAAAAAAGGATTGAAAGCCAATCCAATGCCAAGTTTAGAAGTACTTTAAAATCGATCATAATCATCTGAATTTCTTCTAAATTTGACTTCGACTAAAACCGCACGCCGTCTCGGGTCTTTATGACCGGGGTGTAAGGTTACCTAATAGGCATATGCCTCGCACCCTAGCAGACCCTGGGCCATTTACGTTCCCCCTACAGGGGTAGTGCAGCGATCATCGCGCCACTTCGCCGACGGTGGGGTGAAGGGTGACCGGCGGCCGTCCTGTCACCCAACGGGGCACGGAAAATAAGCTCGCCCCCCGCTCGCTCCTCACTGTGCACTCTGCTAGTCAGAGGGACACGAGAGCCTCGGAGCAGCCCTCTAGACGGCCACTCCCAGCTCGGCCGGATTGGACGCAGGTAGCTGCGTCTCCCGTGGCGAGTGGGAGGCACTGCTAGCCTCCGTTGCCCGGGTGCATGTGGAGGTTCCGGCCCGCACCCTATAGAACTGTCCCTAATAATATTAGTAGGTACCTACCTCAGACTAGAAGAGTCTGAGGTACCTACCTAGGTACTATTTAATTATCATTCGTACAGTGTAGTCAAGTATTAAACGTGTTCCTGTCTCGCATAATTTTATTTGGTTCGGTCAGTTATTACAGTAGACATCATTTCTACTATTTTCAATTAGGTAGGTAGGTAGGTAGTAAGTTATGAAAAATCGAACTCTTCGAGCATCGGAGCTTGGAGATACCTATCAATTTCCCTACCGGTATCAACTGTGTCCTTTCACAGAGGTATTTCAAACTTGAAAGTCACATAGAGTGGAAATGTAAAGTGGAATGATTGAAGGATTGAACATACCGACAATGAGCGTCAATAGAAATTGTATCGAATATCGAACATACCTTCTTACCTACAGTGCAGTGGCAGTGAGCGTCAAAAGTACCTAATAGAACAGATTTCTAAGTCGATATTGCGAGAATGTGCCAAAAGTGATTGTACCTACAACTTTTAGTACAGTGATTTTACCTACAATACAAAAAGTTACATAAAATTGCGGATAACCCTGTCGACATAAGGCGGCCTGTGATCTGTAGTGTAGCGGCAGTGCATTCGACTGCTACGACAGGGTTTAGATTCCCGCTCAGTGTAATAATATTTTTATACATGAATACCTACGTCTATTTGCATTGGTCAGTGTACCTATTTCTTAGAATAATAATATATCGTCGGCTTATTGCAAGAACTCATTAACTGACCAATTCACTATTCTGAGATAAACGGCATTTTAGTTCGATTTAGTTAGTGGTCATGTTGATTTGCCCATAGTATCCTGTAAATAATGCCGGGGATGAAAAATTTAATGTTTTTGATTAGTTTAAATGTATATTAATAAAAACAAACGGGAGTCACTAATCCTATGACGTTATTTATTTATTTTTTGCAAAAAATAAAAGTTAATGACTTCTGGTTACTGTAATAGACCAGTGCAGATAGCTATGAAAATGGTAAAAAGTAAAAGAAATTTATAGTAGGATGAAACCTGTTGTAAAAGGAAGAGAATATAATAAAAATGATAGGAAAAATAAATTACGGGCGATCTGAGCTCGGGAAGGGGGGAGGGGGGTGAGTTTTAAGGGTAAAAACGGTTTATCTCGATTTCCGGCAAAACTACAAGTCCTATGGAAAAAAGTTAAATGACAAAGTTGTAGGTAATAAAGAGACCTACAACTTTTCTATTTACACTTTTTTCACATAACCTCAAAAAGTATGTGAAAAATTCAAATAATCAAGTTTTTGGTTTTTTATTTTTATCTTAAGCAAAACAAATTTGTTTTCTACGAAATTTGGTGAAAACTTAGCTTTTTGTGTCCCAAAGACACTGTAATTTTTTTGATTTGAAATACTCTTTTTTTCAGCTTATTTTGACTAAATATCGAAAAACCACCCCAATTTTCAATCGAAAAATCTCACGTCAAAATATCAGCTTTTTAAAAAAAGTCAAAGAGTTTTTTGTTCTCTGAAATCTCTTCTTTCTGATAATGTAAAAATATATATACATTGCTATGGTAAATGTTCTCATAAAATGCAAAGAAGAAAAACTCGAATTCGAAATTAACATTTTTGTATTTAGTCATTTCCTCGTTGAGGTGGGATGAAAAGTTACATGTTGCACTATAACTTCATGGTTGCACTCGAGTGCAAAGATTTTTCACCTTGTGCTCTTTTGATTCCCTCGCTAAAGCTCAGGGTTCAGATCGCCCGTAATTTATTTTTCCTATTATTTTTATTATATTCTCTTCCTTTTACAACAGGTTTCATCCTACTATAAATTTATTTTGTCTCAAAGTCTATCGGCACTGGTCTATAAGTCTGTTCGGTATATGAATTAATTATTTCTTAATTTGTAATAAAACAATGGAAATAAGTAGGTAAAAAATAAGTAAAATAATGTAAATCTCGAAATTAAGCATAGGTTTTAACATACCATTAAGTGGAAAAGCCATTAACACCAATATCTCAATGTATATTGAGGTACGCACGCATAGACAAAAGTTCATGCACCCAACCCATCCTGTGTAAAAAAGGCTGTTCAAAGAGAGAGCGCAAATTCGGGAAATTATGAGAAAAACGTAGTGGGCAGCGGTGCGTTTGAAGTCTAGTCTTTTATTGTTTTATTTTATGTGTATTTTGGATGCATAGCTGTTTCTAGACGTCGATAATGAAATGATAAAACTTGCAGATTGCGTCCGCAATGGACACAAACTATAGCTACAGGGAATTATAACAAAAACAAATTGCGTCTATTTTTAAATTAATTTTCTACTTCTGAGATAAGAAAGAAGGAAAAAGAACACACAGAAGACGATATTTTAAGGAAAGCATTGAGTGAAATTCGAGAGAAGAAATCGGTAAGACAAATTTAATATGCTATTCCCGAAAGACAATATTGGACAAAATCAGTGGGCGCAGACCAGATGCAGTAAAGAAACCGGGCCCAGAACCAGCGCTAGGTATAGATGGTGACCATCATAAAGGACTGGCTAGAGAGGCCATAGCCTCTCGTTATACCTGAGACACGTGATCTCCGAGAACAGATGCTTTGGGATCACTTGTGCCTGATCAGAAAGGAGCCAACGGCTGAATGCTATTACTGTGATGCAAGTGAGGACTTGGGGACGCACACACTAGCAGAATGCCGAGCGGGGGAGGTGCCGAGGCGAGCCCTCGTGGCGGCCCTCGGAGTGGGAGTCCTCTCACTGAGAGTCTTACTCACAGCGATGCAGAGCACGAATGCATGGGCGGCCGCCGCCTTATACTGCGAGTAAGTGATGCTCGAGAAGTTCCGGGCAAGATTGCTCAGAACTCCCCTGGTTCAAGCCCACAACAGGCGCAAGCGACTCAGGCATCAGAGGTCGTTCAACGAACTCCGTCCTACATGAACGCAGGACTGGGGTTGACACGCGGAGCCACTTATCAACCTAGCAGAAACAGGCTGAGGCGGCTTTGGCGACACTCTGGCGTTAGAAGATCCGAGATGGTGTACGGTTTTAATCAGTTGGATTCCAACATAACGGCCCCGCTGGTGGATGGTATTCGTGGAGATTTTCAGACGAAAAAAAGGAGCAGATGGTGAAAAAATGATTGTTAAATGACGTCTTAACATTTCCAGATATGGATTTCCAGTGAAAAATTCAAATTTCCTGTGAAATTTTCAAATTTCCAGTGGACGCAAAGTGGTCCAGCAGGTGGATGCAAATTGGATTTTATGGACGCGAACTGGGTAAATCGCCTACTTCTGAAGTTTGTCTTTTTAAAAACAACTACAAGATATTTCGATTAAAACAAAAAGTTACCTTAAAATAGACTATTATAATGAACAGATAATCAGATAGAGTTCATTATAATAGTCTATTTTAAGGTAACTTTTCACTGAAATTAGTGCTGGGACATTTTTATTTTCTCCGTCAAACTTGCCAACTGCGCTAAGTGGACGCAAACAGGCGAAATGACCCTACTTATTGTGTACTTATGATCAATTATTTACAACAGAAATGCAAATAATGAACTTTATCGATCCAAATTCTAAGATATTATTCTACTCTTGTTTAGATAAAGTTAATTAATGAGTTCTGTATTGATATGTATGTTGTTATTTTGATAATTTATCTATATAATAAAAATAACTAATGCAGCTTAGTGATTTTTCGTTAATGCCTAATTTTGAAAGTTGCAGTTATGGACTTTAATGGCAAGGTTATAACGCCTAAAATTGAATAGATAGAAATAAGTGGGTTTTTGCATTTTGTAGAATGTTGAAGTCCACTATATATAAAAACGTATTTAGTGATTTTTTGCAGTTAATGAGTTCTTGCAATAAGCCGACGATATGTAGGTATGTGTACAAAAATAAAATACAAATAAAAAAAGTATAGTTATGTATAATAGATATGTTTATCAGCAATATCAGCATTCTAGAACCCATGACACACACTAATTAAACCATTGCCAGAGAAAGTTAAATTGTCTAGCAACTTTGTTACTGATTTCAATACATAACATACCTACTGTCTTGGAACTTTCTCTGGGACATTCCCGAGTGTTCATGGGTAGGTAACAGGGTTGATGTGGGACCTTCCTATGAGCTGTTATAGCAATTCAAATGCGTTGCAGTTCACCTGAAGGGAGAGAAATGGCGCTATAAGTAGGTACACGGCGCATAACTCCATCTCTTTATCTTTTGTTGAATTTGAATTGCTATAAGAGCTCATAGTATGGGGCCCAATGGGGCCTGTTTGTGATATTAAAATAACCGCTTTTAACTAAGTGCGTTGTGAATGATGTAAAGGTACATACACGGTAGGTATAATAGGTACTTGCATTTTATTAAATTTTTGTCTGTTTGTCGGTTTGTTCTGGAATGGCTGGCCGGATTTTAACGAGACTTTCTGTTTCACTGTCAGAGGGCACAGTGGAGAGCGGGCGGGGGGCGACTGGTTCTCCGAGCACGCGGTTACCTTATTATATAACCTTACACCCGGGTAGGTAATTGAGACATTTGAGACCCGAGACGACGTGCGGTTTTAATAGGGTCGATTCCGACATAACCACCTCCGTTGGCCCCGAATAGGTAAATTACCACCCCCATCGATCGATAAAAAAAGAAAGGTTCAACTTTGCACATTATATCTTTTTACGAAAACTGCTCCTCTGGACGAGACTTGAACCCGTGACCAGTGCCTTTATAGAAGGAATACTCTCTAAGCTACCTGGACCAGTCCTGGATATTAGCATTCTCTAAAAACAATTTTCGGGCGATCCTAGAGCCATCTATCGCAATTCTTACGAACTAACAGATAATAATGCTGAATAATGAATTTTATTATTATTAATCTCTCCATGTCTAACCAGTTGATATGTTATTTGATATTTATTGATTAGTCTAAAAATCTTCTACCCTTTTTAAAGATGTATTTTCTCATAGAGTACCTACCTAACTGCTTTCCCAACTAGTAACTCCATCTATCAGTTCTTTTAGAAACTTCTTAGATACCCGTTCCTGCTTTCGGTGAATGTTCCCATTGTGCAGCCTGTTTCTTCTGATTTTTTAAAAATCCACCAGAGGCAGCACCAAAAAATAGATGGTTCACATAATTCAGTCAGGTTTGTAGGTTAGTGTATCTTTCATTTTGATACCAAAATATTAACTATTCCACCCACGGCTTCGCCCGCGTGGGGGTCGATATCGCCACCAAATCTATTTTAACCCTTAAATTGGCAGAGAAAAAAAAACTTAAAAATATGAATTCTTTCAATAGAACGGGACATTATATGTATAGATAGGCCCCCAAAAAATATTTAAAAAAATATATATTTAATAGTAATACGAGAAGCCCTATGTTTTTTCTGGCATACACTGCCTATTTCGTAGAAAATTACACTTGAATTTTGATGTATACTATGGCATACCTACTTTGCCAATATACGGGTGTAAAAAATAGGTTAAAATAAAACTCAAAACTAAGGAAAATAAGTACTTTAATCGACATAATGACAGCAATACAATCATTTTTTGCATGGTATACTCGTACAAGTTGGCAGTTCTGTGAGCTGTGACCAGTGACAAAACACAACCTTTGGCCCGGCGCTGATAGTGCCTTTTTGTCGCCGAGACTAGGACTCGGTTACTGTTACTGTTATTGTTACTGTCACCCTGCTGTCACCCACGATGCGCTCACTGAATCTGTTCTTGTGTAACATTCATTTTTGTATGGACTTCAAAGAGGTTGCCATGATTTGACAGTCACCTCATTCCGTGCCTCGGTGAAAATTTTGGCGAGATCTTGCCTTTTTATATATAATATACATCGGTCACGTCAATATGACTTCGCCTCGCCTGATGGTAGGTAAGCTAAAGGCAAAGTCTCAGGAGCCGGGTCCCCATTGCATACACCAACAGTAACATAATGGTGGCCCTCAACTTGACGGCCTCATGAAAGAAGTGATTGTCGTCGCAGCACTGCGTGACAAAGTGCAGATATTGGTTTAGACTACGCCAATACACACTGGTCCCACAAGTGCTTCGACAACCATCACCGCAAGCCCAGCTTTGCACCTGCCCAACCCTGAACGCAATTCAACCGGGGTTGCGGAAGCGGAAACGGAAAGTATTTTCGCCACTATACAGCCCAGCTCTAACAAAATTTTTGAAGCTCCATTCTTTTTGTCTTTCTGTGATAATTGGCGTCTTTTACCAGCTTTAGTCCCTTTATACGGGATTATCATTTCGTCAATACTGAAAACTATTTTAAAAACAGGGCGAACTTTGTAGCAGCGATCAGAATCCTCATTGATGCAGTTAGGTCCTAGTGACAAGCTGGGATAAACTTCATGCATTAATAGGTGTAAGACAAATGCCTTGCCCTGGGACATTGAGCTATCATCTTCGGATAATAACATACATCTTTCTAGAGAGCTAATAATAGAGGGAGCTGGCGAAGAAGAACAATGAGAAGCATGGACATGGCGAATCGTCTGATCCTGAAGATGACGAGGATCAGACGATTCACTACATTCAGAACATGCATTTAAAACTGGGACCAGTGCAATAATTCTACCACGTCCTATTAGTAGCTTTCGCTGCAAGCAAAGAAAAACAAAAAACGTAAGCAATTGCAGGCAGGCCACAATTATAAAAAAATGTAATTAGCAAAAAAACACAACCTCAAATTGGCAGTGTATTTCACACCATACACACGAAAATGCTACTACTATTCTATCAAATTGGCAGTGTATGTGGTGGAAAACAACGAGTTAGATGTCAGATAAAACTATAGTAAGTTTCGTTATATTGTGTTTTTTAGTCTGATTAGCATTCACTGATATTTCAAGCACAAAATACCAATAAAATACACTCAAAATATCTACAAAGTAAAAAGAAAAAAAATGATTTTTACCTTGGTGTGCGTCACTTGTTTCTGCATCGCTGCCTTTTTGTATTTTATAAGATCAGAAGTGTTTCCAGGTCTAAGATAATATTTTATACTAAAAATATACTAATGTTATCATCGTAGTAATAAAAGAAACCCGAAAATAAACTTTATAATTAGGCTCCAGATTTTTTTGGATTTTGCGTATGTTCCGACATACATTGTCAATTTAAGGGTTAAGAACATTTTAAAAAAACAACTCACCACTCCAATCACTACTCCACTCCGCTCTCCTTTCCACTTTTCACTCTACTGGTCTCCAGAAGTCTAACCAAAACCTTTCTATAAAAAAACCGCATCAAGATCCCACCAGTAGTTTTTGATCGTAATATACAGACAGACAAAGACAAAAATTACTGATTGCTTTTTTGTATTAGTATCGATCACCAATCATCCCCGAATAGTTATTTTGTAAATAATTATAATCGATGTACAGTCGCCATCAGATATATGGTAGCGGTCAAGGTACTCAAATACTTCGGAGCAACTCTATTTTTCAATATATTAGCTACGCTAAATACGAACTATAATATCGGACCATACAATTCATCAAAAATTTAAGAGCAGTGACTTTTCAATAAGTTCGTGACATATAAGTATGTAAATATATCGGAACGAACAGAAGTCAAAGTTATAGCTCAGTAATGTTGATCATAAATATCGGAACATTTATGGAAAATATACCTACCGTAAGTTTATGGCACACAATTCAAATTTGAATTCATTACTACATTGACTAAGTTGTCAAATTAAATAAATGATTTTGAGGATATTGGGGGTGTGCAAGTGCGTTTCCTAAATACACGAAGTTTTCAAGCTGTATTAATTCTACCTCATTCTATTTTTTATTGATAGTTATTCAGAATATTAGTAAGGTAAATAAAATCGTGTAATTAAGCAGAAAATACTTTTTATTTTAAAATTTAAAAAGACTACCCGTAAACTAAAATGTCAAATTTTCTCTGCCAGTGAAAAGGTAACATTAGTACCTCGTATAACCTCCTTCGGCATTTAATACATTCTGTAATCGCCTTCGCATAGAACCAACCAGGTTTTCACACACGTTTCGTCCTCGAAAAGACTCACAAAAGTTCATAGCATAGCGTCTTAAAGCATCTTTGGTGCGACACTGGTTTCCGTCCCACTCTTGTACCATTTTACCCCATAGATTCTCATTCTTCATTCTTCTTCAATATCTACGCGGTAATCATGATCATAGGAAAAATATTTTCTAAGACTAAATAGCTATTCTCATTAAAGTCAACATTTGACGAAATACCTATGAGGAATAACTACATAACTATTAATCTGTGGAATAACAATTACGAGAAGTTTGACTTCTGTTCGTTCCGATATATTTACATACTTGTATGGTCCGATATTATATTTCGTATTTAGCGTAGCTAATATATTGAAAAATAGAGTTGCTCCGAAGTATTTGAGTACCTTGACCGCTACCATATATCTGATGGCGACTGTACCTACACATTGACCTTTCTAAAGTTTTAATATAAGTACAGATATAGGTAGATTGTTTAGGTATTAAATATTTAAAACACATTTTGCAACTGAGCAACTGCTTCAATATTTTTCGATAAATCCTTTCCTTAAAAATTAATCACTGTATTGTATAGTGGAAAGCCAGTGTTATAGTGAAGAATAAACAGCATCCTAATGAAATCTATAGTAATAATAACTCATAGGACACCTGTGGGGGGTGCGGGCCGGAACCTCCACGTGGTGCACCTGGGCAACGGAGGCGAGCAGCGCCTCCCACTTGCCACGGGAGACGCTGCTGCCTGCGGCCAATCCGGCCGGGGTGGGAGTGGCCCTCTAGAGGGCTGCTCCGAGGCTCTCCACGTGTCCCTCTGACTAGCAGATGGCACAGTGGGGAGCGAGCGGGGGGCGAGCTGATAGTCTGCGCGCCGACGGTTGGGTGACAGGACGGCCTCCAGTCACCCTACACCCCACCGTCGGCGAAGTGGCGCGATGCTCGCCCCACCCCCCACCCCCTTTCGGGGGGTCGAGGGGGCCATCTTAAAACCGTAGATGGCCCGGGGTCAGCTGGGGTGCGAGGGATATGCCCATTGGGTAACCTTACACCCCGGTTACTAAGGCCCGAGACGGCGTGCGGTTTTAGTCGGTTCGATCCCGACATAACCACCCCCGATGGCCGACGGGGGTGGTATCCATGGGGATTTCCGCACGATAAAAAAAAAAAGGACACCTGTGGGGCGAGCACGAATTTTCTTTCGAATCGAGTTCGTAACGTGTGCGATAGAAATTATATGAGATTTGTACAGTTCCTTTTACGCACGATAGGGGCGCTGTACAAATTTCATACATTTCTGTCGCACACGTTACGAACTCGATACGAAAGAAAATTCGTGCTCGCCCCACTGATTGTACAAATAAAACGCTATTTATAGATAATTTTATTTATTCCCAAACATCTAACATCACCATTATTGGTACGCTTATTCATTATGTTATAAAGGTACTCGTAACTATAATAATATATTGGTTATACAATACCTACTTGACATTGAAAGAATATTGATCACAACACATGAGTCAGTTCCAGTTCGTATAATTTGCGTTGGATAAGATGTACCGGTCTAATGCTTATTCTAGGCGTGATTCCGGTAATGATCAGACTATAAATATGATTCTCTATAGTGAAGTGATGACAAGGCGATTGACTGCACTTAGCATCATGGCTTAATATTATTAAGAGACTACTAAAATATTATCGTGGAATTTTGAATGCTGTTAATTTTAGTAGGGTTAATTGATAATACATTCAATTAAAAATAAGTAATGTATATTGTCTAATAGGTCCTGGGTGTGAAATAAGTATTTCTAGTTTTTTAAGAGTTTAATTATTTATGAATATAAAATCATGGACTGAATGGATATGGATGGTGAAGATTTAATTTCAAAAGGCACATACTAATGTCTACGTAGATGTACCTACATAACAAATATATGTAATTGAAAGTCCAATTGTTGCATTAAATAAATTTAAATGACTTACATATGTTTTTTTTGGTATTTGCTTTTCGCTCCTGTCTTACAATATGCTGAAAAGCAATTAGGTGAATGAATACAATATAATGCTTCTTTTGAAAAGATAGTATTCGCGAAAATAAGCCTTTATCGTGCTTCTTTATAAAATTACCATCTTAATAACTTTATTGTATCTACTTGTATATTGTTACAAAGCTTTCTATAAAATAAGAGAACTGTAACCAAATCTTTAAAGATCAAGGACTAGAGAGGAACAAAACTATAAGTCCTGCATTTCTGATAGTTTTTTTTACCGCTAAAACTAATCATAAAAACTATTATCATAGGTATTGGTTGTTTAAATCATATCTCAAGCATGCTTATGGCTTTAAATATCTATGCTTTTAAATATAAACAAAACAGACAATTAATGCTATTTCTATCACTTAAGCTTTGCTTATTCTATTAATATCCCGATAAGTTACGGGACCGATGCCTTTGATAAAGAAAAAGGAACGATTTATTTTTTCATTCTGTTCATATGAATAAATTATAATTAAATTACCGAAAAAATCAAGTTATAAAAACAGGAGACGAGAAAGGGTCAGCTAGGGTGCGAGGGATATGCCCTATTAGGTAACCTTACATCCTGGTAATTAAGACTCGAAACGGCGTTCGATCCCGACATAACCATCTCCGTGGTATCCATTTCCGCACCATAAAAAAAGGGAAAAAATGAGCGAAGAGTTTTGGCAGGTAATCAAGTGAATGGCGCACTGCATAATTTTATGAGCAGTCAGAACAGAAAATGTCTAAAGAGGCACGACTTGCTGTACATAGAGGAGTTCTCGTTCCCACATCGATGTATGGGTATGTATGGTAGTGAATGTTGGGTGTGGCAGAAGCATGAAAGTAGATTGAATGCTGTAGAAATGAGAAGTCTAAGAAGGATAGCTGGAGTAAAGCTGATGGACCGAGTGAGGTACAGTGTGATAAGGGAACGTTGCGGTATAGTTGAAGATGTAGTGACCAAGATAGAGAAAGGGATACTTAGATGGTTTGGACATGTAGAGAGGATGGAAGAAAGAAGATTGACTGTTATGAGGTGAGGGTGAATTGGCAACCCGGTAAAGGCCGTCCTAGGCGTACATATTTTAATCAGATCCAAGACGTTTTGGAGAAAGGCCTAGGTCAAGAGTAGGTACCCGCAACCGGCGTGCGTGTATGAAAAAAAAAATGAAAGTTGAAGAAGCGAAAGGGATATGCTAAAATCGTAGCAAGTGGAAAAATGTTGTCTCTGCCTACCCCAATGGGAAACAGGCGTGATTTGTATGTATGTATGTATGTATGTATGTATGTATTTATGTATGTATGTATGTATGTATGTATGTATGTATGTATGTATGTAAAAAAGGACTCTAGGTACTGACTGCGTATTCTTTGTGTAATTATTTTGACACTGGTTTTGGTTACGCTGAAAATCTCAAAGTTTATTAAAAATTAAACTGAGTACAACGTGACGATTTTTACTGATAGGGCCCCATCACCAGAATTTGCCACGGGCCCCAGATGGTATAGTTACGCCACTGTGTATCTACCCTATTTATAACTCATTACCAAAATTAAAATGCTTTAATTGTTTCGGTTGATTTAAAATTTACGATTATTTGCTCACTCAATGAAAACAGCTACACTACCATATCTAGTGTTGGGATTGAATGAAATCGCTGCAAATTACGAACCCAAAATAATCGTTCACACTTACTTACATTAACGTCAACATAAAAGTAGTTGTAACATGTAAGCTTTGTTTTTATAGTATATTATGGATTCTTGTACGTGTTTTCAATGGCTAATCATCTCATCAAAATATTGATGTTGTGTTGTGTAGGGATTAAAAGTTTTCATTATATTATACGTACGAAAAGCACTGAGCCCACTCGTATTCGACGGCATCCATAAAATGTTTATCTCGGTGTTTTCTTTCTTTTCGGAAATAAGTAACTTCTGTTTTACAATGCGCTACATTTTAGGGATCACGAAAGTATTGAAATAACATTTCTATCTCATTTGTGCATTAAACTAAGTAAGATACAATATACTGTGATAATTTATTAACTCATCGCTAGGCGATATCAGCCAACTAACATCAAAAATCGTATTGTTCCTTTCAGAAACCAAGATAATAAAGTTATTCGTCTCGTTATCACATACTAGCAACCCGCCCTAACTTCGTTTCGGTTTATGAGCTTTTTTTTCTAACTCGCTAATATAGCCATGTCAATCTGGGATAATGTACCTTTTAATTGGTGATATATTTTTTTTATAATGAGTGCAGTGGTTTATTATCCCAAACAAAAAAAAAGCTCACAAAACGCCCTCAATAATATTAATATTTATTTTATTGTCGTTTCCGACGAGTGTTCATAATATACAGGTGTGATTAAGTTTAGATAATAACTGTCCATAACTAATAAAATTATAGTTCCCAAAGAAATAGGAAGACTTGAAACTATGATTCAGTTTATCTCGATTGTACATAATATATCACTTCTAATCTATTCTGACTCATTGAACGTATAGGAGGATCTCTCCGCCTCTTCATTATTCACCAGTGGGCCAAATTACAGAACTGTACTAACTCATGTAAGATGTTCAGATCAAAAACTACACAGTAAATATGCTATGTAAATACCTTTTTAAAATAGCTACATATATATATAATATATATACATATATATATGTAAATATAAATTTATCCGGTACATTTTATCATCGAAACCTTATTCAAATGACTAACAATAATATTATATAAATTACTAAATGCTACAGACATGCAAGAATTTAAATATGTTTCCTACCCTATAACATGATGTTGACAGTATTAGACATTTAGCGGATACTTTTAGTTAACCGAATACAATGATTACCTTTATATCTTAACTAAGTGACATTTATTTTTCTAACAATTTACTTTTTAAAATTGATTACAAAGACAATCAGTAAGTAATATTTAAAATGTATGACATAACATCGATCAGCACAATAGAATTGAATGTATAACTTAGATCTCGAACTGCATTTATGATGTGTATTAAGAACATGGTTATATAACTATGAAGCCAGGCGACTATTACAAAGCCGATCATAATGTGTTAATAGAAGCATTTAGTCTTGCTTCTTATTCTTAGTGATGTTCTCCTGTTGCTGCCTCCTCGGTCTGAAATCAGAGAAATACTTATAAACTGATTACTTACCTTAAAAATTTAAAAATACACCTCGATAGTATTAAACACTAAAAATTACTGATAATGATTTTGATTATAGTAAAAAATGGGCAAAATAATGAATTATGGTTAATACCATCATTATCTTAGCGTTGTTTCCGGTTGCAACCGTGCATCTCGGAGCGTTCACTTACTGCTTCTCCTCCGTTTGATTGGCCATCTACTCCCACCCCTGAGGTAAGCCTCTTCCAGATTCTCGTGCGTCCATCGCCAGGTGCACCGACTTGTAGTCAAGGTTCACTTGGCTCTAAAGGTCTTGGTAAGAACTCATACACCCAAGCAATAATTTTGATTATGGCTAAAGCGTTATGGTACAAACTATAAAACACATTATCGCAATAATTGTAACCTGGAATTCTTAGGAAAACAGCAAATAACATTTCTTTTTATTTCTGAGGCCTGAAACAAGTTTGATAGCAGGCAATACCCATTCGGAACTCATAAACCGAAAGGAAATTAATGGGTACCGCCTGCTATAAAATTCGTTTCAGGCTTTTAACATCAGCCGGGATTTTTTTATTATTTATTTTAATCATTTATTTTTTTGAAATTTGGGAGATCGACATGAAATCGAGACTAGACGGACTCTGCATTTTGAATAATTTTTTTACGAGAATTGACCCTGTTACTCAGTGTAAAAAACGTCAGCTTTAGAAGCAGCACAACATTTTGTTAAAAAATATATAAATATTCTATATTCTAAGCCGTCCGTTCATTATTTGGTTTGTTTTACCGATGTACTCCCGTCGGAAACTTTACAAGTACCTACTTCCAAAACTTGCATTGCAAACATTAGTAGAATCGAACCGACATGTAATGTAAATAAAAGCTTCTGAATAAAAATGCCGTTACACGAATACGTTTATTTCTAAACAGATGCAAGTATTTCATAGTAGGTAGTCAAATTATTACTTGTTAATAACTTCTAAATATTTCTAAATAACGGAGTTCCACAAATTCCTTATTCCCGAAAATTCTTCGTTAGTGAACAACATAATTCAAGTTTATAGACCTCGCTTAGGCTGCACTTACATGTAAAGGCTAAAATCAATAATAATATTATATAAGGTAACATGTATATCAATGTGGATGCTAACAGATTTTTTATGTGAATGAAGTAAATAACTGCTAGTCAAGCATCCACATATAAATCAACTTATCCAGATTAACCGTACTTATGGCACCTAATTCATAAATACCATAACTTGAAGTACACAAATTCACAAGTATTAATTACGATTGAAGTTTTAACAGTTACCCAGGTTTAATAGAAAGAACTGTGTTGGTAATTCTCTTTATTATCAAAAATGAAACAAATATGATAGATACAATGTAAAATACAACGAACCCGGCTTGCAACAGAACAAACTCAACACCAAACAGTAGTTTGCTTTATTGATTGGTCAACATTTTAGATGTTAATATTAATCTATATATTATGTTAGTTCAATTAGAACTTTATATAAGAAGGTACTGTAGAATAGAAACTAAAATAAGCCATAACAAGTTTTCTAATCTTACATTCAAGGAAAATATAAGTCTTATTTCAAAAAGAGAACAACAAAATTGGCATTTAGTCAGGATGACTATTTTATTTATTAAAAATGCGTACCAGTATAATATAAGTGGTATAATTATAAGATAAAATTTTTGTTGTGTATATCAGTATTCTATTTTCGTGGGCTTGCGTTTATTCCGTTACAGGTTGTATATCTCGAACATAGTTATAGTGGAGTCAATTTAATAGGCCACATTTGACAATTCACCAAAATTCAACATCGCAACCTTTTACGCGACGCGCCGCGGTGGGCATCAAATTATATATTTTTCGTTTTGTTAGAACTGCACAATTGCTTAACTTTTTTCAATTACTATTACATATTTATTGTAATAATGACAGATACAAGTAATTTTACGTTTTGCTTGCACCAATAAACCATTCTAAACATTATAAACAATTTCTGATCTAAAGAACTGAACGTCATTACCTTGTCATTACAATGTTTTGTCAGTTAATCCTTTTTCTTTTTAAACATTAGGCATGTTACTCTAAAAATCGAAAGCTGATAAGTAGAATCGAATGCAATGATTACTTGTGAAGAAATATCATCATAAAATTAATAACCACGTTGTGACAAACTAATTACTGATTGCATTTTTTGCATTAGTATCGATCACCAATCATCCCCTAATAGTTATTTTGTAAATATATTCAATGAACAGAATTGACCTCTCTACAGTTTTATTATAAGTATAGATCATGTACTTGTCTTATTTTGCTCCTTAAATTTACGAAAGAAAAAATAATAATGAGACAGGGATTCACCTGAGGATTTTAAAAATTCACATTATCTTTCAAGTCCGTATCGATTCATTCGTTTTAATCGACCTTTTTTAACAGGTCACCTCATTATGAATATAAAACTGACAAACGTCAAATGTGGCCTATTAAATTGACTCAACTATAGAAAGATGTGGTTGACCAAAACCTCTTATGAGGAATATTAAGTGTAATCTCACATCTATGCTTCGCTAGAGATGGGCGCATACCCGGTATAAACAAAACTTCTATTGCCGGTAATAACAATAATTTTGATTACCCATTTATTTCTTGTCTAAACCTTTTAAATTCATTATTAATGTACTGTTACATGTGGTATTGGTTCCCGAAGAAATTAAGTCTTAACCGTTTATTTCCAAGAAACATTTCATATCAATGGTTTGTTTACGGATACGGATCATGCAGCGGTAATTGACCAATAAAAAGTTTTCAAATTGTCTTCGTGTTTCAGCTACGAATGTCTATTTTCATGATTTAGCTACGAAGGTTTATATTTTTTTACGATGTTTTTACCCGACTGCCGATGAAAGGAGGGTAATGTTTTTCGAGACTATGTATGTATGTATGCATGTATGTATGTATGTATCTATGTATGTATGTCCATTTCTTTGTCACGGCCTACAGCCTAAACGGCTTGACGGATTTTGACATGCGAGGTTGTTTTTGTTTTTGCTTGGTATTTTTTGAATATGGGTAGGTATTTAAATTTGCCAATTGCCTCCAATTTTTGCCACCCGCCCATCTCTATTCCTGCTTGTATTATACTTACCCTTGTCCTGGAAACGAGACTCGCGTAGCACATTAAGAGCATTTGTGACATCACTATATTACCTGGTCGTGCTGAGGAACCTGGCGGCTGACGTGTACCGTAGGGGATCATAATCCTCAGAACTCGACGCCCTTGTGCGAGCTATCTCACGCATGTGTTCCCGGAAAGCATTGCGTATTCCACTATTGTCGATTACGCTTAACCTGTCGCGGTCCGCTGCTTCGCGAACACTCTCTGGTGAATTATATGCGTTATAGTCAATCAAAATAATAATAAAATAACAATATGTGTAACAGATTAGGACAAACAACAAAATAACGATTTTGAATCTCAGAAAGTACCCTAATATTCGCGCAGATATCCCCTGGGATATCAGTGCCGGCCAGCCGTTATGTCGGTATTGAACCGACTAAAACCGCAGGTCGTATCGGGTCTTTAAATCGCCCATAAGGCATGTTAATACCCTACAGAAAACCACCCTTAAAATAGTGTACTCGTGTTCTAACTGTGAAATGATTCTATTTCAGTTTCATTCTCTGTTAATTATTTGTATTTTTAACTACATAAAGAAGCAATAAAAATACATTACCTACCATTCATAAATCCGTCCAGTGTAGTTGGAGGACGCGCTTGCCGAACACATCGTCGCTTCCGTGAGGGCATTCCCGACAGATATGCATCACTATACGGTTCCTGGGGTTCCGATCGCTGAGCCTGTTGGTCGCGAGTAAATACTGGAACCCATTCCTCATCCCAATGTTGAACTATTATCAATGGCGGCACCTGTATTGTCAAGTAAATATTATAGGAAACTTCTTATTATACAGTATTCAAGCAATACATCAAACCAGCTCACTCATAACAGCACATATAAATAATACATAAATCATTCCAAAACTAAGGTAACACTAAATTCTACGTTTTTATAAAATCACCTCTTGACAAGTTCTTAAGAGGGTATTTTCAATAGAACCCGCAGGCTCTTTAGGCAATTACAAAATGTATATTGCTGTTTATCAGCTCGTGAGATGTGCAAGAGAACGTGAGAGTCCGAAGGAACGCATTTAATATACCGATATTTTTGGTTATATCAAATTAATTTTAATGCACTGGAGTTTGGAAAAAAAAGGCTACGCCTTGACAATATAAATTACAATTTTATGAGTTACGTATTATTTTTGAAAATACATTATGTGCTGGCAAACTGATTAACCAAAATCTAGATTTATTATTATTATGTCTCTCTTTGGTCGGCTGTCCTCCTATTTGTGAGGAAGATACCCGATCCATATGGGTGCTTACATGAGGACATGGGTCCAACACACAGGCCCCTTTAGAGATTTATTCAATAATGGAGTTAAGACATCTACTTGTGGCTGTCCATGCAAGCACTATAGAAGTACAGAAATGAATCAGCTGTAGAAGATGTTGAACTATGATAATTAATTATGTAAATAAAAATCATTTTTGGTCTATTAGAGGCTCGGGGGTTTAATCAGCAAATGCTGCAAACAACGGCTTTTACGTACAATGCTAATAATTATGGCTTTAGCAGCTGATGACCTCTTATGTAATAACTTCACAGGCAACTTCAAAGTCGGTATAACAGGCGGTAGAGAGCACGCTAAACCAGTAAAGGCTAGCTAGCCGACGACGCTCACAATATCTCTATTGTTACCAAATTAAAGCCATAAGAGCTAAATAAATGAAATTGTTTAGATTTTGAAGTTAGAAATTACGATGAAATGCACCGAGAAAAGGTACCCTGCTATATTTAGCTGTCACTGAACGACCTCCGTCCTTCTCGATGAAGCACGTTCCCCACCTCCCTTTTCCGGGAGCATGACGAGGACACCGTGTCATCTCGAAGCCGGAGATGGGTCAGCTGAGGAGCGAGGGAAATCCTTTTGGGCTACCTTACACACTGGCGCTAGAAAGCTGAGACGGCGTGCGGTTTTAGTCGGTTCGATTACGACATAACACCACCGCTGGCGACGGGGGCGATATCTCTGGGGATTTTTTCACGAAAAAAAGCGAATTTTTCGTGAGTAAGATAGATATTTTGACCAAACGGTTAAAGATTAAAATTGAACTTACTAATTCAAGATTTTCATCTCTGTTACCGTTGTGAGCAGGTGTCGGCGATTCACTCTTCTCTTTATTAATCCTGGTGAAATACATATGTCAAATTGTTTTATCATGTACAGATACAAAAAATACAAACATGCAGACTAATTAACATGTATAGCTGATTAATGCGTTACAGATATGAATTTACAGACTTAAATTTCAGACTACAGAAATAAAAAATACATGTTTAAATCAAAATGTAACGAAAACTATAAAAGCTATACAGTTACTGACAAGCATAAACTTGGATTGTTATGAAAAAATATGAAACATAAGCAATAACATTTTATTGACGAAAAAAATAACTAAATATGTTTACCTTTATAAAAAGATTTTTTGTTTGGTTTGTCACCGAACCATCTTGGTCACGAATCTTAATTCGTGATCAAGACAGTTCGTTCGCAAATGAACTTACATCTACGAATACCTACTGCATATTTTAGTGTGACATAGGCCCGTAACGTGATGTATTATTCTATTTTAATAATCCGGTCAAATGAGACATGTTAATATGTAATCTATGCTAATATTATAAAGCTGAAGAGTTTGTTTGTTTGTTGAAAGCGCTTATCTCAGGAACCATTAGGGTACCAATTGAAAAGTTATTATTATGTTTATCGAGGAAGGTTATAGACTATATAATATCAAGCTACCATCCAGGTGAGCGGAGTAGTAAATGTTAGTAGGTACTATTCCTACAAACCACAATTCCTGAGATATAGTGACTCCAAAAGTTGGGAGGCATAATTGCCAAATATGCACACATATAGGCTCCATCCGTGAGGCGCAATATACAATTTTATTATATTTGGCGAAAATGTAATATCGGTAGCTCATGACATGTATGCTAATGATATACAAAACGGCTATTGGGGATACGATGTTTTTTGATATTTGGTGAAAATGTAATATCGGTAGCACGGTAGCTCATGTATGCATCCGATATACAAAACAGCTATTGGGGATACGATGTTTTTTGATATTTGGCGAAAAAGTAATATCGGTAGCTCATACTGGCTAACGACATACAAAACGGCTATTGGGGATACGATGTTTTTTAATAAAAACTAAACAAAAACATCACCTCTGTTCCGTTTGTCTATTTTGACCGGATTATAAGCTATAATCGGTGTAGTTAATAAAGCAGGCAAAGCTAGGTACCGTAAAAAAAACTAATTAAAGATGTGTTTAGTACATTAAATTTCTGATGTAGTCTGTTCGTAGCACATTACAGTTGAGAAAGATGTCTTATCTAATTGATTTGAGAACATACCTAGTATAAGTGCGCATGCGTTGAGACATTGGCGAATAAGTTGATGTAGTGGAGGTGACGGTCTGGTCGGGTGACTCGTGCACGGTAGCGACTGATGACGTCGACGCTTGTGACGTCACCGCTACTGGTGCAACAGTAGCCATCGGTAGTGGTATGTCGTGAATAGCCGGTACTTCTGATGGGCTCAACTGCATAGGTTCCTCACGGACCCCTGGGGGAGGAGATACCACCATGGGCGCTGGTCCCTCACCCTCCGGTTCCGACGCCTGAAATGTCAAGGGCCATGTAATTCGCATACTACCTGTTTCAAGTGCTTTTTTCAGTAAGTACATTCATATTCATTTTAATATGCTTTTAAACAAACTATTTTCAACACTTACCAGATCAATGATGCCTGCAGTATTTCGCACCATGAATTGTTCAACGTTACGGTTGTTCAAACCGCTGAGCATACCGTTAAAATTGGCTGTACCAAGAGTAAAGAATAACTGATGGTATGCTGGGTCGAAATCCCTCACAATGTAGTCCTGAAATAACATGGGTTTATTTCCAAAAAAGGTTACAAATAACTGTTTACTAGAGAATTTATCGTGGAGTGAATGGAAGTGAACATGTTCACACTAGGAGTTTCTTCAACACTCACAACCCAGTTGCACAATAAAATTGAGGAGCGATGTCGAGGTTAATAGCCAGTCACTAAACATACTTATACATAAAGTGATAGATTGTAACCATACTTATTGTTTCTGATACTAGTTGTAACCATAATATACAATTTCTGTATCAAACCAAATGTTATTCCAACTAGAAAATCACATGTTAGTTTCATTAATGTATATCCAGTAACTGACTTCCTGAACTTAAATACTATGTAAGATTTTAAGTCATTTGTACTTCATTATTTCAAAAACGCGTTTAAGAAATATTAACAATGTGTTAACTTACCATGAACTCGTTAAAGACGAGGCGAAAGCCATCAGGGCCATTTACCAGGCATTGGCTAACCAAAGCACAGGCATCGGCAAAAAGTCGTGCGAACACTCCGTAGAACCTTGCGGCGAACACTTCTCCAGAAACATCGCACATAACGCAAGCGACAATGGCCGGCATCCGAGAACGAACAAGTGCTCGAAGTGACGCGTAAACGTCAAACTCTGGACGAACTGGAGTTATAGTATGCTGAGAAATAATATTTACTTATATTAATATTGTGTTCAAAGTGCTGTTGTGGTGGTTGCCAAAATAGTTCTGAGCAACCACCGCTGTGGGCGACCTACCAAGTCTAGGAGAACGATTTATTGTAGCTTAATTCTTTTGCAGCTTTACCCGGCTCTCACAAGTGACTTTAGGGAGTGTAATATAGATAATCATAATATTATATCAAAACTCATGTCACAGTGTTTGTGATCGCACTCCTTTGAAACGATTCAAACAATTTGATTGTTGTTTTTTTGTATATTTGTAAAGCGTTAAGTGGAAGCGTGGTTGGGAACAGTGCCATATAAATGGGTGGTGAAAAATCTGATAACAAGATCATACCAAGCCTTGAATGAAGTCCGATTGTTGGGCTACCAGGAAATCTGAGGCGGTCATAAAATTGTTTTCGCCATCCCTATCACCAGAACGTGCAAGCAAATTGTGAATGTAGCTGCGGAGCAGCGTGCGGAGGGCTGGGTACTCATTAGGTATCAATTGTGGCTCTCCAGGTACGTTCTGCATTGGGTCAGCTAGATAGAAGTGACGTGCCTGAAACAAAATACATTAAGAGAAAAATTTGCGGTATTTGGGTGAAGGGATACCAAGAATTTGAAGTTCAAGCCAATCTCACACAATTTCCAAGACAGTCGCTATCATAATAGCCGCACATGTCGAACCAAAAGGAGGAGAAAGCAGAACCCCCAAACTCCGAGGCGAAAGTCATAAGGAACTACTAAAAGTGATCACTAACTTTGACCATAATATACCTATACATATCTCGTGCTCCACCGACGACCACATCATCACTTACCAACAGGTGAGATTGTGGTCAAACGCGAGCCTATTACCAATAAAAAAAATGTCTTCTCTCAAATACAAGTTACAATGATATATGGTGTTCATCGAATTTGTAATTCCATCCACAACGATGACAGACCTATATTATTTTCGTAGTTTTATGAAAGTAGGAAATCTACTTTTAATTCGCTGTTTGTATTGCCCATTCTTGCTAATGTTCTTATTCATTTTAACCTACAGAAGACTCTAATAACGTCAAATAGATAATAATATTGATTGTCTTACTTACAATTGTCACAAAAAGAGCATTGAACCAAGTCTCTTGGGATGGAGGGCTTCTAAGCAAGTGAACCATTGTAGTGATGTGATTCTGCAAGAAAAAGTACTCAGGTTGATACACAGTTATTGTCACTATCCGATTTCTGTAGTTTATTTTTAGTCTCAGTAAAGTACCATAAAAAAAGTAGATGAGGGCGCAGTTTATCGTGACATGTAGAACTGTGTAGTTAGAGATTCCAACAAACTATATGTTCTTAGAAACATCGAGTATGTCATCTATGTACAAGTCGCAAATAATAATATAATACAGAAAGGTGTTCATAGTAAGTGGGATTTTTTATTAAAGTGGGTTAACAAGCTATTTACTTCAGTAAGGTTTAGGTTCCGATCTCTCAAGCTCTCAATGTTCAATGCAGCAATTCTGTCATTCCTTAGACGATCTTGAGCGGCAACTTGTTGTAGATGTTGTTCCCTATAAATGGAATAATCTTTGTACATCTACAAATTTCAAAGACGTGCCTAAATAGAGCAAAAATATCCCACAAAAATTCATAACCAAATTACAGAGACCTATTTATAGATCGTCTTTAAATACAAAGACCTATTTATAGATCGTCTATAAATACAACGCCCTAACTAAAGTTAAGGAATTTGGGCACAAATGTGTTATTTGGACTTAATGCCTCATTCCTACGATAAAACTGCGACAATTTACTCCCTAAATATTTTTTGATATATTTCAGTGCTTCAATGTTATTATTATGACAAACTGTTTCGCTAAAACTAAATTATTGACATTATATACCTAACTACATTTGCAAAATTCCTACACGCATTTATGAAATAATTGTTGAAAATAGTGATCAAGATTTTTAACGACTCCAATACAAATTAAAATACAAATAATGAAATAGGTACATACCTGCGACGCATAATACGTCGGCGAGCGTGTGGGCTTTCACATTGTAGAAATCTGTCGAAAATGCAATTCACAAGAGGCACTGCCTGTGTGCGTGTTGCAGTAGCACGTCGGAAATGCAATTGTGCTGCGAAAAATGACATATTAGATACCTACTCAACTAACATAAAAATTAAATTCATACGACGGAAATTGCATAACTTACGTTGTGCAGGTCGATTGGCTTGATCTTGAGGGCCCGTAATGGGTGGTGGGCCCTGAACAATTGGGCCCTGAACGATTGGACCCTGAACGACTGGGCCCTGAACGATTGGGCCCTGAACGATTGGGCCCGTGACGATCGGGCCCTGAACGATCGGGCCCTGAACGATCGGGCCCTGAACGGTCGGGCCCTGAACGGTCGGGCCCTGAACGGTTGTGCCTGGGAGATGGACCTGAGGAGCAGGCTGTTGGGCATGTGCCGCCTGGTGTGCAGCCTGAGGGTTGTATTGTGCCTGGACAACCTGCTGGACGTGGGCATGTGGATGCGCCTGCAAGAACTGGTGAATAGGTGTGAAAGTCACTGTTTCCCCAGGCACATGTGTGTGTACATGGTGAGCTGGTCCTCCAGGGAACTGTACTGTCATGCCCTCTGGCAGACTTTGTCGAATTACTGTTTGCACAATGTTCTGCAGCAAATCAGCATTTGGTGGACCCCATGGCAATGGTACGAAAACTGAAAATAGTGAGTTTTAAGTTAAATACTAATAATATATATATATATGCACACTAACGGGTAAAAACTGAACTGACCACCTTCTTCGGGAGAAAAACTCTGTGCGAAATGTGTAGGCGCCGTGCTTGCAGGCGGAGCGGCTACCGTAGCCGTCGCTGTAGCGGTGGTGGGTGCCGTGGCAGTGGCAGTGGTAGTGGCAACCCCTGTAGCCGGCCCGGTTGCGTTGTTATATACGGTTCCATCACCCACAGTGCCAGGCAGCGGCAGCTCTTCCATACTCATCACAACTTCTACACCACCGAGAGCGTCGGCTTGACTCAATCCTCTGAATAAATTTTCAAAGTCTACAAGAAAAATATTTTTTTATAATAATAATAGAGAATATAATGTATATATTAAATACATAGGTATTGGTTACATACTCTACTACAACTACCTACCATACGTGTTTAACGTAGAGTAGGTATGTCATGAACACCGCTTATGCCGTAAGTAACACGTATGTCAAGTGACTTCCACAATGAATAACAAATACATACTAGCTGTGCACCGCGGCTTCACCCGTGGCATACTTCGTCCCTGTGCCAGGATAAAAAGTATCATATATTATATGTCCGTCTCCAAGTTCTAAGCAAGGGCCCTAAAATCGATTCAGCCGTTCTTGAGTTATAAATAGTGTAACTAACACGACTTTCTTTTATATACATAGATAAGTGGAAGTGTTAAATAAGTGTGATAGCAATTCCTTTATCGAGAAAAACACGATTACTCCGCGGACATGCCCGAAATATGTATATATCAAGCGCAAAAAATGTTGCAATAATTATTACTATTAAAACAAAATACAAAACTAAAGTTATGATTCGGAGGGTACTTGGATAGGTAATATACCTACTACGGTGACATTTGATAACAATTGCAAGGTACCCACAAACATTACAATTTTATTATATGGTAAAGTCTGCCGAAATCGACAATTCTGCCAATGTTTGAGATTTGAGTCTCAATGGTTTGCATTAAGCAAAAAGGGGGAATTTTGTAGTAACAAATAGACTTATTGTGGTTAGTTGTACATACTGAAACAAACACAAATACTATACCTAAACAAACAAACAAATAAATAATGAATAGTTATACTGTATAACACCACACCAACAATAAAACAAAAGGGAGCTATAGTCTGTTGGGTTACACTGAATAAAATAATGATATCTGAGTTTTGGAGACGCATGTGTTAACAGGGCTGCAAAATTTATAGGTATAGAATTTTTTTTATTAAGTCAATTAAGCAGGTGTACAAATCTGGTGATAGAGCATTTCTGGGACAATTGAAAAATAAATGATCCAAGGAACCCTCGTCCAGGCCGCACTCGCACAGTGATGAAGTCTGCAGATAACAGAAATTACTTTCTTAGGTACATTTTCTACTATTAAGGGACCATAAGGAACACGATTTTTTGTAAACCAGGATTGGGACCTTTTTTTATCGTGCGGAAATCCCCATGGATACCACCCCCGTCGGCCATCGGGGGTGGTTATGTCGGGATCGAACTGACTAAAACCGCACGCCGTCTCGGGTCTAATTACTGCGGTGTAAGTTCACCCAATAGGCATATCCCTCGCACCCCAGCCGACCCCGGGTCATCTACGGTTTTAAGATGGCCCTCTCGACCCCACCGAAGGGGGGTTGGGGCGAGCATCGCGCCACTTCGCCGACGATGGGGTGTAGGGTGATAGGCGGACTGTCCTCTAACCGTCGGCACGCGGACAATCAGCTCAACCCCCGCTCGCTCCCCATTGTGCCCTCTGCTAGTCAGAGGGACACGTGGAGAGCCTCGGAGCAGCCCTACTCCCACCCCGGCCGGATTAGCCGCAGGCTGCAGCGTATCCCGTGGACTCGCCACGGGATACGCTGCAGCCGGCAACGGAGGCGCTGCTCGCCTCCGTTGCCCGGGTACACCGCGTGGAGGTTCCGGCCCGCACTCACCCGAATTGGGACCTTGAGGCAAAAGATTATGTGACCAAATTAGAACTACAGGTATAAAGGAACATACAAGAACCAAAGATGTAACAATGAAAAAAAGCTCAAGTGGAAATTGGTAAGTCATACTATAAGAGGTTGGGAGGAGATTAATACTGTTCAGATTAATTATGTAAGTACTTTAATTGATACACTATATTTTGACCCGACATTGTCCTGTCTCGTCTACGAATATTTATGGTGATTAAACTTTTATTGCTAAACGGATTATGAGTTTGCATGGAGGTAATTTAGTTCTATATAATGTATTAACTGAACTTGCTCCCACTCGAAATCGAAAGGAGAAACAAGACGTACACTTGGATGCAACAATCAAATTTCATATATTTTATGTTAAGCCAAAAACGTTATTATTAATTAAGAGTGCGTTCAAAAAAAAGTTATAAAAAGTTATGGTAGCAATCACCGTGTGTATATTTATATTAAATAAATCAATTATTAAATTCCAACTAACCCACTAAAACCACAAGCACCTTTAATTGAAACCCTAATATTGCAATGATACGAAACAAGCTTACCAAGGAGCACTTGTCGTACGTTAGCCTGACCAGCTTGGCGTGCCTGGCCAGTTTGGCCTGGTTGACCAGTTTGGCCTGGTTGACCAGCTTGACCTCCCTGACCACCGTGACCCATTTGCTCTGTTGGGCCTACTTGTCTTTCTACGCCAGCTTGATCTGCCTGACCCATTTGCCCCTTTTGGCCTACTTGACTTTCTAGGCTAGCTTGATCGGCCTGACCCATTTGTCCCGCTTGACTTTCTAGGCCAGCTTGATCTGCCTGACCCATTTGCCCCCTTTGGCCTACTTGATTTTCTACGCCAGCTTGATCTGCTCGACCCATTTGCCCCATTTGGCCTACTTGACTTTCTACGCCAGCTTTATCTGCCTGACCCATTTGTCCCGCTTGACTTTCTAGGCCAGCTCGATCTGCCTGACCCATTTGCCCCATTTGGTCTACTTGACTTTCTACGCCAGCTTGATCTGCCTGAAAAATTTGCCCCGTTTGGCCTACTTGACTTTCTACGACAGCTTGATCTGCCTGACCCATTTGCCCCGTTTGGCCTACTTGACTTTCTACGACAGCCTGATCTGCCCGACCCATTTGCCCTGTTTGGCCTACTTGACTTTCTAGGCTAACTTGATCTGCTTGACCCATTTGCCCTGTTTGGCCTACTTGACTTGCTTGGCTAGCTTGATCTGCCTGACCACCTTTACACATCTGCTCTGTTGGTCCTACTTGACCTGCTTGGCCAATTTGATCTGTCTGAGCAGCTGGTACAGCCTGACTAGTTTGAGGCCCAACCTGAGTCTGAGGAGCTTGCTGATTCGTATGTTGGTTGCCCGCCATCATCGCACTTAGCCCATTAAAAAGAGAATTTTCTAAGGGGGACGCTAAAGGAATCCTAACATGAATCTCTACTTGTAAATTTTGTTCTGGTTGTATGTTTACACTGACTGTCAGTTGAGTTGGATTCCTACCGGGTATGTTGTGATTGTGGGTCCCGTCTAGATTGTTCGAAACGTCAGCAGATGTGACAGTTCTTGAGGCCATCCGTGTTCCCGAGGTGCTATGTGTAGCCTGGGCGCCTTCAGCGCCTGAGGCGTTAATTGTTGAGGCATTCTGGCCAGCATGCTGTGACTGGTACGGCCGACGGTTTGTCGACTGAACCACGTTGATGTGAGCCTATTGAACACACACACAAGTATTATATAGTAAATGTATTATTTTTATGGAAGATTCTGGCAGCAAAGACAAGAACTAGAACAAATAAAGAATAATCTGCGTCATTTATTTTCTCTTAGGTATGCAGTCTTAATTCGACCCAGCGCACACTACTCAAAATGCATCTGATAAATTACCGCAAGCCTAGCAACTCTGTGTCTATGTTCCAGGTTTCAGAAGCCTAGCCTCGACCAGAGCATCATTGTTGATGAGTCTCTTGGCTCGTCTTTAAACCAACTCAAGGACTGCTGCCATATTATGTACTCCATGTACGATTGTACTTTTGTATCTATGTATTCAGGATATTTCTGGCCAGCATAGCCTAATGACATTTAAAAGATAAACCATACACTGAATCATACCTGCATTGGCATCTGGTGGCGTAAAAGAGCTGCCTCGGAAGTAAGACGTGGAATTCGCTGACCAATTTGGAAATGTATATCACTGACAGCATGATAAGCATGCGCGAAGTTGTGTATTATGTCAGACACCATATCCACAGTACGTTGGGCGGTATTGCGCTCTTCAGTGGTGAGTTCTATCACCTGTCCCTAAAGTAAAGAATTTATTTAACATAGGTAAGTCAGAACTTAACGTAGGTATATTGCACGAATATAATATTCTCTTTTTTTTCATTCGTAAGAATTAGAGAAAGGTAGGATACCAACCTCAGGATTGTTAGTAGATCTTAGCAACCTGACATAAGTAGCTCTATACGGAGCAAATTGCTCGTGAAGAGTATCTAATTCTTCAAGTAGCTGGCCGAGGTCACGTGGTCGGGAGTGACGAGCTCGAAGTGATCGTATGGCCCTGTAAGCCCTTTCATGTAAAAGACACAGAAAACGTAAAGTGTGACATTTATATGAAGCATCATTTCACATCTTGTCATCACTTTTACAAGCCGTATCCATGAACGTATAAAACCTATGGACGGTACGTGTTGAAGAATACACTGACGACACCAGAGTCGGCCCACTTTCTTATACGTACAGAAGTTGGCACTCACACATCAGTCAGCCACTACGCAGCAAATGTCACTCGATTCAGGCCAATTCAGGCAGTTCACGTGGCGAAAAAAAAATAACGCCCGTATTGTGTAGAGAAATGGTAGAAAAACCGTAGTGACGGCAAGAAAACAAAATATCCAGGAATCACATTGCAATTGAATTTAGGTAACACATTGTAACCCAAAATTTACTCACACTAGGTTAGCCGCCGCCGTTATTAACAGTCTCTCCTTCAGCGGGTTTAAATAGTCCATAGGTTTTATAGGTCGATGGATAAACGTCATTTACGAAATGAAGATGAAATGTGAAGTTATTTTAAGAATTTATTGAAATTTAGTTACCTGCGACGAGCGTTGTTCAAGCGGGCAGCATCGTCAGGCGCCTCTTCGCCAAATTCATCGAATATTGGTTCGCTCTAAATGACAGAAATTCATTTATTTTAACATTTCATTAAACTCTAATCAATCAATGGGACAAATAAAATTAACTTTTCTGTTTACCTAATAATATCTTTAATCTTAACATATTATTGTTATTACTAAACTATTAATTTGTCAGATTAAATCGATTACTTTAATGTATTACTGCACTGGCTGAAAGGAACAAAAAAATGGTATAGGGTGAGCTTTGTAGCTGTCATTACAAGAAGGCGTGCTATGCTTAGTATACAGATGGCTGTCAAAGCGTCAAAGGAACAGGTAATAATTTCTGTTCTGAACAGCTTGCCTAGTTACGTACCTACGGGTATCGCCAGGTAACTTGACCATGAAATTGAGAAGCGCAGTTGAGGATTTTATGTCTCTTTCACAGTAAGCGCGGTGTACGACGGCGGCGGAGGCACGCCAATCAACCAATCATCATAGAGTATACGAAAACAATGGCGAGCGCACAGGCCCGCGTGATTGGTTGGTCAGTTGACGTTTATACCTCTCAATGTCAAACTAAGTCACGTTAATTTGCCATTACACTTGCGCATCAAATATATTAGCACCACTAAATTACGATTTATATATTAGATACTAGATAATAAATTGTTATTGTTTTTTATATGTTATTATTTGTTGTGTAGTAATTTACGATTAAATATGTTCTAACTTGTAAACTGTTGCATTACATGATCATATACCTACAATTATGTTAACGGAGACTCGCGAATAAACGTTAACATTATAGTAAACACGCCAATATTCAATAAAAATTACAACATGAAACTCAAAATAAAAAATAAATTATTTAATTAATATTAAAATAATAATATGGCAGCTATATTTTAGCACAGCACTGCACAAGTTTTGGGTCAAGTTGCTTGGCGCGACCTTTTGCCTATATGTACCCTACATGAAAATAATTTGATTAAATCTGTCTGGTTAACCAACTACTTCTTAGATTTAGTAAAGAATGAAACTGAAGTTGTTACGTCACAACAATTTATTATTTCTTAAATAATAATAACTATTAAATTTCTAAACTAGACAACTATTAATAACTATTAATCCTATGCCAACAAATTAAAAACAAGTTAAATCTCCTGGGTTAGTATTATGTAAAAGAGCGCTATCACTTTTGTCCTGTATGAGATTCCGAGTTTGGTTCTCGATAAGTTTCTGAGGTCCTTCTCGAAAATCAGTAACAGTATGGAGCTAGGTAACGTGCCCGGTTGTAGACAATAAGCTTACGTAGCACCGAAAACATAGCTGGCGCTCATCCCTTAGGGCCTAAGTAATATACAGGTGTGAATGTGTGTGAAAAATATGACAATCAAATAATAAAATGGATTTTTGATCCGGAATGGCGGCAAAAAAAAACAAAGCAAGCAAATAGCAGAAGTGGGACAAGATAACAAGCGCTGAATACATGTTAGGACTCAGAATTGTTTATTATAAGTCTATCAACTACATATTGCTCAGAAAAATCTAAAACCGCTATATTAATGGTTTAGTCGTCACGTAACCTTGATGAGTCAAGAGTAACGTACCACGAAGGATCACATCTCATCGTGCAAAAAAAGGCATAGGCCATATGAAAGACAATAGGCGGAAAATAAGCGTAGATATTATATTAAAGAGTGAATTTTTCAACTTGCCGTGGATGACCATATTCGTAACTAAGAGGATAGCAAAAAATGCTCAAAGGAGACACGAGGCCGATTTCCGCCTGTCCATTTAAGTTTCAAATCGAGGTTTGACGCGTAAACGGAGAAGCAAGATCATTTCATGATGAGATCGGCATAAGCTAATAATGTTCGCTTTACTTCGGTTAGTAGTAGTGGTGTACTCAGCATAACATGTATTTAGTAAGGATTGAATTACTTCTATTCATCATTATGCATAACAAAAGGACCTGCCGGAATTATATTGTGATCCTCTCTACTATGTACGCCATCAAAACCTTACTAACTATGAAGGGTCACTAACAAATAAACATGTAAACTTGCACAGCTATTCCCTGACGTGCGTGTAGACGCGTGTAGAGCGTGTAGGGTTTGTAGAAGCCCAAAGGCAATTAGTTTAAAGATACATTACCTCCTCTTGTGTCGCAACAGGAGTAGGCTCAGAATCCGGAGGGTCTACGGGAACATCACTGGTAGCTGGTGTACTCCTATTTTCCTACAGTAGGCACATTGACAACATAAAAAAACTACTAGTAACCAAATATACTATACAATTGTAGCAGTAATATTATGTTTAAACTGGAGCAATAAAGTGGTTTTTCACGATTTACAGTGAAACTATAGCTTGTATCGAAAAAGTAAAATATAAGTTAAAGGTAATAATCCTAGGCTCGGCGATCGAGAGGTCCTGAGTTCGAATTCTGGATATTACACTATTATCAATATGAATTACTCCTAACGCAAGCAATTTTGCTTAACATGAATACTAATATTTTTTTAACTAATATTTTCTAATAATATTATTATGTAATCTATATATAAATGAAATGAATCACCGAAATGTATGTATGCGCATAACTTTTTAAGGACTGCACCAAATTGGATATTTGTTATTATTCGAACGATAAATAGATACGTATCTTTTTCAGTTTTTTTGCATTTTCTTGAAAATTTCATACTCCAAAGGTAAGAAAGTCTAGTTTCACTGCAAATTGTGAAAAACCATTAAATATCACCCTAAAATGCACCTTTCAGTTTCGTAATTAATCCAATTTAATTTTCGCTCTATATCTTTTTATTTAGGTATCAATAGGTCTCATACTATAATTAATTTTTTGGCTATTTTCTCGATATTATAACTAATTATCTGTACTGGTCTAAAGAACAACTACTGAGATTTGATCCGAAGTCTAAACATGTTCAAGTGTCATGTAAACTATTAATAAGTTACAAGTAGCTAGTAAACAAATACTGCGCAGCTAACTTGATGCAAATAAATAAAGCTACCGAAATGCTTTGTCGATGATTTCAAATAAAATATTACGATGAATAAAATAATAATTAGCAACTATAACTTCATTTACCTAGATCAGAAAAAGAGAAGATTCAGGACAGGACAGATCCAGCTCCAGCGGCGCCTTAAGCCGTATAGGTAATGTATCGGAGAGTGCCAAATATCTAGGACGTGTCCAGGTAAGGTAACTCAATCGGTCAGAGGATCCCCGTCCTGTATGTACTCATTTTCCGATCTATATCATTAGGAAAAGTTAGCTTACTAATTCCTTCAAAATTTCATTGAACTATGACTTGTATCATGAAACGAATGCATCCGCAAAGCATATCGAAGTTCAACATTAAGAACGAAAACATTTACCATGCGTGTTTATAATATTACGATAGATTTTATTTGGGAAAAGCATGCGATAATTTGATTGACTACCTATACCAGTGATACAGCACAGTAACTAGCAATTGAGATTACATTAAATCAATCATAATTCAGTATGCCATTTTCAAAATTTAACGTCTGTTATCTAGGTTTTTAGAAGTGTGGATACAACAAACAAATCTTCCTGACAGTAAGCTCATAATAAAACTGATAATAACAAACAAATTCTACTTGTGAAATTGACCCTTAGTGAGCGGCCCGAAACTGAACTGTTTTCAGTGCGTCGTAGTAAGGCGCCTGACATCGAATCCAGAATCAATGATTTAAATTCGGTGTAATATTGAATGCCGGAAGTCTATAAATACTAAATCTTACATACCTCTCCCGCTACGTGAGCGCGTAGGCAAGTCATGGCTTTTTTAATATCAGTAATCATCCGTCTGATAAACTCAAGACGCCCCGTAGTAGGAGACATTGTCAAGGCCTGTTGTTGCTCGAGGACAAAGTCTGGGGTGCCCGCCATTCCCTCCTACAGAGCCAAAAGAAACGAAACATATCAACATTATGAAGTAGGTGACAGAGGTATAGATATGAATAACTTTATTAGTCATAACAAAACAATGTTACCATTAATCGTCGAATCTGTTGTTGTGTGGCGGTTTCTGGAAGTGGATTGACGCCAGAACCCGAGGGCCTATTCCCAGGACCTGGTGGAGCACGCTGGACTAGATGGACTACCTTGCCGTTGACATCTGTGCACAAATTTTAAAAACTGCTGTAATATTCTATTCAAATCATTGTTTTCCTAATGAAGAACATTAGGAGACATACGGCGAGCTCGCCGGTTTCTAGCCAAGACTTGTATCCTCACATATTCTTAATATTAACCATTGCCACATAACATCAGTAAAAAAAGCTATACCGTAATCAATAAGTTTCTTCTCATCTTGCAATACTCTGCCACAAAAAATAAGCCTCTGCAAATTTATCTCTATCCCCATTCGCTCCATAATCCGTTCTTTAAGTTGCTGCACCGTGGTCTGTAACAAAAAGAATGAAACATTGAAATAAAATGTTATCACAAAACAACACTTAGAAGTACCTGATACATGTGATATCATAATAACAACCGAGTAGATTCTTATAGTTAAAATAATTAAGTATATAACAGAGTTTATTGAACAAAGGATAGAAAGAGCTGCACCAAACATAGGTCGCACCATTCAAGCCACAGCCTGTGTTAATAACCGACCTCTACGTGGGCTGAGCCACAGGCATTTTTACAACTTTTTATTCAAATCAAACATAAACAATGCGCAAATTAGTTTACCGACAATTGCCTTATTTAAGAACAATTACCAAGAAAGACATGATAGAAATGTACCACTTGCTTGCTAGCGTATACTATTTTGTAGTTACAAACATACTCAGACATTTGCATCATAATAATTTAAGTAGCAATATTTCATCTAATGGCATGAGCAAGTATACATTACGCTAGATTCACATGGATGATCTGATATTTGCAGGATATTGCTTAGTCACAATTAATAATTATTTGTATGCGGTTGAGATCTTGAAACCATATGCATAGGGCATATGGTATCTGACGGTTAACTGACATTACATACATACAAATCACACCATTTGCCCATTGGGATAGGCAGAGACAACATTTTGCAACTTGCTGTGATCTTGGCATACGCCTTTCTTTTTTTTTCAATTTTCATAATTTCAACAATGATTGTTACAAACATTGGTTGTAGGTATCCTTGACCTTGCCCTTTTCTAAAACGATTTGGATCTCATTAATATACCGGACATATCGTACATTTAACGGGTTGCCATTCACCCTCGCCCCCATATATCTGTTTCTTCAATCTTCTTTCATCCATCCCCTCTACATGTCCGAACCATCTAAGCATATCTTTCTCTATCTTGGTCACTACATTCCCTTATTCACACTGTTCCTCACTCGATCCATCAAAGTCCCTCCTCAATTCAATCTACTTTCATGCTTCTTCTGCCACCCCAGCATTCACTACCATACATAAGAGTGGGGACGAGAACTCCTCTATGTACAGCCAGATGTGCCCCCTTGCTCCACAACTTCCAATTATTGGTCATGCTTCCTACTGAACTCTTTCTAACCTCTAACCAATGTCATATTGGGACTAAACAGTATCCTGAGAAAATAATGATTTAATTTTTTTAGAGAATTATTTTAAGCACTTATTCTAGGTATTTTATTTTATTTTTTGGGGCTTTGCTAAACTTTTTACCTATACCTTTTTTTATATAAATACTTTCAGTACCTCCCTATATAATAGTGTTCTAAAGTATGAGTGTGTTTTAATAGGTTAATAAATAGGTTTGAAGAGAAAACATGAAGGTAATTCAATATTTATTTGAAACATGCTAAATGAGTCCTTTCAATAATTGATGCCATTTGTAGGGGTTTGTGAAAAAAATGTAATCCGGAATTTTGTTGGCGGCCATATTGAATTTAATCTTATTTCAATGTGTAGTCAATTTACCTACTGAATGTTATTGTAAAAACTGAATTACGAATTGATGTTTGGATGATATAAATATATTATGAGCTGATATACCTAACACAGCTAGTGTTTATGTATTTAATTTGAATTTTGTAACAGTTTCTAGTGGTGTCTACAACAATAGTATCAAAATTTAACACAAACCTAAAAGATGACACTGATGTCATTTGTTTTCAGTTTTGTGGCTTTCATCATTTACACAGACACATTTCGCTGTCCCCGGCGAATAATATGGTAATCGCAAATTCTAAATTTTACAGGAGAAGCAAATAACTGTTTTATGCTTATATCTCAGTGCAGGTAGATTGCATGGCAATAATTTATATGTCAAAAGAAAGCTAATTTTTGTACCGACTAGTTCCTATGTTAATTTTATTTTAATAGGTTATTGGAATAAAGTTATTTAAGAAAAACATTTTACTGAAATTTTAGATAAAAAGTATAGTACGCAATGTATCATTACCATTTTATTCGCGTTATTCCCATTGCTGTCGTGGTCGGTAATAATGCATTACAGTATTGTTCAGGTAAATATGGAGCTAAAAATGTTTACGGCAAATGAACATTACCATATTATTCGGGGAAATTCATTTGGTAGTATCTACGGTAATATAACTTTGCAATACTATTCATCAATATATAGTGTCAACTGATTATCAGTAATATTATATTGCAAATAACAATATTTCATCAAATAATACAGTACTAATTAATTAAATTACATATAATGTACAATATTACAGCCAGTTGATGATTTTTTATTAAAATCTGTAATTTATTGTAAAAAGGCATTACCGATACTAACGGAAAAAAATAACTTTGCATTATCGTTTACGGTATTATTCGTGTAAAAATTGTATTTCTAATTTAACTGAATAAAATTGTAATATTCATTATGGACCTATGGGAAATATTGTATTTTCATAAATATCCACTCAAAAATTACAAAAAAAAATTACAATGTGTATTCGATGCTCTAATAACCGAAAATGCAATAAAACCTAAACTGTTGTTATAGCACATTACCATATTATTCGCCGGGGAGGGCGATTTAGACTTACAAGTCTTTTTGAATAATGAGCTTCAAGTCTTGTCATTTTAGGAGTCAAGTCCTTTTAAGTTCCTCGGCCTTGGTTAAACTCTAGTCTTCAAGCCCTTTAAGCATGCTGAGTCTCACATAATTGAGCCAAGCCTTGTAAATAACGACTCAAGGACTGACATTGTATTATTATTATTTTATTATTGTTTTCTCTGACATAAGTACATTTATTTTAATGGTGTACTTAATTGTGTTGGAATTTATTATTTTTATTAGGTATCTCAAATATTTCAAGCTCGTAATATCTCTCTCAATTATTATAACTTAATTTGATAGTACAGAAGAATCTGTTTAAAATTACTATGTATAGTGACCAACCACTTAATATGAGGTGATTACAATATAATATACCTAGTTTAAGTTTTTATATAAAATTCTTTGTAACATAGTCAGGTACAATGGCTTCACTCAAAGTGACATGCCGTTTCTTACATTGTATTTTTGTGAAATAATGTCTGGTGGCTTCGCTTTGCTGTCATTATAAGCGTATTGCACTGTATTCTGGTCATTTGTTCTAATAAACGTACTGATTTTGTAGGTGACATGGCTTATTTTATTTGAAATGAAAAAGTTCATTTAAAATATATTATATAAAATTTCAAGTGTTAATGAATAAGTAAAAAAACCTATTCATCTGGTTGTCGAATTTTTATTATCATTTTGTCAAATTCAAACAGGTTTACCTCAATAAGTTGCAAGAATGCTCTCTTCTTCTTACAGTGTCCTCTGTTTACTCTTTTGTCAACAGTGACTTTGTCAAGTGATAAAAATATATCTTGTTATTTTTATTAGAATACACTATTTATTTATTCCTATCACATACTTCAAGTTCAGTAATTATTTTTCAACCACCTTCAACTTCTATAAGCTCATTTAAAAAAATTACTATAATTGGTAAGGATTGGATAGCACAGTGCTCAAAAAGAGAATGGACAGTTAAAAATAACCGGGTAAAACATGTAGATGGGGCCTCTGAAAGGGCCACATTTACTAGACGTTTTCAGGAATGTTGCAATTTTTTCAAACATTGTAGTTAACAAGTACCTAATTTGTAGTAACATATCCAAAAATCACAGTAAAACAAATAAAGAAATATGAATATGAACAAGTGGGTTCAAGCTCGACCAATGTACAGGTACATCTCAGCATAATTCAAAAGTAGACCTAGGTACATACTGTAATATTAAATAGTTTGATACAAGCTACCTATGTGTGTAGGTTTTCTAAATAGTACCTAGTACTTCTTCTCTCTTCTTTTTACATCAAGATGGTAAGTAAATTTCAAACATTACAATATAAGAGGGTATTTACAACTGGGAAGTCTCATCATACTGGCAGTGGTCAGTTCACTTCAACAAAGGAAACTCCATCTACCATGCGCGTACTGGCGAAACCGCCTACACTTATGACTAAGGTATTGATTGCCCAGCCAAGTAATGCTAAACTATGAAAAACATATTGCGTAGGTATTGTGTATGTATACAGTTAAGTATTTTACATCTAGATCTGACGCAATAAGATTAAAATTGTAAAGTAGCAGGCGACAAACTCAACATTAGAATATGTATGTAGGTAATCTTAAATATGGTGGCTTCTCGAAGAAAATATAAATCTAAAAATAAAAGCAGCAAAAACTTACCTCATCGTCAACGGAGAAACGGTGGTTGTTCGAATCCAATGTTTTAATTGTAAACTCAAGCATTTTTTACACGAAAACATGAACACCTTCGAAAGGATAAATGATTTGATGCGTGCCTAAAAGAAGAAAAAAAATGCTTTTACATCAAGTCTGCTTTTAGATTTTCACATCAAACTTGATCCACTATAACTGTGATAACTACTTACACCTTCCACAAGGAATTTTTTAGGGAAATTGCTAACAATTTAAAATATTTTCCAATTGAATTGGAGTATGCATTTGCTGTAAGGTGGTGCTGACAGCGCGGAGCTATCAAAAAGAAAGTGTTGCCAGCTACCAGCAACATTTTATAATAAAAAAGTAAAGAAAGTTGTAAGCTAAATACGTACGTAAAAAAAATTCAATTCAGGATATCTTCACTATCATCATCATCACTACATAGTATAAAACAAAGTCGCCTTTTCTGTCCCTATATCCCTATGTGCGCTTAAATCTTTAAAACTACGGAACGGATTTTGATGCGGTTTTTTCCAATAGATAGAGTGATTCAAGAGGAAGGTTTATATGTATAATACATGCATCATATACTAAGGCTAATTTAGTATCAGCATTGCGTCCGTGCGAAGCCGGGGCGGGTCGCTAGTATACTATATAATTCAATTCAAAGTCCTGACTGACCTAGAGACAACGCACAGCCTAAACCCCTAGTACCTACCTAAGGATATTTATTTTATTTTATAATGTTCTTGGATGGCACTAAAAAGATGTGTTTATGGCCTGTCACTTTTGGCATAAATAAAATTAATGCCCAAAATGTTACGTATTGTATAAATTTATCCATCATGATTGGTCACACAAACACACTGGTCACTTATTTGTTCGTAATGAAATATTTTTAAATCCAGTGTTGTAGTGCACGGCATCGAACGTGGCCAGATTTTGGAGTACCTAGTGTGGGCCCCACTACTCCAAAACCTTGCCAAGTTCAATGCCGTACACTATACCGTCCTACTTGTTTATATGCGACGCATTTTGCCACAAACAAGTATAGTGTACGCGCCATCTAACCTGGCAAGGTTTTGGAGTAGAGGGGCCCACACTACTCCAAAATCTGGCCACGTTAGATGCCGCGCACTATATCTTGGCAAGGTTTTGGAGTAGTGGTGCCCATACTACTTCAAAATCTTACCAAGTTTGATGCCGTGCGGGTAATATTTAAATTTATTTGTTTCTAGTTAATATTATTAAGGGAAAACAAATAGGTACCTAGTAGGTATGTAATGTAACAGTAGAAAGTACAATATTGGGCGGCCTTATCGCTAAGAGCGATTTCTTCCAGGCAACCATAGGATGGACAGTAATGTGACGAAAGCAGTAAGTATTTTGGTGTAGTTATTATATTACTCAAAACTTCAGACTGGGTCATAGAATAAAAATGTAATTTTTATTTTAGCCGTATTTTAGCTTGTTTTTTCGCGTCACATTAAACATAAACAGTAGGTACCTTTGTACTTACCTATACCTCCTATTAATAAATCACAGACCTTTGAGATGTAGACTTACCTACTACGTAACTTTAATTTTGTTTATGACACACAATCTCTTTTTTCATTATGCTATAGATACATTAGGTACTACCACGATTTCGACTCAGTGTTTCTGATCGCTGTTAGCATCACGATGAGAGAAGGCCCATCAATCGTCGGGGTACAAATGCCGGCACGTAACTTGGCCAGGTTTTGGAGTAGTGGGGGTAAGTTCGCGCATCGTGCACTTTGAGCCAATCAAATGAATCAAAGTACAAGATGTCTCTTGGAGGCATAATTTGATTGGTCCGTCAAGTGACGGACCAATCATAAACCTAAAAATCGACCTTTGCGCATTATGATAGGACGCGTCTGGCCAGTTTGAGTGCCACGGTCACACGGTACACGGTCTTCACCAAGGATATATAATACACTTCTGTTCTGCGAGATACGGTCGTACGGCATCAGGTATTCTTCAAGGCTGTTCATGTATGCTGTTTGTATCACACTGGTGGACGTGAAAAGAGACAGATAAGTACGACGTTTGAAGACAAGCACTGAATGGAGGCACTTTAGGACTCTTAATATATTTTTTTTATTGGTAATAGGCTCGCGTTTGACCACGATCCCACCTGTTGGTAAGTGATGATTTGGTCAACGGCGGAGCACGCTTGCCTAGATACTCATGTGCTAGAAGTAACCTATTCACTCTAGACTTGAAGACTCCCAGGTTATTGCTTTCCAGAAATACAGACTAAGTTTTATAATATATTATAATAATATGTTGTCTGAAGCTAAATGTAGCAAAGACTGAGTAGGTAGACATTATTATGGTCCACAATCGCTGACAATCGCTCATATAAGTAGGTGGTGGTTTGGTCAAAAGCACGAGCAAGGTTACTTATGCTATATCGGATCTACGCCCGCTGTAGGTACTTCACGTGACTGGTGACATCGACATGAAGAGACTGGGGACTTTTAACTGCCTTCCGTCCTTTTACATCGCTGTAAAGGGTCACCACTACTAGAGCGACTCAAGCAGGAGCTGAGTATTATGGCGATGGATATTACTACGGGAACAGCTGTGACTGTGAAGAGTGAGGAACTCTTAATTCCTTGGCGGCATTTATATCTGTCGCAGATAAAATGCAGGTGAATCACCTTCGCTAGTGTGCAGTTACCTACGTGAAAAACCAATGTCTGTCTGGCCATGTGAACTCTGCAAATCCCCAGTGGTAGAGTAGATTCAACATTAGCTTGATGTCGTAGAAGGTGACATGCATGAAAATGGTGTCATTAGCATTGATGCCCAAGACCGTGTGAAATGAAAAAGTAAAAGCCGACAAGAGAACCCCCAACTCCGAGATGAGAGACACGGATAACATGCGAGAACGTGAAGAAGTTTAACGTGATTGAACCCAATACAGCCATCTGCCTATTCAATTTTAATAAGTAGGTTCCAATCTACATTATATTTTTTAAGTTATAAAACCTGATCGTAGTATATTAATAACTGAATTAAATAGTAGATAGGTACGTAGTAGGTATTCTAACTGACTATACCTACCTAGTGAGGTAGGTAGGCAAATTAAAAATCACATATGGTCCACCTTTAATGGGGTTGGATTAGGCTGGGTTACAATAATACTGGAGAGGGGCGAGAGGGTACAGGGTCGATAGCTATACCTCCCGAGACGAAACGACGTAAGCACCCCATGCGCAATGCGATTCGCTGCTCATAGGTCATGCCTAGGTAAAAATCAATCTTAACACACCTTCCAGCCAGGCATGTTGTCGACTCTGTTAAAGTGATTAATCAGTGTTTTACCATTAATTGAAATTTTTATACCTACCTAAAGAGTTATAGCTGTGAACTTAGACTTCGGTATTTTAATTTATAACAACTAAAAGTGTGTCGCGTTGTATTGCCTTTTTTTCGTAATATTTTTGTAAAACAGGTTGCCAAAATTAATAAGTACAAAATGGCATCGAGCATGGGGGATGACCTCCCGGAAGGCTGGGAACAATACGAGACGTGTACATCTGGTTAGTGAGTTTTAGACTATGTTAAAATGTTATTTTTTGAATTGAATTGAGGTTCCTCCCTACCGTATGAAGATGCGCAGCTGTTTTATTGCTGATATCTTGTCATTCATCAGGGAATGACTAGTAGATAGGTAGGTACCTACCTAAAGAAAACCGTGACCGATATTACTTTCCGACTGGATCATGGGATAAAACGATTACATTGCAATCATAGGGTTCGAATCAAAATTAATGCATTTTATATAGGTAGGTACCTATAGACCAGTGCCGATAGCTTTGAAAATGGTAAAAAGTAAAAGAACATTATAGTAGGATGAAACCCATTGTAAAAGGAGGAGAATATAACAAAAATGAAAGGAAAAATAAATTACGGGCGATCTGAGGTCGGGAAGTGGGGAGGTGGTAGTTTTAAGGGTAAAAACGATTTATCTCGATTTCCAGCAAAACTACAACTCCTATGGAAAAAAGTTAAATGACAAAGTCGTAGGTAATAAAGAGACCTACAACTTTTGAATTTACACTTTTTTCACATAACCTCAAAATGTATGTGAAAAATTCAAATAATCAAGTTTTTGGTTTTTTATTTTTATCTTAAGCAAAACAAATTTGTTTTTCACGAAATTTGGTGAAAACTTAGCTTTTTATGTCCCACAGACACTGTATTTTTTTGATTTGAAATATTCTTTTTTTCAGCTTATTTTGACTAAATATCGAAAAGCCACCCTAATTTTCAATCGAAAATTCTCACGTCAAAATATCAGCTTTTTAAAAAAAGTCAAAGAGTTTTTTGTTCTTTGAAATCTCGTGAATCGCCCGCTGCGCTCGTGATTCAAATTAAGAACCCTTCGCTTGCTCTGCATCAAAACTGAGCACGCAAAGGGTTCTAAAAATTGAACCCAGAGGTTTACCGAGGGAATCAAAAGTGCACAAGGTGAAAAATCCTTGCACTCGAGTGTAACCATGAAGCTATAGTGCAACACGTAACTTTTCATCCCACCTCATCGAGGAAATGACTAAATACAATAATCACAAAATAGAACCCTGAGCTTTAGCGAGGGAATAAAAAGTGCACAAGGTGAAAAATCTTTGCACTCGAGTGCAACCATGAAGTTATAGTGCAACATGTAACTTTTCATCCCATCTCAGCGAGGAAATGACTAAATACAAAAATATTAATTTCGAATTCGAGTTTTTCTTCTTTGCATTTTCTGAGAACATTTACCATAGCAATGTATATATATTTTTACATTATCAGGAAGAAGAGATTTCAAAGAACAAAAAACTCTTTGACTTTTTTTAAAAAACTGATATTTTGACGTGAGAATTTTCGATTGAAAATTAGGGCGGTTTTTCGATATTTAGTCAAAATAAGCTGAAAAAAAGAGTATTTCAAATCAAAAAAATTACAGTGTCTGTGGGACATAAAAAGCTAAGTTTTCACCAAATTTCGTGGAAAACAAATTTGTTTTGCTTAAGATAAAAATAAAAAACCAAAAACTTGATTATTTGAATTTTTCACATACATTTTAAGGTCATGTGAAAAAAGTGTAAATACAAAAGTTGTAGGTCTCTTTATTACCTACAACTTTGTCATTTAACTTTTTTCCATAGGAATTGTAGTTTTGCCGGAAACCGAGATAAACCGTTTTTACCCTTAAAACTCACCCCCCTCCCCACTTCCCGACCTCAGATCGCCCGTAATTTATTTTTCCTTTCATTTTTGTTATATTCTGATCCTTTTCCAACAGGTTTCATCCTACTATAAATTTATTTTGTCTCAAAGACTATCGGCACTGGTCTACTAGTCTTTTGTCATTGTAATTTACAGTTTTACTACCTACCCAATAAGTATAGGAACCAAGGAGAGAGTGATCTGCAGCAACAACATAGTGCGCTAGCACAGAACAAAGAAAAATCCTTAGGTAATGTTCTGTGTGCGCTAGGTTTTAGGTTTCTACTAGGTACATACAATGTTCCTACAAATATTATTAGGTATTAATATTAGGTATTTCTTTTTTACTGTAGGTACCTACATCTGAAATCTCACACTAAGCTTTCCTCTTTCTGACTTGCGTATAATGAAATTGTGAAAAAATAGGTATCTAAAATCTCCTTTATCATAGCCCCGAGCAAGAATCTTAGATTGTACATAGAGATATTATAATATACCTACGTAGGTACTTTCATGTAACATAAAAACAATGTTCAGTAAAGAGTGTAAGGTTTCAACCTATCCTACCTATTATAAGATATTAAAAGTAGGTAAATAAAGCGTTACACCTTAAAGCTATAATATGAATAAAATTACGTCTAAGGAGTGTGAAGTTGAAATAAAAAAGGGATAGACCAAAGCACGGGCGCAGCCGGGGAGAGGGGTGGCGAGGCTATAAAAATAAAATAAAAATATGCCTGATGATAATATTATCATTATTTATGTGAAATAGAAAATATTTTTGATTTATACCTATTCGAAGGCAGGAGGAAGTACCCCCTTGGCCCCTTCCACCCGGCTACGCCCATGGAGCGATGTAGGTACAGAAAGTAGGTTACCTAGGTAGGTACTTACCTTCAGGGCTGTATCGACCTCACCAGAGTGGTAGGATGTAGGCGGATGGGTCGTCAGAATGACGTGTTTTTATTTAATAAATTTGGTATCATACACCGTGCGTTTATGCACATGTACCGTATCGATGCGACCAGTAGAATTAAATATTATGGAGATAATAATATATTTAATTCTATTTCTAGGTATTAAGGAGTGTCATCTTGATCCCAAAATATCGGCATTAACCCGACTACGGAAAAGATAAATTTCAATAGACAATCTAAACATTATTTTAACAATGTGGATAACTTATTATTTATCATAACAAGCACAATCACATTCAACTGGTAGTAAAAAAGAATTAATTGCATTTATCCCTATATTGACATATTTATGGCGCCTGTCAAGTTCGAATAGCAAATTGCTAGACAAAGAATTCAAAGTGGCTGCTGTACCTACTTAATTTACGTAGGTACCTACCTAGGTATCAATGTACGTGAAACCGGTCAACTTTGCCCACATTTTTGCGATTTTTTAAGATATTTGGAAAATTATACGTTGGGGCGTGTAGGAAATATTATAAACATTACATTTATTATCAATAGAGTCTATCTATCTATATGTCTATCTTTTACACTCAATAGCATGCCGAAAAATTGCTGTTGAAGAAGTGGGCATAATTACCTGCCAAAGTGTCCAACATTGCTCAGCTTTGATATCTCCGAGACTATCAGCCTTGAGGCTTTAATAATAAGAACCATGTTAAACGAAGATCTAAACTTGCCATTCATATTGATATAACGGTCAAATCATTTATATTTTTTAAAATTTGGAGGTGGGCAATTTTTTACTCCATACCAATTCAATTTTCATACAAGCGGAATCAACGTGTTAGGGTTGTCAATTACCTTCTTGCTACCAAATAAATAAATACTAGGTAAAAATAGTCTTGGAAGCTTTTTTTTATTAAAAAATGGTATTAAATACATAGAGGTAGGTATCAAATAGCTTACACAGATAACTTTTTGTACTTATCATTTATCTTATCAAAGGAACCTATGAAGAAATTAAAATTAGATAGGTACTCTATGAAACTGTAGTATCTTTGGTCAGTGAATGCAGTGATTTAGTATCAATTATAGCTAATCCAATAAGCAGTGGCAAAATCTACCTACTACTATAATATTCGTAGTGGTAATATTAACAAAACAAAATACAACAAAAATATTTCAACAAAGCCATAAGTTTCTAGAAAATAAGTTAATCAGTTTTCTCTTTTGTCTTCTTCTGATGACTCTTCGATCTCTTCTTTTTTGGACTTTGGTTTTTCCCACTCTGCAATGAAAAAATTTAGATTCTGTAACTAAGTAGGTACCTACATAAAATAGGTGCCAAATTATTGACAACCCTATCACAGTTTTTGCAGTGAGCAATGTTGCCACCTCTATGTCCACGCAAGTTCGGCAAAAATTGCCCACTGCATTATCTCAAAGAAAATAGCCACTGAAGTTATAAAACAAAAAAGAATCAAAAGCGTAATAATCTGTTACAATACCATTTCAATATCACTTACCTACGTAAAGTAATCCGGGCACAGTAAGTAAAAAAGTAAATACAGATTTTGGCACCACTTTTACACTATCGACTTTGAGCACGCGTTACGAGCAAATGAGTGAACGTAGCGTCATATCATTCAGATAATGTTCTCAGATATATACTTATGTTTATCAATAAAACGAAAAAGAAAAGCTATTTCTTCAGGGAGAATTGGAATCGAAAGGTTAAGTTATTTTTTATGTTCGAGCAAAGTTGTCCGCCAAGGGCAAAGTTGGCCGGTTTCACGCCTTTACCAATCTTTACAGACTTGGAAAATGAGTCTTTGATTCTTAGTGTCAGAAGTGCAATGTTACCTATCTTATTATTTTGTTCTTAGTTGCATCCGAGGATTTCAACTTTTCCTCCTTTCTCCTCCTTTCGATTGGACTGAACTTGCCTTTTATGAATGTGAATGCTGCCCTCCCTACCTAGAGAAGAAAACCTGCATCAGAGCCTTGTTCTTTATTCAACAGGTGTATCGGCAGGCAACAGGTGGCCGATTTTTCAACTCACTTTTTACGAAATGTGCCGGTCACGGCTGTCACTAGACATCATTCTATGCTGTTTGATAACATTATATCCGCGCGCGATCAAAATGTGATGCTACCTTTTGGAACTGAGACGTAAGTGGGCCGCCGGCTAGCCGTAGCGTCGGCAAACTCATGTCGAAGCTCACAAAACGAAGCTGTATTTTTAGTGCGACTAGATTTCTAAATGAGTTTAATTTTGAATGCGAGATTTATAATAATTATAATATTGTATGATTGTCTGTTTGTCCGCAAATTTTTGTGCGCGTAAAAATCAGAAACTACTGGAGGGATTTTGATCAAACTTGGTACGATTATAGTTCATAGTTTTGGGCAACACATAGGCTACTTTTTATTCAAGCTGAAACCCGTGGCTTCACCCGCGCTTCGTTTTTAGGTCGTTTTTGGTCATTTCTCCGGTTCTACTTAACCAATTACAACCAAACATACGGTAAATTTTTAGTCTAAGCAAGACCTTTTTAAAAAAAACCGCATCAAAATCCGTTTGGTATTTTTTATCGCTATCGATGGACGTAAAAAGAACTGAACGGATTTTGATGCGTTTTTTTTATTAGAAAGGTCTTGGTTAGACTCAAAATCTTACGCATATTTGATCACAATCGGCTGATAAGAACCGGTAATAAAACGCGAAAATCGAATCGGAGCCGCGGGCAACAGCTATCTATAGTATACCGCCTTTTCTTATCTGATCTACATGGATCTACATGTAATCGTGCCAAAAATACCGAAACGACGACGACGACAGTGATAGGAGATAGGACGAACATCAAATGTCTGACAGGTAAGAACAGTTCAACCGTTCTCGAGTTTTTGCAATACTAACAGAATTGCAATTAATTTTTATTTATATAGATTAAAGATCAATAATGAGTGGAAAAGGGGGTAAAATCTTGAGTAGTCAATCTCGCGAAATAGTTCTGGCATTTGATAGATATTTCAATCAAGAACAAAGTCGGTGTTAACACGCTAACGCTACGTGAGAACTGTCATTTTCGATTTACTTTGACAAGGTTCCTTCACATTTTCATCGCGCGCGGATTATATCTGTTTATGAGTAGGCAGTTACTATTACTTATCAACAGATGGCGCTATGAGCTAAACATTGGTCGATATTTAGATAGATCCTACATGATGTAAAAGATGTGAAATCTTAATATATATAAATCTCGTGTCACAATGTTTGTCCTCAATGGACTCCTAAACCACTTAACCGATTATAATAAAATTCGCACACCATGTGCAGTTCGATCCAACTTGAGAGATAGGATAGTTTTTGAAACGGATTTCGACATCCACGCGGGCGGAGCCGCGGGCAACAGCTAGTTGTCTTATAAATTCAATCTAAACGATTTTATTACATTTTGAGACGATTCTTTTTCATACAAGACAATTAGTGCCTAGGTGTTGGCATATTTATCTAATTATGAATTCACTTGTATAACTAGATTTCAAAAAATTCTAAGAAGGTAGGTACATAAGGGTAAATTCGGAGGTGTAACCACGTCAAAATCTTCAGGGCCCAAGCCAACCTGAACTGCAATTAGGTAGCGTCACGTCAGATAGGCACACTTGCTGACTGACGGACGAGGCTCTATCGCAGTCGTTCGTCACGAGGTCACTCCCGTAAAAACTAACATAAACCAGTGATGGAAGAATAGGACTGTCCTCGAATACCATAGTGCAAGCTTTGGATGCAACCGGGACGATCAGAAATTATACCTCTTTATACATAGGTATTTTTTAAATATTTTGATAGAAACTTACTATTCACTAAAAAACAAACTAAGTACATAAGTAGGTAGGTACAGTGTATACCTGACTGCTTCGACATCAACCCCCACATTCTATTTTGTCCCATATATCCAGAAGGTATTATAGATATCATACATTGAATGGTTCTTAACCGCGGTAGCCTAGTGGTTTGGGTAATGGACTGCTGAGACGAGGTCTCGGGTTCGATCCCAGGTTCACTATGGCACACACCAATGACTTTTCGATGCTTTTCGAAGTTATGTGTGTATTTATCGCAGGTTTATTAGTGCCTCGGAGAGCACGTTAAGCCGTCGGTCCCGGTTGCCATACAAACATCTATGGCAGTCGTTACGGGTAGTTGGAGCCCTCAAAAGTCCAACCAGTCTAACTTGGAACTTCGATATCGCCATTGGTTGTGGAGGTCAGATGGCAGTCGCTCCACGTAAAATATCGAAGTTCAGCCGCATCACAGTTAGACTGGAAAGCCGACCCCAACTGAGTTGGGAAAAGGTTCAGAGAATGATGACATTGAATGGTTCTTGGTATGTGCCCAGTAGCTATTATTAAGACACCATTATTTTATTTGCAGCGTATGTCTTATACGTAAATACACAAACGAAGAAGGGGCCATATCCAAAACCTAAGGTACCTGGAGGATGGACGTTGATTGCTCGTAACCCAGTTCGAACTCATGCCCCTAATTCTCCAGATATAACTTACGCCGTTGCTTCATCTTCTGCGAGCACATTATCGGACTCTATTCCTAATGCTTCTCTGCACCGGACTCCAGTGTCCCGAGCTCATTCCAGCAATGCTCTACCAGAGGAAATCAGATGCAGCCATATTTTGGTGAAGCATAATGAAAGCCGGCGCCCATCTTCATGGCGTAGTGATATAATCAGGCGCTCTAAGGACGAAGCACTCGTAATTGCTACAGGTGAGCGTTATTGATGGCATTTTAATAAGGTACTTGAGTACTTCAGCAAGTGATGAGTTAACAGGCAAGAAGTAGTTATTAGACAGGAATAGAAATAAATTAAATAAGTTGATAAATTAATTGCAAAAATTGATTTTTTGATGAACGATTAGCTAAAAATGAAGCAATTTTTTGCTTGAAGCTCTAGGTAATCTTTTCTAAAATAAAAGTAATATATTTGTTACACCTTATAATATAACAGGATGGATTTTGCTTTGTTCTGTGAATATAACCTATCTAAAATAATCAAAACTCATAGGAATATTGTACCTATAGATAACAATTATTTTTTTCTAGATTTCCGTGAACAAATTATGAACAAGGAAACCAGGTTCGAAGACATTGCTAAACTTTACTCGGATTGCTCGTCTGCAAAACGCCATGGCGATCTCGGACGCTTCAAGAGAGGCCAGATGCAAAAGGCCTTTGAAATGGTCGCTTTTAAGTTGAAAGTTGGTCAATTGAGTAGGCCAGTTGAGACTAAGTCGGGGATTCACCTCATTTTACGTACGCTGTAAAGCACTTTTCAACTACTCACGTCTCTTCTTAAGGCCAGTACTTAGGTACCTATTTCTTTAAATCATTTTTATTCCGAGGTGCAATAGGGCATAGGGCATTCCACTCTCGTAAGATAGATACATCAAATATTGATCTCATTAACTTTAGTTTTACAAAATAAGTTTATCCTCAAGATGAGGCACTAAAAATAGGTACCTGCTTATTAAAAAATTGTCATTGTAAAAAGCACGGCAAATAAAAATAAACGAAATAACTTATGTCTAAGTACTTAAATAAATCAGATATTTTAAAGCCAAAAACGTTATGACGCCAAGTTGTCAAAAATTTTATAGTACTTAAGTACTTGTTATTATGTCGTCACATCATGGCGATTTCTATGAACGTATCCCTCCCGATTCTAGTCTCGTGATACACCGTTTAAGATAAATATACTATTTAATTTGTGTTTAGTTAATTAGGACACATTAATTATATTCCTTAAGACCCGAAATTGTTACTCTATTTAAGTTTATTTCTACGTGAACTTTGATTTTATGTAGGCTGATATAATTTAACATTTAATGTTTTATTAGTGCCTCGGAGAGCACGTTAAGCCGTCGCCGTCGGTCCCGGTTGCCATACAAACATCTATGGCAGTCGTTACGGGTAGTTGGAGCCCACAAAAGTCCAACCAGTCTAACTTGGAACTTCGATATCGCCATTGGTTGTGGAGGTCAGATGGCAGTCGCTCCACGGAAAATATCGAAGTTCAGCCGCATCACAGTTAGACTGGAAAGCCGACCCCAACTGAGTTGGGAAAATGGTTCAGAGAATGATGATGATGTTCAAAGAGAAGAACTTAAATAAGTATGATTATTTGTGAATCTTTACTTTAATAATTTATTAATATATCGTCTTTGTTAATACTCAGTAGAGAAATACTTAATGTCAAGTTGCATAAATTAAATTTGCAGAAAATTGTAAATACCTACTTATAGGTCTGTTAACTAAGTAGGTAGGTATTAACAAAAGGAAAAAGTCGATTGTGTTGAAATTTTAGATTGTGTTAGATTGTGTTATGTTATATCCAATACCTGGGTATGCTTATATATTATAACCTCATGATACCTATATTTTTTATTCAGCAGCTTATTATATTATTATAATTATGTGCCTACTATACGCCCGTGGTACCTATAGGTACCTACCCTAAAACGCTTGACTTCGAGGTTCAAAATCTCGTAAATGAGCCCACAAGTATTTATTATCAAATAAATACTTGTGGGCTTGGGGACTTGCTGATCTTTTGATGTGATAAACTAGACTATTATAAACCACAGTATTTTAAAATTGAAATGTACTATTGAAGTACGTACATCCCTATTCAGTTAGTTTTATACCTAATTAAGAAGCAGGGATAGGATAAAAATTTCTCTGTAGTAAGTACCTTATGTAGGTACACTAGGTACCTACCTACCGAGTACCTAAGAAAAAATTCACTTCATTTTTTTAGTGTTAAACTTACTTTAAAAATAAAGAACTGAGTATTATATTTTGGTACTGAACTGATGGTAGGTAGGGTCAGTAGTTCAACAATGAGCCACACAAATTTTAAACACATGTACTTTTGTTATTTATAGTCATATATATGAATAATTTATACATAGCTTTAAAGAATTTAATTGGCTAGCATATTGTATACTTGAAATTCTAAATATCGATACAGCCTTTTTGTAATGTAGCTTTTTTTAAAAAAAGGTAAATGGCTCATTGTGTCCATACCTATGTACACAGTGAGTCACCTATTGTTTTACAATGAGCCATAGTAAAGAGAGGTAAGAAAAAAGGTAGAAAGAGATGATCATTTTAATGAAACAGGTCTTTGACTTTGTTTTCTTTATTTTTCTTAGAAAATCAACATAAAAATGTTTTCTTAGTTTAATCAACAAACAATGAGGATCAGTCACTTTTTTAGCTGAGTATGCAGTTTTATAAACCTAAAAAAAACAATAAATTCTGTAAAAAAATTATTTGAATCGGATCAAAAATGACGGAGTTATAGCCATTTTAGTGCGGTAATCTCAAAAACGCTCGCCACCGCGTAGAAATACCCTGTGACGTCATCGCTCACATCGTCGCGCGTCGCCGCCGCGCCACCGCGCCGCTATGGAGAATATAGGGCTATTCGGATAAATCATTTCATGATTTTTTTTTTAAATTATAGAATTAAGTATTTTTTCTTTTTATACTATGTAGGTGGCAGACAAGCACACGGCCCACCTGATGGGAAGCTGTCATCGTGGCCTATTGGACGTGTGCAACACTAGGGGTGTCACACGTGGTGTCACCAGGGGTTCTGCCTATCCTGAAGGGAAGGGGGGGGGAAATAGGCTAGGAAGGGGTGGAGAGGCTAGGAAGAGGGGGGGAGGAGGGGTACAGTGAGCTCTGGCTACCCTACTTACCTTGGGGAACACGACACTATGGTTATTACAGCTGCGGTGTTCTGTTGGGCGGAGGTACTACCTCAGTCAGTCGGACTGCTCAGTTCGGATGGGAGATACCGTCGGGTCCCACCTATTATTAGATGTATTAAGAATATATGAAATATTTATTCTTTCATTTGTAGTGGTTCGATAGCATTTTAAGGCATGTTGGAAATCAAGTACTTTACATACATATAACCCGTGCGGAAATCCCCACGGATATCACCCCTGTCGGCCTTTGGAGATAAAGATTAAAGATAAAGATAAAGATAAAGATAAAGATAAAGATAAAGATAAAGATAAAGATAAAGATAAAGATAAAGATAAAGATAAAGATAAAGATAAAGATAAAGATAAAGATAAAGATAAAGATAAAGATAAAGATAAAGATAAAGATAAAGATAAAGATAAAGATAAAGATAAAGATAAAGATAAAGATAAAGATAAAGATAAAGATAAAGATAAAGATAAAGATAAAGATAAAGATAAAGATAAAGATAAAGATAAAGATAAAGATAAAGATAAAGATAAAGATAAAGATAAAGATAAAGATAAAGATAAAGATAAAGATAAAGATAAAGATAAAGATAAAGATAAAGATAAAGATAAAGATAAAGATAAAGATAAAGATAAAGATAAAGATAAAGATAAGAGCAAGAAGAGGACACCGTGGCTTGCAAACCCGAGGGGACATCTTGAAGCCGGAGAGGGTACGGGTCAGCCGGGATGCGAGGGACATACCTTTTGGGCAACCTTATACCTCGGCGCTAGAAAACCCGAGACGGCATGCGGTTTTAATCAGTTCGATTCAAACATAAAACGCCCCGGTTGGGGGTGTTTTTATATTTGTCAGTCCGCCGAATTGACTGCACCCCGCCTGATGGTAAGCTGAGGTGCAGTCCTAAAGTAATGGACATCATTTCATCGAAACTTGAACACTTTCCCAAATAACGGATGTCTAGGTATACAACCACTCTACCCTTATTTGCCCCCTTAGGGGTGCATTTTTGAAAAACCGCGATTCCGGGGTACGTTTATTTTTAACCAGAAGCAGCTGTATCAAATTTCGTGCTTCTTACTTTCAAAATAACGGACTTTCATGCAACCAGCCATCGCCTATTTTACGCCTTTAGTAGTGAAATTTTGAAAACGCTGGTATACATGTATATTCATTTCTAATCAGAAGTAGGTATATGAAATTTAATGCGTCTAACATTGAAAATGAAGAACTTTCATATAAATGTTTATGCCTTATTTTGCCACCTTAGGAGTAAAAATTCTAAAAATCCGTTCTTAGTGGATTCCTACAACATAAAAAGCATCTACTGTCAAAATTTCAAGTTTGTAGGTCCAGCGGTTTAGGCTCTTCGTTGACGTATCGGCCTGTTTATCATAGGGCATCGCACACGAGGCGAGCTATGACGTCATCGACAAAAATCCAGCGAGAGTGTGCGTTTTAAAACAGCCGATTTTAAATCTTCGATAACTTCGTCATTTCTTGTCGGATTTTAATCATTTAAAAAACAAAATGCTTAGAAATTTGTAGCGCATACGTTTCATTAATTAAAAATTAAAAGTTCTGTTATGTGACTGATCCTCATTAAAAAATTAAAATCAACCTTTTTTTAAAATAGGAACGACTTCTAATTAACGAACAATTAAGAACTATAATAAATCAGACTTTTTTTTACAAAATAAATTTTATAAATTATTTTGTGAAATCACAGATGTAGTAATCACTCGGTATAATACAATTAAATCAAACTATCGTAAATTGAGAATTGGAGAAACACGAGCAGGAAAACTGTAAAACGAATTCCTACTTTTAGTTCCACTTATTTTTGGGGTAGGAAGAATCATTTTGATGTCTTTTACATGGACTTCAGCTAGATCTGGTTCTAGTGGCATTACAAATTTCATAGACTGCTTTGATTTCACTCTCATATAAGAAACCATATATGACTGAGCATTAATTGCTTCAATAATATTCGCAACATAGTAGACATTGATCTTTTTTGTTTTAAATAATACTAAAACGTAATCATTTTCCTTAGGTTTTCGGTCTAAATCTTGAAATTTATCACTAATAATTATTAGATTATCTTCGTCAGAATCATCCATGTGTGAATCATCGCTGTCGCTTAAGGTCATTATTTTTTCTTCTTCATCTGATTCAGAGTCAGTTACGATTTCTACCTGTCTTCGTTGTCTTTTAGGCTTAATGGCTTCTCGAGGTGCGCTATCAAATACCGATCGTTTAATTCTATCAACATTTCTCTTTTTCTCTTTAGTTTTGTTTTTGCTTTCAGTTATTTCATTTTTTATTGGAGTGTCAGTCGCTATTAAGCTTTTCCCAAGTTTCCTTTGTTTGCGATTTCCAGTCCTGGGTCCAGCCTTTAGCACTGGCATAAATGTTTTTGGGGATATAAAACATTTCAATTTAGTCTTAGATCCACATTGAATGGGAGATTCCGTTGGTTTTGGAGAAAAGTGTGAAATGACATCGTCACACATGTTAAATTCTTGAGGCGGAACTGTATCACAATGCAACACGGAATCAATGGTTGTATTTTCTAATATTGACGGGCTTTCCAAATCACGAGCATCTTTGTGTAAGGGGCTTTCAAAATTAGTAACATCGGATAAAGGGGTCCTCATATTTTCACGTTGAATATCCTGTTGAAACGATTCTTGAATCTGTTCTCTGTCAGTGACTTCTGAAGGCATAAAGTCTATATCAGTGAAAATGTCAGCATCGAACGGAAAAATTCCAGTTTTTTTAAAAGCAGATGATATATTATTGGGTGTCATTGCTTTTGCATAGGCTTCTCCTACACATTCTGCAATATTGTATATGGTCATAGGGCTACCCGGGTTTCTCATTAACCACGAATCTACAGCGCTGTTATAGTACACTTTAAAGGGCCCATTTAATCCTACGTCAAGAGGCTGCATTTTGGCAGTGGTATGTGGATGTAGTGTGAGAATAGTAATTCCATTTTGCTTTGCCAGATCAAGGGCTTCGATACTCAGATGGGACTCGTGATTGTCCATTATTAACAAAGCAGGGTTTTCTAAACTTGCCGAAGTATGTTTGATAAAATGACGTATGACATTAACAAAAAGATCTACGTTCATCCATCCGGTGGGATTAGCAAGTCCTAAGGATCCCGGAGGTGCACCTCTCAACATGTGATCTTTGTAATTCTTTCTAGGGAATATAAGCACAGGAGGTAAAGCATGACCCGAAGCGCAGACAATGGCGCATGTAGTCACTAATATCCCTTTTTCTCCGCTAGTAATTTTGCATATGTTTCGCTTTCCTTTTGATGCGAGAACCTTTTGAGGCTTCTGTACAGTGGTGGTTGCAGTTTCATCTAAATTATAGACTCTGCAGCCATTGCCAAATGATGGATGGCGCTGCATAACAGTTTTTAAATTTTCATAAAACTTTTTTACATTTTCTTTATTGAATGATGTAGCACGCGCAAGACTACATGCTTCTGGTTTTTTTAGAGATACATCAGGATTTCTCCGTCTAAATGATCGTAACCACTCAAACCCTGCCATCTGCTCTTTCTTCCAAAGTTCTGGTATATCAATATTATTGATTTTGGCCATTTGATAGGCAACACGACGAACATCTTTTGTACTTAGGCCATAAAACTTCAACGCGCTTTCTTTAATATATTCTTTAAGTTCAGCCTCTTGAGAAGTACTAAATATTTTGTTAACCTCATAATTTGGTGTCAATCTTTGGTTTCTTAAGTCATGTATGCTTACTGAAGCATATTTTTTTATGTATCTTTGTAGAGTTGGGTAGTATATATTTGACTCTTTTGCCGCCTTGCGCATTGACATCCCATTTCGATGTAACGTAATCGCTTTAAGCATGTTATCAAATGAGTGAGTGCCTTTTTTTCTTTGTGTTACTTTGTTGCGAGCCATCTTAAACAATTAAACATCAAAAATTAAAAAAGCGCCCACCACCCATTGATACCTATATTGAGGGAGATGTTAATGATAAAGTTACGTTGTGGCGGACACCTTGGACCGATCTAACTAATCTACCTTTCAAACAAAATAATAATCTGTTCGTGAGTTCGGGAGCTATAATACCACACACAAACACACACACATAGACAGACAGGCACGATAAACTTATAACACTGTCGTTTTTGCGTTGGGGCTTAAAAAATTACCAACCTATTAATAATTGAAATGTACCTATGATAATAAAAATGTATGTTTAAAATGTGTTAGTTAAACAATGAGCCATGGCTCATTGTTTAACTAACACGTTTGGCTCACTGTGTCCGCCACCGGACTTTCCGAGAACATAAGCAAATTTCACTTTAACAATTATGATATTGTAAAATGTTCCTTACGTTTAAATATGCTCAAATAACTAAAGAAAACTATACAGTAATGATAATACAGCTAAAGGCAAGCGTGTGATATACAGAAACTGATGAAATATTACGAAAATACTTACATTTTTCGAAGAAAATCACAAAAATCCTCCGTACACAACCAACTTCAGCGCGACGTGGGCGCACACTGAGGTGGCCAACCGTTACTTCAATACGTGTCGTTTGAGCTGTTTGGTGAAATCTGGCAACGTCGCTTTCATTTGAATATTGTAAAGGCTCAATGTGTCCGAGTGGCTCATTGTTGAACTACTGACCCTACTTTAAAATTTCTGGTCATATTTTTTATGGTTATGCCGTATTCATCCTAAACTCATCCCATTTATGAATCATCCCAAATGCGTATTCCTTACTCACCCCATCTTATGGGTCATTCTCAGGCGGCTCATTATTTGGTTGACTTCGGTGTCCAATTTTTTTCTTTCAATTAAGGTTTTACTTACATGAAATATGAAATCTAGTGTTAATTTAAAACATTTCAGTAGTTGAGGGAACTGTATAGACTGAATGGCTATGAAGGGATTTCACTTTTTTTTAATAGTGTCCACCGAAATCAAATATATAAAATCCTATCCTATCCTACTTCCTACTTGATATTATAAACGCAAAAGTTTGTAAGAATGTATGTCTGGATGTATTTTGTTACTCTGCCACATAAAAACGGCTTATGTCGATCGTCGGGATTTCTAGATAGGTATATATGATTGTTTTTCTTTCTCTTAAAAACGGCTGAATAGATCTGACTGAAATTTGGTAACGAGATAAACAAATAAAAGTATGAAATAACATATAGGCTACTTTTTATACAAGCTGATACCCGCGACTCCGCTCACGGAGTCGATCTGTACAACTAAAAGTACTGTTATATAGGAATATGATGTCCGCACTGTCCTTAGGTGAGCCCTGTAAAGATGGTGTAAGGTGAAACCAATGAATAAAGGCAACATCAAAATTTGTTCAGCAGTTTTTGCGTCCATCACGAACAAAAAGACAAGGATTCCAAAAAATACTTAGATATTTTTTGTGGTCAACATAACCAAGTCTTTTATATTTTTATATCTACACATATCGTCGTCTCCAACGATATGTGTAGTTGTATCTGGCCAAGTAATTTACAATTCTATAGTTAGTAGTAGTTGCTAGCTGACGCCTGTGGCGCCGCCCGCCCGCGTGAATATTGATTATTACAACTAAAAGTACTGTTATATAGGTATATAATGTCCGCACTGTCCTTAGGTGAGCCCTCTAAAGATGGTGTAAGGTGAAACCAATGAATAAATTAAAAAAAAACTTTTAGTCATGTCTCCAAATTTTAAGTCTGGCTAAGAAAACCGTAAGTACTAAAATCTGTTTAGTATTTTTTATCCGAAAGGTTTCGGCTAGACGAGTGATAACCAGTGGAGTGGAGAGTGGAGCGTAGTGGGGAGTGGTGTGGAGAGTGGAGTGGGGAGTAGGGCGTGGTGTAGAGAGTGGAGTGGAGTGGATTGGACATTGAAGTGGAGAGTGGAATGTAGAGTGGATTCGGTAGAGAGGATTGGAAAGTAGAGTGGAGGTGGAGAGTGGAGTGAACAGTGGAGTGGAGTGTGGAGTGGAGAGTGGAGTGAACAGCGGAGTCGAAAGTCGAGTGGAGAGTCGTTTTATTAAAATAGACTTGGTGGCGATACTGAATTCCACGCGGCAGTCATACATTTCGACTTCCAGACCCACCGAATACACCGGAATCAAGGGCACTGAAATCAAAATATTTAGCAAAATCCTATATATTTTTAAAAGTAATCTGTATTATGAATGCTTATGTTTTTTATTGAAATCTAATACATAAGAGACACACTTTTAATATAGCTTTACATTATTAGTTCAAATAATTGAGGATAAAATGGATTCACCGAAATCAGTTTTAGGTATATACCAAGCCACCGAAAATGCTTACATAACTTAATAAAACAGTGGGGCGATAACATACAGACGTCTTGTCCTTACCACCGGTGCGGTGTAACTGATAGTTTGCACTACTCAAACCTCTATTCTCGCAGTCTCTAGAGTCCAGAGTAATGAATGAATCGGTGCGCGCCACTGAAGTCAACTCTGAACGTCGGACGTAAAGACAATCAGTTGTAACTTGTCTAGTAATGCTTATAATGGCTTAGTAATGTTATAAATTAAGTAAATAGTTATCAAGTTGTTTGTGAATATATGTACATATAACAACACCTTTATTGGAGAAAAAAAGATAAAAAATAATTTTCGCTGCAAGGACAGGACCGGACGCGACACCGAGGTCAATATTTTCGTAGTTTTAATTTTTTTAAACTAACTTCTACGTAATTTATCTAAAAAATACCACAGGCCCCCCCTGCTATTTTTGACCGTACATTTTATAAAAAAAAATAATCATATTGATAAGTAATCTCCAAGTATTGGTTTTCGACCCGGACTCGCCTATTTGAGCCGGCTGAGAATGACCCTTATCTCATCCCAAAATCTAGACTTAAGTCATCCCAATGCAAAAGGTACTAAAAAGTACGGATAACACGGCCATTCATTCAATCAAATCAATTATTCAGTAAAGTTACAAGAAATATAAAAGATTATCAACTCATATTTTGGTAGTTACAAGTGAAGAAGGGTACCTAACTTTATTTAAACAACTTAGGTGACAGACAAGCACACGGCCCACCTGACCACTTGGTGGGAAGCGGTCACCGTGGCCAATGAACGTGTGCAACCCCAAGGGCGTCACACTCGCGCTGCTTTCGTCTCACCGCTGACAGCATGAGATTTCGTGGAATGAATACGGCATTAATCCTTAATTCAATATTGCTACCCATCTGTCTATAGATAGGTAGGTATCGATTTTTATTGTTCAAAACAAAAGGTTAACTAACTACAGTTTGTATGATGAAATGAGTAAGTAGGAATATACAGTCCTATGTCAAATTTCTGTTCACCCTATTTAGATTTGAGACGATTATTTTATTTAAGTCACTGGCTTATTTTGATATAAGTACTAATAGGTGTCGTAGCTTGTTTCTGCTTTAGAGCCGTGAATATACTTGTACCTACCTGTTGAAGTTACATCATAGGTACCTACCTAGGTAGATTATATACCTACTGACTGAATAGTTCGTCATTTTGAAAATATGTATTTCAAAAGTTTAAACTGGTATGAAATCTGCATCTCTCAATGCTTCAAATGATATAAAAATAAAGATTTGGTCGTTCCCAGCCTGCATGCATGCAGCCCAGATTTTCAAAATCTTGTGATAATATTTACCTACATGAAGTAGGTACCACAGAACAAAGATAGTACTCGTACCTACCTACCGAACGAATGACTAGCTTTCAGCCTTCTTGGACCCATTAGTTATCCTATAATTGTATACCTACCTAGACGGTATACAATTATAGGTACGATAGGTACCTAGATGAATTTTATAACATTATCTTTGAAGAATCAAGATTTTATTCTGAGTATAGTATTACTTTGCTACTTCTCGGTCTTGTCCAGCCTTGTCAGTGTTTTATGAAAAGTATTACTAAATGCCAGTCAGTAGAAGTCAGTAAAGGTTTTAAAAATCTAAATGTTGTATTTAATGTATAATATTATAAGCAGGCTACTCTCAAAGTTAGTCCCATGTTTACCTACCTACCTATATGATATTGTTGTACCCACTTGGATATTTAATACATATGTACCCACTTGGATATACAATATCGTACCAAAGACCTTTGGTCTTTGATCGTACGTTTGTTTTATTTTTTATATATGTAATTTTGTCTCATTTGGACTGATTTTACTATTGATCTCATTTTTATGCAATTTTTATTTAATTTTAACTGATTGAATTATTCATTTTCTTTTTTATCTAATTTTAATTGTAATTTTAATATTATTTTGACATTATTTCTAAGTTTTATTTTACATAATTTTATAACTGTAACACTAACATTGATTTAAGTCGATATATTGTTACTATCCCTTATCCGCAATGGCTGGTCATTGTTGCTCGAAATTTAAAAATATATTATTAATTATTATATATCGTATAACTAATAAGATTAACTTATAAGAACAATAGCAGGCTATGCTTTAAGTTGAACCTACCTAAAATATTTTTGTACGTGGGTATACTTGTTTTTATACCTAATTTTTAATACCTATCGTGTTTATCGAAATTTTTCTTTTAATCATTTTATTTTCTCATTGTCCGTTATTGGTATATTAGAAAGTTACCAATTAATGTCTAGATGTTAAATGTTTGTAAAACTATATTTCTGTAGGATTAATAAAATATATAATAATGTTATATTTAATATATATCTTTAATATGTAATACTTATTATTAATATACTATTCGTTAAGTTAATCTCAGATTTATTTAACTGCCAATCTGAAATTTGTTGGTTTGTATCAAGATTAATGATTATAATACTTATTATATATATTATGACTTTATAAGTAGGTATGTAATATATAGAATTTATAAAAATATAAGTGTTACCATGTTTAATGTTCAATCATAATATTTTAGTCTATACTTGAACCTTAATTACCTATGTACTACTTAGCTTCCACAGCGTTATTTACTCTGTTAATAAAATACACGTCCAGATGAAGCAGTGACAATTATTAACTACGTCACTTTACAAATGCCATTTTCTCCGTTTGCCAACGAGTACAAAGAATTATTAACCATCAGAGTTCCCTTCATTAAATTAGAAAAAACATTCTTATTTTGATTTCAAACAAACATGATTTAATTGGCTTTTTTCATAATGTCATAGCGTTAACTCAAGTTTGGCATGAAAATCAAGCTAATAATAAGTAACTTAATTATTTAAGATGCTGTTTCATCTATGAACAGCTTAAATACCTACAGGTTGTGCTGTTTTGCCAAGCTTATTAGCAATCTATGTCTCAGTATTAAACATAATGTTTGTGTAGTACCTACCTCCTCGTATTAATTTCAAAATTATTAATGTAGAGGTTTTATAGGATATTGTGTTGATTATAAAATACTGAGAAGTTGGTAGGTACTATGTATTTTAATTCAAAATAAATGATATTTCGTTGATTTTATGAAACACCCAATCCCACGTGTCTGCGAATCAGCCTGTTTATTTCGTTAACATGGCTTAAATTTTGCAATTCCAATTGCTTAATTGAAAATGATCCAAATTAATGAGAAATTATGAAACATAGATAATTTTTGAATCACGTACCTAAGCAATGACACTGAAATCACATAATGTCCATTTTGTTCCCGAGTTATGTTCTGATTTTAACAAATTGTTTGCAGAAACCGACATTTCAATGAAATTATCATTACACTTAATAATTATCTCGATGTCAAATAGAATAACTCAGTGTTTTTATGTCTAAATAACTATAATATACCTATATATATATTAATAATATAAAATATATATTTATCATCAGTGTTTTATTATATGCCCAACAAACGTTTTCTTAGCACAATCGCATGATTATTCGCGACTTTTAAATGCCAGTATGCCATATAATGAGTCAAGGCCCATTGGGCCCAAGATCAGAGCTGGCAATTATAATCGTTCTCCATTTGGTCTAGGGCCAAAGAGCGGACCTCTCAGTTCCGAGTATGGCATTGATGGGTTTAGCTAGGGAGGACCGGAGTAGCCCTGGATCTTGGATCCAAAGGCAAGTCAGACAACTCCTTCATCTGTCATTTGGAATGTCTCAGTAGACCCTTATATAGGAGACAACGATGTATATGGAACTCGTTAAAAAAATTAGGTAGTACCTACACTGTTATCTACAATAAGCAGGTACCAAATGAAAATAATTATCGTCACTACATTGACCATGGCCTAAATAATTATCACTGTAAAAGTGGTTATCAATAACCTTTCAGTATTAAACAAGACCATCTTTGGACTAAAATATTGAAGTCCCACGAACACGAATCTAAGTTTGTGATTAACTTCATCGAATCGATCTATTTTGAAATCTCGACGGCTCAATCAAAAAGCTTCATTATACAGGTAACCGAGAAAAAGAACAATAAAAGGAACAAGTTACTTACAAACTTATATACCTAAATACAAATATACCTACTGCACACCGGTATGAGTTATAATTACTTATTATTGAATGCTTACAAGAGTTCGTAAGCGCTTTGGGTAATTATGGTTAAAATATTATTAATGAAATTTGGTCGCTCTTGCACTGTTTGTGTACCTATATTAAACCGAAGTTATTAAATAAATAAAAAAACTAAACCATTAACAAATTAAATTTAGCTCAAATAAAATGAGGTTTCCAGTCAATAGCGATGTGATGTGATACCTAAGTTCATTATGTCGCTCGTATGAGTGGAGTAGACATAGTAGCGTGCTCGTAAGAAACTCTGCGCGCGGAAAAAATCCGAACTAAGTATTGTTTTATATTGTATCGTCTTCGAAGAATAAATAGTACAAACACTTGGGGTATAATGACGTAAATAATTAGATTATTTGAAATCAGATTAAAGACAAGAAATGCACGTAGCTAACATGACAATTTACAAAAATTACAACAACATTTTGTACCTACGCCAGCGCCACCATTCCCGCGCAGTCTTATCGTGCGGGCGCTCTAAAGACTTCTAACAATATTACAGATAATGTTTGCAATAACACGAAATAAAACCAATGAACATCACAGGTATTGAACTCAGGGCCGTATATTTTTTTTTATCTGCAATGGTTACTAATTACTTACAATGTCTCTGTTTACAACTAGCAATATCGTAGCCACATACGTAATTGTGTAAACAAATAAGTACAATGTTGTAACTATGTGGGTGATACTGAACATTTTTAGAATATTTTTTATCTTCAGTAAAATATTAGATAACCTTTTGCTTGTGTTACCTGCCCGGCATGTTCTTTGTTCTATTTGACCTGTACAAGCAAAGTTTCAATCTGTGTCTGTCTGTCTAAAACGATCTAAAACTAAATATTAGAATTTATAGAAATTTTCTAATTATTATACAAACATTATTATAGGTTTTTTTTATACTACTTAGGTGGCAGACAAGCATACGGCCCACCTGATGGGAAGCGGTCACCGTGGCCTATAAACGTGTGCAACACTAAGGGTGTCACACACGCGCTGCCTACCCTTACTTACTTACTTAACTAACAAAAATAGAAATAAAAATTCTACTTACAAATTAAAAAATCAAATAAGAAGATCAACTAATTAACCCCCTCTCACCGTATCCGGCGCAATTGTGGCCATTACACTTGCCGCATTGCCCCGTTGAATGGCGATGGCCAACCTTGAAAAAAATGAAAATTATTTTATTGCTTTTATGTATATCCGCCACCATCCAGGCACTTGTTAGATTTTTCCGAAAATCTAGTGTGTAAAGTTAACCAGTACATTTTCTTCAGACATAATATTATATCTCCAATGATTGTCTGTTTGCAACACAGAATGAATCCTGCGACGGGTTCAACAGAATCGAATCAAAAATTAGGCGACATAAATAAATAAAACCAACTTGTCTATACTAAAACCCTCTCGAGATTTTAAAAGTATTTTCCTGAAAACCACATCAAATTTGTTTCACCCAAACGTAAGACCATTCGCCGCGCCACCACCTTACAAACTTAAAAAAAGAATTTACTTAGATAATTTTCTTGAGATTTAACAAAAAAAACAGTTAATATTATTTTTTTTGAATCATCAAATCGACATTATATATCCTTGCTACCTCTGTTGGCTATCACAATCTAGAGTTGTGTACAAGGAATTGTTGGGCGTCTCAAGTAATCAAGTGCAAAAATTAATCAGGGATCCTGGAGTTTAAACTAGAAACTTGAAAACAATTGAAAAACCTAAAATGAGTGATTCGAGTGATGAAGAAATTTTTTATTATTACTAGCTGTTGCCCGCGGCTCCGCCCGCGTGGACGTCGATATTCGGGTTTTTTTTATGTCGCCGGTTCTAATCAGCCGATTGTGATCAAATATACGTAAGATTTTGAGTCTAACCAAGACCTTTCTAATAAAAAAAACGGTTTTTTTATTAGAAAGGTCTTGCTTAGACTAAAAAATTACCGTATGTTTGGTTGTAGTTGGTTAAGTAGAACCGGAGATATGAACAAAAACGACCTAAAAAAGGAAGCGCGGGCGACGCCATGGGTATCAGCTTGTATAAAAAGTAGCCTATATGTTGCCCAGAACTATGAACTATAATCGTACCAAGTTTGATCAAAATCCCTCCAGTAGTTTTTGATTTTTGCGCGCACAAAAATTTGCGGACAAACAGACAAACATTGGATTGTTTTGGCATCTATTACATTCATAAAGTCCCCTAATTTTTTTTTCTCATATATCTTGCATGTACAGACACCGATCAGTCAGATTTATTATATGTACCTATACCTAGATTTGACGCCTATACCTATTTATTTCCTCGCTGAGGTGGGATGAAAAGTTACGTGTTGCACTCGAGTGCAAAGATTTTTCATCTTGTGCTCTTTTGATTCCCTCGCTAACGCTTAGGGTTCTATTTTGTGACTTTGCTCTCTGGTACAAATAACTATTTATCAACGTCAGTGTACGTCTATATTCATTATTCATCCAATTATTATTTAATTTACTTATAAAAGTGAAAGTTTGGAGCATGGATGTTTGCTAGAAGGTAGTATGTACTTATCTACCTTTTCAGTCATAAATCTACCGAAGAGGTTCGGATGAAATGTGGTAGGTACTTAGATGTATGTACCTATAATCTGGAAAACCTCATGGAATGTGGATCATGGGGATGCATCGGTATTACATGCACGGGCAACAACTAGTCCTACTAAAGATGTCCTTAAAATAAGGGGGTTTGTAACCTACTTAAAATTTTAAGGTTTTCTTAAAGTAAAAATACTTACACGGTTTGTTTACTAACATAAATAAGTTCTTTGAACTGAGTAGGTAGGTACCGATTAGATCAGTCAATTTACATTCTGTGCATGCTTTAACTATGCTCAATCTATTTAAATTTGAATAGGCATAGAGATTGATTTATTATGTTGATTCTATTGATAAAATATAAAAAAAATATAAATAGATTATGGCATAAATTTTGTTATTTATTTAAAGCATTTATTATTATTACGATTAACAACATTCGACTTTAATACTAAGTAGTCGGCAATAAAGTAAGAAATTTGGGGATACCTTCGATGCAGATGTTTTTAGAACCCAAGAGGGTTTCAAGACGTAGGTAGATAAAATTTATAGCCAGCCTTTAAGAGATGTATCTCTTTTATCTAGGACAGGGTAGGGCCAAATGGGTCTAGATAGGATATGATAAGAGTGTGGTAAATGTACCTACCAAAACCTAATCAGTGTAATAGTCCCGAAGAAGCCATGTTAACTATGACTTAGTTATCTAGGTGAATAAAACAGCATCCGTCGTTTCAGACCAGCAAACTATTCCCTTCTTGTCACCAGAAGAAGAGGCTTTACTCCAAGTGGATGACTTTACTAGAAATGATCGCAGATAAGCCAAGATTCGACTCATTTGTCCGATCACTCGTACCAATAGGAAAAAACAGTCCGCTACGTCCGATCAGTCGGACCAACCGGAAAAAAATGCTCGTCATCCGATCACTCGAACCAATAGGAAAAAACAGTCCACTACGTCCGATCAGTCGGACCGATGGAAAATGATTCCGCGTCGTCCGATAGGCGGATCAGCAGGCAATAAAATTCCGCGTCGTCCGATCGGGGGTATCGACTGGAAAATAATGTCTGTGTCGTCCGATCAGTCGGACAACGCGGTCGGACTACGTGGTTATGGCCGTTATTTTCAAGGTCTCGGCTGTTGAAAACCACATTGTAATAAGAGAACGAATGTCGTCTCACACGTGCGTTTTTACATACACACGTGTGACACGACAGTACCTATCTATTTAAATACAGATTTAAGTTAATTGTTATATATTTTTTAATACCATATAAATTGATTGAATAATGACAGACAAGCACACGAGCCGTCGGATGCGAAGTGGTCACCGTGGCCTGTGGACATAATACATCTTCACACTACAAGCGCCATTTCCTGTTGCAAATTACGCATTTACATTCATTCATACGTAAAAATATTTACGCAGAATGGGAATCGAGCCTGCGACCTACTGACTTAACCGTCAAACTCTGTACTGTACCGCAGCACCACTAATATACCAAAAACATATTTGTTGAAATATGTAGGTACCTATGTATCATAAAGAGTTTAACTAGTCTGAGAGTTTAACATTTCAGGAATATAACCAGGGGCGACTGTATTCGTGTTTTTTACTATATTTCCGGTCCTACTTAACCGAATGCGATCATCCAAGCATAAGATTTCAAGTCTGACCAAAAGCTTTTAAACAAAAAAACAACACCATAATAGTTTTTGCGTCTATCGCGAACAATAGAAAAACAGACAAGAATATCATAAAAATATTCTGAATTCAGAATCTTTAATGTCCCAATTTTTTTCACAATCCCCAATGTACAAACAAAGCTAATTTACAATTATATAATTGTACAGAAACTTGAGCGAATCATATCAATTCGCTGTAAGGTCAAAATGCACAAAGAAATAACTGAATGATAGCTCAGGCTCTCGTGTGATTTGTTATAATGCACCTAGTGGTCTGAAACGATGTTTAGCTTTAGATACGGATGTTGGCTATCATCCTGACTCGTAGTCACAGGAGGTTCGAGGTCGTCGCTAACGTCCCCTCAAATCCCAATTATCTAGTTTATGAACTGGTTCCCCAACCCACTTTAGCACTTCGTTCCCTATTGACGTCAATCCACTTAATTTAGATACTAAAATAAGCACCCGTATATGCATATAGTAGATGTTGTTATAGTTTTCGCTCTTACCACAAATTCTCATTTAAAAATGTTTATTTTTTTATTTAAAAGGGCTCTAAAGTTTCCGCTACACATATTAATTATATAGAATGAATGACAGCCTTGTAAATAAATTAGTGCAATTTATAAACAGCACAATCACAATATTGCATGCATTTACTACTTATCATGCTAAGAGCACGGGCATATTAGGAAGCATGTAACATACACGTGTCATGTTGCATGTGACAGTTGTAGAGATGATATCGTCTCCTGGGTTTCAAATAAAGTACTGGTGACCCGTCCCAGATTTGCACAGAAAAAATCCATAATATTTAATGATCATAATATAATCTGATTCGATCCCCGCTCAGTGCAAATATTTGTATGCATGAATATGGGTATTTGCATTGGTCTCGTCGTGCCTCAGAGAGCACGTTAAGTCCTCGGTCCCAATTGCCATACAAACATCTATGGCAGTCGTTACGGGTAGTTGGAGCCCTAAAAAGTCCAACAACAACAGTCTAGCTGCAATGCTACGATATCGCCTAATGTGACCATTGTGTTGTGAAGGTCAGATGGCAGTCGCTTCACGGAAAATATCGAGGTCCAGCCAAATCCCCAGTTAAGACTGGCAAAGCAGACCCTAGACTCCGAGGTAAAAGCTTTGGATGCGACTGGGATTAACGCTAGGATGAAGAAGAAATATAATCAGATTGCAGTGCCACGTACCGAGTCCAAATTATGAATGTACTGTGAAAAAGATGCAAAAAAAAAGCCTAGATCCAGATTTCGGCGCCACTGGGTCTAAGGATATGAAAACTATAATATCTCTGAGAATAGACCAAACTGCACACACACTGCAAATTTTTATTCAAAAGGTGACATAAAATTTGATAGGTATAGATTTTATCTATGTACTTACTTGGACTTACGCCAGTAAAAGATTTGAAAGAAAGTAGGTATATCAGCTGCATATAAAGTAATTGCAAGAAGGTCAACGAGTGGAAAAAGCGCATATTTACATAGAAGAATGTGTTGGAGCTATCAGTATAGGGAAGAAAGAAGGACTTGTTTCACTAGGGAAGTATTTACCTATGGCAAAACTCCTCCACCAATTCAGGTTGTATCCGGGATCCACTGTGCTACTCTGCCGGATCCCGGATAGCCAACAGACTATCACTAGCTTAGCCCCAGAGGGGAGCCTACGCCAGTACCTCGTCTATCAATCAGCAGGTGTACTGGCTTGCAGGTACGACTTGAGTCCCAAAGAGCTTGGTGTGACCATATACACCTGTGTCTGAACTCCGCAACCACAAAAAAATTACATTCGGTGTGAAAAATATCTATTTGTGGGCACGTGACGTTCTCATGGTGAGCCATACGCTTCTTTGCAGCACTAATGGAATAAAAAATTCAAGTGCCGGTCGCATCCGTGTAAGGAAACGTTGCTATTGGAAAACTGGAGTTAATATCAACTAGCTGAACCCGCGGCTGCTCGCATGGAAGTTAGTTATCGACTTTTGTTCATATCCGAAAAACTATTCTTAATCGTGGTGCCCCGGTTTTACTTAACCAATTGCAAGCAAATATACGGCATATTTCAATTCTCGCTAAGATCTTTCTGATAGAAAAAATCGCATCAAAATTCGTTCAGCACCTAGTTTTTACGTCAATCGCATACAAATAGACAACCAGACACGTATTCAAAAAAATGTTTTCAGAATCATTCAATTAATATAACCCAAGTATTTTTTCTAATATCTTCAATGCAAACACTGACACAGCTCATTTACAAATTTTATAATAAGTAGTATGGATATACAGACGGACGGACAACGAAGTGGTCATTTATCGGTGTCGATTTTCCTTTTGAGGTAAAGAACTCTAAAAAATAAAATGTTATGGTCAATTTTATAACTATCTTGCTTTGACAAACATGAAAATGAAATAATGGATTTCCTCCGATTTATATAATAATGCGTAGAAAGATTGAAGAATAAAAAATATTTTTGCATAAAATGGCACGACTCTATTGACTCGTTCTACTTCTGCGGGAATAGATAAAAAAAAATTGCTGTATAATGAAATGTAAAATACTAATTTTAATTTTTAAAGCAAGTATTGTTATGCATAAATTATTGTATTATAGAAACCAATAGAATATTACATCGTTAAACTTGCTTCTCTGACAATTAGCTCCGTTTACTCGCATTTAATAGTGCTAATTAGGCAAGCTGTTGCTAAAAAACAAAAGCTGACTATTATTCCATACATTAGAAACCATCTACGTTAATAATTTATTGAAAATGATAATGATTTTGCTATTCGTGTCAAAATGCGTATGACATCAGTTTTAAAACTTACCTACGTCTGACTGTTTTTAGACTAACAAAATAATGTGAATACAATAAAGATTTGTAATAGTTTAGAAAGATTATCTTGGAGAATAATAGCAAGAAGAACACAAATTAACAGTTCACATAATGCTAAGCTATAAGGGGGCGTCCATAAATTACGTGAGATGTTTAAAGGGGGGAGGGGGTCGAGTCAAATCTCATCTAATCTTACGTTTGAGAGAGGGGAGGTCTCGGTAAATATCACGTAAAATTTTTTCTGATTCAAACCAAAAAAAAACTTATACTATTTTGGTCCATTTAATCCAGATTCAATTTAGATCATTCATTATAATATATTATTAATTTTATATTATAAAATGCGAAAACTGGTAAATGGTTTACAGATATATTTACTGTATAGCGTAAATGAGAATTGTAAAAAACTGTATGTTTTCCTATTAAAGAAAATAAAAATGAATTCGTTCGAAACAAAATAATTTTATTCATATTTTGAAATTTCGACCCTCACGGATTGTCACAAGACGAGCTAATGAGTTGTGAGCAGGCGCCAACGACTTAGAGTGGCTAGATCAAGATGATTTTACTGAAAATCATAATGGATTATGTTGGTTATAATAGTCTACCTTGAGACCGCGCGCGTCCGCGCAATTCTTTTGCAATAGAGTAGATATTCTTTTTTTAATCACAGTAGTTACGATTTACGAAGTAGTTACTCTCAGCGATATTGATTACTAGTCTTAACTAGTCGTAAATAATAGCACGAAGCATTTTTTTTTCTTTTTACAATAACAATCTAACGCGTTTACGTAAGCAACCCACATTTTGAAAAATTTTACGTGAAATTAGGGGAAGGGGGAGGGGGTTGAATAAAATCTCTCGATATCTCACCAGGGGGGAGGGAGGGACAGAAAATTAAAAAAAAACACCTCACGTAATTTTATGGACGCCCCCTAAGGGGCTTTATGGTTTTGTGTTAACCGAGTAGGTTGCTATATTGCAAAGTTAAGCAAATCTAACTAGGTCAGTCTTATGATGAAGGACTACTCTTAACACATTCATGATGACACTCTGTGCATCGGTGAGCGCGTTAGCTCTTAGGCTTAAGATACCACCGAAATCGCTGAACATGTACTCGTATTTTGTTTAAATTCTTCTGACTTTCAAGCACAGTCTTCAAATTTTACAGCAACAGTATTAAGTGTAATGGCGTCGGTAAACAGTATAAACGAGAGTGACTCCACCTGTAAATCAGATGTCAGCTCATTTATAATTGTTAATAGGAATATCGTATGGTATTGTTGTATATAGCACGGACTCTATGTACTTTACTGCCACAGTGTAACCCTTTTCTTATTTGTTTATCTTTTTTGGTTTTCCCAAGATTTTCGTTACCTAATATGGAATGGTGATATCGATAAATTGTTGCCGTATCACCGCTACGAGTACCTATATCAGGTTTGTTTGCTGTAATCGTTGCCAGTATGATCTGTCACGATATTAGTTAAGAACTGGGTTGGGCACATCCCTGTAACTTCAAAATTGAAATTTCGCCCTGTACAAGCAAAAAGTAAAGGTATTTTGAAGGAATATGCCTGATTAATGTTATTCGTGCCTTCTTACATTAGATATTATGATATTTTTTATTTTCATTATAATGTAAAATCTAACTCTTGACAAGCTGAACGTGATTGTCGCTTTTATTTGCACACGCTAATCCGCTCTATATCTTTGCTTGTATCGCTAAATCAATATTATGAACTATAATTACCTACACCAATTCTGTGCTATAATTAATTTTGCGTATAATCATTAATGAGTATTTGTGTGTTTACTATGAAAACTCCATGATAAATAGACTTGAATCTAGTTCAAGTTTCAATCAATTGTTATTATGAGATAAAAATTAGACTTTTGAATCAGGGGCATTAACGTGAAACTAAAGAAATGAAAATGGGTCGGCTAATATGAACGCACGGACGTAACGGTTGGCAATCTGAATAAGCAGCAATAAGCAGTGGGGTTTCCTCTACCAATTCAAAGGTCTCTTGTAGTATGAGTAACATTCCTCGCGCTTTACATGCAACAAGTACAAAATAAGTAGGTATTATTAATTATAAAAAAAAATTCTTAAAAACCAGCTCGCTAGTTAGTGCATAACTAGACAAATCTTCTTCGGCTACAACATTGGCTTCTGCAATCGAAAGAAACGCCGCAATTTTGCAAATTTGTCCACTATCTTACCAGCTGGTAAGTGATGATGTGATCTACGATGGAGCACGCTTCTAGGCAAGAAGCAACTTATTCACTCTTGACTCAAAAACTTCCAGGTTAAAGCTTTCAAGATATGACTCACACTAATAAACAATAGAAAAAGTTAAATAAAAGCTTGAAAATACGGGTGTCGTATTTAATTATTATCTTGAGGTACTTACTCCAGGTATTTGGGTCCACATCAGGTGCTCCGGGGCTAAGTCAACCTTACTTACAATCCGGTACACTGGTTGAAGGACGCGATGCACACTTTTCTCTCGGGGTTAGGAGCTCCGACGACAGTTGTTTCCATGATAATCGTATTGGTAAGCCTGGTTAGGTAAGTCAAAACTAAATGAAGATAAAGAGTATGCGGAGCCCAACGTCCGTAGACGACTGTCTGTAGACAGTTTGTAGACCATCTGTTGGTCATCTGTAGACCGTCTGTAGGCCGTCTGTAGATCCTCTGTACTACAGACGTTCAACAAACAGTCATACGGCCTACAGAGTCTGTAGGCCGTATGACTGTTTGTAGAACGTCTGTAGGCCGTATGTAGACTATCTGTAGACTGTGTGTAGATTATCTGTAGACTGTCTGTAGACCGTCTGTAGTCTATCTGTAGACTGTGTGTAGACTATCTATAGACTGTCTGTAGACCGTCTGTAGACCGTCTGTAGACTGTCTGTAGACTGTCTGTAGACTGTGTGTAGACCATCTGTAGACGTCTGTAGAATACCTGTAGGTCGTCTGTAGACCGTCTGTAGGCCGTCTGTAAACTGCCTGTAGACCGTCTGTAGACCGTCTGTAGATCGTCTGTAGACCGTCTGTAGGCCGTATGTAGACCGACTGTAGGCCGTATGTAGACTATCGGTAGACTGTCTGTAGACTGTCTGTAGACTGTGTGTAGACTATCTATAAACTGTCTGTAGACCGTCTGTAGATCGTCTGTAGACTATCTGTAGACTGTGCGTAGACTATCTGTAGACTGTCTTTATACTATCTGTAGACTGTATGTAGACAGTCTACGGGCTGTATGCAGACTATCTGTAGATTGTCTGTAGACCGTCTGTAGGCCTTATGTAGACTATCTGTAGACTGTCTGTAGAGCGACCGTAGAGCATCTGTAGAGCGACTGTAGAACGTCTGTAGACCATCTGTAGACTGCCTGTAGATTGTCTGTAGAGTGTCTGTAGACTGTGTGTAGACTATCAGTAGACCGTCTGTAGGCCGTATGTAGACTATCTGTAGACTGTCTGTAGATTATCTGTAGACTGTCTACAGACTTTATGACTATAATCTGTCTGCAGACTATAATGTGCGCGTATTCTCAAATAAATGCGAAACCAGAAGCAAACGGTAACATATAAAAATATGTGAAACAACGGCTACTACGCCAGTAGAAGCAGAATATATACAGGGTTATTTGTAATGAACTAGCATACTCGCAGGGGTAGATAGCTGACATCATAACTGACCATTTTTGTACTACGACTTTTTATAATTCGTTAAATTTTATTTTCATACATACATAAATATTAGTTTAGTTTTGCGTCTAAAAGTTATTAACTCTAAGTGCGCCGCCGCCGTAGTTTACGCGCATCGTAAAAAATTAGGTAAACAAACTCGTCGGTAGAGTTAATAACTTTTAGACGCAAAACTAAACTAATATTTATGTAAGTATGTATGAAAATAAAATTTAACGAATTATAAAAAGTCGTAAAACAAAAATGGTCAGTTATGATGTCAGCTATCTACCCCTGCGAGGATGCTAGTTAATTAAAAATAACCCTGTATACACTAGCAAGCTTTTGATTTGGCACTTTCATTCGGGAATACGAGTGAGACTTAGACCGGATTGCTTCGGTTTTGAAGAACATTTTCTCTTCGTTTTCAGTTTGATGTCTTTTCAGAGTAGTTTATAACGAAATTACAGTTTCTACGCTCTATAAAACCAAAGTAATACAAACTTAGCCAAACTTTCACTATTCTTTAGAATTTGCCAAATTGACAACCAGGTATTGTAATCTGAAGAAGGACTGGCTTGAGAGGCCTCACGGGGGCCTCTCGTACCGGCTGACGCAGGTGATCTCTGGTAAGGGCTGCACACGCTGGCAGAGTGTCCGGCGTGGGAGGTGCTGAGACAGGCCCTCCTGGCAGCCTTCGGGGTGGGGGTCCTCACACTGCCGGTGTTGATTGCAGCGATGGTGCAGAGTGCCAACCCGTGGTCGGCCGCCGCCTCCTTCTGCGAGCAAGTGATGCTCGTGAAGGAGGCGGCGGAAAGGGTTCGGGAGAGACTGCACAGAGCTCTCCCAGATGGTAGCGAGCGGGCGGTGAGCTGATTGTCTGCGCGCCGACGCTTGGGTAACAGGACGACCGCCTGTCACCCTTCACGCCACCGTCGTCGTCAAAAGGGGGGGTGACGCGATGCTTGCCCCTCCTTCCCTTTCGGGGAGTCGAGGAGGCCATCTTAAAAACGTAGATGTTCCAGTGTTAGCTGGGGTGCGAGGGATATGCCTATTGGGTAACCTTACACCCCGGTAATTAAGACCCGAGACGGCGTTTGGTTCCGCCGTTTCGAACCCGACATAACCACCCCCGATGGCCGACGGGGGTGACATCCATGTGGATTTCCACACTATTAAAAAAGTATTATAATCTGTTGCACGATTAGTCTTGATGAAAGAAATCATTCAATTTAGATTAACAGTTCAGTTGCACGCCAAGGTGACAAAATGGAGTTTCTAGTTTTAAATCATTCTTATCAAGTTGATGATCACTTTAAAACCACGTATAAGCGTGATAGTCAGCTACAGTACTTAAGTATAGGTTCTGGATCAGATAAAACGACACTACAAACTGTCCACATCCTATGCACGCGATCCACACTGTATGACCACAATCATTGTATCAATTGTTATAGCGTTAATCTCAATCATCCTTCTCGAAGTGATTCTGTTCTTATTCCCTCTTCCCATGGGATTCTATTCTAGGGATAAAAAGTACCTAGCCTATGTGTTATTCTGAACTATTCGGTCCCAAATGTCAGCCTGGTCAGCCAGATCTGTTGAGACGTTAGAGCGTGATTGAGTAACAAATATCCAAATTTATAATATTAGTAGGAAGTAGGATAGCAGGAAGTAAAATTACTTCATTAAAAGTATTTTACTTCATCTCTTCTAGGGCAAATGTGCCGATGAAGTATTTAAATGAATTCTACTTTCATTTTCCCACTTCAGAATAACACAGGGTTGACATATTCCGGTACAAACAAACATGACTTGTACTCTAGACCACTCAAGACTAAACTGAATAATTATCAGAATCGGTTATTAACTTATTACAGTCAACCGGAAGTGATGATGCACCATTCCGTACTGAACGTACTACCATATAATCATAGTAAGTACTGCAGCTAACCACAAGTTTAGTATCGTTATAGATACGGTACGATAAGGTAAGATTAATATTTTTATTGATGTAAATCTCTATCTGTTCCTCAATATACATTTCTAACCCATTTATTGCAGATGATTGAAGAATTATACCTATTCTTACAATAATTATTTTACTCTGCGGCTGCTGACAGAAAAAGGTAAGTAAGAAATTCCATTACATAGAATATAACTACATACTTTGGGGGGCTAGAATTAGCAACTCGAACCTTTAAAAAGGGCTAAAAATTTCATCACACACTCTGGTTCAGTTCGTCCAAATAATTTGCATGCAGTATTCTAATATCTTCGTGTAGAGGCGAAACCTGTTTAAATACTTTGGGGGAGCCGAATTCGCACTATCATGAGTATTGAAATCTTTTTAGTCGCTTTGCTTTACTCTAGGGGTTGGGGCGTCAGACAGAACCTGGGCAGAGTCATATTACAAAGCTCTTTATTGTAACTGACAAAAATTACAAGTACTTAATAATGCGTTCGATTATGACTGCATTATTGAAACACTGTAGTTCAGTCATTACGACTCACCTCCATGGAGGAAACTATAGTTAGTGGCATAGACTAAAATTCTTTGGTTAGTGGGTACTAATCGTTGTTATCACTACGTATTACAAGCATAAAACAAAACCACCATGTCTGTCTGTCTGCCTGTTCGTGATAAAGAAGGAAAGCCTCAGATGCCTCGCATGGCGAAATAACTACTTAACCAAAGTGTTTATTTTTATTAAGTTGTATTTTATAATTTGTTTCTTATTAGAAAAATACTCAAACACACAACGGAACGGTGACCATGAATGAATCAAGCGTGTTTACTTTTTATTTTGTTTGGTCATCACTGATTACATAGACGTGTCAGGGTCCATTTACTTAGATAATTATGTTACCTAATGAACTGTACTAGTGCCGGTATGTTCGACGGAAATATTACGCTGTGATAGCTATTTCCAATTTCGGCCCCATGAAAATCTTCAGAGCCAGTTATCTCTTTTTGATCATATTGATTGTTCTACTGAAATAATTGCAATCAAACATTATACGGCAGATTTTAAATGGCTGACACATTCTTGAGTCTTCTTTTTACGGGAATTTTACGGGAGTATTTTAAGAAAGTAGAATCTATTAAACTATGCTACAAACTCGATATAATGGTAGTTGACTTCGTTCAAGTACAAATTACCATATCGGGTACTTACCTACTTTTTTGAAATTGTTAGGTATGCAAGGTTTTTCTATTGTTAGGTAAAATAACACGACATTAACTGTGGGTTATATAGGTAGGCAAGTGAGCACGCACGTGTATCGTGTAACCACTTAGCACCAGTACTCGTGATAGTGATTGATATTAATCAAGCAATGTTATCAGGTTAAAACATATACTATAGACGTACTCTAATCAATAGCTGATCGCGATATTCAGGTGATGATTACATAAGCTGTAAATAAAAAATCTTATTAAAATCATAGGTATTAAAATAAATAGGAAAGGTTTTATGACATTTTTCAGATTTTTTTTATTTTACAATTTTAGTAAACTCTATATTCTGCGTATTTGAAAAATGTGAGAAAGACAGGTCGTGATTTGTTTGTTATCATTACAAGCTTTTATTTAACTTGCTCTGTTATTTGTTAGTTTGTTTGTATGATTGTTAGTTTGCGTCAAATCCTGGAAGCATAACCCACTGCCTGATTTTGGATTGAACTGAAATTTGGTATAAGTACCTACTTGTGTATTTTCGGTGAAATTGCAATAATTTGCTACTATGAAGCTGGTCTGATGATGTAGTCGATGGGTATCCATAGGTACTCCTAAACTAAACAAGATAAAACAATTGAGTGTGAACTCGTTTTTTTTTATCGTGGCAAATACTCCGATGCTATTTGATATCGAAAGTCTGAAGATAGAAACGGTAAGTGAATAGGAACTTCTGAACTTAATACGATAAATCCTTCAAGTTTGGAATTATTTGATATGGGACCTACTTATGTGAGTGTAGGGGCACACACTTCGTCCATCCATCGGCTGGTGGCTGATGGTCGGACGAGGCTCTGGTGCTCCCATCAGAATTGGGCTTTCCTCTCAGGTGGCTGTCGCGCCTGTAATAGTCAACTAAATAAAATCATGGAAACGAGTAGTAGGAGAGTGGAGGAAATTAGGATGAAACCGGAATTGACGCTTAGATAAAGAGCGATATACCTGCCTACTTGCCTAATTATGTAAAAATGATTATAACATTTTGACTGACTGTGGATAACCTCGCAGCTGCTTAATACTGATGACTAGCAATCGCGAACTGGTATATACTGGTTGTAAATAATGACTAAGGCATGAACATTTAACCGCATAAAACTAGATTATTAGGCGGAATTGATTCGACTGAGATTTTAATGGGTCGCGGTCAGTATGGATCTGAATTGGATTTTTGTGATTTTCTCCAGTTTGAATTTATGCAGTCTGGATTTTTGCTGTATTAATTAATGAGATATTGAAGATTTGATCAGATTCGGTAGCGAAATCTCTTTTCGGTAAATTATTGTAGGATTATTTACTTACTTTTTAATCACTATTTCAGTTTATACTCGTACCTATAATACCACTTAATTTTCCGTATTCATATAATTATGCTTACTAAAATAAATGTCTAAAATAGATACTATGAGAAGTAACATACAACATGATAATTTGTGTTTAAGTTCCGGTTTCGGTTTAGGCAGAAACTGAAATCGGGCCGAGACTACTCTTTCGATTTCATCTGAAAATCTTGTCTAAAATCATTAAAACTAAGTGTGCGACACACTTAGTTTTAATGATTTTAATTAAGTTTATTTATATGACACTTTTTAGTGGTGGGAAAATGGCCAATGCTCAATTTTAACGTCGCTTATCTACGAACACTTGGGCAGTCAAGACGTATCTAACAAATTTTAATTATATAAATATAGTGGTTATAAAGATACGAGGTAATAAAGAGTATAACATTATTTTATACATTTTGTATGCATGAGACGCGCGAAAAATAAAACTTTTTTTTAACGTCGGACAAAAAGTTGCTTCATATTTGGGAGCGGCTTCAGCATGGAGGGTAAGATTCGTTTTTTTTTCGATTCTCTTAAAGTAGAGAAACGTATCACGTATGGTAGGTACGCCTAAACATTTGGCCAAAGATCTTCTCAAGATACGAGTTCTAGAACTCTCCCGACCCGCCAAGCCCGCAGTAAGCTCGCCGCACGAAGCAGTTAATTCAAACGTGGGCAGCGCTTAACGATCTCTGTCATTCATGAGTGCAGGCCTGCAGGGACGGATAACGCCACTTGTCACCCTGGCAGAAGCAAGCAAAATGTGGGATGGAAGAACTGGACTCGGAGTTCCAAAGTACAAGCTTTGAATGTAAACGGGATTGGCACTCGGAAGATGATGAGTGGGTACGGAACCTAATGTCTCTCATTTCTTGTTTTTTTTTGTGACCAAAACTAATTTAGACTGGTTTAACCTTGCAAGCTAACTATTCTTTAGAAAAGTGTGAGTAGGTATACTTTTTATGACGGATTAATGAGACAAAATAATGACTTGAATATTTTGTGCCTACTGATGTCACGATCATGCGCACTCTCGCTGTGTGTTACCTACCTATCTAGAAAAAGCTTTAACTGCTTTGATAATCTTTTTATTAGTAACTAGCTGTTGCCCGCGGCTCCGCTCGCGTGGAAGTCGCTTATTGCATCCACTCCCACTTCTGCTCCTACTTCTGCTCCAGCTCCTACTCCCACTCCCACCCCCGCTCCCGCTCCCGCTCCCACTCACACTCCCACCCCCAATCCCACGCCCACCGCCACGCACACTCCCACTGCCACGCACACATCAATTTGTACCTAGTGTGATGTGGTTCATATTTATGATAATACTATTGTACGCCTTATCAGACATGCTACTATACTTTTATGTAATTGACAACATCTTCTATCTACCAGTGACCTTTAAAATAAATTTTGAATTTTGAATTTTGAACTGTGGGTGACGTAACCTACGACAAACTTATTATTTGCGGTTGGTACAGTAATCGGGTCTAGGAATTGAACCGCAAAATTAAATTTGTCTTTTATTGTATGTACTTTTCCGGGATAAAAAGTATCCAGTGTGCTGCCCAGGATATTGAAGAATAATTATACCAAGTTTCATCGTAATCGAACCGGTAGTTTTTGCGTGATGCCTGAACAAACAGACAGACAGACAGACAGACAGACAGACAGACAGACAAAAATTTTTTTAATCACAAATTTGGGTTCGGTGTCAGTCTAGTAACACCCCCTGCTATTTTTTATTTTTTTATTTTCAATGTACAGAATTTTCACTTCTACAGATTTATTATAAGTATAGATTCTTTTTGTGAAGTATTTGCGTCACGGAAATTATGTATCGTTGCGGTATCTTTAGTGCGGTGCTTGAAATTAAGGGGTCATTAACATTATATATCTTTTATCAAGTGGTCGATAATAATTTGTTTATATAAGAATCAGCAGGTTTCACAAAGGTGTCCATACATTATCACGCCAACTGCGCGTGCGACTGTTTTGCCTCTATTATGGTTGCTATCACTGCTATTACGCTCCTAGTTATAAATTATCATCATGTGAGCGCCAATATCGTTTATATCCAGAGCTTGGAGTCCGCTCTCCTACTCCATCATTAATGAGTTATTCACGCGAGCGACTAGCGGAGAACCCCCATACGGGCGTCTTTTTTTGTTTGTCAGAAGACATGGTACCGGGCAACACGGGAGGTCCCGTGGTTATGTGTGGATCTCTGCGGGTGTCATAGTCGCGTGTGTCATGGATGTATCAAAAAATATAATAGGTACTAACAAATACCGAACCAACTTTTCATCCAACAATCAGTTGCAGGTTTGCAGGTGAGGTTGGTTTTTGTACCTGGAACACCTGGGCTACGCCGATAAGTCTATTAAAATACGTAGTTAAACCGCCTAGTAACAAGATTTTAAGTGTTCCGTACTTAAGTGTTTTGTATCGTATTACGGGGCCAAGCAGCGAATCCATGTTCTTTACAGTACAATAATGCTGTAAAATAATAATTGTTTTACAACACACTAGGGTTAGATAGGTATTACCGTTAAAATCATTTGTGTCATCATCAATGTTTTATGATCTTTAATTCACGCACGTGGAGCGTGCAGGTTGATATTCGTATCCGTCAACGAACATAATATATCAATGTTCATCACTATCGTGTGCGATAATAGAAGTCTTCTCAACTTTTTAACCTAGTGAGTGAAAATACAATAAACTTTGACGTCAATAAAAATATTTTGTTAGATTATACTTAACCAGCATCTCAGTTCATATAGCATTTACTCTCTTTCCCACTGTGCCCCTCCACATTTTTACTATCGATGATCTCTTTAAAGCAACGAATAACGCTCTATAGTTGTGACCAAGTAATAGGCTGACAAGATCTAGCAGGAAGGAAAAAATAATTAGCTATTGAGTCGTTGAAGAAGAACACCAGTATTTCTCTATCTTAACCACTGTCTTCTTAGCGCGTTGCCCGGTTACATCCGAGGCTTTAAAGACGACATACTCCCTTTACACCTGCAGATTTGATTATGGGACTTTTTAAGAGTACTAATTATCGTCTGTCCTCTCAATCCCGAAGGGAAAGCTCACACCAGAGTCTCGTCCATCTGGCCCAGATCGTAGCCCCAGTCAAGTTTAGACAGCTTAGATTGTATTTATTGCATGATGATAGTCAATCAGGTGGGATAAGTAGGTATCTAATTATACTGACTTCCGACGCGACAAGTGTATCTATTTTATATACTTAAATATTTAATATTATGCAATATTATGTACAGACACTTAGGCCATATATACATATATATATATATATGTATATGCTTAAGTATCTGTCCGTTCGAGGAACCAATTTTGATGCGGTTTGAAAACTCATGAGATCAAAATTTTTCTTAGCTATAATTTATGAAGTATCTGTAAGTTCAGTCAGTTAAATTTTCCTTAGTTCCTAATTGTGATACGAATGTTTGTTATTATGAGGAATGGGCCTGGCTAAAGTCAGTTTAAAACTATTAGTGGAAGTTGATATTGCGATAAGTATAAGGATGCTCAGTTTCAACATGCATTAAAGATACAAAAAGGCCTTTCAGCTCTTCACTCAAGTACCGCTTAACACCGTGCTCCAATTGTGTATAACACACCTAGATAGATAATAACTGCCTAAGAGGGGATCAAATATTATCAAGATTTTCTTTTAACAATCCACAGATAACTGATATTGTGGAAACGATTCTTTAATCGAACATTGTTATTTTTTCATTATTGCGTCAATAAATTCTGAAGTATCGGTAAGTATCAACATTACAGTAAAAATATCAAATGAAATTATGAAGCATTTATGCCTGTTTTTGTAGGCAAAGTACCTACCCCGCTCTAACGTACAAAACTGACTATGATGATGTCTTTTTTAACAGTTTCGCCCTCTCAGGCGCGGCACCGGCTACATCTCCGCCTCTGTTTTACTTCATAGTTATATTAGGTACTGTTGCATAGCAAAACTACAGCAGTGGTTTTGTTGTTTTGGTTTCGCAGCGGAAGTGGGCTACTGGTAGTGCTGGTATTAATACGAGAGTTCGTTATGTTTCAGTGTCATGGAATTAACCTTTTGCAGGCTCTACCTCAATTCGTTGGTTATTTTATTTTTACTATCTAGGTAACTAGTATAATGCATGCCTGGCATCAAAATTCGTTCAGTAGATTTTACATCACCAACAAACAGACAAAAATTCCATGTAAAATTTATTGATGTTCATAAGCGAAGTATTTTTTTAAATATCTCCAATGTACAGATACCACTCATTTACATTTCATAACAGCATACCTAGTGTAGATAGATGTTTACAGTTTATTGACCTTTTGTTATAAAGTACTCCAGTTACGTGAACATTGCAGAAAACACATCATTATGCGATGAACCCATGTACTAGATAGATAAAAGGGTTTATTACGTCCCAGTCCCGATAAGCAATTGTCTTCAGAAAGACTCACTCTCAATAAATGTTTTATGCTTTGTCCATTTATCATTGGCATAGTTCTGCACCGTCAGTCTATCTTTGTTTTCTATTTATGATTAAATAATTTAGCATTAATGATAAAACGTCACTTCCTACAGTATACGGACAAATAACACAGTTAACAAAAACAATCTATATAAAACAATAAACATGACAGATAGAATTATCTTATTTTATATGTTTGACGTCATTTCACTCTTCTCAATAAATATTATTTATATATACATTTTTATTGTTTTGTGGAACATAGGTTACCATTATTAAGGATTGTAGTAAAAATGAATGTTACTGGCGAAATGACATCAGATCACATTTTTTAACGCTTTTAGTAATAATATGTCAACAGCTAAGCTTTATTAGGTACCTGTATTAGGAGTTTGTTTACTAATCTATTCTGCCTAAAACTTTAGCCTGCAGTTGTTGACTGTTCAAAAGTAAGTTTGGTCGCTGACTTGTCAATCCTGCATTTCTACCATGACATGTTATAAGCATCATATTCCGGGTGAGAAAGAAGGATAGAGATATACTTATAATAAATCGTATGTAATGCCCGGAAAACAAATGCACGTCAATTATGACGTGCATTTACTACTGTCTATTAAGTGTCTATTAAGACCAAAAGAACTCTATTAATAAGAGAAGCCTACACTTAGCAGGGTGAGAAAGCTGATCTGTGTATGATAATGATTATAAACTATTTAATAGAATGATCAATTTTATTTAATTACCTAAATGGGACAACTATCCAACCACTTTACTCTAGGCGCACACTAGGCGACATGCGACAGCGACAGCTCGGCGACTAGACGCGACGACAGGCTGCGGCCGACATTTCAAAGCGCCACTAGACGCGGTGACTCCCTTAACTCGTCGTCGCGACTCCGCGTCTCTGACGCCACGTGTGCTATAATAGCTTTGAACAACAATATGAAATTCTCTGCCGCAGCCTGTCGTCGCGTCTAGTCGCCGAGTTGTCGCTGTCGCGTGTCGCCTAGTGAGCGCCTAGGTACGTGTACTTTAAAGAACAATTACTAAAATTATAATCATTGATGAACATCGATAATTGTGTATCAGTCGACAAACGGACGCTACCTACAACATATTATAAAGTGTATAGATATGTATATATCAGTTATTAGCGGTTACTGTCCACAGTAAAAATGATCAAACGATAAATTATGATATCACCTGTATATCCTAAATTAGGATTATAAAAGTAATGATAAAATCTCAATATTACAATCATTGAACATTTGTTTTATTAAAAATAGCCGGTATCATGATATCAGCAAGTGAATGTCTGTTGTAGGACGGATATAGTTTTATCGATACGGCGTAACAAATGTAATAGGGTAAGTTCGCCTGTTCGCGTCCATCACCCTATTCGCGTCCATTTTACGGACCTCTCTTTGAAAACTCTCGAAATTAAGTATACTAACACATCAATTAGTCGAAAAGTCATTACCACCAATACCTCATTGTATAAGAGCCACGTACGCATAGGTAAAAGTTCTGTGCGCCCAACCAATCCCGTGTAAAAAAATGTTAGTGACGGCTGTTCAACGAGAGAGCGCGAATCCGCGAAATTTTAAGAAAAAAGGTAGTAGACAGCGGTGCGTTTGAAGGCAAGTCTTTTATTGTTTTATGTGTATTTTGAATACATAGCTGTTTCTAGACGTCGATAATGATAAAAGGAATTATATTCATTATGAATTTGCAATTTTTTTTTATAATTACCAATTAAAATAAGGTGGACGCGAATTACTACACTGAATTTATAGAACTTCCAGATTGCGTCCGCAATGGACGCAAACTATACCTGCAGGGAATAATGACAAGAACAAATCGCGTCCATTATTAAAATTAATTTCCTACTGCTAATATAAGAAAGAAGGATAAAGAACATACACAGAAGACGATTTAAGGAAAGCATTGAGTGAAATTCGAGAGAAGCAGAAATCGGTAAGACAAATATGCTATTCCCAAAACGACAATATGGACAAGACAAAATCAGTGGGCGCAGACCAGATGGAGTAAAGAAACCGGGCACAGAACCTGCGCTAGGTTTAGTAGGTGACCATCATAAGGACTGGCTAGAGAGCCCATACGGGAGCCTCTCGTTACACCTGACGCAGGTGATCTCCATGAACACATACTTCGGGGATCACTTGTGTCTGATCAGGAAGCCGTTGGCTCCTGCCAACGGCTGAATGTCATCACTGTGATGCAAGTTAGAACTTAGGGATGCACACACTGGCAGAATGCAGGGCGTAGGAGGTGTCGAGGCGAGCCCTCGTGGCGGCCCTCGAAGTGGGAGTCCTCTCACTGAGAGTCTGACTCACAGCGATGCTGCAGAGCGGGCGGGCGATGCCGCTGCCTCACTTTGCGAGTAAGTCATGCTCGAGAAGGAGGCGACGGAAAAGGTCTGGGAGAGGCGACCACAACAGGCGCAGGCGACTCAGGCGTCAGAGGTCGTTCAACGAACTTTGTCCTCCATGAGTGCAGGGTTGGGGATGACGCGTGGAGCCACCTGTCAGCCTAGCAGAAGCAGGCTGAGGTGGCGGTGGCGACACCCTGGCGTTAGAAAACCCGAGATGGCGTACGGTTTTAATCAGTTCGATTCCAACATAACGCCCCCACTGGTGGGTGGTAACCGTAGAGATTTCCGCGTGAAAAATAGGAGTAGATGGTAAAAAACAAGGTTTTCAAATGGCTTCTTAACATTTCCAAATGTGAATTTCCAGTGAAAAATTCAAATTTCCTGTGAAAAATTCAAATTTCCAGTGGACGCAAACTGGTCCAGCAGGTGGACGCAAATTGGATTTTATGGACGCGAACTGGGTAAATCGCCTATTTCTGAAGTTTGTATTTTTAGAAAAAAAACTACAAGATATTTCGAATAAAACTAAAGGTTACCTTAAACTAGACTAATATTATGAACAGATTAAATAAACTTTTAATTGAAATTAGTACTGGTACATTTTTATTTTCTCCGTCAAACTTGCCAACTGCGCTAAGTGGACGCGAACAGGCGAAATGACCCTATCAAAGGGCAGGGCAAGGCAACGGCCAAGAGCTCTCCCCAGCCAACACACAAAATCGATTGCTTTAATTTTTGTTCCTTCAATGTACTTAATTTTCAAGGAAGTCTACCAATATTATACTCCCTACATCTAAGAAAAGTTCACTAATGGTGCTGACAGACTTGGGCACTCACTTGTAACAGAAAAAACCAATCGAGCATTCTCCGTTTTTAAACGGTAAATTCTCGATTGAGTTGGTTAAACTGAATAAGGAACAGAACCAAGCATAGAACCAAACTCCGTTACGATTATTTTAATGAACATTCTAACGAATACTCTTGTCGATGCTCGTTACAAAATATTCTTCATTTAGTTGTCAGAATTGACGATCAGTTCGGTAAAAAGCTCGAAACAAAACTACCCGTTCGCTAGAATGCTCGCCAGAACGCTCGATAAAATGAACATTACAAAATAAATTCTCAAGTATCTTAACTTTCGACGGGCGTCGAGCACGCGTCGAGGGATGTAACAGTAGATAACTACGATCAAGTCATAGTCAATTAAACTGCGATTTTGTGTTATCTCGATTCGATACTCTATCTATTCCAACCAGCAGCTGTAGATGATAGTCGATAATCGACTACGATAAGATGGGATAAACAGATTGAATTCACTCATTGCCAGAACGATGCGATACATAACTTAAAACTACTTAGGAATTCAACAGGCTTTGCAACCATCAATCTGGTGTAGGTACCTACTACGCATTATGTCAATCACTATAATTAATGTACCTATAATCATTCATTCAATGTTACAACCTACTTAACATTGAGTGATTATACGTATTAATCATAATATAGTTTGATGGTGCCTGGAGTACCTCACTTACATGTTCATAATGTTACCGTGAACCACTTCGACATTCCGTATGCGACTCACCCACCTGTCGATCCGATCAGATAATATCTATTTTTAATATGCTGTAATTGCGTAAGTTTCGATGAATTTGGATGGATGTTTGTTCAAACCAAAACGCTCAAAAGGTCCATTACCTGGATGGTGGTGGCGATTTTAGCAAGATAAAAAAGTAAGTAGGTACTAAGAAACTTTATAGCCTGGCGGGCACAACTGGTTTAAAATGAGGACTAGAATAGATAAGTACTTAATTTAAAGGGCCTCAACTTTAACGCTTGTGTCTTCCGGTAATTCCCTCGCAACCCGGCTGCGTTAAACAATTGAAATAATATGTACCTATGTACTAACGAAGGAGGGGGAAGGGGGGCTATTATATATGGAGCATATTGTCATCGATACCATGAAACATTCGAAAATAGCTACCCCGAAACATGAACGAAAGACAAAGGTAGCATTCTTCCGGTAGGGTTCAGGTTGAACAGCATCACGATGCTCCGATTGTGGGATAAATGTATTCCTTGGAACTGAAACTTGACAGACAGAGTAAAATAGGGAGGATTCCAGCGACTGGGACCGCAATTTTGTTCATTAGTATTCTTACTATTCTCAGTTCAACATTATATTAATATTGTTATGTGATAAAATATGTGATAGGTACTAATTTTACTGCATAGGTATACTCGTAACAACAATAAGAATATAAAAAATCCCATGGTAACTTTAAATACGAGTATGTATGTATACCTATCCAATGATTATATTAAAAAATAATTGCTTTTTTGGAGGTATATGAAGTTAATAGGTAGGTTAAAATCTATCATTGTTATATCTAAACAAATTTATTAGTACCAGTTATACTGAGTGGAGTACAAATAAATAAAATTGAAATGTCTATTTGCAATGTTAAATAACAGTATATATGTACCTACATACTATATATGTAGTGGTAACAATAAAACAATGTTTTAAATTCTGTGTCTTTTTTTGTTCCAGGTAATCTACAAACAATTTTAATTTTTAGCAGTTCTACAACAATTTATTAAAGCTTATTTATCGTTGCAGACCAAAACTAATTTAAATTTAATTAATTGGAATTTAAATAATTTTAATCAAGAACTTAATGCATTTTATATATTTCTCAATGAGAAACCGAGGACATGGTTAAGTTCAACACCAACAAGAAATTACACTTGAAGTCTTGAACAAGGTGAGGCGCATCAACGGTTTTTACCGTCTCTACTTACTGTACTATACGTAGCATACTGATGAGCTTATTCAGGGTCTTCTTCACGCATGCGAACTACATCGTTCAAATCTTATGGAGTTTTGAGTGATTTGGGGCAAATTATCTGCACGAAATTAGCTCAGTATTATTTACATGAAACAGGCGCGCGTGTGCGAGCCCACGCATGACGCAGCGCAGACGCTCAAATAGTCCCAAGCTCTCCCTTCTTATCCAGAGCAACACGTACAGGACGTTTGCACTTCTAACAGTACCAATGATGCCATTTGAAACAAGTAATTCAGTTCCTTTGATCTTCGCGACAAGACTATTTCTAGACTAGAAGTTTATTATTAAAAGTTTGAAGTGGATAAATCAAGACTTCATATAAAAGTTATTAAATAAACTTAACTCGTGATATAAAACCCGAAGGTAGGTAAAGGAACTAAGACTAAAGAGACCCTGAGATACATCAGACTTGACTAGTTTATGAGACTCATTTCCATTGATAACCTTCTGTGAATTGTAAAATCTGAACGATGCAAACCATCTGAGTAAATTCTGTATCAATCTAATATTTGGTGCTAACAGACCATAATATTTTTAGGGTTTGGGGTGAATATGAAATTGTCTGATTCCTTCACATCATGTTGTGATCTGCTGCTGATTTCTTATGACCCTGACAAATGTTTTGTTAGATTTGTTTTTGTTTGAATATGAAAAATATTACTACTCACTCGCGATGATGTCATGTAGTTCATAATTTTGTATCCGTCAGGCAATCCGCCTTTATAAGATTTATTCGTTCCATAGTGAAGGCATCTCGCAGCGATTTTTGAATTAGCACTTATAGCCAAGAACACGAGGGGATGGGATGGTTTCTGTAGTCACTTCCCTGCAGAAGCTCTGGTCCGAGGGCATTTTTTCCTCGATGATGAAAAAAGGCAGTTTTTTTGTTCGAAAGATCTTGATCAGACTAAAAATCTCACGTTTGTATGATCGCATTCGGTTGAGTAAAACCGGAGACATAGTCAAAAACCACAAAGATCGGTATCCACGAGAGCGAAAGATGACTGACATTTTTTTTTTTAAACTAGTTTATAATGTTATAATAGTACCTAACTTCTATCTGGTCTGATGGATGATCCGCACAATGTATATGTACCTTATAGGCTATGTTTATATTTCTCCTTTTCATGTTCGCGCTGACCGCGCGCGTCAGTTCCATCCAGTTTTCATCAAACACGTGTATTTGATATCCATTTAATACCTATAGACTAAAGTAGTTTATAATACATAATAAATATGTAAGCACGTTATCACACAGACGGATACTGTGACATTGAAGATCATTGACTCCAAACATATCGCCATAACAACTATACACGGATCAATTATAAACTGACCAAAATAATTTATTTATTCGATGAACGAAGTTACGACCTCCATGGCGTTAGAGCGTTTGACTGCTACGTTGGAGGTTGCGGATTCGGTTCTCGCTCGGAATATTTGCATGCATGAATATGTCTATTTGCATTTTGTCTGGGCGCTTCTGTCTCTCGGAGAGCACGTTAAGCTGTTGTTCCCGGTTGCCATACGAACATCTAGGGCAGTCGTTACGAGTGGTTGGAACCCTAAGAAGTCCAACTACTTAGGGTGTAACTACAGAACTCGAAATAGCCATTGAGTTGTGGAGATCAGATGGTAGTCGCAAATATCGAATTAAACTAAAAAGCCAACCACAAAAACTATAAGAGCAGTTGTCGATTCTTTTATGTCTCCAACTACCCGTAACGACTGCCATAGATGTTCGAATACCAATACAAATCGGGAACAACAGCTTAACGTGCATTTCGAGGCACGGTTATTATTATATTTACACTATACATATTTATGTAGGTGATTAAGAAATATTTCCCCTCATAAAGAAGTATAAAAACGTTGCCATTATTTTATCTTGCCCGCAGCTATTTTTCACATCATCCTTATCATTGACGCATGCGTCATTCTGTTTATAAAGAAACGTAAACACCAGTAAACACTCATTCAAAAACAAAGCTACAGACGGTGTTCCGATATTTGTTGCACAATATTCAGATTAGCAGATTTAGATGCGCAGAATAGCGAATGGTTCACTTGACAGTTATCTATTAAACAAATTAGACATCAAGGTGCCAATGCGTTCTGTGCGTGTCCCTCAACTCTTCACAATACCGGCAAGTAACAACAATGTGTCCCAGAATGATCCACTCGCTAGAATGTGCAGGTACTATAATTCTGTATGCTCTCGTGTTGATATTTTTCACAATAGTTTTTTTGAATTCAAAAGGATTTTGCGTGGCGAGGACTTTCAGTTGGAATAGCCTCTCTCTCTTTTTTGTTTCTCTTTTTTTTTATCATTGTAGTGAAATACATTATTAATTTGTTAAAATAACTTATAGCTACCTATGTTTCTAGTAGTTCCTAAGTATATTAAGTAAACTGGCACTGAAGTCAAATGAAATGCTGTGTACAGATGTAAGTGGGCTTCAGATTTAAAATGCTGTATAGTTTGTAGAATTATAATGATAGTGATCTGATGTCTGTTTCTGTACCTATTGTATAAAAATAAAAATAAAATAAAATAAAATTACAATATGGCGTGCTATTGCTCAAAGAACGCACGTTATACTCGTAATATACGCTTTACCACCACCAAACTATTGCGAACAAAATATCTGTTTCCCTAGACATAAGTTACGATAAGATAAGTCCGCGGCGGTTTACTATGCCGACGTCTAGCCTGTAGGGCGAGCACAAAATTACATTCTAATAGTAAGCTTAAATTATTCGTAACGAGAGGCTGGAGGCAGTCAATATACCTATACTTATATATCACGATTGGGTGAATAATATTTATGATATTGATGTACAAACGCGATATTATTGATAATGCAAACAAACGCGATCGGTTAAACACCGAATCACGTTAAAGAACTGTAACATAATGATATGTATGACTGTATCCAGTCTCCCGTTACGAATACTTTACGCTTACTATTCAGATGTAATTTCGTGCCCCGCGCGGTGTAACGTAGCTCTCTTTTCTCATATCTCTTTAAGAGATTGATATGTCGCGTCTATTCAAGCTCGTGTGTCTTGTATCATCCTACTTCCCTCAGCACTGTGTTAGCTTATATTATGTTGCGACTTATTTATTACTTTATGGTAGCTATCTATATATTGATTTTAGTTGATCAATGAATGTATGCATAGAACTTCGATATCGCCATTGGTCATAATGACCATCGCTCAGTCGGTCAGACGGAAAATATCGAAGTTCAGCCGCACCACAGTTAGACTGGAAAGCCGACCCCAACTGAGTTGGGAAAAAGGTTCAGAGAATGATGAGTGAATGTATGTATAGGGCTGGTGCCACCCCAGCGCTTCTATCTTTTTTTTTATATACCGGTCACGCCAGTATAACTTCACCTTGCTTGATGGTAAGCTAAAGGTAAAGTCTCAGGAAGGGAGTCCATGGTCCAGGGGTCCACATAATGGTTGCCCTCAACTTGACGGCCTCATGAAAGAAGAGGTGATTGTCGTCGCGTCAATGCGTGACAAAGCGCAGATATTGGTTTAGACTACGCCAATAACCACTGGTCCCACAAGTGCTGCGACAACCATCACCATTGGCTACGGGGTTTGTGTGAATAGATTTTTTTATATCAGTCGAATCAATATGATTGCACTTCGTCCATTAAAATAAAGTCTTCGCAATGAAAGTTTGTAACAGAAACCCGTAATGCTACAAAGAAATTGTACTTAGATTAAATTAGATTGTAGCTATTATTTATTTTGTGACCGTAGGACAAAGGAGACACGTGTGCAGGTAAGAAGTGCCGAAACGCTTGATCCTTATATTTGTTATTTAATTATTAACTATTTGAGTGATTGATTAATTATTTGAGTATTTGGTGTAGCATTTATTAGTAAAATATTTTTAAAAGAGTTCAAATTGCGTAGAACACAAATCATTAAATTTGATCAACTAGATAATTTTATTATCTAGTTAACACAGCTTAAAGGATCAGTTTTGCTTCTTAAGCGAAGACATTATTTAGATCAACAGCTTGTTGACAAACTACTGTAGGGGACGGAATACGGAACTTTAGTGAGTGAACTCATTTGTGTTATGGCCCATACACAATATCTATCTACGATAACAGGAAAATGAAAGACTATTTTTTTGTAATGTCATGATGTCTGCACACGGCCACCACGCGTGACTTATTTCATTAACTCGACAGGTACTTAGCTACCTAAGTTATTTTACACTTGAAATCAATCCATATAATAAATCTGTACCTAACTGATCGTTGTCTGTACATGGAAGATATATAGTTGTATAGTGTGCGGCATCTAACGTGGCCAGATTTTGGAGTAGTGTGGGCCCCACTACTCCCAAACCTTGCCAAGTTAGATGCTGTACACTATACATGTTTGTGGTAAAATGCGTCGCCTAGAAACAAGTATAAGTAGTGTACGGCATCTAACTTGGCAAGGTTCTGGATTAGTGGGGCCCACACTACTCCAAAATCTGGCCACGTTAGATGCCGCACACAATAGGTACTATTTTAACATTAAATTAATCTAACTGTTGTAAGTAAATTTAACTTTAAAATTTAAAAAAATATAAAAGCTATCTGATATTTGTATCAAATATACGTATTACGCATATTTGAATCCCGCGGATCCGCCCGCACGCACGTGAGTCATCATTTTTGATTATGTCTCCTGTAATTCTGGCTGAAGACGGGATGTGCAACTTTGTTCTGCCTAAATCATCCCAAAAGAAATTCAAAGTAACTGCCTGATACTTCTCTAAATGCTATGTCTCTCGTTCGTGTTAGGTACATGCGTGTCCCAAAAGTTTCGAATATAGTCAGTGTCAAATGTAGATTTTAAGGAGGTAGGACACGACGGTATCTCCCATCCTAAATGAGCTACCCGACTGGGGGAGTACCTCCGCCCTGTAGAAGACCGCGGCCATAATAACTAGCCCTCCCCCCTTCCATTCAGGGTAGGCAACGCGTGTGTGACACCCTTAGTGTTTGCACACGTCCATAGGCCACGATGACCACTTCTCATCAGGTGGGACGTGTGCTTGTCTGCCACCTAGGCAGTATAAAGAAAGTTAGACATGGTGTTTTGAGGTGTCAAACGACACGAGAACCAGCGATGAACCAGCCAACTGATGGGCCTCTCTTTTAAAGGCTAAGGCTAGTAAGTACTAATTTAATAATGAGTTTTACTAGTTAACATCAAAATGTATCAATGAACAGTAGATGTGGCTACTTATGTTATTATGTATTGGATAATCTTACTCGTCGTTATTCCAGCAACAATCTCGGTTGCTTCTCTTCAACCAGGGTGCGAGAGAAATCCCTCATTGGCCACCTTACAACCCCGCATCTAAAGACCCGATGGCGTGCGGTTTTAGTCAATTCACACATAACCATCTCCGTTGGCAGCCAAGGCCGTTCTGGGAGAAATTCCGCACGAGAAAAAAGGGGAAGGGTCTACTCTCCTCGTCTTTTATATAATACCTATCGTTTTTCTTTCTTTTGATTTGTCGGACCCCCTTATCTTTTTTTTTTGTACAACTTAAGTGGCAGAGAAGCATAATATGGCCCACCTGATGGGATGCGGTTACCGTGGTCTATTAACGTGTGCACTACCAGGGGAGTCACACTCGCACTGCTGGTCCTGTGAAAACCCTTTAATAAGTTTTTACTTTATTATAACATCTAGTTTCCAGATTTTTCTGTACTAGCTCTCTATTTATCTATTTCTATGCCTTTCATTAAGTATTTATTTATCTAATCAGTAAGTAAACATATTAGTTCAGTCTATCGTATCTATACCTAATGACTGGTATTTTATACACCGGCATTATCTAAGTATAATCTGTGAGTTATGGTTATGTCCGCATGGCTGAAGGGGAAATGCAAGAGGTGCCGGCTTGACGTCGTAGAAAATGACATACTTAGCAACGGTATGAAAGATGATAAAGTTGAACCGTTTAGTAGAATACGGTAAGTGACTTAGTCTTTGTATTAGGTGATGATGTTATTAAACTCACTCACGGTCAACCTTACTAGCAGTCGCTGTACCCTTGCACTAATACAAACTTAAATTTACTCCAGAAATGATACGGTAGTACTTCGTGGCGCTACTACCAGCAAATCCCTGCCTTGAGCTCTACTCATTTGGGGTTGTGTTCAAACTTCGATATTTTTGTGAAGCGACTGCTATCTGTATAGTTTGCATACCCCGAACTGATGATATTGGAGTTTTAGAGTAAAAACACGTTAAGTATAGGACTTTTTAAACGACTTCCAAAAAGGATGCATGTAAAAATATACCTACGTGTTCGTATGGCAACCAATCTACTATCTTTAAATCTTCGTACACACACGGCATGGTTAGGTAGTCATTGTAATTTTTAAACACCATCAGGCGACTAGGAGGAACAAGACAACGCATAACAATAATATTATAGAGTATGGAAACTGGTTTGTATAATATTAGGCCAAGAGTAATAATTAAACGTGCGAAAACCATTCAATTAATAATTCAGTTCTATAAGCAATTTAGGTCATCATGGGAACAGTTCCGATACATCCGAAGCGCTAACTACACCGGCAATCTAATAGCCCAATCTATCATAGTAAGAATTTCCACTTGCTATCTTGTAGAATTATTGGAATTTATGTAGGTAGGTATGTCTAAATCTTATCCAACATTAAGAAACTGTGATTAAAAACATGTGTAGGTAATATAACGAAATCTTGAAAATTATAAGAAAAAATATTGTGGAAAGTTACTTTTAAAGGATTTTATCACAATGTGCAACTTCATTATTTACACAGTACCTACACACGGAACTCTTAAAAATGATTAGGTAATAATATTACATGTGAGAATAAACTAAAAGGAAATAGTGTCGGTTATTGTAAATATTTAATATTATATTAAGATAAATACAGATAAGGTTAAACATAGATTCTAATGCATGAAGGCATATTACGCTTATTTACGCTTATTCATAACTTTACAGTATTATTAGTGTTGGCAAAACAAACCCAATTGTCAAAGGCGAGCGTACCCCGGGCTCGCATCGGATGCAGCCGGGATTAACTGGGATCTACTGGGACTGACTGCAACTCGGATGCACAAGAGAGAAAATTATTATGAAATCTGTAACAGAAAGGACACATAAATATGTTTTGTAACATCGACAGCCTGCTGTAGACACATAATACCACCCTCTGTCTAGGTGCTACATTTTAATCATTATTGTCTATAATAGTCACATTGATCGCATATACAATGATTTTTGTCGCATCATGGATTTTATTTAAGGTTGATTTAATTTATTGCTGTCACGTGTGTCAAAGACGTGAAAATGATTAGGTACATTATAATTGGGTACATTAATAAATAGATTAACTGAGTTTATTAAATAATTAATAGTAAAATTGAAATTAAAATGGTGTCCGTTCTTATTCCATCGTTTTTATTCATTTTGCAAGTACCTACCTACTTACTTTTTTTTATACCACTTAGGTGGCAGACAATTACTAAACTATATGTATTTTATGAAATGTACATAGGTATCCGTAATTTGTATAAAGCGAGTGGTAAAAATATGTTTGAACCTTAAAGTAATTAGCCATGTACAGTATATCTACTCATGTGTACACAGTACACATGCGTAAGATACCTATATAATTATGTTAATTAAATTATTTAATAAAACATATTTTCCACATTTATTATTTTCATCAACGAATTCAAAAAAATGGTTCTTCCTTATGTAACCTTTTTAAAATCTATTTAGTTTTTAATCATAAAATTATTTTAAATAATTTACCATACTACAGTACTTACTTATAATGAATATCTTCATCAGACCTTTTGACCTACCAAAACAAAACGTGCCATAGAATTTATATCATGCTAGTCTTATCACGAGCAATTACCAATTTTATCAAAACCATTTTAACACGTTCCGCGCGTTTACTAAAATACAATACTTTCCCTGCTTGCTACATGACCTCAATGCATCCATATCCTTACTTATTACTGTGCGTCATGAATATTATTTGTCAACATCAGCTCCTGTCTTTGAAAGGCCACAACTTTATGAAATTTATAACTATTTTAATAATTTTTAAGCCAAAGGCTAGTGAATATAGTATTAGCATCTCTGATCGCCTGCAGTTCTAATCAATAGTTTCGGAGATAGAACGTTTAGGAAAAAAGTCACATTTTATGAGAAGTATTTTGCCATACCGCACACTGTAAACTTGCCTCTATCACTTTGGTAGTGTTGGGACATGGAATAATAATTGTACTGCAGTAAAATGTCGATAATTCAAATAGGATTTATTCAGATTTTTATATAAATTTATTATAAAGGTTGTGTTTCACACAACATATTCGCACTGAAGACGAACATTTTTCAGGCTTTTTTCGTATAATGAAGTTTCGGTCATCCCTTATTGTACTTTTATTGTCCTTTCCATCTTCACTAAACTCTATTCTTTTATGTGACTTGTTCATTATGCTAATAATGTAATTATTATCAAACTTATTTATCGAACTTTTTATACCACGTGCTGCCGCTGCTCATCCCTTAGGCGGACTAACCATGTAGCGCGCCGAATTACAGTGCGGCATGAGGTGGGTGGTTATGTGTGGGCAAATACTTCTCATGCCGCGTATAGTGAAATAAACTTAGTCGCTGTGCGTCGTCGTGACCACTATTTTACTACAACATTTTTTTAAATTTGAGTCCTATTTTAAAACACATTCACAAATATGTAGTTACTTTATCTCTTTCATACTCACAGAAAAACCTTTGAAAACACCTGCCGCCGCATAGGGAGAACTGTAGTTTTTAGCGCCGCACCCTGGGACTGTCGTCTATGGTCCTATAAAGTTCACGACGCACGGAACGTGTTAACAGCTGTGATGATAATATTTCATCCAATACTTTCTTCATGATTTAGGCATTGAGGTACTAATTGTGGGAAGTGTGCGCAAGATTTCTAAGATCGAGTTGATCTCATATTTTGATTTAATATGATTATTATGTTGATTACTTTTAGTGACTATGATGAAAAGGTATATAATTATAATATAATATTGTTTACGTTCTAAAATATACATAAGTTATTGTTGCGTACACTTACCCACCAGTGCTGCGTATCTACACTTACCCCGATACTGGGGTAAAAGTGCGCATATGGAAGGGTCGTTGTTTTCTGAAGTTTCTTAAAATATAAGCTACTGATAATATTATTGTTGTGTCTAAGTTGATTACAAATAAACAGTTTTACTAATTAACACTGTTTGTTTCATTCTACTAATAAAATTCGAGTTTTGAAGTATCTAAGTTTAAATACGCACACTTGACCCACATGACTCTAATAGGTGTTTTATATTATTCTAGACTATATTCGTTAACCTTTTACTACACGGAAGCTGAAAGTGAAGTTCTAGTATAGAAACGTCTATAGTTAACACCATCTGCTGAATTAGATGGGGACACCGTAGTTTTCATTAGGCTTAGGGTTAGCCCAGAAATGTCTTATTGGGCCTCTTTACACTCCGATATGGCTTGATCCTGACATACTGACATACTTCACGCCCGCTGGACGGCGGGTGGTACCCGTAGGAATTTCGTTCCTATGAAAACGAAAAAAAAAACGATTTAAACCCATACTTACCCGTAATATATTATTGCGATAATGTTACCAGATTTGTTGACATACCTATATGATTACTGCTCCTCTCTACTGAGTAGTGACAAGCACACGGCCCACCTGATGGGAAGCGGTCACCGTGGTCTATAAAAGTGTGCAACATCAGGTGCCACACTAGCGCTGCCGACCCTGGAAGGCAGTGATGTTGAGAAGTTTTGAGGGGAGGGGGGTCAGAGGAGGCTACTTACCGGCGGGAGTTGAACATAACACAACGGTTATTATGGCCGCGGTCTTCTGTAGGGCGGAGGTACTACCCCAGACGGACTGCTCAGTTCGGACGGGAGATACCGTCGTGGCCTACCTCCGTCAAACAGGCTATTCAATGCAAAACAAAACGATGAGCGCGTTCAACCAAACAAAAAACACTGCAACAGATTTATCTCTAGACCCAATTCTAAAGTCCACGCCTACAAAGTATCTACATCTATCACAGTGGTATCAACTTAGCATAGGTCAGATCAGAAGAAGATGCTACTCGTGATGTGACGCAGTACCTATCCAATGCCGATAGCGTGGTGATATCAGAAACCTTGGAGAACATGTTACTTAATGAAACCATCGTGGACGGGAATAATTACACATAAAATACACGTAGGTATCGACCACAGAATAATTTCAGGTAGGGATGTTTGATGGCTATCACCATTTATTTTCTTTATACATAGGTACTTACCTTATGAAATTATAATTGGGTCTCTAGAATTAGAATTATGTTAAATATGAACGATCCCACAGACGATACAAAACACAGTCGGTTTGCCACGATTTGATTGTTTATCTTTTTGATTGTTTGTTCGCGATGGACACAAAAACTGCTGAACTGATTTTGATGTGACTTTTTTAATTGAAAGGTCATAGTCAGACTTAAAATCTTATGTATGTGTAATCGCAATCGGTTTAGTAGAACCGAGAAAACCGACGTTGATGCGGGCGGAGCGCGAAGCCGCGGTATCCCCGCGATATCTATCATAAAATATAGAAATTATTAATCAATTAAATCTCTACCTATCTTCAAGGTTGCTACTTTTTCGAGGCTATAAACCAGTAAAAACCACGAGCAATTACTTATCTGTGCGTGATAGAATCGGTTTGGCAGGTTACTGGTAGATTCAAAAATTAAATCACATAAAGCGATATTAATTTTTATCTCTCGATATGATCTTAATTGCTACTTAACAGTTAATCGTTGACGGTATTTACATAATCATAAAGCAATGACATGTGTATTGAATTAGTGTACTTAAATAAAATTATGTAGGAATACAGGAACTAATATCTGATCCTTCGAGCTTTTTCCCAACTGAGTTGGGGTCGGCTTTTCAGTCTAATACAAAGCGGCGTATTCTGAAATTCACTGTGAAGCGACTGCCATCTGATTCCCACAACCTCATTGCCCCCGACTACCTGTAGTGGATGTCTTTGCCATAGATGTTCGTATGGCAATTGGGACCAACAGGTCAAAGTCAAAGTCAAAGTCAAAGTCAAAGTCAAAGTCACAAATCATTTTATTCTGTATAGACCATAATATACGGCACTTACAAAACGTCAAAATCAAAAATAGGTTGAGGTACATCTACGTACGGTGTCTGTAATGGTGAACTTCATTCCTGAGACTTAACCTTTACCTTACCATCAGGTGAGGTGAAATCATACTGACGTGACCAAAAAAAGTTAAAATTTATGTTTTTTAAAGTCTTCTTCAGAAAGAATTGACTTAAAATTATGGAATAAATTTATGAGTCTACAATGTTTTTAATGATGTTCTTCAAATTTTACAGGAACTTTCCTTAAGTGCTGGCAGTAACCTCTATTAAAATATTAAGTAGGACCCTAATTTATTCATTGTTTAATTTTGATTCAAATTTAATAACCAAATATAAGTAAATCAAAATTACTACTTTCGTAAGTCGGTAGGTACCATCAAGCACAGAACGGTCAATACCAACCACGAAACAAGACAAGAAGTGGGTCCATGATGGTATTTCAAATTATAAATAGGTCGTTTATTCGTGCGTCATTCGTGGTTGTAAATACGACAATGCTATATAGGTATTACTCCAGTAAATTGTGACACACTCCTGGAAGTAACCCAAAAGTTCCTGAGGTTTCCGTAAATTATTCTTCACAAAAGATCCACGTGACCTGTTTTCCAAGGGGAGCAAGTAGGTTTATTATTGCGCCATTCGTAGTTACAGTTACAACACGGCCTCTACTCGGGCTTATAGCAACACACTCTTCAAACTTAGCCATAAGTTCCAACGAGTTCGAATATTGTTCTTCTTAAAAGTTTATTTATTGTACGTCTGAAAATGCAGCAGTGGAGTTTGTTGCGCCGTTTCTTCTCCACTAGCGCCTAGGAAGCGGTGGTAAACTTAGTATTAAGTAGTTATTGACGTCAAAAAGATGTAATTACGTTGCACTATTTTGAGAAATAAAGAAATTGAAATTGAAATTTATTCATGCGTCATTCGTGGATATAAGTAGGTAATGGCAATGCTTTATTTACTTTGGTGAATTGCGACAAATTTATTACCTAAACCCAACCAAAAGTTTCAGCGGTTTTCGACTTTACAAATGGCCAACGTGACCTGCCTTCCCAGGGCGGGAGGCAGGTCACGTGGACTTTAGGGAAGGGTCTTGTAGTTCTATTTTTAAATGAAGGATTGCTACTTTTGATTGAATCACAGAACAGAGAAAAATCCTGTGGATTGAATTTACAAACTCTATAGAAACTATTTTGGATTTGTTTATAGGTTTCATTTACAAAATTGCCGCAGGTAATTAAGAAATTTTAACGGAGTCTTTCAACATAACCGACTGCGAAATACCTTCTCCAATTCAATATAAAATTAATAAGTAGGTATCTAATTACTACTTCATCAGATGAGCTTGTAATGCTTTGTACAACATTACTGTATAATGTTGTACAAGACCATTACAATTAACATATTGCGCGATTGTTCAGTCGTTATATTTTATATTATACTAAAACATACAGGTGGGGACAGAAATATGTTGTCTGAGGGTCTCTACCTACATCAATGGGAAATAGGAATTCTTTGATATTGGAGTACGCAGAGAAAACATTATTATGTATCTATATAATGTTTTTACCTAAGTACTTTTACGTACATAAATTCACATAAACTTTCCTGAGAAGAGACTGAACTAACACAGGGTACCTTCTACAATTTAAGTATAATAGGTAACTACCTACCAAATATGGCAAAAAGAAAACTTGTGAATCTGGCCTTCTATAGATTCGAATACCCAACCCAGATTTGACGACCTCTAAGATATCGGCATCTATATTTAATCGTAATGCGCACATAGTACCTACAGTGTGACATCGGTGCTACCGTGCACTGGTACTATGTGAGCATTACGATTAAATATATACTTAATAGGAATGATAATGAAGTAACAAATCAACACATTCTAATTTGTATTGTATTGATGATATAGATGATTTGAAATTAATAATTGAATTACATGAACATACTAATTTTTTTTTAATGACTAATCAATAATAAATTATTATAATGTGACTGTGAGTCCCAATGTTTGTACCTGTAAAGATGAGTCGTGATCACTTGGGTTAAATGATTTAAATTATAATGTACGCATGCGTTTATGGTTAGAAAAATAACCCTACATTTATACGAGTACTGCCTTTTAATTCGTAGCACGGTCTAGATAATAATAGGTTTTGTTTTAACGTCTAATTTTCCAGGTTTATCCCTGACTACAATAGTTAAATAAATTTGTAATTACTCTTTATTTATGATTTAATCTCTTTAAAAACCTTTAGAAAAAAATCTTAGAACTTCCACTTGTTGTTTCAATATTCATTTTATTTTTATTTTAAAATTTTGAAAACCTTACAGTTGTACCTACAAATGTACCTACCAAAGTCATTATAAGCTCAGTTTTAAAACTAGTGTGGAGGAACGGGATGTGACGTCCCTCCAACACAAAGGGAGGATCCTCCGACCAGGCAAGGTGATCACGCCTGGCGGGCCGCGGCCCTACGGTTTATCGTTGGGATCTTGTATATATGCTACACCAGTGTGCTATCTGGACTTTCGCGATTCAGGATCGTTGACGTAGTTGTGACGTAGTTGTAGTATCGAAGTAGTTCGTCGTGCTGTGACTAGATGGCGCTGGATGGCGCTGGATATTTGTGGTATGGATGGCGCTGGATATTTGTGGTATCGCCACATCACTCCCCTCCAAGACCGGAGGTTGATTGCGATGCTCTCTTGCGGTGCGTGCCAATGCCAGTCCTGTGTTCCATTGCGTCGGAACTGGATGCCGCTGTCTTCCTCGCTAATCCCAGTGAGTCGGGACGGTGAAGCGGTGCTGCGGTGAAGTGCCAAGTATGCGGGCTCGAAGCGTCGAGTTAGTTGTCTCGGCCCTCGGTAAGCCCTCAATGAAGCGGGGCGAATACTGCGTAGACGGGAGAGATGCGCTCTTCTTCTTGACCATAGGTACGTGCAGTGTACTGTGCCCTTCATTACAAGGCAGTGCGTGTGGCCGTAGGGTAACCAGTCTGGAGCGATCGCTCCAGGAGGTGGTATCCCTGTTGAGACCGAAGGTGCTGGATGGCGAAGATTTGATTACCGCTCATGCGGGAGTGAAAGGTATGGTGGCGATAGGAATGCTGCTGATAAGCGCAACGAAAGTTACGTGTTCAGATCACGTCGGGGTCACCAAAAATATAGCTATAAACTGGTAGCGCTATATTTAAGCGGAACTATAAATAAAACATGCAACTCGGAAAATATGAATATAATAATGACAGAACTATAAACAAGAAAAACAGTAGAAAATAATAACCATGGCAACCGCCACACTATCATTAATACTTTGACATTCCTTACTAATATAATAATAATTAAACATTTCGCTTTAGCACTATCGCAGTCAATCAAACATTAAGGGTACGCATAGTCGGTATTATTATTGTATGAGTATGTAGGTACATACTCATACAATAATAATACCGACTATGCGTACCCTTACTACAGGTCCTGCAGTCTGTGGGTTTACAATTTAGTTGTATCCAAGGATATTATAACCTAGTTGTTTCCTATTTATGAAACCCTAGGTCGGCGCGTAGCTCACGACAATGAGTTACCTACTATTTGCAAATGTTGCAATGAATGATATCCGCTACGCGGTAGAGACATAGGTAATACCTAATGTACTTATATTTCTATATACTCGTACCATATACTGATAACAAAGTTGAATAGATTGTTTATGTATTATTAGATCGAACGTTTTTTTAAACCTACCTGAAGCTACCGGTAAAATTTTAAAATCCTGTGAATTTTTTAGCCCATTTTTCTTCTTTTTTGACACTTAGGAGCCTAGGTAGGTATAAGAAATAATGACAGAGAACTACTACTAAATACGTAGAATTGATTGTGGCGTATGAAACAGCTACAGGTACAGTAAGTAAGTAAGTATGTAATCTCAATGTACGACTATAGGTAATGTCAATTAAATTTTTGAAGCAATTAGTATGGTAACTTATCCCTCGACTTAGCTAGGCAAATGTGAACGTCCAGGACGGGACTTGAACCCACGACCATAGATTCAGGTAGCCCAGTTGTCAGACTATTCCCCTGTATGGCACTGGTTGCGGGTTCAAGTCCCGCCCTAGATTATTCAGTTTGTCTAAACTTAATATACATAGGCCTTTTTAATGTATTTTGGGCCTACACAAGGATAGTTTTCTCAATTACCGAACCTTGATGCTCAACTAATCAGGTTAGATGTGTAATCGACATGTACGATCGATACATATCGGTAGTCGGTACAATATTAATAGCTGAAGTTATCGGTGGAATCTAATGACCTTGACATATATTCACTCACCGTAGATACCAAAAAATATTTTTCAGATTATCTACATTTCATACTATAACCAACGTATGTTGGACTGTGTACTGTACAGAGTCCTACCAAAACCGCCGGGGTCCAAGTCAACCCTACCCGTCACTTCTTGCTAGCATGTTCTGGTACAGGGTGTCAGGTCAGTCATACTAGATCTCGGGTCAGCCGGGTTGCGAGGGAAATACCTTACTCGGTAACCTTATATCCCGGTTTTTCAGGCACCAGTCTCGACGGGAATCCCCCTAGACAGCCCCCGACGAACCGGCCAAAACTACAACACATCATTATGTCTATTTGCATATTCTATGTGATAACATTGTTTGCATTTACCAAAGTAAATGTTTGCCTATTACAAGCTAATAATAATTTATAATGTATATTTACCTTAAATTCTAGAACCCATTACAATGTTCTTACTTTGGGTATAGATAGCGTTGTGTTGCTGATTTTAGTATTCCGTTTAGTAGTATATCTCTTTATGTACATCCTGTATTGTTTAGTTGAGAACTTATCTATAATTGGGAAATGCCCATATGTACCTATTGAACTTGATAAACATACAACATTTTATGACTATTCTGCAGTAGATTGCCATGCCAAAAAGTTTTATTAAATTAATCAGCAGTATCTCTCAGTTATCTATTTATTGGGAATTCCCCAGAAGTAATGTGTAGCTTTAGGAAAATTACCAAATTATCAACCAAGATATTTTTATATATTATCTACTAGCTACTTGTGCCCAACTTGTGTGATATTTTCAAAATGTTGTTCATATAAACTTTGAACTATCTAATTGTGAAGACAACAGAACGCAAAGTTTTACGCTTAGCAACATATTTAACCATTCATTTGTGTTATTTACCCAGATAAGATAATAGTCAATTGATTTTCACATAAATTTTTAGCTATAGGTAAAATATATACCTAGTGTAGCAAAAAACCTGTAACACTGTAAGTGTCATTTTACTGAATAGAATTAAAAATCTTACTATGGTATATAGTTAAACTTAACCTATAAATTTAAATTGGAGAAAAATTTAATTCATTGAATGAGGCGGAAATATACTTTTATGTGTTTCAATTTCATTGTATTCGTAGTTGTCCAATATTTTATAAGAATTTCAGTAGGTAGGTATGGTATGCTCCTATGTCGCTCTAAAACGTACAAAGACGAGCTTTCTATGTACGTAATTCGTAATTTCACCTTCTTGGGATAGGCCCAGGTATTCTCATTCCCAGGCAGAGTAGTCCGATTAGAGTCCACCACAGATTTAAGTCCGCCCTAGATATTAATTTTTTTCAATTGCAATTCATAGAAAAATATTTAAATAATAAAATTTAATTATCAATTTAAATATGTATATATCGCTATTAAGCATATCAACAGTGTATTGCACCGATTGTCTTATTAGTGTCAATGGTAAAATATTAGATGCATGTGCTACACCAATTACAGTTATGCACAGCATTGACAAACTGTCTTGCCAGAGTAACATATAAATTGTAAATGCAGAAAATAAAACTTTGCTAATTAAGCTAAGAACTATCGCTGCTATCGCGATCAAATCGACTATAGAACAGAAAAATTCGCATCAAAATCAGTTCATCCGTTTCGGGAGGTAAAATGCCACAGATACTTCAAACTTACAACACCCCGTTGTTTTTGAGTGAGGGGTTTAAAATGAATCCATGTTTCCCTTGGATAGGTTATAACTTGATAACGAAGACTTCGTTATTCCAAGCTGTGATCAACACCTAGTAGGTAGTGTACAAAATTCAATATCTATGTAAACCTTTATACACACCTACAGAATATGTATGTAGGTAGGTATTCATAACATTAATCAATTATTTAACAACAGCAGTAAAACGACCGTTACGATCAATGGATAATTAGGTAGGTACCTACATTGATTGATTTAGTGGTATCCACTCGCACCTATTTAGATTTCAATATCGTCACATAAAAGTTATCGTACTCGACTAATGGTAAGTACCTTATAAAAAAATCGTTCCTTTTAACCTCATTTCGGTATTAACGCGTCTAATAACGTTGTGTATGACAGGTATAACTTAATAATTAACTCATCATATTTAATTGAATATGATTTGACCTATTTCTAACGCGTAGAAACCCCCAACGGGTACCACCTCGCCAGGGTTCGTGGGTTAGTTATATTAGATCGAATCAAACTAACTAAAACCACACGGTGTTCCGTCCACGTGAGTCTCACCAGGCACGCTGTGTGTATCCTAAGAAAAAACTCCTCAGGAACCCTGCCCTGACCACCAGTCATATGCAAGTGGCCTCGCCCTGGATTTGGAGGCAATTTGGAGGCAATTTGGAGGCAACCCCTCTCGATTTAAAACATTGCGCGCGTAGCACGTCACACCACAGCCATGGGTTTGTTCTGCCAGAGCGACGAGCAGTCCTACCCTTCGATTTGATCAAATATAACACATTTCATAAATTCTCATCAGAAAAATCAAAACACATTGCAAGTTTATGTTTTCTAAGGATTATCTGATAATCCTTAGAAAACATAATGTACCTATGTCAAATTTAATGTCGTTTAAAAAATAGTGAATTGAGCTTTTCAAATTCTAATGTTAATGTTCTAAATTCAATTAACATAAAATAAATAATTTGTGTATTGTCAGTCAGTAAAGTAATCATAAAAATTAATTAAAGTGTTTCGATTTTTATGATGAGAAGTATATATTAACAAATTAACGGGAACCTACTTAAAGAAGATAGATTACAATTAGTGGGTACCGAACTCGTGACCCCAATCCTGTTGGTTTTGTTTTTATTCTTTGCGCATATCTGAGCAACCATAGAACGAGTCTGTTATGCAGCTGATTATTTATTATAAATGTCACTGGTCATTCTTATTTTTATTCCGATTTTGTCACGAAGTGAATAATAAGTTATTTATACTAGGTGTCCCCTGTGACTTCACCCGTGATATACCTTGCTCCTGTGGAGCCTATTTAATATTATTATACTCGAACATGTCCATAATTTATAAGTTTTACAATAATTATGGACTTCTGGCAGATTTATTCACATATAAGTGTTTACTGATTCGCTCCCCTGGGTTGGGTAGTATGTTATACTTACTATTATAGTCAACAACTCGAACCAGAAGTTTCCGAGATTAGCGCGTTGAAACTAACAACAAACAAACTCTTCAGCTTTATAATATTTATGTAGCTTCGATTCGAATAGCAACAATCTATTACAATCTTATTTTGCCTTTAATGAAAATGAATAAAAATGTTGAATTTTATTTATTCTCATTAAAATTTTTACCCCTGACAGTAGGTACCTACTTACCTACATCGAAGCAAGTGAGTCTTACTATATTCTTCTTTCCCTTAGTCCCATATCTATCTGGGGTCGGGTCTCCTTGTACATTGGCGCCAGGACGTTCTGTCCCGGGTTTTCATAAGATTTAGGTTCTGCTCTTCAAGTTCCCTAATAATATTGGACCACCATGTGGCTGGGGGTCTTCCTTTACCCAGGCGTTCTGTGGGATAGACAGTTTTAACGGAATAGCCATCATCTCGCCTCATAATGTAGCCATACCAATGTGCCTGCCCTCTCTTAGCATTTCAGTTATTGGGGCCACTCCGAAGGATCCTCTAACGTGCTCATTACGTATCCTATCGAGACGTGTTACACCACCCGCCCAGCGCAGCATTATCATTTCGGCTATAGTGCACGGCATCTAATTTGGCAAGATTTTACCACTACTACCCACTACTCCAAAATCTTGCCAAGTTAGATGCCTTGCACTATATACTTTCATGTAGCTGCTGTTTGTGCTGTTTTGATGATGTCCAGCACTCCGCTCCATTTAACATTGCTGGGCGGACAACCGTCTTGTAGATTTTGTCTTTGGTCCGTATCGGCATTCCAGTTAGAAAACGCCATTTCAACCAGGCTGTATTAACTCTGTGGCTAACATCTGGGTCGACGCGAGCAACAGTCGTAAGAACAGAGCTAAGGTACCTACTTGAAATGGGTGACTCTGGGTAGGGTAATGTTATCATTCAAATGGTAATGTTACTCTTCGGGGCTAACCCAACCTCCACTGTGAGTCCACGAGTGAGTCTTACTATTAAATCGGTCAATAGAAAGAAAGAAAGAAAAAGTTTTTTTTTTATTCTGTACAAAAATACTGATATAGGTACAAGGTTTCGCACAGACCCATACAGAATAACGGCCGCCTCTCAGCTTAAATCCTGTCCGCGTTTTAGTATCAGAAAGCGGACAGCGCTGGTTTTCAGAGGCGGCCAATGCAAAATAGTGCCTTCTTTCGTTACTGAGGCCTTACAAGTAGGTACTATTAGGTATTATGTAATGTGGCTTTACCAAGATGCACTAAAGAAAGAAATACAGTTCAATTGAGGGAAAGACACGGAGCTATACACATGCATAAATGTATAAAAGCTAAGGGCAGATCGCGCTGAAGACGTCACTGTGTCAGAGAAATAGCGGCGGCTAACCATGTGTGAGTGAATTTTGGGTTGCAATGTGTTACCCAAATTTTATTGAAATGTGTTTGTTATTCCTGAATATTTTTTCTTGCAGTCACTACGATTTTTACATTTCACTACACAAGACATGCTGTATTTTTTTTCAGCTAAGTATTTATACTCATTGTTTGAATGATGTATCGCGTAGTGGCTGACTTTAGTGTGTTAGTTGTATTCTTCAACACGTTTCGTCCACAGGTTTTGTAGGTTTCATATATGTAAACTTGTCCAATTTGTGTGATTTAATCACTACTAGTCCCCTGGGTATTACCATAATGACATATAGCCTACCTCGATTGCTATCCAACACATTTTTTTAAAATTCGGACCGATAGTTCCTGACACCGTGTTCAACCTAACAAAAAAACTCTTCGGTTTTATAAATATTAATAAGTATAGATTGAAACTTATAGAGATTTTCTGCGGATGAGTGTAACTTATGTATACGGTACAATTTAGACACGTAGGTTCATTACAATTAATATAATAGCATATAATTTACAGAATTTAAAGATACTACAAGTCAAACTCATTTAACTTCGAAACGAAAATGACTTGTTTAATGACAGATAATTAAGTAAGTAGTGACAAATACTCGTAACAACGGTTAACAAGTTTTGAACACGTAGGTATAACGCAAACGTCAGTAAAAATGTATAATAGTGTGATATATAAAGCATCTAGATTTGCATTTGAAGAATTTTTATGGACGAAAAGATTTTTTTTAAACTGGGTATGCAGTCAAACACACTTACCTTAAACATTCATAAGTAAGAAATGAAAGAAACATCTAAGATATGGATTATATAAAGTGGCACTCAGTAGTATCTGCCTAGGTATCCTTGAGAACCATTATTACCAGGTTACCACGGCCGGTGTAACGTGGTCGAAACGTCAGGCATCTAAAGGTATGTATATACCTATAACATGATCGCGTTAATTCCCGTTTACGTATAATAATCATGGAACGCGAAAGTTTAAAAACCATTATCTAAGCGTAATTCCTTGCTGCATCTGATGCTTTCAACTCCGATTTGGCTCCCAACCCCGAGAGAAAGACGGCTTACAGTGGAGGTTAGGTTAGCCAAAACAGGTCTCGGTAGGCCTTATATTTCAGGTGTGTCGTATGGTGTCGTAGCAGTAGTGTATTCATTTCATTCAGTGCGCTGGTTTGATTCCCGCTCAGCGCAAATATTTGGATTTGTATTTATGTAGGTAATATGTTTGCATTGTTCTTGACCAGCCTTGACGACCAACACGTTACGAGTGTTTACCCATAGTTCCATTGGGTCGACCCATTACGGGGACCACGGGTAATTAAAATTACCCGTAGTCCCATGGCATTAGGGATTGCTGCCTGGACTTCTGATTATATCGATTGAAAATTATACACACTTAAGGTTTTTACTTAAGGCATTAACTTAAGGTTAAATAAAAATCTATCTAACAGCATAAATACATTTCTTTTTCATACATTACTAGTTAAGCTCGCGGCCCCGCCCGCGTGGACGTCGGTTTTCGAGTTTTCTGACTATAAATCTCCGGTTCTACTCAACCAATTGTGATCAAATATACCTACGTAAGATTTTAAGTCTGATCAATACCTTTCTAATAAATAAAACCGCAGCAAAATCTGTTCATTAGGTTTTACGTCCATCGCTGGTCGCGAACGTTTTACTGAACGGAAAAGAATTAATGCACTCTTGACATGCATTTTCTTTTCCGTTCAGTAAAACGTTCGCGCAATAGTGAATCTATGCTTCCTTTCTTGTTAGAGCTTTATAGTATGTCGTAGCATCATTATTATTAGGTACATTTTGACCTACAATGTCGGTCCTTACCCTGTTTTTATCTTCAAGTGGATACTCCTATTTCATAGTAACTAATAACGGTGTCTATTGCCCATGAATACTATTACACGATACTATTACAATATTCTTTACAGACAGTACCAAACACAGCAGCAATTTGTTATAATGTTCGTTTAACTACATGTAATTGAAAACGAACCACGTGAGTTATTATAACTTCCTTTACGAGTATTACATGTTCTGAAAATAAATAAACATTCTATACAATATGCTACCTTTTTTTATCGTGCGGAAATCCCCATGGATACCTATATGGTTATCTAATATGATTATGTCGGGATCGAACCGACTAAAACCGCACGCCGTCTCGGGTCTTAATTACTGGGGTATAAGGTTACCCAATAGGCATATCCCTCGCCACCCAGCTGAGCCCGGGCCATCTACGGTTTTAAGATGGCCCCCTTGACCTCCCAAGAGGGGGGGTTGAGGCGAGCATCGCGCCACTTCACCGACGGTGGTGTGTAGGGTGACAGGCGGTCGTCCTGTCACCCAACCGTCGGCGCGTGGACAATCAGCTCGCCCCCCACTCGGTCCTCCCTGTGCCCTCTGCTAGTCAGAGGGACACGTAGAGAGCCTCGGAGTAGCCATTTAGGGGGCCTCTCCCACCCTGGCCAGATTAGCCGCAGGCAGCAGCGTCTCTCGTGGCTAGTGGGAGGCGCTGCTCGCCTCCATTCCACTGCGTGGAGGTTCCGGCCCGCACCCTGGAGGTTCTGTCCCGCACCGTACACTACGCTACTTAGACCCGAAGTAGCTTAACTAGCTTGTGTTATGGGTTCTAGAATTCAGATAAACATATCTAGATTTATATTTGTAGATACAAAATAATACGTAACTATCCATGTATACAAATATTTCAGCAGAGCTGGATAAGAACTCCGAACTCTTAATTAGCAGCCGAACGCTCTACCGCTAGGCCATAATTATATGTCGCATCAAGCGTTCTAAGTAACCCACGTACTTTCTCATAAATATTGCTATTTCTGTGAAATTGTAACTCAATCTATGTAGAAGCTGAAAATGGTCTTCTACTTTTGACACTATATAAAAGACAGTTTTTTAGAATTTGTTTGAAATGTGTTTCAATTAGGAACCTAATTGATTTAATTAACAATTGGAATTCAGATACTGATATAGATAGCTTAATCTTTTTTGTACACAAATTTTAGTTAGAAATATAATTCACAGTAATTTCAGTGAAATTTGCAAACAACTTTAAGATGAAAAAGAAAAAAATTATAAACACACACTTTAGACGCCAGGTGTGGGGTGCGTGGTCGAAACTCGACGCGATGTACCCTCGGTAACCGGGCTGACAGTTACACTCACTAGAAGAGGAGATTCTGCGAATTTCTCTGAGGCGGGAGTGCTCCTGTAGAGGACCACTCAGAGGCTCTCTACATATCTCTCTGTCTAGCAGAGGGCACAGTATTTACCGTTGGAAGCTCCGAGCCTGCTCTTCAGTAGGCACGGGCGAGCTGGTTCTCTGAGTGCAGGCGTGAGGGTGACAGAACGGCTGCCTATCAATCTTGAGACCCCGCTTGGGATGCGAGGAAAATGCCTTATGGTAACTTTACATACCGGTAATTGAGACCCGATACGGCGTGCGGTTTGGCTTAGTCGGTCCGAGGCCGACATAACCACTCCCGATGGCCGACAGTAGCGGCATCTGTTGGAATTTCAGCACAAAAGAAATCTATATATATAAAAGAAAGTCGTGTTAGTTACACTATTTATAACTCGAGAACGGCTGAACCGATTTGGCTGAAAATTGGTAGAGAGTTAGCTTAGAACGAGGAAACGGACATAGGATACTTTTTATCCTTTTTTAAAGAGTGGAAGTGGATAGTGGAGTGGAGTAGAATAGACTTGGTGGCGATACCGACTTCCACACGGGTGAATCCGCGGGCGAAAGCTAGTACTTTATAATATTATTAATAATAGAATCTGATATAGAATAGAATAATAATAGAATATAGAAAAAGTGCCTAATTGTAGTAATATAATGAATACAATTTCTTCCCATTATGTGATCATTCGATTAAATATTGTACTTTTGATAACTCTGACAAACATTGAAACTAACTATATTTAATGGCCGTCATCCTTATCATAATGTATGTACCTACCAGTTACAATACTTCATTTTAAAATACAAATACGCCTTAGTTTTAAAACTTTCATTGTTAATTTATTTTTAAGACAATAACAAATGTTTGTGATAGGTACAATATAAATACCAGGCACAAAAATAATCTTGTAGCCTGTGATAGTAGGCTCCAAAAAATTAGTAATTCTTTCCGGCGTAACTGTATACGCTTTTTTAACAAACTCCCAAGTGAAATTAGAGATTTACATGTAAGTAAATTTAAAAATGTTTTTAAAAGAAAACTACCAAAAAGCGTACTATAAAATTCAAGATTATTTAGATCATAAAGAAGCTTGGACAGTTTTAAAGTAAACAGACCAAAAAAATCAGCCCGCTGAGTTTCTTGCCGGAGTCTTCGCAGCGACGACGGGGGTAGTATCCATGCGGATTTCCGCACGATAAAAAAAAGTCTGGGCTGCGTTTCGATCCGTTTATTTTGACGTTTTGTAAGTGTCGCAAATAATGATCTATACAGAATAAATGATTTTTGACTTTGACTTTTATTGTTATTATATACTATGCATCTGAGACAGTTAAAACTATAAAATGAGAGTAGCTAGAGTGACTTTTCATAGTGCAGCAATGCCTTTTTTTATCGTACGGAGATCCCCACGGATACCACCCCCGTCGGCCATTGGGGGTAGTTATGTTGGAATCGAACCAACTAAAGCCGCAAGCTGTCTCGGGTCTTAATTACCGGGGGTGTTAGGTTACCAAGTAGGCATATCCGTAACACCCCAGCTGATACCTCGCTGACGGTGGGGTGTAGGGTGACAGGCGGCCGTCCTGTCACCCAAACATCCGCGCGCGGAGATCAGACCGCTCTCCGCCCGCTCCCCACTGTGCCCTACGGGACACGTGGAGAGCCTCGGAGCAGCCATCTAGGGGGATTCTTCCACCCAGGCCAGATTAGCCGCAGGCAGCAGCGTCTCTCGTGGCGAGTGGGAGGCGCTGCTCGCCTCCGTTGTCCGGGTGCACCGCGGGAGGTCCCGGTCCGGACCTAGTGTGGCAATCCTCTCAAGAGCTTCCTCTACCGTCATTTGACCTTTAATGTAAACGTTTCGAGTTCTCTTTATTTAAAATACTTATTTCATACTTGGAACATTATTTTTACTCCTTGTTAATTTTTCTACCGCATCCACTTATTCGTCATTTGTCTTCTACCATGCTTCATCCACTTTCCCTTGTTGCCATCATTCCCACTACAATATATATACAACTACTTTTCCTTTCTTCTTTCCGTTATTTATCCACTTCATTCACTTTCCTTCCTTGTTATCTGTCCTACTTAGTCATTGGTCTATTTTCTCCACTTTATAGACTATATCATTACGCTACTCCCCAGGAGAGCGGACCTGTAATCATAAATATCAACAAATCGAGCAAATTTCCATACATTTTGTAGAACTAATAAATTAATAGATAGGTATGTATAAGTCAAATGGGTGCCACGGGAGCGAAGTATGCCACGGGTGAAGCCGTGGAGCACAGCCTCTATATCACTAGACGTTTTACTGCTACTGGCCATACACGTACATAATTCTTGTTGGCTGGTATCGATGAGTTGTTAAGTGGACAAACAGGGAAAGTTGATTGTGTTGTCCGATTGGTTTTGTTGATAAGAACTTTGTCATGCTGATATAGATAGAAGAATTACATTTACCGTATCCTATAATACCAAATTTTTATTTTTGTTCCTGGTCTTGGTCCGAATTTTATTGCATTGTCATAGTTTCTCGATATCTGTGCAAATTTTCAAATTCCTTACTCTCGTATCGATGTGACTATTGTGGTGTAGTAATTGGTTTCACGCCATTGCCGCTACTTACGGGGAGGGCGCGAACATAGGTACCGCTCTTCGAGAAGCTATTATTACCACATGGGTTGTGAGGGTCGGATGGCAGTCGCTTCACGGAAAATATCGACGTCCAGCCAAATCCATAGTTTAGACTGGTCAGGTAAAGCAGACCCCAGACTCCAAGGCAAAAGCTTTGGATATGACTGGGATTAACGCTAGGTTGAAGAATATTAGTACCTCTAAAGATAAATGAAGGAAACGTTTCTAACTCATAATATATTATAATATTATATAGGTAGTTAGTTCGAATACATGCACATAGTGCTACTATATTAATGTATTATAGGGAAACGATAAAAATTATAACACAGGTTAAGCTTAATTTTTATGTAAAATATTAACAATCTAAAATCAGTCGTTGTTAGATAAACTTACTATCGGTATGGTTCAAAGTTTAAATGTGCCCTAGTTCAGTTTCATGATCGTAAACTGTGATAAATTGAGCGGGAAGCCTAAACTAGGGGACAAACTATTAAAGTGACGCTCCCTCCCGACACAGGCACTAAGTGAAGTAAGTGAATGAATTGGTGACAGCTAAACATGCACTACTACACGTGGCCTCATTCAATTTTAAAACTTATTGCGATTGAATAAGAGTAAAAACAAACTGACTCATGACTACGTCAGTACACGGCAGTGTGCCCCCACCACGGCGCACGCGCGGAGAGATGCGCGCGCATATATTCACCAGCGCTTCACCCGTCCACCAGTCAATCCTTAGATCGCTTACTAGAGCGATCGAACCGGTTGAGCATTTCGATACTTTCGGTCTTCAGTTCGGACGTTCGCGCGTCGCCGTTGTACACATCGGGGGATTAACGTCAAGGTATTGTAAATAAAGTATTTATTGATGAAACATGCTTCGGATTATTTTGAATATCGGAGTGCGTTCGGTGTGCTGTGTAACTTTTGTGGCGGGTGGTACGTCGGTAGTCGTGCTCGTGCCGGGTGTGGAAACTCCCCGGCGGTGTTAGCACGTGCCGGCGGAGTGGTCGGTCACCACCATCCAGCTACATAGCGAATTGCAACAGCTCCGACCAAAATATTATGTAGTTGACACCAAATGTGCTCGCGATGTTACTTGCTTTGCGAATCATAAACAAGCGAATTTTTTCTTAACTTAACTGTCAACTTTTCCTACACCTTAAACTTCTAATCTCACTACAACTTATGATACAATAGCAATCCCATAAGATTATTGTATTCAAACGTAACTGCATCAAATTATAATGTCGGACATTTTAAACCAACAAGTATTACATAAATGTCGGTTGTCTTCAGTTAAAAGAGAAAACTGGATCTCTGGAACTGGTATAGCAACAGATAAAGTGTCCGCATGATTACGAAAAAAATAATAATTTAAGTTACCTATTTAAAACAGTTGCATACATATACAATTTCACTGTGTCATAGGTACTTAGGTACTTAGTGTTTACACTGTGATAACTTTGATTTACTTAATTAGTCAAGATAAAGTGTTGTATCTAACTGTTTATTTTGGTTACGCATTACAACAGAAAGTTTGATCATTTCGAGTTAATTTTATACAACTGATTAAAGTAAATTTTAGTTATGAGTAATGTGATGTAATTTATTAACGACGTGAATGGTGACTTGCTAGGGAATGATAATAACGAGAGATATTAGCGGAACCAAGGACTTACAACTAACTTGTACGCAAACATAATTCTGTTTCCTTCGTCACTTCGGCTTAACATATTATTTAGCAGTTTAATGTTAGCTTGGTAACGTGCCTTTGGCCAACAAATCGATATTAGTGCAGTTGACATACTTTCCGAAACGCATACATATTTAATCAAGTGTTTCGTGATTTTTTCATTTTGAATTAGGTACTTATTGCCCACTTTCGCGCACGTGCATTTTACAACCGTTCCAGCTTCCCAAGGAGAATCTATTCCAGGGACAAACAGGAGCCCATGTTATTCCAGACTGTAATCTGTTGCTTTATAATCACCCCTATAATAATTTCCTTACCCATTTTTAACCCCGTTAGGGGATGAATTTCAATGAAATACAATACTCGTGTTCCATCAATTTTGTTAGAGATGTTTTTGCGAAATTTGAAGTAGTTTGGACCAAGGAATCGCGTCGTCACATAGTAACTGTGCCCCCTTTTCACTCCATTTGGGGTAAGTATTTGAGAAAATCCTTTCTTGTCAGATGCCTAGTACCTGAAAAGAATACACCCTCCATGTTTCAGGTCTCTAAAATCAGCGGTTTAGGCTGTGTGTTGTTTCATCAGTCAGTCACTCAGGACAAAGCATTTTATATGTACCTATAGATAAAAGTCTTTGTTTAGGCACATATTCGTGAAGTAGAGCAGTGATATTGTTATTATCACAAATCTATAAATTACAAGAAAATACCAACTGTAGTATTAATCATAATAATAATTACCTAGGTATATTTAGTGTACCTACATAGTTAAATGTTGTGTGAAAGCTAGATTGTCTTGACTAACATAGGTATGTTACCTAGAAATAAATAGAAGGAATTATAAATATAATAGTTTTAATATTATATTTTTCCCCTGCATAAATAAGCAGGCAATAAAATATCGATTAGGTACTTAAACGCACTAAAAAATCAATGCAGATAAGATTTTTTTTTATAAAAAACCGTAAATAATAAATTTAGACTCAGTAAGTAGGTCTTACTTTCTTTACCTAATAGTGAATGTCACTATTCCTGCACTTATACTCGTAGCTACCAATTATGTTATTTGCGATTCGAACACATTATACAGTTTTCAAAATTCAATTACAGTAGAGAGTTTACTCGTACAGGCCACAATCATAAGTATAACAACGGCTTTGGAGAGAACCCTTGAAATAACAAAACAAAGAAAATATGAATCACACGTCGCCGCGCCGTCCTCAAGAGCGCAAAGTAAACACAACTTAGTATTTTTAGGATTCTAGACCTTCAGTGTACTGTTATGTTTTTATGTACTTACCTATGTATATTGCTCGAGGCCATTGTAGTTCATCGTCCTTTCCACATATATTATTTTGTGTCTGTCAGATATAAAGTAGGTACCGAAACAAATACTATAGGTACACGTTCACGATTTCACTATTATATTTATTGTAGTGTAAGAAATCTGCATTGGTACCGTCTGGACGGTACCAATGCAGATTTCTTACACGGTACTGGTACCGTTTTAAGTAACTACTCTATGTATTTTATAATAACTTAACTGGTGAAATTGCCTCTTTATTGTAGTCAGACGTTTCTAAATACAGAACAAAAATAAATCATCAACATGTTTAATGTTCTGTGCTATTAAACGATGGTTTCGTTAAATAGCTGTTGTTATAATTTAAAGTTACATCGTAATCGGATAGATGTTAAAGGAATGCACATAGGACAAACACACAAAGAAACATTTTGTTATAGACTAACTAATAATGTTCGGCATGCGTTGCAATGCCCTTTTCGACTATTTTTTATGCTAAGCACTAAGCACCTTCACGGGCATGTGCACAACAACAGTGACCCTTTGGTCACTTGTCATTGGAATCGAATGAATGGTATATCAAAGCCACAGACAAACAAAGAAACATTTATTTATTTTATATTAACATACAATAATACCTACAATAGTACCTACCTACCTATAAAATAAATCTGTACATTTCTTCTCTTAGGTCTAGGTGCTTGAATCTTCTAAACCATGCATCGAATTAGGTATGATATGGTTTTCATTGTTGTTAAGATTTTTTACTTTATAATGTTGAGGCTTTGTAATGTAATTCGCCCTATATAAGCTTTTGAAGGACGGTAAAGCAGGTCGTCATTACCGATAGATACCTATACCTCTGTAGATACTAAGTAATCGATATTAGAGATATTGAAGTGTATTGTGTTGTTATGGGCAGAAACCCCTAGTTTGTTGGTTTTAATAATACCTAATCCTTATACCCACCTATCTCTATTTATATCGTTTTTATTCAACAATACGCAGTTGATAGGTATAAGTACTTATCTGATTACAAAATAACAACATGCAAGTACATACTTTCAATAGGTAACACAAATACGTGGGTACTTATATAGATATAAATATTATAAACATATTATTATGTTGATGAAACACTTTTTCGATTTAGTACTGCGCATTTTAAACTAGTGTATGTCCTTAATAATAACTACAAAATTATTGATATTGAACTATAAAAATAGAAACCAAGGTCTAATTATTAATTAATAATTGAAAATAAAAAGTCTCATAAAATAGTGCATACCTATATTAAAGACTTATATTTACCACGTAGGTGGTAAATATAATTCGTATAACCAAAAAAAGACTGATAGTATAATAAACGATTATAAATTGGAGCCGGGAATACCTATACGACGCCGACGATGTAGCAATCACGCAAATAGGTCACAACGGGTCACCAGTTATTAAAAACTTACCAACTCTATTCGAAAATATACTAGTATGGAAAATATAAACATGGAAATCAAAAAAGCGTCTTTACTATTTTAGAGATAGGTAAAAAATACCCAATTTCAAACTCTTGAATTGAACTAATTGTTATCAAAAGCTTATTTTTGTTGTAAAGAAAGAAAGATTAAGGAATAAAATTCGGGTTAAAATTAAAATTTAGGTACCTGCCTAAACTAATTCGTAGATTTTCGCTATACTTGAATAAAAATTTAATTCATATTTTTCAATCATTAGGTTATCAAGTATTTCCTACTATGTCTCTCGCGACAAAAAATTATGGCCAAAGCGCATTTCGGCATGTTTTTTTTAAATCGTACCTATATAATATTAGTACCCTTTTAAAATATAACGCACTACTATTTTTAATAAATAACTAAGCTCTAATTGTCCTCAAAACGATATTGGTGCGCAGCAGTAGATTATTTTCCATTCAGTAAACGCTCGGTATTACTCATACAGTGTTGCGTATTAAACTAGGTTTCCGGAACTCTACGTCGTGTTTGTTTCGCAAACTCGATTTACAATTAAATATAAAGGTATATTTACCTATTAATTTTCATAAATATAAAAATATGTGTCCTTGAACCAACAGTTATAATTTTTAATTCGTTGTCGAATTTTATCAATATTTTATACCAAAGGTCTTGCGCCTGACACGGAGCTAGCGGGCGGTATCTAACAAATAGATTAGATCAATATTGAGGATGTTTTATGTTGGTATAATTGTTTTTATCAAACAACAAATGCGCACGCGTCGCTTACTTGACCCAAATACGATGTTGCGTAAATTGTCACAAAATTATACTGACGTCTTCGATATTCATTATCAAGTCGTAATAAACGCTATACACGAAACAATAATTCATTAGCTGATAATCTCAGATATGAGAGCTTATTAGAATCTACTGCGAAACACTTCAATCAACTATAGAATTTGAACCTTCTTAATCACATCTAATAACCCTCAATCCATTACTTGACAAATGAGTGTGATTGAATCACAAGCTATCTACGGATAAATACCTAACGGCGACTGTAAACAAGAAGTAGGTATATTTACTACAATTTATCGTTACTGAAGTGACGCAATTACCCCTAAGCAATAAAAATATTTACTCAGTTTATCATATTCATCATTATCAAAGTCTTTCTGTATAATCAAGAAATCTTTGGTAATAGGTAGTTCTGTTCAGTTATTATAACTAGGTATTATTATTGTGTGGTGACTGTTCTACTTAAATTATAAAAATATAATAAAGGAAATAACAATAACATTGTTATGCAATTAACTCCTGATCTGTATTATAAAAACAGTGGCCTGCTGTAATGATGTCGCGTGAAAAAAAAAATATTCCCAGTCTGTTTAATGAGCTTAATGATGCAATGTAATAATAGGTATACATAATTACACCCACTGACCTATTTGTATTGTGATAATGACCTACAAGTTAGTGATAATTGAATGTTCACGAGAATCATACACACACTTATGTGAAAAAATTAACAGTTTACTAGATATTCATTGCAAAAATATATTCACAAGCAAGTAATACCGCAGTAAAACGACAGAGTACTTGTAATGCTCATTTTTTTTCTTTTCTTATCAACCGTTCCCTCCATATGACGCGATGGATAGTATCTACTCGTACATACATGATTGTAAATTCGTTTTCGGCCGTCGATAACGCGTGTATTTCTAATTATAGCACCAAACCTTTCCTCACACGCAGTAGCTGAATGTGATTTTATTAATAACCTCGGCATGTTAGGTAAAGTGCAGCATCACTGTGCCACATGCCGCAGTTGAGAAGTAGATCAACACAAAGGTGTTTGAACGGAAGGATAGATATCAATGACCCTTCACGTTATTCGGTGTTGAAATAAAACATGTTTTCCTTTGTTCTAAACATGTACATGCATGCTTTGTTCATTTACCCTTCGAATGAAATATTAGATAGGTATTATTTCTCAAAGTAAACTTAAAATTACAGCAATAAAGCACATTTATAAACCAACAACTGTCACCAGAGTATAGTTTTTAGTGCTAGTTATTTCCGGTATAGGTACTTCATTCATGTGTCTTAAATAGATGCGTAATTTACTTCTCACATCACGGGTTTTATAAAAACAAACCGTCCGACTCATATTAAAGCAGGTCACAGTCAATGTGCTCTTTTACCGACAAGGGCAAGGTGCTAGAGACAGCTCATAATAATTATAATTTGGATACAAATAAACGTAGTCAGTCTCCCTAAAACTTCTAAAGTCGACGTAAAGCCTGAATTCCTTCATTTTAAGACGCATTTCATTCTTAAAATTGCTTTTCCCTAAATGATTAAATATAATGATTCAAAAGTATTTGAGTCAAACGTCAGTGACCTCGTGGAGGACCTCACATTTTTCCTGAAACACATCAAGTAAAACAATGCAATTTGTCGCCTGTCGAGCCTTTGTATCACAACCGTTCAAATATGGTCGCGTAGATAAAACTGAAACATGACGAGCGCGTACGCTTGACAGCAATATGACAATACTAATGAGAAACCTGCTAATCAGTCAAATGTCACGCACTGGCACTGACTTGATCCTTTGCATGACAAAGAATTATGTTATTAAAGTTTTTACCTGACAACAGCGCAGCGCACAGTCGCGCATCGAGACAAAAACATGGATCATGTTTAGCGTAACTATAATAGGAGCCCGTCAGGAACCGACATAGATATACTTCTAATAAAAACCATTACACTGTCGATAAATACATGATAAGGCAACAAACACAAAATGAGAACATAATTATCTATGTACTTATTAAATGTAATAATAGAATGATGACAACAACATAAACAATACTCATTGTCTAATAAAGAGTGCAATAACATGAATGTCCTGATTCTAAAACATAATATCAACGACTATTATAATGTGGAGCATACAATAAGTTTTGCATGGCTCATATATATTATTATTATCTTATATTATTATTAACTCATAATATTATATTAACTTATAATGTTATTATTAATTTATAATATTATTAATAATTCATAATATCATTATTAACTTATATTATATTCTTCATTTTTTTTTTTATTATTAGTTTTCACAAACAAACATCATTAAAGCATACAAATATGAAAAGTTGTCAAAAAACCTTTACAGGTTTGTCTAGACAACCAAATTATTATTAATTATTTTAACTTACCTATATTATTGATTTAGGAATAAAAGATAAAAAATGCAAATCCTTTCAACCTAAATAACGCGCTCTACCTTTCTAAAAATCAAGCATGACATGCATTTTTTGGTGCTACAGAATGCCTATTATAGGCTGTTTCTATCAAAAATGTTAAAGAACACTGTGTTATAAATGATAGTTGCTACTTAGCATTAAACTATCTTTTTTTCTTGTGTACAAAAGTAAAATCTTGGAAAAGAAGATATTCTTTGTTTTACGTAGCTCTATGTATCAATTTCGTAGGCTTTCCTCAACTACGAACACAGTGTTTTTTTCGTGTGATAACCCCGTCGGGCTTCACCTCAACGGAGAGGTTGGTATGTCGGACTCCTACTAACTAAAATCCCACGGTCTTTCGCACATCGGCCTGTGTGACCGAGGAATCTTGTGTTTTTTTTTTCCTAAATCATTACAACATTTTCATCTCCTCGTCGAGTCATTAACAGCATTTATATTTAATATTTTTTCTTGTAAACAAAACACATGTCACTGTTACGTTTCATATGTGTATAAGGGTTACTGACTCTTAATCACTATTTCTTTCTGTTTTCGATATGTAGCTTTTCGAGCCAATTCGAAAATATTTTTGAATATCTTCATTATGCAGTCACATTTTCGTTAGGGATTGTATTAAAGTAAATTAAGATTAGTGGCATTACTCCACCCACCCGTTTAGTTATCAGAGTGGTACCACTACCAAATTCAGCGTACCTAGGGTCACCCAGTGAGTAGGAACTCAGAATAGATGCTACCCTCCGTTTAGCATTTTGAAGCCGTGTAGTGCAAACTCACCCGAAAGAGTACTATTAATAATAATCATATTCCTAAAATCACTCATTAATGACTTAAAATTGATGTTATAAATTTTTTTTCGATTGAACGAATTGACATGATAATTTTCACATAGTTACAATAATATATTGACATTAATAGTGTTGGCATAACAATGGCTAGATACTAAGATACTGTAATTCTTAGCCAAATTGGAATTCATTTTGGCTCCGAACGGTGATTAAAATGGAATGCATTTTGGCTAAGGATGAAGAAGCGAATACTTAGGCACAATAATTCAACATTACACATAAAATTTGCAGAACATACAGAGTATGTATATTTCTATATATTTTATCATAAGTACATGACATTCTTCATCTTAAACTCATATCATTAAATTTTCTATTTTAAGCGGGTGCTATGTCTCTGAATTAATTTATTAGTTTAAGAAGTTTATTAACAGGAGCATAATAACCGTAGTCAGTCACACAAGCTTTTGTATGAATATCTCACAAATAGTAACTCACCGTAATTTTTTAAGAAATGTTTAGTCGAATCACAGTATCGTACCTACCATAAAATCTATGTAGGTAATTATCATCTAAATGCGTTTTCATTGCATTGTATCAGCAGAAACTTGAGAACTATTATAATATAAATAAAGTAGATGACCTGCGTTTCCTCGATACTATCGTGATTATCAAAAGTGTGCAGACAAAAGTGACAGAAGTTGCACTTTGCCCTTAATCGTAATATATTTTCCTGTTGCACGCGTGCTGACATTGAGATAGATAGACGAATTCATCTAATTCCGAGCGACCATTTTTAAACCCCAGTGCAGAATCCACATCTTATTTATAAAAGATGACAGGAAGATATTTCAATTCAATTCCATCAATTTTACACGTTACAACCAAGAATATTAGAACCAATGGATACTGCAAGGACATACATTGCAGTGTCTCCATCTAGTTGGTTGGGTTGCGTACCTTTCTTTGCGGTGACCATGTTTAATTGCAAGGTCTATGCTCATGAAAATAAATGTTATAGTCTACGTTTCCATATTTACTAATATTATAAAGAGAGGCCAAATTCATTGAAAAGGTTATTTTACTATAATATATTTAAAAGCTATTAAAGATGAAAACAGTAATTTTGTAACTTATTTATTAATTAATTGAGACTTACTTATGTAAGCATGTACCTAATAACAAAATAAATTATTGACATTAAATGAAGGATTATAATTATGTATTTATTTATTTTATACATACGGTGTCATTACAGGCAAACCCAATGCGACAGAGTAGCAACAAAAGAGTGTTTCCTATAGTAGCGTCACATTAATAGGTAACATTTGACGTTTGTCAGTTTTATATTCATAATGAGGTGACCTGTTAAAAAAGGTCGATTAAAACGAATGAATCGATACGGACTTGAAAGATAATGTGAATTTTAAAAATCGTCAGGTGAATCCCTGTCCCATTATTATACTTTCTTTCGTAAATTTAAGGAACAAAATAAGACAAATACATGATATATACCTACTTATAATAAAACTGTAGAGAGGTCAATTCTGTTCATTGCATATATTTCCAAAATAACTATTAGGGGATGATTGGTGATCGATACTAATGCAAAAAATGCAAACAGTAAATTTTTTGTCTTTCTATCTGTCTGTATGTGAAGAATAATAAATATATAATAATATTTTGAGTCAACCTGTATACAGTAAGTTTATACTACCGTGGTCTAAGTATGTACAGTCGTGAACAAATAAAAAAGTGTAGTGGTTTTTAGAAACGATAACTTAATACCTACTTGAGTAGGTATAGGTTATGTCTAGAAAGCAATAAATAATAAGCGTCAAAGTTGAAATTATAATACTTATTATGACCAGCTTCCTAGCAATGGACGTAAAAAGTACTGAACGAATTTTGATGCGGCTTTTTTATTAGAAAGGTCTTACTTAGACTCAAAATTTATAAAAACGACCTAAAAACGAAGCGCGGGTGAAGCCATGGGTCAGCTTGTATAAAAAGTAGCCTATATGTTGCCCAGAAGTATGAACTATAATCGTATCAAGTTTGATCAAAATCCCTCCAGTAGTTTTTGATCCATGCGTGCACATACAGATAGACAGACAGAAAGACAAAAAAAATACTGATTGCATTTTTTGCATTAGTATCGATCACTAATTATTTCCCAATATGTAGTTATTTTTTAAATATATTCAACTAGCTGTTGCCCGCGGCTCCGCCCACGTGGATGTCGGTTATCGCGACCAAACATAGCCTATGTTCATTATCGAGGTCTAATCTGCTCCTATACCAAGTTTCATCAAAATCAGTTTAGCGGTTCAGGCGTGAAAGCGTAACAGACAGACAGACAGAGTTACTTTCGCATTTATTATAATTTAGTATGGATGTATAGAATTGACCTCTCTACAGTTAATATTGTAATATATTATGATGGATATTGTAAACGTGCGGAAAGCATTTGACGTTTTGTGGGACTATGCTATGTATTTATTGCAATGCAGGAGCTTCTAGTAGGAGACTATCCCGCAAAATACGGATGGTTGGTCACCTTACGAATTTTTGGTAAACAGTGTTGCTTCTTTATTAAAATGGCTGTCACCCACAATCTAAGAAGCGAATATGTGTCAATTTTTTTATTAATTTCTATAAATATTACTCAATTAATAATAATTGATATGTACGGTGTTCTGTGAATTTTCATAAAGCTCAACTAGAATCAAAATGAAGCTCCGAAGAACTCAGCCTTTGCGTAAATTTGACTTTGACAGGTTTGGATTGGGAAATTTTAACGTATCGTGGCAATTTTAGGCAGTGTGCGAGAGAGATGACCTCCGGCCGAGATTCAAAAATCCTGGAGACAACCGCTGAAGGCCAATGAATCGTCCAGCTAAGTACAAGGAAATTTCTAATGTTCTTGGTTACAACATTTTAAATTTGAAAACCTTCATCTATAAAACGTCACATCTTATTTACAAATCCATTTTTCAAATAGCGATAGGTTACTAACTCAATATTTAACACCTGTCAATGACACCGGCCAATACTGTTACTTCTATTAACTGGTAGGCAATGTTGAAGTTATTTGTTTGTGTCCGTGGTTCACACATTTGCGTGTATGAGTTCCAGATACGCAAATGTGCATATAGAGATGCATAAAAATACATGCAAGAGTTTCTTTTGTTTAGTTTAATATAAAGTTATTCAATTTTTGAATACTTACTGGAAAAGCCGTCATTGCCGACTAAAACCATTATTTAATTTATATTTCGAAGCGTAACCTGTTCAAGTGAATACTGTTAATCGGTAGTTTCGGTAGGTAGTTGGAATGAGCAGGCTGTCGCGGTTCCTCACGCGAACTCGACCCCTGACTTCTCACATCTACCCCAGCATATTTATATATTATGTATATCAACTACTAAGCTACATAGCAGTATTTTCGAAGATTACCTACCTCCAATATATAAACAAACTCACAAAATAGACAGTCAAGGAGAAAAACGACGCAATCATTAATTAGGTACAATAAGAAATTGTAGTTGTTTATTATTTTTTCATAAGTCATAACGTGCCGACTGTGCCGAGGCCCCATTAAAGCACTTAATTTTTAAAACGAAAAGTTCGATCTGAGACTGTCATCATTATCTCAGCATTGAGTCTGTCGCATCCGAGACGTTCACTTTGGTTTGTTTGCTGACTTTTACCCTCTTGTCCAAGAGATTACACTACTATTATCCGTTACTATAAAGGATATTAATAAAAAAATAGTCGCTTCACTATGGTGATACCGATGCCTTCTTTTTTCCAAATTTTTTTTAGATAAAATTTGTTTTAGATAACTTTTTCAGAAAATAAAAGGATATTCTACTTCATTAAAACGTAGACAGATAATGAATATTAAAGAAGAACAAGATCGTATCCAATCTGTTAATTAGTTCCTTATCTTTTCGTGTAAATATAATTATATAGCTACTTAGATACATGTACGTCATTATGTAGCCTCATTATTTATTCATTTATCATTGAATTGCTAATAGTGATTAGTCAAGCATTCTATTAATGAACTAATAGTAGTGCTCCACAATAAAGTTCGAGGTAAGGACGAGGGCCATTAATTAAAAGCGGTCATTCACGTGAGCTAACTGTAAACACTGTTCCTCATTTGGCAATGTGTACGCAGTTGTTCAATAAAAAGCGGTGATGGCGTACTTAATGACGAAGGTGGTGGATTTGCAATCGTGAGGGTTCAAACTAAGAACTCATTTCTAATAAAAGTAATTTAAGTTTATATTATATTGCTGTCTAAAAGATTAATGAAACATTTTATTATCCAAAAAAATCAAGTGTTATTAAGTTGGCCCAACAATGAGATCAAAAACGGTTCAGTTTAGTTGAGTTGCATTCTGTAATGGGTTTATGCCCTTCCTGCCTGACACCTTGGGCATTAATTGGGTATTATATTTAATCCGCTTGATTAATGCCGGACATGAACCCATCTATATAGATCAAATTAGATATGTACTGTAGAAGCTTTTCTTCGAACGGACAGACCTCTAATTATCGCACCCCAACAACAGAAATATAAAATTTAAAAATGACGTTGCTGGTTTGTTAACTCTACAGCACATAGTTTATAACTACGGGTATAACAACAAAACAAACAAAAATGTTGAAAGATATTCGTAGAATAAACTATATGGCTATTTGGTGTATGGAGCCCTAACAAGACGTTTGCGTTACAAGCTAGCCTCACTTGCAAGCCGGTTGACGGACGCAGGCTTTCCTCTTGCACTTCAAGGGTCAGACGTCAGATGCCTCCATCAACCGGGATTATTGATCGGATGATAAAGAATATGATGACAAAATAATCTTTATTGTACCTATCACTTAATCTTTTATAATTATCTTGACTTTTTCAAGTGGACGTGGATGGCCATTATCCGAAACTATCAGGACTGTATTATATCGACCCCGGAAATTTCAATTGTCGTAAAGGACATTTTGACGAAAATGAGTTATATATATATTCGGAATCAGCGTCGCGAGCTCTATCGAATGGTATACTTAAAGTCGTCCTATCTTCAAAAAAAAGTTCTTTACTACCTAGATTTTAACGAGCTCTGGCTTGATTTTTCTTAATAATTGGGGTGTATCGTAAAAGTAATTTACATCAGGGAGCGTAAAGTCATATTTTTATTATTTAAAAGGTCGTAAATGTTTTATTTGATAATCGATACCCTTACGACCTAATCTACGCTTTGCTTTATTTTCTGTATTACGGCGTAAAGGTCACACGGAGGTGCGCGGAAGCACGAAGCCTAGGGCACGAGGGGTGTAAGTAACGGGTACGGGAGGATCGTGACTCGTACGATCCATTTCGCAGCGCCATTCTGCGGGATTTCGTTGAAAGTACTGCTGCGGTCACCGGTGAGATCAGTTTAGGTATGGAATATTATATCCCCTACACTGATGTCACCGGTACCTGCAGGGCGCGTCCCTGGTTTGGGCGCGAGTGCGCAGAGGCTGTTCACCAGAGCATCCGCGCAACGCGATCCTAACTTAGGCCAGTTTAAAGCAGCGTACAACAAAGCCACAAAGGTATGCAAGAGGGCTTACATCAGAGCGGATTGCACGGCTTGGGCAGGAGCTTGTGGCGTATCTCACGGACAGCCGTGGCTACTGGCGCCTGGTCAAGGCCGTGCAATCAAACTTCTGCCAGCCTTCGCTGCCCCCGTTGCAAAACCCCGATGGATCACTGGCTCATGAGCCGCAAGAGAAAGCCGACTTGCTGGCTAATTTCTTTGTGGCTAATTCCGAGATCGATGATTGCTGTATGCAACTGTGACCACGCAATGCCTGATATCCTTATCAGGCAACGCCATGTTCGTGCAGTGCTGCAATCACTCAATGTCCGGAAAGCCAGTTGTCCCGATGGAATTCCAGCGGTAGTTCTACGTAAATGTGCAGCGGAGTTGTCTCCCATGCTTACGCATCTGTTGCGCATCTCATACACCTCGGGTACAAAGCCGCCAGCTTGGAAGGAAACGAATGTACAGCCGATCCCCAAGAAAGGGGGTTGGTCAGACCCGGGCAATTATTGACCCATAGCCGTCACCTCAATGCTGTGCAAGGTTTTTGAGCATATCATTAACGCACAGTTCATGCGTCACCTAGAGGATCACTCCCTAATTAATGATTGGCAATATGGCTTCAGGCCGAAACGGTCAACGGGTGATCTACTAGCATACGTCACCCATCTATGGGGTGAGGCTATGAACAAGCATGGCAGCGAGTCATTGGCTATCAGTCTTGATATTGCCAAAGCTTTCGATAGGGTCTGGCACAAGTCGCTCCTTTCCAAGCTGCCTGTTTTTAGTCTACCTCCCCTATTATGCAGTTGGATTGAGAACTTCCTGCAAGAGCGCCGCATTTGAGTGCTCTGTGATAGGCGGAGATCGGCGTTCTTGCAGATCAATGTTGGTGTACCGCAGGGGTCCGTTTGGTCGCCTACTCTTTTTCTTCTGCATATCAATGACATGCTGTCAGTTAGGCAGCATTCATTGCTATGCAGATGATAGCACCATACACGGACGATATCACGATCACCCTGCGGACAAGCAGGCTGACGTAGGGGAAAAAAAGACAGCTACTTGTCACTGAGCTTGATCGAGTCCTGAATCACATTTCGCAATGGGGCTCTGAAAACCTGGTCGAGTTCAATGCCAAGAAGACGTAAGCTTATGCGTTTACAGCAAAACTATCTCCTTTCCTTCCCCTCCCTACTCTTCGGGACACTCCACCACCACTTCAGGATAACCTTCAGGTTGCAGCGACGTGCAGGCCGTATTATTGGGAGTCCTGAAGTTACCAACGCTCTCAAACCGTTACAATTACGGCGAGACATGGCCTCTTTGGCAGTTTTTTACAACCTCTACCATGGTGATGATGAGTGTTCCGATGAGCTCCCCCAACTTGTTTCACCCTCTCCTTTCCTATATAAAGAACAACACGTGCAAGGCTGAGATACCACCCTCATACCGTGCAAACAATTCCATCAAGAACTAAGCGCTTCAGTGCCTCTTTTTTTTGCCGCACCATAAACATCTGGAATTCTTTACCAGCTCACGTATTTCGTTACTCTTACAGTCCCGGGCCTTACAAGCGGGGCGTGAAAAAGCATTTGATAAGACCGTCAAGTTACAAAAATGTTAAATTTTTGTAACGTTTTTGACTGAATTTTTTGATTAAAAAATACAAAGTATTAAAAATCCCTTTTATTTCACTTAGTTTTTTATTTCTTAACTAGATCTTTAGCTTCTTTTGTTCCTTGTACCCCCTTAGTCTCCGATTTAATTGACTCGTACGACCCATTGATGATCAAGATTAGTTCTTTACTACATATCTAATTTTATCACAACCAATTTTTTGTGGCTGTAAAGTACTTCAGTTCAAATTTTATGGGTCGTAACGGACACTCATTTTCGTCAATTATTAAGTTTGGTTTATTTTCTTAATTGCAACGGATAGAACACAAAAAAATAGTTAGGGTCTCCTTTGACATCATGAATATAGCACTTTCTTTAAAAAAGTTATAAGGAAAATAATTTTTTTTTTTTCGTTTTTTGGCTCTCCTGAAAAGTCGTGTTTTGTCCTTTACGACAATTGAAATTTCCGGTATCGATATTATTACATCATTTTGATAGCGTCAGTCTCAAATAGTGTAGTTATAGCCCTTCAGCGTGTGTATATGAATTTTAAAACATCGGGTTCGATTCCTGGCTAGGATCATCGATTTTCAATAATCCGGTTTAATGATGCGGTCGACTTTGACTTTCGTCTTCTAGTTTCGGATTTGATCATCCATGCCCACTGGGGAAACACACGCGTTAAATTGGCTACACTGTATATTTTTGGAGGTCGTACGGGTACCAAAAAAGAGGTCGTAAGGGCACTTTTGAAAAAGGGTCCAAACTTTGAGGTCCTACGGGTACGTCGCCAGTCCAACTGGATTATTTTCTTATGTATGTAAGTACATAAATGTTATGTAGATACCTCACATTTTGTCACACGTGCCATGTGGTATTAGCAACAGTTCTCCGTGTGAATTGTAGTAGGTAGGTAGGTACTTAGTGAGTACGCGTGCTCTCGCCTTCACTACGGCATACGAGTACCTACGGGCAGCGTGCCAATCGATTTAGTGAAATAGCGGTGGTTAAACAGTCAAAGGTATGTTTATTGTGTTGACGTACAGGTAAACCTCAAACCAACCAACCCTACGTAGTACCAATAGTATTTTCCTAAGAAGTAAAGGCGTCATGTGATTGAAGCCGCCAAATTGCATTATCACGGCAATATAGTGTTCAGCAGTGCCTTTTATTATTTTTTGTGCGTTGAACTTGATCATGCAACTTTCAAAATATAAAATGTGTAAGTACATTGCTTCACTAAAGAAAAAATATAATACCTAGTCTATTTAATCAAATATCGTAAATTTTTGTTAATGTTTAAAGCTGGTAGGTAGGTTCTAGTACCTATCTAGAATTAAAATTATACAATAAATTAAAGGAACTAATATGGTTTAAGTCAAAATATTTCCAAATCATTATTCTTCAAAATTTTAAGTATACCTACCTAATCTTTGATATTTTATTTACTTATAATAATAATTATTAATTTATTAACTGGAACTACGACATTTACATTCATTGAACTGTAACAGGTTCGACGCTGATTGCGTAGGTACTGGATTTACATACGTAAATTAATGACTTGTTTGTACCTATATATGATGTTTGTATACAACTAGATTGACTGCACGAAACAATAACCAACAGCCTATCATCAAACCCGCACAACTTTCTGTAGCTTATGGTATAATAATATTAAGGTATGATATGGGTATGACATTCCCGAGATACTGCGGTGACGTGAGAGACAACCCTACGTCATTACCAATTTATTGTTATACCTATGCCAGTATCCGATAAAACAATGAGATTTGATTTTTATGATATTTTTAATTAACAATTTCATTAAGTACTTAAGTATCTATCATTAAGACTAACAATAAAAATGACAATTTAAATGCTTAAAGCTAGTATTATAATATTTTTGAACAGACGGGTGACTGAAAATGTGCCCAGATTCGTATTTTATCGCAATATAGTGGCAATTGGATAGTAACGCAAGCAAGAGTCGCTCCCGGAATGCCAGGCCTAGTTTTCTTAGACCAATCTGCAGCACTGTCATATAGAAAGGCGCAATAAGTCTATATAGAAGTCATTTATGATAAATGACTTCTAGATAAATGATTTATCTAGCCTCAGTCGCCCATACCTGCCCCCATTCATGTCATACCCCGGAAACTCGACACAATTTTTATTCTAATAGAAGTCATTGAACCGATCCCTCGAACTCTATTGATCATTTTTTATATTGTCTAGGTTTAATCACACTTGGCTAAAGAATACTATCGCATATTATTGTAATTATTTATTTGCATATAATATACTGGTTTGGTTATACATAACAGGTAGGCATTCGTAAATTCTGTATCAAAATGTCAAGGATAATAATATATATATAAAGTAAATGTAAATATATGAGACGAATGTCGATATAATACTAAAATTATTAATATTTATTTTATCGTAAATGCGTATAGGTATAAATTAAACGGTCATATTAATATCAAGTGACTACCGAATCAAAGTTACACCCACACTAAATTTGGAATTTAATTTTCTACTAAATGCAATAAAGATTAAATATACTCAACGTCATCTTAGCGTCATTCCCGGTCGTACCCTAGGTTTTCACTTCGGCGCCCGAGGACCGCATACCTCACTTCTCCTTTTGGCAAACCAGAAGGAGAAGGCTCTTATTTTAAGCCGTATTAGGAACTATTAGGTAATCGGTGGTATTAGTCAAAACTAATACGGCTTAAAATAAGAGCTACTGCAGACTGACCTCCAAATCGCTAGAGCCTCGTTCGAAAAGCTGGTGCCAGAGCCTCGTGCTAATCAGCCGGTGTACCGGCAGGTGCAAGTAAGGTTGGCTTGAAACCGAATGTCTTACCCAAACACCCGAGTGTATTTATACACTAAAGTATAGAATTGATTGTGACACTCATCTTACGGCAGATTAAAGTGCATAAAAGTTCAGTAGATCCCATAGTATCAACCGATGGGTACCTACGATATATGAGCGCTACTATACAATAGTACACTTTAACCTTTTCCAGTAAGCTTTAGTGCTGTTAGTAGGAGTGAGTTCAAGTGGACTGTGTATTAAATGGGTTTTGAATCTTGGCCCATCATGACCGCAACTACAACGTCTTAGCTATTAGGATACGACCGCGAGTAGCAACCTAACTTTCCTATTTGTTTTTGTTAAAAAATATATTTGTGTACAGTAGGTAACCCAAATTACTACATTCCCCTAACCCCTCTAGCTTCATTAAATTGCTCGTATTAGGAGTATAATGGCCCGAATGCGTACCCAGGACCTTTTGATCGCAAGACTGATACCTTAACAACAAAGCTATCGATAAAAAAAATCTGAGTCTCCTGACAATAATTATTTAAAATATAAATTATGTATTATAAATAGGTACATACACTGATACATAAAGTCACGCCATTTGCTACGATCCTGGTTAACGCCTTTCGCTTATTCTATTTTTATAATTGTTTTCATACATGCACACCGGTTGCGAGTAGTAACTCTTGACCAGGAGCCTGATTCAGTACGATTACTTTTATTAAAGGTGTGATTTAAAAACTCAGGTAAACTTATAGAACATATTTCAAAATTTAATTGAAAATTAGATTTTGAAATATCCTCACGAAAGATAGATACCTAGATAGATTTTATTTTGACATATCATACCAAATATTCAAGTTCCTTCTTTCATTTTTCCTTCTAATCGAATTGAAATCAACGCGATGTTACTGAATCGGGCGCCTGGCCTTTCCATAAAACGTCGATGTTACAAATACTCCATGTTAAAACATCGATAGTTATTTCGTAATACTCACTAATTTTATCCTAAAAAATGTTCTAATAGATTTCTCTTTTGTTTCAGATAGACAGTTTCATCATCCGCAAAGATGTCTGACAATTCACATTCCAAGACAAATTCTAAGATAGAAGGTGAGTACCTGAGTACCTATCATTTTTGCGTAAGTCTCGGTCATATTCACATCCCAGGTTCTCACCTATAACGATCTGTCTGTACCTACTAATATTATAAAGTGAATATTTTGTTTAGTTGAACGCGCTTATTCAAGGAATTACTGTTTTGGATAGCCCATATATAGAAGATGGTTATAGGCTATAGGATATATTATCATCACGCTACTATCCAGGAAACCTGAGTTGAGTAGTAATCGTACGTCAACAAGTCGGGAAAATTTCCATACATTGTTTTAGAACGCCACGGGGGTAAAGTATTCTACGAATAAATTCGTGGGAGACAGCTAGTATTTTATATTATCAAATATTTTGGTTCAATTAAAAATATTATATAGCAGGTGTTAAAAAATAAAATGCAAAAAATAAAATGTAACATTTTGCTCGTAGATCGTAACAAGGTCAAGGATACATTTATGAATGGAAGTTAATTTGATGCAAAAATAAAATTATGATTGCACGATACTTTAATCAACAATAAAACACGTAGGTACTGCCTAATTGAATAATTTAATAGTTTACTAAGTTATACCTACGGATTTATCAAAATAGCACTGCCAAGTACCTTTTTTGAGTGACAATACCCATGACCAGCGGAGGTGGCAACCGATTGAATTAATGAATGACCGCTGGAGTGTAAACTGGCCCATAAGGCATTCTCTCGCACCACGGCTGACCGAGGGCCATCTTCGGTTCCCCTCGGGTACTGACAAGTACCTACAATGTCCATGTGTAAGATTGTTTTTCGGGTCTGGTCAAAGAGTGAAAAAGCGCAAGGTCTTTGGTATCCCTGGCAATGAGAGCTATTAATGACATATTAACTGCTGATAATTTTATTCATACCCAGGGGTATCCAATTGACATTGTGCTTCCCCCCAGCTCTAATCGACAGTTGAAAGAAATTATGAATATGACTGGGGCAACCTAGGTATAATTAGTTTAGGCTACACGTAGGTCGAGCACGAAATCACATTGGAATAGTAAGCATATAGTATTCATAGTAAGAGACTGGACACAGTCAATATTACCTATATTATACCCTTATCGTGATTCGGTGGTTGATCAATCACGTTTTTTTACAAGGCTTACTTATATTTTACTATGTCCACTTCGTAATTTAAAACATCATTTGAAGGTTATTGGTCAAACGTTGTAACGATTACAACGTTCCAAGTGAATACATGTTATGTATGTCAGTGTTACTAAAGCTAATAGTACGAAGAAAGAAAATGTAGACTGACTTTAAAATATGCAGAAAAATGTTGCTCAACTTGATATGACTTATTGGCAACTGGGTAACACTGGATCCGCTCTGATCTAAACTGGCTTACAGGCTTACAAGACTGAGACGAGATAAAAGAAAGTGCATAAAAATTAAATGTGATGTTTATTAAATATATCCGAGAATAAAATATATTTACTTATTTGGCGACCTCTGTGTCGCAGTCAGAGGTCGCGGGTTTGATCTCCGCTCAGTGCATTTTTTTTTGCATTGGTCTGGGTGTTTATATTGTATTGTATGTAAGTATTTATAAAAAAATATCTATGTAAATAAGTACTTATCTGCATTCTAGAACGCAGTATACAAGCTAGTTAATCTATGCTTACCTAAGGTGTAGCAGAACTGTTTAGTGTCGTAAAGAAGGTGGTCCCTACTTCTTTAATCAAATCAACTGTTTCTGCTAGGCTTCACAACATTCCTACAACCAACAGGCTAAAATCCTCTTGGATATAGAAATTCAAAGTGTGGTTCCACCGGAACAGTGCGCATGGGTTAAAAATCATGGAGTAGGTATAATAAATTCCCATGTGGTTTAGTTCCATCCCAACTTCACCGTTGATGCAAATTCACCCTATTTATGGATTGTATTTCAGTTATCCAAGGAATTCTGAATTCTGTATTCAACTGCATCCAAACTCTCTTACAGAATCAAGAAATTGGTACATTCACTTAACCGAACGACCTTCACCTTATGAAAAATTCTTTATACCACTAGGGTGATAAAAGGCCTACGACCCACTTGATAAGCGGTCAACGTAGCCTGCGACCATTTGCTGTGCCAGGTGTATACACATCACTTGCGCAAAAGACATCGATCCGTAGATGTCGGTCCGTGTGACACTAGAACCAGCCTCTACGCTTCATTTATACGTACATAATAATAACTTCAATACAAGATAACTTGAGGTGAAAAGTTCACGTGTGATACTTGACATTGGCGTCTCCGCCATTAACAATATTTTATAAACATTTTATTAAATTGTACTTGATGCTGGTAGAATCATCAGTAGATAATTTAACCGATGCAAGGAGCCACCGCCACCCTAAGAAAAGAAGAAAAAGAACTTCAATACAAGTTATTATTGCGTACCTATATAACGGGTTACCATCTACGGACAGCAAAAAAAGAAAAATGAGAACAAGGGTGGAAAATCTTCAGCACTCGGACAAACCGCAATAAACGAAATATATTGCATTATTATTGGACTGAACAACCATTACGTAACTACGCGCAGTCGTGAAAATCTCCATAAGAAACACAAAATTAGTAACCTAACTACTACAAAACGTAAAAAATAATACGAACACATCGAATTGATCTATAAATAAACACCAATAAATTGCCTAAACGAATTATACTGACACATTGTATAATAATTAGGAAAAAAGGTAATATTAATATCTTATCGCTCTGTGCGTTTTCCTTTTTCATAAAATATTTAATTGACGTTGATCGCATCGCACAATAGAGTCATAAATTTGTTGTAGAGTGTCAAGTAAATGTCATACTTGAATAAATTATTGTGATTATCCTATGTATTTATATAGAATAGTGTACATGATCTAGTATTTAACCAGTACTGCGGATCAAAAAGTTTAAATTCTGGTTGCACTGAACTTAATAAGGCAAAAACTTTTGACCAATAAACATAACCATGCCTGCCAACGACAATGTTTTGAACACTCTAGTTCTTGTAACAGATCGTCGACCTGGTTTGAAGTTACATTATCATACGTTGAGTACTTGATAATGTTAAATGGAACGCTAATCATAATTATTATTTTAATTGACAGACAACCCGAAGATCTTATCGGGGCCGGTGCTTACAAATTCTCCCAATGCGGTCTTATCTAAGACTCTACTCGGGAGATACAACGACCTTCCGCTGCCCGCGGACAGAATTCTTGCTACATATGTTTGGATCGACGGGACTGGCGAACATCTGCGGTGCAAAGATCGTACATTGAATTTCATACCCAAAGTACCAAAAGGTTAGTATTTTTATGCTAAACGAGAACAAATTTCAATATTTATACGAAAGTACGTTGAAAAATTCACAACAAAATACGAATACATAATTATAATGGTTTAATTGTTAGAAGTTAACTCGAATTGTGAAATTTAAGGTCGGTGAACGTTCACAAAATTGATTCATAAACATAACTTGGTGAAACATGACACATACATTGAAGCGAGTCCGGTTTTATTACATCCTCATTAGCTATGGTAATTAACACAGTAATAGGTAAATTGCATGGCCTTCAGCGAGACGAGAGTGTGTTAATATGTTATGTAAACAAGCAGTTGTTTTCCAAAATATGTGTTTTCTATATGTTTACTGCACAATATGTACTGATAGATAATTTATTACTCTATTTCTATAGATAAACTCACACTATTACTTGAGACGATGAATATGAAGCATTTGGAAGAGGCCGAGAAATATTTAAGCTATAGTCATATTGATAAATATTTGCCGCCTCACTTCATCCCCAAGGATTTGGACAGTATCTATCAAGTACGCTGCAACACACGACAACGGGAGAGTGATCGTATCGACTATTTTAATGAAAACTTGAAAGGTTTCAAACCAATAACGATACTCAGCAGTCGTAGAAATGTTACAATAGATTTCATTCAGTACCTAGTTCATTCGAAAGTAGTTATACACAATAAATAATTTGTATGAGCAATTGTACTGTATCATCTACGTACCTAGTAAATATAACGTGTATGTAACGTGTTTAGTTCTGCTGTGCATATTCTTGCCATGCATATAGCAATAATCATGTTTATGTTTACAGAGCTGCCGATTTGGAACTTTGATGGAAGTTCAACTGGTCAGTCGGATGGCCATAACTCTGACACATTCTTGTATCCTCGGGCCATCTACAAGGATCCATTCAGACGTGGCAATCACATTCTTGTAATGTGTGATACATACAAATACAACATGGAACCGACGGGTGGGTACTTAATTTGTGATTACTATTAATTTAAAGTTGGAAGTTAAAGTTGAAAGGGAAACTTGGAGACGCATTTGAAGGTTGAGTTAAACATACTCAACTTTTTGCAGAAAATACCCGTAACGAAGACTTTCCCCTTCAGAGCTTAACGTCTAACTCACTACAACTACATAAGAGTATATACGTTATTCTATAACAATAACAGTTAGATATAATTTAGTTTTTTTTACGTATAACAGAAAGCAACCACCGAATAAAATGCCTGGAAGCATATGAGAAATGCAAAGATGACGAACCGTGGTTCGGCATTGAGCAGGAATACATTCTTCTGGATTCAGACCTGAGGCCCTTTGGTTGGCCCCCAGGCGGTTGTCCTCCACCACAAGGACCCTACTACTGTGGCGTCGGCGCTAATAAAGTTTTCGCCAGAGATCTCATCGAGGCTCACTACAGGTACGTTAAAATTTTGGAACTGTCGTCAGTATCACGTGCCCCGTCTTAATAGTAAAAAAAGTATTAGTTACTCAGGTAACACGTTATTCAGGCCGCGATTACGGCTGAATTGTTTCGTTCTTCACAAACAACCTAAGATGTGCTCATAGTAGACAAGAGACTTATAGTTCTCGTAAGCTTTGTTAAACTAAAACGTTGATTTCACATATATAACCCGTCTCTTTCTGCCGTACATACCTACCTACTTTCTATCCTCCTCCAAAAAAGACACAGTAGGTATGTACCTAGCTTTTGCCTAGTATGTACATTTCTTTGAAATCGGCCAACCTTTCGAAACTGTGTAGCTTCATACTTGATGTTCATCTTAAGAACTTACCACAGTCGGACGAGTTAGTGTTAGTTCCACTGTGACATAACTTTCATTTCATCCGACGAACTATGATAAGCGACAGTACCTACGTACTTTACTTAATATTCAAATACTAATCTGATACTAATCTAGGGCTACCAGAGTAGTCTTATTTCTTTCAAACCATACATTGGTGATCAAATGTGTTAAATAGGTAGATACTTTAGCAAACTGTGACGTACCTATAATGATAAAATTCTTTACAGATGCTGCCTGTATGCCGGTGTGCCACTTTCTGGTACCAATGCAGAAGTCATGCCTTCTCAATGGGAGTTCCAAGTCGGTCCTTCAGTAGGAGTTACCGCTGGCGACGATCTCTGGATTGCTAGATATATCCTACACAGACTAGCCGAAGAGTATGGAGTCATTGTCACCTTTGATCCTAAACCAGTACAGGACTGGAACGGCTCTGGAGCCCACACCAACTTCTCAACAAAGAAGATGAGAGACGAGAACGGCATCATGTAAGTATAAAATACTATAATAGAAAACATTAATTTTTTTAAATAAAAATAATAAATCATAAACGTGGTAGTTAGTGAGTATGGATGAAAACGTAAAAACGGCTGAACAGATCTGGCTGAAATTTAGACTGCTATACTGGAACAAGGACAGATTATACCTGGTTTGAAATAATTGATATGCCACTTTTATCCAAGGGAACAGTTTATTACCTACTAGGGAACAGAATTACACGCGGGCGAAACTGCAGGTAAAAGTTAATCTGTTTATACTAACTGTTATAAAATTGTAAAGTGGCTGTGGCTATACATTGGAGATATTTAAAAAAGTACTTGGGTTATGTTATATGAACGATTCTGAACAGGTTTTTTTTGAATATTTGTCTGTTTGTCTGTTTGTACGTGATGGACGCAAAAACGACTGAACGGATTTTACTGTTTTTTTTATTTGAAAGATATTGGTCAGACTTACAATCTAACGCATGTTTGATCACAATAGGTTGAGTAGAACCGGTGATATAGTCAACAACTCCGACTAATTAGTCTGAGAGTTAACGAATGCGAAAACCTATATCCGCGTGGGCGGAGCCGCAGGCATAGGCTAGTGTCTTTTATAATTGGTAGAATTCGATAAATAGAAGTTGGAATCCATAATTATAATGAATCATTTATAGCTTATTGAGTGACTGGTGTACAATGGCGTTGCATTCGCTTGCGTTATCAGTAGGTAGGAACGTTCTAAAAAAATAGTCGTGTCACGTTTATAAGTGCGTTTCTGAAACTTAAATAACTTGCATGTGAATACCATCATGTTTCTCAGTGCATTTATAAACGACGGACAAAGAACTGAATTATACTGCATACGTCTGCGAGCCAATTTGGCGCCTACAAGCGTGATATTTAAATTGCATAAACAATACCTAAATAATACTTAATACAGATTTGCTGTCATTTATCATCCGAACATTTATAAAAAAAAAGAATTGAGAACCTCCTCTTTTTTCGAAATCTATGAAAAGTAACATACACGACCAAAACCAAGTGAATGCACACGCATAAGGCAGCGGACAGCCTAATATGTATTAACCATCAGAAATAATCTTGACTTTCGTTGTTACAGCGAGATTGAAAAGGCAATCGACAAGCTGTCGAAGGTGCACATGAAGCACATCAAGGTGTACGATCCTCGCGGAGGAAAGGACAACGAGAGACGGCTGACCGGTCTCCACGAAACTGCCAGTATTAATGACTTTAGCGCCGGTAAGTTTTGTTTACATAATCCCTTTATCATCATCTTAGCGTGCTCTCGGTTGAGTCACAGGCTTACACCTTGAAGATCCAGGTCGGCTTATACTTCAGAGCCTGAGTTTAACTGAGATCCTGGTCGGCATACACTTCGGAGACTGGAATTCAACCGGGATCCAGGCTCGCTTGCTCCTTATCCTCCTATTTTGGCTTACACAGCTCCTTCGGAAGCGACTGCCGGCTGGAGTCATAAGGAAAACCTGCTGCGGAGCCCCGTCCTGTCTCTCTAGCATTATTTAAGCCTTTTAAATTCTTCCTTCTAACCTTTTAAATTAACACCTGTTGTTCGTCGTTCTCTAAACTTTAGTAACCTTAATTTCTTGCAAAATGAGTGAAGCCAGTGTTTCCTAAACGGTGGATCGTCACCCTTCGCCCCCCCCTCCCCTCCCTCCACCGGGCTACGAAAATTAAACTTACGTATGCGACGTACCTCGTCTTCATTGTTTACAAACTATCATACTCGATCATGATACTTTTTTGTCAACCTATACTGAAGTAGCTAGGTACTGCGTTGAGCAGAACTGTCAAAGAGCGTCAGCAATCGACAATGATTGACGCCATGAAATCGACGGTCCCGCTCAAAGTAGTAGACGGCTTCAAACGTAAGCGGAAGCTGATATATTTTTTTATTTCCAGGTGTCGCTAGCCGCACAAGCAGCATCAGAATACCGCGCAACGTAGCCGAAGAGAAGAAGGGCTACTTGGAAGACCGCCGACCGGCCTCCAACTGCGACCCCTACTCCGTGATCAACGCTCTCATGCGCACCTGCATGCTCAACGAATAACAGTGGCGCCTCCTGCACCATACCGCTGCCGCACCACGTGTCAGTTAACCCGCAGTACAAATCCGTCTGTTCAGTTTGTGCCTCATAAAGACTCAATTCCATAGGTTCACTCGCTGAATATAAATTAGGGGCAAGTCAGCACTTACTTTAATATTTAACCGCAAATATTGGAGAGACGCGACAGCGCAGTACTGACACTGATTTATCTCGAATTCAGAGTTAGTAACTGACCGTGTTTAATCAGCCTTAACTGCCGCATGCAAGCGTCGGTGCTGCCTACTCTGTAGGTACTAGATTTTATTATACATTTTTTCACCGCTAGAGGCGCAATCAACACATTCAAGTCAATAGTTTTCTGAAAGTATTGAGCGAGCAGTAAATCCTGACGTCATTTCTCGAGTGTAGTTGGAGCCTTAGCCTTAAATCGATTATCGCCGAACCTCAATCATTACATTTTTATGTAGGACTAAACGATTTTAATGATAACGACGGTATGTCGAATATGGCCAATATTAGTATTCCATTAACTATAGTTGATTACACTGACTATAAAAAGAATTGAGTATATTTATATAGAAAACAGGCACGTGATAGAGGTAGTGCGTTTTAAAGGACCACATAAGATATTAATATATTATAACGTAGGTAGGGAAATATTTCTACGAATATTATGTGATATTTAAAAATTGTTATTTTGATGTTAAATAGTTTAATTGTATACAAATAACCACATATCATTATTTTTAACAAGTTCATTTATTGCATTATATAGGTGCAGATTAGAGTTACTAAAATAATATTCTGAATGCGAAACAATATCTTAACACAGAGTACTAACAAATGATAATAAATATTTGATTATTGATGTTTAGCCGAGTAGCGCTGCTCTTCGTGGTGGGGTCTACCGATTGTGTTAATATTAAATACATGTAGTTAGTTGATCTACAAACCGCCAAGGTTGCACAATACCGCTGAAGTAATGGGGGTGCCTTTTAAACTTTGAGCACTTATGAACTAGTAGTAAGTTAAATAATATATGTACACGTGTACACTTGTGTAGAGCACAATATATTATATTCCTAATCATAATGCCTGATTAAAATTATTTATGCTGTATTTTATCTTTGAGATGTTTAATTTGTTTTGCATGCATTGGAAATTGGTATGAATTATACGCATAAGAAATGTTGTTATAAAATATTGAGATATTACGAAAAATAAACATACTTGTTGTACTAACGTGTACTTTCATTCTTGACCTAGTATCATAACTTCGACGCCTATAAAAACGTTTGTTCGGAGGTAAACACTTTTTCATGTGATTTTAAAGAAATAGTTCATGCTATTCTTTGTTGAAAATGCCACGATCTAGTTACCTATAACATAAAGCGTAACAAAATTATGTCTCTGAACCTAGTGAGTTTATTGATATCGGCAATAATGTACCTAGGTACCTAGATACAAAAAAAATTCGGGTCACAAAATTTTCCAAAAATCTACTGCTAAGATATTTGCGCAATGTCATTAATGATTAAGTAGACTGTTAGTACAGTACATTGTACCGCATCGAGTGGTGCATTGACCCCCACTTGAATCAGCTGTTGGCAGCATTTTGGCTCGAAACACGCGAAATGCAGTGCTCTCTTGATGCGCTATTGCATCAAGAGATCGCCCACCCCCGAGCTGCAGCCCCTCGATAGCGTTAGCATACAAATAGGTACCAACGTAATATTATGAAACATTTAGTGAAAATTTACACTTGTTTTATCTTCTTAGTCCTCGAGAATGAACATAGACTATGTTTGGTCGCGATAACCGACATTCACGCGGGCAGAGCCGCGGGTAACAGCTAGTGTTATCTTATCTTAATATATATAAATCTCGTGTCACAATGTTTGTCCTCAATGGACTCCTAAACCACTTAACCGATTATAATAAAATTCGCACACCATGTGCAGTTCGATCCAACTTGAGAGATAGGATAGGAGCCGCGGGCAACAGCTAGTATTTTATAGGTTTCTTCAACTCAGTAGGTACTGAGTTTTCTTCCAACAAACATTTATTTAGGTACCGCGAGTCCCAAGGCGATGCCACATTGAGGGGAATGGATTTCCCTTTCTTTAATTTACCATGTTTGTTGGCGAGATTTGATCCTCATGATTGACCCTATCGATTGATGCCATAAAAGTACAGGGTGTTATTTTTTCGGATTTTAGCCAATTCAATTACCAAGTGTTGCAAGAGAATTTTCGAAAACCTATAAATGTAGTTTTAATTGTTTTTAAAATCAAAATAAAGTCTTCTTTCAATAAACTTGTCTAGCTATTATTAAGGATAATTCCCCTCCATGTTGCATCGCTGTGGGACATCCTATATAAGACTAAAACATAGAATAGGTACTTAGGTAACTATAATATTATGCAATTTAAAAAAAATTCTTAGACGCAAAAAGAAACAATATTTAAGTTGTTCGCTTACGAGCATAGCACCTACTCATAATAATAATCTACATTGGCTACATTCTATCTGAAAACATAATTAGGTATCAATACTAGGTAGGTATGCTTACATAAATACGGACAGTCAACGTCAACAGATGCCGGGGTGCAGGTGGCCCATAAGGCATTTCCCTCGCACCCCGGATAACTCTAGGCCATCTACGGTTTCCAGATAGCCCTCTCGGATGTGGGAACCACAGTGTCCCCAACCTGCCCCGATAAGGAAGGGGCACCCCACCGCCTCGCCTTCTTCTGCTGGGGTGACAGGCGACCTCACCTGTCACCCCACTGGCCTGCGCTCTTGGAGGTCGGAGGTCGGCGCTCCACGACCTCAGAGTCTATATGTTTGGAGTTGCTATAGGTTTATAATACATTGATACCCTGACTGCAAAATTATAGGCATCCCCGTGGCACCAATTTATCCCAAACCATGCCCGTAATTTATTAATTCTACAATAATAATATGTGGAAATTTGCCTGGACATAAGTATGAATGATTACTACTCCGGTCTCCTGCGTGATGATATATCTATATTAATACTAGCTGTTGCCCGCGGCTCCGCCCGCGTGGATGTCGAAATCCGTTTCAAAAACTATCCTATCTCTCAAGTTGGATCGAACTGCACATGGTGTGCGAATTTTATTATAATCGGTTAAGTGGTTTAGGAGTCCATTGAGGACAAACATTGTGACACGAGATTTATATATATTAAGATTATAAACAGGTAAAGTTTGTTAAATAGTGTTTGTTAAATAGTAAGGGGTAATCTCGGGATCTACTGAACACAAAAATATTTTTTTCAATTCCGACCAGTTGTGCATGAGATTAGCGCGTTAATTAATTGATTAATTAATTAACCAAACAAACAAACTTTTTAGCTTTAGGTATAAAGTTTATAGATAGATAATTAGTTTCACTTTATCAGTAGGTAGGTATAGGTACCTACCGAATGATATTCGCAGATATTGAATTATAGGTACTTGCGTCAATAGAATGATGTGAAAAAACCTATATTCACAGAAATAAAAATGTTATTTCGAACTAAACATGCAAAATAATCTTATAAACTTTTGTTGTAATACGCATTCTTTATTTTTGCGAAAATAGGTATTTTCTTGATGTCGGCTGACGTATGTTGACTAATATAAATAATCTGGTATTAAATGTGATAACTTTTGCATCACTTCGTAGTTTGTAGGTAGGTGTTATATATTTATTTTCAAAATATTGAAATATAACTATAGATAAATACTATAGATAATAATAAAAAATGGCATTTAACATCTTTAGTTATCTTAAATTAAATGGATGAGGAAAGAAATGCCATTGCCGCTTTTAAAACATCACCCGAAATTAGGCAAATCACCGAGATCTTTAAGGATGCATACCTATAATTATTATTATACCAAGTGATAGAGCATTCGACTGTTAAGTCAGAGATTCATGGGTTCGATAATATTATACCTATGGTAATAATAAATAGGCAGCAATTGTAAATCAAATTTTTGAATTCAATTTACCTATAGGTACCTATTACAAAAAAACATAGAAGCAATTAAACCTGCTGCTTGAAGGATGAGGCTCTAACGCAGGCTTCCAAAGCAAGATTCGGTCAGTCTTTTTGTAGTCGATAGGCCCGCGTTTGGACCACTATCTTAGTGATGATTGTAGTCGACTATGGAGCACGCTTGCCTAGAAGCCAGGTTATCCCAGGTCTTCAAGTCAGGTGAATAGATTTCACTCTTGACTTAAAGACCTGGGATAATCGGGGAGGTTATAGCTTTATGGAAAAATAGACTCATGCAGGGCATTCCACTGCAAGCAGTACGCATAATGAACGTAGATATTGCTAAAATGATTCGTGCCTATGAGCGGCATGCCTACCATATAACGAGGGTGCATCGCCAACTCTATGCCAATGCTCCAAGCTCTCAAGCCTCTGCCTAGCCCCGAGTCCTATGTAAGATAAAATATAAATGTAAACAAAAACAAAAGAGATGCTCAACTTGTCTTGTGGTACCTAAGCAATACCTTGATCTAGATATGCTTGTAATGGTAGATGTAAAATACCAATTACGTGCAGCTATATCTAGAGTAGGTACTGCGGTCGTATAATGAATATTAAAACTAATAAACTTAACGGATGGCGTAGCGTTTTAAGTGGTTACGTCACCAACGGCCCTGGTCCATTGTTGTTGTTTTGCCCACGACTTGTTTACTACAACAATATTATACAGGGATATTTGATATACATGTTAGACTGCTTATCAATTAGCTAATTCCACAAACTGCGTAGCTGTTAGACAAATTAGCTTCCAGGCCGAGGCCTGATCTCGTTACTTCGAGAGATGGATCTAACGTCCCCAAGACGTATGTAAATTTAACTAAGATTAGTGGCTCAGTACATAGCAAGGTTAAGTAATACTAGCGAGGTCAATAATAGGATGGGTGACCATTCTTAACACATTGAGACCCCTTTGGACATCGAAAAGCACGTCATGCCGTTGCAATACAAAGATCAGCGGCAGTAGTTACGTACGGGTAGTTGGAGTCGTAAGAAGTACCTAATAATTATCTAGGGCTACGCCAATCTTTTTTTTATCGTCAGAGGAAAATGTTCTGCGACATACAACGCGACGCGAGGAGGGTGCGCGCTTATGTGTGGTTCTCATACACAATAAAACCACTGCGGTGTGCCATACTCCGGCCATACTCAGTGTCTAAAACTATAGGTAGGTACATCTCGACAACCTGAAGTAAAATTCGTCTTAGACAGTTCACTGCCCTTTCTTTCTTATACCACTAAGCTGGTGGTACACTAGCAAACGGCCAACCTAGTGGGAAGCAATCGCCGAGGCCTATGAACGTGTGCAACACCAAGGGCGTCACACTAGCGCTGCTGACCCTACAAAAACCTTCTAATGCCTTTCTTGAAGATCTCCATATCCCGATTACCTACCTATCCCATATTGTGGACGTCAGGGAAAGTCACAGCAGGGAGATCACACCACAACCTAAGCGTACGCGGCATGTAGATGAAACGTGTGAGGATTAATTTCCTGCCTTTGTGTGCCTTTTCTAATTATCTGATCCACAGACTCACAGCTTAATTGGTCAGAGTCTATAACGCTTAAGGCTGTCACGCTGTCACACACACATCCACACACAAACCTCCACACACATCTACCATAACAAACCGTACCACGGGCAAAAAGGGATATTTTTTTATAAATCATCAGATATATTGTGCACTAATTACACGGACTAATTACCTACTGTATAAGTTTTTGGCATTGATGTCAATGTTACTAAAGTCTAGTGAAAACATCAGATGTGAGAACTAAGTCAAATAATTATGATGATGATAGGTGCCTACTTAGAATTTCTTTATTAACACCAAGATTACAATTTTTTTTTTCAACCTAGCGTAGCGTTAATCCCAGTCGCATCTAAAGTTTCACCTCGGAGTCTGGGGTCCGCTTTACCAGTCTTAACTGCGGATTTGGCTGGACCCCGATATTTTCCGTGAAGCACCTGCCATCTGACCTTCACAACCCAATGGTGACATTAAGCGATATCAAAGCATTGCAACTAGACCGTTGTTATTGGACATTTTAGGGCTCCTAGCTATCTGTAACGACTGCCATAGGTGTACCTACACATGGCAACCGAGACCGACGGCTTAACGTGCTCTCCGAGGCGCGACCAGCCAGATCATTGCAAATACCCATAATCATGTAGGTATACATATACAAATATTTGCAATGAGCGGGGATCGAACCCGCGCCTCCTGCGCAGCGGCCGCGTTCACTACCGCTACGCCACAGAGGCTGTCTTTTAACACCAAGATTACAATGTTCAAAGTAAATATGAAAAGAAACTAGTGTGAACTGTATTTCAGGGACCAGCTTAATGTAGATAGAAAAAAAAACAAAATTAGAAGAAATAAATTCAGCATAGATTCTATTCTGTGGAAACTGACTATTTATAATGTACCTACTCAGATTGTTGATTCTTAAAATAAACCCGGTTAGTAATCAATTTATCTACATTGCTTATATATAGGTAGGTAGGTACTTGAACTAATCTATTAAACCTAATGCCACAAAGACATTAATTCTTTAGCTAGGTATATACCTAAGTAGGTAGCTACTTAATGAAACATTAATTAATTCTTTCAATCAGTATCTAAGTACATAATCTCAAAATTATTAATGAATGATACCTATACCTAATCTTATTATCATCCTAGGTAATACTTATTACTGCTATACCTAGGAAATCACTGAAAACACACGAACAAGAAAAGTGTACATGACCGCCAAACGGTTTTAGCTCCGAGTTTAATTCCTTACCTTTCTCGAACTTGTAACGGTAGATCTGTTATAGAGCTTCGAGTGAACAGACTTGGTCCGCTGTAATATATATGAGCCAATTTTGTGGTTCCGGCCAATGGGTTGGATAGCAGTATTGCTTCGAGGAACTGATAGAAAAAATCGTAGTAGGTAGGTACGCCGCTTCGTAGCCAGACTGAAAAGCCGACCCCAACTGAGTGAGGAAAAGGCTGGGAGGATGATGATTGTGGTCAAAATCAAAGTTCTAATAAAAGTTAAGACTTCGATATACTCAACGATAGCGACAATGCTGATAGTATTAAACAACGCGGAATCATTTTTAGGACAGCCTGCAGTTCTTTATACCTACAGGTAGGTCTCATTTTATGTTAGTATCTCCATAATATTTAATACCTATTCAAAATTCCTTGCATTGCGTGTATTTAGTTAGGTAGGTACGCTATCTCTTTCAATAATTAGAATCTGCTGTGCTTTAAACCTATGTGCATAATTGAAAAAAAAATCTTCTTAAGATTTGATAATATTTATTTACTCATAGTAATTAAACATTAATATAATTTGGTTTGTATTTTACTTATATAATAATGCTTACAATTCCTAACTTATGATAAGTAATGGGTAGGTACGTTGATTTCGGACATCTACTAATACTGAGTACATAAACACAATCTAATATCCAATATAGTGTACAAATCTAGGATTAAGTACATCGGTTTTAGACACACGATATTTTAAGAAAAAAATATCTTAGTTACTTCTGACATTGAAACAGACATACATCATTTTTAGATAAGTAGAGAAATGAGTAGGATGTAGCTATTTTTCGTAGAATCATTTGCGCAATTTTTTGGCATTTGAATAGAAATTAGTGTCACATTTGGATGTCATCGAAATGAAAGTTTCCGAAAGCGCAGCTTCAATTCAGTAGTTTGTTGCGGGTACGTACGGGCTGGCTTTATTTTTCTGATGTTCTCGCTGTAACAATTCAGTTTGTTCACGAGTGATTCGTTTTCCAAATATAATTTCCATTAACATGCTCGCTTCCTTGCGAGAAGTTTCACATTGCTTTTTTTTGTTCAGCAATAATATCGCCTTCTGGTCTTCGGTTGGTTCCAAGCATTCTAAGCCCTCGCCCACGGCCATGGGCTCGACCTCACCCTGGGTTTCACCCTGGCCCTCATTATTTTGGTTTTGCATTGCTGCTGGTTCTGAAAGTCTAGCAAGTTCCTCCAATTTTTTTACAAACTCCCTTCGGCTCCGCCTATTTCGCTGTTTGTTAGCAGCTGCCTCTCTCTTTAAATGTTTCAGATCAATTTCTCCAGTGCGGACTCTTCTGATTATGCCATCAGTTGCAACTATTTTAAGCTTCGACTCCTTCAAGCGGCGTGTATAATCAAACATGGATTTTAACTTGCGGTGAAGTGGTGGGAAAGTTACCTCCGGGTCGATCAGTGTGAGTGTAATCATGTTAGCTCGAATTTCTTCGGCAGTACGATCAACTTCCATAATTTTTATGCAAATTTTTATGATTCACCTGTTGTAGATACGGTAGCTACAGCAGTTCTTTCTTAACTGTGAAAAATCAATACCTACCTTTTTCAATGGGCCTAAGCATGCGCTAAACTGTCTTACCACTGTGCGTTTAGAAAGACTGCTGCATTTTTTCAATTAAAAACACTTATTTAAGGTATTTCAACGTCAGAGTAAAAGAAGGTATATCAAGTAAACGTAATTGACGACAATCGCAGATTTACTCGTCTATTAATGTCTAATCTTCCAGGCATTTGGTTTTAGTATTAAGCATGTAGTTAGGTTAGTTAAACCTCTGTCATTTGATATTAAATTTTTGACTTTCTTCGTGAACGCAGCTCATCAGCGCATGCTCAATGCCACCTGGCAGTATCGACGTTTGCCCAGAGAAAATGAGTAGGGGTTTTATAAATAGAAAAACCCGCCCACCACAATTGACCCAAGTAGGTACCTACCTACCATTAAATGGGCAATATCTAACTATAAGCATAATACCATCTATAACATACGTACTACACTGCATACCTAGGTAGGTACCTACTCTGCTATGAAATCAAACCTACTACTTGGGTAGACTTATAACGTTATTAATTTGAATAATTAGGTAGGTTCTCAGTAAAGTTGCCTATTTTAATTCCGACAATAAATGTGTGAATTCCAGAAATTCAGAACGGAACTTTTGAATAAAGCTTGTTAAAAAAGTTTCAGTTATTTTCAAATTTTTAGTTTTAGTTGTTTAGTGTAGCACCAGAACGGGCTCAAACACATCAAATCAATCTTGTTAAGTTCAGAAATACCTACATAATGATCTCCTCCCGTCTAGTCTTCATGTTCTGAATACCTACTAGGTACCTATATCTACTTACATGGGCAGGCCTTAGACATCATGTAGCACCAGAATGTTTACCAAGATAAAACAAATGAGCCCAAACTCCTTACTCGATAGGTTTATCTACTTTATTTAGGGAGCTCCTACAGCTACCTTCCTACACCTACTCCATTATCAGATCAGCTCCATCAACCATTTCATTCATCTTCACCTTCACTAAAACGTCATACGTAACGTATAGGCCTAATTTCATCTCAAACGGTGTTGAGATTTGAAAACATTGCTCAACGGCTCGACAATGTGACAGGGGCAGCTGAAACCTTGGTGGCTGGTGCAGTGAGTTATAACACAGCAGTCCAGCCTGGTCGTAATTCTGAGCATGCAGAAGGCTGTTGGCACTGACACGCACCCTGACTGACCACAACCTATTGATGCACAGCACTCCCGCATCACGGTACAAAAACAATCGACGCGAGCTTCAGCAAACATACCCGATGCGCCGCACCAACGCGGCAGTACCATCAGCACCCTGAACGTAACGTGTAACTTATAAACCACAAACCGAAATCTTTGATAACTAATGACTAACTTCCTGTGTAGACAGAAACAAAATCAGGGGTCGGAGGTCTAACGACCTCCGTCCTCCATGAGCGCTGGCCTGGGGGTGACGGGTGGAGCCGCCTGTCACCCTAGCAGAAGCAGGCCGAGGCGGCGGCGCGCGAAAGCGCGCCCTCCCCTATTCCGGGGGCATGACGGGAACCACGCGGTTCCCAAACCCGAGGGGACCATCTCGAATCCGGTGATGGCCCGGGTCAAGCCGGGGTGCGAGGGAAATGCTCTTTGGGCCACTTTACACCCTGGCGTCAGAAGACCCTAGACGGCGTGCGGTTTTAGTCGATAAGAGTCCGACATTACCTGCCCCGCTGGCCGCAGGTGGGTATCCATGAGGATTTCCGCACGGAAAAAAAAGGGGTGGTGACCCAACCCAGTCAGAATAAACTGACCGCACCAGTGAAATCGACTTTGTGTGCGATGGTGACATAATTTTGATTTTCTTACGCTTCGGCTCGGATGAGATTCTTGTCATAGGGGATAGTGATGTCAAAGTCAAAGTCAAAAGTCAAAAATCATTTATTCTGTTTTCTGTATAGACCATTTTAAGCGACACTTACAAAACGTCCAAGTCCACAAGAAATATCCGTCTGCTCGCTCCATCAGCACGTTATCAGCCATTCGCTAGTATAGTCCTATTCGTGATGATGAACCGGTCCCATTAGAGGTAGGCGCGGTCATTTTCGAGTAGGTGTAGTCAGCGTCAAAAATAGATGATCATTTTTTAGCAAAGCTTTTTTTTATTCCAAATAATATTTTAACATATTTTAGTATAAAATTATAACATAATTCATAATTATTGTTCATTCATATCTTTAGAAATCTGTACAAACGTTATTTACTATTGACACAGGCTGTACCTATTTTTAGCAAAGCTTTTTTTTATTCCAAATAATATTTTAACATATTAATATATATATAGCTGCTCGTGCTGATTCACTCACTCATTGGTCACCTCTCCTGAACAATTTTGTATGAAATTTTTTTTTTTCACCGATGGTTACGTATAGAGGATAGAAATTCATTCGGAGGAAAAATATGGAGAGAGCTGATGATGGAGGATTTCGGAGACGGGTGAAGAGCACGCTTAAGGTATTGAAGATAGGTTGGTGGTGCTTGAGCAAATGTCACTCGAAACGTCATTCAATTGCCAGTGACCTGAAAAAAAATTCAAAATGGCGAAAAAAAAATGGCCGCCATAGAAATTTCCTCGGTGTCCATCTCGGAGAGTATAAAAGATGGAAGAGTAGTTTCTTCGCAAAAGATGATCAGGATCCAAAGGTCTACTCGATGAATAGAAAAAAAATTCAAGATGGTGGAATTTATTTTTCTATAGAAAATGTATGGCGAACATTGAATAGACTACAAGTTTTGAACTATGCAAGACTTTGATTTATACATAGTTTCTTTTTAAAATGTTTTTGTGGAAGAACTCTTAGTCAGAAATATGTAGATAGATGATGATCGAGGGTTTGGAAGATGGGTGAGAAGCACGGCCAAGGTATTAGACATAGGTGAGGGCTGCTCAAACAAAAAATACTTGGAACCTCATCCAATTGGCAGGGAGATGGAAATAAATCCAAAATGGCGGATTCAAGATGGCGTCAACACAAATGTCATGGGTGTCTCTCTCAGAAAGTATTAAAGAGGGATGAATTGTGTTTCGGTTCACCTCTGCTGTATTTTTTTTCCCTGATGCTTTCATATAAAGGACGAAAATTCATTCGGAGGAAAACTATGGAGATTTTGGAGACGGGTGAAGAGCACGGCCAAGGTATTGAAGAGAGGTAGGGAGTGCTCAAATAAAAACCACTCGGAATCTCATCCAATTGTCAGTGAGCTAAAAATATAACCAAAATGACAGATTCAAGATGGCGCCCGTACAATTTTCGACAGCGTCTATCCCACAAAGTATAATAGAAGATAGAAGAGAGGTTTTTTGGCAAAAGATGATAAGGACCTAGCCTAGAGGTCTACTCGATGAATAGAGAAAAAATTCAAAATGGCGAAATTTATTTTTCCATACAAAATATAAGGCGAATATTGAAGAGACAAATGTGCAAGACTTTGATATGCTTTTAACCGACTTCCAAAAAAGAGGTGGTTCTCAAAACGGCCCGTTTATTTTCATTTTTTTGCAAAGATTTTTTTAAATAAACAGTAGAAGTTTTCGTCTTGGTCCCATAAAAAAATCTGGATCCAACTCCTTAATCCTGATGCTGAAAGATTACTAGCCCGCCTAGGCCCTAGGTTATCAAGATTCAGAAAGTGTTCATTGTGAATTAATAGATATTATAGGTACCAAGCAACGACTTCATGGTTAGATTTCAAGTCCCAACCCCTCAACCCTGATAATGCAGGGTACAGCTGCGCTCACAAACTATAGTGATTCAGAAACTGCGGATGGTGCAATGCAATAATATTTTAAGTACCAAGCATAGACTACATAATTGAACTTCGGATCCCGACTCCGCAATCTTGATGCTGCAAGGTGCTGAACTCTTAAACCATGGGGATTCGAGAATTTCTTATATTTTGATTTATTTATAAAAACTTCATGCACATATGCAACAGGCATTCTCTACCAGTCAACCTTATAGGTGGTGTAGAGAATAACATAGCATAGCATAGCATAGAGAATAACATAACAGCATTTTAGGCATCAAGCAACAGCTTCATGATTACACTTCAAGTCTGAATTCCACAAACCTGATGATGCAGGGTACAACACTCCTAAACCATAGAGAATAAGGAACTGTTCCTGGTGAAATAATAGGTACCTATTGTAAATGCCGAGCATAGACTTTTGTTAGGTATTGAATTCCAAGTCCCAACTTTTCAATCTAACCACAAATTCACGGTTTTCAGATTTTTCCCCCTATGTCTGCTATAAGGCATACCGATAGGTAGATATGCCAAAGTGATTTAATTTAACGGGATTTCTTGACACGACACGACAGACAGACAGACAGACAACGATGTGATCCTATAAAGGTTCCTTTTTAGGGTTCCATACCTCAAACCCTAAAACGGAACCCTTATAGGATCACTTTGTTGTCTGTCTGTCTGTCGGTCTGTCAAGAAACCTACAGGGTACTTCCCGTAGACATAGAATCATGAAATTTGGCAGGTAGGTAGGTTAGGGAGAAAATCTGAAAACCGTGAATTTGTGGCTACATTACACAAAAAAAAATAAATTGTGGTCATGAACTAATAATTAGTATTTTAAGTAAGATAACTATATCAAGTGGAGTATCATATGAAAGGGCTTCACCTGTGCATTCTGAAACAGCTTTTTGTTTATTTTTATACGTCATAGTTTTTGAATTATCGTGCAAAATGTCGAAAAAATACGACTGTAATACGGAACCCTTCTTGCGCGAGCCTGACTCGCACTTGGCCGGTTTTTCCTTTTGAGATACGGAACCCTAAAAATGACTCCTCACGATCCATTTTAACTTTTTGTGTTAAAATTCATGTTAAAAGTACAATTTTAGTTCTTAATTTAAAGGTGAACCATGAACCGTACTTTTGACATGATAGTTGACCCATAGAGTTAAAATAGCGGGTGAGAAGTTATTTTTTACGCATTAAAAACACCTTTCTTAAGTTACCCGTGACTACTGTAGTACGTTACGCTAGCGGTACTTTAGTGTTTCTTGAAAAGAATCAGTGCTGGCAAAATAATGGGTAATTGTTATCCTACCGGTTGCGGCAGTTTAATAATTAGTGTTATAGCTCCCCGGGGTCACGTGACCTGAGGAATATAACTACATTCTTAATATAATATTGAAAAATCGGTCAAGTGCGAGTTGGACTCGCAAAGAAGGGTGCCGTACCACCGTACAAGAAATAACACTTTATTTTTTAAATTTTCATGCTATAGCGGCAATAGAAATACCTACACATTCTGTGAAAATTTCAACTCTCTACCTATTGCGGTTCAAGAGATACAGCCCGCTGACAGACAGAAGGATGGACGGATAGCGGAGGCTTAGTAATGGGGCCCGGTTGGAACCTTTCTGGTACAGAACCAAGAAAAACTGTTACATAATTACTTACACACCAAAACTTTAAATCCAAACGGACCCCTGTTCCAGGTTCCTGTTGTCCACTCATCTACGTGGTCCGCTTTAGCGGGCCGCGCACCCACGCGCCCTACTAGTTTTAGTATAAAATTATAACATAATTCATAATTATTGTTCATTCATATCTTTAGAAATCTGTACAAACGTTATTTACTATTGACACAGGCTGTACCTACTTACCTACCTACCTACGGCATGATCACCGACAAGGAAGTAGTCGTACATTGACCTCTAGCCCTACTGACAGTGGTCATCGACCTTTCTGTATTGAGTGCAAGGATTGAGTGTATCGATAAATTTTATTATCTTATTTAATGAGGATCAGTCACATAACAGAACTTTTAATTTTTAATTAATGAAACGTATGCGCTACAAATTTCTAAGCATTTTGTTTTTTAAATGATTAAAATCCGACCAGAAATGACGAAGTTATCGAAGATTTAAAATCGGCTATTTTAAAACGCACACTCTCGCTGGATTTTTGTCGATGACGTCATGGCTCACATCGTGTGCGATGCCCTTTGATAAACAGGCCGATACATCAACGAAGAGCCTAAACCGCTGGACCTACAAACTTGAAATTTTGACAGTAGATGCTTTTTATGTTGTAGGAATCCACTAAGAACGGATTTTTAGAATTTTTACTCCTAAGGTGGCAAAATAAGGCATAAACATTTATATGAAAGTTCTTCACTTTCAATGATAGACGCATTAAATTTCATATACCTACTTCTGATTAGAAATAAATATACATGTATACCAGCGTTTTCAAAATTTCACTACTAAAGGCGTAAAATAGGCGATGGCTGGTTGCATGAAAGTCCGTTATTTTGAAAGTAAGAAGCACGAAATTTGATACAGCTGCTTCTGGTTAAAAATAAACGTACCTCGTGTAGAGTGGTTGTATACCTAGACATCCGTTATTTGGGAAAGTGTTCAAGTTTTCATGAAATGATGTCCATTACTTTTATATACATGCCGTCTCGGGTTTTCTAGCGCCGAGGTTACATAAGGTTGCCCAAAAGGTATGTCCCTCGCACCCCGGCTGACCCGTACCCTCTCCGGCTTCAAGATGTCCCCTCGAGTTTACGAGCCACGGTGTCCTCTTCTTGCTCCTTTATCTTTATCTTTATCTTTATCTTTATCTTTATCTTTATCTTTATCTTTATCTTTATCTTTATCTTTATCTTTATCTTTATCTTTATCTTTATCTTTCTTTCTTTATCTTTATCTCCGATGGCCGACAGGAGTGATATCCGTGGGGATTTCCGCACGGGTTATATAAGTACTTGATTTCCAACAAGCCTTAAAATACTATCGAACCACTACAAATGAAAGAATAAATATTTCATATTCTTAATACTTAATACTCTAATAATAGGTGGGACCCGACGGTATCTCCCGTCCGAACTGAGCAGTCCGACTGGGGTAGTACCTCCGCCCTACAGAACACCGCGGCTATAATAACCATAGTGTTGTGTTCCCCAAGGTAAGTAGGGTAGCCAGAGCTCACTGTACCCCTCTCCCCCCCTCTTCCTAGCCTCTCCACCCCTTCCTAGCCGCCCCCCCTTCCCTTCAGGGTAGGCAGAACCCCTGGTGACACCCTGTGTGACACCCCTGGTGTTGCAAACGTCCATAGACCACCATGACAGCTTCCCATCAGGTGGGCCGTGAGCTTGTCTGCCACCTACGTAGTATAAAAAAAAGAAAAAATACTTAATTCTATAATTTAAAAAAATTCATGAAATATTTTATCCGAATAGCCCTATATTCTCCATAGCGGCGCGGGGCGGCGGGCGGCGACACGCTACGATGTGAGCCATGACGTCACAGGGTATTTCTACGCGGTGGCGAGCGTTTTTGAGATTACCGCACTAAAATGGCTATAACTTCGTCATTTTTGATCCGATTCAAATAATTTTTTTACAGAATTTATTGTTTTTTTTAGGTCTATAAAACTGCATACTCAGCTAAAAAAGTGACTGATCCTCATTAAGATAATTTATCGATACAAATAAACAAAACTGAAGTGACTGTTTGTAATATTAAAATGACAGGTTTTAAATCAATGTACGAGAATTTTTAAAATGTTGTCTGCATATCTTTTTGTCCGTTTGTAACAGGTAATCACTGGAACTGCTGTATCGATTTGGACGGGAGTTTCGCAGATAGGTAATTTTAGAATACCAGTGACTTTAGTTTTGGAAAAGAATTAGGGTTCCACGTAAAAATATCCTTAAAATCTAAACTTGCGCGAGCGAAGTCGCGAGCACAGCTAGTTGAAACACTTTGAAATGTAGGTATATCTCTCGTAACTAATAATATAATTATGCCAATTACTATTTTTAACCGACTTCCCAAAAAGGAATACATTAATAGTATAACAAGTACTTATTGCTACCTATGTTTGTTGTTAACTATATAGGCTCAAAGACTTGAGTAGGTGCATTGTCAAGATGTTTGCCAGTCATTATTTATGGTTACGACAGGTTACGATCTCTTAAGGCTGAGGGCCAAGACTCTGTGCGACTGAGAAGCGAAATATTTACGCGAGTGCCAGAGACAGGTAGTAAGTAATGGTACGTACAAATTTGTTTCTGCTTCGCGACCATGCTTTAATATAGCAGCCTCTGCAACGCTACACAACGATGAGGCCGTATAACACTAAGGGCACACTGGGCGACTCGCGACAGCGACAGCTCGACGACTAGACGCGACGACAGGCTGCGGCCGAGAATTTCATATACCTAATTTTGTTCTAAGCTTCACACACTTGGCGTCAGAAACGCGGAGTCGCGACAATAAGCTAAGGGACCCGCCGCGTCTAGACGCCGAGGTGTCGCTATCGCCTGTCGCCAAGTGTACGCCTAGGGTTAAAGTCATTACGCAATGTCGACTTGTCACCAACGATTCAAGGCCGTGGGCGACGGCAAAACCCCCTTTCCCGGGCGTGAGATGGGGCCATCTCACGCCCGGAAAAGGGGGGCGTCCTAATTGTTTGTTAGCAACCAGGGTGACAGGCGGCCGTCCTGTCACCTCTCCCTGCGCTCATAGAACCAGCACGCCCTTTGCTCTCCACTGTGCCCTCTACTAGTCAGAGGGACAGGCGGCAACGTCTCGTGTTTCTACACTATATCTCCTCTGTTGATAAGTCATCATTCTCTGAACCTTTTCCCAACTCAGTTGGGGTCGGCTTTCCAGTCTAACTGTGATGCGGCTGAACTTCGATATTTTACGTGGAGCGACTGCCATCTGACCTCCACAACCAATGGCGACATCGAAGTTCCAAGTTAGACTGGTTGGACTTTTGAGGGCTCCAACTACCCGTAACGACTGCCATAGATGTTTGTATGGCAACCGGGACCGACGGCTTAACGTGCTCTCCGAGGCACTAATAAACCTGCGATAAATACACACATAACTTCGAAAAGCATCGAAAAGTCATTGGTGTGTGCCATAGTGAACCTGGGATCGAACCCGAGACCTCGTCTCAACAGTCCATTACCCAAACCACTAGGCTACCGCGGTAGTAGCTCCTCTGTTGATAAGTGATGAATGGAATATGCTTACCTAGAAGCAACTATTATCTTTAAAATTAATCTTCAACCTAGGATTCCTCTCCCAGGTTGTAGCTTTCTGGGAAAACGGACTCGGCGGAAATACGATGTCCTCACATAATAATAAAATTCAGCTGATAAGGTAGCCAAAATAATTTTAAGGCGGAGCCAAGTTTGCCGGCATAGATATAGTCCATAAAATATAGCATGATCTCTGTGAGATGGCTACGAAACCGACGGAGTAACTTTGAATAGGGGACATAACATAACACAACATAAACTCACGCCTATATCCCCGAAGGGGTAGGCTTGGCAGAGGTGCTAGCACCCACATTTCGCCAGTTTATGTTTAGGTCCCAATGTAATAGGTGGCGAGCCTATTGCCATTAACCGGGCACTTATAAACCTGCGATAAATACACACATAACTTCGAAAAGCATCGAAAAGTCATTGGTGTGTGCCTTGGTGAACCTGGGATCGAATCCGAGACCTCGTCTCAGCAGTCCATTACCCATACCACTAGGCTACCTGGGTTACAGTTAGGGGACATGGTTACAATTTTATATTATCATCATCATAAGGTGACAGTTTTTGTTTTGATTAGTACACACAACACACAAAAGAGTAAGAGGCGATTGAACAAAACATGTGAATTTATTAATTTATTGATAACATATTAATCTCTAAAACGACAATCAGAAAGAGATATGACTTTCTAGAATTGATACATAACCAACATATTATTATGTGAAAATAGTAAATAACAAAAGTGTAATGTCCAGATTATCATATAACACACCATCTGATTAATAAAAATATTTACTTTATTGAATTAATTTTGATCCTAAGGATCAAGTTAATCAAACACAACATCACATTTAGAATCGCGTGAATGACAGTTATATTTTATTAGACATCAAACATCTATCGATCGGTTGAGATATACCTACTACAGAAATTTATAATAATATGATTATTTTAAAAGTAATCTGTCCAAATAACATCAAACATTGTTGTTAAATATATACGAATAGATTGTTTGGACACAATTTTAATTCAAAATCCTATATATAAATTATATAGCCCGTTTCGAGGGTTTCTCATTACTTTTTGAAGTAACCCGACGCAATCAAGCTTTAATATATTAGTCGTTCGCTTCTCGTGCCTTGTTCTACTCCTTTATAGCTTAATAATTGTAATCCGATTGTAATACATAGTACGTAAATTACATCTCTTAAATAACTAATGTCATTCTCAATTATTGTAGCTGATATCAGAGAAGAGTTATGTGCTTGGAAACACCCGCAAAGCAAAACAAAACCTCATAAGATAATCTGATTTTTTTTTAGATGTGTTACGTATATGCTACGTTCGAAAGTTATTTATGCCTATTAAATGTGAAATAAACAAATTATTGTATAGTCATAATTTCTATTACAGATACCGACGTAACTAGACATATCTTATAGGTAAACAATTAATCAATTTGAAAACACCATATTAATCGGTAACGGAACAGTTGGGAGGTGCACCTACTTTAATCAATGTGTGCCGAATGAATAAACTCTGATTACAATAATCAACTTATATTTAACATCGAATCGGATGAATTACTTTAATTATGAATAAATAGACACCGACAAATAACTAGACACTATTTTCTATCAATATTCTATTCAACATAGTTGTATTAATAGTTTTTCTGTAGTTGTAAAACGGCTTATATCTTTAGTCACGATTTAATCAACTTTAAACTTATATTTTTGCCACATTCGACGATATTACTTCTAATAGGTTAGGCCAGAAAAAATAGAATTAATTGTAATCGGTCGAAAAATCAAAAACAATGTTTCAAAATGTAATAATAATCATTCATTGTTTCCGAAGTTCGCAAGAATAACGGTAGATGGCTCCAACGGCGCCCCAAGCCTTAAAATGTATCGGAAAATGTTGAATATATAGGACGTGTCCAGGTAACTCAGTTGGTCGGAGTGTGCCCCTGTAAGGGACTGCTCGCGGTTTCATACCCCGTCCTGGATGTTCTATTTTTCCGAATCATAACGGAAAGTTGACCAAAAAAGCATCTATTTTCACTGGCCTAGTTGACAACTATTATTTTACCATTTCCGCGTACATCCACACAACTAAGATGACAGGACTAGTATTTCCCTCAACAAAATAAGAGTACAATATTAAAATCTTTCTTGAACGTTCGGGAAACAGGACGGACCTATCTTATCATGATTTATTAATTTTTAACCCCTAATAAAATCCGTTAGTAAAACACAGATATGTGACAATGAAAAAGTCTCAGCAAAAAGTAGACTATTGTATCAAATAACGTAAGTAGGTACTGCTTGACCGAACGTGTACTGTCATATATCAACCTAAGACTATTCAACTATTAGTAAATAGATATAGAAATCCCTGGACCGCCAGTCATCGTTTGTTTTCTCAGAAATAAAGTAGAGGTCGCGCCATTCAACTTGAGCCGAAGTCAGCGTGGGTATGGATTGATAAACCAATCACGCGGGCCGGTACGGCGACCATTGGTTCTGTATAGTTATAAATATACGATTTCGTTTAGCACCTGATAAATGGCCGCCGGGACAGGCTGGCAGGTATGCACTCGATAGCCAAGGTATACGTAACTAATTTTTGAGAAAATAAGTGATGCCTGCGAGATTGGGATCTTGGACCATTAGTCACTAAACGCATTAAGTCAAATGTGAAAATAGTTTGTGTGAAATTAGTAATTGTACATATATACCTATATTTTAACTATTTTCGTGATTCGCGTCGCAGGTCCGTTATTTTGCTCTGAAAAGCCGTGGTTTGAGACGCGGCTCAATATTTACAATAGTTACAAGAAGTTTACGTACGTTTTAAACAAATAATGTAATCACTTCTTAATTAACAAACAATGAAATATTTATATAAACATGCTTCAAAACAAATAACATTCCTATTTTCGGCAGGTTAAAGGTAATCTTTAAACTTTAAAACATAAATAATTCGTAGGTACATGTGAATAAGGATATAATTAAAGCAAACCAGTCACATAAATAGCTGCCTTGACTAAATAAATAAATATGTGAATAATAGCTGATTAGAATAAGTAAATGTGATTGCTTAAAAAATATTTTACAATGCGAGAACACACACTCCTATAAAGCTGAAACCATAGTTAAAACGATAAACTTTATCATAATGTTATGTATATAATGAATATCTTATCAATAATAATAATAATATATTAACTATGCTAACATCAAGTTTTCGTGTAGAAGTTACAAAACATCTTAACTAGAGCAGAGTGGTGAAAGGGGCCGGGTGGACGCCGAGGCAAGGTTAAGCTCGATTCACGTCGGTATGGACAATCAAGTTAAATTTTCATTTATCTGAATAAAACATCACTTAAAATTACTGGCACACGCCACCCATATAATTTACTTATTGTACTAACACAGTGATTCCTATATCTTAGGTTATGATAAAACTTTATAAGTTTTTGTTTGTGTAACACAAAGTCCATGCGTTAACGCGCTGACGGTTTGAATTTGAATTCGATTAAATTCAGGAACCGAAGTAGTGTGCGGACCAGATTACTGTAGACGCAGTGCAGAGGATGCCGAGTGCGCCCCACAAGTAGATCCTACACAAGCGCTATTCACGCAGTTGAGGATCGATTTCCTCAAAGAACTCCATTAGTTAATTGTCCGGCGTGTCGGCCAGTGGCGGCGTGCCGGTGTCGCGTAGCGCGTACTTGGCGCAATTGTTGAGTACGATGCAGGCCAGCTTCTTGATGAGCTCGTACGGCGTGGGGTGAACCAGCAGATCGTGGAGCAGCTTCAGCCCCCCCTCCGCCTCAACCAAGTTGCAATACTTGTCGGCTGGGAAACGTAACCAAACACTTTACTAAAACCCGCAAATGTTTAGCGATGGGCTTATGGTCATTTCGGGCAATTATTATTTATGCCCACAATGCCAGGGCATAAAACCATTTATATAGACGAAAAATGCCCAAAGTGACAGAGCATAAACCCATCACTGGTTATGTTACATAGTCTGTGTCAATTATTGTGAATATATACTATTAAACATAGAAACATCCAGACGAATGCAAATAGACATATTCATGCAGACAAATATTTGCACTGAGCGGGCATTGAACCCCTGTCGTAGCAGTCGCACCGCTACGCCACAAAGATTGGTTTAAGAGAGAAACACCAAAGTTTGTGTTCGTTTTGCAATTCACTTTTACGTCGTTTTAGCGTTGTATTCACCTAACATGGCTCACATCATAGCGTTAGTCCCGATTGCGTACAAAACTTGTTTTATGGACCCGGGGTCCACTCCTATTCTGTCTTTTGACATTTACGGGACGGCCGTTTGACGTCCCAACCCCTGACGGGAAAGCCTACAAAAGTGCCTCGTTCGCATATCAGCAGGTATATCGGACTTGCAGGTAAAGTTGTCCTATTTTTTTATGGGAAGCGGTCATCGTGGCCTATGGACGCATGTAATAGGGGCGTCATACTACCCGAGGGGGCCATCTGGAATCCAGAGATGGCCCGGGTCAAGCCGGATTGCGAGGGAAATGCTCTATGGGCCACCTTACAGCCTGGTGTCAGAAGACCCTAGCTAGACCTAGACGGTGTGCAATTTTACTCGGTAAAAGTCCGACATAACCTGCCCCGCTGGCCGCAGGGTGGGCATCTATTCTTAGTCATCGAATAGCGATGGATGGTGGTGGATAAAAATACCCCATCTTGGATCCATCAAACATCAAAATCATATAGACAACAATACATTGTGATACTAACGGTATACAGTGGTTAGATTGGCGAGTGCCCAAACAGCCCAATGTTGGCACTGAGGCGTGTGATGTGCGTGCAGCAAGCTAAGAATGGGCTCAAACGAGCGGTAGTTGATGTTCCGCTCTGCTTGTAAGTCCCAGCGTTCTACGGCGGCGGCCACGCGTTGGAGCACCATCTCACGCGGAGGCTCGTCGACTGTCCAAGCCTCAGGCCCATCTGATGCCATGTGGGCTAGCACACCCGCTGCGTTGTAGCTCACCTATGAAAACAACAAAATTAAAATTTTATTTTACCTACAAATGGCAAAACAGATTTTTATATCATCAATGTAATGTAATCATGGAGATGTTTAATTAATTACCTCAACACCGTCGCTGCAGGAATCCAGCAATTCGTAAAAGACTGAAAGGAATAGCTTATTCATCAATTGCGGTCTGAGTTCCGCCACTTCTGCGACGTTGCCCAACAGCCCCATCATATTGCGCAATAATTCCTCCTTGTCGGGGAATATCTATAACAAAAATTAACAGAATATTGTTATAATCCACACTGAATGAATGTATGAAGTATTCTAGCACTAATTCAGTTCTAGCCAGGTCAGTCTTAGGTTGAGCGATCATTTTTTATACATCGAGAACCCTTCTGCCTCGTGTCTTTAGCTGTCGCGTCGGCCCCGATAACCACACGAATGGCAGTCGTTACGGGTAGTTATGCCGTCGCACTTTTCTTAAATAAAACTTACTTGTGAATAACTATGGTTCGTTCTAAAATGCATAAGGAAGGCTGCGCTTCCATCAGTGCTGTGTTAGGATGCGTTGCGAGGGAACAGAATCACTTTGTTTATCTACCCTCGCTGGAAAATGACACCTTTCGCCACGCATTCTCTCATATCTTGGATGGAAAGCAGGCCATGACTCAACAAGTGTGTTCTGAAATACTTATTGCAAACAATCAGTAGCCGTCTCCATAATTACCTTGAGACAGGCAAGAAAGTATTCCATGCCACGGTTATCTAAAAAGCGTTGGCAATTTTGTGGAGTTTCATCAGTGACGTTCCACATAGTAGACCACGCCACCTCCAGTACATCATCGCACATACCGCGCTCCAGACGATCAGAAATGAGGTTTAACATTTTCTGAAACGAATTAGAATAACACGTATATACACGTATTCTGCCTTGGTCATTATTTTAAAAATAGGATTATTTATATTTTTAATTTCATAGAATTATTCACAATTTCAGCGGACTTCCAAGTCATCAGTCAACCATTAATTTCTTTTACCAAATGCACTTTAACCGATTGGATCAAATGAGTAGATTGTGTATGTGAGTTAGGTAATATCTTAAGAGTTCGGATCAAGGGGATGGATTCACACAAGTGTCTGCCCGGTCTAGTGTGCACTAGCAGGAGAACGCTATAGCTACCTACTACAATATGCATGACGTGTTGTAGTTTATATACCTACCTACCCTTATTATTTTTGTGTATCTCGATAGTGTGTGTACGAATGAAGTAATTCTTTCTTTCTTTCTAATGGTGCTACACATTAGACCAAAGAATGGCCGGTATACTAATGCCACGCCACCACATTACCGGGTTAGGTTAGGAATAAACCCACATTTTAGTTTTTACATAGGTACATACAAATCACTCCTTTTTCCCATCTGGGTTTTTAAACGGTTTTATTTAGATTGCCCTGGTTTACTATCATTTTGCAATAGAAAATACAATATCATAAAAATTACATACTACGATTATATAAAATTATCGCTACTTGGCTCATTTTAAAATATAGCTAGTCTCGTAGTATAAATAACTATAATGATAGGTGCACCCTGTCTACCTTATTAAGCATAAACTGATATAAATAAATGTATTAAAACAAAATAAAATCACCTTCGCTACAAATATAGCAACACCTGCGCATTAATGTTTTTTTTACAGAATTTAACAACGTTAACAAATCTACATCTACGCAGAGAATATAAAATATGTATTCAGAATCTTAAGCGACAGAATACAAATTGACACGAATGGAGGACGGAATAATGAATATTAGAAAGAGCAGGGGTGCTAAAAAGGCTACATCTGATGTTTCATATTATTTTTATCATATCCGTCTTTTGTCGTATTTTATTCTTGATATTATTATGTGGGTTATGTCAACTGACAGATAAGATGATCCTAAAAATATTATGAAATCTCCAATGTAGCCTTTTTAGCACTTCAGAGTATTGACTCTGAAGTGCTTGCTAGCTTGCACTTGCTAGCTTTGCTACCCTAGAGATTGCTCTAGGGTAGCAAAGCTAGCAAGTATCACCTTGACAACGCAAGCATAATTCTTGTTAACGCGAGCACAAGAAAATTTCAATATGACAAAAATTCGCAATACATACTATACGCGCCAAACAACTTTGCGTCTATGAAGTTCGCGCGGGAGGCGCAGCAATGATGTATTTGTAGGTATCGCAGGGGTAACGTCTGCGCAGCTGAGGGGGACGGACGGGTAGGCACGTGGCCGGCCGATTACGATGCACCTGCATGTTCACTCGTGCATCTCGCTCTGACGCGTTTGGTAATTTGCCACTTTCGCTCTAACGTACTGTTGTGAACTTAATTGTTAATTTTTTTTGTTGATATTGTTATTTGTTTTGTTTGTAATCTGTGTTGTTTGTTATTGTTTTTTTGTTAATTGTTTTGTTGTACCGTGTTTTGAAAAATGCCGAGACGAAACGCAGTGTTAAAAAGGGGCGTTTCCTCGTGGTCGTGGTGGCAGGCCCGAAAAATAGTTATTAGCGTTTATAACTATTTGAAAGTGGAATCGCAAGGAGTAAAAAGCAAATTACCTCCCTTGAAGCAAACTGCAGAAGCTACGGGTTCTGTATCTGTTCGTACTATACAGAACATTTTGAAGGAAGGTAAACAATGCGAGTTTGCTCCAGTATTTCGTACGCCTGGAAAAAAAACGGTCGAAACCGAGCGAAGTTACGAATATTGACGACTTTGACGCAGGTGTAATTAAACGGTGTGTCCATAACTTCCATAATATCACTAATAAAGAACTACCGACTGTCAATAAACTCCGCCTAAAGCTTCAGGCAGATATCAACTTCCAGGGGTCGAAAACCAGCCTGAGACGCATTTAAAAAAAAAATGGGTTTAGATGGTACAAGACGGAAAATAACAGGAAGATACTTATTGAAAAATCGAATATTCGGCTTAAACGTATCGAGTATCTGGAGAAAATGGCTAAATTTCGGTCAGAAGGTCGTCATATCATCTACACTGATGAATCATATATACACGCAACGCATACCAAATCCAAAGGATGGTCGGATGGATCAAATCAGGGCAAAAAACAGTCCATATCTAAAGGACAACGAATTGTTTTGGTGCACGCTGGATCCGAGGCAGGTTTTGTGCCGAGTGCCCTTCTTATGTTTAAATCTGGCACTAAATCCGGCGACTATCATGACGACATGAATTTTATCAATTACTCCAAATGGCTAAGGACTCAATTAATAGGTACCTAATTTACCACCACAGTCGGTCATAGTTCTTGATAATGCTCCTTACCATAATAAAGAACAACAACTGGCGCCAAATTGTAATTCGAAGAAGCAAGACATGATGAACTGGTTGTCATTAAAAGGTATCTCATTTGATGAGAAAATGTTTAAAACCAGTATTATACGAACTCATTGTCAAAAATAAAGACAAAAATAAAAAATATGAAATTGATAAAATAATTGAAGAGAGTGGGCACACCGTACTATGCTTGCCGCCCTACCACCCAGATTTAAATCCCATAGAAATGGCTTGGGCTGCCATTAAAGGACATGTGGCACAACATAATTTCACGTTTAACATTAATAAGGTCATGGATCTAGTGCGGGAAAAATGTGACCAGATGGGACACATCGAATGGGCAGCCTTATGTCGAAAGACAAAAGTAGAGACGCAGTATAGGCCTTCTGATTCTGGAATGTCTATTCCAGAATCAGAAGGCCTACTCTCACGGAACAATTTTTTATACTAGCTGACGACATAGTAGATAGTGGTGATGAGCCGGAAAAAACTGAAGAATCTGAAACAGACGAGATACCTAGTACCAGTCAATCAAATACCGGCATAGAAGGCGTCTCTTTCATGGACACAGATTCAGATGACTGATAAGGTACCTACACGCTTAATATAATAATTACCTAATAATTATACATTTTAGTGTTATTTATTTCTAAAGTTTGCCACTTTATTAAAGTCATTATAATCTGTCGATATACATTATAACGCAAACAGTACAAAATGTATTTTCATAGTCAGTACTTTTGTTCGCGACGGTACCTGCGCAACCTTGAATAAGTAGCTAACTTCGTAGACGCAAAGTTGTTTGGCGCGTATTGTACAATATTCGATTTTACAATATTGGCAACGATTATTATTTAACGTAAATATGTAAATTCGTAATGTAAGCTCGTGACTAAGTGGTAGCCTAAGGTTAGCACATTGCAGAGTTAAGCAATTTAGACAGGTCAGTCTTAGGATGGATGACCATTCTTAATATATTGAGACCTTCCTTGTCACCCATGGCTTTTGGAGGTCAGATGGTAGTCGCTATACGAAGTTCGGTAGTAAGACTGAAAAGTCGACCCCAAGTGAGTTGGGAATGGACTCAAAGGATCATTTCATAATGATAATTCGTAAATATTTGTTAACAGACTAAACGTGGGACAGTTTGTTCAAACCGTGGCATTTTTCTTACACCCGTCATAACGCCGAAATGAAAAAATAGATCCTAAAAATTTACATTGAAAATCAAACCATTTAAATCGATCGACAATATAGTTTTCGCAGCGCACGCAAAAAAACACTTTTATAAACAATAGCGACCCGGGACCCGGCTTCGCCCGGGTGTAAATTCCAGTTTTTCCAAGGATCCCTAATTTTTTTCAAAATGAAATGTAGCCTATGTCAAATTGGAAGAATGTAGCATTCTATTGGTGAAAAAAATTTTTAAATCGGCCCAGTACTTTTTGAGCCTATTCATTACAAACATACAAACATACAAAAATAGGTACAAATCTTTCCTCTTTATAATATTAGTATAGATATAGATATAGATATTTTGATACTATGGGTTCAGATTGTTCCAATATAGGTAGAGCTCTCTCAATTTTTTTAAAGTATGGCTTATGTTACTCGGTATATATTCATATATCTAATGGTAAAAGATTTTTAAATGGACTTAGTAGTTCTTGAGTAAATCGGAACAAACAAATAAAAAAACCAATCTTTCCTACTCATAATATTAGTTTAGATACGCGACAGCTTTTATACAGATACTGAAAGTAATTGACAAAAAACTATACTCAAAACATGGCTCGGCTTTTTAATATTATATAAGGCTCTAGTTTCATTAATCGCCAGCAATGATTGAATTGCACAAGACTTAAATGCCTGAAGGGGATGCATAACAACTAGTCTAAGTTATTTCTTTTATCACTTTCGTTTATCGCACATCTCTTTTTAATTACTTAGATAAACTTCTGTACCTAGATACAATAACGACGTGAAAATCAACTTTACGTTGCATTTTTCGGTACGACCACGGTAAGTAAATGTTCCTGAGCACAACCTAAAGCGGTTAGAGATAACAAATAAATCGTGGTTGATTCCGTGTCATATTTTAAAAAACAAATCGAAATCAGATTATTTGATAAGACTATTTTACTCATTGTTGGGAATGAAGGAACTGGCGAAATGTGGGTGCTAGCACCTCTGCCTACCCCTTCGGGGATATAGGCGTGAATTTATGTTTATATGTTTATGTTTATGGAAATGAATGGGAACTTTAATCGCTCAGCAATTATTTTTAGCTTAGCTTAGCGTATTCTTCTCAGTATGCAAAAAAATCCACCTAACAGGACACATGGCAGCAATAGTCTTAAGTTTTTCTTAGCTTTGTTTATTTTTGGGATACAATTTAAAAATTAAATTAAGTTTTAATATTCGCTTAATTTTCTAAATAGGTACGCTGTAGGAATTGCATTGGTACTTTCTTCACTCAGCTTTTTAATGATTAGCATTACGCAAGCATATTTTTCTATATAAACAAAATTCTTACACTTAATAACAGGACACGCATCAAAAATAGTCTAATGTTATATAGGTCCATGATATCATAACTGTTAGAACTATGTGATAAAAACCTTAAGCCCTAGTAGCCAAAGGTAACTAGTAAATTACGAGCCGAGCCATATTATACGAAATAAAATCTGAATCTAAGCGCGAATTCTTGGCATAAAAATATACTTGAACATTCTACATTATTGTAATAAGACCGTCTCAATCTTGTGTCGATCTCAAGTCAATCTATCAAATGTCAAAAAAGTATTCTTTTGGTTACAATAAAACCTTTTTTATATTTAAAACTCAAGTATTTCCTAAAATAACACTAATAATTTAATTGGTACTTTTAGCGCTCAGCATTGAATGATCAGTATTACGTTATCATATTCTTCTCTAAATGTTACATTTTTACACCTATGTTACATGACATGCACAAATAATCATTTATATTTATGTTAGGTAATATTTAACGGGGTTACGGTGGCGTGGCTGTTAGTGTGTAGTGTAACCTGACGTGATCAAAGGTAACTAATGAAATATGTTTGGTTCCGTGTATGTAAAAATTAAACGACATCTGATAATATAAATAATTAATACCACTTATTAATATAATCACTTTTATACTGTCGACTGATGACACTTGGTGGAACTTGTTACATATTATTGAATGAAATCACTTGTACTTTTCCACAATTTTTAATTATTAAACCCGACTGGTCCCGCTTCACGGCATTCTTAAAGGTTTTCTTGTACCATTGAGAATGCCCCAAGTGATACAAGTGATTTCATTCAATAAGTACATCAATTTAAATTAATTATAATTAAATTATAAGTTTCTCAATTACAGTACTTAATTAATATACTTCATTTTGATAACCCATGAAGTGAATCCATGGGTTACTAAACTCGCTCAGCAAGGTAACGTTTGGTACTATGTAACTATTCAGAATTTCATTCTCTTAGCTTAGAAGCTTAGTGGCAATAATCGAATGCTGTAGTTAAATAAATGATAGCTAAAAAAGAGAATAAAAATAAATTGTTATATTATTCTAATGAAATATTATAGTAGCTTTTTATTTTACTAGCGAATTATTTGTTAGTTATTGTCTAGGTAATAAAATTTATAAAGTTTGTAAATGAGGATTACTTTATTTTACTCCATTTATGTTTATATCAAAACACGGTCAACACAAACAAGTGCAGTTTTTGTACTTACTTCGTTACAAAGTACTCCGCGAATGAAATATAATGTATCTATTACTCACATTATGTTACCAAGTCAAAATGGGAAGAACAACTGAAGGCACCTATTTGAATAACTATTTTCGTACTACCAAAGTTTTAAAAATATAGGAACCAAAAATACTATAAAGTTTTAATTCTACACAAAATGTTAAGTTGGATACTTACGCCGATGGCACCATGATTGCCCAAGAATCGCTTTTGTTTACCATCTACTTGACAGGCCAGCGAGTTTAATAAGTATATAGCGATACGTTGAACGAATCCCTCTTGATTGACATCGGCTACCCCATTTAAAAGAATCTGGACGACGCGCTCATATTCGAACAGCTGAAAAAGTAGCAAGATAGTTAAATAAACTTAATACTATTTATGTATATAGAAAAATTAAAAGTCCTTTACAAGGCTCTAGTGTGGGTAAAAGGCAGGTTAATGCTAATCACATAATTACCATCTGCTGACGGTGAAGGAAAAACATCGTGAGGAAACCCATTATGTCCTAGAAGAAATCCTAAGGACATGTCCATGATCCACCAACCCACATTAGGCCAGCGTGTGTGGTTAAGGGGTTGCTATCAGTGTGGATAAAATATCTAATTTCCAGCACAAAACTGGGATGCCTGTTGGAATCGTTGGCTATTAGGATAATAAAGGGGTATATCACGATATTGTGCGAAATAGAAAACCGCCTAGTCGGGATAACTATATGGGACCAAGAAATAATGAAGTTTGCGGCGCTAGAGCACAAGATATCAAGGAACAGTGATTGCAGTTATCATGAAAGAAAGGGAGGACCATCTTGAACAACCAAGCGCATAGCATGGCATTTCATGGTTCCTACTGTCTTATGTAGTAGAGTATGGGTGTTGGGGTGAGTGCCAGCATCATGTAATCCGAGAGCAAACGCACAAATGCCACAACTGCCGGTGATGTTCTTTTATCTGACCTTTGACTCAATTAATTCAAAAACATAAGAATCGTCCCGAATGCCGATTATTTTTGTAATTTCTTTCATAATCCGAGATTATCTTCATGTCATCACCTTTCAAGGCAATTACAATTTGTATATTTCAATGTCTTATATGGGTATCTGAATCTATTTATTTCTTTTACAGCATACTGAGAAAGAACTTGTTAGTCAGATATTTTTTCTGCCACCCCTGAAGCCATTGATATTGAAAAAATAAATTTAGAATATCATTGACACAATGTCTTATATGGGCATCTGAATGTATTGATTTCTTTTAGAGAATATCGGGCAAGAACTTGTTAGGTATATGTTTTTTCTGTCAGCCTTTTTGAAGCCATTAGCATGAGTTAGAAAAAATAAATTCAGAATATCATTGACACTTTTTCATTGGTATTGCGTCAACCTTTCTTGAAAAACACGTAAATAAAACATGAAGAGCGATACTTACAACATCAGTGGGTATTTTGAATTGACATAATGTGAGACACCCGTTTCTCATCATGGTATCATCGCCAAGATGGGCTTCCATGCCGTCGAGTAGAGCTGTGATGATGCGCTGTTTTAGATTAAGGCCAATGCGGTCTTTTTCTTTACCTTTTACGATGTAAAATAATGTAGCACTGGAAAGCAAAAATATATAATGATGAATAATTATGAAAAATTTTGAGCCTCGACAAAATGTTTGTTACTAAAGAACATTTTAATAATTTCAATCGCAATCGACTAATGACTAATTAATTAAATTAATAACACTAATATTATTAGTTATGAATATTCATTGATACCATAGCATTAGTAGATGATAATGATTAACTTTTCTTTTCTTTTCTTTTCAGATCTACATCTGTATGTAGAGAAAAGTAAATGAGAAATATGTGTAATCGCTGTAGCTGCAGTATGGTTTCAAAACCACGTTTGAGGCCGCTTTGCTAACCTGTTCACATGATTCACATGTCAGTATGCTCGGATAGCTTGAACGCTGACGTCGATAGCCGTAGGTACAATGTAGTACTTCGATGGCCGAGCATAATATAGGTAGGTATTTATTATATATGCAGTTTTGTTGTTGTATTTAAGTAAATTCACATTATCAGCATCGTTTTATCAGCTGCGTTCAAGGCTAATTGTGACGTAATCCGAGATGAATCTGCTTTCACAAGAGCATTCAAATTCATCCCTTTTATGCATTGAGATATACCAATTACTGTTACTTAATATACGCGTAGACATCAATACTTCTATGTCGACAAAAGAAACCCTGTTATCAGATTTTTGGACTTGATGATTTAAGGGAGGAAAGCGTAGATTAGCACCATCAATGGTTAATTAAATACAGCGGCTGTTGTAGGGCGCCGCTCCGGTCCTTCGAAAATTTATAGAAATAATCCACTATATTGGTAGCTAAGCTCAAAACTTGAGAATGACTTAACAAAGGATTTAATTTTTAGGTTAGCAAATTCTCTAGTGTCGGCAGCGCGAGTGTGACGCCTCTAGTGTTGCACACGTCCATAGGTGACCGCTTCCCATCAGGTGGGCCGGGTGCTTGTCTGCCACCTAAGTCGTATAAAAAAGAGCAATAGCAAGACAAAAACCCGTAGCAAAACAAATGAATACAAAATATCGACTTGCAGGTGGCATTAGCTTGGACTCAGAAGATCTTATTAGGCCCCATACATCAACCATTTTTATCAACGTAAGTACTGCATGAAATTGTGGTCTCACTGCTTGGCGGGAATTTATAGAAAAAGGCCCGTGGAAGACCTGGATGCGGCCCGCAGGACCGGCCCGCGGACCGCCACTATACTAAAATATATTCCAACATAAATATAATAAATAGTCATAATTAAAAATATACCTATTTACATATATTTTCATATAAATAAACCTACTAATTTGGATATAAAAAATTGTGATAGGTTACAATTTAGATACTTACTTACTGAAAAACAAGTGTGCATAACCTTGCTCGCGTTATTATAAATACAACACATACCTTAATAGGGCATAGCTCATAATAACATATATCTGACAGTAAAACAACACCTCACCAAGGAGCGTTGATACACCATTTAGTTTTCACCAACAGGAATCCAACAATACCATTGTTGATAATAGGTGAAGGTGTCGAAGATGATGTAATCACAATACCATTAGAAACTATAGTAATCGGGCAATAAACAAAATACCAGAAAGGGTAAATAAAAGGCTTCAGGGCTATGAAGTAAATTTCAGTCAAATATTCATACCAGAAGCAGCATATTTTGGTATTTTGGTCTGATACAGGCTGCCGTATAACCAAGTCATAACTCTCTTCATCCAAACACTAATCTCAGTTGCATCCCAAGCTTGCCTTTGGACAAACAGGCGACGCTGGGGTCGCCTGTTTTCCAATTCTTGATTTGGTTTCGTTGGCTTTTACAAAGCCACTGCCGTGTAATCTTCGAAAGGAAAGCCTGTTTCTGGAACCAGCTTTCATTTCACTCAATCGTTAATCAGAAGGCGTACAGGCTCGCTGTGGTAGGCCACACTACTCAATCGATTTGATCGACCGATTAGGTACTAACACACTAGTTTTGTTCGTGCCGAAATATATTTTTTTTTTCAAAAGTATTTTTCCACGAATAATGAAAAAACAACAAACTAGTGTGTGTTAGTCAAGCTAAGCTCGGGCAGGCGAGGCGGACTCGCGGTGTCGGTTTTTCGAATGGCAGGGTGTAAAGTAGCCCAGCATTTTCATTTTCGGGTGACACATTACGGCCATGGGTCACCCATCAATGCCCGGATCTCCGCGCTCGAAATAGCGCTCTCGGATTTGGAAACAACCTTCATAGAATAGGTTCCATTTAGGCAAGCGTGGTCCATCGTTTACCACATCATCACTTACCATCAGGTAAGATAGGGGTCAAAAGCAGACCTATCGACTATAAAAAAACCACTGTGTCCCCATCGTGCCCCCAGGAAAGAGACGGTTCCCACATCGCACCATCTGCTTTTGCTAGTGTGACGAGCGGTTCCCCTTGCTATGACCAGGCTTGCTGTTATACAGTAGGGTATATGAGCCTTAAGTTCTTCGAGGTTCAAGTCAATTTTACTTGCAAGCTGGTACCAGACGTACTTGTACGAGGCTCTGGCTCAGGCTTGTTGTGTATAGCAGTTGCTCTTGGTTTGGCCAAAATAAAACCAAATTGTCACAAGAAGGATTAGTGAAATCAGAGAGCAAGCTTTGGTTGCAACCGGGATTAGAGCACTGATAAAGAGACATTCCTGTGCAACCAAGAACAGAATTCCACTCGGACCAAGCTCAACCACAGGCTATACTAATAAATATTTTAGAAAATCAAAAATAATGTAATATAAATTACCTTCCAGAAATCTGAATATGCTTTTCAGACACATGATGATCCATAGCCTCAAGGACCACACAAAGAGCCCTCGCCACATACGCATTGTTCTCATAGCGGAATAAGTAGTACAGGTCATTCAAGACTCTAGTCAACATAGCGGGTCTCTCCATATATGCTGCAGCTGCTGTCAGTATCTGCTCCTCATTTGCATCGCCAGACATCTGTAAGTAAAAAATGTACTATGAGTAAATAGCAACACTATCTCGACCCATCAGAGGTGGCACTCCTGTCAGCTTTTTGTTTGGAGCTTTTCCTAAATGCAGGAAATATAGAAGTTGTCTTATGGATACTTTTCGCAAATATGAATCGTTTGGGGTTCTTGTGTTTAAATAGTGTCAATTTAGTTGATACTCAATAAATCAATCACACTATTGGATTCCATTTCAATTGTTCGGGTAACATGTTGGCTGCTCTAAATTTAACCGTTGTCTCTTGTTGCAGATTGCCTGAATGCAACTTGAACAAAATATGTTAAAGGTCATTTTACAACAATGAATGTGGATATCATACCAATCAATACAAATAAATTATAAACGCGAGCCACTATAGTACAGCATCATTTTTAGTGTGTATATTGTATATCCGTAACATCTATGGCAGTCGTTACGGGTAGTTGGGGCCCTAAAAAGTCCAACAACAACAGTCTAGCTGCAATGCTTCGATATTGCTTAACATCACCATTGGGTTGTGAAGGTCTGATGGCAGTCGCTTCACGGAAAATATTGAGGTCCAGCCAAATCCGCAGTTACGACTCCCGACTCCCGAGGTTTAGATGCGACTGGGATTAACGCTAGGTTGATGACTGTATTGATTTTATACATTTCAAAGTATACAAGTTGAAGTTACTGTATATTTGAATTGATGTTGGACGTCGTCCGTGGCGTGGCGGTACAGCATTCGACTGTTACGTCGGAGGTCGTGGGTTCGATTCCTGCTCAGTGCAAATATTTGTATGAATGAATATTCTATTTGCATTGTGGGTATTCATTTTGTGTATAAATAAGGGTAGCAAAAAGTAGGCTAGCAGCAGGAATGTCATAATAATCGCGGTATCAGCCTTTTAAGCATGGTTGGGTAACTATATGCCAAAATTTCATTTTATTCACATTAATTTTATTGTAAATATGCAATCTGTTATGTAGTTGATGTGATGTATTTGAAGAAATGGCACTGTGGGAACCTATATCTGGGCAAAAAAGTAGCCTTGTGTTACCCTAGAGACAATTTTTTTTTTTTTTTTATACCACTTAGGTGGCAGACAAGCACACGGCCCACCTGATGGGAAGCGGTCACCGTGGCCTAGGGACGCGTGCAACACTATCCCTATATCTACTAAATTTCAACTAAATTCATTCACCCATTCAATTCAATGCAATTGTTATACCTAAACATAATCATAATCAAAGATTACAATAATTGTCACTTGTCAATAGTCATAGTTGTGATTGTTTGATCTCAATAAAAATAAACACATGACAAATGAAGGTAAGTACCTAGTTTTATTGAAGTTGTTGCCAAATCCTTGAATGATTTGAAAGTAAATCCTACTATCCTACTAATATTATAAACGCGAAAGTTTGTAAGAATGTATGTCTGGATGTATGGATGTATGTTTGTTACTCTGCCACACAAAAACGGCTTAATGGATCTGGCTAAGATTTGGTACAGAGATAGATTATAGTCTGGAATAACATATAGGCTACTTTTTATACAAGCTAATATCGCGGCTCCGCTCGCAAAGTCGATCGGTCGGGATTTCTAGATATATCTTTGTTACTCTTTCACGTAAAAACGGCTGAATAGATCTGACTGAAATTTGGTTACGAGATAGATTAAAGTGTGGAATAACATATAGGCTACTTTTTATACAAGCTAATACCCGCGACTCCGCTCACGGAGTCGATCAGTCGACCCACGGAATAAATAAATAAATATTCTACGACATTCTACACAGCGCCCTCTAGACCCAAAGTAAGCATAGTTTAACTAGCTTGTGTTATGGGTTCTAGAATGCTGATAAACATACTTATATACCTTTTTTTTGTAAATACATACTTATTATACATTATAAACACCCAGACCAATGCAAATAGACATATTCATGCATACAAATATTTGCACTGAGCGGGAATCGAACCCGCGCCCCCTGCGTAGCAGTCGCATGCATTACCGCTACGCCACAGAGGTCGTCAGTAGATCAGTCGGGATGTCTGGATGTATGTTTGTTACTCTTTCACGCAAAAACGGCGGAATAGATCGGGTGGAAATTTGGTATAGAGATAGATTATAGTCTGGAATAACATATAGGCTACTTTTTATACAAGCTAATACCGTGGCTCCGCTCGCAAAGTCGATCGGTCGGGATGTCCAAATATTATGTTTGTTGCTATTTCACGTAAAAACAGCTGAATGGATCTGGCTGAAATTTGGTAGGTACCGAGATAGAGTGTAGTGTGAAATAACATATAGGCTACTTTTTATACAAGCTAATACCCGCGGCTTCGCCCATGGAGTCGATCAGTCGGGTTATCTGGATGTATGTTTGTTACTCTTTCACGTAAAAACGGCTGAATAGATCAGGTTGAAATTTTGTACAGAGATAGAATATAGTCTGGAATAACATATAGGCTACTTTTTATACAAGCTAATACCGTGGCTCCGCTCGCAAAGTCGATCGGTCGGGATGTTCAAATATTATGTTTGTTGCTATTTCACGTAAAAACGACTGAATACATCTGGCTGAAATTTGGCACCGAGATAGAGTGTAGTGTGAAATAACATATAGGCTAATTTGTATACAAGCTAATACCCGCGGCTTCGCCCATGGAGTTGATCAGTCGGGATATCTGGGTGTATGTTTGTTACTCTTTCACGTAAAAACGGCTGAATAGATCAGGTTGAAATTTGGTACAGAGATAGATTATAGTCTGGAGTAATAATATATAGGCTACTTTTTATACAAGCTAATACCCGCGGCTCTGCCCGTGGGAGTCGATTGGTTGGTAATCGTTTTTTGGTCATATCCCCGGTTCTACTTAACCAAATGCAATCAAACATACGGCAGTTTTTATGTAAAACCAAGACCTTTCTAATGAAAAGGCGGCATCAAAATTTGTTCAGCAGTTTTTGCGTCCATCACGAACAAACAGACAAGGATTGCAAAAAAATAGATATTTGTGGTCAACATAAACAAGTGTTTTTTTTCAAATATCGATTATTACAACTAAAAGTACTGTTATAAAGGGATATGATGTCCACACTGTCGTGAGTGGAGAGTCGTTTCATTCAAATAGACTTGGTGGCAATACCGAATTCCACGCGGGCGAAGCCGCGGGCGGAAGCTAGTATATTTATAATTACGAGCAATTTAAAAATGCACTCATGGATACTATCTAATTGTCAAACGTTTGTTTTTTAGTGATGTTTTTTGATAAAATTACATAATGTACCTACCTAATTTTAACCAAGATGTCACAGTGAAGTTAAATTGGTACTATATTGTTGAGTGTTAAGTATACCTTAATTATTTTCTATCTTATCTACCTATCTATCTTATTAGGAAAATAAATAGAAAAAAAGTTATTGGACTATCTTTAAAATAATGCAAAGGGTGACGCGTCAGTACTGTCAGTGCTGCGTTATTGCTTTCATAATACTTTGTGTTTGTGTCTGCATCCAAACTGCTGGTTTACTTCACAGAACTAATAAAACATCATAATATAAAATAATAGTAAGCATGTTAAAGTAGGAAAGAACTTACAATTTTAGCAGGTATATCATGTCTCTTGCAAGCCCCATGGTGAGTACCATACAGCCCGAGGAACTCCAAAGGCCTATCTACCCGGCTCACGAGCCCAGGAATATCACATCGCACTTGTGTTTCTGTGCCAGATGCTCCTTTGTTGGAAACCGCAGCAGCTCCGGTGCCAGCCAAATTAGTTCCAGATATGTCTAATGACTCTAACAGTGGCAAGCTCAAGATCAACTTGGACAATACTTCATTTGGATTGAAATATTTACCATGTCGTTCATTAGATTGGGATATGTCAAGATGTCTGAGCGTATGCAGACTTGCGATCCAATCAATAATATCTTTAGACCAATGTACACTATGAAGAATCAGAGCTTTAAGATTATTCAACTCATTAAGCGCCCATATCGAACCAGCAGATGTACATTCAGAGAGATCCAAATGTGTTAAATGTTTAAGGGGTTTCAGTAATAACAATGGGAAAATAGCAAGTCCCCTCCGATGGATCGTGAGCCGCCGTAAATTTGGTGCGTGAATAATATAGCCTCGCTGTCTGTAGACACTCTCATCCTGTGACATCACAGAGGTAACGGGTCCAAATTTCAGTGATATGAGATTTTGGCTATTGTTATTGATTGTCTCCAATGACGAGTGCGACAAATATTCACACTGTACTAACTCTACTTCGTAGGGCTTATGCTCCATAAGGTACCGTAGACCTTCATCAGTTATGCGCGAATTGCGCAGACGAACGGTATCTAAACGAGTACGCGTTCGATCACGGAAAATGTTAGCAATATTGTCACTAACACGAAATTTTCTTTGGTAATTTGAAAGAAATTTTTCACATATCTCGGCCGGTAAAATGACATCTTCCTTGAGCCTACGCCATCGGCTGTCTGGATCGAGTGTAGTAATTGTGTTAGGATTATTTACGATATAGTCCATGCATATGTCGAATAACGAATCTGGAAAGCTATCATTTAAAGAAAACACTTCCCGTTCAGCCGACATTATGATCAACAATCACTGATACGACTCGTTCAAAATGTTGAGTAACAAGATTGAAAGGCTTGAAATGTTATCATGTCGACCATATTTCATAAAAAAAAACAGCTTAAATTCTGAATTTTATAGAAATCACCATCTTGAAAACAAATATATTTATTGTCCACTTGTTTAGAGGTGATACAATACGAGCGATATGATTGACTGAACAATAATAGGTACTTAATTCGCACTTTTCGCACAACGCAACAAGAAAGTCAATTATCTTTTTTTTGTCTACAAATATCGTAGACAGGTAGACAGGTCAGTGTCGTAGACAGAGTATAGTATAGATTAAATAGAGCAGTTATTGAAGCAGGGTTCCCAGTAATAAAAATTGACTATGCTTACAAAAAATAGCTATGGTACTAGACTCTGTATGGAAAGATGAACTTTAAAAACGCGGCAAATTCAAAAAATTTATGGCAGGTATCACCAGTTTATAGTAGGATAAAAACATTTTGATCGTGAAATAAAAGTATGTACCTATTATAGTTTAGCTGGTATTTTTAAAGAATTTCATCGCGCTTTATTTGGTGTCATGTTCATTTATCTTTTGATTTCTTTATTAAATAAGTACTTGAACGCCATGTGGCATAAAGCTATCTATTTACATAAGCGTTTTTATGCCTGGCAATAATCGGCTGGATTAAATAAATGCTCGATTAATACCCAAAGTAACAGGACAAAAGCCCATCACTGGTCCAAAACCCACGGGTTCCCTAGTATTTTGTCTCCCGAAATAAATGTTTCAAATTAGCCCCTATAGGTATACCTACCTAAGTGCCCATTTGGTGCCCGGCCCAGTAAGAGACCAGTCAATATTCATTTATTTTTACAAGCTTTATTTTAACATGCTCTGAGGCTGAGGTTTGATTGCGTGGGAATGACGTGGGACAAATCTTGTAAGCCTGATTAGAATCATTTTCTGACGTCAGATTGGGCTCTTTGTAGGTAATTACTTGCGTATCTTCACAGTGACAATACGATGATTATGGTACTAAGACTTCTGAAATAAACAAATTTAGCCAATCGAGTTTAGACTCATTTGTATTATCTTGGCAAATACACTGATGCTACGTACCTAATATCCAAGGTCTGAAGATGGATACCTACAGTAATTGGTCATAGGAACTTCTGAACTAAGCAACATAAATCCATCATGTTTAGGGTCATTTGATTCTGCCTGTGACCAATCCGGCCGGAGTGGTCACAGGCAGAATAGGCCCTTTAGAGGGCTACTCCGAGGCTCTCCACTTGTCCCTCTGGCTAGCAGAGGGCACAATTCGAGCTGATTTTCTGCGCGCCGACCCTTCACTCCACCGTCGCGATGCTCGCCCCATCCCCCCTCCGGGGGGTCATGGGGGCCATCTTAAAATCGTAGATGGCCCAGGGTAAGCTGGGCTGCGAGGCATAGGTACCTATGCCTATTAGGTAACCTTACACCCAGGTAATTAAGATCCAAGACGGCGTCCGGTTTTAGACGGTTCGATCCCGACATAACCACCCCCGATGGCCGACGGGGTTGGTATCTATGGAGATTTCCGCAAGATTAAAAAAAAAGTTCATTTGATTTGCCTGGCTAAGCACTTAGGGTAGCTATTATAAAGCTTTTTTTAAAAAAGCGTTTTCAAAATAAATAGTTACTTAACTTATTTTTAGAATGCAGATTAGTTAAAATTAGGTAATCTTTGGTAAATAATAAACACATTGTTAATTGTTACGCTTTCGCACCTAAACCACTGTACCGATTTCGATGACATTAACCTAATACCAAAATCCGTTCATCTCACAGAACAAAGAAAAATGTAATGTTCTGTGGTTCAGCTGTTTTTGATCTTTGCATGAAAGCGTAACAAATAGGATGCTAAAGTTTGTAAAGATATTTTTTGTTACTCAATCACGCTCTAAGGCCTGAACAGCATGCATGCATAGATTATAGTCTTTCGTGCCTGTGTAATAGGTATGTTCCCATGGAAAGTGTGGACGGGTACAGAATTTCACGCGAGCTTAGCCTCGTTCAACAGCTAGTTGTCAATACCTTAAGAGTCCAAGTAAATCTCACCTCCAAATCGGTATACTTCTAATTGATTGGTGTGTAGTAGTGAGTATTGACTGCATTAACTCACAGCTCACATGTTTCCTCCCTCCTACAGTCCCGGGTCATTTAAGCGGATTGTGAAAAAACATTTGATGAGGCCGTCAAGCTGAGGGCCACCATTAGGCATAGCATTATCGGTTTTTGTAATGGTGACTCCCATTCCACTCATCCAATACTAACACGTGTTTTGCAGGGAGGGGTTCATATGGAAGTGTGTGGGTACCATCAAGCCCTTCGAGCTTCGGAGCCAAACCAAACTCACCTGCTAGCCGGTATACCAGCTGATTGACTGACGAGCCTCCGACACACTTTCCATTCGGAGCTACTTAGGAGGTCAGACGGCAGTCACTGCAGGATAAGTTGGACCAAAAAGAGGTGAAGGAGTAAGTGGACGCCACGCTTCCAGGTGCATGTCTCGGGAACAACGCTGAGATGACGATAACCTACCGCCTACGTGCTGTGCCAGACAGACAGGTTTAAATTTAAATTGTCATTGCCAAGCACGAGTTACCTCTTTGCTTAAGACTTATCAATAGCTCGTGCAGACAGTCTCCTACCAGCCACCTCAGTTAGATAACCAAACCAATCAAACAAGTTATCACTTAGCCTGTCGACGTCTGCTAGTGGACATAGGCCTCTCCCAATGTGCGCCATACCTCCCGATTCTCCGCTTTCCACATCCAGTCGATCCCAGCTACCTTTTTTCAGGTCGTCCGATCAGTCCGTCTGGCTGAGGAGGCCAGGTAGGTACTTACTACTTATATTATTACGCCGCATCGGCCATCGATCGTAGACATTAGAAAATAGAAAGAAATAATTAAAAATGGTTAGTACTTTATATCTTTTATTAGTAGTAGTTATTTAATATTTAAATTACCCTAATAAAATATCTACGAGTAAATCTTAACAAAGTAAAGTAGTTTATTTGCATACTGTATCGCAAAAACGTCTAAAATATAAAAATTCGAAGACAAATGATTTTTTGCATTGAGAATTTGTCAGTAGATAATAATTATAGGCATCTGTCATCACTCTTTGTTAATTGACAATTAATTAACAGACTTAAGTAGTTGAATCAATCTTGTTTGTTAGAACTAAATTGTATAAGATTAACTAAATTATAGATTTTGCCCCGTTGCTATTGTTTTTATTATGAACTAACAAATAAGATTAATTCAGACATGAACACACTAATCATACATTCGATCAGACCGATAACTTTATATAATTACACTGGTTTACCAGGTTTCTGCTTAGAACTATTTAATTAACAGTATGTAAAAAGAAAGTTACGAATAGTGACTATACTATAAAATTATTATTTTTTGATTAAATCTCTGTTCAATTAACACTAGTTTAAAATTATTTCAAATATTCCAAAATAACTTCATATCAGACGTAGGTAGATACCTAATCCCTACCTACCTATATGAATATTTTGCCTACATTCATAAGATTGCCTTCAAAATTTTACTTTACAAAATCAAAAGGTAGATGAATATCGGTTTAAGTTATTAGTAGAATATAGAAGTATTGACTCAAAATTTATTAATTGACTAGGTACTTAGTAAAGTATTTAATTTCCGATTATTTTATGACGTTTATTATGAAACGTTCAAATGTTCAAAGATAGGTAGAAAGTATTACTAGGCGACCAGTGTGCTAGTGAATTAGTGACTATATATTTTATAATGTTACCAAGAGTTCGAAGCATAGCCTAGAAGCATAGGACCTGGTATCACTTACGTGCTTTGCTTATCAATATATCGATCAGCCTATTGCAGTCAGCGTCGGACCTTTCTCAGTTAATTCACTAATAATTCATAAATTACCTAATAGTCAGAAATATTTTCAAGATATTACATACATATTTTTTTATTAATGTTACATAAATATGAGAAACGCTATAAGATTAACTAGTAAATTAATTGACTTATATTTTTCCTTTGGTAAAAAACATCTTTGGATAGCTAGAAGATCTTAATATAATATATCTACCTAACAATACCTAGGTAGGTATATTATTCATTTCATTTATACCTTAACCTGACATAAAACCAGTGTTATTATCAAAATTTGACTTAAACTAGAATTCTACATAAAAATTTGGGCAACACCGATTAAAAAAAGAACGACGATTTCCACGAAGAAATTTACTTATACAGATAATACTTGCTACATACTAAAGTCAAATTACATATTTATTCGACAATTTTACAATAGGATCTTTTTAGAAATACACTATCGATGTACCCGACGTAGAGTCCCATTTACAGCGCAGACCTAAAAGAGTGAGATAGTACTTACCTAGCTAATTTCAAATTTCCATGCGCCCGACCGAATCAGTACTAAACAATCTGCCCTAGCCTAGATAAATTATTGGCAGTATATATTTTAGGGGTAAGTGATCAATACGGTGACATCGGCGTCCTCGGCGCCCGGACTTGTGCTCACTGCGGCGAGGTGTTCAAATCACGGAGACGTAAATGATCCGCTAGTGGATGCGATTCGCCTTCTCTTCTTTCATCGGGCCATTTCACTACGACGTTGGAGCTATCGGGTGGCAGCGTGATCGGCGGCTCCACGACCACTGGTAATCCTCCTTCGCGTTCCGGAAGCATATGGCCGAACAGTGCCCCCACACGCTGATACATTAGCTGGGGTATTGGTGGCATTACCGTTTCAGGGCCTGGAGTCTCAGATATGGCATGCATCCCGTGATCCATGTGCGCAACCACGATGATGGGAGAATTATCCGGCGGCGGCGAGATGTCGTTCATAGCCCTCATCAATACAGGTGCAGTAGTCTGCGGTGCTGCGCATGTCGAAGCTCCATTGACCCTCGCGTTGAGGCTCTCTAGCACCGTAATCAGCTCGTACAAGCGATCGTCGCATAGCACAGGATTATCTGCAATGCAATTTCCTAAAAATGTATACTTGCAAACAAAACATGGAGTTTAGTAAGAAAATAACATAGATACTTAGTCCTTCCGTCTTACAATAATTTTATTGTGGTGAAAGTCAAGTACTTAAAACTTAATATGATCATATAAAAATCGCGAAAGCACGTAAGCTCGTAATGGCACACATAAGGCAATGGCATTGCTATTCTAAGCGTTCATCGCATTATACTTAAATCCAATACAAATCTCATTTTGTATTGGATGTAAATGTACCTAATAAGATTAAATAGGTAACTACTTTCTATCGCAAGCATCATAAAAAATAATGTACGCACCTTGAAGGTAGATCTTCAGTACACTCGGTACTCCATTAATAGTACACCGAGATTTGGTGACAAGGTCGTAATTAACAGTCCTGATATGGTTAAACGACAAGTCTGCTATACACAGAGATGGCAACCCATGAAAATCTTTATCAAGTGAAGTAATATTGTTATGATGTGCGATCAATTCTTCAAGTGACGGCAAAAATGTCTGAAAATAAGAGTTGATCCTATAAATCCCGATCTATTCGAATGGGGATGAATCAATCAATCGCAAATAGCAAATACAAATTTTCAGTACATTGGACTCGCAAGAGCACGCAAAGCCTAATTAGTACATAAGTAGTTATTGCCCCAATACACATTCAAACAAACCTTTGATGTTTCTTCCAGCGTAGTGATGTGATTATGCGATACGTCCAGCAATCTTAGGTCGTCTAAACCTATGAGGTCATCGGGCGATATTTGTTGAAGTTGGTTATTGCTTAAATTAAGTCGTAACAGACCATGTAGACCCATTAATGCTCCACCCAAGCTTAGAATCCTATTATGGTCCAATCTCAACTCCAGTACACGAGTTTCAACGTCCACTAAATTCTGTAATGTTCGGAACAAATTTATAAACTATACTGTACTATAACCAGAAAAAAAGAACTGTACCCGTCTCTATTCAGAAGTGTGGTTTTACTTGACTGCCAAGAAGGGTTATTGTTAATCTTTTTCAAAGTGAGTAGGTACCTAATAAGGCCTGTAATGTAAAGTAAGTTTCCACTAAAAGGAGATACAATAAAATAAGGGATTATTCTCACGAATCCCACGGAACTGATGGAAAAACAAATTCTCACTGGTTCCACGAATAACCGCTTAGTTCATTTGTTAGAAAAAGGGGATACCCTAATAATAGTAATAACCCAAGAAACAGAATTTATAATAAACCACAACAAAGGATTTTCACTTAACTTGGAAGAATTTATTATATGGACTCAAATATGCGTGTAGAAAAGATGCCTAAATTAGGACGATTGCTCATCTATAGAAGGCAAGCGAATGTTTCGCGAAGTAATAAAATCCAAATACTCGTATGAGTTGAAATTCTAAAAACAATCGTTGTTTACTCGCTCAAGTCCATTCTGCAAATTTACGTATGAGAACATGGAACTTTTGTGATTGTAAATCTGTAGGTACTAAGTATTGTTTGCACTCTAAATAATAAAAAGTTAGAGATTATCTGTAGGAACTTACTTCCATGTTTCCCGTGACATGGCTTATTCTGTTATGAGAAAGATCAATCACAGATAATCTTCTTAAGCCTTTGATTTCTTGCAGAGAAAATTCTGTCATAAAGTTGTGAGTCAAATTCAAGTATCTTAAAGATTTCAAACTTCTTAAGGAGCCGTTTAATGAATTCAGTTGATTGTAAGCAATATCCAATTCACCCAGCTTCTCTGCTTCTGTGAAATCATCCTCTGCTAACTAAAATGTTAAATTAAATAACTGTTAAACAAATATGCACTTATCAGACAAGGGGTTATTAAGATATGCATGACATTTACATATAATATTAAACAAATAAATAAAAATAATATGATAAAGTGCAATCCATAGCTACGAACGTAGGCGCATTTGCAATTGAAAAAAACTAAGTGTAGGTAAACAAGGAAATGCCTCCCATCCTATCAAATGTTATTCTAAACCAATATGTATTTTATTTTTAGAAAAAGGCTGCATTTGTCCTACAAGCTAAGTACTTTGCTGTCAATATGCAATTTTTGCAGTCAGCTAACATATCTAATAAATATGATTGCATGGTGCATAACTGAAATGCAATTATTGCTAAAATTCAAACTAACTACATAATACAATGTTGGTCTAACTGCGTGATAAACGTGCAGCAAGCGCGCGTCACCGGTCTATGCGCCGTTCAGCTACGAGTGCAATGCGCAGTTGTAGAAAAGTTTTAATGCAGTTGTTTACGATAATGCATAACTCCGAAACCGCATCCAAATGGCAATTTTGCAGCTATATTGCAGGCCAGATGTAGTTTCCTAGCACTCCAAGCCCTTGCACAACTACCTACATAACACGTTATACCTACCTATTAGTTTGCTTGTTTCTATCTCGTTTGCTGTCATCTAATTTAAATTATCAGAAACAAAGATCATCAGACATATCAAATCGATGACGTAGAATTCTATTACATATAAATCACGCTTTTCCTATTGGAGTAGGCAAAGACAACATCTTTCCACTTACTACGATCTTGGCATACATCTTTCGCTTCTTCAACTTTCATAATTGTTTTCCTACACGAACGCCGCGGTTGCGGGTACTTTTGGCCTGGCCTTTCCCCAACACGTCCTGGATCTCATTAAAATATGTACGCTTAGGTCAACCTTTACCGGGTTGCCCATTTACCCTGGCATTATATATCTATTTCCTCAATCTTCCTTCATCCATCCTCTTTACAGGTCCGAACTATCTAGGCATCCCTTTCTCTATCTTGTTCACTACATCTTCAACCATACCACAACGTTATCTTACTACACTGAATAAAATTATTAGAACGTTAAAACATCTAATGACTACTAACATTTTCTATTTTATTGAATGATAGCCCTATTCTCATCAGCTTCCGAGACTTTTGTAATGTTCCATCTAAAGATTTTATGTTATTATCGTAAAAGTACAGCGACTCCAAAGATGGCATTTGTTTTAAATCCCTTGGCATACTTTGCAGCTCGTTCTGCGCAGCATGAATGAGAGTGATCTTTTTCGCTTTCTGAAAAAAGAAGATTAACCCGGTATGAATATGTTGTAGGTAAGTATTAAAAGGCATCGAAAGGAATATAGGCTTTTAACTGAGATCACACAAATGTAGAGAAGCATCTCGTTCAAGAGATTAAATAAAAATAAATGAAGACATTATCTTAAAGATAACAATATTTAAAAAATCTAGTAACGATATAAATATACCACTACGTATGGACTGGTAGGATTTGTCTGTGAGAGAGACTTATTTCATAACATAACCCACCTCGCAGCCTTAGTGCAGGTTGTCAAATTTTAGACAGTGGTATGTGAGAACATAACGATGAGCTTGTAGCCATTATTTGTCATTTCGGCTCCGGCACAGAATGATCAGTATGACCACATCTCAAAATGACCACATTTCAAAATGTCCACGTCTAAGAACGACTGTTCTTAGATTGACCATTTCCCAAATAGATAACATCTCAAAAAGACCACATCTCATAATGACCATATCTCAAAATGACCACTTCTCAAAAATTACCACATTCTATAAAATTACAGGGGTTGGTATAAAGGTGCTCGGTCACCGCGAGCATTCACGTGTAATGTATACTTATATGTTTCATATTCATCAAATATTAGTAAATATACAGAGTTAAGTACTTTCCAATTTATAAAATTAGATTTATGGGTAGGTAGGAACAATATTTATGCATTTTGTGTGGAACGTTCATCGTGCGTACAGCTAAGGAGTGGAATTCCTTGCCTGAGTCTGTGTTTCCGGAAAGCTATAACCTGGGAGTTTTCAAGTCACGAGTGAATAGGTTCCTTCTAGGCAAGCGTGATTCATCGTAGACCACATCGTCACTTACCATCAGGTGAGATTGAGGTCAAACGTAAGCCTATCATGAATAAAAAAAAAGCCTCGCCTTGGCTGTTCAATTTATTCATGAGTAATATGAAAGGCAGTGAATGTGGAATAAAAATGGGAGATCTGCATGTTATGTGCCTCCCATACGCCGATGACCAAGTAATACTTGCACCGTCTGCGGAGGAGTCGCAGAAAATGGGAAACTGCATGAATGAGGTCCTTAAAGCGAAAGGTGTGAAAGTACATGCAAGAAAGACGAAAGTTATGAGAGGAACTAAGAAATGACTGAATGTAACGTTATGATTGAATGTGTGGAGCAAGTGGCAGAATTTGTTTACTTGGGAAGTCTGTTTACGAGGGATGGGAAATACGATGGAGATATTGAAAGGAGAGCGACTGCGGGCAATCGTGTGAATGGTGCACTGAACTGGTGGTTTGGACACGCGCAGTCGGGTAAAAACCACTTCACTTCACTAAATTTCACATATTATATTATTAGAAAGTAGGATTAGTGGGATCACTTGCCTTCCGTACAAAGTTAACCAGCAGAGGTAGTTTTGAGAAGTGGTCATTTTGAGATGGGGTCATGTTGAGATGTAGTCATTTTGAGATGTGGTCGTTTTGAAATGTGGTTATTTTGAGATGTGGACATTTTGAAATGTGGTCATTTTGAGACGTGGACATTTTGAGAAGTAGTCATTTTGAGATGTGGTCATTCTGTGCCGGAGCGGTTTCTAGGTAGTGAATGTAAATATTTGCAATAAGTGAAACAGTTGCTGAATGCTTACCTACTTTCAAAAGCTGAATGTACTTACCACGGGCAACTCATTGTCAATGGATTTCAAATGGTTTGCGTTGATAAAAATCCATTCCAAATCGTCTAAATCTTTTAGAGCTCCATTCAACGTAGTGAGTTTATTAATTCCAAGGTGTATGTGTCTTAAAGCCTTGGGTATAGCATCCTTCTCTATTTTCGAAATTTGATTATCAGCTACCACTAAATGTTCAACTTCTTGAATATCCTTTACGAAAAAGAAAATATTATTATTAAAGATATATTTTAACAGTGGTGACTCCCGCTCTGAATCATAATATATATGATGCAAAGGATGGCCTTTGCTATTCAACGAGGCAATGCAGCCAGCATAATTGGCCACCATTGCAACGGATACGGTGAAGGGCGGCTTAATAGACTTTGACCTTGTGTAGTCTGTAGTTAAAAATTATGAATAAAAATAAATTATTTTATTGTTTTCATGTTATAAACACATGAATAAAGAATAATATTATGCAGTAAATACATATTAAATAATGCAAGATTGAATTCGACGAGTTCGACCGCTTCATTTTATTTTCTCGTAATTACAATAAAGTTGTTCTACACTAAGCTTTTTTACCATTATAATACGTGCACCAAAAACATTTGAAACCAAGCCAACCTCACTTGCAAGTCAGTACACCTGCTGATATACAGACGAGGCTCTGGCGTTGTCTCTGGAGTTTCTCTGGAGTTTCAAGTTGGGGATGACAGACTGTAGTCGGTCCCATAAAAGCCTTATAAGTCAAATCAAAACGAGGAGAAGTAAGCAGACCCCCGGTTCCGAACAAAGCTAAGATAATGATGACTTACTTTGAAATCATCCACCGTAAGTTTAGTAATTTTGTTCCTGCACATATCAAGTGTCTTGACATGCGGCAAGTGCTTCAAGACGTGCCGGGGCAGCTCCGCCAGTGAATTGTCAGCCAAACTGAAGTAGTCCACCAAATCTAATTTGGTGAAAACCTCTTCTTTCAATTCACTGAAATAGAAATGAAATGAAAAGTTAAATAAGTACTGTTAATTAACTTATGCCTCATCAATCAGTACGAAAATTTGTATGATGCCGGGATCTGACCGTGGTCAGAAGCAAGAGTGCGTGGACTGTTACCGCATTATTTTACGATACGCCAAAAACGCGGCCGCCGCGCCGCGCCGCCAGTAAGAAACGAAATGGGGTGACACTCCCGTGCCGCAGAAGGCACCGGGCGGAGACACCACGACACGGTTGTGGGGACGACGGTTTACTCGCCTTAGCAGAAGCAGACACCGCCTGACAGGGCATCGTGTTTACATGCTAACTTTTCTATGGGAAGGGGGATGTGGTTGTATCACAACATGGTTGCCAACGTAACGACCAAGGCCGGTTGGAGTTGCAGGGATATCTTAGCCCCAGATGACCCAGATTCCCAGGCTACTATGGCGGTCATAACGAAACAATATATTTTTATTGATAATATTGCATGTTATAATAAAAGGAAAAAACTACAAAAATCCTAAAATACCTATTTCATTTTAATGCGATTTACTAAAGAACGTGTTTGTACTGCCTGAAGAAGGAATAGTCTATAATTCCATACGTTACGCCAGAACCTAACGCGAGGAAAAAATATTCACACTCACTTTCGCTTTCGCATTAAAAAAAATAGTAGAACATAGACACATCATGTTAGACAAATTACTTGAGAATGAAACACGAGTAAGTAAAGTGACAAACCTAGTAATTATTCAGTCTAATCGTAGTATTTACAAAGGTATCGCGTTAATCATGTCTATTATATCAACAGCGCTGTCAACCAAAGGGTAAAATAATAAATTAGACGTGGTTAGCTGACTTGATAGAGTGTCACTTCACTTTTATTTAAGAATAATAATTAGGGTTCCGGCTAAAAAATTCAAACCCAGATCTTGGATGATCGCGTCGAAGTAGTTCGTAAAATACTCGTATTACCAATAAATATATTCAGATCGTAAACAATTGTGATAAAATGAGACACAACAGAACAACCTGCAGAAATGAAAAACAACAAAATAGAAGATAAAATGTAAAATACGTAAAGCTAGGCTTTAAACATTATAACTTGCACGGAGACGAGAAACGTGACAGTTCATAATTCGGAAGATTTACCGAAAAAACTTACTTAGGTACTCTTGTCCGAAAATAGGTATCTTTTTACAATCGTTGCCATGTAAGTAAACGATATTGGGTGGTAGGGTGGCCAGAAGACTGACAGCTTTGCCACGTTTAGCAATGCTAACTAATTTTCTGAGCAAAAGAATATTGAAGTATATTCTTTATAGAGGGCTGGTGCCCTCTGGTCATAGGTAGCTTCTTAGATACATAGTTACTTCGTGCTTCTGACTTCCATACAAACGTCCTTTTACCACTTTAGGAGTGAAATTTTCAAATTTCCTTCCTTATTGGATACTAAGCACTCTAAAATTACCAGTGGTTTAGGCTCTGCGTTAATAAATCAGTTAGTCATTCGGGACAAGTACAGCCTACATAGGTAATTAGGTACTTATACCTAGTTTAGGTAGAAGATAGTTAAATTAAGTACCTACTTAAACTTTAATACTGTTTTTGGTTGAAGTATCGAAATTCGGGAAATAAGTAGGTACCTACCTAGTTACAAAATATTTTAAAGCAAACCATCATCAAATTCATCAATCTAATGATGAATCTACTTTTGGGGTAATACCATTTGAAGTGGGGCAGTTTGCATGCCATAACGTATGCAAATGTAGCTGGTTTAGTAAACATTAATATGAATAGGTCAACGTTCTGGGGTTATCAATGCAGGGGCGGCGCCAAACGGTCGCGTGGACGACAATCTGCGCGGGCGCCGCCGCCGCTTGCTTTTGACGCGACGGACGACTTCACATTCACAACCCCACCGTCACAACTTCGTTGATGATCCCAGGATTCCACCACTAGGTGCCTATATTGTAACATATATCGAAGTCGTGCAAAGGTATAAATCTACTGGTAGTTCGTCAACACTTAGAGTTAGAGATCAGTATCTACTCGCCCCGTATGGAATCGTAACTGCATTTGACCAACTTTAAAATTCTTTTTGATTATGACTTCCTAGTCACATTCTTTACAGTAACTTACGTTTTTTAATTGATGCCTAGGACCGACGTAGTACTTTACATAGAATAGTAATTTCTACATTTTACTAACCAAGTATAACCTGTTAGTATGGTTGTTGAAATGCAGTTTCGATATTATACGTAGGAGTAGGAAGTGTCGAGATAATCAGCTTATTCTAGTGATAAAATTCAAAATATGTCTAAACTTCATTTTGAAAATATTAATGTAGACCAGTGCCGATAGACTTTGAGACAAAATAAATTTATAGTAGGATGAAACCTGTTGGAAAAGGATCAGAATGTAACAAAAACTAAAGGAAAAATAAATTACGGGCGATCTGAGGTCGGGAAGGGGGGAGGGGGGTGAGTTTTAAGGGTAAAAACGGTTTATCTCGGTTTCCGGCAAAACTACAATTCCTATGGAAAAAAGTTAAATGACAAAGTTGTAGTTAATAAAGAGACCTACAACTTTTGTATTTACACTTTTTTCACATGACCTCAAAATGTACCTATGTGAAAAATTCAAATAATTAAGTTTTTAGTTTTTTATTTTTATCTTAAGCAAAACAAATTTGTTTTTCACGAAATTTGGTGAAAACTTAGCTTTTTATGTCCCAAAGACACTGTAATTCTTTTGAATTGAAATATTCTTTTTTTCAGCTTATTTTGACTAAATATCGAAAAGCCACCCTAATTTTCAACCGAAAATTCTCACGTCAAAATATCAGCTTTTTAAAAAAAGTCAAAGAGTTTTTTGTTCTTTGAAATCTCTTCTTTCTGATAATGTAAAAATATATATACATTGCTATGGTAAATGTTCTCAGAAAATGCAAAGAAGAAAAACTCGAATTCGAAATTAATATTTTTGTATTTAGTCATTTCCTCGCTGAGGTGGGATGAAAAGTTACATGTTGCATAACTTCATGGTTGCACTCGAGTGCAAAGATTTTTCACCTTGTGCACTTTTGATTCCCTCGCTAAAGCTCAGGGTTCTATTTTGTGATTATTGTATTTAGTCATTTCCTCGCTGAGGTGGGATGAAAAGTTACGTGTTGCACTATAGCTTCATAGTTACACTCGAGTGCAAAGATTTTTCACCTTGCGCATTTTTGATTCCCTCGTTAAAGATCTGGGTTCAATTTTTAGAACCCTTCGCGTGCTCAGTTTTGATAACCGAGCAAGCGAAGGGTTCATAATTTGAATCACGAGCGCAGCGAGCGATTCACAAAATAGAACCCTGAGCTTTAGGGAGGGAATCAAAAGAGCACAAGGTGAAAAATCTTTGCACTCGAGTGCAACCATGAAGTTATAGTGCAACATGTAACTTTTCATCCCACCTCAGCGAGGAAATGACTAAATACAAAAATGTTAATTTCGAATTCGAGTTTCTCTTCTTTGCATTTTCTGAGAACATTTACACTAGCAATGTATATATATTTTTACATTATCAGAAAGAAGAGATTTCAAAGAACAAAAAACTCTTTGACTTTTTTTAAAAAGCTGATATTTTGACGTGAGATTTTTCGATTGAAAATTGGGGTGGTTTTTCGATATTTAGTCAAAATAAGCTGAGAAAAAGAGTATTTCAAATCAAAAAAAAATTAGTGTCTTTGGGACATAAAAAGCTAAGTTTTCACCAAATTTCGTGGAAAACAAATTTGTTTTGCTTAAGATAAAAATAAAAAACCAAAACTTGATTATTTGAATTTTTCACATACTTTTTGAGGTTATGTGAAAAAAGTGTAAATACAAAAGTTGTAGGTCTCTTTATTACCTACAACTTTGTCATTTAACTTTTTTCCATAGGACTTGTAGTTTTGCCGGAAATCGAGATAAACCGTTTTTACCCTTAAAACTCACCCCCCTCCCCCCTTCCCGAGCTCAGATCGCCCGTAATTTATTTTTCCTATCATTTTTATTATATTCTCTTCCTTTTACAACAGGTTTCATCCTACTATAAATTTCTTTTACTTTTTACCATTTTCATAGCTATCGGCACTGGTCTAATGGCAATTGTAAAACTTTTGAATAACTTTGTGTACCTATTTTATATAAAGTGAAATTCTGGCACTCGGCTTTTAAATCCCGTACTATATAGATAGGGTGTGGTGAGGGGTTCCAGTGTACCTACCTACTTAATTAGATTTAAAAACCACATTCAATATGTAGGTAGGTAGTACGCGGGCTTAAGCTGAATTTCATCGATGATCATTGATCAGTCAGACTTGACTCGGTCACGTAGGACCTAACTCATGTTTCAAATTTAATTTAGTTAGGCTGCACCACAGAAAGTTTTTTTTTGTGGTTACCACTCAATAAATTTCACTGCGTAAAAACTGAAAACTCAATGTAATTTGAACGGTGTTCACTGATAAAAACTAGCAAATACCTTTTTTTTTTTTTTTTTTTTTTTTTCGTGCGGAAATCCTCATGGATACCCACCCCGCGGCCAGCGGGGCAGGTTATGTCGGACTCTTACCGACTAAAACCGCACGCCGTCTAGGGTCTTCTGACGCCAGGGTGTAAGGTGGCCCAAAGAGCATTTCCCTCGCACCCCGGCTTGACCCGGGCCATCTCCGGATTCGAGATGGCCCCCTCGGGTTTGGGAACCGCGTGGTTCCCGTCATGCCCCCGGAATAGGGGGGGGCGCGCTCACGCGCGCCGCCGCCTCGGCCTGCTTCTGCTAGGGTGACAGGCGGCTCCACCCGTCACCCCCAGGCCAGCGCTCATGGAGGACGGAGGTCGTCAGACCTCCGACGCCTTAGGCGTCCGCGCCCGCCGCCGTTCGGGAGAGCTCTGTGCAGCCTCTCCCGAACCCTTTCCGCCGCCTCCTTCTCGAGCATGACTTGCTCGCAGAAGGAGGCGGCGGCCGACCACGCGTCCGCACTCTGCACCATCGCTGCGATCAGCACCGGCAGTGTGAGGACTCCCACCCCGAGGGCTGCCAGGAGGGCCTGTCTCGGCACCTCCCACGCCGGACACTCAGCCAGCGTATGCAGCCCTGAGTCCTCGTCCGCATCGCAGTGATGGCACTCGGGCGTTGGCTCCTTCCGAATCAGACACAAGTGATCCCCGAAGCACCCCTTACCAGAGATCACCTGCGTCAGCCGGTACGAGAGGCCCCCGTGAGGCCTCTCCAGCCAGTCCTCCATGACGGGTCTTACCGCCGCTACAACGGCGTGCCCCGCGCTTGGTTGCCCAAGTCGGTCCTTCCACTCCACCACGGTATCCCGGCGGAGCTGGGCGTGGACGGCCTCGATTACTCGAGGCTCCGGGTCCAGTCCCCGCTCCTGCGCCTCCTTTCGCCACCAATATAGGCGCGAAAGGGCTCTCGCCTCCAGGTCCCACGGTGGAGTCCCGGCAAGGAGACTCGCCGCATCGAAGGAGATCGTGCGGTACCCCCTGATGACCCTGATAGCCATAACGCGCTGTGGCGCTCGCAGCGTGCGCCAGTTACGGCTATTCAGGGCCTCCGCCCAGATCGGGCACCCGTACAGGGCCATGGACCGCACGATCCCCGCGTAGAGCCTCCTGCAGGAGTCATCCGGCCCCCTCATGTTGGGCAACAGCCTCGCCAGAGCGTTAGCCGTGCCCTTCAATTTGGGGGCCAGCCTTTGGAGATGCTCCCCAAAGTCCCATCGGCCGTCAAGCACGAGCCCCAAATATTTCATCTGGGGCTCAATGCCGATGGATATGCCTCCCACATCGATGCTGGATCCCGCTGGTGGCACGCTCCGAGGCCCATGGAAGAACAGAGCCTCGGTTTTATGCAGAGCCACCTCGAGACCCAGCTGCCGGATCCGACCCACGACTTGGGCAACCGCGGTCGTGGCCTTCAGGGTCGCTTCGCTGTGAGACGCCCCGCACGCCGTCACTAGCGTGTCGTCCGCGTAACACGTGACGGCTGCCCCGTTCACAAGCTCACCGCGAAGCACCCAGTCGTAGCCGATATTCCACAGGAGCGGCCCCAAGACCGATCCCTGCGGAACACCGCACGACATTTCCCGCCTGCCGAGACCGGTCATGCTCGGGTAGATGACGGCTCTCTCCGACAAATACGCCCCGACTATGCGGCGAAGGTAGAGAGGCACTTCGTGATACACGAGCGCCTCCCTAACGCAACTCCAGGGCAAGGTGTTGAACGCGTTGGCGATGTCCAGGGACACCGCCAACATCACCTCACCCCGGGCAACTGCATCCTTCGCCAGAGCCTTCACGCGCATGATGGCATCCACGGTGGAGCGCCTCTGCCGGAAGCCGTACTGGCCATCCGACAGGTCCGGCCCCACTCTGGAGAGGTGCTCGACGAGGCGCTTCGCGATCACTCTTTCAAAGAGCTTGCACACCTCGTCGAGCAACACTATGGGCCGGTAGGCGGACGGTGAGTCCGCCGGGCGCCCCTCCTTTCGGATGAGGACCAGCTTCCCCGTCTTCCACAGTCTCGGAAACTGGCCCCGCTCCAAACATGCGCTGAAAAGCCCTCTCAGTCGGGGCCCGAGAGCATCGTCGTCTAGAGCCAGGACCCACGCTCGGCCGGGAATGCCGTCGGGTCCCGGGGCGGTGTTCTTGGCTTTGAGCCTTCGCACCGCCAGCTCCAGTTCTACCCAAGCGACCTCGGGTACGTCGTCGTCATCCACGCTGGGCGCTACAGGCGACCGAGGCGGAGTCATTTGCGGCGGAACTTGTTCCACCGCCCTCGCTGGGAACAGGGAGCTAACCACTCCTCCGAGGAGATCTGGCTGGAGACACTGGGTCAACGGCGGGGCCCAAGGGCGCAGCTTGCCCCGCACCATGCGATAGGGCCGCCCCCACGGGTCCCGCTCCAACGTCTCCAACAGCTCGCGGCGGGCCTCGGCTTTGGCCCGCCTTATCTCCACTCGGAGGGCCTTTCGGGCCTCCCTGTATTCCGCGTATAACTCCGCCTGTCGGGCCTCCGCATCTGCGGGGCGGCGACGCCTCCTACGGAATCGGGCCCACCGGCGGTGTGTGATCACGCAGGCTTGACGCAGCCTCGCGATCTCCATCGACCACCAGTAGACCTGACGCCTCGGATTATAGGGCGGAGCCCTAGGCATCGCCGCGTCGCAGACACGGGTCATGGCCTCCCGGAACCACTCCGCTTCATCTTCTAAGTCGACAGGCCTGTCCGGCGCAGGGGCCCAGGCCTGTACGATGGCGGCTTCCAGGAGGAGCTCCCGATCTAGTCGCTTAAGCGCCCAGCGTGGCGCCTGAGGAGCCGGTGTGACCGACGCAGCGTTTGCAGGGGGGGAGACATCAAACCGAATGTATCGGTGATCCGACTTTGTCTCCTCCTCCACGACGACGCGCCAGTCCTGGACACGGTCGAACAACAAGGGGCTCGCGAACGAAAGGTCCACGATGGAACTGCCCCTGGAGGTCACGAACGTGTCCTCGGCTCCCCGATTGAGGAGAACTAGACCGGATCTGTCGGCCCAGTTCTCCAATGCCGTGCCCCTTGGGTTCGTGTAGCGGGAACCCCAGGCCCGTGACCAGGCGTTGAAGTCCCCGAGCACCAGAACCGGATGGGGTTGGCAGGCTCTGACGACGACGGACAGCTGTACGAGCCATCGCTCGTACGCGTCTATCCCCACGCCTCGGCTAGGCATGTAGTATGCGGCCACGACCGCTATTTCGCCCACCAACGCCGCAATGCAGCCGGGTCCCCTTGCCAGAACAACAAGGGGAGGGGTGCCGGCGGCGGCGTTGTGGACCAGTGCCGCCTGCCCGTCCACGTCGGTCTCCCAAGCGGGCCCGAGAAACCGATGCGTGTACGGGTCGGCGACAGCAGCTACATTTATGGACCACTGTGCCATACTCTGGAGCAGAAGGGCCTGAGCATAGGCACCGTGGCCCACATTCACCTGCAGGATGCGGAGTTGGGGATCCATTATGGAACCCCTACCTCCGCACTCTGCCTCGAACTAGAGGCGGAAGGCCGGCTTCCCGGCTTCGGCTCCACTCCGGTACAGGCCTTGCTGCCAACCCTATGGTCAGCCGGCTTGCCCCCCGCTGCACACCTGAAACAGTGCAGCGGAGCCCCGCACTCGCCGGCTTTATGACCGGGTTGACCACAGCGGAAGCAGCGGTCACCGACCGTCACCTCCGCCGTGCACTGCACCCCCACATGGCCAACCGCCAAGCACCTGAAGCACCTGGTCGGTCGGGCCTGCAGGAGCCGTGCCTGCACCCTCAGGAAGCCTCCTACCAGGAAGCTCCGCCCATCGGCAACCTTTTGGGCCGCCGTGATAGGGCAGCCGACAACTGCTGCCCCCTGTCCACCGCGGCCGAAGCGTATAGCTAATACCTAGTAAGTCTTAAGCCCAGCGCAAACCGCTGGAGGCGCGGTGGAGAGCTTTTTTAGTCAACTATTTAATATGAATTACTATTCATATTAAATTGTTTTGATAGGTAACTTATACCTACGGTCTATGATTAAAATGCTATCCGCACCTCCAACGGTGTGTGCTGGGCCATAACTATCAATTTACATAAAATTATTGCACAAATCTTTAACATTTTAATCACACTCTTGACATGTTGTAGGTACCTAGATGTAATAGTTTTTAGGTTTAATAAACGGTTCTCTGCATGTAGGTACCTACCTACCTACTTTACAAATTGGATAAGTACTAAAACCAAACCATACTGCTAATGTTTTATCTGTTTCTTTCATTATCAGATAGAAAAGGACAGATGATTTATTTTAGTGAACACCTGTCAAATTAAGTCGGCGCCTTGACGGTAGGTACCCTTAAATTTTAGTCGACTTACGAACATGCGACTTAGCTTACTATGCACCAACAAGGCGCTGTAATTTGACAGGTTTTAAGTTAAATAAAATCATCTGTCCTTTTTTATCTGATAATGAAAGAAACAGATGCAATTAGAAAATTTTAGAGAATTTTAAGTTTATATATTTTTTTTTTTATATTCAGTCCGTCTATTGACTTAGCCCCGCTGGATGGTAAGAAGCAAGGGCAAAGTCCAGAGGGTACGGGCCGCCATTCCAGACACCATTCGTCCCAAAATGGCGGCCCCTACCTTGACGGCCTAGACAGATGCCTTTTCACGCCCCGCTTAAAGAACCCGGGATTGAAGGAAGAAGGAAACACGTGTGCAGGAAGTGCATTCCAGTTTTTAATTGTGCGACATAGAAAGGAAGCACCGAACCGCTTGGTTCGAGACCGAATGGTCTCGACTGTGTGCGGGTGGCACCTCAGCCCCGCACGTGTTGTTCTGGATCGGAAGAGAGACGGTGGGATTAGTTGGAATAGCTCCTCAGAACATTCACCGTGGTAGAGGCGGTAAAATACCGCTAGAGAGGCAATATCTCTACGCAATTGGAGAGGCTCTAGAGTGTTGGTTACCTCGGGACTATCAATTATACGGACGGCACGTCGCTGCAATCTGTCGAGAGCGTCTAATAAGTACTGAGCGGAGCCATCCCAGAGATAAGAACAGTATTCCACGCAGGGACGAATTTGTGTCTTATACAAAAGACACCGCTGCCCCGGCGTGAAAAACCGCCTCACCTTGTTCAGAACTCCGAGTTTTCGTGAAGCTGTTTTGATGACGCTCTCGATATAGAGATGTAACAACAGAATTAGCAGCATTACCTAATAGGTACTTGTAGGTAAGCAATCATTATGCTCACCGGCACAGATTACCTAATAGTAGGACTACCGGTTGCAGGTAGGTAGATATATTTATGGACTTTTCTTTAAAATGTATTTGATCTGATTGGCATAGGTATACTTATCCGTAAGTCGAAAGTCGACCCTTACCGAAGTTACTGAGCTGCCCAATACTCATTCGTTGTTTCGTCAGATTTGACAGAGAGGATGGAAGAATATGTCCATCCTCTCTGTCAAATCTGACAATTTAAAGTTAATTCATCAATAAATGTTGGGAGGTACCTACCTATATGGAGGTACCTCCTAACTTTTATTAAGCTATTTACCACATGGAGCAATCCCATGGATGTACAAATACATATCGTGAAGGCTAGATCAAATTGTTCCAATGCACATCTTTAACACCATTGAGTAAATACGTACAAAAATTACAAGTAATGCCTACCTGAGTCTATCCAAAATTGCGGACCAATGTTTCAGGCAATTGGTATAATATGAATAGCATTTTTATTAATCGATTCCGAAGAAGGCACATTGACACTTAATTTTTTCACTTACCTAAAGGTGTGCCTTTATTGCGGCAGAAAAATCTCGGTTAACATTGAACAGCGGCGTCTTCGAAAAAAAATGGCCCGATGACTCCTCCACTGTGAACAGCGCACCATATAATCACTTTGAGCGGGTGTTATGGCTTCTCGTGCATCACTCGTGGATTTTCGGTGTCCCAGAAGCGATAGTTTTGCTTGTTCAAGTACCCGCTGAAGTGGAAATGAGCCTTATCGCTCATTATGATTTTGGTCGCAAAATAGCTCACTTAAATAAACGATTATTCCGCGTTCTTGGGGGGTTTATGGCTTCATGGCTTGTTCACTTGTATTCTACATCTGTATAGTTCACAAATATCAAAACAAATTTGATATTGGCCGCCATTTGCAAAATTAAAAGCATCTTCCAAAAGGGTGATTTCTATTGGCCCACCTTGTACATTAAATTTTATACCTATAAACTAAAATAATTACTCTTCTTGTTAACCGCGATCGCGTGAAGTTGTTAAGATACAATTTTATCAGTACTTCCAAAGAAAAAATGACTGTAGCCTTGACTTATTATCACATGCGTAACAGTTTATTAGAAATAACTCTTATTTATCCTTATGAATAACATGATTTTTTGATCTGGGGCATCCCATCTTCTAATTAAGTAAATATCTCGCTAAATTTTACGCTAAAAAAATTTAACGAGATATATTTACTTTAGATGGTAACTTATAGAACACCATACTATGTTCTATGTTACCGTCTAAAGTCTAAATAATTATGTCCCATTTCCAGAGACAAAACAAAATCCCATTTAACATCCATCGAATAATAGTTTATTGATGTTTGATAACCTATAAGACCTATTTTGTAGAGTCCCGAGACCGTGCTCATAATGGGTTGTACTTACCTATTCTATGAAAACAGTGATAGATTCTTTACTTTTTGTGAAAAAAATCTATAGTTATAACTATTTGTACCTAGCTATATTTAATAGTACCTAAGTAAATTACATTACTTACCTATATAATTAATGGAAGATATTTTAAAAATGTTGCATAAGTACTTATGCGATATTTCTGACAGTAGTCACAGAATATAATAATACTAATGACGTCTAACTGTGCAGTAGATAGATACCTACTACACTATAACTAATTAGTAGGTAAGTACATGATACCAACTAGAACTTAACTTAAATGTTAAATAGACTATTAAGTCTATTTAAATGTGTCAAAATCTAGTCTAGTAGCACACTACTGGACTAGATTTTGACACTGTTAAAGGATTAAATACCAATGTTATGTCGTGCTCAGTTTGCTACTCGTGGACTCGAACAGTGCATAATTGACGTACTCGCTTAGGCCAAAGGGTAATTAAATTACAAAACGAGACCAGCATATATACAATTGAGCAAACCGCTAGGCTTGACTGAGGAATAAAGCGTACGGATTGTATTTATGATTTAATGAAACCATACAAAAGTTACTAATAATATACAGTATGTCTTTACTGGCACAGTATTCATATTTTCTTATGGTGTTGTTAAGTAATCTGGCACTATAGGAGATAGCAGGAAACTGTATTAGGGACCGTTAGTCACCACCGCAAAGCCCATACGCCAAACTAAAATTGATAGCAGAAGTAGGAAAGCGGACCCCAGGCCCCAAAGTAGTGGATTTGGAGGTAACCGGGACTAACGCTAAGATTTCCGTACTAGCGTTACGGATTTAGTAGGTACGTATAGTCGTATAAAAATGAGGCCAGTAAATTTACAATATAGATAACAGTCCAACGGAAAGTTCTTTAGAACGAGCCACTTTTGAACCCGATGGAAAAAAAAACATGTTTTAAATTTGAAAATAGGTCTCTTTGCCACGTGTAACTCCAACCAACGAAGATTCTTGATTGTTCGCAATTTTAGCGAGAGCATTAGAGAATCAAGCATCTAACAGCATGAGAGGCTCAGGGCTAAGTAGTAACCAAGTAGGTTAACGCATTGTATGGTATGCGATCCTAGCCAGTTAGTGTCCTAGGATGAAGGAACATTCTTAACACATCGGGACCCTCCGTGCCTCGGAGATCACGTTAAGCCTAATCCTTCGTATCGGTCCCATTTGCCATACGAACATCTATCGCAGTCTTTACAGGCAGATTAAGGCTGCGTTTCCACCAGAGATGTGCGATGGAAATGTGTCGTGCGAGGATGTCTAGCTGTGCTGTGAAAATGTGTGGGTGTTTCCACCAAAGCTGTGCGATGATAATGTGCCTACGAGGATGTGTAGCGGAGCTGTGAAAATGCGCATTTATGTGTGGCGCGAGGATGCGTTGCGAAGCTGTGAAATGTGTCGACGGGGGTGCGGTGTAGTGGAAGCGGAGTAACGCGAAAGCCTGCCTGCCGCTGCGGCTCACGTCTCACTTTGCTGTCGTAAGCGCTTGTAGTCGTACGCATGTCGTACGGTTGCGTGGCATAATGGACGAAAAATTAATTGATGCCGTTAAAAAGTTTCCGTGTTTGTGGAACACTTCTTTGTCATTTTACAAATGTAATGAAACTAAGGACGCAGCGTGGGAGGAAATAGTCAAAGAAATAAAATATAAAGATGGTAAGTAATAATCATGTATTAAAATCAGGTATATTAAAATACAAGTTACAATATTTGGGTATTTATTGTGTGCGATGAATTCGTGACGAAATACGAGTATCTTGCCATGACACTTTTCCTTGATTATTGAAATAAGAGCAGTATTTCTCTCGTACTTCATAACCATCACTTGACTCGACGACGGAAATGCTAGGAACGGATACAAGAGTACTTGTATTTGTGTTATCAATGGAATCCAAATAATTAGTTTGTCTTTCAATTAAAAAATTATGCATTACACATGTGGCTTTTACGATTTTGTCAACCGTTTCCACTCTGCATTCAAAGTCTTTACGATATACATACCACTTTCGTGCCAATACACCGAATGTAGCTTCCACAATGCGACGTGCCCTCGAAAGTCTATAGTTAAATATACGTTTCTGTTGGTCTAACTGGTCCCGCGGATATGGGCGCATGAAATTTTCCATCAAAGGAAAAGCCTCATCTCCAATGAATACAAATGGTACTGGTTCACCTCCTTTATATAATGGTTCAGGTTCTGGAAGATTCAATCTTTTTTCTTTCAAATATTTTCCAAAAACACTATCATCAAATATTCCAGCATCACTAAATCTTCCCATGGATCCCACATCAACCATTATAATCTTTCTCCTAGCGTCAGCTAAGCACATAAGCACTATAGAACATCTTTGTTTGTAATTAAAAAAAGAGGACCCAGTGTTTGCAGGACACATTATATAAACATGTTTACCGTCTAGAGCCCCCAAACAATTTTTAAACTGCCATAGCTCTTGAAAATCCTTTGCTATTCGCTTCCAGTCGTCTTTGGTAGGTTTTGGAATAACAAGAGGTTGTAAAACAAGCCAAAGAGCATTACAAACTTCTGCCACAATTCTCGACACACTTGCTACTCCAATCCTAAAATTTTCTGCCAATCGTGTGAACGACGAGCCCGTGGATAAATACCTGCAAAAAAAGGAATGTTTATAATAATAGTAAAAAAATTAATTAACAAATAAAAAAGTACTCTTTACCTGTTACTGATTTTTTTGCGATCTGTAAGACAATATGCTTGGTATAAAAATTTTATATTCCTAATCATAATTTTCTATTATTTCAGTGAAAAGCGCAAAGTATCGTTGGAAACAACTACGGGATAGCCATCGGGACGCGCTAAAGAGGCAGAAATCTAAAAAAAGCGGACAGGCTACAACCAAAACACGTGAATGGAAATACCAAAAATTGATGGAATTTCTTTTACCGTACATGGCCAACAGAGATAGAGAGTCAAGTTATAAAGAGGATATTTCGTCACTAAATAATAAAGATGACTCTTCGCAAAGCACTCAATATTCATTAAACCAAGATGACTCTTCGCAGAGCACTGAACATACACCAAATCAAGCTGACAATCCCAACAATCTTTACGAAATAGCCTCAACTTCAGGCATTTCAACAGATTCGGTCACCCCGTCATCATTAAAGAAGAAAAAAGGCGATGAATTATCAATTTTAATACAAAAACATATGAAAAATCAAGAAGATTTTCGAAAAGAAAGGCAAGAATTAAGAGAACTTTTAAAACCAACGGACTGCGATGATACTGATCATTTTTTTTCTTTCAATGGCGAAAACATTTAAAAAATTACCAGATTACATGCAAGTTCCTTTAAAAAGGAAACTTTTTAATATGATAGCGAAGCCGAAGAATCTTACGTGCTGTCGTGGTATAATCAAAATATTGGTTATTCTTCAAGCTCTGGTACCAACGCAAGTAATATAGCAGGCCAGATGGATTTGCCGCCTCAGCTGGATCCTGAACAACTTGGTTATTTTTCAAGCTCTGGTACCAACGCAAGTAATATAGCAGGCCAGATGGATTTGCCGCCTCAGCTGGATCCTAAACAACTTGGTAATTCTTCAAGCTCTGGTAGGAATACAAATAAAACAGCGGACCAGATGGATTCGTCTTGCCAACTGGTAGCTGAACAACCAGCATCTCCGGAAACACAACATTCAGACCTACAAACGCCAAATACTTCAAACAAAGTAGGAACAGAGCCTAATTTGCCATGAAAAAGAGGAACTTGTTGTTTACTTATTTTGCAGATTGTTGTAATTTTCAATTAATATGTTTAATAAAGACAAAATTGATTCAAACTATTTTACTTACTTTAAACATACCGCCAATTTTTCCTTGGTGCTGATGCATTCTCTGTAGTGAGTGTCTCCTTTCTTGATAATGTTCTCAATCAAATTGTGTAACTCATAAAAGTTACTTCTAGATACTCGATAAGAATTTTCGAATATTTCATCATCAGCCGTATAAAAAAAGGTAAAGAATTCTCCATGTAATCGATGATATTTAATATGGTTACGTATCCAAAACCTGTGTGTTCTTCTATTGCTCAAAATTATATAACTAATAAACTCCGTATCTTCTGCTTCCATTTCTTCATCACAAATTGTTAAATATAAAAGTATTTTCTTTTTCCAATTATCCATATTATTATCTATTTTGCGCACTTCTACTTCCAACAAACTCCGTCTATGGACTGGCTGGTACAGTATGCGCAAACCTCGCAACACATCTTTCTCAACACACATTCCTCGCAACACATACCTCGCACACATTCCTCGCAACACATCCCTCGCACACATCCCTCACTTGTTTTGTATGCACAAAAATCTAGCTCTGCTGAGCCGTTTCCACCAGAGCTGTGCTGACCGAGGTGAGGTAAATGAAGCGATTCTATTGGTTCTTTACAAACACATCCCTCGCTACGCATCCTCGCACATCTCTGGTGGAAACGCAGCCTAAGGGTGCTTTTCCACCAGAGATGTGCTATGCTACACAATGCTATGGATGCGTTTAATTTCCACCAATCATATTTATTAGCGCACATAGCTTAGCACTGGTAGAAACGGATTCAACTAAGATAATGTTTTTATATGGAAGGATGTGTGCTATGGATGCGTGCTATGCTATAGATGCGTGCTATGGGCCATCGCAAGTGGTGTAGGCCCCCGCCGTTTCCCTAGTATCAATACATAGCATGGCTCGAGATGCGCATCTTTCTCGCACAGCTACTTAACAGCGACGCATCTTCGTAGCACATCTTCCTCGCACAGCTACCTAGCGAAGTGTGTAGATTTCAAATCTTCGCAGCATAGCTGCATAGCACATCTCTGGTGGTAAAACACCCTAAGCCCTAAAAAGTCCGTCAACTGGACTAACTATTACTACCTAATTGTGGATAGAATATGGAATTTGAAGCAAGCTCGTCTTGGCACGTTTACAAAATCGTTATGGATGATGAATTATGGATTTATCACTTAGACTTAGATGAACATAGAACAATTAATATACGTATCATTATCTACTCTATGTTAATAAATGAGGCATGTTGTAGCTGTTTCAAAATGAAAACACAGGACACGACGGTATCTCCCGTCCGAAATGAGCTGTCCGACTGGGGTAGTACCTCCGCCCTACAGAACACCGCGGCCATAATAACCATCGAGTTGTGTTCCCGCCGGTAAGTAGGGTAGCCAGAGCTCAATTTACCCCTCCTCCTCCCATCCCTTCCTAGCCTCCCCACTCCTTCCCAGCCCTCCCCTATTCCCTTCAGGGTAAGCAGCGCGTGTGTGACACCCTTAGTGTTGCACACGTTCATAGGCCATGGTGACCGCTTCCCATCAGGTGGGCCGTGTGCTTGTCTGCCACCTAAGTAGTATAAAAAAAAAAAAAGCCTACCAAAGTGAAGCGAGCAAGTAGAGCTGACAAGTTTAGTTTAATAACAAGTTTATTTTCTTTGATGAGTTCTCTAGGCGTGAAATATACAATAAAGACAAGCCTAAATGAGACGAGCTTAAGACGTGGGATTGTACCATGCAGTAAACTAAACACAGGCTGATTTTGTTTCGATAGCGTGTCTCTTGCACACCTCCAGCGTGCCTTTGCTCACTTTATCTTGCCTTTAGCTCGCTCGGGATCCCTTGATTCGCATAGGCGCTACGCCCTAATTATACGGTATTATGGTACAACATAAATAATTATGTCTATATTAAATTGGTCGTTCCTAAGAGAAAGATCATGCCATACAGCCAGACAGATAGACGGACAACGAAGTAATCCTATAGGGGTTCTATTTTCTCTTTTTGAACGGAACAATAAAAAAGCCGGGCAAAGACGTACCGGATCGTTAGTTCAGCATAGGTACCTATGACTGCCTATAACATTATATTTCAAAGTAATAACACATAATAATAATATTTATTTATTTCTCTTACAATGAGTATATACAGGAATGAGAACGATACAATGGTAATAGCCACAAAAACCTCACTGTAATTAGGTATACCTACCTACCTACCTACCTAACTATACTATAGTCGAAAGTTAGTTAGCTACTAGTTATAGTGCACTTACGGATTAAAAATTACCTACAGTCTACATACGAGTTCCTGTGACGTAGGTGTGGCATTCACGGGCTCCTTGACACTACATATGTCTGTCTTAATAAATCCGTGGTTGCATAATGATTGTTCAAACCGCAAAGGTCAATATAACTGCTGTAACTGCAATATAATCGACAATATCAAATAGATGTAATAGATAATACTTTAAGCTATCTCTATATACCTACCTACCTAATAGTATAAAATGTAAATCTTTGTAAATTGTAAAGTCTGGCCCTCGGAATTGTTTTAAAAAAACTTGGGTTGAAGGCAAAATATATTTTTGAAATTCTTGTCACTTTGTCTGTTTATTCGCGATGGACGCAAAAACTACTGAACGGATTATGCTGCGGAATTTTAATGCAGACTTAAAATCTTACGCATGTTTAATCACAATCAGTTGAGTAGAACCGGAGATACAGGTAGGTAGTCAAAAATGTTTAAACCGACGTCCACGGCCGCAGGCATAGTCTTGTTGACAAATATGATATTCCTTGATCATGAGGGTTGCTAATAGTAGGTATGGTAAGAACCTGCTACCTACGTACTTACTCATGTGATAATATAAAAATTATTAATACTTAGGTACTTACCTACGCCTATGTTATTGTGTTTATCATAAACAATGATAATATTATTTAAAGTAATATTGCCAGGTACACACAGATTGAGCTACTTAACAGGAAACGAAGACTAACGAATGTAATTATTATTCGTCAATTCGTACAGTATATTTTGCCATGTATATTACCATAATACTACATACTGTATTCAATGTAATGTGGAAGATAGAAAAAATTCGGCAGTGGGCGAAATTATATCTAAGTACTAAGTACGTTACGTTACTAGTAACAGTAGTAACATGAACTGTAGGGTGAAAGTACTTATATTATTATTAATACATTATTAGTATTCTCAGAGACCCTGCATTTAAACTAAATTGCTTATGGTATACTGCTTATATACCTACCTATTTCAACATTCAACATACAACCTCTAAGCCAGTGGTTCCCAATTAGCTTTTTATACGTACCACTTCAAAAACGACCTCAAGCTTGTGTACCCCCCCTATTGCAGGAGTTTTAAACAAATAAAATGAAATCAAGTGTATTATATATGGATTATTATCAAAAGACATCCTAATGACAGAATCATTAATGTGACAAATGTGCACTTTTTTCTTTGTAGTCTGAAAAATCTGGTTGCATTCAACCTTCTCCTGCATAGTGAGTATGGTTGTATCTTGGCCTTAAATTAATTTATTGAAATTTTTAAGTACTTATCTACTACAATTTTTTGTAATATAGCTAATAATAATATAATATAATAATAAAAGTGGCTAAGTATAATGCAAGACATAATTACGGTAGGTACCATAAAACTTCTCTTTTATCATTCTGAAATAAGTTACCTAAAATAATAAAAAAATAAATGCTTTTGTGTTTTTATAACTATCGATTCCATATTCTACGGGAACGATAATCGAAAATCGATTAGATTCATTTTCGATTATACTATATGGGGTACACTACTTAGAGCTGTCAAAATTATCATTTTAGGTAAGTTTGTGAAAAATGTACGACAGAATGTGGTGTCCGTATTTTGAGTTAAGTTAATTTCATCCTTACCATTGTTATATTTAAGGACTGATTTGCAATACAATACAATTTTAGACATCTATTGGTGAAAAGCAAAACTATAATGTACATTGATTTTGCTATTGACCGCTAGATGGGGTATTATTGGGATAAATAAATGTGTGCTCTATTCCAACGTGGCTTAAACATAATTTTGTTGTATATTACTTTAAAATGGGGGCAGATTTGATGGTACTCTGTAAGCATCATTGAAGTTTATACCTTGTCAAAACGTACTTTAAATTCATTTTCAATAAAATAAGGTGTGTAGTTCTGCTCTTCTTATATTTTAAGATAAAATGTATGCAACCAATAAGTGTGTGAGTGTATTTTTTGGCGACAGCTATTCCTTTGTATTTTTACTTAATTACTACTTCTATGGTTTTTTAATGTTCTGTGGTTAAAACCTACATCCTCCCTGTCAAATAAATGGTGCTTTCACGATGTGAAGTATAAAACGAACAACGCCACGGAGGCCTGGGCCCGTAGACAAGTGTCAAAAGTCTAAATCGCTAAGGAAACGAATAGATTAGGTTGACCAATCACACTTAGAGCAAAACCTACGCTCTTGAAAAAGTCAGTGATTATTATTTTGCTCTGTGGAAAAAAAATGTTACATCACAAAGAGAACCGAACAAGCGAAATTGACACAAATAAAAATTGAAATAATTTTGCGGGAACTGGTCGATCAAGAGATCTCAAAGGGACATTGTATCGAAAAACTAGCGCAAATCTAAAATACCTACTTACTGACGGTAAAATTAAATAACTTAATTGTTAATTATGATTTTTATATCACGTTTTTTCTGTGTTCAGATTTACGCTATTAATTTTGATTTTTAAGTAACGTTTCTTCTTGTTTAACATTTACCTTGTTGATATTGATTTGTAATTAAGGTTTTTTTTTCTGTAACAGATTTTGATCTTGGACAATTAATTATTATATATTATAATTAATCTTAGGGGCAGACAGGGGCATATTTTGTTATCATGAGTTGTTATTTTTTTCATGTTAAATGATTATTCAGTAAATAATAAAGTATTGTTTAAAAAAATCATGGTATAATTATGTTTTATTACATAAAAGCTATAGGTAATTATTTTCGTTATGTTGGTTGAATTTACTATTGTCACTAAGAGGCATGTTAATCTCGCCGAAAAAATTAAGAAAATTATGGCGAGATTACCATCAAATAAGTTTTAAACTCGCCGATGGTCAAGTTTTCAGCTTGGCGAGTTGACACATAATCCGTACAGCCACCAATCAGTTACAGACAAAGATATTATATATGTAAAAAGAGGCAGATATGTTATTAGAGCGCGTCTGGTGAAGACGCGAAAAAGGCCCAATTGGGACATTTTTTCTTTAGTACATGTCTTGCAAACGCCAAGTTGACACGCGTGTAATTGTGTAAAGCGCATGATAAAATTGCAACAAAAATGCCATCGTGTGTTTTAAAAACTGTACAAATTACGACACTAATATTAATAAAATACAAGGGATCTCCTATCACATGTAAGTACATACAATGTTACCGATTTATTAGTGTATTTTAATTAAATTAGTTAAATAATATTTTTAAAATAATGGCGGCGGCAAAAAGAGATAAAAACGAGACAGAGATACTTTTTGATGTGACATGACAAAAGCGCAATCATCCGAATTATAGCTATCCTTTTTACTCACGTGCTTATCCCATCTTTCGTACTACTTATCGCTAAATTGACAACTATTGTGCACTTTATAGTTATGTCATAGACAGCGGGATCAGATTTGAGGAGTCAGTTACTATGAACATGACATATCTTGTGTATAAAATATCATTGGTTACAGATTTATTATATGTATAGATTCTGTGCTTGCACTTTGGATTCCGGAGTCCACTCTTCTACACTGTAAATATTGATGTACCTACCTATATTTAAACACGAGTATAATATACCTCACTGGTAAAAAGGTTTACGTTGCGCGTCGGCAAGTGAGTTTTTACAATAAAGTACATACAGGTCAAATCTAAAAATGTTAATCTGATATAAACATTATGTTTGCTTCTGTCTGTCGGTCACCACTAACTATCTAGCCATCACGGTTCATGAGACACAGCATGAACCGTGATAGCTACCTACAGTTGAAATTTTCACAGGTGAGTTACCGCTATCACAACAAATGTTAAAAACCGAATAAATATACTATATAGGTACTACATCATTCTACACATCGCTGACTAGACCCAAAGTAAGCATAGTTTAACTAGCTTGTGTTATGGGTTCTAAAATGCGGATAAACATACTAGCTGAACCCGTGCCCCCGTCGTTGCAGTCGAATGCATTACCGCTACGTCATAGAGACCGTCGTCTGCCGTGCGTCTGTATTACACTGCATGCAAAGTAAAGGGAAGACGCACACAATATTTACGCTGATCCCAAAAAATAAGGGATAAAAGCAGAAATATGATGATGGTGTGATTCAATTATGAGAGAACACACATTCCCTATGAAACCACTCAAACTACTGGTATGGAAGGATACGGGGTTAAGTTAAGTAAGTATTTCTTTTGTAATAATACTAACGTAGACCACCAAAATAAAAAGTTAGAACCAGCTTCAGCAGTAAAAGATTATGGTCCCTTTCTATAAATACTTACTCGTAGTTGTGGCAATTTTGGTAATAACAACGTGACTTTACGCCATTGGGAAATATTTTCTTTACCAATCAGTAAATAAATGTTCTTACAAATTTTGGAAAGAAAGGTACATGAGTATCATAATAAAATTCACACAGACTTCATTAAAAAAAGGAAATTAATGTATGTATCTACAAGTACATAATTCGAACGGTTCATCGAAACAATGATAGTCTGAATGTGATTTATTATGTAAAGGGCCCAGTTCCTACTAAGGAGGTACCTACAATGGCGCCCGAGGAAAATATGTCACCAAGATAAACACAGTTAATCGAATGAACACCCAAAAGTATTTACTTTTCAATGTTTAGTTATTAGCAGTACCTACCTACTTATCAAAGACATAATGAGTAGGTACCTACCAATGAGATTATAATCCAGATAGTAGTGAACGCGGACACTGACAACTGAATTTTCCAGACTAAATAATATTGTGATACTGACTGCTGATTTACTAATATGTTACTCATGAAACATGGCCATTGATTTTTGAATCACTGTTGTTGTGAATGATTTAATCTTGTACCTACACGATAGAAAGATAAACTGGCCGAGGTGGATTAAACTGAATCGAAATTTTAATGGGTTCTGAGATTTTGTAAACACTTATTTTAAAGTTAAGTATGAAATGCCAGGCTTACATTTTATAAACACATAGGTACATACAGAACGATATAAACAAGAAGTACTGTAATTTGTTAGTTCACCATTAATGAGTAAATACAGTGAATACGACACGACCAATACGATATCATTCAATTTTACTGCTTTAGAAGCGACCTTAGATAACCCGAGCAAACTATCGAGCAACGTCTCCTAGATGCCATCCCCACGCGATCTAAAGTTCACTAACGAAAGGTTATTTATGGAATTAATAAACAGTTTTAATAAGTTTTAAAAAGAAAATACTATTAATACTGCATAAGTACCTACTAGCGACATTCTTCTTCTTAATCATTTTTAAACTAAATAAATCCAAGTGTAATTAATTTAAAAAGTCCGTCTAATTAAAGTATCTACCGCATTCGAAATTAACTAATAATGTTGATTTAGGGCAAGGATTTTAAGAATAGGCAAGAAAAATGAATAATTATGATGACTCGTAAAATCTGTAAGATCAATTGAGTGGTCAATAAGAGACGAGCTACGGGTCACGGGCGTCTTAATTGTTGTTCTTTGAGGAATAAAACATCGAAAATAAAATGTGATGCTGTGCTTCACCGAGTTCGTTACTTAACTAATGTTCTGTTGTTTGCATTCATGAAAAAAGTGATAAAAAGCTGATAAGTATCATTACAATAATAAACTCATTTCGAAGGGAATTTTACCGAGCTGTTACAACTTACGGAGTCAAAAAAATATTCTCTTAAATGAAATCCATCGTATACCCTTCGTAGGTTGTCATGTTTTACAGAGAGCAGCCTAATGCTATCAACCCTGACGAGGGTACCGCCCACTCTCTCGATAACAGCCGATTCTCATCGGTGAGCGCTCTTATCATAGACCTGTTGTTTTCTCATGTAACTTATGTATATTGTTTGTCATTATCGTGATCACAATTTTAATGCTGCTGTGTGCAACAAAGAGCTTCCACGTATAATATAAAGCAAACAATGCATACAATGTCAAGTGTATACGATACCAAAATTGCACATTAAACCGAACTTATATCCAATGGGGTTGTTAGAATATTTCGAAATCGACTTGCCTTAAATTGTCGAAGTTTAATTTGAGTCTTGTTATAGAAAGGCCAAGGTCTTTGATGCTGTGGTCCATCAAGTCCGGAAGTTGTGAGTAGGAGATATCCAAGCCAATTTTGGTTTCGGGGCTGAACTTATTCGACAAAGCTCGTGCGATTTCTTCATAAGCGTTGATGCGCTGACAAACCACGAGTATAACACCGGTACCAGCGTCTTCGCGTCGACAGGTGCAGGGTGAGATCTCTCTCCTCATGGCGCAATGCAGACTGGCTCCGAGCTGGCCGGCCAGTGCGCACAGCAGCGCGGCGGCAAGCGCGTGCTTGTGCGCAATCATCGTGTGTGCCGTTCGGGGCTGTTCGCGCTACTGGCGTTTCGAATCTGTGCGTCGCGGGCGCCTGACCCACCCCGCGCAAATGCATCATCAAACCGAGTCTGCATTCTGCACTGCACTCTTGGATCTACCATTACGTACATCTCGAGTGCCTTCGCCTTGAATGTAATGTCAAGCACTTATTGGCAATTACATTTTTGTTTTCCATTTTAAATTTTCTAATTATTATTTAGGTAGGTAGGTACCTACTTCAACAAAAAATATGTCGTAGGTACTCATACTGGAAGTTCGTACCTGTTTTGTTGTTTTTTTAAAATATGTAGGTACCTATTTAATAATTGGAAGGAATGTAAGTTTTTAAATGTACCTACTTAATTATAACCACTTCTATGATTTGTTTATTTCCCTTATGCCCAACATCATGGGTACAAATAAATAACTTCATCTAAATATAACTACGATATAATTCGGTCAATGTGTTCCTCAGACAGGATCCAAGATCCCAGTATACAAGAACTACTTGTACCTTATCAATAGGCCAAGTTTACGGAGATAAAGATGAACTTACTTATCTCTGATATTTCAAATAACCAAGTACAATACTTTCATCTTTTTATTATTGGTATCAACACAACACATTAGAAACCAAAAAAAAAGTAATAAATATTTGGCAATTTAAACAATCCAGAAGAAGATTACGAGTATGTTGTTAACATCAAGAACGCTGCTGAAGTAGGTAGGTATACCTATTTAAATGTGTGTTCAAGCCAGTTCAAGCATTATACCTTTTATTATTACAATTTGTTACGTTAGTGATTTCAAATGTTAATCAATTTATTTATAGTATTTTTTATAAATATATCGTTCACACCTTAACATAGTTACAGACACTTACACCAAACAATAGTTAACTCCGAGGAATACCCTGACCCGCTTAAGCGCCGCGTTTGTAAATTACCTCTACTGTCAATCAACACTGGCTCCGTGAGACGCTTCGGTCCATTCAAAGCCTATTATATTAGATATCTTAATACTAAAGCCGCAAAGTTGTGCGATATATAAGTAATAATGTTAGCAAAACTAAAAATCATAGAATAGCTAGTTTCCTTTTCAGGGTCTATTGGTACACCTGGACCTGTAGACAAATAGACGGAATTGCTTTAAAACGAATGTTTCCGAATCTCGAAGTATCTATGAAGGCCACGGCCGGCGTTGTTCCAGTCGTTTGACGCAACGATGCTTTATTCTTCTATGGCCCTCGGAATCGGTCACCTGAAGGATCTAGTTTCATTGAAGGTGTACCTACGCATCGCGACCGAACCCTCGCCTCGGTGAAGTGCCTGAGGTTTGTTCTCTAAAGACGGTAGGACTTCGGATATCATCTCTAAAGTCTGGCAAATTCAAGGTGATGGCGGTTGCGCTCTCACAGCTGCTGCTTGAAGGATGGATGAAGACGAGAGGGGGGGGGGGGGTGACGGGGGTGACAGGATGGCCGCCTGTCATCCTACATCCCACTGTCGGTGAGGCGGCGCGATGCTCGCCCCACCCCCCACACCGTTCCGGGGGAGTCGAGGGGACCATCTAAAAACCGTAAATGGCCCGGGGTCAGCTGGGATGCGAGGGTAATGCCTATTGGGTAACCTTAAGCGCTGGTAATTGAGACCGAGACGGCGTACTATACGGTTTTAATCAGTTCGATTCCGACATAACCACCCCTAATCGGAGACGTGGGTGGTATCCGTTAGGATTTCTGCACGATAAAAAAAGAAGAGGTGCTCGTAGAGGAATGTATAACGACGTGAACAACAAAGCACAGGGCATGGCAATGAAGCTTCTCAAAGAAGATACCAAATCTTTGGCCAATTTAAATGTGGCGGTGGTGACTGTAGACGTCCGAAGCGCCTTACTGGCACCAAAACTTCTGGCCAGCGCTCTATATTATTACAAACTTAAATTACAGCGCCATAAGTTTACCATTTGTTTACCCTATGACTGTAGGGCTATTTTTTAAATTTGGCATGGGTGAGAATGACACAAATAATTGACACATCAGGTAAAAAGAAGGTTATCATATTTACCAAATGGGTCTGTACTATTACCTGCAAATAACAGCTTGCTTTTTACAAGATAGCAAATAACGGAAAGTAAATGTAAAGTGCCTATGGTGTCACCATGTCACGGATGCTCAAGACCGTGCAAAGTGGAGTAGTAAAAGCCGGAAAATGAACCCCGGACTCCAAGGTGTAAACAACGGATGCGACCAGACTAACACAAAGAAGATGAACAAAGCAAACATACACTTTACAAGTTAACAGTCGGGATCCATTGAAAAATAAGATTGGCTGTTGCTGTTATGTTTCTAGACCACCGGACATCTGAGTGCTTGTTTTTTTTCTTTTTAGTTTTTTACGTAGTCGGGTTTTTTTAATTTCTAAATTATATTTTTTTATTTTATACTTTTTAGTTAGGTATAAGTGTCCTAGCTAGCTATTTACCCGATAGGACTTTCTACTGTCTAATAAAAACCTATGAATTGTTGTTACGCAACGTTAAATCGCTTTCGTTAAATCGTTAAATTGCGCAGTCGGGTAATAAATAGCCAAAGTGGAGTACCTAAACAGCTGATGCGACTGGGATTTAAACCATTAAAACACTATTCATCGATACAACACAAAATATAAATATGTGAACAACCTTTTCGATAAAAGCCATTTGTAAAGGAGGATGCGAATTTATTTAATAAGACTAAAGTTATGTCATTTACAGTCGATACACAAGACGTGCCCTAGTTTGACTTGTGCGGCTTAAGGAGCGCTGTTTTAAGCGCTACATCTGTCTTACCACGTTTATGAAAGTCTCAAAAAAGTAATTGCTTTTTTATATTTTTACATTTGAAAAGTGCTTAGGTAGTTATTACATACAAAATGTATTTTATTTGCGAAGAAATATCGAAACTGACAGACCTGCTTGCATATCTACCTACATACCAACGTATTGTTTTGAACTTATTGTGTAGGGACAGTGACGCGAAAAAAAAACCAACATGGCCGCTATGTTACGCCATAGTTTAAAGGGGAAAAAATAAAAATGAATTATGTATTCTACAATATGGATATCAAAATAAGGGCTTATCACGAGGATTACAAAAAGGTATATTCATGACCAAATTCCAATAAAAAAGATGTAATTTTCATCTATACAAGTTACACACGGATTGAGGTTTGTGAACTTAATGATGAATGTACACAAAAAATAAAACGTATAAAATAAAAAAAGAATATTTAAAAAAATCTAAAACCGGTCTGCGTGAAAAAACTAAAAAGAAAAAACAAACAAGCACTTAGATACCTATCCTATGGTTTAGAAACATAACAACTGAACAGTCGGGATCCATTGGAAATGGTCACCCATCCAATGACCGGTCAGGCTAGGTGTTCCTTAACTTTTGCAATGTGTTTTCCTATGCGGTTACCACTAGACCACGCACCCCTCAGAATTTCCATTACTAATGAAACGTAATTATAAAATAGCTAAAATAAATGAACGTACATTGTCAAGTAGCGTAAACAGAAAACTAAAGATTTAGCAAACGTGTCATTTCCGATAGAGCTTTATCATCGTAGGGTCGACTTAAAAGTTTATTGGCATCTAAATAAGATAATGCATTAATGGATCCCGACTGTTATGCTGTTATATTTCAAGACCACAGGACATCTAAGTGCTTGATTTTATTATTTTTGGTTTTTAGTGCTTTTTTATCTCAAATCGGTTTATTTTGTTCTTATGAACTTATGAACTTGTCTTTTATTGAATCACAGAATAATAAAATTAATACATTATTTAAGATTGACAAAAGCTCGTCGTTGGTATGCATCATCGTTCCACAATCTGTACCGCCGCCTGTGCGACTTCGCACTATGTGCAGGCGAAGTTCCCTCTTGTGAGTTTTGCTATGTCATCTGCATAATTTCCGTCTCCGTCTACTCGGACTCTGTGGGTACCTACCGTATGTACAAAACTGGAATGAGGGACGAACTTAACGTTGTTGAAGAGCTTCTAGTCTCGACAGACAGATGTACCTACAGAATTTTTATGTTGTGATGTTTGTAACTGAAATCTGTCCTTACAGTTTTCGGATATTTTCCTTATTATTTTATAGCTCAATAGGAAGTACCTACCCAGTAGGGTTTAGTTTAATGCCCTTGCATTTGATGAAATTAGTTACAGACACGGCTGTACGTTTTGATTGCATTGACCTAGAAGTTTTTTATAGTTAAAAGGCGTTGTAGACTTGAGTAGGTACTAACCTCAGACTAGAAGAATAAGATAGACGAAGCGATCAGTACTGGCTAGTTTAAGCGCGAAAAAGGAGACTAAATAGCAATTCGTATCCTTTCGCTCGCCACTCCTTGTGAGCAGCGAGTGACGTGCGCACGTGCGAATACGCTTAAACAAAATATCAAAAATATGCCGTATTGTGTGGTTAAAAGATGTAAAAACACCTCAACAATTCTGCCGTGCTAAAGATAAGAGCGTTAAGTGCATGAGAGTCAATTTCGAGAAAATGGCGCTTAAAGTTTCAAAAATTATTTTTATGATTACACACATATAAATTATGTTTTTTAAAATCTGATGAATTTGTAGATTGGTTAAAAGGTTGTACTTTATATTAATAGTTATAAAAGAATTCCAAGTCATAGATTTTTATAAAAAAAGATGTAAATATATGATATAGTAAGGAAATCCGCGTATCATTTAAAACTAACACTTAGAATAAGCGCTTTAAGTAACACAGATAGAGCGCTTATTCCATGGAACTTCTTTTATTGCGTTTTCGACAGCGAATCAAAGATAAAGTATAGTTTAAGTAACTTAGTATAACCGTCGTAACTTTGTCACTTAGGGCTCTTATGGTAAGAAACTCATGGTAAAAATATTTGTGTGTTACGGCACCGAGTGCAAGATTAACTAGAAGCAGGCTGTTAAATATGGAAAAACTAATTGCATATTATAATAATATTATATCTGTAAATAAGGTACGAATAAAAATAAAACAATAATTATTGTGTATGTATTATAACAGTATTTATTTAACTTTAACAAAATTTTAGTTCGTATATTTTAAAATTATAATCAACGACTTAATCTTTTATTATTAGTCTGAAATTCTCTGAATTCCGCTATTTCTTACTAAGATAATCGAAGTAGATTTGTAATTCACTTTCATACTCACTTTTACTCAAAATTGTATTCTCGAACGCAAATTTGAATGAGATGCTATTACGATTACATCAAATAGCGGAATGAGCACTCTGATCATAAGCGCAGTCATACAACGAAGCTCACCTTTGTTGCTAATTATTTTGTGTTGCGTTCAGAAGCGACATATGAAACGATGCCTAATTGAACCCTCAGTGTGGGAAGGTTTGGCAGCACAACGCCTTGAGTGGCGCAGGATCGTGCAGGTGCAAGTGGGTGAGTTCGAAGAGCAGCGTAGAGTGGACCTCGACGCTAAGCGTGACGAGCTCAAAGCTCGGCTATCTGCCGTCATTCTATATAATTATGTGGACGGTGTACTTACGTGCGCTTTATGTTCACGTTAGTTCACCACAAAGATTGGCTATATTAGCCATCTTAGAGCGCACGAGCGCCGAACTGATTAGGAGTCGATTTAAGTGGCCGCCATGACCGAAATCGGTCGGAGAGAATATATTTGTGTTCAAAATTAAATTTATATTTTATTTTACGTGAGTATTTTCTTGATGCAGGTAATAATGTGGGCTTATTTTTCTGGAGCCAGACGTAGTAAGATAATTGCTCTGGCAATAACAACAGATCACCAACCCAGCAGCAAAAACAAGGATTCGACTATAATACAGCAACCGATAATACCTAAGCCAGATATAGTCACAAAGCCTAAACTCACTAATATTAATGAATTATGGAGCCGAACATTGGATTTTAATGACCATGGCGTTGTATTTGATAACCATAAAGAATACGAAAATTCATTGAACCAAAATTTTCACGATAACAATGAGTGTTCATGTTTGACTCATTATTATAGTGAAAATTAAATGACAAGTTTAATTTTGTGAAAGGTAATAAGTGTGTAAATATTGTTTCAATGAATTTTCTATTCTTTATGACAATCGAATACAACGCCATGGTCATTAAAATCCAATGTTGGGCTCCATAATTCATTAATATTAGTGGGTTTAAGCTGTGTGACTATATCTGTCTTAGGTATTATAGGTTGCCGTATTATAGTAGAATCCTTGTTTTTGCTGCTGGGTTTGTGGTTTGTTTTTATTGTCAGAGTAATTATCTTACTACGTGTAGCACCAGAAGAAGAAGAAGCCCACATTTATTACCAGCATCAAGAAAATACTCACGTAAAATAAAACGTAAATTTAATTTTGAACACAACATAAATAGCAACAAAACGTGAGCTTCATTGTATGACTGCGCTTATGATCAGAGGGCTCATTTTGCTATTTTTTTGATTTAATCGCAATAGCATCTCATTCAAAATTCCGTTCGAGAATACCGTTTTAAGGAAAAGTCAGTATGAAAAGAAATTGCAAATCTACTTCAATTATCTCAATAAGAAATAGCGGAATTCAGAGAATTTCAGACTAATAACAGCAAGTCGATCGCGATTGATCGAATTACTTTGACTCATTAGTGGGTACCAGGTCACGAAAAATGATCGATCGAAATGCAGCACTAACCTACAACATGTACAACAAAATAAATATGCCTTTAAATTATTATAATTGTACATTTAGTATACTTACGAAAAAATGGTTCACCGCCAATTCCGCTAAATTCACGGCACACAACAACGTGCTTCTCGGCTTGTCAGCAAACAACGTGAGCCTGCGTGCCCATTAAGGGACCATTTTTAAAATGACCGTATTTTGAACCTTTGAATGTGTCATCCTTTAGTAGAAGTTCTCAAACAATTATAGATTCCAACCAATAATTTGTAAAAGTAGCCACTCAAAAGTTACAAACAACTGAGCGTCTGAACTGAACGAAACATGGTCGTACGGCGACAACCCGGACTCTCTCCCCACATGTTATTTTACACAAATACGCGGTATAACACAAACGTTTGTTTCGAATACCTTGCCATAAGAGCCGTATATGACTGATACTATTTATTTAAAAACAAAGCTGCCTTATTATTACCGTGGTAACACGCAGTTATCACTCAAGCAGAATAAAATAACCCGTTTATTTTTATCAATATCTTATAATAAGCGCCGTATATGCACATACGGCGATAATGAATGGAAACAAATTAATACAGTTTCCTTATTATAATCGCTGCAAGTGGTGATTAAAGCACTTATGTCAAGGAAAAAGTTTCCTCTATAATACAGAATTCATTCGTATCAGAGCAGCGTTAACAGATAGCGCGGTAATGTTAAGTACTACATGATTAATATGCTGGGGCTTTAGAAGACTACTGCAGTATCCGGCACTTGCGGCTAAAATATTAAGGAAACTATTATTTATTTTTTAAGTTACTGCGCTTATAAAAATCTAAAATGTATGATAGAAGCATTTTTCTAATAAACCATCAAAGACAAAGTTATAGATCTCGATACGGTGATTCCGAATATGTAACTAACTCAATTTCGTGAAAAATGTTGGATACGGCGGTTATAATATGCACGGCAGAATTCATAGGAAGACTGATGGATTATCCTTTCATGAGTAAGTAACTATTTCTTGATAGATTTCATAACATTTTTCTAAATATTTGAGTTACACAAACAATGTAAACAATACGTCCACCATATTCTACAGTGTTGCCATATTTTTTTTTCTTTTCCATGAAATATGTTGCAGTATTTATGGGAATTTATAAAGTACCGGTTAAAAAAAATCTGTGCTATGAATCAATGTCAAGCTTGATGTTTCTAATCATCATCATCGTCATTCTTGCGTTAGTCCCGAACTCTCGATTACATCAGCTGTGTTCGGTATCTACTAAATATATCGGCAATCTTGTAATTGACTGCGATCTGACTGAATCACGATTACTAACTACTTTTAACTGAGAACTGAAATTAAGCCGTCACCAGAATTAAATTTTTGACGGCCGAATCAAAAGACGCTTCTGATTTAGCACGTAAATTAGATCTGCCCGATTTTAATGATATGCGCAGATTAATCGTGGGATACATTGCCGGAAGTGTTATCCATTATTTAACGAAAACTATAAAATGTGACGATTGCTTGAAACATTTAGCCTCAATAGATGATCATGATAGATGAACATGATCTCGATTTTCATAAATTGATTAACTTAAGAAATAAAGGTGGCTTGTGTTACCCGTCACCGGATACTTTTGAAATTTGTTTAGTAGCGGAAACAGTCATTCGTAAAATTATAAAAGAAAACATTGTGATAATAACGGAAAATCAATTACTCTATATTACATCACAAATTCTAAAAAGATTTATAAATAATGCTACGATTTTTAAAAATATTGAAGACGATCATATAGATTACGGTCCTAGCCATAGAGTACATCTTTTAAATGTGTAATAGAAAAATATTTATCTATCAGACTTCATTATATCTCAAAATTACAAACAATTTCTCGAATTGCCGAGACAAAGCGTCATTATTACCGAAAATTGACACAAAATCTAGGATTATAGTTTCGTACATTTGATATACATAAATATATACCTATGTATGTAAATCAAATGTACGAAACATTAATCCTAGATTTTGCCGAGGCAATTCGAGAAATTGTTTGTAATTTTTTGTTGATCACTATAGCTGTTAAACCGATCACAAAATATTACACAATTTTGGGGTCGACAGCGCGAGTGTGATGCCCCTGGTGTTGCACGCGTCCCTAGGCCACGGTGACCGCTTCCCATCAGGTGGGCCGTGTGCTTGTCTGCCACTTAAGTGGTATAAAAAAAAACAAACACGAAATATGCCTATTAATTTTGTCCTTGGGGGATTTTAAAATTACTTATACATTACTGTGATACATGCATTGGGATGTAAAAAGAATTAATAAATATTTTTGTGCCAATCAACTTTTGTTGTTGACTATACCTTGTACTTATACTGCTGGAATGAAAGTTTTTCAATCATCTTTAATCTTTCTTTTAATTATCATAAATATTTTGTAAGCTAGTAATTAAAGTATGTTTACTCAGTGTTCATCACGTTTTCATTTATTTTAACACTTCCCTATTTTAGGCACTTATTATAATAATCATTTTGCCTAAATGATATATAATAATTCCAGATAACATCCAGGGGTGAATGGGGAAAAAAATGGAAAGCATTATTGATGCTCAATATTAGTTTGCAAATCGTTACAACTTTTACCATTTTTTGTGAGCTAATAGTAGATTATTGGAACTTTTCAATGGCAACATTGAACAAGCGTGAAATTAGCTGCAAACTGCGAAAAATGTCACTTGAAAATAGTATAAACATGACGCCGGTTATTACAGTGTTTAAAACTTTGCTGTGTAAAAGTTATTGTGTATTAAGGGAATACGAGTGTATGTTTTATACCTTATTTAGTGTTTGGGCCATCATATACATAAAAGGTAAGCATCATTTATTAATTAATATTACTATTATTTAGATTTTTAGAATGATTTATCAAATCTGTATTTTTGGGGTGAATGGGGACGTCTGAGGTATGAATCACAACGAAAGCGGGGTTAATCGGGATCAGTATAGGATGAATAACAACGGCTTATGTATGAATAGGTACAGCTGTATAGGGTTGTCACTAAGCAGACTTAACAATTTTTAAAATTGTGTAATCTAGATAATAATCTTTATATTTTATATCGTTTTTTTATTTCATACATAAGCGAGTATTATGTTGCGTCGTTAGTCTGGTGATTTAAAGCGCGACTTCCAAGCAGGGAGTCTCAGGATCGATTGGCTGTTTGGGCCAAATTTTGTTGGAATTTCGAAATATTGTACAGAGTCCGAAATTGTCACATTAAATACGTGCCTCAGTTTTTTTGGGATGGGAAATTATTAAATGGCCCTCCTGCTCTGGGCGGCGCCGAAAGTTTATGTTAGTGTTGATATAATGAGTGGAAATATTTAGGTATATACAGTAATGCAAATTTATTTTTCAGATTGCCTCGCGTGTATATCTCAAGAAGTACAAAACCAAAGGGGTATGATCCATTAATATTAAAAACTGCCATAGAAAAACACGAAACTGAAAATAAATCTCTAGTTGAAATCGCTAAACAATGTAATATTGCTAAATCTGTTTTGCATCGACATGTAACGAGAAAAATGAAGAGTCAAGGAGGACAAAGATCACTAAGTGATGAAGCAGAAAAATATATAATAAAATACATAAATATTTGTTCTGAGTGGGGGTATCCACTTGATACTTATGACATAAGGGTAATAATAAAGGGATATCTAGATAGAGTTGGTATAGAAGTTAAAAAATTTAAAAACAACTTACCTGGCGTAGATTATATAGAATGTTTCTTAAAGCGTCACAAGAACGACATTTCAGAAAGAATAAGCCAGAACATCAAACGAGCTTGGTCTGCTGTATCTCCACAAATTATAGAAGACTATTTTAGGCAACTTGAAAATTCCTTGGAGGATATACCTTTATGTAATATCGTAAATTACGATGCAACAAATTTAGCTGACGACCCTGGAAAAAAGAAAGTTTTGACTAAAAGAGGCGTCAAATACCCTGACAGGGTTATGAACCATACAGAGTCATCGACATCGCTGATGATGTCTGCATCCGCCGATGGAACACTTTTGGCCTGCTACGTAGTCTATAAAGCTAGCAATCTTTACAATACCTGGACTACAAATGGCCCCCGTAACTGTAGATATAATCGGACTAACTCAGGCTGGTTTGATAACAATACTTTCGAAGATTGGGTGGATACCATAGCCCTTCCATACTTCAATGAGAAACCTGGAAAAAAAATATTGATAAGAGATAACCTGTCTTCACACCTGTCTTTAGATGTTATTAAAAAATGTCAAAAACAAGAAGTAAATTTTGTATTTCTACCACCAAATTCAACGCACCTGACGCAACCACTGGATGTAGCCTTCTTTAGGCCTGTCAAAATTGCGTGGCGTAACATTCTTTTTACATGGAAAAAATCTGAAGGCCGGGTAATGCCCACAATACCAAAGAATGTTTTTCCGAAATTACTCAAGCAGTTACTAATAAAAATAGGACCAAATACAAAACAAAACATTTTAGCTGGATTTAAAAAAACAGGTATAAGCCATCTCAACAAAGACAAAGTACTCAATAGATTGCCTGGAAATAACTTAAGACACGAATTTTGTATGGAAGAAAAAGAAGCAATCGACGAATCAGTGTTGTCATTATTGAAGGAAATGCGATATGGGCCAGAAAATACTAGAACTATTCGTAAACCGAAGAAAATAAATGTTATTCCTGGAAAAAGTGTAGAAGACAGTGATTATGTAGAAAGAGATATTTCAAGTTCAAATGCAGTCTCGGATGTTGATTCACAAACTGCAAGTACGTCTAAAACATCAAAAAGATGCCTAAGTCAAACAAGCAATAAAAAGAAAAATCCAATACCTAAAGGAAAAGAAAATATAATATCGCAAGTACCAAGACTAAAAGGTAAAGGGATAGGCAAGAAATCTAAACCACAAAAATGTAACAATAAATTAAATAAAGAATGTGAAGTATTACAAGAGAAACCAATTTTAGAAGAACAACAACAAAAAAATTTTGATATTGACCTAACTGACATTGATAATATACCTGTTCTATTACTTGACGACAATTTTACTGTAACAAAAGAATATTCTGCTGTACTAGAAGACAATTTGACTGTAACAGAAGATAATATTATTGTAACAGAAGACTATCGCCAAAAAGACACACAACCAAAAATACGCATTAATATATATATAGCTGCTCGTGCTGATTCACTCACTCATTGGTCACCTCTCCTGAACAATTTTGTATGAAATTTTTTTTTTTCACCGATGGTTACGTATAGAGGATGGAAATTCATTCGGAGGAAAAATATGGAGAGAGCTGATGATGGAGGATTTCGGAGACGGGTGAAGAGCACGCTTAAGGTATTGAAGATAGGTTGGTGGTGCTTGAGCAAATGTCACTCGAAACGTCATTCAATTGCCAGTGACCTCAAAAAAAATTCAAAATGGCGAAAAAAAAATGGCCGCCATAGAAATTTCCTCGGTGTCCATCTCGGAGAGTATAAAAGATGGAAGAGTAGTTTCTTCGCAAAAGATGATCAGGATCCAAAGGTCTACTCGATGAATAGAAAAAAAATTCAAGATGGTGGAATTTATTTTTCTATAGAAAATGTATGGCGAACATTGAATAGACTACAAGTTTTGAATTATGCAAGACTTTGATTTATACATAGTTTCTTTTTAAAATGTTTTTATGGAAGAACTCTTAGTCAGAAATATGTAGATAGATGATGATCGAGGGTTTGGAAGATGGGTGAGAAGCACGGCCAAGGTATTAGACATAGGTGAGGGCTGCTCAAACAAAAAATACTTGGAACCTCATCCAATTGGCAGGGAGATGGAAATAAATCCAAAATGGCGGATTCAAGATGGCGTCAACACAAATGTCATGGGTGTCTCTCTCAGAAAGTATTAAAGATGGATGAATTGTGTTTCGGTTCACCTCTGCTGTATTTTTTTTCCCTGATGCTTTCATATAAAGGACGAAAATTCATTCGGAGGAAAAATATGGAGATTTTGGAGACGGGTGAAGAGCACGGCCAAGGTATTGAAGAGAGGTAAGGAGTGTTCAAATAAAAACCACTCGGAATCTCATCCAATAAAATTGTCAGTGAGCTAAAAATATAACCAAAATGGCAGATTCAAGATGGCACCCATACAATTTTCGACAGCGTCTATCTCACAAAGTATAGGTAATAGAAGATAGAAGAGAGGTTTTTTGGCAAAAGATGATAAGGACCTAGCCTAGAGGTCTACTCGATGAATAGAGAAAAAATTCAAAATGGCGAAATTTATTTTTCCATACAAAATATAAGGCGAATATTGAAGAGACAAATGTGCAAGACTTTGATATGCTTTTAACCGACTTCCAAAAAAGAGGTGGTTCTCAAAACGGCCCGTTTATTTTCATTTTTTTGCAAAGATTTTTTTAAATAAACAGTAGAAGTTTTCGTCTTGGTCCCATAAAAAAATCTGGATCCAACTCCTTAATCCTGATGCTGAAAGATTACTGCCCGCCTAGGCCCTAGGTTATCAAGATTCAGAAAGTGTTCATTGTGAATTAATATTATAGGTACCAAGCAACGACTTCATGGTTAGATTTCAAGTCCCAATCCCTCAACCCTGATAATGCAGGGTACAGCTGCGCTCACAAACTATAGTGATTCAGAAACTGCGGATGGTGCAATGCAATAATATTTTAAGTACCAAGCATAGACTACATAATTGAACTTCGGATCCCGACTCCGCAATTTTGATGCTGCAAGGTGCTGAACTCTTAAACCATGGGGATTCGAGAATTTCTTATATTTTTATTTATTTATAAAAACTTCATGCACATATGCAACAGGCATTCTCTACCAGTCAACCTTATAGGTGGTGTAGAGAATAACATAGCATAGCATAGCATAGAGAATAACATAACAGCATTTTAGGCATCAAGCAACAGCTTCATGATTACACTTCAAGTCTGAATTCCATAAACCTGATGATGCAGGGTACAACACTCCTAAACCATAGAGAATAAGGAACTGTTCCTGGTGAAATAATAGGTACCTATTGTAAATGCCGAGCACAGACTTTTGTTAGGTATTGAATTCCAAGTCCCAACTTTTCAATCTAACCACAAATTCACGGTTTTCAGATTTTTCACCCTATGTCTGCTATAAGGCATACCGATAGGTAGATATGCCAAAGTGATTTAATTCAACGGGATTTCTTGATACGACACGACAGACAGACAGACAGACAGACAACGATGTGATCCTATAAAGGTTCCTTTTTAGGGTTCCATACCTCAAACCCTAAAACGGAACCCTTATAGGATCACTTTGTTGTCTGTCTGTCTGTCGGTCTGTCAAGAAACCTACAGGGTACTTCCTGTAGACCTAGAATCATGAAATTTGGCAGGTAGGTAGGTTAGGGGGAAAATCTGAAAACCGTGAATTTGTGGCTACATTACACAAAAAAAATTAAATTGTGGTCATGAACTAATAATTAGTATTTTAAGTAAGATAACTATATCAAGTGGAGTATCATATGAAAGGGCTTCACCTGTGCATTCTGAAACAGCTTTTTGTTTATTTTTATACGTCATAGGTTTTGAATTATCGTGCAAAATGTCGAAAAAATACGACTGTAATACGGATCCCTCCTTGCGCGAGCCTGACTCGCACTTGGCCGTTTTTTCCTTTTGAGATACGGAACCCTAAAAATGACTCCTCACGATCCATTTTAACTTTTTGTGTTAAAATTCATGTTAAAAGTACAATTTTAGTTCTTAATTTAAAGGTGAACCATGAACCGTACTTTTGACATGATAGTTGACCCATAGAGTTAAAATAGCGGGTGAGAAGTTATTTTTTACGCATTAAAAACACCTTTCTTAAGTTACCCGTGACTACTGTAGTAGGTACCGCTAGCGGTACTTTAGTGTTTCTTGAAAAGAATCAGTGCTGGCAAAATAATGGGTAATTGTTATCCTACCGGTTATTAGTCAGGTATGCAGAATATTTTTATTTTATAATATTTTTTTTATTTTGTTTTGAATGTCTGACAATGGGAGAACCACGTAAAAAAAACGAGCTGGGGCTATACCTTCTGGGTGGCTTGGAAACTGGCCCACTACTCTTTTTTATATTATAATAAAGACGTATTAATTACACGAAAAAGTTTATATACGTAATATAAAGAACTGTAGAGGGCCAGTTTTCAAGCCACCAAAGCTAATATTTTACTGTTTCAGATATTCATTTTGTAAGAGTTCACTGTTCAGTAACTTATGAGTTTCTTTAGTGTTATAGCTCCCCGGGGTCACGTGACCTGAGGAATATAACTACATTCTTAATATAATATTGGAAAATCGGTCAAGTGCGAGTTGGACTCGCAAAGAAGGGTGCCGTACCACCGTACAAGAAATAACACTTTATTTTTTAAATTTTCATGCTATAGCGGCAATAGAAATACACATTCTGTGAAAATTTCAACTCTCTACCTATTGCGGTTCAAGAGATACAGCCCGCTGACAGACAGAAGGATGGACGGATAGCGGAGGCTTAGTAATGGGGCCCGGTTGGAACCTTTCTGGTACAGAACCAAGAAAAACTGTTACATAATTACTTACACACCAAAACCTTAAATCCAAACGGACCCCTGTTCCAGGTTCCTGTTGTCCACTCATCTACGTGGTCCGCTTTAGCGGGCCGCGCACCCACGCGCCGTACTAGTTAATATATATATAGCTGCTCGTGCTGATTCACTCACTCATTGATCACCTCTCCTGAACAATTTTGTATGAAATTTTTTTTTTTCACTGATGGTTTCGTATAGAGGATAGAAATTCATTCGGAGGAAAAATATGGAGAGAGCTGATGATGGAGGATTTCGGAGACGGGTGAAGAGCACGCTTAAGGTATTGAAGATAGGTTGGTGGTGCTTGAGCAAATGTCACTCGAAACGTCATTCAATTGCCAGTGACCTGAAAAAAAAATCTAAATGGCGAAAAAAAAATGGCCGCCATAGAAATTTCCTCGGTGTCCATCTCGGAGGGTATAAAAGATGGAAGAGTAGTTTCTTCGCAAAAGATGATCAGGATCCAAAGGTCTACTCGATGAATAGAAAAAAAAATTCAAGATGGTGGAATTTATTTTTCTATCGAAAATGTATGGCGAACATTGAATAGACTACAAGTTTTGAACTATGCAAGACTTTGATTTATACATAGTTTCTTTTTAGATTGTTTTTGTGGAAGAACTGTTAGTCAGAAATATGTAGATAGATGATGATCGAGGGTTTAGAAGATGGGTGAGAAGCACGGCCAAGGTATTAGACATAGGTGAGGGCTGCTCAAACAAAAAATACTTGGAACGTCATCCAATTGGCAGGGAGATGGAAATAAATCCAAAATGGCAGATTCAAGATGGCGTCAACACAAATGTCATGGGTGTCTCTCTCAGAAAGTATTAAAGATGGATGAATTGTGTTTCGGTTCACCTCTGCTGTATTTTTTTTCCTGATGCTTTCATATAAAGGACGAAAATTCATTCGGAGGAAAAATATGGAGATTTTGGAGACGGGTGAAGAGCACGGCCAAGGTATTGAAGAGAGGTAGGGAGTGCTCAAATAAAAACCACTCGGAATCTCATCCAATTGTCAGTGAGCTAAAAATATAACCAAAATGGCAGATTCAAGATGGGGCCCATGCAATTTTCGACAGCGTCTATCTCACAAAGTATAATAGAAGATAGAAGAGAGGTTTTTTGGCAAAAGATGATAAGGACCTAGCCTAGAGGTCTACTCGATGAATAGAGAAAAAATTCAAAATGGCGAAATTTATTTTTCCATACAAAATATAAGGCGAATATTGAAGAGACAAATGTGCAAGACTTTGATATGCTTTTAACCGACTTCCAAAAAAGACGTGGTTCTCAAAACGGCCCGTTTATTTTCATTTTTTTGCAAAGATTTTTTTAAATACTCGTAAACAGTAGAAGTTTCGTCTTGGTCCCATAAAAAAATCTGGATCCAACTCCTTAATCCTGATGCTGAAAGATTACTGCCCGCCTAGGCATTAATATTAATATTATAGGTACCAAGCAACGACTTCATGGTTAGATTTCAAGTCCCAACCCCTCAACCCTGATAATGCAGGGTACAGCTGCACTCCCAAACTATAGTGATTCAGAAACTGCGGATGGTGCAATGCAATAATATTTTAAGTACCAAGCATAGACTACATAATTGAACTTCGGATCCCGACTCCGCAATCTTGATGCTGCAAGGTGCTGAACTCTTAAACCATGGGGATTCGAGAATTTCTTATATTTTTATTTATTTATAAAAACTTCATGCACATATGCAACAGGCATTCTCTAACAGTCAACCTTATAGGTGGTGTAGAGAATAACATAGCATAGCATAGAGAATAACATAACAGCATTTTAGGCATCAAGCAACAGCTTCATGATTACACTTCAAGTCTGAATTCCACAAACCTGATGATGCAGGGTACAACACTCCTAAACCATAGAAAATAAGGAACTGTTCCTGGTGAAATAATAGGTACCTATTGTAAATGCCGAGCATAGACTTTTGTTAGGTATTGAATTCCAAGTCCCAACTTTTCAATCTAACCACAAATTCACGGTTTTCAGATTTTTCCCCCTATGTCTGCTATAAGGCATACCGATAGGTAGATATGCCAAAGTGATTTAATTCAACGGGATTTCTTGACACGACACGACAGACAGACAGACAGACAACGATGTGATCCTATAAAGGTTCCTTTTTAGGGTTCCATACCTCAAACCCTTATAGGATCACTTTGTTGTCTGTCTGTCTGTCAGTCTGTCAAGAAACCTACAGGGTACTTCCCGTAGACCTAGAATCATGAAATTTGGCAGGTAGGTAGGTTAGGGGGAAAATCTGAAAACCGTGAATTTGTGGCTACATTACACAAAAAATAAATAAATTACACAAAAAATAAAAAAAGGACCGCTGTTTAGCCCAGTAAAATCTTCAGAAAATCAGAATTCTTTTTTCGGCGTTAATATTTTGAAAAAAAAAGGATTTAATTTAAAAAAAATTGAATAAGCACTATAAAACGACAAAGTGTTAGAGTGAACAAAAATTGTCAGGATGATTTCGAAAATCGAATATTTCAATGTCTAAGTAGGTATTTATTATTTTGTTGATAATAATAAAAACGGTTTTAAATTCTAACATTTAAAATAAGTAGAATGTTTGTTAATTTTTAGACGAATACGGACGATGTTCTTTTTTTAAATCCAGAGTGAAAAAAACAAAAGGCGGTACAAATATTTAACCTTTCAGATTTCGTTCTACGTTGTATTTCTTCTGCGTGGAGTGTTCTAATGAGGATCAGTCACTTTTTTAGCTGAGTATGCAGTTTTATAGACCTAAAAAAAACAATAAATTCTGTAAAAAAATTATTTGAATCGGATCAAAAATGACGAAGTTATAGCCATTTTAGTGCGGTAATCTCAAAAACGCTCGCCACCGCGTAGAAATACCCTGTGACGTCATCGCTCGCCTCGTCGTGCGTCGCCGCTGCGCCGCGCCGCGCCGCCATGGAGAATATAGGGCTATTCGGATAAAACATTTGATGATTTTTTTTAAATTATAGAATTAAGTATTTTTTCTTTTTTTTATACTACGTAGGTGGCAGACAAGCACACGGCCCACCTGATGGGAAGCTGTCATCGTGGCCTATATGGACGTGTGCAACACCAGGGGTGTCACACGGGGTGTCACCAGGGGTTCTGCCGGAAGGGGTGGACGGAGGGCGGACTAGGAAGGGGTGGAGAGATAAAGATAAAGATAAAGATAAGGATAAGGATAAGGATAAGGATAAGGATAAGGATAAGGATAAGGATAAGGATAAGGATAAGGATAAGGATAAGGATAAGGATAAGGATAAGGATAAGGATAAGGATAAGGATAAGGATAAGGATAAGGATAAGGATAAGGATAAGGATAAGGATAAGGATAAGGATAAGGATAAGGATAAGGATAAGGATAAGGATAAGGATAAGGATAAGGATAAGGATAAGGATAAGGATAAGGATAAGGATAAGGATAAGGATAAGGATAAGGATAAGGATAAGGATAAGGATAAGGATAAGGATAAGGATAAGGATAAGGATAAGGATAAGGATAAGGATAAGGATAAGGATAAGGATAAGGATAAGGATAAAGATAAAGATAAAGATAAAGATAAAGATAAAGATAAAGATAAAGATAAAGATAAAGATAAAGATAAAGATAAAGATAAAGATAAAGATAAAGATAAAGATAAAGATAAAGATAAAGATAAAGATAAAGATAAAGATAAAGATAAAGATAAAGATAAAGATAAAGATAAAGATAAAGATAAAGATAAAGGTTGGGGGTGTTTTTATATTTGTCAGTCCGCCGAATTGACTGCACCCCGCCTGATGGTAAGCTGAGGTGCAGTCCTCAAGTAATGGACATCATTTCATCGAAACTTGAACACTTTCCCAAATAACGGATGTCTAGGTATACAACCACTCTACCCTTATTTGCCCCCTTAGGGGTGGATTTTTGAAAAACCGCGATTCCGGGGTACGTTTATTTTTAACCAGAAGCAGCTGTATCAAATTTCGTGCTTCTTACTTTCAAAATAACGGACTTTCATGCAACCAGCCATCGCCTATTTTACGCCTTTAGTAGTGAAATTTTGAAAACGCTGGTATACATGTATATTTATTTCTAATCAGAAGTAGGTATATGAAATTTAATGCGTCTAACATTGAAAATGAAGAACTTTCATATAAAATGTTTATGCCTTATTTTGCCACCTTAGGAGTAAAAATTCTAAAAATCCGTTTTTAGTGGATTCCTACAACATAAAAAGCATCTACTGTCAAAATTTCAAGTTTGTAGGTCCAGCGGTTTAGGCTCTTCGTTGACGTATCGGCCTGTTTATCATAGGGCATCGCACACGAGGCGAGCCATGACGTCATCGACAAAAATCCAGCGAGAGTGTGCGTTTTAAAACAGCCGATTTTAAATCTTCGATAACTTCGTCATTTCTTGTCGGATTTTAATCATTTAAAAAACAAAATGCTTAGAAATTTGTAGCGCATACGTTTCATTAATTAAAAATTAAAAGTTCTGTTATGTGACTGATCCTCATTGTTCTAAACATATTTTTAGAGATTTATCAATCTCAAGAAGTTATTTATTATTGTTTAATTAATTACATAAAATTATTATTATCTAATTACATATTTCAATTTGGTAGTATTTCGTATTAAACTTTTAAGTGTTGTAGCTGATGTCGTGGTACCTAAGTGACAACATTTTATTACTGAGGTATAACGATGGCGTCTTCTCTTCGCACCGTGCAAATTAGGGAAAGTGCTAATCTCGATGCACCTACCTACTCGAGAAGTTCTCTTATATAAAATTCCCGGTGATGGGAACTGCATGTTTTCCGCACTGTCTTTTCATATAAACCGATCTCAGGAAATACGATCATGTATAGTTGAAGGGATTGTATCGAATTGGGATCGTTATGGCATGTTTACGATGCGTCGTGACGAAACCCCGTATGTGTCGGCTGAAGAATATTGCAGTGAAATGATGCAAAACGGAGTTTACGGCACTACCACCGAATTGACGATGGCGGGAGAAATATATACTGATTATATATTTAAACTGTACATAGAAGGTGTTTATGCGCAAGTATTTGGGACCGGACCAATAGAAAAAATGATCGGCTTTACAGGGCACCTCTCGAGCGGTCATTTTGATGTTTTCATCGAAAAGGACGTCCCTTCACTAAATAGTAACTTTAATGAACTGCATTTGCACAATGTCATGTCATGTCAATGTCATTTCAATGACATGTCTCATTAAACACCAGTTCTATGCTAAGCGATGGGCAAATACTGACAAATGAAGTTGAATCTCCAACTTTCACAGAGTCACCGCCCTGTACAAAACATAATCCCACCAAACCTCCTGGGTGGCTTGGAAACTGGCCCACTACTCTTTTTTATATTATAATAAAGACGTATTAAGTACACGAAAAAGCTTATATACGTAATAATATATAAAGAATTGTAGAGGGCCAGTTTTCAAGCCACCAAGGCTAATATTTTACTGTTTCAGATATCCATTTTGTAAGAGTTCACTGTTCAGTAACTTATGAGTTTCTTTAGTGTTATAGCTCCCCGGGGTCACGTGACCTGAGGAATATAACTACATTCTTAATATAATATTGAAAAATCGGTCAAGTGCGAGTTGGACTCGCAAAGAAGGGTGCCGTACCACCGTACAAGAAATAACACTTTATTTTTTAAATTTTCATGCTATAGCGGCAATAGAAATACTCATTCTGTGAAAATTTCAACTCTCTACCTATTGCGGTTCAAGAGATACAGCCCGCTGACATACAGAAGGATGGACGGATAGCGGAGGCTTAGTAATGGGGCCCGGTTGGAACCTTTCTGGTACAGAACCAAGAAAAACTGTTACATAATTACTTACACACCAAAACTTTAAATCCAAACGGACCCCTGTTCCAGGTTCCTGTTGTCCACTCATCTACGTGGTCCGCTTTAGCGGGCCGCGCACCCTCGCGCCGTACTAGTTTTATCTAATGTTATATACAAAGGGAATATGAAAAATCCTATTGAACTTAAACCTAATGCTAAGAGCTTCAGTAAATCCAATAATTATCAGAATAATTCGGAACTTATTTTAAAACCTAACGGCCGGTTTCTGAAAGGGCTGTCAAATCATTGATCAACTAACACTGCTGTTAATTAAACATAGATGTCAAATCAATTTGAGTTTCTAGAACGTTGATCAGACCAAAATTAACTAATCTATGATTATTTTGATTTGACATGCGGTTTGTTTTATATTGTGGCCACACTGCTCATTGTTGTTCATTAGTTCATTCTTATCAGTCGAAAATGACAATATGCCTGGTTCCAAAGCGGAAAAAAAATTACGGACTGTCATTGCTGACAAAATACTCGGAGTGCGAATTTCAAATAACAACTCTCAAGTTCAAGTTTACCTAAGTTTACCTATATTCTCAAGTATATATTTTCTAACAACTCTGAAGTTCAAGTTTTATATTTACCTACCTATATTCTCAAGTTTATATTTTCTGTATCCCGTATCCCGTATTTAAAATGGCCTCACGAGGAAAGAACTTTACCGAAAGAGAAAAGCAAAAGCTTTTAGAACTAGTTCAGAAGTAAGTACACTGTGTTCTATAATATAATCTTTATTGTTTAATAACATTGTTTACATTACACATCCTGGGCTGTAGCTGACTTCTGTACTACGTACGTGATAATACGTACATTGTTTTATTCCAGATACAAACACATAATTGAAAACAAGTGCACAAATGCTGTATTTACAGTAAAAAAAAATGAAGCATGGGAAAGCATAACCCATGAATTCAACAGCAATGCAGAAGTGCCTCGAAGCCAAAAACAGCTGTAATTATAAAAATCAAAAGGATTCATTCTCGTCTTGAATGTTCGCGTTCTTTGCTCTTCATCACTGCTAGAAGTGCTGATACTCATGTCAATATCGGAAAGTGACATGATTGTAATCTAAAACAAGAAACAATAATAAGCTTTAGCAAGATGTCCGAAATATACAATTTTTACAACTAAAATCGTGTAGGTAATTTGCAAATAAACAAACATGTTAATGACATACCTTAATAATGTAGATTTGAAGAGAAAATGTAGATTCACGTAGAAAAACAATTTGTATTCATAAGTTAATTCACCGATAAGCACCGATTAGTTGACAAAACTTTTGACACGAGTATAATCTATGATCACGCCTTGACAAGCTTTTCAGAAACCCAAAATGACGGTTGACATACGATTCTCGAGTCAAATTAGACAGCTATGTTAACTGACACGATGATCAAATTAAACTATTTAACCATGCTTCTAGCAACCCAATTACTATTTGACAAGAGATTTAACAGCCGATTAGTTAATTTTAGCGTTGAGCCTTTCGGAAACTGGGTGTAAGCCTAGTAAAAGTGGTCTCAGAAGACGTAGTTACTATAAGGATGACATGGAAATTCTTCGAGATCTGATGGACTCAGATGATGAGTAATTGTTGTTTTGTTTTTTTCGATTTTAATGTTTTTTCTTATACCAAACCCTGTGTGATCTCATATACGGTACCTGTATACCCGTAGAATTTAGAATTATTTTGTATCTCAAGTAAAATTGAGTTGTTGAGTCGTTTTTATTTCAATTGAAGTATATTGTAGGAGTGATTTGTTAATTAATGACTTTTTTACTTGCTAATAGCTATTTTATAATAACTTGATACTTACCTATATCATTCATTTAAAGACAACTACCGGGGTCTCTTTGGGTATTGTGAGGTGGTACCGGTGCAGGAACAGGTAGAAACAGCCTTGTTTAGTGAGCAGTTTCTTCGTCCCCAGCAATTTCTTTTTCCCATGGAAGGAAGAATTCAAACAAGGCAAATATGCAAAAAAAATATGGCCACATCATGCCGAGGTACTAATTGCTATGGCCGAAGAACGTGTGAATATCTTATCCCAAGACTGTATAACCGGCTGCCTGTGTCCTTAAGGGAAACACTCAACGAAAAAAATTCTAAATCAAAACTGAAGAAATACTACATACAAAATATTAAAAATGAATTTAGCATGCATTTAATATAAATATACCTACATAATATTATATACATATATACATTTAAAAAAAAAAAAAACTAACATATTGCACATTTATAAATATTTACATTTTTACTCGTTAAATTTTTCATTCAACACAACTCGGAACACGCTGTAGGTACTCGAACATCGCTATCTTGTTTACCATCAAGGGCTGTACAATGTGCATGCGGAGAAGTGAATGTGATCCTCGTGACGTAAAGTCAATTGGCATATTCGCCTTTTTGCGATGCAGAGTCTCATTAGTACAATTATTATATTTGCCTACCCTCATATTTGGAAATAATGATAATAATTAGAGTTGAATACCTGTGTCATAAAAATATAAATGATAATATATGAAATCATATTTATTTGTTTCTACAATGCAGATTATGGGAGTTTATACCTACCTATTTATTGTACCTACTGCAAATTTATTCGTAGAAATAAAATAAGGCTATTCATGTAAGATAGGAATTCCTTTGTTCAGTTTATCAATGTGGGTGTTTGCATGCGAATTGTATTTACTGAGCCAGTGTCGAATGATCTGTAACTTTGGTTGTCTAGACAAACCTGTAAAGGTTTTTTGACAACTTTTCATATTTGTATGTTTTAATGATGTTTGTTTGTGAAAACTAATAATAAAAAAAAGGCTAACTGTGTTGCGGTTGAACTTCGATATTTTCCGTGGAGCGACTGCCATCTGACCTCCACAACCAATGGTCAATATGACCAATGGCGATATCGATACCTACATTATATGTTTGTTGAATTTGAAATGTTTAAATATGGGTTCATTAATAAATAATTTGCAAAGGGTTTGTTAATTAAAAACAAATAATAGGAGTAAAATGTGGATATTATTCCAGTAACTAAATAGTATTCAGAAACTAGTATTATGTTAAAATGTAAGAATTACCTACATACTATTGTGTTGAATAACTCGGAACTTACCTATTTTAAAACCTAAGCCTAGTAAAAGTGGTCTTTAAACCATAAGGATGACATGGAAATTCTTCGAGATCTGATGGACTCAGATGATGAGCAATTGTTGTTTAGAGATTTTATTGTTTTCTTTTATACCAAACCATGTTTGTGTGATCTCATATACGGTACCTGTATACCCGTAGGATTTAGAATTATTTTGTATCTCAAGTAAAATTGAGTTGTTGAGTCTATGTGTACCTACTGTGGTTTTAAAGTTAACGTTTTTATTTCAATTGAAGTGTATTTTAAGAGTGATTTGTTAATTTTTTACTTGCTAAAAGCTATTTTATAATAATTTGATACTTACCTACATTAGGTATTTGCTTGTTGATTTTGAAATGTTTATATAGGTTCATTAATAAATAATTTGCAAAAGGTTTGTTCATTAAAAATAAATAATGGGAGTAAAATGTGAATTTTAATTCAGTGACGAAATAATATTCAGAAACTAATAGTATGTTAAAATGTAAGAATTACCTACATACTGTAGTGTTGAAAAAATAAAATAAATAATAGGTAGTTAGAAATTATAATTTATTACCCAAGGGGCAGCCCTAGAGAATTTCTCTATTGACCTTATTTTCGTCCCGATTGACCCCAATTTCTGTGTGAATAGGGATAGCCTATATTTTAACCTTTTTATGCATAAACTGAAATGCTAATTGAATAATTTATATTTGATCACAAAGATACCATCACGACTCAATTATTTCGATCGCCATACAGCGAATTTTCTTTGAAAAAGCGCCTTAACTTTCCTTATGAAGTTCAGATTTGTCCCTATTCCCCCAATTTTACGGTAACTAATAATAATTTTCCTTAATTATGTCCAATATATAGAGATTTTTTTGGGAGATTTTCTTAAGCTCGCAACCGTAACGCACACGCTGTTAGTGGTATCGGTCACGGAGATCCGAGTTCAGACGCACACATTGAAGAGTGTTTCGCTTCACATGTTTGTTAGAAACACTCCGTCTATCTTATTCTTCTAGTCTGAGGTACTAACCTATTGGTATAAATTTCAACTTGATGTATTTAGGACTGAGATATCATATTATACTAGGTCTACGCTATAGACGTTCTTGAGGAAAAGGTGTTGACAGATAGACATATGGACAGCAAATTGATCCTATATAACCCTAGGCGTATACTTGGCGACAGGCGACAGCGACAGCTCGGCCAAGTGTGCGAGGCATCGCGGCGCTTCGCCGACAGTGGGGTGTAGGGTGACAGGCGGCCGTCCTGTCACCCAACCGTCGCCACGCAGACAATCAGCTCGCCCCCCGATTGCTCCCCACTGTGCCCTCTGCTAGTCAGAGGGACACTTGGAGAGCCTCGGAACAGCCCTCTATATGACCACTCCCACCCCGGCCGGATTGGCCGCAGGCAGCAGCATCTCCCGTGGCGAGTGGGAGGTGCTTAGGGTTGCCACCCGTACTTTATTATAAAGTATTGTAAATTATTTCAGGTAATTGTACTTTATACTTTATCGGCCTTATTAATAAACATGGATTAACGTAAGAGTAACGTTAGTCCAAGACTTACGTTTAGAATAGTTAAATGCCGTATTAATAAACATGGAATAAGAAGGGAGTAAACTAATCCGAGCCTACTCCTAGATTAAAAGTTATTATAGTCGCCACATGGTTTAACAAAGGAGTAAGCAAGGAGTAAGCGTAGTTTGACGTAGTTTAGACATAACCTAAATTGTAGTCGTGTCAAATTTTAAGATGGAAGGGATTGTTTTATTGATGATATAAGGTTAATAATGAATTTAATGAAATTGATGAGATACAAAATCAGACTACATTAGAGAGACGTGTGAAATTGTACAAAGTACGAAACAATCCACTTGAAGACCTTCAAGAAGATGAATTTAAATATAAGTAGGTACAGTTTTTCTCGATTAACTGCCTGTTTTATTATTAAAATGGTGAAAAATGATTTACCTGGTGATGCAAGAGGTGGTGTTATACCATACATAGCGGACAAAGTGGCACACTGGCGAGGTAGCACACATGATTCCAGGATATTTAACGAGTGTCGCTTGAAGCAACGATTTGAGTAATCTGAGTTCAAAGGCAGACTTTAGGGAGATTCTGGTTATGCATGTACTCCTTACCTGTTCACTATCTTGCATCCAGCTTCACAAAAAGATGAGCTAGGTATATAACCGAGCTCACATACGGACTCGTAACACAGTGGAACAGTGTTTTGGAGTATGGAAGCAAAGGTTTTTATTAAGAGGATTCACAACAAAATTGGACAGCACATAGTTGTATATTGTTGCATTAGCAATACTTCACAACATTGCAATACACAGACGAGATCTTCTCGAGGAAGTAGTAGAAGAAAGTGACAACAATGTACCACCAACACTTGTCTTGCAATGAATAACTCTCTTCGGGAAAATGCAGAATGAAAATGCAAAATGAAAATTTGTAAACTTTTTATTATTTATTGAAATCAAATAATTGTTTGTTTCATTTATTCAATATTTTTCCTAACGCTGTTTTTTTATTTCTAAAATTTCGCGCTTAAGGATGGCGCATTTTAATTTCTCTTGATGGATTGCCATCTTTATCGCATGCTCCTCGTTAGCCATTTCCATGCGACGCATGTTTTCTTCATTTTCTAAGCTATTGCTATGTGATAGCAGGTGATAGCATACTATTTATATAGTCATTTTCCTAAAAACAAGAAACAGATTGTTATACATAACTGGTAGAGCCATAAATAGAAAGTGTTAAATATATAACAATAGGTAATAGGAATATCAGATGGCAGTCGCTTCACAGAAAATATCGAGGTCCAGCCAAATCCGCAGTGAAGACTGGTAAAGCGGATCCCAGATTCCGAGGTGAAAGCTTTGGATGCGATTGGGATTAACGCTAGGTTGAAGGTTGAAGAAGGTAATATATTACCTTTCTGGACTATAAAAAAGGCTCTTTGATCAGGCTTCCTGAAATTTCATCATTACGAAATAATATTTCAACGTGACTAATGAATTACCTTTTCTTCTTCATCCCAGTTAATGGATCGAATACGTTTTGGGCATCATTTTTAAGAATTTGACAATGAATAAGACAATTTTTACAAACTGATACTCTTATTGAAATTTTGAAAATAACAACAACAACGTTTACTTTAATGTCAAAATTGACAAATTATCTATTTCATTCGTTCTTAGTTCATTCATGGTCTTAGTTTTTTACTTTTAAAATATGTATGTTGCCATAACGCATACTCTAATCCTGGTTTAAGGAAGGTATTGTTACTTCGAGGCTACTCCACGTTTATTAATAACAACGTAATTCTGTACTTACTACGAAGTTACTCCGAGAGTAACAAGTCCAAGTGTACCTAACCTCGGAGTTGGTATGGATTAGGTGATTTTTATTAGGTAATAAGACCGTATGAGATCAATAAAGTACACGAAAATACTTTATATTGCAATATTTGATTTCTTTGAGATTTTGAAAAGTTTAGTTGATTATTTTGTTAAACAATGATTTGGTGCTGAATCAATGTCGCATGGCGCACTCAAGCAATCGTTTTCTACAATTTCTGAACGCAACCTGACCTTAAATGTCAATGATGTCAGTGTGTCAATCATTTATTGTCACTTCCAGTCACTTCACAGTTGTTACAATATTTTGCCTTTTTTACGTTTTAAAGTTTTATAGATTTTTGCTATCATACATTATGGATAAGCGAGACGATAGAAACAAAGCGTCTCTGAATTTGATAAAAAATGAATTACTTATTTATTTTAATTTAAATATAGGATGCAAAGATGCTGTGCAATTCTTTAGTAAAGATGCTAAATTGATACAAATCGCAAAAAACAATAAAAAATATGCTTATAAATATAATAATAAAGAAAAATAAATTGTACTTTATTTTGATACTACGTACTTTTTTTTTCTTGCCTATAATAACCAATGTACCTACTTTATTTGCAAAAAAAAGGTGGCAACCCTAGAGGTGCTGCTCGCTTCCGTTGCCCGGGTCTCGGCCGCTGCCTGTCGTCACTTCTAGACGCCGAGCCGTCGCTGTCGCCTGTCGCCCAGTGTGCGCCTAGGGTAATAGTTATAAGGTTTTTTTCCTTTTGAGGTATGGAACCCTCTGGCCTGGGGCTGACGGGTGGAGCTGCCTGTCACCATAGCAGAAGCAGGGCGCGGCGGCGGTGGTTCCCAAACCCGAGGGGGGCATCTCGAATCCGGAGATGGCCCGGGTCAAGCCGGGGTGCGAGGGAAATGGGTAATGCTCTTTGGGCCACCTTACACCCTGGCGTCAGAAGACCCTAGACGGCGTGCGGTTTTAGTCGGTAAGAGTCCGATATAACGTGCCCCGCTGGCTGCGGGGTGAGTATTAGGCATGTGCGAAACATGTCCGGGAGCGGATTGAACATGGAACGGTTCCTTATACAGTCGGAACCATGTTCAGTAACCATGTCCGCGGACACGTTTCCCGGACATAATTCATGCAATCAACGCTGATATAACATGTGCAGATATATATGAAAAGGTTCAATTTTTTTTTATATAGGTACCTACGAGTCCTTTTGTTCAATAAAATGATCCCAAAGTATGCTGATTTTTCTATGAGATGGCATTTTCAGATGAAGTAAATAATAAGAAAGTTCTCAAAGCCTTATTATTTTCGAAATAATTGTCATAAATAAAAACTGCACTACCTAGCTATGTGCAAAGTAAATTACTTACTATTTAAATCTATTCACTTACTCACTATAGAACTCAATAAACTATTATTACTTGTCAAAGACAGTGTAATTTGTTAAAAATAATTGGAAATTATGGTGTAAATAAAGTATTCGGAACACGCACGCATTCGCAACTAATAAATAAATGCACCTAAACGCTAAAATACGAACGTCGCCGCAGTCACTGCGCAAGTAGATAATTACGTAGGTAACACGAAATGCGACTCGGTCCGGTTCGGCTGCTGTTCGCAAACCCGAACCGCTCCGGCCGAACCTGCACATGCACATCGGAGTATACTCCGCGCCCCGCGCGCCGCGCGCCGCGCGCGCGCTCCATTCATTCCATGCTCCGAGTTCGCTTACTCGTTCCGGCCGGACATGAACATGGTGGAACTGTTTAGGCGGAGCGGTCGGATCGGAACTATATAGCTCCGGGAAAGGACATAGTTCCTGGAGCTATAACGGTCCGGAACTACTCACCTCTAGTGAGTATCCATGAGGATTTCGCACGGAAGGTATGGAACCCTAAAAACATCAATAAAAATGAATCGTGTCACATCCAAACGCGATGTGCTTACAACTCAGCTGTAATCTAATTAATTATGTAACCAACACCCAAACCAGTTTACCAATCCGGTATGATAGATACATCTTTGGTCTGGTTATAAACAAGACTAAGAAGCAATAGACAAGCAATGCAATGGAATAATTAAATGAGCATACTGACCTGAGATTGTCAAGGAGAATTTGATGAAAATAGCTCCTTTTTCATTTTGTGTATGATGGCAATAAATACTTTATAGGCGTCTTATTCGTATCTAATAATGCATTTACATAATTATAATATATCATTTATGACTTAATATTTTAAAAATTAATTCGCAATGACTAACACAACGATTAACTATAAAATATGTTTAAAACTTGTAGGTACTCTAACCCAGTCGCGTTTCATAGAGAATGTTGTGAAACACACATAAAATTTATAAATGACGTGATATTTCTGTATGCAAGAATAGGTAAGATTTAAATAATTTCGCTTTTGTTTTTTTTCTATACTTATCTTCTCGCACAAACGGCTTTCAAGACACGCTCAAACTCACTTGTATGCCACAAAGCCAGTAGATGTCTATTCGTTAAGAGAATAGAGAGGTTGTGAACAATCATAGTGACGTGTTCAGTGGTGTTCAGGCACGTCAGATCTATCTAACCAAGACGGATTTTAAACTTGTTTTTCGGAAAAACCGAGAATGCCTACGAAAATAGGTTCGCATAAATTTAAAAAATATTTTAATAGGCCATAAATTCATTATACGTATGTATACTCACCTACTTAATAATAATTTAGATAATGTTTTTGCTAATGTAAGCTATGGGAAAATGGGATTAGGACTGTTGGTTCCATTGATGGGTCCAACAGGATTTTCGAGCTTTCATGGCTCCATTGGTGAATCCAACAGGATTTGATGAATGGGGTTTTCTTAGCGGTGAATGCACAAACTTGTGTTTAGTGGGATTGAATTGGACTAGGTTTAGTCTTAATCGGACACTCTTGTGAGAGTAGTCTCGATTTTCTAGTAGAAAACAACTTGTGTCGAGTAGACACAAGTTGTTCGCGATTTTCTTCCACTGCGGGCCGAGGAGGTTAGACCGGCCCGTGTAAAATGCATCCCCAGTTCTGTCATCCAAATAGCAATGAGCAGGCAGCATGTCATTGATATGCAGCAGGAACAGGGTCGGGGATAGCACAGAGCCTTGTAGAACACCAGCATTTCTGCCATCTGACCTTCACAACCAATCTGACATCACAGTTTAAAAATTGCGTCGCTATTCTTTTAACAGAATGATAATAACAATACTAAAACATTAACTCTTAAAAAAATATTTTTGTACGTCCAAAATGTCAAAGGTCCGTTGACCGGAAGTATTGCCAATTTTTTGCCTTGAATTACAAAAGCAAGGTAGGTCTGTATATAGGTATGCGCAAGCATTGACTTATAGGCATGAAATTTTAAATTAGAAGTCTATATGACAAAGAACTTATAATTTGTAATTTTATTGACAAGCTGTGCCCGTAACTACGTCCGCGTGGACTGAGCTCTGGGTTTTGGTTTTTCTGCACAGAACCCTAATAAAAAAGTCTTAAGTAACTTATAACTTGAAACATAAGTCCATCAAAATCGGCGCGGAAATGGGAATTTGGAGATTGCCCGCAACAAATAGGAAGAAAGACGGACTGTTATTAAAATGGTTCTTTTTTATCATTAGTCTGCAACTGCATACACGTCATATACCTACTAATATGCATTTCTCTATCGTTACATAACGACCCATCAGTTTTTATTTGTTTGTACCTATAGATTGTTACACGTAACAGAAGTTGTTATGTTCCCGGCAGTAAGTAGGCTAGCCAGAGCGCCATCTCCAACCCCCCCCCCCCCCCTCCCTCTCACAAACCTCCCTCCTCCAGGGCTGGCAGCACGACTGTGACGCCCCTGATGTTACATACGTCCATAGACTACGGTGACCACTTCCCATTAGGTGGGCCGTATGCTTGTCTGCGACCTGTGGGCCGTATGCTTGTCTGCGACCTAAGTAGTATAAAAAAAGGTAGCGCAAAGCTCCCTAGCTTTAAGCATATCTGCTTAAATCATCTTGTAAGAGAATGCAACTTGACAGAGAACCTAACAAACTATATTATTACTGGAAGTGTATGTACACCTACTGATTGACTTACGAGATTCTGCCGCAGGCCTTAGTCATCTGAAGTCAGGCGGCAGTCGCGCCTAAGCACCCTTAGTGTAGTGTATCAACTAGAGTCCTTCAACGCCGTTATTTTGCGTTTGACAGCGGGGTTAGAATATAACTATTGCATTAATCGTACAAGTAAAATTGGAATAGATCATATATAGATCACAATATTACATGACTAGCAACCCAGCCAGTCTAGTCTAGTTCTATTTTAGTTAACGTAGGTTTTTAGTAATAATCGCGCGCGAATTCAATTTCCATACGATAGATTTGAATAGGCATAGGCACTCTAATCGCAACAATGGATTTCGATAATGTGACTATCGATCGAGCGTACCACACATAAAAGGAATATCGAGACAGCGTGTTCGCGAGTCCGTCATTCGATTTCGCGATTTTCGATACAACGGCTTTTCGCAGCAGCGTGCGTCGCAAGGACGGCATTCGAAACTACATAACATCATACCCGATAATTCAGTAACGATCTTCTATCATCATTACAGTTCGGCAAATGAGAGTATGCGATCCTGACACATGTCAATTCGTCATGACTAGTTTATGTAGGTACAATAAATAACTTGTACCTAGAACCGTTCTCTAAACCTCCCAACTTAAAACAACATAATAATAATCACAGTCAGCAATTGTGACAATTTGATTTCGTTTTAATTTTAAAATTATTCTAATTTGGCTATCTATCTGCCCTATTTGTTATTCCAATTTTTAATTTTTAATTTTGTTTTATTCGGGTAGGGGCTTATTACAAAATCACATATTATAAAATTATAACGTTCTATTTTATATAATTCAACCAACACAGATTATTATTATTAAGATTACAAAAATATGCGGTTACAATTTTATTGCCTTGTTATTTTGTCTCATCACTATGAAAGCAAACAATTGACATAACCTTGAAACAGCGCAGTTTGACGTGGTACGATTTAAAAAAAAAATTGTTAATAATTTTAGCCCAAAATTAATCTATGTATTGTAAATTGGCACAGTTATTAAATTTTTAATGTTATCACTCGTTAATAAGGTTAATAAAAGATATTTTAAATTTTGCCGTAAATTGTACACCAGTTCAAAGTTACATCGCCCGTTCGCTCACAACCTGTCAGGATCGCATTCTTTCAATGATCCTATTATAGGTATCCTTCTATCCGATATTTATTAAGCCGATGATATTATTATTCCATAATGAAACGTAACATTTTTAAGTAAAAGGTACAATAATCGTGAAATAAAGTCCCCTGTAATTGAATGTTGCAGTAGGTATAACCACCGATATAACTTAACTGAAAATTGCAGCCTTTTTCAACTGCAATACTGACCTACGTACGGGCCGTAAAAAAAGAATTACCTAGTACCTAGTAATCATATATGGATTCAAAAAACAACATTTAATCTTATGTTAATCAATAGAATATAATCAAAATACTGAGTGGCCATGAATTCACGGAATTAAGTATTTAACCTTATGAAATGTCGACTGTTGAGAAAACTAGTTTTTACTAAAATGATATTCTTATTTTAAGAGTTCTCTACGCCAATTATAGAACAGTATTAATGATAAAGCATGCAGATGTCGTAGTACCCACGTTATGTAACTCTCCAATTCTTCGGTGCCTTTAAAAGTTTTGAAATTCACAAATGTTCAGGATTTGCAGGAATTTCCTTCACCATTCAAAACCTGCATCTCTCAAGATGTAGGCTTCAGCCTGGGGTCCGCCCATCTGGACTATAATCTATCCCTGTGCCAAATTTCAGCCAGATTTGTTCAGTCGTTTAAGCGACTTTGATTTGATTTGATTTGATTCGAGTCGTTTGATTGAGTTGAACATCCAAACATCTTCTCAAACACATCTGATTTTTAATATTACGTAAAAGGTAGGTATATTATGGGATGTAACTACAGCATTCAAGGAACACAAGGCCTATTTGTACTATAAAACGTGTAACTTACATCCAAAATTGCGAACCAAAATTTCGGTCAACTGGTTCCACGAAATGCAATAATCAAGAGAATACCTACAGTTAGGCGGGAAAACTGCCGAAAGAAAATCTTAAGTAAATAAAATTAAGGTAGGTGGTACCTCCATGTTTTATGCGGGCATGAAATTACGAATCTGTATTTTCATGGTAGCACAGATCTCTAATTAAATTTAGGCTTAAACTAAGCTTTGCCGATAGCCGATATACCTATTACGTTAAAAAGGTGAAGGTACTTAATACAAAACATTCATTTCACGTAAATCAGCAACCATCCAAACAGGTTTTCAATTTGTCTAAAACTACCTAGCAAGTAGGTATTAAAAGAATATAAATTCTACAAGTTTTTTTTAAATCACTATGTATCGTAAAATCCAAATGATACCTACATATTAACGTTGAGCTATTAACATCCTTAAATCTGTTTGTATGACATATATTATGTAAATAACATTTCTAAATACCTCCGATATATTATAAATTTCAATGGCTAATGTCAACGACCTCGGAACTATTACACGTTTTAGGTAATTATGTAGAATAACGACTTTCTATGGTTTTCTTAAGTACCTAAGGGTTTTACCCTTTTAGCCTTTTTTATTACATGATGTTGGAGAAGTGCTTCAAACACTTTAATTCATGTCCCTGTGTTGGGAACGTTGCTCGTCTTCAACGGAAGCAAAACAATTCTTCATGAATAAGTTCGACACCATCCAATGACACCACTGGTAGTGTCTTACGTATTTAAATTAGTAATTTAATCAAAATAATAGATATTCATTAGGTCACATATTATAAGAAAACAAAACGAAACTTGTTTGCAGGTCAGATCGATCTTTTATTTCATGCATCGAGAAATCTACCTACTATGAAACGGGCAATTCTTGTTTGTAATATTATAGGACATAGGTAACACTAAAAAGTCCCACATCACTCTAACGATTTGGATAAACATTTGCATGTAAATAGAGTTTTACTTTTAGGTTTATCTATACCACTATAGGTAGAATCACTGGTGATTTAACGGTTTAATTTAGTTTAACCTGTCTATTTGTAACAAGCTTTTATTGAACTTATTCAGCATGTAAGTATTGTACAGCGAGTGTGCATTTACCAACATTTCGTAGTAAGTACCTTGCGTATTTCTTTTTTGAATTGTCGGACCTACAAGTTGCGTGTGCTGCGTTTATCTTGAATTATATTAGAAGAAAAAACCTCCGCGTCGCGTCACCCCGCAATTGCGCATCGCCCACACTCGTGGCTCGACGAAATGTTACACCAATTATGCTCGTTAGTTTGTAACAAAGAGGCGAGCGTGTTTAGTTCGTAAAAGGATGATACACTAGAACATGTTATTAGAGCGGCTCGTTGTTCTGTTACAAGTAAATGTTGTAGTCTATACTCACCCTATGAAAGGGTTGAAATCTAATCCAATACCAAGTTTAGATGCATTTAAAATCGATCATAATCATCTTAATTTCTTCTAAATTTGAACTTGGCAGGTTAATTTAATTATACAATTCGCACAAGTACTTTAGGGTTTCATTTTTAGCAAATCAAATCATTTATTTGCTAGAATATAATGAGAGTAATGTTACAATGATTTATGTCACTTCATATTCTGCCACGTACGACGTGCAAATTTTACCATTTTTACCATTTTTAAGTTACGTCATAATATGTTAAAATTATGTTACAAAATATTTTTATAGGTATGTTATCGTATCATCCAAATTTCATCCAAACATTCATTAATTATTTACGTCAAATAATTTTATTGTTTCAATAATGCATTCGTAAATTGTATTGTTGGTCAACTTACATGGTCAAACTCTTGTGTTAAATTATTAAATATTCTTATACGAATGCAATAAGTACTTAAACATTTTTAAAAGATCTGTATTTTCTCAGTTTCTGTCGTACTACCGATTATAAAATAGTGTCTGATATATTTTATGCGGATATTCGTAATATTGATCCAAAAAATCGTGTGAAACGGTCCTGATCATTATAAAATATTTAATTTTACGAGCACAGAAGTAATTTACTATCTGTGCGGTTACATCAACAGCTATCACATTTTTCTTCTTGTTATATTTTGCCCATCATATTTAATTAAAAGATAATCTACAACTAACGTAGGTATACATTTTTATAAATCATGTTTTTTTACCATTTTATTTTAAATTAAATATAACACATAAAAACCGCTAAAAGTGGGTAGATACATAAACAATAAACCTACCTTATTATATTCTAACTTGCATTTAATTTTAAACACAAAGTTTTTTATCTTGAATTTAATAGGTATTGTCTTTTGTTAGAACATCAATTAGATATGTCAGTAATTTATTAATTGATCGCAGAACAATGTTGTTCTTTCACCTGTTACAAAACTGCTGAACGAAGCTCTAGCGCAGGCTTTCCTCTCATGATTGCATCTAGCCTCACTTTCATTAAAACTATATTAAGTGAATACATAAGGAGGAGATTAAGGAGTAAGCGAACCCTAGACTGACAGCCTCGGCTGCAACCAGGACCAACGCTAAGATGATGATGACTGATAAGCGTCAAGAAGCTGTCTGTCGGGGCGTCCTAACTTGTAGGCCTTAATGACATCTCATAAGACGATGCGCACCACGTGCAGCTACACTGCGTTTATTCACAAGAGCAACACGAGTATGTTGAAATTAAATTTTACCTCGCGAGGTGCGTGAAGGAAAAAGTTTTCCAGCAACAGACAGAGTGTCGCATTATATCATCATACCCTGAGAAACACGCAAACTAGTGGCAAATTTTAATATTTCGACAATAACATAGAAAATTTATTGACATTCAGAACATAAATCAATGCGCGTGAATGAAAAACATCGGAGTCAATCAACGTTCCACTTTATTTAAATTTACTCGTGGATTTTATTGTAAAATGTTTTAGTAGGTAGGTAGGTATGTTACTTTAGTGTCTGCTAAGCAAGTGATCGGTAGAAGACAGTGGGATAGTAGGTCTGCAACTTGAAAGTCTGCACATGGATGCCATTTAAAAATATAGTTTATTTAATAAAAAAACCTTAGTTACATATGTGTGGAATCTATCACAGAGACACATTTCATGGCCTACCCAGAAGGTCGTGATTAGCACCTCAATGTCGATCAGATTTGTATGTATTTAAGAGTTAAGTCCAGTTAGCAATATTGTTTAAAATGTATCTATTTCCATAATGGTTTATCCACGAGATGAACATATTGTCATACGATATTATACCTAAGCACCTACCTACTTCAAAGATAAATGAGTTTAATACAAAATAGCAGTGACACCAGTGACACATTCCGATGTTCTCTACATAGGTATCTACTATTAAAAAGCAGAGCTTTCGCCCAATAACACAACCCGTGTAAATTGAGATAGATACACTTACGTGCTTTATCGTTTTGCATGAACCCGTTGACATAACCTTGTAAGTTCAACATAGGCGGTGCTTAAACAAGCTCGTCTCGTTCAAGTATTTAAGAGACGGGGCGGCATCCGCCTCGACACTTACCTCATCACTTGCCGTGAGATACAGTGTGCTAGTAGCTCGCACTGGACAACATGAAGGCGACCTGGGTACGTACATAATTTCTTCTTTTCGGACTTTGGAAAAACAATGTTAAGTATTCCGTTTGTTTTTATAGTCTTTCGTAATGTGAGAAAAAAATAACATCTTTTTGTGAGGTTTAGCCTGTGTAACTTCCTCTTTTCTTTTATTTTACGTAAAGAAAAATCATTAAAATTTAATTTTGTGCATTATCAGTGTATCGAATATCTTATACTTTAGTGAGAAGTTGTATCTCTAACAATATTTTCCGCGACTGAAAATAAGCTTGCGAAATGTGCGTTTAATTTAAGAATTTTAAAGCTTTTAATGATGAAGCAACTGTTTTGACTCTGGTTCTTTGTGAATAATAGATATAAACCTTCTTAACTTAACTTGAACTTAAATGGTTACGCATAAGCAACATATTATTATTCAATTGAAGAGTAGGATGAAGATGTGATAAATATGATAGGTACCTAATTGGATTCCCTTTTGCACACTTTTGACAAAAACAATTCTTAGCAGAGGATAATAGAGAAGAATAAAGTAGACGTTGGATTAATTTTCACGAAAATCCCTGGTATTTGTATCATCGCTCAAGTTATGCGCCAAAAATTTCTTCGAACATGCCATAGCCCATCTTAGTACCTAAATATATTATTCATGCATATATTTCCCAGAAGGCAAATATATCTTCCACCTTCCACTTTTTGGGCACATATTCATGGATTGTAGGTTAGGATAGATAGTACTCTTGGGCTGGACCTACCCTACAGTGTAACTTCGTTTAATTGAACTGTATTCTCACTGTTGAAATCCTGACTTAATCGTTTTGTAGGACTGTTATAAAACAATTAAGTTCCAAAATCTCCAAATCCTCCAAAATATTACGCATGTTTGATCACAATCGGTTGAGTAGAAGAACTGGAGATATAGGTACTCAAAGAACGCGAAAACCGACGTGCACGCGGACATTCATAGGCTCAAATATTGCAATTGCCGTCCGTTTCCATGCCAATACACTACAATATTGGTAACGTATTTAGAAGTACCTACCTACTTGGAAAAAATCAAGTTAAATTACAATATTCTGAGGCAACGCTAAGCTATGAAAAGGTAATAAATTAAAATCTGAAAGTTAACATCCACGACGAGACTTGAACCCTTGACCAATCCCCTTTTAGAAGGAATACTCTGAGACACGTCCTGGGGCGGCTAGCTGCCGGTTTCGTAACGATGCAAACTTAAGGTGGGTCTACGATACTTCCTATAACTATCTAAATCGTTAGGTTAGGAAATAGATACCTATGTACTTATCTATTTCCTAACCTAACGATTTTTTCGATGTCATCGCAATGATGTTTCTCGATATGGCTCGCTATCTCAAATGTAGAGACTCCCGTTTGACGCAAGCATCCTTACTGCAAACAATTTTCATCAAAGTCATAGCAACACAGGTAAATGTCCAGACTGTCGTACCTAGGTACATCTCGGAGCGATGCAAATGCTGTCGCTAATAATAATTATTATCAATTTAATTTATAGAAAGCTAGCCTGTGCCCGCGGATTCGCCCTCGTGGGCGTCGGTATTTGCGTTTTTTTTAATATATCTACATCTAATCTACCTCTTGGTTAGGCTTAAAATCTTCATCTTCATCAATCACAATCGGTTCAAACAAAAAAACCGCATACAAATCCAAAATTTCCAATCCAAATTAGTAAGTACTTTTTGCGTTCATCGCGAATAAACAGACAAGAATTCGCAAAAATATATTTTTGTGTCCAAGATCGTCCGTATAATATTTCCCAAGTATATGTTTTTTATCTTCAATGTAGCTAGAGCTAGTACTTTACAATTTTATAATAGTATAGACAAGATAGTAGTTAGCAGAGTATCTAATTGCTTCAACATTTCTTTAAAGGATGAAAAGTTCTTTATTCTTTATTGAACACAATAAAAACAATTAATAAATATTACAAAATAAAATAACTTCATGTTCAAAGGCAAGCGTAAAAGTTGGATGAAAAGGTCGATAATATCTCGTACCTACTTATCATTAACCTGAGTATAACTTTATACCAGGTACGACCTTCGTGTTACTAAATCCCACACATATACTTCTAATAATTCTAACTAAATGAACCCTGAAAATGCTATTGAAGGTGTGAACGCTATTACATCACTGTGACATTCATAAATAAAATTCAAATTAATATTTACATTGTAGCAATATGTTTATAATCATATGATAAAAGATGTCAGCCACATCCGGTCAACGATATATATTCCTGGGTCACAAGCAAAGTACTTATTGAGTACAGTCGTCCTCAGGAATTGCTGAACACTAACAAATTTATAAACGATCTTAAAGATCAATAATTAAGCACGTCAATGAATTTTGGCCATTTTTCGATTTCAATAAAATAATGGTTTTATTACGGCGTCATCGTATCTTTATTGATCGTGTCCGTGGCTCGCAGTTTCACCATTAGAAAACACATTATTTTTGAGTAACATGGGCTATTTATCCCGATATTCCCAAGGGATCAGGATTTTGGCAGGTGGCGCGTCTGGTGTCCAATAAAGTGTTAAACTCAGAAATTAGACAACTCGACAATGTGTTGAGTGATTTTCTAGATTTTAGATTTTTTATATTCGTCCCCGCCAATTGTGTGCAATTTTCAAGTTTTTTTATACTCGGCTTATATGTATATAGTTTTTGTATTATTTAGGCTTGCCTTCGACCATAATATATCTCTTTACATGTTTGTAAGTGAATATGGAGCACGCTCGGCAAGAAGCAACCTACCTTAGTTTCCAGCGGAACACTCAACTCAAAACTCTCAGCTTATTACGACCTCTGCGCTACCGTAGTGGTAGATAGAGCATTCGACTGCTAAGTAAGAGGTCCCGGGTTCGATTGCCACTATAAACTATGCTACTTTGGGTCCACATTTTCTTTTCACATTACTTAGGTAGCAGACATTTACCTAAGATAAACCATCAAAACAGCGCTATGTGTCTTATAGCCCTGTTTTAATGGTTTATAGGTTAATGTCACAAGTCAAGTCGATAGGTCATACAATATGCAAATGATATTATAATTAATATATTTTACGTCATTTTATTATATTTCAAATAAATAATATTATTTTGTACCTATTTGACATTGGCAGCGTGAGGGTAAACAGAGAATAACAATACCTAATAGTAGTATTGTAAAAAAAATGTAGAAACGTTTTACGCAGCGCTATTTAGAGCCTGGGTGATGGGTTCTAAATTGCGGACAGCCATAGTTAATTGTACTTATGCATTTCTTGTAAATATGTATGTACATGTATATAGAGCATATTGATACTCCTATGCAAATACAATGTATACATCAACTAACTCCAGAGTAGTAATCGAACCGGCAATGCTCTACCATCGCGCTCTACTCCTACCGTGGTTACGGTTCTACGCAACCACTTAGAATCAAACGGCAAATTAAAGTCTGACCAAACCCTTTGTAATAAAAAGAACCGTCCATCACAAACAAACAGACAAGAACTTTTTTGTACCTACTTAAATATTTTAGTTATTTAAATAGCCTCTCCATAATAAACTTCAACTATGGTGAACTCCATATAATTATATCAGTGATATCTTTAAACGAAGAATACCAAAATATAAACCAAAAAATGTTACAAATTCATATATTCAAAAACCTGTTCAATGTAAATGCTTCCCATTTAAACCATCTTTCTTGGACGGTAACATGTTATGATTATGAAAGATTTCAAATATGACGAGATAAAATTACAATAATTTGGGTACAGTTAATTGAGATGGATTTTTCCGATAGCCGGAACTCTTGGTTACGTAACATTGTACTGTTCAGTTGCATCTAGTAACTCGTAGTTCAAGTTCATCGCACTCGCCTCGTTGACCCAAAGTCTGGGCGAGGTGCAAGCGTTGCGCAACATCGGTGTATCCGCGTGTCCGGCATGTTCCGAAACCAACCAATCCAAGTGTGCTCACTCTGTTAGGTACCCCCACAGGGGACCCAACTTGACCGTATCTTATATTTATAGCCTATGCCCGCGGCTTCGCTCGCGTGAATTTCGGTTTTGGCGTTTTTTGACATACCTACCTATCTCCGGTTCTACAAAACCGTTTGTGATGAAAAATGTATTAGGTTTTAAGTATGACCAAGACCTTTCAAACAAAAAAAAACGCAACAAATTCCGCTTGAGAGCTTTGTGTCCATCCCGAAAAAACAGACAAACATTCCAAAAAAATATCTTCACGTTCAGAAACGTTTATAAGTACATTTATACACCTATACGAGTACAATAGGTAAATACCTAAACCTAAGTTTTTTTCAATAATCTCCAATGTACAGATACTGCTACTTTACAATTTTATAATAATATACTTATACTTATGTACCTAGGTAGTAAATAAACACTGCACTCGGTTGTTCATTTGGGAACCAAAATACGATGAGAAAATTGAATTTTGATTATAACAGTTGTCAACTATATGTTATGTTCTAATAGGTCATAATATATTTTGTTGCAAACTTCCGTATTAGCAACTTGTCAATGTAGATGTACATTTTTAGGTTTATAAAATCATTTTTTGAATATGTTTTTTACCTATATTTCATCATGAAACTAAGTTTGACGACCACTGTGGAGTTATAGCAGGGGTAGTGGCAGAATATTCGACTGCTACGTTTGAGGTCGTGGGTTCGATACCTGCACAGTGCAAATATTTGTGTGCATATATTTGCATTTGTCTGTATGTTTGTTTCTATATGTAAATACGGACATTTACAAAAAAGCTATATAGTTTATCTACCTACATTCTAGAATCCATAACCCAGGCTAGTCAACCTAAGCTTACTTTGGGTGTACTCGTAGATAGCGCTATGTAGAATATTTATTTTAATTATTATTTAAGTTTTATTATTTAATAGTTTTATATTATTATTATATAAAGTACCTTTAAGATATTCTTGCCGCTGACTGTACATCCTACTCCTACTATTATTATGAACGAGAAAGTTAGGAAATCCGTCTGTTACTCTTTTAAGCAAAAACGAATGTACAGATCTGGATGAAATTTAGCACATTTATAGATTATCTGTTTGCACATTGGCTAGTTTGGCTACTTTTTATCCCAGGAACAAATTCACGTTGGTCGCCGGCAGGGGATTCCACGTGGATAGAGCCGCAGGCACGGCTAGTAGGTATTTTGTAAAATGATCCGAACAAAATCTACACAGGCAGAAATATCATTACACTTTCCATTATTAAATCACGGAATGTTATAACATAATAAGTTACTCACTTCGGCATTGTATTTAACAAATTCCTTGTATATCTTCAAAACGAGATCTTATTCCATTGAAACGTGTTCCGTATTGCAACACATTCGTGCTTATTGACAATCCATGACAAGACCGGTCGATCCGCCGCGCGCCGTGCTGCGCCTACCAATTTACCTACTCGTCACCTATTCAAATTATTTTGAGGATTCAATCACTCTTGATAACACTTTATTCGTACTAAACGTGAAATATCACTGTTAAGTTTTAATAAAATTCCTAATGTAGGTATTATTTATTTGTTACAGGTATTTCTATTGGCCGTAGGCATAGTATCAGCTGACATCGGCCTCGGCTATCACTACAAAGTACCACAGACCTCGTACGAACCACCTTATTATACATATAGTGGAAACACCGGACAATACAGTTCCAATTACAACAGTGGTAGTGGATCTACTATTTATAGTGCAGACGAATCTAGTAAATTAGGAAATAGTTACAGTAATCCCCAGAGTTCATATGGCAGCGCTTTCCAATCTCAATACTCCAGCCAATTTCAAAGTTCTGGTCAAGAAAAATACCAGCAAAGCTACGAAATCCAACAGCAAGCCCCCATTGTATATAAACACTTCTATGTGCATGCCGCACCTGAGGAACCGGAGCTACCCAAGCCTCGTACCCCTATTGTATTACCACCCGCACAGAAACATTACAAAATAATTTTCGTCAAGGTACCCTCTGAAGGCCACCGAAGCCAGGCTATAGTTCCCGTCCAACAACAAAACGAAGAAAAGACTATTGTATACGTTCTTGTCAAGAAACCTGAAGATCAACAAGAAGTGATCGTCCCTAAGGTGGACCAAAAACCTCCGTCTAAACCAGAAGTTTTCTTCATCAAGTATAAGAACAAGGAAGACTCACAGGCAGTAATTGAGAATATCGTCAAAGACTACAACAAGGGACAGAATGTGATAACCTCAAATATCAACTCAGGGTCCGGACAGACTTCCTATAACAATGCCGCAGGTTCGGGTGGTGAAAGTTCATTTAACTCTGTCTCTAGTTTTGGGAACGTACAATACAATAATCCTGTTCAGACTGAGGCTTCTGCCAACTCTCAATCTGTCGTAGGGAATGGAAATAAAGGATCTTCCTTCAGTTATTCATCTGCTAGCTCCGACTATGAGTCAAACAGCGCTGCGCCCGTCTCCGTCAGCAGCACAGCCTCCAACTACGATTATGATGGTGCCAGCGCTATCTCATCTAGTCAGGGAGTCCCCTACGAAACTTATGGACCTCCCAAGTTCAGGGTAAACTAGATTCTCATCACGATGCCAATTCTATAAATGTATCAAATGTAATATTATGATTGAATTAAAATTTACTGCAAAATGAAATACTTTCATATTGTTTTCCATCATGGTTCGACTGTCATGTGCAACATTGTTTTATTAGGCTTGGCGCTTATTGTGACTTTTTGTTACCGTGACTTTTTGCCAATTAGTCAAGTGCAATGAAAACTATACTGAGTGCGCTCATTATGATGACGTGACAATACGGTGACAAATAGTTGCAGTGGAAGGCAACACCGGAGTGAGGTGGCTATCAAATCACGGCAACCTGGTTGAAATCCCAAAATGAACGCTATTTGTGCCCAAGAACAGATTCAGTGAGCGCATCGTGGTGCCAATAACAATAAGTCACGTTGACAAAAAGTCACAATCAGCGCCGGGACTTAATGGAATTCATATAGGGCTATCAACTTTTTATTACGCAGCTTTTGGTAAAATATAAGTATAAGCTTTTGGTAAAATATTGTAATAAATAATAAAATTAACCTTAAAAAGGCCTTAAAAAATTATGTCCGTATGGATTGAGGAGCCACTTCAGATTTAAAAAGGAAGCTCGCCCCCTTATTTAGTAGGGAAGTAAATAATTTGTAGGAGAAATTATATTTTGTGTAAATAATTTGAAGGAGGACCATTGACCAATAGCAACATGATATATATCGTTAGATACCTAGGTCTTTTCAATTGGAACAATAATCATTATGACAGCTTTGTTGTTACTGCTGTCCGTTTGTAGCTATGAAGCTTTTTATTGCTTAAGAAAAATATTAAACAACTATTTTTATTTCCACGTAATTTACAGACATAAAGATAAAAGAAAACATTTGAACATTGGTTGAAACATTGGTTTGACATGACATGCCAAATCTTCTATTAAATAAAAATGAATCCCTATTTCCCTTGGTCACGGCATCACGCGTGAACGGCTGAACTAATTTCACTAATTCTTTTTTTGTTGTGTTTGTTATTGTCAGGAGAAGGATCTTATGAAAGAAAAAGTCAAGAGAGTTGCGCGAAACATTAGAAAATTTAAGAAAAGTTAACGTACATAATATTAACTTTTCTAACTTTTCTAGGAGACGAACATGGGATACTATTTATCTTGCCACGGGGACTAATCATGCCACGGGCGAAGCCGCGACAGCTAGTCTATCTTAATATATATAAATCTCGTGTCACAATGTTTGTCCTCAATGGACTCCTAAACCACTTAACCGATTATAATAAAATTCGCACACCATGTGCAGTTCGATCCAACTTGAGAGATAGGATAGTTTTTGAAACGGATTTCGACGTCCACGCGGGCGGAGCCGCGGGCAACAGCTAGTATATATATAAAATGAATCCCTATTTTCCTTGGTCACGGCATCACGCGTGAACGGCTGGACCGATTTACGACTAATTTCACTAATTCTTTTTTTATTGTGTTTGTTATTGTCAGGAGTTCTTATGAAAGAAAAAGTTAAGGAAGTTGTGCGGGACATTAGAAAATTTAAGAAAACTTAACGACCATATTATTAAATTTTCTAATTCAACCTTCTTAGTGCTTTTGACAATAACACTTTTCTAATGTAAGGTCATGGCGTACTTAACTGTCATGTCAGTTGTTTTAATATTTAGCTGTCAAAAGTTCACTTTAATATGGAGTTTTGGTATTTTAGATTGTTGGTAGTCAATGTGAGTTTCAATGGACCAATTTGAACTCGCTATTCGTTGTTAGCACATTTACTGCCGCACTCAGAGACGTTTAACGGATACTTAAGTTGTTCCTTAGTAAAATTTGAAAAAAATTACCACTCAGAGTCAGTTAAGGATTCATTAAAACCCCTAATGACACTTTAAAGTTACGTGATACAAAACCCTTACTTAACTTTTAAAGATTGATTTTGACGTCTACTTTGGGGTTATATGTGCATATTTACCACTGTAAATTAGCTTCAAAATATCATTTCAAAAATGTCTGATCTAGTGGACCTTATTGAGTTTGTGCACTACGCCAGAAGATATCGCGAAGTGGGACCCAGGCGGTATTTACGGGATTATTCGGATCCCTTCACAAAATATTCGGTGAAGGAATTTCATTCCCGCTATAGGTTTACACCTGAATCGGTAAAAAATATCATATTGCCTGCCCTTGTTAGCACCAGAGCTAACAAAACCAACAAAACGAGTATTGCCTTTCGCCCCAGAAGTAATGTTACTTTTAACCCTACGTTACTTCGCCACGGGCAGTTTTCAGGTTAGTGCATTTTTTTTAGCTCATTTCGGACGGGCATTTATTTAAAGGTACCTATTTAAACACATGGTACCTAGGTATACCTAGATAAACAGACAGACAGACAGACATGGCATTTATTTTTTGATATTTTCAATGTATACTAGTATATTTCCACTTCTACAGATTTTTTAGGTATAAGTATAGACTTTAGTTCAAGAACCCCCTTGCTTGTGGGATACAAGTGACGATACTTACAAAAACAATAATCGGCGTACCTAAAAATATAATATAAGTATGTGGTACATTTTTCAGAAAATGGATGGAGACGTGATGAACATCTGTCAGCAGTCAGTTTCGAGGATCATTGCCCAAGTATCCACGTTAATAGCAAACAAAATGAAAGATTTTGTTAAATTCCCAAGCACTGCAGGAGAAATCAACATAGTGAAGTAAGCCTTTTTTAGGTTTCCGTAGCCAAATGGCAAAAACCTACCACATATTCAGTTTTCATGAACATACACATACCTATACTTAATGTAGTTTTTTGTTGCAGGCAAAAATTTTATGAATTAGCTCATTTTCCTGGAGTGATTGGGTGCATTGATTGCACCCATATTAAAATAAGAAGCCCTGGGGGAATCAGGTCAGAAGTTTATAGAAACAGAAAGGGGTATTTCTCTATTAATGTCCAAGCTGTCACAGGGCCCAATTTGGAGTTCTATGATTTGGTAGCTCGATGGCCTGGCAGCACTCACGATAGCTTTATTTACAACAGTAGCTCTGTAAAGCAAAAACTGAATACTGGAGTACTACAAGGAATCATTCTAGGGGACAGCGGTTATGCCGTTAGCAATGTACTTTTAACACCATTTTTGTCACCAAACTCAACACCCCAAGAAAATTATAACAAAAGCCAAATTAAGACAAGGAACACTGTGGAAAGATGTTTTGGTATCTGGAAAAGAAGATTTCCTTGTCTTCAAGTAGGAATGGGCATAAAGGTGGACACAGTTATAGCTGTTATATGTGCATGAGCCACACTACACAATATAGCACTGTTGGTAGATGACTTGGGGCCGTTGAATTTGGATGACATCCATATCACGAATGATGTTGTTGATGATGCACAAAATAGGGAAAATTCAAACAGTAATGGTTTTTTAGTGCGACAGGCTTTAGTTGATAGGTTTTTTTCTTAGTAGGAATTCTACAATGAATAGAAGTCGGGTGTTTTCATTTTTAAAATTTTATTTTATTTTATACTTTGTTACGACAAATAACCATTATATTTTTGGATTCTCCTTTTAATTTGCTTTACTTTGATACCCCACTCGATAAGTTACGTACATACATACATACATACATACATACATACATACATATATACATACATACGTACATACATACATACATACATACTACATACATACATACATGCATACTACATACATACATACATACATACTACATACATACATACATACGCGCGAAACACATTACCCTCGCTGGCGCAGTCGGGTGAAAATAAACAATTTATCAAATATTATGTACTTTTATTGCAAATAATCATATTATTTATTTTATTTTACCTTAAATGTAGGAATTAAAGTTTGATTTCCAAATAAATTCCTAAGTAAACGGGAATTAACGCGATCATGGTATAGGTATTATCTGCACGGTCGGATAGACAGCAAGCCGTTTGCTCAGATAATAGGGAACCCTGTGAGTGTAGTATGAGACAGTCAGCCTGTGACCACGGCCGGTGTAACCTGGTCGAAACGTCAGGCATTCCAAAGGTATGTCTATACCTATACCATGGTCGCGTTAATTTCCGTTTACATATTATTATAATCATCAATCATGGAACGCGAAAGTTTAAAAGTTAGTGAATAAATTCCTTCTTAATAAAAAGGAATTTTATTGCAAATAATCATATTATTTATTTTAATTTACCTTAAATGTAGAAATTAAAGTTTGATTTCCAAATAAATTCCTATGTAAACGGGAATTAACGCGATCATGATATAGGCATTTTCTGCGCGGTCGGATAGACAGCAAGCCGTTTGCTCAGATAATAGGGAACCCTGTGAGTGTGGTGTGAGACTGGTCAGCCTGTGACCACGGCCGGTGTAACCTGGTCGAAACGTCAGGCATTCCAAAGGTATGTCTATACCTATACCATGATCGCGTTAATGCCCGTTTACATATTATTATAATCATCAATCAAGGAACGCGAAAGTTTAAAAGTTGGTGAATAAATTCCTTCTTAATAAAAAGGAATTCATTTGAGAATGGATTTCTTTAATTCTTCAAGTTCTAGTTTTGCTTTTTCTAGCAATATTCTCTTTTCTTCTTCTTCAAATAATGCTGCTCTCTTTCTTGATTCTTCAATTTCCAACTGTAAAAAATATACAAATTAGCTGGGCAATTAATAATGGATAAATTAAAACTTTAACAAACCATAACCACAGGTGGGTGAGTTTATTGTAAGTTACCTGTAATTTAAATAACTGCATTTCAATTTTCTTCTTATTTTCTAAATGCCTTATTCGCATTACTGCTTCTCGACGGATGTAATCTGTTGGTCTACGCACTTGTTCATTGGTCTCAATGTCTGCTAAATATTTCTTTGTTGAGCAATCTAAAATAGAAATAAAAATCTTTCAGTTATATTCATTCAAACAATTTTGTATTATAGTATATAAGTATCATTGTATATAATATATATAATCCGCGCGCGATGAAAATGTGAAGGAACCTTGTCAAAGTAAATCGAAAATGACAGTTCTCAAGTAGCGTTAGCGTGTTAACACCGACTTTGTTCTTGATTGAAATATTATCAAATGCCAGAACTATTTCGCGAGATTGACTACTCAAGATTTTACCCCTTTTTCCACTCATTATTAATCTTTAATCTATATAAATAAAAATTAATTGCAATTCTGTCAGTATTGCAAAAACTCGAGAACGGTTGAACTGTTCTTACCTGTCAGACATTTGATGTTCGTCCTATCTCCTATCACTCTCATCGTCGTCGTTTCGGTATTTTTGGCACGATTACATGTAGATCCATGTATATCAAATAAGAAAAGGCGGTATATTAAAGATAGCTGTTGCCCGCGGCTCTGCCCGCGTGGACGTCGATATTCGCGTTTTATTGCCGGTTCTAATCAGCCGATTGTGATCAAATATGCGTAAGATTTTGAGTCTAACCAAGACCTTTCTAATAAAAAAAACGCATCAAAATCCGTTCAGTTCTTTTTACGTCCACCGATAGCGATAAAAAATACCAAACGGATTTTGATGCGGTTTTTTTTTAAAAAGGTCTTGCTTAGACTAAAAATTTACCGTATGTTTGGTTGTAATTGGTTAAGTAGAACCGGAGATATGACCAAAAACGACCTAAAAACGAAGCGCGGGCGAAGCCACGGGTTTCAGCTTGAATAAAAGTAGCCTATGTGTTGCCCAAAACTATGAACTATAATCGTACCAAGTTTGAACAAAATCCCTCCAGTAGTTTCTGATTTTTGCGCGCACAAAAATTTGCGGACAAACAGACAATCATACAATATTATTATTATTATAAATCTCGCATTCAAAATTAAACTCATTTAGAAATCTAGTCGCACTAAAAATACAGCTTCGTTTTGTGAGCTTCGACATGAGTTTGCCGACGCTACGGCTAGCCGGCGGCCCACTTACGTCTCAGTTCCAAAAGGTAGCATCACATTTTGATCGCGCGCGGAATATACAATACCTATGTTTTTTGGTGTATCCGTGATTAAAGGACTCAAATAATTTTCTTTGGTTTCATTTTGCATTCCTGCTGTTTTGTTTTCTTCCATGTTTAAAAAATCTATGACAAAGAATTCATGTGTAAATATTAATTATACATATAACAATAATCAACAATATTATTATTGAATAATAATGATCATTAGCTTTAAATACCAAAGTTGTCAATGGTTCTTTCTTCATTGATATTTTCTGTCAAAGTGTGGCTTTTGCGTGACGCATCAAATCACGTGATGTCAGGCAAAGGATAAACTATTGCTACATTTTAATAAACAACGACCAAATAGTAAACAGTAATAGTATAACAGAACATTACTGTACATGCCTATCAGGACGACGAATGATGGGCACATGTGCACATATAATATCAATTACATGGTATTTAGGATAATGCAATTCATGCAGGATTTTATGCACCCGCAACATTTTTAAACGATGTTATTATCCCTCCGGAACCATCGGTCTACTTTCCCAATCCGTCCACTTCCCTATAGGTCTGCTTTCGTTATTGGTCTACTTTCCTCATCGGTCTACTTTCCCATTGTTCTACTTTCCTCATCGGTCTACTTCCCTATAGGTCTACATTCCCCATTGGTCTACTTTCATAATATTAAAATATTAGATTCTTACCTCTGAAATATCAGATCAGGTTTTAATCAAGGAACATAAGTTTAGTATTCTCTCGACTGAAGAGGTTTTAATGTGTTTTTTTTTTACTTCAATGATATCCGTAGAGTATATATTGAGTGTTGAACAATGACACTGACAATTATTTCTAATTTACATTTTCCAAAATTTATAATTTAACTAGCTGACCCGACAGGCGTTGTCCTGTCTCAATGTGCTAACAACGAATAGCGAGTTCAAATTAACTACCAAAACTCCTTATTAAACTGAACATTTGACAGGAAAATATTGAAACAACTGACATGACAGTTAAGTACGGCATGAGGTTACATTAGAAAAGTGTTATTGTCAAAAGCACTAAGAAGAAAAGATAATATTATGGTCGTTAAGTTTTCTTAAATTTTTTAATATCCCGCGCAACTTTCTTAACTTTTTCTTTCATAAAAACCTTCTCCTGACAATAACGAACATAACAAAAAAAGAATTAGTGAAATCGGTCCAGCCGTTCACGCGGGATACCGTGACCAAGGGAAATAGGGATTCATTTTTATATAATAGATTTGTGATTTATTAGGAACTATGCTCATTTTACAACAGCCAAATGGACATGAAATTTTGATAGAAGACGGATATAGGTAGGTATAATCCCGCAAAGTGCAACAAAAATGGTTCTACCTTATGGCGCTGCAGCAATAGAAGAGAAAGCTCGGCTACAGTACTAAGTAGTAGGTAACTATAGACATTAGTAAAACTAAAATCTTGAAAAAAAGAGTGCACGCTTGTTTATCCGATACCATCAAAGTTGAAGTGTTGAAAACATTGCATAAGTGCAAAGAAGAAGTGTGCAAAGACTTTGGACCCATCGAACCAATCTACTCTCGCATTTTCGCAGATTTAAAAGCCAAAGGTGGGCTATATTTAAGTGAGATTCTCACTTTTTATTCGATTAAAAATGTTCTTTACATAGCACGAAAACAATACCTCTCCTCGAATATATTGATCTTCGAAAGGTTGAAAGATGTTAAGGTTCCTAAAGAAAATAGCAGAAACCTTTCTCGTTTGTGCAGACGGAGATGATCAGAAAATTATAATATTTGTTAATGTTCTTGCAAAAGAAAAAAAATCAAACGACATATTTTAGCGATGGGACATTTAAGTGCCCAAACCATTTGCCCAACTTTTTACGTTACATATACACATAAATTCTACTGAAGCAAGTACCAATGTAGTACCGGTTGTATACTGTCTAATGCCCAATAAAGCGGAAAAAACGTACGTTAAAATTTTTTCAGCTGGTTCGAGATTTGCTTGGTGTTAATATAGTTACATACAAATGTGACTTTGAACAAGCACAAATTAATGCGGTCCGAAGCGTATTTTCTGAAGGTCATGTTAGCGGATGTTTTTATCATTACAATGCTGCAGTGTTGAAGAAAGCCAAGGAGTTAAAAACAAAAGTTACTACAGAAGACAGAAATATAACTAGATTGTGTGCTGTCCTGCCGCTGCTTCCGCCTGAGGAGTTGAAAAAAGCCTGGCACAGTATTTCAGACTCCTCACCAAGATCGCTAGAAGTTCAGAAATTTCTAAAGTATATGAAGAGACAGTGGAATCCAGCAGAATTTGCTGAAATGTTAAGCTGTTCGTATGAAAAACATCGTACCACGAATAGCATTTGCTAATAAACCCAAACAGCCCAACTTCTACCACTTTCCATACAAGTTGAGGCAAGAAGCAACATATATATCTAGCAAATTTAAATACAGCATGTTTCATACACTATACAAAAATAGGCGAAAAAGCGATATTGCTTTCGATAAGAAGTTATCTACATTATTGAAGAAGCTTCAAAACAAGCAGATAAGCAGTTTAGATTTTCTGAAGAAAATTATCTGGATAAAAATAAGCTTAGGTATTCATTATAAACTACGTATTAAAAACAAAGTGAGAAGACGGTAAAATGTTTTAAAAATTGAAATTACTTCATTTAAATTATTTTAGTTTATCTTGTAAGAGACTGGCTCTTTTTGTTTCGGAGAGTATCCGCAAAAGTTATGTTTATACTAATTTTAATTAAATATCTGTTTCCTAAGTTTGATTATTGGAGCTTTCCTAAGGATCCCTATTAATAAAACAAACAAATCCTTACCATTTTTTAAATATGAGGCGGTAGGTATACCGCGTAATAGTACGAAAGCAGTTGAGAAATTAGAGTGTCTGGGGTGTCGGGCGGGTGGCCTAGTGGTTATGGCGTCTGGCACGGATTGTAGAAGACGCGGGTTCGAATCCCGCCTCGACACTTATCTTTTTCAACTTTTCTAAAATTTAAACGACGATCACAGGGACCACGGTCAAAAAAAGGATTGTCCTTTCTTGTCCGTGGTCCCTGTGATCGTCCCTGGAAGGTACCACGGGAATTATTTTACCCGTGGTCCCTGAATGTTGTATAAGCCAAATAATTTAAAAAGGTATTATAACTTTACTGTAGGTATATTATTAACGACAACAAAATGTGTAATGCTGGCCACTAATGATACCCTTAATATAAAGGAGCTATTTGCTATTTCCCTTTTTCTTTTTCCTTTAATAAAAAACTAACAATGAATGACGATTTTATTCGACAAGTTATTTTAGAGCTCATTAATGGCGACATAGATATTGGTCAGGCACTTGATAAACTGCGGTGAACCAAAAAAGGATTGCATTTTTGGAAGTAGGTAACTAAAGGAGTACCTATGTTTATGTTTTTATTTTTGTTATTATAATAGAGCATAATTTTGTTTTATTTTATTGTTGTCTTTAATAATATTTATAGTTAAGTTATAATACCTTTTTAAATTATTTGGCTTATACAACATTCAGGGACCACGGGTAAAATAATTCCCGTGGTACTTTCCAGGGACGATCACAGGGGCCACGGTCAAAAAAGGGATTGTTCATTGTGTTTTCTCATTTTGACGCCAATACATTGTACAATATTTTGCGATATTAAAATGTAGTGGGGTAATAAAGAGGACCGAATCTCTGTGATTGCATTACACAAAGTAGGTATGGAGCCAAATGCAATATTTAAACCTCTCCATATGCTTGGTTTTAATAAAATCTTTGTGTACCGGGCTATTAATAGGTACAATGGGACCTCCTCACTGTTTGTGACACAAAAAGATCTGGCCGTCCACGTAGTGTTCGTATGCAAAAGGTGGTCAAAGCAGTAAGGGGAAGAATTCGAAGAAATTTATCCGAAAGCAAAAGATTTTGTCTCGTGAGATAATTATAGCACCTAGAACCATGTTGTGTATTTTAAAAGATAACTTAGGACTTGCAGCCAATAAGAGACATACTGGTCATTTCTTATCTGATAATTTAAAAAAGAATAGGATGGTAAAATCGAAACAACTACTGAAGTGGTCCGCAAAAGGAGGTCACAGAAAAATTTCGTTTAAATATGAGATTTTTTTTACAATAGAGCAACATTTTAACAAACAAATGACCGCATTTATGCCCAAAGCTCTAATAAGGAAGCTTCTCAATCAGTCGACAGAGTGCAACGTCGGCATTATCCGACTTCAGTGATGGTTTGGTAGGGTTTTAGCTATGAAAGAGTGACTGAGCCATACTTTAGTGAAAAAGGTTCAATACATCGACTCAAGTGTAAGGTATCTTGATATGATAACATTCTTGAGAAGATAGTGATTAACAACACTGTTTAATAACCAAGAATAGTCCTTTCAGTAAGACTCGGCGCCGGGTCATAAAGCTCGGTCTACGCAGTCTTGGTTGGAAACGAGGGTTTCGGACTCCCCATCCCCACATTTTTTTTTAAGTGAGTAATGCCTGCTTATGCATGAGACCTCGGAATTTGGGGAAAACCTGGAGGCCTATGTGGGACTGTCCCTAAAGGTTATGCCCACTAAAACTCACTATGTTCACCTCGTCACTTAAGTCAGATCGCAGGATAAGTAGGTATGCTCACTGCCTTCCGGGGATTGGACCGGTGCCCTCCCCACGTACCATCTCTGTGCCATCCTGGCGAACGCCGGCGGGATGGCACGTCACGAAGCCGTTTAGTTGGCTGGTGGACCCCCCGTCCTCCATTCATGGCCGTGCGGCGGGCGTACTCAGTACATCGCCGCCCTAGCGCTCTGAACTTATGAGGAGGGAGCGTCAAACCGCTACGTTTTCTCTTTGTGAGCACCTCCCGTTTGGCTGTCATGACCGTCTCAGCGAAAGAAACGACGGCAGTCCAAGCCTCTTCGCTGTCGACCATCGTGCGAATTACGGCCGGCAGCAAAAGGTCTCGTCCGAGCCTATCTGCTAGAGTCAAATGAATGCTCCCCGCTCCAGGCCGTGCACACGGCGCGAATATGCTCCGCCGTATCCACAGCCCCCACCGCTACAGTGACGGCACGTGGGCTCCTGCTCGACGCCGACCACCCTCCCACAAGTACTTACCTACCGAAGCAACCGTGCCCAGTAAGAAAATGCGTGAGGTGGTACGTTAGGACCCCGCTCTCCATCAATTTTCAGCCAAATCGGTCCAGCCGTTCATAGATAAATATTAATGTATTTTTTACTTTAAAGTGGCGAGTCTCCTAGCCGGAATTCCACTTTTCACCACTGATACAGTGCCATAATGAGGTACTGGGGTCTAGAGTGTGTGAACCACCTAAAAAGGATCATTAGTTTACGTGAGTTTATTGGTTTTGATTATGTCTCCGGTACTCCGGTTCTACTTAACCAATTACAATCAAACGTACGACGAGGATAAAGGGTTTTTAAGTCTAAGCAAGACCTTTGTAATAACTTTCTTTTTTTTTATTTGACAGATTTTACGCGCGGCGTGATTAAATATTTTTGACAATTAATGAGGTACAGTTTAGGTACAGTTTATTGATATTTGTTCCAGAACATAGTGCCCACACATTGTGGTGATAGGTACACGACTGTGCGCGCTAACCTGACGTCAGAATGGCTTGTCCATGTTACTATATAATTATTTAATATTTGATTGCATGAGGTACAGTTTTTTTTCACAAAGTTGCAGTTAAGTAAAGTTTAGGTACAGTTATTTGGCTATTCAGACTTCTCTCACGCCATCCTGACACATACAACAATTTTTAGATTAAAATTTAATTAATCATTTTCATACAGATTTTCAATATTTAAAAGACCAATGTGACTAAACAATGGTCGTCTTTCATAAGATCGTTTTGGCTAGTGTTGCTTAACTTCGCAATATGTTAACCTACTCCGTTAACACCAAGCCACGTGCCCCTTACGAGTCCATCAGAGAGATAGTGTGCCTTTGAAATGAATAAAGATTTTTTCCATTAAGTGCAGTGGTCCCGAAGATTACTCCATATAGTTAAATAAATATGGTTTCTTTCTTTATTCTTTATATAGATAGTGCCTCTAGATCAATACTTATGGTATTTGCACAGAGCATTATGTTTTATCGCAGATAATTTAATGAGCGATATAGTTGGAATTCCTACGCAAATACAAGCAACGCCCGCTGATTACAATTTATTATCGGAACTAGCCCATTGCAATCCAAATTGGCACATTATTGGAATTTTAATAGCTGGTCCATCCGCATATCTCAATAACGTTATCTTGATTTATAGCATAACGTACTTTTATTAGCGTGAAACAGAACATCGCATTTATGCTGCTTAATTTAGTCAGTTAATGCGTTATGGACCGCTAGTATTTGATTCATGATGTGCATTGTTTATGAATGGAATGGTTCTATTTTGGGGTAGCGGCGCGTGATGGCTTCATATCGAGCACTACGGGACTTCATTGAGTGATTATTCACGGATGCGCTTTCATAGTGATCGCGTGGAATGCCGCGCAGCACTAGGCGCCGGCGCCACATTAATTGAAAATCAGTAAGGTAGGTAGACCTACCTAAACCTTACCTATAGGTACAAGAGTTTAGTACGTAACCTACGCAGGTAACCCACGGCTATCCTAGCTAAATGGCGGTGCTCTTAACAATCCATTTGCTCAGACCAAAAAGAGGTGAATATCCCTCAACTCAACCAACAAACGTTGCACAAAACCTAATAAGTAACACATTTATTAAATTTTAATTATGACCCCACGTCTTCGTTTTCTTCAGTGGAACGCCTCCAAAATATTCTGTCACAGCGGAGTTTATCTTCCTTGAGGTATGTCTACTTACTGGCAATGCAAGGATTATCGAATTAATGTGAATTTAGGGCTGTAGGTAAAGATCTTTTAAACATTACAGCTATATGATAATAATACCTTTTTTTATACTACGTAGGTGGCAGACTGCCTACTGCTATGAAAGCATTATATTATTAGTGTTATTATTAATAGAAGAAGCAGTAACGGGTCGTGCCATAAATATTGCTCTAATTTTGAAGTGCACCAAAATTATTTTATGCTACGGCCCGGGACCCGGCTTCGCCCGTGCACAAATTCTTAAAAAAATCGTATAACCCGATTTCACCAACATCTATCGGGCCTTTAATAATTGAATTGCATGTTTCCTAATTCACAACTTAAGCACTTCCTATATAACAGAGTTCTCGTCTCTACTCTTATTTGCCCCCTTAGGGGTGTAATTTTGAAAAACGTTGATACCCGTGTTTTTTATTTCTAACTAGCTGATGCCCGCGGCTCCGCCCGCCTGGAAGTCGATTTCCGCGTTTTTTACTATATCGCCGGTTCTAATCAGCCGATTGTGATAAAATATGCCTAAGATTTTAAGTCTAACCAAGACCTTTCTAATAAAAAAACCGCATCAAAATCTGTTCGGTATTTTATACGTCCATCGCGACAGCGAATTTACCGTATGTTTGGTTGTAATTGGTTAAGTAGAACCGGAGATATGACCAAGGTATCAGCTTATATAAAAAGTAGCCTATATGTTGCCCAGAACTATGAACTATAATCGTACCAAGTTTGATCAAAATCCCTCCAGTAGTTTTTGATTTTAGCGTGAACAAAAATTTGGTGCGGACAAACAGAGACAGAGAGACACAGACAAACAGATAAAGAGACAATTAGACAAACAGATAAAAAAAATTTAAATCATTGTTTTGGCATCTATTACATTCATAATAATTTTTTTTCTCATATCATGTATCTTCCATGTACCGATCAGTTACAGATTTATTATATCTACACTAATATTATAAAGAGGAAAACTTTGTTTGTTTGGTTGTAATGAATAGGCTCAAAAACTACTGGACCATTTTTTAAAATTCTTTCACCATTCGAAAGCTACATTATCCACGAGTAACATAGGCTAAATTTTATTTTGGAAAAAAATAGGGTTAGTAAAATATTTGGGTTTTTCGGACACAAGGTGTAAAAAATCAACCAGAAAAGTTACTTATTTTGCGTACGCTGCCTAAAGATAGAACCATAAAATGTCCTAATTAATTGGAGATCTTATAAATATATACAAAAAAGTCCGCGACACACTATACCTATCTATGTCGAGTGAGGCACAACAACCATTTTTTTATTTAAAAATCTTAATTTTTTTGAACTACATTTAAACGCATTTATTTTACTCATGCTATTAATCCTTATCAAAATAAATTATTTCATCACTAAGAACAGTTTATGTAGATAATATTTGGTATTTAAAATATTAAAATTGGACGTTTGATTTAAGTTATGGCGAAATTAAAATATTACTATTTCTGCGTTGCGAAGTGAGCGTCAACAAGGCGGGGGTGCGCGTGCGGGAGGGGAGTTTAGATCGAGTAAGGTAGTCGCGCGGTCGGCTCCCTACGCAGCAGTCGTGCGCGAAGTCTAATCATTTTCGTTCGATTTTTATTAGACTTCATTCTTAAAACTACACCTACGCAAAAGTTCTTCTCAGAGCTAAACAACAGTTCTTCTCAGAGCTAATCAACAGTTCTTTTCAGGGCTACCCAACAGTTCTTTTCAGGACTAAAAAACATTTCTTTTCAGGACTAAACAACAGTTCTTTTCAGGGTTAAACAACAGTTCTTTTCAGAGCTAGAATATTACAGGCTATTAACATTTTCTTAAACATTTGAAAATGCCTAAGAGAGCCAGGTCCCAACTTTCTAACCATAGTTCTCAAGCACGGGCAGCAAGAATACGTCGTATGGGAGAATCTTCACCTGAACGTTCACAACGCCTTGCTGAACAAAATCAGAGAAACTCTCAGAGTCGAGTCGAGTGTCGAACGTTCGCAACGCCTTGCACAACAAAATCTGAGAACCTCTGAGTTACGTGCACGAGAGTCGAGGCTGGAGCGTTCCCAACGTCTTCATGAACAAAATGTAAGGACCTCTGACTTACGCGAGCGAGAGTCAAGTGTCGAGCGTTATGTTTTACGCATGGGCAACTTTACGTTGCCCTATCACGGGTCGGGGCTCCCGACCATCAGTATATTTTGTTACCAGAAAATAATTTAACGTCAAATGTTGTTTATAGAGAAGCTCTACAATAATCGCTTTATTTATTTATCCTAAAACAACCGGGTTACACTTCGGGACTCCCGGCAGAAGTGAAAACTTAGTATTAATTACATTTAAATATTTTCATCATTAACAACTTTAACATCCTCATAAAGACAATCTATGCAGCCTGTGGATAATGATGATGTCGATTGTCCATCTTTCGTGGCAAATCGGAGTGACGAATTGATGTTTTTTTTAAGTGGAGATAGTTAAATAAAAGGATGGACAGTGACATGGGCTATTTACCGCCCAACGAAGTGGGTGCGGGTCATATATTATAAATGCGAAAGTAACTGTCTGTCTGTCTGTTACGCTTTCACGCCTGAACCGCTGAACCGATTTTGATGAAATCTAAAAAAGTAAGAAAAATATGAACATAGGCTATGTTTGGTCGCGTTAACTGACATCCACGCGATAACCGACATCCACGCGGGCGGAGCCGCGGGCAACAGCTAGTGTGTAAATAATGCTCCGTACCATTCGGTGCAAATACATAAAGCTCTGTACCCAAGCTAATAGAAAGAATTAATTGATGGCTTGGCTGGAAAGAAGTGGTGTTGAAGCAAGTATGTCAATGTTAAAATCAGAGCTTATGAAATAAGTTAATGAACATATAAGCCAGCAAATGTTCGATAGGAAATAGATGAGCTAGCTCTGGAGTATGGTCATCGCGTTCTCCGAATTCCCCCATACCACTGCCAGTATTTAATCTGGCAGTAAATATGGCAATAAAAATATTTTTTTAACTGCCATAAGTTAATCTGGGCTCAAATTAAAGGTTATGCAGCCCGCACCGTTTGGCATAAATAAGTTGAAGATGCTTTTAACCGAAGCATGCGATGAAGTTACAAGACATGACTGGACGAAGGTAGTTGAAAAAACAAAAAAGATTATATTTGATGACTTTGACCACGATATCCGTATAGATACGACGATTGAAAATAATTTGATAATACATGTTAGTGAAGATGACAGTGACTCCTCAAGCAAATTGGAGTCGGATTAAATTTTGATTTTACGTATGTAGTCGACTTTATGACTGCGTTTCGGACAATTCCTCATAACTAGTCTATTACATTATAATAAAATGGTAGGAAAGTCAAAACTGTACATTGAGACGCGATTCTATGCGCCGCGGATGACATACGCAGATAGTCCGCGACGGACGGTAAAACGTATTGAGCCTATACAGCGCTTTCAGTCATTGATACGCGGAGCTCTCCGCGCGAATGCTCAATACGTTTTACCGTCCGTCCGTCGTCGTGTTCATCCGCGTTGTCATTCGCGGCGTACTGAATCGCTCCTGAATATTTTTTTAAATTAATACTTAGGGTGTAATGTACAATCGATATCGAAGCCAAAAATATAGTTTTTAGATTTTTTGTCTGTATGTATGTCCGAGATAAAACTCAAAAAGTACTGCATGGATTTATTTCAAATTTGGCACAAATATTATTAAGAAGTCGGGTCAACATATAGGCTACATGTTATCACGCTATCGCCTACGGGGAACGATATAATGATATTATAAAATGATCATTTTTCAACAATAAAAAAAATATTCGTCATCCCTATTGCAACCGCATATTTTTGTAACCTTTATATAATAATCTAAAAAAGTTGGTGAAATATAAAACAGAACGTTATAATTTTACAATATGTAATATTGTAATAAGCCCCTTCCCAAGCTAATAGAAAGAATGAATCATATTCTTTATAATTGCTGACTGTGATTATTATTATCTTGTTATTCGTTTTGGGAACAGGTTTAGAGAACAACCGTTCTAGGTACAAGGGATTTTTCGCTGTCGCGATGGACCTAAAAAATCCCGAACGGATTTTGATTCGTTTTTGAAGTGAAAACTTCTTTAGCGGCGCTGAGCACTTTTTTTGTATGGGTAAAAACTTTCAAACTCGCGTCAGGGTCACGTGATGCTGATCGAAAAAGCGTAAGATCGAGGGGAAGGGAGAGGAACTAGTATCTCCCACTCTTTCTACCGTGCCTGAGTGTGCTGCTCTGTTTAGGCGGCACAGGGCGCTTGCGCGAATGACCGTGCGTGTTTATGTACAGCGTCCCACGCGTATCCAAGGATGGTGACAGCTGATTGCTTGACTGTTGTGTAGTAAATACACTGTTGTGTATTCGTAAATGTGAATTGTTTAAATTATGGAAATCGAACAAAGTGAATCTATTAATGAAAAAAGTGATGATGAAGTAGTGAAAGAAAATGAGTAAGTACTTTATAAATTACTAGATGAAAAACTCTTACTTGGCTTTAGCCCGTAACTGCCGTCAAGAAAACCAGCTATAAGCTGAGAACTATAAAACGTAAAAAAACGAATAATACCTAATAATAGTAACAAATATAATTTTAATAATAAGATTAGGTTTCGATCTAGTCTGTATTGACACATAATAGATGTAATATTTGTAATATGTTAATATTGAAGTTTTCACTTCTGCCGGCACTCCCGGAGTGCTATTTTTTTTTTATTAGAAAGATCTTGCTTAGACTAAAAATTTATCGTATGTTTGGTTGTAATTGGTTAAGTAGAACCGGAGATATGACCAAAAACGCCACCGAATCAGAATGTCCATAAGGGAAAATGTCATTGTTTGCAGAAGGTCCACATGTTTAAACGTCTAATAAATGACATTATAGAGTGACTTACTAGTAAAACGTGCAAAATGTGAAAATGTCAATAATGTTAAGTACAGTCATTAATAGATATCTTATATCGTTTCTTGACTTGTCTAACACGTTTACGTCAATACATAAGATAAATTCTCCTTTATACAACGTATTATTTTTGGAGACAACTCTTTGGTATAAATAGTACCTAAATAGTTAGTCTCGTCACTCGTATTAAAAATGTTATTAGTAAGTAGGGTAACATGGTTAACAGTGGATCAATGGTACACAGTGAATCGTTTTATAATCTACTAAATTTGACCGCGTAAAAATGATTAAAAAATATGAGCGGGTCTAGCTTGCCAGCCCCCTCCCACTCCCGAAGTCGCTGCGCGGATAGGCTACTAGGCACACGGATTATCGCGCCATTTTGTGATTCGTGATTCAAAACGTTCGTACAGGTAAGTCGCATTTTGTTTATATTTCTGAAATTAATGTTTTATTTGTCAATATCTTATGCCGATTCTTTGTGTATGTTACTAGTTATTAATTTAATGCTAACTATTTGTGGAATAATTTATACCACGAGACAAAATTGTATTTCGAACTGCTTAGTGGCAATGTGGTACACAGTGAACTGATTCACTGTGTACACAATGAATCGCCGATCCAGTGTATACCCACTAAACATTATTGTGCTGTGTGTGTACCCTCACAAAATAACGACGTTTGAATTTGAGTTATAATTAAACTATTAGATTTCAGATATACCTCGGCGTACAGTAGAACAGTAAAATTTTAGAAGTTAGAGGGGGGGGGACACATTTTCCCACTTTGGAAGTGTCTCTCGCGCAAACTATTGTTTAGAAAAAAATGATGTTAGCATTTTTGAAGACCTGTCCATAGACGTATGGGTTTGATGAAAAAATAAAAAAAGTTTCAGTTCTTAGTATGGGGACGCCCAAAATTTTAATTTTTTTTTGTATTTTTGTGTGAAATTCTTAATGCGGTTCACATAATACATCTACTTACCAAGTTTCAACAGCATAGGCCTTATAGTTTCGGAGAAAAGTAGCTGTGACATACGGACGAACAGACGGACAGACAGACATGACGAATCTATAAGGGTTCCGTTTTTTGCCATTTGGCTACGGAACCCTAAAAATGATAAGAGTATACGCCAAGCTGCCAATGATCACATGATTCCTTTCACAACGCTCCGCTCCAGCGATATTACGTCAGGGAAAAGGCAACACCAAATCAAATTCTTAATTTATAGACAGAGTTTTTATGATTTTTGTTAATTAAAATGTGATTATTTGTCAACCTACCACCAGGGTAGTCTTTACAGTGTCTAAAATAAACATTCAGTTGATTATTATACACAGAGTTTCATTCTTTGTCTGTTCAAATTTTGTTTGATCCACTGTACCCTAGCGGGTGACCCATTGTGAACCAGGGGGTGTACACATTGGATCAAATAATATAAAATAAAAAAAAAATTGTATCTTTGTTATTGTACACTCTATGTCTTTGTTATTGTCAGTCTATAATAATAAAAACTTAGATAACCACACAACTTACTGGCAAATTTTGATACAATTGCAACGATTGGTTTGAGAATTAGAGAGTTTAAAAAAAAAATGATCCACTGTAGACCATTTGACCCTATTATGTTATGTTCATTATTAGTATTCAAGAAATAAAAAACGTATAGGAGGAATTACATTTTGTGTTTGTAATCGCAAGTTAAATGTTTACATTTTGTTTCTTTAAACTTTCTCCTGAACATTTGTTGTTTTCTTGATTGTACCTGACCTTTTGCATTAAAGACATTTTCACATTTTGGACGTTTTACTAGTAAGTAATTCGTTTTGTCACTCCAGACCAGGGATGTTACGGAGGTTCGATTCCGGTTCGGTTCCGATAAAATTTAATCGGAAGTTAAATCGGAGGCCAGCATTTAGCGCGTAGGTACAGACAGGTTTATACATGTTTAGGTGTGCGAGCGAGAAAACCCCCCGCGCCTTTGTCGATTAGGTACTCATTCAGTTGTTTTATTTTGTGTAGGTATTATCAATCCCTAAGCTTGATTGTCCGCCAATATTTGTCGTCTCTCTCAGTTTAGTAGCCAGCGAACAACTGTTCAGTGGTGCTGGTCTAATTAATGTTTCTCTAAGAGATGGATTGTGCGGAGATAAAGCTGCTAAACTTTTGGTCATCTATACATATAATAAATCTGTAACTGATCGGCGTCTGTACATGGAAGATATATAAACAAAAAAAATATTACGGGACTTTATGAATGTAATAGATGCCAAAACAATGATTTTTAGAATTTTTGTCTGTTTGTCTGTGTCTCTGTGCCTCTGTGCCTTTGTTTACCTCTCTTTGTACTGAACGGGTTTTGATGCGGTTTTTTTTATAAGAAAGGTCTTGGTTAGACTCAAAATCTTACGCATATTTGATCACAATTGGCTGATTAGAACCGGGGATATAGTAAAAAAAACGCGAAAATCGACGTCGAATCGGGCGGAGCCGCGGGCAACAGCTATCTGATATAATTTACTTCTTGGAGACACGTCATTTAAATTAATTAGTTATCATGACATCAGTTAATTTCACTATGACTACGTAACATACTTTTATGTATCTACTTTTTTTTATTTTAACACCCAGGTATAAAATCTACCTGTACCTATTATTGATTCAATAAAAATAATAACTGATGTTTATAATTTTATTTTCTTAGACCTGCTTTTAACTTATTTCTCTTTTGCCTCCACCTCCGATTCCGGTTCCGATTTCGGTTCCGGTTCCGATAAATAAAATTATAAACTCCGATTCCGAATTCGGTTCCGATATAACCACTTCCGTAACATCCCTACTCCAGACATTTTCATTTAATAGACGTTTATGTGGACCTTCTGCTAACAATGACATTTTTCCCTTATGGACATTCTAATTCGGAGGCCCAAAAACGACCTAAAAACGAAGCGCGGGCGAAGCCACAGATATCAGCTTATATAAAAAGTAGCCTATATGTTGCCCAGAACGACCTAAAAACGAAGCGCGGGCGAAGCCACAGATATCAGCTTATATAAAAAGTAGCCTATATGTTGCCCAGAACTATGAACTATAATCGTACCAAGTTTGATCAAAATCCATTCAGTAGTTTTTGATTTTAGCGTGAACAAAAATTTGGTGCGGACAAACAGAGGCACACAGAGGCACAGAAGCACAGAGGCACAGAGACACAGAAACACAGACAAACAGACAAAAATTCTAAACATCATTGTTTTGGCATCTATTACATTCATAAAGTCCCCTAATAAATTTTTTCTCATATATCTTCCATGTGTACAGACGTCGATCAGTTACAGATTTATTATAATTATTATGTATAGATAACTAGTCATGAAGAATTGACATAATAATATGTCAGGAACGCATACTCTCATTTTCCGGACTGTAGTTATGTACAATAAATAACTTTTACCTAGAACCGTTATCTAAACCTGTTCCCAACTTACAATAACATAATAATAATCACAGTTAGCAATTGTGACAATTTGATTTCATTTTAATTTTAATTTTATTCTAATTTGGCTATCTATCTGCCCTATTTGTTTTTCAAATATTAATTTTTAATTTTGTTTTATTCTTATTTAATTTAGTGTAATTTTATGTGATTATTAATTGTAATGATGGGTTATTAGTGATATTACCTGAAATAATAATAAAAAAAATCATATTAATTTCATATTTTTCATTTTATATTTTTCAACCAACAGATGCGGTTATTTTGTCTCATCGCTATGAAAGCAAACAGTTGACATAACCTTGCAGCGCAGTTTGACGTGGTATGACTGAAAAACTATTGATTTTATATTTTTTAATTAATTAATTGTTAATCATTTTAGCCCAAAATTAATCTGTGTATTGTAAATTGGCACAGTTATTAAATTTTTAATGTTATCACTCGTTAATAAAGTCAATAAATGATATTCAAAATTTTGCCGTAAATTTTACACCAGTTCAAAGTTACATCGCCCGTTCGCTCACAACCTGTCAGGATCGCATTCTTTCAATGATTCTACAACTACAAAGTGACGCTTACCAAATTGTTTTACGTTTTAAAAACGATACATAAGCAACGTGAATGTGGTTAGCGTCAACGACTGAAAGTAAGTACCTACCTATTCATAAAATGCAAATCGATTTTGCTATCGTTTGTAGTTTTTTCCTAAAATAATCACATAAATTTATTTTTTTATGTATAAAGTAAGATAAAACAATAGTATGGGTAACAGAAATGCTAGCATATTAGTTTATAAGTACGTTGTATTTACGTTTTGCGTTGTGTGTACTGCAAGTATTTCCACAACAAGCATTGTGCGCCTTAAGTGCGATGGGCTGAATCCAAGGATCCAGAAATGTGTAGGCACATACATTTTACCAAATACTCTAATCACAACATCTCTTTGCGCTGAAACTTGTCAGTACGCAGAAAATATTCCTATAATCCAAAGGTTCATTCATAAAAATTATAAAAATTACGTGGCAGTAAATGGACACTTATTGAAAAATGACATTGCTCTGTTAGTTACGAATTCAACTAAAAGAAAACTTATCCAGTTGATTGCTCTCGATCATGTGTCTCCGTTAGGTCAACAGGCTTTTGTGCCTATTATGGACGAAGACAGGCCGAAGTTACAAGTAGCTATAATACAACGCTGTATTGAAAATCAAAATGAACCGAAAGGTTACTACGTGTGTACAAATAATATAATGACACGAGAAATTATAGAAATGTGCAAGGACAAAAGTGAACAAGGCACACCGTTGTTATTAGATGACAAAATTTATGGCATTATGAGCTTAAGGAGCAAAGACAGTTGTATTATACCTCAAAAGCGATTTACAGCTATTGGACCTGCTCTTCCATGGATCAGTTCCACAGTACAAAAACTTGATGAGGATTTATCAAGGGATTTTTTATCATCGCAAGACAGTAATACAGCAATTGAGAACCGTGCTCAATACTTTTCTTTATTAGACCCTACTTTATCAAAAGAGGTTAATATGTCGTCGGTGGAAACAGATCAGAATGTATATTCAAATGCCGAAGAGATAAATAACAGAACTAATGAAATGGAACAGCTACTTTCTTATTTCATTACAAAAAAGCCCCTTGATCCAATGCAGCATAAGCTCAACGAATTAAAGCAAATTGCTCACGAGGTTCATATCTTGAGAGGAGGTAACGACAACTCAATATCCACAGGTTCCACAAGTCTGTCCCCCACTATCGGCCCACTTCGACCTTTTGCTGCATCAGCTATAACATTCAAACCTCGGCTTCGATCTCGGGTAAAGAGTTCCACCAAGGAAAGACAAACGTTTATATCGACACCGCTTATTAATAAAACAACTCATATAATCCCATTTGTCAAGGATTTAGGCGACAACAAATCGACGAATATTATGGACTGGTTCCGTAATGAACTAAAACGAATGGACGATCATCCTCATTTTCTTATCCTAAGTACAACTGCTATCCCGAAATCTGCATTTATAGACCTGACATAATATTGTAGGTAGTTTTCCCTTCATTAAATATTGTTTCTGTAATTATAGCAGCCAATCAAACTGCTAATTCAAATAAAAAATATCAGTAAAAATCATTGACTCAAAATTACTTGTAAGCCGTCCTAAAATGTACTTCCCTACATGTCCAAAGTGCGAAATCATAACAAAATTCGGGCAATTGGTATCCTGAAATCCTCTGTAATCCCCTGAAATAAGTTCAACCAGTTGAACTAATTGCACCAAAAGATTCCAATTATTTCAACTTTGTCTTCTATTTGTAAAAGTTGCACTTTCTGGACAAAATTGTTCCTATTGTTTCAAATTTCTATTTATTTTTAAATAAGAAAGGAAGTTATGCAAACAATACCTATACAACCCGTTTCGAGGTGGTGGTCCAACCACTTTGTCCAAGTTGTTTTATAGCATTAGCTAAAATTGCAGTAAACAGGCCTAGAGAAATAAGACGGAAATGGATAATCCAAAATGATGATTACATTAGAGACATTTAGCCACAGGTGGTAACAGGAGAAATAGCTGTTGGGCATGCTCTCGACAAATTGCGATAGCTTGTTTCCCTTTTGATCGAGTTACCTTAAACGCGAGATGCCAATGAAGGTGTTTTGCCTAAAAATAAGATTTGCCTAAAAAGCTGCATGTCTGAATGTGAAGTCGACTAAGAAGCACATTTGTGCTCTATGCCTCATGGCAGTGCATCAGTAGAGCCTTAATAACGTGTCAGTCAACGTGAAAACTTTAGCAGAGCTTCTTAACATTTAATTATAGAATTGACACCATGAGTTTTTTATCACTTTAAGGCCCATCCCCAATTTATCTGAGTTTCAGTAATAATCCTTGCTTCCGTACCGGGTTATGAAGCCATACATATATTTTTTTAGGCACTTCTGTCACGGCCGAAGGAAAACACGATACGAGTATATGATGATGATTTTTCAATAATGGTCATTTTATTATCTCCGTTCAATAGAAGCCATTTTCAACGTAATCGCTTACGACATTATTAATTTTACCCGTTAAACAGTCAAATTTTAATCAGTTGGGCCACGGGTCAAAGATAAGGTGCCATAGTCCAACAATTTTTTTCGTTGGACCACCACCCTTATTGGAGGCCCGTTGTCCAACTGATTGGACAAAGTAGTTGGACCACCACCCCGACAATATTGTTGTCAACCTGTTCTAAACAAAAATTTTATAGACAAACATTTTGCGAAATTAAAAGACGAAGTTGTAACTTCTGATTAAACCATTCCAAATCTCTATGCCAAAACAGTTACAACATTGTAAAATAAAGGATTACACCTCATTTCAGAAATACCTACCCCAGACCATGGACATAGAAATAACTATGGACGGAGCCATGGGAACAAAAAAGTGACGCCACATAGTCGGCCAACTTTCGTATACGTATATAGTCACCACGCACACTCTCACATCATAGTCAGCCACTTCGCGGCAAACGTCGGCCGATTCGGTCGATCTGTCAGTTTAAGCGGGAAGAAAAAAAATAAAATACAACATGTCTGGTGCAGTCAAATGGTGTAAAAACCGTAGTGATAGGAAGAAAAGAAATCCAGGGATCAGATTTCACAGGTTAATCAATATTTCAATCACTTATTATTTAATTAATAATATACATAAATCTTTGTACAATATTATGAAACAAAATTAAAAAGTTCGGTGCAAAACCAGTGTTCCCAACACAAAAGTCTGCAAATTTCCCCATATTTTGGGGAAATCTGTAAATTGTGTGACTTTATGATGAAATAGCATAAACTATTTATTAGTAGTGATAACCGTAGTCATTTAACTACTTTTTAATAAATACATGGGATTAGGAATCGCAAAAATATAAATTGTGACTAATATGATTTTTTTAACTATGCCTGGTCGTGGGACCACAGACGCCATTTTTGCCCTTCGCCAACTGGGTGAGAAATATAGGCGAGCACAAAAAAACTTGCACATGGTGTTTGTGGATCTGGAGAAGGCGTATGACCGGGTACCCAGAACGGTTTTGTGGTGGGCCCTGAAAGACAAAGGTGTGCCTGGGAAGTATATAGAGTTGATCTGTGCGATGTACTGTCGATCAAGAACCTATGTACGATCCGCTGCCGGCAACACCGACGAGTTCAGTGTAGCGGTAGGCCAGCATCAGGGCTCGGCGCTAAGCCCCTATCTCTTCCTGTTGATAATGGATGCTTTGACATCGGATTTACAGGAAGAGACCCCCTGGTGTATGCTGTTTGCCGATGATATTGTGCTCGTCGGTGAAGACGGGCTTGACGTCCAGAGTAGATTGGAGAAATGGCGATGTAGACTGGAGAGTGTAGGCTTGAAAATCAGCAGAACCAAAACCGAGTACATGTTCTCTGATTTCGGCGGTCTCTCCAGTCTTACACCCATGGTGCTTGATGGTGCACCAATACCAGTCTGCTCCAATTTCCGATACCTCGGCTCTCTTATTCAGGCCGATGGGGAAATTGATCGTGCAGTGAAGCACAGGATTGACACAGGTTGGATGAAATGGCGGCAGGTCAAGGCTACGATATGTGACCCGCAGTTTCCCCTTAAGCTTAAGGGGAAAATTTATAAAACCATTATCAGACCTGCCGCTCTGTATGGGTCGTCATGCTTGGCTTTGAAAGCGAAGGAAGAAAGACAACTACATGTAGCGGAGATGCGAATGTTAAGATGGATGTGTGGTGTGACAAGAATGGACAGAATAAGGAATGAGTACATTAGAGGAAGTTTGAAAGTTGCACCAATAAATGAAAAATTGAGAAGCGAGCGACTGTCGTGGTATGGACATGTTATGAGAAGAGATGAAAGCAATGTTGTTAAAAAGGTTCTAAGTATGAATGTGGAGGGCTTTAAATGTAGAGGTAGGCCTAAGAAAAGATGGATGGAGTGCGTGAAAGAGGATATGGCAAGGAAGGGGGTAACCGAAGAGATGACATCTGACAGGATTGCGCCGACCCCAATTAATTGGGACAAGGGCAGGTAGATGATGATGATTTTTTTAACTTTTTTGTTAATTAGGTAGGTACCTACCTAGTTTATTCGTGTGAATATTCCCCACGGTTATATTTTGGGGAAATCTGTAAATTGTGTGACTTTATGATGAAATAGCATAAACTATTTATTAGTAGTGATACCCGTAGTCATTTAACTACTTTTTAATAAATACATGGGATTAGGAATCGCAAAAATATAAATTGTGACTAATATGATTTTTTTAAACTTTTTTTGTTAATTAGGTAGGTACCTACCTAGTTTATTCGTGTGAATATTCCCCACGGTTACCATCCATGTAAGTTTTTTTCCCTTCGGAGCATAATGTACAAAACGCAAAATGAGCACAATCGGCACAATGTACAATTCGCAAGATGTACACAAGCACAATGGCCAAAACGCAAAAGGGGCTCGTCTCTCAAAATGTACAATTCGCAAAATGTACAAAACGCAGAATGAACAAAACGCAAAATGGACAAGACTCTCAAAATGAACAAATCGCTAAATGTGCAAAAAGGAAGTAAGGTCTATTTTACATTGACTAATATACCTACTACACGAGTTAGATTTCTGATTTAGATTTTTGGTCCGCGCTAATGCCTACATGGAGTAGTAAAACCTGACCTTAAAGCATTCACCAAGGAGTCTGATAAGTATTTGAAGAGCCTCTTTTACATATCTATCAGCCAGTATCTCGTACTGGCACTTAACATTTTCCGTCGTCTATTAACAAGTAATCAATGCCAGAGTCAACTACTTATTAATGTCAACAAAATATTACATAGGTATAATTCCTTCAAGATGGATATTTTACCAATAGTAGAAAAAAACCAAAAAGGTAAACCTACGCTATTGTATCAAGGATATCGTTATAACCGAAATTCTCGACAAAATAAAAACCGCAACATATTATGGAGATGTGTGAAACGGTCAACATGCAGTGCGTCTATAACCAGTGACCAAACTGTATCCCAAATTTTGCGACAAACCCGTCACACATGTGAAGCTAATCCGATTGAAAATGAGGTCTACATTACCATGAACAAGACAAAAAAAGAAGTATGCCAGTCATTGGGATCTATACAAGAAGTTTTTGAACACAATTTTTCAGTATTTAACGATCTAGATTGCATTCCTATCTTTGCCAACAAAAAAGACACACTATACAGAACCATCAAAAGACATCTAAACACCGATAAACTTGTTTACAATACTGTTGATGATGTTCATATACCTGATTCTTTAGCAAATAATTTTGTTGTCAGTGATGGTAGTAATGACGTTATAGTTTTTGCAACAAATTTGTCCCTCAGTTTTATGAAAGCGCAAGAATCGTGTGTATATTTTGGTGACGCTACTTTTCGATGTGTCCCGAGGCCATATTATCAGCTGTATATCATCCATGTGGATATAAATTCCAACGATAAATCCACAAAAGTAGTTCCAGTCATTTTTGCATTGATGGCAAATAAGGAACAAAAAAGTTATATTCGATTATTCAGAATTATCAAAAGACTAGGCATTAATCTGTCAACATTCAAATGTGACTACGAAGCTGCACAATTGAATGCATATAAAATTGTATATCCCAATGGTAATCTAAGTGGATGCTTCCATCATTATAATGCAGCGATATTTAAAAAGGCCAAATCTCTCAAAGCAAATACAACAAGTGAAGAACGGATGGTGGTGCGAAAAACAGCAATTTTGGCTCTGTTACCAAGCAACATGATTCCGGAATCATGGTTTCAAATAATTGACTCGGCCCCAAATACCTCCAGTATGAAATCGTTTAAAAATTATTTCGAGAGGACTTGGTATCCCCACCTTAACCCAGCTATAATAAGTTGTGCATATCAACGGCATCGCACCACAAATGCTGTAGAGGGATGGCATAGGCGATTGCAAGTAAAGATTCCGAAAAGAATAAGTTTGCTATTTTTTATTTACAAATTGCGGAAAGAGGCCAAATTTACCGACAGTAAAATTAGAAAAAGTTTTTTTGAGCATCCGATAAGAAATCGCAGAAAACGCGATATTTTATTTGACATAAAATACAAAAAGAATTTGCGCCAGCTAGACGACATGGAAATAACCCCTTCAGAATTTTTAGTTAAGATGATTTATGCTAGACTATCGTTTTAAACTACAAGGGGTAAAATGTCAAAGTAAAAAAAACCCCTTGTAGTTTAAAACGATAGTCTACTAAAAATTCTGAAGGGGTTATTTGGGGGATAAGAGAACTTAATTTTTAATTTATCAGTTTATACTCGTAGAACTTTCTTGTTGTTGAGTAAGAGAATTTAATTTTAAGGTTATCAGTTTATTACTCGTAGAATTTTCATTTCTTCTAATATAATATAATAATAACTGCTATTGCTTATATATCTACTTAGTTTTATTTCAATTGAATTATTAATTTCCTAAGGTAATAAATTAGTTAAAAATATGTACAACATATATACAGTTAAAAGTTTCTTTTTTTTTATATCCGTTATAATATTTTAACTTATGCTCAAAATGGTGTGTGAACGTGTGCTTTTTTGCACATTTAGCGATTTGTTCATTTTGAGAGTCTTGTCCATTTTGCGTTTTGTTCATTCTGCGTTTTGTACATTTTGCGAATTGTACATTTTGAGAGACGAGCCCCTTTTGCGTTTTGGCCATTGTGCTTGTGTACATCTTGCGAATTGTACATTGTGCCGATTGTGCTCATTTTGCGTTTTGTACATTATGCTCCGAAGCGGTTTTTTTTTATACAGGTATAATGCAAAAAATAATGTAAAAAATAACTAAAATATTATTTTCATTAATTTATGATGAAAATAATATTTTTAAAAATAGGTAATGCACGAATCACCCTTAATGATTGTTCATTTATATATTTTAAAATTTACCAAATAATTCTCCCTATTCCTCAACTAAAATAATAAAAAATGGGGAAATTTAGGCAAAACCTCGCATTCCTACAATTCACTCACACAATGATTGATGCCCGCCATTTTGCGACACAGACTAGTTACTCTAGGCACTCCGTCCATACTTTTCCTAAGTCTATGCCCCAGACAATGTAAAGCACGGCATGTATAATGCAGGAAACAATGCACTAGCAGTGAGAGAAACGGTTTTTAAAGATTTTAAAGAGATTGAAATGCCAAATAAATTTGCAAATTTTTTATTCGCCGATTACGATGATGGTGAATTTTCGTTTAATCCAAGTAGTTCCGTGGAAGAAGTTCCGTGGCGGAACTAGTGAGACTTTTTTTCCCAATAGTTCCGTGGCAGAACTAGTGAGACTTTTTCTTCCCAATAGTTCCGTGGCAGAACTAGTGAGACTTTTTCTTCCCAATAGTTCCGTGGCTGAACTAGTGAGACTTTTTCTTCCCAATAGTTCCGTTATTGGAAATTTAATTAGGTACCTACCTTAAAAGTTTTAATTTGATTTAGTCGACTAAAGCCGGGTACAGTACCTAAGTAGACTTGGTTCTTGAATTATAAACTGATAGTAAACATGGTGTGACATGCTCTTGGCTGTTTTTTAATAAACGTTTGTTGACTAAATCGTTTTGTTTCAAGTGGATATTAATCTTTAGATATTAATACTACATACAGATGTGATAACACACTAGTCACTTTAAAGAACACTTTCATCAGATGCCAGGTAATTATTATTTGAAATATTCATAAAGAAGCTTTCAGTTTAAATAAATAAAATTATACAAATATAACTAACAAAGTATAATGTCTAGTATTTCTATTATACCTAGGGTTCGGGGTTAAGTTTTGGTTTATGATTACGATAACGAAGAAATGTTATGAAGATGTGCGAAGTATAAAAAAACGAAATGTAGCGGTACACTTAACCTTTTACCAGTAAGTTTATATTGAACACTAGCTTCCGGCCACGGCTTCGCCCGCGTGGAGATCAATATCACCACCAAGTCTATTTAAAAAAAACGACCCACCACTCCAATGCACTCTCCACTCCGCTCTCCACTCTACTCTCGTCAGTGTCTGACGTGTTTTGACTTACATACACGAAGTTTCACTTATTTCGTCGCTATTGTTCACAACGGCTCCGTCTATACGTTTTGGTCTGAGCCTATATGTTGCCCAGAAGTATAAAATATAAGGTTTCGTAGCGTTTCGTCCAAGTCGCAATTCGTCCAAACGCATAAGTCGCATTTTGTCCATGTCGTATTTGGTCAAAGTCGCAATATGGCAAGGTCGCATATTGTCTAATTCGCATTTGGTCAAAGTCAAAGTTTGATCTAAATCCCTGCACATACAGACAGACAGACAGACAGTTAGACAAAAAAATTACTGACTGCATTTTTTGCATTCTAGGCTAGTTTCTTTATTTTATAATTTTCATAGTCTTGGTTTTATATTTTAGGATCAGACACTAGGCAAAAAAGGCAAAGAACATATATACCCACTTGTATCCAAGATTTAAACAAAGCCGAAATGACACTTGCTATAAATGATTGTGTGAAAAATGTATGTGAAGTAAATGATACCGCCCCAGCAGTGTTTAATCAAACCATGGCTGCCTTAAAAGATACAGGCTTACACTTGGTAGAAGGAATAATAGTACTATCTTTTAGTAACTTGAAATCAACCCTATATCGACGTAGAAATAAAGCTGCTAAAGTAACTAAGATGGCTTTTCGAAACGTTTCTGATGCGGAGATCAGGAATTTTACTGGCTGATTACGAAGACGAAAATCGAATTTTGATATTTGCATCAAAGGAAGCCCGTGAACATATGGCAAGTATTAAGACATATTTTGGAGATGGGACTTTTAAGTCGTGTCCAAAGCCATTTAAGCAAAGGACAACATTCACTCTCCATACATTTCTGAGCTAATGTTGAAAGTGCCGGCCAATAAAAATAAACTTAATATTCTAATAGAGTATAACAAAATAAACATTTTTTATTATTAGACCAAAGCCCTAAGTCAACTCTGAGAGGTAATATTCAACATCAAAAGTTTGTGAAAAAAATGCTTATTATTGCAATATTCTGTCGTCAGAATGTAAAAAAGGTCTCAGTTACTAGTCTCAACGAGTCGGCTGACCGGCGGCTAAGTGCGTAAACGTTGGTCATTTTTTAGAACGCTTAAGATAAAATTGCAATTATTATATTATTTAACTTTGCCAAAGTCTTAACTGTATTTCATTGTACTTTTTTCTACGTCTTTTCCAGTTGTCAAAAAAATCTGTCCAGCGGGAAAAAAAATCCCGTTGGTCTGACTAATCTGACCATCAATCTAACCAATGGGAAAAACCAACTCATCCTGGGCAAAATTGACATACCTACCTTTGTTTTTGGAAAAATTAAGATAAATTCAAAATTGAAATAATAACATAATTGTGTAAAATAATGTATTATATTACATACTAGCTTGTGCCCGCGGCTCCAGCCGCGTGAACCACTCTACCGATTCTGTGCAAACTTCACAAACACACTTCACAACAATTAAATATATCATTTGTTATTATTTTGATTCATTGCATTGTGAAAAATGTTTGAAATTCAGAAAATTCATTACTGTCAGGAGCCATTTCCTGAATGCTCAAATAAGCCTCACTAAGGTAGTAATGCCATTTTTGTTATCAACCGAGTTACATGACGACCTACGCTTGAGTCGCAAAGGACTCTGAAACGGTTTACCAACAGTCGATTGGTCCATGAACCGTTGGTTAACATTATCTTTAAACCATAAACTTGTTGTTGAATGAACTTTTCATCCACGTACGTTTCGCTAGCTACTCTACGTTAGTGAATGCTTAACCAACAGAACGTTTTGACTAATAACCTTTCACCACAAGAACAATTGGCCCATGGACTATTCCCCAAGATAACGATACGTCAGTGAGCGTTAAGTAATTTCTAAAAGCAATAATAGCCTAGGAATATTATGACCGTTGGACTACCAAGTCACAGGTCGTAGGTTCGATCCAATGTCTTTTTAATATTTATGGCATTAGTGCAACTCGTTCATGTAGTTTTATCTTAGTTTGTCCAAAGCGTTTTCTATTTTCATTATTTATTATTTGCATCTGTACTGCTAAAATGTAATCATCATTTTCAATGAATTGTTTTTTACGCTTAACGATAGTTTTTTTTATGTTTTGTTGACAAGTTATCTGTTATATAATTCAGAAGTCTGAGTAGCGTTATTGTGTTTTTGTTTAATGCTTTATTTAATTTTACATTAAACCCCTCTGCAACATTATTTGTACGATGTCTCTGTTCAAATACTCTCAGAAGGTGCAGTGGTCCAACTATTTTTAAAGTTGGACAACTGCCCCTAGTTTCAAAACAGAGTTAGATAAGGCTCCTCCTTCTTGCAATAATTTTCAAGTAGTAATTCACGCTGATAAACGAATACCTGGGGAACACAGCGGCCATTATAACGCTCCGGCATCAAACGAGGTAGCATTAGTAATGGCAGGTGAACAATTTGAATTTCGAGATATTATTTCAGAAAGTCGTGGGCAACCATTGAAAAGGATATTATGAAATTCATAGGTCTTATGATGCACTTCAGTACCCGTTAATTTTTTGCCGCGGCGAGGATGGTTATTCAATATACTTGCCACAACATGATCCAAAAAAAAATAGACCACTGACAACGACCATCTCAGCAGCCAGTTTTTATGCATATCGAATTATGGTTAGGGAAACAGAGGATAACCACATCTTATATTATCGGTCTCTATTGAGTCAATTTTTAGTAGAAACGAAAATGCCAAAATAGAAACGGAATGGCTCAACTTTATTCGTAATAATCAGTCGAAGCTACGTGTCACAACTAATTTCGGTCAAATGGTAGTGTTACCGTCCTCTTTTACAGGGGGACCACGATACATGCATGAGCGTACAGAAGACGCCATGACATATGTCCGACACTACGGCCGCCCTGATCTTTTCATCACTTTTACATGTAATCCTAGCTGGGAAGACATAACAAACAATTTATTCCCCGGCCAAAGATCACATGATCGCCATGATAATTAGCTAGGGTTTTCCATCTAAAAGTAAAGAAAATGATGCATATTTTAATAAAGGGTAAAATATTTGGTGAATTACGATGCTACATGTATTCGGTAGAGTGGCAGAAACGAGGGCTTCCGCACCTCTTATTCGCTTTAGGATAGATTCGCTTTATGACAGATTCGCTTTACGGCAGAATCGCTTTATGACAGATTCGCTTTAAGGCAGAAAGTGTACAGTTAAGTGTAACAGTGTCTAAGTAAAAATTAAATACTATACTCCGATTTTTAATTCTAGGCAAGAAAATGACATTTGCAGTGTTGCAGGTTTTTTGTATCAAATAAATAGTGATGTGGTTGAATCGAGTTTTCCAATTATAAGTTAGTAGTGAGTCGAGATTATAATTCTTTTATTAAATATATAAATAATTTTTTTATATAAATAAAAATATGTAATTTACGGTAGGTAATTAAACAGAAAACATACCCAGTAAGTAATTAAATCTATATATTATATGAAATCAATTGCTGTTCGTTAGTCTCGCTAAAACTAGAGAACAGCTGGACCGATTTGGTTGAAAATTGATGGGGAGGTAGCTTAGAACTAGAAGAAGGACATAGGATACTTTTTATCGGTGGGTCTTCAAGGACCCACCAAGCAGACCCACCGGTGGGTCTCAGAATACTAACATGTCTCCAAAGGCCCACTAGTGGGTCCACTGAGATTCTATTGTCTTCGAAGACCCACTAACGACCCCTTCGGCTTCAAGGACCCACCAAGTAGACCCACCGGTGGGTCTCAGAATACTGACATGTCTCCAAAGGCCCACTAGTGGGTCCACTGAGATTCTATTGTCTTCGAAGACCCACTAACGACCCCTTCGGCTTCAAGGACCCACCAAGTAGACCCACCGGTGGGTCTCAGAATACTGACATGTCTCCAAAGGCCCACTAGTGGGTCCACTGAGATTCTATTGTCTTCGAAGACCCACTAACGACCCCTTCGTTGTCAAGGTTCATTAAGCAGACCCCACGGTGGGTCTCAGAATACTGACATGTCTCTAAAGGCCCACTAGTGGATCCCCTGAGATTTTATTATCTTCGAAGACCCACTAATGAAAATAGCGTATAACCTTCTTAAATTAGTACTGGTCGGATGAGAATAATTGAAAATGATATAATGACTTGATTGTCATTGTCATGTTTTATCCGTAAAACTTTATCTATATAAGTCGATATAAGTGGTGTACCTATTTGAATAAGTTTAAAATGCAGCATTGCAATGTAATTGAGAGCTGCTCTTCAGAGCCATTCAATTCCGAAATACAATTTTTGACCAGAAGGGGTGGCAAAGTACTTTTACATGGAGGATATCAATATCATAAAAAGAAAATTTACAAGAATGGATCAAGTATATGGCAGTGTAGTATGAGGAAAAAGTATAAATGTACCGGCTCAATAACGATACAGGTACGATATTGAGTTTAAAACAATGATATTTTATACACAAGATATGTTATGTTCATAGTAACTGACTCCTCAAATCTGATCCCGCTGTCTATGACATAACTATGCGCGCTCTTATAACATATCTGCCTCTTTTTACTTATATAATATCATTGGTTTAAAACCAATCGCATAGGTTATTTTTTTGAAGTTGCAAGTCTTATACCTAGTCTTTATTTTGACCTTTTCCAGCATCCCCTACGTATTATAAAATCTAACAAGCATGCCACGTCAGACCCACAAAAGCCATGCAATCCTGATTTTGGCAAAAATATAGTGGCTGAAACAATAGAGGCAGCTAAGAAATATGTGAAAGTTTCAACAAGTCCCATTCCGAAAATGTTTAAAGACAAAATACAAGTTCCTCTAAAAGACAAAGGCTTACATTTGGTAGGTAGCACACCCTTATATGGAAACAAAAAAACACTTTTGTATAATACGAGAAAACAATCACTGGGAGTTAGCAAGTGTGTTTTCAGTGATGTCAGGGAAGTAGAGATTCCTGATAAATTTACTTCTTTTTTATTAGCTGACTACTGTTACAATGACAACCGGATTCTTATATTTTCCACTAAAGAGTCAAGAGAATTAATGCCATCAATTAAAGAGGTATTTGGCGATGGAACATTTTCAAGTTGTCCTCCACCATTCTTACAACTGTTTACATTATTTGGTAATTTGGATGAATCTTTATTTAATGTAAATATGGTTCCGCTATGTTACGCCTTATTAAACAATAAAAAGGAAGAAACATACTTTGCGCTTTTTGAGATTCTAAAATCACAATTCCCAGATTGGAAGCCGATAAAATTTCATATAGATTTCGAAGTATCATCCTCAAATGCAATACTTAAAGCATTTCCCGATGCGACAGTAAAGAAATGTTACTATCACATGACACGTAGTATTTGGAGGCGAGCTAAGAAAATAGGGATAAAACAAAAACTAGAAAAACGCATTGTCGCACTTTGTGCAGTCCTTCCGTTACTACCAGAAAGGATGATATGCAATGGATGGGAATACATACTGACACAATTTCCGACTTCAGATAAATTAAAAAAATTTCAAAAGTATATGGAGTCATACTGGCTAAAAGACGAAATATTTATAAGCCAATGGTGTGTTTATAACGAACGGCATAGAACGACCAACGTCCTGGAATCCTGGCATTCTAAGCTTAATAAAAATATAAACAAAAATTATGTCACGATGCTGAAGCTATTAAGTTTTATACAAAATGAAACTACATTTTCTAAAAGACTTCAGTGTTACATAGAAAGAGACCAATTTATAATAAAATCTCAGTTACAGTTGATACATGATGAAATAACAGTAGGTCACTTTCTGGAGAAGTTAAGATAAGTGGTGTGGTCGTTTATAGAATTTGCCATTAGGAGAATCTTCTTTTTTATTTAAATAACTTGGAAAAAATATTTTAAGTTAATTTTTTAGCAGTAAATTTTAATACCAGTTTTATACATTTATACATAGAATATAATAAAATGGCAGGACAGTCAAAACTGTACATTGAATTTTTTTTAAAAAGAATACTTGGGGTGTGATCTACAATCGATACCGAAGCCAAATATATAGTTTTTAGAATTTTTGTCTGTTTGTCTGTTTATCTGTTTTTCTGTATGTATGTCCGGGATAAACTCAAAAAGTACTGCATGGATTTACTTCAAATTTGGCAAGAAACTCGTCTGAGCCCTTTTCTGGTAGCGCATTCCACAAGCGTGCAGCTTATATTGTAAACAATTCATTTATCTCGAAACCTAGTGGAATGCGCAGAGATTGAAAGATTCAAATTTTCCGATGATCTCAAGCATCTAGTGTGATTATTTTTTCTTACACTTAACTTCATGGTGGGTATTAGGAGACATAAATTCTAAAAATCAATGGAGCCTACCTGTCTGGGGGCCTTTAAAGACATGTCAGTATTCTGAGACCCACCGTGGGGACTGCTTAATGAACCTTGACAACGAAGGGGTCGTTAGTGGGTCTTCGAAGACAATAGAATCTCAGTGGACCCACTAGTGGGCCTTTGGAGACATGTTAGTATTCTGAGACCCACCGGTGGGTCTGCTTGGTGGGTCCTTGAAGCCGAAGGGGTCGTTAGTGGGTCTTCGAAGACAATAGAATCTCAGTGGACCCACTAGTGGGCCTTTAGAGACATGTCAGTATTCTGAGACCCACCGTGGGGTCTGCTTAATGAACCTTGACAACGAAGGGGTCGTTAGTGGGTCTTCGAAGACAATAGAATCTCAGTGGACCCACTAGTGGGCCTTTGGAGACATGTCAGTATTCTGAGACCCACCGGTGGGTCTGCTTGGTGGGTCCTTGAAGCCGAAGGGGTCGTTAGTGGGTCTTCGAAGACAATAGAATCTCAGTGGACCCACTAGTGGGCCTTTGGAGACATGTTAGTATTCTGAGACCCACCGGTGGGTCTGCTTGGTGGGTCCTTGAAGCCAACCCGCTTTTTATCCTGCCACGGGGACAAAGTATGCCACGGGCGAAGCCGCGGGACACAGCTAGTATTCTATAAGAATATTTCCGTCGTGTAATGTACTAGGCGAGCATAAACTGCAAAGAGGTTCATTCGCTGATAAAAACAATGAATGACTAAAGTATCTAGTCTATTGGTTGCCGAACATCACTATTGTAGCGGATCACCCTTTTTTGTATCAGTGACAGTTGCACTTGTCATTTTCTTGCCTAGAATTAAAAATCGGAGTATAGAGGTATTGATGTTCTATAAATCTATATTAAACGAAATTTCGTGGAAACGTATTAGCAATTCAATTCAATTTCTTTATTTTTCAAAATAGTGTAACGTAATTACATCTTTTTGACGTCAAAAACTACTTAATACTAAGTTTACCACCGCTTCCTAGGCGCTAGTGGAGAAGAAACGGCGCAACAAACTCCACTGCTGCATTTTCAGACGTCAGCTTACATAGATATCTTAAGACTAAATATGGACGAATGTACATTTTTGTCTCGTGTCAATATAAATAAAGGTATATAAAAAAAAAGATATAATAAATTTTAACCCAAGTTAAACAATAAAATAATTGAAATGTCAAAATATAGTAATGTCAAAATATAGTAAAAAAAAGGTCGCGTGCCTACCACAATATCATTATATTATAGTAGGCAAATGCCACAACTACTAACAGCATTCTGTAGTGTAGCACTTTAGCATTCTAGGAGGGGCCTGCTCCTGCACCATGCTCAAGCCAGACATTTTTGTCTTCAAGGTAATCGACTGTCCTATAGCATGCTTTTTTACATAAGGTGGCCTTAACAAATGTTTTAAATTTATTGTCAGGCATACCAAGGACCGATTCAGGCAATTTATTGTAAAAGCGTATACCTTCCCCCCTAAAAGAATCACTAACTTTGCTAAGCCGATAACAAGGAAGGATCAGTTTATTTTTATTGCGCAGATTTCTGACTGTAATGTCACTTACTTTTGTATAATTGGATATATTTTTTCTGACATACAGTATGTTCTCGAATATACAGAGTCTCCCGTAATGAATGGATAAACCGTAAACTGGAGTTGCTCCGGATGTGAGGCTATAAGAAAATCATATCATTTTGCTAGGGTTGTCAACCATATGGTAATGGCATAGACTTTTATACTTTTTTAGTAATTTCTCTACTTTTTTTATTAATTCCGTAGCCATTTCTTCAAATTTAAGTATTTTCGTAAATTTTTTTTTGTAATATACTCTTAAAGACGTGTATCATTCACTTTTAAAATAAAAACAAGTTTTTATTTTAAAGAAAAAGGTTTAGATTTGTATCTAGACTAAGGCAATTGTTGTAAATAGACCAAAAAAAAACAGCCCGCTGAGTTTCTTGCCGGAGTCTTCTCAGGTCTGGGCCGTTTCGAACCGGTGGGTGGTCCATTTGCTTCTAGTTTTCAATATTTATAATTTGACGTTTTGTAAGTGCCGCTTAAAATGGTCTATACAGAATAAATGATTTTTGACTTTAACTTTGACTTTAAAGACTTTATAAAAAAAAAATTCATTCAATTTCACGTCCTTGAGCAAACGGCAAGGCGACTACCGTGAAACAATAAAATATCGTGTCGTTCTTTAGATGATAGTAGTTTAGCTATAGGTAAAAAGTTTTGGCCATAATAATTACGAAACAAAACAAATAAATAAATCGTCACTTGATAATGGAAAGTGGAAACACGCACAAATCCACAATAAACCAGTTTACGCTGTCCGCAGGTGCCACGTGCAGTCGCTTGGTACTGTTAGAACACAAAGCACACATTTCATTCAAAAATTATACTTAATTATTACGTAGTTTAATTGTTAAATTTAGTATTTGTTGATTGTTGTTATTGTTTGTTATTATTGTTATAATATTTGTTGAAGTGTTAAATTTGTGTGTAAGTGTTGTAACTTTATATAGTTAATTCAAAATGGCTCCAGTGTTAAAACATGGTCGAGGCAAGCCTTTGACTTCTCAAACTAAAGAAGTTTTGTACGGTTTTGTTCGAAATATTTGTACAAACAGTACAAATATTTCGAAAATGAGTAATAACAACCCGAGCAGTATTATGACCCCCACTCAATTAGTTGCTAAATCAACAGGAATTTCAATTTCAGTGGATACACATTTTCACATCCGTATTAGTACGTAGTGCGTATGCGTAGACGTGTACGCATTTGGTGTGCTCCAGCCACAAACGTATATTACCTTTAAAAAAATAAAAACTATACTCCGATTTTTAATTCTAGGCAAGAAAATGACAACTGCAACTGTCACTGATACAAAAAAGGGTGACCCGCTACAATAGTGATGTTCGGCAATCAATAGACTAGATAGGTACTTTAGTCATTCTTTATTTTTATCAGTGAATGAACCTCTTTGCAGTTTATGCTCGCCTAGTACATTACACGACGGAAATATTTTTTATAGAATACTAGCTGTATCCCGCGGCTTCGCCCGTGGCATACTTTGTCCCCGTGGCAGGCTAAAAAGTATCCTATGTCCTTCTTCTAGTTCTAAGCTACCTCCGCATCAATTTTCAGCCAAATCGGTCCAGCCGTTCTCAAGTTTTAGCGAGAATAACGAACAGGAATTGATTTTATCTTAATTATAAATCTCGTGTCACAATGTTTGTCCTCAATGGACTCCTAAACCACTTAACCGATTATAATAAAATTCGCACACCATGTGCAGTTCGATCCAACTTCAGAGATAGGATAGTTTTTGAAACGGATTTCGACATCCACGCGGGCGGAGCCGCGGGCAACAGCTAGTATAATATATAGATTTAATTACTTACTGTGTATGTTTTCTGTTTAATTACCGTAAATTACATATTTTTATTTATATATAAAAATTTGTAAGTAAAATAAATAAAAGAATTATAATCTCGACTCACGACTAACTTATAATTGGTAAACTCAATTCAACCACATCACTATTTATTTGATACAATAAACCTGCAACACTGCAAATGTCATTTTCTTGCCTAGAATTAAAAATCGGAGTATAAAAATAAAATGTTTTTTTTTATTTGCTGACCATACACTACTACAAACGCAAAAATTTCTCCAAGCTAATTTACCTGTACTTTTATGGCTTACGCGTTCTATTACTTCAGACCTTATTGACAAAGTAATATGTGCAGAAATTCCTGACCCTGAACGTGACCCTAAGCTATACAAAATTGTAGAATCGAACATGATGCATGGTCCACGTGGCAATATTAATAATAAAGCACCGTGCATGAAAGAAAACAGGTGTTCCAAAAATTCCCCAAATCACTAATCAGTGAAACACAAACAGGTGACGATGGTTATCCGCGGTATAGAAGGCGTTCTCCTGATGATGGTGGCTTTACGGTTAATAAACATGGAGTGTATTTAGATAATCGGTGGGTAGTTCCTTATAACCCTGTTTTATTAAGAACTTTCAATGCACATATAAATGTGGAATATTGTAATTCCGTTAAATCAATCAAATATATTTGCAAGTATGTCAATAAAGGATCCGACCAGGCTACGTTTACCCTACAAAATAAAAAATATGTGGTTAGTACTTACGAAAATGGGAGGTATATAAGTAGTTCAGAAGCTGTGTGGCGAATTCTCGGGTGTTCTATTCATGAGCGTTTCCCTTCTGTTATTCATCTGGCGGTTCATTTAGAAAATGGGCAAAGAGTGTACTTTAATAATGAAAATATTGCTGACAGGGTTGCCAATCCACCTATTAGTACACTCCTCGGCTTTTTCAATTTGTGTCTAACAGATCAATTTGCAAAAACTTTATTATACCCAAATGTACCAGCATACTACGTCTAGCAAAATAATAAAATATTTGAAAGAAGAAAAAGAGGAGTTAATGTGGAAAGCTGGCCTGGCATTAAGAAAGAACATGCTTTAAGAAGAGTTTATACGGTGCATCCGAATAATACTGAGTGCTAACCTTCGCATGCTGCTACATGAAATTCGAGGCCCAACTTCATTTGAGGCGTTAAAATGTGTTAATGGAGTAGTACATTCAACTTTCCAGGCGGCTTGTAAAGCATTGGGCTGAAGATGATAAACCTTGGCATGCTACATTAGAAGAGGCCGCAGTAAGCAATTCTCCCTTTAAATTGCGAGAATTGTTTTCAGTTTTGTTGTTGTTTTGTCAATTATCAGACCCAATGCAATTATGGGAAAAATTTAAGGATCCTTTAACTGAAGACTTCAAATACCAACTGGAAAGCCTGCAAGATGATACTATTGCAAATTTAATTGATGAAGCATATAACAATGGCTTATTTGCTATTGAGGCGGCCGTTTTGGCATTAGGTGGTCGTGCCTTGAAAGAGTATGGGTTACCAGAACCAAACAAGCCTCAGAATATAGGAAACAGAGAATATATGAGAGAGACTAACTATGATGTTACTGCTTCAGATAGATATGTGAACGATAATGAAACAACACTAACTTCAGAACAAAAGGCAGCTTATGATATAATATTATCGAGTATAGACTCAAATGTGGGCAGTCTTTTCTTCTTAGACGCTCCAGGTGGTACGGGTGAAACCTATCTAATTAATTTGATTTTGGCTAAAGTAAGGAGCACTAAAGGCATCGCTTTAGCTGGAGCATCATCTGGTATTGCAGCAACACTGCTGGAAGGAGGTCGAACAGCGCATGCAACTTTTAAACTGCCACTTAATCTAACACATTGCGAGACTCCGGTGAGTAATATTTCAAAACAGAGTGATTTTGCTAAAGCTCTCAGGAACACAAAGATTACAATGGCACACAAAAGGGGTATCGAAGCTTTAGAGAGGACTTTAAAAGACATACGGGAAAACGATAGCTTAATGGGCGGTATGACTATGTTGTTGGCAGGTGATTTCAGACAAACTTTACCAGTGGTACAGAGAGGAACTCGAGCCGACGAAATTAAAGCTTGCCTGAAGAAATCTGTGTTATGGGCTTCCGTGAAACCCCTAAATTTAACTAAAAATATGAGAGTTCATTTAAAGGGTGATATACATGCTGGTCAATTTTCAGATATTCTTCTACAAATAAATAATAATAATAATCAGTATTAACGACCGCAGGGAGATATGGAGGAGCAAGGAGCTACATGGACGTTTTTATCGGGCCTTACATGGGCCCGATGTAGACCTAACAGCATCTGTCTCCTGGTTACGATTCGGTGATCTCTTTGGAGAGACCGAAGGTTTTATCTGTGCAATTACTGATGAAGTTATAATGACGAACAACTACCGGAGGTATATCCTGGAGGATGGCACGGTTGACATTTGTCGGGCATGTCACTGTCCCGGAGAATCCCTAAGGCATATTATTTCTGGTTGCACAGACACAACCAAGAAGCCAGGATTGTCCATCAGCAACTTGCTCTTAAATATAACCTTGTGGAATCGGAGGTGCCGTATTATAGGTATGTGACCGACCCAGTTCTTGACGATGGTCGTGTCACATTGTACTGGGATCGATCTATTATCACTGACAGGACTATTGTTGCCAATAAGCCTGACATAGTGGTAATAGATCGATTAGAGCGCCGCGCAATAATTGTTGATATCACCATCCCGCATGACGATAATCTCGTGAAAGCTGAAAAAGAAAAACAAATGAAATATTTGGATTTGGCTCACGAGGTTGTCGACATGTGGGATGTGGATTCGGCGATTATTGTGCCGATAGTTGTATCAGTTCACGGACTGATCGCCAAGAGCCTCGACCAACATCTCAAGAGGCTCGCGTTAGGCAGTTGGATCAAGGGCTTGATGCAGAAGGCGGTACTCCTCGACACGGCACGTATTGTGAGGAGATTCCTTTCTCTGGAGCTCTAACCACCGGTAGCTTGGTCCCTGTACCCGATGCCGGTGGCGTACTATTTTTTATATGTTTAAATCTATTTTCTTTTAGATATATTTAAAAATGTAATTTATATGTGTATATTTAAAATAAAGAGAAAATAATAATAATAATAATAAAGCTTTATTATTTCACTTTGCTACATGTTTGTTAGTATTTTTCTTATTCTAGTATTAGTACAAGTATTTATTTGTAGAAATGAATCCCTTTTTGGGTAAAAGCCTCCCCCATAGATGTCCAATTTTTCCGGTCCGTGCCAAGTGTCTACCCACAGTTTCCACTATGTCGTCTGCCCATCGTTTATTTGGTCTCCTAAACTTTCTTTTTCTCAATGGGCCAACCCATTGCGTTTACCGTGAAGTCCACCTTTTGTCTTGGCATCTTGTAATGTGACTAGGTCTTCCTAGAAAGTAATGTTATCTTCTTCACTTGATTTTGCAGTAGGAGCTAGTACTTTTATTATAAACTAGCTGTTGCCCGCGGCTCCGCTCGCGTGTAAGTCGCTTATTGCGTCCACTCCCACTTGCTCCCACTCCCGCTCCAGCTCCCACTCCCACTTCCACCCCCGCTCCCGCTCCCGCTCCCACTCCCATAAACCTATTTCTGATAATAACTAATCTAAACTCAAAATTTTTGTAAATAATAAGTATAAAAAAAACTCTAAATCCCTAAAAACTAATACACCACTATCCACTAATCTTACTTGAACACCACTGCGGGTGACGTAACCTACGACAAACTTATTATTTGCGGTTGGTATAGTAACCGGGTCTAGAAATTGAACCGCAAAATTAAATTTGTCTTTTATTATATGTACTTTTCCGGGATAAAAAGTATCCAGTGTGCTGCCCAGGATATTGAAGAATAATTATACAAGTTTCATCGTAATCGACTCCGTAGTTTTTGCGTGATACCTGAACAAACAGACCGACAGACAGACAGACAGACAGACAGACAGACAGACAAAAATTTTATTTATCACATATTTGGGTTCGGTGTCGGTCTAGTAACACTCCCTGCTATTTATTTTTTTGATATTTTCAATGTACAGAATTTTCACTTCTACAGAATTATTATAAGTATAGATATAGATAGATAGGGCTATGTCGTTGAGCTTCTTTCAGATATTCCGTCAAAGTTGACTATGTGTTTTTTGAGTTCCTTCTTTATTAAAAAGCCAACACCATAGAGTCCATTTGTTTCCCCTATATAGCAAAATATATGATTTTCATGTTCTTCTATTTCACATCCATTTCGTCTTACTTCAGCCAATCCTAAGACATGCCATTCTATGTCTTGTTGAGCATATAACAGTTGGTGGTATTTTTCTCGTGATGAAAGGGTACTTACATTGTGGGTACAGATTTTTAATTAAGATGAGGGGTGGTGGTCATTAGTCCCCACGGTGACCAGCCGGTTGGGGAATGTGATTGTTTACTGTTCGCATCTGTGATTTTATGTTGTATTTTGATTGTCTTCCGGAGGGTGCTGCTTGTTAATTGCTATTGGCTGCTTGGTCCAAGTTGTAAGCTTTTTTGTGAAATTTTTTCAAAGGCGTTCGTTTTCCCTGCCTTTCGACCTGCTCGAGTATTGGGGTTCGATCGAGGCGGCGTGTTCGAAGGCATCCTCTTCCTCTTTTCACTTGGTTTTTCTTGGCTTTCCTTTTCCTTTATTACTAGTTTATCATAACGCAATAGTGCGTTTCCTTTCTTTATTTCTTCTTGTTGTTTTATTTTCAATTCTTTTCTTAGTTGTAGAATTGCCTTTGGGAAATCGTCAGAGACATAAGTATTCTCGGGGAAATTCCTGTTGTTCTTCAATATCTCAATTTTCCTCCAGCTTAAGGTCAGCCTCACCTGTATCGGTCTTCTTTAGTTGTCCTGTCTCTTTCCTAGTCTTTGGACTCTGCTCACTTCCCATTTATCAAAATCATCTATTTTGCTAATTTTACTCATTGTATTGAATTTTTCTAAGACTAGTTCTAATAACTCAAAGTTGTTTCTCTCAGATTCCTCTATTCCATGTAATATCACGTTGTTTTGCCTGACTTCTTTTTCCAAGTGATGCACTTTTTTCTTCAAGGTTGTTACGTCAGCTTTAAGTTTTTCATTTTCTTCCATCAGTGGTTTCAGTTTATCCTCAATCGTGGTTATCATATTTGTAGCTAAACTATTTGTTTGCACCCTGAATTCTTCTTTTATTTCATTCATGTTCTCGGTCATTTTCTTTAAGACCATTTTTAAATGTTTTTCCATATTTTACCTCTAACGTAAATTTTGTTATGATGCTTAACAATTATTCAACTACTTCTTGTGTTTCTGGAACGCGCCTGGTTGTCAGATCGAAACATCAAAACGTCGGGAAGCGCGGGAACCTTGAAAAGTAAAAGGCGGCGAATTTGATATATTTTCCAAATTTTCTATTTTATTCCTGATTTATCGCCAAAACATAGTGTTTATAGTGTTCCATGTAATAATTCATCGTTATAATGGGAGGAGGAGTGAAAAAGCGGAAAAAAACGGATGGCCCTGATAATCTTTCGTTGCCGAACACCGACTCGACCTCGGACTCCGACAATAATGATCAAAGGAACTACCAGGTATACAGAGTGTCAGGGTACTCCAGGAAGTACCCTGAAAATAGTAATAAATCGTCATATATAGTTTTTCTAACACACCAAGAGGATAACAAAGTTTTTAATGATAAAGCTCGTCTTGCCATATCTCATGCTTTGAGAAAATATTGCATTTCTGGCATCTTACATCTGAAGCCAATTAATAAATTCAAAATAGGCATAACTTTTGACCTTTATAATAACGCCAATGTATTTATTCAAAATAAAAAAAATTTAGAAGAATTGAAATTAAAGGCTACCATTCCAGCAGTTGATACGGAAGTGACAGGTGTCCTCACCTCAGTCCCTTCTGACTTATCCAACAAGCGAATTTTTACACTAATTGGCAGTTCCCGGAACGTGATACAGGTGAGACGCTTCATGCGTCGTGTGCGGGTTGAGAGTGGAGCTGTTTCATACCAGCCCACTCAGACCGTAGCCGTCACATTTGCCTCCACGGAACTACCCCAGTATGTATATCTTGACTCTTGGAGACACAAGGTAAGCGTTTATGTACCTCCAGTGAAGCAGTGTCTTCATTGTATGAAATTTGGGCATATAGCAAAGTTTTGTAGAAATGCTGAGGTCTGTTCAATTTGCACACAAAATCATAACTTTAAACAATGCCAAGTAAACACTGAAAATGCTAAATGTGTCAATTGTGGTGGCAGTCATATTGCAATATCGAATATTTGTCCTATTAAAAAAGCAAAAATAGAAGAAAGTAAAATTAAATCAAAATCAGTCCAATATTCAGATTTATTCAATGAAAATTCTTTCCCACAACTAACAATGACATACATAGAATCTCAACTCAAAAACTTAACCAAATCTGACTTCTTCATGAATATTTTGACAAAAACAATTACTAAAATGGTACTTAATCAAAAAGACACTCCTATAAATTCTGTATCTATTAAAGAAACTCTACAACAAACTCTTCTGAATTGCTCTTCTTCTTCTCATAATGGATCTTAACATAATGCAATGGAATGCCCAAAGCATAATAAGTAATAGGATAGTATTAACTAAATTTCTTTATACTCATAATATACATATAGCAATAATATCAGAGACATGGCTAACACCTCTTAAAGCTTTTAATATAAAAGGATATAATACTTAAAGAAATGATATTGGTAATAAGCGTAATGGCGTAGCTATTTTAATTCATAATAGTATCAATTATAGAAAAATAAATACATATTTTGATAACTCCCTACAAAACATTTGTGTAAGAGTTACTATAAATAATAAAGAAATAAGTATAGTTAGTTTTTATTGTCCAACAAATTGTACTCCTTCTTTTAATAAACATAAATTTGAATCAATAATAAAATCTGTTCCTGAACCAATGATTTTTGCAGGTGATTTTAATGCTCATCACACATCCTGGGAATGTAATTCAGATAATCATAGAAGTCGAGATATCTTGGAAATAGTTGATAATAATAATCTTGTTCTTTTAAATACTGGTGAAGTGACAACAGTGGGTTCGCTGACTTGGCGACCAAATGCATTAGACTTGACTTTAGTTACTCCTACTTTGGCTTTTTCTTCTAACTGGTCCGTATGTAAAGATCCTCTTGGAGGCTATCACCTTCCTGTAATTATAAATATTGAAAATAATGTAAATAGTGGTTCATTTAAAAACAATTGTAACATGCAACTGCCCATTTACCCTAAATTTAAAATGGTAGATTGGAAAATGTACACACAATATGTAGATTTAGATTTAACAAATTTTCAGCCATATGACTTTACTCCATTGGATGCATATACCAGGTTTTTGGAAGTTTTGCATTCTGCAGTTGATAAATCTCTTCCATATACTACACCTCAGTCCCCTACAAACTCTTCAAATAGTTTTAGTCAGTTTAAGAAGAGACCCCCTCTTCCATGGTGGAATAAAAAATGTACAGAAGTAGTTCAAAATTCCAAATCTGCTTATCTTAAATTTAAAAACAACCCCTCAGATGAGACTTATATAGAGTTCAAAAGATTACAAGCTTTAAAAAAACTTACACTGAAAATAGAGAGATCAAAAAGTTGGGTTGAATTGTGTAATTCCTTCAATCGATGTACAGAACATATTCTTGTAACAATAGTGATGATAGTTGGGTTCATGATTTCCTAAAAAAATATACTCCAGACTATGTAAATAATAATATTAATTTTGCTGATAGTGATAATTCTACAAATAATTTTATAACCAATAAATTTAGCATACAGGAGTTGATTTCTGCTTTATACTCTAGAAAGGACAGTGCTTTTGGTCTGGATGGCGTTCCATACATTATGTTGAAAAAAATCAGTGAAAAAGGACTTCATATCCTCCTACAGATATTAAACAGTTTATGGTTGAATAATGACATACCTAATTCATGGAAATCAGATTGTTTGGTTCCTATTTTGAAACCCGATAAGTTAAGAACAGATCCAAATTCCTATCGTCCCATTGCTCTTACGTCTTGTGTTGGTAAAGTTTTTGAACAACTATTAAAACAAAGGTTAGAATTTTATATAGAGAAAAATAACATTTTACCTGCAAATCAATTTGGATTCCGAAGGGGAACGTCGGCACGTGAAAGTATCTGTCAATTACAGCTTGATATTCAAAATAGTCTAAAAAATAATAAATTTTTAATGTCTGTATTCTTTGATGTTTCTGGTGCCTTTAATAGTCTTATTGATTATGAATAAATATAGTATATTACGTACATAAAAAAATGTAATGTTTAATTTTGAATTTACATAATATTGGACCAATTGAGAATTGGACTAAACGCGAATTGGACCAATTGCGAATTGGACCAAACGCGAATTGGACCAATTGCGAATTGGACCAAACGCGAATTGGACCAATTGCGAATAAGGTGAATTGGACCAATCGCGAATTGGACCAATCGCGCCTAAAGGTTAATAAAGATATCCTTTACTCAGAATTGCTTTCTGTTGTAATACCAAATAAACTAGCTAACTGGGTTCATAATTTCTTAACTGAACGTGAAGTTTATGTCAAATATAACTGTCATCTTTATGGTCCAAGATTTTCTTCTGTTGGTACTTGTCAAGGTGGAATCCTTTCACCTTTATTTTTCATTTTATACATACGTCGCTTGAATATGATTCTTGGTTCAGAAGTCAAAAATCTTCAGTTTGCTGATGATTTGGTCATATACGCATCTGGAAATAATTTAATTAGTGTTACAAATACTCTCAATAAATCTTTGGAAGGTTTACACAAGTATTTCTCTTACCTGAATCTTGAAGTAAATGCTTTAAAATCAAACTTGGTAGTTTTTGGTAATTCGAGCCTCTCTATTCCCTCTGTGCATTATAATGAAGTACCTATTCCTGTCTCTCGTGAAGTTAAGTTTTTAGGTGTAACATTTACTAATAATGTTTCTTGGAAAAAATATAGCGAACTCATTGCAGCAAGAGCTAATAAAGCTTTCAATATTTTAAAAACACTGTGTAGTACATCATGGGGAGCTGATCCCAAAATATTACTGCTTTTATATAAATCTCTAATTCGCAGTCACTTTGAATATGGCTTTTTATGCTTTGCAAAAGATACTAAAATAGTAGATAATTTGGATAAAATACAAAACAAATGCTTAAGACTTATTACTGGAGCCTTCAAAAGTACTCCTATTAATGTAATGCAAGTTGAGTGTAAACTACCTTCACTAAATATAAGATTTTCATATTTAAAAGAAAGATTTATTTTGAAACTTTACAGCAAAAATAACAATCATTTATTTGTAAACTTAAAACATTCCTCTTTATCACCCTCTTCTAATTCCCCATACATACTGTTGGGATTTTCTATAAGATTTTCATATTTAAAAGAAAGATTTATTTTGAAACTTTACAGCAAAAATAACAATCATTTATTTGTAAACTTAAAACATTCCTCTTTATCACCCTCTTCTAATTCCCCATACATACTGTTGGGATTTTCGCAATATGTACAATATCTTGAATCTTTGCAAATTTATAGGTCATCCATTCTCCCCTGTTATCAGGGAGAATTTGATAGTAAATTTCCTGCAATGAATATCATTATTGATCAGAAACTATCTTCCAAAGAAGATGTATATAGTACACTTTCAGAGTTTAGTGATTATAGATTCGTGTATACAGACGGGTCCAAAACTGATTCTGCTGTCTCTTTCGCTATTTTTGATGGTCACCTAAATACAGGTACTGGTTATAAAATAAATACAAAATCAAGTATATTCACAGCTGAGGCTGTGGCTATTCTAGCTGCTTTGAAGCACATTAAACATGAAATAATGGATCTAACAAATGGGTCCTAGTTAGTGATAGCATGAGTGTTTTAGAAAATCTTAAGAATAACAAGTTTCAGGCTGACACGAATCATTATATTCATCTAATTAAAGAACTTTGGTTTGATTTATGTTCTGTACATAAAATTGAAGTATTATTCATATGGGTTCCTTCACATGTTGGTGTATTAGGTAATGAGAAGGCAGATTTTTTGGCCAGAACTATTACAAATTCTTCGACCATTATTCCTGATTCTAGCAGTCGTCTTAATGTCTTAGTGCCATGTACAGATATAATCACCTTATTAAAGAATAGATCCATTCAGTTATGGAGGCGATATTGGAACCGATCTGTGCAAATTGAAAATAAAGGCCTATGGTATGCTTCTTATAATGTTCCTATTGGATCAATACCCTGGTTTTGCAAAAGCAAATTTTATGCCAACAGGAAATTCTACTCCACTATTCTAAGGCTTCGTTTTGGTCATTGTCGTCTAAACTATCATCTCTCTCGTCTAAACATGGTAACATCTCCTCTCTGTGAGCATTGTAACTCTCAAGAGGAACAGACTTTGTCTCACATATTCTTTGTTTGCACATCCTTTGGCATTCAGCGCCTTGTGCTAATGGATGAGCTTATTGAAATTTATGATGAATCTGCATTAGTACCGCGCAACATTCAGACTCTCCTTGTAAATAGTTCCACATACGCAGCTATGTATAAATTTATTGTTACTACAGTAGGTCAAATTTAATTAAAATGTTGTATGGTTTCTCTCTATGTAAATTGAAACTAATTAATTTAAAAAGAAAAAAAAATAATATTAATATATATCTAATATACACGTATATATATTATATAAAAACCCAAAAAAAAAGAAAAAAATAAATAAATAATATAAATAAAAACTTAATAAATGGTAAATTTAAAAAAAAAGAATATGAACAAGAAGAATACTGATGACAAGGCAGCATGGTTATAGAACCTTAGCCTGTTCCGAAAGGAGCAAATATAAAAAAAAAAAAACATCAAAACGTCAAAGTCAAATGTCAAGTGGCGGAAGTGTAGTTTGCTATGACATATATGACGTTTGCCTTGAACTGTTTTGATGAGAGGGTATTTTGGTTTTTACTATAAATAGGTATGAAATTCTTTTCGATTTTATCACTTTTCACCAGAAATTGAGACCCAAAATCACTTCTTCAGCCAAAACTCAATGATCCACTGTATGGTTTTAAGTTTTATGTGAGTTTAGTTGTTTAAAATTAACTTTTAGCACCGATTTCGATTAAAAATTCGCAGAGTGAACAGCAGCGCCGTTTTCGTGACAACTGCGTAACCGGAAGTTAATTATCAGTCTTCTATTATATATTATATTGAGACCCAAAATCACTTCTTCAGCCATGTATGGTTTTAAGTTTTATGTGAGTTTAGTTGTTTAAAATTAACTTTTAGCACTGATTTGGATTAAAAATTCGCGGAATGAACAGCAGCGCTGTTTTCGTGACAACTGCGTAACCGGAAGTTAATTATCAGTCTTCTACAAATAGGTAATGGTAGTTATCCTACAGTGGAGTCAATTTAATAGTCACATTTGACAATTCTTCAAAATTGAACAACGCAACCTTGTAACGGCGCGTCGCGGTGGGCATCATAATAATATATTTTTTGTTTTGTTAGAACTGCACAATTGCGTAACTTTTTTCAATTACGATTACATGTTTATTGTAATAATGACAGAAACGAGTAATTTTCCGTTTTGCTTTCACTAATAAACCATTCTAAACATAATAAACAATTTCTGATATAAAGAACTGAACCGTCATTATGTTGTGTCAGTTAAGTTTAACCCTTTTTCTTTTTAAACACTAGGGATGTTTCTCTAAAAATCGAAAGCTGATAAGTAGAATCGAATGCAATGATTACTTGTGAAGAAATATCAACATAAAATTAATAACCACGTTGTTACTATAATAAAACATAATTATAGTGGAGTCATTTTAGGAGATCCGCTTTTAGCGATTTGCTCTGTTATTATTCTGTCCAGGATCTTTTCTAGGGTCTTGAGTAAGAATAAAAGACAAGTACATCTATACTATATAATTCAATGTCCTGACAGGCTGATTGACTGACTGACTTAGATACAACGCACAGCCTAAACCGCTGGTCGTAGAGACTTGAAATTTGTAGGGAGTGTTTGTTTTGATGCGTAGAGGTGTACTAAGAAAGGATTTTTTAAAATTCGAACCCTAAAGCCCTAAAAAGGGCTAAAAACGTGCTTTTGCCAGAACTCAAGAACGGCTGAACAGATTATCATGATCTATGATTTTTTGGATTTGTCTCCGCCTCGAATAGCATATAACGTAATTAAAAATATATGATTCATTCATGAAATTTAGTAATAAAAAGAAAATTAGATGTTGCAAACGTTTTTATCGCCATCTATAATCTAGTTGTCATAGCAATAGGAACTAAAATTGACTTCGTCTAAATTTTCATAGAGTAATATCCTTTACTTCTTTTTCCTCAAAAGTAAATAGAATGTATTAATTTTTAGGGTTCTGTGCCTGATTAGGAAAAAAACCTTATCTCTTCGTTATCCGTCTGTCTGTCTGTCAAGACCTCTTTCTTAAGAACACGTAGAGGCATCAAGTTGAATTAGATAAAAGGAATGTTGCGGATAATGCTTGGCATTACACGTAGCGTAATATCCAAACTGTGGTCTCACTATCGACTAATAGGTGGCTTGACCTACCATCTCCTGGCCTGCACTCATGGAGGACGGAGGTCGTTAAGTTACCTTCGGCGACGTTAGTGAGTCACCTGCACCGCAATCGGAGAGTTTTAGGAAGCCGTACCTTATTTTTCGTGCGGAAATCCCCACGAATCTCTCCCCTCCTCTGGCCAGTAGGGATTATATATCGGATTCTATCGGATTATATCGGATTTTATATCGGAGTTGATCAACTAAAATCGAACTCCATCTTGGGTCTACAGACGCCGAAGTTTAAGGTAACCCTTGACCCTGAGCTATCCAAGGCTTACTGATGGGCACAGGGCATGGCTGTTTTGGTGAGTTCCTGCATTGCGTAGGCAGGGTGCTAACGTTTGAATGCCACCATTGCCGGGGCTAATCCGTGGGCACACCACCTCTTCATACACTGGTAGAGTCTCCAGAGTGGATAGAGTGGCGCCATGTCCTAGAAGCAGACGTCGGTGGGGTAAGCCTCATGGTGAATTCCCTGGTGCCGACCATGGTCACCATAGAGAGTATGTGGAACGCCACCGCTTTTTTTGCGAGGCAGTAATGCGCGCAAGTGGTGGTGGAAAAGCTACGGGAGAGATCTAGCACTCCCCCGTGCCGATGAATGCGCACCGGGCGGCGTAGTTCGCAGAACCATGAACCGTTCTCCATGAGTACGGGCCTAGGGTGACGGTCGAGGCTAACCGTCACCCTAGCAGAAGCAGACCCAGGGTGGCAGGGTGTTATATTTTCACGCGCGCTTTTTTATAGAGATGGGGATTTAGATTCTTAATAACACGTCGAGGTCGCCAGTGTTGGTGGCTGGAACCGGTTGGGGTTTCTGGGATATCCTTTCTAGGACACACCAGATTCCTCGATCACACAGGCATTGGTAGGACTCTGACATACCATCCTCTCCGTTGGCTCCGTTGAGGTGAAGCCCGACGGGGTTTTTGCGCACGAAAAAAAAGGGGTATTTCCCTTTGGGCTAGAATCCAGATATTTTGCAGAAAGTAAAATCTTATAGCATAAGTACAGGGAAAAGTCCGGAAAGCATAAATATTACCTACTTCACCAAAAAAAAATGTATGTCTGTCATTCAAGACAAGAAGCACTGCAACAAAGTTAAGTTCGCCCCTTTTTTTTGTCGTGCGGAAATCCCCCTCAACCCAATTTTGTACGGAACGCTGCGTGCACGAGCCCAATTCGCACTTGACCGGTATTTATTAGTATATCCTCTTTCTTTACTTTCATGAACTTCTTGAATGATAAATCAGATTGTCAAATGTCAATGTCTGTAGCAAGATTTTAATAATAAAAAAATCAGATTTTCGGAAATAAATAATGTTCACTAATTTGAAATACTGCATCGAATGTGAAAGTGCAATGCAACTATGATGAAAGGGTTTTTCAAAGGGCCTCTTCCGAGTCACACATACTTTGGCCAGAGCAGCTATCCACATAAAATCTAGAAGACAATGAAAAAGTATAATGATGGTAAATAAACGGGCTTTGGTCGCGATGCATGGCACTGTACTTTGAAGGGTTTGATAGAACTTGAGATGAAATGAATACGTTAAGCTGCAACCACTGATTGCGAAGGAATAGACATTGAAAGTTAGTACGGGCAGTCCAGTCCCTCAGCTTAAAAAAGACTTGGTGGCGATAGCCAACATTCACGCGGGCGGAGCCGCGCGCGGGTACGCTAGTTATCTATACATATTATAATAAATCTGTAACTGATCGGTGTCTGTACATGGAAGATATACGAGAAAAAAAATATTAGGGGACTTTATGAATGTAATAGACGCCAAAACAATGATTTTAAAATTTTTGTCTGTTTGTCCGCAAATTTTTGTGCGCGCAAAAATCAAGAACTACTGGAGGGATTTTGATCAAACTTGGTACGATTATTGCTCATAGTGCTGGGCAACATATAGGCTACTTTTTATACAAGCTGATACCCGCGGCTTCGCCCGCGCTTCGTTTTTAGGTCGTTTTTGGTCATATCTCCGGTTCTGCTCAACCAATTGCAACCAAACATACGGTAAATGCAATTTTTATTTTTAAATTAAAAGAATATCCTACACGGGAAAAACTAATGAGTTCGTTAAAAGACGCAGGCTTATTTGTTGGTGGTAAATCGTCTCTATCAAAGGTTTTGAAATCGATTGGCTTTAGATTTAAAAAATCTGAAAAGTGGAAAATCCTGCTAGAACGCTACGATATTATTTTGAAGGAGTAACGTTCTTACGTCAAGTAAATAAAATTGAAGATTGGGAAAATATCGTGTATATTGACGAAACATGGTTAAATACGAACCATACGGTTTCGCGGACATGGACTGATGATACAGCGGCCTCTACCTCAAAAGTTCCATGGGGAAAAGGAGCCTGACTTATTTTATGTCACGCGGGATCAGCTTCTCAAGGTTTTATTCCAGACTGCCTCCTCGCATTCGCCTCCAAAACTACAAGTGATTACCATGAGGAAATGAACTTTGAGGTTTTTAAAGAGTGGTTTGAGAAGCTGCTACTCAGCTTAGAACACCCATCGAAAATTATAATGGATAATGCACCGTATCATTCTGTACAAGTTGATAAACCACCAACTCAAGGAAATAAAAAGCAGGAAATTGTCTCGTGGCTGGTAAGAAATGATGTGGATGCAAGTCGAACTTTATTAAAAGTTGAGTTGTTAAATCTGGTAAAAGCAAATAAGCCGTCCAAGCTCCGCTATGTAATCGATGAACTAGCCTTAGAGCATGGACACGAAGTTATTCGATTGCCTCCCTACCATTGCCAGTATAACGCCATCGAGCTTATTTGGGCACAAATAAAAAGCCATGCAGCGCGTAACAATACTGAACCACCATTCAGTACTGCTAAAATGATGACTCTGTTACAAAATGCGTGTGCAGAAGTCACTACAGAAGACTGGAGAAAAGTTGTAGAGAAAACAAAGCAAATAATTTTAAAAGATTTTGAACGAGATGTGAGGATAGACAATATTATTGAAAGTGAATACAATACCAGGTGCGTTGGGTAAAGTTGTGACAACTTTATAAGAGCTCATCGACCATATCTATCCGAATGTCAAACAAATACGTGAAAAATCTATGGATAGGTTTCGTGAAAGAGTTATTTTAACTCCTAAAAATGACCATGCGGCGTGTATAAACGATGTACTACTCAATACAGTTGATGGTGAAGAAATGATTTATAGATCTATAGATTCGGTGTGTGATGATGATGCAGTACACTACCCAGTAGAATTTTTAAATTCAAAAAATCCGGCAGGACTTCCAAGCCACAGACTAAGAATTAAAAAGGTCATACCCGTTACGTTATTACGAAATCTTAAACCTCCAAAACTATGTAACGGAACTAAGTAGGTTACAAGTGAAAAATCTTCACCAAAATGTAATTGAAGCTGTTATTATATAACAGGGCAAGCTCGAAGAGAGACGGTGTTTGTGCCACGAATTCCTCTTATTCCTAATGACCTACTATCCCAATTTAAACGGCTGCAGTTTCCTCTCAAGGTTTGTTTTGCCATGACAATTAATAAAGCGCAAGGGCAATCTTTAAAATACGCTGGGGTGAACTTGAGAGAACATTGTTTCTCCCATGGGCAATTTTACGTAGCCGGCTCACGAGTGAGTTCACCCACTTCACTTACTTCACTATGTATATAAAGAAGTACTATAATAAAATAAGAAGTCACCGTACAAGGCCAGTTCTGGCTTGCCGCCAGCAGTCTCCACAGTACCACCATTAGAGGCCACCGCACGAGACCAGTTTTGGTTAGCCGCCAGCGGTGGTCTCCACCCCTTCCCTGCCCGCCACAGTATCTCCATGAGAGGCCACCGCACGAGGCCAGTTTTGGCTAGCCACTAGCGGTGGTATACACGCCTTCCCTGCCTGCTACAGTATATCCATGAGAGGCCACCGCACGAGGCCAGTTTTGGTTAGCCGCCAGCGGTGGTCTCCACGCCTTTCCTGCCCGCCACACTTTTCCTGACCTCCACAGTATCACCATTAGAGGCCACCGCACGAGGCCAGTTTTGGCTAGCCGCCAGCGGTGGTCTCCACGCCTTCCCTGCCCGCCACAATACCTCCATGAGAGGCCACCGCACGAGGTCAGTTTTGGCTAGGTGCCAGTGTTGGTTTTCGTATCCTCCCTGTCCTTCACCATCCCAGAATAATAGACAAGTGCACAATGTCAGTTTTGATTAGCAACCAGTGGTAGTAGCCTGCCTGCTCTTCACAGTGCCACCTTGAGAGGCCGCCGTTCTAAATTGGTAGCCGTTGGTGGTCATTAGCTCATCTTCCCTGACCTTCACAGTGCCGTCATAAGAAGCTACCGTACGAGATCAGTTTTGATCTGCACTTTCCAGACTCTTCACAATACCAGCTCTTCACATGTTGTAAATCAAATTATTAAATTAAGGTCTCCACGTGACATAAAACACTGCATTGCATGCCGATAAGAATATACCGCATAAAACCTTAAATTTCATTATATTAATAAGTGTTGACTTAATTTTTTTTTCTAACTTTTGTTGATTTGTAGGTAAATATTACAATAAACATTATTATTTATAACTAAGGCTGCCATCAGATGCGCGCGGTCGATATAATCAACTGCATACAGTTGTCTGCAGTCGGATCTGACTTCACGAAGTAGAAGCCAAGCATGTGGGCCAAAAGCTGGGGGCACAGACGCTTCCCTTAATATTATCACCTTCGTCACCGGCAGCGATATAATCGAATTAAAAAACTGCAAAGTGCAGCGCGGATGTGGAATGGTCCTTTGCTATTATTTTGCCTTATGAAAGGTGATGATTTTCCTTTCCTTTCCCCTGCTGCTATAGACAGAAGCAAAAAGATAAATGTTTGGTTTGGCGACGGAACATTTAGAGTAACACCTAAACCATTTTATCAAGTGTACACCTTACTCGCAGACTTGAGTTCCGATCCCGAAAGTACTCATTTTGTACCTCTTATATATTGTTTATTGCCAGATAAATCACAGAAAACATACGAGAGATTGTTCAGTATTTTAAAGCTGAAATTTAAAATTGAAATCGATATTTATGAATGCGATTATGAAATAGCTGTGATACATGCTACGTAAATGTTCGCATTGAAGGATGCTACTTCCATTATATGCAAGCAATTTGGAAAAAATCTAATGAAATCGGTTATAGTAAGACTCAAAAAGGTCGTCATAATACAAAATTATTCGTTCGTCTGGCACTTCTACCTCCTAATATGATTCCAGAGGGGTATTTGTCAATTTGCGATGAAATTGAAGATTCGGACTGTGAGCTTTTTCAAATTTTAACGTATATTTTACGAAACAATGGATGGCAAAAATTACGGGCAGTTATTTAGTTGCTATGGAGAAAAATACCGGACTACAAATTCAATTGAAGGTTGGCACCACCGTATTAATACCAAAATATCAAAACAGTGTTCTCTATTTTATTTTTTACAATTATTAAAAAGAGAAGCCCCTTACCAAGATATTATGCGAATCAAACAAGGAGCATTGCATTATAATTTAAAAAAGACTCAATAACGATTACATTTTAGGTCTGAGAGTCAAAACGCTCATGGTGGACGACGCACATAGGGGTATTTTGCATTTTTAGCCGGGCGAAAGTCAAAAATACAAATCGCAATACAAAGGAAAAAATTAATGCTTATTAGCGAGCCAGATAGGTACTGAACAATAGGTAACACCGCCCGAGACCGTGCGCCTGCGACATCTGGCAACAAACCAATCGAAACTTGATCGTTGTCGCAAGCGCTCGCGTCAGTTATTGACTACTTCATAAAAACTTGCACTTTGATATCTCAGTGGATTTTTACAGTTATTGACTACTTCATAAAAACTTACACTTTGATATCTCAGTGCATTTTTACAGTGAATAATCTAACCAAAAAGGCGACGGATTCTTACAATACAGGTAATTATAGGTTTATTCAATAAAGTTTACTACTTTTTGTAAGGTACAAAATCAACTGAATAGTGTCTTGCTTTTTAGAGCTGTTATTATTGATTTTTTATATTTCAAAATGAGTTACGATTTTATTTATTTACTAGCTGTTGCCCGCGGCTCCGCTCGCGTGTAAGTCGCTTATTGCATCCACTCCCACTCCTGCTCCAGTGCCTACTCTTACTCCCACTCCCACCCCCACTCTTACGCCCACCCCCACGCACACTCCCCCTGCTCTCGCTTCCACTCACACTTCCACCCCCACTCCCACTCACACTCCCAATAATACATAGTAGTTCATTAAGTAGAAAGATGAGTACAGAGGTTCTGCTTATTTCTAAAAGAAATTTCTTCCAGCAGACCTGCGAGAGGAGATTGTGAAGTAGAGAGCTAGTGAAAAGAGTGTAGGGAAGACGAAAGACAGCATATATACATACATACATGTATGTATGCATTATGGACATCTCTGCATTTAGATAAATGGTGATGATGACGCAAGATGGGTGCAACCTTATCATCACATCGTAATAAGGCCTTATTACGATGTGATGATAAGGTTGCACCCATCTTGCGTAGGAAGGCCAGTGCCTACGGAATTGTGATGGAAAGGACCCAAAATAAAACCATACTGGGTACCAAACATCTGACACTGGCCAGATTAGCTCAAGCCTTCGCTCATTGTACAGCCACTTTGATCTTGAAGGATAACATAAAGAGCAAGCTGTCATCAAAACTATTCCCGGAATGTCCTGTGTTGATAACCCACACTATCTTCCCTGCATTGATTCCACAGGCACCCAATGGTTGCCTGTGGAATCAATGCAGGGAAGATAGTGTGGGTTATCAACACAGGACATTTCAGAAGTCCTCAAGGACATCACCATTTATCTAAATGCAGAGATGTCCATAATGCTTGCGGATGCTAAAGAAAAGAGGAAATTAGCCACAAGGTCATTAGAGGACTTAGTCAGCACTTCATCCACCTTTGTTGAGGCTGCCATCTCAGGTAGTGCTATCGCTGATGCTGCTCGGATTAAGATTTTGGTGAAAGCCAAAATAATTGTTGTTAACGGAACAACTTTCAAATTTGCTGATGACATGATGCCAGTGGTTGAGAGGCTCAACCAGATTAAGTTGCTACAAATGCACAATTTGACGGGTTACCACTTTGAAAGAGGTTCTGCTAGCCCGGGATTAGTAACAGAAGCCTCATGTCCATCTAACCTGACTCCTCCTATATCTAATACAGGGTCCACACTTTTAGACTCTGATTCACTTTCATGCTTATCACCTCCCCTAATCCAATCTGACACTTCTGTTTATAACTCTAATGAATCACCTTGCCCTTCACCTATTCCTCCCCCACCCCCTTTACCTTCTACACCACTCTTTGAATCACCTGGTCTTCCCTGGACATCCACTCCTATGAGGTCTTTGGCAGATGCACTAGGCTGGATAGGGATGAAGATAAGACAATCATCTCCTAGAGACCAACAATCGGTCATAGAACAATCCTTAGACAGTCTAAGGAGAGCTATTCAGCCTACTACATCAACATCGACTCAAGAACCATCTCGCACAACAACTGCTACAAAACCCCGAGATCCTCGGCAGAACCCTGATCTGATTAGCGAACTACGACAAAAACTTGCAAAGCGGTCAAGACTGACCAAAACGGACTCCGATACATCCTCCAACACTACATCTGATTGAATCACAGGCATCACCATCTGCCACAAGAATTAATATAAAATCTCAAAACTATATTTTAACGAGGTTTTATATTAATTCTGCATAAAGAAATACACCGGTCTTTCGAATATACTTCCGAATGTTTCCGGGTAAAGATTTCTGTTTTAACGTATGAAAAAGACTATTAATTGATACATGTTTCGCAAATTGAGTGCACTTTTTTGCTACTTTTGACAAAACTTAATTTTATTACCTACCTTAGGTGTCATTAAAAAAATAAATTTTAATTTTTAAACATTACAAGATTTTTTCTTTCTTTTTTGTTTTAGGGTCACAGGGAGGTTCAAACCACAAAGTTTTAACAAGGGAATACCTATTCAATAAAATGCAACAACAAGAATTGCCCACTTTCGATCAAAAAGTCGATTATTTAGAAAATTATCTGCTCTCTTCTAACAACTTTAACGAAGATCAATTTAAGGATTTAAAACATAAAATATCGCTTTTTAAAAGTGATTTAAAGAGGTGGTTAAAGGCAAATAGAATACTTCAAAGATTTATCACTGTTAATGCTACGAGGCTTCAAGGAACGTTCGAGATTCCTTATATTTCGCTGCCACAAAAGTGTCCCGGTCACCCATCAAAACTTTTTGATGACCTCTCAAACAGGAACAAGCGAAAGAAAACTAGTGAACTACGCTCTAATTTCAGTCAAGAAGTTATAAGTACATGCAGCTAAAACTAGTCTGGAGATGTCTGGTAATAGAAATGCATCGCTATCACTGACAGAGGTCATAAAATCACCGAAACGAGCCAAAAAGTACAAACAAGCATATTCAAAATGTTTACAAGCCAGTTCAACAAAATTATCTTCATTTCAAGCTTTAGCAATGTTTGTAGAAGCAGATCTATCTAGGAAACAATATGAGGTCATCCGAAATTGCAATAAGAAATCATACCCTTGTTATAGCTTAATACAAAAAAAACTCAACTGTTATCCACCAAAATCTTTATTTACTATAACAGAAACGATCGCAGAAGTTAATTTGCAAGACTTAGTAGATCATACAGTTACTAGGCTGCTGACGTATTTATTAGAATTTCTAAGTAAATTAACCGAGGAAGAACGTAGCTTATTAGTGTTAATTTACAAGTGGGATTGTGACGGTTCGCAACAGTCCCAATTCAAGCAGAAATTTCAGAACGAAGACTGCACTGATTCCAATATATTTCAAAGCTGTATGGTGCCGCTACAGTTGAAATGTAGAAATAAAATAGTATGGCAAAATCCGACTCCCTCTTCGCCACGCTATTGTAGACCAATAAGGATAAGATTTGCAAAAGAATCCACTGACTTAATAAATGACGAAATTGAATTTTATTGAGACGAAGATCCAGGGCCTCACAGACACAACATTTGTAGACAATGATTTAATTTAAATTGATGCGAAAGTGTGCAATGCTGCAACACAAACAAGCTCTACAATGAGATGCTACATATGCGGAGCTACTTCCAAGCAGTTCGTGGCTTTCTTCCTCGTCATAAAACTTCTATTATATTTTCTTATTGTACATGTATAATTAAGAAAATAAAAAATGTTCAATTACCATGTTGGTTTAATTTAATTTTCTAAAATATTAGCCAATGTCGCTCGACGTAAAAAAATAAATAAATAAAGGCTAACTGCTTCCGCACCGAAGAGTCCGTCGCTTTGTTGGTTCATTTATGTTTCATTCATGTCCTACAATACTCAAAACAAGTCGTACGATCATTTTGGCAAGCATTTGCCTACATTGCAGCAAGAAAAACTATACAAATAATTTCACCCGGATAAAAATGCTAAATACCCCTATGTGCAACGTCTAGACGAAGCCCCGCCAGGCCAACCGTGAGAATGCAATATTAATAATAGTATATTATATAATTTCAATGCGGACTGGTAAAAGTGAATTTATTTTTGCTACATTTTATTTTAGAACTACAAGTAATGACGTAGGAGTAGGTAGAGGAAGAGGACGCGGACGTGGAAGAGGGCGAGGGCGAGGGCGAGGGCGAGGTCGAGGGCGAGGGCGAGGTCGAGGGCGAGGCAGACGTACAGATGAACAAACGTAAGTGTTCTTTTTTATCATACCTAACAAATTAAACAATCTTCAACATTTTACAACTGTATTTTTTCAGTGCCTCTTTGGAAGACTCTCTCTGCCAGGTTAGGGTACAGAGACAAATAACCCAACGTCGCACGTACGGCAAAATCATGCATTTACGACGACAAAAATCCAAAAGTCAAAGTTATTTCAATGCATCTATTTCATATGTCAGATGTTCCCAAAGCTACAATACACATAGTACAACAAAAAATATTTATGAGTGAATTCTGTGAGTAGTAAACACGTTTTGGCAGGTATGTCGCTTGTTGTCAGCCGCGTTTCCAGTATTGTGTTAAACTCTGTGCGAATACATTATTTTTTAATTTGATAAGTGAACGTGTTGGTTTATTTTTTTATTATGCAGGTGTTACCGTGTTGTAAGTACATTATTGTAACCCTACAAATACCGCATAAAAACGCATTTTAGTCAATAAATTCTTAATTATGTTTATATAGTGAAATACTCCATTTTTCTTTGTAATTATGCAATTTGTTTGAGACTTTCAAAAAAAGTTTCATCGAGTTTCGAGTCAAATTACGTATTAATCAAAAGATCATAATGCTGCTTGTACTGTATACTGTTTTTAGTGGCCCTTTTTGGCCCCTTTTTGAGTATTTCTTGTTTATGTTTCAGGTAGTCGAAACGATTCCATTATGGATGTGCAAATTACAAGATTACAATAGAATTATTTAGTGTTAAGTGACAGTTAATTTAAATTTTCTTCAGTAACTTGTATTGATCGATTATATTATGTTTTGCATAAATTAATAACCGAAAAATGTATTGAAGATGAAGAAAAATCGATCAAAACGAATCTCAAAGTGTTTTTAACTAAGTTATCTCCTAAATGGAGACAAATTGTACCTGAGCTACTACAATTAACTCTACCAACTTGATGAAACACCTTCTGTCGTGTTCGCCGTGCCCCAATACATACACGGTCGAAGACCTGAACAGAGCAAGTGAGATGGCAGTCAATGTCACAGAGTTTTGGGCTGGGCACATCTAAAACAAAATAAATTATTTCCATCGATACGACAAAGAAGAAGTATCGATTATTATCGGTTTAAATATTGGTTCCAGTTAGGCCAGTATTTTTCTGTAGCTAAGTGAAGAGAGAGTAGAGTGGAGAGTTAAGTAGAGAGCGAGTAGAGAGCAGTGTAGAGAGCGAAGTAGATAGCTGACTGGAGAGAAGTGGAGAGCTGAGTGGAGTGAAGAGGTGAGTGGAGACCTAAATAGAGAGCTGAGCGGGGAGACCTAAGTAGAGAGCTGAGTGGAGAGCGGAGTGCAGAGCGGAGTGCAGAGCGAAGTGGACAGTGGAATGGAGAGTGCAGTGGAGAGCTGAGTAGAGACCTAAATGAAGAACTGAATGGAGAGCTGAGTGGAGAACTGAGTGGAGAGCTGAGTGGAGAACTGAGTGGAGAGCTGAGTGGAGAGCGGAGCGGTCAGTTAAATTGACCTTAATAAGCAAAAAGGACCTGAAAGATGTAAAATAACTCAATAAATATATTGCTTTAAAATTCCTTGTTTCATTTGATCAAATTAATCGTTTAAAATACCTACTAATTTTAGGTAGGTACTTAGATACCTACCTAGGAATATTAAGGGTACTCCAGTAAGGTAATCACTACATAAAATATACGTGAAGAGCATATTCAAGGTAAATTTTTATTATTTATAGTTTTGTCGTCGTAAATATGGCATTTTGCCGTACGTGCGTCGGATCGCCGCTCTGCCGACAAGTGCTCGTAAGGAATTTTTCGCTCGGAAGCGTGAAGCTCACCTGGAGCGAATGCTTATGGCTGACGCACCACCGCGCAAACGACAAACAAAGTATTTTTTTATTTCTCATAGTTATTTTTGTTTCTTTCAATAATGGAAATCATAACAATTCACATTGCGTTAATTTTTTGAAAGTCTGGTAAGTTTATGATTCTTTTTTCACTTTTATTTTTGTAACATAAGCAGTAGGTAATCTTATTTATTTTTAGAAGAAAATCTCCGAATTAATATTTTGCGGTTTCATTTATATTATAATTATCAATAAGCATAACTTATTTGTTACAGAATTCAACCCCACAGATGCTGAAGTTGAGGCTTCGACATCCGGAGTGCCTCACTCATCCGGTAAGACGGTTATTTCAAATAGGTTATTAGTCCTTTGTTGTTTAATGTGGATTACATCATAAATTAACTTTTTTTAGAACTTCACTCCGCAGTAACAGCTGAGGATGAAAAATTAACGTCGAGAGGAGCTCGTTTTTTCGGTAAGATATTATATTATATCAGACAGTTGTCCACATCCCATTCTTCGCGTAAGATAGTTATTTGAGACATTATTTAGTTCACGTGTTATTTAAGGTAGACTACGTCTTAATTTATCTTGTTTGTTACAGAATTCGACCCTGTAGTTATTGAATACAGTAAGTTATGGTTTTCTCGGCGTCATGATAAGATAAAAATTAATGGTTTACAATAACAGTGTTTCCTGTTACAGTTGATGAAGCTGCGCCAGGACTGGACAGAATTGGTACGCCAGAGGCAGGATACAATTTCCAACTCTCCGTAAAGTTCTCCAAGTCGATTGTCGACAAAAAATAACATACTCTTAGTGATGTTAAGGCCAACCAAAAGAATGCCCTATCCGACAAGCTCTTCTGAATCTGAGTAATTTTATTTTTATTCATTTTGATAGATAATTGGAACTACTCTTTTCTTTTTCTAGACATTGGTGCAGAAGTCGACGTGTCCACGTCATCCTCACCTTATGAGGTGGTGTTTTTTATGAAATTAGACATTTTTTTTATTTTAGGTGAGCAAGACAAAAGCTTCGAGGGAGTTATGAGCGAGTGGTTGCGACTGACTGACTTATCACACGATGACGATGACATGGAAATTGACGTTGATGAAAGCCTCATCCTGACTGTACAAGGACGTAACACTGCAGCTGAACACGCATGTTACAGTGACTTGACGCAATTTCAAGCGGAAGTGTTACAGAGGGAGGACGATGCGAATGACCGAGCTCTTCGCGACATTACGACTGACGACTGTTACACTTTCACTTGGAATAACGACAGAGAATCTTTTTTGGGACGACGTGAGACATTCACAGGTACATCGGGACCGACTTTTGAGGTGACTGACCAAACTCGAGGTATTGACATTTTTGACAAGATTATTGACACTGATTTCATTGATCATCTGTGTGTTGAGACTAACCGGAATGCGGAGGAAAAGACTGCTTTGCTGCTTGAGCAAAACAAACTAGCTCCGCTATCCCGATTTTACCGTTGCTCTCCTACTGACAGGGACGAAAATATGTTTACCTTCTAAGCTATAATTATTTTACAGGGTATATATTATATTATATTTATTTACCCCCTACCAAATAAAGAGGGGTACTTTAGGTACAATGGTTTTGGTAGGTACTATGCCATATTTTGCCAAAATCATGTCATTCAATCGTTTTTTACTTTTGAAACCTATCTCCATTTCGTCGACAATAGGACAAGCCAGGACACGACTAGACTGAACAAAATTCGACCTGAGGTTGACCATTTTAATGCCAAATTTTCCAACTTTTACATGCCTTCACAAGAGATAGTAATTGATGAATCTCTTCTTAAGTGGCACGGGAGGTCAAATTTTGCACAAAAAATTTCGTCGAAGGCCGCCCAAGTAGGAGTCAAAACCTATGAGTTGTGCGAATCTTCCCGTGGCTGTGCCTGGAAGTTTTTTGTATACGCTGGAAAAGATAAAGCATCTACTACTGACAATACTGATATACGGAACTTACATACAAATGATAGACCAATCGGGGACGAGGCGACGAGATTTACTGATGATGAGACAAACGACAGAACTGATAATGACGGATCAACTAATCGACTTATAACTGGTGATAGCGGAGACCGTCTGCCAAAATTGTTTATGACTTGATCGAGCCGCTTCTTCAACGTGGACATACTGTAATAATGGACAACTTTTATAATATTCCATTATTATTAAGTAGCCTAAAAAAACGACAGACTGACTGTTATGGAACATTAAGACTTAACAGAGAAATTTGTACCTGATTCAATGAAGACTTTGACGAAGACAGAACTTCGACAAGGTGAATAAGTAGCCACGTACTGTTCCGATTTGAAAATTCTGAGTATGTATGTATATGAGTATGGCGAAATGCTAACTTAGTTAGTATGGTCTCTATACATACCATAATGTAAATCGGAACACAAGACAAATACAATAGACTGACGTACAAACCAAGTATAGTACTCGACTATTACAAAAGTATGGGTGGAGTTGATAGGAAAAACCAATTTCTGTCAACTCAACCTATAGAACGCCCGAAGAACCGAAATTGGTATAAAAAATTCTTCTGCCGATTATACAATGCGGCAATTTTCCACTTTTCACCGGAAAATATCACATCGTCAGTTCTGTATTGCAGATTTACTTAGGAGACACAGACAAATTGACTGAAAGCCGACGATTGAATATAAGATCAAATACGACTGAATTGACAACGATAGCAATAAGACGAAACACTCGACACAAGACGCAGTCAGACCAATTGTTGAAGCGTACCACTTCCCAATTCGAACGGGGTCAAAAAACACCTGATGCCTGTTGCTGGATGTGTCCTAAAAAGACCAAGACAATTTGGAAATGCGATGAATGTGACGTCAACCTTTGCATCGAGGGATGTTTCATGTCAAGGCGTATCACAAGCCATAATATTTATGTAATTTTTGTATTTTCATTTTATTTTATACTTTAAATTTAACAAATGATTAGGTACCTAGATTATAGTAGGATCAAGTTTACCATAAAATCTAAACATTTTGTGGTTAATTTAACTCTTTCGCTAATGCAACAAACAATTGTAAACAAACATTAGTTAGGTACATGGTACTATAGTGCATTAGTGGTGATAATATTAAGGATTTAGAGTTTCGCGTTCAATTTCATAATTATTAAGTAGGTACCAATATAACAATTGTTTTTTTTTTACAAATTAACACTTAGGTATAATTAAACGAGTTACACTTAAGTATACTTATTTTATTTCTGTTTTTCAATTTAAAACCTTATCCATAATACTATGCGATTCAAGTAAGAAGATAATCGCGTTCGCGGCAACTTCATTCCGTACTCATCAAAATTGTACAGCTGGCAACAAAATTTTCACGGCGCGTCGGATAGGTTCATAACTGTAATGGTAACAACGACTTAATTTTTATTTTCTTTTCCTAAATACATAACATATTTTCTTAGCAATAGTTTATAATTATGGTTCATAATTGATTGGTGTCATAGTGTGCCGCTAGCTACGCTTCCAAAGCCATTGATATATATTTCCGATTTTTCTCCATTTTGTTGCGTCCTTGTTGACTTTTTTTGTTACATTGGGTTTGTTATAGACTTTTGTTATTGTTTTGATAAGTTTATTTTGTTAGGTACAGGTAAATTTGCTTAAAATGAGTTGGGAAGGCACAGTGGTACATTCACAAGCACGTGAAATTGTTCGTGCGGCTCCGATAACAGTGCAAACGCTAAAATAAGCGGCATAGAAGTGTTACCGCCCGATTAAAAATAAATAATTATAAAAAAGAACCGATAGTTTATTTCGTAATTATCATTGTATGTACTTATCTCAGATGGAATAGTGATGTAAAAAAATGTATTTGCTGACCTTACTTTATGCAATGAAGTAAGCAACGGGAATCAAAATGTCATTATGACAGTTATCAACTTACGTGAATCGCATAGTAGTTCATGAAAACAAATAAATAATTTAAAATACATTGAGTACCTACTGATAACTGAATCATCTATTATTAAAGAACAATGTCGTTAAAAAACAGCATTTGGAAATTTTTCGAGAAAAGTTCTTCTAACTCAGAAGTTTCGGTTTCGGTTTCGGCCGAAACTGAGACCGTTGCCGAAATTCGGTTTCGGTTTCGGTCGTAAAAACCGGTTTCGGTCGGACACTAGATGCAGCGATGTATTGATGTGAACAGACACTATTTTGAAATGATATCATAAAAATAATAAGTTGCTAGTTTGTTCAGTTTTTGACTTTTTAAAAGCTTTCAGTGTCGCCCTCGTATAAGCCAAGATTCCAGAATTCGGAATATTATGCTGCAATTTATGAATGATCTGGGGGGCTAAAAAGGCCACATTTGATGTTTCATATTGTGTTCATCATATCCGTCAGTTGACATATTTTGACATATTTTATTATGTAAATTATGTCACCTGACAGATAAGATGATCATATTATGAAACATCCAATGTGGCCTTTTTAGCCCCCCTGATAACAATTGGCCATACCTTGGAAAACATAACCCTTCTTAGCAATCAGGTAATCAGGATTGACAGCTGGGGGTAGCTGAAAAAAGGTGTAAAAATATAGCTCTGTTTTTAAAAATCAATTTTATTTATACTTTTATAGTAAACATACTTTTTATGGTAGAAGTATATAGCATATAGTCCATACCTGCCAGGATAGTGTTATTAGAATCCTCTCTAGAAAATACGTTGCACTTCACATCACATCACAGCAGGTCTCATCATGGACGCACAGATGTTGCAGACATCAATAGCACAGCTGATGGCTTCGTTCAATGCTAGGATGGCTCATTTTGAAGCTGAACTACCCAAGTCACCGAAGACTTCTCCGGCAACACCAGCTGAACTGGCTTCGGGATTTGGCCCCTTCAAAGTATTTGTAAGGGAGACATTAAGCACACTGCAGCGCCAAATTGAAGTTTTAGCAGGCAATGTTGACTCCCTGGAGATGCGTAGGTACCAGAAGGAAAATGCTTCTTCTTCATGGAGTAAAAGAGCGGCCGAAGGAAAACTTAGCCGATGTGGTGGCTACTGTTATCAGACAGTATTTAGAACTGCCAGATTTCACTGTCAATGACATCAGACGGTGCCACAGAATGGGACGCGCTAGAGATGACAGTAAGCCTAGGACCATAGCTGTTAAGTTGCAGAGCTTGTCTGTTAGGGACCGCATATGGTTTACTAAGACCAAATTCAAAGGCTCGGGCATTACACTGCCTGAATTCTTGACAAAACAGCGGCATGACGCATTCCTAGCAGCCCGAGAACGGTTCGGTATCGCGCAGTGCTGAACCCGGGAGGGTATCATTTACATTGCCTTGCCTGATGGGTCAAGACATCGGATTACGTCCCTTTCTGAACTCAATAGTGTTCCTGGAGCAGGCGACGAAAGGAAGGGCGAGAGAGCAGCTAAATCCAAGCGGACGGCCAGGAAAAAGTAACATTTTCTCTTGTCTACTTTCTAATTCATGCAGTTTGTTTTCTGTTGGATCTTGCATGTAGGTACACATGATTTGTTTTGTTTGTCTTGCACTACCTTAAATAACTTTCGCATAATTTTTCTAAATTAACCTTCAGCTTAACGGGTCATTGACTTTGACATTTGACGTATTAACTTGTCAATCTTGTCATTGTCTTTGGCGTGCTTACTTTGGATACCAACCTTTTGCGAAAAAACTCGTTCAGTTGTTTATTATAATAGTGTTTGTAAGTCACATAAAATCCTTGTCCTCACATGTGTACCTATTTTAATGTGTTCATGTTAAGTGTTTGTTTCTTTGTGAATTTCCTCTTAGTAATTTTGTTTTTTTCTTTTCTTTTTGTTTTGTTTATTTTTATTTTTTCTTTTTGTTTTGTTTATTTTATTTTTTTATTTTTTTTCCATTATTTTTCCTTGTGTAAATGTAACACAACTGGCGGGTGGATAAAGGGTAAAAGAGGAAAGAAATAGTAAAACTTATATATTTTTGTATTGTATTTTTTGTGATATATACGTGATATATCTATTTATATTCTGTTACTTAGACTTATCATGTCTGACTTTGGATGACAGTTTTGCTTCATGCTCATCCTCTTGTGGGTCCACTGAGAGCTTCGTCAGTGCATGTGGTGCGGATGATTCTGTACACCTCCGCGATAAATTACTTTCTACTTTTTCTTGTTTCCCCAAATTTTTTAATGTTATTCACATCAATGCTCAAAGCATTCCTGCCCATTACTCTGATTTACTTTCATCTTTTGATACTGATCTTGTCCATGCTGTCCTTGTGTCCGAAACGTTTCTAAAGCCTGCACTGCCTTCTACGCAGTATTCTCTCCCTGGATATAAACTTGTACGCAATGATAGAACGGGCAAGGGATACGGAGGGGTAGGCATTTATCTTCGCGGGGACGTTACGTATAAGGTTATTGACCAATCTCCGAGTGAATACTCCAAATTTGCAGAACATCTCTTAATTGAGATTAGATTAGACTAAAATTGTAATAAATTTCTTTTGGGAGTTTATTACAGTCCCTCATTAACAATTGACTATTTGCGTCATTGGATACTAAATTGGAATATTTCACTTCCGTATATGACCATGTAATTATCCTTGGAGACTTTAACACTTGCTTGCTAAAGGACGATGTGCGCAGCGATAAACTCAAGTCACTAGTCAATTCAGTCAATATGCATATCCTTCCTCTTGATGCCACGCATAAGGTACCTAAATGCAAGCCGTCTCTCCTGGATTTAATTCTGGTTTCTGACTCACAGAAGGTAGCTACACATGGACAGCTTTCCGCTTCTTTTTCTTATCATGATCTTAATTATCTTTCCTATAAAATTTGTCCTCCTAAACGTAAGAGTAAATTTCTTTATCTTCGCAGTTTTAAAAACTTAGATCTGGAGCGTTTGAGGGTGGATGCTGGTAGTGTCGATTGGTCTGAAGTGTATGACAGCAACGATTTGGACTTCAAGGTTGCATCTTTTACTGATAAAATACTTAGTATTTTTAATACACACGCTCCCCTCAAAAAGGTGAGGGTCAAACACCTGCCTGCGCCATGGCTCACTGCCGAACTGAAGGCACTTATGGCAAAGCGAGATAAGACAAAACGAAAATATAACAAATCTTCCACCGATCTAGACTGGGAGCAATATAAACGCTTACGTAATCGCTGCGGTCGTTTGTGTAGGGATGAGAAAAGACGTCATATTCACAGCTCCATACAAAACCTTAATACATCACAAGTATGGCAATTTCTTCGTTCTCTTGGGATTGGTAAGACCTCACAAAACAGTAACTGTAATACGGATCTTAACGAACTCAATGCTCATTTCTCGAGGTCGCCAGTTACTATACCTGATACTACCAAAACTTCCACTTTAAATCTTCTCTCTACTCTTCCTCTACCATCAAATACTTCGTTTTCATTTCACCCGGTTGCGGAGGCGGACATTGGGAGGTGTATTCAATCCATCACAACAAAAGCTGTTGGCTATGATGGCCTCGAGCTACAAATGCTTCTTCCTATTTTAAATTTCATTATTCCCGTAATTACTCATATTATTAATTATTCCCTGTATTGCAACATCTTTCCCTACAACCTATTCCTAAAGTACCTAACCCTTCTACCCATTCTCACTTTCGCCCCATTTCCATCCTCCCTTTACTATCTAAGGTCCTAGAAAGCGTGGTCCATAATCAGCTTTCATCCTACCTCTCTTCTAATAGCCTGCTGAGTCCCAGTCAATCTGGCTTTCGCCGTGGTCATAGCACTACAACAACTGCTCTGGTTAAAATAACCGATGACATGCGACTAGCCATGGAAAACAAACAGATGACAATTTTGGTTTTGTTGGATTTCAGCAGTGCTTTTAATTCTGTAGACTTTGATGTCTTTTTAGGCACCTTAACTTCTCTTAATGTCTCAGCCTCTGCGATTGGATCGGTTTGAATCATATCTTCGGGGACGCTCGCAGGCTGTTCGCTGTGAAGAAGCTTCCTCTGAATGGTGCAATCTGACTGCGGGTGTTCCTCAGGGTGGCGTACTATCTCCTCTTCTCTTCTCTGTCTTTATTAATGCTATTACAAAGGTTATTGCGTCTCATTGTCATCTCTATGCAGACGACCTGCAGTTATACAGACACTTTAAGACTGAAGAATTGACAGAGGCTGTGGCTGCTATCAATAGTGATCTTGCTAATATTCACCAATGGGCAATTTCTTTTGGGCTTCTGGTTAACCCAGCAAAATCGCAATCGATCATTGTCGGTAGCAGGTATATGTTAAATCTTCTGAACCGACAGCCTATACCACAGGTTTTGTACGATTCGGTTACGATTGTTTTTAACAAACATGTTAAAAACTTGGGAGTATACATACACTCGGGTCTTACTTGGGACGTACACATTACTGAAGTTAGTAAAAAAGTATACTGGTCATTCCAATCTCTCAAACGTCTTCAGAAATTCCTACCACTTCAAACTAAAGTTACTCTTGCGCAATCTCTTCTGCTCCCGCTTTTGGACTATGCTGATGTCTGCTACCTTGATGCAAGGGAGGACCTCATTAATAAACTTGAACGACTGCAGAATCTGGGTATCCGCTTCATTTTTGGGCTCAGGAAGTATGACCATGTCTCTGAATTTCGAGCAAGGTTGAAATGGTTACCTATTCGGCAGCGTCGAGATTCTCATATTCTCTCTCTTCTCTACTCTATCCTTTACAATGCGCATTCGCCTGCTTACTTGCGGGAACGTTTTGAGTATCTTGTGCCTAGGGGTAAACCCTGCCGTACTTCCTCTTCACTTCTTCTACGGACTCCTCTTCATTCTTCTAGCTGTTACGAGAACTCGTTTACTGTTCGGGCGGTAAGGTTGTGGAATTCGTTGCCGCACTCTGTACGTGATAGCTGCTCCTTGGACGTGTTCAGGAGAAGAGTAAGGGAACTGTTCCTTTCCAAAATTGGATAGACATGGGTTATTTATAGTTATAATTTCTATCACATATATTATAGATATATGTATTTATGTATTTAGAATGTATTATTAGTATGTATTTATGTATGTACGTTTATAGTCTATATTGTATTTATGTATGTACGTTTATAGTCTATATTTTATTTAATTACGTATATTTCTCTGGTTGTACACCATTTATTCTCTCATTTGTTGTCCTTTTTGTTCCCCCAAAGGTTTTGCTGGGAGAAAACTCAATATTGAGTTAAGCTCGCCTTTGTACATAAAGCTCATTGTAATATATGATAAATTATTTACTGTGTGTACAATAAAGAATTAAGAATTAAGGTAAAAAGTAAGAGACGCAAGTGCTCAGCTTCTCACCGCTTACACCGTTACCTTGGTTCGAGTAGGTACCTGGCGATGCACAAATCGCTCATGTACAGTCAAGTGCATTAATATGTTTCTTGAAAACCATTACAATAACATATATTTATGTAAAGGTTCACGAAATATGTGCCACTTTTCTCATCGTTATTATGCCTTCGTTTTTGTTGCAAAAATATCTTAATAACTTAATGAGCAATAATATAATCTAACGTCGAGTGCATAAATATGTTTCTTGAAAACCATTACAATAACATATATTTATGTAAAGGTTCACGAAATATGTGCCACTTTTCTCATCGTTATTATGCCTTCGTTTTTGTTGCAAAAATATCTTAATAACTAAGTGAGCAATAATATGTCCCTAAAAAGGTTTGTATTGTTAGATAATATGTCAATTAAAAAGAAAACTTAATATTTCCTTGCTTTTTTTTGACACCATTGACAATCATTTAAATTTTGATTTTCTTTTCTATGGAACGTCGTCAATTATTTGTTGAAACAAAGTGAACTTCATGTAAATACTTCAAAAGTAATTAATACTGTGCCCGTAGCCAAGTGGCAAAATTATTCTATTCGATCGAATCGTATCGAATAGAAACGTTTAGGTCGACTAATCACACTCCAGCTCGTGATTTCGCCGCGGCGCGCGCATCGTACGCCGGCGACGAGCTTGGATGTGATTGGTTGACCTAATCTATTCGAAACGATAGCGATTTACGCTATGACACTTGTCTACGGGGGCTGATAAGATTTCATTCTGAATAATAATTATATTTTAAGTGCAATTCATATTACTATCTCAAGTGTAGTATAAATAAATAATTTATAACATGTATCGCATCGATGAGCATACTAAACATCGTATAGTCGCGTTAAAAGAGGAGGGTGCTTCAATACAAGACATATCTGATGAATTGGGTGTAACTCGAAAGACAGTAAAATTATGGATACGACGTTGGGAAGAAGAAGGAAGGTTAAATACTCATGTGTCCAATGGAAGACCAAGAAAGACTTCTACTGAACAGGATCGTCTTTTGATTGAAGATCTTCAATATCGCCGTTTTGTGACTACTTCAACATATGCCATTGATCGTGGTGTATCGATACACACTATACGCCGTCGATTGCATAATGCTGGCATTCATTGTCGCATACCAGCTAAAAAACCGAAACTTACAGATAGGCACAAAAGATTACGATTGAATTTTGCACGAAGGTATTTGAATTTTAATTTTGATAATGTATGTTTTGTCGATGAAAAAGTATTTACAACAGCAAGTGATGGTCGATTCTATTTGTGGCGATTAAATAATACTCGCTATGATGAGAGAAACGTCATCCCTAATCGCAGAAGTGGGCGAATATCATTGGGGTACTGAGGCTGGATGTCGGCTAGTGGCCCTGGCGAATTGGTAGAAATAAGTGGTCGAATGAATGCCAGGAATTATAAAGAGATCCTTGAGGACGTTTTAGTTCCGACGGCTACAGCTGCTTTCGGTAATGAGCCAATATTCCTAATGCAAGATAATAGCTCTGTCCACAACTCGCATGTCGTACAATTATGGATAGAGGAACAAGAAGGCTTGCACTTAATAAAGTTGCCGCCGAAAAGTCCTGACCTAAACCCTATAGAGAATCTATGGGGTTTAATGGTGCAGGCATGGGATCCATCAGCTGTAAGAAGTGTTGACAGCTTAAAAGACCATGTTAATTTCATATGGAATAGTTTTATAGGCAGAGATGTTTGTTTCAACATGGTAAGATCTATGAGAGAACGTTTGCAATCGGTGATTGATAATGAGGGAGGTTACACACGCTACTGATAAGTGAACCTTTTTTATTTTTACTTAGAAATGAGGCATTTTGTTTTGTTATTCTTATTTAAAAGCTGTGTAATTATTTATTTGGCAATAAAAGAGTATTTCATTGTTATTTGTCTCTTTCTTTTTACATCAAAAGAAGCATTTTTAGTAATAGACCGTCAGCTCATGACAGATTTCGGGACCCATTTTCTCATGCTAGCCTCGAAGAGGGTTGGAAGGTACGTCCATACAGAGTTGAATAAAGATAAATTCAAGTTCCGCTTCTGGGGTAAAAGAAATTGAGCGTACACCTTTGATTTATGTTAAGAAAAAAAATTTTTTTTCATGATATCTCCAGGAGCGGACCTTGAGGTAATTAACCATTTTAACTGAAAATGTTCCCGTGAATGTGAATTCCCGTTCCCATTTTCTGGGCCAAAAGAAGTAGTTCTAAGATCTACATCACTCCTACATGGTTGGGTACTTATAAACTTTTGGCTGTCTAACATTACGACCTTTTTTTTAGAAACAATTCTTGTCTATATATTTGTAACCCTTTTTGCAATACATAATTAAAATACATTTCATGTATCTATATTAGTTAACATTTTATAGTAAATATATTAATGGAAATCGTCAATAATACCTTTATAATGATTTCTTTGCTCATTATAAAACAAATTGTCCTTTATAGTATACATATTATTGATCAGTTTCCGCAGACATATTTATATCAGTTAGATTGGATGCTACAATAATAAACATTCAATGATACATACTTTTGAAACGATAGTTTAGATACATATTTATGCACTTGACTGTACCTACCTAATAACAATGTGATAAGCATAAATTGCGAGAAGAAACATATTTGCACTTCTTGGTTTAAAGAAACCGAGGTTGAAAAAATCGTTGATATTATTGAAAAGAGAGTAGGTATCTTTTGACTAGTGGTTTGACGACAATTTATGATGAAGAAACATTGTACCTAAAAAGTTAAGATAGTTTTAAAGAATTTCAGCCTAGTTTTTATCAGAAAAAAAGATGCCCGCAAGAAGTAAATATTATTGCCGAGGTTTGGAATCGAATTACGGACTGAATTTAGATAGTACAATACTTCGACATGTAGCGAACTTCGAAAACACATTGATCGACAAGTCATTGCGTCAACAGACAATTAGTTATTAGACAACACACACCTTCGAATTACCACTACTTAGACAAGACACATATTCGAATGACCATTGCCGTTGCGTTATATACCAGCGTCGTCATTTCAATCTGCATTCGAACAAATTAAAGAAAAAGTATTAGGCGAAACCACTTTATGATTGGTTTTCCAAAACATACGTGACTGGAACATATACCCTTCAAAGTTATTTACGAAAAAATAGCACTAACTTTCACCAGAATTGTGGTCGGTTGCAGACTCCATTGAATGTGGAATTCCTACGACTCAAAACTCTATCGATAGCTCGATGGCACATGAGATGGAATGCTCTGCTCAACAGAAAAAAAATACATTTTCAAAACTTTGGACGAAGTTTAAAAGGAAATAAAAAGTACGAAAAATGATAATTATAAGTACTGAGAATATTAGCATTGAAAAACCAAAGAAAAAAAACTGTTACAACGACCGACTAAAAAAAAATTTTTACTCACAGATGAGGTGGATATAATTTCGTTCCTTAGCGGAATATTTATTTATTTATTTGGACAACCAGTAGTTGTTACATTAACACTTACATCCAAATTATGCAATTAAATATCTAGTTTAATGCACAACATTTTAAGGTGTCACAGCATGCATAAAGAGGAATAGCGTATGTTACTTATTATGTCCAAGAAATGTTAATCAAGGCTGGTTTTATCGTTACGCGTTTCGGCAGCGCCGTTGGAGCGCGCGTGTCAGAGATTTCGAGCGGGTACACATTGGGCGCTCGGCGTTGCGTTCGGCGAGCGTTGGTAGCGTATACACAGCCTTTAGCACGGCGTTTGACGAGCGTTTAACAAGATGTCCATACTACTGGCTCAGTTCGGAAATGGACGTCGAGGTCAATGATTGTTTGTGAATGACTCCCATACCGTCGCTATATAAGACGACGGCAGAGGCAAAGAGAATATTGGGTGCACCCAATATTACGTGATAGACGAACGCAGGGAATGTTTGTAAATAAATCTGTATCGAAGAGCTCGATCTCCATTTCTCTTCATTTATTTATTCTCCAAGTACGCATCCACCCTACAAGAAAGCGCGCGATCAAATGTACGGCAAAATGGCGGCGCATGTACCTATCTACAAATGCGCAGCTGACGCCCGCGCAACGCGCGTCCTAACGACACATCAATTGATAGTTCTTTGCTAACGCGCGTTTTAAGAACTAAGAGTTTTAATTGATGTGTTACACATGTAAGCGCGCGCTTTCAAACGCGCGTTTTAAGAACTAAGAGTTTCAATTGATGTGTACACATGCAACGCTGGCCGAACGCAACGCCGAGCGCCCAATGTGTACCCGCTCTAACTGTTGCCCTTCCCCGTTTAGCCAAATATATTCTATATGTTGTATGAACGCAAATGTTTATGGTTTTGTCTATTATCTAAAATTTAAATATAGAGTGTGTTCTCTCTCGGTGCGCGGTGACACAATGACATAGCTTCAATGATATTATACATAGCTTTCTTATAATAAAATTGTATTCTATATTATAATAATAAACTCGTCTATATTTTTATATCAAATGCTTTTATTATACAATAGGTTATGGGCCTTCCCTGCCTGATAAAAGTGTTAAAAAGAAAACCTGTAATAATAATTCTGTGAAAATTCCTGACATTACGTGAAAAAAATCTTCTTTTGTTTTGTGTCCGTATCGCCACAAAATGGCTTTAAACACATTTTCACGAAGGAAGTTTGCGATGGAAGCATATTTGCAGCATGAAGAACTGTGGGAATGTATACAGTAAAGGTATTAAAGCTAGAACAAAAATAATTTTATTGATAGACCCACAGTTATAAATTATGTACATGTTCAAGATGCTAAAACAGCAAAACAGGTATGGGACAACTTATTAAAAGCATTTGAAGACACTTGGTTTGGTTACGACCAACCTAGAATGTAGTACAAATATAGAAGAATATAATAAACAAATTGATGTCAACAGCACATAAATTGAGAGGAATTGGTTTCAATGGATGATGAGTGGCTCGGGACTCTAATGTTGGCCGGATTGTCAGATGAATATAAGCCTATGATTATGGGTATAGAAAGCTCAGGCATAACTATTAGTGCTCTAATATGATAAAAACAAAGTAAAAACCATATCGGAGAGCACTACCGTTTTTATGCAAAGTCTAAGTATAAGAAATTCATAACAATCACTCAACATAAAGACAATCACTCAGGAACACCAAAAGGCCCCCGTTGCTTCAACTGTAATAAATATGGGCAAGCAATGTTGGTTTAAAAATAAAAATAAGGAACACAAGGGTACTAAAAATGGTTTTGTTGCAGCTTTTTCAGCTACATCTGTTATATGTAGTATGATGTACCAATGATATCAGTAGTTGGTATGAGGACTCCGGAGCTTCAGCCCACATGACAATGAATCATGAAATGAATCAAGAAAATGAAACTGCACCGCCTGTGCGAAGTTTCAGGATCGCGGATAACAAAGTCCTCACCGTGCAAAGCTGTGGCACTGTAAATATTCAGGTACCAAATAAAATTACTGGAGAACCTGACTGTATTCAGGTAAATGTTGTGTTATTTATTCCAACTTTGTCCGCAAATTTACTCTCTGTGAGCAAGATGACAATGAATGGCAACAAGCTTAAGTTTGACAGCTCAGGTTGCTTAATAATGAACAGAAATAATCAGATAGTGGCCAATGCAAAGTTAGTAAACAATACATACAAATTACAGACCTACCAAAGTGGGCAGGCAATGGCAGCTACAGCTGATAATAAATATTTATGGCACCAAAGACTCGATCATCTTAATTTTAATGATATTAATAATAATAAGATTCAAGAATGTACTCTCGGTGTGAAGTTATCTCAACAAGATGAGAAATATAATATATGTACATCTTGTCCGGAGGTGAAGCAAACCAGGCTACCATTGATAAATGAAAGGCTCCCGGGCAACAAACTTGCTAGAGCTTATTCATTCCGATCTATGTGGGCCTATGGAAAACCAATCAATCAACCTGAGGAACGATGGACTGGATCCAAGCCTGACCTAAGTCATATGAAAGTCTTTGGTTGCCAAGCCATGATAAGAAAACCAAGCAAATAATAAAGAGAGATATAAAGAGATAAGAGAGAGAGAGAGAGAGATAGAAAGAAAAAGAGAGATAATGCTGGAAACAGAACGATACAAAGCACGTCTCGTCATAAAAGGATTTAAACAAACGAAATTTTCTGGCATCAGCTGTTCAAGAGGCAACCTGGCTGAGACAACTTATAGTCATTCCACTCCTTATTTTTGCGTTTGACAGCAGTTTTAGAATGTAACTGTTGCATTAATCCTACAAGTAAACTTGGAAATGCGTGACCAAGAAATTATATAAACTGGCGTATCATATGTATCTACCCTATTTATAACTCATTACCAAAATTAAAAGGCTTTAATTGTTTTGGTTGATTTAAAATTTACGATTATTTGCTCACACAATGAAAACGGCTACACTCTACCATGTCTAGTGTTGGGATCGAATGAAATCGCTGCAAATTACGAATCTAAAATAATCGTTCAAACTTACTTACATTTACGTCAACACAAAAGTTGTTGTAACATGTAAGCTTTGTTTTTATAGCGTATTATGGATTCTTGTACGTGTTTTCAATGGCTAATCATCTCATCAAAATAATAATTAAGTTGTGTTGTGTAGGGTAATAGTTTTCATTAATATTATACGTAGGTACGAAAAGCACTGAGCCCACTCGTCTTCGACGGCCTTTTGAAACGCAGCCACAGCTTCTTCGGCATCCATAAAACGTTTATCTCGGTATTTTCTTCCTTTTTTGGAAATAAATAAAAATCGCAAGGTGTGAGGTCAGGGCTATTATACGGCGGGTGACCCAGTAATTCCGCAAATTGTTTTTACCATGACAAAACAATGGAGCCTAAACTCGATAGGCTTATCTTATTGGCGTAAACCCATGACAGATGATCGGTATGAACAGCCTATAAGTGTCGTCGAATAATTGATACATTCAGGAGGAGGAGGATGGACGTAAAAAGTACTGAACGGGGTTTGATGCGGTTTTTTTTATTAGAAAGGTCTTGGTTAGACTCAAAATCTTACGCATATTTGATCACAATCGGCTCATTATAACATGCGATATAGTAAAAAAACGCGCAAATCGACGTCCACGCGGGCGGAGCCGCGGGCAACAGCTATTACAGAATATAAATGATTTTTGATTTTGACTTTGACATTGTACACGAAAAAAGAATGATTATTACAAAACATAAAATTTTGTAGGAAGATCCAATAATAGCCATTATTTAATATTATCATTATTATAAAAATAAAAACATTTTTAACAGATTTTATTGCGAATTATTTTATTCAATTATACGCCTGGCACGCAAAAGAAGTATAAAAATTTGAATATCGAGCAGAAATAAAATAAATTGAAGTTTGAAATCGATTGCAACCTCTTCAGAGACTAAGTCGATTATTGTTTGAAATCGGTCAGGTTACGCATTTGGACATAACTATTTGACAGAAAATTGAAATGTCAAACGCAAAATAAAGGAGTGGATTGACTATAATAATGAAATCTGGTATAATTCTACAGGTAGTACTCTAATGACTATATACTGTGATAATAGAAGCGCTATTAGTCTTTCAGGCTCAAATGTCTACCATGCGCGCAGCAAGCATATCGATGTTCGCTACAACTTTGTGAAAGAAAAGGTTGCTGCCAAGGAGATACATATCGAGTACATAAGCACCGAGTTCATGTTAGCGGATGCGCTAACGAAGGGTTTGTATCGACCGAAGCTCTGCCATCTCATTGCTGGACTGGGTTTGCGTTCAGGAGAGGGTGTTGTATGAACGCAAATGTTTATGGTTTTGTCTATTATCTAAAATTTAAATATAGAGTGTGTTCTCTCTCGGTGCGCGGTGACACAATGACATAGCTTCAATGATATTATACATAGCTTTCTTATAATTGTATTCTATATTATAATAATAAACTCGTCTATATTTTTATATCAAATGCTTTTATTATACAATACTATACATGCAATAGTCAGAATTCCGGACGTACTTCCCCTAACTTATGCTTTACTTTCACATAATACTGTAAAATGTTATGAAATAATGTTAGAAATATTGAAAAGACACACACTAAATACATTGAATATCGATTTGCACCCACAAATAATTCTTACCGATTTTGAATTCGCTGCAATGAAAGCTATAAAAATGGTTTTCCCCGTGGTTTTCACAGACTGCTTAAATAAACTTTGTATTTTTCATTTGAACCAAAGCATTATGGCGTCACATTTCAATCAGCCGCACAGTGATTCACGTAGAACATGCTAGGTGGACAATATTCATGTTGTAATTTTCAGGATATCTTATTAATATATCGTAAACAACACCCCCAAACTCAAAATTCTTAGAATTGTTTTTGCGTAACCTTCCTGAGTGATGAGGCACGAGGGTCATAAGCCCGCATAATAACTTATGTGCAATAATTTACGTCAATCACTTGCAATTTAGAAACACATCCGTGCACATCTTACAGTGGGTAATATTAATTTAATGAAAGTTTTTTGTGACAGATATTGTTTCTAAAGGTAAGTTTAACATTTTGATGTAGGTATTATTAACTTTAAAATACCTTTTATTTGATATTTCAGTTAGCTTCAAAAAATGTTTAGTAAAAATGGAACGTTTTCAGTTCAAAAAAAACTTTAAAAGTTCAAAAAAAGAACACGCCCGCATTTTTCCGTTCTAATTTTTATGTATATCATATTTACAACTATACTCTTTAAAAAAATATACATTTTAGCCAGCACACTTGAGTACAACTATGTCTCATCTTCTTCTTTCCGAACACGTTTACTCTATTTCAAGAGTAGCGTTTTTTGATGAGTGGTTGAATCATGCGAAAGATGATAAGAACGCACGTTTATTTGAATTTATTTGTTCAAAATTTCACTGTGGCGACATCACTGAAGACAGCTACAAAGAAATAAAGTTAAAGATAGCCAGTTTTTCTAACAAGATTGCTGCGAAATGGTTAACTTCAGGAAAATCGAAGGAACGTTTTTTAAACAAAAATAAGACTTGGCTGGATGGAGAGAATTTACAATTTACTGTACGTTCTAATGAGCCACAGCCTTCTACGTCATATCAGACTGAAACACATGCGGGTAGGCTTCAAAAAAATTTTGAAGAATCGTCTTTTAAAACGAAAAAACGTCGCCTCGCAGATCTCGTGAGTTCTAGAAGTGTAAATGAATTGGTGACTGCTGCTGAGATAGCTGTACGTTCTACAGGGCAAAGAAATATTGCCAGTGTAATTAGAGACATCAGTGAAAGCCCAGAAAACATTGTTACAAATAGAAATACCAAATCATTTAGTGATGTTAGGCAATTAAGTAGTGACGAAGCGTTAGCTTATTATATAGACTCTAAGTCGACTAGTCATACCTATAAGCAAACTAGAAAGTGGTCCTTGAAAGTAGGGCATAAAGTATTTCCATCATATTGTAGTTTAGTTAAGTCAAAGCAAGCCTGTTATCCCGCAGAAGAGGAACTCACTATAACAGAAACTCGTGCTGAAATAAAATTGCAAGCTTTGTTGAATAAAACTGTAGAACGGTTAATACAAGCTCAGGGGGAAGTTATAAGCAGTGTGCTCCCAACAACATCATCATTTACACTTGTTAGTAAATGGGGGTGTGATGGTAGTTCTGGTCACAGCACCTACAAACAGAAATTTGAGAATACCGAAGATACAGATGAATTTTTATTCGCATTTTGCTTAGTGCCGCTTCGATTACACAATGGTACCACAATTATTTGGCAAAATCCCCGTCCATCATCGACCATGTATTGTCGTCCAATAAAAATTATATTTGCTAAAGAAACTAACGAGTTTACGTTAGCCGAGACAAATAAGTTGTTGGGAGAAATAAACGAATTACTGCCTTCTGTTTACCATTTTGGCGATTCTGAAATTTCTGTCAAACATGAGCTTTTATTAACCATGACTGATGGCAAAGTTTGTAATGCATTAACCGAAACTCGTTCATCTCAAAAGTGTTTCATTTGTGGTGCCACTCCTAAGGTTATGAACGATGACCCCGCGCAGTTTAATAGCAACCAAGAACATTTTGGCTTTGGTTTATCTACACTTCATGCTTGGATTCGTTGCTTCGAATGCCTTTTACACATTAGCTACAAATTGGGTATAAAGAAATGGCAGTCTAGAAGTGATGAAGACAAAGCAAGTGTAAAGATGCGCTCAGACGAAATTAGACGTAAATTTAAAACTGAGATGGGGCTTATCGTTGATAAACCAAAGCCAGGATTTGGTTCTTCAAATGATGGGAATACAGCTCGGCGTTTTTTTGGAAATCCTGAACTTAGTGCTCAGATAACTAGGTTAGATGTTAGGATTATCAAACAATTTGATGTAATTTTGAGAACTTTGTCTTCTGGCTTTGAAATAAACCTAGTTGAGTTCAATAAATTTTGTCTTGAAACCAGAAGACATTATCTAAGTCTCTATTCGTGGTACTATATGCCTGTTACTGTGCATAAAATATTAATTCACAGTACAGAAGTAGTTAAAGCTGCACTCCTTCCAATTGGCCAACTTCCAGAAGAGGCTCAAGAAGCACGTAACAAAGACTGCCGCAAATTTCGCGAACATAACACTCGCAAGTGTTTGCGGGTTGCTACGAATAGAGATTTACTCTCCATGTTAATTATAACATCTGATCCATTGATCAATAGCCTTCGAGAAATTCCCAAAAAAAAAGGCTAATAAAATATGCCCAGAAGTGATGAGGCTAATTGTAAGCCCTATTATAGACACGCAACCGGTATTATCATCAGATGGCCACACAATAATTCCAAATGATGATGATGATGACTACAACGTAGAAGATTCATCATCGGAAGACTCTGATGATGAATAACAGCGTATCTATTTGTATTTTTTATTTATTTTTTGTGTTTAATCTTAATATGATGATAATTTAGGTTATGTTATTCTTGATTGATTGTAAAAAGTGTTATTTATATTTTTTTACAAATAAAAAAAGTTTTCTATTCTGATTTTTTTACTATAAAATGATACAAAATAACAACGATACTGTCCTAACATCACTAAATTTATGTAGCGCAACCCTTAAATAACCAAAAATAATATTGTCCACTTAGCACGTTCTACGCAGTTCACTGTGAGCCGGTCTCGTGAAACGTTACAACAGTGATCCCGTATTCGCCCATAAAATGAGACAAATTGGTGCACTGGCATTTTTAGAGCCAATAGAAGTTCCCGATGCGCTTAATATAATAAAAAATGAAGTTATACCTGATGAGGGTAAGGAAGTGTTGCGATGGTTTGAAAATTATTATGTCTGTGGATCAGCGAAAATTACCAAATCAATTAACACCAAAATGACAGTAAAACAAAGTCCACCAATATTTCCTCCAAGAATGTGGTCAGTACATGGCAGCCAACTTTCACATATATACCACTATCTCAAAATGCTATAGAGTCATGGCACAACAGGTGGAATACCTTATTAGGCCGGCGAAAATGAAACATTTACAAAACAATAATGGAATTCCAGAAAGAACAAAATCATACTGAATGCACCATCGAACTCATAAATTCGTCGGATCCAAGCCTTAGGAAAAAAGGTCTAACTATCACGAACGGATTACTCAGCATTTGTCAGAATTCAATCTCAGAATTTGTCACGCGCATCGTACGCCGGCGACGAGCTTGGATCTAATATCACAAATGAAACCCGATATAATCAATTTAGATGTTCTAATAATATTTGCTCTATTTTAGTTCTACAGGCGTTTAGTACAAAACCCGACTGCCAAGAAGGGTTATATTTTTCGCGCGTATCTTGTATGTATGTATGTTTGTAAGATTCTTTATTACCTCATATCTTCCAAACCACTGAACGATTTCTTTAATTAACATATCGTTAGATTTGTCTCGGTAACCCAAGTGTTCTTAAATGGGTAGCGCGAAAAAAAACCAACTTAGCCGCTGTAATACGCTATAGTTTAATGAGGAAAAAATAAAAATACATTTTATACTGCAATATGGGTATCAAATTAAAGGGCTTTTCACGGGGATTTCAAAAAGTTATATCATGACCAAATTTTAATTTAAAAAAATGTGATTTTCATCTATACAAGTTACACGCGGATTGAGGTTTGTGAACTTTTAGTGATGAATGTACACGAAAACTAAAAAGCTTAGATTATTAAAATGTCTAGATAGACAGTCAAAGCGTTGAAAGCGGCCAAAAAAAACAATTTTCCTGCTTTAGTGTCAGACGCACTGTCAGTGGGCACGGTCAATAATTTGATATTTAAAAAATAACGATTTGTGTGGTAAAAGTGTGCAGGAATTATTCAGGGCGTACTAAATAAATAAAAAACTTACCTATCATCGGTTTGTACCATTGTATCGTACCAATTTTTATATTCTAGAACATTCTGAGCATCCTATCAGAAAAAAATACACGTGGCCGGCTACAACGTATACGGTACCGCCCGGCCACAAACAAGTTGTTTTTTTATCAAGACAATATCTGTGGTACCTACATTTAATCTATTCATTGGTACTGCAAGAACAATTTAAGAACATTTTAATTGATATGTCTATAAATTACGAAATCAACTGTGTCCGGACTGCGTCGCATCACATGAAGAAGTGGTTATGCCAGAAAAGTTATCTACTGATTTTCTTGTATTTCAAGACGGCATTTTCATATTTATGACACCATACGTACGTGAAATTCTGAGCGTTGACATAAGTGACCTTTTTTTGATGGAATGTTTAAGTTCGGAAACCTTTTGTACAAATTAATGAACACCATTCACTTGGACATAGGCAGTACGGAAAAAGAAACAAATATGGTTCTCCTGGTATATTGTCTTCCAGACAAAACCGAAGAAACCTATGATAAAGTGTTTTTCGTTTTTAAAGGAAATAATTATTCCGACCCCTCAGAAAACACATTGTGGATTATGAATAATTAGCTGCTATAAATGCAATTAAAAACACATTTTCAATGGCACAAATCATAGGTTGCCATTTACATTAACCGACAAAGTCTTTTGCGTGAGGCAAAGCGTTTCGTCGCATTTGGTCCATTTTGCATTTGGTCCACTTGGTCAATTTCGCATTTGGTCCACTTCTAAAACGTCCATATCGCAAATGGTCCACATCGCGAAACGTCCATTTCGCAAAGGCATTGGATCTCACTGATACAATACAGAAAAACATATTTCTTTATGCGCAACAATATTATTTTTTACCTAAAAAATATTTTCAAGAAGCATGGCCTTATGCTTCACCATATTTCAGGTGGAGGGGCAATAGGTATGCGTCAGATCATAAACTTCCAATTATTTAATTATTACTTCTATCTTATCTGGCACGCATTAACTCAGTTCGTAGAAATAAGAGTAAAAATTAAAGTTTGTGGATAGAAGTAGTGGTTAAATATATTTATGACATCATTATATATTATATTATCCTGTAATGATAGTTAGTGTGAAGTTGATAAATAAATAAATAAATAAATAAATAAATAAATAAATAAATAAATAAATAAATAAATAAATAAATATCGTTCACATGAGATCCTTGAGTTTTCACTATCTGACCATACTGGACAGTTATTTACAATACCGGTGAAACATGTTAACTCACTTAAGTATTGGTACGTTGAAAAGCGAAACTATTCAATGGATAATATCTCAAAATTTAAAGAATGTTTAGATTCACTCAGTTTTCAGGAAGTGTATGATTGCCAGGATCCAAATAGCGCTTTTACTAAGTTTTACGAATTATTTAGACTATTTTACAACCTATGTTTTCCAATAGTACGTGTCAAAATCTCAGCAAGAACACGTCAAAAATGGATCACGAAAGGCATAAGACTATGTTGTAAACGAAAACGGCAACTTTTATGGCAATATCGGAAAAATCGTACAAATAAAAATAAAGAAGCTTTTCAAAACCTATCTTCTAGGCTCAACAGAGTTATAAAGTTAACTCAAAAGTCTCAGAATGACAATTTTATAAAAAATTCAACAAATAAATGTAAAGCTGCTTGGGCTGTAATTAATAAAAATAAATTTAATAAGCCCAGGGAATATATACGGCACATTACAGTAAACGATGTAGTTATTAGTGATCCTACACAAATAGCAAATTCATTTAACAACCATTTTGTTGATCAGGTCACTAAGTTGGGCCAAACTACACCGAAAATATCCTTCACTAAAAAATCCAATTCTTTGTTTATGTCTCCTACTATTCCTGAAGATATAAATAAAATTATACTGAATCTCAAATCTACAAATAGTACTGGGTATGATGAGATTTCAACAAGAATTTTAAAACATGTGTCTTTTAAGTTATCGTATATATTAAGTCACCTGATTAACATGTGTATATTTCATGGTGTGTTTCCTAGTGAATTGAAAATTACTGTGATAAAACCCCTCTTTAAAAAGAACGATAAAGCAGACATGGATTGCTATAGACCTATAGCTCTAGTTGCAGTCATTTCTAAGATATTCGAGAGGGTCATTCATGAGTGTCTCTATGGTTATTTCGATATGAACAATTTATTAGCCGACGAGCAAGTCGGATTTCGCAAGAATAAAAATATTAATATAGCAATCTATAACTTCCTTAAAACGGTTATGACGGCAGTAGATCAAAAAAATCAAGCCTCTGCTATCTTTATGGATCTAACTAAAGCGTTTGACTATGTAGACCACAGCATCTTAATTGACAAGTTGTATGCATATGGAGTGAGAGGAAATGTGTTGGAATTAATTAAATCTTACCTATGTGATCGAATACAAACCACACAAATCTCTAGAATATGTAGCTCTACTAAAAAACTAATTAACTACTCATCAGAACAAAGGAAAGTTGCCTTTGGAGTACCTCAGGGGAGTGTGCTGGGACCACTGTTATTTATCATTTACATAAATGACTTTCCTCAAATAATAAATTATAAGACCATACTTTTTGCGGATGACAGCACAATTGTATTTACCGGAAATAACAAATCACAGGTTGAACATGACATAAGCACTACTTTACATGACTCTATTAAATGGTTGACAGCTAATAATTTGAAAATTAATTTAAATAAAACATGCATAATGACATTTAGAAATAGGACTAATAAACTTACAAACTTGGACGTACGGTATGACGGAACACAAATAAAACAGGTACAAGAAACAAAATTTTTAGGCCTAAATATAGACGATGGTCTGGATTGGAAGATTCATTTGGAAGTGTTATGCTCGAAAATAAATCAACACTCTTACTCTCTGTACATGTTATCTAAAACAGCAAGTACATCAACTATTGTAACAGCATACTATGGATATGTGTTTCCAATATTAAATTACGGTGTAATTTTCTGGGGCAATTCGACTAATGTCGAAAGCATATTCAAAGCCCAAAAGAAATGCATAAGAGCCATCTGCAAATTGAGACGCACTGACAGCTGTAGACCTAGCTTCATAGGACTGCAAATTTTGACATTGCCATCTATATATATTTTAGAGACAATATTGTTTGTGAGGAAAAACATGCAGCTGTTTAAAAATCTTACCAGTATAAGACATAACATGAAAATATCTTGTCCAGCCAATACAACGGCATATCTTAACAATAGCATATTCTGCATGGCTCCTAGGCTTTACAACCGTTTACCCAAATCTATTTTGCAAATAGTAAATATAAATGCATTTAAGAGCAATATTAAAAACCTTTTAATCGAAAAATGTTATTATTCAGTAGAAGAGTATGTTAATGACAAATTGTTGTAGATGTAATTATATAGGTATTGTTATTTTATAGGAATCAGTTACTATTATTTGAGTTTGCATTCCTACAATTAATCTATCCGGACATTGTTATATAGAAATTAATGAATTTAATCACTTTAATTTTATTATTTGACATTCAATATTTGACATTTCTTCTCTTTTTTTTACGAGACTATAATCCATATTATTATATTATTGTAATGAAATGTGTATTGTAATTTAACGTTAGTGCATGAACTTATTTCTATTTTGTTAATTTTGCATGCCGAAAGGCCAAATGTAGTGATACTTCAATATTTATTATGAACATGTAACAACTTTTACCTACATTTGCAAAATGAATAAATAAATGAATGAAATAAATAAATAAATAAATAAATAAATAAATAAATAAATAAATAAATAAATAAATAAATAAATAATTATAATATATGCGTGTGAAATCCTGAGCGTGACATTATACCTACCTACAACGTTTTTTTTTGTCGGAAGTAACCTAGTTTGTTTTTGAATTTGTGTAAGTATGTTTTTCAATTTAATTATAAAATTAATTGTTTACTAGATACTCGTAGATTGTTAAGCGGCATTCCAGTGCCTCATTCAGTAATATTTTTTTTAAGTGTGTAACCTCATTCTTTTATTTTGTCGATGTGGTGAACCACGCACGAGGAATGATGACGATATAACATATCATTACTTATTTCTATTTCAGAATTGCAATTATGGACAAGGAAACTTCCCAATTTAAAATAATTAAATCACAACGAGGAGGAAAACTTCTAATGCACGGAAACTATCGTTATTATAAAAAACGCCAAAATAAAAACGGACACATAGTTTGGCATTGTGTGTTACAAAATCCCAACCGATCCGTAGTCACACCTTATTACCACACTTGTGTGACTATGGATAATTTTATTTACCTGTAGTTACATACATTAGTATAGCTAGCGATAATTTTACCCGATCTATAGTCACACCAACGATCAACACACCATTGACTTGTGTCCTTAGTAGTCGTTAGTAGTACATCACATACACAACTCAACAAAGTCTAGGGATATCATAATCCTAAACTATTGACGACTTTATAGTTAAAAATCTTTTTATAGTAGCGGCACGATATAATGGCCGTTTTAACATATTACAATAGTGATGTGAAATGTCAATTTAATTTCGATAAAAATATAATCAAATCTATAAGTTTTTATTGCAAACAGTACTTACCCGATTCAAAAACTTTAGTTAAAAAATATAAATTTTTACCTACTAAATACATTTGAACGAACTGAATATTGGAATTAGGAATGAAAATGAGTATATATTAATCCAGCTTCCTTCAGTGATTGCACTAACTTTTTTCTTGTTGGATACTCCTTCCGTAAATAGTAGCTACACATGTCTTCGACTGGTTTTGCTCGTTTTTTTCTGTTTTAGTGTGAGAAGTTTATTTTCTTCTGTGCCAGTCTCGCCAGATTTTTCTTTAGTTATATTCGTCTATTCGTCTAAAAGTTATAGGTAAAATTGACCTTCCATTTTGAGATTCACGATCGAAAAGTTACGAAGGCGTACCTATAACGACTGATATATTATGCCTGACTGTTTAGAACAGCTCTGCGTACGTTAGGCCATATCGACGAAATCCACAACAAAAGGCGTAAACAGAGTAAGTTGAGGGCCACCATTATAATTATCACTGTTAGTGTATGTAATGGGGACCCCTTCCTGAGACTTTACCATCAGGCGAGATTTACCATTTAGCTTACCATCAGGCGAGGAGGTCTAAACTATATCGCAATCGCAGTGCACTCCTAGTTTGTACTTTTCGAAGCAACGTCAAGTCGAAACTGCTTTGTTTTGACGCAAGTTTGCCGGAGGTATTAATTGTGCTTGCCAGTGGTCCTAGTGTCGATTATATAGATTTTATTTAAAAAAAAATTGATTTTCGAAAAACAAACACCGAGTTGTGTGAAATAAGTACACCAATAGGTAATTATAATCTTATAAAAAAAAAAAATAAATGATTGTGGGACACTAATATATAATTCAGAAATTAATGTAATAAAGCGACTGGTCGACGCTTCACGTGATCAAAGGGCTGGCTTCTTTTTTGCTCAGAGAATTGGCATTGCCATCCAACGTGGCAATGCCGCCAGCCTTTTGGGTACGTTACCAGTCGACATCGATGGGGAGGAATTCTTCGACACCTAAACTTTTGTTAAATTTGTACATACTTAATATTTTCCCATAATGTAAATATTTTATTTTGTAATTACCTAAGATAGTTTAATAATAATTATGTAAAAAATAAATATTGTGTCGTAAAATTATACCTATATTCGATAAAATTTTATGACTTACTGTAGGTCACTATTGACAATAAAGAACAGCAATTTGCTCTTTCAAAATGTAACAATAATTAATACGAAACTTCATGAGCGAACAAACGTCAAACCGGCCATCATATCGTGCCGCTAATTAAACCTCTTTTATTCTATTTTCAAAATTTAAAAATATAAAAAGAATAACAATGCTAAAAACAAAATACGGTGGCAAAATTGTTGGTAATTCATTACGACAGGAACAATTAAAATTGTTTTTATGCTGTTTATGAATGAAAATTGATTAGATTGTCTTTTTTTAATTGAACTTGCTGTGCTAGCTTCAGAAGTCATGTCACGTCGCCATTTGAGTCGAGATGAAATGTTACGAGCCGTGGGCATGTTAGAAAATGGTGCTATTTAACGCGTCGTTGCTGAGACCTTACATACCAGCCAAAACGTGATATCAAGATTGTGGTCACGTTATTGCAGTACTGGGGATATGGCTGAACGGCACAGTGGTAGACAACGGGTTACTACGCAAATACAGGATCGATTCCTCCAAATGAACGCTAAAAGACAACCCAATATCACGGTGGTGCAACTTGTGCAAAGACTCCAGGAGGACCACCAGCTGCTAGTAAGCGACCAAACCGTGCGAACGACTTTGTTGAGGTGTGTAAATGTATCACTTACAATACTTCACTCAGTGAAGTATAATATTCATAATAATTTGCCTCAGCTTACCATCAGGCGAGGTGAAGTCATGTTGACGTGACCGACATAAAAAAAAATCTTGAGTACCTATACTGGCTGACTCGAGATTAAAAGCTCTCTCTGACATCACCTACCATTGAAATAAATATGAATTATGCATTTGTTTTACTTCTTGTCATAATAATATTAACTAATTGTCTCTTAATTTTGTTAATTAACTAATTGGATATTGAGGCAGAATATAAAATTTTAGATAGAAAACGCGGTGTAGTGCTTTTATTCGATGGTCATCGATACTATAAACAAAAAATATATGCAAATAAAAGCATAATTTGGTTTTGTAGTCAAAAGCGAAAACAGAAAGGCGTCGGGTCCCTTTTTTTTTTTTTTTTTTTTTCGTGCGGAAATCCTCATGGATACCCACCCCGCGGCCAGCGGGGCAGGTTATGTCGGACTCTTACCGACTAAAACCGCACGCCGTCTAGGGTCTTCTGACGCCAGGGTGTAAGGTGGCCCAAAGAGCATTTCCCTCGCACCCCGGCTTGACCCGGGCCATCTCCGGATTCGAGATGGCCCCCTCGGGTTTGGGAACCGCGTGGTTCCCGTCATACCCCCGGAATAGGGGGGAGCGCGCTCCCGCGCGCCGCCGCCTCGGCCTGCTTCTGCTAGGGTGACAGGCGGCTCCACCCGTCACCCCCAGGCCAGCGCTCATGTAAGTACCCTAACTGAACATGCTAAAATATCTTATATATAAATATACTCAGACCAATAAAAAAGTATAGACGGAGTATTGCATACTTTTTTTGAAGCCGACCAACATTATGACGATTTAGTAATCTTATGATGGACGGTCGGTAGTCTGCCGAAGATTTTGTGACAGCGTGTGACATAGTTTTGTCTGAATAATACCAGCGAAAAGCGAAAATTATGCCGTCCTGTGTAATAAAGTGCTGTAAAAACAACTTATGTTTTCAGAACAAAGCTTCTGGGAATACATAGGTAGGTCACCGATTTTCTGTTTAATTTAACAAAATTACTATAATATTTGACATATTTTTTCGCCACCGTATCAGTGTTGCAAGTTAAGAGCATTTCATTTTTCCCAATAATAAGGGAAATTGTGAGTAGTGTGTGAACATTGCTTGGCATTGAAATTTAAAGACGAATCGAAAGGCATGTGTTGTTTACAAGAAAAAGTAAGATTAGAAGAAATTTTGCGATGTATGTATTATATTGCTTATTTCGGTGGTGGTATTCCTTTTTAGAACACAATGAATGCTGCTGAAAGGAAACGTAAGTCTCGACAGAAACTAAAAGAAAACCCAGAAAAGTGGCAAGTGGTTTTAGAAAAGAAAGGGCGTGCAATGCGAAGAGAAGACAAATAAATAAAGAACTGGTAAATATGGATTGTGCGGCTAAAAAGAAATATCAAGAAAAAGACAGAATTCCTGTCAGCTCAACCTATAGAACGCCCGAAGAACCGAATTTGGTACAAGAAATTCTTCCGCCGCCGATTGTACAATGCGGCTATTTTTAACTGTTATGTGATATTTTAAATATCACATCGTCAGTTCCGTAGTGTATTGGCGGAAGACTTACTTAGGAGACACAGACAAATTGACTTAACGACTGAAAGCCGACGAATGAATATAAGATCGAATACGACTGGACAAGTGACAACGACTACATAACAATAAGACGAAACACTCGACACAAGACGCAGGCCAGACCGATAGTTGAAACCAACCACTTCCCAATCCGAACGGGTTCCAAAAACACTTGTTGCTGGATGTGTCCGAAAAAGACCAGGACAATTTGGAAATGCGAAGAATGTGACGTCAACTTAGCACAACTTAGCATCGAGGGGTGCTTCAAGGCTTATGACAAGCCCTAATATTTATGTTAAAATTTTTATATTTTCATTTATTTTTTATTTAAAAAATTAAATACCTATAATAATTGACTCATTTAAATTTAATTATTAGATAATTAAAAAAACGACCTATTCCTATGACAAATCCTAAAGTGCGTAAAAGCCCTTAGGTGGGCCTTTTCGTTATCGGAAGCGATACCAGATTGCTGCAGGAATGTGTTGGTTATTTTGATTTAATGTACCTACACTGTTTGTTCCAAGTAATGACTTATTGGTATCAAAAAAAAGGTTATATAATCTAGTTTAATAATGTGTAAAAAACATTGAGAAAAGTAATAAAGTATGGCGTTAAAACTTGTGACAGCCAGTATTTTACTTGAATTTAACCCTTTTTTTATGAACTACAGATTAATTATTGTATTTTAATTAGGATATATCTTGATTCCTTAATAATTCAGCTTTATCACTTATCACTGCAATAGTATGCTAGAAAATACATTTGGGATCAGAAATTACCATAGAACTAGCCATAAGTGCTTGACCTATCAGAATAAAATTAAAATTATGGAGTTAATAAATGCAATCAAGGAAGAAGTGTGCACAAATTTAAAACCAATACAGCAAATTTTTGAAGACATGCTCACTAAGTTTGTTGACCGAAACCCTAATGTACCTGCACACCAGCTACCAACATTGTCTTCCGCGAAAACTTCTCTATATAGGGCACGGAAAACATTTTTAGGATCTGAAAAACTGATTTTTTAAAAAATTGAAGATGTCAAAATTCCAAATGGTGTGTCAGAAACTTTTAAGGTGATTGAAGATGGAGACAAGGAAAAAATAATTGTGTTATGTTCTAGGAAGATGCTGAAATTACTGAAATCGGAGAAAAGTGTTTCATATTACGGAGACGGTACTTTTAGATCATGCATCATAATCCTTGATGTTTATTCTGAGGAGAATACTATACATATTTATCCCGTAATTTATTCTTTTTGCCGAATAAAACAGAGCAAACATATACACGGTTATTTAAATTAATTAAGGATCAGCTTGGAGTAGTTCGTATTGCTAAATTTAAATGCGATTATGAAACAGCTCAACTAAATGCGATAAGGAAGGTTTATTCTGAAGTGAAACTGACAGGATGCTTTCAGCATTTCAACAAGGCTGTTTGGAAAAGAGCAAAGCAATGTAATTTGGTCAAAAAGAAAAACACTAACAGACTTGCCAATAAACATGATAGAAATATCGTACGAATGTGCTCTTTTTTGTTTTACTTCCTCCGACGCATATGACAGAAGCCTGGCGGGATATCGTAGCTGCCTCCAGTGACTCAGAAAATTTGCAAAGTTTTCTTCAATATTTTGAAGAACAGTGGTTCAGTATGGATAGGGTTACCATCCGTCCGGATTAATCCGGACATGTCCGGGCTTTTAGGCACTTGTCCGGACTTTGTCCGGCTTTCTAATTTGTCCGGATTTTTTCAATTAGATGGTATATTATAATCTCCTTCTATAAGTACTTAGGTATAATAAACCTGTAGAAAGGTCAATTCTGTACATTGATGATTGAATATACATATTTACAAAATTAGTATGGGGGATGATTGGTGATCGATACTAATGCAAAAAAAAAATACGTAAATTGTTTGTCTTTCTATCTATCTGTATGTGCAAGTGCACGCATGAATCAGAAAATACTGGAAGGAATTTAGATCAAACTTGGTACGATTATAGTTCATACTTCTGGGCAACATATAGGCTACTTTTTAATCCCCGACGGAAACCCGAACGGGGTGTTATTATACAAGCTTATACCTGTGACTTCGCCCGCGCTTCGCTTTTAGGTAGTTTTTGGTACCTATCTCTGGTTCTATTTAACCAATTACAATCAAACATACGTTACAACTTACCAAGTTTCAACAGCATGGGCCTTATAGTTTCGGAGAAAAGTGGCTGTGACATACAGACGGACAGGCAGACAGAAGTGGCTGTGACATACAGACGGACAGGCAGACAGACAGATAGACATGACGAATCTATAGGGGTTCCGTTTTTTGCAATTTGGCTACGGAACACTAAAAACCGCATCAAAATCCGTTCGGTACATTTAACAACTAGTTAGTAAAAACAACTGTTAAAATCGCGATATTTCAGGAATAGTAACTCTTAGGAAAACACTATGGAGACTATTTTTCTACTTTTTTTATAAAATAGCACACATGATCGATGGGGATTTTTAAAATATTATTAATAAACGATAACGATATCCGCCTGAACCTCGCATCCTCCCTTCCCTCCCCCCCGTGCCACTGCATAGAGGTGTCCGGATTTTTATCGACATGTCTGGCTTTTTGTCAGGACTTATTAAATTCTTAAATGGTAACCCTAAGTATGGATCACAAGTTGATTAGCTGTGCAAATGACATCCACAGAACAACTAATTTCTGTGAGGGATATCACCGAAGAATTAATTCAAGACTGCCGAAAACTCCAAACATATTTTTGGTTTTTAAAACATTACTAAATGAAGCTTCCTTGTTATGACCGTAAACTTTCCAGATCTTACTTTTTCCCCTTCAATAAAAATAGAAGACTAAAAGATTTATTATTTGATAAAAGATTTTCGAGATTATTGGAAAAACTTAAAAGGAACAAATTACAGTCATTGCAATTTTTTTTTAAAATTATATATTTAAGACAAATTAGGATTTTAATTACTTTTTAAGAGCGGGTACACATTAGGCGCTTTCCAACGCGCGCTTTGCTAACGCGCGTTTTAAGAACTAGAGTTTCAAAATGGATGTGTACACATGCAAGCGCGCGTCAAACGCGCGCTGTCAGGTTTTCGTTAGGACGCGCATTGCGCGGGCGTCAGCTGCGCGCTTGTAGATATTTCCGCCGCCATTTGGCTGTACATTTGATCGCGCGCTTTCGTGTAGGGTGGACACGTACTTGGAGAATAAATACATAAAGAGAAATGGAGATCTAGCACTTCGATACAGATTTATTTACAAACATTCCATGCGTTCATCTATCATGTAATATTGGGTGCACCCAATATTCTCTTTGCCTCTGCCGTCGTCTTATATAGCGACGGTATAGGAGCCACACACAATCATTGACCTCGACGTCCATTTCCGAACTGAGCCAGTAGTATGGACATCTTGTTAAACGCTCGTAAAACGCCGTACTAAAGGCTGTGGCCGAACGCAACGCCGAGCGCCCAATGTGTACCCGCTCTAAACCGTACTGGCGCTGCTGCAGCAGAAGCAGATGCGAATAAATTTATGTTAAAAAGTTTTTGTTTTTAATTTGAACTACAAGAGCATTCCCTATTTTCCTTTAAACATTTTGAGAATTCAACATTTTGGGAAATCAACATTTTGGGAATTCAACATTTTGGGAATTCAACATTTTGGGAATTCAACATTTTGGGAATTCAACATTTCGAGAATTCAACATTTTGCAAATTCAACATTGCGGTCCGGAAGGATCAATTTTCTGAACCTGTAAACATTGAAGAGAAAAAATGATATTTTTTTCACCTTATTGCTGAGAAAAGTACTGTAATTATTATTTTTAACATTAAATAATTCATTAAAAAGCTGTGTTAAAGTATATACAAAAGAACTGTGTTTATACTTTTCATACATTTTTAAGCACAAATGTTACTCGTCCCACCCGTCACAAAGGGGTCACTAGCATAATGTCCACTTTGTAAAACATCGATGTCGCTCTTTTCTCATTGATTAACATACTGGCCACGTCAAGTTGAAAGAAATAATTATGAAGTCTATGAAGTATAATTAATGTCAATCAACATTTTATTTATAGTTGTCACAAAATAAAAGGCCCACTTTGACAGTTCATGCCCATGAAGTTCTTAATTTTTTAACAATTGAAACGTTCTAAAGTTCTAAAGGTAATTACATTTTTCATTGACAGGTACCGCCCACTCGGCTAAGTGCTGTGCATAACGATTTTTTCATGTAGTCCACAGACTATTAATAATCAGTTAAGGAAAGAAAATATCGAGTGAGATATTTTTTTTCAAGCCCGACGCGAACTTCTATTTTTATTTATTTTAATACTTGTGTTTAGATTCTGAAGACTCATTTGATTATTCTTGTTGTTTTTGTGATTAAGTGAATGTTATTGTAAAAAAATATTAAATATAAGTAAATTGACCTTTAATAACATTGTATTGTTTTAAAATACCTACAAAATCAAAGGTTAAGCTAATTTTTCTAATCAGAACTTTAATCCAATGCAGTTTACATACATATTCAAATCAATTAAATCCCCATGCATACTGGATTCGATTCATCCTGAGTATCGAATACCGAATCGTATAGGTACATAACTAGTTACGCCACGAGAACAAACGTCAAAACGGGCCTTTTATTTTGTGTTGAGTATAGTATTTTAGTAAAATTCAAGATTGGATTGGTATATTATATTATCTACATGTAAATTACTAAGATAAACAAATGGAAGATACTCCGTTCTTTTTTATAGAAAGTCAGAAAGGTAAATCTGTAATACTACGAAATGGCTAACGATATAATTTTGCATGTTTGAATGCCAGAGGAACTTCTTTATGGAGATGCACAAAACGGGGAGAGTGCTCTGCTTCCGTAACTGTTAATAAAGAAAGAACCGAGATCATAAGGGAAAGCAAACTTTTACATTCATGTAAATCTCACACCGATAAGAACAAAATTGATTGTGTGATGGATACATGTAAAAAATTGGTGCGTACAAAGTTTATTCCCGTAAAGAAAATTATGGAAAAAGAGTTCACGAGTGCAGAACTTGAAGTAATACCTAGTTATGACTCAAAAGAAGACACTTTGTATCGTGCGAGGAGAAATTTTTCAAAGTCCAGAAAATAATTTTCTTCTTTGGACGAAGTAGAAATACCTCACGATCCTTTCTAATGATTTTTTAATCAATGTCGATGGTATTGATAAATATAAAATTTTTTTGTTCGCCACAAATACATGCACACAAATTTTGTAATCAATGATCGATGATAATACAGTTCTTTGGCGACGGTACATTTAAGGTACCTAAACTATTTGGTCAATTATATGCAATTCATGTGGATATTGACAGTTGCACTAAAAGTACTCAAGTTGTGCCGTTTGTATTTGCGTTGCTGCCAAATAAATGTCAAGACACTTACGAACGCCTTTTTAGGATGGTTAAAGACTATTTTGAAATAGAAATTAAAAATTTCAAGTGCGATTTTGAGCTTGCGCAACAAAATGCATTCCAAGCGGTATTTCCCGAGTCTAAAGTTTCAGGTTGCTACTACCACTTTAATGCTGCCGTGTGGAGAAAATCGGAAAAAATAGAGTTACTTGGAACTAAAGAAGGTACAGAAATTACAAGGCTCACTGCGAACCTCCCACTACTCCCGGCAGAAGACATACAAAATGTGTGGGTATGTATTTGTGAACGAGCACGTCAAATGAAATGTGATAAAATGAATATGTTCATTGACTATTTTAATTCACAATGGATGTCAAAAACCACCCTAAAAAAAATAAGCTGTTATGGCCAACGCCACCGCACCAACAACGCAACAGAAAGTTGGCACAGGCGTTACAATACTCGAGTGGGCCAAAAAAGATTCTCATCTCATATCTACATGCATTAAAAATAGAAGCAAATTGGCAGGAAAAAAGGATTACCAGGGACCTTTTTGACACACAAAAAAGGAAAAAAAATTATATAATTTTCGACAGAAAGTATAGAAGAGAAATTAAAAAATTAAATGGAAACCAAATCACAGCATACAATTTTTTTAAAAACATAAGCCATATTAAACGTGTCATATTTGGGGACAATTTTTAAGATATAAGTAGAGCTTAAAACTTTGATGAATGTCATTTTAAATTGTTGTTTAAGAATAATCTTTTTTAATCTGCTACTTATTGTTAAGCAAGATAATTTACTTTTCACTATAAGAGTGATTTTGTTAGTTTAGAAAATAATAGGTAGGTAATTATATTTTATGGAAAAAAACAAAGGACTTTATTTTACCTATCTTGAGTCCTTTCCACCTATTGGAAAACTATGAGAATCAGAATCAAAAATCAAGTGCCCAAAAAACCCTATTCAGACTATTTCGAATTCTCCAGGTGTTCTCAACAGTATCTCATTCTGCGTTTATGTCATTCAACTAATTTGAATTCTAGCTAATAAGGGTTTCTAATCATACAGACTATTTGCAATTCCAGATGTTTTGTTACTTGCTCATTCTGCTTCTATGTCTTCCAGCAGAGTTGACTCTCTGCTTATTGGGTATTCTGTTTTTATGTCAATTAGCTGAATTGTCTTTCAGCTATCTAGGTAACATGCTTTAATGTCAACCTAACTGAATTGTCATTACGCAAATAAAACATTATGCTAGTAACCCCTCACAAAGTACTGTCCCACCCGTCACAAGCATTGAGGAGCAAAATTATTTTTGTTTTACGAGTTTGTTGCGTAAATTATACTATTACCTAATCTATATAATATCAGGAACCATATAAAAATAGGTTGTTGAACAAAAGTTTCATACTTTCTTACGAATTGCGAATTGAATAAGTCAACTCGAAGAGGGGAGGCACTTTGATGTCCCACCCGTCACACTTTTTAGGTCATCAATTTCGCATAATAATAATGACATTTTCATACTTTTTTCAATGCTACAGTATGCAATGACTATTCAAGTATATGATAATTGCATATTCAATACACAAATTGTTGCCGTTTGGCAGAAATAAAGCAAAGTGTAGGCAAAAAGTGAGTATAACTGTCCCACCTGTCACAATGGAATGACCCATAGTTCATTGTAAAAAAATATTTAAGTTGTAAAAGTAATGTCTTATTCATAGATCCTTATAATAATATATTCCTTTATTTTTTTGCTTCTCTATACTGATATTATAAGGCTGAATAGTTTTTTTTTTGTTGAATGTGTCTCTAACCACCGGTTTGTATTGAAAAAAAAATGTATATTAGATAGCTCATTCAATGAGGAAGACTCTTATACCCTACTTACTCGTTATATAGAATTATGCTACTACCCAGGCAAGTGGATTTCACACATATACATCAGGTAAAATTCCATACATTATTGTAGAACTATAATCATTAGAACTATTTTAGAGCATACATTGTCATATATTATGCACTAGAAGAATATAGTGGGTAAATAGCCTTAAAAAATAAAAATATATTGTCTAAAGTCTATAAGTTCATTTGGACAGCGTGAAATGGATGGAAGTGAAAGTTGAAGCATTATATATCTTCTGAAAAAATAGGAGTTGTAGGGAGCCAACACTAGTAAATTCGTCAATAAAATTCCTTACTAGATAATTTATCAAACGAAATTCGGGACAAGCGGTGACAAGGTTGATCTTAGGTCTGGAGCTGGCATTGAGCCCATCCACCTTAATCAATAAAATGTATTCAAATGGTCTAATTTTCTACATAAACATAGAATAATCCATCAACATAGTACGTGGGTGTATTGTTTCAATAGATTTCTATCTAAAGAGGAAAAATAATTTGAGTTGACCTTCAGCAATAATTTGGTCAACTCAAAATAAAATTCAATTGATATTGTGGGATTGATATTTACCAATAGTAACGTTTCAATCCGATTCCATCAATCCAGATTCAACAGTATACAATTCTTGATCGGCCGAATTAAAGCAATCGGATTACTTAAATCAATTTTCCCGTCACCTCGATCAGCCATTAGTATTATCAATTGTTTTATTTGATCAGTTGACGAGTCTCTTCTCGACTCAGATTTTGGAACAATTTGGTTATTCGTTGTATTTTTTGTGTTCAAAATAATATATAATTTTGTCACCTAGCAGATAATATATATATAATATAATAAAATTTAAATACTACACGTGCGCTTTATGTTGAGACCTGACTGGACCTGACTAGGGATGGCGATCTGAGATCGATTAATCGAAAAATCGATTTTTTCAGTCAAAAAAATCGATCTTTTAAATCGATGCATAGTACTGGATCGATTCATGGCATCGATTCATCACCCTTTAAAATCGAAATTCGATTTTTTCGGCTCAGTGAATTTGGCTCCACTTGTTTTTTATTAATTTTTAACTTTTTTTTGTACAAATTATTAGTCCTTCGTTAGTTCTTGACTGTTCGAACATTTAAATTGTTAATTCGTATTTTGTTTAGTTATAATCAATTAAACAAATTTTTGTCCTTCAGTTGATCCCCCTCACCAATATTCCTATTTTTAGTTTACGGTCATTTTGGGTAACATTGAATCGTAGTGTAACTTTCAATAAAGTTGTGAAAAAGATTTAAAAATTTATTTGATGCAAATGTTTTATGGTTTCAATATTATAACTGCCTAAACGGATCGCCATGATGTTTTTTAACAAACGTAACGTAAAACATTAAGCTTTCAAAGTCATAATTTTGTAATTTAACCGCCTTTTTCGAGTGAAGTTCTTAGCAGTGTTTAATTTAATATCGGAATTATTTGTACAAAACTTGCTGTAAACAGGTATTTTTGGTGTTTATCTTTAAAATCTACTAAAAATATTATTTTTAAATCGCTGTCCGTACATGGTGTTACATAAATTGTCTAAAACTGATAAAGTTGTAACGACGATCAAAATCGAAGTGATTTGGGTAACATTGAATGGTTCAAAGTTACTCGTGTCTTATAAAAAGTTTCAGTTCTAAGTATGATGACCCCTAAAATTGATTGCTTTTTTTCAATTTTTGTGTGAAATTCGTGTGGTTCACAGAATACGTCTACTTACCAAGTTTCAACCGCATAGGCCTTATAGTTTCGGAGAAAAGTGGGTGTGTAACATACGGACGGACAGACGGACGGACGGATGGACGGACGGACAGACGGACCGACAGACAGACAGACATGACGAATCTATAAGGGTTCTGTTTTTTGCCATTTGTATTGACGATGACATTTTGTTCATGGAAAGGGGTGATTAGTTTTCTTTAAAAAATAAAATTTCCAGAAAAATTATTAGCAGTCATTACGATTTTGATCTCATCTGATAACCAAATAAACATTATGATTTATTATGTTGTACACTACGTTCCTACTTATCTTACTTTATCTATACTAATTATAAACATGAAGCTATAGATAAACATGGAGGCCTCACTTCTAATACCTACTTGATGCTCAGTCTGTATTTACTATCTTGCTCTCTGTGGGCCGACTTCTCTTTCTAAGTATGATAACCTTCTAAGCAAGAAATCACTATTTAAACAAGTTTAAACACTTACGCGTGGAATTTTATATCACATCCTTGACGCCACGTACTACCGCAACCACGCACTTTACAATTTTGCACCATTTTTTGAGTTTATACTTATAATTAACTTTAAATATGTTAAAAACCAAAACAATAATAAACAACCGCCATATTGTTTATTGATAGTTGACATGTAGTACTAATGTTGCCACATTACGTACCGAATCCATAGACAATGGGAATTTAATTCACTGATTTCCTGATTCAACAACCCAATCATGCATAATAAATGGCATAAAATTTTTCAATTTCCACATTAATAATCGTAGTCGAACTATAGAGTTATTTATAAATCATTTTACTTGCATTTTTGGTTAGTATGGTCTATTTCTATAATTTACTAGGAGATACTAATAAGAAGATAGCAACATTGTACAAATACACGAAAGAGAAGTCGGCCCACAGAGAGTGAGATACAGATATGTAGGTATTTGGATCAAGCTGTTCTTCCCCGTTTTGCCTCCATGTTTATCTATAGCTTCATCATGATTATAAAGAGGAAAACTTTGTTTGTTTGGTTGTAACGAATAGGCTCAAAAACTACTGGACCGATTTCAATAATTCTTTCACCAATAGAAAGCTACATTATCTGTGAGTAACATAGGCTATAATTTATCTCCAAAAAATTTAGGGATCCTTACTAAAACTTCAATAATGTAACCCAAGGTGTAAAAAAATGACCTAAACAAATTACTTACATCGCGTGCGCTGCGAAAACTATTGAAGATAGAATAAAATAATGTACTGTGAAATATCTATACTCTATACTAATATTATAAAGAGGAAAACTTTGTTTGTTTGGTTGTAACGAATAGGCTCAAAAACTACTGGACCGATTTCAATAATTCTTTCACCAATAGAAAGCTACATTATCTGTGAGTAACATAGGCTATAATTTATCTCCAAAAAATTTAGGGATCCTTACTAAAACTTCAATAATGTAACCCAAGGTGTAAAAAAATGACCTAAACAAATTACTTACATCGCGTGCGCTGCGAAAACTATTGAAGATAGAATAAAATAATGTACTGTGAAATATATAACTTAAAAAGGTCTACATAAAAGTCCGCGATAGCATATGTCTACCTAATAAGGGTAGCCCACAGTTACCATTTTTATCTTTACAAATTACAAAAAAATCATATGTCATTTTCGAAGCTAATTTTAACAATACAGTATTATTTCTTATCCAATTAAATACGTTAGATACGTTGTACGTTTAATGTAGATCAAAATTGCCATTCACACTATATAATTACCATAAATAGTTTAAGAGCTATCGCAATATGAAAAATATGCGCGGCGAAATAAATGAAAGTTGAAATGCGGACGTAAATCAGACCAATATACATCGGGACATTATAGGTACGTAGATAGGTATCTAAACTGTGCTCAAAACACTGACCTGTATAAGTACTCTGGACTGGTGATCCGTCCCATTAAAGTGTGCCTAATTGAAAATCGCCATTTTGGCGCTGTCAGCAGCCGTGAGTGTACTTGGAACTAATACTAATGATGGACAACAACTGTCTTGGTATCGATGAAACTTATTCAAATGTCACTGTTTCGATTACATACTTCCATTTGAAGTGTTTATTAATGACAAATACCATTTTAATATGTTCATAAAATTATTTATAGTACATATACAAAGGCTTTTTGTTTTTAAAAGTATACCTACGAATTTTGGCATTGGATAGAATATTTTCGATATACATTTTGACATCCCTATTAAATATTATTGGTTATGAAAATATTTTTAAAATCCCCTAAACTCGAAAGGTATTCGCTTATTATAGTAAAAATAACTAAATTACGGTTTTATAATAATAGTTTAAGTGTTAAATTCTTATGTTTACTTACTTGTGACAAGAAACACCACTGCCCTTCTCTTATCTGGTTTTTACAATACACACACGATCTCATAACGAATACCTACTTAATTATCCAACATAAACCAACTTTATACATTAAGACACTTCAATTTGTAGCACAAACACAATAACTACTTAAAAAACTTCGAATTTCACACAGATTCCTTTTCAGATAGGTAAACAAACAACGGCCATTTGCAAACTAATTAGTTCTCAGTACACTCGTCTGTCAAAGGCGGCGCACGTACGGCAAAATCATGCATTTACGACGACAAAAGTCCAAAAATCAAAGTTATATTGATGCATCTATTTCATATGTCAGATGCAGATGTTCCTAAAGCTTCAATACACATAGTACAACAAAAAATATTTATGAGTGATTATGAATCTGTGTGTAGTAAACACGTTTTGGCAGGGGTGTCGCTTGTTATCAGCTGCGTTTCCAGTATTGTGTTAAACTCAGTGCGAATACATTATTTTTTAATTTGATAAGTGAAAGTGTTGGTTTATTTTTTATTATGGAGGTGTTACCGTGTTGTAAGTACTTTATTGTAACCCTATTAATACCGCATAAAAACGCATTTTACTCAATAAATTCATAATTATGTTTATACAGTGAAATACTTCATTTTTTTTTTGTAATTATGGAATTTGTTTAAGACTTTCAAAAAAAGGTTTATCGAGTTTTGAGTCAAAATATGTATTAATCAAAAGATCATAATGCTGCTTGTACTGTATACTGTTTTTAGCGGCCCTTTTTGGCCCCTTTTTGAGTATTTCTTGTTTATGTTTCAGGTAGTCGAAACGATTCCATTATGGACGTGCAAATTACAAGATTACAATACAATTATTCAGTGTTAAATGACAGTTTATTTAAATTTTCTTCAGTAGCTTATATTGATCGATTATATTATCTATATTTTGCATAAAGTAAATCCCGAAAAATGTACTGAAGATGAAGAAAATTCGATCAAAACGAATCGCAAAGTGTTTTTAACTAAGTTATCTCCTAAATGGAGACAATGGTAGCTGAGTTATCTAGGTACTACAATTAGCTCTACTAATTTGATATGAACCACCTTCTGTCGTGTTCGCCGTGCCCCAATACATACACGGTCGAAGACCTGAACAGAGCAAGTGAGATGGCAGTCAATCTCACCGAGTTTTGGGCTGGGCAAATCTAATACAAAATAAATAATTTCCATCGATACGACAAAGAAGAAGCATCGATTATTATCGGTTTAAATATTGATTCAAGTTAGGTCAGTATTTTTCTGTAGCTAAGTGGAGAGAGAGTGGAGTGGAGAGTTGAGTAGAGAGCGAAGTGGAGAGCAGTGTAGAGAGCGAAGTGGATAGCTGACTGGAGAGAAGTGGAGAGCTGAGTGGAGACCTAAGTAGAGAGCTGCTGTGCGGAGACTTAAGTAAATAGCTGAATGGAGAGTCGAGTGGAGAGCGAAGTGAAGAGTGGATTGGAGAGTACAGTGAAGAGTGGAGTGGACAGCTGATTGGAGAACTGAGTGAAGAGCTGAGTGGAGAACTGAGTGGAGAGCAGAGTGGTCAGTCAAATTGACCTTAATAAGCAAAAAGGATCTGAAAGATGTAAAATAACTCAATTACAGATTTAATTTTGAAAATAAAAAACACTTTAGATTTTTTTGTTGAAGTCGGTTCTAAGTCATACATTAAAGTCCGTTAAATTAAATAAAGACCACTGGTAGCGATAACCGACATCCAGGCGAAGCCGCTGGCGGAAAGCTAGTTATAAATATATATTGCTTTAAAATTCCTTGTTTCATTTGATCAAATTAATCGAGTAAAATACCTAGTAATTTTAGGTAGGTACATAGGTACCTACCTAGGAGTATTAAGAATACTCCGGTAAGGTAATCACTACATAAAATATACGTAAAGAGCATATTCAACGTAAATTTTTATCATTTATAGTTTTGTCGTCGTAAATATGGCATTTTGCTGTACGTGCGGCGCTTCAAATCGGCACAAAAAATATCTGTCATCTTCTATGGAATAGCCAGTCTAGCGATTATTATTTCAGGTCAGTGGCTCAAAATATATTATGCTCTATACACGCAGTACAGTTTTCTTGGGTGCATTTGAGGATAGCACGGGGTGCTACAGCACTGGACGAGCTCAAATTCACCAATCATGGATTATTGTAAAACAATCCACTCGCGCCAGGACGTCGTTTGTCTCGCGAAACGTACCTATCTATCTTTGTATTCCCATCCTAATAAATTATATCTTAAATTGTGTAAAAATTATTTAAAGACGGTTTGAGTTATTGAAATCGGACGTCAGATGAGGGGATTGGGGAGATGGGGAGGGGGGTTGTGAGCTCTGGCTACCCTTCTTACCAGCGGGAACACAACACAATGTCTATTATGGCTGCGGTCTTCTGTACCCCCTGTCACGCCATCCCCTCTTTTCCGGGGTTCGGTAGGGACATCATGCTTTTTTTTATACCACTTAGGTGGCAGACGAGCATACGGCCCACCTATGTGACCTATGCACCTATGGACGTGCGCAATACCAGGGGCGTCACACTCGCGCTGCCGACCCTGCAAAATCCTTCTAATACCCTTCTTGAAGAACCTCATATTATAGCCGCCAGGGAAAACCACTGCAGGGAGATCATTCCACGGCCTAAGCGTGCGCGGAATGAAATTTCTTTCAAACCTTACAGTACGCACTGCAGGCGGATGCAACGTATGGGGATGAATTCCCTGCCTGTGGCGAGCGGTGCGATGATAGAAAGTGGCTGTAGGCATCATAAATCAAACAATTCCCATCCCAGGGTCAACTGGGGAGCGCGGGATATGCTCTAAGTAATCTTACACCCCGGCAACTGAAGACTTGAGACGGCGGCGTGCGGTTTTTATCAGGTCTGAGTGAGACTTAACCACTCCTGCTGGCTGACGGGGATGATATATGAAGGAAATTCCGCACGAAAAAAGGAATTTGAAACAGAATTCGAAATCCACGCGGGCGGAGCCGCGGGCAACAGCTAGTTAGAAAATATAAAAATAACAATGTTTTTTTTTTCACTTTGAATGTGAGTTTTGGGCAAATTTTGGGCAGTCTTTTTGTTTTTTCCATAAACTTGTGGGTTTAAAAGCATAAACCAACTCAAAAGAACACTATTTATTCTATAAAATAAAGAGGTAATAAATTAAATCAGAGAGTATACATTAATAATCCATTAAAAATGTTCAAAGTTACCCAAAATGACTGTACTGAAATCAATATTTTCTTATTCATTATCATTTGTTCGATTCTCATTGATGTTTGTTCGATAACAAATTAGCAATAATTATTAATTATTTAATATTTTTAATTAAAAAGTCATCACCCTCTTGAGGCATTGCGCATGCGCACACGTCGTAATATATATCACCATCATAATAATATTTTACAATGTCCATGTTGTGTACGTAAAAAAATGCTCTTCACCACAGCCTCAAGACTGATGACTTTTTAATAATAAAATTAGTACAAAGAAAGTTCAAAAAAAAAAAAATCAAATAGGGCCGAATTCACTGAGCCGATTTCTTCTGTTTTGGTATTAACCGTACAATTAGTTGAAGATGCCCGTATTACAATTGTGCTTCCAGTTAAAAACTCGCGGATATAAATACATTGTAATTTAAAATTTTATTTTTTAGGAAATCGATCTTTTCGACCTCAATTTTTTTAAGGATCGATTCATCAGGTCACGATTCAAATCGATTTAAATATCGATCTTTTTCGGAAAGAATCGTCATCCCTAGACCTGACCGCTTAACCATGCCGCTAACCGCTTGAAGCGGACGGACTGACTTGGACGGAGCCATGGGAACAAAAAAGTGACGCCACATAGTCGGCCCACTTTCGTATACGTATAATATAATCGCCACGCATACAATCACATCATAGACAGCCTCAGCCACTTCGCGGCAAACGTCGGCCGAATCGGTCGATCTGTCAGTTTAAGCGGGAAGAAAAAAAAACAAAATACAACATGTCTTGTGCAGTAAAATTATGTAAAAACCCATGGACCTAGGAGTAACTTGTTACTCTAGGCCTCTAGGCACTCCGTCCATACCGTAGACAGAGAAGGAAAATACTTTTCCTATACCTTGTCTAATTTAGGATGATAATTTTGACAGTTCACGTCTATGAAGTATCATATTTTTATCAACGAGATGATACCTCAAAAATTATCGTAGCACATAGACAGGTACCGCCCACTTGCCATAGTGAAGCGACTTGCAAGAAATCAGCACAATTGACTGTAGACAAATGAATCGAATGAATCGAAATTAAATTAATTTATTAAAATGATTAAGTACTTATCTTCTACATTTTTTTATAATATAATTAACTAAGTTTAATACAAAACATAAGTACTATACTATAAAACTTCTCTTTTGTCATCCTGAAGTAAGTTACCTAAAATAATAAAAAAATAAATGCTTTTGTATTTTTGTAAGTATCGATTCCATATTCTATGGGGTGTACTATGCCAAATCGAATGCCAAATAATCGAATATCAATTGATCGACAACTATAAATCGAACATCCAAATACTCGAACGTTCATGAAATCGAATGTTTAATACATCGAACATTCAAAATATCATACACTCAATACATCGAGTGTTCAAAATATCGAATGTTTGGTTAATCGAGCGTTCAACGCATCGCATATTCATTCTATCGAAATATCAATATACTTAGGTACTGAATACTTTTTATATGGTAGAATACAAGAAAAACACAAAAGGATGATGGGCACCAATGTATGGAAGTTGGCCCCCCCCTCCAATCGGAATGAATGATACACCGTTGGAAAGGTATTTTTATGTGGATTATGAATAACTATGGCGCTAGTCCCGCTTTGCTGTCCGAGAGCTGTAATTTTTTTTTTGTTACATCTTACGTACACTTTTATTGACATTGTTCTCGATTATGCCAGGTTATTATTACAATAACAATAATTACAATATGTTATCTTTTCTTGTCTTACCACATTCTACACGTCACTTTCTTGACCTATACTAAGGATAGCCTGTGTTATGGGTTCTAGAATGCGGATAAATATACTTATATACTTTTTTTTGTAAATTCATTCATATTATACATAGAAACACCCAGACAAAATGCAAATACTCATCTTCATGCACACAACTATTTGCACTGTGCGGGAATCGAACCCGTGACCTGCGAATCAGCAGTCCACCAACAATACCGATATTTGTGCTTCATTTTATGTAATTGATACATTTGTTTTTGCATGAATGTAAAAGAGGTACCGAAAGGTACAAAAGGTCACATTTCATCCCTGGAACAGGTACTCTATTATGGAGCAGGTGATGCCACGGTTCTTTAGCTAGTTATTACTGTTTATCAAAATAAAACACGTGTGAAATACGTTTTGTACAGGTTTATTATATAAGCATTAATTATACAATAATACTATTCAGTATCTACAAGGATGCTATTTAAAAACAATGCTGGCTCATTAAAGCCCTCGTGTTTAGCATATCCTAAATACCAGACTATAGACACTATATGCGCACAGGAACCTACCGTGCGACGTCCTGTCAAACATGTACAATAGTGATGTAGTATTATATTTTCATGTCTTTTAATCAATATGTAACAAAAGTATTGTTTTGCTCTCACATGTCGGGACTGTATACGTGCACGCAAAAGCCACACATCTTCTTCTATCCCATATTCATTCACATCCTCCATAGCGCTTTCTCTATATGTTTCTATGAGATATAAGCCATTGTTCAGGTGTTCGCTGCAGTATGACTTTGCGAGTTTTAACTGGTATGTCCCCAATGACAGCAATATCACATCCTGTTCACTCAATCGTGGAAAATCGAGCACATCATGTGCTTCTATTCTCTGAAAATTGGCTCTTCTATTATTTAATCTTTTTGCTTCTACATAATTGTACAACACATTTGGTGTTTGTATTTTTGTAGATATTCTTTGTAGAAAAGCTTCTGCATGCTGGCTATCTGCAATGGGCGCGTGAAAGTGATTAGTTATTGCTGCTGCAATTTTAAAATCTATAAACATATTAGGCATTGTATTATTAAAATATTTTTGCCGCAATAACTTAAAATCTCTTTTAATGCGCCCGTTAACCACTTCCACTACCCATCGGCATATCGTAACCAGTCGCGAATCGTTCGCTTGAGAAGTAGTGAGCTGTGAGTCGTTCGGGTTTTTAGTCGGAGGAACATGATATTCGTAGCCACACGCTTCAATATCGGCCAAACTGTCTCGAAACCCACGATCTAAAATAAACACATCATTGGGATGAAGCAATATGTGCAACGGGTTTTCCTCGTCATTCATTATATCTTTCATAATGTGGGCATCAGTTTTAGTTGCAGCGTAAGGTCCTTTTACGTCTATAATATATCCGTCAGTGGTCACAATTAAAAATGGTTTCAATAAGTTTTGGAACTTGTGTAAGCTATACGATTGCCTCTGAAATAAAAAGTTCGAGCTTTTATGAATATAAATGTACGTGCCATCACAAATAACAATGGCTTTAGAGTTGATGGCATTCCCATACAATGCTTTTGGTATCCTCAAGTTTCTCTCCAGTACATTGTCTCTACTTATGTGATCCACTCCCAAGTGAAGACCAACATAATCAGAACTGAGGCACCCTCGTGCAATTGCCAACTGGCGTTCGAATGTTCTTCTAGAGATATTAAACAACGTCGCAAGTCTTTCGTTGGATTCTCCTGTGCGTAGTTTCGTCAGTAAAATACCTAAAGCGGTCCTGGCATCTGTAGTTTCACTTCTTAAGGAAGGAGTTTGCTCTAGGATATCATTAAATTGTTCCATAGTACGTCCAGTCCAAAAGTGCATTTCTTCTTCAGTCATTCTTCCTTCTAGCTCGCTAAAACGCAATCTGGGTGCGTTTAAGGCATCTCTCAGTAAATCACACAGGTTACTGAAATAAGCGGCTGTAAAGTCATGAGAAATATTGCATGCTTGAGGTAATTCATTCCAATCGTTCCCATTTAGGTGGTCTAGGCACACTCTAGCAGCGTCAGGAATGTAGATTTTATGTTGGGTAAACACAAAGATTTTGACAACATTTGGGATTCGACAGCGGTTTGCGTTAGTACAGCCACGAAAAATACAACGCCTTGAACTATTTGGTGCTCTCATATATTCGGGCACGTGTATAATATGTCCAACCTGCGGTTCTACTTGTTCGTCTGGCTCTGCTTGTTCGTGCGGTGGGTCTGCTTGCTCGTGCGGCGGCATTACTTGTTCTTGCGGCTGTGGGTCGGGTTGAAGCAGTTGTTGAGGTAGAGCTCCAATCGCGTTTTCAGCTCTTTGCCAGCATCGATAGCATACTCTCCGAGTATTATCGAATACCACCTGAAAATCGGTAATAATAGTGTAAGTAAATGATGATTTAAGTGATTAATAGCCTAGGTATATTGTTACATTATTTATATACATTATTGCACGCTAATTACATTATTCATGCTAGAGTTTAAAAAGAAAAGGTCAATACGATAGGTAGGCTATAGCTTAACACATTATATATATAAGAATGGAATAAATACCATGTACTTAACGTTAAAATAAAATATTTTACGTCATTCTGTTTAGACACTGTTTAGACTTTTTTTAGAACTGTTTAGACATACTTAACATAAAAGTTAAAAAGTTCCATGATTAGGTACTAACCTCCAATACTGCATTTTCTCGAATAAATTCTGACAGGTCTGCGCGCATTCTTGGTAAGCTCTCCGATAAAATGCGCACCTGATATCTGCCTCGGTGCAGCCCTCTTCTGCACATGACACAGTTACGGAAACGTTCCATGGTAAACAAATAATCCAATCGCTAAGCACTCAAGTCCAGTAGAAAGTAAAGGTTTAAAAACAATAACGAGGTATAAACACAACGCAACGGTAACGGAGTCCAAAATAATGCCAGGGTCTATAGTCGACGTGAGAATGAGGAACGAGATAACGTGGTCACACAACAAATATCAGCGAACGACTGGCACGGGAACGTGCGCAAGCGCCCCTCGCTTCCCCTACACCCCCGGCACCCCCGGCCACTACATTTCTCGCCCGCAAACCACCGTTTTTTGTTAACCTTTTTTTTTTTGCTCAACCGCTGCGCTGCGCCCTCCAGGGGACGACAGAGATAACAAAACCGTTCCAAGTTAATACTTATTGCTTACGTACACGTATAGTTAATAATAAATGGTATCGTCATCAAAATCGGTCAAGCTAAATCTGATAAATATATTTTTTAAATTCTATTTCGAAGTAACTTCCGAAGCTTATATTACAAAACGGACAATAGATAAAGGTTAGCTGCCGTAGTCGTTTTTTATGCTCTTGACAAGAGCTATCCAATGATGGTAAATTCATTTTGATTGGACAATATTGGAAAGGGAGACCAAATTGCCCATCCTCCTTTACGAATAAATCACAATCAAGTTTTCTTTAATTATTACCGGTTAAATGAACATAATAATATAATTAATTATGCAATGTAATTCACACAAAATATTAAGTAGTTACATTTTATATTTTGTGTGAATTGATTTAATATTTTGTGTGAATTGCAATTGCACGTAGAAACTCTAATAATGTCATATTGTTTTTAGTACTTATCCAATATTTTTTTAATAACATTATCATTTCTTTTGCCTCTTTTTTGTGGAGTAGGACCCAATCCCGCGTTTGCCTTTTCAATTTTCCTATTTGTTATAGCTTGCTCCTTACCTAAAAATTCTATGGTAGCATAAAGACCCCGTTTGTGCTTATCGAGCAACGTGTTCCATCTTCTGTGCCATCCTTCAATGTTGTTTTGAGTTCTAGGAAAACCCAGTGTATTGTTTTCAAAAACAGACCACAGTGAAGGTGGAAACATCGGTGATGAGCGTGATATAAATAATTTATTATTTTCCATCTCACAAGAACGCATATTTCCCCAAACATAATATTTTCCAAACCAGTTGGTGATTTCATTTGCCTCGTCGGGTAACACTTCTTCTCTCAATTTATCGAAAGCGTCTGGTATCTCTTCTTGGGGTAAATAAGCCAGTGCGATAATGTGTCTTAATTTAACAGCAAATTCAGCATCCTGACCATATTTAGTTTGCAATCCATTTTTTTGAATTTGACGCCATACATTTTGACCCAAGTGGAATAGACAGCATTTGTGTTGCGCATCAGGAAATTCTTGTCTAACACCATTAATTACCGCCATCTCGAAATCCGTCATTATTACTTTTGGGTTCAATTCTATGTCATATTCTAGAGCATATGCCTTTAGTGTTTGAAAAAAATGCAAGTAACAATTTAGCGTCTTAGTTGTTAGAAACGCATATACTAAAGGTACGTAATAACGATCTGTACCCATGTCCACCAAACCATGTATACTATATATTTGTCTGAAAAGTATGGGACATGTTGCAAATGTACCATCCATCACCCAAACCTGTGATTTATTTAATAGCATTAAATTTGATTTCGTTGCAAATAATAGAACATAGCTTTCTTCAAACTTAACCTGACGTCCCAAAAATCTTTCCCCGTCAACTGTCTGCAATCTATCGGGGATATTTATATCGTCCAAAGTAATAGGTTCCTTTGGCATTTTTTGTCGTCTTGCTCGACGTATAATTTGCGCTGCTGCTTTTTTGTTTGGAAGAGCACACGAACTTGATTTCGAAATGTTAGCCTCATTTCGCTGAATAATTTGACTCGGTTTATCAAGTGAGCTGGTAGCATCACTTTTTAGGGAATTCCTAAAACGTAGTTCATCTGCCTTACCAGGATCATTCTGGTGCGTGATTATGCTGTGTTGCATAACTTTCCAACAAATGCTCCTCACTTCCGTGCAACTTTGTTGTTGCAGTACTTTTACAATGGTATTTATATTTGTAGGAGCAATGCCAGTAGAACTTGTTATTAATATTTTTGTTTATTGCCATTAAATAGCCATCTAAAACTAACACCGGCTTGCGTTTTTGGGACAATTCTGGCTTATAATAAGACCCTACAGACATTTTTCACAAAATTTACTTGTAATGCACTACTCAGTCACAATGCTTTCTGTAGATGAACATTACATTTATAAGGTGGCATGAAGCTATAGATAAACATGGAGGCCAAACCGGGAAGAACAGCTTGATCCAAATACCTACATGTCTGTATCTCACTCTCTGTGGGCCGACTTCTCTTTCGTGTATTTGTACAATGTTGCTATCTTCTTATTAGTATCTCCTAGTAAATTATAGAAATAGACCATACTAACCAAAAATGCAAGTAAAATGATTTATAAATAACTCTATAGTTCGACTACGATTATTAATGTGGAAATTGAAAAATTATATGCCATTTATTATGCATGATTGGGTTGTTGAATCAGGAAATCAGTGAATTAAATTCCCATTGTCTATGGATTCAGTACGTAATGTGGCAACATTGGTACTACATGTCAACTATCAATAAACAATATGGCGGTTGTTTATTATTGTTTTGGTTTTTAACATATTTAAAGTTAATTATAAGTATAAACTCAAAAAATGGTGCAAAATTGTATAGTGCGTGGTTGCGGTATTACGTAGCGTCAAGGATGTGATATAAAATTCCACGCGTAAGTGTTTAAACTTGTTTAAATGGTGATTTCTTGCTTAGAAGGTTATCATACTTAGAAAGAGAAGTCGGCCCACAGAGAGCAAGATAGTAAATACAGACTGAGCATCAAGTAGGTATTGGAAGTGAGGCCTCCATGTTTATCTATAGCTTCATGTAAGGTGGTATACCCGGTGAAAACAATATTACAATGTATGGGGGTAGTATGAAATAAATATGACTTACATAACTGATCGTTCAGAAATAGATCTGATTTGTTTTTACGAAAAGTTACGCATGTTAATAAAATGATACATTTCATTTTCAATTCACACAAAATATTAAAATGTAGGTACCTTTCACCGGTAATAATTAATTGCATATAATAATAAATTAACATGTGATTTATCAGTAAATTTTGTGTTTTACCATATAAAAAGTATTCAGTACCTAAGTATATTGATATTTCGATAGAATGAATATGCGATGCGTTGAACGCTCGATTAACCAAACATTCGATATTTTGAACACTCGATGTATTGAGTGTATGATATTTTGAATGTTCGATGTATTAAACATTCGATTTCATGAACGTTCGAGTATTTGGATGTTCGATTTATAGTTGTCGATCAATTGATATTCGATTATTTGGCATTCGATTTGGCATAGTACACCCATTCTATGGGAACGATAATCGAAAATCGAAAGATTCATTTTCGATTATACTATATGGGGTACCCTACTTGGAGCTGTCAAAATTATCATCCTAAATTAGACAAGGTATAAGTCTATGGGTACAGATCGATTTTTAAGTCCCCTTTGAGGTATGAGCGGGTCGCGGGAGACGGGGTTGCGCCGTCGCGGACATATGATTGGTGCGTCACTTGACGGACCAATCAGATGGCTCCGAGAGACGTCTTGTAGCGAATCAACGTTCCGTTCGTTCGTACTTTGAATCATTTTGATTGGCTCAAAGTGCACGATGCGCGAACTTACCCCAAACCTGGCCAAGTTACGTGCCTGTATCTGTACCTACGTGAAATTTTGATACGCGAAATTTTAATATGCGGATTATTTGTGATCTGTAGATGGAGTGAACGTCTTCAAAGTTTTGATTTATGTTGTGAGTGCGAGGGATATTTCTTGTTTATTGTTGTCTTGTTATTAATTATTTATTATTCGTACATTATTAAATATATTATTCGTGTATGTAAATAAATATAAAGTTGTTAGTGTTAGTTTAGGATAGGCGATTCATTCACCATTTTCTTCTTTTTTTCATTGCCAACTCGTTTAAAATTTATACCTACTTATGCAAATGTGATGCCAATAGAGTTAAATTGTCATTTATTGTGCTCCGCGCCTTCGCCCGTGGCATGATTGGTCCCCGTGGCAAGATAAAAAGTATCTCATGTTCGTCTCCTAGAAAAGTTAAAGTTAATATGTTCGTTAAGTTTGCTTAAATTTTCTAATGTGCGCCACTTTCTTGACTTTTTCTTTCATAAGAACCTTCTCCTGACGATAACAAACACAAAAAAAAAGAATTAACAAAATTGGTCCAGTAGTTTATGCGTGATGCCGTGACCAAGGGAAATAGGGATTCATTTTTATCGATTTTTATATATTAAAAAAATATAGATTCTCTGTCTACGCTCGTGTTCCGGGGTTTCTGTCACCTGGAGACGTACCTACGTAACGTCAAAATCAGGGGGGTGACAGCTTCATACAATCCTCGAAAACTTAGATTTGTATGGAAACTAGTGCCCTCTCTTGGGCGGACAAGTAAACAAAACTCACACGTCTCCTGCTAGGCACACTAGATGTCACTACAAAAGCATCATTTCATGTTTTAAGCAAAAGTTTTACTAATTATTAAAACAAAAAAATAATTTAACGCGTAAAAAAATATCGCGAAATAAACATTGTATTTTGGCAAAATTATTACTAAAAATTTTACTCTATTTTTGAAAATATTATAAATTAAATTCTTCATTAATTTTGTCAACGGCCACACTGCACACATCACATTCACATTGACATCTTTGAACTTTCTCGGCGTTGTGTTTAAAATTTTCAAAGTTTGTTAAAGTGAGTTTTCTAAGTTTTCTTTTCTTATAACGACCTTTGCTGTTTCCTGGACTTCTCCTTGGCGCTCATATTATTGTTAACTTGGCTACGTACCCCGGATTCCGACTTCGATTCTACACCTGCGACACTGATTTTGTTTTTTGGACTTACGAACGACTGGGCAACGATGGACAAAATTCCTACGAATTATCGTTCTAAATTTTATTTTGGGTGTGTAGTTGATGGTGAGTGTAACTTTTTATATTAGTAGCTAGAAGAAGTACCTAGTTCTAGTATCCACAAAATTTGGCTTATTGGATGTTGATGTTCTTTAGTAACACTTTGAAACAATAAACATAAACATAAACTCACGCCTATATCCCCGAAGGGGTAGGCAGAGGTGCTAGCACAACACAATAAAGTATGTTTTATTACCGGTAACTTGTTTTATGGAGTTCATACGTAGATTAATTATGCCACGATAAACCGCAGTGAAGGAGCGAAATAATAGATACTAACAAAAAGGAACTATTTCAGGTCCGCTGCATCGCTTTCCAAATCCCAAGAATTAGAAACAATTTGAAAGATTTAATGCATGGAGAGAAGTTTTGGATATTGCCATTCAAACTCAATTACATGATGAATACATTTAAAATGCACTTCGTCTATGCAATAGACATTTTGAAACTGAATTTATTGTGGGAAACAAATTGACACGGAATGCAATCCCTACACTGAATATTATAAAAGGTAAGGGTTACTGCAACTTAGACTAGGTTGCACCACCTTACTTTAACATTAACAGCACAACTAATGTGCCTGTTAGGTATAAAAATATGTTGCACCATTTGACAATAGTTACAATTATGTTATGAGATGAAAGATGAAAAGAGTTATGGATTTTAATGAAAAATTCGATCAACATGAAAAATTCAACATTTGTTGCAGACCTGTCCATGCACTTTTGACACCTAGTGTACGGCATCCCTCCCACATACATTATATATATTTACATTCAAATCACAAACCTTGGCCAAGAATTAGTAAAATATTTACAAAAAGAGTCAGCCAGCAGTTAGTACCCAATTGCTTTTCTTATTTCAGATATGGCCATTAATGTGCCATAATGCCGGTAAAGCTGAAGGGGCAGGTCTATAAAAACATCATTAGACCTGTCCTCTTATATGGCTGCGAAGCATGATTATAAAATTGTTTTTATTATCTATTTATTCACATAAAATAACTTACAAATTATATTTCTAAATATTAATTATAAAAATAAACATTTGAAAATATAAAAAATAGTAGCCCACTGACATTGGGCTTAGGTGACTAAGCTGGAGATTGTTAGGGCTCCAGGGAGAGAAATTTCTTCAATATCTATGCCATGCGTAGTAGCAAGCCCTAGAGCCAGCTGCCTAACAAGAGCCTCTTAAGAAGTCTATCGAGGCTCTTCGCAATGAGCCCATGTTAAGCAACGACTATGGGTACAATAATAATAGTTGAGTCCATCCCCCATGTCGACAATCTTGTGGGCTAAGTCCAAATACTTAAACTTTAAATTACTCTTCTTTTCAGATGTCAATAAACAGCAGTCAACATCGAACCAAGAAATGTGGCAACATTTAAATCAAAAATTCAAAATAAAAAATCTAATAACAAGAAGTTTTAACCAGGACCCCTTGAGAATTTTATTTCTTCAGTATGAAGCAATGGTGTGCAGAATATAAACCCAACATGCAATCAATTTAAAAATTCCTACAAAACTTTGTTAATCAACAATATTAATTCTCTTCATTCAGTGCATGCTAATGCATGAATTTACTGATTGATTAAAAATATTTTATATCATATAAAATGGCCCTTACTAAGTTAAAGGTATGTATTTGGCTTATACCGTATTTCTGGTAGGCTCAAAAGCAATAGGGAAATTGGTCATTTGCTCGCATGCAAAACTTTGTTTTCCCGGCAATTATTAGGTTTTTTCTCGCTGTAAAAACCATCTTTGGACTTCAACGAACATAAAAAAAAAAGAATTGGCCAAATTGATCTAAGCGTTGTTGAGTTATGTGCTTACCAATACATTTTTCGATTTTTATATTAAAGACTGCTCATATTTGTTACACAATGTAAAGTTGCAGGAATAAAAATATGTTTACATCTTTTGTAAATGTTGTTTTATTTTTTTGTGCGTCTTACTATATTTTTTATGCATAAAAATCATCATTGTCTGTTTTTTTTGTGCCTAGTTTGAATAGAAAATGTATGTATACAATACCATAAATTGAAATATCTAATAGGCTCGGTTCAAAACTAAGACATCATATTGAATAAAAATCATTCTTTAAAATATCTTGGACTTGAACCCTAATTTCAGATTGAAGATATTTTAAAGAGGGATTTTATCAAATGTCTTAGTTTTGAACCGAGCCAGTAAAATTGTTTTTGCTTGAAAACGCCACCTATTGGGTAATACAGGTACTAATAATATATATAGCTATATATAGACACGATATAGTCAAAGAAACTAACGCCATCTGTTGCCGGGGCAAACTGCAAACTTTACGAGAAATTTGGAAGTGACTTATCTATACGGTCTATACCCGTATATTATATATTATCTATGGTCAAAATTGAGCAGTGGAGAAGACGTCAGTCATGTCATATTTCATAGTTCATACATAATTTTCAATTCCAAATAATTATTAGGAGAAGAATAAAGTATTCATAATTCCGGAAAGGGAATCCGGCAATTTAGATATCACACGCTAATAATATTTTATCGTAGTGAGCAGACAAATATATTGCGTCTTTGTGGTGCGCTCGTGATGTAAATAAGTTATCAGCTGTTGTTATTTTCTAATAAAAGAATTTGCATAGGTTTATCTTTTCAAGGTTCTAAAAAAATATTGATTATTTTACATAATGGCTTCTAACGTGGCAAGTGGTACGCATAACTTCAAAGTGGTTTTATTGGGGGAGGGATGTGTAGGGAAAACATCGTTATTACTGCGTTACATCGAGGATAAATTCAACGATAAGCACCTAACTACGCTGCAGGTATTTTGAAAAACTTTGTCCCCATCATTGTCAAAAAAAATAATAATTATGTACAAAATAACTCAAAATATATAATTTGACTTAAACTGTGTATTTAGTTTTTAATGTGAAATATTTGAATAGTAATAACTGATTAAGTACCTAATATTACAGGCCACTTTTTTGAATAAAAGGTTAAACATTAATGGGCAACGTATTAACCTTTCCATTTGGGACACAGCTGGACAAGAAAAGTTTCATGCATTGGGTCCGATCTACTACAGAAATTCTAATGGAGCTATCTTGGTCTATGATATTACTGACGAGGATTCTTTTGGGAAGGTAAATGAATAAACTCATCCATAAATAAAAAAGAGAGCAAGAAGAATCACAAAAATTCAGTATTATGAATAATATTTTAATGAATCATTGTCTTATTTGTTTCAAATTTAAGGTGAAAAATTGGGTGAAAGAGTTGAAAAAGATGCTGGGTTCAGATATTCTTTTAACTATTGCTGGTAATAAAATAGATTTGGAGCATGAGAGGACAGTGCCCCTCGAAGAAGCTGAAAGGTATTTCTCTCATCAAACTAAATAAGCAAAAGTTAATCTCAAGTTCCATCAGTATAATGAAATATTAAATTTCAGCTATGCTAATATGGTTGGTGCTAGACATTTTTACACCTCAGCGAAGTTGAATCAAGGAGTTGAAGAACTTTTCTTTGATTTATCTAAAGCAATGTTGGAGAAATGTGAGCAAAACGCACATAAGGAAGTAACCAGGACATCACAGGTTTTGGTAGTGGACGATGAGTTACCACCTGTACAGACATCATGCTGTTCTGGTAACAAAAGTAACTAAGTATTATTCTTTGCTCCTCGTATGCATATAAATCTATGAAAATTCATATCTTTTGCTTGAAAAGAATTAATTACTTGTAATACCTAAGTTCTCATTCAATTTATCAATATATTAAGGCAAATTAAAATTTGATGGTAGCTAATCTATTTTGTTGTACTTTATAATTATTGTGAGATTACTACATTATAACCATGGTCCAGTGAGTAAGACTTTACCATGTCATTTTGCTATGACATAAGGAAGTTATTGTAATATAAGTCAGAATAACCTTTGGCCTTCAAGAGCTGTGGACGTTCTTCTCTTCATCTAACAAAACAAAACAAAGTTAGGCACTTTTAAAGACTAGTTGCCAGATAATTTGCAAATTGAATTATTTTAATAATAACAAATCCAAATTCAACATTATATTTTTCACATAGGTAGTAAGAAAGAAAAGAAAGAAAGAAAGATAATTTATCTATTTATATGCATTGGATATATTTATGTAATATGCCAAATAATACGAATAAATTATGTATAAGATTGTGGAAAAATACAGTTGTCATGGTATATATAAAATTTACCATGACAAAAAGGAATAAAAGGTAAATTTTTGAAATGTGTCATTGAAGTGCATTCTATTTAAATCCTTTTTTTATTTATTTATGATCTTCACACTTACTACCATTACAGGATGGATCCTACTTATACGATAGTTTGTACAATTTTAAACAGAGAATATACACTGGTCATCATAATAAATCAACTCACCCTATATATTTTGTGTACCTATGAAGGAGACTGACGCCCGAATACTGAACTGCCACTCAAAAATTAAGTGGCACTTAAATTTAACAGACCCTCAAATTTGACGTTTTCTATATACGAAATTATAATGTAAGAGCTACTCAAACATATAAGTAGCGCTTATATATTTGAGTGGCAGTTCAGTATTCGGGCATGAGGGTTATAACTGAATGAGGTGTCGTTTTTATTGTGACATTTTTTACTCAGTAACTTTCTGTTGCTAGCCTTCAGTTGTTGTAGTCAGGGGTTGTAATAAGCCTTCTCAGAGTGATAACTATACTCGGGCCCTCTCCGTAAGTAGCGGCATTGCCGTGAAACCAGTCACTACACCACCATGGCAACATCAACACAAAAGAAGAAAAGCCTCCAGTATCACTTATGTGTGAGGGTGTGGCTATAATGTGACATGTCGTTACCGTGAAAGAAGACTTCATGAATAAAATTGAATAGTGTGCCAGCAATGGAACAATCATCAAAAATGAAACAACATCAGTTTTTTAGAAATCACCTAGATAATTGGAGCCTCAAATTATTGGCAGTTAATTAGTTTATTTATTTAACTTACAACTTCAAAAATTTTAAATTTTATGTAAATTTATATCTCAGGTAATATAGGTGGGCCAATTTAGTTGATGACCAGATAAGTTCTCACTTTGATATAGTCTGTAAGAGAACATAATGTTTTAGATTGAACATTGCTATGCTAGTGTAAAATCAGATAATTGGAAGAATTGCTATTTATGTATAATTTTAGTTTGGCGATCAACTGAATGCTTTATTATATAGTACTGTTTACCCATATTATACAAGCCTACCCTGGGCGATACCAGATAGAGGGAAAGTAAAAAAAGTGTCTTAATGTAGATACACAAATATACTGAAAAGCTTCTTTCTGATTTTACAAACAGCTAGCTGCGCGCTCTGGCTTCGTCTCGGTGCAATTATAGCACCATACCTGTGGACTTTTCAGAAATACTGTCTTCATTCAGTAAAATTGTCTATCTACATTATTTAAGATACTTTCTGTCCATGTTGTATCGCCAAGGGTCACCCAGTATATTATTATAGTTTGTTAACTTACATAGATTTTTTTATAATCATAGAATAAGATATAAGTAAGGTGATAGTGAGCTTTATTATATGGTTTATTTAGTTTTTGTAACTTGTTGCTGTCTTTGTTTCCGGTTGAAATTCTTTTACTACTTGTTAACCCTATAATAACATGTGATTCATGAAAGTAATATGTACCTGGGCTTAATAGAATGAATTTATACTGTTTCCACTGTGCATATCTACTTTTTGACCTGACGAAATATTTGTCTACCATATTCTGTAACTATTATGCGAATTAGCTCATATAAAACAGAGGCAAAGGTTTTAGCAATCCAACATAATTAAGGCAGATTTTAAGTCTGACCGAGACCTTTCCGGTAGAAAAACCGCATCTAAATCCGTACAGTAGTTTTTGCGTCCATCGCAAACAGTTTTTGTGTTCAGAATAGCTCATTTTAAAATACTTTTTTCACTATATCGAGTACCTATACCCTTTTATATGTACCCCTATATTATAAAGATTTCTGCACGATAAAATATTAGAATTTTTAAACAAACAGTAAAAGTACTGGATGTAAAAACATTTGATTAGCTGACCAGCCTCAAGGAATGCAATTTTATTCAAATTAAGTACTTATTTAAATCCTCTGATTAAAATATTATAATGCCTATATAACCTACATAAACATATACATATACCTATGTCATATGTTTCACTAAGGGCAAATCTTTTTGAATACACTGAAACCTATATAATGAATATGCTTGAATTATAAATTTTCACAGCTTTAAAATTCCAATTGGTGCATTTCAATATAGATAGCAAGTTCATTAATTTGTGGAAATCTAAAAATTAAAGTTTTATTTTGCATTATCATAAAAGTACAGTCAGCGTCAAAAGTGGATAATCATTTTCAGATCATAAAAGTTAAAATCAGCATGAAAATGATTCATTATATTTTAACCAAATATTATAGTTTTACATAGGCCACTAAGTAGTTAAACAGCATTTTCATTAGTAAATATAAAAATATATTTGCCCAAACACTAATCTTAAAATCTGAAAATACATTTTTTCCACATTTCTTATTTAACCTGGATTTCGTTTAGAAAATAACCACCACTGGTACGAAAAGCGACCCCGTTCTGAGAAGAGTCCGGCAAGATACCTACTCAGCGGGCTATTTTATTTTAGGCTATACAAACATTCTAGACCAGATTTCTATGTAGTCATAATTTAAGAATTACGATTACTAGTTACTAGTTACTAGTGATATTAGAATTTTTTTTAACTATACCTAAGAGTGAAATAAAATAATGGAGATTATTATAATTCGTCCGGTCTGCTCTGTTTTGTTAAGTTATAAATACTTAATAGATTTTTTAAACAAAAACATTTTTTTTATTTTATGTTGGGTCGGATCATCAATAAATTCTATGATGAGATGTATCCTTTTGTCTTTTTCATATAAATTGTGTACTTTCTGTTAAAGAGATGGATATTAATTTTAATTAAGGATATGTAATTGTTTCTATTTATTTTAGAGTTTAATTATAAGATCATGTTAGTACGTAATTGAAAAACACAATGCTGTTGTACCAGGAAGTTAAGGAGTTCAGGTGTAGGTAACGTGATTCTGTGATGTTTGTAGTCAGCAAGGGTATGTACATTGTACAGATGCTAACATACCAGTTGATACATTGTAATATACAACTAGACAAGTTAAAGCATGTTCAATTCTTAAATGAAACCAATGTAATTATCAGATAATAATAGTATATTCTAATACACTATTCTAATTTGTGATGTATCAGTCATTAAACAATTGTTATAAATATTCGAAGCTTTTTAATGCTGGAAATAAAGGTAATCCACCTTTCGTAAGTGAAGGAGTGAATACATTTTGTATATTAATATTAACTTGAATAAATTTGATGTATTTGCCAATATGTGTTTTTATGAATCTACTTTCATCACTATCACTATTAATAACATTATAACTACCTACTACACACAAATGAGCCACAAATCAATAACCAACAGCCTATCTTTAACAAAATATAATAATTAATATAATATATGACAGACCTAATTTTCACTTCAGATTTGCTGCTGCCTGTCCATACTATTAAACAACTGGTTGTACAATGCTAGTTTGGCTAGTCTATTACTACATGGCAAATACACACATAATGTGACTGGGTCAGTTAAATCTTACTCAGTTCCACATATATATGCACATATTGCACATCCTACTAATATTATAAACGCGAAAGTTTGTAAGAATGTATGTCTGGATGTCTGGATGTCTGGATGTCTGGATGTATGTTTGTTACTCTGCCACACAAAAACGGCTTAATGGATCTGGCTAAAATTTGGTACAGAGATAGATTATAGTTTGGAATAACATATAGGCTACTTTTTATACAAGCTAATACTGCGGCTCCGCTCGCAATGTCGATCGGTCGGGATTTCTAGATATATCTTTGTTACTCTTTCACGTAAAAACGGCTGAATAGATCTGACTGAAATTTGGTAACGAGATAGAGTAAAGTGTGGAATAACACATAGGCTACTTTTTATACAAGCTAATACCCGCGACTCCGCTTACGGAGTCGATCAGTCGACCCACGGAGTAGATCAGTCGGGATGTCTGGATGTATGTTTGTTACTCTTTCACGCAAAAACGGCTGAATAGATCGGGTTGAAATTTGGTATAGAGATAGATTATAGTCTGAAATAACATATAGGCTACTTTTTATACAAGCTAATACTCGCGGCTCCGCTCGCAAAGTAGATCGATCGGGATGTCCAAATATTATGTTTGTTGCTATTTCACGTAAAAACGGCTGAATGGATCTGGCTGAAATTTGGTACCGAGATCGAGTGTAGTGTGAAATAACATAAATAGGCTACTTTTTATACAAGCTAATACCCGCGGCTTCGCCCATGGAGTCGATCAGTCGGGATATCTGGATGTATGTTTGTTACTCTTTCACGTAAAAACGGCTGAATAGATCAGGTTGAAATTTGGTACAGAGATAGATTATAGTCTGGAATAACATATAGGCTACTTTTTATACAAGCTAATACCGCGGCTCCACTCGCAAAGTCGATCGGTGGGGATGTCCAAATATTATGTTTGTTGCTATTTCACGTAAAAACGGCTGAATGGATCTGGCTGAAATTTGGTACCGAGATAGAGTGTAGTGTGAAATAACATATAGGCTAATTTTTATACAAGCTAATACCCGCGGCTTCGCCCATGGAGTTGATCAGTCGGTAGGTATATTTGGATGTATGTTTGTTACTCTTTCACGTAAAAACGGCTGAATAGATCGGGTTGAAATTTGGTACAGAGATAGATTATAGTCTGGAGTAATATATAAGCTACTTCTTATACAAGCTAATACCCGCGGCTCTGCCCGTGGGAGTCGATTGGTTGGTAATCGTTTTTGGTCATATCCTCGGTCCTACTAAACCAAATTCAATCAAACATACGGCAGATTTTATGTAAAACTAAGACCTTTCTAATGAAAGGGCGGCATCAAAGCAGTTTTTGCGTCCATCACGAACAAACAGACAAGGATTGCAAAAAAATAGATATTTGTGGTCAACATAACCAAGTCTTTTTTTTTTCAAATATCGATTAGTAAAACTAAAAGTACTGTTATAAAGGGATATGATGTCCACACTGTCGCCTTAGGTGAACCCTGTAAAGATGGTGTAAGGTGAAACCAATAAATACGGAAAAAAAAATTTTTGGTCATATCTCCAAATTTTAGGTCTGACCAAGAAAACCGCACTAAAATCCGTTTAGTACTTTTTATCCGAAAGCTTTTGGCTAGACGAGTGGAGACCAGTGGAGTGGAGAGTGGAGCGGAGTGGAGAGTGGAGTGAACAGCGGAGTGGAAAGTCGAGTGGAGAGTCGTTTCATTCAAATAGACTTGGTGGCAATACCGAATTCCACGCGGGCGAAGCCGCGGGCGGAAGCTAGTTTAGTCATACATGCATGAGGTACACTTTATTTCTACCATAATAATCGATGGTTAGGTGATTTTCTTTTTTTAACATTATGATTTAGGCTAAACAGTAAAAAAAAACAAAAGAAACTAAACAGTATTGTTAAAAACCCGAGTAGCTTCTGCTAGGGGAGTCCTGAACGTGCCAGGTTTCAGCAAGTTAACCAACTGTTCAACGATTTCTTTTCCAACACGTACTTGGGCCTCCTTTGTTGAAGCACCTAAGTGAGGTGTTGCAATGATGGTCTTGTGTTGTATGATCTAAGGTTATAGGATCTGTCGGCGGCTCTTGTTCAAAAACATCTAGGGCTGCTCCACCAACCTGGCCAGCCTACAACGCGTCGAGGAAATCACGTGTGTGGATGAGGCCACCGAGGCCACTTATAACTTACTGCCGGCTTCCAACACAGCCTTGGTTACTTGAGTCGCTGATCTCACCACTAGCGCATCGTATTTCGGCACTTCTTTGAGAATTTCTTCCTTAGAGATCTTTGCAATGTTGGTGGCGCTAATTCCGTGAGCGTTCAGGATCTCGGTGCAGTTAGCGCCCACTCCATCCACAATCAATACCGATTTAATATCCAGGCCCATTTTGCACGAGCAACTCTTGTGCGCAGCTAGTCAAACGCCTCCTGAATGAGTACTCTTTAAAGCGTTTCCAGCTCGAGATATTTTAGGGTTATGTATTTTCACATGCTCCCATATTTGAATGCAAAACGGCGCATAAACAACAAACAACAGTCATTCCGAATTTGTTTACAGATTTAAAATAAAATTATATAGATTAGGTCTAAGTATATATTTCTCATCCAAATATACAATGGTTCCCCTTCGCCATTTTGTACTACAACAATAGAAATTAAAATAGCATATAACATGAAACATTGTTAAAAAATCATTATTGCACACACTAAGCGGATCCTAATATTATGGATCGCTGGCTATCCACAAAACAATAAAAAGGCAATTTCGATGCAGGTTTGTATAATGAAAGTTATTCTGTGACCAGCTTTATGACTACTATAATGAAAAGTAAAAGGAACTAACATTAGTACATAGTCTGTACATTTTTGTTTCAAGAAACTGCTTATAGGCGTGCGAAGCACAATATTACATTTAATATTTACAGCCTTTATAATTTTAAATATTAATTCTGAGTAGGTAACTTTTAAGCTTTCATTAATTTTTTTTTTCATTTATACATTTCAAGCATTCAAGACTTCTTTAAATGTGTGTATGAATATAATGGGAAATGTAAATATGGGCCTGCCACAAGTAGACCAGTGCAGATAGTATTTGAGACAAAAGAAATTTATAGTAGGATGAAACCTGATGGAAAAGGAAGAGAATATAATAAAAATGATAGGAAAAATAAATTACGGGCGATCTGAGGTCGGGAAGTGGGGAGGGGGGTGAGTTTTAAGGGTAAAAACGGTTTATCTCGATTTCCGGCAAAACTAAAAGTCCTATGGAAAAAAGTCAAATGACAAAGTTGTAGGTAATAAAGAGACCTACAACTTTTGTATTTACACTTTTTTCACATAACCTCAAGAAGTATGTGAAAAATTAAAATAATCAAGTTTTTGGTTTTTTATTTTTATCTTAAGCAAAACAAATTTGTTTTCCACGAAATTTGGTGAAAACTTAGCTTTTTATGTCCCAAAGACACTGTAATTTTTTTGATTTGAAATACTCTTTTTTTCCAGCTTATTTTGACTAAATATCGAAAAACCACCCTAATTTTCAATCGAAAATTCTCACGTCAAAATATCAGCTTTTTAAAAAAAGTCGAACAGCGTTTTGTTCGTTGAAATCTCTTCTTTCTGATAATGTAAAAATATATATACATTGCCATGGTAAATATTCTCAGAAAATGCAAAGAAGAAAAGCTCGAATCCGAAATTTATATTTTTGTATTTAGTCATTTCCTCGCTGAGATGGGATGAAAAGTTACGTGTTGCACTATAACTTCATGGTTGCACTCGAGTGCAAAGATTGTTCACCTTGTGCACTTTTGATTCCCTCGCTAAAGCTCAAGGTTCAACAGGTTTCATCCTACTATAAATTTCTTTTACTTTTTACCATTTTCATAGCTATCGGCACTGGTCTAAAGTAATAAATTCCTTAATATACACTTTTAACCTATTTTGTGCAAATGACTTTTAGATATTTCTCTCAAGAATAGTGTATAATTCTGCTTCAAATTCTATATTGAAGTTATTTCTAGATGTGTGTTAATATTATCTTGATCTAGTCACTTTTGCCAAATTCCTTAAAATCCTTATCCTTTAGAGATAGTTTAGATAATTTCGTTAAAGTTTTATTGGTTAGATAAATATATTTCTTGCAGTTTGTCCTTTTTAGGTTGTATAAGAATTTTTGGCTAGTTTGGAAATTTGTTTTATTAATCATTGAAGTGGAACATGCATCTGCACTTGCAAGATCAATTAGGTCGTTTTTGATTTGGACAAAGTGTCACTTGTCCGATTCTATTTCTTTTGTAACTTTCTTAGATTCCCATTTTTTAACAGTAACTTTCTTTCCAGTGCTATCCTCCTTCACTTCAGTTTTTTGAATGTTTGGTGAATACTGCTCAGTGACATCCATAGGCGGTAAATCTAGTAGATAAGGCATCATACTCCTCGTCTTCTCCTCAGCTGACAACCACTCCATCTAAACCAAGAAGACGTATGAGACAACAGAACAATAATAATTGGCAATTTTATTAGGCAGTTCAATTCAGATTCAGATCACAATGCTATATAAGAGTTATTCCTATTAATCTTCCCGAGACATGTTATGGTATGTTGCAATTTATAATATTGAACCAATCTTTTGAAAATAGGAATAATGTATTTACCTTCTGACGATGATCTTGCACGGCGTCGTCACAAATGTCTATACACATTTGCTCAGTGAGGCGTCCGTCATCTGACGCATACGCTGCAGCCTGCCAAGCAACTCCTAACTTGGATAGCGCTCGTCCAGACATACCCGCTGTGCGAGCCGCGAGCGTTGAACATAGTACACCATAGTCGAATTTGTCAACAGTCAACCGTCTGAAACAAATGTGTGAACATGTGAAGATGAAGATTTTAAAGAGGGGCGGGGCTTTGCTTATTTTTGATGATATGGGACTTTGGGGTCTAGATACTCTGTATAGTGATTACGTCAGTAATGTTTTTTTTTTTTCGAATTTGTACCAAATTGTCAAATTTGATTTGAATCATAATAATTATAATGCAACCCAAGAAGGGTTGTTTCCGGAGGAGGTACGTATACTCGATAACGTAAGAAATAGACCATCTTTAGGGATGCCCTGAATAATATGTATGTGCTTACTCTCTTATGTATTACTCGAGTCTCGAGTTTGCGTAACCCCATACTAATAGGAAATTTCGTTAGTAATTATCGCGCTCATGGACGTTTAACGCAAGTGTGGCCACAATTTGACAACGGCACTTACATCGGCAAGAATGGACATTTCTCCAAGTTAAAATATGCACTTACCTCTTTCCTTCTGAAGCTGGTATAAGAACGAATGTATCAAAATATAAACGTATTAAACGTTCACGCTCTTCAATTCCAGGTAAACCAAATTCGATCATCTTATCAAGACGATCGTTAATTGCAGAATCGAATTGTTGCGGTGTGTTAGACGCCAAAACTAACATTATTCGATTGCTTTGATCAGATGTTCTGTAGAGGAATGCATTCAGCGCAGCTCTCAAATCTTCACTTATTCTCTCTGAGGAACGTTTCCTTAAAAATGCATCAGCTTCGTCAATGAAGAGTAGTACACCTGGCAGTTAATAAATAGTTAGTATTCATTAATCAAGCTTAAAGAAACTGAACGCTTGTTTGTGTAACCTACCTTTTCTACTTGTATTCGCCCAATCAAATACTTTGTGAATAGCTGCCACAGCATCTTTACCCATAGGTGCAACATCTCCACCAGTTAAGATAGCATACTCCATGCCAGAATGTTTTGCTAATTTCTGAAAACAATCAAACCATTTTTTGATACACGACACGGCCTCTCTGATAGTCCAGGATCCTCAGTCCATTTTTGCAATTGATTACTATCAAGCTAATTTCCCGGATGACTTCTTTATTGATACATATTGTAAGGACACATTTTGTAGGGCAATTTTTTTGCCTGCATGCCGAATACATTTTGTATTTCTTCAAATCGAAATATTGTATTCCTGCTACACCTGTTAATTACCACAATATTGATAATATAATTTTTGTAAGAGATAAGTTGGATATCTCATAAAAATGAAGCTACTCACTTAGCTTGAAAGTAATAATTTGTAACAATGAACCGTGGATCCTGGACTATTATTTGAAATCTAGCATTGCACATAGGTACATTATTTTCATGGTATAGTTACCTTAGAGAATAGGGTTTTACCAGTTCCAGGAGGTCCATACATTAGTAAGTTTCTATAAAATCCCTTATTAATACGTGTGTTCTTTGTAGCGATCGCAATATCTCTAAGTCTACGTTCCAGATTCGGAGCAAGTACAACACCAGCCAGAGCATCTGATGGTTTTTTTAAGCTTGCTATTGCTTTCGATATCGTCAATATTGGATGCTTTACAGCCTCCAAAATGGAAAATCTTGATGTCTCATTGACAAGTGTTGGTTTACCTAAAATAAAATAACGGGTAAATTTTTGAACTCTAACAATCTGTTAATCAAAAAGTAAAAAAGAGTTAAAACCGGTAACATAACTAAAAAGCTATTTTGCCTTGATAGGTAGGTCAACACCATGTAGTCAGCACCTAAAAAATAAATCTACTCGTACTATTCAAATACAATTTTATACTTGAAATCGGTCAGTAATACTCATACTTGAAATAAAACTAAATAATTATAAACAATTATTCTACTTGTCGAAGTTAGTTTGTTGAATAATTTTTACTACTGTCATTATTTTTGGCATTGGCTTGTCTCTGCCCAATATATGCAATGAAACATTGTATATATTGGGCATGAACTTCCAACCAATCAGTCTAACTATTGGATTGATTATAATATACCTATCTCATTTGAGGCTTGCAATAATATCGATTTATCTTACTTTCATATTATTGAATATCATGTTGCGTTAAAATTGGTAAAAAAAAATGTATAAGTGTTGCCTTTTCAACTTCCTCATTGACAAAATGTACAGTCAGCGTCATAGAGACCAGACCCCCTCAATACTTAAAGAATATTTAGGTGACGCGGCTGACTGCGCCGGCCGCGGTACATGACTCACGAAGACGTCACGTGATGCGATCGTCGCTGAGATCTGCCTTTTATTTGCATGTTCATATTTGTAATTTTCTGATATTTTTCGTCTTTCGGCTCAATTCTATACCAAGATACAATATACTCACAAAAAGATGCCACATTAATTTATGTGCCGCTTGAGGATACGAACCCGCGTCTCCAGCGCCAGCCGACCATTTAGACCGTGCGTTATACCACTAGGCTATCGGTTCACTTGATAGTAATGGCGAAAATATGAATAACATTACTCCTATTTTATCGAACAAAGTGATAACGATGTAATTTTCTAGACCTTAAGGTTTAAATTTCAACTTCCACCATATGTGATAATAATAAGTGCTCATTTGACTAAAAGATAAGGTTGAAATTAGACGCTTGACACAGCTTGTTGCATACCGTCACAATTCACTTAAAAAAATTATCTGCTGAATGAGCTGCGGCTTATAGTATTATGATATCTGTGACGGCGCGCTAAGGTTGCAATTAGAATACTTCTTTGCCTTATTTACTAAACTGTGATTGAAGGTAACTTTATAATTCGTGGTAATTTGCATTGATGTTAATCCTCCTCGTAATATTATTCAATTTATTAAGTTTTTTATCAGTTTTTTGAGTAAATTGGAAGTATGTTTCGATTAACAAAATGTTTGAAACTTAAAATTGTTGTTCCCTGGGAGCAAGAACAAAGTATAAAGAAATTAAGCACGAGATATGGGCATAACGGTAAGAGTTACAATACAAATATATTATATATACCTATTTATTGCATAATCATGTTACATTTTCATTTACAAGTTAGACTTTCGGATTTCCATTTATTTATTATCGTTTTCATTACAGAGAAAAACAGTGCGTAACTGGATTCGAAGTGACGACGGGTGATATAAAATGTGAACGCCAAGGACCTGGCCCAGTTGCTTATACTCATGAATCAGAGAAGAAGTAGATAGTTAAAAAAACGTATTATGCTTAAGAACAAGCGGGCGGTTAACATTAGGTAATTTATTTATTATTATTTATTTATTTTAAATAGTATATATATGTGTATATAATACGTATATATATATATATATATATGTATGTATGGATACATATTGTATAATTAATATTATATGTTTCTAATTATTCTCTCCCCCTCCCCCTTACCCTTCAGGGTAGGCAGTGCGTGTGTGACACCCTTAGTGTTGCACACGTTCATAGGCCACGGTGACCGCTTCCCATCAGGTGGGCCGTGTGCTTGTCTGCCACCTACGTAGTATAAAAAAAAATACTATTGCTGCTGACATTGATTTACATATTGCAACAGATTATTGAAAAGGTTTATTATTTTAGGTTACTGGGGATGGATGTCTTCAATGGGCCCAGGCGAATAGTGAGCGATACCTAGGAGTGTTGAAAGACGTAATGCTGCCTTCAGTGCGGGTGGCATATCCAGAAGGATAAATTTACCTGGTTCAGGATAACTCTTCAGTGCATCGGTCCCGAACTGTGCAAGACTGGCTAAATGCACAAGAAGATAATTATATCGGTGTTTGAATATAGTCCTATAGCAAACTTGTGAGGTCAGATGGTTTTAAACTGGGACTCAAGTGAAATAAAGTAAAAAAAATTGGATAAAGAAGTAAACAGAACATGGGAACTAATGCGAAATAGTGCCATATGTTTCGATATGGTTTCGGGGATGAAAAGTCGTTAGCAAGAAGTGATAGACAGTGAGGGCCATCCTCGATCGTTTATCGATTCTTACCCAGGACAAATCTTTGTGTGATGAACACGATTATTTGCTATGTTTCTGGGTGTAGTTTATCTAAAAAAAATATCTAAAATAAGTAAGTATTATATATCAGTTGTATAGTATCAATATCACATAAGGTGCTTATTTTGGACTAGATGACGCTGTATATAAAGTGTCCTAACATTCATAATAATATATCCCATTACTCTTGTTTACAAGTTTATTAATCTTCACCATCTGACCTCACATATTATATAATGTTGTGTTAAAAGGGTTACTTATCAGAAAATGTGATCAAAGAGAAAGATGTATATTGCTATACTGTTATAGTTTAGCATGTTGGTTCTTTCTTCGTGATTCACAGGCATAAAATAACATTTGATTTTTCAACCATTCTTTCATACCTACTCGAAGATTATACAGAGTGTAAAAAATAATGTTTGCAACTTTAAATAAATAAGTAAATAAATATTGTAGTTATGTTTCTGGAATTATCTAAGTAATATTAAACAATTTATACTTCACTTAGGTTAGGCATTGTGTTTTGTTAATAAATTTAGGTCAGGTAACATCTAAAAATAAGTAACCCCAATTTAAGTCAGATAGAAAAGAAAAACTGTATACTCAACCAGGAAATGGACTCCATGTAGTCCTAGAAATGTAATTCGGCGAATTAAATTATTTTTTTTTATGCAACTAGCCTATCTTTTCTTACAAACCTCATACCTACTATAAAATTTGATTCCTTAAATAATAATTAACAAAAAGTGCTTGTGAGAATAAAAAAATAATTGTATGATTACAAAAAGAACTTAGTGTCCGAGGATTTGAACCCTCGCTTGTAGTAATTATAAAGCATTGGTCATAACCGCTAGACCAACATGCCATACACCTAAGGCTCCAAAAACCTTCTATACTTTCATGTCATTATCATGGGTGATTCTATTACCTTGACGCTTACTGTACTACTCAGTAAATGAATATTTAAATGACAGCCTTTGACCTTGACAATGTACTAATTTATCTTTGACATTAATTACCTTTTGAAATTATTTTATTACTATTGACATCAACTTGCACTTCTCTATTTAATTTTTGTTGTCAAAGCACGCTATTTAATTACTGACATTTTGTTTTGCATTTAATTCTAGTTTTTATTGACTGTCTAAATTTATTTTTCGTATGCCTGTAAGAGGCAGAGCATGGAAGATCTTATCTATCAATGTAACACCTTTATAATACCTATGTTTACGAAAGAAAATGATTACTGATTACTTATTACATTTCTCGACATGAGACAGTCCACCACAGTAAAAGTATTTCCAATTATTGTGCAAAAAGAGGAAAGACTCGTTTTCAGGTGATACTGATGATGCAATGAATTACTAGATCTTGACCAAACAGATAACAAAAATAATACACACCGATACGGGCTTCAATGAATCTTGCAGTTACAGAAGTGGCACCCTTAGCTGTGTAAACACCGAGTGCTAACAGAGACAAGCCACCAGCGGCAGCTAATGTTTTGTCCCAATCTGTGACGAGGGCATTCAGTCCAGCTCCCACCACAGTACCTGCTGTCCTATCAATCAGTTTATATAAATCAACTATTGCTGGTGTTTACCTGAGCAAGTGTTATAAGCTAAATTTATATTTTAGAAGATTATAGAATATTATTTTGGGTGTATTTTAAATGAACTAATAAATTTAAATTCTTTCTATAAACATTAAATAGGTAGCACAATACTTAAATTTCATTATTTCCAACCAAGCAGCTTGCTTAAGTGAAGGCACTTACTTGATACTCTCCAATATAGTAGTCCTATTTTCAGCTGCCTTTAATCTGATTTGCTCTAGCGTAATGTCGCGGTTTTCTCTATCAGCTTTAGCCTTGGCTCTAGCTTCTGCTTCTATTGACTTCAGCTTATTTTTCTCTCGCAATTCCATCTCATGTTCAATGGTTGCTCTACGCATAGCTTCCTGTTTGGCGACACTTTCTTCCTGCCTACAATCAGTTATATAATTTATTGAATGTTGGATGCAGTAGCCCTGATGATGCTAAACTCATAAAATGAATCACTTTATTTATGTATTTTACTACAACATTTATAATAGATTTAAATTTTAGTATGTTAGGAGGAAATTGGTAAGGCCCAGAGTAACTTACTGCTGGGCAAGAAAGGTTTACCTATGGCCACCATGCTCTATCCAGCACAGCATGGATGATATAACCTAGGAACCAGTCTTTATTTATATCAGTAGTTGCCACCCAAAACAGTTATAGTTAGTAGCACCTGAAGTAATGATACATCATAATATGTTATAAATTGTGAACTCTTCTGCTTCACTGCTTCAAAAAATAATCAGACGTCAGCAATTCTTGCCTAATCTCTAAAACATTCACGGTCACCACCTACCCCAAATGCAGAGTATGTAAATATTACAGAAATGTCTATTAAAAACTAATGAGACAGTGGATTGACTTACTTTTTCAATATTTCTTGCTGAGAAGCCTGATTCTGAATTAGTTGTTCTTCATATCTCTTTTTAGCTAATTGATCCTGATACTGAGCACGCATTTGATGTTGTTTTGTTTCTTCCTGAAATCAATGTCAATTATATAGTTTTCAACTTAAGACAGCTGAACTGTATAGTATGTGAATACAAGAGCATCGATATACAGCTTTTTATCTGTAAAACTAACCTGTAATGTTTTCCTACGCTCCTCATAATCAACCTTCTTCTGTTCTACTTTAGATTGCTCTATGGCAGCTTCATATTCTTTAATCTTAGCCATCTGCTCAGTCTGCTTTGTACTTTCTTGAAGTTTACTGAGTTCCAATGCTTCTTTTGCATGTCCTATAACAAAGAAAGGTAAATCATGAACATTGGTTTGTAATAGGTAAAAAAAAACTTTCTATGTAACAGTTTTACATTGACAGGGTTTCTGTAAGTCGGCATTTCCCAAATGGCGGGTCATGGCCCAGCACCTAACTGTAAAAATACCAACAAATCTCAACAGTCATCCAAATTCAGTTGTGATGCATGAGGCAGTTGCTTGTTGTTTTTGATTGGTGAATAGGCTTTTCCAGGAATAAATGCCATCTGACCTCCTTAAAAAGAAAGCCTATGCCTGAACTTGTCCATTGTGTAACACACCAACATGCAAATTGGAGTTAGTTTGGGCCTGAAAGATTTTGGCAGGGCCTTGTACACCCTAGTCATATACTTGATTAAAAGATTTAGTACTTATGCCATTTTTTTTACAGAAGACCTACAGAATCCTAAGACAGTTTCCTTTAATCTCCTATGGTAGTGGTCAGCAACTGGTGGACCACAGCCAATTTAAATAATATTTAAAATTTCTTTCATACATCTAGCTCCATGTATATTATGTTTTAATGCCATGAAGAGACTAACTTAGTACCTACTTACTAGGGTTCCATAGGACTTATTCTACATGTGGTTTAAATAGTTTTATCGATGTTGGTGAGTGGTGAGCTAAGGCTATAAAGAAATATTGTATCCTTTCCAACAATTAATAATAAAACTCTGAAGTAGACATTTCTTCAGTGTTTATGAGCTTTCTGTCTGATTATAGAACATGCTACATTATTTCAAGATTTTGCAGAGATGGGGAAGCTGTCTCAATCTCGATTCCTAAATGACGTTATCAAGGGGATGCACTGGCAGATTGAATTGATGTGGCTACTTTATTCAAGCCTTAGCCTAGCTATTTTAAAGCCTGTTTGCAAGAAGATCATCATCATCTCCTGAACCTATTCCCAATTGAGATGATGATGGTTTTTCATTCTAATCAGAATGCAGTTGAAGTTCGATATTTGCTATATAACAACTTCCCTCGGCCTAAACATTTTATACACCATTTTATAAAAAAGTGCTAAGACAGTTTTTGTTCGTTTCAGAACTTCCCCATACTATCTCAGTTAAAAAGAACACACTGTGTACCTATTTATATTTTCTTATAGGCTGACTGTTTGATTTGTTGTTCTTATAAATTGACCAATTTATTATTTTTATTAGTACTTTAATTAGATTTTTAATTAAATTATTTTGAGTAGGTACCTATAAATGCTAATTAGATTTCAATATAAAATAGTTCCTATCACAATGAAAGTGTAAATGTATATTATTCTGATTGGAATTATGAAGCTAACCAATCTGAAATCTGATTTTGAAATCACACATGTCATACTTTTATTAAGCATAATGCATCTACGATTTTTTTTAAGTAGATCATAGAAAGTCTGGTAAATATTAAATGAAAATTTTAGGAACCAATATGTATGTTATCAGATGGATATTATCAAAGCCGGGATCTGTGCTATAGGTTATGCGGTCGCATTATGCAATAGCGCACAATGTGATTGATAACGCTATTGACTTACTGGATTTTTCTAGTTCTCTAGCTGCTTGAGCAGCTCTTTCCAATGCACTGGAATCGAAACGATACGCTTCCATCGCTTTTCTTTCAGATTTAGATAGACTAACTGGTGCTGCGGTGCTCGTGGCTGAGCCCCCAGCGTCAGCAGGCGTATCATCAGAAGGTGGTTGAGGAGGCTTGGCACTGTACCCGAATAACCAAGACATTTTAGACTTCTTAGGTACTTTTATTTATTAAGTAAAATTTACTTTCAAAAATTAATTTATCAAAACCCCTGCCACTTCAAGAACTGACGTTTTTTGACTCTACCATTAGCAAAGCACTAACTTCACGTAATACATAAAGTAACTATTAATCTGTGACTAACTTCACTTCACTTTACTTGACCATAACCATCTCGGATGACATTTTTATGTAGTTTCAATGTTTTCAGTTAACTAGTCTTTTGACCAGTATCTTTATTTTTTGTAAGAGTCATAGATTAGACGTAATCTCGTAGGAAAAGTCTCGTTGCATGAGAAGTTGATGCCGATACTTATTTATTTTGCAGATCGTCAAAAGTGAGTACCTACCTAATGTACCTATTGCGTTGCGATAAAGTTTCCTACACTTATTTGACGTTCTAAATTGCACGAAAATATGAATAGGGATTAAGGGATCATCAACTTTTGATGCTGAATGAATGTGGCTAAATGTACAACTTTTATTACACTAATTTATTACATATATAATAGACTTCATATTACAAGTATCTACTCAATAATGAAATCTCCGTTGGACATGATTATGTGTTATAGGCAAACTTTGGATTTAAAATATTAACAGTGATGAGGCTCGGTTGGCTTTCATTTGATTAAATAACTTTCATTATCTCCATTACTTCTTGTACCTACCTACCTCGTTCTATAGGTGTAGCCTATGGGCTATAACGCGTCTATGTAGGTACCTACCTACATAGACGCGTTCAGCTGCTGGGGCTGAGTATACCGCGCTTCTGTAACGCATCAGTGATGTTCGCGGACGACCGAAAGGATTACTTTTACGCAACCAAGTCTCAAAACATACATATCACTGCTGATAAAATTTGAGCTTAGATTTGCAAGAAAGGCAGGATTATAATTTGTGTGGGCATGTGCACAGCGTTCTAATACCTAAGTAGATCATTATTATTTCCTTGTACATAGGTAAGTGTACCGCCGGCGCCGCCGGTACCGCGTTGTATTGCATGACAGAGTCCTATAATCTTGTTCGCATCGCACTCGCTGAAGTGCATGATGTCTTATTTATTAAACTTACGCTTGCGTTGCGTGCGAGCTTGCGAGTAAAGAAGAGATAGATTTAGAACAAAAAACTATACAAGGGTGTAATCAAATTGTCTCGGAATTTTGAGGGGTTAGTAGGTATAGGTATCAATACCTATCCAATCATACTCAGAAACTCAAAAAGAAAAAGTATAGGTACATTCTTTTATCGTGCGGAAATCCCCATGGATACCACCGCCGTCGGCCATCGGGGGTGGTTATGTCGGGATCGAACCGACTAAAACCGCACGCCGTCTCGGGCCTTAGTAACCGGGGTGTAAGTTTACCCAATAGGCATATCCCTCGCACCCCAGCTGACCCCGGCCCATCTACGGGTTTAAGGTGGCCCTCTCGACCCACCGAGAGGGGGAGGGGGGGTGGGGCAAACATTACGCCCCTTCGCCACGACGGTGGGGTGTAGGGTGACAAGCAGCCGCCCTGTCACCCTACCGTCGCCACGCAGACAATCAGCTCGCCCCCCGCTCGCTCCCCACTGCGCCCTCTGCTAGTTACAGGGACACGTGGAGAGCCTCGGAGCAGCCCTCTCCCCGGCCGGATTGGCCGCAGACAGCAGCGCCTCCCGTGGCGAGTGGGAGGCGCTACTCGCCTCCGTTGCTCGGGTGCACCACGTGGAGGTTCCGGCCCGCACCCAAAATATAGGTACAAAAATATTTCCTACTATTATACGTCGTTGGTATTTGTATGCTAACGCAATCGAAAGGCTGCAACTCGGGACTGGGAGCACTCTTGATGTGGTTGACTGCATTTAGCGTGTTTCGTGCCAAAATGCAGCCAACAGCTGATTCAAGTGGGGGTCGATGCACCACTCGATGCGGTAGGTGCAATGTAGGTACCTACTGTGAAATGTGAGTGACTACCACAGTCTGCATATTCATTAGTGACATTGCACAAATATCTTCGCAATGAATTTTTGAAGTTTTCCTCTAGGGGCTCTAGGGTTTAGGGCTGGGGATCCCAAGAAAGCTCACTAAATGGAAAGGTCGGAGTAGAAGAGCATTTATAGGAGAAATAGATGCGACCGGAATTCGCGTTGAGATGAGGAAGGTGAACGTACTTAAGTAATTGTATTGATACGACAATATAGATATTAATAAAACATTTATTTCTGTTAGGACAGCCGACAATTTTAATCACATTTTAACAACATATTTTTGAACATAAATTAATACAATAAAATAATTAAGTATATATTTGTGTATATGAAAATTGTTCACAAAACAACATATCTAAGGTATAATTAGATATTGTTATGTTGGTAGGTATATACTCGTATTATAATATAAGAATGTATAATTCTTGTACGAAGATTTCCTTATTCAAATATAGCTATCAAATGACCTATATAAAAGTAGATACTTTGACTTTTGTAAAGGATTTCCAAATAGTAAACTACTTTTTAAGTTGACAGCTTCAGTATCAAAAAAATGCGTTTATTAAATAAAATTATGAAGTATATTAATTTAGTTTTTGTGTAATATTATTCTAAAATGATGCTATTAAAATTATATGGCTAAATGCTGGTGTTATAGAAATTATACTAAAACTGTTAAACATAAATTTAATGTGATGCAACTTCTCTAGCACAAGCTTAATAATCAATCATCATTCTATGTAGACTTAAAAAATAATGAACACAGTATAAACTTAGGCCCTTTAATTTATTGTAATAACAACCGAATGGAGATGGATCATCGCATCCCAATGAAAATTATAGATTTTTAGAAATATCACTAATTTTAATCGGTTGCAATAACATGATAATAATATATCGTAGTTACTGCACATAACACTTCTTCGTCGTGAATATTGTAAAGAAAATATCTAACCTAAGCAGAACATAGATCATTCGAATGAATTAAATACGAAATGAATAGCACGTGGAACTGTAAGTAGGTACCTAGGTAGAAATTAGCAGATTTGCTAACATGCATCTGTAGATTTGAGGTACTTAATTGAATTGCAACTATTTAAAAGTACATAGTAGGTAAAATATCACTCAACAATTTAGGTACCTATCTAGTTTAAAATTATTGTTTTGAGATTCGAACCTATATACTTACCTAATTATAAAAAATACATACATACCACTAATGAATTAATCACGAAATTAAAATGGCAAATAACATCAATTTTTCATTAAATCGGCTTATTCATGCACAGGTCCGACCGGGAATTAGACAGGTTATTTTTATCCCGGGAATCTGCAATTCACGATCTGGGAACGGGATCAGTATTCTACACGAGTAATGTAGGTAATGTCTGTAAGCGCTGGTCGATGTACCTACGTAATCTATGTAACTACACACTTAACGATTGTGATAATCATAACAATAAAAACGGCCCAGAGCCTAATCATGTACGAATAGTTATGCAGACATCAGAGAAACTAAGATATCCTTTAAGATATACACACAGATATTTACGTTCAAATAAATTATTATGTTGCTTACTTGCGAACCTGGATGTTTACCATGTTGCTATACTTAATAGCGATAAAATCGGCTATTAAACAGTCCTCGATTAGGCACGCACGTGCAATACACATTTAATCTACGAGACTATAGCAGATTTGTATTAAAATAATTTAAAGTTAATATAAGATTGTCTATATTTTAAGCAGTGGTAACGATAAATATTAAGTAAAATATTCTACACATGTATGAATGTATTAAAGATGCTGAAACAAATATAAATAATAGCTAACGTATAAGGTACCACTGGCAAGTAAAAAATAATAAAAATATAAAGTAGTGGTTAGTTAGACTAACCAAGCAGCGCGGCGGTACAAAGCCGGACAGATCATTCGTTAATTAATACTGGGAAATAAGATCGTTTGATTCACATAGCTACACTTACATCCTAAACATTGTAAATATTGACTGGTGTCTAATCTATAACAACAACACATTTATTATATTTAAGTAGAATGATTCCAGTTCTATGAATTAAAATGTGATGTAACGTAATGGGTTTATTTATAGAACTATTATTTTAACAAGCCTTAAACAACATTAATAAAATAATGCTTGTATAAAATTGGCGACTTAAACCGTATTGTGCTGGAATTGCATTGGGGTTCACAAATATTTGGCACTATATAAAAAAACGTAAGTATGGCATTACTCTTACATATATGATATAAAAAATCTGACAACATATAAAATAGGGTAGTTGCCTAATTAAAAGAATGAATTATATTTAACGAAAATAGCTCAACTGAAAATCTCACAAACACTGAAAATAACATAGATTCTTGATTTATTTGAACAATGTTTTTTAATTACCAAAATAAAAGTGAACATCATTTTATTGAGGACTCTGGCAACGACAGGGTGGGTGGATTTTTTATAGTTATAAGATGTTCTTCATTAAAAGTAGGTGTTTAAATAAGTATAAAAGACAGACGACTTCATGTGACGATTTGTATTTTTGTAGTATTTTCTTTAGTATATATGGCCACTTTGATGTTGGATAAAAAGATACTGTTTTAAATAGTTAGCCAACTACCCTATTGCATTTTAAAGTACTAACCTAGTCAGTAAAACATATTATGCATACATCGATTCATCACTTTATAACTATTAGCCATACGCAACCAGAGCTGCACGTAATTGTTTTTAAATCGAGCAATCGTAAAGTTCTCCAAAGTAATTTAAGCTGCCAAAATTAGAATGTGATTAGCTGGCTGCTGACAACGAGCATTCAGAAAGAGTTTCAGAAATAAAAAAATCTAGATATTATATAAAAGGAGATTCAACCTCAAGATCCCTATTATTTGTAATGAGTGTTATATTCTGCTATCAACGTCAAAATGGTGTAATTACGACTTTTTCGAGGAATACAGTTTATTGCAGTGGCAAAAGGTGAAAGGGGAAACAGCATATCGCGTATCGTATAACGTTTTGAAATTCAATGTCACAACGCTTGCCGTTCGCCAGACACTTGCTTGCGTATGGCTACACATCTGAAGACATTTTATAAAAAAGGGAATTAGCAGCGTTAGTGCATTTGCGATGCCGGCCTTGTATGTTCAGATCTCATTTCGCGTTTTCGTATGACGTTTATCGACGGTATTGTCCTAGATAGGCGCCGCAGTTAGGGCATTTATGATGCACATCCATGCAGCTGTCAATGCAGCACGGGATGAGGCAACATCCTAACACACACCTGAAACAAATAATATTACCTTAATTCTAAGTATTAAGTGACGTGACACCATTTGAACAGTCACACTTTGTGGTCGGTTATTGTATGAAATTATATAAATACATCGAGCTTGATTCGAGTTAAATAGTTATATTATTAATACAATATTACTCACCCTACAATACATATAATGGCCCCAGAAATGTAAGCAATAAGTCCAGGTTTGGTCTGAGTAGCTGTATCCATCTCGGCATGGCAGCTTGGACAAATCATGTGAGTGGGGTGCGGCCCCACGGGAACGACTGTAGTCACTATTTGTGGCCCAGAAGCTGCAACAAAATTTTATTTAAGTAACTAATTTTAAAACTTTACCACACTTATTAAAAGACTTGGACCATAAGAAAAGTAGTTTAAGAAAAAAAGAGGCTTTTAATTCCATCTGAGCCCTGAACTGCCAGTGGAAAGCCTGCGCCTGGTATATGTACCTACCGTCTTGCAGGTGAGGTTGATTTTAGCCCCAAAAATGTTTGTTGGTGGGGGCCTCATACGTTTTCCTAGTATTACCTGTAGTATTGTTATAAAATAATACAGTCAACAGACAAAATGGAGTGAAACTTTTTTTTTCAATCTTATCAAGCCAGCCTCACTAGATAATGTTAAATTATGTATAAATAGTAGATAGGTACCTAGGTATCTATTGTAAATTTAAACTATTTAGAAACTGAGTAAAGCATGCGTCATAAAAAGTTTAGATTCATTCTTTTGCGTATACCCTTGAATTCAGGGTCAAGGCTTCTTACTCTGAACGTAGGTATAGGTAACCTTCATGAAGAGCTAATAAATATGTAATAGCATAGTAAGCAAAGATAACATACTGAAGCCTTTATTTACTCACAATAAGGTGTATGATTGTGGAGGAGGTTGTGACGTGTGTAAGGACAATGGTACATGACGGATTGTTGTCTCTGTTTATCCTAGAGAGAAAGAGGCATATAGGCATAGGCAGAGGCATAGAGGATATATAGGCACGTATTCATTTCTATTTAAACAGCATTTTAGTTGAACGGCGGTTTTATCTGATGCTAGTAGGCTAAGATCCGGTGTGAGAAATATATACTTTCACCTGTTATTTTTCAGTGATAAGAAATAAATTATACATAATATTCATATTAACATAATTGCAATAGGTTGCCTAGTTAAATCGCGCCCGGATAGTATTAAATAATGAAATTAATAATTAAAATTCTTTAAACTTCTTCCCCTTTTATCATTAAAAAAAACCAGTACCCAACAGAATTGAAAACGTAAACGTTACCTCGCGCCCTGATAATATTCAATAATTAATGAAACCGTATTGTATGGTATTGAAAAAGCATTTTGTATACATAGCCATAGATGCGGTCTATATAGCTAAGTATACTCTCGTATCTTCAAGTGTATTGTACATTTTCCGGCAGGCAAATTGTCAATAATTATTTATAACTAGCTGTGCCCCGCGGCTGCGCTCGTGGCATACTTAGTCCCCGTGGCAAGATAAAAAGTATCATATGTTCGTCTCCTAGTTCTAAGCTACCTCTCCATCAATTTTCAGCTAAATCGGTCCCGCTGTTCACGCGTGATACCGTGACCAAGGGAAATAGGGATTTCTAAAATTCGCGCGAAACGCGCAACTTTCTTGATTTTTTTCTTAAATAAGAACCTTCTCCTGACAATAACAAACACAACAATAAAAGAATTAACGAAATCGGTCCAGTAGTTTACGCGTGATGCCGTGACCAAGGGAAATAGGCAACCTATTTGCAATATTTTAATATGAATATTCTCTCTTCTTAGTCGTACACTCCTGACGGAGTGGTCGTGGTCATGGGTCTTCACCTACATTGGTCACGGCACGGTCTTGTTAGATTTCTCCATCTCTCTCTGTTTATGGCACTGTAAAGTATGAAATTTCATGCGAATATAGGTTCAGCCAAATCCGCAGTTAAGACTGGTAAAGTGGACCCCAGACTCCGAGCTGTAAGCTTTGGATGCGTCTGGGATTAACGCTAGGTTGAAGAAGAAGAAGGCCCTGTGTTGATGAATCAGTCAGTCAGTCATCCGGCCAAGCAATTATATATACATACTAGCTGTTGCCCGCGGCTCCGCCCGCGTGGATGTCGAAATCCGTTTCAAAAACTATCCTATCTCTCAAGTTGGATCGAACTGCACATGGTGTGCGAATTTTATTATAATCGGTTAAGTGGTTTAGGAGTCCATTGAGGACAAACATTGTGACACGAGATTTATATATATATACATATATAGATAAAACTGTAGAGAGGTCAATCACTGTACATTGAATATAATATACAAAATAACTTTCGGGGGATGATTGGTCATCGATACTAATGCTAAAAATGCAATCAGTCAAATTTTTATCTTACTGTCTGTCTGTCTGTATGTGGACGCATGAATCAAAAACTAATTGAGTGATTTTGATCAAACTTAGTATGATTATAGTTCATACTCCTGGGCAACATATTATAGGCTAATTTTATATAAGTTAATGCCCGCGGCTCCGCTCGCGCCTCGTTTTTAGATCGGTCATGGTTTTTTATCATACCTCTGGTTCTACTTAACCAATTACAATTAAACATACGGTAAATTTAGCAAGACCTTTCTAATAAAAAAAACCGCATCAAAATTTGTTCAGTAGTTTTACGTCCACGTGGAAGAGTGCAGTGGAGAGAGTAGGAGAGAGTGGAGTGGCGAGTCGTTTTATTTAAATAGACTTGGTAGCATTACCGACCTCCACGCAGGCGAAGCCGCGGGCGTAAGCTAGTCACTAATAACAGATGAGAGTATAATATTCCTTATACCGGATCTTGTACTATAGTCAGCTAACATAGTTTAATTGAAATGGTTGCGTTTATATGGCAGTGATATCCAGCGCTAGTCTGTTGCTTTAACTAGGGATAGTAAAGAAAAAGCTAGGTACTAGAAAAATGAAGGTAAAAGCAAAAGCCTCTCACTCTCAAATCTATGTCAGCAGGAATTTGTACACTGTATTGTGGAGATACTCCTTTGATGCTATATGACTGTCGCTGCGCTTTATTTCGACTCAAAGATTGACTAGCCTTTAAAGAGATCTTGGTGTTTCTGTAAATAATCTGATAATAAAAAAACTATCCTTTTGGATAGGAATTAATTGTTCAGATTATTAAAAAGACGAAACACAATGCTTATATTTCCTCGGCCATATAACTCGTGAGTTTATATGTGAATATGCTTAAATGTCACAGCATAAAGTCCTTTTTACTACAGAATGACATTGAATGGTCAAGGTTATCACGTAGTTTAATAGGTGTATTAGTAATCGAATAAATTTTGAATCTATTTCAATTTCAATTAAGAAACATGAAGCTATTAAGAGTATATACATATTGTAACTATAAAACTTATTAGATATTTATATTACTGACAAGTTTGTGTTCGATCACATATTCATCTGCTGGTAAGTGACGATGTGGTCAATGATGGAGTGAAAACGACGTGGTGCAGAAATGGGCTTCAAATTCAGGAGAAAATCTGTTCTATTATATAAAACTAACTGGGCATTTGGTATCCAGTTATATAGTAAATAAAGCTGTCCACATATGCAAGGTGTATACCCATGCAGTCACCGGACCAGTGTAGTGGAATGCAAACTACTTGACACAAATACTTCATTGTTACCAAATAAATTCAAACCTAAATACCAATATAAAAACCTATAGAAGTCAATACATAAGGTATCTAACCTTAGTTAGAGTTCCTATTTAACACGAGTCAATTAACACTTGTTGCCCTTTTTTTCTTTTTAAGGTGTGGAATCTCTGACAGGTACTGATGTCAAATAGTGACTCGTTATCACGCCCGAAACATTTTGAATCTTTTTTTAAGGAAATACTACATAGCTATGTGATTCTATTTCTTTCATCTGTTAAATTTATTAGTCCAATTATCTAAATATGTTACGTAGGTACAAGAAAACATGAACAAAGAAAACCAGTGAATAAGAGGTAAGGTCATATTCTTTTTACTACCTACATAGCAAAAATATTAAATTAAATTAAATTAAATTAGCCTTTATTTACTGGTCTACATGTATAAATCTTATTCTAATGCTTACAATCTATTATTTACGTAAAATTAACTTATTAATAACATCAGTCAGCATCTGAATCGTGACCAGGTTGTCCTCGGACATAGGCCTCCTCCAGAAGGCGCCATTGGGTTCGATCCCTGGCTAATCTACGCCATCCTTGTGGTAGGTCATCCTCCCACCTTTTAGGTTGCCTTCCCCTTCTCCTTTTTCCATCTCTCGGGTACCAGAATAGCATTTCCTTAGTCCACTTGTCCCTAGAGGATCTAATTGTATGTCCTGTCCAGCACCATTTTAATTTCTTAATTTTTCTAGAGACATCAATCACTCTGGTGGCCTTTCTTATTCTGGTTAATCTCCATTTGTCTCTCAGCCTAATGTGTAGCATGCTACGTTCCATCCCTTGTTGGCACACTTTCAATTTCTGGCTGAGTGACTTTGTCAAGCCCCAGGTCTGGCATCCATATGTGAGCACCGGTAAGATGCATGTGTTGTACACCTTGCATTTTTCGGACATAGGTATAGATTTATTTTTCATTATCTCTTTTAGAGACCAGTACCGAGCCCAGCTGTTATTGACTCTTCGTCTTATTTCTTTGTCTGTCTGTGATTGTGGTTTCAGCAAAAATATTATTCTTTTTTATGTTATATTATTATTTTTAGGATAAAGATAGTTCATTTAACAGGTTTTTGTAGGCCCATTAAAAAGCGCAGATAAAGCAAGTATATATAGTACTTTATAATATTATGATAACTAGCAAAACCTTGAATATTGATGACATATTTTGTGAAATAGTAAACTTACATGGTGGGTATTGAGGAGTATAGGGACTTGAAGGCCCAACTCCACCGACAGCTTGAGAGTAGCTTGGTGGCGCAGCTGGCGGTGGTTGTGTGGAATGTGCGCTACCAGGCCAGCCATATGGAGGAGGATTCCAACTCTTTTCCATTGTTATCTGTGAAAGCTTCGTTATGTTAGTATTTAGAATATGTCACTGTGATGCAATATAATCTTGAAGCTATTTATAGGTATGACTCCACCAACCTATTTGTCCCACAAGTCACGAAAGTTTATGCGAACTTAATTTACTTCTGTTTTCAATCAACTATAATGCCACTAACGCTTCGGGTGGAAAATCAATACACCCGATAGTGACGAAAATGGACGGGCTTGTTTTTTTTATTTTCTAATACTAGATATCAACAAGACAAGTCAATAATGTATTGCCGTCCGTCAAGCAATTGACACAAAGGACAGTGTTGCCAATGAACAAATTTATACTTACTACACGTGCGCTATATAACTGCTATTCTATAAGTGGAGACCATAGCGATCTTCAAGTTACATCCATGAAGCTATAGGTTACATCGGCTGACCGACTGACAAGGCTCTTTTGCAGACGAGGGTCAGGACTTTCTTTTGGAACCCTACCCCGGGTCATACATGCGACAGTGGCTCTCCGGATTCCTATTTCTATAATCTATCTTCAACCTAGCGTTAATCCTAGTCGCATCCAAAGCTTTCACCTCGGAGTCAGCTGTGGTCCGCTTTACCAGTCTTAACTGCGGATTTGGCTGGACCTCGACATTTTCCGTGAAGCGACTGCCATCTGACCTTCACAACCCAATGGTGACATTAGGCGATATCGAAGCATGCAGCTAGACCGTTGTTGTTGGACTTTTTAGGGCTCCAACTACCCGTAACGACTGCCATGTATGGCAACCGGGACCGACGGCTTAACGTGCTCTCCGAGGCACGACCAGACCAATGCAAATACCCATATTCATTCATTCAAATATTTGCACTGAGGGGGATCGAACCCGTGCCTCCTGCGCAGCGGCCGCGTTCACTACCGCTGCGCCACACAGGCTGTCTCCGTCTCCTGTCTCCTATTTCTATACCTATGAGAACTCAAAAAAAAAACCGGCCAAGTGCGAGTCGGACTCGCCCATGAAGGGTTCCGTAGCAGCAAGTAAGTATACGAGCCCATATTATAGCTTGTGATATCTAAACAAGCTAATATTATAATACCAGTTTCACAAGAAATACCTATTTAAACCAAAAATATTGTCAATTAATTGCGGTTTATGACGTATTAAAAAAAACTGCTTAGTAGATCTGGTTCAAACCAATTTTCGGTGGTATTATGAACCTCAATAGCATTTTTGAAGACCTATCTATAGATTATATGGGTTTGCTAAAAATAAAAAAAAGTTTCTGTTGTTTGTTGTTAGTATGGGGACCCCCAAAATTTTATGCTTTTTTTCTATTTTTGTGTGTTAATGCGGTTCACAGAATACATCTACTTACCAAGTTTCAACAGCATAGGCCTTATAGTTTCGGAGAAAAGTGGCTGTGACATACGGACGGACAGACAGACAGACGGACAGACAGACATGACGAATCTATAAGGGTTCCGTTTTTTACCATTTGGCTACGGAACCCTTAAAACTGCAAATTACCACCGCCAGGGTGCGAGAAAAATGCCCTTATGGCCACCTTACCTTACACCCCGCCGCCGTTAGAAGACCCTGGACGGCATGCGGTTTTAGACGGCTCGACTGCGACATAACCTGCCCTGCTGGCGGCGGGGTAGGAAACCGTGGGGATTTCCGTACGAAAAAAAATGGATTCGTGGTTCCTTCTTCTCCTCACTGCGAGTCTTGCACACAGTAATGTTGCAAAGCGCGAGCGCGTGGGCTGCCGCTGTCGTGGGGATATCCGCACGAAAAAAAGGTGTGATAGTCCCTTTCCGCCTATTTTCTTTTCTCACAACTTTTTCAATACGTTTTCAACTTGTAGATAATCTTTTCACAGATATGAAACCGTCGTAGGTCAATTAGAAACTTTGTTTACCGTTCTACAGAAGTAGATATCTTTACTGCCTGCATTAGGTAAGTATATACCTTTACCTACCTAGGTACACGAAACTTATACCTAAATCGATTTTATTGAAACTTGCATCTTTCAAAACTTTCTATAGGTAGGTACCTACTTTTAATAAAACTGTAGAGAGGCCAATTCTGTACATTGAATATATTTTACAAAATAACTATAGGTGGATGATGCAATCAGTAGGTAATTTTTTTGTTTTTCTGTCTGTCTGTCTGTATGTGCACGCATGGATCAAAAACTGCTGGAGGGATTTTGATCAAACTTGGTATGATTATAGTTCATACTTCTGGGCAACATAGGTATAGGCTACTTTTTATACAAGCTGATGCACGCTGCGCGTCGTTTTTAGGTAGGTTATCGTTTTTTGGTCATATCTCCGGTTCTACTCAACCAAATGCAATCGAACACACGTCAATTTTTTTAAGTCTAAGCAAGACCTTGACGCGGTTTGTTTGTTGTGGAGACCAGTGGAGTGGCGAGTGGAGTGGAGTGGTGAGTAGTTTTATTAAATTTATAGGTATAATAGACTTGGTGGCGATATAGTATTAATTAAAACGGAAGTTTTAGTTAGGTACGTACTCGTATGCTTTTAAATTCCACGCGCGAATATCAAAGTATAAAGGCCTTGTTAGATTTATTACCTAAGTAGGTACTCGAAATCAAGCCATGGCTAACATAACTATTTTACGATAGGCAGGTACGTAATAAAATCATAGGTAGGTATAGCCTCATAATAAATTTGTTGGATAGGTACAAGTTGTGAGTTGAAAATATTATTACTTATAAAAAAACAAATTTTCATTATTATTATGAACCTAAGCAGATATTATTTTCTATAAATTTATACTGAACAATTCTTAGTAGGTACATATATTAAAGAAAATAAATCAATCGAAGCAGCAGCATCACATCGTATCCACGAACATTCATGATGCCAGCGATAGTCAATGTGTACCTACATTTTGGCCACGGTGCTGGTTACGACAGGGACGCGGCGCAGATTGGCTGCCTGGAGAGTTCAAAAGAAAGCCGATTAGCGCGTGTTCCAGGGTATCGATGATGTCACAATGAAATATCCTTATGTGGCCAGTTTGATTCTACTTGGTTTTGCACGTGTCTGTACAGGCTCTCTTATAACTCCATATTGGGTTCTAACCGCAGCGCATTGCTGCGTGCCCGGATTAACACACATACAACACGGTAATCTGTCAATCCCGTTTATTTTAACCCATTCGAAGAGTGAAGTGGTTAGATGTGTACCACATTCACGACACCGAGATTCAATTACAAAGCCTTATGGTATAGGAGTATTACTTGTGAAACATGCAGTGCAAATGGATAATTACGGAACTATTTCTGCGGTAGACTACTCGACATTGTCGGGTCTTTCCGTAGAGTATGCTGGCACTGGAAGTACGTTCTTAAGGGAACCAAACGTTATAAACGTAATAGAAAAGACAATACTTGATTTTCAGCGTCCGTTACAAATAGGGCAAGGTGTTGTCACTTCGTGTAGTAAAATATTTAAAGGATTTATTTGTGTATCACCAAGGTGTTCAATTAAGCAATCCGCACTAGAAGGAGATGCAGGTGGGCCATTATTTGTAGATAACAATATCGTTGGAATCGTGTATGGAGGTCCTTCAGAATACTTTTATGAGAATCATGAACGATTTTTTACACCAGTAAGTTCACACCAAGAATGGATTTATAGCGTAATCACTTCAAAACCCAACTGAAAAATCTGGCATGTTTTCAAAATATTGAATTCTGTTTTTTAAAATTTTTACGTCTCCTAAGTAGGAAACTGTAATAATATAAATATTCTTATTTTTACTTAGTTTGGATTTTTAACCGTCCAAGTTCAACCGAATTGTTAAATTTCGTGAAGATCCTTGTAATAATAGAGTTTTAATCGATTTTGCTCTGTTGCTCCTATCACACTTATAATAGCGTGAATGCGTGATGATATACCCTAGAAGAATGTTCTTGCCAAATTTCAGCTGTATCTGATCAGTGGTTTTCAAGTAATGTGTAATATAATATAGAAAATAATAGTGAAATTTCCAAGTCCTTCCTTATACCTACGGCACGATATAATGGCCGGTTTGACGTTTGTCCGCTCATGAAGTTTCGTATTAATTATTGTGACATTTTGAAAGAGCAAATTGTTGTTCTTTATTGTCAATAGTGACGTACAGTAAGTCATAAAATTTTATCGAATGTAGGTATAATTTTAGGACACAATATTTATTTATTACATTGATTTCTGAATTATATAATGTATATTAGTGTCCCACGATCATTTTTTTTTTTTATAAGATTATTATTACCTATTGGTGTACTTATTTCACACAACTCGGTATTTGTTTTTCGAAACTCAATTTCTTTAAATAAAATCTATATAATCGACACTAGGACCACTGGCAAGCCCAATAATACCTCCGGCAAACTTACGTCAAAACAAAGCATTTTCGACTTGACGTTGCTTCGAAAAGTACAAACTAGGAGTGCAGTGCGATTGCGATATAGTTTAGACCTCCTCGCCTGATGGTAAGCTAAATGGTAAATCTCGCCTGATGGTAAAGTCTCAGGAAGGGGTCCCCATTACATACACTAACAGTGATAATTATAATGGTAGCCCTCAACTTACTCTGTTTACGCCTTTTGTTGTGGATTTCGTCGATATGGCCGAACATACGCAGAGCTGAGTTCTAAACAGTCAGGCACGTGTGTTCGTTATAGGTACGCCTTCGTAACATTTCGATCGTGAATCTCAAAATGGAAGGTCAATTTTACCTATAACTGTTAGACGAATAGATAACTAAAGAAAAATCTGGCGAGACTGGCACAGAAGAAAATAAACTTCACACACACAGAAAAAAACGAGCAAAACCAGTCGAAGACATGTGTGTAGCTACTATTTACGGAAGGATCTTGTTGGATACTACAAGAAAAAAGCTAGTGCAATCACTGAAGGAAGCTGGATTAATATATACTCATTTTCATTCCTAATTCCAATATTCAGTTCGTTCAAATGTATTAAGTAGGTAAAAATTTATATTTTTTTACTAAAGTTTTTGAATCAGGTACCTAGTAGTTTTTGAGTAAGTACTGCTTGCAATAAAAACTTATTTGATTTGATTATATTTTTATCGAGAGTAAATTGACATTTCCATCACTATTGTAATATGTCAAACCGGCCATCATATCGTGCTGCTACTGTAGTGGAGCCCCACAGTCACTCTTATACCTGACAAATCAAAAGGCGGCAGTACTCGTCTTTATGCAATACATACTTATTATAAATTTTATTTATTAGGTATTTTGGATGGCAGCATTGAAAAAGATACCTATAGATAATAACAATAAATAATAACAAATAACAATCTTTAATGAGTTATGTCTTTATTTGTAATAAAAAAATGGAATACAAGATTATCAATTTATTTCCAATAGGTATATGATATGAAAATACACTAATAAAAAGTAAAAAATTTGTGGTTCCTAATGTTGACATGGTGTGCGGTGATTCCAACGCCATGTTAGCTTAGGTATACTAGAAGGGTACCTAGCAGCATTTTTATAGTTATATAGATGTATATAAGTAATAGATGTCGTTCGGGCAAAATCGTGTAACCATTAAAAATATTAAAAAAGTTAATAGCTTAAAGTTTGTAAAATATAATATTGTTTTCATTTTATTTCATATTGGATGCTTATTTAAAAATTATATTCAATTAAGTATTATATTAGGCAAAAATATTTATGAAGAAATATGAGCCAGTATTGATTATCACTTGCCGACAATTTATTAAACGTAAAAATTATTCCTGCAAAGGAACGACAAATTGCTTCTATACCACAAAATGTATTACAATACAACACACGGTTTGCCTGACTATATGAAGTCATGGTGCCCTAAGGATGCTTCCAGGGCCTTGCAGGACTAAAGACATCGGCCGTTGTATTTTATAAATGTTTTATACTGTATTTTTTATATTATATTGTATTAATGATATTTATATAGTTTCCAAGTTACAACCATGACTAGCTACTGTATAGCTGCTTTTATGATCACTAGACACATGGATTATCATGTTATAAAAGTAAAAAATATTAACTCCTATCACTTTCTTTCCTCTATCTGTTAATTTTTGACTTGTTAAAGGTTTATCTGAAGAGATGAACTTATCTTAGTCTATGTGGATATAAAATAACACTTATATTTATTGCGTTTATTATTAAGTTTCTAAAAATCACTTTATACTGTCGAGACACTGAATACTTACAATAGTGTCTTGATGAAACTGGGCCTCGATTCTGCTAAAGGCAAACCACTGTAATATCACTGACACTCTAAAAATGCTATTTAATTGTAGACTTTACCGTTATACAGTTAAAGTCTAAAATCAAATGAAAGAATTCATTTAACTTTATCATTCGCTCTACAAAATATCATTTGACTTTAGACTTTAACATGATAACAATAAAGTCTACAATTAAATTGCATTTGTTAGAGTGTCAGTGGTATATCAGTGGTTTTTCTTTAGCAGAATCGAGGCCCTGAATGATTGACGACTGATCCTGTCTTTATTACACAATATAAATAAAATATACTGACTTCTTTTTTTGCAATTTGCGTATGTACGGTTGATAAAACAATAAAAGAGCCCTTCTAGCAGTAAAACAACTGTATTATGTAAAACAAAACAAAAAAAATAGCTGCCGATATAGAATTAAATAGGTAATGAAATATATCAATTATAACAATAACTAAAATATAACTATTGATAAGGTAGGAAATATTTGGAATAATGCGCACATTACTGCAGTCATTCTTAAAACTTGATAGTACAACTAAATATATCTTTATAAACTTGTTAAGATTAACAAAAGTATAATTAAAAATATGTACACCTGAATACCAGGTGGGAGGTACAGAAAGAGAAAATGATTGTCATACAATTAAACATTTATATCTTGTTCATAGTCGAATAAAGCATAAATTAAATAAAAGTAAACATTGGGTTTGTCTATAAATTTGTATGACGGGTAAGTGGGACCCCAAAATGGACCTTCCTATTTAAGTGTATGCAAAGGTATGCGTGGTGCATACTAAACGTCAACATACAAGATGCCCTTAAAGACTGTGCACACTTGCTTAGCAGATTTATGCTAATTTCTTTATTTTGTTACTTAAATAGTGTAATCAATATTCGGTACACACCAACCGAACGAAAGCAAATGGCTGAAATTCAGAGCGTGCCGTAGTGATGAAGAAATTTCACTTGTTCCTTCCACCATGACGATCACACTGGACTATTTATTTCCCATCGTCTGATTGATATGTACCGGAAATTAAGAGCAGTTTAAAGTATTTTTTTTGGTGTTTACAACTTCGAAACTAAAATTATATTTAAAGACTACCTGCATGATCAGGTATATTGTAATAGCAACTAATGCGCTTGTTTCTAATATATCTGTAACTAATAAAGATGTCATAATTATAATTTTAGTATATCTCATTGGTATAATATATATACATATAATATAATATATGTAGTAAAATGACTCAGCTGTGAGTTTGATAAAGTGTAGAATTGACGGGTTAAATCTAGACATATTATTTCGTCGCCATACAACACCAAGTAAATGTTATTCACTAGGAATCACATAGGTATATACTATTTTTATAATAATAATTGAACTTGTCCTGTTAATTTAATTTGGAGACACACAACAACCCTGGCGGGACTTTTACCTATGAAAAGCCCTTTTTAGAGTTTTAGTAAGTACCAACTAAGCTATTATACTCGTCCTGGTTACTTCCAATTCTCGTCTACATACCTCTCAGTACGACGCTTTCTTGTTAATACTGTCATTTCAATGTTACAATTTTAGCTCATTATTTAAACGTGTTATTATGCTTTGCTGATTATATGTTATATGGAAGTCCGCGGACGTATTAATTATACAAATTAGTGAAAGTTCCGTACCACAACGAATACGTGCACTAAAAGTTTCAAGTCAAGGCCGATAATCAGTCTATTAACTCGCTAATGAAGTACCATGTCTATGTACTCGTTAAATGATAAATTATAATGTCACATGAAGCATTGATGTGAAATTTAATTGTATTAAAGTAAAAATATATATTATAACTTAAGGTTTGTGCATCAATGGTGGTACTAAACGTTCTGAAAGATTTTATGCGTTGTCATTCAGCAGTAGTTATGGTACGGAAAAACAATATTTACACTTAATAAGAACAAAGCATAACGCATTGCTGTGAAATCAAAATATTGAGTATTTTACAAAAATAAATAGATATAAAATACTTCATCTTATAACCTATTAAAATTACAAGCATTAATTAAATCAAATTAAATAAGTACGCGTAATATTGCCATCATACTAGATTATCTTCCCTGTCTCGTCAAAAATAAAATTAAACATTATTTAATAGACATCACCAACATGTTTAGGAATATGCTATCCGGGGCAACATAATGCCCAATTTAAAGTAAATAGAACATCTTAAATAAATAAGTATTATACAAATTGGAATGTTTGTTTATAGATATTTTAGCCTTGTTTATAAATAAACAAAATATATAAATTAATTGATGAGCAACTAAATATATAAGATTAGTTATGTCGCAACCAATCAGGTGAGTTAGAATTCTGTGCAAATTTAAAACTATAAAATACATTATAAAATTGTTGACATCTATCGGGTCTTTCAAATTGAGCGGGTCGATTTTAATAATTTGTGGCGGCCATATTTTTTGGCGGCATCTATCAAATCTGTTGTTTCTTATTCAGTCACTGATGCCAAATCACCATGGCAAGTTACACGGTTGAGCAGCATGTGCAAATGATAAAACTTTATTATCAAAATGAGTGTTCGTTAGTGCAAACGTTGCGCGCATTTTGGCCGAAAAATAATCTTTAGCGACGAGGCACATTTTTGGATGAATGGTTTTGTGAATACGCAAAATTGCCATATATGGGATGACCACAACCCACATCAGGTTCACCAGGTGGCAATGCATCCACAAAAAGTTACTGTTCGGTGCGGATTTTGGCCTAGCGGCGTCATTGGTCCGTACTTCTTCGAAAACGACGTCGGTGAGGCCATCACCGTCAACGGGGAGCGCTACAGATCAATGATTAACAATTTCTTTTGGCTTGAATTGAACAATATGGACGTGAACGAGAATGTGGTTCCAGTAAGATGGCGCTACTTGCCACACAGCGAACGACACAATGGACATTCTGCATGAACGGTTTCAGGGTAGTGTTATTTCTCGCAGAGGTGACGTGGATTTGCCACCAAGACCGTGTGATTAGACTCCGTTAGACTTTTACTTGTGGGGTTTTCTGAAGTCACAGGTCTATGCGAATAAGCCACAATCGATCGTTGCCCTGAAAGCCAACATAACGCAGGCCATCGCTCAGATTCAGCGGGATCTATGCAGCAGAGTCGTTGAAAATTAAACCTCTTAGATTCGTACCACCATACGAAGCCGCGGCGCATATTTGAATGATGTTATTTTTCATTCAAAATGGCATAAATGGGCCTTTCAAATAAAATAAAAATTTCATTAATATCTCACGCATATCTTGTTTTATTCAATTTCAACATCGAGCCGTCCATTTTGAAAGACCCTATATATTCTTATGATGAACAATTCCGAATCTTTTATCGTATAACAGCAAATTAAAACAGATTTAAGATTATTTACCCCAAACAATTTTCTATTCGGTATCAATGCAAAATTTGTATAAGATGTTAGTGCACTACGCGATCATCAAGTCACCTCGTTAGCTATCGTATTACTTGGCTAGCGATGACTAACCGTTCCAGGTTGACTTGAGTCCCGGTCTGTAGCCTCAGTTTGTTGCGAATTGCCCTGATTTTCTATACTCTTGTTGCTAAAATTGCTACGCGCAAAATTATGTTATATTTGAGATCACATCTAAATACCAATTATGCTGAAACACACCGTAGCAATACGGGTTTATTGTATCGTTTTAAATTCCGACTGCTATTTACCACAGGTTCCTAGAGTAATATTATCCTTCTACCAAATAATCAATAGACTATAAAGTATAAATATATTAAAACTACCTACCTGTATGTCTCAACTACAACAATATAAAATATTCTTACTAACCCTAATGTGCATCAATGTATGGATCATCATCAGGATGATGAGTGTTACGGTTAGCCCGTCTATAAAAGTAATGAAGGTTTACAACCAACACCCATTTATCATCGTGTCCATATAGGTGTATGTAGTTGGCATCGTGAGACTGGACTTGTGGGGTTCTATGCAACTCTAAGCAAGTCTAGATTAGTGGTTTTGATCTAAAACTAGGTTAAGTCTAGAGCGATCATCGGAAGAGAAGTCTAGCACAACTACTGTAATATAATATGATAACATAACAATACTGAGAATTCTACAGCCCATTATAATTATTGAAAGTTTAAAGACCCGAGATCCGAAGACACATGATTTCTACGTACAACTGGTTTTTATTATGTTTTTAGATGATAATATAATGAATAGAGATCAGTAATTCTGCAAGCCTGCTATGGTCACTTTTTAAAATAACAGTTTTCGGTTATTCCATCGCGTAGAGAATTCATGGCTTTTCAGAAATTTTACATTTGTATAGAACTAAGAGAAAAGGCAGCGAATCGGGTGGTATGGCGCACATTGGGAGAGGCCTATTTCCAGTAGTGGACGTCGAGAGGCTAACTGATTGATTGATAAGACAAAAGCAGTGAAGTGTAGAGATTAGAGTCCTCTCTGATTTAAAATATAAGGTCCAATTTAAATGCACACTATATATGGGTATACGTGGTTTTTTCAAAGAAAAAACAACAACGCAACACAAATTAAATCATGAATCACAGTGTTGTCTAGGACGTGGCTTCATTAAACAGCCCCCACTTGATTCGGCTTTGAAAAGTATTGAGATTGTACCAGAACCGATTAAGTGTAATTTATTAACATGCGCTAAAAATTAACGGACGTGGACCATGGTCACAACAGTCATTTCTTGATGATTATTGTGACCCTGGTCCACGTCCGTTAATCAGCTAGATACAAAAATAGCAATTAAAAAACAGATGTAGAAATCAGATCTTCGGATTTGGCGTTGATAGGGATATGAATAACGCCTAAAATGGGTGATTAAAGCGTACATTAACGATATTTTTTTAAGTATTTTTGTATTAATAAACTGTAAACAGTGTACACTACTCCAGATAAGTATTTAGTATTCACGTAGTTTAGTAGGAGTTAAGGTCAAGAGCAGAAGAGTCTTAAATGACAATTATTAGCAGAACAATCTGTTTTTAAACCCGTCTGGATTTGCCCCACGCAAGTTTAAATACTCCAACGATAAAGAATAATACAAACATGAATGGGGCAAGTCAGTCGACATAGTCAATTTATGTTAAAGAATAAAGTTAAACTTAAGAAACATAATCGATAGAATTTGTTTGGAAAGAAAATATAACGGCTAGTCCTAAAAGCTGGGGCAACAACAACGATTAATGATGAAAGTGTAAAGTATATGTTACGTTGGTTTCCGTGACATGGCGGAGAGGTCGAGGGAAGTAGAAGATTCGCGCCGAAGTATTAGTTTCAGTTTCTCGTCTTCTTCCAGGTCGTCTTCATAAGAGACGGCGCGGCTGATCTCCGTGTGGCCCAGGGCTCGCGCCTTCCACGCCTCTAGCCTCATGACCTGAGGCATTACACACTCATATTAAGATTTGCTTTACTGAATTACCTTTATCTATTTCTACTCATGCTGGACTGAAGACTAGTAATTATAGCTACAATAAGATTAATAGACTGAATTCATTACTACGATGGAACTTGAAATTGTGATGTTCTCATTTTTGCATATTGACCAAAAAGTTGATGACTGATGATAATTATGCTAATTTTTGAATTTTTACACATACAAAATATTAGTACGCTAACAAGCTCTAGCGGAATATTTAGTGTTATGATTGCAAATAAAATAGTGAAGGTGAACAACATTTCTATCAAAAAAATTATTAAAGAAAATTTAAAAACAAGTAGGTAATCAATTTTCTCAGTATGTATGTACTTCGTACAATTTAGGTTAAACCACTGTTCGACGAAATAGTGATTCAGCCTTGGAATTAATGGATTATACTATGTACTGTAGGTATATCAATTACGGAATTGATTTCTATAAATAAATCACATGCAAAAGATAACCTTACACCTCTTTCACTAAGGCAATTGATAATGGTTCCCTACATACTTATTATAGCATTCTCTAATTTGCGAAGAAACCATAAACCTATAAATTAAATATCTTTAATTATCAGTTATATAAAAACTTAATGTCAAAATTGTCTAAATGTCGCGTTCGAAATTTTATTGTTGTCGAGTTATTTCGTTGCGTACCGAAAAGAGAACGTTTTAAATAAGTACCGAATAAAGAATATGTTTCATTATGGGCCCCCTAATTGTACACAATACAGAAAAAAAGAGAAATAATACCGGTTATTAGCAAAAATACAGTTTTAGGCATAAATTAATAAAATATAGTATCTAAATTTTTATAGTTTTAATCCGCCATAATGTTTGTTGTGTTGCAAGGAAGCGTTTATTTAGTTAGATGCCGCCCATAATACGAAGCAATATTATAAGAATAGAATTGAATAGTGAAAAATTTTTTTTTTTTACAATGTTGTGTCAAAGAAAAATACATTTTTTTTATTAGTTGAATTTTTCCACAAAGTAATTAAGAGGAAGGTGAGCCGAGTTAGATAGGGAAATCGAGTACTTCGATGTAACTTGGGCGGAGAAATCGAAAATGCGACTCATCTTTCGCTAAAACAAAGCTACTAAATTCGAAGCTGGGTAGGTACTGTACCTAAGTATACTAAGGTACCTACCTACATACCAGCATTGCGTGGACTTGTGCAGTTTGCATACGTATTCACAACAAAAAATATATCTAAGTATGATTATCCACAAGCTAGTGAAGCTATGCTAACTACGAACACTTAAATCTTTTAAGTACGCTTACTACGATTAGATAACGTTGTTGATTATGTCCTAGAAATGTGACCATTAAACGTTTAAAAATCAGCCCACGTTAAGAAATTACACTAAACGTTAATTACTCTGCGACAAGGATTTTCAACTACACAAGAAAATGAAGTCAAGCTACTACAAATTAACCACAATACAAGGCAGCAGGCAAGCAACAGTAGCGTGAAATAATGTCAAGCAAGCAGGCAAGTTAATAATGCAATGAACAGCCATTCAATAAACATAATTTCAGAGCGATATTTCAAATTAAAAACTAAGTAAATGCCGAGAAAGTAAGTTTGACGAGCATACACTAATAAAACAAACAATTTTCGTATGGGTCTAGTGTGTTCACCTGCCGAATCCAATTCATTGTAACATTAAAATGTGAAAGTAAAATGGCGCGGTCACCTTAATGCATGTAGATTAAGTCTTCATGTGCAGATTAGGCGTACGTATTTTAAAGTAAAAAAAGTAATGACCATTAAAATATATATTTGAGATATGCTATAAATGTGTATTCTATTTATGTTAGCCCGTTTCTGACTTGAGATTGAGTCTCATTAACGTTTACTTAGGATCAGTTTCGTACTACTGTGTAAGTATATGTAGGTGTTACCTACTCAGTAAGACTTGAGCCTTTACTAGCAACTAGTGAACTCTCTAGCTGTTAGGGATCGGCTGTCAAATATACTACCTAGTTACACAAATGACGTAATTAATCAATTTTTAACACCTGTTCAATGAAAATTTTAGCTGTATAGTTTAAAATTTGAGTTGATGAAAAGATTTTGCTGAGGGTTACTAGGAGCTCTTTATCAATTTTTTCCTCATAATTTGGATATGTATTTACAGAAAAAAATATAAGTACGTTTATCCGCATTCTAGAACCCATAATACAAGCTAGTTAAACTATGCTCACTTTGGGTCTAGAGAGCGCGGTGTTGAATTTCGTAGAATATTTATATTTAGAATATTATTCCTCACATATTTAGATTTTTCATCGTATTATATGGATAGTGAATTTAAAATGATAGCTGAAGTGGATTTTTTGTGAAAAATTTCAGTTGGAATATTTATATAAGTACGTCACATTATCTACAGTTGTTACGGTTGTTAGAATGGAATATGCGTGTTAACACACTAGCCAATAACTTGTTTGATTGTAATGTGAACTTACTCGAGCCATTTCCAGGGCTCTGTATCCGGAGTGGTGATTGGTGTTGGGAACTGTGCAGTGTCAAATAAAATGTATCAGACATTTTGACATCAATATTCTACGATTACTTAAATATATTTTACCTGCGTTTTCACAGACGACGGTATGCTCTAAATACGATTTATAATTTGGATACCCCGAAATGATTTTATATCTACAAGAACAATTTACAACATTTATTATTTTAATAAATATAGCAATAATATAAAATGTGATATATTATAATAGTGATATCGAACACTAAGAAAAAGGATCAGTAATGACTTTTAATGAACTGAATATAGGCCAAACCATCTTATTTCCTTTCAAAACTTTACTTATTGATACTCAAGTAGGTAATTTTGTCTATATACAAAGTGGTTCACAAGAGACAAAAGCCGCGATGCCATTACAATGACTGAAGCGTTGTTATAGCGTTGCAAATAGTCGGCCCCACTGTGCGCTCCTAACAACATGAATGTACGTCACTGTTAGTATTGTGCCATAGACAATAACTTCTATGTGTATGTACTACTAGACAAGGTGTTTAGAACCAAAATTATGTCGCGGTTATGGGGGGAGGTGGGAACGAAATGCATAGATTTATAGAAAAGTGTCAAATCATATGTCAAAAATTTGATTGACAGATAGATATGAGTAGATGTTAAATTTTAAATAATGAATTTTGTTTACTACAGCTTTCCTATTTACGTTTGTAATCCTTAATTTAGATATAAGTTTTGCATGCAATAATTAACATTTTCAGAATTTGCTGTTTTTAAATTCCTTTTTGACTCTATTTATTATGATTTCCTTTAGACAGTTTGTCTTTCTGACACATAACATTGGCGAAATTATGAAGGTCTCCCTCACTCATAGCCACTACGGCTTAATTTTGACATCCATCTATTTAGCATACCGAGTATTTTTGTAATGTTATCTGTACGATAGCTACAAGAAATAGCGTTTTGTTGATAGTCGATTGATGGGTTTATGCAATACTAGTTTTTTTGTTCTCTACACCGTCTAGTAGTTTACATAGAAGTAATTGATCATATATTATACGATGAATAATAAATATTATCAAATTTAGTGGATAAGCGTGTGTAAACATTCAATTTACAATGTATAGTAATGTATAGTCTTTAGAATGTGTTAGAAAAGCCAAGCGATATATTGCAATCGCATCAACGCGCGATACTGTTAATAAAATTGTGTCGAAATGTATCTCAGGATTATCGTAATGAATAACGTGAAATTTTATTTATGAGGTGGTTATTGAAATAATTACCTCTGCTTTAAGTTCGGCCACCTGTTCCTGCAACTCACGAACCCTGTCAGAGTCATCCATATTATTGCGGAGTTCACCTTCTGTGGCCATCACTTCATTCTGAAAGGAGATAAGACAAGTTAGATAAGATAAACTTTGAAGGCAATTTATGACGCATATTTGTAAATATTTGTCTTTTATTATTATTAGTTAGTGTTACTTATTTAGTTTTTTTTTTGTGTTTAAAAATTGGTTTTCATTCATATAATTGACTACTAGGTGCATGCAATCAAATATAAAAAAGTACTATAGTGGCTTTTAACAATCCTATTATATACGCGACATCTTTCACCAAAAACGCTGAACGGATCTGGTTGAAATTTGACACAGAAATAGATTGTAGACTGGAATAACACATAAGCTACTTTTATCCCGAGAATAGTTCCCATAGGTCGGAAACGTAATCAGAATTTCATGCATACTACCGCGTGACCGATGAGCCAGTCAGCCTGTGACCACGGTCGATGTAACCTGGTCGAAACGTCAGGCAATCCAAAAGTATAGTATATACCATGCTCGCGTCAATTCCCGTTAACATTATAGTATAACAGTTAGTCATTCATATTGCCACTAATAACAGTTAAAATACTTGGGTACCTTTCTTATCATTGGTGGAATCCGTTCGTAATTAGTTATGCTAAACTAACCTTTAATTTGTATTCGGACACTTCGGTTTCCAGTTCAGCTATTCTCTGAGCATCCTCCATATTCCTGATGTTGGCTTGCATAGAGTCGTATTTAGCCTGTTGAATAAATGTTTTTTTGTTTTCAAATTTTTTTTATACATTCAGTCCGTCAATTGACTTAACCCCGCTGGATGGTAAGAAGCAAGGGTAAAGTCCAGAGGGGACGGGCCGCCATTCCAGACACCATTCGTCCCAAAACGGCGGTCCCTACCTTGACGGCCTAGAGTCCTAGACAGATGCCTTTTCACGCCCCGCTTAAAGAGCTCGGGATTGTAGGAAGAAGGAAACACGTGTGCAGGAAGTGCATTCTAGTTCAAATAAATATAAAATAAATAAATGTAGGATATTTATTAATTGACTCGAATTTATCAAATTAGTTCGGGTCATTTACATTACATTGTACATAGGCCTGAACTAATTAATTTTTGAAAATTTGATTGAAAATGAATCAACCTATGAGTGATTAGGTTTGATAACCCCATGAAAGCTTAGTAGATCTTATTTTGGCAGCTCAAGTTTTGTTTGACAGAGAAGTTTTTTTAATTTTTCCATCTAATCGATTTAAAATCATTCATTTTGAAAACGTGACGTTACTGAATCGGGCGCCTGGTCGGGTGCTGGTTGACTCTAAGACCTTCAAGCCTTTAAACTCACCTTACTCTCAAGATCTGAGTATTTGTGTTGGAACTCCCTCTGGCGAGTCTGAAGGCCCCTCTCGCGTTGTAGCGCCGCGTCAAGATTCTCGCGCAACTGACGAGCTTCTTCATCCTGACGACGCAGTTGGTTTGTCGAGACCTGCACTTGAGTCTCCAACTCCATTACCTATAATTGATAACCATTATGTATGTAAATGTCGGTTATCACAACTTATGGTCATATCTCCGGTACTACTCAACCAATTGCAATCAAAAACTTTTTCCAGTCTTTCCAAGATCTTTCTTATAAAAAACCGAATCAAAATTGGTTCAGCAATTTCTGCGTTCATCGCGACCAAATAAACAGGTAAGAATTAAAAAAATACATAGGTATTTATGTTCAGAACTGTTATCGTCTACGTGGCCGAACCATCTAAGCATCCCTTTCACTATTTTGAGAGAGGACTCGAAAGCGGTGAACTTTCATGAAAGGTTTAATGACAGTAGAGGAAGCTAGTAAGGAAAGCAGATGGCGGGCTGTTGTCTTTGCCTAACCTATACAGAAAAGTCGTGAGTATATGCATGTAATTTTAGGGGAATTATATAATAAATACCTTCAATCGTAACTCCTTAAGTTCAGTCAACACTTCCACCTCTCGTATTCTAGTTGTCATAAGCTCCTCTTCCAGTTTCTGCACGTCGGCAGAGCGGCCCTCCCAGGCACGCAGTAACTTTTTAGGCGTGGCCATGATGTCAGAAACTACGTTCGACTGTACTGGCGCGGCGGGAGCTTCTTGCCTATGCTCCTGTGGAAATATTGCCGATAGTGTTTTACTTAAAGCAGAAAACAAATAGAAGTCAAACTGTGTAATGTGTGGCTTTTGATATGGCACATCGACAAGGAGAGTGAGAGCCTGGCTTGCTTCGGTTTTGTGGAGCGTTCTCTCTATCGCATAGTGTATGTCCACAGATTGCTATGTCTTAAAGAATAGTTTTAATATTTTTAAAACATAAACTGTTTTAACTACTCTATAAATGTATCAAACTGACAGTCCGATTGTACGATAGAGAAACCATTATACATAGATATTAGAAATATGTTGAAAAAAAAATCTTACTTGTAGATGTCGCTGCCAAGCTTCGGAAATCTCCGTCACGCGTTGACGAAGATCCTTCAGAGATAAATTCGCTTCGGCCTCACGTAGCTTTACGGCGATCAATTCGTCCTGTGTTATATACGAAAATTTACTTGTGAGCGCTTAAAACATTTTCTTAAATCTACTGTTCATTTGAAGCAGAATGCGTAGAAAAGTATAGAAAATTCTGTCATTCTTTTTAGTCTGTGCTATTCCAAAATTCTGCCATTTGCAAGTCGTGCAAATTGTATTTTATGCATGACTTTTGTGCAGATTATATACATGAAATTAGCTCCATATTATTTGCACAAAACCAGCGTCTATGTGTCTGACCGTCCTTATTTTACTAATTTGTTTCAGTCGAACAGTTCTGGGAGAGAAGATGATCTTATTAAAAACATAATATTATTTCGGCACCTAACCGACAATGAAGGCTACAGCCTAACATACACTATCGTGTTTCTGTGGAGAATGCTACAGTACCTGCAAATGTGCGACGTTGTTGTCAACACGCTGGCGCCTGAGACTCTTGTTCTCATTCTCCAGTTCAGCAATACGCGCGGTGAGTTCTCTCTCTGCCGCTTCTCGTTCAGCCGCGTGAAGCCTCGCCCGTACTAATTCTCTTTGTAAGCAACGAGCAAGCTCCTCTCCTTTAGCGCCCCCACCACCTTCTATACCCTCCAGAGATGACTGCCTGGAGTTATTCTGTCAAAATTAATTGAAATATAAGTATTTACAGCCTTCTCAGAAGATCGACAACAAAGCTTATTACGCTAATATAATGATATACATTCAATTTAGATGAGTTATGAGTTCCCATAAACATACAAAATAGCACAATTATATAAATACCTCAGCGATGGTCATTTCCAAACTTCTAATTTCGTCCTGAGCAACTGCCAGTCGTTGTTGAGCATCGACGTTGGCTCGCCGGAGTGCCTGCACTTCCCGCGCGAGCGCAAACGTCTCTTCTTCCCCTTCAGCTAAGTCCACTTGACCCCTGACCAGTCTTTCCGCTAAACCAGAACTTTCCTTCTCCAGTAGTTCTACCCGTTGCTTCAACAGGCGATTTTCCTGACGTAGGCACTACAATAAATACCACGATTCCAAACATGCCCTTTTTACATGCCACAGACGGTTACAACGTGATCCGAATGCAATGTTGAATGGTCCTGCCTCCCGCAAAACAACCACAAAACATGTACCAGAAAAGCCTGCAGAGTACAAACTAAGAGGTGTTGCCATTATAAGACTTCTATAGAATACGAATGTGATAAGGTTGAATGAGAACATGCCCCGTTATTTAAGCAAAACTCTTTGTTTTTACTCTGTCGTACACCCTGCGAGCAACATGTAGGTTTATAAATGTACTAGCGAAATGTACAGTTGGATGATTAGTTTGATTCATCGAACAGTACGGAAAAAAATGATACCTGACAAATTCTTTCATGATATTTCTGCGAACTACAGGAGGAGTGGAATAAAGGTGAGCGCGTTACCAACTAAGGGTTCTGGCGCATGTAGCACAGAGAAGACAAGAGTCCGGTTAACATAGTTCGGTAGTATTTCGGTTTTATAGAGCGCTCTCTTTATCGTGCATCGGATTGACAGTTTGGTACATTTATAATCAAGCGGTGAGACCTGATGAGCGGTAGATAGGACGCTCTACGAAACCGAAGCAAGCCGATACCTCTTCTTTCCGAAAGCCGGGGACTGTACTTTACTTATATTAAATTTCGTCACAACGATATACAGTTCTTCTGATACAGACTACCTAAGTATATTAATTGATTGTAATTGTTGAGTATTCTTACCGTACACTAGCACCGAAACGAGAAAAATCATGATATTGTTTCACAATGAGTCGGCCACTGCGTAAAGTTATAGGGCGTCATGCTTATGTATATTTATTTAATTCGCGATTTGATAATAAAATAATATATACCTGTACTATCGAAAAATGTATGGTATAAAATATCATCAAATGTAGCGAACAATTACGGATAATCACTTTATACTTGCACACAGGCAAACTATGAGAATGTCATGTAATAATTTGTCAGGCTATAAATGTGTAGGATTGAAACCTATTACCAATAAAATTAAGAAAATCTTGTTGAACATATCCTTACCCTCAATACAGCTATATCACTTTGCTCCTTTGTTTTGATAACTGTGTACTCTTTTTCGAGCCTTTTCATTTTCTTTGGATTTACTTTGATTGAATATGCAAGCACCATAAAAGCGTCTTGATCAGCCTCAGCTTTTGTCGGCAGCTCTTTTTGTATGTACTGTGAAAGCGATGACAACTTCAGTTTCCACAACTTAATCAAAATTAAGTTTAAAAAAGTGGAAGTTTGCTCACCTTTAATATACTTTCCATATCGAGCGAAAGCAAATCATTCTTGCCTACGGTGAGTAACGCAAGTGCTACCTTGAAAACAATTTCAATTCCTTCGGACAAAAATACGTCCATAATACGGCAAGCGAGCGGCAATGACAGTGTAGTCGTGAATAGTGTCAGGAACCAACTACTGGCATACAGAGAGGTATTGAAACTCTAGAAAGAAACAGTTGTGATGTATTATGCAGGTGACACAAACAATAAAATATTTCCAAGATGTATGCTGTGTATCTTACCTGTGATTGGAAATGCACATGTAAGTCAGGTAGCAGTTCTTGCACTAAATTCTCCAATTGAAACATACAGAGGCCGAGCTCTGCCATACTCGGCTTGAACATATCACGCATGCGGTGTTGCTGCATGATTTTAACTAGCACCGCAAAAGCCTCTTCTTCTGGCATCTGTAAGAAAAATATTTGCACTGAGGGGGAATCGAACTAGTAATCGATCGTAGCATTCGAACGCTCTACCGCTACGCTGCATAGGGTAAAGTTGTACTAATTTGAATATGTAACAAAATAAGCAAGTGTACTGACCTGCATAAGTAACAGACCGACAATAAACCCTGAGCCTTGGCAGTAACCGACCTCGCGGTCGTGCAACGAGTACGCCTTCATCACATTGAACAATGATTCCTGACCGAGTCCATCTTTCTCTTTGAAAAAGTCATGTTCAGGATATGTGCGTGCAATGTCACGACGGATCACCTTTTCGCATGCTGACTTCGCCTGGAAAATACGACAAAAATTAACTTTGTACTCATCTATATATTTCTAGGTATCATAATGAATTTTGTTTTAATTCCCTTTAACAGGTGACCGTCGAAGTTAAGCGGGGAGGAAATATTTATTTACAAACTATCTTCTCCTCAATTGTCTCCACAATAAACGTTGAGAATAAACCGGCACCGGAAGTATAATAATATCATGTAAGATGAGTTTCTAAGTTCAAACAGCAATAAACAGTAATAAATTGGTTTTGGAACAATGTGTTGGAACTTTGTTGAAAGAATTCCATGTTCAAGAACTACGATATAACGACCAAAGTTATTTAATACGAACCGATACTACCCGTGATCCTTCATACATCTGTGACATTGAAGATACAATCTAAGTACAAAACAAGTTTAAACCGAAAACTGATAATGAGTTTCAACGTAAGTTTATTACTCTTTGTTTATATTGTACTGAACTAATAGTAGACTATGGGTGTCCTATCATTTGACAAAAACAAATGACAAATTTTCATTTATAAAACAACGTTTGACAAAATTAAACTTGATAAATGTATCATTTGACAATTTTTTTATGTCTAATCTTCATTTCATATAATGGATTATTTTTTAAACATGTCATAAGGTAAAACAACGTATAGCAAAAATAACATTTGACATAATGCATTGCTTGGTAAGTATTTTATTTATTAACATTAACTTTAATACAAATATCTTTTTTACACAGAAAGTACTTAGGTTCAAGCATGAAATAATAAAATATTTTTTTAATAATCATAATAATCATTTTTTTTTTCATAATAGGTACCTACACTACAATTTTATTGCTTTTTATAATTTTAGAATACTTGCTATAGATTTTAATGGCTGACTTCTGAATAATTGTCTTTTAGTTTTAATATACGTTATATGTTTTATATATATTTTATAAATTGGCGATTTACACTCGTGCCGCTTGTTTAAGAGGCTGATTCAAAATGGGTCGGTTAGGTTAGGTTGGAACTGCGACCAAAACCAAATTCTACTTATTTCACTTAGATATGGCAGTTATTGCTAATTAATAGAAATTGATAATTAATCCAAAATTTTGTCAAATGATTATCAAACGTTGTTTTTAAAATGATCATTTGTCATACGTTTTTTTATCAAACAATAGTGAACCTGGACTATGGTCGAGCTAGTGAAATGGAGTAATTGCCAGACAAAACTAGTCTGAAATAATACTTTTCTTTGCTTCTTTACCTATTCTAGTTTTGTTTGTTTACCTATAACTGTCGAGTTGTCCGCTACTTGTCGAAGTGGAGGTTTCTAAGCTGGGTATCCACCCGTCACGGTCAACGGTCAGTCGTCACTCGTCAACCGCCTAATAATCTATCCAGGTCTTAATAGTCTATTCTATTAATAGATTTAATTTGGTGAGCTTATAATTTTCGCATACATTATGTATAATTTTAGCTTAAAAAAGGTTGATGTATTCCTTCCTTTACAACCCTTTGAACGTGAGTATATATAATAAAAGTTACAGATTAATGATGGTCGTGTGTGGCGTAGAACGCAAGTGTGTATATATAATTAGAGCGGCAAGTGCAATGTCACGAATGCAAACTGTTGCTGTGTGACGATATTATTGTGTTCTAGCCTCTACATCTCTACAGTGAAACTTTAAAATAATGCAGGTATAATCTCGTAAGACGGCTATGGCCATTCAAAATTGTATGATAGTGGAGTGCGATCATATTATGTGTTAATGTGAATTGTAATTGCAAACCAGAGTAAATAAAAATATGTATATAGCTACAAAAATGTTTTAAATACTTATTCAATAAAGATTCCTGAAGCGTCAAGGTTGCTGTTTTAATACTGTACCCGGCTTTACAATTTGTCATATGCAGAAAAAAGAATGATACTCAGACATGATCGGCTTTTTAGAGTATCTAGTTGAAGCCCCGTATTTTACTTAACGGTTTTAACTACTTTATAAAGGTATCAAACACTCAATTCGATGTACGATAGAGAGAACGCTCGTTAAACTCGAAGCAATCCAATCCTAACTGGATTCTCACTTCTTAGCCGGGTATTTTTACTTTCTTTTCGTGCGGAAATTCCCACGGATTCCACTACTCTTGCTAGCAGGGGCAGTAAGTCGGAATTGAACCGAGCCGGGGGCCTAAGCTTCTCTTATAAGGCGAAATGGTAAATTAACATAGAATAGAGGTAGCATTTGAAAAAAATAAAAATAGAATCTACGACAACATTTTGCATTACAACGACATTGTGTATTGTGGTTGCTTACAATAATATTTTTTACCTTAATGTATGAAGCGTAAAGTTTTTTTTCTGGTGATGTATCAACCCCCGCTAGGAGTTGCCATACGATGCCTCTAAAATGATGCGGCACGCCTTGTCGTACGAGGTCGCGCACGTATTGGTTGCGACGTTTCCACTCCGTCTCCCAGTTACTGACGATGCGGCCCCACACACCCCATAAATCTTCCTCTCCGTTGCTGCTCGTACTGACTCGAGGTTCCGCTTCATAGCTTGAGCTAGTAGCTAAAAAATCAATCACGAAATAGACATTTTAATCAAATAGATTAAATTTTGAATCTGTTAGCTAACTTTGACTATAATTTTGTTTATAATAATAAACTGACGCCCAGTAAAATTGTTGACAATGAAAAAAATAAATAAATTGGAAGTCCAGCATTGGAGACCGTTGGCGAATGAGTCAGTTCTGTTAGTAGAGTGACAAAAAAATATCAGATTATGCGCTATCACGTAGCTGTTGGTAAGAAATACATCATTCTGTCATTTGTTACGGGTAAGCGAGTAGAGTAAAACGAAAATATTTAATATTAGGTATTTGTGATAAAAAGTTTTGAAGTGGGTAACCACCTAAATAATATTTGTTAAATAATGTTTAAAATCGTGCGTGAAAATATTGTCATTATTATCTACTTATCTGAGATATTATTATGACAATTCAGTTAATCTTACAATGAACTAAATAATAATATCTATATTTAAACCTTTTACACTAACGCAACGAAAGAATGGTTTTTGTGTCGTGGGAATGAAAAAGTCAAGGCCAAAACTAGACAGTACCTAATTGAATTTTCGTTTGTGTGTTATCCATATTAATATTATAAATGCAAAAGTAACTCTGTTTATATGTAACATCTGTAACGCTTCCACGTCTAAACCACTTGATCACTTTTGATGTTTGGTACACAGATGGTCTATAGAATTTGATTAAGGAAATAGGCTATGTTTGGTCACAATAATAAGATATACTTAACAAAATAAATAAAATAAAGGCTGGATTCACTATTGAAAATTCGTTAAGCCAAGCTGGGAGGGATATTATGTTTTAATCAATGAAATTCAGATATTGCAGCATAGCATTAGGCATTAGGGAATAGTAGGTACGTTTATAGTTCATAGCCAATTTTTTTTTCTTTTCTTCCTTACAATATTGATCACGGTTCCTATCATTAGTGAAATCCGCTCAAAGATCAGGATCAAGACTTAAATCGTGATCAATACCAATAATATTAGTATGGAGTTACGGGCACTATTGTTAAAGACTTTGTATTAATATTGTCTATGCAATTGAAAGTATTTCGAGAGTCATTCGAAATAGTAAAATAAAAGTAGGAGAAAGTTCTTTAACGTCAAAATAAAAAATATATGACTCACCGGAGGCAAGAGATACTTGTGAAGTATCAGAGCTCTTACGGCTGTGGACGTTGGTAAGTGAGGGGCACTTGGCGTCCGCCTCAATCCGTCTATTCTCCTCCTCCAGTTTGGCTAACAGCGCCCGGTCGGGCGTCGGTATCGTATCGCTATCCCCCAACCGGTAATCTGCATATTTTCAAAACATTATATATTTTGATGGCCTTGTGTTCATACGATTTGAATACGTTTTTGGTTGCTGCTATTGTTGATATCTCATACAATTACAAATGTTTACCGCATATGCGTTTAGTTAAAATCATCGTCACTCACGCAACGGTGCGTGCTCAAGGAAACGCAAACATTGTGCAATGAAACTTACGATTTGCTGAATTCAGTTTTCATTATTCCTTTAAATAGTTATAGAGATTATGTTACTATTAATTATAACGTGTCATGTATTATGAGAACTGTACAAAACTACAACTAGATACCATAAATACCAGCTTGCCCGTTATTTAAATAATATTATTGTAATAATTTTGGCAACTTTAACTAAGTAACATAGGTACCTACTGATTGAATGAAACAAAAAAAAAATCAGTTATTCAAATATTGACTATAACGCTTGTTTATCTATAAATATGTAGTCAGTATTTAACAACTAATTAAATTATTAGTCTTACCAAAATTCAAGTACCTACCTACTTACAATCACAGAGTAATTTTTTTTCGAGTTTGCCAACAATTCATTCACGCCTTTATGAACGGCAGAAATCTGAAGCTCTTAGAACGAAAGAACTTTAGGTTCATATAAATATAATATATTGAAATTATCGAATGAGGAACAGAGTAATAACATAATAATATATCTAATAAAATTATATTTAATTACGTAATATATTATCATTCATATTACAGATTCACTTGCGAGTTGGATACTTACTTACTTTTACTTAATAATAATTATAATTTTTACATAACAAATACTTGCGGTAGGATTGACACTGGTTATTATTAATTACATAATTATTTGAAATACAGTTGATTATGTAACAGGTGAAATATATTTTTCCATTGCGCTCATAATTGGGATTTATGGTAGTCCTTTTTAAGACATAACCAGTGCCATTCATTCTGTTGTTACGTTATCAGGCCATAATACGTACCTAGGTATATAAAATACAAATATGAAGTGGCCCGTGTCATTTAGGGTATTTTGGATGGGGTCAGAGGTAACGCATAAATACACGTGTAGGCAGGTATTTACCCATTAGTTTTCAGTTCTACTTAATACAGCTTTTTAGATTACCAGCTACCTATAAGATCTAAAATATATAATACCCACTTGTTAGAGTGAATTACCGGAATTACTCATCAAAATTTTGTTAGTAAATAATGTATTTTAATAAAAGTTCAGTACCTACTCTTCCGTTCACCTTGAATTGATTACTTACTGCAATGTACCGCCAATAGAATTAGATTTTTATAAATTAAAATTCAAGTTTATTTCCGCCACCAATATTATTAACGCTACTATTTACGAATTTAGCCAATTGTTTTTTTTTTTGGATATTTAGAGTGGTTAGTGTAAAGTTAAACCTCATATTATCTATATCTTTTAATCTGAGAGTTAAACTCAAGTTTGTGAGGTCTCGTAACCAAAGTTCCGCGGCCACCATCTGGTTTTGGTTTGGTACGGTTAGACCATCAATGGTTTTTACGCTATATTGGGTAAACTATTCGTAGCCCAGAAAATTTATAGTCAGATTTTTGCAAATTCAATTCTCTACAACTTTGTTTCTGTTTTTTTGTAGTAGAATACAAGCCAAGTTATGAACGAAAATAGTAAAAAAAAGGGACCAATTTTCATTCAACGAAATCAAATAAGTAGGTACCTACATACTTTTGAATTCCATTTATTTATTAGGGTTTTTTAGAGCGTACCTATTCCCATCGTGATAATCAGGGCTCAAATGCAAGTCAGTATCCTTGCTGATTAACAGACAAGGTTCCGGATTAGGTTTTTCTCTAGGGGTCAAAAGAGAATGAAATTATAGAAAATTAAATTGCATCAAAACTGCTTTTATAAATTCTCTATGTAACGAATAGTTTTATGAAGACCAATGGCACCCTTTTTTCAAGATGGTGACTGTGGGACAAGGGTTACAACCCTACAAAATTGGATTTAAGTTTACAACAACCCCTTCTAGACATAAAAAAATTGTGTTCTCTTACTTTTGCAAGCTAACCCTTCAAATTTAACATTGTAATGGACTACTACTTAATATTATAAATGTGAAAGTTTATGAAGATGTTCGTATGTTTGTTACTCAATCATCCTCTGACGGCTAAATGGATCTGACTGAAATTTGATACAGGGATAAATAATAGTCTGGTATACCACATAGCCTACTTTTTATCCCTAGAATAGGTTCCCATGGTAAGCGGGCAACTAAGGCGGGCGAAGCCGCGGGCAACAGCTAATTATGTATAATTCCATTTTATAAACGCTTGTCCCATTCGCACAATGGATTCCATTTAGCCATGTCTGAACTGAACATATAAAACTAACAAACCTACTGAATTTTCTAGTTCTACATTATACATTGTATAAAACAAGCGGTGGTTTTTGTTAACTCGAAGCAGCGTCAGCCAAGTTAGTATTGTGACAAACAGGAATTAATTGAAAGACGATTTTGTGATGTAATGCAAGCTCAATATTTACAGTGCACTTAGTGAATGTTTGTGTTAAACCAACAAACCGTCCAGGGATGATACAGGTGACTCTGTATTACTAGCGATCGGGGTTCCGGGTGCAGCGGCCGGCGCGGCGGGCGCGTCTCTCGCGTCGGCATCCACCTTCATGGCGACTCTTTGCCATATAGAGCCCTCCCCTCGCCCTTCGCCCCTGCCTCACTGCGCGCTCCTCTCTGCACCAGACACGCGCGGTCACGCCATCAGCTCCATATACAACCGAAGGACGTGGCCGTCCCGAATATATACCAGTATCACGCTCAATGCACCGGTATAGGTGCTCTACTGTCTACTCAAATAATTCTATCAACAAAGGAATTAATTTGATAGTCACATAGGTAAGTGAATATGAGGAAATGTATTGCCACAAATACTAGGTAGGTATGACTAAAAGGAGCTCAGTAATCAAAATACTATAAGCAACCCTTTTACGTTTGTACAAAAGCCAGCCTCAGCTCCACCACACATGCACAAACTATTAATGGATGAGATAAATATGATAGGTATAAACTTTCTGCGCACACGACACGGTATTGCAATGCACTAATCCATGGTTTGATCAGAGGTGAAGACGTATAACGAGTTAAATAATTACGCATGAATGATCGACGCCGTAATAATGTTTTAAGTTTTGTTTTGATGGAACCGTGTTGGTAGGTGAAAGTTGGCAGTATAGTCCGTGCGCTCCGCGGTCATCCGCCCACTAAGCATGAAGGCCGCTCGCGTTCTTCACATCATAATAGAATAACTATAACATACCGCGAGCTAGATACCTACACGCTAAACGGACTCACACACAGCAAAACACTACACACACATGCTTATAAACATTTAAAAATTATGAGATACTTTAATTTGGTCCGATCTTACATGTTCACAATGTTAATGAAGCTATGGGTGCATGGATTTGTAACATTGACATATATTATACGTCAGTAGTACCTAGGTTCTTGTGCACATGTTCATATAACTACAGATAAAAGTAGTTGTAAAAGGTCTAATCTATGAATTGAATCCTGCTATATCATTGGAATATTTAATTGCGCTAGGAAATGTATCGCATCATGCTGTTTTTTTTAATAAAATTGATGTCGTTTATTCATAATATTTATAGGTTCATCACTTTGATATTTAATTCCAACGCTATTGTTAGTAAATGGATGTGGAACCTTTACATGGCCACTAGTAGCTTTATTTATAAACGCACACAAATTACCAAATACCTATCAGGATTAATAACAGCCATTTTTTCAATAAGTTTATTAGTCTTATAATGTTACTAGCAGACACCATTATGTACTTATTTATAAATTTAATATTAATTTCGAACTCAATGTTTGTTTAACCACAAAAAATTACACATGGGGCACTGAGAAAGTTTTGCTTAAGGAAAAAAAGTTATTATAGTTAACATTTTTTTAAATACATACACAGTGCTGAATCCAAAAGTGTAACCTGATTTATAGGAAATCTCGTTCTGAACGCTGCTTGCAAGTAATCAGCAAGGTAAAAATGTTACTTCAATTACACAGAGGAAGTACCTCCGTGAGCACTCCAGTGCAACCATGATCATGGCACTTGTTCTAGTACCGAGGTCGCAAACCCGATATATAATAAAAAAACGTGGTACCTACCATGTCAATCTCAAACCATGTATAGGTTTAACAAGACGATAAATACGTATAGTCGAGTAGAGTATAGGTAAAAAGGACACGTTAAGAAGTGGCATCCGATTGTTATAGAACAGTGACTAAATGCAAGAGGAAGATAAGTTCTTCTTGGTTGCCTATGTAAAATAGAGTCATGTGTTCGAATCATTTCCAGGAAGAGGAAATTAATGACGAAGGAGAAGTATATTTTTAACTAAGAAAGGAAGCCCGCACTTTTCGGGTGAATTTTTCTCTGTTGTTATTTACATACATAATTAGCTTTTCGTTATAAAATGTAGTAGCTAGTTAATACTAGTATCATTCTTTCATTGTGATTAACATTTCATTGGAAACTTGAAAAAGAGGTCATTGCCGATGGAGTCGAGATGTGACAAGGCGTGGGGATTCATTGTCCAGCCAGCAACCGGCATCAGCATGACAAACTATGTTGAGTTTATGCGCGACATGGTGAGGGTACGACGGACTCTCCGAGTGTTCAGGCTCTGTACCTACTACTATGCGATTCACGTAAGTTGATAACTGTCATAATGACATTTTGATTCCCGTTGCTTACTTCATTGCATAAAGTAAGGTCAGCAAATACATTTTTTTACATCACTATTCCATCTGAGATAAGTACATACAATGATAATTACGAAATAAATTATCGGTTCTTTTTTATATTTATTTATTTTTAATCGGGCGGTAACACTTCGATGACGCTTATTTTATCGTTTGCACTGTTATCGGAGCCGCACGAACAATTTCACGTGCTTGTGAATGTACCACTGTGCCTTCCCTACTCATTTTAAACAAATTTAACTGTACCTAATAAAATAAACTTATCAAAACAATAACAAAAGTCTATAACAAACACAATGTAACAACAAAAGTCAAAAAGAACGCAACAAAATGGAGAAAAATCGGAAATATATGTCAATGGCTTTGGAAGCATAGCTAGCGGCACACTATGACACCAATCAATTATGAACTATTATTATAAACTATTACTAAGAAAATATTTTATGTATTTAGGGAAAGAAAATAAAAATAAAGTCGTTGTTACCATTACAGTTATGAACCTATCTGACGCGCCGTGAAAATTTTGTTGCTAGCTGTACAATTTTGATGAGTACGGAATGAAGTTGCCGCGAACGCGATTATCTTCTTACTTGAATCGCATAGTACATTATAACACGACTGGCTCGCGGCACCACTGTTCTATAAACATCCCCATCGAGCGTCAACGCACGCCATTTACATTAGACATTCACAAGAGGATTAAAAATATCACAGTTTTAATTTGCTGGTGCTGCGTCATCGAGACAGTCCATCCCATACATCCAATTCAGCAATTTTTTTTTATTTGTTGATTGTGTCCAAGCAAGATATGATAAGCTAGAGCCCAAGAAGGTATTGAGTTTATCAATACGCAGTGTCACTTTGTAGGGAACATTGGAGAAAATTATATTATTTATGACGCTTAGATCTAATACCTGCCATTTATATTCTCTTTTTTTTTAAGGTTAGTCCGAGATCCCACTGCAAAATCATGCATGCATCGAATATTTGCTAAAAACCAAATTTTACGCATATTTATGATTAGGAGAACATATATTTACTAGGTTGCCTATCAAAATGTGGCCGCTAATATGTTTAATTCAATTATTGCTAATTCATTTATCGGAAAAAAAAATTCTTCACATGGTTTTTAAATAAAATATCATCCACGTCACGGCAATACACATAAGGACTCTGAAAAATCACGGTTGCCGTTGCGCACTCTTCGCAGCCAGGTGTAAACAGGTACGAAGAGGTACGGCGAAGTGCGCAACGGCAACCGTGATTTTTCAGAGTCCTTATGTGTATTGCCGTGACGTGGATGATATTTTATTTAAAAACCATGTGAAGGATTTTTTTTCCGAAAAATGAATTAGCAATAATTGAATTAAACATATTAGCGGCCACATTTTGATAGGCAACCTAGTAAATTTATGTTCTCCTAATCATAAATATGCGTAAAATTTGGTTTTTAGCAAATATTCGATGCATGCATGATTTTGCAGTGGGATCTCGGACTAGGTGAATCTATTGTAGTTTTAAAACTTGGCGAGTATAACCAAATTATGACACCGTGTTGGGCTTTGTGTCAACTTAAAGATAATACCTATTTATGGCTTTATTTTCTGTCCATGAACTGAGTATAGTATGAATTTTATTATAACTTGCAACAGAATACGATGACTTAGCTGTCTATATTTATACTTAAATACAAAGAGTTGCGGGGACTTTGTGTCCTATATAGTGCATGTTCAATATAGTCTGGACAATTTGAACTTTAAAATTTTAAGTACTTTAAATTTTATTCATACAATTATTATTTGATACTATACATTATATTTTGGAAAGAGACATACAAAGTTGAAATGACTGAAATATATGATTCAAGAACTATGCATTAGAAAATGTGTGTGATGTAATGAACGATAAACGTCACAAACATTGTTCCATAATACAATATCGACGACAAACTTTACTTCGACACGAGGTTATTTTAGTATCTATAAGGAGTAAATAATAAATATTCTGGAACATTTGACACAGCATACACATTTTTGTTCTGTGCACTTTACAGAATGAGTTTTAATATGAGTTACGAGTATTGCCCAATTTTACCACTAATGCGGCGGTTCACTACAACTCCACCGGTCTGTAACCGGTAGAAGACTATTAAACTTTGTAACGTTACTCATCACTTGAGTTGCTAACATAACATACAAACTTTCTAACATACAAAAAGTAGACAGTTTAATATTTGTTTGAGGTTGCGACAAGCTATCAATAGTAGAGCAATTACCGAGAACAACTGATGGAAATGATCTTTGTTTATTTTTATGTAACATTTTATTAATTAAACGATAATTTCCTGAGCTATTTTAACAAGAATTAAACCACTGAAACTATTCAATACCGTGTAGACTCAATCGATTCGATTTTATTAATAATACGTCGTGTGGTGAAAACAGAAATAACAGTGCTGTTTTCAGAAAGAAGGCTCGCGGTACAAATACACTTTCAGTACAAGCTAGATTACACTACAGTCGCTGCGCACTATGAGTGCTTGCAATTAAAGTCCCGTCCTGGATGATCATTTTTTCCGATCAGAAAATCATTGGGAATAGTTAGCATGCAATTGGGTTAAAATTTCATTATTTAATATTATCAAAATTGTTTTTAATAGTCATATTTTTTAATAAAGATTTTTTTTTCTTAATTCCGGGTCCGAAAAAACGTAAACTAACATTTCTTTTAAATCTAGAAGTCGTATCGACGCGAGACCTTCACTCTGATGTCTGATAAGGTAATGGCTAAAGGATTCAAGAAGAAAATGAAAGTGAGACAAAATCGGGGTGTTTGAAACATTGTGCAATGTGCTTACTATATTGCGACCAAAAGCATGTTATTGCATAATTTAAAACTCTCCCTGAATGAAACACATAGGTCAACATATTTTAGAGACAATCGATTTGTTACAGAATAATTATCACATTTTTTACATGAAACGTATTGTTATAATAGTGTCGATGTAACGTTTGCCTCTGTGTAGCGGAGCCAATACCAATTTGATGATGATTTTGACCTCCTATAATCTGGAATTTTACTAGATAATATCTAAGGCAAATCAACACAAAGTGTTACCGAGACGATGACTGCTATAGGTAAATACAAGGACGCTCAAAACACATGCTTTAAGCGTTTTGTCTACCAGGGATTTTTTATTCCCAGGGATTACTCGGAACTATGATATTAAACATAAGAGGTGCGCTCTACAAGCAGCAGAATGTTCTACCAGGACTGCAATGTAAAAGTAAAAACATAATATACACTATAGAGGATGCGATAGAATATCCCCATCGACCAATAACGAACGGATGTATCGTTGAAAAGCTCTCTTTACGACTGTAATGTGTACCTGTACCTGTACCTATCCGTAAAGTCTAATTTTAAATCGTCATGTAAAAAGTTACAGTTGAAAAATAACCAGTGGCTAAAAATCGTTTATTTTAGTAAACGTTTTTTTTTAAACTCAAACTTTATGTAGCATGAATGAATCATATTAATGTTGAAACTTTTAGAGGACGTCAAATTACAAACTACTGTTATCCCATCAATAGATCATTATTGCCAAATCTTATTGTGAATATTACAGCTCACAAAAATATGCTCGCCTTTTGAAAGCTGTATTATGACCGCTTATGAAATGATAACCTATTGGTATAGGCACCTATCTATATCATTTGATCATAATGATTTATTTACAGTGAAGATTTTCTAAAATGGCGTCTCTCTTATAGAAGTGGTTAGAGACAATCCACGTAAAGACAGGCATTTCAGGTCAGGACAGGTCTACAATATGCCACAAAATGGTGGTTGTAGGTCGGCATAAATAGAAATTAACTTTGCATTAATCTACGAATTCGTTTTTTTTCTGAAGATTCCGTGGAGTTCCAGGCGCCATCTCAAAACAAAGTTTTTGCCCGAAATCTTGGCAAGCACTTCAGGACAAAAGTTACATAGATCATTATTGTAGAATATAAAATTTTGCATCTTTGTTCCTTATTTTGTTGTACAACTTAACGCTTCCGATTTATGCCTCATAATATGGTACTTATAATGTTGAAAACCTGTTTATTCTATGAGCCATAAATTGGTATTTAAAAACAAAGTTTTGACTTTTGTGTTTTAATACAATGAGGTTATGCTTTTAACTATAATTTTATCCCACAATAATTTAAGTCTGACCGCCATAGCAATGAGTTACAGTTATGAAAAGAGATTTTCAACAACATATCTGTAGTTTTTATTGGTCACTGTTCATGTCACGTCCCATAGATTATAAAATAAAACCTGCTTTTACACAAGTGCCGAGATTGCTTGAATAATCAAACACTAAAGTAATTATTACGTCATTTTGCTCTTTAAAGTAATTTCGATTGAGACCACAAAGACCTCGTGAGGTTTTGACAGGGTTAAACACAATTATGGTTTTTAATGTTTTTAAGATGGAAGTTAATTTAAAGAACAAACTGTAAAGCAGACTGAATCATTAATGCTTTAAAATGTAAATATATTCAAAATACTAGATAGTATTAGTTAAAAACTCATAATTACCTCCAATATTTCCGAAAAATTGTGCAGAAGACGTCTCGGTTGATACCGGTTCAAACATTAACTGAAAGAAATAATTTTAAATCAGTTATCTACCCATTTGTTGACATTTAAGGGTGTATTTCAGCACTGACGTAGTAACCCTTTGTTAAATCAACGCCTATTATATTATAGTGTTGCTATATATTATTATCGACAATAATCATTATTAATTTTTAATTTGCTTTGTATTGTGTATTCTCATGATTACCGATGAAATGAGAACATTAGATACCTATTCATGGCAATAGATTTTTGTCATTAGAAAATAATATTCCAATCATGCGCAAAGCAAAATAAACAATAAAAACCATGAAATAAAAATATTTTACAAAATTGCGAGTAGGTATAAGTTAAGTAATGCACGCATAGCAAGACGATATCAAGTCGCCGTATTCTCTAAAAGCAAGATTGATTTATTTTACTCAATATAAGTAATAGTAATTATAAGTAAAATAAAGTAATCTTGCTTTTAGAAGAGGATTAATATAAAAAAAGTAACGCTAGCGAAGTTCTTCTTTCGTCATTATAAAAATTCCACTAAGTATATGAAATTTGTCTCGTTATTATTGATCTCTTGTACTCCATCCACCAATTAACCTTTTTTTTTTTTATCGTGCGGAAATCCCCATGGATACCACCCCCGTCGGCCATTGGGGGTGGTTATGTCGGGATCGAACCGACTAAAACCGCACGCCGTCTCGGACCTTAGTAACCGGGGTGTAAGGTTACCCCCAATGGGCATATCCATCGCACCCCAGCTGACACCGGGCCATCTACGGTTTTAAGATGGCCCCCTCGACCCCCCGAAAGGGGGGGGGTGGGGCGAGCATCGCGCCACTTCGCTGGCGGTAGGGTGACAGGAGGCCGTCCTGTCACCCAACCGTCGGCGCGCAGACAATCAGCTCGCCCCCCGCTCACTCCCCACTGTGCCATCTGCTAGTCAGAGGGACACGTGGAGAGCCTCGGAGCAGCCCTCTAGAAGGCCACTCCCACCCCGGCCGGATTGGCCGCAGGCAGCAGCGTCACCCGTGGCGAGTGGGAGGCGCTGCTCGCCTCCGTTGCCCAGGTGCACCACGTGGAGGTTCCGGCCCGCACCTATCCACCAATTAACCTAGAGATATATTTACGTGATATACCAACTTGATGTATTGGGTTGTGTTGTGTCATTTTGGATGCGTTTAGCGGTTGATATTTAGCGTGTAAGCAGACTATTCATAAAATAATTTAATAAAAGTTCATACATATATACTTTACATACAAAAAAAAAAAGTAAAGTAAAACCTAGAATAAAGCGAGACGTGGCATCTTACGTGGCATTTTAGTGTTCGAAAGCTAAGGACGCTCCTAACCATTAAGTCAATCTCATCGGTTTTAAATTTTTTGTAAATAAATAACCTAATAGGTAATACGATTATGACAGACTAGGTATTTTACGTATTCCGTCTGACTCAAGTATAATTATGTTACGAAGCACTTTAACTATGACTAGTTATGCATGATTCACTCTCCGACAGACGGCCAACAAAAGATAACCTGAGATACACTATTACGTGTGAAAATCGTGAGTTTAATTTGTAAAGGTGGCAATGACATCCCAGGTCAATACACTCAGGTGCTATAAAAGCCTATTTTGTGAGAAATCATTAAGAAAGTAACTATATTGACGGGTAGGAATACCGGCAACGAAATAAATACTTAAGCAGGAGGCCACATTGAAAACTTATTATACCTAGCAGAACATTTCTATTTTTATCAATATAAAAACGTGAAATTAATGTACTGTGTACATTTCCTAGTTTTTGCAAACAAAAAAATATGAAGGCAACCACACAACGTGGGTAGGCAACTGTGACTCATTGCATAGCTGCGGCACGCTTGTCAATTTACAAAAGCGGCGGCTGTCGCCGGTGGCGATATAGCTGGTAATTCTGGGTTAGTACTTGTACCTATGTGTATTGGTAATATTTTGTACAATACATACATAATATCTGTAACCAAACAGAATAAAAGGCATGGATTTTAAAACGTAACTAAACAATTGTCGTTCTTTAGAAACACTTCATAGGCGTGTTTTTTTTAAACTGATCGGCGCGAACAATACTTAAATATACCTATTCTGTAAACAATATCTTACCAACCACGTATGTTCACAAAATAAATGAATTGAATTGAATTGGAAACTATTTTGATCAAACACTGCGTGTTTAACGTCCATGGTCAAACAATCATAATTAGTGTAGCGCAACATTAGGATAATCGCTCACAGTCTAGTCCGTTTGATTACCTAGCTAAGAAATCAAAATACACTCTTAAATTGGAATGTGAAAATGAAGAGAGTAACTTTTTCGCCTTATTCCGGCAGCTGCCAAACTCTCGGCAGTATGTAACTTATTTTTTTTATCAATCAACCTAGACGGCTCTTTCTCGGACGACACGTATTGCTAATGTTATGGTATTCCCGTAACAACGGTCTTACTGTAAACTACACGGGCCAACGAGACCAAGTACGATATTCTACGTCGCAATACACAAAATTTTGTAATGCTATACAGCCCGGTGCAGAATTATTAAAAGCCGTGATGAAATTTCTATTAGCAAATTAAAAGCATGCAGTAAAAATACAACAATGATACAGTTAATTAATGCCTACAGTCACGCTTTTTCTCATATGGTTAACATTTTTAAATTAGAGATATTAATTAGAAACAGGAGACATTTTGGTTTTTTAAGTGACAGGTGCAAAATAAATATAGGTATTTTTAATATTACTATATAAGACAGCCTTCCCGTTTTCAAATGGTTACCGATTATACGAATGGTATAGCCTCTTTTAATTTAAACTCGTTATTCCGACAGGATAAGAACTCTGGTTATTCTGAGTATAGAGAAAGTGAACCTGTAAAAGATCTCCCGAGGTGGGACTGGCGGGTATTTCACCGAATCTTCAAGGTCAATAGTACATTTATTAACTAACAATTTTTAAGAACTTATTAAAAATAGATCAAATATGTTTCGCACAGCTATTTATCTAGATAATACCAAGACAACGCTCAGCTTGAGACATGACTGGGTTCTCCTAAAATTAAAGGTGCGGGACAGCCCACCCACCGATGCCGCAGCACATCAGGTGCCCTTTATGAAAACCTGCTTGCACTGTGCAGAAGCTGAATGGGTTACTTTAAAATAACATACGGCATAGCCCTTATTATTAAATTACTTTGTAAACAACCTCATCATCATCATCCCAGTGTTAATCATGGTTGCGTCCAAAGTTTTCACTTTAGAGCCCAGAGTCCGCTTTTAATACTTTTTCATGGACATTAAGTCTGTCGAGGATATTTATTTCCTTAACATGTTGGCCGCTGGTGTCGCCCTAGCAACAGCCTCTCTGCATTGTTCTATAAAAGAACGAGTTTAATATAGACCTGTCTTTCAAACTAACTGGCATTTTGGGGTTTTAAATTTGATTGATTGTGTGGTCGATATGGGATCTGTAGGTACCTATATAATAGTTTAGTTTCAAGTACTCAATCTTGGCCACACTAAGTTTCAGATCATCGTTCGCAAACACCACTTTCCATATCCTTTCCACCGCACCAACTATCCTGTGTGTACGCGTTTTCCAGCCTACATGGCCTCCTCCGCCACATTCTCAGCATAAATGGAGGCGGCTCATGTGAGCATCAGATGCTGTCTGTAAAGATGTTTAATACCACGCTGAATAGACTGATTAAAAAGAGAATTCAGATGCACTCGACGATAGTAAGGAAGGGTTATTGTTGCCAACTGATTTGAACCTTGGTATCATGGTACATGTTGGATGATAGTCGAGGAAATACAATCCAAGGCCTCCCAACTCTCTCATGACAATCCCTAGACAACACTGTAAACATATTGAATTGTTGTGATTTGGCAATTGAGCAGTGTGGGTGGAAGTTTATTTTGCTGTGTTCTTTTGTAGTAGGCTTGGCAAGCCTGCAAAAAACAGAGCTGGCACAGCATGGCACTAAATGTATCTTTTATCTTTGTCTAGTGCTTTCTGATGTTGCTTTTTCATTCATAACAAGCTGCTGTTTAAAAAAATGTTTTTAAAAACAAGCTTTTATTATTTCACAATATTGCATTGTCATGGGACTTACATAAATATGCCAAATTTCAGCTCAATCGGATACCCAGAAGTAGTCGAAAATTGGCTTGCAAGATTTGATTACAAACAATGGGACAGGTGAAACTAAATAAAAGCTTGTAAAACGAGTGTCATCCTGAAAATATCAGATAGATATAAAATATGTTGTGGGATACAAATCATCAAATTTGAATATCAATGCCAATGTCTTAATGACCATAATCATAAACAATCAAAATTCCGAAATCAATTTCTTTTAGTATTATAAAACTAACTTTGTGTATTACCCTTCATTTGTATCCTATTTTTGGTGTGGAATAAAGAGTATCTATCTAGGTATTTATAAGAGGCAGTGGTTCTTAGTTTCTCAGAAAAAAATATTTATTTTTATTAAAGGGCTTTGTCTCTTTGTGACCACATCACCCTGTGATGTCATACAATAATTTAAAGGTACTTATAAGGTACCTTACATGCGACATGGGTGAAATGGCCAACAAAGGTGAGGCTGATCACCCGTCCGGCAAACGGCGTCCCCAAAGTAAATAAAAAAAAAGGTACCTTACTGATAAGATCTGTACATTTCCCTGTCACCATTATAATACAACTGTCGCAAAGCTCGTAGAAATAAAATCATCTAGTGTGTTATACAGGGTGAATTTTTCAAAAGGGATTGGATGACCAAATCCGAAACTATAAGGAATAGCGAAAAATGGTCAAAGGAGTCACGAGCCCGATTTTGGTGAAACTTAAAACCTCATCATTAGATTTTTGAAAAACCAATTAACCAAGCTGAGAATCGAACCAGTTGATTTTGAAAAAAAAAACACACCGTTTATTATTACACCATACGATAGTGTCGCTGTTAAGGAACAAATTCTGCGAAGTAATGATATACGGCAAATTTAAGGAAAATTTGAAATTTAATAAAATTCATGTTTCATGTACCTATTTGTTTCGTTCGAAATTCCAGAACTAAGATCGTAACTATTCCGTGTTTTAATTTATACTCAGAATGATTATAATGATTGATGTTTTTTTTAAACAAGATGAAGCTTCAGCCCATAATAGCCGTAAAAGAGATTTTGATTCAGGAGTTCGACGATAATTTTATTGCAAGGCATGGCCTTGGCCAGCGAGATCCCTGGATCTTACTCCCTTAGATTACTTTTACAAAGACACATTTATGATACAGTTGATGACTTGAAATGTTCTTTGGAGAATATTCTAAAAGGAATCAATAACATTCTAATATTGAATGCAGTACGATCCTTGATGTTCAAATCAAGCTATGTATTGAAAACAATGGTCTACATTTTGAACAATTAATCTGTTAATGTAAGAAAAATAAAATGTATTTTGTTAAAGATGAGGTCTTTCCTTTAGTTTGCGGTATGTCATTACTTCCCAGAATAAGATCCTTAATAGCAACACTATCGTATGGTGTAATAATATAGGGTGTGTTTTTTTCAAAATCAACAGGTTCGATTCCTAGCTAGGATTATTGGTTTTTCAAAAATCAAATGATGAGGTTTTAAGTTTCATCAAAATCGGGCTCGTAACTCCTTTGACCATTTTTCGCTATTCCTTATAGTTTCGGATTTGGCCATCCAATCCCTTTTGAAAAATTCACCCTGTATATTAACAATCAAAATGTTTAAAAGTTAAATCATATATTACATTCAAATTAAGGATAGGAGACAGGCCATCAGATACAACATCAGGGTTATTTTATAAGTATCATATTCACACACCTACTCACTTGGAACTATTATAGGAAGAGAAAAAGGATGTTCCAAGTTCGAAACCAATATTGTTCTAAGTATTCTAAATTTATAATTGCTAAATACATCAGTCTTATTCTACCCTATTTGTACCTATGGTATTAAACTGTGGGGATCCACCAACAAAAGTAATATGATGTGCCTTCAACAACATGCATCCTGATTCTCCAGGGATGACGAGATAATTAACATTATGTCCCAAAATATCAAATGTTCACCCTGAAACAGACTGATTTACTAAACTTAGGCAACTCAATTCCCATTTTGCATATATCTTTGTGATGATCCTGGTTTCATCTCAAGGTTGCACCTGGGTTCATCTTCTGGTCAGGTTATTATAGCTCAAATGGTAGCGACAACCGTCTAACCTCCCAACCCTAATAGGGAAGCCTGGGCATGACACATCATTAGTCAAACAGCAGTTGTACTAGCTAACAGATGAGCTTGGTTTAGGCCACAATAATTTTACTAGGATATTAAAAGTAACTAAGAAATTACATCACAATCCTAAATCACCACATATAATGGACAAAAAGAAAGGTGTTTTTGAAACAACACTTATGTAGGTTCGGCCTCTGTGCAAATATAATAATCAACTTATCTTGCCACTGATTGCCCAAATATAACCATAAAAAAGTATTAATCTTCTGGCAAACATTATTATATGAAAGTGACAGGAAGCATTCTACTATATAAATAGAAATCAAAACAGATTTAGGTATCAGACACTAACAAATAAAGTCTATGACAACCAAGCTAGATATATAATGAAACCGTCACATTAAATATTTTTGTTCTAATCATATTTGTCTGAACTAAGTCAAGACAGCACATTTGTCAGAACCAGCTGATTGTTGGAGGTTATACACTATTTGGTGGTTATACAAAGTATTTAATTAACAGACAACATAAATAATGTATCAACACTTGAATATGCAAACCTCATAACTAATTTCAACGAAAAATGATTTTGTGAGATAGAAAACATATTGGTTTAGTTTTTTTATATTAAGAAAGTTACAATTCCCTGGCTCACCTGGAGGGCAGTTACCGGTTGCTATGTTATTAACTGTACCAGGTTTAAAAGGTGAATTGTTAACAGCAATAGGCTAGTTCCTTAACATGTAAGTTCATCAATATTAAGGCAAAATGTAGTATAATATGTATATATATATATATATATACAATAATCCTATCTTATTAATAAGCCTATCTTGTTGGGGTTGGGATAACATGTGTGAGCTGAGGAAATAGGTGCTATGCTGAATAAGTAGAGCAGATTTTATATATTCTTCATTTAAGACACTACTGTAGTAACCATCAACTGAAGCAAAACTTCTCATTACTAGGAAAACTAGCTGGGGTATGAGGGCAATGCCTTTTGGATCATCTTACACCCTGGCATTTGAAGACCGGAGACGGTGTGCGGTTTTAGTCTGTTCAAGTCCAACACGAAAAAAAAGCCTAAAATAAAAACTTTAAAAAGTGACAAGACGCAATATGATACTATTTATTAGACAGGTCACTTATTTAGTACCTTATTTCATACATTTAATAAAAATTCGATGTAAATACCCTAGACATTCTTGTATAGTGTCAGATGCATATATTATTTTCTCATCACTGTGAATAGAGAAGTTGGTATACTACTTATCAAGTGATGCTTCTTAAAAAGATTTACACTCATAGAAAATGTAAATAGTATGTACCAATGTAAAATTTCTTGCTTTAAAAGATATATGCTTCTCACATACACGCGCGACACGCATCACTGTCGCTACGTTAGCTATTTATCCGGTATTATGTATGGCCTATTTGAAAGGTTATTGCACTAATACATTTTGTTACTTTCGCAAGACTGAGAAGCGTAAGCACAATGGTACATATTGATTACAAGCGACAAATAGTAAATTATATAGTATAGAATACCCTTCAGTACTCACATGTTACGGCTAAGTCTTCAAGTAGTAAAAAAACATAAAATTTATATATGTATATATCGAGGTGTATAGAGAATTATTTTGATTTTAAAGTTAAGAAAATAAATATCGGAACCGCCCAGCTGGCAAAACTTAAATCACAGACAATAAATATATTATAAAAATATTGGATGCGTTCACATTTTCACAAATGATTTTGACACTTGCCAAATAGCCAAACCACTATTAATCTGTGAGCCACAAAGGTTTCTAATGTTTGGCCACAAACGATGCAGACGTTGGTAGACGTTGCTTGTGCAGTTTACGTAAAAATAGAATAATAATATGATTTGGATGCTTTAACCTATATAATGTTTAATTTGATCTATAGTCTATACGGCTCATTTAAATTCGTTTCAATGTCGACGTTCACAAAAGAAACATAATATTATAGAGTTTTGTCTATGAAATACTAAAGTTCTTCCATTCCATAATCTTTTAAACAAAGATGTAAGTCGATTTTTAAGTCACTTAATTTATATTTTTTTATATTGAACAAGTCAACATGACTTCATCTCGCTCGCCTGATGGAAAGCTAAAGGGAAAGTCTCAGGGTCGGGATTCACCACTATACCTTGTCTAATTTAGGATGATAATAATGACAGTTCATGTCTATGAAGTATCGTATTTTTTTATACAAAATTAAACCCATAAAATTATTGTAATTCATAGACAAGCCCCGCCCACTTGTCATAGTGAAGCGTCTTGCAAGAACAGAGCACAATTGACTTTACACAAATGAATCGAATGAATCGAATTTAAAATAATTTATTGAAATTATTTAGTACTTATACTACTAAAATTTTTGTGATATAATTAGCTAAATATGATACGAAACATAAATACTATACCATAAAACTTCTCTTTTGTCATCCTGAAGTAAGGTACCTAAAATAATAAAAAATAAATGTTTTTGTATTTTTGTAACTATCGATTCCATATTCTATGGGAACGATAATCGAAAATCGAAAGAACCATTTTCGATTATACTGTATGGGGTACCCTACTTGGAGCTGTCAAAATTATCATCCTAGATTAGACAAGGTATAATACACCGATAGTCAATGATTAAAAAACCCGACTGCGTAAAAAACTAAAAAGAAAAAAAACAAGCACTCAGATGTCCGGTGGTCTAGAAACATAACAACTTAACAGTCGGGATCCACTATTCAACAGCCAATCTTATTTTTCAATGGATCCCGACTGTTAAGTTGTTATGTTTCTAGACCACCGGACATCTGAGTGCTTGTTTTTTTCTTTTTAGTTTTTTACGCAGTCGGGTTTTTTAATTTCTAAATTATATTTTTTTATTTTATACTTTTTAGTTATAAGTGTCCTAGCCAGCTATTTACCCGATTGGACTTTCTACTGTCTAATAAAAACCTATGAATTGTTGTTACGCAACTTTAAACCGCTATAGATCCTAAATGGTCAATGGAATCGAAAAATGTTGAAAGAAAACTAAAAATGATTTTTAAATACCTATTCAACGATACCCCACTTGACATAGTTTGCTGACTTTCATTTTTTTAATTTTCACAATATGGCGGCCAGTAGTCGCCATATTGAATTTTCACTGACGTCATGTCTTTAGTGACACTCACCGGACTAAAAGGAATCGATTGACGTGTGAATCATGAAAATCGGCCCAGGCGTTTGGTCTGTATAGTGCTTCAAAGGAACATACAAACATACATAAATACATACATACATAGGCTGTTAAACACATTACCACTCCTTTGCGTTGCGCAGTCGGGTAAAAAGCCGATAGTACAGTACAGTGATGGCCCTCAGCTTGGCGGCCTCATCAAATTTTAATGCTATTATTCTTTGCCATCATAAAGTATGCCAACCTGTCTGATTTATTCACTGGTAAAGTTTGGTTTTAGAGTGGGTTTTAGAAAAAGAAAAAGAATATTATAGCCTAAGGATATTTAGGTATAATGTTCTTGTGACTTGTCTGTAACACAGTCTGAAGTTCATAAATTGTTATATACCTACTTCATTTTCATATCAACTTCATATTAAATAGAATTCTATACCTACGTATATGTACATACATGTTACATATATTATATTGATTTATTTCTTTTGATAAAGTACCTATTAGATTTAATAAGTCTATGGTTAATCTATAGAAGAATAGAAGAGCGGCGGACGTGAGCGGCGGTAGTTTTAAACATCCGATAATAGCTGCGCATTCCGGCTTCACCTCGGCTTCACCTAGCACCCCGTGGACTTTAAAATATCTTTCATACAAACCTTGTTCGGACAATAACAGACACACAAAAATAATTATACAATTTGGCGTAGTCGTTCAAAAGTTATCCGCGTACATAGGTACGAGTAGGTACTTAGCCGACTTAAAAAGGGGGTAATTCGGTTCTATTTACGTAATAAAATTTTAATTATTTGTCTTACTGCTTACATACCAAGGCAAACAAGAAGTAAAAGTTGGAAAGCGGACCACAGATTCCGAGGCGAGAGATCGAGACTAACACGTAGGTAGGTACCTACTAATAACTAAACTAAACACGTTCCTTCCTTATTTTCTATTATTATTGTGTTGTAGGTTTTAAAATAATATATAGTTATAGTGCTAATAATTTTTTTTACTATACAAGTAGGTAGACCGCCGCGGTAGCCTAGTGGTTTGGGTAATGGACTGCTGAGACGAGGTCTTGGGTTCGATCCCAGGTTCACCATGGCACACACCAATGACTTTTCGATGCTTTTCGAAGTTATGTGTGTATTTATCGCAGGTTTATTAGTGCCTCGGAGAGCACGTTAAGCCGTCGGTCCCGGTTGCCATACAAACATCTATGGCAGTCGTAACGGTTAGTTGCGAGCCCACAAAAGTCCAACCAGTCTAACTTGAAACTTCGATATCGCCATTGGTCATAATGACCATTCTGGTTGTGGAGGTCAGATGGCAGTCGCTCCACGGAAAATATCGAAGTTCAGTCGCATCACAGTTAGACTGGAAAGCCGACCCCAACTGAGTTGGAAAAAGGTTCAGAGAATGATGACAAGTAGGTAGAATGAAAAAACATTAAAATCATTTAATAGGTCATTTAAATATATGAGCTGCATAGATTTAACTTTTTGGGGTACTTAGTGCAACTGCCTACCTACAGTTATTTGTGTACTTAGTTTTTATCTATTATTTGCTATATTTAAATTTATTAAATATATAATTTCAGCAAATAGGTATGGCATAATGAGGAAGCTTTGGGCAAAGAGGATACTTACAGTTAATTTTACACTTCCACAGCATAAACAGCGTAACAAGTTTTAGTCAAAAAAATTAAAATAAACTGCTTATAAATTTTCATAAAGATATATTATTTGACAAAATCCTGGTAGAATCATGCACACCTCCCACACCAGCAACGTAGGCACCTGAGGTATGAGGTGGCCTAATGGAATACTTACACCTTTGCCTGAAAGATGGCGTCACTTGTAACAAAATTATGTGTGTTGCTCATTATCATGCACCATGCACATTTTATAAATTCTCATTAAGAAATTTGAGAAAATCTCACTAGGGCACCTAACGCACAGTTACCAAACCACCAACGTAGATGGGAAGAAGGTTTTTTGGTAGGTGGAATGCTTACACCTTTACCTGAAAGATGGCGTTACAAGTTTTGAAGTAGGTACGCTATAGTTAGTTTTGTTGATAATGTGTACGCATTACACATTATTTATAAATTCATATTCAAATAATCCACAAATCTTGCTAGAGTAACACACGTACACTTACTTATAAGTTTTTAAATGAATTTTTTTAGTAATAAAAATATTTAGCTTTAATTTTTGACTTATAAGTTCATGTTAAAAATTTTTTTGTTTAAAAATCATTACATCACGAACGAACAAATAAATGAGAATTCCAAAAAATATGGATTTTGGAATCGGAATCATTCATTTCATTTTGCATTTACCTAACCCAAGTAGGTAATTCTTTTTAAATTAGTAGTTGTCTTTAATGTGCAGACACAACTAATTTAAAACATGAAGATCGCTAAAACTTAACCTCAGTCGTAGGTATTTTACTATTAAGTACCACTTGAAGGGTTCACTTTATGCTCAAATCTTATTTGAAGCAATTACTTTTACCTATTAGGTAGTTACGTACTAAGAACATTACTCTTGTATACCTACCTAATACCTACTAGTACCTATTGGAATATACCTCTTGTATACCTACCTAATACCTACTAATACCTATTGGAATTTTGATGGTCGGCCGTCTTTTTGCAAAGTTATATTATTAAAAGTCGTTACCTGTAGATTGTAGCATCAATTACAATGTCTATTGCTAATCACCTGATTCTCGTTCCCATAAAAGCTAATTTATGCCTTAATTAAAGATTTTGTTCTACCGCGTGCCATAGTAATTTGGGAGCTAAAGTTAATTATTATCAAATATTAATTAAGTAAAAGCAGATTTATTTAGGAATCATCGTATTTAGGCGAATCCCTGACTAGGTAGGTAGCTAATTTTAACCTTAGATTTAAAAAATAGGTCTTTTTCAGTAGCCTTGACACAAAACCAATAAAAAACGGAGCATCCTTTGAATCTTATACCTTTAGAAAACAAATACAAACAATTAATTTATACCTAACGTTCTAAGTAGGTATGTCATATGATATAGGTACCTACTTAGAACGTTATAACAATTAACCATAATTTGTATTGCCTCTTTTATTATATTCTTTTAAGATGAAGATTTTACATACCTATGTGTTACTACCTAGCTCCTAGGTATTACAATAATAATAATCAATCGAAGCATGCGGTCTTCCAAGAGGGATATATACAAAATTGAAAAGATCTAAAAGAGAACATAGTCCCGTGCCCCGAGTAAAAGTTATTTTGAACGTTCGTATTTAATTTTAGCAATAGACTAGACGGCTCATCAATTATTTAAGGTTGTTAGGAGCAAGTGCAGTGCTATGTTACAGAGAAAGAAGTAGGTAGGTAGGTACGGTGAAGTCTTTTTGTGGCGGCAAAAAGATTCACAAACCTACGAAGATTTTATGTAGCCACAGAACAAATAAGAAGCAAATAGATCACAATACGATTACAATTACGTAGGTACGTAGGCACAATTATTAGTGAAAAATACAATTAAAACTAAGCAAGGAAAACACGCATAGGTACAGATACAGGCACGTAACTTGGCCAGGTTTGGGGTAAGTTCGCGCATCGTGCACTTTGAGCCAATCAAATGATTCAAAGTACGAACGAACGGAACGTTGATTCGCTACAAGACGTCTCTCGGAGACATCTGATTGGTCCGTCAAGTGACGGACCAATCATATATGTCCGCGACGGCGCAACCGCGTCTCCCGCGACCCGCTCATACCTCAAAGGGGACCTAAAAATCGACCTTTGCGCATATGACGCGTCCGGCCAATTTACGTGCCGGTATCTGTAGGTAGGTATTATTGCTTGTTTGATTGAAAGCCTGCGATCGCTGTTACCTGTGCGTGTACACTGTGGAGCTGTGGACGCTAACAACACCAGCGGGTCTAAAAAGGCCACATTGAGCATTTCCGCTCAAAGCGGAAATGCCGGCGATTCCAAATCAATTCCTATAATATTCGTAAAATGGTCCCTCTTTCTGAGCAGAATTACAACAATTCATCTGTCTTAGCAATTCACATTTGGTGTACCTAAATGTTGCCGCGTGAAAAATGCCAAAGCCGTATTGTTACCGGTTATTTTTTCTATACTGTTTTTACAAACCAAGTAGGTTATTTTGTAGAACTTGTGTGATTAAAAGAATAAACAGATCAAATACCAATTACCCAGCATTTAATTAACGCAAATAAATTTATAAGAAGGAAAGTAAAGAATAAGTGTTACCATAATCATAATAATTATTGATTAAAACACATTGTCATAACAAAACGTAAATTGTTTCTTACTTTCTTTATATTATAGTGTATTTTGTTATAAAATGTGCAAAAAGAATTGCAGATGTTGCTCTTGAGTAACATCTTATATGATTCTGCAAACTGACGTTAAACCAATTCATACTGGTATTAGTGGACCATTTTACGGATTTCCATACAAAACTGTCAACCGCAGGAATTGCGGCATTTTATGATTTTCCTAATAGGATCCTATTAGGATCTGCATGAAGTGGCCTTTTTAGACCCGCAGGGTAGTAAAATGCTTGTAGCGAGCGAGCGGTGCTATTTCCTTAAAAAGTACTTACCTATACGTAGGCATTATCTTAAATCTCAAGTAATTTAATCTCAAACAATAGAAAACAAACATCTATAGGTACTATTATAAAATTGTAAAGTAGCTCTCTTAGAGTCTTTTTGTTTGAAAGGTCATGGTTTAGTAGAACCACCGATTACCTAATAGTTGTAGTGGAATCAAATATATAGGTACTTAGGTTAAAAAACGGACAAACCGACATTCACCGGGTGATGCCGGCGCATAAGCTAGTTTATTTAAAAGACCTTCTCAAGTGATATATAATAGGATTTTTCTTTGTTCTGTGATAATAATTGTATGAATTTTGGGTTTAAAGTGATGATGAATAATTTTGATGACAACAATGCATTTCGTTTATTTTCTCAGTCTATTGCAGTAATAATGTGTCGCTGCGACAAGTTTGATGTGGGTACCCATACACTCCATACATACATAGTACCTACTACAAAACAAGACAAAGTTCTCGTTGCTCTTATCTAGTCTGTGATAGTAAGTAATACAAGAGGATATAATTTACAATAATTATTACCTACCTATTTAAAATGTATCACTAAATATTACCCTTAGTGTTGCGTCCATAGGCCACGGTGACCGCTTCCCATCAGGTGGGCTGTATGCTTGTAGTATAAAAAAAAATGTATTATGGAATATCAAACGTCCCAGCCCCATAATCACGCAGCAAATTTCAAGACATGAGCCCTAATTACATTTCATTAGATGTGGTAATTGCGAAGTCAAATTATTCGATATTCCCAACCTGATCAATTGGACCGTATGATACCGTACAAAGATTCTCTGTATTTTGTACCAAATAATTACGAAATAAAGGGTGGGGGAGGGAGTTAGGTTTGGTGTTTGGTAACCTTCCCGAAGCGTTCAGTGCACCCTGGGAACCAGAAGAGGTCTCATGTTCCTCAGATGATCCACGTTTGTAATTCACGTGAAATACTTACTTACGTAAATTGTTCAATCGGGCGAGCCTAGGTTAGAAATAAACCGTTTTAATATAATTATCATGTTTAAAAACATTTTGTCCAGAGTACCTAACTCATGTCAATCAAATTGAGAATGTTTTAAGGAAAGGCCAGGTCAAGACTACTCTTTCCTGGCGTATATGTATGAAATCAAGTCGAATAAGTGAAAGGCATTATGCTAGGATGCTGTGGAAATATGTCGTCTATGCCTACTCCAATAGAAAAGAGTCATGAGTCATTAGTAGAATCAGTATGAAGTTTATTTTTTCTCGTATTAGCTACCGCTAAGGCTTTAACCTCATAAATTAAATTACATAATATATACCTACATCGCTTTAGTTGGATCGATTTTGACGATTTTGTGTAGGTGAACGTAAGCTTGCCAACTAGTATCCGTGTAACGTTATGCCCGACACGTGATCTGAGGGGCATTATTAATAACGTTATGTTCTGTGGGAAAGTTAGGCTACCGGTGAGTTTCCGGGGCTATTATTAATTTGTTGGAGCCGGGAGTGACCTTTACTATCGAGGGCCGGAAAAAGTATATTTAAGACTTAAGTTTCTTATTAGTAAACTAACAAGAAAATTAATATGAAAACTATGAAAATAACACTTTTCACATTTTAACACGGACGGCCAATAGGTACCTACAACCTACATACATATTTCACTTTTCTTTCTTTTTGGTCTTTCTTTCATGTAAAAACAACAGTGATTGTTTTGTTTTCTATTGATTTCACTCCACGAAACGCCAGATAATAGAACACGCGTTTAATTGGTTTTCGTTGTTGTAAGAAATTGTTTATTAGTAACTTACGATCGCAACATTATTACACGACTGCTGTATTTAATTATTTGTTTTACCAATGTCGGCTGCATTATGAAGTATAGGTACCACCGTATTAAATAACCTTTTGGTTTGGAAATAAAAAATCTTGAAAAAAAAGTACTTATATCTTATATCTTCTTCTTCAACCTAGCGTTAATCCCAGTCGCATCCAAAGCTTTCACCTCGGAGTCTGGTGGAGTCTAGGGTCCGCTTTACCAGTCTTAACTGCGGATTTGGCTGGACCTCGACATTTTCCGTGAAGCTATTGCAGCCATCTGACTTTCAAAACCCAGGGGTGACATTGGCGATATCGAAGCATTGCAGCTAGACTGTTAGTTGTTGTTGGACATTTTGGGGCTCCAAAAGTACTTATCTACATAATTTTTCAAAATTCAACAAACAGTGCATCTGCCAAAATCTTAGCAAGACTGTTTCACTACTAACTATATAAACTAATTCTTTGCAGTCTTCTTGACACATGCAGCTGTATTCTAGAGAGATACAGGAACAATGCGTAAGAAGGCCTATCTGTATTACTGCCAGTGGAAACACCTTCGAATAAAGTAGGTATAGGTATATACTTACCTACGTCTAAATTTAAATTTTATTTGTAGTTAAGTATAAAAATGCTTATTCTTATATTTATTCTTCATCTGTTGAAAAATTGGTACAGATGCGTTTGAAATGTTTCGTAGCTGCTTAACCTGAGGTAAATTATTGTTTAATAGCGGTGTGCCTGCTAAGCTGTATTGTAAAATATAATGACGGTTCGAGTGCCCAGTTTGTATGTATCCCAGGTCGGGTACGGTATTATAAATTTGCGTGGCACATTAAGAAAGTCAACGTTTAAAATTACGACATGCGTAAATAGGTATGCTTACTTTCTGTAATAATGAAAGGCACCATAACGGTCTTACCAGCCGTGCTACAAACAATCCAGGGGACCGATTCAGTAAAATTCGTTTTAAAAACGCGCGATTACAAATCTTAAGAAGAATCTTAAAATTTAAAACTTACCTAATTGAAAACGAATCAAACTAAGAGTGATTCTAGGTTAATATAATAACCTAATGAAAACGAAGGTAGGGTTTGTTTTGGCAGATCATACTCGTACATACTGCATACCAAGGTGGTTTTGAGTAGTACAAACCATTTGCATTTTTTATAAATTACTGACTAGCTATCCCCCGCGGTTTCGCCCGTGATTTACTTCGTCCCCGTGCTTGCCCGTAATTTAAAAGTTTGACCGATTTCCATAATGTATGAAAAGTTCGATTTGTTCACATATATGATTACTGGCTCCTCTCCCCTAGGTAGTACTTACTGTAACAATTTATAGCCTATAACCTTCCTCGATAAACGGGCTATCCAACCAAAAAGAGTTATTCTATTCGAACCTGTAGCACGAACTACCTGTAGTTTCTGAGATCAGCGCGTTCAACCAATCAAACAAACTCTTCAGCTTTATCATACTTGTAGGTACTTATATATTAAAACTGCCTACAATATTATATGTATAACTTTGTAATTATAACTCAAAAAACAAGTTATGCAAACAGATGCAAAGAATGTTCTACAAAATCGAAAAAAGCCGATTTTCGGATCACACCCATTCTTCCCTCACAACGGAACTAGTACGACATGTTCAAAGTTTAGTTTCTTTGTCCCATTTAAAAATCAATGGTCTTCTTCCAGAGTCAATTTGCTTGACATAGGTAGGTACTTACCCAACATACCTTCCTCCCAAGCTACGTGCCAAATAAATGCCGGGTACAGTAGGTATAATTAAGAGCGGAAATTTGGTGGCAGTAAAAGTACAGTCGAATGAACTTGTTCTTATCACAACGAGAGCGAAGTGCAAAACTAAACTCTGATTTATATTCACCCGGAGAATGGGCTCCGGTTTTAGCGCCTACGCTGCCGCGCTGGCATTCACGCGAACCAGGGCTGCTAGGCGCTAAATGACTAGTTAATAGCTAAAACTAAATTACTTCACTTTCAGAATAAGCAATGCATCGATAGGTATAGCTACAAATTGCTATTTTATGAAAACATTCATTACGCGTACCTATTACTAAATGGAATGAAACTTCTTGCCTGAGTCTGTTTTCAGAAAGCTTCTCAAGTCACGATTGAATACCTAGATACCTTCTAGGTAAACATGTTCACATCGATTTTTGGAAAAAATATAACATTCTTCGAGTTTTGTTTTTATTTATTTATTTAAACTAGGATTACAGACTAATAACAAAGTAACAAACAGTATTGCTTATTACATACAAACACAAATAGAAGCAGTAGCTTTTGGTTTTTCTTAATTAAAAATTTAAAACTATACACACATGTACTGTTGATTTTAAGGCGGGCACGCGCCTTAATAAATAAGTAGATACCACTACTAACTATTTACATTGTTAATTAGTATGAAGAACACTAATTAAGAAACTCAATTACAATACGCGGCTGTCAAGAACCTTATTTTAGAAGTTCGCCATAGCACGATTATCCACCGACATTAGTTAGCGAAGACTCTTATGATGAAGGGGCAAATGAGGTTAAGCCACTCAAGTAGCTATTTGGACGAAGTCACTAGATTAAAGACTAACTTTGAATCCACTCCTGTAGCTTCATCTAGGTGCAGTATATTATAGAGAATGAGTAAAGCACGTAATCTATCGCAAACATTAAATAGGTACAGTCCAGTTCAGTGCAGTACAGTCAGCATTAAAAGAGATATTTCAAAATGAGAGAGGCCAAATTTTGTGAGTTTGTTTGTATTTTTGGGGTAATCTTTAAAACCACTTATGTTAACCACCACTTTTTAACCACCACCACCAGGCACTTATTGGAAAAAATCTTTCACCATTTGAAAGGTATACGTTATCTTCATTACACATATATAATTTGTGTAAATTACGATCGCTTGAGCGGAAAACGCAGGTGTACCGGTGTAGCAGAGGGCACAGTGGGGAGCGAGCGGGGGGCGACCTGATTGTCCGCGCGCCGACGACGGTTGGGTGACAGGACGGCCGCCTGTCACCCTACACCCCGCCACCGGCGAAGTGGCGTATGATCGCCCCACCCCACTTTCGGGGGGTCGAGAGGGCCATCTTAAAACCGTAGAAGGGCCAGGGTCAGCTGGGGTGCGAGGGATATGCCTATAGGAAACTTACACCCCGGTAATTAAGACCCGAGACGGCGAGCAGTTTTAGTCGGTTCCAGCCCGATATAACCACCCCCGGTGGCCGACGGGGGTGATATACATGGGGATTTCCGCATGATAAAAAGGGGGTGGTATCCATGGGGATTTCCGCACGATTAAATAAAGAAAAAAGAGGTGTACCGGCTTGCAAGTGACATTGGCTTGAACCCTGAAGATCATGGCGGGGCTCCACGTTAATAACAGTATCTCATTTTATTGCTATAGGTAACCTAAACATTTCATAAAAGTACCTAATTCTTAAATTCTGAACCCATAATACTATATTCACATAGAAACACAAACCCATCAACAAAGTTCTGCGGCAAACTTTTTCCTGTGCAAAGTATATCGCTTTGTGCCATACAGTGTCCTACCTTTAAAAATGCTACTTTATAACCCTAAAGGTAGAACTGTATTAACACGCACATTTCCGCAACAATGTTTTTCGATCCTACATAATAGGGGCTAAGCCTTTCATGGTGCATCGGTCGTTTTCTCATAGACTTTGTGTTTACTGTCGGGTACAGAAAAGTTATATCACTTGGTCACCTTGTATTCGCTATTGGTATTAGCTAAACATATTCTAAGTTACAGACCACCGTAGTTCTAAAACCGTTTAGCAAGACGCCTCCTATACGAACTTGGAAATGGTAATACTACAGCCACCACATTTGAAATCCTACTTGCTCCAGTGGCTGGTACTCGTTTAGTTTACTAACGAGATGGTTTGTGACGACTCTCTTAAACTTCTTGATATGACTCAGGAGTAAGGTGGATCTGCAGTTTTCATCACAGCGCCCTTTTCAATAACAGTAGGTACTAATGCATTGATCCATGCCCTAGAGCTGTGCCGGATGACAGAATTAAAAAGGCTCGTGGAGTCATCCGACAAAGAATCAAAGTTACCGATATAACTCGGTGTAGACTGGATGTGGAAGGCGGAGGATTGAATACTATGCCATTCAATTGTGAGCATGTCCAGCATTGGATTGTCCAGCAGCAATTCGTACTATTATACAAACAATCCCGAATTCAATTCACATATTATCTGTTCATATCGAGATTCAACAATTAAAACACTCAATCTGTTACTAGTTAGTTATTCCTAAAAGTATGTAGGTAAATCTACAAACATTATATACAAGCCATTCACACAAACTTACTACAACATTACCCTGTTTGACTGAATGCGCATTCACAGCACTAAGTGATCAATTTTCTATATTACACTGTAATAATATAGTTTCACTCAATTGATACGTTTTATCGAGATGTCTTCTAAGGCGACTGTCGCTTTGAGCACTGAAAATGTGAAAACGCTGTTATGATAAAAGCAGCCTGTGGAATCCTTTGTTCGGTCGCTAATATTGGTCATAGAAGAGAAAGTTCAAAGTTCGAAAACAGATACCCCGCCAAAGTAAAATAACTAGCAATCTATACTTCACTACGATTGCGGTTGGTTCACTAACGAACTATCGATTGATTATTAAGTCTCTGAGTTCTAATAAATCATTTCTAGATTTACCTGTAATACAACGCTGGAAATTTCAAATGAATATAATATAGGTTATTTGCACGATACCTTTAAATATGAATTTGCAAACGTTACTCAAAACAATATCTTTAACCTTATGAGCTATTATGCAAGGGGATACCTCCTAATACCTAATATAGAAATATTAGGTATTAGGTATCCCCTTGCATAATAGCCCGGTCAATGTTATAAAACCACACAGAAATTAAACTTTTTTTTCTATTACCAGATTGCAGGCTATTTCTTACTTGCATAAGAAGGGAAAACCTTGGTGGAAAGTGTTCTACAAGACTTATTTACAGAAATGAGAGATGCATAATTATCATATTTACCCGACTGCCGAAGAAAGGAGGGTAATGTTTTTTTCGAGACTATGTATGTATGTATGTATGTATGTATGTATGTATGTATGTATGTCCATTTCTTTGTCACGGCCTACAGCCTGAACGGCTTGACGGATTTTGACGTGCGAGGTATCATTCGATTCGTCGTGATTGTGTGAATGACACTGGGTATATTAAAATTTCTAGAAAATCAAAATGGCGGATTTTTGGCGGCAAAATGAAAATCTGGAAAATTTGTCTTGCACGCTCTACAGCCTGAACTGCTTGACGGATTTTGACAAACAAGGTGTTGTTTCATTCGTCATGATTGTGTCAATGACACCAGGTATATTAAAATTTATAGAAAATCAAAATGGCGGATTTTTGGCGCCACAAACATTTGACTGCGATGGACGCAAAAACTGCTGAACGAATTTCAATGCGGTTTTATTTGTTGAAAAGGTCTTGGTCAGACTTAAAATCTTACGTTTGTTTGATTACAATCGGTTTAGTAGAACCGGAGATATGAGCAAAAATATAATAATTAAGGTTGAATTTCGGTGATGTCCCTTCACTACATGAAAATTATTAACTCCATAAAAGATAGATTTTATACTTCATTAGTATCCGGGCAGCTATGTAAATAACTAAAAAGTATAAAATAAACTAAATAAATAAAAATTCAAAAACCCGACTGCCTAAAAACTGAAAAGAAAAAAACAAGCACTTAGATTGATGTCCGGTGGTCTAGAAACATAACAACTGAACAGTCGGGATCCATTGAAAAATTAGATTGGCTGTCGAATAATGGATCCCGACTGTTCAGTTGTTATGTTTCTAGACCACCGGACATCAATCTAAGTGCTTGTTTTTTTTTCTTTTCAGTTTTTAGGCAGTCGGGTTTTTGAATTTTTAATTTATTTATTTTATTTTATTCTTGTCTGCAACTTGATTCCGTGTGGTGCTAGCAGTGTTGAGTTTTGACTATTCTAGGACGTATTACACAGACAGAACCAAACTGGGCATCGCCTCTAACATAACAATCGAATATTTTACTTAGGCACATAATTATATTATTATATCTTTAAGTACTTAGATATTTCAATCCAAAACATTGTGTGACTCTAGGATAGTCACGTTCGTACTCATATCTACAGTATCCCAGTGAATATATTAAATCCATACCTGCAGACCAAACGTAACTAGGTATACTTGAAGTTATAATAACCCAATAAATTCTGATTTTTAAACTGTGGCCATTAGATTCATTAAGTTGCAGATGGCTTAATTACATTTGACATTGACACTATCATCAGAAGTTCGCGCCAAAGTACGGGTCTATATTGGCTCACCTAAAGTCCTTTACCCGAAATTGTTCTTCGTAACGATTTCTAATCCGATTGATCACTCGTCCTGAAATTTTTCATCCTAAAGTTTTCATTTATACTATTATACCGGCTTGCTACCGGCAATGTTCATAACACTAATGTTTCCGAAAATTGTAATTAATAACATTACGAGTATATAATATATGCAAATATTTTAAAACTCTTACTGTTTTTTATCTAACGCTTTTATCCCTAAACATAACATTTATTTCGGATATTTGTATGATTTTTTTGTATGGAATTTGGATGGGGCACATGGGGTTGTTGTAGTCACAGTTCTAACCTAACCGAACCTACAAAAGTTGGAATCATGGTGTTTTTTTAACCTTCGACCAAAAATAAGGGCATCAATTAACTATATGAAAATGTATTATGATTATGATTTTTAAATAAATAGATAAAAACACTTAAGTATTATTGAGAAATGTATAAAATGACTTTGAATAATAGTGTAAAAGATGGTGATGATGTTGAAAAAATATAGGAAAACTAGGTAATAAAAGTATGATAGATCTTTATTGCTACTGACTTTATGAAGTTGAATGCTTCGAAATTATGAATATTCGAGACAGAGTAGTAAGAAATTGTGATTGTTAGGATGAAAAATGTTAGAAAGAACATTGCCGAATTTCCAATTATCGGAGTTGAAAATTTAGGTGAACTTTGGCGCACCTATAAATAGAGGGAAACCCGGGCAAAGCGAAAAGTGCCCACTACTCCTAAGTTTCACATTAACCACGAGCCCACAGTAACGTTCGGCCATCTTGTCTGCACGACGCGCGGTGGTCATAAAACAACAATAAAATTTATGTTTTCGAAAAAATTGTATCAAAATTAGAGGTAATTGTTTTGAATGATGGTTGTGCGTTATTTGCTTATCCCCCTTGAGGGTATTTCAGTTTCATTACATGTCAACTGCCTTTTGTAGGTATCACTTGACTTAACTTTAAAAATGGCCGTGTTGAGCAAAGTGAATAGAGCAAAGCAGATATGAACCACTCCAAAAAAAATTCAATACGGCGTGCTCGCAGCGAAACGAATTTATCACGAGAAGAAAATACGCCATGTTCGTCTCCTGAGTATTGATTGATTTACAATCTCGAAGTTAGGTATTTGAAGATTGTAGTAATTTGAAGATTCATTCATAATAATAGTGTCCAATCAAAACTTTATATTTAAAAATGAAATTTTACGATTTCTTATCGTACGACAGGAGTACCGCCTTGCAAGTGAGGTTGGCTTGGGCCCCCATGTTCTAAGGGGATGATAATTATAATTCCTTACAGGTAACTATATAATTTACTCGATAGCTTTAAAAGTAGATAGGTATACACAGTAATTTATAGCATTAAGAAAATTAAACTGTAACATTATGCTTTCAAAGAGGTGTAGTATAGCGTCATTTCTCCGACGCAGCTGACAAAGGCCGTTCTATTTTTCAAAAATGTAGGTTAAATCTTTATTCAAGCTTTTGTTTTATTGTACTTTGGTAAATAATTTCATCAACTGTAATATTTATCCATTAATTTAATCTTTCGAATTTAAGTATACCTATACTTCCACAGACAAATTGAAAACCACCACCGATTTTGAAATTGGTTAAGGAAGCATAAATATTTTATTACACCATTTCAAAATGATCTTACTTAAATCAAATCAAAAATTTCCTTCAAAAAGCAGTTTTTGTGTCAGGGTCGAACAAACAGACATAATAAATTTAGTATGCTCAATAGCACAAAATAGAGACACCAAACGAAACATTTTGGGGAAATAATATAATAACGCTTGTGAGTGATTTCCATAATTACTAAAGACAACTATGCTTATCTTTGATGACTACGAATATCACTCACGACTCACGATCGTTATTATTCTAAAGTGGCTGCACCCGACGCGTCAAGACGCCTTCCTCCTAGTGAACTAAGGCTGTGTAGGGACCCAAACGAATTTTGTTTATTTATTTGGTAAGCTTTTACGCCAAATTACTACTCAATTGCTCGTCATAATATTTTGTATAATAATTAGTCAGGGTATACAGTAAAGATCCGGGGAAAAATACTGTTCCTTAACGATTAAATAAATACTTTTCATTGTAATTTCTGGACAGTTGACAAATCGGTTGTATACGTAAACTATTGAAACATAAATGCTAAGAGTACAGCATTGATTGACCAAATCCACGTAAGCGTTAGCAATTATAAATAAAATATGACTCATTGCAAGTGAACTGGACTCCACTGAAGAAAGCCTTTATCGAGATTTTCTGAGTTAATTAGTCCATGTAGCTAGACGTCGATATTGCTAGCTAATGAATTTCCATTGTTTCCTTGAAAGGTGAGTAGCGGTAGTACGATTACCTATTCTGTGGTAGCGGCTAGGAATATCGTCTTTGTTTAGTTAGACTTATAACAAAAATATATAAAAGTTGGAGTAAATTGGACACTGGAATGGCTTTTGTCATCTGCGTGAAGTTAGTAATTAAGAAAGGGAAGGCTTTGCAAGAGGAATGATGGCAGTTGTAGGTCGATTTTCAATTTGCATTTGAATTGACGCCAGGGCGCGTGGGACCCATGCTGACAACAAAGGCTACAGATTAATTTACATGCAATACGGAACGCAGAACATACGACATCTAAATATGAAACATTGGCGCAGACATTAATGATTAGGTATACCGCAACAACTGTGAGTATCTATTGTATTCATGCTTGTGGTCTTAGTAGTAATTACAATCTACAAGTTGAGTTGCAAGAACTTGAGCACAAATTTAGCCCTAAAAACGTCTCGGTAAAATTAATGCCCAACTCCGTAGCCTCTCATAACTTCTTGATCTCGTATATTTGAGTTTACTGTCAGGTCAGTAAACTCTGCCCGTGACTTCGAGCTTGAGTTATGATTAAGTTAAATTAAGTAAATTTTAGGGGATCATCTCATTCTTGCACTTATTTCAGATATTTCAAATAACAGTTGGCATTTAGGTATGAGTCGTATCTTAGAACTACGGGTATTCCAGTTTTAGTAATTATTATTTGTTTTGTAGATTGTGAAATTTAAATTAGTTTTCAATATCTACGTCAAAGACTTAACTATTATTATAGAAACTAGTTCGACACCACGAAGGGTGAATTTGAACTCGACCACTGAAGTCTTTCAGATGCTATACGGAAACTAGATGCAAATAATATCTACTTATATGGATAAAATTTGATACGCACCTATCTACTAGATTTCTAAGTTTGAACTTAATTTAATCTGCATAGGTTGATTTAGTGCTTGTGGCAGTCCTTAATGAATTTTGAGTTTAATCTCAGTAGGTTGTTTGATAACGTAAGAAGTGCAAATATATTACAAGCGTACTTTTTTCTTTATGCAGCATTTCAACCAAACATTTTACTAGTGAAGGGCGCGCACTCGTGCAATGATTCCTGCACGTCTGTTCGATGGAGCCATCCACGAATGTCTGTGGAGCCATCGATATCTGATTTTCAGGTCAATAAAGAAACCCATTCAAAGAACGTTCATAAACAGAATACTGGTTAATAATGGTTAGTCGGTTGGCTTCCTAATGCTCAAAATAAAGAAAACTTTTTACTTAGATACCTATTTGATATCACAGAACTTCTGTGCTTAATATAGGTAAGCTTCAATGCTTTTAGGTTTTTAAAGAAACCCATTAAATTTTATAGTGTCCGACCGAAACTGGTTTTTACGACCGAAACCGAAACCGAAAACGAATTTCGGCAGCCGTCTCAGTTTCGGCCGAAACCGAAACCGAAACCGAAACTTCTGAATCAGACGAAAAATTGCCAAATGCTATTTTTTAACGACGCTGTTCTTTCATAATAGATGATTCAATACTACAACAAAAGAAAGGTTGTCTATTAGGTTTAATCAGTAGGTACTCAATGTACTTTAAATAATTTATTTATATTCGTGAACTATTTATGGATAAGGTTTTAAATTTAGGGTGCGGGCCGGAACCTACACGTGGTGCACCCGTGCAACGGAGGCAAGCAGCGCCTCCCACTTACCATGGGAGACGCTGCTGCTTGCGGCCAATCCGGCCAGGGTGGGAGTGGCCCTCCAGAGGGCTGCTCCGAGGCCCGCTCTCCACGTGTCCCTCTGACTAGCAGAGGGCACAGAGGGGAGCGAGCGGGAGGCGAGCTGATTGTCCGCACGCCGACGTTTGGGTGACAGGACGGCCGCCTGTTGCGCGATGAGAGCCCCAGCCCCCTTCGAGAGGGCCGTCTTAAAAAGTGTAGATGGCCCGGGGTCAGCTGGGGTGTGAGGGATATGCCCATTGGCTAACCTTACACCCCGGTAATTAAGACCCGAGACAGCGTGCGGTTTTAGTCGGTTCAATCCCGACATAACCACCCCCGATGACCGACGGGGGTGGTATCCATGGGGATTTGCGCACGATAACAAAAAAGGTTTTAAATGAAAAACAGAAATAAAATAAGTATAAGTGTTAATTTCATACGGATAGCCAGCTATCTACTCGTTTAATTACAAGTGTTAATTTGTAAAAAAAAAACAATTGTTATATTGGTACCTACCAACTTAAAAATTATTAATTTGAACGCGAAACTCTAAATCCTTAATATTATCACCACTAATGCACTATAGTAAATACCATGTACCTAACTAATGTTTGTTTACATAATATAGCATTAGCGAAACAGTTAAATTAACCACAAAATGTTTAGATTTTTATGGTAAACTTGATTCTACTATAATCTGGGTGCTCCTTTGTTATATTAAATTATAATTATATCACATGAATTCAAAACATATCACACGAAAACTCACAACAAACACAATGAACTGCAAACAAACAGGTTACGACATGATTACGCACGTGGACGCGGCCAAATGTCGTCGTCGCTTGGATTGGATGTCATTTACCGCGCCGAACACACCCGAGCACAGCGCGGAATCTCCCGAATGCAGTTTCGGTTTCGGTCGTAGTTTCGGCAGGTTTGCTGCCGAAACCGAAACATAACCGAAACTCGTTTTTTTGCCGAAACTCGACCGAAACCGAAACCGAAACCGAATATTCGGTCGGACACTATAAGCATAAAATTTAATTTTATGCTTCGAAATGAGCGATCAATTTTCATTATTTAAATATATAATCTACTATAATCAAGTAGGTACCTTATAAATAGTACAGTTGAAAATAGTTAAAAAAAAAGAGTCACAAATAAAAATATAAATTATATTTATATTACCTACCATACTTTCCGACGAGAAAATCACCTATTATCGTACTTTGATTGTATAGTCTTGTTACAATTTCTGTAGAATCATTTGGAACTTTCCTAGTTACATAACGTGTCTCTAATTAGGCAGTTAGGGCAGTTATGCCCACAAAAGAGACATTTATTTCCCTCGCGACTAACTTGCCCGAGTTTTTGTGTGATCCGAGGTTGTGATTACAGAAACTAATATAAAATTGTGGTGCCGTTCAGTAGGTAGATTACGACTATGGCGAATATTATTGAAGTTGCGATAACTAGTATAATTTATGGAAGCCTTTAAAATGATGACTGCTGGTGATTACCATGTCTAGAAATATTTAGGTTTCTGTTTTTCTGAGAGTAGGTATAAGCGACAATAAGTGTATTCATGTATAATTCTATCGATAAAACACTGTTAGGGGGCGTCCACAAATTACATGAGTTGTTTATTTAAATTTTCTATCCCTCCCTCCCCCCCCCTGGGGAGATGTCGTGAGATTTTATAAGATTTTACCAGATTTTTCAAAGTGGGTTTCTTATGTAAACGTGTTGTATTGTTATTGTAAAAAGAAAAAAAATTGCTTCGTGCTTTTATTTACGACTAGTTTGACAGTCAGTAGATGTATAATATCGAAGTATGAAAGAAATTATTTTCTTTCGAACGAATTAGTGAATGATATTAATCGTATTACGATAACGCTTAAGAATAAATTTTAAGCATGAACAACCTGAAATAAATGGACCAAAATAGTATAACTTTTTTTTTGTTCCAATTAGATTGATTGTGTGATATTTGCCGAGACCCCCCCTCTCGCCAATGTAAGATTAGATGAGATTTGACTCGACTTCCCACCCCCTAAACATCTCACGTATTTTATGGACGCCCCCTTATCTATAAATCGATCCGTGTAGCGTTTGTTAAACTTAAAATTTGATTTGTTTTCAATCTAGATATATAAATAAACATGAATTTTGTAGAAATGTATGTAAGTTGTAGGTACGCGCATTACTTCCGCACGATTTCTACAAATTGGATAATTCATTGGTGTTTATTGTCAGGACAGGACTAGGTTTTTTTGAAAGCTTTTTTTATTTGAGTTCACAGATAAGAAGGTACCTGTCCTACTAGAGTTACAACAAGATGAAGTCAGTGCTCAGCCAGTGTATAATAAAGCGAAACACTCCATTTCAATCCTTATTTCTCATTTTCCTTTTGGATATCACTACAACTGTCATTATCAATTCATACCATTACCTATTTTGAATAATTTACTTTAACAAACTGTCCGCTTGAGATACAAGTGCGCTGCAGTAAGGAATTTAGTTCGTGACTGACATCTATTGATATTCAAATCGGCTTTATCAAACTCAGTCCGGGAGCTCAAGTTCCTATTGTATAATATAGTATTTTAAATACATTACTACTTAATTAAAATCTGCCTTAAGATTTACACATATTTTAGCAAAATAAACCTGTGCTGCAGTACCTTATAGACGTCAACCAAGTGGTCAGACCATTGATGTTGCTGTATGCAAATTCGTAGAGCAAGGCTAATTTATGTGGGGTCACAGGATTTACTCATACAAGGATTTACTCATACAGTTCACTGCAGGTGCAAAACGCAACGGATGGCTAAGATAGCAAGCAAGTTCATTGCCAATCTGCTGGTAAAAGCATGCTGTACCTGGATGGGAGGTTGGACATCCAGTACGTTCACTGGTTTAACTTTGATTAGAGAGGTTTGCACAGATATTAAAAAAACGCAAAGTATTGTAGGTACTATCGCCTTAATTGCGAGAAAAGTGCTGATTAAAATTTGTTATCTTATCCCACTTAAAAAGGCTAAAATTATGATAGTTTCAATTAGAATCGAATTCTGCCACATAAAACTAAACTAGCTTAACTTCATTTCAGAGAAAACTTAGTACACTTCACAAAAAAATAATGAAACCCATAACTTTACGAGTATACCTATATTCGGCTAAAATCGATCCATGTAAAAGAAATGGTTTATTCCACATCACAACAACCATCGTATTGTTTTGAATAATATCGTTGCCAATTAAGACGTAATATTAAATTACAAACAAAGGATACTACCTAACAAACGTAAACAGTTTGTAATGATGTTATCCAACCTATGTGCCTGCCGCACGTGACCGACCGTATTCGTAGATATATTACGCAGGTCTTCCATATATGGGTAAACGAAGGTATAGGGAATTTCCGTCTAATAATTCTGGGATATCGAGAGTAAATGTTTTGATGCACGTTCCTGAAATTATATCAATATTGAGAGTAAAACTAGAAACTAAAGCTGGGCTTCACAAGCGAAAGCTTAGATTTTCACGTTTTACTCAAATAATTTCACTGAGTAAAACATAATAATGCATAGGTAATCATTATTGGACCATTTTCAAGAGCGTTTCCCTAACACCCATATTTGTTTTTGTATTAATTAGTTCCATTTCCCTTAAATATAACAGAAAATTCGCCATAACATAATCCCAAAATTTTCGAGACTCATAACGGTCGGACCCGGGGCCGAATCCTATTCATATATATCACCACACACGAGAAGCAAAACGTCGTCGTAGAGTAGAAATACGAGTAATTATGCTTATAAATATCTTAATGTTCCTATTATTTACTCGGACTGCGTGTGGTTTTCTCATATAAAGTATTATAAAATTGCTACCTAGAGGTTACGATTTCTTACATATACCTACCTACTTAATAGAGAAAAGAGGTTTGTCATCATTATTTTCTGACAACTTGAGTCATTAACTCATATAAACATTAACAAGATCCATTAATATGAGTTAATTTATAAGAATCTGCCGAATCGATTTATTGGAGTCAAGATTGCTGTACTCTACTCACGAATTGTGCGCACTTTAAGAATCTTTTTATTTTACTAGCTGTTGCCCGCAGCTCCACCCGACGTCGATTTTCGCGTATTTTTTACTATATCGGCGGTTCTAATAGCCACTTGCGATCAAATATGCATAAGATTTTGAGTCTAACCAAGACCTTTCTAATAAAAAAAGCCGCATCAAAACCCGTTCAGTACTTTTCAGTTACCAAACGGATTTTGATGCAGTTTTTTTATTAGAAAGGTCTTGCTTAGACTAAAAATTTACCGTATGTTTGGTTGTAATTGGTTAAGTAGAACCGGAGTTATGGTCAAAAACGACCTAAAAACGAAGCGCGGGCGAAGCCACGGGTATCAGCTTGTATAAAAAGTAGCCTATATGTTACCCAGAACTATGAACTATAATCGTACCAAGTTTGATCAAAATCCCTCCAGTAGTTTCTGATTTTAGCGTGAACAAAAATTTAGTGCGGACAAACAGAGGCACAGACAAACAGACAAACAGACAAACAGACAAAAATTCTAAAAATCATAGTTTTGGCATCTATTACATTCATAAAGTTCCCTGACAATTTTTTTCTCATATATCTTCCATGTACAGACACCGATCAGTTACAGATTTATTATATGTATAGATAACCTAACTAAGTACTAATTTAGGTAGATTTATATTGTGGTAGAAGGTGCAAGTAAACCCTCAGTAAACAAAGAGCTCAATTCCGTGGACTCATTTGAAGTGGAAGTAGTCCCACATATTACCTTCCTTATGCACACCGCAATGGGTCACGGGAATGTGATTTGTGATTATTATCTTTGTCTTGACATATATACTTGCATCAGCTAGTAATAATTAAAAATATGCTAAGTATCGGATAAACTGGAATAAACCAACATACATACATATAAATAAAGTATTTCTAATTTTGAATTAAACGTTGGTAAACGTTGAAATTTTCAAGTCAAGTGACAAAGTGTGTGACGAAAAAAAGTGACAACCTGTCTAGAGACTAGTTCGCCGTTTCTTTTATTAATTTCTTATTTACCTACTAATTCGACTCTACAACTACATACGGTAAGGAAATTGACTGTAATCACAAAGGTGTACAATCACATACTCAAGACCTTTGGACAGTGATGTAATATATTAATTAATGAGTAGGTACCGGCATTGGCAGTACGCCATTAGGCGCGAAACCTAATAAGAGGGTAACCAAACACGGCTAGAATAACGTCCCATAACGCTATTAACACACATAGATGGCATGTACTATTCCGTCCAGTAAATCCTGTCAAAGACCGAACCGTACCAATTACTCAAAGGCGTCACCCGAGTCAACTGACGCTTTGTGAGGACACAAAAAGGATAGAGAATTTTAATTGCCTTTAAAATACTGTTTTTGTAAAAAGTTCAAAATATCCAAAAAGTTTTGTGAGGCCCATCAAGATCTCCGGGGACGAAGCTAGTTCTGCGAGTCGGTAAACCTGCAGGCTGATTAAAGTAGGTTCTTGAGCAAGCTTTCCTTTCGTGCTTGGGGTCAGTCTTTTCGGTGATAGGCAAAATAAATCACATCCAGTGGATACATACATACATGTATATAGTCAACATCAAAAGTGGATGATGATTTGCGGATTTTAAAAATTAGTTTTTGGTAAAGTCTTCGTGGACTCAAAACATTTTAAATGTTGAATAAAACATAATTTATCATCTATTTTTGACGCTAACTGTGCCTTATTAACGGCTGCATTGTATGTGTGTTATTTACTCAGCAAATATTCATTCTTGTTTAAATCACGTATGCAAAGAATACACGAAAAATACAGTTATTATTTGTTTGAGTAGAGTATTCCCGGGGTTTCAGGTATATCACGTTAAAATGCGTTGTTCTGTGTGACAAAACCGTTGAACGCTGTTGCAAATAATTTCCAAAATTTCATTTCCCTGTTGCGATCCTGCAGGCTTTTCAAAATATTTTCTTAAATAAAAATACCATATTTTTGATTGGATTTTATTATTTATTAATTAATTTATTATATACTTTATTGCAAGCCAATTACAAAATTTATGGTACAGGAAAAGAAAAAAGAAAACAGCAGTACAAAGGGCGGCCTTATCGTTTAACGTAATTTCTGCCAGGCAACCTTTGGATGGGAATATTTTAAATACAAAGCAATGAATAAAACGATGTTTACGCGATTGTTTCGAGGATTCTATTGGATCAGTGTTAATAATAAAATAAAACAAATAAACCGCGACGGAATACTTACGCGTAATAATTTGTTTATCCCTCAATCCGTTTACTGATTCGCAATAGGTACTCACTTACAGCAGATGTAGCCTACCCATTATCTAGAGTACTTCTACTGGTAACTCAAGTTTTCCAAAAGTAAAGTGAAGTTTATCCATAAATGAGTTTTGTACGGAACTTTCAGTTTGCGAGTACCGATTCGTACTTGACCGGTTTTCAAAAGACTTTATAATACATATTTATAATAGGCTGGAAACTTTTAAATATGTTATATTCTTGTAGTGTCATGACTTTTTCTATAAATAAAACTTGTGATGCCTTTCCATTAAGATTCACTGAAGGCGCGAAATGTCACCAAATGGCGTTGACAAATGACGTTATACTTTGGCAATTTTTACCACGTCCATTGTCTACTCGATTTGCTTTAATCTGCAAAGAAATTATGTGACAGACGCGTGACAATTTCATTTGTATAAAAAACGTTGAGTTTGGATTAGTTTGAAATAATATAACTTTACGTAGACTCTCCACGGACAGCGACGAGCCCAGACTTCAATAGATTTTTATAAATACGTTTGATCAATCAATAAATCCACTTGAGTGAGCCGGAGTCATGACAACGTTTTGATTTGGATAATTTTATTAAATTACTGAAAGAGCTTTGAAAGAAACGTCGAGTTCTTATAATTGGCTTCCAAGATTTGACCCAACTAAGAGACACTAACATGCAAACTAACTAACAAACACCAGAGCAAGTAAAATAAAGTTTGTAAAATCTTTCCTCCTTTTTCTCCAATTGCCTTTTTTGACGGTGGTTAAAAATATAATCAAAGTTAAAAACATCTATTCATATAAGTTAGGTATCTTTTAAGGTACTTCGTAACAAAATTACAAGTCCGCTAACAGGTCGCGTATTAAGCAAAGCACTTAGTAGAAAATGTACGAGAATGTTATCGAGTAAATAACAGTCATGTGTGCTGTTATCAGTTCCATGTATGGTTTAATTCATGGCAGTTTCGCACGGAATGGGTGTGTTCTTTGTAATCTTTTATCTGCATATAGATAGAAATGTACAAAATAATGTGCCTTTTTTAAACGCCCTGTATATAGATGTAAATATAAAAACACCAGGTATCAACATACCTGGTGTACGAGTCTCGCACATTGCTCCACTTTTATATTGTTAAGACTGCAGTAGGTATTTTATGTATCATTTCATATCATTTTACTTACAGTTCGTGGTCGATGCATATCGCCGAACTACGTCCGCAACACTGTTCTTGTACGCGGAGGCGTACCTCCGCGTACAAGAACAGTGTTGTCGTGTACATATCTGCATTAACATCTAAATATAACTATATAGTCAGTTGAAATTAACCTCTGTGTTTTACAGTTCTATTTTTAGAATACAAGGTGTGCGGACCGTACACCTAGTTATAATTTGATATTTGAATAATGTCACGTAGGGTTCCGTTAGTTTTTTATTTGTATACCTAAAGGCGTTTAAATTTCTACATTTATTAATACCCAAAATCATTTTGTTTCATTTATGATTTATTTAGAGTCCTATATTGGTTTTTATTTACTACACGAATCAATCGGAAAATATACTAAAAAACTTTCGATTGTTTGTTTTTTTTTTCATGGTATTTTCTACGTTAAAGATCCAAATTTATTTTTCTCTTCACACAATCCATCCTCCGTAAAATGCCAGTTTCTGCTTCCTGCTACCTTTTTATAGCTGGTAATCAGGAAATATACGCCAAAGAAACGGAGAAGGTGAAACTCTAGTAGAGGTTGGTTCGAATTGGTGATATTTCTTTTGAGCGTTTCTTACGCTAAGTAATAATTACATGAATCATTTATTAAAATTTCAAGATAAACGCAGTTTGATTTATTTTAAAATATAACGATAGCTTGTTTTCAGAACGTTGTACTTGGCACAAACACGCATGTTCTATATTTTAATGAAACGTTTCGTTATCGGAAAAACGATGTTCTTTTGGCCTTGCGAAGTTGTGTTGAGGAAAACTGTTATTTCATAGAAACTAGTTAGACTTTAAGCTGACTGTAGTTGGCAATAACGGTTAGGAAGAAAATAAATATTAAATGTAATTTGGCTGTGGTAGTATTATGGCATTTAGGGTTTTTGGTGTGGTGATAGGCTCCTCGTCACATTATGTAATATCAAGAGGCACGGTGTTTACATTCCTAATGTACCTATTTATTACCATAATAACACTATACATTATTTTATGTGGTTAAAATAATTTATGGTGTTACTGGAGATTATAAAGTCTACGTAAAGACTTTATGAAAAATACACTGCAGCACAAAAATAAGCCCAGTAGGACACAAACAAAATTATTAATCATTTTGCCTTTTGCAGTCCATAATTGATTACTGGATACATACATATTTTATTATCTTCTTCAATGAGCGTCACAATATACTGCAATGTCTGCAATATACCTACCCGATTAGCCGCTTTTCGCATTCAGTATACCCTCTAATCTATCTGAGGGTGAACCAACTTTCGTTTGCCGATTCACTGTCTCCACTTTATTATTGTATGTGGGACGAACATTAAAAAAAGCCAATTTTTTTTTAAAACTGTTGGTATCGTTCACATGTCCGCATCGTACGCAACGGACGCATTGCATCAAACGGATCATAGTATTCTTTGTATAAAAACTAGTACGTCAACCAATACGTATCGTACGCATCGCACAAATACTAGAATTCGTTTGATGCGATGCGTCCGTTGCGTACGATGCGGACATGTGGACGCTTACCTTAAGTTCAAACATTGTCAATATATTTAATGTAAACAGTATCTTGTGAATGAAAGTCTATTTAAATTGAATAAAGAGTAAAAACAAATTGTATTGGTTATAAAATCACTTACCCGTTAGCGTATAAAAGCTTCTCAAACAGGTTAGTTGAACATTATATTAATGTCATTGTGTTTTAAATGTCATATAAAATGTAGCATAATATACCTATGAAAACTTCGTCTGTGTTATTTTCCATTTAAAAGTTTATGATTGGATTTAAAACTACAATTATATTGATCTAACTAAAGTGACCTATTGCGCATTCACCCCACTAGTTGGTCTATAGAAGTGTGATATATTTTTTTTTCCCTTGGTTTTTTTAGTCGTTATGTTATAGAAAGTAGTTAGGTATGTAATACGTAGGTAGTATGAAGACATTACTTCGAGTCAATGAGATATAAAACTATAAAATTATTTAGGTAAGTAGATATAGGGATTAGTAGATATATCTAACGGGTTGGCAAGAATTTCGGAATAGGTTTGGGTCTACCCGTAAACACATAACAGATTAAGGATTATAAATATTTAAGGCAATATTGTTTGTAGTAACGATAGTTCTACTCGTACTAAGTGGTGAGGAGAACAATGTATTCTCAGGCGGAAAATTATATTGTTCAGGGTAAGAAAGTTCTGCAGTGCAAGCTTTTATGCTTTTTATAAGCTTGCACTGCAGAGCTTTCTTACTGAGATTGTGTCGCCCCATCGAACACACACAGTGTTTACCTTTCGTTCGTAATTTATGGTATGAGGTAAAAAGAAAGGCGTTTTTGCCTCACCAAGGTCCAAGGCCTAAGCCAACCTCACCTACTAATTGACGGACGAAGCTCCATTGCAGCTTCAGATTTCATTGGTCGAGAGAAAAGAAGAGATAGACTACAGACGCCATTCTGAGGCTGCTTTTTTGGTTTTTTGGGCGCTGGGAATTGTATTAATTACTATTTCACTTTGCCTGATGGTAAGCTAAAGGTAAAGTCTCAGGAATGGGGTTTACGATTACAGACATTGATAAATGCTACAATGGCGGTCCTGATGATGATTGATGACGTCAGGAGGATTATAGGAGGAAGGAAACACGTGCGCTGGTGAAGAATTTCAAGTCTACAGGTAGGTACATAATTATTATAGCTATGTTCATTTTAAGTCTAGAGTTTATTATTTGTCTATTACTGTAGCCCACCTGTACCCTTAAGATCTTTATTACACCTATGGTAATAATAGATACCTCTCCTCTGATAGGCTAAAAAGGCCACAATGGATGTTTCATTAATATGGTCATCTTATCTGTCAGGTGAAATACATAATTGGGTGCGGGCAGGAACCTGGGTGCGGGCCGGAACCTCCACGTGGTGCACCTGGGCAACGGAGGCGAGCAGCGCCTCCCACTCGCCACGGGAGACGCTGCTGCCTGCGGCCAATCCGGCCGAAGTGGGAGTGGCCCTCTAGAGGGCTGCTCCGAGGCTCTCCACGTGTCCCTCTGACTAGCAGAAGGCACAGTGAGGAGCGAGCGGGGGGCGAGCTGATTGTCTGCGCGCCGACGGTTGGGTGACAGGGCGGCCTCCTGTCACCCTACACCCCACCGTCGGCGAAGTGGCGCGATGCTCGCCCCACCCACTCTTCGGGGGGACGAGGTATCTTAAAATTTTAAGTAATCTTAAAACCGTAGATGGCCCGGGGTCAGCTGGGGTGCGAGGGATATGCCCATTGGGTAACCTTACACCCCGGTTACTAAGGCCCGAAACGGCGTGCGGTTTTAGTCGGTTCGATCCTGACATAACCACCCCCGATGGCCGACGGGGGTTGTATCCATGGGGATTTCCGCACGATTAAAAAAAAAAGGTGAAATACATAATAAAATATGTCAACTGACGGATATGATGAACATAATATGAAACATCAAGTGTGGCTTTTTTGGCCCCCCTGGTCGCCACATTACGCCACATCTTTATAGGTCTCATTTTGAATCATGTAATTTTGGCACATGTCAAATCTACTGGCCAGATGCGTCATATGCGCAAAGGTCGATATTTAGGTCGCCTTTGAGGTATGAGCGGGTCGCGGGAGACGCGGTTGCGCCGTCGCGGACATATGATTGGTCCGTCATTTTACGGACCAATCATATGTCTCCGAGAGACGTCTTGTAACGAATCAACGTTCCGTTCGTTCGTACTTATTTTTTATATACATAGCGCCTAGTACCATAATGTTAGTTAGTTACTGACAGTACTGTGATATTATATTATTTAGGAGAACTTGCCACGCCACATCTCCAGGTAATTCTCGGCAATTGCCATCGTGAAACGTGATCAGTATAGCAATGGTACATGTTTAATTAAAGCCAGACCGAAACTAGATTTCAGTCGAATTCGAATTTTAGTTACCTACAATTTGAGTTTCAACCCAAACTGGAACCGTAACTGACACCTAAATAGACGTTATAATTCAGATAAATACTTACCTAAATAGGTACTATTTTTAACTTTTGAACCGGTTAGTTTCGAAGTTGTTGAGAAATTTCAAAATGGGATGAGATTTCGTGGGATGAATACGACATAACCCCATTTCTCATGTTTTCATCATTAAAGTTTTCTAAATATCGTCACAAGTTGCAACGAGGTAAAAGTTTCGGCTGTAATGTGGTGGAAACCGAAACTATAGGTACATAACTTGGATTTTTCCACGAAACTAGTTAACGCAGAAACTTCGCAGCTTTAGTCGCTAAGTACATATTATATTTTTAATGTATTTATTTTTATATCTGCTATAGTTTGTATGCCTTTTGACTCTACCATAATCTTTAGTCTTAGTCCTTATAATATCAGCTTGCCAGTGAGTTAAATGTAACGTTGGCTACTTTTTATTATAAATAAACTCTTCTTGGTCGACTATAACGGGAGTAACTACGGTCTAGTCCAACACCGAAACAACAGAGAAAAGTTGGCGGCGCCATCGTTTGTCAATCAACTGGTATGGGTACTGGCTTCCAGGTGAGGTAAGCCGGGCCTCTCTATTCATGGTGTGACCATACATCTGAACCTGCTAGCAATATTATAGCTAACTAGCTTCCGCCCGCGGCTTCGCCCGCGTGGAGGTCGGTATCGCCACCAAGTCTTTTAATAAAACAACTCTCCACGCCACTCACTCCTCCATTCAACACTCTGCACTCTACTCTTCACTCCACTCGTCTAACCAATACCTTCCTAATAAAAAGACCCCATCAAAAGCCGATAATCGCGATGGACGTAAAAACTACTTAATGTATTTTGATGAAGTTTTTTTTATTAGAAAGTTCTTACTTAGACTTAAAATTTACCTTATGTTTGGTTGTAATTGACTAAGTAGAACTGGAGATATAACCAAAAAATGATGACCGACCTTAAACCTTGACGCACGGGCGGAGTCGCGGGTATCAGCTTATAATACAAAATAGCCTTTTTTCCGTGCGGAAATCCTTATGGATACCTACCCTGCGGCCAGCAGGGCAGGTTATGTCGGACTCTTACAGACTAAAACCACACGCCGTCTAGGGTCTTCTGAAGCCAGGGTGTAAGGGGCGGGGTGGGTATCCATGAGGATTTCCGCACGGCAAAAAGGAGCCTATTAGAGCATTTCCCTCGCACCCCGGCTTTGTATAAAAAGTAGCCTATATGTTGTCCTGTAAGTGATGGTAGCTGAATGGATAAGGACGCGGCCTCTGCTCAGAGGTATCGAGTTCGAATCCGGCCGGACAGTACCAATGTGAATTTCACTTTGTGGAATTTATACCTATGTGCTAATCACATGATTTACCATCTGTTGACGGTGAAGGAAAAACATCGTGAGGATACCCACATGTCCTAGAAGAAATTCTAAGGACATGTTCGATCCACCAAACCTCATTAGGCCAGCGTGTGTGGATTAAGGTCTAAACCCTCTCAGCTCTGTCGTTATAGGAGAGGAGACCCGTGCCCAGCAGTGGGACATAAATGGGTTGATATTATTATGTTGTTCAGAAGTATGAACTATAATAAATCGTACCAAGTTTGATCAAAATCCCTCCAGTAGTTTTTTATCCATGCGTGCACAGATAGACAGACAGACAGAAAGACAAAAAAATTACTGATTGCATTTGTACCATTGGTATTGATCACCAATCATCCCCGAATAGTTATTTTGTAAATATTTCAATGTACAGAATTTACCTCTCTACAGTTTTATTGACGTAACCTACGACAAACTTATTATTTGCGGTTGGTGCAGTAATCGGGTCTACGGATTGAACCGCAAAATTAAGTTTGTTTTTTATTATTTATATTATCGGTCTAAGTTACTTATAGTGTGAAGCTAGCTTATAGCATGTTTAACATAATAACAAAATTCAAATATGCGTGTTTAGATTACACGTTGTTACAGAATGCATTGAAGATATAAACGTTCACTGCTCGTTCCCCGTAGGTGAAAGCGTGATAATAAGTAGCCTATGTGTTGACCCGACTTCCTAATAATATTCTTGCCAAATTTGAAGTAAATCCATGCAGTACTTTTTGAGTTTATCCCGGACATACATACAGACAAACAGACAAACAGACAAACAGACAAACAGACAAACAGACAAAAATTCTAAAAACTATATTTTTGGCTTCGGTATCGATTGTAGATCACACCCCAAGTATTCTTTTAAAAAAATATTCAATGTACAGTTTTGACTTTCCTACCATTTTATTATATGTATAGATACTTAAAAATCCATTGAAGTAAAGTTAGTTTTGACGTTTTATTACTTACTTCGCTACGTTGCCGTTTCGCGTACGAGGGGTGACTATTGTCCACCATGCGAGCAATTTGCAAAATGGTAAACTTTTTATATTATACGTACCTATAGTCGCATTTTCGCAAAAACAACTGAATGGATTTTGATGCGGTTTTTTATTGGAAAGGTCTAGGTTAGAATTAAAACCTTACGTATATTTGATCATGATTAGTTGATTAGAACTGGAGATATAGGCAGAACTAGGCGGGCGGATTCGCAACCTAGTATTAAATAAAATGTGAAAACTCAGTTTGAATCTTACGCTAGGATCGTAGCAAGTGGAAATTTGTTGTCTTTGTTAATTCCAGCCTAAGAAGCTACAACCACGCTTTCACTGGATCAGTACCCACTGGCCCCCTAAAATTCGCACTCGTCCCTTCATAACCATCTAAAACTCCAATATTGAAAACTAAATAAAGTTCGCTTGATATCACATAAAATTGGTAACAGATATCGATTCTCCCTTGACCTGGGACATGTTCATTGAAAATGGTAAATCACCCATGAACTGGCTGCCTATTGTATTGGGAAAATCACTCATTATGAGTGGATTCACATGCCCATTGGGTGCGTTATAAGCAATTTTATAAGATACTAACTTAATAGTGGGACTACCTTAACGTACTCGTAAGAAAAAAACATCTTGATCATTTTATAAAAATCAGTCAGTAGTTTAGTGAGTAAGGAGTGGGCGCCGGCTACATCTTAGCCTCTGTTTCACTATGTGCCTACTTTGTTGCATAGGTAAACTACCGCAGCTCATAAAAAGGGATCGATTAATAGCGATGCGCTCGACCCCTATTACGCGAGACTGAAAAACATAGATAGTGGAATATGTTTTGTTACAACTTTGTGTATCCTTTCGGGGAAGAACAGTTGTGAGAATTTGTGGATAAATAAATTTTGATTTATCTTCATTAAAAAGCGTGAATCATAACAGTTCTCCGTGAGCGCAATATGTTTATAATGGAGTAGTTAGTAGCTAGTCCTAGAGTCCGACTGCAGGGTCTAGCTCAATTGTAAATGTCTAAGTAGGTATCGATATTTAAGTAATATATCGATTTTCATGCTTCTTCTTTTCTTTCCACCATTCATACACACAAAAAACATAGACATTTACGAATTTCATGTCTCTTCCTTCCAAGGGTAAAGGAATATATAATTATCTGGTAAACCCTAAAATGGTAAAATTCAACTTTGAATAACGCCGATATAGTTATGTGTATTCACATTGTAGGTATTCATAGGTAAATCTAATAGCGACATTTCGTAATTCTTGCTTTGAAAATGATGAATTTCCACACTACCGTTTATAGTTTATTTTACCTCCTTAACGGTGAATTAACAGAAGATCCGTCCTAGTTTATCAAATTTCAAGTAGGTACCTATCTTGACCAGTGGTTTAGGCTTTACGTTGATAAATCTGCCATTTATTTGCGGTACCTTGAAGGTAACTTAATTATTTTAGCCTTAAAATTAATGATTAGTGGTGGAGTTCCCGCTAGTCAGCTGCCATTACAATATTGTGTATTGGCACAGAATACATATTAGTACTACGAATTATTAAGTTGCTCGATCACAGTTAAGTCCCGCATTAAGATTGACTCCTTTGAATTTAAATGTGTGTATCTACAGTCGCCATCTCAGAAGCTATTGTTCAGTTATATATTTCATTTCAAATTTCAATGCAAAGATTTTTTATTAATTTGGTAGTGTTCAACAACTTACAACTTCTGAGCGCGGCTTTAGATGTTTGATCATCTCATATTTATATATGACTAGATAATCATCATCACCTTAGCGACGATTCCGTTGACTTATTTAGCTATTACGTAAGTGAATGCCACCACCACACAGTGTCTGACCATCCAACCCCGAGAGGAAGTCTCGTTCATTGATCGGCAGATACCTGGACCGATCAATGGACTATGGAATGATGTGATATACATCAGCTAACGTCAGTCAGTCAGTCAGCAGTTGAGGTTGGCTTCAACTCCGAAGATGATAATAGGACCCACGTATGGCCCATTATTGCGTATTATATATATTCAAATAGTTAAACCTTTTACCTATTGTTAAGTCTGGTGAAATTAACAGCCGCATAAATAAGGTCTTAAATATTTACCGAGTCTAACATTACCATCATTAGATCCGTTTGCTTGTTACCTCACATATTAAATAGGTATACATTACATATAAACATACCGATTGTTATTGAATTAATTGTGCTGCCTAATGGAGTTACTATGCGACATATTTTCAAACAATAATAAAACTATATGGATTTTTGAGCATGTGCTACATAGTTTATTTCGCTTTAGAAGGTTCAGCTTTATAGAGGCTTGACATGCTAATTTTATTTTAAGCTTAATTCGGAATGTGAACACCTTAAATATACGTGCACTGTATACCGACATAAACTGTATATTTTGCATAATTTTTTTAAGATTGAATACTTTACTCATTGCTGAGATTGATTGAGATTCATGTTACTTTAATAAACCCGAAAGGTTTTGCTTTTATAGGAAGCGTACTAAAAGGTTTAGGTTAGAATAATGTACTTACATGAATATGTATAACTTACAGATATTTTGTATCTTGTAGTCCCACTGCTGGGCATAGGCCTCACACAATGTACGCCATAGCATCCGATCCTCCGCCTTGCGCATGCAGAGTATCCCAGCTACCCTTTTAAGGTCGTCCGTCCACTTTACTAGACGTGACTTCCTACCTTCCAGTTCCCGACCCGTGGTCTCCACTCTGGAACTTGTTTGCTCCACCGGCCATCGGTCCTTCGGCAGATCTGATGTGGCCAGCCCATTTCCACTTCAGCTTGCTTATTCTGCGAGCTATGTCGTTCTGTGTCGGATGACCTCGTTACGAATTTTATCCATCAAAACCACTGTGCGACTTTTTAATTGACTGTTGTTTTTAAATGTACACGTTTCGGCATTTCATTTTAAATTTTCCTTACAAACATTATTCAGTGAATGTTACTGCGTAAATAATTGTAAACGTGCAAACTCAAAATAGTAAATGGATTCTCACTGTTGAAATCGTACTTTAGCTTACGCACGACAAGATTGCTACCAGTACCTACCTATCTTTCTTAGTCGCAGCTTTTTTCGAGAGATTTGTTTATTTGAAGTCATATTCTCCTGAACCATATTATGAAATTATAATTAAGTTCTGACTCTGTATATTATCAATAGCAAGTTTTTATAAAAATATAATTCTCTTGCACCTTATTATTTAATGATCACGTACGACTCAGGACTTAATTATACCTATCTAGACCTCAATTCTCTTTTTCAGGACAATTTCACGACGAAATGTTTTAAAAGAGAAAAAAGTATTTAAGAACTATTCGCTATATAAAAGCTTATACATTGATTGCCTCTACAATGAATCAGTCAATCATCCAATTAGCATGCTTTTCTTATAAAACGACGTGAAATCGACTGGGCGTTTGTAACAAAACTTTTTACGAGAAACGCTGATAACGCGAAAATTATTTTCCGTTGAGTAGGTACCTACCTATTGCTTTTCCTTATTTCTAACCCTCGAAGTAAACATTAAGTTTGGAGTACTTACGTAATATTTGTTAAGTTTACTTATAAATATATCTTATTATTATATAGTTTAGAAGTTAGAATATTAAGTAGATTCTTATTATGTTTTACAGTGTGGCTGTGACCTGCTAATAGTTATAGATTACTTTTATTATGCTCGCTTAAACATTCTTTCACAGCATAACTGCGAAATTTACAGTTTTGGTGTAAGTCCTTGTGTTTATTTACGTTATTACATAGTAATGTCCAGTGTATTTCATAATTCTTTAAAGCATTTGCTTCATGTCCGTTAAAGATTAGATTAAGTTGGGCTCGCGAGGGTGCATAGATGGCGAGGGTAGCGGGTGATGGTAGTGCGGGGCGAGGGATGCCAACAGCCACCCTATCCACAAGCCCGCTGCCGGTACGGTATAGCCGTCAGTCACGAACGCGACCGTCACGCCGTAGCCACGCTTTGCCACGGCCCTGTGACATAACGAACTGTGCTTACCATGTGTTCGGACAAAGTTTATTCAGACTATAAATAAATTTTACAGTGCAAAATGAAAAAAGAAAATTGGCGCAAAGGGAAGGCAGAGTGGCGTTCTTTAAGGTATGTGTGTTTATAGTTTAGGGAATAGTTTAGTCAAACTTCTATATTTTGAAATTAGTTCCGGCTTTTGCACAAAGACGATTCCCTGTTTGCGAATTCTTATTGACGCTAGCGGAGCTATGCGTTAAATATACAAAAAATTAAAATTCGGCGTGGACTATGTACCTATATTGTATTTATTTCGTCTGTAAAATTTCATTTGTTAGGGACCTTACAATAACTGTGAGAAGATACGGCCGTCGCGGAAGTGATACCGGAAAATAAATAAAATAACAGAATAGGTAAAATCAACAGAGATAAAAATCAACAGCTTTTTACGACCTCTTTCTTATATTTATTGTGGCTTTTTGAGGCAGCAAAACAACACAACGCGTTAAAATGGAAGTACACCATTGTAGCGTCTGTTTTTCTTATGCTTAGTTATTATTTATTGTGTATAAATTAGATTAGAAAGAATTAACTCCATAATATTTAGGAATAATATATTTTAGGACGTCATAATCCAATGATAATGATTTTTGTATCGCGTATTTAACTTTATTTCATACAGAATCATATCCAAAATTTGATGATGTAAGAAATAATATTTAGTTGAAAAACTCGAATTGGGCTTTAGTAATAATAATAACCGAAGACATAGATATATTGAGTGTTAAACTTAACTACGATAAATAAAAATAAATATTCAAAGATGCTGTACAGCGCTATAAATATTCAAAGTAACCGTAGCTTAACTAGCTGGTAATATGGATTCTAGAGTGCGGAGAAACAAACTAAGATTTTTTTAATGAAGAAGCAAGTAACTTTTATTTAATCCGAGGATATTTACCTTAACTGCACAAGTAGACTTGTTCAATATCGTACTATATTATTATTTCGAATATAGGTTCGCTTCGCTCGACTCTAACTAAAGTCATCATTCTCCGAACCTTTTTCCCAACTCAGTTGGGGTCGGCTTTCCAGTCTAACTAAAGTAGAGTGCACAATGCCCATAACAAGTGCATCAGTTGGAAGGAGACAAAGCCAAGCCTACCTATAGGAGGCACAAAATGAAGTTCTTTAATAATCGATATAAAGAAAAATGCATTGTTTACATGTTGCTAAACGTATATATGTTTGTAAGATTCTTTATTACCTCATATCTGTCAAACCACTGGACGAATTTGTTTAATTAACATATCGTTAGATTCGTCTCGGTAACCCAAGTGTTATAGGTAGGCGACGCGAAAAAAACCAACATGGCCGCTTTAATACGATATAGCTTAAAGGAAAAAAAATTGTATACTGCAATATGGGTAACAAATTAAAGAGCTTATCACTAGGATTTCAAAAAGGTAGGTATATCATGAACATACAAATGATTTTTATCTATACAAGTTACATGCGGATTGAGGTTTGTGAACTTAGTGATAATTTTACACGAAAACTAAAAAGCATAAAAAAAATTAAAATCAAAAACCCGTCTGCGTAAAAAACTAAAAAGAAAACAAACAAGCACTTAGATGCCCTGTGGTCTAGAAACATACCTAACAACTGAACAGTCGGGATCCATTATTCGACAGCCAATCTAATTTTTCAATGGATCCCGACTGTTCAGTTGTTTCTAGACCACAGGACATCTAAGTGCTTGTTTGTTTTCTTTTTAGTTTTTTACGCAGACGGTTTTTTTTTTAAATTATTTATTTTGTTTTATAATTCGTACGGATAAGATTTATATGACCGAATATTTTAAAAAATGCACGGGCAACACATAATGGACCACAGGGACGAACAGCTAGTTGTTAATGAAATCCACATTGTGTGTTACATTACAGTCCATCCTAAGGTTGCCTGGAAGAACTTTGTACATTACAATAGCCTTATTAACAACATACTATACGACCTTTGTGGCTTAGCGGTAGAGCGTTCAACTACTAAGTGCGAGGTCAAGGGTTTGATTCCCACTCAGTGCAAAAATATCAGTAAAAAATATCATTGACTCGGTCTGGGTGTATGTTAGTACGTACCTATTTGCTTATCCGTTCTCTACGAGTTCTTCATAGTTTGGGTTGAAATGGCGTTGTGTAATGTGACGTAGAATATATTTTTATTGACCAAGGACTGTGCTCTACTTCTTCAGTGCAGTTCAGTTTATTATAGTTAGCTGATGAAGTATTAATGCAGTTTTAACGGCCACCTTAATGTGGGTTATGTGCAGTATAGATTGGGACCATCGTTATTGTACTGGTTATGATACAAAGCTCAAACGCTGCTCACGGGTTAAAATAATATGCTTGATCTCTATAACCGGTAGCTATCGGAAACATACTAAATTAAAAAAGATACCTATTGTTTGATAAATAATGTGAACAACTCAAAACCCATGGCTTGCATGATAGGTCATTCAGACAGTAGAGGAAGCTTGTGAAATACCTATGTAAGGATAGAAGCAGATGGTGGGCTGTTGTCTTTGTCTACTTCAGAATGAAAAAGGTGTAAGCAAAATAATGTGTGTATGTATAAATAATGTGGTAGGACGTACTTACTTGATACCTAATATTTTTCAATCCCACCCTAATGAAGTCATCTCATGAAGTTGGAAATATATAGAAAACACCTCAAACCTCAAATAAAAATATTCTAAACGACTTTATTATCACCATGTGTCGCTCAGTCGCATCCGAGGTTATCACCCCGGAGCTTGGGGTACGCTTTCCGGTTTCCCTCCTTCACTTCACACGGTTTTGGGCTTCTGGGCACCCCAGAGATTAGAAATTTGAATTATTTATTAAGATATCGTTTACATCAAAGAAATTATAATTAAACAACAGAAATATTTATCGCTTGCGTATTCAATCAGATACGATGCCGCCACTTTCTAGGACAGAATTCATAGAACTTAGATTCTAAATCGTTAACTTTTCGCATCATATTTCTATAGATACATCTTATTCTTAGTTCTGTGTAATAGCTGGGATGATGATGACGACCGTTCACAAAAGTCATAATATAATTAATAGAATTGAGAGATGCCATAAAATATTATTTGCCTTAGGTGTTTCCTTTGTAGCTATGCCAATCTACTTGTAAAAGACTCAAACATATTTCCTGTCATGAGAAAAGGGGCTTTACGAATTAACATTTCGATACCTACGTTTCTGGTAATCGGCTGTTTTGTATTTGAATTCAAAATATATATTTCTTTATGTTAAGTTCGCAAAAGATTTCTTTGAAGCTCGTTTTTCTCATCTTAATATTATATTGTGTAGGTACAAGGTAATATTTTCGCCAATTCTGTATGTGGATATGAATATTGACATTAGTACCTACTGTGATTGACTCGAGATAAGCTTACTTTCATATATGTATGTTTAATAAAATATTAATAATTTATTGGCACACTCTCTTTGAAGTAGTCAGTAATGAAATAAAAAGTCATGAATTTCAGGTTTCAGTATAATTATTTGCGTTCTTATGAAAAGATAATGTGAGCAATGATAGTCGAGTGCTCTCTCTAACTTATTGGCATCTAACGCTAGCGGTTGAAGTACTGTCCCGACTTTTACTCGTAGAAGTAACTTATGTTAACTTTCGTACGATATGCGTAAATAGCCGTTGACGAGACCCAACTTAAATTTCTCAATTTAGAAACTCATCATTTGTCGCCTTGTACTTACTTGTGTACAGAAGATATGGTTTGGTCCTTGTATTCCCAGTGGAAACCACACAGTTAGGCTCCTAATAACCGATGTACTCGCATATTGTTTCATACCTCAACCATAATATTTTCAAGTCCAAGTTTCGTACTCAATACTATTGGATGCGTTGTACAATAATACAATAAGTATCATACCCGCCAGTGCAATCATAAGTTACACTTGAAAGAGTTGATTTGAGCATCATCATAGAACCTAGATATAGGTATGCTATGACTTTTAAGAATCTGGGAGTTTAGGATTTGTTCATTTATTTATTTACTAATTGTTGCCCGCGTAGACGTCGATTTTCGCGTTTTTTTACTATATCGCCGGTTCATTAATAAGCGTAGGATTTTGAAATATCGAACGGATTTTGATGCGGTTTTTTTTATTAGAAAGGTCTTGCTTAGACTCAAAATTTATCGTATGTTTGGTTGTAATTGGTTAAGTAGAACCGGAGATATGGTCATAAACGACCTAAAAACGATGCGCGGGCGAAGCCACGGGTATCAGCTTGTATAAAAAGTAGCCTATATGTTGCCCAGAACTATGAACTATAATCATACCAAGTTTGATCAAAATCCCTCCAGTAGTTTTTGATTTTAGTGTGAACAAAAATTTAGTGCGGACAAACAGAGGCACATAGGCACAGAGGCACAGAGACACAGACAAACAGACAAAAATTCTAAAAATCATTGTTTTGGCATCTATTACAGGCCCCTAATATTTTTTTTTCTCATATATCTTCCATGTACAGACACCGATCAGTTACAGATTTATTATATGTATAGATTAGCAAAGTTTATGCTTTGAATACTTACTTTTGAATGCCAATTATTATTTAGTTTAGTGAGATGCATAACAGAATCGCACCATCGTGATAATTATCATTCATCTCAATTTTTTTTCTCTTCAATCTTTATCTTTTACACTTTCTGATGACACAAATATTATTATTGCCGAGTAAGTACATCCCTCCTATACAAAATTGGATGGGTTCTATAAGTAGTAGACCGGGCATATGAGAGTGTTCCGTCGATCGCAGCCCATAGCTGTAGTCTGTGATAGGCCGACGGATAGTTTGAAATTATCTTATAAGTACATACAGGAGTAGGTCCAATGACCCAACTAATGAGAAACGGGTACCGGGTAAAATTCTAGCTTATTTTAGACAACATGATATAGACCCAAACTAGCATAGCTTATATTGCTAGCTAGAAAGCGGATAGACGTACTTACTTAAATAATTTATTGTTTTTTTTTAACATACAAACACTCAAATGTAATCTATGTAAAAGAAATAGGTATTCACGCGAACAAATATTTACACTGAGCCCCCGAGACCCCCTGACGTAGCTGTCAAATGCAGTACTGTCTCGACATAGGGGTCGCTAATAACATAGCTGCGTATGCGTCACTATCATACCTTTACCTTGCCAACACAATCCTACTGCTTTTTGGCCAGTATTATCACCGACAGGGATATATCTACCGTTTCATGAACATACTTCAAATTAAACAAGCTTGCTCGTACCTATATACCGACACAAATTTGCTGGTTCAGTTATGCGTAAGCTTCTTCTTAAAGGGTACCTAATCAATTGAAATATGGTTAAAATTGTGGTTAACCACCGAATTTTAATCTCCCCAAATCGCTCTCATATTCTTCTCACCTTCAGAAACACAATAATAAGGACCTAGTATTATACCTACATAATTATCCTTTTGCAACCCATTGCCGGACATAGGCCTCTCTCAAGTGCGTTATAGTAGGTATAACTCTGCTTTGCGCATTCTATTTACCTTTTCAGGTCGTCCGTTCATCGTGTTGTGGAAGGTCATACTCATACATAATATACTTACTTACGTACTTACTATAAATTAGCTTTCATTGAGTCGTACTTAAACTTTGATATTTCGTAACACGCACACAACAGCTAAACAACAGTACAACATCATATTTATGTGTTAATTTGCATATTGATTGCGACTGTTGATAATATCTTTTACAAATGATGACGATTTATTGTTAACCCGGGAGTCTTTTGTACGGAAAACCAAACGCAAGCGCTTTTCGGCACCACTCAGAAAGCAGTTTTCGCTTTACATTTTAACAAATAATATCCGATACTCGAATCAACCTTGATAGAGCGATACTGGGTACCTACTTACGTGTTACAATGAAAACACCTTGTCGTGATAACAAAAGATGCCAATAAAGCAATCGTATATATTATTTGTCTTTGTTCGTTTCTTCTTCAATATTACATTATTTTAATATTAGGGCTTTAGCACGTACGTCGTATGCTCGCAATAAAACTTTTAATATACCTAACTTTGAGAGCTTGAATGGATTTACGTGATTACTTCCATTCCAGTGAGTATTGTGTGTAAATTCTTCACAAGGGACAAGCTTATTTGTATGATCCAAAGATCAAATCGAATGTTAGATGTAAGATGTACTTTACTTATAACTAAGTTATTAACATAATGTATAAAAACGGTTTTGTCGCTTACTAAGCAGAACAATTCAAATAGAACCCTTTAGGGTCACTTCGTTGTCCGTCTATCAGTCTATCCGTCAAGACCTTTTTCGCAGGAATGTGAGGAGGTAATATCAAATACTAATAACAAATACACCTTGAAACTGTGAAAAATCCAATTCTAAATCTTATACTATATAATTCAAAGTCCTGACTGACCTAGAGACAACGCACAGCCTAAACCGCTGGTCGTAGAGACTTGAAATTTGCAGAATATGTGTGTTTAAATGCGGAGAGGTGTACTAAGAAAGGATTTTTTAAAATTCGAACCCTAAAGCCCTAAAAAGGGCTAAAAACGTGCTTTTGCCAGAACTCAAGAACGGCTGAACAGATTTTCATGATCTATGATTTTTTGGATTTGCCTCCGCCTCGAATAGCATATAACATAATTAAAAATATATGATTCATTCAGGAAATATATTAATATAAAGAAAATTAGATGTTGCAAACGTTTTTATCGCCATCTATAATAGTTGTCATAGCAACAGGAACTAAAATTGACTTTGTCTAAATTTTCATAGAGTAATATCCTTTACTTCTTTTTCCTCAAAAGTAAATAGAATGTATTAATTTTTAGGGTTCTGTGCCTGATTAGGAAAAAAACCTTATCTCTTCGTTATCCGTCTGTCTGTCTGTCAAGACCTCTTTCTTAAGAACACGTAGAGGCATCAAGTTGAATTAGATAAAAGGAATGTTGCGGATAATGCTTGGCATTACACGAAGCGTAATATCCAAACTGTGGTCTCACTATCGACTAATAGGTGGCTTGACCTACCATCTCCTGGCCTGCACTCATGGAGGACGGAGGTCGTTAAGTTACCTTCGGCGACGTTAGTGAGTCACCTGCACCGCAATCGGAGAGTTTTAGGAAGCCGTACCTTATTTTTCGTGCGGAAATCCCCACGAATCTCTCCCCTCCTGTGGCCAGTAGGGACGTAATATCGGACTTGACCGACTAAAGTCGAACTCCATCTTAGGTCTACAGACACCGAAGTTTAAGGTTACCCTTGACCCTGAGCTATACTGCTGAGGCTTACTGATGGGCATGGCTGTTTTGGTGAGTTCCTGCATTGCGTAGGCAGGGTGCTGACGTTTGAATGCCACCATTGCCGGGGCTGATCCGTGGGCACACCACCTCTTCATACACTGGTAGAGTCTCCAGAGTGGATAGAGTGGCGCCATGTCCTAGAAGCAGACGTCGGTGGGGTAAGCCTCATGGTGAGGTCCCTGGTGCCGACCATGGTCACCATAGAGAGTATGTGGAACGCCACCGCTTTTTTTGCGAGGCAGTAATGCGCGCAGAAGTGGTGGTGGAAAGCTACGGGAGGGATCTAGCACTCCCCCGTGCCGATGAAGGCGCACCGGGCAGCGTAGTTCGCAGAAACATGAACCGTCCTCCATGAGTACGGGCCTAGGGTAACGGTCGAGGCTAACCGTCACCCTAGCAGAAGCAGACCAGGGTGGCAGGGTGTTATATTTCCACGCGCGCTTTATTATAGAGATGGAGATTTAGATTCCTAATAACACATTGAGGTCGCCAGTGTTGGTGGCCGGAACCGGTTGGGGTTTCTGGGATATCCTTTCTAGGACACACCAGATTCCTCGATCACACAGGCATTGGTAGGACTCTGACATACCAACCTCTCCGTTGGCTCCGTTGAGGTGAAGCCCGACGGGGTTTTTGCGCACGAAAAAAAAGGGGTATTTCCCTTTGGGCTAGAATTCCGATATTTGGCAGAAAGTAAAATCTTATAGCATAAGTACAGGGAAAAGTCCGGAAAGCATAAATATTAACTACTTCACCAAAAAAAAAATGTATGTCTGTCATTCAAGACAAGAAGCACTGCAACAAAGTTAAGTTCGCCCCCTTTTTTTGTCGTGTGGAAATCCCCCTCAACCCAATTTTGTACGGAACGCTGCGTGCACGAGCCCAATTTGCACTTGACCGGTATTTATTAGTATATCCTCTTTCTTTGCTTTCATGAACTTCTTGAATGTTAAATCAGGTTGTCAAATGTCAATGTCTGTAGCAAGATTTTAATAATAAAGAAATCAGATTTTCGGAAATAAATAATGTTCACTAATTTGAAATAGTCATCGAATGTGAAAGTGCAATGCAACTATGATGAAAGGGTTTTTCAAAGGGCCTCTTCCGAGTCACACATACTTTGGCCAGAGCAGCTATCTAATCCACATAAAATCTAGAAGACAATGAAAAAGGATAATGATGGTAAATAAACAGGCTTTGGCCGCGATGCATGGCACTGTACTTTGAAGAGTTTGATAGAACTTGAGATGAAATGAATACGTTTAGCTGCAACCACTGATTGCGAAGGAAAAGACATTGAAAGTTAGTACGGGCAGTCCCTCAGCTTAAAAAAGACTTGGTGGCGATAGCCAACATTCACGCGGGCGGAGCCGCGCGCGGGTACGCTAGTCAACGCAATAAAAATATACATGTGCCGTGCATCCCGCATAATTTTAGACAATCGTAAGGAAATCTAAACCTCTAGGGTACATTCCTTTAAGCTAGAGCATGAAACTTGGCAAGCACAAGTAAAGGTAAATGTCCGAAAACCATGGAGCAGGAATACGTGGCAGTATGAAGATGAATTCCATATCAGCTATCCTATTAGTAATTACTACAGTTTTCCAACCACAACTTTAATATCCCTTAATCCAGCTTTGTACGAAATCCTGAGTGCGCGAGTCCGACTGGAACTTGACCGGTTTTTGTTATAAATATCATGATTTATTTATAGTTAGGTACCTAACTCCAGTAGACTCAATATTTCGAATCAAGTCGACGAACATATGGGGCCATCCGTGAAATAAGTTATGCAAAATTTTGCCTTCTGGGACCACCCCATATCACCCTGGTTCCCTACATTTTGTTACTTCCTTACCAAATATTACGTCACAATAGCTCAATCTTGCTTCCGAAGAAACCATATTTTTGTTCTTACCGTGGCATACCGTGGCGATCCTGCAATTACAAAACTTTTATGTAAAAGCAAAAATCGTAATAATTTTGTTCAGTCTTGTCAAAACGACGTAAACCTCAAAGTAGGCAATTATAATATCTCTACAATATATATTGTAGTATATATATGATATACCTAGGTAGTTTAATTTTAGTAGTTTAAGTTTAATTTAATACTGATGTTACTAGTAACATCAGTATTAAATTTTAAAATTCCTGTACTAAATAGAATGTTCTTCCGAAATTCAATAAAAATATCCAGATAGTTTAGTGCAACACAATCGGCACCAATATATTACTTTTTAAATTAAACAATTTATAGACAAAAAATTTGCCCCAATCCGAACTTTATGACATATAGTTTAAAGGCAAGTCTGCAAAATAATTAGAAATATCCTCTAGTTTTTGTATCACTTTCATCTTTTAATTTAATATTGAATAGTGAAATGATTACTGATGAATCACATTCCCACGATGTAAACCGGGGTTACTTTGATCAATTCTAAAGTTTGATAGGTCATAACTTTTTAATTAACATAAAATAAAATAAACAAAAAATACTGAAGTATCGGTTTTTTTAGCTCTAGGGATTTTGATTGTAAAAACAAAAAAATATGTAGTAATTTTTGCGAAAAAAATAAAAACTGAGTGATCAATGCTAAAGTGGTTTTGTGGTTACATTGATACCCCTATATTTTTTCATATGAGTCGAAAGTAACCCCAAATATAATAACAAAACAGTTCGAAAAACCAAAATCGGCCAAGTAGAAAAATAAATATTGGAATTTTTAGTAGACTTTGATCCAATCAAACAACATGAAAAATAGAAAACTTTTATTTAAATCAGGTTTAATGCTTTTAGCCTTTGTATTTATTGTATAAAGTACCATAGGCTATATTATATCTCTCAGAAGCACCACGAACAGATAATTTTCCATCAACTACCTATCTCGCTAATCGCTGCCTCTTGTTGAGCTTCTGAATAATTTTTGTACTCTCTTGACCCAAGTTTCTTGCGCGAAAATGCGCGGCATTTTCCTGACGAAGAAAATAATATCAAATAAACTAAAATTCGTAAAGCCAGATAACAATCAAAGTAAATACCAGAGGTTACAGGTCCGTGAGGTTACTTTGATCATTTGATCAATTTCACACCATATAACCAATCAAAGACACCCCACGTCAAATAAATAGTCACCATTTTGTCAATTTTGAGGTTAATAAAGAAACAACTATTTCTATTGCTAGCAGAAAACATGTAACCTTATGTAATCGACTTCATTATTTCACTAAACAATTAAGTAATTATGGGCATACAAAGTTTTACAGCACATGTAACAAACTAATTATAAAACATACAAAATAAATAACTTTTTTTTATTTAAAATGTCGCCGGTCCACATGCACATCAACAAAAAAGGATTTGACAGTTTTCAGTGTTGCTATTACAAAAAAAAAATCGACGTGTATTGCGTTCCTTTTTACGTAATTGCCAATTTTACAAACAAAATAAGTTTTGATCAAAGTCAACCCGAAGTTCAAAGTAACCCCGGTTTACCTTCTGATTGTTACCAATTGGTATCGTACTTTGGCCAGACTGTCTGGACACGTAAGCACATTACTAAAAGTAAATTGTTGAATTATGTCGAAAGCCGACGGGAACTTGCCGCGTACGGAACATTGTGACTCACAAAATGCGATATAGGTACTGTGGCAGTGTAGACCTTCGTATCTTTATTTCAACAAAGTTTGTTGAAGAAACATTTTACAATTTTGAAAGAATTTCTAATAAGGATGAAAGAATTATACAAGTCGTTATAATGTTAAGAGTTTCTTTGGTGGGCTGTGCTTCTCTAATTATTCGGATATTATGATAAGGGTCTTGGTAAAATTATTTAGTCACTATACTTTGTCTAATGTAGGATGATAATAATGACAGGTCTAAATAGGGTAGCCCATATAGTATAATCGAAAACGAATCTTTCGATTTCCGATTATCGTTCTTTTCGAGTTTATTCGAGTTATAGAATATGGAATCGATATTTAGAAAAACATGAGACAAACACAAGAGGCACAGAGGCACAGAGGCACAGAGACACAGAGACACAGATAAACAGACAAAAATTCTAAAAATCATTGTTTTGGCATCTATTACATTCATAAAGTCCCCTAAAAAAGTTTTTTCTCATATATCTTCCATGTACAGACGCCGATCAGTTACAGATTTATTATATGTATAGATAGATAGATAATGACTAAAAATGTTAAGTTGAAATTGATTTTGAAATAGGTACTATACCTATAGTAGCAAAGTAAACGGTGCATGCCGCTCTAATGGCTAGCCTCACCTGCAAGTCGAGATGGCCGAGTCTTCTCTCAGGGTTGGGTGATCAGACGGCTGTTGCGGTAGGGAGGAGCGGGAAAGCGGATCTCAATCTTCAAAGAGAATAGTAACATGCAATAATAGTACATTTCGCCTGGTGGTAAAGTCTGTAGCTTATGAAGGTAGCCATACTGGCAATGTTAGAAGAAGGGATAGCGAAAATATCCGAACAGGCATACATACCTCTACCGACTTAAAGTTCATATTAAGTACGCCCGGTATCCTCAGCATCTACTTATCGTAACTACGAAGGTCAAGAAATGAGAATGTTTCCCAATATAATTCTTAACTACCTTCTACGACTGCCAGTGCTAACCGACTTGTGATTTTGTCAGCAACGTGTTAACGACGTCTTTAGTTTCTTTTATAAAGTTAGCTTCTATCATCACTAACAGCTTTGCAAGAGACTGAAAACTAGTAGTTTAAGAGTTTTGTGTTTTAGAGTTAACAGTATAAGAGTTGGAGTATTGGTTAAAGCTTTGGACTTCTAATGAAAAGTTACGGCTTCAAAACTTTACCAGTACACCACTATCGTGAAGCATAATTGCAGGACTATGACCCTCTATTTAAATAGAAGGGTTAATTGCTTGTTAAGTACTTGATAGTTGTAGTTGTGGCTGAAAACAGTCATTGAAAAGAAAATTACCACATTTCAGAAGTATTTAACTTCACAAACGTTTTCTCTAAAGGATCATCAGTATCCTCAATTTTTTTGTTTTGTCAATGGCTAACGGTGTGCTCTCTGTTGGCCTGACTATGAAAAGACGCACCATCGTAGTCACAAGATTGCTTCAGGCAGATCTTGTGCCTACGGTAAGCATCGGTTCGGTAATTGTGGTAGGTAGTACCTCGATAGACACAATCATTTTGAGTCCTGGCCTATGCGACTCAGCTACTGCTAGAAGCTTTCGCGGCCTGTAAAGAATATACGTAACTTATCCCGCAATTTTGTAATAAAATAGAGCAGATCTTAACGCTGTAATCGTACCTACCCTTCGTAGTTCGCTTTGCAAGCTGCATTTGCAAGGATAAAGTTCTAAAAGTTCAAGTTTGAATACAAAGTTGATACGAGAGGAAATGCTATGATTTAATTAAGTATCACTCGGTCTAAAGCGGATGGCTTAAAGTTAACTTAACTGATTTTATATGATATAGATTATCTTATAAGTTCTACAATCAAAGATAAAAGTTACTTAACTCTTAAAAAATGCAAACATTTGCAAATATATTGATATACGTGTGTATCAGCCTTTTTTTATCGTGCGGAAATCCCCGTCGGCCATCGGGGGTGGTTATGTCGGGATCGAACCGACTAAAACCGCACTCCGTCTCGGGTCTTAATTACCAGGGTGTAAGGTTACCCAATAGGCATATTCCTCGCACCCCAGCTGACCCTGAACCATCTACGGTTTCTCGGAGTCTCGGAGCAGCCCTCTAGAGGGCACTCCCACCACGGCCGGATTGGCCAGAGGCAGCAGCGTAACCCGTAGCTAGTGGGAGGCGCTGCTCGCCTCCGTTGCCCGGGTGCTCCACGTGGAGGTTCCAGCCCGCACCCCGTGTGTATCATCCTACGAATGATAAATTTGATGTATTAGTAGTTTAATTTTTTAAGTGATTAGTGACGTGAACTTACAATAACAGTTTTTTAGTAAATAAATATGAGTATAAGTTAAAATTATTATATTAAAATAACTCTGGGTATATAGTAGGTACCTAGTTTAATAAATATCTAGTGGACAAAGGTAATCTATAAAATCTATTCCATGTTTTGTTTTTTATTTTATTAAAGGTTTGAAGCAAGGAGGGGATCAATAAATTAAAATTTGTATAGCTAATTTTATTGTTGACTGTACATAAGGCGGAAAAGGCAGACCTGGTTATCGATTAGGTATGGGTTGGATACCGGAACCCGGCACCCTAAATATTCAAGTGTTGATTGCCCACGCTCTACCACAGAATATTGTAGAAACTTTGTTGTTTGTTTAACTAATAATACCTAACTAATTATACTGTAAGTTATACAGCAAGTTGTGAATAGATAATCTTGTTAATTACTGAATAGTCCGCCGAGTCCGCTTAGGTACCTACTCCTTCTTTAGATCAAGCTTTTCTTGGCTTTGGCGGGTTAGGCTGCCGTCTGACGCTCCAACTCTGGGTAGGAATCAGCACCATACATCAGTATACCAAACCATGCCATAGTTAAAGTATATTTGCTCAGTGCATCACGCGCTAACTGGTTGGGCTGGCTTTTAGCGGTGTAAATCCGTTCATTATACGATTGTATTCAATGAAATCAATCCATAATGTAAATACCACTGTTAAGTTTCAATTTATTTCGGTACCTTTCGTTTCTGAAAACAGCTTTATACGTTTAGTAGGAGTCTCAACATTAAGTCCTACTTTGATAGAATCTGCAACCCTTTTCACTGCATTAAAGTTACATACGAGTATTGACGAGCACTCGTAAAACGTCACAAATATCATTTCATCATTTATCATTGTCATGCTCCTTTAATGTTGCAATGGTGACCAATGCTAATAGTTGTGGATAGTGTTAAGTAAGTGCTTCATTAATGTCTCATTTTCAGTTCTCTTGTTTCTCCTTTACCTAGTTTTATTATGAAAAAGATGTCCATAAAAAATGAATTTAGAGGAATGTAAGTAGTTTTGGTCAATATGAAGTTGTAAAAATTAAAATAATTTAAGAATTATTTTCAATTTCTAGAATTCAACAAACTGAACACCTAAAAATCTACTCAAACGTTAATACTCATATCTCTATGTAAAATAAAACTGAATACATTACAAGTAGGTACGGCTGCGCCTGCTTATTGCCTTCGGCGTACAGCTGGAAAAGATATCTATTTGAATATAATTTTAATATCGTGAATGCAATATTACATATAACTGGATAATATGTTAATGTTAAACTAACATCGTACGTGCTTCGAGTTGTTAATATGCCTCTACAGTTGCAGAGAGGTTTCCTGCAAGTAGGTAACTGCATATAAATGACAGTTTCGTTTCTCAAAGTATTTATATATTAATCCAAAAACATTTGTAGAACTTATATTTTTACGACAACATATTATGTTACATCTTCTTCGTTTTAGCGTTGTGTCCCGACTGAATCCGAGGCCTACACTTCTCTTTCTCCACTGCTCACAATCTTGGGCAACTGCCCATTACGACGCCAAGCCAGCGCTTCTAGGGCCCCCTTCTCCTACCGGGAGGGACCCTGTAAAAGAAGGCCACGGCGAAAGTGCTATGGGAAGACAATTGTTACCCATGCAGTCAGGCGAGTCTCCCCCACCTTCAAATGTAACGTATAACATAAAATAACATGTACACAACATCGGCAAAATTCACATTTTAACTCTCGACAGAATCAACGCCATGGACTGCTTGGCTTCGATATTTGAAATTATAGAATATTATAATAATACGAATATAGTAATAATATATCTGTACAGTAGTAGCAAATAATATAATGCTAAGTGAGCATTATCTACTATCACATACTGGCGACAGACAGGCAACAGCCTTTGAGGTATCAGAGTGCACTGTGCAGGTTGAATTTCTCGGTACGCGCGTCCTAATAACATAATCATGTAACGGGTTCTCGTCACCGCCTGTGTGCCGAACAAGAATCAATTTGAATGGAGGTGTGCAGCGCAACATGTCGTTATAATCCTTTAAATTACATAGTCACTAGATTGGTACTGTGTCGTAGGGGAATATAAAAGGGTAATACACCTGCATTTCTATGAACTGCCATTAAGCTTTTAGGTAGGTATATTATTTTCTTAATATCGATAAAACTGATAAACTAGAGACGTTGAGGTATATGATAGGTTTGAAAAGAGTAACTCAGATATGACGTAAGTAAATTCAAACCACGGATGCCGTACATTCTGTGTGTTTTGATACTTCTAGTTCGACAACTATTTTACAAAACGAAATATTTATGCATTGGTAGGGTTGTAGGCGGTTCGGGTATAGCGAGATTTCTCTTTAAACTTCGGGCCACACAGAAACCGCTCCTAAGCATTCATATTTGCATAGTGTTGTGTTTCTATCGGCAAAAACGATCTCTGTTTCTAGGAGAGAAATTGAGAAGGTAATTTGCAAGTTGCACCTCAGTGGTGTTGTATTGTTTAACATTCTATCAGATAAATCTACGTTATGCATTTCTGTCGTTTATTATCTCTCTCAATCAATCAATTACATCTTTGTGTTGACTATACAGACTAGGTGGTAGGTTATAAGCTATATAGCTTGAATTAACTATTGTGAGAACTTTGCATCATCAACTGGTATGAGGACGCTACGTTTGAAATTACTAAAGGGTTTGTAAGGATATCATCTTCACGCGTATCACACGATTTTGTAACTATCCCTTCTAATTAGAAAGTTTCGTCTGATCATTTGCAAGTACCTAGGTATTTATGAAATATAATTCGGAGAAAAACGGGTTTCAAGCAAAGAAAATAGTCGGTTACAGCTTTTAAACTACTACAGACTTGGCTTTCTATCGCTTCTCCTTCTCCTTCCCAGCCCTCCCCCCTTCCCTTCAGGGTAGGCAGCGCGTGTGTGACACCCTTAGTGTTGCACACGTTCATAGGCCACGGTGACCGCTTCCCATCAGGTGGGCCGTGTGCTTGTCTGCCACCTAAGTAGTATAAAAAAAAAAGCTTTTCGCCAAACTCGGAAATATTTTTAATATCGATTTGCAAAGGTAAATTTACTCTTGCACCATTGCAATAGTTATTATTATTCATCGCGAGAGTCGGTTTAGAAATTATTGATCAATTTTATGTCGAATCAAAGTGCGGAATGAAAGATGAGCCTGCGGCACCCCTGCTAGTGAACCCTCTGTTGTTTACACCCTAGCGGAGCGGTAGGTACAAGCGGGTTATTAGATCCCTCGCTACGTTGCCGTTTCGCATACGAGGGGTGACTAGTGACTATTGTTGACCGTCGTCGAATGCAACCATTATGCAAAATGGATTTTTTGAACACCAAACAATTTGTTGAAGAGTTATACTATTTTGAAATAAGGTGATTTTTTTTTTTAAAAATCAGAGAAGCGTACATTGCAAGTTTAAGCAATACTAGCCATTCTTACAGGATTAATCTAAGGATGGGATCTAAGAATCTTCTTTTTATGTATAATACACTCATGAAAGTAACTCATCTTTCTTTACAGTAACAGTATTCATTCGAATAATAAGGATGTGGACCGCTATGTCAAAAGAAATTTATGCGGTACGCGCCACAAAATGTCTGTTATGTGAGGCACAAATAATTGGAGAATCTAATCACGTAGCACCTCCTTAGTTCCCATATCAATTCAACCACGCAGGAAATACTCGTTTGGGTGGTCTTTTATGTACGATTGCAGACTAAAGTCTACACGCGATGTTATTTGATATCCAGCGGCGATAGAGGTGTTTATTACTATTAAAAGACTGAAACAAAACTTATTGAATCTGCACAATAAAAAGTTTAAATGTCTTCTTGGAATGGTATAGTACCTACTGGTACACCTACCTATGCCTTTTAGTAAATGTCTACTTAAAACAAGAAAGTTTAGTCTGTGCCAGCTTATCTCTGAAGTGGCTGAGTCGATATTGACGGGAGTTTCACTGGTAGGTAGGTAGGTGATATTATAAGGCGTAAATTAGGTTTCTTTATTTTGGTAAGACTTTCCTTATATTTCGTACAAGGAATTTTAAACCAGATGTACCTACATTCACGCGGACGCAGACGCGGGTACATCTGGATGATAAATATATAATATTTTAAAGAACTCACGAAGATAAGTAGTGAGTAAGTAGCAGTAGATATGCTAATTTTTATGAGAGTGCTTGAGGATTTACATCCCTACTTTACGAGCTCTAGTTGAGTGTTGATTCATCAATTCAATCCATATTTTGTACCTATGACTTGTTCTAATGCAGTGATATCACAGTATTACTAATACCTACTAAGAATACAATATTCACAGTTACTTAAAAAAAAAATGCAGAAGATTTTTTTTTTATATTTTGCAGCTATTAGTTAAGATTTTGTATATCATATTTTCAATTTCAGGGGGTGGATGAAAACGTCCCCCCTGTCCACGCCCATCAAGTGCAATCTCACATCTAACCTCAATGCAGTTAAATAACCTGATGGAGTCTTACCATTTCCCATGGCAGTCCCTATGGTTACTGTAAAAAATACATTTTATACGCGAGTCTACTATATCTTTTATACACTTTGGTTGGTCCCTAGAGATGAGGTTGAATAAAATAAATTCATTTCATTTAAAAGTTTAAAACTTCTCGCGGATGAACGAACATGGATGTAAAGAGATTCAAGTAAGCTGATTCGCGCAATGTGTCATATTTACACGTAGAAGGTGGAATTGTTTCGTAATGATAAAACTTATTGGAAGTTTTAGAACAGTAGTAGGTTTTGGTTTTATATAGTTAATCATATAAGACAAGGGTCTTTCTTATTAAGGTCGGCAGAGAAAACCCTTTTTTACTTGTTAAGGTCTTAATAATACGCATTTCAATTCTTCTTCTTTTATAGTTTTCGTACATACTCGTCAGTTGCGGCTACTCTTGACCTGACCTTTTCTTTCTTGGATCTGATAAACAAAATCTCTGAGTGTGCACCAGCTTCACCTCATAATCCGTTCAGGATAACGTCTTCCAGCTAAACATAATATTAACGTTAGTCCTGGTTGGATCCAGGTGCACTTACCGACGATTTTTTGTTTGACTAATATTGGCTTTTACGAGAGCAACTGATGCCTTACACGCAATGTCAAAAAGAAAGCCTGTTCTAGTGTTTTAGTAATTATACCGACGTAGAGGTTGCCTGGCGCCCCAAAGATGAGCACTTTCCTTCTTGGTAGGTCGTTATACACTCAGGATGATTTACATATAAATATTATCATGATATAGGTACAGGATCTCCCATGGCGATGCCACATGAAGGCGAAGCACCTTAAATAATGTAGACAGACAATTTTAATGAAAGAAGAATTCATTTTGATTTTAAAAACAATTTAAACTTCATTCATGATTTTCGAAAATACACTTGCAACTCTCGGTAATCGAACTAATTAAAATCCGAAAAAATAACATAGGTACTGTACTTTTATGGCATCAATGAATAGGGTCAATCATAAAGATCGATTATCTCTAGTAAAATGCTAAATTAAATAAAAGGAAAAGATATGTAGGACTAAACTTCAAGTCATTTACTACCTTTCAAATCTGGCGAAAGATGAATAACACTGTCGTAAATAACACTCCCACTTCAGTAGTATTGTGTTTTCTTCCGGTTACCATTCGGTACGGAGAGGGTGGAATTAAATACAAATATATCTGGATTTAGTTACACTATCGCGGCCATACATATTCTAGATCCCGTTAATGTTATATGACAAATAAATGAGTTTAATAGATATGATTCCTTAGCGTGTTTCTTTTCATCAATAAAGTCGTTTTAATCAGTTCCATATCAGTTCCGTGGAGTTTTGTATAACCCTTGCGATAATGACTAATGGCTTACGGCGGAACTCGTATACCGAAGCGATAGACCGGTATATTATTATGGTAGTTAATTATATTCAGAAGTGCATGTAACGATCTTACAGTCATAATGTAAACTACTCAGTAAATTTCAATTGGTCGACATAGAAGAAAGAACTGGCTTATATTTATAACTAAAAAACGAACACGCGTGTTCACGTTACGGTAGGTCAATCCTAATGAGGCGACTACGACTGGTCAATAAAGGAGCCGGAACCGCGCTTTGGTGAGTGCAAGCAAAGTAATAGGGTTTGAAAGATTCATAGTTCACAAAATACTTCTCTTGCAAAGAAAGAAGGAAACGTTTCGATTGAGAAAAATCAATTTACCGAGCAGCGTCCATTGTCTGAGGTTAGAAATGCTTAGTATTACTACGACAGCGATGCGTCAACTAGACTCAGCTTTTATACGGGTTAATCGATTATTAATCTTTGAAAAACTATGGAAGTTTTTTAAACGCAGTGAAAGTAGATGAAACATTGAAAATATTCGTCTTTCGTGTTTGATATTATACATGTGCGACAGTGTCACTTTATATTCTTCACCACCCTTCATATTAATCTGTGCCCACAAGCTTCTGACCTCCCTTATCAGTAGGTTGCATGCATTCAGTTGCATTTAGTGCATGCAATATATCGATAAGGGAGGTTTTGGTGCAGATCACCTAGAAAATACTGTCAAGTTTTATTTATGAGAGAAAAATATATCTACAAATTTTAAGGTTCATAATAAGTTAGAATGGACTAAGAGCCCATGAACGCCAGACCTTCGTTATTTTATAACAGCTGAAAGTTTGTCAGCGCATGCTCCCAATACAGGTAAGAACGATGGCCCATTATGAAGTTCGGGTCATAGTGGCTTTGGCAGATAAACGGTACTAAAGTGTAGCAAGCGCAAGGCAGTGGGTGCGAGTGAGACGGCAAGTCAGGTGTATTGCGACCCCTCACTGCGCATATTATGGAATTATAAAATTGGAATTCTAATTCCAATTTTAGGTTTATTACGATCCCTCACTGCGCATGTATTGGCATTATATAAATGGAATTATAATTCCAATTGTGTAATTCCAATACATGGGCTGTGAAGGATCGCAATAGACCTGATTCGCCATGTCACTCACACCCAATGCCCTGCGCTCGCTCCTACAGCTACCCTTTAATACCGTGTATCTGCCAAAGCCACCATGACCCGAACTTCATAATGGGCCATCGTTCTTATCTGTATTGGGAGCATGCGCTGACAAACTTTCAGCTTTTATAAAATAACGAAGGTCTGGCGTTCATGGGCTCTTGCTCTAGAACTTTCAATGCTGATGTTAATACTGTTTGCCATTGATGTATTTTTAACTAAAGCTTCGTTTTAATGTGCTTTTTAATATAATGACTTAAACTTCAATTTATTTTCTGTGCTATACCTATGCACATTTGGTTAAAGTATTCCAATTTGGTATTTTCCTTTTAACAAAGAAGCTGCGGATGAAACAGAAGTGGGTCCATTGTCACAAGTTTGAATTTGTCTTTTTGTCGGTGGGACGGGAGGCGGAGATCCGAGTATAATGATGCCTTCGGCCGCTAGGAGTCAGATATCAAGTCTGTGCAAAGAAAACTTGTATAAGTCGCATAGGGCCTTAATAGCGAGTTGCCCGATCTTTCGTTTGTAACACCCGCGATATTTTCCGCTTTACTACTATAACTAAACTCAAGTAACCGCAACATCTTGTTATTTCGCAATGGTTGAAGAATATGGCTGGTTATACCTAGTAGGTAATTAAAACTAAATTAGGTAATATATAGGCAGTGCCTACTTACATACTTCGACCGAAAAAGGGTGATTAATTTGTTACCTTACAACCTACTAGTAACGGTTTCCTTGGTTGTCACACCTTTTTAGGATTCCAATAAATAGCGGTTCCACCATGTAATTATTCGTATTTAACGTTATATATTATTTAAGATTACTATTTAAGAGAAATAGGAAGTAAAAAGGAAGATTTTGTGGAGACACTCAGTTTCTTCGATGGCCTATAACTGTATATCATGACCTTATACCATTACAGTAGTAGTAAACAGATACTCGTTCATTTCTAGTCACCAAGGGGCCCAGATAACATAAGCATAAGCAAGCAAAGCATAAGGTCCCTATAGCTTTAGTAGATGAAAAAGTGAGATGGAGTGTAGGAGTGTAAGATAAGAGTGTATTTCACCTATGACAGGAACCGACACAAAGGGGAATATTCACTCCCCATACATTTTTGGGCTAATTTTGACAGTGCCGGCCAACAAAAATAAACTTAATATTCAAATAGAGAATAACAAAATAAACATTTTTTATTACTAGACCAAAGCCCTAAGCCAACTGTGAGAGATAATATTCAACATCAAAAGTTTGTTAAAAATCCTAATTATTGCATAGGTATTCCATTGTAATTGCGGATCAGAATGTAAAAAAGATCTCGGACAGTGTTCTTATTACTCAAGGAGTCGACTGACCCGTTTTGTGGGCACCCTGTTGAAACGATTTACAATGCTGACTAAAAATCAGTCATAGAGGGTTAATTGCATTCGTTAGCAAATTATAGTACAAGTTAAGTATTCCTTGATTAGCGGCAACACTAAGTATTACGAAGTAGTTTCTCACGTTGTATTTTAAAATTTAAAATATTTTTTTGAAAAATAAAACAGGAGTATTTCAAGTCTCGAACCTCTTTTCAGGGAGACCAGGGCGGAGAACCGACAAAATTGACAGTCCCGTTCACAATAGAATGTATGGTCATGTTGGGTACTTATTAGGTACTCACATGAACACATCGATAGGCTAGGCAATTCGACAAGGCTAACAGATAACTCTGTCTCGCCTTTGAACTTAATGTAGGCCAAGCCTAACACATTGTTATTTTCTGCTGAGAGCACAAGTCTATACCAGCTTACTTTTGAGCTAGGTACGCTTCAGTGATTAGTAGCTTAGCCAAAGTTATGTAGCTCATTGTATATTGTTTAGTAGGTGCGCGTGTATTTCGATTTGGGTTTTAATTTTATTGCACGGCAACTTAGTGTTTTTCCGAAAATAAAAGTAACCTAGGTTATGCTTTATAACATCGGCTATCTGCAGTAAAAACAATTCTGGAATAAATCAAAATATTTTCGTACTAATCAAGATAGTTTTATGTTTATAAACGTCCATTAAAGCGTTGAAGAGTAGTTGCATTTTGCGGCGGTCCTCGCTTGGATTTATTAACGTTACAAAAGTTTTGTTAATACTTTCTTGCCGCACTAGGGCGTACTTGTGCCGTTTCCTCGAAAAAAAAGCACTTAAACATTGAACCGTTTTCCTCTAGAGTTTTATTCTGATGTATACAGCTAAATAGTGGAAAGGAGAATTCTATAGCCTTTATTAAGAAATGGATGTTACTCTGTCTTTTGTTAAAAGCCCGTATCCAAGTAGGTACCTAGTGTACAACAAGTACTAACCAGTGCAAATAAATGATACTTAATATTCATGTTTTCAAGAATTGTAAATATTTTGTGTCGATATCATTAACATACTTGTGCATTCATATACCTTTCCTTTCCACCTTTTTTCCTCCTGGGTAGGTAGAGACAACAGCCCGCCCATCTGCTTCTATCCTTCTTTTACTGTGATTAAATCCTTCATGCAAAGACGCCGGTTTCGAGTACTCTGGACCTGCTCTGTTTTAGTACATTAGTTTGATCAGTGTCTGATCTGCGAGTATGTAACACATACGAAACTGGCAAGCAGGCTGGGGTCACCCTTGTAGACCTTTTAATTTAATTTATCTTTTACGATATAAAAATAAGACTGGAAAAATTCCAGGACTACGTAAGTAAAAGGATTTTAAATGGATTTCATGTTGAGTTTTGAAATCCCTAATTGACCTCTTTGAAGATTCATGAATGAGTTCGTTTTTTTTAAAACTGCTACAGAGAAGTGAATTAGCTCTGAAAACTTGAGCTTAAAAAATGTAGGACTGGCTTGTTGAGCTGTTACGTTTTACGTAGATGCAACTCAGCGGACAGATGAAATAAAATATGTAGTAAAGACAACTTCATCTTTCCTTTGAACGTAATGGATGAAAATTAAAACATGGACTGACAATTTGTTGTTTGAAAATTGTCTGAAACAAATTACGTTGTGTCTATCTAATTATTTTTTCGCTCATTTAAAAAGCAGGCAATTAATAATTGTAGGTAACTAGGTTTGACACATAAAAAACTCTACACAGATTGTTATCCAGAGGGTTTAGGTAAATGAAATGAATTGCGTCATACATAAGTAATCACCTGTAACGCGGCAATACGGCATTAAAGGACCAAGCACCTTTACAGGGCTTTTGCTTACCATCAGGCGAGGTAAAGTCATTTTGACGTGTCCTATTAAAAAAGAAAAAAACACGGGAAATGCACAGAAAAAAAACTATGTCGCACCCCGAGCGGTTGTAACTATTCCCTGTTTTATGGCGATGTGTTAAGTAAACTTCCGAAAACAACGCACCTATAGTTTGGAAAAACACTTTTGCGTTGTGTTTGAGTGGTTTGTTTCACGTTTCGGATAATCGAGTAGACAAGCTAAATAGCTTTCCAGCTAGCTGATGACGTACCGCCCGCTTCATTCTCATCTTGTTACAAACTTGTGACACAAGTGGAGCTTCTGCTATTAATTTTCGTTTAACATACTGTATGTTACTACCTACTAACTTGTATAATAATTTATTTTTAATTACAAAGATTATCAAATAATAGCACCATGGTCGACCTGATGGGAAGCGGTAAACCATATTCATATGGGAAGGGTAAGGGAAGAAGTTGGGTTAATGAATGGAAAGAAGTTAAGTCCTCTGGTATCGGGTGCTATGGCGTACATTGGAAGACGATTATATGCAGTGAACTAACGTTAATTGATTAATAGATTAATAGTATTCTCCCTAATACTCTCAGGTTCACGTCAGTAGTAGGTATAGGACCGGGTTCCAACCCGGCACCACTCGATCATTACAGATAACAAGAGAATTTATTGCTTACCTACTTGTTATATGTCGTATGTAAAATTAAATCATAAAATAGAAAAAATAGTTAATAGTTCTTATTAAGTTACAGAAAAGGAACGACACAGCATAGGAACGAGTATATTTTAAAATTATTATACCTACTTGACTTTGAAAAGTAGTGAGTGATTACCTACAACCCCTTCAATATTTTTTTGCGAAGATAACGGTATTGGTCGTTCACATTTCAGCTGCCCGTCTGTAACTTAACAACCCTATTTGCATAATGTATTTCAGCTAGTATGTAGAAACGGTAGTGATTCTTAGGAAATGGTTCGAAACGAACGAGTGACATCAGACATTCGCAGTTTTAGCCCCTTTTAACTTCGATCTATGGACTTGTGTATCAACTATATTGGTTTAACGCTATACTTACGAACAAGCATATTATTATGAGTCGTCAAATTGTATAGTTCCTCACATTCAACAGAATACAATAGCACTTTTTTTTATCAAACAAACTGTGTATAGTAGTTTCAACCACATTAAATTAGAATGGTTTGAACTCGGTTACTTTCAGTCAAACGATTATTATACGTTCTATGAACAACTCCAATTCTGTAGATTTTTAAATAAATTGTAGAAGTCCCCGTATTCCCATTAAACTGAATTTGCCTAGGCAAAGCAAGGGTGCATGCGGATCACCCCCACTGATATCTTTGGGGCTTAAGTCAACTTTACCTTCGAACCGGTACACCTGCTGACTTACAGACGAGACCTTTCTTTCTGGGGCCAAACATCACCTGCAGCTCCTGTAAAGTCAAAATTAAACAACAATGGAGGGTGAAAGAACGGAAACCGGGTTCCAAAGTTTAAACTTTGACTGATTGGACAAAACTACAACTTCTACAGTCCTAAAAATAGGTACCTACACCACAAAATTAACAGTACAGACATAAAATACGAAGTGACTAAGTAAACAGTTAATGTGCCAACCGGCACTTCTTTCTTCATCCAACTCCATACATGCTATGATGCAGCTATGGTAGAAACGCTTAAATAAACGGAAATTCAATCTAGTACAGACAAGATCTACATAATACTGTCCCAGATGTTACCTGTAAACTGTTTAGCATAGTGTTACGGTCATTAGATATGCTAAATATATATTATACTCCCAGAAGGTAAGTACAGGTAGGTAGGATGGAGGGACTGACCGCGTATGACCAGGTGTTGAACATTGATCCAATGACAACTCAATTAATGTGAATGAATACAGGTTGTGTTAAAAATAATATAATACTAAAAGTGAGTGAAACAGTAATTTACATCAAATAAACCCCAAATTATAGTAACAATCATTAATATGAAACTTCATGAGCGGTCAAACGTCAAAACGGCCATCATATCGTGCCGCGACTATAGCATAAAAAATTGTTAGTGTTCAACCAATTAGCTGACTACATAACACCTTTCGGACCCTGCACGTTGAAAGGGCTTACTTTCAAGGTCACAATAATTCGTTCTGAACTATACACAATATAGGTACACATACAGTCTTCAAATTCAACTGTTGACGTAGGTAAGACGGCTTTGGGATCTTTTAGTTAGTATTTCTTTTTTTCTGTAAGAACTTGAGGTAATCGCCCAGTTTGAGATGAGCGTGCCATAGACAGACGGAGAGTAAATGAAAAAGTCGCAATTTTGTACAAAAACGCCTTTTTCTTTATATCAATTTTAACCATAACTTATTGATGCAGGTACTTGCAGTTTTGTCATTGATGTTAGCATAGGTAGGAGATCACGTTAAAAACCAGAAAAAAATCCGAGTAATGCTCAGTTTTATAGCATAAGCTTGTACCTACATTAACTGCCAAGGCGAGCGGGGCCTATCAGATGACCAGGTCAGTGTAAGTGGTCACAAGCCAGCGCCGTCCATTCCCCTGTAACAGAAGGATTAAGTTAAACGCTGAGATTCTTCGCTGGGTATCCATTTATTTAGCCTATAACGGAGTGGATTTAGAGCTCTTTGTTCCTAATCACTAGTCTCTTCGTCTATTGAGACAAATACCTTCCAACGACTATATGAGATGAGACGTTAATAGCTTAGGTACAAGATTAAACGATGTCCACGCTTGGACGTTTATAATATATGTTAGTAGGTACTTGTGGGTATACGTGCTACGTTTAATTTAATAAGAAGCGTAAAAATAATCTTTACGCGGTCTACATTCAAAACGCACCAAGTGTAGGCGATATAGATAAAATAAAAGAATCTTTCTAGAATGTTCAGCTGAGTGCGATCGCGGATAGCCTTCATTATCTCACATTTATTAATTCAAACCTTTAGATCTAAAATATTATTAGGTAGTTATTTGCTGTCCAGTTCTTTACATGAATAAAAATGAACACCATAGGCATCATAGGCATAGAATTATTAATTGTACTATGTCACAGGTAACATTGACAATAAAAAAATATTAGGGCACACAGATCCATAAATTTTTGTTGTGGTGACTGAATCATTTCAGCTTTTTCTAAATTGATCTGTTTGATATGAACCGACAAAAACGATGGATATTTTTTAATCTCTTTATATTCTTTCATATTCAGTTTAACCTACCTCACTATTATGTGGATTCCCCTCTATAATACGAGTAGTAAGTTTGGGTGAAGTTCAAAAAAATAGAACCTCTGTCCAAAATGCCCTGGGTTCGGAATTGGTGTCTAGTTAGACGACCTTGGCAGAGTCTTTTCACACCCCGTTGAAAGAACCTGGGATTATAGGAAGATGGAAACATACGACAAAAAATATATCTCTATGCAATTTAGGTAGAACTTTTCTGAAAACTTTTTGAATAAGTAGATATATTATAATGTATGAATGTAGAAGTTAAGGAAACCGAAACAGATATAAGTTTTGGATGTGTGGGTGTGGGCTTTCTTATGGTAATGCAGCTATATGTTAACCACATTTGAATGAAAAAAGAAAGGTAACAGACGAACAATGGCGGCCTGGACAAAAGAAGAAAGAAAGATATTAGTGACTGGCGAGCTAATACCTAAAGTATTTTTCATCAAGTATTTTTTCATTAAAAGAAAAAATTATCTGACTAAACATCGGACAGCGCGTTCATAATTACAAGAATTCAAATTTAGCCAGTGTTATCTACAAATAGATTACCCATTGTTCATAAACAACATAAAACTCGAGAAATTTATTAGAATTTTTACAATTTATTAGCACTTTCTCTTAGTCTTAGGTAAATAAGAATGGACAAATTAGTAATTAGGCACTTGGATTCGAACTCCGTCCTCCATGAGCGCAGGTTTGGGGGTGTCAGGTGGGGTCACCTGTCTCCTCACTTTTCCGGGGCAAGATGGGTGATATCGTAGTTCCCACTGACGAGGGGGCCGTATTAAAACCGGAGGTGCCCTGGGTCACCCATGGCGTCGGCAGAACTAAGACGACGTGCGGTTTTAGTCAGTTTAAGTCCGACCGAAGGCCGCGGGGTTGGTATACTTAGGGATTGTCGCGCGTAAAAAAGTACCTCTTTAATTAGGACATAAAAGTATCGTCACAGATTAGATAAGAAATAATTACGTGTAGTGTGATGTGTAGTGAATGAATATGGCGCGGATTCAAAAAAATTAATGAAAACTTCTAATGATATTTCAATAAAATATTAAACAATTTTTATAATTAGGTACCTACCTTGTTTTTATATAATCTTTTTAAGTCCTAAAGTGTTCATATACTTTTGACGCTGACTGTACCCACCACGACATGCAAATAAATATTAGTAGCTACCGACAAACACTTCAATAATAGTATTCCATTACTTCGTATTTGTATCTCTGCACAGGCGTAGAAACCAAACTATCTAGCCATGTAGTTAGTATTATTGCCAGAATGTAAATAAGCAAAAGCATGTTATATTCATCTTTATGAGACTGAATGTAATTATTATACATTGTGTGATAATTAAATGAACGTAACACGGAATGAATAGGGGGCAAAATTTGAAGAAATGGACATTATCTCCTTTTGCGACACGCCACACCTACATGGTGACATTCCATGCATATGTACATAACGCTTTGCCGACACTTTCATTATGCGTACAGCTAAGAAGTGGAATTCTCTACCTGAGTCTATGTTTTCGGAAAGCTATAGGTAAACTGGGAATCTTCAAGTCGCTAGTGAATGGGTTCCTTCTAGACAAACGTGAATCATCGCAGTCACATCAGCACTTACCAGGTGTGATAGAAATCTAACGTAAGCCTATATTGGATTAAAAAAAAAATATACAATTACATACTTGCAATTATACAAAGGCCTTAAGAACGACTTAAGAAGACCCTTAGGCAATCTGGTGTAACATTTAGTTTTGTACCAGTGAAAATTAAACTAGGTCTTCCACGTTTGACTCAATGATATATATTTTTGTGCGAATGTGAACACAGTTTAGTTCGATTAGATCACAGTTCTTATCATTGCTCAAATCCGCTCTTAAAAAGATAGGTAGGCTTCAAGTGGTACTCAATAAACATTTCAATTACATAGGTATAATCACAAAATACGTCTATAGTATCGATAACTTGAATCTTGAAGTTGTCTGCTATCGATAGCATACTGATTAATGTTAAACGATACGACTATCGATAGTTGGGCACCAATAACGTTCAACACGTTGCATGACTAAAGTAAGAGTGAAATTATGGCTTCACATGGTACATCAACTTTGCAGATGAAATTCTTTAAATAATACACAACACTCTCTAGATCCAAAGAAACCATAGTTTACTTGGCTTGTGTTACGGGTTCTAGAATGCGGATAAACATACTTAAATACTTTTCTTTTATGGAAATACATGCATATTATTATATAGTATTATATTATACATAGAAATACCCAGAAAAATGCAAATAGACATATTTATGCATACAAATATTTGCACTGAGTGGGAAATGAACCCGCGCCTCCTGTCGTAGCAGTTGAATGTTATTAGATATAGAGCCATAGAGGCCGTTAAATTTTGCCAAAATGTTGGAAGATTATGTTAAAATCTATCGATATTTTACAAATGAATCACGAAATCGACAGGACCATCCTATCGATGTCCTGTGGACAGTCACGTATTGATGTTCTATCTCTAGAATAGGTGTCTACAGATGGAGCATCGATCGGCCTCACTACTCAAACACAAGGTCATTTCAGCGGTGATCTTTTATAAGGTGGTGGGACTGACATGGTATTGAATCAAAGATTTCAATGATGTATCACTGTAGTTTCGACAATAGTGCAACGATAGGCAGTACCTCAATGTATCGATACTTTATTCGTAACATTTTGACATCAAATAAAGAAGAGACTTTTTTTAAAGATAATTTATTTCGATTTGAAGTAATATATTATGGAGGTAAGTAGGTAGGTATATAACGATGTATATTCGCATTTCGGACCCAATATATTATGTGTTCTGTGCCATCAGTGCCATTACTAAGAGCTATACTATTTTATTTATTACAATTAGGTATAGTTACAAAAATCAGTAAATAAAACCTTTGATGTGTATACATAAACTCATTCACGGTTTTCAGAGAATCGACATTCAGTTTGGGTCAAAATAGCGCTGTATAGTTGTCTCAGAATTTCATTGTGAGGGTTGCTATAATAAAATCGATGTGGAACTTTTACCGTATTTGATTTACAGATTATGTGTAGATAAAAATGAAGAAAATATCAACACAAGTAAAATGTGCCGACATTCTTATCAAATGAAAGCCAAAATTAACCAAAACAAAAAACACAATTTGTGTAATGCCTCTCTGACATTTTAACACTAGCAAATTACCTCATCCTACAGAAAACCACTTTGTGTTGCGTCACCATTACCTATGAACTATAAACATTTTCAACACCAGAGTTGTCACTCGCACACTGTGACCATCCCCGAACCTTGGCGACCCTTCACACCAACATACACACAACACTATAATTATTAACAGTGGCTTTCTGTAGGGTGAGATAATTTGCTAGTTGGGTGGCTTAGAGTACGTACAAACAGTAGATTTATATCTACAAGAATGGTATAAGCACAGAGCATTAGGTAAATCTTTTAATACTTATAATATAAAGTGCATGGTAAGGGTATAAGTTTAGTAAGGCACACGCAAGGCGGAGGATCGGGTGCTATGGCGTATATTGGGAGATGCCTGTGTCCAATAGTGGACTGCAATAGGCTAATTGATTGATTGAAGGGTTTAAGTAAGAAAAATTAGTATATTGATTAAAAATAGTAACTACTTCAAGTTACTATTTTTAATCAATATACTAATTTTTCTTCACACATATTCATAAGATCGGTAACCACATCATCACTTACCGACAGGTAAGAAAGTGATCGGAGGTGAGGCTCTTTATCAACAAAAAAATATGTACTTTTATTACCTTTGTTTGCTACAAAGGAAGCTTAACCTGTTCATTGTTTTTATTTCTACGAAACGAGAGAAATGATAGATACCTATTAAAACGTATGACTGATTTAAATTCGAATACCATTACATTATTGGAAAAATATTACACCAAATGCACTTCAAAGGAACCTGAAATATCTGGGTTAGATGTTTTTCTCATTTCATACGGTTAATAAATCATCTACATTCTATAGGCGCAAGGTGGAATGACCGACAGACTACGGCGCAAATTGGCTAAGCCTTATGTCCAGCGGTATATTCCAATAGGCTGGTTGATTGATAGAATACGATGTCAACATAATCTACGTGCTCTTTTAGGCTTGGCATTAGGAAAACAAACAAGGTAACACAAATGAATGAAATTTATGTGTCTGTTTGTAACATAAAAAATTATAGCTTTGCACGTGAATATAATATACATATATGAACCTTCCTAAAAAAATCAGACACTAGCCAGTTTACCTAGACTTATCCCTGAAATGGTCAAGCCGATTTTATGGAAGCTTTCACTGGCAAATAGCTGATGTTACAAGGCGTAACTTTAGCTACTTTTATTTAAAAAACAATAATTAAAATCCTGCTTAAAAACAAAAAAGGTAAAGGTTATGCGATACCGAGACAGGCACCTCGTAGGTAGGTACCTTAATAAAATGCAGGTGGGCTGCTATAAAAATTACAGTACCTACAGTATGTATCCATAGAAATCAGAATTCAGTTTCAAAATTATGAGGAGATAAGTAACAGCTGGTTGCCACAACCCTTTTCGACGTAACGAATTTTTAATCCTCAATAAAAAATAGATTATACTCTGTTTTTGTCCGTTAGCCTTGAGGTGGGCTAGATTCGTCCCTGCGTGGAATACTGTTCTCATCTCTGGGATGGCTCCGCTCAGTACTTATTAGACGCTCTCGACAGATTGCAGCGACGTGCCATCCGTATAATTGATAGTCCCGAGGTAACCAACACTCTAGAGCCTCTCCAATTGCGTAGAGATACCTATTGCCTCTCTAGCGGTATTTTACCGCCTCTACCACGGTGAATGTTCTGAGGAGCTATTCCAACTAATCCCACCGTCTCTCTTCCGATCCAGAACAACACGTGCGGGGCTGAGGTGCCACCCGCACACAGTCGAGACCATTCGGTCTCGAACCAAGCGGTTCGGTGCTTCCTTTCTATGTCGCACAATTAAAAACTGGAATGCACTTCCTGCACACGTGTTTCCTTCCTCCTTCAATCCCGGGTTCTTTAAGCGGGGCGTGAAAAGGCATCTGTCTAGGCCGTCAAGGTAGGGGCCGCCATTTTGGGACGAATGGTGTCTGGAATGGCGGCCCGTACCCTCTGGACTTTGCCCTTGCTTCTTGCCATCCAGCGGGGTTAAGTCAATAGACGGACTGAATATAAAAAAAAAAAAAAAATATAAAAGTCCCTCAAGTTGTATAGGTACTTTCAAAGTAATATTAGTTCCTTTGTTGAATTAACCAGTTTTTGGAGTACCTACTCTTACCTCACGTTTTCCTTTCATCAACGTTCAACGAATATTATAGCGTGCGAAAGGTCGCGAGACCGATTCCCGCATAGTGCAAATATTTATATATCTCTATGAATATGTTTACATTCGTGTGGGTATTTTATGTATATAAGTGTATTTTTCCGCATTTTAGAACCCATAATACAAGCAAGTTAAGCTATACCTACTTACTTTCTAAGCCAATTTAGGTAGGTATGTACTTAATGAATACTAAAGTAAACATCAAAACGACAAGCTAACCTTGCTTTGCACACCTATATCTGCGTATCATTTTAAATCCTTTGTGCGATAGGGAATTACGTAGGACCCGCAACCACAACTTGACCACAATACGCGTAAGCAATTCGATATTATGAACGTAACTTTTCTATTTCTGTATCACTTAATACCTTGACATCATGTACGAAGCGCCAGGAACACTTGAAACATCAATACTTCATCGTAAATATCATTACGTTATTTAAAGATCAAAGACCAAGCTCTCAATTAACTTCGGTACAATTTTAATGTACCGACTGATAGGTAAACATTTTAATACCTTTGAGCTTCCACCTACGTCAATATAAATTGTTGATGAGAGACCGTACAACACAGTGATTGAAGTGACTACCATCAGCTACTGTGTCGAAATTAGCTAACATAGGCATGAAAAAAAAAATGTTTTTACTACGTACGAGTAGGTACTAGGTATTAGGTACATAGCGTTATTTAGATTTATATGGGTTCTGGATTGCGGATAAACATAATAAGATAATTTTGTTATGTAGGTACATAAAAAGACACACATAGGTAGATATTCATGCGTATAGATTTATGTATTTGCACTTAGTGGAAATCGAACAAGCGACTCTGTCATAGTAGATTCCTAGATTACTCACGGTTCTAGTCTGGGCGTCCTTGATTGAATATCAAGTGCCCAATTATACGATGACCTGTAAAGTCTGGTTTAAATTTGTTTTAAAGACAAAAGTATAATATAACGATAAGAATAAAGCAAGTATATTTTGTCAAAAGCCACAAGAATATAATTTTGAGCAAAAGGATGGGCTTTATGACGCAACTTAGAAGTAAATCTTTTATACCGGTAGTTGTTTTTGTCATATTTTATGATATATGGTAGGGTAAACTGACGATAAAACCTCGCGCGGTTCTCTCCGTGACTTTGAAGATACCCAACGCCTTAATGTCACACATCCGTGTATAATGTCTCATATTACGCACAAATAAATACTCTAGACAAGAGACATGGGCGACGATCTTCAGTAACAAATAAAAACGTCCACTATAGTATCATGATGTTTGAGTTATGAAAATATTTGCAATAGGTATGTACTGCTCAAGTTATTATGCTGACTGGCCACCCTTCGAGGGCCGTTTCAATATTTCACATTCCAAGAAAGGTTTATAATTCCTGGACATACCTTGAATACTTATAAGTACATCTTAAGTATATTAAAGCTATTCAAATTAAAACTGTTTGAAAACGTATGCAGCTCACCTGAATGGGTTAGATGTTTTGCGAGATGTATGCCGTTACAAAACGATTAGGGCTGAGTAGCTCCGGGGGTTTTTTCATGTAAATACAAATATTCAAAAATTGTCAATACATATCCATTGTGACCAACCTTAACCTATGGACACTTACAATATCAAATCACGAAAATATTTATCTATCGCGAGATTGTGTCTTCTTTGGATCTAACAATAGAATTAGATAGTGATAAGGTGCTCTGGAGTGGAGACCTTTATTACCATCCAAGAAAGAACTGCGCATCTATTAATGTATGCAGTATTTATCGAAATCTATATTTTCCTTTATGTTTTTCCTTTTCCTTTGTTTTGTATACGAGTATTCGGTATCAAGCAAAACCAGTATTTTTATATGTAGTTTCTACTGTTGTAAAAACACTGTCGTACCCCTGATTGTGTAAATCAGTTACGACGTCACCCGGGCGTCAACTTTTTTCATGAGTTTGCCCAATTTTTTTTCACACGAACTTGTTCTTGACAATTACGAACTTAAAAAAATATAAGCCAAAACAGGGGAGCCGTTTTCAAGTTATGGACTAAGCAACAAAATCAACTATAGATAGGTATAAATCATCTTATAGTATTTCTATGGTATAGATAATCTTCGCAATTCTTGATATAAGTGTACACTAAGTTTTAATACTACAAGTAGGTATATTAAAACATAAGAGTATTAAGTACCCATCGATTACAAAAAAGTCTCTTAACCAGAGATTTACCTTTAGCTTAGGCGAGGTGAAGTCATATTGACGTGACTGACATAAAAAAAATCGTAAGTACAATCTTATATACATACCTTAGATTGGACCTACATCTAAAAGCTAGCATTATAAGACGAAATAATGTCACATGTAATTTACCAGTCATACTGGCCACATTAAAGAAAAAAGGTGGTTCCAACCGATGAGAGAGAATCGCAGAAATTGATCCTAAACAGGGTCGACATTGTAAGATTATTTAAATGTGAGTTGTATATATATAAACTTATAATAAGAACAGCATTCCATTAACCAAACCTTTATCAAGTGTGTACTTAGCTAAGATTTCAAATATTAATAATTAATTTCAAGTTGAAGTTGACTTTTCGATCAAACATTGCTGAAATATCAATGCCATAAGTTCTTTACCGCTGTCTGTAGACAAGTAAATAGGCTTATCCAAGCGTTATTTAACGCATCAAGAGAAATCACGATTGCGGGTAATAACCACACGGTACATTAACGAAACATAACATTTAATTAGCAGAATTATAAATTGAACTATGTACTCGTCTTCTCAATCTCTAGGGAGGTTTGCGGTAAACATTCATTACTTCCATGTTAACACATTTGGTTACTGTAACATCAGCAGGGCAGTGTTCTCTACACTAGTATGAAGTATCAAAATTACTTTAGTAATGAATTCGTTCTCGAATATTCGTTATACTAAAATTTTCATCTGTTATTAAGGTTCAGCAGTGAAAAAAATTATGATCTAGATTGAACTAAAAAGAGCTTTCACGTTTTACCGAACCGCTGAACCGCGATCAAATAAAATTAAACAAGGTTTTGATGTAGGTAACCTACATAAATAGGTAACCTTCTTCTTCGAGTCAACGGCAACTCATTTGCATCTGCATTAAACTGTCCAGTCCAGATTTTCAGTCACTTGGTTCAAATCTGCGATCGTGCAGGGGCACAGCGAGCATTACAGTAGGTGTTACATAGTTTGCAGAGGTGCATCACAGTCGTAGCCACCAGCTCCCGCATCCAAGTAGCCGCACGGTACCTGGTTTGCCCTGTAGCAGCCAATCTGAGACCTTTTACACTTTCACAAACCTAATCACACGGTATAGATATTAATTTTGTAGTTACTATTCTTAATATTTACAAATTTTCTTCTCAAATTTCTGTTTTCTTTATTGGAACCCACGGAATAAAAAATATTGGAACCCTATTCCTGTGTGTTCTATTCTTATCTTAAATAAATGTGTATTTTAGATATATTTGTGATACATGGATTCGCGATTCTATTTTTGATTCTAAAGGCACTTTCTTAGTTGAGACATGAACTGAAAATTCTGTATAAGTATATTCTATTTCTCTGAGAAAACATTTTTCTTAACAAAAGACGAAAGATGCAGACACGCCTAGGGAATGGAAAATATTTTTACACAGTCAGAATGCGGGTGCCTGAAATCAATATTCATTCACACGAATTTAAAGTAATCGATGCTCATAAATTTATATCTATGTGGAGGTCAACGGTCCGACGAGCGACGGTAATAAATTTATCCAATTGATGACATTTATTAATGTAAAGATCCAGTGTGGGGATATTACTTGATGGCGTTGATTAGTATCCTGTAGTCCTCAGAGTCAATCATTTGATATATCTACGATCTTTTGCTTGTATATAACAAATTTTTACCTAAGCCACTCATACGCATGAACTGCTCTAGCAAACCGTTTAATATGCGTACTGGTATGGAGATGAATGCCCTGCATGAGTTTGTGCTACCGCTGAGAGTCTTTAAATCCAGAGTGTCTAGACAAGCGTGTTTTACGTCAACCACGTCACCACTTACCAACAGGTGAGACAGTGGTCAAACGCGAGCCTATCGACTGTAAAAAATGGAAAACCATGTCCTTGTTCACGTTATAGACTAGATCGTTATCATGTTTCAATGTCTCAATTAAATTGTATGTTCACAGACAGATCAGATGTAAAAAAGACTAAGTGTATATTTAAAAGTATTTAATATTTCTTTAAATTTGGTTTAGAGAGATTGAACAGTAATAGCTGAGTGGCCTACCTACCTATTATTAGATACTTTAAAGTGGCCGTCAATTCGATCGTAAAGATGCTCAGTGGTATTATGTACGTATAGCCCACTCTGAGAAGTTTACACTAGGTCAGTGAGGAGAACTAATATACTTAGCTATGCTTAACTATGTGGATACAGTTTAAAAGAGTTAAATGAAAAAGTTAGTGGATAGAATTTCATCATATTTACTGGGTAGCTAACTAGGCGAGCTAGTACATCCGAGGTTTATAAATTCTTTCAAAGAAAGTGGTGGCGTCGATCTCATCTAGATTACTATCCGGGTAAACCAAAATCATGACCAACTACTAATAAGCGTTATCACTGCGGCCAAAAAACATTTGAAAGGTACAGAACATGACCTTTTCTCAAATAGTTTAACGGTAAAAAATCTGCTTAAGTTGAAATAGTAAAATGTTAATCAAGAATTTAAAATTGATCATCAATCACTTACTGAATGCCTCGTTGATCTATGCTATACGTTTGTATATCTATGTTTGCGTGTGAGCGTGAGGTATTTGATTCAATTCCCTCAGTCCAGCAATAACGTTATTGAGTTTATTTTGCAGTAGCGACGGGACATGTAGTCTGAAACGTAGTTTGCAAAAGGGCAATGTAAAATACACATAATATATAATGTTTACCCCTTCAGGAATAGTCTTAAGTATACCTATAAAAGCCTTTATATATTTCTTTAACAAAGCCCAAATCACTTACCTACCAGCCTTATTAATTTTTCTTTTTCTATGAAAGAAACATAAATCATTTAGAAGGCTTTTTATTATTCTTCTATCGTGTTGATGTCTCGTCACTTACTCTGTACGCCTATATTGCTTTGTGTATCTATATTTCAAACAGCGGCATGTAATATGGAGTACTCAACTCACTAATATTCACGGAGAAGTTGCGTTTTAACTTTTTTTTCACAAAATGAGATTGAAACAAATTAGCTTTTAAAGCTATATAAAAATGAGAGTGTTTTAAGTATACCTATATATAAAGACTTTGTAATTAAAAATGCACCTCATTTTATAAAATGCAAAATAAATGATTTTCTTGTAGCTAAACGATATTGGCACTGTTAGTGAACACTCTTTTAACATAATAAACAAGCCCCTGCTTTGAGAAAACCGAGTTATATTTTACTGAAGTTTTCTATCTCCGCACGCTAACCTTTATGTAAGTTGACGAATTGAGAACCACCTCCGTTTTTAAGTTGGTAACAGATACTCTTTTATTAAACTATTCTGTTTCCCTTGTATTCCGCAAAGTCAATAAATTTGAGCTGTTAATGATTAATGAAGCCGTGGGGCGTCGCTACGAAATTAAAGCCTAGCGTACAAAATGAAAGCGTTTTATTTTCATTTCACAAGCTATACAGTCCGCTTGTACAAAGCAATTATTTGTACTATGATACTATTCCGTAGCAGGCTCTTTTATCTTTATTCTATATTATTGAAACAGCAAGGGCATTTTAACTGTGAAACATTTTCTTTGTACTGACCTCAAATCAACAAGTTAGGTATATTTTTCATGAAGTTATATTCAGTGCAGAGAGTTGATCTAAAATGTAGTGCCCGCAGGCGTCAGCACAGTGCAAGTTTTAAAAATTGTAAAACTACTAAAATGCAAATATTTTGAATTTTAATTGTTTATTTTTAGTGTTATTGGATGACATAAGACATAATGATGTTACAATAAAATTTTATTGTAGTTCTCGTATGTATAAACTAACGAAAACCAACAGAAAATCATCTAAGTAACGCAAATTAACAATTTAATACTCTTTGATCCGGATTTATGCATTGAAGTAAAATTAAATAAACACTAATTTTAGTCAAGAACATTTCTATAAAACCTATTTATCGTGATTTAAGTCAATTGTTTGAAGGAGGAGCGTCATACACAAAGCGGACCTGCGGTTACCACAAAAAGTAAAAGTCAAAGTAAAAGTAAAATTCTCTAGCGGATACGAAATCTTTTCTTCATGTAACAAATCCAACCCTATTGCCCTTAACGGTATTCCTAATAAAGGAAGCTTCGTTCAATCGGTTGCTCGCCGCGTCCTCAGCAGTCTCCCACGGCTTACTACCTACCTATGTTGCTCTCGGAGCTCTCGGAGAACCGACTTGATTCTATTTGAAATATTTTGAATAGTAATAAGTAGTCCCTCGTGATCTACAATGTACCTTGTACATGCAATGGAGTGGTACTAATGTGTTCGTTATATTATTAGGTATCTACTATTGAGCGATACTTTAGAAACTGCATTAAGTACCTAGGTACCAACCAGTCTTAAGAAGAGTTAAAAATTTTGTTAGCAGTGAAATCTATTAGTATTATACGAGAGAGGAAATAACCAGATTAACATATAAGACTGGCGCAGGCTTCCCTCTCGGGGTTAAGAGGTCAGACGGCCATCGCGGTCTTAAAAGTCGTATGAGTCTAGTCAAAATGAAGTGAAAATAATGACGAGCGTAATATAAATCTAAGTTCTATATACCTACTTATTTTAAATGTAAACACATTTGAAAATTGAAATACCTGTACCTATCCGAAAAAGATATTTACTTTTTATATTTACCTACGTCAGTACCTTTAAAACTCATTACATACAATCTAATATCAATAAAAGTTTTTGTTGCCAACATTAATTCAAATTTACGGTTTACCTACCTACGTAGCACACGTGTACAATATACTGTTATGGGAACCTCAATAAAATGGGAAAACAATTATGTAATTTCATCCAACAAATGTCCTTGCCGAGCACAAAAACATTTTAATGCCTATAACTCTTTATGACAAAAGAAAAATATTACCTACTAAACCTCACACGTGTATGTCACCCTTTATAATATGATCCCATTCTTGAATGAGTGCGAAAGGAATCCTATTGCTCTCGTTCAATTCACCATTCAATTGAATTATTGTTTGGTCCCTAATGTTCCTGCAAAATGTATTTAGAAATTGTTATAATATACGTGTATTACGTCGTGAGCACTTGGTAACTTTTTTATTTCCATACAAGCTGTTCAACCTTTTATTTGTCAGTACATAGGGATACTGTGTTTGTCCAATCGACTAAAACATGTACCTACGTAGATATATCGGTATAACAACAACACAATTTGGATTGTGATTCTAGAACCCTCGGGGCAGCTGTGTTGTACAGATTGTTTCCATTGCCGGCATTGAAGTAAACTGGCTATCTTACTTAGGGTTACCTCGTACACAAAAGCGACACACAAATTATTCAGACTATTGAAAGCCACAGTGTCGTGCTTTGCATAATAAAAAGCAATACTAAAAGGAGTAATAATCATGACGGCAATACATGAAAGCGATTGAAACTTAGATAGTCTCTTTTATGTCACATTGAATAATATACACATTTCAGGATTGTCCTTATCCTATTATTTTTTCACATTCTGACATTATAATCAATCTTTGAAGTTTAAAAGATATAGCCGTGACATAACATACTTAAGTACTTGATACGTTTTCCACCGATAGTTTTGTATAGTGTGTGCGATAGAATACATTTTATTATTATCTAAGGATACTGAGTCACTTCACTAAACTTATGACGAAGGCGCAAATTTGGTTCTGAAAGAAGATGTGATTGAAACTCGGTACCCAATTTTATCCCCTTAGAAACTTGCTGACGTATAGGTACTTGGAATCAATATTCAAATAGACTCACTAGGTAGATATGTAAATGATATGTCGTATTGGTCAAGATAAAACTATTCGTGTAGCACCTATCTAAAATTAAAAGAAGGAGAAATTCGGACGCGGGCTTCAAAATGAAAGCATTTGGAAGCAACCGGGATTGGAGATCGTATGATGAAGACTATCACCACAATACAGACTAGCCTATTGTAAAATTCTTTGACCACTGCTTTTGTAGACTAAAAAATAACCTCAGTATCGTATACCAATCAAAATAAAGTAAAAAATACAATTTGTGATCTGTGGCAGGCAAAAATTGCAATGATTTTAAAATCGAAATGTTAGACTAGTACGTAGCCTATATGATTTATTACACAAATAAGTCAATAATATTAAAGGACAGTGTAAGATGTTAGGCCAATATCATTAGAACATGACTATGTGGTTTTCCATCAAACTGATACCCAAAGGGTGTGCTGAGAAATCAATTTGAGCCACATCGCCTTCATGTAAAATAAAGGGATATAAAGAGAATCTCCTACAAATGTGTTTCGGAGATAAATAATAACGATAAAGTCCCTCGATTTGACCCACGGAGAAGATTCTTTATATAACGCCTTATCCCATTGTAGTCGAGCCGCACACAAAAAAGACCATTGGCGGGCTTTGTTATTCGTAGAACTAAACTTGCACGATGAGTCTCAATGATAGGTGTAAGTACCTACATAAATAAAAATTTCATTTTATCTTATAATACACGATAGGGTAATACACTCAATTTTACCTTGGTCAGCCATATGACTTCCATTTATGTTCAATGAAATATTCTCTTTGAGAGTACTAATACTATTTAAAAAAATAATAGAGTGAGGAAAAATAACATAATTTTAAGGACTAGGTACTGTTTTTTGACTAGATTGGTTAGATTGTTTATTTTGTTAAAGATAAATGGCCTGTTCTTATTTGGCGTCTAAACTAATAATGAAGCTGAAGAGTTTATTTATCTGATAGCGGTTCAGATCTTTGAAACTACCTGTAGGCTTCGTAAAAATCTTTTTGCATTTGACAACTCAGTTTTTGGGGCAGGTAATTAGGCTATAAAACATTACACTACGCTAAAACGCTTTGATGTTTGATCAAAGGTAACAAAAGAAAAAATTAAAGAAAGTGATAGTAAAAATATGGGGAAAAACTGGGCAAAACCGTTGCGCGATATTGATACTATACTCCGATTTTTAATTCTAGGCAAGAAAATGACAACTGCAACTGTCACTGATACAAAAAAGTGTGACCCGCTACAATAGTGATGTTCGGCAATCAATAGACTAGATATTTTAGTCATTCTTTATTTTTATCAGTGAATGAACCTCTTTGCAGTTTATGCTCGCCTAGTACATTACACGACGGAAATATTTTTTATAGAATACTAGCTGTGTCCCGCGGCTTCGCCCGTGGCATACTTTATCCCCGTGGCAGGATTAAAGGTATCCGATGTCCTTCTTCTAGTTCTAAGCTACTTCCCCATCAATTTTCAGCCAAATCGGTCCAGCCGTTCTCTAGTTTTAGCTAGACTAACGAACAGCAATTGATTTTATATAATATATAGATTTAATTACTTACTGTGTATATTTTCTGTTTAATTACCGTAAATTACATATTTTTATTTATATAAAAATTGTATTTATATATTTAATAAAAGAATTATAATCTCGACTCACGACTAACTTACCTATAATTGGAAAACTCGATTCAACCACATCACTATTTATTTGATACAAAAAACCTGCAACACTGCAAATGTCATTTTCTTGCCTAGAATTAAAAATCGGGGTATAAGTCTTGTGAGACAGTAAGTGACCGGCAGCGTGTGGCCACGGGTCGATGGGACGGGGTTTTCCACCACTCGCAGTAGAGCCGCCCACAAATGGGTGATGACCGTCACTGTGGGTGTCAGGATATTCCTGAATTAGAAGGTGAAGCTAGCAGGCCATTTTATCAAATTCTAAATTGTCAAAGTAGCGACGACGGACCTTTATCAAATTGTCAAAGTAGCGAATTATAGATAATATCTACACCATGATCTACACTTACAGTTTGGCCGTTGAGAGAATGCGATCCTGACACATGTCAATTTGTCATGACTAGTTATGTACAATAAATAATTTGTACCGTTCTCTAAACATGTTCCCAACTAACAATAAAATAATAATAATCACAGTCAGCAATTATAAAAATATCATTCATTCTTTCTATTAGCTTGGGAAATACATATTATAAAATTATAACGTTCTGTTTTATATTTAACCAACAGATTATTATATTCAGATTACAAAAATATGCGGGTATAATATGCCTTGTTATTTTGTCCCATTAGGTACTATAAAAGCAACCGCGGTAGCCTAGTGGTTTGGGTAATGGACTGTTGAGACGAGGTCTCGGGTTCGATCCCAGGTTCACTATGGCACACACCAATGACTTTTCGATGCTTTTCGAAGTTATGTGTGTATTTATCGCAGGTTTATTAGTGCCTCGGAGAGCACGTTAAGCCGTCGGTCCCGGTTGCCATACAAACATCTATGGCAGTCGTTACGGGTAGTTGGAGCCCTCAAAAGTCCAACCAGTCGAACTTGGAACTTCGATATCGCCATTGGTTGTGGAGGTCAGATGGCAGTCGCTCCACGTAAAATATCGAAGTTCAGCCGCATCACAGTTAGACTGGAAAGCCGACCCCAACTGAGTTGGGAAAAAAGGTTCAGAGAATGAGAATGAGGTACTATAAAAGTAAACAGTTGACATAACCTTGAAACAGCGCAGTTTGACGTGGTATGACTTTTAAAAACTATTGATTTTTTATTTTTTAATTAATTAATTGTTAATAATTTTAGCCCAAAATTTTATTAATCTGTTTATTGTAAATTGGCACAATTATTAAATTTTTCATGTTATCACTCGTTAATAAGGTCAATAAACGATATTCAAAAATTTGCCGTAAATTCTACGCCAGTTCAAAGTTACATCGCCCGTTCGATCATAACCTGTCAGTATCGCATTCTCTAATCGGCCGAACTAACTGCACCTTAATACACACAGCCCATGTATACAATACCATAGAAAAATTCAACGTTTAGGAAAAAGTAAATTGAAGAAAGCTTCGAAAATTATGCTTTATAAAAATAAAAAGAGCTTTCCAATATCATGATACCTGATAGGCCGTTCAGTATAATAGCCACTACCCTCTCAGGCGCCTATAACATAGTAAGGTACTAAGGGTTACGCAGAAACTTGAGCGTCTTGCAGTACTTTTTATTTAAATCCTACCTACATTCCGCTTTTCAAAGACGAATGGTCTGACAAATTACATTTTTGTTGGGGTGTCCCGGAATCTGAGCATAAAAGGCTCGTAAATCTTGCAATGCATTTTTCATGCTTGGTCAAACTCGTAAAGATGACCTAAACTGATACCTCACTGTTGTAAACTTTCATGAATTATAGTGTCGAAAGACAAAGTATTATAATAAATGATTTTCTTCAATATTTTCAGTTGTCTGCGAAGAATTTATTTGAAGCAATCCATCATCATCATCTTCGGATTGTTTCCGGTTGCATGCGAGACTTTTCTTGAAACCCAGGGTCCGCTTACTCTTCAGTCTCCTTTTGGTTTGGTTTATGCGCTCGGCTTATATATCAACGATAGCTGTCGGACCTCCGAACCCCAAGAGAAAAATTGCAACCTCCTGCTTTGATCATTGTACCGGCTAGACGGTGAAGTTGGCTTGGGCCCCTCAGCCCCATTTATGTGTTAGAATTATAAATCCGAATTGATATTCATATGAGTATAATTAAGCCATATAATTATTTTTCCATTTTAGTTTAATTTGTTTATTATTCCTGTGGTGTACGTGGCAATAAAAGGAATACAGAATACATAATTAGTATAAAGTGACCTGTTTATGGTACAAATTATGCGAGGCAGGCTCCACATCGCCGGTATAATACAAGGCCAAGTTGGGATCCTTTTTATAAAAGCACCTACGTAAATATTTGCTTGCGACTTCGTCTATATGGTTTATATTATTAGGTTCCATTCGATCGACTTTCGTAATGCTTAATACAAGTAACCAGTTTACTTATATTAGATTACACTTGATTAAATTTCATATTTATGGTATCCCTGTTACAATCAATTAGATAGGTTGTGTACTAGTTGAGTTATATTAATATTTGTACAGCTTATCTATATTTACAATACATAACGTTTCAATATATATACAGTTAGAAATACATAGTTACAACAATATTAACAGGTTCACGATTGTCCATTGCGTCGTAGGTAGGTAAGTGATGAAGTTGGTCGTCGATTGAGAATGCTTACGAAGTAGCAATCTATTCACACTAGATTTGAAGGCTGAAGGTTCTTGGAAATATTGACTCAGGCATTGAGTTCAGTTGTCTCAGCAGTATGCAATAGACGTACCTACTGACTAACGTTTTGTGCGTATGAGCGAATATCCGCCAAGTAGGTAATGTGATGTGTCGCCGTATTTGAAGAACCAAATTATTTATTATGGAACATAATAATTATTTAAGTAATATGTGAATATAATTTTTTGTTGTCTAAGTAAAATGTGCAATACCCTAGGTTTTCACAATAGTATTTTGAAAATAACTAGTCTCTCCAGAGATAAGACGCTTCGCACATTTTAAAAGTAATACGTATTTCGAAGCAAATGCGAGTGGAGCTATAGCGGGTTTAGCTATTGTTAGAATCGTTGTATCCTTTGTTACCGCCTCTGATAATACGTAGAGAAGTAATGGTCTGTTCCGCAGCTGTCCCTCACATAAGCTTCTAGATCTGTCGTGTGTTCACATTCTGTTGTTATACAGTAGATACTTTATTTCCTAAGAATACTTTTCCCGGCGGAAATGTATCAGAATGGTGTAATGAGACATATTTAAATAACCCAACACACGTCGCTCACAAAATAAAGCGGTATTGGATAATTTGTTCACCAATTGACAGTAAAATAAATCTACGTGTATAATTACGTATCCTGTTCCCGTTATCCATAAAAGTGACGCAATGACCGTGGCTTGGGCAGCGATTTCCAGGCTTTATGGGCAGTATGTACTGAGTTAGTACGTGACTGTGGGACAGACCGGAATGCTCCGCTTCACTACGTGATGTTACAAAAAAAATTACACATACAATACAGGATGGAAACATTGTGTTCAGACCAGACGATTATTTCGTCAATTTTATTTTGTACCAGCTTCCGCCCACGGCTTCACCCGCGTGGAGGTCGGTATTGCCACCAAGTTATTTTATGTCAAGTTTTTTTATACCTTGGTTTACATTATTGATTTTATAGTAGGGGTCCGTATTATTTTCCAATAAAATATATAGCCTATAACACTCACAAATGACGTGGCTTTCTATTGGTAAAAGAATTTTTAAAATCGGTTCAGTAGATCCAGAGATTACCCCTACAACGTCACAAATTCACAAACTCACAAACTTTATAATATTAGTAAGATAAAACTATTAGAATGATAAAACTGATATGAAATCTGCAATCGCTCATCTGTGAAATGACATAAGAAAATAAAAAAGAGAAAAATTAGGACATTTCTACAGTGAAAATTGTGTGTGAGACACTAAATGTTTTCATTCCGTATTGCGATAATTTGGTTTGATAGGCATAGACATAGACATGAAAATCTGCACCCTACAGTGTTCTGATTCTGTGAGGCATAATGGGTACTATGGATAGCTTTTACTACTCGTTTTTAGTTCCAATAGTAAAGTTTTATGTAGGTAGATGATTTTATGAAATGTAAGCGATAAAATTTGTAGGCAGTGATTTTAAGCGCCTAGATAAAAGTACACGCACGCAGTTAGAACGAGTCACGCGAGTTTTCAGAGTTCTTTGTTTACGAAAGTTGAAATGAAAAGTTCAGGGTAATTTCAAAATATGCGCAGTGGTTCGATGACCAGCTTCTATCGAGTGTGGTGTAGTGAGTTCGACTCCACAAGGGGTTCGATAAAATGATTCCGCGTTCGACTATAACTACTGTTTGAAGTCTAATGAAATATGTATATAAAAATTTATGATCGCACTACTCTGTAACGGCTCGACCCATTTTATGATTCTTTTTGTATATTTGGTAGGTAAGAGAAAAGGTTACTCTTTTACGGGTGCAACTACCCAATCCGATCCCACAACTCCCAAGAGGAAAGACTTCGCCAGAATTTCATCCGCCAGTCAGCAGGTGTACCTACCGGTTTGAATGTGAGGCTGGCTTTGATAGTGCAATAAGGCTGCCAAATTGTAAATACCACAAAGAATTACTTTTCCATATTCTTGATAATTATAATATATCTTAATATATATAAATTTCGTGTCACAATGTTTGTCCTCAATGGACTCCTAAACCACTTAACCGATTATAATAAAATTCGCACACCATGTGCAGTTCGATCCAACTTGAGAGATAGGATAGTTTTTGAAACGGATTTCGACATCCACGCGGGTGGAGCCGCGGGCAACAGCTAGTTAAAGTATATAAAGCAATGTAATAAATCGATTTACATAACGTGACAAACGAGGTGCTAATGAGTCAATAACAATTACTCACCACAATACCTCATCAGGATTCCCTCTGGCAATCAAACACTATAATTATTCCCGATTGCTGGAAATAGTGAAGTTCACCAATCTAAGTAGCAATATAGTATAGAGGGTGACTTTTTCAAATAGGCGTGAATGGTCAAATCTGAAACCATGAGGAATAGTGAAAAATGCTCAAAGGAGTCTCAGGGCCGATTTTGATGATAATAAAAACTATAACTCCAGCTGTTCAAGAGTATTGATTTTTGAAAAATAAAAAAGAGCACACATCCTGTATTATTACATCATTCGATAGTGCCGCTAATAAAGAACGAATTCTGGGAAGTAATAATTTACGGCAAACACAAGGAAAGATCTCATTTTTAACAAAATGCTTTTTTATTATCCTTACGTTAGCTATTACGAGTATTACACCTTTGAGCATTTTTTACTTTTCCTCATAGTTTTGGTTTTGTCCATGTTTTGACCATCCAGGCCAAGTTGAAAAATTCACCATTGTATACGTACCTACCGTATATATAACATTCTTCTTCGACGTCTATTCTACTCAATCAAAGAAGCAGCTGCTTAACGCTTACACCTAGCATTGAATTAAATTTCTGAAAACATTGCACAATTCGCCAAATTTCTGTATATATAAACTAGCTGTTTCCCGTGACTACGTTCCCCTTAAGTTCCGGATATTCCATGTTATTTTTCTTTCCACAGTCCCGACCATAACTCTTATTTAGTAATTGCATCATTATATTTTTGATTATCTATACTAATACTATAAAAAGAGGAAGGCTTTTTCGCGTGACTGATTTTGATTGTATTGTAGTGATTTTGTTTTATTGCTCGTAACCTTTTAGGTATCGCGTGATGATTTATATAGGCTCTATGTTGACCATGTATGAGTTATGTATGTTGACCATATACATACCTACTGCAAAATTTTGTAAAGACCTTGTAAGCATGAAATCATAATTAACAACTGTGCCCACGATCTCACCCGCGTGGACTAAGATTTTTAGATGGGGTTCATACTTGGAGGTGGTACGGGTACGTAGCCGTGTTTGACTATAATTTGTTTATTTTACCATATATAGGTACAAATACAAAGTTATTCTTTAATTAAAAAAATTGTATCCACACTATCCAATGGTGCTCCAGAAGAATTTCAGGTGCTTCAGAACGTATACTAACTTCATAAACAAGCTCATCGTTAACCAAAGTATGAAACTTGCCCCTTTCCATTGTTCTTTGAAATTTAAAAAAAACTGTTTCTTTTGTTGTTGTTTTGAGATAGGTAATGAAGGTGAGCCTTTATCACAGATACTTAGTTATATCAAATTAATTAAATAATTGATATCCGTAACTTACTATTAGAGTAGGTAGGTACTATGTCATAATATTATACTATTCTACTTATTTAATAATCGCAAACATTTGTTGCTGAGCACAAAAATTAGGAACTTATTCAGGTTTGCATTCAAAAGACAGTGGGCACAGGCAGATACTTAGTGTAAATTAAATAAATAATTTAAAATCAAAATATCCGACTTCAAAAAGTCAACTTATAAGGAATGCCCTAAAATAACCGACACTGAAAATGGGTGCTTACAGACGGGACCCTACAGTTTATCTTGCGGTTTATGATATGCAGTTGGGTCTCGCTTACTTTCATACTTACATGGCAAGGTTAATTCTATCAAACAGTATTTTAATTAATATAGTACGTACTTAATTCTTGAAACATGTTATATGCTCGGGACTGTAACACTATGCAAGCAGTTTTGTTTATCTGTAGTTCAGCAGGGTCGCTAGGGACAACTATTATACCTACCCAACGTTTACTTTTCTTTACGAACACACAGGTTTCTATCTTCTTACAATTCGGGGTATTTTAAGCGAGGCGTAAAAAAGCATATAAGTATATCACAGCAAGGGCGACATATTGAAAACCAACGCCGTTTTAGCGTTGCAAGTCTGCTTTAAAATGTTAAATTTACAATACGTCTCAAGGACACTTAATGCTTGATTAGCGAATTACTTTATATTCACAAGCATGTAGGAGTAGGTACATATATCATCTATGTCATTTTTACGAAATTACCAGGGTCAAACATTTTGACTATAAGCTATGATGAGAGTTATAGAGTATGTTAGGACTTGTAGAGTAATGATACGACAGTACCATAGTTATTCATGTGGTAATGAGCTTGACTCTGCGTAAGATCTCATAACATTTCTCTTGTAGCGAGTATTACTTTGCATGAAAATGTTTTTTGTGAAATCATTATTATGACACAACTAAAAAATTAACTTTTAACATTTATCAGCTCAAAATTCTCTAGAAAAAATTATACAAGTTACTTTCAATTAAATTTATTGCTCCCGAGGTCTTGCAGCAAATGATCGTGTTATTTATATGGATTCGCTATGTGCCACCCGCTTCAGTTTAATCAGTAACTGCCTCTGTCAGCGTTATATATTGTATCTATTTAGTTAGGTACTTGTTTAGTAGGTACATGACAGTTAAGTAAAGAGAGAATCAAATTTGTGCTCCAAAATCTAGCTTAAAGAATCCGTTATATAAAGGCATACATACCAAGCTAATAGTGTATCAGTAAAAAGGTAATAACATGTAATATAATATTATAAAAGTGCTATGTGTATTTGCTGACGGTACTACCTGTAATTTACTTGCTGACACGGACGGAAGTGCTATTGCTGCTAACTGAACCGTTAATTACATACTTCGACACATTACTCACGCTCATACTGACAGATAGAATAGTGAAATCCGACAGGTAGGTAAGAACGAAAATGAATTATAAAATGTAAATTGCTGCTACTTCGTCGAATCTCATTACGGTGCGTTTGTTTACTCGCTTTATTTCATGATCTGATGAAATAACTATGGTTTTATAATTGAAAACTACAATAAAAAAAATACAGTAATGGTAGCTTTAGGTTGGAGTTAATTTAAGGCTGAAATGCATTAGACTCTCACATCACCATCATCTTCGCGTAAGTCTCGGCCGTGTTCCAGACTTTCACCTCAAGTGTTTATGGTTCCACCAATCTCTTTGGGCTCCACCAAGACAATCTCACCTACAAACCGGTGCAACTGCTGTATTTAATTGGACAAGGACCTTTCCCCTCGGGGTGGAGAGGGCACGGAACGTCATTAAGTAAATAATATTTATTATACAGTTTAAATTGATTGTCCGCAGTCATTGCTAGCGATTTTGATCGACTGTTTCTAATAACTGACTGTTTGAGGGAATAAAATTCATCTCCATGTTTGGCTTGCTTTTTAACTATCTATCTACCTAGATAGTACCTACTGAATACGAGACTAAATAGGACGTTTTGCTCTCAGTACAGTCAGTACTCAGTACTATCTGAGCATAAAAGGTTGAATCTACGTCGTATAATGATAGGTATCCTATAAAGCTTTATATGTATAGGGTATTATCTATTCTAATGGTATACACCATCTAAAACAAATTTGTTTCAAGCTTAAGCACATTTATTGTCATTTCTTCAAAAATCTAACGATAATACGTATTTAGCTGATAACGATTTTATCAAATGTCCGTTAAAATGGTAACATTATTTTTTATTAAACTTAGCTGTTCGCCGAGGTGAAATGACCTTTTCATTTACTTGGGTCAACTAAAACGAAGACATAATGCGACTTGAAGCAAATAATAAAATAAAATTGAATTGTAAACGTAAAGCTATCCATATGATATGATTTTTTATTGTCTGAGTAAATTACATTAGGTACTTTATATAAGAATTAGATAGATTCATGAAATGAAACCTAAGACAGATTTATTTGTCAACCTTAACTGAAGAGTTAAGTTTTCTCTCCGTCTTCTTATATTAAACGAACCAGTGAAATCAGCATAGCTTAGCATAAAATTGTATGAAATGAAGTTATTCCAATATAGTCATATTCTATTCAAACAATTCAATTTGCCGATGCCGATGCTTCTCAGTATGATACCGATACTTACTGATTTTAAACGGTTGTGATTTAATTATATTAAAAAAGTATTTGGCCTCCCGATTGAAAATCTAGTTTGTAAGTGGCAGCAAACCTGTTATATACCTAATCAATTGGAGATGGTATAAAGGGAAAATAAACTCTATAAATAAGTTCTTTTTTTCAAATAAATCCTTACACATTAACCCACATCATTTTCTTGCAATGAAGGAAATATTTAATAAGTCATTCACAACAGCCATAGGGCACGAAGTTGAAATCACATTTCCAAACGCTGCTTATATCGTAGGGGGCTACATATTGACAAGTGTTGGCACGTTGCGTCGAAGCTACGTATGAAATGAGGATTTAGCGGCAGTAGTAACATATGAGCCACACGATAACAAGACTGGATTGCCCATCCAATCCTGTTTCTGTTACATCCCGTTTTGCCATCAGTTGAAACATGCCTAGCATAATAAGTATTTCCGAGACCCAACTTTTTCACCTTTGCATTAGCATAAAATTGTTGAACAGCATGGGTTTAACAAAATGAGTTGTAACAAATTGGTTTGCTTGTAACGGTAATGGCATTATATTTTGTTAATATGCTGGTTGTCATAAATATAGTGGGGCTATAATGAGTCCTTTGGAGTCAAGCCACATTGCCTTGGAAGCCGGTATATTATTTGCTGATGAACGGTCGTGGCTCTGGCGCAGTTTTTCCTTTCAGATTTGGGAGATAAGAAGATAATCGCTACAGAGACATACTTACGCATAAATCGAATCAAAAGAAAGTGGACTGGGAGTGGAAAGGTATAAGTGGACTGCGGGCTCTAAGGTGAAAGCCTCATGCAACCGATAACAACGTAAAAATGAGATGATGAATAACGATGATGATGATGATGATAAATGATGTTGATGGTGATGATAATGCTTGTTATAAAGTGAGGAGTTAGTAGGTATTCTTATACATTGGTAATCAATTTTGTCCAATTGTTTAATACATAGTGTCAACATTTAGTGCTCTTTTAAATGCCTGATCCATATTCAGAAGGCGTACCAGGACGGCGAGGGTCGACCCCTCTTTAGAATAAGTCCGTTTGTTTTTCTAATTCTGAAATACTCTGTTATTATATGTTAATGGTATTGCTTTTAGTCACAGCTACAATTTTTAATTATGTTAAAACTAAAAATGTTTTGGAGTAAGTATGTTCTATTTAAGGTTGGTTGTTAGTACCTAACAACATGCACCTGCTGGTTAGAATATGGTTTTTATGCCTTTAAGGTGGTTAATAAGTATGCGTTGAGTCTAGCCCAACAACCTGTGCATAATTATGGCCCATTTTATTTGTGAAAATGGAACATAACAAATGACAGTGTTCTGGGCCTCCATAAGACCCCTGCTGATTGGCGGATCCGGCTACAACGCAATTCATCATCTCGGAGTGGAGAGGTCAGACGGCAATCACTCCCATAAAAGTCAACCAAACGGTGAGAAGATATAGGAGAGCGGACTCCAAGCTTCAAAGTGCAGCACCTATTCGGTTTATCAGGCAATTTACATCTGCAAAATTTCAATAAATGCACTGCTGTAATAAACAGTACCATTTCGTTTCAGTAATATCGCCGGAAGTAATGAGTTAGTTATTTAGTGAGAAACACGCTCGTAATTGTCTACCTTTTGAAAAATTAGCAGTGAAATGAGATGCTTTCATTGGTTTATGTTTTAGAATTCGCCATATGCTGACTTCATCTAGATTTTTATGTTACATAATGTCTTTGATGTGTAAGCGAAGCGATGGTATAACAAAGGATAAACAAAAAGGGCCTCTCTTTAAATTTAAACGGGCAGTGTAACGTCAACCTTAATCATTTTTATTGTAATGTAAATAAAAAAATAAATTGAACTAAACCATGCCTGGTTATAGAACGAAGTTAAGAATTTATTTTTTCATTAAGGTGCGAATAAATATTTCGGAATTCGCGTAATGGATGGCGCTTAGTCGGCGCGTCAAAAAGCCTTTTGTTATCTGCGCGTTATTTTTCAGGGGTTTGGATTCCGCGGACAAAGCGAGCCACATATTTCACAAGATTGTAATCTCGTTCCTAGTTCACAGAATTCGGGCACTTTTTACAATTTACATGTTAATGGGCATATTAATAGTACCTGTACCTGCCACGACCTTAACATAGTTTTAGTATCGACAAATTGCGGAGTAATTAAGGCCACATTTTGAGCTTAGAACGCTCAATAAGCTTCTAAAAGCATTTTTATTAGCAGTGTAATTGCCAATGTAATAAAATAAATTAAAGTCTATATCCATTTTACTGATATTAGTTGATTTATATCAGATATACAACACTTCGCCTGTTAGATACTTTTTCATGCTAAATTGTTACTTAAATCTATCAATACGGGTCAAAGATTAAAATGAAGCAGTCAAGTTGAGTAGGTCCAAAAGAATTTAATTAATGTAATGTACCACATACCTACGAGTGACTGAAAAACCTAATCCATCAGTGTGTATAAAAATAAAATAAAGCCCAATAATGTTATTATAATAACAATAAAATAGGAGTAGTTACTAAAAACTACACTGCCAATACTGCAACCTATAGAAACGCCAATTTTTATTACAATAACGTGCACATTAAAAATCTGGCGCTTAAATTGTTGGGCATAATATATGTACCTTCCAACTATAAATATTACTTAAATAGTTTTCGTGCAAAGCTGACTAGTTTTTAAGAGAACTTTTTAATATTTGAGAATATATTTTATTAGTTCGTAGTCACTTCGCTTATAGCGCAAGTTCTATAATTATGTTTTTTTTGTTCCAGAAACACGAAATGTCACCTCATACTTCTTATATGGTCTACGAGTGCAGCAATAATGAGCTCGGGAGCAGAAATCACCTGCCCGGAAGAATGCTCATGTAAGAGCACATTTGACCCTGATGATGGCATAGCGCTGCGAGTGGCCTGCACGGCGGGCAACATGCATGTTATACCAGTAGACTTCATCGACCGCAACGCGCATGTGGTCATCATATCGGCTCCACCTGAACAACAGAACTCACTCACTATCGGCCCTATTTTCACACAACCCACTCCATTCGTTAATCTACGAGAACTGCACATCGTCAACTCCAATGTGCCTTCGATCGGCCAGTATTCTTTTTGGGGTCTCCAAAATTTAAGGTTAATTAACCTAACATACAATAACCTCACTAGCATCGGAGCTGATAACTTCCGAGGGCTCATAAATTTAACCGATCTATATCTTGATCATAATAATATAGAACAAATGCCAAGTGAAACGTTCAGACATTTGACTTCCTTAAAAACTTTGCATTTGGGCAATAATCAAATTACCACACTAGTTCCAAGACTCTTCAGGATGTTGGCGAAGCTACTGTACTTGGATTTAAGTGATAACCCTCTCACCGATTTGAACCCCGAAGTGTTTAAAGATATTCAACACCTACGAATATTTAAATGCAGGAAATGTCTACTGAGAAGAGTGAATACCCAAATTTATCATTTAGTACCTAATTTGGAAGAATTAGATTTGGGAGAAAATCTGTTCAAATATTTGACTTCAGATGAATTCATAAGTTTGAAAAAGCTTAAAAAATTAAAATTGGATGGTAATCAGTTGTCCGTAATTGTAGACAATATGTTTGGACGAAACCGAGAACTCCGTGTGCTGTCCCTGGCACGCAATCGTCTCGCACTTTTGGCGCCAGCAGCACTTGCCAATTTGACTTCCCTTATGCATTTGGACATAAGCCATAATAAAATTGACAGATTTCATTTGCAAACCTTTGCACCCGTGGTTGATTCGTTGAAAACCATTAATTTGAGCGGAAATAATTTACCTCTAAACGAGATCGCAATAATGCTTCAGATTTTACCAGAAATCCATGGTATTGGACTAGCAAATCTGTCCCTTTCAGAAATACCACCAAATTTTTTCACTTATAATGAACATCTCGTGGCACTTGATATATCTTGGAATAAATTAATCATCTTTCCGTATAAACTTCTGACGAAGACGAAATTTTTACAAAGGTTAGATATTTCGCACAACAAGTTACAAACCTTGGGTGAGCTGGATTTGCAAAGATTAGAAGCCATAGCGCAGATAAATTTAGCAAAAAACACTTGGCGTTGTGATCAGTGCTCGGCAGGAACAATGCTTGTGTATATGACTACAACAGTACTCAATGGAACGATACGTCATTTAAAATGTTACTCTCCAATGAGACTGCGCGGGTTAGAATTTTCCCAAATGACATTCGATCGATTAGATCCTTGTCCTAGTACACATGAGGCACAAATGAGCGTGATTGCTGGATTGATGTTACTGTGTGTGGCTGTACTGGCAGCTGTCGCTGGTGCATTATGCTGCACTCGCCGTCGCGCAGCTCACTATTATACCAACGAGGAGAAGCGTCGGGAGCATGAACACGATCACCCAGAAGAACTGCTCGGACATACGGAGCTAGGAAGTGTGGCTACTATTCACGCACCTTACCACCTGGTGTCGAAAGGTAGCTAACGCCGTTCGCTTACGCCACCTCCACCGGCAGTACACCACGCTGGGCCGTGTGTGGCCCTCGTACTCCCACAACCGTTACCGTTAACTTCAGGTCCTGTATGTGATGCCACCTCACGCCCTTACCTTTCACAACCCCTCACACCTCCGCCGCTGTTTAACTCAAAGGACATGTGATACGAATATGAAGACGATCTAGTGTAAAGCCAAAGAAACTGAACTCTAAAGTGTTTGTTTAAGCATCTTCTTTATAATTACTAAGGTGTAATGTAAATATTCCGATTAAGTAGTTAGGTGACATCTACGAAATTATGAATGATATTTTTCTACAACTAAAATTTTGGATACCGAAATTTATCAATTTCTAGCTAAAACAGGTTTAATGTAAGAAGATATAATAATATAAATATTATGATAAATTAATAATAATTTATGATGTATCTATGTAAATATATATTGCACTTGGATCTCCAAATTACAAGGATATACATATTCGTAGTAAAAAAAGAAGAAAAAAAAATACTTAAAGGACATAGTCGAATTTCGCCCCAGAACCAACAAACATGTGTGGCTTATACCATAATTATTTATCTATTTTAATGAGTTAGAGGCAAATATCTGTATCACACGGACACTTGTCTAATCTAAATTAATAATTAATAACGTAAATCGTTATTAATTATTAATTTACGTAATCGATTATCAAGTAATATAATTTATATCGATTACCAAATACTCGATTTTTCATGTATTCATTACATGTGTTTGCTGTGGCATTGTTGGTGACTGTACCTAATGGTGACCCTATTTCCTGAGACTTAGCCTTTAGCTTACCATCAAAATCGATTGTCTCACAATGAATAAGTATTATCAATTCACATCCTTAACCCATAGGCAATTATTTATACGAAGAACTCATTAGGCTCCTGTTTAGTGACAAGGGTTATGGAATTAGGTAGGTATACCTACTTATTACTTTTTGAAACACCTAATAAGTATTGATAGATACAGAGACAATCAATACGGCATGCAATTGTTATATTATTGCCTGTAAAGCTTAACCTACATACCGTATTTATAGATTGCTGTTGATTATTTCTACTTCCTATCAATAATGTCTAGAAAAATTATTTAAATGTATAACAAATACATAGCAGCATAAATATAAAGCAACTATGGCCGATTTTTGCGCAAACAGAACCTTAAAATCTGACATGTTTATTTAATTTTTGCGCTTCTCCCTAGTGTCTGTCTCAGAAATATAACGAGAATTAAAAAATATTTCACATTTAACAAGCATTTATCCATTGGTGCTGGTTCGGGGACGAATGATGTATGGATGCGTAGCAATGTCCTTTACTTTATAATTGGACACAATCGATCTAGACTTTACAACAAACTATTTCAATTTAATTTTAATCAATTTCAATTTCAAATCCAGATATTTAGGTACCGAATTTTGTAAGTCCACGTTTAATTGAGGCACAGAGGCGTATCAGTAAGCAAATCTAAAAATAAACAGATACACCCCAATCTAAATGCCATCTATTTAGAAGAAAAACTTTTAATTGTGGAGTTAACCCCTTCAAGCCACTGGAATAGTCTCTTAAAAGTAAAAACGCCCAAACAAAACAGAGGAAAACATTTTTTTACAATTACCCATTTTGCTAAACGGCTGACAAATCCATGCGACTGAGGTTTAATTACCTATGTTATTTTAGCGACAACTTTAGCAATGCTATTATGTATTTACACCATGTTATTATCAACGTATAACCGGTTTTAATTTTTATTACTTAATAAATAATAGAACATAAATTGAAGTATATTATATAACAAATACATAATAATTAAAATGGTTTTACAGAACTAAATAAAACACATTCACCTTTGGCATCTCTGCGGTATTATAATCAGGTACGTAAAATTTCCGCCTTTCTTCGCTGTTACAAAAAGTAGGTATGTACCTATGTAAAGTAAATGATAATATTGTATAATATCTGATCATTGATATAGTTTATGAATAAAATCTACGTTATGTTATGTTTGAAATTTCAAATTTAAATTTAGCTATAGAAACTTGAAGGTACTTTATCAGACTAAAGATATTCAAATTAATTTAAATTAACATAATACATAATAATTGGACTTGTGTCAAAACACTCACAATTAAATGGAGGCTTAACTTCTGTACATAGTTTGTCATGTAAGTCTTACGCTTAAGTCTGTAAAGTTAGATCAGAGTTATTTTAGGCCTAATTACGAATAATATAATAGAAAATACGAATAAAATAAATCACCAATCTACATAAGTATCTGCAGACACGTACAACTTATATAATAAGGCAAAATATTTAGGTTAACAAATAGGCAGTGTAATTAGTATTAATTATTATGTGAGTTATTTATGAGTTTATAAATAAGCATAAATAATTTCCTTGACACTACCGCTCCCGTGTTCACGCGCTATAACCGTATGTTTAATTGTTTTATATTTATTTTTAGACACAATATTCATACCTATAAACAGTTCACTTAGTGATATTATAGTATATATTATTTTCTCTTATGCAACACAACGCTACGTTTAAGTGTGGATCCACGAGCACAACTTTACTGAGTGTATGATGAAGTTATGTACGACTTGAATTAATGAAAACTGCAGCTTGTTTATCAGATCTATTATTGGTGGAAGAGGCGTTTTTCCAGAGCATGGAGTCGCACCTCTTCTGGTGACTCCATCAATGCAGAGATCAGTAGACTCTCTTCATTAATCCTCTCGCTCATTAATTAGGTGTAACTCTCTTGGCATAGGTTTACTTCAAAAACAGAACTATTAAGACTAATTACCATTTCTCTATTCATGACTTTTTTACAATACAATTTTTCTTTCAATACCCTGAAGAATTGGTAATCACACTACATAACACCAAATTCTGAAAAAATTGAAAGCACCATTCTGGAATTACAAAACGTACCTACTAGCTTAAAATTATTTCGATTGGATTGGACAGAATATATTATACCATAAAATGACGTGTCGAATACTATGTAGGTACTTTAATATGTTTTCCTCCTGTTTAATGATGTGAATATACCTACGCAAAATATTTTTGATACTTACCTTAAATTATATTATCAAGGTGCCCTGTAAGGTAAACTTTGATCGATTTTCATCGTATTCTAAATTAATACAAACAGTAGTCATGGAGCAGTAAGTCATTTTCATGCAATGGCAGTAAAAGCCGCTTTTGTGTATGCATACACGCAGGACAGAAATTGTAAACATACATTATACTCGTAGGTATATGCTGTGCGTATTTAATAAATTGTTTGCGCTATTGGCACCGTGTATGTATTTAGCATAAAAGCACATGTATATAAATACAGGCATATTATTTGCTACTATTGCATTAAGATGTCTTAATCTTTGCATCTGTTGAGGTCAGAACGTTATTTATTTGCAATAAAGGAATAGAATCAATATTAAGTACCAATGAAGGGCCAATTTCACCAATGCTGGACAAATTGAAATTAAATTGAAATGAAAGAACAAAGGAGGTACCTACACAATAGCTTTCATCTATAGGTACTTATAATAAATCTGTACATGTACATTAAAAATATACAAAAAAAAATGGCAGGGGGTGATACTAGACCGACACCTAACACAAAAATGTAATTAAAAAAATAAAATTGTTGTCTGTCTGTCTGTCTACCTGTCTGTCTGTTTGTTCAGGCATCACGTAAAAACTACCGGTTCGATTATGATGAAACTTGGTATAATTATTCTTTAATATCCTGGACACCACACTGGGTACTTTTTATCCCGGAAAAGTACATACAATAAAAAACAAATTTAATTTAATTTCGCGGTTCGATCCCTAGACCCGATTATTGTACCAACCGTAGATGGCCCAGGGTCAACTGGGGAGCGCGGGATATGCTCTGAGTAATCTTACAACTGAAGACTTGAGACGGCTTGTGGTTTTTATGAGGTCCGAGTCCGGTCCGACTTAACCACTCCTAAGGGCTGACGGGAGTGGTATGTGAAGGAACTTGCGCACGAAAAAAGGAATTTGAAACGGAATTCGAAATCCACGCGGGCGGAGCCGCGGGCAACAGCTAGTTACAATAATATAATAACATAACTTCGAAACAGTATGTAATTAAATGAACATGTACAATTACTTACTGTTCGATACTTAAAAGTTTTAAGGAGATAAAACGTATGTATTGAAACTGACGACGGCAGTCAAAAATAGGTATGAGTTCGGCAGTGGAAATTTACTGTAGATGCATGAAATTTCGATGGAAATATGTAACCCTTTGATAGTAAGGAAAACGTTTTCGTGCAAATTCCGATATCCTGTAAAGTTATCTTGTTACTCAATGTTGGATTATATCAAAATTTCATATTTTGCCTACATGTTTTTGCTGTTAAATAATGGGAAGTTTTGAAAATATCAGCCAAATATTGTTATCTGCTTTGTTATGCTAAATTAATCGCTCTTTGTCTTTTTAAACTTGGAATTTCTAATATTCTAGGTCTATTCCAGACCTAGGTATACTTTATACCAATACCTAATATAGAAATGATTCTCAAATAACAGATAGATATAGCAGATAGATCGAAATTTTGTGCAATGCGTGGTGAAGCAATATAATACACATTTTAGTGCTTATGCTTTCTTTAATATTATGTATTGACCCCAAAAAAATCTTCTTCAAAAATCGAGCTTCCTCTACCATAATTAAATCTTGCATGCAAGTCCACTTGTTCGGAGCACTTCATCTGACCTGCCATTTTTTCATTATTTTATTAATTTGATCAGTGTTTGATGTGTGAGGTCAACTCCATACATCTCCATACCACTTTCGTATATCTGTAGTCTACTTCCTATAAAACGGCTTCACTTCACTTAAATATTATAGGTATATAATATAAGGAAACACCACGAATAAAATAAACATATGTTTGTTTCATGTTGTATATTTTACGTACAAATATGTTACCGCTCAATAAAGTCTTCGCCTTTGTATAGTCTGTATAATAAAGAGCTGGACGTAGAACATGTTTAATGTCGGCACTTATCACTGTTCGTATCCTCTATTTATTACAAGAGTAGGTATTCACTGTTTTCCTGCTTTGCCAAATGCGTTTGTAAAAGACTGACTTGAAATGGCAATCAGGCGAAAGTAATTGAATATCTCGTGTATATATAAATAAAAATAAATAAATAATATATAACATCAGTCACCATCTAAGATATTTCAAAAAATTATATATCTATTCAGTTTAGTTTTCCGTCATATTGGTTGGTGGCAGGTTTTATTAAAGAACTAGCTATTGTTCGCGGCTACCTCCCTGATAAGTTTGGAACAGATTAAGTAAATATTTTCTGCTGCGTTTCCATCCCAACTCTATTCGGTAATTTCATAGCTTCTAGTCTGAGTTTCATAGCTATCGAATTGTCTCATCAATATATAGCTCAGTTATATAACTGGATAGTGGGTTCCTTTTATGGTCTCACCAAAGTATAAAATGATTTTTTTAAAATTAATACAAAGATACAAACTTTAATTATTTCTAGCGGTACGGGTCAAAAAGCGTTGTACCTATAAATTAAGCATCCTTTATGAAAGGTAAATTTTGATAGTTTATTATTTGCATTTGGTTTTGGGTATTCTGCATGCAGATTGAAGAATCTTCTGTTATATCAATAGGTAATATCAAAACAAAACGGACATCTTGAAAATTCTTTATAATATCATCATAATATTAACTTTCGACAACATATTCATCTCAGCCAAAACAAGTAGGTCCTCTCAGTCTCAGATGCGTACTACATAACTATCCACTGCCGATCATAATAGACTTACTGCCAAACAGTGCCTCAACATGTGGTCATTGTTTCTTTTGTGTTTGACTTCGATTACATCATCTGCACTTAATATCCGATATTTATCTAAGTATAGGTACTATTAGGTTCTATCACAAATTTGGGTTTCTTTTCAGGCGGTTTCATGATAGATGACAAATTTTCTTGACTAGAGAAATAAAATACTTACATCACTCATATAAGTAATCTGCCAATAAATGTAATTTATAAGACAACCAAAATCTATAGTTAGGTACCTAATACAATTATTATAAAGAAAATATTATTATAGTCTAACCAGTTGGATTAATCGATGTTAAACAATTTTAATTTATTTGACGTGGTCATTCCATCAGATGACTATGTGTAAGGATAAAACACCAAGCAAATATAGATGTACCTAAATAAGAAGAAAATAGATGTGATTATATGTTTCATAATATAAGAATGTCGAATAACATTCACATAGGTACAGTTAAAATCAGATAAACACGTACGTGTAGCTTAATTAGGTAAGTTTGTAGGTACATACTCGTATTAATGGCGTCAAATATTATTTTTATATTTTGCAGATTAGGTAGGTACTTGATGGATATAATTGTCACTAGCCCAGTGGCCGATATTTGATTATAGGTAACTTATTTATTTCAATAAAAGAAAAATACATTACTTTAATGTATTTCAATAAAATTATCTATCTTTTTTTATTTATGCCAAATATGAATATAATATCACAATAAATTGTCTATCACCATCATGTCAAGGAGTACACAATTTTCTAACATTGTCAATTATGTATTGTGTCAACTCGCCAAGCTGAAAACTCGACCATCAGCGAGTTTACAACTTAAAATTTCTTTGATGGCAATCTTGCCATAATTTTTTTAAATTTTTCGGCGAGATTACCATGCCTTGTAGTGATAATAGTAATTTTGACCAACATAACGAAAATATTACCTAATAGCTTGCATGTAATTTATTTTATTATTAAGGTCTTGGTTTGAAAAAGGTTAAATTGAGTTAAGCTACTAAAACGAGTTACATAAGTCCACTACTTACGTAATAAGTATAATAAGTAAGTATATCATTCAGTTCTCTAACTTCATCTATCATCAAACAAGTTTCACGATGGTTAACAATGTCCATATTTTTCGGTGAAATGTTAATGATTTTTTTTTTCGGTGAAATATTCCGCATCTAAGTAATCTGCCAATAAATGCATGTAGTTTATATGGCAACACAGAATTATAATCTTATGTACAATTAATATACAGAGGAAAATATAATTATCTAATACCGTTTGATATATTGGAAAAACTCGATGGTAAGCAATTTTAATTTATTTTATGTGGTCATCGAACCCGATGACTACAATGTACGAATAAAACACCAAGCAACCGTAATTGTAAATAGGAAGAAAATAGCAGAGTTATATATGTTTCATGATATACCAATGAGTTTAGATTAGGAACGTCAAATAATATGCATAAAATATACATTATACAGTAAAAATCACAGTACAAAATTAATGTAGGTACACAACACAGACAAATGTATATGTATAACTTTAGGTAAGTAATAAAATTGTAAGTATTCATAAAATTTTATATTGCATTAATTATTGCAGATTACTTAGTGAATGTAATGGATACCTACTAGTCCAGTGGTCAACATGCGACTGTAAATATTAACTTATTTTGACTCCTTTTCTCTTCATTCCAGTCATTTTATTTCACTTTTAAAATTATATGTATTTTTTTCATAGCAAAAATTTTTTATGTTCTCCATGCTTAAAAGAAGTACCTACTTACAATTTTTTTCTTCACGTAGGTATTAAGGCGTTAGGCAGACGGAGGCGCGGGGCGGTCAAAATGACCGCGACGTATTCTTATTATTACTAACATTACTCGTATATCGCATTTAGCCCGCGTATGTCTGACAAGCGACAGGAGCTATTGCGCAGACAAATACAACCTTATAGTCGTACAAATATAAGAGTGCATCGCGGTAATTTGACCGCCCCGCCCCGCGCCGTTGGTTTATCGCCTTATTGTTAATTTTATTGTCAACTGGACCCACATTTTTTAAAGTCATGATTATTATACCTACATCACTAAATTCTTAGATCATCATCCTCCTCTGCCTTTTTTCAACTTAGGTGGGGCTTTTCGGGTCACTTCAATAAAATGTTAGATATTGAATTCAAGCATTAATAAACGTAATAAAATTTCAATGAAACGAAAATATGACGTGTCATAAATTAACAGCTCAGTTACTGACCCAAAACGCATAAATCAACAACATAATACTTATATAATAATTAAATATACTTAATATTATTCGGTTTTACTAAAGGGCCATGGCAAAAAATGTTTTTTCTTTACTTATGAATAATAACTCGTATATATAATAATCTCATAGTAGGTAGGTATACAGTTTGACTCTTTGGAGGTATATATCCACCAGAGACTACTTGATTCAGACAAGAATCGCTCGTTAGCTGTATTCTGTTTATGACCTACAACATCTCAAATAGGTGAGGGATTTTTAGTCTTTTAGAGATAACTTAACGAAGTTGCTTTAATACTAAAATTATAGTATGTATTTACTTTTAACCTAACAAGGATTTACTTTATGTAATAAATACATTTTTTATGGTTATCTACGTTAGGTAATATATGAAGATTGAAGCAAAATTAAAACCTGCAAAAGCTCCCCGGACATTAATCATGCATTGACTGCAGTATATCACGCTCAAAATACATCGATAAATATCCATAGCTCATCTATGGTTTTAAGGTATAGGTATGTAAGCGTTTAGTCTGCGATCTGATGATTAAAATAAAATTCAATTTTTAATGACTGAACACATCAACAGCCTGTGTTTATTAACCATTCTTCCAACGTGTATTGTCTAGTAATGAATGTCACTTGCTAAATTACTAAACTAAACTAATAAAATAACTAATAACTTTAAAGAGTGAATATTCAACTCAAGAATTGTGATCATAATCAGTAAATCTCAAATTTAAGAAATGAGAGGTATCATTTGAATTTAAATAGAGCATTTTTTATACACGTAGGTAGCAGACGAATCACACGGCCCACCTGATGGGAAGCGGTCACCGTGGCCTATGGACGTGTGCAACACTAAAGGTGTCACACACGCGCCGCTTACCCTGAGGGGAAGGGGGGAGGGCTAAGATGGGGTGGGGAGTCTAGGAAGGGGTGGTACAGTGAGCTCTGGCTACCCTACTTATCGGCAGGAACACAACACGATGGTTATTATGGCCGCGGTCTTCTGTAGGGCAGAGGTACTACCCCAGTCGGACAGCTCATTTCGGACGGGAGATACCTACCGTCGTGTCCTACCTCCTTCAATTCTCCTTTTAACTAAATCTAAATCTTAATCGAAATCAGGTTGAATGTTTTCCGGTCGTAAAAATCAAACACCAGCGTAATTCGTAATATTGCGTTCAAATATTAAATTATGAAGATAATAATAATTAATTTTATACTTTTGTGCCTGTCCGTTAACTGGAACATATTAACCACTGCCTGCCTACTACTGGTCAGGCTTCATTTCATCTTGATTGCAGCAGTATCAGTCAACCTTCATCTTTACAGTGGGCACTGCTTAGTCTTTAGTTTTCAGAAGAATTGATTTACCCCAGCGATATTAAAAGTGCTAACAAGTTGCGAGAGAGAAGTCGTTCATTTTCGTCCCATTAACTTTTTACGTCATAAACTTGATTTCTTTATCGTTACAATTAATCTATTCATTTTAAGGTTATTCTTCACCAAGACGAAGCTTTTCCGAATAATTATTATCAAATAGGTAAAACTAGTAGTCACCTAGTAGGTAGTACCTAATGATGATATAATATAATATAATTATTATAATATATATCATTATACGAAGAAATATTAAACTTGCTATGCTTTATTTCTCGAAGGAAATTACTTCTTCAAAATTTAGTTTTCCAGTACATGTAGGTACAATGTTTAGGTACATAATGTTGAGTTCTAGCAAGTATCAAAAATATTTTAGCTAAGGAGGCCATATTCTATTCAGCCCAAACTACTCTGATATAAGACATGTAGGTTTATATTAAATAAATAAGATGTTATTTCCCTCGTGTAATAATAGGGTAAGACCAATTGAATAGAGAATACTCCAACATAATAACTTTAGTGTGTAGATTATATGACTTTTAGTAGAGGATAGAACATTTATTTTGGCGAATTTCTTATGATAATATATTATTTCCTACGTCTTTAAATTTATTCAAGTTAGTTTTTAAGAGTTTCTAACTGTAAGATATTTTTTTTTGGTTAATTACAAGAGTACCTATATACCTTCCTTAATTTATTTGTGTCCCTAAAACTTTAGTTGTCCTTTACATTCATGTGCGCGAGGCCTTTCGTTAGTAAAATATAAAATCTCTTCCGTTCTCTTTGACTCCCGCACACAGAACAAACATGCAATACAGTAATTAACTAAAAGCCTTCTCAGAACTATGCACCAAAACAACTCATTTATGAAACTAATGTTTTCGTTTTGGATACTCAAGTTTTGTGAACATCATTGCCATATTATGATTTAGTTTTAACTAATACCCAAGCGATATAATAATACTTGTAAACAATTTATCTACTAGTACTAATAATATAATAAGGAATGTACCTATCATTTCAATCAGCAGTATAAATATAAATTTTAAGAAACCGATAAAATAGAAGAGGTTATATCTATTAAGTTATTTTAAAAATGAATGTTAAATATAGGAACTTTTTAGTTTTTTTCGAGTAGTCACCCCGTGCGGTGACTACTAATGTAAGATCGAACACCAAATAATGATAGTTGTAAATAAAAAATAAATAATATATGTTTACTCACAATAAGAAGATGTCTGTAATCTATATATACATAATATGTGTTATTTATTAATATGTGTTGTGTTTTTGATGTTTAATATAATAAAATATTTGGTAATAGCTTATCACGAGGAGAATCGGTGACTTTACAAGTTTTCCAGGAAGGATTTATTTATAGATTCTGTCACACAAGGACAAATTTGTAGAAGATCTGTAAAGATTTGTTGCCCTTGATTCTTTAAATTGGTTGACCTTATATTATGTAAGAAACCCGATTTTATTTAAATAATACCTAACAGTAATAAGCATACAAGTCAACCACATTATACTCAAATGTCTTAGTAATAATATAACTAAGCAGTGCATATTCATATAATATTCGTGTCTGACAGAGGTCCTATTACCTATATTAATCGTAAAGTTTGTACATAATTTGTGTGAAGCGTGAAATTGCGCTGTAAATCTGATCACATCCTCGCATATTACAGTTTCACTGTGTTACATTCGATGTTTATATAATATACAGGATAACGTGTAATCCTTTCAGCGCATTAGGCTTCGTTCTGAGTGGATGCCTTATTAATGGGCTTAAAAGATGTCGGTAGCTACACTGTCTATTAAATTTATTATGAATTTTGATTATAGCTTTGATGGAGTATTCTTATAAGGTTGGTATTAAAATGTATGTATATAAAGGATCGTTGTAATGTATGACCAATATATTGAAAAAAACTTTGTGTATTTATTTATGTTACATGTACCTACTACCGCATTTAGGTATACTTTAGAGTCGTCTATGAAAGTTCAATCATTTACTTATTTAATGTGTACGCATAGTGAGGTAAGATAAAAACTACATATCTGTTTGCCTATCGAATCTTAGATTTTCATGTTGAGGACATTAAAATCCAATTCAAACATGTTTAGATTTAGTGTGTCGTAACCAGTCGTAACTGTTATTTCGTCCCGAATTTACGTAGAGTACCTAAAAGTACTAAAAGTAAGAAGTGTTAGTATGTAACTATATGTATAACGTATTTGATCCTCTTGTAGCCAACGTTGTATCAATCAGTTTTACTAATATAATGTAATGTACCTACCTAATTGAGGTCGATTTTAATGACACGTTAAGTTTTTTCTCAAACAGCTATTTATATCTTAACCATTTTCAGTTAACTGCCTTAGTTTCCGAATACATTTTTCAGTTTTTGATTTAAGTGACAATAGTTAGGTATAATTTTATGTCAATCTGATATATTTACATGAGTGTGTACCTACATAACTTAGAACAATCAGTACGATTTAAATAAATATGCCTATCTCCAGGCGAGTAGAATTATTATCCTTAGGTAGGTATCTGTAAAATGTGTCAATACGCGTATGCCTATTATGTATTCGTGTTTGTACTAGGAAATCGATCCAAAATATTTTCTGAACTATCCTACTCTTCTGATTGCGTATTGATACAGGCTGTATGACTATGATTTCATTATTATATAATACTGCACTATACTGGATGTATTAAAGTTAATGTAATCTCCTGTTTAATGAACTAATAAAGAAAATCATTGGCATATTTGTGGTTTTATTGACATATCAAATTAATCAAGAAGAATATATTAATGCAGGTCGTCAGAATACTTCCCACATTCTTCTTCATATTTTCGTACTGCTGTGATGGCGAACGAAATATAGAGAGATGACAGCGATGGCCTACATTTAGATGGGTCAACTTTATCAGGTCAGTGTTATGGATGCTAGTGATCTACCATGAAGAACGTGCAGAGAATCATGTCATGGAGAAATTAAACGAAAAATTAATAATAATAATAATAAATAAATATTCAACGACATTCTACACATCGCTCAGTAGTCCCAAAGTAAGCTTAGTTTAACTAGCTTGTGTTATGGGTTCTAGAATGCTGGTAAACATACTTATATATTTTTTTTTGTAAATACATACTAATTATACATAGAGACACCCAGACCAATGCAAAAAGACATATTCATACATACAAATATTTGCACTGAGCGGGATTCGAACCCGCGCCCCCTGCGGAGCAGTCGCATACACTACCACTACGCCACAGAGGCCGAGTCAGTCAAATTGAGTCAGTACTGCAGTACATACTGCACATTCATTTGAATAAAGCAACCTATAAAGAGCTTGCTACATTTAGCTTCGTATTCAATAGGCATGCATTATACAGAAACTATACGGCAAAATATTACAGCATATAAGAATAAACTCATTATTTCTTTATTTCCTTTGCTGTAGCAGTCGAAAGCTTTATCACTACGCTACACAGGATCCTCAGTTCTAGGTATGGGAAAAACACTAGTGAAAATTCAAACATAGCAACATCCCAACATCTTCACAAAATTTCACATTTAAAATATTGGTAGTAGATAAATAAAATATTTTCTAGTAGTATCTACTACAACAAAGTAAAAACCTTTTCGAAAATATTGACATTTTTGATATCAAACAACGAAACATTATCTTACTTTTTGAAACCAGAAGTGCAGCTTGTAGAGGTAGAAAATAATTGCCAATTTTTGCTAAAAGCGAAACATTTCAAAGGAACTATTCACCACTATTCTCGCTGTGTACCTACATTCCTATATATTTAAAACATTTGAAACGGTTGTAATTGAAGTGCCCACTACCACCACTAATGAATTGCTAGCTGAATGTTTATGAGTTGCAGAATCATCATCCCGGTTCAGCGCAAGCAATTTGGATTCTGGGTCAATTCTCCTACGTTTTATTCTCCTTATGTGGCTTACATGGGTTGTTACGGGAGTAAAAATCATAAGCCACTTTATATCCCAGTACGAGAGAAAAGAACCAGAACCTTGTCCAAACTCACTGTCTGAGTCAAACATTAATCTTAAAGTAGTTGACTCTAAATCACCTTAAGTGAATGCACAGATACCTAAATCATAACCGTGGCTTCTATTGCATGTATAATTATGATGAATCTATTGCACTGCAAATATTTGTATGCATAAATACGAATATTTATATGGTCATGTTTCAGTGTACCATTTTCATGTACGGGTGCAGTTTAATACTTTACTATATAATAAAATTGTAGAGTTCGAAAATAGAAAAAAAAACAATTCAATTCTATTGAAAAAAAAAACACCATGTTTATATTGCATTGCCTATTTCAGTTTTGACATTTTTCAGACAGCTGTCAACAATGCTTTCATTAAATCGAAGTGCTTCTTCAGTTTTTGCTTACAGAAAGTTTAATGTTTTAATAGAAATCATTCGGTGCCACGGCGCACCAGAGCAGGGAGCTCCTACCCCGTGCCCTCCATGTCCCGGCGAGAAACCACCGCCAGCATACCAGAGCGTATGCAATCCGTGTCCCCCATGTTACCCTGAATACGAAGCAAAGAAACCTCCCTTTTATGACTGTCCAAGAAATGCGTATGCTGTAAAATGGCTTTATGTTAATGACAAACCGCCAAATTCTACCGTTCGTGGCTTCATCGATCGAGCAGCGCAAATCATTTTTTGGACAGAACTATTTCGAGGTATATTAAGATGTTATTGCCGTTATCATATTGGCATCGGACCCTGTTGCATTTGACCATACATTTCGCCTAGTTTTGTTTTGACATATTCGAATGCAATTTGAAAAAAAAAATGGGAGTGATTACCGTCTGACCTCCCTTACTGGAGAGAAATGCCTGCGCCAGAGGTTCCGACATGCATTAAGCATTTCTCCTTTACAGTGCGGTACATAAAACATCTGTACAATGTACAAGTATCACATTATTTGCCGAAATTCTACCCCAAAGGAGGTGTAAACGGGGGACAACGCGTTGCTCTGATCCAATCTACTTCAAATTTTGTTTAAACACTCTTTAATAAATTGATGTAACACGTGTTTCGTATTACATCGAAATTTGATCCCCTAAAGGGGTTAAAAAGGAGTAGAAAGCTATGTAGTGTAAGAGTGGAGAGTCGAGTGGAGAATCTAGTGGAGTGGAGAGTCGAATGGAGAGTCATTTTATTAAAATAGACTTGGTGGTGATTTCAACTTCCACGCGGGCAAAGCCGCGGGCGGAAGCTAGTATTCTCATAAAGGGATAATCCTTAGAAAGATTGACTACTCAAACATGTCCTGAACAGAAATTCATCTTTTCCTTAAAAATCAATTCGTCTGTCGGATATAATAAGATATGATGTCCCGGTGGGTAAAACTAATTTGATATGTGTGTATACATATAATAAACCTACTTAGGTACCTATCAAAGAGAATTATCTGCCAGTAGCTCATGTCTCTGCCTTCATCATACCTTTTTTATTTCTAGACAATTATACTTGCTTTTATATAATTTTCAGGTTTTGCAGTTAGTTTAGCACACATTTTTAAAGAACCGGCGACAATAAACTATCCTTTCGAGAAAGGTCCGTTATCACCGCGGTTTCGAGGAGAGCATGCACTACGAAGGTATCCTTCTGGCGAGGAGCGTTGCATCGCATGCAAGTTATGCGAGGCGATTTGTCCGGCACAGGCCATCACTATTGATGCTGAGGAACGCTGTGATGGTTCCCGTCGTGCCACTCGATACGACATTGATATGTGCAAATGCATCTATTGCGGATACTGCCAGGAGGCTTGTCCCGTTGACGCCATTGTAGAAGGCCCAAATTTCGAATATTGCACTGAAACTCGTGAAGAGCTTATGTACAATAAAGAAAAGTTACTCTCAAATGGGGACCGCTGGGAACCCGAAATCGTAAGCAATATTAGGGATAATCATTTATATCGCTAAGGTATTTTCGTATTTCCATCGGCTATACCATCTTTACCCTTTTGAAGTAAGTAGTGAATATATTTGTTTCTTGGAATGTAATATCTTTGATTTAAATGGAATCACAGATTCAAAAATCATGTCTGAAGGTAATAATTTGAAGGAACCTTGAAACGAGTTTATGCTTATTAATATACAGAGAAGTCATATTATGAAAATGATTTATTCATCGTGAAATAAAATTGTATTATTGTTTATTTTATGAGCTTGCAAATATATTTTATTCGTATACTATAAAACTGGTGTATACATTTTCATGATCACCATTTTAGTATTGTTTTCAGTGTTGTATCCGAGGTCTTCACCTTCGTGTCCGCTTACTTCTTTTCCTTTTAGTTTGACTAATACATGTTTTATATGTCGTCTATAAAACTCCTAATCCCGAGACGATAGCCTGAACCAGACCCTCGTACATCAATCACGGCTTGCAGATGTGGTTAGCATGGGCTCCATGAATTTTGGTGGATCTCAAGAGTAGCCCAACGAACTGGTATTTACATTTACGAGTATTTAATACGATACAAATTTATAAGTTTTTGAGAGAAATGCCGAGTGGATTTCATAGTGAATTTTCAAATTATAGTGACCGCAATCAACGGGAACTAAACACATTAGGGACACAACAAAACTATCATATTTTATTGAATAAAACGTGAGAACCCAGTTTAATTGAATAAATTCTCACGGGTGAAATCCTATGTAATAAATATATAAAATGAAATCAGTGTTTACTGATTTTGAATTTAACTAAGAATGCCTATATAAAAAAATGTTGCATCATGTTCACGTCTATTATTACAAAAAATGCCCGCGTGGATATCGTTTATCGCGACCAAACATAGCCTATGTTCATTCTCGAGGTCTAATCTACTCCTATACCAAATTTCATCAAAACTGGTTCAGCGGTTCAGGCGTAACAGACAGACAGACAGACAGACAGAGTTACTTTTGCATTTATAATATTAGTATGGGTAAAACAAGAGTTTAATTTATATTTGTGTTATTGGCTAGAAACTTATAGTAATATAATGTAGCCAGCCAATGTGGAACTCGCACGTGCGAGGCGCTTCAATGGGTAGGTAAAGTAATACGCGATGCGTGCAAGCACTCGGTAAATCCAGTATCCTGTTGTTTAACCACCATATCCAAGTGGCAGCTGAAAGTCACAATATCGTCTACATATTATACATACAAACAAATAAAATGTCTGTAATATGAAAGCGACAGGTTTTGAATAAATGCATATGAGTGGACATGTTAGGTAAGTACCTATAGGTAACAAAAACACAATTTTTAAAATTTTGTCCGTCAGTCTGTCTTTTTGTCTATTTGAATTAGGTAATCTCTGTAACAGCTGTGCTGATTTTCATGAAACTTTTATTGACGGGTAGATAATATTATAAGATATAACATAGGTTACTTTTATTTTAAGAACACAAATTAGGGCTCCGTGCAAAAAAAATCACACCTAAAAAAACTAAATCCACGCGGACGAAATCACGGGTACTGCTAGATTTAAAAAAATATACTTAATCACAATAACAAAAATACTAGATACTCTCAAGGTGGAACTATCTAGCACAATCTTAAATCCAGAAAACAGGTTGCCAACTGTCTGAAACAAATGCCACTTGGTACCTACAAAACTAGTGTTTGTAAGTTAATGCAGTGGACTGGTTAGTTTGGTATAGTAGTTCAGCAAGTATGTCGTCTTTCTTTTGCCCTTTAGGTGGGGTGCATTGGGTCCGGAACCTCCACGTGGAGCACCCGGGCAACGGAGACGAGCGCTGCTGCCTGCGGCAAATGCCGGTCGAGGCGGTAGTGGCCCTCCGAGGTATTGCCATCGCACCCCAGCTGAACTCAGGCCATTTACAGTTTGGCCCCCTCGACCCAGAGAAAGGAGGGTGGGGCAAGCATCACACCGCTTCGCCAACGGTGGGAAATAGGCGACCCCTACTATCTGCGATCGGAGAGAGCCAGCCCGGTCCCCATCGGGGAGCAGGTGGAGGGTGAGCCGTCTGTACCCAACTGCAGAGTCAACACAGTTAGTCAGATTTTAAATTACTACTGGCGTAGGTACAGGCAAAATAAATCCATTTTCTGTCTCGTATCGGAAGTCTGTCCATATTACATGACCGTTTGGTTTCTTCCTATCACCATTCAACTGTAATTAACCAATCGTAAGTAGGTACGCGTTCGTTTTGGACGCTAAGAAGAACAGAATTATGATAGTGTTAAAACTGTATGCGAATAATAAAACAATTAGAATAATTTTGATTACAAAATAATATATTCACTTTAGATAAATTAAGATCATTAATTATGGTCACGTCAGGCCAGACTTTTAGAAAATTGTCATGAGCTTCTTTATTTTTTCTTTCCTTTTTTGTATAAAAAATGTAAGTATGACATTTTACACAGATGCTATCTAGATCCAAAGTGAACGTAGCTTAACTTGTGTTATGGGTTCTAGAAGTTGGATATGTTATACACAGAAACACCCAGTCCAATGAAAATTTGGATACAAATATTTGAGCTGAACGTGAATCGAACGTGTGACCTCTGACTTAGCAGTAGTATGCTTTACTGATACGCCACAGAGGTTATAGAGAAGTTGATCCAATGGTACTGAAACCTAAGCAGATGTAAGCGAAATGCGAAATGTTTCCTCTGTCATTGTACCTGTGTATTCTGTGTGATCGTAGCCTTTGTAGTCAAAAGTCAAGCTGCCCAATGCAAATGGTCGAATTTAAACTATAAAGGCATTCATTCGGCGGCATCAGAAAATGTTTTGAGTTACGGTTCCCTTTCAAGCTACTGGTGGTCGAATTCTGTCTATTCTGACTGACCCATTTACGTGCTACAAATAAACAAGATATATAAACAGACAGAAAATTTAGTGCAAAATTCTACAGTGACATAACCCCGAGATAAATTTATAAGTACGATGCAAGCTACGAAATCTTTGTATATGCTGGCACAGGTTGAATCTGTAGACACACGTATTTCGATAAAAGATTATTGGGTATAGGTACCTAACTGCTCATTTAATTAAAGAATTCACGTTCAGTGAATTATCTATAATCTCAGAGAACCAATTAAGCACTTGTTAGTATATCAATAGCAAAGGAGTGTGGCAGTGGACTGCAATAGGCTAATTGATTGATTAATAGTATATCAATGCTTCTTACTGTAACACAAAACATTGTTAGGTCTTTGTACGTCTATATAGGTATATAACATCCTATCTATCTAAAAAGGTAAAATGTTCTTTGGATTAAAACGTAAAATTAAATAGAATCATTAAGTTAATGTTATAGTCAAAGCCATTTTCGTGGGTTGTTATAGCAGAATTGTTATGAAACGATGATGTAACTAGATGTTAAGTGCAAATTACTTTATATGTTTATGATCGGCCAGTTTATTTTGAGTACCTACCTTAAAATAGTAACTGAATATACCGGGCAAATGTGTTAATTGCTTTATTGCATAATTGCCTAAAACTTTTTCAATTATATCAGATATTTACAATTTATATATATTAGATATATATTATGCTTTAGGGCAGGTTTCATTTTCGTATTTATTTCAACGTTTATACATTATATTTCATTATATTAGCACCAGGCGGTGGGGCTTAAGAATATGAAAAATCTTTTTATAAGAGGAAGACGCCGTAAACTTTGTTAGTTTTTAAAAATGGTGTCACTAAAACAGTAACGTAATTGGTTATAATTTTCAAACAAGCCAAGCAAGAGCAAGCCTTAAAGTATATGCCAATGAGTAGTCCATCGCCTGCAGGTGACTTGAATTTCCACAGTATTGTGATACCACAAACGATAGCTGCGGGGTATTTCCTCTTGTATTTGTATACCGTGGGCGCGGTGGAGCGGCACATCCGAGCATTTTGTCAACAGCCCTAGCGCGTCCGACAAGCTTAGATATGATATGCTACAGGTTACACAAAGGATAAACTTGTGCAGCATAATTTATCACTGACCCGGTGAAAACTGCCAATGTTGGGTTCAATAGGAGTTAAGTTTCATCTGCAGTCGGAATAAAAAGTGACTATTATATGCTTTGCCCGGGCATAAATTCTTGAAAAGACTTAAGTATAACCCGATAACGCTAATACACGTACTAACTAACGTAGTAACATAACTAAAGGAATTTTCTTGCTTTTATCTAGAAATTGACGAACTTCCCATATAAACTTTCAACACTTAGCATATACCTAGTAATCTATACTTATAATAAATCTGTAGAAGTGAAAATTCTGTACATTGAAAATATCATAAAAATAAATAGCAGGTGGTGTTACTAGACCGACACCGAACCCAAATATGTGATTAAAAAAATTTTTGTCTGTCTGTCTGTCTGTCTGTTTGTTCAGGCATCACGCAAAAACTACCGGTCCGATTACGATGAAACTTAGTATAATTATTCTTCAATATCCTGGGCAGCACACTGGATACTTTTTTATCCCGGAAAAGTACATACAATAAAAGACAAATTTAATTTTGCGGTTCAATTCCTAGACCCGATTACTGTACCAACCGCAAATGATAAGTTTGTTTGTTAAGTGGGAGCGGGAGCGGGAGCGGGGATGGGAGTGGGAGTGGGAACTGGAGCGGGAGTGGGAGTGGACGCAATAAGCGACTTCCACGCGAGCGGAGCCGCGGGCAACAGCTAGTAGTACATAAACGCATATGCATTGGTTAAAGCCCGTTATAGTTCACGGCATCTAACTTAGCAAGATTTTGTAGTAGTGTGGGCCCACACTACTCCAAAATCTTGCCAAGTTAAATGCCGTGCACTATATTATAATATTACAAACAGATACTTCAATTTTATTTGTAAGGATACTCGGAAATAGTGCCGTTTATTATATAGAGATGTCCATTATTTTGCAGTGGGCAATGGCCACACAAGACATTAAGATTAATATTATCGTAATATCTAGGGCGCGAATATAATTATTTCTACCCCTTTATGTTCCAGAATTAATCTCAAACAAAACACATAAAAAAGTTTCCAAAGTGAAGTAATCTTGAACAAAGTTTTATTTATGTCACAGAGATATTATGACTAAAAATTCACCTAACAAGAATTCATATTTAACGAGCTAATAAAGATAGAGATTATAATCTTCATTTACAGCCAACATTAATAAAACTCAATATAGATTCATTTTTCACAAGAGATAATTACTCATAACTTGGTTTATTTTACTTATACTTTATACGTTTCTATATAAAAAGTACGAGGATGTCAGGACTGGTAAAGATAGAAGCAGAGTGCGAGCTTGCCTCTGCCTTCCCCGGAGGAAGAAAGGTGTATATGTATCAGTATTATGCAATTTAAATTATTACGGTTGCTTCGATTCTGAAATAGATACCGATTTATGAAATGAATACCGGTGTCCCTAGCAAAAGCTTTTACTCCGAAATGATTCCCATTCACGAAGGGTCGACACATAAAAAAAATGGATTTTGGTTTGTGATTTACATTAGGTTGAAGTAGAGCCGAACATTTGAAAGTTGTGGTTATTCTAGTAAATTTTAAATCCTTATTTCGGGATGCGTAAATATATTACATAGCGTTTATTCACAAAATAACTGTTGATCGTAGAGTACATTTTCAAAATATTACTGAAAAGCTGTGTAGGAAACATAAGGTAGAGCTATTATTTACAGAATAGGTTTATATATAAGTGCTATCTTGATTGGCATTTTCTATTAATCATAAAGAAATCCAGTTTCGGATTTGGCAAAGCTACCAATTTAAATCTAATCCCCCACATTAGAAAATATTATTTCCTGTCCAACCTGATTGCACGATTTAAATTATGAGACTAAAAATAAAAATGCCTTTTATCATTACTGCAAACGTTGCAAAATTCAGCTGATTTGCACACTGCTGACAGTTGATTGATAATTTGAATTATAATGTAATCTTCAGGCGTTACTTGCATAGACCTGATTGCAGCGAATACCACCAACCAACAACCACCACACTGCTGACAGACTTTAATCAAATTAGCAAATTGTAGAAACAGTTGCATGATTGCAGTTTGTTGTTTAATACCGAGATTGTAGCCCGAAATGTCTAGTTTTGATTCAATTAAGGAACCTTTGTAGCTAGTTTCAGGGTCTCTTAATGACACTATTGAGGAAAATGTGCGATGTTAGTTACTTTTCTCTTTTACATAAACAGTGGAAGTTTAAGGAGAAGTAGGGACACAATTTACTCGTTACATTTAGTGGGTGTATAAAGCCTTACCAAAACCTTCGGGGTCCAAGTCAACCTTATCTGCTACTCATTACAAATATCGGATGCCAAATATCAGACGAGGCTCTGGTGCAGGCTTTATTCTAGGGGTTGAGAGGTCAGATGATAGTCATTCACAAGAGAATCAACAAATCAAATAAGAATAATAAGCGAACCCCGGGTTCGAAGGAGTAAACTTTATTTTGATGCGACTGGGAAATAGCTATGACGATGATGTTGATCGCTTTAATTGGTATAAACATGATTCAGCTCATCTTTCTTCAAAATTTATTTATTGCGATTTAAATGTTTGGTGGTAATTATTTTAAACTAGATATTTGATTTGCTAGTATTGATTTGATACTAAGTGATGCGCGATGTCCATAACGAAGCGTTGGAGATAATATTATGCACTTGAATAAATTTGTAACGAGCAACCTATGGGCCAATTCAGTTGGATTAGGTACGTGTTAAACGATTTCAAATTGGGCAAACACGTTTTACAATTCTCCAACTATGATTTTTTTAGTTTTTTTTTAGCTTGACATGATTATTACTATTCTAATAGTTAACGGGTCGGACGCGACAAGACGAATAGAACAAAAAACAATCAAAGTAACAAACTTGGTAAATCCCGTCAACTATTATAGGTAATAGAAAATATTATTTCTATATGAATAAATCCTTTCATTCTCTTTCAACACTGAACTAAAGGAGCAAGATTTTTTTTTTAAATATATGTCTTCTTCATCCGAGCATCAATCCCGGTTGCAAAGCTTGCACTTTGGAATCCGGGCTGCGCTCGCTTATTACTATCTTTAATTCAGTTTCAATGGGTTGCAGACCTGCGTTATATTAATTTATACTATAATAGCATATGCCCGTGTGTCCATTTTTTCCTTTTGAGTTAGGGAGCAGTAAAAGCTATTGGTTCCGACCTTGACGGCTGATATCCTCAAATGTTCAATAAGAAATATTTACCCATTGAGCCGAATAGAGCATACATGAAATACATATTACATAATATCCATACGAGAATTTTATATTAATTTGATGCGACTGTACATGTAAGTTGAGACAGATAAGATAAAACTATCAATTTTATGTTCACAATGATTATGTGAACTTTTACAGTGGCGAAACAACCAACAAACATGTTAATCAATGTATACGGCTAATGTACACCCACATCTCAGCTGTGGATTTTAAAACATACAATTTAGCACTACGCGACACAAGCGCACTGACGCAATTTGCACCCGCTTAGTTATGAAATAATTACGATACTGTAGAGTGTAGACCATCGGACATGTGTAGGGCTAGGGCTGTGGGTGATAACCAGAATGTTTGCAGTACTAGGTGATATAGTTCAAACAGTAATTTTGCATAAAATAAAGACCAATTATTTTTGGAGACAATTTTATTCTTATCCTATCAAAATCATACAGTTTACAAAAAAAATCAAAGAATCTCGCAACGTAGTTTTTCTAGCGCAGAATTATGAAACAAATTATTTTACTGAGTTAGGTACCTAATTAGTTCTTTATCAACATTTATATTGACCGTATCAGTACTAGACATCTTTATACCTATAATAAATACTGAATGGTAACTGCTTCTCAGTCGATTATGATCAGCGATTGCGGACTTCTGAGCTTCAATGCTATCGAAGTCTACATTAATTACTCAAATTTGACAATTTCAAATTAAGAAGCTTTGACTGGCAATCGTTCATAAACTACAAATGTAATTAGTGTGTAATTAAGGATTATAGTTAGTATTAGGGTGTATTTTTGTTCATGGAGAATTCAGGTTTCTAGCTTCATCTACTACGAAGTTACAGAGGGATTAAAAATACCCTGAGAAGCTTGGAGAGAGGGACGATACGGCTGTGCTTTGTTTGTTTGCCTTTACTCTACTTGATAGATACCTACTTAATATAATGGGCGCTGAAAGTGCTTAAGGCGATCGCTTCCAAGGAACCTTTAGGTTGATAGGAACGTATAGAAATCTTAGTATAGTCAAAATTTTATTTAACTTGTTTTGTTAGTTTTTTTTCAGTATGGCAGGACTATTTTCAAATATATTGAATACTACAATCATCCAGTGCAATAAAATATCTTCAGCATAAAACTACCATTTATAATGTCTATCGTCCTAAATGTTTTTGAATAGAAAGTGGCCGTGTCAACCGTATATATTAAACGTGCCCTCATTGGTCCTCAAAAGGTCTGACCTTTTGTGAAAGTCTGAGTCACTCTCTAATCTTTTTAGCTCTTTTCCCCTGTTAACAAGCGGCATTTGCCCGTGGGTACTTAAAACTTCTAATAAATAACTTAAAGTAAGTAGGTACGTCTACTAGACATAAAATAATTGCGCCCAATTTTTATCCGACTGCGCCAGCGAGGGTAATGTGTCAAATAAAAGGTATGCATCTCCCGAGTGTCATAGGTTACATGGAATGTGAACTAAAACCATAGTTTGGATTTCTGGTGCTACAAATTGTATGTTCAAATAATTTTTTTTACTCAAACTTATCGAGTAAAGTATCAAAATGAAGAAAATGAAAAGGAGATTCCAAAAATGACATTTCCAGTGTTGCAGGTTTTTTGTTTCAAATATATAGTGATGTGGTTGAATCGAGTCTTACAATTATAAGTAAGCCGAGATTATTTTCTTTTATTAAATATCAAACTGCGTTTATATAAATATAAAAATTTGTATGTTACGGTAATTAAACAGAAAACATACACGGTAAGTAATTAAATCTATATATTATATAAAAATCAATTACTGTTCTTTAGTCTCGCTAAAATTAGAGAACGGCTGAGCCGATTTGCCTAATTTTAAAATAATAAAAAAAAGAATTTTATTCTTTAACTTGGATTATAGTGTTATGTTATGAATTTATTTCATGCAACAAGCTAGCAATATTGCTTAAACATACCTTCTAGGAGTTTTACCACATTGATTTTACTTAGATTAAAATCTGATCTGATCGATCGTTAGGTAAGTGGCTGGTTAATAATTTTTACTACAACTTAGGATGACCAAACTGTGAGCTTTTTTATTGGTCTGAGGCTGTGAGGTTATTTGACTAGCCGCAACGCAATTAACTAATAAAAGGTTATAAGCAACTTAAATATGAAAAAGATTTCTTCATTTATTTATTCACTTTGAGAAAGATTTTTTTAACTATGCCTAAATGAAAGACAAAGTAATCTTGTAATTGTAATTGCAAAAAGATGAAAGGAATCTACTAATACAATATTTAAAAGGTTTTATTCAACAACTCCAGCCACTTATTCATGTGATCTCATTGAACTCGTAGGCTTATTAAAAGTTAACGTGTCTCGCGTTAGGTAGTTGTTTTGAGTGTGTGATACATTCATTATATCCTCGTCGCAGACACGAATGACTACCGGCGAGACTCGACCCAGAGGGGAGATATACTCGCAGCGTTCCTGAATGATACCTTTTTTCTGTCTGGCAGTGTTTCTTTTTCAATGTTGCCCTCACCCTTCCGTTGTTCAAAGTTCACGTTAATTGGTCTCATATTATCCGATTCTTTTTCTATTTTGCTTAATGTTATTAGCTAAGATAAATAGAAACATTTAATAATATTGATTTGGAAGAACTGTTAGTTATACTTACCATTTAATAGAATAAAAATGTGAATAGGATTAAGGTAGTTGCGTTTCTCGTAAAGGGATCTTACCCCTTGCCATCCAACGTGGTAGTGCCACCAGCCTTTCGGGTAGGTACGTTACCAGTCGACATCGATGGGGAGGAATTTTTCGACACCTAAACTTTTATTTGTAAATATCCTCTTCCTCCCTTTTTAATATAAATACTCTAGTTTATAAAATGTTCTTACACCTTGACATAAAGAAATTTGGTTAGCCTTTATATTATTTGATCGAAATCCGGTAAAACTCATATTTATACGTTGAAAAAGTATTTTACGAAGTTCAATAGGTACATCCAAACAAAAGCTATTTGTTGACAAAATAAATATTGTTTTGTTTGATTATTGCGGCAGGAAAACATGAGTAAACTTAATTCTATAAATTTAATATGATCCGTTAAGTATATAGGTATATAAGTATCTTCTGGGATCTCTAGAGACGAGTACCTATAGAGTAAATATAATAAAAAGAAAAATAACGTCAACAAAACCGATAACAATTGCTTCCGACCTCCTCTGGGGCTCCCTATCTTATTGGCACAAAAACTCAACCTAAGTTATATTCTATGGTATGATGGTAGGTACTTAACTCTATTTGGGCCAGGATAGTTCTGCCACACCTCAGAATTTATACAGGTGTATAAATAATACATAACAAAATGTTAAGAGGTAATTGAAATCTTACAGTATTTTAGTAATGAAACTTAATATCCAATCTACTCCAAAATCTTTCGACACACAAATCATAAACCATCTCTTTGGGTAAATATCAAATTTTAATTAATTTACTTGAGAACCGTAAGACGCAATAAAATCATAAAGTACATACCTAATTTGAGATATTCTAATATGCTTGGTTATTTACGTCTATGGTAAGTTGTCTTTTAACAGCCGGGTCACAACTCATCTCGATCAGAATTTAAAAATTATAATTATGACAATTAGGTGAGATAACAATATAATGGTTAAGCCACGCAAGTTAAGAGCAGTTTCTATCTGATCTACTTAGAAGCACTAAAACACATCTGAAGATCTCTGATAATGTTCTTTCATTGATTACTTACTTTATCAACTGAGACTTAGACTTTTAAAATTTTATAACAATGCCATGATTCAACTTCGAACGCCTAAGTAGCGCAGCTAAAATGACTCAGATGGATAATCTTGAATTTTGATGCCCTTTCTAGTAACCTAGTATCTTCTTATGTCTAGTATCTTTACACAATTTGTAACATAATCATTAATACACTAGTTTTTTTTCATTGTCAGGACAGGCAAACGAGATTTGTTTGATCAGTTATTAAGCATATCTTCTGATGTTCGATAACTGAATTGTAATAAACTGCCTCTTATAGCGTTGATAAACTTTGATTATTTCTTTTTGAGCATAGCGTCTATGTAAATAAAGATATCTAACTGGTTTAATATCGAGCTCGTCATTAGTCTTTGAATATTAGGACGTTATCACGATCTTACCGTCGAGTTACCGGAGTCCGTACTATCGAAGAAAGTTTGATCACGTGCTGAGTACCATCATCGTCGTTAGCTGGTCGTTATGCTAATAGCCTTCAGACAGCCTGTCGCGATCATTTCATTTCATCACAAATTGTTTTATCATCACTCATGTTATAACTATGCTGAGAGATAAAAGCGAAAATAAACCGCAAGATTGATAATCAAAATTGATATGCTGAACTGGATTCTTTTACTGTACACAATTTAAAAACATTTACTAATTCAAGGGTTTATAACTTTCAATATCTTTTTTGCCTCCTGTTTCCGAAACATAGGTTGTAAAATAAAATGTTGATTTAAAATGTACCTATACCTATTATGGAGAGAATTCAATCCAAATGAATACCACTTGCGTAATACAGATTGTTTTATTCGTGCCTGGCGTGATCGAAAGAGGATTTCAATTATTCAGTGACGTGGCTGAGGATTTACCAGATGCTGAAACAATACAAACGGTGTACTTTTGTATTTACATAAGTAAGTCATTTTTATTTTATACAAAGCTCATCAATGTGACCTCATCCCGTCTGCTGTATCAAGAACCAAAAATGCTAAAATATCGGTCTCCAGTTTGATACTGCCGATCAAACTGGAGACTGCTGCTTTTTCACGTCCTGGTTTCATAAAATACCTAATATCAGTCATTGTCATTGTCATTGAAATACACTCGAGAGCAATGAATCCGGGTCACTTAAAGAATGTTAAAAATCTCGGAAACTAAAAATGATAGGTTAATGCAATAAATTGTATTTAATAGACAATGTAATACTCCTTAAATGAAAGTAAAAAAAATATGAGTCACCATACATTTTATTAACACAAAATTACATAAAGAAAAAAACTGCTGATCTCTCCTTAAAACAAAAATAGGAAACAGGGCATATCTTAGTCTCGAAATACGATGCCCACGCTCCAGTTTAGGGCCGTTTGCAGGTCTAAGGGGTTTTAAGTTAGATTCAGCAAGCCGACGTCTTACTGTCCATGCACTTGGGTTACTTCCTCCGAGGCGTCGAAACTGATTGGTGAGTTCAGTTCCTGTGAGAAAGCGATTTCGAAGCATGGTGTTCACCAAGTATCGGTCTTCTCGTGCTGTGGTACACCTGGTTCTGCCCGTTCCTGGTCTGCGTAGGTTAGAACCAGTTTCTTCGTTTAAGTGACCCGGATTCATTGCTCTCGAGTGTATTTCAATTATGCATTTTCCTATTTTATGCACATGTTATATGGTTTAGCAGCGACATGTTCGTGAAATAAAACGAAAACTGTTTTGTATGGTACTCATGTAAACCGAGTATGAAATAATTCAAATTCAGTTGATTATTATAGAATGGGTGAACGTTATGATAAACTAATTTGTAGTTATTTGCGGTACTCGAAGATTTATACGTACGGTGGTCCCACCAATTTTCGGAGTCCAAGTCAGCTTCACCTGCTAATTGACGGACAAAGCTTCGGCGGGCACAGGTTCTCCTTTAAAGGTTGGGAGGTCAAACGCACTAGAGTAGTATAAGCCAAATCTAAAGGAAGATGAACTATTTATCATTGGATACGTGCAGGCACGTTTTGGCGTCCAATTTTGATTTAGATTGTCAATTCAATCTATTTTTATGCCTACAAAATATATCAATATAAATCATTAGGTCGTCAGTCTATAATATTGTATCTTGATCTATTTTTGACAAGTTTTAATGCCATAATTTTTATGCAAACCAATAATCCCCAATTTTGTTTTTATCTTCACATTTGTTCAGAATACGAAAACAATTACACTGCAGATGAATTTGTTTATTACATTGCAAATGCACTCTCATCACAATTTATTTATTCAGTAAGTCAATTTTTAAGCCCATATATATGAAAGTAGATTTCACTTCAATTGGCAAAATGTTTGACCTCAGCCACCTGCACCTGCGGTGATCAATCATTATTTCATTTTAGGTACTAGGAGCCCGGACTGGTATGCATGGTTTCAAAACAAATCTAGAAAGTCTAATCCTAAAGAATGTCTAATCAACAATGTAAAAATGTGCTTCACGAAATTGTTACTTCAAACAAAGTCTAATCCTACAGGGCCAATATTTGGAAATGCAAAAATACAGTGCACTTACTAGTTTGATATAGGTGAGTAAAGAAGTCCTATGGGTGTTGTACTTTATAAATTTATAAAATATTTATACAAGGTAGTGGCACAATAAAAAATAACCATTTCCCTTTGCATTTAATATGGCGTCCCTACATTCAGTATCGCACCTACACTAGACACTAGCGTATGATGATACAAAATATGCAGAAATAGTTTGTTCACATTTTCCTTCATTTAAAATGTTGATATTTTTTAACCTATACTATAGGTATTAGTTATTATTATTTTATTATAAAAAATCTATAGGTATCTATTTAAAAAACAAAGTCGCGTTAGTCAGAAGTAAGATAACTTGACAACGGATATTTCTCAAGATCCACCGGAAAGCCACTTTACTTTTGCGCCTTATTCACTATTTGCCTAATATTGTGAATTTGTGATACTTCATTTTGTATCAGCGGTCTGAATGTTAGGTATGTGACGACAAACTAGCAGATTACAAAAAAATGTTGTTACGGTTTTTATGTATATTCACGTCTTCGTCTGCGCGTCGCGTCGCGTCGGAGCGAATACTGTCTGACCACCGAACACCGAAAGGAAAGCTTGCGCCAGAACCTCGTATGTTGGTCATCAGGTGCATCAGCTGGCAGGTGACTTGGGCCCCGAGGATCTTGTTGGTGACCGTGGTCTTAATGTAAATTCCAAGTTTAATTTTTTTACAGGACTAATCCCGCCCTTATTCATATATTTTCACATCAAGCAAGTTCAGTCTAAATAGATCTTCTGCATTTGGAACAGATACAGACTTTTTGCACTGGTAAAATTTATTCAATATACCATCCTTTCTTTGTTTTATTCGTTGGGAGTTTGAGGCTGCTCTCGGCTTTTGCTTTTATGGAATTTGACAAGAAGAAGGTCAATAGTGGAGTGGTCTCCCTACATATACATACATTATATTATTATTATACAATGCATTCTAGGTCTATCATTATAGGTACAATGCATTCTACATCTGCGCAGAAAGTGGCTGATTTCGGGTTGACTATCATCATCAACATCATCTTCCTGCCCTTGTCACAATTATCTACTAGCAACTAGCCATCTCCTTAGTCGCTCCCTTCCTTGCCATATCCTTTATCACGAATATATGAAAATAAAAATATTAACTGGTAGCTTGTATACCACACAAGACACATAAGTTGGCGCAGAGCTTAATAAAAATTTTCAGAAAACTATTTTCAAATTAATTTAGGGAGTTTCAAATGAAAAACTTACGGACACATTCACTGTGAATAGATAATAATGTATGTGTATAAATGTATGTTTAGACCGAAACAAGATATTTTAAACATGAAACTGTGGCAATATCAGGTTAATACCTACGTGATAGGTCAATCGATCGATAGTTTAATTTTGTAGTAAGCTCGAATGTGCTTCCAAGAATATTACTCTAAATACTTATAATATGAACGATTGGTTGCGTTTTAGAGTAGGTATTGAAGTTCAATCAATCAATCAATTAGCCTACTGCAGTCCACTGCTGGACATAGGCCTCTCCCAATGTACGCCATAGCACCCGATCCTCCGCCTTGCGCATCCAGTCTATCCCAGCTACCCTTTTCAGGTCGTCCGTCCATCGTGCTGGGGGGCGTCCTACTTTACGTTTGCCGGTTCGCGGTCTCCACTCTAGGACTCGTTTGCTCCACCGGCAATCGGTCCTTCGGCAAATGTGACCAGCCCATTGCCACTTAAGCTTGCTTATTCTGCGAGCTATGTCTGTGACTTTGGTTCTTTGGCGGATGACCTCATTTCGAATTCTATCCATCAAAGACACTCCAAGCATAGCTCGCTCCATAGCCCGCTGCGTGACTTTTAAGTCGTGGACTAGTTTTACCGTCAGTGTCCACGTTTCGGCACCGTAGGTCATAACAGGTATTGAAGTTGAGATAAAATATTTTGAAAAGATTCTATCTTGAGTTAGTTGTGGATTATTTATAGTGATCTCGACTGTTCAGTTGCTTTTCAGCAGCCATGGTCATGTAGATACTGAGATGGTCAATGGTCATCTTGAATTGTGAAGTTTTCACAAAGTACTCAAACATGGATTCAAAGTGTCTTGAAGCTTTGCACTGTAGGTACATAATATTTGTTTTTTCTTGTTTCATAAGTGAATAACTGGATGCCAACTGGTGGTACATTCCAACAATCTTCCTCATTAAAATGAGGGGTTTTAAATGTAATACGACCTGGGTAGGACTCAATGTTTTTAACATAAGTACCTGTGGTTAACCCATTCTCAAGTAATGTTGGACCCCAGTTTCATTACAATGTGGAAATAGGTATCAAGTATTTATCGCGTTTATCCGCGCCAGACTCGTGGTCCCCTTGTAATTTTCCCCTGGGGGGACCACGAGTAAATCGCATTCGCTCGTGGTCCCTCCGATTCACTCTTGACCAATTTTAACGCATAAGAAGTAATATGGTATGTTACTGGCAAACTTATTAAACTTTCTCCCCCCGGACTCGTGGTCCGCCTTGCCAGTTTTATTTCAATAAAAGTAAATAGATAGGTAATAAAATTAAAAACCATAGTAACCTAACCGTAATCATGGACGTAGCCGTAGGTACTATTCTCATATTATGCACAAATAAGTAGGGATGTGAAGTGTTCACCAGTTACATACCATATGCTTTTCAAGTGTTTATGGTCAAGAGTGAATCGGGGGGACCACGAGCGAATGCGATTTACTCGTGGTCCCCCCAGGGGAAAATCACAGAGGGACCAAGAGTCCGGCGCGGAACTTAGATTGAAGTCCACATCTAAATCAAGTCAACAAGTACTGAAAATTAATATTTATGTTAGTGAAAGAATATATTATGATAAGATTGACAGATTATTTTAGCTAGATGTTGCGTAGCTCGTAACTGATGTCACCCGAAGGAAGTAAAGTTTACTTTGTCGCCAATTCCACTCGTTGACATAAGCCACAAGACTGTTGGTGATTGAAATTGACAAACTGATAAATCGATTTGTCCGTTGTTCATGTTCTAATGTGTTTCATGATTACATTAATTACCTTTTTAGGTCTGGGCGCTTCAGGAATGTCAGTTCTCAGTTGTTGCGACCTCAACCAATAGATATAGGTTCTTTCATTTACCACTTGTGACGTACGTAACTACGCTACTACTGGCTGAATAAACATTTTTGGTCAGAATCTGTTTATATGCGTGCGTGATGATGACATGAAGTTGAGGTATATGTTATGGAGGAACCACACTTCGCTATTCGCTATTCGCCTTCATTCACGTGTATAAATCAAAGTGTGGTGGGCTTATTCGTGTACATTTGATTTATTCGCGCTAAAATTCGCCTTAGTTACCCTTCTATGATGAATTGTGAAGGGTTTAGTCATTTATTAGAATTTCCTCGAATACAATATAGGCGAAGTGTGGTTCCACCATTAAAAGTAGTCTGTTGCAATTCACGAACTTCAAAATGCATTCTTCAAGTAGATTGATGTCATCGTGCAACCAGAGTAACAAGATTTAAATTTAAATATCAGTAGTCAAGTTAAAACCTCTTTCGTAATTCTTAATTAAGAGTATTTAGATACAAACTTTGTTTCAAAAGTTGTTCTACTTCAGGATTGTAACCTTTTGAAGTCAATTGACTTAGCGATCTTAGTTACATCATAATTCATTCTGAACAGTCTGTTATATTTGTTATGTTTTTTTAATTTGATATATTGACTTCAGTGTGTATCTGTACTTCTGCCTTTATGCTAATCTGTCCTTCTGCTAATCTGGGATTTTGCGTATCTGTCCTTCTGCTACAGAGGGTACAGGATTCAACATAAGAAAACACCAAAAACCGCTGCTATTGTTGGCCTAATACACCAAAGAGTTATTAATGAATAATATAATTACTATTAATCTATGTTTTTATGAAATCATGGGTTAATAAATTAATAGTTATTATGTATTTAGGGTGTATGAGGCCCCAACTTGACCCTCGAGCTCAAAATAACCCTATCTGCATTTGTTAGTTCGCTCTTGCAATCTAATATCATCACAATGCACTATAGGTATACCTGCCTATATACCTATCAGCAATACATGCTGTAAATATGAATTTCTTGTTAAATCGGCTAATTTTCGATAACTGCATGACTAAAACTAATAAAGTACCAGGTATGTGATTGAATGCTCAGAGATTAGGCACCTACGTTAAATAATGAATCGTTGCTTTCTTTATAATGATTATATGCGGCCGTTAATTACTTCAGGTCTCTATAAAACACTAATACCGTATCAATCACCAGAAAGAGGAGAACCATTAAGAGCCGTGATTAAGCTGCCGCCTATAGAACTACCTTCCTTCGATGAGAAATTCGGAAATTATTTCCCAAAGTTTCTGCGCAATACGCACCGCATTCCTAACATTATTTGATAGGCACGTTGAGTGGCAGGACTCTTATCGTATGGGCAAAGTAATAGTCAGTCCTAATAAACGTTATTTGGAAGGCCTGTAAATGTAGAAGCGATAATCTTGATCTTCATAATTTGTTACCTACTTCTAAAAATATTTGATTTTAAATAATTTTACCTGGTTGTATACACAATATCTGTTAGGTGTGTTGCTCTGGCGACGTTTTTAATGAATAATCTACTAGAACACAAGAGTGTTTCGTCGAATGTACACGAATTAAAATAAAGACAGTTTTCTTTCTTTTCTTTCTTTCTTTATAATTTTTTCACAAAGCTTCTGTTCTCAGTAACTACTCTAGAACTATTGATAGGAAAAAAAAGAAGAAAGCCAATGTAACTAATTAATAAACGTGATGTAGTCGTCTTTTACCTAGAGACCTTATTGAGAAACAAAAGTGAAAGTATGTAATAATACACACAAATTACATTATTTCATCGAAAAGCTCTCCTTCTCAGTAATCATAATAAAAAATCTCTCTTTTGTATAGTTAGTTCAAATGATTTTACTAACGAAAGAAATCCTTTGTGTGCCGATATCATACTTAGATACACGTAAAATGACTCGAGCGTAATGAGAATAAAAATATGAAATACGAAATCACGTAGGTACCTACATTAATACACACATACAACCAACGTAGACATCGGTATAGTTACATACCGACTATGCGTACGAGACCGTAAGTATTTCATTTCAACATTAAAATTAATTACACAGTTTTAAATTAACTAACTTCTATTGCTTCAATGATACGCGTAAGGTGGTTAAACACATTTTTATTGGTTTGTTCGTTCTTCGCATATACAATATTGGTAAAAATATTTTTTTTATTAATCACGCTTTAAATTCAAAAACATTTCAATAATAGCGTTTATTGCCTGTGGTTCACCTGTGTAGTTCACCTGGGTGGACTCGTAGTCTCGTTAATTAAAATTAGTTCGTTAATTTGTGGCAAAATGCGTCGCAACAAGTAGGCTAGATATAGTGTACGGCATTTAGCTTGGCAAGGTTTTGGAGTAGTGGGGCCTACAGTACTTCAAAATCTTGCCAAGTTAGATGCCATGCAGTGTAATACTCGTAACACAAAGAACACATCTCTTTCTTTCAACTTTCTTTTAAATATCATCGACTCTGGTTAAACATCCGAATAACCACAATATATTTTTGAACTCGGAAATTTCACAGACAAGTGAATAAATACACAGTTTACATCATACGGTAGGTTTATATGTAGTGGACTAATGGAACAAGACGATCCATTTTATCAGTCTGTGACGGATATTGGACTTTTAACACTGGCGACGCCGACGTTGATGCATCCGCGAGAGCGAGTTTGCCTACCACCTGCCGTCTGACGCCTAGGTCATTCGTTTTGTAATTGCGTTGGTAAAAGGCTATTAGGGAGAACGACGGTAGCGTTGTGACACAGCCATTTAATGTCCTCGATTAACTTGAATTAAGCCCCAATTACTTTCTTCTCAATCGGCTTATGAAAATCTACTTGAACGTTTAGTCACATTTTAACGACAAACTCAATTTCTTCATAAGTTTAGTAAAATGGTAAAGTCACGGGTCCTAGATACGCGTAGATATATATTACTGCACAATTGTGTTGTTTAAAATCAAGTACGCATTACTAGATTAGGTATAAACTGTCGAAATACAGAGGAAAAGAAACGTTTCACGTATTTCTATTTAACGTGCTTACACCATAGAGAATTATATTACAAGAGGCTTACACGCCTTCCGTTACATGTTTTTCAATACATGTTATAATTTAGTTTAGTTCGCCTTGATCGCAGTTTCTTTCATTGGTGAAATTCATTAGGTCCAGTGTGTATTTTATTTAATTAACTATCTTTTTCCCTCAAATACTACCTAGACATGGTATTGTATCTACTTACTCAGAACATAAATATAGTAATATCCTACTGTGTACGTGTTCACAACAACAATCGTCGAACAAACACTCAGTAAACTTTTTTATTGAGTTTTCGAACGTACAAATTAAAACAAGTAGGTACTACAGGGGATATCGCTCGTTGAAAATAAATGGCACTTAATTAATCGATGTACGTACTTGGAAATGCGTAAGTGCGTACTTATACCTTATTCGCTGATACTTGAGAAAAAAAAGCAAATAACGAAAATGATTCGAATTTTGAATATCTAATGAAACCGGGGGTGTAGGCATGGAGGTAGGGTTACCATTCGTCCGGATTAATCCGGACATGTCCAGACTTTTAGACACATGTCCGGACTTTGTCCGGCTTTTTAATTTGTCCGGATTTTTAAAAAATTAGACGTTTTTATCTATATCTTCTTCTATACTTATAATAAAACTGTAGAAAGGTCAATTCTGTACATTGAATATAATTATTTACTACATAAGAGTATTGGGGTATGATTGGTGATCGATATTAATGCAAAAAATGCAACCAGTAATTTTTTTGTCTTTCTGTCTGTTAGTATGTGCACACATGAATGAAAAACTAGTTATTTTTCGGAGGGATTTTGATCCAACATGGTACGATTATAGTTCATACTTCTGGGCAACATATTATAGGCTACTTTTTATACCCGTGACTTCGCCCGCGCTTTCTTTTTTAGGTGGTTTTTGGTCATATCTCCGGTTCTATTAACCAATTACAGCCAAACATACGGTAAATTTTGATTCTAAGCAAGACCTTTCTAATTCTAAAAAGTTTTCTTTTTAAAAAACGACTCTTAGAATCACGATATCTCAGGAATAGTAACTTCTAGGAAAAAACCATGGAGACTATATTTGTCGTGAATTTTAGATATTTCAATACTTAAGTATGAGGTTTTTTTTGATAAAATTTACCGTTTTCGAGCAAAAACCAAAAAACCTAAAATTTTGACCTTTGACCCTGAATAATTTTTGTAGCACACATAGGATCGATGGGAATTATGAACATCCAACAACCCCCCCCTCCCCCCGGAAGGAAGTGTCCGAAATTTTATCGAAATTTCCGGCTTTTTGTCTGGACTTATCAAATTCTTAAATGGTAACCCTACATGGAGGGGAATGGATAGAGGTTCAAAAACCTTCGATATATTTCAAGATATAGATGAATATAAGCACATATCAATATAAACACATTTTTGTTGTATTTTATATCAGTACCTACGAGGGACTTTATACACAAGCACATAGGCGGACTCAATGCCACAGGTATTCTGTAACAGTCGACCAAAGATGTTGCAGAGAGAAACTCAGTAGTTGCATTATTGAGAGCAACACAATGACAGTAAAGGTCGTCAGAGATGGTATAATTCTTTTCTTAACGCTATTGCACCTACCACAAAAGACTGAATCTTTGCACCATTGACGAAATGACGCATACCTTATCTTCTATACATATAATAAATCTGTAACTGATCGGTGTCTGTACATGGAAGATATATGAGTAAAAAATTATTAGGGGACTTTATGAATGTAATAGATGCCAAAACAATGATTTTTAGAATTTTTGTCTGTTTGTCTGTTTGTCTATGCCTCTGTGCCTCTGTGCCTCTGTTTGTCCGCACAAAATTTTTGTTCACGCTAAAATCAAAAACTACTGGAGGGATTTTGATCAAACTTGGTATGATTATAGTTCATAGTTCTGGGCAACATATAGGCTACTTTTTATACAAGCTGATACCCGTGGCTTCGCCCGCGCTTCGTTTTTAGGTCGTTTGTGACCATATCTCCGGTTCTACTAAACCAATTACAACCAAACATACGGTAAATCGCTATCGCGATGGACGTCAAAAATACCGAACGGATTTTGATGCGGTTTTTTTTTATTAGAAAGGTCTTGCTTAGACTCAAAATCCTACGCATATTAGTGAACCGACGATATAGTAAAAAACGCGAAAATCGACGTCCACGCGGGCGGAGCCGCGGGCAACAGCTAGTTTAATAATATATATTAGGTTAGACGCGTGTCATACGTGGCATATGGCATCATTGACTGGTTCATTATATCCCTCACGTTACCACTAGACATTCCTGATAGTAATTGGGAATGCAGAACTGTATCGGTAGCTACTGTAGCGCGTCAGCAATGTTTGCAGTCTGCACATAACTCTGTAGGCGACTTCGCAATAATTTTAATTATGCACACGAACTAGTAAAGTAATGTATAATGTGAATAGGTACATGGCATTGGAATTTCGCAAAACCTGAAGTTCTTTTAATTGAATTCATTTATTTCGTCAACATTTCAGTTCATTTCTTCGATTGATGATAAGATGTTATTTACAGAGTAATAGCAGGTAGGTATACGATGCACTGCCGATAAGCATTCTTCCTATGTCATAAGTCTTATGTAAACTGGCAATCGGTCCTATCCATGTCCTATCTATTATTTTAAAACTTTAAATGACAGAGAAATAAATTAAGTAACAAATGTTTTGAGTAAATATTTTATGCAATAAAAGTGTCCATATATTGGATTGTCTTTTTTTTCCACTGTGAATTATATTTTACTAGTCAAGCCCTTTCATATGATATCCATATTGCGGAAGTTGTGGACAAAAATACGTAAGCCGCCTTTTTGTGGCGGCGGGAATCTTGGATTTACAATGATAGGTAAAGAATAGATTAACCTGTATTGTCACCAGATCTAAAGATATGTTGTACCAAATATCAGGACAATCCGTTCACAGGAAGGGGTTCAATTTTCAAGTAAGAGATTTGACCCAAACAAACAGGTCAAGGTAAATAAAAGCGTTTAATAAAAGCTTTTAATAATAAAGGCGTTTAAAAAGCTTTTCAAAATCTCAAATTATGTATTTGAGTTTATCTCTGTCCTTTAAAATTGTAACCGTTAGTTAACCATTAGTTTAAACCTTTAAACTAGCAATCGGTGCTAGCTAGGTATTTTAAAACTTTAGGACAGAGAAAAAATCAAATAAACAAGTTATATGCGCAATTAAACAAACAGTTATAAAATAATAAATCGGACCGCGATGGCCAGTTATGCAGTGTAAAAGTTGGTGAAATGTTTGGATGACGCTCAAACGTCTAAGTCAGATCTGTGGCTGAAATTTGTAACAGCGATGGCTTATATGGATTATTCTGGAATATTATCCGTCCCATTCAATGATTTTTCTTTCCGGCACTCAACGGATTTTTAAAAAACTGAGCCACAGGAAACATGCAATAAAATAATAACTTCATATGTATTTTGCAACAGTATACGGTTGTTATTTAAATATAACGCGTAGGTACGGTTCTTAAAAAAGTCATAAAAATCTAGTTTCAGCGTTTTAATTATATTTTATTATATACATTATCGGGATAAAAAGGTAATTAGGTAGCTTATATATCTATCTACCATTCCAGACCATTCCATAATATACCTATCTGCATGCTAAATCCGTTCTATAGTTTTAGCAATTGCCAAGGGTCGGACTATAAATTGAACATCAGTTATTATCACTAAGCGAGAGTTAAGTTTATAATCTTTATTGATACTTAAGGAGCAAACTACTCAGCTATTGCGGTATGGAGAACACCTTCTATAGATTAATAACAAACTTATAATTGGCAAAGTCAGTGTAACTATGAACTGTAGGTAATTGGTTAAACGGTAACAATATAAATAAAATATTAAACTCGTAGATGATATTATAATGATCTAACTAATATTATAAAGAGAGAGGCTGAACTTTGTTCTTTTGTTTATATAATGTAATGTGGTTTGTAATCTTCGGAGCCACTACACTTATTGGAATATCTTTATCACCTGGCGGTCGCCGGCCACTACCCCCGTCTGCTCCCCACTGTACCGTCTACTAGTCTGAGGGATACATGGAGACTCCAAGCAACCCTCTAAAGGGCCACTCCCGCCTCGGCCGGTGTACGTTGCCCGGGTGCACCGCGTGGAGGTTCTGGCCCAGACCCAAACAATTGCAAATAAACATAATAATGATATTGATGACGCATGCAAATATTTGAACTAAGTAAGCAATATTGAACCCGCGACCTCTTATTTATCAGTGGAACGCTTTACCGCTACTACGTAAAATTAATTATTTGGTAAGTGGAATTGAGACACTGTCATGAAATCGATCTCATACAAAAATAGATGATGATGTCATCTATTTTTAGTATAATGGAAACTTACCCGTCGTAACTTCGAAGAATTAATGAAGATGTTGTTATTGTGTGGGAAGTTAACTCAATAACAATATCTCTATTTATTAGATTCAGGAACATAAAGCACCTACCTACTGTACATATTTATCTCTTTTTTTATTATGTCCGTAGTTTTTTTTTTTATTCATGATAGGCTTACGTTTGACCTCAATCTCACCTCACCAGTTTAAAAAAGCCCTGTACCAGTAGGCAAATAGGCATATTTTATTGTTTGTGTTTTGGAAAAAAAAATATTTTGGGAGAGTCAAGTAAGTTTAATTTATACATATATTATATTATGCATTAACATAATACCTATATCTATTTGCGTTGTATAATGTACTCGTAGTATCTATTTACAAAAGAAAATGTACCTTTGTACGTTTATTCATTTTCTAGAACTAATATCGTAAGTTAATGCAGCTAGGCTTAGTTTGGGTTTATGTAGATAGCACTGTATGATTTCGAAGTTCGCACTTTAGAGCCCGAGCTCTGCTTATTGATTTTGATTCGTATGTTGGTATTTTCGTGAGCGATTTTTACTGTCATCCAAACCACGAAAGGAACGCCTGCACCACGTCCTTTGTTTAGCCAGTGCATCGACAAGCAGGTGAGGTTGGCTTGGGGGTCTAAGATGTTGGTAGGGTCTATACACCTAACGATATAACCTAATTCAAATTTGTTTTCTCTAGTTGAAATAAATTTGATATTCTATTTACGTTAGAACTAGAACATAAAGGAAACTAGATTTTTACTAAAACAAAGACATACACAGCTATAATTTACGAAGTTTGTTAGGGTAATAAACACGACTCCTAAGTAGTTATCGTAATGATGGTTTAATATATACATTATTACTCGTATTCATTAAACCATAGTAAGAGTTCTTGTGGACTGTTTTAAGGCTTATTCAGACCTGCCTGTATTCGCTGTAGCTGAGGATAGAGATTCTATTCCACTTCAGCGGGTTTCGCTCCAGTATTTAGTATAAAGTTGCCCGGCTAGAGCGGAATATGTACTATACGTACCTACGTACGGAATACATATGTAGGTACCCTAGTAGTATTACCGAATACCTGCTCTGGGGTTTCTCTAGCGCAGCCGGTAGTATATACCACTTAGGTTTGAATAGACCTTAAATAAGTATTCTGTAACTCCTCACGCACAGTTATTATATTACTTTTGAAAACGAATAGATGTGCTCAGTGGCTTAAGATTTGATACACTTGCGTGGGGACTTGAGTCCGATACATAAAGGTTCCTATAAATTTGATTGATGATTTCAATTTACAGGAAAAAACAATTTAAAAAATACACCAAGTATGTACTTGGTTAGGTACAAAAAAATTATTACAGGAGTACACAAACAGATAGGTACCTAAAAATATTAAGGATGCCATTTTTGGCAACATAACCATAGAGTAGATAATAAAACTGACGTACCATAAGCAATAACATCATAAGTAAGTTATATTATGAGATAAGTATCTCAGTTATACTCGTAAAAGATTCCTACATTTTTATTTCACTTACGACAGATTATTTTGTAGTTGGTATGTAATGGTGGAAGCTTTAAGTGTGTTCAGAAAATTATTCCGTAAATTTTAGAAATTACCTCCAAATCTTGAAGCTGTGAAATTCATTATTTCATTCATTATCATCAGAAGTTCATTAATTTTTACCGCGAACAAACAGATCATCAGACAAGATAAAAAAACCACATTTTTATGTTTAGAATTGCGAATTCAACATAACACAAGTATATTTTTTTATATACCTCTGTGGGGTATGCGTAATTATATTCATATTGTAATCCATGTACCTAGCTATGTTTTACTCAATATAAGTTAGTTATTAACCGACGCTTGTGTTTCCTTACACTATTACCAAACTACCTCCATAGTACAGCCTGGTACAGACACAACTAAATTACAATTTTTATAATACATGATGGTTCACTTATCTGTTCACGATCTCCTCTCGCCGGTCAGCTGGAGGAAATTTCATTTAGAAATGAGCAGGCCCATCGTACTATTCTTTCCACCTTCCATTTTCTGTTTTTGTATTATTGTGTGTGCATATATGATAAAATAACTAATTTAATTTTTCGAGGAGGTAGGGCACGACGGTATCTACCATCCGAAATGAGCTGTCCGACTGGGGTACCTCCGCCCTACCGAAGACCGCGGCCATAATAACCTTGAGTTGTGTTCCCGCCGGTAAGTAGGGTAGCCAGAGCTCACTATACCCCTCCTCCCCCACCCCTTCCTAGCCTCCCCACCCGTTCCTAGCTCTCCCCCCTTCCCTTCAGGGTAGGCAGCGCGGGTGTGACACCTTTAGTGTTGCACACATCCATTGGCCACGGTGACCGCTTCTCATCAGGTGGGCCGTGTGCTTTTCTGCCATATACGTGGTACAAAAAAAATGAAAAACGGTACTGAACCATTCAAGAGCAAGTTTGACTTACTCTTGATCGGTTTTCATTTCTTTCTCGAGATGGTAATTAATCATATCACGCTTTCGATTACCTATCCTAAATAAAGCCTTGATTGGGCATAGACTGTATGCGTACCATTATAATCTCACTAATTTCCTTCATTAACGTGCCGATCATGTTATAGCGTGTTTATTTGTTGTTTCGAACTAATGACTTGGGAGCTAATTAACGATCGGTTGACATAGTGTATTGGTATACGTTGGGCATTAAACCGATACGGTTGAGCTTATACTTACGAGTAGGTTCGTATTGGAACACCATGTTGTGTAGTTATTTCTGTAGTAGAATGATGTGTCATCATTCGCCTCTTTCTAGTGATTCGTAGTTACGTACGTAGGTTTTTTGTTATTGAATTATATTTATTGTTATTGAATGGTACGTTGGCTTTTAGATGAGGAACTGCCGTCTGATCGCCAACCCCATGAGGAAAGTCTGCAATCTTAAAAAGGAGTATGGTATTCCAAACGGGGTTGCCTTACGAATCCCAAATAACTTCGCAATCTTTTTGTGTCGCCTTCTATGCAGAAAGTGCATTTTTCCTGCTTTAACAGAAATATAATGTAAGCTTATTGGCCCCAAAATGTATTCAACATTTGGCAGCAAAGCCGACTAGCAAATCAAGGCTTATTGACGCGATCTCGTAGGCTCGTTCGCTAAAGTTGGCGGATCTTTTTTCCATAGAGGGAAAGCGGGTAGCGAATTTTTTTAGTTAGACGATAATTGGAGGGCCCATAGGAGGTCGAAAAAAAGTCTTGCTGAATTTTCAGTCGACTGCTTGTTATTTGAACGGGAAAATTCATTGGTTGACTTGCGTTCTTTAGTTATCGTTCTCAACAGGAAAAGTTATAACGTGTATTATGACGAATTGTACTATAAGTTAAAAGTTAGTACAAGTAACTTTCTGTATAAAGTTAAAAATGCAATTATGTTAAGTATTTAGGCTTTAAAAGTTGGTACAAGTCAAGCCCTTATTCATCTTTTCCAAGTTACAATTTATCTGTAGTAAGAATACAAAGCTATTTATTTATTTATTTATTATACATACAACCATTTCACAGGTAAGTACTTAAACCTAAACTTATAGTAGTAGGACATTCTTATATCTTAAACTAAATTACAATAATATGGCCCTTGTGAACTCACTCCACGGACAAGAAAACAGATATAATATAACACTTTAATCTCGGCTCCATTATTATGTTTACATACCTATACGTTTTTTAAATTAATATTTATTAGCCTTGTTACTTAAAATTAATTAATTAACCTATCATGGAACTACGGAACTATAAACTTATATTTAGTTCTCTAATTCAATAAATTATAGTGATAGGCCATTGATCTATCGATAGGCTATTAGGGTTCTGCCTCAATAGCTACTTATAATGCCGATACTTCCCTCATTAACAACCTTACCGAGAGTAATAATTCATACTGGAGAAATTTATCTGGAGATTTTCTAGATTTGACGTTGTTTGTTATCAGTTAATTTCCTTTTCACAATAGATATGTAAATTGTTTGTCCGAGTTTTTTAATGGGTACTATGGTGATTGACAAGTATACTGTGCGCCTGATCGCAATTGAGAAGAATAAATTGTCGACTATTCAGAACAGGTCCAGGTTACTCAGATGAATATTTCCCCCATCACACATGATAGATTCAATCAATTCCCATCCAGGATGTTGACTATTACCGATTTAAAAAGGAAAAAAAATGGCGAAAGTTAACATACATAAATATGGTTTATTCTAGTTAATATTAGCAGAATAGGTACAGTAGTTCAGCCCAGTATAGCCTGTTTTAATGTGTAAAATATCACAGCGCAATTTCAACAATTAACTGACTTTTTTGTGCAGAACTTAATAACTTAACCGTACCGTACTGTTGACTTGACATATATTATACAACCAACTACTTCAATTTAATTAGATGCATAGAAACTTATAGGTGACAGTATAAAGGTAATTTGTTTTCAGTGGTGGCCAAATGTTTTGTAATTTTATAATTCTGGATCTGGAAAGATGTTTTGGAAGGATGGATAGAAGATATCACTTACTAATTCACGTCATAACCCCACGCTGATAGATTACGGTCAACCGAAACTAACGCTGGGAATATGTTGATAATTTTTTATTGGCTTAAAACGAAATTAACTAAATAGGTGCGTTACTTTGAAGCGATGAGCGGACAAACGTTTGTAGAAATTGTTTTCCTATCTTACTAATACTATAATTTTATTGTCAAAGTTTGTGAAGATGTTTGGATGTATGTTACTCAATCATGTACCTAACGGCTGAACGAATCGGGCTGAAAATTTGTATAGAAATAGATTATAGTCCGGAGTAACATATTTGCGATTCGACGCGGGTGAAGGCGCTCTGGCATAACCTAGTTTGTTTATAATAAACTAGCGACCCGGGACCCGGCTTTGCCCGGGTGTAAATTCCAGTTTAGACCAAATTCCAGTAGTGGAAGGACCGACTTGGGCAACCAAGCGCGGGGCACGCCGTTATAGCGGCGGTAAGACCCGTCATGGAGGACTGGCTGGAGAGGCCTTACGGTGGCCTCTCGTACCGGCTGACGCAGGTGATCTCTGGTAAGGGGTGCTTCGGAGATCACTTGTGTCTGATTCGGAAGGAGCCAACGCCCGAGTGCCATCACTGCGATGCGGGCGAGGACTCAGGGCTGCACACGCTGGCCGAGTGTCCGGCGTGGGAGGTGCCGAGACAGGCCCTCCTGGCAGCCCTCGGGGTGGGAGTCCTCACACTGCCGGTGCTGGTCGCAGCGATGGTGCAGAGTGCGGACGCGTGGTCGGCCGCTGCCTCCTTCTGCGAGCAAGTGATGCTCGAGAAGGAGGCGGCGGAAAGGGTTCGGGAGAGGCTGCACAGAGCTATCCCGAACGGCGGCGGGCGCGGACGCCTAAGGCGTTGGAGGTCTAACGACCTCCGTCCTCCATGAGCGCTGGCCTGGGGGTGACGGGTGGAGCCGCCTGTCACCCTAGCAGAAGCAGGCCGAGGCGGCGGCGTGCGAAGGCCCCCCCCCCTATTCCGGGGGTATGACGGGAACCACACGGTTCCTAAACCCGAGGGGGCCATCTCGTATCCGGAGATGGCCCGGGTCAACCGGGGTGCGAGGGAAATGCTCTTTGGGCCACCTTATTATTATTATTTACTTTTGGGAAGCCCGTTTGCCGGACGGGTGATCAGCCTCACCTTTGTTGGCCATTTCACCCATTTCCCTAGGGATGAGGGACTATCCGGCAATCACGGAAGCTCCCCGAACCTACCTGTTTCCTTGCACAGTCTTACTACCTGGTCCACCTTTAGATATTCCAGGTCCTCTTCGGTCAGTGCGTCTGTCCCCATAGTCTCCCATCGTGTCATCGAGTACATGGGGCACTCGGCAAGCAGGTGGAAGCTCGTCTCTTCTTTGTCCATGCACTCCGGGCATTTGGGGTCATTCTTCACTCCTATTAGTGTCAGGTGCCTGTTCAGACGGCAGTGCCCTGTTAACACTTCTATGACGAGCCTCATGTTGCCTCTAGAGAGTTTCATCAGTTGGCTCGTTTTTCTTCTGTCTATTCCTTTAATGAAGATCTTCGATTGTCTCATCCCTGCTGAAGATCTCCATCTCTGGTTGGTTTCTTCGGTTATACTTCGGCTGATTACTCCCTTGGTTATTTTATGGGCGATTGGTAGCCTTGGCTCCGGCCCTACCTGATTTTCATCAGCTCCTTTTCTGGCCAGTTCATCCGCCGTTTCGTTGCCCTTATTTCCCGCATGTCCGGGTACCCAGGCAATCGTCACGTCTTTTGTTCTGGTCAGATTTTCCAGTGACTTCTTGCATTCTTTGACAATTGCAGATGTGGTTTCTACTCTGTCAAGTGCCTTGAGCGCTGCCTGGCTGTCACTGTATATAGTGACCTTCCCTGTGGTCAGGTTGCCTGCTATATCTGCGCATTCTTTTATGGCAAATATCTCCGCTTGGAAGACACTTGCGTACTTTCCCAAGGGTATCGATACGTTTATCTCCATCCCGTCTTCGCACTTTATGTGCACTCCTGAGCCTGAGAGCTTCGTCGACTCCTTTCTGGAGCCGTCCGTGTAGCAGGTGGTACCAATGGTTTCCATCTGCCAGTCATCTCTCGGTCCTATGTGTATTCTATATTTCTTGTCGAATGTCCTTTCTTTCTTGATCAAATCATTATTCGAAAGTATCATTGACAGTTTTTCTTCGTAGCCTTGGCTGATCCTGGAGTGGCCCTCATCTGTTGGGTTGCCTTTCCATAGACCGATGCTTCTTAGTTTAAACCATTGTTCGATGGCTTTCCTTTTGGCTTCTATGTCCAGTGGATTCAAACCCGCGATGATTTCGAGCGCAGCCGTGGGTGTTGTTTTCATCGCGCCGGTTATCATCAGGGTTGCCAACCTTTGTACTTTATCCAGCTCTTGCTTATTACTCCCTAGTTGCGCCTTATGCCACCATACTAGGGCACCATGTAGGATTCTTGGCATAATTATTGCCGTGTAAATCCATAGTGCTTTTGCTGGTTTTATTCCCCAGCTTCTTCCTATTGCACTTTTACATTGCATCATGGCCATCTTCGCCTTTTTGCAGGTGTTGCTTATGTGGGTCTTGAAGGTCAGTTTGCTGTCCAGGGTGACTCCCAGGTACTTGACTTCGTCGACTACTTCCAAGTCCTGGTTGTCTAATTTTACTGGTTCAGCCCGTCCCAGCTTCCTTTTCCTAGTGAAAAGGACCAGTTTAGTCTTATCAGGGTTTAGGTTAAGGCCCTTGCTCCTGCACCAAGCTAGTGCTTCTTTTAGGCCCCTGCTCATGATTTCGTGTATTACACTCAGGACCTTTCCTGTGATCAGGAGCACGCCGTCGTCAGAATACACCTGCGTGTATATGTGCATCCTGTTCAGCTTGAGAACTAATTCATCTATTAGCAGGCACCAGAGTAGTGGTGATAGGCATCCTCCTTGAGGGAAGCCTCTCTTTGCCACTACTGTGTGTCTTGATCCTGCCAGCTCTGCATGGATTATCCGATGTTTCAACATGGTCTTCACCCATTCTGATATGCCTTTATCTATGCCTTCACGGTTTAGGGTTTCTTCTATTGAGGCGGGGGTTGCTTTATCAAAAGCGCCTTCGACGTCAAAGAAGCATCCCAGCGCATAGTCTTTATTACTTAAGGATCTCTGTACTTTGTTAACCAAATTATGGAGCGCCGTCTCTGTTGACTTTCCATCCATATATGCGTGTTGGTTCATGTGTAGGGGAGATCCGCTTTTGGCGATTTGTTCTCTGATGATTCTGTCCAGTATCTTTTCTAGAGTTTTGAGTAAGAATGACGACAGGCTTATGCATCGGAAGGCTTTAGCCTCCTGATATGTTGCCTTGCCGGGTTTCGGTAGGAATACCGCTCTTACGTTTCTCCATTTCTTCGGTATGTACTTGCTTCTGATGCTACTGTTGTATAGAGCCAGAAGATCATTGCTTATGTACTTGATTGCTGTCTGTAGCATTTTGGGAAATATTTCATCAGGTCCAGCAGCCTTGTAGGGTTGAAATGACCTGATGCTCCACTCCAAGTGCTCTTTGGTGATGGGTGCCTTCTCCTCCGTGTCCATGATGTGGTACGTATCCGTTGGCATACCCTCACCTTCATATACTTCACATTCTGGAAAGTGTGTGTTCATCATCACTTCTAGTATCTTTTCCGGGTCAGTTAGGAGTTCGTCTCCGTTCTTTATGCTTCCAAGTTTGCAGATGTTAGTTTTTGAGAACATCTTGACTAGCCGGGCTGCGTCAGGGTGTTTCTCCACTCCTTCGCAGAATGCTTTCCAGCTATTCCTGCTCTCTCTTCTGCATTCTTTCTTGAATTCATTCCTTCCGTTCTTATATATGAGCCAGCTTTCCTCATCCCCCTTTCTCAAGGCAGTTCGGAGGGCTCGTCTGGTCTTTTTCCTTAGCTTTTCGAGTGCCTTTGTCCACCAGGGTTGCCCCTTGCCCGATTTGACCTCCTTGAGTGGGCAAGCTGTGTAGTATGCCTCTCTAAGGGCGGCATCCAATCGGTTGGCTTCTCTTTCTATTTCTGAGCTGTCCTTTAGCGAGGTTTTGCCTCCTGGTGTCCACCCCTTGATGTGGTGTTCGAATGCCACCCAGTCGGTTTTCCGCGCGTTTCTGATCCAGGTCTTTTCGATTGTGGCTCCCAGACTGAATGTTATCCGTCTGTGATCCGATTTCGAATCTTTTTCGTCTACTTTCCAGTCTGTTATGTGCCGGCTTATGCTGTCTGTGGCTATTGTTATGTCCAGCACTTCTCTCCTCGCTTTGGTTACAAATGTGGGGGTATTCCCCACATTTAGTATATTCAATCCAGTTGCGCTGATGAAATCTAAAAGTAAGTCACCTTTTTTATTGCAGTCCGTGCTTCCCCACACCACATGGTGGGCATTGGCGTCGCAACCTACAATAATTGGAATATTCTTACCTTGGTACTTTCTTACTGTTTCTTCTAGCTCTGTTGACGGTGGTTCGTGGTTCCCCTCGCTTGGTAGGTACGCGGAGACCAGTAGCACCCTCTCTTTGTATCCTGTATTCAGTTGCATCGTTGCTGTGGCGCTAACAAGGTCACTGTAACAATCTGCTTGGGCCACCTTACACCCTGGCGTCAGAAGACCCTAGACGGCGTGCGGTTTTAGTCGGTAAGAATCCGACATAAACTGCCCCGCTGGCCGCGGGGTGGGTATCCATGAGGATTTCCGCACGAAAAAAAAAAAGGGTGTAAATTCCAGTTTCCCAATAAAATATATATATAGCCTATGACACTCACGAATGACGTGGCTTTCTATTGGTGAAAGAATTTTTAAAATCGGTTCAGTAGGTAGATCCCGAGATTACCCCTTACAATTTAACAAACACACAAACTTTACGTCTTTATAATATTAGTATAGATATAATTTTGAGAAACGCTCTGTCGTCTACATGTCGCGTGGACAGAATGAAAATATTTCTCTTACAATTAATAGACTATTACACTATATAAATATAGGTTCATACTATAGGATCCCGTTTCTTCATTGCCAAAAATAAGAATAATATATAATACGACTACCTACTCGCTTAGTTTCAAAGTCGTAAGATTTTATGCTAACCTAAAGACACAGTTGGGGAGCCGAATGGCATACTGATTCTGTTACCGCGATCCACAGGAAATTATTACTCCAATAAAAAGTTGCCAATGTGCTATTCGAGTCTATTATCTATCAATTCACCCATATCCTATCAATTTTATCCAGATTTATACATCTGTCCGACCATTCATTCTTCCATTGACCTAAACAACCAATCGTCCATCCATCCATCCATCTATCGAAACTTTAGCATTCATAATAATAGCAACATTCACTGATTTTGTTTCCCACCAATGAGGAAGTTCGTACCCAAACAGTAACCAAATATGTATAAGTTCAACAACGACTTTTCAGTTTACTAATTAGACTTCAACAACTTTTACGCTCCGCTCTCAAATACTTGAAATAGTTCTAACGAGTATAAAATATTGCTCAAGTAATAAACTTCTGATAAACACATTTAGCGTTACTTACACCTTTTCGCTGTGATTAATTAGGCTAATGGCTCTTTGTTTTTCTTCTGACTACCTTCGAATGACAAAAATACGTTTGTTGTTGACACAAAGGAATATAATAATTTTATATCCTGCCATCTGACAGCTATCAGTGCTTTCAAGTATATTTTTTATGTAAGTATGTATCCACAAGAGCTCATTTGTCACATCGCAACAGTCCATAGTGAGGTTTATAGACGAGCCTTCTGTTACTATACCTTCATGTATCTTACTAGACACTAAAAGCTAAGTCTCATCATCAATTTTCCTCATAAGGATTAAAATGAATAAATTCTGGCGTTAAACTTTGTACGAACAAATAGGAAACTGCAGCGCAAAAGACAAACGTTTGAAGCCCATGACGTCATCGATGAGTCATAGGGCTCGTAGGGGTCGTCTAAACAATAACTGCGCTTCATTTTTAACCCCTTTTGCAAAAAGAAGGGTCTTGTAAGTTTAACTTGTGGATTTGACACAGATAATATCATTGTTTTTGGAACAGTACACTTCCAAAATAGGTGGGCCAATTTATAGCATTAAAATAACCTTGGTCTCATAAGATCTTGGTGAAAATTTGCACACGTTTAGTACTAAAGGAGACTGACAACTTTTGAACCCTACTCATTGCTACGGTTCATTTATTGCAATTAGTATCTTAAGTAAAGGAAACCACTAAATACGACCCTAGTAATAATTTACTACCTAAAACTGAAAATGAATAGGTCTGTACGTTGTTAAATTCGCCGATGGGTGTCAAAACGAGTGACAAGCGAGTGTCAGGCGAAAGAGAATAAGGGCACGATATTGACTTTAAAATGTTTATTTTTAAACATGCTTTCTGCTAAGTTCATAACCAGACAAATTAAATAAACCCTAACATGACGGGTTAATATTTTTTAGTGCAGAAGTTCCCATGACCTCCATCTTTAGACCCTGGATATCATGTAGCATCAGAGCATTTGCCACGACAAAAATATGAGCCGAAATTCAATTGTCCTATTTCAGGAGTTTCTATGGATACTTGCCAATTCCATCATTCAAGCAGCTTCGTATTACCATCTTATCACATTGTTACCTCCTACCTATTTTAGTTCAATTTTAAGAAGTCGTTTTAATTGGGCTTCCATTCGACTCATACTAACAACCAAAAAAATTACAGAGCAAGTTTAATAAAAAGTTGTAAAAATGACATTTGCCGCTGTTGACTTAATTTAAAAACCACAGATTTTTCATTATATAGAGGTTTAAACAAAACGTCGCTAAGTTTATTAACGGGCATTGACCCCATTGATTAAGTTAACGACGTCAAAGGTATCATATGATCTAATTCACTATGCGTCGTCTGCGAGCCGCCTCGGTGCAGCGAAAGTTAACTATAAGTTCCAACCGTAGGCACACGTATCTATCTGTACACTGCAAACTTCGATTTCCGCTACCTCTAATCTCTCAGCTGAATAGCTACGCGCACAAAATTGTTTGTACTCATTTTATAACGGGCTGTGTTGTATTGTGGTTTGGTGCGTTTGTGTTCAATTTAGATTTGTTTGTCGTTTACAAAAGTTGAACAAATGAGTACCTACCTACTGCTGTAACTTTTCAGATGTCGCGTCATACAGACCCGGTGAAACGTGTCAGTGGCATTTTAAAACACTAACTGAATTTCAGTAACAAAGGTAGTTACATTTATTTTCAAACTAATGTAAAATGTTGAAGTATGCTGACAGTAAGTTGAAAAGTTTTATTCGTGACACTCAGTATAAAACACTCAAAAATATACATGGAAAACCAATTTAATAGGACTACACAGTTAAAATTTTCTTTGTTTGATTGAGTGCTCACATTCAGAGGTGATACGAGTAGACATGTTAGTTGTATGGTTGGTTCCCTGCCAAAACACTTAAATATCTTATTTTGTAATATTCAGACATAAAATGTAATTTTCCTAACCGTATTTGAAAAGATTTTTGTAACGAATATTAACGTAATCAAATCTACGTTAGAAAAGCGAGTTTTAATGAGAGCTAACGTAACTATCTGTTATTTTCTTTGTACTCAATTTGCGAAAACCAACACAAAAGCGCCACGTATTTTCGTTTTTTTTAGAAGCACATCCGGCGATGCATGTATCACTTTGTGAATCACGGATAATGTCGTTTCTAAGGATCTCTAAAATTTGTTCATTACAAGCTTTTTAACTTTCTTTGTTAGTTGGGTCATTTCAACATCTAATTTGTCGTATTATTGGAGTTGCAGTTACAATAACTGGTTATTTTTGTATTATTTGTTATATAAAATCAAGTACAATTCTTCAACGGTTACTAGTAAACCTCTTGGATTTGGGCTTATTTGGTCTCTTTTAAAGAATTTTATATACCCACTAGCTGTTGCCCGCGGCTCCGCCCGCGTGGATGTCGAAATCCGTTTCAAAAACTATCCTATCTCTCAAGTTGGATCGAACTGCACATGGTGTGCGAATTTTATTATAATCGGTTAAGTGGTTTAGGAGTCCATTGAGGACAAACATTGTGACACGAGATTTATATATATTAAGATTAAGATTACCCTCGGTGAAGAGGGTGTCATGACAAGTGTGTTTTTGTTTTACAAATTACACTGAAACCTGTATAACTTGGTTCTGAAAAGAACTATATTTTTAGCACTAATCATTAATGGAGGCTTGTCATTCACCCAGTTTCTCAAATATGCAGGTTTATGATACCTATATCCGCAATCAGTGGTATACCTACAGTTATTATTTGTATAAAATATTTATTGGTGGCGTTAAATACGCAAATACAAGTTACTATATGCACTAGATATCAAGTTTCTTTTATTATTTAAACAACAAACCATGTTACAATTAGTTGCGTCTATTAATATTTTGTGACAAAATGTATCAAGACGAAGGATGAAGGCAGTAAAACACAAAAAGCTTTATATTTTTTACTTCGAACATCTTGCTCTTGCAGATTGCTAAGGGACTGATTATACTTTACACGAAAGCCGGGTCTGATTCACTTTTTAGGCCCGAGGAATGTGCATTACCATGCTAAGTGGCAATGTTGTCATCAATCTAGCCGCGGTAACACTACAGCTGTCAGTGCAAATGTGATTTACGAATTTTGTGTCAAACTTGGGTGCAAAATAACGTAGAATTAAGCTTTTTGTTTAAATGTCTAGTTAATGTTTTGAATCGGTTTTTTCAAAAACTAAATAATAAATTACTTTATGAAATTAGATGGTTGTCAGTCGCTTTAACAATATTGTTAGGTTAATATTGCAATTTGTGCTAAAACCATTCACACTGAATTAATAAAAGGTAAGTACTGGATCTAATCTTGAATTTAAAATTTTCAAGTAAAAATTAACTTAAGCAAAATAATATATAATCCCTTACTTTATCTCCTTAGGGATGCAATTTCCAACAATCTTTCCGTAGTGGATGTTTACAACATAAAATTATTTAAGTAGTGCCGTAATTTCGAGGTTTAGACTCTATGTTGATGTATCAATCAGTCAGTGAGTCTGTCGGGCTATATGAAAATATTTTGCATAAGCGATATTAGTTCTAAATTTTAATTAAAACGACTGTAAACACTTATAAGTAAATGAATAGTATTGCCGTGAAAATCGTGATTTCAACATCCTGAGTAATAGTTTTTTACTTTTCCCATTTGGCAAGCTTCCAGCACAGCTTTATGCTAATTACACAGTGTGAGTGTTTAACAAATTGATGGGTACTGTCGGTTGCTGTATCTTACAGACTAACACTGACATGAAAAAAAAAACACCAGTTACTTTTCTTTACTATGGAAACCAGATTTTTGAAGCAGATTCTGCTTAAATTTGAAATGAATGATTAAAGGTACAACACCTTCAGTTGTATCTTTAATCATTTAATCTTTAATTCATTTTAATCTATCATCTGAATGTGACATTGCAATTACCTGTACATCCTAAAGAGTTCGAAGCAGTGCAGTATTCACCTATCTCTATTAGGCAAGTTTAAACACTGGGATCATTTATATACAGGTACCTACTTAAAAATTATCTTAAGTAATTAAATAACAAAATAAGAGGAGAGGAGACCCGTGCCCAGCAGTGGGACATAAACTCATAAGTTATCAATCAATCAATCAATAACAAAATAAATTATTTAGGTACATTAAAAGAAGTAGAATGTACCAACAAATAAAGGTTTAGGTGTCGAAAAATTCCTCAACATACAATATTTTCGTATTCGTATATCTGTTATGTGTTGATGCAATGTGTGAGGATGAATTTCCTGTGGCGAGCGGTGCGATGATAAAAAGTGTTAATCACGTTATGTCTCTAAATACGCAAGTCCATTAAAGATTAACTGGCTGTTTATCATACATTCTTGGTACATTTCATGTATCTATTCATCTAGGTATGTATATGTAGAGGATCAGAAAAAGACTACTCTTTAACTTCTGTTATTTTATTGTGTTTATTAATGTTATGTCCGTGACTGTACTAATAAGAACTCCTTAAGTAGATACTACTGGTTGGACAAGCTTTTAGCGAATCATAATTGAGTTACCTACGAGGGATCGACATTTACTCCTGCTTAATTAATAAGCTTTCCCAACATCTAATGGTGAATTTCTCATTAACTTTTTGTATTTTTTTCAGTCCCGTAAGAAATTTAATTGGAAGAGGAAAATTTGTTTGAAATCTTTGCTGTTCTTAGCATTTTCTAAAATAAGAATTGTTTAATTGGATATTACTACGTACCAGGTGATGACCGCGGCTTCACGCGCGCGGAGGTCAGTTATCGTTTTTTGGTTAATATCTCTGGTTTCCAACCAAAAAGAATTGCAATAAATCATATAGCAGATTTTAAGCCTGACCTAAGACTGTCTGATAGAAGAACAGCAACAAAATACATTCAGTAGTTTTGTATCCAGATTAAACAGACAGGTACATTTCAAAAAATAAATATTTTACCAATATATAAAGAACCGTTCTTTTAACATAATCCAATTGTTAAATAACTTGTTAAATAACACCTCTTCTTCATCCTAGCGTTAATTCCTTAAACTTTATGGTTAACTAGCGACCCGGGACCCGGCTTCGCCCGGGTGTAAATTCCAGTTTTTCCAAGGATCCCTAATTTTTTTCAAAATGAAATGTAGCCTATGTCAAATTGGAAGAATGTAGCATTCTATTGGCGAAAATATTTTTTAAATCGGCCCATTACTTTTTGAGCCTATTCATTACAAACATACAAACATACAAACGTACAAATCTTTCCTCTTTATAATATTAGTATAGATTTATATACTTTATATACGAGTAAGTACGTTCATCCCCACTCTAGTAACCACAACACAAGCTAGTTAAGCTATACATACTTTTCTTTTATAGTCGATAGGCTCGCGTTTGACCACTATCTCACCTGATGGTAAATGACGATGTGGTCGACGATGGAGCACGCTTGCCTAGAAGCAACGTGTTTACTCTAGACTTAAAGATTTTGCTTTAGATCTAGAGAGCACTATGCAGCCTGTCTTAGAATATTTATTTATTTATGATGGTTATTACTGAAAGAAATGAGAGAAATACAGTGAATATTAGGGAAACATAACCGTTAGATTTTGAGAGGCGTTCGTAGTTAACGAAGAGCTAATGACGTAAGAGCTCAAATTGCCTACACCGAGTTTCACTAATGAAAAGCGATGATCACCCAAGTAGGTATTACAAACTGTTGGCACCCAACGAGCCCAGTATTACACTTAAATCACTGTTCACGATCTAACTAAGTATAGATATTGTAGTGCAACATCACTACGATGCCAGGTCGTGAGTTAGGCCCAGACATCGATTGATATCAATCTACGTTAATACTCGCCGTTCTTTAAGTATATCCGATACCTTATGTGCGTCAATACTTTATCGAACACGCCTGGTCTCAATTAATTATACCACGAAGGCCAGATATGATCTAATACATAACCTTAGTTTATAATAATGATACGGTTTTGTGGTCGCAGTTTTCAGAAAAGACTCGACCGATTTCAATCATTTTCCTTTGTATAATTTGGTTTTCTCTACCTATACATTTTTGAACGCAATTTGAGTCATTTGGGTGATCGCATTGAATGTAATTTTCAATGTACTTATACTTTGTACTTGCTATCGTTTTGAAAGATGTTTAAACAAAATGTTTGCGATTTTTTCTAGTTTATAGAATTTTGAGTGAGATTTTGAGAGCAACAGAATGGCACCATTTCCACCTTTATCATTTAATTACAAGTTATTTCATAGAGAAGCATCAACAACAATCGGTCCTTTACCACATTCATCTAGCAGCTCTCTCCCTCTTCAACCGCTACTCAATCTATTTAGATGGCGAACGAACCATATTTATACTGTTTCCGTAAGTTTCTCAATTGTTTTGATCAAGTTAGCAATTAAATGAAAACTTCCTACCTGTTCTTAATGAATTACTTGTTACTAATAATGAACTAACTATAATTTGTAGTACGAGTATATAGTATAAATAATAACTATAATAAGTACGTGGTTATAATGGGTATGCACATAAAGTACTTAATAATATAATAGTTGTCTTCGGGGCCTAAGCCAAAATCACTTATGAGCTGAATAACGAACGAGGCTCTAATCCAGACTTTTCTTTAGAGGTTGGATGGTTAAACGGCGGCCGTGCCCGTAAGAGCCAAGATATGCTCCATCAGAAGGTGATTACGAACAAGAAGGAACCCTGGGCACCAAAGTGCAAGCTTTATATATAACTTGGGTTAACACTGAAATGATGATGAATCAGCAATCTTAATTATAACTTTTATATGTTTTCCATTTTCCCAAATTGTGATGTGCAATTTACAGTTGAAAGTTATCCTTGTACAGATATCCAATAACATCGATAAAGTCTATCAACATGATTTTATTGACATTTATTGGTTCGGCCGAGGTCAACAGAAAGAAAAAATACGATGTTGATATTTTATATTTGATAATAATATAGGAACGAATATAGTAGGAACAGTATGTATACTTACATAATAAATAAAAAGAAAGACTACTTATAACTGTAATTTTGTATCAATAAATAGAACCTGTAGATAAATAAATAGATTATTGCAAATACTAAATGCCTAAATAGTTACCTACCAATAGTGGTTTGTTATTAACAATATTGTTACATATTTATCGTTACCTATTTATCGTTACCATATAACTTGTCATTAGCCAGTAAGCCTCCTTTAAAAGTAAATACATAAGAAATGGAAATAATCTACCTGATTGTCAAACTATTCAACCGGTTACAGTAGTCAAACTGTTTTCGATCAAGTTAAATTCTCCTTCTCCAATCCTCTTCTGAACTCAGTTAAGTCTAGTGAAATCACGGCGTAGTAAAGTTAAAAGAAAGACATTTTCAGGTGATTAAATACATTCTGTATACGAGACAAGTTATTAATTTTAAAAATACTTTTGAAAACAAGCTTTCTAGTAAGTGCATGATCAGAAAATTTTAATGAGCCCAAACATGACGGGTTTATCTTATTTAGTTCAGAAGTTCCTATAACAACTTACCATCACCATCAGATCCTGGATATCACGTAGCGTCAGAGTATTATAGTTTTGATTGATTGAGCCCAATTTTACGTCAGGAAGTGGTTCTAATTGAGCTTCTAAGATTTGACCATATTAACAAACTATATATTGTAACATACTAAAAACAACAGAGTAAGTTAAAATAAGTTATTGAGTTTGGTCAAGAACAATATTGACTACCAGTGCACCTTGTAAATGTAATAGTTGAAAAGCTTTCTCAGGAATGTGATAGAGATGTGTGGGGAGCACTATGGGAGCACTAGACACGACTCAGTAAATATTTTGAACGTAGAAGAGCTATCTGGCGAGCACTGTTTGTTGAACGTTTGAACCCTGTTGATGTACAGATGTGGATGCCGCAGACAATTTCCTCAAAATTTTGTTGCCGTGTTATTTCCCATGAGGCGTGATTTCTAAGCAATTTCCTGTATGAAAACACAGACAATATTTTTGCCTAAATCTTAGCAATTTACTTTAACTTAAAAATAAAGTCTTATGTGTTATTTTACATCTATTTATTTACACGGTTCCAAGAGTGTGTTAGATGTAAGATGTTTGATATAGATACGTGGTATTTTCGTGAAATACTTAGCATAAAAGCATATACCTACTTCTATAAAAACATATGTGACGTAAGGTATTCGTAAAAAAATTACAGTAGGTAACATAACAATTTTATTGCTAAGCATATTTTTAGAACATTCGTAGTGGTCTTTCATTTTTAATAAACCTGACTAAAAATTAAGCTTACGTATGCTTTTACGAGTACAATTGCCTGTACACAGATAATACATTTACAGGTGGCTGTGGTGTAACAGTGGTTGATTTCACTTGGTCCGGGTTCGGGGTCGTTGTGGTTTCAAAGCCAACCGACATTGAAACCTCAAATACCACAATACAATTTTACTATGCTACTCTAAACAAAACTAATAATAATGAGACTACCTAACATCTTTGTAAATGCATAGATTAAAATCAAATTTAAAGAGTTATAAACATTGAAACAAAAAAACATGTATTTTTTGTATTAAAATAAACATAATATATTTGTAGTAAACATATAACTTTAAATATTTATAGTAAATTTAGAATAGAAATCTGAATGAACCTTGTACCCACCACAGTTCCAATATTGCTAGCAAAATCTACCAATTCTGCTTCCAAAAATAAACGCAGAATTTAAATTTTCTAAGTTAATTAAGTTTGTTGTTGTTTCGCTCACTTAATCAAGTTTGAGGTATCATCGACTTTACCAACAAAATGTTATTATGATCTTAATCACAGTTTAGTAAATATTTTTATGACATTAATATCAATACTAGTACCCCGCGACTTCGCCTGTAGCCCATATATGCCCGTAATTTTGAATAGTTTTACAATAATGTATGGAAATTTGCCCAATCTGTTGACAATTAAACATCACAAAAATAATTTTTCAATTCGAACTAGTAGTTCCTGAGATTAGCGCGTTCAACCAAACAAACAAACTCTTTAGTAATAAGTATAGAAAATATTAGTATAGATTTGGAGTACCAAACTACCAATATTATCACAAACGGACTTCTTTTTTAACCGGTCAACATCAAAGGAATACATACAATGACAAATTAGCTACGAGGGAGAATTTTGTTCAAAGTTTCTTAAATGAAGTTACGAGTACGTACTCATACAAAAATAACAAAACCAACGAGTAAGTTATTAGAGGGTAGTTTTGTAAGCTCCAAGCATCTACGGCGTAGCGCTGTAGCATTTGTGTGCTACGGTATGCAGGTGTGTTGAGTGTCTGCTCCTAATGTGCCTAAATGGAAAGAAAGAGCCGTTTAATATGGTAGTGAAAATTTTATACAAGAATTCCAGAGCCTGTGTTTGGATTAACGATGCCATGATTGAATCTCTCAAAAGCTATCAGGTGAGACTGTACTTGGGTCTTGGATGGTCAAACTTTTTATGAATATTGTGGCAATAAAACTGACAGCTAGTTCGAGTCAGCAGCGACCAGTTTATTTGCATATCTTTGCATCATTCTAATTGCTAATGGTGTAATGGCTCTTCCGTAACGACGCGTCTTAGCATTTCTTTTTAATTTGGTTTAAACTCTCTCATAGAAGAAATGAAGTTTTGGTGCCTAATATTACGTTCCAATTGATTTATTGATTTTTTCTTATCTATAGTACACTCGAGAGCAATGAATCCGGGTCACTTAAAGAATCCTAAAAATCTCGGAAACTAAAAATGCTAGGTTAATGCAATAAATTGTTTTAATAGACAATGTAATACTCCTTAAATGAAGGTATTAAAACTTCTTAGTTATTGTAAAGTTATATCATAAAAAAATCAAATTTGAAAAAGGGCCACTTTCGAAGATGGAACTACGAAATTACAGCATTTGGTTTTGCTTTTGTTTGTAATCTGTCATTTATGTGGGTACATAAACCATGTTGATAGTGCTCTATATTCATTATTCAAGCTGAAATTATGTCGCTTACGCCTGAAGAATGCACCAGAATACTTACAATGCTGGAAACCGGCCGGAGTCAGCGCGATACAGCCAGGACTGTCGGTGTGTCGCTGTCAACAGTACAAAGAGTTCTCCGACGTTACGAAGAAACTGGTTCTAACCTACGCAGACCAGGAACGGGCAGAACCAGGTGTACCACAGCACGAGAAGACCGATACTTGGTGAACACCATGCTTCGAAATCGCTTTCTCACAGGAACTGAACTCACCAATCAGTTTCGACGCCTCGGAGGAAGTAACCCAAGTGCATGGACAGTAAGACGTCGGCTTGCTGAATCTAACTTAAAACCCCTTAGACCTGCAAACGGCCCTAAACTGGAGCGTGGGCATCGTATTTCGAGACTAAGATATGCCCAGAGCCACTTAAATTGGAGTATTGAAGATTGGTCAAAAGTTATGTTCTCCGACGAATCAAAATTTATGCTCTACAAGCACGATGGAAGACACAGAGTGTATCGAAGACCAGGGGAAAGATTCAAGCAAGCATGCATCGAAGAAAAAGTAGCCTACGGTGGTGGGTCTGTACTTGTGTGGGCCGGAATTTCTTCTGAAAGTCGCACAGAGCTGGTGATCATAGAAAACGGCTCTTTAACTAGCGTAAGATATGTGGAAGAAATCCTCAATGATCACGTTGGTCCATTTATGGTCAATTTAGGTGAGGATGCTATATTTATGCATGACAATGCCCGACCTCATACAGGTAGGATTGTGAATGACTACCTTCAAGAGATGAACATTACTCGTATGGAGTGGCCAGCGCGCAGCCCGGATATCAACCCGATCGAGCGTGCTTGGGACGAGCTAGGCAGATGCGTAAAACAACGAAACCCTCCCCCAATCACGCTTCGTGAGCTCAAAATTGCTCTCACAGAGGAATGGGAGAATATTCCCCAAAATCGTATAAGGAACTTGGTGTACAGCATGCCAAACCGCGTAAACGCAGTAATGGAAGCACGAGGAGGCAATACGAAGTATTAAAATTCAAGAAAATCGTAATAAAGTTCAAAAATTTCATGTTTCCTATTTTTGTTTTAAGGAGAGATCAGCAGTTTTTTTCTTTATGTAATTTTGTGTTAATAAAATGTATGGTGACTCATATTTTTTTTACTTTCATTTAAGGAGTATTACATTGTCTATTAAATACAATTTATTGCATTAACCTATCATTTTTAGTTTCCGAGATTTTTAACATTCTTTAAGTGACCCGGATTCATTGCTCTCGAGTGTATTATAAAATATAAAAACACCGCAATGGACACATAATAAGTATTTAGATTATATTATAATCCAAATACTTTACTCATTTACGCAGACTTCTTGATGAAATGCAACACCTTTTCTAAACGCTTGTTACTTGTATCAATACTATGAATATCATAGTTTGAATATTTATAATTGTATAGATGGTTTTATTGGTATAAAGCACAGTCTAGCGGTACACTGCCTGCTATAATACAGGTTATCCTAGTATAAGAGGCAGGGCTTATAAACGTGACTAGTACTGTCCTTGTTAAGTAAATTGTAATGCTATACAGAGTATACAGTGTAACTACCATATCTGGAACTCTTGTTATCACCTTAATTATTATTAATCTACATAACTCACGCAAAGTGTATGTCTGTAGTCTAAGTGAAAATGTTTTAACAAATAAATTATTATTATTATTAAAAAAAATTGTAAACAAGCTGTGTCTGTACCTACATTGGAGAAATGGAAAAAATACTTGGATTAAGTTATACCTATGAACGATTCTGAACATAAAAATATATTATTTGCGGAACTCCGACCTGTCTATTTGTCTGTTTGTTCGTGATGGATGCAAAAAATTCATTGGATGCAGACATTTGAAGTGTTTTTTTATTAAAGCATCTTGGTTAGTCTTAAAATCTGCCATATATGTTTGTGATGAGACCAAAATTTGCGATAAACAGCTTCGGCTAGCACTAAATAATATTTTGTGAAACGAATATGTTATTTGCAAATAAATACTTTATTGCAACTGGCAAAGTGTTTTCTCCTTTGAGTAGTTCTCAAATAGAATCGCGTGTAGTTATTTATTACAAGCTTCTGAACTACGAGCCAATAAAATGTTGAAGCAAGCAAATACTTGTTAAGTGGTATTTGAACAGATCATTTTTATTAGTAATTTTTGGAATTTTGGAACGAATAACATAGATATCCGCATGCTAGGAAGTCTCAACGTGTGACATGGTAGAATTTATATTTATAACTGTGTATTTCTAGTGTAATTGATAAAGCAACATTTATTCCCTAAACTTTGGCATTTATTACAGTAGTGAGAGGTATAATAGTGTTAAGATAAATAACTTTAACTTAGTTGCAAACTGCAATTCTATTCTAAGCTATCCTCACCTGTCTCTAACTTGCGTTAGAGTCTCAAATCTTCCGAGTGTTTTCTAAGTCGTACGCTAACATTTTATCGTGCTATAAAGCTTTCGTATACTACGTTTTTTTATTTCCCGTTAATATGTATGCGTAGCCTAGTGGTTTGGGTAATGGACTGCTGAGACGAGATCTCGGATTCGACCCCAGTTTCACCATGGCACACACCAATGACTTTTCGATGCGTTTCGAAGTTATGTGTGTATTTATCGCAGGTTTATTAGTGCCTCTGAGAGCACGTTAAGCCGTCGGTCCTGGTTGCCATACAAACATCTATGGCAGTCGTTACGGGTAGTCGGAGCCCACAAAAGTCCAGCCAGTCTAACTTGGAACTTCGATAGCACCATTGGTCATAATGACCATTGGTTGTGGAGGTCAGATGGCCGCCGCTTCACGGAAAATATCAATGTTCAGCCGCATCACAGTTAGACTGGAAAACCGACCCCAACTGAGTTCGGAAAAAGGTTCAGAGAATGATGAGTGACTTATCCACCATGGACTACCAAAGTTACATTTTGACCGAAAGTTGTATCAGTACTCCGTTTATGGCGTAGGCGAGCAGGCTCTAAGAGACAATTTCTCTTAGAGCGTAAAATACGGTTTAAACGTTTTTATGGATTAGATAATTGCCTTAAGGCATGATATTTTGTATTAGCATTTTATCAACTCATTCCTGCACAGATGTTGGGGTAAATATATAATTGGACGCTTGACTGGTAAATCAAATTAGTTCATTTTTATTTATTGAAGGTCCTAAGGGTAAATTCTATGGAAACTTGTATAAAATAAACAGTTATGATGTTACACTTGATTAATGTCAAATAAGGCACTTGTAGTTGTTGGACGGATGCTTAAAAATAATTAAAGCGATCATAAAGACGTTATTGCTGCCATGGTTTGCCGCTTTTTCACAATTCTTTACTTATTAAGTTCAGTGAAATAATATATTTTAAGTATACAAAAGAGCACAATTAAGGCTTCAGTCCGTACGTGTAGTTTATATTATATGATCGTTCTATGATAAACTTATTCTATTTATTAGACCAAACCTAATTACTGATTCCTGACCTCCTCGTAAAAAGTTCTGAAAAAGTTAATTACCTGTTTGACTTTTCTAATTACCTTTTAACTCGCTATCAAACTTTTTCTCAGCAAAGAGTCTGCGTATACCGAGGTTAGAAAATAAAAAAATCTGTCAGACGTCGATTGAGATTGGTTTTAAATCTACTTTACTCGTGCTTTTCTTTAATATTAAAAAGCTATTTCAGGACCGTGCAAATAAACCAAAGTAAACCAAACGTTACCTACCTATATTATTGAAACTGTTACAGAAATTTAAAATTCAATGGAAAGACATATATGCAATCATAATCCAGAGATTCCACTCAGGAACGAGTAAGAAAAAAGACCAGTATAAATAATTTCCTTATAATAGTGAGTAAAACTTATGGTAGGTACTCGTATGAAGACGGAGCCAGTGAAGAATACAATTTTTACTTCTGAGAGTTGCGTCGTCAAATATTTATAGTGTTTGTACCTATATTATACATCATCTATTTTCAGACGCATAAATTCGCTTAATGTCTTTTCAATTTTGTGAGGGACGCAGACCTCGAAAGCATATGTTCCTAAAACTTGCTTACATTCACGCTCCACGAAAAATATAGATTTAGTATACGTGACTGAAATGCTAGATGCGTTGGCAACGAAGAAATGTCTGATAAATATGGCAATGTGCCAGTTTGTGGTGTAGTGCAGTTTTATTGAAATGAATAACAATTTGATAGGCGTTCTGCTAAAATTCATTACACTTGCAGGCATTTCCTTCAAGTATAATTAGTTTGATATCGAAATGTCTGCGTGGACTTCTCGATAAATCATTATTAAGATTCTGATACGGTTTTACAATTTTATTGTATATACTATTACAGTGCTTTAATAAAGGACTGATGTTATACTGTCTTTTTGTACTCTTAAAGTTATGCACTAAAGTTCCAAGTTAATAAATAAACCTCAAGTTAGAAATTCTTCCTGAAATCCAGCTTGGGAAGACCTCGGTAAAGTATCCTACTTTTCTAATAAAGCGACATATTTATGTGGTAAAGTTAATTTGAGACTAAAATAATAGTAACACTTTTGATAATATGTTACAATGATAGCTAGTGAAAAATGAAGCGAAAATAGGTACAACTTGGAAACTTGAAAAAGTTGAACGAACAGAGGTAATCCTTAAAAAGGTCTCGGTCCCGAGCTTGTCTTAAAATAATAACAATGGTCATGATGTCGGATCTGAGGGTTTGTAGTAAACCATTTTTCTTTACGTTGTTTGTTCTTTGCTAGTCCAATTTTTATAAGTAACTATCTTTTCCTCGGCAGTTTCGCTAATGGACAATGTAAGTGCGTTTTCAGTATTTCCAAGTTTGGCGCGACAAGTTGACTTCATATGCCAGATAGCTTGGGTGCATTCCAAAAAATTAAGTATACCATTTTAGACACTTTTGCCCTGACTAAAGAACCCGTGAGTGAAATAGAGAAATACTGTAGGTAAATATTTCAAGTTGTTATCGTTTGGTAAATATAGCATTTACGGAACCGCTTGATTTGAACCGAAATTGTTTGCATAGTGAATGTGATACCTTTCAAGTAAAAGCAAGTATCGTTTCGAATGAAAATTGAAAGGATAATGAGTAATAGAAAGAGCTCCTAAAATACTCGCCATGATTTTTTCACATTCCGATCTGAAATCATTAGGAATTTTTGAAATTTCTGCAAAACGACGCACTTAGCTAAACCTTCAGTCTTCTCTGGCATTTGAAGATCGCTCAAACTATTTTTTATTATTGCTAGACCCATGATTGAATTCTATCTTACCTGTGGGGAGGGGATGATGTAGATGATATCAATATAATGTATACCGATCCTACGGGATTATCAAGCGCAAGCTGATTACAGACATCCGCCACGACAAACACGGACATTCTGTTTAATTAAAGGCAATTTGAGGCAACCAGTTAGAACGCTCTAGGGCGCCGTATTTGTATCTCTATGAGGAAATGCATGGCTAGTCAAAGCGATAGACAGTACGCCGAACAATATCGAGATATATCTATTACGTGACACGTCAGACAGGCAATCGGGTAACTGCAATTGAATCCCTTTACTAAACCACGAATAACTAACATCAGACCTCTTCGGAATGCAATGCAACGGATAACCATTCCATTCAAAAGCATGTGCTTGATTTCAAACGCGGTATTTACTAACAAGCGAGCAGTTGTACGCTAGTCGTCTCTTATGGCTTCCATCCAACTAGCCAGACCCAGAAGTCTAATTGTGTATCTACTTATATTCTAGATAGATTAATAATTGGGTAAGAACACAATAGTGTTCTTACCTAATTATTAATCTATTTAAATTATTAATCTATCTATTATACACTGTTGTACCGGAATACACATGTACACGAGACAAACTAATTAGTATTTTTTAATACTGAACTTATAATATGTTAAAAAATGAAAATGATTATATTAGATTGTATAATGATTTATTATATTGAATTGTATAGCTATTTTCACCAAGTGCCATCAACAGTGTAGATAAAATTATGCCTCATCTAATTATTTACTTATTATAATATATGGTTGAAACTTATTCCGAAATTAAAATGTACTAGTATACGAGTAGTTCTTTTTCTATACTATTTTTGTGTAAAATATCGTATAAGATCATGGTTGTATTCATAGAAAAATAACTTGTGAGTTTTCTCATAAGTTACAAAGAAACACTTTTCACAATTTAATTGTTGAAACCGTCACAACAAAGCAACGGTCCTGAAATTAATTGAACAGGACAAGAAATGCTAAGCGAGTGGAACAAAAACAAATAACACTCACAGGGGAACGTTTTAGTGTCGAAATCCGTAGTGCGATATAACGAGCTGTTTAACTGTTTGTGGGCGTTCGAACCGACCCTTCTGAGTAATTCCCATAGGACTGAGACAGAATAACTAATATTTGTACTAGAGAAGAACCTAAGAATCCTTATATGACCTAACTAACTAACTAGAAAAGATTTACTTTATAAAATACTTTTAAATCTTTAGCAAGAGAATGATAGTCTACTCGATGCAGGATTTGAACCACAGATAAAACCCCTTAATACAGAGGTAGGTTGACTTATTTACTTGGACACACTATCCGAATAATTCCTTCGTCGTCTAGTAAAGATTCTGTTAGATGGCTTCAGACGTTAACTACAACGTATTAGTAAAAATAGATTTAGAAGATACTTTGTTATGCAATGGATTTGTATGGGTACGTTATTTTAAGAGCCCGTTCATCAAAGCCCGTTTTTTAATCATTTATACCAATTTTTAAGTGATAGATATACTTATTTGAAAAATGCAAACAAAGGTTATATGTTAATTTTAATGTTATGTATATTACAAACCGAATAACGTAATGTAACGTACGATGACGACATTATGAAGGCAATTTCATTGTAAGTAGACACATTGCAATTATTTAATGAACAAATAAACGCGTTATGTATACAGGCCTTTCTATTCTTCAATGATTACAACTTAGGCTTATGTTTAGAACTTAATCCGCGCGCTACTAGTCCACCTAAGGGCGACCTCCCCGCAATCAAAGTTTCGCAAGTCTAATCTCTTGAATACAACGCTGTATATTTGTTTGTCTCACAACTACAGTGCTTTAATTAGAGTTACTTCTGACATAAGTATGGACTTATTTCTCGCTGCATTCAAACGCTTAATTTCACGATAAGGTCTCAGATTTGTATAGCGATAGGGATATTACTATTCGTCCTACATGCTAAATTCAGAAATAATACAGAAATTTTCTCGTCACAGTCAACTGATATTATCATAGTTCAAAACTATCGGACTCATTCCATAACTCAATGTAAAATTCCATTCCATCACAGTCTACTTCATTTATGTTAGGCATTAATTAATGTTCACTTTATTTGCCTTTGACTCGAAATATCATTAGAATTTTCAAAGAGAATATTGGAAAATATGCCTTTGTGTGTACATTAAACAATTTGGAAATACTGGGATATTAATTAACAGTCATCGCGTGGCATACAGCAGTGTTCATTTTTGATACGATAGTTAGGTACCTACATACGGAATGAATACAGAAATCAAAAAAGTAGGTTTGAAATGGGTGTATGTAGCTAAAATCATATTTAGCACAATTTATATTTCATTCGCGATCAATACGGTCCTGAAAATGCCGAGATCCGTGGACTATCCATCGATCTAACCTATAAAATTAAAATTGATGTCTTTCTATAAGATTCATATCTTTAAGTACCTACCTATCTCTTTCAATTTCTTCGCTCTCTAGATAGGTAGTAGGCAACCAAATCCAACCCCCTTGTTAGGTGCTTATTATCAGCCATTGCGACCTTTTTGCCTTATTGTAACCTTTTTTTACATCACAGCATCGAATTATTATTATAACATGTAAGTAGAGGACAGTTTGTCAAAATATCATATTACTGAGCATATTACTAGCTGCTGCCCGTGGTATTTGTAGAATTCTGGTTCTGTTCCTAAAAACTAGCCTATGTCCTATTACAGACCATAATTTACTTACTTACCTGTGCCTGATTATCTAGATCCTTTCACTCCTTTTTGCGTGAAAAAGTAACAAATATCCATCGATCCATACCATCCATACATCCATACATTGAGTAAATTCTAGTGTCTTGATGAACTATGGGTCATCTACGAGGAGCTAAGTTAAACTTTATAAAAATACTTTTTTTTATCAAAAAGTACTTTTAAATTTTGTATTTATTTAACTTCAAGTTGCATGTGAACTGCTTATGGCATTTCAATTAATTTAAGCGACCTTGTAGATTCAAAGAAGCGTGTTCACTTTAATGTGATATAACTGGATATAACTATAACATTTCCAATATTAAGGCACTTCCTCATAAGATGATCTTTAAAGAGGTTGAAACTGGAGAGGTTGAAAGGTAAAACAGAAAATATTAAAGACCTTTTAGAGAAATCTATATCTATACCGGATTCGCGTTGCTTATCCTGTAAAACCTTCTAATTATCTTCAAGAATTATTTATTTTATTCGTACTACCAGTAATATTACTAATTTGATCGGCTTCTGACCCATGGTTACACTGATTGGTTACACTGATGTAACAACGGAGCATACTTATGATCGGTAGTTACACTGATGATCGGTATTTACATTGATGTAACAACGGAGCATACCTATGATCGGTAGTTACACTGATGATCGGTACTTACACTGATTTAACAAATACTTATGATCGGTTACACTAAAACTTATTTATAATACTGGCGGCCTAGATTCTACGATAATTAAATGATCGGAGTGTACTACCTTCCCAGCCCTCGCCGACTTCGAGCAACTGCTCGGGGAACTCGAGGGTATGGTGGCAGGGGTGCGCCCCGCTCACGCAGTGATCGCCGGAGACTTCAACGCACACTCACGTGGTTGGGGATCACCGGACACCGATGATAGAGGAGAAATGCTGGAAGAGTGGCCGTATCCACTGGAGTGGTGCTCCTCAACAGGGGAACGGTGAATACGTTTCTAAGGCCCCAACGACAGGACATCAGTGTAAATACCGGTCATCAGTGTAACTACCGATCATAGGTATGCTCTGTTGTTACATCAATTTAAATACCGATCATCAGTGTAACTACCGATCATAGGTATGCTCCGTTGTTACATCAGTGTAACCAATCAGTGTAACCATGGGTCAGAAGCCATTTGATCAACCCAATAGTGTGTTGCAAATCATTTAGACATTTTTTTTCTCTTATCTATTTAATATTTAGTATAGTCTCATAGGAAAGCAATGCGAGAGAGATTTCACAATCCAAAAAGATACCTACCCTTTCGGGCTAAAGAACAGTCATGTACAATATATATAATAATAGAAGTCATAGTCATGTAAAATAATAGTACTTACATGACTGTTCTTTCAAAATTCAAAGGTGAACATTGAAGAAACAAGGTGAACTTCGTGCCTGTGGCAAAAAGAGCGATGTTAGAAAATAGCCGAGAGCATAATCTGAAACAATATTTCAGAAAATAAACTCTAATAGAATCGACAGAATATACACTGGGTAGTTAGCTCTCTCCTGAAGTTAACGAAAGTTAGTATTCAAAAAGTTTATCCATCAGTTTTCTGCAGGTTTATTCCACGAACGATGGAAGTTTGGTATAGTTGGCCAGCTAGTCGTGTGACAGGACCGTTAGTCATAACAATCCTAATTATATCCTAGGACGGAAGTAACTATAACTTGCAAACTCATGAATCTGGGTATACACATCTAGATATATTATTTAGTATTGTTAACTAGGAAGATGAGATTACTACATCAGCAAGAAATTGATTCATAAATATATTAGGTATTATGTACTACCCGTTTTACACAACTAGGTATCAACGTTATATAAGTATCTACATCGGAATTTCAGGGTGAAGAGGGCCCAGACTTCTGTTTTAACTACGTAACCCTAAATAAGAGGACAAAGCATATCTCTCCACTTAAGTTATTATCAGTTGCATGAAAGATGCATGAAGTCAAATGCAATGATTGTAGATAAATGTACTCTGGGTGCATGAAGCTTATATAAATAAATAAAGATAGGAAAAATACATGAATATTTTCCTTCACCAGTTTAAATTGAAATGCTTTCAAGTCGTTTTATGCTTCTATTGTATTTAGCATTTTCTATCATATTGAATGAAATCACGTGTACTTCACCATAATATTACAAAATACAAAGCGATTTCATACCATATATGTAGCAAGTTAAAAGTTTTAGTGAAAGTTTTTTTTTCAGTTTATATCGAATATTAAATCAACAAAAACTATAGTATTACTGGACTCAAACAACATTTACCTCTGTTCCTGTTTGTTTTATATTAGATGTACTATTACAGACGAGTTTTTTTATTAAAAGGTTGAATAAGCGTGTGAATCTAAGCTTCTTCAGTTCAAATACCTTTTCTAGGTAGTCTAGATCCTTTATACCCTAAACACATTTAGTAAACGGTCACCCTTTATTTGATTTAAAAGAGCATTGCCTTTTATGTGAAACATACATTATTATTTTAAACATTATTTACATTGAAACTGTTTGATCCATGTTTGATCACACCGACTCTGGTTCTATTGCTTTATGCAAACTTTGTCGTCTGCAGGATCCACCCATTTCATATCCTTCCAACAAATACGTATATACAGCTATGTATACATAATAGCACGATACGGCTGCGAGTATCCTTCACTATGATACATTTATTTACTTTGTCACCGCATTGTTAGAATAGAAAGCGAAATTGTAACTCGCTTCCCACGAACAGTAAGATACGACGTGACACAGCGATTCAACAAACAGCTCACTGCTTGTCTTCTTAGGACAGATATATTACTAAACTGTCATGAAACCTCAGATGCAACTGGCCTTATAATGATGATAATGTAATACAATGTGGATATCGCAAATCGTTTCGATATACAATCAAAACTATACTATTAGTGTTCTCATCAAGAAGGACAAATGCTTCCATTTTTATGTCACATGTATTGTCTGATTGGATTCAATTTTTAAAAAGGAGGATCGGAAGTATAGTCCTTAAGGAGTGAGTCATTGTCACAACCTATATAATAAAAAGAAAAAAAAAGTAGGTACCCATGTCACCCTAGAAATCCCATAATAGAATTAAAGGAAATAATAACAAAATTGTTATTAGAAATTGCCTATTATTTATTTCGCAATATTTTTATTTTTTCCTTGTTGCGAAGGATGTGTTGAGTAGATAACTACCATGATTGATAATTATCATGAAAGGTGACAGCCCTCATTATAATGAGGGTTGTCACCTTTCGTGATAATAATTATCTATTATGACGTCGGGTTCCAAATATATAAGTACTTATAACACATTTAGTAAAGCATTTCTATACCTACTCGTATTAGGTTACCTTTCTAACCTAAACACAAACACCCCTTGCTCGAGACTGGTTTCACAGACACAACATGTAATGAGTATCTCGTCAGTTGGAGCAGATGATGTATATTAATCCACTGCTCTCAACTGAAATAATAAAGAGACTGTCTTGGCATTTGGCAAACCTACCATTGAATATTATTTGAATGTATACAAACATATATACCTACTCAAATTTTAATTAATATTTCGTATAAAAAAGTTCACCTTTCAATGTAAAATTTGTTATAAAATTTGTACAAATATAGCATGTTAAAGGTTTACAAGTCGAAAAGTAAGGTTCTATTTAAAATGGAGACCGGCTTTACTCAAATAAGGTGGATTTCTCATGCGAAAGTTCACTAAATATATAAAATGTATTATCGGTGTAGGACTGAATTAATGTTCTTCGTTCATTCTGTACTTAATGCTACGCCGATCTCACGTCCTCAGCTTCATTATTTTAATAAAAATGTTGAATGAATTTTATTTTCAGTATAACTTTTCGACTCAATGGTTTTCCAGTTATCTCTATTTAATACATTTGCTCGATATATTGGTTTTTGATGTGGCGTTTTATGGGGCAATTGCAAACCGGTACACAACTGACTGGAGTGGAGAAGGAGTAAGTGGACCCCAGGCTCCAAGGTAAATGTCTCGAATCCAACTGGAGTCAATGTATGAATGCTGAATGATAGTCAGCTATTTGACGTACGAGTACGATGACCGTTTAATAAAACTAGTTTTGCTTGAATTAAGATTTCAATAGTAGATGATCTACAGAGGAAATATTCAGATAGATAAATAGATAGACATATAACTCTTTATTGTACACCAGAATTTTACAGGGTGATTTGTTGAATTAATAATTATATAGTTAATAGCGCAGTCAAGGCAATTCAATCTATCAGAGTACCTGCAGTGTTTATTTAAGTATCTTATTCAGATCTGAGTCCCAGGTGTAAGGACAGCAATGAATGTCGACATTATGTCGATTCTGTGGGTTATTACGGCGCGGTGTTTAATATGGCTTCATTCGTGAAAGAAAAATTTAAGACAAATCCGGCAGATTTTGATTTTTTTATGTACATTATTTGAAGTATGTGATAGAATTCGTTTATATTAGTTTTATTTTAATGAAATAAGAATGATAATATAATAGGTATTCGAGTAGACTTTCGAGAGTAGGTATCATGTAATTGTACCTACAAGCGTAGTTTCGGGTGTATTCAACATGCCCTTTCTTCGATATATCATTATATCTGATCAGTTAAAAAAAATAAAAGATTATTACGACGTATAAAAATGTGGTCTATTAAACTTTAATATTTTATTTCTAGACTTTTTGGAAGGACTATTTAAATCACTTGTCGGACTTCTTATATTGGACAGAGTTTTGAACACATTATTGAAAAGAGTCTAGACAGTTTGGCTATCCAATATTTCTTTGACACCGAAATGTATTTCAAAATCCTGCTGTTGCTGACTTACATAAAATACACGATATAAGTACTATATTGCGCATCGCAAAAGTTTACTTTCAGGGGACAAGTGGGGATAAAAACGGTGAACTTTATCTGTGATTTTATTATTAAAGCTGAAACAGATAAGAATTTTCGTTCGTATAACATAAGCCATATATTTTTTTAAGTATATATCTGAAATGTATCTATAGACATAACTACTTTACAATTTTATGATAGTATACATTATTGTATTGCTACATAATAAAGAGAGAGTATAGTTGTACTTATAAATTTGAAAAATAATTAATATGTATTATTCAAGAGCACACTCAATAAGATAATACCTACAAGGACGAACTTGTTTCGCTCAGTATTTAATTATTTCATAGATACATTGTTTTCGAATTTTATTTTTCTTCCAGTGTGTTATCTATCACACCAAAAACATACCTGTTAAAAAGGGTGTTCCTATCAGTTAAGATTTGCCTAAAAAGGATTGAAATTCAATCCATTGCCAAGTTTAGATGCACTTTAAACATCCAACACCGAGATTTATCAGTTCGGCTGAAGTTCACTCGGGTTCTTTTTGTTGATAATGCCATTTGTAGAGTTGGAGCTATCGGTATCCTAACATCAAAAAGTGCCAACAATGCAGGTCGAAGAAAATAACGAAGGCTTTACCTGGTGCACACACACAAATACGCCCCCAGACCCACTTATATTAGGTACTATTGTCATTATGCTTGTGGTGTATAATAAGAAGTTATACTACTACTACTCACTGCCACAAATACCACCTTGAATTAAAATCTTAACAACAAACTTCACTCGGGTGAAGTCGCGGGCACGGCTATATATAATACGACTGCATTTATCTAGAATACACACGCCCGTGGAACAACACAAATACCTACAACGTTAAAATATTTCAAGAACCACTTTGGTGCACAAAAGAATAAATTAAAACTACTTAGATTAAAAATCATGGGAATATTCAGGTCTAGAGGGAACAGGTTATACTTTTAGTCAAGCATGCTCCACCATCGACCACATAGTCAATTACCAACTAGCAACAGTGAGACAGTGGTCGAACGTGAGTCTATTGACACAAAGAAAAAAAAACATTATCTAAAATATTAACGGACAACTATGTTCAAATAAAAATTTTTTTTCTCTCAGTATTATGAATACCTTTTAACAAATTCAGGTTGCCCGTTAAATATCATTTTTTTACGCTGAGGACATTATACAGTTGATGGTTATCTAAATGACAAAGAAAAATTAAATTAGTTCCTTGCACCCTCCGGAAGTAAGCATTTTTATTCTAATTCAAGTTTAAAAGATTTGTGTTATAAAAGTCCTTTAATTTGTACGTGGATATTTTTTAGGGTAAAAACTTTTGTGACTGGCAGGGCCTTATCAAAATCTTTGACGCTGTCAATCTCTACTAGAAGCTGCATCTATTAAATGGTGGATGTGGTTCTGGCGTAGGCTTTCTTTTGGCGTTGGGGGTTCTGACGCTCTTGTAAAAGACAGTAAAAGGAAAAAGCAGTAGAAGCAATAGAAGTAGAAGAGCAAAGAAAAAAGCAAACAACAAAGCGAGCAAGCAAGAAAAAACAAAGCAGTAGAAGAGCAAAGCCTGAACTCCAATGTGCAAGCTTTGGATACAGCTGGGGTTCAATCTCATATGATAATGATACGCTAAGCATATGAAATTATCGGTTCTTGTTAGATTCGGTTGTGTGGATTCGGTTGTGTGTGTGTCCCACGGGACCAGTTGACCGAAGACTCTAGAACAAAAAATACCAACTATTTATTACATATTAATTACTTTAAACATAAATCTTTTTTAAAATAACAAATTAGATGGTCCTCAGGTCATTAGATGTTTCTTGAAATTTTACGTCTTTCAAGAATTCTTATTACCTAATACTGGAGTAATAATAAAAATATCAAAATGGATTCCAAGACAATTTATTAGCTTTATTAATAATAATAGTCCGCAGTAGCAGCCTAGTCTACGAATTTTTATCTTAATATTATGCTTATGTCTACAGCCCGTTTCATTTATCGCCGTCAGCAAATGTGTTTTTATTAAAGTTTAGATCTCGACTTAAATAAACAATAAACACAGAAACGGCTGTGCCTCATTTTTCATTTGATGTTTATCCAGTTTTATGTCTTTTATTTTAACGCTCCAATCTGGAAGACAAAACTAAAGTAGGCTATAGCATAGTTAGGTCAATTCAGTTCGTGATGAGTTAGCTAAAGATATACTATAGGAAATTTGCTGAGAGTAAACATCGAATAAAACGCAAAGAAGCTAAGATAACGAAGTATCAAATAGATCGAGGAATTTACGAAAGAAAACAACTCAGACCCACCGTGTACTTGACCGTATGGGGCCAGTTTGAGTGGTACGTTACATAAGGTTGTTTGTATACTACGTAAAATACGAAATTTGTAAATCATGATGAATAATAGAAAATATTTCTAATAACCTAAGTAATAAGCATTGAACTTGTAAAGGAAACAGAAACTGTAACAGTTATTATGTGCTGTAACTGGATAATTAGTGCAAGCGGTGCGTGCAGAAGAAAAAGTATTTGTTACGAAGTTTTAATTTTCACTTCATCTATATAACAACCGACGAATGTCGTGAATTGATTGACCTTTAAACTCACCATCATCTCCGCTTTGGATCCGGGTTGACTCCGACCGAGGCCATGGCATTCATCTCGTGTTTAATTAGGTAACTGTTTATTTCATGAAACCTTTGAAACGATTTAGTGGATCCGTTTGACATTTATCTAAGTTAAAATAGCATAATTTCAACTGCCCATCACTTTTTGCAAAATAGAACTTTCCCCCGATGCAAGGACGTTAATATCTGCGGCGTTACCTTCCAGTACTTCAGCTCCATATCACCATAATTGCATTTATAACGAGCATAACTTGCTAAACAGTAGGAGATCCAGTGGTACCATTGTATTTAGCGATGGCAAATCTGTAAGCTAAATACCTACAGTAAAAATAATCGGTACAATCATAATTGAGTAGGTAATCGAGAAAAATACATGCATAAAGTCTCTCTTTCGTTTTTAAGTTGCAAAGTACGCAACTTTGTAGGAACGTCAGTCGTGTTCCGTCATTCATCACTGTGACAGTTTTTAGTGCAAGCGAGTACAGTAGTACAACATAACAAACGCACACGATATTGTACCTCACGGATGAATCTGCTGAGGATAAATTTTGTTCTCAAATTTTAATATATTGGAGTTGCGAATGGTTTTATTTCTCTATGAATAGAACACCGTTTCATAGAAATGAAACCAAACGTTGAAATTCAACACGTATTTTTTTTTTCGTAAAACTGCTTATTATTTTAATTTACGAGTCTGTAAATGAGTTATTTCAATAAAGAAATATAGCACACGCGTCAGTATAAATTCATCTTGCTTGATGGCAAGCTTGAAGTAAAGAATAAAGGCAACAATTATAGAAGCCAACAATGCTAAATGGTAGTCTCCAGATTGACGGTCTCGAGAATTGCTTTTACACGCCCCGTTTACAGAACTCGGGATTGTAGAAAGACGGAAATACAAAGACGGAAACACAAAGAGAAAAAAAAGGAATTCCTAACGGCCTATCGGGTCGAATAAGGCAAACACACTTCCGACTTTTCTCTTCGTAAACAGGCGTGTGACTTTTTAACCTTTCGTGTGTTTTTAAGTTACAATTTTTAATTTATGTACTCGCGTTTAACCTCATATGATTTTTCTTTGAGGTGCCATTATGTATTTTAGGTTTTACTAGCTTCGCTGCCCTGCAAACTTTTTTGTGTTCAAGAAACCTGTATTCTACAAGAAGGCTACAACCTGAGTAGTCTTCAAATTTAGTGTAAATAGGTTGCTTCCAGGCAAGCGTTCTCTATCGTCAGGTATCTACCAACAGGGGATTGGTTTTTTCCAGTGGTAAAAAGCGAGCCTACCGACTACAAAAAAAAACGTTCTATCCTTTGTTAATTTCTGACTTACATGAGTTTGTTTTATAATAATGTATAAAATACTCTATCTGTCAAATAGACTGATCCCCCCTAACTAAGAAACTAAGGAGAAGTCAAAAGATATGGGCCATAATGTTAGATGATGTTGATTGTAAAACGGTGGTCTCTATCTTAACGGCCTCAACAGATGCTTTTTCACGTCCTACTTAAAAACCCAGGATTGTAAAAAGAACATTCCAATACTTTATTATGCGATAAAGAACTGAGTTACGCATATGCCTTCAGGGTAGGCAGCGCGTGTGTGACAACCTTAGTGTTGCACACGTTTATAGGCCACGGTAACCGCTTCCCATCAGGTGGGCCGTGTGCTTGTGTGCCACCTACGTAGGATAAAAAAAAAACAAAATGAAAAAAAAAATCAACCAAATAAGAATAATGAAATGCAGTAAAGTAGACCATTTTTCCAAGTGTAAGCAACATGCAAACGGAATCATAATGATTAATGAATATCTAATATTTTTCATATTTATATTATAGCAATATTATATCCTATCTTATTATTTAACTTTGGGACACCGGTTTGCCGGACGGGTGATCAGCCTCACCTTTGTTGGCCATTTCACCCATATATCCTATCTTACTTCATGCTAATATTAAAAATAATTTTCCTAACCTAACATTAGTCTAGTAAAGTGAAGATCAACCAGCCATTGCTTCTAAATCCGAAAACTAATTTTGTTTAGACCTGAGTTCTGCAGAATTAATAACATAAATTTTCTGAATCACTCAACATGCTATTTAGATCAGGTCTTGTTGGCAAATTGAGATAAAGCAACAGATAGTATAACGCAAAGAAACATTTTTCTTTTAGGTAAGTAGATTGAAATTCCGAGCTACTTTTGTATATTTGAATATAAATTCACTGCAAGAGCGCAGCAGAGTAGCGTACGACTTAATCTATATTTACATTTATAAGTACATTTCCTCTTCGAACTTTTCTTAGGATAAAAAGTTTTACAAGGTAATAAATTTGATTGGACTTGTGTGTATGTGAATATAATATCGGCAAATTCGTTATTGACAATCCTATTGTCCATGGGAAACGTGACGCAAGTACCGGGGTCCACGTTGAAGGTGCCTCAGCCGTGCATGTAAGTAGCGCACTACAGCGTCATCTTTATTATCAACATTAACAAATAACAAAATGCACGCGACTTTGCAAGTCAAAAATAAGTGCGCTGATAAATAAAATAAGCGTTCGTTGCGATACGATATAAATATTGCGATGTTCGTTTTAAAATATACAACGTGTATTATTCAAACACTGATTATTATCATAGCAGTAACTTACGATTTATTATTAATCTACAAAAATAGGTACCTACTACGATAAAATTTATTCTATGCAAGATATTTTAGGAGGATATCTTTAGTTATATGTTTAACTTAATTTCACTATGTACAGCGGTCAGCCTTCAGTAAATGATTTTTAGAACTCATCCAACCTACGTGCACTACGGCAACGTCACGTACATACGAATTTATAGGCTTCTAGCTAATGCCCTGTATGCGTTGCAAAGCCTATTCTTTTATTGTTTTAGAAAACTTCACAGGTATGTGTATGACAGCTTACCATAGTTTCATCGAAAGAACGAAACGAACAGGCGTATATATAGTTATATAGTTTTTAATATACTAATAAGTACTTACCATTTATATGTAAGTATTCCTTTTGGATACCTATGTATATATAATATATATACATTTTGAATATATTATATTCAAAAATTCTATTTTACTATATACCATAATTACTTAAAATTTATTGTTTGATGCACAAGACCTAAATTACTCTACTACTACTAGTCATCATGTTTCACAGTTAGGGGCCAAGAGGCAATCGTAATCGGGGTAGGAGAGCATAGCGAAAGGTGGCAGGAAGTTTAGAAGGTTTGTTCAAATTTAAATATAAACAGCTTCGAGTACAAAATCAAATATTTTCAACATACATACGAGTAACCTATTTGTACCAGGAAAGTGAAGCATGAAAATGGCGTTTAAACTGTATACATGTATGTTTCTGTAAAAAGAAACGTATTCAGGTCGTGTAAGAAAAGCTTACATATCCATAAGTACACACATAACGGTTCTATGTATACAACAGCGTTGTGAGGAGAGGTAGGTAGGTACATAATCAGGGATAACAACTGCGGTTGCGTTACGCCCGCGTCAGCATTCAACCCGGACAAGCAGGTAATGGCTACATTTTGTTATATTTTTGTTGTTGTCTAGAAAAATTTATTCTCAGTGTATGCGTTTTCTTTACAAGTATAAAGTAAGTGCCAAAATAATATTAAGACCAAAACATGAAGTATTACTTTGTTATAGGTAGGATAATCACAAATTTTGGAGTTCGTTAGTTTGTGGCCAGATTGATCGACTGCTCGCTGTATTAACAAATGTAAGAAAGATAAGAACAAAACTTTCAGCAGTTCATATTGGTCTTTGTATAAACTGATACGATAGAAGTTACGCTATGGTGACTCGAATTGATAATAATAATGAATCGACACCTTTATCAATTGACATTTTAGCACCTTAGTGCCTATGTACTGTGTTTGTCAGAACGGGGGCGCAATGTAATAGTTTTCATATAAATATTTATGTAGGTTCACATTTTCTATACTTTGGAGTTTCTATAGTTTGTCTGGAACTATACCAATTAATTAATGGAAGTCATCAAAATTTTGCACTTTTATAATTCTGAACGAATGTACTACAGTACAGACCGGTAAACTTTTGACCAGCGAATCGTTTGATTTGTCTACCGTTCTACGAATTCATCAGAGGTCGTAGTACCATTGGAATTCTATATAATCGTATCAGTTTTGGCCTCCGAACATCATTATACCATCAAAAATCATTACTAAAAAAAATAATGGAGCAACAAAATCCTAAGTGATAGTGCAGTCAATTTTTAAAAAGTGTAGCGCCAGGTATTTAGTTTTTGGATCTGAATTCGGAATCCCGTCCAAGTGTCCTGTCCTGACTGTTCACTTCTACTGATTTCAATTTTATCGATTTTACTTACTTTACTCTTTTGCCTATTAATTACACTTTTAGAAATTATCTAGAGATGCCGAATTTCACTGCACTTATTGTAAAAAAACTAAGGCTAATAATAATATTGTAAACGACAAGTGCTTGAGTTAAAAATGACTCATATACCTAATCCGTTCGAAGCGAGGGCGGGTTGCTAGTTATAAACAAATATGCATAATTTGTAGAAAACAGAGTGTCACCGGTATTGAGCAAAGGGACAAAGATACTGTTTGTTTGAGCTCTAGAGAGATAATCCGCCTCACTATACGTGCCGTATTGAGGAGCGCAATCTTTTGCATCAAGTCCTTAATTCAATCGTCTAACGTAAGCCTCTTTGGATATTGGTCGAGTCTCGGGATTAGTAGATAGTATATTGACTGCACGACTATCGGAATTTACATTCCAGATGTCAATGGTGTTGTGGGCTAATTAGTAAGCTTATTTTTTTCTTCCTTAATAGGTAAGTACTAAATTAAACATATTACTTTTGAGTATTAATTTAAACAGCAGCTTGTGTTATGAGTTCTATAATATGGATAAACATACTTAGATGCTTTTTTAAAATACTTACATTTATTATGGATAGAAACACCCAATTCAATGCAAATATTCATATTCACGCACATAAATATTTGCACTGAGCGGGCATCGAACCAGCGACCTCTGACTTAGTAGTCGAGTGCTCTACCGCTACGCCACAGAGGTCGTCAACATCTTTCTTCTACACCTTATACCCAGTATTATGAAAAGTGTGTTGAAAGGAGCCTTGCAACGAGCGAGAAATGCTTACCTACCCAATTAAGAGTCATCACATACATACACATGGAGTGAGGATATGTACTACGGTGCAGCCGGCATTTAAAATATTTATACATTTCCGCTGCGATAAATTCTAATTTAGCGCTCTGAATGTCATAAAATTATTTAAAAACTGTTTATTAACCTCAAGCGTTAGGGCGTCGTTGAACTTTAGCGCAACAGTGACCTGAATCTGCTTCCAACACAAGCATTTATTTCGAGAGGTTAACGAGTTTACTATAGTCGATAAAAATAAAAGAATATAAGCGCTAAGTCAGTTAAAATAATTTTGTGTGCAATTGTAGTTGCCTGTCGATGCCGGTCTTGGTCAGGCTTAAGATCTTACGGATGTTCAATTACAATCGGCTTAGTAGAAGTAGCGGTATAATAAAAAAAAACACGAAAACTGACGGACACGTGGATGGAACCGCGGACATCGGCTAATACCTACAGTACATAATATCCAATATCAATAAATTGCTAAATGGACGATCCATGGGCTTATCTTATTTCACAACCGAAATCAATCATTCAAAAAAATGACTAAAGAAGAAAAAAGGGCCCGGCTCTCCTTTCACAAACTTGTAAAACCTATTAGCTTTGAAATCGGTGAACATGGCTGTGGCCTGTATATAGCTTTTGTGTAGATAGGTACTGACATCGTCAAAAGTAGATGATGATTGCCACATTTCAACCTTAAAACTCTGAATGAGAAATGCTAATTATATTGTAACCAACATTTTAAAAACAATTTATTAAAGCCCATTAAGAAATTAAACATCATTTTTATCAAGAAAAATAAAAATGAATTTACTCAAAAACTTATTTGTAGAATGTGAACCTTTTGAGGCGCACACGGGGCGCCTGTCGCCAAGTGTGCACCTAGGGTAAAATCATCTACCTGCCCTTGCAATTATTTGGCGTCGGTGCAATATAATAATATTATGAAAAAGTATTAACATGCTTTTTCTAAAATAAAAATTATAATTTTTTCATACTACTTAGGTGGCAGATAAGCACACATACTGGGAACTGGTCACCGTGGCCTACAACAAGTGTGCAACATCAGGGGCGTCACATTAGCGCTGCCGACCCACGCGGGCGGTGTCACGGGCACAGCTAGTTTCATAATAAAATAGAACTAGCTCATTCTCATCAGTACTCCATAAAACCTTGTCTGTTTTGCAATACATGTGACTTTAAATTTACTCACTTTAATTACGCAAGTAACAAAAGGAATATTAGTATAAGTAATATAATTTATGTGAAACTAAAATTTTATGTGCTCGTAAAAAGTTCACACCGCATTTTGAAACTGGGGCCTTACTCTGAAAATCGAACATGAACGTTTCGGATCGAACGAAAACGGACCATTTGTCAAGCAACGACAGCGAAAACGTCAAATGTATTTTGGGAGTAGGAGGTGTACTGATAACGATCGACAACCTCAATGTCAAACGATCGAAGACAGCTCCGAAATCCAAAACGAAACACTTTCGGGGTAGCTAAATGGTCAAAACGTCAACGGATACGAATATTTTCGTTTTTCGGAGTAAGGCCCCAGCACACATTACGCGGCTCTCAAAATATGACAGTGAATCCTGCAAATACCAAACTGCTGAAAGAAGGATTAGAAGAGCGTACCTCCTCCAGGTTACTAAATGTAAACTTTGGGTGCATCCGCGTTTGAATGACGGATACACTCTTAGAAAAACACATTATACGTCATTGTAAAACTTCTGCAATGAGTAATTCTATCAATTAATGAATCAGTAATTTGCCTATCGTAGTACACTGCTGGATACGGACCTCTCCCAAAGTGCGCCATGTACATATTGTACATACGATTCGACCAAAACCATAGGTACCTGTTAAAAAGGGGGCCAAGTTCCTATCAGCTAAAGGTATCAGTTCTTACCGGCTACATGTTTTCTGTTTCCTAAAATGCCGAGCCCTTTAAGTTTGGCGTGAAAATGCATCTAACGAAGCCGTTCACCATCTGCACCTGTAATTGTGACCCTCATTCACCACTAGCTTAATGTCAAGTAAGGTCATGAAGACCCCTTTAAAATAATTGGTAAAACCAAACTTGAAAAATCCACAAATGCTATTAACAGCTATCAAATTACTTCCCTGTTTTACACGTAACACACAGATTTTATATAGATTGTTTCATAAACATTGTGATTTCCTTCCAATAAATAACACATTTATTCCAAGATACATAACAGTTAAGTTATATTCAATTATCGCGAGGCCTCGGTCAACCTAAGTAAGCGATCTACTTTCTCGTTATTGTCGTGAAATGATTTCCTCAGAAATACAAAGTGACAAGAAACAAAAACAAACCACGAGCGAATTGATTGAACCCAGATTTTTGGTTTGCAATGGTCTGTAGTTTGATTTTGTGGTTTGTAGATAGTGTGGTGGGTAGTGTAGTGGTGTTATTCTGTTGTTGATATCACCGACCACTAACGCGTCTTCTTGTTACACTGTCTTGTACTGACCACAAGGTCTGGGAACACACGTATTCAATATATACTTACTTAATAATACATAGGTACTGTCATATGCAGCATTTATGCTAAGACGGCGATCTTATTTGGGTTCACACAATAAGCATAAGTTTAGATTAGAATATAAAACTAAGTGCGTGTCCTAAATAAAAGTATTATCATTAATTCTTTTTTCTTTCTTTTAATCAGTAATAAGGTGGTAAATGATGTGGTTGTAGTAACTTGCACATTAGCACCCTTTTAACGAGTTTACAAGTTATCAAAATTGTCACACAAAAAAGTTCGGATCACAGATCACAAATTCGTATCTAAGTACAATATAACAAAATAATATAATAATAATAGCAAATACAAAACGAACAAGAAATTTGGAGCTTTTCTGATTCAACAGTACACAGTACTTTAGTTACATTCAGAATTCAGAACGCGATTACGTCGGGTAAAACCTTTATGGACACCAAATCACACGCTCATGTAGGTATCTTTATCATAACATTTGTAGCATCTACTTTAAATTCAGTCTTTTCGTCTCTCCGAGGATTTTCTTCTTCATCCACTAGCAGGGCATACAATGTATACGTCGCGAGTCTTATGAAACACTCTTAATCGCATATACAACAGGACTATTTTTATCGGCGTTATGGTCACTGCGTGGTCAAGCCTGTTGTTAAATAAATAATGAAAGAAAAACTGTTAACACTAAGATATACCAGTCGATTGTTATTGAGAAAATACACACTATAGGAATTTTTCTTATAGTTAAAAATTGACATGTTATTTAAGTCTTTAGTCTGCGGCTTCACCCGCAAATGACATGACAATCAATTTGATGAATACCTATTCTTGGTATTGTTTGTTGAAACTGAACGAGATGGATAAAGGCTTCTCGTGGTATACCCTGATCAATATACGTAAAAATGCACTTCTTATTTTTCAATGGAGAACTATTGCTAGTTTAAGTTAGTATTATTTTAAGGTGCTTTTTTAACAAAGCTCCTCCGAAACGGTTTGATCGACTCGTATTTATATATTTGATTCTCAGAGTTGTATTAAGAAATATTAGAAGTGAACATTCATTTGATCCATATCCATACAATGTACATGTTTTGATAGTATTTAACATACTAAATTAAACATACTAGTTACGGTGATGATAAATTTTACAGCTCGTAATCTTAATTAATATTCCTTTCATCACTGTCTTTTTAACTAATTCACCGGCTTCGGGTGCTTCTGATATACCCTTTTTGAAGACATCACTATCTTACTCGGTCTATGCTGTGAGGTCGACAACAATCTAGGTCTTGATTTGAGATTTGGTTCTTCCTTTTACATACGTACTCAAACCACCTCGGTCTAACTTTTTCAACACTTGAAGTGCATTTTTAGGCACAAGTCGCCTGTAACTCTGAATTTCCTGTTATATATACCTATATATACCATAGAAATCTTCAAGTCTCGATTGAATAAGTTCCATTCAAGAAGGCATGATTCCTTGTAACCACATCGTCACTTACCACCAGGTGAGATGATTTTTTTTTCAATTCCTACATCAGATTTGGTACTTGACGAAGCCTGAAGAGCAGAGAAGATTAACTGCTGGTGATTCTACTATTGAACAAGCTGGAACCGCTTAAGAAGTATGTCATAATACTAGACTACCCAGCACAGACTACATTTTTACTTTTTACACTGTTTTTCTTATTGAAAACCTTGAAAATGATAGTTAATTAAAAATTTCTTAATCAACTTTCGATACCCATTACATAAGGCTAAATATTATTTACAAATTGATTTAGCTGTAATAAATAGACACAAGAAAATTGTGTAGACCGGTGCTAGCTGATTATTGCTTGGGTGTTTTTACTACAGTACTTCAAACAAAATGATAACATCTAGCTCGTATGAAAAAATATACATGACAAGTATTTTCTTTTTTCATTTCGTATGTAAAGATTTCTAAGAAATTACGTCTATGTTGTTTGAAAATTTCTCAAATCACTAAAACCTTGCTTTTATACCGGGCGTGGCTACTCCGCGCCGGAAACGAAGCCGGGTGCGCATTTGAAAAATGAATACTTTTCTGCCTAAAATATTCTCTTGGATTAGAACATACTAGAGTTTTATGGAGATTGCTACAAAATTTTGGTAGTTGGCACTTTCCCAACTTTGAATTTTTTGATTTCAATAATTGATAAGAAAACTTTGTGAAAACCAGGTACATTTACACCAATTTACAAATAATGTGTTACGAGGATAAAGATTTATTGTTTCCATGAAATTCAAAACATGATACCTACTTGACTTTGAAAGTTTTTCGTTTTATGATGGCCTTCTAATTGATTGTGTATCGCGTGTGGATGTAATTGTATCTATATAGTTACCTAATGCACTGCGGTATGGAAACTACAATACATGCTCATGTTACATGTTAGATTATAACAAAGTTGAGATTTAGTTTTCCAAGATCCGCATGCACAGAGTATTTTGATAAATTGGTATAAGTTTTTAGATAACAAAACAATATCTAACTGGCAGAGCCATAGAAGAATAACAAATATAAGTTTATCTGATTTCAATATCGGGCGTTCAGGAAGTTTTGGATGCTGGCCTCTAAGTGCCTGACATAAATACGAGTAGGTATAAAAGTTAGAAACTATTGACCTTTTGTTTTATGTCGCTTTTATACAAATTTAACCACTGAACTTCTTTTTACTAACGGAATAATATAATATTTGCAATTTCGTGTTACAAAGTTGTTATGCACAAATATAATACGTAGGTATTATATTTGTCTTGAATCATCATTAATATCTCAGCATTGTGCGTGGTTGAATCAAAAGCTTTCACACTTACTACTTCTGGGTTTAATTCGGCTTATGTAGTTTTTATGGAAGCGACTGCCATCCAATCTCCCAACCCACAGAGAAAAGCCTGCGCCTCGAGAGCCGGAGAGCCTCGTTTTTCAATCAAAAAATGTATTCAACTTGCAGGTGAGGAACACTTGGCCCTGTATACCTTGGCGAGGTCGCAAAAATACCCCAATGAAGAAATAATACGTGACTTGGATAATACGAGTATAGGGTTGCAAGTAAACAGTAGAATAAACAATAGACAAACGTTCGGGTGCACATGCGGCGACGGCATGATGCGGTGCAGTGCGACACAGTGCAATCGGAAACAATGGTGCATTCGCTGACGACAGCTGGCAAACGCCAGATAAACTTCATTAATCCCATTTAATTCGGCACACTCTAACAAGTTTATCGTAGGTACGTGAAGTTAATTACTCAATCTAAGATTATTACATTGTCTTCATACAGTGTTAACTTATGATCACGCCTATTTTCATTGGAGTAGGCATAGACAACATCTTTCCATTTGCTACTATCCTAGCATATGCTTTTCGCTTCTTGTTATCTCATAATTGTTTTTATACTCATACATCTACCGGGTTGCCCATTAGGTAACTCTCACCTCGAAACTCTATTTTGTTAATCTCTTCTCGTTCATCCTCTCTACGCGTGCGAACCATCTAAGAATCCCTTTATTAAATCTATTTTTGTCACTGTATCTTATGCCCTTCCACAAAGTTTCTTTGTCACGCTGTTCCTCACTCGGTCGATCAGGGTCACTCATGCTAACTTCACGGTAACTTGACGTTACCGTAAATAAAAGAAAATAACAAAGAAAATTAGGAATTAATATAGAGTTTAATATCTCGTAAACAGTGCATTAAAACGAAAAACATTTAACTTGATTTCAAGAGGCCCGCGTTTATTAATAATCCATTTTAAGAGGCCACGAAATGAAGTGAGCCTTATTTAAGATGTAGTAGGGTATTCTTTAAAGATTAAACTGAGATGTAACGCTTTGTTTTTCACTCCCTGAATTTTAAATATCTTCTCTCTACCTTTTTACAAAGGTTTGGTGCTTTAATTACTGCTATGGAGCTATAATTATGGGGATAAACTTTATAAAATACCTGTTACTATAGTAATGTTTTATTTATCTGTTTCTAAATAAACAGAATCTTTTTTTGTTATTAAGTTATTCTTAAAAGCTTGACTCAAATAAAACAAATGTACTATGATTATACAATTCGTAACGAAAGGAGAAGGAATTATGTAGTCCTCAAGGTGACAACCGCAGTTGCATCGGTAACTTCACGCTGATAATGTTAGTGACGATATATCAAAAATACATAAACATTACGATTGAAGTTGCATGAATCACCGATTAATATGAACACTTTTAATATGGGGTTCTTCAAGAAGGTTTTTACAGGATCGGCAGAGTCAGCGAACGCCCCTAGTGTTGCACACGTCCGTAGGCCACGGTGACCGCTTCCCATCAGGTGGGCCGTGCGCTTGTCTGCCACCTAAGTGGTATAAAAAAAATCAACACACGTTCACATAATTCAACTTAAACTGTGCATCGAGTGCAAAATGGGCCTATATTTGTGTACCTTTACCTATACGAGTAGGTTGGTACTTATTTACATCCCACGTATTCAATAAATCCTTTATTCACTAGACGAGCTCAAGTTAATCTGACACCTTTACTCAAAGTAGCGGCTGAAAGTTTGAATATTTCAGTATTGCCTTGGCACATTATAACGTTTCCTTTATTTAGTGTAACATACATTACATACCTATAAAATACCTGTATAATTTGCTAGCATCGCCTCGTGTTTTCACCCTGCGTAAGTCTCAGGATCTAGTCCTGTGAATATCGCAATAAAAAGTAGCTGAATATATGTTACTCAGTGATAACGTAGCACTCTATGTTTTCCTGTCCTGGGTTTTTTCAGTTTGTTCGTTGCAAACATACAAAAATACAAAACTTTCTTTTTAAAAAAGTTTGTAGTCATTATATAAAATATTTTTAGGTTCCACGAAATCCCAATCCAAGGTATATACTACTTACCACGAAATCGAAAATGAATTGAACCTAAATCAATAACTTTAATATGCAAATTCAGCGGGTGTTTCAGTTTGTTTTGTGTTCGCAAGTTTTGGCAAGTGATAAATGTCACAAAACTTATAGCCTCCTCTTCGTGAATTTCCATAATATTTTTTTTTTCACGAAAAGGTATGTAGTTTTTATTGTGTCAATAAAAAATTTGACTCGTGTGTCTTACCTCGTGTCCAAGTTAATCTCATTTAGCGGCACAGGCTATCCTCTCGGGGTAGGGACTTCAGACGGCAGTCGCTCTGATAAATGTCAACCCTGTGGCTGTACTAAAATTAAGCAATTACGAGTATAAACAGTTTGGTTTATCCTAAGCGGCACTCTACGAGCTGTTAGCAAGAAGTTTTCGTTCAAACATTCAGATTCGGATTCATTTGCGTGCATTCTGAATTCCTCGTTGGAATCTGCTTTAATCAACTTCAAGTTTGTGGTAGTGCGAACATTTGTTGTTACATAATATTATCATACATTTTGAAATGTTACCATAGCTTGCGATTTTGATTGTGAAATTGGTAAAAATATTTCCTTATAAGAAGAAAATGGCGCTGCAGTTATATTTTAACCGGAGTAACCTATCTTGCCTTTTAGGATAGTGACTGCCAACTAACCTCCAATCTCAACAGGCGGCCCGACCCTCGACCGTATACTAAATTGTGTTTAGACAAAATAAAGAGTTCTCATATTAATTTAATTATGTTCATTAGGTATGTATTTCTTTTTACGTTCGTGAATCAGATTCCATGAAAATATTGTCCAAAATAAATTCACATCTTCATTTTTCCATTTCGTTTTCGCTCCACTACAGTTTTAACTACTCCAAATGTCAAGTCTACTTCATCAGGAGAGTAATAAAAAATCAGTAAAATTTGAACATAAAGCTAGAAAACGAGTACATAATAAAAACGTGGTAAAAAACCACCTTTGTTAAAGGAAAATTTGTTTGTGGACATTCCAGTTATTTTTTTCAACTTTATAGGTCGCTCTCGAAGAGGGTAGTAAATATACTCCTAGTAAATTCTCAGTTAATACGAACAGAGCACTGAAAATCCAGCAAAATTCGTACGGGAAACGTTATTGAAATGAGATAGTACTTCCCGACGGTTTGCTTATATTGGTAAAGTATATTTTCTCCAACTTTGCTCGATGGGGCAGACAAATAACATTAGGCAGGACAGTCGATACAGGGAATCTCGTAAGATCTATCCTTACCTACGAAATCTTTTAGCGACTTATTAGAAAGAAGGCTAATGCTCGCAGGCATAGTTATTTAATTCTATGGAATAACCCTTAATAACCATTGATTAACAATTTAAGGCACCTTTAAGTCAAACACATGTTAAAAATGATACATTCAACCGGTTATGGTAGAATTATGAAATTGTATACATGAAATTAAAAAAAAACGAAATGTTTTAGCATAGATCATGGTATCACTAGAAGTATATGCTATACACTAACTAAAACATCTACCTAAAACTTTTTCATACTCTGAAATTAAAAGCAAGCAGGCAATACAGTTGAAAACTCAGTGTTGAAAATAGAAACAGCACGTCATGTTTAATCCTTATTTTAAAACAAAACGAAGCGCAGAGTTCCTCGCCTAAACTCAGTGTTCTACACTCGAGAGCAATGAATCCGGGTCACTTAAAGAATGTTAAAAATCTCGGAAACTAAAAATGATAGGTTAATGCAATAAATTGTATTTAATAGACAATGTAATACTCCTTAAATGAAAGTAAAAAAAATATGAGTCACCATACATTTTATTAACACAAAATTACATAAAGAAAAAAACTGCTGATCTCTCCTTAAAACAAAAATAGGAAACAGGGCATATCTTAGTCTCGAAATACGATGCCCACGCTCCAGTTTAGGGCCGTTTGCAGGTCTAAGGGTTTTAAGTTAGATTCAGCAAGCCGACGTCTTACTGTCCATGCACTTGGGTTACTTCCTCCGAGGCGTCGAAACTGATTGGTGAGTTCAGTTCCTGTGAGAAAGCGATTTCGAAGCATGGTGTTCACCAAGTATCGGTCTTCTCGTGCTGTGGTACACCTGGTTCTGCCCGTTCCTGGTCTGCGTAGGTTAGAACCAGTTTCTTCGTTTAAGTGACCCGGATTCATTGCTCTCGAGTGTATTTTATTTCGCAAAAAGAACTAAAGACGCACATGTGAGGAGTGTTTTGTTCAATGATGAAGAGAATTTATGAAAGAGATCAGAATATATCACATCACGGATGCTTGTAAAATTATTCTACCGGAAAATTGTGTATCGCGAGGACATGGTAATGGGAGTTTGAATAGCGTTTTATGCATTCCACTTTATTGGGCTTTTTCATAGATATATATTCTTCTTTTAGTGCGGTAATAGTTAAGGATACTTTGGGATTTATATTTAACTTTCGCAATACAACGTGAAATGGTTAAAAGTTCTTGTTTTTCCGTTTGTATTTGGCCTTCGTGAGTGTAATTGTGCATTTCTTAAAGCAAGAATAAGTTTTCTTGGTAGGCAGCATACGGAACCAACATAAAGGAAAGGAAAGTTAAAGAAAAGTTTTCCGGCGGTTCGTAATAACATAGCCGCGGTTTGTGGAGTAGTTTGGTACGTGTCTTTGTCACCGAAGCAGACGTCATGTTACAACACTATTATCAGCAGCCGGCATCTTGTTACGTCACTTTCTTCGCGTTTTAACTACAAGTATATCTTATATACCACATGGTTATCTAAACAACATAATATATACAAAATCATAGTTTAGGATCGATATTTCAGCCGGGTAATACTAGATGCTACCCGACTAGAATTTTGGCCTTATTTTCGCTACCCATGAGAACCTATTCCAGAGTTAAACTACGTGTTATTGAAGACTCTTACATCTATCCTAATTTCAGCAGACGTTTATGATCCGTTCAGCCCACAACCATACATACAAACATCTTCGCTAACTTTCACATTCATTTCTTTTATACCACTTAGGTGGCAGACAAGCACACGGCCTACCTGATGGTAAGCGGTCACCGTGACCTACGGACGCGTGCAACACCAGGGGCATCGCACTCGCGCATGCATATTAAAAGGAGGAAGTACTTAGAATTGTTCATTAATATACTTTTCTATAAATGACAATGTATCCTGGTCGATAAAAGCGGCATCAGCCAGATAACTCTACAACGAATGAGAACCTACAGAAATGATAGGGGTGGAATAAGGTCAGACCTCAATGTTAAGGACCTTTGATTTCACAGCAGCAAAGTTGAAGGTTTTGTTAAATAAATATTATAATATACTGATACATACCTACTTCAAGTCTCAAATTTCCAATAACCTTAAGAACATTGAATTGAAATGTATAATGAAGGCATTTGAACCGTTCCTTGAGATAAAGTACTTACAAGGATTAAACAGAATACCTAGAAAGTGAGCATTTCATCAAAGTCGGATTGAAAGCCACTTAAGTGTTACAGAATTCAGATACGGGAATATGTTTACGTATACTAATGTTTCCTCTCTACTCAAGTCTACGTTATTTTGAGTTCATCATATAGGTGATAGGTAATTCATAATCAACTGTAAATTCAAAATTATACTTCGCCGTGGCTTGGCAGTAGAGCATTCGACTGAGCTACAGACAGAGATCGCGGGTTCGATTCCCGCTCAGTACTAATATTTGTAAGCATGAATTCTATTTGCATTGGGCTAGATGTTTCCGTTCCTCGGAGAGGATGTTAAATCGTCGGTTAAATCTACGGCAATTGTTACGGGTAGTTGGAACCCTATAAATTCCAACAACTGGTCTAACTACAGAACTTCAATATCGCCAATAGGTTGTGGAGTTCAGATGGCAGTCGCTTCCCCGGAAGGTCGCTGCTTCGTACTTAGACTGAAAAACCGACCCCAATTTAGTTGGGAAATGGCTCGGCGAATGCTTTTGGATGCCTGATTTTGACATTGATTGTCCTAGCGAGACATATTACGACTAAATAATAAAAAAAAACCTTATAAAATGTACATTTTTAGTACAGCATTTATACAAGACACACAGCGTACTTGTATGTATGCTTAATGTTATAAGCCTTGCATCACTGTTTGCATACTGTTATTTTCAATGTAACTCAATCACTACAGCAGCTAATTGGAGGGCTGCCATAATTATATAATCGTAGGTATTCTATTGTTGCCTCCGATTTCATACAGTCGTTGTTTGGATTGACGTTTGTTATTGTTGCTTTATTTTGTGTAATTACGAGTATAACGTTACCATTATATTTTACGTCTGTATATAAACTCATTATATTTATTAATTTTCACGACGCAATACGAACAATATACACGCAAAACTGATGTCAATACTTGTATGCCTACTTGGGGATAATCTGCATTTTAAGATTAAGATTATTAAGGCTTAAATAGAACCGAGAGGGATTTTTATAGAAATGAGTAAGCAGTCTATGAATGAATAAAGAGGGTAGGGTAGGTTCTAAGCGTACCTCGACTATTATCTTAAACATTCGATGGAAATAGTCACGCTTCAACCAAGATCTTGTCAAATATTTGAATAAGGAAAGCCCTTACTGAATAGACTATTATAACCACGATTTAACTTTTAAGAGCAACAATTAATCGTGTTTAAATAAATTATACATTTATCCGCCTTTAATTTTACACTTGCGGGATACTAACCCGTTTACACAGCACTGACCACAATTGACTTAAAGCAGTGAATCTTTGTGTGTCTCGGGGGAAATCATGGATCAAGATGAACCCACAATAAGTTTCGTGGACCAAAAGATATGCTTGCGGCAAGAAAATAAAGCAGCAACGCCAGTATTACGCATTTATATGCATGAGGAAAGTATCTTGCGTTAATGACTCGTTAAAGCAAACTGTGATTGGATTACCGATTCTTTGATGTTAAATAGACCTAACTTACTTGTTTTGTAGTTTGGACAGATTAAGCAATTTTTCAAAACTTAAAAGTAGGTATACTATAATGTAAACGGAAATTAACACGATCATTAACTTTTCTTATCATCATTATTTATCAACAGAGCATTTTAGAGTTAGGGGTCTGCTCTCCTACTCTTATCTCTTTCTCTTGATTTGGCTTGAGTACTACAGTTTGCAGATGAGTTTAATGGCCTCATACACCCTTCATTGAGGTATCTTTTTATCACATTCACGCTATATGCACTCAGATTTCCTCCTACCACTGCACATCCTGTTCGTAACTAAACTGGTTCGCTACCAGTTCAGTTTTCAAGCTAAAAACGGAAACCACGTCATGTCGCAGCTTATAACGTTAGGTCCCGCTTGCTGCTAGCGATATCGTATATGCCTATTATTCTAAGTTTGTTGTGCAGTAAATAAACGGTGCTACTTTGAGCGGGTTTGGTTGTTAATTAATATTAAAAAAAATGCTATTGCCGGCGATCCTCTAGACTTATTCTTGGAATAAAAAATAGGTTTCGTCCTGTTCTTAGATCTACTGCATATAGATATATTTCATAAGAAACGTTCAAATCGTCTCGGAGTTTTGTTACCAACACTGTGCCACGAGAGTATTATATATATCTGTAGAAGATGTAGCCCAAATATTAGTAAATATAAAGCATATTCCGTTATTTTTCAAAGCTACAGATGTTTATTTACTGTACCAGACTTTCTCCATTAGGGAAAAGGCAACTGATCAAATACCGTCTGCTACTCGGCTCCTAAATTATGTACGTCGAATAACGTGTTAGATACTTGGCATCTTTAACGACTGTTGGTCCTTTCGCAAGATTAATAAGATTGATTGCCAATATACCAGTTTGGCGCCCATCAGCAAAAGCGAATCTCGACATATCTGGCAGTATACCTATACCGGTTTTATGTACCTACATAGGTCAAGATTATTTGCAGTAACTTTTAAGAGTATAGAAGTGGTTTTTCCAGCTATAATAATGGTAACCGCGTGGTAGTATTATGAGGGCTCCAATATAATATACTAGCTGTTGCCCGCGGCTCCGCCCGCGTGGATGTCGAAATCCGTTTCAAAAACTATCCTATCTCTCAAGTTGGATCGAACTGCACATGGTGTGCGAATTTTATTATAATCGGTTAAGTGGTTTAGGAGTCCATTGAGGACAAACATTGTGACACGAGATTTATATATATTAAGATAGGGTCTAAGCCAACGTCATCTGCAAGTCCGACTAGGCACTGGCTCAGGCTTCACTTTCGGTGTCGGTTGGTCAGACGGCAGTTACACCTGTAGAAGCCAAGATAGGCCAAAACTGGATAAAAAACATAGGACTCCAAATTGCGAGCTTTAGATGCAGCCGGAATAAACAATAGGGATGACGAATATTTTTTTTATTGTTGAAAATGATCATTTTATAATGATATAATGAACTGCAAGTGATATTTTGTTACGACAGATAGTTTCAGAAATACTTGATTTTGAATATTCAATTTCTCAAGCCACTCAAAAACGCTCCATACAAAATCATACCTAGTAGTGACGTCACAGCTAAGTAGCGCGTAATGCAAATGTATGAAGTGAAAAAGAATATCACATTTATTTCAGTCTACGTTGCGTTTTCATGTGTACAGTGCTTAATAGAATTCATTTAAAATCTAATAAGGAATCTAATAGGTTATAATTATATTTTTACCTAAGTAATTTGATTGTTTATTTTTCGACCTATTTTGTGAACTAAAAACAATAAAAAACCATAATTTCGGTTTAGTTAGGCAATATCTAATTTTACAACACATATTTATTCAGAAAGAACTGACACATTAAGCAGTATTGGTTAGAATGTGACGTCATCCCAATTGGATGATGGTGATGTAGAAATACGCGGGCGTCCGCGACAGCTCTAAAACATTTAAATAAATTGATACACATCAACTGTAGTTTCCAACTTTTCTTCATTAAAATCCCTTGTCACGAGTAGCGCTTAAATACTGAACAAGAACCCTACTCGCAATGAATGTCAAACTATGACAGGTTACATAACAATATAATTATTAAGATTAGTTGACAAAGTCTATCGCTATTGTACGTAACCAGCTTAACACAATAATATTAATTAGTTAGTTGTAAACGATGCCGCCGATCGAGTTATTAATACATATTAATAGGCAAATTGATGTAGTCAAGATTTTGGATAAGGGCTTTTAGTTTGCCCGATTTATATACAAATACCTACTAATTTAACGATGATAAAGAACTGAAACTTAAGAGCACTTAAAAAGGTTTCTGAAGGCCCATTTTTTTTATTGTGGTTTCGTCAATTAACTTCACTCCGGTTAATAATAAGTCGAAGGTAGTCTCAGGAATGAGAATCACCATTACAGATATCAATAATGCTACAATGGTGGCCGTAATAGATGAAATGATGCGTCATGTTATGAAGAGAGCATTTATGAAGGACTGGCATTGTCTACGAAGCTGAATTTTAGATGGGATAGTCATGTCAAAATAAAGAATTTTTATACATTCCTAAGTGATGGATTAAGTCTGTTCTGTCAGGCTCGACACTAGAGCTTCGTCTTTATTACTCATACTACTGTTCGGCAGGCAGCATGATATTCTTGCATTATGCTAATCCGTGTAATCTGTTTGTTATTTTTTTACAAACAACTTTTAGAAGTGGGACAATGTGGATTTCTATAATATTATATTTGTCTTACATTTTATAATTTTCAACCCTTGTACCTATTACAAACTGTCAGTTCTATACCAACAATCTCCTCTCTTTCTAAGAAATGTTCAACAAATTATGATCTGGGTAAATATTTATGAACGTTCTTTATGTATAACGGCTTTCGCGTTTTTTGACTATAATCTCCCCGTCTACTCAATTATCAAACATGCGTAAGATTTTAAGTCTGAACATGAACTTTTAGATAAAAATAACAGCATCATAATCCGTTCAGTTGTTTTTTGCGTCCATCGCCAACCAACAAATAAGAATTACTTAATAGAAAAAAATGGTTTCCAGAATCTTTATCATCATATAACTTAACTCGAGTTTTTTTTAATACATTTTATAATTTTACGATAGTATAGATTCGTAGGTATACGCTGTCTAGGTTTAACCGGTACCTAATATGTACAGCGGACACGAGGACAATTAATTTATTGCACATATTAAATTATTACTTGTACCATGTACCTATGTCTTAATGTCTACAGCGTTATATAAAAATCCAAATAGTTTCACTTAAATTGCGATACAGTTAACAACAAAAAACATTTATGTAAATAGGTATGTCATTCGAAATGTTTCCGCACACGCAGCTGTGGCAGCGAACATTGAGTATCTACAAATACGGGTCGTTATTGTAGGGGTCAGATCAGATTTAGAAGTTGTGTACGTGCGGTTTGCTGGGTATTAGCGGGATTACTGGGGCCTTCAAACTCGGAATGTTTTGTAGAATAGCCGGTTACAATGGGATCTAGCTGTAACCCTTGTGGAATTGCTGGCAGCTGAGACTTCCCACCGCGGCTAAGCTTCTTTGACGCAAGCTTCGCTGCTCTTGAAGCCTAATACAAAAATTAAATGATTCTTTTACGTGCGCTAATAAATTGTTAAAAGCCTTACTGTTTTGGCAAAAACAAAGAACGAGATATAAAAACACCGCTATACTAACTGTAGTTGTATTATGTTATAAATAGAAAACGAAATAACATGCTTATATAATTTTACTTTTATAATCGCCGAAGCTAATGCAATGGATCCCGTGAGATAAGGAACGTAGATGTTTCGTAGCAGCACCGCGTAGCAGATAGACACAGGTTGCCTTTTGTCGAAAAATGGAAATAATTTTATCTCAAGCTGCCATAGTTCAGTATAACCCACTAGAGGGAAAACGGCTGACTTGGTTTCATAGCATTTGTTAATATACAATACACAGGTACGTTTGTTCAAAAAATGAATTCAGTGTGGTTTTGAATATATATCTACTTTAAGATATATACCTACAGTATTAACGGATTTAATCTAAAGACATTCAATCCGCCAAACCACCAGTTGACATTCATTACTGAATATTCCGTTACGTCAGTACTACCTACCATCTGTTCTGCGATTCTGTGTCAGCAATGAGATGACAACTAGACCGTTACGATTATCCTCCAATTAAACTAATGCACAGTAAGAACAGAAAATCAATAAAACAAAACTGCTAAATCGTTCAACTTGCCATCGAGCTTGACAAAACGCTGTGAGATGTCACTCAAAGGGTTTTAGGAGAGGAGCTGGTGAAGATCAACCTTCACCCATCTCATAATTAGATGGGATTTTTATTTAAAGCCTGAAACAAGTTTGATAACAGGCAGTACTCATTCGGAAACCATAAACCGGAAGAAAATTAATGGGTACCGCCTGCTATCAAACTTGTTTCAGGCTTTCAACAGCAGTAGGGTTTTTATATTTTTTGATCATTTTTAATGAGTGTATTTACGGTACTTATTACAAAAATCATTTTCATCATTTTTTCACAAAAGACTTTGTATTTGACAAAAAGCAGCTGTTTCATAATAATATGTGCGAATGTATTTTGCAATTTTATTAGTTACAGTACATATGATGCAAAACAGTGCGGCGGCCCCGAACGCCGAGAGGAAAGCCTACGCCAGAATCTCATCCGTTAGTCACTAGGTGCACTGGCTAGCACGTGAAGCTGACTTGAGTCCCATAACGTAGGCGGGCCCATAAACCATTTTGATCAGTCTATTATAGTGTTCCACCGGGTCAACCTCGACTAGCTTACCCACTTAAACTTTGGCCATCGATTTTTCATTCACTCATTACTCATTCTTGCTACAGGCTTAACTGAGGCTGGCTTGAACTGCACTGTGTTATTATTTATTTATTAACTTTAATGGATAAAATAAAAAGCCTGTTACCTACCTATAGTAAAATTTAATATACTGTAAAAACTATAAAATATGTCAGTATATAAATTTTATTGTGACATTATTAGTACTGATATTTATTTATTCAGTACATTTGCCCATGATAATAATATATCGTGTTTACTCTGACTTACCCTTTTGTTTACTCCGGCTTACAAAAACAAGTCAGACTACCTATATAACTTATTTTTGAAAGCCGACGTTAAAAATATTTTTTCTACTTAATTGTACCGACTGAAGATGCCGATGCGTTGCCATGCGAGATCACTGTAACAAATGATTGGCTTAACATCTCATGGATGGTGACTAAAAATTGCATGCTTGATGTTCATATTGACTGAGCGGTATCTAGACTATGGCATTGCCTTATCTCATTCTTAACCGATGGTCGCATCTCACCTCAAGTGTATTGTACTACTCGATCAAGTTATCTCGGATGAACATACTTGACCAAGCATCACATGACCGTACAACTGATGACATTCCTATAGTTGGAATTCCAAGCGCCGCGCCGAGTGAGCTTCATATTAGTTGTAATTAATACGCTATGTTGGACTAGCATCTCTACAAGAACACTAGTTATTTCAAAATCAATGTTATGAGGGAACTAGTATTTATGTTTTGGAATTTCATATATCTGTCCAATAGACGAGATTCAAGCAAAAGATTTTAAAAGACTAAAATAAAATATAGTTAAGATATACGGCGACGTACCCGTACGACCTCAAAGTTTAGACCCTTTTACAAAAGTGCCCTAACGACCTCTTTTTTGGTACCCGTACGACCTCCGAAATAAAAATTTATAAAAAGGGGCCCGTACGACTATTATAAATGCGAAAGTCTATCTGGATGGATGTTTGGTATTCAATGGCACTAGAACGGCAGTAGAGATCTGGATGATATAAAATATTATCTATCCATACTGTCTTTTCTACACATAAAATTTAGCAAAATCATAATGTGAAAACTTTACATTGAATATTTTTTTTAAAAAGTAATTGAAGTGTTCTTGGAGCGGTTGCCCGTCGATCGCAACAATTATTATTATTCTATAAAAATCCTCCCTATCGATGTAGACTGGTAACGTACCCAAAAGGCTGGCGGCATTACCACGTTGGATTGGATGGTTAAATTTCGATTCTTTGTGCAAAAAAGAAGCCAGCCCTTTGGTCACGTGAAGCGTCAACCGGTCGCTTTGCAATTTCTTTATAAAGCGACCGTGCGCTCGGACCCCACGAGCCTAATTTTCAACTTAAATATCTACTATCACCTGTCCAATTCGGGAATACAGTTTGGATGCTAGATTTTACCTGCAGTACACACCTAATATCTAGTTACTACTTTCTGATCCCATTTTGGTGCCGTTTGGGAAAACCAGAGCAGGGAGATTTTTCCTCAGCCTAAGGCGATCTGACGCATAATGAATGGTGCGAGGAATGAAGTTCCTTTCATATCCCGTTTTTCGGTTATAACTTGTGAGGATAAATACTGCCTGTCTGTGACAAGCATGGCGATGATACAATGTGGTCGGTTTAATCCAAAGCTTGCACTTTCTAGACCTCTTTCCTATAATTGAGATTTTTACCTTGACTTTTATAGGAGCGACCTTTCTAAACCTTCTAACGACTAACCCTGAGAAGAAAAACCTTGCAGAGGCTTGCAGATAACGTTAGCTTAGGCCTCTAAGATCTTCGTTTTCGGAACTGTTTCTCTAACACTCGTTATTCAAAAAACATTCACATTCTCTGAACCTTTTCCCAACTCAGTTGGGGTCGGCTTTCCAGTCCAACTGTGATGCGGCTGAACTTCGATATTTTACGTGGAGCGACTGCCATCTGACCTCCACAACCAATGGCGATATCGGAGTTCCAAGTTAGACTGGTTGGACTTTTTGAGGGCTCCAACTACCCGTAACGACTGCCATAGATGTTTGTATGGCAACCGGGACCGACGGCTTAACGTGCTCTCCGAGGCACTAATAAACCTGCGATAAATACACACATAACTTCGAAAAGCATCGAAAAGTCATTGGTGTGTGCCATAGTGAACCTGGGATCGAACCCGAGACCTCGTCTCAGCAGTCCATTACCCAAACCACTAGGCTACCGCGGTTTCATTCGGTTATTCAAAAAACATTATGAGCAAAAATTCTTATAAACCGACTACGAATACTTGCAAAAGTAATAGTGGTGACACAGTTTTCAAGAGACCTTGTTAATATTCACGTATAGTAGTTGAAGGAAACAGTCTAATTGTGATCTCTGTAATAGCCCAACGCCTTGTTTTAAAACTCGCTGTTGATTTAGTGCCCACATTTTAATACAGACAGACCATTATGTCGACGACCGACCTATTACATGAGGAAACTTGACGAGACGAGAGCCTAGACATAAATTTATGGCTTCATGGCTGTGCTTGCATTGAGGGCACTTAAAACAAGTGTAAGTACTTATTTGCTTATAAAATTGAAATAAAGAAGTTGAAAGTTATATGGGTACTCTTAGCTCAGGTAAAATACGGATTAGAGGCTCTCATAAATGATTTAAGCAGATAAAATGTAGCTAACATAAAGCGACAGACGCCCGTCGTATGTTACAGATAATACGCTCAAGTGAAAGACAAATGTTCTAACGTGGACTTGACACGAGGCTGTAAAAATAAATAAAGGGACCACATGATGCCGTGGTGCCTTGAGCTTTACACACATAAACACTAAACACATACACGTAATATGAAATATGATAACAGGGACACAGAGCGTAGCAGCGTGACTTGTGTTTCAGACTACACATAAATCTGATAATTATGTTTATTATACAGTAAATTATATGAATCTCTACTCTTTATTTTTTTACTATACGAGTAGTAGGTACACTAAACAGTTGACCGAATACGTATTATAAACATGATTGACTTTCAAATATACCGTTTGGTTTCCTTGAATGAACGAACTTGTAGTACATAATAATGAAAGGTTAATTCCCAATACTCCGATCAAAACTCTGATTGGTGAAAGGAACGTGATTCTTATCGTTGATCTGGATGAGTAACAATTCTCAAAGGCGAGTTCAGATATTTATCATATTTTATTAGACTTATGGCTTAGTTATGGTCCGTTGATCGACAAGCGTTTTAGTAACCAGGTGCGGTTGGCTTTATACCCACAGGCGGCCACAGGTGCTAATAGGACACTATATACCTGCTTGAAAAAGCAATATATCTTAGTACTAAATTGCATTACAAATATGAAAAACAAATGGATAATACAAAACTTATTCAAAGTATCGAGAAATCAACTGTAATGAACGCATTATGTCATTTCAAGCTAGGAGAAACGAATCCTGTTGTTGAAAAGTAAATATGATGAGTGGTCATCTGCAACTCCGTATTTGGAATCTTTTCTGCAACTCCTGAATAATTCGCAGAGCATCATATTGCTTTTCAAAAAATAGATCTAGTCACTGCACGTCCGTTTAAATCCCACATTGTATTCCACTGCATTTAAACGCAACCAATTGTGAAATTCACATTGAAAACACACTTTCCTTTGTGTGTTCAATCATATTATGCAGATTTCTAAACATGCTTTATTTACTAAGATTGCCAATAAGATGAGTAAATTTTAGCTCCGAGTCACAAGCATTTATTTCAGCTTGACTACATTCACAAATATGATTTAACCTTTTTGAAAGTACTTGAGATTGGAGTATGTCCCTATCAGCACCTATACTGCAAATCTAATATGCCAGTCGTTGTCAATTCGATCATAATTCTTGTAACTGACACTACATTGGCTGAGATTGCATAATTATAATCTTTGTGGCGAAAGCTATTCACGTCACTAAAGTAGAGACAGTGACTGTTTTGAACTTGCGCCTTTTCTTGGTTGCTATTCTATAATTAAGTAGGTACTATTTTGTGCTCGCACCAGTCAGATAAATGAGTCTGGTGGTAATATGAGTTTATTTTCACCATTTATTACAGTAGTAGTAGTAGTGTTTTTCTAAAAAATCGGTATCACCCTTCTTCACGCGGACCATAATTATATTTTTCACATTGTGTTTATTGCAAACTTTCAATTCAATAATGCAATTGAAATACAAAAAAGAAAGTCCGAAAGCTGTAAATTATCATAACGATTTACTAAAAGTACAAATAAGGGTTTTCTTTACCAAAATTCACCGCCGTTGAAGACACTGTAAATACTCACGATGAATACTGTTATTCCAATTTACAAGTTGTTGAAAATCTTTAAATTTAAATTAGTAAACGCAAAATAACATTGTGGCATTGTGTTACAAAGAAACAAATATCACATTGGTTAAATGGCGAGTCAGTGCAGATAATCTTGATAGCAAAATACGTGTACAAGGACAAGGTAAAGAGAAATAAAAAAGCGCAGGGGTTTGTACCAACTATTTTTTATTCGATCAATTTCTTAAACATTTTTCACATTCACATTGAACATTTTTATAAAGCCGAACTTTAAGCTTTGTAAACTAGCAAGCACTTTGGATATTTGGATAGAAACACCGAGGGACAAAAAAAAATGTATTTTTGGTTATAAGTATACGAGTACACTCATAATGGCTGTTATTTTAAAATTCCAAACAGACACTTCAATTTTATTAATTTGCATAGATAGGTTGATATTGTGAGGATATAAGGCTGGAAGTAAGCAATTTATTACCTATACTGAACAGAACGTTTAGATACGAGTAGATCTGATGCACAATCAAACGGTCAGAGAGTTAAACCGCTTAGAGGCACTATAAATAGGAACCCAACATGTATTGTCCATTTCAAGAATTCAGGTCAGTTGGTTTGTTACCTTGCCTTGGTAAAATGTGGTGGACTACTTGTCATGAAATTTCTTGATATTATTAGTATAAGGGCAACTAATATCAGAGTTTTTATTGGATATATGGGATCACAATCCAGATCTTCGAACCCACCTCACCTCCAAACTGGTACAACCTGCTGATTGATGGACGATGGACGTGGTTCTGGTACAGGCTTTGCTCTTAGGTTTAAAGTTTAGATGGCAGTTACCACTGTAACAGTCACGATAAGTCAAATCAAGACAAAGAGTAGAAAAACGGATTTCTGACTAGCTTTCTTATGATGATAAAATCAATCGTTTCTTTTGTTAAAAGATCAAACCTAAATTAGCTTGTTTGTATATCTAGGTAGGTACAGTTTGTATTAACTTAATTTACATGCGGCCTCGAACACATCAGAGGTTATTTTATTTATTCCAATAAATACAAGTTGAATGAAAAGACCTTTTACTCGTGCCGTTATAACATTTTGACTTCTATTCGAATGCGTATAAGTGTTTATCATTATTCACTCGTGTATTGAATTTAGAGTTAACACAGAAGAATCTAAATCGAGTTCGTTAAAAATATCTTTATAGAAGGAATAATATAAAATGTTTTTATTGATTGAAAACAAATATTAAAGAAAGATGAGTGTGAAAATTTCAAAAGTTATATAACTTTTCTACGGATTACAATACATATACCGTAGGTATGACCATTTTGGATTCCATACGGTGGGTACTCCCATACGGTATTACTCGATAGTTTACGTGTGGAACGCAAAACTCACACTTCAAGCTGTGAGTTTTGCGGTCCACGCGTTAGTATTTACTCGTTTTGGAGTAAAACTATCGAGTAATACCGTATGTGAGTACCCACCAATACACCTTTGAATTTTTTTTTCTTATTTATAGTATTGTTTATTGGTATATAATAGTAAAGACCTTACATGTGTCATAACATAATACATTACAGAATATTTAGAACATGTCGATGGTCTAAAAGAAACAATGTGCTAATTGTATAATATCTTTATTCTTGTTTCCTTTTAACACAAGAATAAAGATATAAATCAGAATAAAATTTGAAGCATTCTCCACTACACAAAATATATATTTAGCCAAATGATATGCTCATTTGTTGTAGGTTTTCAATTTTATGAAAAATCTAACCAGCAACAGTTATGATGTAATATGATTATTATTTCATTTTCATTAATTTATTACTGCACAATGGCAACACAATAAACTTATCGGTTCAAAATTTTATTGCCTTACGGCTTAAGTATATTATTCTTCAAAATGAATCATATATATTATGACGGTTTCAGCCCTCAAAGCATGGCACTATACAGTGGCGTAACTATACCATCTGGGGCCCGTGGCAAATTCTGTTGATGGGGCCCTATCAGTAAAAATCGTCACGTTGTACTCAGTTTAATTTTAATATTTATATAACCAAAACCAATATCAAAACAATTACACAAAGAATACCTACGCAGTCAGTACCTAGAGCCCTTTTTTACATACATACATACATACATACATACAAATCACGCCTGTTTCCCATTGGGGTAGGCAGAGACAACATCTTTCCACTTGCTACGATCTTAGCATACCCCTTTCGCTTCTTCAACTTTCATATTTTTTTTCATACACGCACGCCGGTTGCGGGTACCTACTCTTGACCTAGGCCTTTCTCCAAAACGTCTTGGATCTGATTAAAATATGTACGCCTAGGTCGGCCTTTACCGGGTTGCCAATTCAACCTCACCTCATATAGGTATCTGTTTTGTCAATCTTCTTTCATCCATCCTCTCTACATGTCCAAACCATCTAAGTATCCCTTTCTCTATCTTGGTCACTACATCTTCAACTATACCGCAACGTTCCCTTATCACACTGTTCCTCACTCGGTCCATCAGCTTTACTCCAGCTATCCTTCTTAGACTTCTCATTTCTACAGCATTCAATCTACTTTCATGCTTCTTCTGCCACACCCAACTTTCACTACCATACATACCCATACATCGATGTGGGAACGAGAACTCCTCTATGTACAGCAAGTCGTGCCTCTTTAGACATTTTCTGTTCTGACTGCTCATAAAATTACGCAGTGCTCCATTCACTTGATTACCTGCCGAAACTCTTCGCTCAGTTTTTTCCCTTTTTTTATGGTGCGGAAATGGAACCACGGAGATGATTATGTCGGGATCGAACGCCGTCTTGAATCTGAATTACCAGGATGTAAGGTTACCAAATAGGCATATCCCTTGCACCCTAGCTGACCCTTTCTCGTCTCCTGTGGCGAGTGGGAGGCGCTGCTCGCCTACGTTGCCCGGGTGCACCACGTGCCCTCATAAAAAAATATAAAATCCAGATGCCCGGGATTCCCCTTTTTTTCCGTGCGGAAATCCTCATGGATACCCACCCCGCGGCCAGCGGGGCAGGTTATGTCGGACTCTTACCGACTAAAACTGCACGCAGTCTAGGGTCTTCTGACGCCAGGGCGTAAGGTGGCCCAAAGAGCATTTCCCTCGCACCCCGGCTTGACCCGGGCCATCTCCGGATTCGAGATTCGGCCCCCTCGGGTTTGGGAACTACGTGGTTCCCGTCAAGCCTCGAGAATAGGGGGGCGCTTTCGCCCGCCTTCGGCGTCCGCGCCCGCCGCCGTCCGGGAGAGCTCTGTGCAGCCTCTCCCGAACCTTTTCGCCTCGAGCATCACTTGCTCGCAGAAGAAGGCGGCGGCCGACCACGCGTCCGCACTCGGCACCATCGCTGCGATCATTACCGGCAGCGTGAGGACTCCCACCCCGAGGGCTGTCAGGAGGGCCTGTCTCGGCACCTCCCACGCCGGACACTCGGCCAGCGTGTGCAGCCCTGAGTCCTCGCCCGCATCGCAGTGATGGCACTCGGGCGTTGGCTCCTTCCGAATCAGACACAAATGATCCCCGAAGCACCCCTCACCAGAGATCACCTGCGTCAGCCGGTATAAGAGGCCCCCGTGAGGCCTCTCCAGCCAGTCTTCCATGACGGGTCTTACCGCCGCTACCACGGCGTGCCCCGCGCTTGGTTGCCCAAGTCGGTCCTTCCACTCCATGCCCGGGATTCCCATAACATAGTGTTTGCTAGCTCCCTGCGCTACAAATATTTTGTCGCAGTACGTTGCCAACGGCAACGTACTGCGACAAAATATTTGTAGAAACCTATGGATGCGTTCTTTTTTTTTTTTTTTTTTTTTTTATGTCGGTCACGTCAACATGACTTCACCTCGCCTGATGGTAAGCTGAGGCAAAGTCTCTGGAATGGGAGTCACCATTGCAAACACCGATAGTGCCAAAATGGTGGCTCTCAGCTTGACGGCCTCATCAAATGCTTTTTCACGCCCCGCTTAAAGGACCCGGGACTGTATGAGGAAGGAAACACGTGAGCTGGTAAAGAATTCCAGGCTTTGATGGTGCGGCAAAGGAAAGAGGCACCGAACCGCTTGGTTCTTGATGGAATTGTTTGCACCATATGAGGGTGGTATCTCAGCCTTGCACGTGTTGTTCTGTATAGGAATGGAGAGGGTGGGACTAGTTGGTAGAGCTCGTCGGAACACTCCCCATGGTATATGCGGTAAAAAGCTGCCAAAGATGCTATATCTCTGCGCAATTGCAGGGGCTCGAGAGTGTTGGTAACTTCGGGACTCCCAATAATACGGGCCGCGCGTCGCTGCAACCTGTCGAGAGCATCTAACAAGTACTGAGCAGAGCCATCCCAGAGATGAGAACAGTATTCCACGCCGGAACGGATTTGTGCCTTGTACAGAAGACACCGTTGCTCCGGCGTGAAAAACCGTCTCACCTTGTTCAGGACTCCGAGTTTCCGCGAGGCCGTTTTGATGATGCTCTCGTTCTAAAATGAATAGAAATGTGCTATTTACTGTCATACTACTGACACTACAAAAATGCCATTTAATTTTGGTCTTTATTGTTATCAAGTTAAAGTTTAAAATTACTTGATATTTTATAGAGCGAATCGAAAAGTTTAATGAATCTGAATTTTCATTTGATTTTAGACTTTAACTGTATAATGGTAAAGTTTACAATTAAATAGTATCAGTGGCATGACAGTGGTTTGCCTTTAGCACAATCTAGGCCCAGGACATAAAAAATATACTTTTCAAATAAAATAAAATACTCAGGTACAATGCTAAAAAATATTTTTGCGCTCGCGGCCTTTTGGGCCGGGGCCCCCTTGGGTCGGGGGCCCGTGGCATTTTGCCACCCCTGCCACCCTATTGTTACGCCACTGGCACTATAGATCCTATGTCCATTAGTTCCATAGCCCAACACACGACCGCATGATAAAAAACAAATTAAATTGATCGAAGATGCCCACCGTTCTAAATTGGTCTCCAGAGCCCGATTTAGCAACACCAGCAAAACGCGCAAGCTCAATAATTCAAATATAAAGGAAACTCAAAAAGAAAACTTTGAAAGTGTAAATAAAACCTACCTACGTTTTCGTGAGAGTTTTTTTTTACGTAATTTTACTGAATCGTGGCCTTTTTTGTAGTTTACTAACATGTCTTTTTTCTTTTTTTTATCTTTATTCTTTCGTTACTTGTACATATTTCTTCCCATTTGCGTGATTACTATTTTTTTCTTCGTAATTATTATTAGATAATTATAAGTACGACTAAAGCGTCTTCAAGCTTGAAAAAGTCTAATGCTAGCTTGTAGATAACCAAGAACCAAATCAAGTGGATCTATATAGGTATAAGGAATACTTAGCTGCCTTTCAGGTTAACGAGGGCAGCTTGTTAAGTATCTGTAAAGTATTTTACAAGGGACGTAGGACACGACGGTATCTCCGGTCCGAACTCAGCAGTCCAACTGAGGTAGTATCTTCGTCCTTCAGAAAACCGCGGCCATAATAACCATCGTGTTGTGTTCCCACCGGTTAGTAGGGTAGCCAAAGTTCACTACACTCCTCCTCCCCCCACTCCTTCCTAGGCTCTCCACCCCTTCTTAGCCCCCCCTTCCATACAGGGTAGGCAGCGCGTGTGTGACACCCCTTTTTTATCGTGCGGAAATCCCCATGGATACCACCCCCGTCGGCCATCGGGGGTGGTTATGTCGAGATCGAACCGACTAAAACCGCACGCCGTCTCGGGTCGTAATTACCGGGGTGTAAGGTAACCCAATAGGCATGTCCCTCGCACCACAGCTGATCCTGAGCCATTTACGGTTTTAAGATGGCCCCCTCGAGTGTAGTATAAAAAAGTGAGTAATTTTAGAAGATTCATTGTATGACAGCGCGGTATGGAAAAATGTTAAATACTTTAGAAGTACCTATTTAATATTTACAAGACGATCCTCAGGGTTGATACGTAAATAATATCGCCATTTCAGAAGTCATTAATAATAAAAGCAATTACGAGCACGAAGTCTATCTATGTTTGTTTTCTTTGTTGTTGGTACTATAATTATGAACTTATCAAGTAATTAGGGCATTGTTCTTTGTTAGTTTGATATGAAACAAAGTGAATTGCTAAAGTAATGTGAAATAATAATAAGAATTAATAGATACACTTGAATAAGTTGACCACAGTTATTAAAACTCTCAATTCGTATTTTTGCATTTTTACAAAAAAAAACTAACGATAAACAAAATACTAAATAAATTAATATTTGCTAGTAACACTTATCAATTATAATAATACTAGCGTACCCGCGCGCGGCTCCGCCCGCGTGAATGTTGGCTATCGCCACCAAGTCTTTTTAGTAAGCTGAGGGACTGCCCGTACTAACTTTCAATGTCTATTCCTTCGCAATTAGTGGCTGCAGCTAAACGTATTAATTTCATCTCAAGTTCTATCAAACCCTTCAAAGTACAGTGCCATGCATAGCGGCCAAAGCCCGTTTATTTACTATCATTATCCTTTTGCATTGTCTTCTAGATTTTATGGGGATTAGATAGCTGCTCTGGCCAAAGTATGTGTGACTCGGAAGAGGCCCTTTGAAAAACCCTTTCATCATAGTTGCATTGCACTTTCACATTCGATGCACTATTTATTATTAGTGAACATTATTTATTTCCGAAAATTGAGTTTTTTACTATTAAAATCTTGCTACAGACATTAACATTTGACAACCTGATTTAACATTCAAGAAGTTCATGAAAGTAAAGAAAGAGGATATACTAATAAATACTGGTCAAGTGCGAATTGGGCTCGTGAAGGGTTCCGTACAAAATTGGGTTGAGGGGGATTTCCGCACGACAAAAAAAGGGGGCGAACTTAACTTTGTTGCAGTGCTTCTTGTCTTGAATGACAGACATACATTTTTTTTTGATGAAGTAGGTAATATTTATGCTTTCTGGACTTTTCCCTGTACTTATGCTATAAGATTTTACTTTCTGCAAAATATCTGAATTCTAGCCCAAAGGGAAATACCCCTTTTTTTTCGTGCGCAAAAACCCCGTCGGGCTTCACCTCAACGGAGCCAACGGAGAGGTTGGTATGTCGGCGTCCTACCAATGCCTGTGTGATCGAGGAATCTGGTGTGTCCTAGTAAGGATATCCCAGAAACCCCAACCGGTTCCTGACATTTGACAACCTGATTTAACATTCAAGAAGTTCATGAAAGTAAAGAAAGAGGATATTTTAATAAATACTGGTCAAGTGCGAATTGGGCACGTGCAGGGTTCCATACAAAATTGGGTTGAGGGGGATTTCCGCACGACAAAAAAAGGGGGCGAACTTAACTTTGTTGCAGTGCTTCTTGTCTTGAATGACAGACATACATTTTTTTTTGGTGAAGTAGGTAATATTTATGCTTTCCGGACTTTTCCCTGTACTTATGCTATAAGATTTTACTTTCTGCAAAATATCTGAATTCTAGCCCAAAGGGAAATACCCCTTTTTTTCGTGCGCAAAAACCCCGTCGGGCTTCACCTCAACGGAGCCAACGGAGAGGTTGGTATGTCGGAGTCCTACCAATGCCTGTGTGATCGAGGAATCTGGTGGGTCCTAGAAAGGATATCCCAGAAACCCCAACCGGTTCCGGCCACCAGCACTGGCGACCTCGACGTGTTATTAGGAATCTAAATCCCCCATGTCTATAAAAAAGTGCGCGTGGAAATATAACACCCTGCCACCCTGGTTCTGCTTTTGCTAGGGTGACGGTTAGCATCGACCGTCACCCTAGGCCTGCACTCATGGAGGACGGAGATGGTTCTGCGAACTACGCCGCCCGGTGCGCCTTCATCGGCACGGGGGAGTGCTAGACCTCTCCCGTAGCTTTTCCACCACCACTTCTGCGCGCATTACTGCCTCGCAAAAAAGCGGTGGCGTTCCACAAACTCTCTATGGTGACCATGGTCGGCGTCCCCCCCCCGACGTCTGCTTCTAGGACATGGCGCCACTCTGTCCACTCTGGAGACTCTACCAGTGTATGAAGAGGTGGTGTGCCCACGGATCAGCCCCGGCAATGGTGGCATTCAAACGTCAGCACCCTGCCTACGCTATGCAGGAACTCACGAAAACAGCCATGCCCATCAGTAAGCCTTGGATAGCTCAGGGTCAAGGATTACCTTAAACTTTGGCTTCTGTAGACCCAAGATGGAGTTCGAATTTAGTCGGTCAAGTCCGATATTACGTCCCTAGTGGCCAGAAAAGGGGAGAGATTCGTGGGGATTTCCGCACGAAAAATAAGTTACGGCTTCCTAAAACTCTCCGATTCCGGTGCAGGTGACTCACTAACGTCGCCGAAGGTAACTTAACGACCTCCGTCCTCCATGAGTGCAGGCCAGGAGATGGTAGGTCAAGCCACCTATTATTCGATAGTGAGACAACAGTTTGGATATTACGCTTCGTGTAATGTCAAGCATTATCTGCAACATTCCTTTTATCTAATTCAACTTGATGCCTCTACGTGTTCTTAAGAAAGAGGTCTTGACAGACAGACATACGGATAACGAAGAGATAAGGCTTTTTTCCTAATCTGGCACAGAACCCTAAAAATTAATACATTCTATTTACTTTTGAGGAAAAAGAAGTAAAGGATATTACTCTATGAAAATTTAGACAAAGTCAATTTTAGTTCCTGTTGCTATGACAACTATTATAGATGGCGATAAAAACGTTTGCAACATCTAATTTTCTTTTTATTACTAAATATCCTGAATGAATCATATATTTTTAATTATGTTATATGCTATTCGAGGCGGAGACAAATCCAAAAAATCATAGATCATGAAAATCTGTTCAGCCGTTCTTGAGTTCTGGAAAAAGCACGTTTTTAGCCCTTTTTAGGGCTTTAGGGTTCGAATTTAAAAAAATCCTTTCTTAGTACACCTCTACGCATCAAAACACACATATTCTGCAAATTTCAAGTCTCTACGACCAGCGGTTTAGGCTGTGCGTTGTCTCTAGGTCAGTCAGGACTTTGAATTATATAGTATAAGATTTATATGCCATGGAAAATACGTATGAAAAATATCGTTCCTAAAGTGCCAAAGCAAACACAAAAAGAGACAACAATCCACTATAAGGCTTTCGATTGATAGGCTATTGCAATTTATCAAGGTAGAACATCAAAGTAGGAAAATATATCATATCTACATGCTATTATAACTCAAAGCGTCATTGAGTTTTCCTGTTCGGCAATTTTCTGTAACAGCACAAAGTGCAGGCCGTCTGTAGACGACAATATACTCGCCTATAACGGAGCTCTACAACATAGCTAGCGAAATATAGGTCTTATTCAGTTCTGACTAAGTTTTGAATAATAATTTTCATGGCAAAAATGCAATGCGTGAATATTGTTGCAATTATTCTATAAGTCGTATAGTGAAATAGTGTAGGGTTCAAAATGATGAATAAGTACCTACATAAAAGTAAGATTTTAAAAAGGTCTCCCGTTGCTGTACACTACAGGGCTGGACCAGACCCCTAGAGCCACCTGCGAAACCGAATGTATCATCTACTGATTGACGAGGCTTGCGGGCTTTTCTTTCGGCAAAGGGGGCGGGGAAAGAGAAAGGCATTCATCCCCGAAACTTAAACATAATATATTACGATTCGAATAAAACAGGTTTTTGCGAAAAGAGCTCCTATCAAACAACATCTTTCGCTCGTTCGTATTATAACACTGCACAATGAAAACACAGTATTGAATGCTTTCCAACTTTCTATATTACTGAGTATCAATTAAGCTAATATTAATGGAATGGAAATATAGTTTCTCGTTGCCTGGTTGAAAGTACAGACGGAAAATATTATTCGTTAGCTTCGTTTATTTATGCTGCCATGAAACCATTGCGAACTGAATAAAGCGCTATTGTTTTCGTTTTTATACTGAAAATGTACATTTAATCTTCTTATTTCTGCATTAAGATGATAGAGTTCAATAATATTCATAATTGAAAGAGTAGTTTGCATCTGATGGCATTTTCCAATGATTAGTACTGAAAAGAGTCCAGTGTAATAGGACCAAGCCAACGTCTCCTGCAAGTCGGTGCTAAATGGTTATTCAGAACGCAAGCTTAAGGGTTGGAAAACTCTAACCTTTTTCCTTAGAGTTTGCCAACCCTCAGGGTTGTTACTGAGTAAATCAAGCGACTCCCATCTGACCTCCAGATGAGACGGCAATCGCTGCGACGATAATGAAATGAAACATACGTAACTAACCTAACCTATTTGTTATCGAACGAATATCACATCCCTGTATATTATACCACCTCGTGACTATCCCTACCATCGATTGATAGAATACTAACCCTACTTGAGGGATTTTTCTGACCGAGATGATTTTTACAGGGTCGTCAACGCTCTGACGTCTCTGGTGTTGCACACGTTCATAGGCCACGGTGACCGCTTCCCATCAGGTGGTCTGTGTGCCTATTTGCCACCTAAGTGGTATAAAAAATCAATAATTTTATGTGTATGTACTTGCATTCATTTATAAGTAAGCTTATTTAAATAATAATGGATAAAAGTAGGATATTATTCATACTATCCAGTCCAAAAATAATGTATCTTGTGTAATAATGTGGCATTTCATGTATATAGACTATGTAATGATGAACGATGTAACTACGAATGCGATCAATAATACCTATGCAATGTGTGGTACAGAATCTCTGAATCGTCTAAATTTGTTTGCAACAGTCCGTGCCATCTATAGCTACATTGGCCGATAATATAACTGTAAGAAATATTCTGTAATTCATACACCAGATACTCGTAAAATCTTTTCTTACCCTTATGATTTCAAACCTCATCCAGTACGACCGTAACCCGTCCGTACATTCCGCTTAATTTGACGTCTAAAGAAAATATGACTATTGTATGATCCGAATTTATAGTAATGTTTTCTAAATATGAATATAAGATGATGCAAATACTCGTAGAATATCCACTGTTACAATATAGCCAATGACATTTAACTCGCTAGTGGAGGTGGAAAGTTGCATATTTTCCACGTGAGCAAAGTCTGGAATACTCAGACTACATACTACTCAATACATTTATTGCTTTTTTTACCCTAGCGATATATACATAGACATTTGCTTAATCTGGCACAAACTAAGTCGCATAAGGGTCCTTGCGTAGGTTGCAAAACTCCCTACACACAGTTATTACTATTTCCCATCCGTGATAGTACAGGTGCCGGCTATCTTGATCTCAATGAAAATCAATTTAATAAGATTGAAACATCCTAGAACCTTTGCATAGATTCAAATTCATTCGACGCAAATATATGATCGCGGTCTCGAATATCTAATAATAATAATAGTGAAATCAACTTCAAGACAGGCACTAAAAAGATAAATATGTAACTGATTCAAAACATTCACGTTAGACTTTTCTGTTCAAGTCGGTTCCTCGTGACATTGAATTTTTATGTATTGTTTTAGCTAAACCAGGGGTACAGTGGAGCTTAACCCAGCTTGACACTGACTTCAACACCAAAGTCTGTTTTTACTAACTGCCATTTAAATAAATAATACCTAAATAATCTTTCGTATTTAATTAATCATGCTTTTGCGACCCTGAATGACCGTGAGTATGCGAATATTGTGAGTTTTGCATAGGTGTGAAGGTACGGTCTGGGGGCCATTAGGTGTTAAAACGTAGCAGGTAAAACGATTTTAAATGAATTACATTAAAGCTATGTTTACGTTATTATGTTCCCCTGTGCCCGGGAAGCGTGTCCTAAAACCATTGTATACTCAACGCCACGGGATGCTGCAGCACACAATAGTTTTATTTCTAAATTCAACTCTACGCCGTAGCTGAGTGCTACGGTTTGTGTGCTACGGAATTTCTACGAAATATGTAATATACAATGGATTCAGAAAAAATGTGCATTTTTATCATAGAAAATATGTGATGACCCGGCTTTTGATTCGGCACGTTGAAAAGAACAGTGAGAATCCAGCAAAGTTCAGTTTACGAACAATCGGGTTTAAGGGTCAGCGCTATGATGATTTTTTTAAACAAATAATAATTATGATATATTTACTACGTGTTACAAAATTGTATTTAAAATAGATTTATCTTGTGGAAACTATAAGGCCGGGACTTATCAGATAGTTTTTTTGATCTCGACCGCGCGACATTCTAAGTGGCCCTAAATGAACACGCCAATTTTCTTTCATACAAATCTTGTCCTAACAAATTTACAAACACAATAAAAATAACTCAACCAGTCGGCCGACCCGTGCTCAAGTGATGCGCAAACAAACATTTGTGGCAATTGATTGGTCTATCTACATCTACTCGTATATAACTATAGTAGCAGCACGATATGATGGCCGGTTTGACATATTACAATTAAATAGTGATGGAAATGTCAATTTACTCTCGATAAAAATATAATCAAATCTAATAAGTTTTTATTGCAAGCAGTACTTACCTTACCTGATTCAAAAACTAGTAAAAAAATATAAATTTTTACCTACTTAATACATTTGAACGAACTGAATATTGGAATTAGGAATGAAAATGAGTATATATTAATCCAGCTTCCTTCAGTGATTGCACTAGCTTTTTTCTTGTTGGATACTCCTTCCGTAAATAGTAGCTACACACATGTTTCGACTGGTTTTGCTCGTTTTTTTCTGTGTGTGTGAAGTTTATTTTCTTCTGTGCCAGTCTCGCCAGATTTTTCTTTAGTTATCTTTTCGTCTAACAGTTATAGGTAAAATTGACCTTCCATTTTGAGATTCACGATCGAAATGTTACGAAGGCGTACCTATAACGAACACACGTGCCTGACTGTTTAGAACTCAGCTCTGCGTATGTTCGGCCATATCGACGAAATCCACAACAAAAGGCGTAAACAGAGTAAGTTGAGGGCTACCATTATAATTATCACTGTTAGTGTATGTAATGGGGACCCCTTCCTGAGACTTTACCATCAGGCGAGATTTACCATTTAGCTTACCATCAGGCGAGGAGGTCTAAAGTATATCGCAATCGCACTGCACTCCCAGTTTGTACTTTTCGAAGCAACGTCAAGTCGAAAATGCTTTGTTTTGACGTAAGTTTGCCGGAGGTATTATTGGGCTTGCCAGTGGTCCTAGTGTCGATTATATAGATTTTATTTAAAAAAATTGAATTTCGAAAAACAAATACCGAGTTGTGTGAAATAAGTACACCAATAGGTAATTATAATCTTATAAAAATAAAATGATCGTGGGACACTAATATACATGTTATTATATAATTCAGAAATCAATGTAATAAATAAATATTGTGTCCTAAAATTATACCTACATTCGATCAAATTTTATGACTTACTGTACGTCACTATTGACAATAAAGAACAGCAATTTGCTCTTTCAAAATGTCACAATAATTAATACGAAACTTCATGAGCGGACAAACGTCAAACCGGCCATTATATCGTGCCGCAGGTATAGTATAAAATTGTAAATGACCTGTGTCTGTACATTGGAGATAATAAATAATAAATAAATAAATGAATATTCTATGACATACACGTACCATGTTAACAATGGTGGCACTCAGCTTGATGGCCTCATCAAAAGAGGATTGTCGTCGCAGCACCGCGTGACACCCACCGGTCCCACTAGTGCTGCGACCACAATCCCCCCTACCCGGCTATGCACTTGCTGATCCCTGAACGCAATCCAACCGAGATTGGATTACTATGGAGGGTTTTTCGCAATCGTGCACGTGGTACCGACCCCGCCGAATTTTGTGACAAATTTGTGCCATCAAATTAAAATATTAAATGAACGACTATAGACACAAAAATATATTTGATAAATAAAAAATAATTTAAATATTGTTGTCTGTTGGTTCGTGATTGGTGCAAAATATTTCGTATGTACAGACACAGCTCACTACACTAACATGCCACTTAATCTTATATAGATATAAAAATTGAAATAGAAATAAAAAATATAGGGCGAAATAATGTTGTGATTATGGTGTAGGAACACACTGGCCGTGGTCAAAGGTATCTACAGGGACCTAATTTATTACATATTATATACATACCATGATCGTACAAATTTCCCTTAACGTTAGTGTATATGAAGGCGAAAAATACACAATAAAAATGTGGTGGGGAGCAGGAGGGGACAAACACTTTACGACCTATTCTTATACCTGCCCAATATATGAAAAAAGTATCAAAATCGGTCTCACCGCTTCGTAGTAGTGCGACCACAAACAGCGTGATACGAAATTTTTTATATATACTTTTTATGGGTACTTATTAGTCAGAGAGCTCAGTTTCATGTGAATTTTTCCACCCACCCCAACGAGTGCAGAGGTGCAACCCCGATTTTCTAAATTTGAAATCTAAAACCAAAAAAGCCTAATAAATTTATAGCAAACTAGCGACCCGCCCCGGCTTCGCACGGGTGCAATGCTGATACTAAATTAGCCTTAGTATATGATGCATGTATTATACATATAAACCTTCCTCTTGAATCACTCTATCTATTGGAAAAAACCGCATCAAAATCCGTTGCGTAGTTTTAAAGATTTAAGCGCACATAGGGATATAGGGACAGAAAAGGCGACTTTGTTTTATACTATGTAGTGAAGCTATCTAGTTATTATCGTTACAAAGCCTCAAAAAAGATTTGGGCTCGTCCGGGATTTGAACCCGGGACCTCTCGCACCCTAAGCGAGAATCATGCCCCTAGACCAACGAGCCAGTTCTAATAGATTGCGAAACAAGGTTATAAAAAGTAGTTGACTATAACATTGTTGATTTTACTTACAAACATTACATAAATTTTACTGTATGTAGGTAGTTAACTTATACTTTGCTATAATAAGTATACAGCAAAGAATATATTACTACCTACATACAGTAAATCTACAATTTAATCTAACCTATATTTTACAACAATAATTTAGAATGTACATACACAATTTAACTAACGACTCCGTTTTAGATGAGTCATTTAATTTTTGAGATATCGATCTAGATTGTATGCGATGGGACTGTCACAACACTTTTAGGGGACAATAGTCCCACCAAATAGTACATTAAAACCTGCAATTAAAACTATCGTCCTAAAATTGAAATTCAACACAGATTTTAGGGGGTAGTTTAATTTAGTGAGATGCAGAACAGAATCCACATTCACAAAGTTTGATGGATGTGTGTGATTTGATGGTCAATCTTACAATAATCAGATTGACGGGTTTCCTAAACTCACTCACAAGTAAACTAAAACTAGGCTAACTAATTGACTAACTAGTAGTTCAATTTCGGTTTTTGTCTTCAAAATGAGTTTCTAAACTCAAAAATATAAATAAACTAAGTTTTTAAACAGAACAGATTGCATATACACATCAAAATTGTTTACATTTATTTAAGTACCTACCTAACCGAATGTAGTATAGGTAGATATCCATATACCTACATTTTAAACACTTCACAACTAAACATCTTATGCCTTTTTATTGTGCGAAAATCCCCACGGATACCACCGCCGTTGAGCCAATGGGGCCGGTTATTTCGGACTTGAACCGACTAAACCGCACACCGCGCACCGTCTCGGTCTTCAAGCGCTGGGTTGTAAAGTGACCCAAAACTTCTTTGGCCTCAGCCTAAATTAATCACGAGTGTGAAAACATATAGGCGACCTTGATGTAATACAGTGGCATATTATATACCTTACCATAATAATACTCATACCTTTTTCTCTTTGAAATTAATAGAGGAATGCACGAATGATTAAAAAGAAATTATAAAGAAGTTTCCATCTTATAAAGTGGGTGATCACGCTCTTCCAGAAACTCCGCATAGCATAATGCAGTATATAATATAATATACATGGAATGCTATCTATGTTATTAGATTTCATATGTTCAGTGGATATAAATTAAATTATATCCACCAATCCAATTTTATGTCTATAGATAGTATTAGTAAATCGAATAGTAGGGAAGACAAGAAAACAATCGGCCATGTTTTCCCATTCGTAAATGTAAATGTAATTTAAATGTAATTGATCGTTCTCATATTTGCAAGATCAATTTTTGAGCAAAGTAATTTATTATATCTCTTAATGAAAGGCTGGCTTTTATTTGTTGTAATTTTTTATGAAAATAGGTATAATTAAATATTTTCATTATGAATTCTTAGTTTGAATATCTACTATTGACACTGACTGTGCGCTTGCTATGGGTATATTATCCGACTATATAGATAGCGTTTCATTGCCGACATTGTTTTGCTATAGATCCATTTACCTAGATTAAACCTTGGCTCAAATCGGTAAACACATTTGATGTATTGTCATACGACTGACTTATGTAGCACTTATTTTGCATAGGAAGTGCTATACCTACTCTATTTTGTAACTTATAATCTGAGTGGTATTTTTTAGGCTCGTTAAAGTAATTACCGGGTTAGGTGTGTGTTTTTTATAATATAAAGATAATGGTTTGAATAATCATCATCCCATCTATAATCCCGATTTATTCAAAATTTGAAATATTTGCCCGTACGTACCTTTTTTTGTGTGAAAATCCCCACGGATTCCACCCTCGTCAGCCATCGAGGGTCTTCCGATACCGCTGGGGTGTAAGTAGTCCATAAGGCATTTCCTTTGCAACCCGGACTGACCCATCCATCTCAGTTTCAAGTCGGCTGACCTTTCACCTCACCCCACTACCTCGCATATACTTAACTATAATTATGCATTTATGTGACAACAATACAAACAGGCATTTCAATTTTATTTATTTGCATAGCACAACTTCATAGCAATCTCGGAAACTTATTAACTACTCAACTGATACAATTAGTTCCTCTACTCCTCGAGTTATGAATCAATTAAAAAAGCATTCTTACTTGAAATTTTAAACCTTAAGTTTCTCACTTACAGTATCTTACAAAAAGGAAACTTTTAAGAAGTATCCTTCGAGTGAAAACAGTTTAACAGCGAGAAGCGCTGCTTTAAGTGGTTTACTGATAAACGGCACCTGTGAAGCGGGAAGGCTTTTATCTCTCGCAAAGCCCAGCCAGTCTGCATTTCCGTGTAGAAGAATACACCGAACAGTCTCATTTTTAAAGTATATTTCACTGCTCTTCTATCTGGTGATGTGATCTTGTACTTAGGTACTAATCCTACGGATATCATGAATCTGAAACTGTGAGATTGAACGGATGGGTGATTCACGTGAAATGACTGAACAGATTTGAATGAAATTTGGTACAGAGACAGATTATAGCATAGAATAGGCCATACTCGTAAACAACCCGGGAATGTACCCGGCTGTATCTCGATAATTGGTTCCTGTAAGTCGCTTGAACGGTTACGTATCATTACAACTAAAGTCACTTGAATGATTTTCAACTTAACTACGGTCGAATCGCATAATTATGTTCATATCGCATAATGGTTGACTCAACTACAGTTCAATTCACCTAAGTTCGATTAAACTAAAATCAGTTGGACTAATGGGCGATTCGCCGAATGGTTTATTAAGCTATTGGTCATTATAACTATGTTCTAAATACCTATTGGACGACTCGCCTACGGTTTATTAATACTACGCGCTGCATTTATTTCTAAAAAGTGACAAGTAGTTACAATTTTATTTTACTATACTTAACTAGTAGTAGTGTCAATGACATTTCATTTTGAACGTTGCTATTAATATTGTAATTATGGCTGAAAACTGTCTTGGGTTAGGTTAGGTTATGTTAATACAGTGACCAGTAATGCGCGAAGGCGAGCGAGCGGAGCGAGCGTGCCGCGGCAGCTCCGCCGAGCGGTAGATTCCCTCTATTTTCATGTTACACAACCCAAATGAGAAATGTATATAAATGATTTATCATGACCATGACTCATAATTAATCAACGATAGAGGACATCTAGCGTTCGGCGGCCGCTGCCGCGGCACGCTCGCTTCGCTCGCTGGCCGTCACGCGTTATTGGTCACTGTTCTAACATAACCTAATCTAATCTAGCGTAATAGTAATCCGCTACGCTACTCTGCTATCCATTCCTCTCTTTTGTATTTTAAAGTTGACTGAATTAAAGTTACTTATCTAGGCTACAAATATTTATCACTGATATACATAGTAGGTAGGTGAATCGTCCATTTGTTCAATTAACCATAGTTTAAGAAGCCATAGGTGAGTTGACCGTAGGCGTATTGACCATTCGGTATTTCGTCCATTAGTTATTATGAACATAAGTGAAACGACCGTAGGTATTTTAACCAGTAGCTCTTATGACCGTAGTTATTTTGAAATTAGTTATAACAACTTTAGGTGTAGTGATACGTAACCCGCTTGAACAGGTCTAGTATTACAAACGGATGAACAGATTAAAAAGCTGAGATAATAGTTACTTGATGTACTTAATAAACTTGCACTTATTATAGTTTTACAAGGGGGTAGGACACGACGGTATCTCCCGTCCGAAATGAGCTGTCCGACTAGGGAAGTACCTCCGCCCTACAGAAGACCGCGGCCATAATAACCATCGTGTTGTGTTTCCACCGCTAAGTAGGGTAGCCAGAGCTCACTGCACCCCTCCTCCCCCTCCCCTTCCTAGCCTCCCCACCCCGTCCCAGCTCTCCCCCTTTCCCTTCAGGGTAGGCAGCGCGTGTGTGACACCCTTAGTATTGCACACGTTCATAGGCCACGGTGACCGCTTCCCATCAGGTGGGCCGTGTGCTTGTCTGCCACCTACGTAGTATAAAAAAAAAATTATGCAATTATATTAGATGTGTTAGATATAGACAAAGATATAATTATGTAAATAGACGTACTGATTTAGACCTACGCTACACTCGATGGAAATGCCGTCGTGGACCTTCCACATCGGATCGCCAATACAAACTATTGAAGCATACAGCGTGAATGATCGGTCATTCCATCCTATCGTCATATAAATGCAATAACATGATAGGTATTAGCGTTCTGACGCGTAAGATCTGCGACGAAAATTTCATTAAGTGTAGCATAGACCTTAATTAATACGATTCCCTTAACCTCATCGATTTCATAACGTTCCTATACTGTATAATTTCGTCGACTATTAAATTTGTTTGTTTGGTTAGCGTTACAATTAATTTGAGTCTAATATTTTATTGAATGTTGACTACAGCCATACTATTGCTGAGAATCTATGAAAGTTGTTACCTATTCATTATACCAGACTAAAATAAATAACACTCACAATCTTTCAAACAAAACTAAACTAAATAAATAAAAAGCGAATTAATTGAATGCATTAACTCAAGCAGCACCATCTACCTAATATAAGGGTTCCAATAGTGTTGAGCTCCGATTGCATTCGAGGCTTCACTTTGGAGCCCAGCGCCCGCTCTTCTGTTTTTCTTTCTCCACTTCACACGACGCATAACGTCAGTCTGATCCTTGGAACTCAAACCAGTACTTCCCGGGTCTCTCTAAGTCTTATCATACCCCGATGAAAGTAGAATTGCCAGATTTTTGAGTCCCACGTAACCTGGCGGTAGCCGTAACAAATAATTACATTACATTTCAATTCTATTCTGTCAAATCGCTACCCTGTTGTTAAATGAAGTATCACTACGTCTTATTGACTCCTATGAACATTATCTGGTTCAAGAGCGTGTATTTTCCTCATTTTTCAGTAATGGCAAAACGACTCCGGCCGCGTCTCACCTCCCTCTAGTCGATAGTCATTGATGATTGATTACGACACTTTCGCACGGCTATTACCGTAACCAGTCGCTCGGTAAATATTAAAAGGGGCGCCTCAAAATTAAAGAGAAATGTCAAAATTCTCTTTACGTTTATTCCTTTAATAATATTTTATATGCCTTTTTCATTCGTGTTAACGTGGTGCTATATTATTATTAAGATTTTGACAAAGGGCGCTAGAGCTTAAGCGAATTGAGATCTACATTTTAATCCTGTGATTATTAATTTAGAGGGTTTAAAGTTGGACTCTGTTTTCGAAGGGTAGCTTTATTATTTTATCGTTTATAGACTAGTATTTGACTAGGTAACAGTCACACCTGCTCCGTGATGATGTGGTCGACAGTGGAACATGCTAACCAAGAAGCAGTATATATATATACTTGTTACTTTTAGATAACTAATATTGTAATATAACATTTTTACACAACAATATTACAGTGAGAAAAATTATTGGCCAGTTGAGAACTAGTGATCGTAATGACAAAGAGGAAAATGGTGAAACAGAAGAAGACTTCGGACTTCAGACTAAGTACTATCCGCAGCGTGAACAGTCGCCGCAGTTAAATATTTATTAGATACAATAATTTTATTGGTCAGGGTTGGTCATTGAAACCAACTTCTCAATTTAATATTGACTGTTACCATATTATAACATATAGCCTATACCTACCCGCGGCTCCGCCCGAGCGGACGTCGGTTTTTATGTTTTTGTCTATATCTCCAGTTTTACTCAACTTGCGTAGTTGTGATCAAACATGCGTAAGATTTAAGAACGATCCAGAATTTTTGAACAAAAAAACCGCATCAAAATCCGTTCAGTAGTTTTTGCCTCCATCGCACACAAACAGACAAGTATTCCAAAAAAATATTTTCGTGTTCAGAATGTTCAGAGTGTATAAGTAATATATACCTAATAATATTGTTCATAAGAATGGCATATGTTAGGTACCCCCTTTTTTTCAATATCTCCAATGCACAGACACAGCCACTTTACAATTCTATTATAGTATAGTTAATTTACTGTGTAATGGTGTGGCACAATATATTTCCATTGATTTATTAGGTATATGATAATTGCAATTAAATCTGTAGTTGACCAAAAAACAGTACCTAAATGATACAAAAATCTTACGAATATTCACATTTTATGCGTCTACATTGAGAGAACATGTTAAAACATCTTAATATATATAAATCTCGTGTCACAATGTTTGTCCTCAATGGACTCCTAAACCACTTAACCGATTATAATAAAATTCGCACACCATGTGCAGTTCGATCCAACTTGAGAGATAGGATAGTTTTTGAAACGGATTTCGACATCCACGCGGGCGGAGCCGCGGGCAACAGCTATAGTATTATATTTTGTAACACTTACACAACATGTCTTCGAAAATGAATTTATCATTATCGAACTTCTTACGACGTAAAGATTTGCTAAACAACTTTGAATTCCCATGGTACCTGCGTAATCAATAGATATAGAATATTTGTCCCAGGGTAAGCCCAAGACCTAAAACAGTAAAGACTTTACATACGCACTGTAAAGCCTTAATGAGGTCAAATACCTACGTGAGTTACTTGTCCGCTTGACAGGGTCAATCATTGTGATCTCATTTATTTTTTTGAATTGGCTCTTCACGAAACTATATTGAGCACATAACATTGTAGGAGATGTCATCCATAGACAAAGCTGAAGAAGCATTAACATTAGCACCGGGAAGAATCTCAGTAATCAACCAACGGACCAAACGTAACGCATAGAAGTTACCAACTGGATTACCTAATCTAAAAATAAACACTATTGAAATGGTAAATACCTGTAAGCTCATTTTTATTCAATTTGAGAAAGATAAGATGAAATCGACCGTTGAAAATCTCAAACGCCGGTATTGAAAAACATCTGCCAGTAATCAGCAAAGCAGTTTTAAAAGAAAGAAAATTATAATGTTAAATCAGTTACGCTGTAGATTATCCAATGCCTAATGCAAAAGTGATTTATTAACTGCAATGTAATGTGCTGTGCGACTACCGGCGGTATACCTAATACTCTTGGAGAAAGATATCGTTATTTATTCAAATAATCCTTTATTCGTATAAACGTGCATATTATTGCGCATATTTTATTAAAGAATATTAGATTGCATACTGAACCATGATAACATCAAACGCAACGCCTCAGAATGGCAACGCTACGAAATTTCATTCACTGCCACCATACAATGGTAGGATATATACTGAGTATGAATATATGAGTTCAGTTACCTATATATTTTTTTATACAACGTAGATCGCAGACAAGCACACGACCCACCTGACGGGAAGCGGTCGGCGTGGCCTATGGACGTGTGCAGCATTAAGGGTGACACACACGCGCTGCCTACCCTGAAGGGAAGGTATACCTATACACACCAATGCAGCTGTGGTGTGGAAAACATTAAATACATTTGAAAACATATCTAATAGGTGGTGCGATAATTTAAAAAGGCCGACTAAGGAGCGCATCTATACCTACTCTTGAAAGGCAGAACTGTATACGTTATATGCATATTTTTTTGCGTTCATGTATGCGTATAGTTCCGTACCCGAGACGGTATTTTGGGACACACTAAGTATTGATAGCAAGAAGCTTTGTTATTATCTATTATATTTAGTCAGTTGGATTTACAGCATGCCGCCTAGATAATAGTAAGCTGAGATAAAGTTCAAAAAGTAGGTGGCTACCCAGACGGCCTTTTGCTTTTTGCAGATGCTTTTTCCCCGTCTAAAGAACCCGGGATTGTGAGCAAAGCATCCCACTTCTTTATCGTATGACAAACAAAGGGATCACCAAACCGCTTGGCTCCCGACGGTATTGATTGCACCGTATGTGGATCACACCAAACTCCTTACCTAACGTGTTGTTTGGGAAAGGAAGGTAGTGGAATAAGCTGGGTTAGCAGAAGTATACGAAGTTCACTATGCATCATATATGACGTAGTAGGTAGCAAATACGGCGATTTACACATGTTTTTGAATACATCAATATGGTTATGTGCCGCCGGGTATAGGTATGATCGGTAGTTTCAGGTGAGTAAGTAAAGAGATGTTAATTTGTGCGGCCAGCATCGACCGACCCCTGAATAGGTACGTTTCACCATAAGAGAATTAACGTTAGAATTAATATTACAAGTAGAATGGGAATGTATTGGAATAATTATTGAACCATTAACAGATTTTGCCGATCCACCGATTCCTTTAACTAATAAATGGAAGTTTAACCTTTCAATAGGGGAAATTTATTCTGTGAAGCACTAAAGTACTATTGACGACTATCAAGTACACTAGGTACGTACTATGTGCGGCTTACTATTTGTAGCTTGAATTATTGTTTATACAATAGCGTGCAATACTGATATTTACTCTGAACAGTGCGTGTTTTCTTTCACATCAAGCCGAACATTGGCACGAAACGCCATACTGCACCGGCAATGGATGTCGTACACAACGATTCTCATGATTCACAAAATTGATAGATAGATAGCCGCCATAATACAGGCCAATTGCATTTCCATTTGCTGTATTGGTAATTAACCCCGGGAATTACGACAAAATCTTGTATTAGCTGGAAAAAATGCTTTTTCTATTAAACCATAGGTTAAGGAATAAAATAATAAATTTAGTTAATTGCATACGTTATTGTTGTAATAATTTAATGATACCTACCTAAACGTGAAGAATGAGCGTTTTTGACAGTGATAATAAAATTATCTGATTGATTGATTTTTTGTCTTCCACCAAAGAATTTAGAAAAAAAATACTTCTCCACCAGCAAGATTTAAAAGGCTTCTTTAAATTATTTTACTTGCACCTACACCTACCTACACTAACATAAGGATAAGGACGCGGCCTCTACTCCAGAGGTATCGAGTTCGAATCCGGCCGGATAGTAGGTACCTATGTGAATTTCACTTTGTGGAATTTATATAATGTGCTAATCACATGATTTACCATCTGCTGATGGTGAAGGGAAAACTTCGTGAGGTAACCCACGTGTACTAGAAGAAATTCTAAGGACATGTAACGATCCACCAACCCGCATTAGGCCAGCGTGTGTGGATTAAGGCCTTAACCCTCTCAGCTCTCTCGTTAGAGGAGAGAAGACCCGTGCCCAGCAGAAGGACATAAATGGGTTGCTATTTATTAACATAATTTCACCTTCATATTTTGCCTTCATTCCATAACGAAAAGAAAAAGTAGCGTTTAGGCCTATTACTAAGCAATCATCTCAAAATCTTGTTATTATCAGTCCAATACCTATCGATAAATAGAAGAAAAACAAACTATCCAGAATACATTATTAGGTACTTTATTTGATCCAATATACTGATAATTAACATGGTATTTGTTCGTACGTCTTCTATGGATTCCAAGACTATTCATCCGATGACAATGAAACTTTGGTGAGTTATTGTAATGATACCGCCGAAGTTTCTGTCAAAATAAAAGTATAAGCTACTTCTATCAAGTTAAATATATTCCAACCAGAAATAAATTAAGTAAACTATTTATTATTTCTCAATATAAAAATATATTGATTTCCTCGTACTTAAATTTTATGATATGATATGAAAATCGATATAGGTCTTAGTTACTTAGGTACTTGTGTTTTGCGAAGTGAGTGCTAAAATTTACGATGCTTTGCAAGTGATTTCTTATTTCAAAATTTTCGTTCCGCTATCAGAATCTATAGAACCTATGATGTTACTCATTGTGTATCTTCCTTTGTTCATTCGTAGCGATACCGGCTCAAGCATTGATACACTAGACTATGACAAATTGGAACCAATTACACAAAAACATGCTATCTACCCAACTACATTGGTCATACACAACACAACCCAATACTCACTTATAGACACACATCAGCCACCCACAAACATACCTAAGCATTTACCCATAGATAAAGCAATTACCAAAATTTATTCACAGCAATAGGTATCATGAGAGTCCAGAGTTTCACATTCATCATCATCCAAGCAACGTGATTAGGTACGTGATTACGTGAATACGTGATTCGTGTAAAAAGGAGACATCAGTTGCATTGCTTTATGGTAACTTATACAAGCTACTATTTAACTTTTAACAAAAACTTTAACCGATTCATAACAAAACTTTGCTAATACTCGTCAAATGCAACCCACAACAGAGAAAGTTAAACCTCAACAAGACCGCAAAATGTTTTCTCCTACATGCACCTAAAAGAACTAAGTAAGTGGTTAAACTACGAGATAATTTACAAACACACATCTGCAAAATTGCGTGTGTATATGTAGGTGTGTATTACGCCTACCTGCATATACAGAGCCTACCCAATCTGAAAATCTCGTGAAAAATTCAATACCCTGTTAATCCGTTTCAAAAAGTTACTTTTATATTCAGTGAATGTTAAATTATTATGAAGGCAGTCATAACCCTGGTCTAACTTATAAAACTTAATATTAGCTTTTTGTACATAGCCTCATGTTTATTTATGTAAACACATTATGAAAGGATTGGAGCGAAAAGTCGAGTTCACACTACTGGTAAAATACTACAAAATGCGCGCGGCAATAAACGTCGCAATATTGTCAGTTTAACAAATTTGTGATATGAATAATTTAATCGCTTATTCTACGATGAAAAATATGCAGATTAAATGTAAATATACAGGATTGAGAATTCATGTTCAATGCGTATGTCAAAGGAAATTTGAATTCGTATTATTGCCTCAAACCATCTTATTGATCATAATACTGTTGTAAATAGTTTTTTTTATTTTATTTACTGTAACAAAAGTACACAGTGTTTTCAATTCATTTTTTATGTAATTTTATAGATCAAGCGATGCCGAGATTTCAAATCTATACTTACATATAATAAATCTGTAACTGATCGGTGTCTGTACATGGAAGATATATGAGAAAAAAAAATATTAGGGGACTTTATGCATGTAATAGATGTCAAACAATGATTTTTAGAATTATTGTCTGTTTGTCTGTGTCTCTGTGCCTCTGTGCTTCTGTGCCTCCGCCTCTGTTTGTCCGCACTAAATTTTTGTTCATGCTAAAATCAAAAACTACTGGAGGGATTTTGATCAAACTTGGTATGATTATAGTTCATAGTTCTGGGCAACACATTTTAGTAAGTTCGGTGTGTTTAATTTTAGGGATTTGGTGTAGTAATTTTTTTGCATTTTTGAATTTTTCAAGGCAAACATTCGATTAGGTACAAAGTTTTGCCTATTAGTTAGTTCTGTTTTAAGTAGAATTTATATTTGAATTTTTTTAAGGATACAGTTGTTCCCGTTAGTGTGATATCACATGTTAAGCTTATACCTAATCAGTCTGTCAAAGTGAAATGTATATTACCATAACAATTTAAATTAGACGAACATGAAGCTCTTTAATGAGTTACAAAGTTAAGCAGAAAAGACATCATCATTGTTGGTTAATGAAACATTCCGAACAGGCAAACATTTCAGAATCTTCATCTTTTAAAAATAAATAGTAACAATACTTATAGAAGATTACCATAAATTATCTATTGTAGACGTTTATTGTAAAATGATTTTCTAGGTGTAAGAGTTTCATTGGAATCAAATGAAAAAAAGTCCGTAGGTATGTACCGTATTATGGAAATTAAAATTATTTTCTGTGTACGATCAACGCATTGCCTTTTACGGCTTAAGGTGCCGAAAGGGGAACACTAAGTTCAATCGAATATTATGCTTAGAGTTTAATTGAAAAAAATATACTTTTCATTTTTACTTACTACTTTTCTTTTTATTTTCTTACTAAAAACCGATTAGCCATGCTAGCTAGGCCGGGCTAGCCATATCTGTCGTAAGCCTGACAACCATTCGACAATGTGAGTCTTAGACTGCACACCGCAAATCGGCAGATGGAAGGTTAGATGCCACCTTGGCCAGATGGACTGACGATCTGATATAAGGAAGAGGAATGGATATACCGGGAATCAGAACATTGCATTGGTCTATTTCGAAACATACACTGTAATTAACTAATTGATTGATTGTACCTGCTTGTTCACAATTTTTTTTATTACATAGGTAGGTACCTAAATAAGCATTTTATTCCACTTATCTCAAGCATTGACAGCGTGGTAAGGAATGGTAGTTATTTGTTCAGCAAGTAATGTTCTCACGTACTTACCTAGTTTACTTATTTATGGCTGGAATTCACAGATCGTAACTATTTACCATGTCCATTGTGGTATGGGTGTTAAAGTAAGAAATAATGACTCGTAAAAAGTATACCTAACAGTGAATTAACTACACGCTTTATCTCTTATCGTATTGGTGCTCTTTCACATAGCTAATGGAAAACCCAATAGGTATCCTGTAGTGATAGGTACTCTTTTTTGTGCAGAAATCTCAACAAAATACCACCTCAGTTAGCAGCGGGGGCGGTTGTGTTAGGATGGAAACGACTAAATCTGCACTCCCGTCTCAGGTCTTCTAGGCTGACCCGGGTCATCTCCAGTTTCGAGATGATTCCCTCGGGTTTGGGAACTACGGTACCCCTGTCATGCCGTCGGAAAAGGGGGTTGCATTTAGACTAGAATAACAATATGTAGACTAAATTGCTATAAAAATAAATATACTATAGAACTCAGCTAAATAAAGTAATCGGGTTCTCTGTATCATGCTATGTTCACGCAGTACCTAGTAGTAGTTATACGTCAAACATAAATGCGATGCAGTTGAATGAATGACAATGAATTAAGTAAATACGTTGAAGGATATACTATAACTATACCTACGGTTCAATGAAGCTGAAACCAAACTTAACAGTTATGAAAACAATCATACTCATACCTAAACAAACTCACAAAAATAAGATTTGTATAGATGATCTAATAATATTGTTAGTTAATTAGTTGTCAGAAACATAATTCCGTAATCAACATTTGCGCATACCAAAAATATCTTAGTTTTCACTTAGTATTGTATCCTCATTTTGTGAGAACCAACTAGAACAAATTATGCTGTAATTCATTGCGGTGCGGCCATTAAGCTATGCGGCTATGGGAACTTAACCAAAGTGCTGGCAGTTTTATGTGGCTAGACCAACACTTTTTCTACACATCAAAAGTGTACGCGTTCTGAATTTGAAATTAGTTTTCGGCATCATAGATGGCCGGTTGCGAGGCATACGGCTCTTCCAATCACAAGCAGAGTATCACAGGTAAACTAACAAGAAATTTGATGCGAAAATAGTATTCGAAACTTTGAAGCTAGTTATTAAAAAGATTTCTATGTCAAATCCATGGAATAAAAAGAAATGAAAATGCCATTATATTTGTGCAGATAAATTTTAATAGTAGGTACTCGCCGTGCTAGAAAGCACACTATCGCTATACAGATAGATGTCAAATGCATTAGCTCATATCAAGAACATCATAAAATATCCTTTCCTTGGCTCATATCTAGATTCTGTGTCCTGTTCCAAATTCTAAATTCATTCCCACGTCACCCAGGAACCATGACATAATTTTTTGTGTCCAAGTTTTTGTAACCAAGTAGATATGGCTACATACATCGAATTCATAAAAAGGTTTGAAAACATATTAAACATACTTCGTAAGTTCGAATTATAAAAAATACACAACCAAAATCAGCAATATGCATGCAGGACTCTGCTTGTTCAAAAATTATTTGAATATTTTAAAGACTACCTTTACGCTCATAAAACTTTATCTTCTTTTTATGAAGTCATTGGAGGCTTTTATGTAGCGATTTTTTTTTCACTTAGTGGTCTAGAACTCACTTGGAGATTTAATTTAGTTTATTAGCTTATTGTTTAATTAATTTAGGAGCCACGCAGGAAGCGAATACCGTACGTGGATTTGGTTAGTTTAGTATTTTTTCAGGGTGGTGGACCCTGAAAAAATAGTGGCCTTATTACTCCGTGGCAATCTCTCCCACAGGCAACCATTAACAGGTAGGCATAATAAAAAACACGCCTACACGATAATCTATTATGTATTTAGCTCTTCTAAAAAGTCTCATTCAATTATAAACGTTACGGTATATTGGGATTTTGCAGCTGTTCATGGGAACAAAATTTTCGCAGGACATCTATTAATCGCATTTGAAATGTACCTGTTATAGATTTTTCGTGAGGTAAACGATGCGGTCCGGTTCGAAATCTAGATAAACGTGATAAATGGTCAGCCTTCTTATGGCAACCATTCGTTTTCACTTTTGATGGACGTCAGCAAAATTCCTTTTTTTTATAGCTGATAGGCTCGCGTTTGACCACTGTCTCACCTGATGGCAAGTGACGATGTGGTCGACGATGGAGCACGCTTGCCTAGAAGCAACCTGTTCACTCTGGACCTAAAGACTCCATTTTTATTAGAGCAATATAATAGAATTCCATCTTTATTAGAGCAATCCATTTTTGGAACTTAAGTAAAACCAACAATTCGGCCTATAACCTCTTTATTTAGAGATTTGCTATCAGCTTTACGACTAGACCTTTGTTTTTAATATAACCGTCTGTGTAATTCATTCTACGGACTAAGGTTGGGTGTATGGGGCCCCACGAAGATGTTCGAGACCCTAAGCCAACCGCACCCTCAAGCCAGTAGGTACACCCGCTGTTTGACGAATGAGGCTCTGGCGCAGGTTTCCCTGTCGGGGTCAGACAGTAGTCCCTGCCGCAAAATAAATCCATAAATGGCAAAGAACAAAGGAAGGTTTTGATACGTACTATGGTTCTGTATTCTGTAGGTTTAAAGTGTTCAAGTAATTTTAGTCTTTTTTTTTATCCAAGAGGCGATTCCGAATGCCAGTCTGCCAAGATCTTTTGATGTAACTACCTACCATAAGCACATAATTTCGTGCAAATATATTTTACCACCCTTTTATTTCTGAACTGTAGACATCCTATAAAGAATGTATGAGGGTTTAATGGCCAGCCACGTATCAGACTATTCAAGTTTGTAACTGATTTATCCTAACCTTTACCACGATCATTGACTGTTTATTTTTACAAAGGAGAATTAAGTGGATACACAATGTAACAAATTTTTAAACGGTTTTATTTAACTTGACCTGTTTGTTTGGGTCAAATCTAGTTATTGAAATTTGACCCCCTTTCAGTTATCCTGATTAGTCTGATATTTGGCAGAAGTCTGATGACAATACAATTTAAAACCGTTTAACTTGAAAAAGATTTTTTCCCAATCCTACTTCTTACTAGTCCTACTAATATTATAAACGTGAAAGTTTGTGAGAATGTATGTCTGGATGTATGGATGTATGTATGTTACTCTGCCACACAAAAATGGCTGAATGGATCTGGCTAAAATTTGGTACAGAGATAGATTATAGTCTGGAATAACATATAGGCTACTTTTTCCTACTAATATTATAAACGCGAAAGTTTGTGAGAATGTATGTCTGGATGTATGGATGTATGTTTGTTACTCTGCCACACAAAAATGGCTGAATGGATCTGGCTAAAATTTGGTACAGAGATAGATTATAGTCTGGAATAACATATAGGCATCATACATTTATACAGAATTATTATTAAACTATCTTAGAAAATATTAAGTAATATGTACAATTTTTTTTAAAAAAAAGTTTAGGTGTCGAAGAATTCCTCCCCATCGATGTCGACTGGTAACGTACCCAAAAGGCTGGCGGCATTGCCACGTTGGATGGCAATGCCAATTCTCTGAGCTAGAAAGAAGCCAGCCCTTTGATCACGTGAAGCGTCGACCAGTCGCTTTGCGATTTCTTTATAAAGCGACCGTGCGCTCGGACCCCACGAACCTAATGTTTCGACCCCAAACGGCTCAAAGATATAATTGTCAATTAAATTGCTATATTTGCGCCGTTTGAGGGTCTCCGCTGATGCCGCAGCAGCGCAGGCGCAGCCCGCCGTACTTGGAAGATGAGAAGGCGCGAGGGTGTCGACGCAAGTTGCATCCCACACCAAAGGTCTACCCATCTTCCAAGGCACCAAAGACATACCGTCAGGCCTCTTGCCATCGTCGCGCACCAAACCAGCAGGTTCAAGCGCAGCTGGAACGCCGGCGGTGACAAGAGCCCGACGGATAATATCATTTAGGTGTGCATGACGTGACATGCGTCCTGCGCTCCTGCCGCATGATAGGCCGTGATGTCCAAGGCTGTCAACTGCTTCTCCACAGTGACACCGATGAGGAGAAACACAAGGAGCACCCAAACGAAGACAAGCTGCAATTCTGAATGTCGTGTCGTCCAACATAGTGCCTATGTTGGGCGACGGAAGAGCCTGCAGCCAGACACCAGACTCCCATTCCCCCACAGCCATAAGGCGAGCGCGCTCAGCAACACTACCAGATGTATTAAACAAATACTGTCTGACAGTGCTACAAAGCGGCTCATCCCATTGTCTCTGGGAGAATAGATTGGTGGGCAAATCAGTATTTGGGCAAGTCATTTTCCAAGCATTTATAGCTTCGATCTTGCCTGGCACTTCAGAATTAACCAGTGTAGGTAATAAGATTTTCCTGGTTAATTCTTCTGTGCCATGGATCGAAGATAAAAAGGCTGGTAGACTGACATCAGTGATTTTGCGAACGCCGAGCCCACCAAAGCGAACTGGTAGAGAAGCTTGGAGCCAGGCTCGGTCGTTCAAATCTGCATTCAAAATTTTACAAAGAGTATTTTGAATAATTTTGTCCATCTTGTCTAAAAGAGCCGAATGTTTAAAAAATTGTGATGATCGTAATGCATGTGTGAATTTTGGGACGAAAAGGCAGTGCCGAACAATTGTGAAGGCTGAATGTATATTAATTTGGAGGAGTCGGTCCGAAACTTCATTGAAATTTTGTATTTTTTCCTCAACAAAAGAATCAAAAGCTTCTTCTAAAATCGGGGACCCTAGCAGGCGAAGAGAACTTTTATGTAAAACTTTTAAATTTGGGGCCAAAAAATTAAATTTTGAAATTGCCAAAGATCTATCCACGTCGTCGTTGAGAAAAATTTCACATTTTGAGGAATTTAGTTCTAAACCAATCGTTTTAAATTCATCTTTCAGAAAAGCCAGGTCTTTGAGTACTGTGTTTATATCGCCTCCTAAGGTGCCGTCATCTAGATACCAGATGTTAAATTTGGAATTTAGCTGCATAATTATTGGATGTATTGATAGGCTGAAAATGAGTGGCCCAAGGGGGTCACCTTGTTGACACCCGACCGCTGAATCCAGAACATTTTCTTTAAATAATAATTTAGAAGGGTGCCTGTAGCATTGCCAAAGAAATTTAAAAATTTTGGGAGTTTCCAGCTTTGCCTGTGTCAACAAAGTGTCCCTGTTTACTGAATTAAAGGCATTCCTTAAGTCAACCTTAAGAATGACCTCTCCTTCACCGCAGCCAAGGTACGTTGACAGGGCATGTACAGCAGCCTCACAGCCGCCTTTGGACCCAAAACCGAGCTGTAGGGGTTGGAATTTGGCGGCTATGTCTGCACTGTAGAAATTACAGCACAGTTTGGCTGCCATACGCCTGTAAGTACATCCTACGGCAATGGGACGAACGCCACCATCTTTTTTCCGTAAGGCGCATAAATTTGCGCCGTAAAGGATGTCTATGATGCCTTCGTCCACATTGCCGGAAAGCATTAGGTTCATTAAACCTGTGAGCTCCTTCAGGAGTACCCCACTGACGTCCCCGGTGCCTGGACTCAGGAGGTCTTTGAGGTGTTGAGGAGTCAGGCCATCGAGGCCGCCAGCAGAACCACTCCGGAAGGAGCCCACTGTAACTAGCACGTCCTTGGCTGAAACGGTCAAAAAATCAGCGTTACATATAGGCTACTTTTTATACAAGCTTATACCGCGGCTCCGCTCGCAAAGTCGATCGGTCGGGATTTCTAGATATATCTTTGTTACTCTTTCACGTAAAAACGGCTGAATAGATCTGGCTGAAATTTGGTAACGAGATAGATTAAAGTATGGAATAACTCATAGGCTACTTTTTATACAAGCTAATACCCGCGAATCCGCCCATGAAGTCGATCAGTCGGGATATCTGGATGCATGTTTGTTACTCTTTCACGCAAAAACGGCTGAATAGATCGGGTTGAAATTTGGTACAGAGATAGATTATGGTCTGAAATAACATATGGGCTACTATTTATACAAGCTAATACTCGCGGCTTCGCTCGCGAAGTCGATCGATCGGGATGTCCAGATATTATGTTTGTTGCTATTTCACGTAAAAACGGCTGAATAGATCTGGCTGAAATTTGGTAACGAGATAGATTAAAGTGTGGAATAACACATAGGCTACTTTTTATATAAGCTAATACCCGTGACTCCGCTCACGGAGTCGATTAGTCGACCCACGGAGTCGATCAGTCGGGATGTCTAGATGTATGTTTATTACTCTTTCACGCAAAAACGGCTGAAAAGATCGGGTTGAAATTTGGTAACAAGATAGATTAAAATGTGGAATAACATATAGGCTACTTTTTATACAAGCTAATACCCGCGACTCCGCCCATGAAGTCGATCAGTCGGGATATCTGGATGTATGTTTGTTACTCTTTCACGCAAAAACGGCTGAATAGATCGGGTTGAAATTTGGTACAGAGATAGATTATGGTCTGAAATAACATATGGGCTACTATTTATACAAGCTAATACTCGCGGCTTCGCTCGCGAAGTCGATCGGTCGGGATGTCCAGATATTATGTTTGTTGCTATTTCACGTAAAAACGGCTGAATGGATCTGGCTGAAATTTGGTACAGAGATAGATTATAGTTTGGAGTAATATATAGGCTACTTTTTATACAAGCTAATACCCGCGACTCTGTCCGTGGGAGTCGATTGTTTGGTAATCGTTTTTTGGTCATATCTCCAGTTCTACTTAACCAAATGCAATCAAACCTAAGGCAGATTTTATGTAAAATCAAGGCCTTTCTAATGAAAAGACGGCTTCAAAATTTGTTCAGCAGTTTTTGCCTCCATCACGAACAAACAGAAGTGTGGAGTGGAGAGTGAAGTGAATAGCGGAGTGGAAAGTCGAGTGGAGAGTCGTTTCATTAAAATAGACTTTGTGGCGATACCGAATTCCACGCGGGCGAAGCCGCGGGCGGAAGCTAGTTTTTTATATTTCAAACTTCTTTTATAGTTATAAACACGAAATACCTAATTAAGATGCCGTGTACACCTGTATTTCCCAAATTAAACACTACAAGTCTTTGTTTCGAGCTGAAAATAAAGGTCTCGGTACCAACATTCGTATATTCGTTTTGCACGAATGCTGAATTCTGTTACGACCGTTTAAGCATCGCACAAAAACCTCTCGGGTTAAGCTTAGAATGTCGTTATAAAATGGCTTTTCTTGTCGGTGAATAATTTAGTAGTGTCCTGGGATTATCTGAATTATAAGCAGCCACAATCCAGTTGAATAATTGAGAATATAACCAATTTAAGTAATATTTAAAGCACTATCAACGCTTTGACATAATTAATAGTAAATTGAAAACATGATTGTGCAGTAGACTTTGACACAAATTATTTGTGTCTATAATGGGCACAGAACAAAGAAAAATCCTTAGGACTAGAAATCGTATGGGGGCGTGTTTGTGTCGCCAAAAACCTAAGTGTAATTGCATTTACCTCACACATATACACTTGTGTATATGCATGAAGCAGGCTAAAATATAAAGAAATACTTTCTTCTAATCAAAAAATAAGTTTATGCGATTGATTTTAAGGTTTCTTTTCCTATAAGTTTTCACGAAATATTTACTTCAATATTCTAGAAGTTTCTATACTCTGTCCAATTCAGGATGCTAAATGATAATGTTGACAGTTCACGTCTATGAAGTATCGTATTTTTATATACAAAATAATACCTCTAAAATTATCGTAGCACATGGACAAGTACCGCCCACTTTTCGTAGTGAAGCGTCTTGCAAGAATTCAGCACAATTGACTGTGACACAAAGGAATCGAATGAATCGAACTTAAATTAATTTATTGAAATTTTTAAGTACTTATCTATACTCCGATTTATAATTCTAGGCAAGAAAATGACAACTGCAACTGTCACTGATACAAAAAAGTGTGACCCGCTACAATAGTGATGTTTGGCAATCAATAGACTAGATATTTTAGTCATTCTTTATTTTTATCAGTGCATGAACCTCTTTGCAGTTTATGCTCGCCTAGTACATTACACGACGGAAATATTTTTTATAGAATACTAGCTGTGTCCCGCGGCTTCGCCCGTGGCATACTTTATCCCCGTGGCAGGATAAAAGTATCCTATGTCCTTCTTCTAGTTCTAAGCTACCTCCCCATCAATTTTCAGCCAAATCAGTCCAGGTGTTCTGTAGTTTTACGAGACTAACGAACAGCAATTGATTTTATATAATATATAGATTTAATTACTTACTGTGTATGTTTTCTGTTTAATTACCGTAAATTCATATTTTCATTTATATAATAATTGTATTTATATATTTAATAAAAGAATTATAATCTCGACTCACGACCAACTTATAATTGGAAAACTCGATTCAACCACATCACTATTTATTTGATACAAAAACCTGCAACACTGCAAATGTCATTTTCTTGCCTAGAATTAAAATCGGGGTATACTACAATTTTTTGTAATATAGCTAATAATAATGTAATATAATAATAAAAGTAGCTAAGTATAATGCAAGACATAATTACTGTAGGTACCATAAAACTTCTCTTTTATCATCCTGAAATAAGTTACCTAAAATTATAAAAAAATAAATGCTTTTGTTTTTATAACTATCGATTCCATATTCTACGGGAACGATAATCGAAAATCGATTAGATTCATTTTCGATTATACTATATGGGGTACTCTACTTAGAGCTGTCAAAATTATCATTTTAGTTAAGTTTGTGAAAATGTACAACAGAATCGACACCATGGGGGTCGATTCTAGTGGTGTCCGTGTTTTGAGTTAAGTTAATTTCATCCTTACCATTGTTATATTTAAGGACTGATTTGCAATACAATACAATTTTAGACATCTATTGGTGAATAGCAAAACTATAATGTACATTGATTTTGCTATTGACCGCTAGATGGGGTATTATTGTGATAAATAAATGTGTGCTCTATTCCAACGTGGCTTAAACATAATTCTGTTGTATATTACGTTAAAATGGGGGCAGATTTGATGGTACTCTGTAAACATCATTGAAGTTTATACCTTGTCATAACCTGCTTTAAATTCATTTTCAGTAAAATAAGGTGTGTATTTCTGCTCTTCTTATATTTTAAGGTAAAATGTATGCAACCAATAAGACGTCCTATAAGTCTGTGTGAGTGTATTTTTTGGCGACAGCTATTCCTTTGTATTTTTACTTAATTACTACTTCTATGGTTTTTTAATGTTCTGTGATAATGGGTAATGTTTAAAATGTCACTCTTCTTTCTTCTTTGTTCTTGCGCACAATCTCAGTCGTATTCCAGCTTACGCTTTCTTGCTCCTCCTTGTACTTTTTTCTACAACATACTGTTATTTTACTTATTTATTTTACTTTTTGTATAATTGAAATCGACGCAGATCGTGAAACGTCTCTTGTAAGATAGTTATTTCCAAACAAGAATGCATATTTTTAGAATTCTTTGTACCTGTGTGGGTAAGGACCGGCATGTGGTTGCGGTCAACAAAAGCCTTTCACAGATTTTATAAACAAAGGACTAAGCCTAAGACCCGCACAATATTTCGGTTTTAAGTAAATAAATTCTACACGAATCGCGGAGCTTTTAAGGGTTGATTTTAGTTATTAAGATAGAGAGAAACTATAGACACGATAATTATTATTAACTCTAGTATGATGTTTACATTGTGGTCGTTAACTTACATTCATAAATTGAGAAATAACAATTTACGTAAAAAAATATTGAATATAAATATTTAAAAATTTAATCTCTATCTAAGTATATTATAATATCTTAATATATATAAATCTAGTGTCACAATGTTTGTCCTCAATGGACTCCTAAACCACTTAACCGATTATAATAAAATTCGCACACCATGTGCAGTTCGATCCAACTTGAGAGATAGGATAGCTTTTGAAACGGATTTCGACATCCACGCGGGCGGAGCCGCGGGCAACAGCTAGTATAATATAAAAATCAATGCCACTTTTCGTTTTAATTTTGTAACATAAGAACGGGCTCACCTATCCAAACCAAATGTTTAGGTACAGATGGTTTATGAGAAGTTTGTACAAAATCGGTAGAGCGGTTATTTATTTATTTCATTTTTTGTAATAACGAAGTCCACGTGGGCGGAGCCACGGGCACAAGCTAATTTATTCATAAAATAATTTACTTAATTCTTACCATGGATATTAATGTTTAAGATGAGACTAACTTTTTTAATTTATGAATAAATGAAATGAATCTTTTTCAAGTCGTCCTGTTAGTCGTGTACAACCACAGAACATTAGGATTTTTCTTTGTTCTGTGTGTACAACGCTACTTCAAGCTTTACCATTACGTATAGTTCTACGAATTACTTAGGTCACTAATAATTTAGAAACAACTTCTCGTAAAAAGGTAAATATTCAAAAGAGTTTTCGTTACATACATCGAAGAAAAAATACTGAGGCCGGTAATGTCGCCGATGAATAACGCCAGCAATTAAAGCCGTCTACGTTTAATACATTTATGACTTTTATGAGTAAATATGAAATAGACAGTTACTAACCTACCTGTATTGCTATTACTCTTTATTGTAAGCTAACCGTAGGAGAATAAATTTGAATTTTATAACTTCAAATCTTTTCAATTTCCATCTCCAGCATAGCAGTCGAAGGCTACTACTGCAATGAGGTCGTTGATAGAACACACTATCCTTACTTTTATTAAGATGTTTGAATTGTTTAAGTCAGTGTTTTTCTTGATAGTGAATCGTAAAAACTTAAACTATGATACTTAAGTACACGAATTAACTTGGCAATTGTAAAACGCTTTACACCACCACGATAAGACCACTAAGAATAAAAATGTGATATTCTTTAAAAACATTCTATATCCGTATGCATACCTACTTACTCACGATTTTCTCCTTCCTTTTGCTTCTATCCTTACACAGCTAATGAGCTTCCTCTTTTGTCATTAAGCCTTTCACACAGAGAGATCTACTGCGTGCTTCTGACAGCCCTTTTTTATTATATGTTTTAAATAGACCACTTATTTACGTAAGCTTTTACACTTGTCCTGTACTTTAATTTTTACGATACGGCATCAAATGAAATTACTAGATACTTAGCGTCAGTCAGAATTAAAGATACGGCAAATGTTTGGCTGAATTGGCTGATGAAATGAGCAGAAATGAACCAAATATTTCAGCCGGGTGTTCCGTGGAACCAATATTTGACGCATCTCTAATGTTATTAGAATGTGCAACAGGAACATTGTGAAATACTTGGGCAGTCACGAAGTTACAACTTTGTCTCCTTTTCATCTTAGCGCCAATACCGATTGATAGAGATGCAATCGTTTGAACTTTGGATTCCAAGGTCCGCCGTGTAGTTTATATTGGCTTTTACGGCAGCCGTTACAACAATTTAATGTTCAATGTATAAATATATCAATTAACAAATTTAAATGCTTATGAAAAACGCTGAATGTGTGAAGTTGTGAAAGCGCTCTAAGATAATTACAAAAGTTAATTGAATTAATATTCAAAACTGAATCATTCGCTGTTTTTCAAAGGGTATTCAAAACAAGAAAAAAAGCGGCTTCGAAATTGCTTCGATATCTCGGCATCGCTCAATCGCTATAAAGTTAGGCCAATCAAAAGAAATTAATTAAATAAGTATCTACTTAGGTATTTAATTAATTTCTTTTGGACTTGGAAAATGTAGAGCAGTGTTATTCATCTGAACAACACCACTCTATATTTTTTCTTCACGTAAAAATACCCAAAGAACATGTTAAATCCCATATAAAGCAAAATACACAGTCATGTTTACTGCTTCTGAAAGTTACCTCTGCCTAAGTATAAAAATCCTATTAACTAGTATCTAGACTACGGGTATCGAAAAAGCTATGGTTTACTATGGCATAAAACAGAGGTAAATTTATTACTTGACTGCAATGAAAGGGTTATATTTTTCACGCGTCAAAACGATATAAAATACTTAATTGTTAACATAATAATATACCTACTTGTACATAACCCCATAATGTTTCAAACTGCCAGAATGATTTAGAGAATTAAACTATTAGGTATTAAATCCTTCTTGAGAGGTGTTCCGAGAATCATTTGAAGTCGTATATAACTGCTGAGATGCCGTTGATTGGTCTGAATACTGCAATATAGATATGAAATTGAAAGGCCCTGTGTTTATAATCACTATCTTTTAGCTAACTCAATAGCTATGAATCAAAATCAAATTTCGTAATGTGCAATGTAGGTAGGTAGGTATATATCAACGTATTTTAATTCCAAAATCAAATGCAAATGAGTAAAGTTTTCACTTACTGACGTGACTGGCGTAAAAGGTTTTTCACAAGAAATTAGCACACAAATTGAATTCTAGTTTCACGTCAGCCAATGCACAGTGGAATATATTAGGTAAGTATTACTTGCACAAACATCTCTATCTCTCTCTAATTTTTATTATATCTCTGCAACGCGGAGAAATGTGAATAAGTAAAGCCGCCGACATTGGATTGGGGACGCTTAAATAAATGATGGCAATTATGAAACCTTTCATTGCAAAAACAAATAGAAATTACATTTGAGAGCGTTTTAAACTAATGAGACCAATAACGTGAGGTTGATCCTATCAAAGCAATGAATTAAAGGATTGAGTGAAGTTTGCTCTGTCAAGTTTATACATATACCCAGTGGCTGACTAGTGTGAGTGTGTGCGTACCGACTTGTTCGTATAAGCAAGTGGGCCGACTCTAGTATCGTCAGTGTATTCTTCAACGAGTATCGGCCACAGGTTTTATATGTACACTATGACACAGATTTATTCCCTTAGGTCGGGAGACACAGATCACAAACTTACCCACATTAAGTATAATGGCACCTACGTCTAAACACTACTATGTAGCGGCTAGTAGGTGACAGCCTCACCGGCTTGGGTTCCGAAGATCTTAACAGGGTCCCCACGCATCCGGGCTATCTATTAGACCTGACCTCTCTAATTAATCTCCACTCGCTCCAAAAGGTGAGATTAAACTCGCAACTTCTACCACTATTCATGAACCTAAAAACCTATGGTCGGAACGCGTTGAAGAATATAATCGATACTAGAATCGGCCCACTTGCGTGTACGCACACATTTACAATAAAAAGATATTCTATTCTATTCTATTCTATTCTATTCTATACACACTACTCGCACTTAACACATTCCAACCCAATTCACTTACACATGGTTAGCCGCCATCATTATTGTGACACGGCCTCGTCTTTAACATTTTCCGTCCATAGGTTTCATAAATTCATGCCATTATATAACCGCCTATGTAGGTACTTGAGTTTTTATTTAGATTGTACCTACACGAGAGGGGTCTTGATGCGGGATGTGCGTAGTATCCTTCTAATACTGTGTCTACTGTGTGTTTGTGTAGTATTTTTGTTCAACTCATAAGTTGAGGAATGAATTTAAAAAAAATAGTATTCTAACTATTGATCAATAACTGATAAAAAAATTACGATTTGTATATTTTGTGATTAAAATGAAAGTATTTTACGTAAAATAAATTCTGTTTGAACTTGTTTATGTGACCAATGTACCTAAACCTTGTAGATTATCTAGAACATTAATCAACAAAGTATCAAAGACGTGACAACGCGGTCAGTGAACCGCATCATGTATGGACCATGTTTGTTTATACCTACGTATAAATCTGCATAGACTGATCATTTCCAAATGGCATAAACCAATTGTTGATTTTTTTATTGTATACAAATACCCTATTTATCATTTTATCCAAAATAAGCATAACTTTATAATAATACTAGATCTCGGATTTGCCCTCGTGGTTCTCTGATCCCTTTCCCGTTACCCATGGGCACCTAATTTTAGGATGAAAAGTAGCCTAAAATTATGTTAATCCAAACTATAATCTATTCCTGTAACAAATTTCAACCAGATCCTTTCACCAATTAGAGCGTAATTGAGTACCTAACGAATATCCAAACATGATAATTTATCACAATAAAAGATGATAAAAATGAAACATCATAATATCAATTATCAAACTTATACATTTATAATATTAATTGGATGAGTTCATGCTTTTGTGAATTCTTATAATCTAAAAATCAGTGTGCTTCGAATCAGTGGGCAAACCTTCTACAAAGTTTTAGAGGGTTAGTTACACCTGCAGTTGACGGACCCATATCGCACACCCCGTACAACAAAGGAGTATATACACATATGCAATTTTTTTTTTATTTCGCCAATCGATGTAAAATACTTCGATACATGTTCTATATTTTTTTCGTAATTTTCCTTACAAAACTAAGAAAATGGTTAAGAAAAAACACAAAAGCTACTTCCTTAAGAAATATCATAATTAACTGGCAAAAAAAACGTAAATATAATTACTCGATGCATAATTTATTCAAACCATTAACAATATGTACGTAATCGCAATCCAGTCTTTATTGCTCAGGCCAAATTAAAAGATGTGCACTCGTAAATTTACTTACTCCTTTATTGCACGATATATTTTTGAATAAATTTTTCGTAACTTCACTTAAGCGTCACTGTTAAACTTATTCTGAAACGTATGTGTACTCAATCCTTTAGAATATTATAGATTACTAGCGACCCGCCCCGGCTTCGCACGGGTGCAATGCTGATACTAAATTAAATGATGCATGTATTATACATATAAACCTTCCTCTTGAATCACTCTATCTATTGGAAAAAACCACATCAAAATCCGTTGCGTAGTTTTAAAGATTTAAGCGCACATAGGGATATAGGGACAGAAAAGGCGACTTTGTTTTATACTATGTAGTGACTAGCTTACCCGCGCGCGGCTCCGCCCGCGTGGATGTTGGCTTTCGCCACCAAGTCTTTTTAAGCCGAGGGGCTGCCCGTACTGACTTTCAATGTCTATTCCTTGGTAAACAGTGGTAGGTAGTAGGTAGTTCTGTCAAACCCTTCAAAGTTCCTTACAGTTCCGTGCATCGCGACAGAAAGTCGTTTTCGTCGTTTTTTGGTGATGTGGGTAAAGGTACGGTCTCTGCACTTTTCCTTTCGCAAAGGAGGTAGAACACGACGGTATCTCCCGTCCGAAATGAGCAGTCCAACTGAGTACCATCCTCCATCAGGTGGGCCGTGTGCTTGTCTGCCACCTACGTAGTATAAAAAAAAGTTGTGCCAACGGGAATATGCTCTTTCTTTTTTCGAGCGAAAACTCCCTCGAGCTTCACTTCACCGGAGCCAACGTTGAGGTAGGCATGTCGGACTTCAACCGATTAAAATCACAAGGTCTATCGCAATATTGGCCTGTGTGGTCAAGGAATCTGGTGTGTCCTAAGTAGTAAGAATATCCCAGAGACCCCGACCGGTTCCAGCCGCCAGCACTGCCGACACCGACATGTTATTAGAAATCTAAATCTGCTTCAAAGATATTTCATCCATCTACCCTGGGTACTTTGCCAGTGTGTGAATTGGCGATGTGTCCACGGAGCAGCCCCAACAGTGACGCTCGGACGTCAGCTCCTTTCCCATACAGTACAGGAACTCACCAGAACAGCCATGCTCAGCGAGCACCTGCCTCACCTGACAGGAGGGGCTATCGTTTCGCCCCTCCGATAATTTCTTCATAAACGGTCTTACCACCACAATCGTGGCCTGCCCTACGCTTGATTACCCAAGTCGTTCTTTCCATTCCATCTAACGGAATTGGGATCGCTGCACCTCGATTTCTCTTGTGGCAGACCTCAAACCTTTATGCACAGGAAGTATCCTGTAAATAATGTCGAAATATGCTGCCTGAATTTTTAAATTGCTTCAAGACGTGCAGACCTAAATATTTCATGCTAGTTTCGACTTAATTTCTCCACGCCTATCTACATAATGATATATTTTTGTGTGGTGGCTAACTACATACTCAGGTATTATAGATTTTTTTCTACATTTGTACTATACCTTGCTTTACACCAAATTAGATGATTTTATATCAACGGAAAGTACTCTTTAGATGCATTTAATTCCTTATATAGTATCGTCTTCTAACATAATATATCTTCAGGGTTTGAAGGCTTTAGGGTTTGAATTTTAAAAAACCCTTTCTTAGTACACCCATACGCATCAAAACACAGACATTCTGCTAATTTCAATGTCTCTACGACCAGCGGTTTAGGCTGTGCGTTGTCTCTAGGTCAATCAGACAGTCAGGACTTTGAGTTTTAGGCAATGATATTGGTTTTAGGTATCTATAAAATGTATTGATTATTGTAGGTACCTGATTAATTGACGTGCTATAGTATAATTATTATGTAAAAGTTACTTACCACAGTTTTAAAGACCGTTGCGTGCCATTCTGATTTTGTTATTGTTTAAATATAGCTATGGTTGTGAAAATATAATAATAAGAATTCATATTTTTCGGTTTGTAACTTTCATAGATGTAAGAAATTACTTATAGTTAGCAAAATAAGTACAAAATAAAGAATTATTAAAAAATATCTAATACTTCTGTACTAATATTATAAAGAGGTAAAGTTTGTGTGTTTCTTAAATTGTAAGGGGTAATCTCGGGATCTACTGAACTGATTTTAAAAATTCTTTCACCAATAGAAAGCCACGTCATTCGTGAGTGTCGTAGGCTATATATTTTATTGGAAAACTGGAATTTACACCCAACGAAGTCGGGTCCCGGGTCGCTAGTATATTATAAAGAGGTAAAGTTTGTGTGTTTGTATATTTGTTAAATTGTAAAGGGATATCTCGGGATCTACTGAACCGATTTTAAAAATTCTTTCACCAACAGAAAGCCACGTCATTTGTGGGTATCAGAGTCTATATTTTATTGGAAAACTGGAATTTACACCCGAGCGAAGCCGGGTCTCGGGTCTCTAGTAATATAAATTTATAATCTCGTTGTATTCCTGCAATTAATCACCAAACTCTTTTTGATATATTGTACAGTAGTTGTAAAATCATAACAAATTAGATACCCACAATTCTCAAATTAAAATGTAAAGTTATTTTTTGTTATTATGAAAATATAAGAAAATATGTATTACTCTGTAAAATATTTCTTCGTGCAATAAATGAGTGTGTCACATACATTAAAAAACATTAATAAATTATCACTGCAATATACACTTATATAAACTTACTCATTATTTATTTTCAAAAATAAACGTGCTATAAGTACTTAAAACTAAAAGCTCCGAGGTTATATCACGAGGAAAAATAAGCAATAAAAGCGTATGTACACATAAGATCCATGTTTTGTTTATACCTAAACAGCAAAAAAGGTGTGTGTTTATTTACCAACAGTTACTTAAGAAAAACCCTAATACAATAAATAGGTAATTGTTAATTTTCCCTGTACTATGAAAATAGTAAATCTATCTTTGATTTCAGTAAATACATATTAAAGAGCTCATTTTGAGGCTTCTTATGATATATGATACAAAGTACTATCATTATTAGTTCAGGCAATATTCCAGAAACAAACTGTTTTTTGGCTCTCCTGTAAAGTTGGTGTTTTCCAGATACGCCTTTGTTGTACGGGGTGTGCGATATCAACATCGGTGCCTCAGGCCGGTCAGCCACCTGCTAAACAGTGCAGGAGGCTGTGGCACAGGCACAAGTTCAAGTTGAAAGATCAGGTGGCAGTAGTTCCCAGAAAAACCGACATAACAGTCATAAAACATAGGTGGACCTCGGGCTCCAAAGTGCTTGCTTTGATTATGAAACTGGGCAAGTCCTGAAATCGCCGAAGACGTGTTCAAATTATACGTAGCGTGGTCAAGGGAAAGAAGGAATCATATACCGCAGTAGTTATTGTCATTTTTACTATATCTCCAACGATTATATTCATCTCACCTCTTTTATCCGCCTTCAAGAGGTTGACTTGGGGGCTTTAAAGCGAGCGATTTGTACTTAGACTAAGTAATAAATGAAAGTCTGGACCGACCGCATCACTTTATATTGGCATTCGACGTATAGGTACTTGCAAATTATATCAATTAGCAGTAATCTGTCTTATTCCCTATCACTCAACTCCTTCAATATCAATTATCAAACGGTGTTTTGTGTATACTTGATATTAAAAGAGTTGGTTGATAGAGATATACCTATAAAAAATTCTTATCACTCATGATGAATAAAACAAATAAAATATTGTAAAACATTCTGAACAGCGATCTCTAAACCCAAAGCAAGCATAGTTTAACCTAGTTTGTGTTATGGATTCTAGAATGCGGACAGCTTAATAAATTAACTTTTAAACTTTCGCGTTCCATGATTATTATATTTATATATATATATATAGCTTAATAAATATACCTACTTATATACTTTTTGTAAATATACAACATATTATATAGGTAGAAATACTCGGACCAATGTAAATAGACATTCTTGCATACAAATATTTACAATGAGTGGGAATAGAACCTGCGCCTCCTGTCGTAGCAGTCCAATGTTACTGCTACCGCTACGCCGAGATGCTGTCATGATTTAGCATGGGGCCTACATTATTGAGACTGGGAACATGCACTCCAGTGTCATTATTATCTTGTGTTGCCATCAAGTTAGTTTTATGGCACACACAACGCAAATATTGACTTCACCCTTACCATTCAAGCCTACCACCCTATGCTATACAAAAATCAACGGCGATGTACCACCTATTATATAAAGCGCTCATTTCAAAGCCCTATCCTTAGCGATAAAAGAGATTCTAAAAAAGAAAATAGCCTTATAGTAAAAGTCACAGGCTCATCACAACAAGGCAATTTTGGTAAGTCAACAACGCGTGTAGCAGTCGCAAATGACGTGGCATGACGCGCTGAGTTGACGTGACATGACAAGATTGACGTAGGAAGATGAAGAGTATTTATTGACGTCACAGGATATGTCATGACGCTGCATTTATCGGTTGAGATATCGTGCTTTATATTATTTATTAATTTTTGTATTGATTTGGATCACAATTTGTTATTAAATATTCTACGATATTCTTCATAGCACTGTGGTTTTAGAAAGCGAAAAAACACACTTAGGTACTACTATTTTTTGTAATAACATAAACGTACATAGTTCACATAAAAAAAACTAGAAAAATGAAAATATTCATGTACTTACACAAATATTTGAGCGGGAATCGAACCTCTAACTTAGCAGTCGAATGTTCTACAGCTACGCCAGCACCGGGGCCGTCATACAATTAATACTATCATCGAATAAATTATCGAGCCACATAGGTACTCGGTAGCGTCGGAAATTATCTGGAATGCTGCCAAATACGACATAATATGATACGCTTACGCCTAATTTTAAACTTAAAGGAGAAATCCAGTCCCAGGCCTGCTAATTCTGACAATCCCTACCTTATTTCACTTGATAAGTTACCCCATTTATATGGCAACCTCGTAGGTTAAAGTCAAACCTTTCTAATGCATTATGCTGTGTGTGCACGACAAACTACAAAATTAACCACAAACTATGCAAGATTTTACTGATTTGGCCATTGCTGATAGTTTTAAAAATGGGGCTTAGAAACCTATCTAAGTAGTTAGGTACTCTAATATTTACCTAATTTTCGAATCTGAATCATCCTCAAATCCATGTTTATATGAAAGAAAGAATGAAAACATAATTATGTATTGGGAACACGCAACGCACATTAACACAAGATAATGTGAGATGAATAAAATAAAATATTAAACGGGTATTAAGGAGTCCGGTTTCCTTTATTAATAAAGGAGAAAAAGAAAAATATAGTAATAATAATTTTTACAAATAGTTTGGATTAAGCATTATTTTAGCGTTCAATTATTAGAATTTAAGTTTAATTGTAAGTGTTGTTCTGTTGTGTTCATTATCTGTGGACGTGTTGTGATTTAATCTTTTTCTATCTTTCTGTCACATAAAATATAAATTACGGAAACATTTCATACCTAATCCGCCATGTTTATATAAAAAAAATATTATGAATTAAATAAATAATGTATACATTACACAAATTTTCTTTTACCTTTGCCCCTAAAAATGAAAACTTAAGAGCTCTTTATATCTGCCAGTTCTAGTCTACCTTATTCGGCTTCTAAGAAAATACTTAAGATGTTGTAGATTTAGAGCAACACAACATTAAGATTAAGTAAGTTTCCTCTGTGTACTGACAAGTATATAGTACTTACAGCACCGTTTTTATAGAAACAACGTTAGATGTGCGGTCTAACCGTGCTTTGGGGTCAAACTGTGTGAGGGAATTGCCTTTTGGGTCAAACTCATGTCAAACTACACCCCGGCGCGGCGCTTAAAGGCCTGAGACGGTGCGCGCTTTTAGTCGGTTCCAGTCCGACACTACCGCCCGAGCTGGCCAAGAGGAGGCATCTGAACTGGTAGGTACACGTTCTAATTTACGGAGAAGGTTGTGGCGCAGTCTTTTCTCTCAGGGTTGGTGGTTCAGCCAGCAGTCGCACCCCCAAAAGTCAAGCTAAGCGAAACAGGAAAAATTTCATGTAATTTATTTCTTTGATCAGTTGTTTATATTTACTAAACATTTCAAAAGGTTGTCTATTTACGTCCGCTTTTAATTAAGTATATTGTTAATTATGAATTGCTAATTACGACTCTTAAATATTTTAAAATAGCTCGAATTCAAACAATTCCTGTTATATAATGCCTCAGATCAATTTCATCGATAACAATGAGTAATTAAGAGTCGAAGAAAGATTTCATAACACTACTTTGACTTTTGAACAGTGCCCAATTTATATGAACCTACTTACCATACTTTACCGAAAATGGAAAAAAATAACTGAACTTAGAGGTGATTGACGAAACCGTTAAATGAGTTGAGGGTGAATGGGTTACAGCTGAAACAGTCAGCCTGTGACCACGGCCGGTGTAACCTGGTCGAAACGTCAGGCATTCCAAAGGTATGTATATACCTATACCATGATCGCGTTAATTCCCGTTAATATAATTTGTAATTTGTAATATATTAATAATACCTATTATAAGTAATTTAAAAATTGCATCAAAGTCCGTTCAATAATTTTAGGGCTTTGTTAAATTAACGATTCTGAAGTATTCTGAACACAAAAATATATTTCGGAGTTCATGTCTGTTTGTCTATTTGTTTGTTTGCGATGAATGCTAAAATTACTTGACGGATTTTGATTCAGTTTTTACTTAGAAAGTTACTTAGAAAGTTCTTGGTCAGACTTGAAATCTGCCGTATGTTTGATTACAATTGGTTAAATAAAACTGTAGATATTATGAGCGAAAAACGAGTAACAACCTCCGCGCCGCCGGAATGAATAAAAAATAGTAATATCCACTTGTTCACTACTGCAGTAATAAACTAGATAAGGTAAAGAAAGATGTAACACACACACTAATATCGTAACTCGAGGCATTCCGCACTGCAGCATCATGAGAAAAGATGAGAGTTCTCAGGGCCTTTGGCATTTGTCTACTCCAGATAAAACGGAGTTTGTCTGTGGGGTACTGCCAAATGCAATCGTTAATCCCGGCTTTCAAGTTTCACTTTAACTTCGTTATAGCTGCACGCGAACAATAGATGCACTAGCTAGACACACAATACGAGGACGGGCACCTACTTACTGGCAATCATAATATTATTATAGAAGCCTTTCTTGACAACTATCTTGCTTACAAATGTTGGAAAATATTAGATTTTAATTACCTACTTGAGATTGGTGCCAGTGTACTGGATTTGTTGTATTAATCAACAAGCTGCGCCTGCGACTTCGTCCTTTTGGTTTTGTTTTAAGGTTTTAATGCTATTACTCGGCACTTTAATTATTTTTACAAAATTAAATTAGCCTAAGTTACTCCTTGTTACATGTCATCAACTATCTGCCAGTGGAAGTTCCATCAAAATCGGTTCAATCACTTCAGAGATTAGCTGGAACAGACAGACAGCCAGACAAAAATCGTAATACTTACATAGAAAAATTATAAAAAGGTACAAGAAATAGTTTTTAAATCTGAGAAAATGAAGCAATAATGTTTTTGTTTAATTTTACTTATTAGGTACCTACATTATCAGCTAATCTATAAAGAATACGAGTACCTAATGCCTGAACACATAAAATGGCTGAAAAACTTTTCTGCAGTCATTTTGACCCAGTTAAATGTAAGATTAAATTTACCCTTGTAAATATTAAATATTTCTCATTGTGCTAGCTCTCTGTAAATACAATCAAAGTTCCAGGTCTAGCAAAACGGTGCGGATTATTGAGCTCAAAATTAATGAGAGATTCAGTCATTATAACGCTCACTTATCCAAAAACAAATAAACAGTGCAACGGAATCGCGGACTCGTTTAGCTCCGACTTAAATTGAAGTCTGAAATGAACTTAAAATGCCAACTAAATTCTAAATTTCTACAAATTTTGATATTTTCATAATAAGTACAAAGCTTTCAGAGGAACAAGAGAATATTCAAACATTCTTAATTATAACAAAACACATTTTAGAGAAGTTTATTTAAATAATTACGCAAATTTAATGTCGTTCGTATATATTATTATCTTTAAGGTGCGCTTCCGGGTGCCTCTCATTTATACTATTATAAAGTTGTAAATGAGAAAAAAACTTGGGTCATACGAGTATTAAATGAACGATTCGAAAAATAAAATATTTTTTTGAATTTCCTGTCTATTTGTTCACGATGGAAGCAAAAACTACCGAACGAATTTTTATGCGGTTTCTATTAGAAATGGTCTTGGTGGAACTTAAAATAGGTATATGCCGTATGTTTCATTGGAATTGGAGATTATGACCAAAAAACGATAACCATCCTCCACGGGCATCAGTTTATGATCTAATTTTGTTTTAATAAAATTCATAAGACCTTGCGAACTCATCATCATCACGTAACTCTGTCGTAGCGGTAGAATGATTGACTGACATAAATAATTATCTTGTATTTAAACACAATCCGTATCTGCAAATATGAACTTACCTACAATTGTCATAAAATCTGCTGAAAAACACATTTCATACGCTGAGTTGCAATCCACCAGCCGAAGCTATAACTACACAGTGTTGAACCTCGGACGTCTCCCCTTCAACGAATTGGGTGTCCGGTGTGCTCGACAGCTCCTCGACATTTCACATTAAGTTAGCAGCAAGTTATCAAAATCATAAGTATTTTCACAGATGTAATTGAAGTCTTAGTTGAGATTCAAAATTGTCTACTACTTGATTACTATATTTTCAATCGTAAGTCTGTTAAAATATGGAGAAAGGTTATTAACATAAGAAAACTTACTAATAAGTAATCTTTACCATCTGGAGAGACAAGCCTTCACCGGAGGCCCACGCACTCGAAGTAGGCAATCAAAGCTTGCACTTTTACTATTGTGTATACGATATTCCAGTTGTAATATCAGTTGCTAGTTACCGGTAGGTAATTATTGAAAATTAAGATTTCTTAGCCCTAGCATATTGAAGATACTTACCTACATAACCATCGATATTCCAATCGATAGGTATCTCGTTATGCGTAAATATAATTATTTGATGTGATGTAATCAAATGATATTTACACAGCTTAGGTTAGGACGCATCGTTTGTATTAATTTGATCAAACATTTACATCAGTATCAGTAATGAATAAGCAGTAGCTACACAAGAGCCAAGCTAAATTATGGTTAAACATTTCTACTTAGCGAGTAAATTAAAATAATATAGATTATATTTCTTAAAACTAAAAAGAACAAAACTAATGACTTAACAGTGAATATTAATTAAAAACATGACATCTGATAACACGGATGTCGCATTGTTTCTTGAGTTTTCAAATTAACGTTATAATAGAATATTATCAGCAGTTCACACAGACATCATACATTGAAATAAAACTAGGTTTAGCGGACTCTATCACGATTTATTTGGTATTATTTTATGATTTACACTGATCCCGACGTTTCGGTTACTTTTCAACACCTGTGGTCACGGGAGGCTGAGGATGGAGGATCAGTGAATAAGGGTAAATAATAAAATAACAGTAAATAACTTGCGATAGAATCCGTTAAAAATAGTTTTATCCAGTAAGTTTATTACTAAACTAGCTGACGCCCACGGCTTCACCCGCGTGAAGTTCTGATCCCGTTCCCGCTACTCATGGGATAGGTTCCCATGGGTAGTGGGGTTCAGGGATAAAAAGAAACCAAAAACGTTACAAACATAATAAACATCCAAACATCTTCACAAACTTTTGTACCTTAATTATATAACTAATTTTGCGAATGGGATGTACAGTTTTAGTTCTTATTTAATATTTTTAGTTTATTTTATTATTAAACAGGTATAGCTTAATCAAAAAAATGAAATAGATACATCCCAAACAATCACGGCAATAATAATATATTTTAAGGAGTGGTATGTGTAGAGTTAAGATAATTCGTACCACTGCTATTATTATTTAGGTACTAGTAAAATGTGAAATATGATTGCTAAATTTCTCTCGTGGTATTAAGTATTAAATTTTTTTTTGTTTTTGGGCAAATATAGGTATTCTACACAATACAGGCTACGCCACTAATCAAGTTCATTAGTGGCGTGGTCTGTATTTTGAAAGATTGCAAACAACAGTTTATTAAATAAAGTTTTGCTTTAAATTCGTCAACCATTAACTTCTGTACACAAAGACCTTCGGAAACAGCGCAGAAAACTAAACTTACCAAGATGTTGCGAAAACTATTAGGTATACTACTTAAATTTATAGTGTATTTTTAGGATCTAATTGGATAGTTTTACTAGGTAAAAAGATTTATACTTTTCAGTATTTGAAATGTTTAATGTTTTTAGATTGTTATAATAAGTTGCATACATTGCTTTCCGGTTTTTTGAAATTAATAATAGGTACCTAGATATTTTCTTGTTGAATATTTATCATGAAACTATGTCAGTTACAAATGCATAATGGCTGGATTACATCAGTGAAATCCTTATAATTCTTATGTTTTTCTTAATGAAATGAGTAAAATATTATACTTAGGTACTTATTATGAATTGCCAGTTTTGGTTGAATAAAACGCGTTTAAAGTTATTGTTCAATTTAACTTTTGATAAACACATTGCACTGTCGGTGTATGTATTGGGGACCCCCTCCCTGAGACTTACCTTTAGCTTACCATCAGGCGAGGTGAAGTCATATTGAAGTGACCGATGTAAAAAACTGCTAAAATTTGTAGCTACCGTAGGTATACTACAGCTGTATTTTCAATACCAAAAGAATTCAATATCTGTCTCAATTTCAAGTTGGTTTTTGTTCTGAAATGTTAATTAATCATTTGTGGATATTTTATCCTATTGAAATGTACCCTATCTGTAAATGTACCCTGTGAAACATATCCTATTACAAATTCAAAAATATTTTAATCAAACTGGAGGAATTTATACGAAAGAAATCCACTCGCTTCGTGATAAAAGAGCAAAAAATGTAAGTAGGTACCTAAGCATGCCATAAGTATAAATATAACAGAGAATTAACTGAATTTATGGATCACCGACGACTCAAGATATGGATACGGAGTTTAGCCATATTGTTGTAGTTTTATAATAAGTACTGTAAAAGATTTAAGTTTATTCTACCTTTAACTATTAAGAAAAATCATATTACATAGCTAAGTGTCGAAATGAGAATTGCCTTTCCTTTGAAGTCAATTTTTATACTTTCACAGTTTAATACCAACTACTTAATAATAAAAAACTAAATAGAAAAAAAAACAAGCACCCACTTAGATGTCCTGTGGTCTAGAAACATAACAACTTAACAGTCGGGATACATTGAAAAATTATATTGGCTGTCGAATAATGGATCCCGACTGTTCCGTTGTTATGTTTCTAGACCACCGGACATCTATGTGCTTGTTTCTTTTTTCTTTTTAGTTTTTTACGCAGCCGGGTTTTTGATTTTTTTAATTACATTTTTTTATACTTTTTAGTTTTCGTGTACCTACATTCATCACTAAGTTCACAAACCTCAATCTGCGTGTAACTTGTATAGCTACATTTTTTTATTTTTTTTATTAAAATTTGGTCATGATATACCATTTTGAAATCCTCGTGATAAACCCTTTAATTTGATACCCATATTGCAGTATTATTTATTTTTAATTTTTCCCCTTTAAACTATAGCGTATTACAGCGGCCATGGTGGTTTTTTTTTCACGTCACCTATCTAAGAACACTTGGGTTACTAAGACGAATCTAACGATAATGTTAATTAAAGAAATCCGTGCAGTGGTTTGGAAGATATGGGGTAATAAAGAATCTTACAAACATACATACATAGGTACAAACATACATACATACATACATACGTCCTACATACATCCATACAAGATACGTGCGAAAAACATAACCCTTCTTGGCAGTCGGGTAATAACGAGCAAAAAGCTGATAAATAAGCAGTCTCTTTACATTTTACGTCAAGAGTACTGAATGGATTTTGATGTGGTTTTTTTAATATAAAGGTCTTGGTGAGACTCAAAATGTTACTCATACGAAAACCAACGTACACGCGGGCGGCGCCGCGGGCAACAGTTAGTAATCTAATAAAACTACTGTTAATTAAACACTTAAAAAGGTTCAAAAATTGAAATGTTATAGCACAATGCTAAAAAAAATCATAAAAAGTTTTCAAATATACCTAAGGACCCAGCCTTGACTGATTTGTTAAAGAAAGATGTAAGATTAAATGGGAATTGGCACATCAATCAAATTCTTGACAATTTGATTGGTTTTAAATTAAACTTAGACCATTTAACTATGTTTAAACTGCGCCTGGTCTTTATGTTGACATCAATGTCAGCATGAAGACTCATTTATGTGCTAATACTCGTTAATACTAACCATAATAATAATACTTAGCTGTTGATCGAGACTTAAAATAATTCGCAATTTTATTAGGCACTGAAAACTGAAAATGCTGTTTGGGCAGTCGTGTGGGGGCCTTCATTAAAAAATTATGTGTGGCCTTTAGGGGGTCAACCCAAAATTCATGCAATCTCATATGGGGAAGTGGGTAGACAAACGATATCTCACCAATGCGAGAGGGCCCTCCCCCTCTCGACTTGGTCAGATATCACGAGATTGCGTTTGAACCCATCGCCCCTTCCTTAATCTCACGTGAGATTTTGTGAAAATGCATATTTTTATGTAAATTTTACTTTCACGCTTTTTATAGGCCCGTATCTTCAGGCAGGTATTTTTATTATATGTTAATATGTACTCTTTATTAAGTATGATAAAAATACAATGAAAATTAAATAATATTTAGGTACATTAAAATTAAAACTAAAAACTAAACAAAATAAATATTATATATATTATATTATAATTAATCAATCATTTAACACCTATTATGCACTGTGCCGGCACGTGAGACCAAACAAGCCGTTCATTAAAAGGTAGATAACGATTCGATTGTGCCTATAGATGATTTAACTTAGGGTTCCTTTTTTATGGTTATGACTTGAACCGACTAAAACCGCATGCCGTCTCAGATCTTCAAACGCTAGGATGTAAGGTGACCTAAAAGGCATTTCCCTTGCACCCAGGCTGCCCCAGGGTCATCTCTAACTTCGTGAATGGCCCCCTCGGGTTGGGAAAAAAATGGCAGCGCGCATTGGGCGATTATGGTATACATGCAACGTCGCTTTAATCAAACTTATAGCTTGAAATCATGTAAGTACCTTATTAATGGTTTAGTAATAATTAAAAATAAGTTGAAAAATGTTCAGAAGGTAGGTAGGTATATTATTTTGTTTTTAAATAGGTACCTACTTGGGTACCTATAATGATAATCGTTAAATAAATCCTAAGTTTGCGGTGAATTGATACACTTATGCATGTATTTATTTAAAAGCTATTTTTATTATTATTATTCTCTTTATTTTCAATATAAACATAATATCAATTACATTTTTAAATATATCCAAAAAAATACAATTATTAGATTTATTATTGTTATTATAATACCTACCAACAGACACTTCAAATTTATAAATAGATAAGTACAATTCCTGTGGTTTTGCTTCCATATGGTTTCGCTGCGTATCTACATACAATTTAAAATACCTAATGTACCTACATCATGTTCTGTAATATTTGTGCCCAAAATGTTTCCCCTCCAATTTTCCTTTACTTCGCAGTTGGTAGAGCACAGGAATTTCCGCCCTTATCTCAAAAGAGCCTGAGGGAGTGATTTCGCCCTGCAAGAACACAAAGTAATATTAGGCATCTATCTATTAGGACGAATTCGTCTTTTCATATCTATTCTAGTTTACACAGACCTTTCCTGAAGAGATTCTTTGCTGTCAGCAGAGAGACCAAAGTCATCACCACACCTGGTGTGGTGTACATAATGGCCACAAAATTTGCCACAATGTTGGTTAACGTGTAATGGGTCTCACCTGTTATGTTCGCCCTCATCATCATTACACTTCGAAGCCTGATGTAGACTTCTCCTTTAGGGGTGACTTGTAACTTAGAAGTCACACTTAAAATTTTGCAGTTCTTACCAGTCACGAAGTTTCCCGTTTCGATATTCATTAATTTATTATGCTGATTCTTAAATTAGAACCGAATCACTGGACTGACCCGCGCATCGATTTAGATATATATTATTGATCTGCGCAGACAGTCTATACCTACCAACGTGGATGATCCAACTAATGACAAACTAGACAGTAGTTTATGTTAAAAATAAACAGCAAAACAGTATCAGCTTTTAAGAAATAATAATTAGGTAATTAGGTAGGTAGTTAATAATTGCTGACGTAATTTCGTTATTATTTGATACCTAGGTACTAGTTCGAAATTATTACCCCTGCGAAAGAAGTACCTAATAGTCACCGGATATCAAGGTATACAGACTGACAAACAGACGGACAAGGAAGTGATCCGGTGGCACCCATGCATCCATATATAAGCATCTACCAAATAACACCATATCTTAGGAATTAAGGCAGTTGGCAGGGTAATCACTAAAAATACTCATTGCCAATTATAATATGTTGCCTACTCATATTTAGTTGTTATGTGTCTCATCAAAGTATTAATATTTTTGTTCACTTACACAGACAAAAGTTAAGTGAATTATGCTGAAACTTACAATTTGTGTAAATGGAAACTGGAAACTACAAATAAATATCAATATCGATATAGTACCATCGAAGTTTGATTGGGAAAACTTCAATGGTTGAAGAGTAATTTGTTGCGAGACCGATGAGAAATTATACTTGTTGTAGAATCGGCATTCAAGTTAATAACTTTTATGTAGTTTTACCTTAACAGAACCTAGATGGTTTTACTAGAGGCTTGAAATCATAATTTCTGGACACATTCCCATCTCATTATACCATGAAAATGTTCATTCATTGAAATAGGTAAATGTGTAACTGAGTAATTTTGAATAGGTACTTACTTAAGAATGAATTAAGTGAGGTAAATTATCACGAAACTTATACATAAGGTATCTTACCTATTAAAATGAGTATAAATTCACAGTCAAAACTTCCTTTAAACAAAAGATCTGGTTTCGAATAGAAATTCAATGACTGAATTAAGTAAGTACCTAAATAAAGCTTGATTCTGACAAATGATCTAATTGTAACGAAGTGAAAGTTGTGATTGAATTAACCCGTTTGACTGTCGAAACTTATCTACCTACTGGCTGGTCTTGGAAAACGTAATAATCGCTCATCAGATAACCAGCCTGTCTTTTGATTACCTATTTTGATAGTAAATTTTTGTATGAAATTTGGATGTGGCACTTGGCCTCTTGAGCTTAGATACCTCTTGATCCCAAGGCCTACTCCTTAACCACTAAACTACCGACGCTTTTTGTGATGAATGTTTAACAAAGTACTGACACCTATTAACCCATACTTACCCGTATTTTGTTAGTTTTGTAATAATGTATGGAAATTTATCCGATTTGTTGACATAATAATATGCATATGATTACTACTGCTCTGCCCCCCTGGGTAGCAGCGTGATATCATATAGCCTTCCTTCCTCGATAAATAGGCTATCCAACACACATCTAGGATGGAACGATTCAAATTCAACTTTAGACTTCACGCACTTATCGTGAAAGGGCTCTTAGTGCAAAATTATTGACTGTTTTCTGTTTTCATTTTCCTTCACTTGGCTCTAAGGGAATAAGGATGTAAACATTACTTGATATTTTAGGACGAACGAAAGAGTCAAGGCGTTTCGCGGTTCTTTCGTTTATATATGCATATACTACTAAGCTATGCTCGCTAGTTCACCCGTGTGGACGTCAGTTTTCGCGTTTTTTAACTACTTAATATATCTCCGGTTACTCAACCGATTGTGATTAACCATGCATAAAATTATAAGGCTGACCAAAACCTTTCAAACAAGAAAACCGCGTCTATATCCGTTAATAGTTTATAATATGTTTATTCGCAATGGACTTTGCGTCCATTAAATAATTGAATAAACATACAAACAAACAAGAATTACAAAAAAATATTTTTGTGTTCAGAATCGTTCATAACTGTAACAAGACCAAAGTATTTTTAGTTAAGATCTCCAATGTACAGTCAACAGCAAAAGTTGGTGACTGACGCAGCTACTTTACAATTTTATCCAGACTTTAGAGTCCAAGGACAAGCCCAAGCCTCTCTCTCCATATTGATTTGGTTTAAGCATCTTAGCTCTTAAGAGAACGACTGTCGTCTGAACCCCAATACCAAGAGGAATGCCTGCTCAAAAGCCTTGTCCTTTAATCATCAAGGCCCTCTACACTCTTGTACCTGTTCTTGAAATATATGTTAAAGAAGATGTTTCATTTTCGGCTATCTAATGGTACACAATACAGAATAAAAGAGAAAAAATACCGGCTATTGACAAAAACACAATCATAATTTTATTCGCCTCCGAAATTTAAGGGCGTAAATTAATAAAATATGAGTACATTTTTATTACGCCAACATGTAAACAAGATGGTTGACATGATGGTCAGTACCGTTCAAAAACAGTTTACCTAGCAATTAACTTAAATAATTATTGATGTTTTACTTTTATTATTTTCTGTGTTGAATATTAGGTACCCAGTGCACATGTTTAAAGTCTATATTAGGAAATTCTTTGTCGATCATTAACTATATACCTACGAAGCACACTGAAAATGATTTATGTGGTGCTAAATCTAAGCTCATTAAGTACATTTTGTGTAACATCTACTTTGTACTTATGAGATTATAATGGTATTTACCTACTTATTATTCTACATCAGTTATTGATTCCAATGTCAAAATGGTTTGTAGGTATATCTACATTTGTACATGTATTCAATCCGATCATTTGTCTTCATTGAAATTTAACGCATACCTAATCTCCTGACTGCCCCTCAATACAGTTAGGTACAGTTGTAGGCACATCACAATCACAATATACGCATCATGGCAGATACATTAAGCCAGAGATCAATCTATGTAAGTACCTACGTTGATTAATATCGTTAATTGCATGTGATTATACGTACAAATGGGTGGTGTCGTGTAGATACTCAGTTGAAACGCGCACATTTCGATGTTTGTACTAATACCTACTGTTCTATAGGTAAGTACATTTGTTAGGTGGTAGGTAGTCGGTCTCGGTGTCCTAACAAAAATCTGTGGCATTTGTTACGAGCTGTTGGAGCCTGAGAAGTTTATCGATCTTTTGAAGTTTTCTTCAATATTAACAGGAGTGAAGGTCAAATGCCAGTCGCTTCATAGATATAGAAGATATAGATATCGAAGTTCGGCCGTTTCGTAGCTAGACTAAAGGCCGACTGCAGTCGAAGAATCAGAGGATGAATTATATTAATGCGAGCCCCTGATATGTTGCCCGCGGCTCAGCATGCTTGAAGTACTGATAGCGTGACCCGCAGGAATCGCCGCAATGTTATGGCAAACTGTGAACAAGCTTAGAAGTTGCTCAGCCAGGCGTTGTTCCCCGCGATGCCGCTCACGTTGCTGCGAGTAGTGCTTTACCTCTGGTAGGTCCACACGCTCCCATCATCATATTAATCGCGTTGTGGCGCAACCAGTGATGGGTTTATGACATGGCGTTTTGGACATTAATCGGACATCCATTATATCTGCCCAAAATGCCAGGGCATACACTCATCAAAGGAGGTGGGTTTATATTATGAGTGTGATTAAGAAAATAAAGATAGAGAAGAATTTACTAATTTTCTTCTGAAGGAATTAACATTGGAAGATCCCAAAGAATTCTTCGATAGTTTGAGAATGTCCGAAAGTTGTGTGTTTCTATTATCGCAAATTCATTCTCAAATGCTGTGTAACATACCTACCCTTTTAAGAATCGTGATGCCTGGGACTCAAAAAAACAACCAGTTCTATACTTTCATGCTACTGGATGTAGTGTAAGGACACTCACACGTAGTTATATTTCGGGATAATTAACTATTTCCGAATTGATCATCGAAGTTTGTGAAGCAATCTCATCATTTCATTTTTCATCATGAATCAATAATGAAATTTATAAAGGTAAGATTAATAACTGAAACAGATTTATTATGAAACATTGATTTATTAACAGAATCATTTTTAAAATTTGATAGTATTTGGTTTTCTCCCATCAATTTTGATTATCAACATTAGCGTGCTGCTTTGCTGTGAAAATTAAATGATTTGATGTTCCTTATTGTAGGTACCTAATGTTACTTCAAGTTTCATTATTGTTTATAGATGGACACATTATTAAGGAAAGCCGATAAAGCTAAGCCCGAGGTGTTTACCAAAGACTTCAAACTCAGTTTCTTCAACTGTAGACTTAATAGTATCAGCTTTTTCATAGAACTGGGCGATTTTCTTCTTTTTTGTCGGAGTTCGAAGGTTTAGGTTCAAGAAAAGTCTCCACTACTAAAGTATTATTTTGCTTAGCATCTGTACCATCTGCGTGTAAACTATTGGCAGTCTGAAACAAACAAAAATTAGTATCAAAGAGTATTCATGAACATAGTTTTGATGGAGGTAGGACACGACGGTATGTCCCGTCCGAAATGAGCTCTCCGACTGGGGAAGTACCTCCGCTCTACAGAAGACCGCGGCCATATAGCCTCCCCACCCTTTCCTACCCCCGCCCTCTCACCTCAGAGTCGGCAGCGCGTGGGTAACGCCCTTGGTGTTGCACACGTCCATAGGCCACGGTGACCGCTTCCCATCAGGTGGGTCGTGTGCTTGTCTGCCACCTAAGTGGTATAAAAAAATAGATTTTTATTCAGATTCCTACTACTACAGACTACGACAAATATGCCGTCATTAAGGCACCCGCTGTATCAGGAATTTTATATTATAGTGTATCTAATTATATAGTTTACTAGTAATAAAACGGACTAGGGCTAGGCTTCCCCTCAGGGTTGAGAGGTCTGATGGCAATCGCTCCCGAAAAATTCGACATACCTACCAATCAAAACCAAAGTTTTGGGCCCAAAATGGGCAATTGCTGTAGGTACCTAATGATGATGATGATAAAACCTTTTATAAACAAAACATTAATTATGGTAGGTAAATATATATATTTTTGTTTATAAAAGGTTTATGTGCTGGGGTGATCAATAAATTAGGATTTGTTACATTTAATTTGACATAATTATGTAGGTACCTATCTATCTATTTAGTTCTCTCTCGCGTACTTTTGGCGGTGTATCCAAGCAGCGGCATCTAGCGACTTCTACTTCTTTATCTACTTCACTACTACTACTACGCAACTACGATTCTTAATCGGGAAACTGAAGTTAACGTGCTGGTATAATATAATATTCAAGATTCCAACGATAACAGTTGGACCGCGGCTGGTCATGCGGTGAGCATGACCAGCCGGTTTGGTCTAACTTAGCTAAAATTTCTAAATTTAAATTTCGAATTTATCTCGATTTACTTATTTCATTAACCATTAAAAATAACCACGGCTTTAGCCTAATTGCTTTGCCCATTTTGGTAACAAGGCAACGTTTGAATTGGCTTTAAAGTCAACATAACGTATTTTAGAGATTTTAAAGTTTAGTGAAAATGCACAACAGCATCGACACCACTATTTAACAGAATGTAGAAAAAAAAATTGAATTAGGTAAATTCATTTGATAGTAAGGTATACATAGGTAGATACCTATTTTTACGTAGGGAAGATCCCCTACGTATGTAGGTACATACCTACACCAGCAGCAAACGTCTATGATTATTGTACAGTTTTCAAACCTAAAAATTCATCGGTTCATTAAATAATTAATCAAAGTTGAAAGTAGTTCATTAGAGCCAATTTTCATTAAGAACCATTTGTTACTTTGCTCAAAACTACTACTTAATCTAAAATAAAAAATTCTGAAAATGATCATAGGCCTTTGACGCTGACTGTACCTACCTACCTACCTATAAATACTTAGAAGTCATTGGAGTGCATATGAAAATAAGAACAAAATACTTAGATAATCCAAGAGATACGCACCCAAGTCGCGGTGACATACCTCGTTAAAAGGCACTTCGCCCATCTGACAGTAACGATGATCGATAGCTTCGGGACTTCCCCTGTAATATCCGACACCCCAAACCCACTAAATCGTCATCTTACTCCCTACGAACGCCAGTGAGACTTTGAAAAGTTGGTTAAGTCCGTCAAACACACGACCATAACTACCGCAGTCGCAGCAGAAGTATCTACTAGGTACATCAATTCTACATTGTAGGTAGGTAAATCGGGTATCGCGATTGAATAATATCCCCCTCTACTTCCAGGATTGACAGCACGAGTGTGACGCCCCTGGTGTTGCACAACATGTCCATAGGGCACGGTGACCGCTTCCCATCAGGTGGGCCGTGTGCTTATTTGCCACCTTAGTGGTATAAAAATTCAATAACTCAATAGTTCCATCAATATGTCAAGAACCCAAAGGATCCTTTGAAAAGATGATGTACAAAAAAAATCGGTAACGGTGACCGGTCGCGAATTCTTTTTGTTTTTGCACCTCACAATGCCCCAACTTCAAAAACAAACAAACCTATCAGGGATAGATTCCTGTAGGTCGCGCGAACGGGATTAGAAGTTTGCACGGGAGGAGCCACGGGTAACAGCTATTCTGCTATTAAGACAGTTCATTAAATGGTTGTTCAGAAGCTAAAAAAAAATGCAAGCTCCATATATATCTATGATGAAAACCTCATTGAATATTTCTCATCACTCCCAACCATAATAGGAGAGCCTGCGCCCGAGCTTTCGTCTGTCAAACAGCAGTTGTTCCAGCTTGCAGGTAAGGTTGGCTTGGAATGAAACGCTCTTAACCGGTAGCTCCTTTTCATCTAATACTGCTCCTCTTCAAAATGCCTGCCTCTGAAATGAGTTACACGAAACAGGACACTGAGGAAAAAAATATTATAAAATATTACCTCATCTGCCCGCTGCGGGAGCGAGCTCGTGGACTCAGATATAATATATTAGGTTAGGTAGGTACCTACGTCAAAACCCCTCGTGTAAGGTTACTTGGTGATAATGCACAAATGAAATAGTCCTTCGTCTCCTCTCACTAATTATTCATAACCCTTGACCTTACGGTCAAAGGTCACTAGTTAGAAGATCAAGGTCACTAGATAGAAGATAAAATCACTAGTTAGAAGGTCAAGGTCACTAGATAGAAGATCAAGGACACTAGTAAGTAGATAGGTAAGATTACTAGTTAGTAGATAAAGGTCTCTCTAGATAGAAGATAAAGGTCACTAGTTACAAGACCAAGAACACTAGTTAGAAGATAAGGTCATTAGTTAAAAGATAAGGTTACTAGTTAGGAGATAAGGTCACTAGTTAGGAGATAAGGTTACTAGTTAGAAGATAAAGTCACTAGTTACAAGACCAAGATCTCTAGTTAGAAGATAAGGTCACTAGTTAGAAGATAAGGTTACTAGTTAGGAGATAAGGTCACTAGATAGAAGATCAAGGTCACTAGATAGAAGATCAAGGTGACAAATAAAAAATCTAGGTCACTGACCTTGAGACCCCCCGAAAAATTTCCTTGACATCAAGGTCAAAATGACTGTTCCTACTTGGGGCTCTCTGACAAATTACCTTGACCTCAAGATCAAAGGCGTCAACGTGAAAAGGTCAACGTACGTGCCCATCGTCTGACCCTAAAATGTTTCAAATATTCAAACTTGGAAGAAGAATAGTACCTTAGCCCAGGATATTGACTTCTTTTATTGGAAATAGGACACGACGGTATCTCCGGTCCAGATTGAGCAGTACCCCATAATAACCATCGTGTTGTGTTCCCGGCGCGGCGGCAAATAGAGTACTGTAGCCAGGGCTCACTGGAGGGATTCTGTGCAGAGCTGTCAGCGGGGAGACCCAAGGTTTGAGTCATCGTCACTAACTTGTCAGTGTGTTATCTGTACAGAAACCCTCATTACCTAATTTCCTTTGGTCCCCTCTCACCCCTTCCTAGCTCCCCCCTCGTCTTCCTAACCTTTGTATTTAACTAAACTCAATTTAATGTTATTGTAGGTAGATACGAGTAAGTAGTACCTAGGTAAATTATAATTTAATTATCATAATTGGTACTTATTCCTATATTATTTATCTTTAGTTACCTATCTAATAGATATTTATGCTGTACAGAACTAGGTATATCTACTATAATAGGTATATAATAAAAAACCCGACTGCGTAAAAAACTAAAAAGAAAAAAAACAAGCACTCAGATGTCCGGTGGTCTAGAAACATAACAACTTAACAGTCGGGATCCACTATTCAACAGCCAATCTTATTTTTCAATGGATCCCGACTGTTAAGTTGTTATGTTTCTAGACCACCGGACATCTGAGTGCTTGTTTTTTTTCTTTTTAGTTTTGTACGCAGTCGGGTTTTTTAATTTCTAAATAATATTTTTTTATTTTATAATTTTTAGTTATAAATATCCTAGCCAGCTATTTACCTGATTGGACTTTCTACTGTCTAATAAAAACCTATGAATTGTTGTTACGCAACTTTAAATCGCTATAGATCCTAAATAGTCAATGGAATCGAAAAATGTTGAAAGGAAACTAAAAATGATTTTTAAATACCTATTCAACGATACCCCATTTGACATAGTTTGCTGACTTTCATTTTTTTAATTTTCACAATATGGCGGCCAGTAGTCGCCATATTGAATTTTCACTGACGTCATGTCTTTAGTGACACTCGCTGGACTAAGAGGAATCGATTGACGTGTGAATCATGAAAATCGGCCCAGGCGTTTGGTCTGTATAGTGCTTCAAAGGAACATACAAACATACATACATAGGCTGTTAAACACATTACCACTCCTTTGCGTTGCGCAGTCGGGTAAAAATAAGTCGGGTTTTCCTTCCTGGCGCTATAACTCCAGAACGCACGAACCGATTTCCACGGTTTTGCGTTCGTTGGAAAGGTCTCGGGCTCCGTGAAGTTTATAGCAAAGAAAATTCAGGAAAAAATTCAACAGAAAAGCGGGAAAATCATAACCGACATCCACGCGGGCGGAGCCGCGGGCAACAGCTAGTATACTTATAGATAAATATATTAGGTGTTAGGTACCTATGTGTATCTAGGTACCTACTATGGACCTATGCTATAAGTAATGTTAATCCAAGATAGAATCTTTGAACAACGGAAACGATTGGCGGAGGAAGCAAACATTTTGCATAAAACAGTATTGAGTAGAAATACTAGGTATATAAACCAAAAAGAAACAGTTATACCGTAACTAAGTAGTAAGGAAAGAAAAAATTACCTGCTAAAATCCACCATCGCCGGTGACCGAGGCCGTAGATAACCCGCTGCCCGCAACCAGAAGTGTCCTTCGATCAGTTATGATACTATAAACTTCACATAATACGCAACGTAACTAATAAGCACACATTGTAGGTACCTATTCACTTTTTTTGAAGATTACCTAACACAACACAACTGAGCTACCTACTCACATTAGACCAAAGTCAGAAATTGCCGGGAAGCCGTCCTGTTTACGCCATGAATAAAATCAATACTCTGTCAGTGTTGCACGTTCTATCAACGGCGTTGCCTGTTACCATTTGCCAAATGCCGTAAATTACAGTAGATTTTCGGAAAAAATAGTTAGGTATTTATCAATTAGGTATAAATGTAACTTTTTAATGGACGTATAGTAGATACCTTAAGAATGCTCAAAATTGTAATTAATTCGTACGTAATAGCCAATTAACGAAACTTGCCTATTTTATTTTTATTACGATGTCATGTCAGTAGCCAAGGGCAATATTTTTTTAACCATTCGTCGCTTACACGGTTAAACAGAATAAAACGAAGTAGGTATACTCAAACTGCTGACCCTAAGCCCCTAACACGGACAAAGCAATATAAGTAAGTATGGTTGGAGGATATACCTACACCAACAAGAAACTTAACGAGAACGAGAAATAAATGAGCCACGATAATTGACAAAGTAGTTAGGTACCTAATAAGTTCCTACGAACAAGGAAGACCGAATAACACTTACACAAAGCCAAAAAACTTATCTATGGGGTATTTTTTTTACTCGTATTTTATGTAGGTACACCCACAATCAAACATCACTGTACCAACTGTAGGTACAGTCGCTACCAGTAGGTATTAGCGTAACACATTCCAAAATTAAGTACTTACCTACTTGGTACAAGATTTCCTCCCGGGATTTGGCAGCCACTTAAGTCAAATGAGGGGAAAAAGTAGAAGAAAGTAGAGATGAAAGCCTCGTATGCAAGCCTTGGGACAGCGTCAATAAGATAAATCTCAACAGTTTTCAGATTATTGTCACAATTTTTTAACACTTGCTGTCCCAAAAACATACATTTTATTTTTGTTCGATTTCTGAGTGCAAAAGTAGTTCTTATTTTATTCTCTAGGGGGTGAAGTAAATTTGAATAGGTATATAGAACATCATGTGCGCTATTAGACCGACCGCTACCGCTGTACCTACCGCTCCCGCGGTACAGCCGTAGCGGTCGGTCTATAAGTAAATAGGTATACCTACCTATCATTAAACTTCTACCTATATGGCGCCAAATTTATACAGAACTTTTTTTTATTTTTTAAAGCTCAGACTCGGAGCGGAGCCTCCTTGGTACCTATACCTACCTAACCTTTTTTTAATTTGCTTTGCGCACATCATTTTCTTCTCATAAAATATCGTTAAAATCGGGTGTACGTTGTTTTACTCGTATAACTAATAGGTAGTTTTATTTTATAGAATTTTTCACCTTGTGCTCTTTTGATTCCCTCGCTAACGCTCAGGGTTCTATTTTGTAAATGTAGGTAAATGTAAATTTAGAACCCTTCGCTCGCTCGGTCATCAAAACTGAGCACGCAGTTAAAAAGCAACTTTGCATTCTTGTATAACAAATAACTATTAATGTCTAATAAGTACCTACCAAAATTAAACGAGAATAATGTAAAGGACTTTGATATACCTACCTGGATATACCTACCTACCTACCTACCTACAACGCTTTTTAATTAAGTAGGTACCTAGGTAGGTACGCCGGGAAATGTTCTCGTTTCTTGTTAGAATTTTCCTACCCTTTTTTTATCGTGCGGCAATCCCCATGGATAACACCCACGTCGGCCATCGGGGGTGGTCATGTCAGGATCGAACCGACTATAACCTTACACCCCAGTGTAAGGTTATCCAATAGGCATATCCCTCGCAGCCCAGCTAACCCCGGGCCATCTACGGTTTTAAGAAGGCCCCCTCGACCCCCCGAAGGGTAGTGGGGCGAGCATCTTGCTACTTCGCCGACGGTGGGGTGTAGGGCGACAGGCGGCCGCCCTGTAACCAACAGTCGGCGCGCGGACAAGCTCACCCCCCGCTCGCTCCCTACTGTGCCCTCTGCTAGTCAGAGGGACATGTGGAGAGCCTCGGAGCAGGCCTTTAGAGGGCCACTTCAATCCCGGCCGAATTGGCCGCAGGCAGCAGCATCTCCCGTGGCGAGTAGGAGGCGCTGCTCGCCTCCGTTGCCCGGGTGCACCGCGTGGAGGTTCCGGCCCGCACCCAAATTTTCTTACACTTCTATTATGTCTGTGGTAAGTACCTACCTACACAATAAGTAATTTCTTATTATTCAGCTTAAAATATTTTATAAGTATGATACGTTCAGTTTACTGACGAATTGACTACGAGTTCACTAGAGCGTGTATCAGACATTTAAGAAGATTAAATGAGGCCTGTCAAGAATGTCAAATCTTCAATCCGAAGTTTTGGAATGATAAATGATGCATGAATAAATCAGTCCTACTAAAACTCCATCATTGCTACAGAAGTTACGATATCCGATGGTTATCTACTTGGGTAGTTGAAAATGTTTTTTATTGACTGAAACAGATAATAAGTACTTAGGTAGTAGAATCTATTATATAAATCTCTTAGGTATCGGGCCCGTGGCCAAGCTGACGTTCTCAGCCCGGCCTCTATACCTAGGTACCTACCTACCTATTTCATAACTTAACAACTGCAGTTTCGTCAAGAAATATTGTTTTACTCAAAAACTAAGTTTTAAAATCTGACATTGTTCATCTACTTTTGACGCTAACCTACTTACCTATACGTTATGAAAATATAAAAGATCTGCAGAATATAAATGGTCTGACCAATAACTTACATACTCGTAGGTACCTACTTATTTAAAAAAATAGTAGGTACAGGAGGTGCTAAGCTACAAAGGAAAGGTTTAGATACTTACCTACCTTCCAATATTCTACACTATCTAAAATTATTCCTGCTCATCATTTAATTTAATTTTTTTTTATACTTCTAATGACTCCACCTCGCCTGATGGTAAGCGAAAGGCAAAGTCTCAGGACTGGGGTCACCACCACATACACCGGTAGTGCTACAGTGGCGGCCCTCAGCTTAATAAATTTGCGAGCAATTTTATTTAGCGTCGATTAAAATACTTTTACCCACACTTTACCTAAGAAAGCATCCGGCTCGTAAATCATTTATGCAAATCAACAACAATGAAGCTAAATAATATAGGGCGTGCTCTATGGAACGTCGCGCCGGATGTACTTGCGACTTCCCCGCCGGCTTCTGACGGGGTTACCTCCTGTTTCCGTTACGCTCTGTAGATTCGCAACGCACCCCACCGTGCCGGTCGCGGCATCCTCCTAAATATTATAAAATCCGAACCTTAACTACGTACCTGCCATGCCATATTTATTACAGAGGCTTGGAAGGAGTTTTTCTTACGCCAGAAGTCATTAACGTTAAGTTTTAATGCAGGTAGCGTGTTTCAAATGTGGCTATCCATCGTCCTATATGAGCACCACATTGCAGATACAGTCAAGCCTAGTGCCAGTGCGAGGGAAATGCCTTTTAATTCACCTTAAATTTTTTCCGCAAGACAAAAAAAATTGTTTGAATTTTTGGGATCTCAAGGATATCTTATAAAGGGTATGCAAACCTGATTTCCCTCCCGAGAAAATGTAAACGCTGGAGTTATAAATATTTCATTCGAGTAGGTACTTAGCGTGTCTACTATGTACCTACTAGGACCTTCCTACTTAGTTAAGAAAAAAAGGATATTAATAAAATAATGTAACTCATTTAACCACAGTTGAACTATTTCGAAACTAATAATAATACCTAAGTAGGTACCATCTATTGGTTGTTGGGGTACTTACCTAATTAAACAGTTGCCAAAAGAACTGATAGATGGAGTTTTAAGCTCTAGTTTTTTAAATTCAAGATAGGCTTACGTTTGACCACTATCTCCCATGATCTGGTCGTTCTTTGATGGAAAGGGCTTAGAGGTCAGGATCAGGATATATGCAATTCCAGAGCGCACTAGCCGAAATGTAGGTATCCGATAGAACACCGATAATAGACCTGCAACTTTCCGTTGATGGGCAAGGCTCATAAGGCAAGGCTCCTTTTCTCGACTAGTGCATCGTCGTTGACGAGCCTCTTAGGTATTCTCGTGCTATAAATACCATATAAGCTAAATTTAACTGAGCCAACACTTATGAGCAGTACCTATTCCATACAGGAACGAACCTGCGCTTGGTACAAATTAAACAGTTGCTCCGGTGTGAAGTAGGTACCTACCTACTGTCGCCATTTTGACAGAATGCCCAGCTTTTTGCGGCCATCTGAGCTTTAGCTTCGATGTAAAACCCAAAGTTAAGCATGGATGTGAGGATTACGCCAAGAAGCTCGAGACGGTCAGTTATCGGCACGGGTACATTTCGGAGAGGGATTTGGCTGGAATTGACTTCGCTTGGCAGAGAAGACAAGCCTGGGTCTTAGCAACATTGGTCCTGACCAAGTTAGCATAACCCCAGTCGCCTTCAAGGACAGATTCAGCGCCCAACCATAGCCTCTCGTAGAGACCGGATCTCTGCCACGCCGGCTTTTCAGTGTTCTTGAGACGGATCTTCGATGGATAGAAGACGGATTCTTCTAAACTTTGATACAATACAGGCAGATAGCATCGGGTGTATGAGGATCTATTGAGCATCTGCTAATTTGACGGACGAGGCTCTCGTCGCTCAATGTGTTTGGTCTGGGCGATCAGTCGGTAGTCTTAGAAGACCCAAAATAAACAAAATGTGTTGAGAGTATGTAAGCGGACCTCGGGCTTCGTAGTGAAAGCCTCAGATGCGACCAAGAAAAACATTGAGATGACGACGACGGGTGTTGCCTCATTGTTTATTGAACCAGTGAACAAGCAAGTTATCCACCACGCTGCAAATAGACTTCTCGTGCGGAAATCCCCACGCAGCAGCCAGCAGGGGCGGTTATGTTTGGCGGCAACAAAACCGCGCGACGTCTCGGGTCTTCGAGCGCCAAATTGACCCAAAAGGCATTCCCTTCGGACTCCGGCTGTGAAGAAACACCTCGGTAGGACTTGCACATTTCAAATGCTATTCCGTCCATGGTCATCGCCATTATCTTAGCGCGTGATTGTGATTTGGCAAAACAAACAAAATAAAAATGTTATAGATTCATTAAATACTAGTGAAGGCCTGTTATATCAAATACTTAGAATCAGTGAGCTCGGTAAGCTCGGAGTCCAGAGCATAGCCGAGCCGCGCCTTTTTTGAACCACGCTTCAAGGCTTCAAAAGAGTTCGAGCCTTCCAAAGAGTAAAGCTATCAAGAGTTCGAGCCTTCCAGAGTTTAAACCTATCAAAAGAGCTCGAGTCTTCAAAAGAGCTCGAGCCTTCAAAAAAGCTCGAGTTCTGTAAAAGACTCCGAGGTCTAGGTAAAGAAACTCGGACGCCTCGAAGCTTGTACATAACTAACTACAATCCGTAGAATCAATGGTCTGTGGGCAATACAATGATCGTTGGTCCCAATGGGTGAACAATAGGTAGACGCCCATGATACGGGTGGTTTCGATTTTGAAGAGCTATATGAGTGACCTAATCAATATTACAGGATGATTTTCTATACTTACTTACATTTCGATAGCATTAATTTACAAACTCTAGAGACAAAGTTCCTTTATTTTCATGTACTTTACAACTTAGTCTGAAGTATCACATGAATTCATAACTAAAATAAAGTTAGGAGACTTAAATATAAGATGAATATTTAAGCTACCTATTTTTGTATACACTATATCTATTTTTATATGAACATTTGAGATTATTTTATAAATGCACGTCGAAGCTATTTACGGATTTATACATTTTTAAGGAACTTAAAGAAAAATGAAAAAGAAAAAACAATACACAGAAACACATTCTAATTTTCAGATTTTAATGAAGTCGCCGAGACAAAGTGATATGTAAATTTTCTACAGTTCATAGCGGGTACACAAAAATATTACCTGGATACATTACAATAAAAATAAACAACATTATATATCAGCCCTTGAAACATGTTTGCGCAAGTGGCGCCCGACTCCATAATATTAGAACATCAATATTTTAAGTCTTAATTAATAACACTTGAGATCTAATTTTTTATTATATTAGACAATGCAGTAGTTGCATGATCATTAATGCACAAAACTGTAACGCTGTGATTTGGAACCACGCCTACTGCACTGTCACACTACTACCTAACAGCTATAAAAAGAAGATAATAAGCTTATGCCTGCACAACAATCCAACTTTACATAATACTTTAATTTAACATAGTCGGCTGTATCTATTCAATAGCCACAAACAACATCAAATACATTCAATAAAGTCTATTATTTTATATAATTTGCGACCAGACATATCCGAAGAAAATTAGTAAGAATCAGATATAAATTAGTTATTTGCAAAAAAAAACATAATTTGTGTTATAAATATGTTAGTTCAATCATGCTACCTACTAGCATGATTGAACTAACATATTTATAACACAAATTAAATAGGTACCTATATAACGTAAATAAAGGTACCTACACGAAAAATGTATTTACTTGTGGCTAATAAAATAAATGTATATGAAAAGTTATCATAAAAAGGATTATTTAAGGCTATATAGGGCTTGTCTCACCGCTTACTGGTAAAATGTTGAAAATGTTACATTTTAATAAATAATATAGCTGTCTAGTCGGACATTGTCTAACTACGGAATTATGGAATATTGAAGTTGATAAAAAAATATTGAAAACATAGTGTTTATTATTTTAATGCTGTATGATGTGAATGTTCAATGATGTCAAAACAATCGATATAATTCAAAATTATCTATATTATAATATATCTTCTTTTTATTAATGGCTTCAGCGGAAACGCTTCAATGTCATCAATGTCAAGTAAAATATAATAATAGATAATAGCAAACCATTAATGTCCCACAGCTGGGCACGGGCTCCTCTCCTCTAACTAAAGTAAAATATTTTAAATGTTCATAAAATTATTAATGGCGGAGACGCCAGTTATCAAAATTATAAAGTTATACCGACCTATGGATCTGTTAATGTGTCAGTGACCAAGGGAAATAGAGATTATTTTGTATAAATAGATTTGTTTTAACTGCAATAAGCATATCATTTACTTACCTTACAAAAAGAACCGACTTCAACGGAATAAATTGAAATTTGGGCCACACGGGAAGCCCCAGCTATCAAATAAAAAAGAATCAACAAAATCGGGTCACCCAGTCGCAAGTTCTGAGTTAACAAACATAAAAAAATTACAGTCGAATTGAGACCCTCATCCTTTTTTAAAGTCGGTTAAAAAGATCTGTGGTGTGGCAAATGTATTTAAAGCCCACGAAAAAAATAAAACAAATTTTACAAAACTATCCCCTGTCTTTGTTTTATTTAAATTTTTGTTAGATAGATATTTTCAAAGAAGTGAGACAGACCCTTAGCTCGTTAGTTTGATGTGACAAAATGTAGAAAAGTTCTTTAACACATGTTTTATTTTCAGATTTCGGTCTGTTTCGTTGTTTCCTGTTCGCCTAGTATATTGATTATTGTTCGTCTATTTTCCCGTTCGTCTGTATGTTCGTTGTCCTATAATTATCCATCTATTGTTATTAACATATTAGATTATAAACAGAACTGTAGAGCGTAATAGTTGAATTATTCAGAAAAATACTACTTACAACGAACATGACAAAACTATAAAGATTAGAGTTGATATTTCACTTTTTAGTTTTGTTTATAAAATGAGATATTGACGAATCGGGCAAATCCAGAACGAGATAATAAATGAACTAAGAATATTTACGAATTGGGTAATTGAAAAACCGAGAAATTGACGATTTATCAAAGAGACAAACAATAAGTAAAAACCGACCTAAATCTATATTTTGATAACGCCAATAAAACTTTTGTAGGCGAGAGAAATTAATTTAATTAAATTTCATAATTTTGTAATATTAAACAGATTTTTGTTTAGAGATTCGCAAGCTCGGATCCTGTTCATAAACTGCCGGAATGTGTTCCATGGCACATATTATTTAGCTATCCAAATGGTGATGTCCCAGTTTTAAGCTGAATCTTTCCTAGAAAACCACCATAAATACTTTTTACGTAGTTATATATAGCTACTATTTTTAACTTGCATTGTCTCATCTATATGTGTGTAATTTCAATCTCAAAATAGTGTATTTAACTCAACATAATAATAATAAAGTACCGAACGCTGAAAAACAATTCAAAAATCTTATAATAATTATACACTTACATTTATTATATCTAACATAGAAAAATATTTACAACTCATTAGATAGTTCACAGCGTAGTTGTAATAAAGTTAATATTTTTATACTCGATATTTAAAAAATATTTTAAACAAATATATTCGAAACAAATAGTTATTTTTACATTTTAATTATAAACCTTGAGAAGGAACAGAAAATTTACATAATAACTAAAAAAACGAATGAAACTTAAACACTATTCTTAGACAACAGACATTGATAGAACAGGCAAGACAATAATACGACATTAAGGGAAATGTGCTACTAGAATTCAATACCTACTTAGTTTAAAACTATAACTTACATTGATAAAAATAGCTATAAACGAATTTTAATTCTATGTTACATATTTGGCGGAATCGAACGCGAGGACAACTGTAGCACTTAGTACGTCTTCTTCATCCTCAAAACATTGTAATATGGGTCACTAAAATGCTGAATTAATTATGCCAGTTATATTTATACAATATTATTTTTCTGCCTGCCAGGTTGTGTTTTTTGGATAGGACAAGCGACCGGTGTAAGTCTACGCCATCAGACGATAGTTTTAGTTTTGATATGTAAACTTGACAGGTATGTATTAAATAAATTACTCATCAATTATTGTATTCATAAATGCCTGCATAAGTGAGACAAAATCGACGGCAATATTATCCTATAAAATATGATTATAGATTTCATGAGAAGTATTAACACTGGGGCTATAGTATAAAAATTTCTACATAAATTCGTACACCTATACTTCTCTAGGCTATTGCTTCATCTTATTTTGGTTACGTAAGTTTAGCAAAAAATCCCTTTCAAGTTTTAATAGTTTTGCTTCCCTTCTGCTAAAATGGCATCCGTGCAACACAAACTCGTTACAAATATACTAATACAAGTTTAACTTAATTGTATTTATACTTGACAAATATAGTATGATATTATGAAAAAACGTGTCATAGGTAGTTTAAATCCGATAAATGATCTCACTATACGGGGGCTATTGAGCTAAAAACTTTTAATTATAGACCCGGTAAACATGGAAAATATGAAAGAAAGAAATCAAGTTACAGTAACAAAGTTTTGAAAATGCCCAGTAACAAGTTATTTTAATGTGAAAGATATCATGTATTTAAAGCCGGGTTTCACTGTATATGCACTGACATACAGAACTTTTATTTAAGAACTTTCTATTACTATGACTATGAAGTAAAATCTGTAGATATTTATTTGATCTGTTTCTTAGCATCTATAAGTTATTATGAAGGATTGAAATTTTCAAAAATTTCTAAATACATAATACATTTTAGCAACTAAATTTCAACTATATGAAACTGTATTTTAACAGCCAGGTTATTTATATGTATACAAATCGCCATATTGGTAATGGTGCATCGTTTTGCGTGAGTTTCAATACTAATGTAAACTAAAACTATTATTACTTATTTTATGGTGTTTACGTAATTTTTTTTTAACTTCTTTTTGTCTTTATTATTGAATAGGACATTGCGCACGGAAAGATAGAACTTATGTCTTACAATAAGATGCGATATATTATTCATAAATAGGACAAATAACCACTACTATTGTTTTTATCGTCATTACTATTATTTTTATAGTTGAATATTTGGCTGAATCGTATACAGTATCAATAAGCCCAGCTTGGAGTTTAGTATCCTTCTTAATGTAAGATTATATATTATATTATTATCTAACACCAAGAAAAATGCTGAACGTAATCACAATCATTTTTTTTTCTTGAAATAACTATTTGAAGCCACCCTTATCGAGTTCTGTGTATTTTTCATCCCTTCTATTCGAAAAGTGTCACTTTGTACCTCAACAAGAGGGAGCAAAGTAGCACTTTTCTGCTATGAGCTTTTTAGCGGGCGGAAAAGTGATTTGAATTTGGAACGTACATCATTCATAGAAATCGAACGCAAATTATATGAATTGGTGGCTGGTCAGGCCCCGTAGACAAGTGTAATAGTTTCTATTCCGTAGCGTAAATCGCTACGGAATAGAAACTATTAGGTCGACCAATCACATCCAAGCTCGTCGCCGGCGTACGATGCGCGCGCCGCGGCGGAATCACGAGCTGGAGTGTGATCGACCTAATCTATTCTATTCGATACGATTCGATAGCGATTTAGACTTTTGCCACTTGGCTACGGGCACAGTACGGCCAGCCAACAAGGATGAGCGGTGCGGGCAGCCGTGCTATTTAAAAAAAACTAAAACGCGCAGATTACGTCTCTGTTCTTGTAATCAAGTATATATTTTATTGAGTTTATTTGGTTATTTTGTAAAAAAAAAATGAGTTTCAAGTCAACATAATGACAATGAGTTAATACCCGAAGCAATAACTTCAGGTGTTAAGAATAATTACATAACACAGTCTCTTATTTTTTAAACGCTTTTATTTAACTCAGGGTGTTTGTTTTTTTCTCATAGAAAGGGGATGAAAAGTAGAGTAGGTATATAACTTGAGGAGCAAATTATTTTTCTCTTGGGCGATGTACTTTGAGTCCCTCGCTGCGCTCAAGATTCTACGTTAAAATCCTTCGCTTTGCTCGTGGTTCAAAGTTGCACCCTCGCCGTAAAAATAATATTTTGCTCCCTTGTTATACAATCTAATATTATTCTATCGTAGTGAAATTACAACGTACAGATTGTTGACATTATAGTGGCATCGAGCTCTCTTCACAAAGTTTCTTTCTTTTTAAACGGTTTTTTGTTTATAAGCTTGCCAGCATCAATTGCCTTCCATAAACGCACTAGCCGCGCGCTTACCGTAATATAATCTAACATCTATAAATATCATTTTATTACGATAAATGTAGTTACAGACAATTAATAAAAAACATCTACAATAATAAGTGCAGACCGCGACCAGAGCAAAAGTAGCTCAAGGGGCACTAAATAGATTCACGATCATTTATTTAAATTGTGACAAATGTCTTTGTAGACTTCCTTATTATTTAAAAGGTATTTTTTTCGGTATAAGACGTTCTATTTACAAAAGTTTGAAAACTAATGCGTTTGGTTTTTACAGAATATAGACATCAACCTAACTTCTGTACAATTAACAGTACTACTCGTAACTCTGCTTTCCAAGATTAAATAGTTCCACCGAGAGTTTAATACACCGTTATTATCAATACTATATCCTTTTCCTTGACATTTGACTTATAACGTAGTAAAATACAATATAATAGTAATACAGTGCTCTAAATATGACTACACAGACGTGTACAGTTTCATCAAGCTTCTACCTTCGCCATGATCATAAATATTCTTATGAACGCGGCCACGCTCAATTTAACTTGTCATAAAACCATATTAGAACATCACATAGTTCCGAACTTGACTATTCTTGAAAGCAATTAGGCTTACAAACTAGATTTTTATTTTTCATATGATTTATTCGTCTAACTACATACTGGCATCAATCAATTACAACTGAATTAGTTAAGACCTGCTAATAAAAATGTTTTAGTTAACGGTGCCCAACACTACTATTTTTGTATTATCTAGTCAATATCTCAGCATTAAACTCTCAGATATTAAAGGGTCGGCAGCGCAAGTGTGGCGGCACACGACCTTAGGTCACGATAACAGCTTCCCATCAGGTGGGTCGTGTGCTTGTCTTCCACCTAGGTGGTATAAAGAAAATACTATTTTCTTAAAAGATGATCTAAAATTACATTTTTCATATTTACACGACTAGGTTACTATATTTTAATAGTCCTAATAGGTGCAGAAGATTATTATTACGGTATAATGCTGGTTCGCCAAATCTGCCATACAATATGAATGGTTCAAAATACAATACGATATACAAATTATGTATTACGATTTTATAATAAGATATATAAGTATATTCATTGCTAAAGACTATTCTAAATATTAGATAATTGAAATGTGTTTTACACTGAAAACATTTATTGAAATTAAATTATATAAATGCTACAATCAGTCCAATTCATTCGCTATTTACAAAAAGAAAACATACTTTACCGACCAAGAGATTTAGAGAGCTCATAATTAATGACATCAGGCATATTTACAATCGATAATTGAGCCTGAGCGTCATTGATATACAATAAAAGGCGCCGCAGCGATATTTTACTTTGCCCACGACCAACTGCACTTTGACGGGAATACAAATTACAAGAACAATCTACAAATAACAAAATAATCGAAACTTCATCATTAGTAATTAAGTGTAAGAGTTACGTGTAAAGAACACCCAATAAAATAAATATATTATTTTAGTTCATAAAGCATCAGCGTACGGTATGGTATGGTATGGTATGGTTTCACGGGCTATTATACGCAACTCCACGTCCTGGCGCGGTTTTTGCGTGTGGCTGGGCACGTTATTCGATCCACCCGACCTCGTGGAAGAACGCCAGCAGATTTTTTATACTGCTGGTGATCTCCCGGAGCGTACCTGTATTGTTGAAGTACTTGACCCTGTATGTGGCGGTTGCAGGGCAGTGCAGGAGCACATGTGTTGCCGTTTCCTCCTCTCTCATGCAGGCTCTGCATAGAGGGCTGTCGGTGATGCCTAAAGTAAAAAGGTGTTTATTAAAGGTGCCATGTCCCGTAATGGCAGCTGTAGCCGTGCGTAGTTGTTGCTTAGACAGGAGCCGAAGACGCCTGGTCAGTCTCTTCTCTAGCACAGGGAGGGCTTCCCTGGCCTGTCTACATACGCTCAGGTTAGTCCAGTAGTCACTGTGTTGGTCCCTTGTCCGTTTCTCCACGATGGTTCGTAGGTATGCGAAGGGGATTGGTATGATGGGCTCGGGTCCCACTGCGGTCATCTCAGACCCTCTTCTTGCGAGTTCGTCTGCTGCATCATTGCCTCGCGAGCCGCTGTGTCCCTTAATCCATTGTAGGATTATGTTGTTCGTGCTGCCTATCTGGTTCAGCCTGTAGTGGCACTCCAGTATCAGTCCTGAGTTTATGGTATGGCTATTCAACGCTTGTTGCACGGCCATACTGTCCGAGAGTATTCGTATTGAATGACCCATCACCTTCCTGGCCGTAACTGCTGAGGCTGCCAGGGTAATCCCCATGCATTCTGCTTGGAATACGGTGTTGTGGGTCCCTAATGGTCTTGAGATGGCGATATTTAGATCCTCAGAGAAGACTCCGGCGCCAGTACCTCTGTCGGTCTTGGATCCATCTGTGAAGATACGCACTTCCGCTGGGCATAATGCCTCGTATCGGTAGTCTTCAATCAGAGCTGGATTTTGTACTTCTTGTCGAAGATGTACTGTTTTGGTACTCGATCGTTTATTGCTCCTATTACCGGCACCTCCTTTATAAGGTTTGAGAGCAGTAGTGTATGTTGTGTGTGCCCTTCGCTCCACAAGTTGAGTGCACTTAGGAGTATAGCAGCAGCTGTCGCTTCCTGTCTAATGAACAGGTCTAAAGGTGGGAGCCCAAGCATGGCTTCCATTGCCGCCGTAGGGGTTGTTTTCATGCATCCAGTGGTTGCCATGCAGGCCAGTCTTTGGGTTTTTTGTAGTTTAGCCGATGCTGTGCTGTTTTCAGTTCTTGGTTACCACACTATAGCGCTATATATAAATAGAAAAGTACCTATTTATGAGGTTCTGTACCTTCACAAAAAAGTAGAAAATATTAGCTTGTGAAGTCGGTTTTTATGGTTCCGTAGCCAAATGGCAAAATACGGAACCCTTATAGATTCGTCATGTCTGTCTGTCTGTCTGTCTGTCCGTCCGTATGTAACAGCCACTTTTCTCCAAAACTATAAGGCCTATGCTGTTGAAACTTGGTAATTCGATGTATTCTGTGAACCGCATTAAGAATTTTAGACAAAAACAGAAGAAAAGCATAAAATTTTGGGGGTCCCATAGTAAGAACTGAAACTTTTTTTTTTTTTTTATCAAACCCATACATGTGGGGTATCTATAGATAGGTCTTAAAAATGCTATTGAGGTTTCTAACATCATTTTTTTCTAAACAGAACAGTTTGTAACGTAGTTATAATTATTATCATAACTTTTTTAGTACGTTTGGTCGCCTGGCATTAGAAGGGCCCACCGAAATGATCTGTCTTCTTGGGAATCCTATTTTTTAGTTATAAATAACACTCCATTAAAATTTCAAGCTGCCGCAAATACCTTTTTTATAATTTTTGCAAAAATATTTTTGCGCGCGCCTGGCAAGGTGAAAGCCCCTATTAAATTGTCTGGCTTATTGTTTTTCGTATTCATTAAGTATTACACTACAACATAATCTAAGTTACATATTGCCTCAAATACATTTTTTGGGAAAATAAATTATATTTTAAAAAATTCAGGGGTTGATTTAGCCCTTATACTCACCAGCCAGGTCTGCATGTCCGTGTTGAGGTATAATAGGAGAGGTATTTGACAAGTTTTCAGCTTGCCTCAAACACCTACTCAAAAATTGGTACCAGCTCTCGGGCCACTATGTCTCCACAGAATTTGCGCCAACCCTGTTTGCTTCGATATCTGATGCATTTTTTGTAGCTGGATTTAGCTGATCGACAGGCGTCCCAGTCTTCCTCCGCACAAGTGTTCATGGCCCTGTTGAACACCTTTCTGACCCGCCCTCGCTTGCGCTCCAGCTCTGGGCCCCACCATGGCTGTCTGCCTGGTTTTTTGGGTTGAAAGGCCAGTGGGCATGCAATTTACATCAGCGTACGTCGTTACGTGTAATAAATAGTGATCGAATAGCTCGGTTTTCGATAGTCATTCTTTAACCAGTCCATTATTCTATCATTCAGTAACATCAATAAGTAATTGTTTAATATTTTAACCAAACTGTTGAGTTTTGCTCAAGCATTTGGTTTACACGATTTTTTATATATGGGATTGCATATATAAAAAGCAACACCAACAACGAAGTACCATCGATTGAACAATCTAATATTAGAAATATATACACCTGGATAAACATTTAGTTTTTCTATCATCCATTTATCGTTAACCACTGAACTGTTAAGTTTTAAGAACGCTAGCTTTATATGTAGCAAGTCAATCGTGAAATTTTACAGGTAACGTATTGAATTTCTACAACGATCATTTCTTATAGTATATCAACGATGTCAATACTGTCTGCGTACAACAAAGGCCTGGTTGCAAGATCTCTCAACATCTCTAGGCTCACCTAACTATAATATTATTGTGACTATTTTATGTATCGGCAAAAAACGGTATACAGTTCAAGACTATAATATATGTTTAGAATAGCTAACGGTGATGGTTTCGCATCGGGGCTTCTACGCATCAAATCTTCTAATGCAAGGTCTTGGAGCGCTTGGACCGCTTCAATGCTTTTGAAGATCTGATCCATGGTAACATGAAGTCCCTGAAATTTAAACCATATAATAAATTACAAACAAAGTTTTCAGTGTGATACAAGGTTAGTTCATGCGACAAGACAAGTTTATGCGAATACTCAATGAAATAAAACTAATTTGAAAAATTATATTGTGATTTATTGTTATTTTCAGTTTTCTTTGTTGAAAAGCAACCGAAACGTTGGGCGGAGTGAACACAAAACATTATTATTATAATAAATCACGATATAATTCGTTAAAAATTAGGAGTTAGAAGACATTCCTGCGACGTTAAATGATTGCTTTATGATTGATTTATAATGATCCCCTCGCCACTAATAAATTATTTCTCTTTCTAACAACCTCATGTCATTATAACTATTACACCGTCATTTTTCTCGGGCTTCACCTCACCGGACCCCGCAGCCAGGTGGGTATGTCGAACATCAACCGACTAACATCACAGTGTCACTTGCATCAGCCATGGTGGGCGGACTACACCCCGCCTTGTTGATTAGCTGTGAGTGAAGTGTATAGATTAAAAGCTACCCACAATGTCATGGTCATCTTTTTAATTGCGTTTTATAGGCTTTGTTTGAGTTTTGATGCCCAGTCACCTAAAAGATCATTTACATTTAGATACTTACATATTACCAGTTGGGACTAGCGATGAGTTTATACCCTGTCAGTTCAGGCATTTATTATTTATGTCCGGCATAAATCGAGCAGATTGAGTAAAACGCCCGAGTAATGCCCAAAGTGACAGGAAATAAGCCCATCACTGGTTAGGACTATATGTACGTATTTTCATTGAGTATAGTTGAATAACCCGATTGGCTGAAAACAAATATATCTGGTCGACTTAATGGCACCATATTTGAACAACACTTTAAAATATTGCATAGTTTACAGTGGCGAGGGTTCATTGCAACTATTTTGTCTATTTCCCTTTCTAAATAATCCAAATCTAGCAACATTGTTAGTCATTGTTTTTTGTGCGTCCAATAATGGAATAACAATCTTGTATTTACAAATGTAGATATATAATTATTATGCAATTAAGTAATAAAAATCCATACCTATACAAAAGCTGCAAAAACCTAAAGAAAATGCCATAAATAAAGAATAATGGAATAAAATCTTGTATTTACATATTATGTAGGTATCTATTTTCCATTATGTCATGTATATAAGTAATAAAAATCCATACCTATAGAAAAAGCTGCATAAAACCTAAAGAAAATGCCATAAAGTCACCGACATTATTATAGCCACACATATAAAAACGAATCGTATTAGCAACTGGTTTTTCGGCGCATTCTTTCACAATGTACCTTCACGCACGACCAACCCTTTTAAACGAACTCAACTAAATGATGATTCGATACTAATCCTACAAGTCCAGTGCCCTGTTTTTTTTACATTTCAAGTCCAGTTGAGATCAGCTTGATTCGGTTTTCTCTATCGTATTATCGTATTCTGTATCGTATATTGAAGTGCGGTTTTAACTATTTTTCTCACTAGACTTACAGAACAGCCGCCTGTTAGCGAGGTTGTGCTCCCCCGCGCCCTCTCCCGACACAGCCACCCCCGATGGCCAACGGGGGTGGTGTCCGTGGGATTTCCGCATCATAATAAAGGATATTTTTAAGTATTACAATAACATGAGACGACCTCTGTGGCAGCATTCGAATGCTACGTCGGAGATCGAGGGTTCGATTTCCGCTCTGTGCAAATATGCAATAAATGTATATTTGCATTGGCCTGAGTATTTCCGTGCCGGAGAGCATCTTAAACTGTCCCGGTTGTCAGTGAGAGTCCTAAAAGGTCCGACAATTGGGACCCGGTGCCAGGAAGGGGCTGGAAGCCCATCCGGCCGGTGCACCAGTCAGTGACATAACGCATACCTGTCAGTGGTGGCATGAAGTCTAAGTAATAAGTAAAGGAATTTTTTTCGATTACAAGAATACTTTTTTACTTAGTATTTATGATTGTATTAATGAAATTGTATTGTGAATGTGTGAGTTAAAGCATTATGCGCCTTATGAGGATTTAAATAATAAAATAACATTAAATAAAACCTAATTGCAGCGCCACCTACTGGGTCCAATATAAAATATTAAGATAGAAATCCTAGAACCTAATTGCAGCGTGTAACTTTGTTGCTTAATTGATTTGGGTGATTTTTGTTGTGTTAAACGGGAATAGACGGCAGCCAGGTGATGCTGAGGCAAACAGTTAACTTTGAACCGCTTACTATATAATAATACTTAAAATATGTGGTTAGTAAAAATGAAACTAGAATCCGATTGCTACACAACTTTTGGTTTCAATATTTGATGTAAACCGTCTAGGGTAGGTCTCTAGATGACTAAAAGTGACATTAAACACACATAGTAACTGTATAGTAATACATCGAAATAATACATGGAAACAAAGTATCAAAACATACGTAACGTAATAATAAAACATGTAAGAACAAAACAAATCACAAATATTCTATATGCATGCATGCAGGAAAAAGCGTGGTTAACCTAACTAGTTTAATTTTTGGAGATAAAGAAAATATCTTGAATAGAGTTTAGAGAACATGGTCTAATGTAGGTCATACCTAAACGTTATTGCTGTTTCTAACATCTGTGCATGTGTTAAAAATTCAGGGCAGAAAGCGTCACTATAAGGTGTTGGAATAACGCCCATTAAATTGAGCATGCCAATCTCATCTAGTGTACTACCTACAGGAACACACATTTTCAGCACAAGCTTTTGAGCGTTAATAGCTTTTAGGCTCAATTTACATTGCCGCGCAATGGAATAGCAGTGATCGCAAATTGTTTATTATATAATGAACTTTATGTCAATTGTTTAATATACAAAATTCATACTAGCCAAAAGAAGGTCGCTCTTCTTTCAGAGAATCCACAAGAATTCTCGAAAATGCTCCTGTTTTCGGTGCTCTTTGTGGAATTAGATTATAGCGCAATTGACATGTTCATTACGCTATGTACAATTTCGTTATAAAAATTCTTCTATTTCATTCTGTGGCAGTGTAAATTGAGCTTTAATGTATGACCCACGTTATTATAGTCTGACAACTTTGTTGGTGACACTTCCATGGACTGGACGAGGGCAACTATTTTTCATTTATTTGAAAAATTTATGATATACACGATTTGCGCGTGCTGTCCTGCTTCAATCTTGTCATTGCATGATCAATCCTCTTATTGACCAATATTGAAATATTGTGGCAATGTACAAAGTGATCTCATTCAACACGTGTAGCAAGTTCCACTAAGTGCCATCAATCAACAGAAGAAATAGTCCTTTCATTGATTTTTTGGTTAGCCACCTAGGCACATGCGCGAACTTTTTGAAGTTTATTCACGAACTAATCATGCAGTCGTACATAACGAAACGCACAAGATATTGCGACACAAATATGATTTCGCCGATGAGTAGGTCTAATATTGTACATACCTAATTGTTTTAAAAATCGCTAGCAAATCAAACTAATAATAAAATGTAGCACAATTGCTTGATAATTAAGGTCGTTAGATATGCATAAAAGACGTACGAAACCATCAAGGCCACCATCCTTCTCTTATGTATTTGGCCGGTATTTATTCTTAATTTCGAACAATCTGTTAGAAATCGTAAATATACATTGTTAGCTTAATTTAACGATGTGTGACAGATACGCGTCATCTCTTGCAGGGGCCAATCCCCGCATGAAAGTGTCAAATACGAATTTGTCAGGCTATAAAAGTCTCTACTAAAAAAAACTTCTGATACCAAATGTAAACTTTTGATATGAGTCAATCATTACGTTTGATACCAGTTCCAACTAAAATACTAATTATATATTTGATACCTAGGGGTACAAAGGGCGAAAATTGCTTATTTTTGCAGCTTTACTCATATTTTCTCCCGATATGTAAGTCTAGTCGTCTTTCAAATTCAGTAATTCTTTGCGACCTCAGTTTTTAAAGGAATTTTATAATATTTTTAGGCTTTCCACAAAATTTGAGTTTTGATGCTAACGCCCTTTTAAGTCACGAGGTGTATTGGTTAGTTTACTATTAAAATTAATTTATTCATATACCAGACCGAATGTAGCAAATTTGTACTCACGCAGGTGGCAGTTCTGGCAAGTCCTCTCCGAACGCCATGACAGGAAGAGTATCAGTGATTTCGATGGCGCGCACGTCGCGTTGCGGTTGCGGCCAGATCGTGTACACTGACGGCGCCTGGTAAGCGGGCGAAGAAAGCCCGCCGCACCAAGACTCCCTGTGCCGCAGTCGAAGACGTTCCATATGCCTTTGTTCTCGAATTCGCCTCATATGCCACCTAAAAATAATATTTCAAAAATTATTAAATTGTATTTATTACCCTAATCCATTACTTGTACTATAATATACTTAATTGTAAATTTGCGTCTGTACACATTGAAGATATTTAAAAAAACTTTGGTTATGTTAAATAAACGAGCCTGAACACGAAATTTTTTTTTGTTGGTATTTTTGTATTATGTGTACTATTGAATGGATTTTGATGCGGGTTTTTTTCTATTACAAATGCCTCAGGCAGAATAATATGACAATGCTCTCTGTTTCTTAATCTTTCGAAAGGTTTTTATCATTCTTAAAATACAACAGACTATCAAATGAAAGCATATATTTTAAAATCAAGAACTATTCCACCATGGCATAATAACAATAAGGAATATGCATATTATTGGAAATGGGAGGTTACTCCATCACGCTCTATTGACTGAACGGACCAGACTGAAAATTTGGTACAAGGACAGATTATAGTCTGGAATGACACATAGGTTTTGTTTGGAATAGGTTCCCAGAGGTTGCTGCTTAATCAGAATTTTGTCCGAATAGCGATTGGTTCGCTGCCAGTACGTGACGTTACTTAGCTCTTAGCCCGTCGGTCTAGCTCGTCACCAAGGTGGTGAGCGTTTGAACGCTTTGAATTTGTGGGCAAACATATTTTTTCTTATATATATCGATACCTCGAGGTTTAAAGGCGTAACAGCCATTTTGGGCAATACCTAATTACTTTTTAATACAACCTTTTTTTTTCTCCCTTACCGTACGATATTATGTAAAGTCTTCCAATTCCCCCATTCAAAAAAAATAAAGCAGATATTTTAAGAAAAAGAATTATATGCTTTTTGACTATTGTGCTACCCCCTTTCAGCCCCGAGGTATCGATTTGTTTGTTAAGTATATATTATATTTACCTTAATTGCCGGCGTTCTTCAGCCTCCAGCTTTTGGTGTCTCTTCTCAAAAACCTTATCATCTAAATTTTCTGTGCCTTCTAAAGTATAACAACTAGTATATGGCTTTTCTCGCCACCTTGGCACCTGTAAATTATCATAGTAAACATACAAAATGTAGTTGAATTTCATAAAGATTTTTTGCCATAAAGTAAAGAAGTAGCACAAAATACTATCTCCAAAAATTTTCTTTTTAATATCTTCAAGAACTTTTATGAGACAGAATTGAGCAAAAAAAGAACATCACAGAAAGGGTCAAGCGTAGTAAGCCCAATACACATGCTTCTACATAATACGAAAAAATATAATCATGCGAACATCCAATAAAATTTCAATGACGAGGGTCGCGGGTTCGAGCCCGGACAGCGCAAATATATTTGTGTTCATGAATATGTCTATTTGTGTTTGTTGTATGATATGTAAGTATTGCAACAAATAAGTGCCGTAAGATGAAGTCAATATAAGTCAAAAGGAATATAAATAGAATCATCATCATTTTAGGGTTGTTCTCGGTTGCATCCGAGGTTTTCACCTCGGTGCTCGAGGTCCGCTTACTCCTCCTCCTCTTGGTTTGGCGAATATACCTTTTACGGCAGCGACCGCTGTCTGCCCCAAGAGAAAAGCCTGCGCCAGAGCCTCATTCGTCAATCAGCATTTATACTGGCTTACTGGTGAGGTTGGCCCATACACCCGTTATATACAGGGTCTCCCGTAATGAATGGATAAACCGTAAACTGGAGTTGCTCCGGATGTGAGGCTATAAGAAAATCATATCATTTTGCTAGGGTTGTCAACCATATGGTAATGGCATAGACTTTTATACTTTTTTAGTAATTTCTCTACTTTTTTTATTAATTCCGTAGCCATTTCTTCAAATTTAAGTATTTTCGTGAATTTTTTTTTGTATTATACTCTTAAAGACGTGTATCATTCACTTTTAATATGATTTTAGGTGTCCTTAACGTTAAACGTTAATAAAATAGTCATTTTAAGAGAATTTTTTATTTTTTTTTTCTTAACATCAACTTTTGATCATCTACTGTGAAAAAAAAAAGTACGGCGCTATAGCTGCCCATGATCTTAATAAATTGTCTAGTATGTGTAGTTTCTAAAAAGGTATAACAATGTGTACTTTTAAAGCAACATTATGTTACTAGGAGCAAGAACGTTTATCAAGGTCAAAACTTAGATTTTTCAAGTAATGTTAAAAATAGGTCTTAATGATTTTATTCTATCAAGATACTTTACAAAAAAATTTACAGGCCACTAACTAGGATATTCAGAATGAAACCAAGTTGTTTAAAAAAAAAATAGTTCTTCCAGTTTTTTTTGTTTTCATTAGTTTCGTCAATTTGTTACTGCTTTCTAATATCGGACTTTGATTTGCCTTGTGATTTGGACTTATTAACGTGGTGATACTGACAACTTTGGAAACATTTACGGACTTCGTTTTCTGCTATCGATTGGACTTGTTGTTTGAAAATTGTTTGTGAAATTTGTGTATTATGCCTCAACAATACACGCCCGCCGAATACGCAAACATGCATTTCATTTACGGCGAATGTAATGGCAACGCCAATAGAGCTGCTAGTGTTTATCGCGAAAGATATCCAAATGCGCGACACCCTGATTACCGTGTTTTCATCAGAGTACATAATGCATTTATGGAAGGACGATTTCCTGGAAGTGGCATAGGCGGGACAAGCGGAGGACGACCTCAACGACACAATGCAGACGAAGTACTAGAAATAGTCGAAGAGGACCCTGGTACGTCCATAAGTGCTATTTCACGGCGCACAGGTATACCTAAAACATCTGGACACAGAATTTTAAAGAGGCACGAATTGTATCCCTATCATTACCAAAGGGTTCAAACATTAATGCCAAGGGACTGGGCTGCTAGACTAACGTTTTGTCGCACAATGTTGCGGCAGATGAGAGAAGATTCTACCTATTTTGACAAAATTCTATGGAGTGACGAGTCAACGTGCCGAAAAGATGGTTTTTTGAACTTCCATAATTTACACAACTGGCAACTCGAAAACCCAAGACTGATACGGGAAGACCGATCGCAGTATCAGTTCAAAATAAATTTATGGACTGGTATTATTAATGGGCAAATCATTGGTCCATTTGAGTTGCCGGCTACACTAAATGCGGATTATTTAGACTTTTTAAGAAACACATGGCCTGTTAGTTTTTTTGTAAAGTATCTTGATAGAATAAAATCATTAAGACGAGTTTTACAACTATTTTTTGAAAATTCCTTGAAAAATCTAAATTTTGACCATGATAAACGTTCTTGCTCCTAGTAACATAATGTTGCTTTAAAAGTACACATTGTTATACCTTTTTAGAAACTACACATACTAGACAATTTATTAAGATCATGGGCAGCTATAGCGCCGTACTTTTTTTTTTCACAGTAGATGATCAAAAGTTGATGTTAAGAAAAAGAAAATAAAAAATTCTCTTAAAATGACTATTTTATTAACGTTTACCGTTAAGGACACCTAAAATCATATTAAAAGTGAATGATACACGTCTTTAAGAGTATAATACAAAAAAAAAATTCACGAAAATACTTAAATTTGAAGAAATGGCTACGGAATTAATAAAAAAAGTAGAGAAATTACTAAAAAAGTATAAAAGTCTATGCCATTACCATATGGTTGACAACCCTAGCAAAATGATATGATTTTCTTATAGCCTCACATCCGGAGCAACTCCAGTTTACGGTTTAACCATTCATTACGGGAGACCCTGTATATAAAGTCATCATTAGATTATTTTATGAATACTTTATTTACCTAACCACTTCTGATGATCGTGTAGATTCAATAATATACTGAAATAGTTTGTTCTACTTAAAAGAAGATAATATATCTGACCATTTTAATCGGTTCATCCCTTGACTTATATTCACCGTGTTTATCGTAATATTCATCCATATTCTAGAATCTATATCGCAAGCTATGCTAAGGCACTTGTCCACCAAATATCGACTATATTCGCCCTCAGTAAACGCAGAGTAGATACAGATCATGTGTGAATGAAAGAAATGCACATATTAAAAATATAACTGCATTTGCCTTGATCTACTGATGTCCTTAGGTTAACGCCGATAATGATAGGTGAAAAATAAAGAATTTTTAAATTTCAAATTTTTTGGTGTTTTTTTTACAATGCTCGCAAGACTCTCTATACAAGTTTTGTAGAAACGACAAGTGCTATCAAAGAAAATAATCACTGAGCGAATCTCGCTTGATGATCAGAACACTAGCCGAGCGAGAAGGCCTGAGTGGAGTGAACGGAAATTTTCCATTTTACACCACGTAATATTGTTTGGGCCGCCCGAGCGAGTGGTGCGAGTAATAATAGTTGTTGGCCACGGAACTACCTACATACTAGTAGCTAGCACTTTAGATGCCAACTTTACTCATTTCTCGTTCATCGCCGACGGTGCGACAAGTACCTTAGTTTTGGTCTAGATATAGCCAAATACAAAAAATGTGTCCCCTGGGCGTTAAGAAAAGGGAATTAGCTAGAGATTGTCATTGCTCCACAATTCGTGTAGTTTGACTATGGGTACGATAACACTACCACATACAACAGATCCACAACCTCATAAGCGAATGCCAGATATTTTATTTATTTGTCTTCATTGATCGATGAGAGCATTTCATACACACTCTTCTCGAACACAGTAGAACTTGCCACGACGAATGTCTACAACTGAGCCGAGCACATACCTACTAAGCAGTATTCGAGCTCTTGTGGTTTTTGCCGGTCTACACTGATTTCTGCCTGTCGTGTTATATTACGCCTAGTGTGAGTGGACCCTTAGTATTATTTCGATATCCCGATGGATAGCCACCTCAATTAGCCAGAAGTATTATAGAGATAGATTAAACTAAAGCATCAGCAAGCTGATACGACGCAACCTTCGACGCTCCAATACACAGGATGCGATTGAGAAATATTAACAGTGTTCGCTCAATAGTTGAGAAGGTACCATATTATGATGAAACTCAAAACAGTGAATGGAAAAAAAAGGTCCGAAGATAGAACTGACGAGACACCGATAAATGATCACAGAGTTCCAACCACAAAGTCGACCATAACGACATACATGTGGCCCTGAAGCTGCTAAAGAACAATAGATGCCCTGGTGATGATGGAATTTCTACCGAGCTCCTAAAAGCAGCGGTATTCGAATCCTGAATGAGCTATTTAGTATTTTTGATTTCATCATCCAGCAGGATTTCTTCAGAACAGACAAGCAAATATCATCAGATCAGACAAACAAATTACTTCAGAACAGACCCAGATAGACCCATCTCAATAAAAATTGATTTATGTGTATGACACGTGCGTACATACTGTCCTGCTGCAAATTGCAGTATTGAGTTATAACAATGACATTTGAAAGCTGATAATATACTCAGCAGCCAGTTCTCAGCAGACGAAAGTCTTTCTTAGAGGGAGGGGGAGTATACAATGACATTCTTACACAATCAACAACCTAATCCATACCATAGGCAATATCATATTTAAATAGCATTCAGATCTACATTCTGATATAGTCAGAAAGATTATTTGCATTCAAAAGGCATTGCAGCTATGTACAGTAAAAGACAAATGTCAATGAGCATGTATGCTCCACAATAATTTGAAGGCACCTTACTCCTCAAAACGGTCTATTCAGCTACAGCCACACAACATGGCAACCATCAATATTTGCATTATTTATTGTGTCGCTGTGCCCGCGACTTAGTCCACGTGGTTTTAGTTTTTCAGGTTTTATTTTTAATGCCGAACCCTAATTCTTTTTTAAAGTAGCCTGAGTTACTCTTTGTTACATCAGCTATCTGCCAATGAAAGTCCCTTCAAATTCAGTTCAGCCATTTTAGAGATAAGCCGGAACAAACAAACAGACAGACAGACAAAAATGTAAAAAATATTTTTTTGGTACATGTACCAAAATACGAGTACCAACATCAAGGCATTCAGTAAAATAGCGGGTATTTCAATATTACAAACAGACACTCCAATTTTATTTATGTTTATATAGAGTATACATTTGTATGGAGGACAATGGTATATCAATACATAACAATCTCATATTACTAACGAAAATTCGAAGACTTTTTTGAAAAATTTTCTTTCTTAAAATTTTGCAGTAGCTTTGACCGTACTAAGTTCAATTACCGTATAAGTTACGGTAATTGAACTAGGGCTTTGTCGGTGCCCTCGTGTTCAATGTTACTGTGGAATGTTTGAAGCCTGCAATGAGCACAACCTCAAAGCAAGTACATAGGTCACTATAGTTCCTACAATACTTTCAAGTCAGATGACGTTGGGCACCTCAAAGTAAGAATAGAGTTATTTCCACTACTATCGTTAACAGTAATTATGGTCTGAATTGAGATTTATGTGTGCATGCAGCTGGCTAAGGAGGTAGCTCTAACATTTGGCAGATTCAAGTCTCATGAATATAGTACCTATGCATATTAGGATGTCACCCACCACACACACCAATGAAACATATTATTACGTTGCTCTAAATTTTCTAGTGCTATTTACTAAGAATTTAATTTATTTTGTAACTTGCATTAAAACCTTATGATATCCGCAGTTTTTATTATCCACATGCTACTATAAAACCTTTATCTACGAGTATATCTATGCCTCAACGGTACTAAGGGGTGGGGCTATAAAGCCATCGGTATTTTGCATCCAGCTGGTATTCTGCCGCCTCGGCATGTGGCCCATTTTTCGGGTTACTCGTTTTGAACACGTGTTTATCGGATAGGCAGGGCCATTTGGAGAGACAAGGTTATTCACTATCTCTGTATGACTGTGCCAAACCATACATGACCGACAACGGTGGCTTTTCAGAGCTTCGAGGAAGAAATCCTGTGTAGTCTGCGGCTTTGGCAAAAAGCCATAAGAGGTGGCGTAATCATACCTTGAGCGCGCTTATGAAGTGTGGAGGGCTTGTATGTCCAAAAAGCGGGGTCGCCAGCAAAGTGCCTGGAGGCCTTGGACATTGCAATGATGTCGGAGAAGCCGTCTGATTTTAGGCGGCTCGACTCTTAACATAATTACTACGTCGTCGTGTCTATGGCCTTTTTTCCCGTATGGAAACTCCCGGGTACCAGCAGGTACCCGGGAGTTTCCATACGGGAAAAAAAAGAAAAAAAATGTATACCTCAACGGTGGAAATGGTGAACTCGCCCGGCTGATCAATGTCTTCCATCTTTATGTCCGAGTCTAAACCGAAATACCATGACGTGTCTGGATCACCCAGTAACGTGTGATATGGTTTTTTAGACACCATCCCCGGCACGGGTGACTTTTTGCCACGGCACGCAGCTAAAACATAAAAGAGCGCATAAAGTATACGTTATCTCTGTATTCTTCTTAAGTCTAAATTAAGATTGTCATAGAAAAACTCTTGGATGATATATTTCTCCCACCCTGAAGAAGCGCATCACCTCGCCGTGGGTACGACGAAGCGTCAGTGTCGGAGTTGAACCGACTAAAAGTACACGATGCATTCGACATCAAATCTATAGCCAGGAAATTTCAACACCTTCATTAACGAGTAACGACAAAAGGGTAATTTTGTAAGTTATTATGAAGCCTTTTCGAAGAGCGATACCTATGCTCGAGTTCTCACACTTATTGCATTTTTGTAACCATAGATCCTATGTAACTAAATAATACCTTACCTGCCTATTATAATATTGTCTATCGTATTTTCATGAAATAAAATAAATGACTGTCTGTTTCTAAACATCTACTAGCGCGTTTCATTAACACTCTGCATTGCCTAGAAACCAATCACTATATCACGGTGGCAACATTGACACGACAGAAGAAGAACATTTAAGACTTTCTGTCCAAATATTTTACCAACAACGTTATTAGCCTCAACGTCCACACCTCATACTAATAGTTTGTGGACCAGGGCCCGTAGCACAAGTCTAAATCGCTAAGGAATAGAATAGATTAGGTCGACCAATCACACTCGCGCCGTGGCGCGCGCATTGTACGCCGGCGACGAGCTTGGATGTGATTGGTCGACCTAATCTATTCTATTCCTTAGCGAATCTTTTCGATAACTTAGCGATTTATGCTGTGCCACTTGTCTACGGAGGCTGAATGAGCTTCGGTAAGGGAGTGACTGAGGAGATAGCATCTGACAGGAATGGATGTGGGAGAATGACATGTTGCGCCGACCTCAAACTATTGAGACAAGGGCAAGGGGACAAGATGATAATAATTAAAGTGAAGTGAACTATATATTCTACGAACATCTACACAGCACTCTCTAGACACAAAGTAAGCATAGTTTAATTAGCTTGTATTATGGGTTCTAGAATTCGGATAAACATACTTTTATTTCAGTACAATTGAACCTGTTTAAAATCAATTCTCTAGTCAAAATATAATACATCTATACTTTTTAACATATAACAAATATAGTTATGATATTATAGATCGAATGTCGAAGCATAAACATTTTAGGTCAAGTTATGATTTAGGCCGAACTCCATACAAAACTTTGTAAATTTGCCTGGACATCAGAACGTTGTATGATTATAGTATTTGTTAAGTTATTACCTCTTCCTTTGGTAGTTTTAGGTGCCTTCGGTGCAGCAGGAGCTTTGGGTTGCCTCCCGGCCTTGGCAACACCAGTAGCGGAGAGAGCACGTTTCCTTCCCCGTTTACTTTCGGTGCCACGTTTTTCTGAAGGTGGTTCCAGCTATACCGAATAAAACACACGTGAACGTTAATGGCAGTTTTAATTTTGTTTTATATACTCGTATTTACATCATTTTTCTGAATGACACACTAAATTAAGTACATATTATATCGACCTTGCGGTGCCGTAGACTGCTAAATGCTAGAAACCTTATTTCCAGAATTTGGGTTTATCTGGGTCTGTAAATACATACATATATATTTTATATACAATATACATTCGAATCAAATCAAAATCATTTATTTCGGATAAAATCCATAAATTTATCTGTGTTAATATCTCATGCTAGTGTTAGTATTAAATTCAAATTAAAATTAAAAATCAAAAATGTTAATAACTAATAATAAAAAATGGTCAAAAACATTGGAGGAAATACTTCGTTAAGTATATATTAGTTTGCATATATATTTTCTATGCCTATATAAGATGGTATCTAAGTTGACCAATTTGGAAACATATAATATCCCTAAAGGGTATGGGCGTACTAACAACTAAGAAAGGATATCTTATAGTTATGTGTACTCACAGGTGAGGGTAAGGGTTGGGTTTCAGGCGTCGACAAGCACGTAGCTCGCGGTCCACGTTTCTTAACCCTCTCCGGTCCATACTTCTCTGCTACCGATGCACAGAAGTCCAAGGTCGACATATCCAAATTATCAAAAGCATCAGCTGCGCACTTGGCATCTTCTGATGTCTCCGTGTCTAACATTCGATCAAACTCTTCTGGATTTAAGCGCGGCAACATTTGAGTGTCTTCACCATAATTTAAATCACATAAAGGCCCGGCGGCATAGCTCCAATCTATTTCAGTTTCCGTTTTAACTAATTCCATATCAGGTTCGTGCACTATTGTTGTTTTCGTACAAGGTAGCTCTACAACTGGATCGACTTCTTTTTTTATTTCCGCGGGCGTCATCATGTTGGATAGATTGTATCTACTTTCCAACTGAATAGCAGTCGTGGTGGTACTTGTAGCAGTTTCTGTTGCTGGTACATCGTAGATGCGCCTCCTTGTGGTTGTACTGTTGCCCATGAGATCAGTACAGATTCTCATCCTCCCATGATTTGTTTTTTGTAACATAAGCTTCGGTATAGGCGATTGCTCTCTCATGTCAGCCTCTCCTAATTGATAAGGGTCTTCACCAGTAGGTGTGGTATCAATTAGCTTCAGTCTATCCGACAGCGAGCCTGTGAAAAGTGATGATCTCCTTGGAAAAGTTGTCTTGGATTTACCGTATGTATTAATCATTTTTGATTTTTTATTCACGCTGAACGAACCAAAGTTATTATCATCGTCAAACATATTTACTGTAAATTAAGAAAAACATTTTAGTATTTAGACATCACTTTTTAGTGATAATTTATATATTCAATGTAGTTTTCAAGCAATCAGCATGCTAACTTTTCTTATAGATATACATAATTAAATAGATCGAAAAAAGAGAGGTAGCTCAGTTGATTAGATTAGTATTCCCCTGGGATGAATGTTCTCTTTGCCCGATCTAAATCTACAATAATAATTTATGTATTTTGACTTGGGTAAAAATTTAAACACAAAACATTCCATAAAACAAAACTTACGGGTGGGTTCTGGAGGCGGTTCGGGTTTGACAATAGGAGTCTTAGGCATTCGGTTTAAACTACCTATGCCTGTTGCAGCTCGCCTTCGATTCCTTTGAATTTTTTGTATCACTGGGTTGCCACTATAAAGTAATACCGCAATCATTAAATTTGATAGGTCTTATATCAGGCATGCAATACCCTATGCAAATTTTATTATAAACTAGCCGATGCCCGCGACTCCACTCGCGTGAATGTCGGTTACCGCAACTTTTGGTTGTCTCTGGTTCTACTTAACCAATTGTAATCAAACATTATGGCATATTTCAAGTCTGACCTCTCTCCTATGTAATAAAAAATTGCATCAAAATCCTTTCAGCCGTTTTTTCGTGAGTCGGGCACAAACGATTGTGTTCAGAATCGTTCATACGATATAACCCAAGTATTTTTTTTTAAATATTCCAAGTACAGATACAGCTCATTTACAATTTTATAATAGCATAGATGGAAGCGATGGATAGAAGTTAGGATGGATGTTACTCAACCACGCCAGTACGACTAAACGGATCTGGATAAAAGAATAGGGATTTGTAGGTCGCGGGCAAAGGATCCGTATTCTATGCGGGTGGAGACGTGGGCTACAGTTAGTTCAATATGATTCAAGCAAGGGAAGATCACTTACCTAGTAGATGTAATTGTATACAAAGGTTCGGGGCGAGGTTCTGGTTTCACCTCCTTCTTTATAAAGGGGGAACGTTTGTTTTCAATCATGGTTGGATTGTTATTACAAGGTATATTATCTTCCAAAATTGAAGGTACACCCAAGTCGCTCAAGTAGCTTGGGACGCCTGAAAATGTTAAACACATGCTTTCATTACAAAAAGACTGATTAAAATGTATAAAACTACCGTAATTGGGTTAAGTTTGAGAACTTTTCGTCGCCTTAAGTCACACAGATCAAAGGCTAACCATTAATTCCGGAAATGGTCATTTGCATCAGTCGAAATTAATGAAATTCAAACATCAGTTGGAATGGATGTCAATACTTATCCAATGTCTGGTACCTACCAAGTCTATTAGTTGAACATAATAGTTCCCAAACCCAAAACCTAACCCGGTATCTAGTAACGAAATTCACTTGACATCATTATCATTTTGTACGAAATCCCTGAACTATGAAATTTTGTCTACATAGGTCTTTTTGGATTCCAAATTTCATGCAACGAAGGCCGCCCATTGCATTGAGTGGACACACGACGCGGGTACCCACTGCTAACGTTTGCGTGGCGTGGTGTTTCGCGCAAATTCATACAGCAACGCTGTTACGCAGATCGCCCACCACAAAATCATCCGCTACTGACGCCAGCGCTTGTTCCCACTCAATGCAATGAACGATTTTTCTACCAAGACTTTCTGCATTCCAGACTCTATACAAGCAAGACAGACAATAGTCTTGCTTGTATGAAATTGACGCCAGCGCTTGTTCCCACTCAATGCAATGAACAATTTTTCCACTAAGACTTTCTGCATTCCAGACTCTATACAAGCAAGACTATTGTCTACTTAAGCCTTTCGTAGGCTAGCCTTAAGGCAACTAAGCCATTTTGCCTTGTCTAAATAAACATGATTTTTCTAACTAGGTATATGAAGTACTAAGAGTTTATTTAATCCCAAGCAGATCGTATCCGAAGTGTAACGTTTGCCAATTTGTGGGACACACACAAATAAGTCGTATAACTCGTAGGTAGGTATATTGCTTTAATTAGTTATTTTGGATGTCACCTTCGTGTCACTTTACAGAAAATGCATCAGTTTTTCTATTGACACAAAGAAAGATGAACCCCTAACTTTACTTAGAATTCCAATTATAATGTATAAGTAATAATTTTTGCAAATGGTTTTTATATGTTTGTGTGCATTATACCAGCATTCTTTTATGTGTATTTGATCCGTTAGTTTCTGAGCAGATATGTGTATATTTTATATAATGAATAGGTACCTATTAGTATATGTAATTATTATATTATTTTGCAAATGAGTCCTTAAGTGGAGACCGTGAACCGGTAAACGTAAGATAAGATTCGTAGGCACGTTCAGGTGCCTCCTAACTGAGTTGGATTGGATGCCTCTCGACATTTCACATCCGATTCAGATGCTGTGTGTATCAGGGTATATTATGTGTGTATAACAACCACTTGCTTTTACACCTTCATCAACTTATTAATATTGAAAAGAAGGCCTTCTTGTTTAAGAACACTTTATTTGTTAGATTGATATTTTATTAAAGAATATTACATACAATGTTAAAGAGAAGCTAAGTAAAATTAAGACAATCAGATTAAGACACTAAAAGTTATATTTAAAAAAAAATATTGCGATAATTTTTAAACACATGCAAAGAAAACTACTACCTAATATGAATTCTAATTTTACAGAACGGTTCATCAGTTTCCAAAAAAAAATTGAATAATTTAAAATCATTTCATGTGAAATTGGAGAAAAACGATTGATATTAGCTGCCAAAACAAATTTTTCGGGAGGGATATCATTTATATCATTAATTAATAGAGCCTTAGCTGCCCTTTTTTTATAGGTAAGTGTACTACATAAAACTCTGAAAAGGTTTGTATCTCTATATAATTGTCTGAAAAAAAATTTCTGAAAAAACTGTTTTAGCCACTTTGATGAACCATTATGCGTCAAAAAAGTTACATGCTTCAGTTATACTTTATCTACAACTATTTTACAAAATATAGGTACTTAAGCAGGTGAACTGACTTCAATAACGGAGTACGGCTAAGATTCCCTTGCTCTGATTTTATAAAGCATTCTCTCATCAAACAGTCGACATCAAACTGTCAGTCCCTTATGCTATAAAAAGAATGCTCTATAACGTCAAACTAAGCCGGACTCTCACTATTCCTACCGACGGACGTCGCACCAAACTATAACCCTGTACTATGCTACTGTACCACACTTATGTGTAAAGCTAACGTATATGAATTCATTTCACACTGGTACATTTCTATACCGAATGTGGTTGCTATAATAACTAAAATAATTTGCATGCTGTACTGGTTTTAGAAATAAAAGGTCCTATCGTAAGAACATACCTCTATATAAGTAATAGGTACTAAATAACTTGCTATAAATCCATTAAGTATTAATTAAATAATACTTAGCTACATTTGAAATACGACTTGTTTAAGCATGTCCCCCAAGCAGTTAAGAATATCAATTATATTATTACCAAGTTTATTAATGGAACACAACCAATGGTTTAGCCATCTTTAATTTGAACTAAGTGTTGCAAAAACACTTCTGGGCTGTCACGTTTCACTAGATGAAATTAATTAAGACTGGAGATGTATTTCAGCAGTAAATTCCTCTTTAACTATACTAAATTGTCACATTTTACTTAATGAAGTTCTTATATCAAATCCAGCCTTGTCAAATGTGACTAATCAGTTCCTGTTGATCATGGTTCCGATTATTCGTGAGAAGCACTGCTTAAAAAAAACTCCCAAAGTTATACTTACTACCTAGATAATAAAAGACACATCCTTACCTGTTGCCTGTGGTCTATTTATTTCAAATGGATCTGGCACGTATGGTTTCGGCTTGCTGATTTCATTAAATATATACGGATTTGTTCTATTATCCGGTAGCAATAGTTCAGTAAAAGTATTAAACATGACCTGTTAAAATAATACTAATGTTAGTACATAATGCCTTATTTAATGCTTTACTAGATGAATATCATACAAATGTTGATTCACAGGTGATAGAATTTCTTACTCATTGAAATATGGAATAACTAACTGTTAATATGTCTACCATAAAGACAACCGCAATGCAACTAAATAAAAGATTTATTATACTCGTAGTAATATTATTGGTATCAAATACAGTCGCCTCTTATGTTACAGGTTACACTAGTACACGAGGCAGCCGTCATAAATATTGTTAATAGGTTAAATAAATAAATAAAAAAGAATTCGAGATAATAGCGGCCTTTACACGGGCAGTCTATCGCGCGTTCTAGGAGCGTCCAGGATTGCGCAACGAAATGTTCGTACGCACAGTCGTGCGTGATTATCTTTTTAAGGTGACGGGCACTGAATGTTAGGTCGAGCGGGCGTTCTCCCGGAACCTTATAATCGATTATATCAAAATATGCTACGGAAAAAATGAATTCTATTATCATTATTATATTACCATGTCCTGTAATTGCACTTGTTACATATATGTGTATATGTTTTTAGAGAAGGTAAGACACGACGGTATCTCTCATCCGAAATGAGCTGTCCGACTGGGGTAGTACCTCCGCCCTACAGAACACCGCGGCCATAATAACCATCGTGTTGTGTCCCCGCCGGTAAGTAGGATAGCCACAGCTCACTGTACCCCTCCTCCCCCACCCCTTCCTAGCCTCTCCGCCCTCCCTGTATTGATGTATTTTATTTCATTAGCCATTTTCAAAAACCTAGTGCCAAATAATCTATTCAGAAGTTATTAAGAGACTACCTGACGCCCGCGGCTTCAAAAGCGTGTAAATATTTTCATGTTCCCGCATGAACGCATTCCAGGGATGAAATGGGTTTCCCAGGGCCAATATTCTAGCCAATCTATCCCTGTCCAAATTTCATTCAGATCCGTTCAGTCATTAGAGCGTGATTGATTAACAAACATCCAAACATCTTCACAAACTACCGTATTTATAATTTATAATATTAGTAGGAGTAGGCAGTAAGATCAACCATTTCATAATCGATATTTACCTAGACATAATATTTATTAATAATATAGTTACCTGCGAAGAGGTACCAGGTTCAGATTTGATCACTGGAGTAGTGACAACAGGTGGTGGCGCATGTACTATAGGCGCAGGTATGGTAGCTGTCTGCTTCTGTGTTGTTGAACCCCTTCTGTCCATACGATTCACCCTCGTTTTAAGCTGTAAATGTCAATTTATTTACATGTTGCAAGCCTTAAATGGTTATAAGCTTAGGATCGAATATTTTTTTGTTATTTAATATGCTCTGATAGGTTTATAGGCAGTAAGCATATAGCGTATTTGAGATAATAATAAAGGTATTTAGTGTTTTAAACCCATTTTCATTGGCACCCATGATACTTTCTCATTATGCCTAATAAGTACACTCTGTCAGTTGACAAAAGCGCTTACAACTTGCCAAAAACTAAATTCTACATAAATTTATTAAAAAAATGTTATTTATAAGTAAATTCTAGTTAGTGTAAATTTATACATTAACTATAAATATATTAGACGCAAGCAGGCAACCTTTAAATCATAGATTTTGAAGGTATCATAGAAATCTTAATACCTACTATACTATTCATAGATAAATGTTATTTATAAGTAAATTCTAGTTAATTGTTAATTTATATGTAGACTATAAATATATTAGACGCCAGTAGGCTAAACGTTTAAATTATAGATTTTGAAGGTACCATATAAATCTTAATACTTACTCTACTAAATTCTATTTAAATACATAGATAAATGTTATTTATAAGTAAATTCTAGTTAATTGTTAATTTATATGTAAACCAAAGACGATATTGAGTTATCATATCGTCTTTGATGTAAACTATAAATATATTAGACGCCAGCAAGTAAATGTTTAAACCATAGATTTTCTAGGTATCTAATCTTAATAATCAAAAGTTTTTAATTTTCTATTTATCCTTAAATTTGCTAAATTGCAAACACTGAGAACCCCTCAAATCTTAATATAAATACAAGAAGATCAAATAAGCGACGTCAGAATACATAGCATTGCCGAAACACTTGATTGTTACATGGTATTTGCATTATAAGTAAGTAATAAGTTCAAGAAGTTAAACATTGTATTCTCCAAGTTTTGTTACTATAATAGTGCTCTACTTATGAGCCTCACAATAACATGATGATGATAATACTGTTTGCACGATTGGAAGACATAAATTATTGTAATTTGGGAGGAAAATGGCAATCATGTTGCCAAAACATCGATTGTTATGGTAATTGCATTATATAATGTGATAAGTTCAAAAAGTTAACTGTATTTTCCAATTTTATCATTATTTAATACCTAGGCTAAATAAGTACTTGGTACTACACAATGAGATGATAATGATCTCACTGTTTGACGCAATTGTAAGACATAAATATTGTAATTTAGGAGGAAAAGTGTGTGACATTAAGCCGTCGGTCCCGGTTGCCATACAAACTTCTATGGCAGTCGTTATGGGTAGTTGGCTAAAAAGTCCAACAACAACGGTCTAGCTATGGTTGGATGCGACTGGGATTAACGCTAGGTTGAAGACAGTCAAGTTGAGTAACTTTGAACACTTTAACACTTAAATAAAAAAATATTGTTATGGAAGGCTTGAAATATTAAGTAAACCTTGGCATAAGACATTTTGTATGATTAAAAAGGGTCCCTTTTATGGTATGATATTCCATATTTTGTAATATTTATTTATTACATACCCAATAATAACTTTAGAAGCGGGGGAGGCAAAACAAAATTTGATTATCTCAGAATAGGTATGATTTTGTATGTTTTGCCTGGTGTAAAAAATTTTAATCATCATCTAAATCATCCAGAAACAGCTTCTTGTATATAACTTCGGTTGAAATCACGCCCTGTTAAATTTTTGTGACAAACAAAAATTTACTGGTGCTTTTAGGCTAAGACAATGATAGGCACTTCTGCTATGCCTGTATTTGAAGAAAACCATGACATACTATACTATGTTATTAGTCAGTTAGTTGCACATTTCTAAAGGTTGCACACAAAGACAGTTTTCAGAAGAAAGAAAAAGATAAAGGGCTGAAGCAGTTTATCTTGTCACTAAAAGAGACTTAATAATACTCGCTATGAATTACGCAAGCATCTTATTGTGCACAGCAATATTGTACTGGTAAAATACTAATAAGTGAATAAATACCAACTAGCTGTCTACTGCGGCTACCCTGTGTGGAATTCTGTTCCCGTTCCCCATTCCTGTTGCCCATGGGAACATATTCCAGAAATAAAAAGTAGCCTTGTTATTCACAACTATAATCTATCCCTGTACCAAATTTCAGCCAGATTCGTTCAGTCATTAGACTGTCATGGTGTAACAAACATCCAAATAACTTCAAATTTATAATATCAGTATGATATTATGCTTGGCCTGTTTTTTATTAGAGGGAATCAAATTACGAAGACATGGTACCATGTAAGACTTATATTTCATTATCCAAATTAAGTTAAATCAGGATAATGAAATATCAATTTATATTTTTTATAATATACTTACTTAATATTAAATTTTTGTAATAAATTTTGTGAATTATGTATGTAATCCAATAAAAAGATAACTAATATTTGAATCAATAAAGTACTTACATAATATTGAAAATAAATCTATATCATATACTAATGAAAATAACTTCGGAGCCCATGCATTACATGCTAAGCAAATCCCTTTACTTATAGTTTTAATTAATCAGGTTTTTTGATATTGTTTTTATTATTTATAACCTTTTTTCACTTAATCACACTTATTTTGTTACTCATTCACCCAATAACACAGAATGAATTTGGTGCAGAATAGTACTATAGTCTGCAATAGGACATGGCTACTTTTAATCTAGACACGGCAGGCAAACCAACTTAATAAGATTTCGGTCAAAATTTAATCATTGATCAGAAAAATGGGTAAGAATTTGTATGTTTTACTGGTAGAAATAAAAAATAAGTTTATGTCTTAATTATCCAGACAGCTTCCTATACTATGTAACTTAGGTTAAACCGCCCGCTGTAAAATTTTTGTGTCAAACAAAAATTTACTGTTGTTTTTGCCTTGCCCAGGAACAATATATCATGTGGATGATAATGCAGACAATAGCTTCTTTTATACAATTACCTATTAGCTTCCATATTATATACTACTAGCGACCCACCCCGGCTTCGCACGGGTGCAATGCTGATACTAAATTAACCTTAGTATATGATGCATGTATTATACATATAAACCTTCCTCTTGAATCACTCTATCTATTGGAAAAAACCGCATCAAAATCCGTTGCGTAGTTTTAAAGATTTAAGCGCACATAGGGATATAGGGACAGAAAAGGCGACTTTGTTTTATACTATGTAGTGATTCTCATTAACAGAAAGTTATATTCAAGAAAAAATTAAACATTGATGTTAAATTATTTCTTGAAGAAATTATTTCAAATTTTAGATGTATTTCAAGCTGCACTTATGAAATCCAGATAAATGTTTATATTAATTATTAATTACTATTTAATTTCCATTACGCTTAGCGCAGCGCTTAACACAATATATTTGTTACATTATTATTAACATTATTTATATCACTCATTTTAGTACCGACTAAAGGAACTCACCGAATCATTTTCTTGTTTCAATGCTTCAAATAACTTGTCTCGCTTAGTTATAACATCATTTTGCTGCTGAATCAAATCTAGATGGTAGACAAGAAGATCTTTCAATTTCTTGTTTTGATTTTCACAGGCTGTGAGACGCTCTGAGAGTCTATTGATCTCTACACTGGTGCTCACTACCAAGTCTTTTTGGTCAGTAACAACGCAGTGAGTGGAGATCTCCACATCCTTGTCCAAGGATAGAGTTTGACGACGATCTGTGCCCTCCGAATGACAAGCGTAGATGTGGTCAAACGGGAAACTCAGTGACAACGAGTCTTTAGTGTCCAATGGATCTAAAGTCGATAGATTCGCTGAGAGATTCACCAAATTCGATTCATTTACACTACTGCGACTGTTCATTTTTATAGGGAGCCAATAATAGTAAGCAACCTACGACCAGCCAGCCGGCTGTCAAATACCAACTAACCGACCTTACACTTTTGTTCGTTTCATTACAACTGACTTGATCATTTGTTATACAGCACACACTAACACTAAGTAAAATCAATGTTCACACTTGTTCAAGAGCATTACATTGTCAAAACAGCGACAAATCTACATATTCTACCCTCATTCTATTCTGACATTTCTTTCACGCACATGCAAAATGATAAAAGGCGCATTATAGCTTTGCAAGTGTTCCTATCACATTTATGATGCGTCAAATACGGCCGAAAGTAAATCATTTGTCCATATTAATAAATATTTGTGTTAATATATTGCATAAATCACGAATTTATGATAAAGTTTTTAAGTATGAATAAAAATTGAAAAAATTCATCAACTAGCGTCAAGGCGTCAACCGTAGACATTTTTGTTTTTTTTTCGGTTAACTACGTCGTGAGTCATGGCCTTTTTGACAGGGCGTTGAGAAAATGGTATCAAGTATGATATTCTCGCTAGTCTAACTGACTACAATCTTCCACCAAGTTGTTATTTTGCGTTTCACACAAAGAGATTTCACAGTTATAGCTTCATGATCATATCGTGCCGCGACCAATGGCCGCGACCACATGAATAACTATGGTACTGTTGGGTACTGTCCGCGACTATTAGATATTTTAAAATTTCTAGAGAAACAAAATGGCGGATTTTTGGCGCCACAAATCAATTACTATTAATCTGTGCCACAAAATAATATTTGACCGCGATGGACGCAAAAACTGCTGAACGAATTTCGATGCGGTTAAATTTGTTTAAAAGGTCTTGGTCAGACTTAAAATCGTAGAGTTCGTCTAATGAAAGCTGAACCACGACATTTATTGATTTGCAACACCAGTAGACTACAAATGTCACCTCCTGTCATTTCTCTGTGATTGTGCGTTTACATTATGATTTTGATACTTTGTAGGTAGGTATTATTCACATCAAATATTAACGAGATTCAGATCAGATGCGATATCCAAAAATATTCGCTTTTGTATTAGATATTTGTAGTTTTCGACAATTTTATTTAATTATTATAATTAATTATAAGTGTGACTGATGATGGATCAAGCAGCTCGGATGATGGTGAAGAATATTTGGAATCTAATTTTGATTATAATTAATAATATTTTTTTCTAATAAATGAATTCCGTCTGATTCCTATAAGCCCGCTTGAAGATAGTTTTTAGTCTGGAATAACACAGGCAATATATCTTGCACACGTTCATAGGCCACATTTTGTCCGTGAAATATATTCCCAAGGGTAGCGGGAACGGGAACACATTTTCACGCAGGCAACAGCTAGTCTTAGTCTATATCTTCACTACATCTGCGGTTTTAGTCGGTTCGATTCCGACATAACCATCCCCAATGGCCAACGAGGGTGGTATTCGTGGGGATTTCAACATGAATAAACCTGCTACCTTTTCCCCCGATATTCCCACAGTACCAAACTCCCACGCAGGCGAAGTCGTGGGCAAAGGATAGTATTTAATAAAGAAATCAATATTAATAAGAATAACACCAAATAAAGCGCAATAAAACTCTTTAAAAATATCAGTTAAACTATAATAGGAACATACTTTTATTTCACGATCAAAATGTTTTTATCCAACTATAACTGGTGATACCTGCCCTAAATTTTTTAAATTTGCCGCGGTTTTGTTGGTCCAGCTTTCATTAGTCAAACTCTACCTACGTTTATTTGATTACAATCGGTTTGGTAGAATATTATGAGAAAAATATAATAATTTAAGTTGAATTTCGGTGACGTACTTTTACTACACAAAAATTATTAACGCCACAAAAGACAAATTTATACCTCGTTATTATCCGGGCAGCTGTAACTATAAAGTATAAGAAAAGATTTTAGAAAATCAAAAAACCCGACTGCCTTGTTATGAATTGATCCCGAAGATCATTAGATTTTCCCCAGAGTATCTACCTAAAATGTGAGTTTTGATTGTATAAATGTAAGGTACTTACCTACAATTAAAGAATGTTAACTGATGCCTGCGATCACAGAACATAATAGGTAGGTAGGTAGGGGAAAGGTGTACAAAACGATCCCTTGAGGTCAAATGATTCCCAACTGTTTAAAACAAATTACTAGTGCCATCTGTTTAAAATCGCCAAAAACGTATTCCCCGCATCCCGCTCAGTTGTTCGGCGAAGTTTCATGGCGGTGTGATCACTATTGGTAAGTAAATTGATAAAAAAAAGAAAATCAGTGTGCTCAATCTAAGTTAGGCCTTAATATAATATTAAATTGCTGCTAATTTATTGTGATTTGGAAAATAGCTGTTTTATTAACGGTTTCTATAGCATTTCAATAACATTTTGAACAGGTGTTGGTTCTCAATATGATAGCTGTTTCAGGTTATTTTTACGAAGTTTTCGAAATAATACGATTGGGGTCAAATGATTACTCATTGTGGGTATAAAATGATCCCAGGGATCATTTTACCTACAACATTTTGTCAGTTTACAAAAATAGGATACAATAAGGATACAATATATGATTTAATATATTGGGATACCTACTTACTATAATTTATACTTAGTACCTAGTACTCGTATAAGTATAATATTATCTATAATGCCACATTCAGCATCATAAATTTCATAATGCTGCCAGTACAGTTAAATCCACTGCATTGTATTATGGTATTTTTTTGGTATTAGTTGCCCTGTTGTTTCTATATCTTCTTCTATATAGTTATAATAAAACTGTAGAGAGGTCAATTCTATTGGGGGGAGGAAAATAGCTATTGGGGGATAATTGGTGATCCATAAAAATGCAATTTTTTGTCTTTCTGTCTGCCTGTCTGTATGCGCACGAATGATCAAAAACTACTGGAGGGATTTTAATCAAACTTGGTAAGATTATAGTTCATAGTTCTGGGCAACATATAGGTTCCTGTTTATACCAACTGATACCCGTGGCTTCGCCCACGCTTCGTTTTTGGTCATATCTCCGGTTCTACTTAACCAGTTACAACCAAATACGGTAAATTTTGAGTCTAAGCAAGACGTCCATCGCTGATCTCGATGGACGTAAAAACTACTGAACGGATTTTGATGCGGTTTTTTCATTAGATAGGTCTTGGTTAGACGAGTGGAGACCAGTAGAGTAAATAGTGCAGTGGAGAGTGGACTCAAGAGTGGAGTAGAGAGTGGAGTGGAGAGCGAAGTGGAGAGTGGAGTGGAGTGGAGTGTGAAGTGTGGAGTAGTGTATGGATACTTAATTCTTGTGTTGTGTATTCTCAATCAATAAATCTTTATTTCTTTCTTCTATGAGTATATGTCTTTATTCTTTTACAGATCATGCCACGTAATTAGGTACTGTAGAGAAAATACTCGACGAAACTGGAGTGAGGATGTCTAATTAGAAGACTTTTTTTCTTAGTTATATTAGAATATAATTAGAAGAATATTACTAGAAGATAACAAAGGCTTTTAGTTAAACCATATAATTCATAAATATTTGTTATAGAGAATGTCGATCTCAGACTGTGATGATTATGAGTATAGAATAATAACTTCATAAGGAGGCTGTAATAAATAATTATTGTTAAAAATAACAATATTTTTGTTCCTATTAACGCTACATTTGGTAATAAATATGATTATAACACACAAAATATTGTATTAAAACTGGGAGGGTAAAATGATCCCCGGGATCATTTAATGGGATCATTTTGTACACCCAGGTGTACAAAATGATCCTTTAGTAAACTTCTGGAAAATGTCTAATAAATTGGAAAACGTAAATAAATTACAAAATTGTGGTTTGCTAGTATATGTATAACTAAATGGTTGAACTAAAATTTCTTAAATGGTTACTATGGGTTTAATTTTTTTGACACAGCAGGCATTTTCCCTTAGGGGGATCATTTTGTACACCTTTCCCCTACTCCTGCGATTCCACCGGCATGAATGTGGGTTATTACGACTTTCTCCCAATGCACAGACACAGCTGATTATAATTTTATTGATACATATGGATACATAACACTAAATTTGACTAGATCATGTCATAAATGGATAGAGATATTGATCTTTAATGTACCTACAAGGTACCTACCTACATAGATACTTATACCTAAATAATAGATAGATAGGTACCTAGGTAATATAATATAATTATGGATAAAAATTTACCAATCTTGATTGGGCAGTCAAATTGAAAGTAGGTAGGTACCTATCGTATGGAATGCCCCATTCTGACTCTGGCCCCATTGAAGCCTCTCGAATATGAATCTATGTGCGAAGGTACAGTCAGTGTCAAAAGTAAAAATAATCATCTAATTTTCAGTCGTTTTTGTGCAAGGTACCCTAAGTAGGTACCTACATAATATATAGGCAACTATATTATTAATATTATTATCGAGAAGGCACCGTAGGATGTTATATTGTCAAAAAATTACAGACCTCGAGACAACAAAATACTTTGTGCACCTGAGACCTGCGGTTATATTGGGTTATATAAAAAGAAATGTTGCCAAGGGCACACATGGTCCATCCTCCTGCAGCGCCTCCTTATCTATGTCCCTATACTCTGTCTAATTTAGGATGATAAAAATGACAGTTCATGTCTATGAAGTATCGTATTTTTTTATACAAAATTATACCCCTAAAATTATTGTAATTCATAGACAAGCCCCGCCCACTTGTCATAGTGAAGCGTCTTGCAGCACAATTGACTATTCACAAATGAATCGATTGAATCGAATATAAAATAATTTATTGAAATTATTAAGTTCTTATACTACTAAAATTTTTGTGATATAATTAGCTAAATATAATACGAAACATAAACACTATACCATAAAACTTCTCTTTTGTCATCCTGAAGTAAGTTACCAAAAATAATAAAATAAAAAAGTTTTTGTAAGTATCGATTCCATATTCTACGAGAACGATAATCGAAAATCGAAAGATTCATTTTCGATGGGCTAGGTACCCTATTTAGACTTGTCATTATTATCATCCTACATTAGACAAAGTATAAGGTTGTTTGGGCCACATTGTTCATTCTCGGCGCATCTTCCATTACATGCGACGATTAAAAAATACTGTCATATTTATTTTTATATGGTCATTTTCTACATACCTAGTCATTTGTGGGTTCGATCCCCGCTCATTGCAAATATTTGTATATTAAATGAGTGAGTTATGAATTTATGATGATATGGTAGGTATGTAACCGACGGCACTTCATGGTAAAAACTCAGATAAGACCTACTGTGTGTTGTGAGCAAAGCTTTTACGTATTTTTTTTTTCAGAATTGTGAGAACGAAATATATCTAGGTACCACCATTAGAACATAGGGTGCAAGTTTCTTTTTCTCATAAAAGTTTTACATTTATTTGTACTATGTAGTTTTTACGTGTAAGTTTAGTGTAAGGTACCTATTGAAATGGCTAAATTACGATGTTGTGGCTTGTGGCGTGTTGGCTGGTTGCCAACCAATTCCATACAACGTAACTTCACTCTGAATCTACCATGAAAATAAACGTCTATGAATAAATTCCTACGGTTAATACGTTCTTTCAGTCTACGCTTGTAGTTCTTGAGCCGTTATCGGATTTGTAGCAATAAGAGATTATTCAAGCGTTATTGTGATTTGTAAAGCTGGCTCACCAATTTTGGATATCTTATCATCCGCCTACTGGTAGGTTCTTAGCCAAAGTTAATCTATGTAGCACGTTTGTATTTGTTTTGAATGATGAATTGTTTGTAACGTTGTCGTTAGGAGCAAAGCATACCTCCAGCGGAGATGAAACTCCTCCAATACCGGAAGAAGAACTCGAACAACAAAAAATTGAACATGAAAAACAAATTCAGAAGGTAGGTATTCACGCTTTATCAATGTTATATTTGACTATAAGTATCTATAGAATAAATGTACCTACAATATGTAAAAAATGTAGATAGGGAGTGCAGAAACCGAATTCTAATTGAATAGATTGTTCGGTAACAACCTATGTGATGTGGCGACCCCTTCCGCGCGGTTCAATTCTCGCGGAGTGCAAATATTTGTATGCATCAAATTGAAAAAAAAAAGCATAAGGGCACGCAGCCATCTCGCTGCCGAGGCAAACGCACATAAATGCATATCAATGGGATATGAAACCAGTACCTCGGCAACCGTAGCTACGGCCCTTCCACAGTTCTGCAAAACTTATCGTATTTATATTAAAATTAATCGAAAACTTTGATATCGCGATTCAGGATTTAGGTGGGTACTTGCAGAATTCTTTGAGAGCGAAGAGGACAATCTGATTGATTATTTGTTCCTACCGTAGGCACAAATAAAGGTATGAATTGAAAAAAAAAAGCATAAGGGCACGTAGCCATCTCGTTGCCGAGGCAAACGCACATAAATGCATATCAATAATGAAACCAGTGCCTTGGCAACCGTAGCTACGGCCCTCCACCAGTTCTGCAAAACTTATCGTATTTATATTAAAATTAATCGAAAACTTTGATATTGCGATTCAGGATTTAGGTGGGTACTTGCGGAATTCTTTGAGAGCGAAGAGGACAATCTGATTGATTATTTGTGCCTACCGTAGGCACAAATAAAGGTATGAATTGAAAAAAAAAGCATAAGGGCACGTAGCCATCTCGCTGTCGAGGCAAACGCACATAAATGCATATCAATGGGATATGAAACCAGTGCCTCGGCAACCGTAGCTACGGCCCTCCACCAGTTCTGCAAAACTTATCGTATTTATATTAAAATTAATCGAAAACTTTGATATCGCGATTCAGGATTTAGGTGGGTACTTGCGGAATTCTTTGAGAGCGAAGAGGATTATCTATACATAGGTATAATAAATCTGTAACTGATCGGCGTCTGTACATGGAAGATTATTTGAGAAAAAAAATACTAGGGGACTTTGTGAATGTAATAGATGCCAAAACATCTATTACATTGATACAACATGTACTGAACGTAAAATGTACTGAACGGGTTTTGATGCGGTTTTTTTATTAGAAAGGTCTTGGTTAGACTCAAAATCTTACGCATATTTGATCACAATCGGCTAATTAGAACCGGCGATATAGTAAAAAAAAACGCTAATATCGACGTCCACGCGGGCGGAGCCGCGGGCAACAGCTAGTCTGACAATAAATTTAAAACATTTGTTAAGGCCACCTTATGTAAAAAAGCATAATATAGGACAGTCGATTACCTTGAAGACAAAAATGTTTGGCTTGAGAACCGTAGGCACAAATAAAGGTATGAATTGAAAAAAAAAAGCATAAGGGCACGCAGCCATCTCGCTGCCGAGGCAAACGCACATAAATGGTATCGTCTTTGGTATGCATGAATTTGATGTATATTTGCATTGGCCTGAGCGTTTTATGTAGGTACAAATAATATGTACCTACCTATGCACAAAAATATGTACAAAATTATGCATGTCTAGGTTGTGTCTAGATGGCGCTGTATATAGGTATGTCCTAGAATGTACTACCTATTTAGTAAGTACCTACTATACAAATTTTTTTAAGAAAGAGAAATTAATTACCTACTAAGCAAGAAAACCAAAGAATAAAATAAAAAAATACATTAAACTTAAAGGTATTCCTCAAAAATAAAACAAAAAAGAAAAGTGAGCAATAAGTTAGGTACCTACCAAAGACGATAAGATAACTAGTTATCTATCGTCTTTGGTACCTACCAATTGGTCGTTCCAAAGAATTAAGGGTCGTTCTCCCTTTTGCCGAAGTATGCATCGGCTAATCCGTCTAACAGTCGTTACACCACTGGTGCAAAACAAATCGATGTTCAGGTGTCGTGGAAGTTTATAAAAACTAAATGGACCTCTAATGGAAAAGGTACCTATTTCATCTGTAGTTAGTGGAACCGCAAGGAACATTTACTATGGTCGTTGACCTGCGTCAACGTCAGACCTAATGGGTCTGCACCCTTTAGGTTAGTACCTACGTAATGACAAATTAGCCAAGAGCTGCGGACAGTCAATGTGTTGATTTGCGTTTGCGCATCATTCACACAGAGGGAAGATTGAGCTACTTATAGTCTTACATTTAGGTATGTTAAAAATAATGTTAAAATAGCATTCTTTATTTTTTATTTCAATTGCGTGTTATTTACGGATGGAGTTAGGACACGACGGTATCCTCCCGTCCCATCTGAGCAGTCCGACTGGGTAGTACCTTCGCTCTATTGTCAGCACAGATGAAATGTAGGCCACTAACTGCTTCCCATCAGGTGGGCCGTGTGCCTCTATCGATTGCTATCACTAGCACACGAAAAAAGAAGACATCATAATTTAATATTAATTAATGATGATTTTATAAATTAAGGTACTCGTACCAATCTACCATGAATTCAATATACCTACGCTCTGTTAATAATAAGTATGCTAAAATGTAGTTCAAAAATGTCTGATTCTATTTCTTAATACTATAAGCGAACTGTAGGTATAATAATTATGTATTTTAAACGTAATAAAATTTAATAAGATAGATAAGTATGTTTTATTTGTAATTTAATTCGATTAAATGTTATTAATTAATATTTAAAACATAATTAATCGTTTTATAATAGATACCTAGTACTTTTTAGTATAATTTCAGGATCCCTGGTTCATTTTTGCACTTGATTACTATCAAGCTAATTTTCCGTAAGTAGCTCATTTTGATGAGACGCCCAACAATTTCTTGTGGACCTACGCGACTCTAGATTTTGGTAGCTAACAGAGGTAGCAAAGAAATGATTAAGTACTAGGTAACTGCTTTTTTTGTTAAATCTCGAGATACTTAATTATTTAAATTCTTTGAAAAAATATTATAGGTAGGTATTTGTAATATTTTGTAGATTTAACAAAAAAAAAACAGTTCCTCATAGCGAAGTCACTATAAATGATTACTGATACTGTTGGAGGAAGATGACTCTTTGATAAAACCATGGGATTTTGTAGGACAAATATTTTTTCAAAGAATTTAGATAATTGTAACGTCTTAGGTAGGTACCTAGGTACCTATGTATCGTACGAGTACCTAAGTAACAATATATAATACCTACCCGTTCGCGCTAAGTTTGCCGCTGTGAAATGACGTTGGTATAGCGTTGTCTCACTGAAACTAGAACTGAGTTAGTGAGACAACACTAAACGCGTGACAGTTGGCAGCGGCAAACTTAGCATGAACGAGTAATATATAATTTAATAGGTAGGTAACCTATAACAAAAAAAACATACTGATATGATTTTTTAAACTTGTTATTCAGCTCAGTTATTAAGATAATACAAAAAGATATTGTAGTTTCATTCATTTGTGTAATTGCAATTAGGTAAGTAGATAGGTACTTATAAAACTATTGCGCTTATTGTAATTATTTAATGTTTTGGTCAAGGAAAAAAAGAGCCAGGCGCGTGAAGCAGAAGAAATCAGACAGCTTGACATAGAGCTTCTTCACCAACGGGCCATTGAAGCTGAGGAGGAACAGAAGAGAGAGGTAACAACACAAACACTAATACAAATGACTAGCTGTCCACCGCAGCATCACCCGTAATATAACATTCTCGACTTGTTGAAAATATAATATATTTACTGCTATCCCGTGGGCAGTGTAGCCTGATGATATAGGTAGTTATAGCCTACTAGCTGTTGCCCGCGGCTCCGCCCGCGTGGGTTTCGGATTCTGTTTCAAATTCCTTTTTAGGAGCGGTTAAGTCTCGCTCAGACCTGATAAAAACCGCATGCCGCCGTCTCAAGTCTTCAGTTGCCGGGGTATAAGATTATTTAGTGCATATCCCGCGCTCCCCAGTTGACCCTGGGATGGGAATTGTTTGATTTCTGATGTTTACAGCCACTTTCTATCATCGCACCGCTCGCCACAGGCAGGGAAATTCATCCCCACACGTTGCATCCGCCTGCAGTACGTACTGTAAGGTTTTAAAGAAATTTCATTCCGCGCACGCTTAGGTTGTGGAACGATCTCCCTGCAGTGGTTTTCCCTGGCGGCTATAATATGGGGTTCTTCAAGAAGGGCATAATATTTTGAGCACAGTTTAGATACCTACCTACGTACCTATAATGTCCCGAAGTAATATTGGTCTGATTTACGTCCGCACTTCAACTTGTATTTATTTCACCGCGCATTATTTTTCATATTGCGATAGCTCTCAAACTATTTATGGTAATTATAAAATAAATACATAATAATAAATACATTAAACGTACAACGTATCTAACGTATTTAATTGGATAAGAAATAATAATGTATTGGTAAAATTAGCTTCGAAAATGACACATGATTTTTTTGTAATTTGTAAAGATAAAAATGGTTACTTTGGGCCACCCTTATTAGGTAGACATATGCTATCGCGGACTTTTATGTAGACCTTTTTAAGTTATACATTTCCACAGTACATTATTTTGTTCTATCTTCAATAGTTTTCGCAGCGCACGCGATGTAAGTAATTTGTTTAGGTCATTTTTTTACACCTTGGGTTACATTATTGAAGTTTTAGTAAGGATCCCTAAATTTTTTAGAGACAAATTAAAACCTATGTTACTCGTGGATAATGTAGCTTTCTATTGTTGAAAGAATTATTGAAATCGGTCCAGTAGTTTCGGAGCCTATTCGTTACAACCAAACAAACAAAGTTTTCCTCTTTATAATATTAGTGTAGATAATCTTGTAAACAGGCTATAGGTATAACAGAAAAATAATTTTACAATTTGAACCAGCTGTTCTGAAGATAACCGCATTCAACCAAACAAACTATCGTGAATGATACTACTTAATTAGTTAAAACGAGAAGATCGAACTTAAGAGGTACAAAGTAACGATTAGCGCAAAAATCACGTTTTAGCGGAAAGAACTCGAAATTATTGCAAAGACTTTCTTTTTGTTCTAATGTTTCTCAATCGTCATCTCAGTGTTGAGTCTTTGTCGCAAACGTTTAATGTATTACACGACGGTATCTCCCGACTAGGGTAGTACCTCCGCCCTACAGAAGACCGCGGCCATAATAAATATCGTGTTGTGTTCCCGGCGGTAAGTAGGGTAGCCAGAGCTTACTGAAGGGAATTTGTGCTGCCAGTGGGGAGACCAAAGTATCCTGCGTTGTCAGCACAAAAACTCCCTCAACTCCCTTACCCAATCCCCCCAACCTCCCCCCACCCTCCAGGGTCAGCAGCGTGAGTGTAATAGCCCTGGTGTTGCACGCGCCCATAGGCCACGGTGACCGCTTCCCATCAGGTGGGCCCGTGTGCTTATCTGCCAAGTGGTATAAAAAACGAACCTTCAAGCTCAGGTTTCGCTTTCCTGTTTTTACTCCCCCACTTCGCAGGGTTTTGGCATCCCTGGCAGTTAGATATGTCATCTTCTACGACGTGAAGCCAGCACTTCTAGGGTTCACCCGTTCTTCGGAATATTTGTTACCCACGTAGACTGGTGGTGGTTGCGCGCATTGTACGCCTCCCTCCCCTTTTCCAAGGGTAAGACCGTGACACCGTGGTTCTCTAATCCGAAGGTGCCATTTTGAAGCGTGCGAGGAAAATGCGAGGGATATGCCTTGGTCACCTTATACTCCCCGCGTTTGAAAACTCCAGACGGCGTGCGGTTTTAGTCGTTTCAAGTCTCCGTCCCCGCTAGCCGTCAGGGAATTTAATGAGGATTTTCGTACGAAAAAAGGTCTGCACGCGACTCCATTCATCCACCGTAGCGTACCTATCCATCTCCGTGACCTTTGCAGTCTTCTAATAGAACCAACCTAATGATGACTAACCTGATCTTTTAACCCAACATTTTGGCTCCTCAAATGACACCAGCCAGTTCACGCCATGATGTCGCATTCGATCTCCTCAATCGCTTGAAGTACAGTCGACTAAGTTATCGCCTATCGCCTATAGGTATAGAAGAGAGAAACAACAATAAGCAATAGAAGAAAGTAATAAACAAAATACATTACTACGATAATAAATAAAAAGCAATCTATTGTTTTAAATATAATATAAGTAGATATACTAATTAACGTTCGTACATACCTGAACCGCTGATGATACAATTAAAATGCATGTCATCTGATGCAGATCGCGGAGGCAGTACACGCTGTTGAGACACTCCGTGGAATGAATACTTCTTGGTCTCACCACCGGCTCTGCGACCTCCAGCGCCAAGCAGCTCGACTACGTCACAGTCGCCCCTCTATACCTGACACAACCAAACAATATAGAGTAATGTATTTGAAGCGCATCAATATTGATTTTAAAAACATGCACATGCGCGTCTCACTGGACCCTATTAATAGCTCAATCCACCGAACTAGCCCCGGTCAGTTGTTAACTAAATAATAAATGTCAAACGTCAAACCTATGACTATTACGCTTCTTCCCCATTGATGTGGGCTAACACCACATCTTTTCACTTCACTACTTATAATTCTGGCATTCATCTGACCTGCTAAACTCGCCTGCTGCTGCTGACCTTACGATTTCAATCTGGTCGCAAAACTATCGCGTAGGTCTAGTTTTACTGGCTTGTACAATCGCACTTTTGCATCATAAATTCATTATGTCAATCTTCTTGCATCTATTATCTCTAAGTCTCTCTCTCCTAATCTCTTTTCTGTCTTGGTGAGTCAAAGGTTCAAATTTTTTTTAGTAACAATGATCAAAGGACACCTCACTAACTGCGACAAAATAACAAAAATCGTTCGGTTTTATAAAATTGCTCTATTTTGACTGAAACTCAATAGCTTTATAATATTAGCACAGATATACACTACAACCACTATACACATCACACTGTACTCAATATAATTAAATACTTAATCATAGAGATATTAACTAATAACGATAATTAATTAGCACTCGTCAGGTACCCAGTCTGCGATAATCGAATGCGAGCAAGGGTGCGTAGGTGGCCAGTCCCATCCCATTCCATTTTTCTATCGGTTTCATTAGGCGTATGATTTTGATATACTTCTTTCTAAGTGCTTTATTAATAGATCAGTAACAGACCTGCGCGTTTCTTCTACCCGAAAACAATTATTGGAATTGACACTGACGTCTTCCCTTGTGAAAGGGCATGGCAAATTATTACCTCGTATCCAATGATATTTTATACACAAGATATGTTATGTTCATAGTAACTGACTCCTCAAATCTGATCCCGCTGTCTATGACATAACTATAAAGTGCACAATAGTTGTCAATTAGCGATAAGTAGTACGAAAGATGGGACAAGCACGTGAGTAAAAAGGATAGTGTAACGGACGTAACGTAAGCCTACGTATTAGCCAGCCATAGCCATAGCCAAAGCCAAAGCCAAAGCCGCCATGTGACCTTCTTGATCCGCCAGCCAGCCAGTATGTCAGCCAGCCATATATGTTTATGCCTTATGGAAAGAGATGTGTCACATGGAGCCAATGCCAGCCATTAGCCAGCCATTTTTGATATAATATGATTGAAAATATATAAAGCGAATAGTCAGAGTTCTGTTACTTTTATTTACCACCCGTTTTAATAGCTATAATTCGGATGATTGCGCTTTTGTCATGTCACATCAAAAAGTATCTCTGTCTCGTTTTTATCTCTTTTTGCCGCCGCCATTATTTTAAAAATATTATTTAACTAATTTAATTAAAATACACTAATAAATCGGTAATATTGTATGTACATGTGATAGGAGATCCCTTGTATTTTATTAATATTAGTGACGTAATTTGTACAGTTTTTAAAACACACGATGGCATTTTTGTTGCAATTTTATTATGCGCTTTACACAATTACACGCGTGTCATCTTGGCGTTTGCCAGACATGTACTAAACACAAAACGTCCCAATTGGGACGTTTTCGTGTCTTCACTAGGCGCGCTCTTATAACATATCTGCCTCTTTTTACTTATATAATATCTTTGCTCGTATCTAAATTTATTGCTAGCATTGATTAAAACACGGCGCCATCGACACCGTAAGATTCTGTTGTTCCAATGACCTACTAGACTATATTTATTTATATAAGTGACCCTATCTATCATGTAAATTTGTGGTCCAATACTCAATTCGACTTTCCGTGTGTGCAAAAGAACAGTTGAAAACTCAACTATACTTCTTCCATGCATTTATTTTACGTTTGACAACTCAATTTTCTGCTAATAAATAGTTAACAAACAATAATCGTCATTATTTCTGAAGAAGTTGCAATCGATTTCACACATCGATATTTTATTTATTATGCTTGATATTTTAAGTTATTTATAAACTTCTTTTTTGCATGCCAGGTGTAGATATAATTGACCAAAATAATAATAATTAACGATGATTAAATTAAACCGCTGTCAAACGTAAAATAAATGGTAGGAAGGAAAAAAATGGAAAACAGATAATATAGATAAAGTCCCATTTCCGTACCTCAAACGAAAAAGGCCAAACCATTATCACTTCGTTATCCGTCCGTCTGTCTGTTTGTCAAGACCTGTTTCTCTAGAGCATAATATATCTAGAAGCAATACCAAAATAAGTAGGTACCTACTCAGGTCTGCAAAGGTAAATTTTGCTTATTGCAATGGCATTAAAATTGTAGAGCACTTCCCAGTGAGCTTTCTTTTATTTTGAGCTGCTTTACTTACTGTGAGCTAATTCAGGAAGAAGTAAGGAAAGTCCAAAAACCGTAAATATGTTGTTACCCACATTTTAAAAAAATATCCACATGTCTGTCTGTCAAGACCTTTTTCTTTTGTGTGGGTAGGTATCAAGTTGAAATTATTATGAAATACTCAGAACTGTACCTAATGACCTGGAGTTATAAAAAAATGATACTGCCGTTTGTCCAGCACATTTAGACAATCGCAAGGGAGTCAAAACCACGGAAGTACCTACCCTACCTGTATGAGGTAGGGTACTTCCCGTTAAACTAGAATCATGATAAGTTACAGCTAGTAAAGTCTTATAGAACAATTAAATGGAAAAGTTCAATAACCAGAAATTAATAATTACCTACATCAAAAAATATCTGTATGTCTGTTTATAAAGAATAAAAGCTCTACAGTAACGTTAAATTCGTTCCGAGAACCCTCAGTGCGCGAGTCCGACTTGCACTTGGCTGGTGTTAAGTTACATGTTGATAGTTGCCCCGGTTTTGAACTCAAATGTTAGAGACGTTAGTGTCATAAAAATCATTGCTATTGTAGGTATAGATGTAGTGTAGATCATAAGTAGATATACATTTCGATTATTTGAGCAAAAAACTTTCCGCAGCACAACTTCGTCGGTTGTTCTATTGTCGGATGTTCCATTTGTTGCATACTTACCTGATGACGATGTTCGTTAATGGATACGAACCGGAGGCATTAACTGCAGTACAAACCATTAAAACAAGGCGTCACCGGTCATTCGGTTAGGTACTTTTAAATTTTTGATTAATTAAGCAAGGTGTATATTGACACTATATCCCATATTTCATAGTATATTTTACCACTTAATAGGATATTATTAAAACTAATATTAAAATGACGTATTAAATAATAGAGAAATAACTTTGATTCGACACATGCGCAACTATATTGACTATAAAAGTGCACGCAGCAATCACTAGTACTACGAGGTATGCAATGGAAGGTGCAATCTGTTCATCGATGCGTCGCAGTCTGTACCTTGTTGCTTCGGGTGCGCTCGATACCGAGTTGAAACTCGGTTAAATATAGTGTTATTGGTGAATTATTATTAAAAAATTATGTAAAAATACATTTATTTCGATTGCATCTTTAGTTTGGTAGAGATAGTTAAAGCGGCTAAAGTATTTTGCTGTCAGGCAATATGGCCCGAGCGGCTCGCCGCCGGCACCGGCGGCGTTTCGAATGGAAATAAGTGAAATTGAATTGGCATTGCATATTTTATTGCTGTATACTCATTAAGATGTTTTCGAAATTGGTGCAGAGTATGCTGAACAAAGCTTGCAGTTCGCATCTTACTAAGCCTCAATCCAGCCAAAGTGTCGCAGAAGCCGACGGTATTTACATCAAACTTTCACGCTTCGGTCCTTGTCGAGGTATGTAACTACCTACAGTCATTGTTATAAAGAATTAAGATTCCTCTGGGTATCAGGGCCACATCAAAAACTTTTGAAGTTTAACTAAGCGCAATGATGAAGTGAAATTTCCTTATCATCCTTTAAAACTAAGTATAATGCAATTTCCTTCTTATAAGCTTTTACCCGTAATATAGGGTTTCATAATAGGAAGGTTGAGTAGTCTTATTGGGGGTGTCCTCTATAAATGAGGGAGGAAAAGGGATTAGGGAGGATTTTTTTAAGCAAACATATCAAATTATCTCTACCTACTAAGCCCCAATTATACTCGTAGAGGTAAAGTTTGTAAGCCTCAGTTAGAAAGATTTGATAGTGCCCAGTAACAGAGGTATTTCAATAAAAGAGTCGGGAACCCAATAGCGACCTCATATTTTTATCAACAATGGTTGCCCACATATGCTATTCCAATATGTTCAACTATCTGTTCAACCAGTTGAACAAATTGGACTACTTTAGTCCAGTTTGTTCAACTACTTGTAATAGTTGAACTTTTTGGACTGAAAATTCCAGTTTGTTCAATCATAGCAGTTTTGTTAATTTAATAAAAGAAATCACTGTTTTATCACCAAGAATACTTAATAATTAATGAAAAAAAATTATATTGCACATTCCAATAAAAATTGACCGACACATATTTCGTTGTTGATTAATTTCATTTGTTGGTCCATTATGATTTTATCATTCAAAATGCTATCTTTCTTCCGCTTGTTAACTTTTTGTTTGTTTCTTATTTGCAACTCTTTCACACTATTGAATTCTGAATCTTCAAAGAGCACTTTCAAAAGCTGCATTAGTGTTACTTTTTTTTATTTTTAACGCACTCGTTATTAAGGTTGAGGTGCCACCCTTCAACACTATTGGTAGTTCTATGACGTTCGCCAAATACACACCAAGTGCTGATAAAGGCGTCGTCCTTGAGCCAGTATGTTTCAATATATTTTACGAACACATCCAAATTGGACTGTACTTCCATGTTTTTTTTCAAGAACTCAATCTTTTCTAAAATATAAGTCCATCCCTCTCTTACTTTTGTAGACGGAAGCAATGGCAGTACACTTGTGAGTCGTACAATTTTTCGGCTCATTTTTTCCTTTTCAAGGTTTCAATTTTTTGGCCTTTCGCCATACGGCATTAGAATAATGATAGAAACAACCTTTAGTTATTATGCTTGGAAAAACTTCAACGATTGCAGCCCGTGTCGCTGTTTCGTAATCTGAAGTGAACTTTTGTGGTGTCCAACTCGGAAATTGGCTTTTTATAATCTCAAATAAAATTGTATAAGATGCCTGGGACATGTCGGACATTAACGCGTAGATTAATGGAATAATATTTGTAGTAGTTTCAGTACTGTTAATATCACCGTGAATACTATAAATTTGCTTACACGGTGGTGGGCACGATTTAAAAGTCCCGTCTCCAAAGATATGATCAACAGTTGGTACAATTTTCCTCATATCTTCAGAACAAAATAGTATGATTCGAACACCATTGCAATTGTAATCTCCTAATAAAAATGATAAATACCTTTGTGGCACTACAATATCCTGCGGGTTCGTAAAGCAGAATTTGGGTACGCCTGCTGCTTTATTTCTAACGTTGTATAGGGTACTTTTCACTGAGTCAAAAACTGGAATTTTAGTAATTTTATCCAGGCCAATATCTTTAATAGTTTTAACTGTGTTTTTATAAATTTTCCGAACCGTTTCAGTTCCATCCGATACTTTGATTTGCCGTTTACATTCTTCAATCTTTTTCTCTATTTCAATTTTTGCATCATCTGGTTTGCAATTATCACTATGCTTTTTTATCTTCAGAAGTTTTTCAGCCTGTTAACATTAACAAAATTATGCACGCTTGTTCCAAATACAACATAAGATAATAACTTTGAACATGGTCTCAAAAAATATGAAGGATTAGTCACCTCAAGAGTCAATGATCCGACGCAAGAAAATTTTCCTTCTGATCTCGCCGAACACCGCCATATAGATGATCCATTGCGATATTTCCTCACGCGATAATATCTATACCCCCCATGTACTAGCACCACACCTCTACCTTTTTCTAAAAAATGCAAATCTTCATCCTCCATTGTAATTAACAAATATCGCGTATAATAATAAAATTCTGTTACTTGGAAAAACTGCCACAATACTTTTCTTTCACACAGTGACGAAGTCACCAAGATGTCATTGATGTTATTTGCCTCCATTTCTAATCAGCCAGTACTTTTAGTGATAACCTCTTTAGAGCATTTGCTAATCTCACACTAGGTTATGAAATTATAATAGTGCAAGCAATGCAGCGAGTATTGGGAATGCATAAAACATGAAGAGGTTCATAACCATCCCTTGCACGTCCGAACCCACATAGCATTTTAAATGATAAAATCATAATGGACCAACAAATGAAATTAATCAACAACGAAATATGTGTCGGTCAATTTTCATTCTTGGTGATAAAACAGTGATTTCTTTTATTAAATTAACAAAACTGCTATGATTGAACAAACTGGAATTTTCAGTCCAAAAAGTTCAACTATTACAAGTAGTTGAACAAACTGGACTAAAGTAGTCCAATTTGTTCAACTGGTTGAACAGATAGTTGAACATATTGGAATAGAGGTGCCCACATACCCAGAACTCACATATCCAGATTTAACTGTACATAATTACTCATCCTTCGAGCATTTTCGCAAGTCAGTGTTGGGGTCGGATTTTCATATTTTCTGTGAAGCGACTGCCATCTGACCTCCACAACCCATTAGCGATGTTGATATGACCATCGGGACCGACGGCTTACTTGCTCAACCAATGCAAACATATTCATGCATAAAAATATTTGCACTGAGCGGTAATCGAAGCCGCGACCTCCGAAGTTGCACCCGAATACTCTACCACCACACCAGTCGTCAACTGCACGTACTTTCTATGTCCCATTAAAGTTGCTCACACGAGTGTCTTCGGTACGACGATTGTTCACTGTCATTATTACGCTTGAGTTTAAGTCTTTCTTATATATTATAGATGGATCACTGGACAGTGATGGTGCCTGTGAGACATCGGCTGGCTCCATCAACGAGGTACGACCTCTCTGGCGAGCTTCTGCTAGCGATATAACTCCACATTCATCGAAAGATTTGGACCGCCCGCCTTCTTGTCCAGGGTATGTAGTGCTTTGTTTTATAATTTTCATAACTTTAACTAACTGTACTATTGTACTAATAAACAGATAGATAAGATACGTTTGTGGGTGTGCTCACCTCATCTGCTAGCCGGTGCACATGCTGATTAACAGACGAAACATTAAAAAAGGTTTTCCTTTCGGGTTTGAAGGGGCTAAAGTCAAGATAAGCTACGTCGTGAAGTGACGGATGGGTGGGAAGGAAGAGCGTGGACCCTAGGCTCCTAGGAGAAAACTTAAGATTAAAAACAGACGTTAAGAATGCCAAATCCGCTATTTTACGACGCTCAACTAAAGGCAACATGTGAAATTATTTACACCGACTATGGTAATCACAGTCTGTTTGAACAACCGTTTGATCGGGATTGAATGTACCTTAGGAATATCCATTGTATACTCTCAAGACGGTCAATATAACTATCATAAGTCAGGTTCCACACCTGAGAGTCATATTCGAAGAGACTTTTTTATATTCAGTCCATCAATTGACTTTACTCTCCTGGATAGTAAGAAGCTAGGGCAAAGTCAAGAGGGTACGGGCCGCCATTCTAGATACCATTCGTCCCAAAACGGTGGTCCCTACCTTGACAGTCTAGACAGATGATTTTCACGCCCCGCTTAAGAACCCGGCATTATAGGAAGAAGGATACACGTGTGTCGGTAGAGCATTCCAGTTCTTAATCGTGCGATAAAGACTGAGACTTTACCTTTAGCTTACCATCAGGCGAGGTAATGTCATTTTGAAGTGTCCTATATAAAAAAAGCAATACGAAATTTCAATAACTTTGATACTTTCGAAAAACCTAGCACTTTCGTGACTTTGCTAGTAACTACCAACCCGACCCAAACTAAGCACAGCAAACCAGCTTGTGTTATGGGTTCTAGAATGCAGATATACATACTTAGATACTTTTTTTTGTAAATACATATATTATTATTAGGTATACATAGTAGTGTAAGCACACAAATATTGCCATGAGTAATGTTGCTGATATGTTCATCGAAGAGAAGTTTGCTGTCAAAAGTAATTTCGAGATCCCTTTTAGAAGTAACCCTGGCTAAGGAAATATTACGAAGTGTATAAGTACCCCTACCTATACACTTCGTAACTTTACTATTATTTTTGTAACTACGAGTATAAATTAATAGGCCTTGGTTTACGCCTAAAAGTGTAAGTATAGCACTTGGTCAAATTTAAGTCGAGCTTGTTCAATATACAGTAATTCTGGAAACGGTCCAGATCCCACTTTTAGAAGAAACCTTTACTTTTTAGAAGAAACCGATTTATAAGGAGAGGGGGGGGGGGCAGGGTGAACCCTATGACCTAGGCGAAAGCGTTAGGTATATAGTGTCGCCTAGATTAAGAGTACTCGCAACCGGCGTGCATGTATGAGAACATTAAAATAATGAAAGTAGAAGAAGCGAACGGTATATAGGTAACTACAAGGATTGTAGCAAGTGGAAATGTATTTTGTATTTATATATTTTATAACGCAGACACAGAATATATAATAGGAGAGAAAGGTTCTACGGTCATCTGTTAGTACCTACACTGAATTTAAACGTGGAGGAACATACAGACAAGCCTTATTTATAAGAACATATATTATGTGAATATACTATTGATATTGATCATATTATCAATATTTGTTCTGTATCTATTTTAATAAGACTATTACCTGTTTTTCTTAAAATAACAAGAGGAACTCTCCCGAATTATGAGGAGGCATGATGTTACTCTATGAAAGTAATGTATTAATAAGAATAATATATATCTTTATTGTATGTATCTAGGTGCATACCTACAAGATGCAAAAGGAACACCAGTGGGTCCTTAGCAGTTTTATGACTTAAGTACTTTATAATATTAAGGGCTTTATCGCACAGGGAAAGCTCTTTAAGGTAACAATTTTATTGAAAGAATCAGTAAATAGAAAATATAATAATATAGTCGTTTTCGGTGTACTTGTAGGTACCTACATATTTGTTAATTTTTTTTAATGCACTACTCTGACATATTTATAAAATGAAATACTTGAAGACAATCATCAGCAGAAGTAGTTCCAATACGATTTCATTGAACTTAAACCAAATTGTCGACGATTGTATGTATTTACTAAGACGAGTTAAGTTTCAGGTTAAACCAAATTTGCCAACATCGTATAATACCCATAGGCCATACCTATCATTTACTTATATTTGATTAAGTCGTGTCAGTAAATTTAAAACAAATAAATATCAAACTTATAAACATTACGCATTGAGAATATAGGTACGAGTAGAAACGATAAAACGTCAAAAGGTGAATAAAGACTAATAAAATAAAATTAATAGATAATTTACTATCTTAATGTACCAACAGCTCTGGAGGACCTCATGAGGACGTCATGGATAATAATAGCGGCAAAGAGTTATTAAATATGCATAATATAATAAGTAATTATACTTCATGTTGCTGCTGCCTAGAATTTTTATTAAAATCAATATAGACGGGTAAGTATACCTATTAAGTTTGCGGACATTGTAAAGCTTTGGTAGGTACTCTCAATCGATCTAAGTGCAGATATAGAGCTTGAAATGTTATATAACTTTTTCAACCACCCAGTTGTTGAGAAATTAGGTCATGACAGCATTTAATTTAATCAAATTTTAGTTCGTGCAATTTTTAAACCTGTCATTTTACATATCTACGTATGACATGACTTGTTTTGATTGAAGATTTGTTTTGATTGGTATGGGGTGTCTAGAAACAGGTCATGGAAATATAGGGCACAGGGCGCATGTGCAAACAAGAAGCGTACTGCGCAACCACCCTGCGCCGACGGGCTCCCTATCACCAGTGCCCCCACACCCGCAATACAGTCGACTACCTACGCAGTTTATCCCAAGACGTGCAGCGCCGCAACGCCGCAAATGTTGAGTACGTAGAACCTCCAGGCCAATCCTGGTGAGTGTGATACTCCACACGGCTTCGGTTCTGTTACCCGCGTTCACTAATCTACAGTTTTGACTTAATTTTTTGATTTTAAACGTGATTAGTTCAGTGCCTAGGTTATAAAACAGTGTGTATCATCCAATTTCGTGTTCTCTTAGTTGACTAGATGTTAGTGTTAGGGCATGCATGCTTTTCTGTGTAACCTTACTATCCTTCAGTGTGTAAATTAACTTAACCCGCCGTGTCCTATCCCAGTTGGGTGACTTCGTGAGTCGGTGTGCGGGGACGAATGGATGTTTCGTTACAGATTAGATGTTTGTAGGGAGATAAGATGCCGTTGCTAAGCGTAGGAGCAGAATGAGGAGACACGAGATGCAAAACAAAGGGGTGGAGTTCAGCGGCGGCAAGGAGGGCTCGCAAATGTCGCGCAGCGAGTCCACCATCAGCCGATGCACTCCACATACTCCCCTCGGCCCCCCGGACAGCGTGAGCGTCGACTCCAACCCCATGCCCACCATATATCGGTAACCGTATATCCGAAAATCGCCATCCAAGGAGAAGATGTACCGAGTTATGCGCCTTATTTCCTGTGCAGTTGATTTTTGGTCTCGGCGACACATGATTCCCGATTTTTAGAATCAGTTCAATTAGCTAAGATGTTAGATACTGATATATCTTGTCCTTGAGGCTTATACCTAAAGCTGAGAGCGCACTACGCCGCATCGCGCACCACGATCGTCGCATGCGAGTAGGTATCACAGTAAGCTTTTATCTTAGACGGATGTTGGGAATGCCTCACATATGCCAGTATTCCTTACAAATATATGATGACTCTAGATAAGAAGCTAACTGACAGCCGCCTGAGATAACGGTGGACATAGTTGACCAATAGCTTGGCTTGCCTCATGCTGATCGACGAGAAAGAGTTGGCTGACCCGGGACACACAGGTAATATTTTAAATTATTTGTGTCACAATGCCTCTTCACCACCTGGCCTTACACAACCTACTTCCTTGCTTTCTGGCTTCTTTATTATCCCCTTTGCCAGTTTTATGAATAATAATAGATTTAGGATGAAATAGAGTATAAAAAAGTTTATCAAGAACATTTTAATCTTACAAATATATTTTAGGTATTTATTGCATGTCCTTAATTTATTGTAGGCAGCTTCATAACAAAGTGTACTGTGTACAGAATTGTTTCATTAAGATTAGCAATTACACCAGTATAGAATATCATGTGTCATACTTTACTAAATTTATATTTACCTAACAATTTTCATTATTATTTAAGCTCTAGATGATACCACTCCATTTTAATCGATAATACACACTAAAATAATTAGTTAAAAGCTGTAGTTTTTTAGTTTTAGTTTAGTTGATTTATATTTTCAAACTGTTAAATTTAGCTTCCGATGAATCTGATCATAATTTTAATAATTATCGAACTTATCAAAACTATATACATGACCAGTAGGTAGGTATTTTAATATTAAATCTTCTGTTGTGTAATTTTTTTAATTATATTATAAGTAAGCCAGCAGTAGGTAAATTGTAAACTTGTAAACAGACAAAACGACATGTCAAACAAAATTTATATCACTATAAAAGAGGCAACAAACGTACAACATGAAAAAGTAGCTCTAGTAGTGCGCTATAAATGGCGGTTTATTTATAAAACAATGCCACGTATTAAATAAAAACTAAATTTGTTTTCTAATTTAGTCTCGAGGCGAAGATCGAAAGATACCAGTCAATGGTAAAAATGTCTGAAACGTGCTATTGAACAGTGTGAATATTTATTTACATTAAAACATTCCGTTTAAGTTGACACGACAAGTGCACAACGTAATTTTTATTGTTTATATTTGTCTAGATGTCGGGCTCCAATCGCCTCCCTCGATTGTATGGACGACTTTAGTGCCAATTCACAACAGATGCTGGATCAAGGTAAGTCAATAATATAATGAAAAAGTGTATATTAATTGAGTTATATTCGTAGGTACTTGTATCATAAATTGAGTAGGTACTTACTTCTCTATAGGTAAATACATGATCTAAACTAAAGAATTGTAAAACAGCGGTAAAAATTACGTTCGTTCTTTTTATAATCAACTTTATTCACCTTTTATCACCCACCGAACCACTAATAGTAAATTATTTGGCATAACGTAGCGTGACGTCAATCATGCAAGTTTCCTGAAGTTTTCATATAAAATTCCTTCTATTATTTGACAGCTCAATTTTTCAACAAATAGTTAGGTATGTAACCTATTCGATTTCAAACAATTTCGATCGACTTTATTTTTTGAGAAGTTGGAATCGCTTAATTTTGAAATTTGTCTTGTCTAGCTGTAGACAGAGAACTATAGTGTGTGTCAGGATTATACTATTATTATTACTATACTATTCTCTGTCTACGTGTCTAGCATTTAAAATTTAAAACTACTCTTACCGAACCACCGAACTGATATTTGTAGGTAAATCAATGCGTCTTTGATTTGCAAGTAAGATCTCTTTCACAAAACAAAAATCTTCCTGGTATTTCTAGGTTGTTTTTCAGTTTTGTATTTGTAAATTAACATAATATATTCAGTGCTTTGATATAACAACTGACCAAAGTCCTCAAACGACCCCATGTTGACATGAAATGAAACATCATGTTTTTTTATTGTAGTGTTTCTTGGTGGTAGATATAAAAATCCGTTGGCACCTTGAAGTCTCAGGTCACTTCGGGCTTCGGTTTGACTTGGAACCAGGGATACAGAGAAAGTTACACAAAAAAAAGTCATCGGATGGTTTAATATTTATCATTACATCTTTCAACACGGAACCCGGGTCCGTAATCTATTTTATGTTTGTCTTATTTTGGCTATTATTGCATTTGGACCTCTTAATACCAAGGAAAAAGCCTGCATCAGAGCCACCACCTTTTGATCGCGAAAGACTGAAACATTCAAAGGAGCTAATAGGAGAAGTTTCGCTTTCTCACTACCTCTCCGGATTCTAAGGTCATCTATGACCATTTTTGAAGTAATACTGCGTTTGTATTGCCCGTTCTTTAAAGCCATACGCCGCTTTCGGGCTCGAGGAAGGCACCTGGTGACGCTCAAAATTGCAAGTTGGCCTTTTTTATCGTGTGGAAATCCCCACGGATATCACGGCCTCGGCCGGCATTAGCCCAGGCAGCAGCGTCTACCGTGGTGAGTGCGAGACGCTGCTCGCCTCCGTTGCCCGAGAGCACCGCCTGGATAGCCCGCATCCAAACGCAAGTCTTAGTAAGCCTGACAGCTTAAGGCCCGCATGTCACACGGTGTCTGTTCAACGGCTACCGTTAAACTGCTCCAGTACTGCTAACCGCTACTTGGTCGGTTAATTCTGACCCTCAGGTGACCATCTTATTGTACTATAAGAAACAAAACATGAATATGTCGCATTAACCTTGAAATAGTTATTCAGCATCGACTAGTTACAGTCATAATTATGTATATTGCTTTGTATTTGTATACAAGAACAATGTTACGGCTGATAAACTACAATAACGTCAAAAATACCTACGGAACATTTAAAACGTTAGGTTCGCGCTTAACTCATGTTAATTTAAAAGAAATAGCGCACAAACAGAACGTGTTGATATATGGAGATTTCCTTTGTGCGCAGCTGGAGACGTAACCATTTCTCGGCATATGTCAACTTATATGGGGAATCATACAACAATGGCTTCAGCTATAACTCCTGGACTGCGCTACAAAAACCTCGGAAAATCCGGATTGAGGGTACCAAATATCGGCCTTGGCATATGGAATATGCTAAATGAAGAAAGCGCGGAAGATGTTATAATGACCGCATTAGAAAATGGCATCAACCTATTTGATTTATCAGAAGCACATTGTGGTTCGTTATTTCTTTAAAAACTTATTATTATGTATTTCATTTCTGAAGATTTCACATTAATTAAAAAAAATACGTTTACAGCTAAGGGAGAGGCTGAACTTGGTAAAATATTGAAGAAAAGAAATGTGAGGAGGACCAGCATAATTATTACTTCAAAAATATACTGGAGCACCAAGTATGTAATATTTGTAGGGTCTTTCCGAAAGCCTGTTCTTAACCACACCATCCTACTTATCTACTAAAATGCCATATCTACTTTGTGCACGATAGATTTTTAAATATTAATAGACGACACTCCTATAGCAGAGAGGAGATGAACTTTAAATTAAATAGTTACCTAAACATTATTAAATGTACCTAATGACACTGTGGTGTCACAGGGTTTAAGTAACACCGAAAATAACCAACATCATTATATTCGACTCCACTCATTTGCAACTTTAGGATACATTTTTATTTATAGGTAGAATGGTTCACATTAACAGCATACATTTGATTTTACGTTTTGGATGCATGGTACACCAACATAATTTACGTCACAAATTCTCTTTATTAGGCCCAATGTTTTATCCAGTGTATTTATCCAAATCGAGTAATTACGAAATATATTATACCCGCGTTCCATATTATATTAATTACGAGTACTTCTTTATATAAATGATTACGTACGTATTTAAATAATTTTTTTGCCGTTATCGGTCATCCTCAATGAACCATGGGTGTAAGTAAGGAGATAATTAAGCACACCTAGGTAAGCCAGGGGTCTAAAAACTTAATCGTTGTGTGATCTACGTTGGAGTACAATGGATCTGAAATGGTTTTTGCATACTCTCATAATAAGAATGTAATGTACTAATTATTTCTCATTACATTTTTTAGTATAGCTACCACGGACATTGTTTAATATGTGCAAATTAAGTACAAAGTAAAGTTGAGTGAAGCTTTTTCTTCGCTATTAGGGTGATTTGCTACTTATGTTCAGATACACCGCCGCTTAGGCCTAACTTATTTGCTTGTCGCTGGCTAGTCGTTAACATATTTTGAACTCTCCATTTATTAGGTTTGCTCGTACTAATAACAGGTCAGATGAAAGAGGCCTCTCTCGTAAACATATAATTGAAAGCGTAAAATCTTCCTTGGCAAGGCTCCAAGTCGAGTATATCGATGTAGTGCTCCTACACAAGGTTGATCCTGTCTGCCCAATGGAAGGTCAGTACCTATATTCAAAACTATTAAACTGCAATGTATGTTGGCATACCTATGTACAACAGTTTTAAAGGATTTTTATTTTTACAGAACTTGTTCGCGCTATGAATTTCGTAATAAATCAGGGCTGGGTCATGTATTGGGGTACGGCTCGGTGGTCGCCATCAGAAGTATGTACTTCTTCCATAGAATGTAAATGTAATATTTAAGTTGAATAACACAAAAAATTTAATTTTAACTCATTTTGTAGATTATGGATGCCTATACTAACTGCAGGCAATTTAATTGTATTACACCGATAGTAGAACAAACAGAGTACCACATGTTCTGCAGAGAAAAACCAGAACTCTATATGCCTGAACTCTACCACAAAATTGGAGTCGGTCTGTATGAGTACCATAATATATGATCCTCATGGAAAGATTTGATTGGATTGTATAAAAACATGTTGTTGGATTTTTTAGGGATGATGGCGTGGTCAGCTATAACAACAGGGAAGGGATTAGGTCGTGAAGAAATTACCGGGCTTTTCGCTAAATCGCGATTTAACAGAAAATATAGTACATTTAGCTGGTGCGAAGAGGATCTCGCCGTACCTGAAGTACCTATACTCTTTTAAAATTAATAGGTTTTTGTTGCAATATGTACTGTACATCATTATGTACAAAGATATGTAGATATTTTTGTACTAAATTTCCACAGCAGACATTTAACATTTATGTAACGAGTGAATTCATTTCAATTTGTTTATATTCCAATTTATTTATTATTATAAAATAAACATACCTACATTATATTTCTTTTAGAATTATGTTATATATTTTTAGACTTTAACAGACATTCTGTTCATTTGATTCTCACAAAATTACTCATCAAAGTACTCTATTAATAACAAATGGTTTCAAATTTTCACAGGTTTAACAATTATTCATCTAACGCCCATTGTAAAAGGACTATAATAGCCTTTTAAGGGCAATAGCGAATACAAATAATTTAGTGGGAAAGTCTATCTATGTAAAAGTTTCAGCCGCTATTTTAGAATAAAAATACTTTGCCTTAAAGAAATAAGGTTGATTCCAATTGATAATAAATCTTTTAATGTGTTTTATACAGATGCGTAGCTCTGGTAGTAAAGAACAGGTCACAGGAGAAGAACCAAGGACTTATGGCGACAAACTTCGCGACCTGTCCAATTTAGCAAACTCATTAAGTATGTTCCTAAATTTTGTGAACTGTACTATTTATTTTCCATAGTATAACATCATTTTTTATTCATCATGACAACAGATTGCTCAATGAGTCAGTTAGCCGTCGCGTGGTGTCTCAAAAACGAATCTGTAAACTGCCTCCTGTTGGGGGCGACCAGCATTGAGCAGTTTAAGCAAAACATTCACGCGTTACAGGTATCGTAACAACATGCCACATTTGTTCTGTGTAATAATAAATAATAAAGCCATCTTTTTCATATGAAAGCCATGAAAGGAAATATTTTGGCATTTTTAGAGCAGATTTCAATAAGCAATTTTCTCACATTTTATTAACCAGATTGTTCCGCAATTAACTCCATCTGTGATGGTGGAGATTGAGAGACTCCTTGCGAACAAACCACAACGTCCCCCGATGGTATCCACACTAGCGATGCGCAATCAACAAAACAATAACACCGTACGGGTTGATATGACGTAAGTATACAGCAAATTAAGGTACCTACACAGCGCTGTTTAAATAACATAAATATAGCTATAGGTACCGGTAATTCTTATTTTTCACTTGACTTAACCCTTTAATTTGATATAATGTGACTTCTTCGAATCTATAATAATGCAATCCAAATGAAAGTGTCGTTGAAATAAATTTAGAAAGATAATTCTATTTCTTCCTTCCTGCTTCAGTTTTTTGTCTTTCCAAAAGATTGTTTACAAATAGTCGTTCTTTCATTATAATAGTGGAGCCAACACTTCTGGAGCAGGGACTCCAAAGGCGGAAGGTGAAGCAGCTGCTGAGGGTGAGGCGTCGACCCCCGGTAAGGAGCCCGGGAGAGCTTTTTGTGAGATTCAGTGACCGTGGTGGCGCGGAAGCACTGACACTGCTTCCAAATCTAGTAAATCAAAGGTATTACTTATATGTTGTCATAATTTTTACTGCCTAAAATATAAATAGCCTACTACCAATACTGAGTATTTCAAATTTTCACAGGAATCGCTTAAGGAAATTAAGGAAGTTAAGCCTAAATTCTTTTTGAATAATGCCGGAGAAGTCATAAAACGCACTGGTAAGTGTAAATTACATTATATCTACTAAATTATACTAGAAAGGTGATATAATATTATAATAAGATTATTTTGTGTTCAGAACAAGATGGAGTTTCCACTGATGTCGTAGTATCAGTATCATCATTGAAAGGTAAGCAACCAGCCAGCGGAGGGAGTAAGGTGAAAAAGTCAAAGTCGGACCCGGCTCGTCCGAGGTCTGCTTCGTTGCAAAGATCTTCTTCGGGGCAGTTATCGATTGCTAGAGACCGTAGGAGGTCAAGACTGGATTTATCTTCTCCAGCAGATTTGTAAACCGCAGTGATTATGAACGTACATAACAAGTGCGTAACTAAATTTGAGTGAAAGCTTCAACCAAACAAGGGTGTAGAGATTTTGGGTAAAGGGAGGAAAATCATTATCATGCTGTTATAAAGTTATTAAATCTCAAACGTTTAGCAATCAGTCTTGAGTGTACCGTCTCAAATAATATCAAGAATGGCTAGTAGCGAATATTGGCGCGAATTAGGTTAAATGCTTGATTGTCGAGTCAATCTACAAAAACATTAATATTCAAATTATAATGTTATATTTTTTGAAATGATAGTAACATTGGAAAATAAAAGTGAAGTAAGGTAACCAATGATGTAAAATGGAAAGGACTATAAGTAATAGAAAAAGGACTGTGATCGTTAGGAATATATCGAAAATATTTCGTATGTGTGATGGAACATAATGCTGTGTCTTGTTTTGTGACATCATGAAGATTAAATCGTAAAATTTGCTGCTGAGCTGTAATGATGTAAACACTTAGAAATATAGAGTAAATAGAAATCAGTGGATGAACAACTAATGTATTATAAGTGTAGGATTTGTTATGATTAAGACATACTATGCCAAGTAGGAAATATGAGTAGCGTTTAGAAATGCACCCTGCGTGCAAATTAGGATAACGGTTCTGTATTCTTCGAGATGGTGGACGGTACTTTTGATTAAAAAATGTCAAATTTCGACTAGCGACTTAGCAAACGTAATAGAAACGTAATTTTTATCTTAATTAAACGTAATGTGTAAAGTTTTAAAGTTATACAACACGATGTGTAGAAATCATGGTCTCCCAATTAGTAGTCAGCACATATATTATGCGAATCGGAGTAGCTCTACTTAGAACGGTGTTTGGCACTGAAGGTTTCTAGGAAGAAACATCTCCAAGCGATATTGAATTTAAATGATTCCTTTGAATACTGATTTAGAAGCTGAAAGTTTAAAAAGTTTAAAATATTTCAGTAGTTTTCCTAATCTAAATATTGCTTTCACTGATCTGCTTTTTTCAATATGAAATTAACTGGCTTAAACATACATAACATACGTTTTAGGTATTTATTTCTCGCTAACACTGCAATTTCTTGATAGACTTAGACTAAGGTATTTGAATTGAACGACTTTGTACTGGTTATAGTTATGTAACATAATTGAAATGAGCACATGGACGGACTATTATTCGGATGAATATATTCGTCAGCGTATCAAGACTGGTTTCGACATAACAATCTGTACTGTAACCATTGTAATCCTTTTAACAGCTGGCGTAGAAATTGTCCGTCGCTAGGTGGGCAGCATGTTACCAGGTAGACAAATCTTAAAATATCTCATAATAAGAATAAACCGATAATACAATATGAAAGTAGGGGTTTCTTAGTTATATTTTTATTTATATTTAGTAATGAATCTATATACTATTTTGTTATGGAACTATCCTTAATTTGTTTTTGTTTTGAAGTCTACTTCTTTTTCATCCTCATATCGATGATTTTCCACTATCCCTGATTTATCTCATGAGATAAAATTTGACAGGTAGGATTGTAGGGGCTTCTGAATTTAAGGGGAAATATATTTAAAATCTTCATCTAATATTATGAACACTATGTTAAATATCTAGCTATATCTAGCTTAAATATAAGATGTAAGTTGCATATATTATTTATTAAATATTTTTGTATTATGAAAAAATAATATAGTATACTTATTATGGTTAATTGTTTCGTGATGTCAATGTACTTATATAATTCCCAATGAGTATAATTTATGAATACCTATAGAATATTTAAATTATAAATACCATTTAAATATATTTTTTATTCTTTCATTTACATAATTGTAGTGATATTGTATTATAAAATATTGTGTATAATGGTATTATATTATGTACTTCGGTGTACCTATAGTTATATCGCAGATGAAATTTTTATACACGCTGATTTTATAGTCGTTTTGCACCGAAATATTTTGGACACAGTTTCGATTTAAAGTTAATTTAAACATCCAAAATATTATTTTTTATTAAAATTTCGAAACAGACAGTTCTGTAATCTTTTTCACTCGTTCTAGTAAAACCATTTTATTAGTGCTTCGAAAAAAATATTTGTCTATTTTTAATGAATGCTGCACTTGAGGGTGTAGTTTGAGATGAGACATGTCGGTGTGGACGCTGTCACGGTCGTCTGGGATGCGTTGTGATTGGTCTTCTTGTAATCAGTAGGTACCTATTCTTTTTGTTATAACTAGTACCTACAGCAATTTTGAAAATTTCAAAATGGTATCATTACCTATATCATTCCGGGTAACCCCCTTTTGGGTCCAAAACGACTATAAAATCAGATTGTATAGGTATATAATATTATAATTTTTTTTTGTATTAGTTTTTTTTTCCTGTAAAAGCACTGTGTTTATTTCATTAGATATATTTTTGTACATTGAAGTTAGAAATGTATCTTTATTTTTCTACATTGTAAAGATATTAAGGTTCATAATATTATTATGTACATAATTGATTTTTATTAGATATTATACCTATTGATATATATATAATATATATATATATATTATATCTATTATATATCTCTATAAATTATATTTATTTGATATGTGCTGTAAGTAAATATAAGGGTGAATGTATACTCGGCATTCAGTGAAATAAACAAGATGTGCTAATTCCTGGAGACTCATCATGAACCTTTCTTAATAAATTATGGAACCTTTTGGTATCGGTTGATTTCCGGCAGCCGATTTAATTTTGTTTCAATTATGCCAAAAACAGTGCACAGTGTTTCAAAATAGATGTTTAAATAATTTTATAATATTTTCTACTTTCAAAAACCAGATTTTTCAATATTAATATATATCTTTTTTCAAATATCTTCAAACAAAAGAGACCACGAGTGTATAGGTGTAAGCCCATTGTTCAAAGCAACACCATAGATAAATATATAGGTTGCAGGTATCACTATATTTTATTTCTCATAACTGTGAACTCCTCATAAACCTCATGTCTTGGTTACTAGACGGTGTTATAAATTCATGACTGTTTCATTTTTAGACCTATTTTTTTAAGTTTCAGAATCAAATAACTTTTAAAAATCCTAATCCTGAAGATACCTTCTCGTATATCCCGTAAAATCTCTTTACTTTTTGTTATTTAACTTTAACTGTTACTATTTTATGACCTTTGTGTTCGAATTACTTTTTGTTTTCTTTCTATTTGTTACAAATTAAGCGTTAGTCAATCTTCTCTTTAGTTTATTTATTATTTCTATCTGCCACTTATTCTATATATAATGACGTTGTTTCAGTTGTGTAATCCTTTTGGTGTGCTTCAAATAGACAGCATCAAATGATGATTTTAGCTCCCTGCAGTCCCTATAGGCTAATATAGAATATAATTAGTTATAGTGTAAAAATTTTCATGAGATACACCAGAGATACCTCCAGAAATTTGTACATACAGTTGATGTCTTAGCATTAATTGTACATTTGATCAGATTATATAACGAGTATATTATTCTAATAATAGATATGGTATTAAATACTGCACTAATATGCCGTAATATGGTTTATAAGATATCTGACAATTCAATTAAAAAATATTCGAGTGTAAATTATGTAAAGCTATCGTAGTTTCTAAGTACTTATTTAAAAACTTTGGATGTCCTGTGCACAGCCCCTTAACGTTAATAGCTTAATATCCGATGACTTATGTAGATCACATAATATATGGGAACATCAAAGATTCGTAACATTTTATTTGTTTAAATATAATAGCTACCTATTCAAGTAAAATAACGTCATTTTGAAACTTAAATATTAATGAAAATCGAATAACTTTGGCATAAGTATATATATGTATTTGATGGACTCTGCTTTCATAGCGTAGCCAGAAATCATTATACCTAAAATTCATTTTTAATTAGTATATTACCCGTAATTATGATGATACGATAAAGCTCTTATATTCAATAAATTAATAAAGGAAGAAAATCATAAGAGAATCAATGTTCTCGAAGCATAGCAATAGTAGGTGACATGGCATGGCATTGGTTATTAATTTTGCCATTCTGTAATCAGCCGTAAAGTATATTGTGTGAATGGATAAGTGTGACATTAACGAGCAGATAGTGGTTGAAAATGGTAAAAAGAAAATTATTGCACTTTTACTAATTATTTCTAGAAAATAATCAATATTGTGAGGCTCATGGCTCATTCCACACATAACGTTGTCAAAAACGAGATATATATTTTCATGATTACCTACGTATACACAAAAGAGCTAACGAAATAAATTATTTACAAAATCGTACATAATATCGACATGGGCACACTTGCCCACTACTGCAATTTATTACTTCTGATGATTACATTTAATGAACCTACCTACTTATTTCTGTCAAATCTAAGGTTAACTACTTACTTAATTAGTAAGTAAAACTAAATATATGAAAAACAAAACAAATAATGATTCACACACACCTCCTGTGTAGCAAATTGGCGTGACCACTAGTCCTGTAGTCGACAGGACATAATAATTGTTGTTATCACATAACCACCGACGACGTACCATTTAAACGTTAGTACCTAACTACAATTACCTGACAGTAAATGTAGATTAATCAACGCATGTACATATTCGTCTCTACTTATCATAAAAGTAAGCCCTGTAGTGTACCGAATCTTCTACCAAGTAGGTATAACGGCCACAGATTTGACAGAAATATTTGTACATACTTAAACATTTAAATGTGCGTCTTACTATTAATAATTGTAAAATAGGTACCTACTACTAATGTCACATACATAGCATTGTCGTACAATAAGGTATATTAATGGCTTTTAAATACAGTTTGTAAGATTGCACAGCCCATTTTAATCTACTATTTTACATGTTTAGGCCAGTAACGCATTATTAATACACTTACGAAATAAAATGTCAATAAAAGTATTTGTATTTTTTTTACTTCCGATACTCGTACGATAACTTCCACACATCTACCCCCGTAGACAAATGGCACAGCGTAAATCGCTAACGAACATCACACCCAAGCTCATGATCCCGCCGCGGCGCGCGCTTCATACGCCGCGCCGGTGACGAGCTTGTATGTGAATGGTCCTATTGTATTCCTTTTTATTTTCACAAAGTTATTTTCAGCAATGACTTTGAATAACTCAACGAGATTAAACAATCGTGGCAAATCCCATTTCTTAAAAAAAACTTATCAATACCTATTATAAATGTGAAAGTTTGTGAAGATGTCTGTATGTTTGTCAATCAATCATGCCCTAACAGCTGAACGGAAGACGAGGCTTGAATATAGTCTAAAATAACACATAGGTTACTATTTATCCATGAAATAGGTTCCCATGGGAAGCGGGAACATTAACGGAATTCCACGCGGGCGAAACCGCAGACAACAGTTAGTACAACATAATATTACTGACCCATGATTTCGATCTGATAGCGCTATAGTAATAAAATAAAAAGTAGGTAAGTATTCAACAGATACCAAATACAAAGGGTAATTTCTCGTATCATTTCTGTAATAAGCATCTATAACTATGTGACTCTCACTTGACTACGAGGTGGTATGGAATCTGGCGACTTTTTACCTACAACTACGGCGTAATTGCAAAACCTAGCTGAAATGCTGGGAACATATTTAACTTTTTATACCCTGACATCGAAGTGCCATGATAATCTAGGCCACTTAGGCTGCAGTAAAGATAGTTTAAAAGTTTACGTTGTGTTAGGTAACCTACACTAACCCATAATACCGAATACTGTCGCAATAGTAACTTCATTGTCAAATGCAAAAACTTGCAATATTAACTGAAAAAAAATTACCACCACTGCATATAAAAAGTTAATAACGTGTTTCATGTAAGGTTTAAGCATCATTTTGAAAAATAAAGTCTACTTAAACGTACAGCTAAATTCGTAGAGTTAGCTGTGCTTTTACGTTTCGTCAGGATCTCTATTTAATTTACAATCAGGATCTCTATTTAATTTACAACGCAATATTTATATTTAAATTTGGATATTCTTTTCTAGTGACGTTGTTGTATTGGCTCCAGTGACTTGGCTCTATGTGCTGTGTGTGCTGTTTTAGGATCCATCGCCTGCTCTAACAGTGAATCGACCATCGCTCAAGTACCTACTTTGGTGAGATCCACTGTTCTCAGTAGAGTTGATGTTACTTTAATGTCTATTTTGATCACCTCTTGCAGTGGATCAGAGTGCCATACCTTAGTACCTATGTTTGCTACACTGGTGATCTTGGCGGTTCAGCATTATTATCGTCGTTATCCAAGCGGTTATTTCGCTTGCGTCCAAAACTGCAGTCTGGTATCCACGATCCTTCTTCTCCTTCTGATGTGGCTCATTTTGTATTTTACGAAAAACTGCGGCCTGGCCTAAGGATTTTTCTTTGTTCTGTGGGCCTGACTGAGGGCCTGACTTACTAACCTAGGAAAGACGCAGGGACTCACAAGTAAGGTTGGCTTGGGCCTCAAAGATCTTGGTGAGGCTTTATCTATACACACTCGATGATATTTTACCTATAGTGTGCCTTTTTATTATTACGAGTTTATTGATATTATTCAGTTAATCGATAAATCTAACCTGATATAGGTCATCGCTATAGCTATTATTCCCTAATTTATCAATGTATACATATCAATGAGAAAATCTTAAGAAAGGATAACTAAATACCTACGAAATAAGTGTTCGTGTGTTCGATGTGTTAGGTATACTCAGACACTTCTAACGCAAATGTCATTCGTATGAAGTATCATTAACACACTGTGTGGGTTAACCGTAAGTCAGATGCGATTACACCGGTAAGTGCTCAATTAGTCGTCCTCATCCCTCCGACGAGCGGGACCGAGATCCTTGGAGGGCCAAGGATAAATATAGCATCGTCCAGCTGCTTGTTCCGCTCAGTAAATGCCTATTGTATACCGAGATAGAGTTTAAGTGTCATAGTGAACGGACGCGCGACCTCACTCTGTGCACAACCACGAAAACCTAAACATGACGGTTATTTATTTCGACTGGCTCGACTACCTCGTCTTCGGGGCGATGCTTCTCGTCTCCGCCCTAATAGGAGTTTATTTCGCGTTCTTCGCAAGCAAAAAACAAAATACTACATCCGAATACCTTATGGGTGGCAAGACGATGGGAATGTTTCCTATATCAATGTCGCTGATAGCCAGGTATTATGTTAACTTAATTTCAACTAGAAGCATGATAATAAATACCTACATATATAATAAATGTTATATAGTGCGATTAAACGAGTATATTGTTTAAAAGTTATTGCTCTATTTGAATTAAATTATTGTTTCTCAGCTATATTTCGGGTATATCGTTGCTGGGCTTGCCAGCTGAAATGTATACATATGGAACTCAATTGTGGACGATTGTGTTGTCGGAATGGGCAGTTTCCTTGACAATAGCTGTTATATACTTACCTGTATTTTATAATTTACAAATCACTTCTACTTATGAGGTAAAATGTGTTATCATAATATAATTATTATTAACAAATCCCAGAATACAAGTAAAGAACTTCCTTGCATGAGGTTTCTGAACCATTATTTCTGAGGGTGAATTTTATCATGAAAATAATATAGAACACCATAATTATAATCCTTTTCTGTTTGCAGTATCTTCGTTTAAGATTTAGTCCCAATGTGCGGTTACTTGGTTCTATAATATTTATCATCAAAATGATGTTGTATATACCTATAGTTATATATGTGCCTGCATTAGCTTTCAGTCAAGGTGTGTATACATCGTCTTTTATTATTAACTTTTATTTCTCTTTTACTAGAACCGCAGAACACATAAGTAATACCTATTTTTTTTTTGTCTTCTGAAAATACTGGATGCCTATTATTTTCATCTTATGTTGTTATTAACAATTGATATTTTTGCCGTGCGCTTAGAATATCTCTTTTCTAGAGATCACTCCAATGAGTACATAATTTAGCTTTTTTATTTTTTACTTTTATCCCCTTATTTTAACAAATTGATATCCCGTTTAGTTTTAACTCAGCTCATTTATTCACACTGACTCTAAAAGGGTTGCTAGGCAGTTTATCTATGTTCATTCGGATTTCAATCTTACAATGTGTTTAGCGATTTTTGTTGTTGACTTATCTTTCATAATACAAATAGGGTTGGTATTTGGTTGTGTAATACCCCAGTGGCGTGATTATGCTATTCGTAAAGATAACTTGAAAGGATTTTAATATATTATATTTTGGTACTTACCCAAATTACCTAAAATTTATTTGGATATTAGTATATTAAATTAAAATAGTTAAAAATTAATTTTCTAGTCGGTTATCTTTTTAATGAACTCAATAGGCACAGCATGTGTTGACCACTGACCACTGACAAAGAGAGTCAATATAATCATTATCTACACTGTCTCTCGTCTCCCCTACACACTATTCACTTATTGTCTCCGTTCCAAACTCTCCTCTCGTAAGAAATAAGCAGAGCCTCTGAACTTCTTTTTCCTATTATGTAGGTATTTTTGTCTAATTGTGTGTGTAGGTACATCATTATTTATTAATAAGTAAATAATTTTTATTTTAAAGTACTTAAGTTCAAATTAGTTGTTAAATTTAAAATTAGTCTACCTATACTTTTATTATTTTTTTCTTGTTGTATCATATGGATAACGAGCGTGGTCAACATTTATATTTGGCAATGTTATAGTTTTTGGGAAACCTTACAGAGTAATTTTTAATCATCGATTATTATTTCCAGTGACCGGTATAAACTTGCATTTGGTCACCCCGATAGTGTGCATAGTTTGTATATTTTACACAACTCTCGTAAGTATATCAATGTGTCATTCCTAGCTTCATTGACCCCATTGTATCCCCCGCTACAATAAATAAATTGCTATAGTTTAGAACCATCGAGATCGAGGTCGGTTTATCCAGACGTTTTGTAGGTGCATTATGAAAGTATCATTCGTTTGGAACATTTTGTAAAGTTTAAATCCTTGTTTGAGCGGCTGTCTCTTGGATGCCTCTATCTTTCCATAAAATGCTAAGCGTCTTCTAAATATGCATAAATATTAGGTGTACTCGTAGTAACAGCGAGGAAAATGCCTTAGAAAATTTCACGTCGAGATTATAACACTCCTCCAGGCCCCAGTTTTTATGGAGAACTGACAGCTGAAATATAAAGATAAATTAAACTTATTGAGTTGCTCTACTACCTATTTATACTTCCATTATATAGTTTATATTTCACAGGGAGGACTTAAAGCCGTAGTGTGGACAGACACTTTGCAAACAGTGCTTATGTATTTTGGTGTAATATTTGTTCTTGGATACGGTACTTGGCGTCTGGGCGGAATATCAAATGTGTTTGCTATAAACAAACAAGGAGATCGGCTTGACTTTTTCAAGTGAGTTATCTACTTTTATTTTTGAGTCGAGTGTATCGTTTAATATCTAATTTGTTTTTATGTAGCACAATAAAACACCAGTTTAATTCGTTTAAATATCGAAATGTAACACAAAGACATAGACCAAGAAACATTTTCATTATGTACCTTATTAATGTAAGCTAACCAGTAAACTTTTTAAATGGTAGGTATTCCTACTACTTGTTATTCTATAATTACCTACGCGACAGAAAGATCATACCTACTTACATACGTAACTTAGTTTACTATTACAAAGATATCGTTATTTGATGCAAATAAAACAATATTATAGACATGTCCTTATCTAAAAAGGGCCGCAAGATAACGTTTTTGCACTTGACTATAATTGTATCCGTACCTAAATAGTTGATGACAAAGAGAGATGAGAGGAATAACTTCCTGGATGAGTCATTCGAAAAATACCTCACGTGAATTTTGCCCTTAGTCTCCTCCTCAGCTTTTCACTAAGTTAGACGTGTGCCGGATATCATTATATCTGTCCACGGATAAGTCATGTGACCTGTATTTTTACCAGTAGGTACCCAATAATTTTTAGCTGGTTTAAACGGGGCCTTTAAGCTAGGTATATTTATCCAAACCACAGTTTTACACAGTTGAACAGATTTTACCTTTTAGGTAAAATCTGTTCTATTCTCCTTTCTCTATAATTTATCTTATTACCTTCTAGCCTTCTATCTGATACTTTACTAGAGACTAGCTAGTTTTTATGCAAGCTTGTATGATTTTTTTTAACTATTCATTATTTACGTTTACCTTTCTTATAGCATGGATCCTGATCCGACTATACGGCATACTTTCTGGTCGACTGTGTTTGGCAATTATTTTAGTTGGCTAGCTTCGTGCTCAGTCAATCAGGCAATGGTTCAAAGGTGCCTGGCTTTATCCTCCTTAAGGCGGGCTAGAATGTAAGTTTTTTATTATATTTAATTTAATCTGTTGCTTTAGCATGTTGTTCAACACTAGTTTACACCAATTCTTAGTTTATTCAATGTTTGTAGTTACCGTTTATATTTAGGTAGATACTTAAAGCTAAATTTAATTAGAGAAAATATACCTACTTGGCTCATACCTACTTGCACAAAACTTTTAGTAATTATAACACTCCAATCTGAATTTATCTTTTACTTTGTAAGTAATCGAATTCAAATCACGCGTTTTAAAAACGAATTAAAAGCTTCCTTACCATCTTAGCTACAAAACTTAACTTTATTAATTCTTGCCTTAAAATTTATCCTCCGAAGACAATAAAAATAATTATGCTTTCATTACTTATTTATGTTTATTTATATTGATTCAGTCCAGTTTAAAGATCGTTTGTAAACTGGTTAGTGTTTAGCCACTTTAGAGGTAGAGAGTGGCTGTAACTCCAAACCCTTAATTTGGTAAAAGAGGTAACGTTAACTCGCATTTCTATACAAAAAAACTGTCTGGGTGAAAGATTTTTGCTAACAGAATTGCCGTATTTTCGCAAAATAAGTACATAATATGTCAAGTAAAATGTAGATTTTCCACAGAACAAAGAAAAATCCTGAGATTTTCATATAATTTATCGATGTTGAAACGCCATTGTCTAGAATTCTTTAAGATATTGAATTTTAAAGCACAGTGCTTTGCAATTCAATATCATTTGTCAACAGTATTAAGTATACAAAAATATACTGACCCAACTGGACCCAACTCAACAAACCTGTCAGTTGTACCTTATGAACAACTAATATAATCTGTCAATCTCAACATCGACTAATCGCAAGGCGAATGTCTAAGTCTTGATATCTTTTTAGAGAAGTTAAAACCGAAGCTATTGTTTTAGTTTACACTACAGGTAGTCCAGTAAACTATCAGTACATTGATAGACAGAACGCTTTCATGACATATTGAGGATCATATTGTGTGTGTGTCAGCGATTATAGGCGGCGCGGCGTGGATTTAATTTTTTTAATTTTCTTTTACTATGTTAAACTTTATATTACTTATCTGCCAGCAAAAGTCCCGTCAAGATCGGCCCAACCATAGGTACATTAACTCATTCAGACAGAAAGATAGACAGAATTGCTTCTTTGTTAGGTATGTAGCTGGTATGTCCCACACATATTTATTTGTATTTTTACCGCACCGCACAGATTTATAGAAGGTATTGTTTAAATAAACTAATATTATATTTTAGCACAATATTTATAATGGCCGCGGGCATATTCATCATCGTGTCACTCTGCTGTTACACTGGTTTGGTGATCTACGCGACGTTCGCCACTTGCGACCCTCTTACAATAGGTGCAATCAAGAAGAGCGATCAACTACTGCCCTACTTCGTGATGACGATAACCGGTTCGATACCTGCATTGCCCGGGATTTTCATGAGCGGAGTCTTCAGTGCCGCTTTGAGGTACAGTCCCGGTGAGAGACGCCGTAACTCTACTATAATCTGTTACAAATGGATGGGAATGTTTATGACGATGGAAGGTTGAGTATTTGAACTCTTTGAAAATGACTAGGTTGGAAATTGATAGTAGTCTGGAATTGCAGATTAGCTTTTTTATCATGAGAAGAGGTTTCTATTCTATGGGTCCCTTATCATGTCATACTATTGCGTGATAACTTTTTTTTCAGCCGGAACACTTTTTCATTCAAGATGTATTGCATGTCATGGCGTTGAGGTGTGATGTAATGTAGCAGTAGACTGTTCGACTGCTAAGTCAGTGGTTCGATTCCCTCTCTACGCAAAATTAATAAGTGCATTAATATTTCTTTGGTCTAGGTATTTATAAGTATAATATGCATATTGTGTTCTTATCGACAAAAATGTATCTATCATGTATTCATGTTGTATTCATTTTTATCCGTTTCCTAGCATAGGTACATACGGGTACTACATAAGTTACTTACGCTTATTTGTGTCTAAACAACGCTATATAATTATGTATTTTACAGAAATGCTACAAAATTCTATTGTTTATTATATCTACTTACCTACTTGGATTGGACATTTCAATATAAATAATAAGTATTTTTGTTATTTTTCCTTTTTGATTAAGTGAAGTATTACAACTAGATAGATACGCCATTTTGTGTTGTTTATCCCAAGGGTATATGGAAAAATAGATATTAGCGATAAGAATACATCACATAAATTTTTGTATCACTAATACGAGTATAGCGTAAACATGTTATGAACAAATTGAGCAGGTGCACAATACATTATTTATCTATATTTAACGCAGCTACTGCAATAATTATGCAAATGACTAGTAGGTACTCATACGAATGTTAAGATGGATGGGCGATGTGATGAGAATGAACAGAATAAGGAATGAGTATATTAGAAGAAGTTTGAAAGTTGCACCGTAATTGAAAAATAGAGAAGCGACCGACTGACGTGGTATGAACATGTTATGAGAAGAGCTGAAAGTACCTAATGTTGTTAAAAAAGGTTCAAAGTATGAATGTGTGCGGTTTTAGGTGCAGGGTTAGACTTAAGAAAAGATGGATGGAATGCGTAAAACAGGATATGGCAAGGAAAGGAGTGGCTGAGTAGATGATTCTGACAGGAATGTTAAAGGAGAATGACATGTTGCGTCGACCTCAAATAATTGGCACAAGGGCAGGTAGATGATGATGATGAAGTAGGTATACATCAGCTACTGATTTGGCGTCTCAAAGCATTACCTATTTTTATTTAAATCGGAACAAGTCAATATCAAGGACGGAACAATGTTAAAAACGATTGTAACATCGTTCGTTCACGTTAGTTGGTAAGAATTTCAGTATATTTATCCACAGCGTCGCGTCGCCTCAAGAAGAGAATTTAGAATGTATGTTATGTATCTACGACGCGCCCAGGTAACTTAATTGCTCAAAAGGTTCTCTTAGAAAGAGACTAGCAGCAGTTTCAGGTACCATCCTGGAGGCTGACATTCTCCGATTTAAAATCATAGGTAATCGTCAGCATACGAATTGGTTTCTAAATTTGACTCTTCGTCAGATGGTCCATGTGGAACTCACTCGATCAAGCAAGTTGGCACCTTGCAAATAAATAAATAAGTAAATATTAAGTTTACCTATTGCTGATATCCTTTTCTCTGTTTCAGTTCCATGTCAACCGGTCTGAATTCTTTGTGTGGAGTAATTTTTGAAGATTTGATTAGGCCCATTTACAATAAACCGATATCCGAGAGAACCGCAAGTTTCATAATGAAGATCATTGTCGTAGTAATAGGTAAGTATCAATTTGAACAAAAGTATGCAGTATGACTATTAGTAGTCATACTGCATACTTTTATATCGTTGTTGGTGTAAATTACTGTAGGCATACCTACATAATTTACACCAACAACGATATATTTTATTTCGTGCGGAAATCACCATGGTGACCCGCCGTCTTGGGTCTAAAGACCGACAGAAAGATGTAATGTGGTCCATAAGGCATATCCCTTGCACCACGACTGACCCTGAGCCACCTACGGTTTCCATATGCCCCTCTCGAGTGTGGGAACTACGGAGTCCTCATCCTGCCCCGAAAAGAGAAGGCATCACCCCGACTTGCAACTGGCAGGGTAACAGTTGACGTCACCTGTCACCCCCACATGCTCATGGAGAATAACAATGATACCTAGAATACCATTAAGCCATTCATAACACACCCAGCTGCAATACATGAAAGTGACGGATCGTTACAGATAGTAGGAAAGAACGTCTGTCGTTAGTACCAAATGTTAGGACAACCCTAACCTACTTCTATTTAGTGTCGCTATTAATTTCACCTGCATAAAACAAAAACAGTAATAATTGTGAACAAACTAGACACATACTTCGTACTCGTTACTTCACGTGTCCTGATATAATAATGTTAGTTAATGATGCACATTAGTAACCGGCACATACGTACATACTAGGTGAAGTGCTCACGCTAGGTATTAACGTTTCTACTATCTTGATCAATGCGACGGTGTACCGTTCATCGTGATATTAATTAGCTATAGTTACTGTTATACTCCGTTAATTCCTATTCCGCTAAGTTAGGTAAAATTAATTAATTACGTGAACATAAAATACAAAACTGTCGGTCTCCATACATCTCTGTGGTCAATTCGTGGACAACCATTCGTAGTCAATCGTGTGTGTATTATATGATTGATGTAATAATTGTTATTATAGTTTATAAATAACTATTCCACGGTTTCGCCCGCGCTGATTTAGATTTTATGGATTTATTTTTTTGAGTGGATACCTTTTTCCGAAATTAAAGTAGGTACCTATGTTATTATGTTACTACTTGTTACATCAGCTATCTACCAGTGAGAGTCCCGTAAAAATCAGTCCAGCCATTTCAGAGATTACCCAGACCAAACAGATAGACAGACAAACAGATATTTTTTTAAATGTTGTTACCGTGTAGGTATACATGTATTGTGTATATATGTACCTATAGTATAGTATATTTGCATACTTAGTATAAAGCAGTTAGTTTAATATTACAAACAGACATTTTAAGGGTGTGTAAATTTCGGACGGAAGGCTGACGAATATCATGATGTTACATTTACTTTAGGTACTTCATTAGTCCTACCAATCAAAATAACGTACAGGTAAAACTAAATAAAAGTGATAAAAGCTTGTAAAAACGTTTACGATTTGCCAACCAAAATAAATTGCACACGTCCATAGGCCATAGTGACCGCTTCCCACCAGGTGGGCCGTGTGCTTGTCTGCCACCTATGTAGTAAAAAAATTGTTATAGATGTCTAAAAACAAAACATTAAAGCACCTAGGTACCTACATAAATATTCTTCAACGTCATTCATTCGTAGTTTGATATTTAAACATTGTATAATTTATCTGGTTTGTCTTCACTTAACGTGATAAATCATTTTGAATTGCGTGAGAGATTGCAAAAATGGCAGGTATATACCTACCTACACTCATTTAGGTACATTCACAGCTATGCCAGGATCGTAGCGAGTGAAAAAATATAGGTATGTTCTACCTACCCAAATGAGAAAAAGGCGTGATTTGTGTGTATATCTGTATATGTATGTATTCTTTGCTATTCATGTATCATGTACACACTATACCGGATACTTACTGCCGAAGAGTTCTAGTTCGTCGGCACACACCCCAATTTCAGAGAGTTATCCCAAATAAAATGACCTTGACACATATCTACGTTAGATATCGCGAGTTCCTCTTAAGATTGCGGATAAAAAGAGAATATTTAATCAGTGTTGATCTCTGAGTTTACTCAGTTAATAAGTAATATGCTCGGTGAATTTTGGAAGTTCAATTTCAGAAACGGACAAAAGCAACGAAAATATTCCAAGTTACTCGATGGCCCGATCAAATATAGACGTGCCAGACTCAGTCATTGCACAATCTTTTTAAATGAAAATAATCTAAGTATCTGTACAGTCAGTACCTAACGCACCTAGGAAATAAATAATTATCATATCATAAGCGTCAATCGTGTGTGTAGTGGCAAATGAAAGTGTAGGTTAGTAAGTATTTATCACATACAAGCTAGTCGATATAAATGTCCCAGTCACATAATGTTTTATTGTGCACAGCATGCCATTTTCACGTAGAACTTGTCCTAATTCTCGTAACATGAAACAAGGGTTATGGAGAAAAATAAACCACTGTAAATAGGCCACGGTGACCGCTTCCCATCAACCATCAAGTGGGCCGTGTGCTTATCTGTCACCTAAGTGTTATAAAAAATATGCGTAAGATTTCAAGTCTCACCAAGACTGTTTTTGCGTCAATCGCGAAAAAACACACAGACATGAATTCAAATAAAAATATACTTGATTCTAAGCGTCCATATAACGTAACCCAAGTTTTTTGTAATAATATCTCCAATGTACAGACACAGTTCATTTACAATTTTATGATAGTATAGATAGATTATAGCGGACTGATAGCGGATGTTGTAAATAGACCAAAAAAAAACCGCCCGCTGAGTTTCTTGCCGGAGTCTTCTCAGGTCTGGGCCGCGTTTCGAACCGCGCGGTGGTCCATTTGCTTTTAGTTTTAAATATTTATAATTTTGACGTTTTGTAAGTTTCGCTAAATGGTCTCTACAGAATAAATGATTTTTGACTTTGACTTTGACTTTGACCCCAGACTCCGAGGTGAAAGCTTTGGATACGACTGGGATAAACGCTAGGTTGAAGAAGAAGAATAAACATACACACATACAGTACAAAAATCTGACATCTGGGTTTTCATTTTCCACACCAAATCGTTCATAGTATATAGACCCATCTACGAATATCTGGGTTAACTACCTATACTTACTAAAATAAAACCTTACATTTGGATTTCTTACAGGGGTTACTTGCGTCGCATTAGTGTTCTTGGTAGAACACATGGGTGCTTTGATCCAAGCTGGTAAAAGTCTTGCTGGCATCACTGCTGGCAGCCTGCTGGGCCTGTTCTCCATGGGCCTGTTCCTACCCTGGATTAATGCCACTGTAAATATCTTAGCTTACATCGAACGCGCGCTGTAGACCAAGCTATGTGCCTAATATAATATCGGTCATATATTCCGTTCCTCATATAAATATTTTATTTCAGCAAAGATTAAATTAGTTCGTAAATGCTCAAAATAATGATCAAAATTTGTCAAGTTATGTCAGGTCTATATATAACAAAATATAGAAACAATTTTGAATCACGTCAAGGGCCTTATTATTTGCCATGTGGATATAACAAATTTGCTCTTTGCCGTCTCCCTCCTAAGAATAATTTGCAAAAATATTCAGTTAACTACTTTTTACAGGGTGCCTTAATAGGTGGAATTGTATCAACATTGCTCGTAGGGTGGATCTCTCTGGGCACCCAGGCAGCGATGCTTAACGGTGAAATCATCGTTACTCCTAAACCAATTTCAGTAGCTGGCTGCCCGGCGAACATCTCGCTACCGACTACAATTCCAATGGCTTATAATACTGTGGAATTTGACAGGTAATTACTATCTAATCATTGAACTGTTTCATCATCACCCCTGCTTTCGATGTTCACTCTGTTACGCTTCCTTCTCCTTTCCATAACGTGGTTCAAGTATATTGGTTATTTTAATGGTACTGTCTGTGAAAAAGTCTGCGTGTTCTGTTCTGTTGTTGAACAGAAAAGTAACATAAGATTTTCTATGCAAATAATAATATTATGTTTATATTAGAACCACAATACGAAGACAATTTCAATAAGTTGACCGATTTATACTTTGACGCACTATTTTGGACACAGCAGGAGCATTGTGAGACCGCAAACAGGATATCAAAAGTCTCTTTTTATTAATTTACAACGCAGTATTGCAATGATATAGATAAATAGTATATATTACCTAAGTATGTGAGCCAAAAGCATGAGTTTGTTGCGAAACTTGCTAATTAATTCTAGAGGTCAATCAAAAAGTAAATGATAATTGCACAGGTTTCAAAATACATTTTCACTAATAGATATGAATTACATTGCTCTTGTCTGTGTCTTGAAAATCTGAAAATCTACTTTTGACACTTACTGTACAATTTAATGGTCATAGCCTTCCTATAAAGTCTTATATCCCATATCCCTAACTACTACTCTTATTTCACATCACTATTTATGTCGTAAGTGGCTGTTGAGAGTATACACACATCACTGGCTTAGGCATTTATAGTAATGGAACTTAACAAGCGCTCTTATTTACAGATCAGGAACGTTCTTCCTGTATAGGCTGAGCTACTTATATTACACGCTCTTCGGAATGATAGTGTGCATCATAATCGGTGCCATCGTCTCGTATTTCACGAAACCTAATGACCCTGCTATGGTGAGACTTTCAAATACCTTGCTTTGGTCGTATTGAACTTTAGTGCATTTCTTACAAGAGATGCATGTTTCATACGTAATCAGCACGTAATGTATCAATTGTAACATGTCAATGTATCAACCAATAAAGATGATCTCTTAACAGGCAGTTAGCCAAATTGGTAGACAAGACGTGCGGAGAATTTTTAACTGTTAGTCACATATTGTAAGTGGGTCAATGTTCAGGTGCACCGGGATCTGCTGACGCCGGTTATCCACCGGTGGCTGCCGGAACAGCATCCGCACTGTCGACGACCACGCCTTACTCAACACGACATCGAACTGCAAGCGAGGGACCTCGAAGAATTACGAAGAAAAGCCGATGCCGCTAACAATGTATGTATTCTTTATTCCTGTACCTATCCATCTTCAAAACTCATAGGAAACTGAATAAGAAAGATGAATATCGAAAGTCGAAATATAAGATGATTTGCAAGTAGGTATTATGGGTTCCTATAAAATTGCTTATACAACACCGTGCTATTTAAATTTCATCACCACCGTTGTGTATGTACACAGACAACTCCCAAACACTTCCAAAACAAGCTGTAATTAGCTCTCTACTGCTTTGACTAGGTTATCGATCCATCTAGAGAGGGGAAAAATAGACTACGCTTCCAAGTGGTCACTAACCGAGAACCGGTATTCCCCGGTATTTATCGACTTTCTGGACTACACAAAGGGCCGGGTACATTATAGGTACATTATACGCTACAGCCATGATGATTTTGTCATCCCTGAGTTACCTTAACATACTTTCATTCTAAGTAGGTACCTAATTCTTTCGTAAATCCAATAAAACAAATCGTTTTCAGATGATTTTGTTCTTTAATAAGATCATCTGGAACTATTTGTTAAAATGGTTTATTTTGATGAAATATTTGAGCACGTTTTCTACTAGGTACTACTCAGACTCAGACATCAGTGAATCTGCTAATTAATTTTAATACTAAGTATTAGTTACTATTAGATAATATTCTGTATGTATGATAATATTGTTCGTTCATTGCATATATGGCTATTTACATGCAAAATCCGTGTGGATCATATTTGTATCACTCTACATTGCAGGGTTGATCAAACAGTTTTCATGAAATTCAAATGGCGTTGCAAATGCTATATCTGGGAGGATAGCAGTATGTCACGTTCAAACAATATTTAAACGCTTGGACGTAATGTATGTACTAAAATAGGTTGAAAAAACAACAGCCCTGCAATTCGAGATTTAAAAAATACCAAAACGACGAATGTCAGCTTGAATTAATTATATTTGCCATTCGTCACTTTATTACTACTAAGATTTTCTAATCTTAACATGGATAGGTACTACATATTTGTTTCGACTAAGAAATTTCAAGACTATAAGAAGTACCTACAAGAAAACATTGTGAAGCAAATTAGATTTTAAGATTCTCCAAACATAACGTGATATTTTGCGGCTTTTGTATGTTTCAGAAGTTGGGTGGGTGTGAAGAAACAGTTCGAAGAAACAATAACAACCTGGCTGTGTCTAGTAATTAGATGCTTGCTGATAATACACCTAGTCGTTTTAATATAAATGTGAAGTGTTCATAATTTATTAAAAGAAATAGTATGATAGGTATAATTTCAATAATTGCTTAAGGTTAGATATGAAAGGTCACACTAATGTTGGTGACGCTTGTGGTGTTCAACTTTACAATTAGATGATATGTTAACTTACTGTATTTTGATTTCGGGCAACTTGCTTTCATATGCTTCATATTCATATTGCACATCAGAACATAATGATTCTGGTACCATCATCAGTGTGACATTATATAAGGCCACTAATTATCATCCCGAAATAAATGATCATAAGTATGTACCTACCTATTCATAAACATGGAAAAAATAAGTGAGACACAATCACATATAGGCATAGGTATTTAGGATTTGAGCAAATATTGTAGATATGTATTTCTATAAATACTAAAGTGATGTGGCTGGCTGGACAACTTTTGGAATTCATAAAGGAGAGGTTCATTCATTTTTGCGTTGTACCTAGATACCTACACGCTATAAAACAATGTTGTTCGGTCGAGTGTTTATTCAATCATATTTCAAAGATTAACCAGAATTTGAAAATAGGTACGTAATCTTCTACAGAGCAGACATACCGAGACGATTTGTTATAATTACAGTTTTTGTGATCATCATAATGAGTACCTACCATGGTTATGACTATTAAAATGTAGCATATTTAGCATTATAAAACTCTACCTAATACCAACTTACCTAATGCTTTCATGCATGCGTTCATGGTTGATGTCGTATCGATAGTATGCGGGTAAAATGTGTAAACACGCTATAATAAACACTCATTGTAATTACTGGCGACTGAAAGTAATGAGTTTTTTCTAGTTTCACCTTAATATCATGATCTTAATATAAAATTACTTTGACTGTAAATATCGCGCTAATCCTGACGTTCACTTTCGTTTGATGCTGGTTTTTGTTCCTGGCCTAAAAGGTGCATCAGAATGGCGTATCGGTTTCAAACGAAAAGTAAACTCTATCAAGAAAATTACATTACCTGCGATCATCACTGAGTTTATTCAGTAGAAGTATATTTGTATGATACACACAAATATGCCACCTGTGTAAGTGTAAAAGTTTACATTGGAATAAAAATGATTGATTAAGTTTGTAGATAACAATGCTTGAACAACGTTACTCACCGGTTGTATGTACTTACCTAACATGTTGTAATAGGTACACATTTGCAAATCATAATATTAACATAAAGAACCTGTCGTGATTGAAAGAATTTCTACATTGTTCAGTAAACATATTTATATAAGTAAATAAAATAAAATACTATTGTAATAGGTACATACCTCCAGCAAATTAGAAGATCGATGCAGACACAGTCACAGGTGCGATATATCTATAAGTAGGTAAGCAGGCTTAGGTAGTAGGTATACCTGCTACTAAGCCAGACTTCTATACAGTCAGAATTCAGTCCAGAAGTTCATTCTAGTCAGAATTCTATTCAGAAGAATAGAATTGAAAAGTGTTCAGCTGTGTGATATTTAAGTGAAGCAAGATCTGGTTAGGTACCCTACAAGCGGCAACATAATACATAAGTAATTACTCATTAGGTACTACTACTCGATTCTTCGTTCTGCCCGTGGGTGCTACTTGCTGCTCGCGACACTGTAGAGGGATCTTAGTGGCGTTGAACAACACGGAAGTCCACCCCGCAAGTTCGCCTATAATTCCGTTGTGGTTCGACGTGCTAGTAGATAAAGAAACGGAGGACGTACCCCAACCACAAATTAGAAAGCTATGCTTGAGCCCTTCCATTCATCTATTACATCTTCAAGTTTTCAAGTCACGAGTGAATAGGTTCCTTCTAGGCAAGCGTGATTCATCGTAGACCACATCGTCACTTACCATCAGGTGAGATTGAGGTCAAACGTAAGCCTATCATGAATAAAAATAAAAAAATCTTCAAACAAAAAGTACCTATCCCTGCACGTATCGTGACGTGACGCAATATCAACAAAAAATTTTGGCAACAGTGACCCTATTCCATCCCACCATACTGTTAGTTAATATCGTCAGATCTAAGATCTATGGCCTCCAAACAAACTTAAAAGCCTTCTACCAACACCAAATAAAGTTTTCCTTCTTTCTTCTTATACGACCTACTTACCCTGAATATGCTATTGATGCTGTGCGTGTATGTTATCGCCATATTTTTTTTCCACAGACACTTCTTCCTAATGCTATCTACACCTAATGCTACAGGATATCTAATAGCTAATGCCTCTAGATATTTTACCTCCCCAATAGACCTGGGGTCTTGAAGTCCATACCATACCATATCCCAATATACATCTCCTATGCCAAGACAACTCGACTCTTTACTCGACTCGACATTATGTGACGTAGCCGGTTTCCGAACACAAAGTTAGTATATTACGATTTTTCCACCCACCATGTCATCTGGCTAAAACTGACCAAACGGGGAAAACTAGCCACGCATTTTAGACATCAGGATACCAGATATAACAAGTCAAGCAGAAAGAACGCCGAGCAGAGAAGGTTCTGTGCTAGTCCTTCTGCTGACGAGTACCTAAGCCAGTACATTTTTGGTGAATGCTCCTTCAGGCTCTTTTTCATTAGTAATAAGCTCGCGTTAGAACAGTAAAACGTAGTAAAATAATATTATATTAAAGGTACTAGGTACTACCTGGCAACCAAATTAGAGAACCAAAGGAGAGATAAAGGATAGAATAAACGTGTAAACAATAAAAGAAGTAAAAATCTACAGATATATTTAATTACTCTTAGAGACAGTTACAATTTATGTATTTACATCAACTTAGTTGTATCGAAAGTACTGGTTGAGAAAAAAATTATTGCGTTTTTATATGTGTTAAGCTCTACACCAGCAGCAGGGCAAAATGCGTAATCCTAACGTAACAAAAAACGTTCAAACCTACATGTACTTACAATTATGTTCCTGACATCAAAATCGTTACTAGATATAATAAACAGATAGTATTTTAGGTAGATATATTATAATTTATCGCCAGTGCCTTTTTTGCCAGCAATAATAGATACCTGTCTCATTTTACCCTACTTTAGCATTAATTATAAATCTGTAATCATCCACTAACTCGTTGCTATTTAACACGTATTGCAGAAGTTCACTGATTTCCTTCACCACTGCCCTTTATTTGACCTTTCTCAAATGTTAACGGAGCAACGTTGCTAGTTACACAATAAACTCAATACTGCTAAAACATTCAAATTTGCATTATTCCTAACTTACAGAAAACATAAGAATTATACTAATTAAAATATGTTCGAACTACGGATTTCGTGATAAGTGTAAACTGAAACATGATCGATTAGATTTCAAATATGAAACCGAATACTCTAAAAGTACACGTATAAGTTTCAACACACATTACATGACATGAAACAGTCTGCAAGAGGTAACACGATGATCATCTTTACACTTCTTGTCATAATGTCCAGAACACTACTTTATTTTAAGATTTTAGTTCACTTCTCTTGCACGTGCGTACATTGACGGGGAAGAATACGTTGAGTTCGATAAGTGTCGCGAGCACCAGAAACATGGCGTACATGGCGAGGCAAGCGCGTCCTACAGCTGCGTCCAGCTTAAATTTATTGAACCAGAACGTTAAATACAGCAGCAACAGTGTAGACAGGAGTGATATCGCCGAGTACTCCAGCCCCATCGAGTTAATCTTCACCTGTTAACATTATTATTTTTACATCATCACTTGACGTTTAGATTAGCTACCATTGAAATATAAAATCGCTTAGCAACATGAGTGTCGCAATTTCGCAATGCTCGCCTGTCTTATACTCGTATTATCACCAAATATTGAATAGGTATCATTCGCATTAGAATCATACTAATATTGAAGTAAAAATCTAACCCGGTAGTGATCAGGCTCAGCTGGAGTGAGTGATGCTTTGATGAGCCATGGCAGGCCAAGACATAGTAAAATGTCGAATGTATTAGATCCAATTGAATTGCTGATGCCCATTGATCCATGACCTATATAAACCAAAATTAAATATTTAAGTAGTAGTAAAAGTCAAAAAATACTTCTCACAATCAAGGACCCAAAAATCCATTCATAATAAGTTAAGTACATAAAATTATAAAGGGTGAAACTATGAAACGATTACAAAATCAAAATGTAACACTTTTATATGTGGTATTAAATCGGTTAATTATTACTACTTACAATCTGATACAGTTTCGTACTGTTACATTATAAAATAATAAATATTTTCTTCTAAAACAGTTATAACACTTTATTGATATAGTTTGGGTCCCTGCTCACAATACAAACCGAATACCTTGTTTTGCTACTATAACACTAGATACAGCTTCCGGTACCGATGTGCCTGCTGCTAAGAAGGTAATTCCCATCACGGAGTCTGGTATCATTAATGTATCACCTAAAAGATCAAAAGTATATTTATATTTACTCTTATAAAAAGGTCTACCTACTCAAGTATAGATCTTACCAATTATAGTAATCATCCAAGCTACAATGTAGGATAAAGAACCTATCCATACTATGCACATGATGAATGTCAGGGGGAACCAACTCTTAAACCGTGGTTTCTCGCAGTCGGGAATAGTAAATAAGAACACGAGGTGTATCGGCCAAGTTACTATCCACGCCGTCTGTAAACATAATATAAACATAAATAAGTAATAATAAAACTATTATTTAAAAAAAAACTAAATACAAAATTAGAACCTTTGTAAAACAACTTCTCCCAGAGGGCCACTTCCAAAGCGAGTGCTCATATTCATCTGTTGCTTTGTTATTGTCCTCCAAGTTGGCTTGTTGTACGTTTTCGTCAGAGGTCACAATTTCCATTTCATTTGCCTTAGACTCGATGTCAACGCAAGTATTATTAGCTTTATCCTCTTCCGCGACTGCAGGTAACTTCAAAGAATGTGAAACGTCAATTTCACTATTCTTGCCACTTTTATCTGAGTAAAGAGATAATGTAGTTTTTACATTCCCATTTTGTTGGTGATGGTCCAAAGATAAGTCAATTTTGTTAACGGATGAAGCTTGTTTAACATCTTTATATTCTGTAAATGTAAACAATAACACAAGAGAAGTATTATTGTCATTAGAAGTAGGTATTTATAGAGACCTTGAATGTCACTAAATCAATCATACGTACCATTTTCGATTCCAAGAGCATTGCCTTGTTTTTCTTCATTTTTGTTTAACATATCAGACACACATTTCCAACTCCCTGCGAAGTAATAACTTTCTATAACAAAATAATATATTGAGCTGCAGTAGATAGTTACATTAACTTAATACTTACTTTTGGCAAAATTTTGTATAGATTTGTCATAATACATGATACAAATATAAACGCCATAAAGCATTACAAGCAGTAAAGCTTCGTACCATTGTACATATTCATCGTGCATTATACAAATCAGTATGGAAACTGTGATGCCATATGCCAAGCAGTCTCTGGTCAGAGGCCACCAATCCAACGGCACAACCTACAAAAAGAAATAGGTAGTTAATTTTATTGATGTTACGAATATTAGATTCGGATTCCAAAGGACCGCTAGAACAATATACCTACCATTCCGGCTCCAATTCCGCAACACGCGGCTACAGCAAGAATGTTGAATACAGCAGATCCGACGATGGTGCCAACGCCAATGTCTCCCTCAGTGATGAATGTTCCAATGACGTTGACAAACAACTCGGGTGCCGAAGTCGCCGCTGCCATAAAGGTTGCACCGGCTACATCGTTTGTCATATTCAGCGCTGTAACAGTACAATAAACATAATTGTCGGACTTTCAGAGTAATTTGTAGCATATTAAGAATTAATATCCTCATATTTTAAAATAACTTGTGACTACACCTAAGGTATAACCTCAGACTAAAAGAGTAATGACATATTAACCGCAATAATAGATGTAAAGGACATCTAATAAATTTCTTCTATTAAAATAATAATAATACCTAATCTTCTAATACATTCTCCTTCAAAATTTGTAGGTAAGCATGCCAAACTTATTTCTTATAGCTTTATCGTGCCGTGTTGGTGTGGTTTTATCCCCGTGAAATAATTCAATTCAATTTAACTATGTACTAATACTTAGGTATAAATATATTTGAATGCAACTATGCAATTGTGTGGAGTCCTATTCGCGGCCGCACCGTAAGTACATCCGCGACTTGAGCTCAAGAAGCGTGCTCTTATCTCATCCACCTTTATAGTCCAGTGATAAGAGGTTAATGTCAGGGTTAAATAGCTTACAAAGGAATTTCAATATTTCTTATGATTCTTTCAACCGCCTCTGTTCTTTAAGGCATGTTGCAACCGTTGTGTATTGGTATTGTATAAAGTTCTACCGATATTCGAATCATTTTAGGTACGAGTAGTTTTTCTCTGGACCCGGTATGGGTGGATCGCGGACAGTATTAGGCACCCTCAATACTAGATGTTTTGATAGTTTTTACTCGACTGCCGAAGAAAGGAGGGTAATGTTTATATATGTATGTCCATTTCTTTGTCACGGCCTACAGCCTAAACGGCTTGATGGATTTTGACATGCGAGGTAACATTTGATTCGTCGTGATTGTGTGAGTGACACGAGGTATATTAAAATTTCTACAAAATCATAATGGCGGAATTTTGGTGACGCAAAAACTACTGAACGAATTTTGATGCAGTTTTATTTGTTTAAAAGGTCTTGGTCAGACTTAAAATCTTACGTTTGTTTGATTACTATCAGTTTAGTACAACCGGAGATATGAGCAAAAATATGATAATTATGGTTGAATCTCGGTGACGTCCCTTCCACTACACGAAAATTATTAACTCCATAAAAGAAAAATGTATATTTCATTATTATCCGGGCAGCTATGTAAATAACTAAATAGTTTAAGATAATAAAAGACAATTTAGAAAATCAAAAAACCCGACTGCCTAAAAACTTAAAAGAAAAAAACAAGCACTTAGATTGATGTCCGGTGGTCTAGAAACATAACAACTGAACAGTCGGGATCCATTGAAAAATTAGATGAGATTTATTTATTTTTTTATAGATGGTCCCCAACAAGAGCTATTTTTATGACATTGCTTGTTATCATCCACCTTATGTGACTCTCTACAAACACTTGCGGAGAGCAAGTGGGATATTTGACATCATGAACCGCTCGTAAATCAGTTCTCTAACTGTACGTAGACATTTTTATCCATCTTACATTCGGAAATCAGTATTTTTCTAATGAAACACACCTGCCTATAATAGATACCTACTGATTATGAGCGATGAGATGCGCCAAAGGGTTTAATCACGGGACAATGTAAAGTTAACAATCGGCGACCGGTCTTGGCGAACGCACTAGTTCACTTGGATTGCCCGTTTTTCTTCGGTTCCATCATTAAGACGTAAACGTTTTCAATGCATCTCTGGTAGTTACTAAGATCTATTATGACCTCTCTAATTTGTTCTGCGTAGTTAACACAGAACAAAGAAAAATCCTGTGGTAGTTAACAACATAAATATACTTAACTTAAAAATAAACAAAACAATACTTATCATAAAAGAGCCTAGTTAACAAATATTCTGGAGAGTTGGATAAAATAAAGTGAAGCTCTGAAATAATCAACAATATCTCTCATCAATCAATTCGCTTGCATTTGAAAAACCATTTTGATTCAATAAAGGACAAATATACAGTAAATAATTTTAACTCGACTGCTTGCTTTGGATGTTAAAAACCTACACGCTTATAGCGGAGTCTGTGGGGTCTAAAAATTTAATTAATTAAAGAGCTTCACATAAAAATAAAAAGGTACCTATCTGATTTTTTTTTCTTTATACGGGGTCCGAAATACAAGTGCAGATACTCTGTACCCACCCCAGCGACAGATCCGAGTTCAAAGAGCGCGACAGACCCCTACATTCAGGGGGCAAATTAACACCCCGTTCACCTCCCCATGCGATGACCAGCTCTCAATACGCTATTTATAGGTAACGACTCGCGATGGGGTTCCAGATGACCGGTTGTTTTGCTAGCTAGTGATTTTGGGGCAAATCACAACTTTAGAATACTAAACACATTTTTGATGGAACGTAATTATGAATTTATACTTACGTAATTATATTTTTATTTAGGCAATAAGTTTAGTGGTGTAAGTGGGTGTAAGAGACATGTTAATTTACCTATAGGTAATAAATTATTTATCGCAATAAAAATATAATGTGATAAACAATGTACCTATATCATCTTTCGCTAATCATTCAAAAACAGTGCGAGATGGACCATAATGCCAAGATCGTAGCAAGTGGAAAGACGTTGTCTCTGCCTACCACAATGGGAAAAAGGCGTGATTTGTATGTATGTATGTATAAATAACTCTGTCATCTATCATATCACTTCATAAATTATTTTTTATTCGGAAAAGGTTTAGGTACCTACATACTCCGAAATGGTTCATTTCAATTTCAATTGATGATGATTTTTTTATACCACTTACGTGGCAAACAAGCACACGGCCCACCTAATGGAAAGCAGTCACCGTGGCCTATGGACGTGTGCAACACCAGAGGCGTCACACTCGCGCTGCCGACCATGTAAAAACCTTCTAATACCCTTCTTGAAGAACCCCTTATTGTAGCCGCCAGGGAAAACCACGTTTGATGCGTTTATATAAGAGAAAGAAGACAGTAAAAGTAATAAATTCTCACCATGGCATATTCTTTCTACGGCTGGCACGAAGAACTTTTCACAAACTACGGCGAGGGCTATGAAGAGATAGAGGGATATGAAAGCATGGAGCACGATGGCACCGTGTTGCCGCTGCTGCTCCGTAAAAATGCCTGCCGGGAAATCGTCGATAGCCGGCGGCGTGCAGTTACGCAAATAACTCTCTGAAATCAAAAAAAACATACCAGTTAGGTTCAGCATATTATTTCAAACAATCAGCAACACAACACAATGATAATAATCCATATCTAAAATTCAGAGGCATCAGTAGTAGCTTAGTAGGATAGGAGACGCCCTTATAATAGATATTCAAATAGGTACTTCAAACCCTGGTTATTGCACTACCGACGTGAACCCACTCATAACAAAAGCAACTTAGTTTGCTGGGGTTCAGGGGTAATCTGATTATTACAAAAATAATTATGAATATCAAGAATTTTATAGCTTTATTTCAATGTTAATTTATTAGTGTTCCACAACTTCTGGAGATACCTAAATTCTTAAACAATGATTTAAAATAAGTCAAAGATGAAAAAAGTGATAGTTATTAGTTATTAGAGACTGTGCTAAAGAAAACTTAGAAATCATTGTTCGATAGCATTCCGTTCCGAATTAATAAGTTTTCGGCCATTCTCTGCAAACCAACCAAAACATATTTATTTGACTATCATCGTGTGACCATTCCAAGTGCTCTCCCCTCTCCCTAACGCGACGCACGTGTCGCTTGATTGATTCTAACATTGCCTAGATATTTATAGTTCACTTCTATAGGCAGTGTGAGTGTGAATGTGTAACCCCCGTCAATAAACAGGCTATCTAGCTAGAGAAACTAGATTTTAAAATGAGTTGGTTGTACCTAAGACAAAATAAGCACATGACTCTTCAGCTTTTCGTATTTCTTACCCTTGAAGTTTTTACGTTTTAATCATTTAGTCGCATTCATTATGCAACTTTGGTGGGAGCGTTCCTTCCAATACAATGTTGTAGGTACCTACACGTGGTCTCATGATCACTAACAATATTAAATTACTAGTTAACCCTCGGAGCCGGCGTCCGCTTATTCCTTCTCCTCCTTTAGATTTGACTTATGCTATTTTTATGGTAACAACTGCCGTTTGATCTCCCAACTCCGGGAACAGTCTTTCCGAGCAGGCTTTCCGCCGACAGTACTTCGTTTGTCAATCAGCTGGCGTACCGTTTGGATAAATTGAATAATGAAGTAGTAACTAGCCTTAACCTATAATATAACCTATTCATGGCCGTACGCGTCAAAATAATACACTTTAGATACGTGTATCGCCGCCAACGTGCCACAAGCCGCCCGTCGCTGCACCCCCACGTCCCCACGTCTGCGCTTTCCCGATTCTATATCATGACGTATATATTTTTTTGTTTTGTATCCATCCATCGGTCCATCGTATCTGGCGTTCATCCGACAGATACTTCCCTATGTGTCGTATTGTCTTTGTTTTGCTCGACTGGCTACGACAAGTGCAGGCGTTCCCCTTGGGGTTTTGGTAGTCATTACCAAGCTTCGCAAGCGAAGTTTATAAATACTTATAAGGCATACATACTAACTACTACATTATAGGCATATACTCGTATATACTACATATCAATACATATTATATTATATCATAGATATCAAGATCTTTTTATATAAAAAAATCATTAAATATGTATTCTGTCCATTCGTAATCTAAAGTGCCTACTCAAGATAATCATAATTTGTAGCTTTGCAGACGAATCTTGTCATATTTCGAGATTTAAGCTTATGTGGTTTCATATAGTAGCGGGACCAGGCAGTAAGTACTTAGATAAGTACCAGAAAGACTGAGCTAAAGCAGCTCCACTCCACGTTATGGAACATCGTTAACATGATGTGACCTTCTAATCTAATGCCACTGGTACAAACATTGTTTTAGTTTAGAACAATGCTTTTAATGAGAAGTTGACGAATCGTTTGTACAGAGACTTCAAATTCTTTGTACTGTATCTACGTGGGATACCTACCTGCTTAACGCATTGGGCTCTTTCTAAATGTACAGACGTATATTTACGGTACGTCCAAACGGTAATGCCATAAAAAGCGATACATTAACGTAAGGTAACTGCTATTCTATATAATTATTCTATTTAATAAAATTGCGGTATCATCAGCAAACGGCATAATTTTTGAATGTAGGTAATACTCCATAATACTGACAATAATGATAAAAACAGTATTCAAATGAATGAAAGTAATGTAATAACCTGTCTATTAAAAAGCAGGAAAAGTCGATGATTTATAATTAGTTCAACCGCTTTTAATAACCTAACTAGTAATTATGTCATTTAGGAATTGTATTCCTACTGAAGTAATTATTGGGGAGCTTTTAAAATTACAAATGTCTCACCGACCAACGGCGGGGATATTGTTTACTTACGGTGAACTCAAAAACTACTGAAAGGATTTTGATGCAGTATTATAGAGTAAAGAGTGAATAGAGGTATATAACAAAGAAATACAATGGATATCTAAATACTCGTAGTATTTTTGTCAAAAAATATATTATGTCTAAATGTGTCTAGACTGGTATTGGTTTTATGTGGGTAGATTTTCATTATCATCTTCTCTTCGTAGGCGGCACTTATTTTATTCACACTTACCTATACAAATAAGTCCTCATAGATTACTCTTATTGACTAGAAATACCTCATGAAGGCTATGAGGCTAGAATTAATTCATTATCAAGATGACTATCGGGCGATAGTAAAACCTTGAGTCAATGATGATTATTGATGATACACTAGAGTTACAAATACTAAACAATGTAATGCCTTATCTGAATATTATGTTAATATGGATTCAATGTTTGTCAAATAATCTGATGCCATTGAAATACAATGTTATGTGAGTATGATTATTCATTTATTTATTGCAGATTACTGCCATTGCATGACTGGAAACGTTTGGAAACAGTTACTTAATAAGTCTAGACAGTACCTACCTAATCCAAATATAACATAAAGAAAGTGACAAAAGTAAAATAATATTTGAAACATGGCAATGTTATGTAACACGATTAATTAATTAAAACCCTACTTGAATACAGATGTTCTACTCGTATTACATGTAGGCGGTTTAGCTGTCATTGTAGTAAAAAATATACACATTGCTTTTAAAAATGAATTACTTGTAATTCAATTATTGTTCTACTAACTGCTACAAATTTCTTTTAACGTGACATGAACTTTCGCACACACATGTAGGTACGCGTATTTACAAGACACAGGCACTACCTACTATTTAATTGTTCACCCGCCTTCGTGAGATAGAATATCTATACCTAAATCTATAACATATATAAAACATTAAAACTATATTAGCATTTTAAGGAAAAAAAAATAGTAATATTATGCATAAATGTATTATGGTGTTTGTGTTATGACTGGTTATGACCCTCTGGTATCTACTGGGAGAATCTATCATTAAATACATACACGGCTTCAACCCGATTCCTTTTTTAATTCAATTAAGTACGTCACAAATTTTAACACTTTTTTGTTACTTATTTCTACTTACAAATTAAATTCTACTTCCAAACGCGAATCTTTGTACCTATGGATGTTTGTTACTCTAAACGCGAAAACGGCATAACGGATCTGTAAGAATTTTGGAGTTAGAGTTTGAAACAGAGATTTATTTATTTATTTATTATATACTAGCTTCCGCCCGCGGCTTCGCCCCCGCGGAGATCAGCATTGTCACCAAGTCTATTTTAATAAAACAACTCTACACTCCGCTTTCTACTCCCTACAACGTCACAGATTCACAAACTCACAAACTTTACCTCTTTATAATATTAGTATAGATAAATAGATACATCGCCCTTACAGACTATGTCCAATTCAACAATGCCTCTGGTCTGGAATAACACATCTGTAGGCTTTTCACCTGGAAATAGATTCCTGTGGGCAGTGAGAACTGATTGAGAATTTTATGGCAATCGATGCCTAAGAAAACTCGCCTAAGCTTCGTCCAAATTTTCTGCAAATTACGTATGGTAACAATAGTATGGCAGAAACATGGCATGAGTTATTCTACACGGCTAAGACGAGATCACTGCGTATACAATGTCAACATATTATATTATACAAGTAAATGTAGATATTCGGAAATCTCGTGATAAAAATTTATAGGCATAGGTAGAAATGCAATAGGCGTAAGTAGTATTGCACGCTCGCGGGGAGGCAGACAGCCTCACTAATCCGGACCGGGTGGGGTGGCGTGCTGCTAATTTTTCGCCTGATGTCACCCTGCGTGTGGCCGGGATGCTACCTTGCGGGCTAGTGTTAGGGTAGATTTTTGTTTCTGATTTATCGGTCACCAATTCTGATTCCTGGGCACAAAATATTTGAATGTCAAGATCTTGAAAACTACTGTATAAAAATGATTCCCTCATTTAAATATATGTTCTTTAGAATCCATATTTTCATATGAATATGTGTTACAAAGCTAAAAGTGAAATTTAATTTTGGCCTGAGAATGAAATTTCGAAGAAACACCCTACTACCTTATAGTACAAATATTGGACAAATAATTCCAGTTCTTTGCTTCTTGTCAACTCTCCTAACGGGAGTGTAGCCTTACATAGGATATGATTCCTTTGCGATGGTCTAAATAGGTTGCATATATGCGGCTGTATCTTTTGATTGCATTGCCATAGATGTTTGATTTTTCTCACCTTCAAGGCGTAGCAGGCATTTTACGTCCAACCAAGATCTTTTCAATAAAAATCCGCATCAAAATCCGAGGATTTTTTTGCATCCATCGTCCATCGAACGAACAGACAAGAATTCCAGTTGTTGTGTTCAGAATCGTAACTCAAGTATTTTATTTAAAATATTTCCAATGTACAGCCAAAGCTAATTTACAATTTTATAACTATTTACCAACTATTTCCTGTGAAATAGCTGTATTTGTTTGCAATTGACATACTCAATTAAAACTATATTAAGAAGTAATTACACGTTGCGAGCTGGGCTGCCAGGGAGAAATTAAGTACTGCCACCAGCAAAATATAGACGTTCGCGTTAGCTTCTAGGTCGGCTAAAAATTCTATGAAAGGATTTTCATTAGGGAGCCATCTTAAAATCAGAGTTAACTGGGGTGCGAGGGATATGCCTATTGGGTAACCTTACACCCCGGTGATTAAGACCCGAGACGGCGCGCTGCCCCGATGGTATCGCTAGGGTGACAGGTGGCCATCCTATCAGCCGCAAGTCTGCGCTCGGAGATTCACTTCGACCCCACTACTAGCCAGAAGGACAAATGGAGAGCATTCGAGCAGCCCTCTGCAGGTCTTATCTTGCCTCAGCCGGAATTAACCACTGGCAGCTCCCTTGCAAGTAAGAGGCGCTGGCGGCTCCGTCGCCCACAGAGGATCCGGCTCAAGCACTCATATACATTAGTACCTACTTAGTAGAATACATCACTTACAAAGAAATCTGTTATTTGATTTGACTGCCCCATTAAATAGTAAATAAAATGTATCTCTGAGTGTCCACTTACTCCACGTGTTAGGTTACACGATTCACTTCTGCCTTGAAGTTTTGATTGAGCTACCTATTTTTAACCAGACCATTCAGTAATCTGCATCTGAATCTTAGATTACAATGGATCAGGTCAAGTTCATTTCAATTCAAACTTCGATTCGTTTGGCAACTCATGTTTATGAACAGTGTTTCAGTTTATTTTTGCAATACTATTTATGAATAGATTGTGAGTTCTTGATAATGTCGCTTACGTAGCTGTAAGTTCTTACTTGTGACTAGCTGAGCCCTTGACTTCTTCCGCGTAACCTCTGATCTGGGACTTATTTTTTTTATAGTAGCCTAAGTTACGCCTTATAATGTAAACCAATGAAAATCCCATTCAAATCTGCCTAACCGTGCGTTGGAAAGATTAGATCGACAAATAGTTACTCAAATATTTGAGTAATTATTTGTCGATCTGAAACTTCTTGTAGCTGTGAACGAATTCAACGCAATCAAAATATACTGACGTTTAGCATAGGGTCATGTAGACAATCACTAGCAAAATAAAACCTACCTATAGGCTACTTCCAGTTGGACTATAATCATAAAATTCAGCAAAACGCAAGGCATAGCACAATAAAAATCATTTCGTAAAACTATATAAACAGATAAAATAAAAAATGTTTACCTAGGTCAACCTAGGTACATCATGAGAAAAATGGATTTCAAAATTTATTTCAACCAATTCATTTTGGTTTAAGTCTGATTGACTTAGCGCTGCGCCTTAGCACCCAATCCTCTGCCTTAGTTTATCCGACTGTTTATCGATTCGTAGTCTCCACTTTAGGACTCGTTTGTAGATGTAGAAGTTAGATGCATGAAGGTCGCTGCGAGTTATATTGGAAACACCAGTTTTGAAGAAACAACGTCAAATTTGTCCCATATACCCATATTTTCCCATATTTTTAGTAGCTTCCATTTTTAAATTTCACTGTTGTTTGTTAGTTAGTATGTTACTTTGTTTTTATGGGTCAAATCTTGTAAACCCAATTAAAATCACACCTTAAATTGGACTCAAAATATGATATGCTTGCGTATCTTCGGTGACAGTATGGTACAACGAAGCTAGTCTGATGATAGAGTCGGAAAGTGTCCATAGGAACTCCTAAACTAAACAATTAAAACAGTAGACAGGATTTTTATAGACAAAGGTACTGGCGTATGAAATGCCGTAGGGGCTTTAATGTCTGGGAGGGCTACACAAAAAGAACATCATTACAGTATGCTCTGTGATAACAGGTTACTAAATCATTACCTGAAAGGTAGCGCAGCGATAGCCAAGTATGTAATGCTAGTAATAGACTCGCTAGAAAGCAAGCTGATGATAATTCCAAAATCCAATATGTCATACCCCCTGCAAATCTTTAAGCAATCTGAAGTCGAACAGAGATCATAAGAGAGACCCACTGGCTCTAAAGTGCAAGCTTTGGATGTTAATGGGATCGGCACTTAAATGAAGTATAAGTGTAGGCAAAATGAACCCAAATGACCGAAAATATCAGATATTTATCATAATAAACTCCTACATTCTTACCAATTTTATTTTAAAAGTTTCCATTGATTTGTCAAGGAGTTGACACGTAAGCTAAGTACCATGGCGTGCTTGATTAACAAAGGCACATCCTTTACCACTCTAAAATGACTCCTTCAAATAGCAAAGTCAACAGGCAATCGTGGCGTAAATTGTCTCAAATTACCGCTGCACTAACCTGTTTAACCGAATTAACTGATTTTAAAATATACGTGTTGTTTGCCCGGCGTGTTACCGAGCCAGGAACAAGGACAAGGACCTGGTGCGTGTTGAATGTAGGTACCTCCGTGCCAAATTGTGCATGTCATATCTTGTTAGTTTAGACACTCGCTCATCTCCGAGTGCACTATGAAGGAAATTGACGGATCAAAGATGGCAGGAAGTCCGCATTAGCGTCGCGTAAGTTATCTTACTATTGCCCAATGAACTGTGGATAATAACGGATTTCCGAATTACAATTGAGATTGTTATAAGTTATGATCTTTATGGATCTATCTTTTCTGACAAATAGGTATATTTATAAAGATCTCTGATAAGACATTAACGACTTTCCGGGTTTATTTCTATCATTTGGTCCTTCTTGTAGGAGTAACCCCAGGGTTTGATGAATATCTGATACAAAATGAGGCAAATAATTTAGCGATTCATCGACGTTTTCGCCAGGTGTCTCTTACGACGACAACATCACCCAACCCTTTGCTAAATTTTATTTTGAACTTTATAAATAATACAAGTTCTCAGAAACAAAAAATAGGTTTAATACTACAAGTTTAGACTACGAGGTGGATACTAGTACTTACCTCGCAAGACAGCTAGCTGTCTGATGCTCTGGCTAGTGCTTACGACCAAAATAACAAGTCCATAAAGGAAATTATGTTAGAACCCTACCTAGGTCATACAGACAAAATTTTGGAATACCAATAACAAATCACGTGAATACACCCGGGCTCAACCTTGTTCTCTGACTGCCCTGAATGGACAACGGCCAATTGACAATTTGCGCGATGAGTGACCGGATGAGGCGCCGTGTTGGAGCTCATGCCTCCCCCTTCTAACTTTAAGATCGTCGGCCTAACTGCGGCAAATGGCTATAATATTAAATTTACCTAATCAAACTTTAGAACAATCAGGATCAAGTGTACCACATTTTATTTACATTGAGCAACATTACAAGCTCTCAAAATGAACATTCAATATGTGTACCCAAAACAGGTATTGGACTACTTATTACACGTATCGTAGTGACTGTCTCCTCAATATAGATAATTTTAGATCAATTATACGAATTAGAGTTAGTTATTATTACGGTACGAATCAATTATAGGTAGTTTAAGATCGAGTACCTACGATGATACCTAAAGAGAAGAGGTCTTATTATTGTCTAACCACGAGTTATTTTATTCAAACAAACAATGTCCATGCAATGATTGTTCAACAGCTAAAAGTAATTCACTAGGATACCTACATTATTGCACTGAAGAAAATTAAGTACAATACTTTTGCGTATTAACATAAGTAGTCGAATGTTTATGGGAATGAATCAACGAATTGATTGCGTCTTTTGTCATTATTGAGGCAGGTCAGTCTTCATTTGGCTACATCAATACAATAGATGAAGCAAAGTACGAAAAGAAGGTGCGGTTGCTAGGTACGTTAATGTTGTTGCGCTATAATCAACACTAATTCGTTAACAGTAAGGCCAATGGCCATCGGCAGAGTTAAGAGCCACGCCCGTATTTCGTCAATTTCATCAATAGGATCCGTCACATACTCAGGAAACAATATACCGGCAGTTTTGTTACTGGTTTAAATTTTTTGGGATTTCAGTTTTTATTTTATCATTACGGAGCAAGTTTGTTTTTATTTACAGTTAAACACCTACGCTATTAAAACTTGAAAGTGAAGTATAGCAGAATTTGTAAATAATTGAACTAAATTATAAGACTCTATAAGTGATACCCGTACCTGATAGTCCTGAAGGCATGACCGTGGAACTTAATCTTCCATACTTACTATAAGTTGTGCAAAGTACCGGCTCGAGACCTGTTCTCGCGCTGTCACAGCTGCTACCGGCACCATATTCACTTTGAACACTTGGATCGTAGATATAACCTTCTTCGCAACTCTATTTGATAGTGAGTGACCTAGCCGTTCAACGAGAATTGGACGCACTTCCGACCTCCATCTACATAACCTTGCTGTCTTGGTAAGCGCACTTCACCCGGATGAATGCCCTGAAGACTAAATCTTCAGAACTCTAGAAATTTTTCGAATTCCTCGATAGGAACCCTCGATAAAAAGTAAGACATGGACTCGTACCTCGATCGGAGGTATTCATATTGATGTATTGTTGTGTGGAGCGCGACGCAGGCGACCGAGGACGTCGCCACTGGCGTCCGAATGCCGCCGCTCACGCTCAAACGGATATAATGGACCCGCCAGAGAGCTCGTCAAAAGAAGAATACGGGGGCCAATTATTTATTTCCATACAATACACGTACGTAAGCCGGCGCTCTGGCGCAGTGCGGGAGTGACTCCCGGCTCGAACTCATGGTCCTGCACCATTACTTGCACTTACTGGTGCACAAGTCCCAAAAGGAAATGATGCATCTGAATTATTTTCCCAATGTTTCGAAATCTACATTTTATTGAAATAATCCATTTTGCTCTGATTCATAATGTTACAACAGGCACGGCGCGGTGGGGCGTCTTGATTTAGATGAATAAGATGCATAAATATATGAAATACCTACCTAATTGCTTTAGCGTATACACCCACTGTATAGTTTCGATACTCGGACGTAGCTAAAGAGCTCTGATTTTAATAATCCGTGAGGTCAAATGTCAATTTACAAGCCCATCCCGCGTCGGCACGCGCCTTATACAATTAGACTTAATTAAAAGATTTGAGCACAGGCATTCGTAGTAAACCAACTATCATAGATATGACTCATAATAATAATGCAATTACAGAGGTTCATACTAGAAACGATGATAGTTAAAGAGTAGATGTAAAAGGGCCTCCATTATTTCAATAATAGTTGTAATAATACCTACTACATTGTACGAGTATATCAAGTAAGAACAAGTAGCATTTTACTTAAACGGAGGTTCGTAAAGTAGGTATATTCTTGTAAAAAAAACCTCAATTCCTTTGAACTATGAGTTCTTCCACCCTCGGCTTCGCCCGCGTGGAGGTCGGCATTGCCACCACACCAAGTCTATTTTAATAAAACGACTCTCCACTCCACTCTACTCTCCCATTTTTTGTAGATATTAATGTGTTCTTTAATCTTGTAGAACATTTTTTTGTTAATAACAACATTCATAGTTTCCGCAGCGCATGCGATAAAAGACATTTTATGGCAAGTTTTTTCATACCTTGGTTTACATTATTGAAGTTTTAGTAGGGGTCTGTATTATTTTCCAATAAAATATTTATATAGCCTATGCCACTCACAAATGACGTGGCTTTCTATTAGTAAAAGAATTTTTAAAATCGGTGCAGTAGATCCAGAGATTATCCCCTACAACATCACAAACTCACAAATTTTAGCTCCTTATAATATTAGTATAGTTACACTAATTACAAAGCTGAAGGGTTTGTTTGTTTATTGGTTGTTTGGTTGAACGCGCTGACCGCTACTGGTTCGCATTGAAAATTCTTCTTTTGTTGGACAAACTGCTCATATCATAACGATACCTACAACCGCGGAGCAGTATTCATATTTGTCAACAAATCGGGCCAATTTCCATACATTATTGCAAAACTAATACAATACGGGCATGCATGGGTTAAAAAAATACGTGTGGCACTCGGAGACTGGCGCGGGTAAGCTAAGTATTGTATACCATTTTATTCAAAATGCATAGATTAACTGTTCAATACCTTAATTATTCTAAGGAATACTATAGTATTATTATTATAACTATAATTATATTTATTTGTAAAGTTGTACGCGTGCTCGATAGATGGCGTTATGCCGATTTCTGCAAGGTATGGTTTCGTTACAGAAAATGAGTTATAATGTAACTTCGATGGTTTCAATAAATTGTTGACTATATAGTGCAGTGACACTACTCGCCGGTTGCCGATGTGCGCCGCTAGTGGTATGTTTGAGTGACTTTTTGAACTTGCCACTGGCGCCACATTTCCGTTCAATCATATCATTCAAAAAGACACTCAATTGTAGTTGCTACTACACTTGAAATGAAATAAGGGTGAAACTTGGGCGACAATGGGAGGTGTTAGGTTTTTATTTTCGTTACGGAATTTCTTGACTCGGTCCCCTCAAAGCCCGCGATAAAAGCTATACAATAGCTTAATAATAAGTGCCACGGAGGCGAAATAAGTCATGGGCGGAGCCGTGCCCTGCTAGTATTGACAATAAAATACATGCTTATTGCTTACTACCAATAAGATTGTCCCAGTGGATCGTCCGTATGGCCAGCCGAAGTTAGAGACATACATGTCTAGGGACACTTGACTTGACTCTCAGTAAGAGGACTCCTACTCGGAGGGCTGCCACGAGGGCCCGCATCGCCACCTCCCCCTCAAACATTCCACCAGCGTGGGAAGCCCTGAGCCCTCACTTGCATCACAGTGTTGGCATTCAGGCGTTGGCTCCCTTCTGATCAGACACAAGTGATCCCCGAAACATCCCTTACCAGAGATCACCTGTGTCAGCCGAAACGTGAAGCTCCCGTGTGGCCTCTCTAAGTTCTCCAGGATGGGTATTACCGCCACTATTACGGCATGCCCTTAAGAACGGGACACTTCGATCATATTTTTTGGACCTACATATGAACTAGACTAGTACGAAAGGAGGGCGACTTCTGTACGTAATAGGTACTATTCATTTCAGTAGTATTATTCATTCTGTGGTAATATCAGCCACCTCCTTGTCAGCCACAGACGGCACAGAGTGGCTTATTGAAAACCTTGAAAAAAAAAGTGTAGACTGAGTATAGTTCTTTATTCTCAGTCAACGATAATATTGAAATGATAATAAATTGGCTACGTTGTCAGTCACGTAGATTATTATACCTACTAGAGAGTCAGTCATTATCACCGAAAGCATGAAATTCCCGTCAATCATTGGTCAATAAATTGTTCAGAATTTTTTCCAAGAAATACAATAAAAAGTAGGTAAGTATATTCATTACTCGTATTACAGTTTTGCAGGTGCGTTTCCTCAATAAATAAGTGGCTGAATTTTGAAACTTCGAGAATTCATTCACCTTACGAACACGCGTGACCATGAAGAACATTATCGGAATGTACGCGCGACAGTCAATCCATTTGATTAGAGTTGTGCCCGCGACTACGTCCGCGTGGATTCAGTTGTTAATGTTTATACCGTCAAGTTTACATTTGCGTTTACAATTAAATTGGTTTTTTTTTATGTTATAATTTACATGGGTTTGTGCTGCTCGGCATTGAATAAATGCCCTACCAATGCCCAAAATTGACAATGCATAAACCTATCACTGACCAGGTATAGATAATGATGAATTGGGGTGTATGGGGACTCACAAAGATCTTCGGATCAATCTCACCTGGGCCTCGATTCTGTTAAAGCAAGCCACTGTCATGTCACGACTTACACAGCCTAAGCGTGCCACAGCACCGTTGTTGGATGCAACGTGTGAGGTGAGGATGAATTCCCTGCCTATGGCGAGCGGTGCGAACGTGGCCATGACTAAATCAAATCAAACCACAGAAAAGAGGAGTAAGTAGAAGTGGTAAGTGCGCGTGGCACGCGTGCCACTAGTATGCGTTGGTTCGCAAGATTTGCATAGTAAGATAGAGCGAGAGAGAGAGATTATCTGAAGTTTTTCTTAAGTCAAAGTTTGTTTGATTCAGAATACGAATCGCCGTAAATATTTTTTTTATCTATAGATTCTATAGCAAAGAAATCTCTAACACGAACTAGTAAGGTGTATTTTCGTTTTGCAGTATGCATAATTTAGGTTCATTTGGTATGGAAGATATGAGACTGGTTGTATGTGTGAGTTTGGCGACAGCGGTTCCCCTTATGAAGAAGTAGTATCACACTTCCATTGTAGTAGGTATTCTTTATTCGTGAATCAAACGATTAATCTGAACATAATATTTTATTATGTTATGTTCTTTACTCGTATTAATCCCGTCTTATTAAGAATTTAATAGCTTAAACATAATAATGTTTATGACCGAAGGGGTTCAAAGGTCAACGATTCTTTTGTGTCGAGTTAATTTTTATTGATGGACGGACAGCGTCACCGAGGGCGACGGACTAGTGATGCTACAAAGTAACGGCTGGGATATCCAGAATATCAGTAAAGTTAAGTTAGTTACTGATGCCACTTGCTGGCACGCGATTCTTATTTATATACTAACTGTGTAGACCACAGTCGCTGCAACAAAAGTCAACAAGATACGACAACGGACCACGAACTCCGATGTGAAAGCCTCGGATGCCATCGGAACTAACGGGAATAGGCTGATGATAATAAATAAATATTCTACGACATTCTAAACACCGCAATATAGAACTAGCAAAGTAAGCATAGCTTAACTAGCTTGTTTTATGGGTTCTAGAATGCGGATAAACATACATACCTAGATTTTTTTTTTTGAAATACATAATATACATGCAAAACACCCAGACCAATGCAAATAGGCATAATTTTATTATGGATCGAACCCGCGCCTCCTGTCGTAGCAGTCGAATGTACTACCGCTACGCCACAGAGGCCATCCGATAATAAATAGGTAAGAAGGTATTAAACTTGGTCATTAGCTTGACTTGCTTCAATCCCATCTAAAAGACTTCAGTAGTATCTAGCGCAGCAGCTAGCAGAAATCACTCATTGAAATAAGTCTCCTCATTGTTATCACTTTATCTATAAACTAGCTGATGCCTGCGGCTCTGCTCAGATGTCCATAATCATTTTCTGTTCTTATCGCCGGTTCTACTTAACCAATTGCAATCAAACATATGGCAGATTTTAAGTCTCACCAAGACTTTCCAGTAGTTATTATGTTCATCGCGAACAAACAGATTACTAAATGAAAATTATTTGTGTACCTACCGCAATTTAACTTGGCCGTATTTTTTTAAAATATCTCCAATATACAAACGCCACAATATACAATTTTATAATAGCGTAAATATTTCACTTATCCCCTCTACTCACCCAATTACATCACCCACCGTGGATTAGGATTTCAAGTATAATTATAGAACATTTGAATATATAATGTGAAATAACACACTATTTTTTAGTTCTAAAGTCACAGGTTGTTACATATTTCGCAATTTTAAGGGATGAAGTGTGGTGTGGAACGCTGGTGGATTGTGTAGATATAGTAATAGTCTTACATAGGAAACAATACATTAATCAGTAAATAAAAGACTTTGGTGAATAAAGGCAAGCTAATTGTAATCTGATTAGTCTGATTTTTACCAAAATTCTGAGAAACCTGTGCCTTAAACCAGGGTAACCTGTATGATGGATGACGGACATTATATGGATGCAGTGTTTGGAAGTACAACAAAGGATCTTGATGTTAATCACTCATTTGTATGATTTTATACATTTTATCTAAACAAGAAATGAATCGTAATATTAAATTATTGCAATCTGTATTTGACATGTAATCAGTGATTTTAGTATCTATATTTATTCAAGAAAACTGTGCCACAGTCGAGAACAGACGTAATATCTTTAGACAGACTGGAAAATTTTCAGAGTTACTGCTAAGACTAAACCAGTGTTCAGTGAATATTGTAAAAGTTATAATAAAGAAGTGAAACATCTAAACCGGAAAACAAATGAAAAATTGGAATTTGCAAATAATTTGAAAAAATGTGAAAATAATACGAGTAAAATGTTATTAGCCGATTAGGATTTTAGATTGACATGGCCATTAATAAACATTATGATAGTTGACGGGACATTATTACCATGTTTGTTTGTTTTATTGAGTAGGTATCCGATATTTCGACGCCGTTGCAAGCGCCATGTACAATATATATTATGTTCTACATCATACGTGGTGTGGCGTTTGTAACAGCACCGAAAGATTGGATACTCATTAAAACAAACAAACATGGTAAATATCCCGTCAAATGATAAGGTATAGACAAGTAGGATAATAACATCCAAAAAGTTCATGACTGTCTTAAGTTAAGCTTAGTTTTATTGAATTTGCTATGTGCGTAAGTAGGAAGGTGCTCGTGCAGTCGTACCTGAGCAAATTACCCGCTTCAAATTTTCTCAACAGATTTTAGTTCAATCGAATTTCATCAAAAGAATGCTGTAATTCGATTGAACTAAAATTTTGCATAATTATTTTATGTTATGCGGGTATCACATTCTAACAAACTGCCGTGTGCCATACTCTTAATGTGGTGGACTCTTACTTTGATTTGACATCAAGGACCCACTCAACCTCAACACAAGCCCACAAGCTAGTAGACTAGACATAACACCGCAGTGTTGTTACTTCCCTTGCATTTGAGTGAGAAATTTATACTGTAAAAATAAGTAACATCACTTCCCATCCATACACTACAACTACTATAAGACATGCAGTCGAAGTTAATTAAGTAGGTACCTACTAGTTCAAATATACTTACTTATTCTTACGATTCATCATATCATACTGACTGACTATTTTATTTGTTATTGATACGCGTGTTAGGTAGGTACACGATATACCTACCTGCCAATGTTTAATACCGCAAACAGTGGAAAGTTTCATAAGTACTTCGAGTATTCGATGTCTAATCTAAGGATTACGGTCTTAATGGAATATTTTTATTGAAGTGCTACTACATAAGTTACAACCACTTATCAGCTTCGAAAAGAATTAATTGTTGATTATCGCTCCGTTAGAAATTATGTGGAACGTGTACTTATTTACTTATATTATACATAATTCAAAACATGTTTTTCATTTGTTCAGTCAGATATAAACGTAGATAATACTGATAATGTAGATCCATGTGAGAATTATGCGTAGTTTTACTATCTTATAGCAGCTGATTAAGACCATTGTAGTAGGCGTTATAAGTAGCGGTATTATAACTAGTTGCTTTTTAGGGTTCCGTACCACTGAAGGAAAAAGGGAACCCTCATAGGATCACTTCGTCGTCGGTGTGACTGTTTATCAAGACGGTTTCCTTAGTAATGCGTGAATATACGTCCTAAAGAAAAATGTTTTGACCTGAAAATTTGAATTACACTAAGTAGTAGCTATACTTACTATTAGTTATTCTGGGCTTGGACGAAACTTACGAGTATGTACCTATGTTAGTATTTTATCTTCGTCCCCTTTTCCCGGGAGCATAAAGCGGATAACGTGGTTCCCAAACCCGAGAGGGTCATCTCGAAGCTGGAGATGGCCTGAGTCAGCCGAGATGCGGGGGAAATAGTTTTTGGACAACTTTAAAACTCGACACTAAAACCCGAGGCGGTGTTCAATTTTAGACGGTTCGATTTCGACATAACCATAACCGCCCCCGCCCGGCAGCAGGGGTGGTATCCGTAGGAAATATATGCACTAAGCGGGAATCAAACCGCTACGTCACAGAGGCCGTCATACTAAAATATAGATATCTAATAACATTCATATTTTATACACAAATAGTAAGTAGTTCAACTCTGATACCCATGATAAGATTTATTTAACTTGCCTTGTTACCTAAACAAGGCTCTTTCACAAAGTGGTGACATTTTATACAATATTGAAAACCTAAACTAAAGAATAACTTTAATATATTATAACTAGTAAAATTTCTTGAAGATCAAAGCAGCGAACCTTTTATACTTTGTATTAGATTTTCTTTTTGTGATTCCATTAACAAACAATACCTACCTACAGTAGGTACGCCCACTCAGGAACTTCAATCGATTTTATTTTGCAAGGGTTAATTCGATTGCCCTCCCGCTGCAAATATATGGTACAGTAATACGAGTATATTACACAAACAAATTGATGCTAGTTACCTTGCGTCATTGTTTCAGCGAGGCCCATCTCTGCTCTTGAACTTCAAATTGCAAAATTTCAAGTTTGTAGCCTCAGCAATTTATGCTCTGCGCTGATTATAAGAATTATGCTAACAACGAATAATGGATATTCCCACTTATCAATGCAGTAGGTACTACAAGCAACTGCAAGATGTTATTCAAGTGTCATAAGGACCTTAGATAATCTTCCTCACAGTACAGGCTCAGGTTTACGTTAACAGAAAATCAGAAAACTCACGCACGGTGCCCTCGTCTTGCCCTGGAAAACAGGCATTCGCGGGCCTGGCCTGCTTCTGCGGTCCAAGTTTTGTGATCAAGTGTTTGTAAGATTTTAAATCTGACCAAGACCTTTCTAATAAAAAAAATGGCATCGAAATCCGTTCAGTAATTTTTACGTCCATCGATAGTCTCGATGGACGTAATCTGAGTTTTTTGGTTAAAACAGTCATCTAAGTGTGACCGTTGTGCTCCTGAGTATAATGCATTGTAAGGCATATAACACACTTCAACGAGTATGATTACCTATCAACCAGCTACAGCAGCTGTGTTTCCGAAAATGGACAAACTATACTATTTATGTAAGTACTAGCTGTTGCCCGCGGCTCCGCCCGCGTGGATGTCGATTTTCGCGTTTTTTTACTATATCGCCGGTTGTAATCAGCCGATTGTGATCAAATGTGTGTAAGATTTTGAGTCTAACCAAGACCTTTCTAATACAAGAAACCGTAACATTAAAAATTTACTGTATGTTTGGTTGTCATTGGTTAAGTAGAACCGGAGATATGACCAAAAATAAAGTGCAGGCGAAGCCACGGGTATCAGCTTGTATAAAAAGTAGCCTATATGTTACCCAGAACTATGAACTATAATAATCGTACCAAGTTTGATCAAAATCCTTCCAGTAGTTTTTGATTTTTGCGCGAACAAAAATTTGCGGACAAACAGAAAAATTCTAAAAATCATTGTTTTGGCATTTGTTACTTTCATAAAGTCCCTCAATATTTTTTTTCTCATATATCTTCCATGTAGGTACAGACACCGATCAGTTACAGATTTATTATATTTATAGATGTAAATACCTATAACAATAAATAGGGATCAAATTACGTCAAAATGTAAAGAAACAGGTAACGTAAACTGATATAATTTCCTGAGGATCATATTGACGACATTACTTTAGGATGCGTTTTCGATGTCACGTAGGTAGAACAACGTGCTCTTATAAATAATGATCCAACTTGCTTTTACCTATCTATTTTGTATATATATATAATATTAAGTTTAGCATTATTACTAAATTTCAAATTTTGGACACCGGTTTCAATAGCGCATAGGGAGGACATTGTCTCATATCAAGGAATAATATTAGATATAATATCTTATATGTATTGTATAACGATTATTATTGTGTATTATTAATATGTAGGTAAACTAGTTACTATCTCCTAACACACTATTCAGTAATAAATATCTGTCACTGTATTAGTTACTACCTATTTATAAGTACTAGATAGTAAAAGATATCTAAATTACCTGGATACACGAGTGAAAAAAAATACAGTATACTTAATCTAAGTGTAGATTAGCTTTGGTGATCAAAAGAACCTATTTTATTTACATTACCATCGATAAGAGCGATAGGAATGTTTACAGTATTTGTAATAATAATATTTTATTGATAATTCATTTATTTTCATCAAGGACTGTGGGGAATCTACGTGTGCAGTGTTTAAGTGACTAGTGGTGCTAATACACGTATATGTTTTCGAATGTACACCATAATTCATCCGTACTAATGCTATTGAGCTGTTTCTACAGCAAACTATTTGAATTTTTCATTTGATAATAGCTTAAATTATAAATATAGGTACCATTGTTTATCTTAAGTTCAAATATATAGTAATAATTGTAAGTAGTATCTAGATATTTCTAAATGGCAAACATGTTATTAAGGACTAGTCGGCTCAAGTGTTACAGATATGCAATAATTGTAAGAGTGATATTATTCTTCGGTATACCCTCAGTTTATTTTTTATTTAGTAATGGTTATGTTGAACGAGATTACACGAACGTGGCATCTCCCACAGGTAAGTCTTGTGTACGAATTTTATCGCTTTTTTGTTCATATTTTAGACAAAATTTATTTAGATAATTATAGATTTTGTCTTGTAATATATATCTACATTGTTTCATTGCCAACCATTAATTTAATAAGGTAAACGAGATAGCATACCAAAAAAGTAAGTTTTTTTTTCTTTTATGCTTTCATATTATTTCATGCGTTTTTATTTAATTTATAGGTGGGAATGATGCACTCGTGTCACGTAAGCTGCTAAGTGTTGTAGACAAATTGGAGAAAAACTGCACCCATGCAGCTATTCTGGAATTTCCCCCAGATGGGTTCACACGACAGCAAAGGCAACATGTAAGTATAACTGTTAGACAACATTTATGGATAGATAATGTTTACCTTGTTGCATATCTAATGCACACATTATTTAATTTAAATAATATAAATGAAAGTATCGACTTTGACCGGCCACGTGGCTACCACGCAGTTGGTAAAAAGCATTTGCAAATGACTATTTTCTGCAAAATAATCATTATTGTGTAGGTACTTACAGATCATAATGCTATGCGTACGAATATATAGGTATATTAATGTAATTAAGATTAAATTTTCATTAAAACGGCAGTTTAACATATACCTACGGTACCTACCTACTATGTGCTTTGCGTCAAATAATATCTACTGTATTAATTTAGTAGATATTTTAGCTATCATTAATTATGATTTGTACCCAGTCTGAGTTAATCAGTACTATGTAGGTGCAACTCTTCAATCAGTAAGACAGAGGAGGAATTTAAACTAGTGTTGTTTGCTTGTTTAAATAAAGTTTTTATTATAAATAATTGCCTTAAAAATATAAAATAAATTCTAATATTATATTATTTACCTACTAACTATTACTTGTTATAGTGCGCGGCATCTAACGTGGCCAGATTTTGAAGTATTGTGGGCCCCACTACTTCAAAACCTTGCCAAGTTAGATGCTGTACACTAATACTTGTTTGTAGCAAAATGCGTCGCCTAGAAACAAGTATGATGTACAGCATCTAACTTGGCAAGGTTTTGGAGTAGTGGGGCCCACAATACTTCAAAATCTGGCCATGTTAGATGCCACGCACTATACTTGGATACTAATAATATTATGAAGCTGAAGCATGAAGAGTCTGTTTGTTTATTTGGTTGAACGCGTTATCTCAGAAACCAGTGTGCAGTGGTTCGAATTGAAAAAAGCTATTTGAATTGGATAATCTATAATATCATCACGCTAACCCATGAGAACCGAGCAGTAATCATATATGTCAACAAATTTGACAGATTTCCATAGCATGTTTTGGATAAATGGGTGCTACAGGGTCGAAGTTTGCCACGGGTGCAGCCGCGGGGCACAGCTATTTTTAATATAAGTGTGCATTATTTGACGCTTATAAATTCTCACACATTGTAAAGTCACTTTGCAAGTATTAGACTTGATGTTTTTGTAAAATACATGTATTTAGAACTAATTTTGTCAAATATTCATTTATTTTCTTTTTTTAATCACATTATCGTCAGACATTGCGTATTCCTTAACAACCTGGATGTATTTTTTCCTTTTTTTGACAATTTTAACAGAATACGATTATTTCAGGGATTCATATTCGTTCACTGCATCCTGGCGATATACTGTTTTATATTGCTAGGAAGCGTGTGCGAACAGTACTTCGTACCAGCCATCGAGATGATCTGCGAACGTGAGTATTTATTTGCATATTAAATATTATTAATAATAATCAGTCGGCGCAGTGGCTGTAACTGTAGTGATCACCCTGTGTCAATTGCTGTGGGTTCTATTCACATGGAAGAGTTGCGTGACCATGGAGTCCATGGACATAGTACCAAATACTTTATAGAAATGTAAAAGATTGATACAATGACTAATTCATTAGAAATTGCCTGACTGTGATTAACCAGAGATTTGAATAATGTTGATCTTTTCGTATTAAATTAGATTTCATCAATGAAATAATTTCATTAAAATATAACTAAATTAGGCTATCAATTACACTGGTCAACAAAATTTTTACCTACCTAGCTACCCTCACTATACCTGCCTATTACCATAATTTTTGATTTCGTTAGGTGTAATTTTTGTGTTACAGCTACTCACAAAATCGAAAATTAGGTACCTACTGTTTTTGTTTCACTTTCGCATTGACATGGACCGAACTAATGAACCACTCATCCGATTGTTATTTTTATTTAATTTATACATAAGGTCTAAATAACAAGGCTCTCAAATAAGACAAATGATAAAACATGATAGGTAGGTATATTTAAAGAACTTAGTTAATTAGTGATTGGGGATGCTTTGGATTATAATATTGTTGTTGAAAATACATTTTCTTCATTCACATTTAAGTCTAAATTTGAATGAAGAAACTGTCATTGCCCAATTTCCTGAAAGTTTTGGCATCGTCTACGATGAACACGGTGAAAGATTCCACAAGATATTTCTACCTGAGAAAAACGATAGGTACTCGTATATAAACTAGTCCGCGTGTGTTTACAAATTACTGTTGGATATTACAGCGAGACATCCTTGAAGCAAAATAAAAACGAAAATAATAAAGCTAACTTCATATTATTGTTGAAATATGATGCGAATATTTATCTTCTTTTTGATATTTATTTTAAAAAATCAGTCAGTCATCTGACTGAAGAAATTACAAAAAAAAACTATTCATAGGTACCTATTTGACGCATTAAAATTTCGTTCCTATTTTTTTTGTAGGTACCTAGATAAAAGTTTTCATGTTACCTACATGCTGCAGTAACTTTTTGTTGACCAGTGTTTTAGTAGAATAAATCGTGATAACCTCGATTAGTTTCAAAGTTTGCAATTGTAAACAAGTGGTCTCCGTCTACCTCAATGGGAAAGAGGTGTGAATGTAAATGTCATCATCATCACTATCTCAGCTCTGTTCCCGCTTGCGACCAACGTTTTACCTTGGAGTCCACATACCCACCTTTTGGTCTTTTACGGCTTTTATAGGAACGGTAGACGCTAACCTCGAGAGGAAAGCCTGCGCCAAAGCCTTCTGCGTTAATCAAGATGTACCGGCTTGTAGGTGAGGTTTGTTTGGTCATGTGTTTGTATGTATTGTTATATTCTTAGGTTTGGATATGGGTATGGACATAGCAGGGGCGACGTTCATGGCAGCAGCCAGTTCCAGCCCGGAGCTGTTCATCAACTGCGTCGGCACGTTTGTTACCGAAGGAGACCTGGGTGTGGGTGCTGTGGTAGGATCGGCAGTATTCAACGTGCTGGCAGTACCCGCTTGCTGTGCTCTCTTTGCTGGCAAAGTATGTATTAGACTGTAAGGCAACATTTCGACAAGACGATTCCTTCCGGTGGGGTTTCAAGGTGTGCAGTGAACCCCGGTTAGCATCTGTGTCATGCATGTGGAATTTCCCGAATTTTGTCTTCAAAGAACGGTTTGCCTGGCCTATATACATATAGCTCCGGCGAGTAACCGTCTCGTAGAAATGCAGCTAATCACTTTATGAATTGCTAAGTAATTTCTTAAAAATACTTAGGTACTTTCACATCATCATATTAGCGTTTTGTCACAATTGTATGAGAGGCTCTCGCCTCAGAGAGAGAATTAGGTACTTGTCACTTGGAATCGATATTTTTTTCATTTTCTATCGGTTTTCCGGTCCGTTACCCTTCTTCCCATCCCCCTAATTTTTTAATAATTATCAGTAGATAAATAAATAAGGCTTTATTTGCATTTGATTCCTTTTTCCCACGGAAACAATATTTATTTTTCTGTCACAAGAACAATTATTAATTTGGGACTGTTGCATTCTGCATGCTTTCTCTGTTACCAATCAAAATATGCATTTTTTAGCTTGAATTTCATTTTACATTATATTTCTTATAGTTAGGTACCTACTTAATTATTTTTATTTAGCCGTGTAGGTGTTATTGTATTTATCAATTTAGCAAATCCAGTTAAGGTTAACATTCTGATATTTCTATTATTTTATGAAATCATTTCATAGAATACTTTAATACTTCTTATTACCTAGCTGTAGTTGATAATATATTATCTAATTCTAAATAGGTATTATGCTTAAACTGATTAGTATTACTTCACATTGCTAATGAACGGAAAAAACACAACATTGTACTTCATATTAGATCGTTCTTTTAGTGTCTGCAATGTACAGACTACAGAAACAGCTACTTTACTACTTGTATTTTGTAATACAAGTATTACTATTGAATTGAAGAGAAGAATAAAGACTAACGTTTGTCATCAACGAGTTGATAATGGTAATGACAATCGCTATGATCTATTATTTACCTTTACAGATATACATACCTAACACACAGTACCTAGGCCACTTCAATAATGCTACACTCACGGTTTCTCCTAGTTAGATGTAGATACTCAAACAAGAGATGTTGAAAATATGAAGTGTTATTTTATCGATAGATACTTTTACGTGCAATATATTTAATCAAGTGCTTGAGTACTTCTAACAGTACAAGTACTAACAGCTGCTATAGTACTTAGAACCATTCATTGGGCTTGATTATGGTTCTAAATACATTTCTATATGCATTGACCGCTAATAACTACTCGATGCTCATACTACACGTGCGCTATGAGTTGAGACCGAGACCGCTACGACGGCGACGCGACGCGACGTCACCGGCGCATGTTTGTACAGCGCAAAAAAAATATCGTAAACAAGCTTCCGCCCGAGACGTTACCTATCTGTCTACCTATTTTTTTGCGATCAGTGCGTCACGGGCGACTGAGAGGCAGTGCAGGGGGAGATGGGCGGAGCGGAGAGCCCAAGTCTCAACTTATAGCGCACGTGTATAGTTATAAAGGGTTGAACCGGTTGAATTTGCAAGATATTATGATGAATTCCAATCAACGTAGTCTGTAGCTGTAGTATAGTGTAGGTACCGAGTGAGCCGAAAAACCCTGGTATTTATTTCATAATAGTTAAATGGTAATGGATTCATTTAGGGCATTAAATTTAAAGACCAGTGTATTTAGGACACCTATGTTCTTCCCTTATTGATCGGACTCTAGTATTGTAACATAATTGTATTTTTAACCATAACATCACGCGCAAAGGTTCCCTTCGCAGATCATTTAGATATCAATGGGACATGAACATGATATTTCAATTTAGCTCCTATGAAGTGTGTTGGGTTAATTCGAAATGTTCGTATTTTAAGTGCAAATACTTGTATTTTTAAATTAAATAAAACGGCTCAGTGTATACATACTTACCTAGGTACTGGTATCTTCCACAAGGCCTGGTTCAAATACATAATAGACTGACGTTTCATAGTGTGTTTACCTACTTAAACAAAAAATGAGTTGCTGAAATCCCAACTTGTAGGTATGTTTTTTTATACCACTTAGGTGGCAGACAACTCAGACAAGCACACGGCCCACCTGATGGAAAGCGTTTACCGTGGCCTATGGACGCGTGCAACACCAGGGGCGTCACACGCGCGCTGAGTGGTTATATAATTTACGATAAATCGACGGTCCCTACGTACAAATCCCTACTAATTACAAAATACAAATTTCACAGAAAGCGTTTTGAAGTTTCAAGCCACTTGTTTAAATCTTTTAAAACGCATGTGTTCTACTTAACGACGGAAGGTCATGAAATTTTGTATAACAGTAATGTACCTAATAATATAAAATTTAAATAAATAGCAAACAGGTAGTAAAAGTAATATTTAGTGAATTATTTATGACTTATTCAGTTATGCATTGGATTATTCCTAAAGAAAGTACAATAGTTGAAGTTTATTGACTTGACTATTTTTTAACAAATCTATACATACATACCTACATAATATGCTCACGCCTTTTTCCCTCCGGGGTAGGCAGAGACAACAGACCGCCATCTGCCTCTGTCCTTACGTCATAAGTACTTCACGCGCTTCTTCTACTATCATTAAACCTTTCATGCAAGCCCGCCGGTTTCGAGTCCTTTTGACCTATATATAACAAATACTATAGGTAGGTATATATTAGAAAAACTGTAGTTCAAGGTATTCTAAAGGTAATGATAACAAAACCTGCAAATCCGGTATCTAGGTACCAATCACCTAGATTGTAATTTGGGGACGCCAAAATGTGAATTTGCAAAATCAATCAAATCAAAAATCAGAAGTTAGGTACTGAACACTACATTTACAAACGATCTTCATATTGAAATAAATCAATAAAAAATAATAGTTAGGTAAGTATGTAATAATTTTGGCAAGAAAAGACGCATCAAAATCCGTTTGCGTCAAAATGCGTCCATCGCGTAATTACAAACAGACAAACAGAAAAACAGACAAGAATTCAGTAGGTACAGACACATTTAGGTACATCACTATTTTATGATAGTATAGACACATAGATGTACTTACCAAAAATTTTAGAACGAAAGTGATCGGTAACTTAGAAGGATGTGTTTAACTAATACCGATAGCGACCGCGCATCCTTTACCTATACCTATATGTATTTGTGATACCTTCTGATTAGGAACTCACAATGTTTGTACATATATGTTATCATGACACCTGCGGGCACCTACAGAACGGTAGGCATAATATTCACCTTGGCAGGTTTGATTTAACTGATTTATTATCATAAAAATCATAACAAACGTTAAGGCGACCTTGCAATCAAGAAGATAGGTTTGCTAATTTAAGAACTATTAGGTAATCTGTGATTTAAGCCCGTAGGTATACTTACCTACTAGTGGGCTAAAGTAACATCAACAGACTAGATTGATTTTGATTTACTTTAAACTAACTTTAACTAAGTACTTACTTATAAACTTTAATTTGTCTGCCACCGCATAGTACAAAATAAACTTTTTAGTTTTATTGAGAATGAAGACGTTTCTTGTACGGGACGATGTCTTGCTCCTTTAATTAACTATAATATCTTCCAATTTACCTACTTGAACTATTTTTACCAGACTAAGGCGCGTACATGTCTGATGAATGGTTATTACCTGATTATTACCGGACAACGAAGCGCGTCTGCACGTCAGAAATATGGTTGTGTTTTGGATGTCTATGTACAGTTTAGCGTCAAAAGTAGATGATCATTATAAGTAGATTAACAACGTTAATAATCTGCATGAAAATGAATAATTATGTTTCAAATAAAATTTAAATACGTATAGTTCACAGAGCAGTGGGCGCTATAAAATAATTTTAACAGCATTTTTATGAAGAAATATACCTAAATTAATTTGTTCAAAAACTAGCCCTGAAAATCTGAAAATGATCATCTACTTTTGACGCTGACTATATTTATATACCTACCTTCCTATATATTCGCATATTGACGTGTTCCACTGTAGCTCCTAAACTAAGATCCTTAAGTAATTTGATTGTACCTAATTAATGAGGTATCAATTGATTCAGTACTATGTTCTGAATGCTACGGGCTACATTTTATACGAATAACATCAACATAACGGATTTAAAATCCGAAGAAATAGGCCCAAACTCTTAAAAATTCATCCATTTTTACCCGACTGCCGAAGAAAGGAGGGTAATGTTTTTCGAGACTATGTATGTATGTATGTATGTATGTATGTATGTATGTATGTATGTCCATTTCTTTGGCACGGCCTACAGCCTAAACGGCTTGACGGATTTTGACATGCGAGGTATCATTTTATTCGTCAGGATTGTGTGAGTGACACTGGGTATATTAAAACTTCTAAAAAATCAAAATGGCAGATTTTTGGCGGCAAAATGAAAATCTTGAAAATTTGTCTTGCACGCTCTACAGCCTGAACTACTTGACGGATTTTGACAAACAAGGTGTCGTTTGATTCGTCATGATTGTGTGTATGACACCAGGTATACTAAAATTTCTAGAAAATCAAAATGGCGGATTTTTGGCGCCACAAACATTTGACTGCGAAGGACGCAAAAACTGCTGAATGAATTTCGATGCGGTTTTATTTGTTTAAAAGGTCTTGGTCAGACTTAAAATCTTACGTTTGTTTGATTACAATCGGTTTAGTAGAACCGGAGATATGAGCAAAAATATAATAATTAAGGTTGAATTTCGGTGATGTCCCTTCACTACACGAAAATTATTATCTGGACAGCTATGTAAATAACTAAAAAGTATAAAATAAAAAAAATAAATTTAAAAATTCAAAAACCCGACTGCCTAAGAACTGAAAAGAAAAAAACAAGTACTTAGATTGATGTCCGATGGTCTAGAAACATAACAACTGAACAGTCGGGATCCATTATTCGACAGCCAATCTAATTTTTCAATGGATCCCGACTGTTCAGTTGTTATGTTTCTAGACCATCGGACATCAATCTAAGTACTTGTTTTTTTCTTTTCAGTTCTTAGGCAGTCGGGTTTTTGAATTTTTAAATTTATTTTTTTTTCCAGAAATTATTCTGTTTGACATCAAGTTCTAATCACAGTGATTTTAAAAAGTTAACATAAGAGAAAGTAACGGTGTAAAAATCGCGCGTTGGCAGTCCTCAAAACAATTATTAAAAGGTGCTTTTTTATTGGTCTGAGGCGTAGTCAAAGGTTATGGTTTGAAATCAACATCAAATGTTTCATTCCGTGTAGTCTATAGAATAATAATAGTATTGTAATATAGGACTTTAGATAGACTTAGTAGTACCTACTTATATAAAAGTTTAAATAACAAACAAACATGGTATGTAAATATCCCGTCAACTATTTTATTGCAGGTCGTGGATCTGGACTGGTGGTCGGTGTCAAGAGATTGCGTAATGTATGCTGTAGCGGTAGTGGCTCTAATACTCACGCTACTCGACGACGTGATATATTGGCACGAAGCGCTTCTACTGGTGCTCATGTACACTTTCTACATATTAGGTAAATTGAAATTCATCTTTACTTTACTGTTTGCTAGTATTTTAGTTAACCATCAGATGGGCCGTGTGCATGTCTGCCACCTAAGCGGTATAAAAAGGCGATTGACTGATTTTACGATATAGATACAGTCACCATCAAAAGTAGATGATGGTTGCAAATATATTCTGGAATAACATATTTTACATATAACAGGTTGCCATACAAACATCTATGGCAGTCGTTACGGGTAGTTGGAGCCTACAAAAGTCCAACCAGTCTAACTTGGAACTTCGATATCGCCATTGGTTATAATGACCATTGGTTGTGGAGTTCAGATGGCAGTCGCTCCACGGAAAATATCGAAGTTCAGCTGCATCACAGTTAGACTGGAAAACCGACCTCAACTGAGTTGGGAAAAAGGTTCAGAGAATGATGATGAACACAGGTACATAGATAATATACTTTTTATACCAGGAATAGATTCCCATGGGTAGCAACAGCTATTAGAGCAATATTTTTATTACTGACGAAAACAATTCCGTATTGTACATGAACACTTGGAATAGTGTAACCACCGGTATTACTACTAAGTTACTACCGTACTAAACTGCTGCCTACTATTTAATAATATAAATATTATGATTACCTAAGTACCTGCCAATCTAAATAAATATTATGATTTCAGCTATGATATTCAACAGTCGTTTGGGATCCTTTGTCAAAAGTGGGTGTTGGACTTTCAAAAAACCGAAGCCGTATACTGAAACAATGCCGTTACTTGCAAAAGGTAAGGAGGGATTAGATTAAAGACATAGGCAATATAACATGACATAATCATTAAGAAACTTCTATGGGTGGACCCATGAGGATAACCATTACACTGACAATGAATGTAAAAGATAGCGTATTACACAAATGAAAATTGTGCGTTAAATTATAATCAACGTTTTAAAATACTATACTAAGTGGTAAAACAGTGCTTTCATTAAGAAACATAAATTACTTTGATCAAAAACTAATAAGTACTCAAGATCTAAAAATGACAATCTACTTTTGACGCTGATAATACAGTCTTTACTTACATAAATTTTTATTTATTCAGATAAAATCCATCCTTTGGACGCAGTACGACGTATGAGCCACGCACCCACATACACACACGTCCAGGGCAACGACGGCGACGTGGAAAAAGGAACGATGGAGATGAGACGCCACGATTCGACTGATTCAGGTATTATTCCACTAATTACTTATATGCCAATATTGTTTGAGAGTATAGTCTTAAACCACATTAAGCTGGTCTTAGTCAGATTCACTCTTCTTCGCAAACGATGGGTACTAATAGGTAGATGCTTGCTTTGAACAGCATCGCAGTGCACGACTACTGAGTCTTCCTCTGAACAACTCGCACTCAATGCCGAGTGTCGTGCACTCAATATGATACAAGTTAACGATATAGGATTCTTTTATATGAAAGTTAGTTACATCGATCCAAGGATGACACATGAGCCCTTAAGATGGCAACATTTTTAAGTAAGTATAAATATTGTAAAAATGTGTTAAAAAAAGCAAAGCAGAGTCTCTGTTGCAACCGGGAACAATGCCCATATATGATAAAAAAGTGCTCACCGCGACTACTAACCTTCGCATTAGGTACGTACCCAAAAATCCAATTTGCCAAAATCACCAAAATCAAAGATCAAAGATGCTGGGATATGTGTACCTACTTTTTAACCGACTTCAAAAAAGGAGGAGCTATTTTTTTGTATGTATGTTACGCGATCGTGGCGCCAATTATGGATGGCTTTTGAATTTTTTTTTTTTGTTTAAAAGAGACTACTTCTGAGGTGGTCCCATATCCAGTGTATCAGGATCTGATGCTGGGATCTTGGGAAAATCGAGGGGAAATTATCAAATTTACGGCAAAAATTCTGTTTTTGATGCCCCTGTACACAATAAACCTCATAAATAGGTACTTTTCTATTTCTGTACACTAAAAAGTAAAAAAATATTAGTTTGTGTAGTCGGTTTTTTAAACGTAGTTATAATTAATTATATAAAGTCAAAGTCAATGTCTCTATTCGTTGAATATGGTACAAAATGGTGTTTAGGTAGGTACATAATGTAATCTTATACTATATAATTCAAAGTCCTGACTGACCTAGAGACAACGCACAGCCTAAACCGCTGGTCGTAGAGACTTGAAATTTGCAGAATGTGTGTGTTTTGATGCGTAGAGGTGTACTAAGAAAGGATTTTTTTAAATTCGAACCCTAAAGCCCTAAAAAGGGCTAAAAACGTGCTTTTGCTAGAACTCAAGAACGGCTGAACAGATTTTCATGATCTATGATTTTTTGGATTTGTCTCCGCCTCGAATAGCATATAACATAATTAAAAATATATGATTCATTCAGGAAAATTAGTAATAAAAAGAAAATTAGATGTTGCAAACGTTTTTATCGCCATCTATAATAGTTGTCATAGCAACAGGAACTAAAATTGACTTTGTCTAAATTTTCATAGAGTAATATCCTTTACTTCTTTTTCCTGAAAAGTAAATAGAATGTATTAATTTTTAGGGTTCTGTGCCTGATTAGGAAAAAAAAACTTATCTCTTCGTTATCCGTCTGTCTGTCTGTCAAGACCTCTTTCTTAAGAACACGTAGAGGCATCAAGTTGAATTAGATAAAAGGAATTTTGCGGATAATGCTTGGCATTACACGAAGCGTAATATCCAAACTGTGGTCTCACTATCGAAAAATAGGTGGCTTGACCTACCATCTCCTGGCCTGCACTCATGGAGGACGGAGGTCGTTAAGTTACCTTCGGCGACGTTAGTGAGTCACCTGCACCGCAATCGGAGAGTTTTGAATTTTTCGTGCGGAAATCCCCACGAATCTCTCCCCTCCTCTGGCCAGTAGGGACGTAATATCGGACTTGACCGGCTAAAGTTGAACTCCGTGGGCACACCACCTCTTCATACACTGGTAGAGTCTCCAGAATGGATAGAGTGGCGCCATGTCCTAGAAGCAGACGTCGGTGGGGTAAGCCTCATGGTGAGGTCCCTGGTGCCGACCATGGTCACCATAGAGAGTATGTGGAACGCCACCGCTTTTTTTGCGAGGCAGTAATGCGCGCAGAAGAAGTGGTGGAAAAGATACGGGAGAGATCTAGCACTCCCCCGTGCCGATGAAGGCGCACCGGGCGGCGTAGTTCGCAGAACCATCTCCGTCCTCCATGAGTGCGGGCCTAAGGTGACGGTCGAGGCTAACCGTCACCCTAGCAGAAGCAGACCCAGGGTGGCAGGGTGTTATATTTCCACGCGCGCATTTTTTATAGAGATGGGGATTTAGATTCCTAATAACACGTCGAGGTCGCCAGTGCTGGTGGCCGGAACCGGTTGGGGTTTTTGGGATATCCTTTCTAGGACACACCAGATTGCTCGATCACACAGGCATTGGTAGGACTCCGACATACCAACCTCTCCGTTGGCTCCGTTGAGGTAAAGCCCGACGGGGTTTTTCCGCACGAAAAAAAGGGGTATTTCCCTTTAGGCTAGAATCCAGATATTTTGCAGAAAGTAAGATCTTATAGCATAAGTACAGGAAAAAGTCCGGAAAGCATAAATATTACCTACTTCACCAAAAAAAATGTATTTCTGTCATTCAAGACAAGAACCACTGCCAATAAAGTTAAGTTCGCCCCCTTTTTTGTCGTGTGGAAATCCCCCTCAACCCAATTTTGTACGGAACCCTGCGTGCACGAGCCCAATTCGCACTTGACCGGTATTTATTAGTATATCCTCTTTCTTTACTTTCATGAACTTCTTGAATGTTAAATCAGGTTGTCAAATGTCAATGTCTGTAGCAAGATTATAATAATAAAAAAATCAGATTTTCGAAAATAAATAATGTTCACTAATTTGAGATAGTGCATCGAATGTGAAAGTGCAATGCAATTATGATGAAAGGGTTTTTCAAAGGGCCTCTTCCGAGTCACACATCATACTTTGGCCGGAGTAGCTATCTAATCCCCATAAAATCTAGAAGACAATGAAAAAGGATACTGATGGTAAATAAACGGGCTTTGGCCGCGATACATGGCACTGTACTTTGAAGGGTTTGATAGAACTTGAGATGAAATGAATACGTTTAGCTGCAACCACTGATTGCGAAGGAATAGACATTGAAAGTTAGTACGGGCAGTCCCTCAGCTTAAAAAAGACTTGGTGGCGATAGCCAACATTCACGCGGGCGGAGCCGCGCGCGGGTACGCTAGTGTTGTTATAAATGTTTATAGCTACACCCTTAGCTATAGAAATACTTTTTTGTTTACTTTCAGATACAAGCACAAGCTCCGTATGGTCTTGGCCCGGGGAAAAGACAGCAATTTGGAAGAAACTGCTGTGGATATTAACATGGCCCACAAGCTTGATATTGTGGCTGACTATACCAGATTGCCGCCGGCGGCCGAACCTGTACCCATTAACTTTTCTGATGTGCATCACTTGGATAGGTGGAGTTTCGTATATTGTGGCATGGATGATCACAGTCCTGGGTAAAAAAATATAATTATTAACCTATTTTCCTACTTTCCGCTCGTTGCTACAATAGAGAATGTATTTTATATTAAATGAAATATCGACTGCAGATACATGAACATCTATAAACTTGCATCCATACAACTGTAGTGACAGCAAGAAAAACTATCCAGGAATCACATTTCCATCAAATTTGGGTGACACGTTGCAAACCAAAATTCAGTCATACATGAACATGGGTAGCCGTTGCCATTTTTTGACACAGGCTCCTGTTCAAAGAGTTCTGTCCATAGGTTTTTAAGATCATGGTCTTTATAATAATAAAATTAAATTATGTTGTGTAGGTGACACCCTGGATGTGCCAGACAGTATCACGGGGCTCACTATTTTGGCAGCCGGTACCAGTCTACCAGAAGCGGTATCCAGCGTATTAGTAACAGTCCAAGGTAAGTACTTACTTTTACTATTTCATAATATAAAGCTAAGTAAAACATTTGTTTACTTCTTTATTCATTGACTGTTGCTAGTGGCTCCAACTGCATGAACTAGTCCGGTGATAGGTCCCAGGATAAAAGTAGCCTATGTTCTCCTTCGTACAATATTATTCTCCGTTTGTTAGATATTTTGTTAACTTGGTGGTAATTTCAGGAACTAGGACAGGTACACGGAAAGTCGATTACAATTAAAAAGGTTAAACTAACTACTACTACTTTCAAGTAAGTAGTATGCGTTCTAATGTTTAATAAAGCGTGTTTCTGTAGGTCATGGAACGATGGGAATCAGCAACTCTATTGGATCAAACACGTTCGATATTCTGCTATGTTTGGGTCTACCTTGGCTGATTAAATCGTTGGCGGACCCTACAGTTCCTGGCAATCATTGGGTAAAGTTTTCTTCTGTTTTCTTATGTTAGGTACCTATACTAAGTTAATAAAAAGTAAGAGAGCCTTCACAGGAAGTGTGTGTAGTTGTCAATTTGAGGTTTTGAGATTTGTGTGTCCGCCTGGTATAGAAAGAAGGTATAAAAATAGTTATATTATAAGTAGGTTGGATAAATATATTTATTAAAACGCTTATAAATGTAGATGATAATTCGTCCAACGCGGAGGTCTCGAATAAAAAATTAAAATTCGCAAATTCTGTTGACGTAAATAAGTACTACCTAATAGAAAATGAAATACTTTGACTTAGGTATAGTATCGACACAGAATATATACCTAATAGTACTCATGTATTTTAATTGCAAGTATTTTTAACATCTTTCTCACTGTATTTCTAAATAATAGTCGTTTTTACGGAATGTAGTAGAGCAATTTATTTAGTGTAACTTTAGTACTATTTGCACTGTTCCCAACGTTTTGGTTGCTTTTCAGCAGCCATGGTTACGAGGAGACTAAAAATAAATCGCGATATAAGCAAATAGTTGTTTTTATATAATAAGCGTAAACTTTTGAACATTTATTTTTGTTGGGAATCCCTCGCATTTTTGGAGAAAATCCTATTAAAACGATCAGGACCGTCTATTTAATTAACCCGAGTGTTCATTGCTTTAATATATACCTACTTATATTTCAATACTAGCCTATAATCGCAGCTTCACCCGTGTGGATCACACCACACCCTACTGCGACGGTTAGATTTCGATCTTATTCTATAAAAGGCAAAAAGTATAATCACATAGCTAGAATCACATAGGTAGTTACTAGTTACGAGTGCTACGACTTACGTCTCCTTAATTAATTTTGCTACAATGTGAGTTTCATAATTTACTAAATTAAGTACCTAATTAATGTCTGCAAACATCTTTAGTGGATGAAGACTGCTCTCAATGCGAAGCTTTAGATATTAACGAGTAGGTTAACTGCATCTCAACTGTAATGCCATTTTGCTGTCATGTATTACGAACGTTCAGTTAATTTACGTCCATAAAATCTCGAGTCAAGTTTAGTTCTCTGTTATCTCTTCTTCAATACTGACACAATGGTCCCTACGTCCAAACCCCTTTATATACTTTTTTTTAACTTTAAACGCTTGTGTTCTACTTAACGTAAAGTAATGACATGACGTAAGATGGTGATCAATCAACAGTTAGTAATGTGATATTTTCTTATAAGAGTTATAAGTAACAAACAGGCAGTAAAAGGCAGTAAAAATTTAATGGCATTGTAATGAAAATAATCACTTATTTAGTTACGCATTGAAACTAATGACTAAGTATTTTTTTACAAAACGGCAGTTTCTTTTTTTTATCGTGCGGAAATCGCTATGGATACCACCCACCGTCGTCGGCCAACCTGCAATTCGCTTAGGCGATTGCACCTACCTACTTGAAACCGGCGATACAATCTGTACTTAGATAAAACTAGTTTAAAGTCAAGACTCGTGACTATATTGTTCTAGACTACGGGCCTAATAATACTATAAATATTTAATTGTCTTTTGTCTTTAATATTTCAGGTGACAATAAATTCCAGTGGGCTATCCTACAGCGCGATATCCTTGCTGTCCACACTTTTCGTGCTGTACGGCTGTCTGTTGCTTAACAAGTTCCAATTGGATTGGAAAGTTGGAATCACCTGCGCTCTCGTGTACGTCGCGTACTTAGTCCTGGCTGCGCTGATCGAGCTCAATGTGTTCTTTGTTGTTAACCTGCCCATATGCCCTCACTAAACCTTTATGATGTAACAACACTAACATAAATCATCTGTCCTTTTCTATCTGATAATGAAAGAAACAGATGCAGTTAGAAAATTTTAGAGAATTATAAGTTTAGAGATATAACAACAGAATTAGCAGCACTCATTTTTTCGTAATTTTAGTTAGTCATAAGAATAGTCTATTTCAAATTGTATACATATAATGATTTAGACAGTTTCAGTTAGTTAAGTTGAAATTTCTTGTAAATATTTTGGGCTTGGCCTAACCATTCTGAATTACACTGGTGCTTATAAATAGTATGTAATTGTATTAAGTTAGGTACTTTAAATATTTAGTAGCATGTTTAGTAGCCCACGTACTTTTTTTTTTAAGTGAGTATAGCGTGTTTATGCATGATGCCTCCGAGATGTGCATCGCAACCTACCTACCTAGAGTTTAATAGTTTCTCGAATGTCCGGCAATCTTCCGGGATTCACTCATTTTTTCGTAATTTTAGTTATTCATAAGAACAGTCTGTTTCAAATTGTATACATAATATGCGCCCTCGTAATTTAGTTTTGTTATTAAAATAGAATAGTCTCACTAATATCAAGTATTAGTAGACCTATTAGAGGTATAGATACTGTAAAAAATACATAGTATTTGTTTAGTCTAGTAGATAAAATTATAAATAGGTAAGTTACATACATTATAAAGGTTGCCTGGCAGAATTGCGTTAAGCGATAAGGCCGCATTTTGTACGGCTGTTTTCTTGTATTTAATTTCTGTAGGTATCCAGAATTTTGTAATCGGTGTACAATAAAGCATATAATAAATAAATAAATAAAATAAATAAATAAGTTCTGTAGGTATCCAGAATTTTGTAATCGGTGTACAATAAAGCATATAATAAATAAATAAATAAAATAAATAAATAAGTTTAAGTATAATTTTCTCCTTGTTTGTTTACTTAACTACTTTTATACGTTTCATTGTCTAAGAAGAGTTGCACTTTGCTATTTATGGTCCAAAGCTTAGTACATACCTACCCAACGGTATAATAGGCTAAATTTAATAGAAATGTGCAGTAATGTGTGAATTTTGTTACCTATAAAATCCCATATTACGAGTAAGTGGGTATATTATTTCATCAGTCTTATACCTAATTCATTATAGGTATATTATGAAATGTGTGTGCGAAGCATCTTTTGTCGAAAACAAAAAAGAACTTTCACTTAAGTTCTTTGTATTAGTGTGGTACCTATCTGCTTGAGGCTTAAACAATGACATTGTATTGTTTAGATCTGAGAACGCACCAACTATATAGCCAAATTTAATACCTAAGTACACACTGAGCCTACACAGTTGCATGCCTTTTAAATTTAATATCTAAGTATAAAACTTAAATTGGAATTATATTGTTTCTTTTCACTCCTGTCTTCCCCCCTCCCACTGACTCAAAGGTTTGATGTCATCTCTTGCCAAAATAAATCCTGATTTTACTATCCAGTTCCTTTTCGGCGTTATAGGTATAATTATGCTACTTATAATTTAACAATGTTTCCACCCTATTCACGTAATAAACTGAATGAACAAAATAACAAATGTATGGCGCTACAAACAACGCCTACAACTAAGAACAAAGGCAACCAATGTAATTTGGTTGGATAGTAAGTATATCGGTAAGTTATGTAGGTACTCGTAAGTAGGTAGATAGATACTAGGTAGGTAGGTAGTCGTACTAAATACCTATGCTATTATTAGGTATATTGTACCTACTTACTATTGAACGAGCAATTCTTGTACATAGGTAGGTAGGTACCTGCAATACATAAATATCTAAATAAATAAATAGGTATTCTTTTAAAGAACAAAATACTAAATGTTGTATACTCCGATTTTTAATTCTAGGCAAGAAAATGACATTTGCAGTGTTGCAGGTTTTTTGTATCAAATAAATAGTGATGTGTATGAATTGAGTTTACCAATAACATAAGTTAGTCGTGAGTCGAGATTATAATTCTTTTATTAAATATATAAATAAAAATTTTATACAAATAAAAATATGTAATTTACGGTAATTAAACAGAAAACATACACAGTAAGTAATTAAATCTATATATTATATAAAGTCAATTGCTTTTCGTTAGTCTCGCTAAAACTTGAGAACGGCTGGACCGATTTGGCTGAAAATTGATGCGGAGGTAGCTTAGAACTAGAAGAAGGACATAGGATACTTTTTATCCTGCCACGGGGACAAAGTATGCCACGGGCGAAGCCGCGGGACACAGTTAGTATTCTATAAAAAATATTTCCGTCGTGTAATGTACTAGTCGAGCATAAACTGCAAAGAGGTTCATTCACTGATAAAAATAAAGAATGACTAAAGTATCTAGTCTATTGATTGCTGAACATCACTATTGTAGATTGTAGCGGGTCACCCTTTTTTGTATCAGTGACAGTTGCAGTTGACATTTTCTTGCCTAGAATTAAAAATCGGAGTATAGGTACTTCGTTGTGAGTGCTATTCTCGGTCTCAAAAATTAAAAATTTAAAAAACCCCCGAACCAAAAAAAAGAACAATAAAATACCTGCAAAAAGTAAAAAATAACTATTATATTATGACCTATCTCCCCTAAGTATTGAACCTTTATTATTATTATAGGTAGCTATATTATTTACTCATTCATATTTTTAACTAACAGTTTGTCTCGTCGGGGACCTGTTCCTTGATATGCTCAATTGTTAATAGTATAGAGCGGTCCCCCCGACAAGACAAACTGTTAGTTAAAAATATGAATAAGTAAATAATATAGCTACCTATAATAATAATAAAGGTTCAATACTTAGGGTAGATAGGTCATAATATAATAGTTATTTTTTACTTTTTGCAGGTATTTTATTGTTCTTTTTTTTGAGTCGGGGGTTTTTTAAATTTTTAATTTAATTTTTATTTCATGATTTTTATAGGGGTAACTTAAGTATAATAGCTAATTCATTATTTAATATCAACATACGTATGGTCTATCCACAATTAATCAGAGCTAATGCGAATTGCGCGGAGAGTGTGGTTACAGAATTAGAAATACATTCCACTCCTCATATCTTTCGAATGGCTAAACCGATTTTCATAAAACTTACGATTTCGTGATGTATAAGTTATGACCTTTCATTTGATACCCAACACGGGTATATTTGAACACATTCAATTTTCCATCACCACTTTCACCCCTCATATCTTCGAAATGGCTTAACCGATTTTTATAAAACATAGCTAAGAACACTCTCCCCCAACCCATATTTCAAACAAAAGAAACAGAATCAAAATCGGTTCATCCGTTTGGGCGCTACGATGCCACAGACAGACTTACAAACACGCACACACACACACACACACACACACACGTCAAACTTATAACACCCCGTTCGGGTTTCCGTCGGGGGTTAAAAATGAAAAACAACAGAGCGAGTGGAATTACATTCCATATTTTATTATTTCTATTAGGTAGTTACATTTGCCTAACCTTTCATCTGGCGCACCCTGCGCACAATGAATTAATGGTCGCTCACCAGACGAGGGGCTAAATAATATTACAAAACTAAATAGGTAGGTATAAAAATTACTAGCCGACGGCGATGGATCTGGCCCATCGCCCATCTGGCTCATCGAGGTTGGTTAGGTTAGTTAGGTAGGCATAATAATTTCATGATCCCTAATCGCTGTCAAACATACGGCGATTTTAAGTTTTACCACAGAATACCTACCTACCTAATAGTAGTTAGGTGGGTACTACGTACAGCTGCAGTTGCACTACTTTGATATTGAAGAATGCCGTAATCTACAAGTTAAGTAGGTGAGTATCGCCTTTTGATCCGAGTATGTTGTATACATTCGTCGCCAGCTCGAGTGTTACAATTCGCACTTTATAAGAAAATTGAAATACCTAAAACAGGAAGTGATGACATATGGCAAAGTTAAGGAAAGATCTATGTCTGAGTAAAACATTAGTAGGTTTTAGTATGAGACCCACTCAGACCTTGGGGACCTAAACCAAATTCAAGTCCACGTAATAGTTACACCTGTTAATGGACGAACGAAGCGCTCGGTATTAAGAGGTCAGAAACCAGTCATTAGATAAGCCAAATCGATAATAAGAGGCAAGAAAAGTACCTACCTACCTATTTTGTTTTCAGTTATTTTACGGTAAATATACATGTAGGCATTTAGAAAACTGAACTCGATTTGATTAGGTACCTACTTGACTTAATACTTGTCTTATTAATAAGGTACTTACAAGCAAATATAAAACGTATTTTAATACGAATCAAATAAACTAGATAGCCACAAAAATAATAGCACATACCTATTATAAATAAATGATTGTTTTATAATAAGTCTGTAGGTAGGTATGGAACAATTTTTAGGCCTCGCGAACTCTTTATAGGTGGGTAAGTACTTATGCCACAGTTTAATTTAATATCTTCAGATTATTTTATAATACGAAGATATTAAAATAAAAACGTATTAATCCTTAATATCTTGAGTTTCATTGTTAGACCAGTGCCGATAGCTATGAAAATGGTAAAAAGTAAAAGAAATTTATAGTAGGATGAAACCTGTTGTAAAAGGAAGAGAATATAATAAAAATGATAGGAAAAATAAATTACGGGCGATCTGAGCTCGGGAAGGGGGGAGGGGGGTGAGTTTTAAGGGTAAAAACGGTTTATCTCGATTTCCGGCAAAACTACAAGTCCTATGGAAAAAAGTTAAATGACAAAGTTGTAGGTAATAAAAAGACCTACAACTTTTGTTTTTACACTTTTTTCACATAACCTCAAAAAGTATGTGAAAAATTCAAATAATCAAGTTTTTGGTTTTTTATTTTTATCTTAAGCAAAACAAATTTGTTTTCCACGAAATTTGGTGAAAACTTAGCTTTTTATGTCCCAAAGACACTGTAATTTTTTTGATTTGAAATACTCTTTTTTTCAGCTTATTTTGACTAAATATCGAAAAACCACCCCAATTTTCAATCGAAAAATCTCACGTCAAAATATCAGCTTTTTAAAAAAAGTCAAAAAGTTTTTTGTTCTTTGAAATCTCTTCTTTCTGATAATGTAAAAATATATATACATTGCTATGGTAAATGTTCTCAGAAAATGCAAAGAAGAAAAACTCGAATTCGAAATTAACATTTTTGTATTTAGTCATTTCCTCGCTGAGGTGGGATGAAAAGTTACATGTTGCACTATAACTTTATGGTTGCACTCGAGTGCAAAGATTTTTCACCTTGTGCTCTTTTGATTCCCTCGCTAAAGCTCAGGGTTCTATTTTGTGATTATTGTATTTAGTCATTTCCTCGCTGAGGTGGGATGAAAAGTTACGTGTTGCACTATAGCTTCATAGTTACACTCGAGTGCAAAGATTTTTCATCTTGCGCACTTTTGATTCCCTCGTTAAAGATCTGGGTTCAATTTTTAGAACCCTTCGCGTGCTCAGTTTTGATGACCGAGCAAGCGAAGGGTTCATAATTTGAATCACGACCGCAGCGAGCGATTCACAAAATAGAACCCTGAGCTTTAGCGAGGGAATCAAAAGAGCACAAGGTGAAAAATCTTTGCACTCGAGTGCAACCATGAAGTTATAGTGCAACATGTAACTTTTCATCCCACCTCAGCGAGGAAATGACTAAATACAAAAATGTTAATTTCGAATTCGAGTTTTTCTTCTTTGCATTTTCTGAGAACATTTACCATAGCAATGTATATATATTTTTACATTATCAGAAAGAAGAGATTTCAAAAAACAAAAAACTCTTTGACTTTTTTTAAAAAACTGATATTTTGACGTGAGATTTTTCGATTGAAAATTGGGGTGGTTTTTCGATATTTAGTCAAAATAAGCTGAAAAAAAGAGTATTTCAAATCAAAAAAATTACAGTGTCTTTGGGACATAAAAAGCTAAGTTTTCACCAAATTTCGTGGAAAACAAATTTGTTTTGCTTAAGATAAAAATAAAAAACCAAAAACTTGATTATTTGAATTTTTCACATACTTTTTGAGGTTATGTGAAAAAAGTGTAAATACAAAAGTTGTAGGTCTCTTTATTACCTACAACTTTGTCATTTAACTTTTTTCCATAGGACTTGTAGTTTTGCCGGAAATCGAGATAAACCGTTTTTACCCTTAAAACTCACCCCCCTCCCCCCTTCCCGACCTCAGATCGCCCGTAATTTATTTTTCCTTTAATTTTTGTTACATTCTGATCCTTTTCCAACAGGTTTCATCCTACTATAAATTTATTTTGTCTCAAAGTCTATCGGCACTGGTCTATGTAGCCATTGTAGGTAGATAAGTTACATAGATACAATGTAAAATGAAATTGTCGATTAATTAATTAAATAGATAAATCTTTTGACTGCTAAAGTCGAAGCATGCAGAATGTTAAAGTGTGGTAGTCACAAATCATCGATCACAAATATTAACGTTCTGTGACAGAAAAACATAGGTACCTAGGTACTACCTATGGTTGATGTGGAAAAAAGGAATCAAATTAAAATAGGTACAGCATTATTTATGAACTAGTTACACATTTTTTATGGAACGAAAAACCGGCAAAATAATCGTGCAATGACTCTTGCACGTCTATTCGATGGAGCCATCATAAGTGTAGGTATACCTAAATACTAGGTACTTTAAAAATTTTATTTAAAAAAATACTTTAAAACGTTTAGGTAGGTACCTACTACTTTCTAAACTACGCCGTCCTAAAAGTCAATCAGATTTCGAAAATATACATTACCTATTTTGTAATCCTATGGAATATATACAGAGATAAAAATACAGGGCCCGTAGACAAGTGTCAAAAGTCTAAATCGCTAAGGAAACGAATAGCTTTGGACACTTCTTGTCTACGGGGGCAGTTCTATTACGAGTATACCTACTTCAATGTTTTAAAATACTACTAGCGCCATACATTGGTGGCGATTTTACTATTCTTAAAAATTCAATTTTTTAATATAGATAGTCTGGTTGCAGTTTTGTAAACTTGGGCACTTGGGCATTATTCTGTTTGACATCAACCTCTAATCACAGTCGAAACGTGGGAAGTCAGTGCGCTTAGTTACGGTTCGGACAGGCAATCAGAATGGTGGCTGATCTTGTTCTGTATCTATCAATAAAGTAGATATTCTATATTAACATAGTCATTAAACATGGCAATGCTGCCAATCTGTTTGAGATGTTCAGCTATTTACTATCCCTAGTCATAGGTATAAGTAGATATAAGTACGAGTATCTACATTATTACACTAAGCTAACAAAAACTGAACACATTGTTGTTAGTAAACATCGTAGGTACCTACTGAAACACAATAGGTGGTGATGACATAATGTAGGTACATTGGAAAATTATTATTTTGTATCATAATACATAAGACGTTCAACTTTTCCATTCCGACGCGTAAAAGTGTAAAAAAGAACAGACAATACATAATGAACACTGTAATTAAAGAGCACACGCGAGTGGCGGTAGTCGGCGCGGCTCTCCTGCTCCTGCACGCATGTCGCTACTCGCTACACAACATAAAAACTCTCGCTGCTCTAGCTCACTCATGTTCATACATCTTACTTACACCGTAATATGTACACGTTAATTGTTTCATAACCTACTATGCAACGACAATGCATCAATATATCACTTGGGCAGCGTTCCAATTGCATACAACAAAAAAATTGGAAACAACGATCCATAGAATATTAATAATTCTTACACACACTATTCTTAAAGCTAACTAAACTAATTTTGTCGTGGAATAAAATAATCTAAAAGTCTCTCCCAAAATGTCTTTGTTAAAGGCTTCAGTGTAGGCATTTGTGGCACAGAAGTAACGCATATCTTAGCAGGCAGTCGGTGCATTACAAAAGGATAGGGATGTTTAGCCACTGGAGATATTGATGTTCCAATCAGGCTAACCGTGGGTTTTGCAAAATTGAGGGGCTGGCTCTTTACAATTTGCCGCTGACTGGCCCCACCGACCAAAAGTATTGGTAGAGTACTTCCTTTCATAGCGGTAACAGATGGTCTTGTGGTGTCGGTAAATCTACTGGAGGACGAAGGTCTAGCAGTTGAAGTCGTAGTCGTCTCAATGGTGTCGGGAAATATAGAATCTTCGTAATCTTTGTTCTCATCGACTATAGGGCTGACAAAAACCACTTGACTTAAACTGTTAATATCATGCACTAATTTAGCATGTTCTTTAACTAAATAATCTCCTCTCGGTATCAAATTGTCAATGAAGTTGATACGACTTATCTGCCGAGACATCGCTTGAGGGTTGAGCATAAACTGAGCAGGTGCATCCGGAATTGATCGTTTTCTGAGGAACTTTCTGCCTAGTGGAGTTTTTGATCGCCAGCCTTAAAATTATAATTACCAAATTAAAAAAATCTCGACAAAGTAACTTAAGTCTTAAGTATACTTGTAACAATATTATTACCTTCATTCAAAATCGTAGCTAATCTTTCTTTACTATAGTCGACACAGTTTACCTGGAAAAAACATTTGCAAGTATTAGACATGTACATGTGTAACAGATTTCAGGTAGGTTCATTAATATCTCTATGATTATTATGATGCACAGCATAAAAATATTCACAATTTTAAAGTTCTTTCTTTTAAGTTTTAAACTCGCTTCAGGCATCTAAATAAAATCTTTTCGCTGTAAAAAAAACAGTTCGCACACTTTGATAAATAATTATCTCACCAAACTACGCTCATTACTTATTAGCAGTACCTAAAAACAGAATCTTCGTGGATCCGACACACCGTTCGGCTAGCCACCCCACAATGCAGTCAACTGAACCGCATGCGGACAGCCGCAAGCATTACCTTTTATATAAAGTAATAAATGAATTTTATTGATAAATGGTTCGCCCGATTAATTTGACATCGGCGCAACATGGCATTTTCTTCCACAATTTCCTGTTATATTTCATCTCATCAGTAAGGTAGGTGCACATTTCTTTATCACGTCCTCTTTCATTGAACCTATCCATCTTTCTTAGGCCTGCCTCCGCTACAAAAGTCCTCTTCATTCATTGATTTTCATACCTTCTTACTTTAAACCCCTTTAACAACATTGCTTTCATCTTGTCTCATACCTACAACTTATACGACTACTCGCTTTCGAATACATATCTACTAAAATCTATAAGTATACTAGCTGTTGCCCACGGCTCCGCCCGCGTGGATGTCGAAATCCGTTTCAAAAACTATCCTATCTCTCAAGTTGGATCGAACTGCACATGGTGTGCGAATTTTATTATAATCGGTTAAGTGGTTTAGGAGTCCATTGAGGACAAACATTGTGACACGAGATTTATATATATCTACTAGCTGTTGCCCGCGGCTCCGCCCGCGTGGATGTCGAAATCCGTTTCAAAAACTATCCTATCTCTCAAGTTGGATCGAACTGCACATGGTGTGTGAATTTTATTATAATCGGTTAAGTGGTTTAGGAGTCCATTGAGGACAAACATTGTGACACGAAATTTATATATACATATTAAGATAAGTACCTATATATAAAAGAAAGTCATGTTAGTTACACTATTTATAACTCAAGAATGGCTGAACCGATTTGGCTGCAAATTAATAGGTAGCTTAGAACCAGGAGACTTTTTTAGTGGAGGGTGGAGTGAATAGTGAAGTGGAGTAGAGAGTCTAGTGGATAGTTGTTTAATAGCTGGCGCTACCGACTTCCACGCGGGCGAAGCCGCGGACGAAAGCTAGTATAATAAACGTAACACTTCTAAATTTGTGGTAACAAGTTTTGTTATTCATGAATATCCCACGGTAATAAAGTGGATATCAAAACAATACCCACATCAATTTCACTTGTATGAAACTTGAACCTATTAGGTAATCGGTGCTTGAACTTATGTAAGTAGGTCCCCACTAGTAGGTACTTAGGCCCGATTAATAGATGACATTTACCTCTGTGATAAGTCTCAAGCGTGCACTTTAGACATTGGCACAAAATAGGTATCTCAAGTACCTACACGCTTGAGACATATATGTCATGACATATATCTCTATCTGAATATCATCACGCTACTGCCCGAGGGAGCGGAGCAATAATCATAAATGTGAACAATTCCGGTAGATTCCCAATTCCCATACATTTTAGGAAAACTGATTAATTATGAGCATATTATGTGAGTTAAAAGGGGTGCATCGGGATTCGAACTACGCCACGGGCGAAGCCGGGGTAGGTCAGCTAGTCACTAATAAATATAAAGTAAACCAACACCGAAAACGCTGCCATTAAAATGCTGTGCACAGGTGTTATTGGGACGTCAGGTTTACTAATGGTGTTCAATTTGTAGTAACTTATGTATTCACTCAATCTGTTGACTGTTTCTGTACCTTTTTTATAAATAAAATAAATAAACGTTACTAACCGCTATTTATTCAATATCGTTCGAGACTTACTTAACTAAACACGCAAAGTCATAAACTTAACTTACCATCCATCACAATAAAATTATGTTTAAGTGTGTACCTACTGTGTGTAGGTAATTAGGTATCATAGAAATAGAAATAATGGAATTTATTTAATGAATAGATAATAATGCTTAATATACAGTATCAATAGTGTCAATCTATAATCGCTTTGCAATAATAGCAGATACCTACCTACATTAATTACCTCTATAGAAATCATGCACCCAATACTGAAGTTGAAACACTACAAAATATAAACAGGACTAAGGCAGCATTGTTAGCATCGCCGATTAATTTCACGGAAACCAACGATACATACCTAAATATGCCTCATTTTATTTATACTTACATATTCAAATTTAAGAATTATTCTAATCAGTTAAATTTTAAAGAGAAAGGTAAATAAAAGGACGTACCGCTAATTTTGGACTAATAAACGGGTTTTGTATGACAGGCATGCTTGCGGTCAAGATCACACACGAAACCAGGAGCACCACCTGCCACCACATGGTTGAATTATTAACTGCCACTTGCCACTGTTCGTTCACGGCCCCTCCACTAGCGGTGCTGGGGAAACAATGACAAGCCCGACACTTTTTTACCCTTCTAGAAATCATGCACCAAATAAATACTGAAGTGGAAACACTTTTTAAATAATTAGGTCTAAGGGTACATTGTTAACATTGGCGATTAATAAGTAAAGTTTAGTTAAATAATATAAGTTTATTTTAACTGTGTAAAGAGAAATTCGAGCTGCTACCTCCGAGGGCATTACAAACAATGTATCTTCTACTTACCAGTTTTTTTTTCCCCCGCTGAACCAGCGAAAGGCGGACCGTATGTCAGACTTCTAAAATATCATGATATCCCTCGCACCCTGATGCAATCTATATAGGGTCATTTCGCCTGTTCGCGTCCACTTAGCGCAGTTGGCAAGTTTGACGGAGAAAATAAAAATGTACCAGTACTAATTTCAATTAAAAGTTAATTTAATCTGTTCATAATATTAGTCTAGTTTAAGGTAACCTTTAGTTTTATTCGAAATATCTTGTAGTTTTTTTTCTAAAAATACAAACTTCAGAAATAGGCGATTTACCCAGTTCGCGTCCATAAAATCCAATTTGCGTCCACCTGCTGGACCAGTTTGCGTCCACTGGAAATTTGAATTTTTCACAGGAAATTTGAATTCACATGGAAATTCACATTTGAAAATGTTAAGAAGCCATTTAACAACCTTGTTTTTTACCATCTACTCCTATTTTTCACGCGGAAATCTCTACGGTTACCACCCACCAGTGGGGGCGTTATGTTGGAATCGAACTGATTAAAACCGTACGCCATCTCGGGTTTTCTAACGCCAGGGTGTCGCCACCGCCACCTCAGCCTGCTTCTGCTAGGTTGACAGGTGGCTCCACGCGTCATCCCCAACCCTGCACTCATGGAGGACAAAGTTCGTTGAACGACCTCTGACGCCTGAGTCGCCTGCGCCTGTTGTGGTCGCCTCTCCCAGACCTTTTCCGTCGCCTCCTTCTTGAGCACGACTTACTCGCAAAGTGAGGCAGCGGCATCGCCCGCCCGCTCTGCAGCATCGCTGTGAGTCAGCCTCTCAGTGAGAGGACTCCCACTTCGAGGGCCACCACGAGGGCTCGCCTCGACACCTCCTACGCCCTGCATTCTGCCAGTGTGTGCATCCCTAAGTTCTAACTTGCATCACAGTGATGACATTCAGCCGTTGGCAGGAGCCAACGGCTTCCTGATCAGACACAAGTGATCCCCGAAGTATGTGTTCATGGAGAGGTGTAACGAGAGGCTCCCGTATGGGCTCTCTAGCCAGTCCTTATGATGGTCACCTACTAAACCTAGCGCAGGTTCTGTGCCCGGTTTCTTTACTCCATCTGGTCTGCGCCCACTGATTTTGTCTTGTCCATATTGTCGTTTTGGGAATAGCATATTTGTCTTACCGATTTCTGCTTCTCTCGAATTTCACTCAATGCTTTCCTTAAATCGTCTTCTGTGTATGTTCTTTATCCTTCTTTCTTATATTAGCAGTAGGAAATTAATTTTAATAATGGACGCGATTTGTTCTTGTCATTATTCCCTGCAGGTATAGTTTGCGTCCATTGCGGACGCAATCTGGAAGTTCTATAAATTCAGTGTAGTAATTCGCGTCCACCTTATTTTAATTGGTAATTATATAAAAAAGTGCAAATTCATAATGAATATAGTTCCTTTTATCATTATGTCGATAATGATAAAAGGAACTAGAAACAGCTATGTATTCAAAATACACATAAAACAATAAAAGACTTGCCTTCAAACGCACCGCTGTCCACTACCTTTTTTCTTAAAATTTCGCGGATTCGCGCTCTCTCGTTGAACAGCCGTCACTAACTATTTTTTTACACAGGATTGGTTGGGCGCACAGAACTTTTACCTATGCGTACGTGGCTCTTATACAATGCGGTATTGGTGGTAATGACTTTTCGACTAATCGATGTGTTAGTATACTTAATTTCGAGAGTTTTCAAAGAGAGGTCCGTAAAATGGACGCGAATAGGGCGATGGACGCGAACAGGCGAACTTACCCTACACACAATTTTTTATTACGTTAATATAGGTACCTAGTTACTCATTTTACTTTATAAGTAGGTAGGTACCTACACGAATTTGGCGTAAGTACCTACTGTTCGTGTATGTAGAGCTTGTTATGTGAATGCCTGCTTCCTGATTCCAAACTATAATAACATCAATTGATTTACTTACTTATATCGCTTCATTGAAATACCTCTTCCGTAGGCGCCAGTGAAATGAGCTAGTGGTGGCTCGTAGGCGAAAGACAGTGTCTCTACTAGTCCAATGTGGGCGGACCAACTGGGTTCAAGGGGATACCCCCTATGTTAGGTTTCTTGTGTTTAAGTATGAAAAAATAAGAGCCACCGGCCTTTTTTAGAAATAATTGTGCAGAGTCAACAAAGGCTGAAGAAGTTGACCTTACGATCGAAAGATCCTCGGCCATTAAATAGTAGCGATGTGAACCCAAACCTAATAATACCTACAAGCAATTTAGCTTAGCTGGAGGAGTCATTTTGGTTACCAGTAGGTACGTTAGTACGTAACTAATATTAGGTATTTCTACTTGTAAACTTGTAGAAACTAAAGTCAAAATTGTAAAATTAACTCTACAAGTTAAATTAACTAAGTCAACTTTGAACGTCGAAAAATAAATAAATAAACTTCTTCTTTTTAAAACTCTAACTATTGCTGCGTCCTCCATAATAATATACCTAGGTACCTTTACAGATTTCCCTAATGTCTACAATATGGGGTTTTTCAAGAACGGCATTAAAAGGTTTTGCAAATTGGCAGCGCTCCTGGCCTTACACACGATCATAAGCCACTGCAACCGCTTCGCATCCGGTGGATCGTGTGCTTTTCTACCAACTAAGTGCGATGTATAAACATTGCATGCGCCATGCGCCTGTACTTAATTTTGCACTTCCTTTTAGTCACCCAGGAAATGTCAGCCCCTACGCACGTGTGTTTTTATTTATACGTAGACGCAGTCGATGAGGTCGATATCGTGATGACGTGCGAACTTAAGTACCTACCACTTTTCTAATGTGCAATGTGTATGTACAGTCAAGATAATGTTCTAGGTGTGTCGCTGGTTAGTTACCTACTATAAAGAGCACTTAGGTATACCTACACGTAATCAGTGAGTACTCCCACTAGTAAATAGTACCACATTAATTACTAAGGAATTACCGCTACTTGATCCTTCCAACCCCAGTCAACTGAATTGTAAAAGAAGGGATTATAAAGTATACGAGAGGTAGGCACGAGTCATCATGCATAACACGTTCGAAAGGACCTGAAGAACCTTACAAGACAATGCTCGGTTAATAACCAACCCCTTCAGGCGAACTTGAAAGCAAAGATAATCGTGCTTCGTGATAATGCACCTTATTGAGTACACTTTTATACTTCATCATCATAATCTTAGCTCTGAGTCCCAGACGCATCCGAGGCCTTCTTGAGTTGGTCCAAGAACAACATCTATTAGGTACTACGACCTCATTACACTACAAGTCACTCGCTACAGCCAGCGCTTCACCTCTAAGTTATAGCTCTGTAACTCCCCAGAGAGCACCACGACTTGATACATCGTCGTTATCGCTGATAAAATCTCAGTGTAGTGAAAAATATCGTCGATATTTGACTGAAATGAAGCAATAGATGAAGAAATATAGGTACGTACCTACCTACCTATCGAGCTATCGCGAAAACTGAATCACTGAATAATGCAAGAAGCCCAGGATACTTACATTCATTAGCAAAAGAACATCTCTAGTAGCCTGATATCATGTATTTTTTATTGTTATAGGTACCTACACCCGCGGCTCGGCCTGGATGTCGGTTTTCGCGTTTTATGTCTATATCTCCGGTTCTACTTCACCGATTGTGCAAACATAGGTACATGAGATTTTAAATCTAACCAAGACCATTCAAACACAAAAAAGCCACATCAAAATCGGTTCAGTAGTTTTCACGTCCATTCCACAGGCTAGAACTCCAAAAAATACATTTTTGCATTCAAAATCGTTCATATAACATACCCAAGTTTTTTTTAATATCTTCAATGTACAGGCACATCTACTTTACAATTTTATAATAGGAAGACATGTATCTTTCCTGAAACAAGTAAGTATGAGATAATGATAGGTACTTAATTAACTTATAAAACTTATTAAATGTGAAAACCGGAATAATAGTTCATTTTATTCTTTAAATAATATAAATGGTTTTAACAACTTTGTACTTATAGAGTACCATACTGTCAGTTCGATGTGTGAAGCAAGTCGATCCTGACCGGGCTCATCTTCCTGGTGTGGTTAGTCAAAAGCCGACGTACGTAACTTGGTTTACATTTGCGGGTACCGGAAATTCTAGTTGTGTATTTCTTTGTACTCGCGCTTCCTCGTTCTCGAGATCATGATTCGCTTTAATAATTTAGGTATAACTGTAGCTACGAAACATGCAGGTACCTACGTAGGTACTCTTTTAGAAAACTGTTAAAATCACGTTACCACTTCACTACCTAATAATTAATATAGATTCACACGCCCATCATTTATCGTAAACGGCGCCGTAATGATTAGGTACTTACCGTGTTGAAAAGTTCGCTCTTTTTCTGGACTTCGGGGTGTATGGAAAGGGGCTCCCACTAAAATCTTCTGAGCCCAAGTCAAACTTACCTGGCTGAGAGACGAAGTTATGGCATTCTAGCAAAAGCTTACATATAATAAGCAAAGAGTAGGAGGCCACCCAGGATAACGCTAGGCGGATGATAATGATAATTTATTTTATTTTTGCTTGCCTCATCCCCCCCCCCCCCTTCGGGGGATCGAGTGTGCCATCTTAAAACCGTAGATGGCCCGGGGTCAGCTGGGGTGCGAGCAGGTGCGAGGGATTATGCCCATTGGGTAACCTTACACCCCGGTAATTAAGGCCCTATATGGCGTGCGGTTTCAATCGGTTCGGTCCCGACATAACCACCCCCGATGGCCGACGGACGTGGTATATATATACACTACAAAGAACAGAATAGATAGATAATATAGGTATACATCGCAGCGACTATACTCGATGGTATATCGTAACCGATTTGGCATAATTTCCTTTCGGAACATCTAGTAGGTAGGTATCTATTGTGCCCGACTGGTAAGCCGATTTATTCATTTCCCTATTAATTTATATTTTAGCCTCCCTTCACGCGGCAAGGGTGATGCGGATAGGTTAGGTACTGGTAAGTATATAATTACTTTTGAAGAGCTCTTCTCTGTAATAATGTATTAGTTACTGGCAAAAAGAAGAGGGAAACCTATGGGATGGGAAATTCAGTTGCATCTAGGCGTCCCAAAAGCCTTATTTATTCACATTTTATTAAATGGCAACTGCGCAGACCCGGGGCGTCTGGCATTCTAAAATGAGGAATCAATAATCGTACTAGACAAGGTCAATAGCTGCGAAATTCTATTGAATCCGAAAGGCTATTCGGCTACTACCCACATGATACTTACTCAATCTACATACCTAGGTATAGTTGTTCTATTTCAGGAAGGCGGGTGAGGAATAGTAGTAAGAGTGTCTTGTAAATACGCGTGCATTTGTGTGCGAAAAGTTCATGTCACGTCAATTAAAAGAAGTTCATATAGCGGTAGTGGTAGTGGAACAATAATTGCAAGTACTTAATTAATTTTTGATAAGTATACTGATCGTAAATATTTTTGTAGATTTTGTTACCCAACAATTAATAAACTAATAATTTATTAGTCCAATGCGATTTATTTTTGGAATAACATTTTATGGGATTAGGTAGATAGGGAGGAAGGTATAGGCCAATTTTAATAATTCTTATAAAAAAACCGACTTCAACTGCATCGAATTGAAATGGAACCACACGGGAAGCGCCAGCTATCAAAAAAGAGTCATCAAAATTGGTTCACCCAGTCGAACGTTTTGAGGTAACAAACATAAAAAAATACAGTCGAATGGAGAACCTCCTCCTTTTTAGAAGCCGGGTAAAAATCTGTAAATTAATTATATTTTTATGTTTATGCAATTATTAGGAATCTGACGAATCTGTGTCGCTATCGCCATCACTATCATCTTATAAATTTATGATGAAACCGCACCAAAATTCGTTCTATAGTTTTTACGTCCGTCGCTAGAGCGATAGACGTAAAATCGACTTAACGAATTTTGCATGCTGACGGTAGTTCTTTTTAGATTTTGGCGCGAACGCATTATACACTAGTGATCCGGACCGCGGCACGGGCCCGACTGACCGCTCCAGCCTTTACGCACACGAAAGCAGTGTGTAAATATACGTTTAACTACAACCAAAGCAAAACCGCCTTCGTAAAATAGAACATCTATTTTAAAATATTCGCAGTAAAAAAAAAACAAAATACATCGACCCGTGGAGATTGCCGCTGAGTCTCAAACGACGACTGGCATTTGATTCTGCAACCTGCAAGGCGGTTATTCAACCGCGTTGCAGGTGAGATCAGTTTGGGCCTCGAATTTCTTGTTAGAGCCTCATACACCCTTCTACATTACAAATTAAAACATCCATCATGGTATGGTATCTTTATTACAAGTGCTTAAATGATACCTGTTATGTACAAGATAACAAAAACATATAAAACTTTTAAATTGTGTTGTGTAGGTATATTATTATGATCGAATTGAGAACCTCATTTGGTTTCCTAAAAGCAATCACACAAATCTTGAAACATAAGCTGAGAAAAACACAATAGCGGGAAAACATTTTTTTAAGTTATTCTGTTTTACTTTCAACTGAACTAAAAGCTAATTAAAGAACTAAGTTTAAATAATAAATATTTACCACGCACCTCCGATATTGCTACAATGCAAGAATTCTTAATTCATTAGGAATGTCTCATCCTAGACACAATCATGTAGTATTTCACCGCACTCACTCCGTCACAACATAAAAGCCCTCTTACATCAAAATAATCGGGCAATCGTATATATTAATTACTCTATGTGTCTAAACTTATAAGTATAACACAGCAGCTATTGCTATAAATTTATGTAGATAAAGTTAGAATATTGTAAATCGAAACATTAAAATAATCACACAGCGCCTATTGTACGGGTCAACATTCTCTTTAAGAAAATCGGCACTACAATATTCAGTTTCTAGTAAGAAAGTTAGTATACTTTCTATATTTACTCAATCTCAATGTTCATTTTACACATTTTTAACAAAAACTAAATTTTAATAAGAGTAGGTACAGAGTATCAGAAAGCAATTTTCGTAAAAACTGGCAATTAATCCAAAAAAGACTAATGAGATACTTGAAATAAGTAATCGTTCGACACCTAACTCCTAATATAACATTGTGATACATTGAAAATACGAAATACGATTGGTTTGAGTTGGTACCATATTCACAAAATGTACAGATGCGGCACTTGCGGCACAATTGAGTAGTGTTCACGTCAGTAACGTCATTTTTTTTTTCACTACAGCCCTAATTTTTAATACAAAATCACAACATCGTTTGATTGAGTATTCTTATATAAAATAGGCAAAGTATTGCTTATTATTTACTGATGTTTCGTACAATGGTCCTGGTTTGACAATAAAATCAAAACTGTTGAGTCAATTTAATAGGCCACATTTGACGTTTGTCAGTTTTATATTCATAATGAGGTGACCTGTTAAAAAAGGTCGATTAAAACGAATGAATCGATACGGACTTGAAAGATAATGTGAATTTTTAAAATCCTCAGGTGAATCCACGTGAATCGCTGTCTCATTATTATTTTTTCTTTCGTAAATTTAAGGAGCTAAATAAGACAAGTACATGATATATACTTATAATAAAACTGTAGAGAGGTCAATTCTGTTCATTGAATATATTTACAAAATAACTATTGGGGGATGATTGGTGATCGATACCTACTAATGCAAAAAATGCAATCTGTAATTTTTTTTGTCACAACGTGGTTATTAATTTTATGATGATATTTCTTCACAAGTAATTATTGCATTCGATTCTACTTATCAGCTTTCGATTTTTAGAGTAACATGCCTAATGTTTAAAAAGAAAAAGGATTAACTGTCACAACATTGTAATGACAAGGTAATGACGTTCAGTTCTTTAGATCAGAAATTGTTTATTATGTTTAGAATGGTTTATTGGTGAAAGCAAAACGTAAAATTACTTTTATCTGTCATTATTACAATAAATATGTAATAGTAATTGAAAGAAGTTAAGCAATTGTGCAGTTCTAACAAAACGAAAAATATATAATTTGATGCCCACCGCGGCGCGTCGCGTAAAAGGTTGCGATGTTGAATTTTGATGAATTGTCAAATGTGGCCTATTAAATTGACTCCACTATAATTTTCAATTAAACCTTAATTGTTTAGCAATAGTTACAACCGCCAAGCCATAATAAAAACTACTGAAATATACGGTACGCACATCAAAGGAATACTAGCTAAACTATTTGCTTGTTATAATAAATATGTACTGAATATAACGTTTAATAGGCACTTCTAAAACAATGATTCCTAGTCCATGACCGCAGTCATAACGTGAATATTTGTCATTATAACTAACATCAATATTGCTTCATATATTTTTAAATTACTAACACGATAAACGCCTTGGTATTCTGATATGCTCATATATTTAGTGAACAATTATACAATTATTATATCTGTTCGATAACAAAAAATGTTCCAGATTAAGTTATATACTTTCTTTTGTATGACTGTTCGCCATAAGAATAATGAAGTATAAAAATCGTCAAACGTGTATCAATCTCCATCTGCAAAAACATAATATATTAACCCGCAGAGCAACCAGTTGAGGCGGGTTAATATATCAATGATAGATAACGCTACTGGTAACCCCGCGACTCGATGGTTTATTAAAATATGAATACGATAGTAATATAATTATGATGATAGAATAGATAACCTTCAATCGCAACTTCTCCTAAGGACTACTTATGAAGAGGTAAATTCGGATAGTCAAATAGTCAAAACAAAAAGTGAGCAAGTATAAATGAAATGAGAAGTTGAAAAAATATAAATCACAAAGAAACTGTAGATTATCAATAGGTTAAAATAACTGAACAATATCTTCCCTACCTTAACTAACAATAAATTTTCTAAATATAATTTTACGGAAATAGAACTGTTATGTGATATCAGTTCTATTTCCTTAAAATTATGTTCGAGGTGGTTCGAGGTCTATTTTATAGATACTTGTATATGTTACCGTTATAACTAGTTTTCAGATAGAACTCATTTTTCCTAGTTAGAACTAGTTTCACTATATGACTTTGTTAATACTAGAATTAACTAATACTCGAATCGAATATCAGTTAAAACTAGTTCTTACAAAGCAAAACGCGTATTTCCAAAGCGATTCAGTTAAAACTAGTTCTTACAAGACAAAACGCGTCTTTCCAAAGCGATTCAGTTAAAACTAGTTCTTACAAGACAAAACGCGTATTTCCAAAGCGATTCAGTTAAAACTAGTTCTTACAAGACAAAACGCGTCTTTCCAAAGCGATTCAGTTAAAACTAGTTCTTACAAGACAAAACGCGTATTTCCAAAGCGATTCAGTTAAAACTAGTTCTTACAAGACAAAACGCGTCTTTCCAAAGTGATTTAGTTAAAACTGTTCCTGATCGTCGTACTTTATGCCGATTAGTCGCGAGACGTAACCAGATTGGCCAAGTGCCCCCCGCACTTGCTTGCTTGCTTTGTTCATCCCCGCTTTGTTTTTGTTCCTATTTTAATTATTATTGATCCTATGTATAAGGTCAACGGAGCTCCTATTCCTCCGTGCATTATCACAACTTCTAACCATATTATCTATCCGATTCGGGGCGCGCGGTTTCCACGATCTCGCTTCGCTCGCTTCCGCGGTGTACACGTTCCAGTAGATAAATAATAATAAATATATTTAAAGCTTCATCTTGTTTTCAATTTAGTTTGTCTAGTGATAGTTTTAACTAAAACTCGATGTGACAACAAGCTTTAACTGAAAATAAAATACATCAGTGGTAAATTCTAGTTTCAACTAGGTATTTCTTAGTATTAGCAAAGTCATATAGTAAAACTAGTTCTAACTAGGAACAACGAGTTCTATCTAAAAACTAGTCATAACGGTAACATATATATTTTCAACACATCTGCTGCCCTGCGTTATTTTTCACTGTGGTTGAAATCCTCCTGATTTTTTTAACCGACTGCGCCAGCGAGGGTAAGGTTTTTTGTATCTTGTTTAACGCCTTTTTTTGCTCAATGAATATTGGTAACTAACACTTAAGTTGTCTCCCCGTAACAATTGAAATATCATTGGTCAGGCCGGTTATTTCATTATGAATAAATTAAATACTGGTCGATTTGCCTTTCTAATAAGTTGTCTTTATGAGAAGTTGCCAATCCAACACGTTGCTCTTAGGCGAAAAAGAGATAGCGAAAATATGACAGCAATGTTAAGATGGTACTGAGGAAGCCCCAGTTGACCACCAGGAATAGGAAATCTATGAGACATTGGTTTATGTTATATATAATTCTTCTGTACGTGTGTTGACAGTGAGACAACTCATCCTAAATGGCTGGGTCGATTTGGATGAATTTTTTTGTATGTATTTTGGGTGGCGCCCTGGATGGTTTAGATTCACAAATCAGCCCGGCAAATGGCACTGCAGTCAGTATCTAGGTTATGCAGAACAACGTTTGTCGGGTCCGCTAGTGTTATAATATATATAAAAATGTTACAATAAACTGTAAAATATAAAATCTCCAATTATTTCTAACAATATTATTGCATATATTATTGCACGAGACGAATAAAGAGTTCACTATATTAACTGTCACCCACATAAGTTAGAAACTTAGCTTTAGGACGGATGTCATCAATGAAAGTAATTGCGATTCTAACTAAACGAACGTCGTTTCAGTAACATACACCTCTCGAAATCATTAATTTCATTCAGTAAAACGTTATAACAGAGTTCCGTTTGTTTCGATTCTAATTATTTTCACTGGTGAAATACGACATCACTAAAACTTAAAATATAATATTGAATTCAGTCTGGCATAGTGACGAGGATATCGCTAATCCAAGAATCTCTAAATTGAGCACGCACGTTTAGGTGGCAAGTTAGAGTATTTGTATACTACCATTATCCTTATGTTCTTTTACGCAAGTAAATATTCAAATATAGATAAGTAATAATAGTAAATATTAAACATCTAGTTTTGTCCCCAGCATACACAAATAAACACGACATAGACTTACTTTGCTAATTTAATAAATATATTAGTAAACATTCTTTCCATTCTATACTCCCTGTCATCGTAATAAGTAAAGCGGAGTTGTATGCAATTGTGCCCTTTAGTCAGTTTGAAGTAGGTGTCGAAGTTTTCAATTGTAGCCCTAATGATTATTCTCAATAATTATACAGTTACTGTGGGTTCAGCATGGTTGCATGTATAACAAAATTAAACACCTTATTATTATGAACTCATCCTAATCAAATATCTCACACACGACCAGATTTCTTTCATCTACCTACATAGTATGTAGATTATCAAGTTGTGTTATCAGAAGAAAGTTAAGCTGTGCTTAGATAATGTTATAAAGCGTTGATCAATATTGGTAACGAATGATATTATGTTGAAGGGGTTTGCTTACCGTGACTTATATTTAGTACTATTATACAGTATTACGCCCAAATTCCCTTAAGGTAATTGTAGACGGATACTGAAAACCACCGCAATGATGCTCCTTCACACACATCTATTTTTTCTCTGTATAAATCAAATCGGTTCTAATTCCACTCACACCTTCTCGGAATATGACGAATATCTTAATATAAAATTACAATTTATCTCATAACTAAGATTCGCTGAGGTATGTCTAACATTTAGTGAGTCGTATTACTTCAAACGATCAGTATACATTCCAACGAGTACAAATTACCTTATTTTTAATAAAATTGATATCAACCCGCGTAGTATCTCTATACCTATTTAAAATCAGAAACAGAATCGTGAGATTATGTCACTGGCTGTCCGAAGCCTGGGCAGTGTAGTAGCCGAGATTACCGTAACCACAACATGTAGTTAGTAATCTAAGTATAATATTTAAACATTTTATGTTTAATAATATATCTCAACGTTGAGTTTATATCAAGATAATGGCTAGTTTGGAATGTACACTAATATAGGAGTGATGTGCGAGGATACCCAGACCCCCGACTCTCTTGGCAAACTATTAAACGTGTCTCAAGACCTCTCTATGCAGGTAACGGCAAGCTCGCATCCAAGATATGTGGCGCTCAATCACGCCGACATTACATTCTGTAACAAATACCATCACGTGTATTTAACATCAAACATTACATGTAATACATATAATTTAGATTGAAGGATATAAAATACCTAATATAAATAACGCTACTAAGAATTTGTTTAATCTGAAAATGACCATCTAAGTACTTCTGAGGCTGACTACACATATTAAGTATCATACTTTTTTTGTTTACAAGACCTAACTTGGATCTCAAAATGCCGTTATTTATTTGTATGATTGCTGTTACTTTCGAAACCTTGAACTGAAGCTTTTCAGAGATCTAACTTGTATTTAAAATACCAAATGCAAAATACGTATTTCCAAACAATTTGCTTTCTTAAAATAATCTATTATTATTTTAAAGATAAACTGCTGAAATGTATGTATGCACGAGCATAACTTCCGAATGACTGCGCAAAATTGGGTAAATTCCTTTTTTATGTTCGTTATTGTTAGGAAAAGGTTTTTTAGAAGTCCACAGGTAAGTTGCTATAATTACAAAGGAGCTATACCAATACGCGCAGCTTGTACTTTTATAGTTTTCCTGTTTCTTTTTAGTAAGTCCTTTTTTATGCATACCAGTCATTGCCGTAAGTTACGTATACCAATGAACATATAATAATGAAAGTATATTAATGCACGTATAATAATGAACGCATAACAATGAACTGAAAAGGTAAATGAACAAAAAATATTAAAGAACATAATGTCCAAAAGTGTCATGTTGCCCAAATATTTACAAAAACTACCAAGAAATCAGAGTTTAATGTTTTCAGGGTTCATGCATGTATTTCTTTATTTCTGCAGCAACTTCAATAATGCTCAAACGAATTTGTAGTCGTGTTTATTTCTTTTACACTTTGTAGTACTTTTGCTGCATTAATTTGTGCTCTGATGCAGTTTCGGGATACATTTAATTTATTTGCTATTTAGAAAAATATCAATGCAAAGGTACAAAATGTTACTAAAAACAAAAATAAAATATGAACAATTATTTCTTATTTAGGTTCTTATGAAAAAGTATTTTGGTAATGGAAGGGTATTTCACATAAAATACAAAACGGAAACAGGTATTTTGAATTTTGCAATAAATTCCATAGTAAAAATTTTAATTCCTACAGATATTATATTATACTGTACATACACAAATTATGAACTGCAACTTGTTATAATACGTAAATATTATGTTAGTTTTATAGCTCGCACAGCATAACTCCTAAATTAGATTAAAAGATATTTATGTCATTATTGCAAATTGGAGATACTCGCCCTTCCAGTCAATCTTAAGGATCCGATATGTGGATTCCTCAATCAGAAGAAACTAAATAGCGCGGAATGTACTTGAACAGACGTCTAACCACATAATGAAAACCTTTTTTTAAAAACGTCTAGCTTAGATCAACAAATTCGCAAAATGTTTTGAGTGATGAGCAGGAAATCACCACTTTCGCTCGGCAACAAGCTACTGCTATACATATAGGAAAGCATTATTAAACCAATCGGCAACTGTATTATATCGGGAACTATAATTGTATTCAGGGGAATGACAACCGAATCGTACTTAGAAATTCTTAAGATTTCAAAACAAACCCCTTAGGATTGTAACAGACGGACCTTGATATGTTACGTATGAAACTACATCTTGACCCCAACATGAGGCAAGAAGTTAAAGACTACGGCGGCATATTAGCGATGGCTAAGATATCACCGAAGTCCAAAGGCATAAAACCTGAAAATTGACACTGAAGCAAGGTGCCACAAGACTTGCTTTGAACTGATCTGAGGACTTATCACAGGACATGCTCCTACCATCACTTACCAACTACCATCTTATTTTTAATGTTCAGCTAAGACAAATTGCAGTATAAAAAGTATCGCAACAGCAAATAAAATTTGAATACGTTATTTTGTTAAGTGTCCCACAACTTTAATACACACTTTAGGAATAAATAAATAAGGAAAGATATTTTACGCCAGCATGAGTGGGCTGTGGAGGTCAGACGGCAGTTGCTTCACGGAAAATATCGAAGAACGCCGGTTCGTAGTCAAGACTGAAATGCCGACCCCAACTGATTTGAGAAAAGGCTCGGAGGATGAGATGATGGGATGCGATTGTACGCCAGCATAATTGTTAGTTAAGAGACCCATAATCATAATATTTATTTGGTGATGATGGGTTAATTCAACTTAACATAAAAACTCAACTAAGTGACAAGTTTTGACAATTAGCATGAAGATAAAAACGCACGCCAAATGGCGCAATACATTTAATGTAATGCAATGCCAATACATAATGTCTAGCACATCGGCTAATACCCGTCATATGCTCAATCGCTGTGCTGTGAGAATGTACCAATGCATTTAACTTCTGTAATCGCCCATTTTCACCAGCCCCTTCTGCCTACCCAATCTTTAAACATGAGTTTAATATTTAAATTTTATGCAATATCATCGTTTTTCATTTTACTTTTATTCGATAAATTGCTATGCTAAACTTACAGACTACAGTTAGTAAATTAGTAATGCTCTCTAATACAGTATCCCAAATGTTAGATTGTTTGTTACGCTTACACGCCTGAACTAATAACGATCATCATAAAATGTTGTATACAGATTGATAATCTCTATACAAAATACAGATTATTAGAAACGAGGTACAGAATAGTAGACTTTTTTCATCCGAAAATAAAGTACTATTGCCTAGTGTTGAAAAAATAACTTTCAAATGGTCTTACATTAATTAACGCGAGCAAAGCCGCCAGCAAAAACTAATAAAACAAAAGAAGTTGCTTTTAAATACTGAATTTGAACTAAGCCATAGTTAGGTAATTATTGCAGATTATTGAAAATTTCGTATTATTACTGGAATGTGATGTTGAATTGCAATATACTAGAAAAAACTATCAAAACAGCCAGCAAAAAAATGATTACGTGTAGTGAATATAAAATAAGAAATAATTAAAAAATTTGGTAAGTATATACAGGGTGAATTTTTCAAAAGGGATTGGATGGCCAAATCCGAAACTATAAGGAATGGCGAAAAATGGTCAAAGGAGTCACGAGCCCGATTTTGATGAAACTTAAAACCTCATCATTAGATTTTTGAAAAATCAATAATCCTAGCCAGGAATCGAACTTGTTGATTTTGAAAAAAAAACACACCCTTTATTATTACACCATGCGATAGTGTCGCTGTTAAGGAACAAATTCTGCGAAGTAATGATATATGGCAAATTTAAGGAAAATTTGGAATTTAATAAAATTCATGTTTCATGTACCTAAATCCCAGAAAAGATCGTAACTATTCCGTGTTTTAAATTATACTCAGAATGATTATAATGATTGATGTTTTTTTTTAAACAAGATGGAGCTCCAGACCATAATAACCGTAAAAGAGATTTTGATTCAGCAGTTTGACGATAATTTTATTGCAAGGCATGGTCCTGTGCCTTGGCCAGCGAGATCCGTGGATCTTACTCCCTTAGATTACTTTCTCTGGGGGTATGTCAAAAACGAAATTTACATAGACATAATATGATACAGAGATACAGTTGATGACTTGAAACTCAACGTTCTTTGGAGAATATTCTAAACGGAATCAATAACATTCTAATACTTAATTGAATGCAGTACGATTATGTATTGAAAACAATGGTCTACATTTTGAACAATTAATCAGTTAATGTAAGAAAAATAAAATGTATTTTGTTAAAGACGAGCTCTTTCCTTTAGTTTGCGGTATGTCATTACTTCGCAGAATTTGTTCCTTAACAGCGACACTATCGCATGGTGTAATAATAAACGGTGTGTTTTTTTTTTCAAAATCAACAAGTTCGATTCCTGGCTAGGATTATTGGTTTTTCAAAAATCTAATGATTAGGTTTTAAGTTTCATCAAAATCGGGCTCGTGACTCCTTTGACCATTTTTCGCTATTCCTTATAGTTTCGGATTTGGCCATCCAATCCCTTTTGAAAAATTCACCCTGTATATTCGTTCAATCATATATAACGAACAGATAGTCGTTCACGAGTGTCCTACTTGAAATTTATGATATCATTTTGGACCTTACTTTATTATAACAAATTGCAGTTTTTTGCAAATCAGTGGAGGAATACCAAATAAGTATAATATCAATTTGGAGTTCAACACTAAACATTTTAATGTTATTCATAACTACTCATAGCTCTCATAGCTCCTGAATGTGTTTGATGGTTTCATAAATCTCATTGATCAATAAATTCATCCAACTGATTTACACATTTATTTCCTTCATTAACTTTTTTTTAAAACTTCTATATTCACAATTTAGTACAGTGGAACTTGCAAGGAATTGTCTTAAAATATACCACAGGGGATGTGAAAAACTTTCACAAATTACCTTAATCATCTTTAGAAGCAGCAGCAGGCGTTTTCACTGGCTGTGGTATTATGGTAATCTCATCATTAATTTTCAGTGGTTTAAGGAGTGTTTCACTATTGTTTTTAGCGGGTGGCGTGGCAGTCTTGCCTTTGTCCATGACACGTTTAGCCACCACACTGTGGGCTGAATAGACGTGATTCTCAAACTGTTTGTACATCCCAAATGTGGCAGTGCATACTGTGCATTTGTAAGAGAGATGCGCCGGTTTAAGTGTCAAGTTATGATCCCTCGCTACGTGATTTAGCAGCTTCCATTGGTATACCTGTAAATCACGAGTCATTTGCTTATTATAATATACGACATTATACAATAACAATAATTATTAGTAATTTATGTTTCTCCTAACATGAGTTATAGACTACAAGCCCATGAAGAAAAAAAACCTGTGAAATGAACCATCTTGAATAACGCCTTGAAAGGTGTTATTATATCATAAAATAACTCTGAACGCTATGCCGTCATTTCTGAGCGGTACAGGTGAGTAGAAGAGTAAATGGAATGTCTGATGTACAAGTGAGTAATTAAGACGAATTTTGAATGTACGGCTTTTTTATAGCTAGATGATTAAAAATAAATGTTGAAAAACCTAGTGCCGTACGAAAGTGGTGGTGCCGGAAGTTAGCGCAAATTTTTAATTCACCGGCAGTTGCAGACGCAATATAGTTCATTTATTACTGTACGGCATTTGTGTAATTCTTTTTATATACATATGGTTTTTTTTTGTTTATTAAAACCATTGTTCTGGGATCTGTATTAGACTATTGCTACCGCTTCTCCTCTTTTGTTCTATATTATGTTTATCGTGGAAGGTTGTAGGTAAAACTAATAAATTACAGGTATAAATGGATTAAATAGGTGCCACGGAGACGAAGTATGACACGGGCTAAGCCGCAGAGACAACTAGTGATAATATAATCTTCGTACGTTATTCGCAATCTATAATATGAAAAATGTATTAATATTTGTATTTATTCTTTTTAGTACACATAAAGTTTTGTGTTACATAATCAAAACGATATCAACAATGAGTTAAGCTCGCCTTTGTACCTAACAAAGGCGAGCTTAACTCATTGTTGAGTTTTCTTCCAGCAAACCTGTTGCTGAACGCAAATCTAGAGAACAGAGGAACCGCGGGGCACAGCTAGTTTGAAATAAATATTATTAATATTTAAGATTGTAAAATTTTGACCACAATAAAAATTCAATGCAGAAAAAATATTACAAAATTTTTCATAATTTCTACAGCTATCGTTTCTTTACGATTGTACACGATTAGCTTTTTCGAAAGCACATCGCTGTGCTAGACAGACTGTATTATAAATATAAAATGATATTATAAATCTTTATTATATACCTATATAATATACTAATATAGTTTCATACAGAAGATCAAACTGATTGCTAAGTTATAAATATAAAATAATTATGAGTACCTACCTATATAAAAAAAAATGAAAAGAAAAAAACAAGCACTTAGATGTCCTGTGATCTAGATCTAGAAACATAATAACTGAACAGTCGGGATTCATTGAAAAATTAGATTGACTGCCGAATAATGAATCCCGGCTGTTCAGTTATTACGTTTCTAGACCACAGGTCATCTAAGCTGATGTTTACATTGTAATAAGTTAGCTTTAATTACTGTTATTGTATGCTTTGATGTAAAACATTGTTGGTAGACCTAATAAATAAAAAAAGTGCTTGTTCTTTTTCTTTTCAGTTTTTTACGCAGTCGGGTTTTTTATTTTTTAAATTATTATTTTTTATTTTATACTTTTTAGTTTACGTGTATAATTATCACGAAGTTCGCAAACCTCAATCCGCGTGCAATTTGTGTAGATAAAAATTTCATTTTTTTTAAATTAAAATCTAGTCATGATAATAATATACGTTTTTGAAATCCTCGTGATAAGCGCTTTTTTGATACCCATATTGTAATATACAATTTTTTTTTCCCCTTTGAACTATATCGTATTACAGCGGCCATGTTGGTTTTTTTTCGCGTCACCTATCTAAGAACCCTTGGGTTACCGAAACGAATCTAACAATATTTTAATTAAAGATATCCGTCCAGTGGTTTCAGAGATATGAGGTAAGTAATAAAGAATCTTACAAACATACATACATACAAGATACGCGCGAAAAACATAACCCTTCTTGGCAGTCGGGTAAAAATCAATTCATCTTTCATATTAGACTAAACAATGTAAAATGAATAACTTACCCTTCCACAAACAGGACACCTGCCAGCATCTTTACCCTTGTTGGCAGCTTCTTGCATCGAACTGGTTACAAGACCGTGTGATCCCAATAAATGTCTTTCGAGTCCTTGGTCAGTGAAAAACCTACAAAAAGCAAATTTCTCTTACATTTCGCCTATACGCCTGTGTAGGTTGTGATACATTACTTAGAAAAGATTAGCCACGAATGTCACATCTCCGCAAGTTTACTATTACGAAATACTTAACAACGAATGCACGAAAATGTAACGCCGTAAACCGTAACTTGTGACTGTGACTTCGCAAATCGAATCTCTACCGATTCAACGGCATCAATTAATTAAGCGAGAGCGAGAGAGAGGTACGTGTGCTAATAGAAACATAGAATGAATTATTGATATTTACCTAAATTGACATTTTTGGCAGTTAAGTGGTGGCCTGTTATAGATCATTTTAGGGTGTATCTTCACTTTATGTATCCACTGCATATGATTCCGTAGCTGTTCAAGGTCTTTTATATATCCGTCACAGATTTCGCAGATAACAAACGTATTTTTGGAGTTATGCGACGGCTGCGGCTGCACAGGCTGCGGTTGTCGTGGCAACGGCGTGATTGAAATTGATGGTTGATGTAGGGACTTCTTAACATTATTCTGAAATAGAAAGTTAACATAATATATATGAATTTAAATAGAGCATTATAATGTACATTTAGAAAATTAACAGGTGCACTTACCGCCACAGGATAGTTCGAAGACGCGAGCGATGGTGCGTTGTGTCGCACCATGACCCCACCACGAATGAGCGGTGCGCCGTGAACAGGTGCAGCGCGCGGGGGCACGGCCATTGGCGAACGTCCACGTGGCCGGTACGGATTCATCCCCGGCATGATGCTCGCCACGTTTATAGGCGGCCGGCCCAAGTTGTTACCCATTTGACCTCGGTTGAAAGAATTTTGGTATGAACCCATCATATTATTACGCGATCTCGCTATCTGAAATTGATTAAGTCAATGTTACTCACACGCCTGAGCCAATTACAACACATGGTAAAATAACATTAAACACACATACCTTTGGTATTTTAGCAGGCGGTTCCCATTCCAGAGGTGGAGCTAAATTCGATTCAGGTTTGAATTTTTTGGCACAAGGTATTAAATGGCGAGCCAATTTGCCCTTGCCGTTATCCTCAAACGGACAGTTGGCACATTGATGGTATGCCGGTGCTCGTTCTAACTTACCCCTAATATTATGTTCAGCTTCCATGTGATACAAAATATCATGAGGGCTTCTGATTTCAAATGGACAGAAATTGCATTTATAAATATTGTTTTTCATATGTGGAGTCTCTAAGTGGTGAGCCATTGCCAACTTCGATTCTGTCTTAAAACTACAAAACTCGCATTTTGACTGAGTAAAAGCATATGGTGCATTATTTTCTTTACTAAATTCTATATTCTTCATAAGGGATGCAATAGAAGTTTCAGTGCCCTTTGTGTTTTGTCCTTGTTTCTTTTCCCTATATAGTTTTCGATTTTGTTGTTTTAACAAATCACTTTGTACATATTCTTGCACTAAACTTAAGCCAATATTAATAAAAAACTTCCCAAGTGAACAGTCAAAATAGTTGTCTGATTTATTTGAGCATACTTTTTCCGCAGTCAGTTCTGTAACATCTTTTATCTCTTCAATGGAATCGACTTTATCTTTGATAATAATAGTTTTATCTTCATCATCACTTAATATCTCATCATCAGAGTCTGTGGAAGTTTCACCATCCCAAGAAACGTCATCATCGTCGCCTCCTCGCTTTCGCTTTTCTAAAAGAATTTTGTTTAATTAAACCCAAAATAGACAATACAATACATTTATGAAAGTACCGGACAAAAAACCAATAGATGATATACAAAAAATGGCGTGACTGATGGATTTCATTTTATTTAATTTAATTTACCATGTTTGTTAGTTTTCATCCTCATAATGGACCATCGAACGATGCCATAAAAGTAGATGGATGTTATTTTTTCAGATTTCAATCGGTTCGATAACCGAGTTTACGATTTTCCGTTTCTCAGTAACTGAGAGAGAAGTTTTTAAATAAGTACCGATTTGTTTTCTTTTTTTTAATAAAGGAATTTTATATCAGTATTTAAAGTACTTTCCTTCGAATGGGGTAAAAAATTCCGATACAATCAGAATAAATTATTTAGTCTTAATGTCTGGTTATAGAAATTCGCCTGTCACTATCGATTCTTTCGGTATAGTAACTTGACCTGGTTCAGGTAATTTATAATGCAAACAGTATCGATTTTACTTAGGACATCAAATTATGATAATTATATATATATCACAACAGCTGAACACCACTGTTATTTAAGACACAGGCTTTACCTAGTTTATGTGGCAGGTTTTCGTAATTAGATATGTACACTATGTACAGAATTTGGCGCAAATATTTAAGACTAATCTGGCTTACCGATTGCAATATTGTAAACTTTTGTAATATTTTTGGTTAATTTCTCGTGAAAAATAAACGACTGTATTTCCCGTCCGAAATGAGTTATCCGACTGGGTTCTTACCCTCCGCCCTACAGTAGTCCGCGGCCATAATAACCATCGTGTTGTGTTCCCGGCAGCGGTAAGTAGGGTAGCCAGAGCTGACCCTTTCTCCCCCACTCCCGCCCCTTCCTAGCCACCCCACCCTTTCCTACTCCCGCTCTTTCCCTTCAGGGTCGGCAACGCGTGGGTGAAACCCTTGGTGTTGCACACGTCCATAGGCCACGGTGACCGCTTCCCATCAGGTGGGCCGTGTCGTTTTCTGCCACCTACGTGGTATAAAAAAAACACGGGTTTTTCTCCTCCCAACTTAATAATTTTAATAGCCGGTTTACGAAATGAGAAATTCAAGTTGAGTCTTGTCATTGTGTACTTACGCATGGTTTCGTACTGCGCACTGTGCGTAAGCAGACTTTGAAAAGACTTAACTTCAAGTTTTCAATTCAGAAACCGGCTAGCTGCCGGCTAGGTACATACCATTTATTTCATATGCGTTGTAAATCCGAAAATATGCGCCTAGGGTTAATGTTTCAATGCAGTATCCCGCGCGGATGTCGACTTTTGCGTTTTTGAATATCTTTTGGTTTATTAGTTTACTTAACCGATTGTATTCAAACATGCGAAGGTTTTAAGTCTGACCAAGACCTTTAAAAACCGCCTCATAATTCGTTCAGTAGTTTTTGCGTCCATCGCGAACAAACAGAGCAGAATTTAAAAAAATATTTTTTTGAATTGTACATTATACCATAAACAAAGTATATTTTTTAAATAATTTCAATGTACAAATACAGCTAGTTTACAATAGTATAGGGAAATAACATACCTCTTTTCTTCTTTTTCTTTTCCTCTATTTCTGCAGTGGGAACTGGCCCTTCTTTGATGTCAGCTGATGATGGGGATGTAGCTTCTGCTGCTCTTTCTAGGGTGCCTTCAATAACCTCTCCTGTTTCTGAATCATGTTCTTTCTTTTCTACTTTAATTGCATCTTTTTTCTCTTTATCTTTACGTTCTTTTTCTTTATCTTCTTTGGCTTTTTGTTCATCCAGTTCTTTACCTAAGGTGTCGACAAATTCCCTAAAGGGTTTTAAAGAAGGTTTCTCATATACATAAGGGACTATAAAGGAAGGTGCTTCTACAACAAACATGTCATCTGTTAGAGAAGGTAGTATGGATGGTTGCGGTGTCTGTGAAGCAGCAGAACTTTGAGTGGATGCATTAGACTTGGCACTTATTGGTGTTACAGTAGTACCTCGAGCAACAATGCTTTGATAGAGATTTTGTGCACTTAAACTGGAGTTTAATGATGGTCCTGAATGTTTATGATTTGCTAATGATTTCTCAGACCCTATAGAATTTGTATCTATAATTACAACAGTTGGTTCCTTCTTTTGATTATAACTTTGACCAGATTTCATTTGTCTTGCAGCCATTTCAACTAATGCTTTAGTATCATTTATAACAATTGGTTTACTTTTACGGTAGACTGGCGCGTCTATAGCTACTTCCTCAATATCAGATGTAATATCACCATTTTCGATATCATCAGTGTATCTTTTACGCTTGATTGCCCTACTGCTTCGTCGCAGTGGTACTTTATTATCACTATTATTTTCTTTTACTTTTTCCTGCTCAGCCACAACACAATCATCATTATCACTCACAATTTCATGCACTTCTGGGCTAGGAGATTCATGTGAATTCCCATTTTGACTGTGAGGTTCAGCATTTTCTATTATCATATTATTATCTTGATTTCTCATTTGGTTTTCTTGTAAAGGATCTTCTGAACCTTCTGGATCACTGTCTGAATTAATACTCACAGTATCTTCAGCTCTGGGCTCCAGCTCTGAGCATTCATCGTCTGAAGATTGCCCTTCAGATGCTACTTCATTATCAGAATTCTGAAAAATCACACACATGATTAAAAATTTGCTATCTTATTAGCTTTTATATACCTAAATAGCTATGCCTTCATCCACTTGTACTTAGGACTTGATTTTATTTTTTAAATTACATCCAATTCATTGTCTAAAATAAAGGTAGCCTTACTTATGCCTAATAACATCAGCTATTTGTCACTGAACTTGAATTACTCAACTGAGATTAACCAAGTGAAACAGAAAGACAGGAAAGCTTTTAAAAGTTGGTTTTTGTTTTATTTATTATACCTACATGCATTCATGTGCCTTCATTATAAATCTGCTATTTTAACATTACAATATTTTTAATTTTATTTATTTGTACATCAATATGTCTGCTATATTAATTTGTTATGAAAAAATGCATTGTGAATATTTATATTCATTGATATTTAGCTTTCTGCCCTCCTTCATAATACTTAAAGAATATCAAGCAGATCAGATATTTGCTCAATAACTTCATATAAAAAAATGCAATAAGAGTCTGTTTATTTTGTGAAGTAATACCTAAACATGTGCTTATTATCATTAGTTTACCTATGAATAAGAGGAAATTTCAGGGCAAAAGTTTGGATCATGATAAACTTCAAAAAACTGTATAAGTACCTGCTTAATCTAATTCAGCAGATGTGAAAAAAATATTCTTATCGTTGACATTTTTAGTCATATTTGAAAAAAAAAACACAAACATGAGTGTTATAATAAAATAGGCTTTTTATATTATGTTTGATGAAGATGTTTTTCTTTGCAATCATTTAATCTTTAGGGATCATGTTTTTATGTGTATATAAATAATTCAAAAAGGAACAGATGGATCTATTTCTAACATTCATTTAAATCTTATTTTTGGCTTGTAACCATGGCTGTAATTCCTCCTGACATTGTAAATCCATGCAAAGCTAAGAGTTTTGCCTTTCATTAGATTTTTAGGAACATGTCTGAAGGACTTTAAAATTGTTTATGCATGATATTAAAAATAACTCACCTCATCATTAGTTTGTGGGTCATGACTGTTGACCTTTTCATAATCTTTTTCCTCTTTAAATAAACATTTCTCATCAATATTATGCATTTCATGTTGGTCTGTTGTATCAGAGTTTGACTGAGAACTTGACCTGGATTCAGCTTCTGAATGGTTACTGTTATTACAATGATTTTCAGTAAAAATATTATTGCTATTAGTGTTTTCAGGCACAATTGTGGACTCTTCTAATGATTGCTTTTCATTATCACTGCTATTACTATGTTCATTTTCCAAATGTTCGGCTGTAGCAACAGCCTCACATTCATAGGTATTTTCTGTACCTACATGATTACTATCCTCTGTGGTATTGCTATTCTCTAAGGGATCAGTGGAACTTTCATAGCCATCTGAAACTTCATTCTTCTGAGTAATTAAATTGTCCGGTGCTTCTGGGCTTAAAGTATCCATGGGTTGTGCAATTGTACCATTCATTTCGCCATTCATGGTGATTGAAATCTACATTCCATGTGGAAAACAACCTGTCAAATAAAAACAACATTCAGAGGTTATGTTTCTGTTTTGTTTTGAACTAGGGGGTAGTGTCAAAAAGTAGGTAATAACAGGTGAGAGGTGGTGAATGTTGAAGAGCACTTCTATGATGACCAAGAGTAAGGCACCAAGTATCTGAGAGTCATATTTTTTGTAGTAAGCACTGCCCCTCCTCCCCGCCCTTCTCCCCCCTGGCAAGGCGCTAGCAATCAAAATGGCGGTTCCATGGTACCTATAGCTGTCTAAAGCTACGTGTACATAATCCACTACGACACTAAAGGTCACATCTTAAAATCACAGTACGGCATAGGACACTCGATTAATTAGTGTCGAACTCCAGTGTTATTGTACACAAAACAATCTTTGAGTGAAGTTGTCAACGTATAAACAATCACTTTCGCTTCAAGAGACCTAAATAATATTATTACACATACCTTTTTACTTGAAGTATATTTCACTAAAACTTTATTAGAAAACTAATCGAAATTTGTATATGATTTGGCAGTACTTATCAATCAATTAATTCTGCGATTTTGGTAAACAACTATGCCGGTAAATCAATTGTACCTACTATCACAATGACATACATACATTTTTAATAAACTCCATGGCTTTTATCTCAATTATAATTATACAGTACCTATTCCAGGCTGCAAAACGCCGTTGTTGAACCTTTTCTGGTACTCGGTCACTACTTGGTTAATTCAATTCAATGATGGAACCTAGATAAAATTTATATAATTTTATAAACACAACACGCTGGATTTTGCTTGAAATTAACATAAAATAAAAAACAGTCTTCTATATATATATAAACCGAACTGTTCTGAGCATTTAAATATTTTAGGTATTTAGAACATTACAAATTGTGCGAAAGTAAATGATCCCTCGCCACCGAACAAATCCAATATGGCGGAGACGAGTCAGTCACGTGATCGCACTAGTGGTGCCCTCTGACTGAAATTTACGATATTAAAATTAAATCTACCACCAGCCTACCACCTCACCAAACATACCTTGTAGATATTTTATAGTAGAAACCTAATTTACTTAATGGTTTAGTATGCTAGGTAGATAGGTATACAAGAATATTATATAGGCTGCCACCCTTATGATCCTCATCCCACAATGTCATCGACGAAACTCGTTTATTCTGTATCCTCGTGGCGCCCATGGATTATTTGACACATTCTTGATTGCGACCCGAGTGTCCTTTTCATAGGACATAATAACTATACCCATAACAGCCCAGATATTCAAGTCGAAAATTTTATATGTTATAGTTTTCTGAATGAAACGAAACTTTTGGGGTATAATATTGAATATAATATGTTGTGATTGTAACTAAGAAAATATACGTATATTTTGTTCTTTTAAAAGGACACTGGGCCAATACTATTACATTTATATTTTGAGAAAATAAAATAAAAACTTAGTTTTCGTTATTAATTATATATATTTTTCACAATTTTTACTTAAATTTCTACTACAATCAGTTTCTTCGTCACCAGTCTTGATTCTCTACGTTTATAATTATGTATCTTCTTTAACAATTTAACATTTTTGCGTATTGCAATCCACTGCTGGACATAGGCCTCTCCCAATGTACACCTAAGCACCCGATCCTTCGCCTTCCGCATCCAGTCTATCCCAGCTACCTTTTTCAGGCCGTCTGTCCATCGTGCTGGGGGGGCGTCCCACTTTCCGTTTGCCAATTCGCGGTCTCCACTCTAGGACTCATTTGCTCCACCGGCCATCAGTCCTTCGGCAGATGTGACCAGCCCCTTGCCACTTCAGCTTGCTTATTCTGCGAGCTATGTCGTTAACCTTAGTTATTTGTCGGATGACCTCATTTCGAATTTGATCCATCAAAGAAATTCCAAGCATAGCTCACTCCATAGCCTCACTTTTAAGTAGTGGATCAGTCTTACTGCCAGTGTCCACGTTTTGGCACCGTAGGTCATAACAGGTAGGACGGACTGATTGAAGACCTTCGACCTTCGGGGGAGGGCTAGGAAGAGGTGGGGAGGATAGGTTATTTCTTCTATTTCGGAGTCTCCAAGCGTATTTAAAATCACCTGCTCTATTTCTTCGTCTCACAATACTAAAAACAAATTTTTAAATACAATAATAGATGAGAAATCAATTAATTTTATATTGAAGAAGAAGCAATATATATCCTAACATCAATAATACAAAGTATTTCCTATGCTCGTAGCATCAAAATAACTTTATTTATTAAAAATAATTCACAAGAATATCGTACAATATTATATTTTTTTATTACATAACAACCCACGGTACTTTACAAAGAACATATTATTTCAATTACGAAAAAACTCTAGTTATTGCAATATAAAACACTAAATAGCTATATGGTATTAATAAGTTACCTTTATTTAGTAAAAATTCACATTAAAATATAAAAGAAAAGCAAAGATTCATACAATTATAAACGATTAACTTACCGCGTCCGAGTGAGTCAGCCATGTCGCCTTCCATTCTGATGAATATGACGTTTGACAATTGTCATTGACAATAAAAGCGTTCAAAAAATCGATCGTTAATGTTCAGAGTATAGCTTTGGCTACACTGGTACGGAAACCCGCGTAATTTTAAACAGCTAGATCGGTTTTTAGGATATGTCCTTTTAAAAGGCCATTGGGTTGTTAGTCGAAATTAGTCTAAAAGTGTTATGGGCTGTAAGTACTACTTCAAATATGGGTTATGAAAAGGACCTTGGGCGCCAAGAGGGTATACTTTTTACTAAGTGCCAAAAATGCAGCCGGGGGCTGGGCTTCACTTGTAATAATTCATAATTCTACAGCCCGATTGCATTGTCACCTACCTAGTCATACAGGTACATTAAAGTACTTTATAATTTACTATCCCAGCTGACTACAATAATTGCTGATTCACCAACGCAGAGCTACTGGGTCCACCAAACTTGAAATTTTCGGCAGATATTTTGTAGGTTGTAAGCATCCACCACTGCACTAAGGAAGAAGCGTATTTCAAATTTTAGTTCAAAGTGGATTGCATAAGTCATGATGTTTACCACGGATATCAATATTTTAAGGAGGTAGGACACGACGGTATCTCCCGTCCGAATTAAGCAGTCCGCCTGGAGTAGTACCTACCTCCGCCCTACAGAAGGCTGCGGCCATAATAACCTTCATGTTGTGTTCCCAGCAGTAAGTATAGTAGCCAGAGCTCGCAAGGCCATGGTGACCGCTTTCCACCAGTTGGGTATTCTTGTCTGCCACCTAAGCAGTATAAAAAAATCAAGAAACAAATCATCATCATCAAAGTGCCTGCGAAAAGATTGTTGGCAATTACTATTCTGAGAAAAAATTACGTAGGTACCTCATTCTAATGTTCTTGAGGTAGGTACCTAAATAGTTTGTGCACAGGCATGGTTTTACTGGGTTTTAAGTTATGTTATGTTTATATATTTAAGTAGGTACCTAATTTTAATATTAAGTAATGTTGTAAAGTTAAGCAATGTTAAAAAGGTTCAAAGTATGAATGTTGAGGTCTTTAGGCGCTCTGCCCCAAAACCGCATCAATAGCGATAGACGTAAAAGTACCGAACGGATTTTGATGCGGTTTTTTATTAGAAAGGTCGTGGTTAGACTAAAAATTTACCGTATCTTTGATGAAATGACCAAAAACGACCTAAAAACGAAGCCACGGGTATCAGCTTCTATAAAAAGTAGCCTGTGTGTTGCACAGAAACTATGAACTATAATCGTAACAAGTTTGAACATAAATCCCTTCAGTAGTTTTTGATCCAACCACGCACAAATTCGGTGCGGACAGACAAACAGACAAAAATTCTAAAAATCATAGTTTTGGCATCTATTACATTCATAAAGTTCCCTGATAATATTTTTCTCATTTAATCTTCAGACACTGATCAGTTACAAATTTATTATTATGTATAGATATAGCTGATGATAGTGCGTGCACAGCATATAGCTTGGCAAGATTTTGAAGTAGTGTGGGCTCCAAATCCTTGCTAAGTTAGATGCCGTACACTATACTTGTTTGTGGCAAAATGCGTCCCATAGCAACAAGTATTAGTGTATCTACGACACAAGTAGGTACCTACGACTTCTAACTTGGCAAGGTTTTGAAGTAGTGGGCCCACACTACTCCAAAATCTTGCCAAGTTAGATGCCGTGCACTATACTAGTCTTTGCCCGCAGCTCCACCTGCGTGAACGTCGGTTTTCGCGTTTTTTGACTAAATATGTATATCTTCGGTTTTACTGTAGGTACTCAACCGATTGTGATCAAACATGCGTAAGATTTGAAGTCTGACCAAGACCTTTCAAACGAAAAAATCGCATTTCAATAGTTACTACCTACCTACTTTTATTTACGTAACTTGAGTTCACGGTTTTCCCAGAGTAGAATAAAATTGATATTAGGTGTATAAAGCAAGGTCGACTCGACTCTTAGTGTCTGAAGCAGTCTCAAGTGTCTCAACGTGTGGAGTAGGTACCTAGTCATTTGGAAGTAACTTTATAGTACGAGTAGAGTGTAGAATCTTCAACGCGTTCCTTCTATAAATATCAAATAACTTGTCTACGAAATAAATGTATAATGCGTTCATGATTGATACAAATTAAAAAAAAAGTTTTTTATGGTTAAGCAGGGGGTATTTTTTTAAAAAAATGAAAGAATGTTTCTTTGCAAAAATAAAAGCAAGTTTCTTTTGAGTAAAATTACTTATCTCCAGTATTTAGAGCCTAATAATTCATACCTACTTATGAGGCATTCAACTAATTGTACCTACATGTGCGGTGTTCAGTTACTCGAATAATTCTGTTTTTGTGTAACATTGCATATTAGCAAGTTTGGTATTTTTGTATTTTATCATGGCAATCTAAGGTAATGTGAAATAATAATGCGATGCGAGATTGTTGAGACCGCACCGCACGACTTTAACTTGGTGGTATAACGACATTAACGACTAAATACGTGGTCAAACCGCAGCTTATAGATGGTACTGCGTTCCATGCTTGTTAAATGGCAGCATTTCTTTGTACAATAAAATAAGTAAAACTGTTTTCACAAACATTTTTATAATACTTTGACAGTAAATTGGAGACGTGTTTCATGTAAATTTTATATAAACTGGTTTAATTTATTTCCATAACTACTTCAAGTTACCTAAATTTAAAACATGTATGCGATAAATACTTATTAAAATAAACTACTCTGTAAGGTTCATGCTAAAAATCATTTGTTATTAGATACGTTAGCGGAACGCGCTTGCTGACAACTGTCATGGAGGTTTGCATTTGCAAAGTTTTTGGTACCTAGCATAGCAGTAGCAGCTCTTCCTAGGGCGAAGTTTATTTCATTTTATATTTTTAAACCATAAGTATTTCAACTATCGTTGTCTACAGTTACTAATCTAACGTTTTAAATCTATTTATCTACACTCCTTTTATTCGTATTTAAGAGTACTAGTCATTTGAAAATATTGTGATGCTGGTGATAATGGCATATCGAGTTTTATTAGTTTTTATTTTAGCAATAATATCCGTAAGAACAGAAGAGGAAACTGTATCACGTATGTCTAGAGTGGAAAGACTGAATTTAAGGTAAATTATGTATTGTTTATGTTACGAATCCGCTTTATGTAGGTCGTATTTATATCGTTTCAATTTATTTACTGTTCCATTATAAACTAATGATTACATGACCAATAAGGCCCATTTTAAATACCATTATTGTCAAAAATTGTACTTTTAGAAATGTATAATAGTACTTTTAGATGAACTGTGAAAGAAAATTCATCATCATAGAAAATTATACTTATAATTTTTGCTATTTCACTGAAAGCACATAAACAACACGTGAAATGTAGGGTACTAATAAAATATTTAGGGTTCGGTATTATCTGCTATTTTTGAGTGTGTGACTTAAAGTGGACGCCAATAAAAACTATCAATCACATCATGAGTCTTTAAATATAAGTACCTACACTTCCTGTTGAGAGAAATTTTTGGATTGACATATTTTATGGGTCTAAGGCAAGAGTGCTTATTCAGAGAGGTTAGATAATTTAGTCAATTTAGTAATTTTATCTTGTTTTATAAGAAGACCAGGGCAGATACTTATATGAGGGAGAGATGTACTTCTAAGTTACAGTTAACCTAAGTTGTGATGAATCAATCAGTCAGTCATGATAAGTCATCTGCGAGTATAAGTGCAAATAAGTTGTACTTTATTGCATATGTAATTAAGTAACACTAATGATTGCAATTTAATGATATTAAAGAACTGATCAAGGAAATTAAATAATACTCAAAGTAAGCATAATGAGTTTTAGTAACCTTCTTCTAACTAGCCATATAAAATATGGCAGATTTAAGAGCTTAAACTGAGGTTTAAGCTCTTAAATCTGCTACGGTTGAGGCCAATAATAGCCAGCTAGCCAAATGAGGCTCACAAACTCTCAAGTAGTCTCAATTAATGTGACAACACACACTCTGCCTGGTAATCTTTGTTAAAATTTAAAATGCTAATATACATAACATATGTGTAACATGCATATCACGCTCAGATTGTTACATTAGTCTCTGGAAGAGATAGCAACTAACTCTCCATGTCAATGTAGCCATTCACCATTTTGTTATAGACTTAAGTGTGAGTAAACATTTATTAGTGACATTGTATTGGAAAACAAAACATGTAATAACAAAGTGATTAAGTGTGCTAACAAAAGTAGTTGTTGTAAAATGTAACAATTCATAACTTTTGTTAGAAAATAAGTTTAAGGGCATTGAATTTCAATTTGATTTCCAAATCTTTTGAAAATCTGCTGGACTGTACTTATATTTTGCTTTTAGAGTTTTGCATACCCAATAATTAAAATCCAAGCTAATAAAAGCCAACAATTTACAAATCTCCAATTTTCTTTACAGGTATTAACTGCTTTTCAAAACATAGAACTAATTTGAAATGGTTGTGGTAGGAAACCTAGTTCAGTAAAAATCAATTCAGGATTTTAACTGATGCAATCTAGTCTATCTAACAAACAACACCTAGTTCAGGTGTTATTTGCATCAGGATTGTCGGAGATCCGTGGGCCTTTTAATCCATTTTCCCTTCTCTTTGCCTGAAGAGTGTCTGCTTGATCCAGACCAATCTACATATATATTCAGGATTTTAACTGACGCAATCCAGTCTAACTGAACTAGGTATTATTTGCATCAGGATTGATGGAATTCTGTGGGCTTTTTTACCCATTTTCCCTAGACCAGACTTCATGGTGCCCCATCAAACCTTGTTTCTTTGCAAAATATTGTGATCTGTTCTACCTTCCCGTTCTCTTTGTCTGGTGTAATTGGGTTTTGTGCAAGCTAATACAGAGAATGTTGACGTCTTCCGTCATACCGCATATCTTAAAGGTTGCAAAGTCACTAAATGGGCTTAGTGGGTTACAAGTGTCACAACCTTCCTCTAACCATATTTTATAGATTTCTTGCACTCTTGATAGATGAACTCTTTTACACTATTTGATGTGTTACTAGTGAACTTTTCATAAACATTTTTAGTTTATATCATCTGTAAGTAAAATTTAAAGCCCTAATGTAGGTACTATGCCCATTGCAGAACATTTCGGTAATCTCATCAAAAGACAAAGAAGGGCTCCAAGGGATAGATGTTACTGACAGACATATTTATTGAGCCTAGGCTTTGTTAAGAACTTGGCTCTAAATAGGATCTGATAACTTTATAACGATTCTGCCGTCTATAGAACCAGAGTTTCAGAACTGGTTCCGTACGAGGTTTTATTACCTGACATAAACTAACTGAAATATTCTAGGGAGGAGTCTCGGAAGATGTTTTATCATGCATATAACGCATACATGGAAAATGCGTATCCTGCTGACGAACTAATGCCCTTGAGTTGTAAAGGACGATGGAAAGGCATCACACCAAGCCGTGGTGACATGGACGATGCCCTTGGCAAGTAAGTTAACGAGATATTGTACTACATGGATAGATTAATATAAATGTACTCCTGTCTATTCCTGCGCCAAATTTCAGCCATCATATCCGTTCAGCTGTTTTTGCATGAAAGAGTAATAAACATCCACACTCACGAAGTTTCGTATTTATAATAGGTACCTATTAGTAGGAAATAGGATAATCGGATTGTGGCATAAGAAAATCGACATTTGGCTGATGCAGAATAATATGAAAATAACAAGTAAGTACATAGTAAGTAACTGATAATGATAATAGCTAATAGTACATTATTATCATTATCGGTGTTACTAGAAGTATTCACTTGAGTCGTAATTTCTGATATCCATACATTATTGTAATTTTATTTTAGATAAGGCCGGTAAAGTACTATGGGCATACGTATACCTGGTAAATTTTGATTTAAATCGAGACCGAGTAACGATTTTGAACACCATGCATGTCGCACACGTGTGCACACGTGCAATCATCACGTGATGCTCGAACGTCAATCCTGACGGATAAATAGACAAATGTTCTAGAAAACACATTTTTGTTACCGGTATCGCTCACTAAATACATTTCTTTTTTTAAACATTTAATTTAGAAATTTTTCCTAGCTGCGTTATCCGCACCTTCTAAAGAAGAAGAGGAGGTAGGACGACACGATGGTATCAGTCTCCCATCTGAAATGAGCTGTCCGACTGGGGTAGTAGGTACCTCCGCCCTACAGAAGACCGCGGCCATAATAACCATCGTGTTGTGTTCCCGCTGGTAAGTAGGGTAGCCAGAGGTCACTGAACCCCACCTCTTCCCAACCTCCCCACCCCTTCCTAACCCTCCGCCCTTCCTTTTAGGGTAGGCAGCGCGCGTGTGACACCCTTAGTGTTGCACACGTTCATAGGCTACGGTGACCGCTTCCCATCAGGTGGGTCGTGTGCTTGTCTGTCACCTACGTAGTATAAAAAAATGTTAATAGTGGATTACTTACTGTCCATATATCCACAGGAGGGTAGAAACTTTTTGCAGTGCAAGCGTATTGACGAAAATAGTTTTTACTTTTTGAGTCAGATTTAGATCTTCCTTTGAATTCTTTCGGATTCTTTACGATGCGTAATCTTCGTTTTTCATCAAACAAGTGGAAGTGGCGGAGGGCCAAAGAAAGCCTTTGGAAACAAGGAGAGAAAAGAAAAGATAGCCCAAATTACGGGGTCACTCCACTTCACTACTGTCACAGTTCTCTTACGTCACGTACCACGTACACGCACTTTAGATATAATTACTTATTTGTGAACATTGAATGTTGTTTCAGTTTTTCACTAACACTGGTGGACAGTCTGGATACCTTAGCCATAATGGGAGACTTCTCAGAGTTTAGTGCTGCCATCAAACTGGTCATAAAGGATGTGACGTTCGACCACGACATCGTCGTGTCCGTTTTCGAGACCAATATCAGAATGTTAGGGTAAGTAATGTAAATTAACTTCAGTGTCATGAATTTAGAGCAATGTTGAGGCTACAAGATCCCCTATCATAAACATTTATTCCTGGTGTGAAGCGTCAGCATTAGCATATTATGTAGATTATTGTAGATGCAGGCAGATAGATTATTGTAGATGTTGTAGTCAATAGACTAAAACAATAATCCTCATCCTCTAACGTAATAACGTTAGAGGTGAAATGAGAGGATTTGAGATTCTCATACTGATTTATTAACTATTATACACTCTATCTTAAATATTAACATTCGTTATACTGTATCCTATTGCAAAATAAAATATTTTCTTCGGGGGTAAACTATCGATAAAAGGAATGGCAATGGTCCGTCCCCTTATTTTGTGGGGTGAAATAAAGATATTGATGCACAGTTAGTGTACATTCACCTCTGCCTAACTCTTGGGATAACAGGCGTGATTCTATGTATGTAAGTTATATTTTCTTTGGTTTTATAGTCTGTGATAATTTCTCCAAATTTGAAATATTATTTTACTCTTTAAAACATTGCAATACGAATCGAACAAAAATTAATACATACTCGTTACTCCATACTTGTTATGTACAAGTTAGCGTATTTTTATTGCTGTAGGTTATTGAAACAAAACGATGGATATTTCAATTATAAAAATAATGGTCTTTTCGTACCGGACTAACTAAATCATTACATCACCTGTACTTACGTAAGTATAATAAACAAAACGTTTATTTCTTTACTGCAACCATACTGCAACTCTCTTAACTTTGCCCTATCTGTCAGCTAACAGGATTAAGAGGGTGGGGTTCTGTTTGCACAGTTTCGATAACAGGATCGATTGGCCCTTAAACATCCCAAAAAAAATAATTAAAATGTTGACCACTGACCAATCACAACGCATCCCAAACGATTGCGATTGGGAATTAAAAATTGACAACGAATTTTTTCGAAGCGCTATTAATGTTTTCAGCCGTTAGATGGTTGAGTAACAAACCTCCATTATCACAAACTTTCACATTTATTTATAGTAGGATATATTAGTAGAAAGTTGGATAGGATTGCATGGTCTCGTTACCATACCTACATATGGTTATTTTAATCGTCAATTTAAATGAAATAGACAGATAAAACCAATCAATTAAATATTAGAACGAACAAGTGTTAGACTCTCCCGTAAAAACAAACATAAGCCCAATTAAGAGAAAGAGTCGGATTGCAGACCCCATGCTCAAAAGTTTAGTGCAAACTTTGCATGCAATCGGGTCTCGATTCTGTCGAAGCAAGCCTCTGACACTAAAAATTCTATTTCATTGTAGACAACTACAATTCTACAACTGAATGGCATTTTCATAGCGTCAGTAGCAGTAGCAAGCAAGTCAATAATTAATTGATGATGTTATTACAGGGGTTTATTATCCGCTCATATTCTGGCGAATACGTTGAAATACGAGGTGCCAGCGTTGCAATGGTATAGTGGGGAATTACTTAAGATGGCAGAGGACTTGGGAAGAAGATTGTTACCCTCTTTTAATACTTCTACAGGAATACCTCACGGCAAAGTAAGTGAATGCGGCAATTTAGTTCTTGTACTAATCCTAGTTTTAGTAATATATAGGTATAATACATAATTATTATTAACAGTAAAATGAGTGTCTCGGATTCAGAAAGTGGTTCAGAAACAAGTCAGTTTTTACTATAAACTATATAATCCCTGTCGGTTGCCTAAGGAAGACCAGAGATCGTATTGGGCTTTCCGCTGCGTGATATTACTTCCCTGCGACTTTGGCGTAACATCAAGTCTTCCAGGCGGCGGATCCCGCGTGATCTCGCTTTGGACCATGGACAGGACTATGATCTCTGGCAAGTCCATCGTTCTGCCCGTGATAATAATACAACTATTTTTAAAATATCTGTAAAACAAAGTTAATGAATCCCAAAAAAGACGTTGAATCATAGTTTTGTATACGTAAGTATAATTCTGTACAATTAATAATTAGGTCATTAATTTGACGTTAAAAAGTAAATAATTAACTGATAAAATAAATGACTAACAAATTATCTAAAGGTTTTATACCGACCGTTAGTGCGATCGATTGTAGTGTAACCATAATTAGGTGAATCGAACAGTTGTTGAGTCATTTGATAAAAATGTATCCCATCTGGTTATCAGATGTGTGAAGGTCGATCTTCACCGGCTCCTCTCCTATACCTGTCATCGTAACTATGAGACACTCCAGGTCTCGAGTTAGACGCGTTAGCCACTACCTGTGCCACCACCGACATTGTTACTCATGAACCCATTTCTCTCAGAATCTGCTATGGGTACACAGGTGATTACACAGTGCAATTTACTCCAAAACTAAGCATAACTTGTAATATGGGTGCCAGAAAGCGGATAAACGTACTCATACTCATATATTTTGGTAAATATGTACATACAAAAATAAAAACACGTAGCTTAATTTTAATGACATGACATCAGAACGAAATATATAAATGAATTTAATCAATTCAATGTATACACTGCCAAGTAGTTCTGTTGTTATTTATTTGATTCATTTTCCTGTCTGTGTTTCATTAAAGTGTTTCGGCGCCGACTTCGATAGTTAACTCACGCCTCTTGCTCGATGAGAGAGGCAGAGACCACATGGGATACTTGTTACTATCTTGGCATGCACCGTGCGCTTGTTCTTCTTTCACAATATTGTTTTCATACCACGCTCACGGCTGTCCTTATCTGTCGACCCTCACCGATTGCAATAGATTATTTGCACGTCTAATCCTGCATGTTACAGCAAAACCTACCAGTACATTATATGCTATTGTGTTTTTGACCTGACAAAATTTAAAAATCACGTAACTGATTGATTTATTTTTTTGCTCAAATAAGATTTATTATTATTATTTAATGTTAAATGTCATAATTTGTAAAATATTGTATGGCGACGTGGCTAAATACCGAACAATACTGAAAATACTGAAGAACCTCGTCTGTAAATGTGCCCACCATACATAATAAAGACTTTGAGTTGAATTGATTGATTTGATATTTTTGTACAAACAGGTAAATCTGCGGCATGGCATTCGAGGTTTATCAGAGTCGAGGGAGACTTGTACAGCTTGTGCCGGTACTATGATTTTAGAAATGGCGGCACTATCGCGTCTCACTGGGAATCCCATCTTCGAACAAAAGGCACATAAGGCTATGGACAGACTTTGGAAGATAAGACATAGGTAATGCAACATCTAATTAACGCATAATTCAATAGACTATTTCGTTCAAATTTGGAGCAAATTTATTATTCAAATCTGACTGATAAGATTTCCTATACGACCTACGATATTGGCTCATAAGACTCTTTGTACATCGCTATGTAAAACCCACAAAGCCCTAGTGAGAGATTCGATTGCTTTAATGTTAAAAATTTTAATGCAAGTGATGTAAAATATATTTATTTCAGAACTTCGGATCTCATGGGGACAGTTATTAACATACAAACAGGCGACTGGGTACGGAAGGACTCCGGCGTCGGCGCTGGAATTGATTCCTACTATGAGTACTGCTTGAAGGCTTACATCTTACTTGGGGATGAGAAGTATTTGGCCAGGTTCAATAGACACTACAACGCAGTCATGAAGTACATCAGCAGAGGCCCTGTTATGTTAGCTGTTCATATGCACAGGTAAGTGTAATAGGCTGATTCTCACCGTATGTGCCAAGTATGATGGAGCGTGGTATTCTTCTATACATAATTGAAGTTTGTAATACAATATCTTTGGTAACTTTTTGATATGCTCAAATCGCCACGGATACCATCCCCTTTGAGCCAGCGGGGACAGTTAAGTCGGACTTCAATCAATCTGGGTCCTACTTACTGCTATTAAAAATAGTACTTAGGACAGTGTTACTTTGCAGACCTCATCTTCAGTCTCGGAACTTCATGGATGCGCTGCTAGCATTCTGGCCAGGCCTGCAGGTGCTGCTGGGCGACGTAAGACCTGCAGTGGAGACGCACGAAATGTTGTACCAAGTTATGCAGAGGCACACCTTTATACCAGAAGCCTTCACTTCTGATTTCCAAGTACGTATAATATATAAAATTGTGTTAGCCTAATCAAAGATCTTCTATACTATTATAAAATTGTAAATTAGTTGTCTGTAAATTGAAAAAAAAAAATTGAAGATAATTTGAATGATTTGATGGAAGCAAGAACTATTAAACGGATTTGTTGTGGTTTTTTAACATAAAGGTCTTGGTCAAGCTAAACATCTGCCGTATTTTTGATTGCTATTGATTAAGTAGAACCGGAGACAAAAAAAAAACGCTAACCGACCTACGCGCGGGTGTAGCCGCTAGCGTCAGCTAATTGGAACCAGTGATGGGTTCCAACTAGCAGAGTGGCATTTAATGGCCAAATACCCAGGCATAAACTCTTTTTTTTTATACCACTTTGGTGGCAGACAAGCATACGGCCCTCCTGATGGGAAGCGGTCACCGTGGCATACGGACGCGTGGAACACCAGGGGCATCACACACCCGTCTATACACCAGGGTTTAAGCCCGGTATTAATCGGGCGGATTGAATAAATACCCAAAGGGGCGGCATAAACCCGCGACTGGTTCGAAGTATAAATTAAAACTGTGATTTTTGCGAAGGTACACTGGGGCCAGCATCCTCTTCGGCCCGAGTTCCTAGAATCAACGTACTTCTTACATCGAGCTACGGAAGACGATCACTACTTACAAGTCGGGAAAACAGTACTTAAAGCTTTACAACAATACACCAGAGTCCCTTGTGGCTACGCCGCCGTGAATGACGTCAGGACACGCATACACGAGGACAGAATGGACTCGTTCGTTTTAGCAGAAACGTTCAAGTACCTCTACATGCTCTTCGGGGAAGACAAAGATCTGCCCGTGAAACTTGAAGATTATGTGTTAACCACCGAAGCTCATTTCTTGCCGCTGTCATTGGCTACCGACGGCAAGAATACCACTTATTTTACTCTCAAGATTGATGATGAGGATGAAGATAAATATAGAAAGTAGGTATACCGGTTGTGCATTGCTACGACAGAGGGCGCGGGTTCGATCCCCGCTAAAATATCCATATGCGTGAATATGTCCATTTGCATTGGTCTGGGTGTTTCTATGTATAAAGTGTGTATATTTTATGTATCTATAAAAAACATCTGTCAAGTATGTATGTCCGCATTAGTTATGGCCAAAAATCTTGACAATGTAGATCTCTCAGTGTGGCCAATGTTGACCTTTGTTCAAGATTTTTGGCGACGACGATACCGTAGCTAGTAGTTATTTCCAGGACGTGCCCTAACATGGCGTCGTTGATCGCTGAAAAGGTCAGGCAGCCGATGCGGCAGCTGCTTGGCTCCACCGCGGCCCGGCCCCCCGCTCGTCTGCGGCCCCTTAACGACCCACGCCAGATACATGCGCTCTCTGATATGGGCATATCAGTTTTAACTCTCCCCGATGGCAGGGTGCAACTACTTTACACCACTTCTACGGTAAGGATTACATTGGAAACGTTCATTATCTTAGTGTTGTTCCCAGTGGCATCCAAGGCTTTCAATGCCAAGCCTGGGGTCCTTTTACTCTCTCTTCCGTTTTATTTCGCTTATATAGCTTTAATGTCTGATCCCCAAATCCAGAGAAGTAAACCTACGCCAGAGCCTCGTCGGTCAACCAGCAGGTGTACCGGCTTACCAGTGAGGTTGGCTCGGCCCCGAAGGTCTTTGGGCTCTGATCACTCACATTAAAATAGTTATAAAATATTAAAACTTTACCTCACCGCGTCATAATCACTTGGAATTCTTCCTCAACATTCATAAAATCCCAGACTCGCCCCACTACCCCCTTTCGGGGGTTCGAGGGGGCCATCTTAAAACCGTAGATGGCCCAGGGTCAGCTGGGTTGCTGGGATATGCCTATTGGGTAACCTTACACCCCGGTAATTAAGACCTGAGATGGCGTGCGGTTTTAGTCAGTTCGATCCCGACATAACCCCCGATAGCCGACGGGGCATATATAAAAATGCGAGCACAGTTCATTATTTGACTTATAAGAGCCCTCGCTTAGCATATTGTATTATTATAAGTCGATTACTATACTCATCACAAAATAAAAGGGCCGTTTTGACATTTGTCTTTGTGTCGTAACTAGTCAAGTAACTATACGATTCGGTACTCGATGCTCACGATGAATCGATTCCAGTATGCATGGTGATTTAATCGATTTGAATATGTATGTAAAGTGCATTGAATTAAAGTTCTACAGAAAAATAAGCTCACCCGTTAATTTTGTAGGTATTTTAAAGTGATACAATTTTATGAAAGGTCAATTTACGTTGATTTAATATATTTGTTAAAATAACATTCACTCAATCACAAAAGCAACAAGAATAATTAAATCAGTCTTCAGAATCTGAATACTAGTATTTAAATAAATAAAAATAAAAGTGCGCGTTAGAGTTGATAAAACATAAATCTTGCTCGATATTTTTTTTTCCAATAGTCTGTGGACAACGTGAAAAAATCGGGTATATTCCCGGTGTCCACCACCAATTCGTTCACCACTGGTGGACAGAGAGACAAATTATGAAATAATGTCCCACTGTCCCCCAGTGGTGAAAGAAAAGTCCCCCATTTCAGAAAATTTCAATTGGTAAAAAATTGAGAACTTCATTGACGCGAACTGTCAAAACGGGGCTTTTATTATGTGATAACAATAGTTTACTTTCAATGTGTGCAACGCAGTGTGTCCAATTCATTGGTACATTGTAGTATGTAGTCTTCTGCCTCTATTCAATTCTCATAAAAATATTCATCAAAATTAAAATATAACACCTTTTGCCATTCAGGCCAAATCATCAAAAGATGCAGCAGAAGGACTGACATTCATGCGAGAAATGTCCAAGTGGAATTCGCTAAGTGACATGGAGAACGGCGTGAATCCGGCGGCTATCAAGCTCAATGATAAGCTTTTCCCTGCGGGACCAGGTCACTTTGGCAAGGAGATAACTGCCCAAGACGTTTACACCAATACTCTTGCTTTTGTCACACCGTTCGATGCGTGTTCACCAGTGGAAAACAAGGATGAGGTCCAAGGTAAATTCGGTATAGCAAAACGTGGACAATGTACTTTTGCACAAAAAGTTCGTAATATGCAGAAGGCTGGGGTAAGTTTAGCTATTATCCTCGACAATATACCCGATTCAACGCATGAAAACTCCGCTTTGTTTGCGATGTCCGGTGATGGAAAAGATGACATCGAAATACCTGCTGTGTTTTTGTTTTCCCAAGAGGGCCATTACTTAACCGAATCGTTTCTGGCAAAACCAGACCTCCAAGTGACAGTCGGCGATCATAAATCTTTGAAAAGACAATTAGAGAATAACTGCGATGGCGGCCACTGTGAAGCTGTCGTGGAACCGCAAAGTGTTCCAGCCGATAAGGAATCTTTCGATCATCTGAAAAAAGTACTCAGCCAGCTCGTAGCACAGTTTGAACTTTCACTATCCAACGACGAAAATGCTACGCCTAAAACTTGTAGAGATGACACAGAGGAGATTAACATTCTAAAAGATAAGTACGTAACTGAGGAAATCAAAGTGGAAGTCCCTCATGTTTGTACAGCCAAGGATGACGCAGTGCAACCTGACTCTAAATCTGTGGAGTCTTCTGATCAAGATAAGGAAAAGGTTAGTTTTGACACGGATGTTCGCGACGGTTTCTGACCATTGCCTATCCGGAGAAGATTATGAGCTGGGAGTAGACCACAAGTGAACTTAATCTGATCTTAAAGTTAAGGCAAAGTGCTAGGGTTATGTCATTTGCTAGTGAGTATTCGTACGAAAGGTCACTTGTCTTGTGGTTGAAAATATTGCCGAATCAAACTAGTATAATTAGATCATGTATAACGTGTATATATTCACAGGAACAAATATAAGACTTAGAAATGACTGCCATTAGACAGTGCCTGTACAGTTGTAAATAATTGTTAGAACACGAACTTGTAAAATATGTTTTATACATGATTGTTGTACAACAAATTAATGTAAATAAAGACAATGAATGCAAATGTACAAAGTCATGTACATATTATTTGTTAATTGTTAAATAAAATAAATTTGTGCCTTTTCTATATCTATAGCAATTATAAGTTATCTATACATACCTAAACTGTGTAATCAAATATTCATCCTAAAACAACTTTATAATTTATGCAATAGAATGTGTTATTGAATGATGGATTCTATAAATTTAAATGACTACATACTGTTTATATATATATATATATATATATGTATATGTATATATATAGTTCATAAAGAGTGTAAATAAATTAATATGTTACACATGTTTTCTTTTATTTGCGACATGAAACATTGAATCCTTCCCTACCATTTTAGGATACCTGGGGTATTCTGTTCAGATTGGTTATGAATCTTGTCGGCAAGCAGTCATATTTCACTAGAGGACACAGACAGGCGCCGTCTAGGCGTGATCTGCTTATCTGCTTAGGGGACTGTGGTTATCTAATGTGGATGTCCTCCATGGGAGGGTCGTTCTTATCTTTGTCGCAGAGAAATGGACGAAGAATACACCTCAACATTAGCTGTACCTGGACATGTACGAAAGTCTTTGCCTGTATTCCTCGAACGATCATTTGGTGGGCACTGTCCAGAATGGCAGGTACACAAATCACATTTCTCAGTGGGGCTCTGAGAATCTGGTCGAGATCAATGCCAAGAAGACGTAGGCTTGTGCGTTTACAGCAAAGGTATCTCCTTTCAGCAGCTTTTAGGTAGCTGTGAATTTTATGCCGATTTCGTGGTTCGGACTGCTCTGTACTCTGTACTGTGATCTGGGGCTGAAACTAGACCTCATATACATAAGTGTTCTACCCACTCCTCCTCAATATCGTGAACTGCTGCAGAGACTAATCGCGTTACTATGCCCACCAATATTATTGATAGGATCGCTATATATATGACGATTGTCTCCTTTCCATGCGCCCATACATTCGCCCATGCTCGCTGACCGAATAAATAAAATAAAATACCAAGTTTACTACCCAGATACTTGCGAACAAGACAGTTTATTTAGAATAAAAAAGTAGATGAAAGTAATTAAATTATGACCTCAACGTCTATTGTTTTGTATACTATGTCATAGATATTATATATAGCCTGGTTTCAGAGCGGATTTCAGTCGACGGGGTTGAGTGGGGCTGTAGTCTGGTGCAGGTACTGGAGGGGATTGCGCCTGTGGCCATGGGTCGCGACGCCATGAGGAAGACTGGTCGACCGTGGGCGACGGTGATTGAGAAGTCTGTGGTGGTGTAGGTTCCAAATAAGAGAAGACACGTGCATTTTGTGTTGCGCTGCTTTGCGGACGGTGCCACGAATCCGAGCGACTGGAAATTAAAAAGAGGTTAAGTATGTGTGAGCACTATACAGCACATGAGTAAAGATAAGTACCATAGCTATTCATGTGCTGTACAGTCCGTCAAATTCCTAACGTTTTGTTCGGACTGAATATAATAGAAAGGTGTAAGTAGCAAATGTGAGAAATGGCTTACTTTGAGTAATAATCTGATCGTGGTGGATCCGGACGCCTAAGAGGGCTGCGTGGGGGCGAGTCGTCCACGAAGGCGTTGTTAAGCTGCGCTCTATAAAATTACATTATAAATAAATCCACGTGCATTTGTTAGAAAACCTAATATCCTGGGTCATTATAAGAATATAATGACACAGGAAACAGCCCATTGATGAGCCATGCCTTTGCGCTGTCACTTTCACCCGGTTGCATCACAAGCTTACACTTTGGAACCCACTGTCTTACTCTTTACCTTGATTTGGTTTATTTATGACTTAGTGGCGCGATTGCCGTTTGACATAACCCACTAAGACTGCGCCAGAGTCTGGTCCGTCAATACAAGCAGCTAGTTGCAGTAGTTGCAGGTTAGGTGGGCTTGGGTCCAGTCGAACTTTGCGAGGCCCACAGACATAATAAGCTATTATTTCTGTATCCATTGCTGTTTTCCTTTTGCGCAATAGATAATTCAGTTAAAGTAGGTACCTGCCTACATCACGCATATTCGAATATTTGTTAAACATATTTTGTTACTGACATTCAAGACTTACCCCCTCGAAAAAGGTGAAGTACTGTATACTTCCGGGTGAGCCCACGTTTCCTCAGGTTTTTTTGAGCTGTAGATAAGTAGACACAAAGTAAGCATACTAGCTTGCGTTATAGGTTCTAGAATAGGGATATACATACTTCGATACATTTATTTTGTAAACTGGCTGTTTCTTTGTATAATATTTAGGTACCCATGTAAGGTACATATTTAATACCTACAAAGAATCACCCAGACCAACGCAAATATTCATGCCTATTCATGTAAATAAATATTTTCATTAAGCGAGAATAAAACCCGCGTCCTCTGGCTTAGCAGTCGATCGCTCTACCGCTAAGTAGGTACGCCACAGAGTACGCCAATGGCAAGTTGGAAGTGGTTCATGATATAGGCGACTCAGACGAGAAGTAGGTACTAATCGTCATAGCAATTGTCCAGTTGCTACCAAAGTTTGAACTTGGAGCTCGAGGTCAGCTTATTGTTTTTTTTATCGGCTTTTTCTGGGGCGACTGTCGTCTGACCTTCCAATCCTGAGAGGAAAGCCTGCGCCAGAGCCTCATTCGTTCCTAATAGGAATAGGTAGTTACGAGTATAAATCTAACGATAAAGTTATGTCATTTTCATACTTACTTAAATGCATTTAGAACTCCTACTTTGTGAATAGGATGCTGAAACAAAATCTTTTTTTAGTCGTGTCCTTGTAAAATTATAATTATAATAGGTATCTCGAGTCATCTATCGAACTCTATGACGTGAATCGATATTTTGTGTGTGTAAAAACTTGGTACAGGAAGTGCGGGAACGCAACCACAGACACAGAATAGGTACATGTCATAAATAGTAAGTAGATACTACTCGATACTCGTACGTAGGCACGCGTACCTACGCAACGAAATGCAGTGGTTGTGGTAGTTGGTAGGCTAGTGCAGTACCTAGCTACCAAGTGTGTGAAGATGTGTAAAAATGTGATTCATCGTCGACCACAACATCACTTCCCATGGTGAGATTGTAGTCAAAGGCTGGCCGGTGGGCTTACCGATTATAAAAATAATAATAAATTTAAAAATTAAAAAACCCGACTGCCTAAAAACTAAAAAGAAAAAATAAGCTCTTAGATTAATGTCCTGTGGTCTAGTGTGGTCTACTATTGAAAAATTAGATTGGCTGTCGAATAAATGGATCCCGACTGTTAAGTTGTTATGTTTTTACCGGACATTAATCTAAGTGCTTGTTTTTTCTTTTTAGTTTTTAGGCAGTCGGGTTTTTTAATTTTTAAATTTATTATTTTTCTTTTTAGTTTTTAGGCAGTCGGGTTTTTGATTTTTTAAATTAGGTATTTTTTTTATTTTATACTTTTTAGTTATTTACATAGCTGCCCGGATAATAATAAAGTGTAAATATATATTTTATGGAGTTAATAATGTTCAAGTAGTGAAGGGACATCACCGAAATTCAACCTTAATTATTATATTTTTGTTCATATCTCCGGTTCTACTAAACCGATTGCAATCAAACAAACGTAAGATTTTAAGTTTGATCAAGACCTTTTAAACAGATAAAAGCGCATCGAAATCTGTTCAGCAGTTTTTGCATTCATTGCGATCAAAGATTTGTGGCGCCAAAAATCCGCCATTTTGATTTTCTAGAAATTTTAATATACCTGGTGTTAGTCACACAATCTCGACGAATCAAACAACACCTTGTTTGTCAAAATCCGTCAAGCCGTTCAGGCTGTAGAGCGTGCAAGACAAATTTTCAAGATTTTCATTTTGGCGCCATAAGTCCGCCATTTTGATTTTCTAGGAATTTTAATTTACCTGGTGTCACTCACACAAACACGACGAATCAAATGATACCTCGCATGTCAAAATCCGTCAAGCCATTTAGGCTGTAGGCCGTGCCAAAGAAATGGACATACATACATACATACATACATAAATACATAGTCTCGAAAAACATTACCCTCCTTTCTTCGGCAGTCGGGTAAAAAGACAATAGACACTCACCTGTTCATTTTTGAGCGAATTCTGGTGTTGTAAATGGTAAACGACTAGCAGTACAAGAAATATGCAGTTAATGGCAGGGTAGACGAAACCTTTCATTGCTATTACCATGAGCCACAAAGAACCTTGTCGTATTACTTCTAGAAAGTATCGAACTTCGAACGGATTTTCTAGTGTTAATATCCTCTGAAAATGAAGAATTATAGGTTAGTGTCTTTCTATTAGCTTTATTTTGACGTCACTTGGTTGGCAGACAAGCGCACGGCCCACCTGATGGGAAGCGGTTACCGTGGCCTATTATGGACGTGTGCAACACTATGAGTGTCGCTCGTCGCTTTTCTCGTATGGTTCTGATCTCTTTCCCGCTTCCTATCTAACCTTTTAGAATATTTAGTAGGTTAGAAACACGCAGACTAATATATAGGTAGGTATATATATTTATATTTTCATGAATACATATATTTGCACACTGCTGAAATCAAACCCGCGAACTCTGGGTAAGCAGTCGAGCGCTCTACCGCTACGCCATAGATGTCATCAAAGTTAGTTTTGATCCCGAAAGTCTTGAGAGCCATTTCAACCATTAAACCGTTGATGATTAATCGTTGATGATCAAAACATCACATGCGCTAATTTCATATTCTCGCAAAATCTTATTCTGAAAATATTCACAGAGTATCACTATAGGAGAACACAATACTTAGTACTTACCATTAATGATACTAAGTTAGAGTGGTCGGCGCCGAAGTGCGACGCAGTTGTTATGTCGACGATCAACGTAGCAACGCAGCTACAAACATAGGCATACACTACCCAATTTAGATACCGCGATTGTCCTACATCTTGTATGACTTGAAAAAGAATAAGTGACAAATATTAAGAAAAATTACACAGAATTAGTAGGTAGGTACATAGAGATTTAATTTAATTATAATAAATATCATTATTAAAAATAAAGATAATTACTTGTAACAAGACTGATGGCAGCCACCAGAGAGATGACGGAGAAAGCCAAGATAAGTGACACCAGGGTCAACACCGTGGTATCCTGTGTCAACACCGTGGTATCCTGTGTCAATGATAAGGGTAAGGGTATCTTGGTAAATGTGTTCGGACATGTGCCTCCTGAAATCCATCATCGAGTTTGATTATAAAAGAAGAAAATACTTCATGTATTAAACACACTTTTTAATATAAAGAATGAGAAAGAAGCCCACCCAAAACAGAAGACATGTCAAATTATAGGGATGTTCTATTTCACGATGGCGGTTTTGCTGTCATTATAGTAAAATATTTTATACACATTGCTTTTAAAAATGAATTACTTGCAATGCAATTATTGTTCTACTAACTGCTACATGAATTTCTTTTGACATGACATGAACTTTCGCATACCAAATATACGCGTATTTACAAGATACAGGTACCTAATATTATTTAATTGTTCACCCGCCTTCGTGAGATAGAATATCTATAACAAGTGTACCTAATAACCGAGAAAATTAAAAAGTATGTGCAAATATAAAATAACAAACAAACAAGCCCCGCGCCCGCGCACATAGTAGGTAGGTATAGTGACTATGTCTTGTTTTAGATACCATGTGTGGATTTGCATTTAATCATTCAGAGATTCAGAGGGACGGTTGAGTTACATACTTGGTCGTGAAAAATTCATGTGAAAAAAGGGATTAAAAGGATTAAAGATAGAATCGCACAATTTCGAATTAAGTAGGTACATGTCATTTAAATAGACGTTAGGTACTCAACTGAAATAAATTACATTGGTAATTATTATAAATTACACACACTAGGTATACATTAAACAAATATAGGTAGGCCTGGCCTGGACTGGTTTGGTTCGAGAGTTTCGAGACAGACCAGTAGAGACTAGGAGGAGCAAGAGCAGTCGACTGGAGACATTCAATATATACCTAGGTATTGCGATCCGGTAAATCGATTATATTGATGTGCAAACGCGATATTATTGATGTGGAAAAACGCGTTGCTCGCCCTACAGAATGTTAGCAAAGAAAGAATACTATCAGTAACCATAGTAATAACCAAAATACAATGAGCGATGTATATTGTATAAGTATAATTAATATTATGTTTAGTGATCAAATGTTGATATTACCAAAGTATGAAAAGTACTGGGAAAAAGCATGAACAGCGGGCCGTTTCCTAGCGGGTAGGTAGGTACAGTCAGCGTCACATGTAGATGATGATATAATAATAATAATATTATGGATTATTAGTTAGGTATATTTTAAACAAAATTTGAATATGTTGTATGGTAGTCCTTAGTTCAAGAACATCTGTAAACTAACATCTAACTTTGACGCAGTCTAGTATCTACCTGTTATTTGACATTCGCTTCAGCTAATTATTGTATGTATTGCATTGTAGAATCAATTATTTAAGATAAAAATTATATAGGTATTTACTTCGAATATAAACCTCGAATACGGTTTGCCAAAATATTCCTGCTGCTGTTGTGGTGAATTCATCGCAATTAAATCGAAAAACTATGAGAGTTACGCTCAGCAGTATGTATACCAAAGAGGATACCTGAAAACAATGCACTATATAAGTAGGTATTTATGAATCGATTATATTATATAGGTAGGTACGTAGGTAATGTAATTTGGTATTTATTAGGGTGGGCACTCATTAATTTAGTTTTTAGAATTTGTTGATTTACAAGGTTGTGGACAAAATATAGATGCTATGCCTATCTATACCCCTATAATAGGTACCTATTCTTTTTCAGTTTCAAGCAATGGAATATAAATCTTATATTGTGAAAAATAATTTAGCATATCTAGTTTGATAGGTAGGTAGCTATTTAGTTTAACTCAATTTAACTACTAATAGATACTACCTACTGAAAAGACAAGTGACTTTTTAAATCAATTTCCTATTCAACGACCTTGTGTACTATTGGTATCGATCTAGTGTGCTAATTACCTACTTTATGTATAAAATGAAATGTACTTACAATGGTTAATCCGCCAGACAGAACAGCAATTAAAACGAGGTTCGAGGGATATTTTATATTCGTTAGAGAAGTCATTGTTTGCTTAATTACTTTTATTCATAAAAGAGAACACGTCATGTCGTATCGTCGTTCGTTTATGAAGGAAGTGAATAGTTATCAGAGCTTTAATCGCGTCATGATAATTGTTATCGATATTAACGCGCACTATCTACTAGTACGTCGAAGTCCTACAATAATTTTAGCGCAGGTACCGCCGATGACCGCACTAGTCACGCAATCGTATACCGAGGCTCAATCACAGCTCATTACTCATTACTATCGTTTTCAATGAAAACATACCTAAATACAAACAAATTTAGACAAAGGTAGGCCCAGTGTACAGTACCCAATTATTAAATTGTAAAACTGTCAGGAGTATAAAAATGAATGAACTACCTGCGTGTTCACGAAAGCAGGCAAAGTGCAAAACCGTGTGAATACAAAAGTCATTAAATGTGAAGTTGCATTCTGTGGGTAGGGACAGTGTAGGTACTGTACATTTTGATTTAAGCGCATATCCCCTCAGATAAGTACCACCACAATGGGCCATCTGGGGTGATTATGTCGGATTCATACCGACGAAACCTCGCGCCGCGCCGTCTCGGGTCTCAACTATCAGGGTGCAGGTTACACAAAAGGCATTTCCTCGCACCCCAGCTGACTAAGGTCGTTAGTACTATCCCACCAAAAACATACCTCTGTTAAAAATGGGGCCAAGTTCCTATCGGCTATTTATTAGTTCGCCTAAAAAAGGATTGAAATCCAATCCAATGCCAAGTTTAGATCCACTGTATTGACCTCTGTGGCGTAGCGGTAGTGCATGCGACTGCTACGCAGGAGACGCGGGTTCGATTCCCGCTCAGTGCAAATATTTGTATGCATGAATATGTCTATTTGCATTGGTCTGGGTGTTTCTATGTATAATAAGTATGTATTTACAAAAAAAAAGTATATAAGTATGTGTATCAGCATTCTAGAACCCATAACACAAGCTAGTTAAACTAAGCTTACTTTGGGTCTAGGGTGCGCTGTGTAGAATGCCGTAGAATATTTAAAATAAATAGAATATTTACTGTAAATTCTAAATTTGAACTTGGCAGGTTTTCGTGCTGTACATTTACATGGTAAGCACACTGGGCGTCCGGCGTCAGCGACAGCTCGGCGTCTAGACGCGGCGACAACGCCGCAACATCGCCGCGACTAGACGCGGTGCTGTCGCTAGCGTCGGCGACAGTCGTCGACGACATTAGAGTGCTTTTCTACCAGAGATTTGCTATGCAGCTATGCTGCGAAGATGTGAAATTTACGTTACGAAAAAACGTGACCGTTGCCACCAATACTACGCTAGGAGGCTGTGCGAGGAAAATGCGATCTGTCACACGCTGTGCTGTTCTCTGGCAGTATAGTCGCAATCAAACTATTTTTTTTTTGCTATTGGTTTTGTATTTTTAATTTCTTTGATATTTTTTTTGACAGTTTAGAAGAGATAAATCATCAAAATTTTGCATAAAAGTGTTATGAAGTGGAATATATGTATATTAATATTAAGTAGGTAGGTACGTATCTTTATCTGAATTTTGATAAGTATTAATCTACGTATATAAATATATGAACTACTTCAAGTGAGCGATTGCTTTAGTTAAGTGTTTCTACACTAAACTTTTTGGCGACGCAACCCCGCCCTCTTGCTACTTTTACTTGTGTAGATATTTTTTACCTTCTCTGTCTACGTGTGGGACTATGTCACCGAATTGAGGGAGGTAGCGGCTTATGATCTAATTAGAAATATTATTTGAATTTTTGTTTTCAAATTATTTTTGATTTATTTTTATTTAATTTTTTCAATTCATATTACCTATTACATAAGTTTAAATACATAATAATTATTAATTATTAATACGTGAAGTGAAAACTTTGTACCCCTTTTTAAATTAACATTGGTCATTGGTGAGCTTCGAGACACCTCGCCTCATTTGAAGTAGGACATTGTACTGGCCGTGTACTGGCTCATTACAAAAATTAGGTTCTTACAAACTCATTAAAAACACACTACCTTCCTCAGCGCACACAGTGTGTCTGACGCATGCTGTCGCGCGACTGTCGCCGTGTGTGCGCCACTAGTCGCAGCGATAGTAGTGAGTACACGTGACTCTCCTAACTTGTCGTCGCGACTCGACGTCTCCAGACGCCAAGTGTGCAAAGCTTAGAACAAAATATATAAAATTCTCGGCCGCAGCCTGTCGCCGCCGCGTCTAGACGCCGACCTGTCGCTGTCGCCTGTCGCCCAGTGTGCGCCCGGGGTAACTGTCACCACAATAGTTTAAAACTTCTTACGTGAATTGGCCAGACGCGTCATATGCGCAAAGGTCGATTTTTAGGTCCCCTTTGAGGTATGAGCGGGTGGCGGGAGACGCGGTTGCGTCGTCGCGGACATATGATTGGTCAGTCACTTGACGGACCAATCAGATGTCTCCGAGAGACGTCTTGTAGCGAATCAACGTTCCGTTCGTTCGTACTTTGAATCATTTGATTGGCTCAAAATGCACGATGCGCGAACTTACCCCAAACCTGGCCAAGTAACGTGCACCGTATCTGTATCTGTGGTTTAAACTGTCTCGAAATGCCATCATATCGCGTTCGTTGTCTATAAATAATGATAAATAATTATGTTTTGTGAAAATGTATGAAATAAGCTAGTTTTTAAATTCTGATTGATCTTAACCCTCATCATGTTTGCACTCACAACGCCGATCAATATCTACCTGTTAAATATGTGAGCATATTACAGTCAGACAGTCATATCTATCAGATAGTTTTGGAATATTATAAATCTCAGAGAATTAATATTATGTATCACCACCAATAATGAATTATGATGAAGTACAAAGATTGGATAAGGCAGAGCCACAGTTGAATAATGCAGAGACGCAGGCGAAGGAAGTGATATTATATGTGAAAGTAGTGTCAGGGAAGAATAGAGAGGTACAGGCGGCAATAGTGCCACAGGAGAATGAAGAACTACAGGTGAATGAAGTACCACGGGTGAATGAAGTGCAACGGGAGAACGAAGTGGCGCGGTTGAATTTTTGTAATACTGTGTTACTTTACATGTTTCGCATATGGCGACTATTCTCTTCCCTATGTAGGCAGAAAACACTGCAAAAGCCAACACAATTCAAGGGAACAGTTCGCGAAAGGGTTAGGACAATACTTGAGTTCGGTTGGATTGTCATATCTACCATCGTCCATGTTACACCTCTTCATCAGTCACCATTTCTCAATATTGTTAGCACTGTGATAAGTATACCAGCGCAAGTGAGCACATTTAATTGCATTCGTCAAGAAGTCCTACCCACGTTCGACAACCCATTGAATGATATTATATTTATTTATTCGATAGCATTACTTTTAGTTTTGGGCACTTTTTACTGGATTTACATAGAATGTCTAAGAATTTATTTAAACCATTCGCGTCCCCACGGCCGACGTGCACACATGGTGGGTAGGTACCCGGGAATTCTATAACAATGCAATTTAATAAGCTAGGTACTTAGTTTTAATTTATTTGAACATCTTGTGGTCCAAATTGTTGAGCGCTCACTAATCCTGATAAACACTGAAATAAATATTGAAATATGATGAGTTTTTCATCGGGCTAGCTTTTATTTTGATTCCCAACAACACGTGTCGGGGTCGCCTATGTTGGTGGAAAAGTGGCTATTGCGGATGAATAATAAGATGGACAGACGTCTTATCTTTTATTACCGGTTTCTTAATGGTTGAATGAGTGACTGAATGTTTATTTACAAATTGATGAATCTTATATACTAGTTAAATCTAATATTACCTAAGTGGGGTGACTTGTCCTGACGACAAGTCTCACGTCTGTATTATTTGCAGATTTACATTTCAGATTGCTATACCAGCACCTCTTGGTCTGAGTAGCTTCCTAAGCGGAATCACGTAGAGATTGTGACGCGCTACTACGTGACGGCGCATGACTGCCATAGTGGCCTAGGCCGGTCTGGATTTCTGTGATATCTTTTCTAGGGAAAACCGGATTCCCGGGTCACATAGGCTGATCATAATGAGGTTTTAGTTGGTTCAAGTTCAACATACCCACTTCATCGACCACTCTGTTCCCCAATACTGGTCAGCGTTCAGCACCTTTCAAATGACAAGAATAAAGGCTGTGTTGAAATAATACTAACAGGATTTTTTTGAGATTATAATTGTATTCATTTGTAAAATTACTTACGTACTTTATTTTAAACTTGTAAAATTAGTTTCATTACAAGTGACCCTTACTATTGAATAAAATGTATGCAAACAATTTAAGTTAAACAAAACTCAATTGGTAGGTAGGTACTTGCATTGCTTTTCTAACGACATGGCGCTTACGCACATTTCATACTACACTTGAAATGAGGAAGCTCTCTGCGTCTTATTTTAACATAATATTACAAAATATACAACTGATCTTGCACGGTCGAAGATTGGTTATTCATATAATAATATTTTTGTTACAAAATGCAAAGTTGTTTAGTCCAACATACCAACTGAGGAGGTTAGAGCATAAGTGTCATTATATATTTACAAGAGTATTCTTCAATTCAAAACTATGTGAAGGAGTGAAGTTCTTAAGCTGATATAACATAAAATACCTATAAAATGAAAATATCATATCATAGAGAATTTTGACTTGAAAGTAGGTACTTACCTACTCTGATGAATTAAAAAATAAGTAGGTATTTAATTATAATTATTATATAGGTAGGTACCTATCTAGTGAAATATTTATTGATTTATTTCAGCAACTTCTGAGGGTAACAGTACCGAGTCACAATCATTTGATTTTTAAAATTAACGCCCTGGCTAGTATAGTAAGTATCATTATGCCACGTATTTAATTAAAAGGCCTCTTAACCCCTAACAGATTAACACTCTACTTAACAATCTACTGGCCTAAATTATGTTAGTTTGAGCGATAGTAAAATTACCTACAATTTCTGAACACATCATAAAAGGTTTGCTATATTTGAATTAACTTATTAAATGAAGTTGACATACCTAATTGCATTAAATATTTTACAAAATTAGTTATTTTTCAAATGTATGAAATTAAGTAAATTCTTAATTGTAATGAGTTAGTCAATAACAGTCATCCATCGCACAGTTTCGCCCGTTAAGAGCAAACGTAAACACAAGTAGGTATGTCGTTGTACTCGTACCAAACTAAAGTTCCTGAAGTTATAAAGACTAACACTACAAACAAAGAGGATACCTACTTATTAGTTAAAAAGGAAATTTATTTAGATATCTTACGTTTAAGGTATTAACTTATTATTTACAAAAATAATCACGTAAGTAGGTAAGTACATATACAATAATCGAACACACTTATGATATGGTTGTATAACTATTTCTATCTATAAATACAAATATACGTATCAATAAATATATCTAAGTTAAATTAAAATTTCCTATTTTAGTATTATAAACTAAAGTTATATAAATTATCAGTACATCTTTTTGGAACACACACACGCACACATTACACAAGATAAATAAACGGTGAGGTGAAATTAATATGAAATTATTAATCAGCATCGATGTGTCTGTGATCTGTTATTTGAATGCAGATGGTAAGGGGATAAGTCTCTACCTTTCATCATGTTTCTGTCCTTATCTCATTTATGTCACATCCAAGAGGAGATAAGGCTATGATCGGCTTGCTTTGGTTTTGTAGAGCGTAGATACTGAATACCAGCATCAAACTGACAGTTCCACTGACAGTGCCTTTTTTGTCAAACGTAAATCCTCTGGGTACCATCCCCGTCGCCCACCGAGGGTGGTTATGTCGATCTCGGACCTGCCTAAACGCGCCGTCTCGGATCTTAATTACCGGCGTGTAAGGCTACCCAACAAAGCTTTTCCTATGCACCACGACTGACCTTAGGCCATCTACGGTTTTAAGATGGCCTCATCGAACCCCGGAACTTCGAGCATCACGCCCCGCGCCGCATCTGCCAGTAGGGTAACAAGGAGCCGTCCTGGAGGTCCTGGAGGAGCACTCCTGTCTTGGTGCCGCATAGCTGCAGGCGGCAGCGTCTCCGATTCCATCCGGTGCCCAGGACGCACCAGATAGAGGTTCCGAAACACTCACCTCATGGTTTGATAAATTAGTAGAGTACCTAGTTAGAACTGTTTAGACTGCTTGGTTTTAAATTATAATAACAATATATCCAAAAAGATGTCAAGCTGTTAACGCGCGCTGTGTGATAGAGATAACGCTTTACAAAACCGAGCCAAGTTCTAACTCTTCAAAAAAAGAAAATACTGTTAATTTTTCTAAAATACTGTTCAAAATTCTTCTCAGTCCTAAATATACTTTTTTACTTGGAAAAAAAGTTGGCAACCCTACCTTTTTTTTTTTTTTATCGTGCGGAAATCCCCATGGATACCACCCCCGTCGGCCATCGGGGGTGGTTATGTCGGGATCGAACCGACTAAAACACAGAATATATGGGAATATCCTATAGTACCTACCTAGTTGAAAGCAGCTTCCTAAATCATCCACACAAATGCCAATCGATGCTGATAATAATATACCCTAATGTTTCATCAGTGAAATTGTCGAAAGTTTCATTATGTATATTTTGTATTTTTATTTTGTATGAAAGAGATTTTAGTATAACCAAAGTTTCTAATGAACATAGCGATACCGGAAATTTCAATTGTCGTAAAGGACAAAACACGACTTTTCAGGAGAGCCAAAAAACGAAAAAAATTTTTTTATTTTCCTTATAACTTTTTTAAAGAAAGTGCCATATTCATGATGTCAAAGGAGACCCTAACTATTTTTTTGTGTTCTATCCGTTGCAATTAAGAAAATAAACCAAACTTAATAATTGACGAAAATGAGTGTCCGTTACGACCCATAAAATTTGAACTGAAGTACTTTACAGCCACAAAAAATTGGTTGTGATAAAATTAGATATGTAGTAAAGAACTAATCTTGATCATCAATGGGTCGTACGAGTCAATGAAATCGGAGACTAAGGGGGTACAAGGAACAAAAGAAGCTAAAGATCTAGTTAAGAAATAAAAAACTAAGTGAAATAAAAGGGATTTTTAATACTTTGTATTTTTTAATCAAGAAATTCAGTCAAAAACGTTACAAAAATTTAATATTTTTGTAATTTGACGGTCTTATCAAATGCTTTTTCACGCCCCGCTTGTAAGGCCCGGGACTGTAGGAGTAACGAAATACGTGGGCTGGTAAAGAATTCCAGATCTTTATGGTGCGGCAAAAAAAAGAGGCACCGAAGGGCTTAGTTCTTGATGGAATTGTTTGCACGGCATGAGGGTGGTATCTCAGCCTTACACGTGTTGTTCTTTATATAGGAAAGGAGAGAGTCAAACTAGTTGGGGGAGCTCATCGGAACACTCATCATCACCATGGTAGAGGTTGTAAAAAACTGCCAAAGAGGCCATGTCTCGCCGTAATTGTAACGGTTTGAGAGCGTTGGTAACTTCAGGACTCCCAATAATACGGCCTGCACGTCGCTGCAACCTGTCGAGAGCATCTAGGAGGTACTGTGCAGAGCCATCCCAGAGATGAGAACAATATTCCACACCGGAACGGATGTGTCTTGTATAGACACCGCTGCTCCGGCGTGAAATACCACCTCACCTTGTTCAGGACTCCGAGTTTCCGAGAGGCCGTTTTGATTATGCTCTCGATGTAGTTTTTATTATTCAGTTTGCAGCGAACATCCATGCCGAGTATCTCTTGGTTATCCTGAAGTGGTGGTGGAGTGTCCCGAAGAGTAGGGAGGGGAAGGAAAGGAGATAGTTTTGCTGTAAACGCATAAGCTTGCGTCTTCTTGGCATTGAACTCGACCAGGTTCTCAGAGCCCCATTGCGAAATGTGATTCAGGACCCGATCAAGCTCAGTGACAAGAAGCTGTCTTTTTCCCCCTACGTCAGCCTGCTTGTCCGCAGGGTGATCGTGATATCTCCCGTGTATGGTGCTATCATCTGCATAGCAATGAATGCTGCCTACTGACAGCATGTCATTGATATGCAGAAGAAAAAGAGTAGGCGACCAAACGGACCCCTGCGGTACGCCAACATTGATCTGCAAGAACGCCGATCTCCGCCCATCACAGAGCACTCAAATGCGGCGCTCTTGCAGGAAGTTCTCAATCCAACTGCATAATAGGGGAGGTAGACCAAAAGCAGGCAGCTTGGAATGGAGCGACTTGTGCCAGACCCTATCGAAAGCTTTGGCAATGTCAAGACTGATAGCCAATGACTCGCTGCCATGCTTGTTCATAGCCTCCCCCCATAGATGGGTGACGTATGCTAGTAGATCACCCGTTGACCGTTTCGGCCTGAAGCCATATTGCCGATCATTAATTAGGGAGTGATCCTCTAGGTGACGGGTGAACTGTGCGTTAATGATATGCTCAAAAACCTTGCACAGCATTGAGGTGACGGCTATGGGTCGATAATTGCCCGGGTCTGACCAATATCCTTTCTTGGGGATCGGCTGCACATTCGTTTCCTTCCAAGCTGGCGGCTTTGTACCCGAGGTGTATGAGATGCGGAACAGATGCGTAAGCATGGGAGACAACTCCGCTGCACATTTACGTAGAACCACCGCTGGAATTCCATCGGGACAACTGGCTTTTCGGACATTGAGTGATTGCAGCACTGCACGAACATGGCGTTGCCTGATAAGGATATCAGGCATTGCGTGGTCACAGTTGCATACAACAATCATCGATCCCGGAATTAGCCACAAAGAAATTAGCCAGCAAGTCGGCTTTCTCTTGCGGCTCATGAGCCAGTGGTCCATCGGGGTTTCGCAACGGGGACAGCGAAGGCTGGCAGAAGTTTGATTGCAAGGCCTTGACCAGGCACCAGTAGCCACGGCTGTCCGTGAGATACGCCACAAGCTCCTGCCCAAGCCGTGCAATGCGCTGGGCATCCGCTCTGATGTAAGCCCTCTTGCATACCTTTGTGGCTTTGTTGGTCGCTGTTTTAAACTGGCCTACGTTAGGATCGCGTTGCGCGGATGCTCTGGTGAACAGCCTCTGCGCACTCGCACCCAAACCAGGGACGCGCCCTGCAGGTACCGGTGACATCAGTGTAGGGGATATAATATTCCATACCTAAACTGATCTCACCGGTGACCGCAGCAGTATAGCTTGTCTATAAAGTCGTGAAATTAAATGAGGGCGCTGCTGAACTTCATGTAGCAACCCTATATAGTGCGACTAAAATGATCTTGATACTAGAAGTTCGTTCCTAGTAAAATGAGTTACTAAAATAAAACACATTATGCAGTCATAATATTGTTTCTGTTTTATTTATTAAACCAGGTGCAGTATAAAGTTTTGACCCAGATCTAGAATAAAGTTATTGAACCAGATCCAGAATAAAGTTAGTTCAAACTCAAACTTAATCATTTATTAAATTCAATCAGTTACAAAGAATAATCACTCCGGATTCCAAATATTAAATATTGAATTGCTTTTCGTTGCCACTTTCAGCAGTACAGTCACCACTGTCACCACAAATGTTCAAGTTATCCATTTCTTTCTTCGGCCGACCTTTCATGTGTTTCCCAGGAGTTTCAAACTTTCCATCATTCTTAAAACCTTCGTTAACTATCCGCCAACTGTACTCTCTGATTTTCCTGTAAAGAGTAAAAATAATCATTTAATAAAATTGAATGAATTAAATGAATGGCAACAAGTTATTGACTTGAAGCAATTGTTCAAATAAAAAAATTGGTACAATAACAGATTGAACGACTTGTACCATCATAATATCAAAAATTTAGATCGTACTATAAAAATGACCTACTATAAAATATTTTTCTAACCTAAAAATATTAAATGTAAACATTGCGTTTTTTGCCTTCAAATCGTAAATTCAGTAGATTTGTAAGTTTCGATAGATTCAAAACAAATAATAACATGATTACATACCCATCAAAGATGCTGTTCGCCCATAAACGTCCTCCAAATCCCATAAAATTGTCCAGCTTAGTAGTCCGTGATTCATCGCTGGAAAACTTTAAAAATCACTTCCCATGCACCACTCTGATTTAATTTACTCATTTCTCAACCTTTCATGCGTAGTTTGGTCTCAATGTATTGCAGTTTAATGAAAACAATAAAAAATACGAGAAGAAAACTGGTCCACTATAACGATATTCGACGATAGTGTTGACAACTGACGTACTTATGTTTGGTGTTGCCACTCACATGTTTAATGTTAGTTCCTCAAACATTCTTTTCACGACTAAATAGACAAGCTATACTTTCAACGAAATCCCGCAGAATGGCACTGCGAAATGGATCGTGCGAGTCACGATCCTCCCGTACCCGTAACTTACACCCCTCGTGCCCTTAGGTTTCGTGCTTCCGCGCACCTCCGTATGACCTTTACACCGTAATTACAGAAAATAAAGCAAAGCGTAGATTAGGTCGTAAGGGTATCGATTATCAAATAAAACATTTACGACCTTATAAATAATAAAAATATGACTTTACGCTCCCTGATGTAAATTACTTTTACGATACACCCCAATTATCAAGAAAAATCAAGCCAGAGCTCGTTGAAAATCTAGGTAGTAAAGAACTTTTTTTTGAAGATAGGACGACTTTAAGTATACCATTCGATAGAGCTCGCGACGCTGATTCCGAATATATATATAACTCATTTTCGTCAAAATGTCCTTTACGACAATTGAAATTTCCGGGGTCGATAGAATGTGTTGATTACATGAAATAAACAAAGACCTAACACATTATTTATATTAAATATCTTAAATTAAATTGTCATGAACCGAGAGCACTAGTTCATTATACATTTTTTACATACATGTGAACATCTGAACACTTCGGCACTCTCGTTTCTTTTGCAAGAAAAGGTACAGGTTTCGAGTAAGTACTCATTGTGTTAAATTTAAAAAATACACGCACGATTATTATAATTATTAACTAGTGTTCATCAAACCTAAGTTAAACACACACACATGTATAAACTTAGTTTGTTTTTCAAAATGCGTCTTATTTAAAAGCACTAATAGTTATAATAATAAGCACAATGTGATGTCAATCCTTCGCATATTAATAGAGAACGTCAGACTTATTCAACGGCGCTGAAAAAAAAAAATAACAAGTTAAAATCAATCCAGCAAAGGCGATAAGCAAATTAACCTATGATGAACTGTAAGGAAACTATAACGTCATTATCAGATCGGTGTCACTTAAGCTACTTACATACAGGAACTGGAACTGGATTGACACTCGTCTCTGATAGCTCAAACATGTATCAAGATAAATTAAGCAGTTTCGGTGGCTGTTAAACTGGTAGGTGCTCTTGACCTGAGCGGCAATTCTCGTAATAAAAAAATAGGTACTTAAGTTCAAAATTCAATATCAGTCTAGTCTCGATCTTATGTCAATCACCCAAATATCAATGGTATTAATAAGGTTTACCTAATTTTATTTAATTTAGTACACACCTATACCTAATCATTATCAAAATCCCAAGATACACAGTCCTGTGCAAACTTACCTACTCTTAAATACATACACACTTAAATCATCATAGCAATCGATCATTCTAGCGTGGTTACCGGTTGTATACCTACGAGGCTTTCCCCTCGTAGTCCGGAATTCGCTTTTTATCCCCCTCTCCCTTTTGGTTTGGCTTATAAAAATGGTCTTTACGGAGGTTATAGCCGTCGGACCTTCCAATCCCGAAAAGAAAGCCTTCGCCAAAGCCTCTCCCGTCAACCAGCAGGTGTACGGTTTGCAGGTGACCTTACGCAAGAGCGCATTGCGATATAAGTACATTCATTATTTGTGGGACGCGCCAATATCGTCCACCTGTTCCGTTTCTTTCTGCTGACTAACCTAACAGATATTATAGAGAATATACAATAATGCTATCCGATGTGAACGGTAATCTATTAACATGTTGTGTTTAATTTTTTTTATCTCGTCTATTAGAATTTGAATATTATTAAATTATCATCATCTGCCTGCCCTTGTCCTAATTATTTGGGGTCGGCGCAACAAGTCATTATGTTACATATTTTCCTATTTCACACACATTTAAATAAGTTTTTAAAATAAGGCGTATGAAGATAATGACTGCTCTTCCTGCGCTCTTTGAGTTTTTGAACAAGCTTAAAGATCTTAGATCAACAAGTACAAAAAAGTGTGTTGTTATTTGTATAAGTGTTGGCAAAGTAAACATCTTGAAAAAAAGTCGGAAAGTTCATGCATTTGGACTTATTAAAGCGACAATTAACATCGCGAGCTCTTTGAGCCCATGATTAGTAGATTCTATTACACTAAATAACCTAGAAACGCTTTCTGCGCATTCAGAGTAAGTTTTCAAGAAGCTTGCCGGGCATTATATTAGCATGAGACTTCCCGAACCGGATCTGTAATGTAGCCACTCAGTCACATCAGTCTTTTTTGGTCCACTTGTCACTAAATATATCACATGTCAACCTTATCAGATGGCCTAAATGACGCAGTAAGTCAACAAGCAGCAGCAGTACTTAATACCTACTAGTTTGTATGAGGTACAATGCTAATTCGAAAATGGCGGGCTAGCTTCACCATCTTAAGGCCCTAAGAGGCCTGGGTGACCTTGACGATTCGGAGTTCGCATATTGTTTTGCCGACGTCGCCGCCATCTAGCGGAAATGTACGGTACTGCTAAGAATAGTTCAGTGACTAGTAAACTGCAGAGGGAATAAGTATTATGTTCTGGAATACTGCCTATTTTATATGCGCCTATGCGCGTCACCGAGTCATGCGCGTCTACGGTGTATTGTAGACGCCAAGGCAGTCGTCAGGTCAGCCGAAATTTATATAACATACAAGCTTTTATTTAACTTACCCAATTAGTATGTATGTTTGTAATAAATACAAAGTGGCGGATTTTGTTTTTTTTTTCTAATCCCTTTACATTGTTCTTTAGGTTTAGAATGGGTTCCCGTTTGCTGTTACCTGTGGTCTTTTACCTTTTGACCGATTTGGCGCAGGGGTAGGATACCTGCCTTCTGCGCCGGAGGTTCGATTCCCGAACAAGACAAATATTTGTATGCACGAACATGTCTATTTGTCTTGATCTGGGTGTTATCTATGTATACCGGGTGTAAGGGTAACGCTCCCGAAGCCGAAGGCCCGTGGTAGTACTCCGGGTACACTACATATTGGCATAATATTTTTTCGATTTGGAGATATTTTTTTTTCATTTTTTTTTAGATTTTTTTGCATTATGTACCTATTCTCCGTTATATTAGGAAGGGTCAATGAAACGACAATTTCATAAAAAAACATCGCTACAGAAAAAGCACGCACTTGGCGCCATTTGTTTTTTTCCGTAGTGATATTTTTTTATAAAATTGTCTTTTCATTGAGCTTTACTAATATGATAGCAGGGGAGGGTGTAGACCTCCCCCTGTGAAGGAAAAAGTGCGGAAGCCCCCCCTTTTTGAGATACGATTTTTTAAATATTCTAACCTAACTTTCGTAAAAAACAAGATTTCTTGGTGGTTTGAACGATTTAAGGGCTGGGAGTGGAGGGGGAGGGGGTATAGAACCCTCCCTGTGAAGGAAAAGCGCGGACGCCCCCTTCTTTTTTTATACTTTAGATTTATTGGTGGTTTGAAAAAAAAAATAACCCTAACCTAATCTATCCGAGTTGGGGTGTTAAAAATGTTATATACCTACATTATAATACGTAATATAACTAAAAAATGCATAAAAATTAACTTAGACACTCGTGGGCGGCAAACATCGCGGACGCTCCCCCTTTTTTATATTCTAGATTTTCTAAGTGGTTTGAAAAAAAAATAACCCTAACCTAATCTATCCGAGTCGGGGTACGGGGATACCCATTATTTAGAATGTTTTCCACCGCGAAGCACGTTAGTGCGAAAGTATAATTTGTGGCACTTCGCCGGCCGCTGCCGCGGCACGCTCGCTTCGCTCGCTCGGCTCGTGCGTTGTTGTAGTCACAGTTCTAACATAACCTAACCTACAAAAGTTGGATCCTGCTGTTTTGTCTTTTTTTTAGGTTACAATATGAAAAAAAATCGGGGGGCTTCCGCGCTTTTTCCTTCACAGGAGGGGGTCTACACACTCCCCCCGCCCACCCCACCCACTCCCAGCCCTTAAATCGACGGCCGGTATAAGAAAGTAAAGCCCAAAAATTAATAGTTATCAATAAATAACTTATGAAATAGATTAAATTATTGCATACAATCACACCAATTACCTATTTAGCCCACGTTAAGTTACATGAAGAACTTGTGCTATCAATCCAAATGTCGCTGAACATCAAGATTTCAAAATTAGGTTAACAAAGTATCTTTAATGTTGCCGTGTGTTATACTTTTGTCGCTTATGTTGTTCAGCTACTTTTGGGACAATGCTTGCTTAACCGTAATAATGTATTTATTATGTATATATGTAAATATATATTGCATTTTCCCAAAAGTAGCTGAACAACATAAGCGACAAAAGTATATTAACACACGGCAACATTAAAGATACTTTGTTAACCTAATTTTGAAATCTTGATGTTCAGCGACATTTGGATTGATGGTGTACAGCGACTTAGGAATACTAGTGCACAGGTACTTTTGAAATACGCGTGTTTAACGACTTTTGAAATACGCGTGTTTAACGACTTTTGTAAATTTCTGGTGTACAGGCTATTTTGTTTCCTAGTTGCGACAATAAATTATGGCATTTTATTGTGAACAGGTGTTTTGTTAAGTTGATTCTGTTCATCGACTTTTGGTGCTGACTGTACCTACTTCGTAAATAAAATTAGGCAGGTACCTACTAAGTTAATAAAATTATTTGTTAAGTTGATTCTGTTCATCGACTTTTGGTGCTGACTGTACCTACTTCGTAAATAAAATTAGGCAGGTACCTACTAAGTTAATAAAATTATTTGTTAAGTTGATTCTGTTCATCGACTTTTGGTGCTGACTGTACCTACTTCGTAAATAAAATTAGGCAGGTACCTACTAAGTTAATAAAATTATGTAGGTAGGTACTCACCAATAGTTTTGTAGTTTACGTCCTGTTTTAACATGATATTTTTTCTTATGTTTTGGCATTTTATCAAAGTCCCACAGTACAGCACTTTACAGTTTTAAAACGTCTGATCTTATTTATTCTATGATAATTACAAACAATAAATTTAGCATAAAAGCAGTATTTATAGCTATTAACCTAAAGATATGAACTTAACTAAGTATTTCTATTAATATATATATATGTACAAATGAGTGTAAACTCGTCAAAATCTATAAAACTTTATCTGAAGTCGCTCCGAAACCGGCGCGCAGTCCACTCTCGATGAAGTTCCGAAACGGACTGCCGGCAGGGCTCGCGGGGGATTACAGGGCGACGGAGCAGGCACTCTCGCGTGGATAAACTTCAATTTTCGTGTTAAAATTAATTTTCACCAGTTAAAAACGGAATGAAAATAAAACTCTCAATTAAAATTATTCGCATTATTAAGACCTTTCGTTTGGTGTAAAAACTAAATAAAATGCTTGAGCCGATTTAGAGAAATTTTGCAATTTATGTCTGAAATAGGTATTCGTTGGAGATTTTTTTCCTAAAAAGTGGTCCATGAAAATACAATTTCTTTCAATTAAAAATGTTTATTAGATGTTCATGCGTCATTAACATTTTTTTCATTCGAATTCAATAGCCAGTTATTTAGATATTTTGTTTCAAACATGCAAATATTTAGGCATTTCACCCTTCTTAAGGCCTTAATTAGAATAGTAAAAACACCCGACTGCGTAAAAAACTAAAAAGAAAAAAACAAGCACTCTGATGTCCGGTGGTCTAGAAACATAACAACTGAACAGTCGGGATCCACTATTCAACAGCCAATCTAATTTTTCAATGGATCCCGACTGTTAAGTTGTTATGTTTCTAGACCACCGGACATCAGAGTGCTTGTTTTTTTCTTTTTAGTTTTTTACGCAGTCGGGTGTTTCAATTTTTTAAATTATATTTTTTTATTTTAAACTTTTTAGTTATGAGTAGGTACCTAGCTAGCTTGTACCCGATTGGACTTTCTACTGTCTAATAAAAACCCCTTTTTGAAAATGGTTGTTACACAACTTTAAATCGATATATATTCTAAACGGTCAATCGAATCGAAAAATGTTGAGAGGAAACTAAAACTGATTTTTAAATACCTATTCAACGATAACCCACTTGACATAGTTTATTGAATTTCATTTTTTTAATTTTCCCAATATGGCGTCCAGTCGTCGCCATATTGAATTTTCACTAACGTCATGTCTTTAGTGACACTCGCCGGACTAAGAGGAATCGATTGACGTGTGAATCATAAAAATCGACCCAGGCGTTTGGTCTGTATAGTGCTTCAAAGGGAAATACAAACATACATACATACATACATACATACATACATACATACATACATACATACATAGGCCGTTAAACACATTACCACTCCTTTGCGTTGCGCAGTCGGGTAAAAAGAACAACTGCCAAAAATATCAAACTATTGTTGTTCCAGCTTTCAAGAGCTTATTTTATTTTGTCTTTGTTCTGGATTGAACAGTTATTTATAGTTATTAAATAATTTTTGTCATGAAAAATAAAACATTAATAATAAAATGACTAATTATAGAGTAGAAAAAAAAAATAGTAGAATATAATAAAAAGAATGTGACGTCAGATTTTATAAATTGTACCTATTTAAGTCGGCTTACCTTAAACGGATAGAGAAATGCCGATGATGGTGAAACTAAATCTACTTGTATGTGTAATACTCACAACGCAAGGACTGCGATGCCACGTAATGTTTCTTTTGTGTTAATGAACTTAAGCTGGAAGCAGCTCTATGGACGGCTAGAAAATAAAACACAGTTTATACAAATATAATAATTTCATTTTATGGTAGGTACAAATTATTGTCAAAAAATTTAGTGCATCAAAACTTTCGGGCTTAATCCAACCCTGTCTACAAGCCAGTGCATCTGCTGATTGACGGACGATGCTCTGACATAGGCAGGCAGGAGGAATCTTACAGGATGGCAGCTGTCCCATTAGCTAAGTCAAAAGGAGAAGTAAATGGATTCCAGGCTCCGATATGAATTCTCCAGATGCAACCAGAAACAACATGGTAACAACAAAGTATAAAACTTACATGCTTTTTTAACAGGCTGGAGGGCAGTGTAGTCTGGGAGTGGGACAGGCGGGAGGTCCTCGTCCGGAGGGAGTTGGTCCCGCATGCTGTGCGCGGGCGCGGGTATATACGCCCAGGGAAGCTGGCCCTGGAGTTCGGCCGTAGTTCCACGCCGTCTAAATACCAGCAATGAACATAGGTTTAACTTTTCATCATTTACAATAAATTGATTATAAGTAAATACCCTACGATCGAATATCTGCTGTGGTAAGAATCATTTACTTCCTTTATTTTAGAAATTTATAGGCACTCAAAGTGTTGTAACAAATACTGAAAAGTCGCCCATTGTAGACTAACCGTACACTTCTTTTACTTTGTAGACTGTACGATAAGACATTTTAGACTTAAACTATTGTCTGTAGGTTAAGTGGTGTAAGGGGCAAACTGTCCAGTGCATGAAATTTCATGAACCAGAGATATAGCTATCAAGTAATCTGTGATATAGCCATGAATGATACCATTATATAAGTACAAAAGTCTCTGTCAACATGCGCTGTGAAAGCGAGGCACCTTGTCCAATCGGTACAAAAATTATATGTTAGTAACAAGGTCATCCCTCAGTTTAAAACCAAGTTATGGTCGTCACAATTCCTAACTTAACGGCAATCTATATTTCACATTTTTTTCCAGTAGCTATAAGTTATGTAAGTGTCAAACACGGTTAGTCTTTAGTGGTGCCACTATACAATTGATGCAGATTTACAGTTTATTTACATTTAAATTGGTTCTAGTCAAATCTAGTCTCCTCTCGATGCTGGGTTCAAAGACATAATTCCATACTTAATCAGGCTTAGTATACGTTAATGTTTGGAGGTATGCGTAGCGCTATGAAGACTACGTATTAAGTTACCTAATAATAAAAAAAACATTTTAGGATGGTTTTAATTGGAAGACTTCGCAAACACCCACACCAAATCAGCGTAATGAAATTTACTTGGAAAATGTACGAAACGATGACATTACATTTTGGTTAAGTAGGTATATAAAAAAATATCTTTTAACCTGTGTGCATCGAACATGTACTGTGGAGCGCCAGTAGCGTTTAGAAGCATCACTAGATGAGTAAAATGAAATCAGCAAAAGTGAAATGTTAACATGATAAGAATGTCACGCTTGCAGAAGATAAATATTCTTACCAAAAAATTGTTGGACCGAGATAGAAGGCTCACTCAAACTGAAACCATAACGATTCATATTTTATTCTAATCGAAGACTGTAAGAACACTAAGAACCAGTAAAAACAAAAGCAATGTAGAAAATCATTGTATCTCAGTAGTAAATAATAACAAAGTTTCAACCGCAATATCTTAACGTTAAGACAGCATTTGGAACTTTAAACTAATTAAAGAAAATATTGAGCACGAGAAACTAACCCTCGTCCATCTGTTGTTGTTATGGAAGTTTCAAGATGTGGCAGGGACTGTGAAGCACGCGGCGGACTGTTACGTCCGAGTGAGGTGTTGATCCCTGTATTGTCAAGCCGACGTTGTTGCTCTGCGATTATATTCTCCAGATGTTGCGGCAAAGATTGCAAACTTTTCGGAAAATTTACAGTTCTTTTCATATCAACATGCTGCGCGAAGGCTGATCTAGAGCAGAATAATAATATTGAAATACTGACGTACCATTTACACTTAACCCTAGACGCACACTTGAAGACAGGCGACAGCGACAGCTCGGTGTCTAGACGCAACGACAGGCTGCGGCCAACATTTTCATAGCGCCACTGGACGCGGCGGATCACCTAGCTTGTCGCAAATCAGCGTCTCTGACGCCAAGTGTGCGAAGCTTAGAACAAATTATATGAAATTCTCGGCCGCAACCTGTCGTCGCGTCTAGTCGGCGAACTGTCGCTGTCGCGTGTCGTCCAGTGTGCGCCTAACGGAATTATGTTACATTTGCAAAATGAAATATTGGCACGAAATGACTTATTCAGCAAATGTCTTTTCTCAATATAGCTAAATACCACACGAGTCGCTTAAACAAGAAGAGTCCACGGGTAGCGGAAACGGGATCAGAATTCCATGCGGACATCAGCTAGTTTAACACTTTATTTTTTTATTCATGATAGGCTTACGTTTGACCTCATTCCCACCTGATGGTAAGTGACGATGTGGTCTTCGATGAATCACGCTTGCCTAGAAGGAACCTATTCACTCGTGACTTAAATAACTTGAATACTCCTGAGGTTATAGCTTTATGGAAACACAGACTCAGGCAAGGAATTCCACTCTTTAGCTGTACGCATGATGAACGTGTCGGTAAAGCGCTTCGTGGGTATGAGTGGAATATTGACCATAATAACGGTGGCGTGTCGCTGTTCGTCTGGTCGTTCGTTGATGGAAAGGACTAGGAGGTAAGTATCAGGTTGTGCAATTCCAAAGCGCACTCTCCGAAATGTATCCGTTAGAATACCGAGAGACGTGAACTTTGCGTCGATGGGCTTTAAGTTGGATGTATTTCAAGTTTCAGTTACTCACGTATCATGTGATGCTCCCAAAGACTCTTGGTGTGATTTACGTCGATGGAGTTCAGGTGTAAGTGACCTCCTGAATAGAAATGATTTCATACGGTGAAATGACTTGCTTAATCCAGCGCGTGGGATCCTTGTCGATGGTTCTCTTTCACTTAGAACACTGGCCGATTCTTCATCTCTTTCACTAAAATCTCGCTCCGTTGCGACAGGTGGAAGGGGCGGAGTAGGGATCGGTGATGATTGAACGCCAGTGGATACTTGAATTGGTGCTGCGGTTTGAGGAACAGCTGCTACTTCCACCACTGGAAGCGGGGCTTCCACTTCCTGAAAGCAACATTCGCTTAATGGGCGCTCTGTCGAGACGTACCTACTTCGTCAGTTATTCCAATTTTGATTTTCAGATGCCTAAATGGATTATAGTATTATGTAAATAGTAGGTATTTATGTTCATTTATTTATGATTTTATTTCAATTAAATAAATGTTAGTAAAATAATTTTACCAGTGCGAAAAAAACTATATAAAATCATTCAAAATAATAGTCATCGTGTTTGTTGTTGATATCAGTTGAAAATAAAAACAAACACATTTTTTTTACAATTTCCGTTAAATTTTGCTCTTTGTAACATTTATAATTAAAGTTATAACAAGTCGAAAATATCTTAACAGAGAATTCGAAATGAAGCCTTACCACTCTATCTGTTTTAGGTTCAGGTTTTAAATTGAGGCTGACAATCACTAGAATGAGAAAAACCACGTTAAGGAGAAACAGAAGAACGAATCGTGAGTATAGGATGACCATGCACCAGGACGTCCACGATGTGTCTAGCTGCGCTCCTGAGGTGCCGCTCGCCACCCCTCCGATGAAATTCATCATATCGCTTAAAGTCTAGAAGAAAAAAACTCATCTATTTATTTTATTTATTATTATTTATTTATTATATCTAGTCATTAATTTTAAAAAGACTCTCTTCAAACCCTGTATATAGCTTCATAGTATTTGCCAAGACAAAACAAATGAGTCTAATCTCGATTGGCTTGTTTACTTCAGAAGTTCCTATAGACAACTTCTGTCTCCATCATCAGACTAGCTTCATAGTACATACCATATTACCAAAGATACACAAATATACAAAATTCGACCCTAATCTGATGCCAGGCAGTCGTTCAGGGCTTCCAAGATTTGTCCCATACTATCAAACTAACAAACAACAGAGCAAGTTAAAATAAAGCTGGTGCTACCTTAGTACTCTTCTCACTCATTAATTATAATATTAAATCTATAAGTACAACAATTTCTAGTATGACTAAAAGTGATTTTATATTTACCCTCGTATGAAATGTATCATTGATGTACATAACAGTAGCCACTAGGTCTAGTATACAAATAGCTACAGTGACGATGATCCATGGCCACCGCATGCTCTTCGACTGTTTGTTTTTAGCTCCACCCACTGAAACATGTTTTAGTCGTTCTAACAACCCATAATATGTCGATTATTAAGACTGGTTAGAGCATGAAAAAATACTAACTGCAAATTTTAGGCAAATCAGTGCTGACCTGATACTGATATCGACTAAAGGACAACGCTGTCGTGTCAGTGCTGACTCCAACATTCCCGGGTGCATATTCAGATCAGCACTGACTCGTCTTTTTGGAGCCAGCAACTGATCCTGTGTAATGTACCTTCACAAATAACCACCCTTATATGCTAGGGCGCTTAGATGCTTCATTACACGGGCATATTGCAATTTCGTGAAAATGTACTTACATATAATAACTACGCTTGTTATAATCCAGAGGAAACTGATGCTGAGGCTCGTGCAATTTATTATAAAAGTTCTGTAGGATGGCAAGGATAGGTCAGTAATCAAAACAAAAGCTTGGTTAGGGATACTGTCTATAGCACCACCGATGTTGATCCGCGTTTCGCAGCTGTCAGGGTCTGTAAAAAGCAACCTAAAATAATAGGAATCTTATCAAGTAAAGATTGAGATACTTAAGAAATATAATACTCTACATCTTAGGTTTATACAACTACCTAAAAAAAGTAGGTAACCAAATAACGCTAAGATGTTGATGATCAATTCTATTCGCTACAATAGTTTCATTTTAAACTTTTAGTTAAATAGATAATTTTTACGAGCAGTGTGCACGAGGCACAACACCATTGACATGGCTTAGTGAACTTTATCGTGATCCACTCTAGCCAACGGAAATGGCAGCACCTGTCTTTTTAATTAATATAATGTCGGGTAAAGTTTGTGTTGGGTCTAAGGGGCCTCATAAATTCTTCACGCCCTCAGTCAACCTCACCTTCTCAAATTTTATAGTGTTGACACATACCTAAACTTATTGATATAAGTAGTAAGTTCAAGCGGTATACTCACTATAAAGATAAAGAACTTTCAAGTAGATAAGAAGCGGCAACTCTCTGAGAAAATCTATGAGGCAGAAGTACTGTGCTAAAGATAACGCTGTGAAGACCATCTGTCCTACTGCTTGCAGCTATAATAAAACATATACTTAGTCGTTTTTAACAGAGCAATCTAAATTACAGCTTCAAATAGGCACAAGCAATTAAAAGTATTGTTAGTTTATTTCTTCTTCAACAAAATGTGGGTTACCTACTGTGACAAAATTACCGCAAGTGACATCACTGGCTGCTATCTTCGACTACAGTTATATTAAGATAAAAAATATTAAGGTAAATTTAGATGCGGTTACATCTAAATTTACCTTCGCACGAGGCACCAACTCTACTTATTTCGAGTTTAGTAACACAATTTTAAAAGTGAAACAATATTTTGCATACAGTAACTTGCGCCTAGCTAACTATGATACAAGTATAGCCTGTCTTATCATAGATCTGTACATTTTTTTTATTGAGAAGTAGGAAAAGAGGACTGGGTAAGCCGCTTGACTTTGTGAGGCTTCGCGAGTGCCTTGACTGAGGATGGAGGCAAAATCCACAGCTACCTCCGGATAATTCCGACATAAGCACCCCCAGTGGCTGACGGTTGTAGTATCCGTGGGGATTGCCGCCGCCGATAGATAAAAAAAGTATGCCACAGGCACTTCAGTTGACACGAAGGGCTTTATCCATCTAACTTATCCTATCCGTATCTAGGTGCGCGAAGTGAACTAGATACCAGGATACGCCAGCACGCACATGTTGCCAAATACATTCTTAAAAGGAAATCATCTATATCTATACTTATGATAAAACTGTAGAGAGGTCAATTTTGTAGGTACTTTGAATATTTATTTACAAAATAACTATTGGGGGATGATTGGTGATTGATACTTATGCAAAAAATGCAATCAGTAAACTTTTTGCCTTTCTGTTTGTCTGCATGTGCACGTATGAATCAAAAACTACTGGAGGGATTTTGATAAACTTGGTGCGATTATATTTAGGTTCTTATCGTTCTTATCGTTTTCAGGTCGGTCATAATTTTTGGTCATAATATCTCCGGTTCTACTTAACCAATTACAATCAAACATACGGTAAATTTTAAGTCTAAGCAAGACGTTTTTAATAAAAAAAATGCATCAAAATCCATTCAGTAGTTTTTACATATAAAAACTAAACCAGTGGAGTGGCCACCCTCCACGCAGGCGAAGACGCGGGCGGAAGCTAGTACAAGATAAGATGATATAGACCAACTGAGTCCTCGACGTCATTCACATTGATTTAGATCTGGGTTTTAATTTGTTTTGTGATTTTTTAACTTAAGTTACTCCTTATAAAATCATCTCCTTATATCTGAAGTTTCAAAATGCTACCGAAAATGATAATGGATGCAGAACAGCAGATTTCCACACGAATCATACGTGTTTTAAATAATTAAATAATGTGACTGTAAATATTTATCAACTTACTAGCTAGACAAATTTCGTATCATATTATTACAAGTGTACGATTTAGATAAGATTAAAATGTTCGTTATCTATAAGATTATATTTCAGAAAATGTTTACTTTATTAGTCACTAATATTTTGTGGTGTTGATCATGCAACAAGTATGTAATCAAATAATATGTAATGTTTACACCACAAATGACTAAACAGTGCCTAAGTAGGTATTTTATGGATATCGAATTTCCTCATCGACTGCAAACTGCCATTTCCAATAAATCCGTTGATTGTAAATTTATCTGTGAGAGCTAACTGCTTTTTTGTACTTATTCAAGATTAGTTTAAATGAGAGACAAGAGACATCCTTAGGCATATAATTATAAGGCATAAGTAAGTCTATCGTGACATCTCATAATAAACAATGGAATTAGGTTCGATAAGGAATGTCAGGAATACTTAACTATAGTTAGAGAGAAGTAGACTATGATATATCATTGCATATGTGCCATATGCTTGGTTTAGGAAATAAACATGAAAAGTTTCAGTAATTTCGTAGCTGGCACTTTGAATCTAAGACTGTTCAGAGTACTAGACTGTGAAATGTGAGCGTGGTGTGGAGTCTTAGAAAACCGTAATTTGTTTTAGTAATTTTGTAGCCTGACTTTTTTTACTCAACAAGACAGTCAAATGTACGATAGGTTGTGTCGTAACCTTCTTGGATTGAAGAAATGACTTCAGGCAATTTTGTAAAGTCTAGTATTGGTAGTAAGTAGGAATCTGTTCAACCTACCATAGAAAGTCAAATATATCTACTATAGTCAAGGAAGTATGATAATGACCAGCCCATTATAATTTTGTTCAAATCAGTTGGTGATAAATGTAGAATCAAGAGGATAGAGCCGAGCCTGGGCTCTGAATGCAAGCTGTGAATGCAAGATTATGCAATATTATGATTTGCGATAGGATCAGACTCGCAGCACTCTCTTTTGTTTGTGTGTTGGATATGATACAGTGTGTGTTTTTTAGAACGCCTTATGCTTGGATCTAAATATTTTTCCTAAAACGATATGAAAATGTATTGAAAAGCAGTTCTATTTGTCGTTAGTTTTAACTAATATTTTTAGGATCATATTATTTTTGATTGATATTCTGAACACGTAGGTAGAATTAGGTTCTTAAACATAATATAATAACATAAATATATATTATAAGATGATTAGGAACTGTATATTTTAGCAACAGTCATAGGTAATCTTCCTCAGAGCGTTATACTGATACAAATGTTTGACGCTATTTCGTTATCGCCAACTAAAATAGCGGATACTATAGATTACAATTTTACCGTCCTATTTCCCAAAAGTTAAGATGTTTTATCTATAGAAATATTTATTTTTACTAAATAATGTGATTGCCACGTTTTAGTTAAAGAAAAGCAGCAATTTATTAATACTTGTGTTCAGTTATTAAAGGATTATGATTAGTTTTATGTATAAAAGATAAAAACAATTAGTTAGGCTCAGTAATTAAGATATTGGAATGAATAAGTATTAAAAACATCAGACTGACCCAAAGTGACAACAAAAAACTAGTGCGATTTCAGTTGGCTCAACGATTTAGCTAGTTGTTTATCAGTCATATCCTTTCGTACGACAATGAACACTTACCTAAGATTACCATAACTACTTTCCAGATAAGACCACTTTCCTAAAATGTCTAAGTTCGAAAATGACTACTATCTTAAAATGTCCACCTTCTGGATTAGACCACTTTCCTAAGTTGACTACTTCCTGAAAAGGATTCGGTGCACAATGCCATATTCGCAAATTATATTCTGAAAGTGTGCATACTCATGACGGGTCCTTCTGCTTTGCTCCACTAAGCGTCCCAACTAGTGGGCCAAAGTGAAAAAAAAGTCTATGTATTTTGAAAATACAAAATTTAATATTTATTTTATTTTATTTTATTTTATTTTATTTGGGGAGCTTACAGCTACATTCACATATACACAATATTTAGGTTAGTATACGCCAATTACAAGCTTCCACAATTATATCAACCAGTTATATAAAACAAAATTGTTAGCAGCTGAGCGCAAGAGTGAGATTGAACCAACAGAAATATCAGCATCTTATACATTTTCAACAAAACACTTTGTCAGACAAGACCTAGCAGAATGTTTACCGGTATTAAAAAGATCCAGGTTACAGTCAGCATTCAATTGGTTAAATTCATTAATAATTCTAGGCAGAAAGCTATTCACTCTAAAATTGGTGCGACACGGAGGCTTGCACAACAACATATTCCTACGTAATCTTTTAACTGGCACTCGTAGCTTAATTTCAGAGAGAAGCCCAGGACAGTCGATCCCACCCTGAGCAACACTGAGAAGAAGAGTTACATCAGAGATTCTTCTTCTTTCATGCAACGGTAGGACATGCAGTTTAACACAGCGCTGCTCATAGGTGAGGTCGGCTAGGTGGGACAGTTTGAATTTAAACCCTAAATAACGTATAAATTTTCTCTGAATCATCTCTATCTCATTAGAATAGCAAGCGTAGCATGGGTTCCAAACCTGTGAAGCATACTCCAGGTGACTTCGTACATATGCGCAATATAGTACTTTTACTGTTTTCATATTTCTGAAATCCCTGGAGCAACGGATCAAGAAACCTAAAGCCCTAAAGGCTTTATTAACTACTTGTCTAACGTGTTGATTAAATAAAAGCTTGCCATCATGCACCACACCCAAGTCCCTAGAGACAGTCCTCCTCTCCAAGTTATGGTTTTTGACTGCGTAATAATATTCATAAACTTGACGCTTACGTGTAAAACTCATAGAAAAACATTTAGAGGCGTTTAAATCTAATTTGTTTAAATAACAATATGAATCAAGACGTTGGAGGTCCTCCTGCATTAAATCGGCATCGTGAACACTGTTAACCGTACGGAATACCTTCATATCATCAGCAAAGAGCAAAAAATTTGAATATTTGAAACAAGAGCTAATGTCATTAATAAAAATAACAAAGAGCAGGGGGCCCAACAAAGAACCCTGAGGAACTCCAGAGGGTATTTTAACCCATGAAGAAGCATAACCACTCAACACCACTGCCTGGGACCTGTCTAGCAGATAGGAAGAAAACCAGTTATGGAGTTTACCGTGGATACCGATATCCAGAAGCTTTTCAAGTAGGATTAAGTGATCTACACGATCAAAAGCCTTGCTGAAATCGGTGTAGACCACATCCACCTGATTACCACAGTCCATATTACTGGTTAGGTACTCGTTAAATACCAACAGGTTGGTAACAACCGACCTGCCCCGCAAAAAACCATGCTGTTCAGGTATGAACACAGATTTCACTGCCTCATAAAGCTGATTAAAAACAAGGCGTTCCAGAACTTTTGCAATTAAACATAATTTTGATATAGGCCTATAGTTTGTAACTAGGCTTCTAGACCCACTTTTGTGGATAGGAGAAACGAAAGCTGATTTCCACATGGTTGGAACGAGGCCTTCGTTCAGTGACCGTTGGAACAGTAGAGTGATAGGCGTGGATAGTTCCTTTGCACATGCAATCAAAAAGGAAGCTGGTATTGAGTCCGGACCAGCAGATTTGTAAGGATCAAGCGCCTTCAATAGTTCGTGGATCTGGTCAATATTTATCTGAACCATGGAGATGTCACAGACTTGGCCAAATGGTGCGGCATAGCGCAAAGGCAAAGAGGTACCACTACTCGTATCAACAAGAAAGTTGGATGCAAAATATTCAGAGAAAAGCTCACTAATGACTGGTCCAGTGTCACCACACCTGTCAGCATACGTCATTACTGCTGGGTAATTACTGCCACCTCGTTTGGACTTAATATAAGACCAGAAACGTTTGGGGTTTTCAGTTATGGAATTCTCAATACTCCTAGTATAATTTTTGAAACATGTATCTTCCATTTCCTTTACTCTAGCGCGTAGTAGATTAAAGGTGATCCCATCAGAGTTGTTATTATAATTTCTATATTTTTTAAAATATTTAAATTTTTCTTTAATACATTTAATCAGCGCTCCGTTGTACCATGGAGGGTATTGGGTATTTTTTTATTAATATAATAGTTATATATAATATTAATATAATAGGTATATGTAATCAGAAGAATGGTACAATAACCACCAACATCCATCGTTGAGAATCTGGTGAACTGCCCCTGAGCCCTTCTAGCAGTATCTTAAGCTTGTTTACATTGACATTTTACTCAAACTTAACTGTACATACATTTCAAGGTCAAGGCCAAATTCTTTAAGAAATAAAGAATTATATACCTACCTATCTAGGTCAAGGTTTTCAGTTGCTATACCCGAGCTTTGACAGACAGATTCACTCAAGCACATGCGATTTAACGGCCGAGCGCAGTTATTGTGATGTGTGAATGTTACATTTTTTGCACTGCGTTTATTGTAAGTAATACGCACTTAATATTTTAATATTAATTTGTGAAAACTAAAAGATTACTCGTTTAATAAAAGTGTTGATCAATACAGATATTACACACCTACTAGATACATGGTATTAAATTTACCGTCATTCAAAAAGAACAAGGTCCGTCTCACCAATAGGGATGATGAAATTTTTTTTTGTAAATATTATGTACATTATATAAGAGTAAGTATAATAAGCTGCTACAGTGAAATATTCTTATGACAAACAGTTTTAAAAGTATTATTATTTTGAAAGTTCAGTTCCTCGAGCCATCCGAAAACGCTCCATATTAAAATCGTGCATAGTGGCGACGACGTCACAACTATAGTGACGCGTGGCGTAGTGCAAAGAATATCACTTTTATGAGATAACTGTGATATTGCCTACTACGTTGCGTTTACATGAGTATAATGCACAATAAAATTAATGTAAAATTGAATAAGGAATATATAATATATTTATGAGATAACTGTGATATTGCCTACTACGTTGCGCTTACATGAGTATAATGCACAATAAAATTAATGTAAAATTGAATAAGGAATATATAATATACTAGCTGTCCACCCGCGTGGATGTCGAAATCCGTTTCAAAAACTATCCTACCTCTCAAGTTGGATCGAACTGCACATGGTGTGCGAATTTTATTATAATCGATTAAGTGGTTTAGGAGTTCATTGAGGACAAACATTGTGACACGAGATTTATATATATTAAGATATTGAATAAAAAATACTTAGGTAAGTACCTACCTAGGTACTTATTTTAAAAACTAAAGACTTAATTTGATTGTTTATTTTTCGACCTATTTTGTGAAATAAAAAAAAATAAAAAATCGGTTTGCCAATGTCTGATCTTAGAAGAATAATTTCTTTTGAAAAAATTAAGATGTTAAGCAGTATTCCGAAGGATTTAACGACCATGCTATCACCTCTATTGCAGACTAGGTATCATTTTTGACTACATACATTTCATCCAATGTAGAGCCTCATGAGTTAGAAACTGAGGCAGGAGCTTACTCTTTGGGCTCTAACGAACGTGTTATACTCGCGATTACTACCTACTTTTGACATAGGTACTTAACTACTAGGTACAGTCGCCATCAGATATATGGTAGCGATCAAGGTACTCAAATACTTCGGAGCAGCTCTATTTTTCAATATATTAGCTACGCTAAATACGAACTATAATATCGGACCATACAAGTATGTAAATACATCGGAACGAACAGAAGTCAAATTTATAGCTCAGTAATGTTGATCATAAATATCGGAACATTTATGGAAAATATACCGTAAGTTGTCAAATGCGATGATTTGAGTATCACGTGTTAATTGTCGATTAGAACCTACTTGATAATTATCTTTCACATACGAACCCTTTTGACGAGTATATCAATAGGTACCTACTTCAAACTTTGTTAGATATTTGCGGATATTTGATTTGCTGGTTTTCTCATTAAATTTCTACATTCTTGACGTTGTCAACTTCTCGTAATTGTTATTCCACAGATTAATGGTTATGTAGTTATTCCTCATATTTCGTCAAATGTTGACTTTATTGAGAATAGCTATTTAGTCCACAGATTTAGTCTTAGAAAATATTTTTCCTATGATCATGATTCCCTATAGCGTAGATATTGAAGAAGAATGAAGAATGAGAATCTATGGGGTAAAATGGTACTAGAGTGGGACGGAAACCAGGTGAAAACCTGGTTGGTTCTATGCGAAGGCGATTACAGAATGTATTAAATGCCGAAGGAGGTTATACGGGGTACTAATGTTACCTTTTCACTGATAGAGAAAATTTGAGATTTTAGTTTATGGGTAGTCTTTTTAAATTTTAAAATAAAAAGTATTTTCTGCTTAATTACACGTTTTTATTTACCTTACTAATATTCTGAATAACTATCAATAAAAAATAGAATGAGGTAGAATTAATACAGCTTGAAAACTTCGTGTATTTAGGAAACGCACTTGCACACCCCCAATACCCTCAAAATCATATTTGACAACTTAGTCAATATAGTAATGAATTCAAATTTGAATTATGTGCCACAAACTTACGGTATATTTTCCATAAATGTTCCGATATTTATGATCAACATTACTGAGCTATAACTTTGACTTCTGTTCGTTCCGATATATTTACATACTTGTATGTCACGAACTTATTGAAAAGTCACTGCTCTTAAATTTTTGATGTATTGTATGGTCCGATATTATAGTTCGTATTTAGCGTAGCTAATATATTGAAAAATAGAGTTGGTTCGAAGTATTTGAGTACCTTGACCGCTACCATATATCTGATGGCGACTGTACAAACATTGGGATTTGATAATCAGCCTTTTAACTAAGTATAGTATATACTTTATTAAAAATTTAATACAAAAAGTAGTAAGTACCTACAAAGTCCATACCTGTTTAAAATAACTTAGTGCTCTATATTTTAGAAATTGTTCAGTTATAATGTTTGGACAGTAGGTGATATTGAGTTATTTATCTACAAACAGTTTGTAGACTTTATTGAGTTACCTGACAAGTTAATGTTACTTAGTAAGATTTACAAACTAACTTAAGGCGGGGCATTATCAATGTCAGTCTGCTAGTCGATTTATGTATCTGGTAAGGACTTTCAGATTTATATTCGCTTAGCAATGACAAAAATGATGGGTAGCGTTAAGAAGTTGAAGCATCGCCAGCTTATATTAACACCATAATATATAGTAACCAATGTAAATAACGTTTTATATTTGTTATAGTAACACTCACCAGTGTTATGATGCCAGCGGTAACCATAATTCCGTTTAACGCCATAATGTCAAGGCATTTGGTGGTAGCAGCCTGCCGAAATTTGGAATATGAGTGTATCCGATATAACGGACAGCGACTGACAACACGTCATGTATCTTATGCTCTGCGGCGGTCCAGCATTACACTGATAAAGAAGCGAAGCAGAGGGCTTCACAGAGATAACAGATCACCTATCGAGTATAGACATCGTGAGATACATTCATACGTCATCTTATCTCGATTTCAAGCACCGTAATCTACTATTATCTTACATTGGATATTATGAGTTTCTTTTCTATAGAGGTTGGGTACCCACGAAATGGACCCGAAAGATGTGCAGTTTTAATCTGATAAACTAATTCGGGGACTTGAGGCAAATTAACTTACACAAAGAATATTTGGAATCGGATTTGGATCCTAACCTGTTATCTTTTGCATGGCGATAGGTACACAGGTATTTGCATTAAGTTAGTAACGTTTTTTAGAATTGTCATCATCGTCTAAAATATAGGCAAGTAAGTTCACTGTATAGGCTTTTAGATTGATATATGGTCATTTAACTACAGAACGAAGAAACACGCTAACTATCCCGTCAACTATTAAGTACCTAAGTAAAGTTTACTGTAGATATTACCTACTTGGTGGTAGGCGTTTTACCTTATTGTCAGTATCATAATGTGATGTATTATTACGTTGATGTTAATCATTTGCTTCAATTAGAGTTCAGTTTAACATGTACAAGGTAATTGTAAATAGATGATATATAGGTACTAAGCATCGAGTGAAACCCATTGTTTACTTTCAAAGACAAAATCATGGGGACACTGGTCAGTAGTTCTTCTTCTTAGCTATATTTATAGATATGTATTAGTAAACTCCTTATAAGTATTTATTAAGTAACACAGTGCTAATCAACATCAGGGGTTTGCTTGGCGACCTTTTAAAAAATATTAGGTATATAATATCTAGTGCAGTAAGGCCGACAGTGTGATACCTACATAGAGATATCATAAAATGTGATAAAGGACTGACCCCATTAACCTTGGGTGACACAGAGTGACTCTCACCTGGGGTACTTGGTACCATTGAGCGTGAGGCCGTATTAATGGGGTAAAGAGCTGCGAGGACGTTTCTTTCGGGCTTTACATGATCCGCATGTGGACTCCCTGAAGGTACTGGCTGATTCGGTGACATCTTCAGAAAAAACAAGAAGATCGTCAGTCTGTCAGAATACTAAGTATCTGCACAGACACAAACAAGCAGCTAGGATACTGCATCAAGGTAATCAAATCTCAGGCAGGCTGCAATACTATAATTACGTTCTGGAAGTCATATTCTAAAACAACCGTGACAAGGTGTACTGGGATTGGTCCATCAGCACGGATATAACTATTTTTGACGATTAGAGGTTTAGAGGATTAGAGGATTGATATCGTGGTTTCAATTGAACCTGCAATTTATGTATGCTTCGTAGATGGTGATCGTGTGTCTCATATCGTGGTCAATGTTTGCCACGGCTTTGAACAGTGTCAATAACACTGAATTGCAGGGTAACTCCTCAGATTCAAACCAAGACATGTAAGTAGACCTTAAATTTTTTCGTAAAGGTTATTTTTCGGTTTTTGGTTATTTCGTATTGCTTTATTTTTCCGTGTGGAAACTAAAAACTTCTTAGTACCTTCTACATCAGATCTATCGCCAGGTAAAATGGCGAGGAGCGGAGTACCCACCTGTCTTCAACAGGTCAGGACATCAGCATATTTTAGGCGGCCTAGCCCTTTTCAAAGAGAGTAAGCCCCGCTTCTCTCTTAAGACACGTGAGGTAGACAATAGACTGGTCTCAACTAGCCTTATGATGAGTGATGGGCAGTCGACAACCACCAATTCGTTTGGATTACTTTTTATGGAGGTTTTCTTACTTATGGTTTGGTAGGCTGTTGCCGGTTAGGTTTGTATGGTGGTCAATATCAGATTAGATCTCCCTGTATGAATTCGCAGGCAGCGCCACCCACCCTGTCTGCGGCTTTTTAAGCAGTTTTCTTCCTCACCGCAAGTAGTGCCACCTTTGTTCGATAAATTTAGTATTTAGTCACGTAACGGGTTATGGAGCGAGCTATGCTTGGAGTCAGTGACCGACATAGCTCACAGAATTAGCAAGCTATACTGTCCGCTTTTTATAGAATGCAGGTAGTAGTAGTAGTGTCTTTTATTGATCCTACTAGCTAGATGAACAGAACATTGTTATTCACTGTACGTTCAGTTATGTATTAGAGATCTTTTGAGATCTTATGATATATTAGGTATAATTACAGGTATGTTATACACGCCATGGTGTACCAAGTGGGTATTGTCACAAACAAAACGGACAATGAAACAGCTAACATGAATACTACGTGAGTTACCATTTATTCCAATATTTTAAGTTGAAAAAAATAATAGCATTATACACCCAAGTTAATAGTTATAATAAAAAAGTCGTCTTTTTGTAAGTTGCTTGTAACCCTGTAGGCTTTTAGCTTAGATACAAAATTATCATTGGACTAGCTGTAAATGTAACTGTGCAACCAAGTGACAACATTGAATCATATTTTGAAAGTGTACCAATGCAGTCAAGGTGCATTATTACAATATACATATCTACAGGTAAGTATGTACATTTATATCCACATCATGAAATTCATCGTTTCAAACTCTCCCTATACATACTTAATTTTAAGTGCAACTATTCTCGCTACACATAAGAAATTAATTAGCATTAAAACGCGATAAACGTTAATATATATTTTTTAATTTCTTTTTGAACTCAATAGATTTAATGAAGTTAATAAGGTATAGAGGTGGAATACTCTGATAAAAGATTTATGTAAGAAAGAAGTTTACGAATTATAAGTTGCTACGGCGCGTGCTACGCGTATTGTCTACGCCGCCGCTGCGTAGGTGAAAAACAAAAAAACTGTATTTTATGAAAGGTCAGATAAGGTACATTTCGGTGATACATTTTTATTTATATTTTTTTAGTATAATTATATAGATTACACTATAAATAGCAAAAGCTTATTAATAGTTTTTCTAATAAAAATTATCCCTATGTATATAATAAAGGGATAGGATAATATATTATAGCAGCACACCGAGTACTATTAATAGATAGTTAGGTAAGTACTCGTACCTACTGTCTGTCTAGGTGCACAATTCACTAGCTAGGTTTAGGTTTGGTCGATAATTCCATAGAGTGAGGAGCAAGTGACGCGTACCTTATCATATTAACACGCACTGGATTACACCGATGGATTTAATTTCGCATACAGATATACCTACTATACCTATTAATTTGTAATAACCAAGTATACATCGAATAATACAGGAATGGTATTTTCTTATATTTTGGATTTGGATGGCAATGATATGTAGGATATTGATCAAGTGTGTATACCCATATAGATGTGATAATTCATAATTGTTTTTTTATACCACGTAGGTGGCAGACAGCACACGGCCCTCCTGATGGGAAGCGGTCACCGTGTCCTATGGACGTGTGCAACCCTGCAGGGAAAGGGCGAGGGTAGGAAAGGTTGTGTTATATGGACTTGTTGCCACTGGTTAATTTTATATGTAGTATCTATACTATTATAAAATTGGTGTTTTTACATAGGATATTAAAAAAACATAAACAACAAGTTATATGACCGATTTTGAACGCACATACTTTTTTTGGAATTCTTGTCTCTTTACATATGTTTATTCGCGATGGACTCAAAAAGTATTGACAGGATTTGGATATTTTTTATTTGTTTGAAAGGTTACCGGATAAGGACCGAAAATCTTACGCATGTTTGATCACAATCGTAGTAGAATCGCAGATATAGTTTAAAACGCAAACACCGACATCTACGCAGACAGAGCCGCGGGTATAGGCTACTTCTATTATAAGACACATGGTAAATTTCTAATCTACATCATGGTCATCTGAATGACTAGTCCGCGTTTAGGCAAAGTTATTTTTTCTTTTTGTATATTATAGAGGAAATCAAGAGGCTATCACGTTTTTCAAGAACAACGATTCCCAATTAGACCTGAGCCAGATTCCAGCACCTTTGGTTACGAACGTTACTGCTCAGAGCCTTGTGGGGGTAGCACCGGTGTCCAGACCTCAGAGTAACTCGCTGAATCAGTTACCATGGACTGCATTCAATCAACTAACACATAATGCGTCTTCACAAACGTTGGAACCAGGTACGTGTTTTCTTTTTACAAGCTTTTATTTAACTTGCTCTGTTATTAGTTCGTACGGGTCAAACCTTAGAAGCCCAATTAGAACTACTGCTGACTTTAGATTAGAGTTTAATTCGGTATAACTGTGTATCTATAGTGACAATACGATAGTTATGGTAAATACTATGAAGCTGACTGCTGATCTGATGATAGAGTCGGCAGGTACCCATAGGGACTCCTGTACTAAAGAAGATAAAACAATCGAGTTGGGGCCCATTTGTTTTGTCGTAGTCTAATACTGTGATGCTACATAATATCTGGATATAATGTAGCATTACAGTATTAGTTACGACCACGTCCTTTGACCACTTACCGTCTTCATCTTCTATAAAGTAAGTGTGGTCATAGAACTTTCTGAACAAACAAGATAAACGCAACATGTTTGGGCTCATTTGATTTGTTTCGTTCTACACTTACTAGAAAGGCTGTCTTTAATAAAGATACAACTACAACTAACGTCTGGAAGGCTGTTTTAAATCACCATTCTAACGATGTCATGGACTATTGTACGCTGAATGAATATGGTATGAAACTAAATTATTACTTTTCAGGATTCAAACATTCGAATAAATTGATTAGAGAAGTAAAACCTGACTACGAAGATAGTACGGAGAGATCAATTGAAAATATTTATAAGAGTTTATTCAAGCGAGATATTACTGATGGGAACACGCCAGTGGAAATACGGAAGGGCGCTGCATTCATACCACAGGCAGCTGGTGTTCAGTCTATCGCCATACCAACTCTGTTGACCCTTAATAATAACATGTCTCAAATACCCGTGCCGATACCTAACACCTCTGTTGTACACTATGCTAAAATCAACACGCTTCTAACTACACCCTAGTGATAGTAAATCTGTATATTATCCAATATCTTTAGATTCCACACTTCCACTGGTTTTTTCCACATTAAGGGAGAGATGTAACCATTTTCACCAAGAATTATTAATGGGTAAAAGATATCGTCTATAGCCTGTTTATAATTACCCGTGTTACTATCAATCTAACTGCTAGTACCTATGTAGTAACATCGGTAAATTAACTACCGTTCATCTTACTAGTCTAGTTGACATTTGTTAGAGTAGTAATAAAAAATTGCCCATTCTACTACCATGAATTACCAATTTACCAAAATCAAAATTATGAATTTGTATTTGAAACAAATAATAATGTAACAATTAGAGGTCATTTTGCTATTCACGTGCAATACAGGGCCGTGTTTCTGACACAGCCACACCAGTTTCTTTTCGTTAATTTCATGTTATTTTTTCGTATAAGCATACCTACCTATTGTTGTGTTATTTTAATTTGTGGTACCTAGAGCACGGTAGTAGCACGGGACTTTATTTGTTTCTAACACAGAACAAAGAAAAATCCTTAGGACTAGAAATCGTATGGGGGCGTGTTTGTGTCGCCAAAAACCTAAGTGTAATTGCATTTACCTCACACATATACACTTGTGTATGTGCACAACGCAGGCTAAAATAACCAAAAAACAAGTTTATGCGATTGATTTTAAGGTTTATTTTCCTATAAGTTTTCACGAAATATTTACTTCAATATTCTAGAAGTTTCTATACCTGTCCAATTCAGGATGCTAAATGATAATTTTGACAGTTCACGTCTATGAAGTATCGTATTTTTATATACAAAATAATACCTCTAAAATTATCGTAGCACATTGACAAGTACCGCCCACTTTTCATAGTGAAGCGTCTTGCAAGAATTCAGCACAATTGACTATGACACACAGGAATCGAATGAATCGAACTTAAATTAATTTATTGAAATTTTTAAGTACTTATCTACTACAATTTTTTGTAATATAGCTAATAATAATATAATATAATAATAAAAGTGGCTAAGTATAATGCAAGACATAATTACGGTAGGTACCATAAAACTTCTCTTTTATCATTCTGAAATAAGTTACCTAAAATAATAAAAAAATAAATGCTTTTGTGTTTTTATAACTATCGATTCCATATTCTACGGGAACGATAATCGAAAATCGATTAGATTCATTTTCGATTATACTATATGGGGTACACTACTTAGAGCTGTCAAAATTATCATTTTAGGTAAGTTTGTGAAAAATGTACGACAGAATGTGGTGTCCGTATTTTGAGTTAAGTTAATTTCATCCTTACCATTGTTATATTTAAGGACTGATTTGCAATACAATACAATTTTAGACATCTATTGGTGAAAAGCAAAACTATAATGTACATTGATTTTGCTATTGACCGCTAGATGGGGTATTATTGGGATAAATAAATGTGTGCTCTATTCCAACGTGGCTTAAACATAATTTTGTTGTATATTACTTTAAAATGGGGGCAGATTTGATGGTACTCTGTAAGCATCATTGAAGTTTATACCTTGTCAAAACGTACTTTAAATTCATTTTCAGTAAAATAAGGTGTGTAGTTCTGCTCTTCTTATATTTTAAGGTAAAATGTATGCAACCAATAAGACGTCCTATAAGTCTGTGTGAGTGTATTTTTTGGCGACAGCTATTCCTTTGTATTTTTACTTAATTACTACTTCTATGGTTTTTTAATGTTCTGTGGTTTCTAACCAATTCAAACAACTTTCAATAAAAATATATTAGGTACTAATAACGGTAAATAAATTACCGATATTACTACTAGTAGTAAGATCGGTAATTTATTTACCGTTATTAGTAACACGGGCAATAAACGCATCATGATCTTGCAAATTGGTGTAACTATCAATATTGTATCATGTTGCTCTGGTTACATGTGGTTTAAATATGTAGTTATTGTATCTGATTATTAAAATTTAATCTTGTCGTTCATAAGTATTAGGTACTTTGTAACCTGTATGATGGAGGGACATGAATATTAACAAGCCCAATTAATATAATACCTATTATTCTTAATTAGTAGTTATTGGAATTACTTATAGTTAGAATTGTATTTTATTTCGTCGTTGCGACTTTAAGACCTCTTATGTGTCATATTTAGTGAAATCGACTTTTTAATGCAGATTGACTCTAATATTAAAGGGCTACCGTCTGCAAAAACTCTCATTTGTGTAAGACGTTTTAATCGCATTTTATAAACGATATTCAAAATCTCTTATGTGACCCCTCATGAAAAGTTGTGCCATAAAATATCTTATGTGTTAATAACACCTAGGAGATACTATTGTACTCTATACTTTTGAGATAATGTGATATTATTATACACATAAGAGATTATAGGTAATGCATTGGAACATACGTAAAATCAAATTGACTGTTAAAATTTAAATAAATCGTTGCATAGAGTAATAAGTAGTACCTAGCTTATTTTTGCGCCAACGCGGAAAAGGTCGCATCGCGGCTCGCGGCTTTATTTAATTTTTTATACAATTGGTATAGATTCGAGTTGTATAAATATAATTGATTTTTAGACAACGCACATAAGAGTAGGAAAATAGTATATTACCGTGAATTGTTATATAGATTACTTTCAATGTACCACCTCCTACGAAACGCATTATCATAATTTCTGACGGATGCTCCCACCAAAATCGGAATCGAATCTTATCTAGCGCACTGAGTGATTTCGCCCAAAAAAATAGCATTATTATTAAACAGCTTTACCTAGAAAAGGGGCATACAATGATGAAGGTTGATGTTAACTCCACCATTGTGCAGTACTTATATTAAGCCCCCAATATATGCTCCCAGTGATTTCATAACCCGGATGAGACAAGCTAGGCTACAAAACCCGAAGTTAAGTCAATCCATTATGGTTTTTTCCTAAATTTTGAGGCAATCTAATCGAATTTGAAGTCTATACGGCCTGGCAAAAAAAAGGAGATCCTGTCGTGGTGGACATAAGGGGTCTTAAATATTTGCTTAATGGATCTATTTTTTATAGATTGAGACATATAGATCAGTGGACCATACTTCCACAGCGAAGATGTAATCAGAGGGGCCTAGTGTCACCAAACCGATTATACACGTGTCCATTAAAGATTATAGAAAGCAAATTTAAACATTACACAGGAATTAAAACTGGTAATTGATCGAGATTATCATCCATTTTACAACAATTTATATTACAATACAGGTACTTGAGTAGGTTGTAGGCGTTTTTATTTGATTTATTTTTTATTTTGTACTCCGAATTTTCTTTCTTCAATTAGTTACCTACTCGTTATTTTATTACCAACATGTTCAATACTCATAAAAGCAATTTTAGATGTGTAAAAATAAGGATTAATTACTTAATACACTGGTTTTTTTTACTTTAATTTATATCAAAGTATAGATCAAAAACTCTTATGTAACCTAAAGTCGCAATCAAAATCTCTCATGTGCTCAAAAAGGGGAAAAAACTGTTTTTTTATACTATAATGACAATTTTTTTTCAACACATCTATCAAAATAAAACGTAAAAAAGTATATAGTAGTTACCTATATTTGTTATTTTAATCGCTGTCATTCAAAATTTTTCATTAGAAAGTTTTTCTCGATTTTCTCTAAATTATCATTTTTACACATAAGAGGTCTTAAAGTCGCAACGACCATTTGTTGTATCTCGTATACAAGTTCACACACACACATACTAATACACACATATACACTCACACATAATCGCTCACACAACTCACGCACACATACACGCAAGAACTCATTTACAGACTACATAATATTATACCATTTACAATTTTTTTGTTTTTTTTTTGTACTTATCATTTTATGTTTTGAAATATCTCTATCTAATATGGATCATGCTTTGTATGTTTTCTGTAAAATAAGGCTAAAATATTGTAAATTGTTTAGGCGAGGATAGGCGCTGTTAGCTGAGGTACAGGCTTGTCCTAGTTCGGCTGCAGATGCTATAACTTGTGCGAATGTTAATTTTAGCTTTTATGTATTAACCTATGTATCATTTAATTTTTCTTGGTGAAATAAATTAATAAATAATTTAGTTCACGTTCACGTTCACTATATGAAAGTATAGTTCATGCAGTGTTCACGAAACTAGGTTAAGTAGGTAAGAGCTTGAACTTTCAAATCAAAGCTTTTCTGCAAGGTGTTGTCTGCTGTAACTACGCACGCGTCAAAGTCACGCATGCGCTGCGGACAATTTAATGATTTCTCGCACCTCTTGAAACATGGGCGATCGAGCTATACAAAAGAACAATTATTAAATAAAATAATGGGGTCAACGAAGTTTACACCTTCTTGTTTATAACACAAAGCGTACCTTCTAAATCCGGTTAAAACACTGCCAACATGAGTTCACCAAAGCTAAATGAAAGATGTCCCAGTAATATGAGTAATGGCAAGAAACTTCTTAACAATGACTCGAAGGAAGACTCCTTAGACAATTCTGTGAGTATATTATTAATAATATTGTTGTTGTAATTTATATTGTTGGAAGTATTATACCTTCCCATGTTTCTGTCTTATCAACATTAATACCTTAATACGATTAGTGAACACATTGGCCGTTTGACATTATGACCTTTGAAGCGTTGAAGGTTGTATTTAGTTTTTCTTTATTGTGAATTTATGAATTATTTTATACCTACTCACTTAAAAAAATAATGTCTTCATAGATAATGTACCTGCCTAAACCCATTTAGTCTGGAATAATCTTTGCAGATTAGGGAGTCCATGAAGTCAGAAAGACCAGGGAAAAACGAGGAGGACTGGCGTCGGCGGACCATAATCGTGGAAAAGAAAAACGGCAGTTATGGCTTCACATTACAAAGCTACGGTATACATTACAAAAAGGTATCGTTGAATTATTCATAATATATTTTAAAACAAATATACCTCTAATATGTCATAAATTTTCGTTGAAAAGGTGTTAAAATGCCAGATGTCAACTGCGTCTATGCTAGACGAACCGAGCACGAATTCGTGTAGTGTGGATTGTGGATCAACTTATGAGCCTCTCAAACAAGCACGCCTCGAGCGTTTGGCTCGAGCTCGACTGTGCTTCGCCTGCTTCTGCGGAAAACCACATTTTAATACAGGGATTGTTTGAAGTTCGTTGAACGACGCCGAGGGCCTGAACGGCTCCGTTCGTGCTCAGCTCGTCTGCCATTGTCGCAGCTTTTAAGATAACGTCTTCTGATCTCATGCTTTGCGATAAATAAAACAATGATTTAATAAATCAAATATAACGAAATAATTATTTTGAGAGTGAGAAGTTGAACTCAACTTTTCACTATTTTTAAATGTAATGTAATTTTGTAGGAACAAGAGATCGAAGTGATTACTTACGTGGACCACGTGGAGGGAGAGGGGCCGGCGGCTGCGGCTGGTATGCGGGAAGGTGATGTTATCCTGTCCATTAACGGCACTGATGTAGAACGCGCCGACCATACAGCAATCGTCGATGCTATTAACCACTGCGATTCTAGAATGCGTATGGTAGTTATTTTTGAAGATTGCGTGCGCAAAGTGGAACTGCACCTGAAATATATTAATCTCCAACGCACATTACAGTCAAAAATGAGAGTACTGGAACAGCTCACTGTGCGCGAGAGACAACTATTTGACTCGAACTGGAAGACCCATAGCTTACCATCACAAAAAAAGAAAACATCTCCCTCTGAAGTGAATTCTGACACCGAAGAAAATAACATAGGTGACAATATAAATAACACATATTGTCGACCTACTCTATCTAGCGAGAACGTGACTGCAGGGAAGCCTCCACCACCGAACGTGTTTATGTACCAATACCTGGACCCGCGCTATGGAGCGTGTTTTATACAACCAAACTTAAGAACAGGTAGCTTTGTCATTACTGTTGGTTCCCCAAGAAACAGACGAGATTGTCACCACTATGTAGTGAAAACTCCTAACGAATGCCATAGGGCATCTGAGAATTATAAAACTACTAGTAGTGGAAAACACAACAAAACCCACCGGAGCAGTCACAGTCACGGGTGTGCTCCTTGCATGCCGGCCTATAACAATCAAGACGCCAACAGTCTCGAGGCCTACGATCTCGCTAGCCCCTGCTGTGATCCACATTGTGTTCCTAACACCAGGAAAAAAATACGGAGAAAAAGAGAATGTTCAAAAGAACACAAAAGGAAAGATAAATGCCAACAAGTTGATAAATGTACACAAAAACCAGATAGTGGCCCACATGTACGAACCAAGAAAGTATGTCAATCAGGACACTGCTCTAGTCGCTATCGTTATCTAACAACCGAGTCTACCCAAACGAGTCAATGCAGTCTTCAGTCGTATGCAACGAGTAACGTGACCGTGCCGTGTGATAATTCGGCATCCAGTTATAGCACATCATTGAGTAGCGACACTCTGTTTTGGGACAACGATCGTTCTGAAACCAAGTCGTCGCCCAAAATTCAATATCAGAGCAGTCACCAACATGTAAAACCGAAGTCATGGGATAATTTAACTACCAAGGCGATCGGTGGTTATGGTTTCGGGTACGGATATTTAGATACTACTACTAAACAATCTAACCGTTCCAAAAGTCACGGGCGAAACCATAGCAGTCGCAGCACGCAAAGTCATCACGAGTATCAGCACCATTCACAAGAGAAACATTCTCACCGGCAAAGTGCCCCGCATCATTATTCTGTTTATGCGAGAAGTCATAGCCACTGTGCACCTACGAAGTCAACAGAGAGTCTCATCATGGTGCCTAAGTATCAATTGGAAAGCAGTGGCTCGGAGAGTAGGCTGGCCTGCGACTGTGTTGAATCCATTGAATACTATCGTAGAGTCAGTAACAACAAAAGTCCAGGAGATACACATTCTGCAGCCTACTATACACAACATTTTATTTATCCAACACATTCGTACAAAAAGAAGGATTCTAATGTGAGCTCGGAAATCACGAGACTATAAAAATGAAATTAAATAAGCAATAAACGAAACCGTCACTGCTCAACCATAAGGCCTAAATCGAATATTACCTACCTACTCGTCTATTTACTGTAGAAGCTATTTGTAATTTTACTAATGTCGTCATTATTCGCTTTTTACGTACGATTCATAGTTTTTATATATTAAATAAAGAACAAAAAATAGCCTTTTATTTCGGAATGAATTACATGAATGATTATATTATTGGGACCATTATAATACTAACTGAATTTCACATCGGGCATATTCTTCTTATAGTTACAGAGGCGGATTTATCAATTGGGTCTACGAGTATATGGCACACTTAAAAGATGCGATGTGTGAATTCTGTTTGGTCCTTGGTCCATCCTGATATTTTTTGAAATATATCTCTATCTAAATAGAAAGATTGGGTTACATCGATTAAGTAGTTAAATTGTACAGAAGCCCTTAAAATGTTTGTGGGGCTCCACAGAGTTCACAGTTGATACTTGATACTTTTACATTGCTGACGAACCAGAACCAAAAGCCTAATGATTTTTTCTGAAAAAATATGAATTGTACAATAAGATATTGCCACAGAATATATTACTCATCATTCTCTGAACCCTTTTCCCAACTCAGTTGGGGTCGGCTTCGAGTCTAACACTGTGATGCGGCTGAACTTCGATATTTTCCGTGGAGCGACTGCCATCTGACCTCCACAATCAATGGTCATTATGACCAATGGCGATATCGAAGTTCCAAGTTAGACTGGTTGGACTTTTGTGGGCTCCAAACTACCCGTAACGACTGTCATAGATGTTTGTATGGCAACCGGGACCGACGACTTAACATGCTCTCCGGGGCACTAATAAACCTGCGATAAATACACACATAACTTCGAAAAGCATCGAAAAGTCATTGGTGTGTGCCATGGTGAACCCGGGATCGAACCCGAGACCTCGTCTCGCAGTCCATTACCCAAACCACTAGACTACCGCGGTACAGAATATATTACTAACATACTAATATTGCCCAACTCTATATTAACTAAAACTTTCTAATATTTGTAGTTCCCAAGTAAAAGTCAAAATATAAACATTCAAATTTAGTCAAAATGTATAACTTTTTATTATTGGGCATAAACCAATATTATAAAAAAATGTTTATTGTTAGACTATGATCACATGCATAGTCACAAATTAATAGTTATGTACTACGTGCATAGTTAGTATCAATAAACCAGGTCGTCACACACAGATACCTGCTACACATACCTATCAGTCCATATCTTGAAAATTACTGAACTGATTTTGATGAAGCTTATATTACACACTGCTCCCTAAGTCGAAGTAAATGTGGCCTAGGTACCTTCAACATCTCTAAAACGTTGTGAATATCATAAGTTTAATCCTAATAGATTAGTAGCACTCGATCCTTCGACTTCTTTCCATTCTGAAGACGAAAAAAGAATCTGATGTTCTCTAGGTGTTGATATTCTCTAAGAAGTGGTGAACATTACATCACAACTATGGCCCATTATTCTAGCAGAGAGACCCCCCCCCTATGAGCCGCCGCCAAGCTTTTTTTATGGATTGGTTACGATTTGGATTTATCTCTTGGTTTGTAGATAAACTATAAGGCGTCTACTTGTAAAAGTCAGTAGATACGTTATGAATTAATTGGGTTGTATAATAACGTATCTTTATCTTCGTAAGAGAATTGTACTTCCTCAAATCACTACAAAACTGTGGCAAATTCGTTTGCTATCGCCGAAATTAGGTGGGTGAACTTATATCTAGTGCGAGTTCTGAGTTAGGCCAAGGGTCAGATGGCGGACAGTGCGCTTACGGCGATCATAGAGTGGCAGAGCGTCAGCGCGCACCACCGCATCGGCATGCGTCGATACGCGTGGCTCAACTCGCCGCAATTCGCGGCTACCTCTACGGTCACGATCGTACTTCTTCTCCTATCGATCTTTAAACTGACTATTGCTTTTGAACCACAAGTAAGAGACTTGGTGTTCCTAGATCTAGGGTTTTTGTGTGAGGTGTTTTTTGTTAAGGCAATTGAGAGTTGAATTTTTAATCAATTTATTTTCAGAAATATGTTCTGTGCAAAGATTCAAGTTCTCATCGATGTTTTGCATGGTCAGTCGAATCTGATGGTGATGCGGTTGAACGAGGCATACGGCAGTGGAACAGGGAACTTAAGTGTTTTATCAGCGACTTGAAACCATATTCGGAGAACCAAAATATTATTGTGGTAAGTATTTCTTTAATTTAAATGAGATGATGTCTGGATATACGTGCAGGGTATACCTTAATTGCTTTGCGTATTAGAGTTAGTTCCACGTTTTGCTAAGATCCATTATAAAAGCTGTGCGAAATTTCCTATTAGGTATCCTGTTTGCGCTACTTTAAAAGTTCATTTACTAATAGGAACTTAAGTATATTATCATAGAAAGTTTATCGTATACGAATGTGATTTATTAAATCAATCATAATGATTGATACGATTGATAGCATCCTCATAAACCTTTGATATTATTTACTTCTCTGAATACGCTATCATAATGACTAGTGCCCTACTTAGTTATATTTTAACGATGAGTGCTAAATAGGAAGCTCTATCTTTATGTAAGTACCTACTAACGAAGATACACGTTAGAACAAGAAGACTTGGTTAGTCACTGTTTATTAGTTATGGAAGCCATTAGTCATGCTGAAACATTGTAACAAGTATTGAGTTTCAGCGTGACTAAACTACCTAGGTACTAGCACAACATAAGTAATCATCATCGTCTAGGTATTGTAGGTTTTTTGGTATCAACTGTAAAGTAATGATTAGGTACCTACTCAAGAGTCTAAGGAATTCTAAGGATTCTATTTTAGTTTAATTACTTGCAAAGAATTTACGTCTTTCCTCATAGCTATCATGGCGATAGCTTATGTTGTGCTACATTCACATTTATAACGTTGTCATTGGTAATTGCAGTAATAACCTTATATCGTACCTAATACTTTCACTTTTATCATAGGTTCCGATAGACTATAGCATTGGCCCTAGCCAAACCTACCCAGCCACCCTTTTTTATCGTGGAGGAATCCCCACGGATGCCACCCCTGTCGGGCATCGAGGGTGGTTATGTCGGAATCCAACCGACTAAACCGCACTTTGTCTCTGGTCTCAATTACCGGAATGTAATGTAGGCATTCCCTTGACCCCAGCTGACCACGGCCCATCTAAATTTTCAAGTTGGCCTTCTGTACCTCTCCGCCCGGGGGGAAGGGGGCAAGCTTAGCACTGCTTAGCCCGCGTCGGTGGATTACATTGCGAAAGGCGGGCGTCATGTCACCCCCCTCCCGCTCTACACTCGGCAAACCAGCTCAGTCCGTACTATACCCTAGCAGTCCCCTAGCCTCCCGGCTTCGGCCGGATTTACCGCAGACAGCATCTTCTCTCGTGGCGAGTGGAATGCGCCTCCGTTACTCAGGCGCTCCGCGCGGGTTGTTCCGGTCCGCAACCCTTACCCAACAGCCCTGAGCTCAAGTCGAGGGCGGCGGACTAGCCGCAAGCCAACATGAACGCCGGTAAATGTGTAAATCCGCTGCTGTATATACCTTCCTGATCATTTGCCTGCTTTGGGCCCAATCGAGCAAAGTATTACACTGTTCTTTCGTTCACCAGCGTGGAGCGTATAAAGTGTCTGGGTAACAGTAATATCACATTACGTAAAGCTGAAAATAGTTGTTGAAATGTGAATTTAATACAGAGTTCAAGTTTAAATTCGATCACGTGCCACAGGCGTACTCAAGTTTTCGCACACAACTGGTTTGAGGGAGAACCTTGTGTTGCCGTTGGTAAACTATTTGGCTAGGTGCGATTGTACTCCCCGTTTTTGTATGAATGTAATATGTATCGACTTTTCGTAGCAGCAAGTTACATTTCGTATGGTTTTCGAGAGCGTCTCCTTACTTTTATTTAAAGCTTCCGTGGCTTATAGTTTCGGTATGTCAATCCGGTACTACGATTGAAGAAAAAAAACTAAGTATTTCAACTGGTATACAATTTCTCATGTCTGACGATAGTAGATAATAACGTAGTTTTATATCTATAATAAGACAGCCAAAGTTTATAAAACTGCTTAAATATAAGTTTCAGCAAATTATCTTTTTATATTATTAACTCTACTGCCAACAGTGTAGGCATTTTAATTTTATCACTTATTAGAAGATAACTATAGTCAAGGTTCCTTGGCTCATGTTTCACAATTCTTATTATCATAAATGGAACAAAGAAAACGATTTATTGTGTCAAGGTGCAACCTAATTTCTTATAAACATGTATGCTATTATATAGTCTTGTTCTCTTTTACAACAGGTCAATCAATTTGATAATGGACTAAAAAAAAGAGTACTTTGTAAATCAATCAACATTGTGACGGAGAAAGAGCTCAGTCGGGCGTCACTTGAAGGTTTAAATAGGATACGCCGTACTGCTAGTTTTGCTCCCCGGGGTCGATACCGAGGACAAACCCAATCTCAATACTTAGCTGTAGACCGGGGCTCCAGCAAGGACGAGGGAAAAGCAGAGGCTCATTCTGCTGCAGATTCGTCCAGGGCAACCGTTAGTAAGTACTAAATCTCCTTTGGTCTGCGTCAATAATCCCTGTTTTAGCTTCTTGGAATAATGGTAAAAAATTTCAATGCACTTAATATATCACGGCAAATGGCATACGTATTGCAATACTCGTAGTAGGCTTTGAATGACAAACTCAACTATTTGACTATCTCAATTTTAGTTACTTTTAATCATAACAACGAAATTACAGGTGGCAATAGTGGTATGGGGCAAGCCCAGAGTCAATCAATGTATGATCCAACCTGTGACGATTGCTTAGGACGGTCGGATATAAGTGCAGAAAGCCTAAAACGTAGTCCTGGAGGACTGTAAGTATCATATATTTATTTTGTTGCTGTCGCATTACAAAGTGTAAATGCCAAATATTTTTTTTATTACAGTCCTGGAGGACTGTAAGTATCATATATATTTATTTTGTTGCTGTCGCATTACAAAGTGTAAATGCCAAATATTTTTTTTATTACAGTCCTGGAGGACTGTAAGTATCATATATATTTATTTTGTTGCTGTCGCATTACAATTTTTTTTATTACGGTCCTGGAGGACTATAAGTATCATATTATATTTATTTTGTTGCTGTCGCATTACGGAGTGTAAATGCCAAATATTTTTTTTATTACAGTACGGGTCCAGATAGTACATTAGGGAAACCAGGTTATGGTCGGGGCCCTAACGGAGAGTGGAATGCTGAAGGAGGCACACCAGGTGCACTTCCTGATAATCGATTTGGAGTACCCAATGGCAATGAAGGCGAACCAGGTCACACAGGTTATGTGACAAATCCTGACGGAACAAGTGGGGGTCTTAGACCACCTTATATGCTAAATCAAAATGGAATATCCCGAGGGGATGGTGGAAAACAACCAGGGACAGTAGGGAAAGGACTTGGTGGTTCAGGTGGCCAATATGGCCCTAGTGGACCAGGAGGTCAAGGTGCTGGTGATACTGGTGGTCAATACGGGCCTGGAGATGGCCAAGGTTCGAGTAGTCCTGGTGGTAGACCAGGACCAACTGGACAATACGGTCCAGGTGGACAATACGGACCGGGAGGCTCAGGTGGACATTATAGACCCGGCGGTTCTGGTGGACAATACGGAACCGGAGGACAATATGGACCAGGTGGCTCTGGAGGACAATATGGACCTGGTGGTCCTGGTGAACAATACGGACCAGGCGGTTCAGGTGGACAATATGGACCCGGCAGTTCTAGTGGACGATATGGACCAGGAGGTTCTAGTGGTCAATATGGACCGGGAGGCAGCGGCGGTAAATATGGACCGGGTGGACAATACCGACCGAGTGGTCCAGGTGGACAATATGGGCCGGGTGGACAATATGGCCCGGGCGGTTCAGAAGGACAATACGGTCCAGGCAGTTCAGGGGGACAACATAGACCAGGAGGTTCAGGTGGACAATATGGACCGGGAGGTACTGGCGAACAATACGGACCTGGTGGACAATACGGGCTGACTGGTCCAGGTGGACAATACGGATCAGGTAGTCCCGGTGAGCCCTACGGGCCAGGAGAATCAACTAGAAAATACGCACCAGGAGGTGGACAATACAGACCGAGTGGTACGGGTGGTCAATATGGAACGAATGGACAATACGGACCGAGTGGTCCAGGTGGACAATACGGACAGAGTGGACCAGGTGGACAATACAGACCAGGTAGTTATGGTGGGCCATACGGACCAGGAGGATCAAGTGGACAATACGGACCGGCAGGTTCGGGTGGACAATACAGACCTGGTACAGATGAAATATATGGACCTGGTAGTCAATACGGCCCAGGTGGTACGGGGACAAGTGGAAATTACGGACCAGGTAGTACAAGCATACAGGGGCCATATGGTACCAGTGGTGGTAGACCAGGCAGCCTAAGGCCCAGTGGTCAATACGGTCCAGGGTCAGATGGCCAAAATTCTAATGGACAATATGGCTCTGGAGAACCAGGTGGAACAGGACCTGGTGGTCAATACCACCCAATTGGACCAGTCAGTTCAGGTGGCACAAGCAGTCAAGGACCTGGAGACCATTACATTTCAGATGGAAACGGTAGACAAGGGGGTAATGGACAGTTTAGTTCAGGTGGAAGGGGTTTGCCAGGTGGAAAATACGGCCCGAATGGAAATGGAGACTCATCAGTCCCTGGACAATATAATTCAGGCGGTCCAGGATACAACGGACAGAGAGTTGGTGGACAATATACTGGTGGACAGGGATCTCCTGATACAAATACATTACAACCTGGTAATCAAGGAGGATACCCAGGAACATCTGGCACGTATCCCACTGGAACTAAATGGCTTCCGGTATCGAAATCTTTTGTAGGACCCGATGGATTGAACTATATATGCTGTGCCGTACCAGGACAAGGATCTGATGGTCAATACGGACCAGGCATTGCCGGTGAAGGAGGACAATATACTCCGGGTGGCAGCAGCGGTCAAGGTACAACAGGCGTTCAAGCACCCGGGGGTCAATATACTCCAGGTGGCATAGGCAGCCAAGGCTCTGGTGGACAATACAGGCCCGGTGGTACCCACAGTACAGGTGGTCAATACAATCCAGGTGCAACAGGTGGTCAAGGCTCCGGAGGCCAGTACGGTCCAAGCGGTACAGGCAGTCAAGGCCCTGGAGGACAATACACTCCGGGCGGACCCAGCGGCCAAGGAACAGGAGGTCACTACGGTCAAGGTGTAACAGGAATTCAAGGACCTGGGGGTCAATATGGTCCAAGCGGTACAGGCAACCAGGGCTCTGGGGGACAAGGACCCGGTGGTCAATATGGTCCAAGCGGTACAGGCAACCAAGGCTCTGGGGGACTAGGACCTGGTGGTCAATATGGTCCAAGCGGTACAGGCAACCAAGGCTCTGGGGGACAAGGACCCGGTGGTCAATATGGTCCAAGCGGTACAGGCAATCAAGGCTCTGGGGGACAAGGACCCGGTGGTCAATATGGTCCAAGCGGTACAGGCAACCAAGGCTCTGGCGGACAAGGACCCGGTGGTCAATATGGTCCAAGCGGTACAGGCAACCAAGGCTCTGGGGGACAAGGACCCGGTGGTCAATATGGTCCAAGCGGTACAGGCAACCATGGCTCTGGGGGACAAGGACCCGGTGGTCAATATGGTCCAAGCGGTACAGGCAACCAAGGCTCTGGGGGACAAGGACCTGGTGGTCAATATGGTCCAAGCGGTACAGGCAACCAAGGCTCTGTGGGACAAGGACCTGGTGGTCAATATGGTCCAAGCGGTACAGGCAACCATGGCTCTGGGGGACAATACACTCCCGGTGGTACTGGTGTCCAAGGATCCGGAGGTCAATACAGTCCAAGCGGCACAGGCAGTCAAGGCCCTGGTGGGCAATATACTCCAAGCGGTACTGGTGCCCAAGGCAGCGGAGGTCAACACGGTCCTGGTCCAACAGGTGATCAATACAGTCCAGGCGGTACAGGCATCCAAGGCCCCGGAGGCCAATATATTCCCGGCGGTACTGGTACCCAAGGCAACAGAGGGCAATACGGATCTGGCACAATAGGCGGTCAAGCACCTGGAAGTCAATACGGGTCAGGTGGTACAGGAAGCCAAGGCCCTGGAGGCACATATATGCCCGGCGGAAGCCAAGGTCCTGGAGGCCAATACAGTCCTGGTCATAATGGTGGCCAAGGTACAGGGGATCAATATGGTCCAGGTATAATAGGTGGTCAAGCACCAGGTGGTCAATTCGGTCAAGGTACTCCAGGCCCCGGCAATCTATACGGTCCAGGGGGTCAAGGAACAGGCGGCCCATTTGGTCCAGGTGCAACAGGTGGTCAACGCCCAGGAGATCAATACGGTCTAGGAGGCATAGGCAACCAAGGTTCGGGAGGACAATACACTCCCGGCGGCACTGGTACACAAGGCACAGGAAATCAATATGGTCCAGGTGGTACAGGCAGCCTAGCACCTGGAAGTCAATACGGTCCAAGTGGCCAAGGCACTGGGGGTCAATATGGACCAGGCAGTACAGGCAGCCAGGGAAGTCAGCAGGGACCAGGCGGTACAGGTGGCACTGGAGGTCAATACGGGCCGGGAGGCACAGGCACACCAGGTAGTGGTGGTGTAGGAGGACAATCCGGACCAGGAATAAGTGGTACAGACGGCCAAGGTAGCGGTGATCACAGTCCGGGTGGAAATGGAGGATCATACGGTCCTAGTGGACCATACGGCCCAGGTGATATAGGTGGACAATACGGACCTAACGGTTCTTCGGGATCAGGTGGACAATATGGACCAGGATCTACTACAGGTCAATATGGTCCAGGATCGTCAGGAGGACAAATTCCAGGGGAGCAATATGGTTCGGGAGGCTCAGGTAGTCCAGGTGGAACCGCAGGCAGCCCAGGTTCTCAAGGTCAATACAGGCCCGGAACATCAGCGGCCCCAGGTGGTCAATACGGAACTGGTGGCCCACCAGGCGCTTCTGGGTCTGGAACCGGACTCGGTAGTCCAGGAACTGGACAATATGGATCATATGGACCTGATAATCAAATGGTAAGTTAGTTTTTTTATTCATAAAGAAAGTAACTACATTAGCATACCCGGAGATATTTAGATACTGTTATGATGTTGACCATCAGCATAACTGATCTTAAAATGTGAACTTGTACAATATCCACACAATGTTTCTGTCTATTATCAGTGCACCTTGGTGGTATTTGAAAACACCACAAGGGCCCTTTCATTGTCATGCGTGTTCCGCCCGCGTGCGGGCCGGGTATGATATATATGTCTGCCGTGGGCCGCAAGCAGAGTAGCTATCTTGTCCGTGTACCGCGTGCATGTGGCTACCATGACAATAAAAACACGTATGATACGATAGGTTGTGGGCGGCACGCATGGGCAGGCGTAAAACCGCATGACAATGAAAGAGCCCTAAGATTAAGTGGATTTATTTTACAATCAGATGCAAGATAATAATGTCGATTCTGACGTGAAATTTCACTAAACTTAACTAAAATCTCTAAATTTTAATTTCGATTTCATCTCGATTTACTTAATTCAGAACATTTTTAAGCACTTGAATATTACCACGGCCTGCAACTGATTGTTTTCGCCAATTTTGGAAATAAAACAACGTTTGAATTGGCATTAAATTAAACAGAACATTCAGAGATTTTAGTTAAAATGCACAACAGAATCAACAACAATTTATAGTTCAAATAATACCTACATCGTTACAATCAAACGTTTTAAAACGGAAAGGAGAAATAAACATTTATTAAAAGTGCGTGGTGATAAATAAAAGGATATCAGAAGTTTTAATTACAATTGTATTTATTATTTTCAGGGCGGGGACAATGGACAGGGTAAGTTATTTAATTAGTGACTGTTAAACTATATATTACGAACACATCTCTAGAAAAGTTCACAACGAGGGATAATTTTTTTTTATTGTGAGATTGTGAGTGTGTGTCCGGAACGACTACGCTCAGCGCAACGTGGGGCGTTTAAAACAAACTGATACTCGCGGATAGTAAAGGGCAAAAAATAGTTAAAAAGTTCGGGGTATTCAAATAAGTAGTCTAACAAATTCAACACTTATTCTTTCTGTGGATATACGGGGTAATTTTTAATTGGGTGTGGATGTCCATATCCAAAACTATGAAGAATATCGAAAATAGTAACACTACGTCATTAGATTTTCCAAAAATCAATGGTCATGTATCGAACTCATTGGCTTGTAAAAATCCTCCTGTATTATAGCACTACTCGGTAGTAAGTAACGAATTCTGAGAAGTACCTAATGAAGAATTAATGCATGAAGAATTTACGGCAACATTAAGGATTGTTATTTGAGAAATTATCGATACCCCGAACTTTTTTAATACTTTTTTCCCTTTACTATCGGCGAGTATCAGTCATTTGTTTTAAACGCTCTATGCTGCGTAGAGCGTAGCCACATCGGACGCATCCTTCATTCATTCTTCATTACTTCTCAGAATTCGTTACTTACTAGCGGTACTATCGAATGGTTATATAATACAGGAGGATTTTTTTACAAGCCAATGAATAAGGACCATTGACTTTTGGAAAATTTAATGACATAGTGTTAGTTTTCATCAATATCGGGCTCAAGATTCCTGTGATAATTTTTCGATATTCTTCATTGTTTAGGATATGGCCATCCACACCCAGTTTAAACATTCGAGATGCTAAGCTCTACGCAGCGTAGAGCGTAGCATCTCCGGACGCACCCTAACAGCTTGCTTAGCTTCTTTATTAACATATTCCCTAAGAGCCCAGGACATTTTTTTTTATTTTAGTTACACTACTAGCGCATAAGATTCAATGTATATGATTCTGTTATTGAATAGGTAAATAAAGAAAAAACAATAATTCAAATATACACATTCATTCCTCTGATTACAGTGCCACCACAAAACGTGATTGATCCGAATTCGATCGCAGACGGTGATGACTCTGAAGCCGAAGCAAGTGTATCCCAAGCCGCGAACGGCACTGTTGCCTCTGCTTCTTCTAAAGGTGGAAATGATAAGGGGCGCGCTCAGACACATGTCACCGGCACGTATACAGGTAGCGGATCTTTTTCAGCTCAGGCTGAAATCACTGGTGAAAACAAAGCAGCAAACAGCCAAGTTAGTGGAGATAAAAAGGGTGCTTCTAGCACAGCGCAAGGAAGCGGAAGAAATAATAAGTCACAAGCTAATGTTAAACTCGGTTCTGAAACTGGTTCCATTTTAACTGGTTCACAAAGTGAAGGCTCACTACACTCATCAAATTCCCAAGTTCAAGGAAGCGTCAAAGGAGGTATGGCTGACGCGCAAGCAAGGGGTCCTGGCAGCACCTCTTCTCAGGCCCAAATAGGATTTACGCCATATAAAGTAGGCGACAAATCACATGAATTACAGAAAGCTCCTTTCGTTGGTGGTGGAGTGTCGTCAGCTCAATCAAATGGTCGCACTGGAATGACACAATCACAGCTGCACGGTACCTTTAAATATGGCATTACGTATAATGGAGCGGCACAGGCCGGTGCTAGTTTGGATAAAGATGCAGTGTTCCCCAATAGATTACCGTTTGAGAAAATTGATGTATTTGATGAAAATAACAAAAATATCGACGTTGACGACGACAGAAATTTGGATAGTACGGACAAAATTGAATACTTGCCATCTCCATCAGACCCAACAACTGAAGTTCCATTTGATACAAACGTTGGAACAGAAGTAAATAAAGATGATACAATTAACATACCCGATGATACTATCGGGGAACATAGCCATTCTGATCATCATGTACTAAGTGATCCATCAGCAACCACTCGCGCACCACCTGTTGAAAGCAGACGTTCTTTCCAACCAACATACAGCACTAACAATGGTGACTACGAATATGCTACAGATAAGGAAGATAATCCTCCGGACGAATATGATATAGACGATGGCTTCGGAACTGAAGGTAATGACCTCGCTGAAAATGAACAGGGTTACATTAATACTAGTTATAACGAATTTTCTCGAGATGCAGATTTAACACATCAATCGCTACATATTCCAAAGAAAAAAGGCGTCGAAATAAGGCAGACAACAGGTGGAAATACACAGCATATATTGTTAGGTTCATTGTCCGGCCAAGATGCTGTAATTACCCAAAAGAATTCTGAACGACCAGATGAAAGCAGAATCTATCAACCCGGGGAGCGAATACCCGGCACTGGTGGTTATACTATACCAAGAGGTTTCACAGGCAGTGTGAAATCGGTCGCATCTAAGGATAAAACATATGTGGTCGGCTCAAAAGAGTCTCCATCGCAAGCACAAACGGTTTCACTTACTCCCGGAAGCGGTAAGGTGAAATATAAATACCCACCTTACGCTAGAAACGTAAATCCAAAAAATTTAAGATCTCTTTATAATCCAAGATCCGATGAAAATAATAGGTATGTATCTGTATCGAAATCAGTAACACGTGATCTCGATAACGATAACAATGTTCGCAAGCAGTACTCACATACTTATTATACGAAATCTTCATCTTGTGGTTACTTTACATTCACTTGCACAATGGTAAGCAGTGCCGAAGGTAAAAAAAGAGTATGTAAACCAAAAATACCACAAAATCCCGATGGGACACCAATAAGATGTTAAGTTGATTAAAATATATTTCCCTTTATTAACCAAGGCAACTCTACTTCAGGTATTGTACAGATAAATTCTGTTATGTGCGTAATTTCATCAACATAATTTACCTACTAATGATTATATTAAAAAAAACATTTCCAATAAAATCATTCTAGTATTGTATTCTGATAATTATAAAAGATCTAGTTTATTATACATAAATAAGTAAGTTAATGTACCTTCTATATTTTTTATTTAAAGTTTATAATAAATCGTATGACTGTAAGCGATAATGCTGTGTGTATATTTCGACATTCTTATTTCGAGTAGGTAATGTATGGTATTAAAATCCTTTATGAATAAGAATAGTGATTGTAGGTAGTATGTGATAAAATAAAAAGAAATACGCTATGATGTTTTTTAATAACGCCTAGTTTTATTTAAAGTCTATTTAGGAAGTAACGCCATTAAACTGCCTGATTTTATTCTGTCGCCTCTTTCTGAGGGATAAGAGGATTATGAGTAGCAGAGATGAAGCAAGATATGATCAGTTCTTTCCCGCTAGGCACACTGCTACAGTCGGCAAGGAGCGACCGCCTGGAGAATAGCTTGTTTTGTCATTGTGAACAACTTATTGGATTGGAAGGTTACTCGTAAGGTATATCTAAACCTAAGATATCAATGTTAGAACGGAATAAAATGAATTATTTATACGAAAGAAGGGTAAAAGTAAAAAAAACAATATTTATTTATACAATGATGACATTTTTAACCCCCGACGGAAACCAGAACGGGGTGTTATAAGACCGTAGCTCCCAAACGGATGAACCGATTTTGATTCTGTTTCTTTTGTTTGAAAGATGGGTTAGGGGAGAGTGTTCTTAGCTATGTTTTATAAAAATCGGTTAAGCCATTTCAAAGATATGAGGGGTGAAAGTGGTGATGAAAAATTTAATGAGTTCAAATATACCCGTGTTTGGTATCAAATGAAAGGTCATAACTTATACATCACGATACCGCAAGTTTTATGAAAATCGGTTTAGCTATTCGAAAGATATGAGGAGTGGAATGTATTTCTATAACCTAACCTCACTCCGCGCAATGCGCATTAGCTCTGAATAATTGTTGATAGACTATACGTGTATGTTGATATAAAATAATGAATTAGCTATTATACTTAAGTTACCCCTATAAAAAGCATGAAATAAAAAATTTAAAAAACCCCGACTCACAAATAGAAACTGCAAAAAGTAAAAAATAACTATTACATTATGACCTATCTTCCCTAAGTATTGAACCTTTATTATTATTATAGGTAGCTACATTATTTACGTGTTCATAATTTTTTACTAACATTTTGTCTCTTCGGGGGGACCGCTCTAGATCTTGCGAGACAAATCGTTGCATCGATTAGGTTATGATTAGGTATTAGGTGGGCGGTCCCCGACGAGAATGAATTATTGATACGAAAGAAGGGTAAAAGTAAAAAAAAAAACAATATTTATTTATACAATGATGACATTTTTATTCTTTAAATACTTTGATCTTATGATTAAATTTATAATTTTAGAATTTTTCACATTTATGGCTTGTTTCACCACTACCAAGGAAAGTTACCCGACAGATTTAATGTAATGATGTCGATTCTAGCTTCAAAGCTTGGACCACAGGATAGTACGAGTATTACTATCTAGGCAACATTGTTTGACAATGGCAAAACATGCGCTAAGAAAGATAGATAATTTACGATAGTAACAAGTATTTTTTTTAAACAGATAACTTGAAAACTACATACATCTATTATTATCTATTAAGTATTACACATATCGTAAACTACCCATACATCATAATATGTTATAATGAAAACTTGTATGAGGAGATTACAAAACGTGAGTGTAAGAATGGAATGTTAAGTACAGGCGTGATAGATCACATATCACAGGGTAAACGTATTTATTAATTTTAGTTCACATTGAAAAATACATGCCTACAAAATAATAAACAAGACTTACATAGATATTTATATTATTTAGTAAACCTGTCTCACGTTAATTTCATATCAGAAGATCAGGTTTAGTTAAATCATTCAAGATTAGCATTAACCTAGGGCTGCAAAAATAACCTGGAATGCCAAAAATGGGTAGATCACACGCCAATTAAGTTAGTACTACCAGTAACATTGTACAAAAGACAAATAAATTTCTACCTATAGATAAATGTTAAAGCAAAAGCCAATACTGATTATTGTTACAAGGTTAAACAGATCCACTATAAGTATATATAATGTGTGTTCAGTCTACAAATGGAATGTTCTCAGGTAACAATGATAAATCTAAATTATGAAGTTATAGTTGAGTCAATTTAATAGGCAACATTTGACGTTTGTCAGTTTTATATTCATAATGAGGTGACCTGTTAAAAAAGGTCGATTAAAACGAATGAATCGATACGGACTTGAAAGATAATGTGAATTTTTAAAATCCTCAGGTGAATCCCTGTCTCATTATTATTTTTTCTTTCGTAAATTTAAGGAGCAAAATAAGACAAGTACATGATCTATACTTATAATAAAACTGTAGAGAGGTCAATTCTGTTCATTGAATATATTTACAAAATAACTATTGGGGGATGATTGGTGATCGATACTAATGCAAAAAATGCAATCAGTAAATTTTTTGTCACAACGTGGTTATTAATTTTATGATGATATTTCTTCACAAGTAATCATTGCATTCGATTCTACTTATCAACTTTCGATTTTTAGAGTAACATGCCTAGTGTTTAAAAAGAAAAAGGATTAACTGACAAAACATTGTAATGACAAGGTAATGACGTTCAGTTCTTTAGATCAGAAATTGTTTATTATGTTTAGAATGGTTTATTGGTGAAAGCAAAACGTAAAATTACTTGTATCTGTCATTATTACAATAAATATGTAATAGTAATTGAAAAAAGTTAAGCAATTGTCAGTGGCGGATTAACAAATTTGCCGCCAGTAGGCTATACAATTCTCCATGACTTCCACCCCCCCCCCGTCGGCCACAAGTCTCGGGTCTTAATTACCGGGGTGTAAGGTTACCTATTATTATATTATTTTTTTTTATGAAAGAAAAATAAAATTAGCTCAAAATTGCCGCCCCCTAAAATCTGCCGCCCTAGGCTCCAGCCTACTCAGCCTACTGGTAAATCCGCCACTGGCAATTGTGCAGTTCTAACAAAACGAAAAATATATAATTTGATGCCCACCGCGGCGGGCCGATACAAGGTTGCGATGTTGAATTTTGATGAATTGTCAAATGTGGCCTATTAAATTGACTTAACTATAGTATCGGTACGTGAATAATTGTTGCCATCAATTGAACAAGCGTGAGATTTATAAGTCCGCAGCCTCTATCAGACACAAATACAATATTAACATTCAATAATTGTACTTATTAAATGTACGATACTACTAATCTACAGCTTTGTGTACCTGAGTTAAATTCGGTGAGTGTATTAAGAGTTACAGATAAGAGTACGGTTTTAGGTGGGAGAACGGTGCGGTCTTAAGGTTGGGATTGTGGACGTCTTGGGGAGATAATGCTAGTTCGTAGATTTTAGGATAATTACAATAATCGCAATGACGAATTGGCCCGTACAATATACCAGTCGCACCTTGATATTTAATGCTTCACATGGTTGATTTCGTAAATCCAGGTAAATAACCCTCTTAGTAATAAAATAAATAATAATCAATATACAGTACTCGGCTTTGGCTATGTGCCGTCGTTTGTATGGAAGAGTCAGACTATGTTCAGTTTGCTTCAAATTCTACAAAGCGTTATATCTATCGCGCATCAGACTGACCGTTTAATATAAAGGTAACTGTTCTACAAAACCGAAGCAGGCCGATCTTAGCCGAATTTCTACTTTTCTTGCCGTGCAAAGCAACCTAAGTACTGTTTAAAAATTCTGAACAATAGAGTAAGGGCCGTTTAGTAAAGAAATTATATTTTTTTATACCACGTGGGTGGCAGACAAGCACATGGCCCACCTGATGGGAAGCGGTCACCGCGGCCTATGGACGGTGTCACACACGCGCTGCCTACCCTGAAGGAAAGGGGTGAGGGCTAGAATGGGGTGGGGAGTCTAAGACGGGGTGTGGAAGGAGGGGTACAGTGAACTCTGGGTACCCTAATTACCGGCGGGATCACAACACGATGGTGGTTATGGCCGCGGTCTTCTGTAGAGCGGAGGTACTTCCCCAGGAGTCAATAATTATAGCTAACCACTGAATTAAGTTCAATAATTTGTTAAAACGTTTGTATTATAACCACGCAAAACACGTATGTCGCATAGCTAATTCCACGAAAATAAACGGACTATTATCATGCATAAAGGTCTTATGAAAAATTAAGAATCCAATAATGCACGGATATCAAGTAACGAATTAATAGTGTTGTATTACTTAACCCATAACGTAAGTGTGAACTCGCTTAGCTCGTTGGCTTCGTATTTAATAAACAACAATAATACGTCTTAATTATTTCTAAATCTGTGGCAGTAAATCTGGAAGATCTTAGGGCGAATCAACTCTGAATACACCTCAGTGACGAATAGATAACTGCACTGCAATTGAGTAAAACTTATATAATATATTATCATAATAACATTAATGGAACTTGCAATACATAAATGTAATTATCCTATTATAATACTAGGTCATATTTCAATCTGTAGGGCAGATTTAATAGTTTTCACTTTTCCTTGGGAGTTAGTTTGGCGTATACACATGTAACTTATTGAATATCCACCGAATCCAAAACGAAACGACTACATCTTTACAAAATAAGTAGTAAATGGTAGGAAATAATAGCTGCGGTAGTAAAAGAAGTAACACTAATACTAACATGGCAACTATGTATTTGTACATAATTAAAACAAAAGCTTATATTAAATACCGTGCAAGCTTACTAAATAAATATATACAGGTGAGTTTTTCGTGGATTGTTTCATGCTTCTGCTTCATTATAAAGTACGTAATCTAATACTTTTTTCTACTCCAAAATTATCTTTTGACCTTACTCACATTAAACACTGTTTCACAACATGAAATGCAATGCGCCAGAAGGCTGTCACTGAACCCTCAAACAATAAAAGCAAATTACAATTGCAGATTGTTGCTAAACTCAGCCTGTATTGTTAGTGCACTAACACGTTTACTAATAAAATTGTTGCACCAAATTTAGTACAAACAATACTTACATGTAGGTATAATCATGAACACAATTTTAAATAAATTAAAGTATCATGCCGTAAATTCTAGTAAGTACGTGATATGACACGAAATAGAAACACGTACACGTTACGACATCTATAACACATTTAGATTGAACAAAGTATGTTTTTTTTCCTGTTCTGAATAAATAGTTTTCTTTGTATATTTTATCGTAAAAATGTATCCGGTAGATAATAAAACGATGGAACTTAATATAATTGATGAACATAAATCTATTCAGCTGAGAGCGAGTTCCCTCCGTCTGCACAATAATGCACAACGCTATACCATACATTTATTTATAAATATATCCCACACATATAGTTACACGTTTGAGTACACGTAAAATATTTTAAAATACAAATTACCCACACAAAAATAAATTCAATCAAAAATGAGATCAATTTTTAAAATGCAAATAGTTAAATAAATATTAAGTACTTACTTACGTTACGAGATTCATCATAATGGCGAGATTTTAATAAGTAGCTAAATACTGATGAGTAAGGAACTTAGATTTAATGGCCTCGTTTGTTTAGTTAGATCAAAATCACGCGTTCTTGATAATATTCAATTGTCACATAAACAACATAATATATGAAAAGATCATTTAAGTTTCTCAAGAGTCTGGCACTCCGTTTAATTTTTAGTACACACAAATGTATTACGATCGAAATAAGCGTATTTTTTTAAGATTACTCGAAACTATTATTGATTAAACACACTTCATAATACATCAAGAATTAATATTAAACGGTCACCAGATTGTTGCTCTTTCTATAGCAAATTGAACGAAATCGCTTTAAAAAAATTGAGCAGTTCGTTGATATGATAATCGTTGGTCAGTTACTTTTCTATATTATATAAAAAAGTAATTTTCTATTTATTGTGCGCGATCCTATACCATAACTTGTTATGAGACATTGATACGTTGTTGTCACAGACTCAAATATAAAAAAAGCAATGCAACACATGCTGGCCACAAACTAATTAGCAATAATTTAAAAGTTTAATATGTTATAATTTGGCATACCTAATAGTAAACTCATTTTATTGAATAAAATCAATTACGAAGCTGCCATTATAGTCTTTACGGAGATAGTTACTTTAACAAGTAATATTTAACGTTTGATCTACGGATCTTTAACATTATCTTAGACAAAAAATTATAATTGTATTCAATGTAGTGATCATAAGGACTAACTTGCTGTAAAATAGTCTGGTGCAGAATTACAGCACACGAGCGCGCAACTTATAATAACTAGTTTAATTTATTCTCTATGTCTGTACCGTACGAGGATATACCGCCATGGTATATTTTCAGTAATATCAATAGACTACTAAAACTTTAACTTATTCACTATTTAGTGGGTGTGAACGCTAGACTGACATTATACCACTACTGTTGCTCTCAATATAAAAAATTCTACGTGTAAATCAACTTATTGTCATCAATATGATAATGTTACCCAATCAATCAAGCTAAATATTTCTTGTTTGTATAGGTCTTAGGTTACGTGCGCGCACTCGTGACTTGCAAAACTTATTAGGGAACTTATTCCATTAGAATATTTTTGTTAACCTATAATAAATAACAAAATCAATTTCAACAGTTAGAACACATCATGGTATAATAATATAAGGTATAGCATTCCCGAGACACAGCGGTCACGTGGGAGACTCAAGGTTACGTCATCACCAATATTGTTACCAGTAGAAGAAAATAATTCCCTACCAGTTTGAATCCGACAAAACAATAAGGTTCAAACTTAAAATTTTTCGTGTAAGACATACGAAACTTTTCGACTGAAAATGTTCCCAGATTCGTGTTTCATTGCAATAAAGTTGGAATTGGATAGTGACGTACGCATGTGTCGCTCCCAGAATGCTAGATCTTGTCTTCTTAGACCATGGAACACATTAAAACGCCATACAAGAAAGGCGTCAACAGTTTTGGGTAGAGAGCATCATGTTTGAATTACTACTACTGTGACTTACTGTTACAGAACAATTTAACTAGCTCCACGTAAACGCTTCAAGCGATCTTTCTCCTGATGGTCGACAGGCGGTTCGCGGTCGAAGGACGTCATTTCCAGAGCTAAAAACAATAACTAACACTGAAATATTGTATAGATCGTAACTTAACGACGACGTGGCAACGATATCGAATTGTTTTAAAAACGCTAATAGCCTTTTTTATACCACTTAGTTGTCAGACAAGCACATGGACAACGTTTTTTTTTCATGTCCATCTCGAGTCTTAATTACCGGGTTGTAAGGTTACCTAATAGGCATATCACCCGCACCCCAGCTGACCCTGGGCCATCTACGGTTTTAATTTGGCCCCTTCGACCCCCGAAATAATTTACACTTTCGACATTTTATTCTGCACTAGCCTACGCCGGCGGTTCCACCCGTGTGGATATCAGTTTTCAAGTTTTTGACTATATCTGATTTTGATCAAACACTCAGACCAATAAAAAGTATAGACTGAGTATTGCGTATTTTTTTTGAAGCCCATTAACATAAGTCGATTCGGTAATACTATTTCACTAATTCGGTAGGCTTTCGGTAGTCGGCCGAAGAGCTATTCAGTTTGTCAGCGTGTGACGTGTTTTGACTTATGCACAAGAAGCTTCACTTATTTCGTCGCTATTGTTCACAACGGCTCCGTCTAAACTTTTTTATTGGTCTGAGGTCAAACATGCCTAAGATTTCAAGTCTGACCAAGACCTTTCAAACAAAAACAATCGCATCAAAATCCGATCAGTAGTTTTTGGGTCCATCGCGCACAAACAGGCAAGCAGACAAGAATTCCCAAAAAAGTTTTCACGTTCAGTATAGTTGATATAACATAACCCAAGCATTCTTTTTAAATATCTCCAATGTACAGACATAGCTACTTTACAATTTTATAGAAGTATAGATTTTTATACGACAACTTTTGCCGGGTCGGCTAGTATGGTATAAAATTGTATTTTCGTCTTACCTAGCTCAGTGAGGGTTGGCCTGTCGTTAAGGAACCGCCAAACAGGTAAGTGAGGCTGTTGATGAGATGAGGTGGGGCTATCGTCGCTGATCAGTCGACGGCCGGCCAACTGAGTGCACACGTGCCGGCTCAACAGTGAACACTTTTCGAAATTCACGCGGTTACCAGGAAGCCTAAAAAAATGAATGATTATTGTAATACAGCTGTGTATTTTCAACGGATTCTACTGCGATTTTGACGACTTCTGTAGAGATTTGATACTTATGATTGTCCCCATAAAAGTACAGGATGTGATTTTTTTTTACTTATATTATCTAGTTCGATTACCGTTTTGCCAGCAAAGATGTTTCATTTTGGGGCCCCCTAATTGTACACAATACAGAAAAAAGAGAAATAATACCGATTATTGGCAAAAATACTATAAGAATATGAGTACATTTTTATATTTTTAGTCCGCCATGTTTGTTGTGTTCCGCCCATAATACGAGGCAATATTATAAGAATTGAATGATGAAAAATGAAAACTACATTGCCTAGCTATTTTTCTAAGTACCTAGTGTACAATTATCGGGCCCAAGGTCCATACATTTGTGAAACATCTCCTTTACAAACATCTTTGACTGGTGTTTAAATTGTTTATATTCAAAATATTTATTCAGTAAAATGGTTTAGCTACTTTATTTAGGATACTTTCTCTTCATTTGGTATAGCCGCAGGACATCTGTAATATAAATATTTGCACTGAGTACTTACTTTGATGGGGAGCCCTGGTTAGCAAAATGTAGATCTCTACAAGTAACTGACAGTAAAGGTACTGCTGTTTCGGTGGGAGCAGCCGCCAGTGCTGCGCGGTACCTATCGACAATAATAGCAATTTAATTCAATTTTTTGATTCGGCGAATTATGCAGATTTCGTCGACAAACTCTGCCATGCGATGGAGTTATATATTTAAGAGAGAGAGAGAGAGATGTTCACTTTATCCAGTTCAAGTTTAAAATGTTATTAGGAAGTTGGATAGTTTCATAAATCAATTGCTGACCCTACCCGCATAAGTATATAGAGTTCCATCCTGCCACCCACATACATATTCCGATTAAATAATAAAATTTAACTACATACTATAGCCACTGACAGTACATACCTTGCGTGATTACCACTGGGCTCCACACATAATTCTAGCTGTCGTAGTTGTTGGCCGCAGACAGCCGACGTTCGACTCCACTGTAAAATATTTAACACAATTTACAGAAAATTCATGAATCTATACTACTATTATTATAAAACTGAATTGTTTGTTATTTGTTTAACTTTCTGCACCTCTTCGGCACTTTAAGGACAGCAGGTATAAAGGTAGCAGACAAGCTAGCCCTATATACAAAAAGAAAGAAGATATCATTAGACTAAGGCGTTAAGCAGACGGCGGGGCGGGCAGGTCTTTTTGACAGCGAAGTAATAATGAACGCGTCTGCCCGTCGATGCCCGCGGCTGGCCTCACCACGAAAACAAAGCGCCCCCAGTGCCCGCCGGACACTTGCGTCGCGGTCTTTTTGCCCTTCGTGTGCGTTGGTAGTATAGGTTTCCTTTTGCGCTATCGTTCGCGTTGAAATTGACCGGTCCTGCCCACGCCTCCGTGTGCTCGATGCCTTAGGCATTGCTTCGTGGTCAAAAAGACCTGCCCGCCCCGCCGTCTACTTAATGCCTAAGTGAATAATATGTTTTTTTTATCTTAATTACCGTCTTTTTTAGCCTCGTGACAGGTGACATATTCAGTGCGCTAATAATAGCCATGAGTGAGTTGAAATTACCAAGATTAAAACATTCTCTTGCAGTCATTACCCATTGTTCTATCACTCGAGCACGATATTTGCTTTTTACAGCCTGGAACAAAATAGTAAGATACATGGTGAACAAATTAAAAAATACATAAAGCAAACTATACTAAAACTATAAAGTAGAAGAGTTCATTAGTTTGTTTGGTAGAATGCGCTAATATCAGGAACTACTGGCTCGAATTGAATAATATTATTTTAGTATTGGATAGCCTGTTTAATATCAACAAATCGGACAAATCATACATCATTGCAAAGCTAACAAATCGCGGGTATGCATATTGGGATCAAATAGGTGTCTCGGGCACTAAGTATGTCACGGGCGAAGCCGAGGGGGACAGCAGTATTTCATACGTAGGAAGATTTTACGAAATGTTATCTCTAACAGAACAATCATTTATTATTTATAATGAATGATGTGTCACTTTCACTTAGAGAGTAAGAGTCAGCTTTTGAAAACCGATTGAGCTCTTGTAATAAAGGACATAGATATTTAAATAAATAATTATACAAAGCATTACATATGTTATCACTATTATTTGATTCAGTCTTATGCCTGTTCAGTTGATATTGTGCTGTACTGCTGTTGTCACTTAATAAACTTCTCCATAGAATTTGTCTTTACCATTTTTTATGTACCTACCTTTATAAATAATATAATTAAGAATATTTACCTTTATTATATCAGTAGCCACTAAATAACTGAGTCTGTTAAACCAGTCAGCATATGCTTCCAAGTTTCGCGTGCTTTTAGTTTCCATGTGGTGTAAATTAATGGAGCCTTTGCCACACGAGGACGTCGGTTGTGGAGGTTGTGGCGGCGCGAAAGTCTGTACGAACTCTTCAGGACCAACAAACGACAATCTATGTAGTTCTACAATAGTCAGCTGGTTTGCCAATTCGACTGGCGTTAGACCCAATGTCAATATGTCTCCCTGTAACAAAATATTTAGTACAAATTAGTAGTGTACTAAACTTGTACCCTCATCGATACTTCTATACTAATACTATTAAGAAGTAGAGTTTATGAGGTTGTTACCAATAGGGTGCGGGCCGGGACCTCCACGCGGTGCACCTAGGCAACGGGGGCGAGCAGCGCCTTCCACTCGCCACGGGAGACGCTGCTGCCTGCGGCAAATCCGGCCGGGGTGGGAGTGGCCCTCTAGAGGGCTGCTAATAGGCTCTCAACGTCTCTGACTAGCAGAGGGCACAGTGGGGAGCAGGTGGAGGGGTGGGCTGATTCTCCGCGCGCGGACGGTTGGGTGATAGGACGACCGTCTGTGACCTTACACCCCACCGTTAAGGTGGAGCGATGATCGCCCCAAGGGGGGTCGATCGTTGGTTTTTCAAAAATCTAATGATGAGGTTTTAAGTTTTATCAAAATCGGGCTCGCGACTCCTTTGACCATTTTCCGCTGTTCCTTATAGTTTCGAATTTGGCCATCCACGCCCTTTTCAGAAATCCTGTATATAGATTTTACAAAGGAATTTTCTGATATCTAAAATTGTATACTGATGTCATGGTACCTTTACTATATTTTAAATCTCCTAAAAAGGTTTATTTATTCATTTTGTCATGTGGTAACATGGGCATAGATTTCCGCACATTGCATAGTAATGTGGTAATATCTACAACAAATTTACGAAGCAGATATGGATGTTATAAACTTGTGATATCTTTTTCAGAACGCACAGCATAGAATTAGCAGATAACAGTATAAAATGCAGTGAAAAATTATAAAATCAAAGTAGATTAAAAAACAAATTATGTGAAGTGTGTGGTCAGAATGGAAAATAATTAGTTATTAGTATAAAATGAATTAATGAACGAATAGGTACACTTAAGATATTGCGAGGGAAATGCCTCATGGGCCACTTTACATCCTGGCGCTTGAAGACCTAAGACGGCGTGCGGTTTTAAGTTCAAGTCCGAACAACATCCCCCGCAGGCCGCGGGGGTGGTATCCCTGAAGATTTCCGTACAATAATATAAAAAGGTTCACTTAAGATGCAGCTTAGAATATTTCGACAAAATTGGTAATTATGCAAATTTAAAAAAAAACATACATTGAATATAATTCAACAGAGATATTAAATACATTGCAATTGAAAATTTAAAAACTATAACTTCTTCTTGAAGAAGTTATAGTTTTTAAATTTAACTATAAAAACTATAACTTAAAATCTAAAAATTTGCCATCAGCGGCGGCCAAGTGCTAGTCAGATTCGAAATGAGGGTTTCGTGCAAAACAGGATTGACGGACAAACTTTTGTACCCATACATCGACGTAGGTCGCAGTTCGTTTAGCAACTGCGAATAGTTTTCTACCACCATTGCGTTTTGTCTGAGTTATGTATGACTTATGGGACAGAAGCGTGGACACTGATGATGGGTCTAGTACATGAACTAAAAGTCGCACAGCGGGCTATGGACCTAGATATGCTTGGAGTTTCTTTAAAGGGTAAACTTCGAAATGAAGTCATACATTAAAAAAAAAACAATACAACACGTACAGTAAGCAAATTAAAAAGCGATGGCCGCTAGCGAGTCTCAAAGTGGAGTGTGTGAATAAGTGGACGAAAGCCTCTGTCGATCTGATCATTAAAATATTGGAGTTTTGGGATAATATAGTTTTCACTTTACTTGTGCTATGTTACCTATTGGCGAATTTTATTATTGTGGCTCATCGCCAAGTAGACTATATGTTTTGAGTCCCTTGCAAGTGTCAAGTGTCTAAGTATAGTACATAAATAGCTGATCTTTTGATTTAAAATTGACTTAAAAGTTTGATTTGTTCCAAGCTTCATGGGTTGAAGAGCAGAGTATCTGATATGATTTCCAATTTGATGATGGACAGATAAACTGCCAGGACTGATGTCCTGTCAGTTTATCTGTCCATCTATCTGTCAAGACCTGTTTCAAAGGAACCTGTAGACATCAAATTGGAAATCATATCAGATACTCTGCTCTTCAACACGGGGAGATTATTAGCAGCCATATATTATATCGCTGCTAATAATCTCCCCGTGTAACTGCACTAATAACGCCAGCCAAAATAAAAAATAGTATGTACATAGGTACATAGGTGTAACACGTAAAAATTCAAGTGTAGAATCAATTACGAAGAAGACATCGGTCCTTACCTGAGCAAGTTGGTCAACCGATGCCACTTGAGGTGTTTCTACTAAAGTTGCTTCATATTGTTCAAGGGCTGTTAGTTTGTCCAAAAGCTTTTCTAGGGTAGTTGACATTTCAATTCTTACTGATGCCATGTGGTCAGCTGCACACCTAAGAAAAGAATCAGATTCAGTTTTTTTATTAATCTATATATCTTATATACCGGGTAAACTGAGGTTACTTTGACCCAAAATTTTGTCTTTTTTGATGTTTCTTTCCATTTATCGATATTTGATCGATAAGTTACCTTTATTTTTGGATTACGTAGGTAATAGAGTTCTATTCTGCACGATTTATTATGAAAAATAAGCAAAAGGTACTTTTTTTAATTAATTTGTTTTGGGCCAATGTTGTAGGTACTTAAGGTGGGTTACAATGACCCATTATGACATTAATCTTCCAAAAAAAGTTAAGATTAAATATCGTGGATCATTTTATCCTATCTTTATGCATTCACAAGACTTAAAGAATCACTGCCTTATTGCAAGGCAGGGCAATCAAATGATACACTTGTCACGACTGAATTCATAGAAAATCAAAAACTGCCTTTTACTTGAAAGTTTGCAAAGTAGTTTTGTCGGTGGTTCACAGTCCCGCCATTAAAGTTTGCAGTGACAAGTTTACAGTCATGCTCAATAACCACAAAACTGCTTTACCGACAAGACAATAGTCATTTATCCATTTGAATACGGACTACGTCAATACGTGCCATATTCACGTGACGGCGCGGCGGTAAGTTCATTTTTTTTTCTATTTGGGCTATTGTTACCACCCAGGGCTAAAGTAACCTCATTTTACAGCTTTGCTTGGCCCGATGACTAACTGACTGTCTGACTGACTGATTCATCAAAAATGTATATTACGATTTTTGAAATATTGCTTAATGACGACTAACGATTTTTGAAATATACCTATGCTAATAAGAATATTGCTTACTTACCTCTGAGTGATACTGCGAACTAGTGCCATCACACGATCATCACGGAAATCGTAAGGGAATACACTAGTCCAATGACTCAAAACTCTCACTAATGAAAACATATCATTCAGTTCCTTCTCCACCAAATCCTTAACTTCAGATTTGCCCTAGAAAATAAATAACAATAACAATCTATACAATGTATAAATTTGTCGGTGTCTGTACATGGAAGATATATGAGAAAAAAAAATTAGGTGACTCTATGAATGTAATAGTTGCCAAAACAAAGATTTTTAGAATTTTTGTCTGTTTGTCTGTTTATCTGTTTGTCTGTGTCTCTATTTATCCGCACCAAATTTTTGTTCACGCTGTTCTTCTTTATCCGAAATGTGCCAGCTGTAGTTGTCTAGTAGCAACCACAGCTGGCACATCTTACTCAAATCAAAAACTACTGGAGGGATTTTGAACATACTTGGTACGATTATAGTTCATAGTTCCTGGCAACATATAGGCTACTTTTTATACAAGCTGATACCCGTGGCTAAGCCCACGCTTCATTTTTAGATCGTTTTTGGTCATATCTCCGGTTCTACTTAACCAATTACAACGGGAAATTTTTAGTCTAATCAAGACCTTTCTAATAAAAAAAATATTATCGCGATGGACGTAAAAAGTACTGAACAGGGTTTGATGCGGTTCTTTTATTAGAAAGGTCTTGGTTAGACTCAAAATCTTACGCATACCTATTTGATCATAACGCGAAAATCGGCGTCCACGCGGGCGGAGCCGCGGGCAACAGCTATAGTAAATAAATAGCGGTTATTTTAACATATAAAAATATTAGAATGTCCAAATCACATGAAATAAAAACGTGTAACATTGTAGTTATGGATAACAATTTCAGACACTGGAGTTGGGTCTATCTCTAGCTAGAATAAATAGGGATGACGAATATTTTTTTCTATTGTTAATAAATTATCATTTTATAATATTATAATGAACTGCAAAAGTGATATTTTGTTATGACAAATAGTTTCTAAATAGGTACTTGATTTTGAAAATTGAATTTCTCGACTCACTCAAAAGCTCCATTCAAAATCGTACTGAGTAGTGGACATACTAGGTAGCGCGTAGTGCAAATGTATGAAGCGCAAAAGAATATCACATTTATTTCAGGCTACGTTGCGTTTTCATGTGCACAGTGCATAATAGAATTCGTTTAAAATTTAATAAGGAATCTAATAAGTTATATATTATTTTGACTTAATTTGATTGTTTATTTTTCGACCTATTTTATGAACGAAAATGAAAAATCATATATTTTCGGTTTCGTTAAGCAATATCTAATTTTACAATGCATATTTATTCAGAAAAAACTGAGAAATTAAGCAGTATGGGTAAGAATCTGACAACCATGTCGTCATCCCAATTATGTTGCATGTATTTCCAGCTTGAAGCAAAAAGATGTCAAGTGTTGTTAAACCTTTCTCTTCCAAAGATATCTGGAACTGGTGCTAGTTTGCCACTTGCACACCGGGAGAGTTAGATAACAACAAAATTCTACTCATAACTGAAATTGGTTTGTAAAAAATTTAAAACTACCTCTAAAACAATGACTTTAATATTTTATTAGAAAAACTTACAATTTTCTCATAGTTCTTGAAATATCTTTTGCAGAGCTTGTTCAACAATTCATGCGGTTTGACAAATAACCGTGAACATAGTAAAAATGTGAATGTAAAAACTTTGCTTGCTCCAGGCCTAAGCATCTCCACTAGTGCCTCTAATGTTGCACTTACTATCTGACCATCCCTATATTCAACATCTGATTTATCGGCTGGGCAATTCACATATGGCAGTGTTGTTATTGTTTTCACTCCATGTGGCAATACTGTTGACAGCTGAAATAAAAAATATCATAATTACAATCACTCTTTACTTTCGAGTTAACGAGCTGTACTCCAAAATATATACCTGTGAACCATCCACTTTCTGAGTAGCAACAAAATTAATACCTCCATTCATTACTATATGCTTGCAACTATTTTCACTCAAAAATTTGTTTCCCCTTATCATAGAGTAGTAATCATCATTCTGAAAATTAAATATTATGGATACTTGGCAGTCTAATTCATATCATAAATTAGACTTTGCCAAATATATTAGAAGTTAAATATTGGATAAAAAATAAAATTAAAGAAAAATTCCGTTCATAGGCTGTACTTCTATAAGTCTGTTCAAAATAAATCTGGATAAAAGGTCAATGCCGCCTGCGTACCAATCTTCACTATTTTTGCTAACGATACGATAAAGCACTACGACAATTATCGCAAATATTCCAACTCGTGACGGGTCGCAGTTAGCGACAGTTTATATGGCGAGCGATAGACAAAGTTAGCAAAAATAGTGAAGATTGGTACGCAGGCGGCATTGACCTTTTATCCAGATTTATTTTGAACAGACTATAGTGCTCACTTTGTCTATCGTTCGCCATATAAACTGTCGCTAACTGCGACCCCTCACGAGTTGGAATATTTGCGATAATTGTCGTAGTGCTTTATCGTATCGTTAGCAAAAATAGTGAAGATTGGTACGCAGGCGGCATTGACCTTTTATCCAGATTTATTTTGAACAGACTTATATCTAACTAAAACTTCAATTTCCAAATATTCCAGCCAATGGCTGAGTTATTTTAGCCTCATCGAGAACAAATAGAACACGCATTTAGCTTCAACACTTGTTACACAATATGAAACAAAAAGTGTGGGAGTTATTATGCAGCAAGAAGAAATGGGGCAGTGAAATAAGAGTACAAATATTCACACAAAGCAGCAAAAGTACATATTGGTCTGAATAGGTTCTTTTAGATACAAGTGAATACAAAAAACATCAATTATGGCACAATTTCAAATTGATTTAAGAGGAAAGTAGTAACTCACATCATAATAAGAAAGTCCGGTGCCATGCAAGAGCCCCGTATCAGGAGGTAGTGGAGCAAGATCAGTGGGTGGCGGTGGGACTGGTGCTGGTTCTGTGGGTGCCGGGGGCACTTTCATGTTGCAGCCACTACATGAAGCTTCATTTAATTTGCTTGCGTAATAATACATAGCCATTCAATTCCTTAATAACAACTTACACTATAGGCTTCAAAGGAAGCTGACTGATAGGTTATTTAAGAAATTCATTGAAATATCTGGAAATAATCACAAAAATTGGTTAGGTAAGTTCATTATTAATCAGTGTACCATGTATTTTTCTGAGTGGGTGTAAGTACATTATTCAACTTGTTTTAATTTAGACTAAAAGTTATAAACAATCGGCAGGAAGAATAAACCCATTTATAAAAAACACCCTGTTGGCCCGAATCGCTTTTGACTGACCAGAGAAGGCAGCCTCGCTGCAGGCAAACAGTAAGCTTCTGTTTTTATTACCCATTTTAATTTATTTTCAATATGCAACCACTCTTTTACATAATGTTCAGATACATACTTCAAGATACGAACTAGATAAAGGATATACACTTTAAATTTAATACTTATTTAATATTACTATAATACTAATTATTAATAAAATTAAAAGGGTATGTTTTAAAATATTAGAATCAAAATCTCTGATATCAATTAACTCATTACAGAAGGAATAGTTTTAATAGATAAAAATGTCTGGAATATATCAAATATTTATAGTAAAATGAATACCTGCATTACAATTTATATGCAGTAAGAAATAAAATTGCCTGGGACCTGTCCCCACGGCTCCTATAGGTCTATTTACAATAGTTAATTCACGTGATTATATTTACATTGTTGTTGTTAGAAAATTATTTGCTAAACGTAATGCGAATCCTGTTTTTATTCATACAAGCTAATCTGTGATATCCTAGTGCATTGTCCACTATACTTATGTAGAGAACGTAAATACGAATGGGAAATTTACTTTCTAATATTAAGATAGAAAAATATACAATAAAATATATTAATCTTTCACATTATAAAAAAACGGGTACCTATTCGTTTGCATTGTTTTCCTCTTTTTCTACTACATAACGATAGAATTCACAGAGGTGAAAGGTGAAAGTTACTTTCCATACGATTTACTGAAAACTCACTTACCTAATACGACTGTCAATTGTAGATTATTAAAACTCAAGGCAACTAACACATAAAACGCAATACACACATATCATAATTTACACAGTTTATTTATTAAATCTAAAAGTAATACGCAACTTAGCGCCAATCACACAATCACAATTTAACTAACCCATAGACTAGAATTTTGGACTTTTATTAATTTTAACCGTAGTACCGTAGACCACAGACTATACATGAAGCTTTAATCTCAGTCTATGATACGAAGAATTTTCTCTTTTATTCTTCAAACTTTTATCACAATCAAGCCACTTCAATCATCATCACTATCATCATCACTACATAGTATAAAACAAAGTCGCCTTTTCTTTCCCTATATCCCTATGTGCGCTTAAATCTTTAAAACTACGCAACGGATTTTGATGCGGTTTTTTCCAATAGATAGAGTGATTCAAGAGGAAGGTTTATATGTATAATACATGCATCATATACTAAGGCAACATTGCTAATTTTAGAGGTTTCTAACGTGATGTCGTAAATTAACCTATTTTTTTGGGCTTATTTAGCAATTTAGCAAAAACGCTGCCTAAACCCTACGAGTTAGATCAAATTAATGTACTACAGTATTGTACACCATAAAAAGGTCTACAAAAAAGTCCGCGATGGTAGGTATATGTTTATCTTTTAGGGATAACCCACATTAACCATTTTTATTGTTTACTTTTTACGTGAAAAAATGGCTTATTTACGAAGCTATTTTAAGCAATACGGCATTAATCCTTATCGAATTAAGTACCTTAAATACAGTGTGCAATTAATATAGATCAATATGGTTCCTTACAGCATGTAAATTAAACAAATATTTTCGGAGATATTACAAATTTAAAATTTGCGTTTGCGGCGGGCGGTACCGGTCGGACGGGGCAGTGCGGGGAGGCCGCTATGTTTTTATATACAACGTTCATAGTTTTTCTGTAGTGTATTTAATTTAGTATCAGCATTGCACCCGTGCGAAGCCGGGGCGGGTCGCTAGTATATTATAAAGCAAAGCAAAGCAGCAGTCGGGTTCCTTCCGTGGACATTAACGGGTGGCTTGAAGTCGGCTGCATAGAAATCTTAGCTGGAGGCTATTGTGGCTTTGCCGCCGTTATAGAGGCGCTCCATTGTTGAGAGGGCAGGGCGGTGGCAGCACAGGGCCCTTGTCCCCTTATGGGGTTCGAGGGGCCATCTTAAAACCGTAGATGGCCCAACATCTGTCTGCTACCTGCTACAAAAACTGAGTTACTGTAAAATTACGAATGCAAATCGCTCCTGTACTTACAGAAATAAACTATTCAGCTTTAGCTATTATAATGCCTACCTAATCTTCGGAACCACTGCGCGTATTGGAGAAATGTTTCACAATTTATTTTTAAGGTAGTCCACCACCGTTCCTTTCGAAATAGAGGGCGGGTTGCTATTTGTACCTACATATAATACCTAATTATTACTTTTATATTCGACCTATTTTTCGTATAGTAGGTAGGTACTGTCCTCAATATCTGCAGGTTACCATGGCAATAACGAACTGTTTATATTTGTCATTGATCTCCATTTCATCGTTGTATATTTAAATAAGATTTGAGACTGTGAATTGGGGAAAGTGTCTGATAAGGAAATATCTATAATTTAATTTTCATACAATCAAATGTTTGACGTGGGTCATGATAACTGGAAATTTTAATGTACGGCGTAGAGCGCCATCCACCGTTCTGCCGGCGCTAGAAACTATAAATCGACAAGTCAAATCAGTTCCAACGTATTATGAAAGGTAAATTAAGCATTAAGTGGACATACTTATTCAATAGATACTTACTAGCTTTTCGTACCTACCTAACTCCATCATCATTATTCTCGGAACCTTTTTCCCCACTCATTTGGGGCCGGCTTTCCAGTCTAACTGTGATGCGGCTGAACTTCGATATTTTCCGTGGAGCGACTGCCATCTGACCTCCACATTCCACAACCAATGGTCATTATGCCCAATGGCGATTTCGAATTTCCAAGTTAGACTGGTTGGACTTTTGTGGGCTCCAACTACCCGTAACGACTGCCATTATAAGTAGGTAGATATTTGTATGGCAACCGGAACCGACGGCTTAACGTGCTCTCCGAGGCACTAATAAACCTGCGATAAATACACACATAACTTCGAAAAGCATCGAAACGTCAGTGGTGTGCCATGGTGAACCTGGGATCGAACCAGAGACCTCGTCTCAGCAGTCCATTACCCAACACACTGGGCGGCCTCGGTTTTTTTTAGTAAGTAGGTAGGTACAAATAAATCTGTAAAGTGAAAATTCTGTACATTGAAAATAACAAAAAAATAAATGGCTGCGGGTTTTACGTAGACCGACACCGTACCCAAAAATGTGATTAAATTTTTTTGTCTGTCTGTCTGTTTGTTCAGGCATCACGCAAAAACTACCGGTTTGATTAAACTTGGTACCTATAAATTTTATTCTTTAATGTCCGGCCACCACACACACACACTGGGTACTTTTTATCTCGGAAAAGTAAAATATATAGGGTAGTTCTGCCAGTTTGCCGGCCACTGCCAGTTCTCGGCCATCTAGGATATTTTGTAAAGGAATAAGAAAAATACACGTCACCAATTTAAAAAGTCTATGTTATACTATTAAGATGGTAGTTACGCGTGACCTTGCCAAATTTTAGGTTAATAAAATCTTGTTAGTCGCATCAGTGTGCCCTTGAAGTTTAAAGAGTGTAAACGTGTGCGGGAATCAACGAAAAAAATAGTGCGCAGCATTTTGTTCAAAGTTAAGTTAAACGGTCAGTTATATGTATTTCTGTGACTATTTGATTTTATTGTGTTAAAAGTTAGTTAAAGTTTCAGTAGGATACATTTTTTTAAGAATAAATAAAATTTACTTATAAAATTTACGTGGCCGGCTAATTCAATGCGTATTAAACAAGAGTTTTAATTCTCGGCCAGGTGGCCGACAATCTGCAGTTCCTTCAAGGTTTTCATTAATTCATATCTTCAACAACTGCATTTTTTTCTTGTTTGTCAGTTCCAATGTAAAGAGTATAAACAAAATCGAGATCCAATTTCAGTTTCCGGCCACAAGGACTCATGCAAAAAAACGGAGAAAAAAGTATTTTGATTTGGTAAATTTTAGCGGCCGAAAAGAGGCATTCACGTATCCTTTTCTCGGCCTAAGTATATCTATAGGAAAACACACACAACAATTATTTATTATTTTCTTGAATACTTTTTAAAAATAATCCTTATCAACAGCTTCATCTCTTATTCAATCATTAACCTTCTTATTCATTCGATTTTTAACACAAACTCATCTAAATGTTGTGACTAAATTGAGTGGCCGAATATCTAATTGAAGTTTATCCAAGATCACGAAGACTGAGCTGAGACTGTTGTTATTTTATTCATTAAAAAAGTTAAGTTAACTAGTTAATTAGTCAGTTTTGTAATTTAACTATGCGGCCGACAACTAGCACCTAGTGCGGTCGATAACTCATATAGATGGCCGAAAACTAGCATATTTACTACTTTTCTATATTTTTATAATTTAAAATAAATAGAAATATATGGCGATATAATTTCTAGACACTATAAAAGTAAAATTAAATTTCCGTTCCCACGGTATTAATTTTTTTTATTTCTTGTGTTTGGTTGCAAAGATATACGAATCAGAAGGTGAAATTCCGCTTAATTGGCCGAGAACTGGCAGAACTACCCTATATTATCTACAATAAAAAACAAACTTTATTTACTTTTTATTTACTTTTATTTACTTTTTAGAAAGTGTATACAGGCAACTATCAGTTCTATTCTATATATAGAACTGATAGTTGCCTGTAAATACAGGTACAGTATACAGGTATAGGTAAGTATAATAGCGTGACTGCGTGTAGCATAGGTATAGGTCTGTATAGGTACCTATTGCAGTTTATGACCATACCCTAGCTAGTAGAACGTTCATGCAAATTTTTTAAGTCAAGCTCGAGCATTGAAAACATCTTTACGATTTATTATTTGTTTAGCTACGTAGCTATTGCCAGCGGCTTCGCCCGTGTGGAACTATGCAACCCTGTACTACCTTTTTACCCGACTGCGCAACGCAAAGGAGTGGTAATGTGTTTAACAGCCTATGTATGTATGTATGTATGTATGTATGTATGTATGTATGTATGTATGTATGTATGTTTGTATGTTCCTTTGAAGCACTATACAGACCAAACGCCTGGGCCGATTTTCATGATTCACACGTCAATCGATTCCTCTTAGTCCGGCGAGTGTCACTAAAGACATGACGTCAGTGAAAATTCAATATGGCGACTACTGGCCGCCATATTGTGAAAATAAAAAAAATGAAATTCAGCAAACTATGTCAAGTGGGGTATCGTTGAATAGCTATTTAAAAATCATTTTTAGTTTCCTTTCAACATTTTTCGATTCCAGTGACCATTTAGGATCTATAGCGATTTAAAGTTGCGTAACAACAATTCATAGGTTTTTATTAGACAGTAGAAAGTCCAATCGGGTAAATAGCTGGCTAGGACACTTATAACTAAAAAGTATAAAATAAAAAAATATAATTTAGAAATTAAAAAACCCGACTGCGTAGAAAACTAAAAAGAAAAAAACAAGCACTCAGATGTCCGGTGGTCTAGAAACATAACAACTTAACAGTCGGGATCCGTTGAAAAATAAGATTGGCTGTTGAATAGTGGATCCCGACTGTTAAGTTGTTATGTTTCTAGACCACCGGACATCTGAGTGCTTGTTTTTTTTCTTTTTAGTTTTTTACGCAGTCGGGTTTTTTTACACTGTTTTGCAGGAAAGCCAGAGTGGTGCCATTTCACTGGCCACATAAAAAACTGCTGGAAAAGATAGATTATGTGAAGAAGGATCCTGAACCATTGGTAACTCGAAATACCTACCTTTATCATTAAATTTTATATCTGTGTCCAATTTAAGGGTGAACCACACTGCCAGCTAACGGACGGAGCGGGCGGAGCGGACGACAACGTTTCACCTCTTTTCATACTTGGGTTCACACCGCCAACTAGGTAACGAGCTAGCGCTGCGAGCGGCGTGAGCGAAGCCAACGAAAGTCGTTGGCTTCGCTCACGTCGCCTCGTTTCGCCTGCTTCGCTAGCTTCGCCCGCCCGCCCGCTTCGCTAGCTTAGCTCGCCCAGTTCGTTCCCCCGTCCTCCCCGTTTCGAGTATTCGGACTAATCGACGCTTGTCTTTCGAATGGCAGTGTTTCGCCCGCTCCGTCCGATCCGCCTGCTCCGTCCGATAGCTGGCAGTGTGGCGCGCTGTTCATCGCAAAACTTTTTGTATAACCTGGTAGATGGTAGATCATATACCTACATCCTACCCTTTCCCCTCCTCGTTTAGTGAAGACAAGTGAGCAACGGTGACGGATCGCTCGAACATAGATTTTCAATAGGTACACGGTGTAAAGCTGCTCGCTGCGAATGTTATACCTAGTAGCAAATATGTACATAGGTATACCTATCACGAAACACCGCACCCAACCGAACCGCATCAGTCAATACTATAATTACCTAACTGATGAAATCTAGGTCCCATTTACTAGATACTTAAGTAATTTGTTGCGCATACAATAGTCCTATACCACTCGACAGCACTTACCTATCAAATTTTCACTACTTACTTACTGTTAATAACTAAAAGGTACTTACCTTATTTTATTTTAGACTGGATTTGCACAAGCCCAACAAAATCGAGCCTTCAAAGAAAAGAAACCAGAGACATTAGAAGTTACTGAGAGTCCATCAGTTTGTACGTATTAGCATCGATTGTATTAGCTCAGAGTTAGGAATTAACATACCTAGAAACATAGCGAAAAGTTCGTTGGACTAGTTTTTTTAGTAGATACCTATTAGGTTAGATGCTTCGATGAACGCTCGATAGGTACTGGTAACCTTTGGGCGATAACATTCACGACGAGGTAAGCGCCGTAAGAAGGTGCCTACCGAAGGATTGAAACATGTAGTACGTGGATGACCTATGATGGCATCTCATCAGCTATAATATGATGATATTGCAAGACCACTTGGGGTAGTCTTTGGAGAGGTCTAGTCTCTATACACGCGACATATCGATGTGTCGTGTTGCAAATTGCCGATTAAATTACTTGCAAAGTTTAAAAGTCAAGTAGGAATTAGGATACAAACTTCTCTCTAGCTTTCCAGTCGCCGCTTGCCTACGTAGGTAATTTGCAAATAAGTTACAGTTATACCTACGCGCTGCATGTACTTTATGGCTAGTGCCCTGTGATTCGTAATGTTTATGATAAACTATTTACATATTTTATTTAGCACAAATCAAAAAGAAGAAAAAACTGAAAATCCGCGACAGTGCAGAGGACGAGACCAAGCCTTACGTAACGCAGGACCCTTTAAAAATAAAACCAGAAGTAGCATCACAAAAAGAAGTCATCGATTATGTTAGAGATAATCCATCTTGTGGCTTTCTTTATATGATTTATGCCGTACATCCGCAAAATGTTTATTTCACTCCTTATTATCTCAAGTAAGATTTCTTATATTTTAAAGTAAGTAGGTAGGTACCTAAATTGTCCTGAAATCTATAAAATCTGTAAAATTACCTCTTTTGTCGTGCTTGCTCTTCAATTTATTTTCTCTACCTTTTATAACGTTCAATATCTACAGACCTACATGCTCAATATGATTACCTTTTTTGCTAACTGAACCTTAATCTACAGAGTGGTGCCATATGACAAACTTGATAAAAAAAATTATTTCACTATCAGCCCATGTGGAGTCACACATTTTTCTAAAGAAATGGTTTTCACTCAGCTGCCTGCTTGGGAACAAGAGTACACAATATTTGTAAAATTGACTGACGTAAGTATAATATATGTAAAAATATTTTGATGGACTCATTTTAAAAGTTGAGTAACTATATTAAGATCATTTTTTTAGATCAAATTCTTTAGGGTCTACAGATACTGGAAAGCATTTTATGTTTGGAGGAAGTCAATTATATTTCGGAAGTACTCTAAACTTAGAAACAAAATTGCTAAGAATCTTTTTATTTTGACACCTGTTTTGGGTAAAGCTCTGCTTAGCATTCAAGCAATGTGTTGTGAGATGTACATGAAAACTTTTGCGGACCTTACTAGAGATATGGACACAGCATTCTTTTACTTCTTTGAAAACCAGGTACAGATTTACTCCACACTCCTATAGTCCCGGGGCCTTTAAGCGGGGCGTGAAAAAGCATTTGATGAGGCCGTCAAGCTGAGGGCCGCCACTGTAGCACTACCGGTGTATGTGGTGGTGACCCCAGTCCTGAGACTTTGCCTTTCGCTTACCATCAGGCGAGGTGGAGTCATATTGACGTGTCCTATATAAAAAAAAAATCACTCTCCTGTTTAGTCCAAATTTCCCAAGCCCTATAGGCAAACTTCATACGACCTGTTTTTGTTGTTGTTTTTTGGCATGCAGAATTTTCCAGTCACTAACTCCCCCTGGATCTTCAATGCGCCCCGAATATGGAAATCCCGGGAACCCCAACTAGCATTTACTGCCAGCGGTGGCGATTAGAAACCCGTTGTACGAGGAGTCAATCCCTTACGGCCTTGTAATCTAGCTATAAATTTTATTACCTTGTAAACATGGTTTTAGTAAGAGGGTCAAATCTCATAATAAAATAAGTATTTTTAAATTCAGTTCCCATCTCATTTCGCTCTCACAAATGTCGAACTGGACGCAGACATAAGAGAACAAAGAATAAAAATTAGGTATATAGGTAGGTACGTTTCATTCGCATCACAATACAGCATTCAATTATAAAGTCTATGTTATTCTGTGTCAGTCTAGCAGAACCCTTTACTTACTTCTTTCAACTTTCTATCAGCATTCAGTCGTACCTAAGTCAGTTTTACAAGAATACCTACATTTTTGACATTTGTGAGACCGAAATGAAATCGAGACTGAATTTTGAACATATTTTGTTACAAGAATTGACCCTCAATTTTGGTAGGTAGCGTTCAATTAAAATATGTTATTTGTACGTAGGTAGTTTGATATTTTCCCAAGATCTTTTTTATTTTATGAATAACTATCTTTAATTGTTATCATAATATTACAGATAAAACGAATCGAATACCTGAGAGAAAAATTGATCGAGTTCCGCAAGGTAGTGTTGGACATCATCACGCAAGCATGTCACACGGCGCTCTATCAACAAGGCTTCGTATACGACGATAGAAACATACCGCCATTTCAGATCATTAGAGGCAAGCCAACGGGTGGCATGTCTTACACGGAGAAGGCTAACAAAAGAAAATACTGCGAACGATTAGCTTGGCAAGTAATCTTCATCCTAGCGTTAATTCCCAGTCACATCCAAAGTTTTCACCTCGGAGTCTGGAATCCGCTTTAACAGTCTTAAACTGCGGATTTGGCTGGAACTCGATATTTTCCGTGAAGCGACTGCCATCTGACTTTCACAACCCAATGGTGACAGGCGATATCGAAACATTGCAGCTAGACCGTTGTGGTTGGACTTGTTAGGGCTCCAACTATACCTACCCGTAACGACTGCTATAGATGTTCATATGGCAACGGGGACCGACGGCTTAACGTGCTCTCCGAGGCACGACTAGACCAATGCAAATATGTACCCATATTCACGCATACAAATATTTGCACTGAGCGGGGATCGAACCCGACCCGACCGCGTTCACTACCGCTACGCTACAGAGGCTGCCTTATGATTAGCTTGGCTTGGTAATCATAATAGAAAATTACTCACGACTTGATGTCGTTACCGTTGTTGGTATAAGATAATCCCGCGGGTGGTACCTATTTATGTCCAACACTAGCCAACACTAACACTACAACCATATGAAAAAATATACTTAGATTAATATTACTAGTTATAAGGTTAATGATAATATATTATCTTTACGTAACATGCAACCGATAAAATAAGCTCTCGTTAAAACGTTATTCTTACCGCTTACGTTAATTCACGTACACGTTCGTAAGTTGGGTACCTATACCAACATTAATTTTAAATACACATAATGATACAGGATACAGAGGTACATCCATATCATCATTTAATAGAAGATTATCAAACAACATAATTTTTGAAAATCATTTTGTAAACAGTGAATGAAGCAGACCATATTTCATTTTCACAATATTATTGTAATAAAGGATTACAATAAAACTAATTTTCGAAAAATAGAGTGACATAACTTTTTCAATTGATTGAATTAATAATAAACATTTGATACACATGTATTTAAACTTTGACCGCGAATATGTCGGAAGTAAAAGTAATATACAGTATTCGAACCTGGCACCTTTCCGAGAACTCTATTTATAAGTATATCACTTAGGTAAAAGATGATCCATCTCACTGATGGGACATCCATCCCAAGTAAGCCTTCTGGAAGAGCGATACCTATACTCGAGCCCTCTTCGTAAGTAGAGGCATTGCCGTGAAACCAGCCACTAGGTACACCAGCGTGCGTGACGATTGGGTGATCGTGATGATGGCAACATCGACACGAGAGAAGAAGACCGATATGGACGCCATATACCTACTTAGTTATAGTTACAGGGAACTACAGTTTTGAAAATAATCCATTTAAACTACTACATGTTCTATATGTTTTCTTTACCAATTCGATGGAGCACTGAATCAGCGAGCGATTCAGTGCTGCAGGTTACCTGTGTTTAACATGACGTAATGGTAAAGGATAGAAGAACAGGAAAGTGCAATTCGGTACCACCAGATTAAGTTCACTCTTGCAATCACCGTCATACGAAGATTGCGTTGGTAATAGTGCACTCATTGAAACAAAATCTTGGGTACCTACTTTTTAGCATGGTAGCGCCATTAGATACCTTTCCTTTCTTCTACGCCTACTAACTAACGCTTTCACTTTCCAGTTTTATAAAATATACCGACTACATGATCAATTACATGTTATATCGGTTAACAAAAAGGTCCAATAGCATGATGGCGAATATGTTCCGTGTGCATGTTGGTTTTACACCTTGTGATGAGTTATTAGAGGGGACCGATGTGGATCAGGTTCTTGAAGTATTTCCACGCCCAACTGATACGTGCAAGGTCAGTTCAGTTCTTAGATCTCTTTTGTTCTTGGCCCCTACCAGCATCCTTGAGGCCCAAGCCAAACTCACTGCAAGTAAGTACGTGCACCTGTACCTAAAAAGAACGTGCACCTGCTAAACAACGGACAAGACTCAGGTGCAGGTTTTTCACTTAGGGATGGGTCGATAGGCGGCAGTCGCACCCGGAAAAGCTAGATTCCAAACTGCCAACTTTGAATACAACTGGGATAAAGTGTGTTTTATTTTGTAGTGGGCGTTATTCCAAGTTGACGCTTATATTCGATCTGACGGAGGGATAGAATTAAATCCTAGTGAAGATATTATTTCAACTTACATGGAAAAGATAGCTAACTACTGGGAGGAATACGTGCGCTCGTTCCATAATTTTTTGAATGAAGAAACTTTACAAATTTTTGTGCAGCCCACAATCATGGGTAAACCTGTAGATTGGTCAGCTGGAGTGTCACCAAACTTGTACTTCTTGATGAATCAGGATCAGAGTATGCTGGATGACATTGCGTATATTCCACATGCAATAAAATACGGATATGAGAGCGTTCGGAAGTTTCTTAATCGAATGACAGAGTTTATGAATAGTTATCGTGAGGCCTGCGCTATGGATATTAACTTAATCAAAGCCGAAAGAGATACCAATCAGTTCAAAAAATTGTGTGAAGAATTTATGAAACAAATTGCGTCTATAGAAGAAGTTGTTAGTTACCAACCTTTGGGTATGCTCTTCTTATGCCTGTCTCCTTTCCAAGAGCTGTATAGACCACAACCTAGAAAACTATTTGATGTTGTAGCTAATATTACACCCGAGTAAGTGACATTAAATTATTATTTAACACTAGCCCACACCTGTTGCTCCGCTCGCGTGGATTTCACGTATGTTGCAACTATATCTCCTGTTCTACTCTACCGATTGTGATCAAACATACGTAATTTTTATATTTTTCCAATAGGTATACACTTACTTTACAATTTTATGATAGTATACCTAGATGGATAGTTATGATATTCCAATATTCATTCGTTGAAAATCCAACATGCGAAATAGTAACGCGAGGTGCCCGTCTGTCGATAAATATGATACACTCGCCTCGCGCTATCAGTTTTATAAACACAGAATTTATTTGTAATAATAATAATAAATATTATAATGTTAGATACTTGAACGGTTATATCGCTGCATACTTTTTTACACTACTTAACATTTTTTGCAAAGAACATTTTGTTTACAGCATCGGACATAACTGTATAGAAGAAATAGTTGAAGGTATAGAAAATATAGAAAACGATGTATTGAAAGAACCAGAGACGGCAGCTGAGCTCGTCGAGTTTAATTTTATGTTGGACGGCCTTGAATCTCGTGTAGCTTTCCTCGAGGAAAGGCTTGATTATCTTCGAGAGCTCTACGATGTCATGGGAGAATTTAATATTCCAATTCCACCTGATGACATGACTGATTACTTAGGTTTGTTTTTTTTTTGGTTTTGAAATTTTCAAATGTACCTACCTACCTAATTTTAAAAAAGGTGGATGAAGCAAGGAGCAATTTCATATCTCCCTAGTAAAATTTCCGCTTTATGACAAAGCGCATAATTTCATATTACTTACAGCATATGAACTTAATTGAATGCTAAAACAACTTCTTGAATTAATTTGAGTTTCTTTCTTGCCATTTTCCAGGATTGAGCGTTGCTTTAGGTACTTTACGGACTAATGTGGATGCTAAGATCGAGGAACGAAGCAAACTCGCAGGGCAGTTTGCTAGTCAAATAGGAAAAGATATCATGACTCTTATGATGGATGTGAACGTACTCAGAGATGACGTCGCTGTACGTAACATAGACATTTATGTCTTTAAAATAATCAATTTTGCTTCTTGATCTTTATCACAATATATTTAGTGTTTTCAGTCCTAATAGCTGAGTTCCCAAAAATATATCTCTATGTGCAGACGATTTGGGAAATCATCAAAAATATGCTAGATCACTATTTCGTATTTCAGGCTATAATTATTGAACGTAAACAACGCTTTTTATTATCTCAAGTTTTTTTAATTGTAGCAACAATGGCTGTACGATGAAAAGTCAGACTATGAAAAGGTATTAGAGACATTAGCAGACTTGCAAGAAAAGCTTCATGCGTGTGCTGAGAGAGAGAAAATTATTAGAGAATGGCAAAAGATATTCAAGGTAAAACAAAAACATATTAACTATGTGTCTTAATCTGAAAATGATCTTCTACTTTGACGCTAACTACCTAGGTATACCTGATCGCTAAATTAACTAATGCCTCTGTCTAGTAACTTGTTTCCCTATTTTAGATGCCACCTGTAAGATTGGAACAACTTGATGAAGCTATAAACGATGTTAAACTCAGACAATCGCTTTGGAAAAATTCCCATGAATGGAATGAATTGTATACTAGCTGGTAAGTCATTAATTTACTTCTCTCCCTCGCTCGATAGTTAATTTATTTCATTAGTCTTCTAGTAGATGAACTTGTAATTTCGATTGTTATAGGTATGAAGTGCCGTTCAACACTTTAGATGTTGACGAAATACAAGCAACCACCATCAATTTTGGTAAAATGTTTAATCAACTCGATAAAGGTTTACCACCCAATAAAATTGTTCCAAAGTGTAAAGCTACTATTGACATCATCAAAGAAAAGGCAAGTACCTATTACAGTTGCGCGTAGTACTATTAGGTATTCTGTGGTTGCGCTGTGAACTGTTTTCATACAAAATTATTAAATTTGTCTTTTAGGTACTTAAGTAGTAGGTATAAGTTTAATACCTTTACTTGTTTATTATTATTATTATATGTATTATTCCAAAACATTACCTACCATATTTTACAAATACTTTACAGTTACCTGTTATGTCATACCTTCGAAACCCCGCGTTGAAGCCGCGGCACTGGGTTAAAATAGAAGATATTTTGCACACTCGTTTTACTCCTAGTGTACCGGTGACGTTACACGTTTTTGAGGAATTGCACGCCTTCCAATTTGCGGAGGAGCTTATGGAGGTAGCGGGTCAGGCAAGTTCTGAAGCCGGTCTTGAAGCACTACTTAAAAAGGTAACCACTGTCAACTACGTTGCAATTAGAGTCAAATGCTTTTAACTTTGGCATTCCATCCGTTCCATTTTTCGACAATGTTACATTGGCTGTGATCAAAGGCTGACTGGCCCAGAGGTGTAACTGTACGCCCTTCGTTAAAATAGAAGTCCGTAGGTTAGAAGCTCTTTCATCCACCCATACATGTTCGATATTTTTTAAACTTTTCGATGTCTATCCAACTACAACTGAACGTAAAGACCAACAGACTGACTGAAAGTAAAAATATGAAAGAGATATACTTATCTTTATTATGTCATAAATGGTTCTAACATAAACTGATTAATTTGGTAAGGTCGAAGAAATTTGGGCCACCTTGGAATTTCCGGTACTTTTACATAAAGATGCGAAGGATGTATTTATACTTGGCGGTCTGGAAGAAGTCCAAGCAGCTTATGATGAAAGTAACATTCACGTCAGTACTATCTTAAGCTCAAGAAATTGTGGTCCCATAAAAAGCAGAGTAGAAGAATGGGCAAAGAACTTGGAAATTTTCACTAAAACGCTGGTAACTAAAATAAAAACCAATAGAATATTCACTTGCTATGTCGTATTAAACATTTGAAATAATATAGGTATACAGGGTGAATTTTTCAAAAGGGATTGGATGGCCAAATCCGAAACTATAAGGAATAGCGAAAAATGGTCAAAGGAGTCACGAGCCCGATTTTGATGAAACTTAAAACCTCATCATTAGATTTTTGAAAAACCAATAAACCTAGCTGAGAATCGAACCCGTTGATTTTGAAAAAAAAAACACACCCTTTATTATTACACCATACGATAGTGTCGCTGTTAAGGAACAAATTCTGTGACGGCAAATTTAAGGGAAATTTGGAATTTAATAAAATTTATGTTTCATGTACCTATTTGTTTCGTATTTTCGTATCCCAGAAAAGATCGTAACTATTCCGTGTTTTAAATTATACTCTACTATGATTGATGTTTTTTTTAAACAAGATGGAGCTCCAGCCCATAATAGCCGTAAAAGAGATTTTGATTCAGCAGTTTGACGACAATTTTATTGCAAGGCATGGTCCTGTGCCTTGGCCAGCGAGATCCCTGGATCTTACTCCCTTAGATTACTTTCTCTGGGGGTATGTCAAAAACGAAATTTACAAAGACACGTATGATACAGAGATACAGTTGATGACTTGAAACGTTCTTTGGAGAATATTCTAAACACAATCATTAACATTCTAATATTGAATGCAGTACGATCCTTGAGGTCTCAAATCCAGCTATGTATTGAAAACAATGGTCTATATTTTGAACAATTAATCAGTTAATGTAAGAAAAATAAAATGTATTTTGTTCAAGATGAGCTCTTTCCTTTAGTTTGCGGTATATCATTACTTCCGAGAATAAGATCCTTAATAGCAACACTATCGTATGGTGTAATAATATAGGGTGTGTTTTTTTTTTCAAAATCAACAGGTTCGATTCCTAGCTAGGATTATTGGTTTTTCAAAAATCTAATGATGAGGTTTTAAGTTTCATCAAAATCGGGCTCGTGACTCCTTTGACCATTTTTCGCTATTCCCTATAGTTTCGGATTTGGCCATCCAATCCCTTTTGAAAAATTCACCCTGTATAGATACAAAAAAATAGGAAGTTGGAAGTCTTTGTTACAATACATTTCCCATAACTATAAAATGGACTCCAATTTCCAACGTAAAGCAACAGTATTGGTAATTGAGTAGTACTACGTTGGACGCTCAAACACGACACCTATACACATATTACTCCGAAGTATTTTCATTATTTGGTAGTTACGTAATTTTAACCAAATTTGAAAGTGAATTTGGTTAAATAAAAAAAACAATATTCGTAAGTAAGTACCACTTACTTAATTTTTAATTTGGAAATATAGTTTAGAGCTTGTAAGTAAGTGCCACTTAAGCTACTGGTTATATAGTTGGTTCCATCCTATATTGAGTAAGTAAGTAAAGCAAATAACATTAAAAATGACTTTTATGCACAATGTTGTAATGATTCATAAAATATAAACTATTTTAAACGTGTCTACCAAATTATTTCATGGTTATACGTCAAGTAGAAGACAATATACAAGTCTTTGAAACTATGAACGGCTCTCCTGTAAAATTTGTCATTTTGTAGTTAGGATGTTATTCGTAGGGACCGTCGAAATATTACTTATCTAACTTATTGTCAAGTAAGTTCATGAAGGAGTAATGACAATACTTACAATAACGCAAAATCTATGGTTACACAGGAAGAATGGTACGCTTGTCAACAGACCTGGATATACCTGGAGGTAATATTCAGCGCACCTGATATTCAGAGACAATTGCCGAATGAAACAAGATTATTCACTATCGTGGATAAGTCTTGGAAGGATATCATGCGAAAAGTAGCTAAGGTGAACTTAAAAATATACTATCCTACTTTCTCATAAATAATATTACAAATGAAAAAGTTTATGCAAATGTCTGGATGTTTGTTAGTCAATAACGCTCTAACGGGTAACGGGGATCAGAAATCCAAGCGGGCGAAGCCGCAGGCAACAACTAGAACTTGTATGAAATAAGTGCGTGGTTGACTGTATATTAATAATTATGTACTAGTTTTTAAAGTTTCCTTGTAATAGGTACCTCTGGCAATGCCAGCAGCTACTCAACCAAAGTTATACGAGGAATTTGTGAGGAACAACGAAATGCTGGACCAGATTATGAAATGTCTTGAAGCGTATTTAGAAACTAAGCGAGTGGCATTCCCGAGGTTCTTCTTCTTATCTAACGATGAGCTATTAGAGATATTAGCTCAGGTACGCTATTTCTTTTTGTTTTTGCTGATATCGATGCAACTAATAGTTAAAGAAAAATAATTCATGAGTATTTTGCTGTGATTTCTATTATGTCAATGTTAAATGTATAATAAATATTATTTATTATTTAGACACGAAATCCACACGCCGTTCAACCACATCTGCGCAAATGTTTCGATGCAATAGCAAAATTAGAATTCGGTGTAAAACTTCCGGAAAGTGAAATGGATATTACTGAAGACGGCACTCTAGTCGAGAAAGAAATGTCTTTCTTTACAAGGGATGCACTTCAAGCAAAACTTGCAAAAACTGCCAAGCCTGAGGATCTCACTACAGATATAATAGCAATGTTGTCACCCGAAACGGAAAGAATTAATTTAGGAAAGGTACGTACCTTGACAATAGTATATTGTGTGCCAATACGTCATCTATACCTACTCAGCTTTTTATTTAACACGTCGTCGGAAAGAAGAGTCAGAGCTCGAATAAGATTAGTACTTCGGTTTTGTAAAGGTTTCTCTCTATCATTCATGGATTTGATAACTTTATAGGGTATTTAAAACCGTTATTCTATCTAAATAAAGAATCACCGAAATGTATGTACGCGCATTACTCGTTTAGGCCTGCACCAAGTTGGAAAATTCTTTTAGTTGCGTGTTTGTTATTGTCAGAACAAGGTTTGTGTGAATGCAAATTTTTGAAATGTCCACGGGTATGGTCCTATAATAGCACCGGGGCGAAACCAGGGTGCGCAGCAAGTTTAGAATAAATACCTGGTTTACCATTGGTGATCGATTAGTATCTATCACCAATCATCCCCCAATAGTTATTTTGTAAATATATTCAAGTACAGAATTCACCTTTCTATACATTTTATTATTTAATAAGTAAGTATAGATATTATAAATTGTGACAGGGTCTAAAAGCTCGCGGTAATGTTGAAGATTGGCTAGGAAAAGTAGAAGAAGCAATGTTTGCCTCTGTTAAGAGATGTATGAAATTCGCCCTTCGAGACTTTTTGATGCGCCCTCGAGTTGTTTGGGTTCAACTACATCCAAACCAGGTAAACACACATTTTTTATATCAAGTACATAATCGTTATAACGTAATTTTGTGCAATTTTAAGTCACGCTCTATTATAATAAAATTCTCAATGTAATTAACATATTATTTCATATTTTTATTTATTTTACTATTATGTCATAGTAATAGATGAAAACAAATACTACGTCATTGAATTTCCCAAAAATCAATGGTCGTAACCATGTATCGAACTCATTGGCTTGTGAAAAATCCTCCTGTATTATAGCACCATTCGATAGTACCGCTAGTAAGTAACGAATTCTGAGAAGTAATGAAGAATGTAAGGAAGAATGAATGAATGAAGAATTTACGGCAAAATTAAGGATTATTATTTGAGGAATTATCGATATGCCGAACGATTCTACTACTTTTTTCCCTTTACTATCGGCGAGTATCAGTTGTTTTAAACGCTGTACGCTCTACGCTGCGTAGCGCGTAGCTACTCCAGACGCGCCCAAAATGCAACACTGCTCGATAAAAAAGCGTCGTGTTTTAAAAGCGCGGTCGTATGAACATATATTTGGAAATGCATATTTGTTATATTTGAATGCTTTTTTAACGCGCGGTAAAAAAGCTCTCGTGCGAATGAGGCCTACAGCTGTTATAAATCGTACCCACATGAATTTGTCAGAATAACGATATGCAATGGAAAAGATCAAACTCACAGATGGAACCATGAACAGATCATACAAGATTTCACACTCTCGTACTTTTGGCCGGACTCTCATAAACAGGGGACCACTTTTTCATGAGCTCTATGTTTTATCGGACGTAGAATCCTGTATGTAGGCCTACCATAACGTGTTATATAGGCATTCATGTTCTGGGCGAGGAAAAGGGATGGAGCTATATAGGGTGTTTAATTTCATCCCTCTTTCTTGCCCAGAACACTAACGCTTATAGCACGTCAAGGTAAGCCCATGGCCCACTGTTCGTTAGTTGCGTTGTTCGACACCCACGAAAATATTTGGAGAGACCCTTAGCCTACTTCACCGGGAATCAGCGTACCTACAGAGTATTTATAAAGCGATAATTACAAATCACAACATTCTATTGTATACTCTAGTTACGATTAAATATTGTCTTTATAAACAGGTTGTTTTGACTGTCTCCCAAATAATGTGGGCACATGGAGTTCATGAAATTTTTGACTACGGGATACCTCTACGTATTGACACTGGTCTTTTAGAATATGAGAAGAAATGTATAGTTGATTTGAACGATTTAGCAGCGCTCACTAGATCAGATATTCCTGGTTTGTTTAGGAAGATATTATGCGCTCTCATAACTATTGACGTCCATGCCAGAGACACCATTACATCGATGGTTGATAAGCATGTTCAAAAAGCGTAAGTACCAATATTATTAAGTAGTAAAAGGACTTAAAGATATATGTTGGCAACTTCAATATTGGTCTATTCACACATGGGGCCTATGCCTTATGTGCCTGCAATTTTTGTAATAGTTGTTCTTATTTTTTCTTATAGAACAGATTTTGAGTGGTTGAAAATGATTCGTTACTACTGGGAAGACGAAATCGATAACTGTGTAGCGAAAATGTCCAGTGCATATTACGTTTATGGTCACGAGTACTTAGGAGCAGGAGGTATTGGCTTTTGACGATTTAAACCTCTGTAGTTAAACTAACAATATCATTAAATTAACTACCTATCTTACTTGTTTTTAGGTGTCCTTGTGATAACGCCACTCACAGATCGGTGCTATCTTTGCTTAATGGGAGCTCTTCAGTTAGATTTGGGAGGAGCCCCGGCTGGTCCTGCAGGTACCGGCAAAACTGAAACCACTAAAGACTTGGCCAAAGCGTTGGCTATACAGTGCGTTGTGTTCAACTGTTCTGAAGGTAATGTTGTCTGTTTCTTTAACTTTTACAGTAACCTAACAATAGTCATTTCATCCAAACACCAATCCCAGTTACATCCAAAGCTTGCTCGTGGTCCGATCTCCTACTTCTTCCTTCTGGATTGACTTATCTTGAGCTCTACGGCATCTTTGCCGTTGGACCTCCAATCTCGTGGGGAAAGTCGTCACAAGAGACTCGTAAGTCGATTAGTAACGGAGGCTTGCAGATGAGGTTGATTTTGGGCATAGACAAAGGACATTTAACTCTTATTATAATCTACAATACTCTTCGATGAATTCGATTTCACATATTTATATTAGATATATTTTGGTTTAATCGGTATAATTTACAACTTATTTTCTACACACAATAAGTTGTTATTATAGATATAAAAGTTATCGTGTTAATAATATATTTTTGTGATATTGAATTAGGTCTTGACTACAAGATGATGGGCCGGTTTTTCTCTGGTTTAGCGACATCCGGCGCCTGGTGTTGTTTTGACGAATTCAACCGTATTGATATTGAAGTTCTGTCTGTAATTGCACAGCAACTTATCACTATTCGAAACGCTAAAGTAGCGAGACAAAGCAGGTAACTTCTAATGAAATTGTTCATAATATCAACACCTAACTCCTTATAAAACTTACCTATAAAGCCAACTATTAGAATGATGACGTATGTTATACAGACCTAAGCTAAATTTTGGTTAAGAACGAAGACTGATCATCCAAAAGTAATTTAACCTTTTGAACCTTTGTGAAAGTCATTTACTCATATATATACAGATTGGTGTCCGACAATAAATTTATCTATAGGATTGGGTTCAGCTGGATAAAAGCAAAAAATTAGTTGCCAAAGTTTGATAGCAAAGTACCTACCTATTGTTTTCAAAATATACGTGATTGTTTTCGAATCGAAATCGAAAATTGTTGCTTTAATTTTGTGACAATAAACAATTATAATTATTATTATTTTGTGACAGATTTATGTTTGAAGGCCGTGAAATTAAACTCGTAAGGTCATGCGCTGCTTTCATAACTATGAATCCAGGTTATGCTGGAAGAACTGAATTACCCGATAATCTGAAGGCACTGTTCCGTCCCATATCTATGATGGTACCGGACTATGGTAAATACTTATATTAAGACTAAGTATCATCACAACAGAGTGTTTAGTAAAAGACCTGTAGGTTTAAATGCTCAATTCCAACTTAGTTTCTCAGTTCAGAACCAACCATATTAGGTTCTTATTTTTAGAACCATATTTGAAACGCGGCAATGTAATTTGTAATTTGAAGTTCATTAAAGTAAAATATAATTTAGCAAAAAAGCATCTAATTAAGATGCATTTCATCTGAATTCTAGAACTCAATAAAAGCTACTTGAGCTATGCTTACTTTTAGTCTTGATAGCGATTAATAAATTAATTTTAGATTATATAACGCGTAACATTACCATTTAAATATATGGTTTTGTCTCCATACTCGGAATACTACTTATCTCACAATCATTGACCCCTCCCACGATTAAGCAAACTACTTGTTTACTTAGTACCTACTACCTTTTTTTCTCATTTCGCGATTCCTATTTCATTTTACTTATTGTTCTTCTGACTTTCTATACTTATACCTTCTCATTCTTAAGTTTGCCTGTATGACTGTTTTGATAGGTAGTCTGCCAGAACTTACTTTTTTATAGAGGTAGATAATATTTGCGATTTTTTTAAAGCACTCATTGCTGAAGTGATCCTGTATTCTGAAGGATTTGAATCGTCGAAAGGTTTGGCTAAGAAAATGGTGCAAATGTACAAATTATCCAGTGAACAGTTGTCGAAACAGGATCATTACGATTTTGGTATGAGGGCAGTAAAAAGTGTATTGGTAAGCTTCTTAAAACCTTTCCATTTCTATGTTACAGTTTCACTATAATATGCCTATAAAGTAGATATGTTTGACAGTTTGAAATAATGGTTGTATTAGGTAATTTAGTACCTACGTGGGCTTCGTGGCATGTAGGTACGCAAATTTTTCATTACATTTTCCTTTCGGGTCCGCCAGCAATATTGGCCTACACCTGGAGCAATCTGTTTAATGAGATCCTACGTTTGATCCATCGTGTAGCTGTCGCAGGGCTAGCTGGTGACCGCCACCGGCCCCCATTGAAGTTCACGATTAAAAGAAATTAGATATCTATTAATTAGCCTTTTCAACACCTTGTCGAGTTCATAAGAAAATAGGTGTACCTACTACCTACCTACACGGTGTGATATTAGAATAATTATAAGTCTGAATAATTCTAATTTATAAGGTAGGTAACATAACATTTTAGGTAATGGCCGGTGCACTTAAACGTGCCAGTCCGGATCAACATGAGGAAATGACATTGCTTTGTGCATTAAATGACAGTAATCTACCCAAGTTCTTAGCAGCTGATGCCATACTCTTCGCCGGAATATTGTCCGACTTGTTCCCTGGAGTCCATCTACCTGAACGAGATTATGGGGTCATGGTAGATGTTATTAGTAAGTGCAAATTTAATTGTCTCTGGTTGTGTTGATAAACAAACTGCGCTTATGAACTGTGGCCAATACAGGCCACCACGGCATTGCACCTCCCAATGTCTCAGAAGCGTGGCATCATCCATCAAGAGGTATAAATAAACTGGAATCGGACAAGCGCCATTCCATGTGTGTTCCGTGCCACAAAGGTTGAAAGCCACATTAGCTACCATACATGCGTTGTGCCGATTATTGGCAAACCGTCCGAAACCCCATATAGTCTCTGGAGAGCACAGAACCTGCATCCGACACCTTTTGCCCCGCTATCAGGCAAGGAAAACCGGTCTAGGTGAGTTTCCTGGATAGGGCGGACATGCGGCGTGAGTGTAGAGTTCTTCCACAGTCCATGACCATACCTTATAATGTGAGCTGTACGTATGGTACACATGTTCACTAACGATATAGATATGCCATCGACACGAGAGAAGCAAAACACGGGACGCTCTGTCTAAGAGTTATATTCATTGCCAAATTGTTGCCAAATATGACAGATAATAGTTCCTTATAAACTGTAAAAGCACGCATTTTACATTCATAAGACTTCATTAATAAATATCACACATTTCTGCTAATACAATAAGTTTCTCGATATAATGTGAAACCGATCGATTTGCATTCGAACAGTGATGTGAATATGATTGAGCCCCTCATTAGTCTCAGTTCACACAGCTAATTACGAAATAAAGTAAAATTCAATATGTGATGAGTGTTTTTGTCATCGCTTAAGTTTTATTATATTAAAAAGTCATATCCCTACAGTGGAGATACTTCTAGAAAAGAAGCTGCAAGTGGAAAAATGTCAGATCACCAAAGTAATACAACTACATGAAACTATGATCGTGCGTTGGGGCGTCATGTTAGTTGGGCCCACAGGTGGTGGAAAAACAGTCGTTTTGCATGTAAGTATCAAAGACAGCGAACATTATTGACCATAGGCCCTAAATGGAACACATTTTTAAAACTATGCCATTTATAATATAGATACATATATGTATAATTAATAGTCCAGTAAATAGGTATGTTCAGTAAATTGGCAAAATTTCCCCTTAAAGGGGAAGGTTGTATGGAAGTCCATTATCTATGAGTACTTAAGTAATAAGAAGCATAGGTAAAATTCAATAGTAAAGCTTTTTTTTTACATTCAAAAATTGTGCCGGTACGAGTTTCTGGACCTTTTTATAAAAATAGGTATCAACCATAGGTACCTTACTTACATAGGCATGTTACATACTTAAGTATATGTACATAATTAAGTAGGTACTTATAAATATAATTGTGTCCATTCTCATAGGTATTACGAGGTACATACACAAGATTATGTGAAAGAGAAGTCCCAGGACCGCAAAATCAAATAGTGCATAGTTATATTATGAATCCAAAAAGTCTCACCATTGGTGAACTGTACGGTGAAGTGAATCTACAGACACTTGAATGGCATGATGGAATATTACCTCTCAGTCTGCGGACTGCGGTTCAAGTAAGTGTTGTTAAATAAATGGTTCTTGTAGCGTGGTGCCCGATTGTGACTTGCGACTCTATTATGCGCATCATGTCCAATAACGCTTCGTGATAAGATGCATTCACAAAATGAACATTCGCATATATTATGGACCTACTTTAGACGTGAAATGAACTGATAAGGACTAAGTAATTGACGCACTTCAAAACTAGAGACCACCATTAAGTATTAGAACACTATTTCGCATTTTTAATGATAGTTTTAGCAAACCCAGTGCATAATTGAAGCGATTGATATCGTAGTGTTTGGCACGGTAATCTTGCAATTAAAATGTTACGAGTTTGAATCGTAACCGGTATACGTGGTAACTGCCCTGAACCACAGTATATAAAGCGAACTCACTCCTAACACAAGCAACAATTTTTTTCTTGCATAGTGCGAAAGACCAGACCACCAATGGCTAATCTGTGATGGACCTGTGGATGCTGTGTGGATAGAAAATATGAACACCGTGCTCGACGACAACAAAATGTTATGCCTATCCAACTCTGAAAGAATCAAGTTAACACCATACGTCCATATGGTATTTGAGGTACACTGATGCACTTGTTTGCCTCTATTAAAAAATGTTTTAGTTTAATTAATACCTATTCCCTTTTATTTATTTGTATAAAAATGTCTGAGCTATATTTTTTATTTGATTTAGATCTTGAACCTAAAAACCTATGGGCGGAACGCGTTGAAAACTATAACTGACGACTTCGGCCCACTTGCTTTTAGGTACAAATCGGCACGCGCACACCTACTAGTTACTTAGCCACTACGCGGCAAACGTCATCCTATTCATTTAGTTTAAGAAGCGAAAAAAAATAAGCATGTCTTGTGTAGTGTAGGTACCTATAGTTTGGCCGCTGAGACTATTCGTTCCTGACACATGTCAATTCGTCATGACTAGTTATGTACAATAAATAACTTCTTGTACCCAGAACCGTTCTCTAAACCTGTTCCCAACTTACAATAACATAATAATAATCACAGTCAGCAATTATGACAACTTGATTTCATTTTAATTTTAATTTTATTCTAATTCTAATTCTAATCTGCCCTATTTGTTTTTCCAATTTTTAATTTTTAATTTTGTTTCATTCTTATTTAATTTTATGTGATTATTAATTGTAATGATGGGTTATTGCCTGAAATAATAAAAAAAAATCATATTCATTTCATTCATTATTATTAAAATATGATTCATTCATTCTATTAGCTTGGGTAGGGGCTTATTACAAAATTACATATTTTTTTTACATTAACACACATTAACAAAAATACAAAATAACGTTCCATTTTATATTTTTCAACCAACAGATTATTATTATTAAGATTACTAAAATACGCGGTTACAATTGCCTTGTTATTTTGTCTCATCACTATGAAAGCCGTATGAAAGCGAACATTTGACATAACCTTGAAACAGCGCAGTTTGACGTGTATGACTTTTAAAAACTATTGATTTTATATTTTTAATTAATTAATTGTTAATCATTTTAGCCCAAAATTAATCTGTGTATTGTAAATTGGCACAGTAATTAAATTTTTAATGTTATCACTTGTTAATAAGGTCAATAAACGATATTTAAAATTTTGCCGTAAATTATACACCAGTTCAAAGTTACATCGCCCGTTCGCTCACAACCTGTCAGGAACGCATTCTTTCAGCGATTCTATAACAGGTAGTGAAATTGTGTAGAAACAGTAAGTATTGACAACAAGAAAAAATTTCCAGGAATAACATTTTAATCAAACTTGGGTACTTAACACATTCACTCACACAATTCACACATGGTTAGCGCCGCGCCGCTTTTTTGTGACACAGCCTCGTGTACAACGCGTACCGTCCATAGGCATTATTCATCCTAGAGATAGTAACTTCAACACCTACCTACTGATTTTCTTAAATGTAATCATTGAATGTCTATATTCCACGTAGTAACATCAACATAGAATAAAGTAAGTAGAGCGGGATGTAACTCCTCTTCGCCACATCCTCACTCACGTATCGCATATTTTAATAGGGAAATCTAATTACAACATCTCTCTATTGCCTCGGGAGTCCCAATGACACTTCATATAAAAAAGGTGATGAACTATTTCCAGGTAGCAGACCTAGCACAAGCTTCGCCCGCTACGGTATCGCGGTGTGGTATGGTCTATATAGACCCTAATGAGATGGGCTATTTACCCTATGTAAGATCCTGGCTAGAAGAAGGAGTGGAAAAGAATCTTTTTAATCATGAGAATTCTGATTTTCTTTACGAACTATTTCATTTGCTACATGAAGGACTTCACTTTGTCAACAAAAAATGTAGAGTTGGCATTCATCAGGTACTGACACTATATTCTTTACTTATATCATTGCTTGAAAAATAACATTATTTATGTAAGTTAACATATTAACGTGGCATTTAGTACGCACAAGAAGTCAAGTCACGAATCTCTGAATACCTCGACCGTATAAGTATCGCTTTGTGATAAAAGTGGTGAAAACAGCGTGGAGTTTGCCCGTATGCACCAAAATGTATCACTGGAGTATCTCTTTTCTCTGATATTGTGCTTGTGCATGTAACCTTTCTAATGTTCATATACAGGTTGACATAAGCAAAGTATCAGCTGTATGTAATCTCCTTTCTGCGCTACTTGCCGAGCCCGGCGAGAGGTTCTCGGAGAAGTCCGCTATCAAACTGTATATTGCACACTGCTTTGTATTTTGTTATACATGGTGTATCGGTGGCAATATTCTAGAAGAAAACAGAAAACCTTTCGAAGAAATCATTAAACGACAGTTCGAGGAATTTGAAGAGGCCGAATAGTCAGTATTCTCATTACTTCTTTTATACTTATATTATAATTATGGCAACGCTATCTAATTTGGGTATCATTAACGTGCTATAATAAGAATATTCTCGAGGTAAAAGAGCTTATTTTCTGAAGTACAAATTATAGAAAGTTATCGTTTAAATATATTAGAAACGCTAACACTGTCGAGTACTCTATAAAAGTACCCATCTATCCTATCAATCGGATATGGGATACCTATAGCAAGAACACTTTACAAGCGATACGATCTTAGCTGGAATCTTCTTTCCGACATGGAAATCGGACTAACATAAAACCTCTTAAGAAAATTAATGTACTTTTATCATCAACCAATACCAGTATTCAATGCTCTACTATGCTTATAAAATGCTAGTACTTAGGTTCCTTACTTGCTGCTAAGTCAGAGGTTGCGGTCCGATTCCTGCTCAGTGCAAACTATTTGTGTGAATTAAAAATATGATTCGTATTGGTCTGAGTGTCCCTATCTTTAATATGATAAATTCCAAAAAAAGAATCGAAGATTTTTCCACATTCTAGAACTCATACATAAAATAACAAGCTATATAGTTATCCTTTAGGCTGCGTTTGGAGTGCTGAGCGTACAGCGCTAGCGTACTTGGTAGCTTGGTACAGCGATTTTTGATAGTGAAATGAAAAATTTAGTCGATATGGTGTAATGTACGTACTATCTATATTGAAACATAATTCGGAGTATCGATAATTCCTCAAATAATCTAACGAATTAAGCACTATTTTTTTCCGTGGATATACAGAGTGAAATTTTAAACTGGACGTGGATGGCTATATCCATAACAATGAAGAATATCGAAAAATGATCACATGAATCTCGAGCCCGATATTGATAAAAAATAACATTACGTCATTAGGTATATTTTCCAAAAATCAATGGTTCTAACCATGTATCGAACTCATTGGCTCGTAAAAAATCGTGTAGGTATTATAGCACTATTCGATAGTACCGCTAGTAAATACCGAATTCTGAGAAGTAATGAAGAATTTACGGCAAAATTAGGGATTATTTGAGGAATTACTCGTATCGTATCTATAGGTACCCCGAACTTTTTTACTATTTTTTTCCCTTAAGGCGATAAACCGACGGCGGGGCGGGGCGGTCAAAATGACCGCGACGCAGTCTTATTTGTACGATCATAAGGTTAGCTTATGCTTGTCAGACATACGCGCTAAATGCGATCTAATGATAGTAATAATTACGTATATTACGTACCTATACGTACGTAGTATAATACGTCGCGGTCCAAAAGACCTGCCCGCCCCGCCGTCTGGTTAACGCCTTACTATCCGCGAGCCGTGGGTATCAGTCATATTTTAAACGCTTTACAACGAACGCTGCGCTGCGGCCACTAGCCACTCCGGACCCACACTTTGGTAGGGCTAGATACTTAGTAGTATGAGAGTATCCTAGAATATTTCTTAATCATATAAATGTATTATACTACTTGTCCATAAAAACATATTTACAGTTTCCCTCATGGTTTTAATTTCTACGATATGTATATGGACACGAAGCAGCGAAAATTAAAGGTGTGGGCGCAGATAATCCCGGAATTCATATACGATCCTGACAAACCTTTTTTCGAGACTCTTGTACCGACTATAGACACAGTGCGATACGGATACCTGTTCGAGAAGTTCTTGAGTGTTTGCAAACCTGTCATGTTTACTGGAGATACAGGTAAATCTTGAGTTATTGGAATGAAGTTTTGGTACAAAGTTCCTTATTGGGCGTTGCGAAAGGGGGCTAGATGGAAAAAATTGGGACCAAAAATTGTAACAACACGTTAAGACAAAAAGTTGTGCTACTGTTGCAACACTTTTTGCAACTGTTGTGTTGTTTTTGCTACATATGACTTTTTGTATGATTGAACGTTCCGTTCAACCATCCAAAATGTTAGGTACTCGTGGGACTGGGAGTGCAAGTGGGAGTGGGAGTGGGGTGGTATATATATATATATATATATATATATGTATATATATATACAGGGTGAATTTTTCAAAAGGGATTGGATGGCCAAATCCGAAACTATAAGGAATAGCGAAAAATGGTCAAAGGAGTCACGAGCCCGATTTTGATGAAACTTAAAACCTCATCATTAGATTTAAGAAAAACCAACAAACCTAGCTGAGAATCGAACCCGTTGATTTTGAAAAAAAAAACACACCCTTTATTATTACACCATACGATAGTGTCGCTGTTAAGGAACGAATTCTGCTAAGTAATGATATACGGCAAATTTAAGGAAAATTTGGAATTTAATAAAATTCATGTTTTATGTATACCTATTTGTTTCGTTTGAAATCCCAGAAAAGATCGTGACTATTCCGTGTTTTAAATTATACTCCGAATGATTATAATGATTGATGTTTTTTTTTAAAACAAGATGTAACTCCAGCCCATAATAGCCGTAAAAGAGATTTTGATTCAGCAGTTTGACGACAATTTTATTGCAAGGCATGGTCCTGTGCCTTGGCCAGCGAGGTCCCTGGATCTTACTTCCTTAGATTACTTTCTCCGGAGGTATGTCAAAAACGAAATTTACAAAACCACATATTATGATACAGGTCATGACTCGAAACGTTCTTTGAAGAATATTCTAAACGGAATCAATAACATTCTAATATTGAATGCAGTACGATCCTTGAGGTCTCAAATCCAGCTATGTATTGAAAACAATGGCCTACATTTTGAACAATTAATCAATCAGTTAATGTAAGAAAAATAAAATGTATTTTGTAAAGAAATGAGCTCTTTCCTTTGGTTTGCGGTATGTCATTACTTCCCAGAATAAGATCTTTAATAGCAATACTATCGTATGGTGTAATAATATAGGGTGTGTTTTTTTTTCAAAATCAACAGGTTCGATTCCTGGCGAGGGTTATTGATTTTTCAAAAATCTAATGATGAGATTTTAAGTTTCATCAAAATCGGGCTCGTGACTCCTTTGAGCATTTTTCGCTATTCCTTATAGTTTCGGTTTTGGCCATCCAAGCCCTTTTTAAAAATTCACCCTGTATATAATTAATTGAAAGGAACTGCGTTCCATCCGGGTGTCCCTTGACACCTCTCAAGTTTTTTTATATCCACTATGTACTTATGAGACAAATGTTTGATCCGTCAACTTTTGCATTGCCATAAGCCTCATGCTAGAACCACTCGGCCACGGGTTGCTGTAGAAACAACGAAATTATCGATAATATTCCTACAGAAGATCAATTTATGTGTGTGTGTGTGTGTGTAAATTGTCTTAAAAGATAAAGGTCACAAGTGGCGCTAGAATGTTGATGCTATAGTTACGAATAGCTCAAAATTGCATTACCACAATGCAATTCTTAGCTTGATAATACATATTTATCTCATATAAACTTTATTTGTAGGTGTTGGTAAAACAGTCGTCGCGGTGGGGGTATTAAACAAGATGGCAAGTTTTGGCTACTATATACCATTTATTCTGAACTTTTCGGCTCAAACCAGTAGTGGCCGAACTCAGGTACTGAATATTGAATAATTTTCCGGTTTATTTCATTTATGCTAGAGTAAATGAGGAAGAAAGACTTAAGTTTTCTTGATAACTTGTCTTACAACATAACCTCTGATGTCCCTGAAAACTTTGTTCCAATAAGCACTGCGTGATGCTGAAGTGCACACTAATAGAGCGCGAGCGTAGTGAACGCATAGCGCTCATAAAGTTCTAGATCAGAACCTGTACAACTTCTACATGTAGTAGAGCTACATTTTACAACATTCAATCTACTAAAGATCGTTGGAATGCGTGAAAGAGGATATGGAAAAGAAAGAAGTGACTGAGGAGGATGGCATTTGACAGGAATGTATGGAGGAGAATGACATGTTGCGCCGATCCCAACAAGTAACTGGGAAAAGGGCAGCCGATTATGAAAGATTTTGTACCATTTAAACTTACCTGGGTCCCGATTCAGTATCGTCACTCTTTAAAACGCGTGATTTCAACCGATTAGAAAGATAAAATCGAAATAAAAGTTTTGATATTCCACATGATCTACACTTTCGGTCAGCCGGGATACTCACAAGTTTTAAAAATAAAAGTATACTGAATCAGGCCTCTGAGCAGGTACTTAGCAGCTTACCAACAAACATGTGAAAGCAATTCCTGGCCCAGGTAGACCGGTACGTCTCAATTTTAATTTAAATCCCCGTCAAAACAATTTTAGTAACTATATCATTTCGAGTAGGTCCGTATATTTATTTTTACAGGAGGTAATAGAAGGTCGTCTAGATAAAAGACCGCGAAAGGCAATGGGAGCACCATTAGGAAAGAAAATGATCATATTTATAGATGATGTTAATATGCCACGATTGGATGTTTATGGAGCACAACCAACGATAGAACTACTCAGGTAGCAAAAAAGTACCCTTATTCCATTTCTCTACTCAAATTTCAACTCGTTGAACTAATTGGAATATTTTTTCCAATTAGTTCGACTAGTAAAATGCTGTTCTTCTTTCATCCATCCTCTTTACATGTCCGAACCATCTAAGCAATCCTTTCTCTATCTTGGTCAATACATATTCAACCATACCCAACGTTCCCCTATCACACTGTTTGTCATTCGGTCCATTGTCCTCACTCCAGCTATACTTCTCAGTCTTCTCATTTCCACAGCATTTAATCTGCTATCATGCTTCTTCTACCACACTCAACATTCACTTCCATACATAAAATGTGAAAACGATCACTCCTCTATGTAAAGCCAGACGTGCCTCTTTAGATACGTTCTGACTGCTCATAAAATTTTGCATAAAATTATCATATTTTAAATCAATGCATATCAGTACCTATGTATATGAAATGTATACTCGTATATAGATAAAGAGAGCATTTTTGTATATTTGCATGGAGTGGGCAATGAACCCGTGAACTCTGACTTAACAGTCGAATGCTCTACTGCTACGCCACAGAGGTGACAGAGGTCGTCAGAGGATTGCCACAAGTAATAGCAAATAATACCCAAGACTATTCTATATATACACAGACAGTTCTTAGACTTCGGTGGGCTGTATGATCGTGATAAGTTATACTGGAAGGAAATATTAGACGTGGTGTTGTCGTGCGCTTGCGCACCTCCCGGTGGCGGACGAAACCCTCTCACCGGACGCTACGTACGACACTTTGCGATGCTCTTCATATCCGCCCCTAGTCCTGACGCCATGCGAGTTATATTCAAGGTAAGAACTGCAACAACCATGGCCGTAGTCATGTTTTAGTTTCGGGGAAGGGAATCTTAAACAACTTATGAATATCCTAAGCTGCTTGGGTGTAAGATTTGTGGGGTTACTAAAATAAAACAACAAAAATGTACATGAACTTATAATCCGCGCGCGATGAAAATGTGAAGGAACCTTGTCAAAGTAAATCGAAAATGACAGTTTTCAAGTAGCGTTAGCGTGTTAACACCGACTTTGTTCTTGATTGAAATATCTATAAAATGCCAGAACTATTTCGCGAGATTGACTACTCAAGATTTTACCCCTTTTTCCACTCATTATTAATCTTTAATCTATATAAATAAAAATTAATTGCAATTCTGTTAGTATTGCAAAAACTCGAGAACGGTTGAACTGGTTCTTACCTGTCAGACATTTGATGTTCGTCCTATCTCCTATCACTCTCGTCGTCGTCGTTTCGGTATTTTTGGCACGATTACATGTAGATCCATGTAGATCAGATAAGAAAAGGTGGTATATTAAAGATAGCTGTTGCCCGCGGCTCCGCCCGCGTGGACGTCGATTTTCGCGTTTTGTAGCCGGTTCTAATCAGCCGATTGTGATCAAATATGCGTAAGATTTTGAGTCTAACCAAGACCTTTCTAATAAAAAAAACGCATCAAAATCCGTTCAGTTCTTTTTACGTCCATCGATAGCGATAAAAAATACCAAACGGATTTTGATGCGATTTTTTTTTTAAAAAGGTCTTGCTTAGACTAAAAATTTACCGCTATGTTTGGTTGTAATTGGTTAAGTAGAACCGGAGATATGACCAAAAACGACCTAAAAACGAAGGGCGGGCGAAGCCATGGGTTTCAGCTTGAATAAAAAATAGCCTATGTGTTGCCCAAAACTATGAACTATAATCGTACCAAGTTTGATCAAAATCCTTCCAGTAGTTTCTGATTTTTTCGCGCACAAAAATTTGCGGACAAACAGACAATCATACAATATTATAATTATTATAAATCTTGCATTCAAAATTAAACTCATTTAGAAATCTAGTCGCACAAAAAATACAGCTTTGTTTTGTGAGCTTCGACATGAGTTTGCCGACGCTACGGCTAGCCGGCGGCCCACTTACGTCTCAGTTCCAAAAGGTAGCATCACATTTTGATCGCGCGCGGATTATACATTATTATTCATTTAAAAAGGATAGCAACCCATTTATGTCCCACTAGTGGACACAGGTTACCTATCCTCTAACGAGAGAACTGAGAGGATTTAGACCTTAATTCACACACTCTCTGGCCTAATGCGGGTTGGTGGACCGGACATGTTGTGTCCTTTGAATTTCTTCTTTAGAATGTGAAAAGTAATAAGGATGATTTGTAGATAATATTTTGAAAGGGGGATGGGAGTGGCTATCACAAACGACAAAACGTCATCGATAAAAGATCGACAAAAGTCTGACTAAGATCGGTCTGTTGCGCAATATGTAGGTAGAGCGTTTGGTTGCTCTATATAGTATTAAACTGTCAGTTGGATGTGTGATACTGAGTACGCATACAACCGAAGTAGTATGCTGTTCTTATCCTTAGCCCAATCAAAAGTGGGATATTGTACACCTATTTTTTTTTTCAGTCTATATTGACAGGGCATTTGGAAGATTTTGTAGCAGAAGTATCAGTATTGGGCGAACCCATAGTGTATGCGGCAGTAGAAGTGTACATCAAGATTTGTGCTGAGTTACTGCCGACGCCTGCCAAGTCGCATTATGTATTTAACTTACGAGATCTATCTAAATGCATGCAAGGAGTATTGCAAGCAGACGCTGGTTTTATGAAAGCTCCTCAAGCATTGCTCAGGTACATTGGTTCTCAAAGTTTGGAGCTTGATTCGGAAATTGGTACCATTTGCTACTTTTCGACGTATTATTTTCAAATTTAGTTAGAGTCTATTAGACCACACTGTTGAATATTTGATTAAATCAAAAGGACAAAGAAGCAACTGTTTTGAGCCTACTACGAGTATATATACCTACCTAATGCCTACCTATGAATACAAATATACCTGTACTGACATGAAATAAAATTTGTCCCAGCCCGCCCACAATACAAAACAATTTATAATTCTTGATTCCCTGTGTTTCCTTTTTTCGTTACAACTATAATTTAAAATAATTTCCAAACAGAAAAATGCTTTTATAGTTAAAACACTTTCAGGTTATTTTATCACGAGTGCCTACGTGTGTTCCACGATCGCCTTATCAACATCCAAGACAAGAGCTACTTCTACCATCTGATGTGTTCTGTTTGCGAGAAATTCTTCAAGACACCGATATTAGATGTACCTGATGATCCCATTATAGAACACCCACCACATTTATTATGGGGGGATTTCCTTAACTCAGCTATCCCTAAAGAAAGCAGGCAGTACGCTGAGATTCCTGACATGAATAAGCTTCTGATAGTTCTAAAGGCAAGTGGATAACCATATTTTTCAGTCATCTTTTCTCTATACGCTATTTGTTTTCTATGAGTCAGGGCACATCTTGCATTTAAAAAAAGTACCTAATATCTACTATTGAAAATGAATGAGCTGTGTTTATACATTGGAGATAAGTAGATACTTAAAAAATACTAGAGTGATTCTGAACAAAAAAATATATTTTTTTATAATTCTTGTAATTCTTGTCAGGTCTGTTTGTTACTTCGTTTGCAATTAACGCAAACTGAACTGAGCTTTTTTATTAGAAAGGCTTTGGTTAGATTTAACCGATAACCGGCAACCACGCGATCGGGGCCTCGAGTATCGGCTAGTTGTAAATATATTTCATGCTAGGTAAATAATTGTCCCCAGGAGTACTTGGCAGAGTACAACGCCACGGCTCGTGCGGAAATGCACCTGGTGTTATTCCAGGATGCAATCGAACACGTGGTACGGTTGGCTCGCGTGCTGCGGGCTGAACGTGGCCACTGCCTTCTTGTAGGACCCGGTGGGTCTGGCCGCAGGAGCGTGGCTACCCTAGCAGGACACGTCAACGAGTGCAAGTAAGAGCAACTCTATGAGAGTTTTTTACCAGTAAGTTGCATCCGAGGCTTTCACCCTGATGCCTGAGGTCGACTTACTTTTTCTTTTGGTTTGACATTATACGGCTTTTGTGGAAGCGACTACCATCAGACCTTCTAACTCCGAAAGGAAAACCTGCTCTAGAGTCACATTCGTCAATCAGTTGATGTAGGGCTTGCTGGTGAGGTTCTCAAAATTCTCAAAATTGACTCTTCAATAATTCTACTATAGCAAATATTTCTGGAGTGCTTAAATTTCAACTGTAAAAATCATGTACCTACAATCATATCATGTTTTGTCTACTTTAATAGTCACTCGATCCCGTCACCCCGGGTTAGGTTAATCTAGCGGTTGCTTTCTCATCACTTTTCACTCGAAATCAATATTAATTCGGTTAATCCCCTTCTTACTTGTGTGAGAAGTGGAATATAGTTTTCAATATAGATGGAGAACCCTTTCTTTTTGTTCCAAAGTGCCTGGTAGACTGTAATAGCTAGGTCATCTGACCCACTAATCTCGTGAGGAAAGCCTGCGTCAGAGCCTTATCGGTCAATTAACAAGTGTACCGGCTTTCAGATGCGGTTACCTTGGCCTTGTGCCCTTGGATCTTAATGGAGTCAAACGTACACATTTATTAACATTTCTGCTAATAATTGGCTGCAACTTATTTATCTTGTCTCTTATGATTACAAATGGTGTTTAGGTGTATGGGAATGGAACTGAAGAGAACCTATGAAACCCCGGAGTTTCACGACGACTTGATTAAGATGTTTATGCGAGCGGGAGTCAACTACGAAGACACCGTTTTCCTCTTCACTGACACACAGATCGTTAAAGAGGAATTCCTTGAAGACATCAACAATATGCTAAACTCGGGTAAGTGTGTAGTTCAACTCATTTACATATTTCAGGCCAAAATGACCAATAAAGCCCGAGGGAATATCCAAAAGGTAGCCCATGTTAGGTACTCAATAATTTGTTTATTTCTCACCACACACCAGAATATAATGTTAACAATTTGTGCGTAACAATTAAAAAACAAATAAAGAATCTTACTAACATACATACATACCATCGTCTTTGGTGTAACTAACACGATTTTCTTTTATATAAGTATAGATAAACAAACATTCTACGATATTATACACAACACTCTCTAGACCCAAAGTAAGCATAATTTAACTAGCTTATGTTATGGGTTCCAGAATGCGGATAAACATACTTAATACTTTTTTATTATAAATAAATACATTATTATATATAGAAACACCCAGACCAATTTAAATAGTCGTATTTATGCATACAAATATTTGCACTAAACGCGTACTACACCCGCGCCCACTGTCGTAGCAGTAGAACGTCGTAGCACTAAGCAACTCGTGCCCGGATGTTTCACGAAAGTCACACGAAAACAATTTTATGATTATTAGGTGAGGTGCCGAACTTGTTCGAAGGCGATGCTTACGAGAATGTACAAAGTGGTTGTCGAGGTGAGGCTGCCAAAAGTGGCATCAATCCTGCCGATCGCGATGGAGTTTATTACTTCTTTATAAACAGAGTGCGTAGCAAACTGCACCTCTGCTTCTGTATGAGTCCAGTCGGTGAAGCTTTCAGGTAAGTTAAAGCACACCTTATATCACATTTATGTCTTGTTCATATTAAACGAAGTCATTTTTTTTCAATATCGCCGATGTACAGGTACAATTATAAAATTGTAAAGTATGTATGTCTGTACCGTACAGACATACATACTTTACAATTTTATAATACCTAGTATGAATAGAAGATAGTTTATAGAGAAGATAGATATAACAGGTAGGCACTATTTTACCAGTAGGTACTACCTGTTACCTGTCAAAGTAACCACGACCCAAACTCCATAGTCGCTGGTCGATTTTACCTATATAGGGGACAGGCATAGGCAAACTTTCAGTTTTTATAATATAACGAATGCCTGGCTGTTGTGGGCTCTTGGGCTAACACTATCTATAATATTTACAGGCGTCGTTGTCGAATGTTCCCATCTTTGGTTAACTGCTGTACCATTGATTGGTTCACAAAGTGGCCTCCTGAAGCATTGCACTCAGTCGCACTGCAATGCCTACATCCACTTGGAAACGAAACAATCATTGAGAAAATATCCAAAATTTGTGTCACTATGCATCAGGTAATTATCATCATAATCCTAAGGTTTACGGCCTGAAAAATACATTACCTGGTAATGTTGCCACAGGCCAGCTAGCATCATAAACCATTAACTAATTACAAATAGACATATGTATACCTATCTACCTTGTTTGTGAAATGATATCAAATATATTCTTACCCGCCTGGTTGCTTGCCTGGTTGCCCACATACCTACCTACAGCTTCCGTAGGCTCTATCAGTTCAATGACTTCAATGAGATTAGGTAATATTTATTTACTTAGTTTACAAATCAATCAATTAGCTTATTGCAGTCCACTAATAAACATAGACCACTCTCAATGTACCTGGGCCTCGATTCTGCTAAAGACAAACCACTGATTTACCACTGACACTCCAAAAACTGCCATTTAATTTTAGACTTTATTGTTATCAGATTAAAGTCTAAAGTCAAATGATATTTTGTAGAGCGAATGAAAAAGTTAAATGAATTCTTTTCATTTGATTTTAGACTTTAACTGTATAACGGTAAAGTCTACAATTAAAAAGCATTTTTAGAGTGTCAGCGGTATTACAGTGGTTTGTCTTTAGCAGAATCGAGGCCCTGGTGTACAATAAAATGTAAAATATATACATTGGTAAAGCTAACTTGAAAAAAAAAATAGTTATAGTCGTGAAGGGCCAAGCTTTTTTAAAGACAATTAATAATTATAAACTAGAATTACAGTTATACCTAAGAATTTAATGATGATAACACTTATTTTTAAGGACGTCGATGTGATGACTGACCGCTTGTATCAAGAAATGAGACGATATTTCTACACCACGCCCAGCAGTTACTTGGATCTACTAAAGTTGTACATGGTGCTGCTTGATAAGAAGCAACAACAAATTATAAGAGCAAGAGATAGAATATCTTGTGGTTTGCAGGTGTTAACTTAATATCATATTACAGACAAGCATGGAAATTCTAGAAGATAATTTAGTTAGCTGTCATCTTCCGCACCATTTCCCAACTTATCGGCGTTCAGTTTACTTGAGAAACACAAGCTCAGTACTTGTAACTAAAAAAGAAAAGCAACTTAGATTGCATCCAAGACTCTTCTCACCATGGAACCAGCCTCTACAACATCATGCTAGTGTCATTTTTTATACCTTTATTATCTGCATATTATGTAGAAAAAATATTTCATTGAGTAGCGTAATATAACTACAACTAAGTAATTGTACAAAAAATATATCTATATATTTATTCACATTCTAGAACTTATAACACAAGCTAGTCAGCTATGCTTACTCTGGGTCTGAATATAGCAATGTGTAGAATGTCGTACCTACCTATAATATTTATTTGTTTATAATGATTCAAGTAAAATGATTCGTACAAAATAACAGGTTTCATTTTTGAGGGGGAAACATTTTGATTTTTGACTAAGCTACGCCTATTATTGATTCTGGTATATTTGATATTTAGAAACTGTATGAAACATACGAAGTTGTTGGTGTAATGGAAGCACAAGTGCGTGATATGGAACCGATACTCGCAAGGAAAGCTGAGGAGGGTATTGCTCTAGTCAATCGCTTGAAGGTCGAGCAAAAGGCGGCTGATGAAGTCAAACAATTGGTCAAAAAAGACGAGGCTGAAGCTAAGGTAATATTTTTTAATAATACCTACGTAGGTATGTTACGCCATAACAACAGAAGTGCTTAAATTTATCGCTTGCCGTAGGTACTCGCGACTACGACCGCGTGGTTTTAGGTATTTACGGTTTTAATTTTTAACTCGGAACCCCAATTCCTTTTACAAAATTAACATGTCCTAGAAGAAATTGTAAGGACATATCCGATCCACCAACCCGCATTAGGCCAGCGTGTAAGGATTAAGGCCTAAACCCTCTCAGCTCTCTCCTTAGAGGATAGGAGACCCATGGCCAGCAGTGGGACATAAATGGGTTGCTATTATTATTATTATTCATGATTCAGTATTTGTACAAACTATGTTACTGTGCTAGTTTAAGTCAAATCATCGTTTTCTTTATTAGATAAAAGCAGAGGAAGTGAAGGCAATAGCGGATGAAGCTAAAGCAGACTTGGCCCTCGCTATGCCCGCTATGGACGCCGCCCAAGAGGCATTGAAATCACTAAACAAAGCCGATATAAATGAATTGAAGGCTTTTCAGAAACCGCCTGCGCTTGTACGATTCGTTATGGAACCTGTTTGCATATTACTTGGTGTTAAGTGAGCATTATTATTATTATTACTAAATTTTGCTAAATACGTACAAACCTTTGCATGTGAACATGTACTTATGTAAAAATAATACTATACTTAATCAAATCACGTCCCTATCGGGACGAATATATTATATCGGATACTTTGTCCACAGACCTGACTGGGATTCTACAAAAAAGGTGTTAGCTGACGTGAACTTCCTCGGTAAGCTACAGGATTTTGACAAGGATCACATCTCAGACGCCACACTGAAAAAACTCAAAGCATACCTCACACACAAGGATTTCAATCCCGACACTGTTGTCAAGGTGTCCAAGGTACGCTGTTACATTGTCTGAGTCCTTTATTTGACTTATTTGGTCAATGTTCCTGTACTTTGCTGTCTAACCTTTCAACCCCGAAAAGCCTCATCGGTCAATCAGCAGGTGCACCAGGAGGCAGATGAGGTTAGATTAGGCCCAAATATCTTGGTGGGCTTCTTTCATACCCAATCATACGTACTCACACCTGTATGTCCCTGTTGGCAATAAGGTGAGCCTATTGTACGTGGAGCACATTTTCAGACTCCATGCTAAAATTGTAAACTTCTTGAATAGTAAACCCAATACTTAACATGTTCGCCAACCCGGGAAACAAACTCGATTGAAGCATAGCAACTTCACTCGCTATTCTTGTGCCATTTTATGTATCCAGACAAAAATCATGAACGTTGAGAATACTTTTTCACTATTTTTATATTAATGGAATAATGTTTTCAAATAAAGTCTTGACTAAAAAATGACCCACCACTCGTCTGTATCTGTACCACTCATTGTATTGTTGTCCATATTAAGCTTTCACGAATGAGATCACTCTTCATGATATGGCCGTCTTTTGTATATTTCAACACACAATGGGTTGTTTAACTGTGATCCAATCCATGATTGTAGTCGCACGGGTAGATTCCAGTACGTAATGCCTCTAGATCCTGTCCTAACAACAAGCGAGCCGTACCGTCTTAACATTTTGTGAATAGAATTGAATAAAAGGCCGTCGGTAATCCAATGGCTTGTTAGTTTCGCAGAGATTTGCCCTTGTGAACTAATAATAGTACTTATTACCATAATTTTATGCCATGGAGCTTCGTAATAAACAAATCAAGGGTCGTCAGTAAGCCACCGAATTACATCAAATAAATAAGTAGATAGCTATGATACCTACCTGATTTTAAAATTAGCTACTTTCCAGCCATTCGCAGTCAATCAGTCCACTGCTGGCCATACACCTTTACAGTGTGCGCCATAGCTCCCGGTCGCACCTTCCATATCCAGGCTTTCCTGCTATCTACTTTCCTATCGTTACAATGAAGTAGTTCAAACTATTTTAGCTTAATAAATAAAACATTTTAGGTATTACTGTGAAACTTAGGTACATCTGTTCTTATTTTGCCACAGAGCAAAATTTTCCCTGTGGTATGATACAATGAAAAGACTGTATGTAACTAACATGTATTTGGTGAAATATTTTCAGGTGTGCCGTTCCATGGTCTTGTGGGTGCAAGCTATAGACATGTATGCAAAGGTGTTCAGGGTTGTAGAACCTAAGATCATTGCGTGAGTCTCTTTTAAGAGGTTGCACGCCATGACAGTCTGTTAAGTCATGTACCTATCTGACACGGCGTGCAACGTGTTATGTAACTAATCAAGTATCTGGAAGCACAAAACTAATCATAAACTGTAACTGTACCTCTTATTATTACTTAAATTTATGTCTGTGTTAGTTATCTCAAATTGTGAATCATTTTCAAGCTTAAAATCTTTAGTCTTTTTTTTTGCATTTGGATCGTTAGGTACATTTTTTCACCTTTACTAATGCCTGCTGGCAATAATTTCGATTTGTTCACTTCGTCAGTGTCTAACAGTAATAAGTAGGTATATCTAACAGGATGAGATGGCTACAGTATTTAATATTTTGTCACGATTAAAATAATTATCAATAAAAAATACGAGCATTTAGGTGCTTACTAGAATTGACATGTAGGTACCTACCTAGACCCTCTCGCTATTATTTAATGACCTTCTGTGTATTGATCGAACTCTGTCTAGGATCTTGTTACCCTGAACGCTTCGAATATCTACCGCTATGCTGTGCTAATTGCAGTACGATAGTTATCTAAACAAAGATACTAGCTGTTGCCCGCGGCTTCGCTCTTGTAGAATTCTGTTCCTGTTCGCGCTTTCCATGGCAACCTATTCCAGGGAGCAGCCTATGTATTATTTCAGACTATACCTAGGTATATCTATCGCTGCACCAAATTTCACCAAATCGCTAGAGCGTGATTGAGTAACAAACATTCAAACATCTTCACATACTTTCACATTTATATTATTAGAAGAAGTAGGCTGTTAGTATGATTATCTTTAACACAAATTGTCACCATTAGTATTCACCTTTACATTTGAAAACAAAGACCGGGATTGAATACCTTGTTTGCGGTACAAACAAGGTATTCAATCCCGGTCTTAGTTTTATCTTACAACCTATACAATAACTAATATTGGCCTTATTTCTATTTCACAGACACAAAGAGGCAGCCGCGATATTGAAAAGTGTAATGGCAGTGCTTAGAGCTAAACAAAAGGAAGTAGAGGCCATCGAAGCAATGTTAGCCAAAATGTTGGATGAACTCAGAGTACGTGTCATTTCAATGAAATTTCGCATTTAAATTACGCATTTCTCTCATGAAGTTGAAGAAAATTAAACTGTTACTCTGTTTTCAAGTTTCGGAACGAGAGTTTTAATTACGATTACCTAGTGTTTGCTAACTTGAGAGTGGCGATAAGATTTTAAAATTATCCATTAGGTAGATGAAAGATCTACGTAATAGAATAGACTGGTATTACATATTATTATATACATATACGTTAGCTAATTTATCTAATTAATCATTTTCTATGAGGTTTTTTTTAAATTGTTTATTATACAATATAGGTGGAATGGACCGAGTGAACTTGAGAAAAAAAAGGTAAGTATTACTGATATGACAGATATGTAAACAATGATATCTAGGTAAATTGGGTGAATATTTCAATGTTTTTTTTTTCAGTAACTCAGGACCTAATTGCATATTACGCGAACAAACACCTATAAATTTATATTCATTATATTGTGTATCCATTTTATTATCTAGATATTTATCTTGTTAGGTCGTTGAAGAAGATCGTATCAAGTTGCAAGCTGATGTCGATTTAGCAGCGGCGCGTATAACTAGGGCCGGGCGCCTAACACAAGCTCTTGCTGACGAGAAGACAAGATGGGAATATACCGTTGAGGTAACGTTCCTAGTCACTGTTGGACTATAATTATTGCCTTGCCAATAAAGCATAGTACTTTGGAGCCCGGGTCCGCTCTCCTACTCTTTCCCTAGATTTACCTAGCAAGTGCCAGAGCCTTGACTGCCAATCACAAAATATAACAACTTGCAGATGAGGTTAGCTTGGGCCGCGAAGATCTTCTGTTGTAAATTTGTAATTGTACAGAAAGATAAGCAAGTGAAATGTGCCTACGTTTCGATTACCTACCTATATGCTTACTGAGTAATTTACCTTCGCTTTACAGTCGGCGACTAAACAACTGTATTGTACTACTGGAGATATTATAATTGCATCTGGGTGCATTGCTTACTTTGGTGCATTCCCCGCGCACTATCGACGCGAACTTGAGACCAAATGGATCGCAAAATGTACCGAGTTGGAGATACCAGCATCGGACACCTTTGAGTAAGTTTGTAGGTAGATACGTATTGAGTAAGTTAGTAGGTAAGTAGGTAGGTTAGTAGGTAGTATACACGGAGCACATAACCAGTGGAGAGAGTATGGGCATGTTTTTGTTCTAAATCAAAGTCACCAATTTGCGGCGGGGAGAGAATGCGTTTCGCCCTCTGTGATTGGGTGACGAATTGTCAAAAAAATGACAACTCAATAGCTAGGGATTCCAAACAAGTAATTAAAAAAGTATCGATATCGATAAAATTGTTGACTCATTCGTAATCTATAATATTATTTATAAGGATTTGTTTGCGATACAGAATTGTTTAAAACAGGAGAAAAAGCGGCAGCTTAGTGGTTAAGAAGTCCGCCTTACGATCGAGAGGCCCTGGGTTCGAATCCAGGTCATTACACTACCGACGTGAACCCACTCCTAACACAAGCCCTTGAGCTTAGCTGGAGGGTTTAATATTAGTAATAATTTCAGTTGCTAATATTCTTTATAAAATAAAAGAAAAGGTTATTAAATTAGGAAGACTTTATTTACAAAATAATTTTTTCTGGTACTTTTACGTGAAATGGCTCAACATACGACACTGCACTTTGTTGGTAAAAAATTGTCTCTATGTGTAGCTTTAATCCAAATTTCTTTCTTCTCGATGTCATCATTAGGAAATCTGCAAAATTTAATACAAAATACATGTTTTTTTTATCGTGCGGAAATCCCCATGGATACCACCCCCTTCGGCCATCGGGGGTGGTTATGTCGGGATCGAACAGACTAAAACCGCACGCCGTCTCGGGCCTTAGTTACCGGGGTGTAAGGTTACCCAATGGGCATATCCCTCGCACCCAGCTGACCCCGGGGCCATCTACGGTTTTAAGACCCCCCGACGAAGGTGGGGTGTAGGGTGACAGGCGGCCGTCCTGTCACCCAACCGTCGGCGCGCAGACAATCAGCTCACCTCTTGCTCGCTCCCCACTGTGCCATCTGCTAGTCAGAGGGACACGTGGAGAGCCTCGGAGCAGCCCTCTAGAGGGCCACTCCCACCCCGGCCGGATTGCCCGCAGGCAGTAGCGTCTCCTGTGGCGAGTGGGAGGCACTGCTCGCCTCCGTTTCCCAGGTGCAACACGTGGAGGTTCCGGCCCGCACCCAATATAATGAAACCCTAACCTTTAAACTGTCGCGTTCCATGAAATTCAATAGGTAATGATAACGGGAAAGATTAGAATTGCTTCGTCATTTAGTGGCAGGACGTCGCCTGGAGGGTGCGGGCCGGACCCTCCACGTGGTGCACCCGGGCAACGGAGGCGAGCAAATCTATTTTTTTTTAAGTCAGGTAGAGATTTCATTTATTTTGCCACGCATTTTGCCACAAACAAGTATAGTGTACAGCATCTAACTTGGCACGGTTTTGTAGTAGTGGGGCCCACACTACTCCAAAATCAGGCCACGTTAGATGCCGCGCACTATACATTTTTACTGTTATGTACAAGTTTTTTACCAGTATTCCTACACTTTTGCGAGGAAGACCTGCATAAGTAAGTCTTAAAATAAAGCAATAATGATACAAAAAAAAATAAGGAAACTATAGGAAGAACATTGAATAAATAAACCTATTTTAAATTCTATCGATATAAAATGTCGCGATGCTGCGAACAGAACTATCGAGAAAAAAAGGGACAACTGCTATATGCAATTCAATGTGCTAGAAAGAGAGCAAATATTTGATTTTATTTTTCGTTGTTGAAATTGTTGTTTTATTAAATGGAGTAAAAAACACTTACCTGTGAAATGTTATCCCATCTCTCATGTAACTTGACGTTGTAGTAAACTTTCCACACCATTTAATTACACAACTAGGCATTGCTTTTATTTTTATTTCCTTTTAAAACGGGAGCGCGTGACGTTCGTACGTCAACCTACAATTTCTGCGACTGATCAAAATTTCGCAGCATACGCTTCATTTAGCGTATGTTTAGCGACTGCGGCAGCCCCGCACGCTCTCTCCACTGGTTATGTGCTCCGTGGTAGTATACGTATTTATTTTTACTGCTCCTACGGGTCTAGGGATCGAACCGCAAAATTAAGTTTGTTTTTTATAGTAGATAATTATATTAGGTACTTTTCCGGGATAAAAGGTACCCAGTGTGATGTCCAGTCCAGGATATTAAAGAATAATTATACCAAGTTTCATCGTAGTCAAACAGGTAGTTTTTGCGTGATGCCTGAACAAACAGACTGACAGACAGACAGACAAATTTTTTTTTATCACATTTTTGGGTTCGGTGTCGGTCTAGTACCTAACACCCCCTGACATTTATTTTTTTGATATTTTCAATGTACAGAATTTTCACTTCTACAGATTTATTATAAGTACCTACCTATATATAGATAATCCTATCCAACAACTAGCAAATTATAAAAACTTCCTTTTATTGTAGCCCACTGAAGAACATAATAATATCTCATTTATCGGTATTTATCTATAGGTATATAGTAGACATATTAGTAGTTACTTGGAACAGAACAAAAGCGAGCTAGTTGCTACGCAACGACCGTCGGAGGTAGGGGATGAGGCATGGGGAAGGCCCCTTTGGTGTTGCGAATGTTTTCGTGATACGTTATAACTAAGTTCCCGGTAATATTTGAACGATAGACCAATAATATAAAACTTATTCAGTTAGAAAAACAAAATCAATAGTTATACTGGAATGCACATTTTGAAGTAAAAAATGCACTCATTTCAATTCTGAGAAAAAGCAGGTAATTATATGATACCTAGGTATTACATAAATTATTATTGTAATATATTTCAAAAACTTTGGAGAATCCCTGCTGTATAGACCGGGAGTCCACGTCCAAGTGAAGCCATTACCAGGGCAGTTCCGTAGACACGCCACTTCACACACTGGCGGAGTACCCAACGTTGATGAATCGGCATTGAATCGACATTATTTAATAACCATTATGTTTTTAAAATCTCTTTTCAATATTTTTTTGATACCATACATTTAAGCACCACAAAATAAATCAAAATTATAGTAGGTATTTGCCATATGACACTCAGGGGATTCATACTTCTCGTTTGAGACCTCAATTATCGAAATCCGTATAGCCGTTAGGCCTACAGAGGTGAACAAAGAAAACTAGATACATAATTATAATATATATAAGTATATGATGTACCCTCGCTGGGGCAGTCAGGTAAAAATAAAACATCAAAACTGTTTCCAGCCCAGTTTGTAGACTTTTATTAGTGTCTAATCAAGTTCGTCCCTCAATCTAGTTTTATACGGAACTCTCACTAAAACCCAACTCACTCATACTTGACCGGGATATGTTAAAGAGTTATTTATAGCGCACATTGTACATTGTTCTCAGCCTGATAACAGTGATGGCAGATTCGTTCACCATTCGAACGTGGAATGCTCAAGGACTGCCACGAGATTCAGTGTCAACAGAAAATGGCATTTTGGTGACGAGAGCTGGCCGGTGGCCGCTCACTATTGATCCACAAGAACAGGTTATAATAAAATTATTTTTAAAATTCAACTTAGTCTAGACTAAGAAGGTATAGGATAGCAATTTTAAAACAAACTGAACCCGGAGGGGTTCCTAACCTAGCTCTCAATTTTTTTTCAAGTTCACTTTGGCGATTTTCGTGAAATTCATTGCTACATTTTACACCACAGGCTAACAGATGGATAAAAAATATGGAAAGAGAAAATGGTTTGATGATCACAAAACTCAACGATGCCGGTTATATACGCGTACTCGAAAACTGCATTCGACTAGGTTGGCCCATGCTTATTGAGGATCTTGGCGAAACTCTTGAAGCTACTTTGGCGCCAGTATTATTGAAACAGACTTTTTTGCAGGTGATTGTTATCATTTTAAGGTTTTTAAAATAAAAGATGGTGATGTTAAAGATAACAAATAAATAAATTGAATTAAGTTTAGGTATAGTTATATGTATTAGCATTAGAAGTCGCTATAGAAGAATCGAAGTTTTAAACTTTTGTTAGACGAGAGACCTCTTTAATTCACGATTCTTATTTGTGTCATGTTTTTCATGATAGAACCACACTTCGCTATTCGCTATTTGCCTATATTGTACTCGAGGAAATTCTTATAGATGACTAAACCCTCCACAATTCGTCATAGAAAGTTAATACGTCATAGAAAAATTACTATGGCGAATATTCGTGCGAATAAAGCAAATATACACGAATAAACCGTCGCCACTTCGATTTATACACGTGAATAAAGGCCAATAACGAATAGCGAAGTGTGGATCCGCCATAATATAGCTAATGCGAATCTGTATTTTTGCGTTTCTGACAGAATGCACCCAAATCCTTTTGTTATGCGTTATGCAATGCGTATTATAAGTTTACCTACGTTCTATATTCGCATATCTAGGCTGGCAGACTCCTCATTCGTCTGGGAGACAGCGACATAGAGTATGACTTGAACTTCAGGTTATACTTAACAACGAAGCTCGCGAACCCGCATTATCTACCAGAGATATGTATTCAAGTAACCCTGGTCAACTTTACCGTCACTCTTTCCGGACTCGAGGATCAGCTGCTAGCGTAAGCACATTTTAATAACTAGATATTTTTATCAACCTTTTTTCTGGTTGAGTAAAAGTCTATTCAGGTCAGGCTGCTGTTTTGGTCGGTGGAACATGTTTGCATAGTAGGTAATAATTTTCACTATGAAATATGGACAAATGAATAGGTATATCTCTGTAAAGCCACATTTTTAACACTTAAGATGTTAACCTTTTGAACCATTTCCTTCATCAGAGACGTGGTAAGATTGGAGCGTCCAGATTTAGAAATCTTGCGCTCCGAATTAATTGTACGTATCAATACCGACAAGGCGACATTACTTGAAATTGAAGATAAAATCCTGAGACTGCTGTATGCTTCCACAGGCAATATTTTGGATGATGAGGAACTTATAGAAACGCTTAATGAAAGTAAAGTAAGTTTGAATTACATACAATTTCTGCGAGAACCTATCAATCTAGTATTTATATAGATATTGTATTATTATCAATGCTAACATAAAATTATCGTCCCTAGTTAATGATAACCACTATTTCAATATTGTATAATGAAATTAATTAAATTAATGGATTGAATAGTACTTAATCTAAATTCTAACATGTCTGAAGCAATTTTTCTCAATTTCAATGTTTATTGATACTCAGTGCTCCGTTATTTCATCTATCCTCTTTATCATGAACAATTAGGTAATTATTTCTATCCCTTATTCCTAGCCCTCCCTCCCTCCTTTTAAGGTAGGCAACGCACGTGTGACACCTTTAGTGTTGCACACGTCCATAGGCCACCCAGACCGCTTCCCATCAGGTGGGCCGTCTGCCACCTACGTAGTATAAAAAAATTTGAAAATCCCTCACACATAAGTAGTCACTAAGGGCAAAAGGTACTCCACCTCTTTCTGTGTAACTGATGAAACCTTCAGATATTCTTCTTATTTATTACAGTACCTATACAGTTACCATCCAAACTACGCTTTGTAAAGCGCAGTTTGGATGGTAACTAAAAAGGCTAAACTAAAAACTAAAAAGGCTAAATAGGATTCAAAATTGTTTACTGCAGTAACAAATGAAATATAAAATATCCCTACACAATTATTACAGGAATACAAAAGAAAGACTTGTATTTCGAGTTTTATTTTCCGATGATACGATGGAGTACCTAGGTGTATGACGCTATACAAGGATTTGATTTGACAGGAAACCTCTGAAATAATAAACGCTCGCCTAGAAGAAACAGAAGCTACTGAAGTGAGCATTTCGGCAGCTCGAGAAAAGTACCGTACCGTTGCTACGAGAGGAGCCGTTCTGTATTTCGCCGTAGCTCAGCTAGCAGACATTGATCCTATGTACCAGTTTTCGTTGAAGTATTTCAACCAGGTATCTAATAAATTAAGATGAGATTTGAATAAGCAGGTCTAACTATAGCTAAATAATTTGTCCACTTCTTATAAAGAGCCCTGAAAAATTGTACTTAGGAGTAAGTATTATTTAATCTACTACATAAAAATAAGTCAGGTTTTCCTTCCTGACGCTATAACTCCAAAACGCACGAACCCGGTTTTGCATTCGTTGGAAAGGTCTCGGGCTCCGTGAGGTTTATAGCAAAGAGATTCAAGAAAAATTTCAACAGAAAAGCGGGAAAATCATTTTTCACATACAGTGGCGAAACGGAGTTCGCCGGGTTTGCTAGTATACCATATATTACAACGGATTTCTCGCACGGATTTTTGGTAACTTTGCAAGCATTGGGTACAAACTTCTGCCAAGTTCACAATTTTAGCATTGTAGCATTGTAGCATTATACGCTTCTACGAGTCCCTAATTGATTTAAAAGTTCAATGAAAACTAATGAAATTCCTCTAAGAATTCAATTTTTATTATGAGTGAGTAGGAGTTAGGACTTAGGCCTAAATACTTCCTGTATTAAAGTCACAAATAAATTAAGTAAAAAATATTTTAAGTTAAAAGCTTATATGCACTAAAAGCGGCAAAAAAAAGATATCAAGCTGTAGATACAATGTACTGTGCGAAAGAGAAAATGCTCTACAAAACGGAGACAAACCAATGTTAGTTGGACTCTCACTATTCCTTTATGTGTGCCATGCCAAATCAAAGGCACTGCACTTTGCAGGCTGCAGGAAGTTGCTCATATTTTTTATGTATCTTTCGTTTTGTTTATAAAAAAATACATAGTGCCTAAGTATCTCAACAGTAATCTATGCCGCAGGTATTCAATCAAGTCATAGAGAAATCAGAAAAGAGTGATGTACTGGAAATTCGACTGGACATTTTGCGGCGTGTAATCACGCTGTCTGTATATGAAAACGTCTCCAGGGGACTTTTTGAACGACACAAGCTTGTCTTTAGCTTCCTTCTGAATATGGCCATATATTTACATGAAGGGCTTGTGGAACCCGATCAGTTTAACTTTATACTACGAGGTCCTTCTGGCACTAAAGTGGTAAGTAATTAATTCTGATAAATTTAATAAACGTAGGTACAGGAAGCCGATTTATTTGGTAGGTAGGTAGATACAATAATTCAAATGGGGTATGACCACCGATTACCTTCTAGTTGGTGACACCTGCTCTCATGAAATATAATAAAAGTCCTTTCAGATTTGTTCCTAAAACCAATACCGAAAAATTAAGTAGGTAAGTACCTAGATAGAATCCATCCAAACAACAATGGCCCTGTTTTCTCGTTGGGTTCACGAGAAAACAGGGCCATTCGTATCTTTAACTAACAGTTTATCTCGTCGGGGGGACCGCTCTATACCTATATATTCAAAAATATTCAACGAGTACGCGCAAAACATCTACAGTTAGGATCTTGCGAGACAGGCGACGTACGATTAGTTTATGATTAGGTGAGCGGTCGCCGACGAGATAAACTGTTAGTAAAAAATGAATACTTAAATAATATAGCTACCTAAAATTGTATTGGTTAGAATCTGAAGACCATGTCGTCATCTCAATTCAAAGTATTCATTCTATGTGATGCACAGCTTATCGTAAACTCTATAAAATAATTGAACTATTTCATAGCTTTTGAGAAAACATTTTTCTCTATCTAGGTATGTCAGTTTCTCTGTTTATGTACGTAGGTACCTACCTTACCTAAGCCGTTTGATATCCTTACACAAATAACAAACTACATCCTAATCATAATCCTGTGCGATATTATATCATCACGAAGCAATTAATCTCGCACCATGTTAAATACTCTTGATTGGTAAATCGTTGTCATGTTACTCCAGAAAGAAATATATAAGTAGGTACAGTCAGCATCAAATTGATCTTAACTTGCAAAGTAGGCACTCAAAATTTTATGCACACTAACAAATTCATATTCAAGAATAAAAAACACCGATTCAAAAACTAAAAAACTAAAAATATAAAATAATTTTAATAGGTAGGTATTTATTATTTGTACCTATGTGCTACCTATTACCTAATAGGTTTGAAGGCGGTGCCAAGCCCTAAACCAAGATGATGTATATATAAGCTGTGTAAATTCAATAGGTAGGTACCTACTTATCTAATTTCGAGAATTCCCAACGCATCACCCTCGACGATGGGTTGCACTGGAGTGATTGGAGTAGCAGTCGGTAGCACCGACGACGACGCTGCGGAGAAACGGATTAAGTAGATTATGGTGAAAAAAAGTTCACCTCGTTAATTAAATCGGCTTCCTATATTACTTATTATTAGCACAGAATTGTTACCTGCTAATTAAAGGTAGTCTGTGGTATGGATAGCGTAAAACTCATGACATGACCCTACCGAACGATGCTCAGTAGGTACCTACTTATCTATAATTTTTTCAAAAGCGCTAATTAAGAGTATCTATTCTTTTTTATGAAGTAGGTAAACAGATACAGAGACAAAATACACGTCGATAAAACGTGAATTGCTGTACTTCTCAAGAACATTAAGATACCTACATTTTATTATTCTTCATACTCGTAGGTGCCACACAAGAAACCAAATCTTGAAAGTATGACAGATATCATGTGGTTGAGCGTTAGCCATTTGGATGAAATGGATGAGAGCTTCGCCGGATTGCTAGAGGACTGTATGAAGAAAATACCAATGACGCTTGGCTCTTTCAGTGTGGTAAGTTCGTACCTATCCTTAATTCATATAGTGCAAGAGGTCGTAGACGCGAGACCTATAATGATAATATCAAAATGTTCCTATCCAAGCCTCTAGCCAAATAAGTTGGGGTCACCTTAGGGCTTAAATTACAAAGCGACCGAAATTCGATATTTACCTTTAGATGACTGCCATCCGACTCGTTACCCGATTATTAAGGCCTGGAACTTTATCACCTAAGCAGTTCGTCGCTGTCGCAGCGACGAACGCAACGTTGCCGCTGTATCCGTAGAGAATAACACTGCTGCAGTGCTATTCACCATGGACACAGCGATGCGTTTCACAGCGGCTTTTAGAGATATTTCAGTATTCTGAGGCCCACCGTTGGGTCTGCTTTATGAACCTTGACAACGAAGGGGTCAATAATGGGTCTTCGAAGATAATAAAATCTCAGTAGACCTTAGTGGGCCTTTGGAGCCATATGAGTATTCCGAGACCCACCGATGGGTCTACTTAGTGGGTCCTTGAAGCCGAAAGGACAGAAACAACGACATTGTGTGAATTCAATAACAAATTAGATATAAAGATTTGTTTTGTAGTTCCAGGCTGCTATTTATTATAATTTTTTCACGCAATTTTGAACGTCAACGCACAGTACATAGGTGACTTTGTGATCAGCATCTACTTTTGAAACTTTTTAGTCATAGGTAGGTACCTATTTACTTAGACGGTCTGTAGTATCACCTACTTGTGACTCCTGGATACGATCATGTATGGTACATGGTTTTGTAGAGCGTTCTCTATTGTACAGTTATAGTGTGTATATAGACACTATAACTGTACAATAGAGAACGCTCTACAAAACCAAAGCAAGCCAATTGTAGCCAGATTTTCGCTCTTCTTTCACTTTATTTAATTCAGTGAGCTTTTTAGGTAGTTCATGTCGACACTAACAATAAGAAGGAACCATTAATAGACTGGAATAAGAAACTAACTAATTTTGAAAAATTGATGTTCATAAAGTGTCTTAAAGAAGAAAAATTGGTATTCGCAATAGCACAGTATGTCGCCATCACCCTGGGATCTGTGTTTATAGAAAGTCCTACCGTGCAACTGAATACACTGTAAGTAGAATATACTAATTGAATACCTATATACTAATTTCCTACATTCATCTTACGTAGTTCTGTGTCATAGTTTCGTAATTACCTACTTTCGATAATCCTGTCAATTAAATATTCCACGTTATACCTACCTATTGCCTACTTAAAGAAATACAATTACCTAATCACAAACGACCATACCCACACGTTTTATTTTCAATGTAGGTAGTTTAGCAGAGCAGCATGCAGCAACAATGAAATCATTATAAAACGACAGTGCATAAGCATCTAGTGTGTGTAGGTTAGTTTATAGATAAGTAGGTAGGTACTTTATTTATTTTCACCCTATCATTTCACCGCATTGCAGCGCAAATCGGCAAATCCAACCTAGGTAGAAAACTAAGGTGTAGGTACTCGTAACTGTACTACGTATAAATCTTAGTGTCCTTTGTATTGAGTCACAGAAAATGATGCTACAATCATCGTCCAACAGCAATTGACTTTACCCATTTTCTTTCCGTATGAGAACATGGACAAAAGACTTGGCCGATGCCGAGTGCACGTTGAAGGCTGTTGAAGGGGTTATGTATGTAGGTAGCGACAGTCGAATCAGAATAAGTTGAGTAGAACCGGAGATATTTAAACAAAAATCGCGAAAACCGAAGTCCGCGCGGGCGAATTGAATAATGTGTTGTCATTATATTATAATAACTGTAATGTGTTTAAAATTCAAATACACATTTAAGAACAAAGTTAAAGTTGAAGTCACAAAAACTATTGTAAACAAGCAAATTATTTATATGAAAATCAATTTTGTGACCTAAAAGGCGAGTAGGACTCGCCCATGAAGGGTTCCGTAGCAACAGCAACAAGTAACATCAAAAACTAACTACTTATATACGAGCCCATATAGGCTTGACACCGACAGTGACAGTGTTCAGCTATCACAATAGCTGAACACTGTCACTGTCGGTGTATGTAATGTGGACCCTCTTCTTGTTACTTTACCTTTAGCTTACCATCAAGCGAGGTGAAGTGATATTGACGAGACAACAAAAAAAACAAGCTACAAGGCGGTTGGAGCCTTGATTGTGTTTAAACGTACCTGTATATACACACTGCTTTCGTGTACGTAGCATGAAGCTATAGATAAACATGGAGGCCAAACCGGGAAGAACAGCTTGATCCAAATACCTACATGTCTGTATCTCACTCTCTGTGGGCCGACTTCTCTTTCGTGTATTTGTACAATGTTGCTATCTTCTTATTAATATCTCCTAGTAAATTATAGAAATAGACCATACTAACCAAAAATGCAAGTAAAATGATTTATAAATAACTCTATAGTTCGACTACGATTATTAATGTGGAAATTGAAAAATTATATGCCATTTATTATGCATGATTGGGTTGTTGAATCAGGAAATCAGTGAATTAAATTCCCATTGTCTATGGATTCAGTACGTAATGTGGCAGCATTGGTACTACATGTATCTATCTATCAATAAACAATATGGCGGTTGTTTATTATTGTTTTGGTTTTTAACATATTTAAAGTTAATTATAAGTATAAACTCAAAAAATGGTGCAAAATTGTATAGTGCGTGGTTGCGGTAGTATGTGGCGTCAAGGATGTGATATAAAATTCCACGCGTAAGTGTTTAAACTTGTTTAAATGGTGATTTCTTGCTTAGAAGGTTATCATACTTGGAAAGAGAAGTCGGCCCACAGAGAGCAAGATAGTAAATACAGACTGAGCTTCAAGTAGGTATTGGAAGTGAGGCCTCCATGTTTATCTATAGCTTCATGGTACGTAGAGACTGCAAAGCCAGTCGGACCCGTATACAGTGGCCGGATCACTAATCAGTGTAGGTTTATTGCGTTCGCGCCAAAATGTAAGACAAACGAAAATTCGTTGAGTTGATTTTACGTATATTGCTCTAGCGATGGACGGATTTTGGTGCGGTATTTTTTTTATTACAAAGGTCTTGTTAGACTCAAAATCTTACGTATATTTGATCACAATCGGTTGAGCAGAAGTCGAGGATATACCTACCTAGTCAAAAAACGCGAAAACTGAGATATCCACGCGGGCGGAGCCACGGGCTTAAGCAAGTGCATCATAAATTTACAAAATGATAGTGATGACGGGAACACCCAAATACTCCGAAATACTTTATTCCGAATTTCAATGTTCCGACATGGTTCCGACTTTCAAAAGTCCGAATTTCATAATACCTAAGAATTTCAATGTCTATTATTAAAAAAACCGGCCAAGTGCGAGTCGGACTCGCCCATGAAGGGTAGTAGCAGTAAGTAACTATATACGAGCCCATATAGGCTTGTGATAGCTAATCAAGCTAATATTATAATACCAGTTTCACAAGAAATATTTAAACCAAAAATATTGTAAATAAATTGCGGTTTATGACGTATTAAAAAAACTACTTAGTGGATCTGGTTCAAACCAATTTTCGGTGGTAGTTTGCATGGCAATGTAAATTATATATTTTTTTTAGATTTATCATTCTCTTATTTTAGAAGTTAGAGGGGGGACACACATTTTTTCCACTTTGGAAGTGTCTCTCGCGCAAACTGTTCTGTTTAGAAAAAAATGATTTTAGAAACCTCAATAGTATTTTTGAAGACCTATCTATAGATACCCCACACGTATGGGTTTGATGAAAAAAAAAAAAAATTCAGTTCTTAGTATGCGGACCCCCAAAATTTTATGCATTTTTTCTATTTTTGTGTGAAATTCTTAATGCGGTTCACAGAATACGTCTACTTACCAAGTTTCAACAGCATAGGCCTTATAGTTTTGGAGAAAAGTAGCTTTGACATACGTACGGACAGACAGACAGACATGACGAATCTATAAGGGTTCCATTTTTTGCCATTTGGCTACGGATCCCTAAAAAGCGCTTACTAGAAAATGAAGCTATTCCGAGGTAATAAAATAATCTAAGGAATGGCTATCGGCCTTCAAATTACCTAATAAAAAAATCCCGATGCCATTTCCTGCCCATTGGCATCCCCATTGGATTGCGGAATTGATGTTTGTAAGTTACAAAATTAAAAAGCAGTTAATATTGTATATTGTATTTTATTTATTGACATTATATGCATATACTTATTATTATATGCATATGCATGAATCTACTATAGGTATTCGATACAACCACAATTTTTTTCCAACAATAGTGATGAGTAAGTATTCTTATCACATAGGTACATCAAGTAAATCTTAATACAATACTCTTATCGGACGAACAAATGCTTGGATATTTATTACATGTAAATCTATTTGAAAATCTGTACATACATAATGTTTAATTAACTCCTTCGAGTAATAACTACTATATTATATATTTATACAAAAAACAATGGATCATCAATAAAATATGGACCTAGGGCCCGATAATTGTACACTACTTAGAAAAATAACTAGGCAATGTAGTTTTCATTTTTCACTATTCAATTCTTATAATATTGCCTCGTATTATGGGTGGAATCTAACTAAATAAACACTTTCTTGCAACACAACAAACAGGGCGGACTAAAACTATAAAAATGTAGCCCTTGAATTTCAGAGGCGAATAAAAATAGGTATAATTGTATTTTTGCCAATAACCGGGGCACTATTTCCCTTTTTATGTATTGTGTACAGTTATTATAGAATCGCTGAAAGAATGCGTTCCTGACAGGTTGTGAGCGAAAGGGCGATGTAACTTTGAACTGGTATATAATTTACGGCAAAATTTTAAATATCGTTTATTGACCTTATTAACGAGTGATAACATTAAAATATTATTACTGTGCCAATTTACAATACACAGATTAATTTTGGGCTAAAATTATTAACAATTAATTAATTAAAAATATAAAATCAATAGTTTTTAAAAGTCATACCACGTCCAACCACGTCAAACTGCGCTGTTTCAAGGTTATGTCAAATGTTCGCTTTCATAGTGATGAGACAAAATAACAAGGCAATTGTAACCGCATATTTTGGTAATCTTAATAATAATAATCTGTTGGTTGAAAAATATAAAATAGAACGTTATAATTTTATAATAATGTAATTTTGTAATAAGCCTCTACCCAAGCTAATAGAAAGATTGAATCATATTTTTATAACGAATGAAATGAATATGATTTTTTTTTATTATTTCAGGTAATAACCCATCATTACAATTAATAATTACATAAAATTAAATAAGAATGAAACAAAATAAAAAATAAAAAATTGGAAAAACAAATAGGGCAGATAGATAGCCAAATTAGAATAAAATTAAAATTAAAATGAAATCACGTTGTCACAATATTGCTGACTGTGATTATTATTATGTAATTGTAAGTCGGGAACAGGTTTAGAGAACTGTTCTAGGTACAAGTTATTTATTGTACATAACTAGTCATGAAGAATTGACATGTGTCAGGAACGCATAGTCTCAGCGGCCAAACTATAGGGATCCAAAATGAAACATCTCCTTTGACCAACGTTTAGAGAATGAAGAGCACATCCTTTATCTATCTTATCGTTCACTAATATGTAGGTAGGTACCTATATTATATGAAGTAAAATACTAGTAATAGGTAATAGGTCTTATAAATAATAGTAATAATAGTAATAGTAATAGATCTTCATATTTGGCGATAGGTACATTCACCCCATTTCATATAGGTATATTTAATTATGATCATGTAAAATATAATATAGAAAGTGATGGTTTAGTATCAATCAGTAATTGTATGTTCGAGAAGGTCGGTTCGCAGTAGGTATTTAGGAATCAGGATTACGTAAACCGGAAAAACGGTGAGTTTTCACAGGCGGATAGACGAGTGCAGATTGCCCATTGATTTGCATTATGGCTTTTTGAACCGACTGCCAAGAAGGGTTATGTTTATCACGCATATCTTGGATGTATGTATGTAGGTATGTATGTATGTATGTTTTTAAGATTCTTTATTACCTTTTTTTATCATGCAGAAATCCCCATGGATACCACCCCCATCGGCCATCGTGGGTGGTCGGTTTTAGTCGGTTCGATACCGACATACGGTGTCGAACCGACTAAAACCGCACGCCCGCCGTGCGGTCTCAGTTCTTAATTACCGGGGTGTAAGGTTACCCAATAGGCATATCCCTCGCACCCCAGCTAACCCTAGAGCATCTACGGTTTTAAGATGGCCCCTCGACCCCCTGAAAGGGGGGGGTGAGGCGAGCATTGCGCCTTTTTTGTGCGGTTTTTATGCAGTCGGGTTTTATGATTTTTTTAAATTATTATTTTTTATCCTAACATAGGTACTTTGGCTTTTCATGAACGTATAACTATGATTTCAAGTTTTTCATATTGTAAAGTAAATGTCCGAATTGCCGAATTTTTTTTATACCCGTTAGGTCAAGCACACGGCTCGCCTGATGGGAAGCGGTCACCGTAGCCTATGGATGTGTGCAACACCAGGAGACACACTCGCCCTTCTCGAAGGATCCCATTTTGTAGACGTTAGGGAAATCCACAGCAGAGATCATTCCACAGAATCCACAACCTAACTGTCCGCTTAAAGAATTTTCTCTCAAACAGTTCACACTGCACCCCGTTGACGGATGCAATGTGTGAGGATGGATTTCCTGCCTATGGCGAACGGTGTGATGATAAAATATGGCCATGGGCATCGTATCAAACTATTCATCTGAACACATACCTATCATTGTATGGGCGCGAGCGGTAGTGTGGAAATCTCCTAGGGCAGAGTTCCATACTGCCTATAAGTTTGGGATCGTCGACGATCCACAGCGCATGTATTTGCACCTACTCGAACTGGTCAAGTTGGTATGCAAGTGCCTCGGTAAAACGATGACAGCGGTTCTCCATGTGGAGCCGGATTTGCAACTTATGTAGGAATCTTTGCCCAATATACAGTTTCAGTGGGAACGCACCATAATTTCGGGAAAGTAGGGGTAGAAATATTTGTAGATACAGTGGGGCGAGCACGAATTTTCTTTCGTATCGAGTTCGTAACGTGTGCGACAAAAATGTATGAAATTTGTACAGCGCCCCTATCGTGCGTAAAAGGAACTGTACAAATCTCATATAATTTCTATCGCACACGTTACGAACTCGATTCGAAAGAAAGTTCGTGCTCGCCCCACAGACTTTTGTTTGCTACATTATTGACAATCGAGCAGGGTATTTATCATTCTTTTATTTCCATATCATTATCATTCACTAATATGTATATTAATATATACTTACATAATTTTGGTAATGATTTTTTTCTATTAAAGATGTTTTATAAATTTAGAAACATGTCAGTCTAGTACATCATTTCATGCTTATCTCTTTAAGCTCGATTGTGGTCCACTCTCATTATACAGAATCGTAGAACTTGTATATAAATACTTGTGTGTATATATAATGATATTATGTAATATATAATTATAGGTATATATAACAATATTAATATATAGATACTTATTATAAACTAACATAATTAGCACAGCCAAAATAATTTCGTTCACTCTCATCAATATGACATTACAAATACATCAATTTTTAAGTATTAACTACCATTTAACTACTATCAAAATATATTTTTTATTTTGGCTTTGCCTAACATTCGATTTCGTCGACAATCTTGAATAATTACCGTGAGACGGTAGGTTAATATGAGCATAATATCTGTAAGTAAAATATTTAATATTTAACATTGACACTTACGATATAGCAAATTCGACACACGTTTTACACACCTAAATATGTATCTAATACACATGGAAATAACAACTTACTCTTTTACCTTAAAATTAATTAGATTAATTTTAGTTAAATTAAATTAATTTCAAAATTTGATTTTAGTTTTTCATAATCTATACCTACCAAATATTTTTTTTAATTGTGATAAATAGAACCGACTTACCTCCTTTTTAAGTCGGTGAAGTATATTAAAACTGTCTCCGATATGTAACAAAATACTTTTCTGAAAATCGCATCAAAATCGGTTGAACCAAACACGAGATAATCACCTATGAAGTCCTTCAAAAAGGTAACAATGGGCTTAAAAATGGTCACTCGAATTAGGCTAATTACCCCACAACAACGCAAGCGCGAGTATCACCCGGAATACATACACTAATAGGTGAATGTAACTAGAATGAAGTCCTTACAATTTGTGTCCTTACATCGCGGTACTCTTTTGACATCATTTTAGTATTAAGATTTAACATAATTAATCTCATTTTATTATAAGATTATTGTATACTATCTATACTTTCCCTGTCTTCATGCTGGCAAAGTGCTCATACTCAGTAAAATGATCGAGTCTTGAGATAGACTCGAGAATAGAATTTTGCCCTAAGTCTAATATTATTATCTCGATGTTGTTGCCCTTGAAAGTTATGATTTACAAAATTCTTATATGTATGAGAAAAGAGCAAAGAAAACTTAGTGGTATAATAAACTATTTTGTTGTCATAAAGAAAAAGGTAACATCTAAGCAATTATAATTGAATTGAAAGTACACATATATTTATTCTGAAACAACACCTCAAAATAATGTTTGCTTTTTTCCCATAAGGCGAATTATGATACTGTCATGGATGTCATGTAAATGACGAGCACCAATTTAATGTTTATGCTTCTTGGTGCTTGATCTTGACCGCTAGACAACAACACTAGGATCCCAAGCATATTTAATTTTGTGGGATCCCAGATCATTAAGAATTCGCATGTCTTCAGAAGAGATTGAAAAATTCAGAGCAATATTCTGTTGAATGTGCTTAGGCTCTGTTGACTTTGGAATAACAGCCACATCTTGCTCTAAAGCCCAAGCCAAGAGTACTTGTGCATTAGAGACTTCTAACTTGGCAGCAATTTTAGACACAGCAGGATGTTTAAGCAACGCATCATTGTTTGCAGATGTCCCACCAAGTGAACAATATGCTTGTAATTGTATGTCATTCTCTTTGCAAAACTCGAGAAGTTCATTCTGATAAAAAAATGGATGCCACTCGACCTGGGAATAAAATAAGTTAAATCATTTAAACTGTCAATAGTTTGATACCAGATAATATTTCTGTAAATTGTGTTAAATACCTGATTGACAGCAGGCACAACACCATGATTATTTTTCAACAATTGCTGCAGGTGTTTAACGGTGTAATTTGAAACACCAATGGCATTTACCAGCCCATTGTCATAGAGTTCAACCATGCTTGCCCAAGTTGTGTTGCGGATCTCTATGTTACGTTTATCATCGCATGCTAATTTTGCTGTACCCGGGAAATGAATCAAGTACAAGTCTACATAGTCCATTCCCAGACTATCCAGAGAGTGTTGATATGCCTTTTTCACTACATCAATTCCTCCATGGTCAGAAGGAGCTGTAAACAAAATGGATTCATGTCTAATAACTTAATTGGTTAGCAATATGTCTGAACGATATTAAAAATTGTCTGTTAAAGAACTTAGCATAGTGAGGAGGAAGGCTCGTATCACATAAGACTCTTCGAGAATATAGAGGAAACAGTTAAATATCGGGCAATAAACTGCAAATGAATAAAAATATATAACAAAATTTAAACAAAAGAGAAATTTTATAATAATTCAGATATTAATTATTTCTGGCAAGTGTTTCTGAAAAACAGATTACAGGCGAGGTTTTTACTATAGGCATGCTGCAACTGTATTAACACAACTCTGCCATGCGTTATTGATCCTTAACCACTGATGAGCTAATTTTAAGGATTTTGATTTGTACTTTTTTAAATTATGTAGAAGCAGAACTTGGTTGGCTTATTTATTAAATTATTTATTGCAATCTTCAGGGTTATGGATCATCGTAAAATAGATGGAATAATAGAGGGTACAGTACCTACATGATACTATTTCTTTAGCTTTAGGGATATAAGAAAGCAGTGTTGGATTGGTGGCCTTCTATGAAACCATAAAAAGATGAATCAATTAGATTTGACAGCACTCACCAACTTAAAAGTGCAGCACAATTTACTCACCCAGCTGAGCTTGCATATCACCGGTGGCTAGAAAGCTATGAAAAAAGCTGATGACATCATGCATGCAATAAATTTTGAAATGAACAAGATTTCAGTGATAAAGGTACTTCGTATGTCAGTGTTTAATGATTTTATGTACATAAAAAGGAAAAATTCTATTAGATACAGTCAATTGTGAACTTCAATATACACATAATATAATTCAGTTATAATTTATTAAAGTAACAGGCCAAAGTACTTACAAAGCTTAGTTGTAATAAAGATATCTTCTCTATCTAACCCATGTTTAGGCAGCAATGTTTTAAATGCATTTTTTAAATGCACTTCGTTATGGTAGACTGCTGCTGTATCTATGAAACATAAATAAACCAAACACTTGAATTGCTAAAAGTGACAGAAAATTGCTTTAAAACCCAATTGTATGCTTAAAAGCTTACCAAACATACGATATCCTGCTTGAAGGGCCTCATCGACCACCTTCATAATAGAATCTTCACATCTTATTCTGTAAGTCCCGACTGTAAATATATATACTTATTGAGATCATGCATACAAATAAAAAGATGATGAAGATGATATAGTACGGGAGGTAGCGTTAATTTTTTTTGGCAAGCGATAGCGAGTTGATATTCTCCACGATAATAGATCTTTATTGATACATACCAGAATTGACCGTCAGAACCCGCACCCGCGGAGCAGTCGAAGGTGACACCATGGTAAAGTTGTCAAAAAAAATTACGCTCCGAGCAATCATTTGCCACGTGAAACTTTATATGATGATTCCTGAGGTCATTTTCAACTGAGAAATAACCGTCAGATGTGGTGTAGAGTAGAGGTTATACGTCAGTCGCGTATATATTAGACCAGTGCCGATAGTCTTTGAGATAAAATAAATTTATAGTAGGATGAAACCTGTTGGAAAAGGATCAGAATATAACAAAAATGAAAGGAAAAATAAATTACGGGTGATCTGAGGTCGGGAAGTGGGGAGGGGTGTGAGTTTTAAGGGTAAAAACGGTTTATCTCGATTTCCGGCAAAACTACAAGTCCTATGGAAAAAAGTTAAATGACAAAGTTGTAGGTAATAAAGAGACCTACAACTTTTCATTTACACTTTTTTCACATAACCTCAAAATGTATGTGAAAAATTCAAATAATCAAGTTTTTGGTTTTTTATTTTTATCTTAAGCAAAACAAATTTGTTTTCCACGAAATTTGGTGAAAACTTAGCTTTTTATGTCCTACAGACACTGTATTTTTTTTTATTTGAAATACTCTTTTTTTCAGCTTATTTTGACTAAATATCGAAAAACCACCCTAATTTTCAATCGAAAATTCTCACGTCAAAATATCAACTTTTTAAAAAAAGTCAAAAAATTTTTTGTTCTTTGAAATCTCTTCTTTCTGATGATGTAAAAATATATATACATTGCTATGGTAAATTTTCTCAGGAAATGACTAAATACAAAAATATTAATTTCTAATTCGAGTTTTTCTTCTTTGCATTTTCTGAGAAAATTTACCATAGCAATGTATATGTATTTTTACATTATCAGAAAGAAGAGATTTCAGAGAACAAAAAACTCTTTGACTTTTTTTAAAAAGCTGATATTTTGACGTGAGAATTGTCGATTGAAAATTAGGGTGGTTTTTCGATATTTAGTCAAAATAAGCTGAAAAAAAAAGAGTATTTCAAATCAAAAAAAATACAGTGTCTGTAGGACATAAAAAGCTAAGTTTTCACCAAATTTCGTGGAAAACAAATTTGTTTTGCTTAAGATAAAAATAAAAAACCAAAAACTTGATTATTTGAATTTTTCACATACATTTTGAGGTTATGTGAAAAAAGTGTAAATGAAAAGTTGTAGGTCTCTTTATTACCTACAACTTTGTCATTTAACTTTTTTCCATAGGACTTGTAGTTTTGCCGGAAATCGAGATAAACCGTTTTTACCCTTAAAACTCACACCCCTCCCCACTTCCCGACCTCAGATCACCCGTAATTTATTTTTCCTTTCATTTTTGTTATATTCTGATCCTTTTCCAACAGGTTTCATCCTACTATAAATTTATTTTGTCTCAAAGACTATCGGCACTGGTCTAATATATACGCGACTGACGTATAACCACTACTCTACACCACATCTGACGGTTATTTCTCAGTTGAAAATGACCTCAGGAATCACCATATAAAGTTTCACGTGTCAAATGATTGCTCGGAGCGTAATTTTTTTTGACAACTTTACCATGGTGTCACCTTCGACTCGACCGCTACCAGACCGGTTGACGGCCAACTCTGTTATGTATTAATAAAGCTCTATTATCGTGGAGAATATCAACTGGCTATCGATTGCTTGTTAGAATTAACGCTACCTCCCGTACTAATAGGTGTTGTTAACTTTCAGTTAGTTTTAGAAAATTATGGATCCATTGTTGGTAATTCTTGGCTTACAGGAATGCCATCTGACCCTGGCGATCTTGGAAGGAAAGCAGCACCAGAGCCTCATGTGCCAGTAATTGATGCTTCTTACTTAGGTTAACTTGCCAGTGGGAACAAATTTAAATAATTTATTTAGTTCAAATGAATATTTACACTACTGGTACAACTTGTTGCAAATTGTAGTAATACCTGCATTTCATTAATATAATATTTATCATTTTTTAAAGTTCATGTTCAATCAGCATACAACAAATGAACATTAAAAAATATATTATAGGTAGGTATATTAGGTAATGATTTGTCATATTATGAACACAATGTTTTGCTTTTACAAACTTCATAAACTACTTTAAAAAACTGAAAACTACTTACAACCAACAGCTGGCATAGCGTTACCATGGTTCAAACTAAACTTCTTTGTTGTAACTGAGTCTGGATCCATTGCAGTCGCCATTCTTCTTCACACCATTGATCGATTGTAAACAAATTTTTACTCCACTAATTACTTAGGTATATATTTTTTATGGCACTACCGCACAGTTATTTTGTATAAGTAGGTATATACTGAAAGAGAGACCTCTGTCCTTTATTCAAGGTTGTGATACTTGTGATACATATAAAACTATGTAATTAATCTACGACAATGTACCGCGCGCCACGGCAATTCACTACACAATACATGTAGATAAAACTATCCCGTCAATAATATATCATTACAGGAAAACAATCGTATTTTCCTTGTTTAGCCCAACCAAGCACACAGGTCCCAATGTTAAGTAATAGTACCTAAGTGAAAGACTTTACCAGACTGATACAATATAAAATACAATACAAATAACAAGTACTTACAGTGCACTGACTTAACGGTGGACGACTGGTTAAATAAACGTGCAGACTGGACTTGGCCGTCCTCGTCGACTGTCACTGTCACAAAATAATGTGGGAAAAGAGACACAACCAAGACTGACACAACACAACAGTTAACGTTGTGCCAACAAGATTTAGACTCTGACTAATGAAAGCTGAACCACGACATTTTTTGATTTGCAACACCAGTAGACTATAAATGTCACCTTCTGTCATTTCTCTGTGATTGTGCGTTGACATTATGATTTTGATACTTTGTTGTATTCACGTTAAATATTAACGAGATTCAGATGCGATATCCAAAAATATTCGCTTTTGTATTAGATATTTGTACTTTTCGACAATATTTATTTAAATAATGTAATTCATTATATGTGTGACTGATGATGGATCAAGCAGCTCGGATTATGGTGAAGAATATTTGGAATCTAATTTTGATTATAATTAATAATATTTTTTTCTAATAAATGAACTTCGTCTGATTCCTATAAGCCCGCTTGAAGATAGTTTTTAGTCTGGAATAACACAGGCAAAATGTCTTGCACACGTTTATGGCCAATTTCACTCGGGCAACAGCTAGTCTATATGTCCACTACATCAGCGGTTTTACTCGGTTCGATTCCGACATAACCACCCCCGATGGCCAACGGGTATTCGTTGGGGATTTTCACACGATTAAACCTGCTACCTTTTCTTTCTCTTCCCGAGGCGAAGTCGTGAGCAATAGATATATTTAATAAAGAAATCAACATGTAAATAATAATGACACCGAATAAAGCGCGATGAAATTCTTTAAAAATACCAGTTAAACTTTAATAGGTACATACTTTTACTTCACGATCAAAATGTTTTTATCCAACTATAACGGGTGATACCTGCCCTAATTTTTTTAAATTTGCCGCGGTTTTGTTGGTCCAGCTTTCATTAGACAAACTCTACTAACTTATGTCAGTTCAACGAGTTGCACATGGACTTGTCTCGAATCGGGTTAATAAAGGTTCAATATTTAGGGTAGGATAGGTCATAATATAATAGTTCTTAATTCTTAATTCTTAATTCTTTATTGTACACACAGTAAATAATTTATCATATATTACAATCATGAAGCTATAGATTACAATAAGCTTTATGTACAAAGGCGAGCTTAACTCAATATTGAGTTTTCTCCCAGCATACCTTTGGGGGAACAAAAAGGACAACAAATGAGAGAATAAATGGTGTACAACCAGAGAAATATACATAATTAAATAAAATATAGACTATAAACGTACATACATAAATACATACTAATAATACATTCTAAATACATAAATACATACCTACTAATAATAGATTCTAAATACATAAATACATATATCTACTAGCTGTTGCCCGCGGCTCCGCCCGCGTGGATGTCGAAATCCGTTTCAAAAACTATCCTATCTCTCAAGTTGGATTGAACTGCACATGGTGTGCGAATTTTATTATAATCGGTTAAGTGGTTTAAGAGTCCATTGAGGACAAACATTGTGACACGAGATTTATATATATTAAGATAATATATGTGATAGAAATTATAACTATAAATAACCCATGTCTATCCAATTTTGGAAAGGAACAGTTCCTTTACTCTTCTCCTGAACACATAGTTATTTTTTTTACTTTTTACAGGTTTTTTATTGTTCTTTTTTGAGTCGGGGTTTTTAGAATTTTTAATTTAATTTTTATTTCATGCTTTTTATAGGGGTAACTTAAGTGTAATAGCAATTCATTATTTAATATCAATATACTTATAGTCTATCAACAATTATTCAGAGCTAATACGAATTGCGCGGAGTGTGGTTACAGAATAAGAAATACATTCCACTCCTCATGTCTTTCGAATGGCTAAACCGATTATCATAAAACTTGCGGTATCGTGATGTATAAGTTATGACCTTTCATTTGATACCCAACACGGGTATATTTGAACACATTAAATTTTTCATCACCACTTTCACCCCTCATATCTTTGAAATGGCTGAACCGATTTTTATAAAACATAGCTAAGAACACTCTCCCCCAACCCATCTTTTTATTCAAAAGGAACAGAATCAAAATCGGTTCATCCGTTTGGGAGCTACGATGCCACAGACAGACTTACAAACACACACACACACACACACACACACACACACACACACACACACACACACACACACACACACACACACACACACACACACACACACACACATACACACACACACACACGCGTCAAACTTATAACACCCCGTTCGGGTTTCCGTCGGGGGTTAAAAATAAATAAATTTAAAAATTCAAAAACCTGACTGCCTAAAAACTAAAAAGAAAAAAACAAGCAGTTAGATTAATATCCGGTGGTCTAGAAACATAACAACTGAAAAGTCGGGGTCCATTATTATTCGACAGCCAATCTAATATTTCAATGGATCCCGACTGTTCAGTTGTTATGTTTCTAGACCACCGTGTATGTTTCTAGACAATCTAAGTGCTTGTTTTTTTCTTTTTAGTATTTAGGCAGTCGGGTTTTTGAATTTTTAAATTATTATTTTTTTACAATAAACAATAATGTCATTTCACCACTGACCTGTATAAATTATTATTACCGGTCAGTGCATTTCATGCACATTTAAATTATTTAATTATTTTAAATGAACCATTAACTATTCAACTTCGTCTTGCAGAGATATTCAAGGGAATTTCAATTTCAATCTATAGCTTCATGGTTTGCCCCGTGTTGCTGTTGCTAACTTAAGTACCTACCGAAAATGGCAACAAATGAAGCAAAACATCGTTTTTGTATGTTGGGATTATATCTATGTAGGTACCAGACAGTATAGCCATAGATAGTCGAGAGTTCAAAGGGCACGCATATTGGACTAAAATTATAGATAGGTACAGGGGTACAGTGTGGACTATATGCCGATGGACGATAAACAATAAATCCGTCCGTCTGTCCGTCCGTATGTCACAGCTACTTTTCTCAGAATCTATAAGGCCTATGCATCTGTTGAAACCATGAAGCTATATGGTTGAAACTTGGTAAGTAGACGTATTCTGTGATTTGAATTATGCAATAAATTAAGAATTTCACACAAAAATAGTAAAAAAGCAATAAACTTTGGGGTACCTACCTATAGAAATAAAATTTGTTTTTTCATCAAACCCATAGGTACGTGTGGGTTATCTATTACCTATAGATAGGTAGGTCTTCAAAAATGCTATTGAGGTTTCTAAAATCATTTTTTTTCTGAACAGTAGTTTGCGCTTAGTAGTGGAAAAATGTAACCATATTGTGGTGTACTCCGTCACAGTAAGAGACAACTAGATTCATAACTACGTGCCTACGTAGTTATGTAGATAGTAGATAATTAGTAGGGTCGGAGTCCTTGGCAAAGATAATAGCGTGAGTCCGTTTTATTAAGAATTTCGGGCATGAACCTACTAAAAACAAAAACCGAACTCCGTCTGGAGCGCCATGGCACCCTCACTGACCCTGAGCCGTCTACGGTTTCTAGATGGCCCTGTTGGGTGTGTTGACGGGTGCTACCTCCCCGCCGCCGCCTTATTAGGCTAAGAACCCTGGTGAAGATCGACCTTCCGACATTTGATTACCAGAAGGGGGTATATTTCTTATCGCATATACATATCGGATATTAACATGCCTATAAATGATTAAAAAGTGTTTATAGAAGAATACCTAATATTTGATAAACATATCGCAACTGGTTATATCAGATGGGAGAAGGTCGATCTTCACCTGCTCCTGTACTATATTGATATAGTACAGGAGATTGTGCTAAGTGCCAAGTGATTATTCGTTATTTTAGACCGTGACAATTCGTTTAGATCACTTCCGCTTCTTGAAAATGATATCGCGTAAATGTTCAACCTTAAAGGCATCCAGAAAAATTTATGTAGATACCTACTTATTTTGTTACAGATTCATGGACACAGCCTCGAACATACCACTTGTATTTGTTTTAAGTACGGGCTCAGATCCTTTTGGAGCTTTCCAAAAATTTGCCACAGAAATGAACATGCGTGAACGATTGCATTCCATTTCACTTGGCCAGGGACAAGGTCCTGTTGCTGAAAAAATGATAAATAATGCGAAAGCGAAAGGCGATTGGGTTTTCTTACAAGTATGTGTTAAGAAGAATACCTATGTATCAAACAAGAATATTTTGTGAAATTATTGCTACCTACTTAAGCTATAAACTGACAATTTCATTGCAGAATTGTCACTTGGCCGCTTCTTGGATGTTAGGCTTGGAATTAATAGTAGCTAATTTGGGTACCGACCAAGGCGGTGTGCTACATAATGAATTCCGTCTATATCTTAGTTCGATGCCAACACCTAAATTCCCTGTATCTGTATTGCAAAATTCAGTAAAAGTAACTAACGAGCCGCCGAAAGGTCTAAAGGCTAATGTGAAAAGAGCTTTTATCGAAATGGATGAAGATTTTTTCGAAAAACATGGTACGGATGTTACGCTTTTGTACTACAATTTACACAACATTAAATACTTACCTACAACTATTCTGTTAACATATTTTTTTAATTTGTCACGTCTACAGTATTAGGTCAAGATTGGCGTACTATGTTGTTCGGTATTTGCATGTTCCACGCTATCATTCAGGAACGCAAGAAGTTCGGACCGCTTGGGTGGAATATTACGTATGAGTTTAATAATAGCGATCGAGAATGTGCCATGCTAAACTTGCAAATGTTTTGTGAAGATGGTCATATGCCTTGGGACGCATTGGAATATATCACTAGTAAGATGACAATACCTACCATACACTCACATCGCGTATCTACATGAGTACCTTCTATATAGAGCAAGAGCCCATGAACCCCAGACCTTCGTTATTTTATAAAAGCTGAAAGTTTGTCAGCGCATGCTCCCAATACAGATAAGAACGATGGCCCATTATGAAGTTTGGGTCATAGTGGCTTTGGCAGATACACGGTACATTTATACAAATCAATAAAATTGAACTGCCTGTTTGTAATTTTAAAATGTCAGGGTTTATATCAATGCATATATTTTATGAGTGTGTACCTACGATACATTTATGTAGATAAATCGGCTGTAGCAAGTAGGTACCTACTGAAACTCTTAAGATATTTAAGTAGGTAAGTACCTACTGATGCTACCAACCTATATATGAAGCTATATAAAGCTAAGTTTTACAGGCTTGATCACGTATGGTGGTCGAGTAACTGACATGTGGGACCAGCGCTGTTTGACTACGATATTAAAGGTATTCTTCTCGCCACCAACTCTGGAAGATACATACACGTACTCAAAATCTGGCATATACTATTGTCCTAGAACAGACAAAATAGAAGAAATTCGTAATTATATTGATACTTTGCCAGTCATTGAAAGTCCTGAAGTTTTCGGTATGCACGAAAATGCAAATATAGCATTCGAGGTAGGTATTTCAATGCCTTACAGAATAAGGTAATTTGTAGAATGGTATTATAAACTAAATTATTAAACTAGGTCTCAAAGATTATTTTAAAATGTACCTACCTAATTATGAATACTAACTATAACCTACATAGTAGCTGGTAGGTACCTAGGTACATAAATAATATATTATCTAGGTAGTTAGGTATTATGAAAAGGTAAAATCATTTGTATAGGCAGCTTCAAAAGTAAATGTAATTTGTAATTTCAATTTGTTTTTGAGTAAAGTACCCAGGTTTATCTATGGCGTAGGTACTACCTAGTAGGTAAGCAGTGGTCAGGTTGATCGAACTATTGCTATTCCTCTAGTAAGATTAGAGCTACGATGGCTAGTATCAACCGGACTACCCACCGGAGTACAGCAATAGTTCGGTATTTTTTGACAACCGAACGACTGCAACTGAAGAATTGCAATCGTTCGATTAAACGGCATAGGTACCGACTAGACTGCCCTGTTCCTGTAACCAAAAACGGATTATCTACATTCCTGAACGTTTTGAGTAAGTACCTACTTGGTGCCCAGAGATAACCCCTGTCGCCCTGCAACTTCTTTTTCTTCTTTGCAAATTTGCACTCCTCTCCTTTACACTCGTTGAACCGCTACGATGGGTCGTTCTCGGTTGCAGCTGCTCGTTTGTGGAACAATCTACCTCACCAAATACGCGATAGCCCCTCTCTCGGCAACAGCAAGAGTAAAATAAGAAAGCATTTTCTGTCTATCAATTAATTAGTATCCCAATAGGTAATTAGGTAAACTATCTGTTATATATTTATTTAAACGTTTTATTTTTATAACTTCTTCTTGTATCGTATCAATGGCGTTTCTCCTCAGGACCCGTAGACAAGTGGCACAAGCGTAAATCGCTAAAGAATGGAATAGAATAGATCGACCAATCACACCCAAGCTCGTGAACCCGCCGCGACCATTGTGACTGTTCCATTTGTTAGCGATTTACGCTGTGCTACCTACTTGCCTACGGGGGCATATCTCAGATTATGTTTTCCCAGTGTGCCGCTTCGTCCTCACATTCAGCATTACAGTAGCGGCACGATATAATGGCCGGTTTGACACATTACAATAGTGATGTGAAATGTCAATTTACTCTCGATAAAAATATAATCAAATCTATAAGTTCTTATTACAAGCAGTACAATACCTGATTCAAAAACTTTAGTAAAAAATATAAATTTTTACCTATTAAATACATTTGAACGAACTGAATATTGGATTTAGGAATGAAAATGAGTACTATATATTAATCCAGCTTCCTTCAGTGATTGCACCAACTTTTTTCTCGTTGGATACTCCTTCCGTAAATAGTTGCTACACACATGGTCTTCGACTGGTTTTGCTCGTTTTTTTCTGTTTTAATGTGTGAAGTTTATTTTCTTCTGTGCCAGTCTCGCCAAATTTTTCTTAAGTCATCTATTCGTCTAACAGTTATAGGTAAAATTGACCTTCCATTTTGAGATTCACGATCGAAATGTTACGAAGGCGTACCTATAACGAACACACATGCCTGACTGTTTAGAACAGCTCTGCGTACGTTCGGCCATATCGACGAATTCCACAACAAAAGGCGTAAAAAGAGTGAGTTGAGGGCCACCATTATAATTATCACTGTTAGTGTATGTAATGGGGATCCCTTCCTGAGACTTTACCATCAGGCGAGATTTACCATTTAGCTTACCATCAGGCGAGGAGGTCTAAACTATATCGCAATCGCAGTGCACTCCTAGTTTGTACTTTTCGAAGCAACGTCAAGTCGAAACTGCTTTGTTTTGACGCAAGTTTGCCGGAGGTATTATTGGGTTTGCCAGTGGTCCTAGTGTCGATTATATAGATTTTATTTAAAAAAAATTGAATTTCGAAAAACAAATACCTACCGAGTTGTGTGAAATAAGTACACCAATAGGTAATTATAATCTTATAAAAATAAAAAATAAATGATCGTGGGACACTAATATACATTATATAATTCAGATATCAATGTAATAAATAAATATTGTGTCCTAAAATTATACCTACATTCGATAAAATTTTATGCCTTACTGTACGTCACTATTGACAATAAAGAACAGCAATTTGCTCTTTCAAAATGTCACAATAATTACTACGAAACTTCATGAGCGGACAAACGTCAAACCGGCCATTATATCGTGCCGTAGGTATAATCTATCGAGTGACGCGCACCGTCAGTACCTATTCACCGAGAATACAGTGCACTACTTACTTATCACTTGACCATTCGAGAGGATCTATAATAATTATCGGCTCAGCAGAGCTAGGAGAGTAGGTAGTAGAGAACGCATTTGGGATCCTTTTGGGATCCTATCTTATAGATTTCATCTTCGAGTAGGTAGGTGCGAAGGTAATTACTTTTATTTAATTGCATCGAGCCTTAATAATATTCGAGTTTTACTAACATCGTACCTACCTACCTACTTCATAAGTATTTTAAATATTATAATCACAATTTTTTTTTTAGAACAAAGAAACAAGCACTCTAATACAAACAATTGTAGAGGTGCAGCCGCGAACTGGAGGCGGTGAAGGTGGAGAAACACCGGATCAAATCGTGTGGCGCATCTGTGACCAGATACGAGCTAAGATAGTGAAAAGCATCGATAAAGGACTTATGAATCAAGCACTAATGATACCAGATGACATGGGGCAGTTACACTCGCTTACTACCGTGCTAATACACGAAACTGACAGGTTTAATACTTTGCTAGGACTACTGCATTCTTCACTCAATGAACTTCAAAAGGCTATCAAAGTAAGAGTAGTTTTATCTGCTCAGTAGTTTATTTATGCAAAATTCCGAGACATAGGTACCTAGAGCAGATACCTAGGTACTAAGTATCTCTAAAAACATTTCCGAATACTTTATTTACATAAATTAATGAATAGATAATTTAACGCCATATCTAGGTAAACATCTAGGTACCTACCTACTTACTATAAATTATATCGAAACTCATTCTCATTCATTTTCTATTAGGGTCTCGTTGTAATGTCAGAGGCTTTTGAAGCAGTATTCCAATCTTTCATTAACAACAAAGTGCCTGCTATGTGGCATAAGAAAGGTTATAATTCTTTGAAATCGCTTGGAAGCTGGATTCACGATCTTACCTTACGGATTGATTTTATGGAGGTAAGTTTTAGGTACATTCAAATGTCAACACCTCCAGAATATAACTTATACCTAGGTACCTACTTTTCTGAAGACCGTATCAAAATCGAACCAACCAATAATCGTGAGATAATCACAAACAAACATACATTACCCGCCTGTTCCTACTCCTTTCGAAGTCGGTTAAAAACATGTGAGTGGTGAGGCTAGTCGAGATTGAACTCGGAGAACATTGTTATACCTACTGATGGACCTGATCAGACTAGCGACACTATTTTTAAAAAGTAAAAGTCAGGTGTAGGTACTTTCTTGTACACTTGGTGCGGGTCGCGGCCGCCGCGCCAGAACCTCCACGCAGTGGACCCGGGCACCGGAGACGGCAGCGCTTCTCACTCGCAGGGTTGGCGATACTGCCTGCGGGAAGTGCCGGCCGGGGTGTGAGTGGCCTTCTAGCAGAGGGTACAGTGGGGAACAGGGTGGTGGCGGACCCACGATGCTTGTCTCACCCCCTTTCTGAAGGTCGAGGAGGCAATCTTAAAACCGTATATATTATGGCCCGGGATCAGCTATGGTGCGAGGACAATGCACCTTTTAGGTAACCTTACATCCCGGTAATTGAGACACGAGACGGCGCGGCGGCGCGCGGCGTGCGGTTTTAGTTGGTTCGAATCCGACATAACCACCCCCAATGGCCGATGGAGGTGGTATCTGCAGGGATTTCGGATTGATCTAAAGATTAAGTGCCTACTTGGACGTGGAGTTGCGGATAACAGCCCGAGAAACCATACCTACTTAAGTAATTACGTATTATTTACAGAAATGGCTCGTAGAGGGTCTGCAGCCGAGTAGCTGGGTGTCAGGGCTTTTTTTTCCACAAGGTTTGCTCACGGGCTCGTTACAATCGTATGCACGTCGTTATCGCGTACCCATAGACGCACTGATGTTTGATTTTTACCCGAAAAAAGTATTTTTGTCACAGGATGCAGTTTATATTGAAAATAAAAAAAAACCTAAGGTAAAATATAAGCACCTACTTATCTACTTTGTTATTTTTGTTGCTATTGAATTTTACTTAGCAAGAAATTTTGCCATTCACTTCATTTATATGTTTAGAAGATTGCATGTAACCTAACAACACTTTACTGAAATGAAAACAATAAAATTTTATTTGAATGAAATTTTAAGCAATTGCTTTTTTTTATTTAATATAAATTTATTATAAATAAATTTTATTATTTTTTTATTTTTATTTATTTAATTTATTATTTTTTAATAAATTTAATAAAATATAAAAATATTTCAAAAAAATTATTATAAATAAAAAAAAATAAAAAAATAAAAAAATTAAGAAATAAATCATTTGGAAATAAAATTTTAGGAGGGTGAAGAAGTTGTTAAGGTCGTGTACGGTGATTTAGAATTACCTGAAGATGGTGTTAATATACATGGATTGTTTATCGACGCTGGACGCTGGGACATACAGAACGGTCTTCTTGTAGATGCGTATCCAGGTTAGTTGATCACTAATAGGTACCTACATATAAAACTATGCGTTTGTATTTATACGTCTTTATTGTCTTATTACGTCTTATGTAGGGCGTCCTGTCCCATGGGCATTGTAACAACAATTGGGCCTAGTTTTCGTACCTACTGCTGTAGATTATTATAATTTACTGTGATCTAGTTTACATAATTTTAAAATAAAATACCTATATTCATTTTTCTCATATCATCATTCTCTGAACCTTTTTTCCCAGTTGGGGTCGGCTTTCCAGTCTAACTGTGATGCGGCTGAACTTCGATATTTTCCGTGGAGCGACTGCCATCTGACCTCCACAACCAATGGTCATAATGACCAATGGCGATATCGAAGTTCCAAGTTAGACTGGTTGGACTTTTGTGTGCTCCAACTACCCGTAACGACTGCCATAGATGTTTGTATGGCAACCGAGACCGACAACGGTTTAACGTGCTCTCCGAGGCACTAATAAATCTGCGATAAATACACACATAAACTTCGAAAAGCATCGAAAAGTCATTGGTGTGTGCCATGGTGAACCTGGGATCGAATCTGAGACCTCGTCTCTGCAGTCCATTACCTAAACCACTAGGCTACCGCGGTTTTTTTTAATGATGATAAAATATATTCATTTTTCTATTAAAATATAATTTTAGGATAATTAGTATAAATCAATCGGATTAATATTAATTACTTAATAGGTAATCAATTTTACCCAAAATCTTAAAATTTCCGAAAATATCATTACTTACTTACACATTTTGATTATTGTCAGACCGATTATCCTTAGATAGTAGCTACATTTCAACAAGCAAATTTGAAAGATTAGATTGATTATTAGATACTTTCCGTCTTATAGTAATCTTGACAAAAGTGAATTCATACGTTACAGTAGCCACGTGGAATACCACCATCTAAGTAGGGTAGCAAATTGATATGATGTGATGAGATGACTGCGGTGCGGTCTCATCCTTAGTGTGTTAATAAAAATTTTTGAGTTTATGAAAGATTACCAGCAGGGTCCAGGTATTCAACGGAGGCGAGCAGCGCCTCCCACTCGTCACGGGAGACGCTGCTGCCTGCGGCCAATCCGGCCGGGTGGGAGTGGCCCTCTAGAGGGCTGCTCCGAGGCTCTCCACGTGTCCCTCTGACTAGCAGATGGCACAGTGGGGAGCGAGCGGGGGGCGAGCTGATTGTCTGCGCGCCGACGGTTGGGTGACAGGACGGCCTCCTGTCACCCTACACCCCACCGTCGGCGAAGTGGCGCGATGCTCGCCCCACCCCCCCTTTCGGGGGGTCGAGGGGGTCATCTTAAAACCGTAGTTGGCCCGGGGTCAGCTGGGGTGCGAGGGATAATATGCCCATTGGGTAACCTTACACCCCGGTTACTAAGGCCCGAGACGGCGTGCGGGTTTAGTCGGTTCGATCCCGACATAACCACCCCCGATGGCCGACGGGGGTGGTATCCATGGGGATTTCCGCACGATAAAAAAAAAAGGGTCCAGGTATTTACACGATTATAGCACCCCTTGTCACTCTTAAAAGCCTTGGCATTCTATAAGACTATTTATATTTTTTATAAACAGCAATAAAATTTTATTAATGTATCACTGTTTGAATAGGTCAAACGAATCCCCCACTACCTGTGGTATGGTTCAAACCGGTATTAACGTTGCCGAAGCCAGACCCCCGATACGAAGCGCCAATGTACAAGACATCAGAGAGAGCGGGCGTTTTATCCACAACTGGACATAGTACAAACTTTGTACTACCTGTGCTTTTGCCAGCCAATCAACCTTCCAGCTATTGGATTATTCGGGGCACTGCCCTACTTACTCAAATCACCGATTAAATCATCTGATCGATAGGTCTGAGATGTAAGCTGCTTCACAATCGTGAAGATTTTCAATAGGTACCTACATACTTATGAGTAAAATTTGACATTTTATAGTTAAGTTTGTTTATATATCTACCTATACAATACCAATCATTGGTCAAATCGATCCACATCGTTATTTTATTTACTTTTGATGATATTTTTGTATTCAATGAATCATTTTGCGGTCTTTTTTTAACTACTTTATATGAAATGTTTTAAGGTGAGATTGTGATGAGTACATAGGTACTCGTAATAAATACTGCTAAAATATTTTCTTTGAACTCAGCTCATGCAAAAGCCGCCCTTTAGTAGAAGCAAAGACGATAAGATTATCGTCTTTGGTAGAAGAGACCCATGCATATTATTATACTCTTTTATGATGCGAACAATTTAAGAGAATGTGAAATACAGTCATACATTATTATCTCCCTATCTATAGGTATCTATACCTACGTTGGTATAATAAAACTGTATACAGGACAATTTTACACATTGAATATTTATATTCAATGTGCAAAAATCTAGTCAAAAGTATACAAGTCAAGTAGTATACAAAATAATAATAACTAGGTATTGGGGGAGGAAATGATTGGTGATCGAAACTAATGCGAAAAATGCAATTAGTATTTTTTGTTTGTCTGCCTGTCTGTATGTGCACGTATAAATCATAAACTACCTACCTACTAGAGGTATTTTGATCAAACTTGGTACGATCATAGTTCATACTCCTGGGCAAGGGGTTAAAGGCCACTTTTTATACATGCCAAGACCCGCGGCTCTACCCTTGTGTCGTTTTTACATAGGTCACCGTGTTTTAGTCACATTCCTATCAAAATTTCAACTGTAGGTATACCTACGCATTTAATCATTTATTTAGTAGGTACCTAGGTAGGTACCTTTGCGATAATTTTTACGCCACGAGAGTATTAGGTAGGTACTATTTGTCAAATATATTTGTTATAATGTTCGAAGAAAATCATAATTTATCTCATTTAATACAAAGATAGTAAGGACAGAAAAGGATGGCGGGCTGTTGTCTATGCCTACCTGAGAGAGCGAATGGCATGAATATATCAGATGGAATTTTTGGACCCTGCCTGCAGGGAAAGTACCTAGGTACTCTAAATAGATACTGAAGAGATAGGAAAGTTTTACTCAAAGGAAACATTCATTTATTTATTTTTAAATAAAAACCTTAAGATTTTAATTTACTGCCACACTCTGTAATCGAAACTGACTTTCGTAATAGAAATAATTTGTTTTCATCATTCTTGATCATAAGGTTTAGGCCGTTTAGGAAGCAAAATTGACATTCGAATAGTTAGTTCTCTGGTCATGATATCTTTCAATCAATTTGACTATCACGGCAAAATACCCTTGGAACAATCTCAACTTCAACTTTGGATAGTGGCTAATGGAGGATACCACCATAATAAAAATCTTCTAAGTTGACATTGAATCGAAACATGTTTGACGCAAATAAAAATACTGAAAATAAAAATAGGTACAAGGTACTTTTCTTGCCTGTTATTTTCGATTTGGCTTTTATGGGAATGACTGGTTTTTGACCTCTTAACACCGAGACTGCTTACGCCAGTGCTTCTTTCGTCCATCAGCAGGTGTAACTATTACCACCGATTACCTAATAGTTCGTCTATTACGTGGACTTGAATTTGATTTAGGTCCCCAAGGTCTGAGTGGGTCCTGTACCAAAAGGTACCTACTTATTTTTTTTTACTCAGACATCCTTAGCTTTGTCATAATGTCATTACTTCCCGTTTTAGGTATTTTCAATTCTCTTATAAAGTGACAACCCTAACACTCGAGCTTGTGGCGAATGTACCTATACTCGGATCAAAAGGCGATACCTACCTACTTTAATTGTAGTTATTATAATGGCGGCATTCTTTAAGATCAAAGCAGTGCAACTTCTGTACGTAGTACCTACTATTAGGTATTCTGTGACATTGTCTACAATAATACATATAGGTGCCTACGATATTCATTTATTTGTTGTGTTCATACGACATTTTTTTTAATTGGATAAAGCTTAAAAAAAAACAAAACAACAAAATATCATGTCGTACTCTCCATCCATCCATCTACTAACTTCAAATGATAAGGACCTTTTTCTCTCAGGGGCTTTTATATTGCAAGAATTCAGCATTGAGGACGTTGTACTCTCGGAACATAGTCATTTTAAATAGGAGACGTTTTGATCTGAGAGCGTTTTAAATTACAGTCGATATGCATCCAAGTACTATTATTAGCTTCCTAAACCTTATAGTCCGAGATCCCACTGCAAAATCATGCATGCATCGAATATTTGCTAAAAACCAAATTTTACGCATATTTATGATTAGGAGAACATATATTTACTAGGTTGCCTATCAAAATGTGGCCGCTAATATGTTTAATTCAATTATTGCTAATTCATTTATCGGAAAAAAAAATTCTTCACATGGTTTTTAAATAAAATATCATCCACGTCACGGCAATACACATAAGGACTCTAAAAAATCACGGTTGCCGTTGCGCACTTCGCCGTACCTCTTCGCAGCCAGGTGTAAACAGGTACGAAGAGGCACGGCATGTGTATTGCCGTGACGTGGATGATATTTTATTTAAAAACCATGTGAAGGATTTTCTTTCCGAAAAATGAATTAGCAATAATTGAATTAAACATATTAGCGGCCACATTTTGATAGGCAACCTAGTAAATATATGTTCTCCTAATCATAAATATGCGTATTTTGTTTTTAGCAAATATTCGATGCATGCATGATTTTGCAGTGGGATCTCCTCATTTATGAACCGGAATGGTTTTCATACCGGCTTGCCGGTTGCAGGTACCTGCAGACTCTTGACCTGACATTTCTTTGCATGTGCCTGTGCCTGTTTGTGCATTGTGCATATTATATTTTCACAGAGATACATAATGCACTCGGGGCTGCTACTGCTGTTCTTTCTGTTCTGTTGTTAGATACAACGTAGACCTCACTAGGTGCCTAAAATACCCACTTTCCAATTCGCAGTTCTTAGAAATCTTAGTTTTATAATATATGTATACTGTACTATAGGGTGTTTTTGTTAATGAATAAAGATACTGGTGAGTTGATGAATCGTTTCATTTTTAACAAAACAAATAAAAAAATAAGTGATACACATCGTTATCAGAATCTGATTTATTTAATCCGGTTAAATTATCATATATTTCATGTGAAAATAATCGTAATAACGCTATTACAATAAGTATGGGAAAAGTTTAAGGGCAAGTCCTGCGTGGAGGCGACGTATCAAGTCGCGAAACTATTACCTTCAAATATTATCCTAATGTTTACGGCGGGCGATTCGAGTTGACGCTAAAATACTATGAGGTTGCCACAGTACGACACTACCAGTCCCATACCAATGTACAGTATCTGTAATTCGAGGCCCTAAATTCCCTTTATGTCAGTAGTACCATTGATCAGTACCATTGATGGTACTACTGACATACTTATACGTTACTAGTACCATTAAAAAAAAAAACAATATATTCCATCCTGTTTTTACTTGCTGAAGTACCATTGATAGTACTACTGAAACAAGGTATGTATCTTACCAAGGAGGATAATTATTCATCTGATATTAAATGTACAAAGTTACATTTAATATTTACATTTCATACATTTATAGTTTTTAATATTAGTATTTAACTTAGTCATTTGTTTATTGTAATAATAATTATGTTTGACATAATTATTTTTCCAATGGTACTTCAGCGAGTAAACACGTGATGGAATATATTGTATTTTTTTAATGGTACTAGTAACGCATAAATGTGTCAGTAGTACCATCAATGGTACTAATAACGCATAAGTGTGTCAATAGTACCATTAATGGTACTAGTAACGTAAAAGTGTGTCAGTAGTACCATCAATGGTACTGATCAATGGTACTACTGACATAAAGGGCCTAAATTATATAAATTAAGTGATTTATAAACAGCGTGCACCTAATTACATCTCCACACAGGCCTATTTACATACTTTATTATTATCGACTACTATTACATGTGAAAGTGAATGAATATCACAGTATTTCCATTAATTTGTTTTATATTACATAGCTTGGTGTCATTTTAGCAGTTCAATTAAAATATATTAGCCCTATATTATTAGAAAAATAAAAAGACCTAGACCGGAGTTTTTATACCTAACTAATGATTCACTATGTTACTCTTGTAAGTGAACAAATTGGTTTGCTCTCACTTCACTGTATTTGCACTTCAAAGCTTAAAATGTACGTTATTAAACATTGTTTAAGCTCCAAAGATTTTCCAATCAAGTCAATATTACGGCTTGAAATTGTTTATTAAATTACTAAATATACTTGGTTCTTTACATATTATACATTGATTGGTCAAAAATTAACATCGGTAGCAATAAGCACTTTCCAGCTGTAGACGTATTTGAACAATGAGAGATAGTCCGGTCAATTTAAACAAAAAGTAAGTGAAGTTACATTAATTCCCAACAAGCTGAAAAGTGGCGAAAACGTTCAAAATACCTATATATTATAAATAGAATTTGAAAGTTCCCATCTTTCCCCTGTATGGATTTTTTTATTCAACGTCAAAAAAAATGAGTTTCTCGCGATTTTCAGCAAAACGGTAGGTAAGCTTCATCATAAAAATACCTGAGACAAAATTGTAGATCATAAAATTATATATAAAAAAATAAGTGCATACTTTTTTCCTATGAGCCACGGTTTCTGAGATATAACGATTCAAATAATTGTAAAAGTTGTCGTCATAATACGAGGGCTGGTCAATAAGTGTGTGACTTTTTGAATTTCCAGCTTCTTTGATGAAATGGAAACTCTGCTCCTGTCAACAGGCAACTGTGAGTAGACTTCGGTCAAAATTTGAACAAGCTACGTCATTAAGTTTCGTGTTTTACAGTGTTGTTGATAACAGACTAGCGCGCTTATTGAGAAGAAAATGGAAAAAAGTCAATTTCGTGTGCTCATTAAGCATTATTTTTTAATGTTAAGCATTATTTACGGATGAAAACCATCACTCAAATGAAGGTTAGGATTGAAAAATATTATGGGGGCTGCACCACCCATTACTATGGTAAAAAAGTGATTTGCTGAATTCAGATGTGGTCGTACAAGCACAGAAGGTGCGGAACGTTCTGGACGCCCAGTTGAGATCTGTACATGAGAAACTGAAAAAATCCACGATATGGTTTTAGCCGATCGGAGATTGAAAGTGAAAGAGATTGTGGAAGCCATAGGCATTTAACATGGCTCAGTGGTTTCAATTCTGAATGAATACTTGGGTATGAAACAGCTTTCCGTAACATGGGTGCCGCGTTTGCTCACAATCGATCAAACTGCAAGATAATGCAAGAGTGCACACATGTGCAGTTTCCATGACAAAAATCTATGAATTCGGTTACGAAGTACACCTTATTCTTCAGATTTAACCCGGAGTGACTATTTCTTGTTCCCAAATTTAAAGAAATGGCTTGGTGGAAAGAGATTCGACTAACGACGAAATCATCTCGCAAAAAATGCCTTTTTATGACCTCGACAAGCTTTTTTTTCGAAAGGGATAAAAAAGTTGGAGTGCATTAAGTGTATAGAACTCAAAGGAGACTAAGTTGGAAAATAAAATAAGTTTTTATCTAAAAACCTATATTTGATTCAAAAAGTCACGGACTTATTGACCCGCCCTCGTATGCACACATTTCCACGCCACCTAGGCTGAGGTAATGTACTTAGCGCATTTTTTTAACGTGGGGTAACCACGTATGCCTATTCCTATTCCTATTCCTATTCAAAAAGCTAATGGAAATTTTTTTTGTTTGTTACTTTTAGTACATACCTATTTTTACTTAGTGTTCGTGTGTGTGAGATGACCCACAATGACAACCGAACTCAAATAATATAATATATGTAATTATATTTTGAACGATTACACCAATTTTCAGTTAGTTGGAAATTTATGTAGCTTCGAATGTCTAAATTGACCGGACTAAGACGCTAATTATTGAATATAATATACCATTGCTGTTATTATATTAACTGCAATGTTTTATTGTTGTAACAACATGCATATAGACTATAGAAATCGTTCGCTACTGAAGACATATTCCATAATTTAATTTTTACAGTAAACACATTACAAAAGACAGTAGTACCCTTATAATATGGAAAAATAATTAAATTATTATTATTGAATTAACTGATAACAACAACTACGGACTTTCAAAAAAATAATTTAAAATTCTAGCACTGGCCAACAGAGAAAATATTTACTGGCTTACATTTTCAAATTGGTGTTATATCAGTTCACTAAAAGCTTTTATCCAAAAGATACAATTCAACATAGGTTATAGTATAAATAATATGTGTAAATTATTGGAGGTGAAATAACATCGTATATAAAACCGGATATCTTTAGAATAATAAAATCGTTAAAGTCGAAACATTCAATAAAGTGTATTTACAAACATTAATGCATGGTTATAAAACCCTAAATGCAAAATCTAATTGTCAAGAGCTATTTGAAATTGCATTTGGAATCATTAACTAAAAGAAATTGGTGCAAATAATATTAGACCAAAAAGTCAAGAGACGTCGCTCGCCTTAAGTTTGTTTAGTAAATTGTAGTTGCTTGCGTATATGCATAAACATATGGTTAGAGCCACATACAATATCGGCAGATGTGCCCAAAATATGTACAGTCGGTATCAAAAGTAGATGATCATTGTCTGATTTTGAAAATTAGTTTTTGAGCAAATTATTTTTATATTCCTTAGGGTAAATGCTGTTTATTTCTTCTCAGGGCTCTATTAAAATATTATCATGCCGAATTTTTAATATTCTAAAACTGTACATGCATTCTCATTATCCCTCCTTCCTGTCATAGATCAGCTATAAGCCTTGATAAGTTAACCTGTTACGCGTTTCGAGAAACATGGCCCAGATAAGAAAAAAGACATGACAACAGACAAGTGTTCATTTTGAAACAAGTAGTTATTCAAATAAGTATAACCATCTGGACATAATAAGCCAGCGCAATTAACGCCAAAAACGACATAAAAGGGAATAAATTAATAACAGCACGAGACCTGTGTAAATTAAAGGAAATAAATATAGCAAAAATAACGGAAAACAAGGTCGATTTGAAGTATGGGTCAAATGGGATATTTTTTACATTTCGAGAAAAATCGGTAAAACCGGTTTTAAAGTTCCTTTTTTATGTTCTTTTCTCACAACAACAACTTCACCTTATTATTACCTAAATTTTTGTATGCAACCTTTTTCGATAGGAAATCTAGCTGAAAATCGTGAAAAACCACCTTTCACCCTTAAAATGCGTCCAATTCACGCCCGTACTTTTGATCGAGTTTAAATTTATTTTGTTCATTATTTTCGCTATATTTCCTTTAATTATTCCTCATGCTCTTAGCTCTTATTAATTTAGTCTCCCCAAAATGCTATCTGCACTGGACTAATAATGTAATAATGATACAGGAATAGGAGTAACAATATTTGAGAAACTTTTTATTCAGAATACAATTTGGTTTTAACTGTAACAGTACGGCAAAATGAGGTGAATAGGGATCAAGGGGTGAATAGAGATAAAATGGTCATTAAAATTTAGACTAATAGTTTATTTTATACACTTTATGCGGCACCCTAAAAATGGACTGTGGTTGTAACCACAGTCCATTTTTAGGGTGCCGTAGCCAAATGGCAGAAAACAGAACCCTTATAGATTCGTCATGTCTGTCTGTCTGTCTGTCTATCCGTCCGTATGTCACAGCCACTTTTCTCCTAAACTATAGGCCTATGCTGTTGAAACTTGATACGTAGACGTATTCTGTATACCGAATAAGAATTTCACACAAAAATAGAAAAAAAAAACAGTCCGACACGCACTTGGCCGGTTTTTTAATACCACATTGGTGGTAAACACGCTCACAACCCACCTGATGGGAAGCGATCACTGTGGCCTATGGACGTATGCAACACCAATGTGATATTCCAGTTACACCTGAAAGAGAATAATTGCAAAAATTGTCTGCCCATTTTGTTCCTATTCGCCCCGTTTTACTGTAATCAATACATTATTAAATGTTGACCAGTGTGAATACACAGTATTAGAACTTTGTGTGTTGAATGCATCAAGAGGAAGTAATGTGAACAATATACAATCATAGCGAGAGATGCGCGCTAGACCTTTTGCCGTCGAATCGAACCTACTTAACCTACCTACATAAACAATAGTTTCATCAAACATACTTTCATTTGTGTTACAATTACATATTAAAATTGATTCCATATTTTGATAGAAATTAAATTGAAGCCATAGACTTTAAATCTCGATTGAAATTATATTCAATTGAAATTGACCAATCCTATCGAAATCTCACGCACGACATTGCTTAAATTTTAACATCAAATCACACAACACAAGAGTTACCATTCGATCTAAATTACATAAAAAATGAACGGAATGAACAATGTTTAGCATTGACATGTGAACGTTTCCTCGAAAAGGGGGTGTTGAACTCAGCGCTCGGAGGCGACATAGGGGACTGCGGGACCGTGGGGGCAGCGTGAGCTCGCGTCTGCCCCCACCACGTTTCCTAGTCCTCTGACATGAACGAGTTCTGCGACTTCAGCTCCTCTAGCCGTGAGATCTGCTGCCGCAGGTACATTATTCTGTGAACAACCATGGCACCGCTCAAACTCACTCAAAGTTTCTTAAAATTGCGATTATTGAAAATCCAATTTATGACTTAGAAGTAAGTGCGCTTCTAATCGGGCCATGTTTTTCAGCAATTGTGTGGCTTCAATACCGGCAACAGTTGCCCAGCCATATCAAAAATATTTTCATATGGCCGAGCAATCATGGCCGGGCAATATGTTGCAATATGTCTGAAATAGTATGGCTCTCGATGCAGATTCGTAAACGTGCTACACAAGCCGGCAACATGGCTGACGAAATCACACAGGATAGAAAAGGATAGACTGTGTCAAAACAAAGAGAGCGACTGAAACAACAATAGAACTGGCCGAGAAATATTGCAGTAAAATCGACCGCCTAGCGATCATCCAGCAATATATCCCGGCAATATCGGTCATATGTGGCTACACAAAACATGTTTGGCTATAATGGCCGGGCCATTACTGAAATACTGCATAGTCTGGCTGGTATTGCTTGAAATGTTGCCGGGCTACAGTGGCCGGCAACATATTGCGGAAAAACATGGCCCGTTTAGAAGCGCCTTTACACAAACTACTATTATACAAATTGTGACCATTTAACATTTTAGACTCGTGTAAATCAGTATACTCACTTTTGTTCCTGTAACGTAGCCCTTATTTCAGTGTGTCGGACAAGTGATCGAGAGCACTTTAGTTCCGCTGAAACCCGCGTGCATTGTAAGCAACCCAGTTGATATGCTTCTTCCGTGAACTTGTTGGCCTGAAACGATAACATATTTAAATAAAATACAATTCATTTTGTAAAAGTAACAAATACCGTAGACTGAGGTTACTATAGCCCTACAGGGCAAGAATGGCCCAAATCGAAAAAGCATTATTTTCTATAAAATGATTTTTTAACTCTTATGAATTCATAAGCGTAGGCTACAATGATCCACGACATTGAATCTCGAACGTTTTTAGCAAATTATTGTCACGAGTAACCATCCCCAAGTACATTGGCCTAAAAAAAAACCTACACGTAGCTTTTGTTTATTTTTCATAATAATTCGTGTAGAAGAGAACCCTATTACCTATGTAAGCCAGAAATAAAAAAAATTATCGATCAATTATCGATAAATGGGATGTAAAGTTAAATTTTGTGTCAGTACCCTCAGTTTACCCGGTATATAATTTCCTGTTCAATGTATTTGATCCAAAACAAATATTTTACACATTCAAAACTACATTTGTATAGGTACCTGAAATTATAAATCAATAGTTATTAATGTTAAGAGAGAACTTACTTAGCCAATAAATAATCAAATATACAGGGTTATTTTTAATTAACTGTCATTTTCCCAAGGGTAGCTAGCAGACATCATAAGTAACAACGTTTGTTCTACGAATTTCAATAAAACTGAACACATTACTACATACAAAATGGATAATATTTGTAGTCACCTGTTTTTCTAAAATATCAGCAGGCCAACCAATGACGTGCGAAGTGAGGTCCGACCGCACATAATTAACAAGGGAGGGCGTCAGCATAGGAGGTGCATGGTGTAGAGTGCCGCCAACAACGGAAGAATAACTTCCTAGGCACTCCACTGAAAAACAGAGTAATGTATAAGGACATAGTACATCCAGATGTGCGTCATTCGAGCTTTTGCCAAACTTAAGAGTCTTGGATCGGCTTTTTCAGTCTACCTACGAAGCGCGGCCGCTCTTCGATATTTTCCTTAAAGTGACTGCCATCTAACTTTCACAACCCATTGGCGATCGAAGACCTGTAGTTAAACCAGTTACCGGACCTCTTAAGCCCTCCAACCACCCGTTGTGACTGCCATAATTTTATTATATTCAAACGTCGTAGGTTGCTCAACTCCATCCAGGACCGCATCATCTGGCGGTGACACGTGAAATCGCCAGCCACTCTTGTCCTTGTGTGTCTTGTGTGAAGCCGTCGACAGCCTTGGGTCTCACGGCCAACCATGCGGCAGGAAGGCAAGACGTCTATATCGACACGCACACCTAAATTATAATATCCGCCGGGCCCTTGTCACCGCCAGCGTTCCAGTCGTGCTTGAACCTGCTGTTCTGGTGCGCGACGATGACAAGTGACCAGACGATATGTCTTTGGTGCCTTGGAAAATGGGCAGGCCATTGGTTGGATTGATTTACTAAGTCATTTGGCGTTGCTGCGAATAGTAAATGGAACTAACTTTTCCTAGGTAAAGCTGTATCTAGATGTAGAGGCGGTGCATGAGGGTCCGTATTTTCCGAGTGCGTTGGTGTGGGAGGCCCAGCGTCTCGCTGCGGCGTCCCTGACCGACTGCCGGCGTCACAAGCAGGCGACGCTGCGCCATTGTTTGCCGGCACTGTCACCGACGGCGGCGCTGCCACGATACGCGGCAAGGCTGCTGCGAGCAACGAACCACTCTGTAATAGGATATGAATCAAGTCAACATCAGCCTGCAGTTCCACTTATTAGGCCCTGTTTTAAGATATTTTATATTTTTAAGATATTATTTTAAGAAATATAAACATACCGGCTGATTTGAGTTGTCCAATACGACAACAGGCGGAACTGCATTAATGTCGGAATTATTCCGAACCGTTGAATTGGCTTCCCTGGCGCCATAAGAATTCTCTGACAATGGTGTACTTCTGTCAGGAGAGATGTCCATATCTTGTAGTGACTGTCCATCTATCCAACAAAGATACATAATAAATATACAAATTGAGACAACTACCTTTAAATAATGTATTACTAAAATGGCAATACTGTCTACATTCCTCACCTTTACCGTCATGAGGAGGCACTGAATGCTTTGGTCTAGTTCTTTCGTGTGCTTCTTCCTCTCTTCCGCCGCTATTCCAATACCTTTCTGTTGCACTATTAGTTCTTTTACTAGATTTATCTGTCTCTCTTCTCCCTGACCTCGAACTTGATCTTTTATCACGATCTTAAAAATATATAAAAATTAGTTATCCATTTGTGAAGAGAGAAGTTAACGACTCAACCAAAAACACGATTTGTCTTTATGTAGTGAAATAGGATATACTTTATTGTACACCATCACAGAAAATTTACAAGCAATATTGCATAATGTACAATGGGCGGTCTTATCGATTAAAGCGATTTCATCCAGACAACCTTGGTATGGATCTGGTTGAGCTGAAGTAAATAACAATGGTGTAAATTGTAGTAGGTAACTGGGAATAAATATGTTTATTTATTTCAGTTAAATTGTTATAATAATAACTTATCCACGATCACATCCTTTTCCATATTTAGATATTAAAAAGACACGTCGGTCAGTTTTCATGCGTATTTAATTTCCTTTGTGAATATAGCGGCCCTGAGATCTACCGCTACCCCATATGATATGCGGATCTTAATAGTCACTTTTCTATGAGTTCTTCTTTACAGCAAATAAAATATCTGCTACATGCTCAGCCCGGCCCTCACTCAGGTGCTTGCTGGCGGTGTGCAGGCGATCCCATTAGCGTCATATGTCTTAGACTATTACAGGCTATTAACCCAAACCTCCACGCGGTGCACCCGTGACCCGGGCAACGGAGGCGAGCAGCGTCTCCCACTCGCCACGGGAGACGTTGTTGCCTGCGGTCAATCTGGCCAGGGTGGAAGTGGCCCTCTAGAGGGCTGCTCCGAGGCTCTCTACGTGTCCCTCTGACTTGCAGAGGGCAGAGAGAGGGCAGAGAGCGAGCGGGGGGCGAGCTGATTGTCCGCGCGCCGACGGTTGGGTGACAGGACAGCCGCCTGTCCCTACACTCCACCATCGGGCGAAGCGGCACGATGCTCGGCCCACCCCCCTTGGGGGCGTCGAGGGGGCCATGTTAAAATCGTATATGGTCCGGGGTCAGCTAGGGTGCGAGGGATATGCCTATTGGGTGACCTTACACCCCGCTAATTAAGACCCGAGACGGCGTGCGGTTTTAGTCGGTTCGATCCCGACATAACCATCCCCGATGGCCGACGGGGATGGTATCCATGGGATTTCCGCACGATAAAAAAAAAGGTTATTACGCTCCCCGTACAAAAACTTTCGATTCAACTGACATCGGTCGATTATATCATAACACGGGAACATAGTCCCACAAAGCTACAAGAGAACCAACTTAAAATAAAGAATTAAGGATTAATACATCATCAGTTTTCTATTAATATTGTATTGTAACCTTCATTTTTAACTATCAATTGTTATTGCCTATAATACGAGGCAATATTGTAACAATTTTATTGATAGTTAGAAATGAAAGTTAGAATTGCCTAACTATATTATAAGTAGTGTACAATATCGGGCCTAGGGTCCATACATTTGTGAAACATCTCCTTTAGTTAATTAAATTGTCTTTTCTTCTTCTATTCTCCTTCGTTTACATAGAAATTTTTGTATGAAGAGAACATAGAAATATTAATTTCTATGTCCTCTTCATACAAAACAGTAAGCAACTTTATAATAATTTACGATGTCTCTCGTTATAAACGGACCAATCTTTAATATGGTCGTCATCCTTTATCCAGGTTTTTTCTATATATTTGACTACCGGCCCGTGACCCGGCTTCGCCCGGGCATAAATTCTTAAAAAAATCTATAACCCGATTGCACCAACAACCGCCGGGCCTTTAACATTGAATTAAGCACTATTCATAATAACGGACTTCCATAAAATCGTTCTACCCTTATTTGCCCCCTTAGGAGTAAAATTATGAAAACCCGTGATTCACGTCTACGTTTATTAACTAACCAGAAGCAACTATATGAACTTTCATGCTTCTATCTCAAAAACTGACGAACTTCTCGTATAAACTTTCAACCCCTATTTCACCCTCTGGGGGGTGAAATTTCGAAAAACGCTGATACACGTATTCATTTATCTTTAAACAGAAATAGATGTATGAAATTTTATGCGTCTAACCTTGAAAATGACGGACTTTCATACAAACGTTTATCGCTTATTTTGCCACCTTAGAAGTAGAATTTCTAAAAATCCTTTCTTTGTGGATGCCTACAACATAAGAAGCATCTACTTATATTAGTTGTTATTTGTTAGTCCAGTGGTTTAGGCTCTGCATTGATAATCAATTCGGACCATCTTGGGTCAAGCAGTTATAATATTTAGATAAAAATATTCAAGTTGTCATTATGTATCACATTGCAAGATGACATAATATACTTCCACCTCTCTTTGATCATACCTTGCGGCAGAAGAGGTAAACCACTACATTAGCCCAACGATACGACGGTATATTTTTTAGACCATAGTCACACCAGTATGACCACAAGCAACATGTATTACACCATTGTCACACTATAACACCGACCGCTGTACCGTGGGAGCGGTACAGCGGTAGCGGTCGCTCTATAGTATAATTATACCCCATCTAACGGTCAATGGCAAAATCAATGTACATTATAGTTTTGCTATACACCAATTAGATGTCCAAAATAAAGTTCATTTATTGTTCAGTAATACAATGAAATTAAATATTATTTATATTAAATTAATAACTAAACAAAATAAATATTTACATGGCGTCATAAAATTCTCCACATCATCACTGACTGGTAATGTGTCCAGAAGGCTGGCACCATTGCCAGGTTGAAAAGCCAAAGCTCGGAGTCTGGTGTCTGCTTTACCAGTTTTAACTGCGGATTTGGCTGGACCTCGATATTTTCCGTGAAGCGACTGCCATCTGACCTTCACAACCCAATCTCCAAGCCAGTAATGACATACCATCCGGTCTCTTGCCATCGTCGCGTACCAGTCCATTAGGTTCACGAACGGTTGGCACGCCGGCGATGTCAAGAGCACGGCGGTTGTTGTCATTGATGAAGGCATGTTACAATTATACGGACTACGCTTCTACTGCATGAAAGGCCATGGAGCCCAAGGCTGTCTAAAATTGTATTGCTAATCAATCCTTAAATATAACTGCCGTAAGGATGAAATTAACTTGAACTCATGAAATTAACTTGAACTCAAAATTCTATCAGTAATTCTATCACAAAATAAATTAAAGTAATCATATATAATCTATTTAACCTCCTTTATTTTAACACGCTTTTATTTTGCTTGCTCTGTATAATATGTATGCCTGTAGGCTGTAAGAGTTTTCGGCTCTAATCTAGGAACGGAATTAAGACAAACCTATAGTTTGGGTTCATTGTAAATTGTAGACTCAAAATCGATTGATATTGTCCAATATTTCGTTTCACATACTGGCCGAGTAGCTGGTCAATATTATAATGCTTCAAGGCAATGCTAACCTAATTTTAAGGGTTTTAAGTATAATACAACTTTCTTAAAATATACTGAAGTTTTTAGTAAATCAAAGTTTGTTTGATTCAAGATAATTAGGTATGTAACATCGTAAATATTCGACGCCGTATTTTTGCGTTTGACAGCAGTTTTAGAATGTTACTGTTGCATTAATCGTACAAGTAAACTATGAAATGTATGACCAAGAAATTATATAAACTGGCAAATCAAATGTATCTACCCTATTTATAACTCATTTTGAACATTAAAATGTTTTGAATGTCTCTGTCAAATTATAAAATGCGATGATTCACACGCTCAACACAAATGGTTACATTTTACCGCATCTAGTGTTGGAATTGAATGTAGGTATTCACTGCAATTTATTGAATCACATAATAGGTATTTCACACTTATTTGCATTTATGCCCACTATTATAGTCTTGCGTTTGTAATTTTGGGTTGTTGCATCTGCTTTTAATGAAAAACATCAAATGATGAAGTTTTAATGTGTAGGGATTAAAAGATGTCGCTATATTATGTAAACTCACTCATTATTTAATTTAAAATTAATTTATCATTTATCTTATTGTATAGGTATTTTGACATAATAATATTTATATATTATGAATATAATTGATCCAAAATAATAGTGAGTAAATAAAATCCAACACTCCATCCATCAACGTCCTGGGAGCAGTCACGCCGCGTTTGGCTCGAGGGCCGTGTTACCAGAACCAGAAGGTGGTAACACGGGACGTCCGAGTTAATAATATTTGCGAGCAAGAGTTAATAATAAAACAATATTATTCCAGCGATTCAGAAACTGATTTGTATTGGGGTCTACTCCCCTTTTATAAATGTATTTCATATACCAATAATTGTTTAAATGAAACAATTAAACAAGCATTACTAAATTACACTGTTTAATTTAGTAACGCTTGTTTAATTGTTTTATTTCAACTGGCCAATCAATCAAACCCAAGAATATTATTGGGTTTAATTGAATTAAACCCAATTATAATGTTACATTGGTATTGACAATAGTCAGTAACATTGATATTTACTCTCATCAATTTTATATATCCTAACAACGCTAGGGATCACAGTTTGCCATATGTCATAGAGATCATGCTATATTTTACCGAGTATACATGAATAGCAATGTCATTAATTTCATTGAATGGTTTTAAAAATTTGAAACAATAGCTTTAAAAGATATTAGCTTCTCATATTCTGTACTTTTCGTAGGTTTATCTAAATGTTAATTTATTATTAATTTAATTTTTAAATTTTTTATTTTCTATATTTTCTGACACAGGATTTGCAATAAATTACTTAGCCACTGATAAAGGTAAGTTCTAAGGAACCTATCAATCAACAAATGCAATTGTAAGATATATGCATGTATAGATAAGGTGATGACAGCCAAGTTTATATGGAATAGAAAGACATTACAGTAGCAGTAGAACAATTCGTTACAGTAAAGGACATTAAGGGCTATAATTTCAATTTAATTAGGTAACTATTACAATGTAGTAGCATATTGACAGATGGCTCTACTGATAGCTTTTGATGTGATATACATCAGTAAGGTTATCAGTCAGATGCCTGCAGTATTATTGATGCCAATGTACAGATTGAACTCTTAAGTGGTAAGTAGAATAGAAAGTACCTAAGTATATTAAAGTGTATAGATTGAGGGGAAGATGCCACTTGATACCGTATTGCTTTTGTGGTATTATTGCACAATGAATGTGACAGGAAATCTATTTGAGTTGTGAAATTTATATTTGTTATTGCCTACAGAGCTACTTTCTAAAGCTTTGTAAGTTCCACATGTGTAATGGAATTTTTTTTACCAATAATTCATAATGAAATCTATCAATGATTAGTTACATATTTTTTGTGCTTTTCTGATTTTATAGCCATTGAAAGTTGGTATTTAGATTAACTCATTGCATTATCAGTTCTTCTGATAACACATCAAACTTATACATCCTTTTGACAGACACAATAAACACAAAATAAGTCCATAAAAAAGGACAAAGTGGATTTACATTTAGTCCTCCAGTTACATAATAAGTTAAGCAGCCTCAAGAAAGTAAACTAATTATGCTAAACTACCAATATCATCATTCTCTGAACCTTTCTCCCCACTCAGTTGGGGTCGGCTTTCCAGTCTAACTGTGATGCAGCTGAACTTCAATATTTTCCGTGGAGCGACTGCCATCTGACCTCCACAACCAATGGTCATTATCACCAATGGTGATATCGAAGTTCCAAGTTCGACTGGTTGGACTTTTGTGGGCTCCAACTACCCGTAACAACTGCCATAGATGTCTGTATGGCAACCAGGACCAACAGCTTAACGAGCTCTACGAGGCACTAATAAACCTGCGATGAATACACATATAACTTCGAAAAACATCGAAAAGTCATTGATGTGTGCCATGGTGAACCTGGGATCGAACCCCACACCTCGTCTCATCTCGGATAAAGGATGACGACCATATTAAGGATTGGTCGGTTTATAATGAGAGACATCGTCCATTACCCAAACCACTAGGCTACCGCAGTTTTTAAACCTAACTACCAATATATATTGAAAAATATATAAGAAATAAAACAAGTAACTTACTACTTCTGGCTGAATATGTTGAATCTTTGGATGATGTCCTTCTGGAATCCCATTCTCTAGGCTTTTCCCACTGTGACACTTCACTGATACAGTTATAATAATACTTCTTCCCAGATGAACTAATATGTTCTGACCATTCACGGCCAGATGAAACGCTCGCAGAAGGCGCACTTCTCTTGTCATATTTATTACTCCTACTAACACTAATGTTCATGCCACTAGTCCTATTTTTCTTATCGGGTTCATTTCGTTCATGATTACTCCGTTCTCTTTCACTATCTTTGCTGCGTTCCTTTGGTGATCTGACACTATCTGGAATTCAATTTAGTTATAATTAGTTGATAATAATCTTGTTATTATTTTCAAAATTAAACATTCTAGATATGAAGATTAAGTGAAAGACATTATTACCATTCGCAATTAGCTATAACTTTTGATAATTGTCATAATACATATAGTCACCAATCAATCGCAATTGCTAATTACCTGAACTAAATGATGAATGATTTTAGTAAAAAGCATGTAACTAACATGCTTTTTACTAAAATCTTCAGCTTTCTTCTAAAGTCTTTCAGTTAATTTTATGCTGTAGATTTTATAAAATTTTAGTAAGACAATTTTCACAACATTCAAACATTCAACTTTAAATGTCTAACTGGTAAGTTAATGTAATTATAAATACTTAACTGAACCAGCACATTGAATTGAGGGTGCCAGGTTTTTGATTGATGGGAAGTGTTTATAGCTATCTTTTTTACTCACATGCTTATCCCATCTTTCATAGTTCTTTAATGCTAATTGTCAACAATTGTCAACTATTGGTATGTGGATCAGATTTGAGTTGTCAATTACTATGAATGTGACATATCTTGTGTATAAAATCATTGGTATATACATTAAATTTGTAGCAATCTAAAAATCTAAATACTATCCATAAACTAATCAGTGATAAACATATGAATGAAAAAAATAATAATTGGGTTTCATAACCATCTCTATTATTAGTTTCAAACAAATAATGATGTATGTATATGATTTCAATTTGTATTCATCCCTACAGGTAGAGTGCATAATTTAAATAATGAAGTGAAACTATTATACACTTTAATTAATTTAATAATAGTTAAAAATTGAAGACAACCTTTTCTCTCTATAATACACTTATTATTTATTATCAGTTCAGAGTTGAAGATATAAAAACATACCTGTATACTTATTTCTAGAGGATTTGTAGTCTCTATCTCTCTCCTTGTCAGAAATCTTCTGTATGTAGGCATTTCTGGCAGTTGGATATCCTCTGTCATCTGCCACATGAGTGTAGTGGTGGTGTCCATGGCTAGATTGACTTGAATGTGTTCCATGGCCATGTGAAACATTGCCATTGGGCGATCGGAGAGGAGTGTACCGGTTTTCAGCAGAGACATAATCATTTGCTGCTCTTCGTTCACTCTTTGAATTGTATTTCTGTTCAAAGAAAAATGACATAATAATGAACAGCAGGAACAGCACAGAAGGAATTTAGTGTAATGAAATAAAATTTATAACATCATATTATGTTTTAAATTGATTTATAGATATACTTTCTTTGAAATTTTGTTTATCATGTTGACATGTTTTGAAGATGTAAATAATGTCTGAGGTTTTCAAATATATATTATTTTATTTACATCTATTATATTATAATCTAGATCACAATGTAAATATATTATTTCATTCACAAGTTTAGTGGAATAATAATATTTTTGGTACAACTACATACGTATGTCTATTAAAATATAAAACTGAGATACAATATATCATAAAACATTATTATTTCACAATTACATACATAATTGAATTAGGTAGTTGTTTTGAGTACAATAATTATAATCCCAACGAAAATGTGCCGTGAAGTGAATATGAAACTATTATCATTTGTTCATGGCTATGGCTGTGTTCAATAAACAGGAAAAGAATAGTCGGGCACTGTTACTACATAATTCAAGCAAAGTTTAGCCTAATTCAGTCAACATCAAAGTTAGATACATTACCACATATGAAAACGGTTGATTTGCTCTTACCTGATACGGATGGGACTGATGCTTCTCAAAGTACCTGAAATCATATAAAAATATTTATTACATTCACCTAAATTATAGCAAAACTCAAATCGGCGACCGCCATCTAAAGATTAAAGCCGAAGCATTCAAAATCATATCATACCCATCACTTATTCGCTGAGGTTTCCTTGCATGCATTACCATCAATGCAAATGTACGATTTATTACGGCCTCAGTAATAAAATTCAAAATGAAAGCACTGTTATTAGAAACAGTTTTACAGAAGGCCGTGGTATATCTTGATGGACGCCATGTCACATTCAAGACACCCAAGCAGGAAAGAGCCAATATATGGAAAAGAGAGAGACAAAACATTATATCGATGATCGACGCTTTGATGAATGATAGAATTCTTGTGTCTATGGTGAGAGTCCAACATGACATGTTGGACTCTCACCATAGACATGTGTTTAACTATGATAAGACTGCTAAAGAATGGGGGTGAAATAATCATGGGCCGTTAAAACTATTACTGGTATTACCTATCAATATTACTCATCTTAGCAGATGGGTTTATGCCCTTATGCCCTGGTATATTGGGTGAAAGTAAAAACGCTCGAATAAATTCCCAAAATGCCAGAGCATTAAACACATCATGCTTAACTGATTGCCGATGGAAGCCAGCCCACACGTTGGCCAACTTGTGAGACGTTGATAACGCCAGCTAAAAATTAAAAATAAACTGTTCATTTTATAAGTAACAGAACCCCACATAAAATAATTTTATAACAATTAATTGACACAAGAATAAAGAAGAAATTCGGTAAAACGATCTGGATATTATAGTAAAATTTCATAAATCGGTTTTTTATAATCATGGCTTTTTTTGTTGCCACTGGACTGGACCCTGGACCACATCAATCACAAACCAAACCACAAACCATACCAGCGAAGTGAAGCAAAGAGAAAAAAAAACAAACTTCCGTTCAAATGATAGACGTTTTTATTCTATTTAACTATTAAATGTTGTGAATAAAGTGTTCTAAATTAATATTGATTAACTGAAAATGGAAGGTAAATAAATGAAAAACTTAAAATTCAACAGTAGTTTGATATTACATTAAAATTAAAACTTTAAGAGTGACTCACTTGTACATTTTATAAACTGTTATGGCGTTTGTGTCTCGATATACACAACGCATATTCGTATCTCTCGTAAATTACTTCATGTCGGCCATGGTTTTTAAGAGTACATAGTTCAAAAATCTGCTAAAAATTTAAAAATGAAGTTTCTGTAATTATAGCTATACAAAACAGTGAAACCGTACCGTTTTTAGGTTATGTTTCCATCTTTTATTGGTATTTTAGGTGGGTTCAGTTCAGTGAGACAAGAGATCAGTTGCATGTTATTTTCGAAGACAGTGTCCCTATAAGTGATGTCTGAATGAATTTCTCACGGTTTCTAGATATTCAGTCATGGTGGGAAGTGCCCAGCATCGCGTACTTTTGTTCTTTATTCAGAACAGCGTTCAACCTTTTGGATTTTGACATTGAAGTAAGTAGCTAAAGATTTCTGCGGAAAAATGATTGCTAGTGGTTTCTATAAAATTAATTCACGTCGTTATGATAATTTAAAGGAACTAGAAGAAGCTCTACTAACCGATGGCACAGAAGAATCGGCCAGTTCTCTACTGACTGAACTAATAGTGCGACTGTTGAATGGTTGTTTGGGCAACAATGACATCTCAGCCTTTAATTATCAGGTATTCAGAGTAGAAAAATATCCTAAAGGTATGAAATTGTGCCCCACAGATACTAATATCTTATTATTTTCAGATGTACCTGAGAAGGCTGTTTAGAACAAAATGCCAAAAAACAAGCAAATGTAATCCTTTTAATACTGATATAGACTTCCAGTTTTTGCCTCTTCGTACTAAAGTTGAGATTCTGTATGCCTTATGTGAATATCGTCTTGATGCTGATGATGTTTTTGATTTGTTTAAAAACCTTGAAGCTGAAAGCTTGAGAGTTGAACCTCTTGGGTAAGTTACTTTTGTAATACTCAATGCTAGTCATCAATGAGTGCTTATTATGATACAGATGAGTTATTAGTTAGAATTTTATTGTTATTCATCAATTTTAGATCACTATTTTTTTATTGCAGCTATGATGACAATTACTCTGCATACTGGTATTTTTATGGCACTAGATTATATCGAGAAGATGTATTAAAGAAACCAAAAGGCAAAAACAAGAAGAAGAAAAGTAAAGAAAATAAAAAACGTGGCTGGTTTTATGGGGATGATTGGCTTGATGATGATGATAGTGAACGGGTTTGGCAAGTGGTTTGCTTTACAGAGGAAGACTGGACCCACCTGACAGAGAAGTTTAGCAAAGCTACTAGCAAAGTTGAGAAAGAACTTCATCGTTCACTGTCACAAAATTTTTTACCTGAAATACCTAGGCTTTTTCAAGAGAAGGAACGTTTACAGCGCAAGAGGTAATATTATTATTTGATATATATAATATATAATAAGGCCACGGTGACAGCTTCCCATCAGGTGGGCTGTGTGCTTGTCTTTCACCTTAATGGTATAAAAAAAGTCAGTAGTATATTTTTTCCAGAAGAATCAATGGATAATCCATTGATTCTGAGAAGTTTTTTTTAAATGTAAGCTGAAAAAATTGCAACATATTTAAATTAATACAGTTAACAACAGAAGGAACATAGCAAAATGTTTACTTTTATAAACATTGCTTGCTATACTTTTGTTAACTATAGGCACTTATAGGCCTTCTAGGCAGTATAATCGTACTGATTCTTCTAGAAGTATCTAATAGTTCTTAATTGTTCAAGTAGGTGGTATTCCAAGGTAACATCATTTGTTGGTCTTCTCTACTATTACTTTTCCATACCAAGTCTGAAATAAGTGGTGTGTCCTTCCACCACAATAGATGACCATTAGTATATCACTGTTTGTTTAATATTATTGATAAACCTGTTTATTGCCAAAAGCAGCGGTACTATTTGCTTTGTACCTAATTTCTACCTTCATGTCATGTCTCTTGGGATCTCTTTAGGAAATATTAAGCTTTACACTACTTATATCATGATTTTACAGCTAAAAATAAACATTCTAGTAATTAGTCTGCTTCACATTCTTGTTTTTATTCAGAACAAATATTGTGCTTTCATAACATAATAAAGTTTACTGTGCTTATCTACTGAAAATATATCTTAATATGATTATTATCAGTATTCTAGAACCCATAACACAAATAATGGGTCTAGATGGTAGATGGCATTCTTTAATATGTCATAGACTAGACTAGAGGACTTTATATTCGAAAAGCAGACAATTTGGTCAACAAACCTTAATATAAATATACTATAGTCACTACAGTGCCACCATTCAGGTTTCAATATAACTAACAACCATTATCTCAAGAAAATAATATTTTAATAATAAATCTGTTTCTATCTAAGTATGTTTATCTGCATTTAAGAGCCCATAATAGCAGCTATTTAACCTATTATTATTATGCTTACTTTGAATTGAATCTTGATAGCAGGGAGAATGGATATACACTTATTATTATGCCTTTTATATCATAAATATAGATAGATATATATATATTAAATTATATTTTTAAATAGGTACGTCAAATAATATAAAAAAGATCTAAAAATAAAATTATATTTTTAAATACCTACATCTCATCATCATTCCCTGAAGCTTTTTCCCAACTCAGTTGGGGTCGGCTTTCCAGTCTAACTGTGATGCGGCTGAACTTCGACTTTTTCCGTGAAGCGACTGCCATCTGACCTCCACAACCAATGGTCATTATGACCAATGGCGATATCGAAGTTCCAAGTTAGACTGGTTGGACTTTTGTGGGCTCCAACTACCCGTAATGACTGCCATAGATGTTAAATACATCTTAGAATATATTTAAAAATATAAAAGATAGTAATCAATTGGCATCAGGTACAGGAATCAAGCTATAATGTGGTTAGGGCTATGTTGAGGAATGTTGCCTTCAGCATCAAATCCTTCACCTAACTGTAAGTGACCCTATTATCATAGTTGTTTAAGGTTTTCGCCTATTAACAATAATTTTGATGTATTGATTGAAAAATTGTGAGACGTGAAATATTTATTGCTGTTTACAAAACTGAACTTTTACAGTATCATGTTTGAATTTCATTTTTATTTTATGTTGCAATATTTAATTTTGGCAGTAAGCTAACCTTTATAATATGTTATGATTACTGCGAAATGTGCCATTTCTGTTGTACATAACTGAGTATTTCTACAAAAGTGAGCTTCAAGTGTGAGAATTATGGAGTGTTTTAATTCAAGCTGTGCATTAAAAATGCGAATAAATGTTCTCTTTGATCTTTGCGTGATTTGAAATAGAGTAATGAAAGTATTTAGACCACAAAAAGAAGTCTAACCCTCTCTCCTTTGGGAAATTTGGCAGGTCTAAATACAATCATTATTTTAATAAGTTGGCTGTGCGAGCTATATGGGTCCAATAGTCTTCTTTGAAGTTTAAAAAATATATATAAATTGTAAAACCGTCCGCTGTGTTGATTGGGGCTCAGTGTGGGCAACCTTCGCAGGCGTCCGCGCCGCATGCTGATTCATGCAAATACAATTTGTACATTTCACTATTTGTTCTCGACTTAGTCTGCCGTAGGTGCCTACGATGGACCCCGCACCGGCTCCCGATCTGCTCGCTCTACAATATTTATTTTCTAATTTAGTAGAAAGAAAGAAAGAAAGAAGTAAAAACATTTTAATTAAGACACGCACAAATAAGAACTTACACTATGTAGGTACGTATGTCTATTGTGCGCACGTAAAACGTGGTCATCACCACCACCTCAGCGTAATTGCTACAATACTATACTATATAAACCGTGATATGAACAATAGGCATAAGAACAATATTGTAGTTCTTAATAGTCGACGGTACAATGGTAGTATTATCATATCAGCCCAGGTTTCAAGTTCCCTAAGGAAATTAGAAAAGTAATGAATCTACCAAAAAGGCTATGATAAAATTAAAAAACATTTTTATGACAAACAAGGTAGGCTAATCATCTACTCGTATTAGGTACATTGTAATTATAATATGATTGCTTCGCATCTGTCAATTGAATGTAATTTCTCGTTCTCCAAAACTTTTGTTATACCTATTACCATTTATTATACATATAAAATTTCTGTAAAACAATAGGTATCTAAATGGCACTTAATAGCTTGCGCAGACGAGGAATTTTTGTCCGCGGACTTTATTGTCCTCTAAAATAGATCGCTTACAATTGTATCGAGTAACGCAAACGACGGATTAAAAGTACCGCGTACAAAACATTCAATTGTAAGCGATCTATTTTAGAGGACAAAAAAGTCCGCGGACAAAAATTCCTCGTCTGCGCAGGCCCTAATTGGTATAAAAATCGGTTGCGTGGTTTAGAAGTTAACTGAGAAACAAACAGACGCGCAATAGTAACTTTATTTTATACCAATGTGTGCTTATACAGGTCCCACGGTGATGCCACATGGTGGGAAAGTATCTTAGATAATGTCAACTTCATTTTGATTCATAAATAATTATTTAAACTGCATTCAAAGATTTTCGAAAAATCGCTTTCAACACTTGGTAATTGAACCGGCTAAAATTCGAAAACAACATTCTGTACTGCTATGGCATAAATCGATAGGGTCATTGGTCATTGTGTGTCAGCGAATGTAACTATGTACTCCGCTAGACATCCCGTGTTAGCGAATGTAACTGCTCCGCTTGAGGTCCTGTGTTCGATTCTCGGGACGGGCTAAACGTGTTATTCAGTTGTTTCTCAGTAGTTGTTTAACAGTTGGAATTTTGGAAAAAAGAGCTGTCGACGGCAATTGCGTAGAGACTGAAAATAGCTGGCGAAACATGGATTTTTAATAGAACTATGTCCATCTCTTCGAAGATATACAGGCGTGAATTTATAAAAGAATCAATACTATTATAAAATTGTTATGTTGCTGTGTCTGTACATTTGAGATATTTCAAAAAATACTTGGGTTACCTACCTAATACGAGTATGAACGATTCTGAAAACAAAAATATTTTTTTGGAAGATTATTTGTTCGCGGTGGACGCAAAAACTACAAAACGGATTTTAATGAGCCTTTTTTTTTCTGTTAAAAAAGTTTTGATCATGCTTAAAATCTTATGCATGTTTAATCACAATCAGTTGAGTATAACCGGAGATACTGTAAAAAAACGAGAAAACCGACGTCTACGCGGATAGATTCGCGGGTATAGGCTAGGTGCTAGGATCTAAGAAATCACAGTTGACGACTCTATTCATAATAATTAATGAATAACCGAAATACTTGGCTGAGCGCAGCAAATTTTACGTATCTATGTAAAGCGGGGCCACGGTGGCGTGGCGTGACAGCTAAGGCGCTGGACTTATAATTAAAAGGTTGCATGTACTGACACAACCAACTTATGATAGCTTAAGGCCTGTTGTCCATTACACGGTTTCTCGCCGTGAAAATCTACGGTTAATTCGCCGCGTGTAGGCACGGTCGTCAGTGTTGTATGGATCACTATAAGAGCTTGTCGACTTGCGCCGTGCTGTTGCGCCGCCGTGCAAGTCGACAAGCTCTTATAGTGATCCATACAACACTGACGACCGTGCCTACACGCGGCGAATTAACCGTAGATTTTCACGGCGAGAAACCGTGTAATGGACAACAGGCCTAAGAGGGCAAAAATTATTAAGTGTCCCACGTTTGGCTTATTCTGTGAGAATGAAATAAAAATATCATGTATTGCATGTAAGTGCTGTTGACTACAGAAGCGACCAATGCTTTTGGCAATAAACAACGCTAATATTTGTTAAGGCGTTTGGTATACAATTTGAATTCAATTTTCAGGCAATCCTAAAAAATGTCTACAAACAACCTTTACCACCTAAGTTATTCATGTCAGGCTACTCTAAGCAGTAAACCTAAAAATGAGAGATGGAACTACAAAGTGATCAAAAGTACCTTACAGGTTTAATCATTAAGTGTCCTCGACTATTTTTATAACTAAAAAGTTCTACTCACTGGTTAACTAGTTACCGGTGTTATGACTATAATATATTAGTTACTTTGCCTCTTTTCTAAGCATATTTTATATTATGTTTAAGGTTGTTAGAATTAGCACCTCGACGTACATCAAGTCGAGTGTTGCAAAAGATCAAACAAAAAGAAGAAGAAACGAAACAGACGCATGACGGCAAAGAAGAAGAGGAGAGGAAGGAAACACCTGATCTTGCACGGGAGAACAGAGCCAGGCGCAGGAACTTGCTAAGGTATATAATACTCACTATACTTTGTGAAATATAGCTTGGGTCCTATGACAGATGTCAAAATGACATTACTAGAGATGTAAAAGTGTATATGTGTAAAATAGACTAAGTCAAATGAGTATAGGTAGGTACAATGAAAATGCATGTATGTATATTGACAAAGACTATTTATTTACTCTGAATCGGATAATGGGGTCAAATGTGTCCTACTCACAATGCGATTCCATTATCTATAACATAGGCACCCAATAGCGAACGTTAATGAGGGTAGTTGTGTAAAAATATTTAACCTTCTTATTAAACCTTCCATTTGGGATATTTGTTATTATCCCAAATGGAAGGTTTAGTACAAATTTGGACATACATAGGTATATGTTTGTGGCAAACAATAGTTGTTTATTACAACCGAGTGTGTTAATTGAAGTTTTTGAGAATGCTGTTAAGGAAGCATGTGCATTAAACGTCGGATTTAGTTCCTTGAACAAACTCGGGAGGTGTCTCAAATCGGCCCAAACAATTCGCTCTCATTTGTATGGAACAACCATGAAGCTATAGATAAACATGAAGGCCAAACTGGGCAGAACAGCTTGAATCAAATACCTACGTGTCTCTATCTCACTCTCTGTGGGCCAACTTCTCTTTCGTGTATTGTACAAATCTTATTAGTATCTCCTAGTAAATTATAGAAATAGATCATACTAACCAAACATGCAAACTTGTTTAAATGGTGATTTCTTGCTTAGAAGGTTACCCTACTTAGAAAGAGAAGTCAGCCCACACAGAGCAAGATATAGTAATATACAGATTGTGCTTCAAGTAGGTATTCGAAGTGTGGCCTCCATGTTTATCTATAGCTTCATGGGAACAACCAATCCAGATATAATACAGATCAGTGCCAGGAGCCCAAAATGTCAAAAATTCCCTAGTATGCAGATAAGGACAACAGATTTTATGTCTGTCCCGCTAACTCTTACCATCAATTTGTATATGAGCATCCCTCTCTGATTGCCATTGTCATTTTAATGTCTTATCAATTACTATACTCTATCTACAATTGTACCATACACGGCGGTTGAGGTGACATACAATAAAATTCATGCACTGCCAGATATCGCTTCGCATTCAGCATTTTTTTATTTTGATAATGTGAAAAATTTAGTAAAATGGTACCTACTGATTGATATACTATCAATGACATTTGTGTTTCACAATAATCAAAAATTATTATAGGTATTTAGCTCTTTGAATGCAGTTTTGTAAAAAAAAACTGCATTCCAAGAGCTAAGTAACTTATTGTAATCACACCATTATGTGGGCCGACTAGAATTTCAATAGACTTAGAATACTATGAATTTCTTCTATTGCAGATCTAGATCAGAATCTTCTGATTCCTCTGAAAGTTGTACAAGTGCAAAGGAAGAAGAAAAAAAGGAAGAAATGCCTCAAAAAGTATCAAAACAATCAAAAAGCCACGACAAGCGGTCAAAAAACTCATCCTCCACTCAGAAGGGCGAGCCACCACCAGAACCACTTATGAAGACAGGACGGAAGACAAATAATTCACTAGCATCTGCTACAGGTCAAATTTTGATACCTGACAATGACGAACCAGTCAGTAGCACTCGAAAGAAATTAAAGACATCGCAAATGTAAGCAAAGCTTTATCTTATCCAGGCCCCGTAGACAAATGTCAGTGTATTCCGTAGCGTAAATCGCTACGGAATAGAAACGATTAGGTCGACCAATCACATCCAAGCTCGTCGCCGGCGTACGATGCGCGCGCCGCGGCGGAATCACGAGCTGGAGTGTGATTGGTCGACCTAAACTATTCTATTCGATACGATTCGATAGCGATTTAGACTTTTTCCACTTGGCTACGGGCACAGGTTGCACAATATCTATAATGACCGGCAAACTTCGTGAGAACGTACACTAGTTACGCAGACCGTGTTTTCAGTTTGGTGGAAGCGCGCTGACCAACCAATCATAGAGTATGTATATTAGCCAATCCAGGGCTCAAAGAGCTTGCCTCTGGCTATTGGTTTTTTGGTTAATCAGTTAGTCCACATGTGCAATCTTGTTGACGTTTGCTATTTACTTCATTGTTTAGTTTATCAATGTTTCACCGAAAGAAACTTAGATTGTATATTTAAAATGGTGACCTTTTTTTTCAGTTTTGGCCAAACAGAAGAAGACATTCAGACAGATATGTATAAAGTTTTAAAACAACTGACAGCTCACGACGATGCTTGGCCTTTTATGGATCCAGTAGAAGAGGAATATGCACCAAATTATTATGCGGTTATAAGAAGACCTATGGATTTGCGCAAAATGGAAGAACGCCTCGATGCGGGTTATTACTCAGACTTTTCAATGTTCAAAGCAGATTTTAAACTTATCGTCAACAACTGCCGCTTGTATAATGGCCAAGATAATGGTTAGTATTCAATGAAATTACGATACTCTTGCAATGGTCTAATACTAAAGTGAAGTACATATTATGTTATCTTAATTAATACTATCGCGATGTCAAAAGAGTACTATGTTGACAGAAGTCATACTTCTCGTTCGCTGCACTCGCTGATTAGCGCATGTCCTGTAGCACTCGTGTTTACGTGAGAAGGCCCAATTCGCCTAACTTTGACTATTTATTAAGCGTTAGTGCCGTATCTATCTCTTTGATATACGATCATTGTATACATATCCAATATAATTCTATTAATAGGTATATTTTTTTTTAGAGTATACTGTGATGGTAGATAATTTACAAACAGCATTTGATCGGTTGACTGAAAAGTATATGCATCGACTATCATCGTCAGATGAAGAAATAGCTGTCGAATATCAATTACCAACTCCCTCGAGAAAACATAAACTGAAAACAAATGAATCTCCCAGTCACCACAAGAGAAAAAAACGAAAATCTCACTCCGATGCAGGTATTTATGAATCCAAGTTTTTCTAGAGAAGATTAATTAACAGGAGAAATAAAATTTTCGAAGAAATCAATACGAAAGTCCTTCTTAAACCTATGTTAGGTTAGAAATAAATGTGCACGGGAAGCTGTATTTTTTTGCAAGGTGATAAATTAAGATATGAATTCAAAAGATATTTCACAAATGTATGGACCCTGGGCCCAAAATTGTACAGTACTTAAAAAAATAGTAAGGCAATGTAGTTTTCATTTTTCACTAATTCAATTCTTATAATATTGCCTTGTATTATTGCACTATCTAATTAAATAAAACACTTTCTTGCAAAACAAGAAAAATGGCGGACTTTGGATTTTACATACCAATTACCGATACATGGTTATGATAATAATTTAAATCGACCCATAAGATTCGGCCAACACTTTGCCGTTACCTACTGAAAGCACGCCCTATAGTGCATTCTCATTTTAATCGAATAGAATGTGTCAGTTTTGGCACATTGTAGCCTGGGCTCCAAACCAGCAAAACTTTGGGCAACGTTGCTGATTATAATTTGTCACCGAGTTCCATTGAACCTACCTATCTTTGCAAAATGTTAAGTCTGTTCCACCTTTAGATTCTCTAGCTACCCATCGTATCATTGAGCGAACCAGGTGAACTGGTAATCGTGGTTCGACTATTGAGTCGAACTACGTGGTCCTAAGATTTAGTAGTTCATCTGGCAAGATTGTAAAATCGAACCAAATGGAAAAAAAAGTTCATGTAGTGCGATTGATCGAACCATACGGTCGAACCACGTGGCCACAGGCGGGCATTCGCGCGAGCAAGTCCAAGTTGGTCTCGTCGCCATCCATGCACGCCGGGCATCTGGGGTAGCTTTTCACGCCAATCAGTGTCAGGTGCTTGTTGCCGCAGAGGTGGTATCCGTGGGGATTTCCGCACGAAAAAAAGATGCCTGATTAATCGGCAGTGTCTATACTGTACCTTAAATATTGCTTGGCTGTCGCTGTAATTGGTAACCTTTCCTGTGGTCAGGTGGTCTACCATTTCCGCGTATTCCATAATAGCGAATATATTTTCTTTTGTCCTTCTTTTCGTTTCGTACTTTTGATTTGTCCTTCATCTTGTCCGTCCTGAGAGCTCGCTTGTCTTGAGCTTTCCCGTTTTTCTCAAGTGCCTTTGTCCACCAACATTGTCATTTACTTGGTTTGATCCCTTTAAGTAGGCAATGTGGACATGCCTTATGCTATTCCTCTCTATGCCCCCCTCAGAGCCCCAGTAGGTTAGCTTCTCTTTCTATGTCGGAGAGGTCTTTTAACGAGTTGTAGCCGCCTGGCTCGTCTTTATTATGGTGTTCATATGTTATAAACACTAGCTAGCATATATGCATTCCCTGTTGGTTAATGCATGGTTGTGTGTAAGTAAGAAAATTAATTCATAATTTTGGTTTCAGGTGATCCAAAATCAAGTTCATCAGATGCAGTGCAAGAAGATAAAGAGGAAGACAAAGATGAAGATACGCTGAAATCGGAAACGCAAAAGACAAAAGAATCTCACAAGAATAAACAGAGCAAAGGAAAGAAGAAACACAAGAGCCATCATCGTCATGGCAAACATTCCAAGAACCACAAAAGGGACTCTCACAAATCAGATCATGCGGAATCCACGAAAACGAAACACGGTAAAAAGCAAAAGCACAGTAAGAACAAAGACAGAGAAGGAAAGAAGTCGAAACAGAAGAAAAAGAAGACCAAACATCATGACCCAGAACCAGTTGAGATTATCAAACGGAGCACTTCACAAGAGTCCTTAGAGAGCTCTAACAGAAGTAGAAGTGCCAGTCCATTACCTTCAATACACACACCAACACCTTCTCCAACCGAGTTAGATCAAACAGAACCACTGGATCAACTTCATGACTCTGATTTCGTGAAGGATAAATACGACAAAATAAAAGAAAGAAGACGAAACACAAACAAGGATGCTTGGGAATCACTTTTTGACTCCAAACAAAAAACTGTTGATAAACAAAAGCAAAATTTAAATATTCCCGAAAAGAACAAAAATCAGAAGCTGCGAGAGACTATTGAAAAGCTTAAAGCTAAAAATGAAAAATATAAAGACAGTTCACTTTTCAATACTTTATTTGCTGGTAATCACAGTAACGTTGATAAAACTTCTGAGTCCAGTAACACTAATGATATAACAATTAGAGACGAATCTGAAGATGACCCTTCAGATAATCAACTCACAGTAAAGTCAGCGCCTAAGAAAGGTAACAAGAAGAATTCGGCCAAGAATGAATCTGCATCCGAGGCTCTTGAGCAAGCTGTCAAAGATATCAGTAAGTGGCTTGATGGTGCTCCTAAAGGGTCTACCATGAGCTCTCCCTGTGATAGCCCAGCTCAAACTATTTCCACTGAAGAGCATGATAACAGCCGTCTAGATGACGAACTGTCCCAGGGCGAAAAACCTCAGGCTAGAAAGGAACATTCTCGTAAACGGCCATCTTCACGTGAACCTAAATTGGTAAAAAGGAGGGAAATCCAAAGAACCATCGACCGACTTCAACCTGGCAAGAGTAAGGGTAACTTGCTCACTAATATGCCTAATAAAAATACAGAAAAAACGGAAGAAGTTACGCCACAAGGTCCACAGAACAAAGTGCGAGACTCCCAAAAGGCAGAAGAATCGAGTCCAAAATTAAGTCTTGGATCTGTGTTGCCAACAGTTGAATTTACTTTAGGAAATGACCATAATTTTGCGAATAGTGATGAGGGAAAAAAGGAAGAGCCGAAAGATAGGTGTAAAACGCCTGAAATTGAGAAGGAGGAAAAAGTTGAACGTGTTCTCTCTGAGAAAAAAACCGAAGAGGTAGCAGTTCAAGCGTGCCAAAAAGATGTAGAGGTAGAAACGGAACTACAGATACCAACTAAGCCAAGTCAAGAAAAGGCTACACCCAACCTTAGCGCTTGGTTTAAAGCTTTTGGGGCGCCAAAGGCCACCACTACTGCTCCCATTGCAACTCCGGTTAAAAAGAAACTTGAAGAAGTTGATTCTGAGATACCAGAAAAAGTACCAGAAAATGTTACCTGTGATGTTAAACCCAGCAGTCCAAAAAATCCTGTCAAATATGATTCCCCAACCGGTCCTGAGACTCCTAATCCTGATGGAGGAGATAGTCCTTTGCCCAATTTAAGCACTACACCAAGACAAAGACGTACCAGTACAGGTAGCTCAGTTTCTGAACGGTCTTCTTTCAGTCAAGATCTGGATTCACCAAGACATCAAATGTCTCACACTTCTCCTCTATTACGATCACCAGCATCACCGCGAACTGAGGATTTCCAGAAGATCACTTATCCTATAATAAATGGTACAGTGAGGGCAGGCTTCTATCAAGATACAACATCTATGAAAAGTAGTCCTGAAAAGAGTTGCAGTCCAAGGGAGGCTCCTCAATCGCCATATTCGCCGTACTCTCAACATGTTTATGCATCGAATAATATTACAGGATCAGCAACTCCTAATTACTTTGTCGATCACACTAAGAGTCCCCTGCCCACATACAGTCAAAATCCGCCTCCATACTATGATTCTTCGAAAAGTACTACAGTCAGTAAATCTGCGCGAAGTCATGAGGATTACACTTGTATGGCTCCAGATCCATATCAACAGAGTCAGTATACAGGTCCATATTCCCCCGCATATTCTCCTTACTCACAGACAACTGCGAATTATTCTCAAGTACAACATTCGCCGCAAACATCCACGCCAAGCAATGCAGTTTCATCCACTACAACAACACCATTAACAGCTGATTCTAAAGCTCAATTGTTCCCGGTTAAAAAACGAACATACAATGAGACAGATCATACACCAGTACCCACCTTGAAAGCTCCAGAAAATAAAGAAATCACAGGTTCAGTGTCTAGTAAAAATGAGTATCCAAAATTGACCTCCGCTTTACATTCAATAACGTCAACGTCAGTCGATGACATAGCATTAGCATTAAGTGAGAAATCTGAAATGGCTAAATTAAATAGCTTACGGGATAAAAATACTGCGGAGTATACTGCAGAAAATAGAGATGCCACTAAGTATGATAATAATGAGTCTATGCAGGAGGCTAAGAAGAGTGTTAGTATTGATAACAACAAACCAACTGATATGGTGAACATGGGCTACTTGAATGCAGACAATGACAGGAGAACTAGTAATAATACTCATACTCACGAAGTTGAATACTTATCACGAGAGATTACTAAATCTAGTGCTAACTCACACCACAAAGGCTATGATGTGGATGCGATTGCTATTAATTTAGGTTTAAATAGCCAAGCCCTCCAAAAGACTATCAACAAAACTATGAATTCATCGAATATACCGCCCGCACACAGTCAGGATAGGTCACATAACGATATGAATTTAAATCAAAATATAGCTCATGCACATCACAGCCAGTATGATGCGATTACCGGAGGACAAGGTATTAGTAACTTTTCAATAAGTGACATAGATTTGGCCAATAAAAAGCTGTATGCTTGTAATCCCGCTCCTTCCAGCACGGCGCTTGATTACGGTAACTGGAAAATGACGAATCAGATGCGTAAACAAGATCTAATGCCGTCTGACTACTCAACAGCTTACAGTGCAAATACGGCCGACAAATTGAAAAATGAGATTAATGCTGCCAACTCAGGTGCAGTTTCGTACAATAAGAACTTACAACACCAGCAATATAATACATTTAATCCTAGACCGAGTCTACCAAGAGCTCAGGAGATGCAACAAAACCTGCCAGGCGAATTACGAATACCCAACCCCAGAGGACTCCAAAGGAGTGAACATATGCCTACTTCATCTTCAATAAGTGACACTGATGTCATATCTAAAAATATAGATACACATGCTAAATCACAAAAGACAGATAAACTGGTACAAAATCACCCATTGGTAAGTTCGAATCCTTACAAGACCCCATACAGCACTCCTTCATCACTTCCACTCGAAATACGTAATTTGCCTAACATTCCGCAAATGCTAGAACGATACACGAACGATGATAGGTACTTGTCCACATTTGCAAATACCAGTACATCTTTATACCATGATAAGTATCAGATGGCGCAAATGTTTAATAAGAGCATTTCATCAGATACTCATCCAGTTAGCACCTCTGTCAGTATATATTCCCAGCCATCAGTATCAATGAGTAAGGACAGCAGTAACTACAAAACATCGAGTGTATCGACTCCACAAATGGATACTAAATCGAAGAACAAACGGAAGAGAACCGCAGAGAGCAAGCAACCAACACAGATTGTGGGTAGCCAAGCCTACCATCAAAGTTCATGCAACACCGATGTTTTGTCATCTGTTAAGTCAAGCATGATGCCAGGAAATGCATTTAATTTTGGGACCTCAACTAATATGGCTTTAAGTAGTGGTTTGTACGGTGATAATGGCAGCTTTTCTATAGAAGATTTTCGCAATAATCCGCAGCATCAACTAATGGCAGCAAATTATATGGTTGCTGCAGTTGCGCATCAGCAGCGCACTAACGCCGAGTCAAACGCAGAGAAGTTGGCAAAGCCCGCTCACCAGAATGCGGCTCATGCTGCAAGTTCTTTTCCTTTCATTGGACATTCACAAGTGCGAGCGGGTTATCCATTTGTCGGAGCAGAAGCGACGTCACCACTGTATCAACAATATTTGCAGCGTCATCAAGAAGAGCTACTTCGACAGACTGGTGCGCAAATCATGGGCTTGTATCCAGCTGGCTACCCGACGGGTCTCGGCGCTCGGCAACCTTACGACATTAACCGGCCTTCGTGGCTCTGAACGGCTGCCCAGTAAAGTAGATTCATCTACTGGAATCTTATATGAATAATCATTAAATGTGACAATTGTTATAGGAAATTGTAATTTATATTGTTTGTAGCGTTAAAGTAGCATTATTGTGGAGATATTTTATAATGAGTTTATATTTACCGTATATTATAGTGGCAATGTTTTATTTTGTATCATGACAAGTTTGTCTTTGATAGACTGTAATTATTATTGTGCTTTATTAATTTCTACGAATGTATGGACGCAACAGGCGATCACTGTTTATGAGACTGCTTCTCACATTATAAACATAGGCTTAGTTGAAAGTATTTGTTAAATAAAATTGGAAGGTGGCAATTCCATAGTCGTGTTGTCAAGATATATTATATTATGAACTCCTCGTGTAGTAGATACTCAATATATAGACATTTGTATTATTCATTCAGCACTCAATCTACCAGCACTACTTAAGCCTGTGCTGGCTTTAACAATTAATGATTCTGTCCGTAAGTATTAACTAAATACTAATTGTATTGTATAAATTACAAAGAAGCAGTCTTACACGATGTCAGATACTTTATACTCATGAATACTTTAATGTTTATATTATTTAATTGTCTTCTTTAACAATGCTTGAAAGCTTTTTGAGCTTTAATTTACTGAATTTTATTATTACCATTTTGTAAGGTCACATCAAGTAATATTTGTTATTATATAAATTTAAATTTTACGTTATACTACTTAATTTAGATTGTTGTGTAAATATTTCTATCTATTTTATTTACGATCAACGTTTGTAGCACTATAAGTATTTTCGTTAAGAAAAAAAATCAGTTAATATTAAAATTCGTGAAAATAGTATTAAGAAATTCATATAAGAATTATTGAAAACAATTCTTCTTGTGCAAAAATAAAAATAAAGATTTTGAAAATAATATGTTATTTTAAACAGTATACATACCTACTCTTTAATGCCCCGGGTCGAAATAGACATCAATTTGGCTCCTTTCGCATCGACCTAAAAATTGCTCTGGTCGTATGTGTCGTCTAGTACCTCTAGGTCTACCACCCCACTCTATACTCAACACAAAATAAAAGGCCCGTTTTGACGTTTGTTCTCGTGGCGTAACTAGTTAGGTACCTATACGATTCGGTATTCGATACTCAGGATGAATCGAATCCAGTTTGCATGGGGATTTAATCGATTTGAATATGTATGTAAACTGCATTTGATTAAAGTTCTGATTAAAAAAATTTGCTCAACCTTTGATTTTGTAGGTATTTTAAAACAATACAATGTTATTAAAGGTCAATTTACTTATATTTAATATTTTTTTTTACAATAACATTCACTCAATCATAAAAACAACAAGAATAATTAAATCAGTCTTCAGAATCTAAACACAAGTATTAAAATAAATAAAAATAAAAGTGCGCGTCGGGCTTGAAAAAAAATATCTCACTCGATATTTTCTTTCCTTAACTGATTATTAATAGTCTGTGGACTACATGAAAAAATCGTTATGCACAGCACTTAGCCGAGTGGGCGGTACCTGTCAATAAAAAATGTCATTACCTTTAGAACATTTCAATTGATAAAAAATTAAGAACTTCATGGGCACGAAATGTCAAAGTGGGCCTTTTATTTTGTGACAACTATAGGAGCCGGATTTGGCAGATGGCCAATAGATGGTTCTGCCATCTTCTGTTTTGAGTTTCGTCAGATGGGGCCTCCCCAACTGCTGAGCGAACACTTTCGACCCCCTATTTCGCTCAATCGCTTCCTGGATGGCACGTGTATTGGAGCGTCGTATTAGCTTTATAATTTGTTGGTTTAAGGCTCTCCCACCTGTCGAAGAAAACTGAGTGGAGGGCTCATCACGCCTCCTCATAAGTTCGAGCGTCTCTGAAGAGAGTTTGGACTGCAGCTGTTTGCGTTTACGGGAAAAAAATTCGGGACACTTACTGCAGGTTTGACCACTGTCAGTTTTCTCATCAATGCTGCCAGTGGTTTCCAGCGTTGCGAAACGATTTTGAAGTTCCAGTTGGAACTTCTCGGACCCTCGGACTACCTGGAGCGGCGTGGGTCGGAGAGTAGACAGTATCATCCGAAATCTTTCAGCCTTGAAGGTTGATGTTAAGAGATCCTCTAATCTAATAAGACTGATCATTTCCGGTTTCAAACCTGGTAATCATGAAGGTATCTCTAAATATGTGCTAACTATCCGTGATGAAAAAGTCTATTTCGTTCCTTACCATGGAATCCCGCCTTTACCCAGTCCACTTCCTGTGGGGCTTCTTCTTAAAGAAGGTATTCATTAAGGAGAGCCCCTAGGATTCGAGAAAGTTGACCAGCATTTGGCCCTTTTTCCTTTTTTTCCGTGCCGAAATCCTCATGGATACCCAGCTCGCGGCCAGCGGGGTAGGTTATGTCGGACTCTAACCGACTAAAACCGCACGTCGTCTAGGGTCTTCTGACGCCAGTGTATAAGGTGACCCATAGAGCATTTCCCTCGCACCCCCGCTTGACACGGGCCATCTCCGGATTCGAAATGGTTCCCTCGGGTCAGTGGGGGCCTAAGGGGGTGGCGAACCAGGCAATCGCCCGGGGTCTCGCTCTTGCAGGGGCCTCGCGTCAAGCAAATAAAAAACAGATTTTCTTTATTTAAAACAATTAAAACTTGATTTTGATTCTTAATTATTTACTAAGGTTATAACATAACGGTAAATTAAAATAAAAGTTAATTAACAAATTCATTAATTCAAATCATAAATTGATAAATTAATTTTGGAGTAGTTGAATATCGCACCTCGAAGTACCTACTTGAAGATCGATTCGGGACTATTATAGTATTTATCCCACCAAAAACATAAAGCTGTTAAAAAGGGGGCCAAGTTCCTATCGGCTAAAGGTTGGGCTAAAAAAGGATTGAAATCCAATCCAATGCCAAGTTTAGATGCACTTTAAGATCGATCATAATCATCTTTTTTTCTGAATTTGAACTTGACTCGTCACGGAGGACTGGCTGGACAGACCTCACGGGGGCCTCTCGGAGCGGCTGACGCTGGTGATCTCTGGTAAGGGGTGCTTCGGGGATCACTTGTGTCTAATCGGTAAGAAGTCGATGCTTGAGTGCCATCACTGCGATGCGGGCGAGGACTCAGGGTTGCACACGCTGGCCGAGTGCCCGGCGTGTGAGGTGCCGAGACAGGCCCTCCTGACAGCCTGCGGAGTGGGAGTCCTCACACTGCCGGTGTTGTTCGCAGCGATGGCGCAGAGCGCGGACGCGTGGTCGGCCGCCGCCTCCTTCTGCGAGCAAGTGATGCTCGAGAAGGAGGCGGAAAGGGTCCGGGTGAGGCTGCACAGAGCCTCCCACTCGCCACGGGAGACGCTGCTGCCTGCGGCCAATCCGGCCGGGGTGGGAGTGGCGCTCTGGAGGCTTTCCACGTGTCCCTCTGACTAGCAGAGGGCACAGCGAGTGGGGGCGAGCTGATTGTCTGAGCGCCGACGGTTGGGTGACATGACGGCCGCCTGTCACCCTACACCCCACCGTCGGCGAGGTGGCGCAATGCTCGCCCCACCCCCTTCGGGGGGTCGAGGAGCCATCTTAAAACAGGTCAGCTGGGGTGCGAGGGATATGCGTATTGGGTAACCTTAAACCCCGGGAATCAAGACCCGAGACGGCGTGCGGTTTTAGTCGGTTCGACCCCGACATAACCACCCCCGATGGCCGACGGGGGTGTTATCCATGGGGATTTCCGCACGTTAAAAAGGTACTTTTCCGTAGGATAAAAGGCGTCGCAAAGACCTGCCGCCCGGAGCCTCGCAATGGCTAAGGCCGCCGCTGACTCGGGTTTAGAAAGTCGGTCTCGACCGATATTGTTCAAACTTCACATTAACCATCTACTATAGTTGAACAAAGCCTCAACATGTGGTTTGGATAGATGAGCCCGTTCTTGAGTTATAAAATTACAATGAAAAGTGGCATTGATTTTTATATATGAACTAGCTGTTGCCCGTGACTCCGCACGCGTGAAGATCTTTGCCCGCTACCGCGACTTTACTTACTGTTTATCCCGGAAACAGGTTACCTTGGGGAACCTGTTTCCGGGATAAAAAGTAGCCTTTGTGTTATTCCAGACTATAATCTATCTCTGTACCAAATTTCAGCCAGATCCATTGAGCAGTTTTTGCGTGAAAGAGTAACAAACATTCAGACATACATTCTTACAAACTTGCGCGTTTATGAAAGTAGTAATATTATATAGATGTTTGTTATGTTACTCTTTCACGCAAAAACGGCTCATTGGATCTGGCAGAAATTGGGTACAGAGCTAGATTATGGATTACTAGCCGACCCGACAGACGTCTGCCCGGCTGCAGCACCATCTGCCGGGCTGATTTGTGAATCTGAACCATCCAGGGCGCCACCCAAACGCATACAATAAAATTCATTCAAATCGGTCCAGCCTTTTAGGTGTTCAATTTTTATTTTATTTTTTTAATTAGGCCACCGGATTGACTGCACCCAGCCTGATGGTAAGCTGAGGTGGAGTCCAAAAAATAGTGGTCACTATTCCCAAGGGATGCTCTTAGAATGGTGACCTCTACAAACTCTCACTGTCAACAAATGTACAGAAGAAATTAATAAAAAATAATATAACATAAAGATTGGTTGATATCCGTTTCCCCACAGAATCCTGTTCCTGGGATGTAATAAGTGCTAAGTTCAGCTTGCTTCAATTTATAGTGTTATCTCTATCCATGATATACTGAGTTTGATAAATTCATGTTCTGTGTTCATAGAAATACATTTTTGGTATTAACTATTCTAAAATGGCATTAAGTTACGACATGCATTATGCAATAGATATTCTATAAAATTGAAGCAATTCAAACTTGGACAGAATTACTCTTCTTCTGGATCTTCCAAGATTTACCTTTCTGAGTACACCAACTGCATTTGTAACGACATTGCATATGGTTCCCATTGAGTTAACAAGGACCTTGCAAAGATTGGAGCCTCATACTTAATAAATATAAAAAAGGTTTGTCTAAACTTAAGATGGGACATTCAACAATGTAATTGGTGAAGTGAGGTGTGCCTGCAGCTTGCAAACAAACATTTTACCAGGTTGGATAATGCTAGAATTGTTTAGATGGTACCTTTCTAAATAATTATATTTCTTGTTAAAATTTATTTTACTCTATTTGACTGAATTTTAACAAAAAATCGTATTTTTATGTATTAATTTATTGCATTTTTTTTTCCTTTACCTTTAGCTTACCTCCAGGCGAGGTAAAGTCATTGGAAGTGACAAAAAAATCAAACCGTAAATCATTGTTATCAAATAACTACTATATTATATACCTCTTTTTATTTAACAGTTGAACAGAAGTAAGTTACTTGTTGACTGGTGTAATGGTTTAGGTTATCCAACCAAGAAATGCAGTAGCATTTCACTATTTTATACTCTGGATGAAAAATATGCTTTAAAAATAGACATTGTTCTTGAATGAGGCTAATTTAAACATGAAAAAATATTAGAAAGGTTTTATTAACTTTGAATCAAGATTAAATGTTTTATAAGCTTAGAATATTAACTCTGTGAATTATCACAAGCAAGTATATTAGTCATTTAGCGGAAGTTTCACACCCAGTAACGACACAAGCTGTTAGTTAGTTTTCGGTTCACTTTGTTCCTTTCTCTGTTGCACCATTTCTCTAATGTTGTCTTCACTTTCTTTTAGATTCTTCTCCAAATACTGTTTGTTGTTTGCTAATTCAGTCGTGCGGGCTGTTAGTTGAGTTTCACGGTTCTTGAGGTTACTTTTAACTTCGTCTAAATTTGTTAGAAGAAACATTCTGCCCACGGATTCGTAAGTTTTGGTATCAGATGAGAATGTACTGATCTCACGCTTAGTAACATCTACATGGAGTAATACTCGCTTCAACATATCTATTTGGGAGTCTATTATTTGAATTTTTTCACTGGTTTCAACCATTTTAAGCTGTAATTCCATGAATGCTTTTCTCAATTCCATATCAACTGGTTTAGCCATGTTTGGAAGCACAATTAAAATAATATTTTTAACTTCAGATTGGAAGAATGGTAGGTATTCGGTTGGATCTGAGGTATGAGGTTGAGGTTATGTTAGTGATGGATGTGATGGGTCAACTCGAGTTGCACTTAACTCGAGTTGGAATTTTCCTAACCCAAATAAATAATAAATGTTAATAAAAATAATAAAATTTTTAATAAATGTTATTAAAAATGTTACAACAATGTAGGTACGCATAAAGATAAAGTTGACAGTTGTAAGACGAATTCGCTAGAATTGACCATTTCTTGTTGTACTATTTAAAAACTCGGTCGAATGCTGTTTTGAATTTTGAGTTGTGTTTGTTATGTGTTTGGGTGTGTGTGTGTGTGTGTGTGTGTGTGTATGTGTGTGTGTGTGTGTGCGTGTGCGTGTGCGTGTGCGCGCGCGTGTGTGTGTGTGTGTGTGTGTGTGTGTGTGTGCACGTCTGTGTGTACAATATATCCATCATGTACAGACTATATACCTATGAAAGTTTATGCGATGTATTGATATTTAGTGCTTTATTAGTTTTTTTTGTAAATGCTGGTACTTAGTATGTAATACTGGTGTTCGGCGAAGCTTGTACTGTGTGAAGTAGACGGGAGAAGGTAAGTACGTTTGTTAGGGTCAGATGTGGGTAGCGTGGAATGCTTCCTCAAAATCACTCTTAGCACATACATTTGACGGATTGTAAGAATCACGGCCACTGAGTACAGTTGCGATATTGCATATCTGAACGGCTTATTCATCACCTTTAGGATTGCTCTTTGAGCTGTCTCCACCTTCAGGAGGTGATGGAACCCAAGTTCGGTTTAATTTGGACAAAACAAACATCTTCATAATCAAGACAACTATTTTAAACAAATATTAAAAATCACGCGTGTGGCCACCCACAACCACTAAGTAAAAACCAATAAAAGTGATCAAGATCAACCATGACGTCAGTCTCTTTGAGTCCGTCATTAGTTTTATTTAACTACTAGCTGTTATCCGCGTTTTTTCTGATTTTTCCGCTGATGCAACCACGGGAACCTGTTCACCGGATAAAAGGCAACCTATGTGTCATTCCAGACTATAATCTATACCTGTACCAAATTTCAGCCAGATCCATTCAGCCGTTTTTACGTGACAGAGTAACAAACATACATCCATACATTTCACAAACTTTCGCGTTTATAATATAGTAGGATGATTGGTTAATTGAATCAAATGAATAAATAGGTGCGTTAATACAAAAGAGTGTTTAATTATTTTCTATAACAGGTTTAAAACAACAAAAAATTAATGCTGCTATCACGAACTATTGATGTAAAAAATTGTTGACGTAGCGATCTGTTGATTTAATGAACTATTGAACTCGAAACTTGATAAACATACCTAGTAAACTGTTAGTCTCTTAAACTGCTATTGAAATTGGCATACCCTGATGATAGCCATCTCACGTATGTGTCACCTTTTTTAGATATAATTAGCACAAATAAATAATGCATACATTATTACTGAATTTTAATATCTGTTTCATATTTTCATCTTCTGCATCTATTCTTATATAAATTATCAGAATATCTCAATGGCTAATAAATGTGCAGGATTGAACTCCATGAGTAGGATATAAAATTGAAAATTGATACAGGTGAGGTAGGTATTTAGAGTGTGCGGGCCAAAACCTCCACGCGGTGTACCCGGGTTATGTTAACGTTTAGCGCCAAAATCCATTAGTTGATAGTGTGTGCGCGCGCTTATGTAGAAAACCGACATTGAAAACTAATTTAAATTTCCCTCTCATTTTGCGCACTTTTCGATAATTATTTTCCTATTTGAAACGTATTTATATAAAAAAAATGTAAGTAATTAAAATAATAATAATAATATGCGTATCATCAAAATTTAAATATTTTGTAATGTGTAATTTAAATAGTAATTTATATTAGGTATAAATAATAATAAGCGCCATATTAAGCCATATTTAGCGCCATTTGGATGATACGCATAATATTCCCTATTCTTCTTAAACGTTCAATACTTAAACGACATATTTGCCAACGCAAATATATGCAATACTTGAAGCAACTCGCTTGTACATGGAAAACTTGCATACAAGTCTGTGTTTTGACGAGTCAAGACTTGAAAGCAATAATTGCCTAAACCTAATGGTATGTGTGTAAACAGAAAACACTTGCAATGCAATTATTGCTTGTCAAGAATTGCATGCCATAATCGCATGCAACTTTTTGACTAGTATCCTCGTGTAAACAGTTGCTTACAATAATTGAAAGGAATAAAATATTAGAAAATGGTATCGTGTAAATGGAGTTTTACCTATAGCTTGTCTATTTAGTCGTGAAAAGAATGTTTGAGGAACTAACATTAAACATGTGAGTGGCAACACCAAACATAAGTATGTAACGTACGTAAGTTGTCAATACTATCGTCGAACAATTAGTTTTCTTCTCATAATTTTAATTGTTTTCATTAAACTGCAATACATTGAGACCAAACTACGCATAAAAGGTTGAGAAATGAGTAAAGGAAATCAGAGTGGTGCGTGGGAAGTGATTTTCAAAGTTTTCCAGCAATGAATCACGGATTACTAAGCTGGACAATTTTATGGGATTTGGAGGACGTTAATGAGCGAACAGCATCTTTGATGGGTATGTAATCATGTTATTATTTGTTTTGAATCTGTCTGAACTCACAAATTTACTGAATTTGCGATTTGAAGGCAAAAAAGGCATTGTTTACATTGCAAATTTTTAGGTTAGAATAAAAACTGTCAGTAGGTCATTTTTATAGTGCGATCAAAATTTTTGATATGATGGTACAACTCGTTCAATCTGTACCAATTTTTTATTTGAATTAATTGCTTCAAGTCAATAACTTGTTGCCATTCAGTAATTAATTATTAAATTATTATTTTTACTCTTTACAGAAAAATCAGAGTATATTGAATGAAATTTTAAGCAATTGCATGCTAACTATTTACAATGATTTTCTGATCGAAAAAATGATCATCCAGGACGGGACTTGAACCCGCGACCAGTCCCTTACAGGGGGAATACTCTGACCAACTGAGCTACCTGGACCCGTTCTAGATGCTCGAAATTTTCCGATATATTCTACAGCTTAGGGCGCCGGTGGAGCCATCTACCGTAATTCGTTCGAACTACGGTAACAATGAACAATATTGCAATTGTTTTTAAACTGTAAATGTAAATTGTAAATAGTTAGCATGCAATTGCTTAAAATTTCATTCAATTAATCGGGCGGAGAATCTAAAAATAATGTTTAAAAACAATTGCAATATTGTTCATTGTTACCGTAGTTCGAACGAATTACGGTAGATGGCTCCACCGGCGCCCTAAGCCGTAGAATATATCGGAAAATTTCGAGCATCTAGAACGGGTCCAGGTAGCTCAGTTGGTCAGAGTATTCCCCCTGTAAGGGACTGGTCGCGGGTTCAAGTCCCGTCCTGGATGATCATTTTTCCGATCAGAAAATCATTGTAAATCAGAGTATAGTTGGCGGATAGTTAACGAAGGTTTTAAGAATGATGGAAAGTTTGAAACTCCTGGGAAACACATGAAAGGTCGGCCGAAGAAAGAAATGGATAACTTCAATATTTGTGGTGACAGTGGTGACTGTACTGCTGAAAGTGGCGATGAAACGCATTTCAATATTTAATATTTAAAATCCGGAGTGATTATTCTTTGTAACTGATTGAATTTATTAAATGATTAAGTTTGAGTTTCAACTAACTTTATTCTGGATCTGGTTCAATAACTTTATTCTAGATCTGGTTCAAAACTTTATACTGCACCTGGTTTAATAAATAAAACAGAAACAATATATTATGACTGCATAATGTGTTTTATTTTAGAACTCATTTTACTAGGTACGAACTTCTAGTATCAAGATCATTTTAGTCGCACTATATAGGGTTGCTACATGAAGTTCAGCAGCGCCCTCATTTAATTTCACGACTTTATAGACAAGCTATACGTAAATTTACGTAGGTAAAACTCCACGTAAAATGGAGTTCACTCGAGTTGAGAATTTTTAGCGTTGACACATCACTAGGTTATTTTTTTGCTACTAAGAACATAGACATAAGATAGGCATAGACTAGACAGATAATGAAGTATAGAGTAGTTATCAGCCCATAAACCTTTTATAATTAACAGTGGAGCTTGCACCCTGTTTACATACATGGGGTCGATGGTCTTATTTCTAAAACGACAATACAGATAAGGCCATCTTGCTCCGATAACGCCAAATTACTTGATCATCGGCGTACAAGAGGCGTTTCCTTTGTAAAGAGGTACGATAACGGCTTTGCGCCAGTCTTCTGGTACACTGCCGCTCTGGCTCTTCCAACAAATTTTGAAAAGGAAGGAGGTAGGTACAGCTGACTAGCTACCACGGCTTGTCCAGCTTTCAACATGTCTACTGTAATCTTGTTGTATTCCACTGCATTTCCCAATTTCATACTGTTCAAGGCTTCCACTTCCACAATCTCTTTCATACTGATGTCACTCTTCATCTCATCTCCAACTTCATTCACGTTGAAAGAATTGACTTGTGCTTGCACATCCTCTTGAGTTGATTGAATTTGATTGAATTCAAACGCATCTAATATTATTGCGATGTTCCTACGAGTATGTTCACGGAAAAGTAATGGTACCTACACACGTTTGCTTTTTGCTTGGGATTGAGGCAGGCACCGCGTTGGGCAACTCCACTCTGCAAGCGCCACTTTCTTTATATTAGGAGTATTTAGGAGAGCCCGGTAAAGATTCTTAGTTGGTATCTAAAGGAAGTTGAAAACTTGTCCTAACATCATCCTTCTCATAGCGGTTTTAGTTGGCGCTTTAGACTTTAGAGCGTGGGCTCTAAAGTGTCTGCTTATTCGTTTTAATTTTTATGTCGGCTTTTCAAGGAGCGACCGCCATCTAGCTTCCCAACCTCGAGAGGAAGCCTGCACCAGAGCGCCTCCTTTATTGCGCAGGTGCACCGACTTGTGGGTGAGGTTGGATTGGACCGTAAGGGTGTGTACAGTGTAGGTACCTACAGTCAAATTTTTGCATAACTCTATCTAGTAATAATTGTATGTTAGGTATATCTTATAGGTAGGTACTAAGATTTTTTCTGTGGATCGGTGTGAGTGTTTCCGCCGTAGATGACATGTGTGAGGCCGCTGAGCTGTGTGAGGATTCCTAACGACGACGCGACGCTGTGAGACAGTGCACGGTGGGTTGTGAGAGGATTATGTAGTAGCGCGCTCGTTTCTGACGCGAGCGGTGCGGTCGCAAGGGAGGGCGCGCACAACCTCGCAACATCCGTAAATTCTGCCCTTGTTTTACATGTACAAGAACCTCGCTCCGCTGAACCGTTGACACCTAAACGGAGTCACTCCATTACTCCTTAAAAGATACTACACATCCTCACACATTTCTGGTGGAATCGTAGTAAACCTCCATACATCGATAACTTTTGTTTTGAAGTCTATGGACCTCTCTTTATAATTTTTATTTTAGATACACATATTAAATTATTAAATTCATACATCAGTTGACACAAATCTATAAATAAATAAATATATACTATCTATTAAATTGTGAAACATACCTACTTACTAAATATTAATATCCGTAGGTGAGTATGAATTTTCTAAATGGGTGTCTGTCCCGCTTCGGAAGAACGAGCACTCCTTATTGGCGTGACACAATGAAGGCTATACAAACATTGAATGGAGCAGATGACAATCAACAACATGCACATTCTAGTAATCTTATAACAACCCAATGGCCACTCAAATATCGTGCAGGAAACTTTCGCATAGCTTTTGTGCCAACAATGTGGACACAAGTGAGATTCAAAGATAAAGCATGTGCAGCTCCGCCGCGTCTACATCGTGATATGGTATTTCCTAACTTTGACCACTATAGGAAAGATGCTTATAAAGATGTTCGTAAAACAACCTGGGGAGTGGGTGACGGTAAACCCGGATATATATATGTGCTCGGCGTATTTGGCTTCGTATGTGGAGCCTATGTGACTAAATCAACCGTTTTTTCTTTGGTAACTTACATGGCAGCTGCAGCTGATGTTCTGGCACTGGCTTCTATAGAAGTAGATTTAAGTAAGGTACCAGAAGGAAAATGTATGACTTTTAAATGGCGTGGTAAACCTCTATTTGTGAAGAGTAGATCACAACACGAGATAGATGTCGAAGATCAAACACCTGTGTCTACGCTACGAGATCCGCAGTCACCGGCACAGCGTACAAAAAATCAAAATTTTCTTATTGTCATTGGAATTTGTACACATTTAGGTTGTGTACCCATACCAAACGCTGGGGAATTTACTGGCGGCTTCTACTGCCCTTGCCATGGCAGTCAATTTGACAACTTGGGGAGAATACGGAAGGGTCCGGCGCCACTAAATTTAGTAGTACCGCCGTATGTATTCCTCAGTGACACTCTTGTTCGAGTCGGATAAACTTGGCTTTTGTATATCATTTGTACTTAAACTTTATAGAACTTGCAGAAATAAAGGAAGAATATCTTATTTTCTATTGATTTTGAAGCCAATCATGTTGTGCGTTTGATTTTGATTAACACTAGCGAATGCCCGCGACTCCGCCTGCGTTAATGACAGTTATCGCAACTTTTGGTCATAGGTACCTAATAATATAGGTATCTTCTGTTCTACTCAACCAATAAAATTGATACTTGGCTTATTAGAATGGATAGGTAGTCAAAGTCAAAGTCAAAGTAAAAAATCATTTATTCTGTATAGACCATTTTAAGCGGCACTTACAAAACGTCAAAATTATAAATACCTATTTAAAACTAGAAGCAAATGGAAGACCGGTTCAAAACGCGGCCCAGGTAGGTACTTGATGAAACAAACAAACATGATAGGTAAATATCCCGCCGTCAACTATTCTAACCTAATACTTAATGAACGATTCTGAACACAAAAAAAAATTGGGAGTTTGTCTGATTGTTTGCGATGGGCGTAAAAACTACTGAAAAATTACGGATTTTGATGCGGTTTTTTTGTTCTTAAGGGCTTGGTCAGACTTAAAGTTTGATCACAATCGGATGAGTAGAACCGGTTTTCAGGCTTCTGACCATGGTTACACTGATGTAACAACGGAGCATAGGTACCTATGATCGGTAGTTACACTGATGACCGGTATTTACACTGATGTAACAACGGAGTGGCCGTATCCTGCGTACCAGCGTGGGGCTGGCGAACGACAGGTCTACAATGACCTTAGAAACGCATTCACCGTTCCCCTGTTGAGGAGCACCACTCCAGTGGATACGGCCACTCTTCCAGCATTTCTCCTCTATCATCGGTGTCCGGTGATCCCCAACCATGCGAGTGTGCGTTGAAGTCTCCGGCGATCACTGCGTGAGCGGGGCGCATCCCTGCCACCATACCCTCGAGTTCCCCGAGCAGTTGCTCGAAGTCGGCGAGGGCTGGGAGGGCAGTACACCCCGATCATTTAATTATCGTAGAATCTAGGCCGCCAGTATTATAAATAAGTTTTAGTGTAACCGATCATAGGTATTTGTTAAATCAGTGTAGGTAAATACCGGTCATCAGTGTAACTACCGATCATAGGTATGCTCCGTTGTTACAACAATGTAAATACCGATCATCAGTGTAACTACCGATCATAGGTATGCTCCGTTGTTACATCAGTGTAACTAATCAGTGTAACCATGGGTCAGAAGGGGTTTTACATACCTACCTAGTCAAGACGCGAAAGCCGACGTGGATGCAGGTCGGAACCGCGGGCATAGACATAACATATATACCTAACGTCATGTAGCTAGTTTTTAGCTATATAGTTATAGTTATACTCGTATATATACTGGGTCCACTGATCTGTATTACGTGCTATAGATAATACAGATCAGTGACCGGGTCCCACGGCTATGCCGATGGAAGGGAAGTATCTATATTGTAGATAGACAATTTTCATGAGGTATGGACAGGTGATGAGGTGGCAGTCACGTTGTTCCGACCGAGGATAATGTCCAACCGTTATATTACACAAGTAGTATCAGCATAATATAATAATCTAGGCGGCCAGTACCAATATATAAATAGGTTTTAGTGTAACTACCGATCATGGGTATGCTCTGTTGTAACATCAATGTATCTAACCAATCAGTGTAACCATGCGTCAGAAGGGCAAGGTTTGGATGCAACCGGGACTAACACTGAACTACCTACCACCTAACTTAACTGCAATACCTATACTATTTGTTAACCAGGCGGTAGGAACTTGTTCCACTCGCCAGATATTTAAACCAAAACTTGATTAGAGCAATTATTTCCGAAACAACGTTATGGCCACGTTCTTCAATGTGCGTGTAGACAGAGGGCTCATTTTTTTTGCCACCATTTAAGAACTTAACAAAAAAGCTAATTATTAAATAGTATCTAAATATTCTCTCTATACTAAAATAAGCATAGTTTAACTAGCTTGTGTTCTGGGTTCTAGAATGTGAATCCTACATATTATACACAGAAACACCCAGACCAATGCAAATAGACATATTCATGCATACAAAGTTTTGCACTGAGCGGGAATCGAACCCGCGCCCCCTCTCGTAGCAGTCGAATGATACACAGAGGCCGTCAAATGGATTAATAGGTAAGTATTAAAATCAAATAAGTAAGTAAATGATGGTCGAGCTGATTAGGCATCAATGTAATTACGAGAGCCTGTCTTGGTGTAATCACATCCACATTCTCAACAAGCACGAGTGCCAAGGCTCTGTGATGTAACGCGTGAAAGTGTGCTGCGCGGTCCATGGCAGTGGTAGACCGACGCGTGCGCAACGAACACGACTGCCGTGCGATTTTGCAAGTAAGTGTCATCAGTATCATAACTAATTACAAAATATAAACATTTGTTTTTGTATTGCGAATTGACTTAGTTTATAATAATAGATATACCTATATTAAGTATATAAAATCCTATAAGTAGTCCCGGGTCCTTTATGCGGAGTGTAAAAAAGCATTCGATGGAAAGTCAAGCTGAGGGCCACCGTTGTAGCACTAAGCAATAGGTGCTTTTTGCAATAAACTTTTGCTTACCATCAAGCGAGGTGAAGTCATGTTGAGGTGTCCTATATAAAATATAAGTAAGTAGGTAGTAGGATATAAAATAAAAAGAGTTTATACCAATTTTTTTTAACTATCTATTGTCTGTGGATCCTAGGACACTGCACTTTGCGTAGGTAGGTAGGTACCCTATGTATTTAATCTAAACAAGTAAATAATGTTAAAATAACCGCTTATTATTTACTAAGTGCTTTCGGATGTACATACGGTAGGTACATCATATACATTTAGTCGGTATGTCTGTTCCGGGTAATCTCTGGAATGGCTGGCCCGATTTTGACGGGATTTCATATGGCAACGCAAAACCTACCGAACGGATGTCAATGCAATTCTTTTTTGTTTTAGGTTTTAGTCAGACCCAAAATCTTACGCATTATACGCATATCATCTCAGCTTTGTTACTAGTGGCATCTCCTTTTAGTTTGGTATCTCCTTGGTATGTAGTTATAACACACTTACATACCTACGGAGCGACAGTCGTCTAGTCTAGCGTCTGTGATGAAAACCTACACCAGACTCATATTCGTCATTCAGCAGGTTAAACTCGCTTGCATGTGCTTGGCCCCGTACACGCTAGGCTACATTATTATAGTGGGTATCCTGTAGATTTCGAGAACGGGAATAGTAAACCAACCACACTAGCGCAACCCCAGGCAACAGGAAGTTTAGTGTAGGTAGGTAGTTTAAATGTCGCAGGCAATATGAATGATTTGTCCGTTTACAAAGGCTTCGGCATTTTATAAACGTGAAGTGTTATACAAATTGCCGAAGGCAGATTGTAAATTTTCGTCCTTTTAAAAAAGGTTTTATCTCATTAACCCTACTTCATTAACATTACAGTTGATAGACAGTGTTCAAAATAAAATGTTATTGATACTACTATTATACGAGTACTATGTAATAGGTATGCTATTATTGTACTTAATTAATACCTACCAATCAATCAATCAATGCAGTGCGGTAGTTCATAGTTGTCACAAAATAAAAGGCCCACTTTGACAGTTCATGCCCATGAAGTTTTTAATTTTTTAACAATTGAAATATTCTAAAGTTCTAAAGGTAATTACCTACATTTTTCATTGACAGGTACCGCCCACTCGGCTAAGTGCTGTGCACAACGATTTTTTCATGTAGTCCACAGACTATTAATAATCAGTTAAGGAAAGAAAATATCGAGTGAGATATTTTTTTTCAAGCCTGACGCGAACTTTTATTTTTATTTATTTTAATACTTGTGTTTAGATTCTGAAGACTCATTTAATTATTCTTGTTGTTTTTGTGATTGAGTGATTGTTATTGTAAAAAAAATAGTAAATATAAGTAAATTGACCTTTAATAACATTGTATTGTTTTAAAATACCTACAAAATCAAAGGTTACGCAAATTTTTCTAATCAGAACTTTAATCCAATGCAGTTTACATACATATTCAATTCGATTAAATCCCCATGCAAACTGGATTCGATTCATCCTGAGTATTGAATACCGAATCGTATAGGTACATAACTAGTTACGCCACGAGAACAAACGTCAAAACGGGCCTTTTATTTTGTGTTGAGTATAGTCCTAAAACTTTTAAAATAAATAAGTGAAAATGTTTTTTTTTTCTTTTTAAATTATGGTCACCTTAGAATAGAACAACACTATAGTCAATCCACTCCTTATCTTTGCGTTTGACATTTCAATTTTCTGTCAAATAGTTATGTCCAAATGCGTAACCTGACCGATTTCAAACAATAATCGACTTAGTCTCTGAAGAAGTTGCAATCGATTTCAAATTTCGATATTTTATTTCTGCTCAATATTCAAATTTTTTTATACCTATACTTCTTTTTGCGTGCGAGATGTATAATTGAATAAAATAATTCGCAATAAAATCTGGTAAAAATATTTTTATTTTTATAATAATGATAATATTAAAATTATTTGATCTTCATACAAAATTACCTATATGTTCTTTCGTGTACAATGTCAAAGTCAAAGTCAAAGTCAAAGTCAAAAATCATTTATATTCTGTATAGACCATTATTTGCGGCACTTACAAAACGTCAAAATCAAAATTATTTAAAACTAGAAGCAAATGGACCACCCCGGTTGTGCGGGACAATCTCGTAGTAGGATCCTCCTTCACCACGACAACGCATCTTCGCACACCGCCAAGCAAATGATCGACCATTTGGTGACGTCAGATGTGAAACTACTGTGTCACCCGCCGCGCCGTATCAGGTCGCAAAAATCGCAAGGTCAGGGCTGACCTTGCGATTTTTATTTATTTCCGAAAAAGAAAGATAACACCGAGATAAACGTTTTATGGATGCCGAGGAAGCTGTGGCTGCGTTCAAAAGGAGTGGGCTCAGTACTTTTCGTACGTACCTATAATATAATTAAAACTTTTAATCCCTACACAACACAACTTATAGGGAGGTGTTATCCCAGGGAATGAATTACTACACGTTGTGTGAGTCAAGAGTATATATTTATCACAGATACACTGAAGTTATTTACGTAGGTACAATGCCTGAAAGTTATAAAACTACTTCGAACACAGTTAGGACTCCGGCGACAAGTAGGTACTTGGAGCGGGCAAGGAGCGTGTGCGCTTACATGTGGTTTGAGCCCGAGTGAGGCGCGCGGCGCGTGGCTTGTGAGAGAAACGAACAGCACACGAGTCGCGCGACGAACTTATATGTTAGAGGGAGACGCATAGCGCTTCGGTATCGTTGCGCGTGTGGCGCGAATCGGACGGCTAGCCGAGTGGGTTGCTATATACTCCCCCTACAGTTCTGGAGAACGCCCTCGCTCCTGGACTGGTAAATCATCCCTTTTAGCTGGACGTCCGCGATTCCTCTTTGGAATTACTGGTTTTGGTAAGGTGTTCCCTCTACCTTGATAATGAGTGAGATCCTGGGTGTGATACTTACTTAAGATTTGACTAGGCTGTTCGGTATTTGCAATGGTGTAGGTCGTAGGACTAAGCTTCTCTACAATCCTGTAAGGGCCATCGCGACGAGGGTAGAATTTTGAAAGAAGATCCTTAGATCGCTTACTCAACAGGTGAGACTTAAGCATAACCAGGTCATTTACCTCAAAGGTTGCTGATGGTTGACGCGATGCATCGGCGTACTGCTTTGTCTTATCTTGTTGGATTTCCACTCGTTCTCGAACAGCTGATAGTGACTCCAGGAGGTTGCTAAGATAGGGAGTGATTTGAGGAACAAAATTATCCTTACCCAATATTGCACGAGGATCATGTATGACCTCGGTGGGTGAACGCATTTCTCTGCCGAAGTTTTGTTTGATATCCAGTACTGACATACATTGCTGCATTAATGCCGAAATGAACTGGACGCCGTTATAGGAAATAATTCTGCGAGGCAAACCATATCGCATGAAATATTCTTCAATAAGGATATGAACACAGGCTTCTGCTGTGGCTTCTTTAAGAGTAAATAGCTCTATCCAACGAGTAGCTGTATCCTCAACGAACAAGATCCATCGCTCCCCCTGGTCTCCTTCCGGTAGTGGGCCAAATAGATCTATGGCCAGCACCTCGTTACGTTGGTTCATAACTGGTGTCTGGAGTAAACCAGGTGGTTTGGTGTTACTTGCCTTGTAACGCTGGCAGTGGATGTATGGTTCGACATAATCAGTGATTATTCGACGCATCCCTGTGAAATGATACAACTGAGCTACCTTATGGTAAGTTTTATCAATACCTGAGTGATAGGCTGTTGGAGAGACGTCTTGCAGCATCTTCGCTGTTTCAGCTTTCATCAGCCGATTTTTCGAAGGATTAAGGCGGTTAGGAGGTACCACTATTGGCGGATAATCACCTATATCGATGCGGTGCTCCGCATCCAGCGTTGGTCCTCCCCCTGCAGTGAAGACGTGAGCGTGCCTGTTGATGACGTCAGCGAGTGCTTGTCGCTCAGCTGACCTAAGGTGAGTACCTTTATCATCCTGAAGTACATCGGTTGAGGCCGAGGCGTAGGACACGCTACGAGAGATTGGTTCAAAACACAACTTGAATTCTATTTGATTATTGTTGCTAAAGTACCAAATATCTTTATGAAAATTAATAACTACCTTTGCGGCGGTTATGAAATCAATGCCTAATAATGTTTCATTATTAGTAGAATCAGGAAAAATTAAGAATGGAATAGTGATTAGACAAGTTTCTAAAGTAACCTCTAAAGTAGTCGTAAGTACATCCATTAAACGTACTATACCGTCGGCGAGCTTTACTTCCCGCGTGGAAGGTATGAGGGGATGTCCCTGACGTAGAAGGAGAGTATACAGCGAATGACCTGCAATGCAGTGTTTAGCGGCCGTATCTATCAACGCGGTTCCGTTAAATCCCAAAATTTGAATATTAAAAATCGGGCGTAAATCGCGACCTATAGGTCCCTCAGAACGATTACCGTACGATGATGCATCTCCACTACATATAGAACTATTATAACAAATATTCTTATTTTCTAAAATTTGTGGGTTACAACACTTTTCCACTATGCATACATTTTTATCAGTACGTGACTTATTGACCTTTTGGTACAAAACCTTATTATTATTACAAGAATGAATTGGCTTGTTGCATTTACATTTATCACAAAAGGTAAAGTTAAAGTGTTTATATCGAACACGTTTAGGTATACATACACCTTTACTATGCGATTCACGTAAGTTGATAACTGTCAGAATGACATTTTGATTCCCGTTGCTTACTTCATTGCATAAAGTAAGGTCAGCAAATACATTTTTTTACATCACTATTCCATCTGAGATAAGTACATACAATGATAATTACGAAATAAACTATCGGTTCTTTTTTATATATATTTATTTTTAATCGGGCGGTAACACTTCGATGCTGCTTATTTCATCGTTTGCACTGTTATCGGAGCCGCACGAACAATAATTTCACGTGCTCGTAAATGTACCACTGTGCCTTCCCTACTCATTTTAAGCAAATTTAACTGTACCTAACAAAATAAACTTATCAAAACAATAACAAAAGTCTATAACAAACACAATGTAACAACAAAAGTCAACAAGGACGCAACAAAATGGAGAAAAATCGGAAATATATATCAATAGCTTTGGAAGCGTAGCTAGCGGCACACTATGACACCAATCAATTATGAACTATTATTATAAACGATTACTAAGAAAATATGTTACGTATTTAAGAAAAGAAAATAAAAATTAAGTCGTTGTTACCATTACAGGTATGAACCTATCCGACGCGCCGTGAAAATTTTGTTGCTAGCTGTACAATTTTGACGAGTACGGAATGAAGTTGGTGTCAAAGCGATTATCTTCTTACTTGAATCGCATAGTAGATACATTAGAATCATTAGGGTTATACGTACGTACACATTTAGACTTATTAGAATTATACACAGGTTTATATACACGTTTATAATTATTAGAATTATACGTACGAGAAATGTATGAGTTTGAACTACTAGAATTATTATTATTCTTAGAGTCTCTAGGTATAACACGAGAATGCACACAATAAAATGAATTATTTTGTTTGTTATCACTGACATCTGTTTTCACAATGTTATCACGCACTTCCGAAGAGTTATTAGATTGAGAAGACTCACCTGAATGTAATTGTAACTTACGACACTGGTCTCTTGTATGTCCGAATTTTTTACAGTACACACATACGGGCCGTTGGTGTCTCGTAGTACTGGCGGAGTCTCGTTTCGGCGGCGGGGGGGCGGGCGGTCGCTGTTGCTGTGTCTCGGAATTGGGAACGCGAGCGTCTCGAGACGGTAGCGGAGCGCTGCGAGCCGGCGTCGGAGCGCCGTGCGTCGCGGGCGCGCTAGCGACGTGTTGAACGTGTTGCGTAGATGTTGACAAGGGGCGCGTTTTCGTTTGTATGTGGCGCTCACTTGTAGTAGGTATTGTGTGTTTATCATCAAATGAATCCTCTATGTTCCGTGAAAGACGAAGTAACTGACTAAAATCTGTGCAGTCTTCTCTTCGAAGCCTTTTCCTTATCCTGAGGCTTAGAAGACCATACGTCATATCTATTTGGGCCGATTCGGTGACGTCACCAGTAGGTAAACGTGAGAAAAGGGCGCGAATGCGAGCCACAAATGCGTCTGTGTTCTCCTCTTTTTGAACGGTTGAAAATATCTCTCGGTAGATACGATGTGGTGGACGGCGGTCACCGTACGCGCTTGTTAGGTTTTCTTTGGCTTGCCGCCATGTTGAAACGGTGTGTTTAATGCCTTGCCACCACGTGGCAGCTTCGTCCTTGAACAAGTAAGCAAGTCCGCGTATAATATTATTATCTGAAACCTGCGCACAGTCGCTGTATGCTTCAATGCCGTCAATGAAAGCTTCTACTGACTCGTTTGGTGTGCCGGAGAAGGTAGCTTTGCAGTGAACTAGGGTACTTTGCCCTGAAAGAGAAAATGACTCCGGAGTTGATGCGTACGCACGTGATGCTGAAGATAGTAGCTCCCTGAGCGCTTCAGTTTGCGATTGTTGAAGGGCAGCTATTATGGACGCTACATGTTGTGACGAGAACAACGTAGCGTCGGCACACGGCGAAATGGGCGCGTCGGCGCCATCTTGCAACGCATATTCGGGGGGCGGCGGCGCGTCTTGTCGCGATCGTGAGGGCGTCGTAGGTATGTTGTCAACATCGCCATCGTCGCCTTCTTCACGGCGATTTAGACTTACCGCTCTGCTCCTGGTCACTGGCATAATCACTGAACTACTAAAGTCACTGGTATTCGAAGAGCACGTTGGTCGCCATATATAGGGAGGTGTTATCCCAGGGAATGAATTACTACACGTTGTGTGAGTCAAGAGTATATATTTATCACAGATACACTGAAGTTATTTACGTAGGTACAATGCCTGAAAGTTATAAAACTACTTCGAACACAGTTAGGACTCCGGCGACAAGTAGGTACTTGGAGCGGGCAAGGAGCGTGTGCGCTTACATGTGGTTTGAGCCCGAGTGAGGCGCGCGGCGCGTGGCTTGTGAGAGAAACGAACAGCACACGAGTCGCGCGACGAACTTATATGTTAGAGGGAGACGCATAGCGCTTCGGTATCGTTGCGCGTGTGGCGCGAATCGGACGGCTAGCCGAGTGGGTTGCTATAAACTTCAATATTTCGATGAGATGATTAGCCATTGAAAACACGTACAAGAATCCATAATACATAATATAATAAGCTTATATGTTACAACAACTTTTATGTTGACGTAAATGTAAGTAAATGTGAACGATTATTTTGGATTCGTAATTTGCAGCGATTTCATTCGATCCCAACACTAGATATGGTAGAGTGTAGCCGTTTTCATTGAGTGAGCAAATAATCGTAAAAATTAAATCAACCGAAACAAATAAAGCATTTTAATTTTGGTAATGAGTTATAAATAGGGTAGATACCTACATATGATACGCCAGTTTATATAATTTCTTAGTCACGCATTTCCAAGTTTACTTGTACGATTAATGCAATAGTTACATTCTAAAACTGCTGTCAAACGCAAAAATAAGGAGTGGAATGACTATAGGTATAACGTTTACATTGGACTCTTTCGAATACGCTTACAATCTGCCTTCGGCTGCTTCGGCACAATAGTTGAAGCCAGTGGTTGAAGCGTAATGCTTCACGTTTATGAAATGCCGAAGCCGTTTGTAAACGGACATATCATTCAAATTACATGCGACATAATCTATATACATTGGTCGATGTGTGGGTTTAAGGTTAGATACCTACTACGCAGGCGGAAAATGATAGAAAAAAGCATTTAGGTAGGTATATTCTTCTCAGTATTATAATACGAGTAGGTAGGTACTTCTTACACTATGATCTTTAATCGTGATCTTGTTATAGCGACTGGGGGATTATTTTTGAAGATAGTAAGTAGGTACTTACGACTGCCACTGAACATTTTTAACCGATTAGTAAGTACACTTTATTTACCTAAAGTACCTAACCATGACTTACATTACAATTTTACAAAATTCAATTCACCTATGTCAGCATGAATTCAGCAGTATCACCTCGATCTAGGTGGTTTTGCGCAACTATCGCAAAGTACAACCACATCGAAGCAAAGATATCCGTTCCTGTGTACAACAGTATTATACCATATGTTGGCAATTGTTGAACGAAACACACTTGTTTTATAAAATAACATGCTACAGGGCAACTTATACTTAAAAGAATAACGAACGAACACATTCCCAGAAGCACCCACACTCCAAATCTCACGGCACCTCTTATACTGCGAGTAACGCCTATGCACAATGCTACGTTAGCAGTTACTAGGAACATAGATATAAATCCAATATTTAAAATCACCGCTTTAATTACGTCAGCATCATATTCCTCGTAAAGGCCTGGGGTACTCCTTAAAATGGCGTAGGCAAATGTAACCCCTAATCCAGCGATTCCCAATACCGATCCAAAAATTGAAATGACAAAAGTTGCAAAACCAGGTGGCAAAATACCAAAACATCTCAGGATAAATGGTACTTCCATAATTTAGCTATCTATTGCTCACTTCCGCTGATATAAGGTACTTAGAATTTTTGTGAAACAATTTGAGAATCTTGTTATGAGTAGGTCGTAGACTGAGTACAGTATAAAGACACGAGTGACACGACATGACACTAAAACGCACTAAAATGCTAAAATGACACGAATGAAAACGACAGAGAACGGCGGCGTAGACAGATAATGAAGTTAAAGTCTAGTCTACAGACATAATATACCTACTTACGTGAAACTATTTATCTAGATTAGATCCTTGATCCTCCCCCATCTCATTACTGTGCTGGTTCCACGGTTTACCACACCCGTCGGCCATCGGGGTGGTTATGTCGGGATGGAAACGACTAAAACCGCACGCCGTCTCGGGTCTTAATTACCGGGGTGTAAACCTAATAGCCATATCCCTCGCACCCCTGCTAACCCTGGGCCATCTACGGTTTTAAGATGGCCCCATCAACCCCCGAAAGGGAGGTGGGGCGAGTATCGCGCCACTTCGCCGACGGAGGGGTGTAGGTAGGGCGACAGGTGGCCGTCCTATCACCCAACAGTCGCCGCGCAGACAATCAGCTACCCCCTGCTCGCTCCCCACTGTGCCCTTTGCTGGTCAGAGGGACACGTGGAGAGCCTCGGAGCAGCTCTTAAGGGGGCCACTCCTACTCCGGCCGGATTGGCCGCAGGCAGCAGCGTCTCCCGTGGCAAATGGGAGGCGCTGCTCGCCTCCGTTGCCCAGGTGCACCGCGTGGAGGGCCCGGGTCACACCCAATTGAAACGTACCTTAGGTATATAAAATATGGAGGAATAAAATTATCGCTCTTAGAGAAAATAATGTAAAAAACCCGACTGCGTAAAAAACTAAAAAGAAAAAAACAAGCACGATGTCCAGTGGTCTAGAAACATAACAACTGAACAGTCGGGATCCATTATTCGACAGCCAATCTAATTTTTCAATGGATCCCGACTGTTAAGTTGTTATGTTACTAGACCACTGCACATCTGAGTGCTTGTTTTTTTCTTTTTAGTTTTTTACGCAGTCTGGTTTTTTTAATTATATTATTTATTTAAAACTTTTTAGTTATGAGTAGGTACCTAGCTAGCTTATACCTGATTGGACTTTTTACTGTCTAATAAAAACCCCTTTGTGAAAATGGTTGTTACGCAACTTTAAATCGGTATATATTCTAAACGGTCAATCGAATCGAAAAATGTTGAAAGGAAACTAAAACTGATTTTTAAATACCTATTCAACGATACCCCACTTGACATAGTTTGGTGAATTTCATTTTTCCGTCCAGTAGTCGCCATATTGAATTTTCACTAACGTCAGGTCTTTAGTGACACTCGCCGGACTAAGAGGAATCGATTGACGTATGAATCATGAAAATCGGCCCAGGCGTTTGGTCTGTATAGTGCTTCAAAGGAACATACAAACATACATACATACCTACATAGGCTGTTAAACACATTACCTCACTCCTTTGCGTTGCGCAGTCGGGTAATAATCTTAAAAAATAGTGAATAGTGAATACAACAGTATGTGGCTTATTCGTTAGTGACACAGAACAAAAAAAAATCTTAGTGACTTTATATTTCTTGAAAATACAATGTGTTGATTTGCATCTGATCATCCTTCACAGGGGGGCTCGAGCTACTTATACTCTTTAAGAATTCATGAAAAAAAAACAGTCTTAAAAAAACATAATTCTTTTTTAAATTTCACTTGTCTATTATTTACGGAGCTACCTCTATCGAGTTTAATCACTAGCACACAAAAAATGAAGTCGTAAAAAAACAGTGTTATTTTAGTAGTACTTTCATGAATTCCAAAAAATAATTCCAATAAAACAAACCGTGTGTATCCGCCCCAATCGACGCAATCCAAGCGCGCGGTATGTTTACGCGCCTCTTGCGCCGATCGCGCTGCATTCAATTTTGCACAAACTAAGCAAGTAATGAATGATGAAACTTCATAAATAGATTCTGGTTAATTATTAAACGTACACGTGAATCACGGTGAAGTCTACTTACAGCTTTTTCATTGTTAAATTGTTAGCTGTAAGTTTTCCGAAAATTTAAATAAAATTAAATAGAATAGAATGGAATGGAATAGAATAGAATACGAGTTAATTTAAGAGTTCTTTTTTGTTTATTCATTCTTCTTTGTATGGGTTACATAAATGGGATTTCACAGACATTATTCTAGCGGACGGTTGCATCGCACATTTTTTTCTCTTCCATTTCACACAGACACCATCACACATGAGCGTTGTCATCTTTTACGAGGTTAAGCCAGTATTTCTTGGGTCTTCCTACAGAGTAAGAAATGATCCTAGGTCTTCCCCTTCTACCGTGGCCTTGTGGGCAGAAATTTGTTTCACACGTAGAAAAGCGGTTGCAGCAAAACGTTGTCACTCCAAGGAAGACTAGATGCAGATTTGATGAAGTAACTTAATAAATTTGTTCCAGAATGATCCTTGAAACTACGGTCACCTTAGTCATAATTAGCACATGCTTCGCTGCTCCCATAGACGACCCGATTCGCATCGATCTACCAGTTTATAACCAGCCACAGGCGAATTCAGATTTGCTCCTGGTGCATCCAATACTACCTGAGAACTATCCCGGCGGAGACTCTCTTAAGAATCATCAAGTTCCTGGAGGAAATTTAGTTACATCTAAACTGAAGTTGGGCAATCTGGTTGGGGACACGCTAAATTCTAAGGTACCTAATCATTTTTTTTTACTCTTTCTTAAATACCTACAGCAGCGTGGCATCTATAGGCACCGTTTTAGCTTAACGAGTCAAGAAGTCAAACATTTGATATTTAACGGCATGCATGTAAAATGTTGAAAAAAATAACGCAACAAAGCGGAAAAAAGTCAATCCTAATTGCGAGGCTAAAATGGGGTGAATTTTATGGCTGCAAATGGGTTTTCACGATTTCCTGTAAAACTCTGACTCACTAATTTGTAGAGATTCATTTTCTACCATTTTTTACAAATTTTGTCTGTTTAAATATTTTCGTCTGTTTATTGGTTCCTACTAATCTTTAAAAAGATTGGACCAATTTTAGCAGAACTTTCACTGATAGATACCTGATGTAACAAGGAGTAATTTAGGCCACATTAACTTTGAAAAAAAAATTGGGTTCCGCAAATAAAAAATTAAAACCTTAAAAATCTAAAACTACGCGGACGAAGTCGCAACTGCAGCTAATATAACATAACCCAAGTTAGTTTTTTAAGATATATTCTATGTATAGACACAGCAGTAGGTAGGTACCAAGAACATTAGAAATTTCCTTGTAATTCTTGGTAGGTACCTATACCTAATACCTACCTATAGATTGATATGAAATTAATTTTGCCGAGTTTCTAACATTTTAATTTATCAATATCAAGTGGGTAGATATGAGATGATTAATTGTCAATTTTTAGGTAGGTACATATCTACCTGTATGTACCTACTCACTTTTTGAAGAGGTAATTGCTAGCGAAGCTGAAGCCTACTTATTCCGCTTATCCCAATAAGTAGCGTAAGTACGCGTAGGTACGCGAGAATGGCGCTTCGGGGTAAAGACGTTAGAACCTCCATGGTGTGTGCGTGCGATTACTGAGCATTCATAGTTGGTGCCTGGCTGAAGCGGTGGCGGCCGCATATTTAGACCCGAATGCGCTCGATTGGTTGTTGGATCCAGAGAGCTGTTCGTGAAATACAGTCAGCTTCATCTAACCGAGGTATCAAAAGTATGTAGGCGATGCTACAAAGCGTTAAAAGTACCTATAAGTATTGCCACAAAGTTTCAAGTTTGTGGCAACACTTACTTTTGTATGTTGATGATGAGTACAGTCACCTTGACGTTTAAAAATGCGCGAAAGTATGAAAGCACCAGCTGTGCCCGCGGCTTGCTACTATTCATATCAGTGTATAGGCATAGTGGGTTAAATTAAATTTAGTGTCACCACCTATACTGTACCAAAGTACGGTACCACCTATAAGTATACGGTACCTATTCAGTTTAACATGTAGGTACAACAATTTATCTATCTACAGGTAAACAATGGTGGTATATTTTCTGCTCCTGTCACGGTTCGAGAATCAGCTTTACTAGAAACTGAGGGCTACGGCAGTAAGTTCCTCACCATCAAAGAAAACATCCAGGGTGGTTATGCTGGTATTTTCCAAGTGAGATTCAATTTTATTTTTATTAATTTTCTACTCGTTTCTCGTACTTACTCTGTTCTTTGTTTCTATCATGGCTTCACAAACGATAATACAAACGCAACTGTCTCAACAGTAAAATATCCTAAATAGGTATTTCAACAAATTAGTTGACAAATGTATGGACAGGCCTGTGACAGGTCTAGACTACTCCGCTAGCAGTAAAAAATAACTTTTGGTAGGTACTCGCTTGTTGAACAAATACCTAACTAGGTAGTAGGTACCTATATATTAAGTACCTACCTACCTAATATTGCCTCGGGTTCTGATATGGTGTCAATATTAGGTACTTACTTACGTTTCAGCCTAAACCGATAGTGGACACAATTAGCGAATCTGAGAAATATGGCAACACAGGTGACAAATTCTACACTGCGGGCAGAGCAATAGTTGGTGGAGCAGAAGGTTTCGCCAATTTTGTCAACTCCATACTTGAAGTGAGTTCTTTTATAACATTAATATATTGTGTCGTGTGGGTGGCTCTTTGGCTAAAGAGAGGCTGGTGAATAAGTGGTAAGTTAACTGAGAAGGTTAACATATATATTACAAGGTTAAACAATATTATGCAAGTCAGTCTTAGCACGGGTAATCACAGCGAAACCCTTCTGTGGCCTTTTTCTGGGGTTAAGACGGGGATCCCGTGTCCCCGTCTCCGGCACTGTGGTTCCCAAACCCACGGGGACATCTCGAAGCCGCAGATTGGCCTTGGGTCAGCCGGAGTGCGAGGGAACTGCTTCTTGGGTCACCTTATACTTACACGGAGGGGAAGTATCTCAAATCTTCTTCTTTCGTCAATGATTCACTTCTTCAGATTATTCGGGCATAAAATTCTGCCATCTTAACCGCGCTATCAGTGGCCTTGTTAAGGTCGCTTTGACTGCAGGGAGTAGGGCATGAGAGCATGAAAGTAGGTGTGTCATGGACTGCACAGGGTCTCCGCAGTCACACGCGGTTAAGCCCGGATCTCACATTCGCCACCTGCATAGGGTTTGTCTGGACCTGTGTAGATAGACAAATTAAACTAGAATTTTATTTTGAAAACAATTTGAACTGCATTCAAAGAATTTCGCTTGCAACTCAAAGTCAGCTATTTCTTTTTTGTGTCTTATGAGACATAGCTACCTACAAAACTACATGGATTTTACTTTGCGCTCTTCCTTAGTGAAAACCCCTAGAAGGGCATTGCTCAGACCCGAACAACTATCGAATCGACCTATATAGCTCTGTCACCGTCCTCAGTGCTGTGCAAGATTTCTGAGCACATCTTAACACACTGCTCATGCATCACTTAGAAGTTCAACAATTTGGCTTTATGCCGAAAAGGTCAACGAGTGATCTGCAGTATTTCAATAGAGTCCACTAAGTAAACAACGCTAAAAAATATAAATGACTAACTTTACTCAAAAACCATTTTTTTGAATCTAAAAGAAAGTACCTAGTACCTATATACTTTTGACACCGACTATAATACCTCTTCTAATCTATCAGATTCAACCCACATCTTATAAATGTTGCATACTATCAGATTCCAGGTACAGTAATAAAGGGCATCACACGGAGCGCTACAGAGAAGTTGAACAATCTGGGTGGCAAGCTCATCGGTTTATAAGATAGTCAGGCTTATATTATTAGACCCTACTTCCTTGTAAGTACCTAATCATAAAATGACTACGGCTTTAATAAATAACAATAATGTGCAATAATGTGATGAACGTTATTGCACCAATCTTGCGCATGAGTTTATAGGTAGGTACATAAATATACATCTAACAGTTTTTCAAGGTTTTGATTTTTTTGTGCAAAGCCCCAATTCTTTGCCGGACCAACTGTTCACACAGACATTTTTTGTCAAGGCTATCTCAGCTGTCCTGCGAAACAACCTATCTGTTTTGACCTCAAAAACAAGATAAAAAAGTAATCTATAAGTAGGTAGGTACAGATGTTCTATTTCAGGAAGGCGGTTTAGCCTTGCACGAAGAGGTTGGTTAAACGTATATATTAGGTATACCTACACACTGCTTTCGTGTGGGTAGAGGCTGCAAGCAACGGTCAGTCGGACCCAAACGTACCGGGGCCGGATCACTAGGTGTAAGTATATTGCGTTCGTGCCAAAATGTGATGAACTACCGTCAGCATGCAAAATTCGTTGAGTCGATTTTAAGTCTATAGCTTTAGAAGTGTGAGAGTGAGTGGAGTGATGAGTTGTTTTTTAAAATAGAATTGATGGCGATACCAACATCCACGCGGGCGAAGCCGTGGGCGGAAGCTAGTTTCAAAATAATGTTAACTATTGTTAACTTAAAATGAATTTAACTGAAATAAACAAATCGTTCCTTAGCTTGCAACACCGTCTAAAAAGGTAATCATGACCAAGTTTTAATTAAAAAAAATGAAATTTTCAGCTATACAAGTTACACGCAGATTGAGGTTTGTGAACTTAGTGATGAATGTAGGTACACGAAAACTAAAAAGTATAAAATTAAAAAATCAAAAAACCCGACTGCGTAAAAAACTAAGAAGAAAAAAAAACACATAAATGTCCTGTAGTCTAGAAACAACTGAACAGTCGGGATCCATTATTCGACAGCCAATCTTATTTTTCAATGGATCCCGAGTGTTCAGATGTTTCTAGACCACAGGAGGCACAAGTGTTTGTTTTCTTTTCTTTTTAGTTTTTTACGCAGTCGGGTTTTTGATTTTTTTAAATACTTATTATTGAACGATTCTAGATACTTCTTCTAGATTTTTTGGAATTCTTTTGTTTGTTGCGTTGCGTGAAGGACGTCAAAACTACTAAACGGTTTCTGATGTGGTTTTTTTTGTTGTTTAAAAGGTCTTGTTCAATTTAAAATCTTACGCACGTTTGAACACAATCGGTTACTAGAACCGGAGATAATAATAATATAGTCAAGGAACGCGAAAACAGACAACTACGTGGGCGAAGCCGTGAGCATAGGCTAGTGTTGTCTAATAAATACATTAGGATAACACAAGATAACAGTTAAAAAAATTAGACCCGTTTTGACCATTTACTAAATATTAACTTTTATTATATGACTTGAGCAGTGTTGACTGATACGGAAATGTTGGGCATAAAAATAATAATAGATGATGATTTTAAAGAACCAATTTTTATAAGGGAATATTTCGATAAAATGGTGGACATTCCGCTCATATGCATGAATAGCTCCAGCAATACGTTTATTATGCCAATTGCTAAGGAGTGGAATGCCCTACCCGACCGAGTCCGTGCTTCCGATAAGTAAGTCAAGAGTGAACAGATTGCTTCTAGGCAGGCGTGATCCACCATCGACCACATCATTACTTACTGTCAGGTGAGATAGTGTAGATACGGTGTAATTTTGACGCGAAAACTATAGCAGACTAACTATTTGTGCGGTTTTGAGAGTAACCGACTTGCGCGCTGCAACTACTTTTGAAATTACGGCTTCTATTTGGCTGAAAGCTTTATCATGTGACCCATGGTTGAATGCGAAATGAGCAGCTCTATTTAATCTAAAGGTGCATCCAAATTCGCGGCGAGAACCCCCGAGGAGAACATTCTGTGGATCGCCGTCTCATGCTCGCGCTCGTCTGTTCTCGCCTCGGTGGCGGTATTTTGACCCGAGTCAAAGGGTGTCTCGGACGAGAAAAGAGAAGCCTATCCATATTCTCGCTCGATCTCAGTACTTTTTATAAGTAAATAGAAGTCTCGGCGAGACCTCTCGCCGTGAGTCTGGAAGCATTAAAATGTCAAAACCGCCAATTTTCGACTTGAGCGGTGTTGTAAGGCTATGGGACGAAATATACCTACTTCTAAATATCTTTTTATATAATTGTAAAAAATTTTAAAAATCGTTTTGTGTGTACCTTTGTATTTTGTAAAAAATAGTTCATAATTCTGTAATTAATATTAATATAATCGGTAACACATTTTATTATCTCCAATTTTGAATTCGAGGTGACGGAGATAGGAATCTATAAATTTAATTACATACGTAATGTTACAGCTTGTTTTATACAGGGTGAATTTTTCAAAAGGGATTGGAAGGCCAAATCCGAAACTATAAGGAATAGCGAAAAATGGTCAAAGGAGTCACGAGCCCGATTTTGATGAAACTTAAAACCTCATCATTAGATTTTTGAAAAACCAATAAACCTAGCTGAGAATCGAACCCGTTGATTTTGAAAAAAAAAGCACACCCTTTATTATTACACCATACGATAGTGTCGCTGTTAAGAAACAAATTCTGCGAAGTAATGATATACGGCAAAGGACAATGGGCATTGCGGCCCATGAGCGGCCATCAATGAAACTAGTGTCATTTGAAAGGGGAGATCTTTGACAACAAATATTGTTCAAGGAGTACTATGAAATACCGTTTGGGAAAAAAAATATAGTTAAAATACTATTTTTTTTTTCATTATTATTTATGTATCCTAATATTCAATACTTTTTCTATTAGAACCTTTGTTAAAATCGGTCTCGCCATGTTTCATGCGTCAACCAATCAGCGACGAGCGCCGCTCGCACTCGGCGACTCGGCGATTACCGTTATGCTCGAGCGCACAGCGCAGTCCATCGTTGACACTTGTTTCGTTGAGTACTGTGCGATTATTATTGTTTGACAATTTCTTTCGACTCTGGCTTGCATATTGGACTTGTTAATATCTATCTTGTTGACTTGTGCTCGTTTTTTTGGACTTTTCTTTAAGCAGATTCCTATAACAATGGCAGATAATCGCCAAGTGTGTATTTTATGTAATCGATCTGTGATAAACAGAAGAAGATACGAAATAACCCGTGCTCGGTTTGAAGAACATCCCGCTGTAGGCCAATATATCTTTGAAGCTCTTACCTCTGAACATCAGGTAAGTACATCAAACGAAATCATTATTTCTTAGTTGTCACGTCAACAATATAGTACTGTTTAACTTGAGGTGGTCACAGTGTTTTAACTCTCGCGCATTGAGATTACATTTCGCTGTAAGTAGTAAGTAAACTGTTACCGACGCGGCGACGTTGTCGTTCCGTTTGATCCACGGGGCGAGAACGGGATAGAAGTATCGGTATTTACGTATGAGTAAGCGAGATAATTAATACTGCTTAGGCAATCGAGTAAAATATTTTTCTTTATATTTCGCTTTGTTTGAACAGCGTTCAATGAAAATAACTAAGCGTTTTGACTAATTGTAATACTCTCATTTTCAGATACAATACAATGGTCAGGAGTACATTTGTCGACCATGCTGGCAACGGGCAGAAAGAGCTGCGCAGCCAAGAGAAGACCGTCCACACGAATGTGTATTACATATTGAAGAATATTCCAGACTCCCTAATACAGCAACGCGTTGTATGTATGAAAGCTGCAGACGAACGGATCTCCGAAGGATTCCGGATAACATTAAAGTGACATTCTTGATTCATTTTAATTTTTATATTCCAAATAGTGCAAGAGTTTGCGATCATCATTTGGTATCCAATGATTGGGATCAAATAATTGACAGCCCTAACTTGCTCCACGACTTCAATGCCACACATTTTGTGCATATCATGAGCCTCATGAAAATCGCGGTGCTTCGAGGATCTATACTAGATTTTGATAATATAGATGACATGGACCCAAATGAAGTATACATCCGATTAGGCGTTAGTCGAGACCAATTTATGAATATTTTGGAACAAACTCCTTCATTGTCGAACGTATCAACACGCCCGAAAACATCTTTGGCATGCTACTTAATGAAACTGCGAAGCGGTGAAGCAAATGAAAGGCTGGCGACGCTTTTTAATATGAGCCGTAGAACCCTAGAACGACATTTAACGTTCGCCAGAGACACTCTTTTACTGGACTTCGTTCCCCGGCATCTTGGTTATGATCATCTCAATAGAATTGATGTAGCTAACCGAAACCTACAAGTTCCAAATGCAATTTTTGGAAATGCAAATGCCTTAAACAGAAAGGCAATTGTGATAGCAGACGCCACTTATATATATATACAAAAGTCCGCAAACTATTTATTCCAAAAGCGATCCTATAGTCTACACAAATACACGAATTTGTTGAAACCGTTTTTAATAGTGTGCTGCGATGGCCACATTTTAGATGCCTTTGGGCCATATTCAGCCATAGAATCAGATGCACAAATAATGAAAAATATGATTGACGACGAAGGAAATCCTTTCCATTGGTTTTTTGAACATGGAGATGTGTTCATCTTAGACCGTGGGTTTCGCGACGTAATCGACGACTTACATGCCTATGGTTATGAAGCTCACTTACCAAAAACAAAAAATCGAGACGAAGATCAATTGACGACAGAACAAGCGAATAAGTCTAGTTTGGTTACTATGTGCCGCTGGGTTGTTGAAGTTATAAATGGTTGGTTCAAACGCGATTTTAAACTATTCCGACAAGACTTTTTCAATCGTGCTTTGCCTCATATGATGACAGATTTTAGAATAAGTGCTGCATTATTGAATGCTTGCAGAGAACCATTGTCAGATAACGTTCACGCTGAAACATTTATAGAAGTTATAAACCAAAGAGTGAACCAACCAAATAACCTAGCAGAGTATGTCCTAGCCAACAACCTTAATCGTAGACGGGCTAGTTTCGATAGCATTACAGGAAACCAACCTAACATAAGTGATTTTCCTTTGCTGACTGAGGACGATTTAACCATTTTTGCACTTGGTACATACCAAGTGAAGCTAGCCCGCAGCTATTATGCGGAGCATGTGCGACAAGGTCTCTATAATATAGAAACGTATAGGGACCCTGATGTTACAGGCCTAGGCAGGTACGGCATCACAGCAACAAATGTTTGGCTGCTAAGATGTCGAATACAATCTAGACATACTAGGTCAAAAATATATTATTCGTATATTATAGTAGATAGAGAGAAAAGCGGCAGAGAAGCCATAGAAAACTACTATTGCAGTTGTCTAAGCGGTAAGCGCACTCTTGGTTGCTGTGCCCACATTATGTGTGTAGTGTGGTATTTAGGGTGGGCGAGAAACCAAGAGGAAGATATCCGTTTACCAGCTCATTTTTTAAACGATGTTATTGTAGACGACAATTGAATCCCATCATTTTCTTTTTTTAAAGGAATACTAGCATTATATACGAGCATTGTATAATATATGTGTCTTTCAATAAATCGATGTATTTAATAACCAATTAACCTTTAGTTTTATTTAATCCATCATTATCTTATACTTAGATATGCATTACGTTTTATCATTTACGTACTTTCTGTTTAATTAATTCGATTTTTTTATATGATCAACGCTTTATAACTTTTTATCTAAACAAGTTGCCGAAATAATTTTTTGCAGTCTTAATATATACATAATTGTCGACTAAAAAATATAAAGGACAGATGTGGCCGCCGATGGGACAAGCGCCATACATTTTTGCCCATTGTCCTTTAAGGAAAATTTGGAATTTAATAAAATTCATGTTTCATGTACCTATTTGTTTCATTCAAAATCCCAGAAAAGATCGTAACTACTCTGCGTTTTAAATTATACTCAGAATGACTAAAATGATTGATGTTTTTTTTTTTAAACAAGATGGAGCTCTAGCCCAAAATAGCCGTAAAAGAGATTTTGATTCAGCAGTTTATGCCTTGGCCAGCGAGATCACTGGATCTTACTCCTTTAGATTACTTTCTCTGTGGGTATCTCAAAAACGAAATTTACAAAGACACATATGAGACAGATATACAGTTGATGACTTGAAACGTTTTTGGAGAATATTCTAAACGGAATCAATAACATTCTAATATTGAATGCAGTACGATCCTCGAGGTCTCAAATCCTACTATGTATTGAAAACAATGGTCTACATTTTGAACAATTAATCAGTTAATGGTTAATGTAAGAAAAATAAAATGTATTTTGTTAAAGATGAGCTCTTTCCTTTATTTTGCGGTATGTCATTACTTCCCAGAATAAGATCCTTAATAGCAACACTATCGTATGGTGTAATAATATAGGGTGTGGTTTTTTTTTCAAAATCAACAGGTTCGATTCCTAGCTAGGATTATTGGTTTTTCAAAAATCTAATGATGAGGTTTTAAGTTTCATCAAAATCGGGCTCGTGACTCCTTTGAGCATTTTTCGCTATTCCTTATAGTTTCGGATTTGGCCATCCAAGCCCTTTTGAAAAATTCACCCTGTATACGACTATATTATATAAGTACATCAGAATAAACAAAATGAAATGCAACTTTTTCAACGTGTATTTTATTATTTTAAACCAAAAACCGATTTTACAATAATATGTATTCAATGTCATTCATCAAATTCTAATTATATATAAAGAAAAGTGATGTGTAAAGTAAAAAAAAATAACATATTCATAGCTACTTAAACATGTTAACCACGGGGAATACCTATCTTATATTTTAAATGCTTTAATTATTTACATAAATAAAGTAATAACCAATGCAGTTAAGTTATACAGTTACGTTTACTCGCGTTGAAGATGGATATAAAATCCAGTGATTATATAATAGCAAACATAAAGAACTTCTTTAAAGAATTGAATAAGATATATAGCATATATATAAGTATATTATACTATAAAAATAAAGTACATACTGGATAAATTCAATACGAGCAGACGTAACTCTACTGTAATACCATATTTACTGGAAAGAACATCAAAAAATATCATTGAAAAATTCACTGCTTTACTGATTTCATTGCGGTGCTTACATTTTTAATAGCTGTGTTAATCTATGTTATCCTTCTTTATAAACGTCATTCTACAGTTCCTTATTTCAATCATATTAATTTGTCCTTTTTTGTAACACATTATTATCTCAAATAAAGTTAAACATAATCATTTATAAGGTTGCAATTCCAGTAGTGAAGTGTGTAAACCTGCAATCGAGTGAGTCCTGAATACAGTACTTGACTTCAATTATTATGATACATTGCAAAATGCACATTAAACATTAAATTACTTTATTTGAATATCGTAACATCAATCTGATTATCATGATTAGACTAAGATAGCATTTTCTGAATGTATAATAAAGTGTATACATAATTATTGAAAAATAAAAATGAGTCGTGGTTACTCGAAATAAATGATTTATTATTTTAATTAAAGTACCTAATGTTTTTCTTGTATAATATTGAAGTAAATATATTTTTATAATTATTGAATCCAAAACACAAAATAGATAACAAATTTTAATATCAAAATTGATTATTGGCACATTATACAAATACAGAAAAATATCGGTAAGTATAGCAGTAGTTATTTTGTCTTCAAATAATAAAATAAGTAATTGAAAACGAAAAAAATGTGTAAACAAACTATTTCACAATAAATGAAATCAAAACACCCGCTTTTACAAAAATCCTCGTCACTAGACATTCAAGAAATGTTAAAATACGATATACCTTTGGAGGATTCCAGCGCATGGGAGCTATTAGTAACATAGAACATGTAGACTTTTTACTATGTATTTTAAATATAATGTATTAACAGTCTAGTACTAAAGACGTATTTTATAAACGTTGCCAACGATGGCCATCCCTTACTTATGCTACCAAGTACATCGTTACACATTATTTTAAGTTAAATTGTGAGAACACTGAAATCTTGCCCAACGGTTGATAAATTGACTTATAATAAACTACTCATATTATATGTAACACTCAGAGATAAGTGAAATATTTTGAATGCATTGTTATAAATTTATCAACATGTAAATATCCTATCCGTAATAACATTTAAAAATCTAACATCAATTCATTCAATAAATGTAACGAGGATTTTTGCAGAGAATGACAGACGAAAAGAGACCGGAATATATTGGTCTTGGATTTGTAGGGCTACGAAACATCCACTACCGAGCTCTATGGATAAAATATTATGTAGTTAAATACTGTTTTTTTTTTCTATATAAATAACGATTCAAAACTACACATTAGGAACTTATCTTAATATATGTTGCAGTTTAATTATATTTAAGTGACGAATATATTCACCAGGAAGCCCCCAGGGACAGTTTAAACATTTGGTATATCATGGTATTTTCTTGCGAGAAGATTTTATGACCGTTAGCGTCCATATAGAATCCAGATTTCTGTCACCTTCCTGCTCTCCTTTACTCTAATTCTTATTTTTAAGAATATAATGTTAAAAATAACAATTTTTATAGAGGAGATAGAAAAGATTAACAAATAGTCTGGCATAAAATGTATTCATAACACTTCTGTGTATATATGTTACGGTCTAAGTATTACAATTGCTCGATAAATTCATTGGGAAGGAAGAGCGGAAAGTCGGAAGGGCGGAAGGGCTTATTAGCCGGAGTATGTGTTATTTCAAATGACTATTCGAGCACTACTAAATCGCACCAATATACAGGGTGAATTTTTCAAAAGGGATTGGATGGCCAAATCCGAAACTATAAGGAATAGCGAAAAATGGTCAAAGGAGTCACGAGCTCGATTTTGATGAAACTTAAAACCTCATCATTAGATTTTTGAAAAACCAATAATCCTAGCCAGGAATCGAACTTGTTGATTTTGAAAAAAAAAACACACCCTATATTATTACACCATGCGATAGTGTCGCTGTTAAGGAACAAATTCTGCGAAGTAATGATATACGGCAAATTTAAGGAAAATTTGGAATTTAATAAAATTCATGTTTCACGTACCTATTTGTTTTTTTCAAAATCCCAAAAAAGATCGATCGGAGAATGATTATAATGATTAATGTTTTTTTTTAAACAAGATGGAGCTCCAGCCCATAATAGCCGTAAAAGAGATTTTGATTCAGCAGTTTGACGACAATTTTATTATAAGGCATGGTCCTGTGCCTTGGCCAGCGAGATCCCTGGATCTTACTCCCTTAGATTACTTTCTCTGGGGGTATGTCAAAAACGAAATTTACAAAGACACGTATGATACAGAGATACAGTTGATGACTTGAAACTTAACGTTCTTTGGAGAATATTCTAAACGGAATCAACAACATTCTAATATTGAATGCAGTACGATTATGTATTGAAAACAATGGTCTACATTTTGAACAATGTAAGAAAAATAAAATGTATTTTGTTAAAGATGAGCTCTTTCCTTTAGTTTGCGGTATGTCATTACTTCCCAGAATAAGATCCTTAATAACAACACTATCGCATGGTGTAATAATATAGGGTGTGTTTTTTTTTTCAAAATCAACAAGTTCGATTCCTGGCTAGGATTATTGGTTTTTCAAAAATCTAATGATGAGGTTTTAAGTTTCATCAAAATCGGGCTCGTGACTCCTTTGAGCATTTTTCGCTATTCCTTATAGTTTCGGATTTGGCCATCCAATCCCTTTTGAAAAATTCACCCTGTATATATTTACACAATATATATGTTACCGTTATAACCCGTTTTTCGTTAGAACTAGTTTTCCCTAGTTAAAACTAGATTTCACTTAATGCCTTTGTTAAAACAAGAAAAACCTAGTTAATACTCATAGCTTTGATTTTATTCCGATAACCACGTACCGCGGGAGCGAGCGAAGCGAGCTCGTGGACGCCGCGCGTCCCGACTCGGATAGATATAGGTCAGAAGGGTTTAAACGTTTAACACGAAGGGTTCAATAAATATATTCACAACTATATCTTGTTTTCGATCCTCATTAATTTTTCTAGTGCCAGTGTTGTTAATACAGCTCGATATGACAACTAGTTACATCTGAAAATCAAATATATCAGTGGTGAATTTTAGTTTTAACTAGGTATTTCTAGTTTTAACGAAGGCATTAGGTAAAAACTAGTTTTAACTAGGGAAAACTAATTCTAACGAAAAACGGGTTATAACGGTAACATATACATATACAGGTGATTTCAACTGGGTGTGGATGGTTAATTCTGAAACTAAAATGAATAGCGAATGGCCATAATTTTGAACAAGTTTCATACAGTTTAGGTGTATATGTAATTGATAAGTAATGTAAGGAAAATAGAAACAAAATTGTTAAAAACGAGATCGAGAAAGTAATAAGATAGAACTTAAAGAAAAGTTAGCTGTATCTTATTCTTATTAGCAGCACTATAGAATGGTGTAATACTGCAGGGTATGTCTTTCTTTCTAAATAAATGGGTTAGATTCCTGGCTAGGTATATTGATTGTTTTTAAATCCAATGATGCAGTTTTAATTTTCATCATACTCGGCCCTTACACTCCTTTTGAGCATTTTTCGCTGTCCCTCAGTTTCGGACTTGGCCATCCACGCCGAGTTGAAAAATTCGCCCTATATATATGTATGTGTGTGTGTGTGTGTGTATGAAAAACTTATCACATATTATTAAGACGAAAAAGATTAACGTTTCTTGATTGCTTTCGGTTGTCTATATACTACACTATATAAACCTAAGTAAACAAACAAAAAAAAATAGTGTAGCCCAGACGCACACACACTATTTTAAATAATACAATTTATAAAGTAACTTTTATTTATACATATTCTTACAACAGCATGAATTGCTCTTATACCTTAGCTCCATATTTGTAATACACCGTCTCTCATGTTGGACGCTTTGGGCGTAAATATCACTCCTAATACCAGCGTTGTTGTGATGACTCAAAATAAACGTATGTATCTTATAGACATTACGCCTAGCCATGAAACCAAGTTAAAGTTACTTGGGCACATCTAAATTATACACGCAAACGTTAAACCAAGTACATTTCATTTTGCCTGCTGTGTTGATAAGATCCCGATTCTGTATTGTAGCACTTTCTTCAATAGAGACCATACGACTCTTTGTTCACAGTACGTTACATTTAATAACTTGACTGGCCGCACCATGGTTCAATGACCGTAACATATATAGTTCAGTAGGAAAGTATTGTATTTTTACTATTTGATATCACTTTTATGGAATCAGATCGAAAAGCTGGGTCGTCCTACTCGGGATCGACTACATCCAACACCGAGAAATCGGTGAACTTGTCAGACCTTAACCGTCATGGACGAGCAAGATGCATCTTACGTACCGTCTCAACGTAAAGCTTGTTGTGTCCCATGACAGACTCCTGGATCTTGGGAGGTAACTCTTCAAGTGATGGAGCAGTGCCCTCCTCGATGTCAGTTCGCCTGTAGAACAGGATGTAAGGAGTGCTGGTGCGGTTGAGCGCGTTTAGCTGCAGCTCGTCGGATGACGTCACCACGTCATCGTTGTACAAGTGCCATTGGTCGTTATCTTTGGCGAGAGTGTAGTAGTGGCCCGAGTCGAGCGTGGTGCCCGCGTGGATCACGGCCGCGTACAGTGTGTAGGACGCGTGGACCGCTTGGGAACGCACCGTGGGCAGGGTTATTGTGGGATTATGATATATAGAGTGCATCAGCTTCGTCTGCACTTGCAGCTTCGGCTCGAATCTGGAAGAAATCGTTCTAATTTCAGAACTACAGTGATTTTTTTAATAAGTAAAAGTGTAATTGACAAAAAAGCTTTAGGGACGAGGAAAAAGTAAATCATAAAATTTTTAACAGAATAGGAATAAGGAAGACTTACTTGAAATTCTTCAATACGAGAATAAGATACTTTGGGGTAGTTTCGATGAGAACACTTCTTTCTGCGTTACGTAATTCACCGCAATCACGACATTGGTACTGGTTTTCGCCGGTGAGACTTTCCTTGGAGCAGTAGAACTCAAGAAGGGTCTGAACGTTGTATTGCCAGCCCTCTGGTTTGTCAGGGAAGGCCAGCTGGAGATCACGGAATACATCACGCGAGAGAGACGAAGAATGGCACTCAGTGCATTCGACGCGTGTAAGGAGCACACCGCCAAACATACTGTCAATGAATGAGTCGCGACGTAGAAATGCCGATTCGTTCAAACGCATACGTTTTTTAGGCGGCCCGCTATTATCGTTTTCAGGTGAATTGCGTTTATGGTTGCTTGAACCGGATCCTGAAACACATTTATTTGGATATAGATCTATTCACTACCTATTTCATTTATTTACTAACTGTAAACTACTAAAATACCAATATTTTATAGTCGTTTTGGAGCGAAAAGTTTTGAGCACAGATTCGATAACTGTCCCCTCTGGAAGTGTTTATTTCAAAAACAAAAAATCATTTTTTATAAGAATACGAAACTTTATCACATTTACGCAAAACAAATGCGAACTCGTAGTAACTCCTTTAAATTTAACGTAATACGCTTTACTACACTTTACGCAAAGATTTTCATTCACAAATTGATGCATTTGGCAAACAAAGACGTGCCGCGCTGAATTATCCAATCACAGCGCGTCCCGGTCGCGGCGAGACCGACACGTCGCTCAAGGACATGCGTTACCAAGCAACCACCAACCACCTTCCCCGCGCGGCTGCGCCAGCGCCACCCGCTCTCTCTTTCTCCTATCTCTTTAGTACGGCAATGACTCTCGCGCGTAAACATGTACCTAATTTCGTTCGTGCAAAAATGAGTCGCCATTACGAATTTACTTACGGAGAGTACTTAGCAATGATGCAGCTTTATGCCATTACAATCTTGAAGAGGTCAGGCGATTGTATTCCTGGCCGGAAGACTTGGATAGGTTACGGCTACGAGGGATTGCCAATCCCCAAGTTCCGTCAACACCGGCCATCTTGGTTGGTACCCAACGCTTACTAGACCACGGACAGTTTCGAACACCGCGGTACACGCACAAGGTCATCGAGTACTTCGAGCAAGATCCCCGGCGAAGTACTAGTATGGTAGCACCATTGTTCAATGTATGCCAATACTTCGTTTGGCAGACATTGAGCTCATGCGATTTACGAGAATGATGGCCCAGCAAAAGGATCACCATGTGTCAGTGGTCAGTGGTTTGGTTGGTGAGAAACAGTGAGAAGTAAAATAGTGAGAAGTGACAGAGACATTTAATAAGTTAAAGTCAATACCTAACATGAAACGTGCCCTCTTACGTAGGTATCAAACGTGTTGGTGGACTGCATTTCGAGCAGTTGCTTCGTACAGGGAAGTGTAATACAAATAAACTGTTAATTAGGTACGTAAGACGTAAGTTATTCTTTGTAAATAGCTGCAATTTTTTAAATACACGTGAATACCTACTCGCAGTTTGTTATTGTTGTGTTTCATTTTATTACTACGTCATAAAGTTTAATAATATCCTAATTAAAGTATTTCCGACGTTCCTAAGCCCGTATGAAGTAATGAAGTATGAAGGAGAACTGCAGGAGTAGGTTATTTCATATTGTTTTTGCGCGCGTGTGGTCAGTGATCCTTACAGCTGTTCATGCGGTCACGTGGTGCGCTGCCGCTGCGGGCCGAGCGGCTCGTTGCGGCGCGTCGCTTCAATTTCAAAATTGCCGCGCAGACAAGAACAAGCCCGCTTTTATTCATTCAAAATTGTCAATGAATTCTTCAGAGCGCTAATAATGTTCATACTCGAACGCGTGAAAAAGATTACAGAAAGTCAACTTTTTTATTATAACCGGTAGAGCAATTTAGACATCTCAAAACCATACCATATATTATTCCGAGTAACCCCCTTTCGGGTCCAAAACGACTATAAAATCATGGTGTATATTTTCGTGTGATGCCATAATTGGCTATTTGACAGTTGTAACGATAACATATGAAACATGTTGGAAATGGTAGCTTATATGTAAATAATAATTGTACAATTGATTGAATTAAAACAAATTGTAATAATTTTATTTTTGCAAAATAAATTTGAGTTTTTTATCTGTGGATTACAAGAACTGACGTCGTGTTTTATCGGCTACGGTTAGCTAATATTAAAAACACTAAAATATTTCAATTTGTGCTTGTAAGAGGTTTCAGAAATGGAGACAGGCTATACTAAAGCTGATAGTGCACATCTACCTAAAGTCGATTCATTGATGATCGCAAATTTCTTTGTGGGTAATCCACAACCAGTATCTTTAAACTAACTGTAACTTAAAATATTGTGGCCCACCGGCACAGGGTACAGGGACCAAGGTACTTGGGGCTTCAGGGAGAGAAGTCTCCTCACAATACCGTGTATCGCCTTTTACATCAAGCCCTTGACATAACTACGTAATGCGAGTCTCTTGAATTTCTGACTTGACTATCGAAACCAAATTGCCGAACTAGTTGAACCATGCTTACTTTGGGTCTAGACAACGTGTGTAGAATGTCGCTGAAAATTTATTAAAGACCGACTGAACGGACAAATTTTATTACTATTTTCTGATCTTAATTTTCTATATAGCGTGGATGTATTGGTGGGAAGCATGGCTCACATCTCATATTACTGCATCGTCTTAATTCAGTGGTTGGTTAATGATATCCGTTGGTTTTATTTAAGTTGGTTTAGCCAGGAAATCAATTATTTATTAACTTGTTGATCAGGGAGTAGCAGATCCATGACATAGTATTACTTTTGAAAAAGAAACATTTTACCTCCACTACCGCCCGGCCGAGGAGATGCAGAACGCCGACTAAGTCCAGCTTCACTGCTATCAGCATCACTGAAGCAGAAAAAAAAATAGCACCTATATAATATGTATTATTAATATTATGTATATTTTAACAAAACAGAGCAGAAATAATATAATAGTAGCGGGTTCGATCCCCGCTCAGTGCAAATATTTGTATGCATGAATATGGGTATAATTGGTCTGGTCTTGCCTCGGAGAGCACGTTAAGCCGTCGGGCAACCGGGGTTGCCATACAAACTTCTATGGCAGTCGTTACGGGTAGTTGGAGCCCTAAAAAGTCCAACAACAATGGTCTAGCTGCAATGCTTCGATATCGCCTAAAGTCACCATTGGGTTGTGAAGGTCAGATGGCAGTCGCTTCACGGAAAATATCGAGGTCCAGCCAAATCCGCAGTTAAGACTGGTAAAGCGGACCCCAGACTCGGAGGTGACAGCTTTGGATGCGACTGGGATTAACGCTAGGTTGAAGAAGAAGAAGAGCAGAAATAATATTTTAATAAAACTAATACGCTACTGGTGAACAAACAAAATATAAAGTTAGTCAATAATTTAAACTTTTGTATTTTATATTACTAGCCGACGTCCACGGCTCCGCCCGCGGGGTTGTAGGATATTAGGTTTGGGTCATATTTCCGGTTTTACTTAACCAATTGCAATGAAACATCCGGCGGATTTTAGGTCTAATCAAGACCGGACTAATAGAAAAATCCATTTAATCCATCGCCAAGAGACAAAATTTCCAAAAAAATATTGTGTTTACAATTATTCATTTAACATACTCAATTTTTTTTAAATATCTCCCAATGTACAGATACAACGAGAATATATATTATGGGAGTCAAATAAGTAAATCAGTAAGGTAAAATTTTCTATGATTCAAATAATAAATACCTGGTAGACTGTGCAGATTGAGCGGTTTGAGTAACCATACGCATGCGGCTCGTAGCGAGAACTGCTGGCCGCGTGTAATCAAAGTTGACATCCGAGCAGTGTTCATATGACTGCAGTAGTTCGAACAAATATCTGCAAAATGAATTGTAATGGTTGTAGCAAAAATTAAAAAACTTTTACCGTTGACGCCGCAATGTGTTAAAACTATAAAATGTTTTTTCGTAATTCACGACTCCGCATGTGGTCGCCGCGGTAATCCGAGCAGAAAATAAGATTTCGAGGTTTATACGCCCTATGTCAGATACGCAAAATGTCAGATGCGCATATTGTTAGATCTGCAGACTTCGTCGCAAAATGTCAAATTCGCAAATTGTCAGAATCTCATAATGACAAATACGCAAAATGCCATGAACGCTGAATGTCAGATACTCATTATGTCAAAAACGCATAATGCCATGATTGCATGACAACATGGTTTAGTCGTGTTTGGTCCAATACGCGTTTGGTTCAATCCACCTAATTCGCGGTTTGTCTAATTCACAGTTAGTCCAATTCGCGGATTGGTCAATTTATTTTTGTCATATTTTTAATATTGTAATTATGGCTGAAAATTGTCTAGGGTTAGGTTAGGTTATGTCAAAACAGTGACCTGTAATGTGCGAAGGCGAGCGACCGAAGCGAGCATGCCGCGGCAGCGGCCGCCGAGCGGTAGATTCCCTCTATTTTCATGTTACACAATCCAAATGAAATAATGTATACCTACATATGATTTATCATGACCATGACACATTAGAAAAAGTAATAATAAATGAAGTAATTATGGATCACAGACTAACGTAATATTACTTCGTGAAACTGCAAAAACGCCAGAAAACTAAATGGGCGAAAATCGCTAACGGAGAAGGATAGAAAATGATAAGATAAAGTAGCCTAGAAAAAATCTGAGTATCGATACATTATTCTTTTCAATTGGCCAATGTTCAAAGGTATAAAAAAACCTCAAGCAAGCTTTAAAAAAAGTGACATAAATTATCAATTTATACTTTTCTGGCTTTATGTGGTTCTGACTTTTTGCGTATCAGACATTCTGCGTATCTGGCATTCTGCGTTTCTGACTTTTTGCGTATTTGACATTTTGCGTTTCTGACTATTTGCGTATCTGGCATTTGGCGTTTCTGACTTTTTGCGTATCTAGCATTCTGCGTTTTCTGACAATATGCGCATCTGACATTTTGCGTATCTGACATAGGGCGTATAAACCCTTTTAGCACACCGTAATGGCACATACCAATTCTTACTATTACTGAATGGGATAAATTGTGCGATTGAAGTTTTTCATGCGAAGCTTAGGCAGCATTTGGAGATTTAGATGGCGTTAAGTCATTCATTGATGACGTCATCGTGTGGGGAATTTTTTCAGGCGCATAGTTCTAGGCCTCGCATGATTCAGGCAATCAGCAAAATTCGAACCATAAGCCACTGGAGGATTTATTCGCTAATTTATTCCGTCATTAGCCTCGGGCCCAACCCGGTTACAGAGAATCATGCTAAGAGTGTAAGGTTATGACTTTAAACATGCCGAGTCAATATATGTATATAGCACACACGTTCTCCCGAGCTCCTTTGAGTGAAATGTTGCATGACCGACATGTCTGTTGAATTAGAAACGAGAATATGTTGTATGATAAAAAAATATGCCATACATATAGCGATAAGAAATTGGATGCCATTAAAAATGTAACAAATAAAGATGATCATTATAAGTGGTTGATTAGGCAAATACCTAACGATTGACGAAAACATTGATGTGATCGTAACGAAAAAATAAATGTCTTTTGGCCTTACCGGGAGTAACTTCATTATAAGGATGTAATTATTTTGAAAGGTGAACGTGTATTTATTCCTTATGTATTGAGAGATATGTTGGTGCATGTGCACGAGGGACATTTAGGGCCAGGCCACACGGTGCGGTGCAGCTCCGGCACGGCGCCTATACGGTGCCACAACGGTTTCCTACATATAAAAATGTTTGATATACCACACGGTACGCCCGGCACCGCACCGGCGCCGCACCGCAGGTGTACCGGACAACGGTGCGAGGCAGAGGAGGCAAGGAGGGGTGCAAGCACTGCGGTGCCGCTCAGTTGTTTGTTTGTACTGTCGTCAACTGGGCAAGCCAAGCCAAGCCTGTTGCGGTGCCGTAAGAACATTGCGACGCCGCACTACTCGTGTGACCGCCATAAGGCGGTGCGGTGCGGTGCGGCACCGTGTTGCCTGGCCCTCAGTTATCGAATGGTGTAAACGGAGCGCACGCGACGTCATGCTCTGGCCGGGACGCTGCGAGACATGTAGGTTATATTATGCACCTAGGCCGCGTCGTCAGCCTTTGTTGCAGCACACTGTTCGTCCGTTGCCCTGGCACAAACTAGCTGCTGATGTATTTGAATATAAGAAAAAGTTTATTATATTGGTGGATTATTTTTCTAATTATATTGAAGTTGGAAAAATTGGAAAAATAGGGCTCAGGAGAGTTTAGAAACCTAACGCGTGAGTGGAAAATAGGGCATGAAACGTCTTTTTCACATTACCCTCAATCAAATGGTAAAAGTGAAACAACGGTTCAGACAATAAAAAATACCTATACCTATGCTGAAGAAATGTGTGGATTCCGATCAGGGTTGCATGCCGATGGCTTTGTTAAGTTGCCGTTAACCTGCATGAATTTTAATAGGTAGACGTTTACACACGAATCTTCACGACTTTTAATTTTTTATATTACTGAATTTGGAACCATCAAATTACATTACTTTTAATTACATAGTTATTTTTCAAAAAACGATAGTTTACTTTTTAAGTTTAACTTAAACATCCCTTACCGGGTGGTACTCGACACCGTATAAGTTCCCATGTAATCCGAGATTGGCGTCCGTGGGCGATGTCTACGAATGCGTTGCTCGAACTGGCTTCGTATGGAGTTGAAGTTCTGTATGAATTTTTTTGCAGTTGCAAGAAAGTGGCGACACCGTATCGGGTAGAAAACACAAGACACTCCTATACTCTTATTAGTTCAGTGAGTATGGATATAACATAAAGTTCAGTGGGTATGGATATAACCTAAATATATTTAACTAGCTGTTGCCCGCGGCTCCGCCCGCGTGAATTTAGAATTCTGTTTCAAATTCCTTTTTTCGTGCGGAAGTTCCTTCATATATCATCCCTGTCAGCCAGCAGGCGCGGTTAAGTCTCACTCAGACCTGATAAAAACCGCACGCTGCCGTCTCAAGTCTTTAGTTGCCGGGGTGTAAGATTACTTAGAGCGTATCCCGCGCTCCCCAGTTGACCCTTTTTTTTATCGTGCGGAAATCCCCATGGATACCACCCCCGTCGGCCATCGGGGGTGGTTATGTCGGGATCGAAACGACTAAAACCGCACGCGGTCTCGGGCCTTAGTAACCGGGGTGTAAGGTTACCCAATGGGCATATCCCTCGCACCCCAGCTGACCCCGGGCCATCTAAGGGGGGGTGGGGCGAGCATCGCGTCACTTCTCCGACGGTGGGGTGTAGGGTGACAGGAGGCCGTCCTGTCACCCAACCGTCGACGCGCAGACAATCAGCTCGCCCCCCGCCCGCTCGCTCCCCACTGTGCCATCTGCTAGTCAGAGGGACACGTGGAGAGTCTCGGAGCAGCCCTCTAGAGGGCACACACACAGCAGCGTCTCCCGTGGCGAGTGGGAGGCGCTGCTCGCCTCCGTTGCCCAGGTGCACCACGTGGAGATGGGAATTGTTTGATATTATCATAATATCAAACAATTCCCATCCCAGCATGGCATCAGCCTATAGCTACTTTCTATCATCGCACCGCTCGCCACAGACAGGGAATTCATCCCCACACGTTGCATCCGCCTGCAGTGCGTACTGTAAGGTTTAAAAGAAATTTCATTCCCCGCACGCTTAGGCTGTGGAACGATCTCTCTGCAGTGGTTTTCCCTTGGCGGCTAAATATGGAGTTCTTCATGAAGGGCATTAGAAGCATTTTGCAGGGTCGGCAGCGCGAGTGTGACGCCCCTGGTGTTGCGCACGTCCACAGGTGCATAGGTCACATAGGTGAGCCGTGTGCTCGTCTGCCACCTAAGTGGTATAAAAAAAAAGCATGATGTCCGTACCGAACCCCGGAAAAGAGGGGATGGGGTGACAGGGGGTACAGAAGACCGCAGCCATAATAGACATTGTGTTGTGTTCCCGCTGCCGGTAAGAAGGGTAACCAGAGCTCACAACCCCCCACCCCATCTCTCCAATCCCCTCCTCTGAAGTCCGATTTCAATAATTTATTTGGATGGAAATACAAAGATATACCTCAGGAAACATAATCTTAGATAGGTATAATTCGCGAGACAAACGACGTCCTAGCGCGAATGGATTGTTGCCCATGATTGGTGAATTTGAGCTCGTCCAGTGCTGTAGCACCCCGTGCTATCCTCAAAGGCACCCAAGAAAACTCTACTGCGTGTATAGAGCATAATTATTTTGAGCAGTTTAGATACCTTCCTACGTACCTATGATGTCCCGAAGTAATATTGGTCTGATTTACGTCCGCATTTCAACTTACATTTATTTCGCCGCGCATCATTTTTCATATTGCGATAACTCTTAAACTATTTATGATAATTATATAGCGTGAATGGCAATTTTGATCTACATTAAACGTACAACGTATCTAACGTATTTAATTGGATAAGAAATAATACTGTATTGTAAAAATTAGCTTTGAAAAAGACACATAATTTTTTTGTAATTTGTAAAGATAAAAATGGTTACTGTGGGCTACCCTTATTAGGTAGACATATGCTATCGCGGACTTTTATGTAGACCTTTTTAAGTTATACATTTCCACAGTACATTATTTTGTTCTATCTTCAATAGTTTTCGCAGCGCACGCGATGTAAGTAATTTGTTTAGGTCATTTTTTTACACCTTGGGTTACATTATTGAAGTTTTAGTAAGGATCCCTAAATTTTTTGGAGATAAATTATAGCCTATGTTACTCACAGATAATGTAGCTTTCTTATGGTGAAAGAATTATTGAAATCGGTCCAGTAGTTTCGGAGCCTATTCGTTACAAACAAACAAAAAAACAAAAAAACAAAAAAACAAAAAAACAAAAAAACAAAAAAACAAATCTTTCCTCTTTATAATATTAGTATAGATATAATGTACATTGATCTATTCATATAAATTAATTGTACTAGTTCGTATTTACTTATTATGCGAAAGTAAATAAAAACCCAATGGATAGAAAAAAATATCCGATGTCGAACGACTACTTATTTTTCATATTTCAAGATTGTTTGAAGGTTAACTTGAATAATTTATATTATACCCCCACCACCTGGTTATTCTATCTCCAAAGAATAACAACGATTCACTTTAAAAGTCAATTTATTATAATCGACCAGTAATAATATTTTTCAGTACATAACAAAAAAATAGTTTGTATGTATAGCGCTCGGCATCTAACCCCTACTCCAAAACCTTGCCAAGTTAGATAGGTTTAGGTTTTAAGATATTTATTCTCATAATAAGATTTACATCACTTCCATGAGAACAATACTAATTACACAAATTATGAATACTTATCAGTTCGTTGTCCCAATAGAATCGGAAATAATATACCTATTCTGTAAGTTTCTTCTTGAATACGTCAAAAGAGCTAATATTTTTAATATCTGAGGGTAGATTATTGTAATGATATTGGATGCAGTAGACTATACTTGTTTGTGATAAAATGGGTCGCCTAGAAACAAGTATAGTGTACGGCGTCTAACTTCGCAAGGTAGTGGGGCCCACACTACTCCAAAATCTTGTCAAGTTAGATGTCGTGCACTATAAGGTGTGGTTAGGAGCGAGTGCGTGGCTGCTGCCGCTTCCTTCTGCGAGGAAGTAATGATCAAGAAGGAAGCAGCGGAGTGGGTTCGGGAGAGACATAGAACTATCCTGAACCGCCACCGAGACCAAAATAGACGCAGACGACTATGGCGTCGGAAGTCACTTAACAGCCTCCGGCCTACAGGAGCGCAGGCCTGGGGTGACGGGTGGAGCCGCTTGCAACCCTAACAAAGGCAGGTCGAAGAGGCGCCACACGATGCGTGCTCATCCTTTTTCCGGGGACAAGACGAGGGCACCGTAGTTCCCAAACCCGAGAGGACCAACTCGATTCAAAACCGGAGATGTTCCTTGATTATTTGGGCTGCTGGCTTACACTCCAGCGTTTGAAGACCCAAGTCGGTGTGTGGTTTTAGTCGGTTCAAGTCCGACATAACTGCCCCCGCTGGTAGCGAGGGAGATATGCGTGAGAATTTCCACACGAAAAAAATATATTGTTGGGAATGTAACTAGTAAAGTGATGTAGGGAACACTGTGTTTGGCTCTTGACTTAATTTTCGACCATCCAACCCCGTGAGAAAAACCTGCATCAGAACCGCGTCCAACAATTAGCAGGTGTACCAGCTTGCAAGTGAGATAAACTTGAGCCTCCAAAAATGTCCTAACGCAGTTTAAATTTATTTCAATTTAATAAACACGTTTATATTTGTTGGTGATACCTATCCTATATACACCACTTCAAAGAACCAAATGAGCTGTTTATTCTTAGCAAGCTCAAAGATACTATCACGCGAATTTAAATTTGTATAAGTATAATAATTTAAATTTTGACAATACAAAAATTTCAATTGTTGTATGTGGCCAAATATAAACTTAAAAAACAACAATACAATAGACCGTGACGATCGTATCACTACTGTACTAGATCTTGCGAATTTAAATTTGTATACATTTTAAATTTTGACAATACAAAAATCTCAATTGTGGCCAAATATAAGGAAAACCTTGAAAACTTAAAAAATAACAATATGTATAATACGACAGAGATGATCGTATCAGCCAAGTCACTAAGTAGGTATACCAAATACCTATGGAACAGGTTCAATTTATATTTGACCCTATTGAGTTTGCCTTGTGACTTCAATAAAAGACATTCAGTAAGTGTATTTATAGCTTGTAAATGTTTCAGATCAGTAAAAAACCGGCGACAAACATTTTTTTTATCTTTGGTTGTTACGGGGCCCTACGGGTCAAGAATGAAAGACTTAATTCCGTAGGTCCGGTTTATTATATTATACACAATTTAAGTCGAGTGTCGGTTTGGGTACAAGTACACGCCACTATTAACGGAAGGCTGAGCAATCCACTCAACTTGGGGTCCGGGCTGGTCCCGTGCGACGGTGACGTAGTCCCCCAACAGAAGCTCCGCCAGGCGTCTCGGCCGCTAGTCCGATCCGGTAATAAGCTGATAGGTCCGGTAATAAGCTGGTCCGGTATTTAAGCCGGTACGAAGTTGAGCCGGTACAAAGTTGAGCCAGTACGAAGTTGAGCCGGTACGAAGTTGAGCCGGTACAAAGTTGAGCCAGTACGAAGTTGAGCCGGTACGAAGTTGAGCCGGTACAAAGTTCCCTATTATTGGGAACAACAGCTTATATATATAGCTTCACGACTATAATCGCTATTCTGCGGACTTAGGTTTATTCAATAGTACCTAGGTTCTAACTAACACTGAGTACTGTACTGTTACAAGTTGTCTCGCTGCGAGGTGAGGCGATCGAATGAAGTCAGAGGTCCAAGCACCGTCCCCCGCGCACCTCCCGCGCGCCCCAGCTAGTGAGGGCGATCGCGATCGCGGCACGCGCTGATTGGTTCAAATTCCATATGACTCTTTTTATGCGTTTTCGGCGTGTTCTATTACCTTATTTGGTGATTTTTGGTTCAGCTCGCTAGTGTTGTGACGCGTGTTGCAATCCCGCGAGCTCAGCTGATTTTAATTTGTAATCCCGGAACCAGTGTTACGTAACATGGTCTGATTTAGATGTTGTTGATGTTATACCCACAGCAAGTGTGTTTAAAGAATACATGAAGAACACGTGTACACGATTCAGCTATTCTACAATATGACAGCAAAAACAACCAACTTCTTGTTTTAGAGAAACTTGTTGATTTCATAACATTAATATCATACACTTCGTATTCCTACTTATTTCTACTTTAAGACTAGTTAATGCCCGCAATTGATCACTTCCAAATATCCGCTTTCGGTTCCGTTAGTTTCTCCTTTTTAGTAATAATGTATAAAAGAAATAGATTTCCTTTTAACCAGTTTTACATTCTCATCATTAAATGATAGGATTTTATGTTACTAATGTAATTATATAAGACGATCGAACTCTTTTCAAGGTTCTGGTATGTTTCAGGTAGAATTACGGTTGGTTACAATTTCATTTTTTATGTGTATCTACGAGGAAAGTGTGAATTGTTAATTGAACTGTACTGGTCTGTTCTAGACAGAAGTGTATTTAACGAGAACGTAAGCAGATATTTTAAAAAAGTGTATCTACAGGCAATAAATCATAAAAACTTACCCTAAGAACTCCGAACTGTCATGTTGGTTGTCTCTGGTAAAGAATGGTGGTTTAACCACAGAAAACAGCTCGTCCGGATTCAATTTTGTTGACACGGAGTGCATCATTTTACCGAATAGCATTCCCATCTTTGACCAGTATGGTACAGCTGTCATCTTCATTACTACGTGAGTACTGAACCTGTTAAAAAAAGAAACACATCGTTCAAGATCAATTCATTACGACATTTATGTACGTCTCTCAGAAGGACTCTACATTACTCAAAAACATGTGTACATCTAAGCATCCAACTAGCTTAGGCTTTTAAGCGACGACGTAAAGAATTTTAAACCAAACCGAAATCAAGTTGCATCCATGCGTAGTCGGTAACGGTAAAAAATCATTTAAATCGTGTTTCTGTGAAATATGTTTCATTCTAGTTAAATGGTTTTTGAAATAATAATATTCGAAATAAAAATACAACGACCAAATACTATTATGGCTCCTATAGATTACGGTTATCATCGTAATACCTGTTTCCAAATATTTTTGTCATGTATTGTAGTTATAACGATATCAAGTTAGGCAATGTGAGTAATTCTAATCATCATCATCATAGTTTCATCAGAGTCTCATCCATTAATCAGCAGGGGTACCAGCCAACTTGCAGGTGAGGTTGGCTTGGCCGCAAGGTCTTAGTGGGCGCCATACCATACGTACTAACTGCAGTCGAGTGATTGAGACAATGTGACGAATTATAAAATTAAGACAGCCATGAGCACGGTGCCGAAATATCAGTCTTGATAGAATAAACAAATAATCATGGTAAATAGAACTATTTAAATATTAAAGATGAATTATATAGATAGATGAATTATTAAAAATTTGAAGTACATTAATTCGGTAGGGTAATAGGGTACCTATTTATGCAATTTGATCTAGTATAGGATACGTAACAAGACGGTAACTTCACCTAAAACCTTCACCGATGACGGTGGGTTAGCAAAGCCGCATATGAAAACATCGTGTGATCTATAAATATTGAGTTATTTAAATCTTATTTTTCTAGTAATTTGACGTTGATAAATTTGTTGTAACATAGACTCGCCAGCGCGCAGGTGTTGATTTATTACAATAAAATTATGCAAAGTGCACACATACGTTGTGCAGTATTTATTAGGTATATACTAAACATTATCTAGGCCAGCACAGCTTTTTAGTTTACGGGATTAATCACATTCTTACTACTGTAACTCGTTTATATTACGATCAACAACAGTGAAGTGACCGATAAAAACACTGAGTAGGTAATGTGTATGTAATGTATGACACTCGCTTAGTCCCAGAAAAAGTGTCTTGAACCCCCATCAAAATGCCCAGCACAGCTAACAATATTGGTTCTAGAATAAACACACTTGTTTTTGTAAATATATACATATTATATATTGAAATATCCCGATCAATGCAAATAGGAAATAGAATAGAAAGATCATGGATTCATATATTTGCACTGAGCGGTAATAGAACCCGTTATTTCTGATGTGGACACTCAACCGCCACGCCAGACATTTTAGTGATATTTTTCATTTACAGAAGACTTACCTACTCACTACTTACGAAAATACTACTGGTTACGCTCAGTAGTATTTCTCTCATAATCACTAAGATTTAAACCTAATAGGGAGGCTTGTTTTAGAGAGTGGAGAAAAGATTAGACTAAAATATTATAAAACTAAAATAGCTTGATATAGGTATTTAATTTTAAATATCTATTTAATTTTAGTTATTTAAATGATAACTTAAGATATTATGTATCAGATTTCAGTTCAATAACTCGAATCGCAAAAGCATACAATCCTCCTGCCTCTTTCCCATTGTGGTAGGCAGAGACAACATCTTCGCATTGCCAAGTGACCAAGGCAGTTCTTGCACAAGTGACCAGGGACAATTAGCGATTCATCCTACGCACAGCACAAGTTTTTAAATAAACACTCAAGGCCACGTTCACACGGCGATTATTTCGGCATTTTTGTTATAAAGGCAGCGGTTGCAAAGATGACCCTCAACATATAAACAAATTATCAAAATTCGGCCTATCTTAATAGTACTAAGTCACTAATTTATAACATACCGTCAGCTAGTAGGCAGCGTGTACCTATTCTATTATTAAAAGGGGATATTTCTATTTTACACTAGCTGTCTCGGCGAACTTCGTACCGCCATATTTTCCACCCGCGTGCAATTCCGTTCCCATTCCTGTTCCCGTTCCCATTCCCATTACTATTCCCATTCCTATTCCTATTCTCATTCCCATTCCCATTCCTACTACTACCTACTACTACTAAATACTAATCCCGTAACGTAAACATAAACTTCTCTCACATAATAGAAAAAGTTTGTATGAGAAAAAGAAAAGTTACTTTCTGAAATTTTCTGTACAACTGTTTTATTATTTTTTTCGTAAGAACCTTCTCCCGATAATAACAAACACAACAAAAAAAGAATTAGTGAAATCGGTAGAGCCGTTGGTGAGTTATGCGCTTACCAACACATTTTGCGATTCATTTTTATATTATAGATTAACGGAAGGCGTCTACCAAGATGACGCTAACGTTGGAAATCGTTTATGAATGCACACGAATATAAATCACAGCTCCACAAACCTTCGCTACTCAAATAAGAATTGCAAAGTTGTGTTTATGGAAAAATATTTGAATTGATTTTCAATTTTGTAGCGTTTTTTCAACGTATGATTTGATAGCGACAAAAGCATAAGAAATATTTCATAGATATTGATCTGTTGGCTTGATACAATACTTCTATTTTTGCGACTTAGATTTTGATAGATAAAAGACACCCCTTCCATAATATTTTTTAATCTACCTATATATAACTACTAAATTATAAAATTGTAAAGTAGTTGAGTTATGTTATATGAAGGATTTTTTGGAATTCTTGCACGCACTGCTCATGAGCGCCTCTGAGAACGCAGCAACGGTAGCGGCAAATTGGGCAAACAAAATTTGATATGCCATCGAGACGACAGAAGAAGAAGTAAATAGTTAAAGTAGGTGTGTCTGTACATTGGAGATATTAAAAAAAACTTGGGTTATGTGCTATGGATGATTATGAATACAATTTTTTTTTTTGGAATTCCATTTGTTTGTTTGTTCTAAATAAATAAATAAATAAATAAATCACAATCGGTTGAGTAGAACCGAAGATATAGTTGAAAAACGGAAAATCGACTCCCTTAATAGGTAAATGCAGTTTATTTATAAGTCATATTATACATAATTAAATACTCTGTAAACCAAATAAAATACAACAGATATTTTACTTAGAATATTGCACTTATTATAATCAATAATTTTGACAAATCATGAGTAATATTGCAAACTTAACAGATGGTTATTGCTGTCGCGAGCAATACTTACGATGTCAGAAAAATGCGTATGAAGAAGAAATAATTACTTACTGTCTAGTGACAAGCAGTGCTTGCACGACGCTGTTCATGTAACAGGTGTTTCCCAAGTTGAGGAGTCCAACTTTCCTCATAGGCGCGTTAGTGTTCACGCTAGTCAAGCACACATTTCTTGCGCGCCACGGTGTCAGCTGCAGGAATTGACATCCCCGCGAAGCCATGTGACGCTCTAGGCATAGGATCTAAATAAAAACAAATAACATGTTACTTATAAAAAGGTTTTCCGAATTGATTATTGTATATCAGAACGTAGTTACAATGTGGAACAATGAATTATTACGAGATATATCACACAATAATTAATTGCACCATATCTGATATAGGCATATAGGTAAGAAAGTCAAACGTCAAAGGTACATTATTACGCGGGCGGGTAGACCTTCTAGTACGGCGCACCGACATTGCTCGAATTGGCATGTTGCTCTTCTGCGACACAGTCCGGTCCTGCTCGCGGTTGTCTCACTACTACCTTGAGCCGAACCGAACGCTTTTTGCATCGTACACTGGTGACGTACTAAATAAAGGTAAACTCACACGCGACTATGACACATTTATTAGAAACTTAAACCTTATGGTCGCAGTACCTAGTCCCTAGGGTAAACTACACCAGAACAAACTTAAATTTTCAGAAGACTGTGCAAGCAGTAGTCTTCTAGCAAATGAGGAGTGGTGAAAATCATTCTTAATTCCACTAAAATTGTGTAACACATTTTTCTAAGGCGTCTTAAATTCTTTATTGCGCTGTTAAAAACATTGTCTATTGATATGGTTGTCTAACACTGTCACGTTGCTCAGTAATAGTGTGAATATTATTCAGGTATTCCCTAGTTTACAAGAGTAGGGTAAACGTTAAACATAGTTAATTAAACAGATTTATTTTAATACTTAGGTAATATAATATCATTCTAACAGAGCCTCGATTCTGTTAAAAGCAAACCACTGTCATGGCATTAACACTCTTAAAATGACATTTAATTGTAGACTTTATTGTTATCAGTATTAATCTCCACAAAATGAAATTTTTAAAGCGAATGAAAAATTTTAATGAATTCTTTTCATTTGATTTTAGACTTTACCTGTATAAAGGTAAAGTCTACAATTAAATAGCATTTTTAGAGTGTTAGTGGCATGACGGTGGGTTGCCTTTAGCAGAATCGAAGCCCAGTTAAATAGGCAAATATTAGAGTATTTCCCTCCCATTCACTTCGTGCAGTAACCACATTAAATTGAACAGCACAGCATTGATCTCGTCATTTCCTTTTAGAATAGCATGTGGCATTTTTTTTTCGTTTTACAAATACTGAGCTATTTTGATTCATTGTCTGTTTTATAAAATGAATAATTTTAATTAATGTCTATTTATACCACGATAAAATTGTAAAGAAGCTGTGTCTATACATTGGAGATATTTAAAAAAATAGATTATGTTATATGAACGATTCTGAACATAATTTCTTTCTTTGGAATTATTTTCTGTTTGTGTGTATCATCTTGATGGACATAAAAACTATTGAACGGATTTAGATGCGGTTTTTTTTGTTTGAAAGGTTTTGGTCAGACTTAAAATCTTACACAAGTTTGATCACAATCGGTTGAGTAACAACGGAGTTATAGTAAAAAACTTATAATCCGACGTCCGGTTAGTGATTTATAATTTTCATACTGTCTTCATAATAGCTCTTTAATTTGAGTGTACATCTGGAAATTTGGCCTATTCAGTTGAGTTCCCTGGCACTTACTTTGGATTTTTTAACAAATAAGAATAATGTCGATTCAACTTCATTATAATGGCAATGTCTGCGGATATGGACAATTCTGCCAATGTCAGATATCCGAAGAAGATTTGAATTTTTATGGTTTCCATAAGCGAAAAGGGGGAACTATGTAGCTTTTAACAATTGGACTTGTTGTGGTAAGTTTTTATTGACATATGAGGATAATGGTATAAGTAGTAGTGAGTAAGTAAGTAGTAATCATAAGTTAATTTGTGTTAATGTGTTAAATTTAACAAAACATTCTTATTTATTATACATATATTATATTTAAAAGCGTGGGCTAGGGGAATCAACTGAATATGCCAAATTTAAAGGTTTAACTCTGATCTCTAGTATATTCATTTATATTATAATTATTGTATTTTTTTACACGCACTTTTGAACTGTTATCGAGACGAAACACCATCACAGCGTGGACACGGTGCAAAGTGTATATTTAGCGCCAAAATATTGCAAAAACTATCACTGGTAAAACAACATAAAAATGCATAAGTTTTGATTTGGAGGGTACTAACAAAATTAATGATCATAATATCATATCATACTACAGTGACGTTAGTGACATTTGATTGAGGTGTCACTGACAGACGACATTGACAGTTGCCAGTGTGTTACCAGTAATTGAAATATGATTAAGTCCAAAAAGGAAATTGCTACCAAATATAATTAATACAGTAAAAATGGATAAGAACATGGAGATGCTACTTTCAAAATTAGACGAGAAGCTACATCAGTAAACTCTGCTCATAACGACGTCAGTAACCAAAAATGTAATGGAAGCGTTAGACGAAAGATTGAAAATAATTACGAGGAAAATAATGCTCTAAAAAACGAAATTGCCGAACTTGAACAAAAACTCAACATAATAGGTAATGAGAAACGGAAGAATAATTTGATCTTCTTTGGAATTTTTTTTAAATTCATGATAGGCTTACGTTTGACCTCAATCTCACCTGATGGTAAGTGATGATGTGGTCTACGATGAATCACGCTTGCCTAGAAGGAACGTATTCACTCGTGACTTGAATACTCCCAGGTTATAGCTTTCCGGAAACACAGACTCAGGCAAGGAATTCCACTCCTTAGCTGTACGCACGATGAACGTGTCAGCAAAGCGCTTTGTGCGTATGAGTGGAATATCGACCACATAGCGATGGCGTGACGCTGTTCGTCTGGTCGTTCGTTGATGGAAAGGATTTGGAGGTATCAGGTTGTGCAATTCCAGAGAGCACTCCCCGAAATGTATCCGATAGAACACCGAGAGACCTGCAACTTTGCGTCGATGGGCAAGGCTTTGAAGCCTTTTCTCGACTAGTGCATCGTTGTTGATGAGCCTCTTGGCTCGTCTCTCGATCGTCTCCAGCGCGTCAAGTTGGTATTTAGCTGAGCCATCACACAGATACGAGCAGTACTCCATACAGGATCGGACCTGCGCTTGATACAAGTTGAGCAGTTGCTCCGGTGTGAAGTACTGTCGCACTTTTGACAGAATGCCCAGCTTTCTTGCGGCCATTTGAGCTTTAGCCTCAATGTAAGTCCCAAAGTTGAGGGTTGATGTGAGAGTTACGCCAAGAAGCTCGAGGCGGTCGGTTATCGGCACGGGTACACCTCGGAAGGAGGGATTTGGCTGGAATTGACTTCGCTTGGCAGAAAAAAGACGCCTGAGTCTTAGCAGCATTGAACTTAACCAGGTTAGCATCACCCCAGTCGGAGACCGCCTTCAAGGTCAAGTTCAAGCGCTCAACCATCGCCTCTCGGAGAGATCGGATCTGTGCCGCGCTGGCTCTAGGATTAGACTCATACCTCTCGACCACTGTGCTGTCATTTGCGTACCCAAAAGTACCGAGTTTGAGCAGGTCATTTATGTGCAGCAGGAATAGTGTAGCCGAGAGTACCGACCCCTGAGGAACCCCAGCATTGATCTCAAGCTGGTCTGAAGCGCAGCCATCAATGACCACACGTATGGCCCGATTCCTCAGGAAGTTGGCAATCCAGATACATAAACCAGCGGGCAAGCCGTAGGACGGGAGCTTGCCAATTAGGCTATCGTGCCAGACCCTGTCAAATGCCTTCGAGATGTCGAGAGAGACGGCAAGTGCTTCCCCATGTTTCTCGAATGCTTCGCTCCATATGTGGGTGGCATACACAAGAAGGTCCCCAGTGGAACGGTTCTGACGGAAGCCATATTGCCGGTCACTGAGGAGATCATTCATTTCGAGGTATGCCAGGAGCTTTTTGTTCAGCACACGCTTCATACTTTTACAAAGTATGGACGTTACCGAAATTGGTCTATAATTGACAGGGTCAGCCCGGCTGCCCTTTTTGGGCACAGGTTGCACGTTAGCTTGCTTCCAAGCCCTCGGCACTCGACCAGCCTCATACGAGAGAAGAAACAGGCGCGTCAATACAGGAGACAGCTCAGGTGCGCAGGTCCTCAGTACAATTGCAGGAATCCCGTCAGGTCCACTGGCCTTGTTCACGTCCAGATTACGTAGTACCCCACGTACATCCCGCTGACGGATGCTGATATATGCCATGCGCGCCTCGCAACCGGCAGGAGGAGCAGGAGGCTTGGAGGTACCAGCATCCAGACGCGAAGACTCCGCAAAAAGCGAAGCAAATAAATTTGCCTTCTCCTCCGCGGAGTGGGCCAGCGTCCCGTCAGGCTTCTGCAGTGGAGGCAGTGAGGGGCAGAAGAAGTTGGACTCAACCGACTTTGCTAGGGCCCAAAACGCTTTACTGCCCGCTGGGTATGAAGCAAGTTTGCTCCCAATAAAGCCAATATGATCGAAGCGGGCCTTTCGCAAAGTCTTCTTGCAGGACTTGGCAGCCCTGTTAAAGGCTCTCTTCCTCCGAGTTACGTCCCCCGTCTTACGGTTACGGGCATCGACCCAGGCCAGGTAAGCCGCTTCGTCAATCTCACCGTCGAAAGATGGACTACAAACAATGTGGAAAGAACTAGACGGAGAAAGTCAAAAAGTAGGTCTGAGTATGAACACTCAAAAAACTAAAGTCATGACGAATGGAATGCCAGAACCGATATATCTCAATGATAACATAATTGAATATGTGAGCGAGTATGTGTATCTTGGCCAAATAATCTCACCCCAAGACTTGACCTCAAAAGAAATAGATAGGCGTATCAACAATGCGTGGAGGCAGTACTGAAGCCTGAAGGAGATTATGAAAAACAAGGAAATGAGTATGACCATCAAGAGAAAACTTTTTGACACTTGTATTTTGCCTGTTCTCACATATGGCTGCCAAACCTGGGCAACTAACAAATCCCACATCAAGAAACTTGAAACTTGCCAGAATGCTATGGAGAGAAGTATGATGGGTAAAACATTACCTATGTAACAGAATTAGAATGACAAGTATAAAGGAACATACAAGAACCGAAGATGTTACAGTAACAGTGAGAAAGCTCATAGTGGAAATGGGCAGGTCATACAGTGAGAGGGAAGGAGAAATGGTCCAAAGTAATAATGTCCTGATTCACAGGAAACAGGAAGCGAAAGAGAGGCAGGTCGCTTAGAAGATGGGCTGATGAACTAAAAAACACAGCAGGTGTAAGTTGGTCAACAATAGCACATAATAGAGAGAAATGGAAGGAATTGGGAGAGGCCTTTGCCTACAAAAGGCATACAGACAGAGTTGTTGAAGATAACAATAACTAAATTTGTTGATAAAACCCATTACTGCTACATCAAAAATTATTGCTAAATTTGATTTATTAATTCATTCATATAATTAATGCATGTAAAATCTGTTTGAAATAAAGGCTATTATTATTATTGTTGTATTTTTTTATTATGCAACATAACCTGGGGTAGGTAATTACACAAACATGAAAGTAAACGTTTACTTACAACATCATGGTATTTATCTTTGAACATATCTTGAGCCTCGCCCTTCAGGAACTCCAAGAGACCGTCGACAGTGCATGAGAGAATGTCAACCACATTCTGCAGAAGCTGGCGGCTGGCACTGGTCAATGTAGTCAATATACGATCCACATGAGGGGCGACCTAATACAGACGGTTTTGTACAATTAGTTTAGCTTTTCAATAAATTTAAATCGGAAAACGTCTACATCCAGGACGGGACTTGAACCCGTGACCTTCGAACCAACTTGAACACCGTCTTTGTCACCCTAAGAATTCCCATTCACGATCCAGTCAGTTGGAAAGAATATTACCCCTAGAAAGTAACTGGTGATGGATTCAACTCTTGTTCTGGAAGTTAACTTCTTTTGAAATTTAAAGTTATACAAAATTTCTTATTCAATTCCTGCATACAGTGTAGGTACTCATAAAATGAAACAAAATACATACCCGATCAAATGCTTCAGTAGATTCCCGCAGTGATGCCAAAACGTGGAGTACAACATCACCTATAGACTGACGCAGCTCTTCATCTTCTAAGGCTAGGAACAGCCGACCCAAATTATCAACCGATACTTCAATCAATATATCAAACCGTTCGTTCTCCTGTGAAAATATAATAATACAAATATGTTAAGGCATCCAGGGTCGAGATATAGAAGCTACACACTTAAAAAGCTAAATGTTTTGTTTACCTCTAGAGCCTTTATGAATGCTGTGACCCAATTGCCAAGAGCCGGTGTACCACGCCATTCATACAACCAAATATAAAGGCATGACAGTGAAGCTCTAAGGCCAGCACCAGCCGGGCCATTATCACCTTGTTGCACTAGCCAGCGCGCTGCAGCTAGGGTACCCTCCGTGTCGGCGCTATCCAATACGACGAGCACCACAGATACGGCTGGGCAGGCATCGGATTCTGTGTAATATACACAAATAAACATTAACTACTTTTGACCAAGAAATCCTAGTTACCAGACCAAAATTAAATAACATTTGTGAGACTCACGAGGGTCAGATATAAATGAATAAAATTTGTCCAATATAGCTGTGACGATCTCATGACGGAAGGTGCTGTGAGTATTATTTACACAACGCAGAAGGAAGACTTGAACATTTTGCAATAGAGTCCATAATTCATCCGCATCGCCAGAGGCACGAGCTGTAGATTTAGAAATAACAATAATTATTAATAAGTTACATACATGTACTAGAGGAAACTAGATGTAAGTAAACAAAACGATGTAAATACTCACCGAGGCATTTGACAATATCTTGGCAATTTTTAACTAGTTCATGAGGCGGTGGCAAGTAGTTAGGCTGCTCGTTCATTAACTGTATATACTGTTCCAATGCCTGGAGATCCAACTGGTTACGATTGTCATGAACTAACTCATGCTTTTTCACAGCCATGTTTCGGCTTTCGCTAAGATAATTTTACACAATGTATATAAATGAGTAAGTCAAAAGAAAATGCAACATGTATTTACAAATAAAAGAAATCACATATATTTTAGGACACAGAACACAGCAAACTAATTCATAAAATGATGGGTAAGGACAAGGAAATAGAAACGACACAGAAGACGACATAGTGAGCATCGGAAGTCATAAAAATAGCTATGCATAGATGTGAGCCTGCATCGATTTACAACACATATGTGTTGCAGTGGTATGTTACAGATTGCCCTAGAAAACCACATATTGTGGTAATATTCCAAAAAACTGCGCAGCATATTGTCCCTTCAACAATAGCAGCAGTATACTGTTAGGTGTAAATATAGCAAAGTCTACCAAGCAACAATTAAACAAAAAAGAAATCGTTCTATGATGAATAAAGATACCTAGTATAATAAAATTATCAATTTCCAAATTGTAGTATTCATGATACTGAACTGAAGAACTAGAAAGAATATAAAAAAGAATGCTATAAAATATACATTCAATCTGTATATCAAAACTCGTAAGGATAAACTATAATAACGATGGCAACATGTTTTAATATCTTTTAATTCAATAAGCTAATTGACACACAAATTCGGTTTCATATTCTTCTAAGGCCAAGGCTAGCAATTTTTTTATCAAATTGCTAATAATACAATTTTTAGTTCGGAAACTACGAAAACGTCAGTAAAGTTACAACCAATAATGTCAATGATCCTTTCATAAAGTGCACATCATAGGCCAATGCACCGAAAGATTCACAAGTGTGACATCCAGCGGTTGTTTAGATACCTAGAAAATTTGGCCATACATTCAATCTGATGTCATTGTCAAGGGTGAAGTCAGATTAAGTATCACAGCAGAGACAAGCCGGACATACATACCATTGAAACTTTGTGTGACTATCACAAATTTTCAACAAGGGTATGAATCATAAGAATGTAATGAAGTTGATCAAACTTTCTGCAGAGAGCATCAAGTGACTCATATAAGCGATGTCACATAACTGTGGATTGGACACTTGATAGTTACAGAGTGAAATCCAGAGTGATTAAGAGGAAGTGCACTGTGCCACTAAATTGGCATCTGGGAGTGTCTCGAGAAATGTATGAAATAAATAAATAAATAATAAATAAATATTCTACGACATTCTACACAGCGCCGTCTAGACCCAAAGTAAGCATAGTTTAACTAGCTTGTGTTATGGGTTCTAGAATATGTTTTTTTTTTTTTTTTTTATTTTTTTTTTTTTTGTTTTTCTTGTATGAAATGATTCATATCACCTTTGGATTGGTTATTACGAAGTGCCAAAATTCTCGTTTTATAATAGATTACGCAATCTGGCATACACCCCTTCCGTATTTGACAATTATCCCTATGTAACAGCAATTTCATAAACAATATACAATTAGTAGACAAAAATTGCATTTAATTTAATTGAATAATAGATAAATAAAATAAAGCTCCTACATTTCCAAATAAATAAATATAAAAAGAAATGGATACAAGATAAATTAGAGTACAGGCTGCATTCAAACACGTAGAACGAATATAACTATTAAATTTAGAACACTACATGTCATCTTCAGCCATCGCAGCAACCAAAATGCAAAGAACAAGCTGCACTGCACCTTCAATGATGAAGATGAAACTGAACAATATCCAATTGTAATGCAGATCATACTCCCTGTACTATATTCTTGTTTGTGTAGGTTGATACCACACTAGTTCCACAGAGTTATTGCTTTTCGTTAAGGTAGCTGTTCTGTGTGTGGGTGTATTTTCTATCTGCTGTGTATTTATAGAACAAAAATCACTATATATTATATATGTATGTATATACACATATAACTAACTAACATAGGTTTACTATATTTATTACCTGAAGGGGAAGGTAAAGGTGTATTAACACTCACAATTTACCAACTAAGTCTAAGTTTTTAGTCCCTTACAATAATAGCAGGGGAGTTTATTGCATTCAAATAGGCACTATATGTATTTCACCAGGAACTACAAAATTTATGACTTTTGAAGAGCACAACATAAAAAAGGAATTTAGTAAATCATGCAAACACTAGTATGAGCTACAGCTAATTCATTGCAACTGACTAGCAGTATTTCCATTATAGGGATAGGTATGACAAAAATGCAATGCAGTGCACATTGCTTATTACTTGGTCTACAACAAAGTACACTTACCTAATTTCAATAAAATCATTGCCCAGTTATGTCTGGTGAATGGAAATATTAAATGAAAAAAATACTTAGGTGAACGATACTGAACACAAAAATATTTTTATTGGAATTTTTGTGTTTGTTCACAAAGGGCGCCATAACTACTGAATGAATTTTGATGAGGTTTTTCTATTACAAAGATCTTGATCAGACCTAAAATCTGCCATATTTTGTTTAACCTATACACATACAACCAAAGATCGAAAAAAGGATAGATTATAGTCTGAAATAACACATAGGCTACTTTTTATCCCTTGAATAGGTTCCCATGGGCAGGGGACACTGGAATATTGAAAAGGTATATTATGTGAATTACGATGGCTTGAGTTAGAAAAAATCATAAAACCCGAAGTAAAGCGAGTGTGGATTGCTAATCTTATTTTATAATATTTTGACAGGGAAACACCTTTTTAGATTACCTGATGCCCTGGCGCTTAAAGACCCGAGACAGTGTGCACTTTTAATCGGTTCAAGTCCTTACCCTGCTCGGCGGTGGGGTGGAGATGGTATTTGTGAGGATTTCCACACCAAAAAAGATACATTATAGTTTGGAATTACACAAACTACTTTTTATCTTTGAAATACATTCCTATGGGAAGTAGGGAACTGGAATTTCACACAGATGAACTGCAGGCAAATATTAGTAAATAAGACAAATAGTAGGTACTGTGTTCTAAAACAGTGTTATGGAAATCCTCCACATCGATAATATGGTGGTTTGTTGTTGTTTGTATAGCAATTTTTAATGTATGCACTAAAGCGAGCTGAACGGTCTCAAGAAGTTGTTGATTCTCAATATCTTCGGAAGTACACTAAAAATATCTAAGGTGAAATTGAAACTGATAATGGAAATACTGCTAGTTAGGAATAGTTTTGACAGAATTAGGCAATGACAGCAAATCACCATGCAGTATGTTTCGTGTACTTTATGCGATATTGCTGTTTGCAGCTATAATTTTATGCCAATTATTCTTCAGACCTACCTGTAACATAACACTACATACATAGAAAATTTGGTTTCATATATTATTTTATTTGAAATTCCAAAAAATGTTATGTTTCCGTTCGGACCTAAAGTTACGATGTCGTCTCTCAATGAGCATTAATGTTTAGCTAAAATTGGTAAATTGTGCTCTTGCCTAGCAAAATTTGGGTAGGATTAGTAACCTACTTTACAGCCAATATGTTGAACTAACGACGTTTCAATTACTCACAATGTGTATAATATATGAATCCTTTAAAATAATTTCTTCTCTACGCATGAACACACCAATCGTCAGTAATAGAAAAACTCATTGTCTGGATCATCATTAATTCATCTTCCAAATCTACTAGGAATATCCAATGATTGCATCATCGCAATTGCATACGAATTTATGTATGTACGATTATATTTTTTCCACCCTTGATATAAAGGGAGACATTTCTTTTCATCAACAAAGTATTCACAGACTTCTTCCCTGTAAAACCACAGATATTAGGTACGCCAATCAACACTGCTCATCTATTTAAAGAACGTATTTAGTATCCGCACTAATATTTTGCACTCAATTTAAATTAACCATAGGCGTACCAATTTGTTCCCAGTAGAATGAAATTCAATTTCCTATAACAAACAAAAGATTGATTTTACTTCAACACTTCCATGAATCGTACAACGCATGTACAGTAGGTACAGGTAGGTACAGATACAAGATAAAGATACAGACAGTCTATAATAGACAGAGACAGAAACTTTGATTGTTGCTCTACCAAAGTTTATGGTTAATGTTTATGTGTGATTGCTGTATATCGTTGACTGAGAACTGTGAATGATAAACTGTGTGTGATAAACTCTTACAAAATCATTTTACGAGTAAATTGGTAAATAAAAATATTACTATGGAATGAAAATTCAACATGTTGCATTTCAGGCATAATAATAATCTCGTTACGCAAAATTTTATCTTTAGTAAAACATTATAACTGTAGGTATATACTTGGTGACTAACTCAATCAATTTTAGCTTCAGTAAAATATAATTTGCCTCCTGCTCCCCCATCCCATCCTCTCCACCCCTTCCTCCCCTAGTACAAACTTCTCCCCCAAAGATTCATGGGAATGATTGGAGAGTGGACTGGGGAGTAGAGTGGGGAGTGAAGTGGAGAGTGGGGTGGAGAGTGGAATGAAGAGTGGAGTGGAGCCTCCTAAATAATTATTTGGTTTGGATAGGTGAGCCCGTTCTTGATTTTAAAATTACAACGAAAAGTGGCATTGATTTTTAATTTTTAATATAAATAGCAGCCTGTGGATATGGTGTTGTATTTGTCTATTGTTTATGCATAGACTAAAAAGAAAAAACCAAAATAAAACCATAGACCATAGGTTGTTTAAAATTTATTGACAAGTAAGTACATAATAACTCGAAAAAAAATCATCGTGCAAGAAATAAATTCAACAATGTGAAAAAACCATTAAAGTAACCATAAGAACATTACGTCGGTGGTGTGTATAACTGTATTTTGAATAAGTCAAGTGATTGGCATCGTAAATTATGGAGAAATTTTAGAGTATAATGGATGCATCGGAATCGCTAAAACCAGATGCCGATATTAACAATGTGTTTAGCTTTTTTTTAAGGATAGACGGTAATAATTACTCCTCGCCCCTACAGCAGAAGAGCAGCACAGTTATCAAGTACACCAAGCTTCCAGATTTCGATAGTGGACCAAGAAGTAAGTACTTGTGTTATTTTCTTACAATACGATGACGCACCCTTAAAGAAGTTTTATGTGGATTGGTTGATTTATTATCTTAAATAAGGCCTATTCTAATTTGTACGAGTAATTACAATTGGAGTAAATGGGTGTAACTAAAAAATGGAAATTAAAGTTATTGACCAATTTTAAGAACCTGGTACCTAGCGCGAAATTTGTCGGCCAAGTTTATCAAAAGATGCACTTATTGACTTAAACGAGTTCATTATTATACACTAATGTGAAATAACAAAAGTATGTTACATTTGCCCGTCCATACATTTTGTGTGAGTTCTCACTGTCTTCAGGCAATACTGTGTATAGCTCTTTAAAGGTTGCACCCTAAAGCTTATTCTTTGGAAATAGCTAGTGTTACTCTCTAACCCAGTAGCGGAAAGTCGATAGGTCTAAGTTATTTTTCCATTTCAACAGTACCATGGCCTACACCACAAAGCGACACAGGAAAACCTCATACTCGCCGTATGATCACTATTGGTAATGATGACCTGAAGATAAATAGATCAGCGAGATCTAACGTTGCGCCTTCCCCTAAAGTCATGGCTGTCAACTGTACTAAAAGAAAAATGATAACTATAGCCGAAAATGATGAACAAAATCTACATCCTAAATTCAGTAAGTATTATAATATTGATCATAATAACACATATACATACATGCTCACGCTTTTTTCCCTCCAGGGTAGGCGGATCATGATAAGTTTTATGTTAATCTATAAATCTCGATAATAATGTCCTATGTCTACCACAACATTTTGACAAAATTAAGCTTTACACCCTGCTTATTTAAAGGCACGAGACAGACTATACTTTTCACTTCGACCAGTGAGAAAGGTGTTTAAGGTTGTGGGTGAACAAAATAACATAATTTTGTATAATAGTTAACAAATAGCGGGTGCTGCAGCTAGTGCCACGCACGCTCCATTTTTTCTCACAATACATATGAGCAAAATGCGATTTTCTTACGAATTTTTATGCTGCTAAGGTAAAAAAATAGAATAATGCAGTCCTTTACCTATTTTACCCCGACTGTGCGACGCAAAGGAATGTAATTAAGTAAATAAAATTCAAGTCAAGAAAGTCAAGTCAGGATCCAAAATTCGACAGCCTGTCCAATTTTTCAATGGATCCTGACTATTCAGTTGTTATGTTTCTAGACCACCGGACATCTAAGTGTAGAATATTTATTATTTATTTATTTATTACTTTCTCAATGTTGCTGAGTGAATGTTATAATATTATTTTTGTATATTTTATGTGTCTAACAATGCATGCAATTTCAGCTAAAGATAAGAAAATTAATCCAATAACAATGTCAAATAGAGCAACGAGTATTGATTATAAATCAGAAAAGCAATCATCCAACAGAACTACATCCAGATTAACAAGCTCTCCAAAATGTATGTTCATTCTATTTTGTTAACATTAATTAATTTTCGTCATTTATACAATCTACAGAGTGAATTTTTCAACTGGGTGTGGATATTCAAATTTGAAATTTAAAACCATAAATAATAAATAGCGAAAAATGCTCAAAGGAGTCTCGGGGGCAGTTGATGAAAACTAAAACTGCATCATTGGCTTACAAAAAAATCAATAGGCCTAGCCAGGTATTGACCCCATTGATTTAAAAAAAATACATCCAGTATTATTACACCATAGGTAATAACATACGGCTAACTGAAGGATAAATCTCATTTTTATTGCAATACTTTTACCATTTTACGCTATACGTCAAATTTTCTGATTTGGCCATCCACACCCAGGTGAAAAACTGACCCTGTATAACTATACTTCTTTACTAATACATATTATAAGGATAAAATATGATTGTTTGTAATAAAATTAAAACTTCTGAACCTATTGCAAAAAGTCTTTCACCACTAGACTGCTACATTTTCCCTGAGCAACATAGGCTACCTTTTTACCCGACTGCGCCAGCGAGGGCAATGTGTTTCACGCGTATGTATGTATATATCTATGTATGTATGTATGTAGTTTTCTTTGTTCCCCTCTATAGGCCTAACGGCTGGACGGATTTGAATGAGTAGGGTATTATTTTGATTTCTGGTGCTTATATGTATGTAGCAAAACAAAATTACCCTTAATAATTATTGGGGTATCAAAATGAAGGGAATTAAGAGGCGATTTCAAAAACATAATGGTAAATGTAAAAAAAATAAAAAACCCGACTGTTGTTGAAAAGACTGAAACAAGTTTGATAGCAGGCGGTACCCATTCGCAAACCATAAACCATAAGAGAATCAATGGGTACCACCTGCTATCAAACTGTTTCAGTCTTTTCAATAGCAGTCGGGTTTTTAATTTTTTAATAATTTATTTTTCATCTCGACCACTCCGACGGGATTAGAACCTACGCGGTGAAACTGCGTGACGATGCTAGTTTATATTAATCCCATTCTTAAGTTCAATAATATTGCATGTTGAAGCAAAAAAAATCCATATTAAAATATGTACACGAATATTGCATCAACACATTTGCTGACATGAATATAATATGCATTTCATACATTTGCTTTCGTAACGATTTGATTGAAGTCTTAACTAAATATGAAGAAGTGCATAGGCTGGCAAATCGTATCAATAAATTTATCAGAAAAACATGCTGTATTTATTATATTTAGCTGTCTTATTTAACCTTCATCCAATAATAATATCCCTCTCAAATATTGACTACAACTGTAATTTCACAATGAAATTTCTACAAAGTAAATGTACCTAATAGTTCGCATAGTTGTACACTATACTGAACCGAGGCCTAAATTTTATAATAATCTTAGTCAAACAATTTTATCTCCGTATCATTCACCTACTACGCCATCACGAATATTACATTCCTTTGTTTCTTTGCATCTGATATACTTGTTAATTATTATCTGATTGTATTATTTTAGACACAAAAGAAACTAAAACCAGTGCCAAAACCAATAGTGCATATTACAAGAAAGGAGTGAATGGGACACCACAAAATTATAGACTGAAATATGCAACTAGTTTATCAACAGAAAGTTCAAAAATAAAATATATAAGTGAAAAAGGTGAGTGTTGTGTTTCCGATTCCTAGTCCCTTAGAATAGCATAGCTTTCTGTGTTTGTTGTGACCAGTAAATATCAACAAAACTAAGACATGGCTAACTCCAAAATTAATATTTGATTTTGTTTTATCCATTCTTATTTCAACGACTGATGTCAGTCTGTACTGCTGTTGAACTTTAAATGCATTAGTCGGGTCGGCAGCGCGAGTGTGACGCCCCTGGTGTTGCACACGTCCATAGGCCACGGTGACCGCTTCCCATCCGGTGGGCCGAGCGCTTGTTTACCACCTAAGTGGAATAAAAAAAAATAGTACAGTATTGAGAGCCTGGAAATATTGACACAAGTTCAGCGCTGTTCCACCACATTCTTGCGCTGTACACGGTCGTAACTTGACGACGTTGTTGAATACTATAGTTAGAATTCAGTGGTGTTCCGCCCGTTCAGTACCGTTCTACAACGTTTGAAGCTTAACAAAAACTTAAATCGTTGTTTTCTATTGGATAAAAGCTTGAGACTAAACACACACATTCAGCTCTACTCAAGATAAATATGTACGGGTAATCCCATAAACCATTTGTTCTCCTTTATACCTGTTTTCCAAATGGTCACTAAATATTTTCCAAATGTTTTTCAGATTTGTTACGAATTACTAACTCGAATCCAACAAAAACTATTGTAAGCAAAAATTTTATAACGCCAAAAGAAAGTGAAGAGCTTGCGGTTGTCAAAAGTGTAATGTCCGATAAAAAAGTCCACAAAAGTATAGAAAAACCTAAACAAAATCGACAACCGCCATCTCAAAACAAAAATCAGTTGAATCTAAATAAAATATTTCCCCAAAATAAATCGTTAACAATCAGAGTTCCAATAGATCAGAGATATGAAGCGCCTAAAGTTACAGAAGTTAAATCAGCTGGATTGGTAACACCTTCGTGTATGAAAACAGTTAATACATGTAATCGCGCTAATATGACTGATCCGAGTATTCAATTAACAGACGCAAATGTAGGCACCAATTCACCAAATTTAGTAAATCAAATAACAGAAATGGATGATATCGAAATAAATACAATATGCAAGTGTGAAAGTTCTATACAAACAGAATCTATCAAAGATATATTCGATAGTCTAGATATTCCGAATGTTACACTAACGAAAGACAAGTCAGAATCCAAAAGAGAGACGGTGAACCTGCAAAGTGAATTGTTTCAAAATCTTAGTGCGCCGAAACATAAAACAGCCTCACAGGAAGAGGATATTGCCTCTAAAGATATGAGTTACTGTCAAAGCGCTTATGTATTCAGCCATGCTACTTTAACTTATACGACTAGACAAAAAATTAATTTTCACATGGTGACTGATAATGACGGAGTTACCTCTGATATAGTGCCTACTCCAGGAGATTGCCCTTTAAACGTAGTATCTGTGTTCAAAAACAATGTAAACAATAAAAACAAACAAGAAAACCTTTCAGCAAGACAAAACAAAAGCTACGAAAAGAATAAGGACGCAGGTGATCAGTACGTAAACTGTTTGAATGAAGTGAACTCGCTTAATTGCTCCTATGTCTTCAATAAACTAATGAAACCGTCGGAGATAATTAGTACAATAAGCGTTAACAATGATCTATTACAGAACGACTACATCTGTGAACAGTTCCAACGGGAACTCAATTTTATAGATTCATTTTTTGAATCATTACAATATTTAGAAAGTTGTTCTCTATCCGACAAAGGCTTTTCTGATAACAAAGTAGAGAGTCTTGTTAACAATTCTGTGTTATTCGATTCTACATTCGATGTGAAGAATTCAGAATACGATAATTTCTTGTCGAAGCTTGAAAATGGCGCAAATATTGATGACACTGAAACAATGGCATCCAAGAGTCTTTTTCTGGTAAGTGTTGTTCTTAAATTAGTAAATATTTTTAAACTGCACAATAGCGCAGTACCTAATCGTTTCACTAATGACCAACCGGTATTCATGTGTGCCGCCTGTGTAAATCGACATTATTATTATAGAATTTACAGTAATATAGAATAGCATCTAATAGATTTACTTTTTTCTCTCGTTGATTTTAGCTCAATTTACTCATTCGCGATGAGCAAAGGCGAGCAAAAAACCTTTTGTTTGTATTGAAAATGCGTGAAGACGCATTGAAGGACTTCACTAAATCTCAAATACTTTGGTTAGAGAAAAAGAAGAAACACGAAAACACTGATATCTCCACCTTGAAGAAAAAACAGCGCGGCGCTTTGCTCAAACTTCAACACGAGTGTGGGGAGATGCAACGCATGCGCAAAGCACTGCTCACCCTCTCCGAGAAGCGGAAAGTAGCACTTATAAAAACTAAGAAAAACATAGAACTCAAACTGAAAAATAACGTTGATGTAGAACAGATCATTTTGGGGAAGAAAAAGTTGAAAAGAAGTTTGTCAGGCGACAGAAATACTTCTCCATTAAAATGCTTCGACTTGTCTAGTAGTGGCTGTGAAGACAGTACGACGTCTAAACCCAACTCGGACACGTTGGTTACTCCGTGCTATCCGATAGCGAGCACCACAAGTGCCGAGAAGTGCGTCCAGGCCACACTCTGGTCCGAGCCCCAGCGACAAGTCCCTGAGATCACTGCTGAAAACTTCGTAGCCGTCGACGGTGGATACTTAAATATTCTATTCCATGACCTGACATTACCACAAATATTTAACAGTGGTAAACAGTATGAAGTTAATGAAGAAATGTTAAAAAATATAATCAATTCTAGTAATAATTATAATAACAATTTAACGGGCAGTGAAGTGGTCGAGAAACTCATGGATCATATAAAGAATAGGGAATGTGATACTAGCTCACCATCGACGGCTCGCAGTCTTGTTGAGGAGTTTGATCAGTATTATAGAGGTCTAGCAGAGGAGGATAAGTCACCGCCGTCTGACCGAGAACGTGAGGACTCTGCTAGCAATACTGTGAACGTACAAACTGATGCGAGATGGGAATCGACTGAGGAACTACTCGTTCAGAGTGTTTTAACAATGAGTATGAATGAGGAGAAAGTATTGGATGTACAGAACTTATCACATATTAGTACATGTGTTTGTGAGTTAGCTACCTCAATGAGCAATGAAAGCTGTACAGACAAAGAGGCAGAATTGTGTACTAGTCAGACCCAGACAGGGCCACTCCCGGTGCCTGTCGGTGCAGCCGCCGTCGTGGAGACCCCAACTACTATCCTTCCATCTTGGATACTGCAGAAATCAAACGGAAGCACTAGTACAGGTAACATTATTTTCATGCTATACCTGTGTTTCTACTCTTATGATTACATTTTGCAACTATTAAATTACAATTGATTACACAGCCATTCAATACTACATTAAGATAAAACTACAATATGTATAGTGCACGGCATCTAACTTGGCAAGGTTTTGGAGTAGTGGGGGTAAGTTCACGCATCGTGCACTTAGAGGCATAAAAAGTGTTTGTCATTATTCTATTCATTCACCAGAATGCCATCATTTATTTTGAGTCATATCTGTTATGATATGAAGAGAAATTTGGAAAGTTTTTGGGTAAGTTTATTAGATGTTATAAATAAAATAAACAATGATATTTAAAAAATATAAATTTAAAAATTATATATCATCTCTCGTAAAAATCATGACATGTATCGTTGTCACTATCACCTTGCTATAACTGCTTACCCTGGCATTAAATGAAAACTACCACCTGAAATAGTGAAAGGGGCTCCACACGTCATATACCATTTTTCTGGGTTGTGTGCGTAACACAGTACTAAGTCTTGGTGTTGTAGTCTTGTAAGTATCGAAACCAAACAATAATTTAAAACAATAACAAAAACTCAACAAAAACAATGGAGACAACTTTTGTACACGTAAGTGTAATCGGGCGTGAACGGAACGTACTACTCGGTGCGCGCCTCCCGCGTTCCGCTTATACCTCAAAGGGGACCTAAAAAACGATCTTTGCGCATATGACGCGTCTTGCCAAGTTACGTGCCATTATCTGTAATAATAATAACTATATTTATTTCTTGACTCATATAAACCCTATATTGGCTTAACACTAATGTCGTCTGCCTCAGTCCTCTCTACAGAATACATTTAGGAATGTGATTTTACTATAATGGACGTCCATTATGGTAAAATCTCATCTCAGCATATTTTATTGACTCACTTTTTTAAAAATTATTTTTGCTTTTGTTACTTTTCAAACTATTAAACCGATATTGTATTATGCAGATACAGACAGCTTGAGCAGCCAAGCGTTCAATAATTGCTCTTCGTTAGAAAATCTTTCGGCGCCGGATCAGTCGGAAGCTGAGGAGTTAAGGAGGCAGCAGCTAGCTATTGAAAGAGAGGTAAATAAATATTATGAAGATGTGTAATCTGATCTAATATTTGCATGCACAAAATCACTGTATGAGTAAGAGTAGGTATGTAGTATATGGACCTCACCAAGATCTTTGGGAACCTCACCTGCAAGTCGGTACACTTGCTGATTGACGGACTAAGCTCTGGTGCTGACTTCGCAACCCTGAGACTACTGAGTTTCCTCTCTGGGTTGGAAGATCATCAGCCGGGGTGCGAGAAAATGCCTTTTGGGCCACCTCACACCCCGACGGCGATGCTAGAAGACTGATTAGAACTCGATGTCAAACATAAAAAAATGCCCTTGTGTAGACATTGGCTTGTAAAAGTAACAGTAAATTAACATTACTACTGCTGTAGTAATCATTATGTAGGTGTATCTGTAATGGACACCATTTCTCTAATTGCGTCATTATGATTAAGGAACAAATCCATAAGAAGCTAACAGCGTTAACGCGTTAGTCGTGCTTAAGTCAGTCATGAGGTCAATGACTTTTATAATATAAGGCATGATAACGGCCTAATTGGTTTGCCAGCCGGCTTTTACTGATAATTTGACGAATGCAATGATTGTGACAGCAGAAAGAGATACAACAGAGTCTGAAATATTTTAGCTTTGACTGATATAGTACTTGTGCAATAATTTCTAATATACATATTTGGCAATTATTTGATTCCATTCGGTTTGTAAATCAGATGTGGTTATCTGTAACAAGCATGACATTTCAAATTAATTTTACAGAATAATATACAATGAAGCCGCTGGTGGAAGTCTCTTAGTATTTACCAATATACAATGCCTTATTACGATCGTCTATTACAGATTAAAGCGCTGGAACAGCAGCAAAGTCGGCTTCTTGTGGTGCGAGAGATCCCAGACAAACCACCTCCTCCTTATACTCCGCCGACCGAAACTAAACCGAAGCCTCCACGTATGTTTACACTTGATGAACCCGCCGAATGGAAGATTAGAAAACATCTTGCAGACACAACAGTTGCAAAAACTGAAGAAACAAAAAATGCCTTTGATGTATTTCTAAAGGATTATTGCCACGAGTCATTAGAACGGCATAAGCAAGAACAGAGTGATGAACCCTGGGACGCTTGTAACTTATTACCGCAGAAACCGCCAGTCGATGCGGATAAGCGAGTACAAAATACTGTTGCGGAGGTTAAGGAGGTTTTGACCAGTGCTGGGCCTACGGTTGTTTCTGGTTAGTTTATGTGCCTTACTTTTTATACCACTTAGGTGGCAGACAAGCATCGCCCACTTGATGGGAAGCGGTTACCGTGGCCTATGGACGTATGCAACATCAGGGGCGTCACACTCGCGCTACCGATCCTGTGAAAACTGTCTAATGCCCTTCTTGAAGAACCCCATATTGTAGTCGCTCGGGTAAACCACAGCAGGTAGATCATTCCACAACCTATGCGTACGCGGAATGAAATCCCTCTCATGCCTCGCAGTTCGCACCGTGGTCGGATTTTTCATCATTTTTTAACTGTTCTACATACATCTCTTCTGATTTCGTTGGCATAGAAGGAATTTAATAATTGCCCAATAAAATAGTTGTAATTCCTATAAACCATGACATTTGCAGATGATATAGAAGGATCTGACCACTTATTGATCAGCTCGCTTTCTATTTCTCCCGGACGGCGGCGACGGGCGCGGACGCCCAAGGCGTCGGAGGTCTAACGACCTCCGTCCTCCATGAGCGCTGGCCTGGAGGTGACGGGTGGAGCCGCCTGTCACCCTAGCAGAAGCAGGTCGAGGCATAGGAGCCCCCCCCCTATTCCGGGGGCATGACGGGAACCACGCGGTTCCCAAACCCGAGGGGGCCATCTCGAATCCGGAGATGGCCCGGGTCAAGCCGGGGTGCGAGGGAAATGCTCTTTGGGCCACCTTACACCCTGGCGTCAGAAGACCCTAGTCGGCGAGCGGTTTTAGTCGGTAAGAGTCCGACATAACCTGCCCCGCTGGCCGCGGGGTGGGTATCCATGAGGATTTCCGCACGGAAAAAAAAAGGTCGCTTTCTATTTTTTTTAAAAAGAAAGACAATTCCTTTGTAATCACTATTATGTAGTTGTATGTGGCGCAGGCAATTCATTTCTTGCATATTCTGCGTTACATTTTCAATTTGTTTTGATCCGGCACTCCGCCTTGTTTACTGTTTTGGTGGACAGCACCACGCGTGGTTATAAAGAACTAGCTCGTGAAAAATGTCACGGCAAATCATAAACCGCGCTACTAATGAGATAAAACATTTTATACAAAGACGACAATTTACAATCTGCCTTCTGCAATTTGTATAACGCTTCACGTTTATAAAATGCCGAAGCCGTTGTAAACGGATAAATCATTCAAATTGCCTGCGACATAATATGCACAACATCTACACTCGCAGTTTCTTCGGAAGTTGTTAAAAATAAGACCAAGTTTAACAATATCGTATTATTTTTTTCAAAGGAGTCTCAAGTCGCCGCTCGGATCACATTGACGACATACTATTCACTGAGTGGAAGCGCTGCGAGCCCGAATGGACCAATCTTCATAACGATGAAGCCATTGTAAAGAACCAAATCTTCGAGACTATCTTCCAGAAAATACTGACCGAAACCGTAGACGAATATAAGAAGACTGTCACTAATTTTATAACAGACTGAACATTTGTATTATAATTTCTACAGATATTATGCTAGTTACTTTTTAAAATTGTGTTACTTAAGTTTCAAAATACGTTTTGTGTCGCTGTCCCACGATATTCTATTAGACCCACTTAGAGAGGAACTTTTTCATATTTATTTAGATAATTTATATACTTACAATTATTATATTTTCGTATTATGTACATGTTATTAAGCTTATATACCACTATATGGGTCGAAGAGAATGCGGTGCACACCTTGTTCAAGCACTGATGCTTGTTTTAGACTTCACGTACTAGAACTGTAACGGTACTTTAATACTTGCATATCAAGTTTATCGATGTTTCTTAATGTTCGTAAATAAATAATAATTTTGACCCGATGCTTCTAGCTTAAATAACTTGTGTTTTGGAATCCGGATACGTACTTAAATTCCTTTGTTTTTCAAATAACCTTCCAGACCAATAGATCAATGCAAATATACAACATACAATTGTTTGCGTTCATGCAAGGGCAGCTAACCTGCGACCTCTACCGCTACGCCACATAATAATATATGTTTATGAAACGGACACTAAACATTTTTATTCTTGCAATCCTTTTTAACTTACTTATAGTAGGTACCTATATTATTTCTTACACATTATAAAATTTTTGAAGTTGGATACACCTATGTTGTGACAAGTAGTGAAGGCAGTGTATTTGGATAGTGTCGGTGCAAGTGATCTGAATTTTTAAACGTCTCTAAATAATATAAAACAACGTGTTTTTGCTTATTCAGTCAGTCAGTCCATTTCTGAAGTTACAATAAGCGTCCCATAATGCGCAATAGATGAAAATTAATATGACGTTTTTACGGGAAAACAACCGACTCGAGGTGGAGTTATTAAATTATATAATATAATATTAAGAATAAGAAACACAGTGTTACGTGGATCACTTGTGCATTATAGGTTTCTACAAATTATTAGTGCGCAAGTAGGTTTCATGTAGTTTCAATAAGTAGAACATGGCTGTTGTGTTTTTCATAAAAACAAAAATGCACTTAATGTTAACCAAATTGTCAGTTGGGTCACTTGCTTCTAAACTATCCATTTAAACAATACGCTAAGCGCTCGTTTCGTTAGTAGAATTACTCCTTGGCTTTGACAGGACGTAATGGATTTTGATATTTTAAGTGACTCAATATCGCAAGACCAAATGTGCATTCTCTCTACTGCTAGATGTTGATATTGAAATCCAAGTTTTATTTTTTGTATAGCTGTATACCTATGTGAGTAATGGCATTGTAATAAAACTTAGAATTTGCAAGAGTGGCCTGATTTTATCGATAATACAGAAAAGGAAACAATATTTTCTGCTTATTTATAAATAGGTACTTTTTTAATGACAACGCGATTACATGATAATGTTTTTCTGTTGTTTTTATGCCGAATATACCAGACTTGATTATGTTCTTTACAATTCCAAACTCAGAGCCTACATATCATTGTGTCGCTCGTGAATTCCAGATTATGTAGATTAAGCAAAATAAGCTAAATGTATAGTTTAATTTATCAAAGCATTTCATCAGTACCACAGAAATCTCAATGTAATGTTTTATGAGGATTAATGACGCTCTTGTGTACGAACTAGTCGCCATATAAGTTAGGTACTCCTTGATGTCGTAGATATTCTATAGTCATATCGACTAAGTTTTTCGGAAAATTAAACCGCATTTTCCAAAAAACTTTCACCTGTAAGTAGCGATGTCTTTATTCTTTAGGTTGTGCCATAACAAATAATATAATTGTCGAATTTTGAAGAAAATCTGTGGTCAGTACGGGAGTAACAAACTGCCGAAAACGATTTTATCCGATTAAAAAGAAATTTTGAGATCGTAAAAATGTTTGTCTTGAAAAAAAAACAAATTGAATGAGCTCTAGTGAACCTCAAACGGTTTAGTGAATCTCCAAATTGCCAAAGCCGTGAAAATTGCGCGAAATTTTAAAGAGTATAACTTCTGTTTTAATAAAGGGCTGAAATTTGGCATTTTGCATATTTTCTGGCCCTTAATATCTCTAAAAAATTAAAGTAATCGATTCACAACTTTTCGCGTAAAGTAAAAAACATAGCGTTGTAAAACCGCCTAAACAATTTCCCATTACCTAAAATGATTTTCCCAACGTTTCCATGTTTGTCTATCGTCGTTATTTTAGATACAGTATAGACCAATCGCAACTTTGAGACTATTTCTTCGTAACGCCGAAACCTATAGAATTAAGAAAAAAATCGCTACTTTCAATAGTTATTATAATATGTATGTAATGTCTCGTTGATGAGTCTTATATGCATTTTAAGTCACCTTGGTGTAGTTTCAAATTCTAATGTGTAGTTATATTATGGCACTTGTCTGCTACCATACCTATAATCATGGAATGATTAACAATTATCAACATCAACGCCTATATAACATTAGGTAGCTTAATATATGTACGAATAATTAATGTTTAGGATAAATATGACAGTAGATAACATTGTCAATGATTTTATTTAGATTTCTGTGTTCATTATACACTGTAAATGTTAGTGAGGTTGTACTTTTTGTTATATTGTTTTGTACAGATAGTTATTATTATAAAATATAACGTTTACAAACTTGGTTTGGTTGTTTAATAACTTAAATACACCGATAAACTATGAATAGCAGCCTGTCCCAGTTTCACACTTTACTACTAGCATCCCGCTAGTCCTAAAAACCTTAGTGAATTCTTCCAACTATAGAAGTTGTCAATGTCAGTTGTGTGATAATGAACTATTTATCTATACAAATAAATATTATGGAGTTTGCAATGTTAAAATAACAACTTTTTATAAAAATGTATCATGAAAATACATTACTTATCCAAAAAAAATAAAATGATTTTCAATTTCTTTTTGTGTGGTCATTTAACTTGACTGATCTCTGAAACGTCTGGGCTAATTTTGCAGAGACTCAATGGCAGATAGCTGACGTTACAAGACGTAATTTAATATCTACTACCAGTTCAGATAGCCTGTCCTAGTGTCCAATAAGGCACTTAATAAAGACCGCTTCTGTTCGTCGATGCTCGCGACTGCCCTCACCGCAAACACAAAACATACGAGGCCCACTGGCCGCGGGGTGGGTATCCATAAGGATTTCCGCACGAAAAAAAGGGACGTAGGCAGTTAGTTCACGAGACGTTTGATCTAGCGAAGAACACGAAGAGCCGAGGGCTGACTGAGCTAGCCGCCCCGCGCCGCCGCCGTCTACGCTACTTCATACAAACTGGTTTGTGTGACTCATGGCGCATGGCCACGGACATGCCGTGCCGCCAGACCCCGACGGGCACCGGTGGTGGGGTTTTTTTGCCCTTCATGTGTGTTGGTAGTATAGGATTCCCTTTGCGTTATCGTTCGCCGTGAAATTGACCGGTCCGGCCCGTCCCGCCGCCGTCTGCAAAGCGCCTAAGCGGCTAAGTCAGTTAATGGACTATCGCTAAGATCAAGGAAATTTCTAATGTTCTTGGGACTATCCAACACATGAATAATTTTTCAATTCGGGTCAGTACCTTCTTTCCACTTGAAACCCCCGTTTGTACCCCCTGGGGGGCTATGGACACTGACTGTTCAACCAAACAAATAAACAAACAAAAAGGCTCTTCAGCTTTAGAATGTTAGTAGGTACCCATAGATTGTAGAATAAAAAAGAACGAAACACAAACTTAAATTATTTTATTTAAGCAATAGTACAAAATATCACATAGTCCTTACAATTGACACTGACTACTATCTGAACTATAAATACATTTAAATACAGATATAATAAGGAATCTACCTAACGTAATAAATACTAGGGATGTCACGGGACAGTGATATATTGATATTGATAAAATAACATTTTTATCCGAGAATCCACTAAAACACATTATTTAAAAAGAACGAATTTATTACGGTCAATATATAACGAAAACAAAATAATTGCTTAAATGGATATTAATATAAATAAAAAGGAGTCGTTTGTTCTTATGCGTTTACTTGGGATACTTTCTGACTATACAAAATTCAAGTGGTATCCCAACGCATCCGTAAAGATTCACATATAATACATTATGCAATAATGTGAATATACATGAGAAATCGTTATTAATAATTACACGGTACAATTTTTCATAATTATAATTTCACTCGACAACAATTTTTTTGCGCTGTCGACACTCAGAGAAAAGTCTGAATGACATTAACCAACCCGCTGCCTACAAACAAATTACTTGAAAAAGTACCTAACTTAGGGCTCATTGAATGGAGCAGCTAGGTACTTATAGGTAGATACTCATGGTAAATAAGATTAATACCCTAGTGCGACTAGGTATCTTTCTACGGACTGAATATCAAACGCGGAGAATAAAAAATAGTGTTCCAATATACCAAAAGTATATCTGAAATTCAAGAACTTACAATATTTTTCGTAAATCACAATGCTCATAAATCGTTTAAGTGTATCAAAAAAAAATTATACACTCGAATTATGTAACTCACATGCAGCTTCACCTAACTTACTTATTAAAAGATTAAGACTAGTAACATTTAAAAGAATATGAGTTTATTTTAATAAGTTACGACAATAATTACTTAGACCTAATATTAATTCTAAATTTGAGAATCTTAAAGAAACTCAGACTGACATTAAAAAGTAAATATTAAGGCGTAGAATACTGGGCGAACTTTATAAACATACTACAGTAGAGTGCCCTATTAGTCTCTTAATGCCTGCACTGCATTCGTACACTATTTTTTATAATGCTTGGTATATACTTTTTCTGGTTGATATGATAAGTAGAAAGTATGTAAGTAGGATCGATCCACAAGTACAGTTAGCGGTAAAAATAGATGTACCATTTTCAGATCAAAAATTAACTATTTTATATTTAAATAAAATATTTTTAATTATATATTTTAATAAAAAATTTAGAATATACAAAGTCCACTAAGTAGTTACACGGTATTTTCCCAAAAAAATATAAATTACTTTGCCCATACTATTTTTTAAACATTGAAAATGATCATCTACTTTAATAAATCAAGATTAAGTGGACTTAGTCATATGTAATATTAATATAGAACTACGGACTGAAATATAACGGAAGTTACAGTTGAATTACACCATTGTCACACTAGTATGACCACAAACAACATTGTCACACCAGTGCAGTGGTGTGACCACGAGTAACAGGTATTATACTATCGACACACTAGTACTATAGCTATTCATGTGACACTAGTGTGGTAAAATGGTGTGGACACGAGTCTGAAGTCATATAATCTTACTCCTAGGGCGCGGTTTAGATAGTCAATATAATATCACGATCCAGTCAATATATACTGATGATATTATTAACATAATGTTGAGATGCAAACGCATTCGTACCTATATTGACCACGATACTGGTCCGTACATTTGTTCCAAATTTTTAAACAATCATATTAGCACTGCTTCCTTAGCATTATAGTCATTTTGCACAACAATATTTATCTGCATGTCCCATTTTATTCTTGCCTCGGAAGACAGTTTTGCATGATATTTCGCCAATAAGGTAATGTGATAAGGTATCTAGTATATTATAGTACCGTCATAGCTTTAAACAATTTCACTGCACTTGCCTCTTAACAATAACACTGGCACGAGTTTTGATCGTGTGCGACGACACCGGTAACGTCAGGCAACTTAATCAGCCTTCAGAAAGGACTCTAAAGGATTGGGACCCTTTCTCCTAGGATTAGCCGGAGCCTTCGCTGCTTCTGCTGAAATTGAAAATAGTTGGCTCTCAATTATAGTCCGTCTTTTGAACTCAAGGCGATTTGAAACGAGATAAGGTATGTATAGTCGCTCAAGGGGGCGATCTAGAAGCCGTAGACGGCGCAAGCTCAGTCGGGGTGCCTTATGGGCCACCTTATACCCTGGCATTTATAGACCCAAGACAACGTGCTGTTTTAGTCGGTTTATTCGTGAGGATTTCCGCACGAAAAAAAAAGGTTGTACAGTCAGCGTCTAAAGTAGATAGAGGCATTAGACATGAAATCTTTGCATGTTTGATCACAATCGGTTGAGTAGAACCGGATATATAGTCAAAAAAGCGAAAACCGACGTCCACACGGGTGGAGCAGCGGGCATAGGCTAGTCAGTAATAAACTCACGGTCAGGCATCTTAATATTTGATCCTTGCGTGACTTCCAAGCAGGCCATCCACTCCGTAATACTGATCTTGTAGTCGTGGTTGACGTCGCAGTACTTCGGCAGCTTCCTGCCACACCGCCGCAGAGACTCCACGTTTGCTATCAACTGATGGAACGCTTTCCACTCGCGACGCTCCAAGGCCTTATTTTTGTCCTTGTCCAACATTACGTACGTCCAAGTAGCGGCTTGTTCCTCTTTTGAAGCCCCCCATTTCACCATTTCACTGTATTGCACAAATAATAAATTATGTAGGTACCTACCATTATTTTTCTATTTCGTCAAATATTTATATCTAATGAAAGTGAAATCTCCCAAATATTTGGTCACATTGGTACATACGAACGAGAACTTCTCTATGTACAGCCAGTCTTATGTATGGTAGTGAATGTTGGGTGTGGCTAAGGAAGCAAGAAAGTAGTAGTAGTTGAATGCTGTGGAAATAAGAAGTCTGAGAAGCATAACTGGAGTTGATGGACCGAGTCAGGAACAGTGTGATAAGAGAACGTTGCGGTATGGTTGAAGATGACCAAGATTGAGAAAGGGATGCTTAGATGGTTCAGACATGTAGAGAAGATGGATGAAAGATTAAAACAGATTATGAGGCGACGGTGAATGGGCAACCCGGTAAATACCGACCTAGGCGTACATATTCTAATTAGATCCAGGACATTTTGGAGAACGGTCAGGTCAAGAGTACCCGCAACCAGCGTGCGTGTATGATAACAAAATTATGAAAGTTGAAGAAGCGAAAGGAGTATGCCAGGATCGTAGCAAGTGGAAAGATGTTGTCTCTGCCTACCCCAATGGGAAAATGGCGTGATTTGTATGTATGTATGTATGTAATAATAATTAATATATTTATTTTATTCCTTTGAGTTGGGAGTTGTGTCAAGTGATATTTCCTTTTGGAGTTTTATCAAGTATAATAAAATGTTACTTTTGTTTACTCACCCGGGGCCTGTACCATTGATAGAAGTGGTCATTTTTGATATGAAGAATGCTATCAGATCGTGTAAAAAGACTGATTTCAATGGTTCCGGACAACCTGCAAACGAGTAGATTCGTTCATTATAATTTAAGTAATTAAGTTATGAGTTTGTGCAATACGAAACGTCTATAAGGCTTTTGGCTTTCACCGATGAGAACCCCTAAACACATAATGAAAACTCAGTTTATGGATCGATCATCATTAGTTAAATCAAGGTGAACTCCGACTTAAATTATCTCTAAGTGACTTGGAGCCTGAAACGTTGAACGATTTGTTGGCATTTAAAAAATTTCTATTCGGAAATAATTAGCAGACCACAAATAGACTCCAATGTTCTGTATAATCTGTATGAATGTTGCGTCTTGGATTTATATAAAAACCTCGTCTATCGAATTAGATTCCTCACCTCTCATAGGACTAGCGTGCTGTGGCGCAGCATCACAATCAGGCCGACTATCTTTCACCGAAGACCCTGGTATTGGGTTCCCAGTGTCCTGGTGAACACACCAACAGTAGCCAGTAGACCGATAGCACTGAGCGCGGGCATACCTACCGTCTCCAGTGCATTCTGGAACGTAGAGGACAGCACCACCCGCTGCCTATAACAGAGAGGTCATTTTTGATACTGCTTACGACTAAAGTAGACTTCTACATACTTTCATTAGGTTGTCCATGGAAAAAACTACTTAATTATTGCATGGTGCTACCATGAACTTAAAAAGCCTATGAACAGACCTCATTAAACATTTATACAATTAACGACACTAGATTCGGCTCACTTTTGTATACGTACAAGTCCGCCTCGCACACACACACACACACTAATCACTAACGCGGTAAACTTCATTCGATTCTTGCCTGCAAATTGGTACCCCTTTTTTTTCGTGTGGAAATCCCCATTGATACCACCCCCGTCGGCCATCGGGGGTGGTTATGACGGGATCGAACCGACTAAAACCGCACGCCGGTTGGGGTCTTAATTACCGGGGTGTAAGGTTACCTAATAGGCATATTCCTCGCACCCCAGCTGACCCCTGGCCATCTACAGTTTTAAGATGGCCTCCTCGATCACCGCCTCGCCACCACCTGCTCGCCCCTCCCCCGAAAGGGGATGGGGTGTAGGGTGACAGGCGGCCGTCCTGTCACCCAACCGTCGTCGCGCGGACAATCAGCTCGCCCCCCACTGTGCTCTCTGCTGGTCAAAGGGACCCGTGGAGAGCCTCGACTCGGAGCAGTCCTCTAGAGGGCCACGCCCACCTCGGCCGGATTGGCCGCAGGAAGCAGCATCTCCCGTGGCGAGTGTGCATTTGGTACTCCTGCTGATCGACGGACGAGGTTCACGCACAGGATTTCTAGTCAGTAAAAAAATCATTAAAAAATTGCCTTGACAAACGTCAATCGAATTTTATAACAATTCACATGAGTATTATTTGAACGCTCTGCATCGTATTTATTGTTGGTATCAACTATCACTACCAACTTACCGGTTCATCCAATACAGCTTGGCGATCTGTGAGACAATCATTGACTTCATCTTCCCGTCTAGATTCCGATTCGGAGCCATCCGGCGCGAACGAGTTCCTCACTATCCCCGGTAAAACTGCAGAAAAATCAAACTATTTTAGTAACTGCTTATTAGAAGTGAGATTGGTACCTATAAATCTAATCACACACTCAAATAAGTTCGCGTCATTTGTTTATCAGTCCTTTTATTGTTTTGGTTGGCCTGTTAGTGCTGATGCGTGTAGTTTTTGACGTTTGTTCAAGATTTTTTACCTCAAGGTAATATAACCACAATATAACCTCAGGTGTAAAAGTTAGTTAATATGAAGGTAGGTATTTCGACGCCACACTTGCTTTGTGCACTAGTTTAGTCATCTTAGTTAAAATTAGGTAAAAATCCAATTCTAGGACGACATTTTTCTATCCAGTAGGTACCCATAGAGATTTTAAAAATCCAATGATGTAGTTTCAGTTTTCATCAAAATCGGGTCCGAGCCGTCGCGTCGTCGAAGACTTCTTTGAGCATTTTTCCGTTATTCAAGATTTGGCAATCCACGTCCAATTCAAATTTCTCCCTATATCGATGTGTCTGACTGAGGACAACAGTTATAGGGTTATAACCACCATTTCGTTAGGAATATAATTCGAAAGCTTATACTTAGTGAGAATTGTTTGTCACTCATTTATAATAAGTTGCACAACATTGGTGACAAAAAGATAAACAACGCAAATCATCCAAGAGCTTAGGTACTTCGACCTCGTTTTGATTTCGTCAGTAAGTTTTGATTTACCATTTCTTAGTGGCAGACAGAATTGGCCTCATTCGAGGTTTCAATTTTAAAATTTTCATATCTACCTACACAATAGACACGCAATTTTTAGAGGCACAACGCAAAGATAAGGGTGCGTTGTGGGTGGGTGCGGGCAGGTATCTCCCACTCCTCCCACGGGAGACGCTGCTGCCTGCGGCAAATCCGGTTGAGAGTGTGGCCCTCTAAGGTCGGCTCCGATTTTCTCCACGTGTTCAGGGGGGTGGGCTGATTCTCCGCGCGCAGACGGTTGGGTGGATAGGACGGCCACCTTCACGTTCACGTTTTACTCTCAGCCAGTTATATGATGGCGGCAGTAGGTGTGAATTTTAGTACTGAAGCTATTTCTACCGTAACTACATTATCACATTACATATTAGGTTTATCTACAGTAAGGTGTATGTTCTATGACAAGTAAATGCGCAATTACCCACACGGCGCACATTTCTTTTCATACATGACCATTTTGTGAGTTCAGTTGCTTCAGACATGGCATGTGTAGTGGCGTAGATGATTACTCCAAGAAGAGGGTTTATGTGGTCATTAATGTCGGCGGGGGGGTCCTTCGTGAATCGCATACTCTCAGCCCAACCGACTCTGATATCTATAAAATAGAAATCAAATAGGTGCCAAATGTAAGCTTCCTTGTTATAGGTATAGGCTATCAAACACATAAATATTTTTTCAATTCAAACGGGTAGGTACTTTCTGAGATTAATGCATTCAACCAATCAAACAAATACAACTCTTCAGCAGCTATATAATTGTAGTAGAGATGAGAGCTTTGTTTACCTGAACTAGGGTCCGGGGGTGGTTCCTCCTCGTTGTAATCAGGCTCAGGTTCTGGACCGCTGGCTTCGTCTGCATTCAACGACATGAAGAAACGGAGAGAGACTATATATTATTATTATGTTTGCACACACATTCACACACCCACACAGCTAGTTGAAACTTAGAAGCCTGTATGAATGCCTGATGAATGCGTGATAAACCGAATATAAGAAATGTATTAATTTTATGACTCAGATTTTCAATAGCAACTCTATAAGTACGTATAATAGTAATAGTCTATATTAACTGAATTGCTATAAGCACGTCTTGGTTAGCTAGCGCCATAGCACTGAGATCAAATCTGAGATTAGGGTTAATAAGGTTAGTTAGGAATATAATAATTAGAGTTTTTTTTATTTTTTTTATTCGAAACCAAAAACAATTATGCGTTACAATAAATCTTCAAAGTTATGTAGGTATACGAATAAAAATGCACAACCCAAACTATTATACAAAGAAGCAGTAAGGAAATGATATAATTTAAAGGACACGTAGTTACCTATCAAAGTGTAGATCTAAAAATCATCCCTAACAGAATAGATAGTGATCGATTACTCTAGCTAGAGAGTCGCCAGACTAACAGCAGATTGGTGTAAAAGTAGGTAGTCATTCAAGACATGAACAGGTGCCGTAAAATAAACAAGTCTAGACTGCGACCGTTAAAATCGTTAATTTATCTTACATTTAAGAGCATTAAAATCGCCACCTGCCATTTTACCTGCTTATGCTAGAAAGTCTTATGCTGAATTTTTTGTTATACGCAATTAAAGTGATTAGTTTAATCACTACTAGTTTTCGATTAATGTCAACGGTAATTGTAGGTATGTCGCAGTAATATTGAAATAATAATTATTATAGTCATACTAGTGTTACTACAACTAAAAACCTTTAAAGGTAGGTTTTCAAGTATTTTGAGCCTTTTGTACTAACTGCTGTCTTATTAGATAAGTACTACCTATTGAAAAGTTAAACAAGATAAATAGAGTGATGTTAATTACGCGTGATTGCCTTAAGCAACGTCTATACTACTGATGACTTACAAACATCTTACAAAAGAATTTCCTGAACATACTACAACCATTTTTGCCTTTTTTCTTGAGGCTCTACGCCTTCAAATGAATAAATAATAGTTTAAAACATCTAAAAAACACGCTTTAGTATAAAATTAAAATAAAAAATAATTGTAAACAAGTAAAAGTAATCTCAATTGGAAGATAATAATATAGTGAATAACATAATTGCCATTGTTCACTGCCTGTCATATATCTCGTATGATCCGTAGCGTGTATGAGTCATCTTAAAGAATTCGGTTCTCCGTGCTACTAAGGGCCTTTACATTACACATCACGTTTTTTAAAGCAGTGATGACGCGCGCAGACCGCCATCAGTACACTCAACAAACGCAAGCCGTCGATTTGCACTACGTGTACTATCTATATGCGAAGAGAACGCTTAGAAAACGCACGCCATCAGCTGGTGAAAAGAGCGTGGTTTGTAAAGGCCCTAAGAAGCGTGCCCACAAAGGTACTCACAGTCCGGTGCTGGAGGCTCGGGGTTGACAAGGAGGCACGCGACCCACTCAGAGTGTGAGATGGCGCCATCGTTATCGCCATCACAGCCGCGGGTCCATGCCCGGGCACATCTTTTTGGTTTCACCACCTTAAAATATTCATGGCAATATTAAACTATACGAAAAAAGAGATCATCGAGAATCCATCATGAAATTGTAAAGTAACTGTCCTGTACAATGGCGATATTAAAAAATGTTATATGAATGAACGTTTGGATGCGTACAGATACCGGCACGTAAATTGGCCAGACGCGTCATATGCGCAAAGGTCGATTTTTAGGTCCCCTTTGAGGTATGAGCGAGTCGCGGAAGACGCGGTTGCGCCGTCGCGGACATGTGATTGGTCCGTCACTTGACGGACTAATCAGATTTCTCCGAGAGACGTCTTGTAGCGAATCAACGTTCCGTTTGTTCGTACTTTGAATCATTTGATTGGCTCAAAGTGCACGATGCGCGAACTTACTCCAAACCTGGCCAAGTTACGTGCCTGTATCTGTAACTCGCAGTCTATTATATATAAATATTATATATCTCTAAAAATGAATACAATTTTATTATAGTGTATGTTTGTGACAAAAATTAACAGTTTTTCAATGAATATTTAATACACACGAATTTAACGCGGTACTTGCAACAAACCGCATTTTTTTAACTCTCTTTCTGTCTGTCTGTCTTTCTCTCGATCTGGGCCGATTTTGACGGGACTTTCGTTAATATTACAAGGGGTAACATATGCTATTTCCATTTAAAAAAAGAATTACGTCACGACTAGTTCATAATAATCGCGACCACAGATCATGACTCATTACTGCGTGTGGTTAGGTATAAAGACTTTTAAAACGTACCTTCTTGATCAGCCGTCTGAGTCCCCTGTACTCAGACTTTTGCAAGGCATTGCTTCCATCTCGGTCCAGTTCTCTAAATTTCCAATCCGCTACTTTGTTAGGTTCCACATTGCCGGAAGATTCGGAACGAGCTCTTTCGTACTCCCCCGTAAAGATCTTGATTAAATTACCGTTGAACTGAATGCGGTCGGTTCGTGTGCATGCTAGTGACAAACGTATATTTGTTATGAGACTGGTGACAAAAGTATATTTGTATATTATTGTTATGAGAACTACGTAAGTAAATACATATTTCGTTAACTTCCTGTAGTAAAGCGTGGATTCAAAAGTAAAAAAAAAATAACTGTGCCCATGTTTGTTACTCAATCACGCTCTAAGGTCTGAACGGGTCTGACTAACATTTGGTACATAGGTACAGGGATTATAGTCTGAATCCCTAAAATAGGCTCCCATTGGAAGCGGGAACGGAATAGGTCTAACATTGCAGCTACTTGCATTTAATTTTAAAAATCTACGATGTTTCTTACTTCTTTTATTACGTTGACCGCGGACGGACGACCTCCGTTTCGTATGGGCTTTACCTGGAAAGAAAAAATTTTTTTTTAAATCGTTTATATATTTTGATAACTACAAGTATAATTGGAACAGCCCTATTGATGTAGGTACAATACATATATTATTACTGAACCTATAAATACTTCGATAAAAACTCCAACACATTTATTTATAGTTAAGAACCATCTCGATCATATCGGCCTTCGAAAAAAAAATCATATAAGTAAGGTATAAAGTCTGTTTTTATCTTAATGGATTTATTAAATTCTCAAGTTTATAGAAGAATTAAAAAAAAATGTGTTCAGAATCGTTCATGAACATACAAAAAACCCCAAGATTTTTTTAAATGTCTCCAATGTACAGACACAGCTCATTAACTGTAATAACTTATTTGTATTAATAGTGATAACATGGTACGGTTAATACCTATATTCCATTTCGCAATAGCTGATTGCCTTTTAACCACAAATAATTTGCTATCAAAAAAAAGATTTCTTTTTTCAAATTATTTATCGCAACACTGTTAACACAATATTTCTGATTCTAAACCATAAAAGCTTTAATTTTCAATTTCTTACCTTTATATTTCAAAATTAACTTGAAGTTTACTTGCCCTACAAATTAAATCCGTACCGAATAATATTTTTAAAATTATTGTTTGGGAAGAGAGAACATCGTGGGCAAACATGTAGTGTGAATGTGGATCTATTATATAGAATTAGTGAACAGTTTCTTTCTAAAAGTATACAACAATATACAACCTGCATTCGAAACGAAACATCAAATTTTAGTTCCTTTGCATCGTTTAGAAGCACGCACGCCCGCAGCACAGTATGTTATTTTGTGTCAGTAGCGGTCATCCTCTTTGTATATTTTAAGATAGATAACAGCCAAACTGAAACTCTTAAATTTTTGTCTCTCATAGTTTCAGAGAAATTGAAGAAAACGAGAAAAGTCCATAGAAACCATAAATCTCCTTTGTTATTCGTTCTCTTTACATGGATTTTTTTTATATGATTCAGTTATAATTTAGGCACTGATACCACAGAATACCTAAATACGATACCTCACAAGCACAACGCAACTACGAGTACCTTCGACCGTCCTACTGGCTATTTGCTAGCTATTAGATGAATACTATTAGGCAAAACGTTTGTTTTCCTACAAACGTAGGCATGGTGTGTAACCTAAATCACTATTATTATATGACATTTTTGAGAATGGTTATCTAACCATCACTAAGTCTGCCGGGTACACTATGCTCTTATATCATTCCATTCACATACAATTCTGAGACTTGAAACTGTTGCAACTAAACCTATGTAATAATTGACTAATAGAGTACCTACCTATTCCATGAACAGCTGAACATTACAAGATCGAGTTCCTAATCTAAATGGACGGTGACACTAGCAAGTTATATTATTTTTTTACTTAAATAGGTAGTTAGGTAGGTATTTATTTATTTTGTCATTACCAAAGATAAATAATAGTTATAAAATTTGGAATAAAAATTATTTATTTTGTTTTGTATTGGCATAGTAACGTTATATCAGGCATAAGTACATTTTTTTGCAAAATTTAAGTTTTAAATACCTATAGGTAGGTACTAATTCCAATTTGTAATACATGAAGAATAAATTAAGTACCATTAATTATAAAAATAGGAAGGATCTATACGTACAGACCTACACGTATACAATATTATAATACATACTTCGAAACTGATCGATAAGGTGTTTGATTTGAAACCAGACGCGTCCGTCTGAATAGGGTTTCTTACAAAAAAGGTAAACTTAAACCGGGTTTGGCTCCGACAGACACCTCGGCGCCTCACACAAAATAATGGTCTGTTAAACTACGTATACCGCATAAAAAACAACAACGGGTCCCACGTATTCGTAAGGAGTATACTGGTACTGTATTCCAAATTTAAAATTGCTGCATTATTATGCAGTTTTATCTGCTTAAAATGTAGCAATTTTAAATTTGGAATACAGTACCTATAACGTTGAGTAGCTAAAGACAACATTTACCAAAAAAATTGCCATGTTCACGCCTCAATTAACGCCACATACCTACCTACCAATTAAAAATAACGTTCGCGTATTATAAACGATTAATCCGCAAGTGCTATTACTATATTATAAGGAAACCGGTTAAAGGAATACCTTTAACTCTTTCTTAACGACTTCATCATCGCGCACAGGTAAGATCCATAACTAGATATAAAACATTAAAGGTGCGGGCGATCTTTAACAAAGCTTCCAAATGATCGCTTTTTTCTGTCTGCCAGAGACGTGTTCTCTATACCTTTGAATGACAAAAAAAGTTAACTCCTTTGTGATCGGCGTCGTGCTGTCTGACGCAGTCGGCTGTTTCTTAGAAAAAAAAACACTCGATGGTTTGTCTCCGCCTCGAACGTAGTTTTATTTTACGAAGTATGACCAATGAGTGATATTTGAATTCATTATAGGGCCAAGTTTATCAAGAACACGTTTGTATTAATTAATAATTATTTTTTATTTTAATTATTTATTTAAGTATCTATACCTAAGTACTTTCATATTCAAAATATAAAAAAAAACGCGGACGGAGCGGGCTAAACGGGGGCAAGACAAGCGTCGACTAGTCCGAATACTCGAAACGGGGAGGATTGGCGAACGCACTGGGCGAGCTAAGCTAGCGAAGCGGGCGGGCGAGCGAAGCTGGCGAAACGAGGTGAACGAGGAGCTACGCTGGACTTTCGTTGGCTTCGCTCACGTCGCTCGCATCGCTGACGTAGCTTAGCTCGTTAGTTGGCGGTGTGAACCCAAGTATGAAAATAGGTGAAACGATGTCGTCCGCTCCGCCCGCTCCGTCCGTTAGCTGGCAGTGTGGATCGCGCTTTAGATATAACTAATTAATGTTAGTTAAATATATTAAATATATCTTACTCAAATATACCTCAACCATATATCAAATAATGGTTGAATATATAATAGTATTAACGCCTAAACTATCCAAAGAATATAAGATACTTATTCTTTACCCTAGGGAGTTCAATGAAAACCTAGGGGTTTCAACGAAAACGGTGTCAAAACCGGCCATTAGTTCTAAAGATAAACCGTTACACTACATCCGTCCTGTGGATACTGATACTGATATTGAGTTCTAGCTATGCAAAAATAAAACCTACAATGAACTCCCAGTCGTAATAATTAATTGTACCTACTTAATTAGACTTAATCCATGCAACCAGGTCAATATGAGTTGGTAATGTTTGAATGGCTGTGTGCAGACGCCATCGCTTAATGAAAGTGACTGGAATTACTAATTACTACCTAAAACCTCCTAAAACGACTTAAAAATGAATGCTTGTATGGGTACACTTACAACGTTATATCAGTTATTATACGCATGGAAATAATGGTATCGATAATAAAATTATAGAAGTCCCCACGTCTTCGTCATACCTATTATAAATTAAGCATAAATTGTTTATCAATTGAGTAGTTTCAATTAACTCTTTATCGAAAATTACGAGACGATGTAAGTCATGGTGTCCTACAATACTGGTTTTATTGATAATGTTGGTCCCTGCAACACAAACACGCATTTATGGTTTTATTTTACGAACTAAGTGCTTAATTGCATACATCAATTTTTTAAATTGGTATTATGTTATAAATAAAAGATAAACTTAATAATCTAAGGATAAACTAAGCCAAGCCGTAGAACTACAACGAATTGTAAATAATGATAACATTAAAAGGAAGGAAGACAGGCAGACGATACATAACGAATCCATAAGGGTTCCGTTTTTTGCAATGGTTGCAATGGTAATTGGTTTTAATGGTTTAGAAACAAAATGCGTACCTATGTACTTGTGGCTAGACTCTGTAGGTACATACTCGTACAACGTTATAATAATCTCAACACAGCACCACATGAGTGGAAGCACAATAGCTCATAGTACCCACGATAAAGTACAACAGCTAATGATGTACAGATTAAAAATAACCATGTCGCGTAGGTATTCCAAGAAGGTTTTGCTTTTATGGCGCCATTTCATTTTACCACTTACGGTCAGGTTTCATACGGCTAAGTTATTACAATGCGAGACGCGATACATGCACACCTAACAAGAATGCTAAGTGCTTTTACTTGCGAAAATTTTCAATCGAGATCCTGGTTTATTATTTTTAGTCTGTCAATAATGTAATCTATATAAATAATAAACCCGAACAAGATCTGCATTAATATTTAGTTATTTTAAGCACATCGATGAGTTCTCAAAAATATTATTAGATTTTATAACACTATGCATGGAGTCTGGATAATTACATGTAAGTAGGTACCTGCCCACTACGGCAATAAGCTCGTCCTCTTTTGCAATGGGTAAAAATATAGTTGGCGAAATATAAAAAATATACTAATTAGTTCTATGGTTAACTATTTCACGTATTTAGCTGGTGTGAAATCTCGGAGTTTCATATTACAATACAACTGAGTTATCGTTTAAAATTCACATAATAAATATAATAATGAACGTCTGCCCAAAAGCCTGGGTTTTGTTATACGAGGAATTAAAGACTTCCATAACACCGTTGCCGTGCAAGTGTTATATAACGCATTAGTGAGATGTAGGTTAGAGTCGAGTGCTATCATTTGGAATCCCCGAGAAGCTAAATATAGCTCCATGGCGGAAAAGATGCACAATACAATACATTTTGCATACATTAAGTCTAATTAAGTACCCGGTAGGTATAGATATACCTCAAACAATATGGGGTATTTTATTTACCCACTTATGGATTCAACTCTCTTGGTAATAGACATGGCTAAATAATAATATAAGCTGCAGGTAAGGTGTAATTTAGTTTTCGCTAAGTACGTATTCTTGGTTTTTCGGGGTAAGTTAATTAATCTTCAGATATTGGAGACCTTGATACTCTCAAAGTCAAGACTGCTTGTTCCGAACACCAGGCTACAGTGGACGCCGAGAACCAAAACATTTGAGGTAACACCATTGTACAGCCAACCAATTTGTTAAAGTTTGCCCTTCACATACGAGCGTAAGGCTCGCTAAATATTTTACATGAGGTTTGGTGTACATTGGCGGAATATTAACGGGTGACACTCCATCGTCTTGAACGCATTAGTTAGCAAAGCATAGGTGAGTAATTATAATAAATAGGTACTATATTGTTAAATTGGACCTAGTCTGTAAGAGCAATGTATGATATTGAGCCTAGGTAACGTCAATTAATTAATGTAAACGATGTATAATAACTAAAATCCAATAAAAATGCAGTATTATATGTAGGTATTTAATGGGTTCTAACGAGGCTTTAATTTAAATACTAATTAAATTTATGAAATAGAGGTCGAACCAAAATTCGTCTGCAGGTGTTTTAAATAAGTTGAATAAGTTCATAATATTTCGATACATAGTGGTTTTTTGATCAACAGTCCGCATTCCTCAAAAGAATTAAGTGCTAAATCAAGTCAACACAGGTCTAAAGATATTCACTCAGGCCAACTTTTTTACCTGAGTTTATTTTTAAAACAAACATTTTTCATGTTAGCTCTTTTGAATAAATGGTGGTCTTGAATTTATAAGAAACACGTGCATCTCTGGGCGTCTGAGATAGAAATCTGGAATTCTAGCATATCCGGTGTGGTGTACGAGTATAGGAGAGTGCCGAGTGGTCTTTACGTCTAAACCATATTTCAAACTTAGGTACCTACGTACCTATACTTAAATACCTATAGTTAAATTCAGTATTTAGAATTTTAATTACAATTTCTGCGAAATCTGTATTGAAGAATATCCTTCCAATAATTTTGATCAATTTTCATCTGTTAGCGTTTCGAAGTGAGAAATACACGACTGTTGAAAGAGTGAGATTATATTATGCAATCAGACTGGATTATACTTTACAGCTGCCTCACTGGAATTATACGCGTCTTGGTGTCAACTTGGGTGCTCCACTTCAATAGGTGTACCTACATAATATATATATATCTACTACAGATATTATAGATTGCTTGCAATTGTGGCACGAGATCGGTAGAAATAAAATTTCTGCGTAGGTACAAATAAATCATGAATATAATACCTACCTATATAGTAGCAACCAACAAATTTACTCCTCTGTGCTCTAAATTCTACTGTTAGTTTAATCGTGGAGTACAATTATCTTCTTTTGATATCACAAAGAGAATAGTAAATATTATCAAATAATGTAGAACTAACAGCCCAGGACCCGGCTTCGCCCGGGTACAAATTCTTAAAAAAATCCTATAACCTGATTGCGCCAACACCTACCGGGACTTTAATATTGAATTTCATGCTTCATAACTTCAAAACTTCCATACAATCGTCTACCCTTATTTGCCCCCTTAGGGGTGAAATTTAAAAAAAAGTTGATACCCGTGTTCATTTATTCACCTATAATCAGAAGCAGTGTATAAAATTTCATGGCTTTGAAAAAGACTGACTTTACGTTAGTATAAGCAGTCATCGCCAATCAACCAAGAGTCGTTATGTAAATTTTCATGCTTCTATTTTGAAAACTGACGAACTTCCCATGTAAACTTTCACCCCCTGGGGGGTAAAATTTGTAAATTTGAAATTTGTGTTCATTTATTTCTAACCAAAAGTAGGTGTATGAAATTCCATGCGTCTTACTTTGAAAATAACGGACTTTCATACGTCATAGCTCATTTTGCCACCTTAGAAGTAGAATTTCTAAAAATCCTTTGAGATATATGTATATAAGATGTTGTCTACCCCAATGGGAAAGAGGCGTGATTTGTATGTACGTATATACAGAATGTATAAGTGTATGAGGAAGCAAGCGGTTAGCCAAATAGCGGGCGATGCCCTGCGTAGGATGACCCTTTGTCTGAAGGGTATTACCGTCCTATGCTCAATATCAGAATGTTTAAAAACAACGTCAGCTCTTTTTGAACATTGTTATATTGAGTAGGCAAGCTTAATGACCAATGTACATTAGAGTAATGAGGTACTACGCCCTCGGAATTTGCTTTTTTATTATTTATGATAATATTATAATACACAAATACAGGTAAATGCATGCATGCATTGCAAGTATGCATGTACTTTTAGCGCTTAGAATGAAGAATGTATCTTTTGTTGTATTCTACCAGGTTAGCAAACAAGCATAAATAGTACCTATACTTCTCGAGTACCTAGATTAGCTCCTCGATAAGGAGCCACCACGCGGTTATTGTGGTCTATATTGGCTAGCAATACCAAAGAAGCCATTCACGCGTGACAATCTTTTGACAATAGTGAGAGATATATTTATTATAGGTAGGTACCTATGGGTTTCTATATTCTCTTCCATTTTTATGGTAAAAGGTTCGGTTAGTACTTTAAATACGTTGCACGAGAATTCTTGCAGCAATCAAAATAAAATTAACAATCCGAAACGAGAGCAGGTTCAAACATTTAATTGCCATCGTATACTGGTTTTTGTAGCATCTAGCATGCGTGCGCAAAAATATTTCAAAAAACCTGAACGGTGATGTAACTAGATGTTAGTTTTTTAGACTACATGATACCTATAAAAATGTTCATTGCTTTATCAAGTTGTCGCTTGATTGTTAGAAAAGTATCTGTAATATTTAGGTATCTGTATAATACCAACCTGAAGATACGGTAAAATTCCAAAAACCGCGTGTCTCGAAATGAATACGCTGCTGTGGACATACGGAGTCACGCGTAAACATCACATGAGAAACTGCCGCATCTGTAGCAGCCTTCAAATCTGTGATATCGCAGATAAACTGGAGTCTTCGCTGCCGCGGTCACGCTTTGCTGCTACCTGGGTAACAAATATATAGCCATTCTGCTTCCACCAGCCGCAGCGGTAGGAGGGAAAGGGAAGACCAAAGAAATGTTCGCTTGACGTTATAACGGATGTCTGACCAACCAATGGTTTCACTGTCGAGGATGTTGAAGAAACAGCAGGCAAGCGGCCCGATGCAACTGGCATACTAGCAATCAGGATGATGTTCGTATCAACCAAATCATTCCACCGTAGAGTCGTAAAGCCGGTAGAGTATTCTTATCTTAAGTGATTGACACACACATTCTGTCAACTTATTAGCAAGTAAGTCTATCTGTGATATATTATGTGCCATCACATCGACAAGTTGCCGAACTTCATAATTCTACTGAAAAATTCTTCAATGAAAATCCCAGTAACACATTAGGAGTCAATAGGAGTACATATCATCAATGCATTAGGAATCTCGTGATAGGCAGATATGTCGCGTAAACGCCACGGAATGACGGAACTTATCGGACAGTCTGAGAGCAAATGAAGCAGAAAATGAATAAATTTGAAAGAAAAACAACAAAAATTATGTTTGGATTAATAGATGTACCTGTTTACTGTATGATTGTATCACTTCACACTTCAGAAGAGTACGTATGTAATCGTATATTGCAAATTATAAATTATTTTGTAGAAGAGCAAATGAAGCAGAAAATGAATAAATTTGAAAGAAAAACAACAAAAATTATGTTTGGATTAATAGATGTACCTGTTTACTGTATGATTGTATCACTTCACACTTCAGAAGAGTACGTATGTAATCGTATATTGCAAATTATAAATTATTTTGTAGAAGATACCAGCCATATTCACCGGGTACTAAGTTCCGTGTACCGTGTATTTATAAGAATATAATATAAATGTAGGTACTACTATATAAGCGACCAGGAAAATATACGTAGCCGCTAGTTTGTGGCATTGTCGCTTAATTCGGTAATAGGTAACTGTGTAGTAATTGTAGTAAACAGCCCAAGATTGCTGCCTTCCGTCTCCTCTGGGCCTTGCCCCTTTAATTTTTAGTTAACACACATCCTTACGTGTCCCCATAGACATTATCCGTATTACGAGATGAATATTACCTATGTATTTAAAACTTATTTCCAATGACCGAGAGACGCTCTTAAAAAAATAACGTAATTGAATTTACATAAAATTCAATAAGTAACATGAGTAAGTATACTAAGTATACGAGTAATGTGCTCTAAATACTGATTACCAATGGAAAAGAGAAGTTAGCGGCTTTTAGTAGAGCAGCAATTTTATAAAAATTTAGACGTCCATTGGTGACGCTTCATAATATTATATTAGGTAAGTATTTTTTTGTAGGTACCTATATATACATACTATAGACGTTTGATAGGTACTCATAAAATGGATCCTGAATATAACCTAAAACGGTAAATGTACGGTGCCGGTGCTATGATGAGGTCGTGTCTACCTTGAAGGGGGACATGATCGAGCCAGTGGCCGCTGCTCTCTTGGACGAAAGAGACCAAGTTCCTTCATTTTCACTATTATTTTATGATGGTCTCGTCTCCCTTTTTATAGTGCTGTGTCTCCGAGGAGTAGGCGCCATAAATCTTTGAGAAAAGACACCTGAATTGCACGTGGATGCAATATTTGCATGGTAATCAGTGATAAGTTTGTGCCAGTGGCATTAATCGAGCGCTTTTTATTTCCGTTCAAAATACCAGGGTATAAACCCATTGATAACTGCATCCCAGAATCGAACTATGTTTTTGTTTATCACCTTAGTAGCGTATCTAAAAAACAGATTAGTGCATGCCGCATGCCGGTCTAATTTAAAATTAAAAAAGAAAAATAATCTTCAGGAATTAAAAATGTTTGTTGACTGAGATATTTAGTTTTTATTCCTCACTAGCTGGATAAAAATATCCTAAGTCCTTCTCCTAGTTCTAAGCTATCTCCCCATCAATTTTCAGCCAAATCAGTACACAGCCGTTCACGCGTGATACCGTGACCAAGGAAAATAGGGATTCAGTTTTATATAATAAAAATATAGATTAGTAACTTTAGTACCTATCCAATATAAAGAAGATGTTTCATTTTGGCCCCTTAATTATACATAATACAAAAAAAAGAGAAATAATACCGGTTATTGGCAAAAATACAATTATATTTATTCGTTTCCGAAATTCAAGGGCATAAATTAATAAAACATGATATACATTTTTTATATTTTTATTTCGCCACGTTTGTTGTGTTCCAAGAAAGTGTTTATTTAGTTGGATTCCGCCCATAATAATACGAGGCAATTAATTATAAGAATTGAATAGTGAAAAATGAAAACTACATTGTCTAGCTATTTTTCTAAAAAGTGTACAATTATCGGGCGCAAGGTCCATACATTTTGTGAAACATCTCCTTTCAAGTCGATATAATAATATCTACGCGAAATAGGTTGTATACCGAACGCCAAATTAAAAAATCTAAATTAATCCAAATGTTTGCAGAAAGAGGAGAAAAACATATTTTTGTGTCGTTTGCATGCAACAAAAATACCAGGGAAATGGTATTATTCGACTGATCCTACCAAGATCCCACTGACGTATGCGTTCTGTGAATTATTCTAAAATATTTATATTAACGTACATTAACCAGTACAACGGTTCAACATTAATTACGTTAGTTGGCACGTTGAATGTAAAGTAAAGAAAACTACGATGTATAAATGTTTTACTGATCTCACTGCGCCAAAGATAATTGCATTCTAATCACAAAGTACAAAATATGTACCTATAATACATAAAGGTACAACAGTTATAAATCACGTTCATTTCATTATTCATTCTATATAGACATATTAATTGAAGCCTTTTCTCCACTGAAGTAAGGAGAGATAACAACTGTACATTTACTTATTCTACCTTTAAAATATTATCATTAGGTTCTGGTTTTTTTTATACTACGTAGGTTTTATCAGTGAAAATAAAAACAATTGCTCGAATATGTAAGCTTCCCTCTGGGGGTTGGGCGGGCTGGGCAGACGGTATTACAGCAGCAGCAGCAGTCGCTCCCATAAGTCAGATTGGCGCTCGGACAGAAAAAAAAGTAAAGAGTAATCTTTACTTTTTTTTTCTGTCCGAGCGCTACAAAAATTTGCCAACGTTAAGTGGATATTGGCATATTGAATAGAAGGTGATTTACATCACTTTATTGTTAAAAGTTACGATTAGCTTGTTCTAAGAATCTCTGAGCATTCGTTCAACTAAAACTATCATTTGCTATCATTAATACGAAGTTGTTTATATTGTAAGTACAGTAACCCAGCTTAATTAGTTTAATAGTTTGCTATATTTTATGTGAATCAGTGCAATGTTTATTATTAACACGGCCGAGTAATCTGTTTATAAGCTTTTTAAAACGAATTGGGCGCATTCTCTGGGAACTGTTTATGATATTAACTACGTAAAACTTATCGATGGTTACTTCCATAAGCCGCTCTAGTGTTAATGTAAACACCAGCTTTCATCTGGATAGCTGTTTACATACCACGACTACTGAATATTCACAGGTACCTATTTGGTTTGTACGTTAGATAAAACAGATGTCTTGTTTTCAATATCCCGGGAAGAATGGATCTCTCACCGTAGACTACCTAGAAACTATGTATCTTAATAGTTTCGACTTCCAAAAAGTGGTTTGAACTTATAAATCATCATGAGTCTGATCGCCTACAACTACGTTTACTGAGATTTATTAGGTATAGGTACCAAGCTTACACCCACCATTGTTAAAATACTATATACTCAAACAATACATGTGCTATACGTAGGTACCTATTTGTTTTATTTAAATTGGTTGAAAATGTAATGTATAGAGTGTTTTCATAAGCAAAGGACCTTATACTTACTTAATATTGATGATGTCATATAAAAATGTTGTACCTATGATTCATTCATATATTATGCCGACACGAAGAATAGACAATATTTCCATAGAATTAGCTGGGCAATCAAAAACAATAGTTCATCCAAAATATTTGGAAGGGTGCAGACAATGGCTAACACAACACGCACAAAGATTTAATTATAGTATGATTTTAAATCTCCGCGATATCAGCTAGTAGGTACCGTAGGCTGACATGTAGGTATTCATATTATATTAGTCCCCTGTTATTGATAATAACAGGGGACATGTTTTCGAAATCCGTGTTGCTACTGAGAACTTCGAGTACTAACAAGAAAACCTAACAACACGACACCGAACTGGGAAGCCTTGGAAATAACGAGCGCACGTTAACAAAAGCGCAAACTTCTACTACGCGGACCCTGAACCTGACCTGACCCTTTTTTTCCGTGCGGAAATCTTCATGGATACCCACCCCGCGGCCAGCGGGGCAGGTTATGTCGGACTCTTACCGACTAAAACCGCACACCGTCTATGGTCTTCTGACGCCAGGGTGTAAGGTGGCCCAAAGAGCATTTCCCTCGCACCCCGGCTTGACCCGGGTCATCTCCGGATTCGAGATGGCCCCCTCGGGTTTGGGAACCACGTGGTGCCCGTCATGCCCCCGGAATAGGGGGGGCGCGCTTTCGCGCGCCGCCGCGGTGCCTCGACCTGCTTCTGCTAGGGTGACAGGCGGCTCCACCCGTCACCGCCAGGCCAAACCTGACCTGACCCTGCATAAGAAATGCACTAATATTATATTTCTCAGATTTTTTGTGTGAGTGGATGAACCCATCGAAGTACCTATTGAATACCCACACTTGAATGAAAAACATGACACCCATTAGGTTTCTTATAATTTATCACGCCCGTATTTTCTTGCACAAATATCTATTTTCCAACCAATTGGAAGACCATAGTAATCTATTTTCATCCATTAATGAAAATTTCTGACGAGCTGAATATAAGTAGGTGGTTTGTATTTCAACTTTGGACTTTACTTTGACCACTATCGCCCCTGTTGGTAAGTGACGATGGAGCACGCTTACCTAGAGTTTTAATATTTCTTTCTGCGTATTCTATCACAACTTGATATTTATCCTTACTCATCCTTATCTTGCTCTCAATTATTTTATACTCTATACTTGAGATTTTTCAATCGTTAATATGGCATAACGAGCTTCTGTTCTTTTTTTCTTTCTTCTGTTCGTTCCGTCCGTCAGTTTAAATAAAATTGGCTGTAATGATAACCCTCTTTATCTTGCAGAAATTCGGAAAATCGGCGGTGTTTATGTCGGACACAAACCTACTAAAACCGCACGCCGTCCCGGGCCTCATTTACCGGGTTGTAAGGTTACCCAATAAGGTATTTCCCTCGCACCCCAGGTAACCAAGGTTAGCCCAAAGTCCATTAACGGTTTTTCGAAGGGGGAGGGCAGCGGGGTCTTTAGGGTGACAGGCCGCTGTTCTGTCACTTCCACGCCTACACTCGAAGAACTAGCCCGCCACTTGCCAGCTCTCCACTCTGCTAGCCAGAGAAACACATGGAGAGCCTTTGAACAGCCCTCCTGTGGGCCACTTTCACCTCAGCCGGAAATGGCCGCAGGTAGCAGCGTCTCCCCTGTGAGTGAGAGGCGCTGCCGTTTCCGTTGCACAGGGTGCAATGGGGTGCACCGCGTGTAGATTCCGGACCACGCATCCCGCTCTGATGGTAACTCTCAAAATAAATTGTGTCTTTGACTACATAATGAAAAAAGTTAAGTTGTTGTTCTTATACGTACCTATACTGCAATTTCAACAAAACACGAAAGCTCTCAGGGAGCTTATTGGGCCGACAATCCAAAGATGATTACTTAAGATGGCTTTTAAGACCAGCGAGCATCAAAGTTTTCCAATTCAAACTTCATTAAACTATTATAGATAAGCTTGGCAAGTAGTATCACGAAATTCGCATTGCTATATTTTTACGATATTATAATTTTCTAAGATTGAACAAGATTCGCAAGTGAAACAGCATTACAGTCATGGTCATCAATATTCAGATATCTAGACATTAATAAAACGGCTCGCGCGCTATTGCATTTGTCACATTCGTGGAAATCACAATTAATTAAAACGGTACATACTTTAAGTATCTTCAATACTTTATTCTGTGCCTACGAGTACGCTGTCACAGAATATAATAATAGTACTAAAGCTGTTTAACAAATAATTTCTTTTGTTGAAATATTATAACAAATAATGTTTGTTTACTGACACCACGCTGGTGTTAATTAAGGCTAGATCCGTCATAAAACATCTTTAATTAGATGTTATACCAATCTACACAAGGATGGGTCAAAATTGCTTCATTGTGTGCAGTAACAACGAAGAGATCTACGCGATTATGCTTTCAGGCTGATATCACACCTGGAATCGTATCATCCCATTCCATGTCTAAAGTGTCTGAATATCAATGCATAATTTTATTATAACTCACCGGTCCTGGTACAATCGGGCCTCCCATTTCTAACTGAGGTATCCGCGATCGGTTTGCCGTCAGGTGTGACGCACCAACAGCTTGCTGCAGCATTCGCACTGGCGCTCGCGCATTGCACCGAAGCGTACGTGCCATCACCGCGGCATTTTGGCACATAAGCTGACCACACCCCACTTTGCGCTTTCAGAGCGTATCTTAGCGCGACGAGGCACGGTGTTTGACCCTCTGTACAAAAAAATAAAATAAAATAAATCTTTACAATCTTGTACTACCTACACAGAAATAATTTTTGAAATGAGATTTTTTACAATTGATGGCTGTCTGTCTGTGAGTTTGTTGCGCAAAATCTTGAGAAAAGAACTTCAAGAAAACTTACAGCAGTATAGGTAAAAATAGACTGCGGGCCGGAACCTCCACGTGGTGCACCTGGGCAACGGAGCCTCCCACTCGCCACGGGAGACGCTGCTGCCCGCGGTCAATCCGGCCGGGGTGGGAGTGGCCCTCTAGAGGTCTGCTCCGAGGCTCTCCACGTGTCCCTCTGACTAGCAGATGGCACGGTGGGAAGCGAGCGGGGGGCGAGCTGATTATCTGCGCGCCGACGGTTGGGTGACAGGACGGCCGCCTGTCACCCTACACCCCACCGTCGGCGAAGTGGCGCGATGCTCGCCCCACCCCCCCTTTCGGGGGGTCGAGGGGGCCATCTTGAAACCGTAGATGGCCCGGGGTCAGCTAGGGTGCGAGGGATATGCCCATTGGGTAACCTTACACCCCGGTAACTAAGGCCCGAGCACGGGGCCCGAGAGAGAGGAACAGCAATTTTCGCCTTTCTTTCAATTAACTCAAAAATTATAAGACAATTAGCTCGTATAAATATGGTTAGTTGCTGATTTTATGTGCGGCTTGAACCCTTATGTACGAGTCTAACTCGTTATAATCGTAGAATTGGACAGTCCTGTGTATTGAGCGCTTGGATTTATTTGTTCTAAGATTGAGCGCTCTTCCGTTCATATTCACCGCAAGAAACACTAGCGATTATTTTTGTAAATTTAGTTGAGGTATGAGCTGAAAATGTTTTAAGTATACTTATTTATTTCAGAAATAAGAATTCAAAAATCAGCATCGGCAAAGCAAAGGCTATCTTTTTCGTAGTCACAGTACGTAAACTAATTAAAATCCTCGATGCGAAATGAGTTCCATACCTAGAGAAACCGTAATTAAAACCGTATTAATTATAATGACAGTGTTTTACAAAAATAAGCAATTCAACTGTCCTGTACATGTTTAATAACTAGTAGTAAGACCGAGTTTGGCACAGCGAGCGGCGGCGCTGTGTTGCTAAACGATCGTAGATGGTGAACAAGTTTCCATGACTTCATAAAGGACGATTGTACACGCAAGGTCAAGTTAACAATGACCGTTTTCATTGGAATACCTACAGTCATTGGGAACACATAAATTTTCTATATTGAACTTTACTTTACTTACATAATGAACAGGAATCCTTATGAACAACGGCTCGTTTTTTTATTGTAAAAAGCTACACCTAGTTGATGGGTTGGTTGTTATTATTATAGGGCATAAATTTATTCCCATAGTAGGTACAGCACCGCATGCGTGGACGTCCATCAATGCGAACTATCATCCCTCCACAGATCGAAATTTCACAAACCTCCTATAGCAATATTTATTTATTATCAAGTGCCTATAATAATACAGCTCAAAATAAAAATGAACTTTGGAACTGATTAAAACCGTTTCGGATCTTCAAACGCCGAGGTGTTGAGTGACCCAAAAGATACTTCCCTCGTATCCCGGTGCTCATATAATTAAACCTCAGTTTGTTACTATTTCAACTCAATGGAAAAATACTATGTTTCAGAAAAACACAAACCGCCTGACGACTGTGTACCGTAGTAGGTACTGCCGCATGCCGCCTGAATGAGGTGAATATAGTGGTATTACCGTTAATTAAAGCAAGCTAGAACAAAAATGATAATAGTAGGTATTTATACTCATGGTAATTCGTAAGTGCATTTGGAACCAAACATGTAACTTTCAAACTACGCTACCCGTAATCTCATAGCCTTTTGTGTAAAGTAAATAAGGTAATTAGGATGCTTACCCATGCAGGGCCCTTTTCTGGCGACCGCGACTGGTTCTCCGTGGCACTGCGCTCTCATAAGATGACATCGTGAAGAGTACGTGCGGCCATCAGTACCGCATACAGGTCGCTTAGAATTCATACCTGGCAAACTCGCATCGCATGCTGCAACGCGAGCTTGGCACATCACACTCTAGAACAATGAAAAGCTACGTTCCAGAAAATTCTAACATCAAGTCACAGAACAAAGAAAAATCCTTAATCAAGTCAAGAGTACCTAAGAATAGACGTCACAGGTTCACTAGCACTACTTAATGTACCTAAACCAAACTTCAGATATTTACACGAGACAATATTTTAACAGGCCCGTCGTCCTACCAGAAACAATAATTACTACCAAAACATATTTCTTCAGTTACGTCCCTGATAAACAATTTTATATTAGTCATGCTCTTGCATGCCCTATTATTGCCATGCCCGAAATAAATGCAACTTAAGTAACTACAACAATAGGTACTGGCTCACTGATGAATAATTACCGACAGTACCTAGGTATTGGATAACCGCAGCCTAACATATTAATAGGATTCAATTAAACCTCTTCCCCCCTATGTTGAGCCTGAGCTGAGAAACGTTATGGTTATAGGAATGTCATTACATTAGTCACGGAGATTCGCCATACCATATGACTGCGGGATGGAATAGGCAAAGAATTTATAGGCGTTATTAGTCTAAGGGAATAGGTAGGTATAATCTATATCTATACTTATAATAAATCTGTAGAAGTGAAAATTCTGTACATTGAAAATATCAAAAAAATAAGTAGCAGAGGGTGTTACTAGACCGACACCGATCCCAAATATGTGATTAAAAAATTTTTTGTCTGTCTGTCTGTTTGTTCAGGTATCACGTAAAAACTACCGGTTCGATTACGATGAAACTTGGTATAATTATTCTTCAATATCCTGGGCAGCACACTGGGTACTTTTTATCCCGGAAAAGTACATACAATAAAAAACAAACTTAATTTTGCGGTTCGATCCCTAGACCCGATTACTGTACCAACCGCAAATAATAAGTTTGTCGTAGGTTACGTCACCCGCAGTGGAGTTCACTAGACGCTGCTGCCTGCGGCCAATCCGGCCGGGGTGGGAGTGGCCCTCTATAGGGCTGCTCCGAGGCTCCCCATGTGTCCCTCTGATTAGCAGAGGGTACAGTGGGGAGCAAGTGGGGGGCAAGCTGATTGTCCACGCGTCGATGCTTGGGTGACAGGATGGCCGCCTGTCACCCTACACCCCACCGTCGGTGAAATGGCGCGAGGCTCGGGGAGTCAAGGGGGCCATCTTAAAACCGTAGATGGCCCAGGGTCTACTGGGGAGCGCGGGATATGCTCTAAGCAATCTTACAACTGAAGATTTGAGACGGCGCGGTGCGGTTTTTATGAGGTCAAGTCTGAACTTAACTACTCCTGATGGCTGACGGGGGTGGTATCTAAAGGAACTTCCGCACGAAAAAAGGAATTTGAAACGGAATTCGAAATCGCCGCGGGCAACAGCTAGTATGAGTAATAAAATAAATAATACAGTTAAGTATAATATTGCACATTAACATATTCTACCATTAATTAAAAATCATTATCTTAGGTTTTAATTAAGGGATTTTATTAGGTACACTATAAATAAAGGCACTATTCGTTGTCATACAGGACATGACACCGAATAGTTAGTGACTTGAATCTCGTCTTCGAGTACAACTCATTTCCTTGAAACAAATCTTGAATTGAAATTAAAATTACCTTTTTTTTACCCGACTGCCGAGAAGGGTTATGTTTTTCGCGCGTATCTTGCATGTATGATGTATGTTTGTAAGATTATTTATTACCTCATAATATATCTTCCAAACCAATGGACGGATTTCTTTAATTAACATATCGTTAGATTCGTCGCGGTAAGTGTTCTTAGATAGGTAACGCGAAAAAAAAAAACAATATGGCCGCTATAATATGCAATAGTTTAAAGAGGAAAAAATAAAAATAAATTGTATAAGTACTGCAATATGGGTATCAAATTAAAGAGCTTATCACGAGGATTTCAAAAAGGTATATTTATCATGACCAAAATTTTAATTTAAAAAAAAAATGAAATTTTTAGCTACCTATACCTACAAGTTACACGCAGATTGAGGTTCGTGAACTTAGTGATGAATGTACACGAAAACTAAAAAGTAGGTATAAAATAAAAAATTATAATTACAAAAATCAAAAAACCCGACTGCGTAAAAAACTTAAGAAAAAAAACAAGCACTTAGGATGTCCTGTGGTCTAGACACATATTAACAACAGTAGGGATCCATTATTTGACAGCCAATCTAATTTTTCAATGGATCCCGACTGTTCAGTTGTTATGTTTCTAGACCACAGGACATCTAAGTGCTTGTTATTTTCTTTTTAGTTTTTTACGCAGTCGGGATTTTTGTAGGTAATTATTTTTTATATCTATCGCATCGCATATTTATCAAAAGTTGTTAGTTTATTCCTTGGTATAGATTATACAGGTTTCGTCTCTATGTTTTCCTATACAGTAAATTTCTAACAGGAACATGAACTTTGACACGTCAAAGGTGCATAGCCGGGGCTCAAACATGTACGGTGATGGTCTAAGTTTAAGCAGTAGCATTGCAATGCAATGTTTAACGATAACCTAATGGTTATCACTGCTATAAACATTCAGTTGTCATACCTAATAGTCTGGTTACCAGAATATACTTTCTTATGGTCTATAATAGCACAGATGTTACAAGTAATGTTTAAAAATTTATAAAGCTTTTAACGTAAATGATTTTAATAGAGTTTATGGCCTTCGACTTGTATAAAGAGATATCAAACCGTGAATAAAACTGTTACAAGAATTAATAAGTCTGTTCTATTGTCAATCATTATGCTGTATAGAAGTTTTAAAGCAAGGGATTTCGTATTTTAAAGTTATCAGTAACAAGACTCTCTCGATCCGCTAGGTTGCGGAGGTGACCGCGACTCAGACGTCGGTTCGGGGTTACTGGTGTACTGGTGTAGGCGCCTTTCACCCTAGGAAAAGCAGGCCGCGGCGGTGAAGGTGCGATGCCCGCTTCTCCCCCTTTCCCGGGAGCAAAACAGGGGCCATCATGGTTCTCAAAGCAGAGGGGGTCATGGCAAACCGGTGATGTCCCCGAGTCAGCCGGGGTGCGAGGGAAATACCTCGTGGGTCACATACCTGAAGACCCGAGACAGTTGCGGTTTTTGGCACCGAATTTAGGGGCGAAATAGGATTATTATAGTGAAGAATGTCACGCTACCTATTGTCAAATAAATGCCGTTAGTAGTGTTATATGGATCGTTAAAACATGATAAAATAATATTGACATCATTTTACTGCTGTTTTACAGTTCTTTATCCAATAAGCTCACTTGAAAGAATTTAATTTCATTACAGGAAATTAACCAAGTCAAGATGTGGCAACAGAATTGTGTATGCGGTAGTACTCGTAAGTATAAAACACAACAGATTGCGGATGGAGCCGTGAGCAGATGCGTACTAGCATAAATAGACGAGATACTGACTGCGTTATCTACGTTATGTTGCACTGTTATAAGTTGTACCGAATAGTAGTTCTGATAAGGCAAGGTTTATTAAATTGAATACACGGCAGTGATATTCTATTTAACGACTTCGTTAATAAAATAATTATGAAATGGTGAGGGACTTACGATAGCACAAGTTAACGCAAACCTAATGACAATATATTGCTTACATAATTTTATCCCCCTAGTACTATAAATATGAAAATTGTATAAATCGTCGCCTGTAAGTCATCATTATCATCTACGCGTTATTTCCGCTACGAGGCTCTCACCTCGGAGGCCTGAGTCTATGCATGCTTCTGTATGCTGATGATGGATGGGGGATCTGTAGAGTTTCTCGTCGTATAGGTACACGCCGTTCTCTAGTTCCTCCTACAACTTCCACACGTTGCACCAATCTGACACTGTCCACGTCCACCAGCTCGATACCATCAACATAAGCTGTTGTGGGACCTCCATGACAGTTTATGCTTATGTGAGTTTCTGATGTTGTTGCCCAACAGTCTAATACCAGTTTTGCGAAGCTAGGAGCAATCTAATTGACTCAAAGCGGTCAATATGTATAAATTGGATACTTGATTAAAAAGGAGAAGGTAGCTAAGAGCACTCACGATACTGTTAAACACATAACTGTCAAAATCGAAAGCTAATTATGCATCACATTGAATCATACGTACGCACCATGTATGCAACGTAGTAGGTATAGTATGAGTAAACACATATTTTGCTGCACCAATTTTCCCATCACAAAGATGTAGGGAAGCGAAGCGACGCAGCGACCCATTAGATGTAAAAAAATAGTAGGTAGTTGCATAACATCCGGGAGTGCATTGCTGTTAACAACGTTGAGTATTTTTCCGTATCGCACGACAAGAGCAATTAATACTTATTCCAAACACCTGTAGCCTTCATGATAGAGAAGTAATAGAGGATAAAAAGTTTCTAGGGATGAATAGTTGTTTAACGTGCTATGATAAAAAAAAATGATTTGAGAAAATTTGCGATTTTACTAATTGTGAGATGTAGTTTGCGAAAAGATAGAGAAGACAAAAGCAGTTCTAATTTTAATTTTAAGAGAAATCATTTCAACAAATAGGTTTGGTGTAAATACGCAGTTCATGAAGAAAGAGATTGGCTAGGTACCAAATCGGTATTCAAATAATCTGTTTGTTCGAACGTCACACATAAAAACTACAGGAACCTAATAGTACGGGAGGTAGCGTTAATTCTAACAAGCAATCGATAGCCAGTTGATATTCTCCTCGATAATAGAGCTTTATTAATACATAACAGAGTTGGCCGTCAACCGGTCTGGTAGCGGTCGAGTCGAAGGTGACACCATGGTAAAGTTGTCAAAAAAAATTACGCTCCGAGCAATCATTTGCCACGTGAAACTTTATATGGTGATTCCTGAGGTCATTTTCAACTGAGAAATAACCGTCAGATGTGGTCTAGAGTAGAGGTTATACGTCAGTCGCGTATATATTAGACCAGTGCCGATAGTCTTTGAGACAAAATAAATTTATAGTAGGATGAAACCTGTTGGAAAAGGATCAGAATATAACAAAAATGAAAGGAAAAATAAATTACGGGTGATCTGAGGTCGGGAAGTGGGGAGGGGTGTGAGTTTTAAGGGTAAAAACGGTTTATCTCGATTTCCGGCAAAACTACAAGTCCTATGGAAAAAAGTTAAATGACAAAGTTGTAGGTAATAAAGAGACCTACAACTTTTCATTTACACTTTTTTCACATAACCTCAGTTTTTGGTTTTTTATTTTTATCTTAAGCATAACAAATTTGTTTTCCACGAAATTTGGTGAAAACTTAGCTTTTTATGTCCTACAGACACTGTATTTTTTTTGATTTGAAATACTCATTTTTTCAGCTTATTTTGACTAAATATCGAAAAACCACCCTAATTTTCAATCGAAAATTCTCACGTCAAAATATCAGCTTTTTAAAAAAAGTCAGAGAGTTTTTTGTTCTCTGAAATCTCTTCTTTCTGATAATGTAAAAATACATATACATTGCTATGGTAAATTTTCTCAGAAAATGCAAAGAAGAAAAACTCGAATTCGAAATTAATATTTTTGTATTTAGTCATTTCCTGAGAAAATTTACCATAGCAATGTATATATATTTTTACATCATCAGAAAGAAGAGATTTCAAAGAACAAAAAATTTTTTGACTTTTTTTAAAAAGCTGATATTTTGACGTGAGAATTTTCGATTGAAAATTAGGGTGGTTTTTCGATATTTAGTCAAAATAAGCTGAAAAAAAGAGTATTTCAAACAAAAAAAAATACAGTGTCTGTAGGACATAAAAAGCTAAGTTTTCACCAAATTTCGTGGAAAACAAATTTGTTTTGCTTAAGATAAAAATAAAAAACCAAAAACTTGATTATTTGAATTTTTCACATACATTTTGAGGTTATGTGAAAAAAGTGTAAATGAAAAGTTGTAGGTCTCTTTATTACCAACAACTTCGTCATTTAACTTTTTTCCATAGGACTTGTAGTTTTGCCGGAAATCGAGATAAACCGTTTTTACCCTTAAAACTCACACCCCTCCCCACTTCCCGACCTCAGATCACCCGTAATTTATTTTTCCTTTCATTTTTGCTATATTCTGATCCTTTTCCAACAGGTTTCATCCTACTATAAATTTATTTTGTCTCAAAGACTATCGGCACTGGTCTAATATTATATACGCGACTGACGTATAACCTCTACTCTACACCACATCTGACGGTTATTTCTCAGTTGAAAATGACCTCAGGAATCACCATATAAAGTTTCACGTGGCAAATGATTGCTCGGAGCGTAATTTTTTTTGACAACTTTACCATGGTGTCACCTTCGACTCCTCCGCGGGTGCGGGTTCTGACGGTCAATTCTGGTATGTATCAATAAAGATCTATTATCGTGGAGTATATCAACTCGCTATCGCTTGCCAAAAAAAATTAACGCTACCTCCCGTACTATAAGGGAGTTTAATCAAAACTCATAAAAACTCTGAAAATCTGCAACATATACCCATAGGTATATTATATTATTTGACATAATCACGTAGGTACAATATGCGCAATACCTGTGACTTTGACTGTGCCAATATAGCTGGAAGCTGCTGGATGAAGGACATGCAAAAGCTCCAGAAGAAGCACCACACGCACGTAAAACGTGTTGCGTTCCAAACCTAGTAGGCTAGTATTGGTATGGTTACATTTCTAGGTAGATTCTTAACATTGTAGGTCTCTTTGGGGCAATCACGGAGTCAAGGGGCTTTATTAGTTATGTTCTTGTTTTTGGTCGTATGTAGCGCACAACTGCAAATGCCCATACTGGCCGACTTAATTCAAGATGTTTATTGGTTTATTTATAGATAGGTAGGTAATATCCGGTGTTATCATAATCTGATGTTAATGAGCATAGGTTAAGTTACAACAAATATAAATGCTCGTTATACCTACGAGTTCTATAGAATCTGAGTGGTATTGCATTTTATGAAGCCAGTTTTAGTTTTTGTCCGATTCATGTACAGGTACCTAAAATGCCATGATACGCGTATCTATCTACTTACTATTTGATGACGCATGCAATTTAAGAATATAGGTAGGTATATATAGGTATCATATAAATATTATTTAGATATAACCTAGTCCATTGTCCCCATCAATATATTAAAGTAGATAGAATAGAGATTGGCGAAGCGCTAACATAGTTTAGGAGGTGCAATAGATTGAAAAAAAAAATTAGGTTGCTCTTTTTTCTATCACAGAGGAGGAGGAAGAGGAGGAGGAGGAGGAGGAGGAGGAGGAGGAGGAGGGTTTTTATGGAGGCAGTGGCAGACAAGCACACGGCTCACCTTATGGGAAACGGTTTCCGCGCGCTGTGGACGGTACCAGTGGCTGAGTGCTGGTAGGTATGTGAAACCATCAGCTTTAAGTTCAGCTCATAACATCAGAAACGCAAATCTTATCTTAATTCACGAGAATTTAGTGATAAGTAAGTATCTAATACAATAACAAAAACATTGCCTCGAAATCAAAAATAAAAATTAGGTAGGTACCTATTTATTACGTTACATGCCTACATACCTACTACTCGTATACCTACTTTACTAAATTCTTTAACTACTGTTTACCTGTCTACCTATCTGGGTAATTTACAGTCTGGTTTCTAAGCTAAGTTTTATGTGAACGCACGTCCGATTTACGAGTAGAACAAGATACCTACCTAGGTATGTTTTGGAGAGTCCCATAAATAGCCAGGTTCAGACTAAGCGGTTAAATTAATATAAGTACCTAAGTAGGTACGATTTCTGAATTTCATCGCCTATGTAACATTACTATAATAGGTAGGTACTAATATCTTCCATAACTATTCAACTGTGATTGTAGTAGTAAGTGTAATGACCTCTTAGTATTTAATTAACAAAATCAAAGTACTTCCGCTTATTATTATTAAAGTGTATTGCAGTAACCATATATCTAGGGCTAGATGGTAGATATCACTCGTGTCGTGTCTCAAGTAATTTGTTATTAAGCACTTAGGTACTAGACGAACGAGATCACCAATTTTGAAACAGTTTACCTACTGCTATTTGAAAACTCTCGAGTACTTATTTGATAGCTGCAAAAATACCTATAACAAATAAGTACCTAAGTACTTGATCATTTTGATTTAGGTAGTTCATTAGTTCTAGTTCTAGTAAATACCTAGGTTAGCGGCGAGAAGGTACCAATTAGTTTGCAGTATTGATTGACTAGGCTTTTTCTTAACTGCTAGTTAGATGCAATAGGTTCAAAGCTTGTTCAAAGTTGTTTGAATTGAATGTAAAAATTGCCGAGCTAAGCTGCAATACATAAATCAGATAGTCAAATAATAAATAAAGGCGCTTCCTAAACTAAATACGTAAAAGTGAAATTATATTTACCTTATCTTCAGTTGCAGCTCCATCAATAAAATAAATAAAATTAAGAATAAATAAACAGGCCACTAAATCATTTATATTCATAGTGTTAGCTGTATGTAGCAAATTTATAAAATCTCTGTTGTATAGATATTATTTTTTTACTTATTATAACACTCGTCCACACAACAATACAGACCGTCCAAAGCAAAGAATGACTGAGTTTTTATCATATTGGCATATTATGAGTTTGTTGAAACTGGCTTTGTTACAATAAAACGTTGAGTACTACAATAGGGATGTATCACTGGTACGTTCACCGAGACAGAGCTCTAAGAACAGAATAAAATACAATAAGGATAAAATCCCGGTGCGCGTCCGCTGCCGCCCGCGCCGCCAACCCACCGTTGCCGCCCGTCGCGCCACTCTCGCCCTGCCTGCGCTTGCGGCCACCGCCTCACCGCACCGCGCGCCTCGCCGCGCCCGTACCGCCTCCATTTGCCACGTAGGGATGCATCTAGTGTATTTGATGATGTCGTTATCTTCGATTAATCGATTCGTTAAAACATACAGTTTGTCTATAATAAAGTCGTGAAATTATTTGAGGGCGCTGCTGAATCACTGACCTGAATAAGTACTGGTCAGTGTGCTGAATTCATGTAGCAACCCTATATATATAGTGCGACTAAATGATCTTGATACTAAGTTAGAAGTTCGTTCCGAGTAAAATGAGTTCATAAAATAAAACACATTATGCAGTCATAATTTTGTTTCTGTTTTATTTATTAAACCAGAAGTATTTTTATAGTGCGATCAAAAATTTTGATATGATGGTACGGCTTGTCTATAAAGTCGTGAAATTAAATGAGGGCGCTGCTGAACTTCATGTAGCAACCCTATATAGTGCGACTAAAATGATCTTGATCATAGACTTAGGAAAAGTATGGACGGAGTGCCTAGAGTAACTAGTCTGTGTCAAAAAATGGCGGGCATCAATCATTGTGTGAGTAAATTGTAGGGATGCGAGGTTTTACCTAAATTTCCCCATTTTTTATTATTTTAGTTGAGGAATAGGGAGAATTATTTGGTAAATTTTAAAATATATAATTGAACAATCATTAAAGGTGATTCGTGCATTATTATTAAAAATATTATTTTATCATAAATTAATGAAAATAATATTTTAGTTATTTTTTACATTTTTTATAGGTATAACTATATAAAAAAAAACTTACATGGATGGTAACCGTGGGGAATATTCACACGATTAAACTAGGTACCTAATTAACAAAAAAAGTTAAAAAATTCATATTAGTTACAATTTGTATTTTTGCGATTCCTAATCCCAATTCATGTATTTATAAAAAAGAAGTTAAATCACTACGGTTATCACTACTAATAAATAGTTTATGCTATTTCATCATAAAGTCACACAATTTACAGATTTCCCCAAAATATGGGGAAATTTGCACACTTTTATGTTGGGATCACTGGTTTTGTACCGAACAATTGAATTTTGTTTTGAAATATTGAATGAACATTTATGTATATTTATTAGATAAACATTAAGTGATTGAAATATTGATTAACCTGAGAAATGTGATCCCTGGATTTATTTTCTTCCTGTCACTACGGTTTTTACACCATTTCACTGCACAAGACATGTTGTATTTGATTTTTTTTTCTTCCCGCTTAAACTGACAGATCGACTGATTCGGCCGACGTTTGCCGCGAAGTGGCTGACTATGATGTGAGAGTGTGCGTGGCGACTGTATACGTATACGAAAGTTGGCTGACTATGCAGCGTCACTTTTTTGTTCCCATGGCTCCGTTCATAGTTATTCCTAGGTCCATGATCTTGATACTAGAAGTTCGTTCCTAGTAAAATGAGTTACTAAAATAAAACACATTATGCAGTCATAATATTGTTTCTGTTTTATTTATTAAACCAGGTGCAGTATAAAGTTTTGACCCAGATCTAGAATAAAGTTATTGAACCAGATCCAGAATAAAGTTAGTTCAAACTCAAACTTAATCATTTATTAAATTCAATCAGTTACAAAGAATAATCAGTCCGGATTCCAAATATTGAATATTGAAATGCGTTTCGTCGCCACTTTCAGCAGTACAGTCACCACTGTCACCATAAATGTTAAAGTTATCCATTTCTTTCTTCGCCCGACCTTTCATGTGTTTCCCAGGAGTTTCAAACTTTCCATCATTCTTAAAACCTTCGTTAACTATCCGCCAACTGTACTCTCTGATTTTCCTGTAAAGAGTAAAAATAATCATTTAATAAAATCAATTACTGAATGGCAACAAGTTATTAACTTGAAGCAATTGTTCAAATAAAAAAATTGGTACAATAACAGATTGAACGACTTGTACCATCATAATATCAAAAATTTAGATCGTACTATAAAAATGACCTACTATAAAATATTTTTCTAACCTAAAAATATTGAATGTAAACAATGCCTTTTTTGCCTTCAAATCGTAAATTCAGTAGATTTGTAAGTTCCGATAGATTCAAAACAAATAATAACATGATTACATACCCATCAAAGATGCTGTTCGCCCATAAACGTCCTCCAAATCCCATAAAATTGTCCAGCTTAGTAGTCCGTGATTCATCGCTGGAAAACTTTAAAAATCACTTCCCATGCACCACTCTGATTTACTTTACTCATTTCTCAACCTTTCATGCGTAGTTTGGTATCAATGTATTGCAGTTTAATGAAAACAATAAAAAATACGAGAAGAAAACTGGTCCACTATACGATATTAGACGATAACATTGACAACTGACGTACTTATGTTTGGTGTTGCCACTCACATGTTTAATGTTAGTTCCTCAAACATTCTTTTCACGACTAAATAGACAAGCTATAGGTACAATTCGTTAAATCTGAACCAATTTTTTATTTGTTGGATTAATTTTTTCAAGTCAATAACTTGTTGCCATTCAGTAATTAATTATTAAATTATTATTTTTACTCATTACAGGAAAATCAGAGTATAGTTGGCGGATAGTTAACGAAGGTTTTAATAATGATGGAAAGTTTGAAACTCCTGGGAAACACATGAAAGGTCGGCCTAAGAAAGAAATGGATAACTTTAATATTTGTGGTGACAGTGGTGACTGTACTACTGAAAGTGGCGATGAAACGCATTTCAATATTTAATATTTAAAATCCGGAGTGATTATTCTTTGTAACTGATTGAATTTAATAAATAATTAAGTTTGAGTTTCAACTAACTTTATTCTGGAGGTTCGATAACTTTATTCTAGATCTGGGTCAAAACTTTATACTGCACCTGGTTTAGTAAATAAAACAGAAACAATATTATGACTGCATAATGTGTTTTATTTTATTAACTCATTTTACTATGAACGAACTTCTAGTATCAAGATCATTTTAGTCGCACTATATAGGGTTGCTACATGAAGTTCAGCAGCGCCCTCATTTAATTTCACGATTTTATAGACAAGCTATACGTGGTTATGCCAGGTTGATTTGCTTTGATAAATTCATATTTAGCAAAGAAATCGAGCTCAAACATACGAGTCATAAATAAAATATACCCAGAATAAAATGTGAAAGTGACAAGGATAAGAAAATTTTTAATGTTCTTGGAAAGTGACCTCACACTTTAGCTAGACACGCGGGAGCGTGTCAAGCCAAGTTCAAGCAAAGGTACTGGCTAGACAGCTACAAGTGTATATTCACACGAACCACTTGGTGCCACTCTGATTTACTTTACTCATTTCTCAACCTTTCATGCGTAGTTTGGTATCAATGTATTGCAGTTTAATGAAAACAATAAAAAATACGAGAAGAAAACTGGTCCACTATACGATATTAGACGATAACATTGACAACTGACGTACTTATGTTTGGTGTTGCCACTCACATGTTTAATGTTAGTTCCTCAAACATTCTTTTCACGACTAAATAGACAAGCTATAGGTACAATTCGTTAAATCTGAACCAATTTTTTATTTGTTGGATTAATTTTTTCAAGTCAATAACTTGTTGCCATTCAGTAATTAATTATTAAATTATTATTTTTACTCATTACAGGAAAATCAGAGTATAGTTGGCGGATATTTAACGAAGGTTTTAATAATGATGGAAAGTTTGAAACTCCTGGGAAACACATGAAAGGTCGGCCTAAGAAAGAAATGGATAACTTTAATATTTGTGGTGACAGTGGTGACTGTACTACTGAAAGTGGCGATGAAACGCATTTCAATATTTAATATTTAAAATCCGGAGTGATTATTCTTTGTAACTGATTGAATTTAATAAATAATTAAGTTTGAGTTTCAACTAACTTTATTCTGGAGGTTCGATAACTTTATTCTAGATCTGGGTCAAAACTTTATACTGCACCTGGTTTAGTAAATAAAACAGAAACAATATTATGACTGCATAATGTGTTTTATTTTATTAACTCATTTTACTATGAACGAACTTCTAGTATCAAGATCATTTTAGTCGCACTATATAGGGTTGCTACATGAAGATCAGCAGCGCCCTCATTTAATTTCACGATTTTATAGACAAGCTATACGTGGTTATGCCAGGTTGATTTGCTTTGATAAATTCATATTTAGCAAAGAAATCGAGCTCAAACATACGAGTCATAAATAAAATATACCCAGAATAAAATGTGAAAGTGACAAGGATAAGAAAATTTTTAATGTTCTTGGAAAGTGACCTCACACTTTAGCTAGACACGCGGGAGCGTGTCAAGCCAAGTTCAAGCAAAGGTACTGGCTAGACAGCTACAAGTGTATATTCACACGAACCACTTGGTGCCACTTTTGACCCCTCTATAACTCAAAACCTGTGTGGAGGAACGGGATGTGACGTCCCTCCAACACAAAGGGAAGATCCTCCGACCAGGCAAGGTGATCACGCCTGGCGGGCCGCGGCCCTACGGTTTATCGTTGGGATCTTGTATATATGCTACACTAGCGTGCGATCTGCACTTTCGCGATTCAGGATCGTTGACGTAGTTGTGACGTAGTTGTAGTATCGAAGTAGTTCGTCGTGCTGTGACTAGATGGCGCTGGATATTTGTGGTATGGATGGCGCTGGATATTTGTGGTATCGCCACACCTGTATAACGTAAACACGTGAAACTACAGTAGCGGCACGATATAATCATGAAGCTATGATATAATGGCCGGTTTGACACATTACAATAGTGATGTGAAATGTCAATTTACTCTCGATAAAAATATAATCAAATCTATAAGTTTTTATTGCAAGCAGTACTTACCTGATTCAAAAACTTTAGTAAAAAAATATAAATTTTTACCTACTAAATACATTTGAACGAACTGAATTAATTTAATTAAATTGGAATTAAGAATGAAAATGAGTATATATTAACAGCTTCCTTCAGTGATTGCACTAACTTTTATCTTGTTGGATACTCCTTCCGTAAATAGTAGCTACACACATGTCTTCGACTGGTTTTGCTCGTTTTTTTCCGTTTTAATGTGTGAAGTTTATTTTCTTCTGTGCCAGTCTCGCCAAATTTTTCTTTAGTTATCTATTCGTCTAACAGTTATAGGTAAAATTGACCTTCCATTTTGAAATTCACGATTGAAATGTTACAAAGGCGTATCTATAAACGAACACACATGCCTGACCGTACGTTCGGCCATATCGACGAAATCCACAACAAAAGGCGTAAACAGAGTAAGTTGAGGGCCACCATTATAATTATCACTGTTAGTGTATGTAATGGGGACCCCTTCCTGAGACTTTACCATCAGGCGAGATTTACCATTTAGCTTACCATCAGGCGAGGAGGTTTAAACTATATCGCAATCGCAGGGCACTCCTAGTTTGTACTTTTCGAAGCAACGTCAAGTCGAAAATGCTTTGTTTTGAAGTAAGTTTGCCAGAGGTATTATTGGGCTTGCTAGTGGTCCTAGTGTCGATTATATAGATTTTATTTAAAAAAATTGAATTTCGAAAAACAAATACCGAGTTGTGTGAAATAAGTACACCAATAGGTAATTATAATCTTATAAAAATAAAAAATAAATGATCGTGGGACACTAATATACATTATGTAATTCAGAAATCAATGTAATAAATAAATATTGTGTCCTAAAATTATACCTACATTCGATAAAATTTTATGACTTACTGTACGTCACTATTGACAATAAAGAACAGCAATTTGCTCTTTCAAAATGTCACAATAATTAATACGAAACTTCATGAGCGGACAAACGTCAAACCGGCCATTATATCGTGCCGCTACTGTAGGTATGTTTAATTATACCCATAAGGACATGTAGAAGCCCAAATTTCATGAAGCTGGCTCAAATGGTTATATAGATATGAAGGTCCAGAAGTCATAAAAATTAGCATTGACTGACTGACTTATAGTACCTAAACCTAACCTACTTCCAGATGACCTAGAAGGATGAAAGGATGATGGGCACCAATGTATGGAAGTTGGCCCCCCCCTCCAATCGGAATGAATGATACACCGTTGGAAAGGTATTTTTATGTGGATTATGAATAACTATGGCGCTAGTCCCGCTTTGCTGTCCGAGAGCTGTAATTTTTTTTTTTGTTACATCTTACGTACACTTTTATTGACATTGTTCTCGATTATGCCAGGTTATTATTACAATAACAATAATTACAATATGTTATCTTTTCTTGTCTTACCACATTCTACACGTCACTTTCTTGACCTATACTAAGGATAGCCTGTGTTATGGGTTCTAGAATGCGGATAAATATACTTATATACTTTTTTTTGTAAATTCATTCATATTATACATAGAAACACCCAGACAAAATGCAAATACTCATCTTCATGCACACAACTATTTGCACTGTGCGGGAATCGAACCCGTGACCTGCGAATCAGCAGTCCACCAACAATACCGATATTTGTGCTTCATTTTATGTAATTGATACATTTGTTTTTGCATGAATGTAAAAGAGGTACCGAAAGGTACAAAAGGTCACATTTCATCCCTGGAACAGGTACTCTATTATGGAGCAGGTGATGCCACGGTTCTTTAGCTAGTTATTACTGTTTATCAAAATAAAACACGTGTGAAATACGTTTTGTACAGGTTTATTATATAAGCATTAATTATACAATAATACTATTCAGTATCTACAAGGATGCTATTTAAAAACAATGCTGGCTCATTAAAGCCCTCGTGTTTAGCATATCCTAAATACCAGACTATAGACACTATATGCGCACAGGAACCTACCGTGCGACGTCCTGTCAAACATGTACAATAGTGATGTAGTATTATATTTTCATGTCTTTTAATCAATATGTAACAAAAGTATTGTTTTGCTCTCACATGTCGGGACTGTATACGTGCACGCAAAAGCCACACATCTTCTTCTATCCCATATTCATTCACATCCTCCATAGCGCTTTCTCTATATGTTTCTATGAGATATAAGCCATTGTTCAGGTGTTCGCTGCAGTATGACTTTGCGAGTTTTAACTGGTATGTCCCCAATGACAGCAATATCACATCCTGTTCACTCAATCGTGGAAAATCGAGCACATCATGTGCTTCTATTCTCTGAAAATTGGCTCTTCTATTATTTAATCTTTTTGCTTCTACATAATTGTACAACACATTTGGTGTTTGTATTTTTGTAGATATTCTTTGTAGAAAAGCTTCTGCATGCTGGCTATCTGCAATGGGCGCGTGAAAGTGATTAGTTATTGCTGCTGCAATTTTAAAATCTATAAACATATTAGGCATTGTATTATTAAAATATTTTTGCCGCAATAACTTAAAATCTCTTTTAATGCGCCCGTTAACCACTTCCACTACCCATCGGCATATCGTAACCAGTCGCGAATCGTTCGCTTGAGAAGTAGTGAGCTGTGAGTCGTTCGGGTTTTTAGTCGGAGGAACATGATATTCGTAGCCACACGCTTCAATATCGGCCAAACTGTCTCGAAACCCACGATCTAAAATAAACACATCATTGGGATGAAGCAATATGTGCAACGGGTTTTCCTCGTCATTCATTATATCTTTCATAATGTGGGCATCAGTTTTAGTTGCAGCGTAAGGTCCTTTTACGTCTATAATATATCCGTCAGTGGTCACAATTAAAAATGGTTTCAATAAGTTTTGGAACTTGTGTAAGCTATACGATTGCCTCTGAAATAAAAAGTTCGAGCTTTTATGAATATAAATGTACGTGCCATCACAAATAACAATGGCTTTAGAGTTGATGGCATTCCCATACAATGCTTTTGGTATCCTCAAGTTTCTCTCCAGTACATTGTCTCTACTTATGTGATCCACTCCCAAGTGAAGACCAACATAATCAGAACTGAGGCACCCTCGTGCAATTGCCAACTGGCGTTCGAATGTTCTTCTAGAGATATTAAACAACGTCGCAAGTCTTTCGTTGGATTCTCCTGTGCGTAGTTTCGTCAGTAAAATACCTAAAGCGGTCCTGGCATCTGTAGTTTCACTTCTTAAGGAAGGAGTTTGCTCTAGGATATCATTAAATTGTTCCATAGTACGTCCAGTCCAAAAGTGCATTTCTTCTTCAGTCATTCTTCCTTCTAGCTCGCTAAAACGCAATCTGGGTGCGTTTAAGGCATCTCTCAGTAAATCACACAGGTTACTGAAATAAGCGGCTGTAAAGTCATGAGAAATATTGCATGCTTGAGGTAATTCATTCCAATCGTTCCCATTTAGGTGGTCTAGGCACACTCTAGCAGCGTCAGGAATGTAGATTTTATGTTGGGTAAACACAAAGATTTTGACAACATTTGGGATTCGACAGCGGTTTGCGTTAGTACAGCCACGAAAAATACAACGCCTTGAACTATTTGGTGCTCTCATATATTCGGGCACGTGTATAATATGTCCAACCTGCGGTTCTACTTGTTCGTCTGGCTCTGCTTGTTCGTGCGGTGGGTCTGCTTGCTCGTGCGGCGGCATTACTTGTTCTTGCGGCTGTGGGTCGGGTTGAAGCAGTTGTTGAGGTAGAGCTCCAATCGCGTTTTCAGCTCTTTGCCAGCATCGATAGCATACTCTCCGAGTATTATCGAATACCACCTGAAAATCGGTAATAATAGTGTAAGTAAATGATGATTTAAGTGATTAATAGCCTAGGTATATTGTTACATTATTTATATACATTATTGCACGCTAATTACATTATTCATGCTAGAGTTTAAAAAGAAAAGGTCAATACGATAGGTAGGCTATAGCTTAACACATTATATATATAAGAATGGAATAAATACCATGTACTTAACGTTAAAATAAAATATTTTACGTCATTCTGTTTAGACACTGTTTAGACTTTTTTTAGAACTGTTTAGACATACTTAACATAAAAGTTAAAAAGTTCCATGATTAGGTACTAACCTCCAATACTGCATTTTCTCGAATAAATTCTGACAGGTCTGCGCGCATTCTTGGTAAGCTCTCCGATAAAATGCGCACCTGATATCTGCCTCGGTGCAGCCCTCTTCTGCACATGACACAGTTACGGAAACGTTCCATGGTAAACAAATAATCCAATCGCTAAGCACTCAAGTCCAGTAGAAAGTAAAGGTTTAAAAACAATAACGAGGTATAAACACAACGCAACGGTAACGGAGTCCAAAATAATGCCAGGGTCTATAGTCGACGTGAGAATGAGGAACGAGATAACGTGGTCACACAACAAATATCAGCGAACGACTGGCACGGGAACGTGCGCAAGCGCCCCTCGCTTCCCCTACACCCCCGGCACCCCCGGCCACTACATTTCTCGCCCGCAAACCACCGTTTTTTGTTAACCTTTTTTTTTTTGCTCAACCGCTGCGCTGCGCCCTCCAGGGGACGACAGAGATAACAAAACCGTTCCAAGTTAATACTTATTGCTTACGTACACGTATAGTTAATAATAAATGGTATCGTCATCAAAATCGGTCAAGCTAAATCTGATAAATATATTTTTTAAATTCTATTTCGAAGTAACTTCCGAAGCTTATATTACAAAACGGACAATAGATAAAGGTTAGCTGCCGTAGTCGTTTTTTATGCTCTTGACAAGAGCTATCCAATGATGGTAAATTCATTTTGATTGGACAATATTGGAAAGGGAGACCAAATTGCCCATCCTCCTTTGGAACCCAGTTTGGTAATTGTGTGTAAGCGTAGGAAAAAATCTAAAAATAAAGAAAAGTCAACAAATAAAAAAAAAGTAAAAAATAAGTAGTGTCCCCATACAAAAAATCCATACGCGCTAAACAACCGGCCAACTGACGCGCTGATACGGTAGGTCCACTAAGCGTAGGAAAAAAACTAAAAATAAAGAAAAGTCAAAAAATAGTTTTCTTAACAAAAAGTAATGATATGCCACCAAAAACATAAATGTAAAAAAGGAGAGCCAAGTTCAATACAAAAAGTATGCTTGGCTATTGGGCTCCGCCGCAAAAAGAATGGAGATCTAAATGAGTGCCAAGTTCTATGCGAAATCGAAATATGTACCTACCTATTTATAAGAACAAAATAACATTTTGAATAAGTATTAAATTCTATTTCTTTGCTTTATTGGAACCTATAACAATGAGGATCAGTCACTTTTTTAGCTGAGTATGCAGTTTTATAGACCTAAAAAAAACAATAAATTCTGTAAAAAAATTATTTGAATCGGATCAAAAATGACGAAGTTATAGCCATTTTAGTGCGGTAATCTCAAAAACGCTCGCCACCGCGTAGAAATACCCTGTGACGTCATCGCTCACATCGTAGCGTGTCGCCGCCCGCCGCCCCGCGCCGCTATGGAGAATATAGGGCTATTCGGATAAAATATTTCATGAATTTTTTTTAAATTATAGAATTAAGTATTTTTTCTTTTTTTTATACTACGTAGGTGGCAGACAAGCACACGGCCCACCTGATCGGAAGCTGTCATCGTGGCCTATGGACGTGTGCAACACCAGGGGTGTCACACGTGGTGTCACCAGGGGTTCTGTCTACCCTGAAGGGAAGGGGGGGGGCGACTAGGAAGGGGTGGAGAGGCTAGGAAGAGGGGGGAGGAGGGATACAGTGAGCTCTGGCTACCCTACTTACCTTGGGGAACACAATACTATGGTTATTATAGCTGCGGTGTTCTGTAGGGCGGAGGTACTACCTCAGTCAGTCGGACTGCTCAGTTCGGATGGGAGATACCGTCGGGTCCCACCTATTATTAGATGTATTAAGAATATATGAAATATTTCTTTCATTTGTAGTGGTTCGATAGCATTTTAAGGCATGCTGGAAATCAAATACTTATATAACCCGTGCGGAAATCCCCACGGATATCACCTCTGTCGGCCATCGGAGATAAAGATTAAAGACAAAGACAAAGATAAAGATAAAGATAAAGATAAAGATAAAGATAAAGATAAAGATAAAGATAAAGATAAAGATAAAGATAAAGATAAAGATAAAGATAAAGATAAAGATAAAGATAAAGATAAAGATAAAGATAAAGATAAAGATAAAGATAAAGATAAAGATAAAGATAAAGATAAAGATAAAGATAAAGATAAAGATAAAGATAAAGATAAAGATAAAGATAAAGATAAAGATAAAGATAAAGATAAAGATAAAGATAAAGATAAAGATAAAGATAAAGATAAAGATAAAGATAAAGATAAAGATAAAGATAAAGATAAAGATAAAGATAAAGATAAAGATAAAGATAAAGATAAAGATAAAGATAAAGATAAAGATAAAGATAAAGATAAAGATAAAGATAAAGATAAAGATAAAGATAAAGATAAAGATAAAGATAAAGATAAAGATAAAGATAAAGATAAAGATAAAGATAAAGATAAAGATAAAGATAAAGATAAAGATAAAGATAAAGATAAAGATAAAGATAAAGATAAAGATAAAGATAAAGATAAAGATAAAGATAAAGATAAAGATAAAGATAAAGATAAAGATAAAGATAAAGATAAAGATAAAGATAAAGATAAAGATAAAGATAAAGATAAAGATAAAGATAAAGATAAAGATAAAGATAAAGATAAAGATAAAGATAAAGATAAAGATAAAGATAAAGATAAAGATAAAGATAAAGATAAAGATAAAGATAAAGATAAAGATAAAGATAAAGATAAAGATAAAGATAAAGATAAAGATAAAGATAAAGATAAAGATAAAGATAAAGATAAAGATAAAAGATAAAGATAACGTAAACCCGAGGGGACATCTTGAAGCCGGAGAGGGTACGGGTCAGCCGGGGTGCGAGGGACATACCTTTTGGGCAACCTTATGTAACCTCGGCGCTAGAAAACCCGAGACGGCATGCGGTTTTAATCAGTTCGATTCAAACATAAAACGCCCCGGTTGGGGGTGTTTTTATTTTTGTCAGTCCGCCGAATTGACTGCACCCCGCTTGATGGTAAGCTGAGGTGCAGTCCTAAAAGTAATGGACATCATTTCATCAAAACTTGAACACTTTCCCAAATAACGGATGTCTAGGTATACAACCACTCTACACGAGGTACGTTTATTTTTAACCAGAAGCAGCTGTATCAAATTTCGTGCTTCTTACTTTCAAAATAACGGACTTTCATGCAACCAGCCATCGCCTATTTTACGCCTTTAGTAGTGAAATTTTGAAAACGCTGGTATACATGTATATTTATTTCTAATCAGAAGTAGGTATATGAAATTTAATGCGTCTATCATTGAAAATGAAGAACTTTCATATAAATGTTTATGCCTTATTTTGCCACCTTAGGAGTAAAAATTCTAAAAATCCGTTCTTAGTGGATTCCTACAACATAAAACGCATCTACTGTCAAAATTTCAAGTTTGTAGGTCCAGCGGTTTAGGCTCTTCGTTGATGTATCGGCCTGTTTATCAAAGGGCATCGCACACGATGTGAGCCATGACGTCATCGACAAAAATCCAGCGAGAGTGTGCGTTTTAAAATAGCCGATTTTAAATCTTCGATAACTTCGTCATTTCTGGTCGGATTTTAATCATTTAAAAAACAAAATGCTTAGAAATTTGTAGCGCATACGTTTCATTAATCAAAAATTAAAAGTTCTGTTATGTGACTGATCCTCATTGCTGTTATTAAAAATGTAAGATCTTAAAGTAGATTAAATTTGACTTGGCCAGTTTTTATTAGAATTAAAATGTATAATTTTGTATAAATATAATACAATATGTTATATCTTGAATAACTTTATAAAATGACTGATGTATTGAAAACTGGCCAAGTCAAATCTAACCTACTTTAAGATCTTACATTTTTAATAACAGCAATTGTTATAGGTTCCAATAAAGCAAAGAAATAGAATTTAATATTTGTTCAAAATGTTATTTTGTTCCTATAAATAAGTTACATATTTCGATTTTGCATAGAACTTGGCACTCATTTAGATCTTCATTGTTTTTGCGGCGGAGCCCATAGCCAAGCATACTAAACTTGCTGTATTGAACTTGGCTCTCCTTTTTTACATTTATGTTTTTGGTGGGTTTTATGTCACAGAAATCATGCTATATGTAACGGAGTAGCACGGAGTAGGTATAATATTATATAACACAAGCTAGTGAAACTATTATATACTTTGGGTCTAGGGAGCGATGTGTAGAATGTCGTAGAGTATTTATTTATTTTATTTCGGATCGTTTCGGACATGGTTTCGGATAAATAAAAAAAAATTGACAAATATAATCTCCAGAACAAGTGTCATAGTGTCAAGGGTGTCAAGTGTCAAAAGCAAACACTTCAAATCTATCAAAATTGTTTATACACAGCCTCAGCCACACATGCTTCCAATTTTTTTAGCTTACCTTTTAATAAAAGTGAAATATAATATTTTATCCTTCAGTTGAAAAATAATCTTAACATAGCTATAATTCATTGTATTACTTAAAATAATGAATGTATAGACAACAGCTATGGTGGTTATTAAATGGAGATTCCAAGGGGTATTGCAAAGATTAAAGTGAGTTGGCGTAACTAGCATTCCCTCCAAATATTATAATTGCTATGTATTTAAACCTAAAACTCTGTTGCAGAGGCTATATAATATGGAAAATAGCACAAGCCCACCTGACAATACGTTCTCTTACCTACAACGAGCATATGAACCAGAGCTATGCAATCGATTTTTTACTTGAACCTATATTTTGGTTTGTTGATAACTTTGCGAAGCATTTAGGAAGAGTAAGTATTCGTGTTGTATGTTGGTTACTAGGTTTATAAATTATAACCTAAGAAAATTTATTTGAAAATATTCCTAAGTATACATTATTAATCCCATCTGTCATTTAGGATTTACCATTTGGGTTAACGGGAATTTGTTAGACTCACATACACTTCTAATTCTACTACAAGTTTATGAACAGTCAATCAACACTGACCATTGTTGAACATAGGCCTCCTCCCATTGTCCTAGCAACCGGTCCACTACTTTACTTTGCATACTTTAAGATTGCAAGTTCAAATACGTGCTGGTACATAATGTTTATCTTTAAAACTTTCAGGTATTTGTCTTCTGTGTGACTGTATTAACATCTGCCGTAGTATTGATTGCGTACTGGGTTGGGCTTCCATACTGGTGGCAGAGATGTCCATACACTACAACGTTTCTAGTCATCTTCGGCAACTGGCTTCTACTCAATATTGTTTTTCACTATTATATGGGTGTTGTGACTCCACCTGGATATCCACCACATGTAAGTATTATGTTTCGATAATATTTAACACAAACTCCTCATATGAAATTATATTCCTCAATGGAGAACCATGACAATCAATGATGCTTGAGCTTAATGCTATAGAAATGGGCAAACTATTTTTACATTTATCTTTCATTGATGTATTTTATTATCCTTAGAGGACACAGTTAATGTACTTTATGGAAGTTTTAAGAGCTAAGATGATCATTAGAATATATTTTTTTACATTACTGCTATTGATTGCATAGTTTTATGCATAGCACTTAAAAAAAAGGTTTGAATATTGTTGTCTGGGCTATTGTCACCGAATTTACTCAATCATCGAGAACTCCGTCAAGATGTTATTTGACACACCACAGAACAGGGGGCCAACATATTTTTTCAACTCGTCTGCCCATTGTGCATGTGGCCTGCCCCTTCTCCGCTTAGTGTTATAGCGAGGTGATCGTTCGGTGTCTTTTTGACCATTTCGCTCTGTGGTCCCTGAGCATGTGTCCCGTCCATCTCCATCTCCTTTTTAACATTTTGGTTCTTGTCATTGCATCTTCCCATTTGGTCATCCTTTGGAGATCTTCAGCTCTTTGCCTGTCATTTCATGTGTACCCCATTATGCTCCTTTCCACACTTCTCTGGCAAGCCACAAGCTTTTGACTTGTGACTTGCCACTCTCTCCATCTATGCTGATACCCCAGTTTTCCCAGTTTAACTTCCTGAAGCATTCTTCCAACATGCATGTTAAGAGTTTAGGAGCTGTCTGATGCCCTTGTTAGTGGAAATAGCTCTCCCAGCACCTCCAGCTCCACCATGCTCTGGCCGAGCGCTGGCTGAAGACATATCCAATGAGTCTGACATATTTCCCATCAATGGTATTTTAGCACTCTCCAAAGTTATGGATGTTCCAAGGCATATAAAATATACAGTAACTTTAACTTATAAAGTACTAGCTTCCGCCCGCGGCTTCGCCCGCGTGGAATTCGGTATCGCCACAAAGTCTATTTTAATGAAACGACTCTCCACTCGACTTTCCACTCCGCTGTTCACTCCACTCTCCACTCCACACTTCTGTTTGTTCTTGATGGAGGCAAAAACTGCTGAACAAATTTTGAAGCCGTCTTTTCATTAGAAAGGCCTTGATTTTACATAAAATCTGCCTTAGGTTTGATTGCATTTGGTTAAGTAGAACTGGAGATATGACCAAAAAACGATTACCAAACAATCGACTCCCACGGACAGAGTCGCGGGTATTAGCTTGTATAAAAAGTAGCTTATATATTACTCCAGACTATAATCTATCTCTGTACCAAATTTCAGCCAGATCCATTCAGCCGTTTTTACGTGAAATAGCTACAAACATAATATCTGGACATCCCGACCGATCGACTTCGCGAGCGAAGCCGCGAGTGTTAGCTTGTATAAATAGTAGCCCATAATGTTATTTCAGACCATAATCTATCTCTATACCAAATTTCAACCCGATCTATTCAGCCGTTTTTGCGTGAAAGAGTAACAAACATGCATCCAGATATCCCGACTGATCGACTCCATGGGCGGAGTCGCGGGTATTAGCTTGTATAAAAAGTAGCCTATATGTTATTCCACATTTTAATCTATCTTGTTACCAAATTTCAACCCGATCTTTTCAGCCGTTTTTGCGTGAAAGAGTAACAAACATACATCTAGACATCCCGACTGATCGACTCCGTGGGTCGACTAATCGACTCCGTGAGCGGAGTCACGGGTATTAGCTTGTATAAAAAGTAGCCTATGTGTTATTCCACACTTTAATCTATCTCGTTACCAACTTTCAGCCAGATCTATTCAGCCGTTTTTACGTGAAAGAGTAACAAAGATATATCTAGAAATCCCGACCGATCGACTTTGCGAGCGGAGCCGCGGTATAAGCTTGTATAAAAAGTAGCCTATATGTTATTCCAGACTATAATCTATCTCTGTACCAAATTTTAGCCAGATCCATTCAGCCGTTTTTGTGTGGCAGAGTAACAAACATACATCCATACATCCAGACATACATTCTCACAAACTTTCGCGTTTATAATATTAGTAGGAGTAGGATATTGTAGAAAATGAGAACCAGACGCAAAAGAATAATAGAATTACCTCGATACTTGTAATAGTTTGTGACAATGGGTTAAATATCAAGCAATAAAGTTAAACAATCCAGTTAAGAATGTTAAGAATGTAACAATATTGATACCCCATTGTTACCTTAAAAAATAAAATAAAGCCTTTGACCTATATCTGTATAATTTCCATTATGTATATCATAAAATTGTAATTTATAATATAAATAACACAATTTATATAATTATGTTATTGTGTTATTATATAATTAGTGTTGATACTGAGCCCTGTGGACTGTGACTTACCTCGACCCCCATAGCTCCCAGTAAATTTCGGCAAATATATAGGTCTCCTGGGAGGTGCGAAAACCATCCATACAAACATAATTATGGATCTCCCTCATGATCCATCCATGCCATAATACCATCATGAATAATGGTATTATGGGCTCCTAAAATAAAATAAAAAACTAACTCCAACTGTGCTGGCAAAAGGCTTGGAGGATGATAATGATGGGGATGTTGGATAGTTCTGATTACTATAACTACTTTTTGTAGCAATCGTATCAGGAGGTAGGACACGACGGTATCTCCCGTCCGAAATGAGCTGTCCGACTGGGGTAGTACCTCCGCCCTACAGAACACCGCGGCCATAATAACCATCGAGTTGTGTTCCCGCCGGTAAGTAGGGTAGCCAGAGCTCAATTTACCCCTCCTCCTCCCATCCCTTCCTAGCCTCCCCACTCCTTCCCAGCCCTCCCCCATTACCTTCAGGGTAGGCAGCGCGTGTGTGACACCCTTAGTGTTACACACGTTCATAGGCCACGGTGACCGCTTCCCATCAGGTGGGCCGTGTGCTTGTCTGCCACCTAAGTAGTATAAAAAAAAAAAAAAAAAAAAAAAAAAAAAAGCAAATACTTTTGTTATATTCCAAATAATACCTATTTCATTTTATTTTATAGGGGTCAATGATATCTGAAGCAGCAAGTATTTGCAAGAAATGCATATCTCCAAAACCTCCACGAACACATCACTGTTCTGTTTGTGATAGATGTGTCCTCGCCATGGACCACCATTGTCCATGGCTAAATAACTGTGTGGGGTATTACAACGCAAGGCACTTCTACCTTTATATGGTCTATATGGTTACTGGGGTCACATTCATCATAGTTGCAGGCATTGATATTGGTTACCAAGTTCTATGGGTAAATGATACTGGTAAGAACTGATTCCTAATTTTATTTATATTGCTTGCAAATGTGATTAATATAATATCAACACAAATATACATACATACATACATACATATGCTCACGCCTTTTCCCCTCCGGGGTAGGCAGAGACAACAGCCCGCCATCTGCTTAAAGAGGACAGCCTGCAGAATGCCAACACAAACATTATGGAAACAATGATGTATCCAAAAGATCATGCTTAATTATTTTCCAAAACGCGCAACCTTATTAAGCGTATCTTGTATCACTAAAACACGAGCGTTAATTACCCTTAGAATGAAAAATGGAGTATTAAAAAAGAATATTTAATAAAATGCTCAATTCCGTCGACTGTTTCGTAAATAGACGTTATTATGTAACATGTGTGCATTGACTCATGTGTAAGTTGGCTGGTTATTCATATTGTCCACCCATCGCTAACGTTGTAATAATCTCCCTGGGCTACATTTGATAAATAATGAAATAATGTTTAATACCCTATGAACTCTGTTAGTGAATTACCTACATTGTCTCAAGATAAAAATGGTAAATTGATATTTTAGGTAAAAGTATCATTTACTGTAACAATGTATACTTACTATTCATTAAATAGTGTAGTTAATTACATTAGCAAGTTATTAATGAACCAATTTTAATTTTCTAGGTGGTATCATCCCAAACAATGACCCAGATTTAATTGGTCATCCAGTGAGGATAAACCAAAGCGGTGCGTTAGTACCAGTAAAAGTTATCGTGGAATATGACTCGATTAACTTTCCTCGTGAGCATCAACTACCAGTGCCGCCCATCACTGAGACCCAGCGTATAACCGCCCATCCATGGAAGAGAAAAGCAGTCTATTTCATGGCCGTCACATGTGTCGGCGTATTGTTTGCACTTGGAACTCTAGCAATGATGCATGGCAAAAATATAGGCAGGGGAGAAACAAGTGTAGAAGCACACATAAACGCAAAACTAAGAGAAGTTCAAAAAGCGAACTTTAGAAACCCATACGACTTTGGTAAGAAAAAGAATTGGAAACTATTCTTAGGGTTGATTCAGGGTAGGACTTTTTTGAGACATGTATTGTTACCGTCGGCTCATGCTCCGACTGGCACTGGATTGACGTGGCACACAGTTCATAATACTGTGGAAGATTGGCCGTGAGGGATGCTGGTTCTTAACGGTTTTAGTTCTCAATAATGTTCAATGAAATGTATAAGCAATTAGTATGTTAACGTTTCCTAATGATTTTAGATTGGAAAAATAAACATCCAGGACGCTAAGAGACTTGTCGCTGGTGTCCTCTCCTGGTTCGTCACTTTTTCCGATTTAAAATCATTAAAAAATGCAATAATGTATAAAATTAGCAATCTATTCGAGTGATATCAGTGAGATACAGATCACAGTGTCCGATTATAATGGCATAATAATATAATCTTTAAATATTAAAAAAAACAGGAAATAACTACTTTAGTTGCTGTAAATAGGTAGGTAAGAAAGGCATGTAACACTAATTAGGTATACTTGAAAAATACTAACTGGCGATATGTCAACACGAGTTAATGTCGCTAATTCGGTTATCCAAAAGTGAAAGAATAATCGGAACTACTTAGCTACCTATCTCCCGGTACAGCTGAACCAAAAAACTACAATAATAATAAGTGGTGTACAATCTTGTATTAGAATTTCGTGTTGCACTTGCTCGAAACCAAAATATACTTTTAGACAAGATGAGTGAGGCCTAATGGCGAAAACAATACTTATTTATTTTATTAATTAATTTATTTTACTTATATAAATATGTTTTTAGTAAGTAAGTGGTTGTGTTAGGCATTAATTACTCAGTTTTGTCGTTGTTTTTATACAGTGAAACATTAAAATATTCAACATACAAGTTTTTAAGGTTTGTTAGAATAAAGAAAACAAATCAGTATTGATATATTTCAGTTATTGTAAGTCCATTAATACCCACTATATTTTGACAAAACTAGTCAACATTTTAAGACATTCTTGAAGTAAAAAATTGACTGTTTTATAGACATTTACTTGAAAAACTGAAACGCCCTTATTTAAATATTAAGCTTTAGCAATGGACAAAAATATAGGGGTATTTAATAATTACATTTATAACTTCTAAAGTTACATGATAGGTAACCATTATTTCCTGAACAACGCATTATTACATAATTTATAAAGATTTATATAGCAAATTACTATAGTCAATTCTATTCCCTATTATTAAGTTATTACAACATTATTACTATTAAGTTAATAGAACAGTAATTTGTATTAGCTATTATCATGGCTATTATGCCCTGTAACTGCCTTCCAATATGGCTTCCAGCATTTTGTCTGTTATTAATTTTACATTTGTATTATAATAATGTGAATTACATACCTAACCATTAAATAAGTAAAAAGAAAACCAGAGGGTAAATTGCCGTTATAAAATATGTTCAAAATTCATTTCCGATCTCAATGTTTTTAACATCTGATATTGTAACGATATTGTGACCGAAATGTGACCGAAAATTAAAAAATGCATGTAAGTCTAGACTTAGACCTTGTAATTTATTAGAAACTACGCAAAATGCGAAAAGTATTTCGTATTCTCTTTAACTTTAGGTATGCGTCAAGTTTGTCATTTGTGAGATCGAGATGAGATCGGAACTAAATTTTGAACATATTTCATCACGAGAATCGACCCTCAGTTCGTTATTAAAATAATGATCTTGCTATATTTGTTTTCGGTTTCCACGTTGAAAGTTCTAATTAGTATTTTATTTAACTTGTAAAATCGGCCATATGAACATTGCGAAGATATTAAAATTTAAAGGACCATGCAAAAAATCGTCCCAAACTACCAACAGATTCCAAAGTTATCTCATTTAATACACCTTGCCCCCATGATGATTTTATACTATGGCGATATCATCATAGGTCATGGGGTTATCGTACAAAAAGTATATACAGGGTGTATTTTTAAAACGGTGCAGTTAGGGCGAGTACCTTAACCGTTGTAGTTACAGCAAAACCTTCTTAGGAGACCTTCTCTAACTTTTAAGATATTTTGAACTGCATTCACAGATTTTCCAAAAAAAATGTTTTTGTGCCAATAAACTCTATTTCTTATGGGGATCAAAAGACTCTATGGGAACATTTTAGTTTTGAGTTTGAGTACTAGAAACAACAGAAATCGCCAAAAACTTTTCCCTACATACATTTCGTACGGAAATACGATAAATCGACTCGAAACAAAGGTTTTTTATGTAACACATTGTCTGATTTTTTAAGAACCCTATCGATTTTTAGACTAAAAATTATTATTTGTCTCTTTATGGGCCGTCATAATAATATTGAAACTATCACCAAGCCTGTTGGTCAGTTGGGACAGCGTCCATACAGTTTTTTGCATGGTGCTTTAAGTAACGTGAAATGACAGAATTAAATGACTGTTGTAGATATCTTACTTCAGATGAATAAGGGCGAGTGTGTAATTCTGTAGGTATTATATATAGATATATACTATGCGTTTCAACTAAAATTAGGTTAGCACTGATAACTTTTATACTTTTTGTAAATAATTTTTGTCTATTTTTTTGTATATTTTTCTGTAATACACTTAGGTTTAACACAATATCTTCTATGTATGTTCTTTTATGGATATAAAATTGTATGTGACATTTTGGCGTACCTACATAACATAGCTTTTTAAATTAAAAGATAGCTAACTATAGGTCGCGTCAATCTATTTGGCCGCCCTGAACTTCGCGCGAAACGGCGACGCAGTAACGAAAATTTGGTATCAGTGGTAAGGAGAGGGGCGGGGGCGGGTACGCATGCGCGTTACTGTACCAACCACCATCTTGCACTGCAAACTGTCAGTGTCATCTGTCACACGTTGTGCTGTTCTCTGGCAGTACAGTCGCAATCAAACTATTTTTATTGCTATCGGTTTTTATTATTATTTTCTTTGATATTTTTTTCATAGATTAGTAGAGATAGACTATCAAATTATTGCATGAAATATTATTAAGTGTGAAATACATATTAATAATTAAGTATGTGTATGTATGGCCCATTCGACTGTACATGCGTAAGCCCGAACTCGCGGCTATGTTCAGAGTGGCCAAAATTTTTGACGCGACCTATAACTATGTAATATGTACTGTGAATTGTATTATATTCGCATGTGCTACAGACATAGCTGGGCATTAACTCGTTAATCCGTTAATCGTTAATTAACGAAGTTAACATTTTGAGTAACGGATTAACTTTTAAGTTAACTTGAAAATATGTTAACGGACTCGTTAACTTCCGTTAAATTTCCCTAAGTCCGTTAATCGTTAATCCAACATGTTCTAACACGTACGTTCGACAACTGCTGCAACTGCTGCAACGCTACCGAAGTGTCAGTACACAAGGAGTTGTTCAAATATTCGCGTGTAAATCCCGAGACTATAATATGAGTACCTATAAACCGCGAAAGCCTAAGAATAACATCTCAAAATTAGTTCGTTTGATTAGTGTTTCGTCTAAAGCGCAACTAGTCAATCATCCAGTTGAATGAAAAATTTAATAGGTAATTGTTTGTCAACATGCCTACCCGTCTCTTTTTGTTTCTAACTTGTTAACTTCCAGAACCAACAGTTTTTATAAGGAGACTAGCTTTCCGCCCGCGGCTGCGGCCGCGTGGATGTCGATTATCGCCACAAAGTTTTTTTAAGTGACGGAGTTTACTTCACTCTCCACTCCACTCTCTACTCTACTTTACACTCCACAGTCTACCCAACTCCACACCACTCACCACTCCTCTCTCCTCCCCTCCCCTCCGCTCTATTCTCCCCCCCTTCACTGATGTACCTATCTAATGTTCGAATCTGTAACATTACAGGCGAATGCTCGCGATTAGGGAGCACTTTCGAACAAATCTTTGATTTACCAAATTATACTCCCAAAATAGCGTTAATTCTGTTGCTCATCTCACTAAACTAAACTAATCTATCTTTAAAACTATTTTATTTGAATTTCGAAATTTAAGTAGTTCTATATGCCGTCGGATAAACTTTATTAAAAACTAGCTGTTGCCCGCGGCTCCGCTCGCGTGGAAGTCGCTTATTGCGTCCACTCCCACTCCTGCTGCTCCCATTCCCACTCCAGTTCCCACTCCCACCCCCGCTCCCGCTCCCACTTCCACCCCCACTCCCACGCACACTCCCACTCCCACGCACAGTCCCACTCCCATAAACCTATTTCTGATGATAACTAATCTAATCTCAAAAAACTTTTGATAAAAGTACAAAAAAAAACTCAAAATCCCTAAAAACTAATAACACCACTATCCACTTAATTAATTACTTGAACACCACTGCGGGTGACGTAACCTAAGACAAACTTATTATTTGCGATTGGTACAGTAATCGGATCTAGGAATTGAACCGCAAAATTAAATTTGTCTTTTATTGTATGTACATACTTTTCCGGAATAAAAAGTATCCAGTGTGCTGCCCAGGATATGGAAGAATAATTATACCAAGTTTCATTGTAATCGAACCGGTAGTTTTTGCGTGAAGCCTGAACAAACGCACAGATAGACAGACAGACAAACATTTGTTTAATCACATATTTGGGTTCGGTGTCGGTCTAGTAGCACCACTTGCTATCTATTTTTTTGATATTTTCAATGTACAAAATTTTCACTTCTACAGATTTATTTTTAAAATAGAAAGCGCAAAATAACTTCCTACCTCTTTTTGACTCCGTTAGGGAGTTTTTTTTATAAAATTCTATACACGTGTCCCAACAATTTTGTTAAAACATAAGGATTTGCGTTGTCCCATATAAACTTTGCCCCCTTTTTTCACACCTTTAGGAAAAGAATTTCGAAAAATCCTGTCTTATCGGATGCCTATGTAACACGAAGAACACCCTCTATTTCAGGTTTCTACGATCAGCAGCAGTTTAGGCTGTGCGATGATCCGTCATTCAGTCCGATTTACGATGTATAGGTAGATGTAAGTTTTATCACGTGTTAACGGATTAACGATTAACGTTAACTTGCGTTAAATTTTCTGAAAAGAAACGCTTTAACTGTTAACGAAGTTAACTTCTTCAGTAACGGATTAGCGGTTAACGAAGTTAACCATTTGATTAACGATGCCCAGCTATGGCTACAGACAGGTCTATTCTTAGTTGAAATAAAAAGCATAATATATGTAGGTGCCTAGTACTTTAATAATTATAAAAAAATGATGATAAAGAATAATGGTTGTAAAACAATTTTAGTATAATTATATATTAGAGATAAATAAAACAATGATCTCGAATTAGATTTTTATTACAAATAAAACTTCAGTTTATGTACAAACTTTTATAAATAAATAACTAAACTACATATTATACACATATTGCACAACATCAAATATTTATGATTTTAGTTCTCATGACATAACAGGACATACAGGACCTACCTACATAGGAAATATGCGTGTGCTTTTTATATTTCTAAATTCATGGTTAAGTAAAATTCAATACTGTTGCAATAGTTTACATAAATCTTAAAAGTAATATTTTAAATTAGCGTGTAGATTGAGCTGTTTGAACTTGTAACTTAAAACATAAAATATTATTATCAACCATAATGTATGGCTGTTATTTTGTTATATTACCGTGGTCCATTGACGTGTGTAACATAAGAGTTGTCACACTCGCGCTGCCGACCCTGGAGCGGGAGGGGAGTTGAGAAGTTTGGGCGGGATTGTATGCGGGGATTGGAGAGACGGGGGCGGGGGCGGTTTGTGGGCTCTGGTTGCGTAACTTACCGGCGGCGGCGAGAACACAACACGATGCTTATTATGCCCGGGTCTTCTGTAGGGAGGAGGTACTACCCCAGTCGGACGGTTCAGTTCGGATTCAGACCGTCGTGTAGACCTCCGTACAAAATATTATAGCTCTTAGTATATTTTTATGTACCTACTGTAACATACCCGATAATTTCTATCTCACCCGGACGCTATAATTACACAATCTGACCAAATTGTATCGTCATTTTGCGTATCCGTCAATGGTAAAACATTTCACAAATTTCACTAATTTTTTTGCATTTATTATATTTAAATATTACATGTGGAAAGTATTCGAGGATCTGTACGCGGCGCTACTGCAATAAGCAGCGAATTAACAAGATACATATTTCCTATTAGATACAGGTAGGTACCTACCCTAGACATAAACATAGGCACAATTAAAAAAAACATATTACTATAAAAATTTGTAGACCTATTTCCTATTCATTATAGCTACACGGGCTACACCTGTAATGATCACAGAAAATTATTTTAGGAACGAATCCTTATCAAATACTTAGTATTGTTTTTAAACTGTAGGATTCCTAAAAACTACTAGATAAGTAATTTGGATTGCGTTTTAATATAATTTTGAGTATTTGGTTGCAAATATGAATAGACAATGTGGATTTAATCTGTTAGCTAACCCGTAGATGCCTATCCTGTAAAAGCTTATAAAGCACTGGAAGGTTGATCCTGTGAACGTGTGTAACAGGTTCGGATACGTAGAGAGGATCCATCTGAAGATGGCCCTTCGAGCAGGATATAAATGACCCATTTGCATAATTCCTTCAGCAATTTAACAACGATAAAATAAAAATTCGATATAGTAACATCACGTCTTACATGGTACGCACACTGGGCGACAGACGGGCATCTAGACGCGGAGCTGTCGCTGTCGCCTGTCGCCAAGTATGCGCCTAGGGTTAACCCTACGCGCATATGTGTGACTTTAATTATGGTCACGATTATAAGGACGTCATTATGATGAACGTATATTTATGATGGGTTTAGTTGTGGGCGTATTGCAAGTTATCCGAGCTGAGTGCCAGGGAAGTCAGCACGCTTCGGCGTTGGGGATTCACACCAAGATTTTCCCAGTTAATCCACGACAGCCTCGCAGTTAAATCTGTGTAAAATTAAACAATCAAGTATACAAGTTATATTTTCAATTTTTGTACTTAAAGGTTACCAATAAGAAGTTCAGCTTAAAGGCCAAAGGCGATTTAACCACAGTGGCCAGCTGCAGCCATAAGTGCACTGTGGCTCTAAGTGGATTTTCCAAATGTGATTGATTACCTTCAGCTTCAATGTTTTTCACCCGTGAAGAATAAGTTCAACAACGTAATATTTACCGCTAGTATTCCAGTGTGCTCGATCCGCTTTGATCTCACCGCGAAGACATTTCTCCACGTAGGTCAATGGGTCGTAGTCGGCGTCTAATACCTAAAACAATTGTCATTTTATTGTACTCGTATAGTATAGGTACCTATCTACCTACTTCAAACTTATGTGTAGGTACTATGTTATGTCCTCGAATAATATTTAATCAGAAAAACTAACAACATCATTATCATCATCCAGTCGTCCATCCATTGTCCCAGCTGCATCTAAAACTTATCAACATTTTGGAACCCTAGGGATCTATGGTGCCTGAGGGTGTGGGGAGAGCGGATGATCTCCTGCTCTGCCCTTTGATTTAGTTTATCTTGAATTTTACGGGAGTTAATGCCATCTGACCTCCCAATTCCAAGAGGAAGGGTATCTGCTAGACTGCTAGAACCTTCTCTGTCAAGCAGTAGGCTTATATGAAGGTGTAGGTATGTAGTGAAAAATACCTATGAAAATCTATCCAAGTAAAGTGAGTTGTCAGTTGTCACGTATTTCTTAATTATTAAACCTATTCAATTAAATGTTTTTATGGAATGAATGTCATTCAAAACTATAAAAATGTACCTACCTATTTATTTAATGAAATTGGTTGAGGAAACCACGAGAAGAGTTTACATGAATGGATTTTCACTAGTACTTAGATAAGATTCAGCCTGGGTTCCACAGTGAAGCCGTTTAGTTCCCCATAAATCGCATTTCCTTATATTTGGCCTTGTGATGTTCAGGGCAAGATATTAAGAAAATGCCACAATCCTCACCTCTCTAAGTAGCGCGATATAAGCGATAGCGAGCCTCAACGTGTCGATCTTGCTGAGTCGTTTCTCGTAGGGGAACGTCGGCACGTGAACGCGCAGCTCATCGAACGCCGAGTTTATACTGCTAAAATCACAATGTCACACAAACGTTATAGCTATTGAACATGACATTATAAGCAGTATCTACATAACATACATGGTTAAAAGTTACTCGTAGATAATAATAAACATCTAGACACGGAATTACGGAAGTCCGGGTCCACCCATGAATAGCTTCCAAATTAAAACTTGAACAGTGGTCTCAAGATCTCAGAATTAAACGGGAATTGCGATTGGTGGTATATAAGAATAACAGGTGGCGACATTGCAACAAGTAAGACTAAGAAAGAAATATTTTGAAGTCAGTTTCTTGTCTTATCACTACATAGTATAAAACAAAGTCGCCTTTTCTGTCCCTATATCCCTATGTGCGCTTAAATCTTTAAAACAACGCAACGGATTTTGATGCGGTTTTTTCCAATAGATAGAGTGATTCAAGAGGAAGGTTTATATGTATAATACATGCAGAAATAGTATCAGCATTGCACCCGTGCGAAGCCGGGGCGGGTCGCTAGTCATAAATATTGTGGTCATTGGTGATTGTCCAGTAAATTAGTTGGTAAGTATAGTGTATTATGCCAATTATGTATTAATATACTTAAACCTATAAACTATATATGTTTCTATGTATAATAAGTATGTATTTACAAAAAAAAGTATATAAGTATGTTTATCAGCATTCTAGATCCCATAACACAAGCTAGTTTAACTAAGCTTACTTTGGCTCTAGGGAGCGCTGTGTAGAATGTCGTAGAATATTTATTGATTTATTATTTTTATTATTATTATATATTAATGTAGTGTTTGCCAATTTGCTATAAGTGCTTATACCTATCTTAGGTAGCTATAGATATAATAATATTTCACGAAGGCGGTTTAGCTGTCATTGTAGGAATGTCATTAAAAATGAATTAGGTAGGTACTAGCAATGCAATTATTGTTTTACTGACTGCTGGATACATGAATTTCTTTAGACGTGACATGAACTTTCGCACACACATGTACGCGTATTCACAAGACACAGGTAGGTGCTACTATTTAATTGTTCACCCGCCTTCGTGAGATAGAATAAGACGTACGACCTAAAGTATTATAATTGCTTAGCCCGATGACTGACTGACTGATTCATCAATGCAGAGCCTATACCGCTGGATCCACAAATTTTATATTTTAGCAGTAGATGTTTTTATGTTGTAGGCATCCACTAAGAAAGGATTTTTAGAAATATCACTTCTAAGGTGGCAAAATAAGCGATAAATGTTAGGCTTGCCTAGTGTGGGCCACAGTTTAATGCAAAGTATTGTACGTATTTTACTTTTATAGTTAAATAATACGGTGTGTTAGGTACAGATATGTGCAATAACAAGAAGGATACCCATTGGGTCCGGACCTCAGCATTCGTCGGCGTTCGCGCACATTCGCAGCTGCTCGCTGCACTCGGTAAGGCGAGCCTCCGCATTGGTATTCAGGCTCTGCTGTCGACTCCAATAGCACATCTGCACATATAAATATTTCGTTACAGACTCTACTCATCTACTAGAAATATTATATCTGTTTCGCCAGCATGTAGGTTGAGTGTGCTGACGGCAAATCTTTACAATTAGGTATCTTATTACTTCAACGAACGGTGGTAGTGCTGTGCGGCTTTTAGAGGTTAAGGATATAAATAATAAAAAGTAGTCCGATGAGAACAAGAAGATTTAGGTACCTACATAAAAGGTGATGAAGTAAAGGAACTCTAGCAGAAATGTAAAAAAGAAAATACTCGTATTAGGTAGCTACTCCTATTCACTTAATTGGATAAAACTAAGATAAAAAGACTAGAAGAAGATATATCTAGTCTGGATTAACACATGGGTTTTTTACGGCGGTACTTACAGCAATTTAGTAAGCAGTGATAGCAGTGCAAATTATATACAAACACACAAATTTTAATTTAGCATGTCGCCGCAGGATAGCAGACTGCGATTCCGGCTAAGATCGGTTTGCTTCTGTTATGTAGAGCGTCCTTTCTATCGCACTCCGCATATCTTTAACTTGATATCTTTTGAGAGTAGTTAGAACAGAATAACTAATAGTAAGTAGGTACCTACTGCTATAGTTAGTTTCAATATTTTATGAATACTAGTCAGCCGTTGTAATGTAACTAGTCAGCCTGTGCTCAATAGAAATAAAACTACTGTAGGGCGAGCACGAATTAACGAGAGACTGGAGACTGTCAATATAGGTAGGTAAATAGCGATGCAGTAAATAATATTAATGTGCAAACACGGTTTTAATGATGTGCAAACAAATTCGATTGCTCAAACATCGTATCACGATATAGGTATTGCGAATACTATACGCTTACTATTCGAATGTAATTTTGTGCTGAAAAAGTAAGCCGATCTTGGCCGTGCTGTCACTCATCTTCCCAACGATGACGTCGATATAGCTGTAGGTCCGACAGTAACTCAAATAGGCACCTAGCTGTCTTGAATCATGCACGGTGCAATTTGCTTTGCCTTTGAAAACAAAGTGGTGGTGTATAGCAACTAATAAGCAATAAATACCACATCTTATAATAATAAAGTTAAGTTGCAAGTGAGAGCGAAGACATTGCAGGAGGAGAGAACTCTTAAAATTGATCTGTCCTATGTTAACTGATTTTATAGTTGCTCTTTTACTGTGCGAGAAACGTAGATTGTGCACAAAGTGTATAAGTGGACCTAGGGAAGTCATACATACGAGTACGACAGAACACGTCCAGCGGTTTTGTGGCAGACACTGAAATAGAAAATTATACAGATTATATACCTATGCAGAGCTAATTAATTGGGTTGCTTGCCCTACCAAGACACTCGGAGCAAAGCTAACCTCCCCTGCAAGCCGGTATCTGCTGATTGATGGACGAGGCTTTGGCGCAGGCTTTCTCTTTGGAGTTATCAGATCAGAAGGTAGTCGCTCCCACAAAAGCCAAAAAGTCACATAAAAAAGAATAATGAGGGTCCTAGGCTTCAAGTTAAAAGTCTTGGATGATGATATGCAGAGCAGAGTTTGTTGGCACCTCCCAATTTATTTCATTTTTCGACGTCAACCTTATTGATCGTGTAAATCTGGCTTAGGTATTTGTGAGTAGGTACCTAGTATTTGCAATTCGTGCTTACGCGTTATTATGCATGCAAATAAAGCAAAATATAGACGAATGGTCCTTCTGCAGTTCGTTGTATGCAGCCGAATAACAAATGACACATATAGCCTAAATACAAAATACTATTAAATCTAGATTACACAAATATTAGCACTAAGCGGGCACCGAACTAGCGACGTAGCGGTACAACACTATATCGCCACACTACAGAAACGCTCTATACCTACTCTCTCTATAGCATAATTGATTTACCTAATGCTAGCTGTTGCCCGCGGCTTCACCTGTTTGTATGGATGTCAGTTATCGCGCGTGGAAGTCCATACGAACTATTATTCCCTATTTCATTCACCCGCAGGCTGCTTAATTGATTTGTGTGTGCAGTGCATAAAATAGAAAGTTTCATGGCGATACTTATCTTCGAAAATGACGAACTTTCATATAAACCTTTATTCGCTATTGGAACCTCTTTTAACAGTTCTAACCTTTCCTAAATTTCTAGTCCACCTCTGTACCACGTTTCATCAATAGCGGTTCAGAGGTCTAGGCGTGAAAGCGTAACAGATAGACAGACAGAGTTACATTAGCATATAATAATAATAATATTAGTAGTATGTAAGTAGTATAGATATGGATATGTTTCAAATGTCTAGATAATATATGTAATTATACGGCTAGGGAAGGGCCGGATAGTATTTAGCATTGTGGTAAATTTCCTACTGTCGTACAGGTAGTAGTCTAAAGATAGCTTACGAGTCTCAAGCGATTTTCCAGTTAAAATGGACTGTGAGTATTGTGGACACTAGGTGTAATAGGTGCTCGAGCAATTTGAATTGATCAGATGGAATTGATTGATGGTACCTATCTACAATCATCCAATTGAATAAGTGAGGCAGGAATGTTCGAGCTGTCCTTGTCGGTATATTGCAATAAATTTTATATTGACTGCAAGTGGCATGATATTTATACCACAAACCAATGCGGAAATCTCGTACAGGGTCATCCATCATTCATCATCTTAGCGTTGTTGTTAAAGCGTGTTCACCCTATTAGGGTACCCTACAATTACTCATGGGCTGCTCAAGGCATTAGTATTTTCCCAACCCAGTTGAGGTCAACATTTTCAGTCTAACTATACCAGGTCCGAACTGCGATGCTAACTGATCTTGACAACCCACGCGATATCAAAGTTCTGTAGTTAGAGCAGGTTTTCAGAATGTAGATAGGGCTCTAACTACTCGTAAAGAATACATTAAAATGGTCACCAATCCTAAGACTACCTAGGATTGCTGAACCTTTGCAATGGATGTGCTAACCTACTCGGTTGCCACTTAGCCATGAGTCCCTCATCTCTCATATTTACGCCAAGTATTCACTGGAATCTAATCTAAAACCACGCGGACAAAGTCGCGGGCACAGATAGTCTGAAATAAATTCATAACGTAGAACCGTCGTAGCACGAGCCATCACTACAGACATAATAATGATAAGCTCTAACTGAAATTTATAATGTGTGAATAAATGGGAATATCTACTTCATGATTTTAATTAATATGTCTGTAACTAATGGCGTAATGAAGGCTGCATTATAATCGCACAGTCCATAATAGCTAATATTTGCTACAATGTAATTTTCACGCAGCTCGTAGCAGCCCGATTTATTTGTTTGTATAATGTAGGATGTAATATACTGAATATTAGTGGTTTATATTGTCGGAATTAGGTACGCTTTTTAGTATCTAGAATTTTTATAGAGTATGTCGCTTCTCATATCATCCCTTGTTTCACACAAAAAATCGAAAACCCGAAAATAGGGTCTCAGCCCTAGAAATCTGTGAAACAGTTGGGAGAAGAAAAGCGGCAGCCCAAGGACGCGTGCAGCCGTAGTCGTAGGTGTAATTTTAACCATGCGTTGTGTTCTCATTATTAACATCTCTTGTGTTACATACATGAGTTAAAATGTACCTAAGTATCTATTATACCTAGACCTTACTAGCCAGGCCGCACAGCTGATGGAAAGAGATGAACTTACATGGTGTATAGCTGCGCCTCTCACCCTTAACTGAGTGGCACGAAACTGAATTTTTGTAGCAAGTTATGCCCAGCTTTAATACAGTAAGGGGAACTGACGGATTCACAGCAAATATTTGCATCAACGTTAACGTGACCTGTGTGAAAAATCTACACCAAAAGGAAGTAAAACTGTACAATCTAGATCTACTAGAGCAGCCATGATGACTGAGCACCGCAGTTCAGTCATTAGGATCTAGACGTAGTGAGCTAATAGGCACCAGCCGCGGCGAAGTTGGGAACTATTCGGATTATAATCCAAAAAGCATTTGCTTGAAAAATCTAATGCGTATCATAGCATGGCCACCTTAGACTCGGCACTTTAGTTCAACATTTCAACTAAAGAACAAAAAGGCAGCATAATTGAGAGTTTGGGGAATCAATGAGGTGACAGAGACAAATTTTAGTGAATATTAATTAATTATATTTATTAATAACTAAACTAGCTAGACCTAAAAACGAAGCGCAGGGAAGGAAAAGTAGCCTATACTCGTATGTTGCCCAGGAGTGAACTATACTAATCGTACAAAGTTTGATCAAAACCCTACAGCTGTTTTTGATCCATGCGTGCATATATAGACAGACAGACAGAAATACAAAAAATTACTAACTGCATTTTTAGCATCGATCACGAATCATCCTCTAATAGTTATTTTGTAAAATTATGCAGTGTACAGAATTGCCCTCTCTACAGTTTATACCTAAGTATAGAAGATGTGTGTCCAGGAGATTTGCAATTTGCGTGGTTAAAATAGAAGTTCATAAAATCATATAACCAGGGGCCGAGGTCCCTCGTATAGTAGAAACGTCTCTTAATATCATCATTATAATTTTAAAATAGTTGTTTAAGTTTATAAATATTTTAATTTGTACAAATCTACTACTTATTATAAAGCCGGGATTAAACAGTCAATACGTATTGCAATCCAATAACGTGATTGTATTTGCACATTAATAAAATCAATATACACGAAGGTCGCTCAGTATTCACTGTGTCATTCCTGCCCAAGATATCTATCTGCTTAAGAAACTGTGTAGTGTAGTCCGGAATAAAAACAAAATTATTATTAAGTACTTAGCTATATCTACTAGTTAAGGAATAACGAATAAAAATGAAAAAAAACTCGCATAGTGCTATATCGAACCTGTATGCAGCTGTCTTCCGTGCTGATGTACGTAGGCAGCAAGGGGTAGCTGCAGCCGGCTCCTTGCAGCCGCATAGACGCACGATGGCAGCTCTGTATTCAGCGAAGTTCCTTCATCGTCCGACCCATCCCCATACGCGAACTTTAGCCCGGAGTAATCAAGACGGCGCCCCTCCCTGACAATAAACAATAGATAAATAAATAGGTACCCATTTAACATTCTTTTAGTAGTTAGGTATCTAAACAACAATTTTTGTGAACATCAGAACAGTTTCTGATTATTATAATTATAAGTATTGTAATATAATTTCTTGAAATATTCTATAATATTTTTTTAAATAATATATTCTACGACATTCTACCTACACATAATCTTCTTCTACTTCTAAATATATCTTCAATAGTGTAAAAAATAATATAAAGTAATTAGTAGGTAAGTACGTTTGGATGTGTATATATGTATAAGGCATCTTCGCATTTATTATATAAACGCTATAATAGAGCATCCCCCGGAGTCACGTTCTAATTCATCATAAGTTATCCAGAAAGTACCCCGGTGAGTATTACGAGACGTTACATTATAAAAATATGTAATCTGTTCAATAATAGTTCACCGAACCAATTTTTTTATTTACGGTTAAATATTGTAGATCAATTCAATGTTTTAATTTGAAAATACCAATAAAACTGATTGCGAAAAAGTAACACTCCCTGAACACATTTATATAAACTTCATATCAATTTTCGTGACAGCTACAAAAATAAAGTTCACAAATATTAGGTACTGCAATACGAATACGGTATCACCACGGTTATATGAAGAGTTTAAATATAAACAAGCACGAAATAACACTATGTGTTTTTATAAAATCCCAAACCGGATGAAAATATAATCGTTGTATATTTACCCCAAAGGCGGTGACGTGGAGGAATCTGCGAGCTGAGTTCTCGTGCCAGACATTGTGTCTACGTCTGATTAGCAATTTCCGGATCGACTATGATAACTCGACTGAATCCGCCAGATCGTATAATGTTATTTTATACTATTAGGGGTGGCTACGTATCTACATCTATACTAGTGTGCAATCATCGAAATATTTTTCTTTACACGAAAATTGACCCTAATGTTATTAAGTCATGGTTTATTATCCATTGGCGTTGAATACGTGCTACACTTGTGTGCAAATAAACATCCCCTGTGTGGTGGGGGTGGAGCTTTTGAAAATGCTGACCGCCAGGGGCGGAGTCTACGAAATTCTTGGCATGGAAGTTAGGGTTCTTTGGCAGATTGTACTTAAGAAACCGGGGAAACTATGTTCAGTATCCAGTATTAAGTAAGTGGGATTGTATTGTTAATTCAATTTTCGTACATTCCAACCACTATAGGTATCTTAATATTTATATGAAGTATTTTGAATTATTTTTCTTGTTACGTGTTCTTTCCTATTATTCATTACCTGACCAATAAATTATCGAAAAAATTACGCAACACTTTCACTGTTCTTCAAAGTGGTATAATTATTCGGGCACAGTCACTGTAGAATAAATAATGCTATTAATATAGCCTAATTTAAACTTTGAAGCCCAGGGTTCGGTTTGGCTTTTTCCTTCCTTCATTTCGCACGGTCTTGGGCATCCTTGGCAGTGTGACTATGGGCACGTATGCCATCTTTTACGATGTCAAGACAACATTTCTTAGGTATACACCTCTACTTAGCCTGACGGTTACCGCAAAATGTGGTGGCTCCAGCGAAGGTGACTCCCCTGCGCAAGCTGCGATATACATCATCTATAAAAGGTGGATGTATGTAAATGTATGATGAAATTCGGCACTGAGGTTAAGGTCTGGAATAACACATAGACTAGGTACTTTTTATCCCAGGAATAGGGTTCCGTGGTCGCAAGAACGTGCTAGAACTCACGTAGGCGGCGCTGCAGGCAACAGCTAGTATTAGAAATAGTTTAGAAATAATAAAATAAATTTAAGCTAGACATATTAAAATAAGCAATATAAAAAATACATCTTCCACGCTTTCCTAAGATATAAATATGAATAATTTAAAATAAGTAGTTTAATTGAATTTGTTGTGACTATCGTATTATATTAATTATTATAGTTAATACTCGCATTATATCAGATTTTCACTTTACTTGTGCTATACATTTTTATTCCCTACTATACCTATATTATGATCCTAGCTCATGCTCAATGAAGCCCTTTAGATTTTGATTTCCTTGTGATTGTCTAAATTTGCTGGTAGAACTCTAATTGTAGCCCTTGACTTTGCATTAGAATGATTTTTACACAGCTGCAAAAGATTGCAGACCCTGTTCATTTGATATTAATTTCAACTTAATACCTCTCCGCGTTTCTGAGTATAGTAGTAGTCCAAGTTCAGTCCTGTCAATGTCATTCTAAAATTATTCATGAAAACACCGATAAGACTTTTAATCCATATTATCCTTTATAATATTAATAGTTTATGGAACTCTAAGTCTTGTAGAATTAGTTGTTTTTTTAGCAATAAAAGTGTAAGACTGTTAGTTTTCTGAATAAATAAATAAATAAAAAATCATCTATCAATACAAACACACTAATAACTTATAAATGATTAGTAATGCGATTTTTGAATACGTATAAATTTTTTCATCTTAACTCTCTTTTCCTTCACATTTTCCTCGAGCAGGTCTCTTTTGGGGGTGGCAGCCTCCAACAATCGATATCGTGGCTGTCCTCTCATTGGTTGCTTTCCGAGTGTTCATGACAGGGCTATACTAATAAAACACTCACAGTCGTTGCTCGCTTTGTAGTATGCAGGGTATATGTACTCGGCTTGCGTTAAAAGTCTATCGAAATGAAAACGAAGCATTCAAAAATTGCCACTTACCTATTGGCTGCGATTTTTAAAATCTATTTTGTGTCGAAGACTTTTATTGATTTCATGATTAGGCATGTTACCAGACTCTTTGTTCCTCTGAAATCGAAACTAGGAATATGATCCTGGGCCTATCGATCACACAAGCGTAAGGACAAACTAATGCCACTGGACCAAAGAGATGGTCATATTAGATGTAGTACTAGTACCTATTTGTAAATCGGGCCTGTCTCATAGATGGGGACCGCTCGCTCCAACCTCAGACGTTGATGGATAGAACACTCACACCTTTTTCAAGTTTATGTTGGACACCTAAAATAGATTTCAGATTTACTGAAAGGTCGTAGGTACCTTTTTTAACACTATACAATTAAGGTTAATAACACTATACAATGAATACAATAAGGACTAAAGAGAATGGTTTAATGAGCGAGTTGTTTTCACTTAAGATCTTGTCTAAAAACCATTCAGTCTTTAGAAGATAAGTTCGAGTACCAATTTCACCACCTAAAAATTAGCCCATTTGTTAAATTTGAAAAACATAAGTAAGTACCTACCTTAAATAAAAAAAATCGTATTACCGTGGGATCATCTGGTGCAATTAAGTGAGTGTTTATAACATAGCCAATTTTATTTGTAGCAGGCAACAATCTGTCATGACGATAATTTAGCGAGTCACCCTTCATAAACAAGTAACTACTATAATTTGGTGGTAATTCTGCTCGGAAGTAATGCCCACGACAGACGGGGTCGAATCTGTAATTGATTTGTCGCGGGCCGCGCGACCCTGCGACCTGCGTCTGGCTGCCGCATGCGGCCGCGTGCCGCGACCACGCCCCGTTACAATAATGTTTTGTAGTTTTTCGCGTGAGATCTCAAGTCGGTTTCTGTTAGTACTTGAGTTCTTGTTAGCATTATCTAATATTTTCATGAATGATACCTAAATACCTAAATAAATTAGTTTGCATTTTGAGGTTTACTATATTATATGGAGTACGATAGCGAATGAGAGGTTAGGCGAGCTGAAAGTAAAAAGACAACCATTTACCTATTTATTTACTAACATAATAAATCATGAACATAGTAGGTACCTATCTAAGTAATTCCAAATTTGTTGGTAGTATGTAAACGATTACCTAATGTACCTAGAAGAATTATTGCACAAATAAGTGAAACCTTTTTGATTTCTACTTGCCATACCTATTAGCAGGTAAACATAAAATGAATATAGTACTCGTATACCTATATTTGGTCAGGACTTTTTTGAAAACGCCAATACCGACGTCCAGTGGCCATAAGCTAGTAGGTATATTATATTTTTTATTCCCATGAGCCTTGATTTTAATCCAAGATTTAAAAACCACTGGCTTTAGTTAATTTATTTATTTGGGTGCGTATGGTTGGTGAGGATTATCCTGGGAGTGGGTGCACGTGGTGGCGGGGTCCTTTGTGTCTTGTAACGCGTGGCCCAGCCGCGTGACTGACACGCGCCACTCAAAGTGCCCGGAACATGTCTTGACGCCTTTGCCAAAACTGTTTTTTTTTGGCTGTACTTAATTAATCCGTGATGGTTTGTCGTTCAAAACTTAACGGCTGTTATTGAAATTGCATTTTCACAAATACTGATGATAAAATACCTAATTTAGTTGTAGGTAACTTATAAGTGACATAGTACATACCTACTCGTATTATCTACATATTTTCATAGTAATAGTACAGTATAAATATGTGTCCTCTTTATTTATTGTCTTCAAAACATTCTCGATCTGAATAACACACGTACGCCTAGGTCGACCCTTTCCTGCTTGTCTCACCATTAATATTGTGTTTCGTCAATCTTCATTCACCCATAGGGCCATACTCCTTACGTGTCCAAACATAATCTATGCAATCCTATTCCCTATCTCTATTTTGGTCACTTAACTAGTTCTTCTAGATGTTCCAACGTTCTCTTATTAGGTATGCTGCTTATTAAGTAAGTATTTGACCGAGAATATTTAATTCAGTGGAACAAACAAGAAAACCTTAGTTCCTATTTTCTGATTATAACCAACACGGCGCGCGGCTTCCCTTTATAGGTATCTAGCTATAGAAGATCCTAACTATAGTATTTCAATTGACTGGAAACTAAATCGTTCCCTTTGTGATGACCCCAGCCCGTATTTGTCTGCATGTTTGTTGTATTTAAGCATTGATTATACGCAATTATTAACAAGTCGGGAACAGATTCGAGCATGTCAACGGAGACAATGTTGCTCAAAGTGTTAAAAGTAGAATTATTAACATGACGAGGTTAATAGCCGGATCCACACCAAACGATCCAGCGCGCTCCGATCGCGGGCGGCAGGAGCGCGCTCCACAGGAGCGTTTGATGTGGACTTGCCTCGCGCGATTCAAACTGCGCGGCAGGAGCGCTCGCTCCTTGCCGCGAGCGATCCGTCAGTTGTCGGTTTTTGTGAGTAGCACACAGGCGCCTCAGCCTCTCGGCGCGCTCGGTGTAGACGTTTGTGTGTGGAGCGCGCGATCACACATAATGGAAAATTTTGAAAGTCGTCGTCTAATATCCCTTTACAAGGAACATACTTAAATGCTTATGCTTATGGATCCAAGTAGGTTGTAGGTTGTTGCTGCCACAGCAATTCGACATCGTTGCTGCACGTGTGACTCCATAGCGACCGAAAGTTTAACTGTGCTATAGGCGGATCAGTCTGGATCGCTTGGAGCGTATCTTTAGGATCGCACGTTTCCAAAATTGGATCGGTCTAACACGATCCACGATCCCGCTCCGTGATCCTGGATCGCGGATCGCGGGATCGCCGATCCAAGATGGATCATTTGGTGTGGATCCGGCTAATCACCTCAGATTTATGTCACATATATGTGAATGTCTTATATGACGTAAGATATTGAGTATAATTGTCCAAGTAGTAATTTCGTACGGAATCAATAGGAATCAATCATCAATCATCAATCATATCAAAATCAATAGAAAAGGGAAATTTGGTGCCTATCTCTGTGCCACACCATATTGAGTAACAAATGTCCATATCCATCCATCCTTACGAACCTTCACCTAAGTTGCAAGAAAAAAGCACGGTTATCGTAAATAATATCGTTAGTTTTCGAGTCGTGTAGTATCTTCTGTTAAACTAATAAAGTTTAAACAAAATCAAAAGTGTCACACAGTTGATCGATGCCTAACAATTGAATTTAAATGAGATTAGATTGGAAACTTTGAGAATACGTGTGATAGAGACCCTTCAACAACTGCATCGGAACAAGAGGGGTTAACCGTACACGCGTCCCGTCCCTTCAAATACAAGTACAGTCCTATGGGAACTACACACAAATTGCCCAAAACTAATTGTTTAATATGTTAACGCCATTTATCTAAACAGATTGTTCTTCGAGTGGCTTTTTCGCGGTTGTTTATCATGTGTAAATACTTTACGGTGTTTGGTTTGTTTTTATGGGTTACTTTATTTTTTGAAGTCAGATAGTTCAATTGATTTATGTATTGGTGCCAATGAGGAGAATAGGAAATATAGAAATGTCGAGAATGTGCAGGTGGATGAAGAACCTGCTATCTCACGGCGCGGCGGAGGGCGTGCACCGCTCAGCCAGTCAGCCTGTACGGCCAGTGTAACCTGGTTGAAACGTCAGGCATTCCAAAGGTATGTATTAAAAATTTTATAATTAAAATCAAACTAATATTTAGTAATAAAAATACATCTAATCAAATGGCTATAACAGTTAGTTTTCTTTTTCCGTAGAGCTTTTCTTCTCCGGTAATTTGATTTCTTCCACTGCAATATTCTCTTCACTTGAGCTTAGTTCTACATATTTGTATCTTAGGGCCATCATCGTGAATATTAACATGTCGATAAACATCAATCCGGCGAACAGGAAGAATTCTTTCCACTGTAACAAAGTATTATGTTAACACTGAAGAACGAGTCCTGGCCCTCCATACCATTAAATTTTTAACACATCATTAGTTTTTTAAAAATTCAAGTCAGATAAGCAGATATTTTATTTACTATATAGTTTGAAATACCATTAGAAATTTAAGTCAAAACTTGGTAGGCAGCTAAGAATTATATCCATTGCCTTCCGTTCGCATCAAAGATCCTAAATGTAGGTAAGTAGCTAGCGGCCCTTGCAAAACACAAGCTTGCATTTTGTTAAAATATCCCCAGAAATTAAATAAATATCAAATAATACCTGTGCATCCAAAAAATTTCCTTCTACGATGAGCACCACGATCAAGTTCCCGAAAGCAACGGTGAGTAGCCATACTGACTGTAGTACTGACTTCATGCTAGCGGGTGCTTGTGTGAAGGAAAACTGAAGGCCGGTCACAGAGAACATCACCTCTCCCATGGTCATAACTATGTACTGTGGGATCAGCCACAGGATGTGGATGCTGTTAGGTGGAGTGATGGCCACAGCATTCGCGATCTGTAGAGGTCAAGGTCATTAGAAACACTACTTTGCTGCATAACACAAAAACTACAAGTTGAATATGTCTAATCTGACAGGCAGTTTAATTTGATAAATGAAATTACGAGTACTTTACTATTTTTTTTCCATGTTTTTTTTATTTTTACAACTTTATTCAGTAGGTAGGTATATGTTTTGTTATTTTTTTGGTCGTACTAGTGAATAAATTTATTGACACTTACGTAGCTACCAGATGCATCCCGATTAACATTAATTGTGTAAACAGCACCAGATTGAAAATTGAAGTCCTTCATAACAACTTGTCCATCTATGATGACGTCACTTGGCCCTTTTTGTATTGAACTTTGCGTGTAATTACTGCTGAATATACTCAATTTTGTGTTATTTTTCTGTGTATTTACTATTTTGATTGTGACTACATCATCTATGTTCGATAAAAATCTGGAGAGAAAATGCAAAATTAATAATGAATTAAATACATATAAAATCTAATTTAGAACTTAAACTTGTTTTTAAATGCCAATTATATAATGCGCTAATAACCAGGGGCATATTGTGGAAGTTCTAATCACAGTAGAAACGTGAGAAGTCGGTTCATTTCAATAGGTTAATTTAATATAGAGGAAAGAACCGGTGTAAAACCAAACCAACTTAAATGTATCGGCTAATACTAACGTAGGTGGTTACGGTACGATTTGTCAAACAGAATACCTAAGGGGTTTCGTTAAAAGTAATGTTTGACAGAGGTAGATTTTTTTTTCACGTCAAAATGACTTTACCTCGCCTGATGGTAAGCTAAAAGTAAAGTCTCAGGACTGGGGTCACCACCACATACACCGGTAGTGCTACAGTGGCGGCCCTCAGCTTGACGGCCTCATCAAATGCTTTTTCACGCCCCGCTCAAAGGCCCCGGGACTATAGAAGGAAGGAAACACATGCGCTGGTAAAGAACTCCAAGTCCAATATTATTGTCTATCTAATCTAACCCTGTTCGTACCAATATATGTGTATAAATAATGATAGTGACGTAAAGTACCCCCCGTGGTTGGTTACCCATCTGTGGGTAAGTAAGAGTATACTTATAAATAAAGAGGACTATGTTCCTTTAAAGTAGTTAACTAAAAGCTGTTAGTTAGTACTTTTTACTATGAAAAAAATCATCAATATTTTCTTATAGGTAGGTAATTGAGGAAAAGGTACCTACTATTTTATGGGCATTGGCAGTTGAAATATTACTGGTACAATTGTTTTCTTATCGAAGTCATAAATGTTCGAATTGTATTTCAATCTTTGATTGATTTACCTACGTTAAAGTTAAGTGTATGTTAAGATTGTTACTCTATTCCATAGTGCTCTACTGCTTATGATCAAAATGTGGAAAAATATTTATTAACTCATAAATATCTACTTTACGTAGGTATCTAGTATCTATTTGCAATTTTTCTGCTCCATTTATTGAAATGCAAACATTTGTCGGTCTGATGAATTTAATTTACGTTTGATAATACAACCAAAGCCATAACCAACTCGATATCCATTTCAATAAAGTGTTAACGGTTTAAAATGAGTGATGTGTCGAGAAATATATTTATTATTATTAATATTCATATCGGTGGTAGGCCAAAAAATTGTAGTGAAAGTCAAACAGGGAAGAATGTCTGGTCAAAGGGAAGGTACAGTGTTTGATAACAGGTTATACTTTGCTTTTTACCGTATTCCATATGCACAAGCCCCGATTGGTCGGTTGAGATATAAAGACCCTCAGCCTGTCAAGAAATGGAAAGGCACTCGCGATGGAACCACTCCGTATTACGGCACTTGTGCTCAGACACATATCGTTCACAAATCCGGCCTGTATGGAGTCGAAGACTGTCTGTATTTGAACATTTACACGCCACAAATCCCTAAAACTGGAGATGCGCATTTGATACCTGTCATTGTTTGGATTCATGGATATGCCTTTGCTTCATGTTTCAGTCATATATACGGACCGGACTTCCTCGTAAATCATGATGTCATTTTAGTGACTTTAGCTCATCGAATAGGTGTTTTTGGTTTTCTAAAGTTTAATGAAACTGATTCTCATGCAAATATGGGATTGAAAGATATCGCAATGGCTTTACAATGGATCAGCGTTAATATAAAACAATTTGGCGGTGATAGAAATAAAATAACCCTAATGGCTAGTGGTTCTGGCGCTACATTCATATCACTTCTAATGACGACAGAAGCAAGGAAAATGTTTTCTAAAGTAATTCTGCAAAGTAGTTCAATATTTTCGCCATCTATTTTTCAAGGAGATTATGTGTCCGAGAGAAATAGATTACACCAAGAGCTCAAGCGAAAGCACTTACATCTGAAAAACGCTCCAGCTAAAGACATAGTCACTGCGGCGCATGATATTTATATTCGGAATAACAAGGAGATGGAAAATCTTCAAAGACCAATAATACCTTTCACACCTATAATAGAGCCCGATGCGAATACTTCATTACTTGTATGGACTCCGAAAGAATTCTTCGATACTTTGAAAAATAAATCTTTGTACTTGAACAAACCAATATTAATAGGATACAATACTCAAGAAAGTATATCAGAAGTCATGCCCTTCATTCACAATCCATATTATTTAAAAACATTTATAGCCTTTTTTAAGTATATGGTTCCTTTCTCAGACGGGTGTAGTTACAACAGCTCATCAAAAATTTACAAAGAAATCTCAAAGATAATAAAAGATAAATATTTTACAGCGAGTGACACTGATAGTTCTCTAAAGAGTTTGTTGAAATATGCGTCAGATCTTATCAAGTATCCGATACTCAAATTTGTGAAAACTTATTTGAACTTAAGCAAAAGCAAAGTGTTTATGTATAAATTCGATTATAGAGGTAATATGAACGCAGTTAAAGCAACCTCGCTTGCTGAACAGAATGTTAAAGTGAGTGGTGTTGCAAGTGGAGATGAACTCTGCTACTTATTTAAATGTGAACCTCTTTGGGAATCCTATAAAATGCTGGTTAAAAATGAAACAAGTAAAGACAGAACGTTCATCAGAGATATATCGTCATTATGGGCCAATTTTGCAAAATTTGGTGACCCTACCCCATTAGACTACAAACACAATATAACATGGCTACCGGTAAATTCTAATTTTGAAAATGTACTTTTCATTAAAAAGTCCTTCAAACTAGTAAATTCTAAAGATGATAATGCTATGTTTAATTTTTGGCATCTTTTGTATGAAACTTATTATAAGGAAGAAAATTGTAACAGGCAACACGATGAATTGTAGAGGTGCCTAACATTGTATAAACTTACCGTACGTGAACACCGTCAATAGCTTTGTCATTATTGTCAATGAAATTATAAATTTCTTCTTTTTGAATAAAAAATGAATTTGCGGTTTGTTCCTTAAGTGAGAAAGTCCCTGCGAATTCCTTGCCGGCACATGTACTATTTGCTTGTCCTTGTATGAGATATGGTAGATCAACGTGTTCACTTGCCAAAATATCAAGTTTTTCATAAGCTGAGAGGGCTCCTATTACAATTTGATTAGTTTCATTGGTGAATTTGAGCGCATGTTCATTTGATACCGTTAATGTGAAGTTGCAATCAAAACCGTTGTACACCCTCAATTGAGCGAATCCTTCGGATACTGGTGTTCCATAGGTTGGCTGTAAACCGAAAGTAATAGTATTGAAAACTAACTGTAATATAAGTAGGTACCTATTGATTAGACAAGGCTATAATAACAAGAAAAGAACAAAAAGGAAGTAAATACTCATAGCGATAGTGGTCACAACCACAATATCTTCTCGCGATATCGTAGTTCTATAGTCAGACCAGTTGTCGGATTTTTTGGTCTCTAAGAGCCACATGAATGGGTTCCAACACTGATGTTTTGATATGATTATTATTCACAGTTGGATTGTGGAGTTCAGATGGCAGTCGCTTCACGACAACCCCAACTGAGTTGGGAAAAGGCTTGGAGGATGATAATGATTCAGAGTTATATAGTACTAGTAAATAAGGGGTTGGTTGGTTGTGATCTGAAGATGTTAATAGGACTCCACACAGTCCACACATCTCGTAAGGGGTCTTTCTGAAATCTTCAGGCCCAAGCTAACTGCACCTGCACACTGTTATACCTGCCAATCAGCGGGCGAGACTTTGGTGCAGGCTTTCCTCTCGGAGTTGGTGGGTAAATATAAGCCAAATCAACAGAAAGAGTTGGACAGTTGTCCACTGAGTAAGAGAGTGGAGCGTTGAACGCAATGAGGACTAGCACTGTATTCCAATATCCCATAAAACAGAATAGATTAGTAGGTACCTATACCCTAATATCGGTCAAAATAATGATATTTATTATAATAATATGATGTTGTTAAAGTCTCACCAGTAGATTAAGTTCAACAATTCCTGAGATGATGAACGCAGCAGCGGCCAGTATTCCGCCCCATATCATTTTATGTAGAGGTTTACTAATCAATTTGCACCAAGTAAGGAACGGGTAAATTACCTGAAAAATAATAAAATAAAAGAACTGGGTAGTATCTACCTAGTTTACTTTTGATGTCTTAGGCTGGATTTCACTAACTACTGAACTTATTACCTATGTACTTTACACAATTAATTGCATTAAGCATTTACCAATGTGCCTGGAGATAAAAAGTTCAAAGCGTCACTTATGAGCTATTCTTCACTTACTTACCACTTCAAACAATGGAATAAATATAAGGATCAGGAGCGGATTCAGTACTTGCATCTGATCTGCCTTTAGGGTAAAAGAACCAATATCTTGTTCCATCCTGTCTGCTTGGAAAGTCCATCTTGATCCCTGTAGTAGGCATCATAATATCATGTTATAGACACCATAATATAATAATAAAATGTTTAAATTACCTTTTGATTGTTACCTAGTCTGCATAGACTTCAGAATTTTATTGGGCTCAGAGGGATAGAAAAACTATAATTTTCCGAGATAGACGTACAATGGTGCTCTTACTTTCGCACGCACAGCGTTGTTTGAGGGTTAGAACAATATTATACAAATATAATGTTTATAGTCAGTAGGTAGGTACCTAACTGGGGTGAACGTAAACGCTTAGTCGGCTTAGTTTTCACATCTACCAAAACGATAGCAGTGGGCTATGAGTGAGTGTGGGCGAGGGGCAGTAGAGCGGGACGCAGTTATACTATAAGTAGGTAGGTATATAAAATACACATCTCATAAGGTTAGTATCGATCCATTTGAACCATTCTCACATCGCAGCCAGTTTTTTGTTCTGCAGACCCAGTTTTATATCTACTTATAGGTTATTACTTAATATAAAAAGAAAATATATTTGGAAAACGTTATTTTTGGTTGTATGTAGTTAGTTAATGTAATGCATATAATCAAAGTCCCTACGTTCTGAAGGTGCGTCCAGTATTTAGTGTTCACCGGAATAGTATAGATAAGTCAAATCAATATGGAAAGGAGCAGAAAAAGTAGGAGAGCGGACTCCTGGCTCCATAGTGCAACCTTTGGATGCGACCAGAATTAAAGCTAGAATGTTCATGAATACCTATCATTGTGTCACCAACCAATATCGAAAGCAAATTCCCAATAATAATATTTTGGAGGGCACACGAAGAGATTGCCAAAACATGCAGTGTGATTGAATAAATACTTGCTTACTTATATACTAACTACATCCTATCCTACTAATATTATAAACGCGAAAGTTTGTAAGAATGTATGTATGGATGTATGTTTGTTACTCTGCCACACAAAAACGGCTTAATGGATCTGGCTAAAATTTGGTACAGAGATAGATTATAGTCTGGAATAACATATAGGCTACTTTTAATACAAGCTAATACCGCGGCTCCGCTCGCAAAGTCGATCGGTCGGGATTTTCTAGATATATGTTTGTTACTCTTTCACGTAAAAACGGCTGAATAGATCTGACTGAAATTTGGTAACGAGATAGATTAAAGTGTGGAATAACATATAGGCTACTTTTTATACAAGCTGATACCCGCGACTCCGCTCACGGAGTCGATCAGTCGACCCACGGAGTAGATCAGTCGGGATGTCTGTATGTATGTTTGTTACTCTCACGCAAAAACGGCTGAATAGATCGGGTTGAAATTTGGTATAGAGATAGATTATAGTCTGAAATAACATATAGGCTACTTTTTATACAAGCTAATACTCGCGGCTCCGCTCGCGAAGTAGATCGATCGGGATGTCCAAATATTATGTTTGTTGCTATTTCACGTAAAAACGGCTGAATGGATCTGGCTGAAATTTGGTACCGAGACAGAGTGTAGAGTGAAATAACATATAGGCTACTTTTTATATAAGCTAATACCCGCGGCTTCGCCCATGGAGTCGATCAGTCGGGATATCTGGATGTATGTTTGTTACTCTTTCGCGTAAAAACGGGTGAATAGATTAGGTTGAAATTTGGTACAGAGATAGATTATAGTCTTAAATAACATATAGGCTACTTTTATACAAGTTAATACCGCGGCTCCGCTCGCAAAGTCGATCGTTCGGGATGTCCAAATATTATGTTTGTTGCTATTTCACGTAAAAACGGCTGAATGGATCTGGCTGAAATTTGGTACCGAGATAGAGTGTAGTGTGAAATAACATATAGGCTAATTTGTATACAAGCTAATACCCGCGGCTTCGCCCATGGAGTTGATCAGTCAGGATATCTGGATGTATGTTTGTTACTCTTTCACGTAAAAACGGCTGAATAGATCAGGTTGAAATTTGGTACAGAGATAGATTATAGTCTGGAGTAATATATAGGCTACTTTTTATACAAGCTAATATCCGCGGCTCTGCCCGTGGGAGTCGATTAGTTGGTAATCGTTTTTTGGCCATATCCCCGGTTCTACTTAACCAAATGCAATCAAACATACGGCAGATTTTATGTAAAACCAAGACCTTTCTAATGAAAAGGCGGCATCAAAATTTGTTCAGCAGTTTTTGCGTCCATCACGAACAAACAAACAAGGATTGCAAAAAATAGATATTTGTGGTCAACATTACCAAGTTTTTTCAAATATCGATTATTACAACTAAAAGTACCTACTGTTATAAAGGGATATGATGTCCACACTGTCGCCTTAAATGGAGAGTGGAATGTAGGGTGGAGTCGGGAGAGGAGATTGGACAGTAGAGTGGAGGTGGAGAGTGGAGTGGCGTGTGGAGTGGAGAGTGGAGTGAACAGTGGAGTGGAGTGGAGAGTGGAGTGAACAGCGGAGTGGAAAGTCGTTTCATTCAAATAGACTTGGTGGCAATACCGAATTCCACGCGGGCGAAGCCGCGGGCAGAAGCTAGTAAAATAATAAAATAAATGATACTAATCGTCGAGTGAAATGGGGATGATGCTGTCACTGTCAGCGTTGTATACCTGTTTACCGTATAATAGACAATTGTTACGTAATCCACCCACAGTCTGGTTAGTGGTTATTATATTATACGCTATACGCACGGCTCTCACAAGGTAGTCAGCCTATGGCATTCATTACGTATTACACATACCTAAATATATAGACATAGACAGTATAGACACACTCTGGTAGAATGATAGGATGGCAAGCGAGGGAAACGCACCGCTCTAGGTACCTTATATACTTACAGTCTATTGCGGTATCGCTTGCCGCCACCTTTTTTTTTATCGTGCGGAAATCCCCATGGATGTCACCCCCGTCCGGCGGCCGTCCTGTCACCCAACCGTGCGTCGGCGCGCAGACAGTGAGCTCACCCCCCGCTCGTTCCTCACTGTGCCCTCTCCTAGTCAGAGGGACACCTGGAGAGCCTCGGAGCAGCCCTCTAGAGGGCCACTCCCACCACGGCCGGATTGGCCGCAGGCAGCAGTGTCTCCCGTGGTGAGTGGGAGGCGCTGCTCACCTCCGTTGCCAGGATGCACCACGTGGAAGTTCCGGTCCGCACCCTCGCTAGCCGCCACCTCATACTACCGACTACAGTAGTATCTAAAGCGGCGTTGTGATGTTCCTCTCGGGGTTGAGAGATAAGATTCTGATGATAGTCACCACCATATAAACCAAATCAAACCAATAAAAGCAGGGAGCATGCGAGAGGATACTGGGCTCGAAAGTGTGATCTTCGGATGAGACTGGTATTAGTGCTAAGATGATGAAGATTGTTAAGTTAAGTTAAGAAGCTATAGTACCTACATAATTAAAAAATTGTGAGTCATTGAACGATTCTTAAAAATGACAAGGAATTCACACGTACCTGTTGATCAAAGAGTGCCCAGAAGACTGGTAGTGGGATGAAGAGCACCAATACTCGGAGGAGCGACTTGACGTCTTCAATAAGGTTTTTGTCATATTTGTCATCCGCGTGGTCCAACCAGTGATCGCGCTTTTGCTTGCTGTTCCAGGAATTCGTCACTGCATGCTAAATGAAAAGATGATATTTGCTTTACTTTATAATTTTACTCCACATAATACCTATTATCACTTAACAAATTGTTTGCTTCACTTTCAGCTTTCAAGATCTCGACTGGATATAGCGCAGTGATTTTTGAATTTAAATACTTAACCAGTAGTAGATAAGAATATTTTATGCTCTTAATAAGGTACATAATTACATAAACAAGAGCTCTTTAGACTGCACAAGTTGTATGACGATACTTATTTATTGAACTATAAAGAGCCGTAAATATTGTAGTATAATAACGGTAATGAGACAAAGGTGGAGATGGGTAATAATTATTTGTGTGGCTCACATCGAGCTGTGGAGGGTTGTTGAAAAATACAACATTTTTCAACAACCCTCGAACAAGGCACATAAATATTAATTTTTACATAAAACAAACTGGTTATTGTCTCTTGACGTGTTTTTAGATGAAGAACTCTTAGGTTCTTGTGAGATCGTGCATTAGGTACCAAATTCAGCTTCAATCAAAACCTGCCGTTTTACATTCATATTCGGGGCTCCTCTATCACAGCTAGTTTCATTCAATTCTCATTATGCTTTCATTGATGTCTATACATATTTTAAATAATATGCAATGTACAAACATTGGGCTCTAGTTATTAGCAGTTACACAACGTGTCGGTGAAGTCCCTACCTAAGCGCGCCTGCCGATATAAATAACCGTGAAGAACTTATAGATGAATATTGTCTGGATCAAAGTACTATTAATGCAGCGATTAACAATTTACCTCGCTAAATAGAGGTACATAAAAAGTAATGAGTGTCATTTAAGAGAAAGTGCAATTTAAACTCATACTTACACCGATGCATGTCGACACTTTCCCGAGTATGTTACCGGCGGGCTTCTTGATTATATACAATCGCTTGCCGGCTACGAAGAACACTGAAAGAACATGTCAATAATATTTATACAACTAAAACAGATGTGATGACGTCACGTAACGTAACCAGATAACAAAATAATGGAATTTTACACAAAAGTTGTATGGGGTGATCACAAGATCTCAGGGATCCAAGGCAATCTTACTTGCAAGTCGCTATACCTACTTGCGAACGAAGTTCTGGCGCAGACTTTCCTCTCGAGGTTTGAAAGTCAGATGGCAATGTCGATCCCATAACAGCCAATTAGACAATCATGCGAAAGGCTTCGAAGTGCTACAAGTACTTTTAAGCCTTTCGCGTTTTTTGACTATATCTGCGGTTCTATCAAACCGATTATGTTCAAACATGCGTGAGATTTTAAGTATGTTCAAGAGCCCTCAAATAAAAAAACCACATCGAAATTCGTTCTGTAGTTTTTGCGTCCGTTGCGAACAAACAGACAAACAAAAAATTCAATAAAATATTTTTGTTTCCAGAATCATAAAAAAAAATATCTTCAATGTACAGCTCCTTTACAATTTTATAATAGTAGGTATAGGTACCTAGATGAGCAATATGAAAATGTAGTAACTTTACACGCACAATCAAAGTACTTACAGATTCAGTCTAAAGCCTGGGATACACTAGGGAACATTTTGTCCCGAAACACGACGCGCAACACTCAATTTACGTGACGCTGAAACGTTGCATAGTGTGCCGCAACATGACCCACAACACTGTACGTGACGCGGGGCATGTTGCTTGCTCCCGCCTCGAGAGCGAGCGCACGTGTCCCGCGTCAGTGTTGCGCCATTTGTTACCGAGTGTAGTCGCGTACGCAACGTGCCTTTCCGCATCCACCACCTTCTCTTTCTCTTACGTTTCAACACACTTGATATAATTACTATGTACGCAGCACTAATAGCCACAACCTCCTCGGGCGACATTTCTATAAACACTGAGAAGTGTGGTCGACAAAATGTTCCGCGACATGTATCTCGGCACATTCCACGTAGTTGTTGAGGAACATGTTCCGCAACATGTTGCTCCATTTGTCCCCTAGTGTATCCGTGGCTTAATATAAACATGGCTGGGTTATTTTGTAAAATATTATTAAATGCTATAAAATAAAAATGAGTCTAGACTGTTAATTGCTTACACGTTTCTTAGATTTAATCTGGAGATAAGCGGTCTAAGGTTATATTCTCATGTCAACGATTGTATGATTCCACAGAACATTAAAAAACCATAGAAGTAGTAATTAAGTAAAAATACAAAGGAATAGCTGTCGCCAAAAAATACACTCACACAGACTTATAGGACGTCTTATTGGTTGCATACATTTTACCTTAAAATATAAGAAGAGCAGAACTACACACCTTATTTTACTGAAAATGAATTTAAAGTACGTTTTGACAAGGTATAAACTTCAATGATGCTTACAGAGTACCATCAAATCTGCCCCCATTTTAAAGTAATATACAACAAAATTATGTTTAAGCCACGTTGGAATAGAGTACACATTTATTTATCCCAATAATACCCCAATCTAGCGGTCAATAGCAAAATCAATGTACATTATAGTTTTGCTTTTCACCAATAGATGTCTAAAATTGTATTGTATTGCAAATCAGTCCTTAAATATAACAATGGTAAGGATGTAATTAACTTAACTCAAAATACGGACACCACATTCTGTCGTACATTTTTCACAAACTTACCTGAAATGATAATTTTGACAGCTCTAAGTAGTGTACCCCATATAGTATAATCGAAAATGAATCTAATCGATTTTCGATTATCGTTCCCGTAGAATATGGAATCGATAGTTATAAAAACACAAAAGCATTTATTTTTTTATTATTTTAGGTAGGGTACTGGCACCAGTAGTCAGCCTTTTAGTGGAAAGTCTGACTTCAAACTCGTATAAGAAAATATTAGAAAGATTAAATTGGAAATCTTTTGTATAAATTGCGTTACACATTTATTAAACTTTATTACAAAATTAACAAAAATTACAAAATTATCCTTTAATAATATGAAAAGCACGTTTTAACAAAATAAGGCACTTTTCACCAGTGCTCAGCCGCCAAAATCCAGTAATCAGCCACACTGCCACCAGTGGTCAGCCTCTCTTGAGATCAATCAAATATATAACTTATACCTACTTAAATCAATCTGTAAATTCTTCAGTAATTAAAAAGTTTCAGTATTTAAATAGTTTTCAAGTTTTTTTTTTTCACTTCTAAAAGTTTCTCGGCGATTAACAATTTTTTGCAGAAGCTTGAGCATAATGTAGGTGTATGTATGTATGCAGGAGCTCCTGAAACAGAAACCTGTAAGGAAGATAATTCCTTACAGGTTTTTTCAGGAGATTAAGTATGTTCTGAGAATTTTAATTTAATTTTATTTTATTTCCACAAAATCACGGCCAGTCTTCTATGCTTCTTCAGTTATGTCATTCAAATCTTCCAATTTCCTTTTCCTTGTTTCTTTTTTCCTTTTTACCTTTTACTCTCAATTTCTGACTAGAATTATCATTTTTCTTCTTTGTAGTCTCCTTCACTTTACTAGTTTATAATTTAGAGCTGTTTTGTTTTCTTTTTTACTTTCTTCTTTAAAATTTTTGGCCTCTGTAACTTTCTTTCCTGAATAGCAGTTAATCAATAATTTTATGAGCAGTCAGATCGTGTCTAAAAAGGCACGTCTCACTGTACATAGAGGAGTTCTCGTTTCCAAACTTATATAAGGTAGTGAATGTTGGGTATGGCAGAAGAAGCATGAAAGTAGATTGAATGCTGTGGAAATAAGAAGTCTGAGAAGCATAGTTGGAGTAAAGTTGATGGACCGAATGTGTAACAGTGGGATAAGGGAACGTTGCGGTATGGTTGAAGATGTAGTGACCAAGACAGAGAAAGGAATGGATGGAAGAAGATTGACGAAACATATATTATATGAGGTGAGGGTGAATGGACAACCAGGTAAAGGTCGACCTAGGCGTACATATTCTAATCAGATCCAGGAAGTTTTGGAAAAAGGTTAGGTCAAGAGTACCAGCAACCGGCGTGCGTGTATGAAAACAATTATAAAAGTTGAAATAGCGAAAGGAGTATGCAAGATCGTAGCAAGTGGACAGATGTTGTCTGGTCCAATGGTTTCCCAGAGCCAACATCTGTCCACTGGGAAAAAGGCGTGATTTGTATGTATGTAGAAAAGAAACTGCATAAGGAAACAATTTAAATATAGGGACGACTGAGCACTGGGTATACTTTCCCCAGTACTCAGCCATGTAACCAACTTCAACTGTTTAAGTGGCCGACTATTGGGTTTTTGACAAAACCGTTATGGTATGGGTATACTACATTAAAGGATGAACTCTGTACTTTAAAATGATACTAAATATAACTCTAAATAAAAAAACAGCGTTACAACCAGTACTCAGCCAGGGTGGCTGGATACTAGATAATGTATATACAAAGGGGACCCAGTATTCGGCCGCCTCATTATTACTAATTCTTAAGAAGAACACGATACTTTTTCATTGATTATGATGCCAAAACTATTAATTAATGGAAATGTTAATACAAAGTGCCTTAAAACTGACAAAAAAAGGAAAAATAATAATGTTTTTGCGAACGCTTCCACTAACAAAAAAATGGCGCGCGCGCCGCGTATCGCCTCGTCAGCAGACGACGTCGAAAAAACTATTATTTAAAATACTTCGCAGCCACTTAGCTAATATGTTTGGATTTGAATCGACTAATGAGGAGTCACAGAACCAATTTAAAGTAATTCTATAGGTTAGTTTCTATTAGAATGCTATTTCTATTGGTTTTGAACCGAAAAAGGCTGAGTACTGGTGCGGGGCTGACTACTAGTGTCAGTACCCTAACTTATTTCAGAATGATAAAAGAGAAGTTTTATAGTACCTACCGTAATTATGTCTTGCATTATACTTAGCCACTTTTATTATTATATTATATTATTATTAGCTATATTACAAAAAATTGTAGTAGATAAGTACTTAAAAATTTCAATAAATTAATTTAAGTTCGATTCATTCGATTCCTGTGTGTCATAGTCAATTGTGCTGAATTCTTGCAAGACGCTTCACTATGAAAAGTGGGCGGTACTTGTCAATGTGCTACGATAATTTTAGAGGTATTATTTTGTATATAAAAATACGATACTTCATAGACGTGAACTGTCAAAATTATCATTTAGCATCCTGAATTGGACAGGTATAGAAACTTCTAGAATATTGAAGTAAATATTTCGTGAAAACTTATAGGAAAATAAACCTTAAAATCAATCGCATAAACTTGTTTTTTGATTATTTTAGCCTGCGTTGTGCACATACACAAGTGTATATGTGTGAGGTAAATGCAATTACACTTAGGTTTTTGGCGACACAAACACGCCCCCATACGATTTCTAGTCCTAAGGATTTTTCTTTGTTCTGTGTATGATTCTGATTAAAATATATATGACTATAACCGACATTATATATTACGGTTACAAATTGGTACACGAACTTATTAGTGACAATAAAGATAGGCTTAACTAAATATAGACAAGAGCTTGAGCACAAAAACTGCACTTACCAATAGATACTATCATTAATACTCCCGGTACGCCGAATGCCAAAGGATAACAGTCATTATCACCGAAGCAGTGGACATCAGCCCTCAATATCGGCGTCAAGAAAGTGGAGATAAGACTACCGGCGTTAATAGCGAAGTAGAAGAGGGAGAAGAAGTAGCCCAAGTACTTTTCTTGCTCTGGTAACTTGAACTGGTCACCGCCGAAAGCCGAAACACAAGGCTTTATGCCTCCCGTTCCGAAGGCTATCAGCAGAAGAGCCACTACAGTAAATTGTCTGAAAAGAAGAAATGGTTCTGTTACACAGAATTAAATTAGAAAACTTAGTCAGTCCAATGAGTACCCGCTCATTGGAGGTCTAGAACGGTATGTCTGTCACTGTAAATGTATGGTTTCACCTCGCCTAATACCCCAAATTACAGTTCTAATGTACGTCTCCCCCCCCCTATTCCGGGTGCATGAAGGGTACACCGTAGTTCCCAAACCCCAGGGAGCCATCTCGAATCCGGATATGGCCCGGGTCAGGCCGGGGTGCGAGGGAAATGCTGCATGAGCCAACTTACACCCTGGCGTCAGAAGACCCTAGACGGCGTGCGGTTTTAGTTGGTAAGGGTCCAACATAACTCGCCCCGCTGGCCGCGGGGTGGGTATCCATGAGGACGGAAAAAAAAGGTAGTCTCAGGAATGAGACTACCATATAGATACCAATAATGCTACTTTGGTGAGTTTCGGCCTTCAGCTTGGAATATTGTAGGAAGAGGGATTCAAACCTCCGAAATTCAAAGGTCAGACGGCAGTTACTTCCTTATAAGTCGTATATGCCAAACTAAATGGATGCGAAGTAAGCGGACCCTAGGCTACGAAGAGAAAGGCTCGCATGCAACCGGGAACAACAGTAAGATGAGAGCAGAAGTTCAATACTTACAGAGAGGGTAGATTCAGTTGCGACATTGAGCTGACTGATATCAACGTGCTTCCGGCGGCATACACAAGAGACAGGTAAAATATTGTTCTGAAACAAAGAAAAAAAACACATATAATAAAAAGCGCCTTCAAAGTTAGTCCGGTCATGCACTTTGCTTGACCCGTCTGAATGTAGCTATTACCGCTTATAAGAGCTCGCAGTCACGCATAGCAGTTACACAGAAAGATGTCTACAACCGAAATTGCCGATAGAAGTTTTGGGTAAGTAGGTATTGGTACCATGAAACCATTTCCCCACAATCGAGTTCAAAACCCTACCGAATGACGAAGTAACTTCAAGGTACCAAAAATGTTTTTCGTATATCGTGGGGCTCGAAAGTTCGAGAAAATACAATTACCCGGGGGGCTGGCGGAGGTGACTAATCCAGATATTTTGTACCCGCGTGCCAGGCTTTAGTGAAAAAGGGGGTCGCTGTAAACTATGGTCCACTAGCGAAGGCATCTTTCGCAGTTCAAGCTCTTTATCTGTAATGTTACGGACGTGAAGACAATAACAGATGCGGTAGCTCCTCACGTGATATTTATGGGTGCATTGACACATTCACCGTAGCACCCCATCTTCCGTGTAAGGGTCGCCGCACACGGGCCACACGCGACAGCTACAAACGCCGCCTCGAGAAGCTAGAGGCGGCTACAAAGGTAGCTGAAGCGCGCGACAGCCACTTGTGGCCGGTGGTCGACACTTGCGGTCGCAGGACGGGATTGAATCTCTCTCTATATCCATATTTATTTCAATTAATAACAGACTACATGCGTGCGTTGCCTTCGAATTGAACAGGTTAACTGGGGTAAGGAACTGTGTGGCGGCGTTTTGTATCTAATCTTGGTGGCCGGTGCGGGCCACAAGAAGCGAGCAACGACGTTTTGTAGCTTGTGGTAGCCACCGGCGTCAACCGTGTGCGGCGAGTCCATTTAAAATGTATGAAAATTACAGGAATTATGCCGGTGGCGGCGTTTTGTGGTTGAGGTCGGTGGCCCGTGTGCGGTGACCCTAAAGGACAACTCTGATTACCTACCTCTTCAACCTAAGCATTTCAGTGACTATGCCCACATTCGCAACGCTTATTTCATCTGTCTATAATCATAGTAAAGCAGTGTGATATCGTACCATCTCGGCAATGCAGTGATTTCATAAACGTGTTCATACAATCTGTTGCCGTTGTACAAAGATAAAATCTTGTCTACTGTCATAAAACTACAAATTATATTGCCATTGAGTTCCCATTCGTTCAATTGATTAGTTCCGTCATTTAGTAAGACTTTTTCCTTGTAATGCAACTGTTACTTAAATATTCTTTCGTTAAGTCAATTGTTTTCGTATTTTGACTAAGAAAACCTTTTTTTTAAACGGATCAGAATAAAAATGTGACAGGACGTTTGTTTAGTAAGTGAATTTTAGAATTTATATATTTCTAATAGGTATCCATAGTTCAGCCATAGTTAATATGCAGTGAGGTAAAAAATAATAATTTATAACAACAGTTAAGTACAACTTAACTGAATACCTAATTAAATTCATTGTGTAAAACGTGATATCTCAGTGGTGCAAGTTACTCTAAGTTTACCAAAATAACTGGTATAAGTATACTCACAAACTCGCTAACATCAAATTATTGGTGTTTATTTTGTTTATGTAATTAAATTTTATTTTTAAATCTTGCACATAAATTTTACATTAAAGAATACAACATTTGTATTATTTTTATTACGAAATTATTGAACTTGACATTTAATGTCAAGTTTAATAATTTCGTAATAAAAATTCCTATATAACTTAACATTTTGACAATTTCTCTGAGTGAACTGGTATCATAAATTAAATGCTAGATACATAATACATTTTAATGCCAGAACATTTAAAAACCAACAATAAACATCTCTGTTGAATCTCTCTGTTGAAAATTAAAAACTAATAACTGATGTTTTTGCTTAAGAAGTGGTTATGTCGCAGCCCATACGACTAAATACAAACGATGTTCCGTCATCAATATTTTCCAGCGAGGAGACATTGAGCATAGCAAAGTATCCAAGAACCTTGGTCTTCTTGGTCCTGACCTTGGTTTTGGAATATCCACCTCGGTATTTACAAAAGAGTAAGAATACAACTACGTTTTTGAGGTGCCCGAGCCAGGAACCTACCGTTTTTTGTTGATCCGTCAATTACGGACATGGTAAGGCGGACGTTTGACCGTATCAACCGTTCCACAGGTCACAGGTTCACATCTAGAGAAGAGACAGTAAGTAATCTGTTCGACCCGCAGCGTTTCTGAACTAAGCTTTCTACTAATATCACACAGTTTATATATTAAAAAGGTATGTACAGTACATACAGCAGAATATCGAAAAAGAAGAAAGGCGAGCGTTTTCGTTGCCCTGTGTAAGCCAGGAAATTTTGTAACGCATTATGGAAAATCATCCTAGCATTCACAATCATTAGGTGAATAGGCTGTGTTGAAAGCCCCCACAGGAGTGCTTCAAAGATTAGTATCTAGTATGCTCTAAAGCTCAGAGTACCTAAGTACCTTTAGTTCAAGACATTTTAGAGTAAAGTGAGAGGGAGAGAAGATTGTGCATCATCAATTTTTAAAATAGAGTAAACCAATTGCCTCTAATTAACGTAAGTACATAGGTGATCATCTATAAAGACAACGGACTAAAGAATTTAGGTAATTAAAAAAATAACCGTAACAAGCTAAGACTGTTTAAAAAACTTCTTTAAATAAGTAGTCGTTCAGAGTCGTTTTTATGTTTCAGCCAAACCCGTTGGGATATTTTACTTCACAACAACAAGTAGTTAAGCTCACAAATTTTATAAAATATTATTGGCGATCGCCAGTTTATTTCTCAAGATATACCTACCTAAGTGTCCCTTGTCAAATGTCAACGTTTCATATTCTTTTAACCCAAGCGGCTTTAGTGTAAAGAGTAATAAACAGGCTAACTTACAAACTCGCATTTATACGTAGGGCTCCATCCTACATCGGTAGTTCAAACTCAGTAGAGTAAAAGGCATATTTAAGAGGTTTATTTTTAGTCATAGGTATATCAATTAGATATGTGAAGTTTAAGTGCTGCAAGTGTTATAAAATTTATAGGTGACGAAACAATACTTTTGCCAGCATGCATTCAATAGATCAGCTCATCCGGTTAAATATTACCCTCTGACTTAATATTTCACACGCTCAACATTTGCTTAGGTTTGTGAAAGTTGACAGTGCAGGCGGCTATACCACAATGCCTTTGCCTAAATCTTCTCCACTTTCTAAAATTCCTTAATTCGACGAGTATTGTTAATAAAAGATGACATTTATCTCTGGACTGGTTTTAAGCCATGATCGGCAGTTAAATTGATTAATAATAAAGTTAATTAGATTATATAAAATAGATACCTGAATCTGCCCAGCCAGCTGTCAGCAATCATGGCACCCATTAAGGGGAAGAAATAAGCGAACATTGTGAATACGTGGTATATCACAGTTGCACCATTGTCACTGTAGCCCAATTTATCGCGCAAATATAGTGACAGCACCGCTGAAAATAAAAGAGAAAGAGATTGTTCAATAGTCGACTCACTCGACTCATTTACCCAGAAGATTTCATAAACTTGTAGCAATAAATGATTAGACTTGAAACTTTTTGCGAAATATTGAGGAAAGTCTGTGTAATTTTTACATACAGGTAACTGCACTATTATCTACGAAGGCAGAAATACACTCCCATTAGATTTTGAGGCAGCATTTGGTTGCCGAAATATATCAGCAGATGTGGGATATCGGATGGATAGTACTGTATACTCTCGCCAGGTATCAATCCAGTTAAAATGTTAGCATATTGACTTAAGATAACCAAAAATGTTTAGGGACAAATGCAATCGGAATGCGGCAACGCACTGGGATCATCAATTTGTAAGTAAGTAACAGTGTATAATTTCACGAGTAGGTATCTTAAATGGGTCACAGTAAAAGAAGATTCATCCAAAATTACATTTTAAAATGCGATTGGGACGGCCTACTTGTAGAATTTAAGATGAACATTAATTATTGTCATCATGACCTCATTCTTATCAAAGAACTAGACGTCAATCGAATGTACGGGTTTGTAATTTCTACGAATTGTGAATAGGTACGCTTGCTTTGCAGGAAGTTTTTGGAACAAATCTGTCGTCATGTTTATAATGCGGTCCATTTTAGATAATTAATGTAACAATGCCAACATGACATATAAAATTAGATACACACGTTTGTATTCATTATTTACAAAAGGCTTTCACCGTTACTGCGAGATAGGTACAGAGTATTCATTCTGCTTTGGTCCGTTTTATAAAATGAGCGCCATCGATAGCAGGACATTAGTTAGGAAACTTCCGTTACTGAGACAAGTTGAGAAGTCTTTAGGTGACTGTAGCACATGAATAGCTATGGTACTTTACTCATGTGACTGTAGTGTCCGGTAAACGTCAGTATGCAAATAAAGGGCAAAGTTGTAAAACTGTTGTGAGGTGAGACAACCAGTAGACAACCTACTCTGTTTCTATGACGAGTGACTTACATGAGACAAAAAATTGTGTAACGTACCTACCTACCTGCTTACATAATTATGTATCTTTACTAGTATAATAACTACTTGCTGTTTTGTTTACAAATAGTATTTAATCACTGCAATTAGTCAAAGCAAAATTCAGTTTGCTGTTCAATAGAAATGTATTACTTATTGGTATTTTGTTTCTCCGCCCATTTGCAAATCCATAACCAATTGCAATCAAACAAACGGCAGATTTTAAGTCTATCTTTGTAGCACTATCGGAGTCTGTAATGCTGGGGTGACCCCTATTCCTTCGTTTTTAACTTCAGCTTACTATCAGGCGAGGTGAAGTCAAATTGACGTGTCCAATATAGAAAAAAATATTTAAATGAATCAAGTACTGAGCCAAATGGAATTAGGTCTACCTATTTAGAACAAGTACTTAGATAGGACGTGAAAACGCGTGCATCATGCGTTTTGATTAAGTTTTTATTTCCTATTCATAAATCCTTATCGGCGCGCGGCGGGTTCCTATAACAGCCAATTTAGATAAAAAAATACTTATGACTCGAATAAATCATCATAATTAACTGTTGCGACAACCCGGATTAGTAGTTCAAGTAGTTAATAAACCTATGTAATACGTAGTTCCGTGTTATCTTTATGATGCAGCTAAGTATAAACATGATACATGATCTCTACATGTTATTTAATTTGTTTTTCTAAGTTGCAGAGATTCAAAATAAGGCAGATTGTACATTATTTATTTCCGTATCTACAAATTTCTATATTTTCAAAAAACGTTTATTTTACCTTTTCTAGATTGATAAATATTTAACTCCAACTGAACAACTGAATTCATGTGAAAATTTGTGAAGATGTTTTGATGTTCATCACGCAATCATGCACAAACCGCTAAATGGATGTGGTCGATTTGGTACGGGGATAGATTTTTTTTTATTCCTGGAATGGGTTCCCATGGGTTGCAGGAATGATATGTATGTTATACTTGATTATCCAATTTTAATAATTAATTGATATTATTCCTACCATATTACTTCGATCAATTACTAGGGTGAACACTTTCTACTAGGACAGAAAAGTTAGATATAGATATAACATTGCGAAGAATATTTTATTTATCAGCAAAAGCTAAATGAGATCGGTCGCATGCAATCTGAGCATCTAAGATACCTACCTAGATATTCATATACGAGAGAGCGAGCTGCAAAAAAATAAAGAAATAAACGAATGGAACCTTTGGCTTTTTCAATAGTCAAAGTTTTTCAACCGAATATAAAAACAAATTGAAACAACGCGAACGCGTTAGTTTTCACGTCAATTTTCCAATTCAAGTGAATAAATCCGCCAATGTGATTCGTATTCGACTCCATTGACAAAACTCATTTCATCGCTTTATTTAGACACCGCTTTTGCATTTCGACCCTGGTTCGTTGTGTCAGTATTCAATCAATAATAGTCAGTTATCGGTCGGGTTGTGATTACTAATATTGGCAAAGAAGTCAGAATTTTTGAGTTCAGTTATTTGATAATAAATTAGGTACTTAATTTAAATAGGCAAGTTTGTTATGAGTTTATAAAATCAGTGGTTTTAGAGATTTCGACGTGATTTTTTAGAAATGTTACTTTGATACATCTTACCTACTTGTATCTTTGTAGGTCGAAAAATGACGCCTAAAACTGAATTTTGAAATCCTTTTCTTTTCCAACTCATTTTACAATGAAATAGTATTTTAATAAATTAAATTGGGTAGGTACAGCATATTCCGTATTTAGTGGCGCAAACTCTACGGCACCATGACTGTGACAATGAGTTAGGAAAAGGGTCTGCTTTTGGTATCGTGGAATCTCCAGTAGGTCTAAAACCTTTACGCAATGCACTAAAATCGAAAGAGAATTCTCGGTCGTTTCGTTTCGCAGGTCGCTAATAATGTTATTTAACTTCAAGAAGTGACACTACTGAACATTATTACCAGAAGTTGCGAAAAGCTCGGCTATTTTAAGTTTATTTTTTTATTATTATTATAAAAGAATTACAAGAATACCATACATTTTAGGTAGCTTGATCTTGGCAGTATGGCTGACATGTCCGTATCAAAACGTAGACTTCTAAGAAGGAAAAAAAAGGGAAAAGGTCCGAGAGGTGAAAATCTTCGAAATGGAAGCTGACACGAGTCGATTTTCGTGAGTTCTCCATTACTACTCGTAAGTACCTATCGAGCCATTGCAGAGGAGAGTCGAGTTGTCCTTCGATAGTTATAGGCAGGGCCCATCGTTATATAGATAAAGTAACTTTAATTGTGAAACATGGCACAAATACCTGACAGATAACGCATGTTAAATGTGGGTTAAAACACGTGTTGCTGATTGCATAATGAGTATCTACCAATCGCTTAACCCTACTTATTAGGCACACAAAACGGTTCAAAGCTTTAATACGGTAAGGGACTTCGTTTGGTAAGTACCCTTCCTTTCTTTATGCCGCACGTCGCGTCGGTCTCCTTCCGGAGATGGCAGAAGGGACATTATTAGAGATAGAAAGTGTTGAGTACACGTACGTACACACAAATATAATTATATATATATATATATATATGCATGAAAGATGAATAAAACACACTTAACTCAGACTACAAGAATAAGATCTTATTCTTCTAGTCTGAGACTCTTATTCTTCTAGTCTGAGACACTTAAGGATTCATTGTTAAAACTGATGGATGTTGAAATTACACGTACGTACACACAAATATAATTATATATATATATATATGCATGAAAGATGAATAAAACACACTTAACTCAGACTACAAGAATAAGATCTTATTCTTCTAGTCTGAGACTCTTATTCTTCTAGTCTGAGACACTTAAGGATTCATTGTTAAAACTGATGGATGTTGAAATTACACGTACGTACACACAAATATAATTATATACATATATATATGCATGAAAGATGAATAAAACACACTTAACTCAGACTACAAGAATAAGATCTTATTCTTCTAGTCTGAGACTCTTATTCTTCTAGTCTGAGACACTTAAGGATTCATTGTTAAAACTGATGGATGTTGAAATTACACGTACGTACACACAAATATAATTATATACATATATATATGCATGAAAGATGAATAAAACACACTTAACTCAGACTACAAGAATAAGATCTTATTCTTCTAGTCTGAGACTCTTATTCTTCTAGTCTGAGACACTTAAGGATTCATTGTTAAAACTGATGGATGTTGAAATTACACGTACGTACACACAAATATAATTATATATATATATATATGCATGAAAGATGAATAAAACACACTTAACTCAGACTACAAGAATAAGATCTTATTCTTCTAGTCTGTGAATCTTATTCTTCTAGTCTGAGACACTTAAGTATTCATTGTTAAAACTGATGGATGTTGAAATTATGTCACCGGATCTTGATAGAATAATAGGTACCTAAGTATTTACACAGACAATGCAAGACACACAGGATAAATCCATAGATTAGATAACTATATTAATAATTGATTAAAATTGGTTTAGATTAGTTGATAACGTATCGTCGATCCTCGGTTCGATTATATCTAGTCAGTATTTTTTTTATTTGTTAGTTTAATTTAATTTAATTTAATGTAAATTCAAGGTATGGTAGGTTTGATATGCAGGTGGTATAGACGATAATATGGTAGATGATGTTGGGACAAAGATAGAAAAAACTGAAGGTGTATGCCAGGATAGGAATGAAAAAAAAAACCATCATAACAGTTTACCAAGTGTGTCAGAATAACTTAACTAGTTATTCTGATACTCTTGGTAAACGATACACTTCTATAAGTATATGAATAGATATTCTGTATAATTCTACACAGCGCTATTTAGACTAAAACGAAGCATAGCTAGCTGGTTAGTTAGTATTGTAGAATGTGGAGAAACACATTTTTTTGTGTATATATGCAGATAATATACATTTACGCAAATATTTGCACTGAGCGGGAATCGGACCCGCGGCCACAGAATATAATAATAGTACTAACGTACCGCGGCTCCTGACGCAAGCAAACAATCTAACGCAAGTCTATATAGACCAGTGCAGATAGCTATGAAAATGGTAAAAAGTAAAAGAAATTTATAGTAGGATGAAACCTGTTGTAAAAGGAAGAGAATATAATAAAAATGATAGGAAAAATAAATTACGGGCGATCTGAGCTCGGGAAGGGGGGAGGGGGGTGAGTTTTAAGGGTAAAAACGGTTTATCTCGATTTCCGGCAAAACTACAAGTCCTATGGAAAAAAGTTAAATGACAAAGTTGTAGGTAATAAAGAGACCTACAACTTTTCTATTTACACTTTTTTCACATAACCTCAAAAAGTATGTGAAAAATTCAAATAATCAAGTTTTTGGTTTTTTATTTTTATCTTAAGCAAAACAAATTTGTTTTCCACGAAATTTGGTGAAAACTTAGCTTTTTATGTCCCAAAGACACTGTAATTTTTTTGATTTGAAATACTCTTTTTTCAGCTTATTTTGACTAAATATCGAAAAACCACCCCAATTTTCAATCGAAAAATCTCACGTCAAAATATCAGCTTTTTAAAAAAAGTCAAAGAGTTTTTTGTTCTCTGAAATCTCTTCTTTCTGATAATGTAAAAATATATATACATTGCTATGGTAAATGTTCTCAGAAAATGCAAAGAAGAAAAACTCGAATTCGAAATTAACATTTTTGTATTTAGTCATTTCCTCGTTGAGGTGGGATGAAAAGTTACATGTTGCACTATAACTTCATGGTTGCACTCGAGTGCAAAGATTTTTCGCCTTGTGCTCTTTTGATTCCCTCGCTAAAGCTCAGGGTTCTATTTTGTGATTATTGTATTTAGTCATTTCCTCGCTGAGGTGGGATGAAAAGTTACGTGTTGCACTATAGCTTCATAGTTACACTCAAGTGCAAAGATTTTTCACCTTGCGCACTTTTGATTCCCTCGTTAAAGATCTGGGTTCAATTTTTAGAACCCTTCGCGTGCTCAGTTTTGATGACCGAGCAAGCGAAGGGTTCATAATTTGAATCACGAGCGCAGCGAGCGATTCACAAAATAGAACCCTGAGCTTTAGCGAGGGAATCAAAAGAGCACAAGGTGAAAAATCTTTGCACTCGAGTGCAACCATGAAGTTATAGTGCAACATGTAACTTTTCATCCCACCTCAACGAGGAAATGACTAAATACAAAAATGTTAATTTCGAATTCGAGTTTTTCTTCTTTGCATTTTCTGAGAACATTTACCATAGCAATGTATATATATTTTTACATTATCAGAAAGAAGAGATTTCAAAGAACAAAAAACTCTTTGACTTTTTTTAAAAAGCTGATATTTTGACGTGAGATTTTTCGATTGAAAATTGGGGTAGTTTTTCGATATTTAGTCAAAATAAGCTGAAAAAAAGAGTATTTCAAATCAAAAAAATTACAGTGTCTTTGGGACATAAAAAGCTAAGTTTTCACCAAATTTCGTGGAAAACAAATTTGTTTTGCTTAAGATAAAAATAAAAAACCAAAAACTTGATTATTTGAATTTTTCACATACTTTTTGAGGTTATGTGAAAAAAGTGTAAATAGAAAAGTTGTAGGTCTCTTTATTAACTATGTCATTTAACTTTTTTCCATAGGACTTGTAGTTTTGCCGGAAATCGAGATAAACCGTTTTTACCCTTAAAACTCACCCCCCTCCCCCTTTCCCGAGCTCAGATCGCCCGTAATTTATTTTTCCTATCATTTTTATTATATTCTCTTCCTTTTACAACAGGTTTCATCCTACTATAAATTTATTTTGTCTCAAAGTCTATCGGCACTGGTCTAATAGTGAGAGAAATACAATAAATAGGAGTAGGGATTAACATCTAAGAAAAAATACTTTTCTTAGATGATAATCCCTACTCATGTACCAAACACCACAGAATAACTAATAGCGCTACTAACACCCACAAAAACTAGAGAGTAACTAATAGCGCTACTAATACACACAAATACTACCTACAGAGTAACTAATAGTACTACTAATACACACAAATGAATAGTATCATTCAATAGTGCAATTTAAACTAACCGGGATTCTAAGATTTTACTTATTTAAATTGATTGATTTACTTACTTAGTAAAACGTGATAACTACCACTTCAGTTTCAACTGATCGCAATTCCTATATTTCCTATCACTAACTAGGCATGGAAATAATTTTCGTGATCTGTAAAAAGCATAACGAGCTGAGTTTGAGATTCTTTATTTCAATCATTTACATAATAGTTAGTGGGTATTCTAAATTTACGTTACAATAATAGTCGCTAATAGATTTTTAACACTTCTTTCATTAACATTTAAACTTCGTAACGTCATTTCTGTCGATATACTATTAGTGAGTATTTTAGTCCCTTAACAATAGAGATAATAGTTATGTTTGTTTCTTCTTTACCTAGAATAGGTTTGTATGGGTTGTGGGAATGGGAACAAGATTCCAGAGATCAGGAAACAGCATCATCGTCATCTTCGCGTTAGCTCCGTTCACACCCGAGGCCTTCCCTATGTGCTCTGGGGTTCGCTTTACGGCTTTTACTTTTCACTTAGTAGGTACTTTTCGCTTCGTCTTTGGGATCCATGGTAGTGATCATGGAAAAGTCACAAACAAGGTATAAAAGTAAAAAATCTTTAGTAGTCATATTAAACCATTTACCTACGGGGCAATTGGCTTGGCGATTATACCTATACATTTCAGTAAACCAATAAAATGTAAAACATTACAGACATAAATCGTAGGCATTCGATATTTTTGATTTACTTAACTGCTTACTCGCAATGATTGAAACTTATTCTTGTAGTCTGAGGATTGAAAATTCATTCTCAAAATTTTTTCGTGTCGGGCAATCTGCATTCACGATAAATGTATTCGATTAGGATAAATTTTTACCCCTCAGTTCTGCTAGTGAAGTGCCTTGCGGCACAGAAACGTTTTCACAAAGTTTACATGTAATAAGTATACCTACTGATAACTAGTGCGATGTTTGTGCTGGAGCAAGCCAACCTCGCCTGCAAGCCGGTACATTCGCTAATTGACGAACGAGACTTCGGTGCTGGCTTTGCGCTCGAGCTTGGGCAGTCAGATGGCAGTCGTATCTATAAAAACGTATAACTAAACCAAATCTTAAGGAGGAGTATGGAGGCTACAACCGGGAATATTCTTTACCTTCACCTATATTGCTGGGCATTGTTTAGACGCGGTCAGTCAGTCAGTCAAACAGTACAGGGCTCTACCAACATCTTCAGGGCTTAATTCAACCTCCCCTGCTCGTAGGTGCAAACGCTGAACAGCTGATGAGACTCTGGCGCAGGCTTTCCTCTCGGGTTTAATGGTCAGACGGCATTAGCTCTCGTAAAGTACAACAAACCAATCAAAAACAATAAGTAGACCCTGGGCTTCAAAGGGTAAACTTTGGATGCAACCAGGAAATCGCTAGGAGGACGATGATGATGAATAAATAAGTGCATGCCAAGTTACATTCGTAAACAAATACTTAATAGATAGGTACATAGAAAATCGCAATAGACAGTTTAAAAAATAGCATTAGCTAGTTCGCAGTGCATTATACTCGTAAGTTATTGAAACTACTTACATAAAACAATCAATAAAATCTTACTTACTTCGCATGCCATAATACGAAAATCTTTCACAGAACTCATTTGTTACTATAAATCCAACTGATTTTGGATACGGCAATTTCTGGAACAAAAAAGAAAATAAACCTTTAATTTTTATTTTATTGTTGCATTTTGATACTTATATTATGTTATCTAGTGTTTACTCAAATCTCAAAAAAAAATTGACGGCCTTTGTGGCTTAGCGAGAGTGCATTCGACTGCTAAGTACGACAGGGGGCGTGATTCTCGCTCGGTGCAAATATTTTTTACCTATACATGAATATGTCTATTTGCATTAGTTTATATTTATGTTTATCCGCATTCTAGAGAGTGCTGTGTAGAGTGTCGTAGAATATTTATTGGTTTATTTATAAATGCCTAAAAATACTTATATCAAATGAACCTATTTGTTTATTATCATCCTGCGTCAGGTGCATGTATACCTAATCACAGTTACGTCAGTAAGCAATAGTCACAGTGAATAGGCAAAGAAATTGCGCTAAATGAGGAAAATTATTGTATTACTAGCTGTTGCCCGCGGCTCCACTAGCGTGGATTTCGAATTCCGTTTCAAATTCCTTTTTTCGTGCGAAAGTTCCTTCGGATACCATCCTCGTTAGCCATCAGGAGTGGTTAAGTCTGGCTTGGACCTGATATGAACCGCACGCCGTCTCAAGTCTTCAGTCGCCGGGGTGTAAGATTGCTTAGAGCATATTTATCCCCACTATCATCCTGATGATAAAAGTAAACCTAAGTAGGTACCTGCGTATCTTATTAAAAAAAATAAACTCAATGACAGAAAATAAAATACCTAGGTACCTTCCTAAATAAACCCATTTGATAATAACTAAACTAAACTCAATAAACAAGCAAAATCCCTAAAAACCAATATCTATATGCCTACGAATGACTAATCCTACTGAATTCCACTGCGGGTGACGTAACCTACGACAAACTTATTATTTGCGGTTGGTACAGTAATCGGGTCTAGGGATCGAACCGCAAAATTAAGTTTGTTTTTATTGTATAACTAGCTGTTGCCCGCGGCTCCGCCCGCGTGGACGTCGATTTTCGCGTTTTTTTTACTATGTACTATATTTTTTATATATTTATATATACGGTTCTAATCAGCCGATTGTGATAAAATATGCGTAAGATTTTGAGTCTAACCAAGACCTTTCTAATAAAATTCGGATTTTGATGCGGTTTTTTTATTAGAAAGATCTTGCTTAGACTAAAAATTTACCGTATGTTTGGTTGTAATTGGTTAAGTAGAACCGGAGATATGACCAAAAACAACCTAAAAACGAAGCACGGGCGAAGCCACGGGTATCAGCTTGTATAAAAAGTAGCCTATATGTTGCCCAGAACTATGAACTATAACCGTACCAAGTTTGATCAAAATCCCTCCAGTAGTTTTTGATCCATGCGTGCACATACAGACAGACAGACAGACAGACAGACAGACAGAAAGACAAAAAATTTACTTATTGCATTTTTTGCATTAGTATCGATCACCAATCATCCCCCAATAGTTATTTTGTAAATATATTCAATGTACAGAATTGACCTCTCTACAATTTTATTATAAGTAATAAGTATAGATTATATTTTTCCGGGATAAAAAGTACCTAATAATATCCTGGGCACCACGCCCAGGATAGTAACACCCCCTGCCATTTATTTTTTTGATATTTTCAATATAGGTACAGAATTATCACTTCTACAGATTTATTATAAGTAGGTACCTATAGATGATACAAATGATGCATGGAAAACTTCTAGACCTTGGAATTACCTTTTGTAGTAGTATTTGCCCTCTATCTATAAACTAATGGACGATTCTCAATCCAGCAATCCTTTTATTTCAGTTGTTCCACTGAATGCTCAATGTACAGACACAACTAATTTATAATTTTATGACCAAAAATGGGACCTAAACATGACATACAGGATATGTATACGAACATTCATCTTCAAAATATACCTAGTCTACGGAGGGTGTCGGAGTAATCAATAACTTCGCGCAGAGAGCACAAATGCGCAAGCTGGTTAGAAGTCACCACACTCGCCGGTCGCCGCCGCGCCGCCGAGGTGAACAAACGAAATAATATTCAAGTTATTTTCTTAAAAAGATTTGAGGGCGATAAATTAAAAACAGGACAAAACTGCCTTCAAATGTATAGTATGTACCTACACGAAAAAATGTACCTATGTATCTACTCGAAAATAGAAATGTACTTTTTATTAACCTACATAATAATAAAATCGTAATGATATTTTCGATGTTCGAGCATCACCTGTAAACATGAAGCTATAGATAAACATGGAGGCCAAACCGGGAAGAACAGCTTGATCCAAATACCTACATGTCTGTATCTCACTCTCTGTGGGCCGACTTCTCTTTCGTGTATTTGTACAATGTTGCTATCTTCTTATTAATATCTCCTAGTAAATTATAGAAATAGACCATACTAACCAAAAATGCAAGTAAAATGATTTATAAATAACTCTATAGTTCGACTACGATTATTAATGTGGAAATTGAAAAATTATATGCCATTTATTATGCATGATTGGGTAGTTGAATCAGGAAATCAGTGAATTAAATTCCCATTGTCTATGGATTCAGTACGTAATGTGGCAACATTAGTACTACATGTCAACTATCAATAAACAATATGGCAGTTGTTTATTATTGTTTTGGTTTTTAACATATTTAAAGTTAATTATAAGTATAAACTCAAAAAATGGTGCAAAATTGTATAGTGCGTGGTTGCGGTATTACGTGGCGTCAAGGATGTGATATAAAATTCCACGCGAAGTGTTTAAACTTGTTTAAATGGTGATATCTTGCTTAGAAGGTTATCATACTTAGAAAGAGAAGTCGGCCCACAGAGAGCAAGATAGTAAATACAGACTGAGCATCAAGTAGGTATTGGAAGTGAGGCCTCCATGTTTATCTATAGCTTCATGCCTGTAAACCACTGAACCGATTCATCCATTTTGCACGAACGTTTATCTAGGTCTAGGGTATGTGATCATAACATAAACTGCGGTAAGTATATCCAGACCAGACCTATAGGTAATAGCAGAAATAGTTCAAAACCATTACTGACAAAACCCTATTATTACAAGGCAGATCTGCTCCAACAATGTATAAACTAGGATTTTATAAATAAAAAATTTTTAATTATAATTTTAATTTATAGATCTTTACAAAATTTAGCAATTCGATTGAACTCGGATACTGTCTAAATCCGAACTTTCCGAATCACGCTATAGTTAATAAAATTGATGAGCAAGTAAAATATAAAATTTCGAAAATACTAATAGGTACCTATATGATTCAGCCCACTGCTGGGCCTCGATTCTGCTAAAGACAAACCACTGATATACCACTGACATTCTAAAAAATGCCATTTAATTGTAGACTTTATTGGTATCAGGTTAAAGTCTAAAGTCAAATGATATTTTGTAGAGCGAATGAAAAAGTTAAATGAATTGTTTTCATTTGATTTTAGACTTTAACCTGATAACTATAAAGTTTACAATTAAATAGCAGTTTTTTGGAGTGTCAGTGGTAAATCAGTGGTTTGTCTTAAGCAGAATCGAGGCCCTGGACGTAAGCGTCTCCCAATGTGTATAAAATGAATAGAACTATAACCAAACACTTCGTCGATTTCTCTATTGTTTTTATTTGGCATGAGTGAGAGGCTGAAAGTAAAATAATGAGTTTTTGGTTATTATGGTGGATATGCCCCATCAAGAGCTTCGTACCCAAACTGACCTTACATGCAAACTGGTACACCTGCTGATTGACGGACAAGACTCTGACGTAGGCTTTCCTCTCGGGTTGGAAGGTCAGACGGCAGTCTACGTACTTTGAGCCAAATTGATACAAAGGCAACAATACCGTGACCCGGTATATTTTTTTTTCTACGTATAGTTATTTATTCTATGGCTCTGCTACGGGACACTGGTGGATTGATACTGATTAATACCTACTGAAAGTATACTTAATGCCATTCATTAAGAATTTAATCAATTTTTTTGTCATATCTCTGGGTCGTTGAAGCTACGCTGTTAAAGTGTATGACGATGATCTGTAACAAATTCTTTTTAATGAAATCGTTTTGGTCAATTATCTTAAAAAACTTGAAACGAAGGAAATTAATTTATTATTATATCACAAAAGCTGTCATTAAATTGTATGTGACCTTCAAATCTTATTCATTATTCTTTGAATGCCTTCCGATTCAATGACATTTCGAATATCTGCCTGCATGCTGCCTGCACTCCATTTTAGTTTCAAAACTTTCAAATGTAAATGAACTGTGAATGACATTGGTACGAAAACAATAAGTACACATTTACATTTTAAAGACTTAACCACCGGCAGTTAAAAATTGGCCTATGTTGTATTACGAGTACCTATCAACACAAGTAAAGACTCTTGCCTTCACTTGTGTTCGGGGAGGTCGGAAGCTTGCCGGTTTGATTTGGTACCCTTCACATAGTCTCAGTCATTGCTAAAACAAATCAATTTACCTTATTGGAAGGACTACTTTTTTTACATAGGACTACTTTATTTACATTGGAACTACTATGAAAAATATTAGCTGACGCTGGCTGACGCAATGGAAGCAAAACTTAGCATCAAAAATGTTGATTATCACTGTACGGCAAGGTTTCTACTTCAACGCACTTTCTACTCGACTGTGAAGGAAGGGTTATGTTGTATGGTATTGTCGGCAGTTTACGTGAATACCTATTAGGTACACATTGAAATAAATGTATTTTAACGAATTCTATCGTAATTCATTTGGTTTTATTTTATTATTTCAAGGCTACAATGAAATTATTATTTTATTATTTGAGAAAATATTGAAATCTGTGTAAATAATAAAATAACACCAAAAACATCGCTAGGTAGGTATACAATCCGTTAGACAGAGTTTTATTTCAAAGGTTACGTTTCCACATTTAATTTTTCACAAGGTATTACGTAATACAATAAACTTATTGCCTGAGTTTAGGTGAGTTTGGCCCATACTAACGAAGCTCTAAGTATACGACCAACCTTCATCCCACCAGCTACGTATCTAATCTTATTTTTAAGTAACTTTACAGGTTTACAGTTCAGTGACTGTCAATAAACTTATAGTGCACGGCATCTAACTTGGCAAGATTTTGGAGTAGTGTGGGCCCCTCTACTCCAAAAACTTGCCAAGCTAGATGCCGTTCACTATAAGTAGTAATCCCACCCTCATTCCCACTACTGTAACTTCTGTACGTATACCAGAATCAACAGTAGTGACACACGGACGCACCGAGTAGGTAATGACACTCGGGAAGTGCCAAGGAAAGCTAAACTGTTCTGGAATCGAAATTAATCAGAAGTAAATTTGTAGGAGTTAGAAATATAATAAATCCTTACCTACCTAGTATAACGGAAGACAATAGACACAAATAGGTAAACTACCTATAAAAGAATAAGCACCACGGACACAATGAAATATTATGGGTCCGAAGTTAGCTATATTTGTTTACAGTAAGTACTCGTAGTAGAAACGCCTAAATTCACGGCAATTTACCCCAGTTGACACGGGATTCGCATAAGTAATAGGTATACCGCTCCACTTGTCTGTTTTCACGATTTTATCATTGTGGCTTGCGACAAAGAGATAATCAAATTGCCGTGCCGTACAAGATTGTTTGTGGTGGTCTCTCAATTTTCTTAAATGGTCGCCTCTAATTGCGAGGCGGCTTGGATAAAGTATAAAGACCGGTTGGAATAATCGAGAAATTGTTTGACCTAGATTTTGTACAAATGACAGATGGTGGTCGCTCCCGTATAAGTCAAGATGAACCAAATATAAAGCAGGCAAAGAGCGGCTCCCTGGGCGCCAACTCAGCGCCAAGCGCCAACATGCAAGTTGGATGGATGTTTCTTGTTTGCACGTTGGCTTGGCGTTCGGATGATGATAGAAATTATATAATACTAGCGACCCGGGACCCGGCTTCGCCCGGGTGTAAATTCCAGTTTTCTTTGCTATAAACCTCACAGAGCTCGAGACCTTTCCAACGAATGCAAAACCGTGGAAATCGGTTCGTGCGGTATGGAGTTACAGCGTCAGGAAGGAAAACCCGACTTATTTTTATATAGTAGATAAAGTAAAAATATACATTATAGAAACCCTATTACAAGTTATTCTTCAGTTTTGGTGGTTTAGATAACCTAAGTCCTACAATATTTGTGTATCTGAGTATTACGCGACTCCGCCTGTGTGAAATTCTGATACCGTCCCTGCAGCCAACTGGATCCTAATCCCGGGATAAAAACTAGCCTACCTATGTGTTATTCCAGACTATAATATCACCCTGTAGGAAATTTCAACCAGATGCCTAGGTGCCTACGGTCAGCTGTTAGAGCGAGATTGAGTAATAAACATACAAACATCCACATAAACTTTCACATTTATAATAGGTATTAATTTTATAATATTTATAGTAAGAGTAGGCAGAAATATTTATTTGGAAGATTTACGATATATTCTCACCCGGCATCTGATATTTACTTATTAAGTAAATAAAGTTTCTCTTTTTAAACAAATACGGCAAAAGAGCTAGGTATTCACACGCCGCAATAATTTACGAACATTAAACATATAACTTTATATTATCACGAAAAGCAAAGACTACACAAGATAAGGCTTATTATTTGACTGTAGGAGACGCATGTTGATTTACAGCACTTTAACATTTAGCCAATGGATACTTTTGATCTCAGATCTTATTGTTGAATAGAAAGGCCTTATAAGTTACATCTACTTACTTTGATTTAAAAAAATAATTGGAACTCCATGCAAGAAAGATTCAGTTATAAGTCCACGGGAATGAAGTCGCGGGCAGCGGCTAGTAATTTAATCTATAGTAATAATAATAAATCTGAAGAGTTTGTTGGTTTGGTTGAACGCGGTAATCTTAGGAATTGCTGAATTCGAAATGAAAAATTCACAGTATGTCACAGGTAAAGCCGCGGGGATAACTAGTACGCGTAAATAATAAGCAGTAATATTTTTTTGGTTACGAACGGTAAGCGAGTTAAAACGCACTTCAAACAAGTCCCTACCAAGGTTTAGTCATCGTATAAGGAAGAGGAAGGAAGCGGATTGTACCATAAGCAATTGCATTACGCGCTATGCTTTACGCGGCACAATACCAAAAAGAAAGTGTATTGTATTGCCCCGTCCGTCGTCATGGATACATTATTGAGAGGTACCTAACTAGCGCGAAATCTTGGTTTATCTCTCTTGGCAGAGAAGTCGATGAAGTTCAACCTTCAAATAATTCTGATAACCAGATGGGATATATGTATTTTTTATCAATTATTATTCGTATTTAACATGCCTATGATGACTCGCATTATCAAAAAGTGATCATTGATATATTTTTGCATGACTATTTTCATGGGCTGTTTTTACAGGGAACCTATACCATTAAATTTGTAATTAATTTATCTTCAGGTTTTTGTGATAGTAGTGTTTGTACCATGTAACGTACGTTCCAGAGGTAACGTAGATTATGATATAATGTAATGTGTGAGCTTACTACCCATTGTTCTAAGAATAATGGCATTGAGTAATCACCATGAATTATTTAAATGACTATACACTAGTAGAACGCGTAATACCTACCATATTTTTAATAACAAAATACAGAACGTAAAAACAGATAACGGTATAATTTTGCTTTGCGGATGCAAATTTACAAATTATAGTTTTTTTGTGTTAAAATGAAATTTTTACATTACCCAACGCCAAGACCAGCACTTTTTGGGTCCATCTCCCCTACCGCAGCCCGGGTGAAGTAGCATAGTCACATATATACTTCACTGTCGCTGCAAAACGTGACCGTACCAGCGAAGGCGACACTCTTATTTGCGATGTTTCGGACATGAAGGCTACTAACTGCGGAAGCCGGCATTGAATAATAATAAAGTGTCTTTTGAATTTGGATCACAAAGTCCTCACCTAATAGATTATAAGTATAATATATATCTATCTAAGTAGCTCATAAACTAGCCTTAGATTGTAACTGACAAAACCGTTTGCAGGAATTTTGCGGTTTTAATAGATGCCTACCTTAATATTTTATTACAAATAATATGTATCTCTTTAAAGTGGTGATACTGAGTGATACATTTATGCCTATGGTGATATAATATTTCCAGTAGGTTGCTCAACTCTCAGCATCTATTGCAATATCTCATGCCCATCTCGGTGTATAGTCTTTCACAAATATCCTCCATAATATTGTGTTGATTTATACAATGTATTTCATAACTTTGATCAAACCATTTTTGGGATTTATGTAAATTTAAAACGTAGGTAACAATTTGCCAGTAACGCGTGGGTGTAAAATGTCAACTTCGACGTGTGTCTATAATTATAATTTGTATATAAAATCAAAATTCTTCTTACGTTTAATTCAAACTATTGGATCGCGAATCTGCAAACGGAAAGTAGGATGTACCCCAGCAGCTGGGATAGACTGAATGCGCAAGGCGGAGTATCGGGTGCTTTGGCCTAATGTACAGCAATGGACTGCAATTGGCTTATTGATTGATTATATAATACTAGCTGACCCACCCCGCCTTCGCCCGTGGCGTATTTCGAACCTCGATGCACCCTTTTTAACTCACATAATATGCTCATAATTTATCAGTTTTCCTAAAATGTATGGGAATCTACCGGAATTGTTCACATTTATGATTATTGCTCCGCTCCCTTGTGCAGTAGCATGATGATATTTAGCCTATGACATTCACGGATAATGTGGCTTTCTATTGTTGAAAGAATTTTTAAAATCAGTTCAGTAGATCCCGAGATTACCCCTTACAAATTAACAAATATACAAACACACAAACTTTACTTCTTTATAAGTAAGTATAGTATAGATAATGTTTGGTTTTACTATTTGTTTGTGAATTTTGCTTTGATTTTGCTTTGATAGGATGTAGCAAAAGAATAGTTATAGCTCTGTGCTATTACTTACTATATAGAAAAAGTCAATGCTTCTTTTTTTATCGTCTCATATTGTATTTTAACTACCTATAAAAAGTTTGGAGACCTTGCAATGCAATCCGACTAACAATAAATTAAAGATGACTATGAAGTAGGTTTTTCCTTTTGTACCTACTTTTAAAACGAGTTTCCTTAACTTCTGACCTTCGTATTATCAGGTATCAGGCCTTCGTAGTATTATCATTTCGTCTAGGTATATTTTTAATTAATTAAGTTAATTCATTGTGTTAAAATGTATATATTTATGACTTCTTGGTCTCATTGGTCTTATTGTTCATCTTGGCACTTAAAAACTTAGCACGAGTTGGTCCGAATTTGTTAGAGAACCATCTTCTACCTACGTCTCTTTTGTAAGAGAAAACGCGAAAATCTTTTTTTTATATACTTAGGTAAGTAGTAGGCTATCCGCTACTTTATACCATGTCCGTTGCTTCATACGTGCGTGTCACGCATGCAGACGCTTACATTTCGTGCAAATGGTATGTAGGTACCTACTTCTTGCACGAAATTAGCATATTATTTGCACAAAAGGAGATGGAAAACGGTGGGCCCAAATGTAATAAGTTGAGATATGATCTAAAAAATTAGTCATATTTTTGTGTTTTAGAATATGAAAAATCACCTCAATTCTCAATCTGGAAGCGGAGATATATGAAAAAATAGTTTTCGTGAGATTATCGATTGAGTAATCAATTACACAGTTACGAAAATAAAATATTTGCAGTAAACAATTAACTCAAAGTAATTAAATATGCACTATCTTACATGCAATTATAGTGTATTTTATTACAGTCATATTATTAAATCAAATATCAATTTAACTATGTACCGAAAAACCAATATTAATGATTATCGATTTCATATCGATTCAAATCTCTCTTACATTTTTAGTCTATGTCACTGACATGACAGCTGACTGACATCGACACTAGACAGTTGCCGATCGTTTTTGTTTGCTCACTCGTTTCGTGTTTTCCGATGCGTTTTGAGTACTTTCCCGATTATTTATCATTTTTTACGACCACTGCTTTGTACCCTTGATTCTGACCCTGCCTACCTTGTACGACCCCTGCTTTCACCTTGAGCACCGAAGATCGCTCACACGTTTGACTTGGAATTGTTATTTTGGATTTTACCGCCGGCTTGTGGATTGGATAGGTATTATTGAAACTATGGATGATGAAATTATTCCTCCTGGTTACTTAGGGGTCGCATACAATCCCGACATATAAGTCGTAAAACTTATTTTATTTCTATTTTAGTCGACGGCTCTCATAGAGGAAGGGAGGTAGTACCTAATGCAGGGTAGGCGAACCTTTATGCATCAACGTGCCATTTTTTTCTAAAACATGTTTTATGGGGTCACTGGCGTGCCATCAAAACTCTTTATGAAATAATTACATTATTTACACATTATTACAAAAGAGGTATATTTCTGAAATGTTTTTATTACACGATACAAAATAATTAATATTTTTCGTGTTTCGTCACTGAAACATGGTTGAATTTATTGTCAAAATCAATGAAATTATAGAGATGAAAGGGATGAAACGTTTAATGACTATATTTTATCTCCCAAAGTATTTTTTTCATAAAATAATGACCATTTTTCTGACATAAAACCTCTTTGCTTAAGATATAAAAAAGCATTGTTCGTTATAAGACGGAGCTAAATTTTATTAACTTTTAAACTTTCGCGTTCCATAACTATTATACGTAAACGGGAATTAACGCGATACACGTTACTTCTATTCAAGAGCTGTACGTGAAGTGATTGAAATCAAGAAGTACAAAAATTTCAATCGGGAAGACGGTTTCAAGTTATCTGCGACATGGAATCCAGTGATTAAAAACTTGCTACCTCGCTTTTCTGCGCGGTCGGATAGACACCAAGGCGTTTGCACAGATAATAGGGACCCTGTGAGTGTGGTATGTGACGGTACCTGGAGACAAGAAAATATAAAAAATGTCGAAAATGTGCGGGTAGAAGAAGAACCGGCTACCTCACGGACTCGGCGACGGAGGGCGTACACGGCTGAAACAGTCAGCCTGTGACCACGGCCGGTGTAACCTGGTCGAAACGTCAGGCATCCAAAGGTATGTATATACCTTTAACGTGTATCGCGTTAATTCCCGTTTACGTATAATAGGAGCTAAATTTTGTCTGATCGGCGACGTGCCCAAAATATTGTGCCGCGTGCCACCAGTGGCACGCGTGCCACTGGTTCGCCTACCCTGACCTAATGCATTACTGCAATAATTGAATTGTAGGAAAACGAACTGTAGGCTGTTGCGCTCATATAATGTGGATTACCATATGGTACCTTAGCTGGGCTAGGTACCAAGATCACATAGTACGACCTGCACAATTTCTAGATGACATTTTAATTATAATAGAAGGCGAATAAAACACTATAATAAATGATTTTTTAATTTATTTCAGACATCCATTCCCTATCTCCTTACCTGTTACCTACCTATCGCTTGAAGTCGTTGACGTTCATTCATATGATTTTTTAAACATTTTCTAGTAAATACCTATAATAACTAAGTATTAGTGCAAAAGAACACATTTTGCACTTCGGGAATCAGCTGTTAGTTAAAAATTGTAACATAACCTCACTTTTACATAATCTCTTATATCTCTGTTCTCAGATTGACAAAATCCGCAGAATTTTCAGTGAAAGGTTGATAATATATAAGCTATTAATTGACACTACTTTCATCTTTTTACAACTAGGCCCAAGATTGTATGGAATCATTTCAGTCTCCTTTCCACGACATTATTTATTGGCACAAAATTGGCGCCCGCTTGCGTACATGCGCACCGATGACAAGTGGTTAAACCGTAGGTAGTCATTAACGCATGCACGTACTTATATCTCGTCGACCTTTACCGTTATACAGTTAAAGTCTAAAATCAAATGAAAAGAAATAATTAAACTTTTTAATTCGCTCTACAAAATATAATTTAATTTTAGACTTTACATTGATAACAATAAAATCTACAATTAAACGGCATTTTTTAGAGTGTCAGTGGCATGACAGTGGTTTGCCTTTAGCAAAATTGAGGCCCTGGGGTAAATAAAATAAAGATATCATTTTGTGAAAGTGCAGGCTGAAAGGAATGAGCCCTTGGGTCATAGAATGACAGTCTTACTAACTATGAGAATTAATGAGAGCCTGTGCCAGAACCTCGATTAAGATCGAGGCTTTCTTTTTGAGGATGAGGTTTATACGCTCCGAAGAAAGATTACCACATCAGGAGGAGACAGCGTAGTAGAGTGGGCCTCGGACTCGACGTGTAATGCTGTATTGGAAACGGCTAATAGGTTAATATTGATTACCCGCTGTTTTTGTAGGGTGTACCTACGAACTGCCCTAATCAGATGGCTTCGTTTCAAACCCGATATCCCACTATGCGCTAACTTTTCCTCCGTCTTTGGATATAAGTAGGATATGCACTTAGAATAATAATTTGAAGAAGTTGATAGGTATATCTACACTAGATCATACACCATGTCGAGGTGAACATGCGACGAAATGATGTGAAGGTGATCTTGTAATCCATTTTGTTTGTTTACTTAATAATGCTTACTTCGATTATTCAGATGCGGCAAGGCGGAGGATCGGGTGCTATGGCGTAAACATTAGGCGAGGCCTATGTCCAGTAGTGAAATGCAATAGGCTTATTGATTGATTGATTGATATTCAGATTGGACTGGACTCGTTTACCTTAGTTTACACTAGACGTTACCCGCGGTCACACTTGCATGAAATATCTACTGATCTTGTTCCCGCGATCCACAGTATATATTTGTAGAATAAAAGCTACAATATCAGATTTAAAAATGCTGTCCAAAAATGTTTGATGGATGATCAAATAAGAAATATACCGAAAAGTCATTTACAGGTATGTTTGATAATAAATAGGTATTGAATGTTATTGATTACGTGTAGCAACGTTAAATGCGATTAAATTTACTGCTATATAAAAGGGAAAGGATACAAGTCGAAGGTCATGTTAACATTGCGGTTCTGTATCAGTCAGATGACTAACTAAAATATATTTCATAATTTCGGCACCGTGCTAAAACCGCTCTTAGATAGGTGCCACAAAACCTAAAAGAAAGATTTTATCGACCGCGAGTATCTATATAAAATACTAGCGACGCGACGTGGGACCCGGCTTCGCCCGGGTGCAAATTCCAGTTTTCCAATAAAATATATAGCTTATGACACTCACGAATGACGTGGCTTCCTATTGGTGAAAGAATTTTTAAAATCGGTTCAGTAGATCCTGAGATTACCCCTTACAATTTAACAAATATACAAACACACAAACTTTAGCTCTTTATAATGTTAGTATAGATGGGCACGATATTTTGTATAGGTACTGTTTAATCAATGGTTTACGGGCTAGTTTTCGCAATCGCTTAGGAACGGTGGTTTTTAGGGACTGTAAGGAAGAGAAATTTAATAGAACACCCAGACGTGGCAGAAGGTTTCGCTTGCAGTAAATTTGTTAAAACCGTCCAAGTGCGAGTCGGACTCGCCCATGAACGGTTCCGTAGCTGCAGCAAGTAACATCAGCGACTATATAACTATATGCGAGCCCATATAGGCTTGTGATAGCTAAACAACCTAAAATATACTTATACCAGTTTCATAAGAAATATATAAACCCAAAATATTGTCAATTGAAAGAATGACGAAAATTGAGGTTTATGACGTATTAAAAAAACTACAATAGATAAATCTCGTTCAAACCAATTTTCGGTGGAAGTTTGCATGGCAAATGTACATTATATATTTATTTTAGATTATACCTAATCATTTTCTTAGACAGACAGACATGACGAATCTATAAGCGTTCCGTTTTTTGCCATTTGGCTACGGAATCCTAAAAACAAAGGATTCGGTCATCTGGAATGGACCATTATCAGGCGTACTCATTATTATGTGATGTTTTAGAACACACATTTACAGAAAAGGAAAAGATAAATTTATGGAAAAAATAGAACATCGGTCGTATACGGCTGCAAAAAGTTCTACTAAAAGTGTCATTGTTATGACTACACGGTAATTGCCTGCGTGAAGAACGTAGTGTGCTAAATTCAAACACATACCTACACATTTTAATGAGTAATTTGTTGAATGATGTGATAGTTTTTATAACATTTATCTCAATGATTAATAGATTAGCGTGTATAGATTCTAAGATTAGCGTGTTGAAAATAACTTTTTTTATAGTATGTTGTACACCATCTACGTGTGTTTATTAGATTATATTATTATAACAGTAACTAAGCGTAATTATCATTGAATATACAATTAATGAGTACACACGCACATTAAGTGAATTCCGGTCATTTGTAAAATAAATCGCACTTGAGGGTAGCATCACCCATTATTATCGCATTTTATACTCATTGTTACATATATTTTAGTGTAATGTAGGTACCTTTCAATAATAAAATGTGTGGATTATAATATACAACGGTTATAGTCAATTAGGTAGGTACTAGTAATTACTTGGTGCTAGTATGGCAATTGACGTCTTTTCGTTTTGCGTCTACCCGCTCTCTTTAAAGTTGACACACGCGACGGTGGATTTCACTTCTATACTTAATTGTAAGTATTCTAACGCATAGTAATGGCCTAATCTGCTAATTTAAACACTTTCATCGTAATATCATTTCCTGTGTTGTTATCTTATCATGTCTACAGGTACATTGTAAGGAAACTGTGATAGGTATAACGAGAATATTAAAGACATCTGCATCAATGTTTTATTTATACCTAAGCACAAGTAATCAACGGCTGATTAATTTTATACTAGCTAATATCTGCCCGCGCGGCGTTCATAATATTAATATTTTAATAAGTATTTTACTTAACTTATTGCAATCAAACATACGGCAGATTTGAGGTCTGACCAAGACCTTTCTAAATATAAAAAAATTACATCAAAATTAGTTCAGTAGCTTTTGCGTCCCCCGTGAACAGACAGGAATTAAAAAATATATTCAGGATCGTTGAATAACACCCAAGTAGTATTTTTTAAATGGCTCCAATGTACATAAGTATTTATAATAGCATAGATAGTTTATTACACTTAAAAACATAAGGTCGCACTTGAATGATCCTTTTTATTTCGATATTAAGTACAACAGCTTTATGTCAAAATTACCATAACCCGTTTGCAGAATTGGCGAATGTATCGATGTTTTTTTGTCAAAAAATCGTTTTGGCTGGAGAAAAAGACTAATAAGCGCCTTTACCAAGAAAAGGCTGGGTAGGTAATTGTCCTGCCTGTCACAATTTTAAACTAAAAAATGTTGTTAAGTACTCTGAATTCTGAGCAATCATATAATATGGTGTCGCAAATTCGGGTTTGGCGATACCAAGATGTATTACATCTATATTGTATCTATATTTACTGATATTTACCTATAGTATCTACTTCCTGGAGCCCATTGCTGGTTAATGCCGGCGGCTTGTATTTAGAAATGTAAAGTAATTATAACGAAAGTTGCCAGGGACGGGGCGAGGTGGTGAGGTGAGGGATATTTTGACAAGTTTCGGCGATTTTTCTTGTATTCTCGGTAATTTTCAGTCGTTTTGTGAAGTCATTAGCTGGCACCCGCGGCTTTGCCGGAATGGAATTTTGTTTCCGTTCACATTAGGTACCCATGAAAAACTATTGCAGGAATAAAAAGTAGTTTATGTGTTATTCCAGACTATAATCTGTCCCTATACGATAACTGATCTAACTACAGACCTTCGATAGCGCCAATGGGTTGTGGAGGTTCGGTGGCGTACGCCGCTTTGTGGTTAGACTATTAAACCGCCCCAACTGAGCTGGGAAAGGGCTCAGAGGATTTAGTGAATCTATCCATATAGGGTAGTTCTGCCAGTTCTCGGCCAATTAAGCGGAATTTCACCTTCTGATTCGTATATCTTTGCAACCAATCACAAGAAATAAAAAAAATTAATACCGTGGGAACGGAAATTTAATTATACTTTTATAGTGTCTAGAAATTATATCGCCATATATTTCTATTTCTTTTAAATTATAAAAATATAGAAAAGTAGTAAATATGCTAGTTTTCGGCCATCTATATGAGTTATCGACCGCACTAGGTGCTAGTTGTCGGCCGCATAGTTAAATTACAAAACTGACTAATTAACTAGTTAACATCACTTTTTTAATGAATAAAATAACAACAGTCTCAGCTCAGTCTTCGTGATCTTGGATAAACTTCAATTAGATATTCGGCCACTCAATTTAGTCACAACATTTAGATAAGTTTGTGTTAAAAATCGAATGAATAAGAAGGTTAATGATTGAATAAGAGATGAAGCTGTTGATAAGGATTATTTTTAAAAAGTATTTTAGAAAATAATAAATAATTGTTGTGGGTGTTTTCCTATAGATATACTTAGGCTGAGAAAAGGATACGTGAATGCCTCTTTTCGGCCGCTAAAATTTACCATATTAAAATACTTTTTTCTCAGTTTTTTTGTATGAGTCCTTGTGGCCGGAAACTGAAATTGGATCTCGATTTTGTTTATACTCTCTACATTGGAACTGACAAACAAGAAAAAAATACAGTTGTTGAAGATATGAATTAATGAAAACCTTGAAGGAACTGCAGATTGTCGGCCACCTGGCCGAGAATTAAAAATCTTGTTTAATACGCATTGAGTTAGCCGGCCACGTAAATTTTATAAGTAAATTTTATTTATTCTTAAAAAAATGTATCCTACTGAAACTTTAACAAACTTTTAACACAATAAAATCAAATAGTCACAGAAATACATATAACTGACCGTTTAACTTAACTTTGAACAAAACGCTGCGCACTATTTTTTTCGTTGATTCCCGCACACGTTTACACTCTTTAAACTTCAAGGGCACACTGTTGCGACTAACAAGATTTAATTAACCTAAAATTTGGCAAGGTCACGCGTAACTACCGTCTTAATAGTATAACATAGACTTTTCAAATTGGTGACGTGTATTTTTCTTATTCCTTTACAAAATATCCTAGATGGCCGAGAACTGGCAGTGGCCGGCAAACTGGCAGAACTACCCTACCAAATTTCAGTCCGATCCTTTCAGTCGTTATAGCGTTATTGAGTAGGTAGATTGATTAACAAACATTCAAACATGTAAACACACAAACATCTCCACAATCCACAAACTTTCACATTTATAGTATTAGAAAGAAAGTAGAAATGAATAGTAGGATAATAAGAATAGTAGTATTAATTTGACGTAACTTTGTAGTTTTTACTTAATGGTCCGATACCCCCGAACTATTTGTAATAAATTTGTAAGTTATGCGGATTTCTTTATGATATACAAGTTAATAAATATCGCCAATTAAAATTGTGAACGCGTTGAATTCTAATTTAAAAGGAATAATTTTCAAAGTTCTACTTACTTTTAAGTTATAGATGTGTACCTACTAAATATTTAAAAATAGGAAGGTTGCCTTGCCTTGACAGAAATCGCGTTAAGCGATAACATAACTTTCTTTATAAATTCTGTACTCAACGTGCCACATTTCCGTTCAATCATTTAAAACGTCACTCAATAATGGTTGTTACTACACTTGAAATAAGGGTGAAACTTGGGCGACAATGGGAGGTGTTAGGTTTTTCTTTTCGTTACGGAATTTCTTGACTCGGTCCCCTCAAAGCCCGCGATAAAAACTATACAATAGCTTAATAAGATCATTTCTGTCCCCCTTTTTTACATATTTAATTGTATTAGTTTTGTGTTGGTTATCCATATCCACGATTTTCTTACTGGTACGTAATCAATGAACGACAAAATGTGAATAGTGGATCAAACATAAAGACAGGTATAATTTTTGATCAGAAATTATTAATTTGTTCATAAAGTGACTAAAGCTACTACTATTACTACTTGTATTGTCAATTTTAAATCACGAACAATCCAATTGGATATAGACTACTATAGACCGACCGCTACCGCTCGCTGTACCGCAGGAGCGGTACAGCGGTAGCGATCGGTCGATAATGCTTCAAAGTATGAAGGACATTTTTGTTAAGCTTTTAATAGGACATAATAAATGACGAAATGTTAAGTTTATTACGCAACAAGTGTGTAGAAAGAATTATACCGGGATAAACACTAATATTCAGGCGTAATTTTAGGAGAACAAAACAACAAGAATGAAATTACTACCTAATACATAAAAAGGCAATTTAAGGATTATTTAATGATAAAATGCCTGTTAAAATTGTGCATTGTGTCAACGCATGTCAACGGTACTTAGAGAAGTATACGAGTAGGTACTCGTACGTCAATATTAAATGTACAGTCTGAGTATGACATTATAAAGAGAGAGCGGGGCGGGGTATTCACTTTCCAACAGATAGGTAGATACTGCATTGTTGGCGTAACCAAACCGTGCAAGCCTCTTATTGTGAACTCATGATGATGCAAACTGGAAAACGCTTGTTGCATGTCATTCAAAGAACATTAAGACATTGAAAATATTATCTGAACACACATTCATTAGATGTTTAAGTTTCGCACGAGGAAGTCTTTAATATTAATTATTTCTTACGAATATCATTTATTATCAGCATAGACATACGTAGCGTTAAACAATTTCGTAAATCTATACAGTTTATTCAGAAACACTACTTAGGTTTTCTTCTACATACGGCTAATTGTTCGTTGGAATCCAATTCCAGGAACAGTTAATAGCAGTTCCATCCTCAATAACACTTCAATAAAACCGACTTTCACGACCAGGCAATAAAGCGCATTTTAGTGCACAATACCCAATCATAAAACAAATATTAACCGCGTTGTCTATCGTGTGCCATTTACACTAGATCTTCTAATTGATTGGACTGATTTAAACTCCGTCGGACATTCTTGGATAGCTACGATTATGAGCAGAGATGGATTGATTAGGCTAGGTAAGCCGACTCTAAAGCAACAGTTCTAGTTGATGATTAGTCGGCCCGGAATATAAAAATGGTAAAACTTTGTAGGTAATTATATGGTAAGGAAAAATTTAGAAATATACATTGGGTAAGTATATTTTTGTGGTTGTCTGTAACAGACTTGTCCATCGCTCGTGTGTTTGGTTTTACACGCAGATTGGATGAGGCCTAACTCATTAACCGATCTAAGTACTTACACTTAGAGTTTGATACGATGCTTGATACGAGTACAGATTCATGTGTGTCCCTCGTGTTCTACCGACGTTTCACTCTCTTAAGGTGTAAAGTTTCTGCGTAGATCCAAGAATTTGTTTTTCTAAATAATTTTTCTTAATTATTTTTTATTGTTTGTCTAATGACATCAGAGTCAATTGTGGTTACTTCCTCAATGCAATTTGTCTTCTGCCCAACTTATATATAAATAACAAATAAGTATATTTTGAAACTTTATACCTACTATTTTCTAATATTTTTATATTAGAATCATTAATGTTTGTCGTCAGAAATAAAAAGCATTAGTAATGGAGAATAAGATGTTTAATTTATAGACTATAATAATAAAATATTGTTAATGTTGACAGCGACTCGTGACAGCGCGGTATTCATCACTGTCGTTGTTAATGAAGTAATTCAAATGTCCATATTTTTTTATTATAACAGTACAGTGCTGCTCCCGTTGGTTGTAGCTCTAGGTATAGAAACCTTCTAGCAAGGCGTGCGTATCAAGCCAATGCAGCAAGCTTTTGGGGCAACCGGGAACCAAATATCAAACAAACTATGTATTGGAAGGAGAGCAGGTAAAAACCCGTGGCAAACAGCAGGTGAAATTTTTAAGGATAGAAGCAGATGGCGAGCGGTTGCCTCTGCATACTCCGGAGGGAAAAAGGTGCGACATACTTGCAACAGTTGCAACACATATCTACCTAGCTATGTGTTGAAAGCGTGTTAAAAATATAACGTAGATACATAATTGATTTCAAATAATAAATCTGTTGATTTTATTATACAACTTTAATGGAAAATTTATACTTATAATAAATCTGTAGAAGTGAAAATTCTTTACAATGAAAATAAAAAAATAAAAAATAGCAGGGGTTGTTACTAGACTGACACCGAACCCAAATATGTGATTAAAAAAATTTTTGTCTGTCTGTCTGTCTGAACAAATAGACAGACAGACAGACAGACGTCTGTCTGTCTGTCTGTTGGAGTGGTAGTGTGCGTGGGAGTGGAAGTGTGCGTGGGATTGGGAGTGGGTGTGTGCGTGGGGGTGGGAGTGTGAGTGAGAGTGGGGGTGGAAGTGTGAGTGAAAGTGAGAGCGGGGGTGGGAGTGGGAATGGGAGTGTGCGTGGGAGTGGGAAAGTGTGTGGGAGTGGGAGTGTGCGTGGCAATGGGAGTGGGAGTGTGCGTGGGGGTGGGCGTGGGAGTGTGAGTGGGAGTGGGAGCGGGGGTGGGAGTGGGAGTGGACGTAGGAGCTGGAGCATGAGTGGGAGTGGATGCAATAAGCGACTTCCACGCGAGCGGAGCCGCGGGCAACAGCTAGTAATTAAATATAGGTACTCAAGAAAATTATATCTGCACCAAAAACTTATGACATCAATATTTTACGCTTCCCTGCATGTCTGCAGAAGGTACACAATTGGTGCTGAAACAAAAACCGTTATCCTCATTTTTTTCCCCGCACCTGCTTGTTCTTATCTTACCGTTTTTTGACCAGAACCATTTGATTTGACACTAGGTCAATGCCAGTGCTCAGTGCATACGAAAAACAGTAGGTCTCTTGTAAAAACAGTAAAATCTTGACTGTAATTGCGAGTAATCTGGAGTAATCACATTACAGTGATATAGTGTACTGGTAGGTACATATCGACTGTAAATTAAATATAAGGAAATGCGTGAAATATCAACCTCTTCCTTAAAGTAAACTAAGAAAGATAGTTTAGGTTTCCTTTTTAATTTTTTTTGTTGTTTGTTCTTTAACTTTTATGGCATTACTGGATAGGGATCAAACCTCTTTAGGTTTGATCCCTATCCAGTAATGCCATAAAAGTTCGATTACCGAGGTGAGTTGGCAAGTAATTTGTCGAAACACTTTAAAAGCAGGTTTATTACTTTACTAGCTGTTGCCCGCGGCTCCGCTCGCGTGAAGTCGCTTATCGCATCCACTCCCACTCCTGCTACAGTTCCTACTCCCACTCCCACTCCCACCCCCGCTCCTGCTCCCACTCACACTCCCACGCCCACCTCCACGCACACTCCCACTCCCACTGCCACGCACACGCCCACTCCCACCCACACTCCTACTCCCACGCACACTCCCACTCCCAACCCCGCTCTCGTTTCCACTCACACTTCCACCCCCACTCCCACTCATACTCCCACCCCCACGCACACTCCCACTCCCAATCCCACGCACACTTCCACTCCCACGCACACTACCACTCCCACTCCCACCCACGCTCCCGCTTCCACTCACACTCCCACCCCCACTCTCACTCCCACTCACGCTCCCACCCCCACTCTCACTCACACTCCCGCCCCCACGCACACTCCCACTCCCACGCATACTCCCACTCCCACGCACACTCCTACTCCCATTCCCACCCCCGCTCCCGCTCCCACTCCCACCCCCTAATAACACCACTATCCACTAATCTTACTTGAACCCCACTCATAAAACATAATTTCATCTAAATTATTTATTTATTTATTTATTTATTTAATATTTATGCACACACAGTGTTAATTAGTAAAGAAAATGGAAAGTGGAAAGTATAGTACAATTATTATTATTTCACAATTTAATTTGTACTTAGTGTGATGTGGTTCATATGATTATACTATTTATTGTACGTCTTATCAGACATGCTACGGTGATACTTTTATGTAATTGACAACATCTTCTATCTACCTGTGACATATATATGAATTTTGAATTTTGAACTGGGTGACGTAACCTACGACAAACTTATTATTTGCGGTTGGTACAGTAATCGGGTCTAGGAATTGAACCGCAAAATTAAATTTGTCTTTTATAGTATGTACTTTTCCGGGATAAAAAGTATCCAGTGTGCTGCCCAGGATATTGAAGAATAATTATACCAAGTTTCATCGTAATCGAACCGGTAGTTTTTGCGTGATGCCTGAACAAACAGACAGACAGACAGACAGACAGACAGACAGACAGACAGACAGACAGACAAAAATTTTTTTAATCACATATTTGGGTTCGGTGTCAGTCTAGTAACACCCCCTGCTATTTTTTATTTATTTATTTTCAATGTACAGAATTTTCACTTCTACAGATTTATTATAAGTATAGATAAGTAAGTAAGCAATGTATCTTTATAAAAATAAAGTTTACTTTGAGTCAACTTTCCTTGATCCAAAAATGGTAAAAAAAATTCACTCTATTTATACTTACAACTACATAAGTTAGTCGTCTTATCTATTGAGTTACCTGTGGTCAACGGTCCACACGGGTCTGGCCCAGTCTGGCCTATACGTTTTAAATATACGCCCGTATTGCGGAACGATACTCATTCATTAATCTCTTGAGAGTAGTTCTAAGTACAGATTGTAATATTCTCAAACTAAACCAGGAATGGAGATTTCATGAACGATCAGGTGATACGTTCATAAAATTTCTCCTCAAGATTAGTTCTAGTATACCATCTGAATTTAAAACTAGTTTCAAATTTCATTTTTCTAGAATATGGGCTTAAAGTGGATGTCAGTAATGACTAATGATAGGAACTACGATCAAGACGAGCACATAATACTCAATAAAAGAACGGAGGTCGGCTTCAACCCTGTCGGCAAAGTGTCTGCGCAGACTGGAGACTTGGCATTGCTTGTTCTTTATGTGAAGAAAAGAAATAGACCTTAACAGAAAGAACACTTTTTAATTTCAATAACGATTTTTTTGTTTTGAAGTTATGATCACCATTGAAATTTTTGTTTTATTTTCATGAAGTCAATGCCTATTTCTATTCGTTGCCATGTCATGCCGGCAGTCAGCGTAGACTCCTGAAGGGTACGGCGTAGCATGGATATATCGAATGGTTAGTTGCCCCCAATATCACGAGCCGTCGCCGAGGTTCCGTGCATGCAACGATTGCAGCCTCTAGTCTATGGTCTTGTGTAATCACAAGTGAACTAAACAAGGTTTTACCTACAACCAATACTGTAAAATCAGATTTCGGTAATTAGAAATTCCACACCACTTACTTTACGTTGAAGGAATTATTCATTATATATTATTATTGATAATTCCTTGCATGCAAAGTATATCTAATCATATTTCACAACACACTCATTTATCCTCCGAGCCTTTTCCAAACTCAGTCTAACTATGAAGCGGCTGAACTTCGATATTTTCCTTGAAGAGACTACCATCTGACCTCCACCCTCGGGTGGACAGGGCACAGAACCACAACAGAAGTAAGAGTATTAGTTCTGTGGGTCAGGGTCTCAAAAGCTAAACTGCGGAACGGCGGAAGGACATACCGAATCTATAAGGGTTCCGTGTTGCCTACGGAACCCAATAACGGGAGATTGATATCTGCTAGGGTTTTGATTTAGAGAATGTTACTTATTGCCCATGGCTTCACCCACGTGGAATTCTGATCCCGTGCCTATGGGAAGCTATTCCCGGAATAAAAAGGCAAGGATGATGATGATGAAATGTACCATGTAATCTTTGCACGTGTAAAATTATAATCAGAACATTAAACAGGTATATTTTCATAACTTTTTCTCTAAGGAATTAAATTGTACTGCAATTTACTTCCTTAGAGAAAAAGTTACCTACGTCTTTACCTATGAATAAACACAACCACCTATATTTTTTCTTGCTGTAGAAATTCCTGTCATATATTAAGTTTCTTAAAAAAAAGCATTCATGTTATAATCATATATAGTTATGTACCTACCGTGTTATAACCGGTCTAAGCATGATTCTGTTCGGGCACGTGTGCGGAATAATGAATAATACATTAAAATCGCTTTTACGCGCCTGATCTGCTTCTCCAGTTAAGTAGGTAGGTACCTATGTATGAAATTTCATAACCATGCAACGGATTATAGTTTTTACTGTCATTTAGATAATAGGTATATTTTGTACGGAAGTTTAGTATATAAGTACATAATAAGTACAAATAAATGCAATTGCACAAACATACACGTTTGTAATATTGAGTAACAGTTTCTTAATTCATGCCCAATATACTCGATAAGGTACTACAACATTTCTTTTCTAAACTTTTCGGCCCGAAAAGTTAAAAACCATTCAGTTTCGGGCCGCTCCACTGTAGAAGAGAGATGAGCTCTACACGGCGTACAGCTCCATCTCTCTTTCTCAGCTGAATGGCCCAAAACTGAATAGTTTTTAATGTCTCATGGTAAATCCCAGTAAATCCCCTGATTATGTTAAAATGAATCAATCTGGTTTTTTTCCTTAATGATACCTGTCAGAGGTCATTTGGATTTATTCTCATTGAATTTGATATTGTATTTACTTATCTTAGTTTGTAGGTATAATAATAAATAATAATAATATACTTAATAGCAACCCATTTATGTCCCACTGCTGGGCACGGGTCTCCTCTAACGAGAGAGCTGAGAGGGTTTTAGACCTTAAACCACACACGCTGGCCTAATGCGGGTTGGTGGATTTCTTCTAGGACATGTGGGTTTACTCACGATGTTTTTCCTTCACCGTCAGCAGATGGTAAATGATGTGATTAGCACATATAAGTTCCACGAAGTGAAATTCATATTGGTACTGTCCGGCCGGATTCAAACTCGATGCCTCTGAGTAGGGGCCGCGTCCATAGCCATTCAGCTACCATCGCTCCATAATATAATAAGTATAATGTATACTTATACCAATACTTGTTTCAAGATCTGCTGCATATAAGTGGCAATTGTTCTTTTAAGTTGTATAATCAATCTTTACAAATTTGATGTGTAGATATCATTTGTAGTCCAAGGAGTAATTATTCTGTTAACAACAATAAGGTTTGTCGCAATATCTAAAATTTCTCAACAAAATGTGTAATATCGAGGAGAAATTACCTTCTGCATGAAACCATTTAACGCGACCCTTTACACGAGCTTCGAGGCTCAATCTGACATTACAATAGTGATGATAGCCCAATTTCAGTACACCGCCTCGACCATTGTCTAGAGCGGAGTCAGCTACACAGGTGTTAACACGGTGCCACAGAAACTACAAGATTAAACTTTAGAGCAAGTTACTAAAGGACAATCCCGAAGCTATACCAATTATCAGATCAAGGTACACGTAGATTGGTTGATAAATATCTAATGCAGATAGTAGGTACCTAACTCTTATCACCACATATTGTAATAATGCAGTGACATAAATAAAACTTATCACCAAGAGTCATTATATTGTGTAACATAAATAATATAATCTTGGAAATCTTTCAATTATTGAAAATTGATCATTAGCCCTTTATCTTCGTCGTATCAGACAATAGATTTGTGTTGACTGTCATTGAAGGCTTATTACAGATTATTGGGTCATTGTAACGTGTATAAGTAGCTATCTGTATCAATATAATTAGAGCTTACACTTCACATGAAGTTTTAACAATGATCAAACAAAATAATGTTTGTGATGTTGCGACGGTTGACGGTAGATATATTAAAATTATTAAATCTGCTCACCCCCAAAAATATTAAATTGATTATGTACCATTATGCTGATTATGCTTAAGTTGGTTTGGTTCGTGAAATCAAATATAGATAATTACGTAAATTTTCAGGTAAATAATATTCTTCAATTCTTAATGTGTTTGATAATTATGTACATTAAGAATTGAAGAACTTCTTAAAAAGAGGTAAAATCTGGACCCTGAAAAACTTTCGATACTGTGCCGTCTTCGATAGAAGTTTGCCATCAATAAACCATTAAGTACTGCATACGGTGTAAAATTAGTATTGTCATGCCACTGAACATTGAAGATTTAGACTGGACTTCACCAGTAAAAATCTGGTCAAATGAATTCAGCTCACGCATATTACTAAGTAATTAAAATTCGATAAGAAAATATGGTAACTCTCTAGTTCGTCTATTGCTAGTGAAAACCAATTTCAAAGTCTCTTCATTGATTCCAAAGAGTCCAGAGTTTAGGAATGGCATTTCTTAATGCATTAGAATCTAGATATTGTATTCATGTACGTTGTACGTACCTGTGAAGTGTAATTAGTAAGGTATATTTCAAGAAAACCTTGTATTTTATTACTTAATATTGTGTATATTTAATACTAGCTTCCGCCCGCGGCTTCGCCCGCGTAGAATTCGGTATTGCCACCAAGTCTATTTGAATGAAACGACTCTCCACTCGACTTTCCACTCCGCTGTTCACTCCACTCTCCACTCCACACTCCACTCCACTGTTCACTCCACACTTCACTCCACTCTCCACCTCCACTCTACTGTCCAATCCCCTCTCCCGACTCCACCCTACATTCCACTCTCCACTTCAATCCCCACTCCACTCAACTTCCCACTCCACTCTCCACACCACTCCCCACTCTGCTCCACTCTCCACTCCACTGGTCTCCACTCGTCTAGCCAAAACTTTTCGGATAAAAAGCACCTACTAAACGGATTTTAGTGCGGTTTTCTTGGTCAGACCTAAAATTTGGAGATATGACCAAAAGTTTTTATTCTTTATTTATTGGTTTCACCTTACACCATCTTTACAGGGTTCACCTAAGGTGACAGTGTGGACATCATATCCCTTTATAACAGTACTTTTAATTGTAATAATCGATATTTGAAAAAAAAGACTTGGTTATGTTGACCACAAATATCTATTTTTTTGCAATCCTTGTCTGTTTGTTCGTGATGGACGCAAAAACTGCTGAATAAATTTTGATGCCGCCTTTTCATTAGAAAGGTCTTGGTTTTACATAAAATCTGCCGTATGTTTGATTGCATTTGGTTAAGTAGAACCGGGGATATGACCAAAAAACGATTACCAACCAATCGACTCCCACGGGCAGAGCCGCGGGTATTAGCTTGTATAAAAAGTAGCCTATATATTACTCCAGACTATAATCTATCTCTGTACCAAATTTCAACCTGATCTATTCAGCCGTTTTTACGTGAAAGAGTAACAAACATACATCCCGATATCCCGACTGATCAACTCCATGGGCGAAGCCGCGGGTATTAGCTTGTATACAAATTAGCCTATATGTTATTTTTCACACTACACTCTATCTCGGTACCAAATTTCAGCCAGATCCATTCAGCCGTTTTTACGTGAAATAGCAACAAACATAATATTTGGACATCCCGACCGATCGACTTTGCGAGCGGAGCCACGGTATTAGTTTGTATAAAAAGTAGCCTATATGTTATTCCAGACTATAATCTATCTCTGTACCAAATTTCAACCTGTTCTATTCAGCCGTTTTTACGTGAAAGAGTAACAAACATACATCCAGACATCCCGACTGATCTACTCCGTGGGTCGACTGATCGACTCCGTGAGCGGAGTCGCGGGTAATAGCTTGTATAAAAAGTAGCCTATATGTTATTCCACACTTTAATCTATCTCGTTACCAAATTTCAGTCAGATCTATTCAGCCGTTTTTACGTGAAAGAGTAACAAAGATATATCTAGAAATCCCGACCGATCGACTTTGCGAGCGGACCCGCGGTATAACTTGTATAAAAAGTAGCCTATATGTTATTCCACACTATAATCTATCTCTGTACCAAATTTTAGCCAGATCCATTAAGCCGTTTTTGTGTGGCAGAGTAACAAACATACATCCAGACATCCAGACATCCAGACATACATTCTTACAAACTTTCGCGTTTATAATATTAGTAGGATTTAATTTCTCACGGAACTTGTAAGTAGAGTAGGCACTTGAACGTTACCATATTTTTTTGGCAAATCTTAAACAGTTATGTTCTGTGATAGGTACGTATCGAGGTATCGGTATAGGTAGATCGATCGCCTGTCAGCCGTCGATAGGTACCTACCTATTTTATAAGAAAATCCAAAATTTGTCCTCTAGGTAAGTATGTCAATACCTACGTCAGACTGGACTAGATGATCATTAAAAATTTGTTTTCGAGCAAAATGATTTATATTCGTTGATGAAAATGTTAAACCACAATGTTAAATCTTAATACATACACATTATTAATAAATTTGTTTAGAAATTTGTAGAACCATTATGTATTTTTAATCAATACTCAATAATAGGTACTCAATACGATATAATTCTTGGTCCTATAGATTATGAGTAGGTACTTATGCTTGCTGAAATTTATATTTATACAGGATGCACGCAATAATTGATATCTGGTTGATCTATTGTAATACGGTGTGATTGTAAAATCGCATGCCTACCGGTCTCAAAAATGTAATTTAAATAGGTACCTACGCCTTGATAGAAATTACGACAGCAATTTATTTTATTGTTGCACACTGCTACTAACAGGTCTCAGAAAGAATTAAAAAGAAGTCTATTTTATTTATTAATGCAAATGAAGTTATAATTAGTGATTGCAAAGATATACAATAACGCATTCCGTACATTACAGCAGCGGCAAGTATATTACTTAGAATGAAGTTTAACAAAGATTAGTACTAAGTGCAACTAATCAAATGATTATAAATTACTAACTGTTACCGCGGCTATCCGAATGGTAAAGGTCGAAATTTAAAAATCGCTGTAATTATAACATATTTATTTATTTCTTCGACAGCCTCTTTGGCGTAGCGGTAGTTAGTGCATTCGACTGCTACGTGAGGGGGCGCGGGTTCGATTTCTGCTCAGTGCAAATATTTGTATACGTGAATAATTGTCTATTTGCATTGGTCTGGTTGTTTCTATGTAGGTAGGTATAATATTTATGTATTTCCAAAAAATATATAAGTATATTATGTTTATCTGCATTCTGAAACCCATGCCCATAACACAAGCTAGCTAATCTAAGCTTACTTTGGGACTAGACTAGATTTTTTTACATTTTATTTTATCACTTGCCTAATTATAATAGGTACACTATTACGATAGTATGATATTATAAATGAGAAAGTTTCTTAGTATGGATGGATGATTGTTGCTCTTTCACACAAAAACGGCTTAGAGGCCGAACTGAGGTGCAGGGATAAATTAATAGTCTGGAATAACACATAGACTACTTATTATCCCTAGAATAGCTTCCCATGGGTAGCTGGAACGAAGCCGCAGGCAAAACGTCTGTCAAAATAGTCTCGCATTTAGTGTGCTAAGTTGTAGGAAGTAAGATCTATAAAAAACATAAAATTTGAATTTTATTATGATAATTTTGTGAGCTGATTCCGACCTGGCGCAGTCGGCAATACCTACACCTCTTCTACTTATATGTAGGTACTGCGGTTCCGGTTTGTAGATCATCTGTTATATAATATTACTTGGTTATACATTATGTCATGTTAGACATCATAATGTATAGCCAAGCTAAAGTTCATTATTCCGAATATGAAAATGGTCATGCTCGAGGCGATTGACTATTCCGAACATTGAAATGACGAAATACTTTCTTATTAAGGATCTCAGCTACATTAGTTGCTAGAAAACCCTATACCTATATATATACTGCTTTGTTAAACATTTTGTAAAGTAGGTAATAATAAGTTTATTACTTAGGTACAAGCCTAGCCTGTGCCTTCCGATTTTTGCGTTTTTTACTATTAATATTCCGATTCTACTTAACCGATTGTGATCAAAGATGCGTAATTTGTGAGTCTGATCAAGATCTTTCAAATAAAAAATACCTCACCAAAATCCGTTCCGGAATTTTTGTGTGCATCGCGAACAAAAATACAAAAATTCCAACATAATATTTTTGTATTTAGAATCGTTCGTATAAAATTAACCCAAGTATTTTTTTGAATATCTCTATTGTAGAGACACAGCGCGTTACTCTATAATTTTATAACAGTATAGATAAGGGTACCGTATGTTACAATGAATAAACCTTTTGAGGACTGATGATGATGACATAAAAATCTTAATTCAATAGGGCCCTTTATTGGTGAAAGTGAACCTAGCAGTGATTTGATCATCTCGCAAAAAAGTTAAAAGAATATAATTTCTTAATTATTATGTTACGTCCGATTTATCCATTAAGGAACCAGGCCACACGGTGCGAACTTAATAATGATTACATAAATCAACCGCCTGACGACGACGACGACGACGACGACGACGGGGCGACTGCATTCTAGATTATGATTAGACTTCATTTCGTTTGTCCGCAATGGTTCAAGGTGTGATATCTCATACTAAAATGTACCTTTAGTCACAGAATAACTAATAGTACTTACTACCTATTAGTTGTATGTAGGTACTATTAGATATTCTGTGACTATACATAAACAAATATATTAAGTTTATATTTAATTTTATATCTTACAAGTTGCATCCGCACCGAGAATGCCGAGATGTGTAAGTACCTTGAATAAAGGGATTACCTACGTACTACTAAGTAGGTACCTAATTTATTTTAAAAATACTTTACAGGTAGTTCTGTTGCAAATTACTTTTAGATTTTTCAAAAGATCGACTTTAAAAATACTAGGTAGTTACTACTAACGCAGTAAACACATTACATTATATCAATACACTATACCAACTTACTAATCGCGACTCGTAATTATTAACGTGAAATAGCGTGAAATACTCACGGGAAATATTGTTAGAAAACCGATAACAGACTAAATATTATGTCCAAAAGTAAAGTAAATCGTCATGGGATCTACACTGAAACTCACACATGGAATTTCATCACTTGTAATGATGCAACTTTAAAGATGAAGCGATTGCTTGCTTATTTTACCCCATTAAGGTGGTAACCCTTAGCTGATCAACTACCAATCTTCTAGTTTTTAGCTCCACTGGTTTAGCCTCTGCGATAATGAATAAGTCAGTCGGGACAAGCTAGTAATATCTATAAATTATAAAATAATATAGGTACCTATGTATAGATTAATGTACCTTAAACTTAATGTATTGGATACAAATGTCATGTACCTTAGGTATAACAAAACTAAAAGCTGTACAAAAATGGTTTCGCAGTTATTTATTAAATTTATATAAATTAAACATTATGTAATCATATTTGTCAATAAAGATTTTAAAATACGGCACTTCTCATATAGGTGCATGTAATTAGCATTATTAATTACTTCGAATACTGTCAGCATTAAGCTGGGTACTGACCAACGTTACGAGGTGTACGGGAAAACCTGCGAGCAACAAGCGGCCCCTTTCAGTGCTCCATCCAGCTGTCGGATTTTAGGCGAATCCTTTGACGCACACGCGTCGTAGTCGGTTTAGTCGAGTGATCATACGTTTCATTTTATGGAGTGGGACAAAGAAAAACTTTGTATTCTATAGAGATAGTGTTATGAAACCCAGCTCATCCAGAGCATTATTACAAATTAAAGAAAGAAAACGCTTTGGATAGAGGCTTCGTTACTCGACAGCAGAAGAAAACTTGTAAAAGAAAATGACAACTTTACTGGCATCATTGAGGAGGGAAAAGTGGAGCATAGAATTTTGATGAACATGTTACGCCGATTTTAAAACACAGCTCACCATGCTCGATGCGTAACACGCTCGATGAGAATGTTACATTACACCTCGTAACTCATAACGTCGGGCAGTACCCACCTTTATGGCAATATCGATTTCATTTTAATTTGCAACCAATGTCTATAACAAGAACAGACACATACAATAAATTCGTAAGCCCTTGACACAGAAATTATGAATTGCTTATTTCTTGGCCGCTATTTTATCCTGTTGACAATCAATATTCTGTGAGCCTATTGAAGTAACAACTCAGTGCAACGTAGTACGATGTGACATTCGAGGAAAAAAATATTCTCTACAATAAAGGTCTGAATGACCATTGAACAGCGCGTACCTACACCCTGAAGCTCTATCGGCATCTGTCAGCATTCAGTAGATAAAGATATTTAACCTTATCTATACATCTACTCGTATACAATATATACATCTATACAATTATAATAAATCTGTAACTGATGTATGTCTGTACTTGGGAGATATATGAGAAAAAAAATATTAGGGGACTTTATGAATGTAATAGATGCCAAAACAACGATTTTTAGAATTTTTGTCTGATTCTCTGTCCGCACCAAATTGTTGTTCACGCTGGGATTAAAAACTACTGGAGGGATTTTGATCAAACTTGGTACGATTAAAGTTCATAGTTCTGGGCAACATATAAGCTACTTTTTATACAAGCTGACTACCCGTTTTTGGTCATATCTCCGGTTCTACTTAACCAATTACAACCAAAGATACGGTAAATTAGTCTAAGCAAGACCTTTCTAATAAAAAAACCGCATCAAAATCCGTTCGGTATTTTTTACGTCCATTATAAATTAGATAGGTAATTTTTAAGTTAAATTCAATTTTTATATGATACAATAGGATACGATATTATACGATACGAGTGGCAAAAGTTACATTAACAAAAAAATTGGAAAATCTACAGAAAATGGTCAGCACTGGGTCGCGCCAGGTAGTTACGCCTAATTCCATGACCATCCTCATAGTTTCTCCGTTGCATTCACAGTTCACGCTTTAGCGTCTGGGGTCCGCTTAAGGTTTTTGTTTGTTAGACCTCTTCTTGTATGAGAGCCACAGCCGTCTGACCTTTCAACCCCGAGAGCGAAGCTTGCGCTAAAACTTTGTCCGATGTTTAGCCGGTGAACCGACTCCTTAGCAGGTGAGGTTGACTTGGGCCCCGAATGGCCCTTGCAAGTCCACGCACAACTACTTAATCAAAAGGGACCTATAGCTTCCTTGAATCTGAAATGCTAGACATTCTGCAGTTTAGCAATAAGGTAATAGTCGCACTTGAGCAGTGCATCGTTAAACACGAATCAACTGTTTGAAGGTTGTTTTCATTTAAGTGACCATTTGACCAAGTTTTTGCTGCTGCCATTTACATAATTATTTTATAAGGTGAAGCCAAAACGGACATTGTAATTAAAAATCTGTGATAAATAATGACTCTAGTCAAGTTGTTAGAATAAAAAATGTGTTACGGTCCCGGGTGCGAGGCGGGCAGGGGTACAGGATGTAAAAACTATATTAAGTACAATAAAAACTAGGTACAATGGTAAGTACATAAATAGCGCAACAAAGCTACTAATATTTGTGTCTCGGTCAAGAACATTAGAAATTTCCTTATTCGTGTGTTGGTTGATAGGTAAGGTAGGTACATAAGTTAGAAATCATTGATTATATAGATTTTTTAGATGGATATCCTGTCCCAAAAAGGTATACCTACCAAGTAGGTACTTCTATCAAACATTATAAATTAAGCATACAATGAACTAAAAATATTTTGTAGCAAGATACAGAGCTGTTATGTTTACTAAAATATCTAACTGGGGCTGTCCAAAACGCGGGCATGTTGATTTTAACTGCCTCAATATTAAGAGAAACTCGTAGGTACTTATTTATATCTTGAGACATGGAACTTGAAACTACAAATATACAAAACTGCACAAAATAGATATACTTAGGTCATCTTATGTTTAATATGACGATTTTTAAAATAATCACATGACTTGGCGGAAAGGTGCTCAGCTTGTCTTTCCACTTTAATCGTTGTGGTAATTTATAAGTGATTAAAAAAAAACACTGGGCCTCTGATTAGTTAAGTACCTACAAGTAAACAAATATTAAATGCTATGGGTGCCTACTTGGCAAAATAATTATATACCTAATTAAGTTAAATTTCCAGTTCATAAATTAGTATAATAATATCTAATACCTACCTAATAGCACCTACTCAAAAAAACACACGAACAATCGGTCGCAAATAACAATAAATATAATTTAGTAGAAACAAAAAATAACATAATAAGTTGTGAAAAATATTTTTCAAGTTAAACGGTTTTAATCTGTATTGTCATCAGAACTAAAGACTTCTGCCAAATATTAGACCAATCAGACCACTGAAAGGGGGTCAAATTTCAATTACTAGATTTGACCCAAACAAACAGGTCGAGTTAAATAAAACCGTTTAATAAAGTAAAGATTGTGGCACGACGAAGAATATTAATGTTAATTAATATTGCATGATGCAGTTTCTAAGTGTAAATAAATAAATTAAATAAGACGTATAAAATATTGTACACCAACCTGTGGTTTAGCCTCCATTGTAAAAAAATTGCATCAATTTCAACACCACTGTGAATGTTTTTTATTTACCCGTAACAAGGTAATTGCACTGTGATAGGTATAATCTGTTACAACAATAATGGTCTGCGTGTGCGCACAGGCGGGCGCGCCAACTGTCAGTGCGCGTGCGACGACGGGCCGCTGACTGCTGCTAGTACGCTCGCGATCTGTCAATCGAAAGCATTGATGACGAGCGACGGTGACAGCTCCAATGAGATTTTCATAGATCTAAACACTGGCAATTAAGCGCGACACAATAGTCTCACCGCCTCTCGATGAGGTTCATGTTTGCAAAATCTGTATAAATGTTTTAATATTACCTATGAAATATTGAAAATATCCCTTATATTAATATCCCTTATTCGTAGCATGGTAGAAGGATGGATTCCATTCCATTGATTTTAATTTTACTTTCTTGAATGTCTTATTTATAACAGTTTGCCGGCTGCATTATGGGGTTTTTCAAAAACATTATATATGAACAAGTAGGCAACTATTTACAGCGTCTTCCATGACTGTAGCTTCACTCAGATTTTTTGTTTTTATACTACTTACCTACGAGACAAGCTCACGGTCCACCTGATGGGAACCGGTCACCGTGGCCTATAGACGTGTACAACACCAGAGGTGTCACACGCGCTGCCTACCCTGAAGGGAAGATGGGGGGACGCTAGGAAGGGGTGCGGGCGGAAGGATACACAGTGAGCTCTGGCTACTGGCTACCCTGCTTACCGGCGGGAACACAACACGATGGTTATTATGGCCGCGGTCTTCTGTAGGGAGGAGGTACTACTCCAGTCGAACTGCTCAGTTCGGGCGGGAGATATCGCCGTGTCCTACCTCCATTAAGAAGATTTTTAAGGTTTTAATTATTTTTGCGCACAACCCAAAATATTTTTCCAAAGTGTAAGTAGAGTATGTTACGCCTTATAGTACCACCTTGCTGACAATAAAAGTGCCATAGATTACCTCATTCAGCAAACGGGAAGATAGATAGACAAACAAAAATGTTCTATTTTGCTTATACCTATGTGGCCGTAGGTACATAGGTACACTCGTATGCACTATTTTCAACCTGCCTTTTTATTACAAACAGACACTTCTTTTGATTGACCATACCGATCGCGGTTGTGAAAATTTAATTTAATTTTTAGATGCTGATTCCCGGATTCAGGATATTTTTTCAATTTTCATTGGTGATGTTAGTATTCGCATTTTTTTTTTCATTTTTTTACCACTCAGAAATAGCCAACCCCTCATGTTATGTTTGTATTTAATAACAGTTAGGTACTAGATTGCACGTCTATTTTTCCCTGGTTATGTGCTCCGTGATTTTTCCCTAGGCGCTGTGTTTGTTATGCCATAATAATAATACGCTTAGAGAATAGAGATTGTAGAAAGTTATGTAACTAGTAAAACTGGTATCTCGTATACTAGATACCATCATAATGTCATAAACAAGGAAATGAGTTAAAAGAAAAGACTACACCATAGCCTGTTTAGAAAAAAGTACCAAAAAGATATTCAGTTGTTTAAAGCGTGGCACCCCAGGGGTAGAAATGTAGGATTTTGGTCTTAATTTCAAAACACTTCTTCTGTTAAGTTTTGTGATAAATTGTAATCGTGATCGCTGAATAATAAAATCGTTTTATCCAATCCTAAAATCCAAATTGAGTAAACGGGTACGCCAACTCGTGGTCACATTAGTGTAACTTGATTTTTTCTTGTTTATCACTTATCACACTGCAAATATTTCCACACCATATATCACTTGTCATTATCAACCAGCAAGGTGAAATTAATGTGTAGATAAAAAAAATTGAATTCGTAATTTATTACTTTGTGTTAGAAAACGTGTATAACTCTATTATCAAGTATAACACATGTCATGGAGTCATTATATCACTAAGGTGTAGTGTGCGCCCGCCCGCCACTGTTTTTGAACGTCTTCAAATATTTAATCGCCTTTAAACCTAAATCTGTATTTCCTAATCAACATTTCCATTCTCCATTATCTTAATATTAAAATGAGCGTTTCTCATCTTCTCTTCTGTTTGTAGCTATCCTGGTCGCTATGATAATTTTTTTCTCATTTCTTTTATCACGTACACAATTCATGTTATATTTATGTATGTACTTATTTTATAAAGCTTAAGTAACAACACAAGCAATGATAACAGCATTATAACAAGTGTCCCTTTTGTTGTTGTGCTTGCACTTCATGAAGTATTCGACAGTCTAACAATATTATCTTAGTAGGTACTATTCATAGATTTTATAACTGTATTTGTATTTATTACACACTTGTGCGACGAATCACTGCTTCTATACTATTATCAAGGGGCATTACCCGTGATTCAACTACAATGTCTCACCCTCTACGTCTGTCTTTACACATTTCCCGAGTTACCTTACCGTCATTAAATTTTATATTCAATACATACATATATATTTTTCAATATATCGTTTATTTGACGCTGTAGATTCTACGAGGTCGACCCGGCCTGCCGGTCCACTTACATTATGCCTTACATTCTTTATGTGTCTGTGTCATTCGCTTAACAAGCTCCTGCACTGGGTATATTTCTGCCTACCTTAGACAACAAAACACAAGTCACAGGCATACCTACAGACAAAGTGCAGCATGTTATCTGCGAGTTATATAAATAACTGTCGCTTACATCACATTGTACAGCAGTAGATTATAATATTTCATTTCAGAAAGACAAAGATATTATATTTTTGATTAGAATTTTAGTGTAAGCGACCGACGACTAGGTATTCTCTCTTCTTCAATATCCTGGCAACTTCAATATCTTGCTTCGTTTAATTTTCTATTTTGGTGTGGATACCCGCGGGGGTATCACCTTTACCTACTCCTATTTCTTTGTGTGGTATTTAAAGTACCTAATCTAACGCGAAGAGTTGAAGAATGGTGGAGATCTCTCGCGCAGGCTTTCCACTAACTTGGATTCCACTCCCGTAAAAGGCAATGACCAATAACCTTAATCATCGAAAGTAACAGTAGAAGATGCAGGCTTTAAATCCTCAGATTTAAAGCTCGGATTTAGTTAATGTAAATTTTATTTGTTAGTTTATTGTAGCAGTAGAGTGCTAGCACATATTTTTAAAATTCCACTCTCTTTCATGGAATTACCGTAACCGTCAACCATATCTAAATTACATTCAATTGTATTTTGTTATCACAACTTCTCAAGACTCTAGAACTATAACCTATTCAAATGAAAATGCTTCAGTACTATTGACACAAGTTAGAAATTTAACATACCTACCTTCTTTTCATTTGCATTGTTCAACAAATTCCCGTCTTCCACAGCATCATCAGGCTCCATGTTAATATGGAAAAATGCACAACGTAACGACTATCCACAATAGTTGCGAATGTTTAGATACTTAGTATGATATCAATCGTGGTGAATGTACCTAATAATTTAAAATGTGGTACTATTTGCCTGTTCAAACCGTTTAGTACTTTATTGTAAAGCAATACGGCTGTCGTAGACTGTAATCTATTACAATGACTTGTACAGATTATCGGGTGAGCTGTAAATTATCAGTTATTTATATGCTTACGTATGTTGTGCCTATCTACGAGTACGTTAGGGTTGCAATGGAACCTTGGCTCCACTTTGGCAAATGTGGAATTTTCCCAAGAATTCATGTCTCCACAAGTCGTAAGGGGTTTAGTTTTTGTGATATCATTTGACAGCGTATACTTAATTCTAATTTACGGTTGTGCAGCATGAACTTAGTCTTTTTTTATACCACTTAGGTGGCAAACAAGCACACGGCCAACTGATGGCAAGCGGTCACCGTGGCCTATGGACGTATGCAACACCAAGGGCGTTACCCACGCACTGCCGACCCTGAAGCGAAAGGGCAGGGATAGGAAAGGGTAGGGAGGCTAGGAAGGAAGGAAGTCTCTTTATTATCGTGCAGAAATCTCCCCCATTATGCCATTGCCGCCTACAGAATATTAGGAGTCTCATATTAGTAGGGGGAGGATTTTTGAAATACAAATATATAATCTTAGAATAAAATAAATAGTTAAAATAGTAGTTGTTGTGCATACGAGTTGGTCTATGAGGAAACCCTGATAGAAATAACATAAATATCGCATTATATTCAATGTACCTCTACGTTAAAATTTTGATTTATTTTTTATTCCTACCCTTTTTTGTATGGCCTAAATTTCTTTTTAACATTTCGGGTTTTATTTATTAAAAAATGATAGATATTATAATAAACTGTCATTTATTAAATTGTGAAGAGATAAATATATGGTAGAAACATGGCATTACTTTTTTCTTCTTGTACCAATTCTCTACTTGTATGTCAACGTGGGCAACAATTCTTTTCTGCTTGCTTGCTTCGACACAATATTTGGCTGAATATTAAATACTGTAAAAACGCATGTGTTTATGCAACTTTTTATTATGTTTTCTTCGTTTTTAAACACGCTAGGTACATAAACCCTTGTGTAAATTTCATATGTATTAATTTGACGTACCTATGGTAGTCATAGGTAGATAGTTGATACTCACTAGGTAGCCCAGCATTAGAAGCAGATCATTTTCCTGTTAAGCGTGTTCCCATGTAAATACCGAGACACGGTATAATTATTGGACTTCCATATTTTTAGTGATAGGTACTTGCTCTCAAGATCCAAGAATGCGTGTATAATTGCGTTTTCATGGCAGTCTTTGTACAAGTTTTGAATGACTTATAAATAAAAAATATTTTCTGACCTATATTGTTTATTTATTTATTAGGTTCACTGCTACATGTTGAAGGCTTTTGGAGATCTGCGTCTATGAAATCCACAGTCAAGTAATATGATAAGTAGCGATAAGTATCTAAAAAAAAGAGGTAAAAGTTGTTGGAAACCTTGTGGCAGCTTACAAGATACATATATGTTCCTAATACAGTGCCTAAGCTTCGAGCCCAAAAAATACAAAGCAAGTATAAGAGGGGCCTTGGTTTCCTTTCTTCATTATCTGTTGAGCTATTTTGCATAATTCTGTATCAAATCAGGAACAATAATAACAACACGCTTTTCTAGGCGCTGCTGGCATCAGTGTCGTGGGGTAAGTCTGTGTAAATGTTGATTTTCTGACAAAAGGATTTATCGCTTCAGGCACGAGTCTGTGTTTCACTTCCATGTTCATCTTTGCAAACTTTTCACCTTTTTCCTCTTCTTTTTTTATCTGTATAAAATATGGTCTAAATTCGTTGGAATACATTTTAAGTTTTATATTTTTTTTCAAAAGTTTAAAAAATTTTACTTACAATTTTTTACCGAATGCATAATAAGAATATTGACAAGGCTGACATATGTATTAATTTTACTTTTTCTGTACGTCAAAACTGAAGAAGTACAACGCGGTTAGACATCTTACGGATATTTATGGCACTCTAGACACTCTCAGAGCTCTACTCCGAAAACGGTTAATTTGACTAATTTTTTAATGCAACGGGCATTTTTATAGATAATTTTACGACAAACAATGTTATAATGACCTATGTTAACCTCCGAGCAATAGAACGTGAGATATTTGCGATAAACCCATTTTCGTGATCTTTTGACCTAAGTATAAAACTTTTAATTTTCAATTTCAATTCATTTATTTCGTAAACACAAGTTGCTATAGATGTTTTATCCGGCACCAATATCGATTTTTCACATTTTCATTCCATGCCGCCGTTTATAAAAGTGTGCTGTAGTAAAGTAGGTACCAAAGGTACAAAAATTCCACTCAATAGGAATTTTTCCGCAGATTGGGAGTTCAAATGCCTAAAATGACGCACGAAATTGATTTTATTATTGAAAGTTTTGATTTTGCATTCAAATGTGAGAGACAGTGACTTAAAAAGACAGAAATCTGGTTTTCTTCATCATCAGAACGAAGTACATTCCATAGAAATACAGTCAAAGTCAAAGTCAAAGTCAAAGTCAAAGTCAAAAATCATTTATTCTGTATAGACCATTTTAAGCGGCACTTACAAAACGTGAAATTATAAATATTTAAAACTAGAAGCAAATGGACCACCGGTTCGAAACGCGGCCCAGACCTGAGAAGACTCCGGCAAGAAACTCAGCGGGCTGTTTTTTTTTGGTCTATTTACAACAATTGCCTTAGTCTAGATACAATGTTATTTCGAGTAACATAGTTGAGTGAACAGTTCATTTCCAAGCTTCTTTATCATCTAAATAATCTTGAATTTTATAATAAGCTTTTTGGGAGAGTTTTCTTTTAACAACATTTTTAAATTTACTTACATGTAAATCTCTAATTTCGCTTGGGAGTTTTTGGCTACAAGATTGTTTTTGTGCCTAGTATTAATATTGTGCCTATCACAAAGTCTTGGAAATTGTGAAATATTTTTCCGCACATACATGAGATTTTCAAATACATATTGTGAGACTACAGTAAGAATGTCTATTTCTTTGAATTTTTCTCGGAGGGAGACTCTTGGGCCCAAGTTATAAATATCACGCACAGCCCGCTTTTGCAAAACAAAGATCGTGTTTAAGTCTGCGGAATTACCCCAAAGGAGAATTCCGTAGCTCATGATGCTATGAAAATAGCTGAAATAGACGGTTCTTGCCGTGTCCACGAACCCGAACACGAACCAGTGAAGTAAATAGCGGTCTTCATGCTGAAATCTGGCGAAGCGTGTCTTACCATGAGGTCAAAGTATTTAGATGTAGGTACCTATAAGCCTATAAGCCTTTCCTTTTTTTTAATTTCTTCTTTTTCTTCTATCGTATCGATGATTCTTACTCAAGATTAGAGAAAACTCAAGGCGAACTGCATAAAACCTCCTACTTTTCGAATTCAGCTAAAATGCTTGATCTCTGGTCTTGGTAAATATGGTAGGTAATGTAGGTATACCTAAATTTTGTTGTGGTCTTGGTGTCTATAACCGCATCTGTGGTAATTTTATAATTCTAATTTTCATTTGTTATTATTGGTTATAACGAGTACCTAAGGTTTTTTTAATTTTTAAAAGTTATCAGGGGCCATTTCAAATAAAACCACTTCAGATGTCAATAAAATTTATACTTTGGCACATTTACTACAGGTTGGAGCTTTAGCATCTTGATTTTGGTCGGATTTTCTGGTGTTGAATGCTAGCCTGAGTTTCTGCAGTAGTTGTTCATAATTTTGCTTTTGTTTCAAGGCTTTACTATGTTTCAACTGATTTAGAACATTGACTACTTTCGGTGATAGTGATGTTTGGATCTTCACTGGGGCGCCGGGGTTGCGCAACAGATTGCTGTTATGAGACATTCGTCGCGCCTGCCAGATGTAATATAGTTATTACTATCTACCTACTGATTGCGTATAACTAACTACCTATTTACTGCTATTTTTGCCCAGAATTCATCAAAGGATTGGTTTGAGCAGGCTCACTTTCACGTCTGCACTTCAGATTAGAGCATTTCCAGTAAGTAGTAAGTAATTGTTGCATAGTGAATAAATAATTATTTCACTTTACTTAAACATTCATCAAATAATGGAAATACTAGGTACCTACATGGCCACTTTGAAACGATAATTACAATGAAATTAATAGGTAGATAGGTATACGCGAATTTACTACGAACAAGAACGTTGCTATAAGACCAAAATCTCCATGCAATAGAAAATATCGTGCCATAAAATATAAGGTAAGGCGGTTATCACTGCATACAGTTCTAACCGTGGTTCAAAGTATGTATCAGGTATGTACGCAGTAATAAGCCGTTTGGGATAATATCGTGTAGATATCTTAGTATGGTGACGAGCTGTTTTTCACGCGGTATATGTATCTCCTTTTAGGCAAAACAACTTTTAAAATCTTCTCTCTGGGCTCCTCTTTGGAACGACGAGCAGCGCAAACAGTACACTGGAAAAAATATTCTGTTGCGATTTCAATCAAATTGGAATAATTTCCTAAACTATTTGTAAAAAGACAAATTGTTAAAATGTTCTAGTTTCATGAACTATATCAGAGAATAATACTCCAATAATTTGGAGTTTTAGTTTATTCCATGCGTCATTCCGAATACTTTCCTTATTCTAAACAATTCGGTAAAAATATACCAGAGGTTTGTTTTGCTGGTGAACAGGCCGGATCGCTTTTCGACAAGGCGCCTGTATAATAAAAGTACAGCTAGTAGTGTCATTTAATATTACCTACTTTTATAAGAAAACTACCGCCGCGCCGCCGGATAGAAAGTATAATATTGTACAGGTACAGAGTATAGATATACAATAGCATTTTTATTATAATAAAATATTGCTTAGCATGATCATAGCAACAGTTTCAGATATGATAGGTTTTAGGATTACGAGTAGGTATTACCAAGCTATGATCATATAACTAAACAGAGGTAGTTTATGCGGCCCCACGAGGACCCTCGAACCCAAGATATCTTTACCTGTAACTCCGGCAAGCCGGAACACCTGAGCTGATTCATGGTGCTAGTAGGTACACAGGATTTCTTCTTTGGGTTGGGAGGTCAAACGGCAGTCACTCATATGGCAGCTGCACAAGTTAAATAATAAATATAATGGAGAAAGAGTAAGCTGACCTCGGGCCCACATGTAGGTAAAAGCCACTAATGCAACTGGGAGAAACATTAATTTTAGTGTAGGTATAGGCTCCCAGTTGCATTCCTATAATCATATCATAATTAAGTCTAGTTAATAAGTTATACTTACAGCATTGCCGAAATAAATAAAAAAGAAAATCAAAGCTATCAGGTAAACAGGATGTCTGAGGAACAACATACTTTATTGATTATTTTCAGTTTGTCGCAATAGTTATTCACTTCGAAGTTTGCAATGTTGAATTATCAATAAGTACTTTGGCAATTTACTCTTTTATCGTCAAAAATGTACTTATTGTGAAATTTATTTACTACCTTTAAAAGTTAATGGTGTTGTTATACCTATTGCAGATTTAATTTCATTTTTGATTTGGTAACATCTATACATAGGTAATAATAAAATGGTAGGAAAGTCAAAACTGTACATTGAATATTTTTTTAAAAGAATACTTACTTGGTGTGTGATATATACAACCGATACCGAAGCCAAAAATATAGTTTTTAGAATTTTTGGGATAAACTCAAAAAGTACTGTATGAATTTACTTCAAATTTGGCACGAATATTATTAACTTATAAGCTACATTCCTTACGCATTCTGTAACAACGTGTAATCTAACGACGCATATTTGAATGTTGTTATTATTATGTTAATAACCATGCTATAAGTTATTCCTTACCCAATTAAATACGTTGTATATCTAATCCTTCAACCTAGCGTTAATCCCAGTCATATCCAAAGCTTTCAACTTGGAGTCCGAGTCTGGGGTCCGCTTTACCAGTCTTAACTGCGAATTTGGCTGGACCTCGATATTTTTCGTGAAGCGACTGCCATCTGACCTTCACATCCCAACGGTGACATTAGGCGATATCGAAGCATTGCAGCTAGACCGCGATTGTTGTTGGACTTTTTAGGGCTTCAACTACCCGTACCGACTGCCATAGATGTTTGTATGGCAACCGGGACCGACGGCTTAACGTGCTCTCCGAGGGACGACCAGACCAATGCAAATACCCATATTCATGCATACAAATTATTTGCACTGAGCGGGGAACGAACCCGCGCCTCCTGCGCAGCGGCCGCGTTCACTACCGCACGCCACAGAAGCTGGATCAAAATTGCCATCCACACTATATAATTACAATGAATAATTTTTAGAGCTATCGCAATATGAAGAATTTCGCCGCGCATTATCGCGGCGAAATAAATGCATGCAACTGCGGACGTAAATGAGACCAATATACTTCGGGACATAATAGACCAGTGCCGATAGCTATGAAAATGGTAAAAAGTAAAAGAAATTTATAGTAGGATGAAACCTGTTGTAAAAGGACGAGAATATAACAAAAATGAAAGGAAAAATAAATTACGGGCGATCTGAGGTCGGGAAGTGGGGAGGGGGGTGAGTTTTAAGGGTAAAAACGGTTTATCTCGATTTCCGGCAAAACTACAAGTCCTATGGAAAAAAGTTAAATGACAAAGTTGTAGGTAATAAAGAGACCTACAACTTGTTTATTTACACTTTTCTCACATAACCTCAAAATGTATGTGAAAAATTCAAATAATCAAGTTTTTGGTTTTTTATTTTTATCTTAAGCAAAACAAATTTGTTTTCCACGAAATTTGGTGAAAACTTAGCTTTTTATGTCCCACAGACACTGTAATTTTTTTTATTTGAAATTCTCTTTTTTTCAGCTTATTTTGACTAAATATCGAAAAACCACCCTAATTTTCAATCGAAAATTCTCACGTCAAAATATCAGCTTTTTAAAAAAAGACAAAGAGTTGTTTATTCTTTGAAATCTCTTCTTTCTGATAATGTAAAAATATATATACATTGCTATGGTAAATGTTCTCAGAAAATGCAAAGAAGAAAAACTCGAATTCGAAATTAATATTTTTGTATTTAGTCATTTCCTCGCTGAGGTGGGATGAAAAGTTACATGTTGCACTATAACTTCATGGTTGCACTCGAGTGCAAAGATTTTTCACCTTGGGCACTTTTGATTCCCTCGCTAAAGCTCAGGGTTCTATTTTGTGAATCGCTCGCTGCGCTCTTGTTTCAAATTAAGAACCCTTCGCTTGCTCGGTCATCAAAACTGAGCACGCGAAGGGTTCTAAAAATTGAACACACATCTTTAGCGAGGGAATCAAAAGTGCGCAAGGTGAAAAATCTTTGCAATGGAGTGTAACTATGAAGCTATAGTGCAACACGTAACTTTTCATCCCACCTCAGCGAGGAAATGACTAAATACAATAATCATAAAATAGAACCCTGAGCTTAGCGAGGGAATCAAAAGTGCACAAGGTGAAAAATCTTTGCACTCGAGTGCAACCATGAAGTTATAGTGCAACATGTAACATATCATCCCACCTCAGCGAGGAAATGACTATATAAATACAAAAATATTAATTTCGAATTCGAGTCATTCTTCTTTGCATTTTCTGAGAACATTTACCATGGCAATGTATATATATTTTTACATCATCAGAAAGAAGAGATTTCAAAGAACAAAAAACTCTTTCACTTTTTTTAAAAAGCTGATATTTTGACGTGAGAATTTTCGATTGAAAATTAGGGTGGTTTTTCGATATTTGGTCAAAATAAGCTGAAAAAAAGAATATTTCAAATCAAAAAAATTACAGTGTCTTTGGGACACAAAAAGCTAAGTTTTTATCAAATTTCGTGGAAAACAAATTTGTTTTGCTAAGGATAAAAATAAAAAACCAAAAACTTGATTATTTGAATTTTTCACATACATTTTGAGGTTATGTGAAAAAAGTGTAAATAAAAAAGTTGTAGGTCTCTTTATTACCTACAACTTTGTCATTTTAACTTTTTTCCATAGGACTTGTAGTTTTGCTGGAAATCGAGATAAACCGTTTTTACCCTTAAAACTCACCCCCCTCCCCACTTCCCGACCTCAGATCGCCCGTAATTTATTTTTCCTTTTATTTTTGTTATGTTTTGATCCTTTTCCAACAGGTTTCATCCTACTATAAATTTATTTTGTCTCAAAGACTATCGGCACTGGTCTATAATGTATTATCTAAAATGTGCACAAAATTCAAAAATCCGCGCGTACTTCTTCCTTTTATTTGTCTTAAACTTTTTTTTTGACTTTTATGGCGTCGATTGCAATCTGAACGCCCGACCCCGAGAGGTAAACCTGCACGCCTCGCCTGTCAATCAAGAGGTGTACTTGCCTTGGTCTATCCCGAACTTAACGCGGACGAACTCGCCGGCAGCACCCAGTTTTTCTAATAAGTACTCAAATTCAAACAATCTCAATCGCGACCATACATTATCGAAAAATTTACTAACAGACCCAGTTGACCAATTCAAAGTTGAATGAAGTCAACTGGGTCCGCAGACAAAGTACGAGTAGACCCAGTGGACTTAGAGCCGCCAATGTGAGTTGAGCCAACTTACCTCTACGTTGTCACGGATTGCATTGCCGTGGCAGCACGTCGTTGTTTCTATGCACGCTTCTCTGTACCTACCTACTGGAGAGATGGGGGTCTATACCCCCAACAACACTTCTCCCCGGCCATACAGGATGATTTGAAGAAACACAGTGCGGTTAGTTTGAGTCCGATATGCCCATTTAATAACTCCGGTGAGGTGAAGTCAGACGGGGTTTTATTAAATTAAATAATTAAAGCCAAGTGTTACGTTATTTTTGAATTGATAGACCCAGTTTTATTAATTTAAAACCATTTGCAAGCTGAACATCGTATAATTTTTTAGATTGTAGGTAGCTAGGTAAATAAATAAATATTCAATATTATATCTGATAAATATCAAATATTGGATATGTTGATATTTACTCTCATTATCGAATTTTTACGAACCATGGGTTTCGTGGTGGTTGTCGTAAGGCCGTAAAATTTTGTAATATCATGATAAAACCAGTTGAACGGAGGTAGGTCTGGATATAGGTCAACAAATGCTCCAAGAATTGTCTTCGGCAATTGCTTTATTAATATCTTCAAAGGTATCTAAAAAAATAGACAGGTTTATCGTTTTTGTACCTACCTATTAATATAAGTAGCAGATAAATCAAAACTCGAGCTAGTGTGAGTTAAACTTGCATTGGAAATTTAATTAACTAATTACTCAGTGTCAACTCAATCCAAAATTAGTAGGTAAGATTTTTCTTACTCAATTATTCCGTTATCAAATAAGTAATACATTATTAATCCATTATAAAAAAAATCCTAATAATAGTGACATAATTTTATGTTCTATGAATCTAGTGAGACGATACTAAACATTGTCTTATAAAATTTTGATTGTTTTACTGATTGACTTTTTTGCAGTTGGTATTAGTAACGTGTCTCTGGTTCTACTGAGCTTTATAATGGAACTAGTTTGAAAATTTTTACAATCCAATGTCGTAATAACTAACGGTGCAGTGACGGCGACTCGTCGCCACCTTTGGTCCTATTCTAAACATACATTCCCTCCAGAAGGGACCATCTCGAATCTGGAGATGGCCCGGGTCAAGCCGGGGTGCGAGGGAAATGCTCTATGGGCCACCTTACACCCTGGCGTGAGAAGACCCTAGTCAGCGGGCGGTTTTAGTCGGTAAGAGTCTTAGATAACCTGCCCGGTTGGCCGCGGGGTGGGTAATATTCCATGACGATTTCTACACGGAAAAAAGGCAATATTCCCTATTCTCTCGAGCGCTCGTTCCCCCTACATTTCACTAACTGCCTGCTGAAGTACCTTTCTTATAGATTTTGGATATTTTAGAATTTTACAATTTCTTGGGCACAGACAATGTTAGTTAGTAAAAGAATGACACGACCCCAGCTCACTCACGTAATCCACTTTTTTAGCAATAAATTTGCCAAAAAAACGTCACCAGTCACTCTTAAACATACCTTTGTCGTAGTAGTAGTAGGAGCAGTAGTAGTAGTAGTAGTAGTAGTAGTATTAGTAGTAGTAATATTAGTATCATTCTGTAAAAGAAAGTTAAGTGTTACGTATCGTAAAAATTCCACATTGTTGACTGTGACCCATGTCCGGTAGTGCTTGATCTGAAGATGAACCAGCGCCGCAAGCGTCGGAAGTCAAACGACCTCCGTCCTCCATGAGCGCAGGCCACGCCCCCCTCCCTCTCCTCCCTATTCCGCATGACGGGAACACTGTGGTTCCCAAACCCGAGGGGGCCATCTCGAATCTGAAGATGGCCCCTGCCAAGCCGGGCTACGAGGAAAACTGGTCTGTGTGTCCATGTAAAATATTCAACCTGTTCTAATTTTGTTATTTCAAAATGCGGCGGTTTATCGTATGATCTTTTTTGAGTACCTAACTATTAACCAGCTAGTGTTTTGTTTGTGACAAGCGAAAAGTATTGCAATGATTTGATATTTATTTCTGCCACTATTCGAGAGCCGAATAGGTGAATCTCTAAACTAAACTATATAGTAAGGGTTGTACGAGTATAATGTTAGGTAGATAGTAGGTAGGTACAGTCAGCGTCAAAGGCCTATGATCATTTTCATATTCTGAAGCTGAACAGTAGTTTTGAATAAAGTAACTTATGGTTCATTTTCATTCTTATGAAAATGATGTATAATTACTTATTTGCTACTATTGAAGTAGGTAACTACCTTTAAACTTTGATTACAATATAGTAATGAACCATTTTCACTCGAGTTAAGTTTGAAATCTGTGCAATCATCATAGACTTTTGCCGCTGAGTGTAAGTTACACATACATAATAGTCTACGAAAATTGTGGATAGCAGGGTTTCAGATTAGATTAAGTAGTAGTGGGTACTTAGGTATTTAGTAAGGCGCAAAACATACTATATAAAAGCGGCAGCGGGTCAGACCGGTGCGTGTCGATATGCCATTCTTCGCCTTTATCAATCACATCTCGATCTCCCGTAGTACCTACTAGGTATTATATTATTTTCTGAGCTCCAGTGATCGAACGACGAGCCGACACGCGCCCGCCTTTCAGTGTATTTTGACAGTAGGCACAAAGAGTTAGGTAAATTATAGAAAGACTTTTATTCAAAAGGTACAAGGACGGTCCAATTAAGGGAAGCGCTGCGGCCGGCTGGTGTGAGCAAAAATACCTACTGATTTCTAAAATTTTTGTTTCATTAAGTACCTACCTACCTACCTAGTACCTATATAGCTATAATTTACCGTAAGTATATTATATAAAATGTAGGTAGGTACTCGTAGTAGCTATTAATCTGTAATAATACCCATGTTTGTAGGTTTGTAGTTTGTAATGTACTTATTTAAATTTTAAATCAATAGTTCGGCAATGAAATTAAATTTAATGCACTGACATACCAACAACGCCCTCTAGGCAGTATATTCTATAACTACTCACCCAAACTCCATGCACGACATCTAGCGGACTTTTACTACGTTACACCGTCGACATTTCCCCTTTCCCTTTTGTATTCCCAGTTTCGCGTGTTACAGTGTTCTTAGGCAAAGCCATGTTTATTATTAGAAGAAACAGATAGAGGTCTATTTCTTTCTGGTCATTCGCTAAGGAACATGTATCAAATAATAATTTTAAATCTTCATAGAGTTATTTCCGGCTTCCATTAAGTAACATCAGGGTTTGCGTTACCTACCAATGTACCTAGTTTGGTAACGCAAAAACTTTTCTTAAAAACAAGTAAACAGCAGTGGCGGATTTACCAGTAGGCTGAGTAGGCTGGAGCCTAGGGCGGCAGATTTTAGGGGGCGGCAATTTTGAGCCAATTTTTTTTTTCTTTCATAAATAAAAAAAATAACTTTATTATATACACAAACGAGTTTTGGGGAGCGTTTTATTGGAGAGGCATATCTTAATCCACCTTCTAATTAGTACTCGCCGCTGTTTTTAGCTCTTCAATAGCAGGTATACTCTTCACTAGGGCACGTCACAATTACGCGTGGTCAGTCGCCGCCTCCTACTGCGATGCGTGGTCGGCCGCCGCCTCATTCTGCGAGCAAGTGATGCTCGAGAAGGAGGCGGCGGAATGGTTTCGGGAGAGGCTGCACAGAGCTCACCCGGACGGTGACGTGCGCAGACGCCGCAGGCGTCGGAGGTCTGACGACTTTCGTCCTCTATGAGCGCAGGCCTGGGGGTGACGGATGGAGCAGTCTGTCACCCTAGCAGAAGCAGACCAAGGCGGCAGCGTGCACAAGCACGCCCCCCCCCCCCCCTCCGAATGCGAATACCGTGGTTCCCAAACCCGAGGGGGCCATCTCGAATCTAGAAATGGCCCGGGTCAAGCTGGGGTGCGAGGGAAATGCTCTATGGGCCACCTCACACCTTGGCGTCAGAAGACTCTAGACGGGCGTGCGGTTTTAGTCGGTAAAAGTCCAACATAACCTGCCCCGCTAGCCGCGGGTTGGGTATCCATAAGGATTTCTGCACGGAAAAAAGAGCACGTTACAATTATATTAAAACTAAGGCGGCAAGACCCGTCATGGAAGAATCATGGAGCTGTCACAAGAATACCGCGCTCCACACTCATATGGAGTCACAAGAGTGTGGAGAGCGGTGTCCTTGTGATAGTGATATATCCACCCCCGATGGCTGACGGGGGGGGGGGGGGGGGGGTAGTCATGGGGAAAATTGTATAGCCTACTGGCGGCAAATTTGTAAATCCGCCACTGGTAAACAGTAAACTATTTATGTAGTTACTAGCTTTTGCCCGTAGCCCATAAAATTATGCATGAGAACTTACAAGGAAGGAATAACACATCTTTGTAGTGTGTTAATTGTGTGTAATGTGTTAATTCAGACTATAATTTATCCCTGTATCAAATTTCAGCCCGATCCGTTCAGCGGGTAGAGCGTGTTCACAAAATTTCACAATATTATAATATTAGTAGGAAGTAAGTCAAGTTAGATACATACCTACCTACTTATAAATTTATTATTGTATAGCCAATATTGAAACAGATAAATACTGAAAAATACTTATTTCGTGTTTGCATAATTAAATCTCCGAAACTATAAAAAATATTCGTGGTATCTAAGTATGATTTATTGTTAATTACTTTTTTTTACTAGGGAATGCACTTCGAACCGCACATCTATACACTAATTTAGGTATGGTATTATTGTACCTAAGTGTCACCTTAGCCGTTGATTCTAATATATGTAATAAAACACACATTATAAGTCAAGTAGGTAGATAAGATAGGGTGAAAAAGATAATAAAAAGGAACTTGGAAAAAAGTCTAACGTTAATCCCAGTCGCATCCGAACCTTTCACCTCGGAGTCTGGGGTCCGTATTACCAGTCTTAAAAAAAGTCTCATTAGTTCATTGAAATAAAATTTCAAAATGGAATGGAACTCCATGTAACTAAGAGGAACAGATAGTTCTTACAACAACTGCTTAGCTGACCACCGGTGTTGGTCAAAGGTGGTCTTGAAAGCTGAGAATGACCTGTTTACGTATTGTAATTAGGTATGTAAAAAACATTCAGAATACTATTGCTACAGAATTTTATTTTACATTACATAATTATAATTATTATCATTAATTACTCATTATAAGTATTTAATTATTAGTTATTACCCACATTACCATTCCGTCTCCACTGAGCATTACTTAAATCATTGTTAAAATAAACCAAAAAGAAAATGAAATAACAAATAAATTTAATCGACCACATTACATACAACTGTTATATTTTTTGCGATAAGGCTTCAATATTCAAATATTATAAAATTATTATACACGCTCATTTTATACCTAGTCGTTTTGGACCGAAATATTTTGTTGATACAGTTTCGATAACAGGATCTATTGGAGTTATTAGTTTATCAATAAATTATCAGATCCAAAAATATTTATTTTATTAAAATGTCGAACACTGACCAATCACACCGCATCCCTAACGACCACAACAGCGGCAGCGCTAGCACCGACATGTCGCGAACTTTTTGACTTGAACGAATGAAAAAGATCACTTACAGACAGTAAGTTACCTTTTTATTATAACTAGTAGGTACAGCAATGATTCCTGCGTGGTTCCTGGATCTGTCTGTTAGTTTGCAATGGAAACTAAAACTGCTGAACGGATTTTAATGCGATTTATTCTATTCATTTTCAAGTCATCAAACAATCACGAATTGTTAAACAGACAGACGACCAAAAAATGCTTTTGTATATGCATCGAAGGTACACATACACTCATATACCTAATATAGGTAAGTATAAACATTTGTATTGCAAAAATACGTTTCAATTTTATTTATTCGTAAATAGATGTACCTAAAGAGGATGTAATATTTTAGTTATACTGACTTAAATGAAAACATGAGAATAAGACTCTCTATCGGCGATAAATATGGTTACTCGAGGATTTTCGACAGGTGTGCTGGCCGTGTCTAGAGGCCTTCTTGTCTGCTCTGATCGTTTATCCAGTAATGGAATACCCTGCCAGCCCCCACCAGACCATTCCTTTGCTGTAACCCCACGTTCCTTTGCTGCTTAAGGTTAGGTACGAGCCGTCTGATTGGACCATAGACCCATCTCGCTGCCGTTCCTCCACTGCGTTCTCGGTTTAAAGAGATACACGCGGAAGAACAAAGCGAACCAAAACATCTATCACTCTAACCTCTGTTTCTGATTGCCTCAAGTTTTTATTTCTCTTAGAAACTACAACAAACTTTTAAATTGATATTGATTTATTATTAACTTAGGCAATAAAAGTGGCATAAAATATTATTTCAATTTATTTACGAAATCTAATACAACTGTTAATTTAAATACTATGGATACCTAATAATGCCTTTAGTGCCTGACTTGTGTAAAAGAAAACATTTTTTCAGTAACGAGAATTTATTTGTTGTGTTGTTGGCAATAATTGCAATTCAATGTGCCAAACATCATGGAGGGCAACGTACAACAAAAATATGTCTGGCAGTAGATAGCGCTCTCAGAGGTACTTAACATATTTTAAAGCGAATCAGTATTTTGTGAACATCAGGTATTACTCATCACTAGTCCCGCGATTCAAATTCCAATTCTGTAACCGAATTGAATTTCGTACAGCACATAGCATGTCAGTATGATCAGCAAATGCGGATAGAAAATCCCAAGAGAGCTTTGTAGGTGTGTATCTTCAGGATCTTGCCAAAGGTTTTTATAAACCTTTGATCAAAGTGGTTAGGCTCAGTGTCACACAACAAATGACCTACACTTAAAACTGACCCAGAGAGATAGAGTACTTAGTTAGGAACACTCATGTAGGTAATTGCCCTTATAAGATTTGGAGGTGGCGGTTCATCTCTAAGTATATCGGCTGAAGACAGTGTATCGGGTAGTAGCTGAGACATGTCAGAAGATGACCACCAACGGCTGTCCGCATTGGATGCTTCTCTCCATCAAATCTGGCGCTCTAATAATATACCGTGTTCAAATGAGCAAAGTGACAGTAGGTAACAGTCTCCTAAATTAGCTGTTAGTAAAATTCGAGATGTACCTACCTAGTGTAAGTCGTGTAATTATTTTTCAGCTCAACATAAATCTTGCATGTTGCGACCAGACACAGGACCTTGTAGAGCGGACATCGTTCAGTTTTATTTCGATGCATCGTACAAGCAATGCTTCAGATTTTTTTGGGGAGGCTGTCAAGGAAATGGTAACCGGTTTGAGGATCGGTCTTCGTGTATGAAGTATTGTTATCTAAATACTTCAGCATATATATGCAAGTATTTTTACATTTTTAGCGGTTCCGTGTTTTATGTTACGAGTAAAATAATAGAATTGTAACTATTTTAATAGGTTGTGAAAATAGAAGCATCATAGTATCACATTTCACTATTAGTTCGAGACATCAATAGCAGTGATTTTTTATGACACTTAGGTGGCAGACAAGCAAGCGGTCACCGTAGCCTATGGACATGTGCAACAATAGAGGCGTCACACTCGCGCTGCCGACCTTTGAAAAACTTTCTTTAAGAACCTCATATTGTAGACGCCAGGGCAAACCACAGCAAGAAGATCATTACACAGTACACGGAATAAAGTTCCTATTATACCTCACAGTGAGCAACGTTGACAGATGCAACGTGTGAGGATAAATCCTTGCCTGTGTGGCGAGCGATAGTAAAACGTGGTTGTATCTGAACAGAACACATACCATTATATAGGCGGTAAAAACGCATAGTGAGGTGAAATTTCTCCTGGGCTGAGCGGTTCCACACCACCCATAAGTATGGGCGCACGTCTTTGCACCGACACGAACGGATCAAGTTTGTATGCAGGTGCCTCGGCAAAAAGATGACAGCAGTACTAACAGGCCCCATACTATGAGCTCTTATAGCAATTCAATGCGATGCAGATCAACTCAGGGAGAGAGAGATATGGAGCTCTGCACCGTGTATGGCGCCGTCTCTCTCCCTGAGTTGAACTGCATCGCATTTGTATTGCTTTAAGAGCTCATAGTAAGGCCGCAGGACTGTAAATCATGTAATTTGTAAACGGTTTTATTTTTCCTGTTTTCTTGCAGCACCCATTCCTTACTTTTGCAATCTGGCCTTCGACTTTGGAACATGTTTTGGACAATACAATAGATGGGCTTGGGATAAAATGTCAAAGTAGGTATTAATTTGTAGATCTATATTTTTTGTAGAAGGATCGAGATTCGACAGATTCCGGCTACGCCCACTATGTCTTTCTACTGTAGGTATGCTTTACAAAATATGGAAAAATACAACTTTTACGACACAATGTCGTACACTTTATTTTATGCATATTATCATATTTTTAATTATGCTACATCTTATCAGAGGTGGAGATTAATCCAAATAAATTAAAAGTCATGAAAATCTGTTCAGCCGTTCTTGAGTTATAAGAAAGTACGTTTTTATCATTTTTCCATCATTGGAGTTGAATTTCATAGGACCAGGGCCTCGATTCTGCTAAAGCAAGACACTGTTCTGCTACGGCTGCTACTGACACTCTAAAAAATGACATTTAATTGTAGACTTTACCATTTATTTATTTATTTATACCGTTATACAGTTGAAGTCTAAAATCAAATGAAAAGAACTCATTAAACTCTTTCATTTGCTCTGCAAACCCATTAAACTCTTTCATTTGCTCTACAAAATATCATTTAATATTAGACTATAGGTACCTATTAATAAAGTCCAAAATTAAATGGTATTTTTGAAGTGTCATTGTCATTGCCATTACAGTGGCTCGCAGAATCGAGGCCCAGGTTGGTCGCCCAGTTTTTAAGAAACGCTTAAAATCGGTAGGTACCTAATCTTTGTTCTACTTCATAGATCGACAAGATTATTATATTTAGATAACGAAAAAATCTTCGTCATTCTCTGCCTGCCCTTTTCCCAATTTGTATTTGAGCACGCCTCTAACACTTGTTTGTAATATATAATACCTACGCCTTCTTGTATAATTTCAGGTCATGCAAACGTCGGTTGTACTCGGGGTGCGGTGGCAACCAGAACAATTTTGAAACTCTGAAGGAGTGTATGTCCACTTGTTTAACCCCACCAAACAACACTATCCATAGAGTAACCAAATATACAACTTGTATACCTTTAAATCTCGAAGGTAATTAACACAATCTGAAGTACAATACAAGGAATAAAAAACTTTAAACTACTAGGTATATTGTATTCAATTATCAACCTAGAGAAAACCTCGTCGTGGTGCGCCTTAGGCAACGGAGGTGGCAACGCATCTAGAGATGGAACCTGGAAGCAGTCATTTACTTCGTCGTGGGAGTACCTACCTAGTCCTTGTTTTAGTTAATTTGTATTCTCCTCGTATTTCTCTGATAAGTATCAGAGAAATACGAGGAAATAATATATAGATAATAGAAAGACAGCGAAGTGGTAAGTAAAATGGGTTCATTAAATATTTAATAAAATATTTAATGAACCCATTTAAAAAAAATAGCCTTCATCAACTTAAGATTTTATAATTATTTAAAAACTACTCAACTGTTGCTTATTCCCGGAATATGCGGCAATCACCTCGAAATAAAATTATGGAAAATAAGCAGAGTAGGTACTTACGCTGGATTCTGAATTGATATGAATCTATGTCTACCATATTACTTAAGGGCACTGTTTCTCCTTATCACAGGCTCCTTTCTTTGATATTATTTTTTATACAACCCGGATGGGCTCTCGGATGAAGAGAGATTTGAGTAAATAAAAGAAATAGTAGGTAATAGGCATATCTTTATTCCTAACAACACTTAATATACTTACTTAACTAAAATAATCTGTCGATAACAGTAGTCGAAGGTATTCAATGCAAGTCATTGATAGTAAATGGTATGCATGTTGTGTGTTTCCGCAAATTATTTAAAGTGTTGTTAGGGGGTGTCATACAAGTGGATACACACTCTTTTAAAGTTTCGAAATTGTTTTGATTACCACCACATCCTGAGTACAGTCGACGTTTGCATGTCCTGGGAAATGTGAAATAAGAACAAATTTCATCATACGAATAATACCTAATCTTATAGCGTAGGCCCGTAGTCCCGGTAATGGGTCGACCCAGTGGGACCACGGGTAAACACTCAATATAAGTACCTATTATACCTAATTGAATGTTCTGAATGACTGACTGACTGCTTGTCTTAGACCAGACAAAATGCACTAACGCGTCGTGTGTTAGTTTTGATGCGTAAAGGTGTAGGTACCTACTAAGAAAGGATCCTTTGAAATTCAAATTCCACATTTTGTAAAGCTTACACCTACCTACAGTAGATAGACCTAGTGGGGGTAGTCGGAATCTGTCGAATATCGATCCTTCTACAAAAAATAATAACAGATCTGTAAATTAACAAATAACCTACTTTGACATTTTATCCCAAGACCATCGGTTGTAATGTCCGAAACATGTCCCAAAGTCGAAGGTGAGACTGCAGAAATGAGGCACCCGCACTGGAAAATAAGCAAGATCCTTTATGATGCATATCTTTCTAAGATGAAGTAATTAGGTAGGTACTAGGACCTACCTAAATATACAAGTCTTAATTTTTCTTTCTATAAGTAGGTACCTAGGTGTAGGTACTTTAGTCTTTATATTCTCAACCAAATTTGCAAGCCTATTGTTAAACCTGATGAAATAAAGTTCACGGAAATGCCAATAGGTACCTACCATTAGTAGGTACACGGACCAAACATTACCTAGGTACCCACGGTTTGGGGCACGCCGTTGTAGCGGCGGTAAGACCCGTCATGGAGGACTGGTTGGAGAGGCCTCACGGGGGCCTCTCGTACCGGCTGACGCAGGTGATCTCTGGTAAGGGGTGCTTCGGGGATCACTTGTGTCTGATTCGGAAGGAGCCAACGCCCGAGTGCCATCACTGCGATGCGGACGAGGACTCAGGGCTGCACACGCTGGCTGAGTGTCCGGCGTGGGAGGTGCCGCGACAGGCCCTCCTGGCAGCCCTCGGGGTGGGAGTCCTCACACTGCCGGTGTTAATCGCAGCAATGGTGCAGAGTGCGGACGCGTGGTCGGCCGCCGCCTCCTTCTGCGAGCAAGTGATGCTCGAGAAGGAGGCGGCGGAAAGGGTTCGGGAGAGGCTGCACAGAGCTCTCCCAGACGGCGGCGGGCGCGGACGCCTAAGGCGTCGGAGGTCCGACGACCTCCGTCCTCCATGAGCGCTGGCCTGGGGGTGACGGGTGGAGCCGCCTGTCACCCTAGCAGAAGCAGGCCGAGGGCATGACGGGAACCACGCGGTTCCCAAACCCGACGGGGCCATCTCGAATCCGGAGATGGCCCGGGTCAAGCCGGGGTGCGAGGGAAATGCTCTTTGGGCCACCTTACACCCTGGCGTCAGAAGACCCTAGACGGCGTGCGGTTTTAGTCGGTAAGAGTCCGACATAACCTGCCCCGCTGGCCGCGGGGTGGGTATCCATGAGGAGTTCCGCACGGAAAAAAAAAATAGGTACCTACGGTTTTACACATTGCTGTCGGCCTCACATTTTGGCCCTTTCTCTAATCATAAATCCATTAGATATTTATTTTTTCATATAGGTAACAGTATAATCACTAGAACTAAAAATACTTAGGTACCTTTATGCTCTGAAGTATTCATATAACAATAATTCATGCATGACTTCCTGTCTTCAAACCTATTACCATTTCCTTGACAACCACCCCAAAAGAAACGGAAGCATCTTGCCATCGAAGCGTCGAAGTAATACTGAACAATATCTGCTCTACACGGTCCTGTGTCTGGTCGTAAGAAGCAAGATCTGTGCTGGCCTAAAAATTGCAAATCTTTTGAGGAATTGTTGGATGTACCTAAGTTATTATTTAAGGTTCAGTAAAGATACTACCTAAGTAAGTACCTACCTACCTAATCTCTGGCGGTTATAGCGGCAGATTTCTCCATTATTTTATTAATTCTAATTCGTATTCCAACAATCGTAACCTGAAAAGGCTTGGCTTACCTGAGTAACCAGACGGTGACTTATAAACGTATCTGAAGGTTAGTATATAATAAGTAGGTAGGGATCTCGTCTAACATTAGATTTATCAACCGCATTTAGGAAACTGTGATTATTCGTTTATGATGTACCTAATATAGACGCGGCGTTTCTTGGTGGTCATATTGGCATGTCATACTGATATGACCAGTGAGAATCGCTTGTATTGGTGGTCATACTTGTCATTGTCCCTGTCATACTAATATGACCAGTGAAAATCGTTTGTACTGGTAGTCATATTATTTTTTAAAACATCCTTATACTTTATTTAACCCTTACAAAGGCAGATGCTATATAAAGACCACATAATTAAAATGAATTTACTGAAAAACCCTTCTAATTTTTAAGCTGAAATAAATATTATTTAATTAATAGAATGTTTAGATACTACTATTATATTTAGAGGGATAATGACAAGTATGACCACCAGTACAAGCAATTCTCACTGGTCATATTAGTATGACAAGGACAATGCCAAGTATGACCATCAATACAAGCGATTCTCACTGGTCATATCAGTATGACATGCCAGTATGACCACCAAGAAACGCCGGACGATTGTAGGGTAGGGTATGTTATTATCATGTAATTTATTACCTCTGAGAGCCTTTTTATCTATCTGTATACATACTTTCGTCCTGTATGGAATTGTTTTCGGTTTATGGCACTGAATTGCAATGATAGCCAAAAACACAAAAAATAAATATTCGTTGCGAAATAAATGTCTTCTTTTTTTACTAAAAAATACGTTAAGCAGTTGATGCATTATAAATTTATAACAAAACATTGGGATGTGAAATAGGTACCTACTTTCTTTGTTTCAATATCGCCTCTAGTTTTATTGCTATTCATAACTGTTGCAATATAAACCTTATTACACTTTTATCGCCTTAGAAACCCAAGTTCCAATCAGATTCGGTTATTTTATAAAGTGTTAGGGGATCGATATTATGGCTTCTGAGCGCGTAGGTCCTCCTCCTCCAGTCCACTCTACAATGTTGCACGCTTTACTTGTCTCTGAACAGACAGCTGATGCAGCTAAGTTGTAGGTACCTACCTAATACAAAACTAACGGCATTTAACCCTTTTTCAACTATGTCGATATCATCATTATCTCAGCAGTGAATCCTAGTCACATCCAAGATTTTCCAACTGACGCGGACTTGCCCGATTTCCAGCAGTACAGCTGCCTGAACACCTGTAGACACGTCTCATAAACCGGTTTCATTCATTGAGAAATTGATTTCTCAATGGATTCAAACAACACTCAGGCACAGACGAGGTCGCCCGAAGCAATGGGTACCTACCTATCATGATTGTGAATGTACTCGTAAGTTATTATTTATAGTTATGTGTTATTCGTTGATATATTTATTTAAGGTACGCCTGTGTGATAAATGTTGGGTAAAGCGACTTGGGTTTACGACGTCATCACTTGAACTGGGTAACTACCTACCTACTACTTGGGATGATGTTGGGAATCTGTTGCTCTTTGTATAAGCAGCATGCATGGCACCCCGCACAAACCTTTCATGCTTTTGGGTGTACCTACAAATATTTTGTAAGTACTAATTTATATTGTTATTTTTGTGAATAAATAAATAAAAAAAGAAACGCACAAAATGTTCACATTTCGCCGATTTTATTTTCACCCAGCAATTTTAAAGCTTTATTGGTTTAAAATGGTGTAGGAACCAAGTTCACTTCCTTGGTAATATTCACCCGTAGGTATAGAAGAATAATAGGTAGGTATCTAATAAAACAACTTGTATGTCATAGACTTTATTAGGTCCAATTATGTCAAATAAAGATTTAATACACATCAAGTCATTTTTAGTAGGTACTTTATGAAATCATGTTTGATTTATTTTCTTTTTTAGACACAAATTTAATCTAATACACGTAGATAATAATTAGTACTCCAATAAACCATATTTAATTAATATTTTTCATTTGAACATAAATTTAAATTAAACTCGATCACAGCAAAAACAATCAGCTTTGTTGAACATAATCAAATTCTGATCTGTAGTACAAATTATAATAAAATTAACTAAACACTTTGAGATTAGTCATACCATGATCTACTGAAAATAATGAGATCACATTTATAATATTATACAGGAATGGTGTTGGCAAGTTACATTTACCAACATTACAACAATAATGGCTACACTTGATATTACATATTATATTATTTATAGACATTTATACTTATTATATAATTTTATGATTGACAACATTTATCTTCTTAATCTAAATATATCGATGAGATCGCAAACTTACTTAGACACCTATAATATTAGTTTTTAAAAATTTAATGGTAATACATTTAGTTTATGCATAAAAGGACTTAGTCCGAAATCTTTGCTTGCACACTAAAAATGTTAAAACATATAAAGCAACTACAATAAAGTTTAATCCTCTTATTCAGAAAAAATATATGAGAATTTGAATTAATGTTTTGTCCTTTCATCTCTCGATGAGTCGTCGCTCGAACACTCAACATACTGTTTATGAATAAGTGGCTTAAACTCATAAAACACGATGTCTAAATTGGTAACTAAGAACAACTCGTAACCTGAAACTGAACTATACCTCCTTACATCAAATCCAATCTACACAGAATGCACAGTAAATCTTACATTTAAATAAAACCAACATTGTAAGAACATCTGAACAACTGGATACTACAATTATTATAATTATGATTGTAAAATCTGTGACTGTAAACATTCGGCACATGGAATGGTGATTATTGGAATGCATTTGATGCACGTAAGATGCGATGACTTGAAATTGATAATTTAGACACTTAAGCATGAATAATTTATATATTTAATAGTACACATTTAATATACAACACTGAACTTTGGAATGTATACGACTACACATACAAATTGAACTACAGTATCTAGACATAATTTTATTATAAAGATAAAGTTCATAATATTTATGAAGATGTAGTCTTAGTAAATTGGATACAAAGGGCTATTTTCTACAAAGTTCAGTATTTATTCATTATAAAGTCCTAGACTAAAATTGTGTTGCAGTGTAGTACAGACATACAAAGCCACATTTATTTTTTTTCAGACCACGGCTAATAAACAGTAGATTATATTTCCCCGGGGGGGAATTGGACCCGCGACTCTTGTATGAGAATACGCTCCATTTCGTTATATTGGTCATATAGTTTCTACCGCGGTAACAAACACAGTTGCCGCCAGGATTTCAATCACATTAAGGACCCTGCAAGGAGTTAAGATTTGAGGTTCAGTCACCTATGATGTTTACAGACTGATATTAAAGGGAAATACAGTACCCTGTAGGTAATCATAGGAAGTGAGATAGTAAATAGTTATCAAAAAAACGCTACTTAATATTACTAAGAAATATGGCGGTATTCAATAGTTTATATCTACCACTAACTACACATTGAATGAATGATTACTTGAATGAATTATTATTTGAATGAATCTTTAATTGAATGAATGAGAATTTATTTGGATGATACGAATGAAGTGCTGATAGAAAGTGATACACATGTAGAACGGTTTTGGTGGACGAAATTGTAATCCGGTTAGCTTAGTTCACTACCGGTTCCGAACTACTGGGAGTGTTGGGCGGCAAATTCCTTCGTAGGCATTGACCAGGCGACGAGACGGTCAGCGATACACGTGCCACTGCCTCAAGCGTGCGAGCGATAGCCATCATCCGCTTTATCAGGCAGTTGGTGGACAGGATCAATACCTGTGAAATTTTACAACACATTAAAGAGTAAATCAATGCTTAACATTGTCTTTTTCTATACACGTCTCTGATGACAAATAGATATTTGGAGAAACAAAATAAAAGAAACATGAACTCATTGTGGCATAGGGTTACTAGGTTACTATCATGATGTAGCTTTGAATATTTTGTTATACGCGATATACAAGAAGTGCACTTATCTAAACATATTTAACCGCATCCCATTAAGTATACAAGATATGCTTAGATTTGGATCTAGAGATGGTGCAACGTAATAATGTCATACAATATTATTTTATTTTATTAAGTATATTTATTTCTTAGAACAATCATAACTCGTTTTATTACGTACGATTTCAAAGAAACCATTCCTTTACAAATTCTAGCAATTTTCTTTGATAGTGTATATTATTTGAACTGTCCGACGATGTTACGCTCATATTTCACCGGTTGTGGTCACAGATTGACTCAGCCAAGTGCTTATATCATAATCGCTGATTGTACATCACAAACGCGAAAGGTTGAATTAATTATTATACTTATACGTTGTTTTCTTAGTTTTATTATAGGTATTCATAGATATATATATAAGCATATAAATAATTATAATCATAACTCGTCACATACCTTTATTTCGGTTCTCAGAGGCAATACAGCCACGAGCCACCAAAGCCAAGAGGGCCCATCGGCGGATTCCCACCAGTCATCGTTGTCGTAGTCATCACGCGACGTCGGTAGACAGCCAAAGGCGTTCTCGATGTCGGACAAGACATGGGCGCTCAATTGACTCAGCCAAAATATGGCCTTCAGCATTATTTGCGAGGCGTATATCTTCAGATCAGCAGTCGCCACACCTTGGGCTGGGCGGATATCATGGATTGGTTGGATTCGCGCGACTTCGCATCTGTAATATAAGATATTCACATCTGAATTCAAACTTTTAAAGCTTATCATTAAAATTGCTCATATCCGGCCCCATGGGAAGCTATTTCCGTCGCTTGCTATAGATAGGTAATAGTCGCCTTTTTATTATAAACTTTTATGAAAATCAAATCAAATGTTTGTTTCCTTAGAAAATGGTTCGATGTAGATCATCGAACAAAACTTACAGTTGTCCATCAAAACGTGCAAACCATTTGCAAACATTTCTGGGCATCCAAATTTAGTATACACTTTCATTTTGGATGATCCCGACTTCACAAAATTAGCACAAGACTATATATATAATTATATACCTACCTAATAGTATCCAAATACAATGTCCTATCTATGGTGGTAACAACCGGAAAAAAACCTCCAAAAATCCTATCATCATCATCACCTAATATTAATAATATGTGAAAGTTTGTAAAGTTGTTTGTTACTCAATCACGCTCTAACGGCTGAACGGATCTGCAATTTGGTAAGGGATAGATTGTAGTCTGAAATAGTACAAGGCTACTTTTTACCCTGGAAATAAGTTCCCTCGATTGCGGGATAAGTATAAGAATTCAACGCGGGTGAAGCTGCGGGTAATAGTTGGTAAATAATATAGACTTACCCGTCACGAACACATCTCTCGATCACTTTGAAGCGGGTAACACCAATCGTAGAAAGAATGGACCTGCCATCTTCTAAGTGCACACAATCGCGCACTTCCAGTACCTGTAAATATGACAAGTATTTTTACTTACACGTCATGATACTATTGTTTTTACTTTTATGTGGCAGACAAGCACTCGGTCCACCTGATGGGCAGCGATCACCGTGGCCTACAAACATCAGGTGCATCGTTATTGTTGTGGTGTCAGATATGCAATAGAGACTTAACGGGCTCAACTCACGCTCCACTCATTTGCCAAACCTCGTCTATTAAAAAGTTAAAAAAAGTTAGATTCTTTCTTCATTCTTTTTTGTTTAAATCTTACATAATATTACCTCCAGGTATTTATTGTACAAAACGTAAACTTATTTACAGGTAAATTTAGGAAGTATAGTTTGTAAAACGCAATTTCTATTACATAGTTACAGTTGAATTTATCACAGCCCTTGTGGCGTAGTGGTAGTGAATGCGGCCGCTGCGCAGGAGGCGCGGGTTCGATCCTTGCTCAGTGCAAATATTTGTATGTATGAATAAGGATATTTGCATTGGTCTGGTCGTGCCTCGGAGAGCACGTTAAGCCTTCGGTCCCGGATGCCATACAAACATCTATGGCAGTCGTTACGGGTAGTTGGAGCCCTAAAAAGTCCAACAACAACGGTCTAGCTGCATGCTAATGTCACCATTGGGTTATGAAGGTCAGATGGCAGTCGCTTCACGGAAAATATCGAGGTCCAGCCAAGTCCGCAGTTAACACTGGTAAAGCGGACACCTGATTCCGAGGTGAAAGCTTTGGATACGACTGGGATTAACGCTAAGTTAAAGAAGGTTGAAGAAGTTATAGTTGAATTTATGTTAACTTCGTAAAAAGTTGTGTAGGTACTCACCGTGCCGAAGTCTGCGTATCTCTTATCACGATCCATGGCAACCATGCCGAAGCGACGTGAGCCAGATTCCAGCACGCGGCGTATCATCAACCAATATCGGGGATCAAATATGAACAGGGGGCATGGTACACTAGAAAGAACATAATTAAATTTAAAAACCCCGAAATAGCTAAGAAAACTCTACTAATCCAACTTTCGAACAAAAACAAAATCAAAATCGGTCAGCCGTTCGGGGAGCTATGAATCCACCAACCAAGGATATTATAAAAAACTAGCTTCCGCCCGCGGCTTCGCCCGCGTGGAATTCGGTATTGCCACCAATTCTATTTGAATGAAACGACTCTCCACTCGACTTTCCACTCCGTTGTTCACTCCACTCTCCACTCCACACTCCACTCCACTGTTCACTCCACTCTCCACCTCCACTCTACTGTCCAATCCCCTCTCCCGACTCCACCCTACATTCCACTCTCCACTTTAATCTCCACTACACTCCACTCTCCACTCCACTTTCCACTCCACTCTCCACACCACTCCCACTCGTTTTCTTGGTCAGACCAAAAATTTGGAGACCCAAAGTTTTTTTTCCTTATTTATTAGTTTCACCTTATACCATCTTTACAGGGTTCACCTAAGGCGACAGTGTGGACATCATATATTATCCCTTTATAACAGTACTTTTAGTTGTAATAATCGATATTTGAAAAAAAACTTGGTTATGCTGACCACAAATATCTATTTTTTTGCAATCCTTGTCTGTTTGTTCGTGATGGACGCAACAACTGCTGAACAAATTTTGATGTCGCCTTTTCATTAGAAAGGTGGTGGTGGTTTTACATAAAATCTGCCGTATGTTTGATTGCATTTGGTTAAGTAGAACCGGGGATATGACCAAAAAACGATCACCAACCAATCGACTCCCACGGGCAGAGCCGCGGGTATTAGCTTGTATAAAAAGTAGCCGATAATATTACTCCAGACTATAATCTATCTCTGTACCAAATTTCAACCCGATCTATTGAGCCGTTTTCACGTGAAAGAGTAACAAACATACATCCAGATATCCCGACTGATCGACTCCATGGGCGAAGCCACGGGTATTAGCTTGTATAAAAAGTAGCCTATTTGTTATTTCACACTACACGACTCTATCTCGGCACCAAATTTCAGCCAGATCCATTCAGCCGTTTTTACGTGAAATAGGAACAAACATAATATTTGGACATCCCGACCGATCGACTTTGCGAGTGGAGCCGCGGTATTAGCTTGTATTAAAAGTAGCCTATATGTTATTCCAGACTATAATCTATCTCTGTACCAAATTTCAACCCGATCTATTCAGCCGTTTTTGCGTGAAAGAGGAACAAACATACATCCAGACAGCCCGACTGATCTACTCCGTGGGTCGACTGATCGACTCCGTGAGCGGAGTCGCGGGTATTAGCTTGTATAAAAAGTAGCCTATATGTTATTCCACACTTTAATCTATCTCGTTACCAAATTTCAGTCAGATCTATTCAGCCGTTTTTACGTGAAAGAGTAACAAAGATATATCTAGAAATCCCGACCGATCGACTTTGCGAGCGGAGCCGCGATATTAGCTTGTATAAAAAGTAGCCTATATTTTATTCCAGACTATAATCTATCTCTGTGCCAAATTTTAGCCAGATCCATCAAGCCGTTTTTGTGTGGCAGAGTAACAAACATACATCCATACATCCAGACATCCAGACATCCAGACATACATTCTTACAAACTTTCGCGTTTATAATATTAGTAGGAGTAGGATAGTAGGATAGTAGGAAGTAGGATAAGTAGGAAGTAGGATTCTAATGTTCTTGCCACCGACACACACAGAGACACGTCAAAATTATAATATCACGTCGTTTTTGCGTCGCGTCGGGGTGTGACGTAGTGGCTAGAGCATTCGACTGCTAAACCAGATGTGGCGGGTTCGATTCCTGCTCAGTGCAAATATTTGTATATAAACAGTTATGTATACTGTATAGTTGCATTGTATGTTTGCGTGAATAATAATGTTACAATACTCGTGTGTTTATCTGCATTCTAGAACCCATAGTAAAAAACCTTGAGTCTAGGTGAGCCATCTGGAAGGCCATCTATGTAATATGGCCGCTATGTAATATGGCCTAAAATACTTATGGCTCCTCTCTTACAGTTTAATGGAATGGTTTACTATAAATTGATGTGCTTAAAATTTTAAGTGCTAATTCCTCATGATACTGTTAGTTATGCTAATGATCATTACAGGTAATTACGGTGCTTAACTTCGAGGCGTAATTACAGTTAACAAACTATTTAGAGTCACTGGTATTAATTTAAATTATACTATTGTAAACGCATAACGATTAAAGAATAATTTACACTGAATAATAACAATGGCAAAAATGGCGGGAATAGATCTGTACGATCAAAATGTCAAGGACTTTAGTGGTTGTAATCAACTTAATCAACAGATGTGGTAGATGAGATCGGCTTGCTCCCATACACTCTTAAAGTTAAAGAAAATAACTACTAAATTGTATGCTTACGATGGATAAGCGACGGTGCACACGAATATCGGCACAAGATCGTCCTCTTCCATAGGCTTCGGGATGTGAAGAGCGTTAACTGAAGCCAGTGCCCCTTTCACGAACGATGTGTCTTTAGTCTGAAAACATTAAGGGTGCTAATAAATCGAAAACCTATGCACAAGAATTTTTATACCTACACTTACCGTTTAATTACTCATTACTATTTATGTTACTACTTCCACTAACGGCTTCACCCGTGTGGAAGTCGGTATCGCCACCAAGTCTATATTAATAAAACGACTCTCTACTCCACTCTCTAATCCACTCCACTCCACTCTTCACTTCACTGTCCAGTCCACCTTCCACTCCACTTTATACTCTCCACGCCACTGGTCTCCCCACTCGTCTAATCAAATTTTTACGTCCATCGCTAATCGCGGTGACCCTCCATCCCCGAGAGAAAAGCCTGTTCTAGAGGTATGTCTGTCAATCAGCAGGTGAGATCGGCTAGAATCCCGAACGTCTTGAAGGGGCCCCCATGAAGGTGTTCCGTTATCTTTGTCGGGGAATAACAGTTTGAGATAGTTCTACTTTTAGTAGGTATTTTGTTTACCGACTGATTATTGTAATTTTTTTTCTTTATAAATAAAACGAAAAAATTGTTAACATATTATACATGAAAACTTTTAAATAGCTTTCAGCAGGTTTTCCAAATACCTAAAATAAAACTTGCGCAAAAGCCATTATTCAGCAGGTGAGGCCGTGTTGGACTTATCTTTTACAGTTATTTTACTGGCAAAAATAACCCCTCACAGTAATCGCAAACACTCAAATGACAGCCGCGCGAATCCACAAGTATTTCTAGGGCTTTATAATGAGGCGCTATCGTATTTTTGATTGACTTGACGAAACGTTGGTTCTCTCAAGATTTTTTTAAATTTAAACTAGGTACTAGTTTCTTTTATTTTTACTATAGTAATTAAAATATAGATAAGTAGTTCCTCTACGCTAGCCCAAACTAATTGCCCAAAAATAAAATTATAGAGGTCTGAGGGTTACCTACATATTTACCGCAGAATCAAAACCTGCTTCGAGCAATTTACGTAATAATGTGTGTGACTTTTCAAATTGTCGGCCGCGGGCCGATATTTAGAAACATGAGTGAACTGGTTCAAACATACAACACAGCCGTTGTTTTGCTAATTACACGCTCTTCTTTTTCTCAAATTTACAGTAACAGTAAACTGCAAAGTGTAGGTGATATAATAATTGTTCTGCGCCGAAAATGTGGGCAATCTATACAAATAAATAAAATTGGAATGTCTGTTTGTAGTATTAAAGTAGGTTCTAAATTAATGCGTATACCTATATGAGTATAATCTACCACCAAGAACATTAGAAATTTCCTTGAACACACACAATGACAAAAAAGTGTTTTCTTAAAATAATTGTCTGTCTGTCCATCTGTCTGCTGCCTGTCTTTCTGTCTGTTTGAATGAAATAATCTCTGGAACGACGGAAGATGGGTAATATTAAAAACGTAACATTATGCTGCTTTTATTTTAGAAAAGAACTTAGATTTTGCATTAAAAAAAAATCTTAAAGATATACATCGATGCGGTCGAAGTCACTGGCACATCTAGTTTGAACAAATAAAAAAATACGTTTAAGTTACCTCGGTCAACTTGAAGTCACCCAGACCACGGAGGCACAACGGGCACCTTTTTCTGTAGTCCAGAGTCTTTTCAAGACAAGTTCGGCAGAACATATGTCCACAGGGCGTGGTCACCGGCGAGGTGAAGACATCGCAGCATAGGATACACTCCATGTCAGCAGACTTGATCCAGGAAATCGATGTAAGCTGCGTCACGAAGTGGTTCAACTCACGTGTCAATACCCTTGGATCACGGTTCTCACTTAGTACCATGATGACCTAGGACATGAAATAGGTTTAAGTCTAGATTAGACTAAACTACCCCTACTATTACTACTACCCCTAGTCGGACTGCTCATTTCGGACGGGCGATACCGTCGCGTAGTGTCCTACTTCCATAAACCCTCCCTTATAATCCCGAAATTTTAAACCCTTTGTTGTTTGTTCAACCATAACACTAGATTTATTGACCAGTATTGACCCTTTTTTGTTCGATACTTTTATTTTGAGAAGCTTAGGATTATATTCTCACAATGACAACGGAGCGGAGATCGGAATTGTAAAAAAAGATGCAATGTATTTTCTTATATTCTAAAAGTGTTTGGTTTAACATAAAAATATCAATTAAAATACAGATTTTTATCTAGAGCATCGTTTTTACAGAAGAGGGCATTAAGTCCACGTAAGCTACAACATGTCCAAGTTTCAACTCTGGAAGTCGTACACTTCCGAAAATTTGCACGAAAATAGGTACTGAACCTATTGATTTTCACGAAAGTTCATTCGATGTCTTTTTCAAAAACTTTTCACCCCCGTGCTAACCTTGAATTTTCCCCGATCTCCATAGTTGACCACTCTTTTGTTATGCCTGTTCACGCCGATAACGTGACGTGACGTGTTTTTTTATACTACTTATGTGGCAGACAAGCACACGGCCCACTTGATGGGGAGCGGTCACCGTGGCCTATGGACGTTTGCGACACCAGGGGCATCTCACTCGGGGTGCGGGCCGGAACCTCCACGCGGTGCACCCAGGCAACGAAGGCGAGCAGCGCCTCTCCCTCGCCACGGTAGACGCTGCTGCCTGCGACAAATCCGGCCGAGGTAGGAGTGGCCTTTTAGAGAGCCGCTCCGAGGCTCCCCACGTGTCCCTCTGCCTAGCAGAAGGTACAGTGATTCTCCGCGCACCGACGGTTGGCTGACAGGACGGCCGCCTGTCACCCTACACCCCACCGTCGCGTCGGTGAAGTGGCGTGATGCTTGCCCCACGCCCCTTTCAGGGGGTTGAGGGGGCCATCTTAAAGCCGTAGATGGCCCAAGGTCAGCTGCGGTGCGAGGGATAGGCCTATTAGGTAACCTTACACTCCGCTAATTAAGACCCGAGACGGCGTTCGGTTTTAGTCGGTTCGATCCCGACATACCACCCCCGATGGCCGACGGGGGTGGTATCCATGGGGATTTCCGCACGATAAAAAAAGGGACGTCGCACTCGCGCTGTCGTTCTGAGAGGGGGCGGGATTGGAGGGAGAGAATAGAAGGGAGGTGAGTTTCTGTGCTGACAACGTAGGAGACAATACCAAAACCTAAAGAATATACAACGAAACATTTTCGGGCAGAGTAATTAAATTTTTGTGTGGGTTTACGAATACAATTTATTTCAAATTTAAAAATGTGGGACGCATTAAGTGTAATTTATAAAGGGTTGGTGTCCATAAAAAAATATATTTATAACGAATAACTCAGAGGAATAATTTTCTTAAAGGATTATAATTTAATTGAGTTTAGGCGGGTATAAAATTTCTGAGGATTCTTTTCAAATTTTGTATCAATAGTTACGAAAGTTCAAAAGATTTCTTCTTAGTCTGTAGGTATTCTATTTATAAACTCTCTAAAAAGCGCTCTAATATAAAAAATAATAATATAATGTAGTTGCCCACAAAAGTAGCTCAACATATTCCAACTTACGAACACCTCAGGTCTAGAACTTTCAGCTAGGTCATTATCTTTTTATGCATTGCACCAAAATCAAATAGAAATTAATTAATAAAATTCAAATTTAAGATAATAACTTAATCGGTTTTGTATTCATCCCTGTATGCATGCGTGTTACGGACATGCATTCATCCATAACATATCACATCCATGTATGTGATATGTTAATAATAATATATTTTCTTGAAAACTTATGGACAAACTATTATTTGAATACCGAATGATATAGATTTTTTTTTATGAACAAAGCTTCTAAATTCTCCCTCATAAAATAGTAAGTATCTAAAGGTCAAATGAATCAAAGACAGCCTTGCTTACTAATATTGAGCATACCTAAGTAGGTACCTAAAATGTAATTTCATTTAATTAAACAATAAATCTAATGCTAAAATCTGTAGGTAGATTAATGATAAATTATACTCGTGTTCATAGTGTTGTGGCTATATCATGGTTATGTGTGTGATGGCGGCCCCTACTAACCTGAGCTAACAACGTGCGTGCCATACGCAAGTCTGAGTCACAGGAAGCAGCTGCAAGGGCAAACTGTGGCGCCGCATCCCTGAGCCTGCCACTCTGCAGCAGCTCCAGTCCATACGCGAACCGCGCCTAAAGGTAACAAAGAGAAAAATAAAAGCAAGTGACAACCTATCATAGCAACAATATCGTTATTTCATTTTTAACGAACCATCGCGGCATCGCTAAGCAGTGTACGATAAAAAAACGATGATGTCATTGTAACAACAACATAATATAGGTATTTACTTATAGATATGTAAAAAATATCGCGAGTTCAGTGCACCCAGCCTACGAACGTTCTTTTTATTTTAAGATTCTTATTGTGATCTCTTTAACATTATGACATTGAGGGATATGTAGTACTTTGAGAATAACTTATCAGTGTAAGTAAGTGCATGTATCGGTAAACATGTTATATAAAGATTGTGGTTCAATAATACATATTGTTTACCCGAGCAGACATAGGATTCTGCTGTTGACATGGCCCGGTGGGAGCAAAGAAGTGCCGAGTGTTACGCTTGGCCAGCATAGGGCCCGCGGACGCTCCACGCGCGCCGGTCACTGTGGACAACAGATAATAATTTGTTGACAAACATGTGTTATCAAATATTTTGAACAACTACCTATACATGTACTGAGACTAGTGTCGAAACCGACTATCGCAATTTTATGGTTACCTACCACAGAAATAATATCCATATTTACGAAACATTTCGAAAGAACGCTTAGTTACATTCCCGTTATGCGACAGAAGTTAACAAAGAAGCCCCATACCTCTTGTGACATTTCGTCCACGATGCTACATAATACAAGTTATATAACTAGCAATGGAGTCAGAGTTTGTGTTTCATTACGTAATGTTGGTGTGAGTTACGAGCGCGCAGCGTGTTACTACTGAATCCAGATTCAAATCGAGTCAAGGTTGCGATCAGTGCAATAGTACACTTACGAATGTATGAAATCGCCCGCCACAATCTATTGCTTAACCGTTAACGCATTGCTCACTTAAATACGAGTTTGCCTATATTCTACCATATTAAAAGTAAAAAAAAATTTTTTTTTTGATTTCATGGCACATAATCGTGACTTTGGACATGTCCCGATTGCGACAATGGTATTTCCTAATGTAACTACAGAACTTTAAATGTGTTTGTTATGTAAGTCGCTTACGGCTCGTGCATTGCACAAATCTTCATCTTCACAATGGTATCATTCAAGTTCGCCGTCGACAGAGTTGACAACGACCTACCTAAGCCTTTCATGATCAATCCTATTGACGCAGATATTGTTGTTCATTTAACAAATTACGTAATTTGAATGATAAAAAATTGTTTCAAGAAGGGCCGTTAGAGAGGTGTCTAGGTAGCGAAATGGGTTTATCATGTTAAATTATTAGACTTTTATTTTAATATATTATCTTGGCAATTAGTACCATAACATTATTAATGCCATCTATGCAAATACACTTACGCTATCAATTTTTTTTATACAACGTAGGTGGCAGACAAGCACACGGTCCACCTGATGGGAAGCGGTCACCATGGCCTATGGACGTGTGCAACATTAAAGGTGTCACTCACGCGCTGCCTACCCTGAAGGCGTAGCGAGAATGCAATTAAATTAAACCTGTTATATAAACATTAAATCGTTGTTACCGTGAGATTCACAAAGTACCTACCTACCTCGGTTTAATACAAACAATCGCAACTGTGAATCCTTATTTATCTAAACACTGTACATTGAACTGTACCAGTTTGATAGGTACCTATTACAAATTATAAATCATGAACCAACATAATAAATTGGTTTTCAACTTAAATAACTGGTAAGTTATAATAATCCTAACAACTAGTTTACAAGGGTGTCATCACCGTCGTTTCAGTGTTGTTAATATTTTAATGGGCAATATAATCGGGCAAGTTAAGTAAACAATATTATTCACAAAAAAATCTAGCAGATTAAATTTTTCACATTTAGAAAAAATTGGTAGGTAGGTACTTAAACATTGAATGAACTAGGTTAAAAGGCACTAACCTGTTTCGGCATGTTACAGAAGTTAGGAAGTAAGTAAGTTATTAGTACCTACGTATAGCTAGCCTTTTTTTTTATCGTGCGGAAATCCCCATGGATACCACCCCCGTCGGCTATCGGGGGTGGTTGTGTCGGGATCGAACCGACTAAAACCGCACGCCGTCTCGGGCCTTAGTAACCGGGGTGTAAGGTTACCCAATGGGCGCCACTTCGCCGACGGTGGGGTGTAGGGTGACAGGAGGCCGTCCTGTCACCCAACCGTCGGTGCGCAGACAATCAGCTCGCCCCCCGCTCGCTCCCCACTGTGCCATCTGCTAGTCAGAGGGACACGTGGAGAGCCTCGGAGCAGCCCTCTAGAGGGCCACTCCCACCCCGGCCGGATTGGCCGCAGGCAGCAGCGTCTCCCGTGGCGAGTGAGAGGCGCTGCTCGCCTCCGTTGCCCAGGCGCACCACGTGGAGGTTCCGGCGGCCCGCACCCCGTCGTCGTAGCTAGCCTAGTCTTAAACTTGTTCTCAGTCTACAATAGCAGTAGATGGTAGATGGAGGAAGCTTACATGTTAGATGTCAAACTAGTGATAATTACCCGATTACTAATAATTATTATTTTTTGAAAAGCGGTTAAAATGGTATAATTAGTTTTTTCAACATGAATGTAATCGTTTCGATAGGACTGGCGTCACACATATTCTCTAGCTTGGTACATTAATTATGCAATTGCGCATTAGCCTGAACAACGTGAATATATAACGAATTAGTTACCAATATACCGTTACGAAATGGTACAAATATTGGCAAATAGGTTATAAAATGTTGATTATGGCATACCTATTACCTATATTGCTTGCTTTCATTGTAAAGCATTAGGTATACCTACGATTTAAAATGATACTGAAATTTTTTTTTAAATTAAGTACTTACTTACATGCTGCTTACATGTCATATTGAAACTTCGTACTTGTAGGTATGAAAAGCTGAAAATTCTATGTAAGTATGTCTAACAGTCACCAAGTACAGATAAAAAGGATTTCCGACAACGAATTGAAATTTGGATGCTAGTGACTTTGACAGATAACAGAAAGACAAGGTGATAAAATATCACCTCAACTTCGTTAAAGTACAACCACAGAGTTACTAATAGAACTGTACAACACTGTTTTTATATATTAACTAGCTGTTACCCGCGGCTCCGCCCGCGTGGATGTCGGTTATCGCGACCGAACATAGCCTATGTTCATTCTCGAGGTCTAATCTACTCCTATACCAAATTTCATCAAAATCGGTTCAGCGGTTCAGGCGTGAAAGCGTAACAGACAGACAGAGTTACTTTCGCATTTATAATATTAGTATGGATTGCTTGGATTGTTAGAAACTATGTCGTCCATTATCAATTACTTAGTACAGTTACAAGTGCCCACAGCACACAACCCCCCATCAGAAATCCTTAATTATAATTTAAATTGTATGTTTGCAAAATAGTTGTTACCTACCTACTTATAATGTACCTACGTAAGCAACATACATAATTTTTGTACCTTTTAGCATAAGGACAAACCTCTGTGGTTTTTTATCCTGTTATTAGTAATGTATTGCATAAATTGTAATGTTATAATTATAAAAAAATGTGGAAGCGCCTACGTCGTTTATCACAAACAGCCTGTCATTGTTTTCTTGCTAGTACCTAGTAAGTTATTACAACTGTCAGTTTTAAAAACGTTATCACTTATCATAGTTATTAAAACAAATAACACGATTAGTGAGATTGCGCGAGTATTTGAGTACGGGAGGTAAAGTGAATTGGATTAGATAGTTTCATTATGTAATGACTAAGCTACCTAATAGGTATTTACTCAGGGCTTGTATTATCTGTGTGTTAACCGCGAGTAGGTACCTTACCTGTCCCGTTTAAGACTGAAGGTCAATGCGTACCTACTCTGAAACGACTTAGAAGACCTACGATGTTACGACTAGGTCAAAAGATTATTTTTATTTTAGACCAAATGTGATGATGATGGAGATGGTTACTCATTCAAACCTCAACCGTTGCCTACTTTACTGGGTCCTAATACAGGCAATTCAGCTCAGCGAGTAAGGTTATCTAAGATGTAAGCGAAACTTTGCACTTTGAAAGCCGGGGTCCGCTCTCATATAAGTAGCTCCTTTTCATAATGATTTTTATAATCTGTTTTATTTTTTACTTCCACAGAAGTCACTGCCTGTGATCTCCCAAACCCGAGAGTAAAACCCGCGGAAGTGCCTTTTCGGTCAAACAACAAGTGCATCGGCTTGCAGGTAACGCTGGTTTGGACTCAAAGGTCTTGGTGGGTCTCTACACAGAAGCAGAGAAAGAAGCTAATTACAAAAGTATATACGTAGGTACATAAGATGTATATACTTTTGTAATAAGCTTCTTCCAATATCTATATCTTGCAGTAAAGTACAGGTTATTGTGAATATCATAAAACTAGTAAATCAAATTCATGCTTATTTTGGCTTCGCCGCAGTCGAGTAGACATACACAAACTACATGACATTGCAAATAGAAATATGCTGGTAAAAACATCACAAGCTTGTTCAATCGGTCGAATAACTTTAGAGCACAGCAGTTACAATCAGCGACTAACGGCCCGTGTCTGTCGGCCCGTGGCAATCGTACAGAACCGTGAGTAATCGGGGTGTCTATCGAGCAGGGACCTATATAGCGGTGTAACGTAACCTGCGACCTGGTGGCGTTCTCCATTGCATTGCCGACAATGTTTATTACATAACACCAATGTAACGAACCAACGGCTGATTTACATAATCGACTTGTCGGTGTGAGATTATCGTCGCAAGCGCCCACGTGGACTGACGTGGCGACCGTGTAGCTGTTGTTCTTCAACGAACAATTCCGTGAAGGATTTCAATAATGATGAGTCAGGTTAAGGCCAATAAAAGCTTTCTTCTACAAAATAAACTCAATGCGGACGACGTCGCATTCGATAAATTTCAATCTTTCAGATACCTTACGTCTCATTACTAAGAATGGTCGAAATTTCAATATAGGTGGCAGAAACTTTGCCAAGTTTAAAAACAAAAGTGCGAAACGAATTCTAAATAAGCGTTTTCTTGGTGAGCGGTTTCGAAATTAATGTTACATAGCACTTGTGTAAGTTGTTGTTCAGCCGACTACGAAACACAATCATCAAATATATTTACAAGGTTATACATAAAATTTGTTGCGATTATATAACAGTTACTGCGTTGCCGTGAATCACTACGTAACAGGGCTAGCAGCTATTTAAATACGATTTGTCAAAACAACGTTACGCTTAATTATGTGGTAATAATACAATAATATGGCAATCCATATTAATTTTTGTTGTAATACCAGATATTTATTACCCGCAACTCTTCCGGAATACTGAGATAGTCGTTATGTTTCGTGAAATTTTCTAATTTTCAGCAAAGGCGAGGGTGAATGGGCAACCCCGTAAAGGCCGACCTAGGCGTACATATTCTAATCATATCCAGGAAGTTTTGGAGAAAGGCCAGGTCAAGAGTACCCGGAACCGGCGTGTATGTATGAAAACAATTATGAAAGTTGAAGTAGCGAAAAGAGTATGCCAAGATCGTGGCAAGTGGAAAGATGTCGTCTCTGCCTACCCAATGGGAAAAAGGCGTAATTTGTATGTATGTATGTATGTACTATAAAGCATTAGAATAGCGTGACCAAAAGGAACAAATAAATTAATTTGAAGTGTCTGTTTGTATAGTATAAAAACTAATATTATAGGTATTAGACTTAATTGAATCCTTGACGACCACTGTGCTATCGCAGTAAAGCGTTCTTCTGCGAAGTCTGAGGTCGCGGATTCGATTCCCGCTCAGTGGAAATATTTGAATGCATAAAATGTAAATCTGCATAGGTCTGGGTGCTTCAAAGTAGGATACGAAATAGATACGATACGATGTACGTATTTACAGGAAACATTATCTAAGTCTCTTTATAGGTACGTAGGTATTCTAGAACCCATATTACAAACTACTCAAATTATGTTTAAATACTTTGATAATGGTACTCCACAGCTCCACGGCAGTGTAAAAATTAGGTAACGCGAATGAAAATGATAATTATTCTTTATTTTATTTTAACTAGAGCCCACTGAGTATTTGAACACAGTATTTCCACAAAGAAATATAAATAATATTGCCCAAAAACTAATCTTGAAAATTTGATAATGGCCATCTACTTACTGATTATAATATACGTTATTAATTTGTGAACACAATACAAATAAAGGCATCTCGTACAAAAGTATGATGGAGAAATGATAAAACAGAGTTCTACATCCACTACTAGACAGGCTAACGGAGCAAAAAATAGAATCGACTTAAGACCGCTACTTGACCAACAATAAAATTCCTGTGTCCCGTTCCATATTCGAAATAATTATTCAATTCATTCCGCCTCCCTCGGGAACCGCGGCACAATTTTTGTTCCAAATAGCTTATCTACAAGTAGAACGTAGTACACATACGAAGTCATTGAATACAAACTTATAAGATTGCTGAGCAAACAAAAAAATAACTAGGTGATAAGAATACAAAAAAGAAAAACAAAAATTCGCAAAAGCATGATACAGTAGAACGACCATTCAAACAATGACATAAGATTTTTTTAAATAAAATAAATGACTATATAAAATTAAATATGAGCACAACATATTCGCAGGCATGGGTACAAGATAATATAATAATTATGATTTACTAAATAAGTATATATAACTTACGTAGTTTATTAGCAGGAACGGCTCGTTTCTTGATAGCCGATGACACTCCCTTCCGATTTCTAGGAAAGAAAAAATATTGGTTACTTATAGATAATTATAGTACGTCACACAGTCACTGGCCTCACATAAATACCTAGTAGTCCGATCGCCAGCTGTCTTCACGAGAAGGTCTCTAATCAGAATATTGATAGACAATGGCTCCGGCGATTCGTTTCCACAAGGACAATTTGCCATAATTTCTATGCATCTGAAATAGAAATAAACCCAATAGCAGTAATATAGCAACCAACCTACTTCACTTGCTAATATTTTGATCAGTAGTTACTACGAGTAGTAATGATCAGTAATTTTTTCGTAACATTACATACTTAGCGCATCGTGTATGGCCGCATTGTCCGGTCACAGGACAAATTGGGAATAAGCCGCAGGTAAGACAACACATATCCTCTTCATGTAGATTTCTAGCGCAGCGCGCATGTTTGATGACTCGGTTTGCGACTTGCTTGGCGAGCAGACTCGGCTGAGGCATGCCTTGTATAGCACAAAGGCGCCGCCTAGGCCGAGACATCTCAGTTGGCTGAGCATTTTCTTTATGCAAAGAAGTTTTATACTTAAACATAAAAGAACTGGCATCGGATGAGTTGATCCTGAGAGGCTCTGTTTCTATTTCTTCTGACATATTGTCGTCATCGTCTTCATCACTCTCCATTGGACTTTCATCCTCAATATCGCTTGTTGAAGACCCATGTCCGTATGTGAGTGGGTTAGGGCGAATGAGATGTCGACGCGGCCATACCACATCATTAATTGGGGGTCTCCGAACTGCTGTGGCAAGTTCTTCAGGTGTATGCATTGATAAAACCTGATAACAAAAACTTCGTCTACGTAACTTGTTAAGGAACCGGAATAGCATAGGTACTACTCTATTGAAGCGGTAGCTGTGTATGTGTGTAGAATAAAACATTCTATATTTTCAATGTGCTCACCTTACTTAGCCGTTTCTGTATGATGAACAATTAATATTATTACCTTGTAATCCAGAAGTCTAAATAGAGAAAGCATTGTATAAACATAACATGACGTAAAAGATTAAAATTTTAAATATATACCCAGAAAAGCATAGTGTAGATAGCACACTCGGGTGAAATCCAGAAAGTGGTAATAGTAGCCAATACACGTAAATATTATTTTGCTTTAATCAAATTGTAATGCATACAAGTGGGGCGACGTAAAATGTTGAACTTGGCCCAGAACAGCAAAACCGGTTACGCGGTGGCAACTACCAGCGCGGAGCTACGCGAGCTCATTACGTTTACTAGATTTATGCAATGGAAGCGACCGCAGTTTGCAACGTTGATTGTCGTACTGCACTAAGCATGTATCGTGTGCATTCGATCTGTTTATTAGTGCGAAAGGTATTTTATTAAGTAGATCATAAATATACGGCAATGATTCTATTAAACTTTTGTAGTCTCAAAAATAATTAACCGGTGGTTTTCTTTAAAAAAAGCAAAGGTACGAGTAAATTATACAATTAATTACACCGTATCGAGTATTTCAAGAAGACCGGTATATTGTAGAGATTTCCCAACATTGCTGGAAACTATACGTACAATTAAGGTGAAAGTCACACAGTAGGCGAAGTTCGGATTCGATTTTTTAATGGTGTAGCGTAAAGACCTATTACTCGATGACAACTACCTTTACTTGTCTATAGATTCCACCCGGCCGTATAAAAACCGGCACCGCTTGTATTCGATAAGAACATTTCGACGGTCCCCAGGTACAATCACCTAAGTGGTAGATACAGGATTTACAGGATTTATAATCATGACCTTCAAAATACCCACCCTAAACTATCGTTTTTTTTCAATTATAGTAATTCAATAAAGTCAATAAACTTCAGGTGAAGTCATTTTGACGTGTCCTATATAAAAAAACTTTATCTAGGCATAATTCCAATGCCTACATAAATAAGTGATAAATAAATTACTAAATATTACTCTTTTACTATCTGTTTCTTATATTTTACAAAAAGTATCACATTGAATGAAATTTTAAGCAATTGCATGCTAACTATTTCCAATGATTTTCTGATCGGAAAAAATGATCATCCAGGACGGATTTTTCCGATCAGAAAATCATTGGAAGTATCACATTCGCAACTGTTATACAAAATTTCCTGACCTTACGTTAAGTAGAACACAAGCGTAATAAACAAGTGGTTTAAAACTTTAATAGGTAATAAAAAGCTCTCCAGCAAAATGTGTGTTATAAAATTAAGGGCTTTTACGTAGGGACCGTCGATTTTGTGGCGTAGTGGCAAAAGTTCGCACAATAATACGATATACCTAAAATGTTTCTCAAACACGGGCTTTTCCCGCATAGACTCTAGATAATTATGAACAACTTGTCAAACTGTTGTCACTGGGTCTATTCGATAAAATCCTGTATTCTGGAACAGTATCGTATCGCCTAGTCGTAGCTCAAAAGCTATCAGAGTGTAGAAATAATATGAACACAATACCCATCAAAATTGCGTGCGATCACTAGAGATTTTATCTAAAGTGTCTTACAATACAATGAAATTAAGATGGCGGAACTAGCTTGACGACTAGTAGGTACAAAGGAAGTATTGATCGAAGATAGCTCAAAATAAGAATCCGTTGTAATATTTAGGACCATTGGAAGCAGTATGTAGAAGATGAACATTATCAATAAATGTAGGTATAGTACCTATTAAGTACATAATATATCTTTTTATTACCTTTAGGTATACCTACACTAAGTAAAACTTGAAGCAATCGCGATGAAAATTGACAGCAGTCTGGACCAGAAAAAGATAGACTATAAACTACATCCACATGAAGTTAATCACGGGTCAATACTAGAAAAGTTACAATAGATTGTAGCTGGGCAGTAACTTACTAGTTTAATTAATACGTAATCAGTTTTAGAAGAAAGTATACCTTTTAAAAGCCCGTTTTCTTGATTCTGTTATGACGTCAAACACAGTATATGACGTGAAACATATTATTTCATTTCATTATTTCAACACATCATAAATGGAGGCCAAGGTTAAATATATTATAATACATAAAATTATACATTATTTCGTTGAGCCTAGTCAGACATGATGAATTAGGAATAATAACGATCCGCCACCTTTCAGGCATTAAAAACCCCAAAACCTTAATTACCCATATCACGAAACTGAAACTAATCTACGGACATGCTGTCTGTACTGCCTACGACCAGATCCGATACCACGATATGTTCAGTCCTGCAGTAAGCATTAGGCATTTACTATTACATTACATTTACTACCCAACCGGAAAGTCTGTACCTAAATGCAATGTTAAAGATGATAGTAATTGTACAGTGATTTTATTGAATTCGCCGTTATTGGTCATTTCATTTCGCTGTACAATTACTGTACCCGGCTTTATTTAGTTTTGTAGAGCGTTCTCTAAATGTACGTCGGACACACAGTTTTATACCTTTATACAGTAGTTAAACTGCTTGAATTTATAAAGTATTAAAACCATAACTTCGGTTTAAGGACTCTAAAAAATATCAACTGTTAATACGCGCTATGATTCGCTTTGACCGAAAGTGCCAAATTACTTACGATTCAATATTTGGAGTTCAGTAATTGAAACCTTTACGTAGGTATTGTTATCGTGGGAACGAATCATCTAGATAAGCCGGTACTACCCTTGCATGCATTCAGAAATTCATTTTGAACAATAATTAAACAGTGTACAGTTAAAATACACTTAAGCTTTCCTTCGGCAAACTATCTAAGTACCAAATAGGTATGTAATATTAAAATTATATCTTCATGAAACAAATATGATGTAAAGTGATACAAGATACTATGCCCGAAAATTCGTTAATTAAATCAATAATAGCACAGTACATACAGTAGTAATAGGTATGACATCCATTATATGAATTTATCAATATAACAATGGAATTTTGACATGTTCATAATAAAGCGATGTCTAGTTTTTTATTAGCTCCTTCGAATTCTAAAGAATATCAAACTACGAGTACATAACTATTGTAAATAAGTCGCATGCATCGATTTACAACAAGAACTAAATCACTTAATTGCGTCCGAAGGTGCGAGAGAGTTTGTTGATTATTTCAAATTTTATCACTTGAATGCTAAAAATGCAATGACAGTCATGATTTAAAAACTAACTGTTAACGCACATTCGTACATTTGAAAAACAACATTAAGAATATATAGGTTATACTCGTACCCTTTATTCATAAACTTGTACTAACAGTATTTTAGTCATTTTGAGTGTCAATAAGATAGACAATGGTAAAATGTTAAGTAGTTACCTAACTTAAGAATTTTTATTACTTTTATGAATAATGGGGCAACGACATTTAAAATGTTTTGAAATATTGAACTTACTTCGCATAAAACCTGAACATGCCTGGTACGATATGGCTGTTTCCCAACAAACTTCAGGCACTCCGAGCGCTGAGAAAAATTGATTTCACTAAGCATTAAGCGTTGTTATTAATAAATTGTTAGTAGTAGTGGACCCGAAGCTAAAGATTTAAAGCGACATTAGGTAATAAGGAAATGGTGCAAATAGAGATAATAAATCAGCGATGTACCCCGCGGGTGCCAGGACGAAGCAGTTAGCAAAGAAAAATAAAAGATAAGAAGCCATGCAGCTTCCCGCCTCTCACCTCCGAACATTCGCATCGTAACTGACGTACTGCTGTAGTTCTCTGGACTGCTGCCTAAAAGTTTTGATTTCACATACAATGCGAGACTTTGGTACTAACTTGTAGATTTCATAACATCGATTGCATTGCATTTCTTAACACAAACCGAACAGTATGGTACTACTGTTACTATCGAGTAAAGCAAGAAAACTTCGTAATTACGCTCTTACGTGTCATAGAATTTTATATTAAATTAAACAGCAGACGTATGTTTTAAACACGATAAGTGTATAAATATAATTAGTTTGCGTATCTGACATAGGGCGTATAAAACCCAAATACGATAACGGAAATTAGATGGACGTACCTACTTAGAGGAACTTAGTTTAGGGTTTGGGATTTAATTAAATTGGCTTGAAATACATCCCGTCAGATATCTTCCTATATTAAGTACCTAGATACAGCTGCACACCTCAGGTGAAAATAATTATAATAATAATTATAGTCATGACTCATGACTGCCAGCTTATGGTTAAAGGCCCGCGCTTCCCACAAAATGCGGGAGGATGCAATATCTTTGGTACTACGGTAACTTATGTACACCTACGAAAACACTGCGTAATGAGATGGGAGGTACCAGAAAAAGTTTAATCATCTTTAAAGCAGCAATGCAATATATTAGAAGTATGTGCGTAAATTGGAGGAGTTGACAATATACCTAATATTATATATGAAAGGAACTAATGATATGGAAAAGTATCGAGTCGAGCGATTTTCAAAGCACACAACATATTAAACTAACACCTTCTTTAACCTTAGCCAACCTTGTGTCGGGCGTGTCTCCTACAATTTTTCCACTTGGAAGAAAAACAATCGATTAAGGTGACATTAATATTATAGTCAGAGTAGTACCTACCTATAGGTGTGAAAAGAGATTTTAACTATCGCCTCAGTAGGCGTAAACAACCCATAAGATGTATTGATCATCGGATTTGGCTTCGATACAGTAAGACATTTTATATACTCTTGGGTTATTTTTGTAACAATGACGTAATAAACCAGCTTGCGGCATGTCTGATGGATTAACGATGTTATTCATCTATCAATTAATATCACTTAGGTGGAGAGCAAAGAAAATGAAGCTTATGTCTTCATCTCATTATTTTAGTCTGAGAGCAAAGAAAATGAAGCTTTTGTCTACTATTGTTTGGCTATATCTTTGAAATATTTATCCAGTTGTTATACCTACTCAGTTTTAGGATTTGTATTTTATAATTAATTCGTAAAAACATCCTAATTAATCTGTTTATGAATTTGGCGTTAAAAAATAAAACAATTTATTTCTAGTTATATCAAACATATTCAGAGCTAACTGGACTACTACCCTTGAATATCTCCTCGCGGTCGCTAGGACCAAAATAGATAATAACACCTACATGTGGTTTAAGGTACCATTGGTAAGGTAACTGCGTGATTGCAATATTTTTAAATTTCAACGGCTTGTTTGTATAAACCATCGACACGTTATATCTAATGCTTTTAATTAAAACTGGTACAAGTAACTTGAATCTAGAATTGCATAATGTATATATACTGTGCGTACGAATAACCAAGCACAAACGATGTTGCTAATTTTTGTCATCCCTGTATAATAAATATTTATCGCAAGTTATTTTAGCAAAACATACCTAGTTAAAATAGACACCACGCGACAGCAAATATTATAAATATAAGAAATAATGAAAAAAGCGAATTTAAATCTGTATTTAAAAGCAAATTCGAGCACGTACTGCTGATACTATGGCGGCGAGAAGTACTAGTTAAACGGGCGACATTTTTTGTCATATTTAAATTCAGCATGTTCTTACAGTTCTTCAAAACTAATCGTCTAGTTAGTACTTCTTCAGGATTGTTTTAGGGTCTTTCAGGTTAATTTTTTGATGACCAAAATATAACATGTATCTTCAAAAACACAACAAATATAACAAATTAAACTTACGTATGAATCTAGGGATTTTAACAGCAGCAAATCGACGGAAGTGCAGTCCGATGGCGATGTTAGTGACATGGGTGGATCTATTTCTTCATCGTCTGAATCAGTCATAGTATCCTAGAATAAATATAAAATCATTAATAGAAGTGTGAAACATAAATCAGATTATTCAGATTATATACACATAATCTTATTATTATTAGCCAAAAGGAGCTTATTAGGTAAAAATTGTATGAGTAAATCGATTTTTATTTAGTATGAAGTAACTGTCCAAAATATGCTTGAGTTTTACGACCAAACCATTCCCAATACACGTGATCTGTTGCTGATACATTGCTCTTGCACCAAATTATTGAATTATGTCAGTGAACTTAATGTCCTGATTAAAACAAACAATCCTGTGGCCGACTTTATTTAGTGTTGTGCTAAAAATATTGACGCATCTATATCCCGCCGAACCACCTGTACCATCAGCTAGTGTCTGGTACAACGTGCACTGATATGTTTTGTCATTTAAAGAGCATAATTTAATTAAGTAAACCTTTCTACAGCCGGTGAATAACCGAATTAGAAATATCTGAACCCATTGTCCTAAATCCCATATTTCTGGGGTCGACCCAACACTGTCGCAATCCATCCAGTCAATTGCAAAATACAAGCTAAGTAATGAAGAAAGGAGACGTTTAATTTTGGGCCCCTAATTGTACACAATACAGAAAAAAAAGAAATAATACCGGTTATTGGCAAAAAATACAATTATACCTTCGCTGTCCACCAGAGGTGGCTAAAGTAAAAGTTTAATAAAAGTTGTTCCTATGTCCACCACCGGTGGAACTTTTCAAAATATGTTGGTCTGTCCACGTGGGTGACATAATTTCATAATTTGTTTCTCTGTCCACCAGTGGTAAACGAATTGGTGTTGGACACCGGGAATATACCCGAAAGGGCATAAATTAATAAAATAGGAGTACCTACATTTTTATTACGTCAACATTTCGATACAGGTCGTAAAAGACAAAATACAAACTTTTCAAGGGAAGCAAAAAACTAAAATAAAAAAGATAAATCTGTTATAACTTTTTCAATTTTTGACTTATAATCATACAGACTAGTGAAAAATATTTATGTTTTAATGTATTTTAAAGCAAAACACTCATAATCAGAATAGACTGGGTAATGTAAAAGTTAGCTTGGAGTTACGACCCAAAAATTATAAAAAAGTGGTGGATACGCCCTATAAAATTCAATGTTTGTATTCTATCAAGGGCTTAACTACATTTCTATTACTTTACTGGAGGTAGATAAGGGCTTAAATAACTACGCTAACTAAATTTAAAATGATAAATCTTAATACCATGAGTGATTTATTTAGCAATCTGAAAGTTTGTAAGGATGTATAGATGTTTCTTACTCTTTCACGTCATAACTGCTCAATAATGGATCTACGTGAATTTGGTACAGAGATAGAGATATTGGAATAGAAATATTGGAAATGTAGTAAAAATATATAGAACATTATTTCTAATTATTATAATTTTTTATAATTATTTAATCATCGTCTTCATTTACTTCTTCTTCGTCCGTTTCATTCAAAGTATCTTTAGTCTATTTGCTATGGGGCAATTGGAGGAATTCAGCATGTTACGGTCTAGGTATTACTCCAATATCGCAAAGATGTTTCAAATCTTTAAATTTAGCGACTGAAATCGGCAGTCAGCTATTGTATAGTTTCCGCAGTACAAAATTGAATTCCTGATGCTGAATTTCTCCATTATCGTCTTTTTCTTTCATACAACTACCCTTTCCTGAACTTTTCACTTTCCTGTGCCTTTTCCCTTTCCAGTTCCTTTACCCGTTCCTGTTCTTTTTCCCTTTCCTTTTGTTTTCTGCTCATTTCCAGGTTCATTGAACAGTGTTGTGTTCTACAACGCAGTACAAAATTAAATTCCTGATGCTGAATTTCTCCATTATCGTCTTTTTCTTTCATACAACTACCCTTTCCTGAACTTTTCACTTCCCTGTGCCTTTTTCCTTTCCAGTTCCTTTACCCGTTCCTGTTCTTTTTTCCCTTTCTTTTGTTTTCTGCTCATTTCCAGGTTCATTGAACAGTGTTGTGTTCTACAAGACTGTTTTCATCATTTATTTTGACTTGGTGGGCAGTCTGTTTTTTAAATGTTGCAATTCGAATATTTTTGAATTTTATTTTTTTGAGAGCTCCCCTTGTAAAAGTCTTAGAAGCGAGCTTGTTCCAACTAATGAAATCGGCATTATCCATGACTACAACTTCGTATGGCGTGGTCGTTTTCAAGCTGACAAAATATAAGGAGCCCATTGAGAGGGACTCCAAACCGTCATCTTCTGAACTTCACGTTCTATTGTGGCATGAACGGAATCAACGGGCAAGTAAGCCCTGGCGACGAATAGTTTATCTGTATCGTCTGTACGTTCTTTGATGTCTTCAGAAAAAAAAAACCCGCCAAAACTACTTTATTCCTCTTATTGCTTATTTCTTCTTTATTAATCATTTCCTTTTTATTTAATTTCTTCTTTTCCTTTTTAGGAGATTCACTACTAGACTCGGATTCTTTGCAAATCCAATCATCTTAACTGCCTGCAGAAAAATCAAGTACTTCTCCTTTCGGTAGAAAATCCATACATGACTTTTTGAATAATGAAATTGGGCGTGTTCTTTTGTTACGGATCTTTTGGTAAACTATTGCACCTATTAGAAGGTCTAGGTTGAATCTATTCATGTGATGGAGAAGATTGCTTAACAGGCAGGGCAGGGCAGGGTATTTAAAAATGATGTTTCAACAGACGGCTCAGCATTAGAGGCTTTTGGTTGTGCTGTGCAGGCATCTGTATCCGGGGAGCCGAGTTCCAAATCCGATAACTGATGATTGATGGGTGCTTTTGGGTTACAATCTTTGGATTAAGCAGGGTAGAGGTGTAAAGCTAAGATCCAAAGTTGGTGATTTTGTGGCAAAGCGGGAAGTTTCAGACAAAAGCGTGGTGAAGATAGAAGTGAGCACGACTATTTGCTAAACACGAATACGATTTAAGTGTAACTCACACGTTCGCAAAGGAATAAGAAGCTAGTTGCGAAAACATTTTAAGGTGTAAAAGGAATAATTGTATTTTTAGCGAAGTCAAAACGGCGTAAAAGCCAGTTAATTTTGGCACTTATTCAAACTATTTTGGTTACGATAGTGATACGCCCAAATTACTGATGGGTTAAAATTAAAATAGAATTTACGACATTTTTTATTTAAAAAAGATATTTAGGACACAAAAAGTACCGGGGGGTAAAAACCATTTTTTCCATCTTTTTGAAACTTTAAATATACAGATCGATAGAGCGCGAAATTCTGAACAAGACTGCATCATTAAGTCATTTTCGCCAATATGGCTTTTACGACCTTTCTACCCTACGATATCGATTTGATACAAGATGGTTGACATGATGGTCATGTACCGTTCAAAAACAGTTTACCTAGCAATTAACTTAAATAATTTATTGATGTTTTACTTTTAATATTTTCTGTGTTAAATATTACCCAGTGCACATATTTATAGTATATATTGGGCAATTCTTTTTCGATCATTAGGAACCGATATACGAAGCACACCGATGATTTATGTGGTGCTAAACCCAAGTTCAGGCTTAAAGAATCGTACCTACTTTATTTTTGAATGACTATGGTTTGATAGTTTATGGAAACTATCGATATTTCGGCAACAATAGTTTTAATCGGCCTCTGTGGCGTAGCGGTAGTGCATGCGACTACTACGCAGGGGGCGCGGGTTCGATTCCCGCTCAGTGCAAATATTTGTATGCATGAATATGTCTATTTGCATTGTTTCTATGTATAATAAATATGTATTTACAAAAAAAAGTATATAAGTATGTTTATCAGCATTCTAGAACCCATAACACAAGCTAGTTAAACTATGCTTACTTTGGGTCTAGAGGGCGCTGTGTAGAATGTCGTAGAATATTTATTTATTTATTATTTATGATCCGCCATGTTTGTTGTATTCCAAGAAAGTGTTTATTTAGTTAGATTTCGCCTATACCTAATACGAGGCAATAATTATAAGAATTGAATAGTGAAAAATGAAAACTACATTGCCTATAGTGGAGTCAATTTAATAGGTCACATTTGACAATTCATCAAAATTCAACATCGCAACCTTTTACGCGACGCGCCGCGGTGGGCATCAAATTATGTATTTTTCGTTTTGTTAGAACTGCACAATTGCTTAACTTTTTTCAATTACTATTACATATTTATTGTAATAATGACAGATACAAGTAATTTTACGTTTTGCTTTCACCAATAAACCATTCTAAACATAATAAACAATTTCTGATTTATAGAACTGAACGTCATTACCTTGTCATTACAATATTGTGTCAGTTAATCCTTTTTCTTTTTAAAAATTAGGCATGTTACTCTAAAAATCGAAAGCTGATAAGTAGAATCGAATGCAATGATTACTTGTGAAGAAATATCATCATAAAATTAATAACCACGTTGTGACAAAAAAAATTACTGATTGCATTTTTTGCATTAGTATCGATCACCAATCATCCCCCAATAGTTATTTTGTAAATATATTCAATGAACAGAATTGACCTCTCTACAGTTTTATTATAAGTATAGATCATGTACTTGTCTTATTTTGCTCCTTAAATTTACGATAGAAAAAATAATAATGAGACAGGGATTCACCTGAGGATTTTAAAAATTCACATTATCTTTCAAGTCCGTATCGATTCATTCGTTTTAATCGACCTTTTTTTAACAGGTCACCTCATTATGAATATAAAACTGACAAACGTCAAATGTGGCCTATTAAATTGACTCAACTATAGCTATCTTTTTAAGTAGTGTAAAATTATCAGGCCCAGGGTCCATACATTTGTAAAACATCTCCTTTACACACGAGATACGAAAATAACCCTTTCTCGCTGGCAGTTCGGGTAAAGTGAATCGAAATCTATAAAACTGTAGAGAGATCAATTCTGTACATTGAATATATTTAAAAAAAACTATTGGAGGATGATTGGCAGTAATTTTTTGTCTTTATATCTGTGTCTGTCTGTCTGTATGTCACGCGTGGATCAAAAACTACTGGAGGGATTTTGATCAAACTTGGTACGATTATAGTACATAGGTACTTCTGGGTAGGGAATACCTACAATCTCGATCTCGCGAGATCTCGGCCTTTATTAGCGAGATTGATCTCGGCTGAAATTAGGGCGAGATCTCGCGAGACTAACGAGATTGCACTCGAGCATAAATTATTCGAATGAAGCGATATGTGTTGCGACCCCCAACTGTCTGTGAACTCAACTTAGATAATAAGTTTCATTGTTTTGACTTCTCGTTGTTTTGTTTGTTATAAAAAATTGATTCAAAAAACATTATCTGCAAAAAAAATACATAAAGCTGCCAATCTCGCGAGATCTCGAAATAGGCGAGTTCTCGCCGGATCGAATTCATAATCTCGTGAGATCTCGCTTGAGCCCCAATCTCGCGAGATTTGCATTCCCTACTCCTTGGTAACAGATAGGCTACTTTTTGTACAAGCTGACACCCGCGGCACCACTCGCGCTTCGTTTTTAGGTTGGTCATGGTTTTTTTGGTCAAATCTACGGTTCTGCTTAACCAATTACAACAGAACATAAGGTAAATTTTAAGTCTAGGCAAGACTTTGGTTAGACCAGTGGAGCGAAGGGTAAAGTGGAGAGTGAAGTGGAGTGACGAGCGGAGTGCAGAGTAAAATGGTGAGTGGAGTGGAGAGCGAAGTGGAGAGCGGAGTGGAGTGGAGTGGATAGTGGAGTACTGAGTGGAGTGGAGTGGAGAGTGGAGTAGTGTGTGAGTAGACTTGGTGGCAATACCGACCTCCACGCGGGCGAAGCTGCGGGCGGAAGCTAGTAAGTAATAATGGGCGTAAATTAAAAATAAGATCATAACATCTCAATGACTTGAAATCAACATAATTATATAAGAATAAGCTCATATAGTGACATGATAATATGGGGCCCCATTAAGATCAAGAAGAAACCAACCTCATCTGCTAATATAGCCGGCAGGTACACCTGTTGATTAACGGACGACGCTATGGAGTTGGCTTTCCTCTCAAGGTTATATTTTCAAACGGAAAAGATAAGCCACAGCCAAAAAGATAAATCACATCAATCAAGAGGAGAAAACGGGATTAGCGCTCGGATGCAGAAAATTAATAGATATTTCAAATAAATTTAATAATCATCTTAGGTTAGACGGCAATGCAGAATGTCACGACAGAAATAATAATTAGGTCATAGCGGTGCAGTGCGATAACGGGGCTGTCTGCGCAGGAAGGGCTAAGCGGGGCGGAGGGAGAAATAGGGTATTGAGTATCGACTATTTGAGGCGAGCGACCTGAACGGGCATACTTGGGACTAGACGCATTGCAATAGTTTCATTGCAATCTAAATCGAAACGCAACTTAACTAGTTGCGTAACAAAGTGTTATTCTTACAAGACAAGCAGCATCAGGTCAATATTGTTCGTTTTCCATATTCCCGCGTTACCGTGATCCCCACCGATTTACATAGATTTACATTTCCAATTAAAATTATTTAAATTTCATTCCGGGGGGAAAAAAGCGTGAGCATAAATTATGTATGTATGTATTGTATGTAAATTTCTTTTCCTATAATTTTATTAATAAATCTTAACATAAAGAATTTTAGACTTGATTTAAGGGGACATTCCGTCACTGATTTATAATGTGATGTCTGTCCTCTCTTCCTCTCTCATCAACCAATTTAAAAGCTCTGACAACGATACAAAAAATGTAGTATAGGTACGAGTACCATGAAATTTCAAAATGAATTCGCTTCTTAGCGCATTTACCAGTGCGCATTGCATACATTCTATTCATACTACTAGATACTTTTCTTTCAGGCATTTGCCATAAAATCCCATAATTCTACTGTTGTAAAACGAAGTCAAGCAAGGCAATAATAAAATAATATAAATAATTCCTTTAAGACTGTGAATTTTGACGCTCAATTTACAATTCTATATCTGTCAATAATTTATAGATTAGCTTTTTAGTTTTGCACTATCTACCAAAATATTTATTTTATTTTGTTTAGTTTTTATTTTAATGTAAATACTATTTAATTTTCATTGTATTTTTATCATAATATCTACAGGAACCAGTAAAGAACAATACAACGTCGTGAACCGGTGTTAATAATTTTGAAAAATAGTGGTTTATCACCAGGGCAATGTTATGGTCATTTAGCCTAACTTTTTGCTTTTATTCTTACAGGTATTTAGAGCACGGTGCTGTACCTTAAACGGCGTCGGTAGACGCTTTATCAAGCATAGCTCAAACAACGACACAACATAATATAATATAATATATGATATACCTATGCGAACATATGCGGCTAGTGCTGTCCAGTGCCTTATCGTGCGACAATAGAACAATACAACGTCGTGAACCGGTGTTAATAATTTTGAAAAATAGTGGTTTATCACCAGGGCAATGTTATGGTCATTTAGTCTAACTTTTTGCTTTTTTTCTTGCAGGTATTTAGAGCACGGTGCCGTACCTTAAACGGCATCCGCAGACGCTTCATCAAGCATAGCTCAAACAACAACACAATATAATATAATATATATATGCGAACATAAGCGGCTAGTGCTTTCCAGTGCCATAACGTGCGACAATAGTTATTTGTTATCAAGAGTGCAAACGAGGAAGCGAAGGATTCTAAATTTGAATCACGCGAGTGATTCACAAAACAGAACCCTGAGCGTTAGCGAGGGAACCAAAAGAGCACAAGATGAGTCTTAACGGGAGACCCTTGTTTCACAGCAATTATATATAAATTATATAATATTATAGTATAATATTTGGTCCTTGTATTTTTATTTCGAATATTATTGTTCCGTTTCAAAGACAATTTACTAGAATGAAACATACCTATTTCACAGAAACACAATTTAATGAATTTTTAATCACTATTTGTTTTTTTTTTTGTTTAACAAACCTATCAAACAGTAGAATTATTTTTTATAGTTTTTTTAATACCACCCAAAAATAGGATCCGTCAAATTATCTTTTAAAATAAACAATATAATGTTAAAGAATATTTGATTTTTTATTGATATTAATTACCTAATTCTAACATTAAACTTTTGTGACACGAAATTCTATAAAACTATTAGCTACTAGCTGTTGCCCGCGGCTCCGCCCGCGTGGATTTCGAATTCCGTTTCAAATTCCTTCGGATACCATCCCCGTCAACCATCAGGAGTGGTTAAGTCTGTCTCATGTCTTCACTTGTGAGATTGCTTAGAGTGGGATATCCGCGCTCCCTAGTTGACCCTGGACCATCTACGGTTTTAAAATGGCCCCCTCGACTCCCCGAAAGGTAACAGGCGGCCGTCCAGTGTCACCCCAATCATCGGCGTGGACAATCAGCTCGCCTCCCGCTCGCTCCCTACTGTGCCCTCTGCTAGTCAGAGGGACACGTGGGAAGCCTCGGAGCAGGCCTCTAGAGGGCCACTCCCATCCCGGTGGGATTGTGAACTCCACTGCGGGTGACGTAACCTACGACAAACTTATTATTTGCGGTTGGTACAGTAATCGGGTCCAGGGATCAAACCGCAAAATTAAGTTTGTTTTATATTGTATATACTTTTCCGGGATAAAAAGTACCCAGTGTGCTGCCCAGGATATTGAAAAATAATTATACCAAGTTTCATCGTAATCGAACCGGTAGTTTTTGCGTGATGACTGAACAAACAGACAGACAGACAATTTTTTTTTAAATCACATTTTTGGGTTCGGTGTCGGTCTAGTAACACCCCCTGCTATTTATTTTTTTAATATTTTCAATGTACAGAATTTTCACTTCTACAGATTTATTATAAGTAAAATATAATATAATACCTATAGATATAGATTATAAAACAACGCGGGTGTGCCTACGTTGTTTTATGTTTTATGTTTGAACAAAATATTGTTAAAATCGGGTGATTTTAACAATATTTTGTGAAAAGAAAATGATATCCGCAAAGCAAATTTAAAAAAAAAGGTACACCAAGAAGGATCCGTGTCTGAGTTTTAAAAACAAAACAAAAGTTGTATAAAAATTTGGCGCCATAGAGGTAGAAGTTTTTCTTAGCGCACATGATGTTTTATATTCAAATTTACTTTAATTACTTACTAACACTTACTAGTGAATAAAAACAACTTTTGCACACGGAAATCGAAGAGCAAAATTACTCTTTCCGAGGTGGTGTGGCGGGATGAAAAGTAATTTTGTGTGTATTAAAAGTTTGCTGTATAATTTGAAATCATCATTTTGCTGTATTTAGCAAAGTTTCTTAATTGTACAATCCCACCAAACAGTGGGGACACATGGGACTGTTACCCGAACAATGTTGAGATTATGCTTAACTCATGCACAAGAGCTCTTTTTAAAAGCTTTTATTTATGCTTGCTATGTGCGTCTACACAGTGTACCGTAATGGTCTCTACGTGTATACTTAGAGACAATTTCTTAAGATATAATGCGACTGCTACTACTGCCAATGGGCAGTAGTAGCAGTCGCATATCGATAGGCTAAACCAGCAAAAGATCACTTTACTGTGTCGTGTATCATGAAACACCAAAATGAAAAATAAAATATACAGTTAAAAGTTAGCTTTAACTGAAACTTTAATGAACCGTCACCTCGAGCCAGTTGTGGCGGCGAAATTGCGGCCTCCGGGGCACAGGTATTCTCCTCCTCCATACGGCCGGGCGCACCAGCAAAGGCGACCGGGACCGACTGGAGAGTGGTATGCGCACATTTACGCCACGGTTAAAGAACGGCTGGCGGCGTAGGGCGCATTGACTTTCGATCTCCTCGGTTGTCTCTATTCCACAAATTGTAAAACGTCGTGAGGTTTGCTGTGTAACCTCAGGAGGAGGAGGCTAAAAAGAAAAATATAGCATTCTTCAAAAAGAAAGTACGTAGGTTTTGTACGTAAAACCTTTTTACAGCTCTTGTAAGAACTTGATAGATATAAAAGTACAAGCTGAACAATGCAAAGCAATGCAAGCCACGATTATGTCCTGAGTTCTATTTTGCACTGACATACATAGCTACCTGTCCCATATTAAATATGGATTAAGTCACCACCCGGCTTTTCCTTAATAGTCAGTTTAAAGTCAAGTGGCAAACATAAAAGCCCGATGGTAAGCGGTCACCGGTACCTATAAACGCTTGCAACATCAGTCAGTGGTGTCATTCGCGTGTTGCCAATGTACGCCTCTATCTACTCATTGCTTAATAGTTAAACAGACAATGGTAACTTTTGATACATTTATAAGGTAGTTTTATTTTGTTACTATCGGGATGAAAGTTAGGTAGGTACTTATTTTTACATGTAGTCAAGTCGAAAAATGGCTTTGACTGTTCGCCAAAGTTTTGTAATTTGATCTTTATGGACGAATCCTACTAATCCTGGTAATAATAAAGGTGAAAGTTTGTGAAGATGTTTGTTAGGTACTAAATAACGATAAATAACGGTTGAACAGATCTGTCTAAAATTTGAAACAGGAAATAATAGATAGTCTGTAATAACACTAATAATACAGTATTATATGCTTTTTATTTCTGGAATGGGTACCCATGGGTAGCAGGAACTGGAACAGAATTCCACGCGGGGCAAGCCGCAGGCAACAGCAAGTTTTAAAAATCTTCTGAAGCTAACGCTAAACCATTACGATCCATTATGCAATCAAAACAGCTTTAATTATTGTTGTTAGCAGGTGATTTGAAACAAATATAGATAGTGATTCTACAGTCTACCAGTCCATTGCCAACCAATGAAATTATGGACGACTGAAATCGTTCTCGACTTGCAGAACAATTTTTCTGAGCAATAGCGATAGGAACTTAAATCTTCGGTGGATATTTTAACGGACTGCCGTCAATGTATTCATTTTACCTAATTACAGACAAAGCTCTTACAAAGGGTTATCTTGTTGTGCTTATCGCTAATTTACAAGACGACCACAAAAAGATCTTAATCTAGTGTTCGCACTGTTCGCCCATCTCTTAAAAGAAAGAACTTTTGTAGGAGTGACAATATAATAACAGATTTAGATTGATTTTATTTGATCAATGAAATGATTTAAATGTGAATGATTATTATCGTCTTCTTTTAAAATAAAATCATTAAACCTCATTTCAATAAAAAAAAATATTTTCGGGTTTTTTATTTGGTTACCTGCCCAAGAATAGATAATCATTCTATTCAGCATCTCCATAATTTATAATGGTTTCTTTCCTGTCAGTTTCCGAGGACCTTCTTTGATTGTTTTTTTATGGTGTACTGTTGGCCTACTCTTTTAGTAAAGCCCTTTAATTAAATATCTAAAATATCCATATAGAGTTAGGTATATGGTTAGTAAGTAGGTATAGGTTGTTACACATGTAATCGATGATGTGTATCTAAATATCTACACATTTCTATTACTTACCACATTTAACCCACCCAAGATACAAACATGGTACCTACCTAAGCTGAATAAATCAGTTTAAAAATAGAATTAGGTGGGCGGTGCGCGCGACGACTAGGCGATCTTGTTTAATCGATCGCCTCTCGGATTAGACTATTCCAATATGGATGGAACTTTTGGTCATATCCATGTTTTGTTTTCAGTTGGTTTGATTCAGAGTCACCGAAAGATTATTATTCGGCACAAACTATTATACACTTGATGCTGCAAGCCTCCTTTGAACACGGTCACTCACCAGCAATTGTGATTATAGATAATAATGTAAGTAAGGAATATAAGTACCTAATCAAGTTGCGTACCTATTCGCATCGAGTAGTTGCCCGGTAGTTTAGATCTTACGCTTTTTTACGTGCGGAATTCCCCTTGAATTTAATCTGATAGAAATTAACGATGAGTTAGTCATGTCGGATTCGAACCGACTAAAACCGCACGGTGTTTTGTCACATCTCCCTGTGTTGCCGAGCGTAGTAGACTGCATCTCGTACTCCTCATTATTCCTGTCTATCTTCGATGCGACTTAATAAATTATTAATAAAGCAGTGTATATAGTATTAAAATCCTTGAATAATAAAATACAAAACGAAATCTAAAATAAATATAATTATAAGCACTTACGGTGTCTCGCTCATGGAAATCAACTAGTGGGGAGAGCGGTGGTGATGGCGAGTAGGACATGGTAGCGACCTGTTAAAGAAAAATAAGATCAGTTTCATATATGTAATTGAATCATTATACTGTCAATCGTATTAAGATTACTGTGTGAAAACATGCACCTGAGCTAAGGATTAATGAATAGATGAATAGTAAGTGTACAGTCTGGCAACTGTTAGATTGATAAATAACTGTAAAGATTTGTAATTAGGTACGGTAACTAATCACAACAATCAATCAATTGTTAATAGCTATAACAATTAACCAATTGTTAATCGTCCATTTATAAAACAATGGTGTTTTTTCAAAGATGCAGCAAAATTATAGTAATTAACGAAATATTTCCGAAATATTACTGTAAAATTCATTATTGTATTACAGACTCGAAGTAGTCCGCAACCTCGTCCACGTCCCCGTTAAGTACGGAAAAGGTCAAGGTATTTTCGCTTCTACAGTCTCTACACTCTTGACGTCAAGCTCGGATTAAGTTATTTTAGCATTATAATTTCAATTTAGGAGTATCTAATACTTCTACAGTAATATTATGAAGAGAAAGGCCTTAAACCATGAAGCATCATCAACGCAGAGCCAGAACTTAAGAAGTTTGAACTCTGAACTTAGGACAACAGGTTATTTTCGTGGCAAGCAATAATAAAAGATTTAAAGGAAAATAAGGGTTATACTTATAAATATGAAAGGGGTTAAAAACCGAGTTATGTTAAACCGAATAATATTTTTCGTAAAATGTTGGTAGATGTGGGTGAACTGTGAACTGTGTCATAGAACAGTTCGTCTAATTATCCCGTCGGTGATCTTATCGTTATAGAATTAAAGACTTCTGCCAAATATTAGACAAATCAGACAACTGTAAGGGGTTCAAATTGCAATTACTACATTTGACCCAAACAAACAGGTCGAGTTAAAATAAAATTGTATAATAATAACAACATACATTACAGTATCTGCCGTATCTGGTGATGCGCAAAGAATAGCGCGTGGCAAGCTAAATAAATGCACGCGATGCGCTCTTATTATTAGATAGTACTAAAATTAAATTAGGATTCATTTAGTCTATTATAAAAAAGAGCGCCAAAGGCCTTTTTGCTCGTCATTCACTCCATATAGTCTGCGCAGTGATTTAAGGTTTCTTAACGGCAAAAAAATGACAAAATTTTTTTCGTGCGGTAATCCCAAGGATTTCGTCCCTGCTCCCGCGCCTCCATGCGCCACGTATAAAGAGCTGCAAGGCCTTCCAGATCCCACGGTGGAATTCTGGCAAGGAGACTCGCCGCCGTCTCGAAGGTGATCGTGCGAGTTTATTAAAATAGTAGGTACCTACTTTTACTTCGAATACGTTCGCGTTCATGAATATGCATTTAAAACCAGTGATCATGATCTTCACAATTATAAATGCTTCCATCATGCATTATTATTCATGCATCGGGCTGCTTATTTTTATCGGGCTGCTTATTATACATATTATATGCACCTATGCATATAAAAATAAACAAAACTACACTCGAGAGCAATGAATCCGGGTCACTTAAACGAAGAAACTGGTTCTAACCTACGCAGACCAGGAACGGACAGAACCAGGTGTACCACAGCACGAGAAGACCGATACTTGGTGAACACCATGCTTCGAAATCGCTTTCTCACAGGCACTGAACTCACCAATCAGTTTCGACGCCTCGGAGGAAGTAACCCAAGTGCATGGACAGTAAGACGTCGGCTTGCTGAATCTAACTTAAAACCCCTTAGACCTGCAAACGGCCCTAAACTGGAGCGTGGGCATCGTATTTCGAGACTAAGATATGCCCTGTTTCCTATTTTTGTTTTAAGGAGAGATCAGCAGTTTTTTTCTTTATGTAATTTTGTGTTAATAAAATGTATGGTGACTCATATTTTTTTTACTTTCATTTAAGGAGTATTACATTGTCTATTAAATACAATTTATTGCATTAACCTATCATTTTTAGTTTCCGAGATTTTTAACATTCTTTAAGTGACCCGGATTCATTGCTCTCGAGTGTATTACATTCTCCTCGGAATCGAGGGAAGCCACAACTTCACTGCTTTGTGAGGTAGGTATCCATACTAGTATAATTATTATAAATGCAAAAGTACTTAACTCTTGTCTGTTTGACTATTACACTTTCACGTCTATACCATAAACCAATTTTGGTACAGAGCAGAGAAGGAGGGATTAGGCTGAAGGGTTGAATCCCTTCAAGCGAATACGGGATGAAAGTTTGTATGAAATTTCGCCATTTTCGAAGATAAGTATTACCGTGAAATTTTATGTTTATTATAGGCACTTGATAATAAATAACTCTAGTATTTATAAATTTTCGACCCTTTTGAGGTGGAGCGGGTCAAATAGGGATGATAGTTGGTATGATCAAAATGATCGAATTATTTGGCAGCCGCTTGGCAGTCCAATTAAAAAACCTAGTACCTGACATATTTAAAAAAAAAGTTTTTGCATTTTTCGACCTTTTAGACCACCCTTCACTTATCAGGATAGCAAAACCACCCAACTAGCAAAATATTGTCTTAAAAATATCCCAAGACCAAAAGTTATAGATACTTACAGATATCTGTAAGTGGGGCTTTTGCGCACTTCATGAGGGAATTTACTCTTACGAATATTTTACAGTGGTTTTCTATAACATTATTTCATCTTACAGCTATTTTGCTCATTCATTTTATATTTATTTATTTTATTTATTCCACTGTAAAAAAAAATCTTGCTTTAGGATGTTGTCGTAAGGGCGATCGAAATTTCATCTTTTCATCTTATTATCATATCATGAAACATCCAATGTGGCCTTTTTAGCCCCCGGTCTTTGAAAGCTCTTATTAAGTCCATCTTAAGTGTGATTTCACTCATGATACTCTCGGTAAGTTTATTGCAAGTGTATTATTTACTAAACGGTCGACAGAAAGCGTGCTGTGTTGGTGCTATAAATTTAATTGAAAATATAAGTATTTTCTACTTATAATAATAAAACTTTCATCTCCATTTTAAAAATAATTGTATGTCCTGCATGCTTTTAATTATTTATGTCCTTGTTATTGCAACTAATGTGCTTGCGGAGCAAATTTTTTCGAGTAGTGATAGAAAATAATTGTTAAAATTTTCATGGGTCCTCTTCGTACTGACGGACGGACGTACGGACTATAATGGTATCACCAGCAAGCTAACAGCACGCCTCCGTCAACTTAAAAAAAGAAAATTTGGCTCTCCTGTGAAATATAGTTATTATCAAAGACGATATTATGTTAGTTAGTTAGTTAGGTTAGTTATCATATCGTCTTTGGTTATTATGCACATACTGGATTTTGATAGTACACGACCGAATTGTCTCAGAGAATAAAGTTCGTTGACTGATATAACATTCACCGATGAGACCTAACTAATATGTCACAATGATCTCACATCATACTCATTTATATCAATGGATAGGTACCAACCTATGAAAAATTGTCTAAGATAATTACCTATATGTTATAATGCTGGCAGGGGCTTGCAATGTCAACAAAGAAGCTAAATATGTGTTATGGTTATGATTTAAGATCACTTAAAAATCTGTGATCTAAGTAATAAATTAACAAATAATACAGCAATCATTACTCGTTACAATAAATACATTAATCAGTGTCTGCATTGTGATATTGCCTACAACGGTTCTTACGCAAAACGAAGTAAGCGGTAGGCTTATATAACGTGACCTCGTGGCACACTGACTCTGTGCTGCAGCCTGCAGCTCATACCTCGCTTGCACAGACTAGGTACCGCCTACTTACATTATCTTGCTGCTTTATCGCAACTTTAGTATTGCAAACTAGCTATTGTGATAAAACTCTCTTGTATTGGTACAGCCGCCATCGGTATTCACATTCCAAGTTATCAAACACCTTAGCTCTAAATTAGTGATCAACAGCTTGTGAACCTGTGTACCTACATACTTTTATCTGCATGATTCAATGATACAGAATGATTCAAGAGAGGTTTTTCCCCCAAAGGCCAAAGAATTGTGTAGATGAGATGGCGGAACCTAAGTGGCTAGAGGCTAAGAGGGTAAGGGTTCTAACTTCGGAAGTACATCATGGCCATCATGGGTTAACCCATATATCTATACTTATAATAAATCTGTAGAAGTGAAAATTCTGTACATTGAAAATAAAAAAATAAAAAATAGCAGGGGGTGTTACTAGACTGACACCGAACCCAAATATGTGATCAAAAAAATTTTTGTCTGTCTGTCTGTCTGTCTGTCTGTCTGTCTGTCTGTTTGTTCAGGCATCACGCAAAAACTACCGGTTCGATTACGATGAAACTTGGTATAATTATTCTTCAATATTCTGGGCAGCACACTGGATACTTTTTATCCCGGAAAAGTACATATAATAAAAGACAAACTTAATTTTGCGGTTCAATTCCTAGATCCGATTACTGTACCAACCGCAAATAATAAGTTTGTCGTAGGTTACGTCACCCACAGTTCATAATTCAAAATTCATTTAAAGGTCACAGGTAGATAGAAGATGTTGTCAATTACATAAAAGTATCACCGTAGCATGTCTGATAAGACGTACAATAGTATTATCATAATTATGAACCACATCACACTAGGTACAAATTAAATTGTGAAATATGTAATTTATTTACTTAGATGAAATTATGTTTTTTTATGAGTAGGTTAATTTTATTATGAGTGGTGTTCAAGTAAGATTAGTGGATAGTGGTGTTATTAGTTTTTAGGGATTATGAGTTTTTTTGTATTTATTATGAAAAATATTACATTTTGAGTTTAGATTAGTTATCATCAGAAGGGGAGTGGGAGTGTGCGTGGGATTGGGAGTGGGAGTGGGGGTAGGGGTGCGAGTGAGAGCGGGGTGGGAGTGGGAGTGGGAGTGTGCGTGGGAGTGGGAGTATGCGTGGGAGTGGGAGTATGCGTGGGAGTGAGAGTGGGAGCGTGCGTGGGGGCGGGAGTGTGAGTGAGAGTGGAGGTGGGAGTGTGAGTGGAAGTGAGAGTGGGGTGGGAGTGTGAGTGGGAGCGGGCACGGGGGTGGGAGTGGGAGTGGGAGTATGCGTGGGAGTGGGAGTATGCGTGGGAGTGGGAGAGTGCGTAGGAGTGAGAGTGTGCGTTGGATTGGGAGTGGGAGTGTGCGTGGGAGTGGGAGTGGGAGTGGGAGTGGGGGTGAGAGTGTGAGTGTGAGTGGGAGTGGGGGTGAGAGTGTGAGTGTGAGTGGGAGCGGGGGTGGGAGTGGGAGTAGGAGCTGGAGCGGGAGTGGGAGCAAGAGTGGGAGTGGACGCAATGAGCGACTTCCACGCGAGCGGAGCCGCGGGCAACAGCTAGTATTAAATATAAACTATTTGATTCATAGAAGCAACCAAATATTTGCTTTTAGGCTGGATTTCACCAGGGATAACCCGTTTGAGTAAACTGGGCTCTCACGTTTTGCTCAATGGAATCCATTGATTAAAACGCAATGCGAGTCATTGAGAATAGGCGAAAATTCACGTTTAAGTTAATGTATCGCACGTTTATGTTTATAATATTAATTGCACTGAGATAATTGCATCCAGCCTTTCAATTAAGTCCTTCCCTAATTGAGTGGTCCGTTTTGTAACAAAGGAACCCCTATTTTTTTGCTACTTTAACGAACAATTTTCACCCATTCATATTTGCTATTGGAGTAGGTACCTAGAGTCCTAGAGGATATTGAATGTACCTACTTCTTGTGCGCATGCATGCATTCCATCCGGAGATAAGTCAGTAGCTGCAAATGGATTATGTTATTTGATATAGAAATATTTCTATGACACGAAATATTTCTGTATTTAAAACTGTAGAGCCATGTTAAGTTACTTGCAATAAATGCGGCACAAATAGTTTAGTTATTAGCAATTCTTGCCGTCCAGGCTAACTGCAAGCAACTCCAATCTACCTATTGCAGTTCTGTTTATATTATAGGTACGTACTAGCTGTCCCGAAAAACTTCGTTTCGCCTTAGATTAGAATCAAGTTGTAAGTTGAATTAGATCCCTACACCTGCGAGGGTGATTATTAGGCCAAAGATGGTTTAGGATCAACCGGGTGCGAGGGAATTGTCTTAATGTGCCACCTTACACCGCCATGGTAGGAGACTCGAGACAGCTTGTGGTTTGGTCGGTTCCGGCCTGTCATAAATTTAAATTTCGTAAATTTTAGGGCCGGCTGCGCGAGTGTAGGGTCGTTAGCACGAGTGTGACGCCCCTGGTGTTGCACTACACGTCCATAGGCCACGGTGACCGCTTCCCATCAGGTGGGCTGTGCGCTTGTCGTCCACCTAAATCGTATAAAAAAAAACCTAACCACCCCAGCCGGCCGGGGGTTTCCGTGGGGACAGCCGGCCAGTCTGACGCGATGTTCGTGCAGTGCTGCAATCACTCGATGTCCGGCAAGCCAGTGGTCCCGATGGTATTCTAGCGGTGGTTCTAGGTAATTGCGCAGCGGAGTTGTCTCCAATGCTTACGCGTCTGTACCGTATATCTTACACATCCGGTACAGTGCCGCCCGCTTGGAAAAATACGAATGTATAGCCGATCCCCAAGAAAGGGGACCGGTCCGAACCAGGCAGTTATCAGCCCATAGCCTCAGTGCTGTGCAAGGTTTTAGAGCATATCATTAACGCACAGCTCATGCGGCACCTAGAGGATCACTCCTTAATTAATGATTGGCAATATGACTTCAGGCCGAAACGGTCAACGGGTGATCTTCTAGCATACGTTACCCATCTATGGGGTGAGGCTTTGGACAAGCATGGCGAGTCACTGGCTATCAGCCTTGACATCGCTAAAGCTTTCGATAGAGTCTGGCACATGTAGCTATACTCTCGACAGTTTGCAGCGACGTGCAGTCCGTATTATTGGGAGACCTGAGGTTACGAACACCCTCGAGCCTCTACAGCTACGTAGAGATATTGCATCTTTGGCAGTTTTTTACCAGCTCTACCATGGCGAGTGTTCCGATGAGCTCTTCCAATTAATCCCACCTTCTCCTTTCCTATACAGAACTACACGTGCCAGACTGAGGTATAACCTGACACAGGACAGCTCTATGCAGCCTCTCTCGGACCAGGTTAAATGCAAGCCAATCGATTAGGTACAACACAACAAGCTAATAAAGGCACACCATAGGCCGGAAACAAATCAAAAAGTGAAGATATGAAAATAGGAATATATCGCGATACAATAGCGTGATCCGATGTAGGTACGAATCGTTAATTGTTTGCACGTCAATAAATCAATATCATTTTATGAAACATCATATAATTAGGTAATCATTTCCAATCTTCAAGTCTGACCGTTAAGACTGGCGTTACACTTACAATAGAAGACGCTTACGATTGGTTAATAACATTGGTTGATTATGATTTTTTTGCGAAATCTTTTAAGAGTCCATTTTTTTAATTTGGTGCACAAATTTTCGTATAATGATATCACCGTTGATGAAAGAATGAAAATAAATATTGAATACTAGCTGTTCCCCGCGTCTCCGCCCGTGTTAAATTCTGATCCTGTTCCTGCGACCTACAAAAAACAATTTCGGGGGATGAAAGTAGCCCATGTGTTATTTTGTACCATATTAAAATCTATAATCTATGTGCCAAATTTCATCCAGATCCATTCGTCCATTTCATTCATCAGATTCATCCATACTCACAAACTTTCGCGTTTATAATAATATTAGTAGGATTAGATAGTCAATACTGTTTTGTTGAAATGTAATTAACGATGAATGTATGTATGATGTTTCCAGCTTAAAATAATATGCCCCAGAAGTAGAAAGGTCCAGACACAATTCGAAATAATGTAAAGTACCTATGTGGTTTAATTAGTGGATATGAGCAACCATATGGGACTTCTAGAAATCTCATTAACTCCTTAGCGGTAAAACCTACGTTAAGCGTGGTTTACATCGTCACTTACTGGGTATTCAACAATGCATTGCTCGGTAGGATTTGGCGCAATATCAGGTCAAAATTCCGATCAGAATGCTTTTCAGTATTTGATTATAGCATGAATTATTGTTTTAAGAGATGTCTTTTTTATTTTAAGCTGAGATTACACAACTTCTATGTTTTGCGTTTCACAATCACCACCCAAACCAAAAAGTTTTTTTGCTAGTTTGTACTGTAAGTCGACGTAATTGTATAGCAACTCGTAACAAGTAATTATATCACTTTCGTTATTATTTGTCCGCGAAACTTTCGGGTTCTTGCCTTATTTCCTCTGGAAGCGCACATAATTATTTTTAAGAGTTTTATTTCTTGTGTAGGTAATCTAATCAGTTTAATAACGCAGGCCATTTCACCAAACCAATCAAATACATTAGCAAACAGTCCAGGGAAAATCAATTCGATTAACGATACAGCGGGCCTACTCTGCAAATTAATTCCAATCTTAATTGTTAGCGTAATCTAATTCCAATGTCGATCGATCGGAATTAAGATCAAGAGTAAAGGGGCAGGACGTCGACGGGTAGTGAAATCCTAAATGAAGTTTTATATCTATAATTTAGAAATGCAAAAGACTTGCAAAACTATTTGTACTTGGTTCCAACACTCATTAGAGCCGCTTATCCCTCAAGGCTTCCGTCCACCACATCGTCACTTACCAACAGGTTAGATTGTAGTGAAATGCAAGCCTATTACCAATATTTTTTTTTTATTAAATTTCAACAATACCCCAACATTCTCTCCACTTAAAAATTCCTTTATTGTCGCAATAAGCATCTGAATGTCCCAATAGGCATCAGAATGTCACCAAAATTTCTTACCTACCCCCTTAGTGTTAGCTTACAAATAGGTACTTGGAATTCTATAATTTAATGATCACAGACATACGGCCTCTTTTCGGTGTGGCGGCGTTCGTCGACAATTTTTAGAGATAATCATTTAGTGTTATTAAAAAGGTAGTTTCTTGTTCTTGTTTTTGTTTGGTACTCTCCCGCTGGGTACGGGCCGGAACCTCCACGTGGTACACCCGGACAACAAAGGCGACAAGCGCCTCCCATTCGCCACGGGAGACGCTGCTGCCTGCGGCCAATCCGGTCGGGGTGGGAGTAGCCCTCCAGAGGGCTGCTCCGAGGCTCTCCACGTGTCCCTCTGACTAGCAGAGGGCTCAGTGAGGAGCGAGCGGGGGGCGAGCTGATTGTCTACGCGCCGACGGTTGGATGACAGGACGGCCGCCTGTCACCCTACACCCCACCGTCGGCGAAGTGGCGCGATGCTCGCCCCACCAACACTTTCGGGGGTTCGAGGGGGCCATCTTAAAACCGCAGATGGCCCGGGGTCAGCTGAGGTGCGAGGAATATGCCTATTGGGTAACCTTAAAAAGGTACCCTCCCGCTGGCCAGGGCGGACGCCGTCTTGGTTCTTCGGAACCTGAGTGTAAGTTAAGAGGGAAATCCCCGAGAGATTATGGTATAATCTTCTCATAATACGAGTAGTAAGGACCAACAAATTGTAGTCAACCTACGTGTTAGACTGTTCTATTCCTAACTGTGATAAGAAAAGTAAAATTCGGTACTCTTTCAAATCAAGGCCTAAATGGCAATTGAGAACATCTAATAATTTATATAACTTTATTACGTAAAATTATAAGTTATGTAAAACAAAATGGCATGTGTCAATCCAAATCTTCTAACTATAACAAAAAGCAAGGCGGCGGCGGTTCTTCTCCGTTTAACTAATTAGGTAAGTACTTAGAAATTCTGCTCAATGACAAATGGCAACGCAAACTGACAAAATTATGTAATAATTAATTAGGTATGCAATTTATAATTTTAGTGGGCACAAAGGTTAACGGATGGCAGGAATCGTGATTACCGTCCTGCGACCACGGCGCTTCGTACCGGGGCGCTACACTGTGTTTATGTTTATCTTGTTTACACGCCAGCGGTTCTGCGCTACGCGCGTTACGTGCTTACATTTCCACATTTTGTCGGTATTTTTTAATAATCATCCCTTTGATTTTTGAACCTTACATAATTTCCTTACGTAACGACCGCGTGGCAAGGATAATACCTGTCTCCCTCGCTCCGATGTGAACCTTCCTCCATATAATATAATTACGTAACCACAAAATTAATTTAATAAAATTATGAGACAGGCTAAATTAACATACTTAGGTATGACATATCGAAGCAAATAAACTTGAAATATTTTTTTTTCATTCTCTACATACCTCTTCAACAGCATTCGGTGGTGGCGACACAACATTTTCGTCTAAATGTTGATAAGGCCACATAATTTAAATATGTGCCTGCCCGTAGATATCAATCGATGTGTGTTTAAACCAAAATTTTACATATAAAACGACAAGTCTGGTGACAACCACCACCCGCACTCACACTATGCTGACTAGCCTGACTCTACTGAATTTTTGATTGCACTATAATTTTAGGGCGGTCGATGTTATCACTAAACTTTTTTATAGAGAACTGGCACAGCACAGCACGAGCACAGATATTCACATAGTGAGCCTAGTGTCATCGTCATCTGTGCAAAGAGTTCAAATGGGGTATACAAGATGTCGCTATAACCAATAAATGCGAAAAATCAATACCTTTGGGTATTTTCCCTCTGGCAACCTTGCAATAAATAGTGAGGTTACCATCATGGACGTATTTACTGGTTACACTAGATAATATTTTATCGGTATTACTGGTTTGCCTAGGAAGTGCTTATACCTTGTCTAATTTAGGATGATAATTTTGACAGCTCCAAGTAGGGTACCCCATATAGTATAATCGAAAATGAATCTTTCGATTTTCGATTATCGTTCCCATAGAATATGGAATCGATACTTACAAAAATACAAAAGCATTTATTTTTTTATTATTTTAGGCAACTTACTTCAGGATGACAAAAGAGAAGTTTTATAGTATAGGTAGTACTTATGTTTTGTATTATACTTAGTTAATTATATTATAAAAAAATGTTGTAAGTAGATAAGTGCTTAATCATTTCAAAAAATTAATTTAATTTCGATTCATTCGATTCATTTGTCTACAGTCAATTGTGCTGATTTCTTGCAAGTCGCTTCACTACGGCAAGTGGGCGGTACCTGTCTATGTGCTACGATAATTTTTGAGGTATCATCTCGTTGATAAAAATATGATACTTCATAGACGTGAACTGTCAAAATTATCATCCTAAATTAGACAAGGTATAACATATTTACCTGTCTAGTTTTTGCTAAGAAGAATATAGCGTATGCTCGCTAAGCTAGACGTTTACAGCTGTCTTCTCTGGAAACATAAATAGCCAGATCCCAGATTATAGGTAGGTATATTTAGTATGTTACATGCTATTAACTATTATCTATTAACGTATCGGGATAGAGTAGTAATACCAGAAAAAAAATCGGTCGTCTGTAAAGTCGGTTTACTGACGATAGTTGAACGTGACAACGTCATAACATAATATAATTATTTAATATCGAAAGAATCATTATCTATATTGCCGCAATTATCATTGCTATCAACAATTGACACCACATTCTCTTTTCACTGCACTTCATACTTGACGAAAACTAATGTACAGCAGCTGTCCACGCGGATGCATCGCTCAATCAAGTAGGAGAGAAATTACAGATGTTGAACGCTTCCGAACGCGGAGGCCGATTTCGCCTCTTTGTCACTCATTCCGCGCTCTCACTTGCACTTCAAACCTTAAATGGAATGCCTCAGAGCGAGGTAACATCGCATGAGCCATGTTTTTTCGTGCGTGGCAGTGCGTGCAGCCGGCTCCATCGCATTATAAGACGTTGTCACGTCAAATATATACTAAACTTGTGTATTACATTTGTATTGTATTATGAGGAATAATTTATAAACGGAAAATAAATTGTTACAACATACTTTTCCTTATTTATTTAGAAACCAATACAGAACAATTAATATATTAAAGTTAAAATCAGCCAGTATACAACTATAATAAGACCTCTTTTCTTCACACTATCCAAACTGCTACATTTTAAATCATAAAACGATTATATTTTTATTTCCTTTTATTTATCATAGTGACTTATACCAATAGCTCGATTGCTGGCCTCTTAGAGGACTGCTCGGAGGTTGTCACGTGTTTCTCTGACCAGTAGAGGCTACAGTGGGGGCTGGTAGGAGGCGGGCTGATTCTTCATCGAGTACCCCCTTTACCTTCACTGTCAAGCACCTCCTTATCTGGGGGTCAATGGGAGAATTTTAAAACCGCAGATGGCCCGTGGTCAACTGAGGTGCGAGACAAATGGCCTTTTGGGTAAGCTCACACCCTGGCAATTGGGAAACGAGATAGGATAGGATCAGGCAGATCTTTCAAGACGATCAATTTAAGTGCTATAAGCCGAGTTCCAAACCTAAGAGGCATATTCGAGGAGACTACGAACGAAAGAGCAGTATAAAATTATGATAATTCTGAAATCAGCTGCACAGCACAGCACTCTTAAAATAAAATCAAGAACTTTCGTGGCTTTGCCAGTAATGGTTGCTGAAAACAATAGTTTGCTGTCAAAGGTAACTCCAAGATCCCTGACAGAAATAACTCTGGCTAAGGGAATATTACGAAGTATATAAGTATAATTAATAGGCCGTGGTTTACGCCTAAAAGTGCAAGTGTAGTACTTGGTTGTAGCATATTGAATAAATTCGACGTACATCATCATCAAAACCTCCACAAGAGCCTCTTTTTACTAAAAATATAATATTATCATTTACATGTTAGTGGTTGAATTCATTGAATGTGTAATTATTACTAAACCATAGCCACTAGCCAAAATCACAAGCAATTTAATTGAATTTTATTAATTTAATAGTAAAATTGGCAACACTGGTCCTTAATTTTCGTCAAGTTCCTAAACGAGTACTTTTGATTAATATTACAGTACCTAGTACCTAGTAATATAGTTAGTACTCAGTTCCATAAATTGATACGAAAAATACTTACTTCGGCTTATCTCTAATATACTCTAATAATTCCCCGATATGGAATATGGATAAATGGATAGGTTTATTAGAAAATTGATTTGAGATTGTGATTTAAGTTGATGTTTTATTTGTTGTTTTGTTTCTAAAATGTAATCTAAACTAAATAGTATTGTTATGTGTGTGTAACGTAAAGATAATGAAATGCAGTGAGCAGATAATTAAATGTTAAACTGATTGACGAAGTGGTCCGTACACAAGTGTTCAGTCAACTCAATAACCATTTTCCAATTATTCGCACGAACGCAACGCGTACCTAGTGTCGCACTGACTAAAGCATTTACAGGAAAACGCAATCGAATCACATCACTGCTATTGAACTGCAGTTGTACTTCGCACACAGGCAAGCAGCAGCAGCGCACGGCTGGGTTGCTGTTATTCCACCATCACCGCTTCTTGTGAGTTCGTGCGTTCGCATTGCATTGCAATGTGTAATATTTGACTATAAAACAAATTGTACCTAGCGGTGCAGCCGCCAAGTGTTAGCACCATGGATGACGATGGGGATGACAAGGATGATTCAAAAAGGTAACATTAATAAAAGTGCTTCCTTGTGATATTCTAGTGGTACCTACCTAATTAAATACCTATCTTTTTCTTAACATGACAATGCCCTCAGACAATTGTTAAGGAGTGGTGAAGCATAGGTATCAGTTCAAATGCTACCATGTAGTGATTTGTTGTTTCTATTAGTGAATTTAAGAAAAGCTACTATTTTATTCCAAGTCATTTATTTATAGGAGGACCAGAAATTTAAGTGAAAAGAAGCGTCGAGACCATTTCAATCTGTTAGTTAACGAACTTAACTCGATGGTGTCGACCAACAACCGCAAGATGGATAAGTCAACCGTTCTCAGATCCACAATATCTTTTCTGAAAAACCATAATGGTAAGTCTTTGATAGAATATAGATGACTTGTGTCATTATTTTTAGAACTGTTTACATCATGCTGTAAATAAATAATTAGATTTCAATTTAACTTGATTTTGAACTGTAATAATTTTTTGATAAAAGTAATGAATTGTTAAATATCAGTTGCACTTTTACTTACATATTTTGTTTTAGAAATAACAGTTAGGTCTCGCGCACATGATGTTCAAGAAGACTGGAAACCTGCATTCCTGTCAAATGAAGAGTTCACTTACTTAGTATTGGAAGCATTAGAGGGATTTGTTATAGTATTTTCAGCTACTGGTCAAATATACTATGTGTCCGAAAGTGTCACATCACTTCTTGGTCACAATCCAGTGAGTAATTTTTATTGTTTCATTCTTTTTTATATATTTCTTTTCTTATTTACATTTGAGATCAATGAATTGTTTTTGATTCTATCCATAGCTAGGGATCTCGAGGGATAATGAGGAATGGCCTTGATAAACCATAAAGTTCATCAGAATTCTTTACAACATTTTATTAGTCTTACTTTGAGAAACAAATAGGAATTGTGTCTATTTTTGTAGTGGTACTTATTCTGCCCATTACTTTTAGGCTGATATTATAAATAAAAGTATATTTGATTTGGCATTTGAGGAAGATCGACCAAATTTGTACAATCTACTACAGAATCCGAGTGCCACAACAAGTCCCATTCAATCAAGATGCAAAGGTATGTGATATACCAATGATGTATGGAAAAAAGATCAAGTGGAAGTGCACCTAAGACTTGATTAGTATGAAAATGTCAGTAGTCCATCATATTTGAAATTGTATTTAACATTTTTGAGGCCTTGTAACACAAGTGATAGATGTGGGGCACTACCTCTTGATTTTGTAATCTATAGTTATCAGATAATTTTTTATCATATCTTAATATATATAAATCTCGTGTCACAATGTTTGTCCTCAATGGACTCCTAAACCACTTAACCGATTATAATAAAATTCGCACACCATGTGCAGTTCGATCCAACTTGAAAGATAGGATAGTTTTTGAAACGGATTTCGACATCCACGCGGGCGGAGCCGCGGGCAACAGCTAGTTAGTTTATAAGAATTTCATTTTTAGGTTAGTAAAAAAATCCATGATTGTTATAATAACCATAGTATACATTCTATGCATTTTTTGCATTTTTATAAGTTTTAATTTTAATTTCCAATTTTTTTTTGTTTGCATATTTGTTTTATTTAATACGATTGATAACATGTTTTAACATATCGTACTATTTATTGTTCCGTTTTTTTTTTTATTCATTTGTGTCATGTCATTTATGAAAGTACATAGGTATCACCTACATACTGTATATTTTTCTTATCCCTACATCTACTTACAATTGTGCTTACAGACATACACCCAATGCATTATTGTTTTGTCAAAACATTGTTCAAGAAAATGTTGAATTGATGAAACCTTTTTTGAAACCATATTGTACTGTTCTATATACAATACTGTACAAACAATATATATTTTTTTATATTTATGTACCTATTAATTAATTACTTATTTTTGGAACAGTACTATATCAGCGAATTTCGAATATTTAGGATGTAAGAGACTGGTCACGGGTTCAAGTCCCGTCCTGGATGATCACTTTTTCCGATCAGAAAATAATCGGGAATAGTTAGCATGCAATTGCTTTAAAATTTCATTGAATCTAGAATGTGTCCAGGAAGCTCAGTTGGTCAGAATACTCCTCCTATAATGGATTGGTCGCGGGTTCAAGCCCTGTCCTGGATTAACATTTTTTCAGAGCTATAGGGATAATGTACCTAGCAAATAATGCAAAAAAAATCCAATAAGTGCAGTAGGTACTTTTGAAAAGTACCCTTAATATCTTACGTCCTCTATTTTATGATAATATGTATCTATACTATTATAAAATTGTAAAGTATTTTGGAGATATTAAAAAAAAATTGGCATTCTTGTGTGTTTGTTCCTGATGGACGCAAAAAGTACATAACGGATTTTGATGCGGCTGTTTTGTTTGAAAGTTCTTGGTAAAACTTGAAATATTACCATGGTGTGATCACCATCAGTAATCAGTAATCAGTAAGCAGTAATCATTTTATTTCGTAAACATAGGTATTATAAAGGTATTACATTGATAAATAAGATCTTCCATCCGAATAGAACTGAACAAAACCGTTGAATATAGGCGGCTCAACCCAACCTATATTCGGGCTGAGCCGCATATTATTGGTATAGATTTTGCTTGCGAAACTTATTGACGAAAGTGCTAATGATGCTGATCTGAAAAGAGATTTGCAATTTGCTGTGCGTATTTCTTTTAATACTTAAGCAATTTGTTTTGTGAAGTGATCATTCTACATTTCAAATCATGGCAGTATTGTTACAACAATTAACAAAATAGTCGAAAAAGAGTTGCTTGCGTTGAAGATCTTTGCAAGCTTGGTTAATGAATTATGCCCTCAGCTAGTAAATCTGTCTATACTATTATAAAATTATAAATTAGTTTGTGTCTGTACATTGGACATATTTAAAAAAGACGTATACCTATGTATAAGTATATGCAGGATAACATGAAAATAATTTTTTAAAATTTCTTGTCTGTTTGTTCGCGATGGACGCAAAAACTACTGAATGGATAAAATAACAGGTTATAATCAATTCATTTATGTGTATATGAAATCTGAAAAGATATTTGTTTTTTTTTATCTGTCTATTTAATGAGGTCATCTCTGGGACGGCTGGGTTGATTTTGCTGGAACTGACAGATAGGTATGTAGGTAATATTATAAGGCGTAACATTGATTTTAGAAAAAGAAAAGGGCCTAGCGCAAAAAAATGTAGATCTAAAAAAAATCCACGCTGATGAAGTCGCAGGGACAAAATAAAATTTGTAGTCCCAGATGATTTTTTACGGTAGGCTGTATGACATTTCGTTCATCGTTCATGTCTAAAAAGTTTTGAAGAAAGGGAAATCAAATTGCAGCCGTGCGAAGCCGTGCAGGTCACTATTGATATTATAAAGTTGTGCGAATTTTTTGAAAATTATTTATTCAGCATCAAATTGTACTGAAGCAGTTTGTAAGTGTTACGCTCATATCCCATTAATATTGTAAATGTGTCCCTTTCGTGCAAAAACCATTGGACGGATTTGGCTGAAACTGTGTACAGGGATAGATATAGGTACTCTGTAATAACGGAGACGCTAACTTGGTCAACTTCAACGCGAATAAGACCCAGGCGTGTCTATTCTCCGCTAAGCGGAGCCAATTCCAGCCTAACCCTACTTTCCGAGGTGTACCAGTGCCGATAACCGACCACCTTGAGCTTCTTGGCGTGACTCTCATTCCTACCCTCAACTTTGGTCCATACATTGAGGCAAAGGCTCAAGTAGCTGCCAAAAAGCTGGGTATTATTTCAAAGGTGCGGCAGTATTTCACACCGGAACAGCTGCTCAACCTTTACAAAGCGCAAGTTCGATCGTGTATGGAGTATTGCTCGCACCTCTGTGACGGCTCAGCAAAATACCAACTCGAGGCACTTGAGTCAATTGAGAGAAGGGCCAAGAGGCTCATCAACTGCGATGCGCTGGTGGAGACTAAGCTTCAAAGCTTGGAACATCGGCGTAGAATTGCTAGCCTTTCTGTCTTTTATCGGTTGCACTTCGGGGAATGTGCGCTGGAATTGTATAACTTAATTCCTCCAAGCCCTTTTCATCACCGAACGACCCGTACGGCAACGCGCCACCGGTACATGGTGGATATCCCACTCATACGCACAAAACGTTTTGGCAGTACGTTCATCGTGCGTACTGCTAAAGAGTGGAATGCCCTGCCTGAGTCTGTATTTCCGGAAAGCTACAACCTGGGAGTCTTCAAGTCTAGAGTGAATAGGTTTCTTCTAGGCAAGCGTGCTCCACCGTCGACCACATCATCATTTACCAACAGGTGAGATCGTGGTCAAACGCGTGCCTATTACCAATAAAAAAAAAAAAACATATAGGCTAATTTTTATATTGGTCAAATTTATGGGTTATGTTGTATTCATCCCAAATGTCTATTTCTTACTAAAAAGTGTGGAAAAATAAATTTGATTAATGTGACCGTGCTGGTCATATTAATCAAATTTATTTAAAAAATAAAGTTACAAGGAATATAAAAAATAATCAACTCTTATTTTGGTTGGTAAGAACGCCAACTTGGTAAAACGTTTACGATCGCTTTTCGTGAACTCGCCTTGTAGTATTTTATCACATGTCTACAGACTTATGAAAATACCAGAAAGTATTTTCCGGTTCCTTACGGACCCTTTATGATTTTTATCTTAGACTAATGTAGAAACCAAAAAAACTTGACTTAAATAATTTCACCTGCCCCAGCAAACGTTGTATAGCCATATTAATTTTATCAAAGTTTCATTTTATAACTATTTATGATGCAAAAACTACTGAAAGGATTTTAATGTGTTTTTTTTGTTTGAGAGCTCTTGGTCAGACTTAAAATCTTACGCATATTTGCCAGAATATATTCTCATACCAATCTGTGTTTGGGAGGTTAGATAGGCTTCATAGCGGCTCAGACTCAGAATGTCCCTTTCCCGAAACGTCCATATCCCAAAATGCCCCCTTCCCGAAATGTGCCTTTCTCAAAATGTTCCTTTCTTATGTAATGTAATGTAATAAAATAAGCCAATAGTGAATCATTTTTTAATAACATAATTAGGCTTAATAGACAAAGGACTTATTCGCAAAATGACATGCAGTAGTTTTTGGGCCTATTCGTGGGATACCCTATTCGTATAATAATCCTATTCGTGATATATTCTCTATTCCCGAGGATGTAAGCATAATCCATAGTCTAAATGTATGAGTAAAAATTTTAAAAAATGGAATGCATACTCATAGTTTTGAACTTTGTTATTAATATTGTAATTATACACAATACATGTTTCGAGTACGTAAGAAAGGGACATTGTTAGAAAGGGACATTTTGAGAAAGTGACATTTTGGGAAAGGGACATTCTGAGTCTGAGCCTTCATAACACTAACAACAAAAAGGAGTGTGTGTTCAGTGCCTCAAACTTAGAGTGTGTGTTCAGTACTTAACATTATTCATAACTAACTGTTGCCCGCGGCTCCGCTCGCGTGGAAGTGGCTTATTGCGTCCGTAAGTAAATGAGCTGGGCGCCTAAGTTATTTCTTAGCGTAAAATTGGATAATGGATTGACCAGCTTGTTGTTGTGTTTGTGATATTATAATTTTATTGTGTATATAAATAAAATACATTTCAAAAATTTCACTTATGAAATCGGCGAATGGGTGACATCCGACATGAACAGTTATATAGTCGTCAAAAACATGCTGCTGATCATTCAATCAAATTATTTTATTTAAAGAAACATATACCTACTTAAAATGTGTGTGATATCAGAAGCGAAATATTTTTGATTGTATGTATTTAAAAAGATTGAAAATGTGTGTCGTGTCACGAGCAAATTATACAGTTCCATCGATTTTATTTATATTGCTTCTATCTAACTACGAGTATACTATCTACCTATACATACCTATTTGCTTCGTAATATTATGAAATGATAAGTATGTAGAGTTTATATTTTAGGGTAATCTTTGAAATCACTGCACTTATTGGGAAAATTGATTAAGTTCAAAGTTAGACCGGTACATTATCCCCGATGGACATAGGCTGTGTACATGTATTGTGTGTAAAATACGAATGACTTGAATTAAAAACACTCAAGTAAACCGAAGCGAAGTGCGGGTTGCTAGTAAGTAATAATAGAAAAAAAAAATTGAACTGTTTCAAGGATGATAAACAAATCAAAATATGAAGGAATTATATTCGTAATTATATATAAATCGGTTCAGCCGTTCTCGAGTTTTAGCGAGACTTTTTCATGTTTTATAATGTTGTATTATGAAACCTTGGAACATGAAAAAGTTAATAAAAAATTAGCTTTCATAAGGAAATTCGGAGCACCCTATTGCCCAATCACGAACAACATTGAACTCGCCAGCTATTGTGGTTAGGCAATACTCCGCTTCGTTGCCAACTTGCCCCTTGTTCCCCAAACGCTAAAAAGGCAAAGTGTTACAATCAAAATTTTCTTGTTGCAGATAATGAAATCCGATTCCAGTGTCATCTAAGACGTGGAATTTTGGACTTTAAAGATGAAACCACTTATGATCTTATACAGTTCAATGGACACTATCGTAAATATTTTGTGTGGATAAATGGTTTATTTTATAGTTTAGATATACCTACCTACTTATAAGTGCTATCTTCTCCAAAATATATAGACATCGTAAAGCAAATGAATATTTTTTTAGAAGGTCCTTACACATTTACTTTCGAGAATAGAATTAAAAAGAATTCTATGTTAGAAAAAACTGGGTTGAAATGTTATTATTTACTTATTCTTCTATCGCTACAGGCGTATAAAACTTGATTAAATATTTTCAGGAACAAATGTGGAACACGTAGATTGCGAAGGTATTTCAAACTATCAACAAGAACAGGCAGCAAGGTAAGTAAATGTAGCAGCAGTCGCCTTTATTTTGATAGATTTATGATAAATACAGGGCAATTTAAGAAGAGTCATCTTTCCAAGTGGTCTTATTATGGCCCAATTTGCAGTTCTGCATCACCGGCAAGTCTCACGATCATGATCTGTCTTGTTCCAGGCTTCTGTTTGTCTGCACGGGTCGTCTGTACACACCACAACTTATCCGTGACGTATCATTGGTAGATTCAAGCCGAAATGAATTTACCTCTCGACATAGCCTGGAGTGGAAATTTTTATTTTTAGACCATCGTGCACCACCTATTATCGGCTATTTACCATTCGAAGTCCTGGGCACATCAGGATATGATTATTACCACTTTGATGATTTGGAGAAGGTGGTTGCATCTCATGAAGCTTGTGAGTATTGAATATGTACCAAAGTACATATATCATCAACACAAATTGAGTCTACTTTCCTACAGTGGGCAGTACGTAATTGTGCACTAACGTACGGGTTGTCGAGAGTCGAATTACAATTTCTCAATTGGGAAACCGTCAATTGGGAGGCCATCAATGTCAATCACAATGTTTCATAAGTTCGGTGGGGTACTGCTTCATTAAAACGGTCACGCTAGTAACTGCAAACTGACCTAGGCAAAGCGTATTCGATAGCATTGGATAAACATATATTTTTATAAGGGAGAATTTTCAATTTGCTATTGCATATTAGTTTGTCTTTTTTGAAAGTATTCGAACAGAGTACAGCAACGCTCGAATGGCACCTATTTCTTGACAGTGATTCAAAAGGGTGAATTAACATCGTGCTACTACCGCTTCCTCACCAAAGGGCAGCAATGGATCTGGCTGCAGACCCGCTACTACATCACCTATCATCAATGGAATTCAAAACCTGAGTTTGTGGTCTGCACGCACCGAGTCGTGAGGTACGTAAATTTATTCTTTCATTTCCCGTTACAAATCAAACAACTACAAGTACTGCCAGTGTGTTTATTTAAACACCACGGTGCATACATAGTATATTATGTACATTATATAAAATATTATAATGTATATAATATTTATATATGTATGTATCAGCATTGTATTGTGGTTTCCTTTATAACATGACTAGCTGACCCGGCAAACGTCGTTTTGCATTTTAAGGGTGAACAACCCTTACCATTTAGGGGTATGAAAAATAGATGTTGGCCGATTCTCAGACCTACTAAATATGCTCACAAAATTTCATGAGAATCGGTCAAGCCGTTCCCGCCCCGCTCCCGCTCCCGTTCCCGCTCCCACTCCCGCTCCCGCTCCCACTCCCACTCCCACTCCCACTCCCACTCCCACTCCCACTCCCACTCCCACTCCCACTCCCACTCCCACTCCCACTCCCACTCCCACTCCCACTCCCACTCCCACTCCCACTCCCACTCCCACTCCCACTCCCACTCCCACTCCCACTCCCACTCCCACTCCCACTCCCACTCCCACTCCCACTCCCACTCCCACTCCCGATCCCACTCCCACTCCCGCTCCCGAATAACACCACTATCCACTAATCCTACTGAACACCACGGCGCGGCGGGTGACGTAATCTACGACAAACTTATTATTTGCGGTTAGTACAGTAATCCGGTCGAACCGCAAAGTTAAGTTTGTTTTTTATTTTATATACTTTTCTGTGATAAAAAGTATCCTATGTCCTTCTCCTGGCTCTAAACTACCTCCCTGCCAATTTTCAGCTAAATCGGTTCAGCCGTTCTTGAGTTATAAGTGGAGTAACTAACACGACTTTCTTTTATATATATAGATCACAGAACAAAGAAAAATCCTTAGGACTAGAAATCGTATGGGGGCGTGTTTGTATCGCCAAAAACCTAAGTGTAATTGCATTTACCTCACACATATACACTTGTGTATATGTATGAAGCAGGCTAAAATATAAAGAAATACTTTCTTCTAATCAAAAAATAAGTTTATGCGATTGATTTTAAGGTTTCTTTTCCTATAAGTTTTCACGAAATATTTACTTCAATATTCTAGAAGTTTCTATACTCTGTCCAATTCAGGATGCTAAATGATAATGTTGACAGTTCACGTCTATGAAGTACCGTATTTTTATATACAAAATAATACCTCTAAAATTATCGTAGCACATGGACAAGTACCGCCCACTTTTCGTAGAGAAGCGTCTTGCAAAAATTCAGCACAATTGACTATGACACAAAGGAATCGAATGAATCGAACTTAAATTAATTTATTGAAATTTTTAAGTACTTATCTACTAAAATTTTTTGTAATATAATTAGCTAAGTATAATGCAAAACATAATTACTGTACCATAAAACTTCTCTTTTATCATCCTGAAATAAGTTACCTAAAATAATAAAAAAATAAATGCTTTTGTGTTTTTATAACTATCGATTCCATATTCTACGGGAACGATAATCGAACATCGATTAGATTCATTTTCGATTATACTATATGGGGTACTCTACTTAGAGCTGTCAAAATTATCATTTTAGTTACGTTTGTGAAAATGTGCAACAGAATCGACACCATGGGGGTCGATTCTAGTGTTGTCCGTATTTTGAGTTAAGTTAATTTCATCCTTACCATTGTTATATTTAAGGACTGATTTGCAATACAATACAATTTTAGACATCTATTGGTGAATAGCAAAACTATAATGTACATTGATTTTGCTATTGACCGCTAGATGGGGTATTATTGTGATTAATAAATTTGTGCTCTATTCCAACGTGCCTTAAACATAATTCTGTTGTATATTACGTAAAAATGGGGGCAGATTTGATGGTACTCTGTAAACATAATTGAAGTATATACCTTGTCAAAACGTACTTTAAATTCATTTTCAGTAAAATAAGGTGTGTAGTTCTGCTCTTCTTATATTTTAAGGTAAAATGTATGCAACCAATAAGACGTCCTATAAGTCTGTGTGAGTGTATTTTTTGGCGACAGCTATTCCTTTGTATTTTTACTTAATTACTACTTCTATGGTTTTTTAATGTTCTGTGATATAGATGAACGCAATGGAATAAAACGTCATAATATGAATTTTGATGCTTATTTTAACTCACTGTTGTATAATTTCAATAGATTTCTCTGGAGACTAGGAAGAAACATTGTTGAGTTTCTTTGTGCCATATACATGTCATTTACACTTATTTTAAATAGGGCTTGCACTTTGATATCGATGCTATATGTTATCACACATGTATTTTAGAATTTTGATTTTTTAAAATAGTTAGATTCAACAGTCGAATTTTTGAGTCTTGAATAAAGCAACTAACCAACGAATTAGCGATACAATCCGTTAATAAAATAGTTGTTATCCAGTACCTAATCGACGAGTTATTGAAGTAAATAAATGTGCTCCGCAGATTCCTCCTTTTTATACTTGGATCCCCGTGGCACCCATTTAACCCATAAAGAATTTATTAGTTCTATAATAATGTATGGAAATTTGCCCAATTTGTTGACATTTATGATTACTGCTCCGCTCTCCTAGGCACATTTTTAATATTATGAACACTTCAATTTTATTTATTTGTTTTAATGTTCTTTGTTATTTTCACAACGATGATATTAGGAGACTTTTGTGACGTATCGTGTCAAAGATTTCTTAAGGCGTGATAAAATATTTATATACTAGAATATCTAGATATTCTTGTAGGTATACATATAAATATTTTGTACATAAAAACGTCGTTTATTATTATTATTATTTTTATTTATGAAGAAAGCAAGAACACCCTTCTTAAAACTATAGTTTTGTTATTGTTTATTAATAGGTATATACAGTAAGTATATCATTTGTCCCCATTAGTAGTACCTACTTGAGAAATCATTATTCAATATCCGTCGTTGTTTTCATCTTTATTCAAGTACCAGCGGACCCGACAGACTTCGTTCTGTCAAAAAGATTTGGAATGTGGCAGTTTTTTTCCTACCTATTTTATATTCGGGGCAAAAAAATCTCCTGAACAGAACAGTCACCCTGGTGTGTGGGGTTCAGCTCGGGTGACATAAGTACGTTCGCTTTGAGTCAAGTCTTTTAAGCCATACCAATATTTTATGTGTATGTGTTTGTAATGTAATATGAACTTTATTGAATTGCAATGAATTTCAAATTGAGTTTACATTTTGTAGCTGGCTAGCCAGTTCCTTTGCTTGAACTTGGCTTGACACGCTCCCGCGTGTCTAGATTTTTAATGTTACATCTACTTTGCTGATAGGAAAATTTACGTCGTCTACGAAATTCTTTTGAATTTTATAACAAAAGCATAAAAGCTTATCGTTAAGTCTGAAAAATAATTAAATTAAAATGTTCATAATATAACTTCACTTTATGTTGTACACACAAATTTGTACAAGCATGTCTTTAGAAGCTGCAAAAATGTGGATGGTATTTTGAAATAGTGTCAATTTAAAATTTCTTCTATTATATGGTTTCAGTTTCTTAAACTTCGAGGTTTCGAAAAAAGTTCACATTCTTCGTTTAATAACAATAGTCATTGTATAAACTTACAACTTAGTTTGAATTTATACATTCTTACCCGACTGCCAAAAAGGGTTATGTTTTTCGCGCGTATCTTGTATGTTTGTAAGATTTTTTATTATTACTTACATAATATTTTTCCTTGCATCATTTTTTATTAATCTTTTAGCACTGATCTTAGTCAAGATTTTCTTATCGTTATGCACAGCACTTAGCCGAGTGGGCGGTACCTGTCAATGAAAAATTTAATTACCTTTAGAACATTTCAACTGATAAAAATTAAGAACTTCATGGGCACGAACTGTCAAAACGAGCCTTTTATTTTGTGACAACTATAGTATGCGTATTGTTATTCTATTTATTTTATTGAAGTTTTAGTTCCAGTGCATACCATTATGAAATATTAGCTTTCTGCACTCCTTCATTTAAAACTGTGTCCATTCCTTACACCTCCGTTCGCAGGAATGTAGAGGCTACATTACGCTCCGCCAGAAGTATAAGGTGGGTCCAGGCTAGGCGAGCCGAGCACGAGCCGAGCACGAGCGGAGCCATTCTCGGCTTCGTAATTCGCGTGTCAAGTATGGACGTACAACGAATCTACAACGGTCACTGTCCTCGAAATCCTTTGTGTTCATCAAAAAACCGTCCAAGTCGGAATGCAGCCGAGCACGAACGAAATGCTTGCAGCGCGCTCGTTCGAGGCTTGTAAGTCGGACCCACCTAAATACTTCGTGAGCATCGAGTACCGAATCGTATAAGTACATAACTAGTTACGCCACGAAGGCAAAATGTCAAAACTGGCCTTTTATTTTGTGATGTGTATAATATCCGTTTAGCATAAACATGTTCTTTGTTTACGTTTATATAATGCCAAAGTCAAATATATAAAGTTAGCTGACGTATAAAACGGAGATATTTCACACCTTGGCCCGAAATTGTACACTACTTAGAAATATAGTTAGGCAATTGTAGTTTTCATTTTTCACTATTCAATTGTTATAATATTGCCTCGTATAATACGAGGCATATTAATATGCCTCGTATTATACGAGGCAATATTATAACATATGGGCGGAATCTTACTAAATAAACACTTTCTTGCAACACAACAAACATGGCGGACTAAAAATATTGTTGCCGAAATATACAGCGTGATTTTATGGTTGTTTTGGACCCGAAAGGTGGTTACTCGGAATAATATATGATATCATTTTCACATGTCTAAATTGCCGTACGAGTTATAATAAAAAAAAATGCTGTAATCTTTTTCACTCGTTCGAGTAAAAACGTAAAGAGCTTCGATAAAAATTCACTGTCAATGTTTAATGAATGAATGTGCGCTCGCACGCAGCACCGACATGGCATGACTCGAAATATGCCTTATTTCGAGTCATGCCATGTCGGTGCTGGCATTGTTGCGGTCGTCCGGGATGTTTTGTGATTGGTCTGTCTGTGTTTTGTCTGTTCGAAATTTCTACAAAATAAACTTTTAGATTTTTAAATTAATGGCTCCAATCGATCCTGTTATCGAAACTGTGTCCAAATAATTCGGTGCAAAAACGACCTTAGGTAATTTAACCAGTGAACTCGTAACCGTAGTTATTTTGAAAGTAGTTATAACAACTTTCGTTGTAATGATATGTAACCTTTAAAAGCTTTTTTTTAAAATTACAATTGATTTTTCCATCTCAAAACAGGATCAAAAGTAATTATGCTATTCACTCTCGCCACGTTTATCACCAGTATATTGGATTTGTTCAATTTCAAGTTCAGTTGTGCAAGATTTTTTCTCATCTAATTTCAAAAAAATTCTCTCTGTCGGGATGTTAATATTTGTGACAACTTTTCGCAATTTCACAGTTAGCAATACTAATAATACATACTCAAAATAATACATTACTGCAATATTGTATAGCCTGATTACTTGCAATGTTGGCGGGCCACAATTGTTGCAGCCACAAATTGCAGCAAAACCTAACCCGAAGAGCTTTAAATTAAATGCCAATTAGAATATTTGCCTAAAGAAATAAGTATCGGTAATTTTCCTGACAAATTACGTTAACAATTTTTATATTATATTAATAACGGAGAAAAAAAAGTGAATAATTGTTGTTATTTTCGAAATAACTGTACTTTTCTTAAACTCTATAGACAAAATAGTTTGACCACGAGGACTCAATGCAAGAAGTTTGACCAACAGGAATTTTTTTCCTCGAGGTCAAATCAGTTTGACAAAATAGTTTGTCCAGCTGGAAGAACCCGAATTTACAATTCCAAATTCACGTTTGTATAGGATTGCTATCCTATACAAACGTAAAACGTGAACGCATCCCGCGACTAAGGAGTTTTTAATGTAATATAGTATTCTGTTGCTATTAGAGATTGTTTGTTAGTATACAGTAAAATTTAATGTTAGTATTGAATTTTTATGCTAAAGTTGCTTTTGTTTGTAGCTTCGCAGACGTTGCTAAAAACATGAAATGCGAAGGTAATGAACGTGACGCCTCGAGTGACGTTGACGGCAACTCGATGAACAGACAGGTGGTTAAGGAGGGAACCTCTGATGATGCGATGGTTTCAATGTCTCCTACATATGATATATCCGACACCGGGGATGCATTCGGCAGTTCGTCGTTCCAACCACTGTCGCAGGTTAGTGAACAAGCAGTACTAATATATTATCCTATCCTACTTCGTATCTACTATATAAAAATAAGTCGGGTTTTCCTTCCTGACGCTATAACTCCAGAACGCACAAACCGATTTCCACGGTTTTGCATTCGTTGGAAAGGTCTCGGGCTCCGTGAGGTTTATAGCAAAGAAAATTCAGGAAAAACTGGAATTTACACCCAGGCGAAGCCGGGTCCCGGGTTGCTAGTTAATATTATAAATGTGAAAGTTTGTTATTCAATCACGCTTTAACAGCTGGGCGGATCTGACTGAAATTTGGTACAGGGATACATATAATATATATAATCTGGAATAGCACCATAGGCATACAATGTACAGATGAGGTCATCATCATTCATCATTCTCTGAACCTTTTTTCCCAACTCAGTTGGGGTCGGCTTTCCAGTCTAACTGTGATGCGGCTGAACTTCGATATTTTCCGTGGAGCGACTGCCATCTGACCTCCACAACCAATGGTCATTATGACCAATGGCGATATCGAAGTTCCAAGTTAGACTGGTCGGACTTTTGTGGGCTCCAACTACCCGTAACGACTGCCATAGATGTTTGTATGGCAACCGGGACCGACGGCTTAACGTGCTCTCCGAGGCACTAATAAACCTGCGATAAATACACACATAACTTCGTGTACTATTTGTGTAATATATATATTTAAAAAAAATAAGTGTAATAATGTACAGATGAGGTATCGACACAAATATTTTTTTTTCTAGATTTCTATATAAATGGACAAGGGAAGCAGAGTACTGCCCGACTCTGTTTATGGACCGTTTAGTTACAAAATGCATGTCAATAGTTATTGAATAGGTACAGTAGGCTAGAATATCAGATGCTACATGATTTGGATGACAGCATAAAATGGGCACCTGATAACAGAATAATACCTAAGGCCACTATATTCATATAATTTTCATCCTCCTAGCCTTTTACCAATTCAGTTGGGGTGGGCATTACAATCGAACTACGAAGCGGCTTATTTCGGTATTTTCAGTGAAGCGACTGCTATATGACCTCCACAACCCATTGGCGATACTGAAGTTATGTATTTGTATACCAATCGTCGGCCTTTTTAGGGCATGCTATAGATAGATGTTCGTATGGCAATCGAGACCGACGGCTAACATGGTCTCCGAGCCCTCTATATTCGAATGATATATCTAATGAATATTTTGTTATGATTTTTTTTGCATATCCAGCCGGCTTCTGTAAAGTCGGCGTCGGCTGGAAGCACTTCGGGAACAGTGGCTACGGCTGGCACAGTAGCTACGGCTGGAGCCTCGACGTGGAATCGCACCTCTCACGTTCGTTACCCAGGCTCAGACACTGGCTCTGTGTCAGGCGATTCTCGTTCATCGCAAAGGGTTGCCATACGCGAGGTGAGTACATTATATACATGTGTCCTACTTTTTCAAGCGTTGACCGTCTTAGGGTACGTCTGGAGTGTCGAGCGTAGAGTGTAAGCGTACAGCATAGAGCGTTTATTGATAGTGAAGGGAAAAATTTAGTCGATATGGTGTAATTTGAATATTGAAAAAATTCGGAAGATCGACAATTCCTCAAATACCTACTCTAACGAATTAAAGACTTATTTTTTTCTGTGGATATACAAAGTGAATGTTCAAACTGGGCGTGGATGGCCATATCCTAAACAATAAAGAATATCGAAAAATGATCACAGGAATCTCGAATACGATATTGATGAAAACTAACACTACCTATGTCATAAGATTTTTCAAAAATCAATGGTCCCAACCAAGTATCGAACGCACCATTCGATAGTAATGCTATTAAGTAACGAATTCTGAGAAGTAATGAAGACATTCATTCTTCATTACTTCTCAGGATTCGTGAAGAATTTACGGCAAAATTGAGGATTATTTGAGGAATTATCGATACCCCGAACTTTTTTACTACTTTTCCCTTTACTATCGGCGAGTATCAGTCATTTATTTTATACGCTCTACGCAACTGTAGACGCACCCTTACTCTTCTTTGTATTTGTTTTAAAATACTATACTTAAATAGAGTAAATCTATTACTATATAATATATTACTAGCTATGTGCCGCGGCTTCACCCGTGACATACTTCATTCCCGTGGCACCTATTTAACTCATACATGCCCGTGATTTATTAGTTTTGCAATCATGCATGGAAATTTAAATGAATTGTATTAAATTATATGAAACTAGCTGTTGCCCGCGGCTCCGCCCGCGTGGATTTCGAATTCTGTTTCAAATTCCTTTTTTCGTGCGGAATTTCCTTCATATATCATCCCCGTCAGCCAGCAGGAGTGGTTAAGTCTCACTCAGACCTGATAAAAACCGCACGCCGCCGTCTCAAGTCTTCAGTTGCCGGGGTGTAAGATTACTTAGTGCATATCCCGCGCTCCCCAGTTGACCCTGGGATGGGAATTGTTTGATTTCTGATGCCTACAGGAACTTTCTATCATCGCACCGCTCGCCACAGGCAGGGAAATTCATCCCCACACGTTGCATCCGCCTGCAGTACGTACTGTAAGGTTTTAAAGAAATTTCATTCCGCGCACGCTTAGGCTGTGGAACGATCTCCCTGCAGTGGTTTTCCCTGGCGGCTATAATATGGGGTTCTTCAAGAAGGGCATTAGAAGGATTTTGCAGAGTCGGCAGTTCGAGTGTGATGCCCCTGGTGTTGCGCACGTCCATAGGTGCATAGGTCACATAGGTGGGCCGTGTGCTCGTTTGCCACCTAAGTGGTATAAAAAAAAACATGATGTCCCTACCGAACCCCGGAAATGAGGGGATGGGGTGACAGGGGGTACAGAAGACCGCAGCCATAATAGACATTGTAGTTGTGTTCTCGCCGGTAAGAAGGGTAGCCAGAGCTCACAACCTCCTCCCCATCTCCCCAATCCCCTCCTCTGACGTCCGATTTCAATAACTCAAACAGTCTTTAAATAATTTTTACACAATTGAAAGTCTTGATTATGATATAATTTATTTGGATGGGAATACAAAGATATACCTCAGGAAACATAATTTTAGATAGGTATAATTCGCGAGACAAACGACGTCCTGGTGCGAGTGGATTGTTTTGCAATAATCCATGATTGGTGAATTTAAGCTCGTCCAGTGCTGTAGCACCCCGTGCTATCCTCAAAGGCACCCAAGAAAACTGTTACTGTACGCGCAGTAACAGTTTTCTGCATAATATTTTGAGCACAGTTTAGATACCTACCTATAAAAAAAATACGTACCTATAATGTCCCGAAGTATATTGGTCTGATTTACGTCGCACTTCAACTTGTATTTATTTCGCCGCGCATTATTTTTCATATTGCGATAGCTCTCAAACTATTTATAGTAATTATATAGTGTGAATGGCAATTTTGATCTACATTAAACGTACAACGTATCTAATGTATTTAATTGGATAAAAAATAATACTGTATTGGTACAATTAGCTTCGAAAATGACACATGATTTTTTTGTAATTTGTAAAGATAAAAATGGTTACTGTGGGACACCCTTATTAGGTAGACATATGCTATCGCGGACTTTTATGTAGATCTTTTTAAGTTATACATTTCCACAGTACATTATTTTGTTCTATCTTCAATAGTTTTCGCAGCGCACGCGATGTAAGTAATTTGTTTAGGTCATTTTTTTACACCTTGGGTTACATTATTGAAGTTTTAGTAAGGATCCCTAAATTTTTTAGAGATAAATTATAGCCTATATTGTTCGTGGATAATGTAGCTTTCTATTGGTGAAAGAATTATTGAAATCGGTCCAGTAGTTTTTGAGCCTATTCGTTACAACCAAACAAACAAAGTTTTCCTCTTTATAATATTAGTATAGATGAAATCGGTCCAGTAGTTTTTGAGCCTATTCGTTACAACCAAACAAACAAAGTTTTCCTCTTTATAATATTAGTATAGATGAACATGTGCGCAATGAAGTATGGAGTACGGAGTAGATCTACCCATATTGATCCAGATTTCTCTCTATGTTGACAGTGTATAGAGAAATATTTCACATTTCGCAATAATCCGCATGAAATATGAAGTAAAACCTTCATTTAAAACGTTAAGGGGTAAAGATTCAAAATACTTTTGTATATTTTTTTTTATTTGTTCTGAACGTAACTTTGGGATGCTCAACTTATAACGATAACTTCTTACATGTAGTTGCCAGAAACACTGAAGATTGCAGACATGGCCCCAGCGCCTCAGCATGGTATGGGGGCTCAATACTTGGACCCTGCCCCGTATATCAACGCCGTCGGACTGCCGGGGATCTTGCCCTTGTCTATACCATCGCTTCCGATCGTCGTTTCCTCCGATCAAGCTCAGATTCAGGTTAATTTCACGAAGGTTGCATGCATATTAGCTTATAGTAATCAATTATAACTGCCTTACTGATACAAAGGTAGTGAGTGCATCTGTTGTGCGCGAGGTCCTGTGCTCAATACCTGGGGCCTTACTCCGAAAAACGAAAATATTCGTATCCGTTGACGTTTTGACCATTTAGCTACCCCGAAAGTGTTTCGTTTCGGATTTCGGATCCGTCTTCGATCGTTTGACATTGAGGTTGTCGATCGTTATCAGTACACCTCCTACTCCCAAAATACATTTGACGTTTTCGCTGTCGTTGTTTGACAAATGGTCTGTTTTCGTTCGATCCGAAACGTTCATGTTCGATTTTCAGAGTAAGGCCCCTGGATCGAGCACAGTGACAGTGACGTAAGTTTCATAGAGGCAGTAAGTTCACTTTGCTTTTTTCTGCTCTTGCGCTTCTGTTTCTGAACCCATGTAATCAAATGGGATCAAAAACATAACTAGGTATTCATGTTATTACACTTTTGCCTATCTCTTCTGCGATAAACAGGCCTGAGTATATAAAAATAATACCCCTTGTTACTGACCGCATTGCGGATATCTGCATAGTGCGTATGAGGCCGTAGTAATATACCCGATTGTTACCGCAAATACATCGTATTGCATGATACAAATTAGTGGCTGTGGCAGGAGCAGTTGCAACGGAAACACGAGGAACTGCAGCAAATGATAGTCAGGCAGCAGGAAGAACTGCGGCAGGTAAAGGAACAACTACTGCTAGCAAGGCTTGGTATCCTACAGCCTCTTATTAATGTGAGTATGCGCGATTATGTTATAGTTCTGTTAGTCCCTTATACTCTGTATTTTAAGTGGAACTGGCGACCTTGCTAACATGTTCCATATCTTATGTACTGATGTACTATGCGCGTATGTACCGAAACTACGTTTTTAGTAACTTATATCTTTGAAACCGCTATATAAATCTATTTAAGACATTTTTAGAACTGTTTCGAGCACTTAAATATTCTTTTTTTTATTTAGATAAGTGACGTGAAATAAAGTTAACCTGGCAATTGTCCCCTTACTTAGAGTAGGTATTTTTTTTAAATATGCTCATAATGTTGTGAGATGAATGTAACAATGTTAAAGTTATTGAAACGCGTGTTTCTTAAAATAAAATTGAATTTAGTCGTGTCGTCAGTTTCTCTTATAATACGTGTTTAATATTAATCTCGTTTAACGTGTATCTCGTTAAACCATCCAACTGAGACAGATGCTTGTATTAGGGAGTGGTTATTCTGAAAGAAGTGGTCCATTGGATTTCGCGGTTTAATCATGTAACCTCTAAATTTCAAGTTCACACCACTATTTCCACCTGATACTGCCCGCTCCATGTGGAATATATAGGCAACTTATCAGGGCTGTCAAATATATTTTTTATTCGATTATTCCTTTCTTTGCCGCTAATGTGACTATAATTGTTGTACATCCTTCTTTACTATATTGGTACCTTTTACCACTAATATATATTATCTTCCAAAAGTTTAATAACAGGTTTTTAATTATTGGGTGTTCTGAACACGTCTTTAAATAAATAGACGAAGTTATAAATGACACTACAATGGTTGAAATGAACCTTTTAATCTTTTGTATAGTATAGATACTATATGTAGTTATGTTCTTTGAATAACTACTCGTAGTTTAGAGCATGTTGTAGCAAATGTATTGGTTAGTTAAATGAAAACGTATGAATACAAAAGTACCTACTCGATCCTGGGGTCTAATGTTTAATTAATAATATTTATTTTGAAATTATTTTCATATAATATAATGTATACCCCGATTTTTAATTCTAGGCAAGAAAATGACATTTCCAGTGTTGCAGGTTTTTTGTATCAAATAAATAGTGATGTGGTTGAATCGAGTTTTACAATTATAAGTTAGTCGTGAGTCGAGATTATCATTATTTTATTAAATATATAAATAAAATTTTTCGCGCGTTTATATAAATAAAAACATTTACATACAAGATACGCGCGAAAAACATAACCCTTCTTGGCAGTCGGGTAAATAATGAATCCCTATTTACCTTGGTCATGGCATCACGCGTGAACGGCTGGTCCGATTTGGCTGAAAATTAATGAGGAGGTAGCTTAGAACTAAGAGAAGGACATAGGATACTTTTTATCCTGCCACGGGGACAAAGTATGCCACGGGCGAAGCCGCGAGACACAGTTAGTATTCTATAAAAAATATTTCCGTCGTGTAATGTACTAGGCGAGCATAAACTGCAAAGAGGTTCATTCACTGATAAAAATAAAGAATGACTAAAGTATCTAGTCTATTGATTGCCGAACATCACTATTGTAGCGGGTCACCCTTTTTTGTATCGGTGACAGTTGCACTTGTCATTTTCTTGCCTAGAATTAAAAATCGGAGTATAGTAAGTATATATGTATTGGAATACAAGACATAGTATCTAGAATAGAAAAATGGAACGCATATTTCATTTGTTTCTATTTTTTTGTAAGCATGTTTTGACGTGACTTTCTATAATACATTTGTGTTTCAGATTAAATTATATCTACTTAACATACTCCTCAGTGAAGGTAGAAAATGTAGATAAGCCTACCTCAATTGAGCTATGCATTATATCAAACAACTAATCATTAGATTAGTACTGTGCCGATCTAGTTGTCGTATACGTCACATAGCTTACATTTATTATTTACTTACTCCATTGATTTTCATATTCTAAGTATACCTATGTAGATTGCCATCAACAGAAATCTCTGATGACTTTACAAGCTATCGGAATCTACTAAATAACTTAAACCAAACTGTTGTAATCAAAGACCATACAAATGCAATATAATAAGAGCGAGCTTTCCCATTCGATCCAACATTAAATTACTAGCTGTCCCCACGGCTTCCCCCGTGTCATACTTCGTCTCCGTGGTGCCTATTTAACCCATACATATAGTGCACGGCATCTAACTTGGCAAGATTTTGGAGTAGTGTGGGCCCCACTACTCCAAAGCCTTGCCAAGTTAAATGCCGTAAACTATACTTGTTTGTGGCAAAATGCGTCGCATAGAAACAAATGTAGTGTACAGCATCTAACTTGGCAAGGTTTTGGAGTAGTGAGGCCGACACTACTCCAAAATCTTGCCAAGTTAGTTGCTGTGCACTATACCCGTAATTTATTAGTTGGCAATAACATGTGGCAAGTTACTTCGGTCCCCTGGGTGATAGCGAGATGATGTCCTATAACCTTCCTCGGTAAACTGTCTATCCAGTATTTAATCATTTTTAAATTCGAACCAGTAGTGCCTGAAAATAGCGCTTCTACCATCTTTTCAGTCTTATAATAATTAATAATATAATTATTAATAAGTAAATATTTTACAAAACTTTAAGAGTTTAACTAGCTTGTGGTATGGGTTCTAGAATGCGAATAAATACTTAGATAATATTAGTATATATTTATATATGTTAGCTAATTTTAAAAAACTTGCACTTTGTGCCCACCAAAGACTTCTTTGAAAATAACCAAACAAAACATTTTAAAAGCAGTAAACTCACTAGAACTGAATCAACTAGAAATTTAGAGTAAGCTAAGTATTAGCGGGTATAAGATAGTTTACTACAAGCGCGTTCTTAATCAGTTTAAATAATAATGTACTGTATGTTAACTTACTAGTTTTATTATGTTTACTTAAAAAGTGACCTAAAAACTCAAAATAACACGAATTATTATCCGATAAACTAAAAATACATGTGTATATTTTGATTTAACTCTTTTGCTCAATACTTTGAGCTCATAATAACCTGTATCAAAATTTGAAGGTGCAAGGACCATACGGGAATCCTGAAGAAATACAGCAGCACCAACGCATGCCGCCTCAAATAGGTTACGAGGGTGGCACATCCAGACCGGCCATAACTGGTTATCCAAGTCAGCATCCTCCACATTCGACAAACCATCCACATTCTACCAATCATCCACATTCGACTAACCATCCACATTCGACCAACCATCCTCATTCGAGCAACCATCCACATTCGAGCAATCTTTCACATTCGAGTAATCACTCACATTCGACTAACCACCCACATAACAACAATAATAATAATATGTCTCAGTAATCGAAAGTAACTGGAGCCGTGAATAACTCACCGACCATTAATTTCTAGATTATTATATTCATATTATTAGATTACTGGCTGTGCAACTTCCAACAAACTATTTAATTTCATAGATAATAATTATTGTAATTATGTAATAGAAACAAGAATAAACTTCGATTAATTTATATTTTTAGTTCAGAATTTGCTATTGGAATTCCTGTACTTATATTTTAATTTGTTTATTTACGGATTAAGGAACCAAAGTATCGATGTTGTTTAAATACATCAAAATAATTGATTTGATTCGCAATTTAAGATGTGCCATTTGTAAGTATTTTTTCGGACGTTTTGCAAGAACTTGTAAACTTACGCTTGTGAACCCATCGGGTATGCTGAAGGGGTAGGTCACATATTGCAAGCTTTAATTTTTTTTAAAAGAGGGATGGGAGCCTAATTCCGTGTCACAGACACATAATGTAGGTATTCATAAAATTAAGTAGTAGCACTATTTTTGATCTCGTTACTGAGCTACCAGTGTCGTTGCAGTAAAAAACTAGAATCTAGGTAGGTACATATCTAAAGTTTCATTTTTTTACTACATTGTCACTTGCGAAATGTCCGCTGTTATATTTTTCTATTTTCAAAAGTAAAACTTATATCGACGTTACATTGTGTAAATATAGCATTTAAGTTATTTTAGATAAATTATTCTAATTGGGATTTATTTTATTGAAATACTTAATATAAGTTTATTATAAGTTATGTTTTTTAATCGCAAACGAATTCGTTCTGTACCTACCTACGTCATGTTTATCAAGTTGTTATTTGTTGTCATCGTTAACTTATCAATTCATATTTTATTTGAAACGTTATTATTTTATTCCACGATCATTATAACTAGAGTAGCTGTCGTAGTAGTATTCTATACTTGAAAATATCAAGCCGTCATTCTTGGAGGTTCGTATTTCGATAAAAAAGACCTGTCTAGTTGATAGTTACCATTATGAATTTTAAATTCGAGTTACATTTTCTTATAGAATTGTATATTAAATTATAAGCTCCCACGCCGAATGCGGTGCGGTGTTATACTATAGGAAATGGGAAAACTTTAATAGGAAAACTGTATGTTTTCCTATTAAAGAAAAATAAAATAAATAAAATAAATAAAATAGGTAATTGTCAATTTAAAATGCAATTGGGCAGTAGTGGATTTCTTTGAATTATTTAGTAAAAACATTCATTATTAAAAAAAATACATGATTGTGTATTTTATTTCGAATTATTCGTTACATTGTAGCTTTTGTACATTCTGAGCAGCGCACAGTAATTCGGTTTGTGGATCTCGTTAATAGCATTAATTAATGTCTCTGCTATTAAATTGATGTACTTACAGGTTTCTAGTTTTAGGTGAACATTTTCATTATAATCGTGTATAGTGGATCTAGGTGTAAGACATTAAGTAAACAACGTGCTGTGAAAGCTCATGAGCAATAAAACTAGGCGAGAAAACACGATAACGAATTTAACTTTCTATACTTTAACTATTATGAATTCAATGAAAACCTTGGGGGCACATTTAGGTTTACCTGCGCTTTAAAGAGCTACGCGAAAATGAAAATGGTCAGTTTGTTAAAAGTATTACGTACTAGTTATATCTGCAAATATTTTATACTAGCTGTTGCCCGTGGCTCCGCCCGCGTGGACGTCGATTTTCACGTTTTTTTTACTATATCGCCAGTTCTAATCAGCCGATTGTGATCAAATATGCGTAAGATTTTCCCGTTCGGTATTTTTTACGTCCGATAAAATACCGAACGATTTTGATGCGGTTTTTTTTATTAGAAAGGTCTTACTGAAAATTTACCGTATGTTTGGTTGTAATTGGTTAAGTGGAACCGGAGATATGACCAAAAACGACCTAAAATCGAAGCGCGGGTGAAGCCATGGGTATTAGCTTGTATAAAAAATAGTCTATAGATATGTAAGTTGCCCAGAACTATGAACTATAATCGTACCAAGTTTGATCAAAATCCCTCCAGAAGTTTTTGATCCCAGCGTGCACAAAAATTTGGTGCGGACAAACAGACAAACAAACAGACAAAAATTCTAAAAATCATTGTTTTGGCATCTATTACATTCATAAAGTCCCGTAATATTTTTTTCTCATATATCTTCCATGAACAGACACCGATCAGTTACAGATTTACTATATGTATAGAAAGGTACGTTTGTAATTTACTAAAATTCAATATAAATAAAAATACTGACCACTATCTTTGCAATGCCGCTGTCGATGTTCAAGTATCATAGATAGCCAACCGCAAATCTTTACATTTGTAAAGTAAATTGCATAGATTTTATATTTACGCGTCTAACAACTTTGTATAGATTTTTAAATTTATGTATCCTGTAATACTTAAAGTATCGACCTTTAAGAAAATCTAAAGTGGATTTCGCCTGTGATAATTCCTTCAACTATACTGAGTCCTCACGTTTTGCTCAAGAAGATTAACTCAGAATAATCAGTCTTGATCGGGGTTTCTGTTATTAGCGAAAGAAAGCCGCCCGCCCTAAGAAAAATGAAATAGCTTTAATCTTACCTGAACTTCAGCGATCATAATCTTAGACAATTTATAATACCTATATACCTAATAAGGAAGATCCTTTCCGTTTATTCCAAGTAGGTAGGTACTGAAGGCCAGTTCTCAATAACAGAACGAAAAGTAATTGAATTGAGATTGGATTGCTGATTGGTAAATCTGAGATCAGCAAGTGACGATCGAATAAAAAATGACAATCTTGTCGTATAAAGAGAGTAATACGAATTAGATTACAATAACGATTTGCAGTTATTTTAACTTTCGGTTGCAATTAGGTTGGTATTCGAGTAATTTTATTGTATAATTGGTATAATTGAACACTTTGTTACGAGAATACCTTTTTATCACATTTGTGAAATCGAGACTAGATCGAAACTGGGTTTCGATTGTGACCATTTTTAAGAGAAATGACCTAACCGTAGCGCCTCAATCTTACTCCGTAATGGTTCTGGATCGCAGTGCAAATACCCTATTTATGAAACTATTTTCAAAGGGAGACAATGAAATGTTAAATATAGGTATATCTTTATAAATGTTTTTGCTAAGTATTAGTTTTAAATAAATGTAAAGGTAGCTGTGGATGTAGTATTTTAGTGTTGATCTAAACTTATGTACCTCGTGCCAGTGGTCAGCCAATGTTGAGTCAGTAATGTGTCTTTAAAGGTGATGTTTAACGGTTGTGAAAAGGCAGGCGCTTTGTTGTGACTTTCAGAGAAATATACGATAGTTATAATTAAGAAAATCGTTCACGATAGAAGCGATTAGATTCCGCTAATTCATCACACGGATAAATAAACTTAATATACAGATACCGGCACGTAAATTGGCCAGACGCGTCATAATGCGCAAAGGTCGATTTTTAGGTCCCCTTTGAGGTATGAGCGGGTCGCGGGAGACGCGGTTGCGCCGTCGCGGACATATGATTGGTCTGTCACTTGACGGACCAATCAGATATCTCCGAGAGACGTCTTGTAGCGAATCAACGTTCCGTTCGTTCGTACTTTGAATCATTTGATTGGCTCAAAGTGCACGATGCGGGAACTTAACCCAAACCTGGCCAAGTTACGTGGCGGCATCTGTACCTATATAGGTATGGAACTATTAGACAACATGAAATATACAGTACCTACTCGTAAATACAAATCCCGAACAGCTCGTTACTGTCAGCTGACGATTGCCAGGCCACTGAGCTCGTGCTCATTCTTATCTGAAATAATATTTACCAAAAATTATATTTTTTTTTCGTGTATTATTATGCATATTATTATTCAAAATGGAAGATAACATTTTTATATAGGTATTATCATATCATCTTTTTGATGTTTCTTTTTTAAACGTCATATAGTGATAATAATGGACAGTAATTTAGGTTTTTAAGGACGGGATATTCTTTTTTTATAATTTGGAATGTCGATTGACTGCCTGATGATAAGTCCAAAAAGTGGTGGCCACCATTCTAGGAATTGTCCCTAGAATGGTGATCCCTACGATGGTTGATAGATAATACTAATAATCACTCAAACGTTTCAATCATAATATCTCCACAATGTGTTTGCTTTGCCCTGAACTACGTAGATATATTTAAAAAAAATATTTTAATAAGTCCACAAATAAAGTTGCAATATAATTGAGGGCGATCAACTAAGTGTGATAATGTGTAAAAATATTCAACACTGTTGACGAAATCTTGAAAATAGAACTTATGTTTTAAATTAATAATTTTTAAACAAGCAGAGGCGGCTTGTCCTAAAGAGCGCTGGTTCAGTGCACTCCCACAAAAATATAACATTTCACATTATATGACCATTTTAGTCATACAGATTATTATAACAATGGTTCCTTAGCAATTCTTAACTTAGATATAATATAAGTATTTTTTTTAATATTGTGTGTTTAGCGTAAATATTTGTAAAGTTTACATTTATATCGCCAGAACTGGCAGCTGACGATGGTGTTGTGGTGGTGTAGAAATTTAACAGTACCTATACTTAGTAGATATGATTAATTAAAACAAAATGACTGTTTACAAAGGTACCTAATACATAATAATAGGCTGGATTTCACCAGTGTAATATGTGATAACGCAGTTTAGTTCGACTTGATCTCAGTTCCTATTATAGGGTACCTAAAGCCGCTCTAAAGCGCAGGTCTAGCTTGATATGCTGTGAACCGCATTAAGAATTTCACACAAAAATAGAAAAAAACGTTTAAAATTTTGGGGGTCCCATACTAAGATCTGAAACTTTTTTTTCATTTTTTCATCAAACCCATACGTGTGGGGTATCTATAGATAGGTCTTGAAAATGCTATTGAGGTTTCTAACATTATTTTCTTCTAAACAGAACAGTTTGTGCGAGAGACACTTCCAAAGTGGAAAAATGTGTCCCCCCCCTCTAACTTCTAAAATAAGAGAATGATAAATCTAAAAAAAATATTTAATGTACATTGCCATGCAAACTACCACCGAAAATTGGTTTGAACCAGATCTACTAGGGTGCCCTATTTGATTTCGAAAATTGATGATTCGATTTTTATTATATCGAACACGCTGTCGCGATAATTCAGTTGTACGATGTTTTATTCCATCGATGCTTTATTGGTGCGATGTAACATTTGTGCGAAAAATCCTGCTGCGAAAAATCTTATAGCGATTGGTCGTTAGTTCGGTAATTTATTAGTTCGATAGTATATGGGTTCGAATGCCTATAATGTTCTGTGACATATAATTTTTAACTTTATTATGCATTATGAACGTGGAAATATATTATCTTAATTAAAAAAAAATGTACAAATCGATTCAAGATACATTTAATGACTTAAATTTAAACATATTAATGAAAAAAAATTACAATTCTATATGATTAGCAATAGCTCTTAAGAAAGGAAGAAGTTCCATATTATTACGGTTTGCACAAATCTTCGCAGTAGAATCAGATACTCTTTTCTTTTTTTTCTTGGGCTTGGTCTTATCAACGCTAGCCTGTGCTTTTTCAACAATGTGATTTGTGCTTATTTGTTCTTTTATAAGGCTCCGTATAGTCGCATATAAGCCACGGCGGTTATTGTTTTGTAAGTAGTTCCACCGTCTATGCCAAGCCTCCACATTATTCTGGGTTCTCGGCAGGCCGAGTTCATTTATTCTATGTACGGACCACAACTGTGGTGGAAATAATGGAGGGGTTAATGAGATACTTATTTTTGTACCTTTTGTTCGTGAAATTTTCCTACCATACACGTAATACGTCTCAAACCAATGTATGATAGTTTCCGCTTCTTCTGGCAAAACATTTTCTTTTAGAAGTTTAAAGGCGTCTGGTATCTCTTCAGGAGTAAGATATGCCAAAGCTATCATGTGGCGAAGTTCAAGAGAAAACTTGCTATCATTACCGTACTTTGAAGCTAAACCTGATTTTTGTATTTGCCGCCACAAATTTTGCGCTAAATGAAAAAGGCAACCTGTATGAGTAGCTTCAGGAAAATATATCTTGACGACATTGATAACAGCTATTTCAAAGTCAGTAATTATGTGCTGGGGGTTCAATTCACATTGCAATTCTTCAGCATATGCCAAAAGTTCTTTGAACATCATCATATAAGTTTCTTCTGTCTTATCTCCCAAAAAGCAATACACCAACGGCACTATTTTTCTGCTGTCGTTATCATTTCCCACCATCCCGTGTATACTATAGATTTGGGTAAAAAGTCCAGGACATGTACAGAATGTTCCGTCCATTATCCATAGAAATGAATCACGTAAAAGTCTGATATTTCGCTGAGTACAAAATATAAGCAAGCATTTATTATCACTGTATTTTGTTTGTCGTGCTAAAAACGATTCTCCTTCAACCATTTATATTCTACAGGTATATCAATTTCCTCCAAAATAGAAGGTTCTTTCGGAAATGTATTTTTTCTTGCTCTGTAGACAATTTGGCGTAAAGCATTTTTATTGGGAAGACAACACGCACTTGTGCTTGGTACAGCTTCCAAATTATTTCGGATGATCACTGAAGGTCCATCATTGCTAGTAGTGGCATCCCTCTTCAATTTATTTTTAAAAATGATTGAAATTGAATCCTGCATGCCGGCATTTGGGGCGTGTGAATGTTCACTCATTGCTTTGATTAGAGTGTGTTCATTATTTTCTTTAAGTGCCGTTATCATACGGCTTTTGCACTGTTTTTTGTTTTTGAACACACAACACCAATAATGCTTTTTATTCACATGTTTATTTAATATAAATTCAAATCCATCAATAAGTATTATATTGTTTCCGCATTTAGATTTTTCCGTTTTGATAACACTATCAACCATAGTTGCAATAAGAGCTGCACATAACAAGTAATCACAAATTAATGACTGACTACAGCAAAATATGACACGTTTAGATACTCCTACCCACTTATCAAAAAAACTATTTTAGTAACTCTCAAAATATAACCACGAAGTACCCAATAATTTTTTTAATAAGTAGAGGTTATATATACTTACAGTAAATATAATTCATAATGTATCTTGAATCGATTTGTACATTTTTTTTTAATTAAGATAATGTATTTCCACGTTCATAATGCATAATAAAGTTAAAAATTATATGTCACAGAACATTATAGGCATTCGAACCCATATACTATCGAACTAATAAATTACCAAACTAACGAGCAATCGCTATAAGATTTTTCGCAGCAAGATTTTTCGCACAAATGTTACATCGCACCAATAAAGCATCGATGGAATAAAACATCGTACAACTGAATTATCGCGACAGCGTGTTCGATATAATAAAAATCGAATCATCAACTTTCGAAATCAAATAGGGCACCCGATCTACTATGTAGTTTTTTTTAATACGTCATAAACCGCAATTAACTGACAATATTTTTGGTTTAAATATTTCTTGTGAAACTGGTATTATATATTAGCTTGTTTAGCTACCACAAGCCTATATGGGCTCGTATATAGTTACTTGCTGCTACGGAACCCTTCATGGGCGAGTCCGACTCGCACTTGGCCGGTTTTTTATAAATGGAAATTTATTTTACCTACTCTATAGAGATTTCAAACTAGGTGCGCAGATACGATACGCTAGGTCTTAAACTTAGCCGGACTATCACTCTTCTTTGCGACGACGACGCGGATGTGCCAAAATACAAAGTAAAAAGCCGAATACTGTGATTTCATATTTACTTCATTCAAATATGAAATTACAGTAGCCAGCTACTTCCAGTACCTCCCTACCTTCTTCTTGTCTTCCACCCTAGCATTGTCTTCTTCGCTCGATCGATTTATCCATCCCTAAAAACAGCCCTAAATATTGTACCTACCTTTTAAATTTTAATCCCTAGCATAGTTTTCTAAACTTTAATAAACTGTATTCTTGATAAAAAGCTCTACCTACGTTAGTAATATTTTATGGTATTAATATCATTGTAATAGTAAGCCTGTTAAAACTATGCAACCACAACATCCCCACTTTTTTAATGATATTGTTGGTAGCCTACTTCTAAATTTGTAAACAATTGTACATAATAGGAATAGCTACACCACATAATTATTACCAAATGGTACCTAACGTTAGCCAAAAATTGTTATTGTGAGATAGATTAGATCTGTACAGAGACATTTGGAAACATTTTAAATAAATCGAGATAATTAAGTGTATTGCGAAAGCCTTTTATTTTCAAAATGCAGCATCCAACCTTTCCTCTGAGCGCTCATTAGATGGTAAACAAGGCCCTTCCGGCCGAGGCAGCCTTAAAACCGACTATTGATTTACAAAAACATTGCAAGTATCAAATATGTACCAACAAGATCTGCCCGGCGACAAATCTGCTTCTAATGTGCGCTCACTCTAATCTAAACATAAATTAGTTAATTATAGGTCGCGTCAATCTTATTGGCCGCTTTGAATTTCGCGCGAAACGATGCGCAGTAACGATGGTTTTGGAGGAGGTAGGACTAGACGGTATCTCCCGTCCGAAATGAGCTATCAGACTGGGGAAGTAGGTACCTCCACCCTACAGAAGACCGCGGCCATAATAACTATAGTGTTGTGTTCCCGGCGGTAGGTAAGTAGAGTAGCCAGAGCTCATTGTACCCCTCCTCCCCACCTTTTCCTACCCCTGCCCTTTCCCTTCAGGGTCGGCAGCGCGTGGGTGACGCTCTCGTTGTTGCACACGTCCATAGGGCTCGGTGACCGCTTCCCATCAGGTGGGCCGTGTGCTTGTCTGCCACCTACGTGGTATAAAAAAAATTGTAGGTAGGTATCAGCGCGCTGCCATAAGAAGGAAAGGCGCGGAGGCGGGTTCGCATGCGCCCCTTAGTACCGATCACCATCTTGCATTACAAACTGTCAGTGTCAGCTGTCAGTCACATGCTGTGCTTTTCTCTGGCAGACTGGCAGTAGGTACACACAGTACAGTCGCAATCAAACTATATTTTGTTGCTATCGGTTTTTATTATTTTCCTTAAATTTTTTTTTTAAATAGATTATCAGATGGATTATCAAATTATTGTATAAAGTATTATTGACATTTATGTATATTAATAAAGTAGGTAACTATGATGAAACTTATATTTAAAATTTATCTGAATATGATGATGATGATGATAGCAACCCATTAATATCCCACTGCTGGGCACGGGTCTCCTCTCCTCTAACGAGAAAGCTGAGAGGGTTTAGGCCTTAATCCACACACGCTCGCCTAATGCGGGTTGGTAGATCGGACGTGTCCTTTGAATTTTTTCTAGGACATGTGGGTTTCCTCACGATGTTTTTCTTTCACCGTCAGCAGATGGTAAATCATGTGATTAGCACATATAAATTCCACAAAGTGAAATTCACATTGGTACTGTCTGGCCGGATTCGAACTCGATGCCTCTGAGTAGAGGCCGCGTCCTTATCCATTCAGCTACCATCGCTTTATTCGCATATCTCAATACCTAACACTGAGCTAATGAGATTAAAAATTCAGTTAATATTTAATTAATGAATCGCAACAACAACAAACGTCGAAAAATGTTAGAGAATATTATGAAATATTTAATTTCTTACATTATTAACCGAACAATATTAACTGTTAGAAATGGAATACCTAGGTACCTACCCGGGTAGGTATACCTGCTTACCTACAATCTTCGCAGATAAGCAGGTCGTAGGCTACGAACTTTACGACGACATTACTTAAAACAATATTTTTACACGTAAAGCATCCATTATCAGTTCATAATAGACAGATATCAAAAATCTCGCACCACAGAACATTAAAAAACCATAGAAGTAGTAATTAAGTAAAAATACAAAGGAATAGCTGTCGCCAAAAAATACACTCACACAGACTTATAGGACGTCTTATTGGTTGCATACATTTTACCTTAAAATATAAGAAGAGCAGAACTACACACCTTATTTTACTGAAAATGAATTTAAAGTACGTTTTGACAAGGTATAAACTTCAATGATGCTTACAGAGTACCATCAAATCTGCCCCCATTTTAAAGTAATATACAACAAAATTATGTTTAAGCCACGTTGGAATAGAGTACACATTTATTTATCCCAATAATACCCCAATCTAGCGGTCAATAGCAAAATCAATGTACATTATAGTTTTGCTTTTCACCAATAGATGTCTAAAATTGTATTGTATTGCAAATCAGTCCTTAAATATAACAATGGTAAGGATGAAATTAACTTAACTCAAAATACGGACACCACATTCTGTCGTACATTTTTCACAAACTTACCTAAAATGATAATTTTGACAGCTCTAAGTAGTGTACCCCATATAGTATAATCGAAAATGAATCTAATCGATTTTCGATTATCGTTCCCGTAGAATATGGAATCGATAGTTATAAAAACACAAAAGCATTTATTTTTTTATTATTTTAGGTAACTTATTTCAGAATGATAAAAGAGAAGTTTTATGGTACCTACCGTAATTATGTCTTGCATTATACTTAGCCACTTTTATTATTTTATTTTATTTTATTTTATTTGGGAAACAAACAGTTACAATGTACGGTCTTATTATGCTTATAAATTACACTTAAACCAAAACAGTTTATATTATATTATTATATTATATTATTATTAGCTATATTACAAAAAAATGTAGTAGATAAGTACTTAAAAATTTCAATAAATTAATTTAAGTTCGATTCATTCGATTCCTGTGTGTCATAGTCAATTGTGCTGAATTCTTGCAAGACGCTTCACTATGAAAAGTGGGCGGTACTTGTCAATGTGCTACGATAATTTTAGAGGTATTATTTTGTATATAAAAATACGATACTTCATAGACGTGAACTGTCAAAATTATCATTTAGCATCCTGAATTGGACAGGTATAGAAACTTCTAGAATATTGAAGTAAATATTTCGTGAAAACTTATAGGAAAATAAACCTTAAAATCAATCGCATAAACTTGTTTTTTGATTATTTTAGCCTGCGTTGTGCACATACACAAGTGTATATGTGTGAGGTAAATGCAATTACACTTAAGTTTTTGGCGACACAAACACGCCCCCATACGATTTCTAGTCCTAAGGATTTTTCTTTGTTCTGTGTCTCGCACAGTTCATATTTTTAGGTCTCATAACTAGGTTTCTTGAGGTTCAGTTAGGTAGGTATAGTAGGTAGGTACTTAAGTGCACATGCGAGTATTAATAGTATTTACAGTATTAGTACGACATATTAATAATCTAAGATTAGTACCTATGTCTGCATGACCTCTGCCTTATGTTTTGACGTTTAAAATGCGTTGCTTATTACTCGTACCTATATAGTACCTACCTCAGTAGTAGGCTCAGTAGTAGGTTATAATAACTAGCTAGGTGTCTATAGGTAGATATTCAGGTAATCTAACTTGTATCCAATCTAAAACGAACATGATATAATGTAAGACTTCGAATCCAATATTTTATCCATGTTGGTATGCCGGAAACGTATTACTTGCAATATTTATGATACGTTCTGACTTTTGCACATACGATAATATAGCCCCTCCATCCTTATGAGGTCTTCATGGCTGCCGCGTTCCACAATTTTACCTACGGAGAGAAAAAAGCATTTAACTAGGCCCGTATTATTTCGTAGTTGGCATTCCCGGCGATAGTACTCCAACGGGATCAGGGGATGCGCTTTCGGTGCCTATAGATATCCTGGTGAAATAGGGGTCGAAAGTTTATAGGGGAAGTTCTTCCGTTTTAAGGATAGAAGTATGAAAGTTCATATACTTGCTTCTGATGAAATTATAAAACGTACATGTGAATCTCGGGATTTCATATTTTTACTCCTAAGGGGGCAAAATAAGGGTAGAGCGATTTTATGAAAGCCCGTTATAATTATGAAAAGTGCTTAATTCCATGTTAAAGGCCCGGTGGATGTTGGTGCAATCGGGCTATAGTTTTTTTTTAAGAATTTGTGCCCGGGCGAAGCCGGGTCACGGGCCGCTAGTATTATATAAATATAGAAGACAAGTTTTACCTTTATCCATAACACAGATGAGGTCCGATTTTTCAATGGTTGATAATCGATGAGCAATCGTGATGCAGGTACGGCCTTCTGCCGCTTTATCAAGCGCTTCCGCTACAACCTATGTAAAAAACAATTACATATTAATGTGAAAATTAACTATGTTTAATATGAAATCTATACATAGTCTTCCTTTTTGAATTTTGTTTACTTCGTCTCATAGTAAGCTAAAGGTGAAATTTCAGGTTGTTGTTTATATTGAATGAATGATTCGATTTGTACTGTTTTAGGTATCGGGTATGCCTTTTATACTTTTCTAATCTTTTTAAAGTTTCAAATCTATTTTATTAGTGGTTGAAATACAGGTACCTACCTATTTCAAACACTATTAAAATAGATACCTACACACATACCTACTTGTGGATACACGTATATAGGTGTGGATGTAGGTATCAATTTCTCCAACCATGCTCTATTTTCTAAGCAGATAGATAGGTACTTATAATTTCCTTGTAATGTCAATAATTGAAATTTACATACCTATAGTCAATCCACTCCTTTATTTTGCGTTTGACATTTCAATTTTCTGTCAAATAGTTATGTCCAAATGCGTAACCTGACCGATTTCAAACAATAATCGACTTAGTCTCTGAAGAAGTTGCAATCGATTTCAAACTTCAATTTATTTTATTTCTGCTCGATATTCAAATTTTTATACTTCTTTTGCGTGCCAGACGTATAATTGAATAAAATAATTCGCAATGAAATCTGTTAAAAATATTTTTATTTTTATAATAATGATAATATTAAATAATGGCTATTATTAGATCTTCCTACAAAATTTTATGTTTTGTAATAAACATTCTTTTTTCGTGTACAATGTCAAAGTCAAAATCAAAGTCAAAAATCATTTATATTCTGTACTAGCTGTTGCCCGCGGCTCCGCCCGCGTGGACGTCGATTTGCGCGTTTTTTTACTATATCGCATGTTCTAATGAGCCGATTGTGATCAAATATGCGTAAGATTTTGAGTCTAACCAAGACCTTTCTATTAAAAAAATTCACATCAAACCCCGTTCAGTACTTTTTACGTCCATCCTCCTCCTCCTGAATGTATCAATTATTCGGCGACACTTATAGGCTGTTCATACCGATCATCTGTCATGGGTTTACGCCAATAAGATAAGCCTATCGAGTTTAGGCTCCATTGTTTTGTCATGGTAAAAACAATTTGCGGAATTACTGGGTCACCCGCCGTATAATAGCCCTGACCTCACACCTTGCGATTTTTATTTATTTCCGAAAAAGGAAGAAAATACCGAGATAAACGTTTTATGGATGCCGAAGAAGCTGTGGCTGCGTTTCAAAAGGCCGTCGAAGACGAGTACCTACATGAATCCATAATACACTATAAAAACAAAGCTTTGTTACAACAACTTTTGTGTTGACGTAAATGTAAGTAAGTTTGAACGATTATTTTAGATTCGTAATTTGCAGCGATTTCATTCGATCCCCACACTAGACATGGTAGAGTGTAGCCGTTTTCATTGAGTGAGCAAATAATCGTAAATTTTAAATGAACCGAAACAATTAAAGCATTTTAATTTTGGTAATGAGTTATAAATAGGGTAGATACATATGATACGCCAGTTTATATAATTTCTTGGTCACGCATTTCCAAGTTTACTTGTAGGATTAATGCAACAGTTACATTCTAAAACTGCTGTCAAACGCAAAAATAAGGAGTGGAATGACTATAGATACCTACAACTTTAAATCTTTTACCTACCGCTTTATACGCTTAAATCGCTTTTTAGGACTTTTATTACAAGCTACGCTTAGGTTGGGTCTATAAATAGCGCTATTTAGTTTGTCCCGGCATATTCATTTTCAATTTTACGGTAACTTACTTGTTCACTACTTGCGTCTAACGCTGAGGTGGCCTCGTCGAGCAGAAGTAATCGTGGCGACCTGACCAGGGCGCGCGCTATGCACACTCGCTGTTTCTGACCACCTGACAGCTGAGCACCGCTAGCGCCAAGGTTCGTTTCGTATCCCTACAAATTCATTGGCTTATTTAAAATAACTATTTGACATTTATTTGGCAATCAATTTGCAATTCTATGCATTATGGGTACGCTTTAGATTTTAGATTATATACTCCCCTCTGTTACTATCCTCTATAGAGTATATACTAGCAAACCTTACCTAGGTATAGGTACCTAAGTAAGGTTTGCTAGTAGAAAACTCATCTTGAGTTAGGCTCGCTTTTGTACATAATTTCAGTAGGTAGGTATATCTCTCAGCTTTATTGATATATTGTTTAGTGTACAATAAAGAATTAAGAATCAAGTAAGTAGGTACCTACCTACAGTCAGCGGCAAAAGTAGATGATGGTCACACAGATTTCGAACTTAAAATCTGAATAAAAATTGATCATTAGGTATATTGTAATCAAAGTTTTAAATTAGTTCAATAGAGTCCATTAAATAGGTACAGATCAGTGCCATTAAATAATTAAATACCACTTCTACTTAGCATTTTTATTAGGAAAGGCTACTTTTGATGTTGATTCTATCAGTGTGTGACTTATTAGTTAGCAACACGTTTAAATAATATTAGGACAACGACAGCGATAGCATTATCTAGGTATTGCCCAATTAGGTAATCAAGCATCAACTCATAAATGGCCTAAAGACTAGAGGGGTAATTCGTTGGAAAAAAAACTGTTCAAAAGGAGTTTAAACGTTTACCTTTGGTAGAGAAGTGATAAATGTGTGAATATTGGCTGCTTTACAAGCTTCTATAATTTCATTCATCTTGACTTTTCTGTTGTTGTCTCCGTAAGCGATGTTTTCAGCCAGGGTCCGGTCGAAGAGTATAGGTTCTTGTTGCACGACGCCTAGCTGTTGCCGCAGTTGTGGTAGAGTGAGGGCCATCTTGATGTTTACTCCGTCCAGTTCCTATTGAGAGTTTTAATTTGTTAGACATAATTATCCTACTAATATTATAAACGCGAAAGTTTGTAAGAATGTATGTCTGGATGTCTGGATGTCTGGATGTCTGGATGTCTGGATGTCTGGATGTCTGGATGTATGGATGTATGTTTGTTACTCTGCCACACAAAAACGGCTGGATGGATCTGGCTAAAATTTGGTACAGAGATACATTATAGTCTGGAATAACATATAGGCTACTTTAATACAAGCTAATACCGCGGCTCCGCTCGCAAAGTCGATCGGTCGGGATGTCCAAATATTATGTTTGTTGCTATTTCACGTAAAAACGGCTGAATGAATCTGGCTGAAATTTGGTACCGAGATAGAGTGTAGTGTGAAATAACATTTAGGCTAATTTTTATACAAGCTAATACCCGCGGCTTCGCCCATGGAGTCGATTAGTCGGGATATCTGGATGTATGTTTGTTACTCTTTCACGTAAAAACGGCTCAATAGATCGGGTTGAAATTTGGTACAGAGATAGATTATAGTCTAGAGTAATATATAGATGGGCTACTTTTTATACAAGCTAATACCCGCGTCTCTGCCCGTGGGAGTCGATTGGTTGGTAATAGTTTTTTGGTCATATCCCCGGTTCTACTTAACCAAATGCAATCAAGCATACGGCAGATTTTATGTAAAACCAAGACCTTTCTAATGAAAAGGCGACATCAAAATTTGTTCAGCAGTTTTTGCGTCCATCACGAACAAACAGACAAGGATTGCAAAAAAATAGATATTTGTGGTCAACATAACCAAGTTTTTTTTTCAAATATCGATTATTACAACTAAAAGTACTGTTATAAAGGGATAATATATGATGTCCACACTGTCGCCTTAGGTGAACCCTGTAAAGATGGTGTATGGTGAAACCAATAAATAAGGAAAAAAAAACTTTTTGTCTTATCTCCAAATTTTAGGTCTGACCAAGAAAACCGCACTAAAATCCGTTTAGTACTTTTTATCCGAAAGGTTTTGGCTAGACGAGTGGAGACCAGTGGAGTGGAGCGGAGTGGGGAGTGGTGTGGAGAGTGGAGTGGGGAGTGGTGTGGAGAGTGGAGTGGAAAGTGGAGTGGAGAGTGGAGTGTAGTGGAGATTGAAGTGGAGAGTGGAATGTAGGGTGGAGTCGGGAGAGGGGATTGGACAGTAGAGTGGAGGTGGAGAGTGGAGTGGAGAGTGGAGTGAACAGTGGAGTGGAGTGTGGAGTGGAGAGTGGAGTGAACAACGGAGTAGAAAGTCGAGTGGAGAGTCGTTTCATTATAGACTTGGTGGCAATATCGAATTCCACGCGGGCGAAGCCGCGGGCGGAAGCTAGTGTTTGAATACATGAAGAACAGTGGGAGTTAGGCTAAGCTCGGCTTTGGTTTTGTAATGCTTTCCTCTCGAATACACAGTTCATGTTTACAGTTCAAAATAGTTAAAACCGAATCTATAATATTCATCTATATCTTTACTAATATTATAAAGAGGTAAAGTTTGTGTGTTTGTTAAATTGTAAGGGGTAATCTCGGGATCTACTGAACCGATTTTTAAAATTCTTTCACCAATAGAAAGCTACGTCATTCGTGAGTGTCATATGCTATATTTTATTGGAAAACTGGAATATACGGGTCCCGGGTCGCTAGTATTTTATAAACATAAATAGTTTAGGTAGGTACCTACTCAATAAAGGCATAGAAGAGATAAATAGTTAGCACGTAAAATAAGGTATCGAACTGCTATAGTTAGTCCAATGTCCAATCAAATCGAACTTCAAATTAGAAATTCTTTCTCTTTTAAATTATGATAATCGCTGTATGGGTTTTGGAAAGTTAGATTGAATTAGGTACTTGGTCAAACTGCCCGGAATGTCTCTGGCCATCCACCCACATAGTCATTTACCGAGAAAGAGTGACACTCGTGTAAGCCTGGTCGTCGTCCATTAGCGATTGTAATGTTAGGAAACGGAAGTCACGGAAGGTTCTATGATAAAGTGAGTGGTAAATAATCCAGATATCTCAAGGAGCTCCTTGCAGTGTTCAGTATACCTATGTTAGGCCTTTGTTAGGTTGTGCCAAATTTTTCCGGCCACTCTGAACATAGCCGCGAGTTCGGACTTGCGCATCACAGTCCAGTGAGCAATTAAATACCTAGGTACATACCCAAGGAAATTATTCTATTGTAAGAAATTAAATATTTTAGAACATTCCTGAAAAAAAAATTACGCGCATGCGTACCAGGCGCCAGGCCCCGCGATCGGAGTGGCCAAAAAGATTGGCGCGACCTGTACCTACATATTCTCCTCCATTATTCCAATGGAAAAAATTGTGTGATTTGTATGTAATGTATATATTCTCCTCCACAAAGTTAGAAGTTTGGTTAGAGAATATAAACCCACACACTAGCGTTTCTCAAAGGTTTACTTCTAAAGGGAATAAAGAGGGTGCGGGCCGGAACCTCCACGTGGTGCACCTGGGCAACGGAGGCGAGCAGCGCCTCCCACTCACCACGGGAGACGCTGCTGCCTGCGGCCAATCCGGCTGGGGTGGGAGTGGCCCTCTTGAGGGCTGCTCCGCGGCTCTCCACGTGTCCCTCTGACTAGCAGATGGCACAGTGAGGAGCCAGCGGCGGGCGAGCTGATTGTCTTCGCGCCGACGTTTGGGTGACAGGACGGCCGCCTGACACCCCACCGTCGGCGACGTGGCGTTATGCTCGCCCCCCCTCCCTCTCGGGGGGTCGAGGGGCCATCTTAAAACCGTAGATGGCCCGGGGTCAGATGGGGTGCGAGGGATATGCCCATTGGGTAACCTTACACCCCAGTACTTAAGGCCCAAGAAGGCGTGCGGTTTTAGTCGGTTCGATTCCGACATACCCACCCCCGATGGCCGACGAGGGTGGTATCCATAGGGATTTCCGCACGATAAAAAAAGGGGGTAAAATAAAGAATAGGTTCATGGTCTTACCTACTTTTGTGGGTAGGAAGCATGGAATTTTGAAAAGAAAAACCTTAATTTCACAATGGATCCGTTAGGCGTTGTTGCAAACAGGTCACAGGCGTTTTTAAACGGTTTTATTTAACTTGACCTATTTGTTTGGGTCAAATCTAGTAATTGAAATTTGACCCCCGTTCAGTTGTTGAATATTGGTCTGAAATTTGGCAGAAATCTTCAGTTCTGATGACAATATAATTTAAAACCGTTTATGTTGAAAAAGAATTTTGGTTATTATTGCAAATTTATCCCTGTGCGAAAGCGGGACCCGGCTCGCTATTTACCAAAGACTAATGCTAGTTACTAATAGTGTAGGATAGGTGAGGTACCTACCTACTACACGGAGCACAAGTTCGTGACCTACTATTATGGTTATCTCCTCGATGACGATACCTACCTATCCCTTAATTCTTTTTTAGATTCCTGGCCATATCTATTGGAAGCCTTTTGACTTACCTAATGCTTGTGTTGTATATCTAACCCATGTAGGTACCTACCTACTTAGTAATTGTAAAATAAAATCAAAATCAGTGTAAAACTTACACGAAGTAAAGTTAGGTATCTATGGCCTTTAGAAGTATAATTAAATACTAAATTCAATAGATAGAATATACTATATTCAAAACATTTAGAATCTAGGTTATATCGACATGCATTTATATAAAAATGTAGTGCAACATATATATTATATTGATTTTACTCATCACATTTGATAAATTCCTTTTTTACTGGTTTGGGAGGATTGACTCTTAGTTCTCTTTCTCTTAGCCGCCTTTCTCTTTCGAACTCTTTCATTCTGAGGATGTAATCTTCTTTTTCGCAAATTAGGTAGGCGTGTTTCTCGTGTGCACAACGATACAACAGCGGCATATTTTTATAACGACAGATTTGATACTGAAGTAAGCAGGGGGCACAGTAATCTCTATATTGTAACGGTATCTTGGCGGACTTAAGATGTTCTTCAGGGACTGTCATCGTACGTTGTGCTCTTTTAAATTTGAAGCCTGCCTCCGGTTTAAACGTGGGAGTATCATCCATTTTTAAATCAAGATGTCTAGTTGCACCCGTGCCATAAATCTGTCCCATTTTGAATGCGAGAATTATTTTTATAATTTAGATATTTACTTAGAGTAACGAATACTATCTATATAGATAAAAAGTGATATAATTCCGAACATTTAAACATTAAGGAAAACTATACTGACGTAGATAGACATCTGTCTACGTTTAATAACAATCGAAATGTTTGGGAATGTTACAGAAGCTATAACAAAGAGGTTTCCGTTCATGAGATTTTACAGTCGGTTTAGATACCAATTTTTAGGTACACCAAAGCTTATTGTAGAGATAATAATATATTATGTAAGAGTAACATACATACAGAGAAATTTTATCTTTGTAATATTATTTCTACAAACTAACATACTTACAATGGTTCCGCTGTCAGGGTCATAAAATCTCTGCATTAGTTGCAAAATGGTCGACTTGCCGCATCCAGATGAGCCTACTAGCGCAACCGTTTTACCAGCTTCCACCTTGAGATCGATTCCTTTTAGGACCTTTTGCTTTTTTCGTGTTGGGTAACTAAATTCAACTTCCTTCAAGCTGAAATTTCCAGTTGCAGACTGAAAAGAAAACCAAGACATTGGGTACTAAAGTCTTCCTTGTCATAAAATCAAAGAATACCATAATTTACTCAACTGGTGCATACCCAATGTTTCTTATCTTTGACACCAACTTCTGTCTTAACTACAGGCTCCCTGTTGATCACGGACAATATTCTTGCTGCAGAAGTTCTCGCATTGTTGAAACTCGGTGCATATACAAGTGTCTGACCTAACATGTACGCTCCAAACATGACAGATTCGGTCACGCTAAAAACAAAAAAAATCTGTTACATATTTCGAATCAAAAACATCCTCAGCTGTTGCAATAGGCTACGTGCTTGATGGTGGACGTGGCTCATTAGGGGGTTAGGGTTTTTCAAGTTGAGCGGTTCGATTTTAATAATCTGTGGTTGCCATATTATTCTGGCGGCTTCTGTCAAATCACGGTCAAATCAGTTGTTTCTTATTCAGTAACTGATGCCAAATCACCATGGCAAGTTACACGGTTGAGCAGCATGTGCAAATGCGTTGCGCGCATTTTGGCCGAAAAATAATCTTTAGCGACGAGGCACATTTTTGGATGAATGGTTTTGTTAATAACGCAAAATTGCCGTATATGGGATGAGCACAACCCTCATGAGGTTCACCAGGTGGCAATGCATCCACAAAAAGCTACTGTTTGGTGCGGATTTCGGTCTAGCGGCGTCATTGGTCCGTACTTCTTTGAAAACGATGTCGGCGAGGCCTTCACCGTCGACGGGGAGCGCTACAGATCAATGATTAACCATTTCTTTTGGCTTGATTTGAACAATATATGGACGTGAACGACATGTGGATCCAGCAAGATGGCGCTACTTGCCATACAGCGAACGACACAATGGACATTCTACATGAATGGTTTGAGGGTAGTGTTATTTCTCGCAGAGGTGACGTAGATTGGCCACCAAGATCGTATGATTTGACTTCACTAGACTTTTTCTTGTGGGGTTTTCTGAAGTCGCAGGTCTATGCCAATAAGCCACAATCGACTGTTGCCCTGAAAGCCAACATAACGCAGGCCATCGCTCAGATTCAGCCGGCTCTATGCAGCAGAGTCATTGAAAATTGGACCTCTTGGATTCGTGCCACCATACGAAGTCGCGGCGTACATTTGAATGATTTTATATTCCATTCATAACTATATAAATATGGGCCTTTCAAATAAAAAAAAAATCGTTAATATCTCACACACATTTTGTTTTATTCAATTTTAACATCGACCCGTCCATTTTGAAAGACCCTATATAATTTAATTGTTTTGGGATGGTCTAAACCTATCTAGTATCTTTGTCAAGCTAAAATGTATTTAATACCCATAAGTTAGCTTTTTATTATAGAGATTTATACTTACAGAAGTACAACTTTGTACTCCAGCGATCCATCAGCTACCAAAGTGGTGCCATAGACGTTGGCGCAACAATAGGATAAGAATGGTATATAGATACCCATGCCCAGTACCAGACCTCGCCAGCGCGATTTATGTGCTATCGCAACACAGCTTTCATTTAATGACTTCTGAAATTTCTCTAGGAAAAATGTTTCTACACCTGGAAAAAAAATTGTACACCAATGTATGAAAAAATTTGAAGCAATTAGTGGCTAACTTGTCCTAATGGAGTGCAGTAAGGTCACAAGTGCCCGACCATGCCGCCTCCGCCGGGTCTTAGGGGGCTTAACAATATCTCTTTGCAATGACTTTGTCTAGACGCCGAGGTTACCTAAACTTTGCACCGTCTTGATGCTAACGACTGCTTCTGTCGCGACGCTGGTGGCATCTTCCATGGCTTTTTGCTCGTCGGATTGAGACTGCTGCGACATTCGACCTTCCCACCAAATGCTGCCCACCATCTGTAGTCAAACTTTAATGTTGTATTATTGCCTTTACACGAAGGATGTTTTTCAAAATCATTGAAAAAAAAAGCTTGATAAAAATGTAGTATTTGTAAAATCTGGAAAATGGCTACTTTTGATTTTGTTATTACAGTCGCTATTTTTTAACACTTAGGTAGTAGGTAGATAGGTTTAAGATTAAAAAAGTTACTTACAATGGGTAAGAATGCTGAAGAGACCAGCGTTAACCGCCAATCATAAGCGAAACCCATCAAGATGCCGATCAACACAGAACTAACTCCTTGCAATATGATACCAATTCTCAATCCCGTGGCGCCTTGCACTTCAGCCGTGTCACCGCTAAGGCGCGCGCAAATAGCTCCCACCGTATTGCTTTGGTTGTCATAAAAGCCCATTTCCTGGAAAAATATAATATCTCGTTGATTTCTATGTAGGCATTATAGTGCCAAGACAGCGTGGGACTTGCGGTTTTGATCGGCACGAGTCAGATAGGTAGGTACTCCCGCTTGGCGGCGGGGCAGTAGGTATTGGTGAGTATTTTCACACGATAAAGATGTATTAGACAAGCTGTTAAGAACAAAAAAATTGTCACGCTTCCTAGGTGAGGTAGGATGGATATTTAAATTCTAATTTAGAATGGGACACAAAAGATAAATAAATAATCATGATAGCCACAAAAAGTTGCACATTGTTCAAATTAGTGATCTTTCGCGACAGCAACATTTTCCGTACAAAGTTACAAACTTGTTTTTTTGGTATTGTTTTTTTTATACCACTTATAGTCAATCCACTCCTTTATTTTGCGTTTGACATTTCAATTTTCTGTCAAATAGTTATGTCCAAATGCGTAACCTGACCAATTTCAAACAATAATCGACTCAGTCTCTGAAGAAGTTGCAATCGATTTCAAACTTCAATTTATTTTATTTCTGCTCGATATTCAAATTTTTATACTTCTTTTGCGTGCCAGACGTATAATTGAATAAAATAATTCGCAATAAAATCTGTTAAAAATATTTTTATTTTTATAATAATGATAATATTAAATAATGGCTATTATTGGATCTTCCTACAAAATTTTATGTTTTGTAATAAACATTCTTTTTTCGTGTACAATGTCAAAGTCAAAATCAAAGTCAAAAATCATTTATATTCTGTACTAGCTGTTGCCCGCAGCTCCGCCCGCGTGGACGTCGATTTGCGCGTTTTTTTACTATATCGCATGTTCTAATGAGCCGATTGTGATCAAATATGCGTAAGATTTTGAGTCTAACCAAGACCTTTCTAATAAAAAAACCGCATCAAACCCCGTTCAGTACTTTTTACGTCCATCCTCCTCCTCCTAAATGTATCATTTATTCGACGACACTTATAGGCTGTTCATACGGATCATCTGTCATGGGTTTACGCCAATAAGATAAGCCTATAGAGTTTAGGCTCCATTGTTTTGTCATGGTAAAAACAATTTGCGGAATTACTGGGTCACCCGCCGTATAATAGCCCTGACCTCACACCTTGCGATTTTTATGTATTTCCGAAAAAGGAAGAAAATACCGAGATAAACGTTTTATGGATGCCGAAGAAGCTGTGGCTGCGTTTCAAAAGGCCGTCGAAGACGAGTGGGCTCAGTGCTTTTCGTACCTACGTATAATATTAATGAAAACTATTACCCTACACAACACAACTTAAATATTTTGATGAGATGATTAGTCATTGAAAACACGTACAAGAATCCATAATACACTATAAAAACAAAGCTTACATGTTACAACAACTTTTGTGTTGACGTAAATGTAAGTAAGTTTGAACGATTATTTTAGATTCGTAATTTGCAGCGATTTCATTCGATCCCAACACTAGACATGGTAGAGTGTAGCCGTTTTCATTGAGTGAGCAAATAATCGTAAATTTTAAATCAACCAAAACAATTAAAGCATTTTAATTTTGGTAATGAGTTATAAATAGGGTAGATACATTATGATACACAAGTTTATATTATTTCTTGGTCACGCATTTCCAAGTTTACTTGTAGGATTAATGCAACAGTTACATTCTAAAACTGCTGTCAAACGCAAAAATAAGGAGTGGAATGACTATAGGTGGTAGACAAGCACACGGCCCACCTGATGGAAAGCGGTTACCGTGGCTATGGACGCGTGCAACACCAGGGGCGTCACACTCGCGCTGCCGACCCTGCAAAAACCTTCTAATGTTTCATACCTATGTTATAATTTTATTTACATTGTCTTGTTTGGATATATTTACCTGTTTTAGTAACGCCGTAAAATACTGTATTCGTAATCTCGTTGTCATTATTAACCCGGCCGTTGTGAAAGTAAAGCTTTGTAAGCACATGCCTACCCCAGCTACGGTTGCGACTGCGAGGAACAGGCCTGCGTATAAATCCGCTAAATATAACAGCTGATCTAGGTCAGTTAGGATGAATATCTATAAATCAAAACAATTATATTATTATTTGCGAAGTTACAACTACGAAGCGGCGCGGCGTACTTCGATATTTTCCGTGAAACGCCTGTTAATAATAATATAATTATTAGTATCAAAAACATCTCACCGCGCTCGTATAACCAAATAGTAGAGAAAAGACTGGGAAGCAGCCACCTTGAGCAAAAGCCGCAATACAGCCTATAGTAATGTAAACCCACTCTGGAGCGTTCAGCTTCAATATCTGGTATCCAGTTACATGGGGTGGTATCTGTAAGACGAGATAAATATAGTTTTATATTAGTTTTGTACACTAGGTACCACCAACAATGTTATACTACCACTGATTACACGCATCCTAAATATACCTAAATTTACTTATAAAAATCCGTCAAGAATAGTTTTATTTCGAAAACTTACTTCATCATCTTGTTTGTTTTCGGTGTCTGCATTTAACATAAAGCTTTGATAGCCAACTGATACAACTGAAGATATAGAACCTCGGGGTGTCATCCAATCTTGGATATCTGTGAAATTTCACCAACATATTATGGTTATAAGAGTAAGGTAGGTACTACTGGACACTCACAATTTTGCAAAATTATGTTAATATTGAAATACATTCATTAAAGAGTTAACTGAGTGCCGTCATTGTTAACATGGTACGTGTATGTAATGGTGACCCTCTTTCCTGAGACTTTACCTTCAGCTTACCATCAGGCGAGGTGAAGTCAAATTGACGTGTCCTATATATAAAAAAGAGTATTTTTTTGTTTCATTGATTTAGGTTTTGTAGCTAAGATACCATCGTCGTCACGTTCTGTGGTCAACAGTGTTAGCCCCGGTTAACCGCGGCCTTAGAGGTGCAGAGCTCGAATGCAATCGAGATATAATATGATGAAGCCAGTGTTAGCCCGGTTGCACACATAGCTTGTACTTTGGAGACCGGGGTCCGCCTTCCTACTCTTTGTTTTGATTTCATCGATACAAACTGCCGTCTGACCCTCCAATCCCTAGAGGATAGTCTACGCCAGAGCCTCGACCGTTAATCAGCAGGTCTGAAAACGGGTTTGTTGTTGTCCGTATAGTGCACGGCATCTAACTTGGCTAGATTTTGGAGCAGTGTGGGCCCCACTACTCCAAAACCTTTCCAAGTTAGATGCTGTACATTCTGTAGGTACACGTACACTATACTTGTTTATATGCGACGCATTTTTCCACTAACAAGTAGGTACTTATAGTTTACGGCATCTAACTTGGCAAGGTTTTGGAGTAGTGGAGCCCACACTACTTCAAAATCTTGCCAAGTTAGATGCCGTGAACTATACAGGTAGCTTATTTTCATTTTACAAAACAATAGGTAAGGTACAGCAAACAAATTCAATACTAGATAGTTACGTTCATTTCAAATATATTGTGCAGTTAATGTAATGTTTAATGATAAAGTGTAGTGTAGTGTGTACATTCCGTGTAGTATTGAAATTTTTAATAAACGTTGAATTGTGTCAGGTTTGCTTTCCTATTTTTTTAATAATTACTATAATGTTACTAAAGAATTCACGTCTGTATTTGAATCTCACCCATAACTGAGTTTTGTTTCTGGATTCGCCTGCGATGTTCTGGTTTTTGTGATGTATTAGGTTTGTTAACTTCAGTTTCTATGTCAGTACCATTCGCATCATAAGCCTCTTCCTCCTCCTCAGGCAATGGCGTGATTTCATCTAGCGCTTTCATATTTTGTTTCTTAGGGTTATTAATTGTCACAAGTTTGTAATAGGCACCTGTAAAAAATAATTAAATTTAAGTACCTATGTGCTGCAAGCAAGTGACAACAACATAATTCTAAGTACCTACCTAGTTATTTTTGCCACCGTATTGTGTCCGTTGGCCGCAGATCACGGGTAAGCCAAGGAAAACATGGAGTAGGATAGAAACTATAGTAGGTAGGTACACGAATAGAGACGGATTAACTATCATGTGACTCTAGCGTTAGAAGCATCCAAAGTTAGTATAACATAGCTCCTGCAATTATTTAACAGAAACTGCAGACGCACTGACACCACTACCTTTTTCCATACTCCATAAAACTTGTATCTCGGGAAGAGGGTAAAGCGGAATAGTCTGGTCAACATGTGGGACATTTCAAGCCTATATTTATCAAGAACTAGCGTTACTTATTTTTAAATATTATCAAGAATAAGTGAGAAAATAAATTGAATCTGAATTTCCAGAAGAATAAATGAAAAATATCACGACAATTTTTTTACGGTGATACTAATTATGATAGTAGGTACTTGCAACTGATGTTAGAAATAACTGAAACATGAATAATCATTCATTCCTTTTTAAAATATTGTATTAACATTCTTCAAAACTCTTACCTTTTTTGTCCATGAGCTCTTCGTGTGTGCCCTGTTCTACAATAACACCCTTGTCCATGCAAATAATACGCTTCGCGTTGACAATAGTAGCCAATCTAGTATTGAAACAAGCGTTATTACAATCTTGATCTGTTTTAGTTTTAGGTCACTGTAGTACCAATATATCGTTGTAACTAACCTGTGTGATACCATGATGGTAGTTCGGCCAGCGCTGGCTCGATCAAGGGCCGCCTGTACTTTGCGCTCAGAGTGAGGGTCGAGTGCAGATGTAGCTTCGTCCAACAGCAGCACCGCTGGGTCACGCAGCAAGGACCGCGCTATAGCAATTCGCTGTTTCTGCCCCCCAGATAAGGATGCACCGCGTTCTCCAATGACTGTGTCGTAACCCTGAAGACAAACGAGTTCAAAGATTTTTATATCGTTTCTTCAAGTCTCTTAAAATCGGTGAGCAGAGACCTACTATGAGTATATTATCTTCTAAATGGTCGTGATTCATGGAGGTATCTGCATACAATATTAAATTTTGCGGTTGCATGCCAAAATTAAATTTAGATATTTTGTCTTAGTATCTATCAGGAGGGATAGTAGAGCGAAGTTTTTGTGAGAGGTTATAATAAATCTTATCTCATTATCTAGCAAGTAGATATTAAATAGAATATTATCAGTAACAAATTATATGTACAAACCTTTGGCAGACTCGTAATAAATTCGTGAGCGTACGCCATAGCTGCAACTCTCTGAACTTCTTGTAGTGTTGCTTCTGGACTCCCGATTGCAATATTTTCAAAGATTGTACCCTTAAATAATACAGGTTCTTGACCAACAACACCTAAAGATTATAAATATTTATTAGTTTCAATTAAGTACTATGTAAGTATTGTATTATATTAATTTAACTTCAAAGTTGATACCAACCTAACGATGACCGAAGCCATCTTAAATTTAGGTTTTTTAAATCTCTTTTGTCTAATTTCACTGATCCTTGCAGAGGATCATAGAGTCTTTGTAATAGCTGAATTATAGTAGATTTTCCGCAACCAGATGATCCAACGAGCGCAACACATTCTCCAGGCTTGATATGTATTGAAAAGTCGTCTAAAATCTATAAGCAGTTCAATTCTTTAGCTATTATCTATACTACTATATTATAAAGAGGTAAAGTTTGTGTGTTTGTATATTTGTTAAATTGTAAGGGGTAATCTCGAGATCTACTGAACCGATTTTAAAAATTATTTCACCAATAGAAAGCCACGTCATTCGTGAGTGTCATAGCCTATTATATTTTATTGGAAAACTGGAATTTACACCCGAGCGAAGCCGGGTCCCGGGTCGCTAGTTATAGAATAAAATATTATTGCTTCATTAGCCAGTTACTGTTGTATCTCACTATACTGCCCACAAAAATTTATTATGAACTAGTTTTAATTAGGTACTCAATCAAGCTGTACCTAACGGTTCAACAGATATGATTTGATTGTACAGGGATAGATGTGAAATAAACACATAATATGCTACTTTTTATCCCTAGATAAGGTTCCCATGAATAGTGGGAACGGGGTCAGAAAATTTCGTTCCCACTATTCATGGGAATCAGAATAAATAAAGTTCCATGTAATCTGTTTGCCCCGCGTTCCCTGGTAGTTTTTTAAACTGAACCATTGAAACCAATCCGACCACCCAAGAGTTTGGAGGTGGGGATTGGGGGATGAGAAGGGGATTGTGAGCTCTGGCTACCCTGCTTACCGCCGGGAACATATTAACACTATGGTTATTATGGCTGCGGTCTTCTGTAGAGCGGAGTTACCTACCCACAACCCCAGACGAACTGCTCAGTTCGGACGGGAGATACCTACCGTCGTGTCCTACCTCCGTCAAAATATTTAAATATTTTATCGTGTTATATCTAACCTTGATATCTGGACGTGAAGGATAACTAAAGTGTACATTTTCTAAAGCAATTTCACCCATAACTCTCCGTGGTGATATGCCTCTGGCAGCAAAACTATCGATTTTTGGTATTCTGTCTAACAATTGAAATATGCTCGATGCCGCACCGCGAGCTGCTGCGAATACTTCAATATGTGGTATACACATGGTTAGTGATTGTGTTGCCATGAATACATTGAAAAGCACCTGGAAAAAAGGACACTGATCATTATTAGCTGGCAATTTCCTCAAAGAAAAATTGTATTTTAAAAACATTGTGACTAATTTTAATAAAGCGTTCCAACACTTCAAGCATACATCATTATTGATAACACGAATGATGTTGCAAGCATTTGTAAGTACCTACCTACTGGTAACCATTTACCAAAAAGACATTTTTTTGCTGACATCTGTCTCTTATGGTCGTCGTTGCAGAATGATAACATGAAATTAACTACTTTACTTTAGTAACGAATGCGAATGCTGAATAATGCTTTAGGTGGTAGCTTTTGTTGTATAATTATACTCGATTGTATCTGTCTCGAATGTTTGTTGACATAAACAACAACAATTAATGTTTCGTAGAATTGATTATTTTCATGTTACATGTTGCTGATGCCCAACCTAAGAGTAGGTAATAAGTCAGTACTTACACTGAATACGATTCCAACAACGTATCTCTGTTCGTCTGCTGGCTTGTACATATCACGAAGGACTAATCGAGTGCCGTAAGTAAGGCCAATAGCATTAAGGCAGTAAGTCAGGATCCAGTTGAATCCATTACCCAGTCCACTGAAAAGGCCCCGCTTACGACCATATTGTTCTGCAGGTTGTAATAGACGACTATATCTATAAGGAAAAAGCAGGTAAAATTCTATTCGAACTCAAGTAAAGAGGAAACAAAACTTCTAATGTATATAAATATATATAAAAATGAATCCATATTTCCCTTGGTCACGGCATCACGCGTGAACGGCTGGACCGATTTCACTAATTCTTTTTTTATTGTCTTTGTTATTGTCAGGAGAGGGTTCCTATGAAAGAAAAAGTTAAGAAAGATGCGCGGGACATTAGAAAATTTAAGAAAACTTAACGACCATAATATTAACTTTTCTAATTCAACCTTCTTAGTGCTTTTGACAATAACACTTTTCAAATGTAACCCCATGGCGTACTTAACTGTCATGTCAGTTGTTTCGATATTTAGCTGTCAAAAGTTCAGTTTAATATGGAGTTTTGGTAGTTGGAGTCGTAGGTTGTTGGTCGCTATTCGTTGTTAGCACATTAAGACAGGACAACACCTGTCGGGTCAGCTAGTAAATAATATTAATTAGATTAAATTTTCTCGGAAATACAACTCTTTCTTAACTTTCCATGGATACTGAATATTAGTACCCTTTTTTTTCGCGTAAATGATGCAGTAGGTACATGATAGGTAAAACCAAGGGTAAAACAAAATGTGTAGGTGCCATTCCAATAATTCAGTAGGTATTGAAATATCATCTCATCATCAATCATTCACTTCTTTTCCCTTTCGTGGCTAACTAATATAAAAAATATAGGTACAAAACAAAGACAGTCATAAAACTATTATTACATCGAATTTCTTGGAGACGTTTGTTGTTCTATTATTTGACTATTTGTTCAGACTCAAGATTTTTGGACTTAATTTTTTCTAACGGTAATATGCGAGAAATTTACCTTTCAACCTCTTTGGCTTCACCGCCGAATGCCACTACAGTCCTTACCGATTTCATGATCTCCTCAGCATGTTTACCGGCCTGACTGTACGACTCCAGCTCATGAGTGGTCGATTTAGTTTGATACTAGAAAAAATAACATATCTACATGAAACAAACCTTATGCTACTTATGCTACTATATTTTATATTCTATATCTACTTATACCAAAAATGGAGTTAAAGAGTTTGTTTGTTTGGACGCGCTTATATCTGGAACTACATGCACGGATTGAAAAAAATATTTTTACATTGAATGCCCGGTTCGAACATTTTAGGCTAAATAACATTATACTGCGACCATTAAGAGCTGAGCATTAAATAAAGAAGAGAAAGACACGTACTAGGACTATACAATAGATTCTACAGTTGAAGTACTTTTCAAACGTGTGCAATATTTCTATAATTCTAAGATTTCCGTAATATTATCTCGTTAACAACTTGATGACGAACAGATAAGATAAAACACTCTCTTAACGATCTCTAAAAAGAGTGCCTTGTTAATTGTTGATCTTTATTATGCGTAGGCACATAAGCGGTAACGATAACACACTTAAGAGGAGAATATGGTATGAAAGCAAATACAATTTTATTATACGATTAGTACTTATTATTATCTCTAACAGATTACTTGCTAATACAGTCTCTGGTATAAGTAATTATCTAATCAGATACTTCATCAGTAGGTACCTAAGTGGTAGGTCTCACTCATATTTTATTTTTATACATAATTCCTGATTACCATTGTAATACCTTAAATATTTGACAAAAAGCGAAAAAAAATTGATATTCTAGTTAACGTTCTTTCTTTCTCTATTTCAGGAGTCAGAGAATACTTCTGACGATAATAAGGAAAGGTCAACAAAAGTCCAAATCTAAGGGAATTTAGTTCAGTGATACTGAAACGTTGCGCCTAACATAGGCGCTATGGTGTTTTTTGAATTTTAATGTTTGTTACAAGTCATGAAATATAAAAAAAGTACATCATTTGCAGTATTTAATTAAGAATTATTAAGAATATGCTTACATTCGACAACGCTACAGCCGCTGCTACGGAGAATGGCATTATGGTCGCACAAGCAAGTGCTAGCTCCCAGCCCAACGGTATTGCAATACAAAAACAAAGTATTGCCGTGCCCAGTGAATTTGATACTACACCTAATTTTTCACCAATTCCTTCTTTCAACTTTGCTAAGTTCCTGTAAAAATACAAAATATTTTTAAATCCTAATAAATATTTCTCTATTCTCTATTTCTCTATTTTAATAGTGTTAGGTTAGGTTAGGTTCTGAGTTTATTTTCATAAATATATTTTACACAGCACCACCGACAACCAAACTCGGTCCTTATGCATTGTCATAGGTTCTAGAATGCGAACTATTTAATTATATTTTAATCGTAATTACATAATAAGTATTGAAACACCCAGAGTAATACAAATACATAAAAATATTTGCAATGAGCGGGAATGAAACTCACGAGCTACGACGTAGCACGTGAACGTTCTGTTGCTACGACACGGAGGTTGTCGCCTAAAAATAGTAATCTTTATAATATATCATGCCAAATTATTTTGCTTTTTGTTATCTATATTAAAGAGATTTTTTATTAGTGTATATCACAACGAACGATTATATCCGCGATCAGCGTGTCACCTTCAAAGCGGCTGCACCTATTTGGGTGATTATTTTTTGTCGTGTTCGTTAATCAGGATCACAGTTTTGAAAGTGGCTTCTCAATACTCTGTTTCATGTAAATCTTGAATGATTTTTTAAACGTTTTTGAAAAGGTTAGCACCGGGGGTATACCGGGCACGGACAGCTGGTATATCACTATAAAATATTACTTACTCTGTCATCTTCGACGCTACATTAAATTCCGTATCCGTATCGTACCAAGCCATATCTTGGCGCAGTACAGCTTTTAGGAATAGCATTCGTATAGTGGTAATCTATAAAAAAATAAACAAAATACGTTCTATTAGTTATACGAGTATAGTTAGGCAGTTAGTTACCTTTTAAATCTTTTGGGCAGACATTTGAATATACTTTAAATATCTTTTGCTGACAATCTTTATAATTATGAAATTGTAAATTAGTTGTGTTAAATTAGTTAAAAGAGAATACTGTGTTAAATTTAACACATTTATTCCGTTTTCTTGTCCGTATAAAGTGTAACGCGCCGACTTCGGGCTTAATCGCGGAGTAAATACTTTTCTTGGTGTCTACGGCTGTATTTTATCATGGTAGGGCTACAGATCCAATATAAAACCTATTATCTAAGTAAGTAATAACATGTTTATGTGAAGTTTACTAAGATACTGACCTGCCTCAGCGCGCTCCAGTTGATTAGTCCGACGCTTAGTGTTGTCAACACCATAGATACGCCTACAGCTACAAAAGTGCAAATGGCTACGGCTATTGCGTCTTCCATTAAAGCTGCCATGTTCTCTTCGTGTGTGGCGTTGAAACTAAAAATAATAATATACATATTCAAAGATAACTCTATGTGAAGTTCATTAGGTAATTAGATTCCACAAGAGTCGCTATACTGGTACAAATGACATGGAAACTTGTGTCATTGTCGTGTTTTTTTTGAGTTAGAGCTTGCAGTATAAAGGGCTGTAAATAAAATATATATATGTGAGATCTGATAATTTTATAACTGGCTCATAACTCTTGGCAATCTAATTTACATAAAACGTTTGATTTATTTTTACATATCTGTATGAGTATACTTATAAATGTATGTATGTTCATCGTAGGATATAAAAAGTTTAAATCATACTTACAGCCTCCTACCACCACCAAACGTTGACAATAATGGTAAGTAAGTACTATATCGGTCAGCTGGTGGATGAGTTCTCTCCACAAATGCAGTACTGAGTTCCCCCAGCTGTATCAAGTTGACAGTGATTCCACCTCCGCTGAGAATTCCCAAGAATACGCCAAGACATGTTGCGACTAATTGCAGGGATGTCCCGTACCGAAACTGAAATAATATTTCTTCATTATTTCTTTATTATAAAGGTCCATAACAAGGTACCTATACCAAAAATTACAGACCCATATAATTGAAGGTGTATCACATCCAGGGCCGATGCCGAGGCCGCATGTAGATACATTAATTTGTCTGTATTTGTGGCATTATTAACGCTATATGGCTATTAATTATGTTAATTACTTAATTCAATAATTTTAAAAAAATATCCTTTTAAATAATAGTTAGCATGCAATTGCTTAAAATTTCATTCAAATATCCTTTTTTTCTTAAACAAGCGATACACGTTTAGAAAAAAATAGAAGCAAAAAAAAAAAATTAGAATTTTATTTTTCATGAAATGACCAATAGAACACCAGCATGAAATAAATTAGTAACCAAAAAGTTTGTAATAATAATTTGACTCGTTATGCCCTTACACGCCCGATAAGCTTATTTTTTTAAGTTGTAGGTACGTACTTATATTTATATTTATTATTGACTGATGTATTATTAATAATATCTCCGTCCGCGTGGCAGTAGGTTAGGTAACGTTTATTGATCACATCTCCGGTTCTACTAAACCAATTGCAATCAAACTTCTTCAGATTTTAAGGCTGACCAAGACCTTTTGGTACCTAGGTATAATAAAATAAACACATTAAAATCTGTTCTGTAGTTTTTGCGTTTATCACGATAAAAAAAAAACAAATAAAAAGACACGCAGACAAGAATTAAAAAGAAGTTTTGTTTTGTTGTAACCAAGTATTTTTTTTAAATTACTTCGATCGAATGCAGGTACCTACAAGACGCAATAATTTTACAATTTTATAATAATTGTTAGTGTGTCTAAACTCGTATTAAGCATGGACTCGTATTAGTTAAAGAGACGTAAGTACAGGCTTATAATTGTGTCTGTAGGTTTAATAGGTGGGTTTAATATGTTTTCGTTATCTAACAGTCAAACAACATTTGTTTAGCTAAGAGATAAATTCTATATTCCTGTCATTTCTGTATCTTCTAAGCGCTTAATGACATCATTTTATCTATATGTTATAATAAAATCGCATCGACGTGAAAACGGAAATTTTAATAAGTACCTACTTATAATAATAAATACTTACCTACCTAAATAAATAATTTTTCATCCCACAACCTCGGAAAGAGTAATTTATGCTTCTCGATATCTGAGTGCAAAAGTCGTTTTTATCCACTAGTGGAAAAAGTTTTGAATATAGAACATCATGTGCACTATGTAAATACCTAAACCGCGGTAGCCTAGTGGTCTGGGTGATGGACTGCTGAGACGAGGTCTCGGGTTCGATCCCGAGTTCACCGTGGAGCACACCAATGACTTTTCGATGCTTTTCGAAGTTATGTGTGTATTTATCGCAGGTTTATAAGTGCCCGGTTAATGGCAATAGGCTCGCCACCTATTACATTGGGACCTAAACATAAACTGGCGAAATGTGGGTGCTAGAACCTCTGTCTACCCTTTCGGGGATATAGGCGTGAGTTTATGTTATGTTATGTTATGCTACCTATACAGCGCCAAATTCATTTACTTACAACTTTTTTTTAATTTTTTAATACTCAGGGTCGGAGCCTCTTTGTTGTACCTCTTTTTTAATTTGCTTTGCACACATCATTTTCTTTTCACAAAATATTGATTAAATCGGGTGTACGTTGTTTTACAGCTAATAGTTTTATAGAATTTCGTGTTAAATAAAGTTTAATGTTAGAATAGGTAGGTAATCATAACATAGAATAACAAATCAAATAATTCTTTATCATTATAATTGTTTATTGGTTTAGGGGTTTAGGTATTTAATACTTAGTTAATTCGACGGATCCTATTTCTGGGTGATTTAAAAAAACTATGTGACGGTAACGGTGTTAACTACCTATATGAATCCCATAGTACCTATACCATGATCGCGTTAATTCCCTTTAACACATTTTAGTACATAAAATTACTTTAATTTTAAGTCAATTAAAAACAATCAATACAGTAGCAAAGTGATTTGTTAAATCGCACCCCGTTATTCAAGTAGTCCAGCTAACCTAAGTAAGTGTGAAATGATAAGATAGTAAGATTCGGCCAATTAATAAGGCTTGACCTCCGTGGTCAAGTTTTATAAATTGACCGATCGAGGTCGAAGTCATTTAGATAGCGAAGTAACGCTGAAATGTCAAGATTAATGCTCAGATAATGCTATGGCAAGCTTTTCAACTGAGTATAGTCCGTTAAAGTCCGTATATAGGTATAAGTACCTACTTATACAAAACAAAACACATATCACTACCTCAAATTTTCAATAATAAGTTGTTTGTTTAATTAAGTTTTTTCAATTGACATTCAATCATCGAGCATATTATATAGTCGCTGCCTTCAATGTAATCTATCTACCTACTTATGAAATGCATTTTATTATTACAAGTCGTTAAATAGGTACTACGCCTGCACCAAATACGGAACACGAACAAGAAAACGAAATTAATAACGAGTATATTATAAACACATACAGTTCGTATATGAAAATAATAATGAATAGTGGGAAACTTATTTAAAATTAGAAAATTAAAAACTTACAATTTGAAAATACGACACTTTGAGTTCTTCTTCAGGTTTGCTGTAAAATAAATTACTAATTAATTAACGTTTTTGTTAATATAACAACTTATATACTTACAAGATATTAGGTTAACTGGTTTCTGATTTAAGAAAATGAACTTGTGGTTAAATTGTATTGAACTTAACGTCAACGCACATTGCGTAGTACAAAACTGTAAGTAAATAGTTGTTGGCGAGACTCACCTTCAATTTCTTCATTCAGAAACCAGAAACCAGAAACAGAAGAAAGAGAGGTATTCTATAATATGAGATTCAAATTATAATGATTGTACGTTCTATTATAGAAATTACTAGATACACTCATAAAAATCCGCAAAGGCTCCAATCTTCAAAGGCAAAGGATCGGTACAAGAGGGCAAAGGGGTCGGTAAAGCTATAATGTCCCACACCTTGAAAGTTCTTCGAGAGACTAGGTACTTGACTTCCAGACACTACAGGAGTGTACACTCACGGAGCATCAATATTGATTCCACCTCAGTCACGCGGGATCATAACTCCTGTTTGTGTACTAAGAATTGTCGCGTTGTCTCTTCACTGCCTATTTCTCGACATGCAGAAGGCCTGCGTTTTATTGACATCATCTGAGACATGTAGCACGATTCCGAACGTTGTTGTCGACACAAGGTCCTACATAATGTCATGTATGCTGATGGTATTGTGCTGGCGGTCGTAAACAGAGACAGATTGCTGAGACGTGTGTAGACGTGTGGAAGCGCTTGACAACGCAGAAGTTAAATATAACGTTTAACTCTACAAATAATCCAGACTGTATAAACGATAGCTTGGTTGAGCGCGAAGCGATGTTGCAAAAAAAGTGTACGTATTACAACAAAATTTCAAAAATTTATGAGTATAATGTTACCTTGACGTTCAAAATAGCATGAAAGTAAAAAAAATGTAAGTGTAAAAGAATTAAAATAGTTCAGGGATAGATTATAGCCTGGATTAACATATTATAGGCTATTTTTAGTCCTAGGAATAGGTTCCCATGGGTTGTAGGAACGGGAACAGAATTCTAGGCGGGTAAAATCGCAGATAACAGCTAGTAAGTATAGATACTCGTATAAGAACATGTATTTAATAATAATGTATAGGTTACAATAATTGGAATTAATTTAATAATACAAAATTACAATAATGCTTTGGCAATGGTGGGTTACAATGTAAAACTCAGGGTTACTATGAAAAGAGTGCAATAGGTATGTTGATTGTAACCTCCTTATTAACAAGGCCGTATCTTTTATAAGCACTCATTGAAATAGATTAAAATCATACATTTCTTAATTATTCGCCCTTGAAATGTGTTGGTCATTGTATATGATAACTATTATTGCTCATTGCTATCGCGTTGTGTAAATTTCAGTCGGTACGGATAGTCGTTTATCTTCCTTAGTTTGGTAGAATATTTTACAATAAAAGAAAAAGTGGCATAAGCGACCAAATCTCCTGAACACACGTATAAAACTGTGAAGTACGCCACAAAGAGAACTGTAGCTAGTAGTTAGCTAGTATCTGTAACTAGAGTCAGAGACTACTACTTGCAACCTCTCTATGATAAATAGAAATCGTCTGTGAAGCGGAAGCTCACCTACAAATTTGACCCTGAAACGCGCAGGGTCGAAGCGGCACAGGTCATTTTCCAAGTGCCGCTGTGATAACGATTTTGGAGGTAGGTAATCTGTTCTACGAGGAAGTCGCTGTCAAAGGGATCTCTCTTACATTCAGACTTCCTCATGCTTCCTCATACTTCATCGAACTGCTGAACAAACGGCATATAGAGATGTAAAAACAGGCTTATACTTTATTCAGAAAATACAAAATGATAAATAGTTTAATTGTGATTGACATTGGTTGCACATAATATTCATATATTATGTACTGTGTAACTGTGTACTGGTTATGATTGAGTAAATAAATGTGAATAAATTTACGTTAATTGAGCATACTAGCTTCCGCCTGCGGCTTCGCTCGCATGGAGGGGGGCATTGCTACCTAGTCATTTTTAATAATACGGCTCTCCACTCCACCCTATACTCCACTTTCCACTCCACTCTCCACTCTCCACTCTTCACTCTTCACTCTCCACTCTCCACTCTCCACTCTCCACTCTCCACTCCACTCTACTCTCCACTCTACTCTCCACTCTCCACTCCACTCTCCACACCACTGGTTTTTGTTAACATTTATTTCAAAAAGTAGTAATACTGACATAACTACAATAGTTAGACATATACTATCGCGAACTTTTTAATAGATATTCATGTGTTCTTTAATATTGTAGAACATTTTTTTTTGTTATAACATTCATAGTTTCCGCAGCGCATGGAATAAAAGACATTTTATGGGAAGTTTTTTCATACCTAGGTTTAGGTACATTAGTGAAGTTGTAGTAGGAGTCCGGATTATTTTCCAATAAAATATATAGCCTATGACACTCACAAATAACGTGGCTTTCTATTGGTATAAGAATTTTTAAAATCGGTTCATTAGATCTAGAGATTACTCTCTACAACGTCACAAAATCACAAACTTTACCTCTTTATAACATCATATATATAATACTATAGGTATTATATTATAGTATAAATTAAAAAAGTAAATTATCTACCTATCAATTCCTATTTTACAAAAAATGAGAGTTGATATTTACCTACTGGCGGAAACGCAGACCAAAAACAGGACCAAAATGTAACGCAAGCTAATCAAAAGCATAGTAGGTATACTCATGATAAGTATGTTGTAGCAAGGTCTCTACCATACAGTCAGAATCAGTATGCGAAAAAAAAACAAAAATATTCAGGTATTGAGGTGGTACAGTTTGGTAAAATTTTACAGAATAAAATAAATACCAAAGTATTCTCAGTAATATTTTAATTAGAGTGTCTATGTTACCTCAATATCGAACTTCATATACCTACCTACTCTGTAAATAAGGAAGATATATATACTCCGACATACTCTGACTGTGTATTACTTATTATGAATACTGGACATAAAATTGTTGATTTAAACTTGACTTGACTAATAAGTGTGTTGCATATCTTTCACCGAATTAGAACCCTGGCGTCCCTAGCGTTTATCCATGCATAGAGTTTCACTTAAAAGTATCTAAATTAAAACTAATTAAATTATTTATTGTTCGATATCTCTTAATGTTATTATAAAAGTTTAATGACATTCAATTGAAATTTAGTAGGTATCAGTAAATAGGTACCTACCTAAATGTATTTCACGTTGTTCAAAAATTGCTAATGAGTGATACAATAATTATTGTTCTTTTTAATTGACACCAGCATTATCGCAAAGCTTGTAAAATTTATAAATATGACTTACTCTAGTTTTTTATCTGTGGCTTCAGTCCCAGTCATTTTGCTCCGAAAGTTTAAACTTCTCTATTATAGTGTGATGTAATTAGCACAATGATGTTTAACGTACGAGTTCTTTGACAATACTGACACTGTTGTCGCATCCTCTCACCTACATTTATATAGATACATTTAATATTATGCTGGATTAATTCTAATACTATTAGTTACTCTAGCTATGAACAAATGTAAATATGAGAACATATTATAGGTACTTGTTACAACTAAATAATATGAATGTGTCTGCAACGTATGAAACGACTCACTCATATCGTACAATGATCTGAGTTTAAAGGATTGTTTACCGGATAGGAAACTTGGGAGACCTAAATGAGTATAATGTTACCGGTAATCTGGTGTTCTATACAATGCCTAGGTAGGTAATGTATAGAATACTTAAAAAATGTAGGTGATGTATGAAATTATTATAATCATTTAATTTTATATTTTGCCCACGTATTCTATAGGTACAATACAGATGTGTAGCCGGTAATGTATGTAAAAGATAAGAACAAGGAAGGATTTGTGAGGAGCGATTTCAAAGGCAACTTTTTTCTTAGGTATATTATAAGCAGAAGAATTTTTAGTTTTATGTTAATTTTATTGTGTCATTAGGTTATTGTACTGAAATGTAGACAAAGATGTATTCATTTTACAAATTGCCGATGGAGTAATAGTTTCTTAGGGATCCCCTAGCGAGATAATCCCTAGGAACTGTATACATTATTTAGGTGAAGTATGAAATGGAATGTATAATAATATTTCATAAATTGCCTGGACGCCCCGGATATGCTAAGTATACACAAAGAATTTATATAGGCTTTATATAGACACTAGCTTCCGCCCGCGGCTTCGCCCGCGTGGAATTCGGTATCACCACCAAGTCTATTTTAATGAAACGACTCTCCACTCGACTTTCCACTCCGCTGTTCACTCCACTCTCCACTCCACACTCCACTCCACTGTTCACTCCACACTCCACTCTCCACTCCACACTCCACTCCACTATTCACTCCAATCTCCACTCCACACTCCACTCTCCACTCCACACTCCACTCCACTCTCCACCTCCACTCTACTGTCCAATCTTCTCTACCGTCTCCACCCTACATTCCACTCTCCATTTCAATCTTCAATCCACTCCACTCCACTCTCCACTCCACTTTCCACTCCACTCTCCACACCACTCTCCACTCCACTCTCCACACCACTCCCCGCTCCACTCCACTATCCACTCCACTGGTCTCCACTCGTCTAGCCAAAACCTTTCGGATAAAAGTAATAAACGGATTTTAGTGCGGTTTTCTTGGTCAGACCTAAAATTTGGAGATGTGACCAAAAATTTTTTTTAAAATTTATTTATTGGTTTCACCTTACACCATATTTACAGGGTTCACCTAAGGCGACAGTGTGGACATTATATCCCTTTATAACAGTACTTTTAGTTGTAATAATCGATATTTGAAAAAAGACTTGGTTATGTTGACCACAAATATCTATTTATTTGCAATCCTTCGTGATGGACGTAAAAACTGCTGAACAAATTTTGATGCCGTCTTTTCATTAGAAAGGCCTTAGTTTTACATAAAATCTGCAGTATGTTTGATTGCATTTGGTTAAGTAGAACCGGCCATATGACCAAAAACGATTACCAACCAATCGACTCCCACGGGCAGAGCCGCGGGTATTAGCTTGTATAAAAAGTAGCCTATATATTACTCCAGACTATAATCTATCTCTGTACCAAATTTCAACCAGATCCATTCAGCCGTTTTTACGTGAAATAGCAACAAACATAATATCTGGACATCCCGACCGATCGACTTCGCGAGCAGAGCCGCGAGTATTAGCTTGTATAAACAGTAGCCTATATGTTATTTCAGACTATAATCTATCTCTGTACCAAATTTCAACCCGATCTATTCAGCCATTTTTGCGTGAAAGAGTAACAAACATGCATCCAGATATCCCGACTGATCGACTCCATGGGCGGAGTCGCGGGTGTTAGCTTGTATAAAAATTAGCCTATATGTTATTCCACACTTTAATCTATCTTGCTACCAAATTTCAACCCGATCTTTTCAGCCGTTTTTGCGTGAAAGAGTAACAAATATACATCCAGACATCCCGACTGATCGACTCCGTGGGTCGACTAATCGACTCCGTGAGCGGAGTCACGGGTATTAGCTTGTATAAAATGTAGCCTATATTATGTTATTCCACACTTTAATCTATCTCGTTACCAAATTTCAGCCAGATCTATTCAGCCGTTTTTACGTGAAAGAGTAACAAAGATATATCTAGAAATCCCGACCGATCGACTTTGCGAGCGGAGCCGCGGTATTAGCTTGTATAAAAAGTAGCCTATATGTTATTCCAGACTATAATCTATCTCTGTACCAAATTTTAGCCAGATCCATTCAGCCGTTTTTGTGTGGCAGAGTAACAAACATACATCCAGACATCCAGACATCCAGACATACATTGTTACAAACTTTCGCGTTTATAATATTAGTAGGATTGCTTAGGTATTGTATATAATACCTACCTGAATTAAGCAGATTGCTGGTGTCTATCTATTCATTAAATTTCATTCAACTGTGAAGAATTGCATATTTCTGTGTACCTTCACAAACTCTGACAACAATATAAATTGTGTAGTGTTATTGTTAAGTTGTCTCTGACGTATCAAAATATATTATAATACGTAAAAGCCTTTCATAATGTTGCGAAGAATTGAGCAATATTGATGTTAACTTAGTCTCCTTATTTTTTTGTTAGGATATCTAGGTGATATTCAATCGATATAATATAACGCCACACCTTTTGGTATATTGTGATCTTTACATGAATAGATCGAAGATACTAACTTACTCGTAAGTAAGCGAACCATTACTATAAAACTGATACGCAGATGTAAATCTCAAAAATCAGGGTTCTGGGGGTGAGGTGGAGGCACAGAACCTACTCGTGTAGGTATGTTGCATCTTTTGAGAGTGTACGATAACTACAAAATGTGGTGTGTTGTTGTTGGAATAAATAGCCAGAAACACAGACAGAGAAAAATCTTATATTTTGTATTTTTGTTGCAAATCGTTACATTCAAATGCAAATCTTTCAAATATGTAATTTTAATATTACAAAGCTTTTTAATTACATTCATGGTAGGTTGCATATAAACAACATTGTCCTACTGTGACTTATTGTAGCTGTTAAATCAATTTGAACCAATTAATTCAAATGTAATGGAAGTTGTTATTTTGTCTCTGAGTTCTACTGAGTAATTATTAAACAAAATAATGTTGTTCACAATGTACTCGAATAATCAAATACCAGGTGGGTCCAAGCTAGGCGAGCCGAGCACGAGCGGAGCCGATCTCGGCTGCGTCGTTCGCATGTCAAGTGTGGACGTACAACGAATTTACAACGATCACTGTCCTCGAAATCCTTTGTGTTCGTCAAAAAACCGACAAAAGTCGGCACGCAGCCGAGCACGATCAAAATGATCGCAGCGCGCTCGTTCGAGGCTTGTAAATCGGTCCACACTAGACCAATTGTGTTCGGCTCGTGCTTCGCTCGTGCTCGGCTCGCCTAGCGTGGACGCACCAAGCAAATCAAACTAATAACACCATTTGATCTGCTCGTTCTAAATAGGTACAACTAGGTATTTGTAATCGGATTTCGTGATAGGTTTGGTAAGTAAAGAATAATAAATAGAACATATTATTAGAAATTAAAGAATTGGAAATCATCATGTTTTAATGTGAAACTATCAGAAAGATATTAAATGTTTGTCTTGATGAATTAATAAAAGACCTTTTATTTCAATAATGTAATAAAATATTATGACGATATTGAAATACCTATTCTTGTTCATGGAGACGCGAGTAAAAATAGGTAATATGAAATTAATTCGATTCGTGAAATCGACCCGAGGTCGCAGCACGCGTCGCTAAATGCGCCGCCTCTCGGTGAACACAAAAACGCCAAACGCGCCGCTCAACGCCTCAACGATTAAGTAAGGCCTAGAGATTTTCTGTTCTGTGACCAGAAGTGGTTGCCTGCGTGAGATTACCACAGTGCTCGGAGCAGCCCCCTAGAGGGCCACTCCCACCTCGGCAGGATTTGCCGTAGGCAGCAGCGTCTCCCGTGGCAAGTGGGAGGCGCTGCTCGCCTTCTTTGCCCGGGTGCACCACGTGGAGGTCCCAGCCCGCACCCACCATAATGTACCTACACCTTATATTGGACATATCCTCGGTGTACAATAAAGAGATATAAAAAAGAATATTAGTGAAATAGAAAATTGACTCATAAAATAATATTTCATGACGTATCCCGCTGTCATTAATTGACATAATGTATGAATGTTAAGAACCCGAAGGCCGTTAGCAGACAATTAAGAATTAAGACTTAGGAGTTTGTAGACAGTGATAATACCGTATGACCGTGAAATCACGAGTAGAGTAGATTATAAGTACTTGAGTTGAGATAAACGCTGCTGCCTAGTATAACGGCAGTATTATTATCTCAAGGATACACTACTAGTCGACCAGTGAAAGTCTACTTGAGGAAACGGAGTGTCAGAATTTCAATGAGATAGGAAACGAGTTAGGTAACTTGAGTAAGAGACATGTATCTACACCTCTAGTTTCTGCGCTGGCGCTGGAATGTTGAAACCTCTTTCTGCACCTCTTTCCGCTTCTATTTAGTCGTACCGTCGTCGTCGTAATTTTGAAATGCCGAATCGTAATTTTAGTAAGTATATTATGTTCTTCTTAAGTGGTAAGGGACTGTTAGCGAGTTCAATTTCGTCCAGGAGGTTCATTTTTCCAAGTTAAATTTATAAAGGGTGGAGCTACGGGCTGCAGAGAACCATATTTTTTAAATTTTGAAGTCCGTAGGTACATATCTACATCAGTTAGAAGGATCAGTATTATGGTTATAGGCAAAACGGTAATTATGTTATCTTTAACTCACCCCTCTGCAAGATTTGTGTACGGATTTTCCAAGTTAAGTGTACCAATTTCAATGGCTCCTTCTAGATGACGGGTAGACCTGAAAATAAGTACAGTGATGTAGTACGCGTAGTAGTTCGGTGTCGGTCTAGTAACACCCCCTGCCATTTATTTTTTTGATATTTTGAATGTACAGAATTTACACTTCTGCAGATTTATTATAAGTACCTATAGAAGAAGAATAGATCTTTAAATTGATGAGGTAAATCAGACTTGCCTTGGATACATATTTATTTTATTTTGACTTGGATACATAATTTCAATAGGTATAAAATATGAGGCGTTTTAACAAACATTTATAGTAATTTAAATCCTACACAATCATATAGATTGACCTAAAAATTATGAAATACAATTTAAAAAAAAGTACCTGGAGCTACATTGTTCAAACCTCATATAAAAAATGCCGTTTTTAACCATTTTTCACAGTCGGCGATTGAATTGCAGGCTACACGCAAGTTCGTTTTGATTAAAATACGTCGATGGGATAGATTAGATTGGTCTAAATATTACGTCTGCGTGTCTGCGTGATACAATCTGGTAATATCTTTCATTCTTGCTTTAGAGTATAGACTTACGTACCTCCCTAGAAAAGTGTTACAATACATTCTATTCTGTCTATTTTCGATGAAAGAAACCTCCAAAATCCGGGTCGGTGCACAAATTTAGCCTCTTTTTTACGGTACTCTGGCCATTTTTGAACTTTCCGAATCGAATTAACCTAATCATAATATCTTAAGGAGTAAGTACACCTACTAAAAAAAGTTTTGCCCAGAAATGCACTTGTTGACTAGACTTCTTTACTAAATGTGTACCACCGTGTGAACGCAAAGGGTGCACTATTAGGTCGCAGTATCGACCCTTTGACATATTGTTATCTAGGTACATACTCATTAAGTATTTAAACAGTAATCGGATGAAATTGAATGGTTTGAGTGGTGATAATAACATCGTTTCGCAAAATGGCAAAATTTGCTTTATTCGGTTGTTTTATACAAAGGAAAACTGTGCACAATTGCATTGAATTCACAGAACTCTTTCTAAACAAGATAGCAACGGAGTCAAAAGATATATGAATATTAAATGTTGATTCTAGGTGTTAGGTTTTCAAATTTTTTTTTTTTTTTTTTTTTTTTTACTTATTTATAAAAACAGTATACATTAATCATGGTACACCCATAAAACCTATATTGGTTTATCTTGGGTGTGAGTGTACATTTATACAGTCGTTTTCATTCCATTATAATTTAATAATATGTATCGCCGTGAGCACCGTATGAAATGCTAGGTGCAGGGTAGGCACAAATCTTATTCATATTACGGTGGGTACAAATCTTTCGTCTAACAAACCGGTTACTTTTTTACGTTAAGGCAATGCTACGAAATATTCGCACCCACTTTTATGCGTTCTCTTAGACTGCATACAGGATGATCGGTCAACTTAGTAGTAAGTACAATATTTTAGGATTTTTTAAGAGTCTATTAGATTTTATTTAAAAGTGTTCGGTGAGTATATGTTCTTGATGTGACGTTTTAAGTTGAGTGTATTTATTTTATTTCTTGTTTCTAATGGTAGCTCATTTATAAGCCTAGGTAGTAGGTAGTCAGTAGTACGCATGCCGTAGTAGTTATGGGATGTTTTTGTAATTAACTTTTTATTTACTATTTGTCGCGTCATAATTGGGTGTGTTATTAGATTATTATTAGTATTATATTTAAAATAGTTTTCTATAGTCAAGACCATTTTTACTTTATCCTGAACTGGTAATATTTTACAAAATTTAAATAATTTTTCATCATCATAGTTCAATTTATTTTGAATATTTTTGGGCACAATAGATTTTAGCAATCGAAGTTGCAGGGAATATATTTTATTCAAATATGACGGAAAGGTGCGTCCATAACTACTGAGCCCATATAGTATAATACTTTCTGCAAGGGTTGTATACATGTCAAGTAAAATAGAAAAAGGAATTTTATATTTCAGTATACAGAATTTTGCCAAAATGGCGCGCAGTTTATCACACACAGTATCAATATGAGCAGACCAATTGAACCTTTCATCTATTATTATTCCTAGGTACGTGATTTTAGCTACTTTATCAACACATTCGCAGTTACATCGTGTTTTCCTACCATGCAAGCAGTCGTGATCATGAGCAACTAATTTAATGTCAACGTCACTGTCTCTCCTATAATAGGCTGACGATACATGAAGCAGTTTAGTTTTCTGTGCGTTTAGGACTAGCCCTACATCGTGAGACCATTTTGTTAGGTGCGTGAAATCAGTTTGCAGTCGGTTAATTGCTACTACTATATCACGATCAGCCGAGATGAGACATGTATCATCAGCATACTGATAAACGACACAGTTTTTTATGACGTTGTCCATGTCATTCACATAGGCAAGATAATGCAAAGGGCCCAGTACGGATCCCTGCGCTGTTCCTCCCACGACTTCAACTTGTTCACTCAATTCTTCATCTATCTTTACTTGATAAGAACGGTTTTTTAGGTAGTCCGCGCACCAAGCTAGAGTAGGACCGCGTATGCCACTATATTCTAGTTTCTGCAGCAGTACATCATGTCTCAGCATGTCGAATGCTTTGGTGTAATCTATAAAGACCATGAGGACATGATTTTTTTCTTCAAGTCTGCTGTTTACGTAATCTGTAAAACTAGACAGTAGTTGTGTTGTACTCTTTTTAGGTTGGAAGCCGAACTGATTCTCCGATATAATCTGATGTTGTTTGTAGAAGTTATGAATTTCATTGCAAATGTATTTTTCTACTACTTTGTTAATGATGGGTAATATAGTAATAGGCCTGTAATTTCTGTATTCATTATGTTGTCCTTTTTTATATATTGGTCTGACTATACCTGCTTTTAGATCGTTTGGGTACGAGCTCTTATTCAGACTTTCCTTAATTAATTTTGCAATTGCAAACGATAGTTTTGCTGATATTATCTTGATGTCAATTGGTCTAATTCTATCTATTCCTGGGGATTTATTGGTTTTAATGTTATTAATAATTTTGAAAATGTCTTTTTGTGTAGGGTTTTTAAAAAGTATGGATACGTTCGCGTCCTTCACATAGGAATTAGGGTGAAGTAGTGGGGTTTTACATTTAGGCACTATGTCTTCTACAGAGTTTTCAAATTCCTTTGCAAATTTATTCGCTAACGTTTTACTACATCCATTTTGATTATGAAATGCTTTTAAAATTGTACTATCTAAAGAGGACTTCAATCGGCCTGTCATTCCATTTAAAATTTCCCACAACTTTTTTGTATTTCCCCTATTGGTATTAATTTCTCTTTTATAGTGCTGATTTCTAGTCTTTTCTACTATTTTGTTACATTTATTTCGTAGTTTTGTATATTCTAATTTTAGTACTTTATTGGTTGTATCTTTTTTTAGTTCTATTAATTTTTTATCTTTTAGTTTACACAATTTAATTACTTCACTATTAACCCATTTCTTTGTGTTCCTATCAGATGAGCTTAATTTTGTGACATATTTTGATTTTTCGTAACATTTAACTATGTTACTTTTAATTATACCATATATTTCGTTTGGACATGTGAGATCCTCTATGTTCGCCCATACGATACTATTGAGCTCTTTCTCGAGCACGGATTTTTTATATCGGACCACATAATTCCAACCATCCTGTATACGTGCCACACACGGGAACGAGGCAACAATGACGCGGTGGTCCGCTAGTACTGTACCGAGCGCCGCACAATACACATCCTGCGCGCGGGATCTAGTAAATATGTGATCGATACAAGTTTTTGTTACAATATCGTTTTTAAATTCAATTCTTGTATAGTCATTTATCCCGCACACAAGACCGTGTTCGTACATTAAGTTAAGATACAGTTGCGCTGTGGATGTCTTTGATTTTAGATCTATATTTATATCTCCAATAAGTATCATATCCTCTGTATTATAGTTCCTGAGAATATTGCCTAGTTCGACAAAGAAACGATTCTTACTGCGTGATGGTGGTCTATAAAGTGCACACAGAACGACGGTCATGTTGGATTTCGTTATTATTTTGCCTGTAATGCATTCTGTGTGAATAGTCGTAGTTTTATCGGACGTAAATTTGTGATTTTTATGTACATAAACTATTATGCCCCCACCTTTCCGCTTGTTCCGTAGTTCTGTGTGCATATTATAGTTAGGTATATGGTATAAACAACTGATGCGATCAGATATACCTACTTCAGTCAGTACAATAACATCTACAGTTCTGTTTGAGTTACATAATAATAATTCTAGTTTAGAGAAGTTTTTAATTATAGAACGGATGTTAACATGAAGGTACGTCAAGTAGCCTGAATTATTAGACGGGTTCGGCAACTGTTTAAAATAATATGAAATGTTAGGGCAGTCGCGTATTTCAGTAATGTTATCTTGTATGTCATTCATTTTTTTTTTTTGGACAATTAACATTACGAAAGAAGCTAGTTTATAATTATGATTGAAGAAGGTTTTTTAAATCACACTCAGAGCGTAGGACTATAACTTTCGCGTTATCATTTTTACGTAATAGTACCCTACCTTCTCTGCACCAGATATATTTATAGGTCTCTTTTAGTTCCTGCTTGGCTTTCCAAAGTAGATTTTTTGCATGCGGAGTAATGGCTTGCCGTATGAATATTTTATTCTTCTTTACTTCTACATTGCAACCAGCAACCACATCGGATACCTGCACCGACATTTTTCGAGCAGCGTCTACCCACTGCTTCTTCAGTTCTTCATTTTGCAGCTTGATGTGAAGAATGCCTGGCTTACCTTCCTTCGTAGGAATTCGCTTTACCTCCTTCACTTCCTTTGAATTCCTTAGAATTTTACTCGCGAGTCCACCTGCAATGTCAATTAGATTTTCTTTATTTTGAATTGGAATTCCTTGAACTTCAACTACTTTCTTTAGTTCTCTTTGTTCATATTCGTTCAAACGTTGCTCTTGCGCTTCCAATCTTCTTTCAAGGTGTTTATTTTGGTTTATAAGGTCAGTATTTTTTTTTTCAAGCTCTTTGATTTTTCCTTTGAATGCTTCTATGCTTTCTAAACATTCATCCATCTTATCACTAGTAAATTGCACTGCTTGTTGTAGTTCTTTCAAGTCACGTTTGAACACTTTATCTATATGTTTCGTGATGTCGGCTACTAGTTTCTTAGTATCGATCGGATGAACAGCTTCATTACCCTGTAGATCATCATCCTCATCATAATCACCATCGTCTGGGACTACAAATGAGTGTCGTTTAGGTGACTTGGCTGCACACTCATGACACGTCCACTCGAGGTTTTCGGCTGCTTGCAGTAGGCCAAGCTGCTTTACCGTGAGCTCGGTGCAAGTGGTGCTTGCATGTGTCACACTGCTACATTTGGTGCACTCCAGTCCTTGGGACTTCTTGGTTATAGCTTTATTGCAACGCGTACATTTTGCCATCTTGTGGGTATATACGAAACCTTGTACCGGAAATGATTGATGTGTGTTCACGACGAGTGTATGTACTCAACTGATATTATTAAAATAATTGGCTATACACGAATAGGCCCTACCCACTTCGTTATATACACGTGAATAAAGGTGAATAACGAAGTGGGGCGCCACCCTTAAATGAACGATTCTGAAAACAAAAATATGTTTTTTGGAAGTCTTGTCTGTTTGTTCGCGTCGGACGTAGAAAGTAGATACTTACTGAACGGATTTCGATGTGGTTTTTTTGTAAGGTCTTGGTCAGACCCGGAGAGTAGAACCGGAGATATAGTAAAAAAACGTGAATACAGATGTATGGCGTAGCCTAGCAGGTACAGGCTATATTAATTAATTATGTTTTACGACCACATTAATTTGCCGAGGTAACAATTACACAGATAATATTAAGTTTCTAAAAACGAGCGCATACCCGGCAAAGATGTTTTGTGTTCTCCATCGCCGTAAACTTCGTTTTTGCATATTGAAAACCAGGAATAGGCTGCGTTACATTGAAGAAAGTGTACGTGACCTAAAGAAATAATCACGAATACTACGTAAAAGCAAACAGGTGGAAACGTCAGGGCGATGAGGTCAGGACCACCACGCGCAGGTTCCTAGCACGCACTAACTACGACATGGTAAACCCACATCTAATATTTTCTTTGCTTGGTTGTCATGGGGATATAACACCCCGCGAATAGGGGAAGCTAAATTGAGGTCAACTAATGTTATTGACCTGTTAGGTGTGACAGGTCTTTAAATGGAATAGTTTGCCCTTAGGTCTACTTATTTGTTTACTTCGAAAGCTTGTTTCTGTGTTTTCTACATTTGGTGTGCATTTTGATGTTATTTTATGTGTCTGATTTACTGTACCGTTTTACCACGCTGTTCCGATCTCTGTAAAAGTCGATGGTGGAGTATAAATAGTACCTTCGGTGCTCGAACTCAATAAATTAAAAACAGTTAAAAGACCACAAGTACCGATTTATCTTGTTTTTATTACCTGACTACCTATTTAATTACTACAAAATCTCTACATCTCTACTAGACCTAGAAATTTTGTATAACAGAATGATGTGTTTTCCATTTTCAGGTATTATTATTAAGGCTATGTATGATCTCTATATTAACGACCTCCGTCCTCTATGAGCGCAGGCCCGGGAGTGATGGATGGGGTCGCCTGTCACCCTAGCAGAAGCAGACCGAGGCCTATTGTGTATCTAGACACAATTACAGCGACTCTGAATACTTTTTAGGCAATCATAAAAAAAGTTTGTTAATGGTTCTACTTAGTGGAAACTTATGTTGCAGTTATTTTCTGATTTGGCTTACATGAGTTCAGTGGTCTGTCTGTGAAAAGACTCTTCACGATTGAAACCTGTATTAAGCCTATTAATATTATTACAATTATTAATGATTTAGATAAGTTTGATACTCTAGTGCGCATTTCTTCCATTAAATGCTTGTCCCTAGCTCCGTATTCCGACTGCATATACTGTAACTCCAGTGCGGTGACTATGTTGTCTTGAATGCGGGAAATAGATTCACATATATCATGAAGTCGCACTATATAGCTATCTTCTCCCTCACCAAGCTTCACCTCCTCATTATCATCACCATGATCATTCTTCTTCTGTTCCACTGGTTTTATTAGTATTTCAAAAGAAACTGTTTTTTCATTGTAGTTAGTGAGACTGTTGTCAAAACAAAAACGGTAGATTCCCTCATCTACCACAGTATACGTGTGCTCATTCTCGGATCTCATGAAGTCAGATACAATCATTTCTCCTTCAGGGTCAGCAAGATGGAAGTTGAGGTACAAATCACCAAGCGTTGAATCTATTACGTTATACTCAACGTATATAACTTCATGATACAATACGTTTTGATAAAAGCAACCCGCGGTCCCAGGATCAATCCTAACTGTCATGTTCGTGTGATACGCAAAAATCACGTTAAACATACAGATAAGAAATAAGTAACTCATTTTATGATACGAAACACATGTAAATTCACGAATTCTACAGCCAATGTAACACAACATGTAGAGGGAATTGTTACGAGTATTTATAGTTGCTGCAAGAACGTTGTTTACATAAACAACGACAGAAAATGATCCAATAAAGTGGCTTGTTAAACAAATAAACCAAGAGCAGAAAGAATTGGAAGTGGCAGTGATTCAATTAGGTACTCCAGTGATGGACATTTTAATTAAAACAGCATAAAATTACTTGACTACATGGACTAAGTGATACCTACTACAATCTACAATTCAAAGAATCTGAACATCATCAACAAGCAGATCCCGTGTAACCCCCGCAAAAAGAACTGACCGCTACTTTTTAATCGGTAGTGTTCCTTTTTTAATAAACGAGAGAGCACCATGTAAGACAAACAGGACTCATTCAGAACCGCTTATCCTGAATCGTACCTCATCTAGTTGGTTAAGACGTAAACAACCGCATGAAGTGCAGTACCCTGCCTGAGTCTGTTACCGGAGTACTTCTGGCAATCTACAAGTCCTTCTAGACAAACGTCATCTTATATAGTAAAAAAAGAAGTATCATGTGAAAACCACAGGACACAGCCTGGCTGCAATCTGTAGCACTATTATTATGTGCGGTGCACGCAGTAGACATCATAACTTTATTTTGCCATCCAATCTAATAGAACCATAGAGATAATTTTAAGAGAATAGAACTCATGCATGGGCAACATCTAGACTTCAATCCATTTCCAAGTCATCGTGCTATATTAAGAGGGAGACAGTAAAGGACTGTTAAGCGTATAATCTGTGATATATACCTATACAGGTGTGAATGAGTTAGTACGAGGTCTTTCCCATGGTCTTTCCGATATGTCTACGTTATAGAGGAATTTACTTGATGCAGTAATACTACAGCCACTATGGGTTTTCCAATCAAGGTAGATTATTTTTACTTGGATAGGATTACGATTAGGATAACAACAATTAAAAAAGAGCATCATTAAGAAATTTGTATTTAAAGCAATAGGTATATTACTATAAAATGTTGTTTTTCTAAACACAGGCAATTGTTTATAATCTCGTAGTCATATTTAAGACTAACTTACACAAATTATTATAATTTTTGTGAATTACATGTTTATAAACATCGCATGTTGTATAAACTATAGCTAAAAATCACTTGTAAAATGTCATTCCAACGGACTCTTTTGGCGATCCTTCCTTTACATTTAAAAAAGGATAGACGATTCTAAGCAACTACGCTATTTTAATTAGAATTTAAAAATAATAAAAATAGGATAATACATTATATTTTAGGTATCTACTTAATCCTTGGCACGATAAATATTTGGTAGAAAATTATTGCATAGCCTAAAGAAGTACAAGACTCTTGTAAAATATTCCTTATAGTAGGTATATTTAATTTTAAAATTTTCGATATAGGTACCTACCTACTTTCTTAAAATATAATATTGGTACAGTCAACGTCAAAGGTTAATAATGACTCTACAGAATATAATTATCAAAATTAAAAAAAATAAAGGAAAAAAATATAATTCAAAATTGGAGAACGATTGCCTACTAACTTTTGATGCAAACTATACGTAAGTAACTTTCATGGTAAATATTCCTTGCTTAGCTGTAAAGTGATAAAGCAACATTAACAATTTTTAGATTGAAGATTGTAAAATTGTCTTTTTATTACTTTATTGTCGGATATGACGAAGCCTCTCAATTAAATATTATCTGTTTTATTAAAATAGTATCGAAGTAAGTTCTGTCAATGCGTTGTGAACCTACTTGATATTTACAAAATTTAAGCTCTTACAGACTGTCCTACCGCTAGGTTTACAAATTATTTCATAAAATAAAAATAAAATTTATTAAACTAGCTCGTCAATATTTGCCTAAATATAATAATATTGGTATCTAAGGTTACACTAGCTAAAAATAGATAATTTGGTCTGCCTATGGTGTAGCTGCTGTATTATTCGAGTGGGGCTGGGATAGCCATTGAAATTCTACGACTATGTTGCTAGTTACTAGTCTTTCATGCCACGTTTTGGCCTTTGCTCATTTTCCAGTACTGTCCGCGTTGGCTGATCAATTCCGTGTGTGTGCCCTTTTCTGAGATTTTACCTGAAATGATAAATGTTTCAATTCAAGTCTAAAATTAAATGATATTTTGTAGAGCGAATGAAAAGTTTATTGAATTCTTTTCATTTGATTTAGACTTGTATAACGGTAAAGTCTACAATTAAATACCTAGCATTTTTAGAGTGTCAGTGGCATGACAGTGCCACAGCCTTTAGCAGAATCGAGGTCCAGGTTGAGTACCTACCTAAAAACTAGACGGGTTATATTAAAATAAATACAGTACGTTCATTTATTAATTCATCCACTTGTTCAGGGTCTATCCGGTAATTCAAGAACTGGCAAATAAGAAATTCATGACATATATTTACCTTTGTCTACAACGCAAATGAGGTCGGCGTCTTTGATTGTTGATAAACGATGAGCAATTGTAATACAAGTGCGACCTTTAGCAGCTTTTTCCAAAGCTTCAGATACGGCCTGTAAATATTTGTCACATTATTAAAACCTACTTCATTTTAACACTAAGCAAACAGGTATATCATTATAGTTTATGACTGTATTATGCAGATAATTTTAATTGTAATTTATTAGTCAAGCCTGAGAATTCATAAATGGCCAAGCAATATACTTAATACAATTTAATGAACAAAAGCCAAACATAAAACTATGCCAGATAATAAGAGAAATTCACCGATCATATCAATTGGCGTAGACTGTAATAAATATCAAACCCAAATATCAAAGCGGGTGATTATCTCCAACGATAAAACGAATTTACCTTTTTTAACATGCATACGAGATTTGAGAATTTCTATCTCGAGATAGTAGGTAGTTACTCAAGTAAGGCACTGCCTATAGGTACCTAATGGTTTGCTAATATTGTATAACAAATTAATTCTTACTCGCTCGCTGTTGGCGTCTAGCGCCGAAGTGGCTTCATCGAGAAGTAACAGCCGAGGCGATCTGATCAGTGCGCGAGCGATGCACACCCGCTGTTTCTGGCCTCCTGACAACTGAGCACCGCTAGCGCCTAAGTTTGTGTTATAACCCTGAAATATATATAATATAAAGTGCTAAAAAGCAAATAAAAGGCCCTGATATAACACAATCAATACTTAGATATTTAAATTCATCTTCTCAAGATCTTGATTTCCTTGCATTCCATGCGGTATCATATCTTTTTAAGATCATTTAGTTTGGATTATAGAAACCTAATGCATAAGAATACTTTTCCCTTACAAACCCAAAAAGAGAGATTGGAACCACTCTAAGCGTTCCCATTTCTTGTGACCAGGGAACTTGCTGGAATTAAATAAATTTGAAAAATTTTCATTGTCAATTAGAAAAGCACAGCTTGGACCAATTATTTAGACTTGTGAATTTTCTGTAAATAATGTGGATGCCAACTTACTTCAGGCAAGGAGACAATAAAGCTGTGGATATTTGCGGCTTTGGCAGCAGCAGTGATCTCGGCCATAGTAACTTTTCTATTGTTATCACCGTACGCGATGTTTTCTGCCAGGGTTCGGTCAAACAGCACCGGCTCCTGTTGAACCACGCCGAGTTGTTTTCGAAGACGTGGTAGGATTAGTGATTTTCTTATATCACGGCCATCTAATTCCTATTTCGAATAAAACGTATAATTACTTATGTTACTGTGATTTAACGAATTGGTTACTTACAGTTAGCAGGTACACGGCGCTATACATAACTCAAACAAACAGAACTTAATCGGACTCACATTGTTCTTCTCGACATGCCAAGCAAAGAGCCAACTGCTGTTTTGGTCAAATCACAAACAAAATTCTAGTTTCAATTTTGATAATAACCGCAATCGCCGCAGAAGAACATGATGTTCTTCTACTTATTATCTTATTGTCTTTTCCTCATTCAGTTGAGGTCGACTTACAACATAATTGCGAAACAGTCCAGCTTCGATATTTGCCGTAAAGCGACTGCTATCTAACTTCCACAACCCACTGGCGATATCGATATTCTGTAGTAAGATCAGATTATCCGGCTTTTCACTCGCTAAAGATATTTGTTTGTCGAATTTGACATTCGTTCTCTCCTTGCTCTCCGAGGCCAGAGCCATCTCAAAGTGATAAGAAGCGTCATCCTTCCTAATACGGACCTGGCTAATATTGTGCAGGCTTGCAATGTTTCACTACATTCATATCATTATGATTAAAAAAACATATAAAAATGTTGCTAAGTAACCAGTGAATACGTACAATGTTTCCAGTCTCAGGATCGTAGAATCTCTGCATTAACTGAAGTACTGTGGATTTGCCGCAGCCCGAAGAACCAACCAAGGCGACAGTCTTACCAGCTTCTACCTTCAAGTCTATACCCCTGAGAACTCTTTGGTGTGGTCGTGTAGGATAGCAGAATTCCACATCTTTAATTGCGAAGTTGCCGGAAGCGCTCTGAATATTAATAAAATCGAAAAATAAATCCATCTGGAATCTCTATCCACTCTTCATCATCCTACTGTTGTTGTTCCCGGTTGCATACGGAGACTTTAATAGCTTTTGGGATTGGCTTACACGATTTTTATGGAAGCGACTACCGCCTGACCTCCCAACGAAGCATTCATGCTTCTTTAGATGGTGGTCCATTTGAGTCCCTGGGGCCTTACTCCGAAAAACGAAAATATTCGTATCCGTTGACGTTTTGACCATTTAGCTACCCCGGAAGTGTTTGGTTTCGGATTTCGGATCCGTCTTCGATCGTTTGACATTGAGGTTGTTGAACGTTATCAGTACACCTCCTACTCCCAAAATACATTTGACGTTTTCGCTGTCGTTGTTTGACAAATGGTCCGTTTTCGTTCGATTCGAAACGTTCATGTTCGATTTTCAGAGTAAGGCCCCTGACATTTGAGTGAGACCTACATTAATTAAGTGATATAAAGCATTTGTTCAAGAACACAAAATGTATAGAGGAAAAAAAATGTATATACATTTTTTTTCCTCTATACATTTTTGTTCTTGAACAAATGCTTTCTTTCTTTCTTTCAACCTCGAGAGAGAAAAGCTGGCACCAAAGCCAACAGTTCGCAACAGCATGTCCACCGGTTTGTAGGTGACATCATGTTTTTAAAACGTGTTATTTAAATCAAATTCCAAAGAAATACTTAGAAACAACTTTGGTATTCAATATGATCCGTCAAAACAAAACCTACATAGACATAAATGTGGGTTCAAACTTCAGAATAACTCACTACTTGATACTTGTATAGTGTTTTGAATAGGTTCTGAAATCACAAATGTTTTAAAACCGTGAGTTTACAAAACCAGCAGCTCAAAAATCGTACGCGCAAACACAAGCGCATATAGCCACGGGACCAACAATAATACCTATCTATAGCTGCACTTACTAGTGACAAAAATCTTACCCAATCTTTTTTATCCCTGATACCATCTTCTGTTCTTACTTTAGGCGTCCGTTTAATGACTGATACTATTCTCGATGCAGCTGTTTTGGCAGTATTGAAACCAGGAGCATACAGCAATGACTGGCCTAACATGTAAGCTCCGTACATGAGAGCCTCATTTACGCTAAAACAATGCAAACAGTCAAGTTCAGCTGTGTATAGTGTATATAGATATATCTATAATAAATAAAAAAAAATATACGTACCAACAAGATAAATAAAGCCGTGTACACACCAAAGCTGCACCGTCATCGTCATTCAGCTAGCTTGTTCCAAAATGCAACCAACGGCCCATCAACAGGCCCGTGGCTTTGGTGTGAATACGTCTTTAGATTTATATTATTTTTCTACTATTTTTTATATTGGTCACGTAGATTTACTTCCCGTGATGGTAAGCTAAAGGTGAAGTATAATCTAGTATAATATATCATAGACCTATGCAGCATATTCAGTTCTATATTCGTCGTTTATGTATCGATATGCAGCTTTTGAAGTCGGCTTAGTTAAAAAAAAAATACCTACTTGTTTACATAATGATATCCGTATTAATCCATACATCTATCTATACATAATAAGAAAAAATCTGTAACTGATCGGTGTCTGTACTTGGAAGATAATTATTATGGGAAAAAAAATAGTAGGGGACTTCTTCATGAATGTAATAGATGCCAAAACAATGATTTTTTAGAATTTTTGTCTGTTTATATGTTTGTATGTGTCTCTGTGTCTCTGTTTGTCCGCACCAAATTTTTGTTCACGCTGGGAACAGATCAGATACCCGTGGCTTCGCCTGCGCTTCGTTTTTAAGTCGTTTTTGGTCATATCTCCGGTTCTACTTAACCAATTAAAACCAAACATACGGTAATTTCTAATAAATTATATTCTAATAAAAAAACCGCATAAAAATCCGTTTGGTATATTTTACATCCATCGCGATAGGTACCTATAGTGTAGTGAATAGGCTTTCAACACTACGTACAGTATTTTTCCACTATACTTACATAAGTACAACATTATATTCAATTTCTCCATAAGCCACCAACACAGCACCATATACCGTTGCGCTAAGGTATGCCATAAATGGCACGTAGACTCCTAAACCCAGCACTAAGCCTCGCCAACGTGTCTTTTTGATGACAGCGCTGCACGCCACTGTTAGAGATTCTTCGAATTTCTTTAGGAATATTGGTTCCACGCCTGAAAAATATGTTTGAGTTGTTACAATCAGTGACATTGAATCGTTTTATAGAATGATCAAAGTATATAATGAAATCGAAGTAGGCACATTTTCAAACCTATTAGGTTAATTGCCATGTAAAGTGAAAACTAGTTATTTTATGAAATAACTAGTTTATTGCTGGTACATTGTATTAGGTTATCAATAGTTTCTTGCATTATCAATTGAATAATTGCCTTGGCTTCTTATGTAATAATTTCAGCCAGATCCGTTCAGCCATTACATCATTCTTTGAACCTTTTTCCCAACTCATCACATCATCCCAACATCAAACATAATCTCCATAAACTTTGACATTTATTTTATTAGTAGATATTATGACTGTAGGGTAAGATAATTATATTATTATACTTGTTTTAAATATATAATGAAACTCTTATTTCAAGAAAACCAGAAATCTACGCTTTCCCGGAATATTCTCTTGTGTTCCCACTATTTATTTCTTTTCTGCATGCGGTAATGCAGTTTTGGTTGCTATCAGCTGGAGTATTATATAGAACAAGAACAACAGAACAAGCTGGAGGACAATATAGAAAATATACCTAAGCTTTGGACGGTTCTTATGCTTACAACAGCTTCAGTTGCAATAGCTGTTGCCGACTCCATAGCAGCACGTTCGTCAGCTTGGGATTTCTGAGAGACTACTCCTTCTAGCCAAATACTGCCAACCATCTACAATTATTCATATGTATTTTTATATTATGCAGTTATTTTATCAATTGTAAAATAATGTCATTAAAGATTATACTAACCAGAGGTACGAATACAGTTCCAACTAAAGTAAGTTTCCAGTAATAGCACATTGCCATTATAAAGCCGACTGTCATTGAACTCATACCCTGCAGTATCAGGCCTATTCTTAGACCTGTTGCTCCCTGTACTTCGGCTGTATCCCCACTTAACCTTGCGCACATAGCTCCAACTGTATTAATTTCTTTATCAAAGTAGCCAATTTCCTAAAACATAATTCAAAATACTAAGTGCTTAAACGCCAGATTCAGCTTTGATGTTAATTATAAAACTTATAATATAGTCTCGAATGAAGTGGATATCAGCATAAATGGTATTGACAGTCAGGTCTTGTCCATAATGGGTGCGGGCCGGAACCTTCGTATGGTGCGCTCGAGCAACGGAGGCGAGCAGCGCCTTCCACTCACCACGGGAGACGCTGCTGCCTGCGGCCAATTCGGCCGGGGTGAGAGTGGCCCTTTAAAGGGCTGCTCCGAGGCTCTCCACGTGTCCCTCTGACTAGCAGGGCACAGTGGGGAGCGAGCAGGGGGCGAGCTGTTAGGTGACAGGACGGCCACCTGTCACCCTACACTCCACCGTCGGCGAAGTGGCGCGATGTTCGCCCCACCCCCCTTCGGGGGTCGAGGGGGCCATCTTAAAACCGTAGATGACCCGGGGTCAACTGGGGTGCGAGGGATATGCCTGTTGGGTAACCTTACACCCCAGTAACCCCCCAGATCCATAAGGATTACCGCACGATAAAAAAAAAGGTCTTGTCCATAATTATGTTGTAAGTCCACAAGTATGGTGCTATAATATTGCATCGGGGCGAGGCCAGGGTGCGCAGCTAGCAGCTAGTGTAAAATAATTAAATAATAATACCTGAGACAATAGTGCCGTGAAGTACTGTTTCCGTAAGCGTGTTGTCATTCTTAATCCAGCGGTAGTAAAAGTGGTACTTTGAAGACACATGGAAATGCCTGCAACAGCCGCTACTACGACAAACATACCTGAGTACAGGTCAGCCAAGTATATAATTTGATTTCGATCTGGTAAAACAAAAATCTGCAAAGCGAAGATAAGTTCTAGTTATTTCATGAGAAAAACAAAAGTACTTTTATTACTTTTCATTTGTAGTAATAATATTACCGCAGTAGCAAGGCCATAGAGTAGAGCAAATACTGGGAAGCAAGCGCCCTGAAGAAATGCTGCTATAGATCCAATTGTAATTAGAGGCCATTCGGGTCCATTCAGTTTCAGAATATCCCAATCACTGAGACTCTTCACCTGCTGTTGAAACATTAATAATGTTACTGACTTACTAAAGCTCCAAGTCTCAATTGTTTTATATTATTTAGCTTACTTCATCTTCCTCCTTTTCTTCTTCTGATTCATATTCAGCATTGTACACGAAGTTTTGCAGTCCAGTTGATATAACAGAAGCGATTGATCCACGTGGGGTCATCCAGTCATGAGATTCTGTAAATATAAAAATTGAGTGTAAAGATTATGACGTGAATTTTAATAAAAAAGGAAACCGACAGACAGGCTTTAGCCACAATAAAATTGTGGAAGACCATATTTTTAGAGGGATATTTTCAAGGGGCGCATGCATGACCTACACTGTTACCAAGATATGGTTGAAGAGCTGAGTAATGGCCAATACCAGATTAAACCTGCCTCGTTTGAATTGGTTCCCAGATGATGTCAGCGTAAGTCAGCGTTTTTTCATACAGGAGTTTTTGATACATTGGGAGTGCAAGTTACAATAAATATACTTAATTGTAGTAAATTAAGCATTTCGCGTTTAAATATAATTGATTTGACAGAGCTTCGGTCCTCGGCAGGTTAATTTTTTCTTGTAGCTTCTTCAGATAGTATAATATAGGTGACGATCAGTGTCGCCCAGCTTTTAAATGCTTACAATCATTATTCATTTTACCTCTTTTAGTTGAATGATGCCTGTGTAATCGTCTGGTAGATTTTCTCTTGACATCAGTTCGTGGCACTATGATATGTTCTTCTTCATTACCTTCGCCATCGCCTTCCTCGGGCAGCGTCTGAATCTTTTCTACGTCATTATTCTCTTTGCCTGTCGTCACTAGTTTATAGTAAAAGCCTGCAATTTTAGGATATTTTTTACATAATGTGTAAAAAATATTAGGTAGTAATTAGTATCAGTAAGATAAAAGTAAATAAATATTTATACAAAAGTGTGAGACTGATAATCAAGGGGTAGTTGAAAGGAAGACTGAAGCATTCACAGTAACAACGTAATTTACCTTCTTTTTGCATAAGTTCATCATGTGTACCTTCCTCAACAATTGCTCCTTGGTCCATACAAATTATTCTATCAGCGTTGACAATAGTGGATAACCTGTGAAAATGAATAAGTACCTAATTTGAGTTTGCAGCAGAGAAGGTTTACATAATCTGAATAAACATTCGTGAATAAAATTATCATAGCTGACCGATGGGATACGCTAATGGTTGTTCGGCCGACGCTAGCGCGATCAAGTGCAGCTTGAACTTGTCGCTCAGAATGCGGGTCGAGCGCAGATGTGGCCTCGTCCAGAAGCAAGACGGCAGGCTCCCGTAACAGTGAGCGCGCAATCGCTATCCGCTGCTTCTGACCACCAGACAACGATGCACCGCGTTCTCCGATAAGTGTATCGTAACCCTAAAAGATATATAATAAAACGTATTTTTTGTAGTTTAGGCATTCGTCTTCTATAACTACTTACATAATTTTACTGTTTGCCCGATTCACTTCAACGTTAACTACCTACTATAAAACAAAGTACACTTAGTACCATATAATACACACAGTAAATAAAGAAACTTTGACTGTTTGGATACCTACTTTAGAACTAGTTTTTTTAGCAATCGAGTCATAGGTTTTTTTTAATAAATTTGTTTTAGTGCGTAACCGAGATCCAGGCTGCTAGTTAAGCTAATTATAGTATGTACTAACGTTAGGTAATTTTGTAATGAATTCATGAGCGTAAGCCATTTCAGCTACAGCTTGCACTTCTTCATACGTAGCTTCCGGAAAACCTATGGCAATATTTTCAAATATTGTGCCACGGAACAACACTGGCTCTTGTCCCACCACACCTGCAATTTAAAATATAAAAATAATAAGATATGATGGCATAGATCTTTGAGGATCTTTTTTGCTGATCTAGTAACCTAAACATTAAGGATATTTATTTATTGGCCAATACGTACCTAAACTTGAACGCAACCATCCCAAATTAAGATTTTTTACATCCTTTCCGTCCAATTTTACTACTCCAGATTGCGGATCATAGAGTCGCTGAAGTAGCTGGAGTATTGTTGACTTGCCACAACCAGAAGAACCAACTAACGCCACGCATTCTCCAGGTTTGACACGGAGGCAAAATCCGTTGAGGATCTACACGAGGAGAACATTTTACAGAAGTAATTTCCCAGTGGAAAAGTAAATAAAATTCTTTTGCTAATGTTTTCCTCACCTTTACGTCAGGCCTGGACGGATAGTTAAAATATATATCCTCTAAGCATATATCTCCTATGACTCTTCTGGGCGATAGTCCTCCAGCCTGAAGGCTGTCAATTTTTGGTTTTCTGTCTAGTAATTGAAATATACTAGCAGCTGCACCTCGAGCCGCAGCAAAAACTTCTGCATGAGGTACACAAAACGTAATGGATTGGGTAGCCATATACGCGTTAAATATGATCTGCAAAATTAATACATCTCAATATTGTAATTCAACTTATACAAAGGAGGTCAAAAAATTTTATATGTAAATCTCCTTAATCAAGAGCTTAAATCGGCCTTAGGCATAAAAAGAGGACGGATGACCTCTGTTCCATTTTTCTTGATACAGAGGCTAAATAACGCAATCTATAATATATAGCATGGAAACGTTGCAAATGGAATGCATAGTTTTGCGAAGGGAACGATCTGGAACAAATTCGAATATCTAGGACACGTCCAGGCGACTGGTATAGTGTTACCCCTGTAAAGGACTAGCCGCGGTTTCAAGTCCCGTTCTGGATATTTTCTTTTTTCGATGTAAATTATTAGGAAAAGTTAGTATGCTTAATATCTTTTTGATTATCCCTTACGTAATTTTAAGCAGCACTGAATACTTACAGCAAAAACGATTCCGACTACGTATTTACGGTCATCGGCATCTTTGTCGAAATCTTGGACTACCAATCGAGTACCATACGTTAACCCTATGGCGTTAAGGGAATAGGTGAGGATCCAGTTGAAGCCGTTACCTAAACCAGAGTAAAGGCCACGTTTGCGACCTTGTTTTTCTGCTGGTTCTAAAAGACGACTGTATCTGTAATGAGTTATAGCCGAAATGTTAGAAAATAATATTAAATATGTACCTACTTATAATTTTTTAGAAAGAAGAACGGTGGTATAGAATATTGTAAATTTGAAATTTCGTAAGAGTATCAAGAATGTCGAAAAGCATATAATCCACAGTTTACTGAACTCCCTGAAGACTTTTCAGGTAAATCTTCATATACACAAAAGGACTGATGAAAGAATGATAATTTTAATTTGTGGAAAAACAAAGATTTAACTAATGTTCTTAAACTTACTTATCAACTTCTTTATTCTCTCCATTGAAGGCTACGATTGTTCGGATCGACTTTAGAACTTCTTCCGCTTGCTTGCCGGCTTGACTGTACGATTCCATTTCCAAAACAGTTGATTTGGTTTGATACTGAAACATTTTAAAACATAGCAATTTGATTCATAACACAAAATTTATTTCTGGTATTACACTATTCTCAGGAATTCTACAGGGGACACAGAAAGTTTTGCTAGATTTTTTTATTAATGACTGTTCCATCAATGCTTCTCCTTTTTATTATAAGTAATTTATATTCAAGATATTTTAATACTAATTACATACGCTATATACTCACGTTGGATAATATAATCGAAGCCGCTAAAGATAAGGGCATAATCGCCACGCAAGCAAGACTGAGCTCCCATCCCATTGGTAAGGCTGTGGCTAAGCAGATGATACAGGTCCCCACCAGATTTGACACCACAGCAAGCTTTTCACCCATGCCTTCTTTTAGACTCATTAAATTTCTGAAATTAATACAAACATTACTACTTACGCTAATTCTTTCAAAAGCTATGACGATGTTCACGTACACTATATTGTTTTAATTTGGTGTGGAGACAAGAAAGAATTACTGAATATACATTAGTGAAGGATGGAGAATAGTTCTGTTGCAAACACAAGTCATACCTTTGTTCCTCACTAGGTGGAGCTACATGAGAGGACGAAGTTGAATAGATTACACATTGTTGGTATTCATTTTAAACACTACCTATGCTAAAGCTGCTTGATTGACGTTCAGGTTGTTGCGTAGGTTCGCATGCATCTTTATGACTGAGATGCGCATCAAAATATTGATCGCTCGTCAAAATTCAATGGTTGAAAACTTACTCTGACATTTTAGAAGCCAGGTTGAACTCTGAATCGGTGTCGAACCATGACATGTCTTGGCGCAGCACAGTTTGGAGAAAGAGCAGCCGTATACGCGTTATCTATCAGAATTGGAATTAGGTAGATTAGTTCATGTCATTAAATTGATGCACAAAGTAGTCTTAAAAATATAATAAATTAAAAACTAAGTAGATCTGGACGAGAATATATCCTGAATAAAAGTGACTGAACATTTTTTTCTTTTAGGGAAGTATTGAGAGATATAGATTAAAATAGAAGAAGATAAAAATATCCTTGCCATGGCGGATGAATTCCAAAAAACTTTCATATCAGTCTAACAGAACATCTTACCTTCTTTTTCAGCAAGAAAATGAACATTTTACTAAAGATAAACACACCTTGCAGTGTGAGATTGTCCGAAACAGTCATTGAGTTAATCACTATTAAACGTAAAACAATTGAAAAAAAGTAGGCAGCAGAGTTTGTGTGCACAAAATTAACGTAAAATTGAACACGCAAACGTATTGATACAAGGTCATATTCATTTTATCAGTATAAATATAAGCATTATTTTGTTTGTACTCGCAACTCAAAGCTCAGTGGGTCAATAAGCGGTAAGGTCTTCAATTTAAAATAATTGATTCCGTTTAAGGTTGAGTTGAAGTTTTTTTGTTTTTACAAATATTAAAATGTGAACTCAAATATAAATTAGATGCATGGTGTATTATCCTGGTGTTTTGCCACAGGAACCTGTTCCCTGGATAAAAGTATCCTATTTTAATTTATTTGGTCAATTTTCTATCCAAATCTGTTTAACGTTACAGACACCTAAACATGACAAACTTTCACGTGCCCACCTTCTCAGTTCTCATCATAATTCTTATAAAATGAGAAGTGTCCTATTGTATTTACCTTATGTGAGAACACTTAACAGCTTTATCAAATGATCAAGAATAAGTAGAAATCAGTTTATATTATAAAAAAAAATATTATTATACCTGGCGCAATGCACTCCAACTAACGAGCGCAACTGAAATACAGCAGAGGATAAGCGAGATGCCTATACTCATGAAAAGACCGATGGCCATCGATTTTGCATCTTCTACCAGAGCCTCCATATTTTCTGCATATGACGCGTTCACACTAAACAATGCAAAATTATTATATTAGCATGGCTGTGAAATTTACTATACATAATGTATACATTCAAATTCATAATGCAAAAGTACTCGGCATACAATCACTCCTCCGAGCTTTTTCCCATCTCGGTTGGGGTCAGCATTTCAGTTGAACTACGAAGCGGCTGAATTTAAATATTTTTCGTGAAGCTACTGCCATCTGACCGGCACATTGAAGTTGTGTAGTTAGACCAGAGGTCGTACTTCTTAGGGCTCTAACAACCCGTAGCATTTGTCAGAAAGTGTGTGGCACCCGGACCGACGGCGTAACTGCTCTCCTTCGGTTAAGGCATTTCTTCTTATCATTATCATAACCCCTCTCTCCGAGCGCCGTTCTTGGTTGCTTCAAAGCTTGTATTTTCCCACTCCATCCTCTCCAAAATCCATCTAAAGCCAGATGTACCGGTTTGCAGGTGAATTTGGCTTGGACCCCAAAGCAACAAATGCGACAGTGCTACCATTTTCAATTTTGTAAAAAGTTTATGTGTATTAAAATATTTGTAATTCAAATATGTAGTGATATATAAAATAAAGAGACTACTACTTACAGTCTTCGACCTCCTCCAAAGGTTTGCGTGATTGGCAAGTAACTACTTTCTCGCTCAGGGTGTGTCGTTCTTTCCACGAATGCCGTGCTCAATTCTCCAATCTGGACTATATTGAAACAAACGCCACCGCCACTTAGCATTCCAATCAGTACTCCAAAAATTGTTGCCATGAGTTCTAGGCATGTTGCGTAACGGAACTGTAAAGTATAATAATTTATGTGACATACTTTTTGCATTTTGCTATAACCACCATTGCCTGGATGTTATCATAAAAATTGTAGGTATTACATAACATAACACAAACTCACGCCTATATCCCCGGAGGGGTAGGCATTAAAATATTTACATCATACGAATAACCCTCAAGCTTATTTTTAAAACAAATTGCTAGGTATAATCTAAGAGCTAATTATTTAATTCGTTCAAAATTGAAAATTTAATGAATCGTGGTAAAATCGTAAAATTGGAATAAGAATACCTTTGCATCTAAGTATATACCTACTTATCTAGGAATTATTATCTAATGATTGCTATGAAACAATTTTGAAGGGGTATCTATATAAGATAAGCACGCGTATACTTACTATTTGAAAGTAGGACAACTTTAATTCAGTGTTCTTTTTTCTGAAACAAATTATAGATTATATATTGCTTTTATTGTGAGTCTTAGAGGAACTCGAAAGGAAGGAAGGAAAACGAAATCTATTGAAAACACAAACAACATTATAACGAAATATTACAGTCTAACTGCAAACAAAATCAAATAAAAATACTTTTTTAGTCATTTAGTTCATAAAGTTTGTGAGTATGGACGTATGTAGATTTATGGATATAAATAGTTGGGTATATCTGATGTATATATGTGTTGGTGAACTTTCATGCAAAAACGACTTTCTCTGACCTGATTGAAATATAATTAAGGGATCAGATTATAGTCTGGAATAAGACATGGCTACTTTTAATCCCTGAAATTGCTTTTCTTGGGAAGCGAATACGGGATCAGAAATCCACGCGGGTGAAGCCATGAGCAAAAGCTAGCTGTTAATGATTTCTTAATGATAGTCCCGGATGAACTGCTAATGATTGCAGATCTCTTAGAGTAGGTACAATAAACAGCTTTTAGAATGATAATAAAAATATTATCATCACTAATCAAAGCATGTATTGAAATTTTATGGCTACGAGAGTTCAAACCTCAATAATAATAATGTATGCTACTCTCATGGCACTAACAGTTTAATGATGACGCGTGATCACTTTAGGTATATATTATGAGTGGCAGGTATTATGTGAGCATACATTTTGCGAACTACAAACACACATAGGTACATATGCTCTCGCCTTTTTCCCTCCGGGGTAGGCAGAAACAACTGCCCGTCATCTGCTTCTTTCCTTACATACTTCACGCGCTTCCTCTACTCTCATTAAACCTTTCATTTTGCGAACTATACCTTAATAATAAATATCATTTTGATTTGCGATAGCAAGTCTTGCCATTTTAGCGTCAGGATCAAGTGTAAAGGCAAGATTCCATTGCGGCGGAACGGACCCTTTAAGGAATACGTTTTCATTATATGGAGCCCTTTCAATAGGTAATACAATCTAAGGCGCCGTATCCTAGAACGATATTGGTGCAACAATATACTACCTACTTGCATAAATTACATATTTCTCGTAACATACAATCTGTACCTACTTAAAACTACTTAGTCTCAAGTCGTGATTCACATCTATCTATCATATCGTTCAAGAAATTCTAAGAGTTCAACCAGAAAAAATTTAGTTATCTGTACTATTATAAAATTGTAAAGTAAGGAATTTAAAAAAAAGCTTGGGATTCTGAACACAAACATGTTTTTAAAATTCTTGTTTGTTCGCAATGGACGCAAAAACTACTGAATGAATTTGATACGATTCTTTTTATTCGAAAGGTCTTAATTACTATTCAAAAAAATCCACATGTTTGATCAAAAACGGTTGAGTAGAACCTAAAACCGCGAAACTCGATGTGGGTAGAGCCGCAAAATTACTACACATTTATAAGCTAAAAATGTAATGTTACATAATAGTTTCATTCATTGATAACATTCGGAAAGGTTTTCGATGCAAGACTCTAGCTTTAATCAGTTTGGCAAATCGTTTTTCATTGTTCGAAATGCATTGCCAATTGCAGTTTAGCGGGTACAATTCCCTTTTCATCCCACCACCTCGGAAAGAGTAATTTTGCTCTTCGATATCTGAGTGCAAAAGTCGTTTTTATCCACTAGGGGATAAAGAATATAGAATATCATGTGCGCTAAGTAAATATTATTAAACTTCTACCTCTATGGCGCCAAATTTAAATAAATATTACAACTTTTTATATTATTTCAAAATTCAGACTCGGAGCCTCCTTTGTGTAATTTTTTTCTTAATTATTATCATCGGTTCTTGATAATTGTGGAATATTTAGAATTACTCGCACTTTTAGATGGATTTTAAAATCGAGTTACATATTCCATTGGTTTGAAGAATTTCTAAAAAAATAACTTTTTTTACGTGCGGATACGTACCTAATAAAAGTCAATTTGCTTCTATAGTAGGTACCTAAGCCATATCAAACCATATAGGCCATCTGTACTCTGTACTCTATCCAACCATAATATTGTCATCTTCTGACAGCGGTTTCAGAACGTAACTGTTGCGTAATTGTAATAAAATTGTCAAAGTACCTAAACTTCGAAAAGGGCGGTCAAAAATATAATAACTGTCTTATCATATGTAGGTATCTATCCTATTTATATCCACTTAAAATCACTAAATGCTATGTGTCTCGGTTATATTATATTCACTAGCAAAACAAAAACAGTGACATCTCACTGCATCTTAGTAGATGCTTAGTAGTAGCACATGAATAGCTACGGTACTCGTAGTAGGTACATACCTACCTAATGTTGTGTAACTGCTAATTAATAAATTGCAAGTAATCGTTTACACTTATTTGTATTGATTATGTATTTACATATATATATTGGTTCAAGAATTTACTTGAACCAAATTTAATGAAAAAAAAAACAAAATGCGTGGAGTTGTGTTGTTTAGGAATGAAAATTGTCATTCAATGCAATTTTGCAGCAATTAGTAGGTACCTACCTTTCCCTATGGTAGGTATTTTCTTTTTATCTGTGTATGTTAATGATCATTTCAAAATGATTGCAATTGAAAATATATTATGTAAAAATAATTAAAACATATTCTCCAAAATCATTTCATTATAATTAAACTTTAAAGTTGTTAGTGATTAGTTCAGTCCATTTAACGGGGTATGCTAAAAATAAATTTATGAAAATATATATAGTAAGTACTTAATGTCCCACTAACTTGCACACATAATCATTTGATGAAAACACACACTATACACATTACACATATTAAGATACATTTTGGTTATATCTATTATCCTAAAAGGGTTAGACAGAGGTAAATAAACACCTACATTTCACCGACTTTGTATTCAGTCGCATTTATATTTATTCTAAGTCCCACTGCTGGGCACGGGTCTCCTCTCTTCTAACGAGAGAGCTGAGAGGGTTTAGATCTTAATCACACACCTTGGCCTAATGCGTGTTGTTGGATCGTACCTGTCCTTAGAATTTCTTCTAGGACATGTGGGTTACCTCACAATGGTTTTCCCTCACCGTCAGCAGATGGTAAATCATAATGATTAGCACATATAAATTCCACAACGTGAAATTCACATTGGTACTGTCCGGCCGGATTCGAACTCGATACCTCTGAGAAGAGGCCGCGTCCATCCATTCAGCTACCATCGCATTTAATACACATTAGATTTAAATCACTTCTAATACTAAAAAATATTACTAACAAATTGACCACAACAGCAACAATAATCAAATTCAGTTAAAACTTTAAACCATAGCTTCGCACAGCTAAATAACTTCCAACGCTAATTGGCAGGATCGCAAAGTAATAGTGTAAATAAACTTACTGTTCCTTTTTCTTTTTAGATCCCATTTTTGAATTTTATTTTCGTGTTAGTTAGATACACTGAAAGCGTCCGTCCTACGAGGAGGCAGGGAACATATTAAAACCTGTCTTCAATGTTATAGAGACGCGTCGCGGTGTCGTTCGTTCTGAATGATCTTTATTAAACGATTGTTAAGTTATCACTATCATTAAAAAAAAGACAACACATTGCTAAATTGTGTATTCATTATGACCAAAGTTAGTACACCTTCGTCATAGTAATAATGATTTTTAGTGTACGCTGTAGCACCGATTACCTAATAGTATTTACGAGTAGGTACTTAGATGGTATTATTTTTCCATACCCACTTGTCACTTCACTTGTCGGGTGCGGAATGTTTTTTAGAAATATTTTAGTAGGTAACCGTTATAAAATTATTGTGTTTATCCCTAACCTTAAAATAACAGATTTCATAATCACGCTCAAATCAATATACCTAGGTATGTACCTGTACCATATGTTTCGATTTAAAACCTGTATGGATTTTCATACTTACACGTTGATTTAAAACCTGTTAGGTATTTTAAATGATAAAGTTAACAGGTATTTTAAATACAGAACATTGATTTAAAACCCGTATTCAATATAGTTCAATTTTTATATGATACCTATGTGTAACAAACAACAACATTATTTCAAACTTTAGTCTGTCTGTCTATTTGAAAAGGTAATCTTTGAAACGGCTGGGTTAATTTATACGGGCTTTTCACTAGCAAATAGGTTATAATTTTATACGGCGTATAAAAATAAAACCTAAACCTAACGCATAGGCTACTATAATTTCTGAAACAGAATTAAGGTACCGCGTAAAAAATTAAAACCACGCGGACGAAGTCACGGGCATAGCTAGCAAGTAATATATTAAATTTAAAGTCGTTAGTGAGATACTGGGGTAGGTTCAATCCTTTCTTTATCGTGCGGAAATACACCGATACCGATAATATAGAGAACCGACTCGAAGCGACTAAAACCGCACGCCTTCTCGGGTCTCAATAATAGGAATACGAGTATTCCTCGCACACCAGCTGACTTCGGACCATCTTCGGTTTTAAGATGGCCACTCGACCTGCCGAATGCGGGTTGGGGCGAGAGCATCGCACCGTCCGTGACAAGAATGAAAGAAGATGGGGGGTGACAAGGTGGCTACCTTGTCACCCCCCATCTTCGCTTAGAGAACCAGCCCACCCACCGCCTGCTCCCCACTGTGCCCTACGCTAGTTAGACGGGCACATGGAGAGCTTCGGAACAGGCCTCGAGAGGGCCACTCCCTCCTCAGCCAGCATTTGCCGGAGGCAGCAGCGTCTCTCGTGGCAAGTGGGAGGCGCTGCCTTCTCCGTTGCCCGGGACTACCGCGTGGAGGTACCGGCTCGCACCCAGGGGAGGTTCGGACCTGACTTCTTTTAATTGCGAATTTAACGCCCAATAAGAAAATTTATTTCACTCAACTTTCAAACAAAGTTTCACATTTTACACACCGAAATTCAGTTGGAGTATACCTAGCTATGTATATAGCACACGGCGTATTTTAAACGCGGCGTCGAACGAGAATCGATCGCAACCTTGTAACCCTAAGCACACGGGGGGATCGTGAAACGCGCGTCCACTGTGCGTATACTTGCAGATACAGACGTTTGCAGTCACCGGCGGGCCTCGATTCTGCTAAAGGCAAACCACTGTCTAATACCACTGACATTCTAAAAATGCTATTTAGGTAATTATACAGTTAAAGTCTAAAATCAAACGAAAAGAATTCATTTAACTTTTTCATTCGCTCTAAAAATATCATTTGACTTTAGACTAGAACCTGATAACAATAAAGTCTACAATTAAATGGCATTTATTAGAGTGTCAGTGGTAATATCAGTGGTTATTGTCTACAGCAGAAAAATGAATGTAAAGCATTTAAATTGTCGTTTTGTACGTCTAATTACGTGGAAATTTTTAGATTTTAAAATGTTTTATAGGATTCACATAGGTTCGGGATTATAATTTTCCTCTACTGGTAACAATACTGGTGATGACGTATACTTGTGGCTCCCATGTGACCACTATAAAATTGTAAGTAGGTAGGGTATGCTGTGTCTGTACATTGGAGATACTTATTAAAAAAAAACTTGGCTTATGTTAAACCCGCGTGGAGGTCGGTATCGCCACCAAGTTTACTTATAGTGTGAAGCTAGCTATTAACATTTAATACCGAACAACATTCAAATATGAGTGTTTAGATTACACGTTCTACTGCTCGTTCCCCGTAGGTGATAGCGGGATAATATTATGTAGCCTATGTGATGACCCGAATTCTTAGTAATATTCATGCCAAATTTGAAGTAAATCCATGCAGTAAGTACTTTTTGAGTTTATCCCGGACATATAGACAAACAGAAAAAATTGTAAAAACTATATTTTTGACTTCGGTATCGATTGTACCTACATCACACTCCAAGTATTCTTTTCAAAAAATATTCAATGTACAGTTTTGACTTTCCTATCATTTTATTATATGTATAAATATGTTAACCAGTAACGACTCTGAAAATACTTTTTGAATTTTGGTCTGTTTGTTGACACAGAGTTAGATGTGTTTTTTTAAAGGTTCTTGGTCAGACTTAAAATCTTACGCATATTATCATAATCAGTTGAGTAGAACCAGCGATATAGTCAACAAACGTGAAAACCGCGGTCCACGCGGACTAAGCCGCGGGCATAAACTAGTAATAAATAAATTCTAATAAAAATCTTTCTTTCTGAGGTGTAACTTCAGCCGTCATCTTAAGATTTCATTTAAAAAATATTACTGTTAAACTCGCAAATGGAATATGAGCTGGTTAATATGGTTTTTAGCTCAAATAAAACCTTTATTAAGTCATAAAAAGATTATCTCAGATTTCCGCCACTAAAATTTATGAACGCGGAAAATTGGAGAACATTCTTGAAACGCAAATTTGATGCTTGTTTGCCTTGGGATAATAGCGACTAAACAATTCATCACAATCAGTAAAATTATAAGCAACAATTTGGAAGAAATTATAAATGACCAGTGTTCCGCAAGCGCTGTAGTACCTACTTTAAGTATGTACCTAAAATAGCACGACCATCGGTCCCCTAGGCAGTAGCGTGATGATATTTAGCCTATAGGCTTTAGGCTAAATATCGAGGAAGGCTATAGGCTATAGCTTTCATCGATATTCTACTGCCAAGTCAAAGTTGCCTCTTTCCACCTCTTTCTTCGAAACATATAAATGAAAGTATAGGTATAGTATAGCATACTTAGGTAAGACGTCACTGTTGGCATCTAAAAGCTCATCGTATGTTATAAAAATAAATTATTATGTGTCGTCAATATAAACAAAACTAAATAGATATCATGACCATGCGACCGTCATCGTTCATTCGAAGTTGAATAATTAGAAAGAGCTAGAAATCCAAGTATAGGGTATAAGTATATATTTGTATTTGTATTTGTATTTATTCTTTATTGTACATATAAAGTTTTATGGTACATAAAAAAGGATATTTAAGTACAAAAGGTTGTTCTTTATTTGCAGATAAGTAAGTGGACCATCTTCGATGTAAGTGAACCCAGGAATCCGAGGTAGCTAATCCGGGATAACGCAAATCGTCATCGCATAATGAGCTAAAGCAATTTTCCATGAAATATTTATGATATGTTGTGTGATTGTGTAAACAATGTGCGCATGGATATGCGATAGCAGCAATCACAGTTTATTTGCTGGTATTTAAATTCAACGTGAAGATTCTGAAATCATTCTACGCGTAAATAGTATATCTCTATACTTACAGAGACCCAGATTCTGTAAAAAAATACCTCACTGCTAGAATGATGGCAGTTATCCGATTTTCTGAATCCCGTTGTGGTATCGTTACTGATGTTATATGAAAGCGCTGCCTGCCAAGGTTCCCTATCTGCACACACATTGCAGAGACTATTTTTTACTTTTCGGACTCTACAGTGTGTGTACGAATACCTATTAAATTATTAACAAATTCAAGAAAGTTTTGGTATGATTCTGGATTTCATACAGACACTTTATTGTTTTACACCTACATAAACTTTTAGTTTTAGGCTGTTCTAGGAGACGTGGGATTAGTACGACTGTACTGTACCTAGAATGATTGTTTAAATTTTTTGAATTAGAGTGAATCAACTAGTGATTGCAATTGCTTTAAAAAAAAACAGTTTCAAATGATAACTTTGTAACATATGTGGCGTACTCATGCTATGCATATTATGACGATAATAATATCTTTTATAACTTTTCGAATCGGTATATCTCAGAAACGGTGACTCCTAGGAAAAAAAATATTGATACGTTTTTATAGATAATTTTACAATCTACAATTTTTGTCTGAGGTACTTTCGTGAGAAAACTTACCGTTTTTCTGAAAATCGTGAAAAACTCATTCTTTTGACCTTTGACCTTGAATATTTTTTTTTCCTTACACGGGAATGATGGGGAACTTTCAGGTATTGTTTATAATTATGTTTTGAACAATTTTACTCATTTTCAGATTGTTGGGAATTTATGTACCTTCGAATGTCTAAATTGACCGGACTAATAGTATGTATAGACACTTCACCTACGTGTATATTCATAATATCCATCACACATAGGGGGTAGTTCTAATAAAATTGTTTAGCCACATTTTCCCTTATCATGAAATTGCGGAAGAAATAATATTTACATTCTTAGTATGCATACGAGTGTTATAATCTTGATAATAAAGTGCTTTCGTAGTGTGGATATACGAGACGGATTATGATTAGCGGCTTGTTAATTTATTAATCCGTCGTTAAGTTAAAACTGATATTATACCCACGGGCTGAAGGATTCTTGTATCTCTCTTGATCGAGATACGGATCAGCTTCAGATTTAAACTTTGGGTTCATATAAAGAAGGGGGCACTGTAGAAAGCTTTCGGCGTCATGGTTACTATGCCTAACATTTTCTGCCGATAGTCCTTCGCATGGTCAAATCTTAACAAGCAAACCAGTAAGTACCGCTAAGGAAAGGTGGTAAAGTTTACTTTGACAGCTTGTTACATCCATGTTATAACTTGTGAAATACCCGTTACACCGTTGTGGATACACCGAATCCGAAGGTTTTGGAATTCAGTTGGTTTCAAAGGTTGATGGGTAGGTAGGAACATACGTAGATGCCAACTTTCGAACGCACAATCGTAGTAAAAACTAAAGCACAATACTCACTATCCATTTCACAAACATGATTAAAAAATACCTGAGTTTTATTGAGCATTATTATAGTACCGAGATACTACAAACTCTGTTAATTGATTATTGCCCGACAATATATTATATCAAAATCTAAATGCTATTCTGACGTCAAGCTCTTATATTGACACAATTTGAGAGGCGGAAATACATTCCCACTTATTCATTAATAGGTCAAGGCCTAATGTTCTGCAGTAGACAATTTAGATATCAATTACGAAGACGCGACGCGTTACGTAGGTATAGAGTCAGGCGGTGATACGCGGCACAGTTCGTTAGTCCATCGACAGCTCATATCAAGAGAGGGGTAAAAGTCACGACGTGTAACACCTGAAGCGTTACGATGCTTTGGAATGAGACTAATGACTACGATATATTTTCATGCCATTCCGTAGCCGCATCAATCAATCAATCAATTAGCCTGTCGACGTCCACTGCTGGACATAGGCCTCTCCCAATATACGCCATACCACCCGATTCTCCGCCTTTCGCATCCAGTCCATCCCAGCTACCTTTTTCAGGCCATCGGTCCATCTGTCTGAGGGGCGTCCCACCTTCCGTTTGCCGACTCGTGGTCTCCACTCTAGGACTCGTTTGCTCCAACGGCCATCGGTCCTTCGACAGATGTGGCCAGCCCATTGCCATTTCAGCATTATGTCGGTAACTTTGGTTCTTTATTGGATGACCTCATTGCGAATTTTCTCCTTCGAAGAAACTCCAAGCATAGGTCGCTCCATGGCCCGCTGCGCGCCTTTAAATTTGTGGACTAGCCCCACAGTCAGTGTCCACGTTTCGGCGCCGTAGGTCATGACTAGCATAGCATAGACGTAGCCGCATACATACTACATTATAATCTTCAAAAAACAATCCGTCTACCCACTATTCCACATAAAAATGAAACAGACTGAAAAGTGAAAAAATCAAGCTGATGTGCAAAGTACGTTACCTACTGTTACCTATTATGTGATACGAGTAGGCTGACCCCGGGTCATCTACGGTTTTAAGATGGCCCCCTCAGAAGTTGGAAGCACGATGCCCCTACCGAACCCCGGAAAGGAGGGGATGGGGTGATAGGATGACAGGCGGACGCACCTGAAACCCCTACGCCTACGCTCGGCAACCAGACCGCCCCTTGCCTGCACTCCACTGTGTCCTCTGGTGGTCAGAAAGTAGTGTGGGAAGCTTTCGAGCAGTCCTCTACAAAGCCGCTCCCATCACAACCGCTATTTACCGTGGACAGCAGCGTCTCCCTTGGGAGAGAGGCGCTGACGCCTCCTTTAATCGGGTCTAGGGATCGAACCGCAAAATTAAGTTGGTTTTTTATTATACTTAAACGTACTAAAAAGTACCCAATGTGGTGCCCAGGATATTAAAGAATAATTATACCAAGTTTCATGGTAATCGAACCGGTAGTTTTTGCGTGACGCCTGAACAAACAGACAGACAGACATAATTTTTTTTAATCACATTTTTGGATTCGGTGTCGGTCTAGTAACACCCCCTGCCATTTATTTTTTTTGATATTTTCAATGTAGGTACGACATATTAATAATCTAAGGTCTACCTACAGAGTTTTCACTTCTACAGATTTATTTTAAGTATAATAATATATAGAAGATTATATTTGAGATGTCATAATCCAATTCAAATTCTTGTTGAAAAAGGTTTGGAGTTTTCCAACACACAATATGCTAATCAATAATAATGAGACATTGAACACAATTCCTTTTGCAATCCTATTTCGACTGCTTTACAATCAATTGAATGGTGACAAACTCACGCCAGTTTCAATTAAGCGTATTACGAATATGATCGAGTGTGAGTATTGTACTTCTGTGTAGGTTAAATTGCAATGTGGACAATGATATCAGTTGCTATACTAATAATATTCTCGTCATGTATGATCCGTTTCAATTAGAACATCGATATGGTCATGTATAATTTCATGTTCCTGTGCCTTGCCTTTTAAGCCTGCCTGCTACGTTCATCAATGGATGTTTGTAACTGTGTAGATTAGATACTGATGGTATAAAAAATACTGCTACCTATAGCTTACTGTGCTATTTATGTTGTGTTAATATTTCATAAGTACTTCTAAAATGGTTTGTGTACCCGTATACATGCATGCGATTTGTCTCGATTTCCGGGTTGAAAAAAAAAAGTTGCTTGGAAGTTTCTTGATAAGTGCTAGGTGTCAGTAGATGTTCTGAGCCATGGTTCAAAAACATCGATTAACAATTGTTTGAGATGGATGCTGGTGCTATTCAAAACTGAACATTGAGCAGAATGTATACAAAATTATGTTTTATAACAGATTTTGAATTATTAGAATTGGGGTTAATTAACCAGCTATGCAATGTTTTTAGTTTGTTGCCCGACCTAACTCTATTAGGTAGTACAAGGGACGAAACGCCTTGGTTGCAGACTTCGTTTAGAGGCATTTTCGCAAACTTAGTCTAGTTTGTAGCCCGACCTAACTCTATTAGGTAGTACAAGGGACGAAACGCCTTGGTTGCAGACTTCGTTTAGAGGCATTTTCGCAAACTTAGTCTAGTTTGTAGCCCGACCTAACTCTATTAGGTAGTACAAGGGACGAAACGCCTTGGTTGCAGACTTCGTTTAGAGGCATTTTCGTAAACTTAGTCTAGTAAACAATATAGGTACTACACCTACAATATACCTACTCTTGTATTTTATTTTAACTACATTTTATTTTTCTTATATATATTGAGTATAATCACCGATTACCTAATAGTTCGTAGGTACTAATAATGTTGTCTTTGTACAAACTCAACGAGACGCTTCGTTTAGCATCGAATATTGAAAAAATCGTACTGCAGACTAGTTCTACTAATATTCAGGAAGGTATTGATACAGGCATAATGTTTAAATGATCGTGGCATCTTACATTTCATAATTTTTTCATTCACCTTGCTTTAATCCTTACCGCGACCACCACCGTGATCAAAATAGAGGGAGTGCCGAATACTTCTCCTCATTCGAAACGATACCGTAGTATAGAAAAGATTGGTGGATCACGTGGCCGTTAATATACCTCAATCGTTTCATATCTCAATTATCTTGGTAAAATTTGTATAACTCAAACTCAAAGATAACTCAACAATACTACACTGGTTGTTAAGAGAAGGAGATCAATCAACCTAATCGTTTATTTTTAGGACGTCATCACGCTAATAATTGCCAATAGACTTAAATAGCACTAGCATCTATCTCTTAACAATTGTTACATTGATTTTTATTGCACAAGTAGATAGTTGATAGTTGTATATAGGTAATAGGTTGATAGTGATAGCTATAACTCCACACAAGTTTATATATGGTACGTACACTACAGAATAAATGTAGAATTAAACCATCAAACAGTTATCACTACATAGTATAAAACAAAGTCGCCTTTTCTGTCCCTATATCCCTATGTGCGCTTAAATCTTTAAAACTACGCAACGGATTTAGATGCAGTTTTTTCCAATAGATAGAGTGATTCAAGAGGAAGGTTTATATGTATAATACATGCATCATATACAAAGGCAACATTGCTAATTTAAGAGGTTTCTAACGTGATGTCGTAAATTCTGTAGTGTATTTAATTTAGTATCAGCATTGCACCCGTGCGAAGCCGGGGCAGGTCGCTAGTAATATTATAAGAAACCAATATTAGGTTATCAACATATTATGGCAGGTCCCGGTTGTTACTTCAGTCAATGTTTTGAGTCCAGGGGGGCTAAAAAGGCCACATTGGATGTTTCATAATGTGATCATCTTATCTGTCAGGTGACATAATTTACATAAAAAAAATATGTCAAAATATGTCAACTGACGGATATGATGAACACAATATTTAACGATAATAATAATGGTAATAATGGTAATTTTTAACGGTAGTAATAATTTGCCTTCAAGTAGTATAGTATTATATTCCCTTAGATTATTAATATGTCTAGATGGAGTATCGCGCTGCAAAATGACAAGAAGAAATGGGACGAATTTTCCTTATTAGTGTGCGTGACAGCTTCGTCTTACACTCGCGTTATGTCAGATTGCTTTTTAGTGTGCGTGTATAAATACATACCAGTTGCTGAAAACTGCCTTAAAAATAGGGAAAATTTTATGTATTAATTAATAATATTAAATGTATATTCAGTTTAGAAAATATATATTTTATTCAACTTGGCTGCATGGATGTAATGTAAGTAAGTATGTATGTTTGTTCGTTTCAAATTTTGCTACTGCATTTTTAAACAATTATCCTAACCGAAACCTAAAGCATCCAAATATAATTAAAAATAGGTACCTAATAATTGTACCCTTTTTATGGAATACTAGCTTTTGCCCGCGGCTTCGCCCACGTGGATGTCGGTTATCGCGACCAAACATAGCCTTTGTCTCGAGGTCTAATCTAATCTGCCCCTATACCGAATTTCATCAAAATCGTTTCAGGCGTGAAAGCGTAATAGACAGACAGACAGAGTTACTTTTGCATTTATAATATTAGTGTGGATTTGAATATTTGTTTTGACGTGATGATCATATATTATAATCTTGACTTGCAAAAATGACATCAAATTCGTACTCAGCATACCGAAAAACCCCTCATACGATACTCATAATATTGTATTTCACATTATATTGCATAATATACCCGCTAGGCCATGATTTTTTATGGGAGTTTTGACTTGAGTAACTAGCAACACACCCGTTAAGTACAAAATGGCGACAACAATATTAAATTATTTTAGAAAAAATCTAATGGCTTATTCTGCTAAAATTAGTACGATACAATGGTACAAACCGATGATGGGTAACTTTTTTATTTATTTAATACGCCCTGAATAATTTCTGCACACTTTTACCACCCATATCGTTATTTTTAAAATCTCAAATTATTGACAGTGCCCACTGACAGTGCATCTGACACTAAAGCAGGAAAATCGTTTACACATCAACCTTTGGTGAGTATTTTTTGGGCCGCTTTCAACGCTTTGACAGTCTATCTAGACATATTAATAATCTAAGTATATTCCTATAGTATTATATCATTTGATGTTTCATATTGTGTTCATCATATCCGTCAGTTGACATATTTTGACATATTTTATTATGTAAATTATGTCACCTGACAGATAAGATGATCACATTATGAAACATCCAATGTGGCCTTTTTAGCCCCCCTGGTAGCCTCTTATTTCATCTTGGTGGGAGGCTCAGGATTAATGGGAATTCGGTAGCGGCCAAGCTAAACAGATACTTTGGTTGCGCAGCAGTACCTACGAATTTTTAGGTCTCTTTGGAGCGTGTCGCGCGACGGAGGAGGCGTGTCTTTAAACCATCATAGATGTCTCTAGGAGCTCTTCATAATGTTTTTTGATTAGTTTGACGTTTGTTTAAAATTTTTATCTATTACTATTGCAATGTCATGCAGGTTGTACGAGTAAAATGTATGTTAAATAGGCTATACTCGAACAACACACAAAGATTTTTTTCAATTTGGATCATCAGTTCCTGAGAGTACCTACCTGCCTACTCTTCAGCTTTATAATGTTTATATAGAATAGCTGTGCCCGCGACTTCACCCGTGCATTTATATTTTAAGAATTTAATATTAATACCTATTAATACACGGAACTTTTTTCAAAAATTAATAGCCAATGCTACATGAAGGCAAATTATTACTACCGTTAAAAATTACCATTATTACCATTATTATTATCGTTAAAAATTATGAAATTTCAAGTAGGTACAAAAAAGGCGCAGTCTCAAGCGTGAAGAAAAGAAGCGTGAATTTATTATATTAAGAAGTTATAATTACGTCCTATATCCCATATCTATATTACAATACGTACTGTTTTTATATAATAATACCTATACATGTACTAATTTGTGCTCTCACATCATCCTTTTAATAATAATATTATGAGCATAAAGATTTCAAAAGTTGGTTAGAGAGTCCTCTAGGGGTGCAAAGCGGAACTATTTAATTCAAGTTAGTTCTAAGTATGACTATAGATGTCACTGAGTGTTCTACTGCAAATGACTGCAAAACGATTTTTCTTGCTTGCTAATGTATGACCGTATCTAACGAGGTCGAAGAAGTCATACCGACGAACATGAACTCGTGTATGAACACGAGCTGGATCAAAAAAACAGCTTATCACGGACAAAATGGTGATGGGAACTGGAACTCCAAGCACATTCAATCATCAGCGTCAATCACGTTAGCGTCAGAACCAAGGAGCCACTCTCCTACTATTCCTCCTCTCCTTTATTTACGTATCTAATCTTGACTTTTCCGGGGACGACTATAGTTCGAACCCTTAAACCCCAAAAGCCTCTCCATCCAGCTATTCCGTTACTCATATTCGACATCAGAATTCGGCATTAGAAATTTCTTTGGTTATTTTTCGATACCTACCTACTTATTTACGTTAATCCATGCAATATTCAGATAAAATGTATCTTAAGTAGATACTCTAATGGTTAATATAATGGCATTAAGCGTTTATGGAACTTTTTAGGGTCGTAATATGGAATGTTCAATAATTGGGTCTATATAGACATACCTACTAATTAAGCTTTATAAGGCATATAGAATATGTAACTCTATCCATTGGAAATGAAAACATTTCCAAGAAATGTTAATAAGTCTTGGTAATTTCTACTGTTCCATAAAGCTTTAGTAATTACTTAGAACTACTGCTAAGCCATCATCATTAGGTATCAAAGAAAAGAATTTAACGAATAAACGTCACTCGCCATCGCCATGTAGGGTTCCGTCCATCATAATATACGAACCAAGGAAAGAGCTTTTGGTTAGTTCATACAAACATTTAAATGTTAATGGTTTCGGTCCACATAGAATGATGGAAAATGGAGAAATGAAGGTTTGCTGGGAGGAAACTCAATATTGAGTTAAACTCGCCTTTGTACAAAAAGCTAGGTAGGTATACTTATTGTAATGTATGCTAATTATCTACTGGTTGTACCTACAATAAATAATTAGGAATTAAGAAGAAGAACGAGTACTATAAAATCGGGATTTTTGGAGAATGAGTATAACGACCTCCGAGGTGTGGTAGGTGCCTTTGGAGGTTGATGGTTTGATACCAGTTCAATGCAATATAATACACGCTTGCTCAATGATCTGTAGAGCAAATCTGATTAAACTCCTCTGAAACGGTTTAACTAAAATTATGATTGTTATTAAAAAATTGTTTTTAAATTTTTTATATTCAATAGGTCTGCGAATAAGATGTCAACTATTTTTTTTATCCCGGAAATAGAGCCGCTGGCAACAGCTAGTATATACATAATACAGGTTAAGATTCTGCTATACCTTTTATAGTTCGCTTCCCTTAAAATAATCATACTTGACTTTTCGCATTTTTTGCAACTTACATATAGTTTGTCTAATGAAAGCTGAACCACGACATTTATTGATTTGCAACACCAGTAGACTATAAATGTCACCTCCTGTCATTTCTCTGTGATTGCGCGTTTACACTATGATTTTGATACTTTGTATGTATTCACATCAAATAAATATTAACGAGATTCATGCTATATCCAAAAATATTCGCTTTTGTATTAGATATTTGTACTTTTCGACAATATTTATTTAATTAATATAATTAATTATAAGTATTTATAAGTGTGACTGATGATGGATCAAGCAGCTTGGATGATGGTGAAGAATATTTGGAATCTGATTTTGATTATAATTCTTATATAATATTTTTTTCTAATAAATGAATTTCGTCTGATTCCTATAAGCCCGCTTGGAGATAGTTTTTAGTCTGGAATAACACAGGCAATATGTCTTGCTCACGTTCATAGGCCACATTTTGTCCGTGAAATATATTCCCAAGGGTAGCGGGAACGGGATCATAATTTCACGCAGGCATTGGCTAGTCTTAGTCTATATCTCCACTACATCTGCGGTTTTGGTCGGTTCGATTCCGACCTATCCATCCCCAATGGCCAACGGGGCCTAGAACAAAAGGAGATGTATGAATCGGAAGTAAAAAAGGCACAGGTCGAAAGTTGGAAGAACTTCTGCGGAAAGCAGGACAGGGAGGGCCTATGGGAGGGTGTGTATAGGGTAATTAGTAGGGCCACAGCACGGGAGGAGGACACTCCGCTTGCCGTCGGTGGGACTTACCTGGACGCCAAAGGATCAGCCGAGTTGCTGGCGTCGACTTTTTACCCACCTGATAGTGAGGAGGATGACAGTGAAGGGCACCGAAGAGTACGAGTAAAGGCGGGAAAGGTGGACGATGAGAGGGGCCATCGTGAAGATGACCCACCCTTTACGGTGGGCGAACTCTTCGATGCCCTTCACTTGTTCAATCCCAAGAAGGCTCCGGGGGCGGATGGCTTCACCGCCGATATCTGCACCCACGCCATACGGGCCGACCCCTTGCTTTTCCTGAAGCTGCTGAATCGGTGCCTTCACCACGGCTACTTTCCTAAAATATGGAAGGCAGCCGTGGTGGTGGCACTGAAGAAGCCGGGAAAGGACTCGTACACCGTCCCCAAGTCGTACAGACCTATTGGTCTGCTGCCCGTCTTGGGGAAGGCGTACGAGAGGATGCTGGTTGCCCGTCTCAGGTTCTACATCTTGCCCACAATTAGTATACGTCAGTATGGGTTCATGCCCCAGAAAAGCACCGAAGACGCCCTCTATGACCTTATGGGGCACATAAGGGCGCGTCTCGATGAGAAGAGGATCGTTCTTATGGTGTCCCTGGACATAGAGGGCGCCTTCGATAGCGCTTGGTGGCCCGCCATTAGGGTGCGGCTGGCAGAAGTGGGGTGCCCGGCAAACCTGAGACGGGTAATCAGTAGCTACCTAAGCGACAGGGAGGTAAGGGTAAGGTATGCGGGCGAGGAGTGCAGACGCTCCACGGAGAAGGGGTGCGTCCAGGGTTCGATCGGCGGCCCCCTGCTGTGGAACTTGTTGCTGGACCCATTACTTCACCAACTTGAGGGTAGGGCGGTTCACGTGCAGGCCTTTGCGGACGATGTGGTGCTCGTGTTCGATGGTGATAGCGCTCTGGAAATTGAGGGACAGGCCAATGCCTCTCTCGAGCATGTGCGGGAGTGGGGCATCGGAAACAAGCTGAAATTCGCACCGCACAAAACTTGTGCGATGGTAATCACGCGGAGGCTAAAGTACGATGTCCCACGCCTCAGCATGGGCGGGATAGACATTGGACTGTCCGAGGAGATCAAAATCCTGGGGCTCACTATCGACCACAAGCTCACATTTAACACACATGTCACCAATGTATGCAGAAAGGCGATCGCCATTTACCACAAATTGGCGCGGATGGCCCGGATCAGTTGGGGATTGCATCCCGAGGTGATCCGGACCATCTACAACGCCGCTGTGGAGCCGACGATTCTGTACGCGGCTAGCAGTTGGGGCGCGGCGGTGGACAAGCTTGGTGTCAGAAAGCAGTTGAACGTGGTGCAGCGCGGTTTCGCTCAGAAGCTCTCGAAGAGCTACCGGACGGTCTCCCTGCACTCGGGACTGATCCTGGCTGGGATGCGCCCTCTGGACCTCAGAGTTCGCGAGGTGGCCTCGTTATACGAGGCCAAGAGAGGGGTGTCCCAGTCATGGTTGGGAGACAGGGAGGTCGAACGGATGGCTCCGGCTATTGAGGCACCTCACCCCGCGGAGCATATGAACCTGGAGTTCACCAGTCTGGTAGACGAGGAACAATATCAAAGCACAGAAACGATTGCAACACGCATCTTTACGGACGGGAGCAAGATTGAGGGTCGCGTCGGTGCCGCGTTATCCATTTGGAATAACGGGACCGAAACCGCGACCCTCAAGCTTGCTCTCTCGCCGCACTGCACCGTCTACCAGGCCGAGCTCCTGGCCATATGCAAAGCGACCAGTGAGGTCCTCAAGCGAGGCGCGGCCACGTTCGGGATCCTCAGCGACAGCAGAGCCGCACTCCAGACGGTCACAAACCGTCATGCCCTCCACCCTCTGGCAGTTGAGGCCAGGCTTAACATCAAAAGGGGCTTGATCCAGGGCAAGGAAATATCCTTGTTCTGGATCAAGGCCCATGCAGGGTTGGAGGGAAATGAGCGCGCCGACGATCTGGCGAAGGAGGCGGCTCTGAGGTCGAAGAGGGCTCCACACTACGACCTGTGCCCGGTCTCATTCGTCAAGCGAGGCCTGAGGCAGGTCACGCTTGACAAATGGGACGAAAGGTACAGGACGGGTGAAACTGCTTCTGGGACCAAGCTCTTCTTCCCAAGCGCGGTGGCTGCGTACAGGATCGTCCGCAAAATGGAGATCGCCGGCACAACGACGCAGTTGCTGACAGGGCATGGTGGGTTCTCCGAATACTTGGCTCGGTTCAAGTGTAAGGAGGACCCATCGTGCGCCTGCGAGCCCGGCGTCGAGGAGACAGTCGCACATTTAATCGTGGACTGCCCAGTTTATGCCTTTGCAAGGTACAATTTAGAAAATAAATTAAGATTAAAAATTTGTATACAGAATCTACCAGATATTATGAAAAGACACACAGCAGATTTTCTCAGTTATGCAGTCCCAATTGTAAATTTAGTAAACAAGAAAAATAGCACATAGAAATCACCTGCTGGTATTGTTTTATACCAGACAGGTAGATTTAAGCTTAGATATAACGTGAGAAAAAATTGTATTAGTTTTAAGTTAATTGTTTAACATTAAGTATTATTAAGTAGAAATAAGTCTGTAAAATAAATATTAGATCTAACTCTTTAAAATAAAGAAAGAAAAAATTAAAAAGAGAAAAAGCCCCAGCTCCCAAATTATCCCAAGTATGAAAGGTATGGAATGAAAGTGCGAGAGGAATAAAAGCGAGAACTTGTATGGTACTAGAGGACGGAATGAAAGCGAGAATTCTTATATAGATTATATAAACATAAATTTCACACAACCCTGAGTGGGTTATATTAAAAATATCTGAGACTAGATAGAGCATCAACACTTTAAGAGAAGTAGGCTTTGACAATGTCAGAGATGCTAGGAAAAAAAAAAAAAAAAAAAAAAAAAAATGGCCAACGGGGGTGGTATTCGTAGGGATTTCAACATGAATAAACCTGATACCTTTTTCCCCGATATTCCCACAGTACCAAACTCACACGCAGGCGAAGTCGTGGGCAAAGGATAGTATTTAATAAAGAAATCAAAATATAAATAAGAATAACACCAAATAAAGTGCAATAAAATTCTTTATAATATCAGTTTAACTATAATTAAATAGGTACATACTTTTATTTCACGATCAAAATGTTTATCATCCAACTATAACTGGTGATACCTACCTGCCCTAATTTTTTTAAATTTGCCGCGGTTTTGTTGGTCCAGATTTTATTAGACAGAGTCTAGTCTTGTAGGATGATAGACTCTGTCTAATGAAAGCTGAACCACGACATTTATTGATTTGCAACACCAGTAGACTATAAATGTCACCTTCTGTCATTTCTCTGTGATTGCGCGTTGACATTATGATTTTGATACTTTGTTGTATTCATGAAGCTATAGATAAACATGGAGGCCTCACTTCCAATACCTACTTGATGCTCAGTCTGTATTTACTATCTTGCTCTCTGTGGGCCGACTTCTCTTTCTAAGTATGATAACCTTCTAAGCAAGAAATCACCATTTAAACAAGTTTAAACACTTACGCGTGGAATTTTATATCACATCCTTGACGCCACGTACTACCGCAACCACGCACTATACAATTTTGCACCATTTTTTGAGTTTATACTTATAATTAACTTTAAATAATTATGTTAAAAACCAAAACAATAATAAACAACCGCCATATTGTTTATTGATAGAGTTGACATGTAGTACTATTGTTGCCACATTACGTACTGAATCCATAGACAATGGGAATTTAATTCACTGATTTCCTGATTCAACAACCCAATCATGCATAATAAATGGCATATAATTTTTCAATTTCCACATTAATAATCGTAGTCGAACTATAGAGTTATTTATAAATCATTTTACTTGCATTTTTGGTTAGTATGGTCTATTTCTATAATTTACTAGGAGATACTAATAAGAAGATAGCAACATTGTACAAATACACGAAAGAGAAGTCGGCCCACAGAGAGTGAGATACAGACATGTAGGTATTTGGATCAAGCTGTTCTTCCCGGTTTGGCCTCCATGTTTATCTATAGCTTCATGGTTGTATTCACGTCAAATATTAACGAGATTCAGATGCTATATCCAAAAATATTCGGTTTTGTATTAGATATTTGTACTTTTCGACGATATTTATTTAAATAATGTAATTAATTATAAGTGTGACTGATGATGGATCAAGCAGCTCGGATTATGGTGAAGAATATTTGGAATCTAATTTTGATTATAATTAATAATATTTTTTTTCTAATAAATGAATTTCGTCTGATTCCTATAAGCCCGCTTGAAGATAGTTTTTAGTCTGGAATAACACAGGCAAAATGTTCATAGGCCAATTTCACTCGGGCAACAGCTAGTCTATATCTCCACCACATCAGCGGTTTTACTCGGTTCGATTCCGACATAACCAACCCCGATGGCCAACGGGTATTTGTTGGGGATTTGCACACGATTAAACCTGCTACCTTTTCTCTCTCATCCCGAGGCGAAGTCTTGGGCAATAGATAGTATTTAATAAAGAAATCAACATGTAAATAATAATGACACCAAATAAAGCGCAATGAAATTCTTTAAAAATACCAGTTAAACTTTAATAGGTGCATACTTTTATTTCACGATCAAAATGTTTTTATCCAACTATAACGGGTGATACCTGCCCTAATTTTTTTAAATTTGCCGCGGTTTTGTTGGTCCAGCTTTCATTAGACAAACTATAGATGCCGATGATGCCATAAGACAAGAGGTCTAATGACGGCATCATTCATTCGGATGTTGAAAAAGCCTTCAATCTTTTGGACAGCTGTCAACGAATATGTTGAAAAGCTCAACACGACGCTCTTGTCATTTTTGTACAAGCTTTTATTTAACTTGTTCTGTTAGTTTGTTAGTATGATAATATCGAGAGTCAGAAAATGGAGACGGTAAGTGGTGATCAGTAGAAGATAAATTCGCCATGTTTGGGCTCATTTAATTTCTTTGGTTATGCACTTACTAGGAAGCACCTATGCGACAAGGAGTGTAGTGCACGGCAGTACGTACGTACGGAACACTTACAGTCAGTCAAACAGCTCCCTAAGCAGGCCGGGGTACGGCAAGAGATTAATTGAAAGTTCATGACGCTACATGATATCGAGAGTCTGAAAATGGAGACGGTAAATGGTCATAGATAAACCCGTTGTATTTGGGCTCATTTGATTTGTTTGGTTATGCACTATAATGCTTGTTTTTAAAAAAGTAGGTGTTTTTAAGTAAATTATTAAAATGTTATATTTATGTTCTCATATCGGTGTGCGGGACGGAGCGTAGTGCACGGTAATACTGCGTAGACACGGCAAGACATTCACAGTTCATCTGCATTCGATTAATCTTTCATCATGATCGTACACCACTCGCTCGGAGCCTGGGATGCGTTTAGACTATCTTTTTCCTTTGATTTGGCTCTTGGTTTCTACGGGAGCGACTGCGGTCTGATCCCCCAACCTTGAATACCTTACACCTTGCTTGCAAGACCTTGATGGGGCCCGATACACCTTCATCATAATATGCCGTATCAAAACTTGTACACAATCCAAGCGGGCGGTGCCGAGAGCATCAGCTAGTCAGTAACAAGATGCGATAAAATAAAAGTTGTGTTAACTGACGAGCTTAAATAAGTTTGTTGATTGTGCATTCATAGTAGGTATGTAGTAGTCTCTCTTACGGCAAAATATTTTGAATGGTCATCATATCTTTTTAATATATATACATAAATCTCGTGTCACAATGTTTGTCCTCAATGGACTCCTAAACCACTTAACCGATTATAATAAAATTCGCACACCATGTGCAGTTCGATCCAACTTGAGAGATAGGATAGTTTTTGAAACGGATTTCGACATCCACGCGGGCGGAGCCGCGGGCAACAGCTAGTAATATTATATATTATAATAAGTAAGTATTATAAATGCGAAAGTTTGTGAGAATGTTTATGTTTGGATGTTTGTTACACAATCACACACAAACGGCTGAACAAATCCTGAAATTTGGTATACTTAGGAATACATAATTAGAGTGTAGAACTGTAGAATAATATATAGGATTTTATCTCTGGAATAGATTCCTATGGGACGCTGCTATGTGGCCAGAATTCACGCGGGTGTAGCTTCGTAGCAGTTAGTTATAACAATAAAACGTTAAGAATACTCCCATTCCGTAATGCATACACCAATAATGAAGTCTAGATTTGTTTTTATAGGTGCTACTACCGCTATCAGAAAAAGCGCGTGTGTCGCAGTGAAAGCCTGCAGCCGAGAGACGGCGAGCCCTACGTGCGTGTGCGCAACAACGGACCTGTTCCACCGAACGCTTCGTGATAAGCAGAGATAGTTACAACTCGAAAGTGATTTAGATATTGTCTTAGAGATATAAGTAACTGTTTGTACGCTTTTATATGTAGTTAGTGTCGAAGAAAAGGGCTGCGTCTGTTTGTAAGTGCGTACGAAATAGTCTAAATAAAATGTTTAATAGGTAGGTCTCATAACTAAATTCCATTCTATATAACCCGTATACGATACGGGTAATATACGGGTAATATATCGTAACTAAACTCTATTAGATATAAGTACTTAATCAGTATAAAACTGTAAATCTGTAAGCCAGGATTTTCATACAATTTCCTCTGCCGCATATCTATTCATACAGAAGTGATAACGTACTTACTGTCTTGTTTTTGAAAAGAATTAGGCTACTTTCCGAGTAGGTTAGTACACATGAACGTTGAAAAAGCGGAGGCGTATGCCAGAATCGCAACTAACTCTGATAATTGTCTTTGCCTGCCCCATCGGGAAATAGATGTTAGCAATTGGCAGGCATTATAAAAAAAATTAGAGGAGCAAGGATCATCCTTCAATACCTACTTATGTATTCATTGACCGTGTGAAGGAATGCTCATAAGGGTAATTTATACAAAATACGATTTGTATGTAGATACAGAGCTGGCTCAATTGGTACGTTGGAGACATCAACATACAGGTCATACATACACCTATAGCACGATAACCAAAGTCAGTTACTACTTATTGATGATAAGATTACATACATAATATTGTATAAGTACTCACGTCTGTTTATGAAGGTGGAGATGAGATACATGTTTCACCTTGTGAACTATGTGCTCCCTCAGAATAGAGTAGTATGAGAGTAGTACCGTCCACTAGCACTTGTTTATTGTCTGTATGGATAATGTCGAATGAAGAACAGTTTCATGCCTTAGTCTTTTTGCAGGAAAATGCGGTGATTTAAAAAATCTGTCAATAAGATTTTTATAGCACCGCTACGTAGGACTAATTTTTCACATAAGGTATTCCATTACTATTGTCTTTGACTAACCAAACAGTATTCATTGGTGCGCTATTTGTAAGTCCTACTCGTAGATATTCAGATTACAATCACTCAATGACTTTCCTGCACAGCAGACAGACCCTTCGTGTCTAAAATATCGATCTTACATTATATATTAAACACAGAGCCACCGACAATACTCACTCGTCTATTGTAATATGCACTATCATATAACTAGAAAAGTAGTCGAGATAAGACCACATTGATTCCATCGGTAGAGTCCTATCCTGAATAATATATAGAAGGGACGGAAACAAGCCCTCGTTATCAGTAGCGCAAGAACCTAATCACTTTCATTGCAACCCCGCGAAGGAGGTCGCGAGGCGAGCGCTATCACATACGCAGTCCGTCCCGCGCAGTGGGTGCGCGCAGGCGTGCGCGATGACAGCGTTCCCGCGCCGGCACCGAGACGATTCCGCGACGTTGTGAGCGACGCTAGCCGACATCGCGCGACGCCCGGCCGCAGCCGGGAATGGAGGCCTGTTGCGCGATCACAGCTGCCGAGGACCTTGTGGGCGACCAGGTACTGCAGCCTACCCAGTGACGCGCTGCCAGTGACATACGTTCAGTGCATACTGCCTCACACCAGTACCCTAGTTCCCAGTGACCCTTTGATATGCCGTGTTCACTTGTGTAGTTTGATCCCGAATTCCGCGCCGTATGCGATCTTATTTGGTTTGTAGACTAGATATAACATGTACCTACGACCGTCTTACTTTAGTTTGCACACATCTATACATAATATTATAATAAATCTGTAACTGATCGGTGTCTGTACATGGAAGATACATGAGAAAAAAATTATCAGGGAACTTTATGAATGTAATAGATGCCAAAACTATGATTTTTAGAATTTTTGTCTGTTTGTCTGTTTGTCTTTTTGTCTGTTTGTCTGTGCCTCTGTTTGCCCGCACTAAATTTTTGTTCACGCTAAAATCAGAAACTACTGGAGGGATTTTGATCAAACTTGGTACGATTATAGTTAATAGTTCTGTGTAACATATAGGCTACTTTTTATCCAAGCTGATACCCGTGGCTTCGCCCGCGCTTCGTTTTTAGGTCGTTTTTGGCCATATCTCCAGTTCTACTTAACCAATTACAACCAAACATACGGTAAATTTTTAGTCTAAGCAAGACCTTAAAAAAGTTCAGTACTTTTGACGTCCATCGCTGACGCGATGGACGTAAAAATACCAAACGGATTTTGATGCGGTTTTTTTTATTAGAAAGGTCTTGGTTAGACTCAAAATTTTATGCATATTTGATCGAAAGCGGCTATTAGAACCGGCGATATAGTAAAAAACGCAAAAATCGACGTCCACGCGGGCGGAGCCGCGGGCAACAGCTAGTAAATAATATATTTATAAACTCGGTCAAGCTTTTAAAAGTTTTCGACTTCGACCATCTACAAATACATCAAATTATTTCCGGTTAATAATTTAAACATGTATAGTTATTAACAATAATATTTTAAATTAATAATATTTAAACCTTTACGCGATGAAAATGTCACCAACCGGCGTTGTCAGACACAATCTGTGTGCCTAACTGTAATATATTATACGTACCTATTGTGTGTTATGTACCTATAATATGGACCTATGTACCTACCTATACGGTATATATGAAAGATATTCGCGTTCTGTACCTACTAAGGTTCTATTCTAGTTTTTGATATTCAATTCCAAATACATAGAAGTTGTATCGGTATTGTATGAAATAATATTTCTGACTTTATTTGAGAAAGTCGTGGACATTCACCATTCCACTTAGTATGTATTAGATAAATACCTTATGTTTAGGGCAGCTCCTTTTCTGCCTATATTTATACATTAGAATATCAATATTTATCTTTATTAATGCACCTTAGACTTGCAACTGTGGAAATTGGGCAAACGTGATATTTTTGCAGTACTAAGAATATTGAAGTTTTTACTTAACTTGCGAGTGGTTTAAAAGGACCAAGCAGGCTCCTTCCACTTGAATCCACCAATCTCGATCCACATGTGGATCTGGGGATACTTATTTTTCCACTTTAATCCATCGGTGGATTCATGGATACTTTTAATTCCTCAAGAATCCACCATCAAGTGGATCGAATAATACACATAATTATTATATGCCACTTCGATCCACAAACACGAGGATCCAAAAATACTAATATATTTTCTATGCCACTTGGATCCACTATCAAAATCTTCACATAAGATCTTCAAACTTAATTCCATGCTTCTGTGGCATCTAAATAATAACTATTATATATATTTTATTTAGACAGAATTTTTAAATTTATTTTATTACAGAGGTAAAGTCATGATATCCTTGGGAATTTTGTTGAAGAAATGTCAATACTCACAAAAGATTTATTAACTGTAGATAACACCGTAACAATAATGATTAGGGATCGGATCGGCTACAAAGCAAAATATTCAATGTGCTTTTGGTCTCCTCAAGTATAAGGTCTATGTAACCAATAGTCTATTATCTGATAAAAGACTTCTTGCTCAAGTGCTTCTTCAATGGTGCTTAATAGAGAACAATAATGAATTTATAATCATGCCGTTATGTACGTAGGTAGATTGAAAAGGAATAAAAATATCCCTAGATCCACCGGTGTATTAATGAGGAAGAAAAAGTAGTCAAGGATCCACCGGTGGAGTAATGAGGAAAAAAAAGTACTCAATGAATCCACTGGTGGATTCATTGAGGAATTAAAAGTATCCATGAATCCACCGGTGGATTAAAGTGGAAAAATAAGTATCCTCAGATCCACATGTGGATCGAGATTGGTGAATTCAAGTGGAAGGAGGCAAACCAATAAGGTACCTAACATTTGCCTGGAGTTGTACCTACTTATAATCAAATTGCGATAATATTTATAAAAAAATAATGTAACTAACGCAATCTGTTTGTGCGTGTTGTATCGATACAGAATAATAGGTACAGCAATAGTTGGGCGGTTGCGTACAAAAGACATCAACGGGACCGACGGCAACTTGTTTCTACTACATGTATTATTTTTCTCATGCCATTTAATATGCAACACGGATTTTTATATTTTCTTAGTACATAAATAACAAGTACTTATTAATGAATATCCTTTTGAATTTAATAGATAGATGGAGTTTTACTTTTTTATTACTTAAATTTAAACGTTATGAAATAAATGAGAAACACGTCATTTAATAATAACTTTTTAATACATAGGTATTTTAAGAGACCGCATTTAATTTCAATATACTATAACAGACTTTTTAATAAGCATCTAAGTAAATTTTAATAAGTCACAGGTTATCAAATTAAAAACAAAACGTTTATTTTCAAATATCGATAATTTAATAGATAATTATTATTTATATTAATGACATACTACGTAGCTAACGGATTGACTTAATAATTTTACAACCCAAGGATTGGTAAAGTTTTCGCCGAATAGGTTTAACAGTGTTACGGCTGATATGATTATGATGATGATGAGGTTTAACAACTTACTTTACGAGACCGACCTTTTAAGCACATATTGTGACCCCCGAAAGGATAAGTTTAACCGTCAGTCCCGGTTGTTAAACCAACATGGGTGCAATTTGTTATAAGTGGTTGCAGTCCTAAAAAATTCGTTAACCCAGGTTATCGGTTTAAAACTACAGACTGATATTCAAAATTCAACATTCGTAGTTTTACTCAAAGGCGACTCCAACTTAGTCGGGTAAAAGCTGGGCGCATAAACGGGGTTCAACATTAATTGTATTTACCTCTATATTCAGCCGTTTCTGAAATCCAGCCTTAAAGTCTTTCGAAATTGATGCTATAATTGTTGGTAACTTAATTGTTCTTTGCAAAAGAAAACTGTTATTAGCATGGCTGAGATATTACCTATAAGTATTCTCTTAAATACTCCTAATACAACATTTACACAGTTACCCCTCTTCCCCAATGGGTAGGCTGAGAACATTTTTCCATTTGCTGCAATCCTGTCACTATACCTTTCGCTTCTTCTACTTTCATAAGTGATTTTATACCTACATGCCTGTCGGTTGCGGGTTCTCTTGACGTGGTCTTTCTTCAAAATTTTCTCGATCTGATTTAAATACGTATAGCCAGTATCAAAAGCAGTTGACCATTTTTATGTTTGGTTGATATTTAGCTCTATTTAATTGTCTTGAAATTTTGATTACAATGTAAGTAATCATTTGCATTAAGGTTTTTAATTTTGAGATCTGCATAGATCTCTGCATCTCTGATTGCATAATCATCATCTACTTTTGATGCTGACTGTATGCCTACGTCGACCTCTACCGGATTGCCCATTCAATATCGCCCCCTTTTCTCTTGGGATTGGGCGCGCGGTCAGATGGCAGTCGCTTTTGATCTCTCAACTATTTGTCGTGTGTGTTCATACTGTTCATGTCTATTTAAATATTTGTCTGCATGAATATTATCTAGTTTGATATGGTCTGAATGATTCTATGTATAATATTTATGTATTCACAAAAAATGTGAGTGCGTGAGCTAGTGAACTAGGTTTCCTTGAGGTCTTCATTGCGCTGTGTCTAGAATATTATTACTATATCTAGTACACGAATAGCACTGAAATAATGGCAATTTTAATAATAGAACAACATAAGGAAGTTTCCACATTATTTCAACATTCACCAGACATTGAAGTAGGTGGAGTATTTAATTTGATCGGGAAATCCCGTTCAATTTCGTTTAAGAGATTTCCACTTCAAAGAAAATACATTGTAACAGTACTATGTATCTAGTGTTGTGTTTCTAAAAGTGAGCAGAGAATAGAAGCTTTCTGATGACTAAGTTTCTGCTTAGCATACAGCTTCTTCATCACCCAAGCATCAGTTATACAATATGGGGTTTTTCAAGAAGCGTGTAGAAGGTTCTTACCGGGTCCTTGGTGTTGCACACATCCATAACTAAAGGTAACCGCTTTTCATCAGGTGGGCCGTGCCCTTGTCTGTCAACTAATAAGTGATATAAAAAGTTTCGATTATTTCCAAAACCTGCACCTTGGAGACCGAGTACTACCATCCTACTTCTTTTTGACATAATTTGGTATATTTTTGAATCGACTGCCGTCTGATGCCCGTCAATCAAAGTTGGTAAGATCCTGATGGGACCACATACAGCTTGATTAAGATATATACAACTACTAGAATACAGTTTAACATGATGTAAGTCCAAACGGAAGGACATTAAATTCTGACGCTGCCGCCGCTGTGGTAAATGCTATCATATCATTCAATTTTAATGGCTAATGTCCGGAAGTTAAGTATTAAACTATTAGTAAATTTGTATAAAACACCACACACAAATAAATTATAATTAATAACTCTCGTAATTATCTTTTATATAACCTACTAGCCTATGTTCACGACTCACTGGCTATATCGCCGGTAGGTAGGTACTACTCAACTGATTGTGATTAAACATGCCTAAGATTGTGATATTAGAGAGGAGATTAAGCAGATAAAAATAACTGCCATGTACAGTCACAGCTAATTTCCTATTTTTAAACGGTTTTATTTAACTTGATTTGTTTGTTTGGGTCAAATCTAGTAATTGAAATTTGACGCCCCTTAAGTTGTTGGATTGGTCTGATATTTGGCAGAAATCTTTAGTTCTGATGACAATACAATTTAAAACCGTTTAACTTAAAAAACATTTTACTTAATTTATGAATAGATAGAATAGAATAGCATAAGAGTGAATACGTAAACAATAAGAGCCAACTTAGCCTTATCAACGACACTGTATCGCAAAGGAACATTATCATCATCACCGAGTGCAAATCCCGGTAGCATCTAATTCTTGGACTTAAGAGCCAGGTGGTTACGTTACTTGGTTCACCTTCATTTATTTGTTTATCTTGAGTTTTTCAGTCTAAAATGCGCCGTCTAATCCACAATCCCTTAAACAAAATTCTGCACCAAAGACTCCGTTCGTCCGTCAATCAGTAGATGTACTGGCTTTTAGGTGAGATTGGTTACAACTCCAGACCTTGATAGAACTTTACACACTTTTAACAACTGGTTACCAACTCAAATTAACCATCATGTGTCTACGTATGAGTAGGTACCTATAATAGATTTTCAGCCTCGATGTTAAGTGTATCTTTCAATTCAGTTCTGTACAGAAACCTCAGTGCGCGCCTCGCACTTGGCCCGCTTTTTTATTACCTACTTAATGGGACAATAAATAGGCATACATTATAATTTATTAACAGTAAAGTTAAGTGTATTTTTTTACATATATAGAAGACAGTCGGTACCAGCCATCCGTATTGTTAGATCTTCTAAACGCAACAGATTATAATGTGATTCTCATCAATAAAAACAGTGATTCAAGATAAAGGTTAATAGGTACGCATTATTAACCTCCCTCTTGAATCATTCTTTCTATATTTCAACAAATTAATAGAAAACAGTATAAACTAGGTACCTATATACTCACACAATTTAATAGGTACTGTTTCAAATCAATTTTTTTGAAATATAATTATAATTTATTGTAGAAGAAGAAGAAAAGAGCTTCAAACGAATACCTTTGAGATAATGTAACCAACAACAGGGTCAAAAAAGCGCCTTCGCTTAGATAAATAAGTATCTTTTATAGATAGCATACCTACAAGCCATTTTACCTTAAAAAATATTGCATAATATTAAGGTAATCTTTATCAAATTGAATATATGTTAGTTACCTCCCTTAAGAATTTTATTTATTCTGAAATTTTGTAAATTTAAAATTAGCAAGGTTTAGAAGTTCGGCAGTGTTGAAATCGGTTTTCGTCCTTACGAATTTATTCCCATGCAAAAATGCAACCTGGAACGCTAACATCTGTAATAGACCTTACATTTTCTGTCAATTTAATGTTAATGTACGTTACAACAATGTCGTTGCCAAGGTCACAATCACTTCGCGAATACAGGACGCAACGTAGGTAGGTATCTAGCACCTTCAGACAGACCGCGCAAGATCCATACCAGCGATCTCGGTTAGGTGGCGAGTAAAATTTAAATGAAGTATCTATTTCATAGCCATTTTAATTTACTCACACGTCGAACATCCCGTGCGATACAGGGATACGAGTGGATACGAGATGTTGAGATTGCGATGTGATTATTTCATACATTTTATAGAGAATGTTCAGTGTGTGGTTTTTCGATCACAGCGCCGAAGGTGTCATTCGCGTTTTGTCATGGTTCTCTCTCACATGTTACGACTCTATACAATTGAACTGCGCAAGTAATATTTGATTGCGGTTGACATAAGGGTGGAGGTAGTTCTCTAGAGTGTTAATTTGAACTGGAATTTTATACCCTAGCACATCAAATACTAATTTATTTGCTAAGCGTAGGTAGTTTGTAATTTTTTTTTCCAACTGATGTAGTTATTCTATCTTTGACAGGTTTATATTGAGCTCGTTGCGTTCGGTAATAATAATAGCGCAATAAATAAAAATCTTGTGTCACGATGTTTGTGGTTGCACTACTCCGGGATAGACCAACAGATTTTTTTTCAGGTATAAAAATTTGTTCTAGGTAATACCTGAAAAACATATTTTCTTACATTTTTATCGACCTCTCCTTTTTATAAACTGTGATTTTAGTATGTCTGTTTCACAGAACAAAGAAAAATCCTTGTCTGTATGAACAATAATAAATTAACCGTCGTGGTCGTATATACTTTACGTTGCTTTAAGCACGGAGCCATTCATTACGAACTGTTCAATTCAATTTGTAATGAATTCACATTTGTTTACATCCGATTTATTTTGATAACTTATTTGGCACTTTAGCTAGTATTTTATAATGTTCTAAGACTTTACAATTCACTATCTATAACTTGTAAACTATAACCGGTTTATGTCGGATTGGAACCGACTAGAACCGTACGTCGTCGGGTCTCAATTTAGTTTCCAGCATAGTCCAATTATTTTAATATTCAGGCTATGAACCGAGAACTTTACAACAACATTCCTTCATCCATTCTTTAGATGAGCGTCCGACATCTTAGTGATAAAATGCTACTACACAGGACACTGCTGTTCATCCCTTTGAAAATCCAATTATCAATAATTCTAAATAACTACATTGCCACTCACCCGTTCCTTAGTAAGAATTAAACAGGTAATTGTACATAAATTAACGTCGTCTTGTTTCAATAACTGTAATAAAAAAATAAGTATACTTGATTAAATATGAACCAAATCTATTATGTCTTACTTAAACTCGAAATATAAATAATACTAATATTCTTTATAAAAAAGTCTAATTTACCTTAATATGTTTTAAAAATAAAGGGCTCCGCCACAGGTCATTGCCGTGATGTAGCCTTAATTAATACAAAACATAGGTTTAGAATATTTTCTTTAATACTTCTTATGTTAACGTTACCTAATTTCAATAATAAACTCTTAGATTATTAATATGTCAATAAACTCATAAAAACATACTATAGTCCTTCCAAGTGTTTATTTTGCGTTTGACAGTTCAATTTTATATCAAATAGTTTTGTCCAATTGCATAACCGGACCTATTTCAAACAATAATAATCGACTTTATCTCTGAAGAAGTTGCCATCGATTTCACACATTGATATTTTAATTCTGCTCGATGTTTTATATTTTTTTATAAACTTCTTTGCTACTGAATCAAAATAATAATTAATAATATAATGATCAATTTACAGTAAAATAATACTGAAGTACCTGTTTTAACGGTTTTCACACAATACAGTGACACCTTTTAATATAACACATTAAAACTTCATCATTTGATGTTTTTATTAAAAGCAGATACAACAACTCACAAGTACAAACGCAAGACTGCATTAAGCGACGTAAATGCAATTAAGTGTAAACGGGTATTATGTGATTCAATAAATTATTGCAGTGAATACATTCGATCCCAACTCACTAGATGTGGCAAAATGTAACCGTTTTTGTTAAGCGTGTGAATTATCGCATTTTATAATTTAACCGAGACATTTAAAGCATTTTAATGTTCAAAATGAGTTATAAGTAGGGTAGATACATATATTATGATTTGCCAGTTTATATAATTTCTTCGTCACGCATTTCCAAGTTTACTTGTAAGCACGATTAATGCAACAGTTACATTCTATATAAAACCGCTGTCAAACGCAAAACATCGACTTGGAAGGACTATTTCATGAGAACATCGAATAAACACAAAATAGAACTGTAAAATCATAAAATAAAATTCCAAAAAGAGCCTCTCCGGCGTGGCATCGAACCCCGGTCTCCCGCGTGACAGGCGGGGATACTTACCACTATACTACCGAAGACTTGTTGGATCGCGTTAAAGTTGTCGTTCAGTTATTATTTTGATTTGATGTATTTTCACTTATCAGTTTGATTGATTCAGCCATGATTCAGTGTGATATCAGGGAAGAAGCATTCAGCAAACTAATTAGGTACCTATGTAGATAAAATTGATTATAATTCAATTGTAACATATCGGCACCTAGGATTAGCAGAAATCAATTAGTTAAATAAATAAATAAATATTCTACGACATTCTAGACATCGCTCCCTAGACCCAAAGTAAGCTTAGTTTAACCAGCTTGTGTTATGGGTAACTAACCCATAACACAAGTAAGTTAAGTACTTAAGTTAGTTTGCTATTATTAAAAAAATGTTGCTCGGGAATGCGGGGTCAGACGGCATCCGCTCCTGTAAAAGCGTTTTGGTTTACCAATGGAGGAATAGAAGAGCGAACGCCGCCGGGCTTCGAAGTGCAAGCTTCGGGTACAACTGGTGTGTAAGCTCGATGATGTTAGGATTCCTATTATAATACCTAGTTTACGGGATATTTACCATGTTCGTTTGTTATATTGAGCATACGATAATTCGGCTCTGCTGCAAGTACCATGGTCACAGACGTACAGTCTGTGGGTACCTACATCAAACATGGTAAATATCACAATATTATATGGTAGGTAATTTAAATGACCATGTCAATCTAAAATTCTATGATGTTAGAATTTTAGCTATAAATCTGTAATAATCAATTGTGTTTCAGATTGTCCCGGGCGGCGGCCGTTGGGGTGCTCCACACGCCGCAGGGCTCCTCGACTCTTGGTTTCAGATGCAGGTTAGTATTAAGATAAGAAAAAGAGAGAGAATCGAATGTTTCCATATGAAATCTATCTCACGTCAACCGTCAATTGAGTGAGTGCATTCTTGCTCGACTTGCTTCAGTTTTGTAGAAAAAGATTTTTATCGGACACTCACCCTTCAACTTGTAATATCGAATCAAAAGCCGGGTAGGCAGCGGTTAGTGCCGAATAGTGAGAAGCTCCTCATACGAACACGTCGATGACGATATGACATGAGATTCATCATCAGTAATTCAACTTCATTGATTTTTAAAACTCGACGACGTTATCCTTAAAAATATTCTAGGTACCACTGACGGCTGAATAACCGCGAATACTCGTAGTACGCCTATGGAATTGGAACGTTAGTGTGATAAACTCACTACCACCTTTACGGTTAACCTACAATACATGATTATATGATCGAATTTAGATCTTCCTGTGACACTTCAAAGTTAATTTTAGAATGACAATAAAACATCAGTAAGTAAAGACTAATTTGTATTCTGCATGAAGTAGTGACATTGTCACGTCCCTACAAACGACATGTATTTACGTAGATCTAATAATAATAATTTGAGTTGGTATCACAAGAATACGTCACTCACTATTTGCTTACCGTTTTAGTTAGCAATTCATGGATTTATTTGGTTATTATTTCTCCGCAAAATCACTTTTATCATCCGAAGCGCCAATTTATCACGTTATGTATTTTGGTGTGTTGATGAAATCGTCGTCTACGGATTTGTTCAAAGACAGTAAATTCTGTTACTTAACCATATTTCAACCATGGCCCAGGCGTGACCGGTGGTAGGCCGTTTCGAGGTGGTTCAGAGAAAAATTTTCAGCCTTTTTGACATCAGCATCTAATTTTAATATCATGAAGAAATTTATTATATTTTAAATTTATCATTTTAATGACGGAAAATTAACAAAATATCTTGAATCTCAAATGCTCAACCTTGTTGGGAAACTGAGTTACACAGTTGAGTGGACACAAAAAAATATGAAAGGCCGACTAACTGACAGATTACACCAATTTACACGGTACATAACGTGAGGAGACGCTATTGTCAGGGGGCAACCACCGTGGCACGTATGGGAATCGGTATTGTGTAACGTAGGGGCTAATAGAGCGAAGCAATTTTGGTTTGTACGCTTTAAACCAATAGTTTTTTGACCAATTTCTCGAAAGCTTTTTCAATGCACGATCTTGATTTCATTTTCAAATAAAGTTTTATTGCTAGTCAAAAACTTTAAGATAGGCCGGTGACAGACTCCACTACAATTTCCCAACACTTATTTCAACACTAGCAACCCGCCATCTAGTCGTTTAGGTTTATAATGGTATTTTTTTTTAAAATTTAACCCATCACAATATTTACACATAACGTATTATTACGAGTATGTATATTATTGCTAGGCCTATATCCATAAAGATATATCGGTTTGCTTTATCTGTGGAATCGAAGCCTGGTTATCCCAATCACAGGTTCTTGGAAAAGAAGGAACGGGGAGAATGGTTTCCAAGTTGGAAACCATTATCTCCGTTCCTTCTTAACATTAACCGTAGAATTCATTTGTGTAAATATTACATGGGAGAACAAATTAAATTGACAATTAATTAAAATAATAATGTAAGTAGGTATTAATAAATAAACAAAGTTCAAAATTCGGCCTCTCTCTTTTTATACTATTACTAGCTGACCCGGCAAACTTTGTTTTGCATTTTATGGGTGAACAACCCTTATCACTTAGGGGTATGGAAAATAGATAATAGCCGATTCTCAGACCTACTGAATACGCATATAAAATTTAGTAAAAATCGGTAAAGCCGTTTCGGAGGAGTGCGGTAACTAACATTGTGGCATAGAAATTTTTGTCCGCACTAAATTTTTGTTCACGCTAAAATCAGAAACTACTGGAGGGATTTTGATCAAACTTGGTACGATTATAGTTCATAGTTCTGGGTAACATATACTTTTTATACAAGCTGATACCCGTGTAACCTCATAAAAATATAAATTTCTTCAATGTGAATGTGTGATCCAGGCAGATCAGGGTGTACTTAGAACAAAATTGTGAGTGAAGGACTTTTCAGCCTACTGTTTGCACACGTAATAAATAACTAATAATTAAATGCATAATATGTACACCTATACTTAAGTAATATAAGTAATTCGTTTTAAAAAAATCGTTTTATATCACGTTTCTTACGAAATACTTAATAACAAACGAACCTTTCTGCTAAGCATTGCTGGCAGATCCAGTAAAAATGAATTAAAAACCACGAGCAAATTTGTTCAAAGTAGGTACCTATATCAAATTCATAGAGCAAAATATTTGTCTGTGTCTGGCACCCGCCTCATGTACGTAGTTACAAAGTAGTAAATTACAATCACTATGCTCTATGAAAAGCGTTCTATTATGATGCAAAAGCGATGCGTTGATTGTTGCGCTACAATAGAGCAATTAGTATTATTTGCTTGCTTCACTGATTAAATGTCCGGCATTCGCGCCTAACTTACCTTAATTGCAACAAAAGGCGTTGTTTGTAATCTAATGTAAAATTTAGAAAATCAATAATAATTTGTCATAAATACAATATCACGACCTTAAAAGCGATATTGACACTTGGACACTAATGACGTGGAAATGACGACTAAGGTACCTACTGCTATCTTGTATTATGTACTTTCCTTTCGAAATTTCGGTCCGCACATAACCATATTTGAATCGGAGAGGAAACAATCGCTTACTTTGTAGATGATAAGATTAGATACGTTCTGGTTTTATAATGTTTTACCTACTTATGCAGGCCCACTATTTTAGGTACCTATTATTAGTATCGGACAAAATTAATAGTCATATTAGTGAACAAAACTGGAGCCGGGCGGACGTAGTCCCCGGGTTACGAGGGAGATCTTTGGATGCCACCGGGGCTCAACAAAAAAGGTATTTTTAAATTAATTAAGACGCCTGTTCGTCATTGAAATAATTAAACATCAAACTATATTTATAGTGCTCTCCATAGTTTCAAGACATTAGAAACCGATATTCTATGATTCTGCTACCGATGTTACTTGTTTTACCCATTTTAAGTACCTACTCGTATAATATTTTACGATCCGTTGTATTTTACGGTCCTATTGAATTCAATTTACCATATAACTTTAAACTCTAATTGAAAAACATTTATTAGGCTGCATAATAGAACGAATGAAATATTTAATATATAATAGCTACTCCGTTCCACTAACAGCAAATACAAACCTTGCGTTAAAATAAAACGTAGGTTTAATAATAATACGTTTTTAAAACGCGTTATTTCAAAACTTACGAATTGAAAATCAAATTTCACAATCCAATTCAAAACGAATCATCCCATGAGTGACACTGAAGATTTAACAGTTATAACCTTACGAAAATAGGTAGGTTTTGTTTAGACAGATCACACGGAATACCGAAGCTGTTTTTTTGTCTAATCGATTTCGGCTATTGATTTGGAAGATTGAGTGACGGTCGACTCTCACTCTACTACCCAAAAAGCGAACTAAATTACTACGAGTAGTAGAGATTCCATTGACCGGTCCAGCTAAGCTAAATTCCTTGTGATAGGAGTGGGTACGACTGACGTGTAACCCAGGCCCTCTCGGTCGTCAGGTCGACTTCTTAACCACTAAGCTACCAACACTTAACTCTTCGAAATAAATTCTTTTAGTTTAGTTCGAGCTTGCGCTTCATATCGGAGAAATTCGTTCTTAACATAGGTACAAGGAAGCAACAACAAAATGTACGGATATGAATGCTGTTATCAATACGCGGCCCGCGGTAACGAACGATAGCTGTGCACTTTTTCAGTAAGTACCTAACTGTTAACAAGAAATAAGAAAGTCAGTTTTTCATACCACAACCGTAATGCTTGTTATGAACTAAATGAGTTGGGTTCGTATAATTTTAATTGATAACAACTTACTTAGTCAGCTTGATTGTATAACTATCTAGTTTTTTATACTTACCATTTTGGGGGCATATAAGCACACGGCCCACCTGATGGAAAGCGGTAATCGTGGCCTGTTATACTTAGACGTGTCGTGTAGGTACCTACAACACCAGGGGCGTCACAATCGCACTGCCGACCCCGAATAAACCTTTTATTATGTCATATTGTAATCGGTTGGGCAAAACGCAGTATTGCCGTATTTCACGGCGTTCAACATTCCTAAGCGTACCTACATAGAAAGAAGTTTTTAACTTTAACAAACATTAGGTTCCTTCCTCCTTCTCTTTAATTGACTTATCTTCTGGGGTCCACTACCCCTTCTTTCGATTTGACTATGTTACCTAAATTTGGTGAGGGCGACTACCATTTGACTGAATTTTAACCCTGAGAGGTTGTCGGAGTATTGTCCGTTAATCAGTAGGACTTAATTTTTGTTCTAAACTATACGGTAATCTGCATAATAAGTTATATCACTTCGACCAAAGCTGGATTTGGTGGTCAAACTATTGCTGATGAACTAACACCTAAGCATAAATACAACAGAAAAATGGAGGTATCACCTGCAGGTCACTAAGTTGAAAAGAACATGGCGCTATAACTATTAATCTTCTTTATGGTGTACTTTATGCCAACCTGCAGAGGCGGCATTACTACCGATCTGCAATGACAGTTGATGGCAGTGAGTCCAATCTCAGCCGGGTCAAACGGCTGCTGAACCCACTCCTGTTACGAACAAATATACGCGTAGTGCAGTTTGAATGGTCGATGGGTCGACATACCCACTATCTTTCTTCCTATTCCAGAAGGACCGTAAAAAGCATGTTGAACTCATAAAATCATTGTTTTTACGAGTTTTAACACGTGTGAGATCCAAAAAGTACATGTGAAAGCAATGTCTTTTAAACCATTTTTAGACTCTCACTTGTTCAAATTTCTCGTGGCTCTAATAAAGCCCAAATATTTATTCTGATTGCTTATGTTTAAAAATGGCATCTGTTAGGTTTTGCATTAAAGTATAGCAGTCTTTTTAAAATTCAGTGCGTCAATTGACTGCACCTCGGTAGCTGGTTCTTACAGCCTTGCTAGGTTGAAGTCCAAAAAATACAGTAGTTCTTAGAAGTTGCTGAATACTAAGAAATTTTCTAACATCAAATTTTCAAATCAAAAAAGTTAGTAATTTCGATTACGAATTCTTTTAAGATAAGATCTACATACAAGAAACAGTTAAGCTAAGGCATCAAACAAAACCATTATGAGTTTCGTAATTCACCCTTCTATTTCAAACACGTGTATTATATCTGTTTAGTGATAATACTCACTACATTCTAGAATGTCGAGAAGGTTTACAACGCCAGCTTTCATCTGATTCTGAAAAATCTAGCTCCTTTTTGCAGGATTGATTTTATGAATTTGCCACCCAAGGTGATAACCTAAAATAAATAGGTAAGTAATTAAAATTTAAATTTGTAAGTAGGTACCTAATAATACGAGTATATTGTCCTACCTTCCTCCAGTAATAAAGTCTAGAAACATCTTTTAATGATTAATGTAAAATAGTTTTTTTTTTATTGCGTGCGTCAGATATACCTAATAGGTAGGTACACTTTTCACTAGGGGGCATCGAGGACGAGAAATGAAATATTTTAATAAAATTCATACAATGGTATCATTGTCCATTGGAGTGTATAGAGGAAGTCACAAGTTTTGTCGCTGGCAGTCCGAGACCACTCATGCATATTGCGCCGATTACACGAACACGTGAATAAATATGAACCGTCTACAGATGAAGTACTATTATTTAAGAATAAAAAACGAATATCATGGAGTTTGATAATGCGAACGTAATTGTTACAAGTTACCTGTGTGCCTTACTGTCTTTTAAGAGAGTAGTTTCATACTATTAGGGTGGCAAACATGATTACGACCCGTGTCATTAACTTAGTCGTCAGCAGTGCCACTTTTTTTATACCACTTAGATGGCAGACAAGCGCACGGCCCACCTGATAGACTGATCGATGGAGCAACCCATCCATGTTATAAAAAATAGAATTGTAAAGCTTGATCTTTTGCGTTATTCTTTGGGTTTCAGTATATCCAATAAGTGGTAAAATTTAGGTACGTGGGTAAAAGAAGAGGTCAAAATGTAAATAATAAACAGATTTTAGCGCTTTTCCGACGAAGTTCTTACGGAACCCATTAAGGTCTCCTAAAGCTCATTCGGTTTGTTTTCCAGAAACATATTTTGAAGTGAACTTTTTTACGTTCAATCATTTATGTTTCTATGCGGACCACTTATTTATTTTGCCGCAATCTATGAAATAAAACATAGGTATAGGCTAATCGAATAGGTATAATTGTATTTTCCAAACAGCTTCATCGATCAACGATCTATTCCCACTAGTTCATTTGGACGATCACTATCTATGGAAAATATATCAATTATAAGGGAAGTACCTAAATAGAAAGTGAAAAACAAACTTCAAATATGACATAAAGATCCAAAAGCGATCCGCAACAAGATTTATTCCTGGAAACAATTCCGATCCAATGGTACAGTCAGCATATATAGTTGGTTCAGGAAATAGTACATAAATAAATACAAGATGCAATATTTATAATTCGTATGACATGTGAGAAACGCTAAACGTCTGCCGTAGGAAGAAAATGGCAAATAACTCGGTCCTCTTGTGACAGCTTTCAGAATATCTACGAAACGGCATTCACTTCGTCGGCAAACTTCGACATTTTCCGTGAAGCGACTGCCATCGTACCGCCAGCCACTACCTACTGGCGATAACAAAGTTCTGTAGTTTTTAATTAGACCATTTTGCCGACCGTTTTTTTTTATTTATAGTATTTGTTTCTGAACTTTTGTCTATCAAGGTAGGTACTGATTACTAACTTTTGTAACTACACGTTTCATTCCCAGAAACCACATCAATCGTCCCAACCGCAGACCGCAACACTTAAATGGGTTATGAGAGTCGCCTGGAACATATCACATACACTTGATCCCTATGTGTGCGTACTTGTCACGCGATATAACAGTGTTATTTATATATGACAGTTGTCCTTTGTAGCATTGCAAAACTAAAATCATTTATTGGAGTTAACTTGCTATTAAGTTGTCACTTATATTTTGTTACGTGTTCTTTAATCGCTTGTGCGTAACGATGTATAGTATAGGTATACCTATATTTCACAGTCGGTCAACTTGGTCATTTAATTGGACGCCTAGGCCCTTCATCAAACGTCTGCATCCAATCCGATTCCGGGGATATACTTATACAAAAAAAGGTTGACAAAATGACTTTATACACTTGACGAGGTAATACCTATTTACACTACATGACCAGTGTGCAACTTACGTCTCCTGCTGTGTCAGTCGTTCCATATCATTCTAATAGAGTTGTAATAGGGTTGTGTCCTATTTTTTTATTACTATCGTAAAATGTAGTGGATGAATGAAGTGCAGGGGAATATCGCATTGATACCTAAATAATTTAAATCTATCGTAAGTCTAGCTAAAAAGTAATTTCTGACCTAATTTTAATATGTACATTTTATTTTAACCTATTTTTGGTACTAAAATAAGGAAAAGCCATAGTTTCAGTTTAGTTTCGTAACATAAGACACGAAGCAATATTGAGTAGGTACTATTAGGTATTCTGTGGTATTGGTAAGAATCTGAGGGTCATGGAGACTACCCTACAATTCACTGTGTGAAATTATATTAAACGCACCATTAGACCGCCGCGCACTGTGACATCGGCCATTGTTCCGAACGCGAGCGCTACCTAATAAGCCTACTAGTCGCTAAGTAATCATTGCCGACCGTTGTACTCCTATCCGTAGATCTGCCCGTGTGGCTTACTGAAATAGTCATTAGGTTTTCTGAAATTTTTTAATTTTCTGCATAATTTTCTTAATTTTACAAGTTTTTATTAACTTGCTTCATTAGCTTGTCGGTCAACAACGTCAACAAATTCATTGCGGAATTACTAGGTCACCCGCCGTGAGCCCTGACCTCACACCTTGCAATTTTTATTTATTTCCGAAAAAGAAAGAAAACACCGAGATAAACTTTTTATCGATGCCGAGGAAGTTGTGGCTGCGTTTCAAAAGGCCGTCGTAGACGAGTGGGCTCAGTGCTTTTAGTACCTACGTATAATACCTATAATGAAAACGTTTAATCCCTACACAACACAAGTTCAATATTTTGATGAGATGATTAACCATTGAAAACACGTATAAGAATCCATATACACTAGAAAAACAAAGCTTACACGTACAACAACTTTTATGTTGACTTAAATGTATGTAAGTGTGAACGATTATTTTGGATTCGTACTTTACAGCGATTTCATTACATTCTAACACTAGATATGGTAGAGTGTAAGTAGCTGTTTTCATTGAGTGAGCAAATAATCGTAAATTTTAAATCAACCGAAACAATTAAAGCATTTTAATTTTGGTATGAGTTTTTTTTTTTTTTTTTTTTTATTTATTCATTCAGAAACAAACGGTCATACATATGAGTATTAAGTATAAAAGTTAACCTTAAACTATAGACCTACAGTTTCCTTAATTTACATATAAGACTGTACTTTTTTCTACACATTTTTACATTTTTTTTTTTTTTTTTTTTAGTTTTAAATAGGGTAGATACAATTATGATACGCTAGTTTATATAATTTCTTGGTCATGCAAGCCATGTATCCAGGCTTGTCCTAGTTCGGCTGCAGATGCTATAACTTTGTGCAAATGTTAATTTTAGCTTTATGTATTAACCTATGTTTAATTTAAGTTTTCTTGGTGAAATAAATAAAATAAATTAATTAATTTAATTCAATTTCCAAGTTTACTTGTACGATTAATGCAACAGTTACATTCTAAAACCGCTGTCATACACAAACATACGGCGTGGAAGGACTATAGTCTTTAATGAAGAAATAAGTTGAATTTCAAGCGAATTAATATTTCACAAGTTGTCTGATTAACGCTATTACATCGGGCAGATACCAGTTAGTACTAGTCATTATGTTGATAAGCTACCTACCATAATACCGAAATAAACAAATGATCATTTTCAAAAGTAGTGGCAAAATTTGACTGACTAATTCGCGCTTAAAGAGAATGGTTAGTTAGATACTAGTGAGATTATTAGCTAAGGTAAGTATTTCATAACAGTTCTTTGACTGCCAAGTAGATATAGGTTCCACAAACTCAAAATATCTTTTACATTTTAATAACATTTTACACTTGAACGATTTTACTCAGTTGCGTAAGCGCAACGTAAATGAGATTCATATGAGGGGGCATGGGGGACGAGGGGTCGTCGAGAGGGGAGAGGGGATATAGTGACAGGATTCACGGTCCAACTGAGGAACACAATGATCGCGCTCAATACTTGATCGATTATGCCATTATGTGTATACGTAAATGGTACATACAAGTAATACACATAGATGGTACCGCTATTGTACGACATGTGTGTGCTTATGTGAGTGCTCGCTAGACGAATTACTAGTCTTCACCAGACGCTTGTCTTTTAACTTCGTGACGATCTCTTCATTTATCCATCTGGCGAGTCCCTACTTACTGGACACTGAACATTGTTCTCTAGAGCTCTAAAGGGAGGACCTTAATGATTTCAAAAATATTAACAAATCATTCATCGTTTTAGTGTAGCTAAACTTAATCGCACCTATAAATAAAAGACTGTTAGATATACCTATACCTACCGTCTTTGAGCACAGGCATGAGCGGAATGACACACGTTCTCAAATTTTTTTTTTAGATATACTAACCAGACCTAATTGGATCTCTATATGCATGATAATTAAATTATATTAATAGGTAGTCGCATATTCGTATGCATGCTGTTAAATCCAGGAATAGTACTCGATATTATACTCAATGTAATCGACGATTTATTTACCATTGTATGTCCTCTCACATTTTAACTTAATTATGTACCTACAACAACCTATAGTTTTTCCTTAAATTATTTGTTGTCTAACTATATAAATACCGACAAGTATAAATCCATTGATAAATAGATAAAATCCGCGAAAACATGGCATAGCATACACCATGCCAGCGATATGAACGTAGATATAGCAGATATGCTGTATCAAAAAGCAAACTCAAGTTAGCCTCGGTTACTTAGAATATTTATCGGTGTAAATACACGTAGTTGCTACAACTTAAGTGTGGCTTGTTTGTCGTTTGATTCAGCCTCAAAGAATGCCATTGGTCGACTTTAAAAGAAACTGTACAAATATGTTTAAAACTATTTTGGTGTTGCGCTTTTCACTTTGGCATGTGTGTGGGTAACGCCTCTACCACGTATGGGACAAGGTGCTAAGTTGCTCAACATTTTCTTTCTTATTTTAACCTAACCTTTCCATTTAATATAAATCTGTCAGCAGAACCAAGAAAGATTCAATTCTAACTTGTAGGTGCCAAATCACAAAAGATTCAAGTACCGTAAACTGAATTTATGACAGATTTCAAACACGGATTTTTAAAGAGGCTAAGCTGTTATGTTTTGCTTAAACAAAACATAAACTAAGCTCGAATACCTGTACTTATTTATCGGAGAAACTATAAAACAAGACGAATGGGACAATAAACAATGCATAATATTTAAAAAATATTCGAATTTATTGAGTAAAAGTTGTACAAGCAGCTTTCACTAAGTAGAACCAATATATTACTTAATTGCTGAATATGTTCAGTGACTCATTAGAAAAAATATATTTTGTGTTTAACTGTCCACTAACGAGTCGGAACGTCTCGTTCCTTTAAAATGTCATCTGTACTCTATAGGTACTTCATAATACTTATCTGTCTCCAAATGACTCATTAGAAACCCGTTGTTCTTTCGGTACATTATATACCTATTACGTACAATAACTGCTTAATTTTTAATCGTATTTTGTACTTTGTTGAAGCTAATATTTATGAAAAATGATATTACATCATTTGTCATAAATATTTTATTCCTGATAAATAAAGTTTTGGTTTCACGCTTTAATAACTGACTGCCATAATTGCCATGATTTGAAATACTTAAAAGAGACACTCTCTTTTAAGTATTTCAAATCAGACAAAACTTATACAAAAACTTCTTCATCCCAACAGAACTCCTTTGTTTATCAGTTTTTCGCATGAAAGTACAGATATACTTTTAAAAATGTATTTATTCACATTGTAAAGCAAAACAATAATAATTTATATTGAACTAAACGTAATTTACTTTTACACATTTATATGCGTAATGTTGGCATTTAAATGGGCAGTGTTGCCACTATGGAGGAAAAACATTGTTGGTTTTGTTAGATTTTTCCTTTTAATTTTTCTTAATTGCTCTGTTTTTTGTGAAATTTGTTAATTTTTATACCTAATTTGCTCAAATGTAGGTACTATTTTGTGTGCTGCGGTGGCCAAAATAAATGTACTTACATATTTCTTTCTTTTTTTCTTTTTTCTAATGACGCCACTATTCGGATGTAAGCAAAACTACTTCATAGACACTACTCGTAATATAATTTTCTGACATTAGAACTCAACTTCAATCGGCGCCCTAAACGAATTTACAAAGATTCATTCTAGTAAATAATGAAATGTAATTTAATTACATTCTGTGGGCAATTCTCAAATATAAGATTATTTATTATATCATTGAATCTTGAAGATTAAAAAAGTAAACCATTTTTTACTGGCGAAATAATTTTTATGAAAACAAACTTTTTAAACTTTGGTGTTTAAATAAAAAGAAGCAATGAATTAGGTATATGTCCTATACTATTAGGGCGTGAATAATAAACACGATGCAAGAGGCTTAAATAAAGCGTAAGGCATTATCAAAGTAAAATGGTTGAAAGCATACGCGTCGTATCGATATTTTTTCTTTCCTTTTTTAATTACACGCGCCTTAAATTGTTTGTCCTCTCTTCACGCTTTAAAATAGCTACCTACCTATGTCGCGTTTCGGGAGGAAAGGTGGAAATGTAGACGGATTACGTTACGGCTTACGGCACGTAAACACCAGATAATGAGTTAATGTATGTTGACAGTCTCGTCTGTGTAACAGCTACAAAAATTTGCAAGCTAGTTGATAGGTAGTTATGGCCCTTTTTTTGTTCTGGACAATCTAGTAATAGTCATAGGGGTCATTGAAACAGACGCAGAAAACTTGACATGACAGACAGAATGAGAAACCATATCAATAAAACGATCTAAAGTTATGTGATCTGCTTTATGTAATAATAATATAACGCAAACAAATATACGGCATAATTATGCTTAATTGGTCTAACTTGGAACTTCGATATCGCCATTGGTCATTGGACCATTGGTTGTGGAGGTCAGATGGCAGTCGCTCCACGGAAAATATCGAAGTTCAGCCGCATCACAGTTAGACTGGAAAGCCGACCCCAACTGAGTTGGGAAAAGGTTCAGAGAATGATGAATTATGCTTAATTGGTAGTTAAATCTGTATTAGGTATATACTAGCTGATGGCCGCGGCACCGCCCGCGCAGAAGTCAGTTATCAGATTCTTTGGTCATATCGCCAGTTTTATTCAACCAAATATGCGACCGAATTTAAGTTTGACCAAGATCTTTGTAGTACAAAAAACATTGCATCAAAATTCGTTCTGTAGTTTTGCATTTATGGTAACAACACAACATATTTGGCTGGATAATCAACATTATAAATAAAATGATTTATAAATCATTAAAATTTGTTTTTTCTTTGTATATTAGATACTTATATAGGCAGGTATAGCGACAAATATTACAATTTTGAACTTTATTATGAGAAAGGTTATACCTAGGTAATGCAAAGAAAATGAAAGTGTACCTACAGCTGTACAGGGCTCTACCAACATCCTTGCGGCCAAACCTCACGTTACATATATTATTAATCGACTTTGAAATAGAAGGAGATTATTAATTCAAAATATCTGTATAAATGTCATTTTTATAATTACCTAGATGTTTGCGCTTGGCGGAACCCACGTGCTGACATTTTACGTGGTTTTCCAAAAAAAAAATGTTTCACATAGAGCTATTAGCTAGAGCATTTAACAGACACGTAAAAAATTTATTAAAATCATCGTTTCATATAATAATATCATAAGTATTTTCATCCGAAAATTTGGGAACCAAAGACATAGGTATTCATGAACTTGGACATGGAGTAGAGGGTCGGTTACTAGATCTTTTTACAAAAAAAAGAAATCGAAAGCATTATGAAAATGCTTTTAAGGGTCTAGGTCTAGTACAGTGTTGCAATAAATAAAATTACCTACATGTAGTATTAGTGCTGTTTCGTAAGTAGGTATTTACTGAAGCTGGCGGAGGGCGATGAGTTTGTCGGAACACTTGAATGATTACAAAGCGGCTGCACTCGTGTTGCTTGTGCCCGTTCCGGATAGGGTCCGCACAGGTGCACTGCCTTATTAGGCCTCCTATCTCTCACTACCAGCCATGAACATTTCTAGACATTGTTATATTGTACATTTTAAACGATAATATTTTCTTTTTTTATCTATCTTTTTAAAAACTTTGCAAATACTGTTCTTAACCTATCTAAAGCACTAAGACGAGTAGATACTCTAAGAACGTCTCGTAGATTTATATAGATGACTCTCAAAACATAATAAGTAATACCTACTAGCTTTGATCGTGGCTCCACCCGCGCGTAATTCAGGTCCTGTGATTAAAAAAAGCATATTTTATTTTATAAAAAAACCTTGTTCGGACAATAACGAATAGGTACTAAAAAATCGATTTGTTGCAGTCGTTCAGAATCAAAGTTATTTAAATAGTGATTAATAGTGCCTTTTACTCAAATAATCAGGTTTTTTACTAAACAAAACACCATCACCTATCAGTAAGTTGTAACAAAGAGCCCGCTTTGCGCTGGAGATTGTACCTAAGTATCTCTAATTATTATTCATCACCTAAACAGGGTTTAGTGCAATTAAGGAATATAGACATGGAATCAAGTCAGGTTGTGTTACAAAGTCTAGCAAGCGCAGACAATCTGGGTTAGGGCGACGCGACCCCAAATCGATCTTGCAATCTGAGGCGAGGCTCGTGTGAGTGAGCGAGACAGCACCACGTGACCTAGAGTAGCAGGTTGGGAATCCGGAAGGTATGAACAAACCGGCTTTACGTTGCATTTTTCCATTCAATGGAAAGCTCTTCGTATGCCTCGAGAACGATGGGATTTTTTTGGGATTCATACTTTTCTTTAAGTACTAACGGAAATTGAGGTTGTAGCCTACGGCTTGATAATATTATAAAAAAATTCAATACCTACGTGAATCTTGTTACTATTTCAAAATACGAAAGGTTGAACGGATGTTTGTTACTCAATAACATCAGAACAGAACGGATACAATTTAGTACAGAGATAGTTAAGAAAAATTATTAGTCTGAAATTATAGGCTACCACCGATTACCTAATAGTTCGTACTACTTTTATCCCTGAAATAGGTTCCCCCGGGTGGCGGGAACGGAAAGAGAATTTCACGAAGGCGGAGTCGCGGACAGCAGCTAGTAAAGGTGTTAGTCATTCTTATAACTACTAAAATACAGCCAATTATTGGATTACTACATACTCGTGCACATAAATCATTCAGGCAGTCAAGGTAGGTAATAAAAAAAAATATGCTTAAATACTTTTAGGTAATCCTGTTAATAAACTTATCGGCCCAAAAATGTATATTAGGTAATCTGTAACTAATATCACCGGATACATAGGATCTTGAATACTATTCGGTAATTGTTATTTAGGTATATTTGTATGACAATAACATTGCATATCTTTGCGATATCTTTTCCTATCGCTATTATTGTGATTAATACATTATTCAACTATAGATATAAATACAACAACTGTTACATAATACAAACAGGCAAAAAAGAAAAATAAACAATATTCGAGATCAACTTCTTACTGTACTTAACTAAATACTTAAAATAGGTGACCTTCAATGATCTATTTGTCACATCATAAATAGGTAGTCAGCGTCAAATGAGCCTCGGAAGACACGTTAAGCCGTTGCTGCGTTGGTCCTGGTTACCATACGAACATGCCGAACATCTATAGCAGTCGTTACAGATAGTTGGAATCGTATAAATCCCAAAACTGGTCTAACTACAGAACTTCGATATTACCAATGGGTTGTGGAGGTCAGATATATGGCACTTGACAGTAAATATTGAAGGACCGTCGCTTCTGAGAAGTCGACCCCAACTGGGAATTTGGGAAAAGACTCAGAGCTAGAGACAGCCACAAAAGTAGTTGCTGATTGCACATATTTAAAATTCTTAAATGTGAATGAAAATTATTACCCCTGTAATTAATTATACTTGAATCAACCTTTAATTATAAGTAATAGATTCGTATTCATTAAGAAATAAAAAAATTATTGCTGAAAAACTAATTTTTTACTCTGAAAATGATCATTTAGGTATTTTTGACGCTGACTATACAACAAAGCATTTTATTATTATTAATCTAGATTTACATTATTAATCTATCACTGTCGTTTAGAATAGGTATAATCCTAGTGTTGCATGTTATAGGGCTTTTGTGTATCGTCAAGATACTTGAGTTGCAGCATAGTGTTGAGAAAAGTGCCCGACTGACCGCAGCAGCATCAACAGCATAATCTATAGTCTGCGCCAAATAACTTGACATGCTAAAAAGCAATGAGTGTTATAAAATCTATTTATGGTTGATTTATCAAGGTCAAAATTGTCAAGTTATTTGGCGTAGACTACGAGTACACCTCTTGACGCTTTGCGTGACAGGACATCGGTCGGACTTCTACTTCCTCGAATATCCGCAGATACCTATGGAAATCCAGCCCATCACTACTGTGTAGTAAATAAAATATGTAAAGAACTATCTCCATTTAAATTCAGTTTGTTTAAGTAAGTAATGTTCTATTTACTTAAGAGATATTTTCTTCATAATTTCTCATGCTTTTTACCAAGACTTTAGTTTTGATTACAACTTAGTGGTAGTTTGACTATTGACTATAATATATTGTTTTATAATTTATTAGCAAGTCCATGTTAACATAGCTGACTGACTGATTTAAAAAAAAAAACGTAAATATATTCTAACAAATGCATTGTCTGATATTGTATGTATTAATGTAAGTTGAGTATTATTGCCTCTAAGAAATATAGTACCTACCTACTGTTAATAAGTTATAAAACTACCTTTATATAATACAATCATACCTACCAGTGGATAATGATAAGAACAAAAAGAGTGACTCTCATAATTACTCTGTTTAATTAACTTAATTCGCGTAAGTAAGAAGAATGGGTGAAGTGGTGATAGCGTAGCGTAGTGGTTAACGACGCGGCCTTACGATAGAGAGGTCCCGGGTTTGAATCCTAGTCATAACACTACCGACGCGACGTCAACCCAAGCGTGACACTTGCAATTTAACTTGACTGGAGGGATTAGGCTATATACAGTTACTAGAAATGAATCGGTTACAAATATTCTTCAAAAAAAGGAAAAAATGAAAACTTTAATTTTTTTAGGCTGCATTTCACCGATGAATACAAAAGTAGGTAATTGGATTAATCTAATAACTTAAACTGTGTTAGGACCATTTTGCTCAAAGAATTCCATTAGGCCAAGATAAACACAAGGCCTCTTGTTACCAAAGACACTTTTAGTAGCAATTTGGACAATGTAATTGAACTTTAACTTTAGAGGTTTTGTAAATGACACTGATTCCACCATTACTCTCACTACAGTAAGTCCAGTACACCAGAACCAACATAAGTGCCCACGAACACACAAGGTAATGATACCAGGGAAGTCGCAGGCAAAGATTGGCACCCATATCGAAATTTCTCAAAAGTTAATTGGAGGAGTTACGAATATAATAAATCCACTTCACTCTTTAGCAATCGAAAGACAAAAGAGACAAACAGTTATAAAAGGGAAATTACAACGGAAATAAATAACAATACTGGTATGAATTTATATGGAAGCTGCGAACACCAGCTTCCAATTTGCCAGAGACAGTTCACAGCATGTCGGTCCACTGTGTGAGTAAAGTGAGCACGGGCCTTAGGCGTGGAATGTGACAAGTACCGCCTCAGGGTAGAAAGCGCTCGCCGAATGGGACCCCGGCCCTTATCAACGCTAAACTGTTCGTCATATTATAACCTGTGCTATAACTGTGCCATCGCAGAGTCATACATTACTATATGAACAGGATGCATATAAATGTATTTGTTTATTTATTAACTGGTAGACTTAGTGTACAAATTAAATGATGTATTTGGCATTTGCTACAAGAAGTTATCGTAGTAGATGCAGATGAATAAGTTTTCTTAAGTAGCTGAATACTAATAATTTTATAAACGATCTTTGCTTTGAAACAATTCAATATATTTACCTTATATTTATTTTTGCAAATCAATCAGAAGACAAACACATTATTAAATTTTCACCAAAAATTTTTTTATGTACCTTTTGTTTTATGGAAAGCTTTACACGATGGTCGCTAACTTGGAATGCGATAAGCTAATACCGATAGCCGCTGTACCACGTTTTAGTAATGCATTTCATTGAATTTTTTTATATAGGACACTTCAAAATGACTTTACCTCGCCTGATGGTATGCTAAAAGTCTCAGGACTGGGGTCACCCTACATAAACTGGTAGTGCTACAGTGGCGGCCCTCAGTTTGACGGCCTCATCAAATGCTTTTTCACGCCCCGCTTAAAGGCCCCGGGACTATAGGAGGAAGGAAACACATGCGCTGGTAAAGAATTCCAAGTCTTTATGGTGCGGCAAATAAAAGAGGCACCGAACCGCTTGGTTCTTGTTAAAATTGATTCCACTGTGTGAGGGTGATACCTCAGTCTGGCACGTGTAGTTCTGTATAGGAAAGGAGAGGGTGGGATTAATTGGAAGAGCTCATTGGAACACTCGCCATGGTAGAGCCGGTAAAAAACTGCCATAGACGCGATATATTGAATAATGCGGGCAGTTTTCTTGAAAAACATTTCTCTGGTGAAGTTAACTGTTTACATTATCAAAAATAATTCCGAGTCCTGCGAATTTGTGCCTGAATATTATTCTTGCTAGTGCTTCAGTAGGAGGTAACGTATTACGAGTATATTGAGGCACTATGAAGCCTCACAAAGTGTTTCGAGGCCCAAGCCCAGACGATTAACGTCAAAGACTCTGGTGCTGACTTTCCTTCCGGGGTTGGGAGGTCAAACAGTAGTCGCTCCTGTGATAGGTAAAATCTGCCAATTTTAAAATGAAAACCGGGCCTGGGCTCCGAGGTGATCCGAGGCTGGGACTGTGATTATAGCTAAGATGATGGTGATGATAGGAAGGAAATATGTCTCTTGTATTATTTACAATTTCTTAAAAATATACAACGTTGTCTCCCAGTGTACGTCACGTTGTCGGTCGTTTCTCGTTACAGTTACGACATACGACATGTCATCGACTTGGTGCCTTTACTCTATTATTTGCGTTGGTTATCTCTTATTGACATATTCAAACGACTTATCGGTCGAGTCAAGTCACCAAAATGCTGTTTCAAAAGCAACGTGTCTTCTTTCGCAAACCGTCATTGATTTTATTTCCGTCATGTTTAAAGAAATACCTATATTGGTCCCAATATTCACGAACATAAATTTACTCATTTAATATTTGCGTTTTGGTTTATAAGTTTATTATTTTTATTGCATTTGTGATCCCGTTCTCGCAAATCATGGGAAGTTATTCTAGTTATTAGTCCCCTTAGTTTTATTCCAAAATATAATCTATTCCCGTCTCTATTTTCAGCCATATTTGTTCAGCCGTTTTAGTATGAACAAAATATCAAACATCTTCATAAACTTTCACATTTTATCCCTAAACCTATTAGTAGGATAATATTATATTCACAACTTCATGCTATATTCTAATTCAATTTAAATCGCTAATCATTGTGTCATTGGAACTTTAAAGCATTAGGTAGCAAACAGTGATATCCGATCGTAGATAAAAAGTATGTTCGTGTAATTAGAAGGCGGACACGTGATTGGCAATTAAACTTCCGTTGTTTAAGCTTACATTAAGTGCGCTTGCGCCGAGCGGGTATGCTGTTTGAGTTTATTCGAACCCAACGCACCGTTGAATGATCCGCGCTGCCGCTGCGCGGTTGAATCGCGATGCGGAGCGCGGGCGGCGCGGCGCGGCGGCGGGCTACCTGCGCGCGCTCAGTCGAAAGTGATCCTGCAGCGAGTGTTATAGGTATAGATTAAGAATTTATTGACAGATATGCCGCCCTACATACTTATGTAGATCCCTAATATTAGACTACGATTACAGCATAATATTTGTTTGAAGATTAGTAAACATCATTCAGGACAGGACGCAACTTGACAAGATTAGGTTCGTAGTAAGCCAGTTCTTATGTTCGTACGCATATCTCCGACAAACAAATTGACACGGCATTTTCGTCGTTTTTAGCACCACGTAATAGAGTGGAATTTATCAATTAGGTCCATATAAGATCATTATTTTACATCACATAGGTAGGTATGGTTATTAGTTATTAGGTATGCCAAAATGATAGTTCATTGCTATAAAATTTCATTCTATATACAACCATTCATATTATAATGATGGTTAATATTAAAAGATTTCGAACTGGACTATTTTTGTACAGAAAATATACTTATACTTTTCTAAAATAAAAGTAGCCTAAATTATGTCTTATAACATCAGCTAGGTATCTGCAATAAATAGGTCGTCTGACTCGGGCCAGTCACCACGGAGATACCCGCTACAAACAATGACAAACAGTATTTTTTAGGTTTTTATTAATGCATAGGTATAGGGTATGTGTATTTAACCCGTGTATGCATTCATGAAAAGCTATTGTTTTAATATTATAAACAGACAATTTAATTTTATTTAGATACCTTTAGATAATTTTAATCTTTACTGTTTTGTAATTACCTATTATTCAATATTTGCGCAGACAGCATCACTGAATCAATTAACTTAATATTAGTTTAACATATAATACCATAATATTTCAATGAATCGGTCTTCCGAAAACGATAAGTTGTTGTTCTGATGATGAACTGATCGTTCTAGTGTTCAACTAACTTTTTAAGCCAAATCTTTGTTAATGCTTGTCTGCAGACTATGTAAAATAGACATACTAAAATGTCATTATACTCGTCAAAAGCAGTAACATTGATATATCAATACCTACTTATTGTTTATGTTGTATGATGTGTGAGTCTACAGTTGCGCTGGCGCAGGGCGCCTTGACGCGTCGATCGAATGTTGGTCAGGCGGACCGCACACGGCACACGGCAGGTTGACGTGCCTGATAAACAGAAACACCGGCGTTTTAATGCCATTCAAGACTGCAACCAATAACTTAAACGCCCGATACGGTGTCTTTTTCGAAAAGCACCTAAGCAATGTTGTGCAATTGCGGTTCTGTTAAGTGTAGGTGTCAGCCACCAGATAGCAACAAACTTAAGCTGATGGTATTTTAGAATTCCACTCCGAACATATTTACTGATTACGAAACTTACCATCACATTTTTTAGAATTATACTTCTTCTTGTACAATTTGAACTAAATTTTCTTAACGCAAACTCGTTTAGCTAAGTAGGTAACAGTAATATGGTATTAGAGTTTAGTGTCAGTTATAACTAACCAGTTTAGTACAAAACACAACAGCGTTCAACTCCCTGCGTAATTCAAACTTTCAAAGTCTTTAAAAGTTGACACAACTGAATTGTTAGTAAAATTTCATTCAGGTAATGTATTTACTATACTGTATATGGCTCTATCTAATGTGTCGTCAATTATAATAATCTGTCAATCAATACTTTATTGTTATTTTCTCACAAATTATTGTAATTGACTAAAGTCTCCAATTCTCCAACCCATATTGTCAATAACATACATAGATATATAATTGATATTCACCGACCACAGGAAATGCGATCGAGCGAACTAAACTTCGTAACCACATTTTACTCAATGAATTTTATTAAGTAAAACAAACACTTAGTTTAGTTTAACAGATTGTCACCCGTGTAACGAAAAATCTGAAAAATTAGTTTGAAATAGCACCTGTATATAGAAATTTTTAGGTCGCAAACAAAACCAAAAGAAGAAACAAATCACATTGTTTCGCAACTTGGAACTAAGTGACAAGCAAGTGGTACTGTGGCTTTTGTGTTTAATGTATCAGGTAGCTGAACCGAGCTGTGAGTAGATAGGTGTAATATCGTGACAATGGTCGGAATTTGCGCGACTCGTCGGCGGTCCGCAGCACCACTGGTCGGTCTTGACGTCGGGTCAAACATTCTAAATGTTCCATTTGTATGACGCAATGTGCCTCGGACTGGATTTGCACTCGTCTTATGAACACTCGTATTTAAGTAAGGCGGTATTAAAGCCTTCTAAAGCTGTTCTCCAAAGGACAGTGTTAGCAAACAGCCTATCACAAAATGCCTGGTGACTCCCTTAATTCTTATAACGGAATATTTGTTGTGTTACATTATTATATACACAGATTTGTGACTAAAACCTATCAAGTAAATGATGGTAATTTGTCAAGTAGATTATAGAGAATATTGTGAATTGATTTAAATTCTCATATGTAACTATCTTGAAATCATCAACAAACAAAATGTTGATCATCAGCATCCGTGCGGTTCTGGTTCCGATCGCATCCGAGGCTCTCTCCTCGAAGCCTGGGGTCGGCTTACAGACTTTTACTTCTCTACTTCGCACGATCTTGGGCATTCATGGTGGTGATGAATTGCTTTAACTAATTGCTCTCAAAATCTACAAATTCACGTACAAACATTCATCTACAAATTACTTGCCCTGTCGGCCGGCCGGCCGACCGACGACGTCACGACATTGCTTGAACTATGGGTATTGACCGATTTAAAAAAGCAGGGCTAATTTTTTTCGTAATGATAGACCTCATTGAGTGATCAGAATTATTGTCACTGCAAATTCGAATAAAAGTCAATCAAATTCAAAATTATGACAACCTCAATACCACATTGAGTAAAGACCATAGCTATATTCTGTGCTCAATATTAAGAAAATGTGTGATTCGTTATGTGGAAAGGTAGCGGGATGGTAGTGGGTGATAATTGTGTGATTAAATTCATAGGGAACTTAATCTCGATGGCCATCTTACCTCGTAAACAATTTGTAGCATCCAGTGTAGTTACAAGCTACCTGCCTTGTTACCACTTGTTACGTACCTACCTACTGAGGACAGTAACGAGTTACCATCCGCAAGTACATGATCCTGCTGCTCTACTTATGGCTTTATGTATGCTGTATATCGCTGTCGTCACCTATAAAACTAAAGAGTAATAATTACGTCCCAAGGATTTTCTAAGTTGGAACTAGTTTCTCAGTAGCACAGGCCGGTGCCGGTGGGTAGGTGTAAGAATTTTTTTCAGGTCAAAATTCTAATCAATCCATCCCTACCAATTACTATTGTGTATGACATTATTGGTAATAAGTAGTAATAATGTAAGAGTTTGAGAACATTCTATCATTCACTTTGAACTGTCCTTCAAATTTAGCATATGCGGGTTTTATGGAATGGCCAGGTGTAAAGCTCGTACCAGAATCTCGTCTGTCGATCATTAGGTGTACGGACTTGCAGGTAAGATTGGTTTGGTACTGAGTCTTAGTCGGGCCCCAAACACCCCTCGTTTGGCGACACTAGTTTCTACGTATACTAACCGAATGTTATAAGCGCTGGACCAACATGTGGATTATACTTTAGTGTCGAAGAGCGACAATCAAGATGTGACTTTGGTTAGGGCTGGCGTCTGTCAATTTGTTACTTTAGATACCTTCGTGGTCCTTATCTTAATTGTTTTCAAAAATGTGTTCCGTACAGTTTTTAAGTTAAACGTAAAGGTAAACTATAAGCAGTGGCATACCATTGTTTATTTGTTACAACCACAGTTACAACACTTCGGTAATAATACTAGCTGTTCGCCCCGGTGTCACTCCGAAACCGATCGTTCCCGAGAATTTTGCAAAATGTAACATATATAATACTTTATACTAATCCAACAAAAAAGAAACCATCCAAGTCGGTTAAAACATTGACAAAATTTGCACTAAGTAAGCAATAAAATTAGCGATTCATATCAGACAATCAAAGAGATAGAGAGAGAGAGAGAGAAATAAAGGAATAATCAAGTAGCTACCAATTATGTCTCTTGGCTTTGATCTAGTAAGGATCTTGATTTCCTACTAATATTATAAAAATGTTGAATCATGCTCAATAAGCTGAATGAATCTGGTTGAAAGGGGAATGTCAAGTTCTGGCCATCATAATATTTTGCCCAAGAATATGCTAAATGGCAAAAAAACCGTCATTATTTTTTAGTGTCCGACCGAATATTCGGTTTCGGTTTCGGTTTCGGTCGAGTTTCGGCAAAAAAACGAGTTTCGGTTATGTTTCGGTTTCGGCAGCAAACCTGCCGAAACTACCACCGAAACCGAAACTGCATTCGGGAGATTCCGCGCTGTGCTCGGGTGTGTTCGGCGCGGTAAATGACATCCAAGCGACGACGACATTTGGCCGCGTCCACGTGCGTAATCATGTCGTAACCTGTTTGTTTGCAGTTCATTGTGTTTGTTGTGAGTTTTCGTGTGATATATTTTGAATTCATGTGATATAATTATAAGAGTACCTCGAAAAGTAATTTAATATAACAAAGGAGTACCCAGATTATAGTAGAATCAAGTTTACCATAAAAATCTAAACATTTTGTGGTTAATTTAACTGTTTCGCTAATGCTATATTATGTAAACAAACATTAGTTAGGTACATGGTATTTACTATAGTGCATTAGTGGTGATAATATTAAGGATTTAGAGTTTAGCGTTCAAATTAATAATTTTTAAGTAGGTAGGTACCAATATAATAATTTTTTTTTTACAAATTAACACTTGTAATTAAACGAGTAGATAGCTGGCTATCCGTATAAAATTAACACTTATACTTATTTTATTTCTGTTTTTCATTTAAAACCTTTTTTGTATCGTGTGCAAATCCCCATGGATACCACCCCCGTCGGTCATCGGGGGTGGTTATGTCGGGATTGAACCGACTAAAACCGCACATCCCTCACACCTCAGCTGACCCCGGGCCATCTACACTTTTTAAGACGGCCCTCTCGACCCCCCGAAGGGGGCTGGGCTAGCATCGCGCAACAGGCGGCCGTCCTGTCACCCAACCGTCGGCGTGCGGACAATCAGCTCGCCTCCCGCTCGCTCCCCTCTGTGCCCTCTGCTAGTCAGAGGGACACGTGGAGAGCGGGCCTCGGAGCAGCCCTCTGGAGGGCCACTCCCACCCTGGCCGGATTGGCCGCAAGCAGCAGCGTCTCCCATGGTAAGTGGGAGGCGCTGCTTGTCTCCGTTGCACGGGTGCACCACGTAGGTTCCGGCCCGCACCCTAAATTTAAAACCTTATCCATAAATAGTTCACGAATATAAATAAATTATTTAAAGTACATTGAGTACCTACTGATTAAACCTAATAGACAACCTTTCTTTTGTTGTAGTATTGAATCATCTATTATGAAAGAACAGCGTCGTTAAAAAACAGCATTTGGCAAATTTTCGTCTCATTCAGAAGTTTCGGTTTCGGTTTCGGTTTCGGCCGAAACTGAGACGGCTGCCGAAATTCGTTTTCGGTTTCGGTTTCGGTCGTAAAAACCAGTTTCGGTCGGACACTATTATTTTTAATTACCAATCAATATATTCGTATACGAGTTTAAGTTAGTAGCAATGGTCTGATATATTTATGTACTGCCACGATTTCATGTTTACTTTTTGCAAGTATACAAAGCGTAATGGACGGAGACATAATGTTAATAGATAAAAAAATACATGTAAGTACATAAAAAGAGAACTAATATTACTTATCATACTTGTTACCATCAGTAACATTATGTAGTTGAGTAGGTACCTATGTAGTTTGAGTTTCAAGATAATGTTCTTCAGCAGTTAAAATCAACTGCAAAACGTGCCCTTATGTGGAAATTAAAACTGTATTATTTCTGATACTCCTACTCTTATTTGAAATATTTCAGTAGTTATTCAATAGTGATATAGTATACTACCATTTGCATAAACTTTTTGCAGTGGGCAATGGGCATCCCCGTTTGCCACAAAGATAAACACAATAATATTATATTTAGATAACTACATAGGTTTCTGACTGCATCCCGCGAATGGACCCCTATGGACCAAGAAAAAGGATGGGCGAACTACACCACGTGTGTAGAGCCGCGGGCAACATCTAGTTGATGACATTTAAAAAAACGATTCATTGAATATTGAAGCGTTATTCAGAACACACACTTACATGTAGTATCCAGCATCCAGCAAATGTGATAATCTGTGCAACTTAACTTGTGCAAATCCAGACGACTCAGTTTTTCTTGGTGAAATTAATTGAATAAAATGTCAGCACACTTTGCTCAATGAATGTCATCAAGTAGATTAACCGTGTTTATATTTTATTGGTCAAATCCAGTCTTGGTACCTACTAGGGTGAATTACATGTCGTTTTTAGAGCAGCGGCCTTCTTATGCTATTTAATGTGACGCGATTCTGTACAGTTCCATTCGTTTATAAGTAAAGCGCTAACTACCACTTAGCTCTAAAACTGCGCGATATAACAGTCAGTCAAGTGTCAAAACGGATTGTCGTCTTACGTCTGAATTGGTTGCTTGCCATACACTAATCGATACTAAGACGTGCCGTGTCAAAAAGCTATTGGACATGTAACATTGTCAAGTAGTCGTGGCCGCGTTCACGATTGCAACACTCCGCTAGTAGCAGACAGCTTGGCGCGCCACTTTTTTTTAAATAATATCTTTTTCTTACAAAAGTCGGACATGAGAGTGGGCGGGGGGCTGGAGAGGAAACCGTTGACTTTCTTTTTTATGGCCTCTGAGAATGTAATAAATTGGAAGACGGTTAGAGGTGTAAAGGTTTAGAATTACACTACTGCCTATATAAATAGGTATGTGTCGTTATATATATATGTTAAATCATAAAGTCTATCGTCAACCGTTTTTGTATAATGTATTATGTTACTTTAACCGTTCGCACTGGTGTTGATGGACAGTCATGGAGAATTTATTTTAACTGTTTGAATTTTGTTTTTTGCTAATGTCTTCTCGATAGCAACCCTGAGTCCATAGGTTCATAGCAATTATCGACAACCCTTTATAGTTCTTCCTATAGGTTAGTAAAATAAGGATACCTAACCTACACGATCGATAAATATATAGAAATACACGAGTGAAGCTTTGAATCGAGCTGGTTGGTGCATATGTGTAAGTAACTCTAAGGGAAAAGGGTGTATTCAAGTATCGCCAACATTCTTTCGTTAACACGTAATACAACATACAAACCTCATTTCACTAGATACATGAGATATAAAAATATCAGAGAAATATTAAAGTGGATTCACTCACAGTCAGTTGCAGGTTTTTCTTTTTCTTCTATCGTACGATGGCGTTTTTAGCTGCTACCTGAATTAAGTTCTCAGAGGCAATCATGAGTTCCTCTGGTGTGCATGTACCTACATGGGCATGCAGCACAAGAGGAACGTGGGCCATAAACTACGAGGTAACACCAGAATTCGCAGGCCGTTCAATAAACGCCGGCAGTCGTTTAAATGGCACATGAACAACTAAACGGATCTTGGTAATGAACAAGATCCGTGGAGTCGCTCCCAACATAAGCAATTGAGCTTAGCTGGTGGGTAAGTGGAATATTAGTATTTTGTGTTGCCAATATTCTTAAAAAATAATAGCTAAGTCGTAAGTTAAGCAGAACATTTAAAGAAATAGCTGAACATCTTGAAGTCAGTTAGTTAAATTAGACTGACGTAATGGATTTTTTTCTTTCTTAGAGCTTAGTGAGTGATGTCGACGGACCTCCACTTAGCAGGGATCCTATTTCTTTGTGCAATATTAAAAGTAACCTAACACGGAAGGTAAGACTGGTTGTGAGGTGTCTGCGAGACCTCCGCCCTAACCTTCTAATCGATCAATCGAATTACCTGACTAATTTCACCAGATGATGATGAAATATATATTGTACAATAGTGATAGGTACATAAATAGCAAAAGCATAACGTATCACGTAAGTGTATTTGGTAAATTAATGTAATAACTAATTGTTACTGTAATGGTAGCACCATGTTTGGTTTCTAAACCTCCTATATTACATCCTAACTGTGTCGTATGGTTTCATCCAGCGTACCTACACGATTCTTATCTGACCTTTTTAATATTACCTAAGTACTCGGTTTCTAAGAATTGTAGAGTGATGTTGAATAACCTATAAACTTGCCCAATCACTGAGCTGTCAAATGCAAAAACATCTTACAAGTAATTGCAGAGATTAACATGAGCATTGCATGCCACCATGCCGTCCGTGTGTTTGTTTGCTACCTCATTAGTATAGAAAATCATTGTTTCAGTATCCCATATCTTGCATAATCAAAACGAACATACAAAGATCTATGAGTCACAGTATTATAGTCTAAGGAATAAATTAATAATGTATACCTATTATAGCTACAATTTATTTTATACTATTTGGTACACGTATTTAAATATTTTTGGCGATGACTCATTCATATTTAGCGTATTACGCAATAGCCAATACTTGTTCTATAATAATAACCATAGATTATAACATACAATGACTCAATGAAGTACAAAAAGTCTGTCGTGTTATATCTTACCTTGAATTATATTATTTTTTCAGTATACAATTAATCATGCAAAGACTTTGATCATGAAATACAAGCTTTAATTGAAGGCAATGACATATTGTCAATAAATTATTAATAATTTTAAGCTCGTATGTTGCATCTCTTCTGCCGCATGTGTATTCCCGCTTGAAGGTGATACTGGCGGTAAATGTATTCTTTGGTCATCGCATGGGTAGTAAACATGGCTCTGCTCCGTTTCAGGATATCAGACTTTGGTCCCCAAGTAGCATCTAGCCCGACTTCCTCGTGCAATCTTTTTTTATACATAGCTCTTAATATTTTAACTATTGTAACCAATATCGTTATCATTATGATCATAACCAAAAGCCACCATCCAGTTGTACTACCCGCAGATTTATTCTTACTAATGTATACTGCATAAAGTTCTACACAAAACACGTAAGTAAGCACAAAAATGGACACGACCCAGAACAATTTCACAAAACCTTGCGGCTGGACACCCAACATGAAATGTACATCTTCACAAAACTTTCCCAAACCATAACATAATAAAAACACTAGGCACTCCATCATAACTAAAAACATAAGAAGAAAATTAATTCCTCGCTGTAGATCCACCATGAAATAGAAACTTCTGTTACCTAGTAACGGTATCGTAAAGATATATAGGCATGCCACGATTCCAATAGTCATCAACATGGGGTATTTAGCTGATTTTGAATATTTCTTTACTACAACCTTTATTAGGCTGGCAATTACTATAGTATTCATACTCAAAAAAGATATTGTTATAGAAATGTAACTAAATATGAGCCAAACTGATTTAGATTCATAAACATATAATAGTCGTGGTATCATTTCATAAGTGATAAACATAGGGTACTTGGCAACGTCCATAGGGTGAACGCCATGTTTGTAAGAATACGGGCAAAGTATTAGCGCATTAGTACATATTCCAAGTACAGTCATAGTGGCAGTGATTAGCACCACTATTACAGTGTTTGAATAGCATGGAGACCTGAATGAACTGCCCGAAGCCAGGTTGAATCCGATTCCAGAACCCAAATTCAAACTGAAGAGGACCTCTACCGTAGAAGCTGGAAACTCGAGGTATTCTAGGAATAAAGAAAAGTCAGTATCTAGAGCATCCTGAAATTTCACAACAACCCCTTTCTGTAACATGGATCCTACAAGAAACAAAAATCGTGAACAAATAAGAAATGCAACAAAAAATCCTATCATCCATTTATATGCCTGTGTTGCACTGAAGCAACTGATAAATAAAAATATAGAAATTAATCCAGAGGCTAAAGTAACACGCCAAGCCAAATAAAATTCTGTCCTTTCTATCCCTAATATATAATATCTCCAATACTGGTACTCAGGAAATGCGTGACTAAGATTGACGCAATATAGCATGCGATTTTTCATGGTCATGCAATCTTGATGAATAGTGTAGTTGTAGTACAGCATATTGCAGTCCTTATTGCTCCATGCTCCACAAGTGTAGTATGGGATAGGGTCTTCGAAGCTTATCAAGAAGTAATGCAATACGAAAGAGCTATATAAATGACTGATTATAACGTTCATAACTTGCCAAAATATTTGTATGTAAGCGACATGAGACAAATATGGTCGAGCTCTCCAAACCTCGATGCAGTTACGACCTGTGAACTGACCGGTTACGTATTCCATATACAATAAAGGTATACCAATAAAAATATAAGTAGCACTGTATAATAAAATATGTCCCAGTGCTCCAAATACGACGGCTTGGTGTGGCAGTAAGATAATAGTGTTTATGCCCAATGTTTGAGAGAGCATCGCTGCCAAGAAAAATTTTCTTGCACCCCATGCATCTTGGTGATCTTCTTCAATATACATCCTCTATAGTATTTTTGATTAATATTATTACCAATAATCTTTTATAACCCTATAAAATTAGTATATGTGTCACAAAACGCAACCAACGTGATACCTATTCATGTTTTTACAGCTTTACATGTAGATTACTCATCTCCACAGGGAAAAAAGGAGTAGAATATTATGCACTTTATGTATTTTCGGTTCATATTTCTGTCTAGTTAAAAGTCAGTTCAAATTTTATATACCTAATCGAGATTTGAAATTTTAGCGCCAACCAGGATTGGCGCCAATTGATGAGGGGAGTTTTTTATACCACTTACTTAGCAGACAAGCACATAAGCAACGGACAAAATATATAGATAGGTATATCCTTTTATTGTATGTACACAAGACATGAAACATAGAGAAGATAATTGGTTAATACAGATTTGCGGCATATACCTACCATCGGCGACCTTATCGCACAGGGCAATCTCTACCGGCGAGGACAAGTACCTAATGTATGCTATTTTAGATACTTGCTTGTCCTTCGTAAGATTGTTTGTATTGACTGAAAGTAATGTTTTTTTTTTATTTTCTGTGTTTTACTAAGTATTCTGTATTCTGGACATGTTGAAGCTTAAGTAACGTAAACGAAACCAACAAAAACTTCTGGGTAACAAGACAGACGATTTCTACAATAACTTTACAAATTCCTTATTATTAAACATTACTACCTCGAGGTCAGTAAAATTAATAATTTTCGTTTAAATGTAAATTGTGTTTCCTTTAAATTAAGCCACAAACATTCCTTTTCCATTTTGTTCGAAGGCTAGATACATTAGAAGACGAAATATGACATTTGTGAAAACGTTAAAATATGATAGTTATGTTCTTCATCGTACGGAAAATAGTTCCCGAGCAGGTGTCTGGTAGATAATGAAATTGCATTTGATAAACTCGAAGTAGTTTCACTTTATATGCTGTGATACGAGGCTAGGACCCGTTCCACTAGCGACTAATGTCGAGAAGGCTTTCTTGTTTCACACCAGTTTGGTGCGATCGTAACACCACAAACACACGTCCCATTTCATGCTTTAACGATCTATCGTAAAATTGTCCAATTAAAAATATACCATAATATTAGGTATACCTTTGTGCCATATTTTTTTCATCAACATATAAAATAGTGTCAATAATACATTCAATTCATTAAACCCTCTCAGCTCTCTTGTTATAGGAGAGGAGACCCGTGCCCAGCAGTGGGACATAAATGGGTTACTATTAATACATTCAATGTAAGTATGAGTAGATTAAGTACTGATTTTACGCGTTTATGAGAAAACGTAAGTACATAGTTTCTTTTACTATACTTACGTATGTATTATTGAAATTACGTGCTAATAAGAAAAGCTATAGGTACCTATTATTACTTAGATATGTTTATTTGACAATTTTGGTATTAGCATCATGCCTTTAGAAGAATAGGTGATGTAGTTTGCATTGGTGATGTTATTATCTATTGACATGACATTGTGCGTTAATATGAAAGCTAGATTTGTTAATCAGTTACTTATATTTATAATCGCTCTCTAATTTTTTTGTGTAGGTAAAACTATCTATACTTATAATAAATCTGTAGAAGTGAAAATTCTGTACATTGAAAATAAATAAATAAAAAATAGCAGGGGGTGTTACTAGACTGACACCGAACCCAAATATGTGATTAAAAAAATTTTTGTCTGTCTGTCTGTCTGTCTGTCTGTCTGTCTGTCTGTCTGTCTGTCTGTCTGTTTGTTCAGGCATCACGCAAAAACTACCGGTTCGATTACGATGAAACTTGGTATAATTATTCTTCAATATCCTGGGCAGCACACTGGATACTTTTTATCCCGGAAAAGTACATACTATAAAAGACAAATTTAATTTTGCGGTTCAATTCCTAGACCCGATTACTGTACCAACCGCAAATAATAAGTTTGTCGTAGGTTACGTCACCCAGTTCAAAATTCAAAATTCATATATATGTCACAGGTAGATAGAAGATGTTGTCAATTACATAAAAGTATCACCGTAGCATGTCTGATAAGACGTACAATAAATAGTATAATCATATGAACCACATCACACTAAGTACAAATTAAATTGTGAAATAATAATAATTGTACTATACTTTCCACTTTCCATTTTCTTTACTAATTAACACTGTGTGTGCATAAATATTAAATAAATAAATAAATAAATAAATAATTTAGATGAAATTATGTTTTATGAGTGGGGTTCAAGTAAGATTAGTGGATAGTGGTGTTATTAGGGGGTGGGAGTGGGAGCGGGAGCGGGGGTGGGAGTGGGAGTAGGAGTGTGCGTGGGAGTGGGAGTATGCGTGGGAGTGGGAGTGTGCGTGGGGGCGGGAGTGTGAGTGAGAGTGGGGGTGGGAGCGTGAGTGGGAGTGAGAGTGGGGGTGGGAGTGTGAGTGGAAGCGGGAGCGTGGGTGGGAGTGGGAGTGGTAGTGTGCGTGGGAGTGGAAGTGTGCGTGGGATTGGGAGTGGGAGTGTGCGTGGGGGTGGGAGTATGAGTGGGAGTGGGGGTGGAAGTGTGAGTGGAAACGAGAGCGGGGTTGGGAGTGGGAGTGTGCGTGGGAGTAGGAGTGTGGGTGGGAGTGGGCGTGTGCGTGGCAGTGGGAGTGGGAGTGTGCGTGGAGGTGGGCGAGGGAGTGTGAGTGGGAGCAGGAGCGGGGGTGGGAGTGGGAGTGGGAGTAGGAACTGTAGCAGGAGTGGGAGTGGATGCGATAAGCGACTTCACGCGAGCGGAGCCGCGGGCAACAGCTAGTATTTAACATAAAATTGTATACCAACACTTACACAACTTGTAATACTTTGATGGCTTATTCTTTGGATATGAATGTGGCAAAGGAGACTGAAATGATTCCATACAATCTTGGGCCTAGTTGTAAAAAGATGAAAGTAGTGTCAATTAATAGCTTATATATTATCAACCTTTCACTGAAAATTCTGCGGATTTTGTCAATCTGAGAACAGAGATATAAGAGATTATGTAAAAGTGAGGTTATGTTACAATTTTTAACTAACAGCTGATTCCCGAAGTGCAAAATGTGTTCTTTTGCACTAATACTTAGTTATTATAGGTATTTACTAGAAAATGTTTAAAAAATCATATGAATGAACGTCAACGACTTCAAGCGATAGGTAGGTAACAGGTAAGGAGATAGGGAATGGATGTCTGAAATAAATTAAAAAATCATTTATATAGTGTTTTATTCGCCTTCTATTATAATTAAAATGTCATCTAGAAATTGTGCAGGTCGTACTATGTGATCTTGGTACCTAGCCCAGCTAAGGTACCATATAGTAATCCACATTATATGAGCGCAACAGCCTACAGTTCGTTTTCCTACAATTCAATTATTGCAGTAATGCATTAGGTACTACCTCCCTTCCTCTATGAGAGCCGTCGACTAAAATAGAAATAAAATAAGTTTTACGACTTATATGTCGGGATTGTATGCGACCCCTAAGTAACCAGGAGGAATAATTTCATCATCCATAGTTTCAATAATACCTATCCAATCCACAAGCCGGCGGTAAAATCCAAAATAACAATTCCAAGTCAAACGTGTGAGCGATCTTCGGTGCTCAAGGTGAAAGCAGGGGTCGTACAAGGTAGGCAGGGTCAGAATCAAGGGTACAAAGCAGTGGTCGTAAAAAATGATAAATAATCGGGAAAGTACTCAAAACGCAGCGGAAAACACGAAACGAGTGAGCAAACAAAAACGATCGGCAACTGTCTAGTGTCGATGTCAGTCAGCTGTCATGTCAGTGACATAGACTAAAAATGTAAGAGAGATTTGAATCGATATGAAATCGATAATCATTAATATTGGTTTTTCGGTACATAGTTAAATTGATATTTGATTTAATAATATGACTGTAATAAAATACACTATAATTGCATGTAAGATAGTGCATATTTAATTACTTTGAGTTAATTGTTTACTGCAAATATTTTATTTTCGTAACTGTGTAATTGATTACTCAATCGATAATCTCACGAAAACTATTTTTTCATATATCTCCGCTTCCAGATTGAGAATTGAGGTGATTTTTCATATTCTAAAACACAAAAATATGACTAATTTTTTAGATCATATCTCAACTTATTACATTTGGGCCCACCGTTTTCCATCTCCTTTGCTATGATGCTTCACAAAAGTCATAAAGCATGAATTTAAAGTTATGGTAGCTTGATATTTTTTTTTTATGAAGATTAGTCACAATATGATTAGGATAAAATATGAATGTATCTATTTGCTAAGAATCATGCCCCACATATTCTTTGTATTAGGTTATATAGAGTTCATTAAATATAGTTAACTAGTAGGTACCAGTTGAAGGACCGATAGCCGTTGGAACAACTCCTTGAGTGACACCACGTGTCGACAAACGGAAGGTGAGACAATCATCATTATCAAGTAACGTAGTTACTGAAATGAGTTTTCAGGTAACTGACTTGTACATGAGGATTTAATAAATTCTATTGTAGATGTTAGATAGTTCCATCAGAATACGATTTAGATAATCAATAGATTGAATAGTTTAATAGTCAGATTTAATAGTTTAAAATTGGATAATGCTTGCTTTAAATACATATTCTTATACATATATAGTAGGTATACGTTTCATTTTGCAAAAGATTTCTGCCTAGATTTGTACTGTCAAGCAAAACGTCCCCTATTTTCTAAATGTTAAAAGAACCGCTAATAAATACAGGTTCCCAGATAAACATAGGTTTACGTCAGGTCATCATCGAGATTTGGACCAAATAATCGTTTACCTTTCCATCAACGTTCACGGTGTTTATAGTTAAATCTACCATAGTATGATTAGTATGTAAATAAATGAATAAACATATTACACGGCTCTCGCAGCAGTCTCTTTGTCCAAGGACCGAAGGCATGCGACAGATCCCATTACGAAGTAAAATGTGTGACATTAAATTGCATAAGTAATAAAAGTATGCTATGTAAGTACTAGGAAATGCAAAAGTCGACAACGAGTGGCTCAACGACGATATCAGTGAAAAATATGCATCTTTTATTTACACAAACATTTATATCTGTCAACATTATCTTATCGATATTTCTGCAATGTATCGAGGTAGATAAAAACGAAACTATTTTGCCAACTCCACCTTTATTTGATGACCCACATTTAGTCGAGTTAATTATTTTTAACTTAACGTACCTACGACGCGACGTGGCCAAGTTTTGGCAGTAAAACACGTGTAATAGCACTGGAATAGATATGGTGATAATATTTAGATATAAGACCTGTTAAATTTTCGGTTTCAGTACACGGACATTGCCTCCTGAACTCAGTTGTTAACTTATATCTCAAGACACAGTTCCTTGCCGAATAACATATTATACAATGTAGTTAACAGTTACATAAAATAATAGAAGAATAGAAAACAAATACTTATACTCACATACTAATATGAACAATTATTTTTTTCTTAGGGGGATAATCAAAGATTCAAAGATATATTTGTGAGTTTTAACTAAAATCTAGTAAACGGTTATGTAATCTAATAGCTATTCAAAAATATCGATAAAAGATTACAGTACGAAGACGATAACCAGGGATAAATGAGAATTACTCAATATTTAAGTACTCTTAAAATTTATAGGTATATTGTAGATGTAGTAGTTTAAAATTATAAGTTTCTATTTCATATCTTTAAAGAAGTTTACACAGATCGCTTGCATACATATCTGTAAAGATCTATTTGTTAGTTCAAAATATGTATATTGCGATTAAACATATCAGTCAAAATCAATAACGCTCAGTGACTAGTGTAGTCTGTTGGTTTAAGATACATTTCTGATAAGACATGTACACTTGCAAGTAGGATTTGCATCCGTTAAACATAGATTTCGTTGTACTCGTATTTGAGGCCTTGAAGTTATTTAATATTGCATTTATTTACGTTAAGTTTGATTAAATAAATAAAAAACGGGCAAGTGCGGGTCAAATTGAGGTTGCCGTGCAAAACTGCATCGAGAGACAAACTTAACCTTGCTGTAGTCACTAATGAAGGTGCTAGTCCATGAAATGGGCTGGCTGATCTTTCCAAGCGATTTCTAGTGTGGAGATCTCAAATAGGTACCAAAACAAAAAGTGGAGCAAGACACACCCAGTCAGATATACCTATTAAAAACCTAAGATCGAAGTATGCAGCTAGGTACCTATGTACGATGCCCTTCAAGATTTTGATTTCCTTGCGCAAGAGTCTAAATTTGCCGCAAAAATAACCGCATGTTTTAATGACATTGATATGTACAGAAGTTTCCTTTGCACGGCTTTATGGGGCTGAAATTCTTACTAAACACTCAGGATGTTTGGTAAGAGTTCCTGGTAATAAAATTTCGACAGAAAAACATACAAACAATGCAGCGATCCTTAAGGGTTCCGTTTTTTCTTTTGAGGTAGGTACTCAACTTTAAATACCGGTCAAGTGCAAATCGAACGTTCGCAATGAAGGTCGGGCTGGAAGCGTTGCTAGCTGAAATACAAGTTACTAACCAGGTTCAGCAAAATATGCTAATACGGCATACCAACTTATTAGTGTACTGTAATTAGCAACCATAACCTGTGTTGACATGCTAAGTTTTTGGTTTAGTTAATTATTTTTATCTCATGAATGGAACTGCATCACGCGTTTCTAAAATCAGGGAGGGGTGGCAAGAAACCCTATAAAGATAGGTACCTAACGGAAATTGCAATGTATCAAAACACCGCACAACAATAATCTTGATGATTATTTATTATAAACATTCAAAACAATAAATTGGCAAACGGAGTTTATTATCAATACATGTTTTTTATCTTACAATATAGATATTATATGTATTTATAGAAGTGTATTTTATAATGGTGGCACTCGGATATTACGTGGGCACGTGTTAGATAATAGTGATAACAATTCATTTATGAATAAAGACGAATACTATGTTCATTATAAAGTAATTTCGACAAGATAGCGAATACGCTAATTCAGATATTGCAGCAATCTTCCACGCTAACACAATAATAAGTTATAGTGGGCTTTGTAAAGTCCAGTAGTGCCTACCTGATATAGGTCTATGTAGTTTAAAACTAGGTTTTGATCACATTGCACCAGATAACCCTCTGGAACACAGTCGCATATCTAACCAGGAAGCCCTACAGTTGTGTTCTGACATACCTACCTACGCAGAATTTTTGAAATTCACAGGACCCTAAATTTTACATTAAGCCGGCAAAAACGAATGAAGAATGAAGAGGTTTTATCCGGGTCGGTAGCGCGAATACAATGCCCTCCTTGGTGTTGTACAAGTCCATAGGGCACGGTTAGAGAATGTTGAGATGAATCTATAGTATCCTACTTTAGAATTTTCTAATAGAAGGTTCTAATCAGCGGATTGCGATAAATTATGCGTAAGATTTTCAATCTAACCAAGACCTTTCTAATAAAAAACTGCATCAAAATCCGTATTTTTTACGTCCATCGCGACAGCGAAAGGTCTTGCTTATACTAAAAATTTACAGTATGTTTGGTTGTAATTGGTTAAGTAGAACCGGAGATATGACCAAAAACGACCTAAAAACGAAGCGCGGGCGAAGCCACGGGTATCAGCTTGTATAAAAAGTAGCCTATATGTTGCCCAGAACTATGAACTATAATCGTACCAAGTTTGATCAAAATCCAGTAGTGTTTGATCTTAGCGTGATCAAAAATTTGGTGCGGACAAACAGAGACACAGAGACACAGAGACACAGAGACACAGACACAGAGACACAGAGACACAGAGACACAGAGACACAGAGACACAGAGACACAGAGACACAGAGACACAGAGACACAGAGACACAGAGACACAGAGACACAGACAAACAGACAAACAGACAAACAGAAAAACAGACAAAAATTCTAAAAATCATTGTTTTGGCATCTATTACATTCATAAAGTCCCCTAATAATTTTTTTCTCATATATCTTCCATGTACAGACACCGATCAGTTACAGATTTATGCATAGATTAACCCGAAAATAGTGAGTATTAGGTACCTATCTAATTTGCCTTTAGTGACAAGAAGCAAAGCAACCCATTGATGTCAGTGACGGATACAAAAAAATAGAGTCCACTTATAATTTCAGTTTGTCATCTTAATTTTACAATACCTACCTAAGTCACAACATTTACTCAACCAGCTGTACAAATACCCTATGAAACTATTTCATTATCATACCTATAATACGTTTTAGAAGTAACTATAAACTAGTATACACACACAATGTAGTGAAATACCGATTGCCTTTGAAGAATATTGGAATCGTGACTAAAGAATTGACGATCCCTATCAAACCCTAATAGAACTAGATAAAGTTTAAATTTCATTGCATGGTTATCATTTTAACATTTCACTATCGATAATGCTATCCCGCTCGGACGTTGGAGGCGTGATTCGCTATTTCAAGCGAAATAACGGAGTGCAACTGAGGAATCAATACCCGTCCTTGTTTAGCATAGAGGCGACCTATGACCTAATGTATCGATTGTGGTGAATGTGGCCACCACGGTAAATCGATTAATTATCCAAAGTAGTCAGACCGATTAGCTAATCTCGGTACGCCGATTCATATAGTACAGGTAGTTTACCTACATACATATACATATAGTATTTTTACCGATAATTTATTTTATGGAATGTAGTTACATATATACCTACCTATTGTCTGTTAACGCAACTTACGAGTATTATCAGTTCAACTCAAGCGTTAGGTTATTTTTGTGGGAATAAGAATATTACGGTGTGTAGGGCGGTATTAGAACGGCGGTGAGTAGGGTAGCCAGACCTCATAAACTCACCCTCCCCCCCATCCGCAATCCCTCTAACCCCCCCCCCCCTGCCCCCACCAGGGTGGACAGCACGAGCGTGACGCCCCAGGTGTTGCATACGTCCATAGACCACGGTGATCGCTTCCCATCAGGTGGGCCTTGTGCTTGTCTACCACCTTAGTAATATAAAAAAAATACTCGGTGATATTCAGGTAAATCGTGAAAACGTTACAGTTGGCGAGGGTGACTCGTACCTTATTAATATCTATACACTAAATTTAAGTTTTCAATCTTACCTAAGCCTTTTTTTTTTTTTTTTTTCGTGCGGAAATCCTCATGGATACCCACCCCGCGGCCCATAATAATTATGTGTTAAGGAGTTTTTAGTTCCTATTTACTCTACAGGATATTCAAAGCATTACTGTTCGCTCTGTTAGGGAACGTAGTCAAAACTTCTATAATAAAAAGGATAGCGTTTAGCTTAGGAGTAATCAAACACTTACAAGGAAGTTGTATGTTTGATTGCCGCCTGAGTTAAATTAAAAACATAATACAATAATAAAAGCTTCAAAATGAACAAAAATTTTCCTATTTGCTCATTTAACAGTAGAGTAGGTAATTTTTTCTACGATTGTTTTCAAAACATACAGTTCGTACACTTCGTACGAGAGTCTAGTGTCGCAAACGGTTCATGACTGCAGTAATCTTAATATATATAAATCTCGTGTCACAATGTTTGTCCTCAATGGACTCCTAAACCACTTAACCGATTATAATAAAATTCGCACACCATGTGCAGTTCGATCCAACTTGAGAGATAGGATAGTTTTTGAAACGGATTTCGACATCCACGCGGGCGGAGCCGCGGGCAACAGCTAGTAAGTCGATTATAGGTTACAATAAGATGTCTAATAATAACAAGAATACGGTACGGTAATGTATTCTTGTTATTACTAGGTATAGTGGTAGAAATTAAAAAAAACGTATTATGTTTAAATTTTATTTGTTTCGTGTGTTTATCAAATTAATGTAGGTAGGTACTAAAAAAACATGACATACAAGCATCCAACGTTCGTGATACTTTGAATCGAAAGATGTTAGATAAGATCGGTTATAACTTTCAATTGTTAATGTTAATTATTTAATTATCTATCAAATCGTCATTCTATATCAAACTTAGACGGACTTAGTCGTTGTTCATTTAGGTACTACTAGCTGTTGCCCGCGGCTGCGCCCGCGTGGACGTCGATTTTCGCGTTTTTTTACTATATCGCATGTTCTAATGAGCCGATTGTGATCAAATATGCGTAAGATTTTGAGCCTAACCAAGACCTTTCTAATAAAAAAACCGCATCAAATTCCGTTCGATATTTTTTATACCTAATTAGAATAATTAGAAAGGTCTTGCTTAGACTAAAAATTTACCGTATGTTTGGTTGTAATTGGTTAAGTAGAATCGGAGATATGACCAAAAACGACCTAAAAACGAAGCGCGGGCGAAGCCACGGGTATCAGCTTGTATAAAAAATAGCCTATATGTTGCCCAGCACTATGAACTATAATCGTACCAAGTTTGATCAAAATCCCTCCAGTAGTTTTTGATTTTAGCGCGCACAAAATTTGCGGACAAACAGACTAACAGACAAACCGACAAACAGACAAACAGACAAAAATTCTAAAAATCATTGTTTTGGCATCTATTAGTACATTCATAAAGTCCCCTAATATTTTTTTTCTCATATATCTTCCATGTACAGACACCGATCAGTTACAGATTTATTATATGTATATATAATATAATATAATATATAGATAAAAGCTTATCATAGTTTGTCTTGTGTACGTGTATCGTATTACCTCACAAAGGAGAGTTAAACTACATACTCAGTTACGACTCCATCTGTGTTATCCAGTTATCTCCTCGAAAGTGGAAACTGTTGGAATATTTGAATAGTCGTTGTAAATAGGCTGTGGGGTAGGTGCTCGTTATATATTCGAAAGTAAGATTTATAAAGTACGGAACCACGCTGCGTTAGATATTCGCTATCAAACTCACCGTGTAAACGATCTAAATTAACACATAAATATACAAGGTGTGAAAGTTAAGCAGATATTAAACATGGGTTTGCATAGTTATTAACTTATTAATCTGTGGATTAGAGTTGAGCTGATTGCAACTCCTGAGCTGAACATTGGATTCAATTTGATCTACATACTTTTATGAATAAGCATTGTCAATTTGTCATTGCTTCTTAGGTATTTAATACCTATAGTTCACTGGTAAAATTTATCTAGCTTTATTTAATACAAAAAAAGTCACATAAAAGCTATAAAAGCGTTTAAATGTTACAAATAATATATAATCTGAACATTCTGTAGCTTCAATGCAACTTCAAAAATAGAGAGTTTGTTTTTGTATACTTAATGATACATACGCTAGCTCAGGTGACAATCTTCTTGATGGCTCGCGTTTACCGGGTCTCTCATCCGGTAGTTACCGACCGCGAGGAGCTCAGCAATCTTTCAGCAGGACCATAACGCTATCAATGCGAATTTAGTTGTAGTGTTTCAGCAACATAAATTTGCTTGATATTATTTAAAAAATCCAGGACTTGTTACGAAATAAATTAAATCCTAACATCTACTGCCACTTCTGAATCATCAGTATTCAAAGTGCGAAAAAGAACTTTTACGACTCTGAATAAATGGTTCTTGTTCTGGATGGGACAATAAACTGTTGATTTTATGGCTACCTCTAAACCCCGGTAGCACGATGTTTTTATACCCCATAACAGTGACATACGATTATTGCGCAATATGTATCTGACGATTTAAACCGATCAACGTTCAAATCTTAGCAGAGAAATAATTACAATGTATGTCAACCAATAAGACTTATTATTTACTAGATGAAAGTAAGGATTCCTTCCAAATAAAAAAAACCTCAACACAATATAATATAAAAATAATAAATAACTGGATTGAAAACCTTCTTGTTTCTTGAACCCGGATAGAATATGAGAAGCCTGCAGCTTCTTATTACATTAGGTATATTCCCAGTTACGTTTTACTTAAATGATTTGTATTTTACCTATCTTATCTATCTTAAATCCGTTAAAAGATTTGTGCACATGATACAAACAACAACAAGAAAATATGACCCATTGTCGATTCAACGAACATTGACTATTATCTTTTCAATGACAAATGAGTTCAAAACTTTGCGTATCATTGGGCGTCACTCATTCGGTGAGGATTCAGAAAACTGGTTTGTTCATTGCCGCATATGGTTTCATCGATGTAAAGCGGAATGGATAGAAAACGACGATGTAAATTGTTGAATTTAAATCGTTGCGTCAATTGTCCAAGTGAAGGGTAAAGCCGATTTAGATCGGAGCGGACAGATAGAAGAACACGCGTGATGCTAATTCAATATTTAAATTTGTGCCCTCACGCATACAATTCGAATACCAAAAGGACAACTCCTTAGTTGACTGATGTCTTGTCATTGTGACAAGAAACGGTCAATCGATTGAAAGTAATAATGCCACCGTTTACTATTCATATTTGTATATAAAGTAACATGCAAATTATACGTAGGTATGTACCTACCTATACGGTTCAGTAGTAGTAACTTCATTAAGTAATCTAAAATTACGTCAATAGTATTTTAATAATCTTTTAACGGCTTTAACTGCTCTATAAAAACATAATTTGGTACTTTGAATATTTTATTTTATTCCGAGCCATTCATGAACTTGTCTATGAATATTAACTCCGAAGGCAAACTAAATTAACTAAGTATAGATGTCATCATATTTACATTCCAGTATGGGTCGCCTGCGAACTGTGTGGATATAAATAAACAATTATCATTTAAATCAATCAGTGTTATATTTTCTAAAATTGATCTTAACTAGAGCAAGAAAGATTTTTCATGTGAGATTATTTTATCCAGTTTTGCTTTTCTATGTTCGTGAAATCTAGGTACAGTAAACTCAGGTTAAATAAATAAATAAATATTCTACGACATATTCTACACAGCGCTCTCTAGACCCAAACTAAGCATAGTTTAACTAGCTTGTTTTATGGCTTCTAGAAAGATGCGTATTTATCAATGCTATCTTTTAAGGGGGTGCAAAATACGAACGAATGTTTAGGTATACATTCAAAGGAATAGCCAGTTAGGTTTGGGCAAACTTTAAAATCTAAAGAATAGTCAGGATGGGAGTCTCAACTACTAGAAAATATATTGCGCTAGCTGAAGTTGAATTAATTCGGACTTAATGAAATAGGAGTAGGTACCTAAACTGAATCAATTGCAATTACACATGATTATTATCCTGTAACAGTGTAAGGATGAAGAAAACCCTTATAATCTAGGAAATAATATAAAATATATACCTACCTGTAAAAAGAGAATGAAAAATCAGGGTTGGCCACAGATGCAGGTAAACGAAACTATATAAACGCTTATAGATTACAGCAATGGAGAAGACTAATTCAAAAAATAAGCCAAATAAAGAAACACATTTACAAGAACTAGGGCGAAGTGAATACATGTTTTTAGTAGGATAGATCAATTGAAATGGCCTACCCATTTCAGTTGATCTATTCTACTATTCCAATTTTATTTTATATAGATAATATATTATTCATATCATCATTCCAAACCAAGATTTATATCTGTGCTAAATTTTATTCATAAACGTACAGCTGTTTTTGCGTGAAAGAGTAATCAATATCCATAAATCCACCCATACTCACCAACATTCGCGTTAATGATATCAGAGGTAGTAGGACTAGTATTATATTTAGGTATAATCGCAAAGGCTTCAGAGTTTTCACCATAATTACGTTAGGTATTACGTTTACAGACGTGCCAGGTGAGAGGCCACACAAGTATTTCATTTCTCTATAATAACACAATATACTTCAACAATAAATAAACCTCCGTACATCATCACCAAGAGCCGTCCCTCGTTAATTATAAGTATAGCTCATAATAATAGCCCTTGGTCTCGTAAATTGACGATCGATAAGCTCCCTGGTGGTCATAGTCCGAAGGGACCTTTTCGAGATAGTTTAGATAGTTTCCATTAAATAACTTGAGGCAATAAGTAGTATTTTGACTTAAAAGAGCCATAGCATTTCATTCTGGTAGCCTTTGAACCCGAGGACTCGTTACAACCCGTAATATATCAAAGGCTGTACCTATTGTATGGCCGTTCTACATTCGACGATATATTTGACACATATGAACGTCAAGATACGACCGGAATGCATCACAAGGAGCTGAATGCAAAACTTCACTGAGCTCAGACTTTAGAGTCGAGGCATCAAAACTGACCATCAATGCGTACTTGGTGGAACATAACACTTTGGTGGTCAGCTATTATGTGACCTAACCATTCCATTGCCGCTTTTATTTTTATAAATTCCTACGACTAACCACCAAAATTGTTCAAATGACAGCAGTTTGCTTCATTGGCAATCTGCATCTCATAATATGAACCGACTCATGGCATGTATGTCATAGCATCAGCAGGTATCTAGGGATATGTGCCTATAGCTAATTTTATTTATGTACGAGCACCTTTTTTGCTATTTCCAGTTTTCTTAGCCTACAGAGCTCATTTGTGGGGTAGCTGTAAGTATACTATTTATACCTACATCAACACATGTCCAGAGCTTTACAGACAATTTTGAAAGAAGCTGTTACATATTGTTGATGTTTGATGTGAGCTGAGTTCTCACAAAAATGAAAGAAACAAGAGGTCCGTTTATAGTAGAAGCAATTTCCAACAGCGGCGTAGCAATTAACAGTAAAACATATTTTATTTCACCATTACCTAAAGCTTGACTATTTTAAACTTCCGCGATTAATATGTGTGCACAGAACTTAAAGTGGACATTTAATTATCAAGTTAAACTAAAAGACAGAGGGTACAAAGAGCACAGAGGTAATAATGAGTGAAATGAAACGGTATGAGGTAATCAATTGCATTCGTAGAAAGTGGCGGCCGCGGGCTGACGTGTCGCCCGTAGCCTTCCAGAGACGAGCTTCTGAGGAAACACCATTTAAAACTATGCCGCCGCCTTTTCATAACTTGCATAACAAACCTATATTATTTGAATTATGGATTTTTACCTATAAAGGATATGTCAAGCCCATCACACCTTATAATATTATACAATAACATTGTTTACAGACGTAAGCACTTTCTGTCACTGATGAAACCATCATAGTTAAACGACATAACTTCTTAGTCACGTTTTGGTCTTGATAAAATAGCGTTTAAATGAAACCTACTTCTAGTTTATTTAGGTACAGACTTCTGAAGAGTACTTACTGAAGGAATATGAACCAGATTTATTTTAACTGCTGTAAGATTGAGGAGGCCAGGTCAAGAGTACCCGCAACCAACGTGCATGTATGCAAACAATTTATGAAAGTTGAAGGTGTTTGCCAAGATCGTAGCAAGTGGAAAGATGTTGTCTCTGCCTACCCCAATAATAGTGAAAAGGCATGGCTTGAATGTATGTACTTACCTATGTATAAGATTGAGGTAGATGACCACTTCTAGTCTGCTTTGCATCTCTAAACCTAACCCAACTTAGATACTAATCCTAAGGTTCATTATGTAAGTACTCGTATGTTATAACACCTATAAGGTTATGGTAAAGTTAATGATTTTTTTTTTCAAACCCTAACTTAAACTTTTACGGGTGTATAATATCGTACCTAAGTTTACGAGACTATCTCATCTAATATTGAAATAAAACTAGCTATAGCTATAAGGCAAAGTTGGAACCAAACTTAGAGATTATTTGCAACTTTTGTTCGAAATCGCATCTGTTACTTTTGCGATAGCTAGGACATTATATCGACTAACAAAATTCTGCGTATAATTTAATGTATAAATCTTTACACCATATTGTATATAAACCTAAATATTAAATATATTTGAGATTGTTAGAAATCACATTCATAAGATCTAACCATAAAACATCACAGAATAAAGCTTCTGGCAAAGAATTCCAAAACGAATAGTATTTCGTCGGCTCCACCTATTTTTGTCATCATTTAGTAATAAAATATGTTTTAAATTTCGAAATCAGAATCTTATTACTATAGTTACAAATAGATAAACTTTATATATTTAGCTAAAGAGTTATGGACATTCCTAGGATCACATCATAGCCAGATTCAGATTCGTCATTCAATTCATTTAGGCACAATAACTATTTAAAAAAAGTAAACCAGACCGCTCATCGGAATAACTGCGTTATCTCTCGATCAATCTCGCCACCTGCCCGCTCCAGTAGTAAATCTTCATTATTGTATGTTTTTTACCAATTTACTGTTATACGGGCTGAGTAGCTCCGAGCTTGAAATCGATCTTCTAGTAGAAACGATTACAAACCAATGTAATTATGATGTATCGATGTTCCCTAGGCGCGCGCCGCTCCACTGTTATTTAGTTATGAGCACTTTTACTATAAAATATTAGCCGTCTATTCGAAATTTAAATTTAAAGTTATCAATATTTTGTATGAAGATCCTTATTTTATTTTGTCAAGTTGTTACAAAAAATTCGCTCATAAACATGAGCGAAAGAATTTTGTTTTAGTTTACAAGAGTACTTTAACCGAAGGTTATGCAGAGTTAGGTACCTCGGCCCCTAAGTGCCTCAGAGTGTCAAAGGGTCTAAGTATAGAATTTGGGGTTACAGCCGTCAAATTGGCAATCGTTCACAAATCTCTTCAATCAAGAAGTGGTCAGAAATACATTTGGGAATTATGGGACTCGGCTAAAGATCAATGAACAATTACGATTCACAGTACGCACTTGGGTCTTCTACCAATAATAAAAACAGTACTCTAAGACAGAATACTTACACGAGTACTTTTACCGCTCCACTAAAGACTTCCTTATTAAGAGTCGGCTAAATCCTTTTCGGTCACATTTAATGACGTCCCAGTCAGTCTCACCGCAACCAACTTGTTTGATGGATAGCAACTCTATGTTTTGCGCAGCCGCTATCTAGCGAACTAATCATTTAAACGAGAAAACTGTAAATCTACGTATTACTCAATCGGTTCATATTGACTTGCAACATTATTCTTAACAACGACGAGGACACCGTTTTTATTAAGTAGCTTCTCAGGCTTCTAAATCAGTCCAAATCAAATCTAACATAGTTTTGAATACATATTTGTAATATTACCTACATTAACAAGGTCTAATTCTAGAATAGAGACCACTACTAACTAAACAGTGTAGCTACTTACTATATTATAACAAAACACTGTTTCGCAAACTGAAACTACTAAACTTGTAATCGTCCCTTCTTTCTTGTAATTCTGTACTGTTTCTTGTGTTCTCTTTTCCTGTCCAGAGCATGTGCTGGATTTCGTTACCACCCGCACGCGGCAGAAACAATACTATTCCAAACTCTGCAGTTCGGTGCACCCTTTATTTGTCGTAGTTCTTTTTACTATTCCATATTTTTTATGCGGTGCATCTAGACTTCACCCTAGTTTCTCACCATCCAACGCGACAAGGTCAATTTGACGGACTGAATATATAAGAACAAAAAATCACACTTGATGACATGTTGATAACTCACGAAATCCTTTAAAATATATTTCGTATATATTTTAATAGGTACGCTTATCGCAAGAAAAAAAGATAATTGCCGTTCGACACGATCACCAGCGTACGACAGTCAAATTAAAATAGGTAGGTACCATGGAGCAATACCTCTATTGCCATAGACCTACCTACCGGTACCCCCGATTTCCGACGCCTATAAAAAGGACTTACCAGTCTAACGTCAGAAAACAGAAGCGTTTGAGGAGCACAGATTTACTATATTGAAATAATTCAGTGAGATAGTTAAGGACAGAAGAATATCTACTATGTAATACCTACTTATGAATTGGATTAAAAAGCAGAGCAAGAGAGAGACAGGAAAAACACCGCTAATTGAAAATTGGTGGTTAACTATGCAAATGTAGGCATTTGTTCCAGAAAACTAAGGCAGTTCTTTTGACAACAATTTAACGATGATTTGGGATAATAACATTCCATCATTAGTTTTAACAACTTTATGAAAATTATCCACCTACAAAGATCATCAACACAGCCATCAATCCTCATCCTTATTTTATCCTTAAAAGTCTTTCTTCACAAATGCTTGAATTCCCTTTTAAAGTCATTATCAATTATTTTTTACTTTCAACTAACACAAACTGTGTAAGTAATTTGATTCAACCAATTTTACCATTTGGCTAATCATAAAATAAATACAAAATGAAAAGATATAAACAGGAAACTAGCATTTTAATTTGCGCTTATACCCCAGATGATGTCATGTACCGTCGCACACAAAACGTCTCTCACGGTCTTAATAAATTTATTTAATACTTCTAATAAATAGAACTCTGGATTGATCCTAAGTAGGCCAAGAGTGTCCAAATGAAATATTTCAATACGAATTACCAAGTGCATAAAAATGTATTAATTTAGTTCGAAATATTAAGAGATTTTGTAGGGAACTCGCGATAACTTTGAATTATAGAGAGGTTCGAATTATCGCATTTCAATTAACGAGAGTTGACTGTATAATGTTTGGTTAGTTAAAAGTCTGTTGGAATATTGTAAACATTGCAGCGCTGTTACTACCTACTAATAACCATACCATAGCTTAGCATACTCGTAAGTCTCGAAAAGTAGACATTGTTACGTGTTGTTTCGATCAGTTTTTAAAACAATGTAAAAACATAATATATGTATAACTAAGTATTACTACGCAATAAATCCTACTAATATAAAAATGTAAAAAATTATGAAGATGTTTGGATGTTTCTTACTCAATCACGCTCTAACGCGTGAACGGATCTGACTGAAATTTAATACATACAGGCAGGTAATCTAGAATAACACATTAGCTAGGCTATTTTTATCCTTGGAATAGGTGCCCATGGGCAGCGGGCACGAGATCAGAATTTCACGCGGGCCAAACGACGAGCAACAGCTGGTAGCATAATAAGTACGTATAAATGTAGTAGGTATGTCTCTGATCAGCAAATAATTTAGGCTTCAATCTCGTAATAATGTTCCGGTGTTAAAAGAGGTATGGATTTTATCCAGGAGTTCTAGGACCGAAGAACGTTCAGAAGGTCGGCAGCGCGAGTGTGGCGCCCTTGGCGTTACACACGTTCATAGGCCACGGTGACCGCTTCCTATCAGGTGGACAGTGTACTTTCCTGCCACCTAAGTGGTATAAATAAGAAATAAAGGACCGGGAATTAAAGAGTAAGATATCAATGTCTAGCATATCACTATTGTCACCGACTGTCCTACACACCGGTCGTTTTAGCGTGGGCGGCAGCTTCGTTTCCCATGTCCCGCGATACGGACAGTTATATCAATAACAGACCGATGGCTTACATCTCGACGCTACTTACAATGCTACTCACAGGTATCACCAAAATAAATATAAATAATTTTACTGAAGACCGTTGGCGTGCCCCTAATACTTAGATATATGAGACGGAGTTTGCATATTCGAATATTCCGTTTCTACGAAAGATTTGATTGATAAATTGAGTTTGGTGACGGACCTTATATTTAATATGTAACTGTATTGCGGTCAATAGAGACAAGAAGTTAAGGTCCATGTGTAATAAGATTATTTATTTTTAGTTAGGTTAGACTGGGTTTCCAGGTCTCACCCCGTAGCTAGAGGCGTCTCGTGCGTAACAGCATACCTCATACAGAAAAAAATGTAGTGAAAGTAATGTTAAGGTTTAAGTTTTAACGGATTTGGCTGTAATTTGGTAAAGACATAGATAGATACATAGATTTATAGTCTAAAATTACACGTAGGCTACTTTTTACCCGACTGTCAAGAAGGGTTATGTTTTTCGCGCGTATCTTGTACATGTACCTATGTACCTATGTATGTATGTATGTATGTTTGTAAGATTCTTTATTACCTCATATCTCTCAGACCACTGGATGGATTTCTTTAATCATATATCGTTAGATTCGTCTCGGTAACCCAAGTGTTCTTAGATAGGTGACGCGAAAAAAACCAAAATTGCCGCTTACGATAGGTACCTATAGTTTAAAGGGGAAAAAATAAAAAATAATTGTATACTGCAATATGGGTATCAAATTAAAGGGCTTGTCATGAGGATTTCAAAAAGGTATATCATGATCAGATTTTAATTTTAAAAAATGATTTTTTTATCTATACAAGTTACACGCTGATTCAGGTTTGTGAACTTAGTGGTAGGTACCTATACGAAAACTAAAAAGAAAAAAACAAGCACTTAGATGTCCTGTGGTCTAGAAACATAAAACTGAACAGTCGGGATCCATTATTCGACAACCAATTTAATTTTTTTTTAAGTTGTTATGTTTCTAGACCACAGGACATAAGTGCTTGTTTTTTTCTTTTTAGTTTTTTACGCAGTCGGGTTTTTGATTTTCTAATTTATTTATTTGTTACTCCTTATAAGCGAGCGAAGCTGCTGGTAAAAACTAGAACTTTCTTTTTTTTTAAGTATAATATTCATGAACAAAATGCAATTACGCGGAGATAAAGTCGATAGCTAAAACTAAGGCGCCTTCAAAAAACCAACAACGCACATAAAGTCTGTCCCGGATTGTTATTAGCTCGCATGAATAATTCAACTGATACCACAATCGGTTAACTGAATATCATAAACACTTTCTCACACACAGCTCTTGTTGGAGCAGAACTCTAAGCATTTATGCAAATCAGTATGTAGATAAAACATTGTATTCAGTACCGTAGTGAGGTAAAAAGCGATGTTTATTTGTTATTATAATAAATAAGCTTTGTTAATGCGGAATTTCGCAAAACCTTAGTAAGCATCGGCTGGCCAATTTAATGTAACCCATTTCAAAGAGAAATTTAAGCGGTAATAGTTCTCTTAAAATATATTATTCATACTCCATACTAATATTATAAATGCGAAAGTAACTCAGTCTGTCTGTCTGTCTGTCTGTCTGTTACGCTTTCACGCCTGAACCGCTGAACCGATTTTGATGAAATTTGGTATAGGATTAGATTAGACCTCGAGAATGAACATAGGCTATGTTTGGTCGCGATAAACGACATCCACGTGAAAACCGACATCCACGCGAGCGGAGCCGCGGGCAACAGCTAGTTATAAATAAACCTACGAAAAAATGTTACTTTCAATCTACAATCCCGGGTTTCATATGCGGGCATGAAAAAGAGGTAATTTTTCGGCACCTTTACCAGTAACCTTCATTTCCTGACATTTACTATCAGTTTACAATCAGACGAGACCTTTCTTTCTTACTTCCGTCTACTGAGAGCTAAACTGAGAATGTAAGTGTGGATAATGATACTCGTATCATGCCAAAAATATTATCCTGTGAAATGACGCCAAGGTGAGTCTATATTGCTTGCAATATAAAAAGTTATCAGATTTTAGCGCGGTAAAGCTTCTAACTCTAGACCCTTACAGTGCCCTGCGCTCCGCTGTCTAGTATTGGCGGGGCACTAGTGCACCCCCCACCCATGGAGCTATTATGAAGCATGGCGCCCCCAGATGCAATCGCGTAATATGAAATCAATTTTGGGTGACTGAATCGCCAATTAAACAGAAATCGATTCTAAGGTACCGAGTCGCACTTAATAACTTTTGAGTTATTATAATTTTTTCTTATCAAATATTTGAGTTACAATTGAACAGCACTTAAGCCTCTTCTATGTAGTGGAAAACTGAACAAATTGACATGGTCTGACGTGTTGATACCTGACTCACTGTTAGTACATACCAGTCACACTCAAAGATTCAATAATGTAGAACTATAAATGGTTTAAAATTATAGAAGGTGATTAACCTAAAAACATCGTTTTTACTTTATACGATCATACTTCTAGCACTTCTAGTGTTTGACGATATACTACACGTCACTTTATAGACCGATAGTGAAAATATCGCTAACTTATAATAGGTATTTAGGTACCAGACTCTAGATAGGCTTAATTAGATCCATTTTCTTGTTGTAAAAATGTATAATGTTATAATTGCCTTGAAACACTTAGACCAATGCAAATATTCATATTAGCATATAAATACCTACTTGCTTCTGTCTCCTTTGTAATTCACTCAACAATATTATATTTAATTATGATCCCAATTTCTAGTAAAAATATCTTGTTAAATTGGATGCTGATTGGTATCCAATACGTACATCGTACATGAATATATTGCATATATTCGCAATCGCAACTTCTCCCTTTAAGAAAGTCACATAATAGGCAGTCTTTGCTTCTTTTCATATACGAGTATACGTCACATATAAGAACTTTGCTGCCTAGATTGCATTGTATACGAAATAATATAAGTATATTGTTTGTACGAAACTTTACATTTACATATACTTAACACTAAATTACTTGACAAATTCAAACTGCAATCAAATCTCAACTCTCAACCACACTCTAGTTGGTGCATATTACAATATAGTAATATAAATTCTCTAGCCACGGATCATGATGCAAGACTCATAATCAAGTCATGTAAAGGTAATGTAATCCAGCCATTACAATTCCATGATTTAATTGTGCATCTTTTCCTTGCCTATTCTGTATCGTGACCTGTCCAAATAGTTAGAATTGTCCGGTACACTTGTCCTTTACAATTGCAATGTTCGTGAGAAACTATTGGCTGTGTGGGTTGGTTTGCTCCGATGATAAGTTATATAAATGAAATTATAGTAATCTATTAGCAGTTACTAAATATCCTTGTTGCAATTGGTTTCTCTAGCGTTAATGAATTACATAATTATTTATAAATAAAATATCAATTGAATAGCGAAGTGGCTCTGTAGAGGGCGGCTCGGAGGCTATCCACGTGTCGTTTAAGGAGCGGGCTGGCTCTCCGCGCACAGCCTGCCATGGGAGTGACAGGATGGCTTCATGCTACCTTAACGACCCAAGGTCATCCGGGGAAATACCTTATTGTGCTGCATTACGTAAATAATAATTATCAAACTGAGCTGTTTAAATTAAAGAATTTATAAAAGAGCCGTAGAGATTACGTCCGACTTAATTCAAAATTTTCTAATTTTTACCACCCAACCACTGACATAAAATATTTGACAGTAACAAAGTGTATATCTTAATATATATAAATCTCGTGTCACAATGTTTGTCCTCAATGGACTCCTAAACCACTTAACCGATTATAATAAAATTCGCACACCATGTGCAGTTTGATCCAAATTGAGAGATAGGATAGTTTTTGAAACGGATTTCGACATCCACGCGAGCAGAGCCGCGGGCAACAGCTAGTATTATATAAAAAGAAAAATTTGACTGAAAGTCAAATGGGTAACCAATTGTTTAATTGTAACCCCTACCCAACAGGTTAAAATGTGATGTTTTCTAACTGCTCACAGCACCTTGTCTTCCGCTATCCCAATTTGGAAGTGCTACGGTTTATCACCTGTTTTACGCTACAGTACGGAACAGTGGCGTTTAAACGGCGCTAACTTAAGGCCAGTGCCCCTAAATCCATGTAAACCAATAACGATCAAGACATAACGATCGCTGAGGAGCATTACTAGCTTCTTACACGTTTATTGGTCTCAGCTCCGAAAGAGTCAGAGGTGAATGGTCAATCAAGTAGGATTAGAATAAGGTGTATTAGGTAGGTATATTAGAAAACAATTGTGCGTTAATCTTTAGTTGCATCCGCACCAAGGTCTTTGAGACCGAAGTCAACTTCACCTGGAAGCAGACACACCAGCTGATTGATGATTGAGGCTGGTTCTCTGTTGAAAACGGTGACCTAAAGAAGACCGCGGCCATAATTACCGTCGTGTTGTGTTCCCGCCGGTTAGTAGGGTAGCCAGAGCTCGCTGTATCCCTCCTCTTACCATCCCTTCCTAGCCTCGCCACCTCTTCCTAGCCCTCCCTCTTCCCTTCAGGTTAGGCAGCGCGTGTGTGGCACCCTTAGTGTTGCACACGTCCATAGGCCACGGTGACCGCTTCCCATCAGGTGGACCGTGTGCTTGTCTGCCACCTACGGAGTATAAAAAATTTCATCGAAGTGTGGAACTGTCACGTACCTACTCTTCACGCTCTACTAATTGGTAGAATATTTGAAGGGATTGAAATATACCCAAATCTATAAAAATCCACCTCTTAATTTCACAGTCAAAATATAAATAGCACTTAAATGATAATTCTAGCTACATCCCAGGCTTTCAAATTTTATTTAAGATACTTCCCCTCCATGTGATATAATCTTGGGGCACCCGGTATATACTCTGTTATAAGATCATTAAATACCTAGATTAAAAAGCGTGGAAACGGTTTTGTGGGGCCTTGTTTAGATTTAAGTTTTATGTAACCATTTCTTAATAAAAATACAAATAAATAATAATAATAATAAACATTCCATAACATAAAGTTTCACTTAAGATTTATACGACAATACACCCTTAATCGCACGTTATTCTGCCATCTTAATTACTATGCCATATAACCAGTTAGTACAAAGACGTAGTAATTAACTAATTAAGTGAATAATAGTTAGTTGCAACTCATTCAATAGTATTAATTTCTAGGGAAAATACACTTCCCTTACAAGAAATATCATCACTTGTAGATAACGTAGGCATGTATGTTTGTAGGTACGTTTCAGCTGTGGGTAATCTGCCTGTTCGTTTTTTTATTTGACTATTATTGTAATGTACCTATATAAATTGGAATATATTCCAAACTGCATACCTATTTAATCTTTTTTAAAAGATTGCACTTCGGAGCTCGGGGTCAACCCTTCTGCGCTTGCCTTTGCTCTGATGTAGGTATATGCTCGAGAACGACTGTCGTCTGATTTCCAAACCCCATGAAAGAAAAATGTTCGCCAAAGCTTCATTCGTGAATCAGCAGATTTCATTGGCCGGGACCCTATAAAAAACTATACGGAAGGCCCAATTTTCTTTTCTGGAACAAATTTAAACAGAAAAGCGATATTTCTATTCCACAAATCAGAATAACTTTTTTAGATTGGATACCGTAAGTTAATTATTAAATTAAACTCTTTAATATATACCTCAAGGTTTGAAAATAGACGACTTACAAATTAATAGCACGTAGCAATGGTGACCAGTGGGCGAGCTACGTCACGTAGCAGACCGCTTCTTTTCTTTTTCTTTTTGACGCTCGTAGCTCTTGCTTTCTGGGTCTATCACATTTTTAATGTTCGTTTCCTATAACAAAGGAAATAAGATTTAATTTTAAAGTTTTTGATTTGTAGGTATAATGGGAAGGTAATTCACAGTAGAATATACCTAGATTCGGCCTCAGAAGTTGCTAAACACTAACATTTCAGAAACGATCTTTACTTTGGAACAAATCAATAAATAATGATAATTAATTTTAAATTAAATTTAAAATTGTATAATTTTTATTTTATTTAAGTATCATTTCATGTAAAGTTTGGAGCTCGGTCGGGTTGAACGGTAAGACCACCTTAACTCTAAAACATGAAATATGTGAAGCTAGAGAGCTTAGATAGTTTTTAATGGAGAGGGAAAGGTTTTATACTGTTTTGGACTGTTAGATTACAGTGGACCGCATAAAACGCTCTCAATAACATATTCTCCCAAGTATCACTTACGCGCACCACTTGAAAGTGAAGAAATAGGAACTATTTCTTGGTATAGTATCTAGCAGCCTTCTAAACTTAAGTCATGTTGAGTAATTTTACGGGGTTATTTTTATTCTACGGCGTATAGTGTAAATTGGGTGAGCTTAATAACGAGAAATTAATTTCAGTAATCAAGACAATGCAGGCATAATATCTGACAAGTTACAATAAGTGAGATCATTATCTTATTGGTAGTCCCAGTCACTTCCCAGGCTCTCACCTCGGAGTTCGAGGTCTGCTTTCAGCATTTACATCTCCACTTTGCACGGTCTTGAGCATCCTTGGTAGTAAGACCATTGGCACGTAGGTATGTCGTAATCTACAACGCTAAGTCAGTACTTCTTGGGTCTGCCCCTCCAACAGGGGCCCTGTAGAGTAAGCACACATTTGACCCACGTAGTCGACCGACCACCAGTAAAGTCGAATCTTCTGCATTTTGTCCACGATGTATTGGGCATGAAGGCTACTGCGGATGCGAGAGTTCCTTTCGCGATCCTTATACTCCACACATCCACGGTAGCATACGTAAAGTTATAATAATGAGATGTTCTCTATGTAGGTAGGTGTAGGCTTATATTTAGCGTCGCTGCGCGGTCCGTTACTTGTGACATCATCGGTCAGTCATGTTAATGTTAAACTCAACAATACCTACGGACGGTGCGTTATTGTCCATTAAAACCTCCAATAATATAGATAATAAGCCGGAAAACACACATGTTGGTACAGAAACTCATCGATATGGGGTAAATAGGAAGGATCGTTTCCGGCTATGCTGAACGTACTTTTCATATAACATAATATACCACGACATACATTAAATCAGATCTACAGTTGTGTTTTTTTATTTGATTCTTTACTTTACTGCCTGAGGGAAAGCTGAAGTTCAATCCAAAAATTTGAGGCCACCATTGCAGAAACTGAGAATCGAATGTTGGTTTCTAGTTCAACAACTACGACAGTATTTTATGTTTGTGTATAATAAACAATTATCTGCAATGATGACAGATTGAAGTACCTATACTGCTAAATAAAAACGTTAAAATAGAAGTACAAACTACTTTGCCATTTTACGCGTATGTGTGGTAAACCTAAAATGTCAAGTATTTATGCTCATCCAATGCTCATCGGTTTTTGCAGTCCAATATCTAACGAATGCCCAGCAAAAAACAATCAGTTCCATAAGTAGATTGGCTTAACATATTTAGTTTCTCACAATGATAGAAGCATTTTATGAGTCAAGCGCGAGATAATTTGCAAACTCGTACCTATTGCGAGACTGCTAGAAACCGGCAAAGGCAGGCAGAAGTGGGAAAAGACTAGGAATAAATTGTAGTGGGAATGATATACACTATTGCTTACACTACAAAATCATCTACGAAGGTACCTTAGGAACAGCGAACTCTCTTGTTGTCTTCTGATATTTATTGACTGGATTTCTTTAGTGAAAATCCGTTTAACTAAACTGAGTTTGCCTATTCTGCTTAATGAAATTATTTGTGGGCAATGTATAAAATGAATTAGTTTTTAGGCCTTAGTTGCATAATCACTAAACATAGTATATAATATATACTTACAATTGATCGTCTGCTCGTTTAAATAGCCCCCATAAGTTATCTTTCTAATTCACCATAAAGTATAGCAACCGACTATAAATTTTGATTTTAGGTGTTTTATGATTGCATGCTAATGAGCATATCAATGGCAAAATGCCGTTATAACCATTCATAAAAAAATTGTGGTCACGTCATCCCATGTCGGCACACAAAGAAAGCATTCCCTAAATTTTATCTATAATTTCAAGACCAGATTTTATCTTAAGTAGATATAAATATTTCCGATTTGTCGTGTCATTTAACAGATAAATATTCTAGGACACACTACTCAGCGCTATCTAGACCTAAAATATAGTTATAGTAATATAGTTTATATAATTCAGTAAAACATATTTATATAACACCCTATCTAATACAATAATTTACACTGAGTGGGAATCGTATCTCAGATTCAGCAGGCGACGCTATTGCTGCGCTACAGAGGTCGTCAATAATAATCTTGGTTATAATTTCATATAGGCTATCAATATGAAATCGACTATTGTGGCCACTAACTACATCTGCCTCATTCGGCCATAGATGTACGAGTAAGTTAATTACAAACGAACAAGGTTCGGTATTACTAAACGAGTCGTTCGTTGCCTGCGGTATCACCAGGTTCGTGCCGAGCTCCGCCGTTTCTCCTTCCATGTGTCATCAACTCAAACGAGACACAAATTTTATAACCAGTTATATTTGATGGCTCCGTAAACTTGTCCAATTTTATCATGAGTTCATGACACAAATTGGACAATTTTGACAGTAAAACTGCTAATCTAGCTAGCTGATTAAAACTGCGAATATTCGACAATTCGTATCTACCTACTTATAATTCACAATTAGGTATATCCATGATTGATTATTCGCTCACTTTTGTAAATAAAGCATTGAAATAGTTTTTATATATAGAAGAGAAGCAGGAGCTGATATATCGTTTGTTCTAAAATACAAATTTATATTAAGAAATCATTTTAAATACTAACGGGTAAATAAAGGTTATGCTATTATTGAAATTTTTGAATGAAACCTTATAAGTACTTGCGCACTTCCAAATAGTTAAAGACATTTGATGTACTTAGATATTAAAATTCGAAATCGTGATTGAGCAATCAGTATTTCGTGACGAACAAAGATACAGACAGACAGACATGCTGTCCGGGTTGTCACAGCGCACCCATTGTCTCTGCTAACAATAATTAACTTGTTAGTATCACTTAAAGCAAAATATAAGAAAGCTTTAAGCTTTCTCAAATACATTTGATATAACTAAGAAATTATTAATTTATTTACGTTCGTGTCCGTGTATCCGTCCAACCGTTTTTACATAAAAGAGTAACAAAACATACATCTCATGTAACCGTTTATACTCACAAAGTTTCACATTCATAATGTAAAGTAGGATTTGAACGCCATACGTTTACAATATAGAAAACTATTATGAACGCCCTGAGTCCCAAAACGTTAAGGTAATTAGTAGAAACATGAACATTGTGTTTGTTAGTCGAAGTCTCAGTTGTACGGGGGTGATTCCCTAGCGTAAAACTCGTATTTTATATAGAAAAATTATCATCAATGTTTTAATAACTGTGTAATATTTTTTTATAAATATGTAAGTTGTCATTTAAAACACCTACAATATTCACAGATCAGTGAGAACGAGAGAAAAAACTCGAATGGAAATAATTTGGAGGTCAACGACCTGTTCAAAAACTTTTTGACCTTATCAAATCTCAACTTCCTTTCTTGAAAAGCAAAAATGCATAATTCCTACTAATGACGAAATCGTGCGGAGCATACTAAGTGAATTAAAAGCGCGATAGAATCTTTACGATATTTCCGGCGGTACGTGGGCGTCATGTCCATTCCCGGGCCAAAAACTCTTTGAAAAAAATAACTTTGCACACTTACCTACACTTTACTTCCTCTCGACATGGGATCATATGCTTAAAACCAACATAGCGTGCGGCCTTTAGAACCATACCATTTTTTCAACTATAGACTCTACGTTATAAACTTTTAAGCATATTTTCATTTGATGCGCGATTAATTGTTAAGGCTTTTTGGGTGCTATTGAGAGAAACACCATTCATTGAGACAAGTAACGGGCTAATAGTAATCTCGCGTCTTGGCAACGCCATTCAAGAGAGCGCGCGTACCGTCGAGGTGAAAATAACATTATATTAGTTGGAATTGAATTGCATATGTATATTAATCAACTTAACATAGTATTAAGTAAACGGTGAGTCATTATAAAACTAACATTATATGTCATGATACACTAAGTCAAGCGTATGCAGATTATAACATCAAAAATATTATTAATATGGCTCCACGTCATAAAGTCTAAATTAGTTATTATTTATTAATTAAATATAAGCCTAGATACACCAGTCAAAATAAATCAAAATAAATTACTATAATTTGAATAAAATAACAATACACCTACTTAAAAAGTATTTCGTCGGTGACTATACTTACCTATGTGTGTGTGTATGGGGACATTGTCACCATGAGCGTGTGTGTATAAAATCTTGTTTTATGCTTAGTTTGTGTATGTAAATATGGCGCATATGTATGTGTGTGAGAGAGACGCGTGCGCCACATTCCTCCGCGTAGTCATTCATACATACCCGAGAAGTTTAAGCTGTATTTTTGTGTACCTGTATCTTTTTGTTTTAAACTGTTAAGTTTTATGAGTCTATGAATGGGTTAATTGGCATTGTATTATCTGGTAGATACTTCAGGAAATAATTCACATACCTATGAGACCCGAATAAGATTTGCATTTAGTAATTAAGTATTTGCAAATCGTGTTAGTAAATAAAATCCACACACTGAGCAATGTTGTTTGTTTTTTGTATTCGCACTCAGTCTTCATATTTGCTTCATTTTATTAATTTTAATTATTAAGAAAAACTAGAATTAGAACTAGAAAGCAATTTTATAGAAGTTTTCTTTTGACATCAGCTCCTGTCGTTTGCTGTTGCACCTTTCCATAAAAATTTAGGAACAGGAAACCATTACGCCTCTAAATTTTTCACCAATGCCTGTATTGGTGAAAAATTTCTACTAACGAAACAGTCACAGAGAAAAACCTAGATTGTCGATGGCCTCTGTGGCGTAGCGGTAGAGCATGCAACTGCTACGCAGGGGGCGCGGGTTCGATTCCCGCTCAGTGAAAATATTTGTATGCATGAATATGTCTATAAAGCATTGCTTTGGGTGTTTCTATGTATAATAAGTATATATTTACAACAAAAAGTATATACCTAAGTATGTTTATCAGCATTCTAGAACCCATAACACAAGCTAGTTAAACTAGGCTTACTTTGGGTCTAGGGAGTGATGTGTAAGATATTTATTTATTATTTATTATTGTTAGCTAGACCTCCAATATTCTAGAGTAGCGAGGTTCTAAGGTGGGCTCTCGCATTGCCCTCACTTATCTTACGTTCTTATCAATCAGTATCACCCCAGCACCGGTTGTAGACACCCGAGGCTCTCACCTCGGAGGTATTTAAGATGATAATCCACCGCAGGTTTTCCTTTCGAGGTTGAAGGTTCAGACAACAGTAGCTCGTGTGAAACCGAAAATAGAGCAACGAATAAAGTTGTAGATTACCGAACCCCGGGATCAACGATGATGATGATATTATGGATTGTTATCACATGTAGAGACATTACAACTATATAGCCACGTTCAAAGCGGATTGGTGAACTCTGATGTCAGCTTTAAAAGCGATTCGCGAATTTTTATTCTGAACAAACTCATCATTGTAATTTTATGTTTTACGACATTTTATTATCCAAACTGAAACATCTAATGACAATCACATTAGCTAAATGTCAAAAAAAGTGTACTAAAAAATACTTTAAATGAATCTGCTTTGTTGTACCTAACTCTTGAAAATGACGTAGATCTATACGTACTCCTAATACCTTTTTACTGGCGAAAATTCATTCAAAGCACTAACTTCTAAAACGCAAATTGAACAAATATTATGAATTTGTATTCTTGTCCGTAATGGACTCAAAACATTAGGCAGCTTAAGCTTAAATCAAATGTCTTGTGTGTACTTCTTGTATAATATAAACTTATTCGTTACTCCTACAATCTCACTTCCAACTCGAGGCCCATTCCTAGAGGCTTCCAAAACCCACTTTGGAGTCCGAAGTTCACTCTCCTACAACCTTATTAATTCTTTTATTTTGAGTTAAGTCAGGAGCAGCTGACCCGCCAACCCTATTACCTATAAAATCATCGCGCATATGGAATGCGATATTGATTAGGTAAATAAACCTCATAACGTGTGTGTAAGGTGTGTGTATGTGTATGTGCTAATAATATATGTCTACGTGTATTTGTGAGTAAAATGGAATATTATAAGAAATTAGAGAGTAGGCACTATCATTAGACTTTCCGCTTAGTCATAGTATTGTGTTTGCAGACTTTTCAATTATATTCTTATCTAAAAGATAGATATAAATGGCTAGTAGTAGTGGTTGCAAAAGGCGGTACCAAGATCTCCGGGACCCAAAATAATCTCATTTGTAAATTGTTACACCTGCTGAGGAGGCTCTGGCGCAGGCTTTCATCTCAGGGTTTTTTTATACTACGTAGGTGGCAGACAAGCACACTGCCCACCTGATGGGAAGCGGTCACCGTGGCCTATGAACGCGTGCAACACTGGCCGAATGTCACACACGCGCTGCCTACCCTGAAGGGAAGAGGGAGGGCTTATAAAGGGGTGGGGAGGCTAGGATGGGGAGGGGGTGGGGGAGTACAGTGAGCTCTGGCTACCCTACTTACCGGTGGGAACACAACACGATGGTTATTATGGCCCCGGTCTTCTATAGGGCGGAGGTACTATCCCAGTCGGACAGCTCATTCCGGACGGGAGATACCTACCGTCGTGTCCTACCTGCCAAAAAATATAATAAGTATATATTTATTTAATATTTTTATTATGCACTAGGTATAAATGCCTATGCGATGTATTGTCTCTGGGGTGGTCTCTGGGTAGGTCTGTTGCTTCAGCCACTCTGTCACTTTTAATTTACATGCAATGAATACTCATTTGTTCCACACGTGTCCAAACTATTTCAGTATAACCTTTTGAACTCGTCGTTAATTGGGTACTTGACCGTAACAAAAATAGATTATTTAACGGAGCTTGTTGAACAAAAAGTACCAAAAGAACTGTAAAAATTACGTTCATTATTAAGTAGGTACGTATCGTTTTATTTATTTAATTCTAGCGACCCGGGACCCGGCTTCGCCCGGGTGTAAATTCCAGTTTTTCCAAGGATCCCTAATTTTTTTCAAAATGAAATGTAGCCTATGTCAAATTGGAAGAATGTAGCATTCTATTGGTGAAAAAATTGTTTAAATCGGCCCAGTACTTTTTGAGCCTATTCATTACAAACATACAAACATACAAAAATAGGTACAAATCTTTCCTCTTTATAATATTAGTATAGATAAGTGTTCAACAAACGACATAATACATTAATAGTGCAATTTTTTTTTTGATTTAGCGAACTAAGCCGATATCATCGATATTCTGGCAATAACACCCGTGCCATGCAGTTCTGTTGTCTATTAAAGAAAAGAGAACAGACTCTTGAATTTAAACAATTATTTATTTTGATAAAAAACTGATTGTGAGCCCGTTAAAAAATAGATTCCACTTGACAGTCAAGTAAGTACTCAATTGTGATTTTCGATAAATCTTAAACCGCTCATATCATCCTACATTCCACTCTTGTAAAGTCAAAAACCCAATAGAATTTGTAATCCCCTCCTCCTAATCTGAAGTCTGTTAGAAAATCAAAGTACCTAAACCTTATTCTTGGATATTATATTGTCGTAGAACGTTACATAATGTATTCGTAATTATTCACCGACCGCAAGTAGGCACAGTAGGTTTCCGCCCAATCACGGTTCAGGGCGGGCGGCAAGGGCGGGGGTGAGTGCAATGACAAGTCGATAGGCGCGCGCATACTGAATTATTTACATAATATATTTATTTATATATAAATGGCATTTCCGTCGAAACACAGTGTTCAGGGTTATTTTTTGAATACCCTAAGTTTGTAGATAATTATGAATATTTTATGACGTCCTCAGTAAAGCAGAAATTATTTAACGATACGAGAAACTAGTCTGAAGATTCTGTATGATAAGCACCGCACAGTTCTAAGGTCATAAGGTGGGCCGTATGTTGGTCTACCACCTACGTTGTATAAAAAAAATACTTGTCAGTCTTTAAGTCTAGACCAATATTTTATTAATTTCTTACTTTCAAAACCTAACAATATTTATATAATAAGCTTAACGTATACCTATAGAGGTGTACTTACATCGGGATCCCTAAAATCTGGCATCTCGAAAAAAAAGGTTTTGTGATAGGTACCTACCCAGTAACGTAGGTATTTCTATATAAAAGTATCAGTACCTATGGAGATATTTGACTGGTCCATAGTCTACATTAGCAAGTTTCGGTCACTATCAATTTTTAACGTGATTTTTAACCATTTACATACAATCGTTTATATAGTTTGAACAGACAAATTCATTGACAGTTTTACACACCAATAGAAGTACATATCAGGTTTTATATAGATATATCATGTTGTACCTACAACTTTCTTAAGATGTCTAGATTCCAACATATATTATACAACATGGAACCAATCGCGTACAAAAAAGATAAACGTAGCTATGATGACTCATGTCTATATATTTGTAATCTGATAATGATCATGGTTTTACTACGATCCTGCTTCCTACTAATTTTATAAATGCGAAAGTTCGTGAGTATGTATGCGGGATGTCTCACGCAACGACTGCTAAATGGATCTGACTGAAATTTGGTACAGTGATAGACTTATAGTCTAAAATAACACATATCCTACTTTTATCCCTAGGATAGGTTCACATGGGCAGCGGGAACTGAAACCACGCCGGTAGAACCGCGGACAAAAGCTAGTATTCCATATATGATATTAATTCAACGACATAGACTCAATGTCTGAGCGAGCATGACTCACTGATCACGTCACCACGTTCAGCATCTTATTAATATTTATTTTAACAATAATATACATATCTCTACATTTGAACGATAGGTATATTTATATTAATAGATTTGAATCAAATCTATTGAAAGCTTCAGAAGCTAGCGGTAGCTCGTGAAGTGTGTCGATACAGAAGCTAATGGGGGGCTATTGTCCCTGCTTACCCTAGAGGAAAATGTCGTGAATATTTATGTAGTATACCTAAGTAAGACCTAAGTATGTAGCTTCAGAACTTCAACGTTTGTGTTGTAAAACTATATAGGCAACATTATTTGAACCATACAGATTGAGAATCTTTATACCTAATGGTATTCGACTACGGGACAGAGTAGGCGGATCCCTGAAATCTGATGAGATTCTTTTATAGATTAGCAAAAGTAGAAGAAAGCTTGCGCCAAAACCTCGTCGGTCAATAGCCATCTTAGTGGGGCCCTAAACAACAGAATTTCTGTTTTTTGGTTCACTAAACAGAACACACGCTAGGTAAGTATATTAGTTCATATCATATCATACTACATTTATATTGAAGGTTAGTGTCTGTCCTTCCCGAAGTGAACACTGCATGCTGTTATTGTAAGTACTCAGCAGACAACATAACAACGAAATCATCCCACACTGATATTAGTCTGAATAGCAGTCATTAGAGATACAATTGCTTGTACTGATGTTCCATGCACCCAGGACACTGCTAATAAAATTTACATGATTATTAGAGAGAAATTATAAAGAATCACTCATTATGTAACTGCTTTATTATTTAAGAGGTGGCCTAAAGTCTATTGTAATATTTTGGCTTCAACCGAACTACATTGTCTGATTGACGAAAAGCTACGAAAGATGTGATATGAAAAATACCTTGACTTAAATTCACGGAGAACACTTCACGCTTTTATGATATTTGGTATTTGATATATTTAACAACATTATTTTAAACTAAGAATTTTGAACACCAACTATTTTATTGGAATTATTGTCTTTTTTTGTCAGTTTGTTCATGATGGTCGCATAAACAACTGAACGGATTTTTAATCCGTTTTTCTATTAGAAAGATCTTGATCAGACTAATATCTGTCGTGCGAGTGACGCCGTGAGAATCAGCTAGTCTTAAATACTTATAACACATAATATAAACATTTCTCAGTAAAGAAGGTAGATTGACTATGAAACCTCTAGTCACTCCTAGCTTACTGTTACATTATCGATATCGGATATCTCTGCATTACTACTTCCATCTTAATATATATAAATCTCGTGTCACAATGTTTGTCCTCAATGGACTCCTAAACCACTTAACCGATTATAATAAAATTCGCACACCATGTGCAGTTCGATCCAACTTGAGAGATAGGATAGTTTTTGAAACGGATTTCGACATCCACGCGGGCGGAGCCGCGGGCAACAGCTAGTATACTATATTACAATTTCTACTACCCCATACTGCTTTGTCTATCCAAGCTTTGCTCATACAAAACGAACCATATTTACTATATTTTTAAGATCCATTTGCGATGTCGCCTTCACCGCCTCTCACCTACGTAATCCATACAATTTACGTCAGTACACAAGTTATACGTTTTTTATTGCAGTTTACTACAAAAGTTTCGCATCGATCATTATGAAGTATTAACAATATTATAGAATTAACTTCACTTACTAACCATAATAATATATATATGATGTTTTAGAACCTTCTCAAATATTTATTCAATTTGCTTTTGAGTTAATTTACTTATGACTAAAAGGTTTTTAATTCTATTTATTACCGCAACGGAACAAGTCGCTTATGAAAGAAGATTTTAGCACAGAAGCACTGTTAGCAACAAGTGTATATACTTACTTATCTATAAATAATAAAAACAATACTCTATGACATACTACACAGCGTTATATATATCCAAAGTAAGTTAAGTTTAACTGGCTTGTAATATAGGTTTTAGTATGCGAATGAACATACCTACTTACACAATTCTCTTTTTAATACGACTTCGACAAGCATATGACCCACTCGATGGGAAGCGGTCACCGTGACCTATCATGCATACAAATTTTGCATCTAGCGAAAATTGCGCACGTGCTCTACATCAGAACATACGCACGCTGTTATCTCTATCATCCTCTCTAAATCGTAAAACTACTTCATAGATCTCTTGACTTCATATATTTTAGTGTTGAACCCTGGTTTATTCTCAATCAAGCAACTCCAATTTGAGCAGATCTATATGACACTTGAAACCAGCGGGCTTGCATGAAAAGTCTAATGACAGAAGAGGAAGCTCGGGACAGAATCAGTGTATACCTATGTATATATATGTACTTATCTAAAATGTTTCAAATCTTATAACCCTAAAAAGTGATATGGGAAACGAAATCGGAGATGTGACCGAAGCTGAGCGTGCCACAATCCATTACGGTAGTCGCGGTGTAGGCGCCGGGGCAAGCAGGGGGATGTATCCATTAGCTAATTAGCCAACCACCGACCCCTTCTTACCGTCTCTACTACCTACCAGATTGTAGCCTCTTCGCCCCCTAATTGACTTTTATAATGAACCTTCGTGAAATTCAAATATCAGATTTCGCTAAACAAAATTACGTAGACATTTGAGATACAAATTCAGCGATTATCTATCAATTCTATAACTACTATATAGTCAATATTTCATTTGGTTTTCATTTCGGACTCAGACTCAGTATTGTAGGTACCTTATGTTACCTTAGGAGAGAAAATGGCAATATTTCATAAATTGGTTAAGGCTGTGCATTAAGTATTTTCTGCAATCAATTCATATAACAAATAGAACTTTTTAATAACATACAACACTTTCACATCACCGTTAAATATCCGCGCAATGAAATAGCCACGGAGATAGACACACAGTCACTGCCTAGAAACCTAACAAGGAGAGGTACTTGTTCTCACTTAATCATTTCTCTACACACTCGCTGCCTACGATAAATAAACCTATAGCCACAAAGTCGTAAAATCACACCTTTTCACAATACGAAAGTATTTAACTGCAACCACAATACATTAAATTAAAAGTTAAACAGCCCCTCGGAACATCACGGCTATCTTTTAATGAGGTAATGGCGATCCGACGAGAAGGGCGAGTGACGCGTGCTGTGCACGCGAACACCCCTCGTTTCTAATAATTTCATTATAATAATAAAACGGAGTCAAACGTGTAAACGAGGGCACGTGATAATTGTGGCCCTCTAACCATTGTGACAGTTTGACCTTTCGACTTTGTGGCTCGCGGCTATTGCGGTGGAAAACTTAACGACTATTCATTTATGGAACTTCAACCAGCATATATTTATAAACAATAACAAAACCTTTGCTAATATCTTACTGTACGCAAATTATACAACGGAATCGATACAAATCTATATCGAAACAAACTATCATTCAATTTAAAAGAACATCGGTAAGTTGCGTATGAGTGCCAGCACGATACGACCGATAGTCATGACAGTTAATTTATAAAATGATGAGTTACAAGCATTGCCGAACTGCTCAGCGGGCACAATAAACATTATGGGCACATTCATTAATAGCTGACCGCTGACAAACGGTGCCTTCCCCCCTGCGCCCGCTCTTTACCCCATCATCCCCATAAACCCCTGTCTACCCTCCCGCATGCCTCCTTCCATCTCCCCGTCTCCCCATTCGACCAGGTGTAAAACTGCCCGGTCACGGAAAGACAGACATGCGATGCGGCTAATATGTTTTTATTATTAAAGCTATATACGTATTGCTCATCCCTCCGGCCCTCGCGAGGGGATGAGCCATGAATATTTATACGGTGATTTGTTAATAGCGCCAGTGGTACTTGGTGTGTGACTTACAAAAAATGTCGAGTAAATCACGTTACTCGCCAAACACGCAAGTATTTTACACATTTGGCTCACAAAATATACGGTCCGATGACGATAAACCAAGTAAATGGATTTCGAATACTTTACTCATGGTAGATATCTAATCACTTTAGTTCTATAGTGGTACTTAAAGAAACCTTTAGAAGAGTGCTTGCAGCATTGCAGCTTTAAAAGCTTAAAAGTTTTCTCAACATCGCGTGTTATAGTAAGTACATAAAAGTAGGTACTTATATGAAAGGCAGCGACATACGTATTGTCAGTAAGTTAATGGACTCCGACCAGCATTCAATAATACTAGTCGCATAAGAGTCCATTAACTTACTAATTAAACCTACTTATGCCTAGATATATTTCATGGCTAAATTGAATACCACAGACTAGAGTTCACACAAGATATAAGTGATGTCACGCTCAACGCAAGGTACGTATCTACGACCTGTGTTGTTTTAGGGGCTACCAAGAACGTAACCGTCCCGTCTCGATAGCTGTGTCCAGCTGTGCTGTGTGCTTATAACTTTAGCCACACATAAATCTAGTTACATATTGTGCCTACCCTTCATGTTACGACTTCAAGCTCTTTCTCAGCGAATTTACTTTAGTAATAACTTGACAGGTAACTGGCGTGAGTAATGCTAACGCAGGAAAACGTATAACGAGTGATGTCAACTTGTGTGCCAATGTAACGTGTGGAGGGTATCTTAACACTGGTATCTATGCGACAACTCCCACTTGCTTGTCCACCGCAAAATCTGATTTCTGATTGTATGAAAGATAGTGTGCTGCTAGCCACGTAATCGCAACTTGTGCAACTTACTGTAACTCATTTTACTCGGTGGCGAGCAGCCGTGGGAAACGAAATTTTCATATAGGTACCTACTTTCCCATCAAATATACGCGTAAGTAAGCTGTTACTTATAGTTAAGGCTATTCAAATCATATAAAATGTATATGGAAGGATATGAGAGTTACACGCAATGAAATATCTTCCAACTATACCGTCCTGATCATACATCTGAATTGAAGTTTCATCACATCACAACTTTATATAAAACTCGGCAGAAGCACACTAACACACATTGTCATATTTCTCAACGTATATTTTATGGTCCTGCGTGCATATAATTTATCTACAATTTATTTACTACCCTATCTCTTAACTTATTTCTTTTTTATATCTATTATTTATATTATAATAAGATCAATATTATATACTCGGGTGGGTGCGCCCTACGATGCATACCTAATCCAAAAAGATAATGTGTGAATCATTAATTGTCAAAGATTCAATAACTACTCGTAGTTCTTTAAAACGTAAATCATGATAAAGCCTCTCTCCTCAACCAGTTATACAGTCAGTAACTGTTTAAAATCATAAAAATCCCATTATATTGTACTACCTAGGTCAGACAGAATTCTACAAACAACTTGTTTAGATTGTTATCGACCCTAATAGTATCAACCCACGCAGTTGGCGGGAATGAATATCTTCGACATTAATACGTGGACATATAACACACATTATACTGCCATATACAGTACGTGGCTTTTGATTTGACACGTCTGAAAGAAGAGTCCGGTAAAGATCGACTCGCTTCGTTTTGGTAAAGCGCTATGCATATCATTATCTGCATATAATCATTAGCTATTTTATGTGATTGATGTCAGACCAGCTGAACAGAAATTAGACAGACTTTCTTAAGAGCAGGTTCGTAGGAATGTGTTCGTGGGCTGCAGCTAATCTAAACTAAAATTATACATAATATATACATTATACATACAATACATTCCTCCGGAGTAGGCAGAGAAATCAGACCTGCAACATTTTCACCACATGAACGCATACCTATTTAACTTCCATCGATAACTCTGTGATCAAATAGACAATAAAGAAACATTATAGTATAAAATCAACATAATCTACGAACGTACGTGTTCTGTGACTCCCCCACGCACCCCGACATTTAGCTAAAATTATGGGAAATGTAAACATTACTCAAATTACATTTTTTATTCTGCTATTAAACAGCACGGTGAGACCGACCTGTGTACACACAAATTACCTGAGTAACCTCCCCTTTATATTTTTCGTAAATATTTTGGGGTGAAACGCTATCCATCTTTACATAGAAAACTTTAATCTTTTGACTGAAGGCGGCACAAGACGAGCAGTCTTGTGCCGCCTTATATTATGTTCTGAATAGAAGAATCTATGTTCAGCTGTGGTTATTATTCCATGGTTGGGAAGAAGTCGACTACATTCAAAAGACTGACGTTGTGTTGGATATATATAATAATATAATTATCATAACATAGTGTTACCATGCGTAAAGACTTGTTGAACTTGAAACCTAAGATCACGAATATAGGTAAGTTTACGGCAGTCATTACATGTCTTTGATAGCCTTAACCACTTTCGATGAGGTACTTGACTGCTATTTGTAAAATTTGCTTGCCATACATTTTATACGTCTGGCATATCATTAAAATGCTGCAGAAAACTAGTGTTTCGTATTAAAATATATTCAGCCTACCCTTCGCGCAGTGGGCGGCGTTCGCTTATCGATCCGCCTGACGCCGCCCGCCCATTCCGCCCAGCCGATAAATACTCCCAGCTCCGTGCCAATGTGAGCCCACTGCCTATAAAATGTTATTACTATTAGTTATTATCGTCATAAGTTTTAGGGGTATCTACTGGGATGGTAAAAATTGTTACTTTGTATGTTACAACTAAAAGCAATGTCCATTTAGAAAACTTCATGCTGAGCTTTTCCGGAAATGTATATTATGTATTGTTTGAGTCGTACATACTTGCTCACGTTCGTCATATTCTGATCACAACCAACATTCTTTTGTACCTACCGACGGCGACGAAGCTAACAGTTGTGTGTATATTGTTATAGTTGCATAAACCGATAATACATTTCTGAAGAATGAATTCGCGAACATTATCGACTGTGCTGCCTGGGGACGCAATAACGATCCTCAGAACAATTAGCACTTCATTGTAGAGAGCTTATAAAACTGAATATATGTGTATGATAATCGGCATACTAAGTTTTATGCCAACTACATACTCTTATTTACATTAGTTTTTACAGTTAGTAAAAAGTCTATGTTTGCAATATGAACTTTACGACTTTGCGTTAAGATGGGCATGTGTTTATTTTAATTGTTTTACAAAGAGTTGTATGCGTATTGAAGGATGAAGCATGGCTGCGTGGGTGTCAGTTGAATTATGGAAATAGAGCGCCGACAAGAGACTTTGTTCAAACAATGCCATAACGGTATGAGACGGCAATTTTAATTCTTATGAGGATACATTATTGAAAAGGTCACGTCTATTGGGGGGTTTGTTAAGGCGAAGCTTCGCAGTATTTTCGATTATGAACATGTCAATCGCTTATAGCCTTGTTAAATTAACATCAACAAAATTGGCTTGCTGCGTGTGCCCTATATAATATTAATATCTGCATCTACAGAGGTCGTATGTTTTAAAGTACTGTTTTAAAGTATAATATTCAAGATAATTTAGCATTATATTTGCAAATTATTCTCTATACATGCAAAGTAGCCAGGCTGCAGGCAAAGTGTCTCAGTAAAGCTGACAGCATGCTACGGATTCGATTTTTCTTTAAACCGCATCGGAGTCGTATCATCGTATGTACCACAAGGCATCAAAACTGATATAAGATATACTTATCATATCTCCAATCACACGATCATATATCTCCAATACTCACGGGCTGCATTAAGTTGAAGCTTCATCAAGATCAACGGGGCTCAAACCAACCCCACCGGTGTGCCCTGGTTAATTGTTGGAAAAGATTCTGGCGCAGGCTTTCCTGTCGATTTTGGGAGGTAGGTATATAGCATATATCAATAATAAAGAAGTAGGAAAGCTGACCCCGGGCTCCAAAGTGCTAGCTTTCGATGCAACCGGGATTGGTAATCGTATGAAGATTGTTGATTGTGTCACCAGTGTCTATAGCGCACCATCTCAAAAATGAAGCTGATAACAGACCAATCTTTAAACTGCACTGTGTAATTATGATAATGATGGTGGTAGAGATTAGCTCGTGGAAGCTCCGGGACACTTCCCAACATTAAACAATATCTCTAGAATCTCTTAGCATGCGATCAGTTTGACTTTCCCTTAAAACCTAATTAGCACACAGTCCGCAGGGACGGCTGTACGATATACGTGACCTCTTTTTAGTCTCTTTCATTTCCTGATGTTTATACCGCAATAGCTTAGTTATTCAAAAGCTTTCGTGACATATCATGCTGAAGGGACTATATTATTTTCGATAGATAAAGTATAAACTGATGATAAGTAACGAGTTTATTATACCTGCTGTCTTTCGCGTCAAGCATCAGTCCCAATATCGCAGTCTAGGGTTCCTAGAATATCCTAGCGAACGGTAGTGAACGGTAGCAGAATTCCATGCGGTTGAAGCTACAGGCAATCGCTAGTATATTGATAAAAATAATATCAGACAAAGCCACACCAAGCGTGGCAAAACGAACTTACGTAGGCATATACATGATGCCAGTTTAGTAAAGGTTCTTATACAAACTAGAATACAGAACTTAAAAAAGATCATAAACTTTTTACGACTTGTAATTATTTTTACATTTCTAAAGTTCGATTTGTTTCCGAAACTAGTTATGAATTCAATTAGGTAGGTACTCATATACAAGATATTATTTTTACAACCAGTTTGGACAATGTATTTTAGCGTTCTCTTATAGAATCAAGTAGTTTCTTTTTTATACCACCATGGTCATTTTAGCACTTTGGTTCTTACACCCCGAAAGGACCCTTATGTCCTAGGTAGGTACCCTTGTGTCAAAACGAGCAGAATACACAGAATACACATAGGTAATTGCAGATAATGAATATTTAACGGTTCGTATAAGCGGTGACCAATAATTGTCTGATTACTCCTATAGGCTTAGATACTATTCGATTATATTTTTACCACTGTCATAAAACTATAGCAAGATGTAAATACTTTTGCCTTGGTTAATAGATACAAAATAAAATATCGTAACCAACAACTGTATTATGATAATTAGATGCAGTTAAAAAGTGGAGGCTTGTCTAAATGCAGTCAGTATTTATTAAAATTATAATATTGTAAATTAGCCTGTAAAAGTTTCTAAATATTCAATAAATACAAAAATAAACTAGTCACCTTGTCGGCATCAAAAGTATGATCATGCGTCAACAGTGGATTGTAATTTTGGTTTTATTACTAATTGATGAAATCTACTGTTGACAAAGATATACTCATTTTTAAATTGGCCACCTGTACGATCATCATCTACTGTGACGCTGACTGTGTGTATCACAATAAATACATAACTTCTCGTGGTATGATACCCAGTAAGCTCGTAAGCTCCACCTAAACGATTGAACAAAGTTCGATGAAATGACGTGTGACACAATTAGAACAGAAGATCAATGCTCTGTGCCCGTAGCCAAGTGGAAAAGTCTAAATCGCTATCGTATCGTATCGAATGGAATAGTTTAGGTCGACCAATCACACTCCAGCTCGTGATTCCGGCGCGCGCATCGTACGCCGGCGACGAGCTTGGATGTGATTGGTCGACCTAACCGTTTCTATTCGATAACGATTTACGCTACGGAATACACTGACATTTGTCTACGGGCCCTGATTTAATCTTGATCTCACAAAATGACATTAAAAGTATTTTCGTAACAAAATTTTCCACATCTGACATTGACTTAATTAATTATTTCATATTTAATAATTGTCTCCAAATGTGACTGTAAGTTGAAAAAAGTGGAAATCGGTATTCTCTTAAACAGGGTGAAATATCAGATTATCTACTCAATCAAATCAACAAGAATGGTAAATATCCCGTCAACTATTATTTTCAGTCAATTCATAATTTAGTCCCAATTCAACATCACACTCTGACTCGACTGGTGGTTTAAGATTTCGAGAATTGATCTTCTGGTCGACGGCCCTGCGAGCGGGTATGATTCTCATGAATAAGCTTCCCGAATAATACCGAAAGTGTTATTATACTAAACAAACAAACGCATAAGAGGCGCCATGGACAAACTACCTACAACGTACGTAGCATGTACAGTAGCGCACGAAACACAATGGTGACCAATTTTCTAACATACGTCAGTGCCCAGTGGTCGCCACTCGCCACCATTGGCCAGCTCAACACGACGCCGCGCCGCCGTGGCAAGCGTCGCGGCGCCGCAGCCATTCTATTTTATAAATGCGTTCACTTGTGTGTTCACAACTTGAAAACGACCAATTAGAACGCTCTTTTTTTTTATACCGTTTCAAATGACTGTAGATAGCTTTCGCATCATCACATAAAATAAATGCCTTCTTATGCTTCTTCCCCTTTTGAGTCGCATCATTCGTCTAAGATAAAGTAACCAGATTTATAAGTATTTTATGTTTATTTTAATTGATGACTGGAAACACGCAAATTTTGTATCACTTCATGTTTTCACGATCGATATCTTGTGATATGGATTTAGTATTACATTTATTTGATTTAGAATTCGCCGATTGTAAAATTATTATACCTACCTGTTCCGTTTAGGTCGAATCAGTCTGGCAGTAGATATTTTTGATAGTAGGTAAATACCCTTTGTATCTACTTTGATAAGCCTGTTTCACAAACAATATATATAGTTGTTGATCGAATTTGGTTTGATGCATAATAATTATGGGTCGTTTAAACATTGGTTTTAAGCCTAAAGCCGTATGATAAAGTTCAGGATTACCCTCACCTTGGTTTTAGAAAAGTATGGATTACCTACTCATTAGCCGGATCCACACCAAACGATCCAGCGCGCTCCGATCGCGGGCGGCAGGAGCGCGCTCCACAGGAGCGTTTGATGTGGACTTGCCTCGCGCGATTCAAACTGCGCGGCAGGAGCGCTCGCTCCTTGCCGCGAGCGATCCGTCAGTTGTCGGTTTTTGTGAGTAGCACACAGGCGCCTCAGCCTCTCGGCCTCGCTCGGTGTAGACGTTTGTGTGTGGAGCGCGCGATCACACATAATGGAAAATTTTGAAAGTCGTCGTCTAATATCCCTTTAAAAGGAACATACTTAAATGCTTATGCTTATGAATCCAAGTAGGTTGTAGGTTGTTGCTGCCACATGAATTCGACATCGTTGCTGCACGTGTGACTCCATAGCGACCGAAAGTTTAACTGTGCTATAGGCGGATCAGTCTGGATCGCTTGGAGCGTATCTTTAGGATCGCACGTTTCCAAAATTGGATCGGTCTAACACGATCCACGATCCCGCTTCGTGATCCTGGATCGCGGATCGCGGGATCGCCGATCCAAGATGGATCATTTGGGGTGGATCCGGCTATTGACTTTTAGCATTTTCAATGTTGTTACCATAGATTTTTTTTTAAAGTAGTCTTTAGGTGCAATGGTTCAACCAATAGCCTGAACCCAATGATGAAGCGAAGAGTCGAAAACCCAAAACCAGTTTACAGACTCACAATCTCAACATTAAAACCTGTAAGTAGCTTGACGAGCACTTGCCTCATTCAACTATCGAAATAAAGAACAACAATAATCTATTAAATTTGAGATACAATCTGGTGCAAGTGCGTGTTTCATCACTGGCCGGTGCAAATCCGCGGGAGGTTCTATCATTTCACAATTGCTGTCTGTTCACTATAAGCCGACTGATTTAGTTGGCTTCGTAAATGAGCTAAACCGACGCGAATACGGTACCTAGTGTACCGCCCAACACATAGATTAAAATGTTGTCCATGCAGATATGCCAATGAATTAGAAATTCAAGCAGTCTTGATTCCAGCAGTAGCAGTAATTATAATGCTCATCTTCCACATCATCCATTCATTTGGCGTCTGCGTTGTACGTGTGCTTTTTTCATTCATTTTTGCTTGCAGTAATCTCAACATTCACTCACTCCCCAGCAACATCACCTTTCACCCATCTCCTCTTAGGTCTCCCTCTCCCCTTGTAACCGTTAACTTCCATAATTAAAGTCTTCGTTACGACATAATAGTAATCCATCTAATTCATTTGTATCTAGAAAATACTCTACTCATCTTATAGAACTATAAAGCAGGTTGATGGAATCAAAAACATGTTTGCCACACCATACAATTCTAAGCATACAAGGCCTAAAATTAAATTAATTAACACACCAGTTCAGCTTTTAGATTGGATACCTAGAACTTTTGGCATCTTGTAATCTTACACATTTTCTTGAGGAGATACGAGCATAAGGTGTCTTTAAAAATGTTTGGCCTCATAGATAGTTGTTAATAATGTTTGCCTATGCTGTAGATATTGAACAGTTCTAGGCATGTCTTACTCTATGTGGTTGTTGCTTAAGCTTGTCTAGTCGCAGTGGAGGAACCGCTGCGCAATCGTTCGATCCGCAAAGGTCATGGAAGGAATTTGCGCGGTCCGGCGCTCTTGCGACACCCTCTCTATTCCAAAGAGTTTCCGATTGGTGCGGTGTGCGATAACTAATTTTATTCTTTACGTCTGAAAACTGCATAGTTATGAAGCTATCGAAATGATCATACACATTACGTGAACAATTTTTAGTCTATAATTGATAGCAGAATGGTGGTAACGTCTTTTTGACCGCAACCATTAACAGCCCGTTCCCACTTGTCGTGTCTTGTGTCATATCCGTTTTTTTATCGGATCTTGTTGTTGCAGAAAATTATGTATGAAGCTATTCACAACACGATTTTTATGTCGTGTCGAGTCCGACAAGAAATGTCGTGTGCTTTGCCAGCCCTCGTCGCGCGTCGTTCGGAAAAGATCGACGTCGGATCGCGCTCGCCTATTGGTAATGAATGGCGCTGTTCACACTTGTCGGATGTCGGGTCCGTTTTCTATATACTTATAATACAACTGTAGAGTTTAATTTCTGTAAAAAAATTGTCGAACTAGGCTGTAATATTATAATTAAATAAGTGAACCCAGAAAAATACAGAGATAAGCAAGGAACTTGTCAAAGTGTATCAATAGAAAAGTAAATAGATAAATGTAAACCATGAAGCTTATCAATGTTTACATAATATATCGTAGTACCTACTTTAATCGGTATTTGCTTTACACTTACGACAGTGGTTGCGTCCAACAGTGTTTGATTCAGTTAAATGAAAAATTGGTGATAAACGTCATTCAGTTGTAAAAGGGCATACTACCTATATAGTCCCAGCATCATCCAGGCACTGCCTCAACAGAGCTTTTTACAAGATATTACATACATATTCCTATGTTTTTATACGTTATTGAGCAAAAGACTACATTTTTTTGCATCATCACCTACAGATCTAATACACTAACGGCTAATTAGCGGCTTGTACCGAATTTGGCAAAGTTTAAAGTACGTAGCCCCAGCGATTTAGGCTCTACATTAAAGAATCAGTCAGGATCAGTAACTTTAATATCTATATAGATAGAGAGTTAGCTGAAATTTACCGTGTACTGTGCTTACCTACTACGTTTTCCCTAAAAAACAGCAACTACGATGCATCTCTAGTGATATGAACGGAACCTAGTAGCAAATCACTAACAGGCGTGCCTATTTCGTTTATTCGCAACCACATAGTTTCCAAACGACCAACTTTTGTTACGAACTGTCCACTATACGAAATTCCTTTGGGTTCTAAATTCGTGGATATGAACTTAACATAACATTGGAGCTATTCAATACACCTAGGTAGATTAGACTTTTAACATTTATGCCCGTAGGTACTATAAGCATTGACAATTTGCAATTGAACATTTTATTATCCATCGTAAACATTTTACTGTAATTTGAGTTATAGTTATCATCTAAGGATACTAAAAGATAGCTTTCTATGTCTATGTTCGCTATTTTATAATAGGTACCAATTTATAATGCCTAATTTTCTTATTATAACTACGTGTGATATTACCTACTCAAGCAATCATGTGATAGAATTAAAGAAATTCCAAAGCTAACCGAACGTCATTCACGAAAACGTGTGTATGAAATGATCCGATATGAAAGCAAAGCTCGTCACGTCACCTGCAAGCGTGGCTGCGTGGGCATCAGCTATTGTATGCTAATATGGCATGGCGCAGTTTGCCCACCTAGCAAGAGAAATTGTTGGAAATTGTGTAAATTCATAACATTAATCGCAGATTAAATCCTCTTAAGTATGATCGATGTACTCAATCAGTTTCCGACTTTAAGCGTACCGTGACATCGGATAAGACACGCTACTATCCCAGGCGTAAGACGCTTTGACTATAAAGATACCTACAAACATTATCTGTCAAGTATAAGCTCTCTTATTAAAACACGTCGCAGTAGCTAATAACCAGATGCAACCTCACCAAGCGTATTAATTGTTTTCTACTATAATTTACTCACTAGATGATTATCTCAAGACTGACTTACCGCTTATTTTTGTGTGCGGTTGTAAGGAGGGCCTATTTCGAAATCCTTGTCAATCAAAGTGTTATTAAGTTTTACAATTAAAACATTCTCCTCTTATATCTCCTCCATCCTCTTTGTATTATACGTAGACTGAAGAGAAAGTAATGTATATAAGTAGCTCATTTAGCGCATACAGTTTTTCTTAAATTTACACACAAATTCCAAGACTTCAATTTCTCTATAATTAGTGACATTAGGTAAGCCAGCTACAGTATAATATTCGTGCTGTACCTACTTACTATTTGTTGTTTTTTATTCAACTTTTTTTAAAATTAATAGTTCTATGCGGTTTAAGTTCGAACGTAATTTAAATCAGTCAGTCCTACCAAATCTTATACTATATAATTCAAAGTCCTGACTGACCTAGAGACAACGCACAGCCTAAACCGCTGGTCGTAGAGACTTGAAATTTGCAGAATATGTGTGTTTTGATGCGTAGAGGTGTACTAAGAAAGGAATTTTTAAAATTCGAACCCTAAAGCCCTAAAAAGGGCTAAAAACGTGCTTTTGCCAGAACTCAAGAACGGCTGAACAGATTTTCATGATCTATGATTTTTTGGATTTGTCTCCGCCTCGAATAGCATATAACATAATTAAAAATATATGATTCATTCAGGAAATTTAATAATAAAAAGAAAATTAGATGTTGCAAACGTTTTTATCGCCATCTATAATAGTTGTCATAGCAACAGGAACTAAAATTGACTTTGTCTAAATTTTCATAGAGTAATATCCTTTACTTCTTTTTCCTCAAAAGTAAATAGAATGTATTAATTTTTAGGGTTCTGTGCCTGATTAGGAAAAAAAACCTTATCTCTTCGTTATCCGTCTGCCTGTCTGTCAAGACCTCTTTCTTAAGAACACGTAGAGGCATCAAATTGAATTAGATAAAAGGAATGTTACGGATAATGCTTGGCATTACACCAAGCGTAATATCAAAACTGTGGTCTCACTATCGACTAATAGGTGGCTTGACGTACCATCTCCTGGCCTGCACTCATGGAGGACGGAGATGGTTCTGCGAACAACGCGCCCGGTGCGCCTTCATCGGCACGGGGGAGTGCTAGATCTCTCCCGTAGCTTTTCCACCACCACTTCTGCGCGCATTACTGCCTCGCAAAAAAAGCGGTGGCGTTCCACATACTCTCTATGGTGACCATCTGGGATATCCTTTCTAGGACACACCAGATTCCTCGATCACACAGGCATTGGTAGGACTCCGACATACCAACCTCTCCGTTGGCTCCGTTGAGGTGAAGCCCGACGAGGTTTTTGCGCACGAAAAAAAAGGGGTATTTCCCTTTGGGCTAGAATTCAGATATTTTGCAGAAAGTAAAATCTTATAGCATAAGTACAGGGAAAAGTTCGGAAAGCATAAATATTACCTACTTCACCAAAAAAAAAATGTATGTCTGTCATTCAAGACAAGAAGTACTGCAACAAAGTTAAGTTCGCCCCTTTTTTTTGTCGTGCGGAAATCCCCCTCAATCCAATTTTGTACGGAACCCTGCGTGCACGAGCCCAATTTGCACTTGACCAGTATTTATTAGTATATCCTCTTTCTTTACTTTCATGAACTTCTTGAATGTTAAATCAGGTTGTCAAATGTCAATGTCTGTAGCAAGATTTTAATAATAAAAAATCAGATTTTCGGAAATAAATAATGTTCACTAATTTGAAATAGTGCATCGAATGTGAAAGTGCAATGCAACTATGATGAAAGGGTTTTTCAAAGGGCCTCTTCCGAGTCACAAATACTTTGGTCAGAGCAGCTATCTTTCCCCATAAAATCTAGAAGACAATGAAAAAAGAATAATGATGGTAAATAAACGGGCTTTGGCCGCGATGCATGTCACTGTACTTTGAAGGGTTTGATAGAACTTGAGATGAAATGAATACGTTTAGCTGCAACCACTGATTGCGAAGGAATAGACATTGAAAGTTAGTACGGGCAGTCCCTCAGCTTAAAAAAGACTTGGTGGCGATAGCCGACATTCACGCGGGCGGAGCCGCGCGCGGGTACGCTAGTACACGTATAAAATTACATAAGTTTGAAGAAAAAACACAAATATTTTTTTACATGTTTTATAAAGTAGGTACATGACTTTAATAAACATGGGCTAGTTTCAAGCAAAATAAGTGCACATTATATACTTACATGTCTTTATCATCTAAAGCTACTTGGAATTCTTTGATCGCAAAAGATTTATACATTGTATCACTTTCTAATGATAAATCTTCATTTGAATAGGATTTTCATAATGCTAACACGGTAATAATCTTGAAATCATCTGAATAATGTATTTTTGTTTTCCTCTAGACATCTGAGCTGGAGACGCTGCTGTGTAAGCAGGAGGGCGCCTCACTCGCGCCCGCCCACATGGACCTTTTCGATGGAGGGACTTCATCACGCGACGATGCTTTCCTCCGACCCGCGCTGTGGGAGGATATCGCTTCCTCCATCAGGAACATTGACCCTGAGAACGCGAACATGCTCGCGCCACTCGGGTCTACGCACGTCAAGCTCGAAGCTGATGAGGCACTTCTCGAAGAATGCGCTACACCGTTACTCAGTCCTCTCGAAATCAAGACGGAGAGGTTATGCGTGCCGCCTACATACGCGCACCCGCAGCCGCCTCCACAAATGCAGCATCAACCGGCATCATCATTTGCCAAGTATCCGCCGTCAAGGCTCGTTTATATGTCACCGCTGACTCCCCCCAGCTCGGAACAGGGTAGTCCTGGGAACACCATGCAGGTAAACTTTACTAACACGCCCCAACCAGCTTTGCGCTGCTTGCGTGTCAGGTGGTACCATCTTCTGCAAAGCGAAATATTTACTAGGTACTGCTATTATATTACATTGTGACGTCAAGTCAATAACATGATATAATCGTGATTGCAAGACGGTGGTAAGATGATTGGCATTAAAAGTATAGGTATATAAATTGTCAATGCAGTAGATAAGGAGGTAATGTAGTGCAGCAAACATGTATGTATATTCACAGGGTGGACCGCGGAGGACGCCGCCGCCCCCGTATCACCCACCGCCGCTCCTCAGGGCGCCGCACGGGCACCCTCACCAGCAGCAGCATCCGCATCACCACGCCCAGGTATCATACTCTTGGATTAATTTTGTTCAGTATATCTACTTTTCTACTAAGTATAGGTAGGTAATATTGGGACCCCGTTTTCAGTAATAAGGTAAAAAATAAGGTTTCCTTCCAGTTATTTCAAATTTTGTGAGCTAATACTTACGTATAGCAGGATTTTACTAGTAAAATATAAAACTTTACTTAAAATACCTCTTTCACTTGTGTGTAGGCAATGTCGCAATCGCTCCAGCTCCAACAAGCGGCGCCGGTGCCGCCACCGCCCCAACAAGTGCACCACGTACCGCTGCAGCACTCTCGACTGGCACCCCCTCCTTCTATTAAATACAACCGACGCAACAATCCCGAGCTGGAGAAAAGGAGAGTACACCATTGTGATTTTATTGGTAAACAACTCTTCTTCTTCATCATCTAAGCCCCAAATCATCCATTTGCAATAATTACACTTTGTGGCCCAGGGTCGCCTCACCTACAATTCTATCATTAGATTTATTTTGGTTTTACGGAAGTGACTGTCGCCTGGCCCATAACCCAAAATGTAGGTATATAATATTATAATAAATAGATAATTTTCTTTAGACTTGAAATAAAATGTCAAGATGCCACTAAAGGCTACTAACACACCCGTACTTAACTTTTCAAAATATGACTTAGTAGCTGAAGTGTAGGGCAAGCCACAAAGTCGCTTCCCATCAGGTGGGCCGTGTGCTTGTCTGCCACTTACGTAGTTTAAAAAAATAAGTTTGGCCAAGAGGTTAAAGAAGAGGCCTCGTCGGCCATCGGGGGTGGTTATAACGGGATCGAACCGACTAAAACCGCACGCCGTCTCGGGTCTAATTACCGGGGTGTAAGGTTACCCAATAGGCATATCCCTGACCCCGGGCCATCTACGGTTTTAAGATGGCCCCCTCTCCGTAGCCCGGGTGCACCGCGTAGAGGTTCCGACCCGCACCCTCAATAATGGTGCCTAGTAAACAAAATAATTATTATAATAACTATATTAGATACTAGCGACCCGGGAACCGGCTTCGCCCGGGTGTAAATTCCAGTTTTTCCAAGGATCCCTAATTTTTTTCAAAATGAAATGTAGCCTATGTCAAATTGGAAGAATGTAGCATTCTATTGGTAAAAATTTTTTTAAATCGGCCCAGTACTTTTTGAGCCTATTCATTACAAACATACAAACATACAAAAATAGGTACAAATCTTTCCTCTTTATAATATTAGTATAGATATAGATAAAGATTAACACAAAATAAAATACGATATAATAAATATATACCTTACCTTAAATCACTTGTAAAAGTATACTCAATTTCATATGAAATTAATTTATTACAGGTTGTACTAAGGTGTACACAAAGAGCTCACATCTCAAGGCGCACCAGCGGATACATACAGGTATTATAACCTCCTTTATACTAATTGATTGCTGCCACTGCGATTGTATAATGGACACAATATTCTATGGCGTTTGCGAATATAAATGTATTTTTAATCAATAGTACTAGACTACAGAGAAATGTATTGAAAAACTCTACACTATTATGAAAGGCAGTGTCCTAATACGGGTGACTCGTCATTTAGCAGCCTAGCGAAAGTAACTAATATACCTAATAGCAGCATTATACCAGGTATACTGTGTACCAGCATCGTTTAAATTTCACCGTACTTTATTGTCACTTGTCCAATTTATTTAACATGGATTTCTTGCTTGGTAACCAGCTTTCTAAAAATTCAATTTTACATTAACCGACTATTGCTCTAATACTCTCATTTAAAACACATGCACATAGTTCATTGACTTTAATCTAGAAAATATTAAATTGGAAGTCGTAACTTTCTTGGGCCCTAAAGATCGCCTTTTAATATACCCTACCATTTCAATAAAATGAAGCGGACACTAAAATTCAAGGGAATTCTAATGGAATGCGCTAATTTGTGCCACAATTCCGATTATTGCCTTCAGAGTATATTGTAACGCCATTTTCCGATAGTCGAATACCACAGTGAATCTCCCTTTCCCTTCATACTTTTTTCAATTAACGGATTCTGAACTATGTTAAACAAGTGTTTAGGCTCATTTTGTTGTCACAGGTTCGTAGAAAGTATCTAGACAACTATTGCTGAAGCTTTAAAATGTTATTTGAGAGCCTGTCTCTAAATCTCAAATAGGACATACTAGTTATAAATAAACCTAAAACTGAATATTTTAGGTGAAAAACCGTACACATGTCAGTGGCCGGAGTGCGAGTGGCGGTTTGCGAGATCAGACGAGCTAACCCGCCACTACCGTAAACATACTGGAGCCAAGCCATTCAAGTGCGCTGTTTGCGAGAGGTCGTTCGCGAGATCCGACCATCTTGCGCTACATATGAAGCGACACCTGCCTAAGACGTCCAAATGACACGCAAGGAGGGGCGGTGATCAACCGTCCACTCCCCAGACCACTCAGGTAATTAGTTAACAGGATTTTATAACATTTTTATGACAACAGAACAAGTCTGAGGTGACTGACTAGATACTCTTTTGAAGATGCTTTTAATAACTGCAACTCAACTGTGCGTGTAGATTAATCTTATTTGACTCTGGACTCTATAGACACTCTGACACACTGATGCCATGAAAAGCGTTGGCATTATACACATGTTGGCTCCATAGCTAAGATATGTAGAGGTTATAGAGGTATAGTGACAGCAACTACTAGTCTAGTAAGCCTTCGAATTAGGACTCATTTGAACTATTTTAACGAATCCCGGTATATCAACGATCGACTAGATAATGGTAAAATGCGCGTATTTGACTTTGTAAACTACTATAACTATTGCCCAGATATTTCGTATAGGTACAGATGCCGGCTCGTAACTTGGCCAGGTTTGGGGTAAGTTCGCGCATCGTGCACTTTGAACCAATCAAATGATTCAAAGTACGAACGAACGGAACGTTGATTCGGTTCAAGACGTCTCTCGGAGACATATGATTGGTCCGCCAATCACCACTCATACCAATCATAATGTCCGCGCCGGCGCAACCGCGTCTCCCGCGACCCGCTCATACCTCAAAGGGGACCTAAAAATCGACCTTTGCGCATATGACGCGTCTAATTTACGTGCCCGGCATCTGTATGTGTAGATCAGAAGTGTTTAGCAAAAAAATCATCTCTCTGATTTACTTTGTTTAAATATCACGAAACCAATTTCGATAGTCCGTTAAAATTAGTTTGATTCCAATAAGTAATATTCATGTAAATATTCGAATAAAAATTTAAATATAAGTATAATACTTTAAATTGAGCTTTGGAAACTATACTACGAGTACACCATACTTTAACTTGTTTTTTCAGGAGGAATGCAGTGAGAGCATTTTTCTCGAGTGCGACCTGGATACAACTCTGATGGACACGTTCTATGGCGTACTGTGACCGAGTGAGGAGCCAGTGCAGCCAGTGCTCACCATCTTTGCAAATGCTGACAAGCATGCATGTATATTTTGTAAAACAACAATAGTAAAAGTGTTATTGACTTTAGGTTATAAAGTTATGGCGAACTTTGAAAGAAAATCTCTGAAACTTTAACGTAAGTGGTATTCTCTGATCAGTTAACCATGAACCTTATCAATTCTATTAGGTATAAAGACTCAATTGCGATAGCATTACCAAGGAAATTGCTTTATATAAAATATACCTTTGTACCGTGATTAATACATAAACCCAAAACACCCGTATTTCATAGGTAACTTTATGATGTAAATTTAAATTAATAAATATTTTAATGAAGAGTAATTGGCGACACCGTTGCTTGACCAAGATGAGAAGAACGTATCATTTTCAAAATGTTTAACTAGATCATGCTGCACCTAAAAGTAAATCGGTGGTCAATACACACATTGACCTTAACCTGCTCATCAACTTCAATTCACTTGAGCTTGTCTCATCAGATTCTTCTTTCAGTGACTACTCTTCATTTTTGACTTGACTTTCAGTCCTGGGTCACATTAAGACAAGTGCTCTGGGATTGGAAAAAAAGTTATCATAATTTCTAGGGATAAAATAAAACACATTTAAGCATAAACAGCAGTATAAAATAATTATTGCTCACTACAACAGCAACGGCGTTGGTTCAACCTCGATAATTAAAAGCTCTAAGTATTCATTAGATATGATTAATTAATTTATGGTAAGCTATCAATAAGAGAGCAAGGAATATCCAAGATATTATATTTAATATTATTATTGCATAAATATCTGTAAGTAGATATATGTTAGTCTTAAAATGCAGTATGTTTCAATGGTATGTCCTAAGCATTTTGAGAAAGTTAACGAGGTATTATCGTACATATGATATTTTAAAATATTTTTGTACAACAACTGCCACAACAAACGTGCTTGAACCACAACACTGTTACTTCGTTTGACTCTAGGAATTACTGATTTGCGAAATGACTTCAAAGTCTAAAATTGACCCATTCTTGAAATGTACAATTCTATAAAAGACTGATTCTACAAATTACTGATTCTCAAAATGACTGATTCTATAAATGACCGATTCTTTAATTGACTAATTCTACAGATGACTGATTGTTAAGATTTGTATAGGTACAGTAAGAAATTTGATTAGAAATATAGTAAAAAAGCAATTTAAGGATTTGAAGGAGGAGGAATCATTTATTTCAAACAACTTCATAGAATTGTACATAATTATTATATTTTAAGAATTGGTCAATTATAGACTCTGTAGTCATTTCGTGAATCAGTCATCCCGAGACTAAAGGGTTTAGATTAGATCACTAGTTACAGTAACTACCGCTAAAACAATAAAAAGCTAAATATCGAAGCTACTAGGTTTAGCAGATGGTTTTAAATAAATTTGCTATCAGAACAATACTGAAATACTTTTATTAAAGAAATATGAAAAGTTCTGTATCCACAGAGTAAATTATATGGATTCCTACCACCAATAGCCAAGCACTCTTCATTTCCTGCAGTCCGTATTCATAATAAGCATGATGGTACAGTAACCTGAATTTTATAAATAAGATTCAACTGTTATATAACAGTAATGTCACCTAAATATGGTAATCTCCCATAATATAATACCAAGAAAAGCAAGACAAAACGAGAAGATTCGTTCAAACTTCCCCCGTGCACACGTGTGATACTGAAATCAATTATCACATTTACCTTTGCTTTTTTTTGCACCTTTTTATATTTTTTCTAATCATGTGGCGTTCAGAAAATTAATACCTAACTTATGCCGGTGACTGTGCCACATCGTATAATAAAGGACATGGTTCCCACAAAAACCTATTACCGGAACGTGTCCTATCTGTGTGCCAAATCCGTCCAGCCGTTTTTCGTGATTATTACTTTCAGCTTTTAAGCAAGCAAACAAGCAAGGTCTCATACTATCACATTTACGATATCAATTAACACCTGCGAAAAATATATTTAGTGACCATGCGAAAAACAATTTTAAACATTGTGTACCAATTCTTGGGTGGAATGTTCAAATAACTTTTTGCTTTTATACCTAGGTTTCTGCGAAATTAGGTGTTCATGTAAAAAGTAGAACTGAACTGATCATTAGGTACAGAAAAGTTCTCTAAACTAGCCATCATGCTTATTAAAACCTTCTCCCAACAACTTCCTCGTTCCAAAACTGTAATTAAAGGAAAAACATTTACCTAGATCATTTTTTGGGAACACTCACTAACTCAAGTTTCTTATCTCGACTCAAAATCTAGGTCGTATCATTGAAATGTTCAAATTTTACACTTTCTAGTCTCGATTTTTTAAAGCTTTTTCATATTGTATCACCAACAGATTGCCTACTTACATGAGCCATTTGTCCGGCAAATTAATAAACATGTATATCATCGTTCATATTTTGTATAGGTATATGATATATTGATTGCACTTTCTTATTATAATAACAGTTATTATGTATAGGAAATTAACTTTAACTTACCTTACGAAAAAGCTTTAGCTATTTAGTGGGGAAAATCTTCAACCAACCTTATTGCCTCCGTCCATTACTTAGCATGAGTCTGTCTTGCCTCGTGTGTTGCCGCGTATATTCATATTCATTATTTTATATAAATATCGAGCTATTACTTGCAATAACGTAATTGCCATCTTAAATAGTCACTAGTATTTCGTGCTATTAGGAGTTATGCTTGCCTATATTTTTATGTAGAAGTTGATAATAGGACCTTGCGTTTTCAAAATGTCAAATATGTTAATTGCTTCTAGCTTCATTCTATTAGTAGTCCACTATGGAACGAACTCTAGTAAATATGTATTAACTTTTTAATGAAATTAAATAAAATCCAACTAAATGAATGATTAGAAACTTATTTTCTAGACCACGTTTGAAGTGGTATAATGCCAAATATTGATTTACAGAAATGTATAAGAAGAAACACGATGATGATAAAATAAGTCAGAGAACAAGTTTTGCATTCATTAATATACCTTAATAAAAATTGTAGCCATGTAAAAGCCGTATGTGCCTTATCTTCTGACGCAAATATGACACGAATGTGAACAATAACATTTGGAAAAGGTAGAACGCTAAATCGAAACTTTGTCTACTTCAACGGAGCAATGTATTCTAGTATCAACATTATTATGTGATGTAATTCGACAGAAGTTGCATATCAAATGATACACTTCTTTAAGAATAGTTTCTGCAAAATAGAAGGAGTATCGATTTATGCCGTTTTGTTAAGTTCAGTTCAAAGCACATGAATAATTATGTACCTATCCTGTGGTTTAATGTCAACTTGAAATTAGTACCTATTTCGTACACGTATATCAATTAATTTTATTAAGTTTTCAGTTTATATGTATTAAGTTTTTTGAGTTTTCTTCTTGCGTTTCTGACGTAAACCAGAAAATAAAACGAAGCTTAGGTAGGGCGTCGATTCTGTTGTACGTCTAAATAAACTGGTTTTATAAACACAGTTAGAGCGTATTGATTTCGGTAGTGAAAATAACTGTGTACACGTTCAACTAAACCGGCTTCTTACATTCAATTCAATGAAATGCGCTATGTAAAACGTGATCACTCAGATGAGTTTATTTAATCTCGGTTCCTATCATTGATTAAATCCATTGTAAGTATTCATCAATGCTTAGATATATTAGAAATAATCTAAGTAATCCAACAATTTATTATAACCGGATAAGAAGATCGTACAGTAAATGATAAAATATAATCAAGTAAAGGAATTAGACATATTATTTGGACATATTAATTGTCGTTGGAGTATAAATGTATATTAAACGATGGAACTCTTTTATATAAGTACTTATATTAATTACAAATATGAAGCTGTTTAAGTGTATGATAGCAGAATCGACAAATGTTCATAAAAAATACTTATCATTGTAATTTAGAAACACTTTTATCTTGCCACTGTATCTTGCATTTAATTTTATGAGTATATATTTTAAAATATAATATTATTATGCTACATATGAAAATGAAACCAAACCATTACTTGTGCTATAATGTTGTTCTTTTTGAGAACATGATTAAATAATTTAATTAGAGAACAGTCGTGTGTCATAAGAATTACACTAGTCTGAAATGTAGATGTTTCGAAAAAATATTTTAATATTTATGTACCTACCTATATTTGCACTGAACAGACTGCATTAATAATTGTTTAATTGTAATGTAACAAAATTGAATGAGGCCTTAACTTGCTATACGGAATAAATAGGTTATGAATTAAATGTTAAAATGAAAGAAAATTATAATTCATCAAACTTAATTTAGCCTTCTTTGATTCCATCCCATATTAAAATCAATAACAGCATAGTAAGTTATATTGACATGACTCTCAAAAGGATAAATACTGTGTCAAGTTAAATGACACAAAATAGTAGGACGGTGACGTCACGATTCATATTGTCAAATATTAAATTACTGTTAATTGTTAGGTGGGTAGTTAAAACCATGATGGACCTGGAGCCTTATTATAAATTTAACTAGGTATATCTCCTTATTGAATTTGGATTTCAACCAAATTCTAGTTGTAATATTATTATAACGATTGGGTGAATAGCAGGCTAAATTAGTTTATTATACCTATCTGTCAGAAAATCGTCGCAAGTTTATCTAGTGTGCGGAGTTTCTTGAACCGAATACCTAATTGCCATAAAGATATCGGTAGATGCCATATTTTAAATTAAAACTTAATTTTAGTTTACATAATATGGAAACTGTAGTCCTAAGCTCTTTTTATGTATAAATATTGGTACCTCACTACGTTCTATTCTTGCTTATATCTTGTAAGTGGTACTTATAGTTTCAATAGATAAGTAATAAGTTTGCATCTTCTTTTCACATGTAATGTTAGTTTTAAGTGCATAGTTAAGTATGTTGACTAAGTCACGAAATAATTTATTACCAATGACATGTTTTTAAATTCTTTTTTATATACCTATTTTTTATAGTTGAGTGTAAAAAGTTGAGATATATTATATTGAGGAAATAGATATGGATATAATGTGTTTAAATATATAGTTTGTAGATTTTGCCAGACGTGTGATTTACTAACATTTTGTTATTGCCACTTATATCGTCTTAGTTAATTTGTTCACCGTTGTTTTGTATTAAGCGATATCCATGATATCCATCACCCCCTGGATTTTTAAACAGCTGTTGTTGTTCCAAAACTAATGACACTAAATTGACTGTTGTTGAAATTCGAATGCCTCGTCATCACTCTGTACCAAGCATGTTCGCAAATCTGCATCTTCGTCATATTTCTTCTGAGCATGATCTTGCCATTATAGTCTCTTACTCATTAAATTGAATATTGTCGTAAAGTACAACTATTCTTGTTCTATTTTACGTATCTAATGATGCCCAAGTGCTTACGTGTCATTGTGTGCCATAAGTAACATTTTATAAAACAATACCTAGGTAGGTACCTATCTAAAAATATCTGGTGGTTTTATACTATGTGATATTAGATGTCTTCGTTTAACAGGTAATAGGGAAAGAATTGTTAGGAGAAGTAGAGTATTTAAAAAGAAGTATTAGGCGGATCGATGGTAAGAAGACAAAGTTCTTAAGACATCATTACACATTAGAGAGTGATTCAATCAGCTAATTAGCCTATAGCCACTGCTGGAAATAGGCCTAGAGAGACAGGAGTGATCACTATACAATTATTATGTGAACCAATATATAGATAGCACTTATCAGAGAAGTTTTATGTCTTATAATACTTTGTATCGAACCTTCACAAATAGTAATTATGATTTGCGTCACTGCAACCCTCACATTTCAGAACAAATTAAATTTAGTCACATTTATAGTTGTTTGTTATTCTTACCATGCCTACATGCTTACCTCATAATACCTAATCATGCGAGCGTAATCTCGTTTGCTACCACAGTAAACTTTGGAGCACGGGATGCACTCTCCTACTATCTATTCCTTTCCATTATTTAGTTTATCTTAGATTTAGCTAGCGACTACTCGACGACATAAGGTCAACTTAGTACCCTCAGAGGAAAGTCTGCGCCAGAGTCTCGTCCGTCAATCTGCAGGTGATGGTCTTGGAGATAAGGTTTTTAATTAAATGTTACCACTTTCTGATTGAGCCCTGGTCTTGGGTCCCTACAACCGTGACCTTTAAAATAAATTGCTTTTAGTTCAACGACAGCGTTTATCGGCTCTATGTTATTCACTCCGACTTGGTGTCAAGCTTCTAAGTCAATGCAATCCAACGATATCACCGCTCAGCAAATTAAACCAAATGCATCAAAACTTTTAGGGTAGGTACTTCATGTAATTTGGCAAGAAGCGAAGGCATATACCTATACCGCAAGTAAGTAAGTAGTAGGTACCTAAGTAGGTAAAAGTCTGAAAACCGCAATGTGTGGTCACTCGCATCATGTAGGTATGTCTAATTTCATCAGTCAAGACCTTTTTCTCAGGAACGCGTAGTGGTATGAAGTTGAAATTTGCAAACTCAGTATTGTAAGTAATCGGTTCCGCGTACCTAATTTTATAAAGTTCTCACATTGATAAGACTAAAGATAACGTGTGAGCATCACAGCTTTGTAGTATAGGTATGTTATAGCTAAAATACGGTTGCAGCTAGCCGCCTGAAACTAGATGAAGGTGATTAAGATCTATCCTATGTATCTTTGGTTGGAACTAGGTTTAGCCTTCATAATACTAGGGCCCGGTTCAGTAACGACTCGTTTTCAAATTTCAATTCAATTATCTAGAAATAAAAAAATAAAAAAACTTATATATTAGGTATTTTTGCATGATCTTATGAACAAAACCTTTCTACTTTACTGGTTACACTGATGACGAAATAGAAGCCCCGCGAAAGGGGTTCCATCGATCAATGCACTCGTAACCGACTGCAATCGATTTCAGCCGGCTAAAACCAGGGCCACGATTCTGCTTAAGGCAAACCACTGTGATGCCACTGACACTCTAAAAAATGCTATTTAATTGTAGACTTCACCGTTATCTAAAATGTCTAAAATGAAATGAAAATAATTTATTAACTTTTTCATTCGCTCTACAAAACACCATTTAATTTTAGACTTTACACTGTTAATAAAGTTTACAATTAAATGGTTTTTTTAGAATGTCAGTGGCATGACAGTGGTTTGCCTTTAGCAGAATCGAGGCCCAGATAAAACGCACTTCGACTATTAGCCGTAAAACATATTATAATATGTCAGCACAAGGTTTTCGATCTCAACATACCTATTTATGACGACAAGTAACAGGTATGTAGGTAGGTTGTCAATGAATTACCACGAGAGACCGACAAACGAAAGTGCGAATTGCTAGAATGCGGCAGAACGGAAATGCTTGAATGAGTGAGGTAATTACGTTGTCGATGAGTTCGCATGCAGAAATACAACTCATTCATTCACTTCGCCGTTTGTCGGCTGTACCATGCAAGAATATATTACAATAGCAATCTGAAATACAATTAAGGTGCTCATGTACAGAATTATGTTGTCTCTAAGGCTGAGCGCTCATAAGAGACAAGACAGCCTTGAACTGATGGAATACAATTGCTCTATTGCTCGCTTGATTGCTCTACAGAAACATAAAATTTTGAAAATGTGCGCACTTCGAACTAACCGTTTCATAAACAGCTGCAAAATACCCAAGATGTGCATAGTGACAAAACTGTCTTGTCTCTAGTCTGCGCTCACCCTAACTCATGTCGTCATCCTCTGAACCTTTTTCTCAATCCAGTTGGGTCGGCTTTTTAGTCCAACTGTGATGCGGCTCAACTTCGATATTTTCCGTGGAGCGACTGCCATCTGACCTCCACAACCAATGGTCATTATGACCAATGGCGATATCGAAGTTCCAAGTTAGACTGGTTGGACTTTTGTGGGCTCCAACTAACCGTAACGACTGCCATAGATGTTTGTATGGCAACCGGGACCGACGGCTTAACGTGCTCTCCGAGGCACCAATAAACCTGCGAAAAATACACACATAACTTCAAAAAGCATCGAAAAGTCATTGGTGTGTGCCATGGTGAACCTGGGATCGAACCCGAGACCTCGTCTCAGCAGTCCATTACCCAAACCACTAGGCTACCGCGGCACCCTAACTCATATACAATTTCAAATCTTACATGAAATGCGTTACTTCAAAATCGTTGTCATTGTTTCATTTGAGTCACTTTGCTTAGTAATTCAGACTTAAAATTTTACTGTTTTGAACTTTTGAATGTATGGGCAACCATTTATTATGCAACGTCACATCGCGTCTTTGCCTTCCTTGAAGACTAAGTGAAAGATTGTATTATCCATAATGTCAATTTGTTATACTTAGAAGCATTCTCGTTTTATTTAGAAGCGTGTGCTCTACGACGATATAAAAAGCTTGTACTTATAAATCACCTTGAAACCGAAAATTTCTCTATACTACAAGCTGATATTGACAAGTGCATTACAAACCAGTGTGGGTGAGACGGATCACTTCAATTCTATGATACTCCTTTTATGAAATCACTGTCAAGCTCTGTCTGCTTAAGTGTTTCCTTCTTCTTATTAAAAATCTGGGTTCGTACAAAGACATCTATCGACGCCACCATTAACGATCCATAGAATTTGGTATAAATTATGGTTCGTACTAGCTTCGTACAATCAGCGTCAAAAATTGATGATCATATCCGGGATCCAGGTGTCAAAAAGAAGTACCTGAGTATTACATATAGGTGCCCTGAGAAACAGTCCGATTGTTAATTGATTGATTGATGAATTTCTTCCTACTATGGTTAAAAAATGCTAATTGCAAAGACTGAAATCAGATTTCAAGTAGTCAATTAGGTATACAGAGCAGAATAGTCTGCCATCTGCATCTGTCCTTACACAGTTCCTCTACTGTCTTAAACCTTTCATGCAAGCTGGTTTCGAGTGTTATTGACCTGCTCTTTTTTCAGTTAAATTGACCAGTGTTTGTTGAACCAGTCTTTCCTGCCTATCTAGGTACATGTGCCTTAGGTACATATTGGGTGTGTCATTTGGTCATACGCTCTACGTGCCGAAACGTGCATACTTAAATTATTTATGATTAGATAAATTAGGTCATGACACACTAACATGGATTAGTCGCATATTTTTACGAAATCTTCATCCATAACAGAAGGCATTTTAACACTTAGGTCTTCAGTGGACGCTAAACGAAAAACGGTAACGCCCTTAACCACTAGCACAAACACAGAACCGTTATCACCTAGTTTATTTATACATGATTGACATGTCTTGTTGCATTTCTTGACAATCAGTATTGAAATCAGGACGTTGTGGTACTGACGGATGACTAACGAATCTTGAATTGAAAAGTGATTGACTAAAGTGATCGTCTCAATCATGGCTTTAAGACAATTGTGGATAGTAATCTCGACGATAATAACCGTGACTACTGCGGCCACAACTCTAGGAAGCTTAGACGATGCCGAAGAACCAATCGCTGTTCGTCAATTTAAAGACGATATTTATAATTTGACTCAAATACAAGAGAGGCGAGGAAAAATATGTGAGTATGGGATAAAAACATAAACTGAGCGAATAATGTAGGTATACCTACATTTATCACTTTATATATTGTTGATATGCTTCTATCACTTAAGATATTGTTAATGTATAAATAAGTTTAACAGCTAATAAACTATTAATAGTGACGATTCCTTCAATAATTTTCTCATTTGTTATTACATCGAACAAGCTGCGACTGCGATCGCCTATGTGAGTCTTTTTCTCAGGGTTTTTTTTCGCATTCGTTATTTTTAAATGAAAGTAGCCTTTTATTACGTGTGGAATCCCTCTCTGGTATATCCTTATCAAGGCTAGCGTTCTGAATCGAACCTACTAAAACCACGCGGTGTTCCAACATGGGACTCCAGTGCAGGTGACCCCGAATAAAAGTAGCCTAAGCTGCTCCTTACAATATTAGCTGGCTGCTAGTGAAAGTCCAGCCGTTTCGAAGATTAGCCGGCACAAACTGACAGTCAGATAAAACTTATAAACTGTGTTTCTTTCATAGGTAAACGGGCGTTTTGAATAAATGCCCGATTAATGCCCAAAGTGACAGCTAGGGCATAAACCCATCACATCTCATTATATAAATCTGACTAAATTGCAAACTTATATATTGATGTAGACCGAGCAGCTAATAATTTTGTACTCTACGTAATGTAGGTACCTCATGTAACTTACCGGAATGAAAATAAACATTTATTTATTTATTTATTATTACTGATCGCAACACATGCCAGGTAGTTAATCTCGAGGACTGGCTGGAGAGGCCTCACGGGGGCCTCTGTCTCCCTAGCAGAAGCAGGCCGAGGCGGTGGCGCACGGCAGCGCGCCTCCCCCCCCCCCCCTCTCCTCCCCTATTCCGGGGGCATGACGGGAATACCGTGGTTCCCAAACCTGAGGGGGCCATCTCGAATCCGGAGATGGCCCGGGTCAAGCCGGGGTGCGAGGGAAATGCTCTATGGACCACCTTACAGACCCTGGCGTCAGAAGACCCTAGACGGCGCGACGTGCGGTTTTAACCTAACCTGCCCCGCTGGAGGGGGGGTAGGTATCCATGAGGATTTCCGCACGAAAAAAAAATGGTAGTTAATCTCTAAATAAACATGTCGTTTGTGGAATGTAAAGTAAACTAACACTACGAGACTAACTGACTGCGCATATTTAATTTAGGGACTTGTATTATTTTTCAGTGTTTCCATTCGTCAGCATCGTCCGGTTCGCGAACACAGAATGCGCGACTCAGAACGTGATGACGGGCACGTGCCTCGCGCGCAGGGAATGCCACGATCTTAACGGGACTATAACTGGTAATTGCGCCTCTAGGAGAGGAAGGTGTTGCGTTGGTGAGTGCCCGAACATAAAAAATACCGATGCGGATCTACTTATTTCGAAATGTGTCGGAAAATGGTATTTACCGCTTAAATTCTAGGTTCACTTATTGTTTTTTTCTGATGTTTGCTATACTTCATGGAATCATTATCTATTAAGTATTATTATAATTAGTTAAAAATTAAGTGGGTAATTAATTAAGATGTAGGTATAGTCAGCATCAAAAGTAGATGATCATTTTCATTTTCAGATTTTAATAATCAACATTTGAGAAAAGTACTTAGGTAGGTTTCAATCTTTTGTAAACTGCTGCGGCTCAATACGTAGACGAATAGTTTACGATTTCAGAAGGTTCCTACAATAAGTTAAAGGTGGGCCAAATGTTTACTATAGAAGAAAATCTTAGCTGGATTTCCCTATTTTGTCCTTATCACGAAAATAAGAAGCTAGTTGAGTTTAAACAAGGTTGAATGACCCATAATACACAAAAAGAGATGTAATAAGTAGGTACCTGACATTACGAGACTGCCTGCAGTTAGTGTATTTAGGTAATACCCACTTTTTTTTATTTAGGCTTTTTATTACTCATACCCATACTGTTATACATTGCCCATATAGATATAGCCACTTTTTTTCACTAGAAAACGAAAGTTTCTAAAGCACTTGCATTGCACCCCATAATGATCCATATGTAGACAAATAGGAAAATCGTTCTTTGGTCTACTTTCTGAAATTAGGTCCTACAGAGTTGTAATTACCGCTTCATACTTATCTGTTTTCATTGTTGTCTTTCAAAGTTTCTCGTTCCTGTGGCGTTTCAACCAATGTAAACAATACATACTTTTCAAGTCCTGGATATCCGGCTGCATATGCCGGTGGACAGTCCTGTAACCTCATCGTGAATCGGTGCAATAACAACATCTGTCAGGTAAATATGTCCTACTGTGTGATTTCAAACTTTTAGTGAAGATCGCTTATGGTAAAACAAAAAAGGTACCTAGATACATGAGGAAAGTCCACTGCATTAAGTGATGCAGTGGACCTAAGTTGTGAAGTAGGTAGGTACGTACCTACTTCACAACTTAGGTACACAAAACTTCTGAACAACACCTCTACGAATATCAAGTAGGTACCTACTTTACTTGGTTATCATGGCCTTTGGTTCTTCATTGAAATTTGCTTTCATTTGGTCACAGTAATATGAGTTACATAAAAATAAACAATATAGACATCAGCATCGTAGTTATACATACCTACACCATTAGGTAGGTAGGTAATCGGTGGTTATCCGAAGCGAACTTCGATATATTTTCCGTGAAACGACAGCCATCTGACCGCTACAACTCACAGACGATGTCGAAGTTCTGAAGCTTAATTAGAATTACATCCTGACGTTAGATTTACCTGGTGTAATTTGTTCTACTTGCGGCTCTACGGTGGCAATGCTTAAAATGTGGATTGTCTGGTTACGCACTTATTAGGTAGGTAATATAGAAAGCTTACTTTAATTAAAGTATTTTTGAAATTCATAATTTATTTATTTATACTACAGCTTCGCATCGACTTCATAGATCTCGTCCTAGCACAACCGAACGGCGATGGTGTCTGCAACACAGACTCCATTTCTATAACTGGTGGCAACACAGTAGTCCCTCTGCTTTGTGGAGATCTCACTGGGCAAACCGTCTACGTCAGCTTCAATGGGAACGCGGCAATCACCATTACAGTGACTGCCACACTGGCGACCACGTTCGCCAGGAGATGGAATATTAAGCTCATTCAGTTATCATGCGACTGTCCTGGTTTAGGTAAGATTTTTTGTGATAAACTAGCTTCTATATGCGACTCTATTCATAAAATACTGCTCCTGTTATCTGAGCTGAAAAAAAACTAATATCACACTTTTAGCGTTGGTACCTAGGTACACCTACCTATTCCTCAACAAATATTGAAAGTTTTCATCTCATTTTCACCATTTTTATCTATCTTTTGACTTCATTATACTGACCTATTAGCACTTACCAGTACCTACACAGTACCTATAGGTAGATATATTATGTAGGTAGTAGTAGGTAGATAGGTAGGTAACCTACGAAAAAATATTAGCTAGTGTTTTTTCACTTCTAAGTATATTGTTTTTTCTTTTAGCTCCTAATGGGTGTCTGCAGTACTATAGGGGTATATCGGGGAACATTCGAGGCTTCAACTACGGCACCGGGGCTAACACAGTTTTAAGTGCTTCACTTGTCACCGGCACACGCCAGATAGCCAACTTAAACTACGGAATATGCATTAGAATGGAAGCTGGCTACTGTGCTATACAATATGCTCAGGTAGGTAATTAATTATATTGTAGGTAACTATAATAGTTATCATATCGTCTTTGCTTCTAGTAAACTTTACACGATCTTGGGCATCTATGCCTGGAAGTGAGACCATTGGTATGCATGTCATCCCACATGAAGTCAATTCAGTAGGTAGGTACTTCTTAGATGTCCCCCTACTACCGGAGGTGCCAGGTCAGGCGGCCACTTGACTACGTTGTTACCCACGGCCACGTAGGTACTCAGGCGGCGGCCGCAAAAGTTGGCCGTACCAGCGGAGGCGAAACTCTTACATTTGTCTGCGATATCACGGACATAGAGGCTGCCACGGATTCGCAAGTAAGCTACCTTCACACGTGACTCCGCACATCCATCGCAGCATATGAATCTACTGCCGCAGCTCCTGCTCATGTCACTCTACCATCGGCCACACTTCGCAACCGTGTAACAGGGCAGACCTATAATTTTTCAATATTCTTAATAATAATATGCATATTTTTTCAGACGGGAGGCAATGTATTTTCATTCACTATGTCGGGCGACGTCGAGGGTGCGGACAATACAGTATTGGGTACACCAATAGGTGCAGTTAACGGTGCTCAGTGTGTGACGGATTTCGTGGTGATCCCTAACCCAACCGTTATAGGCACCGGTATCCCTGTAGGCAATGACCGCTTCTGCGGACTTGGCTTTGTTCCTGTTCAAAGTGAGTAATAGGAACCTACCTATAATCTAATAAGAAAAAATAATTGCACAACATGCCTTTCATAGTAGGTACGTAGGTGAGTATCTAATCATCAATATTAGTAGCAATTAGGTACCTACCTACTTTATCCGATCGCCTATTCCGGTTGCATATAGGGGTAGATAAATCTTGTAGGTAGGTACTTTGGAGCTCGGGGTCTGCTCTCTTAGGTAGATACAACTCCATTATTTCATTTATTTTAAACTAACTATTGCCCGCGGCTTCAACCGCGTGAAATTCTGTTCCCATTTTATTCCCAGACTATAAATCTTTCCCTGTATAATATTGTACCAAGTTTCAGCCAGATCCATTCATTGATAGAGCTAGATTTGAGTAACAAAAATTTTTATAATATTAATAGACAGGATTTAACGCGCGCGACTGTCATCTGACTCTCCAATCCCGAGAGGAAAACCTGTGTCAGATCTGCCAATTAGTTGGTAATGTGTATAATATGAAGTATAGAGGTTTCTATAATAATATCGCTAATTCTGACTGCTTTTTTACAGCAACATTGAAGCCATTCGTGTTATACGTGGTGACTGATGCGAATGAAGGAGCAACAGCAGCAACGCCGCCAGATGTCGCTAACAGAGGCTTCTCGCTGACGTACACACAGATCGCTTGCTAAGAGACCAGCATACTTACCCAAGCTCGACCAATTGACTTTATGATGATGTGTGAAATGAATTACCATCCGAAGATGGTAGGTAAAGCATTAAAGTAAACTTCATGTATAATCAAAAGTTATAAAGCTTTACATTCAAAATTAACGTCATTTTATTTCGCCTTATGATTATGTCCTGATATAACGAGTTTGCAAACTACCTAATAAAAAACAGAATTTAAAAATAGTTATTTTTTTAAGTTAAACTATTTTATTTGAATGCATTGTGAATATAATAACGTTAGGTACATAATGTATCAGCTGTAACCAAAATCCAATCGAAAAATCAATCTACTCGATTTTTTTTGCGGGACGAATGTCTCAATCTAGCAAATCTTTCATAATATGATGTGTGGATGATAGTTCAGAATTTTTAGACATTCATTTCTTAAAAAATCTTACACGTGAACAATCTCTTATTTTCAATATTATTTTATTTTCTTTACCACACTGCTGATTGTAAAGATAGTAAGATAGGCTGCAAGTGTAAATTACTTTGGATAGTATTTTGGATAAATCATGGAAGGTATTTTAAAGAAAAGCATTTTAATGGTCAAGTATTTAATAACAATTTAAATAATCCATAGTTACATAATATCATGCCAAACAATGCTAGACTTTATTGCCACAATGGGCACAGGTGGTAGTCTACTTAAAATCTCCTTTTATTACCTAGATATGAATACGCAGATAATTACTTGCAAAATTTAATATTCTAATAGGTACATTATTTTGTTCTTGATGACATTATGTACGCTTTTAGTTACATGTGAAATTATTCAAGAGAGGTAACCACACATTTATCTTATTTATAGGTACATTATTTATTTATTAATACATAATGGCGTTTTGAATTTATCCTAATCCGCGTCATAGGCTACAAAGTTTGGTACCTACTTTATCTAATGAACTGAAAAATATTATGAGAGTCATTGAATGGTAATCGCATTCACGAAAATCATATTCTAAAGTTCTTACAATTTAAATTTTTAAAGTGAAATTCATTTATTAGGTTAGTTAGACTGTAAGTTGACTAACGACAAATTATGTTATTAAGCTATTAAATAAATTGGAGTTTATTAGGTTGATTCGTAAGTTCAGATGGATCAGAACAAAAATGCCTACCTACATGCAATCACATCATATGCTTCGAACAAAAAAAGGTAAGGCAAGGTACACTGCAATTTACAATCTTATCCTTATAAATTTTATATGGTATTTATATGATGCACTGATATACATGTATCTCAATTGACTAATAACTATTCTCAATTGCTAAAATACCAAAATATGTCAGATATAACCGTGTAACAAGTCAAAGCGATGGAGTCGCTTTGGCTAATTATTTTGGTATATTTCTGTGTGAGGAATTTGAAAAATCGACTTAATTGATTAATGGCTCCCTATTACGTTATGACTACAACCAGTAATACTCAAATGTGATGACATCAAATCAATGTATCAAACCTAAACTAAGTATCTGCTAAATATCTGGAAAAACACTTGAATAAAAAAGAATTTGAAACAGTCTACACACACAGCATAAAATATTATGCAGTATTCAGAAGTTTCATGACGTTAATATCGCAGCTTTAATATAAATTAGTAAAAAAATAAAACGAATTTATGTCAATAAATTCGTAACAAATAAATAGGGTATTAGGTAGCAATAGCGAATATGCTTGATTTTTATTTGAAATATAAAATAAAATCCTGCATATTCCCTATTGCGTTGTGTGTGGCGTGTGGTTAGCACATTGCAAGCAGACAGCATACTAGTTAGGTGCTAGTATTGCTCAATTTAGCTTAACACAAACCTACTTGGTTACCATTTAGCTATGAGTCTTTCTCAACATGAGCCCATTTACCTATTGAAAACAATTGGGCAATTAATATAATAAAAATGATTTTGAAAAAATACGCTCTTTCCTTAAATTTGCCGTTTAATTTTCCTAATTAGCGATGCTATCAAAATGGTATAATAAATAATAAAATATAATGTTAGTTTACGTCAAAATCAGGCATGAGTACTTTTTGCTATTCGTCAGTTTTATCCATGCAACAGCAAGCATACCTATCGAGTAAACAATAAAAAATGGCGCAAGAATCGTACATGAAATTATGAGTTCTAAACAAATATGAGGGTAATTTGGATCAAGTGACGTCACACACTAGAGTGCCACGTGGACACTATTTTTGCATTTCATAACTATTTCATATGCAAAGATATTTAAATGTTTCTTATAATTTATAATTAAGTAATACTAATTCACTACTCCCCACTATCTAAACCATAGTGTCTAAAACAAAATTTAATATTTTGGTTTCGAAAAGTTAAAAATTTGTGAAAACAGTATTGTCTAAACAAAACTTTAAAATCCAACTGATTTTATTACCTGTGAAGAGATATAAATATGTGCATAAATTCCCAATTAAAAAATATTTATAAATGGCTAAAAAGCAACATCAATAAATAATTTTATGAACACTATATAAAACAAAACTTACAACTCCTTTTAACTATATAGAAATATATTGCAATGGATATATTATTATAACTAGAAATATTAAAACAGATGTAAAAAGAAATCTCACTTAAATATCAAGCCTGGTAAGTCGAAAGTACCTGATATAACTGTCAGTCTTCTAGTATCATATTACCAATTAATATTTAAGTTTTTATAGTAAATAAAATCCAATGCTTTACTTCAAGTAACACTAGGAACGTGTGTATTGCTAGGTACTTCATTATATTAACAACTTTAATCTACATAAATCTCTGCAATGGTTTCTATAGGTTAACATTCATAAATAAGTATGTCTCTTCTTTCACATGTAAAACTAAAAGGAAGGCAGCATTACGACAAGCATTTGAGAAGATACAATACTTTATGCACGTGCATAAACTTCAACAGTTTTCCGGTGAATAGTATTCTTTATATTATTGTACCATTTTTCGATTTCTGTATTATCTCGTAAATCTTGGAAAGCTGTACAGCCTTCGATACTGCTCAGGACGCCGAATACGCTAATGTCGGCTAAGTTCGGAATCTCCCCTCCAAGGAACGGTGTGCCTTTTCGTTTTATTGCCGACATCCAATCATTGACAGCATCATATAGAGACTCACGGGCGTCATCTTTGATATTGTGTCTGTGATAAGAAAAAAGAACCTGAGATATGTTATGTTTTATCTCTTTGCTTAAATGTAGTCAAGAGTAAAGCAGGCCAGGCCAGTAACCGCAACCGATGTGCATGTATAAAAATGAAAACAATTATGAAAGTAGAAAAGCAACAGGTGTATACGAGGATGGAACCAAGTGGAAATATTGATTTTAGATCGGAAAACCCTTTCCGTATCTGTATGGTAAACCAAATTATAATGAACATACCTCTTTTTTAATCTTTTAGCTATCAAGTACATGGCAGCAGCACCTACATAGACCATCAGGGCGCACTCCCATGCCGGGTAAAACTGCCTCCAAGAGCCAGCTTCCTCAAACCATTGGAAGGTCTCCAGTGCTTCACCTGCTGTTCTATACACATTTGGTGACAATGTATTCACTAATACTTTATCCGCCCATTGACGCCATTCACGTTCTTCTCTGTAAAATGCGAATAAAAACATAATATGTATTTATAAATAATGATAATGGACGAATGGTAACTTGTGTGTTGAGGTCATCAACCATCTTAGTGCAGCAAACAATATGCATCTCCACAATATGGTAAAATAATCACCATACTTTAAATCTCAAAACAAACTATGTAAATGATTGTTTTAAATCAAAATATTATATTTTTGGGGTCATTTGGGTATAGGAGTATTGTATTATCAATTTTTTCAAATTTAGGACACAAGCCTATTCAAATGGTTACTCATAACATGATTGCAGGTCAAACCTCATAGTCATGACAATCCTTGCCGTTGCCAGCTGCCCCACCTGTGTGCTGGTACAGGATACAAACCTACATAAAGGAACCTATTCCCAAAATGGAAAGTTTAGTGTTTATTTGTAAGTTAATTTAACTTCTACATATAAAAATCTATGAGTGTTATTATTTTACTGTGAACCCCAAAATAGCTCGATCAAATTTATAAGTATCTGGATTTATTGCTTCTTAAGGTTTATCACTATCAATCAATAGATGTATCGGCTTGAAGCTAAGGTTGGATTGGCCTCGGGGGTCTTGATCAGACCTAATACACTCTATTACTACAAGTAAGGGTACTTACAATTCAGCAGCTTTTTCTTTCGCATCAGGCACAAATGAACTGTGCATGATAAAGTACTTATTGGTTATATCAGTTACTTCCTTTCCTGATTCATTCAGATACTTTGTGACAGGGAAGAACTTGATGATATTTGTTAATGGCATAGTTTTGTCTTTCATATATGTTTCAAGTATAGAAATGATTGCTGTGCTGTCCAATAATTGCTGAAATATAATCATTGTTTGTCGTAAATGTTTTATTCAGATACTGCAGCACTTGGATTGCATAATAATTGGTTTGATACAAACCTGATATCCGCCATCAACCTTGGCTAGTAGAATGGGCACTTTCTTGTATCCTGACCACTTGATAGCCTGGCGGAGTACGGCGTCTACTTCAACAATCTCATAGCTGATGCCTCTGGCATCAAGGTATGCTCGGACTTTACAACAGAACGGACAAGTCTGGTATTGAAATAATGTAAGCTGTAGGTTACTCGAATCTCCATCATTTATTACCTGAAAATAAAAAAAGCGGTATATAAAGTAACAGTGATAGTAAATTTAAATACTATAATAGACTATTTGAGACAAGTAACATTCTCACACGATGTTTTGTCTCCAGGTTATTTAATTATATGAACCTAATGCTGATAGGTTTTAGTTAATCTGGTTATCTAATATTTATTTAGGTGGTACCAAAACCAATGAATTATCACAGAATATGAACAAAAATACAGGGACAAAGAACCAAGTTAAACTAGGTAGGTATGTGTTTTCACGTAAATATTTATTGCACAAACCATCATTTTAATAATAATAAATTCTGCTCAAGCAGGTGTTGCATTCTAATGATGAATGTGATGTATTTGAAAGAGGTATATTCTCTTTATTTTAGATACTAGCTGTTGCCAGCGGCTTCGCCAGCGTGGATTTCGAATTCATATTAAAAAAATCCGTTTAAAATTCCTTTTTTCAGCCATCAGGAGTGGTTAAGTGTGGCTTGGACCTGATAAAAACCGCATGCCGTCTCAAGTCTTCAATTGCCGGGGTGTAAGCAACTGCTTGCCTGATGATTTTTTTTTATTATAGAATATATTGTATTCAGTTTCTAAAATTTGTTTCTTGTCCTCTTGTTTAAGTGTATGTGATTCAAAAGAGTTGATAAATGTCACAATGACATTTGTATTCCTGTTGCTTACTTCATTTTAAAAAGTAAGGTCAGCAAATACATTTTTACTACATCACTATTCCCTCCAGATTCCCTCTGAGGTAAGTACTTGCAATGAAAAGTACTAAATGAACTATCGGTTCTTTTTTTATATCTATTTATTTTTAATCAGGCGGTAACACTTTGATGCCGCTTATTTTATCGTCTGCACTGTTACCAGAGTCGTACGAACAATTTCAAATGCTTGTAAATGTACCACTGTACCTTCCCTACTAATATTTAAGCAAATATCGAGCCCTAACCGCCGATTTATCGTAAGCGACATTTTTTCGAAAATGCTTTTTTTATCGAAATCGTAATTTTGAACCATAACGGATCTTTCTGTATTGAAATTTTGCGGCTAAATTCATTAGTTTTTGAGATATATCAAAAGCTAATTTTATCTTAACCGTAACATTTTTTTAAATATTAACGTAGGTGACAGGATATATTTATCGCAAGTTCATTTAAAATCTGAAAATTATATCGTAACCGACATAGTGTATGACTATGGTATGGTTCACTATACACAAATTACCCGAAAGTTATCAAAGAACCATTGTCTCCCTGCGCCATTGTATTCTTTAAATTGATAATTAATAAGTTGAAACAGTTTTACTTGGTTATTAAAATGATAGTCATAATAAACAGTGTATAACCTCCTCTGTTTGGCCGCTCCTGCTACCTCCCATCCCTCTTCCAATGTGGGTTGTGTGGGAGCTGTCGAAGCTGGGGCCGGGGCTGGGGCTGGGGTCAGCTTCCCCTTTCTTTACCCTTGTCTTTCCTCTGAGTGACCTGTGTGGAGGCAAGCCCCGGGAGGGCTGGCTGGGTCACACTTAGAGCTGAGTGGGCAGTCAGGCCCGATCTGATTGCTGCCAGAGGTGGACGTCGATAAACGCCCTCCAGTGCGGCAATGCGACCCATCAACCACTCCTCCGGCGCGGCCAGAAGCCGGACTACGTAAGGCTCCGCTGGAGCCACCATTTTATTTGGTTGCGCCAGTAGCGCAATCGACTGCGATTGTGCTGACTGCACCAACCGCGCTGGCCTCGCGGTGCAGTCACTGCTTGCTCCCCCAGTAGCACTCGTAACAGCAGAACTCATCACCCCTATCTTGAACTCCTCCAATGCTGCGGCAAGGTGAGCCATCTCTTTCCGCGATTTAGCCAGCTCAGCCTTGAGGAACTCATTCTCGTTCGCGCTATACTGACGGTTATTTCAATTATCTCTTCATTTTGGGGGCTCGGGGATGACTGGGACAGTCGCCGGGGATTTTCTAGCGACTGATGACTTATCCTTCCGAACTTTGGCGCTGGCAAAGTGGTAGTATTGCTTGCCGACGGTCCCACCACTGCCTTCTTTGGCACGGACAGCAACTTTGGCAGTTTCTCCGCCGAGACCTTCATAAGAAGGTCAACGATCAGCCTCTCGCTTTTCGCTTCCTGGGCCGACAGCTTTTTATCGCTGACCTTCGCAGACTTCGCTGCCTTGGGCGTCGACCTCTGCTTCGGCGCGGTGGCCAGTAGCCGCTTTGGTCATCGAGGATGCCTCATCGCTGGAGGCCATCTCCGTCGTCAATTTGTAGGTGCCCCGTGTGGAGCTCCGCTTCCGTTTTTGTCCCAGTTGAAAGAGCTCCACAAGTGAGACAAGAAGGTTACTCGCCCTGTTCGTACTCGTCAGAACCCGACATAGCACTACGCATCTGCGCGACCTCCACGCTCGTGTTGGGGCCGGATTTAGAGCTCAGCGCTGTGCTCTTAAGGTATTGGTGCTCCCCCCAGAATGGGTGAGATTTATCTATTTCTTTATCCATTGCCTTGTTTAGTTAATAGGCCTTCGACTTGACGTCATTGGGTTTGCCCCCACTCTTCTTGGACCATTGTTCCCATTGTCGGGCGTGGGATTGAGGGGATTTTTCATAGAGGTTTTCTTCCTCGCGTCTCCGGGGTGTCACCAGCCCTGTCAATTCAGGGTTACGGTTTGGCCGGGTGGTGGTCTATATACCTAAGACCGATGTTCATGGTCTCCGAATGGGTTGGGAAACCGTGTACCCACCCACCCCGCTTTGGTATTTTTTATAGAGGCTGTCATCCTCACAGCCTCAAGGGCCTCCGTTCCTGTTGGTAACCAAATAGACTTAGGTTGGGCCGATTGGTAGTCCATGTTAGATCGTTGTTCGCTGACTAACTGAATTTGTATAACAAATTTAAGTTCGTCTGTTAAAACACTATGAAACGTAGGAAAATTCATTGAAAATTAGATAAAATTCACTTATTTTATTACTATATAGTTTATCTCAAACGCCTTAATGGTTTTTTCAGTGACAGCGAAATCATCGTAGGCGCCAAAAATATCACGAATCTCGAAAATTTTAATTTTTTTACTGGTATAATTATTAATCGTCAAAATTTATGACTCTGTGGTAAATTTCATTTTCATAGCACAACTATTGCCTGAAATATTTTAAAAAAACCTCCTCCTGTAAAATTTGCTTTTTGTCGCTTACGCTAAAACGGCGGGAAGGGGTCGATATAACTGTACCTAACAAAATAAACTTATCAAAACAACAAAAAACGTCTATAACAAACACAACGTAACATCAAAATTCAACAAGGACGCAACAAAATGGAGAAAAATCGGAAATATTATCAATGGCTTTGGAGCATACCTAGCAACACACAATCAATTATGGACTACTATTATACACTATTACTAAGAAAATATGTTATGTATTTAATGAAAAGAAAATAAAAATTAAGTTGTTGTTACCATACACGTATGAACCTATCCAATGCGCTGTGAAAATTTTGTTGCTAGCTGTACAATTCTGCCGTGGTATAACTAAAACGCCGTTATGTAACATTTTGTCGATTTTCACTTTTTGATGCCATCTTATTCAGAAAAAAATTCTCTATCGATCTGTCTTTTCAGTATTTTCCTATCTAGCATAGTTCCTGAAATAATAAATGTAAGAAAGCCGTTATATGATTTTATTTTGCTTGTGTATTATTCAAAAATGCCGTAAAGTGACTTTGTTAATCTATATAGCCGCTAAAGTTCAATAAAGTCAAATATTAACAAAAAAAAACTTAAGATTGTTTCGCTAGATTGCGGTTAACGGATTTTAATTCACTTTAATGTGATTAAAGTACTTTTACTGCTTTATAGTTACTCTAGTTTTGAATAGAAATTTAAGCTATTTTGAGCTATAATGCCGTTAACTGAAAAAGTTAGACATAAATGTGGTTAACGATACTTAACGGCTTTATAACTTGGTCACAACAGTGAGACTATATTGCCGCTATCCGAAATTAATACGCTAAAAGGCCGCTATATGATCTCGCGGGGGGTGATGATCGAGGAGGTCGGGGATGATCCTATGCATGCGCGTATCTAGAGGAGGGCCGGGTGGGCCTGGGAAACGTGGAGAGCCTCGAAGCAACCCTCTAGAGGGCCACTCCCACCTTGGCGGGCATTTGTCGCCAGCAGCAGTGTCTCCCTTGGCGAGCGGAAGATGCTGCTCGCCTCCGTTGCCCGGGTGCACCGCGTGGAGGTGGCTTCCGCCAGGCTACGTGGGTAGTGGGACACACGTAGCCTGGTGATCACCGCAGAATGTGGCCAGATTAGCATGGGTGACTCTCCTGCATGTTTTTTGGCTTGAGATTGACTACAATCTCGCCTGTTGGTAAGTGATGATGTGGACGACAGTGGAGCACACTTGCTTAGAAGTAACCTATTCCCTTCAATCCATGCGTGGAAATACTGACTCAGGCAGAGCACTCAGACTCTTTAGCAGTACGCACAATGAACGTACTGCCAAAACGTTTTGTGCGTAAGAGTCGAATATCCACCATGTAGGTACTGGTGGCGCGTCGCCGTACGTCTGGTCGTTCGATGATGAAAGGGGCTTGGAGTAATTAGGTTATACAACTCTAGCGCACATTTCTCTGAAGTGCTATCGATAAAATACAGAGAAGCTAGCGAATCTACGCCAGTGTTCCAAGCTCTGAAGCTTACTCTGAACCAGCACATCGCTGTTGATGAATCTCTTGGCCCTTCTCTTAACTTCGGGTTGGTACTTAGCTGAGTCGTCACAGAGCTGCGAGTAATACTCCATACACGAGCGAACTTGCGCTTTGTAAAGGTTGAGTAGCTGAGTTCCCGTGTTGAATATTGTCGCACTTTCGATAGAATGCCCAGCTTTTTGGCTGCTACTTGACTTACTCCTTTGCCTCACTGTAAGGACCAAAGTTGAGGGTTGGAGTGAGAATCATGCCAAGAAGCTCAAGGTGGTCGGTAATCAGCACTGGTACACCTCAGCAAGTAGAGTATCGCTGGAATTGGCTCCACTTAGCGGAAAATATTTAATACATGTCTGGGTCTTATTTGCGTTGAAGTTGACCAAATTTACATCTCCCTAATCGGGGACCGCCTTCAAGGACAAGGCCGAATGCTCAATCATGGCCTCACGAAGAGACTGAATCTGTGCTATGATGGGCTGCAGGCCGAATTCGTCCCTATCAACCACTGTGCTGTCGTCTGCGTACCCAAAATACCGGACTTGAGCAGATCGTTAATTGGCAGCAATTTTGTCCACGATGTCAGGGACATGAAGGCTGCCCTGAATTCTAGAGTTCCTAACGTGATCCTTACGTATGACTCCATACATCCACTGCAGCATTTTCATCGTCGTGACATACAGTTCAAGACATACAGGTCCTGCTCGTGTCAAATTGGCAACTGTACTGTGTAAAAGAAGGTCCAATGAGGGTTTTATTGTCCTGCCCCTTCAACCATATCGGGTGAGCCCTGCAGTGACTATGGGTACCTTGACGTAGCTATCGATGTCTCCAGTCCACCAGTGAAGTACTTCCCCCGTACCTAACTTGGTCCGAGCACTGGTCTTCGCCACACTTAAGGAGTCATCTGAGAGCAGTGGACTGGACGTCGAAGGCTACGTCTTCAAACATTGCACCAATCTGCCCCACGTTCGCATCCACCAGTACGATATCATCAGCAGCCACAGGGGCTGCTTTTGATGCTATCGGACAAAACTGGTACAGTAACTGGTAAATTACTAACATTTGAATGTTGCATTATGCTAAATTTAAGTAAAAATTATAATTATGCTCTTTTTTATACCGCGAAGTGGTAATTTTAAAAGTGTAAAGACAGACTTTGATCTGTAAAACAACGATTTTATTAAAAAATATATTTCATATTTTTATTCTTAACTACGGTTTCATAAATTTGCTCACTTATCATCTCGGCATTGTGTCACTATAGTGCCGTTAAGATTTAAGGTTCGTGACTTAACTGCGTTTAAGTTTAACAATGATTCTAGTTTCTTAATAATATGCCTAGGATAATATACTTAAAAGCGGTAAAATGACATTAGCTGCATTTAAATCTAACATATAGCAAGTTGAGAGCTTTTATTATTAAGCTAAAACGACTCTAATGTGTTGTAACGGCATTTTAGTTAGTTATTATTGTAGTTTTTTAAATAATATTATTGCACATTGTTATTTCTAGTTAGTTTTACACTAAAATGCCGTTACGCTATGCATAGCGGCGTTTTAGCTTAAACCCTCTGAACTCTTTGTATTAGAGGTGTTAAACTAAAATGCAAAAATCGTTTTTTATATAAAAATATACTCTAAGCACTAAAATTCATAAATGGCATTTAAAAGTACTTGAATTTACCTATTTTTTGATATTTTTAATTCTTAGTTATGAGTTGCCATTAATGAGTGGCATCAATTTGAAATTTTTTTCACGTTTTTCGCGCATATCTCAAAAAGTGGTTTCGGTAGATAACGGCATTCTAGTTATACCACAGCAGAATTTTGATGAGTACGGAATGAAGTTGCCGCGCACGTGATTATCTTCTCATTTGAATCGCATAGTATATAATCCTTGATTGTTTTGACTTTACGGCTAACTCTAATTACTATCATGGACCCGAACACGATGGACCCGGCACCCGCACGGTGAATCCATGGAATGCTAAGAAGTTTGTCTCGTCTCTCTTCTTAAAATAACTATAGTGCCCCTCTGCTATATGATATAGGACAAATCTGAATTAACCTGCAGTGGGTAGTATATTATACACTGTTTCTATTTTGTAAGATCCATGTAATTTATATGGCAGTTTCTCAAAATGAAAAAAATAAAACTGAAACCTTTACCAGTAAAAGTCAGAAAAATAAATAACCAATAGTTGGTGATTGGTTACATAATTACAAATGAAAAAGCAACAGTACTACTATGAACTATAACTGGAGAGTTATAATACATTCAAAAAAATACATTACAATACATGGCCGATTTCATTTAAATTATGTTTAAAAATGCGACAATTTTGATATTAAAAGATAATAAATTTCTCGCTAACATTACAATACAATCACTCATTTACAGTAAATTTAGTAGCCATGTGTTACATGCATGGCACATGTTAATGCCACATTAATATTGTAAAAACATCTTACTCGATAATGAGACCGATATTCAGGTGCTTCTTTCAGAAAGGCATACTCGTCTTCTTGAATCGCTGTGGAACCTTGCTTCATATTGATCTTAAAGTGCGTGTAACCTCCATATGCTGCACCAGCTAAGACACCGATACTAGCACTGACCAAAGTTAACTTGGCAGTAGATTTTGGTAGCCGGCTTTTTGAAGAAAATCTCAATTTTGGTAAGTTCACATTTTCTTTGAGGGAAGATAAGACACCTTGCCGGAGTATTGTGAACATCGGTCTCCACATTTTATTCAGTTTTCAAGTAGTTTCAACATGAAATTACACTGTATTATAATAAGAGAACAGATAGGCAATACGTAGGTACGCCACTATTTACTCCAATTACGTATTATTAGTAAATTTATTTAGAAATGGTGCGTATTTTCCGAAAGCCTTCATGCATTCACAACCCGCAATCCATTTTTTAATATTTTTCAATATCTGCCACCACAGATAATGCAATAAATAACATAGACAATAATTCATTTTTTCATTGAACTGCTTGTAAAAGAGGAGTCATAACACGGAGAAAATTTAAACAATCGATTCTAAGCATAATCGAAATAAATTATTTAATTTTTTCGATTAATTTGTGTGTAACATACGCCTTATATACTCCAAAAGAAGAGTTATACATATGCGTCTATTTCTTATAAATACGTGGAATGGTGGAATTGATCAAGCAGTTGGTGGAATATAAATTATGGTGAACTAGCATTTTTGACTCCGCCTGAAGATGAGCATTAACTGATGGGAAAGCATTCCGCATAACATGAAAGGATGACTGAGGGCATCCATACGAACTATCATGATCACACAGATCATAATTTCAAAAACGGTCTAATACCCTCTATTAATTATTAAGTAGGTACCTGTAATAAGTAATAGGTAATACAAAATTTCATGATGTTATCTTTAGGTATTCGATTATCCTTAACCTTAACCCTGACAAAACTAAACTAGTTATTTTCACAAAAAAAAAATTAAAATACCGTAAGCCGAGCTGGTACGAGTATTTAACCAGAACTTGCAGGTAGGTAAGGAAGTCAAGTAGCTGGGATTCATCCTGGATAACAAACTGATCTTCAAGACCCACATAAGCAACTCATACTCAAAGGTGAAAATAGGCATGATGTAAAACCGCAATAAGAAAAGGCTGGGGAATATAGTCTGCCACGGTATTATGGATCTATGAGGCAATCATCATGTCGAGAATCCTATACGATCGTATACGATCGTTATACGATACCTCGAGTATGGTGGCATAGAGATAGAGCGTCTCCCGTGGTGAGTGGGAGGCGCTGCTCGCCTCTGTTGCCCGGGTGCACCACGTGGAGGTTCCAGCCTACACCCACACACGGGTACCCCTCATCAAGACCGATGAGGTGATTATGTCGGAATCGGACCGACTTAAACCACACGGTGTTCCGTCTAGGGTACCCACAACGGAAGGAACCCGGGTATACCCTAAGGAAGGAAATTCCCCAGAAACCCCACCTGGCGTTGACCAACCATTCATCGTACAACAGGAGGCCTCGTCGTAAATGCAGGGAGCCTAGCCCCCCCGTTCTTTGAATAAGGCACGCGTGCAACACATCGCGCCACCGGCTAAGGGTAGCCCTTCCCTTTGGCCCCAGACCCGCGCTCATAGAGGACGAAGGTCGTTCAACGCTCTCTGATGCCTGGTACGCCCTCTGGGTGTTGGGAGACTGGTAGTTCTCTCCCGTACCCTTTCCGCCGCCTCTTTTGCGTTCATCGCTTCCTCACAAAACGAAGCGGCGGAAACCTATGCACTCCCGCTTTGTACCATAGACAGAACCATGGTTCCAAGTGAGAGGCTTCCCACACCAATAGCTGTCACGAGGTCGTAGCGTTGCCGAGCCCATGCGGGCTCATGCCCAGCCCAATAGTAGGTATACTCTTCACTTAGGCACGTCACAATTGAGGCGGTAAGACCAGTCATGGAGGACTGGCTGGAGAGGCGACTTGATAGCCTCTCCTACCGACTAACGCAGGTACTCATCGGGCACGACTGCTTCGGGAAGTACCTGTGTCGCATAAGCTGGGAGCCAAGCCCGCGTACCATCCCTGCGGGAGCTGTCACAAGGACACCACGCTCCACACTTTTGTGAATATAAAAATATAAAAATGGGAAAACCACTGAACCGCAGTGGTTTTCCCATTTTTAATATTAGTATGGATAATGGATAATTGATAATTGAAATATACTCATGTCACATACACAAACAAACATACACTGATCAAATTAGATCTGATGATTTATTGCAGGCAGAAAACCGTTTCGGCAGGGGCGGATTGAAAAGTTTAATAACAGGACAGCACATACGTAGTACGTCTGCCAACTAAGTGTGTAAGACTGCCAACGCCATGGGCAAAAGCGTAATGATGATGTTTGTATTTAATTTTGTCTCATTCTGTTTATAATCCTGGGCACATGTAATGCAAAGTACCGGTACCTAAAGTATTTCCATCGACACGACAAAGAAGAATCAATTATCAGTTTAAATATTGGTTCAAGTGGGCGTGTGTTTGTTTCTGTAGCTGAGTGGAGTGGAGTGGAGAGTGGAGTGGAAAACTGAGTAAAGAGCGGAGTGGTGTGGAGAGCGAGTTTTATAGCTGAGTGGAGTGCGAAGTGGAGAGTTGAGTGAAGAGCGGAATGAAGAGCCAAGTGGAGAGGCAGGTAGAGAGCTGAGTGGGTTGCGTAGTGGAGAGCGGAATGGGAAGATGAGTGGAAAGCGAAGTGTAAATCACAGTGGAGAGTGGAATAGAGAGTAGAATGGGGAGCGGAGTGGAGAGCGGAGATGAAAGGTGTAATGACAGTAGTGGAAGTGCGTGAAGTAGGTATGTTAGGACAGAAGCAGATGGCGGGCTGTTATCTCTGCCTATCCCGGAGGGAAAAAGGCGTGAGCATATATTATGTATGTACCTATGTAATATGTACCTATGTAAATAAATAAATAAACTTCGTTAGCCATCTGTCTGTCTGTCAAGACCTCTTTCTCAAGAATAAGTCGAATTGGTTCTTGCTGTAGGTGTGCTAGAAGGAGATGCTATACAAAGGATTTTTACCAATAGGCTTGGCATCACTCAAAGTTTAATATCCAGATTGTGGTCTCAGGCAGTCCCTCAGTTTAAAAAAACATAAGTGGGGATAGTCGACATCCACGCAGGCGGAGCCGCGCGCGGGTAAGCTTATTATAAAGTCAGTTAGATTTTTTGGTATGAATACCGAAAGCGATTAATAATCGAATACAATTTACAAATGGTTGGATTTATCATAGACAATTTTGTATTCACAACAAATTTCGTTGTCTCAACTCAATTTGTTCTACTCCTCTCGTCTGAAACGTCTTATAATATACTACCAACTAAAAACCGAAATAAAATATTGTAGTATTTTGTGAAATTACGGGATGTCTTTCTCTTTTGTTCTCTTTTTCTTTTCTAAAATGTGCAACAAGTAATGTAACGCTGTGCTAAATACGGTAATCAAAATACCGCGCCATAAGTAAGGTAATTGTCGATTCACATCTTGTTATACATATTGGCGCGTTAGTGGTTCTAAAATAATATTTTTTTAGTGATACTCTCGACATGCTGGTAGTTAATGCCGTTTCATTGGTAGTTATGTAGGTGGTTATGCCAAAAGCATGCCATCAACGTCGCGGTCGCGGGGCTCCGGGCGCGGGCCGGACGGCGCGCCACGGGCCCAAGTCATAGCGCCCATGTCGGAGCGGCAACAGCTGGCACTAGTGATGCAGATCTCTTCACAGGATGCCCCCCCAGGTAAGCTATCGTCTGGAACATGTAGATTTTTCAATTTGGAACAGTTATTGCGACTTCCCGCCATTCCATATTCAGCCGCTCCGACCCCAGCTGAAGAAAGAAAACGTACAAGACAGCAACGTAACGAGCGCGGTGAGACACCCCTTCATGTGGCAGCTATCCGTGGAGATCACGATCAGGTGAAAAAGCTGATTGATCAAGGCCAGGACCCAGACGTTCCTGACTTTGCTGGTAATATATTATTATATCAAGCTATGTTCATGTTTAAATGTTATTCTCTGTCAATTTATACACTATCTTTATGCTTTTGATTACCAACCTATTATACCATGTGCTTACCATTCATTAAATAATAAAAAATCTTGTTGGAGACTGTTTATGTTCTAAAGCTGTTGTTGTTGTATTTATTGTCTTGATGTTTAGATAATCGTTCTCATCCACATAAAGTAAACATCGTAGAACCATGATTAAGTTCAAGCTGAACAAATCAAGCATATAAATTATGTTGTTCTAAACAATGTTTTTACTGTGAGCTTGAATTTAACTGAGTAAAAAACCCTCCCACAGCACAAGCATGATTAGTTTGGTTGGCGAGGTTAATATCAGACTCAAACTAATACATATTTTTACTGAAATATGTAACAATATGAATCAAGTTTAATACAAACTATTAACTTGTTTTCCTTCATATAAGTTTTTGTTATTATTATATATATATACATGGGTCAAATTCTTCATTATATATATTTCTTATAGAATATTAATTCATCAAATGTCACAGGCAGTATAACATAAGCAAGATCTACAACTCTCCAGGGATATTTGGTTGGGAAGAATAACTGAATATACTAAATAAAATTTTAAATCAATAGGGTGGACACCGCTTCATGAAGCATGCAGTTATGGGTGGTACCAAGTTGTAGTGGTACTTGTAAATGGGGGTGCAAATGTCAATGCAAAGGGTTTAGATGATGATACTCCTTTACATGATGCCACAACTTCTGGCAATCTCAAAATGGTCAAATTCCTTGTTGAACATGGGGCAGATCCTTTTGTCAAGAACACTAAGGGGAAAATGCCATCAGATTATGCAGCACCGCACATCTTTGAGTACCTGCAGTCCCTAAAAGGTATGTGTAGTAAAATCCACTGGAATTTTTGTGATTGTCTAGTATAAATTATGAAACCTAAATCCAAGTTGCGTAGGTAATTCATTTTAGTACTATTCTTGTGACTCTTGTTACACTATTATATAAATATAAAGGTGTGAAGGTTCAAGAATTAGTACTAGGCAATCATTCTTTTACTCGTCTCAACTTACAAGGGAATATGAATGCACTAACTCATGCCACAGCAAAATTATTGCTATGTGGATTGAAAAAAATATAGTGTTATTTTTGTTTTGTTACAAAATTAATATGATAATATATAATTCTGACGAGTGGTCAATCGGAATAGTCATGCTTGTTCCAAACACTGAATGTTTGCTTCACATATAGGTAGAAGCTTTATATGTCCCTATTGTGCCAGCTGTTTTTCTTATGTGTTGTACTATCTGTTTTTTTCCCTGGATGATAGCATGTTGGTCTAGCTGTTTCTGCTAACTCATAGTTATCTGCCAATGAATAAAACAGAAATTTATTCGCTGTACCTACCTACTCTGTAGTTTTTGAATTATGCATGCATGTTGATATGATTGTTTCACTTTAGTGATTCATACAATATCTGATATAACGATAATGTGTTTATTGTGTACCAAAGGTATGTCATTTAAACATAAATATAATAATGAAACTTTATTATATAACTGATTATGTAAAGTATTCATATTCAAAAATGTTAATAGACAAAGAATTATTAGAATTCTTGACTGTCACTGTTTATTATGGTGAGTTATATGATAACTTTTCAGTGTTTTATTGTTTGTAATTTTTAAATAGGTATACCTATGTTGGTGGGTTCCTAACTATAATTTAAAAAATAAAATAACATGAAAGTAATTGTTGTGGCTCATAGTTGTAAATTATATTTGAATATAGCTTAAATTGCGTAGTTAACAAACTACCTACTACTTATTAAATATAATGGACCACGCATCTACTAATTCGACCTCGAACTCATTTTGCGTCGTATCTTTTGAATAGGTAGTAGTTATCGGGAGCGTCATTGCAAATACATACTTATTTTGATATAGGTCTGTATTACAGCGTTTTTTTAAACTCTGTTGTTAAAAAACGTTATTTGTATTGTTTCAATGTTACTCATAAAATATTATAATTATTTTGCTGATATCAACAAACAGAAGTAATAATAACTAGAGGTACCACGTAACGGTACGTACGGAGTTTGACATTAGGCATAGGCAGTTACGCGAAGTTTGCCCGGAACGTGGTTTTAATTGCATTCCTTTTTACGCGCAGACTATGTATCTTTTTGTAATACCTATCTAACTTTCTTCAAACATTATTATCAATTCGTTAAACTTATGTTATTATTTCAAAGTAAACGGTATAAATAAATTGATTTTACAAATATAATTTGTAACGCATTTAATTTGTCACTGACTTCTCAGGATATTTATGCGTAAAGAAACGTTATGGGGCGTGTTGCTTGGGCTGTCGAATGATGGCCGATTCTAGACGCCAACTTCGTGGCGGTCTTACAGACCGATTTAGCATAAGTTTTTATTGTGGAAAATTACAGTGTACAAACAAGTATAAATTCTTCAAACTGTCGTCCAACGTGAAATGCAAAGGAGGGCGCTCTCGCACAACAAAGGCGAGTTTAAGTTTCTCATTAATAGCCATAGAGAATGTGTAAATTCGTGATGCACGCCGCACGCCAACTACGATCGTGCTGTGACCCCTGAGTTAACTCGTACAGTGACCAGACTGACGTGACAATATGATTATTACAGACTTCAAACTGCATTTGTAGATTGAAGACGAATACTGTTTAAAAACTTGCTACTAAGTAGTTTAGGGTTACTAAATTAATTACGTTGTGAATTCTCGTTACGGAGAGATTTATTATACCTAGTGTTCGTTATACATACGTAAGTACATTATTCTTTGTACAGCTGTAAAAACCGCGGTAATTTATGATTTTTCAAGTGTTAACTTTTTCATGAGACTTATGACTTGCCGTAATTTACTTCATATCAATATATTCGGAGAATGATCAGTATATCAAAGCTTAAAAATGTATTACATTGTGTTGAAAATATCAGTGGTAAATAGAATTTTATTTTACGTAAACATTTTCAATATAAAAATAAATGTATCTGTATTGTGATTTAATATTTGCATTTTATCATTATCGTTCATGTTAAGATAATATATGCAGACTTATGTGACATAAACAAGATCACTAACCTCTAAGCATCAACTATACTGCAATGAATTATTTATTTCTCTGGTAGGTATGTCAGTTAATAATTTGTTGAAGCAATATTGTTTGGGCTTGTGCTTATGTATGTGATGAGATTCGTTGCTCCCTATCTACTTTTATAACTTGTGTGCCCTGGTTTTTAATAGACCAAAAGTTACCTAATTGATAAAAGAAATGTAAATAGTTACTTCATAATTTTATTGCTTTATAATAGCAGTCATTTCTGTTAATATTGGTTTTATTTATAGCACTCAATATGATAAATAGCATAGAAGGTGCTGAGACATTTTATAATTATGTTATAGATAGATAAATAATTGGTTTTCAAGCAGTATAAACTAATTAACACATAGATTATACTTAATAATAATAATTTTAGTAGCATGGAATGAAAATGTAAAGGGTGATTAAGTTCAGTCTAATTAGCTAGAATATTAATAAGATCGGTGATATAATGTATATTCAAGTATGTTAACCTAATTGTGTTAATTTTAATTCAGTTTGTAGGTTATTTGAGTGATTAGATAATGATACCATGGTGCTCAGTTAGACTTTTAGAATCTTAATAATTAACAAGTAATATTTAGAGATTCATTTAGTTCTCGAAACAGTATCAAAAGCATGGTTCAGTTTTATACTACTCAAGTAATATTAGATATACACTCACGGTGACACAACCATAGGGCCATCCCTCAACCTCTGTATCATTGCTGACTGAGTTGAGATCTACAATAAAAATCTAGTAAGGGTGGGCTTATATACAACACAATCCTAATAGAATACCTTTATGACTCAACATTACTGAATCTGGCAGCTGTGTTTTGGGTTCGACTCCCAGGTCACTGGGTTACTGAGATTTTCCATAAGGAGATTCTTAGTCTGGAAACAGTGCATTATCCTCTTCAGAATTACATTTTCTAACAGGTGGTGCAAAAGGTGGTTCTTAGTTCTACTAAGAAAAAAAGTCAGGTAAAAAAGTTGTGTCACTCTTCCAACATACATATCTGATTCCACCCTTCAGATATATGTAGGCGTGAGTATAAAAAGACGTTTGTTATGTACCTATCAACTATTATAATGTTTTGTAAATCTGATCACACTATGCCAACTCTCTTAAAACTTATTAAACCGACTTCCGTACCACTATGGCTTGTTTATAATAGTCTTAATTGACAATGACACTCTTCTCCAAACCCCTAATGGACAATTTTTGTCTAGAACTAAGGTATGTAGGTATTTATATTTTCGATAGAATCTTACTCTAATTAATTACTTTTGTAATGGTTTTGATGGGAATTTTAATGTACATAGCTGTTGTTATAAGGCATGACTGTTCTGCTTTATTGTGGAAAAAGTTTTAGGGTTCCACGCAACAAAATTAAAACCCACATCTGAGTCCATGGCGAGCACATCTTTTCTTGTTATAAATACATAACATATAGTAAAATATAAGCGCTGAGTATCTGCTAAATCAGTGAACCATGTCAGGTGTGGTAAAATTGCTAGATAGCAGCGTCATGCTGTATAGGTATATTACGTATTTTTTCTGCTAGATTATAAACAATGTACTTGCATATTTCAAACAAAACAATAATTATACAAGTCGGAATGTCAATCGAACTAGGTAGACCCTCGTAACCGGTATCTGCGATCTCGTACACTTGTTTCTGTTCAAGATTTTATGTTATTGCATTATTAATCGGCATTCAGGCATTAAGACTAGACTCGAGTAATATATTTTCATGAGTGAAGAACTCATCAAAAACACAATCAAAAATATCTGCTTCATTTCAATTTGAAAAAGTTGCCAACGTGAGATCCAGATATATGAAACATTATAAAAGTTGTCATTTCAGGAGAAATAAATTATAAAGCAATATTCATGTTTAGTGGTCAATTTTGTGGAACATTTATTTCATGCTAACAGATAATAACGCGAGAGCAGCATATGTCAGTCGTGCAAGGGATGACAGCAGCAAGAAGGGTTGCAATGCCAGTGGGAACAGCGATTGCAGTAAGCGGAACAACATGGAGACCCTAGCGCAGGGGGAACATTTCGATGGCAAGGATATCTCCACACAGGAAAAAGGTGGCGCTAAAGACACCAGAGATGGTATAATGTGTTAACTGTAACACCACAAACATTGCCTTTAATGCTATTTATTATATTTACCTGGTAATTTGAATAAAGGCTTAAATTTACCGCGTGGATAATGCAGTGGTTGTGGTTACCCATTAACTGACACTCCGTCGTGTCGTGGGTTCCACATGCGACTATATTAGTGTGGTTCACAAATAACTATTCTGACTGTGGGGCATACTTAGTATCCATTAATGGGTTGTGAAGTCTTCCTGATGAATAATTATAAAGTGCAGCAGCTGTCTTTTCAAAACATAAAATACATTGTTTGAAATTGTATCTTTGATAGACAGAGAAACTAGATCTATTAAATAACATTGTAAACTTATTCATTGTAATTCGCCATATGAATTATACAAAGTATAGGTGTCTGCTAATAGCTGCAATTCAAAGATATATTTCAAGGTCCTATACATACATACCTCTTCCGTCTAGCTGGATTCTCTCTTTTATTAATCCCAAATTTGGGTGGTGTGGAATATTTTAATATAGTCACAATGACTAACATTAAAGCTATTTTACTGTAAGTACAATACCAAAAGTACCTAGTCAAAATACGTAAATACCATACTTTATGACTATTTTACTATACCTCAGACAAAGCCGAGGTATTTAAATTAAAATACATCAAGTACTAAATACCTTTAACATTTTAAATTTTATTAATGAACTTACAACAGAAGTTAGCACTGCGCCTATTTTGCTGTAAATAGCACAGCAATGTTAGACAAAGTATGTCAATACTAATTTACCGTAGTAACTAAGCAATGAACTTTTAAATATCTACCTACTAATACGTTATCGCTTATTAATTTATTTTTACCAACTTAGGAATGAGGGGTGACTATATGTATGTATGTATTAATTTATAAACTAACATGGCTTCAGATCAATATGAATTAAAACGTGTTTTTATATACATATTATTGAACGGTTAAATCTATAAATATCTACGATAAATATGTGTAAAACTTACAGGAATTGAGACGAAAAGTAATTCTACATTTAAAAACTTGCGGGTTCGAATCTCGCTCAGTTTGCTTTGGTTTTAGTCCAGTCAATGAATGCTCAAAAAGGGGGTCTAGATGGAAAAGTCGAAAGCAGAAACTTTGACTTAGGAACTTTGTTTGGACTAGTTAGGAGATAAACATACTAAAAGTCCTGACCCCTCCGAGGTGAGCCGGAGGGGGGGGAGCACAAAGAAGGTCCCGTTTTTTCGTTTTTTGCTTACTTCTCGAAGACGGTGCTTTTTACGAAATTGTGTTATACGACATAATAAAAGCTAATTAAATTCTCTACAACTTTGTCTTTTGCACTTTGTATCTGTCTCCAATCATTACCTAGCTATGAGCTTCTAAAGGTGGTCGATTTTCAAAGCGCTCATATCAGTTTTCCCAAAAATGTATGGGTATCTACCGGAATTGTTCACATTTATGATTATTGCTCCGCTCCCTTGGGCAGTAGCGTGATGATATTCAGCCTATGACATTCACGGATAATGTGGCTTTCTATTGGTGAAAGAATTTTTAAGATCGGTTCAGTAGATCCAGTTTCAAACTGTTTCCGCCTTCACCGCGTAGAGGTACTCCCAGCTTGTTATCTACACTAGTCTATACTAATATTATAAAGAAGTAAAGTTTGTGCTTGTATATTTGTTAAATTGTAAGGGGTAATCTCGGGATCTACTGAACCGATTTTAAAAATTCTTTCACCAATAGAAAGCCACATTATCCGTGAATGTCATAGGCTGAATATCATCACGCTACTGCCCAAGGGAGCGGAGCAATAATCATAAATGTGAACAATTCCGGTAGATACCCATACATTTTTCGGAAAACTGATATGAGCGCTTTGAAAATCGACCACCTTTAGAAGCTCATAGCTAGGTAATGATTGGAGATAGATACAAAGTGCAAAAGACAAAATTGTAGAGAATTTAATTAGCTTTTATTTTGTCCTACAACACAATTTCGTACAAAGCACCGTCTTCGAGAAGTAAGCAATAAACGAAAAAATGGGACCTTCTTTGTGCTCCCCCCCCCCTCTGGCTCACCTCGGAGGGGTCAGGACTTTTAGTATGTTTATCTCCTAACTAGTCCAAACAAAGTTCCTAAGTCAAAGTTTCTGCTTTCGACTTTTCCATCTAGAATCATTCGTTTACTAGACTATTTACCAGTTTAAACTTACTCCCAACCTAACTAGCATTTACTCTCAAGGAAACGCACATTATACGGCTGGATTTTAAAAAGATACTCTTTTTTAATAAATTTTGACGTTTGTTCTTAATGACCATGGAAAAACATTTGAAACCAGGTTAATGTAGTTTTTGGAACAGATACATCTAGTGGTGTTCATTATCCATTTGGAAACAATTTGGTTTCTTAGCGGGGCTGATGCGAGACGCAATGTGGAAGCCTTTTGGACCCTTGACACCACTGGTGGTGTTAAGGGTATTTTTTAATACCCATTACACTACCAAAGAACTGCAGTAGCACTGGTGGTGTAAAAGGTATTTCTTAATACCCATTACACTACCGAAGAGTCCATACGAGAGTATTGTTAAGTTGTATGTACTGATTCCATAGTAAATTTTGTTCTTAACGTACCTATTTTATTTACACAAAATAGGCTAAATTTTATATTGGCACAGCACGAATTTGTCGGTAGTGTAATGGGTATTAAAAATACCTTTTACACCACCAGTGCTGCTGCAGCTCTTTTGTAGTGTAATGGGTATTGAAAAATACCCTTGACACCACCGGTGGTGCAAGACGGTGGTGTCAAGGGTCCAAAAGGATGTGGAAGCAGATTTACCTTAATATAAAAAAATTATACGCTTCAAAGTATGGTGAACTTATGAAAAATCACAAAAACATCTCTTCATTACTACTCGCCTTAGCACGTTGAGGCGACGGTTTTTTTAGTTTTTGCGCTACTAATTGCGAACACAGCTCGCATTTACCTACATACTACGTCATTCGTTTTAACCAATTGCTTCCTTTCCAAATTCAGGGCATCTAAATTTGAACAAGCAATCGAAACCCTTTCTACCTTTGCCGACTCCGTATTTACTTGTAAAACGCATTTTCTGTGATAAAAACTATACAGCACCTAGTAGAGGTTACAGAATGGTTTACTTATTCAATTTGGTATCTCGTTCAAGTGAACAAGATAGGTACCAAATTGTATACCTACATTTTTATGAGATGTTCGTCGTCGAGTTCGAGTACGTCGATACTGATCAAAATACCCTTAAAATGTACCTATACTCTTTTAACATACCCAATTAGGTACATAATTTTATTGTTGTACATTAGTCATAAAATCGTGATTTTGGCATTGGCGTCTAAGGCCGGTGACTTGAGTTCGATCCCAATCCCGCACCTTGACTATCCTAAGTTTATAGAGATATGCATAATTAGAAGTTACATAATGGTGAAGGGAAACATCACGAAACCTGCATGCCCTATCATCTATCGCTCCATAATGTTTAAAGGTTTCTAACTTTGTAATTGATTCTGAAATCCATTACGTAATTTTTTATATTTTTATCTAATCTGATTTCAGATTGCACACAGCTGAGTGTTGTGTCGTCGACTCAAGATGAATGTAGTAAACGCTCGTACGATGTAAATCACGACAATGACGCGGCTGATGATGAAGGGTCCAAAAGAAAGAAAAGAAAAGAAAATGAAGATAAGGAACTCATGGGCAAGCCGGCACCAGTGCCTCGTAGCGGGCTGGGACGGTAATACATTATTGTCAAAATTGATCCTCACTATCTCGGCGATAAAAGACAAGGATTTCCCATATCCTTATTTATGTATCCTATTTTGTTTTTCAGTGTTCTAACGGGCAGTAAACCACCGGGACCGGCAAGTAAAACTGGAGCTATCCCATTAGGCAAAAGCGCCCAATACGCTGGCAAGAGCGGGGCGGGGTCCTCAGGGAAGGGTACTCTACAGTCGCAGAAGGGAGGAAGTTCGAAGACTGCACATGGATCACATTCGGTAAACATATTAAAATCGCATAAAACCATCTACGGAGCTAATGATTTAGGTTTTCTATGTGTTAGAAAGCATCAGTTTTGAGTTGATATGGCAAATGTCGCGAAATGCTACATAGCCAACGATCTCTCAATCTCTTTTTCTTCTCCAGAAAGAACATTCATTCGGTCACCGCTGTCGATACTGGTGGGTATCGACCGCGGTGCGGGATTACAACCTTAGCACCCAACAGTCTTCATTATTTTAATCCGTTCTCAAGCAGTGTCAACGACTTTTATAAATAGTGCTTAAAGCTGTGTTTAAATAATGATAAGTTTAAGTGACTGTTTATTGCACAGGGTAAATCATCTGGTGGAAAGGGCAGTCTACAGGGAGGTAAACAGGACAGAAAAAGTCCTGTAGCCAGCCCTAAACCAAACCAAGGGAAAGATAACGACGATGACGATCAGAAGACGGAATCAGTGGCACCTAAAGTACCGCCGTTAAAGATCGTAATACCGGGCGGAGCGGGCGGCGCGGGCAACCGAAACGAACAAGAAGAAGGTAACATGTACTCTTATCTGTCAATTACATGACTATATGTGGTACCAGCGTCAATGGCTGTGGAGATAGGCAAGCCAAATTAGAAAAGAGTAGGCGATCGAATTCCAGGATCCAAAGTACAACCGGGAATAAAACTTGGATGATGAAAATACGAGATACTAGCGTGCTGCGAGATTAGAATCATCATTTAAAAATAATAATTAGCTGGGTGCTTTTTTCTCTGCCATTTTTCTCTGAGATTTTGTGGCTGGGGTCGCATTTCCTCTCAGTAAAATGATAAAACATAGCAAATATAGACCTGTAGCTATCTTAAGGTCCAGTTAAACGGCGCGCAAACACGCAAGCCGAGCCTGGCTCCGCTCGTGAATTAGCGCGTCACGCGCTGTTTACGCGTACGCGCGGCTCTGCAAAGTTCGCACGATCCATCACTTGTCGGGCCGTTTAATTGCGCCTTTACAGAACTAAAGGTATGTCAATAATTTCGAGAGTAACTAATCTTTCGGTTGTCTTACAGGCCAAAGAGGCAGCGGCAAGGGTCGCGGCAGCGCTTCCACTTTGCCATATGTAATTCCATGCACAAGCACTGACACGGGGCAAACATCTGATAGCTCAGATGGTAATTGTGATGACAAAAGAAGTGGCGATAGTGGAAAGGTAAGGAGGAAGGTATTGGAACTTTAACCATATTAAGTATAAAAAATGTTCGTATGTTTAGGATTATTGTAGAATGCAGTTACACTATTTTTATTGTCGTGAATATTGAATACCTCAACTAACATGCTTATAAACCTACTTTTCGTCCCAAGGCTGGACAGAGAGTCCTCCGTTCTCATAGGACGAATGACGGGGAGAAAGATAAGGAGAGGACGTCGCCTCAGACAGGGCATGACAGCCGCTCCGGGGCTCAGGCTAACTTGAATTCCACTAAAAGTCCTACACCTTCTGGCTCTGTAAGTACATGAGTAGATAAAATTTTTAACCATAAAATTAATCATTTGACTCACAAGAATCCCTATTCAATATTTTGTTCCTGATATATTAATTGCTGCAGTACCGGATCTAGGTTTGTAGTTTTATTAGAATTTTTAAATATTTGGGATCCATCCGAGCCAGATTGCACAACAAAGAATAAAAGTACTTGGCACGGTTACCACGTATATTGCGACTGGAACTCCCTGCGACAGAACGCTATACTTGTTAAATGAGCCTAGCTACATATTATTACATATCTATTAAACACTGGATAGCATTACTTTCTATACGCATTCAGACTATGCACACACCACTACTTCATCCCTAAGTTGTTTACACAAGTCTGACATTACAATACAGGGGCATTATTCTGTTTGATATCGAGTTCTAATTACAGTCGAAACGTGAGAAGTCGATGGATTTAAATTGGTTAGCACAAAAAAAAGAGCAAATGTAAAAAAACCATCTTAGTTACGGTTCAGTTGGTCAATCAGAATAAGGGTCCAGGCTTAACTGATTTTTGAATAACATGTTTACACCAGATACCTAAATCGTTCGTATGATACAAACTCACGCGATGCGCACGTACTTTCACTATATTAGGTATATCATGCAACCATCTTAGCAAATAAAAGTTGCGCATGACTGCTTATCAAATTTGCAATCTTCTGTCTAGATCACCCGATCCGATCCGATCTATTAGGTTGGGGGGCTTCCCACCTCTTTCCTCTCTAGAACTCTTAAGACTGCTTATTATGCGCAGGAATTCATGCAAAGAATAGTTTCTTCGCGCCATAATTTTATTACCCGATTTTCTTGACCGTTGTGCTGGCACGCTCGCAATGACCTACACAGGTTCAATGCCATGAAGTTCGGGGTTGCATGCCTCCAAAACGGCTAGGCATATTTCGATGATTTTTCTTCGTATAATTTGGTAGAAATTAGAATAGACCGTGAAGTATTTTTGACGCTCCTACCACCACCCCCATTTTTAAATGTGTTTTAGCATTTTTGAATGTACAAATAATTTAACCGTTGTCGCGTTCATTGTAGTAATTTCGTTTACATTAAGGCGTTAAGCAGACGGCGCGGCGGACAGGTCTTTTTGACAGCGAAGTAATAATGACCGCGTCTGCCCGTCGATGCCCGCGACTACCCTCACCGCGAAAACAAAGTGCCGCCAATGCCCGCCGGATTTTGCCCTTTGTGTGCGTTAGTAGTATAGGGTTCCTTTTGCGCTATCGTTCGCGGTGAAATTAACCCGCTCCTCCGTGTGGTCGATGCCTTACAGTTTGGCCGCTGAGACTATACGTTCCTGACACATGTCAATTCTTCATGACTAGTTATGTACAATAAATAACTTGTACCTAGAACCGTTCTCTAAACCTGTTCCCGACTTACAATAACATAATAATAATCACAGTCAGCAATATTGTGACAACGTGATTTAATTTTAATTCTAATTTTATTTTAATTTGGCTATCTATCTGCCCTATTTGTTTTTCCAATTTTTAATTTTGTTTCATTCTTATTTAATTTTATGTGATTCTTAATTGTAATGATGGGTTATTACCTGAAATAATAAAAAAAAATCATATTCATTTCATTCATTATAAAAATATGATTCATTCTTTCTATTAGCTTGAGTAGGGGCTTATTACAAAATTACATTATTATAAAATTATAACGTTCTATTTTATATTTTTCAACCAACAGATTATTATTATTAAGATTACTAAAATATCCGGTTACAATTGCCTTGTTATTTTGTCTCATCACTATGAAAGCGAACATTTGACATAACCTTGAAACAGCGCAGTTTGACGTGGTTGGACGTGGTAAGAATTTTAAAAACTATTGATTTTATATTTTTAATTAATTAATTGTTAATCATTTTAGCCCAAAATTTATCTGTGTATTGTAAATTGGCACAGTAATTAAATTTTTAATGTTATCACTCGTTAATAAGGTCAATAAACGATATTTAAAATTTTGCCGTAAATTGTACACCAGTTCAAAGTTACATCGCCCTTTCGCTCACAACCTGTCAGGAACGCATTCTTTCAGCGATTCTATAATAGTTTCGTATCATTTTGACAATTTGTTACTGCATTTTATACCTACGTTCGATTACTTTGATAAATTAATCTCACCTAAATGGTATACAAACGTTCACGGGTCAGCTTGTTTACAAAATTAAACGATAGGTACTCAATAGGATCATTCCATACACCTACACACTTACACAAACATTACAATACTGAACCTTCTTCCATCTCCATTCCTTTTTGTCTCAATATGTGTTTCGAGATTTTTTACAGACTTACAGAATGACATGGATCATGACAATGACGATATTTTGCTCGGGCCGAGCCTCAGCCCCCACCGGCTTCATCATCACGTTCCGTTAGGCATATCAAAACCGTATCGTCATTCATTGTAACTTAAACCATTATCTCGGCCATTGATGTACGCACTCGACGGTCGACGTGGACCTATTGACGCAAGCAAGTCATTAACTCGCGATGTTATCCCTAAATCTGGTGCATGCGTGCACTTCATGTAATATAGTTCAGTTTCTGTAGCATTTGCTGCTTCCCCTCAAAATCGTTGCTTACGGATATGATCGATCCTCCCTCCCTTCGCGTCTAGATCCGGGCCTGTTGCCAGGTTCAATTTCAATTATTTTTCACAGCACATTGTATTTCAGGGCCATGATGATCATCCTACCACATCTGGAGGAAGAGGTGAACGTATGTTTTAATTAGTGTTATATTTTATGTTACTACCGGCAGAATGAAATTTATCATTATATGTATTTATGACAGGACAACAAGTGGACTTACATCCAAGAAAAAGAAAGATTAAAGCTTCGAAAGACGGGCACTCCCGTGAATCTAAGTCAGATCATGTTCACGAAAGCAGTAGTGCAAGTCATAATATTACGCATTCCAACCCCTACCAAATGTATATTCATATTCGAAAACAGGTGCGCCATCGTTATTGCTTTGACTCATGTTTGATATCAAAACAACAGATGAATTAATAACTTTGAATTATTATATTTTAGATCGATCGTCGTCAAAGAGGCCTATTCCCAGTGAAACCAAAACCTCCTAAAGATTTTAACAAATATTTGATGAATCGATGCACATACACTCTACAGGCAAATATAAACCCAGATGCCCAAGTGGAAATACCTTACAACTTACCCACACAGATGATAAATGAATTTAAGGATCAAGAAAAGGAAAGGTATGCAGTTTTTTATGTACCTATCCTCTATCTTATCCTATCCTTCTCATCTAATAGGATATCTATTCTCCTCATCTAATAAGATATCTATTAGATGAGGACATATTTATATATTTGTTACTCATTCACACTAACAACCGAATGGATCTGGCTGGAAATGTGTACATCGATAAACTTACTATGCAGGTCAGGCAGGAATGGGTCTGCATGAGCTCAGGATCAGAATTCATTCATTCAGGTTCTACAGTTTAGGTGTGAAAGTGTAACAGACAAACTGGTACTTTCGGATTTATACTATTAGCATGAATTTTATTATGTGTCAAACTCAATATTTCTGTATTGTTGCATATATTATGTTGTCGTGACTATGTCCATGTGAAGTTCGGCATGACTCAAGATGGTGTTCTGTCTGCTGTCTCGACCATAATATGGACCAAAGTATATAGGTAAACAATGTTTGGTCAAAATCTGTTCCATTTTCTAGGACTCGGTTGCGTATTCAACACCTGGTAGAAAAAGAGAAGCTTGTGTTGGCTGTCGAACAAGAGATCCTACGCGTGCACGGGCGCGCCGAGCGCGCTGTAGCTAACCAAGTAAGTTACTGTTTTTTAAGAGAAATATCCGTGTTCAAATCTGTACTTTTCATTTTAAACGATTTAATCAGTAATTACAGTGTGATCTACTGTTGCTTATGCTTATGCTTGAATAATAACGTAACAATAAAGCTGTAAAATATTAAGTACTTTATTCCTTTATTCAAGCATCGCACGAAACACGGGGTCAATTTTTACCTATACTCAACACAAAATAAAAGGCCCGCTTTGACGTTTGTTCTCATGGCGTAACTAGTTATGTACCTATACGATTCGGTATTCGATACTCAGGATGAATCGAATCCAGTTTGCATAGGGATTTAATCGATTTGAATATGTATGTAAACTGCATTGGATTAAAGTTCTGATTAGAAAAATTTGCTTAACCTTTGATTTTGTAGGTATTTTAAAACAATACAATATTATTAAAGGTCAATTTACTTATGTTTAATATTTTTTTTACAATAACATTCACTCAATCACAAAAACAACAAGAATAATTAAATCAGTCTTCAGAATCTAAACACAAGTATTAAAATAAATAAAAATAAAAGTGCGCGTCGGACTTGAAAAAAAATATCTCACTCGATATTTTCTTTCCTTAACTGATTATTAATAGTCTGTGGACTACATGAAAAAATCGTTATGCACAGCACTTAGCCGAGTGGGCGGTACCTGTCAATAAAAAATGTAATTACCTTTAGAACATTTCAATTGATAAAAAATTAAGAACTTCATGGGCGCGAACTGTCAAAGTGGGCCTTTTATTTTGTGACAACTATAGCGTTTATTCGATAGCAAGACTGGCATCTTGGCTATTGACCTGTCAAATAAATTGATGAAAAAATTTTACTTTACTATAGTGTTACACAAGTATTTTGAAGCGAAAGAATCTTAAAGACAAGGTTTATTATAAACTTGTGTTTGTGTTTTAGTCTCTTCCTTTCTCTGTGTGCACAATACTTCGTGACCGGGAAGTGTACAATGTATTAGCACCAGAGCAGGAAGAGAAGCGCAACGCGCAGCGCTCCCGTTGCAATGGCAGACAAATCAACTCATGGCTGCAGGAAGTCGACGACAAATGGGAGAAGATCAAGGTAATAATGGTGCTATACCCATACGTCTTGTCAAAGCTAAATACAAAAACTAACTAAAAAAATAAACTGTTGGATAAAAAAACTCTTAAGATTTACAGCTAAAGTAACTTGAAGTACCTGCAAATAAAATTAATCTCGCGTGTACTTTTCGTTTTTAGCATTAAAAAGAAAAGTCTAAGCCATTAAATGCATTATGTTATTTCCTTCAACAGGAAGGAATGCTTCGACGTCAACATACGGAAGCTCAAACGTTACACGCAGTGCAATCGATGGGATGGGAGTGGAAGCTTAAAGAGTGCGGCCTCTGTGATCATAAAACATCACCCAAAATAGATGCAAAGCATGTACCACAAATTCATGTGTCGAATTTTGACTTGCCCGCTTGAATTTTCAGTTGATATTGCCTTAGTTCATGTCACGTCTTCACGGTTAATAATCGTGTGGGCATAAAATATTATTTAGATTATATATATTTTTTAAGATCTAATAAAAAAAAACATTCTAACACCATTGGTAATAAGAATCAAGCGGAGCTACTAAATTGCATTTTATAGATCCAAATTTGTCAACAGTCGTTGAGCCTTCTATCAGATTCTTAGCGTCTAGTTTTCCGGTAGATTGTTATTTACCACAAGTGTGGTATATAGACATAAAAAACTAGAATGACGTGATACCGCGGATTGACGGAATCTAAAGTTTTGTTGTTAAGACTATACACTTGCAAGGATGTAAATTTATATACTGTTTTTAATTTGAAACATCCTTGCCTTGGACATTATTTAAATTTGACTACCATATAAAATTTGACTAGCATAATTATAAAATTTGACTATAATATAGAGTGAAACCTGGTTGAGTGAGACATCAAGAGACCTTTGTGTCATCTAGATATTACACTGTTGCATTAAATAAGAAAGTAAGTATGTAAACAAACAAAAAGATTTTATCTCAGTTAAAGGATATAAAATTTACTCACTTTCTCGGTTTTAGAGGTAGATATGACGATAAAATTTAAAGAAAGAGGAACCTTAGATGAGTTCTAGTTATGGCAGTGTTCTTATCCAGGTCCCACTTAACCAAGTTTCACTGTATGTAGTACCTACCTATTAGTTATATGATTTTTCAGATGAATTTATTTTATGACTTTGGAAGATGCATTTGTATATTAGTATGTATGTATTACGTGCGTTCGTTAATTTTTAATAGGAATTATCTAATCTTAAAACTCATCAGTTGATTTTTTATAAACGCTTTTGTGTCATTTTAGATTTAATGGCGTTTATCTTTTTTGCTATTTTTTTTTTAAATCCATTAGTTAATAAATTCACATACACTACGGTATGTCATTCCATCGCCAGCTAATCTCATAATTATGTTAAGCCTTTCTGTAGAATGACCGTGTATTTATGAACTAAATATATTACATTAATATATAATAGCAATGAAATATTTTATTACTGTTAAATCAAATCTGGTATTTTAAGTGTTCTATGAAGTAACTGGTGTTATTATTTATAGTCAAATCGCTTATAAAAACGTCTAGATACCACAACGGATTGAAACAGGACAGCACCTGTATTGGGGTTATTGTTCATAGTACACCTCGTCCGTTCACCTGGGTGGACCACGAACATAGTTTTTTGTTAGTGGATCACCTTAGTCCACCTGGGTGAACCACAAACACAATTTTGTGTTCGTGGTCCACTTCATTGTGTATGTGACCTCTTTCCTTAATGAATTGCATACATAAAGTTGAGTTAAAAATTTGCTACAAATATTAATTGAAAGCGAAACAAATCTTTGTCGCAGGATTAGATCTGGCTACTTTTTCGTCTCAGTCCCATACATACGCCACGAGACCAGAACTACATGAAATAGTTTATTGAAATAATGTATTACTACGTAGCAATGACACTAATTATCACAAATAGTTATAACATCCTAATCGTAAAGTATTAGAGATCAAATTTGCGTGTTTATTATTCTATTTCTTAAACAAGCATAATTTGTCTGATAAGCTCATATAAGTTGAAGAAACCTTAATATTAGTCGAAGACGGTCCAAATTCGTTTGTTTTTAGGGTGGGTCAGATAATGTTGACAACAGATTGTACTGTGCACTTTTAAGTTTAGGTACTATGCACTTGTTTATTAAGTTAGCCGGTTTTACATTACTTTTTTATTTACTGAAGTTTAAGTTTTAAGTTGGAAAAAAATAAAGATATTGTGCATTTAAAAACATCTCTTTATGGGTAACCATAGTGACACGTAGATAGACCAACCTTATTAAATTAAACAATTACAATTAAAAATAAAAGACCTATAGTAATTTAGACTAGATGGCGCTGTGTGATATGTTGAAAAATATTTATTTATTTATTACCAGAATTTTCGCAGGTGAACCACGAACCATATTATTTGAGATTTTTTTTTTTTAAAAAGTTAGTTGGTCCACTAACAAAAAATTATGTTCGTGGTCCACCCAGGTGAACTGACGAGGTGAACTATGAACAATAGCCGCTGTATTGTACTCTCTCGTTGAATGTTATATTGAATAAGTAGATAAAATGTTATACTTTGCCATAAAACCAGTAAAATGTTTATCTATCTGTTATACATATATAACTCAAAGAAAAATTAACACCAGATCAATGTAACTAGTATTTAGAAAGCAAAAAACGTATCTCTAATGACATCATATGACTATCTATCTAAACGTTTATTTAACCTGCTTACTGAAATGAGCCATTTATTTAACAACCTAATCTAACATCAAAACAACTAGTACGCTAACATTGCATAATGATTTAGATTGGAAAAAGAGACGGGATTGAATGCGCATTCTTTAACTACCTGCAACTTTGGCAACTACGCAAAAGCTGAATGACTCATTTAGTAGCAAAGGATAAACTTATTTAGAATTATTTTCAAAATAAATATATAATAATATTATTTAATTTACTTAATTATTGTCTAAACTGTGAATAAATGTGTCCCAATTAGATCTCAATCGAAAAATCTAAATCTTGTTTTATTTATTTCTTCTTTATCCCTAGTCCATACATTACCATCATCTCACCGGGAGCTAGCGATGAAGTGACTATTTCGGAAACAAACATTTAAACTGCAGTGTTCCGTAACGGGCTATATAAAATCCTAGAAAGGGCCGCCAGACATTTTTACATAAAGTTCAAACGCGCGGAGAATACGGAAGGCCACCGTGGAAATTCCCACGTATACAACCCCCCTTCGCCAGCGGGGTCGGTCATGTTATCGAACTGACTAAAGCCGCACGCCGTCTCAGGTCTTCTATTGCCGGGGGGTAAGGTGACCCAAAAGGCATTTCCCTCGCACACTGGCTGACGTGGGCCATTACCGGTTTCGAGATGAACCTACCCCTCAGGTTTGGGAACCACGGTGTCCTTGTCATGCCCCTGCATAACAAGCAGCACGTGAAAGCGCCCCTTACTGGGGAGCAGGAACTTCCATGGTTTGCTTTATTTTGAGTTTTACGGGAGTATCGCCGTCTGACTCCGTCTAAAGTCTGCGTCAGACATCGACCATCGATCATTAGGTAGTTTGTAGGTTAGGCTTTAGGCTAATACTTGTATGTACCCTAAAAATATTGGTGCACATTCACTCATTTGTTTTTAATTCTTTTAAAGGCATGTTAACTACAGGAACTTGTAGGAATGAAGACTTATATCAAGTATTGAACTAATTTACATATTTTATTTGATAATTATTATAATAATAGCTCTCTATAAAATATTAATACATTCTATAGTTTTACAACAGTGGTAATTTCCTAATGAAAATGCGATGCCACATAATCGCAGTCAATGCTGAAAGAGAATACCAAGTGACTATGTAAGATAAATGTTCATTTCTGAGGGTAACCCTGGTCTGATTGGGGATGGGCCAGCCTTCTGGTGGGTCTGGTATACCCCGCGCATCTAACCAAACGGGAGCACAACCATAATAATTGCTCATCTCTTCGAGATCCCTGGAAAATAAACAAAACTTATGTATAATACAAACAGTAGAATGTTTAAAGCAGCTAAAACTGAAGCTTAAGGTTTATTAATTACTTTATAAGCACAAACTATAGAAAAAATTCTACAAAGCCAGCTAGCTGATATTAGCTGAATTCATTCTTTTGTTCAACAACATTCCAAATCAAAAGAAAATTATATGTTTGTTCATATTTCAGTTGAGGACAAACTTCTATGTAGGTACCTTGAAAACCATGATCCTTTTTCTGGGTTGTTCTTTGGCATGAATGGTGTTCTTTTCTCTGGCAGTCTCACTACCCCAACCAATTCCACTTCACCCTTGACCATGGATGCTTCACGCTTTTCTTTTGGACGCAAGTTCTGGTGGATCCAACCTCGGTTAATTAAAATTACTTCTCTGTTAACAAAAATAAAAATGTTAAGGCCTGTTGAATTTATTGAATTTTAATGTTAATCCTTTATAATTGTTCCTTAGTAAATTGATGTTAGAAAGTTCATGACTATAACAGACTTATAATATGAGTATAATTGGTAGTAACTTTGAGCAAAATAAAAGAAAAAGAAATGAAGAAGAATTCTTACTTTGAATCAGCCAACATAAATGGTGTGATCACCATCCATCCCTGATTCTTCTTAGGATCAGACACTAGGGATCCCATTCTAGGCGAATCTGTTTCTATTAGTGCTCTAGGCCCAATGAGAAACTCCTTATCGTGGATAAACTTGCCACGAACCCTGACTGGCATATACTCCATTTTGTCTAGTTCTGAGAAGCTGTAATGGTAAGCGACACGCTTAAAACATATTCAACTATATTCAGCTGCTACTCTTTACTGAATCAGGTTTAATTATTTCAATATAGTGTTTCACTAACTCTTTAGGCATTTCCTTAGGTGCAGAATTGGTTTTTGCTTGCATCATGTCAATCAAGTCAAGTTTCCATTGTAGGCGATGTACTTGCCAGCAACCAAGACCAAATGATCCAACTGGAAGCATCTGAAAGCAAAATTATGTGGATCTGAAGAGTATTTACTAGGTAAACATATATGTTAATTCTTTGTTCTGAATACTCTCAGAAATCACCTACTAATGTAATGTTATGTTATAGGTGAATAAGTGTAGAATAAGTGTCAGTTTGTATGCTTGTACTAAGGAAGTTTCACAAAGGATAGAATATATTGAAAAAGAGGTAATTTCATTGTAGGAAACCCTATAATATACACTACATTGCTTTATAAGTGCCTGTGCCTATAAAGTCATGCCTGGTTGTCAATGCAATGGTGGTCAATGCATAGTTGAAAATGGCATTCTAGTGCCCACATATATATTATATGGAAACAAAAATTAGGTATGGCAAAAAAGAAAGTAGAGTAAACATAGTTGAGTATGATCATTGCGCAGTATGTATGAAGTAGGTAGGGCTGGCTGATAGGAAGAATATTAATATAATGAGCACTCTCATTAAGAAGTGGCCTTAAGAAGAGAATTTAATATTATAGTTGCTACCAGCATGGTCCCCTATTATGTGGGCCTAACCCCCTGTGCCCTATATAATTATGTGCAGAGGTTGCATTCAAGGTGTTAAGGTATGTATAAGTGTGATTCTAACCTGGACCAGCCTTGGAAAATATACCCAGATAAAAATGATGTACAGAAAACAGCAAGTAGAAGTTTTTGAAACTGGCAGATTCGCATGGAACATTTAATGTCAGTGAGGGGAACTTATGAAGTAAGTATGTAAAGACAAGTAGACGGGGAGAGGGGACAGTCTTATCTATTTACCTCAGAGGAGAGAAGCGTGAATATACCATACCGTATTTATAATGTTTAAGTAGTAAAATTACAATAACATTTAGATTATTTTAAATGGAGTAGGTAGGTATAAATTATTAGTCTCAGAACACGATAGGTATTTAATCAATTCTATCTTTTAATTTAAAAGACATTATATAGGTTAGGTAGGTATAGTAATAAATTCAAATTAACAATATTTTTGCCACTTAAAAGCTGCAAATTAAAGATTTTCGTACAAACACATTACATAAATAAGAGGTTATGTTTAAATAACAAAATAAGACAATAACTTCATTTTTATAATCAACGGTACCTTCGTTAAGGGATTGATATTTAACTAAACTTTCATATAGCTTAATTTTATTATAAATATAACAAATAATGATAGCAGCAGAGTACTCACCAATAAAATCCATTTGAATATTTCTCCAGGTTCCTTTTTAGGAACAGTTTTTCGTAATTTAGCAGCATTTGTAACAGTTACATTACATCGTATCGTATTATTTAAAATGCTCTTATGGTTATATTTAAAGTTAATTACGAATGATCGAGATACTTTGCACAAACTTGAAAACATTGTTGACATTTTAACAACATTTACGAATGTCATTACCAAATGCCAATTTTGTTCAAGATCAAGTGACAGTATGCACCAGGGTTGCCAACATTTTTTCCAAGAAAAAAAGTAGGCAAAGGTCAGAGAAGTATTTTGAATTGAAACTTTTTAAAGTAATTCAAAAATCTAAAAAATTCGACTGCGTAAAAAACTAAAAAGAAAAAACAAGCGCTCAGATGTCCTGTGGTCTAAAAACATAACAACTGAACAGTCAGGATCCATTGAAAAACTAGATTGTGGATCCCGACTGTTCAGTTGTCATGTTTCTAGACCACAGTTCTATATAGGTACTCGTACTTATATATATTATATACTAGCTGTTGCCCGCGGCTCCGCCGCGTGGATGTCGAAATCCGTTTCAAAAACTATCCTATCTCTCAAGTTGGATCGAACTGCACATGGTGTGCGAATTTTATTATAATCGGTTAAGTGGTTTAGGAGTCCATTGAGGACAAACATTGTGACACGAGATTTATATATATTAAGATATATATATTAAGATGTACATAAATACAAGATACGCAGATATTATATAGATAAGATTATGTATTACCTACATAAGGCAGCGACTGTCAAAACTTGAACCAGCTTGCGGGTGTACTTGACTTGACTTGGTTAAAGATGTATAAACTAGGAGACTTTAGCGGTTGTTATCTATGAATGAAGTAGAAGAATGATTGGGTCCTAGAGGAATTATTTGTAGCGAGCTCACCAGACTATTACTTTTATACCTATTCGTATCTCCACCACGCTAGCGAGCTTCTCGCTAGTAAAGAAATTCTTATGGTTAGGACACAGTACCTACTGATAAATAGGTAAGGAATAATCAATTAGAAATGAAAAAAAAAATGATCTGTGCATTGTGATAAAAGAACGAAAAAAAATGCATTACATTATGATACCTACTACGTAAGTAGATTATGACATAGTAGGTACCTACCTACCTACCTAACATAGAACACGGTAATCTTTACGCAGGTGTTCTGTTGTAGACACATTCGTAAATATATAAAATCTATGTGGCACTTCGTTGGCACTTTTTATAGACACGTAGCGAGCACACGACGTTATAGATAGTATAGAAGTGGTTTCAGCAGTCGATGAAAATATCGATAACCCTTCGATAACCCTGCAACAATCGCAAGTTTATAAGTTGTAAGTTTGTAGTTTCCCTATAGGTAGGTATATCCTGGCCAATACGAAAACTTATCAGTTAAATTAATTAATTCAGAAATGACATTCAGAAAAAAGAAATTAATAATTGGAATAATAACTACATACCTAGTAGACTAGCGGCCCGTGACCCGGTTTAGCCCGGGCATAAATTCTTAAAATTCTATAACCCGATTGCACCAACACCCACCGGGACTTTAACATTGAACTTTAACACTTTCCATAAAACGGACTTCCATAAAATCGCTCTACCCTTATTTGCTCCCTTAGGAGTGAACTTATGAAAACCCGTTATTCACGTGTAAGTTTATTAATTAACCAGAAGTAACTTTATGAACTTTCATGCTTCTATCTCAAAAACTGACGAACTTCGCATATAAACTTTCAACCCCTATTTCACCCCTGGGGGGTAAAATTTGGGAAAACGCTGTTATACGTGTTCATTTATTTCTAACCAGAAATAGGTGTATGAAATTTCATATGTCTAACCTTGCAAATGACGGACTTTCATACAAACGTTTATCGCTTATTTTACCACCTTAGAAGTGGAATTTCTAAAAGTGAAATTCTAAAAATCCTTTCTTAATGGATGCCTACAACATAAAAAGCATCTATTGCCAAAATTTCAAGTTTGTAGGTCTAGCGGTTTAGGCTCTGCGTTGATGAATCAGTCAGTCAGTCAGCCAGTCATTTAGTCATCGGGCCAAGCAATTAGTATATTATCACTACATAGTATAAAACAAAGTCGCCTTTTCTGTCCATATATCCCTATGTGCGCTTAAATCTTTAAAACTACGCAACGGATTTTGATGCAGTTTTTTCCAATAGATAGAGTGATTCAAGAGGAAGGTTTATATATGTATATACATGCATCATATACTAAGGCAACATTGCTAATTTTAGAGGTTTCTAACGTGATGTCGTAAATTAACCTATTTTTTGGGCTTATTAAGCAATTTAGCAAAAACGCTGCCTAAACCCTACGAGTTACATCAAATTAATGTAATACAGTATTGTACACCATAAAAGGTCTACAAAAAAGTCCGCGATGGTATATGTTTATCTTTTAGGGATAACCCACATTAACCATTTTTATTGTTTACTTTTTACGTGAAAAAATGGCTTATTTACGAAGCTATTTTAAGCAATACGGCATTAATCCTTATCGAATTAAGTACCTTAAATACAGTGTGCAATTAATATAGATCAATATGGTTCCTTACAGCATGTAAATTGAACAAATATTTTCGGAGATATTACAAATTTAAAATTTGCGTTTGCGGCGGGCGGTACCGGTCGGATGGGGCAGTGCGGGGAGGCCGCTATGTTTTTATATAGGTACAACGTTCATAGTTTTTCTGTAGTGTATTTAATTTAGTATCAGCATTGCACCCGTGCGAAGCCGGGGCGGGTCGCTAGTAATGTATATAATATATAGATGAATGATGAGACCTTATCGTTATTTCAGTGGTAGGCTAAGAGCGCATTTGGCGCATGACTCTTGCCTCAAGGGGTGGAGCGTTGGCGTTTGACGTACTTAGTGGTCAGAGAGGAAACTTCAAGACGTGGTCTCATCAAGCCACCATTGGATTCGATACTAGCAATGCTCGGCGGGTTTTTATTTGGAATTTACGCAGAAATCTATGATGCGGTGACGACGTGTGACAGTGAGACTCTGGTGCAGGTTTTCCTCTCAAGCTCGGCGGTTAGACGATGGCAGTCGCACTCGGTAAAGCCGACATACCAATCAAAAACAGCCCGCGTGCTGTTTACCTCGGGTTTTTAAGTGGAAACTTTGAATTCAACTGGGAAATCGCTATGAGGATGAGGACTTAGGTATACCTACCTACCAACTTGCTTAATATTATTATTATGATGACTTAGTTAAAATGTTAAGTAGGTAAGTATCTAATAGGTTCCAATAGAAAAATTATAGGTACCTATAGTGCACGGCATCTAAGTACACCATACCTAGGTACTCGTTTGTGACAAAATGCGTCGCATAGAAACAAGTATAGTGTACGGCATCTAACTTGGCAAGGTTTTGGAGTAGTGGGGCCCACACTACTCCAAAATCTTGCCAAGTTAGATGCCGTGCTCCGTGCACTAAGTATACTTAGCACAAAATGTTAACAAATAAAAATTCGATGTCTAAAATATCGATATGTGAAATAGCACATTACTAATGCAGATAGAATTATAAATTTAGATTTAATCACAGTGTTGTGTAAGTTGGTAAGCAGCACACGTGCTTATCGCCATGGCGAACCCGGCCGGTGAAACGGTAACTTATTTTATTACTTACCATTATTTTACAACTTAAGTACCTACCTAAGTAACTACTTACCTATGCCTAATTTATTCCCAGTAGGTACCTATTAAGCGAATGAAAATATTATGCTCTGCCATCTAATTTCGTACCTGTACATGTACTAGGGATTTAATTTTAACAGCTGGCGTTAAAAAGTGCAAATCAAAGCATGTGCAATGTGCAATACCTAAATTATTTTATAAATATTTGTATATAGGAATTATATTTTATTCATCGAAAACTTACATAAATTTACTTAAGTACCTACACTTAAAAAATAAATTCTCTATTATCCTATTTGAAAAAGGAGGTGGATCTCAATTCGGATGCTTACATTTTTTTTAATTATGTTTCGGGCATGGTTCGAGCATAACGCTAAGAACAAGAAAATTTCTATGGTTCTTGGGCATAACATAACTCTGCAATTAGTAGGTATATTGACGGATAACGATCGATGACAAGTTTCACGGACAAACAACGGACCTCTTCAATAAATGCCAATTTAATCATCCGTCTTTGCTGCTATCGTACCATATCGTACACAAGTGTAGGAGTAGGTATAGTTTATTATGCAATTTCATAACATAACATCCTAATGTCTTGTCCGAGGCGGCGGCGCGCGAAAGCGCCCCCCCCCCCCCCCCTGGGGCTTTACTCTGAAAATCGAACATGAACGTTTCGGATCGAACGAAAACGGACCATTTATCAAACAACGACAGCGAAAAACGTCAAATGTATTTTGGGAGTAGGAGGCGACAACCTTATGTCAAACGACCGAAGACGGATCCGAAATCCGAAACGAAACACTTTCGGGGTAGCTAAATGGTCAAAACGTCAACGGATACGAATATTTTCATTTTTCGGAGTAAGGTCCCTGTTCCGGGGGCATGACGGGAACCACGCGGTTCCCAAACCCGAGGGGGCCGTCTGGAATCCGGAGATGGCCCGGGTCAAGCCGAGGTGCGAGGGAAATGCTCTTTGGGCCACCTTACACCCTGGCGTCAGAAGACCCTAGACAGCGTGCGGTTTTAGTCGGTAGGAGTCCGACATAACCTGCCCCGCTGGCCACGGGGTGGGTATCCATGAGGATTTCCGCACGGAAAAAAAAGGTACGCGCTAATTGGGTGCGACGACGGATGCAGTAAATTCGTTTCCATGTCCGTCGTTTTGCACGAAATGCTTTTGTATAAAATAAAAAAGTACCCACTTGTTAAAGTATGCATAGAATGTAATCAGTGGTGGGTTTTTAAACCAATATGATATACCTAGGTACTTTTTATTTATTTATAGAATTTACTAACAGTACATGGTTTAACTTAAATAAGTATAACACATTAAAACCACTAAGGTTTGCATAGTGCTAGTTCATAATAAAATAATAAATTAAAAGTGTACCTAAAATTCTATTCCAACTTGCATTATAAATTTATTTTTAAAAAGAAAGTCTTTTAACTTGAATTTAAAATCCTCTTTTGAAAGAATATAAATTAGATATGTCGGTAATTTATTAATTAACCGTGGAACAATGTAAGTAGTCATTCTTTCGCCGTACCCATTGTGGGCGTGTGCCACTGACTTAAGGATTTTTCTTTGTTCTGTGGCGTGTGCCGTAAGGTGTCTTGTGACAGTAATTATATACACATCTAATTAACTGGGTCTATAACCTGGCATGTTGAGTAGAAATATTTATTAATGCCCGATGAATACCCAAAATAGCAGGGCATAAACTCATCATTGTGTATAATCAGTCCCCTTTATGCGGGAGAGAACTCCCTCACCCACCGTAGTCAAGGATGAAGTGAGAATGATGGACTCGAGCTGAAAAATGGAAGGGTATTTATTCACCCCGACTGGCCTTTGCCACCTACTCATACCTACGTGATTCAAATAGGTACCTCTATAAAAACGCGCCATTCTGGGCCTGCTTCTGGTAAATTCCATTCATTGCCCCCATGCCCGTCGCGTCCTCATGGAGGACGGCGACTGTCATAAGATCTGTTTATCGTGTACCACTAGCAAAAGAGGGCAGCGGTATTCCACGCACTCTCACTGCCGACCATGGCCAGCACTAAGATCTGCAGTGTGAGGTTTCTCGCTTCAGACTCCCGTTTACGACGACACGGCGAACTACGATGGCGGCGATGATTATTACCTATATACCTCCTACCATCACAAACAATGCATGATTTAACTTTAACCCGGTGTCTGCTAGGTTGGGTCATAACGACCCGTGATGTTATTAAATGCGGGTTTTTAAGAAAATAATAGTGTAACGTACCACGCTTCTCAGTAGCGGCAGTTGTGCCCCGCATTCCTCGTTTCTTATGTCAACTTAATTATATTTCGTTATTTTTAGTTAAATTCTTAAAAAATCTAGGTCTTGCTTTTATAAATGATACCTATTTGAGCGCTCGCAAGGACGTAATAAGAGAGTTCACCGGAGAAACATTAAAGGAGCCCCCTGCCTGCTAAAGTTCGTGGTGTTTGTAAACGATGCCAGTAATATCCCGCTAAAAAAGACAGAAAAACTACCCATACGCACACATCCATACATGTCGAAGATGCAACATATTTAATTTTCTTTCTATGGCGGTTTCGCATATGACGGTGCCACTTATAATCAAAGTACGGTGCTAATAGTGATTAACTCTAAGATTCTATAATTTTTACTTAAAGATACTTTTTTAAAGATCTCACATTTCTCATACCAAATAGTTAAAAATAAGTGTTAATTAAGTACTTAGTCATTTTGGTCTTTTTATTTGTAAGTTTCAAGTACCTAGTTGAATTTTTTCTTGTAAATTTTATACTGACTTCTTAAATTCATAAAATATCTTTATTTATTATCTTTTATTTTGATTTTATCTCCAAAATAATATAATTTAAGAACTATTCTTCAAGGTAAATACAAATTTGCTCAAAATGTCACTGAAATAGTAAAAATCTGCTACAGTTTAAAATCCGGTAATTATGACCCACCATCAGTTGTGGTACCTATTTTCTGCCAGGCTAATTTTTCAGTCTAAACACTTCAGGGCTCCACCCAAACGCATATAAAAATTCATTCAAATCGGTCCAGCCGTTTAGGAGGAGTTCAGTGACATACACTCGTAAAGTAGATTATCAATACCCACAGCACAAAGAAAAATTATACCTTTGGTAAAAAAACTTCTTTATTTATAATATTGTACTAAGTGCCTATCTAAATCTATACCTCTAAAGAAACCATTTGTAACGCAATCTCTTCTTCAGCGGGTTCAGTCTAAGTATAGGTTCTGCAAGTCGATGGTCTGTTCCACCTGAGTTAGTTACATTGATGTAGGTACCTACCGTACATCAATGTAACTAGGTGGAAATGACCATTAAATTAAATAAAGCTGTTTATCTAATCTATAAGCTGCCGCGCTGTTTGAAATTTCTACGATTCTACTCAGATTTAAATTGATAATGGTCCTGAATTACTATTACTTATGTAAGGTAGCGGTAGCGTGTTTTACAACATTACATAGTTAAACTGAACGCTAATACATAAATCAGTTCGAGAAAAACTAATGTAATCTATCATTGCGTAAAAGCAGTGTTGTTTTCAAAACGATGTGTTTTGAAAACAACAGTGTGCTGTGCTTTTGCGATAACAGAAATAACGTTTTTTCACAAATCACCGCGGACACCACTACCAGCACCACCCTGGGCCATTTACGGACTTAATTAATTATGTTCAATTCAATTTTATAAGTATTATAACATCCTCCCATCGTCCCGATCCTCTCGATCGATAACTCTAACTAACGTGTTTGTGCTTTGATAGTTCCTACAATGGCTGGTGAAGTACAACGATGTCAAGGCCCTGTGGGCGGAGATGCCGACCTATATCATCTCGTCGACCGTCTTTCTGGCGGCTGGTCTTCTCACCCTCATACATGGTAATATTATCCTTTGATTATACTTAAGTACTTACAAAATATTTAAAAATTACATCACATTATTAAGTCTTTAACAGTGGTGTAGGCACCACGTAGCCGTATGGGGTATCTTCTCGTAGCAGACAGGCCGGCCCCGTAGCACGGCATCGTAGACTTGTGTCTTTTGAATCGTTTTGATCTCGCGTGACATATTATTTTTCTGTTATAGGTATCTAACATTCTGTTATGTCTATGTCGACCTGATGAGTGATCCCGGTCGCAGCATATTGTTATATGCAACAGGTGTTAAATATGTTCAAGGCTGACTGAAATTCAATTTCAGATATTCACTACTAGTCCATTATTAATGAACACGATATGACTTACAAAACGTAACATTGATTAGCTTTCAGAAAGGGCGGCAGGTGGCCATACTTCTGGCTCGGGACAATCCTGCATGGTCTCATTACGGATAACTTCTGGTCTGTTGCGCTGCCGGAATTCGATAACTTTTGGCATTCTCAGACGCCTATTATGCTATTGGGAGCAAGATTGCCTCTGCACATCATCTTTTTGTGTAAGTATTTTTTTTAAATACAATAACATGCAACAACTGGTCGCTAAGGTACGTAACATAACGAAAGTTACCGTGAATCAACCTAAGTATTTCACAAAAGAGGCTACATCAGCCAATATATAAATTCTGGTTGAAACGTTCCAATTCTGATTGAATACAAATACCTTGTGTAATTTTTTTTGAATTGTAAAGTAGGTAGATAGTTAGGTACCTAATTAGAAAATGCGTATTTTGTATCTGGTATTTCAAGCGAGTGGTGTGTAAAGAAGACAACGTGGCCTCATCACGTTGTCTTCGTTACACACCACTCGCTGGACGTCTTCACCGATAACCGTGTGTTTGTGTGTCACCTTTGCAGTCAGAAGTTAATAGATCATAAGGTTTTCCTGTTCACAGATCCTGCATTCATCTATCACGCCGCATACGCAGTATCCAAACTGAACCTGCCGAGGTACGCACAGCCTTTCGCTGTTGGATTGGTCACAGTTCTCATAGACATACCGTACGACATCGTAGCAGTAAAGTTTGTGCACTGGACCTGGCACGATACCGACCCGAACATTTACGACCGCCACTACTGGGTGCCCTGGAACTCCTACTACTTCCACGCTTCATTTGCTGCAAGCTTCTACTTCTCCTTTAACGCGTTCAGATCCTGGTTTGCGCCTAAAGTTGCACAATGGGAATCAGCGGGGTAAGACCTATTTCTAAATTATTATTTTTACTATAGAAACAATACTTATTGTTAATAAAGGAGCATAATAACGATGTTGAGTGAAGAAGTATCCAAAAATGTTAAGTAATAACAAAATAAACTAGAGTAGGTACTTATTTACATTAAAAGGAAGGAGTACCTATGTACAAATAAAAGTTTACGTGTCGAAAAATTTCTCCCCATCGATGTCGACTGGTAACGTACCCAAAAGACTGGAGGCATTACCACGTTGGATGGCAATGTCTTTCTAATTGAAATAAATCGGGCTTCTGATGCAGATACTTATTTGTTACAGGAAAGCAATTGAATGGAAATCTGTGATCATTGCCTCACTACTAGGCATGCCGGGCGGTGTGCTATTGTTCATACCTATCTACCATCCTCTCCACGATGTTCATAAGATCCACTCGGAAGTAACAGTGTTCTTCCTATTTTCTATTTTCTTCGTTATGGTGCTCTCCGGCCTAGTAAGTGATAGAGAAAGGACAAACAAAAAGTAAGTTTTTAATTTTCTTTTTTTTAGAATTTGGTAGTTAAATTAGGGACTATGCAAAGTCATTTTGCTCTGACAAATCCGTTGGTAGGGCCACACCCAATTCTTTAATGGGCTAATTTTGGTTATTACGGGAGTAACTGCCATCTGATCTCCAAGAGGAAAGCATTTGATTTCTGAGCCTCGTCAATTGATCGGAAGTTACCAGCTAGAGGGTGAGGACCAAAGATGCTAATGAAATAGATACACGCTACACGCGGTGTACCTACCTACTTTTACATAACTAAGGCTATAAAAAAACAGTAAAAATAAAATAATTCTAACTCCTCCAATCTACTTCTGATTAGTTTCGATGTGGGTTTTAATTTTTCCTTGGACTTCCCGAGTGTCGTCACTCGGTGTGTTTGTGGGTCACTACTGTTGATCTTAGTGTACAGAAGTTACAATAGAGGGAATGAGGGCGGGATTAGTCCCTTAAAAAAGTTGCATCGTAAGTAAATGACATCTTTTCGCAGGTTAACACTGATAGACTATGTCTTGATACTACAGTTGGCAGTGCACTATCTGATATACATGTCTTTCGTGCTCTTCTACGACCCTGAAAAACATGTAGCTGTAGGACTCCATGAGCCAGTGGGACCCTGTGATAAAGTAGCGACGCTCGTCACCCCATTCGGACAGGTAAATACCTACATAAACGAGTATAAGCAATTATATATACATATAGATAACTAGCTGACCCACTCCGGCTTCGCCCGTGGCGTATTCCGAACCCCGATGCAAACTTTTTAACTCACATAATATGCTCATAATTTATCAGTTTTCCTAAAATGTATGGGCATCTACCGGAATTGTTCACATTTATGATTATTGCCCCGCTCCCCTGGGCAGTAGCGTGATAATATTCAGCCTATGACATTCACGGATAATGTGGCTTTCTATTGGTGAAAAATTTTTAAAATCGGTTCAGTAGATCCCGAGATTACTCTTACAATTTAACAAATATACAAACACACAAACTTTACCTCTTTATAATATTAGTACTTATAGAAATTGTGATGGCTAATAGGTTTGTATATGTTTGTACCTACCTATATCGGAACTTAGAGAAACGCTTCCGAGGACGAAGAGTTGTGTAGATAAATAAAAATTCGAGTGATCAAAAAAAACTTTCACTCAGACAAACTAGATTCAATTTCCCAGGGACAGCAAATATACTAGGGCATTTATCGTATCCTTATAAATAGGCGTGATGTTAAAATAATCTAAAAATATGTTTTGCCAGAAAAAACTCATTTGTATTGTTACTTCTTTGTAGTAGGTATTTTAGGCATCTTATGTTAGACAAGTCTCTATAAATACTGATTAAATAAAATAAAATTAAAGTAAACATGACAAACGCGTAATGAAATAATATAAGTAAGTACCTACTTACATATTTAGATTTTTAACCAGTAGGTAAGTACGGGTACCTAAAGATTACAAAAAATAGATAAAGGCTTAATTCTATCAATTAATCTGGCGTTTTTAGATAGCGGCCATGACAAGCTATTGTTAATTATCACATGAACGTTTACATAACTATGCTTAGGCTTAGGTACTATGATAACATCTACATTCAGCTGTCTCTGGGTTCTTTGGAAGTTTCAAAGCGAGAGAACTTATGAGATTGCTTTCGTTTTTAACCTACTTCAAAAAAGAGGAAGGTAGGTAGGTACTCAATTCGACTTTGATGATGATTCGATTTTGAGAATTATTTTTTTATTTGAAAGCCGAGACTTCCCGTATAGTTTGACGGCCTCTGTGGCGTAGCGTTGCATTCGACTGCTACGATAGAAAATATTATAAAATGTTTCAAACTTATAATTCCTAGAACATAACTTCCAGGAATTAGAGAAGCGTAAATACTTCTGCCCCACCAATTACGACGAGAAGTACTTCGATTTCCATTGTGTTGGCAATAAGCTGCCGCCAAACGGAGCGACCTGGTACACCATTTGTGGAACACCATTCGAGTGAGTACTACTTTTTTATTTTTATTGAATATCTGACCCATTAAACACTATCGGTGTTAGGTAGACGCATAATATCAAGTCATTGATACTAGTCATTAGGTTCTTCTTCTTCTTCTTTCGTGTCAATGATTCATCAAATTATACGGGCGTAGAATTCTGCCATCTTGACCGCGCTATTAGTGGCCTTGTTAAGGTCGTCTTGACTGCAGGTGGTAGGGCATAAGGGGCAGGAAAGTAGGTGTGACATTGACTGTCTAATACTGATGAAGCGCGGTTCATCTGCAATATGCTCTTATATTCCTAAGGAGAAGGGTCAGCCTCAATATCGGGTAGTTGGAGTCTTAAAAAGACCGGCGATATCGAAGGACAAGATTGTCCAATCATAGAACTTCGATATCGCCATGTAGAAATGCCAAAGTGCAGCCGCCGTTACTTTTTAACGCGGTCAGAGCCACGGTCTGCCCTATTCGGTATTTTATATATAATTTTTAAACAATATGTAATTTAAACTATCAGTTTAATGAGCTATGACTAAATTGAACGTTCATCTTTTATTTCCGTATGATTCCAATATCAATAACTCTCTCTCTTGAGCGCATGCTCGAACTAAGCTGGTTTGCGGAGGTGGTGGGGAAGGTATATGATTTAGGGCGTTGCTAAGCTACGTATTTTATTTGTGTACGGGTTCACATTCTAATGTAGGTAGGTAAGTACCTGTTGAGCTTTTCAACAGAATTTTGTTCTATATGTATTGGGCATAGGTAGAATCAACCTATTTCCTTTTTTTGAAGATGTTAGGTATATACCTACCTAATTAATGACGGATTTTGTTGGTGGGTGAATGAGGCCCCATCAAGTTTCTTAGAGTTTAAAAAAATTCACCTGCGAGCGGCTCTGAAGCAGATTTTCCGTCAACTCTGGATTCAGACGTTAGTCGCTTCCGTAATAACTAAATTAACCAAAACGTGAAAAGAAAAAGTGGAAGAGCGGACTCCGGGCTTCAAGGTGCAAGCACTGGATGCAACATTTGCATTTGTAACAGTTGCATTTTGTTCATATTCAATCCGTCAATTGAGTGCACCCCGCTGTATGATAATATAATAAGCCAGAGTGAAGTCTATATAGATATGGGTCATTTAACTACTTGGGCCTCGATTTTGCTAAAGGCAAACCACTGTCATGCCACTGACACTCTAAAATATGATAAAGCATTCATAAAACTTTTCATTTGCTCCACAAAATATCATTTAATTTTAAAGTTAAACTGATAACAGTAAAGTTCAAAATTAAATGATATTTTTTTGAAGTGTCTGTGGCATGCCATGACAGTGGCCTGTTTCAACAGAATCCTAGGCCCTGCCTGATGGTCTGGCGAGAGTGCCGAGTGCGTAGAACTGTTTCTCTCTTCCATATTCGTTTTGCATTGTTGGGTGTACCTTATACTATACTGTTATCAATACAGAATTAGGAGTGTTTAGACTCCTACAATCTAGTTGCTCATTGCCTGAAATATTATCTTTAATTTTTTCAGAAATCGTATCGAGTACATAACGGTATTATCTACGATCCTTATTCTCGCCTCTGGAGTATTTTATTCGCTGTATTTCAAGACTACAGCCCAACCTGAAAAAGAAAACCCGTCAAAGAAAAATAAGAAGAAAACTAACTAATAAATTATATCAGTGTTAGATACCTAATCATAAAGTTACAGTACAAAAAGACATAAAGACCAGTGCCGATAGCTATGAAAATGGTAAAAAGTAAAAGAAAATTATAGTAGGATGAAACCCGTTGTAAAAGAACGAGAATATAACAAAAATGAAAGGAAAAATAAATTACGGGCGATCTGAGGTCGGGAAGTGGGGAGGGGGGTGAGTTTTAAGGGTAAAAACGGTTTATCTCGATTTCCGGCAAAACTACAAGTCCTATGGAAATTAATTAAATGACAAAGTGGTAGGTAATAAAGAGACCTATAACTTTTGTGTTTACACTTTTTTCACATAACCTCAAAATGTATTTGAAAAATTCAAATAATCAAGTTTTTGGATTTTTATTTTTATCTTAAGCAAAACATATTTGTTTTCCACGAAATTTGGTCAAAACTTAGCTTTTTATGTCCCAAAGATACTGTAGATACTGTAGATACTGTTTTTTATTTGAAATATTCTTTTTTACAGCTTATTTTGACTAAATATCGAAAAACCACCCCAATTTTCAATCGAAAATTCTCACGTTAAAATATCAGCTTTTTAAAAAAAGTCAAAAAGTTTTTTGTTCTTTGAAATCTCTTCTTTCTGATAATGTAAAAATATATATACATTGCTATGGTAAATGTTCTCAGAAAATGCAAAGAAGAAAAACTCGAATTCGAAATTAATATTTTTGTATTTAGTCATTTCCTCGCTGAGGTGGGATGAAAAGTTACATGTTGCGCTATAACTTCTATAACTTCATGGTTGCACTCGAATGCATAGATTTTTCACCTTGTGCACTTTTGAATCCCTCGCTAAAGCTCAGGGTTCTATTTCCCGACCTCAGATCGCTCGTAATTTATTTTTCCTTTCATTTTTGTTGTACTCTCGTCCTTTTCCAACAGGTTTCATCCTACTATAATTTTTTTTGTCTCAAATACTATCGGCACTGGTCTAATAGGTACCTGTCTGAGTTTGTTTTTTTACGAATGTCTTATGTAGTCGATAAATATCGCAATAGCATAAAACTAGCTAGTTAACAGCTATCACTAAAAGTTGTGACACGTGAGAGATGAATTCTGTCGAGACTGGCTGACTACGAATTGGTGTAGGTACCTACCTATACTCCTAACTAATACCTACTTCTTGTCTACTCATCAAATCATTACTGAACTTTTCTTGTTTTAATTTTCAAAAGTCATACTTAGTCATCATCCAAGCGCCAATCTCGGTTGCATAGTACATGCAACATGTTATAACTTATCAAAAACCGTTTTGTACCTTCGTGTCTCATACTGCCGCTAGCAGATAGCGTCCAATTCAATTTCTTTAATTTATTTGTCCACTGAATTCCTGGCTTCGTTAGGATTGTTGGGGACGCTATAGACGCACATGCGGACCCCTGCCTACTTCCTGGCATATAAAATTGTTCAAACATAAAAAGAAAAAGTTCTAAATTTCAATTTGTCGAAAGCCTTCCGACCCAGTCCGATACTAATAATCATCATAATCCTAGTGTTGCATCCGTATTGTAGCCCAGATTATCTTTTATTCAGTGCCCGAGGTCTTAACCTAGGAACCCGGGGACCACTTTTTGATTTTCCTTTTGACTCTCGACTACTCACGAGACTAATTTAGGTACTTGGATATGTGTTCGTAATTTCTTATGTTTTATAAATCAACAAGACTAAGTGATTATTATGAATAAATGCATTGGTGTGTAATATTGTGTTATTTCAATCAGTTATTTTCATATCAATGAATTAGCCTTGGTCTCTTGCAGATACTGCAGTCCACTGCTGGACATAGGCCGATCCTCCGTCTCCCTCATCCAGTCTATCTCAGCTACCTTTTTCAGATCGTCAGTCTAGTAGCCTTGCAAGGTGTTCGTAGACATTAGTTTTCTTTACCTTCAACCAATTGATTGCCGAAAAAAAGTAGAAATGTGACGTTTTGGTCACTTTACAACTTTTTTCTGCGAATTCATAAGTTGAGAGAAAAGAAGACATTACAAACAGACATTTCAATTTCATTTAATTGTATCTTGATTTGTATAGATTCTATCCTTCTTCATCCGAGCGTCACTCCCAGTCGCATCCAAAACTCGCACTTTGTAGTCCGGGATCCGCTCTCTTACTGCTTTCATCTGTATTTTATGGGAGCGATTTTCATCTAACCTTCCTACCCCGAAAGGAAAGCCTGCACCATGCCCTCGTCTGCCAATCAGCCGGAGTTGGTCGTAACTTCCAGTGATTTGGCTTGGGCCCCAAAGATCTTGGTGGGCCCATTTACGATTCTTTTTGAAGAGGGAATTTAAAAAATAAAACAAGCTTTGTCATTTAATCACTTTATTGATATGTTCATTTTGACATACAATCACATTAATTTCCTTACACGTCTATACATCGTCTATACGATTACATGTTGAATGGTCTGTTACGGAATATAACTTAGGTAAATTATGGCTGAATAGCCAGTCAATATTTTATAACGAAGTGTTTATAAATGACATATCTAAATGGGGAGGGAGGGAGGGAGTCTTTCAAAATATCAATAAAACGGTTTTTTCCCAAGATTAGGTTGATACCTAATGAATGCTGAACACATTTATAATTTAGAGCCCTTTAGAAGGGCATTTAACTTAATTATTCTCTACCCACAGTTATACTTATGATACTGTTTGGGCAGGATTTTAAATAAATTATTAAAATAAACAATTGTTCCACATGGGTTTGCAGCCGTAATATAATATAATGGTGTGATCACCAAATCGATGTTAAACAATAATTCTACTTTGGTTAGACCTAGACCAATTACGTTACTTACTAATTGATTAAATAAGTTGACTTAAAACTAACATTACACCTACCAACATTGTGCAGTACAAATAGGTGCATTCCATTACACTCGAAAGTTTTCACAGGTAACTGGACTTGTTAGAGAGTCTAGTCTAGAAGGTGTCGTTTCCAAAAGCGGTGCTTCACTATGAAGCAGGAGGTACCTACCTACTGGCACGCCGTTGTTTGGCATTATTGAATTTGGACGTGGGTAATATGCGTGTGGTATTATATAATATAAATATTTCAGTAAACAGTAGGGATTTTTAATGTAATTTAAATTTTGTTAGACCGAATAATAGAAAATTCTCTATTCATAAGTCTTAATAAATAGGATTTACGATCGAAGGAATCGAAATTTATCTAAGATTTTTGAAGTTGTTAATTATACTTATCAGTTTCACTCAAAACATTTTTAACCATTTTCAAATTTTTTACCCGACTGCGCAACGCAAAGGAGTGGTAATGTGTTTAACAGCCTATGTATTGTATGTATGTATGTATGTATGTATGTTTGTATGTTCCTTTGAAGCACTATACAGACCAAGGCCCGATTTTCATGATTCACACGTCAATCGATTCCTCTTAGTCCGGCGAGTGTCACTAAAGACATGACGTCAGTGAAAATTCAATATGGCGACTACTTGCCGCCATATTGTGAAAATTAAAAAAATGAAAGTCAGCAAACTATGTCAAGTGGGGTATCGTTGAATAGGTATTTAAAAATCATTTTTAGTTTCCTTTCAACATTTTTCGATTCCAGTGACCATTTAGGATCTATAGCGATTTAAAGTTGCGTAACAACAATTCATAGGTTTTTATTAGACAGTAGAAAGTCCAATCGGGTAAATAGCTGGCTAGGACACTTATAACTAAAAAGTATAAAATAAAAAAATATAATTTAGAAATTAAAAAACCCGACTGCGTAAAAAACTAAAAAGAAAAAAAAACAAGCACTCAGATGTCCGGTGGTCTAGAAACATAACAACTTAACAGTCGGGATCCATTGAAAAATAAGATTGGCTGTTGAAGAGTGGATCCCGACTGTTAAGTTGTTATGTTTCTAGACCACCGGACATCTGAGTGCTCTGCTTGTTTTTTTTCTTTTTAGTTTTTTTTTATATGAATAATTTAAATTTGAGCCCGCCAGTTACCTAAGTGAACATTACAATATCATCATTATTTTTAATTTAACATTTACGGTTATAATATCGCATACCTATCGTATAACATAGACACTGATTTATACGTTGTATTTTTGTGCAGAAATAAAAATATATGCAACGTAATGGGTACCTAGTTAAAAATATATGCTGATTAAAAAAACATCGCAACACTGAAAGTAAAAATCATGTTTTGATGCAAAAACATATACCTACCTACCCACTTAACTGTGGCATAGGTATTATATAACACGTTGCACAAAAAAATGTGCACATTGAATCGCGCTACAAAATCTCTACAACACTTAAGTTCCCTACCAACGCATAGCACGCTATTTAAAAAAAAACAATGCTAGTGCGTACGTGTTTGTCCAAAACGTAACAAAATGCTTATCCAATTTAAAATAAAAGCGCATATTTCAAAAAACTTGTAAGAACATTTATTACAACTAGAACATTCATTATAATATAAAATCAAAATGTCCGTTCTTCAAATCGAGACACGTCACAATATCTTATTACAGTTTCACATATCTACATGATAGGGTTATGGAATGTCTGAATAACATACAATTACTATTACGAATACACAATCATCACCTGTGGTGGTACATTTAACATTTACAATTAATGAAATAGTCGTACATCCAAAATTATAATGAAAGTATGTTTATCATTAAATGACACAACACCAACACACACAATAAAATTGTTATGTAATAACGTCCTTTTGGTGAACTGTAAACTTATCATCCTACTTAGGTATAACATATTCGATCGATCGATGCTAGGTAATATAGACTCCTACTAATTTATAGTAGACTATTGCAAATTAGAATGGAGACATATTTCAATAAATAAATTTATATTAAAAAATATTTTAAAGTGATACAAGTCTTTAGAATATTTTTAACACGCCATGGAAACAAGAAACACATTGAGAAACGGGTCAAAGTGCATTATTTATTTGGCAAAAAGTAAATTATTTATTCTCTTTTCATCCATAAATTAAAACGAATCACTGATAATAATAATCAAACGGTGACACTCCGGTTGTTAGCATCGAATGGATCGAAGCAAAAAATAAATAGAATCACAGTGAAGACTAAAAAGCTGTGCTTCTCAAATAGGAACAAAAAAATTGGCGCAAAAGCGAACAGTCTCTAAATCACTATTAAGCTCAGTGCACAAACCTACGCGACCAAAAACGTTTCTGAGTTAATACTCAAGGAAGTTGGTATGAACTTCGTACGGCTCTGCTGATGATGTTGAAGCGTGGTGACGAGCTCGCTTAGGAGCTGGTCCCATATAGCCGTAGAATTCGGACGCAGAGGTTCTGGCGTACCTCTATATGGGTCGATACTTCACAACTTCAGCAACAATGGAGGGATCAGCGAGTGTGGAGATATCTCCGAAATTGTCCTCTCCGTGAGCAATGCGCCTCAGTATCCGCCGCATGATTTTGCCCGATCGGGTCTTAGGTAAGCCGGGGGCATACTGGACAATATCAGGAGCAGCGAAGGCTCCAATCCTGTGCTTCACGCGCTTTTTCAGAGAATCGACCAAATCAGCATTGAACATAGCACCCTCGGCTAGAGTGATGAAGCAATATAGAGATTCACCCTTTACTGGATGAGGTCTAGCAACAACTGCTGCTTCAGAGACTCGCAGGTCTTCAGTTAGGACGCCTTCGACCTCAGCAGTCGACATCAGATGTCCTGATACATTGAGCATGTCATCGATACGTCCAGTTACCCAAATTAAACCATCTTCGTCCCTCTTCGCTCCTAAAAAAATATAATTTGTGTTTTAGGTGAAATATAACTATATAAGTTTAAAACAAAGAGTGCAAAAGGAAAGTAGATAATAATATTTCATTTACCATCCCCAGTGCAATAATATCCAGGGAAACGGCGGAAGTACACCTCTTGGAAGCGTTCATGGTCTCCGAATAGAGTACGCATCATGCCAGGCCAGGGACGAGCGAAAGCTAGATAGCCCTCACCCTCACCCGTAATCACTTTGCCATCTTGGTCCAGGATAAAGGGATCAACCCCAAAAAATGGGAACCCCTAAAATAAAAATCAATTTTCAGTACTTTGTAAAATCATAGATTCGTAATCTTCAAGTGTAGTTCATACTCGCAACCAATTTTTTAAAGAGGTAGACCGCAAGTAAGTCAGCGTATGGAGTGGACTCTTCTTTGTTAACGGTACCTAAATACCTGTCCCCTCTCAGCGTGCAACGACGGCACGGTACCAGACATTAGAGTACTTATCTATACTTCAATAGGATATTATGGATTCTGCCAAGATGTTACCTTCCCTTATTTTTTGATTAATTGGGGTTCAGTTATTTAGAAGTATTTTTTTAAATCATGATTCTCAATTTTTTACGATGTAAGTATATACCTACTTCCTAATCACAGCTGTACCATCCATATTTTACAAACTACCCAATTCAGTTATTGTTAGCGCTACTTGATTCCCTACTGCTACAAAGAATTTATAAGATACCACGTACATTTACGTTTATGCACACAATAAATAACACTGAATTATAAAGGTAAGGTAGCGTAATAGGTATATAACATAAGAAAACTTACAGCGGCACCAGGTTTCATGGGCGTAGCTGCTGCGATACTAGTGATGAGATGTCCACCAGTTTCAGTCTGCCAATAAGTATCGGCAATAGAGCAGCGGTTGCTGCCAACCACTTTGTAATACCAAAGCCAAGCTTCGGGGTTAATCGGCTCACCGACACTCGCCAGCACACGCAAGGTCGATACGTTGTGTCTGAAGAAGTAGAAATTGTGAACTTGCGAATATGTATGTACACCGACTTCAAAGGCAGCTTTAACCATCATTCATGTCCTTTTGTGACAGTGGAATACCGCAACGTCAATAATTTCTTGAACATCCCCATGGCTTTCACGCCCTCCCCCTCTCTGTTTTTGAGAACTCACCAAAACGTTTGGGGCCAAGCCAACCTCACTTGCTAATTGACGGACAAGACTCTGACGCAGTTTTTTCGGGTTTAGGGGGTCAGATGGAAGTCACCCTCGCAAAAGATACGACAAATCAAAATAAAAAGTAATAGCCGCTCCAAAGTGCATGCTTCGAATGAAACTGGGGCTAAAGCTGTGGATGAGGATGTGAACCGCTGTCCAGACATCAAAGTAAGTTTTATCAAAAGTATCCTGTTTCGCCACTGGAGCTGCAGTTCCACTCGGTGCAGACCAATTCTAAGGCCGAACGCTAAAACTTGAGCGGGCGCCCGCGGGCGGACGCTCAATGAAAAATAGTTAGAGCAGCGCAAGCGCGTGCGACGGAGCGCGGACGCGGGCGACGGATTGTAACACGCGCGGCGGGCGACGGGCGCACGGCGCGGACGCACGCGACGGTCGCCCGCTCGCGGGTTGGTTTCAACAAATCAGTCGAGCGCCGCTAGATGCTACGGTCACACGCGTCGGAGGTTAGATATACAATCATGAACATCGATACAGAGCGTGTAATAATCGAAGTGCAATATCGGCCAGTATTATGTAAATTTGGTTACGAATTCTCCGCTGAGTAGCCTGTTTGTCACGAACAGGTTAGGTAGTCGACGTTGTTTGCGCATACGTCTCTTTGCCAAATAATAAATAAGCAAATAATCCATGGTAATCTACTCGACACAACTGTAGACGCTCGAGATCAAAATTATACTGGCAGCGCTAAATGAGACGGACGCACGCGACGGGTGCCCGCTCGCGGACTCGTTGCCCGCGGCGGACGTCCGACGCGGGCACCCGCGTCCGCATCCGCTTGTGTTTTAGCGTTCGGCCTAAGGGCTTCTAAAGAAATAATACAACAAGCTTATTTGACCTACCTTTTAACAAAAGAGTCCCCAAACTTCATCAAAGCTCTAATGGCAGTTGGAGCGGTGTAAAATTGAGTCACCTTGTATTTCTCAACGCATGACCAGTAACGGTCGTTATCAGGAAAAAAGGGAGTCCCTTCAAACTACAAAAAGATACAACTTTAATTAGAAAAAAGAAATGCGACTTAGTAGGTACCTAAACAAATAAAAATTAAATATGATAAATTATAACCATGCTAGGTATTAAAATCTAAAATCTTGGAAGTGGATGCCGTAAACAATTACCCTAGGCGCACACGCACACTAGGCGACACGCGACAGCGACAGCTCGGCGCGCGGCGGCTAGATCTGACGACAGGCTGCGGCCGAGAATTTCATATAATAATATAATATATAATAATATATGTTGTTCAAAGTTTCGCACACTTGGCACCAGATTCCCGGAGTCGCGACTACAAGCTAGGAGAGTCGCGCGCGCTCGCTACTTGTCGCCGCGGCTAGTGGTGCTGTGAACGCGCACACACGACGACAGTCGCGTCGCGCGACAGCTCCGCGTGTAGTCGCGGCGTCTTGTTGCAGTTGTTGCGGCGTTGTCGTTTGCATTTGGCGTCTTGTCGCCGCGTCTAGTCGCCGAGCTAATCGACGAATTTTTACAAAAGGATATCAATTATTATGAAAAGGTTGGCATAAAGCTGAGGTCAGTACCTACCTATACTATTTATTGATCGTGTAAGGCTGGAAAATGCATTCTTACTTTTCCTGTTATTGTTGACCATCTAATTAAGTAGGCACAACTATCCTCGTTGCTCATGACGTGACAAGGTGACTTTGTCATGTCATAGTCGTAACTCAAACGTGCCGTAGGTACCTACTGTCTATGTACCGCTGTACCGCTCAATGTCAAGTTCTAAAGATCAAGATTATTTACTGCGTTATCTCCACCTTTGAAATAAACATTTATACTAACTAACATTCTATTGATTCGTGCGGTAACTGTAACAAAACTAATGTAGGTATGTACTCGTACCTACCAAACTCCCTATAACTGAGCTAGTAAACTCTACATAAACTTGAATTTTTACCCGACTGCGCAACGCAAAGGAGTGGTAATGTGTTTAACAGCCTATGTATGTATGTTTGTATGTTCCTTTGAAGCACTATACAGACCAAACGCCTGGGCCGATTTTTATGATTCACACGTCAATCGATTCCTCTTAGTCCGGCGAGTGTCACTAAAGACATGACATTAGTGAAAATTCAATATGGCGACTACTGGACGCCATATTGGGAAAATAAAAAAATGAAATTCAACAAACTATGTCAAGTGGGGTATCGTTGAATAGGTATTTAAAAATCAGTTTTAGCTTCCTCTCAACATTTTTCGATTCGATTGACCGTTTAGAATATATATCGATTTAAAGTTGCGTGGCAACCATTTTCACAAAGAGGTTTTTATTAGACAGTAGAAAGTCCAATCGGGTACAAGCTAGCTAGGTACCTACTCATAACTAAAAAGTTTAAAATAAAAAAATATAATTTAAGAAATTAAAAAACCCGACTGCGTAAAAAACTTAAAAGAAAAAAACAAGCACTCAGATAACTAGAAACATAACAACTTAACAGTCGGGATCCATTGAAAAATTATATTGGCTGTCGAATAATGGATCCCGACTGTTCAGTTGTTATGTTTCTAGTTATCTGAGTGCTTGTTTTTTTCTTTTAAGTTTTTTACGCAGTCGGGTTTTTTAATTTCTTAAATTATATTTTTTTATTACAACAGTTAGTGCCTACATCTACTATTTGATATCTTTTCAAAGTAGTTAAAACCGAAGCTATAGGTAGTTTAATAATTTGTAAGTACAAACAGTTTTAACTAGGTAATCTATGAAGGTATGCAACTGTCAGTCTGATGCACGTTAGAGAGAATCTCTCTGGTCCCTTTCATTACATTGTCGTAGCATGGACTCTTCTGATGCGCTTGTTCCTATTACTTACCTACTACTTGCTTAAAATTTTGCCTCTTTACTAGAAAATAATGAAGCAGTACATTGTGTCTTATCATTTAAAGTTGTGTGCAGGAACGCGTGACACCACATAATGCGTTCAAGCCACGGTATTCGAAAACCAGTAGGTAGGTAGGTACTTATGTAAAAGTGTGTTCGGGAGCTAAACAAACAACAAGGTTTTCATTTACAATATATATTATACTAGCGACCCGCCCCGGCTTCGCACGGGTGCAATGCTGATACTAAATTAAATGATGCATGTATTATACATATAAACCTTCCTCTTGAATCACTCTATCTATTGGAAAAAACCGCATCAAAATCCGTTGCGTAGTTTTAAAGATTTAAGCGCACATAGGGATATAGGGACAGAAAAGGCGACTTTGTTTTATACTATGTAGTGATTACGTTGTGATTTACTATAATTAATGAGGTGCTAATGTGCATGTGTCACGCCATTTCCAGCAATTATCTACTTACGCATGTTATTTTCCAAACTAATTAATGATGTAAATTTATCTAGTTTACCAACTAGCCAACGATTCCATATTGTGCATAAGATCAGTGATTGTATTTTTTCATCTCAACTATTTTATCTACCCTCGCCTATGCGGGGTAGTGCCAATGACCACTAAAAAAAATACTTTTCATCCCACCACCTCAGAGAGACTACTTTTCCCGACTATTCCTCTTCGATTTCTGAGCGCAGTACGCGGTTAAAAAGCAACTTTGCACTCTTTCATAACAAATAACTATTATCAAACATTTTCTGAAGAGATTGAACCACTTTCACTGTACCATTAAAAATATAGAAGGACTAAAAAAAAATAAAGCAAATACAAAAATAGAGCTTTAAGTCTTAAATAGATACAGTAGGTACCTATAAAGCAGTTAAGATTTGCCAAAAATAATACCTAAGTCAAGTTCGGTTCATTTAGTAAACCTTATGATACCACTCACCATTACGGAAGTTGCGGTGTTAGCCAACGGAGCATATACTACATAGGTATGACCTGTGATCCAACCCACGTCAGCGGTGCACCAAAAGATGTCTTTATCGCGATGGTCGAAGACATATCGAAAAGTAGCAGCCGCATACAGCATGTAACCAGCTGTGGTGTGCAAAACTCCCTTAGGTTTCCCAGTGGATCCGCTAAAAAAATTCATATAAACATTGGAATGAAGTTCATAATTTGTTATACCTATTAGTAGTCATGAAATGAAATCTACACCAATAATAAATTATGTTACGTATTTAATACCTACACTTTGGGTAATACTGCAAGCACAGAACAAAAAAAACATCTACGAGTAGAAGTAACAAGGGTTCCGTCGCCAAATATTTAAGTGTAATTACACTTGGTAACTGAAGCAATCTCTCATTTGAAGGGGTTAATTATATATTATGTAGGTACATAGATTAATACTTATCAAAAATTAAGTTTATTTCCGTAAAATAAGGTTTTTTATAGGTGGCAGACAAGCACACGGCCCACCTGATGGGAAGCGGTCACCGTAGCCTAGGACGTGTGCAACACCAAGGGCGTCACTCACACCCTGAAGGGAAAGGGCGAGGGTAGGAAAGGGTCAGGAGGCTAGGAAGGTTTGGGGGAAGGAGGGGTACAGTGAGCTCTGGCTACCCTACTTACCGCCGCGCCGGGAACACAACACGATGGTTATTATGGCCGCGGTCTTCTGTAGAGCGGAGGTACTTCCCCAGTCGGACAGCTCATTTGGGACGGGAGATACCCTCGTGTCCTACCTCCATTGATACCGTCGTGTCCTACCTCCATTGTTTAAGGTGTGTAGCCGAAATATAGGTGCTAGCACCTCTGCCTACCCCTTCGGGGATATAGGCGTGAGTTTATGTTATGTTATGTTATGTGTAGCCGTAGGTAATTATACTTTCCAAAATTTTGAGGTACAATATAATATGCATCCAATAAGTAGTATTAGAAATCTGTGCGATTGTATTTTTGGCGACAACGATTTCTTTGTATTTTTACTTTGAAACTACTTCTATTTTACTGTCTTTTATATTCTGTGGTTGTAAGCGTCAAGCCTATTCAGAACATTACCTGGTGTATAATATGAAGAGAGGATCTTCAGCAGCCATCCATTCCGGTGGGCAGATGGTGGATTGCCCTTCAATCATATCGTGCCACCAAACGTCAATATCATCATTCCATTTGTACTAAAAGCAAAAATGTTATTTAGGTAAACTTGGAGAAGAGGCAAAGCGAAAAAGGCAAAGCTCGCGGCCGGTATTTTATTATCTGACAAAAAACAAATGACAAATTTTCATTTATAAAACACGTTTGTCAAAATTATACCTACTTGATAAATGTATCATTTGGCAAACTATTGTTTAACAAACTACTCATTTGACAAATTATTTACTAGACAAAGCTTGTTGTAGGGAACTGACTCTCATTTGTTTGTAAGGCGACTTAGCAGACGTGGTCCAAGGAATGTTTCGAATTAGTGCACCTATCTATTTGTGGTAGACATATCGGCATACTTACGAGATCACGTAGATCATGGGGTAAATTTCCACACGGTGTCACGCGTTCCAAGTGAGGAACCACGATACACATCTTTAGTGTATGGTTGTACTTGGTCTTTGCCTTCTCAATGGCGTCGTCACATAAAGCCTTGAGGTTGAGAAGCTTGGTTCCACGCCAGCCTCCATCTGCCGTCACCAACACTTTGGCTTTGCAATCGGACATACGCTCAGCTAGGGAATCAGCTGAAAATCCTGCGAACTGAAAATTTTCTAAACTTAAGACAACGCAAGGTAAATAGCAACTTTAATACTCGTATATCAATGGTGAAAGGGAAACAGCAGCTTGTATAATGGCCTTACTTCGGTTATATATTATTTGAGAACGTGATCTGTATAAGTACTATAAAACTGTAAGCTTGCCAAATATAATAAATTAAATTTAATGAAACTCACCTGACAAGTACACAATTCAAAGATAACTTTAAGGTTGTCTTATCTTATCTAAAACTAGCGTCTCAGAGGTATGTGAAACGGGGATGAAATTCAGGACCCGATCAAGCTCTTTTTTTCTACAATGTCCACTTATTTGACCTTAGGATGTCTATTATTAAGCAAAGTACTATATTATCTGCTTGATCCATATGTAAATAAAAATAGAGAGAGTGACTAGACGGATCCCTGAGGCACACCAGCATCAACCTATACCTGCCTATACCCGAACGTTGTACTAGATTCAAGTACGGCGCTCATGCAGGAATTACTCTCCATCGAAGGAAGCGAACTGTGCCAGACTCTATTGACAACTTTGGCGACATCGAAATTTGTCGATAGCTTCACCTCACAGACGTGTAATGTAGAGATATAGAATTAAAACTAGACGCACTCCACTCTCAACCTTAACACTGAACTTACCACCACGGAATGGACGGCGCCAATTCGTGCACAGGCAAGCATGGCCACAACAGTTTCGATAATCATAGGCATGTAGATGGCAACCCTATCCCCCTTGCCAATGTTGCGGTCACGCAGACTGTTGGATAGTTGGCACACTAGATCCATCAATTTTGCATACGTGACGCGGCTGTAATCTTCGGGGTGGTTGCCCTCCCTGTAACAATAAAATTAGTATGTATTATTTAGCTTTCTGTCATCATAAATTGGATTGGTTTAGGGACATAAAATGTGTACACTATATAGACCAGTGCCGATAGCATTTGAGACAAAAAAAAATTATAGTAGGATGAAACCTGTTGTAAAAGGAAGAGAATATAATAAAAATTATAGGAAAAATAAATTACGGGCGATCTGAGGTCGGGAAGTGGGGAGGGGGGTGAGTTTTAAGGGTAAAAACGGTTTATCTCGATTTCCGGCAAAACTACAAGTCCTATGGAAAAAAGTTAAATGACAAAGTTGTAGGTAATAAAGAGACCTACAACTTTTGTATTTACACTTTTTTCACATAACCTTAAAATGTATGTGAAAAATTCAAATAATCAAGTTTTTGGTTTTTTATTTTTATCTTAAGCAAAACAAATTTGTTTTCCACGAAATTTGGTGAAAACTTAGGTTTTTATGTCCCAAAGACTCTGTATTTTTTTTGATTTGAAATATTCTTTTTTACAGCTTATTTTGACTAAATATCGAAAAAACACCCCGATTTTCAATCGAAAATTCTCACGTCAAAATATCAGCTTTTCAAAAAAAGTCAAAGAGTTTCTTGTTCGTTGAAATCTCTTCTTTCTGATAATGTAAAAATATATATACATTGCCATGGTAAATGTTCTCAGAAAATGCAAAGAAGAAAAGCTCGAATCCGAAATTAATATTTTTGTATTTAGTAATTTCCTCGCTGAGGTGGGATGAAAAGTTACGTGATGCACTATAGCTTCATGGTTGCACCCGTGTACAAAGATTTTTGATCTTGTGCACTTTTAATTCCCTCGCTAAAGCTCAGGGTTCTCTTTTGTGATTATTATATTTATTCATTTTCTCGCTGAGGTGGGATGAAAAGTTACGTGTTGCACTATAGCTTCATGGTTACACTCGAGTGCAAAGATTTTTCACCTTGTGCACTTTTGATTCCCTCGCTAAAGCTCTGGGTTCAATTTTTAGAACCATTCGCGTGCTCAGTTCCGATGACCGAGCAAGCGAAGGGTTCTTAATTTGAATCACGAACGCAGCGAGCGATTCACAAAATAGAACCCTTAGCTTAAGCAAGGGAATCAAAAGTGCACAAGGTGAAAAATCTTTGCACTCGAGTGCAATCATGAAGTTATAGTGCAACACGTAACTTTTCATCCCACCTTTTTTTTTTTTTTTTTTTTTTTTTTTTTCGTGCGGAAATCCTCATGGATACCCACCCCGCGGCCAGCGGGGCAGGTTATGTCGGACTCTTACCGACTAAAACCGCACGCCGTCTAGGGTCTTCTGACGCCAGGGTGTAAGGTGGCCCAAAGAGCATTTCCCTCGCACCCCGGCTTGACCCGGGCCATCTCCGGATTCAAGATGGCCCCCTCGGGAATGGGAACCGCGTGGTTCCCGTCATACCCCCGGAATGGGGGGGGCGCGCTGTCGCGCGCCACCGCCTCGGCCTGCTTCTGCTAGGGTGACAGGCGGCTCCCCCCGTCACCCCCAGGCCAGCGCTCATGGAGGACGGAGGTCGTTAGACCTCCGACGCCTTAGGCGTCCGCGCCCACCGCCGTTCGGGAGAGCTCTGTGCAGCCTCTCCCGAACCCTTTCCGCCGCCTCCTTCTCGAGCATCACTTGCTCGCAGAAGGAGGCGGCGGCCGACCACGCGTCCGCACTCTGCACCATCGCTGCGATCAGCACCGGCAGTGTGAGGACTCCCACCCCGAGGGCTGCCAGGAGGGCCTGTCTCGGCACCTCCCACGCCGGACACTCGGCCAGCGTGTGCAGCCCTGAGTCCTCGCCCGCATCGCAGTGATGGCACTCGGGCGTTGGCTCCTTCCGAATCAGACACAAGTGATCCCCGAAGCACCCCTTACCAGAGATCACCTGCGTCAGCCGGTACGAGAGGCCCCCGTAAGGCCTCTCCAGCCAGTCCTCCATGACGGGTCTTACCGCCGCTATAACGGCGTGCCCCGCGCTTGGTTGCCCAAGTCGGTCCTTCCACTCCACCACGGTATCCCGGCGGAGCTGGGCGTGGACGGCCTCAATTACTCGAGGCTCCGGGTCCAGTCCCCGCTCCTGCGCCTCCTTTCGCCACCAGTATAGGCGCGAAAGGGCTCTCGCCTCCAGGTCCCACGGTGGAGTCCCGGCAAGGAGACTCGCCGCCTCGAAGGAGATCGTGCGGTACCCCCTGATGACCCTGATAGCCATAACGCGCTGCGGCGCACGCAGCGTACGCCAGTTACGGCTATTCAGGGCCTCCGCCCAGATCGGACATCCATACAGGGCCATGGACCGCACGATCCCCGCGTAGAGCCTCCTGCAGGAGTCATCCGGCCCCCTCATGTTGGGCAACAGCCGCGCCAGAGCGTTAGCCGTGCCCTTCAATTTGGGGGCCAGCCTTCGGAGATGCACCCCGAAGTCCCATCGGCCGTCGAGCACGAGCCCCAAATATTTCATCTGGGGCTCAATGCCGATGGATATGCCTCCCACATCGATGCTGGATCCCGCCGGTGGCACGCTCCGAGGCCCATGGAAGAACAGGGCTTCGGTTTTATGCAGAGCCACCTGGAGACCCAGCTGCCGGATCCGACCCACGACTTGGGCAACCGCGGTCGTGGCCTTCAGGGTCGCTTCGCTGTGAGACGCCCCGCACGCCGTCACTAGCGTGTCGTCCGCGTAACACGTGACGGCTGCCCCGTCCACGAGCTCACCGCGAAGCACCCAGTCGTAGCCGATATTCCACAGGAGCGGCCCCAAGACCGATCCCTGCGGAACACCGCACGACATCTCACGCCTGCCGAGACCGGTCATGCTCGGGTAGATGACGGCTCTCTCCGACAAATACGCCCCGACTATGCGGCGAAGGTAGAGAGGCACTTCGTGATAAACGAGCGCCTCCCTAACGCAACTCCAGGGCAAGGTGTTGAACGCGTTGGCGATGTCCAGGGACACCGCCAGCATCACCTCACCCCGGGCAACTGCATCCTTCGCCAGAGCCTTCACGCGCATGATGGCATCCACGGTGGAGCGCCTCTGCCGGAAGCCGTACTGGTCATCCGACAGGTCCGGCCCCACTCTGGAGAGGTGCTCGACGAGGCGCTTCGCAATCACTCTTTCAAAGAGCTTGCACACCTCGTCGAGCAACACTATGGGCCGGTAGGCGGACGGTGAGTCCGCCGGGCGCCCCTCCTTTCGGATGAGGACCAGCTTCCCCGTCTTCCACAGTCTCGGAAACTGGCCCCGCTCCAAACATGCGCTGAAAAGCCCTCTCAGTCGGGGCCCGAGCGCATCGTCGTCTAGAGCTAGGACCCACGCTCGGCCTGGAATGCCGTCGGGTCCCGGGGCGGTGTTCTTGGCTTTGAGCCTTCGCACCGCCAGCTCTAGTTCTACCCAAGCAACCTCGGGTACGTCGTCGTCATCCACGCTGGGCGCCACAGGCGACCGAGGCGGAGTCATTTGCGGCGGAACTTGTTCCACCGCCCTCGCTGGGAACAGGGAGCTAACCACTCCTCCGAGGAGATCTGGCTGGAGACACTGGGTCAGCGGCGGGGCCCAAGGGCGCAGCTTGCCCCGCACCATGCGATAGGGCCGCCCCCACGGGTCCCGCTCCAGCGTCTCCAACAGCTCACGGCGGGCCTCGGCTTTGGCCCGCCTTATCTCCACTCGGAGGGCCTTTCGGGCCTCCCTGTATTCCGCGTATAACTCCGCCTGTCGGGCCTCCGCATCTGCGGGGCGGCGACGCCTCCTACGGAATCGGGCCCACCGGCGGTGTGTGATCACGCAGGCTTGACGCAGCCTCGCGATCTCCATCGACCACCAGTAGACCTGACGCCTCGGATTATAGGGCGGAGCCCTAGGCATCGCCGCGTCGCAGACACGTGTCATGACCTCCCGGAACCACTCCGCTTCATCGTTTACGTCGACAGGCCTGTCCGGCGCAGGGGCCCAGGCCTGTACGATGGCGGCTTCCAGGAGGAGCTCCCGATCTAGTCGCTTAAGCGCCCAGCGTGGCGCCTGAGGAGCCGGTGTGACCGGCGCAGCGTTTGCAGGAGGGGAGACATCAAACCGAATGTATCGGTGATCCGACTTTGTCTCCTCCTCCACGACGACGCGCCAGTCCTGGACACGGTCGAACAACAAGGGGCTCGCGAACGAAAGGTCCACGATGGAACTGCCCCTCGAGGTCACGAACGTGTCCTCGGCTCCCCGATTGAGGAGAACTAGACCGGATCTGTCAGCCCAGTTCTCCAATGCCGTGCCCCTTGGGTTCGTGTACCGGGAACCCCAGGCCCGTGACCAGGCGTTGAAGTCCCCGAGCACCAGAACCGGATGGGGTTGGCAGGCTCTGACGACGACGGACAGCTGTACGAGCCATCGCTCGTACGCGTCTATACCCTCGCCTCGGCTAGGCATGTAGTATGCGGCCACGACCGCTATTTCGCCCACCAACGCCGCAACACATCCGGGTCCCCTTGCCAGAACAACAAGGGGAGGGGTGCCGGCAGCGGCGTTGCGGACCAGTGCCGCCTGCCCGTCCACGTCGGTCTCCCAAGCGGGCCCGAGAAACCGATGCGTGTACGGGTCGGAGACAGCAGCGACGTTTATGGACCACTGTGCCATGCTCTGGAGCAGAAGGTCCTGAGCATAGGCACCGTGGCCCACATTCACCTGCAGGATGCGGAGTTGAGGATCCATTATGGAACCCCCATCTCCGCATCCTGCCGCGAATTAGAGGCGGAAGGCCGGCTTCCCGGCTTCGGCTCCCCTCCGATGCAGGCCTTGCTGCCAACCCTGTGGCCAGCCGGCTTGCCCCCCGCTGCACACCTGTAACAGTGCAGCGGAGCCCCGCACTCGCCGGCTTTATGGCCGGGTTGGCCACAGCGGAAGCAACGGTCACCGATCGTCACCTCCGCCGTGCACTGCACCCCCACATGGCCAACCGCCAGGCACCTGAAGCACCTGGCCGGTCGGGCCTGCAGGAGCCGTGCCTGCACCCTCATGAAGCCTCCCACCAAGAGGCTCTTGCCATCGGCAACCTTTTGGGCCGCCGCGATAGGGCAGCCGACAACTGCTGCCCCCTGTCCACCGCGGCCAAAGCGTATCGCTCCGACCTTAACCGTGTCCGGGGAGCAGTCCCCGGCCTCCGCCACGGCGAGCCTGAGCTCTTCTGTCGTGGTGGAGTCTTCCAGGCCCATGATGCGCACTTCTGCGCATTTGATGGGCCTGGACACTCGGACGTCGGCTGCATCCAGCGACTCCCTCAGCCTAGCCGCTAGGGCATCAGCCTTGGGGCCACTGGTTGCGCCGGGAACTTCAAGAAGCCGGGCTCCCGTCCGTGTGCTCTTGCACCGGACACCCGGGATCTCGAGCGCCTTCAGGTCAACGTTGGCCTTAACTCGGGCCAACACCTCGGCATACCCCATGCCTCTCTCCGCAGCTTCCGCCGTCAGGGTGACGACGACTGCTGCGGATCGAGGGGCACGGAGCTTCCCCGGCGCTCCTTTCGCGGCGGCGGCCACGGCACTCCTGGCCTTCTTGGCTGCCTTCTTGGCGGCATTCCGCCTCTTTTTAGCTACTCCAGCCACCTCCCATCCCCCTTCCCTTGGGGGCTGCGAGGGGGAAGCCGAAGCAGCTTTTGAGGCTGGCGCTGGGGCTGGGGCCTGGGCTGGGGACGTCTTCCCCTTGCCCTTGCCCTTGCCCTTCCCTTTGCCCTTTTCCTGGCCCTGAGCAGGGGGGCGAGCTGGTACCGACGGGACCGGAGCTGCAGTTGGGCGGCTCGGGCCCGCCTTTGCTGCAGCCGCGTAGTTGGCCGGTGGTGCCAGAGGCGGTCGGCGGATGGAGTCCACTATGGCCTCCATCCGGCTCAACATACGCTCCTCGAGCGCCACCATATACGCCAGCCACGGTTCCTGCGGTGGAGTCGCAGGCCGTGGCTTCTCCGTCTGCTGCGCTGGAAGCTCCGGCTGCTCCGGTTGCGCCAGCTGCTTGGCCCGGGACGAACGCGTCACTCGCGCCGGCTGCACCGGTTGCGCCGACTGCACCGGCTGCTCCGGCTGCGCCAGCTGCTTGGCCCGTAACGAACGCGTCACTCGCGCCGGCTGCACCGGTTGCGCCGACTGCGCTGGTTGCTCCGGTTGCGCAGCTCGTTCGGCAGAGCTCGCCACCTCCTTTCTGAGCTCCTCGAGAGCTGCAGCCAGCCGAGCCGTCTCGTGACGGGATTCATCCAGCTGCACCGCGAGGTCCTCATTTTCCTTGGCGATGCTGACCACTGCGGACAACAACTCCTCTTGTTCAGGGCTTGGCTTGCCTCGGTATTTGCCGGATTTGGCAATCCGCACCCGAAGCCTCTCCACCAGAGCTCGGGTCTTCTCAGACCCACTCGGTACCGGCGCCGCCGGGGTGGGAGGCCTCGGCAGCGACGGTTTCCCCGCACCTTTAGGGGCTCGGGTGACTAGCCCAGCCCCTAACGCTCCTCCACGACTCCTCTGGCGTCCTGCCGACACTTTACGTGCCGGCATTGTCGCCTCGCCGTCGTTCGAGGAGGACGAGACCGACCCGGTCAGGATATTCTCCCAATCCGAGTCGGTCCCCTTGGAGGGCTTGCGCCATCGGCGCTTCCTCTCCGCTCGATCAGACCGACGGGTCTGCTTCACAGCAGATCCCGACGGGCCGCTCTTGCCGCTTCTCTCGCTGGCAGTGTCGAATTTCTCCGACACCGCCGCGGTGGGGGGCGTGACCTCCACGCCTTGGTGCTGCGCGACCTCCTCGCAGACTGTTTCGCTAGGGGGGGGGTTTTTTATTTCAATGTTCAAATCCATAAAATTCCCACGATTATGAGACGAATTACAATACGTCTCCCGGGTGACGCTCATTCCAGGAGACGGGGTAAATACTAACAGAGGGCCCCAGGTATCTGTAGGTTTTTACGACTTCGCTGTCGGGTCTTAGAGTCTTTTCCTTGACGCGGGCCGGCCAATTAAGGCAAGCCCCACGTTCCCCCAGGTCACGACTACCCGAGTGTGGCTAGCACTCAGGTCACGGTCGATCACCAGGGGGTTACGCGACGCGGGTGGGCAGCCAACCCCCCCAACACCGACGGTGGCACAGAAGCCAGTCAGCCCCTGCGCGAGCAGTGGGCCAACCCGTCCCTGATCCCAATGGATCCATTCGTGTCTCCCAAGTCCCCTCTGATGAACAGAAGGGTACCGGGAGAGACGACCGCGGGCCTTGCAGGCCCGCCATACCACGACCCCTCCTTGGGTCAGCTAGCCCTGAAAAGGGCTGTTGGGTAGCCCTGAAAAGGGCTGTTGACGTCGCCGTCTCCCATTTCCCCTCTAAAGGGGAATTGGAAGCGGCGACCGCGGACCTTGCAGGTCCGCCATACCACGACCCCCTCGTGCAATGGGGTCCGCTGATTGACGTCAGCCGTCGACGACAGACTCCCACCCTGGGGGGAACACACTGCCGCCTCCGTTCTCCAGAGTGCACCACGTGGAGGTCTCAACCTAGCACCCCACTTTTCATCCCACCTCAGCGAGGAAATGACTAAATACAAAAATATTAATTTCGAATTAAAGTTTTTCTTCTTTGCATTTTCTGAGAACATTTACCATAGCAATGTATATATATTTTTACATTATCAGAAAGAAGAGATTTCAAAAAATCTCAAACTCATTGACTTTTTTTAAAAATCTGATATTTTGACGTGAGAATTTTCGATTGAAAATTAGGGTGGTTTTTCAATATTTAGTCAAAATAAGCTGAATATTTCAAATCAAAAAAATTACAGTGTCTTTGAGATATAAAAAGCTAAGTTTTCACCAAATTTCATGGAAAAAAAATTTGTTTTGCTTAAGATAAAAATAAAAAACCAAAAACCTGATTATTTGAATTTTTCACATACATTTTGAGGTTATGTGAAAAAAGTGTAAATACAAAAGTTGTAGGTCTCTTTATTACCTACAACTTTGTCATTTAACTTTTTTCCATAGGACTTGTAGTTTTGCCGGAAATCGAGATAAACCGTTTTTACCCTTAAAACTCACCCCCCTCCCCACTTCCCGACCTCAGATCGCCCGTAATTTATTTTTCCTATAATTTTTATTATATTCTCTTCCTTTTACAACAGGTTTCATCCTACTATAAATTTCTTTTACTTTTTACCATTTTCATAGCTATCGGCACTGGTCTAATAGTAAGTTTGTAATTTAAACAATTTGTGTTTAGAGCTGTGCCGTGTGAGCATTGTAATATTCTTGCCTTGTTAAATGAATTATTAGGTATGTCTTAGATAGGTATACTTACCTACAGCACACTCGCCTAAACTAGGTCATAAATAGACTAGTCATAAATAGAGTACCTAGGTCTAGATTGAGACCTTGTCCTTTTGTCTGTTTAAATTTTTTAAATGTTACCCTAACTGCCGCTGAGTAGACCGTTTGTCACACTATTTGGTCCGAGATAGGGATGCCCGATCTGAATCGATCTTCTAAAAGATCGATTCAGATCGGGCAACCCTAGTCCGAGATGCTTATCGAACTTTGAATAGTTACCTACCTAATAAAGTATCATAGCGCATATAAACAGCGATGGTAGCTGAATGGATAAGGACGCGGCCTTTACTCAGAGGTATCGAGTTCGAATTCGGCCGGACAGTCCCAATGTGAATTTTACTTTGTGGAATTCATATGTGCTAATCACATGATTTACTATCTGCTGACGGTGAAGGAAAAACATCATGAGGAAACCCACATGTCCTAGAACAAATTCTAAAGACATGTCCGATCCACTAACCTGCATTAGGCAAACGTGTGTGGATTGGTCTAAACCCTCTCAGCTCTCTCGTTAGAGGACTGGAGAGGAGACCCGTGCCCAGTAGTGGAACATTATTGGGTTGCTATTATCGAGTATTATCTATAAGTATCACAGATAAAATAATAAAACATTCTAAATAGTAATATGTAAAAGGTTTTGGTATGTGAAATAAACCGTGTTCAAGTTGAACATTGCAATTAAAAATAATTACACGCAGTGGATAAGTCTTCGCTCTGGTTAATTTGTATGTTTGTGGCCCCGCACACACCGCTGGAGGCGCGGCGGAAAGCATTTAATATGAACCTCCGGAGTACGCTCCGAATGAAGCATGCGAATTTATTTTTGATATAAAATTATTGACCGCATATCAAGACTAATAAAGTTCATATTAAATTGTTGATTTAAAATGCTTTCCGCCGTACCTCTGGCGGTGTGCGCTGGGCCTTTAACAAAAATGACTAAATGGATTTTTTGCATACAATGTTGTAAATTTTTGTACCTACTTATGATTATGATATAAGGTGTCGAGCCTGCTAACGAACGGTTTGAAGCTCTATATTCCACGTTTACCGTGAACATGGTGGATAGCTACATCTTTGCCTTGGCATCGCCGGCTGGGAGAATCGTAAATCTGTCCCTAGCGGATTCCCCCCCTATTCCGGGCCATGATGGGAACACCGTGGTTCCCAAACCCGAGGGGGCCATCTCGAATCCGGAGATGGCCCAGGTCAAGCCGGGGTGCGAGGGAAATGCTCTATGGGTCACCTAACACCCTGGCGTCAGAAGACCCTAGACGGCGTGCGGTTTCAGTCGGTAAGAGTTCAACATAACCTACCCCGCTGGCCGCGTTATTCATGAGGATTTCCGCACGGAAAAAAAAGGCTCACGTTTACGTCGAGAAGGATTCGAACCCGGGACTTCCCGATCAGACGACAGACTCCTTAATTATGTCACTATCGAAGCTTTATGACGACCAGGTGATGATCATCATGATTAGAGTCCGAACTACGAATATTATGACAATAGCGTTGGACTCCTGTCATGTCCTAATATGAACTGATCATTCTACCTACGTTCGTCCTAGATACGTTAGTAGGTTACTATAAAGCACCTTTACCACTGTAACAGGTTACCGTAAATGAATGAATCAGTTACCTAACTAATTGAATGATTAGGTACCTACATAAGTTCTATACCTGCCTATTATATTATAATCATCACAGCGTCAGTCCCAGTTGTACCAGAGCCCGGGCCTCGCTTTTTTACTCTTCAGGTGAAGTTGGCTGGTTGCCTAACTACCTACCTATGTTATAGTTTAATGGTTAGAAAAGAGGTAGTCTCGGAACCTGGACCTTACACTATCGACGTGAACCCACTCCTAACTGCCCTAACATAAGCTATTTTCCTCAACCTTAGGGGTTAGAGGGAAATACGGCTTTTTCACATATCCAGCTATCCCACCTTTTTGTATGGTGCGGAAATCTCCATGGATGCCACCCCCCGCCGGCCATTGGGGGTGGTATGTCAGCATCGAACCGACTAAAACCGCACGCCGTCTCGGGTCTTAATTACTGTGGTGTAAGGTTACCTAGTAGGCATATATCCCTCGCACCCCAGCTGACCCTGGGCCATCTATGGTTTTAAGATGGCCCTTTCGAACCCCCGAAAGGGAGGGTGGGGTATCGCGCCACCTCGTTTACGGTGGGTGACAGGTGGATGTCCTGCCACTTAAATGTACGCGCGGCCACGCTCCCACCTGCTCCCCACTGTGCCCTCTGCTAGTCAGAGGGACACGTGGAAAGCCTCGGAGCAGCCCTCTGGTGGGCCACTCCCACCCCGGCCGGATTTGCCGCAGGCAGCAGCGTCTCCCGTGGTGATTAGGAGGCGCTGCTCGCCTGCGTTGCCCGGGTGCACCGCGTGGAGTAGATATCCCACCTGGGAGAGAAAAGTATTAATAATTTCGGTTAAGTACTGATTTTTCCTTCATGAAAAGGTAATAAATTGCGAGATCTAACAATAAGGAATATAGCGTGCCCACTTGCCTACGATCGGAGGATAATATAAAACATAAATACGGCAAGTTACAGTACCTACTAAGTACCTAAGGATTTACAGTATAACCAAGGCGCATTTATCGCCGCCACCCCTTATTTGGCGTCCCGACGCCGACGGTATGAGGGTCGCGGGGTGGGAGTCCCCTCAGCCAATCGATTAGTCTGCACAGTGCTGCTATTTGTCCGTAAGCAGACAGTGATTGAAATGGAAACTAGACTGCCGCGCACGTAAATATATGATTTCGATACTTATTTAAAATTTATCTCTAGCTAACCAATACAGCCAGTTTATTCGCTAGGCCTCGAAACTCTGAGGAATGAAGATGTGTGACTCACAATCTATTTTCATAACGCCTAAGCTTAGGCCTAAAAATCATTAGGAAAGTTAGCATACTAATTACTTGATAATTTCATGGAATAAAAAGTATTATTAGCACTGGCAGGTATAATATCGTCATCGTCATCCGAATAGCATCTATATCTTTCAATTTGAAACGAAGGCTCCGCTCACCTAGTTCTTCCTTTCACAATTTGTTCTATAAGCGACAGCTTAGGAAAGCCTGCTCACTTAAGCAAGGCTCTGGCAGCTTTGCTTATGCCCCGATGCCTGTCAAACAAACAATGTAGACGTGGTCCTATATCCGAATCAAAGTTACTAAAATTTGGATTTGATAGCCTTCCAACTAGGGTTACCATCCGTCCGGATTAATCCGGACATGTTCGGACTTTTAGGCACTTGTCCGGACTTTTAGGCACGTGTCCGGACTTTGTCTGGCTTTCTAATTTGTCCGGATTTTTTAAATTAGATAGTATATTATATATCTTCTTCTATACTTAGGTATAATAAACCTGTAGAAAGGTCAATTCTGTACATTGAATATACATATTTACAAAATATTGGGGGATGATTGGTGATCGATACTAATGCAAAAAATAAAAAATAAAATCAGTAAATTGTTTGTCGTATTTGCCTATCAATCTGTATGTACACGCATGAATCAGGAACTACTGCAGGGATTTTCGTCAAACTTGGTACCTACGATTATAGTTCATACTTCTGGGCGACATAATAATATAGGCTACTTTTTATACAAGCTTATACCCGTGACTTCGCCCGCGCTTCGTTTTTAGGTAGTTTTTGGTATCTCTGGTTCTATTTAACCAATTACAATCAAAAATACGTTACAACTTACCAAGTTTCAACAGCACGGGCCTTATAGTTTCGGAGAAAAGTGGCTGTGACATACAGACGGACAGGCACACAGACAGACAGACATGACGAATCTATAGGGGTTCCGTTTTTTGCCATTTGGCTACGGAACCCTAAAAACCGTTTCAAAATCCGTTTGGTACATTTAACAACTAGTAAGTAAAAACAACTGTTAGAATCGCGATATTTCAGAAATAGTAACTCTTAGGAAAAAATCATGGAGACTATTTTTGTACTTACCTATACCATAAGAGGTTTTTTTTTATAAAACTTATGTTTCCGAGAAAAATTCAATAAACCTGGAATTTTGACCTTTGAATTTTAAATGTAGCACACATAATCGATGGGATTTTTAAAATATTATTAATAATATAAAAAGTATTAATTATGCGACGGGCGTTTCAAGGCGAACGACATCCGACTGCACCTCGCATCCTACCCCCCCCCCCCTCCCTGCCACTAAATACAAGTGTCCGGATTTTTATCGAAATGTCCGGCTTTTTGTCAGGACTTATCAAATTCCTAAATGGTAACCCTACTTCCAACCGACTTAATTCATTTAGTCCAACTACCAAAACAGTTGATGCACGGAGAAAAATATCCCTTCAGTACAATCAGTTGCACTTTACAGTTGGGTCCCAATCCCAATATAATGCAGACCAATACCTACATCAAACAAGATTTATTTCTGTACCCTATTTAGATGCTACGCGCAATTTCTGGACCTTGACACTCATCATGTATATTGTGGTGAATGCAAATTCAATACAGCGCTGCGTTATCTAGCATCTCTTTGTGAAGAGTTCTTTGTCAACGTCTGCAATTTTATTGTAGTTATATTACAATATGTAAAAAACTTGTGTCTGATCCCTAAAGGAGTAGGTAGGTATATACAGGCATCAATAAAGGGTTCTGTTTATGTACCTAACTAAGCATTACCCAATAAAACTGCAATAACTTTTAGTTTAATGAGGTAACTTACATTTTCATGTGCCATTTTGTGAACAAACCCTCTCTAAAAATCAAGATGAAATATGTAAAAACACAAGAGGCCGTCCGTCGCGTCGCGCGGCGCAGTCATCGGGCGGTGTTGTGGACTTGGACCCGCGCCGCGCCGCTAAATACCTATGTATTGGTACTTATATGCCCTTATTGATCGGACACTAGTTTCTTACATATAAGTACTGTACCTATAATAGAAAAGACATATATGTAGGAACTCTACTCCAGACGTAGGTAGGTATACTTATTCCAGACACTGTACTAAATTATGCCAGACTGTGAGTTGCGATGTTATCATTTTTTGTTCGAGATTGTGCATCTGTGTCAATAGAATATTTTACCAATACCACAGAATATACGTATAGGTTTACAATGCGACGCGGTAACGACGGTGACGACGACGAAGTTTACGCTGACATCCGAATACCTAATGTTTACCTAAACGTACCTATCGTAACACATGTACAACAAAACAACAATGTGCTCGAAAATAACAGAAGGTAGATTTGTACTTAGATAACGTTTTGAATTACCGAAGGGTTGTTGAACACCCTATCTTTCCTCCGAATGTCCAACCACCAGAATTAAAAAAAAATACATCAGTTAGTTATTGTCGTGATTTTCACTATAAGTACACGCATGAGAACCCTTGAATGACTGTAATATTATATTACAGTATGTACTTATATAAAAGTGAGCCTTCATGTTAAATAAAATAGAATTAATATTTTCACGGTTGATAATTTTGTATTCGCAACGCATCTTTGGTAAAAATGGTCGGTTGGAAAATCCAGCACTCGGGCACCGCTATTGTTTGGTAAGTAGAGACGCGTACGAGAACCGATAAAACCGTCAGTAAAATACCTATTTTATTCTTCAAGTACCTATAGTAATAGGACATAATAATAAAGAAGAGTAGGTACTTGCATAGTTACTTATGGACCAAATGTATTCATCAAATTTTTTATGCGTTTTAGACTGTAATAAAAATGCACACCCAGGTGGGTAGGTAGTTGCGGCCAATCCTGCCGGGGTGGGAGTGGCCCTCTGAAGGGCTGCTCCAAGGCTCTCCACGTGTCCCTCTGACTAGCAGAGGGCACAGTGGGGAGCGAGCGGGTGGCGAGCTGATTGTCTCGATCGCCAGATGGAGTGAGCAGATAGGTAGGCATGCATCTTAAGTGATGAGGATAAATTCAGACAATACTCATAATCTTTACCATTAGTGTAACTGCTAAAGATAGATATCTATTTTTATACCGGAGTCACGGTTATTCATCGCATTCGTAGGTGTGATAACACTAGTAACGTAGTTCGTAGTAGCACAGAACAAATAATAGTACGAGTAACGAACCCGTATTGTAGTAAAAACGTACTGTGTAACATTCGTATAGGTAAGTACCTCATCTCGTTTTAAATATTAACGCAGTTAAAGCATGCCCGTATAACGTTCTTTTTAGTTGTGCACTGACTCCCCATCATTTCTTTCCCTCACGAGGATCTTTTTTATCGAGGCCCGAGTCAATCTGACATACAGGTGTAGGTATAACTTGCTGATTGACGAACGAGTTGCGACATTGCATTAGCATTACATTAGCTAGATGTTGGGAAGACCTTGCACTCATCCCGTTAGTGGTGTTAAGTAGTAATCTGTGGTAGAGTGCCAAGCGCGGAATGTCAATCAAAAGGGGCGACTTCCAGGAAAATGTAAATGGTCGCAGAATCAAGGATCTCTTAGCAACAGATCTCTTTGATATAGATGAATATTAGAAAATCTTTCGAAGGTTAAGCTTTAGTTAGACCATCTCACTTAAACTCACTTTTGATGTAGTTACACGGAGCTCAACCCACCAATGCGACTGGGATTGACTCTGGGATGTAGAAAAAAAATGGTAAAAAGTAATTATTATTATTATTATTTTTTTTATTCTACTTAGGTGGCAGACAAGCACACGGCCCACCTGATGGGAAGCGGTCACCGTGGCCTATGAACGTGTGCAACACTAAGGGTGTCACACACGCGCTGCCTACCCTGAAGGTAATGGGGGAGGGCTTTATTATTTCTTTGGCCAAAATGTGATCAGGAAATGAGGAAGTTAGAGTATGGCTAAAATTGGCTTGCTATGGTTTCGTAGTTAGTTACCTCTATATGTGGTAGCTTAGAACTTTTTCCAATTTCATAAGGGTAGAAATTGAGCGCACATCTAATAATAAATATCAATTTGTAAATTTTCTCTGAGAACGAGACCTCCGCTATACCCTTCTAGCCATTGTTATCTTTATATACCTAATACTAGCTTCCGCCCGCGGCTTCGCCCGCGTGGATGTCGGTTATCGCAACCAAACATAGTCTATGTCTCGAGGTCTAATCTAATCTACCCCTATACCAAATTTCATCAAAATCGGTTCAGCGGTTCAGGCGTGAAATCGTTACAGACAGACAGACAGAGTTACTTTCGCATTTATAATATTAGTAAGTATAGTAAGTATGGATGTATAACTAACTTCTAACACTCACGTAGTTTACGGTAGGTGCGCGCGGAGTATGAGTTCGCATCGATCGCTTCCGCGGCCTTATTTTATCTGCACATTACTTATTTTTGACTTAAAGTTACTACCTAGGTACTTACTTAATTTTAAAATGGTAGTTGTCTAATATTTTTATTGTCACTTTGTTGGAATATACCTAAACAGATGTGAAGAAGTAAATAGTTACTTAACGAAGAAATTTTTATATTCAATAAATTAAATAGTAGATATCCGCATAAACCATAGTAGCCGCGGGCATATGCTAGTAGATAAAATAGATTCAGGAAAGATGTTCTCTTCCCGATAGGAAGCAGTGAAATGTATGCAGTTAAATGTATGCTTCGACCAAAGTATGCAAGTATGAAATAGTACAGCCATACAATATCTACCTATTGTTAGCTGGCCATAACTGAAACTTAAATCAGCAAACGCTATGGAGCAGAATTCGTGCTATAGGCACTGATTTCATCATAAGTAAGTAAGTATTCGTATACTTACGTAAATGGTTTAGCTCATTCTGTACGGGTAGCTACACAACGACCTCGTCTTTGGAGCTAGCTACAATATTACATACTTTTATAATAAGTTACTTAAGTATTGTACACAAGGTTCTAACATAATGATGTAATGATTTCTACAATGTGTATAATGTCACAACTGCTAGTTTGAAATCTAAACGATTCAAGTTTTTTTAGTAGGTACCTACATGTTTTGATAGAGTTGAGTTAAATAAATAAATATTCTACGACATTCTACGCAGCGCTCTCTAGACCCAAAGTAAGCATATTAACTAGCTTGTGTTACGGTTTCTAGAATGCGGATATACATCTATACTTACATATAATAAAATGATAGGAAAGTCAAAACTGTATATTATTGAATATTTTTTGAAAAGATTATTGCATATTTTTTGAAAAGAATACTTGGGGTGTGATGTACTATCGATACCGAGAAGCCAAAAATATAGTATTTAGAATTTTTGAACTGTTTGTCTGTATGTATGTCTGGGATAAACTCAAAAAGTAGGTACCTACTGCATGGATTTACTTCAAATTTGGCACGAATATTTTTTTAAGTCGGGTCAAAACATAGGCTACATATTATCACGCTATCACCTACGGGGAACGAGCAGTGAACCTTTATTTCTTCAACGCATTCTGTAACAACGTGTAATCTAACGACTCATATTTGAATGTTGTTAGGTATTATGTTAAAACCATGCTATAAGCTAGCTTCACACTATAAGTAAACTTGGTGGCGATACCGACCTCGGAAGGCGGAAGGCGGTGGAAGCTAGTACTTACATATAAGTATTTTTTTTTAAATACATTATACAATTGGTTCGAGTTGAAAAATTATTTTTGTGTTAAAAATTTATCGGGAAAGGTTATCAATATATCATCACGCTCTTACTATCCAGGGGTGTGAAGCAGTACCTAATAATATATTATACGACAACAAATCGGGCAAATCTGCATTATATTATAGTAAAAGTCATAAACTACGGACATGTATGTGTTAAATAGGTGCCATGGGAACGAAGTATGTCGCGGCCGAAGCCGCGTGGGACAGTTAGTATAGTATAAAAGTATTGTATTGTCATAGGGCAAAATCACTATAGTGTGAATTTCTTAGTGAGTAGTTGCATTGTAATAAATACTAGGTATTATATTATTGCATGACGCAGAACAATATGATTCTGTTGATAATTTTATCTGGTTACATTATCTTGTATAAAATCTCTGTTGAACTGTTGTTACCTACACGTAATGATAAATTTCAAATCTCGGTATTCAATAACAAACACAAATTGAATTACCTAAGGGTGCGTCCGGAGTGGCTCTACGCAGCGTAGAGCGTTTAAAACAAATGACTGAGACTCGCCGATAGTAAAGGGAAAAAAGTTCGGGGTAAGTATCGATAATTCCTCAAATAATCTTCAATTTTGCCGTAAATTCTTCATTACTTCTAAGAATTCGTTAGGTACTTACTAGAGCGGTACTATCGAATGGTGCTATAATACAGGAGGATTTTTTACAAGCCAATGAGTTCGATACTTCATAGTTTTTGGCAAATCTAATGACGTAGTGTTAGTTTTCATCAATATTGGGATCGAGATTCCTGTGATCATTTTCCGATATTCTTCATTGTTTATGGTCATCCACGCCCAGTTTAAACATTCATTTTGTATATCCACAGAAAAAAATATGTGTTTAATTCGTTAGACTATTCGAGGAATTTTCGATACTCCGAATTATTTTTCAATATAAATACATTGCACCATATCGACAAAATTTTTCCCTTCACTATCAAAAAACGCTCTTACTGTATAGTTGTTCTATCTTAGGAAGGCGGGTTTGCAATAGTAGTATGAGTGTCTTGTAAATACGCGTGCATCTGTGTGCGAAAAGTTCATGTCACGCAATGTCACGTCAAAAGAATTTCATATAGCGGTAGTGGTAGTAGAACAATAATTGCAAGTAATTAATTTTTGATAAGTATACAGATCGTAAGTATTTTTATAGATTTTGTTACCCAACAATTAATGAACTAATAATTTATTAGTCCAATGTGATTTATTTTTTGGCATAACATATTATGGGATTAGGTAGATAGGGAGGAAAGTAAAGGCCAATTTTAATAATTCTTACAAAAAAAAACAACTTCAACTGCATCAAATTGAAATGGAACCTCACGGGAAGCGCCAGCTATCAAATTAAAAAAGAATCTTCCAAATCGGATCACCCAGTCGAAAGTTTTGGGGTAACAAACATAAAAATAAATACAGTCGAATGGAGAACCTCCTCTTTTTTTGAAGCCGGGTAAAAATACGTAAATTAAAATTATATGAATATATTTTTAAGTTTATGCAATTATTAGGAATCTGACGAATCTGTGTCGCTATCGCCATCATTATCATCTTATAAATTTATGATGAAACCGCACCAAAATCCGTTCTGTAGTTTTTACGTCCGTCGCTAGAGCGATAGACGTAAAATCGACTTAATGAATTTTGCATGCTGACGGTAGTTCTTTTTAGATTTTGGCGCGAACGCATTATACACTAGTGATCCGGACCGCGGCACGGGCCCGACTGACCGCTCCAGCCTTTACGCACACGAAAGCAGTGTGTAAATATACGTTTAACTACAACCAAAGCAAAACCGCCTTCCTAAAATAGAACATCTATACGCTGTACGCTCTGCACTCCGGACGCAGCCTTACACATAACCCGCGAAAGGTGCGAGGGACCGAAAGTGCTGTAAATTATTTAGTTAGTCAGTTATCCACTCGAGAAAATCAGTGTACATTATCTACATATTTTTGATATGCTAGGTACATCGGAAAAATGAGTGACACGCCCCGGCTAAGATCGGAACAGTTTGTACGGCGTTTGCTCTATCGTATACGGGCTAACAGTTTGATATTTACCTTTGTAAGGTAGTTACTGCCTACCTATGTTAATAAAATATTAAACTACAGCTTCGAATTGAACTATTTTAAAAAGTTATCCAGCCGTAGCAATATGTACTGAACAGAACTGTGCGACAGAGAGAACCAGCAACTCAATTTTATTAGGACTCTTGTGTTACGTCCCACGGACAGTAAAATACTACTTTATTTTTTTTATGATTTAGGATGAGAGAGAAGAAGAGAGAGAGAGAGAGAGAGAGAGAGAGAGAGAGAGAGAGAGAGAGAGAGAGAGAGAGAGAGAGAGAGAGAGAGAGAGAGAGAGAGAGAGAGAGAGAGAGAGAGAGAGCGAGAGAGAGAGAGAAATGAGAGAGAAGAAAAATAACGATTTTAGTTACAGTTTACAGTATTCTTATAATAAAAAAACTCTCGCGCAGCATTATTTACCTACATTTGACCACACTAAGAAACCCAAAACGCTAGCGGTTTCCATAAAAAAGGCATACTGTTGGTCTGACAGATCGATGCGCGGTACACGTGGGTTAAACAAAGTACCTATAGTTGTCACAAAATAAAAGGCCCACTTTGACAGTTCATGCCCATGAAGTTCTTAATTTTTTAACAATTGAAATGTTCTAAAGTTCTAAAGGTAATTACATTTTTCATTGACAGGTACCGCCCACTCGGCTAAGTGCTGTGCATAACGGTTTTTTAATGTAGTCCACAGACTATTAATAATCAGTTAAGGAAAGAAAATATCGAGTGATATATTTTTTTTCAAGCCCGACGCGAACTTTTATTTTTATTTATAAGTATCACTTCAGAATCTAAACACAAGTATTAAAACTTGTGTTTAGATTCTGAAGACTCATTTAATTATTCTTGTTGTTTTTGTGATTGAGTGAATTTTATTGTAAAAAAATAATTAAATATAAGTAAATTGACTTTTAATAACATTGTATTGTTTTAGAATACCTACAAAATCAAAGGTTAAGCTAATTTTTCTAATCAGAACTTTAATCCAATGCAGTTTACATACATATTCAAATCGATTAAATCCCCATGCAAACTGGATTCGATTCATCCTGAGTATCGAATACCGAATCGTATAGGTACATAACTAGTTACGCCGCGAGAACAAACGTCAAAACGGGCCTTTTATTTTGTGTTGAGTATACTTTGTTTAACCCACGTGTACCCACGTGTACCCGCGCATCGATCTGTCAGACAGTACATACAGTACCTACATACCATTGTGGAGGTCCACAATGGTATGTAGGTACTGTATGTACTTTAATGGTATGAATGATAGAGGACCTATCCAGGTAGGTATATATGATTGTGATGAATAATGAACATTTCTGGTTAGGAAGATTATTTTTCTTCTAAGCGAAAATCCCGATTGCATACAAATCCGCTTGCACTTTTTAGACCGTGATCCACTGTACCTACTTCTCTTTTTCACAATTTGATTTAATATAGCTTTAGCCACGCCCTTTATGTCATAAATACTTCCCTTATGGTGTCCTATGTACTTCAATAATGCAAGTACTTACTACGTCATTATTATATACTTATTTATAATTTTTAGTTCCTAATCTACCACTACTTGCTGAATCTTTACGCCACTGAATGGATGCAGCTTATTTTCAATCTGTATACTGCCAAATCAAATTTTAGGACTGATCTTTAATTAGTTTAAATAGCTATTACTTAATAGTTATCACGTGCGGCAAAGATCGACGACGCGACACACGTGCCAGAGGCAAGAATACTTGCGCACTGCATAGCAATAATGCAATAAGTACGGCGCGCTAGTAAGTATTACTAGAGATAATTAGGTACTATCAAGGTTTGCTGACCGCGACCGAAAAAAAAGTCACCAACTAGCCGTTATAAAACTCCTTCACCTTCGAAAAAAAATGACTCAATGGTAAGGTCAAGAGCAAAAGTGAACAGTATTATGTAGGTACCTACTTACTAACTGTCAAAGACTCCGTCAGCGTGGATTTAGATTTTTAAGGTTACATTTTTTTATGCCGAACCCTAATTCTTTAAGAGAAATTAGGAAAACCTATTTAGGTATTTAAATGAACTATAAATCGTAAGCGATACCTATCTTTCAGAAAAAAAATACTTATTGGAAACAAAAGACGCCAAATTTTATTCTCTATAATAATGGTCTTCTGGAGTTTTGGCGCCAACGCTGAAAAAGACACATCGGGGCATTGTATCATTTTCTAAAATTAGTGTAAAATGTAATTATGTGTAAAATCAGTGGATTTTTAAACATAACATCTTCGACAACGTGCACGAGTTTGGGAAAGTGGTATATTAAGTACTATGAATTGTGCTTTTCAACGTTGATTCCAAAACTCCATAGAAGCCTCTAGTACAGTCTCCACTATTTTACTGGGGCAAGACTATGAAGGAAGACTGACTTGACTATTGACTATGGAGACCGTGACTGTGACTAAATAACGAAAACGCTGCATAGTATATTTATTAAATTATAATATTTGTTTGTGACAAATTGCAAAGCAAAGAAGCCATTAAAAAATGGTCTTCTGACATTTTTGTCCTAAAATGGGTACCTTTCTTTACATTCTGAGCTTTCGGCCAAAAACTTAGTTCCAAAATGGCGCCTGAAACTTCACTGGAATCTGTCCACTTTGTATGTTTTTATCAAGAACATTAGAAAATTCCTTTTTATACTCAATTGTGATCATAAACCTTATGAAAAACAAAATTGGATCAGTAATAAAATAGGTACAAAGTTACCTAATACTTGTTTACTGGCCTACATAGACTAACCATAAAAATGAGTTTAAAATGAAATGAAATGAAATTATTTGCTTATAATTTTTATGTATGGTATGGTAATTGATAATTAATGTGCCAGTATCCAAGAATTTTCTGATGGAAGCAAAATCTAGGTTACCTACGTTTATATTTATAAAAAGGCATCATCATCCTCCGAGTCTTGTCCCAGCTCTTTTGGGGTCTAATTAATGAAATGAGGTAATTGCGACATTTGCCTAGAATCGACTGGATGAATGAATCGATTTCTGACTGGACTGGACTGACAGACGTTTGTAAAAAGCAATGCAGTATCCTTGGGTGAACTATCATTATTCAACTTTACGGACCATGCCTACATAAAAAAATTAAAAAGTTAGAAAACAGGTCGTAATTAATTATATAATTTCACAATTCAATACTGCATGATCACCTACAGGGTATGGCAAAGTGACTATACCTTCCTAGTTCTTTACCTTAAGGTTACCAAGTTACCTAATTAACCATCAAAAGGAAGTAAAAGGCGTTTTAGTTTTAGAATAACCTTCTACAAGGACACGCTTTATTGTTACTAGGTCGGTGTGTCTGTCATACCTACTTAGGGCGCGTATCTACCGATGTTATGCGTTGTGTGCAAGCGCAAATTTCACGCAATTTTTAGCTAGTTAGGTATACCTACCTATAAAGCATATTTTGACTTCCTTCTACAAATAGCGCGTTTTCGCAACCCTCCGCTTAATTATAGAACCACGAGCAACAAAAACTTGCCCTTAGAACGACCAGTAGAACTCTGCAATCGAACAACTTAACTAGGGTAACTTAGGTTTAAACTGCGGACTGTAATTTTTTATAATCAAACAAAAATTGACTTGAGTGTTTTTTAAAATTAGGTAGGTACTCTTCCTTGGCAAACAGTGGTTGCAGCTAAACGTATTCATAAGTTCTATGACTATCAAACCCTTCAAGGTAGGTACAGTGCCGTGCATCGCGGCCAAAGCCAGACTATTTACCAACATTGTCCTTTTAGATTTTATGGGGACTCGGAAGAAGTCCTTTGATAAACCCTTTCACCATAGTTGCATTGCACTTTCACATTCTATGCACTATTTCAAATTAGTTAAAGATTATTTATTTATATATTATTACAACTTACAGGCTGGTGGAAATTCGAAACCATATTAAAATGTATTTTTTTTCCGATTCTTTTCTTTCGATCTTTAGGTAGGTACATGAAACTAAGTAGATCTAAATTCAAAAATGTTTTAAAAAATAAACGCATTTTAATGGAAAGCTTACGCTTGACCAAAAAATTAATAATGCCATAATTGTTGCCTATTATAAAAAAGAGCTAAAATAGTTCTTCAGACAGTTTCCTTGTATCTACTAGGGTTATAGATCTCCCCATACTGTCCCAGATTAAAAAGACACCCTGGATGAATATAATTTAGAAGCCAGAAGATGAAAGGCGGAAGCCTGGTCGGTCAAGGAGGTCAGAGGTGGGAAGACATCGACTCCTTTGTCCCAGATTGGTAGAATATAGCTATGGAGAAAGAGAGAAGTGGAAAGATTGGAAGACGCGTTTGCCCTGAAGTTAGGTAAAATGGGCTGAATAAAAAAATGTCTATGACTACCCCAGGAAAAATGCGGATGTTGATGTTTAATGTTGAAATATTATTATTTTCACTTTTAACTAAAGATTTTATGTAGGTAGGTATCCAAATAGGAGAGAGATACAATACGTACAACTTGGTTAAACGTAGGTACAGGTCTTGCCACGCAACTCGAGCATGTACTCGTACTTTAGAATTTAGATGCGCAATAAGGCTTTTGGGTCTCTTTGGCCAGCATAATTGATTGATCAGTTGACGTACCTTGCACCTTTCTATGTCATAGTTAGCTCCCATTAGGTACACTTGCGTTGCGCATGATTTTTAGAATTTTTGTCTGTTTGTCTGTTTATCTATTTGTCTGTGTGTCTGTGTCTCTGTCTCTGTTTGTCCGCACCAAATTTTTGTTCGCGCTAAAATCAAAAACTACTGGAGGGATTTTGATTAAACTTGGTACGAGTATAGTACATAGTTCTGGTCAACATATAGGCTACTTTTTTCGTAGCGCACTTCGTTTGTAGGTAGTTCGGCGTAGGTTGTTTTTGGTCATATCTACGGTTCTACTTAACCAATTACAACCAAACATACGGTAAATTTTTAGTCTAAGCAAGACCTTTCTAATACCGTTCGGTGTTTTATATATTCGGTGTTCAGTAGGTACGTACGTAAAAAGTACTGCACGGGTTTTGATGCGGTTTTTTTTATTAGAAAGGTCTTGATTAGACTCAAAATCTTATGCATATTTCATCACAGTCGGCTGATTAGAACCGGCGGCGATAATAAAAAAACGCGAAAATCGACGTCCACGCGGGCGGAGCCGCGGATAACAGCTAGTAGTTAATGAATTGCTTATTATTGTTTGATGTAACTTTCATGTTTTCATTAGATATTGTTTGTTCTGTAGTTATATAGGTACAATTATAATATAGGTAGGTACCTAAATTCTAACTTTAAGCTGTTGCGTTCCATGATACCTATATCTAATAATGCTATCGGAGATCAATGCGAATAAACTTTAACATTATAGAAAACACATAGTACCTACATACATATAAAACCTAAAACTCAAAATAAAATTTAAATGAAACAAAAATTGAAAACTTAAGATCTAACCTAACATATATCGGTAACAACTTCTTGAATAATCATTAATTATATTTAATCGCGCAGCTAATTATGTGTAATGTTCATATAACATTATATCTATTGATACACTTGTATCACCAGAAAATCCGCTCCACTGAACAGAGTTTTCACATTTTACTTCATAAAATTCATTTTGTAAAATGGGCTATCGGAATTTAAATTTAATTAAGCACATATTATATTCATACGTTATATCCAGCCTAACTCAATGAAATTCATTGAATAAAACGTGAGTACGCAATTTAGTTTTAATTAAACGCGGTTCCTATCATCGGTGAAATACGCTCTTAGTCGCGTACCTGCTGTACAGACAATCTAGGTTCAGAAAATCAATAGGTTCGCGCGCCGTCTCAGTGCATCCGCTCAGCTGTGTATTGATTTTGGAAGCTACTTATAATATAAGGTAACAATAGAAAATAACTTACCAATAGAATGCAATTTTGTCCCCGTAGCCGTTCCTCACGCTCTTGTCCAGCATGTTGAAGCAGACATTGGTCACAGCACCCTCCATGAATTTTAAAAATATTGGCCCCTTTGTTATGTCAAAATTATATGACATAAAATTCCCGCGCGTAGGGGGAGTTTGCCAGTGGAATTCATTTACCAATTCTGACCAGAATGCTTCAGGTTCTTCGAGCGACATCTTATGCATGTCCTGATATTGCTCGAAAGACGGCAGTAGCGATCTGTCAGCGACATAGTCCGTCGGAGAATAAATTTCTGCCATCGCGAAATGCGAGCACTCGTTTTCGCGGTGCACACAATAATGAAGTAAACGATACTAGGTTCGCGCTCCGTCTGAAAGGCCACCGCACCGAATAGACTGCAACACGGCACACGGCTCAAAAGTCGCCGTCGTCTGGCACGACTGGCCTAACGCGAGCAGAGATCGCTTGTGATAATTCAGAGATGAGATGACGCACGGATAGAACGCGCATGCGCGACCTATGCGCACCCTATCGGCCTGATTTCAAACGAATCTGGGCGGTGTTTGGAACCAGTGATGCCACCTCAGTGGTTTTACTACTAAAATTGGTATTTTCGGATACTTGTTAGCTCGCAAAAATTATTTCTTATGGTTAGTAGAAATTGTAGTAAGCTTTGAGTAAAGGAAAATATAATAACGCCAATTGGCTTCTCCCAATGACGTACATTGGGAGAGGGTTTTGTCCATCAGTGGAGTGCACTAGGCTAATTGAATGATTAAATTATATGAAATTAAGTAATTCTGTAAATAATGACTTTTGGTTTTGAAGGGGATTCCCATGGACTATTGAAAGGGGTTCTAGGTGCAACATTCTCAACCATTGTAATCATCACACTGTTACCGGTCAAGAGAGCCATTTGCCTTCCAGTAGCCACCCCAAGCATAACCTGAGTTAAAATTTAGCTTATTACTTAATCGTAAAGTGCGACGTCCAGGTCCAAATTCATTCGAAAATCCAGTCTCATGACATGTAGCAGCTGAGCAATAAATTGGTATGTGTAAAATCGGTTTTGTCGCAAACACAAGATAATAATTTCGAATCCTCCTGAATGTTTTAAAATTCATTGAAATTTAACATTTCAATGGACCCATAACAAGGCGACCGTTCGCGTGCTAAAGTCCGAGAATGCAAGTTTATATTTTGGATGTGAAACCCCGTGTTAAGTCTGTGGAGTTGCAACCCTTGTCAGCGGCCATCTTGTAATAAGCGGAGTGAATGGATTGCACGCTTTTTTGGGTAAACTATTAGTCGTACAATAAATATGCAAAAACAAATTCGAGACAAATTAAATTCTCTATACCTTTGGTTATGTAAATGTAAATTATAGAACCAAAAATAAATCATCATTCATCATTCTCTGAACCTTTTTCCCAACTCAGTTGGGGTTGGCTTGCCAGTCTAACTGTGATGCGGCTGAACTTCGATATTTTCCGTGGAGCGACTACCATCTGACCTCCACAACCAATGGTCATTATGACCAATGGCGATAGGTATCGAAGTTCCAAGTCAGACTGGTTGGACTTTTGTGGGCTCCAACTACCCGGCCGTTACGACTGCCATAGATGTTTGTTTGGCAACCGGGACCGACGGCTTATCGTGCTCTCCGAGGCACTAATAAACCTACGATAAATACACACATAACTTCGAAAAGCATCGAATAGTCATTGGTGTGAGTGCCATGGTAAACCTGGGATCGAACCCGAGACCTCGTCTCAGCAGTCCATTACTCAAACCACTAGATAGAAATTTGATTCTTATATATATTTTTTCAAACCGAATTATTTTTTCGAATTTTATTATTATAGTAGAAGAGTCTCTGTCTACGCCTCTGATAACCAGATGGGCTCAGACGGGGATATATTTTTCTTAACAAATATAATTCTTCTATTAACATGCCTATAATGACTTGCCATCAAAATCTATTCATGGTTATTTTTAATTGAATTGGCTAAATGTTAACCAGTTTTTTTCATTGAGATAATAAAATGCATAGTTAATGCAACAGTTCTTGTTTATTTATAAATAATAATCAAACATTTTACTGAGGCCTTGTTCACGGTGACGCGGGGCGTTGGACAGCGCGGCCCATTCTAATTCTTCCGTAAATTGACATTGTACAAGGATGTTCAACGGCCCCGCTCCGCGCGACGCCCCTCGTCAACATAAACAAGACCTTAGTTTAACGATAGATGCCAGTCTTTATATATAAGTTACTACGACGTACATATGGTTATAATAATGAATTATTATCAATGTAAGGTAGTGGCGCCAAAAGTTAATTAACACATACCTAATAGAAATTAGGAATCACTTCATTATAATAAATCGAAACACTTTATCGTTGTTTGGGGTCAGCATAAATACATATTTAAAGACAAGAGACTAGAGGTAAATGCCGTAAATGCAAAAAAAAAAAATCAAAACAAATATATAACTTTCGCAGTTTCAGGCAGGAAACAATGATCTAATGTTTCGATGTTTCTATAAAATCTAGAAATATTTGGCTTCCATCAATATAATTTAAATAGTTTTGGTGGCGTTTTTAAGCTGAACGCTGCACTGCATTTAGCATTTATTTTCCTGAATTAACGATTCAGTTTAATTTTAACGTGCCTAATATTCACGCTTTTCTTCCTTTTATTATTTCTGCCTACCCAAGGCAGTTTACGAAATACCTGTAACAGGCTGTAACTTCAAGTTTTGACTACATAACGTTGTAAAGGACATTGCTACGCGTCCATACATCATTCGCCCCAGAACCAGCATCAATGGAAAAAGGCTTGTTGAATGTGAAATATTTTTCTAATTCTTATCACATTATATTTCTAAGACGGACACGCGGAAGAAGCGCAAAAACGCCACAAATATGTCAGATTTTAAGGTTATAATACAATTATATATCATAATATAATACATTATCAAGTGTGGCCACCAGAATCCCCTAACTCGATCCCCCAGGGGATTCCAGTGAACTCGTCGGTTCACCAGAATCCCCTTGCAATAAAAATAAGTTTAAAGATGTTTTCACACTGTTTTTTATTTTACAATTTCTAAGAAATGACCTACACTTATATCATTGTTTAATAACTGCAATTGTGTTTCTTGAATTAACTTCTCAATGGATATTTGATCGGCGTTACGTCTTTTTGGCGGTTGCCTTCGCTTTTGTTCAGCATCTCTTTTTAATGCACTCAATAACTGTAGTATGTTGGGGCGTTTTCGACCAATCATTTTGATTAAACCCGAGTTCCAACTTTCACAACAGTTATTAATTTAGAATAGACAAGTGTCCGTGTGATACATATATTTGCGTCACATGTTTGTTTTGTTGGTTCTGGGGCGAAATTCGACGATGTCCTTTTAGTTCAATTTCACTCATTTTGAACACAAAGGTCATCATAGAAACATCTGGCAAGTGTCAATTTTGGGTACGAATCAACTAACTTTTCAACGTTATGATGAAACCTTAAAAATTATTCATTTAATGGTACCACTACCCTACGAACAATGTCATCGCCATCGGTTTCTAATATATTACGTTCAATCTATATTTGACACTAAATTATTTCATAAGATCTATAATGTACTCTAATACATTTTACATGAAATAAATATTATATACATGTATAGGTACTGTATACACTATCATACTATATATTATCATATGACTTTAAACTAATTAGTGTAAAATGTTACACAGGTATTATCGTCATAGTTACATTATTGTCCATACAATAGCTGTTTTGCTGTATGTATTTAATATATGGATATTGCACGAGCCAAGTGACCTTTTGATCAAAATTGAGTTAAGCTCATAGCGTCATAGACCAAACCACCATTGGGTCCCTTGGCTTCTAAACTATTCATATAATAAGGAACCACAAGATTTTTTACGTTTTAAGGCATTTTCAGTAGATTGTTCAATAAAAACAAAAAATATATAGACATTGATTTCGAAGAAACAAGACTGTTGTGAACATCCAGCTCTTCGGGTCTCATAATATTTGTTGTCTCACTTTAAATAAGTACCATTACAAAATTGAACATTACACTAGTTTTAGGTATCGCAATAGATATTCAATTGTGATTCATTTCCAGATTATGATGTAATCAAAATCTAGGGAGATCATGGTAAAGGTCTCTGACGTTTGTGATACATTATCTCAAGGGATCTTGATAATAATATTATGTTAAATAATATAGCTTTATCAATCAATCATATATAGTATACAAATTCAGTAGCCTGGGTTGATATTATCAGGTAGTGGACGCTAAGGCTTATAACACACGTGCTACTATTAGCGATTTGATACTGATACCGCTTATAGACATTCAATTTCCACAAATGAAAATCTCAGCCACTGCTACGAGTATCATCTCGAATTTTTTACTCCCGAACTCCTACACTTTGCACAGATTCAGACGCCAGTCCCAGCAATTTAGAATGTAGGTACAACAACGATTTTGAAATAGCGATCGAACACAGACAGTCGACATTCACCACTTCTTATCATCGGTAACGTTGCTATATGGACATATTATGATTGATTAATCGATTAATGCTTAGTGCAAATATATTATGTACATGCATGAATATGTCTATTTGTAAATTGTTGATGTCTTTATGTAAAATTTTGTTTTAATTTACAATTAAATTTGTAAATATTTTTATCTGTGCTTTAGAAACAATAGTATAGGCTATGTTTCTTTTGGTCTAGATTGCGCTATGTGATATGCCCCAGAATATTCGTTATTATTTTTATTATGTGCACATAAATTAGATTTATATTTATATTTACACTTTAAAAAACAAATGAATTATAAGTACATAGTTAAAAACAAGGACGTTATAAATTTGGTTAGTACTTATATCTTAATCTGATTTGTACACATCAGTCTGTGTCACAATGTATTAACGTTATATATACATAATGATATACTATAAAAAAGCAATTGATGGATTCCAAAAGACTACGACAAATGCTCATAATTAACTATAGCTTATTTTAGCCTGTCTTTGATACGAGGAGACTATTTTAATGTCTAATTATTTGTTGGCGATTACCGTAAATTTAAGTGCGTATCAATTTATTTTAGAGATATGTAATTATTGGTCTTAAATCGTGTATTATGTTACATTCATATTTATAATGGAAATAATTCCATGTAACTAAGGCAAACATATAACGCAGCACCAATCGCCATTGGTATACTTGCTGCTTTAATTGTAACGTATACGTACACGTATGCGTACTTGGATGCGTATTCGTGTGCAATCGAATTTTTGCATCTTTTTGATTTGAACTTGTCAACTTCGTACTTAATACAAGATAGTATAAATGATTACATATATTACAACAATATACAATGAATTGAGCTTAACCGTAATGAATAATAGTATACATCAAATACCAAAAATATAATTATATGAATTGAATTCAAAATTTACACTAAAGTATAATTTATTAATGTAGTAATTATCAATAATTAATTACGATAGTCACATATACGTATAGTCCATGAGTCATTAAATTATTTAAGTCCTGTTATTAGAATAAAATACGATTCTATTTTATATGGTAAACTAGTTACCTGTGCCCGGCGTCATGTCATGGGATGTCGATTTTTCCGCAACATGGCCGAATGTTCTGTTGAATTTAATAAAAGGTTGATATCCTTATTCTGAGAATATTACAAGCACAAAAAAAAATTAATCATACAATTTGTTCCAGCCGTGCTCATATTTTAAGCTTAGCAACGAATTTAACTATTCTTTATTATTCTATATATTCTATCTTCTTTATTTTAAATTAAAAATGGAATTATTACTTCAGCGCGGTCATGATAACCTGCAATTTATACATGCTGCATGCCATTCAAGTGTGTAAGTACCGTTAAAGTGAGGTATATTTTGGTAACTTAAAATAGCTTAAACTAATATTAAAGTTACCTGTGCATTAATATTTTTAAATTAATATATAACATAGAGAATATAATCGCAACTAAACAATAACAAGTTTCTCAGGTAACTTACACACGGCGGTTAGGACGGTACAGCATAGCGGAACAGCTTGTTCACGCATAGCACCATCACTGAAACTCTTTCATATATGTACATACACTATTGTCACATTCTTGTTTCATCCCATCAACACACAGCTTGTGTACACAGCTTTATAATAACTTCTAACAAGGCAATAACTACTATAAGTACATGTGTATTTACACAATATACATCTATTAAAATATAACAGGCTACCAACATTATATTCTTTGTGTCAATTCTCTTTCTATTTTATTTAGAACTAGCTGTTGCCCGCGGCTCCGCCCGCGTGGACGTCGATTTTTGCATTTTTTTACTATATCCGGTTCTAATCAGCCGATCGTGATCAAATATATGCGTAAGATTTTGAGTCTAACCAAGACCTTTCTAATAAAAACATCAATCGTAGACTTAACATTTAACGTATGTTTAATTGTAATTGGTTAAGTAGAACCGGCGATATAATCAAAAACGATAATTAACGTTCGTGCGGGCGGAGCCGCAGGTCTCAGCTAGGTCTTGATTATATCAAATATCAGATACAAATAAACACATAGTATAATTGGTAAGATTCAAAAAATTTAACATTTATTTGATAAATTTTGTAACTACTTTATCACTAAATGCCATGGCATCATCGGTATATTTCATTTATTTGGAACAAAAACGGTTAGGTATATGTTAAAATAGTACAACAATTAGATATTAATTTAATACATAATTGGTAAACATTCACACTTTGCAGATTAAAAGAACTATCGCGCCATCTATTGATACATTTTGAAACTTGCTTCAACATCGGTAAATTATCTGTACTTCAATGATATAACTTCTTTATTTATGAAACGATTTCAATAAAACAAACACTATATTTTAAGTGAAGCTTATTATAATCAAATAGGTAATAACAACCGCAATTAAATGGAATTGGCTGCTTTCGAGATTAGCGCGCATGAAAGTCCGGTGCGGACAAACAGACAAACCGACAAACAGACAAAAATTCTAAAAATCATTGTTTTGACATCTATTTTTTTTTTAGTATTACATTCATAAAGTCCTTAATTTCTTTTTCTCATGTATCTTCCATGTGCAGACACCGATCAGTTACAGATTTATTATTATGTCTATACATATCCATTTAAAAATTAGGTGCTTCTTCTGTGTTGGATACCAGAATGTAACACAACAATCTATTACGCTTTCATAAATAAATAGGATAGCTGAAACAAAAGAAAAAGAAAGAAAAGATGATTTCATATAATTTTATGCTATCAGATGATCTCATAATAATATAAATGAATACCACAGAATATAGACACAGGTAGGAACCCTCGCGCAGGGCAGTAGACCCTGAGCTACACCACAAATATTAAACGGGCAGTCGTTAGACTAGGCAAAGAAAACGCCTTACAAACTTCACCTTCTACCGTTATCAAACCTTTCATGCAAACCCGTCGGAAAGAAATCAATCAGTGTTCTTGTAAGTATTCATTAGAGTTCAACTCTGAGATTACGTAAACGTTACATTTTAACTATGATGAAAAACTACTATCCCCCTTTTATCAAGCACCAATAGCACCACACACCTGTATAGAGACTGCTAAGGATCACCTAAATACCGCCTAAACTCCATCCTTTGTTAAAGTCGATTGAAAAACGAACTAAGGTGCTTAAGAAATAACAACGAAAATCTTACAAAATCAATATTTAGAGCATCGACGCAGGAATACTACTAGACTGCAAGTAAAGCGCTAATGAATAGTATGTTTATGTGTATTTTAAAGCCCATAACACAAGCTATACTCAACACAAAATAAAAGGCCCGTTTTGACGTTTGTTCTCGTGGTGTAACTAGTTATGTACCTATACGATTCGGTATTCGATACTCAGGATGAATCGAATCCAGTTTGCATGGGGATTTAATCGATTTGAATATGTATGTAATCTGCATTGGATTAAAGTTCTGATTAGAAAAAATACCTAAAATACCTACAAAATCAAAGGTTAACTTTGATTTTGTAGGTATTTTTAACCCCCGACGGAAACCCGAACGGGGTGTTATAAGTTTGACGTGTGTGTGTGTGTGTGTGTGTGTGTGTGTTTGTAAGTCTGTCTGTGGCATCGTAGCTCCCAAACGGATGAACCGATTTTGATTCTGTTTCTTTTGTTTGAAAGATGGGTTGGGGGAGAGTGTTCTTAGCTATATTTTATGAAAATCGGTTAAGCCATTTCAAAGATATAAGGGGTGAAAGGGGTGATGAAAAATTGAATGTGTTCAAATATATCCGTGTTGGGTATCAAATGAAAGGGCATAACTTACACATTATGATACCGCAAGTTTTATGAAAATCGGTTAAGCCATTCGAAAGATATGAGGAGTGGAATGTATTTTTATTAGTTCTGTAAGCACACTCCGCGCAATTCGCATTAGCTCTGAATAATTGTTGATAGACTATACGTATGTTGAAATTAAATAATGAATTAGCTATTATACTTAAGTTACCCCTATAAAAAGCATGAAATAAAAATTAAATTAAAAATTTAAAAAACCCCCGACTCACAAAAAAAGCACAATAAAAAAACCTTTAAAAAGTAAAAAAATAACTGTTATATTATGACCTATCTACCCTAAGTATTGAACCTTTATTAACTAACAGTTTGTCTCGTCGGGGACCGCTCACCTAATCATAACCTAATCGTTTGTCTCGCAAGATCTAGAGCGGTCCCCCTGACGAGACAAACTGTTAGTTAATAAAGGTTCAATACTTAGGGTAGATAGGTCATAATATAACAGTTATTTTTTTACTTTTTAAAGGTTTTTTTATTGTGCTTTTTTTGTGAGTCGGGGGTTTTTTAAATTTTTAATTTAATTTTTAAAACAATACAATTTTATTAAAGGTCAATTTACTTATATTTATTATTTTTGTTACAATAACATTCACTCAATCACAAAAACAACAAGAATAATTAAATCAGTCTTCAGAATCTAAACACAAGTATTAAAATAAATACAAATAAAAGTGCGCGTCGGGCTTGAAAAAAAATATCTCACTCGATATTTTCTTTCCTTAACTGATTATTAATAGTCTGTGGACTAAATGAAAAAATCGTTACGCACAGCACTTAGCCGAGTGGGCGGTACCTGTCAATGAAAAATGTTATTATCTTTAGAACATTTCAATTGATAAAAAATTAAGAACTTCATGGGCACGAACTGTCAAAGTGGGCCTTTTATTTTGTGACAACTATAGTTAGCTACGCTTACATTGGGTCTAGAGAGCGCTGTGTAGGATCTTGTAGGATATTTATATCTTTAAGAAATACGCTTTCATAAAGCGCATTGCTAAGGAGAGGAATCCCTTACCGTCGTTTTCCCAGATCTTGTGTAGCGAACATATACGATAATCACTTAACACCGACGAGATATCGAGCAGGTGCAATCTAATAACTATTAAATAAATTCGTCACTAATAAATACAGTCGTATGCTTTGCTAATTACCTTAAATAACGTACAAAATTGTTATTAAAGTTCAAAAGCGTACCAATTCAATCGATTTGATTTGGCTTCACATGTACTAAGTTTTCACCACGGTGTTTCGTTTCTTTGCCTGTTTTTGGCTTTTGGGTTTATGCTAGGTGGCTAAAGACATGAGTCGTCGGCGCCGCAGCTTGCGTCCGCATCGCTTCCACGCCGCGGTGAGGCAGTACACGACGGTGATGATGGCGAGGAGCGTCATCGCTCTGCTCATCATACTCGGAGGAGAGTGCTCGATCCCCGCGTGCCGGGAAGGCGCCGCGCCTGCTCCTCTCCAAGTTCTAGGCGCAGGCTCTGTGCCTTCTATATCTGGAGCACCTGTAATGTAACCACAGTTCAATGGAACATAACTCAATTTTCAAACGTATTTGTTACTTTTAGACATCTTCCTTTTTTATTTACGTGCGGGAATCCCCACGGACACCACCCCCCGTGCCAGAGGAGCTTGAATTATGTCGGACTTGAACCGACTCAAACCGTACGCCGCGCCGTTTCGAGTCAACATTACTTACCGATACTTTTAGGGTCGGTGGGCTGATGCCTGGGCGCAAGCGTCCTTGCGGCCGGGGCGGCGTGTATAGGCCGCGGCTCCACAGGGGTGGGGGTCACACATTCCGGCACAGGCCGCGGCCCACTGCCGTCCGGGGATAGAACCCGCGAGTACACATGCAAGCGACCACCCTCAGCGCGTTGGGGTAACTCTAGAAAAGAAAAAACAATCTAAACAGCTGGTATAAAAAAATATATATTTAGATCCAAAGTGGAATAGAATGGCATGGAATGGAAGAGAATAGAGAACGACGAACGAAGAAACGTCTGTAACAATGTCTAAAAGTGAAGTAACAAGTAACTACACTAATTTCATACCTGAAGGAATAATATGTACGTCCCGTAGTCTATGTTGTTGCGGTGCAGCGGCATCCTTCAAAGACGAAGGCAGGTGCCCGACCAGAGCGTATTGTAGGGCTGCTAGGAGCAACCAGTGGCAGTTGCGGGCCGCCCCACCCTCGAGGCAGGAGGAGTCACCGTATACTACTAGGCGACCCGACTGGATAAAAACAAATATGGCACAAGTTCGTATTACCAATAATTTTTTAGGTTTACTATTGTTGGATAAAATACGTATGACAAAGAAGGATGGGCATATTGGGACCACTCTCCAATAGCAACATGATAATTATATATCGTTAGATAGGTGTTTTCAATTGGAACAATAATCATTACGACAGCTTTGTTGTTACTGCTGTCCGTTTGAAGCTATGAAGCTTTTTATTGCTTAAGAAAAATATTAAACAATTATTTATATCCACGTACGTTACAGACATAAAGGTTAAAGAAAACATATTTGAACAGAGAAAACGTTTTGCTGTACCGCTACACCAATTTTATTGTCAACATCAAAAAGTGTTTCACGTCGGAAAATTTGGCGTCAAGGATCTCTGGCGTTCCATAGCAGGAATTGAGTAATCAATGTAAGAACGGTGCTTCAATTGTGATTTTCAGTTAATTAAATATTACCTTGGGCAGTATTTCCATAGTGTCATTCGTATAGTCTCTGGTTTCGCCGTCAGTTTGCAGTAGGCCCAATATTGGCACGTCGACCGTTGGGCCCTGGTTCGGCGTGCCTGGTCCGCCACTTGGCTTCTCGCCAGACATTATCTATATAATAAATATGATACATAATATTATATTTAAAATAAAATAGGGTTTAGCCTAGCCCACTTCAGTTTTTGAAACCAATGACGAAATCGGAGTCAGCCGGGGTGCGAGGGAAATACTTTTTAGGTTGCGCTTGAAGATCCGAGACGGAGTGCGGTTTTAGTCAGTTCAAGCACAATATAACCGCCCCGCTTGGCGGTGTAGTGGTACCCGGGGGGCATATGGACTTGTGCAACATCAGGGGTATTCACACTATGGAGGACTGGCTAGAAAGGCCTCACGGCAGCCTCTCGTTCCGGCTGACGGTGTTGCTCACAGCGATGGTGCACAGTGCGAGCAAGTGATGCTCGAGAAGGAGGCGGCGGAGAGGATGCGGAAGAGAGGAGAGGAAGCGCGCAGTAAGAGCGGTAAGAGTCCGGCATAAATTGCCCCGCTGGCTGGGGGAGGGGGATAGGTATCCATGAGGATTGCCGCACAGAAAAAAGGGGGAGTCACACTCGCACGCTGCCTACCCTGGTAGGGGGAGGGTTGGGGGGATTCGGACCTGCTATATGGTGAGCAGTGAGCCCTCACGTTGACTTTAAAACAACGTCAGCGCACGTCCACGCGAACCATATACCCAAACTAAAATTACTGATTTCAGTGGCGATTGAAGCAGGAGTATACACAAGATACATAATATATATTATGGTACATAGTAAACGTTTATATGAAGCTACATAACAACAAGTGGAATCCTTACTTGATGTCCCTGGTCAACCAGTTGTGCAGTTATTAAAATACCATGTTCAGGAAAGCTGTGTATGTGAGTACCGCTTGCGTAGTACATTGGGTGGCCACCCAATTTGAATGAGCCTTCGAAAACACGATCGCCTAGTGCCACCTGGTAATAGAAAAATCTCATATACATTTTTGTACATGTAGGGGTAAAAGAGGGTAGTAAGCAAAATATCATCACTTACTAACAAAGAGAGATAGTAGGTAAACTCCAACGTATCGGCTGTAATAAAGATAGACTTGAGACATACAAAATATTTTTGGTTAATGATGGGCTCCCGTTTGACCATTATCTCACCTGTGTATATGTGATAACGTGGTCTAGGATGAAACACGCTTACACAGAAATGACCTATATACCCACGTACCGAAAATCCAGGCTCAGGCAAACTAAATACTCTACATTATCTGTAAATTATCTATGTTACTACCAAACAGGGCAAGGTAAATAAATCATAATGACTTACCTGATACATGCTAAGTAAGTCATTCAATGCGGGGACATTGGCTCCCCCCGTTTCTGGAATCCACCTAAAAAAAATACAAAACAAATAGTATGAAAACATATAATCATATCACAGTTATTTTAATAGCTTATTGAAACTAACCAATCGACAACACACGTCTAAAGGTTTTTTCTGATGGACCAAGAGCCTGTGACGATCAGGTCAATGTATCTAAGTATGTTTAACCGCAATCTAAAACCCATAACACAAGCTCATTAAGCTATGCTTTCTTTGGGTCTAGATAGCGCTGCATAGAATGATGTAGAACACATATTATTATATCTTACCACTGTCGAGTGTTTTCGTCATAAAATTTGACATGTCTTAACAAGGACGCGTTGTACCAGTCAGCAAAGACCACGAGCGAAAGGCCCGAGTCAATCGCTTTCTTCAAGGCTGCCATCTCTTCGGGAAAGTATTCGTCTTCGGGGTCCACTAGTAGCAGTGCCCCATATAAAGATGTGTCCACACAGGTTATAGGTGTCCCTGTTAACAATTTAGGTACAATCAGCGTCGACGATCATCATTTGCATATTAAGAGTTTTTGAAAATGAAAATTTGAAACCATAGAAGTACCTAGTTGAAGTAATACCCTTCTGTTAGCAAATGATGCCTGTATTAGGAGAGGCCCGTCTCGCATGACAGTACATTGTATCAAGTGGGAAGGGGGGTTATAGTAAGCCGAAGAGCGATACCTATGCTCGGACCCTCCCAGTAAGTCGCAATATTGCCGTGAAACCAATTACTACATCACGATGGCAACATCGACACGAGAGAAGAAGTAGATACAATAAAGTTTCTTATACACAGCATATTTTGATAATAACCATAAATAACTAAAATGCAATCAAACAGATTTTTAGGTTAAAAAGTTTAAATTGAAATAAAATAAAAATTGATGAAACATTAAAATGAATTGAAATCAATATCGAATCAAAATTAAACTTAATCATAATCTAATGTTTTTAGGCAATGTAATTTATATTTGATGTTTTTATTTAACTACTTGTTTCTATGCGATGCATTTTGCCACAAACAAGTATAGTGTACGGCATCTAACTTGGCAAGGTTTTGGAGTAGTGGGGCCCATACTACTCCAAAATCTTGCCAAGTTAGATGCCGTGCACTGTAGGTACTTTATGAATCCTTTTGCCTTCAACTTACCCATAACCTCCAAATAAAATCCATGTTCTCTAAGGCGACGATACATATCACGGAAGTTAGTGTGGACGTGGTCAGCGTGCCAGTCCAAAGGGTCGTGCTTGGCGCGGAGGTCGTCTCGGGGAAAGTAGCCCCCAGGGTATCGGAGACTGTGGAACTGGTCCCAGAGGAGACGACGGGATCGGACTGGTACCGGGATCACACGAGCACTATGGGGCAAAACAGGTTTATCGTAAGGTTGTATTTTATTTAAATCACTAGCTTATGCCTGAGACTCCGCCTGCGTGGACGTCGGTTTACGCCTTTTTTAACAATATCTCCGGTTCTACTCAACCGATGTGATCAAACTTGCGTAAGTTTTAAGTCTGATCAAGACTTTTCAAACAAAAGGTTCCGCAACAAAATCCGAATCAAATCTTCCTTTTTTTTTAAATCTGCAATGTACACAGCTACTTTAAAATTGTATACTTAATAGTATATAGACAGATTATTAAAAATCGCTTTTATTATGGGTTATACGCGGACATTTACCGTATGGGTAATGTAAGCGACGCATTTTTCATAGTCTTTTCACCGGAGTCATCGTAGCTCTCTATGGTTATGTTCACATGACCCTGAAAAGAGAAACACAAGTATTTACACTCTTTAGACACTATTCAAAAAGTTCAAGTCATAAGCTGGTCATTGCTTGTGAATAAGAGTGATACACACCTCAACAACACCGTCGAAATCAGCTCCTTGTTCGAGTACTGAAAAGCTAAGCGCGAGCCAGCCGGACCAAGGCCACAGGATGTGACTGTAGTCCACCGAAACAGACAGCATTACGCCGTGTGGCAAGTGAGGGTGCCATGTCACGTCTTTCTGCGAAAGATTCCATTTCGAAAAATTAGTATTTAGTGCATATTTAATATATCCATACTATTATTGCACACACGCACGCACACACGCACATACTCACGCATGCAAATACGCACGCACCCAATAGTAAGCTTCTAATTACTTGCTCCACAATACCTACTAAAAGTTATACGTACCACTGTACCAGAGACCCCGAGTCCGTTGATGACGGTCACGTTGGCGATGGTAGGCTGAGCGCTGTAGTACAACGGTTGCGTACAATAAGGCCACATATACTGGCACTCGGTCAGGTCGATGTAGCTGGGTGACAGGGACGCTTGTGGCTCGTACTTTCTTAGAAACTGAAATTCGATTGTGATATCTGTTTTCAATTCTAAACACGTTGTTAGGCAAACAATCCCGAAAATGGAGTTAGTAGTACTGAAACTAAAGATAAAAAAAATTGAGCGGCCGTTTTGCGAAAGATTTATTTTTTTTAAATACTTTTTAGAATTTTCAATTAGCATTATTCACGCTCCATCTTGTTAGTGCAGCTAAATGAAACAATGCGGGGTTATTTTTTTAAAGTAGTGGATTATGGTAACCAATTATATTATGTACCTGATAGGCGCTTATAAGGTCAAGTTTCCCATGGCCCTGTTCGAACATATTCGGGCCCGTCAAACGTTGGGCGGTCATACACAAAGCCTGTTTTACTGCAGCTGGCGTCAAATTGTGCCGAGGTACACCACTAGCCAACAATGCGATCGCACCCGCCACTACCGGTGATGCTACTGATGTTCCTGTAACAAATACGTACATTATCATGGCCTCGATTCTGCTACAGGCAAACCACTGTCATGCCACTGACACTAAAAAAAACTATTTAATTGTAGACTTACCGCTATACAGTTGTCAGTTAGTCTAAAATCAAATGAAAAGAATTCATTAAATTTTTTGATATTACTCTACAATATATCATTTAATTTCAGACTTTAACTTGATAAAAATAAAGTTCAAAATTAAATGGTATCTTTTAGTGTCAGTGGCATTACAGTAGTTTGTTTTAATAGAATCGAGGCCCAGGTTTACCTACCTATAAAATTGACTCCATACTCAGTGCTTCTCGCTTTTAAACCTTTAAAACTGTTTAGACCAAAAAAAAAAAAACAGCCCGCTGAGTTTCTTGCCGGAGTCTTCTCAGGTCTGGGCCGCGTTTCGAACCGGTGGTCCATTTACTTCTAGTTTTAAATATTTATAATTTGACGTTTTGTAAGTGCCGCTTAAAATGGTCTATACAGAATAAATGATTTTTGACTTTGACTTTGACTTTGACTTTAGAATTCAAGTACACAAACATGTTTTTAGTATGTGACACAAAGCGTCCAAGCTACATAACATCGGAGCGCCGTGTACCTACCTGCGAGTTGCAAGCAGCGCACGCGTCCGTCCTACACCGACAATGCGAAACAAGTCAATTCAAAAAATCTTCTACCATTAGAATGTTACATTATCACTTTTTGCCCCAATATTCCCATGGGATCAGAACTAACGGGGGTAGTTACATTCAAACTGCTTGTTAGCAATTACACATACCGCTGAGAGAGCGACATCCGCCCGAGACACTGGAGCCTCGTACACCACTGCCATACGTCACGATATCCGGCTTCATACGGCCATAGCCCTGAAATACAAATACATTTGAATTGTATTGCACACTAGCTGTGCCCGCGACTTCGTCCGCGTGGTTTTACATTTTTAAGGTTACAACTTTAACTCCAGTGTCCAGCCATTTCAGAAATTAGCCGCAACAAACAGACAGACAATAATAGTAAAAAATGTATGTATACATTAAAGGATTTCTATTTGTCTCATCCTTCAAGCTCTTGTTACTCAATGTCAACTCGATGTAACTACGAAACGGTCGGAACTTCGCTATTTTCTGTGACTACCATTTGACCTCCAAAACCCACTGGTAATATCAAAGTTCTGTAATTAGACCAGATTAACGGCCTTTTTAGGACGCCAAATACGCGTAACGTGGCACAGATGTTCTTAAAGAAACCGGGCTCAACCATCTCTTGGCCAATGACGTATATATGCGTCATTTGAACAATCTTTGTGGCCAGCGATAGTACTTTGTTAAAACGAAAGTGGCAATGAATCTGTTAACATAACATACTTGCCGAGGCGCGGAGGGGTCTTACTGTGTGAATAGTCACCCATCCTGAAGTGATCTAGTCAGATCAACCTTAGGATGGGTATTAGTATTACTTTAACATACATACATAACATACATATATACATACATAAACTCACGGCTATACCCCCGAAGGGGTAGGCAGAGGTGCTAGCACCCACATTTCGCCAGTTTATGTTTAGGTCCCAATGTAATAGGTGGCGAGCCTATTGCCATTAACCGGGCACTTATAAACCTGCGATAAATACACACATAACTTCGAAAAGCATCGAAAAGTCATTGGTGTGTGCCATGGTAAACCTGAGATCGAACCCGAGACCTCGTCTCAGCAGTCCATTAACCAGACCACTAGGCTATATTACTTTAACATTGCAACTTACTTGTGGTAATTCCCAAGTAGTCATGCCTCGGGACGAAAACTTGGCAATTCTATCATCGAAGCTGATACCCCCGACGCCTATCACGTCCATCTGGTCAGCAGGGTTGTTCAGAGTACCGTACAAGGGTCCATCGTTACCTATAGCCGATACCATTATTACCTAAAATTAAATTTTTCCAGATTACCTCAGTCCCAAATTTCATTTTATTCTATTCAGTCCTACTCATGACGGTACGCGTTGAAAACGAGGCTGTGTGTCACCCAAATTTGATTGTCTGGATATTTTAAACTGACTAAATAATATGACGATTGGCTGCTGTAGTGGCTGACTAGTGTGTAGGTGTTTGCGTACCGACTTGTACGTATAAGCCAGTGGGCCGACTCTGTGTATGTTGTCAATTGTATTTTTCAACGCGTTCTGTCCATAGTTTTTTTTAGTTTCATGGTCTCACTGGCGTAATCAAGCCACATCCATTCATTCAAACTTTCGCATTTATTTAAAGTCACCGGCAATCCTCAACATTATTTATTGGTTCGTAAAAGCACATGCGCGACCGTACCTCACTACGCCGACATTTGTTCAAGATCTTTGCCAGTATATATTGTAAGATTGACACACTCCATACTGAAAGTACCAAATTGTTAGTATTTTACCTTGTGCAAGTTAGTTGACTTACCTTATTGGCGCTAAGTTCCCATACTTTGTCCACAAAAGGGTGGTCCATAAAATCCGGTCCCCCGATGCTTAGATTCAGAACGTCAATTTTTCTCATAATCGCATAGTTGAATGCATCTAGGAACCACGATGTATATGACACCTGTAAAACATAACACTATGGTATCTACCCGAACGTTTAAAATTAGCCATAAGTGTACGAAATGTACACCTTAGTCTCTCTAGGCTAAGTTTAATTCGGACTATTGCAACACATACATTGCAATAGTCCAAATGTTATAACACTAAAGGCATTTACCTGATTATCAGTAAACACACGGAATATATGGAGATCTGCGTCAGGAGCGAATCCAAGGCAATCAGCACGTGATGCAATGACACCTGCCACAAAAGTCCCGTGTCCCAGTGCATCGTCAAGCGTGTTCTCGCCCGTCCAGTCTGTGCGTTCCCGCACTCGTCCGAAGTGCGGATGGTTTCGAGCAAGGCCCGTGTCAAATACTGCTACTTTAATGCCTTCACCTTTAAATAGTTAATTGATTATCTAGTCATTTGACAGTACAGGAAACGAATATAAACATATTTCGATCGTATTAATAACTTACCAGTGACGCCAAGAGACCAAAGTAGATCAGCCTTTAAAACCGATGTTATTTGACGAGGTACAGTCCGCAATAACTTCCTAGATGTGTAGCCACCATTCTACAACATAAAGATAACAATCATTGTATGCGTGGATAAGGGTTTAGAGCAATAATAGTGGCGTTGTATGAACTCAAGTGCTACCTATATATCGAAAAGGTAGTTAAGTAACCCGTGAATGCCTGAATAAAGTAGGCCACAGAATACCTATGTGATTTATGTGTACAAAAAATTCACTGTGGTAATAACAGTAAGTACAGTACCTCACGCGGTTTCCTGAGAGAATGCAGTGCTCGAGCTCGATGATTCCGCCAGCCGGCATACAAGCATCCACTTGGCCCACACTCATCCTAAATGAAATTAGTTTAAATGTTTAATTGTATTCGAAAAAGTATTAAGTCCCAGTTTAAAAAAATGCATACATAACGCTTTACCTCATGAATATATTTGATAGTGCGTGTGACTTGTCTTTGGGCAGTAACTCTTCTGATAGCTGGGTGATCTTTCAGAGCGTCCAGTGCTTTACGCCCAGCATCCTCTAATATTATAACGTCAAAGTCACTTGGATATTCTTTAGCAGGGTTGTCCCGTTTTACTAAAGTCCAATTTGATACCTAAAACAACATTATTAATTAACTTGTAATCATTTTCGCTTAACAACTTTACAATTTGTGCTGTGGCTGTGGCCTGCTAATGTCAATGCCAATCTTTGACCCCAATATTGGTGAATAGGGACTCAAAATCAAACAAAATTAAACAGCAGAATACTGCATTTGAAATGATCTGTTGAGTCTCAGAGAAGTCTAATTTACTTGATTCTTTTCGAAGTAAAATTGCAGATTATCATAGATATCTTCAGAAATATAGGTAACTCACTGTATAATATTTATAAATGCTGAAATACATTATGCTCTGCAGGTCAACACGGTCAAGGTCAAGGCTTGTTGTTCAAAAGTCCAAAAAAAACTAGTTAAGAAACCACCCTTAGCAAACACCTCATATTATGATGAGATTTAAGACCTAGATTCTAAGCTACAACTGAGGACCTTTAGCTAGACACATACAACAAGTCTGTATATAGTCAATTACTGATCACAGATACAATATGGGCTGAAGAAGACAGCATAAGATGTAATAAATTATCGTATTTGCATAATTTGTAAGGAACTATGTTTGTACATTGAAGATATTTAAAAGAAATATTTAGGTTTTTATGGACACAATATTTTCAAAATGCTTATCTGTTTATCTGATTGGAATAATACTGAATGGATTTTCATGTGGTTTTTTTTGTTTGAAAGGCCATGCTCAGATTAAAAATCTTACACATATTTTGATCACAAGCAATTGGGTATAGAATACAATCATTATGTCTAATAAGGAAAATATAAATATTTTAATAACCTATAATCACTCAGTTAGTGAACTAGGGTTAATTCTTATAATTTTGTTTTAGAATGGTTAAGCAGTGGAGATAATTCCACAGTTACATAACCCTTTACAATGTAGCAAAAACACTCATGCACATGAAGGACATGGACATTAGTGTCAGCTGTTCTTATTTTGAGCATTCTAAATCTAGCGATTCACCGGGACATCTCTACCTCAGTGAGAGATTCGTCAGAAGATTGTGAAGACTGGTGGTTTAAATATGTAATAATAAATAAAAATATAAACTCTTAAAACACTTCTTTAAGAATGAATGAAACATTGATAAGTTAACTAGCTGCTGCCAGCGGCTCCACCCGTGTGGATGTGACTTTCACGTTTTTTTTACTATATCCCTGGTCAGCCGATTGTGATCAAATATCCGTAAGATTTTTAATCTAGCCAAGACCTTCCTAATAAGAAACCGCATCCAAAACCGTTCAGTACTTTTTACGCCCATTGCTTAACTTAAAGGTTCACTGCTCATTCCCTGTAGTTAATAGCGTGATAATATGTAGCCTCTTATGTTGAACTGACTTCTTAATAATATTGCAGTACTTTTTGAGTTTATCCTGGACATACAAACAGACAAAAATTCTAAAAACTATATTTTTGGCTTCGGTATCGATTGTAGATCACACCCCAAGTATTCTTTTAAAAAAATAATGTACATATTTGACTTTCCTACCATTTTATTATGTATAGATATAGATTATATTGATGGTTTATTTTATTATAGTCATAATTACCCCAGCATTTCTCAAAGCAGCGCTGACATAAATCTCTCTTGTAGACCGAGGAAAATAACCCTTAAAAGTTATTATGTGTTGCTTCGGCTGAATATCTGAACTGAACTCGTAGTCGACACGTTCTGATGTTGTATAATTGCACATTTTCTCTACGTTTAATACATCCTCATCGGCAAATAATAACAGGAATAAATGTATACAGAGAAATAATAAACTAATAAAAAACTTCATTCCACTAGCCCTCATATTTGGAGAGTACCTATAATTATTATATAGAGCATAATTACTCCATAATTACGCACAACTTAGGCACCATGATTTATCATTCAGATTTTGCCAAATGTCAACATTTTACTGAGTCGTACATTGGTAATACAAGTTGTAGTACCTATAATGAAAATTGAACATGAATCTAAGATTCTGAGCCACCTGAGCAATAATAATTTATGCCGACTTGCCGAGCCGAACAACAAGAATCGCTGTCAGGTGTCAGATCAGTCAACTGTCAAACAAAGAATAAAAGCTGTCAAATGTCAACAAATTGTTATTTTTTTAATCAATGAGTTCTATGCGACGTATTTTGCTACAAACAATTATTATAATTTTGCATTTGAATGTAATAAGCAGCATTTTCGTTGTAGTCACAGTCAAGGTCTTCATAGTCAATATTCAAGTCAATCTTCTTTCATAATACCCCAGTAAAATAGTAGAGACCGGTGGAGACTTTACTATATGGAGTTTTGGAATCAACGTTGAAAATAAATGAAAATGTATCTAATATATGTACTACTTTCCCAAACTCGTGCATACCATGTCGTGCACTCATGCACACACGGGCCAAGCCCACCCCAGAATGTCCCAGTGCCCACCCCAGGATGTTGGTTTACCGGTTGTACCATGAAGACCGGTACTATGACAGGAAGGTGCTCTTTTGACCAAACCAAGAACATTATAAAAATATCCTTGACCAAACCAAGAACATTATAAATATTTGGACCAAGTTCCCCAAACCGCTTATTCTTTGCCCGTGATTACCCGTCCGATCACTGATCTGTAGGTATAATTATTATAATCAGTGCCCGTCCTTGTTTTTTTTCTAAGATATGCAAATGTCAAGTGAAATTTTGTCATTATTTTGTACTTACTCCGTTGAGTTATTTGTTATTTTGTTATGAACTTATTTATACCAGAAACATAAAAGAAAAGGTTGAATTTATATATATTTTATTTAATCTTATGTAGATATTTAAACCAATATAATGATTTTGATGATGAAATAGTAATAAAATAATTAATTTTATTATGGCTTATGATTTAGCTGACAGATTCTCACGACCTCCAAAATACTTTCGATTTTACGATCCAGGCGCGTACCAATTTCAAAAAGATGGATTAAAAACTAACACAGCTCCATTTCTTTCAAAAAGTCAACGAAAAACTAGCTGCAATTCTGCACTGTGGACAGAAGCGATTTACCATTCATCCTTACCTCATAAGATAACAAATATTACGTCATTGAAGTCTACAGTCAAGAGATTTCCATATGAGGCCCTCAGTGCCGAAGATTTGGAGGCAATTCTTTGTAGATGCGGGATTGAAAGCGATTGCATTTGTACTGATTCCGAATATGTACCGGTGGAACCAGTATGTCAACGCAACGTGAAACGTAGATTATTTAAGGGACCTGTACCTTCAGGTTCGCAACATAAAATAACTACTGGTAAAACTAAAATCGAAAGTCCACCGTTCTATGATGCGAGAGTAAATGAGTCTACGGCATTTTATCATGGATGTAAATGGAGTCATCGAACTTCAAAAAGGTCTCAACAAGTTATGGAACCTCGACCTGGCCCTGCTGATTATACCCTTGAAAGAAAGCCTACCATGGAGGAAATTTGTAATGAAAAGGTACGGGCCCTTAAACGAAAAACATGTAAACAATTGCGATTCATAGAAAAGGTTCAACAACAACACTTATTAGAGGGTAGACCAGGACCTGCGGCTTATTCTCCGGAATTGCCTAAAGGTAAAAGTCTTCAATTCTTAGGCCCAAAAGCCAAAAGATTTACCGACAAATATGATTTACATCCAGGACCAGCTGAATACTGGTTACGACGGGATTTTGATCCACCCGACCAACCCGAAGTATTTTGTCAGGCAACTCTACCAGAACCATCTTGTTTTGGAGTAAAAGCTAACAGATTTACCATTCAAAAAGAGCAAGGGCCAAGCCCAGCAACTTATAACGCAACTTACTCTCCATGCCGCTTTGTACACTGTCCAACAGCACCGTTTGGCTCTTCTTCCGTGCGTTTTAAGGAAAATGCCATAGATGATAGCGATGATGAAGAACTAGATAATGAAGATGAATGTTTGCCAGAAGCTTTAAAAAGTTATCCAAGCCCAACGTGGGAATTTAAATCAAAAACTATTCGTATTAAACCTCTAATTAAAGAGAAACCCCGCCAAGCTGATCCAGCACAAAATAAAAACAAGATAAAAAGATCTCTAAAATTGCAATATATTGCTCCTTTTAATACGTCTGAAGGGCGATTTCAGCCATGGTATAATTATATACCAGTACGTGGCAAATACACAACTCCGGGTCCATGTTACTACGATATAGAGATTCCTAAAACACTTCCCGCTGTTAACCATGGGCCTTTATTTAGAGCCGTTCGGTTTCCCAGATATAAAATAGACACTCCCGGACCAAACCAGTATGCAATTTTCGGTGGTATTGAATCTATCTTAAAGACCCATAATGTAAAATTGGCAGATAATATAGAAAAACAACATAAGTTTGTTTGGGAACGACCACCTGAACCAACCCCTTTAAGTTACGCACAACGAGAGACATTGTTAATTAATCAGTGTATTGCTTTACTAGAACCTGATCCAGATCTTGGTAGGAAAAGTAAATTAGCCAAACCCAAATCTAATGTGAAATCAATAGTCAGTCAAGTTACTGATACATCTAAAGATAAAACGGAAGAAAAATCGAAAATGTTACGGTGTTTCCTGTATGCACACCAAATTCCAAATTACTTTTGATAGTTACAGTAATTATTAAATTAATACATTTAAGAGACTAGTACTTATTGCCAGCGCTGACAATCGTGGGGAATGTCCCCGATTTGCGGGAAATTCCCTTATCAGTGCGGGCTAACCCTTGTTATGTTAGCGCGGGGAGAGGCAGGCATGATGAAATTAAAATTCGGGGAATATCGGTCAATCTAGTCAGATCTATTTTTTGGTGAATTCTAGGTGAATTCAAACTACGGTCGGTATAGGATGCTTAATGCGATGAATGACCGCAGGCGTCACCGCTACGAGTGAGAGGCGCTGCCGTCTTTTTTGCCCAGGGTACACCCCGTGGAGGTTCCCTGTGGCATGGCCCGGTGGCAAGAAAAATCGGGGTAATTCGGGGGATTGCCATACTGATCTGGGGGCCGCCGGATCAGTATGGCTAATCATCATGCTTATTATGGGACTAAGGGTCCATACCATACAAACAATGCGACGATACGAGTGAGTAGACTTGCATTATTTAAGTTCTAAACGGATTGGCACGATCCTACTAATCCTTCTAATACACTGACCTGGGCCTCGATTCTGCTAAAGACAAACCACTGATATACCACTGACACTCTAAAAATGCTATTTAATTGTAGACTTTACCCTTATACAGTTAAAGTCTAAAATCAAATGAAAAGAACTCGTCTAACTTTTTCATTCGCTCTACAAAATATCATTTGACTTTAGACTTTAACCTGATAACAATAAAGTCTACAATTGAATGGCATTTTTTGGAGTGTCAGTGGTATATCAGTGGTTTGTATTTAGCAGAATCGAGGCCCTGTATAAGTACTCGCTGGACTGGCGATCCATCCCATCAAAGTGTGCCTAATTGAAAATCGCCATTTTGGCGCTGACAGCAGCCGTGAGTGTACTTGGAACTAATACTATATTAATGATGGACAACAACAAATAAATAAATGTTTAATTTCTCAAAAACAATGGACTAAGAGCCCGTGAACCCCAGACTATCGTTATTTTATAAAAACTGAAAGTTTTTCAGCGCATGCTCCCAATACAGGTAAGAACGATGGCCCATTATGAAGTTAGGGTCATAGTGGCTTTGGCAGATAAACGGTACCTACTAAAGTGTAGCAAGCGCAAGGCAGTGGGTGCGAGTGAGACGGCAAGTCAGGTCTAATGCGACCCCTCACTGTGCATATTATGGAATTATAAAATTGGAATTCTAATTCCAATTTTAGGTTTATTGCGATCCCTCACTGCGCATGTATTGGCATTATATAAATGGAATTATAATTCCAATTGTGTAATTCCAATACATGGGCTGTGAAGGATCGTAATAGACCTGACTCGCCATGTCACTCACACCCACTGCCCTGCGCTCGCTCCTACAGCTACCCTTTAGTACCGTGTATCTGCCAAAGCCACTATGACCCGAACTTCATAATGGGCCATCGTTCTTATCTGTATTGGGAGCATGCGCTGACAAACTTTCAGCTTTTATAAAATAACGAAGGTCTGGGGTTCATGGGCTCTTGCTCTACAACAGAACTGTGTTGTGGTGTCTTAGTCAATATTTAATCATGTTTATAATCACTGTACTCAGAATAGAGTCTTTTACGTTTTTCATTGTGTTGCGAATATAATTATTATTTCAATCCTTTTTAAATTTTAATCGATCATGATACTTTTTGAGGTGACTAGTGAAGTTACAGTTGAGTTATTATACAGTTTCATAACTTATATTTTTTTTAAATTATTATTTTGTTTTGTTTTGGGATTTTGGACAAGTTAAGATGTCGAAATTAGGGGCATTACACTTGACTAAACATACTGGAGTAAAACATACAGCTACAGTAATATATTTCCATGGATCAGGTAAAGCACTATTTTATAAACAAGTCTTATAACCTCGAATTTTATGGTTATAGTAGTCTCCAAAACTTATATGCATAGGTTATACCTAAATTTATCACAACAATAGATTTTAAGGTCTTGTGTTGAGTTTAGCAGTACCAGCAACTATAAAAAGTTGTGTTATTAACATGGTTATTAACTTATGTAACGTACCTACCTACTATATTAAGTAGTTAGGTAGGTACCTCAGACTTAAACTACTTTGAGTTAGGTACGTATAATATTTTACGCCAAATAATTTTTTTTATCTATTGCTTTATTCATCCAAGCATATTTAAACGTTTCATTTCATTTCATCACATTGCAGTTATTATAGGTAATAACGAGAACAAAATCACATCAAAATTTTTATTAACCAATAAGCTTTCCTATTGCAATTTGGTTTTAAATAAAGGAAAGGAGTCATAACACACTGAACTTTCGGGCTCCCATGTGCAAGCATTGGTTGCAAGAGGAGCTTAGAAGGAGAAAATAATCCTGTGGATGATTCATAATAAAATTCTTCTTCATCTCAGCATTGTGTGCCGATTGCATCCGAGGCTTACACCTCAGAGCCCGGGGTCCGCTTGTCTGCTTTTGTCAGAAAATTATGTATATTGATCTTCATTTTACTTAACTTCCCTATTACCCCAGGATCACAGCTGATGCTGAACACAATAAATACTTAAAAAATAAGACCAAAAAAAAAGGTTGAAATTGTTAGAGAAATTTCTTTTTTATCAGTCTGTCTGTGTGGTTTTAATCAGGTTATAGTTATTACACTTATAATAGTTTTAATGGGTTTCAGGATCCAATGGAGATGAGATGAAGCAATGGGCTGCGATAATGCTTAAAAACTTTTCGTTTCCACATATCAATATTCTGTACCCAACAGCGCCACTGCAACCTTATACTCCAGCAGGTGGGCTGAAGAGTAATGTTTGGTTCGATCGAGCAGGTGTATCTATCCAAGCACCTGATAAACTGGAGTCTATAGCAAATATTGAAAAACATGTGAAGGAACTAATTCGAAAAGAAAATGATTCTGGAATACCCAGTGAAAGAATTATTGTTGGTAAGATTATTTTGCCTTCATTTACTTAACCCTTTGCAGTATTGCGGTGCTGATTGATCTTGTGACAACATTAATAGGTATTTAGCATCCTTACCAGACAGTACACCTGCTAATTAATGAATGAGACTCTAATGCAAGCCCTGATGACCTCCCAACCCTGATAAATCAGGGTTGGGTGGACAGATGGCAGTCCACCAAAAGCCAAAGTAAACTAATGAAAGGAGGAGCTTTAGCACAGACCCTCTTCTGCAGGCTCTGAGTTAGGAATTTGGCATCCATAACAGCATCTCACTAGCCATAGTGCACAACATACATAGATCATGGTCTACTACACAAACCAAATACAAGTGCAGGCATCAGAATAAAGGAAATTGTTGAAATATAACCTAAAAAAAGGAGAAAACGACACCAATTCACCAATACGGCCTGTAGATTCCATATATGTATTCCATATCCTGTAGATTCTATAACCGTCTGAAAGACCTTGGCCTGTCGAGAACTGCAGTAAGTTCTGTTTTAGAACGAGTATCTAAGGCTGCATTAACAGGTTCCTTCCAAATTTGGCTAGGCAGGGCGGGAAACTCCAGCAGTGAAGGTGAGCGTTGATGCGCATCTTAAAGGGGGCCTCCTTAAACCTACACCTAGGTCGCAAGTCCTGGGAACTGCTCGGAGTTTCTCCCTCTGCTACACTATGGACCCGGCACCCGCACGGTGAATCCATGGAACGCTAAGAAGTTCGTCTCTCTCTCATGCACCAAAAACTGATCTCAGACCCCTATGTCCTGAGTTCCACTCAAACCCCTGAAATCACAACACAAACCATCCCTCATATCTTCGTTGCAGTAGCATATGTGAGCTGGAGCAAGCAGAGCTGTGAGTGTAAAGAGAAAGAGAACTAACACTCATTGAGTCCAGGACATAAAAGAATGAGAACAAACAGAAGTTCCATCCAACGGAGAAACAACAAAATGGGGGCAATTGGAGCAGAGACAATGTGAAACCCAATAGAACAACATAGATCAAAAACAATGAGAAGAGAAAACCCATAACCAAAGAACGCTGAGCAGCTGTATATGCGTAAATTCACCATTGCTTATTACTTAGTAATAATGCTGAAATACTACTTGGAACAATAGCTTTATTACCAAATAAGATAAGATAAGAAGATGAACCAATGAAAAACACTAATTTCTGGCAATGGAATAACAAGTCTATCCATGTAAGCATCATTATCACGAAGTTAGTCCCAGTGTCCTCCAATCTTTGTCCTCTGAAGCCTGGTGTCTGATCTCCTACTTTTTATCTTGGGTTTTGCTTTTCTAAGTGTTAGCGAGAACGACTACCTACCAACTTCCAACCCCAAGATTAAAAACTGAACCAGAACCCTGTGCCTCAATCAGCAGGTGTACCAGGATGCGGGTGAGGTATGTGTGGGCCCCTGACATCGTGGAGGGCTCCAAATACACCAATAGTGTACAATATTTAATATATAGTATTGTAACCTATGTAAAAACCAAAGCTTTAAATAATGATGATAAATTACTTATACAAAATCTGCTTTTAATGAAACAAGAGAGCCCTGTCCATTCTTCAGCAGGTGCACGAGCTAACAGATGAGATTGATTAAGGCTGAAAGCTGTTGGTAGGGCCCTGTGCACCCCCCATCACTACGATGCGAGCGAGGATTCAGGGCTGCACACGCTGGTCGAGCTCTTCCGGACGGTGGCGGGTGCGGACGCTGAAGGCGTCGGAGGTCTTGCGACCTCCGTCCTCCATGAGCGCAGGCCTTTAGATGGCGGGTGGAGCCGTCTGTCACCCTAGCAGAAGCAGGCCGAGGCGGCGGCGCGAAGCAACGCCCCCCTATTCCAGGGTCATGACGGGAACACCGTAGTTCCCAAACCCGAGGGGGCCATTTCGAAGCGGGGTGGGTATCCATGAAGATTTCCGCACGGAAAAAAGGGCCCTGTGCACCCCAATGATGACATTAATATGCACTATTTTGTATCCCCATCTATTCTCGCACACAAGATAAGCATTTTTTGAAGTGTTTTGATTCAATTATTATCTATGTTGTGATTGTATTATTTTCAGGTGGTTTCTCAATGGGAGGTTCATTGTCATTTCATACAGCATACAGATGGGACCGAAACTTAGCTGGAGCGTTTGTATTCAGCTCCTTCCTTGGTGAAAATTCAGTGGTTTATGATGAACTTCAAAAGGCAGCAGGTGCTCGATGTAAGTTGCTGGTAATATAATAGGTTGAAACATTGCAAGGTTGAACAATATTGGCCTGTTTGTGTTAGGATAAGTGACCCTCCTAATTCAAAGTAAGCTGTCCCGTCCTGGTTCCCACACAAAACATCTATGGCAGTCACGCATTTGTGAGAAAATTACTCAATGGTCAGTTATAATAGTTACCGATTGTTTCTGCGTTACAGTACCACCTCTACTTCAACTACATGGGGACATCGATGACCTCGTGCCTGCAGAATGGGGTCAGATCACACATAAAAAAATTACAGATCTTGGTGTACAAGGTGAATTCCATATGTTACGGAGATTGGGCCATTCAATTAACAAACCTGGCATGAAAATTATTAAAGAATGGATTGAAAAGCTTTTACCCGAAAAATGACTTGTAAATTATGGTAAATTGTTGTTTTTATAATATACTACCCGTTCGCGCTAACTTTGCCGCTGTCAAAGACATCGGTCCCGTAACTCATTGGGATATTACCCTAATAGAATAAGCAAAGCTTAAGTGATAGAAATAGCATTGTAACAAATTTTTATGTATTTATTGATTCCAAAGACTGGCAATAATACGTGATTAGTGTTGTAGAAATAGACAAATCAGTGTCTTAGCTTTATGTAATAGATCATGTTGTATTTATTTGTACCACAGAACAAAAAAAACATCCTTAGGACTAGAAATCGTATGGGGGCGTGTTTGTGTCGCCAAAAACCTAAGTGTAATTGCATTTACCTCACACATATACACTTGTGTATGTGCATGATGCAGGCTAAAATATAAAGAAATACTTTCTTCTAATATGCTTCTAATCAAAAAATAAGTTTATGCGATTGATTTTAAGGTTTCTTTTCCTATAAGTTTTCACGAAATATTTACTTCAATATTCTAGAAGTTTCTATGGAAAAGTGTGGAAAAGTACTGACCCCTTGTAACTTTTCCACACACACATTTTAGTGACACACATAAGCTAGCCCTAGTTCCATCCCTGGGTGCCGTAGTCGGCTATGGGAATTAGGCCTGGTGCAGGTTCAGCAGCACCAAAAGGCACCTATCAGGCGGAGGCCAAACCGCCCACAATTACTTTCCCAAGGAGGGTTGACGTCAGGCAGGCGGCAGGTCTTAAAATCATAGCCAAAACTATTTTGCAACATGGCAGTATTCTAGAAGTTTCTATACTCTGTCCAATTCAGGATGATAAATGATAATTTTGACAGTTCACGTCTATGCAGTATCGTATTTTTATATACAAAATAATACCGCTAAAATTATCGTAGCACATTGACAAGTACCGCCCACTTTTCGTAGTGAAGCGTCTTGAATTCAGCACAATTGACTATGACACAAAGGAGTCGGTAGAATCGAACTTAAATTAATTTATTGAAATTATTAAGTACTTATCTACTACAATTTTTTGTAATAATAGTTAGCTAAGTATAATGCAAAACATAAATACTGTACCATAAAACTTCTCTTTTATCATCCTGAAGTAAGTTACCTAAAATAATAAAAAAATAAATGCTTTTGTGTTTTTGTAACTATCGATTCCATATTCTACGGGAACGATAATCGAAAATCAATTAGATTCATTTTCGATTATACTTTATGGGATACTCTACTTAGAGCTGTTAAAATTATCATTTTAGTTAAGCTTGTGAAAATGTACAACAGAATCATCCTTACCAGTGTTATATTTAGGGACTGATTTGCAATACAATACAATTTTAGACATCTATTGGTGTATAGCAAAACTATAATGTACATTGATTTTACCATTGACCGCTAGATGGGGTATTATTGTGATAAATAAATTTGTGCTTTATTCGAACGTGGTTTAAACATAATTTTGCTGTACATAACGTTAAAATGGAATGGGAAATGGAACAGATTTGATGGTACTCTGTAAATATCATTGAAATTTATACCTTATCATAACGTACTTTAAATTCATTTTAGTAAAAAAAGGTGTGTAGTTCTGCTCTTCTTATATTTTAAGGTAAAATGTATGCAACCAATAAGACGTCCTAGAAGTCTGTGTGAGTGTATTTTTTGGCGACAGCTATTTCTTTGTATTTTTACATAATTACTACTATGGTTTTTTAATGTTCTGTGATTTGTACCTACATGTATCACTTAAAATGGAAATAAAGTAATGAACTTATATACCATACCTACTGTGAAATATATTTTATTTTATAATGATAATTTCCATTTACATTCTCCTATAAATTTGCATAATAATATAGTTACCCACAAAAAACTTGAATAACTGCCTAAATAAACAACTAAAGAAAGGGCTGATCAACCTTTGATGCGAGCCCTTAGAGGTCGTGATTAATTTGACATAATCTATAGAAACAAAATTAGAATATCTGTTTGTAATATTGAAATGACCACTTTTTTTTAAAATTTTTGTACTGGGTAATTTCTGAAATTGCTGGACCAATTTTGAATGGATTTTCACCTACCTATGAATAGCTGACGTAGGTAATAAGAAGTAAATTAGGATACTTTCATTTTGGAAAAAGAAGTAGCGTTCTGCGTAAAAAAGCCTTAAAAATGTAAAATCATGCGGATGGAGTCGCGGACGCAACTAGAGCGATAAGGCATCGAACAGTCGGAGGCGCGGGCAGGGCCGGTCAATTTCACCGCGATCGATAGTGCAAATGGAATCCTATACTATACACCAACGCACACGAAGGGCAAAAAGACCGCGCCGCGCGAGTGTCCGGCGGGCGCTGGCAGCGCTTTGTTTTCGTGGTGAGGGCATCGACGGGCAGACGCGGTCGTTATTACTTCGCGATGAAAAAGACCTACCCGCCCCACCGTTGTTCGATTATAAGGTTGCATTTGTCCGCGCAATAGCTCATGTCTCTCGTCAGATATACGCAGACTATATAATGCGATCTAATGACAGTAATAATAAGAGTGCGTCGCGGATATTTTGATTCAAATGCCGCCGTCGCGCTCCACCCTTACCACAAAGAGATCTATAAACGTGTTCTGCTCATCTAGAGTAAGTAGGTAAGTAAGTACCTACGTTGTCGAAATTGTTGCCAAACTACTATTGTTATAGGTAAACCTACCTATATTTTATTACATCATTATAACTTGCGAAACTATTCCCGAGGTGTAACACAGGCCTCACAGTCAATGCCAACTGCCCCCGCTATAACGACTCCGTCGGGGCTTACTGTGACAAAATTTAAAATTGTTTCCAACCGGCACCAAATATCATGACAGCTTTTATTTAAATCACTTTGTTATTTGTTACAGGGTCTGCGAGGGAAATGTCTTTTGGGTAACACCCCGGCAATTGAGACTGGAGGCGGCGTGCGGTTTTAGCCGGTTCGATTCTGACATAACCACCCCCGATGGCCGACGGAAGTGGTATCCGAGGGGATTGCCACACGAAAAGGAAAAAAGAGATTAGTTTCAATGATTATTCAACCTCCTTGTCCTTGGAATAAAACTGACATTTTTTATCAAAATAATAAATATTGTATTCTCTATTCTCTTCAATTCTCTTTGAATCTTTGATCTTTGAATGACGTTTGAATGATAACCACAATACGTCCACAATAAATAACATTCCGTCATTTTCAACACCGATAATTTATAAATTTATTATTATTGGTCTGAGTTTATAATTATATTTATCATTTTTTGTGATTGGCAATTACCTAAGTACGATTGAGGTTGAAGTACGATATTGTTCGATAATTAGATGATACTAAGCTTTATGAGTTAAACAATTTCAGCAGTTTATTGTACGTCATTATAAACAGATGGCTCCCAAAAAAGGTCCCCAAGTCCCCGATGAAAACGCATGGCGGACAATAATTGAAGAAGCACCTTTGGACGAGAAAGATTGGTCAGTGAAAGTTATCCTCATTGAAGCAGCCGGCTCTGATCAAGACAGAATATATTTAAACAAATTTGAAACCTTTGCAGCCGAAGAAAAAAGATTTGTTGTAAAGAATATTTGCAAAACTGAAACAGTCTTTATGATAAATCAATTAGGGAGTGAGAAAAAAGTTAAAGACGAAAGTCTTCGAGTATTTGAGGAGGGCAATGCGTTCCTCAAAGAAAAAAAAGATATACCACCAGATATAATCGCATTGATAATTAAACATCTCATCTTAAAGATGAAAGATGAATACCTTTTCATTAAGTGGCAGAGACTCGAAGTTAAAGAAGGTATGGCAAAGGAATCAGCAACTATGGTTAACAAAGCTGAGGTTAAAGGCACAGTTACCGCCTTTCTTAGTGCTGCCGCGGCAGCTTCAGAACCACCTCCTACTCCTCAAACTAAGGGAGGTGGTGAAGCTGAAAACCCAGCGGCTATAGAAGGTAAAAAGTACAATACTTTACTTAGAGAGAGAGGAGAGGAATGGAGAGATAAAGTTTATGTGGATGATTTTCCATCAGATGGACCAAATCTTTATGTCGCTATAACTGGGTTCTTGGAACCCCATCTACCCGGATGCCTCATAAGGATTGGTATACCTTTGACGTCCGTAGTACAGATTCGTATTGATCCTACCACAACTGTAATACCGTCAACTTTATTTAGAGCTACAAAAAGGGGTCAAAGTCAAACAGAGTTATTAGCAAATCAGTCATTACAATTCTGGGATATATTACAATTATTGCGAATTCAGACAAATACAGCAAATGATTTTAAAAATACTGCGTTCATCGTATTTTCTCCACCTTACTGGGATTCGGATAACTTATCAGGTGAAGCTGATAAAATATACGATGAGTTGTGTTACCTTATGTATGATATACAAGATTTGTCTAGACAACATATGCATTATCTAGAAAATATGGCTATTATTAAGATTGCCAAGCATGAAGATAATAATGATTATAAAAGTTATTATCATAAACTAATTGATGACATACCCTTAGAATCTGTAACCATATATTCTATTTTGGATAGTATTCTTGCAACAGCTTGCAATAGCCAGAAAATAGACGCTGAAAGCAGCAGATCATCATTGTCAACAGCAGTCACTATAAATACGATAAATGAGATAGATAAAACAGAAAACCTGGTTAGAAAAGTTTTCAGTGTACTGTGTAAAACAGAAATCGATAAAAAGTCTTATCGTTTAACATACGGCGAAGAATATGAAAATCACAAAGATCCAATTGTAATTGATTATGGAGATAGTGCGAAATACAATACTTTTCATTTGGGAAATCTCAATTTAGACCAAATTGTATTCTCCTCTCTTCTTGGTATGCCAGTTCACAATTTATGGCTAAGACATGATCGTCCAACAGATGAAATCGAAGCAAAAATAAATTTCCATGTAAACGTTCTATTATCGTGTTTTGAAAGAGAAGATATAGAAACATCAGAGTTAAATAGACTGCTTCATATCCTGGCATGTCGTAAATTGTACAATAATAGAAGTTCGCTAAAAAAGCATCACCTACCGCCAACAACTGTTGCAGAATTTAAAACACATTACTTAAAGCGTAGTGTCCTCGCTAAACCCCTTCAGACTTGTTCATCTTTAACACAAGCTAATCTTATGTCGCCCCCTTACACTTCCATGACTAAAAGTATGGATGACTCTAAATCATCGTATAGCAGCAGTGATGACTCGGAGGTTCAAAGAATAAAGTTCCTTTTTGACTGTCCTGATATAAGTGAATTGGTATCAGCTGCAGAAATAGCTTCCAATCAACCTATTAAACACATAATTGATGATTTTGATTACTTTGAAGATTTTTCTGGTATAAGCGCATTTCAAATTATGAGCGAGGCGTTCAGTAAATATAACTGCGTGGATTATAAATACTGTGAAGTGACTGATTGTTTTATACTGATGTTCTTTAATAGTCACAACAAAGATGGCATATCTCGTGATGAGTGGCGTTGCCATTTATCTACTCCTATTTGCCTGCAAGATTTTTTTGACTATGTTTTAGAAGAAAATTATGACTGGATACAAGACGAAGAGAAAGTATATGATAAAAATATACTGTTAAGAGAACTTTCAGAAAGCAAACATTTTATTGATCCAACAGCATTGAAGTCTTGTGTTCAATACGACGACGTTGCTATGGATATGCTACTGGAAGGTTCTCTTAAATATGATGAGTTTGTTAAAGTTGAGGAATCAAATCACAGTTTAGTTGATGTTATAGAGACAACCAAAAAGGCTACGACCGTACAATCTACTGTTGATAGTAGTAGGAAAACCAAATCGCCAATGAGCTTTTCTCCTAAAGCAGTCAAGTACTCGTCAGAATTTCCCGATACTGAATCCACTACATGCATTGAAATACCTACAAAGCCTTTCTTTGGTTATGATTTGGGAGACAGGAGAGTTGAAGTTTTCGGGAAAGACTCAATATTTTTTTCTCGGGATGGAACAAAAATATCAAGCTGTTATAGTTTGATAATACCTATGAACCTGGAATATATTATTTTGAATATAACACCGGGTAATAGTTACAATGAATTTTGGATTCATAAGGCGTTAGGGGAATTCATAAAACCAGAAATTATTGATACATGTGAGTCTTTTAGAATTACAACTAAAGACCAAGTACTGATTAATATTAAAAAACAATCTTATACAATTCCAATTCATACGAGTTTCGTCACTGATAATTTGGAAAAAGTTAGCTTAAGTAAAACCAAAGCTTCTAAGCTTAGCATGCCCCAATTACTTGAAAGTAAACATTTTCATTCTCTTTTTCTTACGTGGCCAAATGGCATGATCACAGAATCCGTTCACGAAAAGAATTCTTCCGCTGTGTCTCATATTAAGCAATATCATCAGTGTGCCATGTCCAACCTTGACGAAGAAATGCGTTGCATTAGTTTGAATGGTGAAGTTATGATCTTCAAAAGTTCCGGTGATATTGATGTTCTTAAGCCTGATGGATCTATCATAAAAATTACCAAATTTCATAACAAACCTATAGTGAATGATCTTCATCATCAGGACCATTCTGATATTATGTCCGATAAAATCAAAGGCAAAACGAAAATTAGCAAATCATCTTTGAAAGCATCCAAACAAGCTATGTCATTGGATGAAAGTATTCATGATGAGGTACTAGAATATGAATTAGTGATTGAGGAATTTGAATTGCTTGATACTAATGGGCTTAGACAACATTATAAGAATGATACTTTTGTCAATATAGAAAAATTACTAATACGGACCGCTACAGATTATTGCCTTGGCGAAATCTTTTCTAGGCGCATGGATGGAACAAGTATATTACTTAATAAGGATGGTGTTCTTCTCGTTACATTCCCTAACAAAACTAGGATTATCACACATTATATCGTAGATGATGAAGAAATATATCCGGAATGGACGGATGAAGAAAAGGTCATATTTGATTTATATGGTTCTGAAGTCGAAGTTCTTAATTCTGGGGGTTCCGAATATTCGCAAAGAAGTTATATTGAGAGTGATCATGCTTTTTCAAGGAAACTAGAAGAAGAGGAATCTAAAGAAAAGAAAAGGATGGATGGTTACGTGAGTGTGCATGTGATATATAGTATAGAACATGAAAATTTTTGTACTGTCACAATAAATAAATTTAATGGAAATATTTCTTTAGACTCTCCGAATGGAACCTCGGTTGTGCTTGACCAAGATAATCACTACAATATTACTTTAGATTCTGTAACAACCGCGCATTTTGATGGAGAAACGTTAGATATTTCTTACGAAGCTTGTCCTGAATGCAAGTCCTTCACAACGTGCAATGTGATAATAAAGCCAGATGAAGCCGATTGCGATCAGAATTGGGTAGAGGCTAAAGATTCATTTGGTAAGAAAGTTGTGGTGAGTAATGAAGGTAATATTGTTTTACTCGAGGAGACGTATTCTTCTGAAAGAATTGATGCTGAAGACGTTTCGGAAGCACCAAACCTACAAGCAGAATTAATAGTAATTAACGAGAATGAGAATAATGTCGATGATAAAGCGGTAGATGCAAAGTCTGAAAATTCTGTAACATTTCATGGTAAATGTAGAGAAAAGTATTTAGCGAAGACCTTGAGATTTTTTATTCTGAAACGGTGAGTGAAGTAAATATAATAATGTAGTAGTCGGTACGCGGCAGTTGCCAATTCAGGTTTTATATTACATACTTCGTCATACGTCGCCTACTGAATACCTACCAATAGAAACCAGAAAAAATGGATGAAAAATGATTCTAAAAATCCTAGAAGCCGATTGTAACTCATCCTACCGATTGAATATTAAACTGTAGGTACAGGAACCCATTAGAACTCCAAATAAAAATTTAACCCAACGGGGTCCAAACTATGCAAAGAACTTGTTCGTTTGGTCGTTGAGGGCACAGGTGTGACTTTTTTTTATCGTGTGGAAATCCCCACGGATACTACCCCCGTCGGCCATAGGGGGTGGTTATGTCGGGATCGAACCGACTAAAATCGCACGCCGTCTCGGGTCTTAATTAACGGGGTGTAAGGTTACCCAATAGGGGGTGGGGAGAGCATGGCGCCTCTTCGCCGACGGTGGGGTGTAGGGTGACAGGCGGCCGTCCTGTCACCCAAACGTCGCGTCGGCGTGCAGACAATCAACTCGCCTCCCGCTCTCTCCCCACTGTGGTCTCTGCTAGTCAGAGGGACACGTACAGAGCCTCGGAGCACCCCTCTAGAGGGCTGTGGCGAGTGGGATGCGCTGCTCGCCTCCGTTGCCCGGGTGCACTACGTGGAGGTTCCGGCTCGCACCCAGGGCACAGGTGTAACCTAATGTAATCTGTTGTTAGAGAGCTGACTTGCTCGGAACTTATACACCGGTCGCTGATCGAACAATACCAACTCGCCTGTCGCTGGCAACCGTGGTGCTCTATCAACGAGTATGATTCCTTTGGAGATAATCGAACGCTGGTGTCCATGCTGACTCCTATACATCTCACCGAAACTGAGGTTAGACTCATTTAGGTTGTACTTACCTACCTAGTTCAATAAAGTTAGCTAAGCTGTACCCGCAACTGTAGGTTTTCTATGAATTAAAATCGTCCCAACTGTCTGTTACATCGATACACAATCTGTCTCTGCAGCCTACTGCCTGATACTGTAGTGTACCTAGATGCTGATATGTATGAGTTTGTTTGATAATCAGTCACGCAAAAACGGTTCAATGAATTTTACTGAAATTTTGTACATCAGGTGGAGTAAGAGAATAAGATAAAGGTTATATTATATTAGTTATCCTGGGTACAGGTTCATGTCGGCAGCGGGAACGATACCGTAACGTGGGAATATTCTACAAAATAGTAGGTTCTTCCTTCAACACACAGTCGTAGCTAATAGAGAAAGAAAGGTTTCAGATAGATCTTTGATTTAGTCAAAGTAGCAACGACTGTTTAATTAAACAAAAGTACCTAGGTAATTTTTTAATATTTAGGTACAGACCAACGTTTTTTCTTAATGATAGGTATGTATTTTAAGAGTCGCTGATTTTAAGTCATACCTACTATGTGATGATCAAAGGGTTTAGTGGCTTTATGTGATTTGATTTTTTATGCTAACTTGAGTTAAGATTCGCTCGTTGCTACACTTACCATCTGCAAAGATGAAGGGGAGGCAAAAAGCAATAATGGTAAAAGATAAAAAATTGCATGTAAGAGTACCAGCACTCTCACGATAAGCGGTCCGTCCTTCTGTGACATTAGTTACGGGTAGTTATTACCTAAGTGATTATTGTGAACTATATATCTATACATTTCTACAGAAATGGCTCATGGACTCCAAACTTGCTGACAAACCTAAATACCTCACTTTCAAAGACCTGAAGGAGGATGAGGGCAAAGGCTATTATCATTGGATGCGACCATATGAAAGATTTGAACCTAAGCCAATGAAGCCCGAAAACGTCTTGCCTCCGAGACTACCAAGAGCGTATATATTGAGGTTAGCATTTATTATTGTTTTGTAGTTTGTTTAGATAGTTTTGCTTGCTCTGTTTTTTTGGTCTGTTAGTATGGGTTAGGTAAACTTGGAAACCCAATTAAAACCACATCCTGACGTTAAATTGGACTCAAATTTGATATACCTACTTGTGTATCCTCGGTGACAATACGATAATATGGTACCATGACGCTGGTCTGAAGTTGGAGCCGGAAGGGGTCCATAGGAACGTAGGATTAGATGCCCAACAACGCGTCGGTTCGCCAATGCTGTCTACTGGAGCCGGTTGGGATTGTCTTGCCAAGGTACACCAGATCCTCGTAACACATAGCTGATGCGAAAGACATCGTGCTGTTTTAGTCGATTCAAGTCCGACATTCCCACCACACCGCTAGCATTAAAAAAACCTAGGTAAGTACACACAACTCCCAAATGCCCCCACTCCCAACAGAGAATGAAAGGTTGTATGAAAGTGCGAGAGGAATAACTGCGAGAACTGGAATGACAAAGAGAATTGGAATGCGAGAGGAAAGCTATACTTAGGTTAAATTAAGTAGGTAAGCCTTTTATTAAACAAAGTTAAAACAGGCACCTGCTTCAGAGCGGTGGTGGGAAAAGACGCCACACCGCTAGCTCCGGTGAGGACCTGATGGGGTTTCCACATGTAAAAATACCTCATGCTTTCCAGCGACTAGAATATTATCCACGTGGACCTGTGGAGTCGAAAAAGCTGTTGGTTAAATGTAGGCACCTGCAGTAGGTTTTTTATTTGATAGGAAAAGTTACAATTAAACTTCTGATTCTTTGATAGGACTTTAGTTAGGTTACACGACACGAAAGAAAAATACATAAAAAGGTGGAGGATTTGTAACAATTTATAACCGTAAGTTCTGTGCTTAGTTTAGTTGTAAGTACCTCGAACCTACTTAAGACCCAATTTTTCAGTCCAATAAATTTTGACACTACAGAACCTTAGAAAAGCAGTGGAAAGAACCGAATAGAGAAGAATTTAACGGCGCTAAAGAGCTTTTAGAGGCGATATTACGATATCGAGCTAAAATGGAAGCGGACAGTGATTCTCTGCTAAACGTGCCTATAATAGACCCAAGGTCGGAAGAGGAACGAATCATCGATGACATGGTCCAGAAATTAGCCCATGAGTACCTACGTTTTAAGTGACTTGTACCTACTTAGATAGCTTGTAATTAAGTATTCTGTAACAAAACTTGATGATTAGACACGTACCTAGTAGGTAAGTATCTACCTATCTATGTTTAGTTGCACACTGTTGTAGGAACGTATGAAGGCGTTCAAAAACGTTTAAAGTTAAATACTTATATTAGATGTGTGTATTTGTGAGAGGGTATGTGGTGTGGTGACTGCCACTTTCCATACTTTTCGTTAATCAGAATGACACGTGGAGACGTGGAGAGCCTCGGGCCACCCTCTAGAGGGCCATTCTCGCCTTGGCTGGAATATGCCGCAAGCAGCAGCGTTTCACCTGCGATTGAGAGCCGTTGCCGTCTCTGTTGCCCGGGTGTACCGCGTGGAGGTGCCCACACCTTAGTTTAATACCTACCTACATCTACCTACCTACCTACCTACTCAAATCCTTCTATTTGCCATGATCCAGGCATACCTACGTACCTAATAATAGAAACTATATTAATTTTTGGCAGAGCTTACGAGGATCTTCAAAGGCGGTTGAATGAAGACGTGCAGACGCGGGCGACTCTTACTATTACGACGAAACCTCTGCCCCCCGCTCCCGAAGAGCTAAGTGTAGGGGACGAGGCTTCAGGAGGAGGTAAACATTACCCACAGAATGTTCTATTAGGATAATGTACCTACTCGCAGTCAACCAAGAACCAAAACCCATTGTTTACTAAACTTAATTCTCGGAAGGAGATGTTAAGAGAAGAATGGACTTTATGAAAACTAACGTATACCTACTAACGGTATTTTAAAATGACTATGACGCTTTTCCAAGAGAGGCAAGAATGCTAGTCTTAAAGATTTCTAGACCTAAGGTCCTTAATGCATTATAAATGACTTCATTTTGAACTTTTTTTTGAATTCGTCTGTTTACGATAAACACAAAAACAACAACATTTTTGTTTGAAAGGACAGACTAAAATCTTACGCATGTTTGATCACAATCGGTTGAGTAGAAACGGAGATTAGTCAAAAAACACAAATACCGACATCAACGCGGGCGGAGCCGCCGGACTAATGATAAATAAATAGGTGACTCAATAAAATATTTTAAAGCAATTTTATTTTATGCAAGCAGAGCAAGAAAAGTCGTCGGAAGACTTGAATCTGGAGGAAGAACATTTGAAGTTGGTGAGCCAAATGGAAGAAGCCGAACCAATGAGCCCTAACCTTCAAAAATACTGGAGAAGACGCAATGAAGAGAGGAAAGAGGAAGAATTTTTCAAGTAAGAAAGAAATTCTTAGAAATTATAGTGGAGTCAATTTAATAGGCCACATTTGACAATTCATCAAAATTCAACATCGCAACCTTGTAACGGCACGCCGCGGTTCGCATCAAATTGTATATTTTTCGTTTTGTTAGAACTGCACAATTTAACTTTTTTCAATTACTATTACATATTTATTGTAATAATGACAGATACAAGTGATTTACGTTTTGCTTTCACCAATAAACAATTCTAAACATATTAGACAATTTCTGATCTAAAGAACTGAACGCCATTACCTTGTCATTACAATGTTGTGTCAGTTAATCCTTTTTCTTTTTAAACACTAGGCATGTTACTCTAAAAATCGAAAGCTGATAAGTAGAATCGAATGCAATGATTACTTGTGAAGAAATATCATCAAAAAATTAATAACCACGTTGTGACAAAAAATTTACTGATTGCATTTTTTGCATTACAGTATCGATCACCAATCATCTCCCAATAGTTATTTTTTAAATATATTCAATGAATAGAATTGACCTCTCTACAGTTTTATTATAAGTATAGATCATGTAACTTGTCTTATTTTGCTCCTTAAATTTACGAAAGAAAAAATAATAACGAGACAGAGATTCACCTGAGGATTTTAAAAATTCACATTATCTTTCAAGTCCGTATCGATTCATTCGTTTTAATCGACCTTTTTAACAGGTCACCTCATTATGAATATAAAACTGACAAACGTCAAATGTGACCTATTAAATTGACTCCACTATAGCAGGGTTAATTGCTGACTTCATAGCGAGATTTAAAGGAGGTAGGACACGACGGTATCTCCCATCCGAAATGAGCTGTCCGACTGAGGTAGTACCACCGCCCTACAGAAGACCGCGGCCATAATAACCATCGTGTTGTGTTCCCGCCGCGCCGGTAAGTAGGGTAGCCAGAGTTCACTGTACCCCTCTTCCCCCCACCCCTTCCTAGCCGTCTACCCTTCCCTTCAGGTTAGGCAGCGCGTGTGTGACACCCTTAGTGTTGCACACGTCCATAGGCCACGGTGACCGCTTCCCTTCAGGTGGGCCGTGTGCTTGTCTGCTACTTACGTAGTCTGTATAAAAAAATACGAGTGGCACTCGGAGACTGCCGCAGTAAAGCTATTGCAGCATTTTATTCAATATGCATGGATGCATGGATTAACTGTTCAATACCTTAAATTCTAAGTATGCGAATACTAACTAGGTACTTATTTATAAAGTTGTATGCATGCTCGTTACGGAATTTCTTGACTCTGTCCCCTCAAAGCCCGCGATAAAAGCTATATAATAGCTTAAAAATATATTAAATTTTGTACTTAGGTACCTATCTCTAGAAATATAAAGAAATTACAGTAATTAATCTAATAATTTCACTGTACCTACAGGTACCTGCTCCGTGAAGGTGTGGTGCCTCCATACTTCCGCAATGTCCTTGGTGGGGCAATATGGTGGGAAATGAACAATATGACGGATGATGCGGTAACCAAGGCTGAGCGCCGTCAGATGACGTGTGTTTGTGCCGAAGACGACAAGACTCCGAAAACTGAATGTGGGTCTACGGGCTATATTCTGCCGGGTCCATTTATGTAACACAAGTATTGTTTACCTACATTGATAGTTCTGTAAGTGCCATACTTTCTCCTTCAGTGGCTGTTAGCAGCTGTTAGCCCATTACACACTGTGGACTTTATGTTTATACTTGAGTTTGAACATAAAGTCTCTAATGCTGAAGAAGCATGCCACAGGAGACTAAATGTTGTCATGCCAGAATGTCCCAGCCTATTGAAAAAAAATGGGATTTTTACAAAAAGGGATTTAGGGAATTAGTTATGTTTTTTAAATATACCCTTCGCAGCTTCGTGCCAGGTGTTTCATCTTTATGGTATAATACTGGCAAATCTGGCAATACTGCTATACCTACTGAGCATAGTGGATTAAGTTGCTTGGTTATAGTTCATTCTTTATTCTTCATTATTTTTATATTTATTACCTGTGGGTACATCATCAAGCGAAAGGTAGAGCACTGGAAACTAAAAAAGATAGGTATTTATTCTGATAATAAAATGAAGGTACCTACCTATTTCATTCAGAATTTATTCATTGTGCATAAATTATTAATTAAATGAAATAATACCAAAGTAGGTAATTCTGATCGTGATCCGGTATAGGTATCTTCCTTTATGTTTGAGTCGAAGACGTTTGGGACACAAATTCTACGGACACTGTGTCCCTAAGTGTACTTCCAAATTTATTTATTTTTTCGAAGACGTTACGGACACTATCATTTTATTAAATCGGCTCAGTACAGTCTCATACAAAAGTGTTATAATTACATTGGGATCTAAACATAAACTGGCGAAATGTGGGTGCTAGCACCTCTGCCTACCTTTTCGGGGATATGGGCTTGAGTTTATGTTATGTTATGTTATGTGAAAATCGAATATGTACATTTCTTGTAGTTTTTGTATTCAACGACCTATGGGCCGGGGCCCCTGTGCATTGCCAGGAGCTCCCAGTAGCATGTATTACTTGGCATATGTGTATCATGCAAGGTATATTTTAAATATAGTGGGTTACCATGATCTATAATAAAATCAATTTTGAATATTTTAACATCAGTTTTATTGATTCATTTGGTACTTATTACTAAAATACACATGTAACGTATGTAAAAATCACAGATAAAAATGAGAACAAACAAAATAAAATCTATCCACATTATTATAGCCTAGACTAGAATAATTACAGTATTTAGAATAGTAATCATGACACTCCAAAACTTATAAAAATAAAAATGAAACTCATACCTACAATGTAAAAGTACTTGAACCAGGCGTACTAAGGTGTAAATATTAATGAACATCTGATAGTAGATTTTGTAAATATTAATAATAAAAAAAAAGAAAATTTAACCATGATTTTGTCATGACAACGAATGAAAATAACAGTTTTTTGTTAAAAATTTCTAAAATGAACATTTAAAAAAATAACTTTAAACCAGGGGTAACTAGGACATTATAAAATGGGTGTAACTAACAAAAACATTAAAAATCAATGTCTTTTTTGTAAATAATTAATAACACCGGCAATAATTAATTACGGCGCCGCGCAGCTGGTAGGCTTCGTTAGATAAAGATATACCTAGATACAGTGCTGTTTATGAACCTTAATGCTTCCAATATAGAGTATAAATTAACTTTGCAACAGAAACACGCTTCTCACGAGAGGCTCGTTGCTACTTATTGCAAGAAGAAGTAGCAACGAGCCTCTCGCGAGAAGCGTGTTTCTGTTGCGAAATTAATTTATACTCTATATTGGAAGCAATATTCTTCATTTTTACACAAATAAAATATTTTTACACAAATGAAATATTTGATTTCAATTCTCGCCTCGAATATTCATAACTGTATGTTTTGCTAAGAGAATTTATTTTAGATTTTACAAAAAATCAAAACACATTAAAAACACCTGGCAACACGTTGAATTGATATTTGTTATTTAGATTTGATTTTCAATTAGAATTATTTAATGCAAAAAAGTGCAAGACGCCATTACAGACGCTTCACTCGCTCGACTCTAGTTCGAAAAATTAATAATTTTATTGTAAAATCTTTATGGAAAATACAATTTCATCGCTAAAATATTTTAAAAACTCATTGAGCAATATAGGAGTAATCACCTATACTCTGTCTAATGTAGGATGATAAAAATGATAGTTCATGTCTTTTTTTTATATATCGTATTTTTTTATACAAAATCATACCCCTAAAATTATTGTATTACATAGACAAGCCCCGCCCACTTGTCATAGTGAAGCGTCTTGCAAGAATATAGCACAATTGACTATACACAAATGAATCGAATGAATCGAATTTAAAATAATTTATTAAAATTATTAAGTAGGTACTTATACTACTAAAATTTTTGTGATATAATTTGCTTAATATGGTACGAAACATAAATACTATACCATAAAACTTCTCTTTTGTCATCCTGAAGTAAGTTACCTAAAATAATAAAAAATAAAAAGTTTTTGTGTTTTTCTAAATATCGATTCCATATTCTACGGGAACGATAATCGAAAATCGAAAGATTCATTTTCGATTATACTATATGGGCTACCCTATTTAGACATGTCATTATTATCATCCTACATTAGACAAAGTATAAGAGCGTTTGTATGAAACTATGATTGACTTGTTTAACCTTAAAATTGTATTCTGAATTAAGTTTTTGAAGCAAACTTTACAACAAGAGAATATATAAAATTATTTGACTTACCTCCACAGTACATAAAATACAACAATAAGTGCCACATTATTCACTTTTTAAATAATAGGTATACGTAATTAATACTGCCGTAGTTCCACTGACCTTGACTTAGGACGAATGTCATGCGGTTCGTCAATCATGTACTACAACAATACGAGCGAGACACCTATACAAGCAAAAGAGATGAACGACTGCATCGTTTTCCTTTTCACAACATGTTGTGCTCTTCCAAAAATCCTCGCGGCGACGCGCGACGCTCACGCGACTCAGCGCCTCTGTAGGTATTTCATTGAAGCGAAATGTATTTATAAACAACTAGAAGTTTTCCATCCGACTGTACAAAACTATCGTTTTATATTGGTGTCCGTAACGTCTTCGAAAAAATAAATAAATTTGGAAGTACACTTAGGGACACAGTGTCCGTAGAATTTGTGTCCCAAACGTCTTCGACTCTTATGTTTAACCCTTCTGGCAAGTGGTCCATCTTTATTCTTGTTTAATAAATCATGTTGTGTTACATTCTATGTTAATTAAATTTATAATTAAAATTTATCGTTTTATTACATGAATATATATTTGTTCAAAATCTCGTAGTTGGATTATTCTCTACCCCTGAGGTTCCCAATAGAATTTAAATTTAGGCTCTTCTCTTGGAGCATTCAGTTATTAAGTTTTATATGTAGGTATACCTATCTACTTTCAGCCATATATCTACCTACTCCTGAAAATAATGGAGCTTCAATCTTGAATTAATCTTGTGGCTCTTTATTGGGTAAAATTGAGATATGGCCACATCATTGTCACTACTTTACAAGCAATCAGATGTTTAATTAATTTATAACAGCAAACGTAGGTATATTTAACAAACACAACAGGTTAGGTAGGTAGGTAATTGGTTGTCTATACACTGTACCTATTGTTTCTTCGCGATGTCGTCGATTCATAGCCCTATCGACTCGTCTCGCGGATAGTGAGCTATTTGGATAAGTTTAAAGTACGGCGCCCATCAAGATTTTCAGGGCTCAAACCTCACATTTAAGCCGGTACACCTGCTATTTGACGGACGAGGCTCTGGCACATGCTTAGTGTTTTCAGTGTTTTTTCGAACTAACAAAACAGAACAGACGTTCCCTCGTGGTTGAAGGCAGTCTACTTTCGCTAACCTAAAAGCTTTCGCGTTCGTCTCTCGTCTTTTACATAAATGTTTAATCTAGATACCAACTAACACGTGCTTGATATCAAATACCTAGGTCTCTAATTTGAGTTTCTATTAAGTAAATATTATGTTATGTTCTTGAGCGTAGTGGAAGTGTGGATTCGCTCAAATATGGCTTAACCTTTGGGGTTTGTTCTTTTCAATATGGGCACACGATCACACGAGACACGTCCCATGGCCTCAGTCTCTCCTCCGGACCCTAAAATAATGATACATTTTGTGACTAACGATCGAGACACACAACTATCCAGTACGTGGTAGGTAGGTACCTACTTAGTAGAGCTGTAGAGCACATCTATAAGATTTAGTCCTTGCTGATTTTAACCCAGGTGCCTGAATATTTCCGGCCGGGGTAGGAGTAGCTCTCTAGAGGGCTGCTCCGAGGCACTCCACGTGTCCCTCTGATAACCACCCCCGATGGCCGACGGGGATGGCATCCATGGGGATTTCCGCTCGATAGAAACAAAAAAAAAGGTTCCTGAATATTTAAAACTATTCGAAATAGTTGGGTATCTGAGTCTTTTTCTCATTTTAAAAGAGTCCCAAATATTGAGTGTTCTGGTCCTGGAGCAACAATTTTTTTAAAACGGTCCCTGTAGCTGTAGGACTCTAGGCATACCACGTTTTTATAGGTATGATGAAGTGGGTGACGATAACATAAATTCGAACATAGAATTCACAAAACAATATGATGCCTTTAAAGCAAACTTTGTTCAGTCATTGCTATATTTAGGTGGTGTAGGTAGGCCTGCCCGTTGAGTAAACCGCTGCGGTTTAGATTATATATTATGAGTAAGAACAGTACCTACCTCTAACTAATGAATAGTGAATAATTATTTATGAGGCATGTATCGTTAGATATTGTAGGTATGAAATTAACCCAGTTTCTGAACTTTATTAATGTTTTTAGCTTTGCTAATCCTTCATCATCGGCGACGAATGCTGTAGGTATTACTGGTAAGATCTACCATCTATCCGATCGGTTGGTAGGTTTAGGTTGCCATCTCCATTGGCATCTGAGAGCATGCGACACCCGCTGCAATATGCGGTGTTAGAGAAGTGGGGCTTTGCATTTCAATTTGTTTAAAACGCATGATGAAAGAAGAGTTAAAAGTTAGCGATTGTCAGTTGTTTTCCCCACCGCTTTTTCCGCTGTGACGAAAACAGCCAGTGGTGGAGGTGCTTGCGGCGCGCCACTATTGGTCGGCGGTGCAGCCAATGTGCGCGATCTCTGTATCGCGGCCCTAGCTTCGAAAGGGACCGCTCCGACGCCCGAACGCTCCGGACAGTCCGTCCCGGGCCCTTGCGAAGGATTGTGTCATTGACACATCTTTACATGTGACGTGTTGTTTGTCAACAAATCCGCGTACTTATGTGTAATAATTTTCACCGCTAGTTTATTGGGGAGAATACGGACGGACGTAACCAATTAACCAAAGCTAGAGTTTTCACGTGAGTATTTAGTCACTAATAATTCTTGTTTCCATGTGGCGATAAGAGATGGCGCTACATGTCGCGTTGAACGACCGTGTCATTGAACTAGACTAATTGTATAAGTGTGTGTGTACTGTGTATGTATGAGTAACAGAGTTAACGCGCCTGTGTTGTTTATTAGTTTTCTCACATATCGTGCGTGTGATTACGTGGAAGTGCTCCGGCGGTTAGTGGCGATTTAGATGAATTTGATACTAGTCAAGTCATACTTGCACACATGTCTTGAGAATTGATGGGATATTATCCGCAGGCGTAGGTACCTGTGTACCTGTTAAATAGCTATGAGAAGTTTGGTGGTCCTGTAACTACCTATAATTTATTCTTGTATATCTTTACTCTGATATGCTCATTTTAGCAAGAGCATTTAGATAGGTAACCTAGGTACCTACTCAGTCTAGTAACGTGTCAGGTAGGTAGACACTGAAAAAAGCTTACCAGATTCCCAGATGCTTTTCTACCTAGTCAACCGTACTAGGTACTTACTATACCTATCTAAAGATAACAATCAAACTAAGTACTTAAATGATCCTTAGTCGTGCTGTGTGCGTATGAGTAGGTACCTACCTACCCACCTTTTGCTATACCTATACATGAAGCATGAACAGTGGAATACCTACTTGTTTGATTTTAAATAACCAATATTATGTTAATTGATTCTCAATAGGTAGGTACCTACATAATGTATACCTAATCACAATATGATTTCATCCATAGAATAAGTATATTAAATCTTGCCTGATAGGTTCTCAGTCAGTATGGTGCAGACTTTCCTTTCGGAGTTTGGGGTCAGAAGGCAGTCGCTTCAGTACAAACCTAAGATAAACCAAACTGACTTTTGTTAGACTCATAATTAAACTTTGAATAGGTAGGTATAGTAAGACTTGCTTACATCTTAAAGTTCAGCCGCATCACAGTTAGACTGGAAAGCCGAACCCAACTGAGTTGGGAAAAAGGATCAGAGAATGATGATGAGTAACGCCCGAATACTGAACTGCCACTCAAAAATTAAGTTCCACTTAAATTTAACAGACCCTCAAATTTGACGTTTTCTGTATACGAAATTATAATGTAAGAGCTACTCAAACATATAAGTAGCGCTTATATATTTGAGTGGCAGTTCAGTATTCGGGCATTAGACTTACTTAGGTATACTGGCTAACTGGCTAATATGAACAACTCGTCACTCTCTACCGCACTCACAAATATTATTTGTGTCCCCTATCGATTACTTAATGCCGATCAATTACGCTGTCTGCCCTCATACACATGGGCGGAAAGTGTTGGAATAGACTTAGAATTACCATAAGCTAAGTAGAAAAAAGCCAGGGCTCAAAAATTCTGCAACCTTTGAATACTTACCTTCCTATATAGGTAATTCAACCTGAGTTGAATGAGCGCGGGGGTGGTTGTGTTGGGCTCGAACCAACTACAAATATACGCAGTTCCTTCTACTCTACTAGAATGGCCTGGCAGAATTAGAATTTCTGGGCATCGAATTCTCGATGCTTAGGATTCCATCCCATCAGTTCCTGCACCTCCTTGTTCCACTTGTGTAAAGCTCCAAGGATTCTCAGTCTCACCTCCATTTAACAAGGTGGCGTGGCGTGCCGGTGCCGGCAAAGGTGCAACGGTTCATTTCCCTGGTTAATCGCATTCCCATGCTGTGATGACATCATCACTCTCAGTGGTACGTGATTCATTCTGAAGGTGATCTATTAGTATATCGTATTCGTCATTGTACGGTTCGCACACCTTGGGTTCTATAATCGGATGAGTAAAATACAGAAGTAAATTTTAACTGACTAGGTATACCTACTCATAGAAACCGTTAGATACACGACAAATGTTGCTGTACGCGGAGAACATGATTCCCCGAAAAGCAGTCGTATGCGAACGACATGAATAGTGATATTTAATCAATGCTGTGTTAAGAAAATATGGAAAGAGGAGTGTTGTACGAGGCTCGTACAAACATAGGAACAACACCCGCTATTTGCTTGAAGCATTTCCCTCTAACTGTGAAGGCACGCACTGAAAAGTTGAGCATTGCTTTCCTAACTCATTTTTGTCATTGCCAAACCACTTTAGCACTTGATGGTAGGTGTGTCATGAATATTGTTTAGCTACAGTCTTATTTGAAGGAGAGAAAGTAAAAAGTTGTGCTCTAAGTATTTACCATTGACCACATGAATGCCACATGAAATCGTAATTTGTAATATTGTCGAGACGCAAAATGTAGTGCAGTGACAACAGTAGCCCAGCTTGAGAGCAGGGGAATGGGGTGGGAAAATGCGCAGTCATACTTATCCATAACACACTAGCGGGGACTGCCGAGGTGTAGCAGTCAGTGTATCTGTTTCATTGATTATGAGAAGGCACCGTATATAAAACAGGTACCTACCACCACATTATAGAAGTTAAACAAAGGAGCGGGTTAGATTAAAAAAGTCTAGATTTATCCGGATATTACCTATATTTTATATCTGGATTATATAATGTTTACTCTAAAGAAATAGTAAACCAGAAGGGATCTCCGTAAAAATGGCCTCAGGGACGATAGCACAGAATATATACTCGTAATGCGATAGTTTCACATACGCCAATATGAAAACATACAGGTATAACTTACTACCTACCTACATATATTATGTGCTGATTGCAACTTGAGAAACTAAGCTGCAAGATTTGCTGACGGAGGTGGTCAATATACAAATGAGGCTATAGGACTCACTATCAATGAATGTAATTAACTCGGGTCGATTCTTCACCTCAGACCGGTCTCCTAGAAGAGGTGAAATGAAAAACAAGATGGGGAATCTTTCATAAAATGTCCAAAGTTCTTTACGATTGAAACGGGGATGATGTTAAAACTATTCTATAACCACTTTCTTCGGTCACATTGGAAATGGATCTCTCTTTGAATTTGCACAGTTGATCCTCAAGGATAGAATTCCGGACAGAGCCTAGAACGTCTGAGACAGAAATGGCTGAACGACAGTAGCAATGGACTGGGCTGACCTACCAGCTATCTAGGTTTAAAGCAAAGCAAGGGATCGCAGAAAGTTATGCACTTGACCTTAAAAATTCATCCCTTATTTTTTTATACTACGTTAATGTCAGACAAACACACGGCCCACCTGATGGGAAGCGGTCACTATGGTCTATGGACGTGTGCAACACTAAGGGTGTCACACACTCGCTGCCTATCCTGTAGGGAAGGAGGCTAGGAAGGGAAGGGGGGAGGGGTACAGTGAGCTCTGGCAACCTTACTTACCAGAGGTTCTACCCCAGTCGGAAAAACTCATTTCGGACGGGAGATACCGTTGTGTTCGTGTCCTACCTCCTTCATAAATTGTATTATATTGCCACCTTAGGAGTAAAATTTCTAAAAATCCTTTCTTAATCTTTTTTTTTCGTGCGGCAATGCCCATGGACACCACCCCCGTCTACTATCGGGGCTGGCTATATCGGGATCGAAACGACTAAAACCGCACGCATTTCGGATCTTAATTACCGGGGTTACCTAATAGGCATACCTATCCCTCGTACCCCAGCTGACCCTGGGTCATATACGGATTTATGATGACGCCTCATCCCCCCGAAAGGGGCATGAGGCATCGCGCCACTATAGAGCCCACTGAGTACCTAGTTAGTTATACAGCAATTTCACTAAGAAATATAAAGTACATTGCTCTAAAACGAATCTTGAAGATCTGAACATTATCATCTACTTTTGACGCTGACTATCCTACGTACCTGCCTAAGTAACACATCTGTATATTCTGCACTTATTATAATAGCGTTGTACGTGTAATGTAATACCTAGGTACAGAATTTGCAGCAATAGGCAAATTGGTTAATATTTCTGCGGCTTGTAACCTCGATAAGTCTCTTTTGTAATGTTTTAATGAGCTATATTTACTTAAGCAAGAAACAAAGATCTCCGGGTATCAAGAGATTTAGTTAGAAAATTAAGTTTGTACAGTAGTTGCGAAAGAGGAAATTTTTCAATGGATTCGAAGAAAACAGTTAAATCTTATCGTTTCTCAATTTTGTTTGATAACTAAGTTGTATCAAAATTACCTCAAAGTTTTGGCATTTCATTAGCCAAAACTTTGAGGTAATTTTGATACAACTTATCAATATTAAAGTTTTATTTTACGTGTCGTAATAAGTCGAAAGGGAACAAGGACTTAGAAAACCAAGAATTGGTATCCAGACAGACGCAATGCCATGATACGAAAAGCTTCAAAAAAAGATAGTACCCCGCTTTTACCCGACTGCCAAGAAGGGTTATGTTTTTCGCGCGTATCTTGTATATTCTATGTATGTAATCTGTATCTGTATGTTTGTAAGATTCTTTATTACCTTATATCTCTGAAACCACTGGACGGATTTCTTTAATTAAAACATAAATCGTTAGATAAGTCTCGGTAACTCAAGTGTTCTTAAATAGGTGACGCGAAAAAAAACCCAACATGGCCGCTGTAATACGATATAGTTTAAAGGGGAAAAAATAAAAACTAATTGTATATTGCAATATGGGTATCAAATTAAAGGGCTTATTATCACGAGGATTTCAAAAAGGTAGCTACCACAGAACAAAGAAAAATCCTTAGGTAGCTACCTATATCATGACCAGATTTTAGTTTAAAAAAATGAAATATTTTATCTATACAAGTTACGCGGATTGAGGTCCGTGAACTTGTGACTGTTAGTACATGTAAACTAACAAGTATACCTACCTACCTAAAATAAAATAAAAATTTATAACTAAACAAAATAAATATTTACATGGCGTCAATATATATGATTTAAAAAATCAAAGTACCCGAATACGTACAAAACTAAAAAGAAAAAACAAGCACTTAGATGTCCTACCTGTGGTCTAGAAACATAACAACTGAAAAGCCCCCCGGATGGATCCCGACTTTTCAGTTGTTATGTTTCTAGACCACAGGCCATCTAAGTGCTTGTTTTTATTTTTAGTTTTTTACGCAGTCGGGTGTTTTTACTAACTTTATTTTATCTAGCTCTGTTGATTGTAGTTTGTTAGTACCTATGGGCACAGAATAACTAATAGTTAACTAGGTACGTAATAATATATGGATCAGATTTGGAAGCCCTTCTTGATGTCAAATTGGTTTCTGGTGTATTTGCGTATCTTCGGTGACAATACGATAATATGGTATGGTGTATCAGTATGCAGCTGGTATGATGACGGAGCCGGCAGGTGTCCATAAAAACTTCTGAAGTAAACTAGATAAGCCAATTGAGTAATTGATCTGACTCTAATCATCGCCACAGGACGCAAAGGAATAATATTCTATTTGATATTTTGTAAGCACAATTTGGCATAATTTTGTAAAGACGTAGTCTGTACTTAATTGCCAACACGAACGACCACCGACTGTGGTCGTGAAGGGCAAAGCCAGAGTCTACTATTTTTCCCTGATGAACCGGCACGTCGTTATTTTATATTAATTAATCAGTAATATTCCAGAAAAAATTGATAGCTATGATGAGTATTTTATTTTATTGAATACATTTCTTTGAAGTAGTCTTTCAGTTGAGGTTAGAGTACCTAATTGCTGAGTAATTTCACAGATTGAGGTAATTTATTGAAATTTTACTACCCAACTGCCAAAAAGGGTAATGTTCTTCGCGCGTATTTTGTATGTATGTATGCATGTATGTATGTTTATAAGATTTTTTATTATCTCATATCTTCCAACTTTTTTTTTACTACGTACCTAGGTAGCAGATACCCACACAGCCCACCTGATGGGAAGCGGTCACCGTGGCCTATGAACGTGTGCAACACTAAGGGTGTCACACACGCGATGCCTACCCTGAAGGCAAAGGGGGAGTGCTGCGAAGGGGTTGGGAGGGTAGAAAGGGTAGGGGGAGGAGGGGTACAGTGAGCTCTGGCTACCCTACTTACCGGCGGGAACACAACACGATGGTTATTATGGCCGCGGTCTTCTGTAGGGCGGAGGTACTTCCCCAGTCGGACAGCTCATTTCGGACGGGAGATACCGTCGTGTCCTACCTCCTTGAATTCAAACCACTGAACGGATTTCTTTAATTAACCTCTCAGACTAAAAGAACAGGAGTCTGAGATAAACATATTGCTAGATTTGTCTCGGTAACCCAAGTGTTCTTATAGGGGGACGTGACAAAAAACCAATATGGCCGTAGTTTCAAATATCAAGAGCAAAAAAATAAAAATAAATTGAATAGGTACTGCAATGTGGATATAAAATTAAAGGGCTTATATTACGAGGATTTTAAAAAGGTATATCATGACCAAATTTTAATTAAAAAAATTTAATTTTTATCTACACAAGTTACACGCAGATGGATGATGAAAAGAAATAAAATTGAATACAGGCGTACACACACCGTACACGTAGATCCATCAAAATTTAAAATCAATCTTGCGTTTTGGAGTGCTCTAAAATCGAGAGGTAACAAAAACATGTTAAAAGTGCTACCAAGTCTTTAAATATATTTAAGAACTTTCATGCTGTACCTACCTAAATTTCGTGAGTATATTTCCAAAGAACCCTTCTCTACAATAATAAAATTACTTATGTTCATATTGCCCCTAACTGGCGCAGTGTTTTTTATATATTTTCATCTGCGATCAGTCGGTCAACTTTGAGCAGATGTGGTACATGTAGTTAAGACGTGCAGAGTAGATTCTTCATAAGTCAGTTAGAATTCTCTTCTTTCGTGCTAGACTACATAGTCATGCCATGTCTAGCTTGATAAGTCTGCTATTACCAGCCTTTTGAGTCGTCACTTGTGCTCAGGTCTTGTTAGTAACTACGCCTGCAAGGGGGTCTGGGTGCTTTTCAAGTCTTGTTTTGTAATTTCTAACTGTATATTATATTTCCACCTCTACAGTGTTGACCATCAGCATATCTTGCAGCTCTGAGTTTCTTATAAACCTTGGCGCATTTGATGGGGTTTTGAGGATACTGTTTTGCGCCCTCTAGAGCATGTATAAATTTGAGACACCTGCTGTGCCCCAAACCTGGATTCCATACGTCCAGATCTGGATCGGCTTTAGTACGACATTATACAGGAGTAGCTTGTTATCCATGCTCAGTGTATAATTTCTACCTAGGTGCCACTTAAGACCTTCTGTACTTTATTTAGTTGATCTCTCTTAGTTTGTTATGAGCTGTCGATGTATGTTTTCAGCCAATTATCAACTTGATTTAGCTCATTTTCAAGATGTTTGCAATCGCAGGACTCCTGTGGCTAGCGAGGGTAGATGTATTGTCATCATAAGTTGGCGTGGTAACGTGGGCATTTTGAGGGAGATCTGTTGTATATACTGTGTAGAGCACAGGTCCCAGCACTGATCCCTGGGGTACACCTAATTTTTTATGCTATTATATTACTATGATTTTTTTCACCATTGAAGAACTTCTAATATTATATGATACTCTAATTAGTTCTTATTGGGATTGTGAAAGTAATGAAAATCTAGAGCCAAAGTTAGAATCTCTTAAACAGCTTACACCTATTAGGTACGGGTCCTAGAGCGGAAATAGCAGTCGAATTTTTTACTGCTACGCTCATGGCTATTTACTATACCCCGATTTTTAATTCTAGGCAAAAAAATGACATTTCCAGTGTTGCAGGTTTTTTGTATCAAATAAATAGTGACGTGGTTGAATCGAGTTTTACAATTATAAGTTAGTCGTAAGTCGAGATTATAATTCTTTTATTAAATATATTTTTTTTTTTTTGCGCGTTTATATAAATAAAAACTGATACATAAAAGATACGCGCGAAAAACATAACACTTCTTGGCAGTCGGGTAAAAAATGAATCCCTATTTCCCTTGGTCACGGCATCACGCATAAACTGCTGGACCGATTTGGCTGAAAATTGATGAGGAGGTAGCTTAGAACTAGGAGAAGGACATAGGATACTTTTTGTCCTGCCCCGGGGACAAAGTATGCCACGGGCGAAGCCGCGGGACACAGTATTCTATAAAGAAAGATAGATTTAGTATTCTATAAAAAATATTTCCGTCGTGTAATGTACTAGGCGAGCATAAACTGCAAAGAGGTTCATTCACTGATAAAATAAAGAATGACTAAAGTATCTAGTCTATTGATTGCCGAACATCACTATTGTAGCGGGTCACCCTTTTTTGTATCAGTGACAGTTGCACTTGTCATTTTCTTGCCTAGAATTAAAAATCTGGGTATACATGCCTACATACATAATACTTCTATATCTATACCCACAGAACAAAGAAAAATCCTGTGTCTATACCTATAATAAATCTGTAGAAGTGAAAATTCTGTACATTGATAATATCAAAAAATAAATGGCAAGGGGTGTTACTAGACCGACACTGAATCCAAAAATGTGATTAAAAAAGTTTTCGTCTGTTTGTCTGTTTGTTCAGGCATCACGCAAAAACTACCGGTGCTATTCCGATGTAACTTGGTATGGTAAAATTTTATTATTCTTTAATATCCTGGGCACCACACTGGGTACTTTTTATCCCGGAAAAGCATATAGGTACAATAAAAAACAAACCTAGTTTTGCGGTTCGATCCCTAGACCCGATTTTGTCGTAGGCTACCTACGTGACCCACAGTGGATGCGCGTGAAGGCGATGTGCTCAAGATGTGCTCTATACACACAGTGCAGGTTTCTTGGGTGTCTTTTGAGGATCTCTAAGCGATCTTACAACTGAAGACTTGAGACGGCGTGCGGTTTTTATCAGGTCCGAGTCAGACTTAACCACTCCTGCTGGCTGACGGGGGTGGTATCCGAAGGAACTTCCGCACGAAAAAAGGAATTTGAATCGGAATTTGAAATCCACGCGGGTGGAGCCGCGGGTAACTGCTAGTAGGTGTTAAATATAAAGATAACCTTATTAGGGTACAATGGTCGTATCCTAATTCACTTGAATTTTGTACTAAAAGCAAGCCTAAAAGAGACCAAGATTAGAAAAAGTCATTGAGAAATAGAATAGTTCAATGTAAAACGTAGGTATTTATAATGTACCTACAGGTGACACTGTATAGGATTCTCGACCTAGACTGAACCGAACAGTCCCTGAACGCTAGACTACATATTCCACCCACCCCGCCAAGACTCCCAGGTAGGTTACTTTCCGGGAACGTAGACCCAGGTAGGGCATTCCAATCCTATGCGCCCATATATATAGAAACCCAGTTTTAAGACCAGCCAATCCGAACTCAAGTAATCCATTGAATAACAAATTCTTCATTTTACCTGATTACGACAGAAATAATAAAGGTTCTCTTGATAGTTATGTGCTGATTACCTATATAATTATCAGCCTCTTAGGCAAGGCATTAAGCTTATAATCTGTATTGGAAGTACACAAATGAACGATTTATCTATCTGATTTAGCCATTGCTCGTGATTTTGTCAAAAATAGGTCATTACAAACCCTTCTAAGTGCTCGTTTACATGAAATTTGCATATTATGACGCAAGTTAAGAGTTAAAAGTTCACTGCCGAGTTCTAAGGGAAGTTCGGGGAAAATTAGTCAATAAGAGGTAATTCCAGAAAAGTCGATTGAACAAGCCCTTATAAATACAAGGTACGACTAACAGAATGTTCATTCCTTCGCGACAGTCTCGGGATACGGACGTTCTAATACATAATATGATCAGATTTAACGTAATTTGTCAACAATTGCCTATTAATTTAGTGTTTTACTTTTGCTTAAAGAACTTTGGGTGCAAACCACAAACTTGCATTATTTGGTTTAGATAGATTTAATAGCGATAGTCAGACTTAGTTGTCAGTTGGTAGATAATTTATATTGTGATTAAAATCATAATCGTCAATTTGAAATCGAAACCAAATTAACGTTTTCTATGTACTTACTTGCGATTGTCATACTAATAGATTGTCCTATTTTATTTCACTAGGTATGTAAATTTATGACTAAAACCTTAGATGTGGTTAAAGAAGGTCCAAGACCACGACAGATGTGAAAATAAATTGTTAAAATATCGGTTTCTAATAATCTTCTGAAGCATTTTAAGTGTAATAAGCTGTGTGTAGTAAATAATAAATAAATCAGTACGTATTTAAACAATAACTTCAATAAAATATAGTTAGGTACATCTAAGTAATAATGATTTTTGGTGCCTAAATCACACTTTTCAAAATTAAAGTTCGTATTAACTTTAATGGATTTTAGATTAACTTGGTCATTTAAATTAGTTAGGTAGGTGCTATTAGAATAGCTGAAAGTTACGTAAAAAAACGTGGTAAATGTCGCGTCAGCTAAATTTTTAAACATACCTATTAACTTAATTGTTTACTAATTGATAAATATTTTTTTTTTAATTATAACAAATTAGTGGCAAAGGTTCAAGTTATGGCTTATGACATTCTCGGATTACAATTAGATCGGGTGGAACGGAATTTCGGCCCTCACGCATTCAATTTAAAAATTTGTGTAGGTAAGTACTATTCATAGACAGTCGTATTGGGGTTCCGTGAGACGTTACTACTACTAAACCAGTATTGCAAGACGTTTGTACCGAATCTTTGGTTTGAAAGTTCTTGTTAATCGCGAGCGACATAACACCGTCGGGTTTCCAACAAGTTTACCGTAGTAACCGCGTACTCGTACCCATTTGCGTTTAATAGGTAAGTGTTCATTGTTATACTTATGTATGAATGAGGATATTTTGTATGTGTTATATACAATAAATTCAAGGTTATTTTACGGTACTTAGCTTATAAAGTAGTATCCTTATTTATGATATAGGTAGTTATATTAATTAGCTTGTGTATTAACTGCGAGAGGATAGCACATTAGTTTGTAAATTCGAATAACCTGACTGCGCCATTTAACTGCAAGTACTTATAAGAAGCTAAAGTATAATATAAAAGCTGCCCTGCAAGTGAGAAGCACTGCTGCCGTCTCAGTTACCCAGTATATACGGTAGGGATGTACTTACACCGCGTGTTTACGTACCAGACGTCAACATTATTTTCATTACATAAGTACTTACTAACAATTTTGTTGTCCGTCTGTCTATCTGTTGCTAAAACCAGCCAATATCGACACTTCTGGAAATCCCCGAGGCCTCAGTACAGGATATAAAATAGCGGTACCTATCTAGGTACCTACTGCACGTCCTAGTGCTGGGTTTGCCAAAGTGGAGTACGCACAATACTTAGTACTTATACCTACTGGTTGATCGTAGAATAGCGATGGTCTATAATTGAAATTTTGTGATACTGTCCAAAGCTTTTACGTAAAGCGATATTAGTTATTGTTATTTGTTATACAAGAGTGCAAAGTTGCTTTTTAACCGGGTGCTCAGTTTTGATGACCGAGCAAGCGAAGCGTTCTAAATCGAGTGATTCACAAAATAGAACACTGTGAGCGTTAGCGAGGAAATCAAAAGACAACAAGGTGAAAAATCTTTGCACTCGAGTGCAACACGTAACTTTTCATTCCACCTCAGCGAGGAAATGACTAAATGCAAAAAAGAAAATTTCTTCGTCACTCGAATCACTCATTTTAGGCTTCTCACTTGTTTTCAAGTTCATTGTTTAAGTAGTGACCTAAGGTTTTAACAGGAGACCCCTTGTTTCGCAGACAGAACATAGAATTTCGTTTCCCAGAAAATGTTTCAGTTAATAGGTATTTGGTCCTTGTATTTTTATTTCGAACTAGCTCTTGCCCGCGGGTCCGCCCGCGTGGACGTCGGTTTTCACGTTTTTTTTTACTATATCACCGGTTCTAATCAGCCGATTGTGATTAAAAGATTTTGAGTCTAATCAAGACCTTTCTAATAAAAAAACCGCATCAAAATCCGTTCGGTATTTTTTACGTCCATCGAGACAGAAAAATTTACCGTATGTTTGGTTGCAATTGGTTAAGAAGAACCGGAGATATGACCAAAAACGACCTAAAAATGAAGCACGGGCGAAGCCACGGGTATCAGCTTGTATAAAAAGTAGCCTATATATTGCCCAGAACTATGAACTATAATCGTACCAAGTTAGATCAAAATCCCTCCAGTAGTTTTTGATCCATGCGTGCACATACAGACAGAGAGACAGACAGAAAGACAAAAAAAATACTGATTGCATTTTTTGCATTAGTACCTATCGATCACCAATCATCCCCCAATAATTATTTTGTAAATATTTTCAATATAGGTACCTACAGAATTGACCTCTCTACAGTTTTATTATAAGTATATAGATAGAGATAGGTATTATTGTTTCAAAGACAATTTACTAGAATGTTCACAGAAACACAATTTAATGAATTCTTAATCACATATCTGCTTTTTTGTTTAACAAACTTATAAAACAGTATAATTATTATTTCGTATAAGAATATAAAAAATGTCATTATAGTTAACACCGTTACCGTCACATAGTTTTTTTGGAAACCACCCAGAAATAGGATCCGTCGAATTATCTATTAAAATCTTCAAAGTATGTATGTATGTTTGTAAGTATTATAATATGTATTGATTATTCTATGTAACGAAAATTTTAGAAAAATTCTATGTGAAACAAAATTCTATAATAAAACAACGTACACCCGATTTTAACTATATTTTGTGAAAAGAAAATGATGTGCGCAAAGCAAATTAAAGGTAGGTACACCAAGGAAGCTCCGAGTCTGAGTTTCAAAAAAATAAAAGAAAAGTTCTTTGGCGCCATAGAGGTTGAAGTTTAATGATATTTAACACATGATGTTCTATAGTTCTATATTCAAATTTACTTTATAGAGCAAGAGCCCATGAACCCCAGACCTTCGTTATTTTATAAAATGGAAAGTTTGTCAGCGCATGCTCCCAATACAGATAAGAACGATGGCCCATTATGAAGTTCGGGTCATAGTGGCTTTGAGCAGAGATAAGGCAGGATAAGGATAGTCGATAATTATAGAAAAAAAATTAAACAGTACCTACTTTTTTGATACAATACCTATTTATAACGTTCAGTCCTATATCGTTATGAATAATGTTTCAAGCCTGAAAGTTGAGTTTCCCATTTCTCAAATAAAGCGCCAAGAACCTGGTTCAATTCAATGCTCGTCTCGACTGACTGAATGCTTTAGTAGCAGTTACCCTCTTATCAGTTCATGATTGATTGAATTTACTTTACGTGCCACATGCCACATCGTATAATAACAGCATTAGCTGTCGCTAATAATCTCGCCGTATCTAGTAGACCAGTGCCGATAGACTTTGAGACAAAATAAATTTATAGTAGGATGAAACCTGTTGTAAAAGGAAGAGAATATAATAAAAATGATAGGAAAAATAAATTACGGGCGATCTGAGGTCGGGAAGTGGGGAGGGGGGTGAGTTTTAAGGGTAAAAACGGTTTATCTCGATTTCCGGCAAAACTACAAGTCCTATGGAAAAAAGTTAAATGACAAAGTTGTAGGTAATAAAGAGACCTACAACTTTTCATTTACACTTTTTTCACATAACCTCAAAATGTATGTGAAAAATTCAAATAATCAAGTTTTTGGTTTTTTATTTTTATCTTAAGCAAAACAAATTTGTTTTCCACGAAATTTGGTAAAAACTTAGCTTTTTATGTCCTAAAGATGCTGTAATTTTTTTGATTTGAAATATTCTTTTTTTCAGCTTATTTTGACTAAATATCGAAAAACCACCCTAATTTTCAATCGAAAATTCTCACGTCAAAATATCAGCTTTTTAAAAAAAGTCAAAGAGTTTTTTGTTCTTTGAAATCTCTTCTTTCTGATGATGTAAAAATATATATACATTGCTATGGTAAATGTTCTCAGAAAATCTAAAGAATAAAAACTCGAATTCGAAATTAATATTTTTGTATTTAGTCATTTCCTCGCTGAGGTGGGATGAGAAGTTACAAGTTGCACTATAACTTCATAGTTGCACTCGAGTGCAAAGATTTTTCACCTTGTGCACTTTTGATACCCTCGCTAAAGCTCAGGGTTCTATTTTGTGATTATTGTATTAAGTCATTTCCTCGCTGAGGTGGGATGAAAAGTTACGTGTTACACTATAGCTTCATAGTTACACTCGAGTGCAAAGATTTTTCACCTTGCGCACTTTTGATTCCTTCGCTAAAGATCTGGGTTCAATTTTTAGAACCCTTCGCGTGATCAGTTTTGATGACCGAGCAAGCGAAGGGTTCTTAATTTGAATCACGAGCGCAGCCAGCGATTCACAAAATAGAACCCTGAGCTTTAGCGAGGGAATCAAAAGTGCACAAGGTGAAAAATCTTTGCACTCGAGTGCAACTATGAAGTTATAGTGCAACATGTAACTTTTCATCCCACCTCAGCGAGGAAATGACTAAATACAAAAATATTAATTTCGAATTCGAGTTTTTCTTCTTTGCATTTTCTGAGAACATTTACCATAGCAATGTATATATATTTTTACATTATCAGAAAGAAGAGATTTCAAAGAACAAAAAATTTTGTGACATTTTTTAAAAAGCTGATATTTTGACGTGAGAATTTTCGATTGAAAATTAGGGGGATTTTTCGATATTTAGTCAAAATAAGCTGAAAAAAAGAGTATTTCAAATCAAAAAAATCACAGTGTCTGTGGGACATAAAAAGCTAAGTTTTCACCAAATTTCGTGGAAAACAAATTTGTTTTGCTTAAGATAAAAATAAAAAACCAAAAACTTGATTATTTGAATTTTTCACATACATTTTGAGGTTATGTGAAAAAAGTGTAAATGAAAAGTTGTAGGTCTCTTTATTACCTACAACTTTGTCGTTTAACTTTTTTCCATAGGACTTGTAGTTTTGCCGGAAATCGAGATAAACCGTTTTTACCCTTAAAACTCACCCCCCTCCCCACTTCCCGACCTCAGATCGCCCGTAATTTATTTTTCCTATCATTTTTATTATATTCTCTTCCTTTTACAACAGGTTTCATCCTACTATAAATTTCTTTTACTTTTTACCATTTTCATAGCTATCGGCACTGGTCTATAGATGACAATTGAGTTTATCTGAAATACTCCCTCTTTCGCTCTCGCCCATAACCGGCTCTATACTTGAGTACCTATGTACTTGCTTTATACATAGGTACTCTGTAATAAATGTACATCACTTATGATATAGAATTATAAGGCATAAGTAGATCCTCCTATACTTATTGTGGTCGTTCACGTTTCAATATTTCAATGTTAGCTTCTCTTACAACTGCCTGTTCAGTTGAATGAAGAGAACAAGTGACAATAAATGAACACATCATCAGTCACCACGACGGGATTTTGTTAGTTACGTCATAGCTACACCAGAGTTAATATCCAGACCATTATTGTTATGAGTGGTTGGTTGAATTATTGGATTAGTAGGTACTACAGGCTACTGCTACAAAACCGGTACCTAATCGTTAATTAACGACATTAACATTTCGACAAAAGGATTATTATATAAGTTAACTTTAAAAAAATATTAACGGATGCGTAATCTTTTCATCAATTGGCTCACGTGGAACTTGCTCATTCGAGCGAGTTATTATAAGAATTTTCAAATAAATTCAAAAATCGATACAAAAATTACGCACTCTATTATTGCTATTACCCTTAATTTTTGTTTTTATTGCTATTCTCTTTCTTATTTTGTCGTCCGTCGTTGGGAACAAGTCGAATGATTCCTATAAATAGACACGAAGCCGTTTACATAGAGGCGTAGTCGAACGAAGGAAGATCGATTCGATTGTTTCTCTCACAGGTACCTCTTGTAAATCTTGTAATCCACGTCCCTATGATCTCAAATTCGCCAATTAATTCCTCATTGACCTTCGTCGGAGCCAAGCTAACCTCAATTGCTAGCTGGCACATCTCTCAATTTACGACGGAGGCTTGCTGGCGGTATTGCCGCGTTGGAAGGTCAGACCGTACTCGTTATCATGAAAGCCAGGCTAAAAGAAGTTGCACCCGTTTCCAGCCTTCAGTGGATACCACCCGTTCATCCGTACGAATTTAAATTCATCCTCACACCTAAGCAAAGGTCAATTTGATGACTAAAGTTCTTCTAGATGCCACCATGGGTTAGTAGGTGGTACGTTTTCTCAAAATCCTCGAGTGCTGTTCACAGAATGATCCACACATTATAAAAATGTATATCTGCAGTTATAATATATGCGGCCTATAATACATACCTACCTACGTTAGACACAGGATTTAAAAAAATATAATATTATGTAGGTTAGGTATACCAATACAGTAAAATCTTATTTAAACGTATCTCACTAAATAAAACCACTGGAGCTTGTGTGTAAGCTTGAACTGAGTATTAGTAATTTTTTATTCTTATTTCTAACCAAAAACCAATAAAAATTAGGTGTATTTATATGTCTTATGCGCGCAGAAATGCTATAGACAAGGTGTTATTGACCTGTAACAATCAAAGGCAATAACGCCTAGGAATAAGCAACTGGCAAGCGTCCGTCGACAAAGTGCGAGGACAAAATCAATAGCTGCTGATCCTACAGGTATACCTACGTAGCACTAATGGATACGATCTCCCTGTTGGTGTCGTAATTGTGTAGGTAATTGGAGAACCTGGGGTACTGTTTCCACAGTGCGAGACTGTTTTGTTTAAAATCTGGTCCTGTTATCAAATTGAATCACCAAGTATTTAAGCACATGTACCTAGGTAAATAGGCGTGCAAGCCGGAGCCGACCTTGGAGAACATTACACAGATCAAATTAATGGGGTTCTGCAAAAAGGCCAGGTCAAAAGCACTTGAAACCAGCAAGCTTGCATCAAAGGTTTAGGGAAGTGTAAGGGCAGCTGCAGATGGAGGGCTGTTGTCTCTACCTACTCTGAAGGGAAAACTACTTATAATAACAATACTTATAATAAATACGTACCTACATATTATGTACGTATTTATTATAAAATTGTAAATCTCTGTACATTGCAGCATTGGTTACAAATATGTTTGGACATTGGAGATATTTAAAAAAATTAAGAATTCTTGACCTTTATTCCGAATGGACGCAAAAATTTACTGAACGGATTTTGGTGCGGTTTTATTTAAAAGTTTTGGTTTGACTTAAAATTTGCCATAATACCTATATGTTTGATTGCAATTGGAGATGTATATGATAATAATATATCCAAAAAACGATGCCCGCGTCTATACCTACATTCTGCAGTTAAAATACCTACCCCGTAACAGCAGAGAAAAAATGTTGAAATCATTTAGTCTGTTGTTAAGTAGCTAGGTAAGATTGTATCGTTAATTAGTTTAGTATTATACCGAACTATTAGGTAGGTAATCGGTAATTAATGTGAATACTTACTACTAGCGGCCCGGGACCCGGTTTCGCCCGGGCATAAAATTCTTAAAAAAATCTTATAACCCGATTGCACCAACACCCAACGGGCCTTTAATATTGAATTTCATGCTTCTTACTTCAAAACTTAAACACTTTCCATATAACAGACTTCTCGTCCTTACCCTTAGGTACCTATTTGCTCCCTGTGTATGAAATTTCATGGGTCTAGCTTTGAAAATGACTGACTTTCCATACAACCTGTCATCGCCTATTTTACCCCTTTAGTAGTGAAATTTTAAAAAGCAGATACACGTGTACATTTTATTTCTAACCAAGAATCGTTATGTAAATTTTCATGCTTCTATCTTGAAAACTGACGAACTTCCCATATAAACTTTCAACCCCTACTTCACCCCTAGGGGGGTGAAATTTGGAAAAACGCTGATACACATATTCATTTATTTTTAACCAGAATGTATGAAATTTCATGCGTCTAGCTTTGAAAATGACAGACTTTCATACTAGCGTTCATCGCTTATTTTGCCACTTTAGAAGTAGAATTTCTAAAAATATTTTCTTAGTGGATGCCTACAACATAAAAAGCATCTACTGCCAAAATTTCAAGTTTGTAGGTCCAGCGGTTTAGGCTCTGCGTTGATGAATCAGTCAGTCAGTCAGCCAGTCAGTCAGTCATCGGGCCAAGCAATCTATTCTATACATAATTATTATAATAAAAATCTGTAACTGATCGGTGTCTGTACATGGACAGGAAGATAATATATATTATGAGAAAAAAAATATTAGGGGACTTTATGAATTTAATAGATGCCAAAACAATGATTTTTAGAATTTTTGTCTGTTTTTCTGTTTGTCCGCAAATTTTTGTGCGCGCAAAAATCAAAAACTACTGGAGGGATTTTGATCAAACTTGGTACGATTATAGTTCACAGTGCCGGGCAACATAGGCTACTTTTTATACAAGCTGATACCCGTGGCTTCGCCCGCGCTTCGTTTTTAGGTCGTTTTGGTCATATTATCTCCGGTTTTACTTAACCTAATTACAACCAAACATACGGTAAATTTTTAGTCTAAGCAAGAACTTTCTAATAAAAAAACCGCATCAAACCCCGTTCAGTACTTTTTACGTCCATCGCTTTAGACTCAAAAACTTACGCATATTTTGATCACAATCGGCTGATTAGAACAAGCGATATAGTAAAAAAACGCGATAATCGACATCCACGCGGGCGGAGCCGCGGGCAACAGCTAGTTATATATAGATATACTTTATACTCGTAGTCTAAGGCTAATATACAGGGTTATTTGTAATTAACTAGCATCCTCGCAGGGGTAGATAGTTGACATCATAACTGACCATTTTTGTTCTACGACTTTTTATAATTCGTTAAATTTTATTTTCATACATACATAAATATTAATTTAGTTTTGCGTCTAAAAGTTATTAACTCTACCGACGAGTTTGCTTACCTAATTTTTACGATGCGCGTAAACTACGGCGGCGGCGCACGTAGAGTTAATAACTTTTAGACGCAAAACTAAACTAATATTTATGTACCTATGTATGAAAATAAAATTTAACGAATTATAAAAAGTCGTAGAACAAAAATGGTCAGTTATGATGTCAGCTATCTACCCCTGCGAGGATGCTAGTTAATTACAAATAACCCTGTATATAACGCTCGTACCTATTATTAAAAGAAACTCGTACCTTAGCTAGTAGGTAGGTACTATTATTTTATTCTGTGCTGTTATTACAAACATGTTATTATTTCTATTAACGACGACGACATCATCCTCATGTCACCGCCATTAGGATGACGTCGATTTTGAAATTTGAATAATGTTAGGTAGGCACAACATGTCATGTTAGTTCGATTCGTATTATATTCAAAGTATTGGGCAGTCAGTCGGTTGATGTCGATGGCGCCAGGGGAAATTTCGAGATTCACCCTAATGAGAACGACTTTAAATTGGGTATTCAGTCGGTTCGTAACATAACCGCCTCGCTGGCAGCAGGGGGGTTATCTACGTTAGGTAGGTGAAGGTTGGTGTGAGTGTACCTACGAACGTTACTCCCACACAAAAACATCTGAAGGAAGCGATATTAAAATTTAATATTCTGATTCGTTAATACTCCCTTACCTACTTAGATAAGGGAGTATTAACGAATACCGCCCTTACCTTCTGTGTAGGTACGTTTAGACAGAATAATGAGCATAGTATTTAGATTTAACTCAGATTTTATATTTAAATTTTACATAAATTATTATAATAATAATAATTATTATTATTTCCTTTATTTAATTCTTAAACATATTATTACATTTTTAAATATATTATATGACATAAAAAAAAGAAAAAAACAATACATTTAAAAATATAAAAATAGTGCTCCACCGGCGTCAGGTACAGGGACCAAGCCACCGGTGGTTAGGGCTCCAGGGAGAGGAACTTCCTCACAATGCGTGCCGTGCCTAGCAAAACCGCCTTTTGCATCACGCCCTTGAGCCAGCTGCCTAGTGAGAGCCTCTTAAGGTGTTGATCGAGGCTCTTGGCGATGAGTCCGTGCACTGAAACGACTATCGGTACAATAATAGCTGAGTCAACATCCCACATGTCGACAATCTCATGGGCCAGGTCCAAATACTTTATTTGTTTTTCTTTTTCTGCCTTCACGAGATTTTCGTCATGGGGGATAGTGATATCAACTATTATTGCACGGCGTTCTAATCGATCCACTATCACTATATCGGGCTTATTGGCAACAATAGTCCTGTCAGTGATAATGGATCGATCCCAGTACAACGTGATATGCCCATTTTCGAGAACTGGGTCGGGCACATACCTGTAGTACGGTATCTCTGATTCCACAAGTTTGTACTTTAGAGCAAGTTGTTGATGGACGATCCTGGCTACTTGGTTATGTCGATGCAGATACTCGCCGTTGGCTAGACGAGAACAACCGGATATTATATGTCTAAGGGATTCCCCGGGACGGTGGCACGCCCGACAAATGTCAACCGTACCATCCCTTAGGATATACTTCCGGTAGTTATTCGTCATCACAACTTCGTCCATAATTGCAACAATAAACCCTTCGGTTTCCCCAAATAGGTCACCGAAGCGTAGCCAAGATAAAGATGATGGTATATCTATATCAGGCCCGTGAAGAGCCCGATAGAAACGTCCATGTAACTCTTTGCTCTTCCATACATCTCTGCGGTCATCAATACTTAATACCACAGGTTTGCGCCAGTTCTCTTTAGCCAGACCGAGAGGGGTGAGTCCGTTATCTACCTTGACTACATCTCGATGCATACCCGCTCCATTGTGAAGGAAATATTCCCTGAGGTTGCACACCTCACGGTTATGGAGGGACTTGGCGTTTAAAAAGCCTCGACCCCCGCATTTCCGTGGTATGTACAACCTCATCACAGATGAACGCGGGTGATGCATTCGATATGCAGTGAGTAGCGTACGGACTTTTCTATCCAGGGCGTCTAGTTCAGTCTGAGTCCATCTGAGTATGCCGAAGGAGTACATTAAAACTGGCATGACCCAACCGTTACAGGCACGAACTTTATTGCCACCCGATAAAAGACTTTTTAGAACTTTTTTCAGACGGCCAAAGAAACGGTCCCGCAACGATTGTTTCATGTCAGCCTCAGAAATGCCTAACGCCTGCGACATACCCAGATATTTATATGTGTCGACTGCAGAAAGAGATCTAAGTTTTGTGGTATCCAAGAGCTCTATCCCCTCAGATTCCACAATCCGACCTCTCTTTACATGCATGACCGCACACTTGTCAACACCAAACTCCATCTTGATAGAGCTACTAAAAGTTTCGGTTAGCCTCAATAACTCTATCAAATGTAGATTGGTGGGGGCAAATAGTTTGAGATCATCCATGTAAAGGAGGTGAGATATCACCTGACCATCTCTCCGCAATCGACATCCTAGCCCTGAACTCTCCAGTATAGTACTGAGAGGGTTCAGTGCCAGGCAAAACCATAATGGACTAAGACTATCGCCCTGAAATATACCCCGCTCAATCTTTATCAGACCACCGTTCTCGCAGGTCCGTCGACACCCTGGATAGCAAAGGACCGTACTCCATTGCCCCATACATGTCCTCATGAAGGCACATAGAGTTGTATCAATTTTGTACAACTCCAGTACCCTCAAAAGCCATGCATGTGGCACGGAGTCATAGGCCTTTTTAATTATTATTTTAATTATTATTATTATTATTATAATTATTATTAATTATTATTTAAATTATTATTACAGAAACTAGGTACTACCTATATAGACTACTTTATTACAATTTAGAATCTCGGATCAAAAACGGCGACCACGTGATGGAAGTGGGCACCACGGGCGCCCACTTCCATCACGTGGTCGCCGTTTTTGATCCGAGAGTTATAATCAAAGAATTTATAATAATAACTAGCTTCTGCCCGCGGCTTCGCCCGCGTGGAATTCGGTATTGCCACCAAGTCTATTTGAATGAAACGACTTTCCACTCCGCTGTTCACTCCACTCTCCACTCCACTCCACTGTTCACTCCACTCTCCACTCCACACGCCACTCCACTCTCCACCTCCACTCTACTGTCCAATCTCCTCTCCCGACTCCACCCTACATTCCACTCTCCATTTAAGGCGACAGTGTGGACATCATATCCCTTTATAACAGTAGGTACTTTTAGTTGTAATAATCGATATTTGAAAAAAAAAGACTTGGTAATGTTGACCACAAATATCTATTTTTTGCAATCCTTGTTTGTTTGTTCGTGATGGACGCAAAAACTGCTGAACAAATTTTGATGCCGCCTTTTCATTAGAAAGGTCTTGGTTTTACATAAAATCTGCCGTATGTTTGATTGCATTTGGTTAAGTAGAACCGGGGATATGGCCAAAAAACGATTACCAACTAATCGACTCCCACGGGCAGAGCCGCGGATATTAGCTTGTATAAAAAGTAGCCTATATATTACTCCAGACTATAATCTATCTCTGTACCAAATTTCAACCTGATCTATTCAGCCGTTTTTACGTGAAAGAGTAACAAACATACATCCAGATATCCTGACTGATCAACTCCATGGGCGAAGCCGCGGGTATTAGCTTGTATACAAATTAGCCTATATGTTATTTCACACTACACTCTATCTCGGTACCAAATTTCAGCCAGATCCATTCAGCCGTTTTTACGTGAAATAGCAACAAACATAATATTTGGACATCCCGAACGATCGACTTTGCGAGCGGAGCCGCGGTATTAACTTGTATAAAAGTAGCCTATATGTTATTTAAGACTATAATCTATCTCTGTACCAAATTTCAACCTAATCTATTCACCCGTTTTTACGCGAAAGAGTAACAAACATACATCCAGATATCCCGACTGATCGACTCCATGGGCGAAGCCGCGGGTATTAGCTTATATAAAAAGTAGCCTATATGTTATTTCACTCTACACTCTGTCTCGGTACCAAATTTCAGCCAGATCCATTCAGCCGTTTTTACGTGAAATAGCAACAAACATAATATTTGGACATCCCGATCGATCTACTTCGCGAGCGGAGCCGCGAGTATTAGCTTGTATAAAAAGTAGCCTATATGTTATTTCAGACTATAATCTATCTCTATACCAAATTTCAACCCGATCTATTCAGCCGTTTTTGCGTGAGAGTAACAAACATACATACAGACATCCCGACTGATCTACTCCGTGGGTCGACTGATCGACTCCGTGAGCGGAGTCGCGGGTATCAGCTTGTATAAAAAGTAGCCTATATGTTATTCCACACTTTAATCTATCTCGTTACCAAATTTCAGTCAGATCTATTCAGCCGTTTTTACGTGAAAGAGTAACAAACATATATCTAGAAAATCCCGACCGATCGACTTTGCGAGCGGAGCCGCGGTATTAGCTTGTATTAAAAGTAGCCTATATGTTATTCCAGACTATAATCTATCTTTGTACCAAATTTTAGCCAGATCCATTAAGCCGTTTTTGTGTGGCAGAGTAACAAACATACATCCATACATACATTCTTACAAACTTTCGCGTTTATAATATTAGTAGGATTAGTAGGATAGGATTATTGTAGGTACCTATGTATTTCCAATTGGTTTTAGGTATAAGGTGAGGTTAAAGAATGAAATGGTCCATTTGAAGATGTCTAATTAGAATTTATTTCTTCAAAAACACATAAGTAGATAGGTAATATCCCACAAAAAATTAAATATACCTGTTAAAAAGGGGCCAAGTTCCTGTCGGCTTTCAGTTCGTCTAAAAAAACAAAATACCCGACTGTAGGGTACAGTATATATGCACGTGTGTTATGTTTGTAAGATTCTTTATTACCTCATATCTTCCAAACCACTGGACGGAATTTGTTAATTAATATATCGTTAGATTCGTCTCGGTAACCCAAATGTTCTTAGATAGATGACGCGAAAAAAAATCAACATGGCCGCTGTAATAGGCTATAGTTTAAAGGGGGAAAAAAATAAAAATAAATAGATTGATATCAAATTAAAGGGTTTATCACAAGGATTTCAAAAAGGTATTATTTAATAAAAAATGACATTTTCATCTATACAAGTTAAACGCAGATTTAGGTTTGTGAACTTATATATACAGGGTGAATTTTTCAAAAGGGATTGGATGGCCAAATCCGAAACTATAAGGAATAGCGAAAAATGCTCAAAGGAGTCACGAGCCCGATTTTGATGAAACTTAAAACCTCATCATTAGATTTTTGAAAAACCAATAATCCTAGCCAGGAATCGAACTTGTTGATTTTGAAAAAAAAAACACACCCTTTATTATTACACCATGCGATAGTGTCCCTGTTAATGAACAAATTCTGCGAAGTAATGATATACGGCAAATTTAAGGAAAATTTGGAATTTAATAAAATTCATGTTTCACGTACCTATTTGTTTTGTTCAAAATCCCAAAAAAGATCGTAACTATTCCGTGTTTTAAATTATACTCAGAATGATTATAATGATTGATGTTTTTTTTTAAACAAGATGGAGCTCCAGCCCATAATAGCCGTAAAAGAGATTTTGATTCAGCAGTTTGACGACAATTTTATTTCCTGTGCCTTGGCCAGCGAGATCCCTGGATCTTACTCCCTTAGATTACTTTCTCTGGGGGTATGTCAAAAACGAAATTTACAAAGCCACGTATGATACAGAGATACAGTCGATGACTTGAAACTTAACGTTCTTTGGAGAATATTCTAAACGGAATCAACAACATTCTAATATTGAATGCAGTACGATTATGTATTGAAAACAATGGTCTACATTTTGAACAATTAATCAGTTAATGTAAGAAAGATAAAATGTATTTTGTTAAAGATGAGCTCTTTCCTTTAGTTTGCGGTATGTCATTACTTCCCAGAATAAGATCCTTAATAACAACACTATCGCATGGTGTAATAATATAGGGTGTGTTTTTTTTTTCAAAATTAACAGGTTCGATTCCTGGCTAGGATTATTGGTTTTTCAAAAATCTAATGATGAGGTTTTAAGTTTCATCAAAATCGGGCTCGTGACTCCTTTCAGCATTTTTCGCTATTCCTTATAGTTTCGGATTTGGCCATCCAATCCCTTTTGAAAAATTCATCCTGTATACCTAGTAGTAGAATGTAGGTAAGTACACGAAAACTAAAAAGAATAAAATAAAAAATAATGATTTTAAAAATCAAAAACCCGAATGCGTAAAAAACTAAAAAGAAAACTGAACAGTCGGTATCCATTATTCGAGAGCCAATCTAATTTTTCAATGGATCCCGACTGCTAAGTTGTAATGTTTCTTATCATAGCTTTTTTTTTTTTTAGTTTTTACGCAGTCGGGTTTTTTGATTTTTTAAATTATTATTTGTTAATCTACATATAACACCCGACCTGTACAATTTTATCTCTGTACTTGCAATAGGCACTGCACTGAGATACAGGGGGTCAAAAGTGCCAAAGCCACCATGACCCGAACTTCATAATGGGCCATCGTTCTTACCTGTATTGGGAGCATGCGCTGACAAACTTTCAGCTTTTATAAAATGACAAAAGTCTGGGGTTCACGGGCTCTTAGTCCATATATTTTAAGTAAGACTCAAAAATAATTTATTCTGTATAGAACCATTAAACGGCACTTACAAAAAGTCCAAAATGAAAAATATTTATAAGTAGATAAGTAAAATGGACCACCACACCCACCGGTTCGAAACGCGGCCCAGACCTGAGAAGACTCCGGCAAGAAACTCAGCGGGCAGTTTTTTTTTAGTCTATTTAAGAATGTATAAATCTTCTTGTGCTAGGTGGCAAATTAATATAAGGTAGGTAGGTACTTGCTAATTTTAATATTTGAGTCGTCAAGCAATAAGTAGGATATTTACTTGACCTGGCACTCCCCATTTCACCTTTTCTTGTGTCCAAATCAGTTTGGGTTTTTGCTCTTTGTTCATCTTGAATAAAATCAATGTAACCTTGGCAACAATCCTTAGCAAGAGCTTAATATGGGCTTACTTTATACTCGCTCTGCTAGTTACCCAAAATCATACACAAAATTCCTTTATTATACGCCCCACATTTTATTTCTCTCGCCACGAAAACTTGATCGTTGTTGTCGTGATTTATTTTATATTTGTGACTTTCATCCGGTTAGATCTTTTATGTAGGTACCTATTTAATCAATGTTAGAACTAATGGGTAAACTAGGCAGGTAATTACTTAGGACTAGAGAACGGCCTTTATTGTTAGCCTTAAAGCGAAAAGTTAAGACTAAAGACTGTCTTATTTATTAAGAGTTCTATGGGAAAAACTATAGTGCACCTAGGTATTTTATAAGCAAAAATATACCCAACGTACCTAAATGTGTAAGCATCTACCTACTTTGTAATTAAACATACTAATCATACCTACCTAAATCCTAATCCCTAGTAGTAGCTTAAGCACAGAATTCATAATAGTACTACGCCTTAAGCTCCTTGAGATTGTCTAATGAGAATGAGATAGAAAATATCTGGTTACTTTATTATTAGTATAATACTGTTTTCGTATAATGACCGAGGAATACGAAACAGAACAGAAACAAGTAATTATTCTTCTAGTCTGAGGTAAATACCTCTAATCGCGAGAATTGAGCAGCGAAGTACTTATAATAATTGTCTTTGTATCGGCCAAAATTACTATACCTAAGTTAAATGGTAGGTACAAGAAGTAGGTACAATAACCAAAATGTCTTCTCTAATTTTTCTTATAAGAACTTTTTGCTTGTTGGGTCCCAACTACGAGAGGAAAACCTGCGCTAGGGTCTAGTCTAGTCCATCAATCAGGAGGTATATCAGGTTGCAGGAGAGATTGGCTTGGGTCCACAAGATCTTTGTTGCGTCCACCTCCTTAAATATCTATGACAACTACTAGATAATATATACAACTTAGATCCTGTATGGAATATTGCTCGCACCTGTGACGGCTCAGCCAAGTACCAACCTGAAGCACTTACGTCAGTTGAGAGAAAGGGCCAAGAGGCTCATCAACAGACAGCGATGAGCCGGTTATTCCCCCATTCCCCCTGTCACCTTAACGACCAGACATAAGGCGACGCGCCACCGGTACATGGTGAATATAATATTCCACTCATACGCACATAATGTTTTGGCAGTACGTTCATTACGCGTAGGTACCTACTGCTAAAGAGTGGATTGCCCTGACTGAGTCTGTATTTTCGGCAAGCTGCAACCTGGGATTCTTTGAGTCTATGGTGAACAGGTTACTTCAAGGTAAGTCTGCTCCACCGTCGCACGACCACATTATCACTTAACAATAGGTGAGATTGTGGTCAAACGAGAACCTATTACGGCTATTACTTACCTACCAATAAAAATCTTCCTTTACTCCTACCGGTCTACATCGCATCGCTCCACTCACTTAAAGTTAAAGACGTTTGTCTTGATCTGCAAAAGCTTAAACTCTTAAAGCATCAGTCATGAACTCATAAGAACCATAATAATCATTTAACTTTTAATAAACGATTACCTGTTTGTACATTATTGGTAACATGTAATAATATTACTTCCCTCGTAGAAATCAATATCGGCTTCTTGTATACTCCATCTGCTTCTTGTATGTTACATTGCCCACTTATAGATACAGCGAAATGCGTTGTTGCCACACTCACCAACCCCGACATGTGATGCGACGTTGCCAAATCGCGCAACAAAATATTCCATGAAATGAGGAGCAAGATTTGGGATTTGGTCCCTTTTTTACCTGCTGGCTCTGTCACACTATTGTTGCATGTGTGTATTAAATTTGGTGCGAGCTAACGACGTTATTTTAATCTTGTCCCTACCTAGGTATTTGGAAACATTGAAACACTAGTGGTAACTTTACTTAAGTACAAACTTACATGAGATATTTCTAGCAAAACTAAAAATATGTAAGTTCGATATACTTTCAAAGAAGAATTTACAGAAAAACGTACCTACCTATACTTAAAGCAAAATCGCGTCGATATTATGTACGTAGAATTTTGCTTTGATTACCTATGCTATACGTCGTCATACGTATATCCTACCTACATTATGCCTTTTCGTTAGGGGTAGGTAAGTGTGCTTACTGCCTTAGGTATCCATGCAAATAAACTTTAGGTATGCACCTTGAGTATGCACCTGCTCGCCTCATTATGGACACTACACTGCATTATGACTCACTAATTGCACTTAGTAGATACAAGCTTCGACCAATGAAGGTAGATACAAGTAGCTTTTTGCTACCGGGCCGTTGAACCCAGATATAGGTACTTATTATTTTTCTACATGTAATAAAGGCTTACGTGTTTACTTTTTACAAGCCGTATCTTGGTACAGTCAGCTATTTTCCGTGAAGAGAAGGACTGCCGATATCGAAATTGTCGAAGTTCTGTAGTTAGACCAGTGGTCGGACATTTTTAGGCTCCAACTGGATACCCGTAACGCTGCCATATTATGTTCGTATGAGAACCGCGATCGGCAGCTTCACGTACTCTCCGAGGCAGACTCCATCCTAAAGCTTACTGGGTAGTATTGCTTAGCCTTTGGAATCATAAGGAAGGACCGTACTGGAGAGTTGAGCAACAATTAAAAATCTCTTTGTGTGGAGTTCATTAGAAGGGAATATATTGGCAAATATAAACAACCTTATATCCTTATAGGTAGCTCAATTTCCAGCGGCAACCATCATTCAAATACTCACGATGTTTATTGGGTTTTGATTCTATTGAATTTCTTACTCCTTCCTTCAACAGTGACAAACTAGTTTCTTGTCTCATAATTCACCTATTTTGATACTGCCTTGAAATTTCTGAAAGTTGTGCGAAAGCCTCAGACTAGTCTGAGGCGAAAGCACATACTTTTTTTTTATTACTTAACAAGAAAAAGTTGCGAAAATCTTAAGAGAATGCGGGTTTGAATCTGAAGCCCCTGAATACGATATTCTACATAGCGTAGCGCTATCTAGATCAAAAGTAAGCATAGTTTTTATTAATTAGCTTGTGTTATTGGTTCTAGAATGCGGATTAACATACTTATATGTATACCTACCTTGTATATAAAAATGTATACATACAGAATATACATAGAAACATAAAATAGACATATTCATGCATACAAATATTTGTAGCAGTCGAATGCACTAGGGGCCATCTGTGCATCACGACTTTTGTCGGTAGGTTTTTATTTACCACGTAGGTAGCAGACAAGCACACGGCCCCCCTGATGGGAAGCTGTCACCATGGCCTATGGACGTGTGCAACACCAATGGTGTCATATACGCATACAAGGGGGGAGAGCTAGGATGGGGTGGGGAGTCTAGGAAGGGGTGGGGGGAGGGGTACAGTGAGCTCTGACTACCCTTATTACCGGCGGGAACACAAAACGATGGTTATAATGGCCGCGGTCTTCTGTAGAGCGGAGGTACTTCCCCAGTCGGACAGCTCATTTCAGACGGGAGATACCGTCGTGTCCTACATCCTTCAAAAAGGTTAAGGTAGCTTATCCTCGTGGCACAGACAGACAAAAAATTTTTTAATCACATATTTAGGTTCGGTGTCGGTCTAGTAACACCACGAGTAACACCACGGAATAAAGAAAGTGACACCCCCCGCTATTTATTATTTTGATCTTTCAATGTACAGAATTTTCACTTCTACAGATTTATTCAATAAAGGAGTCAATTTATTTAGAGGGCACCCTCAATCTTTTTCCAAAATTAAAGCATGTTACCTACGCCTTATAAAATTACCTATCTGTCACTGAAAGTCCCTTCGGAATCGGCCCAGCCTTTCCAGAGATTGCCTCTTTCAAATTGATAGAAAGACAGACAGACAAAATTTTGAAAAATAACTTTTTTGTGAAGTATGTACTTACCTAAGTATATAAAATTTATCGTACAATAGACCTACGCATCAATTAACAGTATAAATGCAACTCATATGGTATTGATTTGAAACCTGTTGTTTTAATATTACAAACGACACTTCAACGTTATTTATTTGTAGAGGTACCAATAGAATATAATTAAAATAAATAATTATGTGTTAATTTGGTGCATTTACTTATTTTAAGTATAAAAGTGGAAAAATATATCTATAATGCATTTATGCAATTATTATCACTTGAATACGATACTCGTAGGTACTACAGGTAGGTAGGTACCTAGGTACGTGCCAACTTTAAAAAATCACTTGGGTTGGTTGCAACAAGGATTTTTCTTTGTTCTGTGGTTGCAACGACTGACAACAGATATAAGTGTTATGTTAACAAGTGAATTGGCGCCGAAACGGTCGAAATAGGCCGGAACTAAGGTCGGAACCATGAACGACGGTACCCGCCGACAAATGTGATAGATGGTAACTAGTACCTACCTAGAAATATCTAGATAGGTAGGTACTTTACAAAATACGCCGCTATTGCGTCTGCGTAAACCTTCATATTGATAAAATCGAACGTGCATTCATGTCAGTGAACTTTATAACAGTGTTTAGGAGTAGTCATGTAAAACGCAAATCTTTGGTGTAATAATAGTTCTAGACATACTTAAGACTAAGTTACTAGGAAGCAAATTTTAATAATGAAGCAAAATGAACTAAAAAAAAAGTCATAGGTAATCGCGTCCAAAAAACATTGCCGACTGATCGACTCTGTGAGTGGAGTCGCGGGTATGAGCTTGTATAAAAAGTAGCCTATATGTTATTCCACACTTTAATCTATCTCGTTACCAATTTCAGCCAGATCTATTGAGCCGTTTTTACGTGAAAGAGCAACAAACACATATCTAGAAATCCCGACCGATCGACTTCGCGAGCGGAGCCGCGATATTAGCTTGTATAAAAAGTAGCCTATATGTTATTCCAGACTATAATCTATCTCTGTACCAAATTTTAGCCAGATCCATTCAGCCGTTTTTGTGTGGCAGAGTAACAAACATACTTCCATACATCCAGACATCCAGACATTACATTCTCACAAACTTTCTCGTTTATTATACCTATTAGTAGGATAAGTATTTAGAGCTCACAAGAAAAACCGAATAATTAAGTACCTACCTACCTACCTAATGATTGCATAGCAGTATTTCAAATCGCGAACCTCAGCTCTGCAACCACAACAAAATAACTCATCTTGCACGAATCTCAGTACTAATATTACAGGGTGCATCAAAAGGGACGCAGCTAAATCGATCCAAGGGTTGTTACCCCTCGCTTAATGTCCCCCTTCTCTAGCCTGTCCTCACCGCTACCTCGCCCCTACATCCGTAAACGCAAAAGTTTGTTTCACAGAGTGAAGTAAAGAACATTGACCGAGGTTATAGGTAGAATAATATCAGATGACTTTGAAAATTTCAATGTGAAGCCGGTGAACAGCGGTAGGAGTTCGAGAAACTCGTGTTGTTTGTTTTGCGTGATGTTAGGCAAACACGTGTTGCCAACTATGTCCTTCAGAAAACTTTCTGAAGCCTTAATTATGTCTGGCAAGCCCAGAATCCAGTGTGTATAAGTAGCTACCCACATGAAGTCCTAAGCCTTTAATTACTTTACTTGTGAAAGAAGTCAATCCTTTATGTTTGGAGTGTAAGCCCACTTCAAATTATAGCAAATAATAGATTGATTCACATCATTATGCCCCAGCATTATGCATCCTCCGAGTCTTTTCTAACTTTTCAGCCTTACCATCAAACAGTCAAACTTACGAACGATATTTTCCCTGAAACGACTGCCGATATGACCTGCCCTGCTAGGCACGGAGAGAGGGGGGGGGAGCCCTCTCTCCGTGCCTTTGATGATTTCTGCAGGTAAAAAATAAATAAAAAACCAGCAAAGTGCAAGTCGGACTCGCCCGTGAAGGGTTCCGTAGCAAGTAACATCAGCATCTAACTATATACGAGCCCATTATAGGCTTGTGGTAGCTAAACAAGCTCATATAGGTAATATATATATATTATGCCACTTTCACAAGAAATATTTACACCAAAAATATCGTCCATTGATTACGGTTTATGACGTATTAAAAAAACTACTACTACGTTCAAACTAGTTTACGGTGGAAGTTTGTATGGCAAATGGCACATCGTATATTTTTTAGATTTGTCATTCTCTTATTTTAGCAGTTAGTGGGGGGGAAGTGGGGGGGGAAGTGTCTGCTACATAGCATAGCATAGCATATGAATGACGCGTCATAGCGGTCAGGTCTCAACTTATAGCGCACGTGTAGTAAATGAGATCCACCTGTTCCACTAAGTCTGCTCCTTTTCAAATCTGAATTAGAAACAAAAAACTAACAATACTTTGGTAGGTACTTCATTTCTTTATGATTAAGAAAAGGAACCTGAATTCCAAGTCCAATTAAGAGATACAATCTATTCGGATGACCTTGCCGGCCTTGGACTACTGTGGTCTGTGATAACTAGATAACATTCTAGTTATCACAAAACAGAAACAACTTATTTGTAAAGAAACAATGCTTCATATTATTGATCTCATAGCTATTTTCTTACAGTTTTCATAGATTTTGTAGTCATTTTTTTTTGACATGCCTTATTATGATAAGTTACGACAAATACAAGTTATTTCACAACTGACTGAACTAATACTTACAGTTCTAAATTGTCGAGCTTTTTATTCAAAATATCTACTATAATACCGATATCGTGATAACACAGCCTGTTATTGGTTATTTACAATCAATGTACTTAGTCAGCTGATAGTCGAGCGCACTGTGTCAACTAAGTTTAAGGGAACTTTTACAAAAATTATTGCGTCCTTTATAATTGCTCTGACGAAAACAGCTGTGTTGGGTTCAGTGGCCGATGGGCGCCACCCACGCGTACGAGTGAGCGAAAGAAGCATACGATTTTACCCAGGAAAGGACGAGACAGGACTAGAATATTGGAGGAGTAGAAATGAAACAAAAAATGTTGCGCTTGGTGCGGAATAACAATTTAACACTGAGAAGGAAGTTGTCTACCAAAGTGTGCGGATCTAACCGTCGCTATGGACAACGCGCCTCCACAGGAAGCCGCTTATTGAAATATTTTGAAGGCATTTCATACCATGTAAACATCCAACAAAGCTTTGGATTACGTATAACTAAAGGAAAATGTATCTACGTATTATCAGTATTATTCTGTGAGTAAATTATCAATAACATTGATATATTATCGAATTTTAAAATTCTCTCTTCATCTTCTTTTCATCTAATTGTTGGCTTCTGCAATTTCACCAGTCTCAAGTAAAAATAATATTAGGTAGGTATATAAATTCCCACCGTATAATACTTTAATTACGGAGGTGCGTGGTCGGAACCTCCATGAGGCGCACCTGGGGCAACGGAGATGGCAGCACCATTTACTCACAGGGGAGATTATGATGCCGCCTGCGTCCAATTCCTGCTGAGGCCCTGTAGACGGCAGCTTGACGGCTCTCCATTTGTCCCTAACTAGCGGTGGACTTAGCGGAGAGCAGGTATAGGACGAACTGGTTCTCCGAGCGCTGGCGTGAGGGAGAAGGTGACAGGACGGCCGTCTGTGACCCTACTGTCGACCTTAATTACGGGACTTAAGGAACTAATTTAAAATCATAATTACGAACGGCAAAAAACTGGATTTATATTTTTATTGATAACAGCAATAATATAGGAATAAACCGGGTGTATCTATCATGGCCAGCAGGTATAGAGATAGGATCGGTAGGCATACCTCTCAACCTTGTTTTTGGTAGGTAATAGGTACCTAGTAAGATAAATACCTATTTAATAGATAGAAATGAACACTGAATTTTATTTGTGGATGTGTAACTGTGTAGCAACGTAATAATTTATAAATATACAGAATTAATATACAAAACTTACTATATTCATGTATATTCATAAATTGCTTGTGTATTTATTATTGTTTTTATGCCAACTTACGGTTTGTCTACGCATACATTTTCTGCTTCAGGAAGTCAATGCGTTTAGTAACTCATAACGAATACCCAAGTGGACTAATTTCGGTCACTGTCAGACCTGTATGTCCCCGACCTGAAGCAACATAGCTTGTATAAGAGCACCTTAGTCTCAGCGATATGACGCTCAGTTCAGCATTGTCAGGCTCAATATCTGGTAATGTTATTACAATAGCTGCTAACATAATGCCACAGCCTTGAATTGAGTGTGTATATCTGTAAGATCTGTACAAGTGTCCAAATAAGGCGTTGTCTATGCATAAATATGCTGTATGCTCTGCTATGTTTTCTATGCGTAGGCAAACACGGAAGACGAAGTCTACTTTCCGTACGAATGCATCGAAACCCATGAGTCGCTTGCACTCATTCCTGATACGATACCAACGGTACCGACCCGTCATTAATTACTTCGTCAACGGGGACGACCTGCGGTATTTTACTAGATGCAATATGTCCCACAGCTCGTGAGGAAGAAGAGGTGAAGAGGCTCCACTGCACATCTGAGCGAAGTCTTTCAAGGGCGTCATCATCCAACTGGTGACAGCATTTTCTGGCGCGCACTTGATCTGATAGCCGTTGTGTCGGCACGTTGGCCGCTGGCCGTGGTCCGGAAACAGGCAGCATGCGCACAAGATACACAGAGAGGTATTATTATAGTTGCAGTGTTTATTGAAGCCTAGCATCCAAATTCATTGTGAAACAATACAGTCTATAAGCGTTTGCATCACTATTCTCTGTTATAGGTATCTGTTAAAACTTACGAAGGGTTTACTTACACATTCTTCAATAAATACGCTACACGCATGAACGTAAGTACATGCGTACATTTATGTACCTGCCAACTGATGCCGAACAGGACTTATTGTTAAGTTGTTACATCAAACCCCTTTAAAAAATAAATTATTATATAAGTAGGTACTTAGGTGAACGTCGTTAAGTTTATGAAGGCACAGCAATATCAGCTATATCAGTCATCAGTCACTGATAAAGCCAGGTACCTATTTGGGATTTTCAATAGGTAGGTAAACTCTTATTACCTACCTACAAAAATCACAAAAGAATTCTACATCAAGATCACTGAGAAGGTTGAAGATTTCCACTGCCATCATTATTGCACACTGGCAAATTGCCTTCGTCTATTGGTATCTAAACTGTATTAGGTATAATGTAGACCATCGACGCAAAGTTGCAGGTCTCTCGGTGTTCTATCGGATACATTTCGGGGAGTGCGCTCTGGAATTGCACAACCTGATACCTCCAAGTCCTTTCCATCAACGAACGACCAGACGAACAGCGTCACGCCACCGCTATATGGTCGATATTCCACTCATACGCACAAAGCGCTTTGCTGACACGTTCATCGTGCGTACAGCTAAGGAGTGGAATTCCTTGCCTGAGTCTGTGTTTCCGGAAAGCTATAACCTGGGAGTTTTCAAGTCACGAGTGAATAGGTTCCTTCTAGGCAAGCGTGATTCATCGTAGACCACATCGTCACTTACCATCAGGTGATATTGAGGTCAAACGTAAGCCTATCATGAATAAAAAAAAAAAAAAAGATCTTACCGAGAAACACTTCGATAAACAAAACCTTTAGATAAACATAAGCTACTGGCTGAACTTCCGTTCCGTATCAGTGTTATAGGTATAAATAAATATGGTAGCTGACACTCTCGGCTTCGCCCGCGACGTACTTTGACCCGCGTGGCACCAATTTATCCCAAACATGCCCGTACAGCCCCCCTTGTAGAGAATTCAATCCCGGAATCCCTGATCTCGGGATCCCGGGATCCCGGTCGTATTTCATCCCGAAATTTTCGGGATTAAATCTAATGGATCCCGGAATTTTCGGGATTAATAATTTTTCATATAGGTAAGTCAATAAAAATCGAGCCTGAAGTGCCTGAACACGCTTTATCCGCCTCTGTGCATTCCAATTGAGAAGTAGATAGGTATGCTTTCGGATGAGACGTTGGATGCGATAGGTATTCCTTAGATTTTAATTTCTTCCAGGACATGTGGGTTTCCTCACGATGTTTTTCCTCCACCGTCAGCAGATGGTAAATCATGTGATTAGCACATAATAATTTCCACAAAGTGAAATTCAGATTGGTACTGTCCAACCGGATTCGAACTCGATACCTCTGAGTAGAGGCCGCGACCTTATCTATTCAGCTACTATCGCTTTTTATAAGTTTATTGTAAAATAAAACAAAAACAAATTATGCAATTATGAAACTATTTCATAATTATTAACAGAAGTAACCAGTTTGATGTTTACTTTATCAGAAGAAAGGTTAAATTAAAATATATTTGTTTTGTGTTTTGAAGATTTAGGCTGGTTTTATCGTTACGCGTTTCGGCAGCGCCGTTGGAGCGCGCGCGTTCAGAGATATATGGGAGTAGAAGTTGCGTTTTTGTGTCGCACGCTTGGGCAGCGCCGTTTAATAAACGCGCGATGTTCGACAGCGCTGTCCAAACGCGCGCTGCTCATTCGCTTCTACGGCCAGTGTGCGTTTTAGTGTGACGCTGTTTGAGACGCGCCGTAGGTACAGTTGAGAAATTAATTACATCGATACGGGACGAGTAATCGAGGAAGTTCGAACCAGAAGGTGTTTATGGGACCCGGCCGATGAATTATACAAAAATAAGGATGCAAACTGCTTGTTGATAGGCGAAAAAAAATTATAAAATTTATTACTATTTTCTCGTAAATCGGAGAAAGACGTTATATGTTCGCCTTTCAGTAACCTTATAGCGTTTCGTTATAAGGATCAACTACTCTTTTTCGCCGTTGCCTTCTTTTCCATAATAAGTAAATAGCGACTCGCATAAACCTTCATAATATTGTACACGACTGTCTCACAGAAGCGGAACGCGTGCTACTAATCTCGTTTTATAGTGCACCGCTGTTCAAACGCGCGCTGTTAACAGCGCGCTGCTCAACAGCGCGTCTAGCAGCGTGACGATAAAACCAGCCTTAATTAACGATTTAAAAATAAAGAGTTGATTTTGATGTATTTAAGTGTCTTTTTGGTACCACTTTCTATTAATACAATCCCGGGACTATCCCGGGATCCCGCGATTAACTATAGATAATCCCGAAATCCCGGGATTAGAAAAATCGACCGGGATCGAATCCTCTACTCCCTTGACTTGGCTAGGCTTGGGATCTTTTCGACGAGAAGAACACGCTCGAAGAGGTTTGTGGAATACCTAACTCTCTAGTTCCAACAGCTCTTCAAATCTGTAGTCTTAATTAAACCTACTGTTTAGTAGGTACCTACTTTTGACTGTAGGTACTTGAAGCAGTAAATGTTGAGCTTGAGTTTTTAAATTTTAATGATCCCTTCGTTACTTATACTACATACCTACTAGGTAGGTAGTGTTATTTATTCTATGCCACACTTAGGGTTGCCAACTTTTTTTCCAAGAAAAAAAGTAAGTCATTATGACCAATGGCGATATCGAAATTCCAAGTTAGACTAGTTGGACTTTTGTGGGCTCCAACTACCCGTAACGACTACCATAGATGTTTGTATAGCAACCGGGACCGACGGCTTAACGTGCTCTCCGAGGCACTAATAAACCTGCGAAAAATACACACATAACTTCGAAAAGCATCGAAAAGTCATTGGTGTGTGCCATGGTGAACCTGGGATCGAACCCAAGACCTCGTCTCAGCAGTCCATTATCCAAACCACTAGGCTACCGCGGTACTTTTTTATTTATTTATCTATCTAATGTTTTTTTTTTAATTTAGAGTCATTTTTAAAAACCTCATATGCCTCACCACAATAAGGCTTATTGGACGATTCGCACGAATTGAACTCGCACGAAACGTGCGAGTCGACTCCTTTAAATATTTATTTATTTTCTGTAGGCGATTCGCACGAAGTGAATTTATTGGTGTGCGAATCGCCTCCTTCAAAAATATGTATTAGGCTATTGGCACACATTACATTTTAAGGAATAAAAAATGAAATAAAGTACAGTCACCGAAATAAAACTAACACTAATCAAAGTTTAAATAACAGATATTTACTTGGATGTAAGAAAAATATGCATTAAATAAGTAACAATTATCACTTAAAACTTGGAATATTTTGAACGAGCGGAGAAGGAGCTCACAACTATACCTAAAATTTATGGTTCAGTGAAATGGTTTCGAACTTTCGTAATGCTGGATATGATCTCGTCCAAAAAATTCCTGATTTTAAAAATATTAAGAAAAGGTTCTATCTACATAGAAACAAATCGTTACATGTGAAAAAAAATGAGATTTAAAAATGTTCAAGATTTTATTATTCCTCCAAGCTACGAAGATTTGATTTTTGCTGATTATGGATATAAAAAAACAAGAATTATACTTTTTGCGAACCAAAATGTAATCAAATATATTGAAACGGCAGAAAGCGTTTTCTGCGATGGGACATTCAAGAGCCGTGTACCGCCATTTTTGCAAGTGTAGGTACACATTACATATAGATTTGGGGAGTACCTATAAACATACAAATATTTTACCAGCTATATACGCTTTACTACCGGACAAAAAACATACAACATACGAAATTTTTTTTAACCTTATAAAAAGTCGAATTTCTCAATTTTCTCCACGTATATTCACCACAGATTTTGAAAAAAGTGCTATGACTGCTATTGAGAAAACATTTCCTGACGCTCGTATTCAAGGTTGCTTATTTCACTTTCAAAATGCTTTATGGAGAAATGCAAAGAAATTAAGAATGGATAAATGCTTAATTGATAAAATTCACGTTAAACGTTGCATGGCTCTAGCATATTTACCTCAAGAATATAGATCAGATGGCTGGTTATATATTGAATCGGAAAATGACCCTGAAACGAAAATTATTCAATTTAATGATTATTTTGTTAATACTTGGTTAAATGAAAATGCTTATTTCTCAGACAAATGGAGATTTTTTGATGTATATCACAAAACAAATAACGCCATCGAAGCTTGGTACTCGCGTTTCAATAGATTGATAAAACCTAACCCAAACATCGCATTGTTTTTAGATACTGTACGTAAAGATTCGAATTACTATTTAACCCTTTATCATAAAAACCAGTAAATTTTAATTAAAAGTCCCGAGAGAATAAGACTCCAAAATAGAATCGAAGACATCATAAGGAAATTTAAACGTGGGGAAATTAATATACAGCTTTGTATCGAAAAATTACGAAATTAGTTTGCTGGTAATACAATATTACCAGCAAACTAATGTCGTAATTTTAATACATATAATTATTATATCGTTAATTGTTTTATTGTTATCATAAGGTAACGACTGTGATTTGACCTATTTTTAATTGGTGTGTTCATTTTGTATTTGATATATTTACCTAACCCTTCCTACTTCTGTACTCAAGCCAAGCTACTTCATTTTTACCCCATACTGGTCATTCCATTTCATAAAACACAATATGGGTGCCAATCGTCTGCGCACTACTTTGATTTCCTGCTAGCACATAACACTGTGTTAATCACAATATAATATGCATTAAATAATAATGCAATAAATTATTTAATGCATATTTTTCTTACTTGTAAGTTTTATTTCGGTGACTGTACTTTTATTTTTTTATTCTTTAAAATGAAATGTGTGCCAATAGCCTACTACATATTTTTGAAGGAGGCGATTCGCACACCAATAAATTTACTTCGTGCGAATCGCCCACAGAAAATAAATAAATATTTAAAGGAGTCGACTCGCACGTTTAGTGCGAGTTCAATTCGTGCGAATCGTCCAATAAGCCCACAATAATACCTAATTAAAATAAACGAAGAGCTTATTTTTTATCAAATTGATTTTAGCTCTGTTTCTATCGTCCCTTCACTTCGCATTCATAACTGAAAACGCATTTCAGTAAATTCTGAAGTGCCGGAATCAGACAAGTGATAGTTTTTATCTAATTTGACTGCGGTTAGTACAGCACTAACTGCAGTCAAATTAGATAAAACTTTTGGGTGTTAAGTCAGACATTTATAGTGTATGTATGTACTTAATAGGGTTTGCTTTATGATGCTGAAAACAGTATTTTGGATACTGTTTCTTTGTTAAACAGTAAACAGTATAATGTGGTGACAAAGAGTATAATACTGTTTTTAACAGTATGGTTGGCAACCCTAGCCACACTGTGCTTTTCGTGCAACCCCTCGCGCCTCAGTGAGAACAATTTACGTAAAACTCACGTTGCGCATTGTGATTAGAAGTTCATCTAAAGGCAGTTTTGATAGTTTTTTTTACTGCAAATCAATATTATTTTATTCTATTCACTAGGTATATAAGTTTCACCGCAGTAGGTACATAATAATAAACGCAATAAATAGGTAAGTACCTATACAAACCAAACAACTCAACTTTCACAAAATTCAATAAATTAATTGATAAATAAGTCAGAAAGAACCCGTAATAAGTAAAGTTTAACCGACATTAAGGAATAAAGGTCAACAACTTATTACGAATTGAAAAAAATTCTGACTTGTAGTATTTCCTAACCCGAGAACTCGGCCGAGATCAATGCCAAGAAAAGTTACTATTGAGGTCGTCAAGGGAGACAAAACAGGAGTTACTAATAACTCGCAGTAACATGGCCAGTTAAACTGAAGTGACAATGGACTGACCATGGATAAATTGGATAAGGCACGACCATGGGGCTTGCCATATGTGCCGATGATCCGATGACCGCAAACAAGTCCTACCTATATACCTACTTATTAGTAGATTTATTTTCCAGTTGCATCACATTTTCAAGTCACTTTACTTTATGCCTGGATAGTAACTCTGTAGGTACCGACCACAGTCGTCATTCTCATACCGATTTCCCAGTTTGTAGGTACTTATTCAAAGGGAGTCAACAGGTAAGGCCATGTTGTATACCTACCACAGTTGTATACCTACTTACATTATATCACAGTAAGCCAACATAGTAGGTAGTTAAGTAATTAAACTATACAGCACCAATAACACTGAAGATAAATTAAAAAGAAATTGGGTTTTGTTATACCTACCTACCTATGAACGAGTCTGAACTGAACCCAATTTTTTAAATTCTGTCTATTCATTCGCGATCCAATGGATGCAAAAATTACCTAATGAACGGATTTTGATGCTGTTTTTTTTTGTGTATAATCTTTAATAAAGGTATAATCTTGGTCAGATTTAAAATCTTACGCCTGTTTGATCACAATTGGTTGAGCATAACCAGAGGTATCAGTCAAAAAACGCGAACACTGTCGTCCACGCGGGAGGAGTCGCGGGCATAGGCTAGTTGTGAATAAATTCAGACAATCGTATAATTTTGGTATGTTTTTGTCTTCAAATGCGAGACACTAGAGATAGCTGTCTCTGTGTATCATTTATTCTCCGTATTATCTATCGGATTCCCGGTCGTAATCTAAGTAAAGTGTTACTTACATGTTTTTGTTTTCGAATGTCGTGTTGAATGAAGCATGAGAGTCTGTCTGACCAAGATCAGTAGCCTAACCGAATACGAACTAGGTAATCGGTGGCCTAACAGTTTGATTATAAAGGTATCAAATCAAACACTTAGTCTGATGTACGACAGAGAGAACGCTCTACAAAACCAAAGAAAGCTGATCTTAGCCGAAATCCACTCCTCTCCCGGAGTCCGACACACTCAATCTCCGATTTTTGTTGACTCATGCACGACTCTTTTGTCTCTTTCTCTCTGATATGATATCAAGTATCAACCTATCACGTCGCGGTCGGTCGGGATGAAGAGTGAGATGCGAATGCCGGTGCTCCGGTTTTGTTGAGCACTCTATTGCCTATTGCGTAGTCGATTCAACTCCGCTGGTCGCTGGGGTGCTATCTGTGGGGATATCCGCACGAGCAAAAACCACTCTATTGCGTAGTTTAGACGGTTTGTGTTTATGAAAAATTAAAACTGATAAATAACCAACTGGACAAATGATTATAACTTTAGTTTTAGTTAAGTAGGCAAATAGATAGGTACTTAAGTACAATGAGCGATATTATAGGTAGGTAGAGAAAACGCTTTACAAAAGCGAAGCAAGTCGATATGAACCGGAATCTCACTCTTGTCTAGTGCTCTTCGCTACGTAACCGTAGTTTCGTAACCACTTACGAATGAGGAATAAATACGGGGTATAGGTAGGTACCTAAATGATCTTTATACGTAACCGGGTTCTACTAAGCATAGCTTGTGCATAGTAGGTATACCTACGTTCTAGAATTGAATGGATAAACAAACTTATACCTGGATGCATTTAAAAATATATTACACATACCTACCTCTACATACGTATTATACATGAAAAATAAATTCCTTGTACATAACCGTAGTTTCTTATACAGAGCAGAAATTTATTTCTTTGTGCGAAACCGGTTACGTATAAAGATCATTAATTACTCATTCGTAACTGGTGACGAAACTACGATTACGTAGACGGCTGAAGCGGTGCTCTTGTTCCCGATGCGACGTACCTAAGTAGCATAAGATGTGTTAGCGGCCGGGACCCGAAGGTAATTTCAAAATTATAGACTTTCCTTATAAATAGCCGTTTCCGTTTTTTACCTACTTAGTACTCGTAAAAATTTAAGGAAACGCTGATTCAATACATTTTAGATAGGTATTCATTCATTTCTGAAAAAGTACCTACCTACTTAGAACTTACAAGTGTAAAATTTCACGAATAATCCCCGAATAGTTATTTTGTAAATATATTCAATGTACAGAATTTTGACCTCTCTACAGTTTTATTAAAGGTAGGTAAGTAGGTATAGATATAGATCGGCTAAAGTGAACATCCAGGACGGAAATTAAACCCGCGACGCGGCCAGTCCCTTACCAGTTACCCCCTGTGAGGGACTGGTCGCGGTACTATGACCAACTGAGTTACCTGGACACGTCCTGGATATTCGAAATTCTCCGATAGGTACACGAAATGCACGGAAAAAGAATCTAAATACTCCCAACATTTCAAGTTGTACGAGTAGCTCCAGTGGTTTAAGAGTCGGTCGGTCAATCAGTCAGACGTGTCAGGTATTTTATTTTATTAATCAGTAAAAGATATAGGTAATAACCGACGACACACTTAATTAAAGCACATACCTGCCTACCTAAAATATCGGCAGAGTCAAACTGTTCTTTTTTATGGATTGGCCGGCTGTGCCATGCCCTTGATTATAGTTTTTATTATTACAACCCTATGGAATACGAAACCGGTTTCCTAAGTTAGTTGACCGGTGTTATTATGACGCAAGCGAGACAAGAAGCCAAAGTTTGGTATCAGCTGATACTCTCGTACCATTTTTTCTAACGCAAACCCCGCGGGTTGAGGGGTCGGTTACGTCAGTCACGAACCGACTAAAATCGAACGCCATCGTAGTTCATCAGGCGCCAGGTAGTAAGGTGGCCCGGCCCATATTATGGCATTTACTTCACACCCCGGCTGACTCAGGGCAGGGCCATCTCTCAGCTCTCGGGTTTGGGAACCACGGTGTTGTTTCATCTTGTACTCGGAAAAGGCAGGGGCAACCGCGCGTTATTACCTCGGCCTGCGTCTGCTAGGGTGACAGACGGCTACATCCATCGCCTGCAGGCATGCGCTTATGGAGGACGGAGGTCGCTAGGCGATCTCCGAGGTCTGAGTCGTCTGCACTGCGCGAAGAGCAACTTGCTGTCTCCACAACATCACGCTATGACCTTTAGGAGCTGAGCAATAAGACTGGGAGGCCGCGGCCGGTTGTTTGTCCGAATCGTGATGGCTGAAACCGCGAGTAAAGCATGCTATTATAGCAGGACTCGGTACGTTGCATGGTGAGAGTAACACGAGTGTTAGCTACACCGAACTACTAATAAATATGTCAACTGGGTACGCGGACCAAGGTCTCATCTTAGCTGACTAAAGAACCCTAGAACCCTAATAAACTGTCAGTGATAAACAAGTAGTGGTAGGTAGCTACGTATAGCACAGATACACAAAATTTGACTAGATTGACTAGATTGACTATCAAATCGTGTCGAGTAATGGGTGGGGTACTTAACTTCAACAAGCACAATATCAACAGTTACAATGACAACACCATTTAATCAACAGACCGTTTAATCAACAGTTAGATCAGTTCAAAAAATTACAATGTCAATGGTATACAACATTATTGATCTTCAATTTTCAGTACAATCAATTCTATTGATAATCTTATTGGGCAAAAAAATTATATCGTACGGAAGCCACTTAAAAAATGCGATGCGAAATAACAGTGCGAGACCCGTGTCTATCACACACGCCGCAGCATCCGATCCTTTACCTTCAGCATAAATAGTCTAACTCAGCCTTAACACAGTTACATTTACAGGTCGTCAGATTATCTGGCTCGAAGGCTCCCACCATTAGTTTCTCGATTTGCGGTTTGCAGACTTAGGTAGATGTTTTAAATGTGAAAGTTTGTGATGAGTTTTGGATGTTTGTTACTCAAACATATTCTAACGGTACAGGGATCTAGATTATGGTCTGGAATAAAATAACACACAGATTATCCTGGGAATAGGTTCGATAGAATGGGATAATAATCAACTAGTGCCCATGATAATGATGATAATAATAGGTATAAGCCCTGTTAATAAATTGCCCACTTCTGAGTAGGCCCTAATCAGTCCTAAGTTCTAATCAAAAGGCGGTTTGAATCAAAAAAACTCACGAAGCATTGCGAACAAGTACTTACCTACTATTCATTACATTGGGTAGATAGGTAGGTAGGTACTGAACGTAATAAAGAACTTCCAGGTGAGCAGGTTTCCGCACGGTTCCTGCTTCGCAGTTAAAGTTATTAATTAGGTAGGTACTGATATATCTACTGATATGGACATTGACACTTGAACTTTAAGGGTCCGTTCACATTTAACTGTTCTGTGTTTCACACAGACCGGCTCGGAGAGCATCGGCGCGCATTTTTCTTTTCACACTGACAAATTATTTTCATAATGACAAGCAGTGCAGATGCAAAAATAAACCTTACTACAAATACTAAAAACTCTGTTTTCAACGTGATAAGAATCTGCTCTCCTCTCCGAGCCGGTCTGTGTGAACGGACCCTAAAATTCGCGTGATCAAGGTGACTCGACTAATCGTTGCACAGTGGTTCGAACCCATACAAGTGGTCGCCGCAGTCTGGACATTGTATCTTGTATCAATAGCATCCTTAAAAGTTCAAACGGGCGGGCGCGGATAGCTTTTCAGTTTACCAGCTTATCGAGTAATGGTGTGAAAACTATTTTTTCATTCGTAATTTTATTATTGCTCTGAAGAAGTTTGTGCTCAGATTAGTAGTAGGTACGTACCTATACCTACACACCTAGAATGATGTCATTGGTTTGGGACAAGTGGCCTGCATGGGCTTCAGGTTTGAAATGGTAGATGTCGTTGTAAAAGCTAGCTTATAAGCCTTTGATAACAGATGGCGCCTACGTAAAAAAAAAATCTCGTAACCGCTGTTGCCCTCAGAGTACTATTAGGTATTGTCAAAGACGATAGATATCTATCGTCTTTGGTATTGTGTACCCTCAGCCCCGCCCCCGTGCAGCCGTGGAATACTGAAATTGGTCGTTAAATTTCAGACTTTCTACAAAATTTTCTTAATTTTTCTTTCCATAAGAACCTTCAACAAAGTATTAGGAAACTTGACATAAACTTTACTTACAGTTTTCCTGAAAACTTATAATATAGTAGGTTAGTAGGTATACTTATGGAAAATTGTAAGTTAAGTTTATGTCAAGTTATGGAGTGACAAAGGGATATAGGATTAATATACCACTGCAACTTCAATAGGTATTGGTAGGTAGGGTACACTGGGTACCCACCCACCTCTATTAAATAACATAGTACATAAGTACCTGTTTAGGCAAAAAATAGATAGGTAATAATTAACCATATAAATAATACCTACCTACCTATTAAGATACCTAGGTACATTAATTACCTAGGGTAACCTATTGAAATATCGAATTTCTGTTACCCGAATCTTAAAACCCCGAAAACGGTTGGTAGAACTTTTAAAAGACAGATGTAATGAATGACAACTTTCTATAATTCCGTTTTTAATTTCCCAGATGAATCAATTTCCAGGTGCACTAAAACCGAATTTTCAAATAGTATTTTTTTGTTTCCCATATTGTCATAATCCAAATATAGTTATACCAGATTCTCAGAATACTTTTTTTTGTTTCCCATCGTACCATTTTCCAAATAAACTATTGCCAAATTTTCATAATCTTTTTATTTGGTTCCCATACAATCGTGTTCCAGCTAAACTATAAACAGGTATTAGTAAAACTCAGTAAATTAATACGATTAATTTATTAGGTACAGTAAGTAATTTAGAAATTTACATTAATTTAGATTGTTTTAGTTACCTATTACAGATAGGTTTAAGTGTCAAATTCGACTCAGTAGGTTAGGTTATGTTAGAACTGTGACCCCCCGGCACGAGCCGAGCGAGCGAAGCGAGCGTGCCGCGGCAGCGGCCGGCGAGTGCTAGAACCGACTCGCTATTGTTTTACTTGCCCATTACAGACAAGTCGACTCAGTAGGTTAGGTTATGTTAGAACTGTGACCCCCCGGCACGAGCCGAGCGAGCGAAGCGAGCATGCCGCGGCAGCGGCCGGCGAGTGCTAGAACCGACTCGCTATTGTTTTACTTGCCCATTACAGACAAGTTAAAGTTAATTACCTACTTTTTAATTTGGTTTATTTGATTTTAATTTAGAAATTCTTGGTTTTAAATATCTGGATATTGTTTTTCTGGATATCAATTAACTGCATTTCAAAAATTTGTGTTTTAAAAATTCGGCTTTCGTGCATATGGATTACGGTCATCTGGATTTTGTGCATTTAGATTTCGTGTATCTGGAACTCGGTCGTCTGGATTATAAAACATCGTACACATGAATAAATGGGCAAATGAAATTCTGAGTTGCGATCATATGGCAAATAAAACTTCGGAATTTGAAAAAACGGGATTATGAAAAAATGGCCAAACGTTTTCGGAATTATGATATTCGGAATATTAAAATTCGGGATTAAGATAGGTAACCATTACCTAGACCACACCTAGATATTCTACGAACAACTATTGGTACCTACCTACTTAGGTAAATGTATCTATTTATTAAATTCTTCTTGTTAAATGGTTCTTCACTTTAGCATAGAGTAGGTAGTCTTAAGAAATGATGTGCTTTTAAAATCTTAAGGCCACGTTCCATTAAGGCGGAGACACAAACGCCGCTGCCGCTGTCACAGAATACATCCGGTGTAGTTAGGTAATTCCTCTCTCCAATTACCTACCTACCGATTGTTGATGCGATATGATTGTTTGATTGTCGCATTTGTCGCACGCCTTCAATGGAATTGCATTCTTCATGTTTTTATAATAATGTTACGCTACCTACTTCAAATGCGTTAGGTACTACCAAAGACCCATTCATGATATGACTGGTCTTTGGTACTACTGATGCTAGGTAGCGTAGGTAGGACAAAATAAAAAAGTAAAACCAAAACTGTTGACTTAGGAATTTTAAAACAGGTAGGTACCTACTTAAGTACCTACAGTAAGCAGGTAGCTTGTCGTGACTCGTAGGAGATAGACAAAGTATATTCTGTGGTTATATTTTAGTACCTAGGTACCTACCTACAGTAAGGAGGTAGCTTGTCGTAACTCGTAGGAGATAGACAAAGTATATTCTGTGGTTATATTTTAGAGAGATGATAAAATTACGCTTTGTGGAAGATTGTGTCAATTTTTCGGGGACATTATAGTTACAATATTTTCCCCATAGTCCAATTAACCCCATTATACCGCATGGTATACACCAACCTGAATTATAGCATTTAAATAAAATTAACGTCCTTGCAGTAACGTACCGGATTGCTTAAAATTAATTTCGAATCTAAAATAAACCTTGCCTAAATTGAATGCTGATTATTCTTTAATAAAAGATTCTAATATTTTAAATTTTTTCTAATCACACCTGCACCACAGAATACCTCCTGAACGTCATCTGAACGTCCTGTTTATTCCAATAAAACCTGTTAATTGTGCCTACTAAAATAAATAAATAATAATAATTTAAAATAAAGATTTAATTGATGAGAATGAAAAATGATTTGCAATACCTAGGTACCTACCTTCGTTAGTTTTGTAGCTAGAGCTACCTACCCTTTTTCAATCAGCGTCACATATAATTATGTCAAAATGTTTATTTTTATCTTGTTTCTCTACAATGTCTACATGTCTAAAGATAAAACCGACTAACAGCTAACAGCTGAATTATGTTACTACTAAGTACCTACCTACCTGTCAATGTATAGGTAATAATATGGCAGTATTACCACAATGTTAATACTTAATTAACGCCGAATTTAATGACAACTTTATAAATTTTTAATGATACTACTGTCCCTGGTTTACCCTATCTAGTTAATTACGCGTTAATTATGTAGGTACTGTACTACTTTCACACGTTTTGTGAGGCTGTCGGTACAATAAAAAAATGTGTTTAGGTATTCAATAAAATAGAACTGTTTAATATGCAGGTACAATAATATTGTGATGATTGATGATTTTGATGAATGAGGTTTTTACTTTCGTCCTATAGCCTATTATAGGTGTTAGGTATACCTACCTACAGGAAATAGATATAAAGGTACAGTGCTAACATTTATCCTCAGACTAAAATAATTTTTCGTACTTGGTATATTTTGATCTTCGTCATTGTTTTTTGTAAGACAGAGATAGAATTATACCTACGGCACGATATAATGGCCGGTTTGACGTTTGTCCGCTCATGAAGTTTCGTATTAATTATTGTGACATTTTGAAAGAGCAAATTGCTGTTCTTTATTGTCAATAGTGACGTACAGTAAGTCATAAAATTTTATCGAATGTAGGTATAATTTTAGGACACAATATTTATTTATTACATTGATTTCTGAATTATATAATGTATATTAGTGTCCCACGATCATTTATTTTTTATTTTTATAAGATTATAATTACCTATTGGTGTACTTATTTCACACAACTCGGTATTTGTTTTTCGAAATTCAATTTCTTTAAATAAAATCTATATAATCGACACTAGGACCACTGGCAAGCCCAATAATACCTCCGGCAAACTTACGTCAAAACAAAGCATTTTCGACTTGACGTTGCTTCGAAAAGTACAAACTAGGAGTGCAGTGCGATTGCGATATAGTTTAGACCTCCTCGCCTGATGGTAAGCTAAATGGTAAATCTCGCCTGATGGTAAAGTCTCAGGAAGGGGTCCCCATTACATACACTAACAGTGATAATTATAATGGTAGCCCTCAACTTACTCTGTTTACGCCTTTTGTTGTGGATTTCGTCGATATGGCCGAACATACGCAGAGCTGAGTTCTAAACAGTCAGGCACGTGTGTTCGTTATAGGTACGCCTTCGTAACATTTCGATCGTGAATCTCAAAATGGAAGGTCAATTTTACCTATAACTGTTAGACGAATAGATAACTAAAGAAAAATCTGGCGAGACTGGCACAGAAGAAAATAAACTTCACACACACAGAAAAAAACGAGCAAAACCAGTCGAAGACATGTGTGTAGCTACTATTTACGGAAGGAGTATCCAACAAGAAAAAAGCTAGTGCAATCACTGAAGGAAGCTGGATTAATATATACTCATTTTCATTCCTAATTCCAATATTCAGTTCGTTCATATGTATTAAGTAGGTAAAAATTTATATTTTTTTACTAAAGTTTTTGAATCAGGTACCTAGGTAAGTACTGCTTGCAATAAAAACTTATTTGATTTGATTATATTTTTATCGAGAGTAAATTGACATTTCCATCACTATTGTAATATGTCAAACCGGCCATCATATCGTGCCGTAGGTATAGTGGTAATAATAATAATCGCGCAAACGTTAATTTCGTCCCTCGCGCCCTTTTGAGCAGTTCTTGGCAACCGGTTTGTTTGTGGAACGGCCGTAAAACGAGCCGACCAATGAAAAGACACGATTCGCAGCGGGCGTACTATTGGCGACGGGTGATAGAGAGCGTTGCGGTGCGGGGCCGCGAAGACCAACGAGGGGTGAGCCCGGGTAGCGCGGGGCCTGGGTGCGGCGCGCCGGTAGCGCGCGCACATTACACAGTCGCAGTCGTGTTTCGCCATTCGAAAAGAAGGTTATTGTTACAATGACACGGGCACCGGACTATCGATAAAGTGTGTTTGTATGTCGTTTTCGTCGATAATAAGTGTTGTGTTTACTTTCACCCGTGCGAATGTCTCGATCCTCACCTTTTCGTTTGTTTTTTCTTTTAATCACTGCCGCATGGGACGGCGCTTACGTTTCAGTTAACCTTTTAGTTTGAAACGATGGAACGTTGTTCTTATGGTTTTTACACCAAAAGGTATTTTATGTTATTTATTAATTTATGATTTCGATTTGGTGTGGGTGAATGCGACGTGTGTGGCTATAAATGGTGAACAGTTGCCTATAATGTTCACTTTTGTCTCAACGAATCATGAAAGGGACCTGTAATTTGAGCCATTATTGTCAAATAAAGTTGAACTCGCTACTCGTATTGTTACGGGAGGAGAAAGGGTAGATATTGCTTGTAGAAACAACTTTTGTTGACAGTGTTATGCATAACAAATATTTTAGAAATGTACCCACGTACACGCTACATACGTCTAATTAAAAAAATTGTACACTTTTGTACATAATGTGGGAATTTCTTTATTATTATTGCAACGCATCGGGGAAAAGTCGACATTGTGCGGCCCTCGCACTTGAGGGTCGATAGCCGAGGGGAGGGAGGGCGCCGTCTGTCTGCGCACATGCAGAACCGGTTCACGCTTCAACTCCCCTAGTGGGCTTTTATGATCCCTTTCTTTATTATGCCACACGCGTTCGCATAGCACTCTCTCGCTCGCACGTTTTCATTATTTTTTGCTTCCCCTTGTGAAATAATTCCAGACGGACTGTTTTTATGTAGGTGTCTGTCCCTACTTTATACCTCTAGTACCTACTGATGGTAAGTAAAATGAAAGAAACATGTGGCATGCTTCTGTTGTCAATAATAACAACGTTTATCTAACCATGCATTTTGTTAATACCTATCTATGCGAGTGCCTAACATTAACTGGCATTTTAAGTTTACTGTCATTACAAAATCGAACTAGGTAGGTACCTCCCTAGCTATATAACTTAATCTTTCTTCCGTTTCTACGGTCCTAAGGTCCTCTAGCAAACTAATTCATCATGGTACCTTATGATTTGAAGCCTCTGTTATGCTGAAATAACTTTCAGATAATCGACATAATTTTGACTTTTTGACAATCGAAATCTTTTTTGTCAAACTATGAGTAATTTTAATTTTGATTAGGCATAGGTAGGTATGTATCAACGCTTAAATGGAACAAAAACAAAAGATTTCACTAGTATCATCACAACTAGTAGCGTTATGGCCTAACTAATAGCAACCCATTTATGTCCCACTGCTGGGCACGGATCTCCTCTCTTCTAACGTGAGAGTTGAGAGGGTATAGGCCTTAATCCACACACGCTGGCCTAATGCGGGTTGGAGTGAAATCGGACATGTCCTTAGAATTTCTTCTAGGACTTGTGGGTTTCCTCACGATGTTTTCCTTCACCGTCAGCAGATGGTAAATCATGTGATTAGCACATATAGGTACCTAAATAAAAAGTGGAATTCACATTGGTACTGTCCGGCCGGATTCGAACTCGATACCTCCGAGTAGAGGCCGCGTCCTTATCCATTCAGCTACCATCGCATGTGGGGGATGGCCTAACTGCCTTCAATAAAATGTCATTTTATCAAAAATTTGAACGAAAATAACTAGGTAGTTACTTTTTATTAGGACTCCGTAGCCAAATGGCAAAAAACGGAACCATTATAGGTAGTATCGTTATGTATATCTGTCTGTCCGTATGTCACAGCCACTTCTTTCCGAAACTATAAAAACTACCTAATAAGTATCTACTGTTGAAACTTGGTTAGTAGATGTATTATGTGAACCGCAATAATATATTCACAAAAAAACCAGAAAAAAACAATAAACTTTGGGGGTTTCCCATACTTAGAACTGAAACACATAATTTTTTTCATCAATCCCATTATGTCTATCTATGGATAGGTCTTCAAAAATTATATTGAAGTTTCTAATATCATTATTTTCTAAACCGAATAGGTACCTAGTTTGTGCGAGCGACACTTCCAAAGTGGTAAATGTGTGTTCCCCCCTGTCTAAAATAATATAATGATAGGTAAACCAAAAAAACATTATGATGTACCTACATTACCATGCAAACTTCCACTGAAAATTAGTTTGAACACGATCTAGTAAAGCAGTTTTTTTAATACGTCATAAATCGTAAACCGCAATTTACTATTCATTCAATCAACTCAAACTTTTATTCAAACATCAATCAAAGTTACAAAGAACTGCAAGAACTTTGAAATATATAATGTGCCTATACCTATAAAGTCTATTTAAATTCTTCTCGTTCTTAACGTTCATTGTTAAGTCACAGACGGTTAATTTTAGGTTTAACTATCCTGACGAGCCAACTTGTTTTTAGTACCAAAAGTAAAAGGGATACCTAGTACCTACCTACCTACCACATTGTATACTTGGCTTCGTCTGTTGAAAAATATTTGACTCTTTTGCAAGCTTAAAATTGTACGGTATTTACCTGTCTGATACGAATAAAACAAGTCAAATAAATAGACTACCTAGTAGATAATTATACTGGTAAAACGTTTTATTAGTAGTAGTATATTATTAAATTTTATGAAATGAAACAAATTTTCGCAACAAAAATCCTTAGATGTGGCTCTTATTTCCCCATTGTCCCCTGAACTTTTTCTTAGACACTAAGCACCGAGTAAGCTTCGTAGAATTATAACGCGCTATGAGTCTACTATGGCAAACCCCGTACTATTATAAAATGAATATTTATGGTAGGTTAGGTATACCTATACCTACCTAGTGTAATAAAATAGATAAAAAGTAGAATAGAATAGAACCCATTTCAGCATATAACAGAGGCTTCAAATTAGTAAAGATTCATAGTAAGTTGGTAGGTACTACATCAGTCGTTCATATTCGAATAGATAGGTATAATACCCACCTAATATTCCTACCTGTTATTATTGTAATAATTAAAAAAAAATCGTCCTTAGCTGATAGGTAACATGCGGGTGATCAAATCAACAAAGTGGATACCTACCTACCGGTAGTCGTGTTAAGGGCGCGTGGATATTCAGTCAATATATATAGGTACCTATTCCTATAGGGATCCTGTCAATATGATACTGATGATATTGATGTACCAACGCGATATTATTAAATTCTTGCTTGACTATAATTTGTCGCATCAGCCTCGCGCACGTCAGTTGAATGCGGAACGCGCGCGGCTGCGATTGCGCCTGGCCGCGATCACGGTTTTTAGCGCCATCTTTATTTCAGTAGGTACTAGGTAGCTAGCATACGTAGGTACCTAGTACCTATCTAGTAGACCGTTCGATATTTTATCGGTCTTGCTTAGACTAAAAATTTACCGTATGTTTGGTTGTAAGTAATTGTTTAAGTAGAACCGGAGATTTATAACCAAAAACAACCTAAAAACGAAGCGCGGGCGAAGCCACGGGTATCAGCTTGTATAAAAAGTAGCCTATAATATATTATGTTGCCCAGAACTATGAACTATAATCGTACCAAGTTTGATCAAAATCCCTCCAGTAGTTTTTGATCCCAGCGTGAACAAAAATTTGGTGCGGACAAACAGAGACACAGACAAACAGATAAACAGGCAAACAGATAGACAAACAGACATAAATTTTAAAAATAATTGTTTTGGCATCTAAAAAACTTAGGCTACGTAGGTAAGTATATGAACGATTCTGAACACAAAAAGTGCTAGGTATCTCTAGCTTTGTGAGGTATCTGGTGCTTTGTGAGGGGAGGGGAGGGCGCAACGTACAGCGCAGCCTCGTCCCGATGACAGGTGGTTTCAACCGTCACTCTCAGGCCTGTGTTTATGAATGACGGAGGTCGTATTAAGTGATCTTCCATATTAGTACAGGGTCGTTTGTGCCTGTTGTGGCCGGTTCAGAGGGTTCTGTCTTACTCCGCTGTTTCCTTCTCGACCATTACTTGCTCGCAAAAGTAGGCGGCCGCAGCCGCGTCCTGCACCATCGCTGTTAGCTAGACTCTCAGCGAGAGGACGCTCATTCCGAGGGCCCACCTCGACACTTCCCACACCGGTCAATACGCCAGCGTGTGTAGCCCTAAGTCATCGCTTGAACCACAGGAGGTGTTGGCTCCTTCCTGATCAGACACAGGTGGTCCCTGAAGCACTTCCACATAATAGCCTATTGATGTTCACCTGGCACTTCATGACTCACGCTGTTGAGGCTAAGTTATGTTTCACAGTCTAGTATAACCACCAAACGTATGCGTTTCTAGTTTCAACTAAACTTAGATTTTACCAGTGCACGTCCGTTATGTTAAACTGGGTTCTCACGTTTTACACAATGATATTAAACCATTGAATCAAATAAGTAAGTAGGTATAGGTTTCGGCATTGTTTTAGAAATAAGTTTACTGAAATAAACAGATTTTTTTTTTTATAGGTCTATAAACTTATTAACGCACTAGCTGTTGCCCGCGGCTCCGCCCGCTTGGACGTCGATTTTCGCGTTTTTTTACTATGTCGCATGTTCTAATCAGCCGATTGTGATGCGTAAGATTTTGAGTCTAAGCAAGACCTTTCTAATAAAAAAAACCGCATCAAACCCCGTTCAGTACTTTTACCCGGAGATATGACCAAAAACGACCTAAAAACGAAGTGCGGGTATCAGCTTGTATAAAAAGTAGCCTATAAATGTTGCCCAGCACTATGAACTATAATCGTACCAAGTTTAATCAAAATCCCTCCAGTAGTTTTTGATTTTTGCGCGCACATAAATTTGCGGACAAACAGACAAAAATTCTAAAAATCATTGTTTTGGCATCTATTACATTCATAAAGTCCACTAATAGCTTTTTTTCTCATATATCTTCCATGTACAGACACCGATCAGTTACAGATTTATTATATGTATAGAAGATTATAGTTTTCCTGGTCGCAGTTTCTAATGTTTCTATCGTTGCTGTTATTGAAATTCACTCTTGAATAGGATTGCGCTTGAGACAGCCTCAGTCGCGTGTTATTTTTTATTAAGTACCTACTAACTAGGTACCTAAGGATATACCTACCTACTTTCAGCGCAAAAATATGCTCACTAAACACAATATCTTTTTTTATCTACTTATATGTATGTATATACATACATACACACAATTGCTCACGCCTTTTTTCCTCCGGAGTAGGCAGAGACAACAGACCAGGCGCCATCAGAATCTGCCTCTGACTTTTCCTTACATACCTACCTCACGCGCCTCCTCTACTGTCATTAAACCTTTTATGCAAGCCCGCCGGATTCATGCTTTTGACCTGCCCTTTTTGCAATAAATCATTAACGTGATAAGTGTATCGATACTCTGCGAGGCCGACCCCGGCTTGCCTGCCCACTTATATGTGCCTTAATTTGGGGTGTCATTCGCTCCACGTGTCCAAACCTCCTCACCTCATACAACCCTTTTCAATTTTCGTTACAAGTACAACAGTCTCTGTCAAGCCGCACCATCTCGTATATTTATTTCTACTACTTAATAAAAAACTAAAAATAAAAAAAACAAGCATTCTAAAAATGTCCTGTGGTCAGTGGTCTAGAAACAACAACTTAACAGTCGGGATCCATTGAAAAGTCAGATTGGCTGTCGAATAATGGATCCCGACTGTTCGGTTGTTATGTTTCTAGACCACAGGACATCTAAAGTGCTTGTTTTTTTATTTTTAGTTTTTTACGCAGTCGGATTTTTTATTTTTTAAATTATTATTTTTTATTTTAAATACTTTTTAGTTTTCGTGTAGGTATATACCTACATTCATCACTAACTTATCACCAAGTTCAAAATCGGCGTGTAACTTGTATAGCTAAAAATTTCATTTGTTTAGGTAGGTAATTAAAATTTGGTCATGATAATGATGCCTTTTTGAAATCCTCGTGATAAGCCCTTTAATTTGATACCCATATTGCAGTATAAAATTTATTCTTATTTTTTTCGCCTTTAAACTACAGCTTATTACAGCGGCCATGTTGGTTTTTTTTCGCGTCACCTATCTAAGAACACTTGGGTTACAGAGACGAATCTAACGATATGTTAGGGGTTGTCCATTAATCACGTGAGGCTTGAAAGGGGGGGGGGGGAGGGGTTTGATAAAAATCACGAAAATAACACAAGGGGGGAGGGGGGGTTTTTAAACAAATATTAAGCGGCATTAAATATATTCATGTACTAGTACAATACATGTTTTTCCTATGATTACACTCTTCGTTTATTATTATTGTTATGGCAATCAAAAAAAACTTGCAACCTGGTGTAGACATTTTTATTATGGTCCTTAATTTCAGAATAAAATAAGATTATAGTTTATACCTGTATTTAAATTAAGATAATATTCAGAAAATTTTAAGATTCTTTGTAGGTACTAAAAATACACGTGATGTTGAGAAGGGGGAGGGGGGTGGTCTTAAACCTCACTACGTATCACCAATGGGGGGTTAAAAAATGCTAAAAAAAGATCACGTGATTAATGGACAACCCCTTAATTAAAGAAATCCGTCCAGTGGTTCGGGAGATATGAGGTAATAAAAAATCTTACAAACATACATACGTACATAACATACAAGATACGCGCGAAAAACATAACCCTTCTTGGTAGTCGGGTAAAAAGGATAAATAAGGTTTCCATGAAAAGTAGAGCGAACTCCAAAAACCAAAAAAAAGAACTAAATAATGTGGTCTATTTATAATAACTGAATTAGTAGGTATATACCTACTTTTAATTCAAAAGACCAAAATGCGTGTACGACTTTTATTAAAGTCGAGTCGGTGTTATGATTGCTTTAACGTTAATGTCCGCCCAACCCGGAGAGCAAAGGCTGGAAGGCAGCGCGTCAACGGCTGCGCCAAAGGCTCATTCTCATCCGTTGTGTGAAGTTTTAATTCTTATTGAAGAATTTGAACTAGACGACAGCAATACGTTATACAACCTATTCATTTTTTCACATTCCAGTATTTCCGTTGCACATTAACTACTGGGTACTAGATACCTACCGTTTTACTATCAAATAAGATAAAATTATGAAAAATATTTTAATGTTAAACGGTTTTAAATTGTATTGTCATCAGAACTAAACACTTCTGCCAAATATCAGACGAATCAGACAACTGGAAGGGGGTCAAATTTCAATTAAGTACGAGATTTGACCTAAACAAACAGGTCAAATTAAATAAAAACCGTTTAATAATTAATAATAATAAAAAACCGTTTAATAAAAATGATCGGAGCAGATAATTGTAATTAGTTATATAATTAATGGTAGTTACACTTGATTTAACATTGGGTATGCCCTTTAGGGAGAGTCCCACATAGGTCTACGGGTTTTCCCCAAACTCGGAGATATCATGCATAAGCACGCATTCCTCACTTAAAAAAAAAAAAAAAAATAATGTAGATAATTAGATAAAACTGATTGATTGGATACCTACTAAAAACTTATAGACCATACCACGATAGATTTTCAAAAAACCGCATCCACAACAAAACAACGGATGTAAGTAAGCGGACCACGTCACGCACGTGGCTTCCATTTATATTGTACCTAACCTCATAATGCCAAAACCTCCAAAATGTAATAAACCAAGGTAGGTATTGGTCCGAAGGTTACGTCAAAATCGGTTAAATCAAACGCAATATAATCGCGGACAAACATGATACAGATCAAATTGCAAACCTTTTTAATTTTTTTTAAAGTCGGTTAAGTACCTATACTAAAACTTCCCTGTGTTACTTCTCTGGAAACCGCATCAAATTCACACAAACGTGAGATAATCACCGAATCGCGAACAAACGTAGGTACATGCCAAACTGTGACTAAACTTCCTTTTGAATATGCTATGAACACTTTTCTGAAAACCGCATCAAAATCGGTTCAATCAAACACTAATAATCACGGACAAGACAAACATACCTATTAAACAAGTCAGTAATCCTTTGAAGTCGGTTAAAAAGTTCACTTTAATAGATAAGAATAGTCCTTATATACGCAATAAACCTCATGAAGGTATGTCTAAAAATGTTCCATGGTTCATTCTGCGGCCACTGCGCTGCGGCCAGATGAGAAATGAGAAGTACTCCAGCAACCACGGTGGATATGATAAAAGTGTTGCTTGGAGCCATCTACCGAAAATTCTTACGAACTACATACATCGTGCGCGTACAGTTCACGGCATCTAACTTGACAAGATTTTGGATTAGTGTGGGGCCCCGCCCGCCCCCACTACTCCAAAATCTTGCCAAGTTAATGCTGTACAATATACTAATTGTTTGTGGCAAAATGCGTCGCATTATAAATAAGTATAATGTACAGCATTTAACTAGGCAAGGTTTTGGAGCAGTGGGGCCCACACTAGGTACTCCAAAATCTTGCTAAGTTAGATGAATTATTATATAGTAATAGTAGCTCAGAAATAAACCAAATGGTTTGTTGCTCTGAGAATAGTAATCGGGTGATGCTACAATCCTTTTGATACATTGACAAAGATGGCATAACTTCGAGAATAGGACTATGTATTTACTTAAATATAAATATAATAATTATCATTGGACTATTATAGTGGTCACTGGTTTACGTCCCATCTTGGACTTTTTCTGATTTAAATGTCTATATTATGGAAAGCAAACATAAAACTGTACTAATGTACTAGGTCTGTACTAATTGCTTTTCATATTACTCCAACTCCATTCAATCACGTTTTCTTCAAATAAAATCATTATTGCTTGTTGCCAAGTTAAATATTATACAATATTAATATACCTACAGCCTATAGTTGCAGAATGCATAAAAAATATAAAGAGATAATGAGAATGTAGACTCTGTCTAAGGAAAGCTGACCATAAAAACAGGGCAGGTATCACCAGTGTTATAGTAGGATACAAACATTTTGATCGTGAAATAAAAGTATGTACCTACCTATTATAGTTTAACTGGTATTTTTAAAGAATTTTATTGCGCTTTATTTGGTGTTATTATTATTTATATTTTGATTTCTTCATTAAATACTATCCATTGTCCACGACTTCGCATGCGTGGGAGTTTGATACTGTGGGAATATCGGGGGTAAAGGTAGCAGGTTTATTCATGTTGAAATCCCCACGAATACAACCCGCGTTGGCCATATGGGGATGGTTATGTCGGAATCGAACCGACTAAAACCACAGATGTAGTGGAGATATAGACTAAGACTAGCTGTTGCCTGCGTGAAATTCGGATCCCGTTCTCGCTACCCTTGGGAACATAATTATCTCAGGGACAAAATGTAGCCTATTTTTTGTTGGCAGACAAGCACACGGCCCACCTGACGTGAAGAGATTACCGTGGCCTATGAACGTGTGCAAGATATTTTGCCTGTGTTATTCCAGACTATAAAGACTATCCCTTTACTATGTTGGTAAACTAATATTTAAGATTCAAGCAAGGTATTAGAAAAAAATATTATGAATTATAATCAAAATTAGATTCCAAATATTCTTCACCATCATCTGAGCTGCTTGATCAATCATCAGTCGCACTTTTCGACAATATTTATTTAATTATAATTAATTTTATATTAATTAAATAAATATTGTCGAATAGTATCAATATCTAATACAAAAGAGAATATTTTTGGATATCGCTGTATCGCATCTGAAACACGTTAAATATTTGATGTGAATAAATACAAAGTATCAAAATCATAATGTTCTACTAAACGATTAATATCACTTTGTTGTTCGATTAAGGCTTATTTCTCCTCTTGTTTGTATTCATGTTTACTGATCATGGTAAATAGGAGCTCCTCACTTATTTCCAATTGTTTGGTTGATGATTCATTCAGTTACAAATCTTGATAAATCACACTTGGAATATTACGATACCGCGCAACTTATCTGTCTACGCCGCGCAATCACAAAGAAATGACACCGAGGTGTCATTATAGTGGTGTTGCAAATCAACATATGTCGTGGTTCAGCTTTCGTTAGACAGAGTCTAGTTATTTTTATCTATTAGCCGCCGCCAGTTTAATCAGTCAAATAATACCGTTCAATAAGTACCGATATTTCTTTACATAAAATGGCTGTTAAGTCAAAGACTTCTTGAAAAGGCCGGAAAAACTAATTAAATTATAAATTTGGTAATTAATGAATCGTTTAAAATTAACCAAAGTAGGTAGGTAACGGAAAAACGCATGAAACTCGTGTTTGTTGTGCGCTAAATATTGCGCCTCAGTGTAGACCGGTACACGTGTATACCTATAGTTTGTCTAATGAAAGCTGGACCAACAAAACGGCGGCAAATTTAAAAAAATTAGGGCAGGTAATGGGCAGGTATCACCAGTTATAGTTGGATTTAAACATTTTGATCGTGAAATAAAAGTATGTACCTATTATAGTTTAACTGATATTTTTAAAGAATTTTATTGCGCTTTATTTGGTGTTATTCTTATTTATATTTTGATTTCTTTATTAAATACTATCCTTTGCCGACGACTTCACCTGCGTGGGAGTTTGGTACTGTGGGAATATCGGGGGAAAAGGTAGCAGGTTTATTCATGTTGAAATCCCCACGAATACCACCCCCGTTGGCCATTGGGGATGGTTATGTCGGAATCGAACCGACTAAAACCGCAGATGTAGTGAAGACATAGACTAAGACTAGCTGTTGCCTGCGTGAAATTATGATCCCGTTCCCGCTACCTTTGGGAATATATTTCACGGACAAAATGTGGTCTATGAGCGTGTGCAAGACATATTGCCTGTGTTATTCCAGACTAAAATCTATCTTCAAGCGGGCTTATAGGAATCAGACGAAATTCATTTATTAGAAAAAAATATTATTAATTATAATCAAAATTAGATTCCAAATATTCTTCACCATCATCCGAGCTGCTTGATCCATCACCAGTCACACTTATAATTAATTATATTAATTAAATAAATATTGTCGAAAAGTACAAATATCTAATACAAAAGCGAATATTTCTGGATATCGCATCTGATCTGAATCTCGTTAATATTTGATGTGAATACATACTATGCGATTCAAGTAAGAAGATAATCGCGTTCGCGGCAACTTCATTCCGTACTCATCAAAATTGTACAGCTAGCAACAAAATTTTCACGGCGCGTCGGATAGGTTCATACCTGTAATGGTAACAACGACTTAATTTTTATTTTCTTTTCTTAAATACGTAACATATTTTCTTAGTAATAGTTTATAATAATAGTTCATAATTGATTGGTGTCATAGTGTGCCGCTAGCTACGCTTCCAAAGCCATTGATATATATTTCCGATTTTTCTCCATTTTGTTGCGTCCTTGTTGACTTCTGTTGTTACATTGTGTTTGTTATAGACTTTTGTTATTGTTTTGATAAGTTTATTTTGTTAGGTACAGTTAAATTTGCTTTAAATGAGTAGGGAAGGCACAGTGGTACATTCACGAGCACGTGAAATTGTTCGTGCGGCTCCAATAACAGTGCAAACGATAAAATAAGCAGCATAGAAGTGTTACCGCCCGATTAAAAATAAATAAATATAAAAAAGAACCGATAGTTTATTTCGTAATTATCATTGTATGTACTTACCTCAGATGGAATCGTGATGTAAAAAAATGTATTTGCTGACCTTACTTTATGCAATGAAGTAAGCAACGGGAATCAAAATGTCATTATGACAGTTATCAACTTACGTGAATCGCATAGTACAAAGCACTGATCTGTATTATCTATAGATACAAAGCGATACAAAGTATCCAAGAACATTAGAAATTTCCTTGTACTTAGCTGGACGTTTCATTTCGAACGAGCGGTTGTCTCCAGGATTTTTGAATCTCGGCCGGCGGTCATCTCTCTCGCACACTGCCTAAAATTGCCATGATACGTTAAAATTTCCCAATCCAAACCTGTCAAAGTCAAATTTACGCAAAGGCTGAGTTCTTCGGAGCTTCATTTTGATTCTAGTTGAGCTTTATGAAAATTCACAGTACACCGTACATATCAATTATTATTAATTGAGTAATATTTATAGAAATTAATAAAAAAATTGACACATATTCGCTTCTTAGATTGTGGGTGACAGCCATTTTAATAAAGAAGCAACACTGTTTACCAAAAATTCGTAAGGTGACCAACCATCCGTATTTTGCGGGATAGTCTCCTACTAGAAGCTCCTGCATTGCAATAAATACATAGCATAGTCCCACAAAACGTCAAATGCTTTCCGCACGTTTACAATATCCATCATAATATATTACAATATTAACTGTAGAGAGGTCAATTCTATACATCCATACTAAATTATTATAAATGCGAAAGTAACTCGGTCTGTCTGTCTGTTACGCTTTCACGCCTGAACCGCTAAACTGATTTTGATGAAACTTGGTATAGGAGTAGATTAGACCTAGATAATGAACATAGGCTATGTTTGGTTGCGATAACCGACATCCACGTGGGCGGAGCCGCGGGCAGCAGCTAGTTGAATATATTTAAAAAATAACTACATATTGGGAAATAATTAGTGATCGATACTAATGCAAAAAATGCAATCAGTATTTTTTTTGTCTTTCTGTCTGTCTATCTGGATGTGCACGCATGGATGAAAAACTACTGGAGGGATTTTGATTAAACTTGATACGATTATAGTTCATACTTCTGGGCAACATATAGGCTACTTTTTATACAAGCTGATATACCCATGGCTTCACCCGCGCTTCGTTTTTAGGTCGTTTTTGGTCATATCTCCGGTTGTACTTAACCAATTGCAAGCAAACATACGATAAATTTTGAGTCTAAGTAAGACCTTTCTAATAAAAATTCGTTCAGTACTTTTTACGTCCATTGCTAGGAAGCTGGTCATATTAAGTATATAATTTCAACTTTGACGCTTATTATTTATTGCTTTCTAGACATAACCTATACCTACTCAAGTAGGTATTAAGTTATCGTTTTTAAAAACCACTACACTTTTTTATTTGTTCACGACTGTACATACTTAGACCACGGTAGTATAAACTTACTGTATACAGGTTGACTCAAAATATTATTATATATTTAGTATTCTTCACATACAGACAGATAGAAAGACAAAAAATTTACTGTTTGCATTTTTTGCATTAGTATCGATCACCAATCATCCCCCAATAGCTATTTTGTAAATTTATATATGCAAAGAACAGAATTGACCTCTCTACAGTTTTATTATAAGTATAGATCATGTATTTGTCTTATTTTGTTCCTTAAATTTACGAAAGAAAGTATAATAATGGGACAGGGATTCACCTGACGATTTTTAAAATTCACATTATCTTTCAAGTCCGTATCGATTCATTCGTTTTAATCGACCTTTTTTAACAGGTCACCTCATTATGAATATAAAACTGACAAACGTCAAATGTTACCTATTAATGTGACGCTACTATAGGAAACACCCTTTTGTTGCTACTCTGTCGCATTGGGTTTGCCTGTAATGACACTGTATGTATAAAATAAATAAATACATAATCCTTCATTTAATGTCAATAATTTATTTTGTTATTACATGCTTACATAAGTAAGTCTCAATTAATAAATAAATAAGTTACAAAATTACTGTTTTCATCTTTAATAGCTTTTAAATATATTATAGTAAAATAACCTTTTCAATGAATTTGGCCTCTCTTTATAATATTAGTAAATATGGAAACGTAGACTATACCATTTATTTTCATGAGCATAGACGTAAACTACATCATATATCCCAACCTTGCAATTAAACATGGTCACCGCAAAGAAAGGTACGCAACCCAACCAACTAGATGGAGACACTGCAATGTATGGCCTTGCAGTATCCATTACTTTTAATATTCTTGAAAGTATCAAATTCATAATGTAAACGCGCAATCACAGAGAAATGACAGGAGGTGACATTTATTGTCTACTGGTGTTGCAAATCAATAAATGTTGTGGTTCAGCATTCATTAGACAAACTCTATAAATAGAAGAGAGCTAATTCGACTGGCAACACTGATAATTTTTTGACATACATTGACACTGATTGTGATTGTGACATGTTTTGAAAATGAAGTGAAGATGCATAGAATTATAGAATTCCATAACAATAGGTATATAACAATATTAATTTAAACTACAGAATTTGACAACCACGAAAAGAATTCATGACTTTTATTTTTTTTGACTATAAACTTGTGTGATGTTTTTTCCAATCAATCATCTAAACATTCATCAGCATTCATTCAGCCTAGTCACAGAACGGAATGATATTATTTGTTTTATTTTACACGATTGATATCATGATATATTTGCATACTAACTGCCATATCAAGTAGGTTTGTATTTATGATAAACTTGAAACTTTTTGTAACGTTAGCATAGTTTGTAATAATACCTATTAATAATAGTCAAATTGTAAAAGTACATAATATTAATTTTATTTTTAGGGCTACAGCAAAAAGTAGGTACCTACCTACATATTTTAATTAACCTTTTGCCTTTTTTTATTTAACCACAGGTCAATAAGTTCATAATGTCTGGGCCGCTAAATTTTCCTATGTATGTTCAAATTGGTTAAGTTATAACTTGTATAATGTAATTTTGTTTCTTTTGTTTACAGGTCTGAAATCTTAGACAGTATTCAAAAAAAGAAAGAACAGGAGAAAGAGTCTCAAAACGCCAACTTCCAGCAGCAGCCTGTGAAACCTGCTGATAAATCACATCACACAGCAGAAGTGCCAAATGCCAATGTCCCCGTAACACAGCATGTCCCAGCTCAACAGCTGCTGTCGCCCACCCATGGCCTTGGCCAGTCTTTGCAAGCTAAGGATGATCCCAAAGATAAATTGAAAGTTGCTAATTCAACTACTATAACTCTCATAGATAATAATAACTTAAACGGAGAGAAAGATAAGGACAATACCTATCATAAGAATTATTTTACTCTCGAACCCAAAAATGAAAAGAAAGATGATGGTAATAAAAATAGTATCACTATAACTAAAACAGCACCAAAACAGTCACCCAGTAATACTCAAGCGGAGAAGGGTAAAGCTCCATCAAAATCAGCAAAGAGGCCTCTGCAGTATTTGGAAACACTTGCTGAGAAGGCAGGAATCACTTTTGAAGATAAGTACGAAGCTGCAAATACTCTATTGGCTTTAGACAAACAAAATATTGCTAGGAGACTGCCCGATTTGAAACCACCTAAGGCAGAGGCTGAGAACCATAGTCAGCAGGAGGAGTACAGATATAGAAATCAGAAAGAAGAAGATGATAACAAGCTTCAGGTAAAATAAACACTAATCACAAAATTCAATTCACCTAACACCTCATCTTACGATTTGCAGATCCCAGTTGCATCCAAGGCTTTACCTTGGAGGCTTACGGTCTGTTTTTCTCTTCTGTCAGATTATTTGGTTTATTTTAGCTATTGCGCGAGGGACTGCTGTTTGACCTTCTACCCAAAAAGAAGGCCTGGGCAAAGATAATTATGTCAAAATTAATATCACTAATAAATGTTTATATTAAAAGGGAAGAAACCGATCATAAAGTATTTTTACCCGACTGCCGAAGAAAGGAGGGTAATAAGTTCATATAGAAACTTAATATCAGCTTCATTACTCTATAGATGTAGGTATATATAATTTTAAATATTATTTCTCTGTTTATCCCTTTTCGGACACCAAGCCTACAAACAGTAATTGTAAATTACAATTATAGTAGCGGCACGATATAATGGCCGGTTTGACCTTTGTCCGCTCATGAAGTTTCGTATTAATTATTGTGACATTTTGAAAGAGCAAATTGCTGTTCTTTATTGTCAATAGTGACGTACAGTAAATCATAAAATTTTATCGAATGTAGGTATAATTTTAGGACACAATATTTATTTATTACATTGATTTCTGAATTATATAATGTATATTAGTGTCCCACGATCATTTATTTTTTATTTTTATAAGATTATAATTACCTATTGGTGTACTTATTTCACACAACTCGGTATTTGTTTTTTGAAATTCAATTTTTTTAAATAAAATCTATATAATCGACACTAGGACCACTGGCAAGCCCAATAATACCTCCGGCAAACTTACGTCAAAACAAAGCATTTTCGACTTGACGTTACTTCGAAAAGTACAAACTAGGAGTGCACTGCGATTGCGATATATAGTTTAGACCTCCTCGCCTGATGGTAAGCTAAATGGTAAATCTTGCCTGATGGTAAAGTCTCAGGAAGGGGTCCCCATTACATACACTAACAGTGATAATTATAATGGTGGCCCTCAACTTACTCTGTTTACGCCTTTTGTTGTGGATTTCGTCGATATGGCCGAACATACGCAGAGCTGAGTTCTAAACAGTCAGGCACGCGTGTTCGTTATAGGTACGCCTTCGTAACATTTCGATCGTGAATCTCAAAATGGAAGGTCAATTTTACCTATAACTGTTAGACGAATAGATAACTAAAGAAAAATCTGGCGAGACTGGCACAGAAGAAAATAAACTTCACACGCACAGAAAAAAACGAGCAAAACCAGTCGAAGACATATGTGTAGCTACTATTTACGGAAGGAGTATCCAACAAGAAAAAAGCTAGTGCAATCACTGAAGGAAGCTGGATTAATATATACCTACTCATTTTCATTCCTAATTCCAATATTCAGTTCGTTCAAATGTATTAAGTAGGTAAAAATTTATATTTTTTTACTAAAGTTTTTGAATCAGGTAGGTAAGTACTGCTTGCAATAAAAACTTATAGATTTGATTATATTTTTATCGAAAGTAAATTGACATTTCACATGACTATTGTAATATGTCAAAACGGCCATCATATCGTGCTGCTACTATACTGTTCGTAGGCTTGTACGAACAGTAATTGTAAATTACAATTACTGTTCGTAGGCTTACTATTACACTTTGTAATACTTGATCTTAATTTCATAACAATTCTTTTCTTTAGATCCAACACCAGATAATCCAGCAGCAGCAACAGCAACAGCTTCAGCAACTGCAGCAGCAGCAAATACAGCAACAGCTGCAACAGCAGCAGGCGCTGCAGCAGGCACTGCAGCGTCAAAACCAGCAAGTGATACAGCAACATATCAAGAACCAACAGGATCAACAGGAACTGGTTAGTCAAGTAATGACATTTTCTTTCTTCTTATATTATAAAAACTTGTGTGTGATACTTCTCTAAGCAGCTTGATCAATTGTAGGTATGAGAATAGGTTGAACTGCCACTATTTTTGAAGTGCTGACAATTGATTTTTTTCTTATGAACAACAGACAATATGAACATATTATTGCATATTATATAAAAGAATCCATTTGTTTTGAATCCTAGCAGCAAAGTTTACTCTTTGGAGCCCAGGGTCTGGCCTTCATGTCATGATTTTGATGATGAAATCAATGATTTTTGGTAACATTACCAAAATATATACATATTATTATACTTAGTAGCAATTCAACAAATTTTCAATAAAATATAACTCATTTAGGTTGTATAAGGTTATTTGGTTATTACAACCATTTTGGCTGTTCACTTATCTCTAGTATGCTATCATTTGTCGCCTACTCTAGAAATTCACTCACAGAATTGATTTTACTGTAGTTAAAATAAATAATAGTTGAAAGAGTTGTGTTATCGTTAAATTAAATTTTAATCATCCGCCCAACCACTAACTAATGATAAATGTGACATCAAACTCTTAGGTATATGATACCAGTTTTTATAAAATTAACCGTTTTGACTGAACAGTCGAATACCCAATTTGATGATAATGCTCTTATAAATAACGTAAAGGTGTCCCATTTAACGGGTGCGGGCCGGAACCTCCACGTGGTGCACCCGTGCAACGGAGATGAGCAGCGCCTCCCACTCGCCACGGGAGACGCTGCTGCCTGCGGCCATTCCAGCCGGGGTGGGAGTGGCCCTCTAGAGGGCTACTCCGAGGCTCTCCACGTGTCCCTCTGACTAGCAGAGGGCACAGTGGGGAGCGAGCGAGGGGCGAGCTGATTGTCTGTGCGCCAACGGTTGGGTGACAGGACGGCCGCCTGTCACCCTGCACCCCACCGTCGGCGAAGTGGCGTGATGCTCGGTTGAGGGGGCCATCTTAAAACCATAGAGGGCCCGAGATCAGCTGGGGTGTGAGGGATTATGCCTATTGGGTAACCTTACACCCCGGTAATTAAGGCCCGAGACGGCGTGCGGTTTTAGTCGGTTCGATCCCGACATAACCACCCTCGACGGCCGACGGGGGTGGTTATGTCGGTCCATGACGGATTTACGAACGATAAAAAAAGATGTCCCATTTAACTCAAAAATAAAATGATCGTCTTTGATATGCGCCGTCCTTGTCCCAAATGACTATTGAGTGACGCCTTACCGACGTCATGCCCTCTTAATAAGGATATTAATCTCATAATATTATTGTACGCAGGCATAAGGTAAACAATATTGTGTCACACAGGAATCATACTGTGTGCTAAATATGTTACTGATTTTCATATAATGTAGGCGTGAACCTATAAACCTATCTGTGGATGGAATGCGTTGAACAATACAACTGACGACACTAGAGTCGGCCCACTTGCTCATAGTACGAGTAGGCACGCTCACACTCACACACTAGTCAGCCACTAAGCGGCAAACGTCATTCGATTCAGTCAGTTTAAGTACATAAATACAAATATAGCATGTCTTGTGTAGTGAAACTGTGTAAAAACCGTAGTGACAGCAACAAACAATATCTAGAAATCACATTTCAATCAAAAAGGGTTTGGGTTGCACACATGGAAAATCAATTTACATTCACACATGGTTAACTGCCCTCCATTTTTGTGACACTGCCTCGTCTTCAATGCTGCCGTAGGTTTCTTGGATTCATGTGTATAGGTCATATTTTTATATTTAGGTATTACGAGTATAGTGTACAGTATCATGTCTACTATCCAACCTTGAGACAGTGGGGATTCTGTACTGGTAAAAAAATTGTGGTGGTTGCAAAAATTGAGTGTAAATATGTGCTCCACTAAAATTGCCAGGAGCTAAACCAACCTCACCGGTACACCTGCTGATTAACAGACCCTGGCGAAGAATTTCGTCTCAGACTTGGGAAAACGCCAATTACACCTGATACACCTAAATATTGACGAGACCTTTTTTTTCATGCGGAAATACCATCCCCGCTGGCATTAGGGGCGGTTATGTCGGACTTGAACCGAATAAAATGATGATTGTGATGATTGAGATTGAACATTGTGTTTGTCTTCTACAGCTACAGAAGCAATTCCAGCAGCAGCAACAGCAACAACAGCAGCAGCAGCAGCAGCAACAACAGCAACAACAACCGCAGAAATCTGAGTTATTGCAAGTCACACAGCAACCTGAAGTCCAACAACAGAAATATTTACAGGTTAGTTATTTTTTTTGTACTATGCTTTCATTAATTTAATTTCTTTCGATTCGATTTTTTGTTGACCGAGAATATTGATGATGTGGACCATTGGAAAGCCGTTCGAGTCGCTGAGTGACGGACAAGGCTTTCGCTCTCTTGGATTTGGATGGGGGAGGTATTAGACGGCATTCGCCTCTGTATAAGCCAATATTATCCATATTACGAAAAGGAGGTGTAGGAGAGCAAACCCTGGGTTCCAAGGTGCAGGCTTTGGATGCAACCAGACTTAACGCTTGGTTTGATGAAGAAAATTTGAAGGAAATTCTTCAACACAACTATGTTTATCGGTATATGTTTAAACGAGAGACAGCGGGACGCTGCCGCCTTCGGCTAATGACGGCCGCCTGTCACCTTATAGCCGCCAACCTGCCGCGATGGTGCGATCCCCGCCCCCCTCCCTTTTTCTGGGGGCTAGACGGGGGCATTGTAACCGCTGATAGCCTACGGAGGTAATCCGTGGGGATTTCCGCACGAAAAATAATGGCACAATGCCGTGGCACTGTTGATCAAGAGTACCTACCTACTAACGAACTACTAATCCTACCCAAAAAAATGGTGTAGCCGTGATTTTAAGTTTACCTTTTGATTATAGCAATTCAATGTTCCTGGCTTTGGTGAGATCAACCTAAGCTTCTTGGCGTCTCCGCAAAGTAACATTAACCTGCTCTTTGATAAGAACGCGAAAGCCGGTATGAGCGGCGATACCAAAACACAAGTAAGTAATAGTAATAAGCTAGGTACTTACTATAGTCTAAATACTTCAAAAGGTGCAATTCGACAGCCGTAGTTAAGGGTTGCGTGTATAAATCTATAGTGAAAATAATCGATTCATATGAAAAGAAATTATAAGTTTTAAGTTAATGTAAAGACGATTAACATAAGTAATGGGCGATATTGCAGGAACCTTCAAGCTATAATCCGCGCGCGATGAAAATGTGAAGGAACCTTGTCAAAGTAAATGGAAAATGACAGTTTTCAAGTAGCGTTAGCGTGTTAACACCGACTTTGTTCTTGATTGAAATATCTATCAAATGCCAGAACTATTTCGCGAGATTGACTACTCAAGATTTTACCCCTTTTTCCACTCATTATTAATCTTTATTAATCTATATAAATAAAAATTAATTGCAATTCTGCTAGCATTGCAAAAACTCGAGAACGGTTGAACTGTCTTACCTGTCAGACATTTGATGTTCGTCCTATCTCCTATCACTCTCGTCGTCGTCGTTTCGGTATTTTTGGCACGATTACATGTAGATCCATGTAGATCAAATAAGAAAAGGCGGTATATTAAAGATAGCTGTTACCCGCGGCTCCGCCCGCGTGGACGTCGATTTTCGCGTTTTATTGCCGGTTCTAATCAGCCGATTGTGATCAAATATGCGTAAGATTTTGAGTCTAACCAAGACCTTTCTAATAAAAAAAACGCATCAAAACCCGTTCAGTTCTTTTTACGTCCATCGATAGCGATAAAAAATACCAAACGGATTTTGATGCAGTTTTTTTTTAAAAGGTCTTGCTTAGACTAAAAATTTACCGTATGTTTGGTTGTAATTGGTTAAGTAGAACCGGAGATATGACCTAAAACCGAAGCGCGGGCGAAACCACGGGTTTCAGCTTGAATAAAAAGTAGCCTATATGTTGCCCAAAACTATGAACTATAATCGTACCAAGTTTGATCAAAATCCCTCCAGTAGTTTCTGATTTTTGCGCGCACAAAAATTTGCGGACAAACAGACAATCATACAATATATTATAATTATTATAAATCTCGCATTCAAAATTAAACTCATTTAGAATTCTAGTCGCACTAAAATTACAGCTTCGTTTTGTGAGCTTCGACATGAGTTTGCCGACGCTACGGCTAGCCGGCGGCCCACGTACGTCTCAGTTCCAAAAGGTAGCATCACATTTTGATCGCGCGCGGATTATAACTAAAACTTCAACTTCAGATGATTAGCTAGTGAGGTACTTGACAAAACTTACCGATAGTATCACTACAAGAACTTAAATTTGGTTGCCAGCAATTTAGTTGATTTCTACACATTGCTATGCGGAATAGCGCAGGCGCGTCACGAACATATAACAACACTAGCATAAAAAATGGTAGAATCTCACAGGAATGAAAAATACTGCCATAGTTTAAATTAGGTAGGTACTTGTAAAAATTTCAACTCAGATTTAGTTAAAAATTGCTTGTTTAACTTGAATGATAACTTACATGTGAGAAAATACTCATATTTATTCCAAGAGTCGTTTGGTAATTTAATATAGAGTCTAAGTAAAGAAAAGTAAATGCACCAAAGAACGCGTGATAATTTGCCGACGTGAGGACGAAAAAGTACCCGGTGTGGTGCCCAGGATATTAAAAAATAATAAAATTATACTAAGTTTCATCGTAATGGAATCGGTAGTTTTTGCGTGATGCCTGAACAGACAGACAGACAGACAAAAACTTTTTTAATCACATTTTTCGGTTCGGTGTCGGTCTCGTAACACCCCTGCCATTTAATTTTTTGATATTTTCAATGTACAGAATTTTCACTTCTACAGATTTATTATACCTTTAAGTATAGATATAGATAGATAGATAAGTTGTCTAGTTAAATTGCGTCCGGATAGTGTTAAATAATTAAATTTATTTACTCTACTTCCCTTGATTATTTAAAAAAAAATGTATAGGTACAAGTTCAAATCCTCCGATCCCCAACTATGAAGACAGTTAGGGATCAACATGAGACAAGATTGGTTGATCGTTTTTTTTTCTTCTCAAAAAGAATTTACTTTCTCTCATGAAGAAGATGTAGAGGAAGTGAACTAATATGCACCTCAATTTCGTTAAAACATACAACAACGTGGAATATAATAAATCACGGCGTCCATTATAAGTCACAAGTCACTTACATCAGACATTCCTTGAACTATATAATTGTGGAAGTGCCTACGTTTTTGGACTTAGGTTAATCCATATCCATATTCAGTAGATGTCTACCTACATATCTTAACTTAAAAAAGTGTAACAAAACTTACAGCTAAAATAATAGACAACTGACTGTTTGCTAAGTCCAAAAACGTAGGCACTTCCACAATTATATAGTTCAAGGAATGTCTGATGGGCTTAGTAGACAAAGGACTTATTCGCAAAATGACCTGCAGTCGTTTTTGGGCCTATTCGTGAGATACCCTATTCGTAAAATACCCTTTTCGTGAAATACCCTGTTCGTAAAACACCCTTTTCGTAAAATACCCTATTATTTATTAATTACACGTTGTTGTATGTTTTAACGAAATTGAGGTGCATATTAGTTCACTTCCTCTACATCTTCTTCATGAGAGAAAGTAAATTCTTTTTGAGAAGAAAAAAAAAACGATCAACCTATCTTGTCTCATGTTGATCCCTAACTTACTGTCTTCATAGTTGGGGATCGGAGGATTTGAACTTGTACCTATACATTTTTTTTTAAATAATCAAGGGAAGTAGAGTAAATAAATTTAATTATTTAACACTATCCGGACGCAATTTAACTAGACAACTTATCTATCTATCTATATCTATACTTAAAGGTATAATAAATCTGTAGAAGTGAAAATTCTGTACATTGAAAATATCAAAAAATTAAATGGCAGGGGTGTTACTAGACCGACACCGAACCGAAAAATGTGATTAAAAAAGTTTTTGTCTGTCTGTCTGTCTGTCTGTCTGTTCTGGCATCACGCAAAAACTACCGATTCCATTACGATGAAACTTAGTATAATTTTATTATTTTTTAATATCCTGGGCACCACACCGGGTACTTTTTATCCCGGAAAAATATGTACCTACAATAAAAAAAGGATTTGCGAAATCCACGCGGGCGGAGCCGCGGGTAACAGCTATTTACAATATGTTTATATAAATATTTTATCATCATTTATTTCTTATCACTGATCACTGATAAAATAACAGATGTATATATTTCTTATACCGGATCTTAGCCTATATGTATTACGAAAACAAATTGAAATTTCGTTAAAATGTACCAAAAACATGTTTTAAAATTTAAAACATTTTTTCAGGGAAATGTAAATTAAGCAACCTGCATGTAGGACATGGACAAGAAATTGTAATATTGAATAAATAAATAAATGATACAAACAGAATTCAGCTTTACCCAGAATGTTCTGAATCTTATTAGCTAGGTTTGCTGGATGAGAATCAAATGACGTTGCTCGTTTACGGCGAAGACTTCTTTTTCTTGATAAACATAATAAGTTTCTTTCATAATGCATCAGCAAACAGTACCTGATATCTTTTGAAACACTAGCCTATGCCCGCGGCTCCGCCCGCATGGACATCGGTTTTCATGTTTTTCGACTATATCTCCGGGGGGACTACGAGTATGTCTCTATACAACCGATTGTAATTAAACATTCGTAACATTTTAAGTCTCTCTGTCTGAATATACAATGAATAAATTAACTGGCCACCTTGCAGACATGCCCAAAATAGTGGCTTCAATAACAAAGTTATTTAATTAGATCAAAATTCTATAATAATATTATGAAGAACGAAGATTTCATTGTTTGATTTGAGTAGGCTTCTAAACTACTGGACTGATTTGAAAATTATTTTTGTGGTGGATAACCTATTTATCGACTATATATTATCACGCCACTACCCAAGGAAGCGGAGCAGTAATCATAAACAACAAATCGGTCAATTTTAAAGATTGCTTTTTGTTATATGTGTGGTACATACACTAATATGTATTGATTTGGAACCTGTCATTTTAATATAACAAACAGACACTTCAATTTCATTTATTGGTATAGAAAAGTAATCTTTTTTTTTTAATGTGGCAGTTGAAGTATCAATGCCATCAATTATGTACTCACCAGAACCAATAATGAAGAAAGGTCAAGATTTGTGATCACAGGTTCCTTTATAATTACCATGACTGGAACAATAGTTAATCAAAGACGCGAAAATAAGTTAATAATAAGGGAGCTCTCCTATGCAACAACAATCAGCTCAATTGCTAATTGCAACAAAAACAACAAACAAATAAACAATAATTGTATGCACTGTATTAAATTGCCAGTCGCGAGACGGTGACTTTGCAGTGTGACTGTTCATTCACCGTGAAGCCCCTATACGGTATGAAATTATATAAAGATTCTTTAACCGGATATGAGCGATTATAATTCTTTCTAGTTTTTTTTTATACTACGTAGGTGGCAGACCAGCCGACGGCCCACCTGATGGGAATTGGTCACCGTGGCCTATGGACGTGTGCAACACTAAGGGTATCACACACGCGCTGCCTACCCTGAAGGGAAGGGGGGAGGGCTTGGAAGGGGTGGGAGGAGTTCTTGGAAGGGGTGGGGAGGCTGGGAAGGGGAGGGGGAAGAGGGGTACAGTGAGCTTTGGCTACTCTACTTACCGGTGGCGGGATCACAACTTATATTATTATGGCCGCGGTCTTCTGTAGGGCGGAGGTACTACCTCAGTCGGACAGCTCATTTCGGACGGGAGATACCGTCGTGTGCTACCTCCTAAAAACAGATATAATTAATTGTTCTTGTACAGGTAATGTTTATAGTATTTGCTGGGTTAATGAAATACTACTGGTTTGAATTGAAAATTATTTTTCTGTTCGATAGCCTGTTTATCGTGGAAGGTAATAGGCTATATAATATATATCATCACGCTACTATCCAGAGAAGCGAAGCAGTAACCATATATATGAACAAATCGGGTGAATTTCCACACATTATTACATTACTAATAAACAACGAGTTTGTATTGATAGCTAGTTTAATGAAAAACAATTTATTATATCTTTGTCTGTCTCTTCTTCGGTCTGTGTGTTCCGGCAGTCTTATCTCCGAAGTGTCTGAACTGATTTTAACGGAATTTTCACTGCCAAACTCTTTGTTGGACAGATCGTAGACGGGCAAGGGCAAGTGCTTCAACAACAGATGAGCATGGCGCAGCACGAGCCGACACAACAACACCACCAGACAGTCACCGTAGTGTCCTCTATGCCCAGCAGCATGTCCCAGCATCAGGTATTTTTTTATGGGACTAATCCCACCTTCGTTCCCACTACTGTAACTCCTTTACGTCAGGATCAACAGTAGTGTAACACCGAGTAATGACAATCAGGAAGTCTCAGGAAAAGTTTGCATCAGGTAAAGTACTGGATATGCTAAAGCAGCTAACATTTTGAACAAAATTCGGCGTAGTGCGGGAAAGTTTCTGCATGATACGAACCAATCAAAAACCAGTAAAAATACTGACCAACCAATGACGCGAGCCCTTTGAGCCCGTGATTGGTTTAATACGTCTGTGATCAGATAATTGGTGAGCATCAGCCGTCGCGGATTTTGAAAAAATTATATCTGTAAATTTACGTAAGCTTTGAAATCACACATTCCTCAAACGTGATTTTATAGAATCTGGTCCCAGCTTGAGAACATTATCAAATTATCTAGAAGATTGCCGGTCAATATACATATTCAACTTCAAGCTCAGCATATACTATATTAATTATAGCTTAATAAATTACTGATCGGAAGGGATCTGAAGGAATTACTGCTTTGGGGAGCGAAGCAGTAGTCATATGTCAACGAATCCGCCAAATTGCCATACATTATTGTAAAGCAAATAAATTAGGGGCATTTATGGGATAAATTAGTGCTATGGGACGAAGTATTCCACGTGTGAAGCTGAGGGGGAGAGCTAGTCTACCTTAAAAAAAAACCACCTAGTTAAATAAATGGAACTTTCATTTTAAACAAATTGACAATAAATCATAGATTTTTTCTTATAGTAGATATCGTAAACAAGTCTTTAGCTATTTATGATATTCCTTTTTTACATTGGAAGGTCTTATCACGACTTCGCGTTTCTAAGACTTAATTTGAATACAAAACTATCCTGAGACACCACTGTCGACATAGGATAGGCTAAAAACACAAATGTATTCAGCACTTAAATCATTTAAATCGTCTGAGCAAACCCATTCGCCCCGCATTCGCAGTCGACCTACTACAGGAATCACTTGCACAATGACTGTTTTTAAAATCAGATACGTATTCACTAAACGAGGAGATACGTTCGTTCTTGAAACCTACACGACTAAAGACGACGAGGAAGAGGTTAGAGTATGTATTTATGTAAAGGAATTTTCTTACCTAATTTAAATTTTAATAATGAAAATTACTTTTCTGTAGGTATTTTACTTTACTTTGTGCTTAAATTCTATTTTTCCCAAAAACAGGTTTGGCAAAGTATAAATTGAAATAAAATATTTTACAGCTTAATTTGTGATGATATAGCTGTGTCTGTACATTGGAGATAGTAAAAAAAACTTGGGTTAAAATGAACGATTCTGAACACCAAAATAGTTTTTTTAGGAATTCTTGTCTGTTTTTCTGTATGCAAGTCTACAACGGATTTCGATGGGTGTTTTCTTCTATTGAAGAGGTCTTGGCCAGATTTAAAATCTGCCGTATATGACCAAAAAAGAGGTTGACTTCCATAGATCTTATCTTATTATATTTATAATTTAACTTCGTCTAAGTTCTAAACTAAATGTAACTGTTGACTTGGCATTGTAAGAAATGCGATAACTAGTAGGATGCCATGTTTATAAAAGGGGTAATTAAGTAGTGACTATTATTGTAAAAGCTGATCAACCGACAAAATGGCATTAGTTATCTGTTGTTTGTAAATACCTTTTTTGTTCGTGTGGAAATCCCCACGGATACCCCCTCGCCGGCCAGCGCGGGTGATTATGTCGGACTTGAACCCACAAAATTGCTATAAGGCATTGCCCTCGCACAATACCGACCCTGGTCCATCTACGGTTTCCAGATAGCCCCCTTGTGTGTTTATGAATACTTACTAATGTATTGCTGTGATGTAGGTGCAGCAGCAAGCAAGCGCCGGCATCCAGCAACAAGCCGGTTCCGGCATTTCGACTATGCCGCCTCTCCAAAGCATACCACCAAATACTCCAAATCCACATCAAATCAGGTAAAAATCGAACTTTAATCTTACGTGTCACCGTGAAACTAAGTATATAGGTAGTGTGAGATTCACTTGTCAAAAACGCATGTCTTTTGCCCTCAAGCTTTATTTTTTTATAAAAATTAAATTGTAGATACTGCATTTTCTAAAGTATATCATTCCTATGTGGATCTATCTTGACAAGTCGGAGATACCCAACAGTAATGGAAAAATATCCAAGCACAAAGACATGTTAAATGTACATTTTGAAGCCCATCACCGAGTAACAAGATTTTTCTATTAATTAATTGTAAACTGAAGTCGATTTTACAGTAGATTATGAAAAAACTAATAGGTAACGAAAGATGAACGACTATTATAATGTTATTATGATAACGGGCTCAATTTACAAATACAAATCTGCACATAATGCCGCAATTTATGTCAAAATTTATGAAATATAGTTTAAAGAAATCTATATACTTCTCCAAACGAAGCTTGGTTGACACTTACGCAAATGCCAAATTGCATTATGTATGTACCTAGTGTGTCCAAATCTTTTCAGTCATTCTACGTGTTTTTAAGTATATTTCGATCAAGATCCAGTATAGGTAGTGAATGATCATGCGTTAGTAAATCAGTTTTTCTTTTTTGCTTATGCGGCTACGGATACGTTCATGGTACGGTCCTATAAATGTTGTAGGCATCGTATTCATCAAACTCGGTATATTTTCCTATAATCTAATATCATTCTGTACTTATAGCGCGGATTGGGGACACAGTCGCGTACAAGTGATCCAGCAACCGTTGCAGAATAGCACATATCTGCAACAGTTGTACAACGCGCAAGGCCCGCTGCTGATGCCCGGTAACATCGCACTTCATCCTGGAATAAACTCACAACAAATACAGGCATGTGGCAGTTCAAATTATAAGATACATTTAGTACCTACTTCGTTCTTTATAAAACAACTTTCTTTTTCTTTCTATCAGACGTCCCTCTTGGTTCTTTTAAGTTCTCTATAGCTTGCCCAAAATGTTACCGTAACGACATAAAGCGTCATTTCACAATTGTTAACCTGCAATATATCTATAGGTGATTGCAGCCGGCAAACCCTTCCAAGGTAATCAGTTGGCGCCTCATATGCTGACAGCACAAGGCAAACAAGTACTCCAAGGACAAGCTGGTAAGATTCACGTAATATACGATTGGCACAATGTCACTGACACCGCTCTCTTCTCCTGTCTAGTTTTTTGACTTCACACATTTACTCGTACTTAATAAAAATTCTCTGAACCTCAAATCAGGCAGGAGTGAAAAAATGTGAAAGAAAATTAAAAAAATATTTATATCCTGATTTAATATTGTTATAAGACTAGCGGCTCGGCACCCGGCTTCGCCCAGGTATAAACTCTTAAAAAAATCCTTTAACTCGATTACACCAACACCTACTGGGCCTTTAATATTGAATTTCATGCTTCTTACGCCAAACTTAAGCACTTTCCATATATGTATGGACTTCCATTAAATCGCGCTACCCTTTTTTTGCTCCCTTAGACGTTAAATTTTGCTAAAAGGTTAATTACCCGTGTTAAGTTATTTTTACTTAGAAGTAGGTGTATGAAATTTCATGGGTTCTCTGTTTGAAAATGACTGACTTTTCGTAAATAGTCATTTACGAAAATTAATAGTAGTATTTTACCACCTTAGAAGTGAAATTTCTTAAAAAAATAATTATTAGTGGATGCCTACAACATAAAATGCATCTTCGGCTAAAATTTATGTGTATAGGTCCAGCCATTTAGACTCTGCGTTGATGAATCAGTCAGTCAGTCAGTCAGTCGGATACCGGGCCAAGCAATTAATATATTATATAGATTAGGCTCCTTAAAAAGTTCAGCTTTTGCCCACAAATACTCAGTCATATAAAATAAATCTAAAATTAGGTACAATAGAAAACAAAATATATTATTGTTAGATAAACATTGTACCTATTTGATAATAGAATCAAACATAACCCTTCTTGGCAGTCGGGTAAAAAGTACGTTAATAAGTCTTATTCAAAGAATTATTACGGGCAAAAAATTACATGAAATTAAGTTGAATTGAAGTATTATATATGTCATAACGCAGCATATACATGACTGGTATTATGTAAAAAAATTATACATCTAGCTAGGGAATAGTTCGCATATTATGCGTTATTGGAATTCCAAATAAGTACCTACGTAAAAGACGTAGATACCTATTAATATGAGATTAACGCTATTGATGTAGTACAATGCTTTATAAAACTAAAGCAAGCCGATCAATCTTAGCTGGACTCACTCTGATGTACCAAAAATAAGCTGGTACCTAAGATTAGTCGTCGCACGCTTAACTCTTGTTCATATCGTCTCAGCACTGGTTGTGATTATGCAAAGAAACAACAAATTTTATTAAGAACATGTAAGTTCACTTACAATGTTCTTGGTTTCGTAACTATTATGTAAGTATTACCTACGTCCAAGCTACATTGTTCAGCTTTTTCATTCCTAGGACTGTCACTCACGCATGTGTTGCTGACCCTAGTTCAGGCGACCTTAGCTTTTATCAACTTATGGATGTTTAACATAAAGCCTCTGGACATATAGGTTTCATAAGTTACTGGATAAAGTTTGACTTGTCAGACTTATAAAGATGAGTACTGAAATTGGCAAAAAGTTCTGTAAATAGTAGAGCGATAATTCCCGCTCCATGGCAGACGTGAAGTTTAACACTTTATCTGTCTGTATACATCATGACTAGCTTGAAGTTGCAAAATTGTTAGCTTTAAATTTAGTAATCCCATTCGTCAATGTATTGTTATAAATTAATTGCAAATACTCATATCGTGGTAACATGTGCCATTATTTTGCTAGCTCCTTACCTACTTCCTGTCGCTCTGTGACGTACATAATTTGTGATGATGTCGGCTATATACTAACTACCAGTAAGGCAGTAAGGTTCCTAACGTCGTCGTAAGATAGCGACATTGCTAGATTAGTTGATATTGTGTCTTCCTTCTGAATAGTTCTTTACTGTTTTCGTAGTGTGAAGAAGGTAAAAAATGTACTTAGTAGCTAGTACTTAAAATATATGTGCAAAGGGTCCACGCAATATTGATGAATGTCCTTTGTTGTTTGTTTAGAGATAATTGGATTTTAAGTTTATAAACGGTGTAAAAATCGCTGTTAAACAGATAGGAAAACATATTCTATTTCAACGAAATGACATAATATCCGTATAATATACCTATATATTACTTACGTATTATAAACCGATTAAAATTTATATAACTTATATTCATCATTATTGTCCACACCCTTCATACATAAATTACGATCATTTTTCAGTATTTATAAATAGCACAGTGATTTCACTGTTATACACGGGCCATTTATATTACGCACGTTACGTATATAATAGGACAAGATCCGGTATGAGAAATATACAGGGTGAATTTTTCAAAAGGGCTTGGATGGCCAAATCCTAAACTATAAGGAATAGCGAAAAATGCTCAAAGGAGTTACGAGCCCGATTTCGATGAAACTTAAAACCTCATCATTAGATTTTTGAAAAACCAAATATCCTAGCTAGGAATCGAACCTGTTGATTTTGAAAAAAAAAACACACCCTATATTATTTCACTATACGATAGTGTTGCTATTAAGGATCTTATTCTCGGAAGTAATGACATACCGCAAACTAAAGGAAAGAGCTCATCTTTAACAAAATACATTTTATTTTTCTTACATTAACTGATTAATTGTTCAAAATGTAGACCATTGTTTTCAATACATAGCTGGATTTGAGACCTCAAGGATCGTACTGCATTCAATATTACAATGTTATTGATTCCGTTTAGAATATTCTCCAAAGAATGTTTCAAGTCATCTCTCTGTATCATATTATGTCTTTGTAAATTTCGTTTTTGACATGGGACACCCCCAGAGAAAGTAATCTTAGGGAGTAAGATCCACGGATCTCGCTGGCCAAGGCACAGGACCATGCCTTGCAATAAAATTATCGTCAAACTGCTGAATCAAAATCTTTTTTACGGCTATTATGGGCTGGAGCTCCATCTTGTTTACAAAAAAAACATCAATCATTATAATCATTCTGAGTATAATTTAAAACACGGAATAGTTACGATCTTTTCTGGGATTTCGAACGAAACAAATAGGTACATGAAACATGATTTTTATTAAATTCCAAATTTTCCTTAAATTTGCCGTATATCATTACTTCGCAGAATTTGTTCCTTAACAGCGACACTATCGTATGGTGTAATAATAAAGGGTGTGTTTTTTTTTTTCAAAATCAACGGGTTCGATTTTCAGCTAGGTTTATTGGGTTTTCAAAAATCTAATGATGAGATTTTGAGTTTCATCAAAATCGGGCTCGTGACTCCTTTGACCATTTTTCGCTATTCCTTATAGTTTCGGATTTGGCCATCCAATCCCTTTTGAAAAATTCTACTGTATATACTCTCATCTGTTATATGAAATAAATGATGGATAATATTCATATGAAAATATTGCACATAGGATATGAAAATATTGCACATAGGTAACCTAGCTAAATTGATTTGCCTCCCGTAAAATGTATAAAATAGTTGAAGATGAGAGAGTATACTTTGCTATATCTAGTACTAATAGCTATATAGACCGCACCTAATAAAGAATTATCCGGGCGCGATTTAGCTAGGCAACCTATTTGCAATATGTTTATTTCAATATTATCTATAATTTATTTCTTATTACTAATAAATAACAGATGAGAGTATATATTTCTTTAACAGGATCTTAGCCTATAAGTACATATATTAACGAAAAATACGATACTAAGCAAGAGCTGACGCTATTAAACTGCATTTTTTAGTTTATCTATCACTATTAATTATTATCTAGTATATTAATTGCTGTCAAGAAATTATATAAATCATGCTTTTGAGGAAGATTATTTTGCAGAATTGTTACTCTAAAACCCCATAATAATTAAACACACTTAATACATCATTTGATGGCAACGTTCATCATGCGTACTGCTAAGGAGTAGAATGCCCTACTTGAGTCTGTTTACGTCTAGGCAAGCGTGCTCCATCGTCGACCACATCATCGCTTTCCATCAGGTGAGATAGTGGTCAAACGCGGCCCATCTTAATATATATAAATCTCGTGTCACAATGTTTGTCCTCAATGGACTCCTAAACCACTTAACCGATTATAATAAAATTCGCACACCATGTGCAGTTCGATCCAACTTGAGAGATAGGATAGTTTTTGAAACGGATTTCGACATCCACGCGGGCGTAGCCGCGGGCAACAGCTAGTCGACTATAAAAAAGGCTTTAATTTCAATTAGGTGACCCTGAAATAATATAATGGGTACTGCTTGTGTTATCGTTATGCTATATGTCAGCACATTTCTAAATAACTATACCGCAAGTGTGAAACAACACCATAGCTAGATCGTGTCGCGCGAAGAACTACAACACTATTTAGTTTTTCAGTAAATTTTACAGGTCTCACGGCATATCAGGATCAAGGTTTATAATTTTTTCAAAATGTTTATTATGAGTCTCGTGGTTAAGGATGTGAATGTATATTTATTTATATTAAAAGAGGGAATTTTAAGTTGGTGTGTTTAGGTTTTCAATAATATATTTTTAATTGGCAATAATCTCTCGATTTTTTTTTAAGCTTTTTCAAATTTTCTAGACACTGTTTACGCTCATTACAGGGCGTAAGCTTTTTAATGTTCACTGTGCAAGTGCAGCTTTTTATTGGCTTCCACGTATGTTCAAGTCATGTGTCGTTGCGCGTTCTAATTGTAAGCTAGCTCGTAATGTAAATTCATGATGATTGTTCTCATTAATGTTACTCATAATTTTCATGAAAATATTGCATGAGGAAGGCGGTCTCTACTTCACATCACTCATCATCTTGTTAAGTGCCTGCCCTCGCTGTGGAAGTTGTACTATTGTGACTAAGTACGTTTGTGTTTCAACAGCACCGTTCTCGGGTTATACGACTATACCTGCGATTCCTACGACTCAGAATCAGACGTTCGTGTTCAGTCCTCTGGGTGTCATCAATTCTCAGCCAAGCATTCTGCCGGCACACTCGCAGCCTACAGTCTCGGGGATTGGACAGCAACAGAAACAGACCGATATGCATAAGGTTAGCTAATCTATACTTTCTATTTATATTTATATTATAATAAAGCTGAAGAGTTCGAATTGTATATTTTTTGGCTATAATATGCTACCTAGGCAAATTGATTAGTAACCATAAATTTCAACAATACGGGAAAATTTCCATACATTATTGTAGAACTAATAAATTGCTGTATGTATGGGATAAATGGGTGCCAAGGGACATTGAAGTAATGACATGCAATACAATAAAATCGTTAGTTTTCTTAGTTTAGTAATTTTTATAACACGGATGATTTTTATATTGAAGTGTGGTGGAAAGGTCACGGGCGCCAAGGTGGGCGGCACTAGCGCTGGCGGCCAAACTGTTCCGGTGCAAGCGCAATGCGTACAGGTGTCACAACCAGTACTCGGAGCTCAACAATCAGCTCAGGCGCAGATTATCAGTCCCCTACAGGTAATACAATAAAATTATACTGGTACTTACAGATACCGGCACGCAAATTGGCCAGACGCGTCATATGCGCAAAGGTCGATTTTTAGGTCCCCTTTGAGGTATGAGTGGGTCGCGGGAGACGCGGTTGCGCCGTCGCGGACATATAGCGAATCAACGTTCCGTTCGTTCGTACTTTGAATCATTTGATTGGCTCAAAGTGCACGATGCGCGAACTTAACCCTAACCTGGCCAAGCTACGTGCCTGCATCTGTACATGAAATTGGCATGGCATGATGCTTTCTTAAAAAATGTTTTTTTTAAGTAAAATAAAGAAGGTACCGGTACATAATAAATTTAAATGTTGTGTTCAATTAAATGATTGTATTTAACACATTTCATAATAGTTATACTAATATTCAAGCCAGGAAAGCATTACGCTATGCATGTTTATTTATTTTATATATTTTAATTTATATGGATCCATTACTTTGTAAGATTAAAATTATTTAATTGTTGTGTTTCTTTTTATTAATAAGACTTGTACCTGCGAATATTATTTGTATTCATTTTGCACGGCGAAAATTTTTTTGTGCGTTTCTAGTTTGTTTGCTCGCGGCTACTCTCATGAACAACGTGTTCAATATGCGTACAGGTAATTTATTTTTCTTAACATTTTAATAATCTTGCTTGGTAATTTCTAGTTGCCTAATAGATGAAACCAGGTTGATTTTTTAAAATCTTGGTATGAATGTATTTTAGTTGAATCATGAAGAGTAGGTACTCATTATTCATTTTTTTAAAGCGCTTGTATGTGACACTCTGCGAATTTGAATATTTCATCTTTATAATCTGCAGCCATGAACCTAAAAACCTATGGATAGAATGCGTTGAAGAATACAACTGACGACACTAGGGTCTGCCCACTTGCTTGACGTACAAGTTGGCACGCAAACACTCACACACTAGTCACCTACTACGCGGAAAACATCATTTGATTTAGTCTGAGTGAAATTGTGTAAAATCGTAGTGACAGCAAGAATATCCAGGAATCACATTTCAATCAAATTTGTGTAACACATTGCAACCTAAAATTCAGTCACACATGGTAAGCCGCCGCCATTTTTGCCTCTTCCTTAACGCATTCCGTCCGTAAGTTTTTAGGTTCATGTATGTAGCATATGGATGTTATAGTACTTCTGTACACGTTGTATGTGTACGCAATTTCGAATGCACATGTACAATGTTTCGTTGTTCGTACATTTCGCGCTCAGTGTCAGTCTTCTGCTTAAATGTGCCTCTTCTTGATTGATAGCATGGTGGTTATACTGGTGAAACCCAAATTGATCTTAGCTGAACTCTCTCTTCTTTCCCAATGGGCGACGTGTCAAACCAAACACCGAGTTCTATTCGTAAAACGTACAGTCAGTGGTAAAACTTTATAATTATTTTCAGATTATGAATTAATCTAGATTTAACATTTTAAAACATTTCAATACAGTCCACCAAATACAGTCCAATACAGTTCAATACAGTCAAGCATTTTCATGAAGAAATACTAATTACTTAGCTCAAAATCCAATTTTTAAAATCTGTTACCGATTATCTACTTTTGACGCTGACTGTACAGTGAAGTTCGCTTAGGCTTCAAGGGATTAAGTTGGAGCCGTAAATCAATTTCATCCCATACAATCGATGTAGTTAATCGTAAATAAATACAGGATTTAAAAAAGTATTACGTATCTGAAGTTACCAATGTCACAGTACTAGTTTAAAATCAATTTATTGTTTTATGTAGGAATATATTCCATACATTATGCATAATGTTCATGATTTTTATGCATTAGGAATTTGATATCTTCTTCCTCCCTCCCTCCCTCCCTCCCTCCCTCTCTCCCTATCGGACACTTTCAAATCTATTCGTTGAAAAATAACAGTTAGATAGAAACAGGTTAAATAGAGCGCCGTTTCTTCTCCACTAGCGCCTAGGAAGCGGTGGTAAACTTAGTATTAAGTAGTTTTTGACGTCAAAAAGATGTAATTACGTTGCACTATTTTGAAAAAATAAAGATATAGAAATTGAAAAATATATATAGGTACCTATATAAAAAAAGATGTATTCAAGTTTTATAATAAATAGAGCATCTGAGAGTAAATGATCATCTACTTTTAAAGCTGATTAAACTTGCGGCGAGCTACGAGCACATCAAAATAAACATTTTAAGAGCAAAGACACGCTGAAGTAAAATGCCCTTCCATATGAATGGGAAGGCCTCCATCCGATAGAATACCTGAAACTATCTGCTGAAGAAAATGAAATCTGTGTAGCCAGTGTGTGCCAGTCGGCAGTTAAAAGTCGGAAGTAAAACTGCACATAATATACCTGTTTCTTTTTCTGATTAGTGCCCTAATGTAAACTCTTTGATTGAAATTTTTATCTATAAGTACAATCAGCTTAAATAGTCGATGGTCGATGATGAATTTCTAATTAAAAAGAGGTTTAATTTTTTAGCAATGTAACTGGAAATTCTGAATAAATATGTTATTTAGTAACTTAATTTATTTTCAAATCTTGATTAAAATATAATTAGTCATTATTCATTCAGATTTTTAAATGAAATGTGTGCAATCATCATCTACTTTTGACGCTGATTGTATCTCTACATTTTTTTGTTACGTTATACTGGATGGGCATCGATCTAAAATAGTCTTGCAATTATATCTCATTCTAATGTGACGTAAGGGAGTCTTTGCCGGTGGAAACCTGAGCCAACAGACACGCCTGAGCTGACAGACAGTTTTCGTTACATTTTTCTTTTATTGTTGAACCAGACTAGATTACCTATACCTACTTTAGTATGAGCACAGGGCATCAGTGGTGACGTCACAATATGCCGGGGGGAGTGCTTTCAGAGACGTGAGGGGGGCATCACCCTCACCAGTCTAACGTCTTAGCCATTATTATAACAACCGGCCAACTTTGTGATAATGTACTCTCTCTAGCTACGCACTAAGATTTTTAAAGTAGTTGTGCGCAGAGTGCAAAGTAGAGGCGCGCGTATCAACCAATCATAGATTACATTAAAGTGATAGTTGATCATTTCACACCTTTCATTGTTTTTTTTTTGGCTGGCCAGTTAGTGCACATTACGCGAAGTTTTTGACGATTGTTCACGAAGTTTGCCGGTAACTACATCAATATAGCGATTAATATCACATAAACTCCACTAATAAACATGTTGTCCTCAGGCTGGCGGCCAGACAATGCAGTTCGCACCGTGGCAGATCTCGGGCGCTCTGCCCCAAGTGTGGGCGGGTGGGCTGCAGGCTGGGACCATTCCGGCCGGCGGCCTCTTAGCGCCGAACCCTATCTTCATCCGCGGCACTCAACCAGATGCATCTCCTTCGATGTTTATCCAGCATTCTCCTCAGAATAACGTGCAACATACCAGTTAGTATTTTATTGATATTTATTCTGCTATGCGATTCAAGTTAGGTTTGTTAACAAGAGGGTGACGTCGTCTTGTATTGACACTATCTTTCGAAGTCCTAAAAATTTGATGAGTGTCTGCTTTAGTCGATAGGTCAAGATGTTATCAGACTATTGTTCCGACTTAGTTTGAATCGTATATAACCTGGTTTATTATTTGTTTTTTAAATTCCAATGTGTTGCTTGCGAATATGTGACAGCTACCGAGCGTGTAACATAGCGATTGGGTTATAGCGCGAACACACATTATTTTGTTTCTTTGGTTATGCCTGGTTTTTTTTAAGATTATTCGCTTGTGGATATAGTAATGTTAGTTAATATGTACCTATAGGATTATAACGAATCTGTCTATTTCAGCTACGAGTGTGGCGTGTGCGACGGGTACGGCCGTCAAGCCGCGAGCTTCAACCGAAGGCATTGCGAAAACGACTAGACCACTGTCCAACATTCTGCCTTCTGGTGCTATAAGGCCTGGGCCAGCTTCCTCCGTGTCCACACAGACTAGCACCAATCAAGCACAAAATCAGGTATTTCTGAATACGCACCTATACTTCATGCAAAGTGGGGAAGGAAAAGGAGGGGAAGGGGATTCGGACTCCGGGCTCCTTCCCTTATGCCATCTCTCTCTCTCTCTCTCTCTCTCTCTCTCTCTCTCTCTCTCGGTCTTGTAACTTGCTAAGATGATGATGATGACACCTATTGAGTTGCCTTATAAATCGGTCTGCCAATCTTCTTTCATTTCCGAACTCAACATTTCTGAACCATCTAAGCATGATTCAGCAACCGTTCGCCGATGACCGATTCGTCAATGGACGTTTCGCCGACAAGACGGTTCGATCCTGACCTAACTAGGTATTTCACTAGACGTGGTGAGAAGGCACCCGTTGGGGGTATCCACACGTTCAAAAAAAGGATATTTGATAACTGTGACTTTCGATGAACGAACTTTCCACCGACTTAATTTTTCACCTAACCCATCTCAAGCTCGCTCACCTCGATGCTCACTATTTTATATAATAACTTGACCAGTTGCTTACGTGTATGTATGTAATCCGCATATTTGTTCGCATCCCAGACGAAGCAACGTGGCAAACAAGGCGTACGCTCCCCAGCGCCGGCGGCCAAACAAGATGCGGCCAACCAAACCAATAAGATGCAGCATCAGGTACAGCAGCCCAAGCAGCAGTAAGTATCTAAAAAGTTCATTTATTTTACAGCTTAGAAAACTTACAGCTATACTCAACACAAAATAAAAGGCCCGTTTTGACGTTTGTCCTTGTGGCGTAACTAGTTATGTACCTATACGATTCGGTATTCGATACTCACGTTGAATCGAATCCAGTTTGCATGGGGAACTAATCGATTTGAATAATTATGTATGTAAACTGTATTGGATTAAAGTTCAGGGGGGCTAAAAAGGCCACATTTGATGTTTCATATTATGTTCATCATATCCGTCAGTTGACATATTTTGACATATTTTATTATGTAAATTATGTCACCTGACAGATAAGATGATCATATTATGAAACATCCAATGTGGCCTTTTTAGCCCCCCTGATTAGAAAGATTTGCTTAACCTTTGATTTTGTAGGTATTTTAAAACATTACAATGTTATTAAAGGTCAATTTACTTATATTTAATATTTTTTTTTACAATAACATTCACTCAATCACAAAAACAACAAGAATAATTAAATCAGTCTTCAGAATCTAAACACAAGTATTTAAATAAATAAAAATAAAAATGCGCGTCGGGCTTGAAAAAAATATCTCATTCGATATTTTCTTTCCTTAACTGATTATTAATAGTCTGTGGACTACATGAAAAAATCGTTATGCACAGCACTTAGCCGAGTGGGTGGAACCTGTCAATGAAAAATGTAATTACCTTTAGAACATTTCAATTGATAAAAAATTAAGAACTTCATGGGCACAAAGTGTCAAAGCGGGCCTTTTATTTTGTGACAACTATAGTTACAAAATGTTCTAAATGCGTGCAAATTTGATGGCCAATTACAAGTTTTCACTTATAAAATTAAAGATAATATATTTTATATTGTTCCAAATAGTCATCAAGATTGTCTACTTATGTACACTTGCAACACCGGAAATGGAAATAGTGTTTAGTTCTGCTAAATTTTGAATAAAAAAAAGTAAAAACATAGTTAGGTATTATCCCACAAGACTTGCTAGTCTTTTCATACTGATTGCCTTAGCGCAGTCGACTAACTTTAACACCTAGAAAGTGATATTGTTCGTAGTCAATGTATATTTATTTAATTTGCTTCCTATTGCAGGTTGTTGGTGATGAATCCGTCGGGCCAGCTGACGCAGATCACAAGCGTGGACAAGCAGCCCATCACTAAGAACATCCAACAGCAGGCCTTGTTGCAACAACAGGCGCTGCAGGTCTCTATTGTAATGTCCACATTTCATCACTATTTTACATTTTGAAATTAGAATTACTTAAACTTCGTATGTTAGGGTCTTTGCACACCTACGACCACCATCATCCATGAGCGCAGGTCTGGGGGGCCTTTTCTGGGGGACACGGTGGTTCCCAAACCCGAGGGGTTTATCTCGAAGCCGGAGATGGCCCCAGGTCCTTACTCCCGGCGCTCGAATACCCTAGATGGCGTGCGGTTTTAGTCGGCTAATAAACGATAAAGATATTTAAACGGAATACGGAATAGAGATTGGTTGAATTTAAGTGAATATTGACATCTATCTAACCCTTTAAAGATAACAGGCGTGAATATAATAATATGTATGTATTAGTAGTTAAATAGATGTTTACAAAATTTTTTTAGGCACTTAAAATATATTTCTATTTTTTGTTTATTTTTCAACAATAGCAGCAGCAACAACAACAACAACAACAACAACAACAACAACAACAACAACAGCAGCAGCAGCAACAACAACAGTTGTTGCAACATCAACAAACGCAGCAGATGGTACACTATCAGCAACAAGGTGAGTTTATACTTGTAAATGAGCTATGTCTGTACATTGCAGATATTAAAAAATACTTGGGTTTCTGAACAAAAAAACAGTTTTTCTGTTTGTTCGTGATGGATGCATAATACTATAAACTACTGAATGGATATTGATACGCTTTTTTTTCGTCGGTTCGAGTCCGACAATCACACCCGCCGGTCGGCAGGTGGTATTCACGCATTATAGGCGGAGACAAGTCTAAAATTTTAAGATCATGAAAATCGGTCATTTATTCTCGAGTCTGGTAATTATTTTAGCAGTAATTGATGAGTAAATACTATTTTTTTATAGGTATGGCCCTGGGCATGCAACAAGGCACGTTGCCCGTGGGCTCCGTAGCACAGACACTGCCGATGGCGGGAATGCCACAGACCATATCGATGGTGCAACAAATACATCCTGTGAGTATATCAATGGTAATGTATACAATACTATTATCACACTTAACAATTCTTACACTACGCATTCATTATTGCTTCGTTGTATACCAAGCCAATTTAATTGCCGTAACGAGTAATGATTAAATTACTTAAATGCTATCATGGTTTCTTGTTCGAACCGTTTGACTGGTGCTCAGTGATGGGTTTATGCCCTTACACTTCGGGCATTTATAAGTTTTACTCGCACGATTAATTGCGGGCATAAACCAATCTATATTGATGGGTTCATGCTCGGCATTTTGGGCATTAATAATAAATGCCCGATAAATGCCTACAGTAACAGCACATAAACCCATCATTGCTTGTGCCTAATTTCACCATATTCATATGTGAAATTCAGTCTTAAAAGTTGTGAAACGTTAACGAAATCGGGAATGCGTATTTCAATTTCCACAATTGGAATACATAGTAATGTAATTGATACAGAGTGGATGATTGGTTAAGTGCTGCTGCGCTTAATATAATACTTTATTCTCATGTTATGAACGTGATCAAAAAAGTTTTAGGAACTTTCCGGTCGTATACCTTAAAATATAAGTGTATGGACACAAAAATCATATCGTCAAAATCTCAGACTATTAGTAAATAAACTATAGTTGTCACAAAATAAAAGGCCCACTTTGACAGTTCGTGCCCATGAAGTTCTTAATTTTTTATCAATTGAAATGTTCTAAAGGTAATTACATTTTTCATTGACAGGTACCGCCCACTCGGCTAAGTGCTGTGCATAACGATTTTTTCATGTAGTCCACAGACTATTAATAATCAGTTAAGGAAAGAAAATATCGAGTGAGATATTTTTTATCAAGCCCGACGCGCCCTTTTATTTTTATTTATTTTAATACTTGTGTTTAGATTCTGAAGACTGATTTAATTATTCTTGTTGTTTTTGTGATTGAGTGAATGTTATTGTAAAAAAAAATTAATTATTGAAATATTGGTCAATTTACTTAAATTGACCTTTAATAACATTGTATTGTTTTAAAATACCTACAAAATCAAAGGTTAAACTTATTTTTCTAATCAGAACTTTAATCCAATTCAGTTTACATACATATTCAAATCGATTAAATCCCCATGCAAACTGGATTCGATTCATCCTGAGTATCGAATACCGAATCGTATAGGTACATAACTAGTTACGCCACGAGGACAAACGTCAAAACGGGCCTTTTATTTTGTGTTGGGTATACGAGTAAATATTCCATCCGCATTTCCACTGCTGTAACCCCTATGTAACACCAGGATCAACAGTAGTGATGAACGGACGCACCGAGTAATGACACTCGGGAAGTGCTAGGGAAAGCTAAACTGTTTTGGAACCTGCATCGAAATTCATCAGAAGCAAATTGGAGGAGTTAGAAATATAATAAATCCACTGCCCTCCTTAGTAAAACGAGAGACAATAGACACAAATAGGCGAACTTATAAGTTTATCACTTCTCTTCTATAAATATGTAAATCAAAAAATGGAGTTGCAGGAGAGCGGGTGCCAAAGTGTAAGCTTTGGTTGCAACCGGGATTACCATTAACCGACCATGTAACGTAAAAAATTAAAGCATGTATAATAAATATGGTCTTAAGGAATCTACAGCAAAAAGAACGCAATTTTATAATGAAAATGACTATGTTATTTTAGCTAAGCGGCATGACCCAGCCCGGCACGTTGGTTAGTCAATTAAACACTTCACAAACGTCTCAAAACACGTCGCTTGCAGTGCAGGCGTTGCAGCAACAACCGCAGGTTTGTGTTCTACTAACCACACTACCCATTCTATGACAATTCTACTAACCACTTCAAACTTTTCACAAAAATTATACTCGTACTAATAAAGAAAAAGACAAACAAAATTAATTTAAGAATTTACAAATAATAAGGGATACGATAAAAGAGAAGTGGACAATTGGAGTAGCGCCTATCGAGGAAAAAATTAAGGAAAACCACTTACGTTAGTATGGCGATAACCAAGCGTGTAGATGAATACGTTGTCTAGAAAGTTCTCAGTATACCCAACCAGCCCAGAGGAAAACGTACACCTCTCGCCACATGTTGTTATTCAAAAAAGAGACGGTCCAAAATGACCTTTGTATTCAGACAACCCGGCATAGGATTGTCTGGGGCAGATGTACGGGGACACCCGATCCCAGATTAACCGGGAACTTGGGTTGGACAAAGAGAAAACGATAGCTTAGCTAGAAGCTACACATAGCATGGCTTGTGATATTGGGGTTTTTGTTAAACTGATTTTGTCCTAGAATAGGGCGAAACGTTTGTTTCCCACACTTTCCACATCATTTCAATTCTTCATTTTTTAGTTAAGTCTTGGCAAATTTCACATTATAAGTACATCTCATAGCGGATTTTATCAATGATAGAAACTGAGTTCAATGATGTTACTCAATGTAACTTCATTGAGATACATCAGATAAGAGTACGCAACCAAGTGGAACCAACTCAAATGTTCTCACAGGTGAAATGTAACCTGAATATTGAATGAATTCTTGAATTTGATGTGGATATACCTATATTTGGCTAACATCCATTTTTGCATTTGCGCATTATTCACAGGGTAGAGCTACTAATATTTATCAAAAATTGTATTTAAAAAAATAGTCGTATATTTCAAACTACACTTGCATGTAAGTTGTTTACAGAGTTTATTAAAATAATATTATTATTAAAATTACAATGCATTTTCATGTCTTTATTTATTTTATACTAGTGATTACAATCAATATAATGCATAAAATGCAAATGAAATAAATATTGTAGGATATAATTCTTTTTTAAACATGATTTTTTGACGACTGACCATCAACACATTGTAGTTCCCGGTAAACTTCGTGAACAAACGTCAAAAAGTTCATGCATGCGCACTAATTGACCAACCAAAAACCAATACAAGAACTTAGTTTATATTATAATCTATAATAGGACCTCCGTCATCGCTCCTCACGCTTCCTACCAAAGAGATCTAAAAGCGTGTTCTGCACAGAGTGCATTATCATGAAGTTTGCGGGTCACTGCAGCAGGGTTAAGCATGATTTTAAATATATCTTTTTGTTTTAGTCGCTACTCGGCGGTGGGCTGGTGCAGACGTCAGTGGGCATGCAACAAGCTGGTTTGAACCACACCACACCAATGCATACGGTACGCGAATAACATTTAATATTACATTATATTGAACAGTGTAATACGACTCAGGTTCTTCTCAAAATTGTAGGGTACAGATACCGGCACGTAAATTGGCCCGACGCGTCATATGCGCAAAGGTCGATTTTTAGGTCGCGGGAGACGCGGTTGCGCCGTCGCGGACATATGATTGGTCCGTCACTTGACGTCACTTGACGGACCAATCAAATGTCTCCGAGAGTCGTCTTGTAGCGAATCAACGTTCCGTTCGCTCGTACTTTGAATCATTTGATTGGCTCAAAGTGCTCGATGCGCGAACTTACCCCAAACCTGGCCAAGTAACGTGCCTGTATCTGTACTAAGTAATTATGAGACTGTAAATTGGACCATTTTATTAATATGTAAAACAGTCAAACTACTACAATTACCCATTGAAATAATAGTAGAGTAGGAACAATACATAATATAGGAACTAGAGTGCTCTATAAATCTGATGTTACGAGAATACACCCGAAACTAAGAATTGGGCATGAACTACTTCTAAATAATATTATAACCAAGAAAATAATCATGAGTGAAGTAGTTATATTTCATGACATTAGACCCTAAAATCCATAAAAGGAATGTAGTTATAAATTTATAGTTTTACTTTTGATTTAATAATTGACTGTCGCCATTCTGAATGCTATCTATTGGATCCATTATTCATTACTACTTATATTACGCGTTAATTGGGCCCAGGACTTGAGACGAGTTGTCACATGGCCTACATTATTTATTTCTCATAATAATATTTCGATAGAATATCTCAACCTATAATGAAAAGCTATGTCAAAATAAGATTACCATATAAATTACCTCAGTTGCTTTTACACTGTTTATGAAGGTTTGTTACGAATGGTAGAGGCAAGAAACGTGTGAGGTAACATTAGTTCAGGAGTGTTTGCGTGTAGCGTGTGTTAATGTCATGACTATATTATATTTAGGTATCAAATTTATAAACGTTGAATTTGTGAATCATATAATGAACAAAGTGAATTTTTCATCTGGGCATGGATGGGCAAATCTGGAACTATGAGGAGTAACGAATAATTCTCAAAGGAGTCTCGAGGTCGATTTTGATGACAACTAAATTGAACTGATTCAACTGTCATATGTTTGTGATATTGACGTGATATTATGGTGCGAAGTTCATAAATTAAATATAACAGAAAATATGTTGAACAGAGCTGTTAAATTACTAAGCGTAATATTTTGAACACATTTTATTCAGAAAGAAAGACGTAAACTCGTTTTATTTTATAGTATGGAGTATCGTGTCGAAATGTCATCAAGTCTGTGACACCAATATAGGTTACTAAATAATAGAAAAGAATGCATGCATATTGTAGGCTTTCAAGTATTCTCGTAATGTATACTAATGCTATGTTAGGGGCGCACCGTGCTAGCAGCGTGCTATTGTGCTATTACAAACGCCAATAGCGTGCAGGTGACACTAAAATCGTGCTTCCGTACATTCCCTAGGGGTAGGTCCGAATAGCACCCTATTAGCGCTAATAGCGCACTATTTCACATTCAAGACGGCTCTGCACTTCGCTGGTCGTTCGGGCACTTATATCAAGATATGGTTGTATAACCATCTGTTATTGGTCCCCTATATAGAATATATAGAGGAAATCGATTTAATTGGTAAAATAATTGACTGTATTCAATATGGGCATAGTACTCTACCTAAATCTATGAAAATAGATAATTTAATTTTAGTTTCGAAAAACATTTTAATTTTCTCGCAGAATTGATGTTTGCGTAAGATTGGTTACCTACTACTCCTACTAGATACTAATCGCTTTATCTTGTTACCGCTGACTTTAAGCTAGAAATTCGAAGCTATCACTGTTTTTCACGAGCGCAATGCTACACAATTTATTCTACCAATTCAATCCTTCTCAAAATTAGTTAGTAATATGCCTCGGATTTACTCATACAATAAAAGTACACTGCATGTTTGCACTACATTATAGCTAATGGGTTTAAACGTTGAGAAAATTTTAATTAAATTTTATAAGACGCGTAATTATAAATAGCGTTTTAGTCTTATTTGAGAACTACGATGTCTCGTATAAACTAATTTGCTATTACTATAAAATACAGGTTAATTTTTAACGACTCAATTTCAATTACTTATGTCACAAAAAATCAGAAACATATTTAACACAATAATTAAAAACCTACGATATTGACGGACATGTGATAGGTGTGCTATCACATACCTATCAATATTTTTATATGTTTAGGTTAAGTTTCATAAATGTTGTGTTTTATGTTGTGTCATAAGATTAGAGTTATTAAAAGTTAACCCTGTATGGATTGAAAAGATCTCAGTCTGAGTGTTGCTAACACGTCGGCAGTCGGGACTCGCCCTCGAAGGAGCGGCGCTGCTGTCGTCGCCCATCGTGCAAGTCTCACCGGCGTTATTGCAACATGAGGTAGCTTACCAGCCTCATTCATCTCATGTACAATAATTTTACTATGCAGCTATCAATTCATCATAAGGCTCCTATAGTTTTCACTTATACGTTATTTTTTCGTGTTAAACACTGTAGTACTTAAAATTCTATTTTTATCTGATTGTTAGTTTTCAAGGGGACAAAAGTTCTTAAGTAATAGAAGCATGTGTCCGTTGTTCGATTTTTTATATCAATGTGGTTGGACATTTAAGTAACGCATACGGCGTCATGTCTATTTCGTTTTCTGCAATAGACAAGCAGTGGTTTTGGAGAATACTATAACCGGTAGCCGTGGCGTGCCATTGCCAATCACCACAGCCATTATCTGTTCAAGCAAACGTCTTGAAACACCCTGATGTATCCGACGTGTGATCAACAATATGGCATTCAATCTGTGACATTAATATCAACAGGCGTTTGAGAGCTACCTGATAGGAAATATCGTTTGTAGTAAAATAACAGCATATTATATTATATAGAATGTCTTGTATTTGAACCCTGACTGTGACTATGCTGATGTAATACTGTCATAATCGTGCAGTATTTTCTTATATTATTATGATGGATATTTTCAAAAATATTTTTACCAGTAACAGTGAGTTTACCTTATCAGGTAAAATGACACGGTTACACTTCATATTTTGAATATGAAAGCTAGAAAGTATTTAAAAAGAAGATATTAACCGCTTATTTTATTATCTTATATAATTTCATACGTCGTCACAGTATAAGATAAAATGTTTCAGCGCAAGATCTTATACATTCATAAGTAATTCTATAATTTTCTTATTTTCTTTGCTGCCAAGATTGCATGAGTAGTAATAGTTTTATTTTTATGCAATAGTTAAATTACATGAAAGGTATTGTTTATTTATAATGCCTCACGATAGTCTCGATTTGTTTGATTAATCGAATCGTGAGTCATATCCATTGCCTTTATAATCTTACTGAGTATAGTGAGTATGCCTAGAAACATTTTTAATATTAGTTGCGTTACAAACGTAAATCCTCATACCTACTGCAGTAACAACGTAAGTTTATTTTATGGAATCACTGCATGTAATACATGTTATGAAAGAAGTTAGGTATTTATAGTTCTATTAATTAATTAGTTACATATTATTTACTATTTATGTTATAGATTAAGTGTCACGGTAGAGGGTATAGTTTGGTGACTAATTTATGACTATTATAGGGCATAGTTAATGAACATTATGTTTTTATTGAATAAACATTTCGTTGATGGTATGCAGGTATCAGCAAACGGTTTAAGCTCTCCACAACTAACTCTGCAAACACAAGCCGCTGTGGGACTCCTCACCGCGCCGGTTCAAGGTTCAGTCCTACCCATGCAGCCGCCGACTACACTTTTGACTAACGCCAAAACTGAAGAAGAGAAACCGCAGACTGCACCGGTATACATTTTACATTGACTATTCCCTGATATACGTATGTATTTACAAAAAAAAAGTATATAAGTATGTTTATCAGCATTCTAGAACCCATAACACAAGCTAGTTAAACTATGCTTACTTTAGGTCTAGGGAGCGCTGTGTAGAATGTCGTAGAATATTTATTATTTATTATTATTTATTATATACCTAACTTCGTAGACCTTAAAATACACGTGATTTATTATTAACTTGAATAATAAATAACCTGGTGTAATGTGCAAGTTGTATATTTTGAAGGATGTTTACGCTTTCTTGAAACGCTTTATTGATTTATTATAAGTATATATTATTATTTATGTTAGCAGACACCCGTCTCACAGCAGTTGTCTCAGCCGGAATGTACGGAGACGCCCAGCACTACGTCATTGGGCACTATGACGACCACGGCTGCCGACACTACTGTCTCAACCAGCACCTCCACAGTTGGTCAGTAACAGAACTTACTACATTTTATAGCTTTATATCACATATGTGGCAGACAAGCACACGGCCCCACTGATGGGCAGCGGTCACCGTGGCCTATGGACGTGTGCTGCTGACCACTGTCGACCCTACGAAAACCTAATGCCCTTCTTAAAGAACCTCATATTGTAGACGCTAGGAAAAGCATAAAAAAGCATACCTTAGCTTTCATAAGCTACTGAGCTACATTCACACGAAAATATTTCCTTAACAAAGTAACTGCCAAAATATAAGGATTACGAATGTTAAACTTTATTTCTTCCTGATCTGCTTTTCATTCAATCAAGATACATAACGGTTTGAGGCGCTAGGAAACCAACATCGACTGTAAATAGGTACTCTTTTGATCAGGATCAGTCACGCCGATGGAAACTACAAAACCAAGTCCCAGAAAGCCGGAACCCGTCAGCGAGCCGCCGCCAACTTCCACAGCAGCAGTAGCTACCAACACCACACCTGTGCCCAGCAGTGCACAACAAACCACAGCGCCTGTTCCACAAGTATGTACAACTCTTGGCCACGTTCGCACGGCGACCATTCGATTCGATTTTTTCACGTATACGGTTTTACCGTATACTTTTACCGTATATATTTCTCGAACATGGGATTTTCCCGTATGAACGCCGTGTAAACAATTTTTAAGTTTTCATATTATATATTCTGTTGTCACTACTCTATTCGATAAAATCTCGTATACGGTATACGGGAAAATAATCGCCGTGTGAACGTGGCCTTACGGTACAGATATTCTATCTCACGAAGGCGGGTGAACAAATAGTAGTATGAGTGTCTTGTTAATACGCGTGCATGTGTGTGCCAAAGTTCATGTCACGTCAAAAGAAGTTCATGTAGAGGTAGTGGTAGTAGAACAATAATTACGAAAAATTAATTTAGGATAAGTATTTTGAATTTTGTCACCCTACAATTATAGACTAATAATTTAATTAGTCCGATGTAGTATAAGTTGTTATGGGATTAGAATCTACATAATCCCATAACAGTTAGGAAGGTAAAGGACAATTTTATAATTCTTACAAAAAAAAAACGGCCATGTGCAAGTCGGACTCGCCCATGAAGGGTTCCGTAGCAGCAAGCAACATCAGCAACTAACTGTATTTGTTTATGACGTATTAGAAAAAAACTACTTAGTAGACCTCGTTCAAACCAATTTTCGGTGAAGTTTGCATGGCAATGTACAACATATGTTTTGTTTAGATTTATCATTCTCTTATTTTAGAAGTTAGAGAGCGGGCACACATTTTTCCACTTTGGAAGTGTCTCTCGCGCAAAATATTCTGTTTAGAAAAAATATATAGGTATATTAGAAACATCAATAGCATTTTTGAAGAACATTTTTCAACCATCGTCACCAATCCGTGCGTCGGATAGTACGTTAAACCGTCGGTGTCGGTTGCCATACGAACATCTGTGGCATTCGTTGGAGTCCTAAGAAATCCAATAACTACAGAACTATCACCAATGAGCTGTGAAGGTTAGATGACAGTTTCTTTAGGGAAATTTTATCGAAGTTCGAGTATTGCATAGTTAGACTGAAAGCCGACCCCAACTATCTTGTAATGCACTATCTATTACAAGTTAATTGGGGTCGGCTTTCAGACGGGTTTGGCGTCGGTTTGCTTTTGATGTGAGCGAGATATTTTTAATTGTGTATCCTGGAACGTGAAAGTTTTAGGGATAGGATTGTATTCAAGGACTTCGTATCTTTCTTAAACGGTCACTGGATGCTGGTTTCTTTGACCAGGTGGTTACAACAGTAGCGTCATCTACGTCATCATCGTCAACAATGACAACTGCTATCACTGCGCCGGTTTCGTCAGGAGGTTCCTCAGCTATGTTCAAGAGTCAGTGTACGCCCAGGCATATGAGCCAACCAACAACACATGGTATGTTATGTCGCCCTAGTTTAACAATTGAAATTTGTATGTGGTGGCTCCAGATCAGTCTTAAAACTCAAGTTATGGACATTTTGTTTATTAAGATATTATAATCTTGCATTAAATTTAAAAAGAACATTAAACTTCATACCGTATTGAATAATGATTAATATCAAACCTATAAGTTATAATATTTGATCGAGATAACTTGCCTTTTATTGTTCAATAAGTTTGCATGTATTTAGTGTAGTATTATTGTCCTTTTTTCACGCAACAGAGCGGCGAAAACGCAGTGGAAAACGAGGTTTGTCTCTTCGTTTGTTGGCAGGGCCCTTATTCACTATGATACGTAGGTTTCTAAATAATTATACTACACTACTTAATCAAGCGTTTTCTTTTACTCAAAATATATAATTGTTGTAATATATTTGTGGATTTTAAATATTTTGCCCGGCAAGCAAGTTTGCGATCCCGGTCAATACGAAATTCTGCGGCAGTCGTTACGCGTTGGTTTAGTCCTAATAAGTTCATAAATCTGTGCCCGTAGCCAAGTGGAAAAATTATTCTATTCGATCGAATCGAATCGAATAGAAACGTTTAGGTCGACCAATCACACTCCAGCTCGTGATGTCGCCGCGGCGCGCGCATCGTACGCCGGCGACGAGCTTGGATGTGATTGGTTGACCTAATCTATTCGAAACGATAGCGATTTAAGCTATGACACTTGTCTACGGGGGCTGGTCTAACTACATGAATTTGGATATCGCCGCCGCCGGTGGATTGTAAAAATCAGATGGCAAACGCTACACAACAAATTCGGTCGTTCCGTAGTTGGATTGAAAGCCGCCCTCAACTATGTTGGGAAAAGGCTCGAAGAACGATGTTGATTATCACAGAAATGCACAACGATGTGATAATGCGATATTTTATTTTAGAATGTTGAATAACGACACGAGCTTATTAGTTGCGTGACATACATGATCATAGTGACGAAGGGTCCACGTTGTTTCTGTATAGCCTTATATAAAGTGAAACTAATGATTTGTTATGATTACAGATAAAGGTTTGCCTAAAGCGATGGTGAAGCCTAACATTCTGACACACGTTATTGAAGGATACGTGATACAAGAGGCAGGGGAACCATTCGCTGTGAGTTTCATGTAAATAAATAATGACAACGCCAGGCCTAGCACGGGCTAATGTGACAAGAAATTGTATTTCGTGTGAAGTTGAATCTCGCTAAAGGGTCCATCGCCTTTAGATTAACGCATGTTTTATGTTTCGATGTCTACTAACGCATGTTTAATGTTTATGTGTCTAATGGCGGCGCACTCTATATTACACTAATCTTGTTAAATTAGCCCATGTTAGGGCTGTTGTAGGGTAAAATTGGGGGTTAAGTTGACCCCCAATTCTACTTGAGCTCCATGTTAAGGTCAACTTGACAGACATGGTGCGCGGGGGCAGGCGCGGTGGCGATCAGTTGTAGGACGATTGTGTACATTGAGAGTTAGTCTGCCGTCTGCGGTCGCAAGTATCACTTGTAGGCGACAAGTGACCGCCACCACGCCCGCACCGCCTCCGTGTCTGTGTCGAGGACTAGTATAATTTGGTTGTATATAAGAAGTGCTATTCTCAGGTGAATCGACCGATTAGAGATTGGGGCGACAAAGAAGACAAGGAGAATAAACTGCCGTCTACTGACGAACCTCCTCGTAAGTACTGTCAACTCTATAAACGAGTATGTAGGTACCTACACGGGGTCTGTAAGGTTTTGTTTCTAACTGTTAATTTTAGTAATTGCTTTTTCCTTAAATGTATCGCACAATACACTTATTTTTTTTTGTATAGATACAATTTTCTAATTCTATTCTATGTTACTGCAATCTATGTGACGCAGACATAAACCTAGTTCGAAACTACTATTTACAAAAAAATTAACAATATAAAATCCAAGTGCAGATAACATCTACTATATAGTCCTTAAAGACAGAAAGGCAGAAATAAAATATCGAAGTTTGAAATCGATTGTAACTTCTTCAGAGATAAAGTCGATTATTGTTTGAAATCGGTCAGGTAACGCATTTGGACATAACTATTTGATTTAAGGCGTGAAAGGACTATAAGACAAAATACAGTATTTTTAAATACCATTGCGCTGTATAGGTAAACGGCAGCATCTGGACCACAGCAGCACGACTGTCGCCCGTATCTCATCGAGTGCCGATAGCGCGAGCCACAGCAGCACTGCTAAAGCGGAACCGTCCACCGCCGCTGCTGCCGCCGAGAAACCAGAACCAGCCTCTAAGATACCTAATGCTACCAAATGGAGTGTAAGTAATCATATTTAACTTCCCTAAGAGATCCACAAAATGCAAACGATCCACAAAATCTGTCGTCAATCAAAAATTTCAACCATTTGACTTTACAGTCAATTGGGCTAAAATTGACTAAATAGTCTTGTCTGGTCAAATAATTTACTGTTAGTCATCTATACATTTAATAAATACTTTTCACATAAGTAGATATTTTTAGTGCATACTCAAATTTTAGTTCGCATATCATTCTAACGTGGAGTCTTAGAGATGTGGGTACATATTATAATACCTTATTCGAAAATTTTGTACTATCCCGCGTAGTACAAGGAAATATTTTGTAATAGTAAACATTTCTTGTCTTTTTCAGGTATCTGAAGTCTGCGATTTCATTCGCAATATCCCTGGTTGCGCCGGCTACGCTGACGAATTCCTCATGCAGGAAGTTGATGGAGAGGCGTTACTGCTCATCCGCCCCGAGCACCTTGTAATGGCACTGAGCATGAAGTTGGGCCCTGCACTCAAGATTGTCGCCTGTATCGACTCTCTGCGTCCTGAGAACGAACAGTCCTCTCACGACCATGACTGAAGTATGTATCAATCACCAATAATGTTTAAAACTAATCATATATTATAGATATCAAATGTAGCTTTTGATATAGAGTGCCTATAGTTGATCGAATTCTACCTGAACATAGTTATTGGAGATATTTATGTATTTATAAGGTAACTAGCTGTGCCCGCGACTTGCCCGCGTGAATTCAAATTGTAAAGGGTTTATTTTTTCGTTTAGTGAACGTTCTGTCCAAATCGATCGAACCGTTCCAAAGTTACTTCATTCAAACAAACGGTTAGACAGAAATACTCACAAAAGACTCATATGCATCTATTTAAAACCTGTTATTTTAATATTAGAAACAGATACTTCAATTTTAGAGATAGAGGCACGTATTTGATAATGTGATCCTATATTTTTCTAACTTTCTTTTACGATTTTTATTCTCTTTTCAGATAAACCACAGCGTCCGCGACGGGCGCAGTAAGTAGATTGGTGTTCATGAGCTGTCTATCTACCCATGTTTTGATCATGATATATTATTACAATTTGTACGTCAGTTATAGAAAATAAGCTGTTTATAAAATACGTTAAATTTAAGACTTAGGTATATACCAATTACATAGAGAGACAGTTTTGTAATCATTCCCAATACCCATGCGACGATTGGAAGTAAACCGCATTTCAATATGGTTTAAAAGCTATTTTCTTCCAAACCGTCTAAGCTTTTAATCACCAAAAGATATAAATACATAATTATATAGATACCTTTCATTTTATATTGATATAATTAGATAGATGCCTTTCGATCTCAGGGCCGAGAACTAACAAATAGCGCTCTAGATGGATCTGAAGGTCAAAACGAAATCTAACGCTGGGTTAAAGTCAGATACGAAAGAACCAAAGGTTTGAGACACATGAGATGTACCTATAAAGGATGAAAACGGTAAGGTTTAGGAACAGAAGATGATGCAAGGAATCAATGGCAGATGTATTTTGGGAGACTTATGAATGGAGAGAATATATGGGCGGCAAATCAAAAAAAGAGGCACGAGTGAATGTGGATGCAGTGAAGGAAAGGCACCACGAAGTATGAAGAATGCCTCATACTTCGTGCCGCCTTTCTTATTTCGTCTCTTTCAATCTCTTTCATCAAGCTTTTCCATTGAAATGCTGTATTATCCGACAGCATTCCAGTGGAAGTATGGTAGATATTGGAAGAAGATGAATATTTGTGACTGACTTTATTCTTCAATATGTTGTTGCATGAACTGACAATACCTGATGAATTGAAATTGACACCAGTGAATGACAAACTGAGAAGCGAGTGACTGTCGTGGTATGGACATGTTATGAGAAGAGATGAAAGTAAAGTTAACAACTTCTAAAAGCCGTTAAAAGGTTCAAAGTATGAATGTGTGGTGAAAGGGCTTTAGGTGCAGAGGTGACCTACCTTTGCACCTTAGAAAAGACGGATGGAATGCGTGAAAGATATAGCAAGTAAGGGAGTGACTGAGAAGATGGCATCTGACAGAAGTGTATGGAGTAGAATGACATGATGCACCGACCCCAAATAATTGAGTGATGTGAATGATTGAGATGGTGCTTATAGCCTCTGTTTAAAAGGCAAATAGCGTTACATCTTCATTAAGAGATACCACTAGTGAAAAATGTCTTCAAACTTCCGCTACCCTTCAAAATTGATTGTTACCCTCGATATTTATATAAAATTGTTGTATCTATTTTATACACGACAATTTTAATAGTGTAATATAATAAACTAGTGTAATCTAAAAATCCAGAAGCAACGATGCGGTAAAGCTTTCAATATCGTTATTGAGTGCAAAACCGTGCATTCATCACCCTGAGCATTGAGCATAGTTACTGCAGGCACACATCAAATTGCTCTATGGGGTATTTTCAGAAATTTTATATTCAGCATATATTTTAGCCCTATCATTTTATCAGTTGTCTCTCTGTAATTTATCTCCGCCAGTGGCGAAGGATTCATATGATCCGATTCAGCGATTACCCTTTCGGGCATATGAAAATGTATATAGTAAAATAGTCCTTATTAATTTCTATTTAATATAATATAAATATATATTATCATCAAACGGGTTCTTACATTTTAATAACAGAATTTGTAAAAATATGTTTTGGGATCTTCATTACGAACTTGTGCACCCCTCGCCACTGATTTCCGTGTGTTATCGCTCCGCTACATCATCAGTTTTTTTTATAATTTGTGTAATGTAGTGCCCTAGGACATATGTCGTAAGTTCCGCCTACTTAGTTTAAGTTACATACTATTTAAACACGTACTTAGTTGTATTATTCCGTCTCTCTTTCTTGCGTTGTTCCTTGTACATTGCTTATAACATTATTGTCTTTACCACACTTACAGGTAATTCATTGTGTATATTATTGTTGTGTTTAATCATGTACATATAAACTTCCCTCCGTGCATTCTTAAACCGATTGTGGCAGTAAGAATGACTGCATAGGAGCATGTACATAGAATACTTAAAAAGCTCCCTGCACACATCCTTAAACCTATTGTGCAATAAGAGTGACATGAGTGACATGCTTCGAAACATGTATATATTGTAATATATTTGAAAAGTTCGTAGCATACATTCTTAAACTGATTGTGCAATAAGAATGACATGCTTCGAAACGTATATATTATATTGTGATATATTAAAGCTCGCTGCATACATTCATAAATGGATTGTGCAATAGAGGTGTCGTGCTTAGAAATATGTATATATTGTATATATTTGAAAAGTGGCCTGCATCCATCCTTAAATGGATTGTGCAGTAAAAATGACGTGCTTAGGCACATGTACATGCTTGAAAAGTTCACTGCATACATTCTTACTTAAAAGTTTACTGTTTGCAATCTTAAATCGATTGTGGCTGTAAGAATGATTTGTGTAAGAACATTTACATATGAGAAAAGATAATTGTGTACATCATTAAATCAATTGTGGCAATAAGAATGACGTGCATAAGAACATAATTATATACGAGAAAAGTTTACTGTGTGCATTCTTAAATCGATTGTGTTAGTAAGAATGACATGTGTAAGAACATATTTATACATATGAGAGAAGATCAATGTAAAATTTCTTAAATCGATTGTGACAATAAGAGTGACGTGTTTAAAAACATGTACATTCTTAAAAACTGCGTGTATTCTTAAAGTGAGTGAGGCAATAATGGTGACTTATTAAAAGTCATAACACCGGCATACATGTGTCGGTTTACTTTTAGTTGTACAAAAAATATGAATAATCTAACCAAGCAATTCACAAAGTTTGAAGAAGTTTTTGTTTGCCTTAAAAGTACTGGCGGTGTCAGTGCACTCGTAACTGTGGCCGTTGCAATTTAAATAATGTGTTGATAATTAGGTACATGAAGTTCAGTGTGTAGTATTAGCACAGTTGTACAGTATTTTAACCCATTAGATTCAATTATTATAACAGCCACAGGTATAGACATACGATGAGGTAACTAATTGGACGACTATAATTTAAAAATTTCAGCTCCAAAAATTTCTTCGAATCTGGAGAGATATTCCATATTGCTAGATTGGAATATAATATATTTTTTAAAATTTGTGTTAGTATTTTTAGCTTAACGAAGTTCATGTTTAGTTAATTTGTAGATAATGACGTGAAGTAACAGTAACTGTTGAGCAACGAGACACCGTTCATTAGATACCTATGTGTGTTTAGTTTATACTCGTAAGTGACTGTAAAATGTATCTAAAAATAATTATAATTCCAACTTATAAAAAATTGTTAGTAATATACTTATTATATTATTTAGATGTGCTTGTGAAATATGTTATGCTTGTCTGCCAAAAATTTTGCTTATCTGAAGGAGACACATATTTGAAACTGTTACATAAGTGTTGCTATTTAATGATATTTTTGTGGCATTTTTGTTTCTTTTAAGGCATGGGTTCTATTTTTTGTCAAGGTGCAAATATATGCATTCATATTTTAAGGGCTTGTCGAACAATAATGGGTGAATCACACTACAATACGAATGCCTATAATAGATACACTCAACCAATGCAAATAAACACCTATTTATGCATACAAATATTTGCACTAAGTGGGAATCGAACTCGCGACCTGCGACGTAGCAGTCAAACACTACTCTACTTCCTGCCTATTTTCAGAACAAGGCATCAACCTAGGCAGTTTAATTTTTAACCTTTCTATGTAAATCCTGTCTTTAAACTATCTATTTATATCTTGTCTATCAAAGTCGAGCCACAATCGAGCTGCCTGTCCGCAAATAAAAGATATAAATACATACATTACATACATCACTTGTAGAAATCGTTATTCAATGTGTGCACAAGTATCGGGCATGAGCCGTTTTTGTTGCTAACTTAACGTATTTGTACATAGATTTATTTAGAGAAAGTTAGCGATTTAGTAAACTAATTTCATATATTTGAATGAATATTTTGTTTACCCCTCAATAATTGTAATATTATGTTTGATCCTGCAACAACCCTTAGAAGGGGGAAGGGTAGTAGCACGTTATATATTATTTTATTGAATTTGTTATCTTAGTTCTTAACCTTGAGGTCAGTACCTATAAAGATTTTTTAAGGGTCTGGTGATTTAAAACGTCATTTAAGTTAAGGTGTATGTTGTTTATGATAATGATTACATAAAATATATTTTATTATAGTGACCTCTTTTGAAATTTGTTGCAAAAGCAACCAGTGATTGTAATTTTTACATTATAATATAGGTATGTTACGAATTGATGAACTTATTATAGTACTAGGTTCCGCGACCTCCATCTGGATTAATTTTATATAAAAGATTATTAGAAAAGGAATACGTTTCTACCAGGTGAATTGTCAAATACTTACGGCTAGGACTTTGTTACACAAGAAAGTGGACTTGTAATAAGAAAGAGCTATGTTGAAACCTCTTTGGAAATATCGCACTTGGCTGCTACATCTTAGTAGCCGCACATTTATAAATTTAAACAGGTACTGCTAAGTGTACGTAATATTACTTACAAGATTACCATAAGCAATTCTTAAAAACTCCAATTAATTTTACTTTAATAAATAGTCCGGCAGAAACGTATTCCTTGTTGTATATAAATTATCTATGAAATACGAATTGAATAGAAGGTCGGGCTATAGGTATATCGAAACAACGAGACGATTCACTGTTTTATTAATAAATAAATTATTTTTCCTATTTATAAGCACGTTCAATGCAGTATAGTGCAGTGTAGTTATTCAAACACATTGCAATTTTACTCATAAGTACCTATTATGTGTAATTATACTTAATTTCATGTTGTTGATAGCAATGTGTTCATAACTGTCCACTAACCTCATAGCCTTTTCTTGTGAGGTACAATGGAACTTCATTTTTTAAGTGAAGTATGCAAATAGATATTTTCAATAATCGATTCGTTGGTCACTTGGCTGAATATTGATTATTAAGCACAAATTATGAGCACGTTGCTAATTTATTCGTATTTATGTATAGAATTACGACATACTAGGTGTTTTTTTAAATAAATAAAGTCTTAGTACAGTATGTTTGAATATCGAAAAAGGTCGAAAATCTATTGAATACTACGCGTTAGCAAGGTATTAAAACGTGTACAAATGAATAAACTAATTTGTCCATAGTAAGCTAAATTGTAGTTTTCTGCTTGTTTTTTTTTTTGTAAAATAGAAGTAAGTACTTTACACATTTATGTCCAAACACACTGCTCAAATCGGTGCAGACACAATTTTTTGATTTTAGGAAAATAAAGCAAATGAGACTGATATTACAGGTATTTTATTTAAGTTCCACCTCCTTATAGTATAAGAACATAAGTAATGCCATTGATACAAAGGGACTGCTCACCAGTTGCCATTGTAAACATGGCACACATTTGATAACAAACAAAAGAATCTTCGCGACTAAAAGTCTACATAAATATGTTCAAAAATCACAAAGTAAACATACCTTATAGATCTCCACAGTACAGTGTAGGCCAGTAAAAATAGGATTTTTATTTTTGCATTTTCTTATCGATCTAAGTTTAGTTTTATATGCTTCATCCGCCATCTAGGGACAACGCTCTTTTATATTCAGTAAGTGATCATAAGCCATAAAGAAAAAACTTTGCATTTTCTTAGCGATCCGCTAAGAAAATGCAAAGTTGACCAAAAAAGTCTATTTACTGGCCTAGTGAGGCCCTTACATCCTATTCTGTGCTGACTCAATTAGTCCTCAACCTGAATTCTCACTAACCAGAAAATATGCTGGTATCACATTTTAAATCAACGGTGTTTTAGCCTCCAGGTTGAGAAAAAAACAGTCTTAGTACAATTATATAGTACTTAACCTATCGTAATATACCTATCGCAGTTTGTTTTCAATTGAGTAAGAAATCAATGACAAGACGGAATTTGACCTGTTATCTATTGGTTTATAAAATTGAGTAGGTACCTAGGTACTTAAATTAAGCACATGTGACTATCTAGCGGACTGGATTCATGAAGATACTAGTTACATACGACTATAGCAATACCAGAAATTGTCCAACCGGGACACTGGCCTCGGAACGCATCAGTCGCAAGCGCGAACAGACCGTTCCTGAGAGCCTCATCGTTAAGCTTTCTGTATGAAACTAAAAATATAAAGTTTTAGGTGAAAGAGCAACTATACTACGAGTATAGAGATATGATATAGGTACCTACCTACCTATGTTATTGTCGTAACTAATGGTAACTAATCTAAGAAATACGATGCACTGTAGTCGTCGGCGCAATACATGTAACTAGAAAAGAGCGGTCTGATGTTGCTTGTCTTCATCAACCGATGGCCTGAGTTCTCGTTCAGCAACACGGCGTAGGTACTTCCGGGAGTTTCGAAAGGTTAATTCGAACCTTCTAAAAATGTCAAAACATTTATAGCTTTTCGTTCTGAGGCACATTTCCGACATCCAATCAACTAGATAGAGTAGGTACCTACCTAATGATTTAGCTAGCCGGAAAAAATTAAATTTGAATGAGTGTGCAACAAAAATAATTATGCCTTTTGGTAGCATCATGAAATCAATGTGATCGCCGAAGACGTATTTTAGCATGTTCCATTCATAAACCTGTAAAACCTATGGACGGAAAGAAAGAGACTGTCACGAAAATAACGGTGGCTAACCACGTGTGAGTGAATGTTGGGTTGCAATATGTTACCCAAATTTTATTGAACTCTAAATCCTGAGTATTTCTTCTTGCCGTCACTACGGTTTTTACAGCATTTCACTACACATGACATGCTGTATTTTTTTCGCTACCTACTTAAACTGATTGATTCGAATGACGTTTGCCGCGTGTTAGCAGACTATTGTGCGAGGGTGTGCGTGCCGACTTATACGTACGAGTATAAGCAAGTGGGTCGACTCTAGTGTCATCAGTTGTATTCTTCAATGCGTCCCGTCCATAGGTTTTATAGGTGCATTAGTCAAGCACCCAAAGTTAGAAATTCATTGGAGGGTGGACTAAGTGGCGTAGCGGATTCATGTTATGGGTGTACGTTAATCGATTTGCTTCGGTGTAATCGACGGGCTTGCTGGCGGGTAAAGGTCTAATCATCATTTTAGTTTTACTTAAAGGGGAATTAGGGCCTTTGAATGATATCCAGTACATTGATTGTCCCCGATTTTCCTCTCCAGGTTGAGTGTATCTGCCGTTGAGGTTACTGAAAATAAGTATGTAGTTAGGCAACCCTTTTTATTTCTAAGCATATCAATAAACCAGAGTCCTACTTATCTAGTCTAATTGAGAGATTCCATTCTGCATTCTGCATCATATTGGATAGGATTTAATGAAATTTTAAAGCAATTGCATGCTAACTACGAGTATCTCTTATCGATCGAGCATCTAGAATGGGTCCCGCATGTCACGGGTTCAAGTCCCTTCCTCGATGATCACTTTTTCCGATCAGAAAATCATTGAAAATCATTAGGATAATAGATACCTACAAACACTACAATGCTGAAAGGAACTGCTGTAGGAACAGTAAGCGGTAAAAGTCTATGATGATTGCACAGATTTCAATCTTAAAAATTAGTATGAAAATGGTTCATTATAATGTAGGTAATCAAAGTTTAAAGGTAGTTCAATAGAGCCTAACTAAGACATTAAACACATTTTCATGGAGAACCATAAGTTACTTTGCTCAAAATTACTGTTCAAAATCTGAAAATGATCATAGACTTGCCTCTGACTAGGTACCGTCAGAGGCAAACTAGTAATTACGATAAATACCTGTCAGATGTTTAAAAAAAATCAAATAAATGATTTATTTATAGTGAAGTCATACAGGCACTACAATGACCAACTTCTCCTCCAATGCCTGTATAGACCCTATTCTTGTACCTAATATAAATATAAATACAAAGGAGTTACCTTTTATCGCACTCCTTGTACCACCATGCTCCTCCGTGTTCAGTGGCACAAGCGCCATCCTTCCATTCGTCATTGTCCATATCCACTGTAGAGAACTTCTGACCCGCGTGATAAGACAGTGAGTCACCTGAAACCATTTTATTAAACTCAGTAGGTATTATCTGATTAATGGATAAGGCTCTACTGCAGGTTTTAATCTTGAATTTGATAGGGTCGGACGGTACACGGGTGACGAAAGCGTAGGAGAGCGAAAGATGCCTGTTACCCCCTTAATCATCCTGGAAACCTATAGGTAAGTACCTACCTACTTAATAGGATTTTTATTGGATCACTCCAATATTTTTATTTTTAAGCTTTTGAAATTGGGACAGACCTGCTGTTCCGTAGAAAGTGCCAAGCGTGCTAATCCTGTAACCCTCATGTTCGGGTCCAACGGTGAAGACAGAGTAGCCAGCATACGCCTCTTGCCCACGTTGTGTCTCCATTTCTATCCGTAACTCATACAACTTCTGGTTGGTCAAATAATTGAGTTTATCCAGACCCAGCCAGAATTCGCCGGCAAGATTACCGAAACCGTATTCGTAGTCGTTCCAACCTTTGAGGAAATCTTGAGAGCCATCGAAACGATTTTGAAACACCTGGTAAATTATATAAAAATAATGATCATGAAAAATATTTTATAAACATTTTTTTATACCACTTGGGTGGCAGACAGGCCCACGGTCCACGGTCACGGGGCAGCGGTCACCGTGGCCCACGGACGTGTGCAACACCAGGGGCGACACACTCGCGTTGCCAACCAGCCCCCTAGACAAGTTTCACAGCATAAATCGCTAAGGAATCGAATAGATTAGGTCGACCAATCAAATCCAAGCTCGTCGTCGGCGTACGATGTGCAAGCCGCGGCGGGATCACGAGCTGGAGTGTGATTAGTCGGCCTATTCTATTCCTTTCGTTAGGTTGTGCCACTTGTCTACGGGGGCTGATTATCATACGTGCAGGTATCGCCATTGAATTCACGAAGAGGCAACTGATGCTCAGTCTCAATAATCGACCTGATATCAAATAGGTATTATCCTGTCAGAATACTTATAATGCTACTTTAGGATTCTTGTTAGGCATTTCCGAAGTCCATGAGCAGTTAGGTACCTACTACTAGCCATCATAGGCCGTTGGCTCATCAGCCAAAATAGACAGTAAAAAAATAGAATTATAAAATGCTTACCGTCCAACCACCTCCTGCGGTGGTAAGATCACAGAGCACGTAAAAGGGATCCATGTCATCGGGTCTGATCTTGTATATTCCTGATACATTGAAACCTTGCATCTGGATCTCGTGGCAATCCGTTGGGTAGCGTTCCGACCGATCCACTCTGTTCGTTCTGTCGCAGTTTATATTATAAGTAATTTAGGTGTAGCTAAGCCGACTTACGTGGTTATAATATTAGTAGATATAACATTTTATTGTAGCTGTGTACCTAACCTACGCGGTCGTTCGATACGTGTGCATAGAAAACTAGCTGTTGCCTGCGGCACCGCACGCGTGGATTTCGAATTCCATAATTTTATAAAACAAATTATAGCCTATGTTACTCCCAGATATTGTAGCTTTCTATAGGTGAAAGAATTACTGAAATCAGTCCAGTAGTTTCGGAGCCTATTCGAGATCACAAACAAACAATCAAACCTTTCCTCTTTATAATATCAGTATACCTAGATATGCCTTGCGATAGGTACTATGACAGTATATAAATATTTTAAATGCGAAAGTTATTGAGTATCCAGATATTATTTGTTACCTACTCCTTCGCGTCTAAAAACGACTGAACGGATCTGTCTGAAATTGACAATGAGGACAAAAATCCACGCGGGTGAAACAACGGGCAAAAAAAGCTGGTATAAGTAGGTAGGTATAGATATTCTATCTCACGAAGGGTGAACAATTAAATAGTAGTAGGTACCTGTGTCTTGTAAATACACGGTACATGACATGTGTGTGCGAAAGTTCATGTCACGTTAAAAGAAATTCATGTAGCAGTTAGTAGAAAAATAGGTGCATTGCAAGTAGTTTATTTTTAAAAGCAATAGAAATACTATATAATGTTTTACTACAATGAAAGCTAAACCGCCTTCCTAAAATAGAACATCTATAGGTACTTAAATATATGTAACTATATATATTACAGCTACGTGAGTGACGGGCCTCCCGTTCCTTTGACCGACCTGAATGCCTATCATAGCTCCCACAAGACCTTTATAGGGGAATCGATTGTGATACTGGTCTACATTGCATTCATCCAGTGGCAGTAATTACACGCAGTTATATTATACCTACACACTATGACGTAAGTCTGGGTAAGTTGAAATCTCATCAAGTTCTTCAGGGCTCAAGCCAACACTGCATGCCGATGCACCTGCTGATGGACTAAAGAGAGTCTGGCACAGTCTGGAGTTAGGGTTAGCCAAGATAAGTCAAATCAATTATTATGGAAGACTCTTAATCAATACGTATTAAAAAACATGGGTACTGACTTGCATTCGCATTTTTTGGATGATTTGTGATCGCGTATAGTCTTCCTGAATTCTGTGATCAGGGCCATTGCGTCTACTGGACTGGTGATATCGCTTCTGGTGCTGGTACCACTAATCAAAATAAATGTTCTAAGTACTTTATTAGTTTCATTTTTATAACATTCCAAAACTGATATTCGCCTTTGGAATGTATGTAGGTATGTTCAGCATTTCTCTAAAACGTGTAGGTATGTCCACTACCCTCATCGTCTCTTCTCGTGTTAAATGAAGATATGATACACGGAAACAAATTGACAGTTCATTATCTTTATAACCGATTTCGAAAAAGAAGGAGATTCTCAATTTCAATGTTTATATTTTTTATATCAGGTATGTTACCTGTCATATAATACCAAAGACGATGTATGAATAACTATATTCTTTGCATATATTTAATATAAGTAGACGGATTTTTGCTAAATTCTTTATTTTTTGTTAGACAGATATTTCCAGAGATTCCCAGAAATGGTCCCATTTAAATATCATAAAGATCTGATGACAAGTTTCGAAGAAGTAATTTTTAAGACATTGTAAACTCACCCAGTATACGGTCTGGCGAACTGACGGTTCTTCACTTCCGATATGGTCGCCACAATAGAGTCTACGCCCGCCTGGATACTCTTCACATTATTTTCCAGGAAGGTGAACCGCGAGTTTGAATTCAGTTCGGTATGATAATCTCCACCATCTATTGAAAATAAAATACGTACCTACTTTACTTCGATAGCTACATAACATACATATATAAACACAGCCTGCTAGTCTAAAGCATATTGCTTAGGTAAGTGTCGGTAGCTTACTGGTTATGGAGTCGGCCTTACGCTCAACAGGTCTCGGGTTCGATACTAGAGCAAGCAATTTAACTTAGCTGGAGCGATTAGGTGGAATATTATGAGAGCATAATGGGTTCTGGTTAAGTATTAGGTACCTACTTAATATTCTAAAAAAATGTCTCGCTTAATTTCTGCACCGGTGTACGGGACAGAGGTTATTTAACCTGTCCCCACTTTCATAAAAGAATTTTACTTGACAAAAGACGACCTCCGTGATGTCGCAGTATAGAGCATTCGACTGCTATCTACGTCGTTGATCGCGGGTTCGATGCCCACTCAGTGTAAATATTTGCATACATGCATGAATGTCTATCTAAATACTTCTCGAAAATCATGTTAACCCGTCGCGTCGGCCTCGCGGCCCCAGTTGCTATACGAACATAGACTATGGCAGTCGTTACGTTACGGGTAGTTGGTGACCTAAAAAGTGAGACACTTCCCTTCTTTTTTTTTGGGCAAAACTTATTAAGTTTACTTGTTTACACTACGAACCAATTACACCATCAACAATGTGCCGCGTGTACCTATAATGGCCCCTACCGATCAAGTTATTGAGTATTTTCACGATAAACACTCAAACAATTAGAATGTTAAAGAAAATTGGCATCTTCCAATCCACCAACCTAGGACAACTGGTGAACATATACCTACTTAATATGAGATAGGTAGACTTATTTATTGTCTACACTCTTAAATTGAACTGTGTGTCTGGTGAAGCTCACTTCTACTAAAGTAATAGGTAATTAAAACGTTAATTACACCTTTAAGACACTATCCGGTTAGCTTACGCAAAACGAACACTTTTCTACATATTCCGCAAATGGGTAGTGGCTAAAGTATAAATACCTAAAGCCACATCGGATCGATGAGACGGATTTTTTTCCAAAGCAAATTTAATTTGATTTAAATCGGTCCGCAGTGTTTGCAAACTAGGTTCTAATTTCTCCACACAATTGTCACTTGCAAGCGATTTCATAATGTCTGATAACAGCTTCATAATGCTATTAGACTTCTCGTGAACTTCAATATCTAATCTGTTCAGTCTGAAGTCAATACTATCAACTTTTTTGAGATATTTTTCACTAGAAGCAATTGTATCCATTAGTTTTTCAACCACCGCTTCATTATCACTCATCGGGCTGGACTGTGGCACACGTGTAAGATTCTCTCGCCTTCTAGTTGAAAGCATAGCATCCGTTAACTCATGTTCATATTCTTTTTTCCAAAGTGCCTTCTCCGGATATTCTGAGTTTTTTCGTCTTGCTCTCTTCTCTCGGTTGTGCTCACAAGATATTGACGCAATGGCCATAATTACCACCTGTACCACCGTAATTTTTGCGAGCATTCTGCAGTGTACGTCTATTGTGTGATGTGAAACTTGACTGGCGAGAACTGGAGCTCCAGTTCATCGTCTCATCGTCGCGTCGGTAGAAGTTTACAAAACTATAGAACAGCTAAACAAAAACATCTCTCATATACTTGCGAATTCCCAAATGGTGAGAGATCTTCTTTCTGTTATAAGAATATTTATAAACATTCGTACAATATTGTGAGCACAACATTGTGATCGTGCGAGCGCTATTTAATAAAAATAATGCACTGATAAATAATTATTGTCCATTGATACTAATGTTGATTTATAATTCAAAATAGACCTACATAAAATTCACTTGCTCATTGCCCACAACGAGTACCTACGGTTCGGTAGTACCTATATACACAGATTAGACAGGGTGACCTTTTATGACACGTCACACCTCAAAATTATCATAAAAGACGTCAATTAACAGGGTGCGGGGCGGCACTTCCATGCAGTGCACCAGGGCATCGGAAGCACCAGCGTCTCCCACTCCTCATGAGAGACGCTACTGCCTGCACCAAATGCCGGCCGGCCGGCCGAGGCCGAGACGGACTGACACTTTAGGAGGCTGCTCCGAGGCACTCCACGTGTACCTATGACTAGTAGAGGGCATATTTTTGGGAGCAGGCAGGGGGCGGGCTGGTTCTACGAGCGCAGACGGGAGTGACAGATCGGCCGCCTGTCACCCTACATCCGACCGTCGCGTCGTCGTCGGTAAGTCACGCGGTCGAGGGGCCATCTTAAAACCTGAATAAATAAGGAATCTGAATTTGTAAAATAATAGGGTCGCCTAAAGACAGGTACAGTCTTAAAGTAGGTCCCTATAACTTGTTCTAGTTTAAGCGTCCCAGTTAAAATAACTATAGGTGACGAGGCGAGACGTTTTAGAAACCTGCTAAAAAATTGTCAAGAAAATAAAATAGCGCTTGATACAAGTTGAGCAGTTGCTCCGGTGTGAAGTACTGTCGCACTTTTGACAGAATGCCCAGCTTTCTTGCGGCCATTTGAGCTTTAGCCTCAATGAAAGTCCCAAAGTTGAGGGTGGATGTGGATGTGAGAGTTACGCCAAGAAGCTCGAGGCGGTCGGTTATCGGCACGGGTACATTTCGGAAGGACGGATTTGGCTGGAATTGACTTCGCTTGGCAGAAAAAAGACACGCCTGAGTCTTAGCAGCATTGAACTTAACCAGGTTAGCATCACCGCAGTCGGAGACCGCTTTCAAGGAAAAGTTCAAGCGCTCAACCATCGCCTCTCGGAGAGATCGGATCTGTGCCGCATCATGTGATTCATCTACGCAGAGCCTAAACCACTGGGCCTACAAACTTGAAATTTTGACAGTAGATGCTTCTTATGTTGTAGGCATCCACTAAGAAAGGATTTTTAGAAATTCCACTTCTAAGGTGGCAAAATAAGCAATAAACATTTGTATGAAAGTCCGTCATTTTCTCTCTACTTCTGGTTAGAAATAAATGAACACGTAATATCAGCGTTTTCCAAATTTTACCCCTCAGGGGGTGAAATAGGGGTTGAAAGTTTATATGGGAAGTTCGTCAGTTTTCAAGCTGTAAGCATGATAATTTGCATAAAGATTCTTGGTTAGAAACAAATGTAAACGTGTATCAGCGTTTTTTTTTAATTTCATGAAAAGTTGTATGGAAATGTATGGAAAGTTAGTCCATTTTAAAGCTAGACCCCTGAAATTTCATACACCTACTTCTGGTTAGAAATAAATGAACAAGTCCATCAGCGTTTTTCGAAATTTCACCCCCCAGAGGATGAAATAGGGGTTAAAAATTTATATGAGAAGTTCGTCAGTTTTTGAGATAGAAACATGAAAGTTCATAATAGTTGCTTCTGGTAACTTTACCTTCAGCTTGCCATCAGGCGAGGTGAAGTCAAATTGACGTGTCCTATATATAAAAAAAAAATACGAGGCGTATCCTCTATTTTTCCCTTACCGGGGACGATGGCACTTGATTTGTGTCATCTGGCCCGGTCAACATATCAACGGGCCAGTTAAAACTTTTTTTTCCCATGTGGCCCGGCACCGGGCCAAGTCACCGGGGCAGGTGGGATACACCCCGCAGGTCCGATCCTGTATGGCCTACTGCTCGTATCTGTGTGATGGCTCAGCTAAATACCAACTTGACGCGCTGGAGACGATCGAGAGACGAGCCAAGAGGCTCATCAACAACGATGCACTATTCGAGAAAAGGCTTCAAAGCCTTGCCCATCGACGCAAAGTTGCAGGTCTCTCGGTGTTCTATCGGACCATACGTTTCGGGGAGTGCGCTCTGGAATTGCACAACCTGATACCTCCAAGTCCTTTCCAACAACCAGACGAACAGCGTCACGCCACCGCTATATGGTCGATATTCCACTCTACGCACAAAGCGCTTTGCTGACACGTTCATCGTGCGTACAGCTAAGGAATGGAATTCCTTGCCTGAGTCCGTGTTTCCGGAAAGCTATAACCTGGGAGTTTTCAAGTCACGAGTGAATAGGTTCCTTCTAGGCAAGCGTGATTCATCGTAGACCACATCGTCACTTACCATCAGGTGAGATTGAGGTCAAACGTAAGCCTATCATAAATAAAAAAATAAAAAAAAGAATCAGTCAGTCAGTCAGTCAGTCATCGGGCCAAGCAATTATTATAGGTATATATATACAGGGTGAATTTTTCAAAAGGGATTGGATGGCCAAATCCGAAACTATAAGGAATAGCGAAAAATGGTCAAAGGAGTCACGAGCCCGATTTTGATGAAACTTAAAACCTCATCATTAGATTTTTGAAAAACCAATAACCCTAGCCAGGAATCGAACTTGTTGATTTTGAAAAAAAAATCACACCCTTTATTATTACACCATGCGATAGTGTCGCTGTTAAGGAACAAATTCTGCGAAGTAATGATATACGACAAATTTAAGGAAAATTTGGAATTTAATAAAATTCATGTTTCATGTACCTATTTGTTTCGTTCAAAATCCCAAAAAAGATCGTAACTATTCCGTGTTTTAAATTATACTCAGAATAATTATAATGATTGATGTTTTTTTTTAAACAAGATGGAGCTCCAGCCCATAATAGCCGTAAAAGAGATTTTGATTCAGCAGTTTGACGACAATTTTATTGTAAGGGATGGTCCTGTGCCTTGGCCAGCGAGATCCCTGAATCTTACTCCCTTAGATTACTTTCTCTGGGGGTATGTCAAAAACGAAATTTACAAAGATACGTACCTATGATACAGAGGTACAGTCGATGACTTGAAACTTAACGTTCTTTGGAGAATATTCTAAACGGAATCAATAACATTCTAATATTGAATGCAGTACGATTATGTATTGAAAACAATGGTCTACATTTTGAACAATTAATCAGTTAATGTAAGAAAAATAAAATGTATTTTGTTAAAGATGAGCTCTTTCCTTTAGTTTGCGGTATGTCATTACTTCCCAGAATAAGATCCTTAATAGCAACACTATCGCATGGTGTAATAATATAGGGTGTGTTTTTTTTTCAAAATCAACAGGTTCGATTCCTAGCTAGGATTATTGGTTTTTCAAAAATCTAATGATGAGGTTTTAAGTTTCATCAAAATCGGGCTCGTGACTCCTTTGAGCATTTTTCACTATTCCTTATAGTTTCGGATTTGGCCATTCAATCCCTTTTGAAAAATTCACCCTGTATAGACTAGCTGTTGCCTACGGCTCCGCCTGCGTGGATGTTGGTTATCGCAACCAAACATAGCCTATGTTCATTCTCGAGGTCTAATCTACTCCTAATACCAAATTTCATCAAAATCGGTTCAGTGGTTCAGGCGTGAAAACGTAACAGATAGACCGACATACAGACAGACAGAGTTACTTTCGCATTTATAATATCAGTATGGATACATAACAGAACTATTAGTGAACGCAATCCAACCGAGCTAGTATTCATTTATTACTATACTAGCTGTTGCCCGTGGCTCCACCCGCGTGGATGTAGCGTGCGTGAGACATGAGACGGCGTGCGGTTTTTATGAGGTCCGAGCCGTCTCAAGTCTTCAGTTGTAAGGTTGCTTAGAGCATATCCCGCGCTCCCCAGTTGACCCTGGGCCCTCTATGGTTTTAAGATGGCCCCCTTGACCCCCCGAGCATCGCGCCACTTCACCGAGGGTGGAGTGTAGGGTGACAGGCGGCCGTCCTGTCACCCAACCATCGGCGCGTGGACAATCAGCTTGCCCCCCGCTTGCTCTCCACTGTACCCTCTGCTGGTCAGAGGGACACATGGGGAGCCCCGAAGCAGCTCTCTAGAGTGCACTCCCACTCCGGGCGGATTGGCCGCAGGCAGCAGCATCTAGTGAACTCCACCGCGGGTGACGTGACTTACGACAAACTTATTATTTGCGGTTGGTACAGTAATCGGGTCTAGGGATCGAACCGCAAAATTAAGTTTGTTTTTTATTGTATATACTTTTCCGGGATAAAAAGTACCCAGTGTGCTGCCCAGGATATTGAAGAATAATTATACCAAGTTTCATCGTAATCGGACCGGCATTTTTGCGTGATGCCTGAACAAACAGACAGACAGACAGACAATTTTTTTTTTAAATACATTTTTGGGATCAATGTCGGTCCAGTAACACCCCCTGCTACTTATTTTTTTGATATTTTCAATGTACAGAATTTTCACTTCTACAGATTTATTATAAGTAAGTATAGAGAAGAATAGATATAAATATTATGGAGGATTTTTAGCAAGTGCACGGTGGTACCTCAGTTAAAATTCCTTAGTCTGAGGGTGGTACTATACTTTTCAGCTTCTAATTTCTTGGAAACCTTTTATTCAATCAATCAATCAATTAGCCTGTCGACGTCCACTGCTGGACATAGGCCTCTCCCAATGTGCGCCTTACCACCCGATTCTCCACCTTCCGCATCCAGTCCATCCCAGCCACCTCACTCTGATCGTCGGTCTTCTGGCTGGGGGGCGTCCCACCCTCCGTTTGCCAACTCGTGGCCTCCACTTCGACAGATATGGCCAGCCATTCATTTCAGTCATTGCCATTTCAGTTTGCTTATTTTGCAATCTATGTCGGTAACTTTAGTTCTTAGTCGGATGACCTCGTTGCAAATTTTGTCCTTCAAAGAAACTCCAAGCATAGCTCGCTTCATGGCCCGCTGCGCGACTTTAAATTTGTGGACTAGCCCCACTGTCAGTGTCCACGTTTCGGCACCGTAAGTCATGACTGGTAGGACGCACTGGTCGAAGATCTTCGATTTGAGGCATTGTGGTAAGGGTGAGGAGAAAACCCGACGTAGCTAGTTTGCCAAATGCTGCAAACTGGATCCTTCGGGCGACTTCTTTCTCGAAGTTGTTTCTATCAAGTTGGATGACCTGGCCAAGGTAGACATTCCTGAACCACTTCAAGTGTCGATCCTTCGACGTCAATCCGTCCCGGACCCGGTGGAGAGTGCAGTGGACAGTGGAGTAGACAGTGGAGTTGAGAGTGGACAGTGGAGAGTAGAGAGTGGAGAGTGGAGAGTGGAGAGTGGAGAGTGGAGAGTGGAGAGTGGAGAGTGGAGAGTGGAGAGTGGAGAGTGGGGAGTGGAGAGTGGAGAGTGGAGAGTGGAGAGTGGCGAGTGGAGAGTGGAGAGTGGAGAGTGGAGTGTGGAGAGTGGAGAGTGGAGAGTGGAGAGTGGAGAGTGGAGAGTTGAGAGTGGAGAGTGTAGAGTGGAGAGTGGAGAGTGGAGAGTGGAGAGTGGAGAGTGGAGAGTGGAGAGTGGAGAGTGGAGGGTGGAGAGTGGAGAGTGGAGAGTGGAGAATGGAGAGTGGAGAGTGGAGACCTCCACGCGGTCGAAGCCGTGGGTGGAATGTCTGTATGTGCGCGTATGGATCAAAAACTATTGGAGGGATTTTGATCAAATTTTGTACGATTCATACTCCAGGGCAACATAATAGGGCTACTTTTTATTCAAGCTGATATCCGCGGCTCCGCCCGCGTGTCGTTTTTACCGACAGACAGACAGAGAGATAATTTTTTTTGCCGACGCCGATTCATATTTTTTACATTATTATCGATCGCCAATCATCTCCCAATAGTTGTTATTTTGATATATATTCAATGTGTTCAGATTTGACCTCAATTTTATTATAACTTTATAAGTTATATACGACGTGTTGAGTTGCATTTGAGCATCCTTCACAGTCACAGGGGGGCTACTTACACTGTTCAAGACTTCATGAAAAAAAACAGTACCTACGCTAAAAAAAAATTAACTACTCCCGAAATACCTACAACTACCAGGCGATATTTTGTCGACGCCGCCCGCGCCACCACATAGTCCACATACTACCAGCGCGGCGGGATAAGCGCATCAGCTGATCAAGGTTATCGACCGTGAAACACGTGCACGAAAATCGCGCTGTACCTACCTACCCACGAACCTATATTCAAGTTCATACATATACCTAGCCGATACATCGAAATGCTTCTTTTAACGTTTAACTTTATAGGTAGGTACCTATTTTTAAAAATTTGTGAAATACGAAAACAACAATTTTTAGTCTCAAATTACTCAAATAGTCTTTCATGATATAAAGACCAACCTATTACGAGATCGCAACCGTGGTGGCATTAATTCTTGCCTGGTTGTTCACGATCGATGTACGCATAAACTACTGAACGGATTTTGATGCTGTTTTTTTTTGAAAGGTCTTGGTCAGACTAAAAATCTTACGCATGTTTGATCGCAATCGGTTGAGTAGAACCGGAGATATGGCAAAAAACGCGAAATTCGACATCCACGCAGGCGAAGCCACGAGAATAGGCTAGTTTAAAATAAACTATGAATAACAGAATTTCATTTTATTCCTAACTAACCCATTCCATGAGTAAAATAAGAACATTTTTACTTTAAAATGCATTTTATCGCCCACTTGGACGATACTATTTTTTTACCTTCAAAGTCGAATAACACGGCTCCGATATGACTTCCGACGTTTTTTATTTTTTTATGATAAACTTATTAATGGGGTACTAAAATTCAGTACATACGGCATCAGTGGTCGCTCAAAAAAAAATGACGCCATCACTCCATACAAACTTACCCAAACCCCTTTCCTACTGTTAAAGTATTTTACTTAGTTATATATTTTAGGTTGATTTTTGCAACATGTGTGTTGGAAGATTATATATCACGTAAAGTTTGATAGATTTAAGTAATTAATATTAATATCTACCTACAGATCAAGCTGATGTAAAAGACTTACCACGCATTGTAGAACGAAACTCTGATCCATCCCGCAGCATCACTTTCATTTGATCAACATCCGATTGAAGTGCTTTTATTGTTGACAGAATTGTGTCGGTAGACGATGACTTTACTATCGTATGTATTTCGGACAAATACTTCATAATGCTGTTAGTTTTATCGTGAAAAACTGTGTCTAAATGATTCATTTTGTGTTCCACACCGTCAATCATTTTCAAATATCTTTCACTAGACATAAGAGTCTCAACAAACTTTTCAATTACATTTTCTCCTAAATTAGAACCCGCTCGCTGTGACGATTCTTGTGCCTTTTTGCCCTGCACCATGTCTCCTTCACTCTCATCAATACTCGATTGTCTTGATGACCCCCTTTTAGCCATCACCACCACGAACAAGGACAGTAAAAAATATATTTTTGGATCCATCATACTTTAAGCTGTCGAGATGGATATACTAATATTGAATGATCTCTTAAACGATACCATGTTAACGAAGAATGTGTGTATTATAAAACATTCGGGTTCCATTGTGCAGTTAACAATGTGAATTTTACATATACATTTTGGTTACGATTACATAATATAAATAAAGATTCAGAAAGTAAGCACGCAGAGTTCATTGTCTTTTGCCCACCGAATAACAAGAAGTACCTCCATCTCACTAGAATATACTAAAGAAAGTTTGTGAGTACGGATGGATGGATCACTAATGAAGGACTTTTAGAAGTGTCACTGCCACGGTGGCAAAATCAGGGATCAACTTTTGTATGGAAATTTTAGACGCATGAAATTTCATACACTACATCCATACTACATCTAATTATAATTATGTATCAGCGTTTTTCAAAATTTAATTATTTATTAATTAATAAGGTGAAATTCCTATGAGTTGAATTTTTATATGGGAAGTTTTCAAGATTAGAAGCATAATAATTCATGCATCTGCTTCTGATTGGAAATAAATGTATACCTACCTCAATGTATACTTGTATCTGCGTTTTTTTTAATTTGACTACTAAAAGGATAAAATAGGAAGAAAGTCCGCTATTCAGGTTTGGCGAGCAGAAGGACCTCCAGTCTCCCCCTGGCCAGTGCCAGGTGGCCAGTGACTGGAGGTCCAGGAAGGTAAGGTCTCCCTGACCAACATTTTAGGCCCACACAGAGTGATGATAACTCAAGTCTTTGATCTGGGGAGACCATGCGTGGAGGGATTCAGCGGTAAGTAGTGTAGGCGCAGATAAGTACACGCTTAAAATAGTTACACCAAACTGTGGTGAGTGGTGCATAAAAGTGAAAACAGGCAGGACTCATAAATGAACTGACAACGTCGGTGGGGGGGGGGGGGGGGTCGAGACGGCCATCTTAAAACCGTAGATGGCCCGGGGTCAGCTAGGGGTGCGAGGGATATGCCTATTGGGTAACCTTACAATTAATTAGACCCGAGACGGCGTGCGGTTTTAGTCAGTTCGATCCCGACATAACCACCCCTGATGGCCGATGGGGTTGGTATTCATGGGGATCTCCGCACGTTAAAAAGGGGGTGTTATTAGACCAACACCGACACCATGATTAAAAAAATATTGTCTGTCTGTCTATCTGTCTGTCTGTCAGTTCATACAGACATCACGCAAAATCTACAGGTTTGATTACGTTGAAACTTGGTATAATAATTTTTTAATATCCTGGGCACCCCACTGGGTACTTTTATCCCGGAAAAGTACAATACAATAAAAAACAAACTTAATTTTGCGGTTCGATCCCTGGCCCCGATTACTGCACCAACCGCAAATAATAAGTTTGTTCGTAGGTTATGTCACCCGCAGTTTTTGTAGTTCACTAAATAGACACTGCTGCCTTTTTTTTATCGTGCGGAAACATGTGCGGAAAGCGTGCACGGCATTGAGTGCACGGTATAAATTTATACTGTGGCATAAATTATTATCTCTGTGGCGGTATATAAGTGAAAATGACAAGAATGACATAACTACGCGGCGCAGGAGTTTGACCGAGTTTGACTTTTATTAAAGTGTTTCGTTTCGTAGCGTACTAACTTGTTTCATAACTGTTTTGGCCGAGGGCATAGTTCAAGCGTGTGGTACGAAGTCTAACATATTAGATTTCTAATTAATTTGCCGTTTTTACTGCTCTATTTTGGTACATTTTGAAGTTTTGACTACCGGACGATAAATCATAATGAATCCTATATCCAAGGCAAGTACCTATACTTTCTTTTGTTTCATTTTATTAAGTTTATGAATAACTTTTCTGAAGTAGGTACCTATTTGCTTTTTCTGAAATGTGTTTTATTCATCATTAACTTCGTTGTAGGTATGTTGGACCAGCGGTACTTATAATTTTATTGTTGTAAATTGGAAAACAGCAAATCGTCCAGTCCAAAGTTCATTGAACAGTATGGACAGAATTATAATGTATGAATAAAACATATTAGGCAATGTATTATACATTATAACGATTCCAGCTTTTTCCTCTACTCAGTTGGGGTTAGCTTTCACTCTTCCTGTGACTGAAATCTGACCTCCATAATAAACTACAGCCAACTGGTGACAAATTAAGCTCTGTAGTTAGACATGGCTATTAGACTATTTATTTAGGGCCCATACTTGTTATGAATGTAAGATGTTCATAATGACAACCAGGACCAAAGACTTAACATGCTCTCTTGAAATCTTCATGAAATCTTATTGAAGACTAGCTTTCCTGGCAAACTTTGTTCCTCCTTACAATCAAGTTATGTTAGTTGCCTTATCATTTGAATTAGATGAGGACACAATGGTTACTACACCCGACCATTAAAACTATAAATGTCCTAGGGTATCAATAAATGATTCTGCAATAATATTTTTTTCATAATCAGGTAAACTTTGTGTTTGAGTAAAAAGAAACAAAGGATATTTTATTAGGTACTCTATGATAATGAAAATTTACAAAAAGTCACTTTTATTTCCCATTGCCATGACAAAAAATATAAAAGGCATTCAGGCTTTGTTACTAATACTTTTTTCTTATTATTATGTACTATATTTCGTGAATTCATTAATTTTTCCATTTTTACCGTGAGAACTTCAACAAACCTTTTAAAAAAAGAATTGGCCAAATTGATCCATGTGTTGTTGAGTTATGCGCTTACAAACACTTGCAATTCATTTTTATAGATATAAGATTGAAAGTGACTGTTAAGTACGAGTATATATTTATTATAATAATTCATTCTCCTCACAAATTCAGTCCTGATTGAAAATTTGTACCTACTCACTCCTGAGTAGGTAGAAGCGTGGGGTTCTCTCTCCAACTCTATCTCTTGATTTAGCTTATCTTGGCTTTTGTGAGACCGACTAACATCTGACCTCCCAACTCTGAAATGAAAACCTGGGATGGGTTCCCGTCCAACTACCTGTCCGTTAATTAGTTAGCCAGTACTATATGGTGTGATAGGGCACCCTTACACCCCAATACATTATAATAATGACAAACTCAAACATTAATATGTTATGGCAGTTCATGTTCATTACAGCATTACATTTTTTGCTTCCTGTGTGACATCATTGTTTAATTTTTATTCAGCAGTGAGTGACATGTGTGCAGCGGGCCCATTATTACTTGTAATAACATTCTGAGGCGGTAGTCTGCTACATAAAGTATTTACATCAAGTGTAGCGTAAACCTAAATCTGACATACCTAATATATTTTTGGCTGTGCGTTTTTTAATTATTAATAGTTATTTTCATTGTACTTCTCTAGCTTTGCGATGTTGCTGCGTGTCAATATGGTACGTTTGGTAGCTAAATTTAACTGCCTACATTAGATATTCCCAAATTTATGTAGATTAAAATCAATTTGTTGTTATTGTCAGAATTATATTTCTTAGACAAGGGATCAGTATGCCAAGCAGGCAAAGCCGAGTACAGCATCTATCCTCTTTGTTATATTGCTAGAGCTTTAGTTTATATTATACATAATTAGTGATCGGAGAAGGTAGAGCTATTTAGGTTAATATGGATAGTCCATGGGATTCTGAATGATATTACAGGATTTTAATGAGCATAATTGTTTTTACCAGACTACCCGATTTTGGCAGGCTGTGTATTTGTACCTATGTGGGTTCATTATATGGTCCCTCATAGCTCCTGCATTAAATATTAGGGCTGAATAAATGAGAAGTATCGTTAGAAGCGTCTTGATCGTCGCTGCTTTATAGGCTGTATGACGTATCACTGAATATAATGTGGCGCCCTCTAGCGGTCATAAAGTACTGTTTTAAAAAAATTAAGATAAATGGCATATTTATCTTTTTATTTCTTATTCATAGATAATAATTTCAATTTAATGAATCCCTTTCATTTGATAAAATTAGCACGTTTCAAATATGCATAAATTATTAGCTGTTGCTCGCACTAAAATAATATCAATAAAAAAATAAGTTTCAAAACTAAAACCCGACTATTGGAAAAATCGCGATCTAAAAATTATGAAATAAGGGAATATCAAGGATAGCAGTATTCTTAAGCCACTTACTCAAACAAAACAATACATTCCACGGAAAAGTGGCATCTGACCGCGGCTATCCTTGATTTTAATACTTTTTAGAGCGTAATTTTTCAGTAGTCGAGTTTAAGTTTTTATAATTTTTTTTTAAGAATAAAAAATTGTGGTGCCATGTAAATGCGCACGAGTTATATAATTATTATATTTTATATTACCGTTTCTTATTGTACCAAATTACGTGAAAATGAACCTGAATAAAAATAATAATAATAATAATTTATATTATATATTTATATTTTTTAGATTATACATCAGCAACTTGCCCTTAAATACAATCTTGTATCTGCAGAGGTGCCATACTCCAAGTATGCGCCCGACCCAGTTCTCGAAAATGGTCGTGTCACATTATACTGGGATCGATCTGTTATCACTGACAGGACTATTGTCGCCAATAAGCCTGACATAGTGGTAATAGATCGATTAGAGAGGCTTGCAATGATTGTCGACATCACCATCCCTCATGACGAGAACCTCATAAAAGCTGAAAAAGATAAACAAATTAAGTATTTGGATTTAGCTCATGAGGTTGTTGACATGTGGGATGTGGATTCGGCGATCATTGTCCCGATAGTTGTATCAGTCCACGGACTGATTGCCAAGAGCCTCGACCAACACCTAAAGAGGCTCACGTTGGGTGGCTGGGTTAAGGGACTGATGCAGAAGGCAGTACTCCTCGACACGGCACGTATTGTGAGGAGGTTCCTTTCTCTGGAGCCCTAACCACCGGTAGCTTGGTCCCTGTACCCGATGCCGGTGGGGTACTATTTTTTATATTTTTAAATGTATTTTTTTTTTATATATTTAAAAATGTAATTTATATGTCTATATTTCAAATAAAGTGAATAATAATAAATTATTGTTGAAATGTATTGATCATAATTTTCATTTTTTGAGGAAAAAATAATGAATGGTAAAATTCAAATATGTTCTTGCTTGTACAACTTCAGAATACAAATTTTAAATGATTGTCGAGTCTTGCATAAATATAAGAAGAGTCATGTATAAATAATAAACTGTTACATAAAAATATATTTGGTTTAATGAAACCAGTACCAGTCGGAGAGGAAGTGAATTCTTCATTATGTACTTCTTAATGCATAAATAGCTTTTTATTATTTTAGTACTTAATAAACTAAATACCGGGACTTGGCGAATATCCATATTATGTTAGATATATCGCAAGTACATATAATAACTCTACCTACTCCGATCACTGATTATAATATTGCTAAGCACTTGTGTTTATAGTATAAATATAGGACTCTTAAATCTTCAATAAATATTATGGAAGATTAGTTGATAATAATATAATCAAAAACACCTTAAAACTGAATTATATTTATTGGATATTCTGCACAAAACAGCAACAAATGTAATTTTTCTAATGCGAGTTGAGAAGTACATAGGAAGTTTAAAAAGTTCATTCACTTTGGCTTGGCTATCATTTAATTTAAATGGACAGCCAAATAAAGAGGTTAAGTTCAACTCCAAAATGTGATTAGTCAGCAAATAAAATGAATTAATGATTAAAAGAATAATAAGTATTATTGCCTGTATTATTAGGATGACCAGTTAATCATGTCATATCTAGGTACCATTTATGATAAGTTTACCATGATAAATGGTTATCGACGAGTATTATATTATTGTGTAAGTACCTATGTATGTGGGTGTGGGTTACGGCCAATGGCAGCTTGACTTTAAATGTTTGACGCTTAGATTATTAATATGTCTAGATAGACTGTCAAAGCGTTGAAAGCTGCCCAAAAAATACTCACCAAAGGTTGATGTGTAAACGATTTTCCTGCTTTAGTGTCAGATGCACTGTCAGTGGGCACTGTCAATAATTTGAGATTTTAAAAATAACGATATGGGTGGTAAAAATGTGCAGAAATTATTCAGGGCGTATTAAATAAATAAAAAAAGTTACCCATCATCGGTTTGTACCATTGTATCGTACTAATTTTAGCAGAATAAGCCATTAGATTTTTTCTAAAATAATTTAATATTGTTGTCGCCATTTTCTACTAAACGGGTGTGTTGCTAGTTACTCAAGTCAAAACTCCCATAAAAAATCATGGCCTAGCGGGTATATTATGCAATATAATGTGAAATACAATATTATGAGTATCGTATGAGGGGTTTTTCGGTACCTATGCTGAGTACGAATTTGATGTCATTTTTGCAAGTCAAGATTATAATAATATGGTCATCACGTCAAAACAAATATTCAAATCCATACTAATATTATAAATGCGAAAGTAACTTTGTCTGTCTGTCTGTTACGCTTTCACGCCTGAAACGATTTTGATGAAATTCGGTATAGGGGCAGATTAGATTAGACCTCGAGACATAGGCTATGTTTGGTCGCGATAACCGACATCCACGTGGGCTAAGCCGCGGCCAAAAGCTAGTATTCCATAAAAACGGGTACAATTATTAGGTACCTATTTTTAATTGTGGACGCTTTAGGTTTCGGTTAGGATAATTGCTTCAAAATGCAGTAGCAAAATTTGAAACGAACAAACATACATACTTACTTACATTACATCCATGCAGCCAAGTTGAATAAAATATATATTTTCTAAACTGAATATACACTTAATATTATTAATTAATACATAAAATTTTCCCTATTTTTAAGGCAGTTTTCAGCAACTGGTATGTATTTATACACGCACACTAAAAAGCAAACTGACATAACGCGAGTGTAAGACGAAGCTGTCACGCACACTAATAAGGAAAATTCGTCCCATTTCTTCTTGTCATTTTGCAGCGCAATACTCCATCTAGACATATTAATAATCTAAGGTTTGACGTATTTCTTTCATAGTTTGTATTTAATAGGTGACTTGTGTAAGCACATTCCAACAGCTTCATCAAATTCCAATTAATAATCCAAGGAGGTATAGTTTATACTAGCGCCAATCATAAAGCACGGAAAAAAGGCTATGTAGGCAGAGGAGCCCAAGCTGCGTCATGGAGACCTATTGGATTATGAGCTAGGTGAACAGGAGCCAGTTCAGAGCCTGGGATCTGTTTACCAGCTCTCCTCCTTTTGGTTTGGTTTATATTATATACCTAGATGTATCAAAGTAAGAATAGTCAAAACATACAAAACTGTTGTCTTCTTGTGTCCATGCTAATACATGTACCATTTGCATAACAGGAAGGTTCGACTACAATTGTAACTACTTATGTTATAAAAATGAATGTAAACTTAATGAAATGTGAAAAATTTAAAAGCCTTTAATTGCTATATAAATGGTCAATAATACAATTAAAATTATCAGTGACCTTTACCTACCACGTCACGCTCTGTTTAAACATTGCTAGCTGAACAAGATACTAAAATTATCAGTTTATTGGTAACACAAACAACCAATGATATTATACATGCAAACAACCAATACATCTAAACTTCAAAACAAATAAGTACGAAGTACGGATAATTAACAAAAAGCAATTTATTTTGAAAAGGAGATGGAAAATGGTGGGCCCAAATGTAATAAGTTGAGATATGATCTAAAAAATTAGTCATATTTTTGTATCTTAGAATATGAAAAATCACCTCAATTCACAATCTGGAAGCGGAGAAATATGAGAAAATAGTTTTCGTGAGATTATCGATTGAGTAATCGATTACACAGTTACAAAAATAAAACATTTTGCAGTAAATAATTAACTCAAAATAATTAAATGCACTATATATACTTACATGCAATATAGTGCATATAATTACAGTCATATTATACTGAAAAACCAATAATAATGATTATTGATTTCATATCGATTCAAATCTCTCTTATATTACCTATTTTAGTCTATGTCACTGACATGACAAGACAGTTGCCGACCGTTTTTGTTTGCTCACTCGTTTCGTGTTTTCCGATGCGTTTTGAGTGCTTTCCCGATTATTCGTCATTCTTTACGACCACTGTTTTATATTTTACGGATTTGACCCTTGGACACCGAACATCGCTCACACGTTTAACTTGGAATTGTTATTTTGGATTTTACCGCCGGTTTGTGGATTGGATAGTAGTGAAACTATGGATCGCAGTGTGAATTGTGGGATATCCACTGATCACTGCAATACACTAGCCCGACGACCCTTACACGATGAAACAATTCTGTCCGTGATTCGGCTATAGTAATGCATTACTGCAATTGTATTGTAGGTAAACGAACTGTAGGCTGTTGCGCTCATATAATGTGCATTATATGGTACCTTAGCTGGGCTAGGTACCAAGATCATATAGTACCATCTGCACAATTTCTAGACGACATTTTAATTATAATAGAAGGCGAAAGAACACTATATTAATGTTTTTTTACTTTATTTTAGACATCCTTCCCCTATCTCCTTACCTGTTACCTACTTATCGCTTGAAGTCGTTGACGTTCATTCATATTATTTTTAAACATTTTCTAGTGAATATAATAACTATTAGTGCAAAACCAAGACGATATAGATAACTAATATCGTCTTTGGTGCACAAGAACACATTTTGCACTTCAGGAATCAGCTGTTAGTTAAAGATTGTAACATAACCTCACTTTTACATAATCTCTTATATCTCTGTTCTCAGATTGACAAAATCCGCAGAATTTTCAGTAAAAGGTTGATAATATTATAAGCTATTAATTGACACTACTTTCATCTTCTTACAACTAGGCCCAAGATTGTATGTAATCGTTTCAGTCTCCTTTTGGTCTGTTTACTGTCTTTCTGTGTTTGAAATTTGGAAATCGGTTTTTTTAAATCTATATCTATATCTATACTAATACTAGCTGACCCGACAGGCGTTGTCCTGTCTTAATGTGCTAACAACGAATAGCGAGTTCAAATTGGTCCATTGAAACTCCCATTCCCACTACCAACAACCTACGACTCCAACTACCAAAACTCCATATTATATTAGACTCGGTCTACGCCTACGCCCTGAGGTTATAATTAGAAAAGTGTATATTGTCAAAAGCCCTAAGAAGGTTGAATTAGAAAATTTAATATGGTCGTTAAGTTATCTTAAATTTTCTAATATCCCGCGCAACTTTCTTGACTTTTTCTTTCATAATAACCTTCTCCTGACAATAACAAACACAACAAATAAAGAAGTAACGAAATTGGTCCAGCCGTTCACACGTGATGCCGTGACCAAGGGAAATAGGGATTCATTTTTTTATATATACTAGCGACCCGCCCCGGCTTCGCACGGGTGCAATGCTGATACTATTTCTGCATGTATTATACATATAAACCTTCCTCTTGAATCACTCTATCTATTGGAAAAAACCGCATCAAAATCCGTTGCGTAGTTTTAAAGATTTAAGCGCACATAGGGATATAGGGACAGAAAAGGCGACTTTGTTTTATACTATGTATTGATGATACTATTTCTGCATGTATTATACATATAAACCTTCCTCTTGAATCACTCTATCTATTGGAAAAAACCGCATCAAAATCCGTTGCGTAGTTTTAAAGATTTAAGCGCACATAGGGATATAGGGACAGAAAAGGCGACTTTGTTTTATACTATGTAGTGATTGATATATAATAATATAATATAATTTATACATTATAAAGAATTAAAGTTTGTGTGTTTGTATATTTGTTAAATTGTAATTATACATATAAACCTTCCTCTTGAATCACTCTATCTATTGGAAAAAACCGCATCAAAATCCGTTGCGTAGTTTTAAAGATTTAAGCGCACATAGGGATATAGGGACAGAAAAGGCGACTTTGTTTTATACTATGTATTGATAAAGAATTAAAGTTTGTGTGTTTGTATATTTGTTAAATTGTAATTATACATATAAACCTTCCTCTTGAATCACTCTATCTATTGGAAAAAACCGCATCAAAATCCGTTGCGTAGTTTTAAAGATTTAAGCGCACATAGGGATATAGGGACAGAAAAGGCGACTTTGTTTTATACTATGTATTGATATATAATAATATAATATAATTTATACATTATAAAGAATTAAAGTTTCTGTGTTTGTATATTTGTTAAATTGTAAGAGGTTATCTCGGGAGCTACTGAACCGATTTTAAAAATTCTTTCACCAATAGAAAGCTACATTATCCGTGAATGTCATAGACTGAATATCATCACGCTACTGCCCAAGGGAGCGGAGTAATAATCATAAATGTGAACAATTCCGGTAGATTCCCATACATTTTAGGAAAACTGATAAATTATGATCATATAATGTGAGTTAAAAAGGGTGCATCGGGGTTCGAAATACGCCACGGGTGAAGCAGGGGTGGGTCAGCTAGTATCTAATATACAGACACAGCTCATTTACTGTTTCATAATAGGTAGCACTAGCCTATGCAGTTCCACCCGCGTGAACATCGGTTTTCGCTTTTTTTAACTATATCTCTGGTTCTAATGAATCGATTGTGATCAAATATGCATAATAAGATTTCAAATTTGATGAAGAACTTTCAAGTAAAACTGTCCTACCATCACCAAAGTATTTTTTTTAAATATCTCCAATGTAGGTACAGGCAGATCTTCTTTAATTTTATAAAAGTGTAGATAGATAGATAGGTAAGACATAAAAATAGTTTCGTCCTAGAGTTTCGTTCATAAATGGTAAAAATTTAGGAAAGGCCATTATTACTTATTACTTACATTTAAAAAAAGCATAAATTTTCATAATTTTAGTTAAATTAAATGCAACCAGTACAGTAGCATAGTTACTCATCAAACTAATTATTAGCCGCATAAATAACATTATTCAACCTTCGAACAACAACAGCTAAAATAGGTATATTTAATCATGGTTGGTTTAGCGAACTTTCAAATTTTAGCATTATTTTTCAAAACATAATACCAATTATTACATTAATATTTCTGAGTGCCTATACTGAGTTGCACAAAAATTTTTGACAGAAGTTGTCACTGAGTTAATTGAATCGGAGTGTCACGTTATAAGAGCCAACTTGCTCACCGGCAAATGATTCCCACATTCAGTTTGCCACCAGGTAGCGCTAATCCAATCCTATACTTGCGTTTACGCGCTCACTAGCGAGTGCGAAATGGCAAACACAAAAACTCAGTATAGGCACTCTTTATCCTCATAAAAAATACTGCAAAATGGAATTTTTAAATCCTACTCAGGGTTGTCAACAACGTTATTAATTGCGATTTTCAATTTCTTCTCGTCATCGTTGACTTGAGGTAGGATATGGATTTGTATCTTAACATTATATAGGTAAAAAATATAGCATTTAGTACTGGTATCAGTAATCGATGTCTATATGTGTGACAGTACCCTTTCTGGGAGTCGAGGGAGCCATTTTAAGACCACAGGCCCAAGGTCAGTCGGTAAAAAAAGTACTTGATTTGGTCCAAGCGCTCAACTAAGTCATCGCCTATACAGATGGGTGCCAGATCTGTGAGTTTAAAGTCATAAACTCAATTGAGAAGCTACCTTAGACCACAGGCTGCGGCGGTAGGCAGAGACAACATCTTTCCACTTGCTACGATCTTGGCATACTCCTTTCGCTTCTTCAACTTTCATAATTACGCCGGTACGCCTGTACGCCATGTACGCCTTTACCGGGTTGCCCATTCACCCTCGCCTCATATATGTATATCTGTTTCGTCGATCTTCCTTCATCCATCCTCTCTACATGTCCGAACCATCTAAGCATCCCTTTCTCTATCTTGGTCACTACATATCTTCAATCATACCGCAATGTACCCTTATCACACTGTTCCTCACTCGGTCCATCAGCTTTACTCCAGCTATGCTTCTTAGACTTCTCATTTCTACAGTATTCAGTCTACTTTCATGCTTCTTCTGCCATACCCAACATTCACTACCATACATAAGTGTGGGAACGAGAACTCCTCTATGTACAGGCAGACGTGCCTCTTAAGATGCAGTTCTGACTGCTCATAAAATTATGCAGCGCTCCATTCACTTGGTTACCTGCCAAAACTCTTCTCTCAATATCGCAATCATATTTTCCATCTCTCGTAATTTTGAACCCAAGTATACAAACTCTTTCACTTGTTCGACTTTTGCCACAAAATCTTCCATTTTATTTATTTGTATAAATTAGGTTTCACAAATAAATTACATAAATACTATTAGTAAAAAAGAGTCTGGTGTAACAGTCTAACTTGGAACTTCGATATCGCCATTGGTCATATAATGACCATTGGTTGTGGAGGTCAGATGGCAGTCGCTCCACGGAAAATATCGAAGTTCAGCCGCATCACAGTTAGACTGGAAAGCCGACCCCAACTGAGTTGGGAAAAAGGTTCAGAGAATGATGATGAGTCTGGTGTATTGTTCTCCTATGTTATGAAATTGATAACAATGATTAGGAAGCTACTTACCAATGGTTTTAGTTCTTTCTGAACGATCTAAATCACTATCCTCATATAGTTTAGTCAGCGTCGCCTTGATTTGATCCAATTCAAACCTCATTGCCTTCAGAAGAATTGCAAACGCTTCTGAAGATGCTGATGATGCATTTGTCGCTTTTATCATTTCAGTCAAGTGCTTTAAAATAATATTAGTTTTGTCGTGAAGGCTGGTGTCTAAATGATGTAGTCTTCGTTCGACAATTTCTACCTTTTTCAGATATTTCTCACTCGACATAAGAGTGTCTATGAATTTATCTATCGGGTTCATCTTCATCGCACTTAGTTTGCCATAATCGAACACAGTCTTCTTGCCGTTGTGCAAGTCTTCATCTACACCATTATTTCGTTCTTTTTCAAATTTTTTACCTACCACCATTATCACTAACGGAAGTATAAAATACAGCGCGTGGCACTGCATGTCCTGAACCTGAAGTACAATATTAACAAATGAAAGCTTACAATACTGTTACGATGTTTAATATGAACCCCTGTTTGATATTTAAACAACAGTGAACAGTCAGTCATTAGGCTGCGATTAAGACTGTGGCCAGACTAGCCGTAAGCGAAAGTACAAAGGTTCTTTAAACTTCCCATATATCTTCATAAATTATGGTTTACTTTGAATGCACTATCATAATCATTATACATAAAGCATAAATTAATTATTTTTTAAATATGCCACAATTGTGGACTAAATCTCAACCTAGCTTAACCAGTAGTTGTCACAAAACGCCCTGTAAAAATCACCATTTTATTTCCAACGCCAAATCAATAGAGAAGAATGGAGAAAAAGTAAACTGACCCCGCGCTCCGAAGCCTGGGATGATGATAATTTCACACAGTTGTGACCGTAGTCTAACTAAGAAATTGTATTATTGTTCTAATTGCAATATTTGAAGTAGGTACCTACTGTAATTTTTCATTGTAGTTACTATAGCATAACATATAATATTTGCTATATTAGAAATGGTTTTTGTATCAGCATAACATTTAATTTTGGCCTGGCCTCAAACTACAACTGCTACTACTCTTAATTTTTATACTTATGTGCAAAAATCCTTTTGTCGTTTATTACTAGCTCCTGTTGGTAATGTGGACCGACCCACGTGATGTCATGTGCTAACTGTGCCCTCGTCGTACCCTACGTGTTCAGACTATTCCACTTTTTCCACTTGAGGCTCCAGCAGATAGCTCTAAAACGGCAAGAAGGATTAATAACAGCATGAGATCTGAAAAAAGAAAATAATATTAATAAAGATAAAAAAATATTTGAGGTGCGAGGATGAAATTAAAATTTTTTGACTATTGCCCACGAAACTAAACGTCTTCTCGAAAAAAGTCAAAGGTAAAAGTTGGGGGTATGTTAATTTTTAATTATTTTTTTATCTACCATTTCTCCACCTACCTACCATTTCTCACATAGTAAACCGAAAAAAAGTAAAAATAAATTCGAGAATAATTGGAAGAACTGGTTTGACTTTTGACTTTGACTTACCACAAATCGTTGTGAGTCTTATATATTAGGGGTCTGAGGTGGCCCAATAAGACAATTCCCTCACACTCCGGCATACCTTTTTTTTTTATCGTGCGGAAATACCCATGGATACCACCCCCGTCGGCCATCGGTGGTGGATATGTCGGGATCGAACCGACTAAAACCGCACGCCGTCTCGGGTCTTAATTACCGGGGTGTAAGTTTACCCAATAGGCATAGGAGGGAGGGAGGGGGGAGCGAGCATCGCACCACTTCGCCGACGGTGAGGTGTAGGGTGACAGGCGGCCGTCCTGTCACCCAACCGTCGGCGCGCAGACAATCAGCTCACCCCCCAGTCGCTCCCCACTGTGCCCTCTGCTAGTCAGAGGGACACGAGGAGAGCCTCGGAGCAGCCCTCTAGAGGGTCACTCCCACCCCGGCCGTATTGGCCGCAGGCAACAGCGTCTCCCGTGGTGAGTGGCAGGCGCTGCTCGCCTCCGTTGCCAAGGTGCACCACGTGGAGGTTCCGGCCCGCACGCACGCGGTGACTCAAGTGTGGTTTTGAGATGGTCCCTTCGAAAGTGGGAACCATGATGTTCCCCATCTAATTCAGCTGATAATCAAACTTCCCCGAAACGGCTTGATCGATTCTTATGAAGTTTGTGTTAATATTCAGTAGTCTTAACATAGAACGTAACCTATTTTAACTTACTATTGCCGCATGGGATTTTTTTAAACCCCATATGATAAAGTAATTATAAATCAAAATTATACCTTACGGTTATTAGGACTTCTCCTGTAAATTGTTGTGTAAATGTAAATAAGTGGTGGTAATTACCGGTTGAAATGGCATGGCATATTCATATTCATTAGAATGAGCATAACATTCATATTTCAGTAATTCAGACTTAATACCTACGCTTGATTTTGGAATATTTTCTGAAGTTAGAGTGACCTTTGACTATACAAATGGCTTTATCTAATAATGTAATCGGATAATTTGATATCAGAGATTATAAAACATGATTTGTTTCCATTTATTTTTATACGATGCCTATAAAAAAGTGTAATTGTTAGAGCTTGGCAACAGTATCCGTTACGAAATTTAGGTAATTGTATTATACTTTCAAAACTATGCGAATTAGCCTTTTATTGATAGGTTTACACTAAAATATTATTTATTGATAAACTGTCGCGGTATGTCAAACAAAGATAAGTGACTAATCTATTGTAGGTATATCTGAGTACTTACTACTAATCAAATGAGATAAACCCTTTGATACGTAGTACCTACACCATAGATATTCTATGCCTACATCATCTGTTATACGTTTGCAGCTAAGCCAAAAATTATGAACTAAAGAAAATACAAAGGAGTTAGGTTATCGATAAAAAAAACTATCTATATTTTACTCATTGAGGTAGGCAGAGACGACATCTTTCCACTTGCTACGATCATGGCATAGGTACGCCTACCGCCAGCCGCTATACCTACATGGCGCTATACATCTGGCATTCTGGCCTTTCTTTAAAACGTCCTGGCTCTGATTAATATACGTACGCCTAGGTCGACCTCGCCTCATATTCGTATATCTGTTACATAGGTATCGGATGCAAAAATATCGTGGAACACCTACTTGATTTACAAGTCGTTCCACGGTACAGAACCAAACCAACCAGAAATAATTAATTATCCTGACTGACTGACTGACTGACTGATTCACCAAAGCAAAACCTAAACAGCAGTCAAAATATGCTTCTTTAAAATTAAAGAAGCATGGTGTTTAGTGTCTGTGTTTTTTCCGAAGTTGTACATATATGGTTGTAGACATACTAGACATAGCATACCGAAGAACATGCAGTAGAAATAGTTATGTAAATAGGGAAAAGTATGAATGTTTAGTCTTTCCTTCCATACTCAGCATAAAAATTCCCCTACCTATTTGGATTCATTTAATTATTTTCATAGGCTATTAGGTATCATCGTTAACCACTTCTTAACTTCCGTTTTTAGCAGCCTGATTAGCAATTTAGTTATTAGGAATTATTCTATATTTCAGATCGTACGTGCCACGCAGCCGATCTATAAAAAGCTATCCACTTCAGCACCGTTGGCAGCTGCTGCCAAGCCTATACCGAATACTGGATTGTGCTTCGGTATGTTTATTTTATGCTTTTTATGTATGTGTATTTTATGTCGCTTTGTTTCAAAGTAAGGTGACTCGTACAGAACAGATTCAATATCAATAATATTATTAATATCGTCGTGTATTTAGACTTTGTAACAAAGTAGCAAACTGACAGTGTTATATGAAATAGTTTTTATTTTATCGCACAATATTACAGGGATTAATGGTTTATCATGCTGTTTACTTCTGAATAACTGAGATAAACCTTTAAGTACACACATTTGTACCTGATGATAAAGTGTAGGTAACTATATTATTTTTATTAACCTTGTAGTAAGTAAACTCGCACAATAACTGAAAACGAAAACTCTATCCGACAATAAATAGATAAAATATATAACACAAGGTATCCATACAGAATAAGTATAATAACCAAAATATGTATTTATGTGGACGCTGGCTACGATTCTCTTCCTTTTAGGCGTCCCTGCCTAATCGCCGGCTAATGTTCCGCTGAGATGGAACTATGGAAGTGGTTTAAGTTTTGACATACTTAGTTTGTCCGTGCGTCTATGAATACAAGTCCCTATGTGAAGAGGATATTAAGGGTTAACCTTCTCTGAACTCTACGGAATAGTGGACATGGTCTGGCATAGACTTCCACCCGGCCAAATCATAACACATCTTAGAGCGCCTCTTATGCACTTTTCGATACTACTTTCCAAGATTTTTAATGACTACACTTTTTCGTAATTCATTGATACGTGGCAATGCGAAATGCATAATAAATATTAAATAAAATTGTTTACAGAACTTAGTGATGAACAAAAAGCGCTTCAAGATCTGGCCCGCAAATTCACCAGGGAGGAGATCATTCCCGTAGCTGCCCAGTACGACAAAAGTGGAGAATACCCATGGCCCATCGTAAAGAAGGCCTGGGAAGTAGGACTCATGAATTCACACATACCTGAACACTGCGGTAATGATATCTATTTAATTCTAAATTGTAGCTAAATACACATTTTCTACAAAAGTTCATCTATACAGTACACTAGTCTATACCTAATACATTGTTTATACAAACAAATACGAGTATATTATGTTAATGTTAATGATAATTATATAACGCGTGCAATTTACGTTAAATTTGTGGAACGTGAAAATTTAAAAGTAAAAAGGATACCTCATTTGTTTCTTGGATTCAGAAGTAAGTATCGAATATTTACCCCATAAGTATTTCAGTATTATATCCAAAGAACTAGCCACGGTTGCGCCGCTGTGAAAGCCACTATCACCAGCTCCATAGGTGTAAGGGTATAAAAAATAAACGTCAGTAGTGAAAAATTAAGGCTTAGGAACCACATAAAAGTCATTAGGCAGATCCAACCCAAGGATTCCGGTTTAGGTACACAATTGAATGCTAGCGCCGTAACTAGTAAACCTCTTTGCACAAGGAAATGACACCCTTTCTTTGAGGCAAGCAATATGACTTTTGACTAAAATTTTACCCTTTGATCAGCAGTGGGTACAATGGTGAAAACCCGATGGGGTAGGCGGGTATTTTATCTCTCAATTCTTTTAAAGAGGTAGACACGGAAACATAAGTGCCACAGACTTTCGCATAACCTAGCTCGCAACCCTGTCCAGTAACAGACGAATGGAAGCTTTAAGACTTTGATCAGGCTATGAAACACACTCCTATTGGAATTAGCATAAGTACCTATATATTATAATAGCGACTCATAGGCTTATATTTTAAATTGATCGGCTTTCACAGGAGGCCCCGGTTTAGGAGTGTTCGAGATCTGTCTAGCGTGTGAAGAGATGGCATACGGTTGTTCAGGCATAATGTCGGCCATAGTCATCACTGATGTCGGAGTGAGCAAGTTAAAATACTTTGCCCTTATATTTAGTGAAACTTTAGAGTGTGGTCCTAACTTTAAAAAATATTGTCAAACTGTAAACTGGTATAAGTCTGGTTTTATATGTATGTTGTTTGGTTGCTGGCATACCTTGTTGTAAATTTATATATTGAATTAAATTTTAATCAATTCATTGTATAGTTAGGCAGTGTTTCGCCGGGAAATCGATCAACTATCGACTATTATCTCGCACAAAAATAAAACCATAGATACTAATCGCGTATTAATAAAAGAAATACATTTATGAATAACTATTCGTAGATGTATTTCTGTAAATCATCTGACTGCTGTCTGTTCGCACTGCTGCCGGCGAGACTGTTTTCGAGTAGGTAATATTCGTTTCGTCCCGAGCCTTCCTCCGTCTACCGGGTAGGTACTTCTGCACACTCCGTGTAAAACTTCACATTAACGGGTCACGATGAAAGTTCATATTATTGGCCAATAAACCACTGATAATGCGATCGCAATGGCTGAATTTCATGCCCGAACTATTTAATAAATGTCTTTATTTAAAGTGAATTATTGACACGAAAAAAGAAGAATAGGACTGGAGAAAGCTGCTACTGTGCATAAGAATGTTCAGCAGCCGCACTCGATACCGCAGGCCACCGAGGCAGTCAATAACACTGCTTCTTCTCCCTACAAGTAGCAATGACCGAATGGTATCTCTGATGTGGAAGGCCAAGGCCACGGTAACCGCTAACCCTCAGGCGCACCATATATTTTAAAGAATTCTGACCACTATCGCCGCATTCCTTTTTTAGTGTGTAGACATGCAGGTATAATACGTAGGTATAAACATTCAATCAGTTTTTAGATGAAAATCGGAATCTTTTATATCTACTTATCCCTTCATGTGTGATTGTAAAATTTTGGTTTGGTGTTAGGTATTATAAAAGATCTAGAAGCAATGTACCTACCTATATAACAAGGGACATCTCGAAGACCGTATAGATGGTAACGCTGACCATGTATTAAAAATATCAACTTCAATACGTCTCTTTGATATAATCGGTGCTGGTAGCATGCAGCCCTTCTTTGATAGCCACAGAACAGAGAGAAAGAAAATCCAAATCTCTGACACCTCGCACAAACGCGAACATATCGCAATAGTCCGTATATAAATCATAAACTAATACGAATACCTATTATAGAAGAATGTGTATGCTGGCATTAGTAACTGTTATATATCTTAATATATATAAATCTCGTGTCACAATGTTTGTCCTCAATGGACTCCTAAACCACTTAACCGATTATAATAAAATTCGCACACCATGTGCAGTTCGATCCAACTTGAGAGATAGGATAGTTTTTGAAACGGATTTCGACATCCACGCGGGCGGAGCCGCGGGCAACAGCTAGTACTTATATATATAAATCTCGTGTCACAATGTTTGTCCTCAATGGACTCCTAAACCACTTAACCGATTATAATAAAATTCGCACACCATGTGCAGTTCAATCCAACTTGAGAGATAGGATAGTTTTTGAAACGGATTTCGACACCCACGCGGGCGGAGCCGCGGGCAACAGCTAGTACTTATATAGATATAGGTGTAGTAGGTACGTAGTAGGCTATAATAATTGGCCGGCTTTTTTCCCATTTTTGGGAAGAATTGATACATTCAGCTTCTTTTTTGTCGAAGAGTGGAGAGGAGTGGCCCCCGTTCTTTAGTTTACTCGGTTTCTCCACATCTTTATTTAACAGAAAAGAAACGCAAAGAGACGAATGAGCGTACTTGCTGTCTTAAATTCTATCGAGGCGGCGGACGTACTCGGACACATACCTCTACCTGGTCTAGTCATAACATAACTTTGACTATCAATAAACAGGAGCGGTGGCGGTTAGGGGTTACGTGGAAAATACAGTTATAAATTTCACCTCAAGATGTTTGGCTTTCTGTAAACGAAAAATAACCCTGACTGGCAACGGATAGGAACGGTCACACAATCTTAATAAATTTGGCTCTGTTGGGCTGATGACGATAGTAGGCCCTGAAACCTACATTCGCTCCATTGTGCCCTTTCAGTCTGTTGTGCAAATACTCGACACACTCGCTTGGAAACATTTGCATTCAATGCCTCAGATACTATATCAGTTTCAAGTTTCATGATATATTGTAAACTAACGAAGCAATGGGTACTCGGTTGTAGCATGCGGGTCGTTTTCCAATTCTTCCATTATGATTTTTCATTATGAAGATATTTCACCTATCAAGGAGACTTAACAAACAAGCAGTGCCATTTTACCACTTCGGCGAACGAACTTTACGGACATGGGATTTCTATACTTTTGCTTCTTTATTTTGATGCTTACTCCGAATCCGAGGTACATAGTCTCACTGAAAATATATTCCTCACACATTTTACATTCACATACAAATATAGAGAGCTTACAAAATGAAATACAAAACATAATTATATCAATCATGTATCTCTATTCACATTTTTTATTACTTTCTGTTTTCAACTATGTGATATTTTTGGCCTAAATCATTTCACTAAGAATAGGTATAGTAGTCACTCGCTATCATGCGGGCCATATAATAATATTTGTTCAGCCAGGTATTTGAGGTATTACAATTTAGAACAGACACACAGCTATCAACTAAATATTGATTATCACCAGAGCAGTAGTGTTCAGCTGTATGAGATATTTCAGGGGGAGTGGGTGGTGTCTTAGGAGTGTTCGAGGAGTGTCTCGTGGGCGAGGAATTCGCTTACGGTTGCTCAGGCATAGCGACCGCTGTAGGAGGCACCAACCTAGGAGTGAGTTTCTTTCATACATCATCGGTTAGGCCATTCAGTAAATATGCTATCACAATGTGATGCTTACACGACATGCAAAACCGTAGATTATGAGAAAGGAAAAACGACCTGGAAGTATTTTTAGGCTTAGCTTAACGTATTAGGTTGCTTTGCCATCCTGAGATGGATGAATAAATTTAATATCATTTAAAGTCGGGGCCTGACGGAACTGCTTCAGATTGCTGGTTTTCTTAACCATTTTCCATTTCCGTGACCCGGTAAGTGGCGCTGCATTTCATTTTCTCAGGAAGCTGGGAGAGGCCACGAGTTACATATGATTTGAAATAAGTTAGTGTAAATTATATAGTTATTGCCCACTTAAGCACCTCAGACGTTGCTACATTAGAAAAAAAAGCAAATATTATATAGCTTAGGCGAAATGCGAGAGTGAACAAAATTGAATATACTATAAATAAAAATAACCTGAAATCGCGATTATAAGTAGCTCAACTATACAGCTATGAATGATGTGCAAAAGCAAATCAATACTATAATGTACATGCTATATAAATCCAGCAATCCTGAAGAGTAATCTTACTATTTAGATAACCTTGCATAAGTCTGAAGATATTTCCAAGCTACTAAAGAAATATGATACGATTCAAGTTGAACTGATCTAAGCTGTCGTGTATATATTATAGTATATTTACTTAATTTTCAATGGGTATCTGAGTGGCCATTTACGATACTTCGTACCACATAATACTGCTAGATGCACATCACGAATATAAGTAAACAATTCTACACTCCTTACGTATAATATCGTAACTACTTTTATCTAACTTTAGAAACATTTTTTGATTGTGTCATCCTACATTCTTGAGCATTAATAAAATCACCACTAGCACTAAAGAGAGTTGCTAATCGACTTTGTCTTATTGTTAGTGAAATTGCCGTTTTGATATTATACGTATGGAGTGTCGAATTGGTACTCATGTAAAGATAAATATCTGTTCAAATATCTGTGGTGGTGTAAGGGGTTTCAAAATAACTTAGGTCTGGTTTAACCTATTAATTTTTACTGAATTTTTTTCCATATTCTATTATTGTATACTTAATCATTAGTTGTTGTCCGATTGTTGTGATTTGTCGATATTCAGCGGTTGTCATTATTTTACATGTGAATTCTGCGTCGCTGTGAGCTATCCATAGAGCAATGTGTTGTTTATATATTTATTTTCTATGTTGAAAACAGAAGCTCATAAGGGAGCAAGAGATTAGTAGATAAAGCCTCGGTTAAGTTCAATTAGGTTAATAAACTCGCTACTTATACTAAAATAGAAAGTAATATAGGTACTTGCCAAACTATTGATTTATATTAGGGGTTAATAGTTCTTGTTCAAAGTTACAGCAAGTGATTAAAAGCGCGAGGTCGGTTATCGTTTTTTAGTCATATCTCTGATTCTACTTATCCAATTTTTACACTTACAGCAGATACGACTACTAATAAAATACCTCCAATGTAAAGATACGACTAATTTACAATTTCATTATAGTGTAGAAGTTCGCTTAGAAATAATTTTAAGAATCACAACATTAACACTTAACATCAGAGTGCCTTTACTGAGTTTTTGCGTTTGCCATTTCACACTCGCTAGTGAGCGCGTAAACGCAAATTTTAATTTAATTGGATTAGCGCCGCCTGGTGGCAGACGTGGGTATCATTATTCGGTGAGCAAGTTAGCTCCTAACGTGACACTCCGATTCACTTAACTCAGAGATAACTTCTGTCAAAAATTTTTGTGCAACTCAGTGTTGGGACCATGACTCTGAAATTATATTGGAACTGAAATCTTTGACAAATTATAGAAACGCTTTTAAAAGTTTAAAATAAAGGCGTTGTAAGTACTTATTCATCTAATCATTCTAATCTATCATGATACCTAACTGATCTAATTAGTCTGAAATAGTAAAATCACTCCGTAAGTAGGTTACTTACTTTTTGAATTTTAAGTACTAGTATACTCACCACGCGCTATTTCAGAGACGTTTAATAGAGGATGTGTTTTATTTTAAAAAATCATTCCTGGGTTCGATTCCTGGCTAGGAGTATTGATTTTGATGATGCACCTTTAATGTTGATCAAAATCGAACCCGAGACTCTTTTGGTGATTTTTTGCTATTCCTAGTAGTTTCTGATTCACGCCAAGGTGAATTTGAATTCACTCGGTATATTAACAGTCTCACTCGCCATATATGGCTTATTTATATCATTCCTAATAAGCACTCATCATCATCTTAGTGTTGTACCCTGATTGCAATCGAGGTTACACTTGCCTGTTTTTTTTTCTCTACTTCGCATGATCTTGGTCATCCATGGTAGGACCATTGGTACGCATGTCATACCTTTCGTTGGCAACGGCAGTTCGAACCCGGCATCCAAAACATGTCTCGGATGATGTTACCATAAAGCTATGGGGCCGCTATGGATCGCAATACCCACCAGATCATCGTGTGAGTAGCACAGTCGCAGATCTTCTGCATGTCAAGAAGATTCCTAATGAGCACTAGGTATAGCAAAATACGTGGGTTGATCAATAATTACCCGTGTTTAGAAATGAAGCCACAATTTTATACATATTTTTTTATTCTATCTTTCAACGTAGTCTCCTGCGAGGGCTATGCACTTTTCCTAACGTTTCTCCCATTTTTTTAACCCTTCCAAAAAATAAAATTTCTCAAACCCTGTAAAGTACGCTACTTTTTCGGCTATAACCTCTTCATTTGGGTTGAATCTTTTTCCTCCGAGCCAGGTTTTCATGTTAGGGAAGAAGAAGAAGTCACACGGAGCTAAATCGGGCGAGTAAGGTGGATGAGGAAGCAATTCGTATCGCAAGTCTTGCAATTTAGCCGCTGCAATGTGAGAGGGGTGCGCCGGTGCATTGACGTTGATGAACGAGCAACTTTTTTTTCAACAAATGAGGCCGTGTCTCCTTTAATTTCTTATCAAATCTATCAAATCAATCACTGTATTACTGGCCTGTTATTGTTCTCCCTTTCTCTAAATAATCAATGAGAATGATACCTATGGAATCCCAAAATACCGTCGCCATAACTTTGCTGGTTGAGGGAACGGTCTTTGCCTTCTTCCGAGCAGGTTCACTTCGTAAGATCCATGGCTTAGATGGTCTTTTGGCCTCTGGAGTGTAGCAATGGATCCAGGTTTCATTTACGGTCACAAATCGAAGAAAAAACTCCTGCGAATTTTGATTAAAACGATCCAAACACTGCTTTGACATTGTTACTTGAGCCCGTTTGTTGTCCGTTTTTAACAAGCGCGGCACCCATCGCGCCGATACCTTTCTAACTCCAATTTTGTCACTTAAAATTGTTATAGGTGTACCGTACGAGACGTCTACTTTTTCAGCTACTTCTCGGACTTTCGTTCGGCGATCAGCGACAATGATATCGTTGACTTTTTTAATAATTTCGTCAGTAATTACGCCTGAGGGACGTCCTGGCCGCTTATCTTCGAAAACAGACGTACGACCACGTTTAAATTCGTTGTACCAATGTTTTACAGTTGTCATAGAAGGTGAAGAATCCACATACACAGCATCCAACTTTATTTTCATTTGATCGCAAGTTTTTCCGTCCAAAAATAGGAAACAAATTACGAATCGGTATTCTTCTTTTTCCATTTTGCTTACAAACACAAGACACCAAAAATTCAAACAGGTCTAAAAAAAAATCTAGCCGATGAAATAACTTCAAATTACGCGCGATGTCATATAACAGACTATTAAACATGATGGCAATGTCAATTTTATTTATCAATGCCACCTATTTTCAAAAACGGGTACTTAATGATCAACCCTGGTATAGTGAATAGGTTCCTTCTAGGTAAATGCGATTCATTTTTATTGTATCATTATCGAGCGTAAAGTTCTTGCGTTATAAACAACATTTGCTGGTTTCAGGAATACCTAGATATAACAGAATTTTTATTTTAAACTATAATGGATAAGCTCAGTGTCGATATTAAAATCGGTACATCCATTTGCGAGTTAAGATGCCACAGACATATAAACAAATGAACGGGTCAAACTTATAACACCCCTCGTCTTTCGTTGGAGTTTAAAAATACAAGTTAGGCAGTATGATTCTTAATACTTTTTTTCATTTGTGATCGAAAGCAGGTTTAACTTTTGAGAAAACTTCAAAATAAAAAACCTCGTGCCGTAGAAATAATAAATAGAAAATTTTAGGTATCTGTCTTTTTTTTCTTAGGAACCTTTACACATTTGCCGAATTTGCTTAATTGTGAGTGTTTGCTGCAGGTGGTATGGATATGGGAGTGTTTGAAGGGTGCCTGGTGGGCGAGGAGTTGGCATTCGGGTGCACTGGTATCATGACAGCAATGGAAGCCAGTGGTCTTGGCGTGAGTGACCAATACAACCGATATCGCACGCTCTTTTTGTCCATCATTTATGTGACTTACGGTGTTTGGATTTCACTATTAAACGTCGGAACCTCTTTAAAAATATTTATATCTAGCAAAATGCTTTTTGTAAAATCGCGTCAAATATACCTAATATATAAATATTTTCTTGAGTACCTATCTGTATAGTCGTACCAACCAATCTGTGAACTGAAGGGTGGCGTTACAGTTTCTTCAGTGTTGTTAATTGACATTGATGTATGCAATTAAATCGGGAACTTAAGTCTATTTTTCGCATTCCTCAAAGTTCAGATTAGTTGCCTGGTTATCTCACCAGTCTCTGAAAAGGTGCTTTTCAGAGACTGGTGAGATCATAATGATCTACGGAACTACTGATTAGACTTTTTGGCTAAAGGCTATCATTAAATTCTGATTGTAACCCCATTGAAAGTGACAACCGTAGTTGCGATTTTCACCATTTCACAGAAAAGCTGGTACCACTATAGCGAGGTAGTGGATGGTTGGTATTAGTCGTAATAGTGCTTAATAAATTAGAACAAACGCTTTTTTCTTCTTTTTGTTTTGATCTTAACCGCATATAAATGATATTTGATTTTGACAATATTTCGTGATAACTTTTAATGACGTAGTAACGTTTTTAATAGCAACCCACCCTCGTCTCACTTGGGATTATATAAGTTTTTTTAACACAAACCCCATAATATAGCCTATATCCATCGGGAATAATGTATCTTTCAAATAGTGAAGGTGAAGAAAGGTGCAATGGTTTCGAACATTACAAACAAACTCATAAAATTCAGCCTCTTAACTTGAGAACCCAGTTAAGTTTAACGGTTTCCATCAGTGATTCTGCCTCAGTGGTGCAATATTGGCATGAAAATCAACACAGATCACAGTACTATTAAAAAGGTCAATATGCTAGGTAATTGAAAATTTTCTTCTGGTTTTACCTGGCCCTTCTTCATTTCTCTATAAAATGGGGTTTCCTTTTATTTGTCAGTGTACTAGTTGCATTATGAAAAGTATAAATTACAAGAAAATATTGTAGGTCCTATGAATATAGGTATATGGCCTGATGTTAACATATTAACAGTATCAAAACTCATGGCTGTGGTGTTTCGAGAATCCTCATAGTTTATTGCATGTTCTTGCTATGAATATTATTATTCCACAAAAGTAACCTTATGGTGCACAAATTAACATAACAATAAGATTAACAGTGATCTTCAATACTAATATACCGCATTCTAATTGTTCCCTAAAGAATATAAATTTTAAATAGCATTAAAATGCAGTTCCGAAACCACGCCTCATTTTATATTTAATGTTCTTTAATCAAATTAAAGTGTCCGTCCTTTTTTACAAAAAACTGGCGAGTACAAAAATTGCAGGCGGTAGGATCGGAATCGTATTTTAATTTTGTTTTCGTAGAGGCTACTTCTGTCTTAGTGTAGTTTATTATGGTTATTATGGTACTAACATGACTTATTAAAACTTTAAGTATATCAATGATACATCTGAAGTATTGTATTTCAGCAAACACCCGTCATCATTGCCGGCAACAAGGAGCAACAAAAGAAGTACTTAGGAAGACTCATTGATGAGCCTATTGTAGCCGTGAGTTCCTCCTCTATAACTAATAGATAAATAGAACAAAACCTAGGTATATTAAGACAGTTCCGTAGCTACACTTTTTGAAAAATAAAAGTGTTTAGATATATTAGTTTTGATAAACATTTGACTTATGATCATATTTATAATTGCCTTTACCTTTAAACATGGAAGTTAACCGTAGTTTATGATGATTTAGGCTGAGCGCAGATCGGAGACGCGACGGTCTTAAGACAGACTTGTCTCCGTGAACATCTTGTAGGTATTAGACAGTTTTGCCTATGAAACATTTTGTTCGAAGTAGGTACATAACATATTATGTGCACTTTCATATTTTTTGTAAAACAGTAGTCTGTCTGCTGTCTCTATAATCTGCACTCAGCATTAGATAGCAAAATATTCTGCAGAAGTTATGATTAATATTTTATTGAGAAAGCATTCTTAAGTTAATAATATTGTACTTATCAGACAATATTTTCCATTTTCCGAGAAGCGACTGTGATCTGACCTCCATACCTAGGTCGTCATACAATGCCACAGAGCAATCAGGACGAGACTTAACGTGCTCTCCGAGGCACAATAACACGCCACACCAAAATATAAGCTTAATCATCATCCTCTTAGCCTTTGCCCAAATAAGTTGGGTCAGCTTTTCAGTCTGAACTTTAATATTTGCCATCTGACCATAACCCTTTGGCGATATCGAAGTCCTGTAGTTAGATACGTATAACGACTACCATAATATACATATGGCAACCAGGACAGACGACGTAACGTTCTCAAAGAAGCACGGCGACGTCACATAGGTTAAGGATGGTAACCCATCCCTAAACTTTGCAATGTGTTAACCTACTCGGTTGTCACTTAGCCAAGAGCCCCTCTAAATATATTAGTATAATCTGAACTAAATTTCCATTACAAACACGTTATTCGGTAGTAGGTAGGTATTCTATTCCCACAAGTGACTAATTGTAAAAATCTTGTCTGTGGCCAGGCCTATTGTGTGACAGAACCAGGTGCGGGATCCGACGTAGCCGGCATTAAGACTAGGGCGGAAAAGAAAGGCGATGAATGGATTCTTAACGGACAGAAAATGTGGATCACCAATGGAGGAGTCGCCAACTGGTACGTATAATATGATCCTTATTCATGTACACAAACAAGTGAAATTGAAATGTCTGTTGTTAGTGTCGGCTAATCTCCAAAATGGCTGGGCTGATTTTGACCGGTTCTACACCACGCGTCCCATTACGCTACATACCTTAGACCGCACTTATGGTGCGGAACAGAACAATATTATATGACGTTGTACGAGTGCGTTTACGGAGAATCAGTTTTACACGCGTTGCTTGTAATGCATCGTTGTTTGCACGCATCACCTCTTTATAAACATTACTGTATATTGATGATAGATGTGTTTCCACAAGCGATGATGGGAGCCACTGCAGCAACTTATCCGTAAACGGTAAAAAAATGTCCAACCGCCGCGCGACGTCATGACACGTGTGACGCGCGACGTCAAGCTACTCTGTGAACCAGCCCTTAGGAGCTAAGCAATTATAAAAATAATGAGAAAGACAAGCCAAGCGTGTAATATGACGCGGTGGAAAAAAAACGGAGAGTTACAAATGACTATTAAATAATTTATAAGGAGCAAAGAGAAATTGAGAGCATCGAATTTGCAATCATGATTTGAACAGACAAATGTATGGCCGCTGTCCACGTCGACCTGTTCCTATTTTTAGGGATAACGAAACCGTTGAAGGTTTAGATTGATTTAGAGCAATTTTACGTGAATAGTAATGTAACTTGTTGAACTTGTTGATAAATGAATAAAAGTAGCTCAGCACAGTTATAACAGGAAGTTAAATAAAGGAATTATTATATAAAACAGTATTGTTCCAATTTCATTCCTTAAAATATAAATCATTTGTGATTAAAGCTGCCATGCAAGCACCAACGCAAACAAAAACTATCGACGACACAATCTTTCATTCCCAAAATAAAAGATATAAATATTTCGTGACGCGCACTGTCCCTTATAATAAAGGTTAACCTAGTTTAAGGGACAGGGTTTCCAAGTTTAACATAGCTCGCTTTTGTTCACCTAACTCTGTATATTCAATAAAGATTCGAAATTCGGATTTCCGAAAATAGACAAAAAAAACCTGTAGTTGTTGCGTACATCGCGAACGAACGGACGGATAAAACAAAAATAAATTGAACAGAGAAAGAATCCTTCATTTACCGTCACTCAAGTTTTATTTTTTATTTTTTTCAATATATCACAGACTATTACTATAAGACGCCATTATTCAAGCATGGCAAAAGGTATGAAAAAATACGAGGTGGCACAGTTAATTCAATCACCAATTTTGGTGATTGATTGAAACTTATCCAGGAGTCCTGGATAAGTTTCCAGGTACCAAATGATTGTACTAAAATATGTTTGATGATTGATAGTTTTCCATTAACAGGCATTAAAAGACAAATTGGTATATATAGTAGTATTCGTAATAAGCATGTGATCGAGAGTAAAAAGTTATATGTATGATGCAGGTACTTCGTGCTCGCCCGCACTAACCCCGACCCGAAGTGCCCAGCGGGCAAGGCGTTCACCGGCTTCATCGTCGAGAGGGAATGGGCTGGAGTTACTCCTGGACGCAAGGTTCTTATCGTAACTTCTATATCATTTACATAAAATACAATGAAATGTAACAAGTAATTTATTTTAATAATAATAAAACAAGAGACAATACGCATCCGTACAACAGTACTAGGTGCGGTTATAGGTTCTAGAATGCGGATAAACATACTTATATACTTTTTTTGTGAATACATACATAATTATACATAGAAACACCCAGACCAATGCAAATAGACATTTTCATGCATACAAATATTTGCACTGAGCGGGCATCGAACTCGCGCACACTGTCGTAGTACCTATATGTGTAAGTATTATGAACGTTTTCTTTCTGTAGTTAATTGTTTAACCTATACATTTACATACTCCCTAATGTTGAAAAGTTAATACCGTTATAAGTATAACTGTTGTCTTCAGATCAATAATAATATCTGTCTCATTATTATTCAATAAAACAATAGATTTGATTTCTTCAAATCACAACAGTCCAAAGTTTGCGCACGGCACTGCAATATTTAACATTTTATCGGCATTAGGCATTCATATAAACAAAAGATACAGTTTGATTTAAAAGAGAAAATTACAATAACCTCTTATTTTGTATTGAAAAACGTAAATCATGTTGCGAAGTGAATTAAGCACGCAGATAGGTCACAGCGGTTATGTTGAAATGTGGGTTAAGTGATTCTACTCTTGCCCAATGTATCACCAAACATCCACTTTGTTATGGGTGACAAAATTATATTCAGAATGTAATGTATTCGGGCATCAATTTTCAACAATATGTCCAACAAAGTTTCGTATTTTGTGGTGCAATAGCCTTATTATTCCAGGTGATTTTCCGGAAGGCCGCTATTTTCTGACCCGAATCCTTTGTTTAGTTTATATTGAAATTCAGAAAAACAACGGAGATTGTGAAAACTTTAATCATGCGAACCTCGGAACAAATTTGTTATAGTCAGAATGTAATGAATTCAGCCATCAAATTTAATCAATATGTCGAATATACTCGTAGTTTGTTATTAATTTATGTTGCAATAGCCTTATTATTCCAAGTGATTTTCCGTAAGCCCGCTATTCTCTGACCTAAATCCTTTGTTCAGTTTATATTGAAATGCAGAAAAACAACGGAGATTGTGAAATTTTAATCAGGGGATTTACCTTGGTGAATCGAATAGATCGAAGTTTCTAGAAAATTGGTTCCATGAAATGCCTTTATGCGACAATTTATGAGCGAAGACGGTATTTTCGGATGTACGTTTCATGGTAGTATCCTACTGTGCTACTTATGCAGGGACTTAGTACCTATCTGATTATTTGTAATATAGGTTCTAGCACCGATTACCTAATAGTTCGTACAGATAACGCACTGCCTGGAAAATCAACGATACCTACTGAGATTGATACCTAAACATCCATGTGACCGAACGGCTGCGTGCAAATATGTTTCTTATTACTCGACCGTAGGGTTACTTTTACTTTGCAGCCGCTTGGCCGTACTAGTGACCTTGTGATGCTAGGGTTGCTATTTTACATAAACATAAATAACATTATACGAAGGTACCTAGTGCTAGGTACCTACTCACGTGTGTATTCAAGTCTAACAAATTAAAAAGACAAACAAAGATAGCAATTGCCTCACATGAAGGTATGTACGAGTAGGACATTTTTCATCTTATATTAATAACCCTTCTTGGCAGTCGGGTAAAAAGAAGTAGGTATATTTACTTTTACGAATGTATCCCGGTGTGAACTCACGACCCAGACCACTGGTCATTCATAATTATAGGTAATTAGGCCAGATACTTTTATTAATTTAATAAATAGCCTAACACACGTATGCAATGAATTCAATATTAGGTAAGTATCAAAAAGGCAGGTTTATATTTGACTTGTTGGATTCGGATCCGTACTTTACAAGAAATACCTAGAAATTACAATAGCATGCATTGTTAACCCTCAGACTAGAAGAATAATAATAATATCCTATTCTTGTAGTCTGAGTATTAAACCAACAAAATTCGGATGAACGCTTAGTACATGCGCTACGAGCGCGAACGGCTGTTGACAACCCGACCGAATAAAGTATAGCAGAGACCGCCGAGAACCCGCGCGGAATAGGTGATTATAGCGCGCAAGTACATACAGTGCGTTAGGCCTGGTTCTAGAGATACGATAAATTGTGAAAAAATCTTTTTCTAGCTGTTTTAAATTGTATTGTCATCAGAACTAACGACTTCTGCCAAATATCAGACCAATCAGACAACTGAAAGGGGGTCAAATTTCAATTACCTACTAGATTTGACCCAAACAAACAGGTCAAGTTAAATAAAACCGTTTAATAAACATAGGTATGTACTTAGATATTGATCACATCTGGTACACTCAGACCAATGCAAAAACTCATATTTGACAGCGTCCTTGACGTAGCGGCAGTGCTTTCGACTGCTACGACGGGGGGCGCGGTTTCGATTGCCGCTCAGTGCAAATATTTGTATGCATGAAAATGTCTATTTGCATGGGTCTGGGTGTTTCTATGTCTATTATGTATTTAGAAAAAAAGAAGTATATACCTAAGTATGTTTATCCGCATTCTAGAACTCTTAACACAAGCCAGTTAAACTTATATGCTTACTTTGGGTATAGCGCTACACTATAGCGCACATATTATATTGCATTGAGCAGGAAGCGGACTTGCGACTATGTTTGTTACACTGGTCTTGAAACTAATCTTTTGTTGTTTCTGTAGGAACAAAATATGGGACAGCGTGCTTCTGACACCCGAGGCATTACGTTCGAGGATGTCCGTATTCCCAAGGAGAATGTGCTTATCGGCGAGGGCGCTGGCTTTAAAATAGCCATGGGCGCATTCGACAAGACCCGTCCTCCGGTATGTTTACACTAGCTGAATTCTTAACTGACCTGCTTTAAACTAGGCCGAGGTCTGTCAATAAAAATTATTGAGTGGCATTTTCCTTGACTATTTGATAGATTCATCGACGTAATGACCTAAAAGTGTTTACTCAGGTAGGCACTAAACGTAACTCAAACCCGTTAAGTAATATGCTGGCTGTACCGTGTAATATTGAAACTTGTAATCATTAAAAATACCTAATAGTTTATTTCAATGAAGTACTGAAGAAAGGCCAGCTTGCATAAAATGTTTAATAACAGTAGAGGAGGCTCGAGAAGTATGCAAGAATAGAAGATGGCGGGCTGTTGCCTCCAGCCTACCTCAGAGGGAAAGAGCATTTGTTGCAGTTGCATTAACTTTTTGTGCTGTCGGTTCCGTCGCGTCGCGATCCGGTGCGCTCACACAAACACATAATACAACATTACGAGTATAATAAAATTAATTTAAACTTTTATTATCGTTTTAGAACATTCCAGAAGATTTGTTATCTGTCAGTGAACATTTTTACCTATTCTTTTATAAGTGAATGTTGTTGTTAGTCTCTTCGACTTAGTAGTCTTATTAATAATATAATCTATCATTAGTAAGTCTATTGGGTACTCCCGAAGCTTTAACACGCCGTATTACAAAACATATTTTTTTTGTTTTGGGATCGTTTAAACCTCATTCATGTTTTATAATATATAAGTCTACTAGCTGTTGCCCGCGGCTCCGCCCGCGTGGATGTCGTAATCCGTTTCAAAAACTATCCTATCTCTCAAGTTGGATCGAACTGCACATGGTGTGCGAATTTTATTATAATCGGTTAAGTGGTTTAGGAGTCCATTGAGGTAAACATCGTGACACGAGATTTATATATATTAAGATAATTATATTTTTTTTCTAATAAACAGCTTTAGCAGGATCTATAGGGGTCAAGCGCACCTTACCGGCAAGTCTGTACGGTACACCTGCTAATGAATATTATATTATAATATTATATTATATTATAATATAATATTATATTATATACATATTATATGACTCTGGCGCAGATTTTCCTCTCGAAGTTGAGGTCAGGCGGCAGTTACTTCCATAAAAGGCTAAGTAAACTAAATTGTGAGGCGAGCAGAAGAATGAAGCATTGGCACTTGATTGAAGAGACACTTTTGAACATTTCATTCATTTATTCATCCGCCGAGCCTTTTCCCAATTCAGTTGGGATCGGCATTTCAATGTAACTACGAAGCGGCGTACTTCAATATTTGCCATGAAGCGACTGGCGTCTGAACGCCATATCGCCAATGGGTTGTGGAGGTCAGCCTCCACAACCCATTGGCGATATCGAAATTCTGCAGTTAGCACAGTGTTCAGACTTTTTTGTCGCTCTTAGCAAATGTCCGGCGTGCCACCCATTGGATCGGGCTCTGGCCGCTCTGGGTGTGGAGACACTAATCCGTTCCTAAACATTTTTGAACAGGTAGCTTCAGGTGCGACCGGGCTTGCGGCACGTGCGTTGGCCGAAGCTACAAAGTACGCACTAGAACGTAAGACGTTCGGAGTGCCAATCGCCCACCACCAGGCGGTCGCCTTCATGCTGGCTGACATGGCCATAGGCGTGGAGACCGCGCGGCTAGCGTGGCAGAGGGCAGCTTGGCTCGTTGATCACGGTAAGAAAAATTGATTCTGACGGTTTTGAATATATCTGTTAATGTATTCAAAGCAATAGTTATACTCATGGAGTAACATAGTAGTAGTAGAGTGCAACACAGTTCATCAATGTAACAGCTATTTTTAAATATTGACCACCTAAGTGATATAAAAAAACCACAGGACGTTAGAATAGCGTAGGCGGAGAGCGTGATTGCAATCGAGGCTTAGGTATATTTATTCTTAAATTGAATATTAATAAGTACGAATACTATTAATTCTATAATCAGAGCATAATATTATAAATGCTAAATCAAGGATATCCACAATAGCATTGGCACATGTGATTTTTATTTTTTAACTAATTATAGCGTGCTTGCTTCATTTCTTTAGTTAATTTAAATTAGTTATTTGTAGTTAAAACTAAAATAAATTTATTCTAAACATATTTTAGGCGTTTAAGCTACATTTAGGACAAGTTATATTTAAATCTAACTTATTTGGCACTATGTCCTAAAAAGCAACGTGACTTATTTATTGTACATTGTACCCTAGGTACCTAACAATCTACACTGATAGCCATAATATACAGTATCGTACCACTAAATTGCTATATTGGTGTCATGAATGCGCAATTGATCCCGTTTTGTTTTGATTAACCGATGACAGACAGACATTATTTTTATAACAGTTGTGATGTGTTGTATGTTTATTTTTGTCTGATATGATTTTACATTTGGATCACAACAGAGTTCCAACAGCAACTCTCTCAATGCTTACCTACATGTGCCTACAGTCCTACACCACTTGTATGTAACCATATTGAATAGATGAATCTAGACTCTCTTTCAAATGGTAAAATACCTGCGTTCATTAGTTCCGGTTGCACTTCCGCTAAATACCTACGTTGATTTATGTTAAATCTATAATATAAAAATGAATCGCAAAATGTGTTGGTAAGCGCATAACTCACCAACGGCTCTACCGATTTCACTAATTCTTTTTTTGTTGTGTTTGTTATTATCGGGAGAAGGTTCTTACGAAAAAAAAAAATAAAACAGTTGTACAGAAAATTTCAGAAAGTAACTTTTCTTTTTCTCATACAAACTTTTTCTATTAGGTATGTGAGAGAAGTTTATGTTTACGTTACGGGATTAGTATTTAGTAGTAGTAGGTAGTAGTAGGAATGGGAATAGGAATGAGAATAGGAATAGGAATGGGAATAGTAATGGGAATGGGAACGGGAACAGGAATGGGAACGGAATTGCACGCGGGTGGAAAATATGGCGGTACGAAGTTCGCCGAGACAGCTAGTCTATTATATAAAAATGAATCCCTATTTCCCTTGGTCACGGCATCACGCGTGAACGGCTGGACCGATTTCGTTAATTCTTTTTTTGTTGTGTTTGTTACTGTCAGGAGAAGGTTCTTATGAAAGAAAAAGTCAAGAAAGTTGCGCGGAACATTAAAAAATTTAAGAAAACTTAACGACCATAAATTAACTTTTCTAATTCAACCTTCTTGCTTTTGACAATATACACTTTTCTAATTATAATCTCATGGTGTGCATAACTGTCATGTAAGACGTTTCAATATTTAGCTGTCAAAAGTTCAGTCAGATCAGGTTAAGAGGTTAAGACCAATTTAAACTCGCAATTCGTTGTTAGCACATTAAGACAGGACAACGCCTGTCGGGTCAGCTAGTCTATTATATAAAAATGAATCCCTATTTCCCTTGGTCACGGCATCACGCGTGAACGGCTGGACCGATTTCGTTAATTCTTTTTTTGTTGTGTTTGTTATTGTCAGGAGAAGGTTCTTATGAGAGAAAAAGTCAAGAAAGTTGCGCGGGACATTAGGAAATTTAAGAAAACTTAACGACCATAATATTAACTTTTCTAATTCAACCTTCTTAGTGCTTTTGACAATAACACTTTTCTAATGTAACGTCATGGCGTACTTAACTGTCATGTCAGTTGTTTCAATATTTAGCTGTCAAAAGTTCAGTTTTATATGGAGTTTTGGTAGTTTAGGTTGTTGTAGTCAATGGGAGTTTCGATGGACCAATTTGAGCTCGCTATTCGTTGTTAGCATATTAAGACAGGACAACGCCTGTCGGGTAAGCTAGTTATATATATTTATCGTCAGCGTTAAAAGTAGATGATCATTTTCAAGATTATTTTTTAATCAAAGTAGGTAATTTATATTTCTTAGTGATGATTCAGTGGGTTTTCTATTTTAATATTTTTTGATTAAAATGTAATTAATCGTATTCATTCATATAATCTGACTGAATCACTGACGAAATCCTTTATGTAACATCCAGTTACATAATAGTGATTTCGTCAGTGCCAAAAGTTGACGAAAACTGTAAAAAATTCCCAAGAGATGTTCTGAAATACTTCTGCACCTGAACTCTCATATCTTATCTAATACCCAATATCTTCCCCTGATAATAAACTAATTTTGTATGCAGGTCAAAAGAACACGGTGGCGGCATCAGTAGCCAAGTGCCATGCGTCTGAAATTGCCAACAAAGCGGCTGCGGACGCCGTGCAAATCTTTGGAGGCAATGGCTTTAACACCGAGTACCCTGTGGAAAAACTTATGAGGGACGCTAAGATTTACCAGATTTATGAAGGCACCTCCCAAATCCAGAGGATCATCATCTCCAGAGAGGTTTTAAGCGCTGCTAAGGCTTCCAACTAAGCACATGCCCTCTAACTTATAAAAATTAGGCAGTTTGTTTTAATTAGCCATTCAAAGTTGTAAATGTAAATCATTTCCTCTCTTCCCATGAAATTTCCTAAATAGGTACGAGAAGAAATAGAAATGCAGAAAACATTCGATATCCACATACGTGTGACAAAAAACTATTTAGGTGCGCCCTATTGATGGGGCTCTTTTACATACTGTATGCTTTGATCTAGTCAAAGTTCTTTTTTATACTAGTAAGCTACAACAACACTTGGATGACTTAAATTTTCATCTGCCTAACTTTTATGTGAACTTGAGTTATTTGAAACAATATAAAAAGTATATTCTTTATGGTCTTATACGTTTTTATCTGTATTGAGTGTTTCCAAAACGTGCACCTTTACCACTATTGTGTAATAATGAATTGTACCTATTTATCTTTAAATACGAATAAATTATATATATGTATACTTATATATATGTACCTACACAGTTTAGGTGTTTTTATTATTTTTTGTTTATACATTATATACATTCTTCATAAAAAGGTTTGTATTCTTGTATGTAGTCGATAATTCAAAAACAACTTGTGCCTATTTAGAAGAATCTGTCTCCTACAGTGTCTGAAAGTAACATGGGCTTATGAAACATGAACGTATAAAACCTACGAACAGAACACGCTAAAGACGAAACTGTAATTGAAACTAGCAATAAAATTGCTACGGACCCCGTGTATCTGAACCCGTGGATATCCGACCGAGTGCTTTGTAACTCACCTACGAGTATCTCCTTTATTGCCCGTGGTTCACCCGCATTATCGTTGAGCCCACGGTGTGGATACATTTCCTATATGACAATCAGTAACCCATTAATTCCTTGTCCAAAATAAAAGTAATTTGTAATTTTACACTTTAAATGTAGGTACATAAAAATAATCTTCAAATTCGAAAGCTGAACAAAAGTCTAAGCTAAGCGAATACCCTTAAGGTAAATACACTAAATACATGCTGAAGCACATCGATGCGTTAATATACGAGTCGAGAGTAAAAATAACCGAAATATTAATATAACTATCAAGACAGATATATATACGCGATCATTCTATGAAATACGCGTCTTCGAGCGACACACGTTTATTGGTGATTGGTTTTAATTGTGAAGAATTTGAAGCTCCGATGTGCTCCAACTCTGTGCAAGCATGAAATTGACCCTTATCCGACTCTTAGTTTGTGTACCTATACGTAGCAGAATTAAGCGTTCATTCCGAAATGCACTATGAATCACTTATAAGTTAAAGCATAGGTAATGAAATTGCTACTTTCAAAATGTTCAGTTGTCTATAATTATATTGGTAAGTATAATTTGCCCTGTTCGGTGGTGTCAAGGGTCCAAAAGGGTTAGAGTGGACGGGCATCGGTCAAACGGAGCTGTCCGAGCTTTGATCCGAAGGACAGTCGCCGACCATCTTGTCCTGATGATTTCCACCACCGTAACCGTCTCGTCACCATCCATCGCTACTGGTCCTGCCCTCCAGGTCTACCGTTCGTGCGCCCATCTACAGTATTCTTCTTGAGAAAGTCAGCGATAATCTGCTCGTTTACCCACGCGGTAGCAATGCCTGCTTTGTTGTCATCGACGTGCCGTGAAATTCTTATAGGTTTCTGATTTCTCACGAGAACTGTCGCCGAGCTGTGCAAAGTTTTGACGCATCTATCTCGATGCTAGAATGTAAGAGAGAAAGAACCGGAAGTGCCGATTCCAACTTTTAGGTAATCTGTGGCGTTAGGTACTTGTACCTATTCATTTTTTATACTACCTAGGTGGTAGACAAGCACACGGCCCACCTGATGGGAAGCGGTCACCGTGGCCTATGAACGTGTGCAACACTAAGGGTGTCAGACACCCTTTCAAGATTCATTGGACACAATAACTGGGCCCGTTAAGTAGGTATTTCAGACGTGCTTGTACCGCCTTCCTCAGAAGTTGTTGAACCCTAACAACATTACAAACTATGTTTAAATTGAAATAAATCTATGTAGGTAAGTAATAACTAGCTTACCTTTTTATCATTCGGAAACCCCTGCAGTTACCACCGCCGCGACCAGCGGCGGTGGTTATATCGGACTCGAACCGACTCTAACAGCACGTCATCGTAGGTCTACAGACGCCGCGATGGTATAAAGCATGCTTGGTACATGCCGGGGTAGGTTACCTACTATTTTAACCTTTTAATCGCCAAGTTCGGGTATATATAGCCGACAAATGAAAACGTGCCCAACACGCCACCGTCGTCGGCTAGTGCCGACAAGAAAACACCATTTTTAAGTACCTACAAAATAAATAAACTAAATTAAGTTTTCTGTACAGTCATTTTGGGTAACTTTGAACATTTTTAACGGATTATTAATGTATACTCTCTGATTATATTTATTACATCTTTATTTTATAGAATAAATAGTGTTCTTTTGAGTTGGTTTATGTTTCTAAACCCACAAATTTATGGAAAAAACACAAAGACTGCCCAAAATTTGCCCCAAAACACACATTCAAAGTTAGCACGAGTTTTGGGTAACTTTGAATATATTTTTTTTTGGATTTTAAAACCTTTATTATCTAAACATTTTCAGATTTGGATAAAATTGAATGATGTATTCTTGTAAAAAAAAGTCCAATCTATGAAAATCATGACTAACTTGACGTAACTACCTGTGAAAAATAGCGAGGTCTTGCCATATGAAACAAGGCGGACCAATTTGGTGGAAAAAAAAAACATTGTTATTTTTATATTTTCTAAAAAAGAAAGATAAGTAGGAACGTAGTGCACAACATAATAAATTATATGTTTATTTGGTTATCAGATGAGATCAAAATCGTAATGACTGCTAATAATTTTTCTGGAAATTTTATTTTTTAAAGAAAACTAATCACCCCTTTCCATGAACAAAATGTCATCGTAAATACGAATTTTTCCACCTTTTTAGGGCCAAATGGCAAAAAACAGAACCCTTATAGATTCGTCATGTCTGTCTGTCTGTCTGTCTGTCTGTCCGTCCGTCCGTCTGTCCGTCCGTCCGTCCGTCCATCCGTCCGTCCGTCTGTCCGTCCGTATGTTACACACCCACTATTATCCGAAACTATAAGGCCTATGCGGTTGAAACTTGGTAAGTAGACGTATTCTGTGAACCACATTAAGAATTTCACACAAAAATAGAAAAAAGCAATTAATTTTAGGGGTTCTCATACTTAGAATTGAAATTTTTTATAAGACACGAATAACTTTGAACCATTCAATGTTACCCAAATCACTTCGATTTTGATCGTCGTTACAACTTTATCAGTTTTAGACAATTTATGTAACACCATGTACGGACAGCGATTTAAAAATAATACATTTTTTAGTAGATTTTAAAGATAAACACCAAACATACCTGTTTACAGCAAGTTTTGTACAAATAATTCCGATATTAAATTCAACTAACAAACACTGCTAAAAACTTCACTCGAAAAAGGCGGTTAAATTACAAAATTCTGACTTTGAAAGCTTAACGTTTTACGTTACATTTGTTAAAAAACATTATGGCGATCCGTTTAGGCAGTTATAATATTGAAACAATAAAACATTTGCATCAAATAAATTTTTTAATCTTTTTCACAACTTTATTCAAAGTTACACTGCGATTCAATGTTACCCAAAATGACCGTATTTCTTTTTGCTATTATTTAAAACTATACTAATAAATATTGTAAAAAGTCACGAAGATATTTTCAATAGTTACATTTTACTAGACAAAACAAACATCAAAAAGTGCTAATCGAAATCCATAATACCTATATAAATAGGTCCTTCCACACGCCACAGTCGGTAAGACACGACAGCTAGTGATGGGTAAGTACCTAAGGTACCTATATAAATTATATTTCATGAAATTTTGTATTAAAAGTATCATAAATACTTTGATAGTTTTTTTTAATTACAATTATTCAACTAATTTTAAACTTCTTACTTTTAAAACGTCAGGCATTCCAAAGGTATGTATATATACCTACCTAACCTACCTATACCATGATCGCTTTAATTTCAATTTTAACAATAATTCACATCTGAATATTCCTAAAGTATAATACCTATTTATAATATCAAATTGTGGTGGTGTATAATTATTATTAAATTAAATCGGTGTTTTTATGTAGATGTTTTAAAAATATAATCATATTAGGTATGTAGTTATGTTGAATGAATAAAGGAAATACCTAATAGTAATAATAAAAATAACGTTTAAAAAATTAAAATTTTGTCCAATACGGGCTGCATTTTTATTTAAAAGTTGCCTGGAGAATCACCGCCTTATACCCCAGCGATTTTTGAAAACTAGAGAAGAATCTCCGGAAACCCATATCATCTGCGAAGCAAACAGACAGAAAGACAAAAAAATAGGCACCTACAAGTACTGTTGCTTTTTACCCGACTGCCAAGAAGGGTTACGTTTTTCGCGCGTATCTTGTATGTATGTATCTATGTATGTATGTTTGTAAGATTCTTAATTACCTCATATCTTCCAAAACACTGGACGGATTTCTTTAATTAAGTTAGATTCGTCTCGGTAACCCATTAGTGTTCTTATATTTTCGCATCACCGCGAAAAACACAACTTAACAGTCGGGATGCATTTTTCGACAGCCAATCTAATTTTTCAATGGATCCCGACTGTTAAGTTGTTATGTTTTTAGACCACAGGATATCTAAGTGCTTGTATTTTTTTTTCTTTTTAGTTTTTTACGCAGTCCGGTTTTTTTTATATTTGTTAGCATTAGTATCGATCACCAATCATCCCCCAATAGTTATTACGTAAATATATTCAATGTACAGAATTTACCTCTCTACAGTTAAACTAAAATTTTATTTTATCCATTCATGACCGTCCTTATAGCTAACAAGACGCAAATGAAAACAAACTTTATGTACAGGTAGACAGGATAGATGTTTACAGAGGAACGATAAGGTGAGCTCGAGTATGGTAAGCGAATAGGTATTTCCTCAGAATAAGTGAGTTTGGTCCTCTAGTTAACATTTTTATAAAAATAAAAATCTACACAGAAAAACTACAGACGGAAATTCTTACCTGACTGACTTTCACAGTGACATGCAACAACAGATGGAGTTAGGTGTACCATGCCCATTCATATTAATATATTTGGCATGCTATTCTAGACTTAGAGAACATGTAAAACAAGACCGAGATTTTGAAAACAGAATAAATACTATTGATCCAGGTTGTAAGGGTTTACTTTTGATATGATTGAATTCAATGGCAGACAATGTTTTTTATACAATACAATTTAAATGATTATTTACTGTAAACAGTTCTTCTTCCATGTACACGAATTTTAGCCATAAACATTATAGGTATGTAAGTACTCAAAATAAAATTATATTAAATTTTCAATAATTTCGGCTTGCATAATATTCTGTAATGTTAATAGTAACGACATCTACTACAATCTGAGATAAGTAGTAGCTTTTGCTGTGATTTCATATTATCTAGATGGCGCTATATAGCACCGGAAATATGAAGTAATTTCTTATATATTTTCTTTTCTAAATACAATTAAATTACACAGTTTTAGAAAGAAAGACGTCAAAAATTATTGAAATATTTTATTTTAGTAAGCAATGCATGGTTACCGTATAATTTATAAATAAAGTTCTATATTGCAATCATACTCATAAAGATTGACCTACATTCGAAGCCCTTGTGAAAGGATTGTGCAATAGAAACGGTCACTTATTACACAACACGGCATGTTCATAAGTAAACGTAGTCATTTTACATCATTTGCATGTTTTTTCAAGTCACCATAATAATATCTGAAATATGAACGTATAAGTACTTTCAATACATTTTTCCATTAGATATTATTAGTTAACATACCTAAAAACATAGTTTTTTTTTTAATAATGAAGGCAATATTGACCATTATTTAGAGAAGAATTAGGTCATGACACACTTTTTTTAGAATTGGGTTAAATTTCTTACTGCCCTTTACCGACTTATTTCAATGTCAGTCATGAGTACGGTAGCTCCATTGATCCTGAGTTATGTCGGTCGGAATATCAAAGTGTAAGTGAAGTGGCCTAGAGACCTACATTTTGTTTTAAAACGAAAGAACGCTTTAAATAGTGATTTTTGAAAGAAAATACGTTCCTATTCGGTATAGGCTATATGCTAAAAGTTTTGTGGGCGGCAATATTCTGTCGCCCCGGTCATTTATTTGTGTATGATGCACGAAGACGCTCCAAAAATGAGTGTAGCGCAAAGTCTAGTCGCCTCCACGAGCCAGGCGAAAAGTGAAATCAACTTAGAAGTCCCTATGGAGTATGTAAATTCCTCTGAATCGAAACCTACCCAGAGTATAGAAATGGAGCTGAAAATTGCTTATGTGGATGCCAGTAGCGGTAAGTGTACCTCTATAATTTTTTAGTATTTACCATTGTCAGTACCTACTCTATTATCTTGAGTAACCATTACGAAAGTTACTTCTAATGAAATTCGAATGAACTAATCCTTATGTATGTACACAATTGAATTCCTGAATCTACAGTAGGTAATCATAACAAAAGCATTAAATTGTAAGTGTACTGATATGTAAAATGTTATTCAAATTGAACTCTTCTAAGATTAACATTGAGGACATGAGGTCTGAGAGATGATTAACAATAGTGAATGTCATTACATATTCAACGAAGACAAGTGTTGTATAAAAAAGATAGATTAGATACCTACATAATGTATAAATATGCATTGTGGAGTCTACCTGCTTGCTCGTACGCTCGGCTGCACGGTGTGGCAACGCAGCATTGGTTTTTTCGCGCTATCCTGCGATAGAGTTCGATGTGAAATAGTGTTATAAGAGTTACTGAATAATACTGGCTCACGAAACATGTTTCAAGAATAGCTGTTTGATTGTATTCATAGGTAATTAACCAACACACCATAGTATAAGTAGGCATATAGGTAATCGCACTGTCAAATGAATTATGTGGTTTTGTATGGTGGGTGGCGCTGCACCGCATTTTGATTTCATTTGGTGTTAGTAGGACACGTTTGCTCCACTGCGGGCTGGAGTAGTTCGAGCATAGAACTTCGAAACAATAGTCTTGCGATTGCCGTGAAGCCGTGATTCACTTAACTGCACAATCATAGAATCCACGTATTCCATATTACCTATTTAAACGCTTACAACCACATTATAATTTTGTTATTAAACAGACTTAAAATTAAAGCGTGGTTCTAATTTCTGAAGATAAAGTTCATTTGGGATCTGACTAAAAAATAACTCTTCTTATCTGTAGCTAGGTATTAAGTTGGGTATAATAACAACAACAAAACTGTTCTGCTACCCTGCCGTCCTTATCATAAACAACGCAATCGACATTTTTTACGAAATTGAGTTATTAGTATATTCGGAATCACGGAAACGAGATCTACCAGGATCAATCACTCATTTTTCGATATCTTTTATAGTTTTAGTTTTTTTGTTATTGATAAACAGCGTATTTGCACCATTCTAAACCTATTACTAGTCATAAGCATCGTAAGCAAATTATGCGTTTCTCTTGACTATTTCAGTCAGAATTTAGATGTATGAAAATACTAATCATAAATAACGCATGCGGTACTAGTGATGTTTATAATTAGCAAAGTAAAATATTTTTAATAATGTGAACAGGTCATAAACGTACTTGCGCTATATATAATAAGTATTTGATATGAATTTAAACTAAATAGCAATAAGAAAAGTAACGCAATTATTACATTTGCGACTATTATGATTTGTAAAGGGTGTCAGAGTATGGGCAAGTCCGGGGTAAAGTGAGGGAGTCATGGGAGGCTTCTTTCAAGGTATCATATAAAATATTTATTAGAAAAACAAAATTGAAATAAATGCTTAAAGTAGGTGGGTAGGACTCTGTGGATGGTACGTTATTAACTTAGTTATAGGTATTTAATTTATCACAATCGTTTTTATTGCAAATCTTAATATATTGTACAAAAATATTGAGATCAGGGTTTTTTTGAGTATTAATATAGGTTATTATCTTTTCTTAGCAATATAAAACAATCTAAAAATAGCACAATAAATCTGTCAAATCTCTAGGTTACTACTTTTTACGTAAGAATAACAATTTACTAAGTACCTGAATAACAAATTAAAATGGGAATTAAAAAATATAGTCCCTGAATAGAAAAAAAACCGGTCATTTTGAGTTAAATCTTTGGCATCTAAAACAAATGAATATACCAAAAATGTTTTCAATTTTCTGGCATTAGAGGAACAAGCTTTGAAATAATGGTAATGGTTGTACCTTTGCAGAAACTGTAGAAAATTCCTGTGATTTTATCACTCTAGCTTGCAAAAAATCAAGATTCTGAAACTTTTACATTTAAGTATCGAGTTTGATTCCGGCCTGACAGTACCAATGTGAATTTCACTTTTTGGAATTTATATGTGCTAACCACACGATTTACCATTATTCTGCTGACGGTGAAGGAAAAACATCGTGAGAAAACCCACATGTCCTAGAAAAAATTCTAACGACCTGTCCGATGCACCAACCCGTAATTAGGACAGCGTGTGTGGATTAAAGCCTAAAGTTTTATCTGTAGTAAACTACAGATTTAACAGATTCATTGTTCTATTTTGAGATTGTTTTATATTGCTAAGAAAAGATAATTATACTGATACTCAAAGAAAACCTAGTTTCAATATTTTTGTATACCTAGGTAATAATATTAAGATTTGCGATTAAAATGATTGTGATAAACTAAATATAACTAAGTTAATAACGTACTGTTCACAGTGTGCTACCCACCTACTGCAAGCATTTATTTCATTTTTTTTATCTAATAAATATGGTATGATACCTAGAAAGTAGTTTTATTTTTTGTTCAGTTGCATAAAATTAAACGCATGTGGACTGCTCTTACCATTATTTGCTAGTCATGTTAAACGTATTTGCAACATATACGTTACAAAGGTGAACTTACATGTAAGTAATTCCACTGTCTTTGCTAGGCATAAACATCACAAAGGCATTTTTCTAGACATAAACGACTCACTTGCCACACATGAGTTGCTTATGCCTGGTAAAGTAATATTATTGCAGTTCATGATTTCTAGTCTTAAACAATTTTTCGTCTTTAAAAATATTTAAATTAACTAAATTTATAAATATAGGATCGCCCATGCAAAGTTCACATATAAAGGCACGAAACAAAACAAAAATATTTGTAATATTCGTTTTACTTTTAGAGGGACAATAAAAAAACGAAAAAAAACTTTAGGCGCCATTTACTCGAAAGTTACCGCCAAGCAAGTGCGTTGTTTATGATAAGGACGGCAGTACCTATTTATAGATAAAGCCGTGGGCTAGAGGCGTGGTGAGCGTCGTCGACTTTAAAAACCCATAGTCCAGAACAGACCATCGTATACCTACCTACCTATTACGAGATTGTTTATAGAAAACTAGCTACCGCCCGCGGCTTCGCCCGCGTGGAATACGGTATCGCCACCAAGTCTATTTTAATGAAACGACTCTCCATTCCACACTCCACTCTCCACTCCACACTCCACACTCCACTCTACTCTCCAATCCTCTCTCCCGACTCCACTCTACATTCCACTCTCCACTTCAATCTCCAACCCACTCCACTCCACTTTCCACTACACTTTCCATTTCACTTTCCACTCCACTCTCCACACCACTCCCCACTTCACTCTCCACTCCACTGGTCTAGCCAAAACCTTTCGGATAAAAAGTACTAAACGGATTTTAGTGCGGTTTTCTTGTTCAGATTTAAAATTTGAAGATATGACCAAAAGTTTAAAATTCATTTGTTGGTTTCACCTTACACCATCTTTACAGGGTTCACCTAAGGCGGCATCGGCAGTGTGGACATCATATCCCTTTATAATAGTACTTTTAGTTGTAATAATCTATAATCACGCGGGTGGCGCCGCGGGCATCAGCTAGCAACTTCTATTATAGAATTATAAATTACTTGGCCAGACACAACTACACATAAATCGTTGGAGATATTTGAAAAAAAAAAGCCTTGGTTATGTTGACCACAAATTCTAATTTTTGGAATCCTTGTCTGTTTGTTCGTGATGGACGCAAAAACTGCTGAACAAATTTTGATGCCGTCTTTTCATTAGAAAGGTCTTGGTTTTACATAAAATCTGCCGTATGTTTGATTGCATTTGGTTAAGTAGAACCGGGGATATGACCACAAAACGATTACCAACCAATCGACTCCCACGGGCAGAGTCGCGGGTTTTAGTTTGTATAAAAAGTAGCCTATATATTACTCCGGACTATAATCTATCTCTGTACCAAATTTCAACCATATCCATTCAGCCGTTTTTACGTGAAAGAGTAACAAACATACATCCAGATATCCTGACTAATCGACTCCGTGGGCGAAGCCGCGGGTATTACCTTGTATAAAAAGTAGCCTATTATGTTATTTCACACCACAATCTATATCGGTACCAAATTTCAGCCAGATCCATTCAGCCGTTTTTACGTGAAATAGGCACAAACATATATCTGGACATCCCGACCGATCGACTTTGCGAGCGGAGCCGCGAGTATTAGCTTGTATAAAAAGTGGCCTATATATTATGTTATTTCAGACTATAATCTATCTCTGTACCAAATATCAACCCGATCTATTCAGCCGCTTTTACGTGAAAGAGAAACAAACATATCTAGAAATCCCAACCGATCGACTTCGCGAGCGGAGCCGCGGTATTAGAGCTTGTGTAAAAAGTAGCCTATATGTTATTCCAGACTATAATCTATCTCTGTACCAAAATTTCAGGCAGATCCATTCAGCCGTTTTTGTGTGGCAGAGTAACAAACATACATCCATACATCCAGACATACATTCTTACTAACTTTCGCGTTTATACTATTAGTAGGAGTAGGATAGATAGTAGGTATCTACTACCTAGTTACTACTGAGTGTACTGAGTACACGCAGTGCCACAAACAGAGATGGAGAAATCTGGCAAAAGCCGCAACCAATTTATCTGACGATCCATGACCACGACCACTCCCCCAAGAGTGTACGACTGTGAAGACCTAGGTATATTTAAAAAAATTGATAGTTAGTAGGTCCTATATCTTCTACTATATTTAACAGATATTAGTAGGTATCTCAATAACCGGGTTGTGGGTTACCCCAATAGGTATATCCCTCGCACTCCTGCTGACCTCGGGCCATCTACGGTTTTAAGATGGCCCCCTCGACCTCGATCAATGATCTATTGTCTACTAGCAGTTGCCCGCGGCTCCGCCCGCGTGGATCTCGGTTATCGCGACCAAACATAGCCTATGTTCATTCTCGAGGTCTGTACCAAATTTCATCAAAATCGATTCAGCGGTTCAGGCGTGAAAGCGTAACAGACAGACAGACAGAGTTACTTTCGCATTTATACTTAATATTAGTATGGATTAGAATACATTTATGAATCAAAAAAATTTTTCTTTTTAGTTTTTTACGCAGTCGGATTTTTTAATTTTTTATATTACTTATATTTTTTTATTTTAAACTTTTTAGTTATGAGTAGGTACCTAGCTAGCTTGTACCCGATTGGACTTTCTACTGTCTAATATAAACCCCTTTGTGAAAATGGTTGTTACGCAACTTTAAATCGATATATATTCTAAACGGTCTATCGAATCTAAAAATGTTGAGAGGAAACTAAAACTGATTTTTAAATACCTATTCAACGATACCTCACTTGACATAGTTTGTTGAATTTCATTTTTTTAATTTTCCCAATATGGAGTCCAGTAGTCGCCATATTGAATTTTCACTAACGTCATGTCTTTAGTGACATTCGCCGGACTAAGCGGCATCGATTGACGTGTGAATCATAAAAATCGGCCCAGTCGTTTGGTCTGTATAGTACTTCAAAGGAACATACAAACATACATACATAGGCTGTTAAACACATTACCACTCCTTTACGTTGCGCAGTCGGGTAAAAACTGCAAAATTTCAACATTGAAAGAAATTTCAAATATAATCGATAATACTCGTAATCGGCTGAAAAAGCACTAGAAATCTTTCTAGTAAAATGTAAACAATAAAGTTGAAAAAATATAAGTACCTATACAAGTTATTCGCTTGAGGTTGTTGTAGCCGGTGACCTGTTGAATATCTTTAGCATATGCTTTACATTTCGAATTATTGTCAGAATTGTTAAAGGAACTGTTATTTGTCGAGAGATTCCAGACAACTGTTCGTTATTCTCATTTGGTAAAGGGATGACGACTAATTTTTTTATTGTGTGAAATGTACTATATTACACATTACATTATACTATAGTATAATGAACTGGTAGGTAAAGTAAAATATTCTTATGAAAAACAGTTTCAAAAATATTTGATTTTGAAAATTCAATTTCTCGCGCCGCCCAAAAATGCTCCATTTAAAATCGTACCTAGTAGTGACGTCACAGTTAGGTAAAGCGTAGATGGTTGAAAAGTAGGTTATTTTCCATCCTACTATCTAGCCATTTGACCTCCACAACCCTTTGTCGATATTGAAGTTCTCTAGTTAAATCAGTTGTTGGGCTTTTTAGAGCTCCAACACTTTTGAAAAAGGGTCCAAACTTTGAGGTCCTACGGGTACGTCGCCCCCGTAACGACTGCCATTGATGGTTATATTGCAACCGGGAATGACTGCGCTATTATAATTTATTTAGTAAGATTCCATTGTAGAACCATGATTTTCAATTCCATTTAATTTATACTTAGACAAGTACTGCCCTTGTTCCCTTTTTATCGTCCATTAAGTGGATACACACAGTAAGTGGATATTAAAATGCAACTAGCATTTTAATATTTGAACACACTGAATTACTATACCTACATTGTGATTCCTTCACGCATGGTGTATTATTTAACTTTAAACTTGTTTCATAACATTGAGTCTTTTTTTTAATTGAAGGGCTTTGTCGCTTTGCGACCACATCGATCGCCCCAGATCGAGACTTGACTGCTTGAGACTGAATTTTGACTATGAGAACTAGTTCAGGTAAGTATTTCGATTTTTGCCCTCGTCATAAATGAAAAAAAAATGCAATTATGTCTATTAAAAAAGTATAGCCGTAAGTTTTATTACCAGATTCTTTTCTCACATACATACTTCCAATCGAATTGTTGATTGGACCCAGGAAAAATTATAAGTAGAATTTTTCCTTCGGAATTCGTTACTTACGGGGTAACGAATTGGCGAAGCGGCTGATCGACGCCACAGGTGACTGAAACACAGACAGAATGCTGGACTCTATCTTGCACAGAGAATCAGCATTGCCATTCAGCGTGGCAATGCTGCCAGCCTTCTGGGCACATTACCAGTCAGCGATGATGCAGAAGAATTTTTTAACGCCAAGTAAATATTTATTTTGTTTAGTTTTTAGTTTTTATATTAATGTAAATATTATTTAATAGACATTGTATTTTTACGGGGTAACTAGGAGTCTACATTTCGGTTTTCGAATTCCCAGTGGTCTTGCATTTTCCGCCATCTTGTATTTAAGGGTGATTTATTGTTTTTTAAATTTAACTCGTTCATTTTCAATTTTACACGAAAAATGGTCAATACCAAAGTTGTTCAGAATTAAATTTCCTACGATTTTGTCCTTGTCATTTTTTTCGTAGGATCTATATAAACATTGTGATTCACGTGTACGTTTATTAACTAACCAGAAGCAACTATATGAACTTTTATGCTTCTATCTCAAAAACTGAGAAACTTCCCATATAAACTTTCAACCCCTATTCCACCCTCTGGGAGGTGAAATTTTGAAAAACGCTGATACACGTGTTCATTTATTATTAAACAGTTTTATTTAACTCAACCTGTTTGTTTGGGTCAAATCTAGTAATTGAAATTAGAAACCCTTTCAGTTGTCTGATTGGTCTGATATTTGGCAGAAGTCTTTAGTTCTGATGACAATACAAATTAAAACTGTTTAACTTAAAAAATATTTTTTATAATTTTTTCTAACCAGAAGTAGGTGTATAAAATTTTATGGATCTAGCTTTGAAAATGACTGACTTTCCATACAACCTGTCATCGCCTATTTTACACCTTTAGTAGTGAAATTTTAAAAAAAAACGCTGATACACGTGTACATTTATTTCTAACCAAGAATCGTTATGTAAATTTTCATGCTTCCATCTTGAAAACTGACGAACTTTCCTTATAAACTTTCAACCCGAATTTTCAATTATATGTATATAGATAAATACATCAGAGGTAAATTTTAGGTTTAACAAAGGCATCAAGTGAAAACTAGTTTTAACTAGGGATACTAGTTCTATCGAAAAACGGATTATAACGGTAACAGATATAACTAAGCAGTAGTACAAAACAAGTAATTGTACCGCTCAGCTTTTAAGTCATCATCATCATATCTATCGTCATAATATATGATCGCTGTGTACTACTGAACATAGGCCTCACCAGTCAATATCCAGTGCGACCGGTCCATTACCACCTGTATCCAACGAGACCCATCAATTTTCACTAGGTCGTCGGTTCATCCGGTAGGTGGCCGTCCGACACTGCGCTTGCTGCGTGGTCTACATTCGAGAATCTTTTTGCCCCATCGACCGCCCGATCTTCGTGCTATGTGGCCAGCCCATTGCCACGTCAGCTTACTAATTCTACGGGCTATGTCAGCAACATTAATTCTTCTACGGATTTCCTCATTTATGATTCGATCACGTAGAAAAATGGCAAACATAGCCCTCTCCATAGTTCGCTACGCGACTTTGACCGTCTGAAAAGACCCTTCGTTAAACACCACATCTCAGATTCGGTAAGTCATCACATATACATCTTTTAAATACTATACTCAATAAATAAAACGAAGTTGTTCCAAAAACTATTACAAAACAGTGACGGATATAATTTCAAGAATAAATCGCTGTCGAAAGACATTGCATACGTGACTGCTTCTTGCCCCAAATGTTGTTTAACTATGAACGTGTCGATCGATTGACTCGTTTTTGGTGGCACGCATCTGATTTGTAGGTGTCGGTGACTGTCATGTCTCCTGTGCGCTGTTAAGCAACGTATGAGCAACTGTATTATACCTACTACTAGGTGTAATGCCAGTTGTTATGTCTTTTTCCTAATGTATGTTTTTTATACATTGAGATTGAACTTATTAAATACTTCTAATATTCGGTGACTGTGTGCTGGAGTTACACAACTTAATACTTCCAAACCCTTTCCGTTGACGAGCGATCATACGCACAGTGTCACGCCACCGCTGCATGATGAATATCCTACTCATCCAACGCACAAAATACGGCGACACTTTCATTGTGCGTACAATTAAGGAGATGAAGTCCCTGCCTGAGTCTGTATTTCCGGAAGTATCAAATCTCGAGTGAAGTGAGAATGTGAGCAATTGCAGAATACACATACATAATATATAATTATATAAGTACAATTCATTCGCCTCAGCCTTCTCTAGAAATAAATATTGTGATGCTAATGTTAAAACAGTCAACTGTTACTCAGTGACTCCACCACCACTGCTACAACAGTTAAAATCAGGCAATGTCTGGTCCTTGGACAAACAGTTTCTTATGCATTGATGACTTAATCGTAAAATAATCTAAGACACATTACACGTACTATCATCATTTCAGGCCTATATTCCATACTAAGCTCCAATTAGTTTTAACATTCTAGTTAAGGTGAGATTTTAAGAAAAGAGCGGTAATTTTCGCATTTCCGTATCAAACTGATAACTAAAACATTGGAAGCCTGGAAATCTGGCTCCAGACAAATTCCACTTAAATTACAACTTGCTCTAGTGTTGTTTCATTAATTAGCACATGCAATCTGTAGATGCACTTGAAGCTTATTAGGCTAAACTGCTATCAAATAACTTCTTTCATTGAGAAATTCATGACGCGCTGAAAGCATACTATGTATACCCATATATTATGTATAAAAACTATGCTTAGTTAGTTTGTGTCTCTAAAATAAATATTGCTTTGCTAATGATAAATAGTCAACTGTAACTCAGTTACTCCACCACTGCTACAACAGTTAAAATCAGGCAATAAATTCTGGTTCCTAGACAAACGGTTATTTTGGCACCGCCTTCAAACCTATCGATAGGTAGCACATCCAATAACAGTATTTTATTATTATATTTAAGCTGTTTTATGCTTTTTAGTTCTTGAAGTCGGTTTTTTAAACTTGAGTTTTTTTTACTTACCTATATAATTATAACACAGATGCACGTAACTTGGCCAGGTTTTGGAGTAGTGGGGGTAAGTTCGCGCATCGTGCACTTTGAGCCATTCAAAGTACGAACGAACGGAACGTTGATTCGGTACAAGACGTCTCTCGGAGACATTATGATTGGTCCGTCGAGTCACGGACCAATCATATGCCCACGACGGCGCAACCGCGTCTCCCGCGACCCGCTCATACCTCAAAAGGGACCTAAAAATCGACCTTTGCGCATATGACGCGTCTGGCCAATTTACGTGCCGGCACTAGCGTGATGATATTGCTATGTGCTTATGACCATACCCTTCAAAGTATGTTCATGCAAAATTTCTGCCGAATCTGTCTGGCTGTTTACAAGTGATTCCTGAACATCGAGAGACGAGCCAAGAGGTTCATTAACGACGATGCACTAGTCGAGAAAAGGCTTCAGAGCCTTGCCCATCGACGCAAAGTTGCAGGTTTATCCGTGTTCTATCGGATACATTTTGGAGAGTGCGCTCTGGAATTTCACAACCTTACCCCCAAATCCTTTCCATCAACGAACAACCAGACGAACAGCGACGCGACACCGCTTTATGGTCGATATTCCACTCATACGCACGAAACGCTTTGCGGATAAATTCATCATGCGTACAGCTAAGGAGTGGAATTCCCTGCCCGAGTCTGTGTTTCCGGAAAGCTATAACCTGGGAATATTCAAGTCACGAGTGAATAGGATCCTTCTAGGCAGGCGTGATTCATCGTAGACCACATCGTCACTTACCATCAGGTGAGATAGTGGTCAAACGTAAGCCTATTCTGAATTTAAAAAAATCTTGTCCTGTAGGTATTGAAAATAAACTACAGATTTTTTATTTTTTAAATTTTTGAACGTTGACCACCATCTCCTCCGTTGGTAAATGACGAGACGATGGAGGGCACATGAGAGTTCAAAATTATGTGCCGGTAGACGCTTAGGTACCTAGAAGCAACCTATCCATTCTGGACTTAATAAATGCCAATGTGTAGCTTCCCGAGAACACAGACTCGACGGATATCCACATGGTTTGGTTATATCAGGCACGAACCGACCAAGACTACAAGGCGTCCCGAGTCTTATTTACCGGGGTGTAACGTGGCCCAATAAGAATTCTCCCGCACCCCGGCTGACCCTGAGCCATCAACGGCTTTAATCCATTCCCATCTAATTCAACTGATAAGTAGACCAATATAGCTATCAAGCTATGTTGGTCTACTTATCAGTTACTAGCAGCTGTCCTGGCAAAATTTGTTCTACCTTAGAATCATCTAAGGTAGAACAAATTTTATTTTAATTAAGGATAGCTAGTATTACATAAAAGTTAAAACGGACTTTCAAAATTGCCTAGTCTGTCGCTACGCTGCCGCGCTTGTTGCCAAAGGGAAAATTTTTCGTTAATAAAATATGTTCAAAATTCGGTCTCAGCCTAGTTTCGATCTCATGTCGTCCTCCCAAATGTCAAAAAAGCTACTCATTTGGTTACAAGAATAACTTTTTTGGACATTTTGAGATCGAGACCTGACTGAGACTAAACATATTCTTATTAAGAGAATTGATTCTCAGTTAAAATAAACACACGGTAAATCTATCAAGACGAACAAAAACTGTCATCAGTAAGAGTTACGTATTCACTTTATAGTACCTATGTAGTTTACAAAGCATATACCTATTTATATAAAATTATCTTGTTTAATATACAATTATTGTATTTCCGAGATATTTATCATCAATCTGGATTCTCGATTTATCATCAATCTCAATATTGCAAGTAGGTCACAACAACGTCTTGTCTTGACTTGACCTGTCTGAAAAAATGGGTCAGGCCTTATATCGTAATAACGTTTTTTTTTTCGAAAGTTGTTTTAGTGCGGAGGAACTCTACTCGCACTAACTGCTTTTTTATTTAATTGTAATCTTGAATGTGGAGCAAGGTTGGTGCGTTCGACTAACATTAAAATAGAACAAATAACTTACCGCACGCACACTTCATTACACATGATGCTCGAGTACTGTTTAATTTGTTTGTTTATCTCTTTCTCACCTATTGGCTATATTGTAACTTCACTACGTAGGATGTTTCTGTTCCATGACTCCAATTTAGACTACAGATAGGTAGTTCACCTAGAAGTGTAGAAAAGGTATTTCATAATATTCATTATTAAACGCTTTTATTTAATTTGACCTGTTTGTTTGGGTCAAATCTAATTTATAGATCTGAAAAGTAGGTGTTCTGTTCAACGATATGAATAACGATCACTCGGCTGATTTATGTACGATTTCGATCACTTTCAATTTCTAAAAAAAAAAATTCTAATGTTCTATACATTATAATAGTATCTATATTCAAAGACTGATTCAGATTTCAAATAATAAACCAAACATTAAATTTCTCGATGTAGGTATTATTAGTATATAAATATATAGGTATATTATTCACGGCCAAGTAGGGGAAACCCGGGCAAAAAAAAATTAAAACAAAAATAAAACTGAACCTCTTTATCATAAAAAGTATAAGTGATGAAGATAAAATTAATATCTCAAATCAGTCCCTATCTGTAAAATAATATATTTAGCTCAAGTTATTCCACCTGGTTTTAAAAGAAAACTATCAAATCCTCAAAATTGTTACTTCGTACAGTTCGTACATGAACTCAATGCGGAATAGTAATTCCTAGTACCTACCTAGTCAGTATTTTAATGTTTTTAAACTCATTACAACACACTGTTTCGAAGGGGCTCTCAATGCCCATACACCTACCCAACACATAACATTCATACCAGGACTTACAGTTATTTTCCACGTTTATTACGAACTTTATATAGTTTGGGAAACAACAGTTTTACTATCAGTGAACCTCGTCTGTGACCTAGTGACCTACTTACGCGTCAGAGTAGCAGCAATCGTTTGTACCGTCCACAACGTATATCTATTTGTCCGTATACGAACACACTCACACTCGAAACGAATTAATGTAGCTAACTAAACTACGCTTATCATAAATGTGTACCAAAACGTGAGACAGAAGAGATTCAGTGGTTTAGAAATTATTTTACAGACTACAAAGCAAAATGAGGTCCTTATGCCGATCATTTAATTATATTGAAATCGTAAAATTTTTTGTTTCCTTCTTTATCTTTAAGCGAAGATTTGTTCACCGGGACTTAAAATCTACTATTAGCAGATTAACACATCTGTTGAAAGAAGAAAAAGAAGTTAATCTGCCGAAAATAAACAAATACTTAAAAACTAACTTATTGAAAATCATGTAACATTTATATTTATTTCATTCATATATTATTACGTAATGCTTTTAGCTAATCGCTATTTATTATGATGGGCCAGTAAAAATAATTCAGATGACGCACAGTTCTTTTTTTTCCGTGCGGAAATCCTTATGGATACCCACCCCGCGGCCAGCGGGGCTGGTTATGTCGGACTCTCTCGTGACCTGGCTTACATCACTTGGCGCCGACAACTGCGAAATCTTAAAGTTCTTAAACATTTTATGGCTAGGAACACTCTATTAGACATTTTCAATTAATTGCATTTAATTGTACAGCAGCCCATGTACCTTTCGGCCACCTACCCATTACACTTTCTTCAATTCGGTAGAATAAGTTAGTGTCTACTTAGGTCTACTTGGTTTTACAAACCTAGTAGACCTGGGTAAAATAAAGTATCTGAACCTAGTCAGACAATTCTTAGAGATAACTACCAACTATAACCATAATATTACATTGATAATTTGCAAGGAACCACGGCAGAACAGGTGGGAATAGACGGCTTGTTAATGATGTGAATGTTACATTATAATAAAATTATGATATTGACCTAGATCAGCCTTTTACTTTTTTTTCAAAGTGGGCGACAACCTCACGTGTGGGTGCTAGAAGCCTACAGAAGAACGGTATGGGTTAAGGAAACCAGAAGAAGGGAAGGTTGTAACATATCTAATATTAGAATCTACAGTACCCAAAACTAGATTTGTTGATGCCTTTCGTAATAAAATTTATCATGGGTTTCAAAGGCAAGTTCGCGCAACGGTAGCAATCACGTTTTAAGTTTTGCTGAACAACGTCATTTGTTCACCCCTGCATGAAGCCTTTGAATGTTTAGTAAACTTTTAAGGTTCTCTATCCAAAAGGTTAAAACGGCACCCTATTACTAAGATTCCGCTGTCCGTGTCTGTCTGCCACCAATGGTTATAGAAACCACAACCTGAACTAGTAATTAACTTTTATTTTATAAAATACTAGCGGCCCGGGTGTAAATTCCAGTTTTCCAATAAAATATAATATAGCCTATGACACTCAGAAATATTATGGCTTTCTATTGGTGAAAGAATTTTTAAAATCGGTTCAGTAGATCCCGAGATTATCCCTTACAATTTAACAAATATACAAACACACAAACTTTACTTCTTTATAATATTAGTATATCTATATAGATGAATAAGTATTACGGCCAAAAATAATTCAAAATCTCTAATTTTCTCATACTACCGTACGGGTGTGTACAGTTGTGTGGCATACGGATATATGAAGGCGATACGATACAGACGGCAATAGTTATTTGAAAGCACGTACCTACTGTACTTATTTAATACTAGCTGGCCCTCCCCGGCTTCGCCCGTGGCGTATTTCGAACCATGATGCACTCTTTTTAACCAATATAAGTATGCCCATAATTTATCAGTTTCCCTAAAATGTATGGGAATCTACCGGATTTGTTCACATTCATTATTATTGCTCCGCTCCCTTGGCAGTAGCGTGATGATATTCAACCTATGACACTCAGCAATAATGTGGCTTTCTATTTGTGAAAGAATTTTTTGAATCGGTTCAGTAGATCCCGAGATTACCCCTTACAATTTAACAAATATACTGTAAACACACAAACTTCACTTTATAATATTAGTACCTATAGATATAGATGTACTTAAGTAATTCGCATAAGTTACAAGAAAGTAGACCTTATTGTAGGTATATTATTTATAACGCTGCTCATCAGCAACCCACGTTGCATTTCATAGGGCTTCTTCTCAGCATTAATTATTATTTGAGAGCCCTCGTCCTTGATAAATCGTAATCAGAAACTCGTGTATACAATATACAACGTTCTACATTTTAGTATGTACCTCTCTATATCATATCTAGGTATTGTCTCTTTTTCAGTCCTAGCTTCCGACCGCGGCTTCGCCCGCGTGGAAGTCGCTATCGACACTGTAAAAAGATAATATATTATTATAATACCAGTTTCACAAAAAATATTTAAACCAAAAATATTGTCAATTAATTGCGGTTTATGATGTATTAAAAAAAACTACTTAGTAGATCTGGTTCAAACCAATTTTCGTTGGTAGTTTGCATGGCAATGTACATTATATTTTTTTTTTAGATTTATCATTCTTATTTTAGCAGTTAGAGGGGGGACACACACATTTTTCCACTTTGGAAGTGTCGCGCAAACTGTTAGGTTTAGAAAAAAAATTATGTTAGAAACCTCAATAGCATTTTTGAAGACCTATCTATATACATATCACACGTATGGGTTTGATGAAAAAATAAAAAAAAGTTTCAGTTCTTAGTATGGGGACCCCCAAAATTTCATGCTTATTTTCTGTTTTTTTTGTGTAAAATTCTTAATGCGGTTCACAGAATACATCTACTTACCAAGTTTCAACAGCATAGGCCTTATAGTTTTGGAGAAAAGTGGCTGTGACGTGCGGCCGGACAGACGGACAGACAGACAGACAGACATGACGAATCTATAAGGGTTCCGTTTTTTGCCATTTGGCTACGGAACCCTAAAAAGAATCGCTAGAAGGGCCTTCGAAGCGTTCTTGGCTGTCACTCTTTATTGTAGGCGTGATAATGGCGGGTACTCCAAATTGAACGGGAAAATTTACAAATCGATCATTAGCGTTGTCGTAATAATGTCTGAGTGTAGTGTTACGAAAGCGATGGATCAAAGAAAATTGCGCACAGCTTAAATTCAAATGTTAAGGAGGAAGTTAATTGTAAAAATGAATAAGATTAGAAAAGTACATATCAAAGAATCAAAGAAAATGGCGAATGATATGATATGATGGGCATATAATCCGAAGGGTAGTAAACTGGATGAACCGTGTGAATGAAAAGCCGTCCTCTAAAGCAGCGGTCGGCGACCCGCGGCCGTCTTGCTTGCGGCCCATAAAAAAATGTTTTTTGTAAATAAGTTATTTAAACATATCAAAGTCAAAATCAAAAATCATTTATTCTGTATAGACCATTTTAAGCGGCACCTACAAAACTTCAAAATTATAAATATTTAAAACTAGAAGCAAATGGACCACCGCACATAAGGGTATTACAATTATCTGGCCGGTCAAAATTATGTATACCTTTTTTATTACACAAAATACGTTTCTATATCGTTTTGTACTATAAAAAAATTTTTGTGATGGGTATAGGTACCTACGTATAATTTTTTTTTTTTTAAATTGATTTAATGTTGCTTTAGTCTAATAAACCCATTTTTAATAACCTCCAAACAAAAAGCATTAATTTTAATTAGCTAGATGATGATGAATCGAGATTGCAATCTATCCTTGAAAACTTTCGTGCGAAACTGTTCCTGTACATCTTAAAATGTTTATTCCGGGCTTCGGTAGCCTCTTTGAGTTTGAGCTACCAGGGGAGTCTCTAAAACATACAGAAATCGTGTGAAAACGAAAGAAAAATAAAGTTGAAAAAAAATATTTTTACGGTACCTTCTTTAAAATGATAATAAAACAAAAACCTGCAGCTAATTTTACAGTTACCATGTTAGTAGAAGTCCATTGAATAATTTCCAGCAAAAAATTAGGACGGGGAGCACCGAGGAGTATAACTAATACCTTAGAGAAGAAAAAAGTGACTAGAAAATTATAAATTAATTATGTCATAGTTTCGAACGTTCATTCTGCACTAATTTCTACCAAATTTACAATCGTATATAAGAACTTGGGACGACATGGTCGTCAGACTCTAACCAATACTGCTTAACATCTCAGTTTTTTCTGAATAAATATGCATTGTAAAATTAGATATTGCCTAAGTATACCGAAAATATGACTTTTCTTTTCATTGTTTTTAGTTCAAAAAATAGGTCGAAAAATAAACAATCAAATTAAGTCAAAATATATAACTTATTAGATTCCTTATCAAATTTTAAACGAATTCTATGATGCACTCACATGAAAACGCAACGTAGACTGAAATAAATGTGATATTCTCTTGCACTTCATACATTTCACTACCTGGTTGTGACGTCACTACTCAGTACTATTTTGTATGGAGCGTTTTTGAGTGGCTCGAGAAATGGAATTTTCAATGAAACTATTTGTCATAACAAAATATAACTTTTGCAGTTCATTATAATATTTCATTTTTCAGCAAAAAAAATTATTCCTCATCCCTATTAGACCAGTGCCGATAGACTTTGAGACAAAATAAATTTATAGTAGGATGAAACCTGTTGGAAAAGGATCAGAATATAACAAAAATAAAAGGAAAAATAAATTACGGGCGATCTGAGGTCGGGAAGTGGGGAGGGGGGTGAGTTTTAAGGGTAAAAACGGTTTATCTCGATTTCCGGTAAAACTACAAGTCCTATGGAAAAAAGTTAAATGACAAAGTTGTAGGTAATAAAGAGACCTACAACTTTTCATTTACACTTTTTTCACATAACCTCAAAATGTATGTTAAAAATTCAAATAATCAAGTTTTTGGTTTTTTATTTTTATTTTAAGTAAAACAAATTTGTTTTCCACGAAATTTGGTAAAAACTTAGCTTTTTATGTCCTAAAGATGCTGTAATTTTTTTGATTTGAAATATTCTTTTTTTCAGCTTATTTTGACTAAATATCGAAAAACCACCCTAATTTTCAATCGAAAATTCTCACGTCAAAATATCAGCTTTTTAAAAAAAGTCAAAGAGTTTTTTGTTCTTTGAAATCTCTTCTTTCTGATGATGTAAAAATATATATACATTGCTATGGTAAATGTTCTCAGAAAATGTAAAGAATAAAAACTCGAATTCGAAATTAATATTTTTGTATTTAGTCATTTCCTCGCTGAGGTGGGATGAGAAGTTACAAGTTGCACTATAACTTCATGGTTGCACTCGAGTGCAAAGATTTTTCACCTTGTGCACTTTTGATACCCTCGCTAAAGCTCAGGGTTCTATTTTGTGATTATTGTATTTAGTCATTTCCTCGCTGAGGTGGGATGAAAAGTTACGTGTTGCACTATAGCTTCATAGTTACACTCGAGTGCAAAGATTTTTCACCTTGCGCACTTTTGATTCCCTCGCTAAAGATCTGGGTTCAATTTTTAGAACCCTTCGCGTGCTCAGTTTTGATGACCGAGCAAGTGAAGGGTTCTTAATTTGAATCACGAGCGCCGCGAGCGATTCACAAAATAGAACCCTAAGCTTTAGCGAGGGAATCAAAAGTGCACAAGGTGAAAAATCTTTGCACTCGAGTGCAACCATGAAGTTATAGTGCAACATGTAACTTTTCATCCCACCTCAGCGAGGAAATGACTAAATACAAAAATATTAATTTCGAATTCGAGTTTTTCTTCTTTGCATTTTCTGAGAACATTTACCATAGCAATGTATATATATTTTTACATTATCAGAAAGAAGAGATTTCAAAGAACAAAAAACTCTTTGCCTTTTTTAAAAAAGCTGATATTTTGACGTGAGAATTTTCGATTGAAAATTAGGGTGGTTTTTCGATATTTAGTCAAAATATGCTGAAAAAAAGAGTATTTCAAATCAGAAAAATTACAGTGTCTGTGGGACATAAAAAGCTAAGTTTTCACTAAATTTCGTGGAAAACAAATTTGTTTTGCTTAAGATAAAAATAAAAAACCAAAAACTTGATTATTTGAATTTTTCACATACATTTTGAGGTTATGTGAAAAAAGTGTAAATGAAAAGTTGTAGGTCTTTTTATTACCTACAACTTTGTCATTTAACTTTTTTCCATAGGACTTGTAGTTTTGCCGGAAATCGAGATAAACCGTTTTTACCCTTAAAACTCACCCCCCTCCCCACTTCCCGACCTCAGATCGCCCGTAATTTATTTTTCCTATCATTTTTATTATATTCTCTTCCTTTTACAACAGGTTTCATCCTACTATAAATTCCTTTTACTTTTTACCATTTTCATAGCTATCGGCCACGGAGCACAATCTATCGGCACTGGTCTATATTGTACGCATAGAAGGAAGAAATATAAAACTTTGAATTCCTTCTTGCCCCTGCAATTTGGCTATAGACATTATTATTCATTTTAAAATAATTCTATTTTTTACAAGTGTGTTTAAGTATGTGTGTGTGGAGGTGGTAGGTGGGCACTGCTATCGATAATACGATAGGGATCCTACTTAGGTATTATATAATGACAGCTGCTATAAAAGATATAACTAGATAAAGTTGGGCATAGACCTTAGTATGACACAGTGAGTCAATAGGTATATTAGCTCATGTCGTTGATGTCATATTTAGTGCGCAATGTCATTCATCTAATGACTAATATTCCGTTCGTAACTAATGAATGAGTGAATAAAGATGGTTACCATGTTAAAAAAATATCTTAAAATATTCAAAAACTACGAGTATCGTTCGTTGCGACACTGAATCGAATTAATTACCTCGCAACCGGCGTAGTACTAAAAAACGGTTTGCGCAAGAGTCGATCCGCACCTTGACACAGATAGCGCTCAAACTGTCGTTTTGAATACACAAAAACCGGACGCTACCTCCACTATTTTTAAAGTTAGTTGTGCGCAACCATACATTCGCATTACTTACACATTGTAATATTCCAACAAGCCCATTGACTAGTTGAGGCCACCACTATTGTCTTACACATGATTCTTATTAAAAAAATTGGATAATTAGACATACTTAAACTTATCACATTCATAACAAGAGCGAGCAAAGGTAACCAGTAACATAGTATTAAAATTTAGTCAATTATTGAGTATGGATTAGTTTTTACAGCTGATAACGGCCCAAAATATGTCAATCTGTATCTGTATCTGTACATTGAAAATATCAAAAAAATAAATGGCTATAATGGATAAAAATGTGATTTTTTTTTTGTGTCTGTCTGTTTGTTTGTTTGTTTGTTCAGGCATCACGCAAAAACTACCGGTTCGATTACGATGAAACTTAGCATAATTACTCTTTAATATCCTGGGGACCACACTGGGTACTTTTTATCCCAGAAAAGTACATACCACAAAAAACAAACTTAGTTTTGCGGTTCGATCCCTAGACCCGATAACTGTACCAACCGCAAATAATAAGTTTGTCGTAGGTTACGTCACCCGCAGTGGAGTTAATTAAGCGCTGCGCTGGTGCCTGCGGCCTATCCGGCCGGGGGGTGGGAGTAGGGGTGCAAGTGGCCTTCTAGAGGGCTGGTCCGAGGCTCCCCACGTGCCCCTCTGACTAGCAGAGGGCACAGGGGGCGAGCTGATTGGCCGCACGCCGATGGTTGGGTGACAGGACGGCCGCCTGTCATCCTTTACTCCACCGTCGCGTCGGTGAAGTGCTCGCCCCACCCTCCTTTCGGGGGTTCGAGGGGGCCATCTTAAAACCATAGATGGCTCAGGGCTGCCCAGGGTCAACTGGGGAGCGCGGGATATGTTCTAAGGAATCTTACAACTAAAGACTTAAGACAGACTTAACCACTCCTCATGGCTGACGGGGGCTCACGGGGTTGGTATCCAAAGGAACTTCCGCGCGAAAAAAGGAATTTGAAACGAAATTCACGCGGACGGAGCCGCGGGCGACAGCTAGTAAATAATAAATGGTTACAAATGGTTATGTGTTAAGACTTATCTCACCAAACACATACCTGTTAAAAAGGGGCCAAGTTCCTATGGGCTTTGTTCGCCTAACATCCCGTTCCCACTTGTCATGTTGTGTCGTGTCCGATTTTTTATCGGATGTTGCAGTGGCAGAACATTATGTAATGAAGCTGTTCACACTTGTCGGAACACGTTTTTTGTCGTGTCCGACAAGAAATGTCGTGTGTTTTGCGAGCCCTCGTCGTCCGTAAAAAATGGTGGTCGGATCGCGCTCGCCTATAGTTATGAACGGCGCTGTTCTCACTTGTCGCGTGTCCCGTCCGTTGTCTATACACATACACACCTGTGAGGCCGTCCCCTCTCCTCACCCCGCAACCGCTACCCCTCATTCCGGTCGTGCCCGACACGTCGTCGCTGCGATATCGCCACACAGCGCGATTCGATCCGATTTTTATCGTAAGTGTGAACAGTGGCTCCGACATTCGATAAAAATACGGATCCGACACACGACAAGTGGGAACGAGCTGTATAGGGTGCGTCCGGAGTGGCTACGCTCTACGCAGCGTAGAGCGTAGAGCATTTAAAACAAATGACTGATACTCGCCGATAGTAAAGGGAAAAAAAGAGTAAAATAATTCGGAGTATCGACAATTTCTCAAATAGTCTAACGAATTAGTGGAGTCAATTTAATAGGCCACATTTGACAATTCATCAAAATTCAACATCGCAACCTTTTACGCGACGCGCCGCGGTGGGCATCAAATTATATATTTTTCGTTTTGTTAGAACTGCACAATTGCTTAACTTTTTTCAATTACTATTACATATTTATTGTAATAATGACAAATACAAGTAATTTTACGTTTTGCTTTCACCAATAAACCATTCTAAACATAATAAACAATTTCTGATTTATAGAACTGAACGTCATTACCTTGTCATTACAATGTTCTGTCAGTTAATCCTTTTTCTTTTTAAACATTAGGCATGTTACTCTAAAAATCGAAAGCTGATAAGTAGAATCGAATGCAATGATTACTTGTGAAGAAATATCATCATAAAATTAATAACCACGTTGTGACAAAAAAAATTACTGATTGCATTTTTTGCATTAGTATCGATCACCAATCATCCCCCAATAGTTATTTTGTAAATATATTCAATGAACAGAATTGACCTCTCTACAGTTTTATTATAAGTATAGATCATTTACTTGTCTTATTTTGCTCCTTAAATTTACGAAAGAAAAAATAATAATGAGACAGGGATTCACCTGAGGATTTTAAAAATTCACATTATCTTTCAAGTCCGTATCGATTCATTCGTTTTAATCGACCTTTTTTAACAGGTCACCTCATTATGAATATAAAACTGACAAACGTCAAATGTGGCCTATTAAATTGACTCAACTATAAACACTTATTTTTTTCTGTGAATATATACAGAGTAAACGTTTAAACGGTGCGTGGATGGCCATATTCTAAACCAGCGTTCGGCAACCTTTTGGCAGGCAAAGGCCACAAGGTGACAAAACAAACTAAAGGAGGGACGCACTTGTGATATTAACCCTAGATTCTACCTGATACTTACGTATAATTAGTCATATCCCATAGTAAAAATGAAAATGCTTTTAAAATTGTTACCTAACTATTTTATAAAAAAATTAAGGTGATGCCTGAGGTTGCATTTGGGAGGCTATTTCTTGTATGTTAGCTGTCATAATTAGTAATTATTATAATTATAATTTATGAGACGAGAAGCATAATTATATTTATTTTTTCTAAAGTTTGTTCGCATAAATAAGTGCTTCCAAAAATTGTAATGAACAAACTGCCGAGCAAACCTTTTCAATTCGTCAAAATCAGATGGCAACCTCCCATAAGTCATTGATTTCATAGAAAGTGCTTTTGAGGGCAATATTAGATTGAAGATCAATCAGGTTCATTTGTAAATGACTCGGTGCTTCCTTAATATCACACGATAAAGGGTTTGCAAAAATCGTCAGTTTGCTCAAACACCATGATAACTTATCATGGTCTACCAACCAATTATTAACCAATGAGTATTCGTTCACGTGCAGAGCGAAGCGCTTTGTTGAACCTGGATCCACACTAAACGGTCGATCGTAGTTCGTTCATGCATTTATTTTGATAAACCAATAAATAATAGACCAAAAAAAAACAGCCCGCTGAGTTTCTTGCCGGAGTCTTCTCAGGTCTGGGCCGCGTTTCGAACCGGTGCACATAGGGGTATTGAAGGAATTTGGCCGGCCATAAATCGATTTTGTCAAAACTAGTTTAGAGAAATAGAAAACCCACGTACTACTAGCTCGATAGTTCCTACACACTATTTACCCCTTCCCGGCACCCTTCATATCGCTTAAGTTTGTTTTTACTGCAGTCGAAAGTTGACTAACATCTATTTGCGTACGCGTCCCTTATCGGTTTCAAGAGAGAACGTAGAGATTGACGTTATATTACTTTAAGTTGGTGCTTGTTAGTGAAAAACCAATAATTGATTGTCATAATACAGGTAAGAACACATAATTTTAACCTAATAGTCCGAGATCCCACTGCAAAATCATGCATGCATCGATCGAATGTTTGCTAAAAACCAAATTTTACGCATATTTATGATTAGGAGAACATATATTTACTAGGTTGCCTATCAAAATGTGGCCGCTAATATGTTTAATTCAATTATTGCTTATTCATTTATCGGAAAAAAAAATTCTTCATATGGTTTTTAAATAAAATATCATCCACGTCACGGCAATACACATAAGGACTCTGAAAAATCACGGTTGCCGTTGCGCACTTCGCCGTGCCTCTTCGCAGCCAGGTGTAAACAGGTATTTAAAACATACCTACATACATGCATGCATAATTTTGCAGTGGGATCTCGGACTAGACTAAGATCCCACTGCAAAATCATGCATGCATCGAATATTTTCTTAAAACCAAATTTTACGCATATTTATGATTAGGAGAACATATATTTACTAGGTTGCCTATCAAAATGTGGCCGCTAATATGTTTAATACAATTATTGCTAATTCATTTTTCGGAAAAGAAAATTGCCTTGATGCCTCTTCGCAGCCAGGTGTAAACAGGTACGAAGAGGTATGGCGAAGTGCGCAACGGCAACCGTGATTTGTCAGAGTCCTTATGTGTATTGCCGTGACGTGGATGATATTTAATTTAAAAACCATGTGAAGGATTTTTTTCCAAAAAATGAATTAGCAATAATTGACTTAAACATATTAGCGGCCACATTTTGATAGGCAACCTAGTAAATATAAAATATGTTCTCCTAATCATAAATACCTATGCGTAAAATTTGGTTTTTAGCAAATATTCGATGCATGCATGATTTTGCAGTGGGATCTCGTACTATTAGGGAATATTCTGATACATTTAGTACGACCAGTTGGTAGTGAAATTGTGAGGAATCCTTCCTTAGTAGATGCTAAAAAACCCGACTGCCTAAAAACTGAAAAGAAAAAAACAAGCACTTAGATTGATGTTCGGTGGTCTAGAAACATAACAACTGAACAGTCGGGATCCATTATTCGACAGCCAATCTAATTTTTCCATGGATCCCGACTGTTTTTGAATTTTTAAATTTTTTTTTTTTATTTTATACTTTTTAGTTATTTACATAGCTGCCCGGATAATAATGAAGTATAAAATCTATCTTTTATGGAGTTAATAATATTCGTGTAGTGAAAGGACATCACCGAAATTCAACCTTAATTATTATATTTTTGCTCATATCTCCGGTTCTACTAAACCGATTGTAATCAAACAAACGTAAGATTTTAAGTCTGACCAAGACCTTTTAAACAAATAAAACCGCATCGAAATTCGTTCAGCAGTTTTTGCGTCCATCGCAGTCAAATGTTTGTAGTGGCAAAAATCCGCCATTTTGATTTTCTAGAAATTGTAATGTACCTGGTGTCACTCACACAATCATGACGAAACAAACAACACCTTGTTTGTCAAAATCTGTCAAGCGGTTCAGGCTGTAGAGCGTGCAAGACAAATTTTCAAGATTTTCATTTTGCCGCCAAAAATCCGCCATTTTGATTTTCTAGAAATTTTAATACCTATACCCAGTGTCACTCACACAATCACGACGAATCGAATGATACCTCGCACGTCAAAATCCGTCAAGCCGTGTAGGCTGTAGTCCGTGACAAAGAAATGGACATACATACATACATTCATACATACATACATACATACATACATAGTCTCGAAAAACATTACCCTCCTTTCTTCGGCAGTCGGGTAAAAACAAGAGTCAGCGGCTTATTGATGAAAATTAGATACCATAATAATCTAATAATAGTCTCAGACATTTTCCCTATAACGCTATCTAGTAACAAACTAAGACAGATAGTTACATCTTGGTTCTAGAAAACTGATTGACAACTAAAATTACAAAGGTACATTCAATTTAATTAATAAAACTCTTTAATGCACAAAATATGCTAAATACATAATGTTCAGATCAAATCCTTACGAAAAAATATTAGCAATATATTGAATTTTAAAATAATTACTATATTAAAAATGCTTTCTTCAGGTATAAGAAATTTAAAATTATTAGGCACTTTTGATTAAAAAGCAACCCGTAAATAATATGATTTTCAAAAATTGTAATTTATACTATTAACGCATGAATTTTAAAACCCAAAACACAGCTAATAATGCCCCTTAAGACCTCAGTGGCCATGCTCTCGATAGCTCTCCTTAGATGGCTCACCAGCAGACTAGGTCGAGGAGAACAACTACAAAGCTGCGTCATTATTTAATATGCGAACTGGTCCGAAGATTGCCATCCACTGCTGGTTTTATTAGCTAAATTCTCGAACTTTCTGAAACAAACATTACCTTGTGTTTGATTGAATGGAAGTTTTCGTAAATTTACTTGTAAACAGGCAGGTTGGAGGTAAAAGATGCAATGTATGGTATGTAACATATATTGAACGTTATTATATACACTGTGTTTACTTTCGTGAATGGCCTCACAAAATCAAGGTAAATTACCTAAAATTAATAATCGTTGAAATTAGTAAATCTTTAAACGTTTCAGCAAGCCGGTATAACGAAAATCTGAATACTTCCGACGCATTTTAAAACATGTGATGGTTAAGTTACTGACTACTATATCCTACTCAATTTTAGAGAGACACGAAATCAAGACCACTATAATGCGCATATATCTATTATATTCGATCCCTAGACCCGATTACTGTACCAACCGCAAATGATAAGTTTGTCGTAGGTTACGTCACCCGCATTGGAGTTCACTAGACGCTGCTGCCTGCGGCCAATCCGGCCGGGATGGGAGTGGCCCTCTAGAGGGCTGCTCCGAGGCTCCCCACGTGTCTCTCTGACTAGCAGAAAGTACAGTGGAGAGTGGGCGAGAGGCGAGCTGAATATTGTCCACGTGCCGATGGTTGGGTGACAGGACGGCCGCCTGTCACCCTTTACCCCACCGTCGTTGGTGAAGTGGTGCGATGTTCGGCCCACCCCCTTCAGGGATTCAAGGGGGCCATCTTAAAACCGTTGATGGCCCAGGGCCAACTGGGAAGCGGGATATGCTCTAAGCAATCTTACAACTGAAGACTTGAGACAGACTTAATCACTCCTGATGGCTGACGGGGGTGGCATCCGAAGGAACTGCCGTACGAAAAAAGGAATTTAAAATGGAATTCGAAATCCACGCGGGCGGAGCCGCGGGCAACAGCTAGTATATATAATAGATTATTGCTAATAGACTGACTATTATAGACTGGTCGAAAGATCTGTTACAATCGTACGATAAAGCAGTCGAGAGTGGCTAGACTTACAGGAGGTAGGACACAACGGTATCTCCCGTCCGAAATGAGCTGTCCGACTGGGGTAGTACCTCCGCCCTACAGAACACCGCGGCCATAATAACCATCGAGTTGTGTTCCCGCCGGTAAGTAGGGTAGCCAGAGCTCAATTTACCCCTCCTCCTCCCATCCCTTCCTAGCCTCCCCACTCCTTCCCAGCCCTCCCCCCTTCCCTTCAGGGTAGGCAGCGCGTGTGTGACACCCTTAATGTTGCACACGTTCATAGGCCACGGTGACCGCTTCCCATCAGGTGGGCCGTGTGCTTGTCTGCCACCTAAGTAGTATAAAAAAAAAAAAAAAAAAAAAAGACTTCTCTAGACTAGACAGATCAATTGTGCGGGGTAAGCAGGATAAGGGAGGCGAGGGCGAGGCAGCTGTACCACAGAATAAATAATAATACGACGTACAGAAGTTGTTTATACTAAAATGTGCCGTGCGAGATTATAAAGTATGACATCATAATGGTTATAAGAATTTGAATGTGATTTTTTAACAGAATGATGTACCTACAAGTAGATTTAAAATTTTAACTAGACCTATCTGTCATGTCATGAATTAACCATATTTTACCTTCTCTCTTTTTTAGGATTCTGTACCCCAATACGAGAGAGAAATAAATACGAGATCCTATTACTAAGGGTCGGTTCACATAATAACGGAGGATCCGTCGCGTATTGTCGGTCGCGTAACGCCAGAACAGACAAATGTATAGAATATGTTCGTCCGTCGTGCGTACAGCGTCAATTCCGTTTTCGTCAATGCGTTGTCAGGCGACGTATGAGATTTATGAGATAAGTAGGTATAAGAGATTATTTGTAACAGATCGTAACAACTTTTTTGAAAATGTTTGATACAGAACGATTTATCACGGAAGTGCAAAATGGGACTTCGAAATTTCGTATCATATTTTTTAGTTATGAAGCATTTAACATTCGTAAGGAGTAGGTAAATCACTCAGAAAGGATTGTATAGACAAGTGGTAATACTGAAAAAAATTTATAGGATAGGTAGGTACTCTCTTAGAATAGTTATTCCGCGTGGTCAAATTAGTTAGACAAAATACACTTTTTAGATAAACGTGTGTGTCAAATCACTTGTTAGAGTTTAAGAAAAGTACAGTTATTTCGAAAATAACAACAATTATTCACTTTTTTTTCTCCGTTATTAATATAATATAAAAAATTGTTAACGTAATTTGTCAGGAAAATTACCGATACTTATTTCTTTAGGCAAATATTCTAATTGGCATTTAATTTAAAGCTCTTATAAACGGGTTAGGTTTTGCTGCAATTTGTGGCTGCAACAATTTTTTTTTTTTTTTTTATTCATGATAGGCTTACGTTTGACCTCAATCTCACCTGATGGTAAGTGACGATGTGGTCTACGATGAATAACGCTTGCCTAGAAGGAACCTATTCACTCGTGACTTGAAAACTCCCAGGTTATAGCTTTCCGGAAACACAGACTCAGGCAAGGAATTCCACTCCTTAGCTGTACGCACGATGAACGTGTCAGCAAAGCGCTTTGTGCGTATGAGTGGAATATCGACCATATAGCGGTGGCGTGACGCTGTTCGTCTGGTCGTTCGTTGATGGAAAGGACTTGGAGGTATCAGGTTGTGCAATTCCAGAGCGCACTCCCCGAAATGTATCCGATAGAACACCGAGAGACCTGCAACTTTGCGTCGATGGGCAAGGCTTTGAAGTCTTTTCTCGACTAGTGCATCGTTATTGATGAGCTTCTTGGCTCGTCTCTCGATCGTCTCCAGCGCGTCAAGTTGGTATTTAGCTGAGCCATCACACAGATACGAGCAGTACTCCATACAGGATCGGACCTGCGCTTGATACAAGTTGAGCAGTTGCTCCGGTGTGAAGTACTGTAGCACTTTTGACAGAATGCCCAGCTTTCTTGCGGCCATTTGAGCTTTAGCCTCAATGTAAGTCCCAAAGTTGAGGGTGGATGTGAGAGTTACGCCAAGAAGCTCGAGGCGGTCGGTTATCGGCACTGGTACACCTCGGAAGGAGGGATTTGGCTGGAATTGACTTCGCTTGGCAGAAAGAAGACACGCCTGAGTCTTAGCAGCATTGAACTTAACCAGGTTAGCATCACCCCAGTCGGAGACCGCCTTCAAGGATAAGTTCAAGCGCCCAACCATCGCCTCTCGGAGAGATCGGATGTGTGCCGCGCTGGCTCCAGAATTAGACTCATACTTCTCGACCACTGTGCTGTCATCTGCGTACCCAAAAGTACCGGGTTTGAGCAGGTCATTTATGTGCAGCAGGAATAGAGTAGCCGAGAGTACGGACCCCTGAGGAACCCCAGCATTGATCTCAAGCTGGTCTGATGCGCAGCCATCAATGACCACACGTATGGCCCGATTCCTCAGGAAGTCGGCAATCCAGATACATAAGCCAGCGGGCAAGCCGTAGGACGGAAGCTTGCCAATTAGGCTATCGTGCCAGACCCTGTCAAATGCCTTCGAGATGTCGAGAGAGACGGCAAGTGCTTCCCCATGTTTCTCGATAGCTTCGCTCCATATGTGGGTGGCATACACAAGAAGGTCCCCAGTGGAACGGTTCTGACGGAAGCCATATTGCCGGTCACTGAGGAGATCATTCATTTCGAGGTATGCCAGGAGCTTTTTGTTCAGCACACGCTCCATACTTTTACAAAGTATGGACGTTACCGAAATTGGTCTATAATTGACAGGGTCTGCCCGGCTGCCCTTTTTGGGCACAGGTTGCACGTTAGCTTGCTTCCAAGCCCTCGGCACTCGACCAGCCTCATACGAGAGACGAAACAGGCGCGTCAATACTGGAGACAGCTCAGGTGCGCAGGTCCTCAGTACAATTGCAGGAATCCCGTCAGGTCCACTGGCCTTGTTCACGTCCAGATTACGTAGTACCCCACGTACATCCCGCTGACGGATGCTGATATCTGCAATGCGCGCCTCGCAACCGGCAGGAGGAGCAGGAGGCTTGGAGGTACCAGCATCCAGACGCGAAGACTCCGCAAAAAGCGAAGCAAATAAATTTGCCTTCTCCTCCGCGGAGTGGGCCAGCGTCCCGTCAGGCTTCTGCAGTGGAGGCAGTGAGGGGCAGCAGAAGTTTGACTCAACCGACTTTGCTAGGGCCCAAAACGCTTTACTGCCCGCTGGGTATGAAGCAAGTTTGCTCCCAATACGGCCAATATGATCGAAGCGGGCCTTTCGCAAAGTCTTCTTGCAAGACTTGGCAGCCCTGTTAAAGGCTCTCTTCCTCCGAGTTACGTCCCCCGTCTTGCGGTTACGGGCATCGACCCAGGCCAGGTAAGCCGCGTGCTTAAGGGCTTCAGCGCGGCCACATTCAGCGCTAAACCATGGTCGAGCCATGCCAGACATATCTACGTCAGAGAATGGAATGTAGTACTCCATTCCCTGTCGCAAGACTTCCACCACGGCATCCGCGCAGACGGATGGATCAGAAGAAGAGAAGCACGTAGGCTGCCATGGATAGGATGCGAAGAAGGATCGCATCTCATCCCAATCTGCTGACGTGTATCGCCATACCCGCCGGGAGCCCCTAGGACTGATGTCGATCGGGGAGTAAACCGATACAGACTTCACCAGACAGTGGTCGGATGTTCCTAAAGGTGAAGAAATGGACACCGAGTAGCGGTCTGGATCAGTTGTCAGCAGAAGGTCCAGGCAATTGGCTGTGTGTGTATCAACATCCGGTACCCTCGTTGCCCCCTGAACCAGCTGGGTGAGATCGAACGCTAGTGCCAGCTTACGAGTCTCTATCCCAGCGTGGTCGGTTCGCTGGTATGGGAAAAGCCACTCCTTGTGGTGGGCATTGAAATCCCCCAGCAATACCAATTGGGCAGAAGGGTACCGGTGCTGAGCTGTATCTGCTGCCTCACTGAGGTATTGCATGAGCCCAGTCGCCTCCTGGTCTCCACCATGAGAGCGATAGACACAGGCATAGACAATTTTGTCGATACCTGTATCCACCATCACCCAAATTGCAGAGAACCTGGGATCATCAAGATCAGGATCATCAATTGTGGCCCGGCAACATTGCAAGTAATCAGGCTATACAATATTGCAGTAATGTATTATTTTGAGTACGTATTATTAGTATTGCTAACTGTGTAATAATTGTGAAAAGTTGTTTTGCCAAATGATTGGGATCACAGAACAAAGAAAAATCCTTAGGACTAGAAATCGTATGGGGGCGTGTTTGTGTCGCCAAAAACCTAAGTGTAATTGCATTTACCTCACACATATACACTTGTGTATGTGCACAACGCAGGCTAAATAATCAAAAAACAAGTTTATGTGATTGATTTTAAGGTTTCTTTTCCTTTAAGTTTTCACGAAATATTTACTTCAATATTCTAGAAGTTTCTATACTTACCTGTCCAATTCAGGATGCTAAAATGATAATGTTGACAGTTCACGTCTATGAAGTATCGTATTTTTATATACAAAATAATAGGTACCTCTAAAATTATCGTAGCACATGGACAAGTACCGCCTACTTTTCGTAGTGAAGCGTCTTGCAAGAATTCAGCACAATTGACTATGACACAAAGGAATCGAATGTATCGAACTTAAATTAATTTATTGAAATTTTTAAGTACTTATCTACTACCATTTTTTGTAATATAATTAGCTAAGCTTTTGTAATATAATATTATTGAGTTGTCGTCGTGCCGCGGGCAGGTTCCCTCGCCACCATGCCCTGAATGATCTACTGCGGAGGGCTTTTGTTTCGTCGGATGTGCCTTGTACCCTCGAGCCGACGGGGTTGTCCAGGTCGGATGGCAAGAGACCGGATGGCTTAACCCTTGTGCCGTGGTAGGTGCTTGGTGTGGGATGCGACCTGCGTCAGTACTGTGGCGGCGAGTCACGTGGGCCGCACAGCTCTTTCCCCAGCGGCTGCAGCCGAAGATGCGGCTAGCTCGCGAAATACGCAGCTTTGGAGCCGCAATATACCGTGGTGCCAGTCGCGGTGGAGACCATGGGCAGTTGGGGCATAGACGCAAAAAAATTGATGGCAGATATTGGCCGTAGGATACGCGATAAATCTGGTGACTCTCGCTCTGGCTCGTACCTGGTGCAAAGAATAGCCATCGCGATTCAGCGCGGTAATGCGGCCAGCGGGCTGGGCTCCTTTGCGCGAGATGCGACGCGGGGCGGGTTATTTGTTTGACAAAAGCATTGCTGGCTACCTGATATTTAAAAATGTAATTGTTTTATTGATTAAGAATTAGGTAAATGTTTATTTAAAATCTATTATATTAGCTTAAATGGAAGACCTACAAAACAGCATCCCTTAGTAAAATTATCAATGAATACAATTAATATAAGTATAATGCAAAACATAATTACTGTATCATAAAACTTATCTTTTATCATCCTGAAATAAGTTACCTAAAATAATAAAAAAATAAATGCTTTTGTGTTTTTGTAACTATCGATTCCATATTCTACGGGAACGATAATCGAAAATCGATTAGATTCATTTTCGTTTATACTTCATGGGGTACTCTACTTAGAGCTGTCAAAACTATCATTTTAGTTAAGTTTGTGAAAATGTACAACAGAATCGACACCATGGGGGTCGATTCTAGTGTTTCCCGTATTTTGAGTTAAGTTAATTTCGTCCTTACCACTGTTATATTTAAGGACTGATTTGCAATACCATACAATAATTTTAGACATCTATTGGTGTATAGCAAAACTATAATGTACATTGATTTTGCTATTGACCGCTAGATGGGGTATTTGTGATAAATAAATTTGTGCTCTATTCCAACGTGGCTTAAACATAATTTTGTTGTATGTTACGTTAAAATGGGGGCAGATTTGATGGTACTCTGTAAACATCATTGAAGTTCATACATTGTCATAACCTACTTTAAATTCATTTTCAGTAAAAAAAGGCATGTAAAATATAAGAAGAGCAGAACGCTATTCTTATATTTTAAGGTAAAATGAATGCAACCAATAAGACGTCCTAGAAGTCTGTGTGAGTGTATTTTTTGGCGACAGCTATTCCTTTGTATTTTTACTTAATTACTACTTCTATGGTTTTTTAATGTTCTGTGATTGGGATACATACTTTGGCATGTGTCGCTTTGGGATTTTTTTGCCAAATATTAGTAAACCATAAATACTGTACATTGAGCCCTCGGACGGGACATTGTAAAGAACGTAGTTTTTTATTAAATGCCGAACTATTTCGTTAAGTTTATTGATTCACAAATTGTCACAAATTCGTACTCGTAAAATATAATAACAATGTTCAGAATATATACAGCTAAAGTTGGAGAATTCAGAAACACTCCGTCTGCACAATTGGAGGATCGAATGCTCTAAACAAACCTTCATAAAATCAAAACGAATAGTTAAAATTATTCGAATATTTGAGAATAGTTTTCTCAAATTCTTTCCTAATTTTTCACCAAAAATTGTAAAACAAATGTCTTCTATATTTTGAGATACCGAGTTACAGTTTTTTCACAGTGTAGCAGATCGAGAGCTCAAGTTAATTGATCAAAACTTCATCATTATACATTTCACAAATTTTTAATCATTACCATGAAGTTTTCACAATTTTTTCCTAAATTCTTCCTTAATTTCGTAGAAATACAACCACATTAAAAAAAATGAGCCCTGTCTCCACACGCACACGAATCTTTTTCCTAGTGGTCAAATCAGTTAAACAAAATAGTTCGACCACGAGGACTCAATCCAAGAAGTTTGACCAATAGGATTTTCTTTCCTCGTGGTCAAATCAGTTAGACAAAATAGTTTGACGACAAGGACTCAATCCAAGAAGTTTGACCAACAGGAATATTTTTCCTCGTGGTCAAATCAGTTTGACAAAATAGTTTGTCCAGCTGGAAGCTGTTACCGGGCTGTGTTTACCTGAAGCGTGAAAGTTAGTCAATTGAAATTTTCATAGAACATGAATTTCTGTTGCCACTATAACAAAAATACTAAAAACAAAATAAATAGATACCTATTTAGGGGCTCCCTTAAAACAAATATGATTTTTTTTGCTGGATATTAATAGCAGCAACAGATTAACGCTTCAAATATTAATATTCACAGAATATTCAGTTGTATAGGTAGGTAACTCGTTTTAAAAATAACTAATTACATTAAAATAAATATTTAAGGGAAGGCAATAAACGTGATTTTGCCGTATGAAGATATGAAAATTATTCTTTCGTGTGGAGTCTGGCTCGCTCTTGTCCGGTGTGTAAATAGTTGCACCATTCTTCTGCAGCGGTGCTACACCACAATTTTAGGAAATAAAAATAGTGTGAAACGATTATAATCGTTATTAGACAGTCTTCTTCAATTTAGAAGTCTTGCCAATGAAGCAATTGCCATTAATTTACGCCCGGACATTAAATCTAGTATTTATTAGTGAAAACTAATAGTTTACTTACCTACACTTTTATACTGTGCCCCATGCATATTCTGGAACGCACAAATAGTCGATACACACAATTATAACTAGGTACCTATGTACCCACGGAATAAAAAATACCTTATGTACCTACATCACATAATAAGAATAATGCCCGCGAGGCGCGAATCCGCCCACGTGGACGTCGATTTTCGCGTTTTTTGACTATAATATATCTCCGGTTCAACTCAACCGATTGTGATCAAACATGCGGAAGATTTTAAGTCTGGCAAGACCTTTCAAAAAGAAAACGGCATTAATATCTGTTCATTAGTTTTTGCGTCTATCGCGAACAAACAGAAGAATTCAGGATCGTCATATGCCTAACATAATCCCCACGGATATCCCCCCCTGCAGGGGAGTGGGGGTGGTTATGTCGGTGTCGAACCGATTAAAACCGCATTGTGTCTCGTCACATCACATCGGCCTCCGTGGCCGGGGAATCCGGTCCGCCCTTGAAAGGATATCCCAGAGAAATAGACAGAATATCGCCAATTCACAGACAAAGCTATATACTTCAAAATTTCATAATATAAAAAACTGAAAACAAGCCTTTTTTTATAATCTGGAACGCTGATGTCTACTACCTCTTAAAGGTGGCGTTACATTAATGACCACGACGGACGGTCTCTGACTAATGTGGCTATTATCGTACATAAATATTTCAAATTGTAAACTCGACTCGTGGTGTGGCTAAGTGGTAACTGAATAGGTTAACACAATATTAGCCAGGTACCCTTAGGATCAATAACATAATGCATTGAAATGAAAATGTAATGAAATAAAAGCGTTTATTCTCCTTAAAATTACACACATTACATATTATGTTTACCATTACTTACCTCCGCCAAACTGCATTGCAATTTGTTGCCAGATGCAACTCCCGCTGCAATTGAAATCACTCCGTGCCTGTTCCCGAAACTCAACTAATCATAGGCTATTTAAATGTCAAAATAGTTTAAGCCGTTGCGTGTCGTGTCATACGAACATCTCTTGCATAAATTACGGGTAGCTGGAGCCCTAAAAATCAGACAACCTGATCTTAACTACCTACCAAACTTTAATATCGCCAAGTGCCAACTTGCGTTTTGTAGGTCTTGTGACAGTCGCTTTATGAACAATAACGACTCGTTCTGTAAAACTGAAAGTTAGCCCCAACCTAATTTGGAAAAAAAAGGCTCGGAGTTAAAATTGAATTGTGAAAAATTCTTTTAGATATTCTTTTTACAGCTTCACTAGTCGGCCTTCGCTTCAACTGGAAATACTGAAATGGAATGGAATTATCAAACTTACCAGATATTTGCTGATTCCGTTATTATTACATTGAAAAAAATCGAGTTTCACTTAAAAAAATAACTTTTTCAGATTTTAGCTATAGTATAGTTCGATTACCGAGTGTTGCTAGCGAATTTTCGAAAATCTTTGCATACAGTTACATTACATAATATAGTTCCCCTCTATGTGGCATCCCCATAGGCCACCCGGTTAGGTTTCAGCATTGGTTTCTTCTTGAAACTGTTTCATGAACAAAGTTCAATATTAACAGACAGAAAAATCATTTTAGGATACCTATTTTCATTTTTACAAGCTTTTTTTTTAGTTTCACCTGTCCCGTTGTCTGTAATCAACATTGTCTGTAATCAAATCTTGCAAGCCATTTTTCGACCACTTCTGGTTATCCGATTGAGCTAAAATTTGGCATGCTCATGTAAGTCCCATGACAATGCAACATTGTAAAGAATAAAAGCTTGTTTTTAAAAATGATTTTTTTAAATAGCATCTTGTTTCGGTGAGTGCTCATTAGGTACTCAGACAAGTTTCAGAAGCAGCTTCACGTAATTCCTGCTGCTTATCTTCGGCCTCAAGGTACTAGTAACGTCACCGTATTCACGTCAACTACAATGGCACCTGACCTTCGCCTACTTATTCATTCGTTCGAAGCGAGCCATTGCTTGAATCTTTTCAACACATTTGCTTCTATCTCTTTCACACGTTTTGAACTAAATTGGGTTAGCACGTTGCAAATGCCCAATAAAATGAATGAATTTATATCCATATATTTATTATGTGACACTTAGGTATATTATATTACACTAGCTGATGCCAGCGCAGCGGCAGCACCCGCGCAGAGGTCGGTTATGGTTTTTAGTCATTATCTCCGTTTCAACCAATGCAGGGAGCATTGGTAGAACCGGAGATAATTACTAAAAAATCTGCTGTGGTTTTCCCTAGCGTCTACAATATGAGGTTCTTCACGAAGGGCTTTAGATGGTTCTTACAAGGTTGGAGTGTAACGTCTCTGGTGTTGCACACGTCCATAGGCCACGGTGACTGATTTCCTTCTTGCGTCCATCTTCATATACTTATAATAAATCTGTAGAAGTGAAAATTCTGTACATTGAAAATATCAAAAAAAATAAATGGCAGAGGGTGTTACTAGACCGCACCGAACCCAAAAATGTGATTAAAAATTTTTTTGTCTGTCTGTCTGTTTGTTTGTTCAGGCATCACGCAAAAACTACCGGTTGGATTACGATGAAACTTGGTATAATTATTCTTTAATATCCTGGGCAACACACTGGGTAGGTACTTTTTTCCCGGAAAAGTACATAAGTACAATAAAAAACAAACTTAATTTTGCGGTTCGATCCCTAGACCCGATTACTGTACCAACCGCAAATAATAAGTTTATCGTGGGTTACGTCACTCGCAGTGGAGTTCACTAGACGCTACTGCCTGCGGCCAATTCGGCCGGGGTGGGACTGGCCATCTAGAGGGCTGCTCTGAAGCTCTCCACGTGTACCTCTGACTAGCAGAGGGCACAGTGGGGAGCGAGCGGGGGGCGAGGTGATTTTCCACGTGCTGATGGTTGGGTGACAGGACGGCCGCCTGTCACCCTTTACGCTACCGTCGTTGGTGAAGTGGTGCGATGCTCGGCCCACCCCCTTCTGGGGTTCAAAGGGGCCATCTTAAAACCGTAGATGGCCCAGGGTCAACTGGGGAGCGCGGGTTATGCTCTAAGCAATCTTACAACTGAAGACTTGAGACAGACTTAACTACTCCTGATGGCTGACGGCGGTGGCATCAGTAGGTCGCCAGTAACTCCCGCACGAAAAAAGGAATTTGAAACAGAATTCGAAATCCACGCGGGCAACAGCTAGTCGCGAATAAACAACAAGAATACAAAAAAATATAGACAGCTACTTTACAATTACCTATAAATAATAGCATAGTTTCCAAAAACATGTTCTGAATCTCAATGCCTTATTAATAATAATAATAAATATTCTACGACATTCTACACAGCGCTTCCTAAACTCAAAGTAAGCTTATTTTAACCAGCTTATGGTATGGGTTCTAGAATGCTGATAAACATACTTGTATACTTTTTTGTAAATAAATACTTATTATACATAGAATTGTATACGAATTACATTATATTGTTCCTCGAATCAATACAGTTCAGTTCAGTTTGTAGTAATTTTGACATTCTTAATCATTAAACAGTAAATATACCTACTTAAAATAAATGTCCATGTACCCTAACACTCGCCATTAACATAGATCATGTCGCTGTGTATTGTGTTTATATATAGGTATAGTGTGACCTACATTTTAACGACCATTGCATTTCTGTTATCCTCTGTCCTGATTTTAATAAACTTGACCTACTTGTGGCAATATATGGATGTTTAAATTATCTAAACAGCTTACATGAATGCACTATTAAGTGATGGCAACATGATTATGCGTATGCACTGTATGCAACACAAGTGCATGTGACGCATTCACGGTTACATCAAGGGTAACGTGACTGCATAATAGTGGCCATGCTTCAACTATCTGTGCTGCATAAGTATCGATTACATAAATAAATCTATAGCATTAAGATCCTAAGAAAATGTAGCAACGTAAATATAACGGAAAGGGCTACGCCTCGATTGGAACTGAAATTAGGGCAGGAATAAGCTCGCACCCCCCTTCTAACCACCCTTCCTACCCGTGCGCACATAACGAGGGTGGCATGATCGCGATTCCCTCTGACCTACTTCCAGGCTGGTCATGACCCACTCGCCTTGTTCCTATTAAAACGATATAAATATTTGCTCGAGTAGGTATTGAGATTTGTACTGTCCTCACATTTTATAAATTTTAACACAATCATTATACGTAAACGGGAATTAACGCGATCACGTTAAAAGTATATACACGCGATGGACGTAAAAATACCAAACGGATTTTGTTGCGGTTTTTTTTATTAGAAAGGTCTTGGTTAGACTAAAAATTTACCGTATGTTTGGTTGTAATTGGTTAAGTAGAACGGGAGATATGGCCAAAAACGACCTAAAAACGAAGCGCGGCCGAAGCCACGGGTATCAGCTTGTATAAAAAGTAGCCTATATGTTACCCAGAACTATGAACTATAATCGTACCAAGTTTGATCAAAATCCCTCCAGTAGTTTCTGATTTTAGCGTGAACAAAAATTTAGTGCGGACAAACAGAGGCACAGACAAACAGACAAAAATTCTAAAAATCGTAGTTTTGGCATCTATTACATTCATAAAGTCCCCTGATAATTTTTTTCTCATATTTCTTCCGTGTACAGACACTGATCAGTTACAGATTTATTATATGTATAGATGATAATTATTATACAAATAAGATTGGTACATCACACTGTTTGAAAACGTGTGACGCTATAGAAATATACTCGATCGTTAACTCCCTGTTGTTTGAATCCCCGTGACCTACTTTCGTATAAACTTGGCCTATTTCACTACGGCCCCAGACGCCACACATACCTATGTTGAAATACCTACCTTTAATATAACCGTGCTCTGCTGTACAACCTAGTTACTGGGCGGATTGTGAAAGTTGTGCGTATATTTACCACATAGGTGTATGGCGTATACGTATGTAATGCATAACTTCAATGGTTATTACCTCACCCTTTTATTCATGAAATAAATAAACTTACCGTCCCTCTTCTGTATTCTCTATCTATTAATTAAAAAACCTAATTCAAAGTTTCTTTGCATTGATTATGTACTTACGTACCCACGTACCTTCTGCCTTGAGTTAGCATGCAAAAATATAAGTGCTAACTGGGAAAAGCATGAATATAAAACGTTACATAAGTTTATGATTTTAATAGTCAAATGTATTAAGGAAAAATAATTCAATATAATAGGTACTCTAAAACTATGGAAGAAAAGGAAAATTGTCAATAGCCTATCTGCTAAATTATTTTCGGAGTACAACTGAACATACTTCTGTAGTCATTTACCAGACTGCCAAGAAGGGTTATGTTTTTCGCGCGTATTATTATGTTTGTAAGATTCTTAATTCTTCCAAACCACTGGACAGATTTCTTTAATTAACATAATATATCGTTAGATTCGTCTCGGTCCCAAGTGTTCTTAGAGAAGTGACGCGGAAAAGAAACCAACATGGCCGCTGTAATACGCTATAGTTTAAAGGGGGAAAAATAAAAATAGATTGTATTGCAATATGGAAATCAAATTAAAAGGCTTATCACGAGGATTTCAAAAAGGTATATCATGACCCAGTTTTAATTATAAAAAATGTAATTTTCATCTATACAAGTTACACGCGGATTGAGGTTTGTGAACTTAGTGATGAATGTACACGAAAACTAAAAAGAATAAAATAAAAAAATAATTTAAAAGAACAAAAAACCCGACTGCGTAAAAAACCAAAAAGAAAAAAAACAAGCATTTAGATGTCCTGTGGTCTAGAAACATAACAACTGAACAGTCGGGATCCATTATTCGACAGCCAATCTAATTTTTCAATGGAGTATGTTCAATTTTAATGTTTCTAGACCACAGGACATCTAAGTGCTTGTTTTTTTTCTTTTTGGTTTTTTACGCAGTCGAGTTTTTTTATTTTTTTTATTATTTTTTATTATTATATTATATTTGATAGAGTCGTACCTACTTTTCTGACATGAATGGGCCAAGCAGGCTCAATGTACCTAATTAGCGCTATTTCTCTGTCCCAGCAGTGCCAGCTTTCTTAAAATGGCCCTGTGCTTTCTTAGTAAATATCCTGCGATTTCCCAGTTGCGTCTGACCATTGGAGCCGAGGTCCGCTTTTGTTTTTGTATGTATGTCGGCTATTCTGGGTGGTGGTTACCTCATAACCCTGAGAGTAAAACTTGGGTCAGATCCTACTTATTAAGAGTAGAGAGAAAGTAAAGTTTAGTAGGCGCATCAACTTGCAGATGATGCTCAAAGTTGTTGATTCCCTACGCACTCTGTTCTCTGCCTAAATAAGTATATAGGTCTACGTAGCTAACAAATTCGATTAGATCAGGTTAATCAAATTAATATTCTTTTAGGCTACATAATTATTTTCCGGCTCGTTTACTCGTGAATGACAAGGCCAGACTGTTTTTTTTTAATTCTCTCTTAACAATGACAAAAACAATGCAGCCTTACATTAAAAGGTCAACACTAAAACAATAGTAAAATTAAATAGTTAAGATCGAATTAAACTCTTGAGTTTATATATTATACGGGTAGGTACCCTACTCTTCTTAAAACAGCATAAAAATGCCTTGACACAGTTTTCTTAGTGTCTACAGAACGCTTAGGAAGTGTATCAATAGTTAGAACAGTTAGTTGTGAAAATTTATTTTATTTTACAGATGAACTGCATCTGTCAAATAAAATAAATTTCATAATGTTCATGACTACAAATAAAGCATTTATTTATTTTATACAATCATTTTGGGTAACTTTGAACATTTTTAACCCCCGACGGAAACCCGAACGGGGTGTTATAAGTTTGACGTGTGTGTGTGTGTGTGGGTGTGTGTGTTTGTAAGTCTGTTTGTGGCATCATAGCTCCCAAATCGGTTCAGCCATTTCAAAGATATGAGGGATGAAAGTGGTGATGAAAAATTTAATGTGTTCAAATATACCCGTGTTGGGTATCAATTGAAAGGTCATAACTTATACATCACGATACCGCAAGTTTTAAGAAAATCGGTTTAGCCATTTGAAAGATATGAGGAGTGGAATGTATTTCTAATTCTGTAACCACACTCCGCGCAATTCACATTAGTTCTCAATAATAAATTGTTGGTAGACTATACGTATGTTGAAATTAAATAATGAATTAGCTATTATATTTATGTTACCGCTATAAAAAGTATGAAATGAAAATTAAATTAAAAATTTATAAACCCCCGACTCGAAAAGAACAATAAAAAACCTGTAAAACCACAAACATTATTTTATATGGGGTTACCTTTTCTTTTCGTGCTTTCCCCACGGATACCTCTCCGCTGATTAGTATGGGTGGTTATGTTGTACTTGGACCGACCCGCACGCCGTCTTGGGTCTACAGACGCTGGGGATAAGGTAGTCCATAAGGCGTTTCCCTTGCACCCCTGCTGCCCGTGAGCCATCTACAGTTTTTAGATGACCCCATACTCTACATTATAATGGTGCTAAGAAATCAGTTTATATAACAGTTTACACCCCGGTAATTGAGACCCGAGATGGCATGCGGTTTTAGTCGATTTGATTCCGACATAACCACCCCCGATGGCCAACGAGATTGATATCCGTGGGGATTGCCGCATGATAAAAAAGGTATTATCGGATTTTTAAACAATAAAATAATAAACAATTGCCTCCATCAAGGGTGTAAGTGAAGAGTGTACTTGCTGTAAGCCAATATTAAATCAGTTTCTAATAAATGGGGTTTATAAGAAGACCTAGACAAATTTGAGAAATAAAAATGAAACAATTCTTGTTAATTCTGTATTGACAGTAAACATTAAAAAAGATAAATGTATACGAGACACGGGAAATAAAATAATGTATGTACAAAAACGAGCATAACTATATAAGAGTACTAGCTGTTGCCCGCGGCTCCGCCCGCGTGGATGTCGAAATCCGTTTCAAAAACTATCCTATCTCTCAAGTTGGATCGAACTGCACATGGTGTGCGAATTTTATTATAATCGGTTAAGTGGTTTAGGAGTCCATTGAGGACAAACATTGTGACACGAGATTTATATATATTAAGATATAATTTTTAATCGACTTCCAAAAAGGAGGTTCTCAATTCGACCGCAATGTTTTTTTAGTATAATAATAATGTAGGTATCTATAAGAGATATCTAGCAAACCTTTGAGCGTAGAGGTAGAAAAGTTAGAGTTAAGCAAAGTGGACCTACATACAAAGTTGGTATAATAAAAGTATAATTGAAACGATGCAATCAACCCTGTTATGTAAAATACTTTTTGAACAATTTTATTTATTTGTTGAATTTTATAATACGAAATGCATGTTTTATTTATTTTACTTTCTTGTGTTCCATTCTTGATGAGACGCTTGTAAAGTTTGAAACGCTTAGGAAAATATTAGAAATTTTATGATAAAAATTGCACGTTATTCATATCGCATGTCACGACAACCCTTCATTCGCACCCGCGCCTAACTAGTTTAAACTGGTTGGCACCCTAGCCGAACCGCTTTTACCCCGAAACGTCTTCGGTCCTGCCCCCCGCGCCTTGTCAGTGACACGTCACGCACACATGTCTGTGCGCTAGTATTACACCTGCGCAATAATCATCACACAATCAGAAGATTTCACTCTGTACTTATCTTTACTCATGTGCTATAGGTACCTAAACGAGTAGGTATGCGCAAAACATCTACAGTTAGGATCTTGCGAGACAGACGTACGATTAGGTTATGATTAGGTGAGCGGTCCCCGACGAGACAAACTGTTAGTTATAAATATGAATACGTAAATAATATAGCTACCTATAATAATAATAAAGGTTCAATACTTAGGGTAGATAGGTCATAATATAATAGTTATTTTTTACTTTTTACAGGTTTTTATTGTTCTTTTTGAGTCGGGGGTTTTTTAAATTATTAATTTAATTTTTTACGGGATTATTAATGTATACTCTCTGATTATATTTATTACATCTTTATTTTATAGAATAAAATATAGTGTCCTTTTGAGTTGGTTTATGTTTCTAAACCCACAAATTTATGGAAAAAAAACAAAAAGACTGCCCAAAATTTGCCCCAAAACTCACATTCAAAGTTATCATGAGTTTTTGGTAACTTTGAATATATATTTTTTTGGGTTTAAAATCCTTATTTAAAGTTTTATTGGGTTGATTAGCCAAATATTTTAGGATTTAGATAAAATTGATTGATGTATTCTTATAAAAAAAAGTCCAATCTATGAAAGTCATGACTAACTTGATGTACCTACCTGTGAAAAATAGCATGCTCTTGCCATATGAAACAAGGCAGACCAATTTGGTGAAAAAAAAACATTGTTATTTTTAATTTTTAATAAAGCAAGATAAGTAGGAACGTAGTGTAGAACATAAGAAATTATATGTTTATTTGGCTACCTGAATGAAATCAAAATCGTAATGACTGCCAATAATTTTTCTTGACATTTTCTTTTTAAACAAAACCAATCACCCCTTTCCTTGAACAAAATAATAGTCTTCGTCAGTATAAATTTTTCCACCTTTTTAGGGCCAAATGGCAAAAACAGAACCCTTATAGATTCGTCATGTCTGTCTGTCTGTCTGTCTGTCTGTCCGTCCGACCGTCCATCCGTCCGTCCGACCGTCCATCCGTCCGTCCGTCTGTCCGTCCGTATGTTACACCCACTTTTCTCCGAAACTATAAGGCCTATGCGGTTGAAACTTGGTAAATAGACGTATTTAATTCTGTGAACTGCATTAAGAATTTCACACAACAATTGAAAAAAAAGCAATCAAATTTAGGGGTTATACCTCATACTTAGAACTGAAACTTTTTATATGACACGAGTAACTTTGAACCATTCAATGTTACCCAAATCACTTCGATTTTGATCGTCGTCACAACTTTATCAGTTTTAGACAGTTTATGTAACACCATGTACGGACAACGATTTAAAAATAATATTTTTTTTAGTAGATTTTAAAGATAAACACCAAATATACCTGTTTACAACAAGTTTTGTACAAATAATTCCGATACTAAATTCAACTAACAATCACTGCTAAGAACTTCACTCGAAAAGGCGGATAAATTACAAAATTATGACTTTGAAAGCTTAATATTTTACGTTTCGTTTGTTAAAAAACATTATGGCGATCCGTTTAGGCAGTTATAATATTGAAACAATAAAACATTTCCATCAAATAAATTTATAAATCTTTTTCACTACTTTATTCAAAGTTTCACTACAATTCAATGTTACCCAAAATGACCGTACCTATATTTATCATTTATTTACATCATCTTCCTGCCCTTGTCCCAATTATTTGGGGTCGGTGCCACATGTCATTCTCCACCATACATTCATGTCCGATGTCATCTCCTCAGTCACTCCCTTCCTTTCCATATCGTCTTTCACGCATTCTATCCATAATGTAATAAAAAAAAAGATAAAATGAAAATAGATCGATTTCAATGTACATTTTGTAAACTGCCATATTTAAGATTTCAAGGCACGACATTTCCACAAATTATGCGAAGTAAATCAATAAAGATATTGAACGAAAACAGTAACACCTACGTCACATTGTTATTAGACGATTATTTTCAGATGTTTTTCGTTTTTGAGCAAAATAGGTACTTAGTTCTCAGTAAAAATGCTATTTAACCACTCAATAGGGTGTAATTAAGTATTTTTTTGTTCTATGAGTCCGTTCCTGTTCAATGTGGAATTAGGCGTTTTATTCTGTGTGTGTGATGTGAACAGCATCAGAAACAGAGATGAATGGGTAACTGAGTGACTGGGTGTGACGTGTGAAGATATAGAAGGAGACGCTGGAGACTAAGTAGTTGACATTAAACTCAACAGATACCACCCCCGCCTACATGGTTAAAATCCATGGAGAAGAAAATGCTGGTTTATATGCAGAGTCAGCCGTAAGGAAAATTTTGTTATTTATAACATTACAAGGATCCCTAATATAAACAATATTTCCTGTAAGTCTCCACCATATTATATCAAGGACGAGCAGTAATGTAGATTCACTCATGGGACTAGTTTCACACGTACGTGTATGTGATATATATGTTCGAATTAGATGTATTAGTCGATGTCGCCTAAATTAATGAGGAAATTTGTGGATAGATTGTTTTCTATCGCGGCCAATATTGATGGATTGTCTTTATGACTCATAACGAGATAGAAATGTTATTATGGTATAATCAAGATCAAAGCCTTCTTTTTTTTGGAAATCCTCATGGATACCACCCCTGCGGCCAGCGAGACAGAATATGTTGGACTCGTATCGACTAAAACCGCACGCCGTATAGGATCTTCTAGCGCCAGGGTGTAAGTAGGGTTGCCAGATGTGTAAGAAAAAAAAACCGGACAAATTTTTTTTATTAGGTATCAAAACCGGCCAAGTGCGAGTCGGACTCACGCGAGGGTTCCGTACAAACCCGTAGTAAGTACCTACCTATATAAGTAAGAAATTATTAAAAATATTTTTATTATTGATTTAAGTACCTAGGTACCTACTTGCCCACTTAAAAAAAAATTATGGTTCTCGCAATTTTTCTTTTATCTGTGTTAAAGACGTTGCTTCGTACTAGATTTCAAAGTTCTGAGTTCACGGGAAGCACCCTGTAGGTTTTGATTCCCTTGCAAGTGTGAAATTTGCGGCATAAACGGCTGTACCTATCTTTTAATTGCATTGGCTTAGAAGATTGATTTTCCTACAGGTTTAAGGAGCAGTAAACCTGAGTGTTTGATACAAATTTCAGCATAATACCTCCAGGCGTTCCTGAGGGTCTTGACAGACAAACAGACAGACGGTCGGACAACAAAGTGATTCTATAAGGGTTCTGTTTGTTCCTTCCGAGGTAAGGAACCCTAAAAATAACATCGAACTACTCGAAATACATAATATTAATGTTTTACATATTAAGCAATTGATAGCACTGCTTTTAATAAAGCTTTATTATCAGAGACGGCATCTTAAATTCGGTACAACTTAAACCTATGTTAAAATGCAAATGCATAAATATTTCACGTTTTATAGTATTTACTGCTAGGCAATTTCTTTCGTCTGTCCCCATGACGCTAAAAAATCGTTCCACAAAATCATTTGATATAGGCAGGCTGGAGACATACCTACTGTAGGATTTGCAATAAAGTTGGTGCTATTTCATTGGTAAAAAAATTGCAACTCAATGTATTTCCTTCAAGTGCAAAGAAACTACTTTGAAGAGCAGCCAATTCCTCGTAAATAATATATTATCAGAGGGACCTCATAAATATATAGCACATTGTACGTAGGTGAAGTTTCACTTGCAATTTCGTCCCCCTGATCTGATAAGATAGCCCGTAGAGCCCTAGGGCAGGAGAACAGGACCCAGGTCTAAAAGTACCTTTTTAACGATACCCATGAGAAAAGTATTATGTCAAGAGCTTCAAATAAACTGAGCCATGTTGTAGGCACGTTTCGTATAACTTCTCTGTATTCACATTCAAAAATTAAAGCACGGAGCGGTTCAAGTGTAATTTTTAGTAATTAAACTCGCATTTTTTAGTGAAAACCGGACAGTGTTTTGTCCGGTTTACGTAGATTTTCTTAACTGGACAAGTGTATAAAAAACCGGACTGTCCGGTCCATAACCGGACATCTGGCAACCCTAGGTGTAAGGTGGCCCAGAGGGCATTTCCCTCGAACCCCGGCTTGAACCGGGGCCATCTACGGGTTCGGGATAGCCCCTTCGGGTTTGGGATCCACGGTACCCCCGTCATGTCCTCGGAAAGGAGAGGGGACGCCACCTCGGCCGGCTTCTGTATGGGTGACAGGCGGCTCCACCTTGGTGGAAGGAGGAGGTTTAATGATCTCCGACGCCTGAGGCGCCTGCACCTGTTGTGGGCTTGGTAACCTTTTCGCCACCTCCTTCTCGAGCTTTACTTGCTCGCAGGAGGTGGCGGCCGCCCACGCGCTCGCACTCTGCAGCATCCCTGTGAGCAAGACTCGCAGTAGGAGGACTCTCATTCCGATGGCTGCCACAAGGGCGCGCCTCTGCACCTCCCACGCTGGGCACTCGGCCAGCATGTGCAGCCCTGAGTCCTCACTTGCATCACAGTGATGGCATTCAGGCGTTGGTTCCTTCCTGATCAGATGCGAATCATCCCTGAAGCACAAGATCAACGTATTTTTTTTAATTTACCGCGGTACCTTATAAGCAGTTAACTGGTAAATGAAATATCTTCAAGTATAAAGTTATAGACAACTTCTTTTTTATTAACGTGTAGAAACTTCTAACAGGTACCACCTCACAAGAGCTAGTGAAGTAGCTTGAATATCCTATATTTCATCCCTTGTTCGCTTTAGGACAGAATCGCTTTATGACAGATTCACTGTACGACAGAATCGTTTTAAGACAGATTCGCTTTATGACAGAAATTGTACAGTTAAGTACTTACACTTAAGATTTGTCGCGAGAGGTATAGACGTTCTTTAAATCTATATTAAACGCAATTCATGGAAACGTTTTAGCAGATTTGATCCTTACATTTCTGTTGCCCTGGTACTTTCTTAAATATTAAAATTGACCTGATTATTACTAATGCACTGAAAACGAAATCACCGTATTGGAATGCTTAGAACGCTTGTGCAGGGTGAATTTAATACGTTGACTTTAATGTGGTTTCTTAGCCTAATTATTATTGTCGAGTTGTCTGTACTTTTGCCTTAAAGCGAATCTGTCATAAAGCGAATCTGTCCTAAGGCGAACAAGGGAACTTATCTTATAGATAAATAGTCACTCTAAAACGGATAAATATATCGCAGAATTTCAAGTAGGTAGGTATCTAAAACGTGTACAGGTAGCTCAGTTGGTCAGAGTAAAGGGCTGTTCGCGGGTTCACCGTCCATTTCACTTCATATATATATATATATATCTCGTGTCATGTCATATTTGTCCCTTCGATCCAATTTTAAAATTGTTTTGTTTGTTCAATTAATTCAATTTATGGATAAACCATTTTTTTCGTCGTGTTCAAGCTTTTCTAAGTTATATACCTACCTATATGTTTATATACCTGCAAATATAAACGTTTATACATTTTAAATTAATTACTAAATACATATTCACCAAGGTTGAAATAACTATGTAGATTTTACCTTTCAACTCTTTGCAATACATGAAACCTTGACACAGAAATGTTTCGTCAATTAATAGAAATTGAGATTTATTTTAAGTCAGTGAGTTAAATTCATGCTTAAAAACAGATATGAATGTAGTAAATGTAGTTGTATGTTCAAGGTTTTCTACAAAAAGGCAATTTCACAAGGTTAACATATTTCAGAGAATCATGTAAGTATAGTTTTTAATAAAAAGAAGTAAATATAGGTAGGAACATAGATATGTAAGAATGGCGTGTCCTATGACAATGTATACCTCAATAAATAAAGATCTGCTTTTTAGAACATAGTTTACGTTAGAGTAGGTAGGTACACAAAAATCAAAATAGGACATTTTTTTCAATTGGCGGCTTATCAGTAGGTAGGTACATGCTCAGATCGCTTAGATGTGTATTCTGTTCAAATCTTGAGATTACTAATCGTCCTACATAATAGTTCCCTTCCAAGAAACAACGAACGCACGTTTGGTTTATTATAACCTTTATTAGTGCTCCATGTAGTAACCGTAGTAAGTAGTAGGTAAGCTTACTGTAACTACGTCTGTCAATAGGTACACATATATTATAATCTTAAACGTAGGTAGGACGCATCGACCTCGCCGAGCCAAAAGCAGTACCACTGTCACTAGGTAAGTGTGTCAGTGTGCCAGTAGGGCGCGCGTCATCCGTGACCATGCCCCTCTCCCGCCCCTCGCCCGTCGACCACCACCCCTCTACAACTGTCCAAGGTCCTCAGAGACTGCAACGAACATTATTTAATTCAACAAATTCTAAATAAGGCGAAGGATCACGCTATATAGGTTATCTAATTTGCAAGTGAACATAATATTTTGTTTGGATCATAGGTACATAAAGTTTATGGTTGTCTACGCTGCATTAATCATTTTGCAATTTATAAATTATCTTCTTTTCTTGGTTTTGATCAAAGAATTACTTATTCATTATGCGCACGTTTTTACATTAGGTACACTATCGGGCTCGAAAGTAAAGTAGTTATTAGTCTTTCTTTCTTTTAACGTTTCTAAAATAGGTATTCATCTTATAGGTAGGTACCATACTCGAGCACATGACGTAATAAATAATGGGGCATTACCGAGAATATATCCTGATACGGTGATTAATACGAGCGAAGCGGACACGGATGTGGTTACCACACTTCATTGTTCCATTGATCTATTTCAATTTTCACTGTCATCTCATCCAACATCTTTAAAACTAAATGAACTTAGTTAAAACAATTTTATATTTCAGTTGCCTCTTCAATAATCAGTGTACATACGAACTACCTCTACTGTCATACCCTTCATACAAACCCGCTAAGTTTCAGGAGCTTCTGGTATGCTAGTTTTTTCAAGACAGCAATCAATTTGTTCTTTGCATGTTCTTCGAGATCGACTCCAACTGACCCACTTACCTTATTTATGAACTTGAATTTGTCATTCGATTCATACTATTTCTTCCTTCAAATATCTTGTGACTTCATTTAATTCTTAGGATTACTTTAATCACTTAACTCTCTAGTAATAGCGAATAACAAGAACAATATAAACAAATAAAATACATATATACCTTGAAAGTTTTTTTTTATATTATACTACGTAGGTGGCAGACAAGCAGACCACTTTCTATTAGGTGGGCCCACCTGATAGGAAGCGGTCACCGTGGCTTAATGGACGTGTGCAACACATAGGATGTCACACACGCGCTGCCTAACCTGAAGCGAAGGAAGGAGGGCTAGGAAGGGGGTGGGGGCAGGAGGGGTACAGTGAGCTCTGGCTACCCTACTTACCGGCGGGAACACAACACGATGATTATTATGGCCGCGGTCTTCTGTTAGGGCGGAGGTACTACCCCAGTCGGACAGCTCATTACGAACGGGAGATACCGTCGTGTCCTACCTCCTAACATTTTCTAAGGATTATCAGAAAAATGTGTATATCTATATCTATACTTATAATAAATCTGTAGAAGTGAAAATTCTGTACATTGAAAATATCAAAAAAATAAGTAGCAGGGGGTGTTACTAGACCGATACCGATAACTTTGTCGTAGGTTACGTCACCCGCAGTGGAGTTCACTAGACGCTGCTGCCTGCGGCCAATTCGGCCGGGGTGGGAGAGGCCATCTAGAGGGCTGCTCCGAGGCTCCCCATGTGTCCCTCTGACTAGCAGAGGGTACAGTGGGGAGCAAGCGGGGGGCAAGCTGATTGTCCACGCGCTGATGGTTGGGTGACAGGATGGCCGCCTGTCACCCTACACCCCACCGTCGGTGAAGTGGTGCGAAACTCGGGGGGTCAAGGGGGCCATCTTAAAACCGTAGATGGCCCAGGGTCAACTTGGGAGGATATGCTCTAAGCAATCTTACAACTGAAGACTTGAGACGGCGTGCGGTTTTTATGTCCGAGGTGACTCGGACCTCATAAAATCCGCACGCCGTCTCAAGTCTCACGCACGCTGTCAGCCATCAGGAGTAGTTAAGTCTGAACTTAAGTACTCCTGATGGCTGACGGGGGTGGTATCCGAAGGAACTTACGCACGAGAAAAGGAATTTGAAACGGAATTCGAAATCCACGCGGGCGGAGCCGCGGGCAACAGCTAGTTTAGGAATAATATTCTTAAATTTCGTTTAATAGTGAATAATACATGAGGTTTTCAAATTCAAATGATAATGTTCTGAATTCAAATATCGTAAAATAAATAATTTTGTGTATTGTTTTCAGATTATCATAAAAACTTTTTCTGATGAGAAGAGTATATAATAATATATCTCACTATATTAGGTAAGAACTAAATCGATTGAAAACGTTCAGTGTGTCCACGCATCTACATATTAGTGATATGAAACATTGTTTAATATCTATACAGGGTGAATTTTTACCCGACTGCCGAAGAAAGGAGGTTTTCGAGACTATGTATGTATGTATGTATGTAGGTATGTATGTCCATTTCTTTGTCACGGCCTACAGCCTAAACGGCTTGACGGATTTTGACATGCGAGGTATCATTTTATTCGTCACGATTGTGCGAGTGACACTAGGTATATTAAAATTTCTAGAAAATCAAAATGGCGGATTTTTGGCGGCAAAATGAAAATCTTGAAAGTTTGTCTTGCACGCTCTACAGCCTGAACTGCTTGACGGATTTTGACAAACAAGGTGTTGTTTGATTCATCATGATTGTGTGAGTGACACCAGGTATATTAAAATTTCTAGAAAATCAAAATGGCGGATTTTTGGTGCCACAAACATTTGACTGCGATGGACGCAAAAACTACTAAACGAATTTCGATGCGGTTTTATTCGATTAAAAGGCCTTGGTTAGACTTAAAATCGTACGTTTGTTTGATTACAATCGGTTTAGTAGAACCGGAGATATGAGCAAAAATATAATAATAAAGGTTGAATTTCGGTGATGTCCCTTCACTACACGAAAATTATTAACTCCATAAAAGATAGATTTTATACTTCATTATTATCCGGGCAGCTATGTAAATAACTAAAAAGTATAAAATAAAATAAATAAATTTAAAAATTCAAAAACCCGACTGCCTAAAAACTGAAAAAAAAAAACAAGCACTTAGATTGAATGTCCGGTGGTCTAGAAACATAACAACTGAACAGTCGGGATCCATGGAAAAATTAGATTGGCTGTCGAATAAATATGGATTCCGACTGTTCAGTTGTTATGTTTCTAGACCACCGGACATTCAATCTAAGTGCTTGTTTTTTTCTTTTCAGTTTTTAGGCAGTCGGGTTTTTGAATTTTTAAATTTATTTTTTTTATTCAAAAGGGATTGGATGGCCAAATCCAAAACTTTTTTTTTTATATAGGACATGTCAAAATTACTTTGCCGCCTGATGGTAAGCTAAAGGTTAAGTCTCCGGACTGGGGTCACCACTGCATACACCGGTAGTGCTACAGTGGCGGCCCGGCCCTCAGCTTGACGGCCTCATCAAATGCTTTTTCACGCCCCGCTTAAAGGCCCCGGGACTATAGGAGTCCCTTATATGACTATAAGGAATAGCAAAAAATGGTCATAGGAGTCACGAGCCCGATTTTGATGAAACTTAAAACCTCATCATTAGATTTTTGAAAAACCAATACACCTAGCTGAGAATCGAACCCGTTGATTTTGAAAAAAAAACACACCCTTTATTATTACACCAGACGATAGTGTCGCTGTTAAGGAACAAATTCTGCGTAGTAATGATATAAGTACGGTAAATTTAAGGAAAATTTGGAATTTAATAAAATTCATGTTTTATGTAGGTACCTATTTGTTTCGTTCGAAATCCCAGAAAAGATCGTAACTATTTCGTGTTTTAAATTATACTCAGAATGATTTGATGATTTTTTTAAACAAGATGGAGCTCCATCCCATAATGGCCGTAAAAGAGATTTTGATTCAGCAGTATTTTTTTTTTTTTATTCATGATAGGCTTACGTTTGACCTCAATCTCACCTGATGGTAAGTGACGATGTGGTCTACGATGAATCACGCTTGCCTAGAAGGAACCTATTCACTCGTGAATTGAAAACTCCCAGGTTATAGCTTTCCGGGAACACAGACTCAGGCAAGGAATTCCACTTAGTTAATAATTTCGTGAAGTGAAAAGACGTCACCGAAATTCAACCTTAATTATTCTATTTTTACTCATATCTCCGGTTTTACTGAACCGATTGTAATGAAACAAACGTAAGATTTTAAGTCTAACCAAGACCTTTTAAACAAATAAAACCGCATGGAAATCCGTTCAGCAGTTTTTGCGTCCATCTCGATCAAATATTTGTGACGCCAAAAATCCGCCATTTTGATTTTCTAGAAATTTTAATATAATTGGTGTCACTCACACGATCACGACGAATCAAACAACACCTTACTTGTCAAAATCCGTCAAGCCGTTCAGACTGGAGAGCGTGCAAGACAAATTTTCAAGAATTTCATTTTGGCGCCAAAAGTCCGCCATTTTGATTTTCTAGGAATTTTCATATACCTGGTGTCACTCACACAATCACGACGAATCAAATGATACCTCACATGCCAAAATCCGTCAAGCCGTTTAGGCTGTAGGCCGTGACAAAGAAATGGACATACATACATACATACATACATACATACATACATAGGTACATACATACATTCATACATAGTCTCGAAAAACACTACCCCCCTTTCTTCGGCAGTCGGGTAAAAAGTTACCTTTCAACCACTTATCGAACGGAATCTTTATAAAGTAGGCCAACAAGCGACCTAATTCTATTTCTAGAAATGACGGAATAACGGCTGCATAACTGTGTCAGACAAAAAAATAGAGAAAATTAATTTGTCTTTGCCCAACATATAGGTACTTATGCAACATTAATTAATGGATATAGTTTAAAGACAATTTTTTTTTCTTTATTGAAAGGCTTGATGGCACTAGGCGATTGATGATAATAGCAACCCATTTATGTCCCACTGCTGGGCACGTCTTCTCTCCTCTAACGAGAGAGCTGAGAGGGTTTAGACCTTAATCCACACACGCTGGCCTAATGCGGGTTGGTGGATCGGACATGTCCTTAGAAATTCTTCTAGGACATGTGGGTGCCCTCACGATGTTTTTCCTTCATCGTCAGCAGATGGTAAATCACGCACAAATAAATTCACATTCACATTGGTATTGTTCACTCCGTCCAGCCGGATTCGAACTCTATACCTTTGAGAAGTGACCGCGTCCTTAACCATTCAGCTACCATCATCGCGTACACTACACTAGGCGATTATGTCGCCTTAATTAAATACATACCTATCTTATAACTATACAATGAACAAAATGTTTCTCAAGCGTTGGTCATAGCAATAGCAGCTATTTTAATAAAGGTATCAGCATTTTGTAAAGCTTTCAGCATCGATTTAAAAGGGGATAACACAAAAAAACGTTACACTCTCCAATTTCCGACAGTCCGATTGAGCACCAAAATCCAGACACACAGTTAGGGGACAATCTACTTTGCGCATTATAAAATGCTATTTGTCGGTATGTGTCCAGATCGCAGTCTCATAGCTAAGCTAGAACTAATGCCTGCCTATTTAAAATTCTGTTGTCTATCCACGGAGTTATTAGTGAAGGGGTGTGATTAAAATCGTTTTGTACCATATCCCTATTTCTTTAGATCTTTTATCAATCAGTGTTTCTTACGATAGGCTCTACAGTCCATTAAAATCGTCAACGAAAGTTGGTTTATTGACTGCAGTAAAGTCCATGTTGTGGTGCAGGACATCCGATAACGACGAATAAAAGAGTGACGACGAGAGAAATAATATATGGGTATTTGGAGCCCACAAAAGTCCAACCAGTTTAACTTGGAACTTCGATATCGCCATTGGTCATAATGAACATTGGTTGTGGAGGTCAGATGGCAGTCGCTCCACGGAAAATATCGAAGTTCAGCCGCATCACAGTTAGACTGGAAAGCTGACCCCAACTGAGTTGGGAAAAAGGTTCAGAGAATGATGAATGATGACGAGAGAAATGATATCGAAGGCAACAATGATGACACACTAGTAGTGCTATTCTATAATAAATTATCATATTCGATGTTTAGTCACACTCAGACGAGAGAGCTCAGGGTTTGTTCGATGAAGTTGCTATTGGCGCTATCAACACGCTATTGCCCAATCCGGCTGGTCGAAGTCAAACTGATCACACCAAAAAAATACCTGTTAAAAACCCGACTGCGTAAAAAACTAAAAAGAAAAAAACAAGCACTCAGATGTCCGGTGGTCTAGAAACATAACAACTGAACAGTCGGGATCCATTCTTCGACAGCCAATCTAATTTTTCAATGGATCCCGACTGTTAAGTTGTTATGTTTCTAGACCACCGGACATCTGAGTGCTTGTTTTTTTCTTTTTAGTTTTTTACGCAGTCGGGTTTTTTAATTTTTTAAATTATATTTTTTTATTTTGAACTTTTTAGTTATGAGTAGGTACCTAGCTAGCTTGTACCCAATTGGACTTTATACTGTCTAATAAAAACCCCTTTGTGAAAATGGTTGTTACGCAACTTTAAATCGATATATATTCTAAACGGTCAATCGAATCGAAAAACGTTGAGAGGTATGGCATGGTATGGTATGGTTTAACGGGCTGTTATCCGCAACTCCACGTCCTGGCGCGGTTTTTGCGTGTGGGTGGGCACGTTATTCGATCCACCCGACCTCTTGGAAGAACGCCAGCAGCCTTTTTATACTGCTGGTGATCTCCCGGAGCGTACCTGTATTGTTGAAGTACTTGACCCTGTATGTGGCGGTTGCAGGGCAGTGCAGGAGCACATGTGCTGCCGTTTCCTCCTCCCTCATGCAGGCTCTGCATAGAGGGCTGTCGGTGATGCCTAAAGTAAAAAGGTGTTTATTAAATGTGCCATGTCCCGTGATGGCAGCTGTAGCCGTGCGTAGTTGTTGCTTAGACAGGAGCCGGAGACGTCTGGTCAGTCTCTTCTCGAGCACAGGGAGGGCTTCCCTGGCCTGTCTACATACGCTTAGGTTAGTCCAGTAGTCGCTGTGTTGGTCCCTTGTCCGTCTCTCCACGATGGTTCGTAGGTATGCGAAGGGGATTGGTATGATGGGCTCGGGTCCCACTGCGGTCATCTCAGACCCTCTTCTCGCGAGTTCGTCTGCTGCATCATTGCCTCGCGAGCCGCTGTGTCCCTTAATCCATTGTAAGATTACGTTGTTCGTGCTGCCTATCTGGTTCAGCCTGTAGTGGCACTCCAGTATCAGTCCTGAGTTTATGATATGGCTGTTCAACGCTTGTAGCACGGCCATACTGTCCGAGAGTATTCTTATTGAGTGACCCTTCACCTTCCTGGCCGCAACTGCTGAGGCTGCCAGGGTAATCCCCATGCATTCTGCTTGGAATACGGTGTTGTGGGTCCCTAATGGTCTTGAGATGGTGATATTTAGGTCTTCAGAGAAGACTCCGGCGCCAGTACCTCTGTCGGTCTTGGATCCGTCCGTGAAGATACGCATCTCCGTTAGGCATAATGCCTCGCATCGGTAGTCTTCATAGAGCTGGATTTTGTATTTCTTGTCGAAGATGTACTGTTTTGGTACTCGGTCGTTTATCGCTCCTATTATCGGCACCTCCTTTATGAGGTTTGAGAGCAGAAGTGTGTGTTGTGTGTGCCCTTCGCTCCACAAGTTGAGTGCACTTAGGCGTATAGCAGCAGCTGTCGCTTCCTGTCTGATGAACAGGTCCAAAGGTGGGAGCCCAAGCATGGCTTCCATTGCCGCCGTAGGGGTGGTTTTCATGCATCCGGTGGTTGCCATGCAGGCCAGTCTTTGGGTTTTTTGTAGTTTAGCTGATGCTGTGCTGTTTACAATTCTTGGCCACCACACTATAGCGCCATACGCTATCATGGGGCGGATCACTGTTTCGTAAATCCATAGGATGATTTTTGGTGTAAGCCCCCACTTTTTGCCGATCATCCTTCTGCATTGCCAGAAGGTTATTGCGGCCTTTTCTAGTTTATTGTCTAGGTGACTGTTCCATTTCAGCTTGCTGTCTAGAATAACACCAAGATATTTGACTTCTTATGACAGCTGGAGTTCAGTATTAAAGAGTTTGGGTAGTCGGTATTCACCTAAGACCCTTTTGTTCGTAAACATAACTAACTCTGTTTTGGTCGGATTAACCGATAGTTCAAATTCTCCACACCATCTTTCCACGGTGCGTAAGGCCTGTTGCGTAAGGTTGCATACTATTCCCGCCACCTTTCCTGAGATAAGGATAGTTAGGTCGTCTGCATACCCTATTGTATAGTCCCTGTTTTTGTTCAGCCTTGTAATCAGGTCATCTATAACTAGATTCCATAGGAGGGGAGATATAACTCCCCCCTGGGGGCAGCCCTTGACTATCAGGGCCCTCTGATTTTTATCCCCAAGGCGTACTACTCTTTTGCTGAGCATGTTTGTTATCCACTCTGCTAGTACTGGTTCCGCTCCATGTTTTGCTAGGGCAGCTTTGATACTAGTGAAGTTGGTTTTGTCGAAAGCTCCTTCAATGTCTATGAACGTGCCTAAGCAGATGCTTTGGTGTTCCAGCGCCTCTTCTATACGGCTGACTACCAGATGGAGGGCTGATTCGACTTGCCGGAGCTGTATGCATGCTGATTTGCGTGTAGGGGTATCCGTTTTAAAGGACCATCTCTCAGCTCCCTATCACATAGGCGTTCCATGGTTTTTAATATGAAGGAGGTCAGACTGATTGGTCGGTGTGCTTTTGGGTTAGTATAGTCACCCTTTCCTGGCTTCGGGATGAAGATGACGCCTACTTCTCTCCATCCCATCGGCACATATCTGTATGCCAGACAAGCTTTATATATACGCACCAGTCTACTTGTGACTGGTGTGTGACCCCACTGTAACATGGCGGGAATGATCCCGTCGGGGCCAGCCGCCTTGAAAGGGTGAAAACAGCTAAGGGCCCACTGGACTTTTTCCAGGGTAACCACTTTGTCTGCATACTGCCAGTCTTGGTCAGTTGGTGTTATGGTTTCATCTTGCCAGTTGATCTGTGTAGAGAAGACGCATCCCGGAAAGTGAGTTTCTATAAGGACGCGCCTGGACTCTTCTGGTGATGATGTAAGTGAGCTATCTCGTTTTCGGAGGGCGGTCGGTGCCGTCAGGTTCATCTGCGTTAGGACTTTCCTTACCCTGTTTGCTTGCTGGCAGGATTCTATGTCTCCACAGAATTTTCGCCAGCCCTGTTTGCTTCGGTATCTGATGCATTTTTTGTAGCTGGATTTAGCTGAGCGATAGTCGTCCCAGTCTTCCTCCGCACAAGTGTTCATGGCCCTGTTGAACGCCTTTCTGACCCGCCCTCGCTTGCGCTCTAGCTCTGGGCCCCACCATGGCTGTCTGCCTGGCTTTTTGGGTTGAAGAGTCAGTGGGCATGCAATTTGGTAGCTGTCTATGATTGATTTGGTTAGGTGATTCACCTGTTCCTCAATCTGTGTTACGTTCTCGAGACTTTGCGGGAAACGCTGTTCTGCGAGTGCGTTCGTAAGGTGTCTCTCAAATTTCAACTTGTCGGTTTTTCTTGGGTTTCGTTTTGGCAGAGGTTTTAGTGTCTCCGCCTGTAGGTCAAAGCGGATCCACCTATGATCCGAGCAGGAAGCCTCCTTGGAGACGTGCCAGCCCGAAATAGACTCTGCTGCGTTTTCAGTCGCCAAGGTTAGGTCGATGATTGTACGGCTCCTTTTGGTTACGAATGTCGGTTCAGAGCCCGTGTTTAGTAAGGTAAGGTTAGTTGAAAATAAATATTCGACAAGTGACTTACCTCTTTCGTTGTGCGTGCTCATACCCCATAGCGGGTGGTGAGCGTTGGTATCCGTCCCGATGATGACCTCCAACCTCTCCCTCTCACAGTGGTTCATCAGGCAGATGAGGGCTTGCGAGGGCACCTCCTCCTTTTCGGGCATGTAGACTGAGGCGAGGACGACTACCTTGTCCTCGGCATCCAGTTGTGTGTGCAGTTTTATGGCAGTTAGATCTCTGCAACAGAACTGTGTAAGGACCTGTGCTTTCAGGTTGTTAGTGATATAGATGCATGATCTGGGATGATCATTATCGTCGTACGTAATAAGCTTACCTCCTAGTCTGGAGAGCCCCTGGATTTGGCCTCCCCTGATCCACGGCTCTTGGATCAGGGCTATCGCCGTTTGCTGAACCTCCAGCCATTTGCGCAACTGAGCCGTCCCAACTTGACTGTGCTGGAGGTTCGCTTGGAGGATGTTAGTCTTGGACGAAGGGGACGCCATCGCTGGTCGTTCCCTCTTCGTCCCCCTCCAGTTTCAGTCCCGCGAGGTCCATGGAGTTCGCCTCCTCCCCTAGGAGTCCGGCAATCGACGTCAGGGCGTCGTCGGCCGCCTCCTGCTCCATGGGTGCGCTCTGCCCCTCAGCGCTGTCGGGAGTGGGTGTTGATGCTCTTGCGGGCGTCGTTGTTATCTCGACAGGAGATATCGGCCGAGGTTACAAGTGAATTAAGTCTACGGCACCGTTCGGTTACCTCTTTGGCCGGCGGGGCTTTAAGCTCCTGTCGTATCGTCCCAGTTTTGTGGTCCCAGCCCAGAGGGACATCGGTAAATTTACCGGACCAACCCTGGAAGCGCATGTACACCGTCCCCACCCCAAAGGCGAGACGGCGACCTGCCTTCATTAAGGTTGGTATCTGGTCCTCTGGGACTCCAACCACTATAAACCAAGCGGCTTCCCGCTAGTTTGCGTTGAGCAGGGTCCATTTATCGACCCCCAGCTCTGGGTTCTGGAAGGACAGAATCCGTCCTACGTCCATCACATCCCCCAGGAGCCCCTGCTCGTCCGGGACCAGTATTGCACAGCGTACCCGCTGTGGAATCTCCGCCTGGCTTTTCACGACCAGCTTGACGCTGGCCGTGAGCTCCATCTCGGAGACGGCACGCTGCAGCCAGGAGCGGGTGTGTTCGTCCCCGCACCACAGTTTTAGAACCCCCTCCGTAAACATGGGCTTGCCCTTAAACTTCGGGGGTTGTGTTTGCTTCCTAGCCAGGGCGTCACCGAAGATACGTTTCTGTATCTCGGTGAGGACCTGCTCGGATACGTCCCTGCTGATGCGCCCCGTGCGTGCGCATGTGACTGCGACGTTGAGCGGGGAGCTAGCAGCCTGGGCGTAGCTTGGTTTGACGGCCTTCTTGGTCTGGTCCAGCCTCTGCCTTTTGTACTCCCCACGCGGCGAAATCGTAGGGTATCGTTAAATACCTATTCAACGATACCCTACTTGACATAGTTTGGTGAATTTCATTTTTTTAATTTTCCCAATATGGCGTCCAGTAGTCGCCATATTGAATTTTCACTAACGTCATGTCTTTAGTGACACTCGCCGAACTAAGAGGAATCGATTGACGTGTGAATCATGAAAATCGGCCCAGGCGTTTGGTCTGTATAGTGCTTCAAAGGAACATACAAACATACATACATACATACATACATACATACATACATAGGCTATTAAACACATTACCCATCCCTTTGCGCTGCGCAGTCGGGTAAAAAGGAGGCCAAGTTCCTATCGGCTAAAGGTTCGCCTAAAAAAGGATTGAAATCCAATCCAATGCCAAGTTTAGATGCACTTTAAAATCGATCATAACCATCTAAATTTCTTCTGAATTTGAACTTGGCAGGTTAATTTGATTAAACAATTAATCAAGTGTTACGTATAGCACGAATTTATTTCATTAGTTCCACTAAATATCGCAGATAGCGATGTTCTACATTTTTGTGAATCGGGTTATGGTTTCGTCTCACAGGAATTAAATTTTACTACTAAAGGGGTAAAATAGGCGATGACAGGTCGTATGGAAAGTCAGTCAATTTCAAAGCTAGACCCATGAAATTTCATACACCTACTTCTGGTTAGAAATAAATGAACACTTGTATCAGCGTTTTTCGATATTTCACCCCCCAGAGGGTGAAAGTTTATATGGGAAGTTCGTCAGTTTTTAGGATAGAAGCATGAAAATTTACATAACGATCTTTGGTTATAAATAAATGTACACGTGTATCAGCGGTTTTTTTTTAAATTTCACTACTAAAGGGGTAAAATAGGTGATGACTGGTTGTATGGATAGTCAGTCATTTTCAAAGCTAGAGTCATGAAATTTCATACACCTTCTGATTAGAAATAAATGAACACGGGTGTCAACGTTTTTCAAAATTACACTCCTAAGGTGTCAAATAAGGGTAAAGCGATTTTATGGAAGTATTGAAGTAAGAAGCATATAATTCAATATTAAAGACCCGTTCGGTGTTTGTGCAATTGGGTTATAGGATTTTCTTAAGAATTTATGCCTGGGCGAAGCCGGGTCCCGGGCCGCTAGTCTTCTATATATATAATTGCTTGGCCCGATGACTGACTGACTGACAGATTGACTGACTGATTCATCAACGCAGAGCCTAAACCGCTGGACTTACAAACTTGAAATTTTGAGAGTAGATGCTTCTTATGTTGTAGGCATCCACTAAGAAAGGATTTTTAGAAATACCACTTTAAGGTGGCAAAATAAGCGAAATACGTTTGTGTGAAAGTCCGTCATTTTCAAAGTTAGACGCATGTTTCATACCTACACCTATTTCTGGTTAGAAATAAATGAACACGTGTATCAGCGTTTTTCCAACTTTTACCCCCCAGGGGGTGAAATAGGGGTTGAAAGTTCATATAGGAAGTTCGTCAGTTTTCAAGATGGAAGCATGAAAATGAGGGGGTTGTCATAATATCTCTAAGTACCTACCTACCTGCCAAAAAAAGACACGAATCCTAGTAATAGTTGAACAACATTTAAAGTAATTTCACAATATATAAACTTTGTTTTAACCATGCAACAATTTGAGTTAAAGTCACATGAGCAACAAAGAAATTTCTTCATACTGTAGCGAGCGGGTGAGTGACGTCTCCACAGAACACATTCATTGGTACGCGTATTGCAACATGCGCGAGCGCCGCGGTGTCCCACTTATCAAGATAAATTGATATTCAATTTCGCCAAAGGGCAACTGTAGCGTAGTGAACGCAGCTCAGAGACAAAAAATAAATAAATATTTTGAGATTTTCTAAAATGTTTTCTTTTCGGAATATAGGTCATTGAAACTTCTATAATTTTGTTATTCTTTTTAATGGAAAAACATAAGAATGCTCACATTCCCGAATATTTCAAAACTAACTATTGCCCGCGACTTCACCCACGTAGATTTCTGTTCCAATTCTCGCTTCCCATGGGAACCTATGCCAGGCATAACCTATGTATTATTCCAGACCATAGTGTATTCCTATACAAATCTAATTTCCTCCAAATCCTGTCAACTGTTAGAGCATGATTGAGTAACAAAAATACAAACATCGTTACAAACTTTCACATTTTAAATATTAGTAGGATAATAATTCTTATAACTTCTGAAATCAGAGTGAATTGGTGATAATGAATATGAAATGATAACATACGAGTCTAAAAGTATCCCTGTAAAATATCCTTAAGTAACAAATCTGAAATTTGCTCGTCTGAAATTACAAAAATGACGTAGGTACCTACCTACAAGTATTAACGAAATCCTTTGTTGTTTGGGTATTCTGGTTGCACATCGGAGTCAACTCTTGCACAATCCACGTAACCTTCGAAATGGAAAAGAACCACACGCGCGGCCCACGTCGGCGCTCACCATATTAAAATGAATGGTTCAAAAATATTAAAAGTACATACGAGATTTACAAATTGACTTCATTATTTTTGTATAGATTGTTTATTTGAAACTGAAATTCTTTTTATAAACTTTATTTTAACTTATTCTGATGTTTGTTGTATATATATATATTAGTTTGTATGGGTGAAATCTTAAAAATTCAACTAGATATACTTGCGTATCTTTGGTGACAATACGAGAAAATGGTACTATGAAGCTGGTCTGAAGATGAAGTCAGAAGGTGTCTATAGGAACTTCTGATTTTACAAGATAAACACAACACAGTCATTTTTACATAATTTGATTTTTCTGAGAGAGAGAAAACTTGTTCGTAAAAAGTGTTTTTAAAATTAATAACTTCAACTGAATTTTGAGGCACTATCCTCATCCAACTGAGATTATTTTATGAATGCACGTTTTGTTTGGATGGCAATGCATTAATATGGTACATACCATAGAATTGAAGGCTGTTGAAGTAGGAAGGTGGATATAGGAACTCCTAATGGTGGGTGCTCGAACGGGTAAAACCCGATCGAGCTATCATGTCGAGTAAACACAATGGCATGGGCTTTCGTCCACACATTCAGCATTTAATCTTTTGAGTGACGTGCACCGTTCAGTATTCACCAATTCATTTGTCTGTGTGCGTAATAATGATACCAGCTACTAGAAAATTTCCCAAAAATCGCATAGCTGTTATAATGTAATCATAGCTATGCGATTTTTGTTTGAAGTTATTAATTAAATGTCAAGTTTTATATAATGATGTATTTTCATGACACCCTCTTTGGCGGGACATTAGTAAACGCCACTGGTACGTAAGGGCCGCGGGTTCATTTGATTCTTTGCATTTGTCTTCATGCCTCAAAGAGCACGTTAAGCCGTCGGTTACGAATGCCATACCAATATTTTATGGCAGTCGTTTAAAGTTTTTGTCTGTCCTATTTTGACGAACTTTTATTGGTAGATAGCTGTTCTGACGGTATGTTTTTGGAAATACACCCCCCCCCCCCTTATCTCCCAACTTCCCAACCCTCCCCCCTCCAGGGTCGACAGCGCGAGTGTGCCGCTCCTCCTGGTGTAACACACGTCCATAGGTCACGGTGACCGCTTCCCATCAGGTGGGTCGTGTGCTTTTCTGTTACCTAAGTAGTATAAAATAAATATTATAATGTATAATATGTATATAATTGTATAGTATAAAACAAAGACGGGTTGCTGAACCAATATTCATAGTTATTGATTCGTTGGATTTGTCTCCGCCCCGAATAGCATAATAAATCTTAAAAACAATGAAAACTCGATATGTGTAATTAATATTTAATCATTTCAATAAATGCTGATTTGTTTATTTCATGTCAAACATTTGTTGTCCAATCCTGTCAAATACTGTAACAACTAGGTATTCATGTGTGCGTTCAGAAATTTATTTTTTGTAAAATGTCTCGAAAGTTCAGGTACTGTTTGTTTTAAACATTAATTTATAAATTATTTATTGTTTTATTTAATTTTTAATTTCCGAAAATAATACCTAAGATTTATTGTACAGGTTAACAAAGGTGTAAATGTCTTTTTATAGGTTGTCTATAATTTTTCTTGATAAGCTATTCATATGTAGTGGTTATATACTCTTTGAGCTATTGTCTATGTCTCGAAAGTGGTTTTTTGTGGTATTATGCGAGTGCACATACAGTAGGTATATGAAAATGAATCCCTATTTCCCTTGGTCACGGCATCACGCGTGAACGGCTGGACTGATTTGGCTGAAAATTGATAGGAAGGTAGCTTAGAACTAGGAGACGGACATAGGATACTTTTTATGCTGCCACGGGGACGACGTATGCCACGGGCGAAGCCGCGGGGCACAGCTAGTATATATATAAGTACATATATTAGGTTCCTACCTATATTAAAAAAACCAGATGTTACTACATTAGACTGAGTGACGAAATTTAACTAAAAACCAAACCAGTGAACGATCAAGACGCTTTTTTAACACATTACTTTATGACCTCTGTAGGGCACTATATATAGCTTATAACCAGCGGATAATAAAACTCTTCTAATAATGGTAGGTAGGAACTCATTTATCCAATAACATGCTAATAAGTAGTTGAGGAGTTACGAAGGCACAGATGAACATACATTTGCTTGTCAAAATCATAACCCTCCTTTAGCTTTGCCGTAGTTAGTAAATAATGTTCTAATCTAAATCGATGAAAATTTGGGAGATTGGCTCCCCAAACCGATAAACATAAATTTTTAAAAAACAGGCCACCCTCCCGAGCAAAAAAATATCAGTGAACAGTTCACTGATACTTTTTTGACCTGTTTTGCGTATTTGACACTCCATCTAGACACTTATAGGTCCAACTAGTTGGACAGAGCAGTTGGACCACTGCCCCGCACTCATATAATCAAAGCATAATCAGACCGTATGTCTTTCAAAAAGGACCGGTCGATGTTAAAATTGAATAAAACAAGATATGTGTGAGATATTAACGGTTTTTTTTTTATTTGAAAGTCCCATTTGTGCCATTATGAATGGAATATAACATCATTCAAATGTGCGCCGCGGCTTCGTGTGGTGGCACGAATCCGAGACGTCCAATTTTAGCAATGACTGCCGCATAGAGCCGGCTGAATCTAAGCGATTGTAGCTTATTGGCATAGACCTGCGACTTCAGAAAACCCCACAAGAAAAAGTCTAGTGAAGTCAAATCACACGATCTTGGTGGCCAATCCACACCACCTCTGCGAGAGATAACCCTACCCTTAAACCGTTCATGCAGAATGTCCATGGTGTCGTTTGCTGTATGGCAAGTAGCGCCATCTTGCTGGAACCACATGTCGTTAACGTCCATATTGTTCAATTCAAGCCAAAAGAAATGGTTATTCATTGATCTGTAGCGCTCCCTGTTGACGGTGATGGCCTCGCCGACGTCGTTTTCAAAGAAGTACGGACCAATGACGCCCCCAGACCATAATCCGCACCAAACAGTAACTTTTTGTGGATGCATTGCCACCTGGTGAACCTTTTTTTTTCGTGCGGATATCGGCACATACCCGACATAACCACCCCCGTCGGTCATCGGGGGTGGTTATGTCGGGATCGAACCGACTAAAACCACACGCCGTCTTGGGTCTTAATTACAGAGGTGTAAGGTTACCTAATAGGCATATCCCTCGCACCCCAGCTGACCCCGGGCCATCTACGGTTTTAAGATGGCCCCCTAGACCCCCCGACAGGGGGGGGGGTGGGGTGAGCATCGCGTCACTTCGCTGGCGGTGGGGTTTAGGGTGACAAGCGGCCAGGGACACGTCAAGAGCTCGGAGCAGCCCTCTAGAGGGTCACTCCCAACCCGGCCGGATTGGCCGCAGGCAGCAGCGTCTCCCTCGTTTAAATATGATTTCTGGCATGGCATAGGTATATTATATTATGACCACCACGGTTAGCTCGGACGTAGTCTAATCTCGAGGCCCAGTTCAATTTTCGATTACTTTTCCAACATTTGTGGCCATATATATGCAATACCGTAGCAAATGTCCTCCAACTCCTCCAAGTAGTCAATCATATCGGACTTATCGGCGTAGACCTCTAAAAAAACACCCGTTATAAAAAGATATATATAAATGGCAACACTACATCGTGTCGTCCACTATGACGCCTTTATAAAAGCGGATTTTGTGGTCGTCCGCGATTATATTATGCCGTTGCCGTTCCAGGGATATAAAATCGACAAAAAAAAACATTTTACAAATAAAATGCAGTAAGTACCGAATACAATCACACAGGAGCATGAATAATCATAAATCCATCAGAAGCGATATGCATAACTTGGCACAACATTAAGCATAATTAGGCGGTGACCTACTTTTTTTATCGAAGCTTGCCTCGTCGATACGCAGATCGCGCGCTCCTCACACACATACGCATCACATGCGTACGTACATGCACAATACACCTGCAATATAACCACTTTTATAACAGTCAGAGATAAACATTCTACCTATGAAATTGCAGTTATGTATGAAAAAAATTAAACGTTTTTTTTTCACGTATTTTTATTTGTATTAATCGAAGTAATTACCCACGCAATCAATACATCATTGCCAACGCAACGGCAGTTTATTGATGCCCATCTTAAAGAAATCAGCTGGACGGGAGGCAACAAATTCTTCAAAAAAAACTTGTACTACGCGCTCTCAAACTAACTAGACGGAACGGAACGTGTCGAACAAACGCGTGAAGCCAAATGACACATTCTATGTGTGCGTGCTACTCCGATTTCATCCTCATAACCGACTAAAACCACATACCGTTTCGAGACTGCAACATATGCGTGCGGTTTTAATCGGTTCGTATAAGAATAAATTCCCTGTCTGTGGCGAGCGGTGTGAAGGTTCCTCATACGAACCGAATAAAACCGCATGCCGTTCCGGCTCTTGTTGTAACGTATGCGTGCAGATTTTATCGGTTCGTATAAGAATAAATTTCCTGTCTATGGCGAGCGGTGTGATGGTTCCTCATCCGAACCGACTTAAAAGTGAAACTGGATCACCGTCATCTTATCTAATATTATTTTTATTCTGAAATTGGTCCTTCATTCACAATTCATCTGAATCACTAACTTCCTCGTAGATTTTTCTTCCACATTGGTGCATTTTACAGAACCTGCAGTTTACAGCTGCAGCAAATAGTTTTGAGCAATATTTCTGGAATTAACTCCTTTTCTGTAAATTTGGGCATAATCCCACGTAGATGTTGCTTCCAGCCCCAATCTGTCAATTTGTTGCCTAGCTAAGTTTGAAATTGATAATAAACAATGTTGTTCTGCTACACCTTCCGTGGGTGGGAGATTTGCCAATAATGAGAGATGATTAAAATTTTGGAAATCATGATTCAGTGATATATTATCATTTTTACATTTATAATTAGATTGATTAATTGTATAGCTTGTCTATAAAGTCGTGAAATTAAATGAGGGCGCTGCTGAACTTCATGTAGCAACCCTATATAGTGCGACTAAAATGATCTTGATACTAGAAGTTCGTTCCTAGTAAAATGAGTTAATAAAATAAAACACATTAATGCACTCATAATATTGTTTCTGTTTTATTTATTAAACCAGGTGCAGTATAAAGTTTAGAACCAGATCTAGAATAAAGTTATTGAACCAGATCCAGAATAAAGTTAGTTGAAACTCAAACTTAATGATAATAAAAAATAAATAAATAAATTCAATCAGTTACAAAGAATAATCACTCCGGATTTTAAATATTAAATATTGAAATGCGTTTCATCGCCACTTTCAGCAGTACAGTCACCACTGTCACCACAAATATTAAAGTTATCCATTTCTTTCTTCGGCCGACCTTTCATGTGTTTCCCAGGAGTTTCAAACTTTCCATCATTCTTAAAACCTTCGTTAACTATCCGCCAACTATACTCTGATTTTCCTGTAAAGAGTAAAAATAATAATTTAATAATTAATTACTGAATGGCAACAAGTTATTGACTTGAAGCAATTAATTCAAATAAAAAATTGGTACAGATTGAACGAGTTGTACCATCATATCAAAAATTTTGATCGCACTATAAAAATGACCTACTGATAGTTTTTAATCTAACCTAAAAATTTGCAATGTAAACAATGCCTTTTTTGGCTTCAAATCGTAAATTCAGTAAATTTGTAAGTTCAGACAGATTCAAAACAAATAATAACATGATTACATACCCATCAAAGATGCTGTTCGCTCATTAACGTCCTCCAAATCCCATAAAATTGTCCAGCTTAGTAATCCGTGATTCATTGCTGGAAAACTTTGAAAATCACTTCCCACGCACCACTCTGATTTCCTTTACTCATTTCTCAACCTTTTATGCGTAGTTTGGTCTCAATGTATTGCAGTTTAATGAAAACAATTAAAAATAAGAGAAGAAAACTATACTTCGACGATAGTATTGACAACTGACGTACTTATGTTTGGTGTTGCCACTCACATGTTTAATGTTAGTTCCTCAAACATTCTTTTCACGACTAAATAGACAAGCTATACTTAATCCATTTCTTTCCATATTTTTTTGTTTATTTTTACACTAGCCGGGACCCGGCTTCGCTCGGGTGTAAATTCCAGTTTTCCTATGAAATATATAGCCTATGTATGACACTCACGAATGATGTGGCTTTCTATTGGTGAAAGAATTTTTAAAATCGGTTCAGTGGATCCCGAGATTACCCCTTACAATTTAACAAACACACAAACTTTACCTCTTTATAATATTATATTAGTATAAAAGTATAGATTATCAGAAAGAAGAGATTTCAACAAACAAAAAAGTCCCCAACTTTTTTTAACAAGCTGATATTTTGACGTGAGAATTATTGTTTGAAAATTAGGGTGTTCGATATTAAGTCAAAATAAGGTGAAAAAATAAATAGTTCATATCAAAAAAATTAGTGTCTTTAGGATATCAATAAGGTAAGTGTCACTAAATTTCGTGAAAAACAAAATTGTTTTATGATAAAAATAAAAACCAAAAACTTGATTATTTTTCACATAGGTACATTTTGAGATTATGTGAAAAAAGCGTAAATACAAAAGTTGTAGGTCTCTTTATTATCTACAACTTTGTTATTCAACTTTTTTCCATAGGACTTGTAGTTAAGCCGAAAATCGAGATAAACCGTGCTTACCCTTAAAAACTCATCCCTCCCCCACTTCCCGACCTCAGATCGCCCGCAAATTATTTTTCCTTTCATTTTGGTTATATTCTCATCCTTTTACAACGGGTTTCATCCTACTATATTTTTTTTGTTTCAGAAATTATCGAAACTGATTATCTACCTATTTATATTAATTTATTAGTCAGTGACAGCCTACTACTTGCTTGTGGAATAATTATGTGTATTCATTGTGAGAAAATCGATTTTGAACCTTAATAAAATGTTAGTTACATACACATACATAATGCTCACGCCTTTTTCCCTCAGGGGTAGGCAGAGACAGCAGACCACTATCTGCCTCTCTCCTGACATACTTCACGCGCTTCCTCTACTGTCATTTAGCCTTTCATGCAAGCCCGCCGGTTTCGATACAGATTTCTGTAAAAATTGATTTCGGTCTGGCTTAATAATAAAGACATGGATTTTTTTTTGTATACCTATGGTGCTCGTCAACATGTCTTTACCTCGTCTGATGGTAAGCTGAAGGCAAAGTCTCAGTAAAGAGGGTCACCATTACTCATTACAGACACCAACGATGTCACAACGGTGGTAACAATAGTATTTATTTATTTGTGAGGTAAAACATTACTATGTTATTTAATAATAAATTAATACGTGAAAAATTGATTATTTGGTAATCGATATAAGTTATAATAAGACGATTATATTACTTGGTAATCGATTACTTTCATTTTGATTTGAATTTAGTTGCGCATCCTTAACCGGTTTTCATTGGTCGAAAAAATGTCGGTAGTAAGTATGAATCGTTACATTATTCTTAATTATTAACTTAGAATAGACGAGTTTCCATGTGATACTGATATTTCCCTCTGATTTATTAAAATAGATAAATAATTATGGTATAATAAGCTATTTTTTGTTGGTTATGGGGCTGGATTCGACTAAAAATCTTTCTTAGTGAGAAATTTCAAGGTTTGTGTAGGTCCAAGCAACGCAACGGTTTAAACTCTGTGTAGATGAATCAGTCAGTCAGTCTTTCAGTCGGGACAAGTAATTTTTATCTATACATATTATAGTCAGATAGATTAAATACCTATACAAACCTCTTCAAACAAGAATAAAATATTAATTCAGAAATATTATATACTGCTATGAAAAATATGAATGTATGAATAGCGAGAACGCTATTTCTCACATACATGTAAATAAGTGAAGCCTTGGCCTGGTTACCACGATTTTAGCGGTATTACAAAAGAGTCAAGTGATGCGGCGCCCGCGCTCTGTGCGTGGCGTGGAGTGGAAGCTACACACACCAGCCAACATGTACAGTACACATATGCCGCATTATATTATGTATTTCACTCGAGTACTATTTAGTATGAAACGCAAAAAAATAATTTATAACATTTCGAAATTTATTTAAATAGGTACCTAGGTTTAAAGAATATAAAGAAATAATAATAAATACTGTAGGGAAATTAAGCGACGCCATCTGAACCCCTTAATAAGCATAGATCATTTATGTTCTTTGTTAGCATTATATGGTACTAGCTTCCGCCCGCGGCTTCGCCCGCGTGGAATTCGGTATTGCCACCAAGTCTATTTGAATGAAACGACTCTCCAATCGAATTTCCACTCCGCTGTTCACTCCACTCTGTACTCCACACTCCACTCCACTGTTCACTCCACTCTCCACTCCACTTTCCACTCCACTCTCCATACCATACCACTCCCCACTCCACTCTCAACACCACTCCCCACTCCGCTCCACTCTCCACTCCACTGGTCTCCACTCGTCTAGCCAAAACCTTTCGGATAAAAAGTACTAAACGGATTTCAGTGCGGTTTTCTTGGTCAAACCTAAAATTTGGAGATATGACCAAAAGTTTTTTTTCCTTATTTATTGGTTTCACCTTACACCATCTTTACAGGGTTCACCTAAGGCGACAGTGTGGACATCATATCCCTTTATAACAGTACTTTTAGTTGTAATAATCGATATTTGAAAAAAAAGACTTGGTTATGTTGACCACAAATATCTATTTTTTTGCAATCCTTGTCTGTTTGTTCGTGATAGACGCAAAAACTGCTGAACCAATTTTGATGCCGCCTTTTCATTAGAAAGGTCTTGGTTTTACATTAAATCTGCCGTATGTTTGATTGCATTTGGTTAAGTAGAACCGGGGATATGACCAAAAAACGATTACCAACCAATCGACTCCCACGGGCAGAGCCGCGGGTATTAGCTTGTATAAAAAGTAGCCTATATATTACTCCAGACTATAATCTATCTCTGCACCAAATTTCAACCTGATCTATTCAGCCGTTTTTACGTGAAAGAGTAACAAACATACATCCAGATATCCCGACTGATCGACTCCAAGGGCGAAGCCGCGGGTATTAGCTTGTATAAAAAGTAGCCTATATGTTATTCACATTACGCTCTATCTCGGTACCAAATTTCAGCCAGATCCATTCAGCCGTTTTTACGTGAAATAGCAACAAACATAATATTTGGACATCCCGACCGATCGAATTGGCGAGTGGAGCCACGGTATTAGCTTGTATAAAAAGTAGCTTATATGTTATTCCAGACTATAATCCATCTCTATACCAAATTTCAACTCGATCTATTCAGCCGTTTTTGCGTGAAAGAGTAACAAACATACATCCAGACATCCCGACTGATCGACTCCGTGGGTCGACTGTTCGACTCCGTGAGCGGAGTCGCGGGTATTAGCTTGTATAAAAAGTAGCCTATATGTTATTCCACACTTTAATCTATCTCGTTACCAAATTTCAGTCAGATCTATTCAGCCGTTTTTACGTGAAAAAGTAACAAAGATATATCTAGAAATCCCGACTGATCGACTTTGCGAGCGGAGCCGCGATATTAGCTTGTATAAAAAGTAGCCTATATGTTATTCCAGACTATAATCTATCTCTGTGCCAAATTTTAGCCAAATCCATTAAGCCGTTTTAGTGTGGCAGAGTAACAAACATACATCCAGACATCCAGACATACATTCTTACAAACTTTCACGTTTATAATATTAGTAGGAAGTAGGAAGTAGGATTTTATCTATATATATCTATATAATTGCTTGGCCCGATGACTGACTGACTTTCTGACTGATTCATCAACGCAGAGCCTAAACCGCTGGACTTTCAAACTTGAAATTTTGACAGTAGATGCTTCTTATGTTGTAGGCATCCACTAAGAAAGGATTTTTAGAAATTCCACTTCTAAGGTGGCAAAATAAGCGATAAACGTTTGTATGAAAGTCCGTCATTTTTAAGGTTAGACGCATGAAATTTAATACACCTTCTAGAAATAAATGAACACGTGTATCAGCGTTTTTCCAAATTTTACCCCCAGGGGGTGAAATTGGGGTTGAAAGTTTATATGGGATGTTCGTCAGTTTTTGAGATAGAAGCATGAAAGTTCATATAGTTGCTTCTGGTTAATTAATAAACGTACACGTGAATCACGGGTTTTCATAATTTCACTCCTAAGGGGGCAAATAAGGGTAGAGCGATTTTATAGAAGTCTGTTAGGTATATGGAGAGTGCTTAATTCAATGTTAAATGCCCGGTAGGTGCAATCTTGTTATAGAATTTCTTAAGAATTTATGCCTGGGCGAAGCCGGGTCACGGGCCGCTATTTAGTTATATAGGTACGATGTTTAGTTTGTTATATTTCCAGTTTTTTTGTTCCTCATTTCTATTTGTTTCAACTTTGTAGGTATTATGAAAAAACAAACGGAGACCAACGATACTAAAGCTACAGTATGTCTTAAAATTTATATGAACAAATGAACAAATAGTTAAAAATAAAAATATGCAATATGTTACTAAAATACTAAGTAGATAGGTAGCATAATAATTATTATGCACATGTCTGCTTGTTCGTGACCAACAGTATATTAATTTTATATGTAAACGGGAATTAACGCGATCATGGTATAGGTATATACATCCCTTAAGTACGTTTCGACCAGGTTACACCGGCCGTGGTCACAGTCAGCCTGTGACCACGGCCGGTGTATACCTATACCATGATCGCGTTAATTCCCGTTTACATATAAAAACCATGGAACGCGAAAGTTTAAAAGTTAGTATATTATTTATCCTACTAATATTATAAACGCGAAAGTTTGTAAGAATGTATGTCTGGATGTCTGGATGTCTGGATGTCTGGATGTCTGGATGTCTGGATGTATGTTTGTTACTCTGCCACACAAAAACGGCTTGATGGATCTGGCTAAAATTTGGTACAGAGATAGATTATAGTCTGGAATAACATATAGGCTACTTTTTATACAAGCTAATACCGCGGCTCCGCTCGCAAAGTCGATCGGTCGGGATTTCTAGATATATCTTTGTTACTCTTTCACGTAAAAACGGCTGAATAGATCTGACTGAAATTTGGTAACGAGATAGATTAAAGTGTGGAATAACATATAGGCTACTTTTTATACAAGCTAATACCCGCGACTCCGCTCACGGAGTCGATCAGTCGACCCACGGAGTAGATCAGTCGAGCTGTCTAGATGTATGTTTGTTACTCTTTCACGCAAAAACGGCTCAATAGATCGGGTTGAAATTTGGGATAGATATGAATTATAGTCTGGAATAACATATAGGCTACTTTTAATACAAGCTAATACCGCGGCTCCGCTCGCAAAGCCGATCGGTTGGGATGTCCAAATATTATGTTTGTTCCTATTTCACGTAAAAACGGCTGAATGGATTTGGCTGAAATTTGGTAGCGAAATAGAGTGTAGTGTGAAATAACAAATAGGCTACTTTTTATACAAGCTAATACCCGCGGCTTCGCCCATGGAGTCGATCAGTCGGGATATCTGGATGTATGTTGTTACTCTTTCACGTAAAAACGGCTCAATAGATCGGGTTGAAATTTGGTATAGAGATAGATTATAGTCTGGAGTAATATATAGGCTACTTTTTATACAAGCTAATACCCGCGGCTCTGCCCGTGGGAGTCGATTAGTTGGTAATTGTTTTTTGGTCATATCCCCGGTTCTACTTAACCAAATGCAATCAAACATACGGCAGATTTTATGTAAAACCAAGACCTTTCTAATGAAAAGGCGACAGCAGTTTTTGCGTCCATCACGAACAAACAGACAAGGATTGCATAAAAATAGATATTTGTGGTCAACATAACCAAGTTTTTTTTTTCAAATATCGATTATTGCAACTAAAAGTACTGTTATAAAGGGATAATATATGATGTCCACACTGTCGCCTTAGGTGAACCCTGTAAAGATAGTGTAAGGTGAAACCAATAAATAAGGAAAAAAAAACTATTGGTCTTATCTCCAAATTTTAGGTCTGACCAAGAAAACCGCACTAAAATCCGTTTAGTACTTTTTATCCGAAAGGTTTTGGCTAGACGAGTGGAGACCAGTGGAGTGGAGCGGAGTGGGGAGTGGTGTGGAGAGTGGAGTGGGGAGTGGTGTGGAGAGTGGAGTGGAAAGTGGAGTGGAGAGTGGAGTGTAGTGGAGATTGAAGTGGAGAGTGGAATGTAGGGTGGAGTCGGGAGAGGGGATTGGACAGTAGAGTGGAGGTGGAGAGTGGAGTGGAGAGTGGAGTGAACAGTGGAGTGGAGTGTGGAGTGCAGAGTGGAGTGAACAACGGAGTGGAAAGTCGAGTGGAGAGTCGTTTCATTCAAATAGACTTGGTGGCAATACCGAATTCCACGCGGGCGAAGCCGCGGGCGGAAGCTAGTTAATTGATACAGGCATTGCTACTTTTTTTAACGCGTTGAAACCCCTAATGGGCTAGTGAAGTATAAGTATCTCCCGGTGTGGTGACATCTGGGTAATACGGCTAATATCCCGGCAAAGAGGAGCCCAGTATTTCCATGTGTCTTTCCGTCTGTTCTCTGAGCCAACCAAAGGCGTTCCTACCTGTTTTCATGTTTATTTCCTACCTGTTTATTTTTAGTTTTCTTAAATAACTATTTTATGTTTTGAAGAGTTTGTTTTTTTTTTCCTTCTCCAGAAGTCATGAAAGCTTTTATTTATTATATTATAATTACATCATCATCATTCTCTGAACCTTTTTCCCAACTCAGTTGGGGTCGGCTTTCCAGTCTAACTGTGATGCGGCTGAACTTCGATATTTTCCGTGAAGCGACTGCCATCTGACCTCCACAACCAATGGTCATATCGAGATTCCAAGTTAGACTGGTTGGACTTTTGTGGGCTCCAACTACCCGTAACGACTGCCATAGATGTTTGTATGGCAACTGGGACCGACGGCTTAACGTGCTCTCCGAGGCACTAATAAACCTGCGATAAATACACACATAACTTCGAAAAGCATTGAAAAGTCATTGGTGTGTGCCATAGTGAACCTGGGATCGAACCCGAGACCTCGTCTCAGCAGTTCATTACCCAAACCACTAGGCTACCGCGGACTTTATAATTACAACAATCTTTTTTTAAATAACCAAAAAAAAAAAATATTTACATGCATGCGTCGTAAAATTCCTCCGCATCATAACCAGCTCGTAATGTTCCCAGAAGGCCGGCAGCATTGCCATTCAGTGTCTTTTTTAAAAATAGAGTCCAGCCTTCGGGTCAACAGTGGCGTTGTTCAGCCGCTTCGCTAAATTCTTATAGATGAAGCAGGCACTTGGACCCCATGACCCCAGCGTCTCAAACCCAAACGGCTCAAAAATATAATCACCAACTAAGTTGGAGTATTTATGCCGTTTGAGGTTTTCCGCGGATTCAGCAGCAGCGCCGACACAGCCTGCTGTCCTGAGAATATGTGAAGGCGCAAGGGTGTCGACGCATGTTGCTTCCCACACCAATCTTCCAAGGCAGCAATGACATACCATCAGTTCTCTTGCCATCGTCGTGTACCAGCCCATTAGGTTGACGAACGGCTGGCACGCCGGCAGTGACAAGAGCACGGCGGATGATCATTGAGATGCAGGCATGTCGCGATCGATATACAATACAGCCTGCCTAAACTAATATTTTAATTATAATTTTTAAATGTCTAAATTTATCAACAATTACGTGAATAACCAAAGCTTTTGTGTAACCTTGCTTTCTACAATGAAATAGCCGACAAATTAAAAACATCGAAAATCGTGTTTCAAAACCTCTCAAACGCTTATTATTCAAGTAGCTGAAGGTTCACTTCCTTAGCTTCCATATTGTTGTAAACAACAATAACAATTTTAGGGATTTCTACAAAAGTTGAAGCCACAAATACTTACGTAACATTAAACGATTGTTCAAGGTTTTACTTGGTGTGGGTGTGTATATCCACGAGATTTTTCTCGAAGCTTGCCATAATAAAATATGAGTACCTACCCTTTGTGAGCTTTTCTTTCCAAATGCGTTGCTTGCTAAATAAATATGTGGGATTAATCGGTAGGTACATACATAATATCAATAAAAAGTTGTGCAGGCAGATATACATACAAATGAACAGCATAATATGTGGAAGTGGCACAAGGTTGCTGGTAGAAACGGCTGCGCGGGTTGTAAAAGAAACAACGGATACCGATAATTTGACCATAGGTACCTGTTGATAATTCGTGTCATTACATTATACTCTGTTAAGTAATGATAAGGGGATTTTGCGATACTATAGTATAGAGTATAGAGATTTAAACTTTACTATTTTGAAAATATTTGACTGAAAATCAACTTTACAGACAGCATTAATTTGTTTAGGCGAGTTTCGAGTTTCCAATTCAGCGTTGCCTAACTCAACAAGGTCATTCGAAGTGATTGGGTAAAGAACGTCACTCTCCGTTCAACTTTAAAATCTAACACATTGTAAATTTTAGGTAATTATGAATACCTGTACCTATAGGTATACCTATGTATTATGTTATGATATTAGTTAAATTATCATACAGATGTAGGTATGTATAGGTAGATATTGTGCAACCTTAACAACCAAACCTCAGTTTTAATAGCAGTTTAACAGCAATGATATACAATGAACAAGCAAATGTAGGGTGTTCAACCAGAATTTTCGAGGCCAAGCCAACCTAACAGCTAATCAGTAGATGTTGATTAACAGTCGAGGTTTTGGCTCAGGCTTTCTTGTGGCAGTCAGGCAGGCAGACTAGGGCAGGCCGTGGGGTTTAATAGGTATATGTATATTCGTCCAGTTGACGTACGGGAGAGGCCCACACATGGCCTCTGGCTTTCAGTTCAAAAGTCTATAGTCTATATATATACGAGTATAATGTTAAAATTAATCCCTATTTCCCTTGGTCACGGGCTCACGGCATCACGCGTGAACGGCTAGTCCGATCTGGCTGAAAATTGAAGATGAGGAGGTACTCGTAGCTTAGAACTAAAAGACGGACGGAAGCGTAAACTCGGAGTCCTGAACAGGGTGAGGCGGTTTTTCACGCCGGAACAGCGGTGTCTTTTGTACAAGACACAAATCCGTTCCGGGGTGGAATACTGTTCTCATCTCTGGGATGGCTCTGCACAGTACTTATTAGATGCTCTCGACAGATTGCAGCGACGTGCAGTCCGCATTATTGGGAGTCCAGAAATCACGAACACCCTCGAGCCTCTACAGCTACGTAGAGATATAGCGTGTCTGGCAGTTTTTTACCGTCTCTACCATGGCGAGTGTTCCGATGAGCTCTTCCAATTAATCCCACCCTCTCCTTTCCTACACAGAACTACACGTGCCAGACTGAGGTATCACCCGCACACGGTGGCAACAATTCCATCAAGAACCAAGCGGTTCGGTGCCTCTTTTATTTGCCGCACCATAAAGGCTTGGAATTCTTTACCAGCGCATGTGTTTCCTTCCTCCTATAGTCCCGGGGCCTTTAAGCGGGGCGTGAAAAAGCATTTGATGAGGCCGTCAAGCTGAGGGCCGCCACTGTAGCACTACCGGTGTATGTGGTGGTGGCCCCAGTCCTGAGACTTTGCCTTTCGCTTACCATCAGGCAAGGTGGAGTCATTTTGACGTGTCCTATATAAAAAAAAAAAAAAAAAAAAACGGATATAATGATATTTTTTATCCTGCCACGGGAACGAAGTATGGCCACGGGCGAAACCACGGGGCGCAGCTAGTCAAATATAATAAAGATCAGGGGTCAAATATACTTTCCATGTATGTTTTAAAGACAAACTGGATTGTATGATATTGTCTGTTATATTATACCTTATTACGAAGAACAAAATGCAGTTCTTAATTTATTGTGCTTGTAAGATTATATTGACGTACAGTTTGTAACTGGTTTGTGTCGGATGGTCTGGCAATCTTATTTATTTTTAGTTCTACTCACGGATTTGTTCATTGAGGCCAGTTATGTTTCGAATACTTTTAAACTATTAAACAGTTGATTTCTTCATGGAAGTAAAGTAGAAAACCACCACAAGTAGCAGATACGAAGCTACTATTAAGTACCTATCTGAGTATTAGCAGCACAGCACACCAGGGCCCGCAGCCAAGTGGCAAAAGTCTAAATCGCTATCGAATAGAATAGATTAGGTCGACCAATCACACTCAAGTGCCCGTAGCCAAGTGGAAAAAGTCTAAATCGCTATCGTATCGTATCGAATATAATAGTTTAGGTCGACCAATCACACTGCAGCTCGTGATTCCGCCGCGGCGCGCGCATCATACGCCGGCGACGAGCTTGGATGTGATTGGTCGACCTAACCGTTTCTATTCGTTAGCGACTTACGCTACGGAATACACTGACATTTGTCTACGGGCCCAGCTCGTGATTCCGCCGCGGCGCGCGCTTCGTACGCCGGTAACGAACTTGAATCTGTGCCCGTGTCCCTCACTCACACAATCACGACGAATCGAATGATACCTCGCACGTCAAAATCCGTCAAGCCGTTTAGACTGTAGGCCGTGACAAAGAAATGGACTTACATACATACATGTACATACATGCATACATACATACATACATGCATACATACATACATACATACATACATACATACATAGTCTCGAAAAACATTACTCTCCTTTCTTTGGCAGTCGGGTAAAAAGTAATGATAACAATTATAACTACGTTTAAAAACCGGCCAAGTGCGAGTCGGACTCGCCCATGAAGGGTTCCGTAGCAGCAAATAACTATACACGAGCCCATATAGACTTGTGATAGCTAAAAAAGCTAATATATAATACCAGTTTCCCAAGAAATATTTAAACCAAAAATATTGTCAATTAATTGCGGTTTATGACGTATTAAAAAAAACTACTTAGTAGATCTGGTTCAAACCAATTTTTGGAGGTAGTTTGCATGGCAATGTACATTATATATTTTTTTTAGATTTATCATTCTCTTATTTTAGAAGTTAGAGGGGGGGGGGCACACACTTTGCCACTAGCAATGTCAATCTACAATAACAAAACTTCATATTCAACTGAACTTTTGACAGCTAAATATTAAAACAACTGACATGACAGTTATGTACTACGATTTTTAATTCTAGGCAAGAAAATGACATTTACAGTGTTGCAGGTTTTTTGTATCAAATAAATAGTGATGTGGTTGAATCGAGTTTTACAATTATAAGTTAGTCGTGAGTCGAGATTATGAAGATTCCAGCGACTGGGACCGCAAAAGCTGGGACCGCGGTTCCAGTTGCCGGTTCTATTAAATTTAAATATTTTTCTTCCGTCGACTGGGACCACCTATAATTTTATGAAAAATCTATAGTTTAAGCCAAAAGAGTACAGTCGAACGAAAAATTGTTAAAGTTATAATTGGGTATGGCCACCAGGATCCCCTAACCTAATCCCCAGGGGATATCAGTGAACTCTTCGGTTCACCAGAATCCTCTTGAAATAAAAATTAGATTGAAGATGTTTTCACACTGTTTTTTCTTTCACAATTTTTAAGAAATGAGATGTAGATGATTTCTAGTATGTTTTTTTGAATGTAGTTCCACCCTTCAGTAATAAAATTCGTAGGTAATAACTACACAACAAAACCAGTCTCCTAGTATAGAGGGTGAATTTTTCAAAAGGTATTGGATGGCCAAATCTGAAACTATAAGGAATAGCGAAAAATGGTCAAAGGAGTCACGAGCCCGATTTTGATGAAACTTAAAACCTCATCATTAGATTTTTGAAAAACTAATAAAATTAGCTGTAAGTAGTATGTAGTGTAACTAATGATATACGGCAAATTTAAGGAAAATTTGGAATTTAATAAAATTTATGTTACATATACCTATTTGTTTCGTTCGAAATCCCAGAAAAGATCGCAACTATTCCGTGTTTTAAATTATACTCAGAATGATTATAAATTATTGATGTCTTTTTGATTGATGAAAAAAGGTGGAGCTCCAGCCCATAATAGCCGTAAAAGAGATTTTGATTCAGCAGTATGACAACAATTTTATTGCATGGCATGGTCCTGTGCCTTGGCCAGTGAGATTCCTGGATCTAACTCTTTTTTTTTATCGTGCGGAAATCCCCATGGATACCACCCCCGTCGGCCATCGGGGGTGGTTATGTCGGGATCGAACCGACTAAAACCGCACGCCGTTTCGGGCCTTAATTACCGGAGTGTAAGGTTACCCAATGGGCATATCCCTCTCACCCCAGCTGACCCCGGACCCTCTACGGTATAAGATGGCTCCTTCAACCCCCCAAAAGGGGGGGTTGAAGGGGCCACCACACCGTTGGACATTTTGAGAATTGGACATTTTAACCCTGAACGGGTGGGGCGAGCATTGCGCCACTTCGCCGACGGTGGGTGTAGGGTGACAGGCGGCCGTCCTGTTACCCAACCGTCGGCGCGCAGACAATCAGCTCGTCCCCCGCTCGCTCCCCACTGTGCCATCTGCTAGTCAGAGGGACACGTGGAGAGCATCGGAGCAGCCCTCTAGAGGGCCAATACCACCCCGGCAGGATTGGCCGCAGGCAACAGCGTGGCGAGTGGGAGGCGCTGCTCGCCTCCTATGCCCAGGTGCACCACGTGGAGGTTCCGGCCCGCACCCTGGATCTTACTGCCTTAGATTACCTTCTCTGGGGGTATGTCAAAAACGAATTTACAACGACACATTATTATACAGAGATACAGTTGATGACGTGAAACGTTCTTTGGAGAATATTCTAAACGTAATCAATAACATTGTAATATTGAATATAGTACGATCCTTGAGTTCTCAAATCCAGCTATGTATTGAAAACAATGATCTACATTTTGAACAATTAATCAGTTAATGTAAGAAAAATAAAATGTATTTTGTTAAATATGAGCTCTTTCTTTGGTTTGCGGTATGTCATTACTTCCCAAAATAAGATCCTTAATAGTAACACTATCGATGTTGTAATAATATAGGGTGTGTTTTTTTTTCAAAATTAACAGGTTCGATTCCTAGCTAGGATTATTGATTTGCCAAAATCTAATGATAAGGTTTTAAGTTTCATCAAAATCGGGCTCGTGACTCCGTTGAGCATTTTTCGCTATTCCTTATAGTTTCGGATTTGGCCATCCAATTCCTTTTGAAAAATTCACCCTCTATACTAGGAGACTGATTTTGTTGTGTAGTTATTACCCACGAATTTTATTACTGAAGGGTGAAACTACATTCAAGAACACATACTAGAAATCATCAACATCTCATTTCTTAAAAATTGTGAAAGAAAAAACAGTGTGAAAACATCTTCAATTTAATTTTTATTTCAAGAGGATTCTGGTGAACCGACGAGTTCACTGAGATCCCCTGGGGATTGGGTTAGGGGATCCTGTGGCCATACCCAATTATAACTTTAACAATTTTTCGTTTGACTGTACTGTTTTTGATCTTTTTTATGGGTGGTCCCAGTTGCCGGAAGAAAAATATTTAAATTTAATAGAACCGGCAACTGGAACCGCGGTCCCAGCTATTGCGGTCCCAGTCGCTGGAACCCTCGAGATATAATTCTTTTATTAAATATATAAATAAAATTTTTCGCGCGTTTATACAAATAAAAATATGTAAATTACGGTAATTAAACAGAAAACATACACGGTAAGTAATTAAATCTATATATTATATACTAGCTGTTGCCCGCAGCTCCGCCCGCGTGGACGTCGATTTTCGTGGTTTTTTACTATATCACCGGTTCTTATAGCCGCTTGCGATCTATGCATAAGATTTTGAGTCTAACCAAGACCTTTCTTATAAAAAAATCCGCATCAAAACCCGTTCAGTACTTTTGATGTTCATCGTGATGCGGATTTTTTTATTAGAAAGGTCTTGCTTAGACTAAAAATTTACCGTATGTTTGGTTGTAATTGGTCAAGTAGAACCGGAGATATTGCCAAAAACGACCTAAAAACGAAGCGCGACCTAAAAACTAGAGAACGGCTGAACCGATTTGGCTGAAAATTGATGGGGAGGTAGCTTAGAACTTGGAGACGGACATAGGATACTTCATGTCCTGCCACGGGGGCAAAGTATGCCATGGGCGAAGCCGCGGGACACAGCTAGTATCCTATAAAAAATATTTCCGTCGTGTAATGTACTAGGCGAGCATAAACTGCAAAGAGGTTCATTTTCACTGATAAAAATAAAGAATGACTAAAGTGTCTAGTTTATTGATTGCCGAACATCACTATTGTAGCGGCTTTTCTGTATCAGTGACAGTTGCACTTGTCATTTTCTCGCCTAGAATAAAAAATCTTAGTATACACTATGAGGTTATATTAGAAAAGTGTATATTGTCAAAAGCACTAAGGTTGAATTAGAAAAGTTAATATTATGTCACAGACCAATAGAAAATTGGTCTGAGTATTGTGGTCGTTAAGTTTTCTTAAATTTACTAATGTCCCGCGTAACTTTCTTGACTTTTTATTTCATAAGAACCTTCTCCTGACAATAACAAACACAACAAAAAATAATTAACGAAATCGTTCCCGTAGTTTACGAGTGATGCTGTGACCAAGGGAAATAGGGATATAATATAGATTAAGCAATAATGTATAATTATACTACTTTCATTCATTAAAAATATTTAGGAGAGATGTGTATAAATCATGAAGATAGGTGGGAAGGTCTTAAAATAGACAACATAAAAAAAGACATGTATAAGTAGTCCCTTGAAACTTTTTAATTTATTCAATCAATCAATTAGCCTGTCGATGTCCACTGCTGGACATAGGCCTCTCCTAACGTAAGCCATACCACTGGTTCTCCGCCTTCCGCATACAGTCCATCCCAGTTACCTTTTTCAGGTCGTCGGTCCATCTGGCTGGGGGGCGTCCCACCTTCCGTTTGCCGACTTGTGGTCTCCACTCTAGGACTCGTTTGCTCCAACGGCCATCGGTCATTCGACAGATGTGGCCAGCCTATTGCCATTTCAGCTTGCTAATTCTGCGAGCTATGTCGGTAACTTTAGTTCTTTGTCGGATGACGTCATTGCGAATTTTGTCCTTCAAAGACACTTCAAGCATAGCTCGCTCCATGGCCCGCTGCGCGATTTTAAATTTTTGGACTAGCCCCACAGTCAGTGGTCCACGTTTCGGCACCGTAAGTCATGACTGGTAGGACGTAGGACGCACTGGTCGAAGACCTTCGATTTGAGGCATTGCGGTAAGAGTGAGGATTGATCGCGATGGATGCAAAAACTAATGAATGTATTTTGGTATGAGTTTTTTTTTTCGTTAGAAAGGTCTTGATCAGACCTAAAATCTTATACATGGTTGATCACAATCGGTTGATTAGTACTGAGGATATAGTCAAAAAAACTCAAAAACCGCCGTCCATGCGGGCGGAGCCGCAGTATCCTATATGTTATTAATTTTTTCCTTCCAAAAACTATCGACACTGGACTATACAATAAGTAGGTATGGTGTACGGCATCTAACTTGGCAAGATTTTGTAGTAGTGTGGGCCCCACTACTCCAAAGCCTTACCAAGTTAGATGCTGTGCACTATACTCGTACTTGATTGTGGCAAAATGCATCGCATAGAAACAAGTATAGTGCACGGCATCTAACTGGCAAGGTTTTGGAGTAATGGGGCCTAACCTCACAATAAGTGCCTACTCATCCGTCAGGTGTCACTGATTACTGTAGGTATCGATTGAACTCTACACTGGGCTGCAGTGAACAACTTCATAGTGATAATATTTTATTCATCCACATGGATAGGATGTGTACTGGAAACTTGAAGGTTGAAGGTTATTTTTTAATGAGACTCCATGTCTGAGACATAATAGTAGGTACTGGCAACTTGAAGGTAATTTTTAATGAGACTTCATGTCTGAGACATAATAACTATTTAAGTACCTACTAAGTAAGTAAGTACATACCTATGTAATTTAATCAATGACGTTTTATCAGAAAATAAAATTTGCACTAATTTGTAAAAAAATCACTTTAGACAAGTTCACTAAATTTGATGCAAAAATAAATTTCTTCAAAACACAATGGTCACCTAAACTACTATATACCCCTAAATACATGCCTTATTTCTTATTTATTACTTTCAAGTAAGTAAATGAATAAGGATAATTTGTTTGTAAATGCGTTTTCATATAGGCAGTAAATTACCATTGGCGTTCTCTGCTTTTAAGCAAGCAAATGTTGTTGAATCAAATTACCCATCTCACTGTTGGCCCCGGGTGAGGTGAGGCCCGAGAAAGTTTCCGCACGCAAAAAAGGAATTGAAAAGAAGACATCAATTGAACAAGACATCACGGTACAGTTCAATGTAACAATAGAGATTTCGATGAAAAGTATCCGAAGAAAAAAATTGTATGATTATAATTTATAGATATTAACAATTTTTTTATTGTTTCTACAATTTTTTAACATGTTCTACAAAATCTTAAGAAAAGCATGCAGTGATTGGAAGTAATTTTCATACTCGTTATTAAGCGTATACCGTATTAGGTATCTAGGTATTCTCCTTTCATGCGCCAGACTAGATCTTTTTTTACGAACTATGGTCTAAAGCAATTTCGATAGTAATAAACAACATACAAAATTTTATCATTGACCTAGTAACCTGATACACTTGGCTTCGAAACCCAAAAGCGTACCCCCTACGCATAATTTCCACCCTAACCAACACATAGTGACACCATAAAGCCACCCCAAAACAGCAAAATTATATTTGTTTACCTACTACACGTGTTAATATCACACAATAAGCTTTTATCTATCCTTTTTAGGGTTCTGTAGCCAAATGGCGAAAAACGGAACCCTTATAGATTCGTCATGTCTATCTGTCTGTCTGTCTGTCTGTCCGTCTGTCCGTCCGTATGTCACAGCCACTTTTCTCCGAAACTATAAGGCCTATGCTGTTGAAACTTAGTAATTAGATGAAAAGAATGATAAATCTAAAAAAATATAATATAATGTACATTACCATGCAAACTACCACCGTAAATCGGTTTGAACCAGATCTACTAAGTAGTTTTTTTTAATACATCATAAACCGCAACAATATTTTTGGTTTAAATATTTCTTGTGAAACTGGTATTATTATATATTAGCTTGTTTAACTATCACAAGCCTATATGGGCTCGTGTATAGTTACTTGCTGCTACGGAACCCTTCATAGGCGAGTCCGACTCGCACTTGGCCGGTTTTTTTTTATGTTAAAATTAACGGTTTTTAAATGCACACTTTATCAAGTAGTGACACAAAAGTATTATAATAAAGATATGTCATGTATATTTACAAACATTGGGTTCGGGTCGTTGCTTTGGGTACATTGAATATATTACTCTTTGTGGAATGTCAGGTGTATGAATAATTGCATTCAAATAGGTTTTTTTATGTTTACAAGCCACATGGCGGAATCGAGTCAATAATCTGAATAAGGTTTACCATACTGACAGCTAGCTATTTGTTTACGACTCTATTATGTCTATACGTTGATTCATAAACATAATAATATATAATCATCATCATAATCTTTGCGTTAGTCCTGGTCGCAATCGACTTTTGCAGCTCGGGAAGTCCGGGGGTCGCTTTCGGCTTCTATTTTTTCACTTCGTACGATCTACGCAGAGACAACGAAGGATCGCCTCGTGGGCTGGCCCCCAAATTGAAGGGCACGGCTAACGCTCTGGTGTTGCCGCACATGAGGGGGCCGGATGACTCCTACGATGGCTCTACGCGGTCCATGGCCCTGTACGGGTGCCCGATCTGGGCGGAGGCCCTACATAGCCGTAACAGGCGTATGCTGCGAGCGCCGCAACGCGTTATGGCTATCAGGGTCATCAGGGGGTACCGCACGATCTCCTTCGAGGCGGCGAGTGAGAACTGGAGGCGAGAGCCGTTTTGCGCCTATATTGGTGGCGAAAAGAGGCGCGGGAGCAGGGACTGGACCCGGAGCCTCGAGAAATCGAAGCCGTCCACGCCCAGCTCCGCCGGGATAACGTGGAGTGGAAGGACCGACTTGGGCAACCAAGAGCGGGGCACGGCGGTAAGATCCGTCATGGAGCTGGCTAGAGAGGCCTCACGGGGGCCTCTCGTACCGGCTGACGCAGGTGATCTCTGGTAAGCTCCCGTAGACATGTGGCACAGCGTAAATCGCTAAGGAATAGAATAGAATAGGTCGACCAATCACACCACAAGCTCATGATCCCGCCGCGGCGCCAGCGACGAGCGTGACAACGCGACGGCGGAACATGATCACTTCAATTTCTTAAATTTCTTTTTATTCAAGAGAAAAATTAAAGTAGGTACCAAACTCTTTAGGATAAGTAAGTGGATAAAATCAGTATGATACATACTCTAGACAAGACTGTACCTACTGTACATCGTGCATAGTATAAACTAACTGAGCATTCTGAGCAAAGCAACATAGTTACCACCGCATGTTGCCACACTATTACGGTACGTTACATCAACGTGCGTCACTGAGCGGAGAAAGTCTGACGTCAGTTGTGCGCATGAAGAAAGCATTGCGCGTGCGACTCTGCGAGCACTTTTGCTTTCGACAGAGGCCATAGCGTCTGTACGATAGCGAAAACGGCATACTTCGGGTATGCCTACCTTGCTGTCGCTTTTTCATCCGGTATTCAGGTCTTGATTATGAAATCGAAACTATTGAGTCATTGTGGCTCATTATGTGATTTCATGCCGCTTTGTAAAGGTGTGACAAGTTTATTTGTTTGATTATAACCAGATCCAATGTCTCGACAATAGGCTATTTGACTGATTTTGGAAAACTACTTAAAATGATTCCCTATAATATTGTAAACATCCACATTAATATTTCAGTTAAAAAAAACATGCATTATGTTGAAAAATCAATGATAAAGTTTAAGTTATCAAAAGTGCGGGGCAAAACACTATTCTCGAAAAAATGGTGTCTGTTCATGTAAGTCGTGTAATTACTAGCACATGACGTCACCAGCGCTGTCACCAAACACAGCGTTTTCGCCACAGACAATAAATCTAAAATATATTACATTTTCCTAGTTGAAATTCTTCAAGAAATATGCATATTTGAGTGTAAATTATAGTCTCATGAGGCTTTTTACCCGACTGCCGAAGAAAGGAGGGTAATGTCGAGACTATGTATGTATGTATGTACTTATGTCCATTTCTTTGGCACGGCCTACAGCCTAAACGGCTTGACGGAATTTGACATGCGAGGTATCATTTTATTCTTCATGATTGTGTGAGTGACACTGGGTATATTAAAATTTCTAGAAAATCAAAATGGCGGATTTTTGGCAGCAAAATAAAAACCTTGAAAATTTGTCTTGCACGCTCTACAGCCTGAACTGCTTGACGGATTTCGACAAACAAGGTGTTGTTTGATTCGCCATGATTGTGTGAGTGACACCAGGTATATTAAAATTTCTAGAAAATCAAAATGGTGGATTTTTGGCGCCACAAACATTTCACTGCGATGGACGCAAAAACTGCTGAACAAATTTCGATGCAGTTTTATATGTTTAAAAGGTCTCGGTCAGACTTAAAATTTTACGGTTGTTTGATTACAATCGGTTTAGTAGTATAAATAATAAAAATATAATAATCAAGGTTGAATTTCGGTGATGTCCCTTCACTACACGAAAATTATTAACTCCATAAAAAATAGATTTTATACTTCATTATTATCTGGGCAGCTATGTACCTAAATAACTAAAGTGTATAAAATAAAAAAGAAATTTAAAAATTCAAATACCCGACTGCCTAAAAACTGAAAAGAAAAAAACAAGCACTTAAATTGGTGTCCGGTGGTCTAGAAACAAAAACTGAACAGTCGGGATCCATTGAAAAATTAGATTGGCTGTCGAATAATGGATCCCGACTGTTCAGTTGTTATGTTTCTAGACCACCGTACATCAAAATTTAAGTGCTTGTTTTTTTCTTTTCAGTTTTTAGGCAGTCGGGATTTTGAATCTTAAATTTTTTTTTTACGTTATTTTCTGATAGGATGATTATAATTTGATTTGTAGTATATTTTCAATGTTGTCAAATAGCCTATTGCTGTTTAAAATAAATTTAAATCTCAAATTAATTTTCATTAACAGGTAAGCATTTCTAGCTTTATTGCTACTTTTTGAGCTAGGGTTTAACATTCAGTAGTCTTATTACTAAGTTGTACGCTAACGATTATATTTTCCGAAGTCCTGGCGACTTCATACTCGGAATAATTATGTACTAGTCCAATGCTGGTCGTGTAGTCAAGCCTCGTCTGCTTGCGATGTGTTTAGTTGTAAAACACGTCGAATCAAATTACATTGCGAATACAAGGCTGTCACAGACAGTCACTCGTTCGTGACCTGTTGACTGATTTTAACAAAATCTAGGTCAAGATCTTTATTTCGCTTTTGATAGTATATACCCCGAAAAGTGTCAGCACAATTGTAAATTTTGAATACATCAGAGAATATAGTGGTCAAAAAAATAATAATAATAATAATAATGAATTAAGTAGCGTTTAAACTGACCAGGGGTACACTTCTTTAAAATGTAAACATATTTTTCAATAATGGAATGCGACATACATAGAGTAGGTACCTAATTACTGTAACAATTAGAAGATTTTCAGATGCCGCACTTTAGCAATAATCCTAACATTGTCATAGTTATAGTTTAAGAAGGCATTTCCATTTAACTTGATCGGGTTTCGCTCAGGTTTTATTGGAACCTTTAGTTCTTACTAGAGCGAGCGCTCTCTGGTCAAGATATTTTAACGTTTTAAAGCCTCTTCTGAGAGATTGCAAATGGTGCCACATGGTGGTATTATTCATTACAAATCTATACAAATAAATAAATAATAGTGAATTGTCTGTTTGTAATGAAATAACAGAATTTCAACGAACGTGTATCTATATTTATATATAAGTATACACGATACCTATAACAAAATCAATTTTTTAAATTTTGTGTCTTTCAGTCCGTTTGAATGAGGTAATTTCTGGAACAGTTGGACCGATCAGGACAGGACTTTAGGTAATATTACCAATAGTCATAATAACTTTGAGTTTAGAAAAATAGAGTTCCACGTAAAAATCTAAATCCACGTGGACGAAATCACGGGTCTAACTAGTCCACAGGAATTATTCAGCCACACATGTCCCCGTTGCTTGTAGATAGCTGTAGAATACTGTTCGTTCACACTTTTTATTATTCAGGTCCAGATCTTCAATTGATCTATATACCCTGGTGTAGGTATGCCTCCGGAAAAGTTTCTGTCATTACTAATACTCGTACCTTTTGATTCTCAGGCTTTTGATCTTCACATGACACATATAATAATTACGATTTAATTTGAAATACACAAATTTGCGCCCTCTATGTAGCAGAATTTACTGTACCTAGTAGTTTTAAGATACCTACTGCCTCTGTAACCATATTCGATGCGTATAAATTAACTGATTCATTGATACTAGCACGATACTAGCAGACTAGCCGTAGACAGAGATTTCCTTCTATGTCTACGAGACTAGCAGACTTGTATGACAGAAGCGGACAGAAGACATAATAAAATTCTATTATCTATAGGTACCTACAACAGAATACATAATAATAAATCTGTAACTGACCGGTGTCTGTATTTGGAAGATATAATGAGAAAAAAAATGTTAGGGGACTTTAATGGATGCTAAAACAATAATTTTTAGAATTTTTGTCTGTTTGTCTCTGTGGCTCTGTTTGTCCGCACCAAATTTTTGTTCACGCTAAAATCAAAAACTACTGGAGGGGTTTTGATCAAACTTGGTACGATTATAGTTCATAGTTCTGGGAAACATAATATACAGGGTGAATTTTTCAAAAGGGATTGGATGGCCAAATCTGAAACTATAAGGAATAGCGAAAAATGGTCAAAGGAGTCACGAGCCCGATTTTGATGAAACTTAAAACCTCATCATTAGATTTTTGAAGAACCAATAAACCTAGCTGAGAATCGAACCCGTTGATTTTGAAAAAAAAAACACCCTTTATTATTACACCATACGATAGTGTCGCTGTTAAGGATCAAATTCTGCGAAGTAATGATATACGGCAAATTTAAGGAAACTTTGGAATTTAATAAAATTCATATTTCATGTACCTATTTGTTTCGTTCGAAATCCTAGAAAAGATCGTAACTACCTATTCCGTGTTTTAAATTATACTCAGAATGATTATAATGATTTTTTTTTAAAACAAGATGGAGCTCTAGCCCATAATAGCCGTAAAAGAGATTTTGATTCAGCAGTTTGACGACAATTTTATTGCAAGGCATGGTCCTGTGCCTTGGCCAGCGAGATCCCTGGATCTTACTCCCTTACGTTAGTTTCTCTGGGGGTATATCAAAAACGAAATTTACAAAGACACATTATGATACAGAGATACAGTTGATGACTTGAAACGTTCTTTGGAGAATATTCTAAACGGAATCAATAAAATTGTAATATTGAATGCAGTACGATCCTTGAGGTCTCAAATCCAGCTGTGTATTGAAAACAATGGTCTACATTTTGAACAATGAATCAGTTAATGTAAGAAAAATAAAACGTGTTTTGTTAAAGATGAGCTCTTACCTTTTGTTTGCGATATGTCATTACTTCCCAGAAAAAGATCCTTAATAGCAACACTATCGTATGGTGTAATAATATAGGGTGTGTTTTTTTTTCAAAATCAACAGGTTCGATTCCTAGCTAAGATTATTGGTTTTTCAAAAATCTAATGTATTGTGTACAATAAAGAGTTATCTATCTATCTATCTATCTATCTAATGATGAGGTTTTAAGTTTCATCAAAATCGGGCTCGTGACTCCTTTGAGCATTTTTCGCTATTCCTTATAGTTTCGGATTTGGCCATCCAAGCCCTTTTGAAAAATTCACCCTGTATAGGCTACTTTTTATACAAGCTGATACCCGTGGTTTCGCCCGCGCTTCGTTTTTAGGTCGTTTTTGGTCTTATCTCCGGTTTTACTTAACCAATTACAACCAAACATACGGTAAGTACCTAATTTTTTAGTTTAAGCAAGACCTTTCTAATAAAAAAAACGCATCAAAATCCGTTTGGTATGTTTTACGTCCATCGCGATCGATCCATAGAAAAATTAGATTGGCTGTCGAATCATGGATCCTGACTGTTCAGTTCTTGTTTCTAGACCAACGGACATCGAAGTGTTTGTTTTTTTCTTTTTAGTTTTTAGGCACTCGGGTTTTTTGATTTATTAAATTTATTTTTCTTAATATTAATTCTTAATTCTTTATTGTACAAAGGCGAGCTTAACTCAATGAGTAATTGAGTTTTCTCCCAGCAAACCTTACAATTCCTCAGGCAGTAGAATTGCCGTGCGTTGCCGCTGAAAACGCTAATACGCGATTAACATAAAATGAAATAAAGAAATGAAACAATAGATGGTAATAAACGACAGAAGGCTTTTAATTAAAATACCCAGGGAAATATTTCAATTTTTATTTGGACAAAACATTCGGTAGGATTACGGTCTGTACCTACTAACTGCTGCGTTACGTTTACGTAAAAAGAACACAACTCATAATTGAATGCAGTGCGAACGTAAACATTAGCTTGATGTTCGCGGCAACCCTGCCCTGCTGCGGCACTGCGCGCAACTGGGTCAGTGGGCCGCCCCCCGCGCCGTCCTCCGCCCGCTCGGTGGCGCAACCGCGCGAACGCGCACTAACATAGACCTGGATCGCGGGAAAGTGGGTCACCGACTCACTTTCACTTATTACATGGGCTCCTAATCGTTTTCCATTGTGCGAGCGGGCGGGGGCCTGCGGGTAGCAGCGGGGCGCGCATGCGGGAGGCGCCGGCACGCGCGCCGTTGTCGCCGGCCGGCTGCTCGCCAGTCGATCGCGGAACGTCTACCGAGCGGTACGCGTACCGCCCGCTGAGCGTATTACTTAACGCGATCGTAACATACCACGCGCGGTCAACAGTTGTAATACATTTATACGGAGAATATACTTGGTGACTGCCGCAGACACTCTTGGCCTGTTCATTCTTACACCACTCATATAGAACAAAATGTGTTGGATTTATGTGCCTCCTACTATAGTGCTTGAACAGGTGCAGCCCGCGAGCGGCAGCTAGTGTTGCGGCCAGACCGCTAGTGAACTCGGTGACTGTGTGAACGTTGTTGCGGTTGAACGCCGCCGTAGGGATTGTAATAAAAAGCCGCATAGAGCGGCCGAGCATGACGATGGACCAGCAAACAGGCCTCATGTCCCTTAATATGTCCCCATTTGATCTAAGTCCAGGCCCTGATGGGTCAGGCTCAGGAGGGGGACCCTCCGGAACATCACAACAATATGTGCCTCAAGGCGCAGCGTACCAATGCCCTCCTGATCAACAATCTTTTGGATACGCCAATTTGGATGCTTCATACTTATTTCCAACAGGCACTGGTGGCGACACAGGCGGCTATTTACCAACAGCAGGCACCGTGTGCGACCAGACAGACACCAAGGATGTGATTGAAGAACTATGCCCTGTCTGTGGCGATAAAGTTAGCGGCTATCACTACGGGTTGCTCACTTGTGAATCTTGCAAAGGGTTCTTTAAAAGGACCGTTCAGAATAAGAAGGTGTACACATGCGTTGCAGAGCGAGCCTGCCACATAGACAAAACACAACGGAAACGCTGTCCATTTTGCCGTTTCCAAAAATGTCTCGATGTTGGCATGAAACTTGAAGGTGAGTGAATTCATCTGTTTAGACTTCTTTTATTTGAGTTATTAGCGGTTTTATATTACTTTTATGTATTAATGTCCTCGCTAATATAGCCAGAGTAGGTACGTGGCCGCACATCGGGCATTAAGTTGATCGGTCATAATACAATTGGTTCAAATAGGATTACATCATTCAGCGCTATATTAAAATCGAAAGTACTACGAAACGAATATTATGTAGCGAAGTACAACAACGATTCCTCCAGTGACCTTCACCCAGTTTGTCTCATAGAGGTCGACCCTGAGCCGATGCAGGGTGTTCGAGATATGTAGAGAATAACGTTGAAGGTTGCCCGTTATGAACGCAACTATAAACTAGTCTATTTACTTGGCAACTAATTCGGTGTAAGTAATATGAATTATATTAAGGAAAATTTTCCCAATTCGTTTTGAAGGGCTGCATTCTTTTAAGGAATGATAAAGTAGGGCGTTAGGTCGTTACACAAGAAAATGTTTGCTTCCCTTTTTTTCCCCAGCTCATATCACCAGTGTTGACAGACTTCCACCACGACGAATGCTTTAACACCTACTTTTATGCTACCCTTCCCTTTTCGAAAATAGTACTATGTAGATGAAACACGATGAACAACAACCACAAGGAAAAAAATACAATTAGTCCTAATTCTAACCTATTCGTTTAGGTACATAATTATGTTATTTGGGACAGACTGTCACGTTTTACTTTTTATCAACTGAAAATTTGGTTGTAGTCTTTGGTAGATATACCTACCTAGGTACTTCGTTTTCCTTTTCATTACTACTTCGTTGTAGGCTCATAAGGTCCCCTACATATATATACAAGTCCTCGTTAATGATGAGTGACGTAGATTATGATGTTGGATTTAAGCCTCATTTTACTAAAATGCCAGAAAATAGATAGGTACGCAGGAGTCGAACAAATTGAGAAGATCATTTTATATTATTTTAATTTACTAAGTATACGTTTAAAATTTTAAGGGTAAAACTTAACTTGTAAGTAGTTACTGATCGCGTGGGGCGGAGCTTAAAGTGCGGATCGTTCTAAATTTAAAACGCGCGCGGCCGCAGAGCGCCCTGACCTACTTGCGAGCGGGGCCGCGATGCGGCGCGCGCGCTGTTTGTGTTTGTGCGTAACAGCGTAATGCTACGTTAACACATAGCTGTGTGCGTGAGCCATTCGCCAATGCGCATTTCGCCAGATGCTGCGCTGTTTGCAACATCTAGTAATCTGAAATTTGAATGAAGACATGAATCCAGGCACATTTTTACAAAAACTTCCTTGAAAATGTTAGCTAATTACATCAATTTATTCTAACTTTGGTGTGTACAGTGTAGGATAAAACTGAAGAGTATGGCATATGAAAAAAATAAAAGAGATGACGGTACAAAATTTATAAAGACTAAAAGCAATAACACAGGTGAAGGTGGAAATTAGAGTAACTAATAAACTTTTGTATTTCAGGTACAAATTGAACTAAGTATCATTCTGTTCTTAGCTATATAAGTAGGTACAACTAATTTGATCCTACATAAAACCACTTTATTTTTTGTGCACGAATAGTCGATATAATGCAATGGCATTATATAGACTATTCGTTACCATTATGATATAATGATATCATAATGGTCACTGCCAACCATTTTAAGGAGAATATAGCATACTAGTCAAATGATAATATAGGTAGTTACTTCCATTTAATCTTTAAACCAATAGCAAACAAAGAATATTTATCGTAAGATGACACAATTCTCACAAATAGTTGGCTGACGCTGACCTGAATAATGGCGGTTGCGAGAACCTCGCACCGCCTGCTCGACCTGCAGCAAGCCTTGTGCAATGCTACCACTAGCTACCGATTCAATAGACTCAATTAGTTTAAAATAAAGTCACTAATATTGATTATGTAGGTATCTAAATCTATAGAAAGCTCCACGACTAATAAAAAACACAATTTTTTGATTCATAAAAAATCCATCTTTTTTATGTAATATCCATGAATTCCAAAAATTATCATTTGTTGATCCATAGAAAGATCTTTTGTATGGATATTGTGTAGTCTTTAATAATAATTTAGGACTTGGTATTGTTAAATTTTAAATTCCTAAATAAAATCGGTTAAAGGATAAATTTTAAATGTTTTTGTTAAAACCCTTTTGAAATGCGTGTGGTACCTATATAAATGAATAATAGTGTTCAGTACATTACTGAACGATATTTACACGAAATTAGCCGTGACTTATGTAAGCAGCTCCGACATGGCATAAAACAAGGTAGAGTCGCAACTTATTGCTACCCAATGGAATTACAAAAAATGATTTTGAGCATTTAATGAAATGGTATCACGGAATAGTATATTTCACAAAAACCATTATATACTTTAGTTAGTCGTTGATATGTTTGCTAATCAATATTTGTTAAAAGTTACATTATGTGCGGTATAAGTAGGTATATTGTAGTTTGTAGTCGAGGAGGGTAGCGAGTCAGGCGTGCGCCGGAGACTGTACCTACCATGCGTTTCGACACTATCGACCGTCGCGTCGACGGTGGAGTATGCTGCGCAAGCGTGGTTTCACAAGACATTCGGTCGAACTGTCGCAATGGGCTACCCAAATGTGATCTAAACACGTATCGCATTACTTATCTGTGAATACATGTCTAGTTTAATTATGGCCGAGTAAAGAACTTATTATTATTTTTAACTTGTAATAGTACTTACTATGGTAAACATGATAGGTATTAAACTTTCCTATAGGTAATCTATTTCATAGATACACAATACCTATAAGTAATAGATTTGTTTTATTTAGTTTATTATTACTAATAGAAATCTGCAAGTATGACATTATGCCATATACTTTTTTTTCATAATATTTTTATGTTTACGCAGTAATTGACGAAAACTTAGGTGTCTTAAGCGTGGCAAAATATTTACAATGTTATGTGTAGGGTACAATACAATTTATGCAGTGATACCTACGTTCTCGTATGAAGCCGTGTGGTGCCAAGAACCGCGGGCCACGATCGATGAATAATGATGGTATTTACACGGTCCACTGCCTACAGTTTATAATACTGCCTACCTTACATTCGCTTTATTTACAGGGTTTTACTGTCATACTCATAATATAATCAAAAGCACAAAATGAAGTAGGTAAGTATCATTTTGTGCTTTTGATTATTGGTACTGAGTTGATTATTGGTAAAAATAAATAATAAAGCTTTTCACAAATATAGGTACCTACACCACAATAGTGACAGTACCTACCAACTATTAACCAGTAAGCACTAATAAGCCAAATTTCTGTGAAAAGTGATTAGAGGGTATCACACTATTTTTTTTTTTGTAAATAGTCTTGCAGAATATAATTTGCATCTATGAAGCAAGCACATTGTGGAATCTTATCAATTCATGCTACTTAGAGGAACGTGCAATAATAAATCTAATTCGAATTGACACTTGTTTAACGGATAAATTATTTTTAATCAAATAAACATTATATTTGCATACTTGTGACCTTCGATGACTAGAGATGCATTAGTTACGGTGAAACGCACAACGTGCGCAGGGGTCGGTGGGCCGCGGACAGCCGGCGACAGATGTTAGATCACAATAAAAACGCGCGCGCCTGTCGACTATTTCGGCGCGCTGCCTTGACCCGAATCGAGTGTTTCGACAGAGCGGCCTCGTATACCGGGCCTTTCTATTTTTTAGGCATTACCTGTCGTATTATTACGACAGTCCTACGAGCCGCCATTTTGGTAGCATTTTAATGTGCAGGCGCTACAAGCGCGCCTCTGTGATATGAAACCGGTTCCAAAGTTAAAATGAATGTAAGTGCTAAGTATGTATTAGGTACATAATTATATTAAAAATAGTGCATCAAATATTAGGTACCTACCTAAAAATTGTCAATTCCCCATAGGTACCCTAAAATAAATTCAGAAATATAATGATATCTAAACTATGTCAAAGTAGTCCTTTATACTGTAAAGCCTGCAATGTATAGATGAGATCTTGACACAGTTCAGCAGATCATCGCGAGTGATTTATCTTGGTTGTGTAACGATCGCCGCGGCCGCTATCTGGGCGCGCGATCGAGTGCGTGCGGGCGTTCGGATGCGGTCGGCCAGCTCCGCTAGTACTCGGCCTGAAGGGGGCCGACAAGGGGGAAGGGGCGCCGTGCCAGCCTTGACCAAGTTTCACAGAGTCGTCGGTACAAGGAGCGATCCCCACCTCTTCCCGTCCTTTCGGTACACAATATTTTTTATCTCGTTGACACGATTACTTCATTTGGCGGCCCTGCTGCATATGCCAAGGTCGAACCTTTACCTGCAATAGGTATTCAAAAAAACCTGGACTATCTGTAGATTTGTGACGAAGTAGTAGGTATACATTCAGATGCCACTGCGGGATGTAATGCCCATCCGTGACCTCTTTACCGAAATCGACCTTGACCCATCTATATGACAAGTGGGCCAGATCCACAAATAACATTAGAATCCGAGGTGATCTCAAACGTATGTCTATTTCTGCACACCGCACCGGTTGTTTGTCACCGCAACGTATATTTTGATTTGTAAAAATGACCTTGACCTTGATCTAGTTTAGTCGTGTAATAAACAGTTGACCTCGTTTATCGCATTATCGGCTTCTATACGCTATGCACTCATTACGTTTTATCATGGAATGTTTAGATCAACTCTAAAGTTAAACTTACACTAAATCATACATAAAAGTTTAGTAGGCACATCGAACACTTTTGTTTTCTAAGACTCACCATGCGCTCTTTCTTATTGAATCTAAAAAATAATTCCGCTGTAGGTACAAAGTTCCAGTTTCAACATTATATGGTTACAAAAGAGCTTAAATGAGAGTGATAACTGTTTCTGAGAAACACCTTTGACAATTCATATTAATGAAAATGTAGATACCTACATAATAATATTGAATACTAGCTTTCACCCGCAGCTTCGACTGCGTGGAAGTTGGTATCGCCATCAATAAAACGACTCTCCCCTCGACTCTACTCACTCCACTTCCACTCTTCACTCCAATCTCTACTCCATTCTCCACTTCACTCTTCTCTCCACTCCACTCTCCAGTCCCACTCCACTCTCCACTAAAAAAAGAATAAAAGTATCCTATGAACATCTCCTGGTTCTTAGCTACCTCCCTACCAATTTTCAGTCAAATTGGTTCAGCCGTTCTTGAGTTATAAATAGTGTAACTAACACGACTTTCTTTATATAGATATAAGTATCTATCTTCATTTTACACAATATAAATAATGTGAAAAATAACATTCTAACTTGCGTACTATATATATAGGTAACTATAGTATATAACTATAGTTACCTATATTTTTATATCTACGACTACGTATTATGGTTATATCTTCCATTTATTAACTCGCAATAAAAGAAATAAATAAAAGTAAATTTAGCAATATTTCCGATTATTTCATTCTTCTGCAGTCTTTATTAACACACCAAAACTTGTCAATAGCTACCTACAAAACAAAAAGTAATTGACGAAGAAAATGTAGTACTTAAGAAATTTTAGTAGTGAAAATGTACAACAGAATCGGCACCAATAATTTATTAAGTACCACATTATTTACATACAAAATAGATTATCATCAGTTCAGGTATATTAAGTTTTGGTCCCAACAATATTCATCTACTAATCATTAGTACATTTGCAGAGTATTATCATAATGAGGTGATTAGTCTTTGAACTACGATCGATTAAGCAAATCAGTCCGACAAATATTTCGAAGTACGCAGAAATTCGACCGTTTCACACAGTGTACAAAGTCCTTACCAAGTTCTTATCACGTAAAGAAAAAACCGGACGGACAGACAGACAGACAGATATGACATGACGAATCTATAAGGGTTCCGTTTTTACCATTTGGCTGCGGAACCTAAAGAGTGCTGTAACATACTGGAAGAGAGGTCATCTGTTTACATGTGTACAGTATACAAGTGGCACAACTCTTTTAACAAGCCAGGTAATAAATTGAATTGAAAACGATTCTCGGTCTGGGCAGTCTGTTGAGGTCTCACCACTTCAGAGAAAGTCAAAGTACCTACTCGAAAAATTAATAAGAAAAATGGTATTTCTATAACTAAAGAATATCAAGCTTCAATTTTATAACAGTTGAAAGAAAAGAGGAAGGAAAATTAACCTGCTCTTGCACGACTGCGTACTTGGTTCACAAGGATCGAGATGCACTAGCTTTCTTTTTGCATACATTACATACGGCTTCGATATCATTGATTACACCTTTTCCAGGTTTAGTTCCCAATTCTCTATTATCTCTTTTCCAACCTGAAAAAAAACCTTCAAGGAACTAAATTTTCTACCAATAAAGGAGTGAAGGATGCAGTTTTAGCGTACTTTTCAGGGAAAGATTATTTTTATGAAGGTATTACCACCATACCAGTTAATTCATAGACGTGAGAAATGAATAAGGCTTGCAGGTGAATATATTAAAAACCACCAACATGATATAAGCAATCTCACAATATTGGCTCTTATTAGTGTAGATCTTGAATTACTTTCCCAAACCAACAAAATGTTAACCGGTAAAAGTGTAATTTTATTATTATTTTACTAGTTCAATCAATCAATAGCGTATTCCAGTCCACCAGTGGACACAGGCCTATCCCAATGTGCGCCATAATTCCCGATCTTCTGTCTTTCGCATACAGTTTATACGCAAGAGGCGCGGGTTCGATCCCCGCTCAGTGCAAATATTTGTATGCATGAATATGGGTATTTGCATTGGTCTGATCGTGCCTCGGAGAGCACGTTAAGCCGTCGGTCCCGGTTGCCATAAAAACATCTATGGCATTCGTTACGGGTAATTGGAGTCCTAAAAAGTCCAACAACGGTCTACCTGCAATGCTTCGATATTGCCTAATGTCACCATTGGGTTGTGAATTGTGAAGGTCAGATGGCAGTCGCTTCACGGAAAATATTGAGGTCCAGCCAAATCCGCAGTTAAGACTGGTAAAGCGGACCCCAGGCTCCGAGGCGAAAGCTTTGGATTCGACTGGGATTAACGCTAGGTTGAAGAAGGTGGTTACTATTAAAAATTAAAGTTGGGGTAATAGGGATGACGAATAAATAATATTATAATGAACAGCAAAAGTGATATTTTGTTATGGCAAATAGTTTCAAAAATGCTTGATTGAAAATTCAATTTCTCATAGAACATAACATACATAAACTCACGCCTATATCCCCGAAGGGGTAGGCAGAGGTACTAACACCCACAATTTCGCCAGTTTATGTTTAGGTCCCAATTTCTCGAGCCACTCAAAACGCTTCATACAAAATCGTACCTAGTAGTGACGTCACAGCTAAGTAGCGCGTAGTGCAAATGTATGAAGCGCAAAATATCGCATTTATTTCAGTCTACGTTGCCTTTTCATGTGTACAGTGCATAATATAATTAATTTATAATTTAATAAGGAATCTAATCTTCTAGTTCTAGTTTATATATTTTGACTTAATTTGATTGCTTATTTTTCAACCTACTTTGTGAACTAAAAATGAAAAATCATAATTTCAGTTTCGTTAGGCAATATCTAACAATCAACAATGCATACATATTTATTCAGAAAAAACTGAGACATTAAGCAGTATTGGTTAGAATCTGACGACCATGTCCCATCCATAATATGAATACTAACTGAATGCATTATTCTGAACGTAAAACACCAGTCTGAAACACGAACTGATGGAATTGCATACAGTAGTCTGTAAGCTTTAAATCTATTAACGTTCGCCGTCTCTTTTGAACCTTTTACCGAGCCCTGTAGTTTCATCTTTATCGCTCAGAGGCGTGTTGGCAACAATAAAAACCGGAGGTTATTTTTAACTCGTGAGTTGGGCGGGCCGGCGACTTACTGAAAGCTTTCCGTTCCAGGTTTATCTGTCTTTCTCTACCTTGCCCTGTTAGTGTATGAAAAACTTATCAGAAAATTTTAGGTACCTAGTATTTTTCTCATTAAACTGGTAATAAATTTCACAATATTTCAAAAATGGCTTTGCGCTACACGGATGTTTGTTAAACAAATTCTAGGAGATCAAAAGGGTTGACTATTACTTTTTAAGGAATATGCAGCAATAATAAGACAATGCGTTTACAAATTTCCATTTTAAGCAAAGAATCTCTGTATTTTATAAAACAAACTGTTGTCTTTTGTCTGAAGGAATTGCAATAATACTACTGGTAAACGCGTTTATCTCGTATTAATATAATCAATATGAATGCCACTAGAAATGCTTGATGACCTAGTGAGATAACATTTTTATGTTATATTTTTATTTTATAGATGTAATTAACGTGCACCTCTATAATATAATAGATTGTAAAACAAAGATGTCAGTCAATATTTTGCACAAAGAATAAGATCAAACATAAATTGGTAGTACCTACCGCAAGGAACAGCGTTCGGCATTTGGAATTTAGCCAAAATTATAAAGAGCGGTCGACTTCGCGTATGTTATGAGGCCACCGTCCTAAATTTCTTTCAAGTCTAACTTATTACATGTTTATTGAATGCTGAGTGTAGCCGTTCGCCAAACCATATCGTACGTTCATGTACAAAATCACACAAATATTGTCCAACTTCGTTATCGCCTGTGCTGAGATACTTTGTTAAACTGTGATAACGAATAAAATAAATATGAAATACTAAGTGTACCAATTTTCACATAAAACTGTATCTAGCATCAATATAGGTACTACGAGTACTTACATGTCACAAAATAACTATATTATTACTTAATTTAACTTACTTATTGGTACTTTATCCAATAATTCAGCAGGCATTTCATATTAGTATTTACTTAGCGATATAAAGTTTGTTAAAATATAAGGTACCTACAGCTTTCACAAATTTCACATTGAAATCATATTTGATGCCATGAGTATTGTGAATAGAAGTGAGAGAAAATACAAAATAGCGGTTGTGAACATGTACATTTTTGTTTCAGCTGTAAGAGCGGATCGCATGCGAGGGGGCCGTAACAAGTTTGGTCCTATGTACAAACGGGATCGAGCCCGTAAACTCCAAATGATGCGACAGCGGCAAATCGCAGTGCAGACATTGCGTGGTTCACTTGGTGACAGCGGATTGGTATTGGGATTTAATTCCGCTTACGCCGCTGTTCCAGTGAAGCAAGAGATACAAATACCGCAAGTGTCTTCACTTACGTCATCACCCGAATCTTCTCCGGGACCTGCTCTGCTCGCTGCGCAACCACAAGCACCGCAGCCACCGCAACCACCCACTCACGATAAGTGGGAAGCGCATTCGCCACACTCGGCGTCACCTGATGCGTTTGCGTTCGACGCTTCGGCTACTGCCGCAGCTACACCCTCCAGCACAGCTGAGGCAACCAGCACTGAAACACTGCGTGTTTCACCTGTATCCCCTATGATCCGCGAATTCGTTCAAACGATCGATGACCGCGAGTGGCAGAACGCGCTCTTTGGACTCTTGCAGAGCCAAACCTACAATCAGTGTGAGGTTGACCTCTTTGAGTTAATGTGCAAAGTGCTGGATCAAAACTTATTCTCGCAAGTGGATTGGGCGAGAAACACCGTGTTCTTTAAGTATTTAAAGGTGAATTTCCAGATAAGTATGAAGTATCCCATCCCGAATCCCTGGACCCTATCCTGGTGTACACCAAATGTGCTGGCGATTATGACGCATTGCGCTGTTGCCTTGTTTATTATTCAATACCATTCATTGTAACGCTTTGCGAATGACTGAAGTAATTTGCGTACCAACAGATAGTGGCTAGTTACGATGTGATTGTGTGAGTAAAGGAAGCGCTTCTGACGCAGCGGGCGACGCGGTGCCTCTCGCAATCGATACGCCGCGCCGCCCGCGCCGCGCCGCACCGCACCAAGTGGGTCAAGTTCCCACGACAAGCGTGCCGGCTGCCACTGCTGTCGTGCTTAGTCTTCATGTATACCTACTTAACGACAACATACATAGTCCTTACAATAATATCTATGTTACGCAAGGGTATCGATTAGTAGTTCATAAAAGGGACGGTTAATAATACTAGTATAAAGTAATTGAGAACTTGATTCATCACTGTAATAGTTTATTAGTAGAACATAGTAAGCGGGTCTAATCAATCAGCAGAGTCAATCGCGAGGTGGAGTTAGCTAAGGCGCTAGTGGCAGCGGCGGCCGCACCGTGGTCGTCGCACGCTTACGCAAGAGCCCACAGTCGGTCATGTGGGCGAGCGACGTTGCCGTTCCGTGCACATCGCTTCGTCTCACTCCCACAGACTCAGCCTCCACTTCATAACTAACAATTTTTGTTTATGCGAAAATGACGCGACACATTTACGACTCGCTCGCAAAATTAGGACGACGATGGCGAATACAGAAGACAAATCTCGCAGTAGATAGACAGACAGGGTCATTGTTTACGGAAGTAATAGCGCCTATTTTGAATTTGTTTTGTTTATGGTAAAATGCTTCTGTTGAAAAGATAGACACTTTAGCAGACATGAATATAAACAGTAGGTATTTATAAAATACTTCTAGTATAGGCACGTCTCTAATAAAAGCACGGATAGTATTTTTAGATAGGGCACGTGTACAGGGCCGTGAAAAGGAGTTGATGACCTAAACTTTCCCCAGACAGATATGATGTAATGGTGCGAGCACGCGGGGCGGCAACGCTGCACTTTCGCCGCCGCACTTGACACACTGCCCGTGGCCGAGTTGCCGCGAGAAAGCACTTTTTACCGCGACGCGTAACCGTCAGTAACGGAGACGTAACAAGTTCTCTGGCCTTTCTTCGCTTTCTCTTATGCAATACTAATTGCGATTAGTCACATAACAGCGCGATGAACTTGAGCTGCCGGTGTTTTCATACTAATATTTACCACGTGGATTATTACATTTTACGGACTGTTATAGTGGTTTCACAGTGGTTTGATATCGATTATATTATTGTCATAATCTTTTCAAATTAAGTAACACAACTATGACAATTTGATCTAAATTATTTGAATAATTAGGTAAAGATCAACGTTTTCAGCTTTTAAATTTTAGCAACCTATAATGTTACTTAACCAAGAACATTATATAATAGTTTTTAGTACCTACCTAAAAACCACCCAATTCAAAATGACCTTTCGATCTTCTTTGATCACAAGATTAGCCATGTCCTAGTTCCGACACTGACTAACGATAACCAGCCACAAAGTGTTTACCGCCTTTTAGCGCTCTACATCGCGGATAGTGATATTTTCAATTAGATTTGTGTCACTGTTCCATTACTATATAATTATATTACTAATTTGTGGTAATTCATATTGTTATTTAGAATTTAAAGCTCCTTTCACTGTCTCGACCTCGTAGCGTCGAAATGAATTCCTACAACTGCTCTGCTACACTGTACTGTATAAGTACAGTGCTCTGCTGTACAACTAAAATTACATAACGGTAGGTACACAAAAGGAGTTCGGGTGGGTATATTGTTATGATGAAAGGAAATGTGGGTTTATTAAATCCGTAGATCCCATAAGAACATAGTTATGTGTAAAGTTTTGGGCACGCGGCAATTCAAGACGACTTTGACCTACTTCGCGCTCTACCGATTACTAACAACTCTGTTCAAGATGGCCGCCCGAAGGGAGTGTTAACTGTTCTAGATCCACAACGGCATATGACTCACGTCCACTCTGCTCAAATCTCTGCAGTACTTTTCTATGAAAATAGTAACGAATATTAAATAATTGTACTTGATTGAGAAGGCTGGCACAGTATGAACTTAATGAGTTGAATGATTTCGAATGCTTTACGTAGGCATAGAAACTATGCCTTGAAAAAAGCATCTATGAATTTGTTCTTAATACAAACTCCCTTTGTGCATTTCAAACAAGTGAGAATTTTTTAGCAATCGTAAAATTCCCTGCCCCTATTTTTTATTTTTTTTATTTATTTAATCGTATTACCGCGGTAGCCTAGTGGTCTGGGTAATGGACTGCTGAGACGAGGTCTAGGGTTCGATCCCAGGTTCACCATGGCATACACCAATGACTTTTCGATGCTTTTCGAAGTTATGTGTGTATTTATCGCAGGTTTATAAGTGCCCGGTTAATGGCAATAGGCTCGCCACCTATTACATTGGGACCAAACATAAACTGGCGAAATGTGGGTGCTAGCACCTCTGCCTACCCCTTCGGGGATATAGGCGTGAGTTTATGTTATGTTATTTAAGCTTTATGCACATAGTACATTGGCGGACTTAATGCCGTGGGCATTCTCTACCAGTCAACCATAGGGTGGTGCAGAGCTATAACGAGGTAGGCATAAGACGCTACGACGATAAATGAGTTCTCTACCAGTCAACCATAGGGTGGTGCAGAGCTATAACGAGGTAGGCATAAGACGCTACGACGATAAATGAGTACAAGATACATAACTTGTTAGCTGGAATAGTTGAATTTCATCGTCTCGATCCACCGTGTTGAGCAAGCAGTATGCGGTGTGGCAATGCCTTCGAGCTCTAAAATTCAGTTGTAACATTTCGTAAACGGCAAATTTAACGCGCTCGAGCTCCGCCCCGTATTTTCTAATGCAACTCAATAAATGTAGGCCACGGAACGTCGTCGTCAGTTGCGACTGTCAGATAATGTTTTCATTACACACGACACATCAATTGGTTACATTTAAGTACCTACGTCGTATTAAACAAAACGTTTAGGTTTTAAATGTGGTACATAATAATTGGTGATGAGTAGTGAAATAAAATAAAAGCACACAAATTGAAATTATAAAATTGCCTCACATGCAATCTTTTATCACCGACACATCGTAACTACTACTATTAGCCCGATTTTAAACCGTCACTAATATAACAAATAATGTATATCTATAAAATATACACTATAGAGGCAGTTATTAAATTACTAATACAGCGAAAGCGAGATTTAATACGATTTATACAAACTGCTTCTATATTAATTTATGGTTAGTGACGACCAACTCGATCTAAACTGTCCTATCGCAAACTGTTGCGGTAAACTGATTACTCGTGGTTGGCATGTGTAGCAATGTGGTTATGGTTTGTTGCAGGTTGACGATCAAATGAAATTGCTGCAGCACTCATGGTCCGATATGCTGGTTCTGGACCATCTCCACCAGAGGATGCACAATGGCCTCCCTGACGATACCACACTGCACAATGGTCAAAAGTTTGACCTTCTATGCCTGGGTCTCCTGGGCGTCCCAGCCCTTGCTGATCACTTCAATGAGCTCCAAAATAAACTCGCGGAGCTGAAATTTGATGTTCCAGATTACATTTGCGTTAAATTCTTGCTTCTGCTCAACCCTGGTTAGTATCTCCTCTTATTGTGTTGCCATTATTTTCGTTTTCGTTTGTTACATGTCGTGTTATAATTATATTCTTGCTTCTATGCGAATGACTTTTTATTCCTATGTATTATTTTTTATACTTGTTCATCGACAGAAATTGTGTTAGTTTATAATTTTGAAGGTTGCCTTGCTATTTCAGAGGTGCGAGGCATCGTTAATGTGAAGTGCGTCCGAGACGGTTATCAAACAGTGCAAGCTGCACTTCTGGACTACACACTCTCGTGTTATCCCTCGATACAGGTTAGTATGTAACCAATAAAACAAACTGTTTGAACATATACAAATACGTTTTATCTGACTGTAAATTTTTGTTGAAATTGTTGTTTATTGTTCAAAATGAATCTAGTCATAAACTGGGATTCTATCGATTGTACTACTCGTTCGCACTAAGTTTGCCGCTGTCAACTGTCACGCGTTTAGCTTTGTCTCACTCACTCAGTTCTAGTTCCAGTGAGAAAACGCTACCTATACTGACTTCATTTGACAGCGGCAAAGTTAGCGCGAATGGGTAGTAACGATATTACTCCTAGTGTAGTGTTTTCTCTTAGGAATAATGTTTTATTAAGTAAACTAATCGTTAAGTATTATGTATAATGTAAAATTTCAGGACAAATTCGGGAAATTGGTGATGGTTGTGCCTGAGATCCACGCTCTCGCTGCCCGTGGAGAGGAACACCTATACCAGCGACATTGCGCTGGTCAAGCCCCTACACAGACCCTTCTCATGGAAATGCTACACGCAAAGCGCAAGTAAGGATACGTTTCACAATTTATCATTAATTCGTCATATTTGCTTCTATGAGATTTACGGGATTGCTACTGAAATGGACTCCATATAATATTATCCTTTATTTTACTCACTAGTTAAGTTTGGCCACTCCGTAAAACATAATGCATTACATAAGTTCATGTATATAATATAAATAATAATAAACACCGACCTACATACCGATTTGGATTGAGATATTATTGAGTATTTCATTCTGCAACTAAGAAAACTAGAAATGCAGCATATATCTCATTCTAGGCCCAACGGAGGCGAAATGGTTAACCGGAATGCCGAGCACACATCGACCCTTGACAGATTGTATGTTATTCTACATCATATGATATTACTACATATATAACCATTTATTATTTTATGCAATTCATTTACTGACTCATGAAAGGAGCAGCTAATAATATTGACAATGGCACTGTTTTTTAAATGTAGTATCTTGGTACTAACATAATTCTCTTTGATTCGTTACAGTGATTTTCACAACCGTTTATTTTTTAATTTCATGATTTAGTCATTACTACCTACTAATACCAGAAGTAAATTATTAATAATTGAAGGTTTCTATGTCTAAGAAGAAGACTTGTGTTGAACGCGTCGTAGAAGTTGTGATTGTTACGATCACTGAATGAATAGTCCATAATTATTTTTTATTTACGGCATCGATGTTCTTTCGTAATCAGTACAAGAGACTACATTACTTAACAGTGACAAAACTTCAGTCAACCCAAACCATGCTATCTCTCGATATTGAAATCATTTCATACCATTTAGCCTGTTTCACCACTGCGTATTTAGATTATCCAGAATTTCTATCCTTCTCGTTTTAAGGTAAAGAGATTGAGATACATCAGATCTGGTTAACTTAATAAAACGTAGTGAAACAAGCTGTTAGAGTCAGCGAGTCACAAAATGTTCATTGGAGTACCTATTCATTTTAGAACAAAATATACCATACACTCCTATATTGCGACTCGGTGGCTCGCTAACTACACTATTCAATTTTAGTACTGCACCCTGCTTGTATAAACTATTTTCACAACATTATACTGTCGAAGGTCATTGGTTTTCTCAGAAAATGTAAAAGAAACATAGTTAATTAGGTTTAATATTTACTTACGACATGCACTCGTGTAAAAAAAATAATGTTAGTATATTATAGATGAGGCCAAAAATCTTGATATCGTGATTTCTAGGTATCTTTGGCGGTAAGCACGGGGCGCGAAGACAGAGGCACGCCAAGCAACCAATCATAACTACCTCACTAGTTAAACACGAGTTTATCTATTCTGTGGTATGGATGTTTGTTACTCGTTCACGGGATAGATTATACTCTTGAACAATACATGGGTTAAGGGAAAGAATCAAAGGTCTCGCATCAGTCCTTTTCTCAAAAATCATTGGTACTGACCAATGATTTTTGAGAAAAGGACTGCCTTTTATTGATGTTTTGGTTGATCAGTTGGTGTACATGCGCGAACTTTTTGACGTTTGTTCAAGATTTTTGCCTCGTGGTTATAGTATATTATGGATATTAGGCACGTCACTTAGCTTTCCCTTCACAACCAATAGATATTGTATAAAATTATATACCTATAGCTAATGTCATAAGGGTCCAAGATAGGATAATTGCAATACATGATATTTGAATATATATTATAACAGATAATATATACAGCTATCATTATAACCAACGTTATAAATACTACATACCTACATATACTTAACCGATAGAGCCGAGCAGACTATGCATGTAGCTAATACCACTAATTTAATAAAACAGTTAGTAGCTTTATTAAATTAGTAGGATATAAATAATAAAAGATATGTATGTGGTGAATTTAGACATTCTATTATAGGTTATCGCGCAGACGATCTTACAGTACGAAAAATGGGTTTATATTATGACAAAAATATTGGGGTCCAAGGACTAAAATGCATTTACCAGAAATATTCCTTCTTTCAAAAGCTTGAATGTGATAAATTATCAACTGTATAAGCAACAGTGAATAAATTGAATATCTGGAGCCTTACTAAAAACTCTTAAAGCAGTATTATTTCAATATTACTTAACTTTCAGTGTGAATCGGGACTCGACCAATCGTCGTCCGTTATTATATAAAGGTTATGTTTTGTGTCTTGTAAATCTACTAACAAATTTAATGAAATAATTAGATATGTCCACAACATACCATCAAAGTAAGAGAATGTTAGACCACATAACACTAGTATCCGTCGACGTCGATTCACAGTATAAAAATAAGTAATATTGAAATAATACTGCTTTAAGAGTTTGTGGTAAGGCCCCAGATCATTAAATTGAATAATAGCTGCATCTACCTGTCACAATCCCAATATAAGTCGAATGTACTTACTTATGAAGTCCTCAGTTTGACAAAATAGTTTGTCCACCTGGAAGAACCCTATAAAATATATAGACGATCGAAATAAGATAAGAAGAAATAAAAAAATGAGAAACAAAACGGTTAATGGCAATAGGCTCGCCACCTATTACATTGGGACCTAAACATAAACTGGCGAAATATGGGTGCTAGCACCTCTGCCTAGCCCTTCGGGGATATAGGCGTGAGTTTATGTTATGTTATGTCGAAATAAGACGACTTAAGATTTTTAATATTATGGGCAAAGGAATAATGAATCATTTGTGCTATTTTGTTATAATTATTAACGTTGGAATTTAATGCACATTTGAGCAGTTGCATTTGAGTCAAATAAATTATTATCAATTAGAATTAAATTTTAATATAGTTTTAATTACTTACTGTAATATATGACGTTTTAGCTATGGTAATATAATGACGTTTTATGTCTTTATGAATCAAATAATATAAAAAACAGCATATGAAAAAATTGTTAATGAAGCAATTTATACTATTTAGGCTATACAATTGTTAATAAATTACAGAGTCATGAAATACGAATTAGCGTTGTAGATACTAATAAACTTCGATCATTTTTCATAACTCGACGCAGTTTAGTGAAAAAGAATTCACACAAAACTGTACCTATCGCATTACCGCAACAGCTTATTAAACACATTTTTAATCAAAACTTCCTGTGTATTAAGACTGTTATAAAGAGATATTAACAAAGTGGATTGAATCCGTTAAAGAGGATGGTCTCCTTAAACCACAAGACCATAATAATACAGTTAAACGCGATTAACAAGTGGATTTGGATCTTTGCTAGGCACTTTAAGCTCCTAATCATATGCAATTTGGTAGTACTATTAAGAGATTGCTCTGTGTGTATCAGGTGCGGATTCCTGCCTAACGACGCGATTGAGCAACAATCGCCAATATAGAGTAAGCATTTACGCAATAAAGTACACTGAGACCATCCTCGCACTGTCTATTTGCACATGTTTAAAATATTTTTTCAACTATATGATTTGGCATGTTTCACGGCAAGTGTCTTTACTTTGGCTAAACTGTTATTACAGAAATATCCACCATATATCTTATCTTTTCAATTTAAATCTTTTGGTTCAGGAAACAAAAGCAAATCGATTATGCAACAATTGCGAGCTTTAACGTCTATTGACAGTAATAAGTAGGTACTTATTGTATACAATACGCGCGCGATTAAATGCGGACTGTGAATTCAACGTCCAATCACGTTCCGTCATTGATTATCATAAACGTTTACGAGTAATGTTTCATAATAATATACCCATATCATACACACAAGAAATTAATAGTATTGAATTCGTAAAGTTTTGGTTGCACAAGCAAATTTCTGCTACGATAATCAAATTACTTTCAAAATTCGCAATGTGCCGAAATAATGACAAAAGTTTACTCAGTAATAAACCCAAACACCGAGGGAAGATAAATTTCTTATTATTCGCGTCGAATTGAATGTATGATGTATTTTAGGCTACAAAATTTGAGTTACAACTTGCGAGTAAAATGTTAGTTAAATTTGAGTACATAATCAAGTAATACGCGTCATATAAAAAAAATTGTACTATTGACACACATCACACAACATAAATAATTTTATATTCACAATTCTGTTTTACGAACAATTTGATTTTATTTATTTCACACTAATTTTGCTTCGGCACATCTTTTTTACAATATAAATTATTATTTAAACGTCATTGTATGGTTTTATAACATTAAATATTGATTTGAGCTAGGAGGGTCTAGAGACGGATAATTTAACTCATGAACTGCCTTGAAATTTCTGATCTGGAAAAGGATTGCACTGACTCATTCATTTTAAGATAAGCCTAATAATAAGGTTTTCAATTATGAGTAACAGTAGGTACATCAAAATATACTGCAAGGTCATGTGCTTACTGCTTAGCACTTCGAATACATATAAAATTACTTTTCGAGGTTCACAATCAGGCACGTTTTTGTGGTGACTACGGGATTTAAACATACTCTGTGTGGGATCTTTTACGGCATTTTACTAACAGTCTCTGCCGATGTTTATTTCATGATTCGATCACCGTTTCACTTTTTATTTGGGTTGGTGTTGTGGTGGACTGGTGACAAATAATTTTAAAGCATTTATAATTTTTTATGTTTCCAGATCTTGAAGATTGCTGGAAAGAGAAGTAAACCACTAAAGCGCTAAGCGCCCCGACACCACATAAAATAAAATATGCAACAAACTTTACTTATTACTTAGTTTTAGTTTATAAACTTGGTGTGTGATTATCAAATTTATTAAGTTATTGCGCCGAGCGCCGGCAGGGTGATGCCGCGCGTGCCTAGTCCGATACAGATAAAACAAATATTTATCTACCTATTGTCTGTAAAATAATATACAAATATAAACCAGTCTTGTGTAGCTATGGTTAATTTATTTAGCAGTCTATTTCGCGTTACTTCAAAATTGAATAAGTACATTAAATATCTAGGTTCTCTTAACTCCGGTGCGTAAGCAAAGGGAAACATTACAATATCTACATATTTAGGAAAGTGTCTGTGATTATAAACGAAGAAATTTGATGAAAACTGTTTATTAATGTTAATTAAAAATGATCATTATGTATAATAATTATAATCATAATTGTTAGTTGTATTCAGTACCAAATGTACATACATCAAGAAGTTGTGGTCGGGTTCGATTCAAGTATCGCTACGGCAATGCCCGCCTTTCTTTAATTTTTTGAAGTTACTTATTAAATTTACGATATATTATCTTCTTTTAAGGACTTTAAAGCACTATAAAACTGATTGTGTATGATAGATTGTGTTCACTGACGTACAATTGTGTTCTATGTCTCGGGGTGTATGTGTGTATGTGTGTGAGTGTGTGTGTGTGTTTGTGCGCGCGTCTTAGTGTCTACAAAATGTAAACGATATTGCTATTGGTGCGGAATTCATGATTCTTTCATGGCTTGATTACAGTTGATGAAACTTTATCAAATGTTGATAGAAGTATTTTAAATTAAAATTGTTTAGGTGTATAAAATATAAAAATTAACTATTAACTATTCACAATTTAAATCATGTTTAAAATTGTACAGTTATATCCTAAAATGTTTATCTGAATGTTGTAAATTTATCAAATATTGTTTTATCGGTCATACCAATACAAAAATCAAATACTAACCTTGTAAATAATATAGCACATCAAAAGTGATTTACTCTACTTATAATGTTGTAATTATGTAAAGTATTTCTCAACATACGTGCAAGAAGCCTTAAAAATCATAGATTTTTAAAAATATATGGGTACTAGCGTCTACCGGCTAATGGCCGAGGAAGACGATGTATTTTTATATAAAACATATTGTTCTTTATTAACATATATAATATGTTAACTGAAAGTACATGATTTCGTATTTTTCTAACAAATAATATGGTAGCATACGTAAAAACAAGCATTGTAATAATGATCTACTTTAAAAGTGGGAGTGATTATACATAATATTGAATATATATAATGTTATCATGAATGTTAAAACTTGCATAACGACGTTACAAATTTGATTTGAAAACGTTTTTTTATGTTATATTGTGTGTCGATTTGGTATTAGAAAACAACCCATTTGTTGTTTTTTTTAAAGATTTGTACATATATTATATATAATCGAGAACGTATGTAGGTGTAGTCGGTGGAAGTATCATCTTTGTGAGTTAGGCAGTAGTCGGAACCATGCGGTGGGCGCTATATAATACACTTGAATACCGTATGTACTGTAACGAAGGAATTAAGTAATTAAAATTGTGATTTGACGGTTTATGTTACGTGAATGTTTATATTCATATTTTTTAACGATATGGCAATGCACCAAGTGCGATCGTATAGATAGTAGGCTGCGTCAACGAGTAGTGGATATTATAAATTTAGAGTGATCATTTTATTCATTATTTTGGCTTAGTTTTTTATCGTAAGATATGTGTACAAAAAAAGGCACCGTATTTTATCTATAAAACCGTCCAGTGATACCCATTGCACTAATTAAATCTGTATAAAATATAATCATGACTTTGTATGACAAATTCACAAGTTAAACTTTCTGTAGAAAAAAATAGTGATAACTGTCTATAGAACAGATGTACTTAGTAACTGTTCTATAATTAAACAAACAATTTGTATAAAAGTTCCTTGAAATGTTGTGGTACAATTTTTACAATACATATACAAAATGGATAGTTACTTGAATTTCTTTGATGTTGAAGTTTTTAAACATTTATCATTGACAGTTTTTAAGTTATTTTGGCTTTATCAATATCTGCATATTTCATACATTTTAAAATTATGACTAAACTAAACTTTTCTAAACGATGACCACTTATTTATATGTAAATAGTTAGTAGTAGTTTATCTGTTAGGAACGCCACATGTGTACGTCTTGTAATACATTAAGCCGTAATACTTTTAATGAAATAGTAGATACAGGAGGAAGCTTCGACGGTTCGACATACTGCTTGAAATAAGCACGCCACGATTGGCTTTCAAGTACTTACACCATATCTTGTCATCGTTCAATAAAATATTGCTCTTAGTCGACACGAGATCAAATAGGATTGCAGTGAATCGAAGCTTCACAAGTTTAGACGCTTTATTAAAGGCAAAGCTGATCTGTGATGGTATGACATAGTTTACATTAGACGCCGTGGGTCATATATTTTGCTTGTAATATACACACACAGCGATAAATGTGACCAATTTTTAATTAAATCACGCGTTTGTCTAGTGCAGCTTTTAAATGTACCTTGTTTATAGCCAGGATAGTTTTAGTCAGGAATGCGAAATAAATGTAACAATACTTTAGTACCACTAGCTCGGAAGCCGTTTATACCTCAATTTTCGATTCCTCTTATCAGATTTATGAACATCGTTTTACCAAACATGTTACCATTTTAAATATTATTTTTAAACCACACATGGATATTTTTGCTTAAGTATACAGTATTATTTTGATATATTATTCATGCTACATTCATAGTTCTAATCAGTGGAATCGAAAAATATTACATAGGCGCATTTGACTACATGTATACATTTTATTTAAACATTTTACAATGTATTTTTGTTTCTTATTTATGATTTTAGTCATATTTCTATTAGTTGTAAATACGGAATGTCACACATTTTCATACGTGAATTTGTAGCAGTTACTAATACATTGTATGATTTTGTTTAGTTATCAAATGTATAGTATTGTAGTCGTCAGTCAGATGAGTGACGACCAAGCGTGAACTTTTATAGACGTGTGCCATTAATTAAATTGATCATACAGGGTACAGATTCGCAGCACATCGGAGTAGCCCTGGTGCATCTGCTCTTGGCCCCGTATCCGATCTAGTTTACAGTACAACGCTTTGACACGAATTTCCAAAGGCTTAATTTCTCTTAAAACGAGTCTTAGAAAATAAACGGTTAAGTTGCCAGTGGTCATAATCATTAATATTATTAGAGGGTTAATTTGATACTACACATTTTGTCATTCGCTTCCATTTTGTTTATTTAACAATCATGTTGATGATTAATTCAAATATTTCATTGATTTGAATATACATACACATATAGATACATAAATATATATATAAAATATAAACCTAATATTTACAGTTAAGATTAAGTTGTAATATACAGCACGAAGTTGTATTTTAAGCGTCTATGTAAGTAATACTTATCTATATTTATGAGTTAATATTATAAGTATTTTAATGTTTAAGATACACGATGAGTGTTCTATGTAAATGTAAATTTTGAGTTCAATTAAATTGTAAGTGTATATTAAGTAATACAAAGTACGCAAGCGCCACGTATCGCTCTCCGGTATCTCGCGGCAGATCACGAAACAATCGTACAAGTATGTACATTACGTACGTACGAAAGCGCGCGAACGGGAGCGCGATGCTTGGTTATAATTCGGGCACTGTTATTTCGCTCAGATTCGCTCGCGCAGCGTAACGTTTCCGATGTTGCGTTGCGTACATTATAACAATAGCGTTTTATCAGCCATTTCTGATGGCGGTGTTCCCTTCAATTACATGCATTACTTTCATCATCACAGGCTTCGATCGATGATAATAAATTATAATAAGGTGATCGGTTGCCGATAAGTAAATACGCGTCGCACACATTCCAAAATATTGCTAAACGTAACGCTAAGTGACGCGCGTAGACGAAAGCGTTGCAATTTGTAAGTTTACCACTTTGTTGTTCATTAACGATAAGTTAGGATTAATCTCAGTCGATGTTGTTTAACTTTAGTATGTGTATAGTATTGTCGTGGTTAGGTTTATGTGAGGATGTGAATTTGAGCGAATCGACAGGCCTTAGCCTGAAGGGTTCATACTAGCTGTAATGTTTAAGTACCTAAGTGATAATTTCTGTTGCACCTAACTTTGTTTCGAGCGCCGTGTTAGTTCTATTTTATCAATTGTACATATAGATAGTGCGAGGTATACAGTTTGCAATCATCTTATTTGGTTATTGTTGTATCTGAAACATGGGGCTGGCGAATATCAATGCAATGTCGCATTATATCCTTTATCTGATACCATAGATGTATGGCTATTTATGTGTTACTGTTTTAGAAAGTGGTAAGATCACGAATCGGGATGCGGGGATTATGTACGCTTTAAATCATTTCATATTCAGCTCGAATATCTGTTTAGTTGTTGTCGAGGTGCAAGAAGCCCGGTCCCGACGCGTGTGAACCTAGCGCCACAAGTGGAACACAATCCTCGCATCTCGGTCCCCTGACCGACGACATAGTTATCATAAACATCCAACCACGAAGGCTTTTATAGAGGCTGCTGCTATTTTAACTGAACAAGAGTTAGCTATTTAAATGAGCCCTGCTTCTAACTTGGGAAGTACCTATATACATCACATCACTGCTAACATCACTTACTTGTAGAATATAGTAAAATTAAATGTGAATTTGTCACAGCACATTGTTCTTGTTACACTTGTATTACGGATCTAACGTTGTTCACTACGACGACTCGTCATGGGAAGCAACTCTTCTCTGTTCAGTTAGAGTGGGGCAAACGATATTAGCTATCACAGCAACATATATATTATGTACCGTGTCATTACCTCACAGTTGCGTCTTTATACATTATGAAATAATAGTTATTGTTGTCGCTAAATCTTTAAACTTATTTTTAATGTCCATATTGTTTAGGTTTCATTAAGTTTACAACACAATGATCTATTTTTAGATGGCAACATAAATGGTATGTAAGGCGGTGTGAGATGCCGCCCGAGCATCATCAATGTATTTATTTTCCTGATGATTAATAAATATTGTGAGACGCACGTACGCGCAGGCGGCGAGGGCGTGCGCTCGCGCCGCTGCTCGTTATTGTAGAAATAAATGATATTTTCGTTTAAATAAATCTAATTTTATTTCGAACTACCTAACCTACACTTTATGCTACTAAAAACCTGGCATGAATGACTCAAACATTAAGTCAAATACTTTTATCTAGAAATACAGTTTTCAAGATTGAAGAATGAAAAATTGAGAAGCGAGCGACTGTCGTGGTATGGACATATTATGAGAAGAGATGAAAGTAGTGTTGTTAAAAAGGTTCAAAGTATGAATGTGGAGGGCTTCAGGGGCAGAGGTAGGCCTAAGAAAAGATAGATGGAATGCGTGAAAGACGATATGAAAAGAAAGGGAGTGACTGAGGAGACGACATCTGACAGGAATGTATGGAAGAGATGACATGTTGCGCCGACCCCAAATAATTGGGACAAGGGCAGGTGGATGATGGATGATGTTGATGACAGTTTTCAAGATTTTCTTAACAATTATTGTTAAGAAAATCTTGGCAGGAATGATCGTGTAAGGTATTATCCGCGCGCGATCAAAATGTGATGCTACCTTTTGGAACTGAGACGTAAGTGGGCCGCCGGCTAGTCGTAGCGTCGGCAAACTCATGTCGAAGCTCGCAAAACGAAGCTGTATTTTTAGTGCGACTAGATTTCTAATTGAGTTTAATTTTGAATGCGAGATTTATAATAATTATCTTAATATATATAAATCTCGTGTCACAATGTTTGTCCTCAATGGACTCCTAAACCACTTAACCGATTATAATAAAATTCGCACACCATGTGCAGTTCGATCCAACTTGAGAGATAGGATAGTTTTTGAAACGGATGTCGACATCCACGCGGGCGGAGCCGCGGGCAACAGCTAGTAATATTATATGATTGTCTGCTTGTCCGCAAATTTTTGTGCGCGCAAAAATCAGAAACTAATGGAGGGATTTTGATCAAACTATAATCGTACCAAACGATTATAGTTCATAGTTTTGGGCAACATATATGGGCTACTTTTTATTCAAGCTGAAACCCGTGGCTTCGCCCGCGCTTCGTTTTTAGGTCGTTTTTGGTCATATCTCCGGTTCTACTTAACCAATTACAACCAAACATACGGTAAATTTTTAGTCTAAGCAAGACCTTTTTAAAAAAAACCGCATCAAAATCCGTTTGGTATTTTTTAACCCCCGACGGAAACCCGAACGGGGTGTTATAAGTTTGACGTGTGTGTGTGTGTGTGTGTGTGTGTGTGTGTGTGTGTGTGTGTGTGTGTGTGTGTGTGTGTGTTATAAGTCTGTCTGTGGCATCGTAGCTCCCAAACGGATGAACCGATTTTGATTCTGATTCTTTTGTTTGAAAGATGGGTTGGGGGAGAGTGTTCTTAGCTATGTTTCATAAAAATCGGTTAAGCCATTTCAAAGATATGGGGGGTGGAAGTGGTGATGAAAAATTTAATGTGTTCAAATATACTCGTGTTGGGTATCAAATGAAAGGTCATAACTTATACATTACGATACTACAAGTTCTATGAAAATCGGTTTAGCCATTCGAGAGATATGAGGCGTGGAATTTATTTTTCAAATCTGTAACCACACTCCGCGCAATTCGCATTAGCTCTGAACAATTGTTGATAGACTATACGTATGTTGATATTAAATAATGAATTAAGTTACCCCTATAAAAAGCATGAAATAAAAAAAATAAATTAAAAATTTAAAAAACCCCCGACTCACAAAAAAAGAACAATAAAAAACCTGTAAAAAGTAAAAAATAACTATTATATTATGACCTATCTACCCTAAGTATTGAACCTTTATTATTATTATAGGTAATATTATTTACGTATTCATATTTTTAACTAACAGTTTGTCTCGTCGGGGACCGCTCACCTAATCATAACCTAATCGTACGTCTGTCTCGCAAGATCCTAACTGTAGATGTTTTGCGGTCCCCCCGACGAGACAAACTGTTAGTCAAAAATATGAATACGTAAATAATATAGCTACCTATAATAATAATAAAGGTTCAATACTTAGGGTAGATAGGTCATAATATAATAGTTATTTTTTACTTTTTACAGGTTTTTTATTGTTCTTTTTTTGTGAGTTTTTTAAATTTTTAATTTAATTTTTTATCGCTATCGATGGACGTAAAAAGAACTGAACGGATTTTGATGCGTTTTTTTTATTAGAAAGGTCTTGGTTAGACTCAAAATCTTACGCATATTTGATCACAATCGGCTGATTAGAACCGGCAATAAAACACGAAAATCGACGTCCACGCGGGCGGAGCCGCTGCGTTTTTTTTTATTAGAAAGGTCTTGGTTAGACTCAAAATCTTACGCATATTTGATCACAATCGGCTGATTAGAACCGGCAATAAAACACGAAAATCGAGGTCCACGCGTGCGGAGCCGCAGGCAACAGCTATCTTTAATATACCGCATTTTCTTATCTGATCTACATGGATCTACATGTAATCGTGCCAAAAATACCGAAACGACGACGACGAGAGTGATAGGAGATAGGACGAACATCAAATGTCTGACAGGTAAGAACAGTTCAACCGTTCTCGAGTTTTTGCAATACTAACAGAATTGCAATTAATTTTTATTTATATAGATTAAAGATTAGTAATGAGTGGAAAAAGGGGTAAAATCTTGAGTAGTCAATCTCGCGAAATAGTTCTGGCATTTGATAGATATTTCAATCAACAACAAAGTCGGTGTTAACACGCTAACGCTACTTGAGAACTGTCATTTTCGATTTACTTTGACAAGGTTCCTTCACATTTTCATCGCGCGCGGATTATACACGATCATTCCTGCCCCGCTGGCCGCGGGGTGGGTATCCATGGGGATTTCCGCACGAAAAAAAGGTACCTACACGATCGTTAAGAAAAAAGGTACCTACACGATCGTTTAGAAAATCTATATGATTATAAAATTGCATTAATGGGTTAGGCGGACAGATATGCTGATAAATCTTCCTAAGATTTATTTTCCGATCGTGTATAAAATTATCAGCATTATCTGTCCGTCACATGATCGAGATCGAGAAAGAAAAAGCTTTTTATTAAATTAGCCATAAATCATAAGTGGTAAGTTTTACAAAAAAATAGGAAACAAAAGTCGTGAAAGATTCTCTTTATTTTGCCCTAAGTGCATAGCTGCCGAATTTTCGGGCTAAGATGCTACTTCAGAGAAAGTGCTTGGCTCTACCGGTTGATGGCAGGTAGATGTCGATTTTCTGATCAAGTGTGTCAACCCGAGTAGCCTGCGCCAGAACCTCGTCTGTTAATAAGCAGATGTAACCGTGTACTAGACAGCAAGTGAGGTTAGGTGGGGCCTCAAAGATATAAGTGGGGCCCCATACATCCGAAATTACGGGCGATAAATGCTTTAAACATCTTAAATTAGATGGATTTTCTTTAAAGAAGCCCTGAACTTAGCGAAGACTTCCAACTTTAGAGATGTTGCCTTGATTATTGATCAATTCTATAATCAGTTCAATCCCGGTAGAGATGAGACTTGCTCGAGGCTCATCATTGTCATTATCAACAAGGCTGAAAGATGCCGTCTACTCTCTGACCTGCGCCAAGCAGCTCTAAAGTCATAAATATTCCAACTTCAAAGAGTACCTAACCGACACAGTGGTCAAAACGTTGCAGGAAGTGCATCGAAGCGAAGACGCAGACAGCTAGACATTAAACTCTCACCCAAGTGTCTCGAACTTACATGTGCTCTAACACTCGAACAATAGTGAATGCGATTTAGCGAAATGTTGTATCGAAATTGTTCACTCAGCAATTTGGGAGTCTGACGGAGAATCTGACGAAACTAAAAGCAAGCGACGAGACACGGCGCTTAGGACAACAGAGACTCGTTGATTTCTAATACCTGCCTATAAGTTGTTCTCGAGAGTCCTCACGAATCCACACGCTCCACACCTTAATTTTGTACATTAATCAATAAAATCCGTCTATAAATTCCATTCTCTACAACTTAAACTTGATTTTTTTTGCTTATCTTCATACCTTTTGAGATGTTAGATTCTAGCTAGCTAGAGAAATGAGAGCGAGAACTAAAATTTCAAGATTATGCAACGAATATTATCTATACAAATATTATAAAGCTGAAGAGTTTTTTGTTTGGTTGGTTGAACGAGCTAAACTCAGGAACTGCTAGCACGAATTGAAAAAAATCTTTGAAGTTGTTGCTAAATGCAACAACTTCAAAGATTTCAAAGATTCAAAAATCTGTTTAATTTATTACTTAAATACGAATTTTATAACTACACATCTAGAGCAATAGGAATGGGAAGAAGTAACTATGTTGTATTACCAAAACTACGGTTTTTATGTAACACATTTATTGTCAATCAAATACATAAATATATGGATAACAAATCTAAGCATAATATGATGTATAAACTATCTATACAATATTCTATTCGTCAACATGTTCTACAGACAGGAATGGAGGTTATGTAATACAGTCAAGGTAAGCTAAAATATAGGAAGACTTAATTGTTCTTACCTCATGCATTTACAACATTTTTTATACATTTTTCGTCGATAATGATGTATATTTGAATATTATAATGTACATTTATATGTATCTACACAGTACTCGGCATTTTATTTGACACGTTGGGGATAAGAATGAAAAGTTGGTTAGAATCTATTTCGTAAAGTGCTCTCACTATAACACTCAAATTATTTTACTTAACCCTCAATTGATTTAGATGAAAGTAGATGTTACACAAATGTTTAGACTCTGGGCCCAAGATTGTACAGTACCTACTTATAACTATAGTTAGGTCATGAAGTTTTCATTTTTGACTATTCAATTCTTAAAATATTGCCTCGTATTATTGCATAATCTAATTAAATAAAACACTTTCTTGCAATACAACCAAGATGGCGAACTTTAGGTTAGGTAGGAAATAGGTACCGATCCATGGTTATGATAATGATTTAAATCGACCCTTTATAGTTGTCACAAAATAAAAGGCCCACTTTGACAGTTCGTGCCCATGAAGTTTTAAATTTTTTATCAATTGAAATGTTCTAAAGATAATTACATTTTTCATTGACAGGTACCGCCCACTCGGCTAAGTGCTGTGCATAACGATTTTTTCATGTAGTCCACAGACTATGAATAATCAGTTAAGGAAAGAAAATATCGAGTGAGATATTTTTTTTCAAGCCCGACGCGCACTTTTATTTTTATTTATTTTAATACTTGTGTTTAGATTCTGAAGACTGATTTAATTATTCTTGTTGTTTTTGTGATTGAGTGAATGTTATTGTAAAAAAAATATTAAATATAAGTAAATTGACCTTTAATAAAATTGTATTGTTTTAAAATACATACAAAATCAAAGGTTAAGCAATTTTTTCTAATCAGAACTTTAATCCAATGCAGTTTACATACATATTCAAATCGATTAAATCCCCATGCAAACTGGATTCGATTCATCCTGAGTATCGAATACCGAATCGTATAGGTACATAACTAGTTACGCCATGAGAACAAACGTCAAAACGGGCCTTTTATTTTGTGTTGAGTATAGATTCAGCCGTCACTCTGCCGTCAACTACTGAACGAGGGCTCTACTACATTCTTATTTTAATCGGAAAGTATGTGTCAATATCTAATCTGTGCTAATACACTGATCAACGACAACAGATATTATGTCCGTCTTGCTTACTCTTGCCATTAATGTGTATTTGGGCGTCCCTTTCTGATTGATTTTCATTATAGTGTCGTGTCTCTAGACTATGTATAATGTTTACGATGTTAGCCATCTTGCAAATTGCAATGCAAAATGTACTGATATTTTATATATTTTTTATACTACTTAGGTGGACGACAAGCGCACGTCTCACCTGATAGGATGGCCTATTGACGTGTGCAACATCAGATGATGTCACACTCGCGCTGCCGACCTTCGTGGGGGAGAGGGGTTGAGGGTTGGTTTGAGGAGATGAAGGGAGGGGTTGTTGTGATTGTTATTGCATCATATTTCCAAATCGAACAAATGTAATTGTATTTCTTCTAATAACGGGCATCTTTTCTCTTTTTTTCTGTATAGTGTACAATAGGGGGCCCAAAATGAAACATCTCTTTTCATACATGTTTAGTTTGGATGACATGCACTAATACAATGTCATGTTGTTGGTCTGGTGACGGATTAGGAAGGTTTTCAAAACAAGATACAAGACAAAACAAACTCATTTGTTTTTTCTTGGCAAACACTGGTGTTACATGGAATTCAGTAGTGTAAACTGAGGTTACTTTGACCCGAAATTTTGACATTTTTGATGTTCTTCCACATTTATCGATATTTGATCGATAAATTACCTTTATTTCTGACTTACATAGGTAATAGGGTTCTCTTCTACAATAATTATTATGAAAATTAAACAAAAGTTATGTGTAGGTACTTTTTTAAAATTAATATAGGGCCAATGCTGTACTTTGAGGGGTTTCAATAACCCGTGACATTTAATCTGCTAAAAAAAAAGGTGAGATTTAATGTCGTGGAGCATTATAGTCTACGTTTATGAAATCATGTGAGTTAAAGAAACACTGCCTTAATGCAAGGCAGTGTTTCAATGGCAATGATCCACTTGTCACAACTGAATTCATAGAAAATAAAAACTGTCTAGCACAGTAAACTACCGTGCAAACTTTCATGTAAACTATTTAGTTAACTGTCCCGCCATTAAAGTTTGCACCGACAAAACACTAGAGCCATTTATCCATTTGAATGCGAACTGCGTCAATACGTGCCGCAGACATGTGACGGCGGTAAGTTCCATTTTTTATTTTGATTTGGACCATTGTTGCTCCCTAGGGCTATAGTAACCTCACTTTACGGTATCTAAAGATAGAGACCATAGATGGTGATAGATATTTCTGAACCAATTACATAGATTAGGTTTGTTGTGTTTGATCTCGTTTGGTAAGTATGTTTGTATTGGCAAGCACTAGTGCTACATGTATAATTTTTACTTTTTTTATAATACTTTTTCCTTCATTCCTTTCTATTGTCTACATGAAGCTGTTGTGTTTTTTAACTAAAGGCTCAGTCTTGTCCCTGACGTGGTCTGAAAGTCTGTTACTGTATATCGAGCACAAGCAACCCAATACAAAAGGCTATACTTATGGTATAAAACACTATTCATACCAGTTTAGTATTTATGCAATAATAATAATAGAGACACTACGGAATCATAGCATCAGTAGAGGTCACTATATATACAATTTTGGTGGCATGAATCTATAGTTAACTACCCTACCATTAATAGTCGTATTTTCGTACCTAGGGTTGCATGCGGAGTGATCCATCTAAACGGATTGTTTCTCCATTCAACATAGGGTTCTGTATGATGGATTGTACGAGAAGTGCGAACTCCTGTGGGTGTCCCAGGCGTGAAGGAAACGGCACTGTTGCCTCTAGGCTCTTGATCGCAGGTTCTGGCAGCTGAGACATCATTGGCGTGCGGAACAAGCCTGTAAAATTAATTTATTTTATTACGTTACATGTAGTGTTAAACGAGGACTTCCATCGGGATTTAAGAGTGGAGCTTGTCGCTAAGCCAAAACCCGCTTAGTTTCTTGCCAGAGTCTTCTCTGGGCTGCGTTTCAAACCGGTGGCCCATTTGCTTATCTAATCTTAAATATTTTTCATTTTGACGTTTTGTAAGTACCGTTTAATGGTCTATACAGATTAAATAATTTTTTACTTTGACTTCGACTTAAGGTTATAAATAAATACGCCGTGGCTCATGAACAAAGACTTCATAAGCATGTGAATGTCGAGGTTACCCAGCTCCTTGACACCACGGACATACTAAGGAGACAGAAACGGACTAAGCCTGTTGAGTAAGTTTAGTGAAGTTATGGTTACGGAGTGCAGGGAGTGCTACCTTTGAAGAACACAAGAACTAAGTGCCTTTCCATCGTAATAGAGACAATAGTAGCAATGGCCACATTCTTTACAGTGTAATTTATTAGTAAATCACGTTAAATTTCAATTACTTACTAGTTACTAGCCTTTAAATAGATTGTGATTTTTATGATGTCGTAACTATCCAGTTACATCATAATGAAAAAAATTACATATAGTGTTTTCAAATTATAAATTATGGTGCCAAAACCTGCTAATATGTATTATAAGTATAGCACTAGTGTTAGCAGATTTGTTGAATATATATGTGTATATATTTCATCGCGATACGTGCAGTGGAGTGCAGGTGCAGACAATAGTGTCTATACGACAACCACGACAACCCACAGCACCAGTAGCCTAGTGGTTAGAAGGTAGCCTAACGATCGTTGAATTCTGGCCATTAGACTACCGACATGGACCTACTGCGAACACAAGCAATTTAAATTAGCTGGAGAGGTTATGGGAAATTGGTTACTAAGATTCTTTAAAAAAACAGCTGATAATAATATTAATAAATAAATATTCTACGACATTCTACACAGCGCTCCCTAGCCCCAAAGTAAGCATAGTTTAACTAGCTTGTGTTATGGGTTCTAGAATGCTGATAAACATACATATATACTTTTTTTTTTGGAAATACATACTTATTATACATAGAAACACCCAGACCAATGCAAATAGACATATTCATGCATACAAATATTTGCAATGAGCGGGAATCGAACCCACTCCCCCTGCGTATCAGTCGCATGCACTACCGCTACGCCACAGACTCTGTGGCACAGAGGCCTTTAATGATAATAACATCTATAGCTGTCGTTACGGGTAGTTGCGAGCCCTAAAACGTCTGACAACTGGTCTAACTGCTAAACCTCGATATCACTAATCAGTTGTGGAAGTCAGATTGCAGCCGCTTTACGGAGAATATCCAAGTACACCTGTACACCGGTTCGTGTGAAAGGGCACAGAGGATGGTGATGATATAGGTGGTAATAAAATGTATTTACCTGGAGCAATTGTGACGACTCTGATGCCTTGTTTGGCCAGATCTCTGGCAATAGGTAAAGTCATGCCTACAACACCAGCCTTGGAAGCTGAATAAGCTGCTTGACCAATCTGTAACACAAAAGAGTATGAATAATATAAGCGATATGATGAACGATAAAATGGGATTTCAGGTATTTTGTTTTTTTTTTATATAGGACACTTCAAAATGACCTTACCTCGCCTGATGGTAAGCTAAAGTCTCAGAACTGGGGTCACCACTACATACATCGGTAGTGCTACAGTGGCGGCTGGCGGCCCTCAGCTTGACGGCCTCATCAAATGCTTTTTCACGCCCCGCTTAAAGACCCGGGACAATAGGAGGAAGGAAACACATGCGCTGGTAAAGAATTCCAAGTCTTTATGGTGCGACAAATAAAAGAGGGACCGAACCGCTTGGTTCTTGAGGAAAATGATTCCAATGTGTGAGGGTGATACCTCAGTCTGGCAAAAGTCTAGTTCGAAATTGGATCGCCGGTGCTAAATCAAATCATTTGCTTACTGCTGTGTTCCTGCTGAAGGATTATCTTTTCAAATTAAATTATTGTTATTTTGTTACCTATCTATAAAAAAATCTTTTTTTTTATACCCTACTAGCCTATGCCCGCGGCTTCGCCTGCGTGGATGTTGATTTTCGCGTTTTTTGACTATAATATCTTCGGTTCTAATGGACCGATTAAATCTTGGTCAGATTTAAGTCTGACCTTTTTTTTCGTGCGGAAATCCTCATGGACACCCACCCCGCGCCCAGCGGGGCAGGTATGTCGGACTCTTACCGACTAAAACCGCAACCCGTCTAGGGCCTTCTGACGCCAGGGTGTAAGGTGGTCTATAGAAAATTTCCCTCGCACCCCGGCTTGACCCGGGCCATCTCCGGATTCGAGGTGGCCCCCACGGGTGTTCCCGTCATGCCCCCGGAATAGGAGGAAGCGGAGGGGCGCGCTTTTTCGACTAAAAAACCACATCAAGATTCGTTCAGTTGTTTTTGCATCCATCGCGAACAAACAGACAATTTCAATTTTTTTTTTTTTCTCTTATGTATATACTGTAACATAGCAATCTGTTTCTTTGAAACAATGAGCCATTCCTTTGAAAAAAAATTCCAAATAAAAATTTTTTTGTTCAGTAAAGTTCACATGACATAAGTTATGTTATGGGGTATATAGGGTTATGGTACATAACCCAAGTATCTTTTTTAATATCTCTAATGTGCAGGCACAGCTTCTTTACAATTTTATAATAGTATAGAAGTGGCAGACACGGACCACCTGATGGGAAGCGGTTACCGTGGCCTTTGAACGTGTGCAACACCATGGGAATCACACTCGCGCATCTGTAGGTAAGAAACACATTTAGGTGAACTATAGAGGTTTTGAAAATCTTGTTTTACTTTGAGGTATTTATCTAGACAGACAATACAACCCCATCATACCTTATAACAATATCCTATATCAAATATAAAGTTTTAAAAATTCCATAACAAGTCTGTACCCCTGCTGAGTTACGGACAGCGCTCCGGTTGGAGGAGTCAGACGATAGTCGTTCACGTAAATATCGATAAGAAAAATTAATAGAAAGAGTAGGAGAGGTAGACCTGATTCCAATGATGATGATTCCAGATTAGTTTAGTAGTTTAACTTAAGTAATCTGAGCGAAAATTAACCAACAACATTATAGTTATAAGTTGAAACATTACACCTGTCCATCAAGGGCGTATAAGCTAACCTCACCTGCAAATCGAGGCACCGGCTAAACAACAGACGAGGTCCTGTTCTAGTGCAGACTTTCCTCCTAACCATTAGGAAGTCATTACGGCAGGTAGTCGCTCCCAAGCAGACGTCGGGTTACAAAGTGCAAACTATGAGCTGGGAAATCGCTATGAGAATGATCATAATTACCTGTCCATCGAATGCTGCAACGCTAGCTGTATTTATAATGACTCCGCGTTGCCCGTCGGCGTCGGGTGCATTCTTGCCAATGAGACCAGATGCCAGTCGGATAACATTGAATGTTCCGATTAAATTGACCTGCAATACATAACAATAATTCCTTTAGGGCACGCCCTCACTCGCTGAGGAGACGCTGCCGCCTGCGCCTAATTACGGCCAAGGCGAGAGTGTCCTTATATACCTAAGGCTGCTCGGCAGCTCTCTGCCTCTGACCAGCAAGGGCAGGAAAGGGCAGGCAAGGGGTGGGCTGGTTCCTCGAACGCAGGGTGATAACAGGGCGGCCACCTATCAACCGGGTTGTTAGAGTCTGTTGTAATCTAGGTATGAACTTAATTTAATGTATTAAGTACAGGACTATAACAAACCTCTATGGTTTTCTGAAACATTTTCAAATCAAATGGTTGGTCCTTTTTAAAATTATAGACTCTGGATGCAGTTGCGACTCCAGCACAGTTTACTACTACATCTAACCGTCCAAATTTGTCTATTGTAGTTTGCAATGCATTCTTAACATCCTTTTCTGAGGTGACCTGTAAATCACAAACCATATTAAAGTACTAGGCTAAGTTTGACTCGTTATAAGTATAAGTACCTATGTATAGTAACCTGCAAATAACGTAGAGTACATCGTCATCTGACAGATCACGTTTTAGGTCTCTTTGGTAATAGTGGTATCACGGGGCGCAACGGCGGAGGCGCGCCAATCGATCAATCATTGTTTTAAAATAATCATGGGCTCAGTTGATCAAAAGGGCTTGATTAATCAGAAATTTTGTTCATTTGTTGGTTGGCCAATTAGTGCACATTGTGTGAACTTTTTAAGTTTGACCACAACACCTGTGGATAGCTATAATATCTATCTGAAGAAAGTAGTTAATCATAAGCCACAGGAATACACATAATCATACCTTACAAAATACAGTTGGGAACACCCAAATACTCCGAAATACTTTATTCCGAATTTCAATGTTCCGTTTTTCAAGTCCGGTATTTTCATAATATCAAGGAACGAAACTTATTTTACCGAAAGTAGTAAATGCAATTTGTTAGATTCCGATTTTCATATTATGTTCGAGGAGTCAAATGCTCAAAGGGTTCTCGGTCCGAAACACAATATTCCGATTCTCAAGAGGAGGGGTTGTTGCGGCCCGCGAGCTGAGGAACTGGTGGATTGAATGCCCGCCGCCGAGGCTGCGGTGGTGATCGTTAAAACCAACTGCGACGATAAGCTCGCGTGAGCCCCACGCCCAAACCCTGCAGCGCCGGAGCCGTGACGCCCGTGACACGCTAGCTGCTTTGCTTGCTGCATGTTGCATGCCTGCTTGCATGCTGCATGCACTGGGGGGCACTTTATAGGATTTATAAACAAGGATAATAACTGAAAACAACCTATGCAATTATGAGTAGGACAACACAACATCTGTCATTAGTTTTTTAATACTACTTCTTCATACTAAATACGTATAACATTATACCTACTTCTCTCTGATGAACAATTGGGATGAAGACATGGTCGTCAGATTCTAAACAATTGATACTGCTTAATTTCTCAGTTTTTTCTGAATACATATGCATTGTAATATGAGATATTGCCTAAATAACCGAAAATATTGTTTTTAGTTCACAAAATAGGTCGAAAAATAAACAATTAAATTAAGTCAAAATATTATATAGTATAATTATGTAACTTATTAGATTCCTTATTAAATTTTAAACCAATTTTATTACGCACTATACACACGAAAACACAACGTAGACTGAAATAAATGTGATATTCTTTTGCACTTCATACATTTTCACTACGCGCTACCTAGCTGTGACATCACTACTCAGTACGATTTTGTATGGAGCGTTTTTGAGTAGCTCGAGAAATTGAATTTTCAAAATCAAGTATTTTTGAAACTATTTGTCATAACAAAATATCACTTTTGCAGTTCATTATAATATTATAAAACGATCATTTTTTAACAATAAAAAAAATTATTCATCATGCATCATGTGTTTATTTTTCTTGCTATTTCGGTATTGTTGACGTTTCGAATTCTCATTAAGTCGGACTATTTTTTATTCAATCTATTGAAGCTTGGTATTTCGAGAAAAGTAATTATAAATGTAAGGAATATTGATATTTAGAAATTATAAAAATAGGAGTAATGATAAATCGGAGTTGTTATATTAGGAATTATGAATCAATCAGAATGATGAAAATCGGTATTTTGAAAATCGGTATTTTGAAATTCGTATTTATGACTGTTGGAATAAAGTTTTTCATATTAGTGTAGTGTACCTAATACAGTTATGAGGTAGTTATACGAATTCTTAGTTTGATATATCATAGAGAACCTTACATCAATAGGTACAAATGCAGCATTCTCCTTCAATGCCTTTGCTGTCTCTTGACCAGGACTGCTTGGCAAGTCACATATCACAACTCTTCCACCTTGCTTAATTAACTGCTCTACAGAAGCTCGGCCGAGACCCGATGCCCCACCTGTTACTAACCCCACTAAACCCTGTCAAAGAAAGAAAATATAGACATTTAGATAATAGTTGCTATAATTTATGTTTATGTATTAAAACATCTATGGCAGTCTTTACGGGTAGTTGGAGCCCACAAAAGTCCAACCAGTCTAACTTGGAAATTCGATATCACCATTGGCAGTCGCTCCATGGAAGTTCAGCCGCATCACAGTTAGACTGGAAAGCCGACCCCAACTGAGTTGGGAAAAAGGTTCAGAGAATGATGATGATGATGATTATTATAGTTTCATAGCAAAGTAGTTTATGGAAAAATATAAAACATCGTGCAGGAAATAAAATATCAATGTGTGAAATCGATTGCAACTTCATCAGAGATAATGTTGAATACTTTTTTAAAAATAATTTACGAGACAAATTTATGCCTATGAATCCAAATATTCATTGAATTGTCTACTTAATTTATTTATTTATTCTGTTCATTCGGCCGGCGCCAGTCTCGTTTTAACCAGTCAAATTAAGCGGTTTGTAATAAAAGGCCATACGTTGAGCACAAACTATTATTACATAGATTTTATCAAAATATGCACGTCTATACCATTGTTACATTGTAAAGTATATTAAATAAAGTCAGTTATCAAATTCAAAAGTGGGTACTAACTTTGAACATTTTGAGCTGCACACTTAAGAGGTTATATGCTATTGAAATATACAGTTATATAGCTATACAATTGACGCAAGTGCTAAACTTTGCATGTTATCACTTATCAAGTTAATACTTTATTATATAACTTATCACTATAAAGATAACTACTACGCAAAGCGCAAAACACTTGCAAAGAAAAATTCCGTACTTCGTACTTTGACTTTGAGTTGTTATTATACCAACCAAAATCAAACTAACGAAACGTAACGGAAACCGGAAACTACGATCTCAAAATAATCGAAATCGATAGGTAGACTCTGTATAAGGAAATTCTCTGTCTACGGGAAAGCTGGACCAAGAAAAACGCGGCAGATTTAAAAAATTAGGGCCGGTATCACCATTTAAAGTAGGATAAAAACATTTTGATCGTGAAATAAAAGTACAGTGGTTGACCATATTATTAGGGACAGTAGTCAAAATTAGTAACAACATTTATTTACTAATTACGTTCTACCAAAGAGTTATATTAACGTGAGTCCAGTCTTCAACAGTCATATTTCGATGTTGTCTAGCCCATTGTAGTCGTTTCTTTTTCATAGTAGTCTAATGAAAGCTGGACCAACAAAACCGCGGCAAATTTAAAAAATTTAGGGCAGGTATCACCAGTTATAGTTGGATTTAAACATTTTGATCGTGAAATAAAAGTATGTACCTATTATAGTTTAACTGATATTTTTAAAGAATTTTATTGCGCTTTATTTGGTGTTATTCCTATTTATATTTTGATTTCTATATTAAATACTATCCTTTGCCGACGACTTCACCTGCGTGGGAGTTTGGTACTGTGGGAATATCGGGGGAAAAGGTAGCAGGTTTATTCATTTTGAAATCCCCACGAATACCACCCCCGTTGGCCATTGGGGATGGTTATGTCGGAATCGAACCGACTAAAACCGCAGATATAGTGAAGATATAGACTAAGACTAGCTGTTACCTGCGTGAAATTATGATCCCGTTCCCGCTACCCTTGGGAATATATTTCACGGACAAAATGTGGCCTATGAGCGTGTGCAAGACATATTGCCTGTGTTATTCCAGACTAAAAACTATCTTCAAGCGGGCTTATAGGAATCAGACGAAATTCATTTATTATAAAAAAATATTATTAATTATAATCAAAACTAGCTTCCGCCCGCGGCTTCGCCCGCGTGGAATTCGGTATTGCCACCAAGTCTATTTGAATGAAACGACTCTCTACTCGACCTTCCACTCCGCTGTTCACTCCACTCTCCACTCCACACTCCACTCCACTGTTCACTCCACTCTCCTCTCCACACTCCACTCCACTCTCCACCTCCACTCTACTGTCCAATCCCCTCTCCCGACTTCACCCTACATTCCACTCTCCACTTCAATCTCCACTCCACTCTCCACTCCACTCTCCACTCCACTCTCCACACCACTCCCCACTCCACTCTCCACACCACTCCCCACTCCGCTCCATTCTCCACTCGACTGGTCTCCACTCGTCTAGCCAAAACCTTTCGGATAAAAAGTACTAAACGGATTTTAGTGCAGTTTTCTTGGTCAGACCTAAAATTTGGAGATATGACCAAAAGTTTTTTTTCCTTATTTATTAGTTTCACCTTACACCATCTTTACAGGGTTCACCTAAGGCGACAGTGTGGACTTCATATCCCTTTATAACAGTACTTTAGTACAGTAATAATCGATATTTGAAAAAGAGACTTGGTTATGTTGACTACAAATATCTATTTTTTTACAATCCTTGTCTGTTTGTTCGTGATGGACGCAAAAACTGCTGAACAAATTTTGATGCCGCCTTTTCATTAGAAAGGCCTTGGTTTTACATAAAATCTGCCGCATGTTTGATTGCATTTGGTTAAGTAGAACCGGGGATATGACCAAAAAACGATTACCAACCAATCGACTCCCACGGGCAGAGCCGCGGGTATTGGCTTGTATAAAAAGTAGCCTATATATTACTCCAGACTATAATCTATCTCTGTACCAAATTTCAACCCGATCTATTCAGCCGTTTTTACGTGAAAGAGTAACAAACATACATCCAGATATCTCGACTGATCAACTCCATGGGCGAAGCCGCGGGTATTAGCTTGTATAAAAAGTAGCCTATATGTTATTTCACACTACACTCTATCTCGGTACCAAATTTCAGCCAGATCCATTCAGCCGTTTTTACGTGAAATAGCAACAAACATAATATATGGACATCCCGACCGATCGACTTTGCGAGCGGAGCCGCGGTATTAGCTTGTATAAAAAGTAGCCTATATGTTATTCCAGACTATAATCTATCTCTATACCAAATTTCAACTCGATCTATTCTGCCGTTTTTGCGTGAAAGAGTAACAAACATACATCCAGACATCCCGACTGATCTACTCCGTGGGTTGACTGATCGACTCCGTGAGCAGAGTCGCGGGTATTAGCTTGTATAAAAAGTAGCCTATATGTTATTCCACACTTTAATCTATCTCGTTACCAAATTTCAGTCATATCTATTCAGCCGTTTTTACGTGAAAGAGTAACAAAGATATATCTAGAAATCCCGACCGATCGACTTTGCGAGCGGAGCCGCGGTATTAGCTTGTATAAAAAGTAGCCTATATGTTATCCCAGACTATAATCTATCTCTGTACCAAATTTTAGCCAGATCCATTAAGCCGTTTTTGTGTGGCAGAGTAACAAACATACATCCATACATCCAGACATCCAGACATCCAGACATCCAGACATACATTCTTACAAACTTTCGCGTTTATAATATTAGTAGGATAGTAGGATTAGATTCCAAATATTCTTCACCATCATCATCCGAGCTGCTTGATCCATCACCAGTCACACTTATAATTAATTATATTAATTAAATAAATATTGTTGAAAAGTACAAATATCTAATACAAAAGCGAATATTTCTGGATATCGCATCTGATCTGAATCTCGTTAATATTTGATGTGAATACATACAAAGCACTGATCTGTATTATCTATAGATGTAAAGTATCAAAATCATAATGTAACGCACAATCACAGAGAAATGACAGGAGGTGACATTTATTGTCTACTGGTGTTGCAAATCAATAAATGTCGTGGTTCAGCTTTCATTAGTCAAACTCTATCAGTTATGCGTGACTTCTAGTTAGGCCACCGAGCTACCAGGTTCTCTTCGACAAACAGCCTCCGCATTGTCCTTTCGGAAACCTTTACACCTTTGTCGTTAATCACCCTAGTCAACTGTCCAGCGCTCTTCTTGCGATTTTCGATGCAGATATTCCTAATTTTCCAATCGGTATGAATCAAGATCCTTTTCCTACCACACTTTCCTACTCGATTTGGTTTGAGAGGTTTTTCATTGTCAATTTTAATTTTAATTCGTTGACGACCGATTTTGAAACCCCTGCAATAGTTGCTATTTACCTCTGGGAATGTTTAGAATGCAGCAATAAGGTTTGTATCTCCCTACATTTTCTTGCAGACGTGTCTAAAAAGCCTTGCCCATTCAAAAAATACAAATTTGAAGGTAACGTCATCGAGCCTTTTAAAAAAATAGCACTCCGGGAGTGCCGGCAGAAGTGAAAACTTCAATATTAACGTTCTTGACGGCAGTTACGGGCTAAAGCCAAGTAAGAGTTTTTCATCTAGTAATTTATAAAGTACCTACTTACTCATTTTCTTTCACTACTTCATCATCACTTTTTTCATTAATAGATTCACTTTGTTCGATTTCCATAATTTAAACAATTCACATTTACGAATACACAACAGTGTATTTACTACACAACAGTCAAGCAATCAGCTGTCACCATCCTTGGATACGCGTGGGACGCTGTACATAAACACACACGGTCATTCGCGCAAGCGCCCTGTGCCGCCTAAACAGAGCAGCACACTCAGGCACGGTAGAAAGAGTGGGAGATACTAGTTCCTCTCCCTTCCCCTCGATCTTACGCTTTTTCGATCAGCATCACGTGACCCTGACGCGAGTTTGAAAGTTTTTACCCATACAAAAAAAAGTGCTCAGCGCCGCTAAAGAAGTTTTCACTTCAAAAATTAAAATCGTAGATAAAACAAAGCAAAACTATCGTATTATGAAGCATTACTTACCTTCAGATAAAATTTTGGCCGAAAAGTGAACTATAAATTTGTAATATCTATACTCTGTCTAATGAAAGCTGAACCACGACATTTATTGATTTGCAACATCACTATACTATAAATAAATGACACGTCCTGTCATTTCTCTGTGATTGCGCGTTAACATTATGATTTTGATTCTTTGTAACTGTAAGTATTCACATCAAATATTAACGTGTTTCAGATGCGATATCCAAAAATATATTCGCTTTTGTATTAGATATTTGTACTTGCCGACAATATTTATTTAGTTAATATAATGCATTATAAGTGTGACTGATGATGGATCAAGCAGCTCAGATGACGGTGAAGAATGTTTGGAATCTAATTTTGATTATAATGAATAATAATTTTTTTTTTAATAAATGATGTTCGTCTGATTCCTATAAGCCCGCTTGAAGATAGTTTTTAGTTTGGAATAACACAGGCAAAATGTCTTGCACAAGTTCATAGGCCACATTTTGTCCCTGAAATGTATACCCCAAGGGTAGCGGGAATGGGATCATAATTTCACGCAGGCAACAGCTAGTCTTAGTCTATATCTACACTACCAAATAATTTGTTTTAAATAGCAGTTAAACTATAATAGGTACATACTTTTATTTCACGATCAAAATGTTTTTATCCTACTATAACTGGTCATACCTGCCCTACATTTTTTTAAATTTGCCACAGATTTCGTGGTTCAGCTTTCCTTAGACAGAGTCATTATGAATAACTAAAATCAAAACACATAGAAGCGCGCTTTTCAAGAAACAATGGCCGACCGCCACGAAACGTCATATAATTGACCAATCATGTGCTTATCCTGTGCTGCCGCTTGACAAAAATAACAATAATAATACCAGCTTAGACACAAATATAATACTTCTTTGAAAACCACTCACACTGTTCACATAAATGTTCTAATCTATAAATTTTATAAATATGAGTATGTACTGTCCCTAATAATTTGGCCACCCACGGTATGTAGGTACCTATTATAGTTTAACCGGTATTTTTAATGAATTTTATTGTGCTTTATTTGGTGTTATTCATGTTTATATTTTGATTTCTTTATTAAATACTATCCTTTTTTTATTTCACGACTTGCGAAAAAAGGTAGCAGGTTTACTCGTGTTGAAATCCACACGAATACCACCAACGTTGGCCGTCGAAGATGGTTATGTTGGAATCAAACCGACTAAAACCGTATATGTAGTGTAGATATAGACTAAGACTAGCTGTTGCCTGCGTGAGGTTATGATCCCGCTACCCTTGGGAACATAAATTTCAGGGACAAAATGTAGCCTATTTTTTGTTGGCAGACAAGCACACGACTCACCTGACGGGAAGCGATTACCGTGGCCTATGAACGTGTGCAAGACATTTTGCCTGTGTTATTCCAGACTCTGAAAAACTATTTATTATATTATTTATTATTTATTTATTAGAAAAAAAAATATTATTAACTATACATAATCAAAATTAGATTCCAAATATTCTTCACCATCATCCGAGCTGCTCGATCCATCATCAGTCACACTTATAATTAATTATATTAATTAAATAAGTATTGTCGAAAAGTACAAATATCTAATACAAAAGCAAATAATTATTTTTTATATCGCATCATTCTGAATCTCGTTAATATTTGATGTGAATACAAAAAAGTATCAAAATCATAATGAAAACGCGCAATCCAGCGCAATCACAGAGAATGACAGGAGGTGACATTTAATAGTCCACTGGTGTTGCAAATCAATAAATGTCGTGGTTCAGCTTTCATTAGACAAAGTACGGACAGAGTCTATACTATACTTTCTGAGGCTGACTGAAGCCGTAATTCGTCGTAAACTCGTTGCTTGCAACAACTTTATAATTATTATTATATTATATAGGTACTCTTTGGTAACGACTACGACGACGGTAATAAAATAATACAAATACAGGAATCAAATCAGGAGCAGTGACTATGAAAGACGACTACTTACTCGTAGTAAGTTAGTAAGTGTAGTAGAGTGCGTTTAATTGTTGCTTATGCTATGGCGCTACACTATGCATTGAATTTCAAAGTTTAGGAGTGAAACTACAAGTAAGATGAATCTCTGTTAGCTTCGTTTCGTAATTTACCTGTTCTAATTGAAAAAGAGGGCGTATTTCTGTAGTTTGAATATTAAAAACCGAAGAATTTATAGGCCTAATTGTACATAATTATATGTCTTGTTAGCATTATCTCATTGTCAATTTAAAGAATTATTATTTTATTCGTGTGGATTGTGTACTCGTCTTCAGCCGATAATAGGTCTTTGGTAGTAATAATGACAGCACGTCAAACCATTTAGCGTCCAGGATTTTTCTATTGAAGAGGGCGTGATGTTTTTACTAATGTTTGCTATTATGACTACCCCATAATCGGGTAGTCGTATGTCAAGTGAATACAGTTGTAGACCGCAATTCAGTGGAAAGGTTGTAAGTCGTGTGGGTCTTCCGGTATGAAGTACGACCAGGCTGTGTTATGAATGAGGAGGCACTGTTGGCACGGGCTTCCGAGGAGCGGGAGCGCATCTTCCAGAGATACGAGAGAGGGCGAGAGAACCTTGTTGGTCAGATCGATCCTTGGGAAGATCCCGAGTTTGAGGAATACCACAAAACTGATCGGTATGTTTATATTACCTAGATAATTTGTTTGTCGCACGCCTCTATTGATAGATGTATTTTTCATTTCTATGCTTAATTGTTATATCTGTCTTGTTTATAAACATTTCCTTTGTTACCATTTTTTGACTACCTAGGAAGGGTTATAATACTTTGTGTAATATAAAATGCTTTTTATATAGTACTTTTAGATGCGAATTACATTATTCAGTTGATTTTTAGGATCTGTTGTCTCTTTCAACAAATTGAAGGTCCATTATGTTTGGTCTGAAGTTATTATCCTGAATTATATTGATTGGTATATATTTAAATCAGTATGCTAAGTGGTAAAAAGACACACAAATAAACATTCCTCTTTCACTATTATATTATGATTTTTGTCCGTCACTAACTACAGTTAATGTAGTAGAGATTGTTTGAAGTTACGCTAAGTCAGTATTTGTTGCAAACAGTAAATGGCCATTAATGTGATGTTGCTTATTCAGTGATTATTTGAGTTACAAGTATTTGATGTCCTTTAATTGAAGTGTATGCAACACAGGGAGATATTTACTATTGTGCTGGCGAATCTATGTGCAATAAATTGAAGTGCCTATTTCTATTATACCTTTTCTCAATTAATGTACCCTTTCCAAATATATAGTTAACATTACTATAATAAGTAGGAAGTATATCTCATTTTATTTGAGTAATTAAGGCTTTAATTAACGCTGGAAGCAAGTGTAAGAGCAGTGTAGATTGCTTCAAATAGACATGAAATAATATATCTAATACACTGTATTGGCTCAATGCCAGTTATGTTAAAGTATTGACTTTCCATAAAAGTTATATGTGATCCAGTGAAGGTCTTCTGGGCCTAAGTCAACCTCACGTGCAAACCAGTACACCTGCTGCTTGACCACCTCAGTTTTTACATAGGCTATCCTCTTGGGGTTAGGAAATGGCTGTCACTCCCTTAAATGCCAAGATAAGCCATATCAGGATAAAGAGTAGCAAAGTGGGGCTGCAAAGTGTTGACTTGGTTATAACCAGGGTTTAAGCTTTGGTAATGATAGGGTGATGATTAACTTTGTGTAAGAAATTGATCGATTGGTTAATTTTTTTGCTGTTAATTGGTTCCGTATCTCATAGTTAATGCTTTCTGTTTAATATTAATACAGTTCATTTTGTGAAAGTCAGTATGGTAAAGTGAAAGAGTTTTTAAAGGCTTCTACAGACTTCTATGCATAGTAATAATCTGTACCCTGTATATCTTTACATAATTTATAAAAAAATTAAGATAACTATATGGCATATTTGCCGTATATTTACTGTAAATTAATATTCAGTTTAACCAGCCTCTTATAATCTACACAGATTACAGAAAGTTTGTTAAGAATAATAAAGATTTTATTTTGAAGGTGTTGCAAATTATGAAGCAGGATTTCAAGTACAAATTGAGGCCTGTCTTGAGTTTTCGTAGCAGCACAAGGTTTATCATTATCCAAGCACTGATGCCTGTAGCATCTAAATTTTGGTAGCCTGGGGTTCTTAAATACATATCTCATGAGGACTGTCTTAACTTTATGCAAAGTGATTAGGATGTGGTTAAGATGGCCAATTCTACAAAGTATGGGTACCACTCTCTGTTACTTTTAGTCCAAACATTCAAATGCTATTTGAACCACTTCTGCTGTTTGAGAATTAAATCCCTGTTTGGTGAATTCCACTAAATATAATTTTATGTATCTATTTACGATGGAGCTGAGCCATGATAAGGAAGCCTGTATACCAGTGCCAGTTACAAGTTCTTTCTGTATCTATTGTTAGTGTATAAACTTAGAGCTGTGCGTGTTCATAAGATGGAAATTGAATTGTGTAATTTGAATAACCCCGCTGAGCACCTGGTCATTTGAGGCTGATTACTTTTGTTTGCTATTTAAATAAGTAGATGATTGCTACTGTATGCTCAATGTTGCATGCTGCATGCACACCAACCTATAGACTTATAATATTTTCTTATTTCTAATTTTTCTAATTTTTACTGTATATAACATTTAATATCCTTGCAGATATGGTTTCATACATGATGAACGGCTTCCTCAGAAAATTGGTTCACAAAAGGTCAATATTGAAGTGGAGAGGGAGAAAAAATGGGTTAAAATGCTTGGTAACTGGGATACATCTGCAACCAAGGAAAAGCTACATAGGAGAATATACAAAGGCATTCCAAATTCACTACGAATAAAAGTATGGTGCAAGTTGATGGATGTTAACAAAGTGAAATCAGCAAATCCTGGCAAATTTCAGGAAATGTTAAAACTAGCAAAGCTATGGTCCACAGATGTCAGGCAAATAGATTCAGATGTTAACAGGCAGTTTCGTGAACATCAATTTTATAGGGAAAGATACTCAGAGAAGCAGTGCTCACTGTTCAATGTTCTTTGTGCTTATAGCATGTATAACTCTGAAGTTGGTTACTGTCAAGGAATGTCAGGCCTAGCTGGCGTATTACTCATGTACATGGATGAAGAAGATGCATTTTGGGCATTGGTTGTACTGCTATCAGATAAGAAGTATGCAATGCATGGATTATATATAGAAGGTTTTCCAAAGTTAACAAGGTTTTTAGAGCATCATGACAAAATACTCACAAAATTTATGCCAAAACTAAAACACCACTTTGACAAATTCGGTCTGGATGCCATTCTGTATTCACTCAAATGGTTTTTTGTTTGCTTTGTGGAAAGAGTGCCATTTAGCCTATGTTTACGGGTTTGGGATATTTATCTGTTAGATGGGGAAAGAGTGGTAACAGCTATGGCTTATACAATACTCAAGCTGCACAAGAAGGCAATAATGAAGTTGAATGATATGGATCTAATTGTTAATTATATTCAGGTGAGTATATTTACATGATGTTATATTGGTAGAACGCATAAGCTAACCCTGTAATTGAACATTTGCTATTGTAGGTTAAGCTACACAAAGAATTTGGATTTGAAGATGATTTTGTAATTTATCAATTGGAACGATCCATGGATGAATTGAAACGGGCTAAACTGGACTATCCTGGTGCGCCACCTTCCATCGAGCTACCAAAGCGACAACTGGGCGTATTCGTAGAGCCAGATAAAAAACAAAAAATAGGACAGAGAGCTGAAAATTTTTCAGAGACAGAAAAGCAGGCGCGAGCCACTGTGATATTAAGGTGTGTTAATTAATTTATTTCTGATAAGTAGGTACTGGATAGATAGATAGTTAGTACAATATTTTATGGAACAAAAAACCAGTATTTATGATACAGTTTTCAATGAGTCCAAGGGACTTGGATTTGTAATGAACAACTTCAGTATATTACTAATGATTAATGAATATGAACGCTGCTTATTCTTCTGTGCTAATCTTGTATATATAATTGTTGTACTTAATACAATATATTGATATATACTCGTAATTATACTTACGACTGTCACGACAATATTTGAAAATTTATGGTACAATTATAGTCTAATTACACAGTAACTACTTAGACTATTTAAGGGATACCAAAATTTGAGTTGTGTGCGTATACGCAATTTATGCTGTACAATACGTACCTATAAGTATTCACTTGTGCCGGTACATGTTAATGTTTAATAAACATGTTGAAAGAATTTAGCACTCGCATTGGTGTCGCGGGCGCTAGCGCCGATTACCTATATTATACCTAGTTTTTATCAGTTTCATTTTAACAATAGGTACAATGTTATTTTTATACCACCATTAATAAGGAACATTGTTGTTAGGGAACGAGGAATCTCCTACAATGATACAGTTTTAACTGATACGGGAGCCACTGTGAATTCAATCCCAGCCAACTTCTTAAAGTTAGTTATGAATTTAACAACATTATTATTTTTTATTTTGAGGTTTTTGAATCTATGATATCTATTGATAATATAACATTGTTGTTACAGACGCGAGAAGGCTGCAATGGAATTGCACGAGCTTCGAGTGTCACAGAGTGACACAGTGTCAGGTAACCTGGAAACATCACTTCCCACTTCGCGTACCACCTCCAATGAGAGCCTTGGCTCCGACCACTTCACGCACTTATAGAATTTACTCCTTTATATTGACACACGTCACCACGCGTGTTGTTTATAATGTGGCCGTGGTAGGTAAAGTATTCCTGTACCACCGTGGTTTCGGTAATATTCGCGTCGTACGTACAGCAGGATAGTCTGTGTCTCTACCTGCCGGTGACAATATGCGGGTGTAGTCACGATCCTGCTGATATAGAACCCATAATCTAAGAGATGTGTCAATATGAAATGAGTATGCTGTAGGCGCAATATTGCCGTCAGGCAATATATTTGTTTTATGTCATTTGCTTTATTTCATTCAGAGTTGAAATGAAATACAGAAAGCTACGTATCTGTATCTATATTTCAATATTCTGATTGGAGCATGTCTTCTCGATACCTCGCATAAATCACATTTGCATGGTATACATTTTTTAAAATAATATTTGTATTCATTTACTACATTTGATGCATGATTTAATTGATATTGCACAGTCGTGAAGAGTCATGTCCATTAGTTCGAGAATTAGTACGTAATGTGTGAGTGATTAATGACTTAGTATAATGGTTAGGCTATTTGTAAGCTGATGCATTTCCCGTCGTAGACACCGATTAAAGTAATTATCATTTTTAATACAATATAGCCGTGCAATTAAGAGCCATATTTTCCCTCAGATTTTTTACTACATCTTTATGCCTATCCCTACGTAGTTTTCTAAAAACAGTACACAATCAAAGGAAGGAGGAATTTGGTAACCAAACGGTTTCTCTTCTATTCCTATATTATTCCGTATACTATCTTTGTAAACTTTTTTAATTATTTAAATAGTTTCATCTTCAGTAGTACAAATATAATTATTAAGTAAATGTGTCCTGTACATAATTGTTAATGTACATGTTGTGTACATTAAATGTATATTATAGTTAAGCCGCTCAGAGATTACGTTCGTTCCTGGCAGGTCCTGATCGAGCCGATGTAACTTTAAAATGACGGCGCATTTGATATAATCCGCGCGCGATCAGAATGTGATGCTACCTTTTGGAACTGAGACGTACGTGGGCCGCCGGCTAGCCGTAGCGTCGGCAAACTCATGTCGAAGCTCACAAAACGAAGCAGTGTTTTTAGTGCGACTAGATTTCTAAATGAGTATAATTTTGAATGCGAGTTTATAATAATTATAATATTGTATGATTGTCTGTTTGTCCGCAAATTTTTGTGCGCGCTAAAATAATAAACTACTGGAGGGATTTTGATCAAACTTGGTACGATTATAGTTCATAGTTTTGGGCAACATATAGGCTACTTTTTTTTTTTTTTTTTTTTTAATGTCGGTCACGTCAACATGACTTCACCTCGCCTGATGGTAAGCTGAGGCAAAGTCTCTAGAATGGGAGTCACCATTGCAAACACCGATAGTGCCAAAATGGTGGCTCTCAGCTTGACGGCCTCATCAAATGCTTTTTCACGCCCCGCTTAAAGGACCCGGGACTGTATGAGGAAGGAAACACGTGAGCTGGTAAAGAATTCCAGGTTTTGATGGTGCGGCAAAGGAAAGAGGCACCGAACCGCTTGGTTCTTGATGGAATTGTTTGCACCATATGAGGGTGGTATCTCAGCCTTGCACGTGTTGTTCTGTATAGGAATGGAGAGGGTGGGAGTTATACAAGCTGAAACCCGTGGCTTCGCCCGCGCTTCGTTTTTAGGTCGTTTTTGGTCATATCTCCGGTTCTACTTAACCAATTACAACCAAACATACGGTAAATTTTTAGTCTAAGCAAGACCTTTTAAAAAAAAACCGCATCAAAATCCGTTTGGTATTTTTTATCGCTATCGATGGACGTAAAAAGAACTGAACGGGTTTTGATGCGTTTTTTTTATTAGAAAGGTCTTGGTTAGACTCAAAATCTTACGCATATTTGATCACAATCGGCTGATTAGAACTGGCAATAAAACGCGAAAATCGACGTCCACGCAGGCGGAGCCGCGGGCAACAGCTATCTTTAATATACCGCCTTTTCTTATCTGATCTACATGGATCTACGTGTAATCGTGCCAAAAATACCGAAACGACGACGATGAGAGTGATAGGACGAACATCAAAATGTCTGACAGGTAACAACAGTTCAACCGTTCTCGAGTTTTTGCAATACTAACAGAATTGCAATTAATTTTCATTTATATAAATTAAAGATTAATAATGAGTGGAAAAAGGGGTAAAATCTTGAGTAGTCAATCTCGCGAAATAGTTCTGGCATTTGATAGATATTTCAATCAAGAACAAAGTCGGTGTTAACACGCTAACGCTACTTGAGAATAAAATTGTCATTTTCGATTTACTTTGACAAGGTCCCTTCACATTTTCATCGCGCGCGGATTATAAAAATGATTTGGTTGTTTATTTACCCTACTAATAAATAATAAGCATTAAAACAACATTGGAATGTAAACAGTACAGCTAAGGAGTGGAATTCCTTGCCCGTGTTTCCGGAAAACTATAACCTAGGATTATTCAAGTCACGAGTGAATAGGTTCCTTCTAGGCAAGCGTGATTCATCATTAGACCACATCGTCACTTTCCATCAGGTGGGATTCATGGAAACGTGAATCATGGCCTATCATGAATAAAAAAAAACACAACTATATAATATTATATTCTCGCACTTATCATTGTCTATCAAACCTTTAGGCTGCGTCCGGAGTGGCTACGCTCTACGCAGCATAGAGCGTTTAAAACAAATGACTGATACTCGTCGATAGTAAAGAGAAAAAAGTAGTAAAAAAGTTCGGGGTATCAATAATTCCTCAAATAATCTTTAATTTTACCGTAAATTCTTCATTCATGCATTCTTCATTACTTCGCAGAATTCGTTACCTACTTACTAACGGTTAACGGTACTATCGAATGTATAAGGTATACAGGAGGGTTTTTTTACAAGCCAATGAGTTTGATACATGGTTAGGACTTGGACCATTGATTCCTGTGATCATTTTTCGATATTCTTCATTGTTTATTGTTTAGGATGTGGCCATCCACGCCCAGTTTAAACATTCACTCTGTACATCCACAGAAAAAAATAAGTGTTTAATTCGTTAGACTATTTGAGGAATTGTCGATACTCCGAATAATTTTTCAATTTAAATACATTACACCATTTATTGACTAAATTTTTCCCTTCACTATCAAAAAACGCTCTACGCTGTACGCTAGCGCTATACGCTCGGCACTCTGGACGCAGCCTAGAATGAAGCAGTGCCACCTAGCGAGCAACGTACAAGTTAAATACCTATCGTCTTACATTTATTACAAAAAAAATTAAGAAACAATATTCTTCAAAAAAGATTATGCCTTACATCAGCTCTGCATTATTAGTGATGTCCCAAAAATAATAGGTAATTTTATCGTAAGCAGTTATTGTAAGTAAATTATAAAATAATACTTTTTCATTTAAATTACCTATTTGACAATAATGAAATTTCATAACATTGTAAAGCTATGACCAAACCGATATTTTAATTAAAATGTTGCAGTATTATAATTATGTTCCGGGTCACACACAATGCTGCTAATTATGTTGTTACATCTCTAAACTTTAAATTCTCTACAATTTTCAATTACAAGATTTGACCCCAAACAAACAGGTCTAGCTAAATAAAAGCGTTTTAAAAACTGGCGTTAAACTAAACCAAACCGAATAAGGCGGCAGGAACATAATCTCTCAGTGGCCGAACAATACCTAGTTGTTCTGTAAGTTTTGCAAAGCATTAGTTAGACGATAATAATCAAATTATGATTATTAGACGTATCGTATACATATTTGAACAGGATTGTAGTAGAACTTTTTTGTAGTGTTAGAAGTTCCATTTTTACATTATTTACGTTTATAATACGTTTTCATTTGGTTTTCAACCCGACAGTAGGAGTGTAGGTATTCGGCTTTTATCGAGTATGAATCCGACTAAGATTTTGTAGGTTTTAACTATTTTAAGGCTGTCGGTTGAGTGGAATCCGGCGCGGGGCGGCTAAAAAATATCAAGCTGCAGACAACATGCGTTGTGCGATAGAGATAACGCCATACAAAAGCAAAGCCAGTCGATCTCAGCCGAACTTGCACTTTTTTATCCGTCCTGACACTTGTATTGCTTCTGTATAGTTCAGAGAAAGATATTGCAAGGGCTGTAAAACAATGCGATCGATTTATATCTATGAAAAAATCATATAACATTGATATTCATGCAGTGCGCGCTCAGGTAAACTTATCTATTAGTTCAAAAAGATATTAAATTACAAAATAACAGGTATAGGTACTCACTTACAGAAAATCCTTCAGGTATTACGAATTATGGTTGACTATTTAAGATTTTTAATAAGATTAACGGCTTGTGATATTATGCAAAAGATATTAATGAATTATTTATTTCACACACGAGTTATTAATACATTACAATGTTATATTATATGCTATGAACGTAGTTCTATGCAATGATATTAATATACAAAAAGCTAGATATCACACTGGCAAATGTCATAATTCTTGCACTTGCCGTGTAACTCACTACGGAGACCCTGTATTATATATTTTTCTGTATTACATTTAGGCGCTTTGCAGACGGTGGGGCTGGCCGGGCTGGTCAACTTCACAAGCCGTCTGTAAAACGCCTTATAGGAAAAAAGGCTCTTCTAAACGGGCCAGGATTTACTGCAATTGTGGCTGCAACACTGTGGCCTAGCAACATTGCAAGCAATACCGGCCAGACTATATAATATTGGACTAATTTCCCGGTCATATGACCAAATTTTTGTGTTGCCACTTATGGCCGATATTGCCCCGATAGGTTGCCGGACGATCGCTAGGCGGTGGATTTTGCTGCAATATTGACGGCCTCTGTGGCGTTGCGGTAGTACACACGACTGCTTCGCAGGGGGCGCGGGTTCAATTCCCGCTCAGTACAAATATTTGTATGCATGAATATATCTATTTGCATTGGTCTAGGTGTTTCTATGTATAATAAGTATATATTTACAAAAAAAGTATACAAGTATGTTTATCAGCATTCTAGAACCCATAAGACAAGCTAGTTAAACTAAGCTTACTTAGGGTCTAGATAGCGATGTGTAGAATGTCGTAGAATATTTATTTATTTTATTATTTTATTGCTCGGCCATTTCTATTGTTCTTTCAGTCGCTCTCTTTGTTATGACACAGTCTATCCTTTTTTTATTTTGGTCTGATTTTGTTTAAAAGAAACTCGAAGTCACTCTTTGACATTCTAGTAAAGTTGTTAAATAATTTACTACCAAGGCTTAATTATCTGAAGTTTCACGCCTGTTAAGTAGGGTCGAATTCACAATCTTTTCTTTTTCTGTTTATTTTTTAATAAAACAATATAAGCTGCTGCAACAAGTGTGATTTCGTCAGCCATTGTTGCCGGTTTGTGTAGCCCGTTTAAGAATCTGCATCAAGAGCCATACTATTGCAGAGATATTGCAACTCATTTGCCCAGCCATTGATTGTTCGGCCATCAGGTGCAATGAAATATTTTTGATATTGCCGAGAAATTAGTTGCCAATAGTACAGCCACAAATTGCAGAAAAAGATGGCCCGTTTTTAAGCGCACTAATGTCCGGCAAACTTCGTGACAATGTATTGTAGCTTCGTAGTACGTGAAGCGACATCGCATTGTCTGCTGTAGATCTTTTTAGTGGCAAGTGCGGGGCGCGCCAATCAGCTAAGTTATAGATTATATATATAGATTATATTAACTAATCACAGATTCAAAGAGCTTGCGTTATTTGTTGACCAGTCTTTTTTATGCATGAACTTTTTGATGATTGTTCACGAAGTTTGTCGGCTACTATAATAAATCTATGTATACACCCTCATATAAGTGCTTCATGTCATATCAAAAATGATTACTGATCAGTTCTTTTATCAGATTATTCATTAGCTGCCCACGTTTATAGAAATTGTTTTAGTAATGCTAGTAATATAATTATACTAATATGTACCATGTACCTACTTTCGTATGTCGTGGGCATTTACTTCCTAAAGGTAATTTATTTTAAAATTAGTGTCACGTCTTATTTATATAATTTAGTAAATGAAATTAGTCATTATGTGAATGAAACTGAAGGATATGTGTTCCTACAAACTTATGCATTTATTAAGCCTTAACCAGGCCGAAAAAGAACTCGTGAAGCAGCAAAAGCTATTAATTTGCAATATTCACCGTCTAAGAAGACTAGCCAGTGAACATTTTCTTGCTTAAGCTGGTAAATTCTAATTGTGTCTTGCATTGTCAGTTGTAGTTTTATATATTATACTTATTTGGTTATCAGGCTAAATTCTACGAAATATTACGCATAACCAGCAAATATTCGTACAAACGCCACATTGCACGACGTCGTATGTACCTAATCGTTCTCAATTATATGCATTTATGGAATGATTATTACCGAAATGTAATAAAGTGTACAGAATATTGACGTGCGAGCGTGATGGATAAAACCTGGTTAAGGGTTAAAATACCACTGCACACATGTATGCTAGTAATTTATATTAGTTCAATTGTCGCTAGTTTAGCAGGTAATGCTTTCTATGAAACGTACTCTGTCGAGATTTTATTGTAATTGTATTGTTTAGCCTATGGTTGGTTAAGTCCCTCACATAAATGCGTATTGAGATGTGTAGTCCTATGCTTCCTGTATAGTGTCAATGATGACAGTGGCTTGCCAATTTGATCGTATTTAATCATTGTTCCATCGCTAATAATGGCACTTTAGCCATTAGTCATATTTTATCTTAGAATAAACTGTAAGGTATGTAATACTATTATGCACTAGCATGTTTAACTGGTGGTGTGGAGGTGGGTTTATGTCATGATTAACCCGTTTATAATGACATGCATTTAACAAGGCGTTTCTTAAGTTTTGAGGAGTGTTACAGAACTTAGCCACACTGTTGCTAGAGTAACCGCTGCGATAACCTCTTCAGACCTTAAGATCATCCCCAGCTTCCCGCATTGTTTGTGCTACTTCTCATATGGTAACGCTACGCCCAACATATCTCTTTAATACTACTCATGTACAATTTATATTAACATGTTTTGTTCTTTAGCACCTAGTCATCGGGCGTGTGTTCACTCAAAACGCACATAATGCAAGCTAATTATATTCTTATAACGACAGAAATTTACTTTCTGCTTTAAATGAATCTCTGCTCAGCAGCTGACATTGATGATGTTGTTAAGTCTAAGCTCTCACATAAACCCACCCCAATCATCAGATGTTTTCTTGATCATTTATATTTGGATACACTAGTTAGTCTATGTTACTTATTTATCGCTAGCTCTTAAGTTGATATCAACAAATCTCCATAATATGACCTGATTTAAAAAAATTACCATGGGAACAAAATAATTTAATCAATAAATTGATACGAATTTTTTAACTTATTTTAATTTTTTAATGATATTATTGTATCAATATTCTCAATCAGTCATAATTATTAAAAATAGGCACATCTTTCTAGAAAAATATATTATAATATTATATTGAATAACCGTATGTAGGTAACACATTATCTTTTTAAATTGAATTCATATATACCTAGCTGAACATCAACATTCCTTGTTCTTAAAACAATAATGTGTACTTTTAGCTATCTTTTTTTATATTTGATGATGATGATCCGTGATGCAATGTCACATACATAATGTTGAAGGCTTAACATAATATTGAAATTAAAATATTGATATTTGCAGTTCATAAATGAGGGGTTAAGTGTAAAATATGGTAAGGAGTGGTAATTATGCTGTTTTATTTTTAGTTCTGCCGCCTGTGGTGGTATGAGACAAGAAAATAAATAAAAAATATAAAACAGTAATATGATGGTACGTTTTAGTCGTATTTTTCATCATCACATAATACTGTGCATTACGTAGACTCAGCACACATGTCAAATCAGTGTTGCTTTTAGTTGTATTTCGACTAATCACATTCAAAATGTTTTTGTTCTCAGTATGTTGCAGTAAGTAGATAAACTCGACACTAAATAATTCTTTATCTAATATTCCACACCAATAACACGCGATACTTTCGCATTATTTAATGTCACAAAGATAGTTTAAACGTTTGTAATGTAACAAACTTAATTGGTGCTTCATCAAGGACGACGTAGTTATATGTGGCAATGGTAAATAGTTTACTAAGGATAAAGATATACAATCAATATATTGTCAATATTTGCTATTTTGCCTAAATAAGGATATATCAATAACCTCTGTCAGGGAAAAAACCTATGAACCTTAGAATGTTACGGTGATAATTAGTCAGCTAGGCTATAGATAACATAAATAGTAGTCAATTAAAAGAAATAACGTTTTCACTTCAGATGTAACTTCTACGTTCGGCGTTCCACTTCACAACTCCAATGCAACCATGGATATCCACCTCAAATCTCCTAGCCCTAGTTCATTCCTTTCCCGTCCTACCTGCAGTTTCCTTGTAAATAGCACCAATGCCATGAAAAGAAGAAGCAAATGTTAACCCTTTCCTTTGACGTCAAGTTTCATTCTTGAGTGTAAATATATGTATGTATAATAATAATAAAATTAATAACAACGACTACTTATGTATCATTTTAACTATGCTGCGAGCAGAGATTTGTTCAATCATCATTATTGCATGTGCGTTTTGTTTTCAATTGATTTTGCTTGACGTGTGTGTTTTCAAATAATATACAAGGTAAGCAATCAAAAGAATTTATTTGCATGTTGGTCAGTTTGTACGCTTTTGTAAGGTTAGCTATGAAATTTAATACTCGGTGTCAAAATTTAAAATTTAAAGAATTTCATGTAGCAACTTAGAGCTTGCAGATGTTGTATTTAGTGTAATATACGTATAAGTGACGCGTATAACATAATGAAGACCGGTAATGACAATGGGTCCTTGGCCCCACTATTAAAATGTCAGTTAGGTAATCATCTGTGAACTGCATACACTTGGCAAATTTCAAATTGGTAGCGCCAATAAAATGGATTAATTGGTTAAGTACAAAAGGTACTTAACCAATTACTATAGTAAAAATTACCGGTCCAAACTTACTCCTGCTGCGAATGGAAAATAAATAAATCTCCATTTATACCGCTATCCAAGTGTTGAACTCAATGTAAATTACAGTATAATTTCAACATTGCTCGAAACTCGAACTCGAGCTTAAATCTGAATGCATACGTTATAAGGCAGTTTCTCAGTTTCTTAATGGTTAAAAAAACCAGCTAGCCGAAATACTTAAAAAAAAACTCGGTATACTGTGCTCATGGACCCATAGTCATAGCTGTTACGTTAGACAATATTGAATTTCAGTTATATGAGAATAGTGTTATTTCATCTACAAGTTCTGCAATAATCAAAAATCATTATCTTGCTATTGATGCATGTGCATTATAATTAATTACAGAGCACAGTGGCATCGCGGCTGGTATGCGCTGCGACGACTCGGTGTCAGCGCTGGGGTCTCGGCGTTCTCTCGCCGACACCAGCGTGACCAGTACGGCCGACCTAAGCGTGTTCTCGAGTGGACGGTCTCACGCTCCCGACAACTCTCTCGATACGCACAGCAACGTTAGCGACGACGCTACCGGGTCAGATGGGTGAGATATTGGTAGATGTAGTTGCACACCCCAATCCTTCCTTCGAGCCTTTTCGCAAATCAGTTGGGGACGGAAACGAGTTACGAAACGGTCAAACTTTATTATTCCTGTAGGTATAAGCGAATGCCATTTGACCGCCACATCCTACTGGCTAATTTCTTCAGCTAAATCAGGTTGTCGGACTTTTAGGGCACCATTTACCTACACGTAACGACGTTTGGGGATCGACTGCTTAATATGCACTCCGAGGTATGCATACAACGATAGCTGCGACTATGACCTGTAATATCAAGTACTTTCTGATGGAGGGCTCGGCCCGTGTAAATGTTGGTTATTGCGTTAATTTTTTTATATATATATCTCCAATATACCGATGCAACTAATTTACAATTTTACAATAGTGTACTTAATTACCTACCACCAAATTGAATGAGAAATAACCTTGTCACAATTCTTTTAAAAATACACTCGTATCAAGTGATAGAGTTCGTATGATCATGATTTACTGATCGTAATGAGGGTAGTCTAAAATGTGACTGGTTTTACGTATTTACCAGCATGGATATCTATAAATACAAGAATGTATGCCGCAGTCACGCGCAGTGAAATAATTCCCTACACAGACAGATCTCGCAAATTGCATTAACTTCTGCCCTCTGGACATGTGCCTTCACTATAATCAGCGCTGGTTACGTGTTAGTTATCTAATTAAAACCTTAAGAAGTGGCACACATAGGTGTATAATAACAAAATTTTATTTTTGTTATTATTTAGGTCCCGTTAAATAGTAAACCTACTGCAAAATAAAAAGAGCCAGAGTCCTTCTATGGAATAAAGTTGTGTGTTAAGTCAAGGTTTAAACAGTGAGTGGATACCCAAAATTTTGCCATCGGACCAGGGCCGTGTTTACGAATGTGGAGTAAAGGGTTTATTTTAAGTGAGCCACTGCACTTATGATGGAGTTTTAGCACAGACAGACAGTCACAAAGCACAGATAATCAATTAAAGGATTATCTATTATTTAGTCAAAATATCCCTACTCTTATAGTAGGGTTGTACAATTCACGCTCAACCAATCAATTTACCGTATGTATGCTGTTTGCGCTTAAGAGTTTCAACGCTTTTCTGCTTCCTGTAGAACCTTACCGTATTTCTGTAGGTACCTTAAGGCCCAAGGCATAAATTTACTATATAACTCAATTTATGCCTTGGGCCTTCGTAATCGAGCCATGTCCAGTCCAGTTTACTATAATCACAATACATTTTATACTTCAGATTTGGAAGTATTTCCTTGTGTGTCTTCGAGGTCCAGAGTGTAGTATTGGTATAGTATTAACTGAACGCAAAGAGAATTAAAAATAATTCATAATAAAAAAAATATACTTTAACAAATAACATAAATATAGCATTAAATGCAAACGTATAAACGCCCACCAGGTGGGTAGATAGGCAATTTTAATAAAATTAAGTTTACTTATTTCCTTCAAGGCTTAAAAATTTCACATTGTGTACTTTCCCCGCTTAACTACGGGATTACCACATTTTTATAACCATCCAAAAATTAAAGCCTTTAATCGTTTACTTCATTACCGACTCGTAGTTACACCACATTACACCAGTATGACAAACAGTAATTTTTTTCTCGTTTGTGATTGATTTTTACACACTATGTAGGGTAAAGGGGGGAGTGATTGGCCACGACCAGCGAGTAAGCAAGTTTTGAATTGTAAGCTTGAATTAGTCTAGCTTAATGATATTTCGCTAGATGTTACTGTGATTGATGTATAGTCGATTTAAAATTGACAAATGACTACACACTCTAAAAAAAGCAGTAATAACGGATTTTATTACGACGGGTAAAGGTGTTACTCAAATAGCTATGTTTCTTCGCCGTCTCGGGTGTCAATTACCTTTTTATTGCGTGGAAATCCCCACGAACACCCTACTTACCACTAAAGTTGAAAATGGTTAATAACTGGTTGTGGTCAATCCCTACATGTCACAAAAATAAAAATACAACGCAAAAATTAAACAATATTGCCATTAAATTAATAATCATTAATAACCATCCAAAATATGTCACTTCTCTAAATATTTCGCTGTGCTTTTGATTAACGCTTTTATTTAAGTTGACCTGTTTGTTTGGGTCAAATCTAGTAATTGAAATTTGACCTCCTTCCCGTGGACGGATTGTTCTGATATTTGGCACATATCTTTAGTTCTGGTGACAATGCAAGTTCATCTTTTCTGTATCATTGTAAATCCAAGATGGCCGCCGCTACAAAATAGCGACTAACATATCTTTCCACAACTACTATAATATGGATATCAAATGAAGGGGCTTGATTAGTAGCATACAGTCCACTGTGAAAAAAAAGAAGAAAATCAAATATATGACCGCCAACAGAACGGCAATTTTAGTGCATAAAAACGTTTAACTAAAAAATATTTTTTTGGTTCCGTAAAGTGAGGTTACTATAATAGCCCTAGGGCGCTACTATTGCCCAAATAAAAAAAATTGAACTTACCGTGTGCATGCCGCATACACGTGACGGCGGTATACGTATTGACGTAGGTCGCATTCAAATGGATGAATGACTCTAGTGTCTTGTCGGAGCAGTTTTGTGGTTATTGACCAAGCATAAACTTGTCAGTGCAAACTTTAATTTCAATTGCTTTATTTTTAAAAATAGTGCAACGTAATTACATCTTTTTGACGTCAAAAACTTCTTAATACTAAGTTTACCACCGCTTCCTAGGCGCTAGTGGAGAAGAAATGGCGCAACAAACTCCACTGCTGTGGGACAGTGACTAATGGCGGGACAGTGAACCACTGACAAAACTACTGTGCAAACTTTCAAGTTCAAGACAGTTTTTGATTTTCTATGAATTCAATCGTGACAAGTTTATCATTGCCTTGCAATAAGGCAGTTCTTTAAATCTTATGATTTCATAAACGTAGGCTAAAATGAGCCACGACTTTAAATCTTAACATTTTTTTAGCAGATTAATGTCACGGTTATTGTAACTTAAGGACAACATTGGCCCAAAAAATTATTAGTAAAAAATACCTACACATACATTTTGATTATTTGCATAATAATTACTGTAGAAGAGAACCCTATTACCTATATAGGCCAGAAATAAAGGTAATTTATCGATCAAATATCGATAAATGAGAAAAAACATCAAAAATTACAAAATTTTGGGTCAAAGTAACCTCAGTTTACTCGGTACTTAATTTATTGTTAAATAGTGTTTATCTGTGTGTAGACAAATTCCATCAATATTTCAAATTACATTTTTTTATTTCAGGTCGGGGATCTGCGGGTTAAGTATACAGAGGGCGCCATCGACGACACACTCGACACCGCGTGCCACGCCGCACCCACCATCCGTGTCGCCGCTCTCAGATGACGTCGTCCGCATTCACGTGACGTATAACCCTCTGTCTGCAAGTCCGTCACACTTGCACCCAATCAGTCCCGCTAAATACAAATGCTACACCGACGAACACCACAAACCCATCTCTCTTGGGTTTTACCAAAGTAACGGAGCCGCGAATCTCCCTTCTGACAATAGAATACGTATTCAAGTGCCATCGGAGGATCTTCTGACGCCTGTGGTCGATTCTGGAAGGATCATAACACAGCGCTTTATTGACCATCGTTCAGAAATGTACGATCTTAATTAGAACAGTGTATTTTTTTACATTTTAATGGCCAGTCCCTTCCATTATTTTAACCCAGAATGTAAGTAAATGTACCTTTTGATATTACACGGAAACCGTAAAAAGAATGTGCCACACATGGTATTAGTTCATGACTTATAATTTACAATCCAGTACATGAGTTATTTTATTGTTAATAATCTCACTGATGGAATTAGTGAGGATTTCTTAATAAAATTTGAACTTCGTGCAACTACATTAGATATTAATCGCAGTTGGAAAGTATGAAAATCGCTTTTTATTATATCTCGAATAGTGTATAAAATACGAAGAATCTCAATTTCGATGTCAATGTACTCATTGTTATATTAGTTATTAAAATGACCTGTTTCTACTACATCATAATTATATATACATTGACAATAGGTAAAAGCACTCATTGCAAATTGTATGATAACATATATTATAACTTATACAGTATAGAGGTTATTTTGAAACTGCTCCAGTGTTTAATTCGTCAAGTTAGGTTTAGCTTGAATTGAATAGAGGAAAATAACATTGCTAGTGCTTTTAGGTAGTTTAGATATTGTGTGTTTGTTAAAGAAACTTGTCCATGCATTCAGCTGCCTTTTTGTGACTTGAAAGCAATCTGATATTAAGTAAATTGTACGTTTTAATATAATCACGTTCTATTGAATCCACGTTGTGAAATGATGATAAATATTTTTTGTAACAAAAACTGCCATAGTATAATGTTGATGTAGGTACGAATAACTTTGAAGTTAATCCGTTTGTTTTGTGAAAGATAATACTGGAACAACGATATACGTGGTGTAGGGTTTAATGACGTGCAAAATTAATGTTTACGAAGTATGTTAGAGCTATTCGTTAAAAGTTGTTATTGGAAGTATTTACCTGTGTAGCAAGTAAGTAGGTCGGGTAGATGGGTTGGTTATCGTCTTAATAGAAACATTCTGAATATATTACAAGGGATGTCCCGTTTTCGAGTTAAAATCCCTGAATTATTTATCGTTCCTTAAATTTTTACTCACAGTCCTGTCTAAAAATGTTTGAAGTTATTTAATATTAATAGGTTTAGATTGTAAGAGTTATCTAGGAAAATGGAAGAGCTATTACCACTTGGCCAATATTTTATGCTAGCTTAATTCATGAAGCATTAACATTCTATCTAATAAACCTCGTAATTAAATAAGTCCATTCAAGAGTTAACTTTCAGTGAGAAACGCAATAATGTCACTTATATTAGAGTATTTATTATAAATAGAGTTAAGAAGTATGATGTATAAGTATAACCTAATTCCGTGTATCGTTATCAGTAAATCAAATATTTGAGCGAATATACATACAAGTTTTAAGTAGATATGCGTATAGGAAATAATATTTCCACAAGTACTACTATGTTTACTGTCATTCATGATACAAAATGAGCAATTTAGATCTGTAACTCAGTAAAGCTATATTATAAAAGGTTTATTAAGGCTGGCGTGTAGTCTGCTCTTTATTCTACTTCTTCTAAAATGGCGATGCATTATTCTCTAAGTAAAAAAAACAAAAGCAATATGAACAAGAATAAGGTGATGAGAATTGGTGATGTGATTTATGTACAAGAATTAACGTAACACAATTATATCTACTTTCTTCAAAACCCAAAGATATTTAAATCAGGTTATTACAGTTTGATGTTATAAAATAATGTATACTACGAGTAGTACTTAAGTAAAATTATTATATTATGCAGTATTTTAGTATGGGTTCCTAATACAAGATTCTGCGCTGTTTAACTTGCTTATTTTGTGTATGTCGGTCATGTCGATAAATTGCACTGCTGATCCTTTTATTTGTTCTGTAGCATGTGAAATTTCATGTTATTTTTATATAAAGAATCTTCCATAGTCTGCTATATTAATAATGTAGAATCCTGATCTTGAGGCACGATGAGCTCTGCAAGTTGCCTAGCTAATGAAACGGATCACACAAGTTGCCTATAGTAGCAGCACGATATAATGGCCGGTTTGACATATTACAATAGTGATGGAAATGTCAATTTACTCTCGATAAAAATATAATCAAATCTAATAAGTTTTTATTGCAAGCAGTACTTACCTATACCTGATTCAAAAACTTTAGTAAAAAAATGTAAATTTTTACCTACTTAATACATTTGAACGAACTGAATATTGGAATTAGGAATGAAAATGAGTATATATTAATCCAGCTTCCTTCAGTGATTGCACTAGCTTTTTTCTTGTTGGATACTCCTTCCGTAAATACTACTGGTTTTGCTCGTTTTTTTCTGTGTGTGTGAAGTTTATTTTCTTCTGTGCCAGTCTCGCCAGATTTTTCTTTAGTTATCTATTCGTCTAACAGTTATAGGTAAAATTGACCTTCCATTTTGAGATTCACGATCGAAATGTTACGAAGGCGTACCTATAACGAACACACGTGCCTGACTGTTTAGAACTCAGCTCTGCGTATGTTCGGCCATATCGACGAAATCCACAACAAAAGGCGTAAACAGAGTAGAGTTGAGGGCTACCATTATAATTATCACTGTTAGTGTATGTAATGGGGACCCCTTCCTGAGACTTTACCATCAGGCGAGATTTACCATTTAGCTTACCATCAGGCGAGGAGGTCTAAACTATATCGCAATCGCACTGCACTCCTAGTTTGTACTTTTCGAAGCAACTTCAAGTCGAAAATGCTTTGTTTTGACGTAAGTTTGCCGGAGGTAGTATTGGACTTGCCACTGGTCCTAGTGTCGATTATATAGATTTTATTTAAAAAAATTGAATTTCGAAAAACAAATACCGAGTTGTGTGAAATAAGTACACCAATAGGTACCTAATTATAATTTTATAAAAAAAAATGATCGTGGGACACTAATATACATAATATAATTCAGATATCAATGTAATAAATAAATATTGTGTCCTAAAATTATACCTACATTCGATAAAATTTTATGACTTACTGTACGTCACTATTGACAATAAAGAACAGCAATTTGCTCTTTCAAAATGTCACAATAATTAATACGAAACTTCATGAGCGGACAAACGTCAAACCGGCCATTATATCGTGCCGCAGGTATAGTAAAGAGATCAATATTATTAAAACTCGACATATCAATAAAAATCTCAAGCGTGTATTTATTTGATCTAAATCGTAACCTCGATAAAATCATGGGCAGGTCCTAGCAATAAGTCGATATTCTCGGTCGCTGCCTTCATATAAAATATGAATTAGATAATTTTATTTTTAAATATTGTTCTAAGTTTTAATTAGACCGATTAGTAAAAGGCGTTCAAGACGTTTCAAATAACAAGTGCCATTTTAAAAATATAGGATTTTATTGGTTAGTCACATATAACATATATAACATAAACTCACGCCAATTTTTTTTTTGTCACGAACTTGTATATTTTTTATTACCTGAGTTCTCACGTTTTTTAATGATATTCATTCAGTAAGATATGGTATCGCAACTCGGCTTAATCACTGTTGCTATCATGGTGAAAGTGACACCGAGTGTATATGCATGGTACAAACGCTATAGCAGTGTATAATTTGTACAACTAGTTGAACGTCGATAATTTCTGAGACAAAAAAAAAATAGTAGAATGAAACCCGTTGGAAAAGGACGAGAATATAACAAAAATGAAAGGAAATATAAGTTACGGGCGATCTGAGGTCGGGAAGTGGAGAGGGGGGTGAGTTTTAAGAGTAAAAACGGTATATCTCGATTTCAGACAAAACTACAAGTCCTATGGAAAAAAGTTAAATGACAAAGTTGTACGTAAAAAAGTTGTAGGTCTCTTTATCATTCTTTTCCAACGGGTTTCATCCTACTATAATTTTCTCTCACTCTGTACCATTTTCAAAGGCATTGGCACTGGTCTATCAATGATGAAAACATTAATAAAATTGGCTCGTTCTCCACTTGGTTTGAGCTCTCTTTTGGGCCCTCGTTTGAAGGTATGAAGCAATGTTACAAGCTTTTATTTAGTTTCACCTGTCCCGTTGTTTCTAATCAACGTTGCTTGTAATGAAATCTTGCAAGCCATTTTTCGACCACTTCTGGTTATCCGATTGAGCTGAAATTTGCCATACTTATGTAAGTCCCATGACGAATAAAAGGTTGTGTTTAAAGGTTTTTTTTATACAGCAGCTTATTAATTAAAAAGTTAGCCATGCTACGTCTATTGTGATTATAGTTGACAGTAGGACATAGGGCAGGTGATAAATACACATACGAGTACAGTAGGTATAAATTTCACCTGTGATATTTGCATAATTATTTGGCCACATTCTCACCCACAAGTGAACAGTTAAATATACATATATTATATAATATACCAATAAAAAAAGTCATAGGTTGCTGATATAGTAGATCGCTGATTTTATGTGAAGATAATAGTCGACTGCTAGAAGTTCGTAGTTTTCAATATAGCTAGGCGTGAATAAAATGATTTCCCGTTTTATAATGGGACACCAGAGTGGGAATAATTATATATGTTTTATTGTGGTTATTCAAATTATACTTCCGTCCAATAATTTTGTATTTATAGAGACTGAATGTACGATGGTTACGTAAACGTAGCATGATTGGAATAATTTATCACATTGGCTACATATTTCTTTTATTATTAAGTTTGTATTGTAATTAAATAGTAACAAAATACAACCATAACTTAAAATATTAGTTCTTAGTATTACAATAGAAGCTTCCGATTCTATTGTAGGTACATACTGCCGTACATTTAACTATTTCAGAAATTCATCCGGTCAGGGTCGGGACAACGTGGGCAGCGCGAGTGTGAGGCCCCTGGTGTTGCGCACGTCCATAGGCCACGGTAACCGCTTTCCATCAGGTGGGCCGTGTGCTTGTCTGCCATCTAAGTGGCATAAAAATAATCTTTATTTGGATTTATAGATTTCACAAGGTAAAATTAAATTTAACTTAGCATCGGTTTCACTTAGAACTAGACTTCACTTAGACTTCAATTACACAGCATTATATAAGTTTGCGCATATCAAGTATTTATACACTATTACCCAGATCAGTGTTATTACTTGGAATATTTTTGTCCAAGTAGTTCGATTGTTAAACTAAATCTAACTACTTGGAATATTTTTGTGCAAACTGTCTGATGATCGAACTGTTAGTAGGACTAGTTGGAATAAACTATTATACATTATACAGTTTCACTAAGGCTTTGAATACAGTTTTTTCAATTAATCGTTGATATGTTATATTATTTTGAATTTGTCTCAATTGAAAAATCTTATCGCGACGTTATGTTAACATCTTGTTAATATGTTCAAAAGAAAAGAATAAGTACGAAGAGCTAGATATTTCGAGGTCAGAATTGCCCATTTATATTTGTTCCAAAAGTATCTTTATTAGCATTATACATTAATTTCTCATTAAGTTAATTACGGCGTTATATTTAGTATGATTAAAAGAGAAGAATAAGTAGGTGCCAGATATTTCGTGGACATTTGCAAAAATCACACATTAAATTATATTTATACTTGTGCACGTATAAATATTCTTAATAATTCTTAAAAGACACATTATGTAGGCTATAATTTATTAAAAAATAGTCAGTAACAAAATTACTATTTAGCACTAGTAGGAGGCCAGTGCCCCTTAATATGGCTTAAACCAGAGCCTTTGACTCTGGTCTCTGTCACTAAGGCAATTGTGTTGGACTACATTTTCGCTTGCACAGATAATATAAGATTTGATAGCTTTGAAAAATTAGTAAAATGGACAGCAAATTGGAACTTGTTCAATTAAATGCCAGCCTTCATGCCCCTTTGATATTAACATAAAATGTATATCAAACACAAATAAACCCGTTTAAACTAACCTTGTAGGTAAATATTAAGTAAATTGATAAAAACAGGAATTGTTTAGCGGTAAAAATAGTAAGTAGAGTAATTTAATGTACCGTCGCCTTCAACTGTCACTTCCAATATAGTTTCTAATTAGAACTACAGTGAGAATAGTGCCTGCACGAATTGCGTTGTTATCTTATGTTGAGAATACACATGGCGTATTTATGAAAATGTTTATGTACAACATTATGGATAGTATGGAAGCCTATTAATCCAAGTGACTTAAGTTTCGAGGTCTGAAGCAAACCGCGAATTTCGGTGAGTTCTTTATAGAAAATCAAAAATCTTGACTTAGAAGTTTACTGTTATAATCCGCGCGCGATGAAAATGTGAAGGAACCTTGTCAAAGTAAATCGAAAATGACAGTTCTCAAGTAGCGTTAGCGTGTTAACACCGACTTTGTTCTTGATTGAAATATCTATCAAATACCAGAACTATTTCGCGAGATTGACTACTCAAGATTTCATCCCTTTTTCCACTCATTATTAATCTTTAATCTATATAAATAAAAATTAATTGCAATTCTGTTAGTATTGCAAAAACTCGAGAACGGTTGAACTGTTCTTACCTGTCAGACATTTGATGTTCGTCCTATCACTCTCGTCGTCGTCGTTTTGGTATTTTTGGCACGATTGCATGTAGATCCATGTAGATCAGGCCCCGTAGACAAACGTCAGTGTATTCCGTAGCGTAAATCGCTACGGAATAGAAACGATTAGGTCGACCAATCACATCCAAGCTCGTCGCCGGCGTACGATGCGCGCGCCGCGGCGGAATCACGAGCTGGAGTGTGATTGGTCGACCTAATCTATTCTATTCGATACGATTCGATAGCGATTTAGACTTTTACCACTTGGCTACCGGGCACAGATAAGAAAAGGCGGTATATTAAAAATAGCTGTTGCCTGCGGCTCCGCCCGCGTGGACGTCGATTTTCGCGTTTTATTGCCGGTTCTAATCAGCCGATTGTGATCAAATATGCGTAAGATTTTGAGTCTAACCAAGACCTTTCTAATAAAAAAACGCATCTAAACCCGTTCAGTTCTTTTTACGTCCATCGATAGCGATAAAAAATACCAAACGGATTTTGATGCGGTTTTTTTAAAAAGATCTTGCTTAGACTAAAAATTTACCGTATGTTTGGTTGTAATTGGTTAAGTAGAACCGGAGATATGACCAAAAACGACCTAAAAACGGAGCGCGGGCGAAGCCACGGGTTTCAGCTTGAATAAAAAGTAGCCTATATGTTGCCCAAAACTATGAACTATAATCGTACCAAGTTTGATCGAAATCCCTCCAGTTGTTTCTGATTTTTGCGCGCACAAAAATTTGCGGACAAACAGACAATCATACAATATTATAATTATTATAAATCTCGCATTCAAAATACTCATTTAGAAATCTAGTCGCACTAAAAACACAGCTTCGTTTTGTGAGCTTCGACATGAGTTTGCCGACGCTACGGCTAGCCGGCGGCCCACGTACGTCTCAGTTCCAAAAGGTAGCATCACATTTTGATCGCGCGCGGATTATACACCTAAATTTTGACCAAATTGTCAGTTGGATCAATCTGCTTCTACAGTACCCATATTGACTCGTACGAATACGCAATGTGAAGTATCAGCATAACGTAATTAGCTGATTACTATATCGTGTCTTGATGTAAATAAATGTTAATGTAAATTTATTTGTGAAAGGTTTTATTCGCATGTATATTTAGTAATTTAATTAATATTAAAGCTTAGTCACGTATTGTTGCATATTGTGAAGCAGGATGACACAGCCCGATATTTATTAACTCAGTATCATAAGTATTATTTTCGCTATTTAATTTTAAATACACTTAAGTGTACTTTTCCTAGATTTTATGTAACGGATTTATTTTCGAAACAAAAGTTTAGTCTTGAATTACGATTTACAAGGTTGGTATTTAAGATAATCTTCATTTTAAGAGGTGCTGGATGCTGGAATCTCGATGTCGTACGTACTCATAGTACGTAGGTAAACATATTTTATAGGAGACGCTGTTTCCAGCTAGACATATTAGATTGGAATAAGGACTATAAGATGGTTCTAAGATTGTTGACGTATGTGCATTTATTTTGTATTTCGTTTCATAGTAACATCAATAAAGTGTTCATTAGGTCAGTTTGGTAGGTACAGAACAAAGATCACTAATTTGTAGTAACTTGAGTCATATAATTATTCATTACCACTGTCTTCATATATAATTATGTACCTACATCTTTGAATGCAAAAATACAATATATTGTTACCGACGAATGTGGAAAATTATAACGCAAACATTGTTCTGTATAAAGGTGTCATAATATAAACTGCCCCCGAAGACAAATGTCAAAAGTTAAATCGCTAACGATCGCTAAGAGACGAATAAATTAGGTCGACCAATCACTTCCAAGCTCATCGCCGGCGTAAGATGCGCGCGCCGCGGCGGAATCACGAGCTGGAGTTTGATTGGTCGACCTAATCCATTCGTTTCCTTAGCGATTTAGACTTTTGACACTTGTCTACGGGCCGGTGCAAAATCTTTATTGCATTATTCGATGGTACTCTGGTCTCTGGGAAATATTAAGTTATTTTATGGTATTAGGTGTTATAATTTTAACGTGTCGTTTTCGTAGTTACTTACTCCGAAAACGACAATAGCAATTGTATAATTTAACAGTGGTGATGTACCTATAACGTAAAGCAATATTTTAAATATAGAGGTTATATAGATAACTACACCTATTGTATAACTATATAATAATTGGTTACGTCGATTAAACTATTGAGGAGTTCACGAATAGTTGCAGTTATCTAAGTTACATAAACTAAACATGATTTAGGTTTTTAAATAATACGGGTGTCTTTTGTGTTAATAACTTCTGATTTCACGAGACAGTTCGTTAGTTAGTTCCAACTATAAACTACCTGTAAATTATAATGTAAAGTGACATTCATGTATGTAGGTATAAACGTAAGTGTATTCGTACCTATAATATAAAATTATTGACTAGGTACCTCTCACGTTAAAACCTGTTCGTGAATTGCAGGAACTGTAACATTTGACTAGATGAGAATTGCGACATTCTCTAAAGCACATATATAGGTACAGCATAATTCGTCAGGGGAGAAATCCCGTTTGCGGCCTAACAGATCTGATATTCTGCCTAGTGCGCGGTGGCCCATTATATTTTACCTACTGGCTGCCGCAGCTTGGCTGCCTAGTGCGCGGGGGCCCTTAGAGTATCGTCCCTATACAAAACGATTTCTGAACTACCTACCACGGCCACGGTGCAATCCGTGCAATACGCTTGACTTTACAGTTTATGCAAATATATTCCAAAACTTATCTCAATATAGAAAAATACATTTCGCATGTCTTAGTAATATCCATTGTAAAGTATGTCATTATTTTTTATTGTTATTACTTAAGGTTACCGCCTCCAAAAGTATGTAGGTAAGTCATTTAATATTATGTTATTTAATATGAAGGTGATGTTCATAGAACTGCTTAGTTTGCTAATATGCTCACTTTTTAATTACTTAAACGTCTGAATATTGTAATGTTAATAAACCACAGCAATGAGCTAGCCCACTGGGAAATGTTTATAGCGGCAATAGATAATATTCGTAATAAATACCTATTATAATTATCGATACGGTGCAAACGGTGTCTACAAATAATTTCTTGTGACTTAACTAATAAGTCATGTAATAATGTAGTACCTAAGTATAATAAAGTTGAAGTTCATAGAACTATTTAGTTTGCTGATATGCTCATTTTTCAATTAATCTTTGGAACATTGTAACATTAATAATAATAATTAATAAACCACAACAGTGAGCTCTCTTGGAAATGTTTATGCGGAAATAGATAAAGTTCATAATAAATATTATAATTTTAAATTACAGTGCATTTTCATTATCTACAAATTATTTCCTTTCCTACCTTGGGGACGGAGGTACCTACTACAATAATAGGTAGGTACATAAAGTATGGGTCTAGTCTAGAGAAATCTAAGGAAAAACAATGTTTAAGCATTGAACTCTACATAATATACATAATATTATCTTTAAAGTTCTCTTCTCTACCTAGACACATTGTGTATTCAAGCAAAGCAAAGTAAACTTGCAGGTATTGTGGGACCCGACTGGTCCGTGCTCAGTGGGAAGAGCTGTAGTTATTATTGTTATTTGTCATCTCTCAATCTTATCATACATTAGTTATTATTTAGTGTCTTGAAATTATATGTGGTAGGTAAACTTGATTAAGGCAAATGCTGTTCAACGTCTGGAATTGCAGCAACATGGCTTAGTGCGCCAAAACATAAAGAAAATCCTAACGTTAAATAAAAGTACAATAGGTAATTATAAATGTTTTATTAAATTAATAAGGATTACAATACATTACAAAATAATATCATACAAATTATAGTATTAAAAGAAAATATTGTTTGGTGTGCTCTTGGATATGTTCAAAACAAAATCTATTTACCTAAAATTACTCTTCTACAAATTATAATTAGAACAAATAGGAACTTCATTGGTTGTTAAGACATTCTGTCTATAAATTTTGTAATGAACTGTGTAAAAGGATACTAGTATAACTACACCAGAAAATTTTGAACATAAGGCAATATCAATAGAAAACAAGTACCTAAGATTCGTATACCTACAACTTTATTCTATGTCGATAGTAGGTAGATACCTACGTATTCTGCCCGCGTAGTGGCGTACCTATTATTTGAAAATGTTAATGCTGCCTGTTTTTATTATCTGTTAATTGTATGTACTTTTACACTATATTTTGTAGTGCGCGACAGGATTTGTCGATCGCAATTCGTAATACACACGTTCATTTAAAAATACTGTTACATCTATGTACCTACCTACCTATTAAAATGTTTAACCTACCAACACTAAATGCAAGTTCCCAGCCACCAATAACAAAATAATATTAATTTGATTAAAGTACGTAGCTTAATAATAAAAGCATTTATTCTTTATCATGAAAACGATTTATGAAGAAGCCGGCCAGTAAGTAAACAATTTTAACTAATAATGTTATTGGCTTAGATTATTTAATCTAAGGTTATTGGCTACGTAGAAAAGTCGCGGTTTCCCTACATATTTCACTTACGTAACTATTGTGTACACGCTGCACTCTAATTTATGTTGAACGCACAAAAAATTAACCATAAGTATATCACAATCATCAATTGATTGAATTATCATCTTAGAAGTATTTCCACCATTCTACATTCAGTTCCGTTCCGTAGGGAATGTAATAACCACTTTGGATAATTATACTTCGTAACTTCGTATAACGTAATAAAATAAAATAAGAGACAGAACATTCGGCAAAACTTAGTAATTACCATGAAGCTATATAGATAAACACGGAGGCCTAACTGGTAAGGACAGCTTGAGTCAAATACCTACATGTCTCTATCTCACTCTCTGTGGGCCAACTTCTCTTTCGTGTATTTGTACAATGCTACTATATTCTTATTAGTATCTCCTGGTAGTAAATTATAGAAATAGACCATACTAACCAAAAATGCAAGTAAAATGATTTATAAATAACTCTATAGTTCGACTACGATTATTTAGTGTGGAAATTGAAAAATTATATGCCATTATTATTATTATTTATTATATCATGCATGATTGGGTTGTCGAATCAGGAATCACTGAATTACATTCCCATTTTCTAAGGATTCAGTAGGTAATGTGGCAACATTGGTACTACATGTCAACTAATCAACCAACAATTTGGCGGTTGTTTATGTTTGTTTCGGTTTTAATATATTTAAAGATAATTATAAGTATACCTATCTAAACTCAATAAATGGTGCAAAATTGTATAGTGCGTGGTTGTGGTAGTAGGTACCTACGTGGCGTCAAAGAGGTGATATAAAATTCTACGCGTAAGTGTTTAAACTTGTTTAAATGGTGATTTCTTGCTTAGAAGGTTACCCTACTTAGAAAAAGGAGTCAGCCCACACAGAGCAAGATAGTAATATACAGTTTGTGCTTCAAGTAGGTATTCAAAGCGTGGCCTCCATGTTTATCTATAAGCTTCATGGTAATTACTAAAGATTTACCTATGTTCATAACTTACACAAAGTGTATATTTTATAATCATCTTGAGACAAGTTATATAAAATAAAAGAGAATTAAACTTACTTAAACATAGGCAATGCTGATAGTGTTTAAAAATAGGGAATTTAGTTGTACTCAACTCAACAGGGGCCCTTTTAGATAAGACCGCATTAAGCGGATTGGCACTACAGCGGCAACACAGCACGTAACGGTACTCCAAGGATATGTTTGGGAAGGTATTTTTCCCTTACGCCAATATTTAACCCCTTGGCTGCGTCATAATGTCCCTGCCGCTAGTACCGTGTAGCAATTGACACGGTGTACCGTGTTGCCATCGTATGGCCCTTTTACATAATTTATGTATCGTATTATAAGCCTAATGAAAAAAAAAATTCTAAAATATCTTTACATAAGGAAAGTTAACAGTAGGTACTTAGATATACACATAATATGAAAGAAATTGCATAAGTCTTGCTTAGATATTGTTATTTTGAAATTAATTTATTGTGAGTAGTACCTAGAGTTGGTAAATGGCATTATGATGACTCTACAACTCCTACAAAATTTTGTTAGTCACTATGTAGAGACGCGGGCGTCGCGCATCTTCAGTACTTTGCCGTGCCCCACGCTCAATGCGGTCTATTATCAAGGAACAGTTCAAGCATCGTCGTCTCACGTCGACATCAGGCTCTGTACTCATATATTATGTGAGTACCTACCTACGCCCGTATATCTTTTATAATCATAAAAATAAATCGAGGCAGTTTTTTTTCTAATCGGCAAAACATTTTAAATTCTTAGTTCATAGTTCGAAGGAACTATTGCAATAACTTGCAACTAGTAGCACCATTTGATAGTAGCGTCTCGTAATTTTCTAGGTTGTAAAAATTAGATCTATTCCATAAACTAGTTGGTCTACGAGCTATACCTAAATATTTCACAAATTATCTGACTACTAGATGTATGACGCTCAATACTGGTACAAATTATCAATATACTTATATGTAACTACCAAGCTTATAACAAACACAGATTAATTCAGAACTACAAGACAATTTATTGGTCTATGATTTTGATGATAGCATCTTTTGTACCAAACCATAGCGCGAAGATACCGAAGAGGACCACTAATACGTTCTTCCAAATTATGTATTTGGTTGCGCCGAAGCCTATGTTCCAGAACGTAATCACTTCGATGAACGCTGGAGCTATGAGTCCCAGAATAGAAAAGCAGAATGCTCCAATAACGCCCATGAATGGTGCGATGGTGGGAACTGCTACAGCTAACAACACGCTAGCTGTCACCATGATGGTTCTCATTACGTAGTCAGCGAGTACTGGCCGCTTGGTGAATTTCTCTTTGATGCTGTTCCACATGATTTCGATGCACACGAAGAACTGCAGTCCGTACGTGCAGTATACTGCGATAGCAATGGAGATCTTGACGATTTGGGCAGGGCTGGAATCATGATAAGTAAATGTTAATATCATTATCATTCTCTGAACCTTTTTTCCCAACTCAGTTGGGGTCGGCTTTCCAGTTTAACTGTGATGCGGCTGAACTTTGATATTTTCTGTGGAGCGACTGCCATCTGACCTCCACAACAAATGGTCATTATGACCAATGGCGATATCGAAGTTCCAAGTTATACAAGTTCGACTTTTGTGGGCTCCAACTATCCGTAACGACTGCCATAGATGTTTGTATGGCAACCAGGACCGATGGCTTAACGTGCTCTCCGAGGCACTAATAAACCTGCGATAAAGACACTCATAACTTCGAAAAGCATCGGAAAGTCATCGGTGTGTGCCATGGTGAACCTGGGATCGAACCCGAGACCTCGTCTCAGTAGTCCATTACCCTAACCACTAGGCTACTGTGGTTTTTTCGTGGTTAATAATGAGGTTTACTACTACTCGTGATTCAATTTTTCAATATTTTTGTACAAAGAATTACGATTAAACTGGTAGCCAATGTGTAAAACGAGGGCATGCCAAAAGAAGTTAGATACTCTTTCCTCATTAATTTATCACTGGCATATTATCGGTTATTGAGTAATAATTTTAAATACGGAACATTCATTGATTCAAGTTATTTTTTACCCGACTGCCGAAGAAAGGAGAGTAATGTTTTTTTAATGCTCTTTTTTCTGAGAGAATCTTGCGGCAATCCGTTCGTACCAGTTGGGACAATGATTTTTTATGACCATAAAAAAGGTTTAAGGCCTCAAGAGTGTTTTGAATTTTAGGTTACTACTTTTGGTGATTCTGCTTGTTCACGTGCAACAGTTTTCAATTGGTATGCTGAGTTTAGAAGAGGACGCGAAAGCTTTGAAGATGAGTCGAAGACTGGTCGGCCGCCAACAGCGGTCACGCAAGAAAATGTTCGAGCAGTCGAAAAACTTGTTCGTGCAAATCGACAAATTACATATTATGTAGAACTCGAGAGAGAAGTGGGCATTGGATCAGCAGCAATGCAGACTATCATGCACGACCACCTCTCTCTGCGTAAACGTTGTTCGAGATGGGTGCCGCACAAACTCACCGATGAGCAGAAAGGGTGGTGTAAGTTTATGATTGATAAGAAGTATTTACACGGTTTAGACGTAGGGAAAAGTGTATACGTGCTCAGGGTGAATACTTTGTGAACACTGATATATAAAATAAAGAAAAAATAATATAATTTTTGAATATCTAATTTCATTTGGTATGACCCTCGTATTACAGTACCACTCAGAAGTATTCGAAAGTACCTAGGAACTTAGTAATCGCCGTACTTGTAACTTACATTTGTTTAATATCCAAGTCGAGAGTGATGGAATCTTGAACATTTTCACCATAACGGAGGTACCCGAGGAAACCAAGGAGAATGTACACTAATGTCACTCCACTCATTCCTTTGTTGAGAACTCCGCAAAAACCCAGCATGGAACGAGGAGTCTTCATAGCATTTTCTAATGGCATCACCACGCCGATGGCTTCCATAGCGAAGATAGTTAGCGAAAAGAATTCTGGCCATTCAAACGGTGGCTTAATAAGCATATTATTGATTTCATCAGTCTTTAATTCTCCAGTGCCCACCAGATAGTACATGCTAATACCAAGACCGAGAGCCATGAATCCGTTAGCGATCATAGAAACGGGAGCCAAGTATTTAAGATTACGAATCCATGACATGAAGATAAGCGGTAACAGTAGAGCAATGATGAATATTCTACTTTCCATGTCTTCTTCTTTCGTTTCGGTGTAGTGGGCTACGACCTGAAATTAATAAGAAAACATTGAACTGTCTATTTTTAAGACTCATTTTGGAACAAGTAAATAAAAAATGAAGGTTGGTGAATATTACCCTATCATACCCTATCAAAACCTTCTTGGCTTCATCTTCATCTTAGAAACTTTTGAATAATTTTAATATGTACTCGTAGAACCTTACTAGGTAAACTATGGGCACAAAAAATTACCGTAGAACACTTAGGGAACTGCCCTTATTGTGTTTTATTTGATCGATGCCAAGGATTCTCATCATGGTTTTCCTAGCTGCCACTATTTCTCAAACATTCGTTTTGAGGAATTAAAGTTAGCGTAGGTACAAGAAACAAAATAACAAGTTACAATTTGTCTTACCTGAGCAACATTCTTGGCTACAAGCACTGTATATACTGAGCTGGTACCGAAGTAGGTAGCGAAGAGGCTCACTAAAATGAAGATTCTGTAAACATTATATTATTATTATTAGTATATTGTATTTTATTACTCTGCTAAGACCTTTTCTTAATGTGTTAATATTAAGGAACTTCTTACTCACATCGTGACACTCGTTATATTAGAGAAGATACGTATTGTCTTTTACACACAGAACATTAAAAGGATTTTTCTTTGTTCTGTGTCTTTTACATCATGACGATGGCTGATGTTTAAAGTGCCGCGGTAGCCTAGTGGAAGTGCCGCGGAAGCCTAGTGGTTTGGGTAATGGACTGCTGAGACGAGGTCTCAGGTTCGATCCCAGGTTCACCATGGCACACACCAATGACTTTTCGATGCTTTTCGAAGTTATGTGTATTTATCGCAGGTTTATTAGTGCCTCGGAGAGCACGTTAAGCCGTCGGTCCCGGTTGCCATACAAACATCTATGGCAGTCGTTACGGGTAGTTGGAGCCCACAAAAGTCCAACCCGTCTAACTTGGAACTCTGATTATCGCCATTGGTCATTGGTCATTGGACCATTGGTTGTGGCGGTCAGATGGCAGTCGCTCCACGGAAAATATCGAAGTTCAGCCGCATCACAGTTAGATTGGAAAGCCGACCCCAACTGAGTTGGGAAAAAGGTTCAGAGAATGATGATGGCTGATGTTTCAATTGAACCCTCCGACCTCATTCAGATCTGGGTATAGAACAACATAATGCTGGGCTGTGGTGTAGACAATACGTCTTGAACCAAACAGTTCGGTACCACCTTTCTTTGTGACATGATAAAGAACTGGAGTGTCCTACCCACACACGTGTTCCCTTCCTCCTTCAATCCCAGGTTCTAGCGTAAAAAGCGTCCATCGATGTCGTCGAACTAAGGGACTATAATTTCAGGATCGATAGCATCTGTTAACATGGCCTTTTCCTACTGCAATTTACTCTAACTTCTTACTATCAGCGAGGAGAGCGTAATCAACTGTCGAACTAATTATAAAAAAAAAAAAAATTATTGCGCCAACGAGACGCACCGAGGTGTCATAACATGACATTCTCAAATGCACCCTATGATGTCAAATAGCTTATTATTCAAATTATTTTATTTATAAATAGATATCTTACCTGAATGCATTGGCCCAAGGACGTAGCTTTTCTGGTCCGTGCTGAACTGCCGCCTCACCTACTTCTGGAAAAGTCATCTGGGTTTTTTTCGTCTTCTTATACAGAACGTGAGAGCACTTAATCTGTTGATAAAAGATACAATCGATTAGAATTGGACACTTTTAGCCCGCTCAGATCTGCCAGGCCTAAGACAACCTCGTCTGCAAAGCGGTATACCTGCTGATTGGCGGACAAGACTCTGGCGTAGGCTTTGCTCCGGGTTGGAAGGTCAGATGGCAGTCGTGCTCAGACAAGCCGTCATAGCGATCAAAAATAATAAACGGGCCTCGGACCCCAAAATAAATCTTTAGAAATCCCTATGGAAATGATGATGATGGTTAGCAAATATCTCATTTACAACGATCCTATCGAATGTTAAGTAAAATATATTTCATTCGCATTTAGTAGAGCAGCGGCAGAACATGGAATACAGTCGCCTAGCAACAGTGAATCTATGCTTACTTACCAGAATATATGCGCAGTGCGTGCATACAACTGCAACGAGGATTGTGAAGAATATTCCGAGGATGAGACCAACGTTTTTGAAAGCTTTGGGCATAGCGAGAATACCTGTGCCGAGCGAGGCTTTCAGTAGATGCGTCAGGGTGTCCATATCTCTGCAACAAGCGTCTTCGATATCAAGAGTAGCGGAGAGCGTGGTTATTATTTTTTAGAGCGCCCAAAGCGTTGTATGTACTAAGCGTTCCAATCCAATGTACCTACGCGTAATCTGGATATTTTTACTACGCGTACAGCGTACAGGCTTAGTTGAATACGCGTGCAGGTACACCTATGCGTACATGTCACAATTCATTGTTGAACTATGAACGTGTATGCCAGCCAGTATTCGTATGCCTCGAAATATAGCGCGTACATCAACACTGCGGCGCTTCTCATTGTGCAACTTATTATAAATAAAAAGAAAAGATACAAAGAGAAGCCTCGATGGTGGATGGAAATTTATTTGAGAAAGATTACAATACAGAAATAGGCTAACCGCGAGTCAGGAGTCGACACGCGTATTCAAATTGTATACACATTGCAACTACAGGTCCTGGATAGGTACACTTAACCAAAAACGCGTGTATTGGAACGTATAGTCCGTACAAGGCTTTACAAGACTTTCGAAGTTGGTCTAAATATTGTAAATAAATAAATAATTAAATATCACAATTTCATCTATAGGTAATTAAAGTTTAAACTGAGATGTTCAAATTGATGTCACTGTATATAGAAATATTGCTTGGTCATGTAGTGTGTACAACTATACCTAATATATTTAAATGTAGGAACATATGGAAAGATTCTAGAAAAATTTATGCTAAGGTTAATGCGATACAAGACAAACAACATGCTATTTTTTTTTGCTCTCAATTTTAGAGTTAAATATGTAACAGCAGTTTTGTGTTGCGAGGCCTTTTTGACGCAATTCAAGAATCTGAATTGTTGATTTTAAACAAATTAAGTTTTTGTTATATGTCGAATAACAATTGATTATTTAGTGAAGGTAAATCCGTCATAGATTCATGAAAAATATATCTGTTTGTACCTAGTATCTAGTGTGTCCTTTATTTATAGCTATCGGACTTAGCATACAGCTGCATCATCAATAATACATTATTATTTCAACGGAGTCATCTTTGAAATGGCGAGGGTGTTGTTTAGCGTGTCTATGTTGAACTTTAGCGATGGAATGGCACAGTCCAGAGGGAAAATTGTGTGAAAATCCTTCGATATAAAGGGGCAAACGTCCAGATTTTCTCAATAACCTGATGTCGTACAGAGCTGTAAAGCGCGTCGTGCTAGATAGGCCACGGAAAAGGAGCAGAAACTCATTAATTATTTAACACGTTTGAGGATTAAAATGGTATAGGATATTTACCTATAATTAGAAATGCCGTGCAATGGATACACATACAATACACAAGGCGCGATCTGAAGGGGAAATTGCGGCCTGATTTAGTTTTTTGGTAACTGTCTGGTTATGTAGGTAACAAATGTCAGACCATGATGCGTCTATCGAGCCCCGGTAGCAGGAATGCCGGCTCGACTACAAAAATGACATGTGTAGGTACCTATCCTTACTATACTAACAGAGGTGTCGGAGACAGGGCAAAGTGTAGGTAGTCAGTGTATAAATAGGCAAGCGGTTCCTGAACTATGAGGTAGCTTTGGATGCAATCAGAACCTAGATGACGATGATATACGATAAATGAATGAATAAATATACCTTATATATTGAACTCTAAAGATTTTAGTAGGGGATTAAAACTAGTAATAAAAATTCCTTCGTACTGATTCGATATATTTGCCCTATAATAGAACACAGCAGCTCATTACGCTCAGCATTTAGATAACAACAATACCAATTTAATATAAATTATCTATTAAGATTAAAAGGATGGTTATGGGGTTTGGGTTGAGTGATAAGGTAAAACAGAGGTCACTTATATATATTGAGCACCTGATGAAAAAAAACTAACCTAAAGGTGTGTGTTAACAGACTAAAAACCTAATAACATCATAGTTAATTATTCGCCAGCTGTCACAAAAGCTATCCAAAAGTACCGATCCAAGTAGATAACTGTAGAACTGAATCTCACGATAGTAAACCTAAAAAAACACAAAGAAATAATAATTCATGTCTAATCATCTCAGACTTGAGCTGCTATTTGAAATATCCAATCCGGAATCGAATCCGAAACCACATGCACAACAGCTGTCGTGCTATGGGGCAGTCAATAAGTATTTTTAGAACATAATATCATAAAACACACGGACAGCAGACTTTCTGAGTAAATGTACTTAGTAATATATTATCTAGGTTTTAGATTCTAGGCGATGTCCATACACAACTCAACACATTGTCACAACTTTCATGAACGTGTGGCAGTCTTAGTATTCTGCACGTGCTCCTATCGACTTGACTTTCCAAATGCTGATAAACACTGGGGGTCTACTCTCTCTAGGCGAAGTATGAAACTGGCGTTGTTAGCATGCTGAGGCTCATATAAATCATATTACAATAGGTGTTTTATAAATGTAAAGTTACTTACGAAGTAGCATTTTCCAGTTTTCGCTCGCTGAACGGATCATAGTCGGCCGACTCCGGGTCCTTCGACATTCTATATCTACGTAGAAAAACATGTATGTAAATTATAAGTTAATAAACAGTAAGTTTTTATAGGTGTCTATACTAAAGCATTCTTTTTTTCAGAAATGTCACAAGCTAAGCTTTTAGCGCTGGATCTTAATGATCACTAGGCAGGTGACTAACAAAGCCACTAAACTAAGTATTAGTAGTGTCTAGAGTACACTGGTAATAGGTACTAGACGTGACAGTTGCTCGTTGGCGACACATGACGTCCCATGGCCACGCAGTTCTGACGATTCTAATCATAGTAACAACAGAATTACGCAAACATTGCTTTTAAGGTATTCTGGAGGGTGGAAAAACACATCAAGTTCAAACGTATACCAAATTTAAAGAATGTGCCTAGAGGGCGCATTTGGCACGCCACCACATTTTTTTTTATCGTGTGGAAATCCCCATGCCTGCTTTTGTTTGAGTGACAGGCGACTCCACTACTACTCCATATAACCAATACTATACTATATAACTACTAATATTTTTTTATACTCATATACTAATTTATACTCGGATACCTACCTAGGTACTAATTCCCAAAAATCGGTCTGGCAGCTTTGAACATACTTTCGTCTGCATACTATGCGTCTCTTGATTTTATAGTAGGCGCTGTTGTACAGTCGATGCTTGGTATACAATATTGCAAGATGAAAATGTGAAAATACATAAAATTCATTAAAAATATACGACGTGTAAGCGAATACTTACTTAGTAACAACTTTCTCCTTCTGCTTTTCCTCTGTAGACAGAAACGTCTCCATCTCCTGCGGAGCATTGCCATTGACTTCCTTGAAAAAAAAAAACAGTATTATATACCTAAACTTTTTTTTATACCACTTATGTGGCAGACAGGCACACGGCCCACTTGATGGGAAGTGGTCACCGTGGCCTACGGACGCGTGCAACACCAGGGGCATCACACTCGCGCTGCCGACCCCGCAAAAACCTTCTAATGCTCTTCTTGAAGAACCCCATATTGTAGTCGCTAGGGAAAACCACGGCTGGGAGATCATTCCACAGTCTAAGCGTGCGCGGAATAAAATCCCTTTTAAACCTCACAGTGCGCACTGCAGGCGGATGCAATGTGTGAGGATGAATTCCCTGCCTGTGGCGAGCGGTGTGATGATAAAAAGTGGTCGTGGGCATCATGTCAAACTACTTTACTGCTTTCAATCTTTCGTCTTGAAGTTACATAGGTACTATAATTATTATGGCTTAATAAGTCTTCTAGTTGATGTTTCTGCTCTAGATCTAAATTTCTTATTTTTCTAAAGAATATTTCGTGCTTTCTAATTGTCTTAGCTTGATAAGAGGAAAGTAAATTCACCAAAAACTTGGAAAGAGAAGCAAAGCATACTAACAGTAGAATAAAAAAATATCTTTTTTTTTGTGCGTTACAACAAGTTATAAGAACATAAGTTTTCAACAATTTATATCTTGTGAAATAACTATGTGTGTTGCTATGAGAATGGGCGACACATACCTGTTGCTGCCAAAAAGGCCGAGATATGGTCGAGGACTACGGGTACGGGAACCCGAGGGGGCCATCTCGAATCCGGAGATGGCCTGAGTCAAGCCGGGGTGCGAGGGAAATGCTCTTTGGGCCACTTTACACCCTTGCATCAGAAGACCCTAGACGGGCGTGCGGTTTTAGTCGGTATGAGTCCGACATAACCTGCCCCACTCGCCGCGTATTACCGCACGCAAAAAAAGTATGGTCGAGGAATGAGGGCATTATACCTATAAAATGTATAAGTACCTAAGTATAATAAATTCGACCCGGCCGGCATCGGCACGCCCGTAGTCTCGGTGGACAGTCGGGTTTAAAATAAAGGAAAACCACATAGTATTGTGGGTTACCTAGGTCTCTTATTCGCCATTCATGGAGTTGGACTTTAAATTCAACGATATGTATAATACAAAGTGAGATCTTTTTACTGCATGTTATATAGCTTCAGCAATACGTTCTTTATGCGTACCCACTGCTAAGAAGTAGTATGCGCTGCCTGAAACTGTGATTCCGGTAAGCTATAACCTAGGAGTCTATAAGTCAAGAGTGAATAGGTTGCTTCTAGGTAAGCGTGCTCTATAGTCGACAAATAATGGTCAAACGCGGGCGTATCGACATTAAAAAAATGTTATTAGATACCTCTAAAAAAAACACGCCTTGTTTATGTTTTACCTGCCCACTGAAAGTCTTCAAATTACCGCTGCCAGTCATTAGTTACCTGATCTTTTTGTAAACACACTCTAGATACTTCTTACAATATTGAAATAAATACTTACTGCCATGTTGATAATATGAAGGATAGCCGGCGGTTGATTGCGCTAAATCGGTAATTGTTTATGCCTGCGGACAATAAGAAATGATATATGATATTAATCCAAGCCAATTAACGATATAATAACAATCTGTGATTTACTTAGAAATTGAAAGATACCTTGGTATAATATTTCTATAATGGGAGGTGGGGGAGAGCATAGGGGAGAAGGGTACTACGCACCCCCTGCTCTTTTATCTACTTTTTTTTTTTATTTATTATTATTTTATTTTTTAGTTTAGGTAAGTACTAGATATATGATTATTATTATTATATTATTATAAATGTTGAGTTTATGTTAATTTTTTTAATTTTTTTATGTTTTAGTTACATATTTATAAATATATAAGTATAATACCAAATATGGCCACACTATCGCATTAGGTAAACTAACAACCTGTCATGATAGTTTTTAAGGTTAAGATGAATAAATAAATAAATAAAAAAATAAAAAAATAAATACTTATTAAGATGAGAATGATGTTGATAGGCCCCTGTATACTAAAATTACTAAACTTCTTGCAATCACTCGAGCCGTTTCAGAGGACTGCGATCACAAACACGGTGCCATGAGTTTTTTATATATTAGATATTATGTTACATAGGCAAATTAAAATGTAAAATTTTCATATTTTACGCTCTTGTAAAGGTTTTCAATTATGTAGGTACTCATTTATTTTCAAAAGTTCTCAAATGACAGCCCCATTCGCGAGAAAATTAATAAGTAATAAGTAAGTAAGTAAGTAAAATTTCTACCTGCTTAATAAGTTAGCTTAGTTATATTTTTCATTTTGATTTTTTTGTATTGTATTAAAAACTGGTAATTTAATATTACACACTGATACTTCTTCAATTCTACAAAATAGTGACGTGATTGGTTATGATTTGCAACCCGGAAAACCGATCCTAGCAAATTATGTTGGAGATTTGGCACTGTGGGGTTCTAAATTTTTATTATATATTTTAAAAATGACAGTTTACGAGAAAATTTTTCTAAAATATTTCTTACTAAAATAATTTGAGTAATAAAACTTTACAAGAAAATCGTTGATTCTCTGCTGTTCAATTTCAAAACCCAGTGCAAAAATTCTAGCAGGTGCCCGACCTACTAGAGAACCTGCTTCAGAAATAAAACCTATTGAATTAATAAATTAAATAAAACATAAAATAGGTATAAGGATATATTTGAAAAAAACTAGCAAGTATACAACCATCATGGTGTAAATCAAATTACAAAAAGATAAAAGAATTTGAGGCGAATATTATTATGAGGAATATCTAGCAATAAAAATAGTCTCGGGTAACTTTCTAGCCGCCCTGTTCAATGTTCGCTCTACAGAACTAGGTATGCTGACAAGTGTTCACTCACCAAGAGCTCAGTCACGACTGATGATGGCCCACGGCGTAACCCTCTTATTATATAGTGGCTATCAGCGATTCTATCGTTGCCATCAGTAACCTTGTAATAAAAATATGTTACTCTTATTCCTAATATTTAGGGTACTGTACTCGTACTCTTAAGGAAACGAAATATACAGCAACGTACATCACGAAAGAATGTGATAAAAAACTCATTTCAATCCATCAAAAGTCTATTACAGTTGAATGCAGTCTACTGCTGGACATAATCCTGTGTCACACCATTAGATCTTTTGCTTTTATCATCCAGTCTATCTCTATAAAAGTGAAAATATTCTAATACCCTTCTTATGGCGCCCATATTGTAGTCGCTAGGGAAAACCACAGCAGGGAGACCTTTCCACAGCCTAAGCGTATGCGGAATAAAATCTCTCTCTCTCTCTGTGCGCACCGTCTACGGATGCTACGTTTGAGGATGAATTCCCTGCCTGTGGCAAGCGGTTAAACGTTGCCATGGCAGTAGAATATATTGTATACAGAACCCTTAGTGCGACTCATTGCGATTCGCACTTGAACGATTTTTTTGTTTGCAATGCAAAATATCCTCATTATACAATTTTCAGATGCAAAGTTATTCATGTAGAGCAAACGTTTCGAACAATGTATCAAAGTTTTCAGATTTGATGAAATTCTGCATAATAATGTGTAGAGTAAGGTAGGTAGGTAGGCACATACGAGAAGGTTGCTAATATAATCACCGAAATAAGGTAATCGAAATACATGAAATGGGCTGGGCCGTACTGTAGGTAGTCTGTGGCTCTACCAACATCCTTGGGACCAGTGCCGATAGTCTTTGAGACAAAATAAATTTATAGTAGGATGAAACCTGTTGGAAAAGGATCAGAATATAACAAAAATGAAAGGAAAAATAAATTACGAGCGATCTGAGGTCGGGAAGTGGGGAGGGGGTGAGTTTTAAGGGTAAACACGGTTTATCTCGATTTCCGGCAAAACTGCAACTTTTCAAAGCTATCGGCACTGGTCTACTAAGTCAATCCACCACCAAGTTGTACTTTTTTTTTTCGTGCGGAAATCCTCATGGATACCCCGCCGCGGCCAGCGGGGCAGTTTATGTCGGATTCTTACCGACTATCACCGCACGCCGTGTAGGGTCTTCTGACGCTAGGGTGTAAGGCGGCCCATAGAGCATTTTTCTCGCACCCCGGCTTGACCCGGGCCACCTCCGGTTTCGATATGGCCTCCTCGGGTTTGGGAACCACGGTGTTCCCGTCATGCCACCGGAATAGGGGAGGAGGTGGAGGGGGGGAATTGTGCAGCCCCTCCCGAACCCGATCAACAGGCGACGCTTTTCTTTAAGGGTTGCTAGGTCACAGTGCAGTCGCAGCTCTGGAAAAGCCAAAAACAATAAACGGAGCTCAGGCTCCGTTTTTGTATGCGTCGTCGCTCAAACAGTCATTGTATGGAGTTTAAGTTCTATAGAGTTTTGTTGTAGTTTCAAGAAAGTGGAAACATCGTATCTGATGGAAAAACTAGCGATAACATTTCTATACTCTTATTGGTTCTGTGGTGTGGTGTCACCTAATATGCCTATAACAAATTTAGGGAAAAACAATAGTAATAATGTCCTCTATAAAAATATTTGTAATAATGTCAGGGCCGGTTTGGTGTTGGATTGTATGTTGCCATCGTTGGCTTTTGATATATATGTTTTACCCGGGTCAGAGAAAGTGTTTTACATAAGCAATTGATTGTTATGAACACAACCAACAAAAACAGAACACAAAAAATTAACGTAAAAGTACAAATAGGTAAAAGTTGTAAGAAATTCACGACTTCAAATATTTTCATTGTCTGGTGTTAGTTGCAGAAATATCAAATTCTTTATAGTATTGTTATTTATCTATAGTCCGAGTATGAGGTTACCACGGAGATAATGTAGATACCATGGAGGTTACATTTATTATTTACTATACAATGGCATTCAAAGTTTGGGCGCCTAAAGTCGGGTTGCTTGGCGGTTCTCCACGTGTCCCTCTGACAGGACGGCCGCCTGTCACCCTATAGCGACATCACAGCGGGGTGGCGCGATGCTTGCTGCGCCCCTCATTGGGTGTCGAGATGATTATCTAGATTAAGTACCGTCAAAGATCCTAGGAGATATGCCTCACGGCGCCACCTAGTCTGTATGATATTCGAAAGCACGCAAACAAGTAAGAAGGTAACGCCATTCGCATTTGGTGTGTGTGTCGTGGTCGATACCAAATAAAGATAACAGTAGGTATTTACCAAATTGCTTTTCAATGTGATATCGACGTCTGGTTAAGCCGATTCGGAGGTTCCCCAAACCTCGACTTATGGCCATCATCATCATCATCTTATCGTAGTTCCTGTTTGCATCCTTCTCCTCCTTGAGGTGTAGTTTCTAAGGAACGACTGTCATCTGGCTATGCCTGTTGTCAGGCGGCGTGTTATAAAATTGACACTAAGAATAAAAAATGCAGTCTATATTTTGTATCTACCTATACAATATTATGAAATGTACCTATAACACGTGTAACACTAACAAGTAAGTAGGTACGCGATGCAGATAATGTAATTTAAATGACTAAAGCTGACGTTTTTTCACCAATCCTGAACTGATTATTCTGTGGTTTTGTTATTCAAAATGTCTGATCGTCTGCAATGATATAAGGCCAAGTTATTTAAATTGAATCGGTGCACGTGTGAGTTACGTATGGTCTACATGTCGACAAAAAGTACTTACATTATGATTGAAATATTTTCTATAGGTAAAAGATTCAAGGTATTTTCCCTGTTTCTTATCATATTATGTGGGTATCTTACATAAAGTATATCTAATAATGGACCTCAAGTTGAAAATACTCTAAGGGATTGCAAAAATAATAACATTTGAAATGAATTATTATGATTGTGAATATATTTATTTATTTATTTATTATTAATATTAATTATAATTAATATTAATACTTACCTAATAAATTTATCTATTTATTTATTTATTATAATTAATAATTATTATGATTGTGAAGGAGACTTTGAGAAACACTGTCACATTCGAGTGGAGTGAAAATTTCGAGTGACGTCTATGCATACGCAGACTAAAAAAAATACTTAGTACCTAGGTATAAAAATAAAATTTTTGGCTCCGCCCGCGTGAGCACCTAATTAATGTTAACTTTTGCTCCTATCTGGTTCTATTCAACCAATTGCAATCAAACAAACGGCAAATTTTAAGTCTAACCAAGAACCTTCAAATTTCAAATACAAAAACCGCATCAAAATCCGTTTAGTCAGGGTCTTGGTAGGATTTCACATCTTTCGCATATTTGATCACAATCGGTTTAGTATAACCGGATATATAAGCACATGAATAGCTATGGCACTGTATCTTTACTCATCTATATCTATACTTATAATAAATCTGTAGAAGTGAAAATTCTGTACATTGAAAATATCAAAAAAATTAATAGCAGGGGGTGTTACTAGACCGATACCGAACCCAAATATGTGATTAAAAAAATTTTTGTCTGTCTGTCTGTCTGTCTGTCTGTCTGTCTGTCTGTTTGTTCAGGCATCACGCAACAACTACCGGTTCGATTACGATGAAACTTGGTATAATTATTCTTCAATATCCTGGGCAGCACACTGGATACTTTTTATCCCGGAAAAGTACATACAATAAAAGACAAATTTAATTTTGCGGTTCAATTCCTAGACCCGATTACTGTACCAACCGCAAATAATAAGTTTGTCATAGGTTACGTCACCCAGTTCAAAATTCAAAATTCAAAATTCAAAATTCATTAAGGTCACAGGTAGATACAAGATGTTGTCAATTACATAAAAGTATCACCGTAGCATGTCGGATAAGACGTACAATAGTATAATCATAATATATGAACCGCATCACACTAGGTGCAAATTAAATTGTGAAATATATAAGTACCTAATAATTGTACTATTTTTTCCACCTTCCATTTTCTTTACTAATTAACATTGTGTATGCATAAATATTAAATAAATAAATAAATTATTTAGATGAAATTTAATTATGTTTTTTTATGAGTGGGTTAATTAAGAGTGGTGTTCAAGTAAGATTAGTGGATAGTGGTGTTATTAGTTTTTAGGGATTTTGATTTGAGTGGGAGTGGGGGTGGGGGTGGGGAAGGGGGTGGGGGTGGTGGTGGCAGTGGGAGCGGGAGCGGGGGTGGGAGTGGGAGTAGGAGTGTGCGTGGGAGAGGGAGTATGCGTGGGAGTGGGAGTGTGCGTGGGGGCGGGAGTGTGAGTGAGAGTGGGGGTGGGAGTGTGAGTGGGAGTGAGAGTGGGGGTGGGAGTGTGAGTGGGAGCGGGAGCGGGGGTGGGAGTGAGAGTGGGGGTGGGAGTGTGAGTGGGAGCGGGAGCGGGGGTGGGAGTGAGAGTGGGGGTGGGAGTGTGAGTGGGAGCGGGAGCGGGGGTGGGAGTGGGAGTGGGAGTGTGCGTGGGAGTGGTAGTGTGCGTAGGGGTGGGAGTGGGAGTGGGAGTGGAAGCGAGAGCGGGGGTGGGAGTGGGAGTGGGAGTGTGCGTGGGAGTGGGTAAGTGTATGGGAGTGGGAGTGTGCGTGGCAATGGGAGTGGGAGTGTGCGTGGGGGTGGGCGTGGGAGTGTGAGTGGGAGCGGGAGCGGGGGTGGGAGTGGGAGTGGACGTAGGAGCTGGAGCAGGAGTGGGAGCAGGAGTGGGAGTGGATGCAATAAGCGACTTCCACGCGAGCGGAGCCGCGGGCAACAGCTAGTGTGATATAAGACAACCGGCGTCAAATGAATGGTAATGAAAAAGGTTCATAATTAAAGTGACGGAAACAAATGAATTATCCCAAAAATTAAAAAAAGTCCGTTTGAAAACATAACTGGCGTTGGAGATAGGGTGTGCTCTTATTCTTCTATTGAATTTTGTGTGTTCATTAGGATAACTGGACCAACCTGCTCGGTTGCTCCATGCCATGTAGGTACCTATGAGACCATGTGCAATTTAGTGTCTTTGTGTTAAGAAACCTATCAAGAAAATAAAGTAGCTAGCAGTTCTGACGTATGCAGACAATATTTTTGCAGGCGCTTAAATCTTATATTACTGACATCTATATATACTTATAATAAATCTATAGAAGTGAAAATTCTGTACATTGAAAATATCAAAAAAATAAGTAGCAGGGGGTATTACTAGACCGACACCCATCCCAAATATGTGATTAAAAAAATTTTTGTCTGTCTGTCTGTCTGTCTGTCTGTCTGTCTGTCTGTCTGTCTGTCTGTTTGTTCAGGCATCACGCAAAAACTACCGGTTCGATTACGATGAAACTTGGTATAATAATTCTTCAATATCCTGGGCAGCACACTGGGTACTTTTTATCCCGGAAAAAGACATACAATAAAAAACAAACTTAATTTTGCGGTTCGATCCCTAGACCCGATTACTGTACCAACCGCAAATAATAAGTTTGTCGTAGGTTACGTCAACCGCAGCGGAGTTCACTAGACGCTGCTGCCTGCGGCAATCCGGCCGGGGTTGGAGTGGCCCTCTAAAGGGCTGCTCCGAGGCTCCCCATGTGTCCCTCTGACTAGCAGAGGGTACAGTGGGGAGCAAGCGGGGGGCAAGCTGATTGTCCACGCACCGATGGTTGGGTGACAGGACGGCCGCCTGTCACCCTACACCCTACCGTCGGTGAAGTGCCGCTATGCTCGGGGGGTCAAGGGGGCCATCTTAAAACCGTATATGGCCCAGGCTCAACTGAGAAACGCGGGATATCCTCTAAGCAATCTTACAACTGAAGACTTTAGACGGCGTGCGACAAAACCCTATGAAGTAATAGGTATACTTTACAATGTCTCAAGTCTCACGCACACTGTCAGCCATCAGGAGCAGTTGAGTCTAAACTTAACTACTCCTGATGGCTGACGGGGGTGGTATCCTTCCGCACGAAAAAAGGAATTTGAAACGGAATTCGAACTCCACGCGGGCGGAGCCGCGGGCAACAGCTAGTCCGTAATATTTTCTTTCTTCACTAAACGCCTGCAATAACATTGTTGGCAATTACCAAGTTAGCATTGCCAGTTGGAATCCTGAGAACAAATAGACAAACATATAAATAGATAAACGGGCCCTGGAAAATTTCCTTCTGGCATCCAATATGGAACGACCTATTAAGCAAAGAGCTACTCTCCTACATATGGGTGGCACAACCTTACAAGAAGTATACTACAATATACCTGGAGCTCATATTGAAGATAGAGATATAGGAGAAGGCATAGATGTCTTTAAAATAGCAATCACCAAACTCAACGAATATTTCTTACCTAAGCAGAGTAAAGTCTACGAAAGACACATATTTAGATTGATTAGGCAAGAGCCTACAGAGTAAGAAATGTAAATTCATGAATGGAGAAGAAGACAACATGATAGATCAGGTTGTAGAAAAATGTCATTCCATGGAACTTAAAAAAAAGATCCTCATATTAGGTGATGACGTGACTCTTGATAAAGTTATAATAGAAGCCAATGCAATCGAATTTGTGCAAAGGCACTCACCGATATTGGCAATAACTCACGACCTACAACCAGTATAAACAAAATAGAATCGAAGCGTCAAGATACCTACTAATAATAAAGTTTGTTCTCTTTGTGGTAATGAAAAACATAACAGTGATAGTTTTTCTTGCCCTGCTAGAGATAAAAAATGTTCCAAATGCGGCTATCTTGGTCATTACATGGCAAAATGTCGAACACGTGCCAGCAAACGGAAACCCACGTTTACTAATGGAACTAAGATACCGTATAAGAAAAGTAGACAAGACTCGCAAGCTGGAAAAACCAAAAATGAAGATCATGAAAAATCAATTCCTTCCCCGTCTAATATTAACTACATTTTTCACACATATTATACAGGTCACGCTACAGTTTTCTATTAATTTTATGATGGAATAGCATAAATTATTTATTATTGAATATTTTTTACTTGACTACGGCAGATACAAAAGTAGGGTTATGATTTTGACCTGAAAAATAGATTAAGCATAAAAGGGTCCCATGTAGGGAATCAAATAAAATATCCAATTAGCACATTCCAAAAATATAAATAAATGGTGTTAATTTTTAGTGCGTCCACACGAATAATTCGTCAATTTAAAAGATAGTAAAACTCTTAACTGTGGGGCGAGCACGAATTTTCTTTCGAATCGAGCTCGTAACGTGTGCGATAGAAATTATATGAGATTTGTACAGTTCCTTTTACGCACGATAGGGGCGCTCTACAAATTTCATACATTTTAGTCGCACACGTTACGAATTCGATACGTAAGAAAATTCGTGCTCCCACTCTGGTATGAAATCATGACATGCATAGCTTTTTTCATAACTTCTTTTTAATAAATACCCATGTATTTATTAATAAGAAGATTAGGAATCGCAAAAGTACAAATTGTGACTATATGATTTTTTTTGCTTTTTTTTGTTAAATAGGTAGTTTTTTATCGTGTGAATATTCCCCACGGATACCACCCCTGCGACCTGCGGGCATCAGCTAGTGTTATATTTATATAAGTTTTTTTTCATACCTATATAAATGAAGAATGAATCGTTAAAAGTCTATGCTTTTAAATAGCTTTTAACGAGAACTTTATTGATTTATTGAAATGGCATTTTGGTTAAAAGGACCCTTTTTGGGTATTTTTGAGTCACCTTACGCCCCGGGGAAGAGCCGAGACGGTGTGGGGTTTTAGTCAGTTCAAGTCCAACGTAACCTCCCCCGGGTGCACCGCGTGGAGGATCCGACCCACGCATTCCTTATTTTTATTAAATTGTACGTAGCTTTGTATTGTGAAATGTGATGCTGAAAATACTGTTTGTCTGTCTAGCCAACACCTACGCTTACCAAGTCTATCTAAAAGTCTAAATACAGTTAACAGATACCTACTAGTTAAGCACTAAGCACTTAATGTGAAAGTTAGAAGCTCGTTGAAGCCATTGTAATGTATTATTTCTCAATCTATCTTGTGGACGTAGCCGGCGTCAAAAGTAGGTAGCTATGCTACATAATAAAATTATATAGATAAACGTTTCCCTTGCTCACCCCATGACTTGAGAACGACTTTAAGTCTGAAGACTAAAAATAAAGTCAAACATAATTTTTTACATTTTCTAATGGTAGAAGGTTCTTATATGTATTAAAATTTCTTACATATTCATATTATAAAATTTCTACATTAAGGTAGGTATTTTAATAAAGGCCACTCAATAGCTAGACAGGATTTTATAAATAATTGTGGTCAAAATATTTCTTTCATTATATTTAGGTACTTACTGCATTGACTTTTGATTGAAAGAGGAAGATAATTATATAAAGTGGCAGGCCGATTTTGACGGATTTTCTCTGCCAGATAACCTCGGTAACTTTTATTGTTGAAAAGAATAGGGTAATACCGCCTTAAAAATATAAACATAGATTTGCCCCACGCAGACGAAGTCCCGAGCAAAACGACAGTAGTGGCGCTGTTCGAGTTTTCATATAAAATAATTCGATTACCATTACGATTACCATAACCAGGGTGTTTCTTGCTAAGCGTACAGTTACTAAAATCTATGACGAAATCAATTTTATCGATATCCATGTTTGCAAAATAAGACTACACGGTCCTCACAAAAGATTTCCGCTCTGATAGCTTCTTGATTTTAGTGGTTGGCTCAATGACTCGATGATTCATAGGACTTATTACTTTCTATAGAAACCGTAGAGTTTCTAAAGTAATATTGGTAAAAGTTAATTGGTTATGCAGTTTTTAAATCGATTACTTAGTTAGTATTTTCTTAAGAAGCAGCTTAAAATGCGACTGCTGCGAATAGATATCCCTAAATGAAATTAATAGGTACGACTTAATTAAAGTACAGAATAACTACGGTCTCTAACGCAAAACCTAAGTAGGTAAGTATTACAAAATATATTACTAACGCGAAAGTTTATACGCACGTATGGATGTTTATTACTCTTTTCTTTCTTTTACTTTTACCCCGGCTATAGGTTCCCATTGATTGCGGGAAAGAAGAGACCATATATATTCGACGCGGGTGGAGCTACGGGCAACAGCTAGTAGGTACTTAATAATAATCTAACAAATCAAATATTTGTCTCAATGCACGTATAGTTAGGTACATAATTATAGGTAATTTTTGTCAATCTTATCTTAGTAAGTAACATTCCTACCAACCATTAATAGTTGCTAATTAACACGGAGTAACTATTTAGACAAGTCTATTAACGTTTAATTTCAGCCGCATCACAGTTAGACTGGGAAGCCGACCCCAACTGAGTTGAGAAAAAGGTTCCGAGAATGATGATATTAACGTTTAATTTCATTTGTTCAATATTAGAAATCAATGGTACAAGTGAGAAAAAGTTCTTACTAGTTTATGGGACAAATTGACACTGGAAACTAGTCAGAACATATCAAATACACGTAGACGTACTACGTAAACATTTGCAGCTAGATTCGCAAGGCGACAGATAATTTGTGCCGATACAGATAGTTTTTTATTGACTGTAGGTAAAAACCGATCCATCATAAGGAATCAATGACAAGAAGCTCAGTACTTAGTGCCACAGTAAAACACAAACTATTCTTTCGAGTAGGTATTCACGTAATTGTTATTTTAAATTGTGTCATCAGTCATTAGTGTTATTATCTGTGATATTAAGTATGCATCAGGTATACAAAAGACTACACAAAAGCTATTAACAATGATCGTTCAATAAAAAATATAGATAAGGCATTCGAGCTTTTAAAACGGCCACTCGAAATTAGGTCAGTTCACTATCTTAATTCACGCATAAGTGCGAGAGAATACCTATACACAGTAAGTAGTGAGTGCGAACAAGAACAAAAGGTTCATTCCCTCAATCCCACTAGTCTCCACCGATTTAGCTCGCGCTGGTGACAACTGAGAATCCATTTGGTAAAACAACGATTTCAAAATGTCAAACGAGCGCTTCTTGGGTCTCCCTCTCCTACCGACGACGTTTGTTACCCACGTATCCTGGCGGCTGCAAAAGTAACCTTTTAACGGTCAGCCATTCATGGCAAAACTATACAAGACCTCTTACAACGCTTGTTATCACGTGAACAAAGTGTTTGTACAGCGATAGTAAATATAATCGGTTATTGTCGTATAAACAATACGACTATCAATTTGCTCGTGTGAAGTTGAAGCATGAATTGTTTACTTGTTCATGTGTTATTTTATTGCTTCTGTCAACTACTATATCGATGGACCTCGCGATACTGAATGCTCCTTACAAATGAGATAAGTAACTTTTATAAAGGAGTAGGTACTAGTCTTGTAACCGAAATTACTACTGCCCGTATTCCCGTTAACCCTTCCGATTAAGCTAAATTGCTTGTGTTAGAAGTGGGTTCACATCATTAGTGCCAGATTCGAAACCAGTACCTTTCGATTGCCTCGAAATCCGACTAATGTAAGCCGAAGAGACAAAATTGCTGTTCATGATTAAGGTAATTTTATTGGACAATTTTTTTGCGTGTCAAGTTTTGATGACGAAAAGCGATGGACATCTTGATAAATCACAATTGGAAGGTGTTATGTTTAGGTGATAAAGCCTGACATTTCGACATGACAATATGACATGCCGGGATTTGTTTAAAATCGTGAAAACATTGCATATCAGCGTGTGACTTCGCCGAAATGACGCACAAGTGTAGTGTAGCTAGTTCAGCGAAACTTTTCGTATCATCTGGCAACGAAGCCCGTTGTTGTGCAGATTGCAGATGCAGACCACTTGGGTAGATTTTTTGAGAAAAGAGTAAGTCAGAAGCACCCTTTTTTCGAGCGAGAATCCCCTGCTGGGTGGCGGGGCCGGTTATGTCGGACTCGAATCGGTCGCACGCCATCTTGGGTCTTCAGACGTCGCGTCGGGGAGTAAAGTTAAGGCGTTTTAGAAGTTCCCTATAGAGGCGTGTTTGCATGAAAAGTTGAATGACAGTAAATGGAGCCCGTGTGGTGATCAGGATGGAAGGGTAGGGTTTGTGCTTCTCTCTTTCAGGGCAAAAAAAGAGGTTATGAATTGCCCGCTTTGTACCCATGTAAAACAATATGTCTGTCAGGTTTTTGTGAATTATATATAGTTGCGCGTTAGTTAATACCAATTTCTGATAATATAATATACCGCACAAAGAGTGACATTTATGTAGATGACCGGGGTTTGCGGTTTCCACAACTGTGTGGGAATATTATTATTAGTACAATTCAGTCAGACATTATAAATTGAAAATGTTGGTGAGTTACGATTGTTTGTAATTTATTACTTTTTACCACAGGTCGTTGGTGATAATAACGAGCAAACTACTCTTTGCTCCAACTATTCATAATTTAAAATTATAACGACAATTAGGCCAGTACCTAGGCATTCCACAACTTTTTATGGCAAGTCGTTTGACTTTCCATGCGGTACGATTATGGAATGCACTGCCTTGTGTAAATTATTAGTTTCATGTAATTTGTTATGTATAGGTAATGTACTTTATGTGTAAGTAAGTGTTTATAATATTATGTTTGATTGTAATCATGTATGATTATAATAATTATATAGGTATAGATAAGGATCATATTTATGTATGTAATCAATTCTATTATAACATCAGTCTTTTTTCTTAAACCAATAACTACCCCATAAAATAACTAGTAGCTAGGTACGTATAGTATAGCATTCGTAACTATCCAAAGATTGCGTGTCAGATTATTGCTTTTAGCGATAGTGCCATTTATACTTTACATTTGCTGTGTTTGCCAGATATCCTAGTATAATTATGATTATATGTGATTGGTGTACAATAAAGTTTATTTATATTATTCTACGTTGACGTAGTATGACGATAGAAGGTTAAAAATCGAAATGGAGCATTGAAAGTTCAAAAAACTTGAGCTGTTGAGCGCTACTTAAGTCTAATTATTTTATTGATCTTACCAATAATTATCATGCTTACAGCATTTTCCTAGTTATGACAAAAGATTGCACTTTGGTGTCCAGGTATATTTCCTGTGCCAGTATGCCGTCCATTGAATATGTGGCCCTTTATTGGGATTGATTAACTGTACCGCAACTACGTGCGTTAGTATTAGCCGACCCATTTAAGTTGGTTTAGTTTTACACGGGTTCTTTCTGCTGTGCTAACCAATTGAAATCTATTGTCTAAGATGTATACTCGCAATCTAGACCACATTATGACAAACTATATATGCTTACGTTAGGCCTAGATTGCACTAAAATGACCCAGAATGTTTATTACACTCTTCATCACTGTCAATGAGTTCAGTGACCCCTCTACCCTTTTCTAACGGTGGACAATTTATTGTCGCGTTTTCATTCGTTCATCGATTTCACGTTTTAATAAGTAGTGATGTACTGAATGCACTTTCCATGTTGTGGCTAATAGGTACTGATTACCATGATTGATGTGTATACCACTGTAGGTAGGATGACTATAGTAAGCGATTGAAGCGTTGACAGCTAGGTAGGGTTGGTACTTACTACAGCACTTATTGAATTCGCGTTTTAGAATTTTTTCTTCCTCTCCATATCTTACGTGACCGACTGCAGTCTCACCTGTAAGTCCGATAGATAAGCCGAGTCCTTAGGATAAATAAGCCGAGTCCAACATAAAGGCATCTACTGCCGAAATTCCAAGTAGGTATGTAGGTTTAGGTTGTGTGTTGATGAATCAGTCAGTTAATCAATCAATCGAGAATATAATATGTGAAGGTGGTGGGATAGGATAAATGTGAAAGTTTGTTTACACCTCGGAGCCCGGATTCGGCTTATTCAAAGGAGTTCGCAGGAACGGGCCACAAGGTGAAAATAAACTTGCAAAGTCAAAATACGAAGAAGTCCTCCTTTTCATTTGATTTATACCACTTTTATGAGAGCGGCTGCCGTCTGACCGTCCATCCAATGAGGGAAGCCTGCACCAAAGCCTCATCCATCAATCAACCAGCATACCGGCTGGCAGGTGAGGCTGGTTTGACCCTGAAGGTTTTAGTGGGCCCCATACATTCTAATTACTAATTACAAACAGACTGACAGGCTGATTACTTTACCAACTATATAAAAATAAGTCGGGTTTTCCTTCCTGACGCTATAACTCCAGAACGCATGAACCGATTTCCACGGTTTTGCATTCGTTGGAAAGGTCTCGGGCTCCGTGAGGTTTATAGCAAAGAAAACTGGAATTTACACCCGGGAGAAGCCGGGTCCCGGGTCGCTAGTCATTCATAAAAAATAGTGTGGGTTCCACCTATTTTTGATGCAAATACAAATAGCATCAAGAAAAGGGTAGCACCCACTCGCACTTTATAAGTTAGCAATAGTGCTATTGCTAACTTATAAAGTAGGTATGCTAGCAATAGTAAACGATATATTTTTATATGTTAGGTACTAGCTGTTGCCCGCGGCTTCGCCAGCGTGAAATTCATGCGCGTGGATGCAATTTCAAAACATAACATCACGTCTGTTCGCGCTAAATGGGCTCGCAGATGTACCTATGAGTGTAATTAGTTCTATATCCGTAGTTCACGTACGTATATGCTTTTGAAGTCAGTTTATGTATTTTTATATAAAAAAGTATTTATTTCGAAACCGTTTTCTACCGATGGAGATATCTCCTGACCTATCTACGTGACCTATGACCGTTGGCTACGGATGCTGACCACAGTCCATTAATCATGATAAGAAAATATTTAAAAAATATATTTTACGACATTCTACACAGCGCTATGGACGCAAAGTAACTAATTAACTTTAAACTAAATTGACTAACTTGTGTTACAGCCGTTATGGGTTTTAGAATGTGGATAAAATACTTAGATACTTTGTTTTTGTAAATACATACAAGAGATATATTCATGCATACAATTATTTGCACTGAGCAGGAATCGAATCCGCAACCTCCGACTTCACAGTCGAATAATATGGATTCATAAGAACAATAGCCGTCAATAGCGATAACTGAATTGAAAATAGCGGCTGAAAAATTCGAATACTATTACCGAATCGACCATATTAATTTCGTGTAAGTACCTACTGTCCTTGAACACGTGCGGTATGATTGATAGCATGGGAGTATGTTCACAGCGGTGGGTGGCGCTGAAAATACTAATACATACCTTACTTAATTTAAAAAAAAAAGTACAACTAGTAGGTAGGTATTGTAGGGGATGCGTGGTATATCCAGTAGGTGGAAGGTCAGACGCCCTCGATAGGTCATCATAAGTGTCTATAGTAAAATCTTTACCAGGGCGTTAAGGATTTCTGGGTCCGAGGGAAATACCTTTTAGATCATCTTAGTCGTTTCGAGTCTGACATAAAGTGCTCCCACCAGTCGGCTGGGTGGTATCCGCGGAGATTGTCGCACGATGCAAATGAGTGTCAAGGCTTTTATTTTAAAATATAAAAAGTAGCTTTAATGACATAACTACAATAGTAAGACATGGTATCGTGAAGTTATTTTTAGACTACAAAATTATTGTTTATAACAATAGTTTTTACAGGTAAAAGTAAAAATATGATACTGCTCGTTATAGATAGAAAAATAACTTTTAGAAGACTGTACATAAACAAGAGCGAAGTCGCGGTAAAAAGCTAGCCAAATAATAATTCAGACAGGCAGGAATGCAGGACGTTTCACCGCTGATAGTCGACAGGTAGGTATATCGAACCAATTAGCGAGAATTAGTATCACATTTCATACACTTGTGATGTAAAGATAGAATGTCATGTGCCAGCGAAATCTGAAGCCTGGGCCTCGATTCTGCTAAAGACAAACCACTGATAAACCACTTACACTCTAAAAAATGTAATTTAATTGTAGACTTTATTGTTATCAGGTTAAAGTCGAAATTCAAATGATATTTTGTATAGCGAATGAAAAAGTTAAATAAATTCTTTTCATTTGATTGTAGAGTTTAACTGTATAACGGTAAAGTCTACAATTAAATAGCATTTTTTAGAGTGTCAGTGGTATTGCAGTGGTTTGCCTTTAGCAGAATCGAGGCCCTGGAAAGACATGCACCCGCCGTAGCGTAGAAGAGGTGAAGCCTTACATTACATACCTCACCGCATAAATATCCCTCACGAGTACGAGTAAGTATATCTTCTTACCACCACGTACACGCACGACACAAATTAGTGTACCACAACTTGTGGCCTGAATACAAATAACTATAGTGTTAATGTACAGTTTGTTGAACTTAACAAAAAATCGTTCAGTAGATTGCAAACGGCGAATGTCTGTAGGTACCTGATTCGCACGTGTTTAATGTAGCAAGGTTCCGTTAAGCGTAATGGCCACTTTTTGTCTGTTCATTATTTTTTATTATTTATTATGTTAATTATTCGCAGGTTTATAAGTGCCCGGTTAATGGCAATAGGCTCGCCACCTATTACGTTGGGACCTAAACATAAACTGGCAAAATGTGGGTGCTAACACCTCTGCCTACCCCTTCGGGGATATAGGCGTGAGTTTATGTTATGTATGTTATGTAATTATATTATTCACAAACGTCAGACATAAAAGATAAGAACGAAAAGGCAAGCTCCAGATGGTAATGCCACTTGGTGTTAACGGTTAAAAAAATATTGGTCTTTTTAAAAGAAATGTAACTAAGTACTTACTCATTTGTATCGTTTGTGGTTATATCATACAATACATTCATAATTATTTTATATTATATCGTGGAGGTGGTCAGAGGTATATTAAAGTGGCACATTATAATTTTAACCAGTCCGTTTATAAGTGTTTTTAATGTGTTGACAAGTTGAGTTACTTATTCTTTTTTGCATAAGTTATCGTCATGTAGTTACACAAATACATAGCGTTTGTTACGAGACATTAAAGTCGAAGTAATTATATTATAATGACATTTAATGCAAATTTGTGCTAATAAATTCAACAATACGGTAACGCTTAGTTTTTTAGCTGTCTGGTAGAGTCTACGGAGTCTACATAACCGTTGGTATGTGCTACGACGATGTCCACTCACATTTATTTCAAATTCATTTTTCATTCAAGCATGAACAAATAAAACCTACGGACGGTTTCACTCTAAGGATTTTTCTTTGTTCTGTGGTTTCACTACACAAGAACTGTATTTCATTTCATTTATTTTCGCTACAACTCTACAACTGAATCGAATGACGGAAGCCGTGTAGTGGTTGACAAATCTATCTATACCTATATATAAAAATGAATCGGTCCCTATTTCCCTTGGTCACGGCATCACGCGTGAACGGCTAGACCGATTTCATTAATTCTTTTTTTATTGTGTTTGTTATTGTCAGGAGAAGGTTCTTATGAAAGAAAAAGTCAAGAAAGTTGCGCGGGACATTAGAAAATTTAAGAAAACTTAAAGACCATATTAACTTATTAGGAGACGGACATAGGATACTTTTTATCCTGCCACGGGGACGACGTATGCCACGGGCGAAGCCGCGGGGCATAGCTAGTTGATTACTAAGTTTGTAAGTGTCGCCTTGTACCTACGAGCACGTATGAGCAAATGGGCTGACACTAGTATCGTCAGTTGTATTGTTCAACGCATTCCATCCATTATTTTTATATATTCATATTCATGATAAAAAGTAGCTTAAACAACTCCAAGAGCCGATTTCACCTACATTTGGAATCAAGATCAATATCAAAACACATCACACAGTCCATATTATTAAGTACTAGCGTACCCGCGCGCGGCTCCGCCCGCGTGAATGTTGGCTATCGCCACCAAGTCTTTTTTAAGCCGAGGGACTGCCCGTACTAACTTTCAATGTCTATTCCTTCGCAATCAGAGGTTGCAGCTAAACGTATTCATTTCATCTCAAGTTCTATCAAGCCCTTCAAAGTACAGTGACATGCATCGCGGCCAAAGCCCGTTTATTTACCATCATTATCCTTTTTCATTGTCTTCTAGATTTTATGGGGATTAGATAGCTGCTCTGGCCAAAGTATGTGTGACTCGGAAGAGGCCCTTTGAAAAACCCTTTCATCATAGTTGCATTGCACTTTCACATTCGATGCACTATTTCAAATTAGTGAACATTATTTATTTCCGAAAATCTGATTTTTTTATTATTAAATTAAAATCTTGCTACAGACATTGACATTGACAACCTGATTTAACATTCAAGAAGTTCATGAAAATAAAGAAAGAGGATATATAATAAATACCGGTCAATTGCAAATTGGGCTCATGCACGCAGGGTTCTGTACAAAATTGGGTTGAGGGGGATTTCCGCACGACAAAAAGAGGGGGCGAACTTAACTTTGTTGTAGTGCTTCTTGTCTTGAATGACAGACATACATTTTTTTTGGTGAAGTAGGTAACATTTATGCTTTCCGAACTTTTCCCTGTACTTATGCTATAAGATTTTACTTTCTGCAAAATATCTGGATTCTAGCCCAAAGGGAAATACCCCTTTTTTTTCGTGCGCAATAACCCCGTCGGGCTTCACGTCAACGGAGCCAACGGAGAGGTTGGTATGTCGGAGTCCTACCATTGCCTGTGTGATCGAGGAATCTGGTGTGTCCTAGCACTCCACCCGCACTGGCGACCTCGACATGTTATTAGGAATCTAAATCCCCCATCTCTATAATAAGCGCGCGTGGAAATATAACACCCTGCCACCCTGGGTCTGCTTCTGCTAGGGTGACGGTTAGCCTTAACTGTCACCGTCAGCTCGGCCCGCACTCATGGAGGACGGAGATGGTTCTGCGAACTACGCCGCGCGCCGCCCGGTGCGCCTTCATCGTAGCTTTATCTCCATCTCCCGTAGCTTTTCTACCACCACTTCTGCGCGCATTACGGCCTCGCAAAAAAAGCGGTGGCGTTCCACATTCTCTCTATGGTGACCATGGTCGGCACCAGGGACCTCACCATGAGGCTTATCCCACCGACGTCTGCTTCTAGGACATGGCGCCCCTCTATCCACTCTGGAGACTCTACCAGTGTATGAAGAGGTGGGTGTGCCCACGGATCAGCCCCGGCAATGGTGGCATTCACACGTCAGCACCCTGCCTACGCAATGCAGGAACTCACCAAAACAGCCATGCCCATAAGTAAGCCTTGGATAGCTCAGGGTCAAGGGTTACCTTAAACTTCGGCGTCTGTAGACCCAAGATGGAGTTCGACTTTAGTCGGTCAAGTCCGATATTACGACCCTACTGGCCAGAGGAGGGGAGAGATTCGTGGGGATTTCCGCACGAAAAATAAGGCGGCTTCCTAAAACTTTCCGATTGCAGTGCAGGTGACTCACTAACGTCGCCGAAGGTAACTTAACGACCTCCGTCCTCCATGAGTGCAGGCCTGGAGATGGTAGGTCAAGCCACCTATTAGTCGGTAGTGAGACCACAATTTTGATATTATGCTTCGTGTAATGCCAAGCATTATCCGTAACATTCCTTTTATCTAATTCAATTTGATGCCTCTACGTGTTCTTAAGAAAGAGGTCTTGACAGACAGGCAGACGGATAACGAAGAAATAAGGTTTTTTTTTCCTAATCAGGCACATAACCCTAAAAATTAATACATTCTATTTACTTTTGAGGAAAAAGAAGTAAAGGATATTACTCTATGAAAATTTAGACAAAGTCAATTTTAGTTCCTGTTGCTATGACAACTATTATAGATGGCGATAAAAACGTTTGCAACATCTAATTTTCTTTTTATTACTAAATTTCCTGAATGAATCATATATTTTTAATTATGTTATATGCTATTCGAGGCGGAGACAAATCCAAAAAATCATAGATCATGAAATCTGTTCAGCCGTTCTTGAGTTCTGGCAAAAGCACGTTTTTAGCCCTTTTTAGGGCTTTAGGGTTCGAATTTTAAAAATTCCTTTCTTAGTACACCTCTACGCATCAAAACACACATATTCTGCAAATTTCAAGTCTCTACGACCAGCGGTTTAGGCTGTGCGTTGTCTCTAGGTCAGTCAGGACTTTGAATTATATAGTATAAGAGGATGACAAGACTGACGTATTTTGTAATGACGTCAATTTTACTTAACAATAACCGTAATCAACGTTGATATTAAAATACATATTACACAATAGTACCTACCTACACAAAAGTTTTCAACAATGATTTTAAGGAGGGTTACACACATGATACTTTTAACATAGGCGGTAAACGATATACGCTTGTCCGAAGTTTGAAACCGCAATAAGTTGTGTATGATTTATAAAATAAGTACAGGTTATAATTATAGCATTGGTGTAACCGAAAGGAACTCACACACACACAATCACATATTTAATTCTGTAGCTTAGTTATAAGCAAGAATTAACTCATAATATAATTATTATTAAACATCATGGTCGGCAATTTCATATATTAACACTTTTCAAACATTCAAAATACTATTTTCCTCGATCTAATATTTAGACTTTGGTTGTATAATATTGATGTTAAAATTGTAAAAACAGTGGTTTAAAGTGACTTACGTATATCTCCGATAACAAGATTAGATGTTCCCTGTTTTATGGTTGCTTGAAATTTTAGGTGTCTGTTGACTGCACTTTTTTTTTATATACCACTTAGGTGGCAGACAAGCACATGTCCCACACTGATGGAAAGCGGTTACCGTGGCCTATGGACGCGTGCAACACCAGGGGCGTCACACTCGCGCTGCCGACCCTGCAAATATCTTCTAATGCCCTTCTTGAAGAACCCCATATTGTAGCCGCCAGGGAAAACCACTTGACTGCAGGGAGATCGTTCCACAACCTAAGCGTTTCCTTAATCTTTTTATCTGTTTTTGTAAACTTTAATCTGTTCACATATCAATTTGCAGTGCGAGCTACACGCTTCTCTTCATATATTATTATTATTGTTATTTAAAGATCCTGCACTTTTTTCTTTCATCCTTTTAATTTGGTTTATTTTAGTATTATGGAAGCGACTATCGTCAGACCTCCCAACCCCAAGAGGACAGCCACCGAAGCCTCATTCATTGATCGGTAGGTGTAGCAGCTGGAAGGTGTGTTTGGTTTAGACCTAGAAAATGCTAATAGGGCTAGTATCGGAGCAGCAACTAAATTCCCGGTCACTGAAGCTTAAAGTAGCGTGCGGGCTTTAGTCCTTAATTTTAGCAATCTATACTTCTATACTAATATTATAAAGAACTAAAGTTTGTATTATTATTATTAATGTTATTATTATTACATTATCCGTGAATGTCATAGGCTGAATATCATCACTCTACTGCCCAAGGAAGCGGAGCAATAATCATAAATGTGAACAATTCCGGTAGATTCCCATACATTTTAGGAAAAATGATGAATTATGAGCATATTATTATGTGAATTAAAAAGGGTGCATCGGTGTTCGAAATACGCCACGGGCGAAACCGGGGTGGGTGAGCTAGTACATTGTAAACACGACCTGACTTTTTTATACCACGATGAATTAAAATTATGCTGAATTTATAGAAATAATTATAATTATGCACTGGCATTCATTAGCTGAAAGCAAATTTAATGGAATATCAATTTATAATGTTATGTATTGTTGGAAAACAATTTTACCAGCGAGGGTATTCGTAGAGCACGGTAGGTAGTACGTGGAAATGGTTAAGTACAATTTCAATTTAGGAGCATAGTTAGTACCTGCTAGTATTTACGCAGTTATAGCAGATGTTAGTTTGATATTTACTTAATAGGCATCCGACACAATGTGCATAGTTCTATATGTTGTGTTGTTTCTGTGTAATGAGCTAATCAATATTTGTAATTAAGTATCTACTAACTGTGTTTACAAGAAAAGGTCGTCAACAACATGTTATCAGTTATCACTATTAATGTGAACAAACACATACACTATCTTTGAATAATTACATAGATCATAATAATCTCGGGGCAATAGCTTAATCCACGGTAGCTCAAACAATATAAAGTGCCAGTGATATAAGATACAACAATTAAGGCTCGATTTCAAAGACGAATATAAACACGCTTACTTAATTCAATTCAACCTGCGTTAGTACATTTTATTCAATGAATGCCCCGATGAATATTATTTATGATACATGGCCATATAGGATAAATGGGCGCCACGGGGACGACGTATGCCTCAGCTAGTCCTTTAAATAAAAAGTCTTTGGAGTTACATTGATTCTGGCTTGAAATTATAATAAATGCACGCAACTACTTGTAGTACGATTATGTCTCTTTCAATTAGCTGGTTGTTGATTCCGGTGCAAGTACCTATATTAGCACAATACAACATAAAACTGTAATATGTATCTGTTGGTCTGTCATGTCATGAGTCAATACTTCATCAAAAGTGTTACGCTACGCATTGATAGTTTGGTATTGGATGTAAGGGAACCTCACCAAGATCTTAGGGCCCAAACCAACCTCGTCTTCTAGCCGGTGCACCTGATAGTTAACGGAAGAGGTTCTGGTGCAGGCTATCCAGTTGTGTTTGCGAAAGTTAGACGGCAGTATCGCTCTCATAAAATCCAAAATACCAGTAAAATCAAGAGAAGCGTACAACAGAAAGTACTTTTTATTTTACCTTAAACTACTCGTATAGCACTCTTATCAGTAAGAGTTTTATGCCTCTCTAAAGTATAAACTTCGCGCATAGTTGTCAAACTTGTCAATTTGTTATCGCTATCGGAGAACGGTACGGCACACGGCACTGTTTAAAAACAAATATTATATTTTATACATTGATTTTTTTATATAAGAGGGTATACCTAGGTTCTTGGGTAAACATTACTTGCGCTTTCATGTTTTCACTGATATGCATTTTATAGATAAGTATGTTAAAATATGATTAGATTACTACAGAGATAGTTATCAACTGCGAACTATCTATTCAACATCTTTTTAAATTCTATTGTGAACAATTTATATCTTTCAGTTTATTTTTAACCAATAGCATATTGGCCGTCTATATTCACTTAATTTACGTTTAAACTACGTATGTCTGATGTTAGCACAATTTATAAATAAGATGTCTTTAGGCAAAAGTGACAAAATCCCAGTACTCACACTTGTTATCCCTTAAATTGACTGTAAACTAACTTAAACCGCGTTTTTCCCTCTGTATTGTTATTTGATCAATCGCGATTGATTACACACCAATATTATAGAATAGATCGCGATATATTTTGACTGTCTCCAGTTTTCCATTAATAATACGAATGGTACTATTCGATTGTAATGTCGTGCTCGACCTATAGTATCGTTTCACACAATAAAAAAGGAAGTATACCTACTTTCTAATATCCTATATTCAGACATTCCTGACTAAGTATCGCAAAATATCGTTACAGTCATACAGTCATACATTACAGTCACAACAGTGCATCACGCCGAGACAAAGAAAGTTTGTTTTCAATATCGCAGCAGGTGCTTTGCCAAGACTCGTAGTCCTAGTGTAAATAATCGTAGATCAATGCGTATATGCTGCAATAGCATTATTGTAGTTGTAGAAATAGTGTGTTGTAAAAGTATATTGTAAGTAACAATACAAGTTATAGATATTGATTCGTCATCGTTATAATGTTGTTATCGGTTGCATCCGTGCCTTTCACCTCAGTCTACGCGAAGTTAGTTGGGTGCACAGGGCCTTAGGTAGCAACTCACCCCTGAGGCCCAAGCAAACCACTAGTGCTTCACAGCGGGCGGGACTCTGGCGTTAGCTTTCCTCTCACATTTGAGAGGGCAGGCACCATTCGCTCTCGGAAAAGCCGATGTACCAATCAAAAACAATAAGCGGTCTACTGACTCCAGAGTACAAACTTTTGACGCAACTGGGAAGTCGCTATGAGGATGACGAAGCACGCCAAGCTAATATTTCTATATTTAACACAAATTTAATGAGCAAACTCAACACATTATCTGCGTGAAATCTTATGTTAACAGATTGAAGGTCTGGTTGCGCACTAAATTGCTTGTTTATATTTTTAGCATACATAGATCGTACTCTAAAATGTACTTGTGGCAAAAGATTATCATTTCCATTCACTCAAATTCACCAAAGAAAACACTGCTGAAACTTCAGGACCCGGCATCGCCCTAGCGTGGCCTATCTCGGGTTTATCACCAACATAATAATATGCTGTTAGGACTAAAGATACGCGAAAAGTACCTGCAACAGTCTTACTCTGTTGTTAATGAATATGAAACCGAAATCTAGTATCTACCATAAAAGAACATGCAATATTTTGCGCGATTCATGTACCTACTAAAACTGTTTTTAATCGTTACGTAGCAGAATGCGACGTATTTGGCAGCGTGGTTGTATGTATTCGTATAGACATAATTAAAAAGCGGCAGATGACCCTTAGTCATACCGATGAATCACATTCTTACATTGGCTTACCAACCGTAAACTATTAGAAGTGCCTTGTTGTTTGTAGTGCCGGCTTCTAGGCGGGCGCCTAGATATTTAACTGATTGTACAACAACAATACCGACCTACAGGCTTAGTTACGTGGAATGCATGAATTTAAATGCACAATTGATGACCTTATCGATAACACTGATCTGTTCTAGGTGGGTGGCGTGTCAATAATTTAGGGCAATTGGTAAATTGATGCGGTTATATCTATCAGTAAAACTATCACTGTTTTTTTGTTGATATTTCTTGCACCTTTGTTACACAAGGTAGACCTAGTTGATGTACCAAGTAAAAGGTAGACCACGAGGTTACTTTAGAAAAATAGACTCGGTCATCAATCTATATCGTAGACGTAGATAATGTCAATATGTTGGGCATTTGTAGGTCTCATTGCAGTAGCATTACCATATTCTGGCTGCGTATGTAAATAATGGTCTGTTAGAATGGTAGAAGACACATAAAGCAAACAAAGGAAAAGAGGAAAGTAATGTTCTGCGTCGCAAAATATGTAATACAAAGCCAACCACTTGTTGGGATATTCTTGCGCAATGCATTTTGGACAGAAGTGCAATTGATACTCATGCATAACATGCTATGAAATTCGTGGAATCAATTTTAGTTGATGTAACAATTTGCGCGGTAAGGAGGCAAACTGTCGATTGGACAGATTGAATATAAACTGCATTGTGTGTGGCCATTTATAAGCTTCACCGATCACCGATACTGGTAGGTATTCCGATCCAGAGGCCCGATCCATTAACGCTACGTTTTCAAAACACGTGATTTCAATTCGATTAGAAAGTAAAATGTAAAAAAACTTTGTGACGTAGGTATGTCTATTGTCTATTTGTGCTGATTTGTGCCTATTTGGTGTGATCTGTCGAAATAAAACCTATCGACGTTTACATAAGATTATTAAACCTTCAGACTCGTAGCATAGGTATACCAATTATTATTATTCATCTATGTTGGTAGTTATACACGTTTTCAATTAGATTTCAAAATTTTCAAAAAGCAGAGCGACTTTTTACTATTCAATGCAAGTAACATGAGAAGTTTTTTAAGTACTTATGAAGGCACTACTATATAATTATACTACACTCATTTCAATTGCTGTCTGATGAAGTTCCCGAGGTACTCAAGAGCTGTATTCACGTAATATGATGTGGTAATCACACTAATCACTCATTTTCTTTCAAGTATTCAATTCAATTGTTTGAATCGCCGTCATTATGTTAATCTTCAATAGGTATTACTTAGTCCCAATTACGTGTAGCCTACGCAGCATGATAACCAACGACGTATAGTAAGAGAAATTTATTTTAAGGTATTTTGTAAAGAGAACAAAGACGTCATTGTTTACGTTTCATTACATATCTACGATAATGTGGTTTGACAATGTGCCGATAATCATTTTCAACATGGTTGGTTATGTTTACACATGTGACCTCACATTTGGATGAATATTCAAGTCCTCATACATATTCATCAGGAAAACCGGTATATATTAGATTTATCCTTTTAACATAGTAAATAATTTGATGTACCCAGTACCAATATAATAATTTATTGTCTTCGATTTAATAAATTAAAGTTCACGGGTAATTAAATGCGTCGGCTATTACCTCAACCCCGCCAAGACATGGTAAAACCCACTCCCTCTGGTCTTGTTACCTTTCACAAAGACTTCAAGTACTGGCGTGGATGTATGAAAACAGTTATGAAAGTTGAAGAAGCGAAAGGAGTCAAGATCGTAGCAAGTGGAAAGATGTTGGCTCTGCCTACCCCAATGGGAAAAAGGCGTGATTTGTATGTATGTATTATGTATTAATAGCATTGGCTACCAGACCAGGTAAAAGGTTCCAGAAATATCTATGAAAATGACTAGAACCTGCGGCACAGTCCATGACGTCCAACGGACAGATAATATTATTTCAAACTACTTACTTCTATCTTAATATATATAAATCTCGTGTCACAATGTTTGTCCTCAATGGACTCCTAAACCACTTAACCGATTATAATAAAATTCGCACACCATGTGCAGTTCGATGCAACTTGAGAGATAGGATAGTTTTTGAAACGGATTTCGACATCCACGCGGGCGGAGCCGCGGGCAACAGCTAGTACTATTATAAAATTGTCTGTGCATTGGAGATACTTAAAAACAAAACTTTGGTTATGTTAAGATTCCTGAAAACAAAATATTTTTAGGGTTCCATAGCCAAATTGCAAAAAACGGAAACCTTATAGATTCGTCATGTCTGTCCGTCCGTTTGTCACAGCCACTTTTCTCCGAACCTATAAGGCCTATGCTGTTGACACTTGGTAAGTAGATGTATTCTGTGAACCGCATTAAGAAATTCACGCAATAATAGAAAAAAAAACATAAAATTTTGGGGGTCCCCATAATAAGAACTGTAACTTTTTTTTAATTTTTTCATTAAACCCATACGTGTGGGGTATCTATAGACAGGTCTTCAAAAATGCTATTGAGGCTTGTAACATCATTTTTTTCTAAACAGAATAGTTTGCGCGAGAGACACTTCCAAAGTAGAAAAATGTGTGTCCCCCCCCTCTAACTTCCAAAATAAGAGAATGATAAATCTAAAAAAAATATATAATGTACATTGCCATGCAAACTACCACCGAAAATTGGTTTGAACCAAATCTACTAAGTAGTTTTTTTTAACACGTCATAAACCGCAATTAATTGACAATATTTTTGGTTTAAATATTTCTTGCTAAACTGGTATTATATATTAGCTTGTTTAGCTATGATAAGCCTTTAAGGGCTCGTATATAGTTACTTGCTGCTACGGAACCCTTCATGAGTGAGTCCGACTCGCACCTGGCCGGTTTTTTTATAATTCTAGTCTGTATGCCTGTATGTTCGCGAAGGACGAAAAAAGTACTAAAAGGATTTTGAGGCGGTTTTTAAACAGAAAGTTCTTGGTGAGACTTAAAATCTGTCATGTTCAATAGCAATTAGTTGAATAGAACCGGATATATGACCTAAAGTTGCTATAACCGACATTCACGTGGGCGGGGCCGCGGGCATCGGCTAGTGTTCTATGAAAAAACATATTGATATATTTCCAGCTACAATTAGAACATCCGTTCAGTCTATAATTAACTCTAATAAGCTCGATATTTGCTTGACATCCTTGTTATCCTGTAGACTGTCTCTAATACAACCGGATGTTGTATTCCTGTCACAATTATTACGTAGCTAATTGTAGAATAACGCTGTAGAGGCATCAGTAGTGCCTGGCAGTCTTGGATGTTCAACTTTTTACAAACTTTCATTTAACTTGCTCTGTTGTTCGATAGTTAGTTAGAAGGTAGGTATATATGCCAAACCTTGGAAGCCCAATAAAATAATGTGTTATTTTCCGTATTCCACAAGCTGATATCTGATACTTATAATCTAGTTACATTTACCTATACCTCCTACAACCCGAACGGAACACATAAAGTTAAGGAAAACACTAAGTGAATTACCTATAATGTTAATGTGTTCGTTCATATTTATAATATTTCAATTAGTTATAGTGCATGCACGGTATCTAACTTGGGAAGATTTTGGACTAGTTCTACTACCCACTACTCCAAATCCTTGCCAAGTTAGATGCCGTACACGTACACTATACTTATTTGTGGCAAAATGCGTCGCATATAAAGAAGTATAGTGTACGGCATCTAACTTCGTAAGGTTTTGGATCGTAGGGCCCATACTACTCCAAAATCTTGCCAAGTTAAATGTCGTGCACCATATATAATTGTATTTTGCCTCTAGTAAGTTTCGTCAAATCCAGTACCTATGTTATCGCCTACGCCCTTCACTATATTTTCATTTGAGTTTCACAAATGTTTTCATAATCTATCTCATCAGCGTATAACGACTGTCCAGTTGCATCCAAAGTCTGCACTTTGGAGCCCGAGGTCCACTTATTGATTTTGATTTATATACCGAATTGGGTGCTATCTGACCTCCTACCCGTGATTCTCCTGTTGCATGAAGGTTCATAGAAACTAATATTGAGTCGAGAATCATGGCATCACATTTCACCTACTTACTATTGGACCAAAGCACATTATGATACGCGTTAGTGACCACACCGTACTACTATAAATCAAATCAGATTAATGTGCCATAGTGTGTATGCAGTCCAGTGTCCTATGTACCGTTCTAACGAAGAAATACCTAGATTCAAATGAGGTATGAAGGTATTACAAAAAGTTAAATTTGTAACAAAAATCCCCGAAACCAATATTTTGAATAATTACATTAGGGAGGTATTTATCATTAGATGAAAATTTTGAGAAATTAAAATAGATTTTTATCATATTCTTATTCGATTGCCTCATCCTACATAACATGTATAAGATTGCTCATTTGTTTTTAAACGGTTTTATTTAACTTGACCTGTTTGTTTGGGTCAAATCTAGTAATTGAAAATTGACCCCCTTTCAGTTGTCTGATTGGTGGAAAAATGTTAAAATCGTTTGATGAACTCGCGTCAATGACTGATCAGTCCTTTTATTGCTTTTCCGATTGGCCCTGTACATGCCCCACGGGAGTCACGCACAGGTGCCCGCACTACGTGCAAACGTATATATTCTTGCACCAGATTATTTCACTACAATCACCCACATGCCTGTACATGCATTTGGTAGACGGCCTCAGGGATAAAACTAAGCTGGTACTAGGTTTCAGGGATAGGATCTCCTCATGACGCTGACGACACGTATCAAAGAGAAACGCAAGCATTCTGAGATGCCGGTCGTGGTCGCTCTCATGTCTCCACTGTCATGTCGAAACGCTTGCGCAATTGTAGTACCTACTTATATATCTTGACTGTATATAGGTACACAATAAGATATACGAGGGGTGGAAGCGCTTAGTAACGCTAAGATGACGATGACGAAACAAGAAGACTCATACCTACAGAACATGCAGTTGGGTCAGATTTGTGCATTACAATAGGCCGCCTTGTTTTCCACGGTAATATATTACAGGTAATCTCCTTCTATTTATACTTAATACTGGGATTCCAGAATCATAGTATTGAGTATGAAGCCTAAAGCCTGAAGCCACCAATTCGGCGTTTTACCACTTTACCAGTCCTACGGGTGACATCATATCGATTCGTCCCGGTATTACGGGTCACGATCATTGTCAAGGTTGGTAACACAGCTTCCGATGTCAAGGTTGAGCAAGGAAACTGGGTCACCAGAGCGTTGCAAGAGCTGGACTGTTATTAAATCAGGGCATCTGTATATCACGCTCTGTAACGTAATATACTTACGTTTTCACTTTTAATTTTGTGAGCTTGTGTAGAATTATTGTGCGTGAATGAATGGAAAACGTACGGACGTGGAGTTATAGTAGTAGTAGGTACCTACTAGTAGGAAAATGAACGATTATATTAGCATTGGTGTGTTTCTATGTATTAACTAAAAGTATCTTAGTAGGTATTTCTCTTCATATTTTAGAATCCATGTTAAAAACTATACCTACTTGGTTTGGGCCTAGATAGCGCAACCCTGTGCAGTTTATTCCAAAGTATGAATAAATTAAGAAAACTTTTCTTTTAAGTTTAACGGTTTTAAATTGTATTGTCATCAGAATTACAGATTTCTGCCAAATATCAGATCAATCCGACAACTGAAAGGGGGTCAAATTACAGTTCAAGGTCAAGTTAAATAAAACCGTTTAATAATAAAAATTGGGACAGGTTGGTGTAGGGCTGAAAATTATTAAAATGCACGTTTTACCATTTCATACATGTTACATTCCTAATTACCCTTCACCCAAGTTAAGCAAGCACAATATAAACGTATCATTTATGGCTCTGATGTCTGTCAATTATAATTTAACAGTGTGGTATGTTTTCGCTCGTTATAGTATTTGTCTTGACTGTGTCCGAACTCTCAAGAAGCATTTTGTTGAGCTACATGCAGTCAAGGTTGTCATCGTATGAATTATCATCGTGAGGGTATCGTTGAACACTTTCATAATATAGACAGTATTTCTTCGCATAATAATTCTGAAAGTTTTACGTGATAGAAATTCCTAACGCCAATTACTTTACAACACAATTTTCTGTAAATTGTGGAGAGTGTAAGTTCGTAAGTATAATTTTCTCATGAATCGCCTTTGCCCGTTATTTGAACAATAACCGGTTCCTCACGGTTGTCTGTGTCCACATTTTGACATCATAAACCGCAGTCAGTGGTAACAGAATGGTGAGTTCGGTATTCTGTGCTTATTTGCACTTATTTTGATATTTCGATGTAAAAGTTTCCCAAGTACCGTGAATTTGGTTGCTCAGTTCAGTTTTATTTGACTGACTCGCACATAGAACTAATAATAGGAGCACTAACTAAAAATAAGTAATTCATATTAACACCTAATTTTCTTAGTCATGTGGACTCGCACTTATTGCAGAAGGTCGCATAACCATGTCAAGTATATGTATAATATAAATGGTTATAAGATTTATTAGTGGCGAGACGCCAATCTCAAGTATGAATCCCATTCTGAATGGCATCATTTCATCAAACAAAACAATTAAAATTAAAGTTTAGACAAACACAGGAAGCCATGAATTTCAAACGTGATAGTCGGAGTTCCAGATTGTTTAACCACTACTACTGTTGGAGTGTATATTTTTATAACACACCTAGTTGCCGTGAATTACCTGAGTCTAACAGTGTGTTTATTTTTTCAACTGTTTGCTACTTTTTATGATTTAATAATTCCTTCGACTTTATTGTTTTATATTCATGACAATGCTTTGTGCAGGCGATAAGTAAAGCCGGTGTCCTTCTCAGAAAACACAGAACATTTTGTTGAATGTTATTTGATTTATTATTTGTTGGAATGTTTGAGTATTTTGATTTTATCTCGTTTATAAGAAGAAAATACCTATTTAATTACTTTTTGTTTTTGAATTCTAAGAAACTGTACCTAAATAAGGGTTACTTGGTAAAAAAATAATGGGCCATTAGTGAAATACAAATAACACTGAATTTAGTTCATTCCCCCAGGCTAGGTAGGTAGGTACCCGGCTACTAATTGTTGTGACTCAATACTTTTCCTTGTACCCTTTGATACCGCCCAAGTTTGAGCTTATTGAGAATGAAGTTTTACCTGGTTGATCAATATGTTTAAGAATAGAATTATTATGCCCATGAGAAAACGGTATATGAAATTCCTACGGCACAATGGGAGGCTCGCCCGACCAGACAATGTCACCGCCGCCGATAGGTTGTTGGAATGTGCTAACCAAGGTGTAAGCAGTCACATGACTACAGATTTAGGAGTTTGGAATTTCTTTTTCGTTTAGACTCCTCTCGTTCCATGATATACAAACTACAAGTGATTCTGAAGGTTTAATAACGAACCTCACGAAAACGTATAGTAGTTAGGATTTTTTTTGACAGATTATACGGAGTACCACGGTTGTTTTTACGTTTCTTTTTCTATTCGAGTTGAAATGACGTGATTAGAAAACGTTACTGAATTTTATTGTGACCAGCGGAGGTTACTCTCCTGCATTTTATCTGCGGGTCCCTGTCACGGAAAAGAACCTCGCCAGTCGTGGCTATTGAATGCGAGCGGTCCTCACGCGATCTTTGCGCGTGAATCCACTCATCCATCGCAGAATAATTTTTCCTTCTCTATTTGTCCACCGATTATTTTTGTTTGATACTGCTTATGGTGTCAATAGATGGTGATTAACCACCAAACGGTGAATAGGTTCCTCATGAAATTCTGTACCGTCCACAACAACTACCACACACAACAAACCAACTACATATCGGTTCATTTCATACACGGATTAAAATAACTCGCAGCATATTTATAATATGCAACAAGTAAAAGTTTCATAACGTGAATCAGTAGCTCAGACCTACATGCGTCGATACCATTCAAGATCCTTTGGTAGAATCGAAGACATATCAAGGCCACATTGTATAAAAAATAACTAGTAATATTTTTTGTTATGACTAGAAAGTAAAACCACGTACCACGTACCTACTTGAGTTTAAAATAAGGTGTCTTTCTAAATCGTTAGTGTCAATATAATGGGTAGGTAATTGGTGCCCACCAAGTATTTGGTTTTACGTTTACCTCGAAACTGGCCCTGGGTCAGTCGGGGTGCGAGTCAAATGCTTTCAAACAAATAATCAAGCAATCGGCCTATCGATGCCTCTCCAGTGAGCAATGCCACAATTAACCTGTAATCGATAGGCAGACAAGGCTCTGGAGCTGGTTTCCTTCTCAAACTAAGATAAGCTCCAAAGGGCAAGTGTTGAATGTAATCGGGATTGGTGCACGGATGATAAATGTAATGGTGTCTTTCCTTTATCTCTACACTCATGAGTGTTTTAATAGTTATTGTAGTTATGAACTATTCCCTATATATATGAAATCCCTTTCAAGCTGTGAACCCTGTCTTCAATAGAAGACAGGGTTCACAGCTACACGCAGCTACAGTAGAAAACGTAGATTCGGCGTAGGAGTATGATAATACTCCTACGCCGAATCTACGTTTTCTGTCCCGTTTCTATTCCCTTTAACTTCAAGTACCCTTACCCGCTACTACAGCCTATACCTACATCGAGTTTAATTCTAGGTACTTCCTACTAATATTATGAATGTGAAAGTTTGGATGTTGTTATTAAAATTTCAGCCAGATCCGTTCCAGAGCAATCACGCTGTAATGACTGAAAGTACCATAGTCTGGAATGACACAGTCCTCTTTTATCCCGGTAATAGGTTCCTATGGGTAACGCGAACTGGAATAGAATTCCATGCATGAAAGGGGCACATGTTTTATGTTTTACGTACCTATATTATCATGCATTCGCACAGAATAAATAATAGGCATTGACGATTAAAATAAGAACGGCCGTGAGTTTTTATAGCACAATTCTTATCGCACAGGCTTTACTAACTTTACGCATCTGGCTGTGAATGTGGAAGCACTGATATAGACATTCATAAATGTGGAATGAAATCACTTGTAGTTACCTACTATCCACACGATATTTTGTTACATTAAACGTGGCCGGTTTCGTCTTATGGCATTTTCAAACATTCTGGATGACAGTTCCTAAGCATAGTCAATAAATGTTAATTAACTAAAAATCTACATATTATTAAACAAGATATTTGATTTTTTTTTATGAAATCATTAAGTGATTAAAAAATCACGAGTTCTAAACACTTTGTTACTTACTAAGTACAACATTTAAAAAAAACCTATACTTATTCGACAGATCAGTTGATCATTGAAAGGCAAAAAGGTGCAAGTGACAAAAGATAGATATTGTAAATACTTGCCTGAAAAGCGGTTTTCTTGTGAACTGCAATTGCCTTTCAATCGTCGACATAAAATTTTGTGTACTTACATAATACGTATCATTATCGTGCGAACGAAAGTAACAAGGGTATCACTTTTATACCTACCTACTCTAAAGATAAAATTGTACTATGTGGTTATGTCACCCAGACTATAATGAGTGAATCGATTGACACCTCATTCATTATCAGCTCATATAAATAACCACAAAAGTAATAACGCGGTTTTAGTCGGTTCGAGTCGCATAAAGTAATAGGTATATTTCATTTCGAAAAGCCGAGCTCTTCAGCCAGCCATATTAATTACTAGCTGTTGCCCGCGGCTCCGCTCGCGTAGAAGTCGCTTATTGCATCCACTCCCACTCCTGCTCCCACTCCTGCTCTAGCTCCTACTCCCACTCCCACTCCCACTCCCACCCCCGCTCCCGCTCCCACTCACACTCCCACCCCCACTCCCACGCCCACCCCCACGCCCACCCCACGCATACTCCCAATCCCACGGCCACGCACACTCCCACTCTACGCACACAATGGAAGTTGGAAAGAATGGTACAATTATTAAATATTTCACAATTTAATTTGTACCCTAGTGTGATGTTCAGGTTCATAATGATTATACTATTGATACGTCTTATGACATGCTACGGTGATACTGTTATGAATTGACAACATCTTCTATCTACCTGTGACCTTTAAATGAATTTTGAATTTTGAATTTTGAATTGTGGGTGACGTAACCTACGACAAACTTATTATTTGCGGTTGGTACAGTAATCGGGTCTAGGAATTGAACCGCAAAATTAAATTTGTTTTTTATTGTATGTACTTTTCCGGAATAAAAAGTATCCAGTGTGCTGCCCAGGATATTGAAGAATAATTATACCAAGTTTCATCGTAATCGAACCGGTAGTTTTTGCGTGATGCCTGAACAAACAGACAGACAGACAGACAGACAGACAGACAGACAGACAAAAATTTTTTTAATCACATATTTGGGTTCGGTGTCAGTCTAGTAACACCCCCTGCTATTTTTTATTTTTTTATTTTCAATGTACAGAATTTTCACTTCTTCAGATTTATTATAAGTATAGATGATCGTTTGGAATTTACTAATCTAATTATATGATAAAGATTAAGATGATATAGTTATTGTAATCATACAACAGAGGTACCTATCTGTTGTACTCCTAGTACCTACAGTAAATCCTACTGCCAACTAATATTATTAATGTGGAAGTTAGTGAATGAATGTATTTGCGTGTGGATGGTTACTCTCTCACGCAAAAACAGCTAATAATAGTAGAATATACATGAAACAGATATAATCTGGAACACTAATAGTTTAGGTACCTTTTATTCCAAGAACTAGCTGTTGCTCGCGGCTCCACCCGCGTGGATTTCGAATTCCGTTTCAAATTCTTTTTTTAGTGCGGGAACTTACGCACGAAAAAAATTGTATTAGCCATCAGAAGTGGTAAAATCTGACTCGGACCTGATAAAAACCGCACGCCCGCCGTCTCAAGTCTTCAGTTGTAAGATTGCTTAGAGTATACCTATAGACAGAGTTGCTCCCATTACGGCTGGTTACCGTGGACAAAGCGTCTCCCCTGGGAGAGAGGCGTGTGGGCCACGGGAACAGTCGTCATTAAACGCAGGTAGCCCCGCGAGCAACAGCTACTATATTATAATATCAAAAGTGAGGCGCGCAGGCGCAGGTAGCTAAACTTAAATTAAAATTTAGTGAATTTGCGTTTTAGTTATCAATGCCAGATGAGTATGTGCACAGATGTTTTTAAGGTTAACGATGACTTGCTAATTTTTAACATTATATAACCAATGGCCGTCTAACTCATTCTAAATTTGTATTTCACCTGTTTATACCTATACCTACTTCCTTTTTTGGAAAATATTATAGCAGTATTATCCCTACTAGCCTATTCGGTATGCCCGTGCCGCGGTTTTTGGTTTATTCCAACTACTTAACAGAAAGGTATTCTGTGCTAACAGTTCGATGATCGGACAGTTTGGACAAAAATATTCCAAGTAGGTAAGTACGTAGTCTGTCCCAAAAGTATCCGAACTACGTTTATATCTTCGCGCGAAGATACCCAGGCGACCTCTGGAGAGTATGAACGTCACCAGCAACTCTTAACCTTCTCGTCAGTAGCCCGAGATACCGATTAAACCCTAAGGAGTTTAACAAACCTGCAGCGTGTGTTTGTTTACACAGACTTTTTTGCGTTTGTCGCAATTTGTTTAGTAGGTAAGTACTAAAAACGTCAGCACAAACTGAAAGGCGAATTTGCATAAAATTATGCTTTAATCTCAGTACAAATTGTGCGGAATCTATTGAAATGTTACTACTGGTGAATGATGGGTGTATGAATATGATTCTGAAACAAAAACAACAATATTCGCAGTGGAACCTTCCATGCGAACCTCGGCCGAAAAAGCCCGTCAAAGTCGAAGCAACATCAAGTCAGTGTTGATTGTTTTCGATTATGAGGGCGTTGTGCACCACTGATATGCTCCTAGAGGCCAGACAATCAACAAAGAGTACTTCGTTGAAGTTTTGAAAAGATTGCGTGGTGCAAACAGGAGAAAACGACCATGACTTTGGGAAACCAGTGACTGGTTTCTTCATCATGACAATGCCAGTGCACACATCAAACCTTGTGGAGCAGTATTTATCGCTAAATACTGCTACAGAGGTTTGATGCAGCTGCACCTACCTCCATACACTCCTGATATAGCTTCTTGCGTCTTTTGGCTGTTTTCACGATTAAAAAAATCGGTTAATGGACATCGATTTGACGATAAAGAGACTTTTGAAAGTAATGCGACGAATGCACTAAAGGTGATTCCAAAGTCTGACTATCAAGAGTGTTTCAATAAGTCGAAACATCGATATGAGTGTCTTATTCAATCAAATTTGGACTACTTTGAACGATATCATCCCCCGGATGACGAAGAATCAATCAAGCGCCGAAAAATCGAGGTAGGTCGGATACTTTTGGGACACACCTCGTATGTACTTGAAGATTTTAAGTCTGACCAAGACCTTTCATACAAAAACCGCATCAAAATCCGTTCAGTAGTTTTTGCATCCATCGCGATCAAACACACAAACAGACAAGAATTCCAAAATCAATATTTTTCATATAACATAACCCACAGAACATTAAAAAAGATTTTTCTTTGTTCTGTGACATAACCCAAGGAGTAACCAAATTCGAAAAGGACAAGTTGGTACGTGGATGCCAAATTCTTTGTATGCGACCATGATTGAAGATTTCAGCCCGACGTATGGGGCTCCACTGTGACTCTGGTCTGCAACCTTATCTGTATGTATACCTGCTGATTGACGGACACGGCTCTTGCGCAGCCTTCCCTCTTAGGGGTTAGGAGGTTAGTCGCCATTCGAATTAAAGAAGTAAGCAGATCCCAGCATCCAATGTGAAAGTTTCGGATGCAACTGGGAAAGCAAACCTATAAGAAGTATTTTATCCGCTCCAGGCGCTCTATTCAGTAAGGCTGCATCCGAAGTACGAGCGTTCAGCGCTCAGCGTTTTTTGATAGTGAAGAGCAAAATTTAGTCGATACGGTGTAATGTATCTATCTTGAAAACTAGTTCGTGGTATCAAAATAATAAAGTAATTTACGGCAAAAATTAAGGATTATCGATATGTACCGAACTTTTTTACTAATTTTTTTTCTTTATAACCTTTATCCCATACTAACAGCACGTTTTCAAAATGCATGATTTCCATTCGATTTGAAGGAAAAATCAACTTAATTATTTAATAATCTACCTACTATGCGATTCAGGTAAGTTGATAACTGTCATAATGACATTTTGATTCCCGTTGCTTACTTCATTGCATAAAGTAAGGTCAGCAAATACATTTTTTTACATCACTATTCCATCTGAGATAAGTACATACAATGATAAATTACGAAATAAACTATCGGTTCTTTTTTATATTTATTTATTTTTAATCGGGCGGTAACACTTCGAAGCCGCTTATTTTATCCTTTGCACTGTTATCGGAGCCGCACGAACAATTTCACGTGCTCGTGAATGTTCCACTGTGCCTTCCCTACTCATTTTAATCAAATTTAACTGTACCTAACAAAATAAACTTATCAAAACAATAACAAAAGTCTTTATCAAACACAATGTAACAACAAAAGTCAACAAGGACGCAACAAAATGGAGAAAATCGGAAATATATATCAATGGCTTTGGAAGCGTAGCTAGCGGCACACTATGACACCAATCAATTATGAACTATTATTATAAACTATTACTAAGAAAATATGTTATGTATTTAAGGAAAAAAAATAAAAATCAAGTCGTTGTTACCATAACAGGTATGAACCTATCCGACGCGCCGTGAAAATTTTGTTGCTAGCTGTACAATTTTGACGAGTACGGAATGAAGTTGGTGTCAACGCGATTATCTTCTTACTTGAATCGCATAGTACACTCTCTACAATCTACAATCACTCATCATAGTTACCTATTTTCAACTGAATTCCGTACAAATGTATATTTATAAATTTTCTTCGTAAGTTTTGACATCACAAGTGTTAAAAAAGCTAGTTTGCTGAATCATGGCCCAGTCTCGATCGAATGCATAATTTGATATTTTGATTAATGAAACACGTGGTATTGCTATCAGGAAGGAGTTAGAAGATAAAATCGGTTTATAGTTTAGTGTCCACAAGCTCATAAAATTGCATATAATTACGTTAGTCGGTTCGTTGTCAACTGCACAGTCGATCGATTGTACATGTTATCTGCATTACGGTTTAGATGTCACATAAACACGGATGGAGTGTGTTTGATTTTTATCTGCCGAGTTAAAACATACACGGTCACTTATATAGTACTTTATTACGTTCGGGGAAGTGATATCAACTTTATGCTACGAGTATTTTAAGACATTTTTCATTGAGGTATGTACTCAAACCCGAGAAGGTCATCTCGAAATCGGCGATGGCCCGGGTCAGTTGGGGTACGACTATGCGAGAGAGATACCTTTTAGGCACTAGGCACCATAATAGGTATCCAACTAATTATTAGCTATGTGCAAGTTTATGAGGATGTTAGTTACTCTTTTATGCAAAAACGGCTGGACTCATCTGTATAGATTTCTTTGTGTGGCCGGAATAGGATAAATAATTCAGGCGGACGAAAACGCGGACAGCTAGAAATAAAATTATACTTTATTTTTCTTACTCTCGTGGATGCACCATGTCGAATCAAGTGATGTGACGTCAGATAAATTTATTTAAAAATCATATACCTACTTAGATTTAATAAACAGTAGAAATTGTTATCTAATCTTAATCTTGATGTTTCAAGTACTAGGTATGACCTCTAAAATGTATGTCAGTCTTATTCTGTTGTTACGAAAATTTAGTGAAATTAATATATGGTCAGGAGTGAAATGGCTTCTTTTTTAAGTCGGTCAGGTCAACATGACTTCACCTCGCCTTATGGTAAGCTAAAGGCAAAGTCTCTGGAATGGGAGTCACCATTGCAAACACCGATAGTGCCACAATGGTGGCACTCGGCTTGACGGCCTCATCAAATGCTTTTTCACGCCCCGCTTAAAGGACCCGGGACTGTATGAGGAAGGAAACACCCCTTCTCAAAACTTTATTTTGCAGTGACGGTAGCAGCAGAGATGGGAATACATTTCAATTCTATCGAACAAGTTATTCAAGTTATATTATCTAATAATATTCACGAAGCTATTCTTATTAATGATTATCATGTATTGTACAAAAAATCAAAAGTACCTACGGCTCTGAAGCGATACTTGTGAGGCTGTCTGGAGATAAACTAAGTGTGATATTAATCAAATTTTGCGAACAACAGACTAACTCCAAGAACGATGCGTGATCTAATGATTGCCCAGAAATCAGATATAATGACCGTAGTGATTGTGCCAGGACGCCAGATGCTGAGCAAAACGAGGTACTTAGCTGCACTAAACTACACTCGAAGTGCCGTTTTCGCTTTCTTGGCAAAGTTTTACTATATTGAGCACGTATATTTGTAAATTCTGTGGTAAATCTACGCCAGAGCCCTGTACAATCACGTTCGAAGTTGTCTTTATTCATTGAATACTTCCCCACTTTTATACATCATTGTCATCTACCTGCCCTTGTCCAATTTATTTGGGGTCGGCGCAAAAGTCTTTCTCCCTCAAACAGTCCTCAGTAACTCCCTATCTTGCCATATCATCTTTTATGCATTCCATTAACCTTTTCTTATGTCTCTCTGTGCACCTAAAGGCCTCAACATTCATACTTTGAACCCTTTTAACGACATACTTTTTATCTCTTTTCATACCACGATAGTCAGAAATGTTCATTAATAAGTAATTAAACTACAGCTTCATATAATAACTCAAGTCAAGTATTAATAGACATGGTTTTTGTCGTGGAGTTTGTCACTCTGGTAATTAGTTGTTATCTGACACAAAGACGGTATAGTCTATCTCTATCTCAAGAAAAAAAGATCGTCGTCGATGTCAATGTTGATTTTTGTTGCGTGAGGAAAGGATGCTTCATTTACTTAAGATAAAGCTACTAATAGTGACTTCTATGCATTGCGTTTTATGTATATACTACCTGCTAAACAGTCAGCACGGAACAAATAAATTGTTATCGTGAAAACCAGTAATGGATCTCGAAAATGCTGTTTAACTACAAATTGGGCTCTAATCATAGAACTTTAAATAAAAAATATTATTAAGAGTTCTATAACTCTAAACAACATTTTTATATTTTGTAACTATAAAATATAAATATTTTTTCTTTAGGTAGATCATTAATTTTGGAAAATATGTGCTTGTCATCATCAACTTACGCTGACTTATTTTTTTTTTTGGAAAAAGCCTATAAGAAGTATTTTTGGATAAAACTAATTGGGCTACGTTAATGTTTTTCTTACAAAACTGAATGATGAGTTGTTGATGACTGAAATACCTATATAAGGAATATTTCTTAGAATTTTTTCCTTTATTAACTTTATCTTATCTTATACAAATGTATTTATTAAATTATTTGCATATACCTAATTAGGACCTTGAACTTTAAATATGTTTTATCATTCATTAGCATTTTTCAATGTGTGGGTAAATTGGTTACATCGGAAACTCAATATTAATCTCATAAATACTTTGGACTAAATACCTTATGCATAATGCCATTGAGTAACGTCCACCTACCTATTTGGTGTGATGTGTGATGATATAGTTCGATGTTGTGCCTATACGTAAGTACGAGAGCATGATAGTCGGATCTAGACTTACCTACCTTTAAATTAGTTAGTGTTAATAGTTTTCAGTTTTCATTAACATTAAAAAATAACGTTAGTTTTTAAGTTTTCTGTGAAACGTTGCGCATGAGTGTAATGGTTTAAATTATGTCAATATTTAATAGTCAAAAATCATGGTAAAACTTAAGCGAAGGCAACCAAAATCATGAAATTTATGTACCTATAGGAAGTACCTACCTACCTACTACTTCTTTTCATTACCAGCTTTCGGGACGTAAAAGAATAACGAAAGTAGCTTAGTTTAGCCTAGAATAATATCGATTATTCAAACTTGTACTAAACAGAACGTCAACAAACGCCACACAGCTCCTGTTAATCTACAAACTATATCAAACAAACAGTTGAATATTTAAATTAAGAATCACCGAGGTACCTACTTCATTTTGATGACGTTAACTACACTGTACACTGGGTAAGAATGTGCTATGCAACTAAATGCAAACCCATATGTCATCGCAATAAAGCTCCCATCACTTAGGTAGGTATATCAACTAAACACACGTTTCAAGTTACATTGAAAAATCGATTGAACACTGGCCACTCACCTTATACGATCAGCTTGCACCGGTGTCCGAGGATAGGATTATAGGTTATACCGAAATCGAAACCGAAACGAAGCACCGGGCCACGTGCTTTATATATAGCGTACACAACGCGAGCGAACGGCGCGCGAGTTAAAAACGGAATGAACGATGCAGCAAATGAGCAAACGTCAACGGTCCAATTCGCCAAAGCAAACGTAGACAATACACATGGTTGATGGTAGTGTGGCACAAGCAAGCGAGAATGATTGTTGCGTCATGGTCATGAAGTACGGAGTAACCGAGCAACGTAAAGTTTGGCTTCTCCACGCTTGGATATTGCCACGGCCGCAGCCGCACCTGGTGTGTGTTAGTCGGCCGATTGTGAACGCTCCTCGTCGCACATGTGGTGCTAACATTAATATTGACATTTTAATTTGGCCCTTAAAACTATAAACATTCGTGTACCTACGTATAACACGAGTGCGATACGCGCATATGTTGTGTGTGTAGTTCATTATGATACTGCGGTAGTATCGTGACGTATATTTGAGATATAATTGTTGTCACTCAACATCGTGATCATCTTGGTGCAAACTTTTACATGTTTTTCTCTTTTGGTATACTAAGATAGTTTTAAAATTAGAATTATAATCGCTGAGATGGGTGGATACTCTTCATTTGAGTGAGTAAGTACCTGTATAGCAAACTCAATGTCTTGGGCTAATTGCCCCTGTACAAACCACGGGACTACTAGTACCGCTTTGGTATTGATTGTCCTGTGGTTTACGCAGGGAAGTTATGGTTAGCATGCAAAGGCATTCTTCATTTGGTTACTACTAGACAGAAGGGCAAGACTAGGATGTTTTTTCAACTGAACTTTATGTAATACCTATCCCATAATATACCGTTCACTATGAAAGACTGGGCCCCGGAATAAACATCATAGCCATCCAATTTCTCCATCTTGGTAAGAGAAAGTTTATGACGTGAAGAGAGCGACGGTTATTACAAAATATTTTTAGCGCACCTACTTCTGTTATATACCTACGTTATAGCTATACTTTCACTGAAAATACAATATCAATACATATCTAAAAAAACAACTCTGTCATACAGATTTACAGGCAACATAATTCGTACGTGTTTAGTTTATGAATACATTAAAGATAGGTAGTGGTTATCGTTATCTACCTTATTTTGTGATTTTTTTTGATATATTTTTCTACATTTACCACTGCTAGACTAAGTATTTCATTCGCCACTAATAAATGTAAATATAATGTATATTATTAGGTACCTAAGTATTTAATTGATTCAAATTCTGAATTAAATAAACATTGAAACCTTTATAAGTAGGTAGGCACATCCCTAAAGTAAATATATGGGTCACATAGAAACGGTGCTAATGTGTTTCTGTGACTTGACCGATCGAACAACGTTTGTGACTCATCCACGATACATCCACCGCACTGTTTACTTTCGACATATTTGTCATTACACAGAATATACCATAGAACATAGGTACATCACAGGACTTCTGGGATCAATATCCTGTCTGATAGAGATATAAGATTAAGAGGAAACATACTTACCTACATACATGTAATCTTTTTGGACGGATCGGATGCCGGTATGGAGATAATTCATTGTTTTCTATGGTAAGAAACTCATCAAAGTTTTTGAATAATTTGAATCAAGGTTAGTAATGTTTATGCTATAGAATGCTTTAGTTTCTATTTTATTTACTTTATCTATACAGTCAAATCAAGTTCAAATTGTCTTGAAAGTAATTTATATTATGTTACTACTTTACTATTTAACAACACTCTTAACTTCAAGTTAAGAGTTTTCACTACACTATGCCTATTTAATTGACAGTTGTGTATTCGCTGATAGTAGGGGATTCATTCATCGTTAGTTAATCAAACAATCAATGAACTCGTAGTTGTACCCATGCCGTACCCGCAGTAGCTAGGCAACTTCTATCTAATTGTAAAGTAGCTGTGTCTGTAGGTACATTGAAGATATCTGAACATAAAATATACTGTTTGGAAAACTACTGAATGGATTTTGATGCGGTTGGATTTGTTTGAATGGTCTTGGTCAGATTTAAAATCTTACGCATTTGATCACAATTGGTTGAGTAGAACCGGAGATATAGCAATAGCAAAAATAACAAAAAACGCGAAACCGACGACAACGCGCACGAAGCCGCGGGCGTCGACAATTTTATTATGATAGTGCTAATGATATCAGCCTTGTATCCTTAGACTTTGGTTTGGTTTTTCTTTGCATGAACTCGGAGCATTGCATGTTTGGTATTTTTTTCAGTAATTCACTGGATCTATTAGAAAGTACATCATAATTACTTATTAATGAATGAAAAGTTTGATTTATACAACTATTTATTTGTTGTAGCATGCAATAAAGATATAGCACGATTTATTGTTTCCTTTCAAAAAGTGCATGAAATCTCTTAGCGATATTACATCACTGAGTATCATTGGTTATAATAAGACACAGATGAAATGTACAAGGTCGAATTTCCTACATTTTTAGCGGTAAATGAGACTTAGGTTACCGTGAGCGGTTATTAACCCAGTGTTCCAGACCCATTTATACCTTATTGTTAAACTAGGGAGGTACATACAGCACAAATAGGTAAATGTACGATCTTCATTTTCAAATTGCTAGGCACGAATTTTCTAACTTTAAATGCTTCTTTTTTTATTACTTTAACCCTAAAGAAGCCCTATTTCAACCCAAATTCGAACGTGGTTGGAAAAGGCTGAGGTTCAGTATTAAAGCTGATGCAATTTCGCATTATGTTTGAGTAAGTCGCTGAATGATTTAATTTAGATTCACAGTTGAACTCTACAAGAGGCTAGGGCTGTGATCGGGTTTCAGGCATTAAGTAAGTAACGTATTACCTACTCTTCCAGTGATGGGTTTATGCCCTTTCGGTTCGGTATAAATTTGTGTTTCACCTACTCCTTCAATTAATGTTAGATTTGACTAGAGAGACTAGACCTTGGTTGATCTCGCCATGGTTATTACACGAGAGTACCTACCTAGGTATCGGTTTGCTCGATATAATGATCTAGCCGTCATGTCTTAAATGAATTACGCTGGCGCTTGTGGTGGCCTTGTTGGATTAAATATCGTCACAGTATGTATCTCATAGATGTAGGTACTTATTATGTAATCGTTGCCTGGGTAACCATATAATTTTTAATAGCTAATGCCATGCATGCGTTATGCAACCTTAAGGTTTCCAGTGATCCTTTGGTCACGATGCACGGGCACGAAATTTGGACAAGGTAACAACAGTAATAATAATAAAATACATATTTATACAAAGGTTTTTTTTTACAAAACTGTAACTCCTGTTCACCAGGATCAACAGTAGTGCACCACGAATATAGCGAGTAATGACACTTGAGAAGTCCCAGGAAAGTTAAACAGTCTTGAAACCCGCATCGAAAATAATCAAAAGTAAGTACCTATATTAAATCTCTCCTTAGCAAAATGAGAGACCATAGACACAAATAGGCAAACTACCTAGAAAAGAAATTAAGCACCAAGGACATAAACATTATGGGTAGGAAGTGCTATATTTCATTCCAATAATATGTATGGTTAAAACGCCTAAATGCTCGAAAATTTGTCGCAGTTGACACGAGTTCCTTATACTCGTAACATACCTACCGCTCCACCTTATCGTCTGTAAAGTATTCAACATACATTCTTTGCCAGTACCTTTATTTTGCCGGCCACGTTTACTTTCCACAGGGATCCGTGATAGGGCTTCTTCAGGCTCTAATCATTATTGAAGTCGTTGCATATTATAAATTATTTTACGTATCTTTAGGAAAGCAATTTTAAAACATTGTATTGTTATAAAGGATTCCCACGAGATTTCATTAACTGAATCGTAACAATACAAGTGCAATGTTACGTACAATATACGTGATGAGATTAATAAAAATTCATATCTACAATATAGTCATATGCACACGAACATTCAGTTGATAAACATTGTAAGTAGTTATTGTTCGGTATGGAATTTGCACAGCGGTCTTTATAAAAGCTGAAATCATCTACCTGCCCTTGTCCCAATTATTTGGGGTCGACGCAACATGTATTTTACCTCCATACATTCCTGTCAGATGTCATCTCTTCGGTTACCCCCTTCCTTGCCATATCCTCTTTCATGCACTCCATCCATCTTTTCTTAGGCCTACCTCTACCCTTAAAGCCCTCCACATTCATATTTAGAACCTTTTTAACAACATTGCTTTCATCTCTTCTCATAACATGTCCATACCACGACAGTCGCTCGCTTCTCAATTTTTCATTTATTGGTGCAACTTTCAAACTTCCTCTAATGTACTCATTCCTTATTCTGTCCATTCTTGTCACACCACACATCCATCTTAACATTCGCATCTCCGCTACATGTAGTTGTCTTTCTTCCTTCGCTTTCAAAGCCAAGCATGACGACCCATACAGGGCGGCAGGTCTGATAATGGTTTTATAAATTTTCCCCTTAAGCTTAAGGGGAAACTGCGGGTCACATATCGTAGTCTTGACCTGCCGCCATTTCATCCAACCTGTGTCAATCCTGTGCTTCACTTTACCTGAACCTTGGCTGAAACCGCGAACTTATTCTAAACCAAGAATGCATTTTTCACATAACTTTTTATTTTATTGGTAATAGGCTCGCGTTTGACCGCAATCTCACATATTGGTAAGTGATAATGTGGTCGACGGTGGAGCACGCTTGCCTAGAAGTAACCTATTCACTCTAGACTTGAAGACTCCCAAGTTGTAGCTTTCCGGAAATACAGACTCAGGCAGGGCATTCCACTCTTTAGCAGTACGCACGATGAACGTACTGACAAAACGCTTTATGCGTACGAGTGGGATATCCACCATGTACCGGTGGCGCGTTGCCGTACGTCTGGTCGTTCGGTGATGAAACGGGCTTGGAGGAATTAGGTCATGTATCTCCAGTGCACATTCCCTGAAGTGCAACCGATAAAAACAGAGAGGCTAGCTATTCTACCCCGATGTTCCAAGCTCTGAAGCTTAGTCTCAACCAGCGCATCGCAGTTGGTGAGCCTCTTAGCCCTTCTCTCAATTGACTCGAGTGCTTCGAGTTGGTATTATTGCTGAATTGTTTCATGCGTTAGAAATACACAAAAGCTCGTAGAACGATACTCAGAAATGAATTTCGACAACGCACACACTCTACATCCTCTGATCAGAGTATGTAACTGAAGAAAGAATAAAATTGAGAATACTCAACTAATACCTAAATTTACTTGAAGTGAAGAAAAAGTTACTTGAACAAGATTGCCTCAGCATGGCGTCCGTAGACTCCGTAGACATACATTATCTTTTCCTTTCTCTTCAAATAGGTAGGTAGCTAATTTATAATTTCATAATAAGTAGTACTAGGTTGTCTTTTCCTGATCATATCTATGATTCTATTTAGCCAAATAGGGGGGATGTAGTAAGCCTTTCGAAGAGCGATACCTTTGCTTGGGCCCTCTCCACAAGTAGCCCCATTGCCGTAAAACCGATTATTACACCACGATGGCATCAAACATACGGCACATTTTAAGTCTGATCTTTCTTATAGAAAACATTGCTTCAAAATTAATAACAACGTGAACAAACAGACAAAAATTTGAAAAGTATTGTTATAAATATTTTTGTGTTCATAATCGGTAAATATTTTCACTATACAGACACAATTAATTTACAATTTTATAATAAAAATCTACTACCTAACTAATGATATTCATTTGTAGATCTATCACATCATTAAAGATTTTTTGTATTACACTTCAGCTGTAAATTGTTATTACTTTATAGGACGAATGTTATGACTCGATGTTATCAAGTCGAAACATTGATTTGTTGCATCGAATCACTTATCAAAACTGTCGTCCTATCAACTGATTGTGCTAATCTACCTAGAGGTTACGCCAATGGTGACGTCATTGCAGGTAAAGGTAACACAGTTCGTAGGCTTGTGAAACTGTTATTATAATCATAGTCATTCCTGTTGGGAGTTACCCGTTTTTGATACAATTACCATTTTCAAGCCATATTTGACAGCCTTTATTTGCGTGTGAAAACCTATTTTTTATACCTATACTTATTGAAAGTTTATGCACACATAATAAAAACTGTAGGTACATAAAATGGATAGCGGAGATAGTAGTACAAAGGTTAGGTACCTACTGCTTATTTCTCGAAGAAAATTCTTCCTGCAGACCGGCGAGTAAATCGTAGAGATATCAGAGAGTAGAGAGAAACCTAAGTGGGCATCTTGAAATTTTAAGGGGGCAAAATCAATGGAATTCGATGGCCATAAAAGGAGTAAACTAATGTTAGTGGTTAGATATCGTATTTGAAACTAGAAAATAGCTATTAGAATACACAATGACTAGACTATTTTTTAAAGACCTATTCAATAGGTATGATACGAGTAGATGACTGTCACATTCACAAACTTATGGAATAAGATGACAGACGGAATATTGAAATAAAATGTAAATAATCGTCTATAACGCACGATCTCTTTGTTTCAAGTCCACCTCTGCCTTTCTTTTTTCTTCTCAAAGTACCTAAGTACCAGAAGTTAAAAAATAAATTATTATAATTACTTTTATTTATTAATCTTAATCTTAATATATATAAATCTCGTGTCACAATGTTTGTCCTCAATGGACTCCTAAACCACTTAACCGATTATAATAAAATTCGCACACCATGTGCAGTTCGATCCAACTTGAGAGATAGGATAGTTTTTGAAACGGATTTCGACATCCACGCGGGCGGAGCCGCGGGCAATAGCTAGTATAATATAAAAATGAATTCCTATTTCCCTTGGTCACAGCATCACGCGTAAACTACTGGACCGATTTCGTTAATTCTTTTTTGTTGTGTTTGTTATTGTCAGGAGAAGGTTCTTATGAAAGAAAAAGTCAAGAATGTTGCGCGGGACATTAGAAAATTTAAGAAAATTTAACGACCTTATTAACTTATTAGGAGACGGACATAGGATACTTATTATCCTGCCACGGGGACGACGTATGCCACGGGCGAAGCCGCGGGGCACAGCTAGTTTGTTTATAAAAAACTAATGTGCGCTGTGTTCATGAATAAAGACAGTTTTCCTTCTTTCTTTCTTTTAAAACTGTGTAACTATAATATTCTAGGAAAATGAAACTCGACAAGCAGGAATTTACCAAATCTCTTTAATTTTGTTTACCTTTCTTTGTTAATAATTTAACTAGTTACATTCAGTAGACGAAATTATACCGTCATGCTTCGATTTTCGGCTTTTATCTAATTGGGTCCCGCAGAGATAAATATCTTAAGTAGGTACCTTGAACCACAGAATAAATAAAAGTTGTAATAGTAGAGAAGCTGCACTCCTTTGATCTTGAAGATAGCCTTATTAAAAGCCTACAGTATTAGGTAGGTACCGCAATCTTACCTATGCATTAGAATAATAATAAAGCGTACAAAAGTTGCAATCCTTTATTTTTGAAGTAAGCTGTCCGTTTTTATAGTTTACAAAATTAGATAAGTAGGTAGGTACAGCTTTTTACAGTGCAGTGTTAAAACCAAATATCTGTGCTATTGCTTGTAAGATTATCTCAAAAGATATTTAGGTAGAGATAGAAACATTCGAAGCAAGGTTCCGAGACGGCTGACCGAGCAGTGCAGCAGCTTTGTGCTTTTCGTGTCATGTGTGTGTTCGCAGGCGCGTGGCAGCCCCGAACTGCTAGAAATTAGAAAATCTCAGGTTGCCACGAGCTGTAGGTATGGAGTTGGACGAGTGACGGATGCCAGCTTGAACTCAATACTGTTCTTTGTTTAGGTACGTATTATACCAGTATGAATAGGGATTCGTTACGATAATTGAAATAAAATGAGCAGATCAGAAAATGAGGTCGCACGGATAATTCTGGAGGTCCGACGGATAGGAAGGTATAGGTATTCTAGTCAATCATTGGCGCCGAACCGAATGATCTACAAAACTTTAAATAATCAAATAAATATAATATCTTTAACCCCAATTGCATCATAAGCTTGCACTTTAGAGTCCGCCCTCCTGGTTCTATTTTTCATGAATTGACTTTTATGGGAGCAAATTACGTCTGACCCCCAACCCATAGAGAAAAGACTACCCCCCAGCCTCGTCCATCAATCAGCAGATTGAGCAGTTTGCTAGTGAAATTGGCTTGGGCCGCGAAAATCTATAATGGTACACACGTCGCGTCGTAGGTAATAATCCTTAAGGTATAAACAAAGGAACAACTATTTCTACTTCTTGTTGACGCAATTATTTCTGGTATATGAATAACAATCATTGCTTATATTACGTAATTTCCTCGTAGGTAAGGCAGCGGGCGACACGCGACATTTTGAACTATTCAGTGCAAATGTTTAATTGTCCTCTCATTTAACCACAGTCTTTGTTCTATGCATTTAAATATTTGAACATTTTGAACGACACGCGTATTCGAATTTACCAATTCATAGTTATATATACATACCGATACTTGTACAGTGTACAGGGTACCTACTTCAACTTGAGTTACTAGTTGATGCCGCCCGCCCGGTGGTCAGTTTTTTTATATATATATGACACGTCAATTTGACTTCTCCTCGGATAGTAAGCTGAAGATAAAGTCTCAGGAAAGAGGGTCACCATTACATACACGTACCATGTTAACAACGGTGGCACTCCGCTTGACGGCCTCATCAAAAGAGTATTGTCGTCGCAGCACCGCGTGACAACCCACTGCTTATCGTTTTTAGTAATCAAACATATCCACGGCAGTTTTAAGTCTGATTAAAAGTCTAATACTTAGAAAAAACCGCATGAAAATTCGTTCTGGAGTTTTGGCATCCATCGGTAGGGTACCATCGCAAACAAACAGACAAGAGAACCAAATTAAAAGTTTTGTGTGCAGAATCGTTCATATATCATAATCATAACCCTAAGTTATTTTTCCGAAATATCGTTAATGTACAGAAAAAAGTACCTACTTAATTATTTCACTCATAACACATCTACCTATAGACTTCGTAAGCTTTGAAATCGTTAGTAAGTATATGTTTAAACCGTAAATTTACTGAATAAGGTCCTAGAATTTGATTTAGGCCACGATACTATACCCGTATCAATAAAAAAGCCATAATATTCACACTCCTAGCGGTGCGTTGCTGTGGTTCGGTTGACGACCTGGCCCTCAATTCAGCTATTTTGTATGAAACCAAGCCGCTGCCATTCCACTGACACTGAAAAAATGCCATTGAATTTTAGACATTCGACATCGAAATAAGTATCTACGTTTAAATTAAATCTAAAATAAAATGCGTTGGTAGCTGAATGGATAAGGACGCGGCCTCTGCTCAGAGGTACCGAGTTCGAATCCGGCCGGACAGCACCAATGTGAATTTCACTAGGTGGAATTTATATGTGCTAATCACATAATTTATCATCTGCTGACGGTGAAGGAAGACATCTTGAGAAAACCCACATGTCTTAGAAGAAAATTCTAAGGACATATCCGATCTACCAACCCGCATTAGGCCAGCGTGTGTGGATTAAGGCCTAAACCCTCTCAGCTCTCTCGTTAGAGGAGAGGAGACCCGTGTCCAGCAGGGCGACATAAATGGGTTGCTATTATTATAAATCTAAAATGAAATGAAGATGGTTATTTTCTCTTATTACAAGTATACATCAATTCATTACCCTTGCAATTCAGCAGGACATCCCCATTCGCCATCGGGCTGGTTATGTCGGACTCGAACTGACTAAAACAGCACCATTGTAAGTACCTACCTACCTACCTACCTGCTAATATGTGAAGCTATAGTATTACGTCATGAAGATCTTATCGGTCACTCGTTCACTTATCTAGTTATTATAGATTTTCATTTGCGCTTTATTTGTTTACTAGCGACCCGCCCTGGCTTCGCACGGGTGCAATGCTGATACTATTTCTGCATGTATTATACATATAAACCTTCCTCTTGAATCACTCTCTCTATTGGAAAAAACCGCATCAAAATCCGTTGCGTAGTTTTAAAGATTTAAGCGCACATAGGGATATAGGGACAGAAAAGGCGACTTTGTTTTATACTATGTAGTGATGATTAAGTAATATTTTAGATTTTATTTTCATACAGTTAAAGTCTAAGACTAGGTAAATGGCATTTTTACGAAATTTAAATAGGAACTCTTAGATTAAATGCCTGTCTAACAAAAAAAATAACAATTCGTCTATGTAATGACAAAGTAATGCCCGAACATACACATCAACATCCGAACAAAGTACGTACAAAAATAAACATCCGAATTGAGAACTTCCTCCTTTTTCGAAGTCGGTTTAAATAGCAAAATTGAAGCGCTGCACTATGGGATAGAACCGTGCGTACCGTCTCAAAAATAGGTTTTCGTAATGTTCTATATTGAATATTTTGTTAATGCATATGTCTAACTGAATGTTCAATGCATATTATTTAGCAGTGAAAATACACAATTTTTCATTTTTTTGTATTAGAATAGGGCTTGCAAGTTGACGCTCAAAATTAAGTCAATTATGTAGAACACAATTCCACCAGTTTACATGGTCATATTTGCATTAATTTCCCAGCAAATTTGTAAGTGTGATATATGGTTAGAAAGGTGATGAAGTACCCTATTTAAAAATAATTTAAGTGAACCATTATGTGAAACCTGGGGAGGTATAGAATTTTTATTTCAGGACCTAATATTCTATCCTTATCGGAAACTTTGCATAGACTTTTGACAGTTAGCGGTGTCTGCCGATGTCGTAATTTTGATAGCATCGTATAGAGCAGCTAATATAAAAGTCAGGGCAAAAAAAATTAACTGCCCGAATCTGCCCCCCTTGAAATGAAACGAAAAATGGCTAATGAGGAGAAAATACAAAATATTCCAAAAATGATTTTAGTTGAGATTAAATGAGATTTTTGGATATTTAGATTACTTTTGACCTTTTTTTCTTAAACAATATTATCTATTTACTCAATCTTTAGGTAAAGTGCGAGTTTTGGGTAATGTTTTTTTTTATCGTTCCTTCAGATGTGGTTAATGTTTTGTTATCACTGTGTGAATTACATGTTTCTCATAAAGTTTATGTATTTCTCTATGGAAAAAGGAGCAAGTGGTATCTAGTTATAGTTGTTAGTATACATTATATCAGTACCTACCTACTACTAACCACCTTCATATATATTGGTTAGGAACTTGATAATGACACTTGATAGTAATATTTTTTCACACGAAATTTCAGTATAAAAGTTATTGATTTACGTTGTCATTTACCAGTACTTTAGTGTGCTTTAACATAATATAGTCTTCACCATCCTCGGTAAAAAAGTAGTGCCTAGTTAAAAGTAAAAACAAAATGAGTGAATTTGTTGTACCTCGACGAGTATTATGCGAATGTTTTATTGACTATAATGGAATAAAATCATAAGATATTCAAAAATCATTTCTTCTTCAACCTAGCGTTAATCCCAGTCGCACCCAAATCATTTACTTTGGAGTCTGGGGTCCGCTTTACCAGTCTTAACTGCGGATTTGGCTGGACCTCGATATTTTCCGTGAAGTGACTGCCATCTGACCTTCACAACCCAATGGTGATATTAGGCGATATCGAAGCATTGCAATTATACCATTAAATTTGTCGTCTGAAAAAAGTGAATTAATTGTGAAACGTATTCAAAAAACACTTATAACAGCGTTTAACGATCGGTGGACCAAATCTAACCTAACTAAAGAACGTTTCTTTAGTGAAAATATACCGTGGTTAGACGGGGAACTTATTCCCGAAGGTTCTATGTTATTCTGCAAACCTTGGCATCCAGTATTGCTGTAAATCCAGAAAAAAATTGGTGAATATAAGTACTCGTGGAACCGCACAAATGTACATAACAAAATATATGTGGTACTATGTATAATATGCCTTCTTCAGTACATAAAGTCTTGATACACGGGGCAAGTATATGACATTTTGCTTTTCTGCCAATTATCAGTACTGCCCAAGAATCGCGTAATTTCAGATTACATCATGCTAGAAAATGCTTTAGGTCCGCAACAAACGAAGACGTATTTCATGGTCTTCTATTTACGTCAGATAGGTACTTAAATATCAAGTATTAGAAAACCATCAGTCACTATGTCCAAGAAATTGTTAGATGAAGCTAAGAACCTCTTAACTATTTAAATCGAAATAATTTCGTACATTATTTGTAAAACATATTTTCGGAGTGGATTATTATATATTTGTCATTTATTTAAATGCAAGATTTATATAAAATAACATAAAATAGGTTTAATATCATAAAACTGTAATATTATAATTCAATAAGTTAACTAAACCATGTTTTAATATTAAAATAATACATTTTTATTTTGTTTTATTTTTTTATATATTATTCATTAAACATTTGACAATGATACATTCATTATTGGATTGTATACACTCTGGAGACACTAAATGCCAAATTTCAGCGATTTACTTTAATCAACAAAGAAGTTACAGATTTTTGAGACGCTACGGACGGTTCTGTCCCACTGTGCGCTGCCGCGCCGCGCCGCCGATAGCTTTTGCATTTGCGTGTCAGCTGCACTTGAATTGCACCGAGCAGACATAGAGAAAATCAATAAACTATCATTGTTTTGTAGATAAGTAGATATACATCATATATATATAATATAGGTGTTGGCTGAACTAGTACTTTCTGCATTGTAATTGCATTGCGATTGGGGTGAAAGGTGCAAATAGTATCTAACTGATTTTTATTTGCAACTAGCTGTGCCCACATTTTATTGCGCGGATTCTTTTCCTAAAATAAAACTAGTCTATCTTACGCCTTATTATGAAATCGGACCAGCCGTTTCAGAGATTACCTCATTCCAACAGACAGAAAGTCAGATAGACACACACAAAAAAATAAAATAGCTTTTTTATTAGCATCGAGTCTAACTCGTTTGCATTTATTTAAAACCTGTTATTTTGATATTACTAACTTTGTTTTTTAAAGATTTCCTAGCACTAGAGTATTGTATTGTAGAGTCGTTCGGTGTAGAGCGGGAAACACTACTGACGGTGGAGGTGAGTGCTGACGCGTCGCAAGGCCACTGGAGTGGCAGGCGTGTAAATAGCCGTGTCTTCCAAAGCGGGTTGAGAACAGGTTACGACCTACCGTGGAGTTCGGGTTCAGTCCAATTGTCTATGCCGACAACCAGAGGGGCCATGCAGCCACACAGTAAAAATGAGTATATCACTCACCCAGCGCTGGTGTTCGGCTGCTGTTCTGGTTCTGCTGCTGCTGCTGCTGGTGGCCACCAGCCGATGTCGTTTCGTATGCGGTGTCCGGGATCCGCAGTAGACCCGGGGCGAAAACACTAAGTTGTGTTTCAAGCGGTGAGCCGCGCGGAGCGTCTATCTCGAAAGGAGGCCGCTGGAGGCGTCTATCTCGAAAGGAGCTCCAAATTTGACTGCCGTGTCGCTCGCAAATCAGCTGACTCGCGCCGCTCGCAAACTCACAGCCGTTAATTTTAAAATCAGCAACATACCCACTTACCGGTCGCTAACAAGTACCCCCCAAGTTTGACAAATAAACATATGGACTGGTACCCGCCACAACACGCTCCCCGCCTTGACGAGGTCCAGAGCAATAAGTAAAGAGGAGAGCTAAGTAATTGGGTGACGATAATCTGAGCGGTTAAGTTAAGTTAAGTAAATAAAATTATAAAACGGTCTGAGTACATTAATGAACTGTTACAGCGGATGCAACAGCACACAACAGCGGTATAAACAAAACAAACAGATATTCAAATTGAATTCGACTGTTGATTGTTAATTATTAAACTTATAACTAAATACTAGGCTAAGTTGCGGGTGTAATTAAATATAGTGAAATTAAGAATTTATTGCGTTGGCAAAGGATACAGCTTAGTTACAGGACGTTTATATAGTCCTGACGCGGTTTTAATAGAAGCTACTCTAACTACGCCATCCGAGCCCGGAAAAACTTCGGTTACAATACCCAATGGCCACGACAAAGGTGGTACATTATCTTGACCCAAAAGTACAATAACACCGATCTCTATCGGACGATCAGGCGTGCACCATTTCTGACGAGTTTGTAACGTGTTTAGGTATTCAACTCGCCACTTTTTCCAGTAGGATAATACAAGTTGATCAAGAAGTTTCTTACGATTTGTTAGATTTTTGCCTTCCTCCGTTAGTTCAGAAGAAGGCAAGTACGTTAACGGGCTAGCCATTAAAAAATGCGCCGGTGTGAGCACCTCGGGGTGAGGGTCCGCAGACAAAACGCTAAGCGGTCGAGAATTTAGAAGACACTCTATTTGTACTAAAACTGTTAAGAGTTCCTCATACGTGAGAAGTTGTTTCCCTATGACTCGGAATAAGTGAGTCTTTACGCTTTTAATATTTGCCTCCCAAAGACCTCCGAAGTGCGGAGCGCGCGGTGGGATCGTAGTCCACTTAATGCGAGTTTTGAGAAGTTCTTGTTTGATGTCGGATTGGACATTCGAATCTAATAAAAATGAATATATTTCATTAAGCTGTGCCCTCGCACCTATAAAATTAGTACCATTGTCCGAGTACATAACGGACACTGGACCGCGGCGAGCAATAAACCTTTTAAAGGCGGAAAGAAAAGCCTCGGATGTAAGATCCGAAACAAGTTCGATATGTATGGCCTTAGTGACCAAGCATATAAACAAACATATATATACCTTCTGCGAGCGTTGACCTCTACGACGAGTAGGTATATAAGCAATAGGACCAGCTAGATCCACCCCAGTATGCACAAAGGCCTTAGCATCGCAGATACGATACCCAGGTAGATCAGCCATTTTGGGTGTTGGATGTATAGGTTTTAAATGAAAACATGTATTGCATTTGCGGCAGCGAGAACGAATAACTGTCCTACCATCCAATATCCAAAACCGCTGCCTAATAATTGACATTAATAGTCCGGGACCCGTATGACAGTAAGCCTTATGATAGTGATCAATTATTAAATCAACTATCCGGTCATGTTTAGGTAGTAGTGCGGGATGTTTGGCTTCGTATGGTAAGTCAGACTTAGAAAGTCTGCCCCCAACGCGCAAGACACCGCAGTCGTCAACAAAAACCGACAGACCGCGCAACTTTTTAGACGGGAGTTCACCGGCTTTAAGCAGATTAATTTCGTTGGAAAAGTGAATATTTTGAACAACGCGAACAATAAACCTTTCAGCGGCGTAGATATTCTCAACAGCGTCCCGACCGGGTAGTCTGTTCGTGAATTTAAGAATCCACATAAATATACGTAGTATCTTATTCCACGAACTGACGCGGTTAGCTATGGACTCCAAGGCATGCGGTTCAGTCTTTGAAGCCTCAGCCAGGAACGCCTTCGCTTTCAACTCCGGTAAAGTATTAAATTCGGTCGGTGTGAATTTCAAAGGCCATTCACTTATAGGTAAATGAAGCCAGGTAGGGCCGTCCCACCATAGCGCATGTGCGATCAAATCCGACGGCAGCATGCCGCGTGATAAACAATCACTAGGATTTGTCTTTCCAGACACGTGATTAAAACAAGCCGCGGGTAAATTTTCCTGTATTTTAGCAATACGATTGCTCACGAAAACAGACCATCTATGCGGAGATGAATGGATCCATGAAAGAGCTATAGTGGAATCTGAAAACGCGTAAATACCCTGAATAGGTACGCGAGCGGAAAGCTTATCTTTGACCACGCGAACAAGCTTGGAAAGAAGCAAAGCGGCGACAAGCTCCAAACGAGCCAGCGTCGTAATCTTAGCGGGGGAAACCTTAGATTTAGCACATAGGAGCCGGACCGTGATATTCCCTTCAGGGTCGGTTATGTGAAGGTATATACAACAACCATAACCACTAAAGCTGGCGTCGCAAAATGCTACAATATTTACCACAGACTCCCTAAAAACCCCAATATGTCGCGGTATTTTTAAAGAAGAGAGTGCAGAAAAATCACGTGTAAAAGCCGAGAACCTATTGACTATATGTTCCGGAGGAATCTCATCCCAATCTATCTTAGCCAACCAGAGTTCCTTGATGAGGATTTTAGCGTACAAAACGACCGGAGCCACAAGACCCAGCACGTCAAACAAGCGGGCCACCAATGATAAAATAGTGCGTTTAGTGCATTTATTTTCAACAATGGCGGTAGTCAAAGAAAACTGATCGTCAGCGGGTTCCCAGGATAAGCCAAGGATTTTAAAATTATTTGAATTTTTATCTACCGGAGAGAAACATACCGGCGAGCGATGAGATTCCGGAAGTGTCTCTAATACAGCGGGCTTATTACTTGCCCATTTTATCAGATCAAATGAACCTATCTTAAGTAAATCAATTAATTGGCAAGATAAGTCAACTGCCAATGGTTCATCGGGCACTGAATAAACATAATCATCCATATAAAACTGAGTTTCAACTAATTTAGAAGCCTCAGGAAAGCGGTCACTATGCTCACACGCTAAGCTACGCAATGTGCGCATAGCTAGGTACGGACTAGGTTTTAATCCGAACGGTAAATGATTAAAATGAAAAGTACGTATGTTTTCACTTTTATTAAAACGAAATAAAATTCTTAAATATTTACGATGGTGCTCATTTACCCCGACTCTCAAAAACATTTGTTTAATGTCTGCGGTCATAGCTACAGGAAAGGTGCGAAAATCAAGTAGTAATAAAAACAAATCAGCCTGTAAATTAGGTCCGACATGCAGGACATCGTTGAGTGACAACCCTGAGTGAGTTTTGGCACTAGCGTCCAAAACCACCCGAATGGTGTCCTTGTCCGGTCTAATAACGGCGTGATGCGGTATGTAGTAGCCTTCCTCTATTATTTCAGAGTCGGGTACCTCCGACAAATAACCCTGAGCTATATACTCGGCGATGGTTTTATTATAATTCTCGCGTAGGGTAGGTGATTGTGCGAATTTTCGCTCGAGTGCAAGCAGGCGCCTATGAGCCACTCCGCGAGAATTACCCAACTCCGAAGGGCTTCGCGAGAAAGGTAAATCAATAAAATACCTACCGTCTCTAAATAAAACTGAGGAATTAAAACTATTTTCGCATTCTAACTCTTCCGGACTAATAAATCGCTGAGTCGGAATTTCCTCTAGCTCAAAAAATCTTTGTAAATTTGACTCAATGTCAATATTCGTAATCGCGGTAAATGAAGAAAAGGTAGGTTTCGTATCATTACGACATACAATGTCTCCCATGAGTACATAACCGAAACTAGTAAGTATTGCGGGTGGTGCGCGATTACCCGAATCGACCCTATTTCCCAAATAAATATACGGAAATAGTTGTACACCAAGAACTAAATCGATTTCACCAGGTACATTCCAGCTTAAATCGGCAAGCGGTAAATTATTCAAGTATGAAAAATCATCATTTATTTTTATATAATTGGAGGGTAGTCTGTCTGTAATGCAGTCAACCACCAACGCATGAATATAATATTTATTATTAGGATTAATGCGCGATTCGATTGTAAAATTAATAAACCCATGTACGGGTCGCGAGGTATTGCCTACACCTTGCAGCGACGAATTGCACAACTTAACAACCGGTATGTTCAAACGTTTACAACAATCCACGGTAATTAAATTATTTTGTGAGCCGCTGTCTATCAAACACCTAATCAACCTTCTATCTTGGCCCTTGCAATGCGCATAAACTTGCGCAGTTGATAATAAAATCGTAGTGTTCGACTTAGCGCCCGCTGTGAGCGAAACCGAATGCGTCTCGCTTAGCGACAAAGCAGGTGTAGTCAAGTACCCAGCCTGCGCGCTGTCGCTCTCAACGGCCGGAGTTCGAACCGGCTGCGTCGCCAGCGCGGTCACAGACTGATTATTAGTCGGGATATTATTTTCACTCGAAAAATGTAACAACGAATGATGTTGTTTGCCACAAACATTGCAAACATTACGCGACTTGCACTTATATATCGAATGTGTTAAGCTCAAACAGTTTATACAGCCACGATTCGACTTAACAAACTCGAACCGGGCCCGCGGTGAATCAAAATTTTTAAACTTAGCACAATTGTACAACCTATGTTCTATATTATCGCATAATATACAGCTGGACTCGGAAACCGGTTTTTTACTAACGACGAACGCTTTCGACGTGCTCTGTGCGCCACGACTGTTAGACGCACTAGCCCTCGCACGCGGCTCGACCTTAGAATTTTTATTTTGTGACCTCTCAAGTACTTTAATATATTCCTGTATAAATGAGATTAATTCGACACTGGAAGGGAATTCTTTCCCACTGACGCTGTTCTCGAACTGTTGACTTATTTGTGAGTCGAGTGGTTTCAACCCACAATACAACAGAACGAAATCTAATAGGTCGGGTATGCCTAATTGTTTCAATGCAGCGACAGACGCGGAATATTTTTCGATATAAGCACTTAAACCAGCGGCATTAACAGTGCAACATTTAGTATTAAAAATATTGTTTAGGTAATGTTCACCTAAACTGCGGGTGTCTTGATATTTTTTTATCAGACTGTCCCAGATAATTTTATAGGTATCTCCTGATGGAATAATACCTGCGGTTATATTTGATGCACCGTGAGTCAGATTACTAATTAAATACTGCACGCGCTGTGCATCCGTGAGATCGGTATTAAGATGTACGTTTGTTCGAAATATCTCATAAAACATCGGCCAATTCTCGGTATTTCCGTCAAAAGTACGCAACTTAATAGGCGGTAACATAATGTTGACTTTTTCCGGAGCAACTGTGCCTGATTCAAAATTAGATTTAGAAAGTATGAGATTGCGTTTATATTTGATACTCGAGTATAAATCCTCAATCGAACTCAAACATGAATAATCTGGTGGGGTACCGTCCACTTCAAAATTTATTTGATTAATTTTATCGATTATTTCCTCAAATTTTCCGTACAGTTCAGTAATTGACTCAGATTGCGCCAAGAAAGATTCGTTCGAACGCGAATCATAATTCGAAATATTTTTACAAGAATTATACAAACGATTCATTCGTTCGAAGATAGCCTCTTTTTTAGCAGTTAGCTGCGTTATATTTATTCGAGACTTTTCGATAGACATTGTAAAGTGTATGTATTTAACAAACAACTCAAGCAATATGAAACGATTTAAATAAATGCGGTATGGCGCTCACACTTACCAAGACTTACGTAAGTATGAAACGGCACTAAATTAATTAAAGCGGGTAGGAAATTTTAACTACTAAAATTGCCTATTATTAAAATAATACTGAAACCTATCAGGCTCGTAAGGACCATAAAATGGAGTGGCAGGCGTGTAAATAGCCGTGTCTTCCAAAGCGGGTTGAGAACAGGTTACGACCTACCGTGGAGTTCGGGTTCAGTCCAATTGTCTATGCCGACAACCAGAGGGGCCATGCAGCCACACAGTAAAAATGAGTATATCACTCACCCAGCGCTGGTGTTCGGCTGCTGTTCTGGTTCTGCTGCTGCTGCTGCTGGTGGCCACCAGCCGATGTCGTTTCGTATGCGGTGTCCGGGATCCGCAGTAGACCCGGGGCGAAAACACTAAGTTGTGTTTCAAGCGGTGAGCCGCGCGGAGCGTCTATCTCGAAAGGAGGCCGCTGGAGGCGTCTATCTCGAAAGGAGCTCCAAATTTGACTGCCGTGTCGCTCGCAAATCAGCTGACTCGCGCCGCTCGCAAACTCACAGCCGTTAATTTTAAAATCAGCAACATACCCACTTACCGGTCGCTAACAAGTACCCCCCAAGTTTGACAAATAAACATATGGACTGGTACCCGCCACAACAGCCACCCCAAACCTACTTCTGGGTCGCAAGTCCCAGTCACCGTCACGGGGTTCCTCTCTGTACCCGGCGAATCCATGGAATTCTGAGAATCGGATCTCTATTTAGGTCAGCGTTGATCGGTCGGTCTAGACTTGAATATTCTCAGGTCGTAGCTTTCCGGAAATACAGACTTAGGCAGAGCATTCCACTCTTTAGCAGTACGCATGATGAACGCAGTGGCGGATTTACCAGTAGGCTGAGTAGGCTGGAGCCTAGGGCGGCAGATTTTAGGGGGCGGCAATTTTGAGCCAATTTTTTTTTTCTTTCATAAATAAAAAAAAATAACTTTATTATATACACAAACGAGTTTTGGGGAGCGTTTTCTTGGAGAGTCATATCTTAATCCACCTTCTAATTAGTACTCGCCGCTGTTTTTAGCTCTTCAATAGCAGGTATACTCTTCACTAGGACACGTCACAATTACGCGTGGTCAGTCGCCGCCTTCTACTGCGATGCGTGGTCGGCCGCCGCCTCATTCTGCGAGCAAGTGATGCTCGAGAAGGAGGCGGCGGAATGGTTTCGGGAGAGGCTGCACAGAGCTCACCCGGACGGTGACGTGCGCAGACGCCGCAGGCGTCGGAGGTCTGACGACTTTCGTCCTCTATGAACGTAGGCCTGGGGGTGACGGGTGGAGCCGTCTGTCACCCTAGCAGAAGCAGACCAAGGCGGCAGCGTGCACAAGCACGCCCCCCCCCCCCCCCCCGAATGCGAATACCGTGGTTCCCAAACCCGAGGGGGCCATCTCGAATCCGGAAATGGCCCGGGTCAAGCTGGGGTGCGAGGGAAATGCTCTATGGGCCACCTCACACCTTGGCGTCAGAAGACTCTAGACGGCGTGCGGTTTTAGTCGGTAAAAGTCCAACATAACCTGCCCCGTTAGCCGCGGGTTGGGTATCCATAAGGATTTCTGCACGGAAAAAAGAGCACGTTACAATTATATTAAAACTAAGGCGGCAAGACCCGTCATGGAAGAATCATGGAGCTGTCACAAGAATACCGCGCTCCACACTCGTATGGAGTCACAAGAGTGTGGAGAGCGGCGTCCTTGTGATAGTGATATATCCACCCCCGATGGCTGACGGGGGGGGGGGGGGGGGGTAGTCATGGGGAAAATTGTATAGCCTACTGGCGGCAAATTTGTAAATAAAAAAATAAAATAGCTTTTTTATTAGCATCGAGTCTAACTCGTTTGCATTTATTTAAAACCTGTTATTTTGATATTACTAACTTTGTTTTTTAAAGATTTCCTAGCACTAGAGTATTGTATTGTAGAGTCGTTCGGTGTAGAGCGGGAAACACTACTGACGGTGGAGGTGAGTGCTGACGCGTCGCAAGGCCACCCCAAACCTACTTCTGGGTCGCAAGTCCCAGTCACCGTCACGGGGTTCCTCTCTGTACCCGGCGGACCCGGCGACCGCACGGTGAATCCATGGAATTCTGAGAATCGGATCTCTATTTAGGTCAGCGTTGATCGGTCGGTCTAGACTTGAATATTCTCAGGTCGTAGCTTTCCGGAAATACAGACTTAGGCAGAGCATTCCACTCTTTAGCAGTACGCATGATGAACGTACTGCCAAAATGATTTGTGCGTATGAGTGGGACATCCACCATGTACTGGTGTTGCCGTACGTCTGGTCGTTCGGTGATGAAAGGGGCTTGGAGGAATTAGGTTTTTGGAGGAGCAACTCCAGCGCACATTCCCCGATAACGATAAAATAACTTTTATACGTGCTTCAATACACGTGAGAATTAAGACATACCTTGAACTATTCCGAACTGAACGCCGAACTTAGTCGCGAACAATTGCAATAATAAAGCTAAAGAGTTTAATATCATACGACAGTACCATAGCTATTCATGTGATATCAACGCGCTAGTCTGAAGAGATTGAATTATTCGATATTTGTTACTCAATCACACTCGAACGACTAAACTGATGTGGCTGAAATTTGTTACAAAGATAGATCGTGGTTTTGAGTAACAAATAGGCTACTTTTCATCATCTCGAAGCTGACGATGGTCCGGGTCAGCCGGTTGCGAGGGAAATACATTTTGTGTCACCTTACATGCTGGTGCTAGAAGAACCGAACGATGTGTGGTTTTAGTCGCTTCAAGTCTGACGACCCCTCCGGCTGCGGGGATGTTATCCATAGGGATGTCCACACGAAAAAAAAGTCGATCATAATTCCGGCAAGCAGAGCCACGGGTAAAGGTTGGTGGACAAATAAATATAGAAACAGTTCTATTTACATTCGCTGACCATTAGTTAGTTGAGCAGCGAGCGACAGACGACATTTCAAACTAGTAGGTACTAGTCTATTAATTGCTGTCTCAATTGATTATTTGAACTCATGAGAAAATATCTACCTATAATACTTATATAGACTTTACAGTCCAGTATATAAACTTAACTCATTAACAATTTATTATGTGTAATACTAGCTGTGCCCGGGGCTTCGCCCGCGTGATTTTACATTTTTAAGGATTTTTTAAGCGGAACACTTAATTATTTTAATGTACACAATATTGAAGTAGCCTAAGTTATTTCTTGTTACATTAACTATCTGCAAGTGAACGTCTACTGTGAAAATAGGTCCAGCCTTTGCAGAGATTAGCCGGAACAAACAGACGGACAGACAAAAATTCAAAAAAATGTTGATTTGGTACACAGCGCTTTCTAGAGTCAAAGTAAGCCTAGTTTTACTAGCTTATATTATGGGTTCTACAATGCGACTTATATACCTACCTACTTTTTTGTAAGTACATAATAATACACAGAAACAATCAAACTAATGCAAGTAGACATAATATTTCTACTTGCAATATATGATATTATCATATCATACTGTTAGACTGGAAATTAAACACTGAATACTGATAAATGATTATATTGAGTAACAAAGGTATAACACGTCACACTCCCAAGAACTCCTGAATAATTGTGTCCCATCGACCACTTCACACTGATCGATAGCGATGCCTGCCCTCATACGCATAACCATGCGCCAGTAGGGACAGCCATAGAATCTCGTTTACATTCGGCCTTCCTGACTCTCCTGCGTCCTCGTAGGAGTATTCAAGTGAAGACCGAGCTCGTAGCATTACCAGAACTTCAAAGATTGATCTCTTTGATAGTTATAAGCCCCTGAGGCACCTAAAAATGAATATTTATGACCCCGAAGGCAAGATCACAATACTGCCCTCGTAATTGTAAATGCAGTATTAAATTTGCAAAACGGCGGCTTCGAGAAAAACGTGTTTAAAGGTTTTTCTACATTCTATACAATTTTCTGAAATCATGTTTCATTTTAGGCTCAGTGTGTAAATAATAAGTCAATTTACTATTAAAGACAATTTTATAGATTAATTAGTTTATAATGTGGAATACTGCATTTTATCTTTGTATTTATATTATTTGCATTTATTTTAAAGTGAAGTGCAGTATTGGTGCGTAGTAATGTCTTTATGTCTAGAAAATAATTCAAACTGCATTTATTTTACTGCATTTATAATTACAACGACAGAATAACGCCCTGCAGGCAATGCCATGTAAATGCCTCGTTGACAATGTCACGAAAATGCCCCGTAGGCAGTGACGTGAAGCAGTCCCTTAAGCAACAACACAATAACGTTCCATATACAGTGTCACGAACACGCCCCGTAGGCAGTGACCTAATTACAGCCCCATAGGCAACTGTACAACAACGCCCCGTGGGCAATGTCATAAAAGCGCCCCGTAGGCAGTGACGTAATACAGTTCCGTGGGCAATAGCCCAATAACACTCCATGTACAATGTCACGAACACGCCCCGCAGGCAGTGACCTAATACAGCCCTATAGGCAACTGCACAACAACGCCCCGTAGGCAATGTCATAAAAGCGCCCCGTAGGCAGTGACGTAATACAGTTCCGTGGGCAATAGCCCAATAACACTCCATGTACAATGTCACGAACACGCCCCGCAGGCAGTGACCTAATACAGCCCTATAGGCAACTGCACAACAACGCCCCGTAGGCAATGTCACGAAAGCGCCCCGTAGGCAGTGACGTAGTACAGTTCCGTAGGCAACAACACAATAACATTCCATATACAATGTCACGAACACGCCCCGCAGGCAGTGACCTAATACAGCCCTATAGACGACTGCACAACAACGCCCCGTAGGCAATGTCACGAAAGCGCCCCGTAGGCAGTGACGTAATACAGTGCCGTAGGCAACAACACAATAACGCCCCGTAGGCAATGTCACGATAACGCCCCGTAGGCAGTGACGTAATCCAGCCCAGTAGGCAACTGCACAACAACGCCCCGTAGGCAATATCACGTTAACGCCCCGTAGGCAGTGACGTAATGCAGTTCCGTAGGCAACAGTACAATAACAATGTCACGTTAACGCCCCGTAGGCAGTGACGTAATCCAGCCCTGTAGGCAACCTCATCTCGTTCCAGATCTAGATCTTACAAGTCTTCTCATCGGACACATCAGAGTTTGATTTTTATGTCGCGCAATCACATTCGCATCGCATAAGCATGCTTTACCATTTCATTCCTTTTGTATCAATTTCTCAACTTCGCTTTTAATCAATTAAAGCACCTCGTGAAGATTCATTCAGTCATTATCAATATCTTTCTCTCACACGATTGCCTTCAGTCAATTTCTAAAGCATGTCACAATTAACTGACGCCATGCCATTACAGGCGCAAGGATCGTCAAACTCTTCGGCAAAGGAGCTAATAAATTATTATCACTCGTTCATTCATTCATTAAAAGGAAAAGATAATTGAGTCGTGCATTCGCGTATTTTAAACAAAGCTCAAACGATTTCAGTATCAGAACAATTCAATTAGAACTTCTCAAATAAACTGGTTTTGTCATTTTATCAATAAGTTTAATACAAATTGTCCCGTGAACATTTATTGCAGTTATTACCTCCGCAATTTGTCATTATGCTTCACACTCGTAAAGCCATAATATTATATTTATTAGAATAGGTTCGGCTCTCATCGTCACGTTATCAACGCTTCAGCTGGAAGCTTTACAGCGGTGAAGCGATTGAATACTCCTTTATAATCTATACTGTTTTCTTTTTCTTGCACTCATCTATAGTATGGCCACTGATATTACAAAACGTACATGATTTGTTTTGCGTTATTTTTTTTTAAACAATTTTTTCTCTAAATGACCTGGGCGATTACAGAATCTGCATTTTCTTTGGTTCCTTTCTTTCGGTGGGATTTTTATACATACTCTTGCTTGCGATCTCTTGCTCTTGGTGGTAGAGGTAACTTCATAAGGATGCTGACTAGAACTCATGCAGGCAGCAGTAGAATGTAGGTTAGGCGCAGACAGCGCCAAGGGAGCTGGCTCGTACTCGTGCAGACAGCGCCAGGGACGCTGGCCTGAAGTCGCGCAGGCAGCACCACCAGGGGCGCCAGCCCAAACTCGTGCAAACAGCGCCTGGAACGCCGGCCTGAAGTCGCGCAGACAGCGCCGGGGACGTTGGCCCGAAGTCGCGCAGACAGCGCGAGGGACGCCAGCCCGAACTCGCGCAGACAGCGCCGGGGACGCTGGCCCGAAGTCGCGCAGACAGCGCCGGGGACGTCAGCCCGAACTCGCGCAGACAGCGCCGGGGACGCTGGCCCGAAGTCGCGCAGACAGCGCGAGGGTCGCCAGCCCGAACTCGCGCAGACAGCGCCGGGCACGCTGGCCCGAAGTCGCGCAGACAGCGCGAGGGTCGCCAGCCCGAACTCGCGCAGACAGCGCCGGGGACGCTGGCCCGAAGTCGCGCAGACAGCGCGAGGGACGCCAGCCCGAACTCGCGCAGACAGCGCCGGGGACACTGGCCCGAAGTCGCGCAGACAGCGCGAGGGACGCCAGCCCGAACTCGCGCAGACAGCGCCGGGGACGCTGGCCCGAAGTCGCACAGACAGCGCCGGGGACGTCAGCCCGAACTCGCGCAGACAGCGCCGGGGACGTTGGCCCGAAGTCGCGCAGACAGCGCGAGAGACGCCAGCCCGAACTCGCGCAGGCAGCGCCAGGGACGCCAGCCCGAACTCGCGCAGACAGCGTCGGGGATGCTGGCCCGAACTCGCGCAGACAGTGCCAGAAATGCTGGCACGAACTCGCGCAGACAGCGCCAGGTACACTGGCCTGAGCTCGCGCAGACAGCGCAACGTTTGTTGGCCGAACAAATTCTGGAATCATATCATGACAGTCCATATACCGATCTAATAAATATCTGGATGTTTTGAATGATGTTCCACCGTGACGGTTATTTTTCTGCTGCATTTTTCCTATTTGGATCTCTAGAGCTTTTATCTGCCTATCTTTTATTTGTAGGTTCTTTTTGTATTTCTTAATCTTGGAACGACTTTCCAACTCACTCGAGCTAGACGAGGAAGAGCTATCAGACCTTCCCCTTTTACTGTGTCGTCCCATTGTGTAATAAAAATACTTCGTGAAATATACACAACAATACGATTATAAATCAATCCAGAACGTTCCTTTACTAGAACTCTTTATAAGCGTTTCACTGTACTAGTCAAGAATGTCAAACAATAATACTGAAACGATCTCACCGAGTCCGTTGATTGACGAGGGGTCGCACAGTGGGCTGAAAATCGATCTTCATAGACTTAGCAACTTGAAATTTAGAGGGTTGTTTTTTTATATAGATATGGGTGTTGTTTACCTCTACTATACTAGCATGTATCATTAAAGTCGATTTGGTACGCAAACAACACCGTTATAATTATTTTGCAAAATAATTGTATGAAGATAGTATGAAAAATCCGATTATTTTTTGACCTGCAAGGAAAACCGTAATATCCTCGGAGTAGTTTGTAGAAGTGATTATTTATGATTTTCTTACATACTCGGTATAACGGTATCAGCTGCAGCATTTATTTAAAAATTAAAATTAATAATATTTTTTTATCGACTCTGTTTAGTTCTAAAGATACAGATATTCATTATGATTTTAGTTTAGTATTATTATTATAAAGGAAAAAAATGATATAGACGTAAGTTGAAGACAATATAACGCCTAAAAAAATATAAGACCTATTACAAAAACATGATGAACGAGTATAACAATTTGACCAGAAAAATCTATTAAACATGAAATACTATACAACTATACAATAAATAATTATGGCTATTTTTCTAAAAAACAAGTCACTGTTCGCCATCAGTATCATTGTCAGATTCGTTTTCAGAGTCCAAGTTCATATTGGCCATATCAAAAAATTCGTACGGAGTTTCCGATAATTTAAGCAAATCTAATGTTTCATTAAAAAATGTATGCGTTTTCGTAGCATCAAATTTGGGTCTTTGTGCACAGATGAAGGGATCAGAAGATAGAACAAGCATGTTTAAAATGTCTTCATTAGAAGCTAGTCTGCTCTTTTTCCTTGAATGATGTTCCCGGAACCTCCTGAAATCTTTGTTGCGGGACTCTGAGGCTTCTTCTGAAAGGCTTCCGATTGGCACAATGTCATTTTTTGCGATGATATCTCCTCCATGTATGAGCAACTTATGGACAGTCGACGACATATAGTACCAGTCATACAACTCCACGTACTTCTCTGCTGTCTTGCGGGCGTAATCTTTAAATTTAGGGACATCAATTTGTTCCCCAGAAGTTATAGTTTGCAAAATTACAGCAAATCTCCGCACAAGTTCCTCGTCTAAACCAGTAATGGCTGCAGTTTTATCGGGAAACTTAAAGAAGCGTCTTGCAGTATTCCCGTCATTCGTTGTTCCTGAGCCCTGTTTAACAATGTCAATTAAAAGATTAAGCTCATCCTTGAACTTGTCCTGTATAAGTATATAGTCATAAAATGCGAAAACTGGTAAATGGTTTACAGATATATTTACTGTATAGCGTAAATGAGAATTGTAAAAAACTGTAGGTTTTCCTATTAAAGAAAAATAAAATAAATAAAATAATCTTCTTTCTTGTTTCTAACATTTGCTTATGCTCATTTCCTCTCGTAGCCCACTTTTTGAAATCGAGTCGGTATGAAATATGTAAAAGACACTCCATTGAATTTATACGGGCGTGTAGAGATGACAATCCATATTCGTATAAGTCGGAAGACACAGTCTTTGTTGATACCATATCCAAACGGTTCATTTCTGTGGGTTTAGCAAGACACAGGTAGCATGCCGCATTTGATCTAGCACTAGAAAGATATGTACAAACTTTTGCATCAATAATTGTCATCATGAGATTATGACTGACTTTATTATTATTAATGGACTCTGTTACAACAAGAGCCTTTATTTCTTCATCATTGTTTTTTATGGTTGACGACCACTGCCTCACACTCCTTTACAAAAGTAAACTGCACTGGACGACAATAAAATGATGAACACGGATTGGGACTCATCCAAACAATTTCGTCTCCAGCAGAAAGCTGAATGGGAACTAAGGAGGTCATAAAAATACTGGAATCCTCCTGCTCTCCTTCCATTCTTTGCTTGTATCGGCTTTGGTTGGAAGCACCATCAAATCCCCATTTGGAGGTCAGATTAAGATGCCTGTCCGAAATCTTGTTTGGTAAACTTTCAAGGATCCTCTTCACTGTAAGATCTAGTAATGCTTGCAGCGTAATCCTAGCCGATGAATCCGTTATCATCACTGATTCTTTAGGTGGATAACATTGTAGTTTGGCTTGTTGGAGTTTATAGTAAGAGGGATAAATATTTTTAGCCCCTTCTTTTATGGCTGTCTCTCGTAAAGTAATATACTGCCATTTAGTCAGTTTCAATGAAAGTAGTAATCCCAGTGCTTTATCTGGAGTAAACGCAACTTTCTGAAGTGGTTTTTTAAACATTTCATTGACTTTTGCCGCTGCTGCCGGATTCTTTAGTATATGTTGGATAGCGGATGACATATCCTCACGACCGTTTTATTTTAAAAGTGATGCAGCCGAGTACGCCAATTCAAAGGGATCTTCGTTTTCATGACCGTCAGACCTTCTTTTCTTTTGTTTAGTACCAAGATCTTCAAATGCTTTTCTAGTTCTTTTCTCAGTCATTGTACCGATCGCGATGGACTTTGACGTTGACGGTTCTGGAGAGGTTGAATGTGGCACCAGCTGTCGGTCAACATTTGCTTCTTCAATAATTATGTTTTGTCTCACACAACTTGGCCAGTCAATATTTGCTTGTAGCCAATTTTCATACTGTTTCCTGAATATATCAAGGATGCGGTGTGATTTCTGCCATCTGTCCTTCACAGCTCGTGTAAATCTTAAACAGAACTCCTTTAGAGTGACCTGGTCTTCTTCAGAAAGGTGTCGACCGAGTTGAGCTATAACTGCCCCGAACAATATTTCGTGATCAAAGGAAGAAGTCTCACTTTTTAAAAGCACAAATAAGTCTAAGTTGGACGATAGATTATCCATTGTAATATTTTGTGATAACAAGATAAGGAGATGTAGTAAGTGAAGTAAACTGCTAAAGTGTTTATAATAAACTGAACTAGAAAGCAATACTGTGGTCTATTTATTGTTTGTCAATAACGATTAGGATTGTAATGTTTCCTAATTACCCTCATTTGGGATCACTTTCTAACAATTATTATAGTTATTAGAGGGTTATTTTAAAATGATAACTGTAGAAACTGTATTTGACTAATTGCACATCACTTATTATAATATCTGTCTTATATTAGGTAATTAAATAATTATTGCTTAAAATACTTTTTAATCGATTTCAAAGATATATTATAATTTAAGTTTAATAATATCATTTTATTGAAAGGGAATGCTTTTCAACCGACTTCAAAAAAGGAAGAAGTTCTCAATTCTTCTGTATGTATTTTTTATGTTTACCTCATAAGATTCGACTGGGCGAAGCAATTTTAAAGATTCTTTTTTATTTGAAAGCTGGTGCTTGCTGTTTGGTCAATCATCAACATAATTATATAAATAGACCACAGTATTGCTATCTAGTTCAGTTTATTATAAACACTTTAGCAGTTTACTTCACTTACTACATCTCCTTATCTTGTTATCACAAAATATTACAATGGATAATCTATCGTCCAACTTAGACTTATTTGTGCTTTTAAAAAGTGAGACTTCTTCCTTTGATCACGAAATATTGTTCGGGGCAGTTATAGCTCAACTCGGTCGACACCTTTCTGAAGAAGACCAGGTCACTCTAAAGGAGTTCTGTTTAAGATTTACACGAGCTGTGAAGGACAGATGGCAGAAATCACACCGCATCCTTGATATATTCAGGAAACAGTATGAAAATTGGCTACAAGCAAATATTGACTGGCCAAGTTGTGTGAGACAAAACATAATTATTGAAGAAGCAAATGTTGACCGACAGCTGGTGCCACATTCAACCTCTCCAGAACCGTCAACGTCAAAGTCCATCGCGATCGGTACAATGACTGAGAAAATAACTAGAAAAGCATTTGAAGATCTTGGTACTAAACAAAAGAAAAGAAGGTCTGACGGTCATGAAAAGGAAGATCCCTTTGAATTGGCGTACTCGGCTGCATCACTTTTAAAATAAAACGGTCGTGAGGATATGTCATCCGCTATCCAACATATACTAAAGAATCCGGCAGCAGCGGCAAAAGTCAATGAAATGTTTAAAAAACCACTTCAGAAAGTTGCGTTTACTCCAGATAAAGCACTGGGATTACTACTTTCATTGAAACTGACTAAATGGCAGTATATTACTTTACGAGAGACAGCCATAAAAGAAGGGGCTAAAAATATTTATCCCTCTTACTATAAACTCCAACAAGCCAAACTACAATGTTATCCACCTAAAGAATCAGTGATGATAACGGATTCATCGGCTAGGATTACGCTGCAAGCATTACTAGATCTTACAGTGAAGAGGATCCTTGAAAGTTTACCAAACAAGATTTCGGACAGGCATCTTAATCTGACCTCCAAATGGGGATTTGATGGTGCTTCCAACCAAAGCCGATACAAGCAAAGAATGGAAGGAGAGCAGGAGGATTCCAGTATTTTTATGACCTCCTTAGTTCCCATTCAGCTTTCTGCTGGAGACGAAATTGTTTGGATGAGTCCCAATCCGTGTTCATCATTTTATTGTCGTCCAGTGCAGTTTACTTTTGTAAAGGAGTGTGAGGCAGTGGTCGTCAACCATAAAAAACAATGATGAAGAAATAAAGGCTCTTGTTGTAACAGAGTCCATTAATAATAATAAAGTCAGTCATAATCTCATGATGACAATTATTGATGCAAAAGTTTGTACATATCTTTCTAGTGCTAGATCAAATGCGGCATGCTACCTGTGTCTTGCTAAACCCACAGAAATGAACCGTTTGGATATGGTATCAACAAAGACTGTGTCTTCCGACTTATACGAATATGGATTGTCATCTCTACACGCCCGTATAAATTCAATGGAGTGTCTTTTACATATTTCATACCGACTCGATTTCAAAAAGTGGGCTACGAGAGGAAATGAGCATAAGCAAATGTTAGAAACAAGAAAGAAGATTATTTTATTTATTTTATTTTTCTTTAATAGGAAAACCTACAGTTTTTTACAATTCTCATTTACGCTATACAGTAAATATATCTGTAAACCATTTACCAGTTTTCGCATTTTATGACTATATACTTATACAGGACAAGTTCAAGGATGAGCTTAATCTTTTAATTGACATTGTTAAACAGGGCTCAGGAACAACGAATGACGGGAATACTGCAAGACGCTTCTTTAAGTTTCCCGATAAAACTGCAGCCATTACTGGTTTAGACGAGGAACTTGTGCGGAGATTTGCTGTAATTTTGCAAACTATAACTTCTGGGGAACAAATTGATGTCCCTAAATTTAAAGATTACGCCCGCAAGACAGCAGAGAAGTACGTGGAGTTGTATGACTGGTACTATATGTCGTCGACTGTCCATAAGTTGCTCATACATGGAGGAGATATCATCGCAAAAAATGACATTGTGCCAATCGGAAGCCTTTCAGAAGAAGCCTCAGAGTCCCGCAACAAAGATTTCAGGAGGTTCCGGGAACATCATTCAAGGAAAAAGAGCAGACTAGCTTCTAATGAAGACATTTTAAACATGCTTGTTCTATCTTCTGATCCCTTCATCTGTGCACAAAGACCCAAATTTGATGCTACGAAAACGCAGACATTTTTTAATGAAACATTAGATTTGCTTAAATTATCGGAAACTCCGTACGAATTTTTTGATATGGCCAATATGAACTTGGACTCTGAAAACGAATCTGACAATGATACTGATGGCGAACAGTGACTTGTTTTTTAGAAAAATAGCCATAATTATTTATTGTATAGTTGTATAGTATTTCATGTTTAATAGATTTTTCTGGTCAAATTGTTATACTCGTTCATCATGTTTTTGTAATAGGTCTTATATTTTTTTAGGCGTTATATTGTCTTCAACTTACGTCTATATCATTTTTTTCCTTTATAATAATAATACTAAACTAAAATCATAATGAATATCTGTATCTTTAGAACTAAACAGAGTCGATAAAAAAATATTATTAATTTTAATTTTTAAATAAATGCTGCAGCTGATACCGTTATACCGAGTATGTAAGAAAATCATAAATAATCACTTCTACAAACTACTCCGAGGATATTACGGTTTTCCTTGCAGGTCAAAAAATAATCGGATTTTTCATACTATCTTCATACAATTATTTTGCAAAATAATTATAACGGTGTTGTTTGCGTACCAAATCGACTTTAATGATACATGCTAGTATAGTAGAGGTAAACAACACCCATATCTATATAAAAAAACAACCCTCTAAATTTCAAGTTGCTAAGTCTATGAAGACCGATTTTCAGCCCACTGTGGGTCGCCGCGATAAGACGACGCTGCGTAGGCGACGCAAGCACTTGAGAAACGGAGCTTATCAAAGCGCCGTTACGGCCGCCGCCGTACCAAACGCCTTAAACTTAGTTCTTTGTTCACCTCACTGATCCAGGTAAAGCCACAATTATGTACTTTGAATGTTCTTTATTTGTAGTACATAACGTGTTGCAACGTTCAGTCAATGCGGATCACTCTGAACTGAACTCAGCGTCCCATTGTTTTCTTCAAAACCAAAATGTTCTAAAACGTCTTTTCTCACCACAATACAGTACACCAATAGTATACTTATGGTACAGAACATGGCCTGGAGCACCACATTAAAAGTTAGTAACATACACAAACGTCTCTTTTCGCCAGAATACACTAAAACTTCACTTAAATTAATTAGCAACAATAGTTCTAATTAGGTGTCACTTTAGTAGGCGTAGATATTATTTCACTTCTGATCTGTTAGACTGGAAATTAAACACTGAATACTGATAAATGATTATATTGAGTAACAAAGGTATAACACGTCACACTCCCAAGAACTCCTGAATAATTGTGTCCCATCGACCACTTCACACTGATCGATAGCGATGCCTGCCCTCATACGCATAACCATGCGCCAGTAGGGACAGCCATAGAATCTCGTTTACAATACATATTATAAATATGTTCGATGCACTGAGTGGACATCGAACCCGCGCGCCCTATCGTAGCAGAATGCACTGCCGCTACGCCACCGCCCACCACAGAGGCCATTCCAAATATTAATCGGTATTGTGTAGGTATAAAGCCGATGATTGTTTTCCATGTCAAATTCTATCTGACCTAAAATTGAGGACAACAATCTAGGTGATACAATATTATTTTATTAATTAAATTATCATCACAAGGTAGTGTTATCAGGTAAGCATTACGAGCACAGTTAGAAATATTACGAGTCAATAAGTGACCGATAAGATCTTCATGACGTAATACTATAGCGTCACAGATTAGCAGGTAGGTAGGTAGGTACTTACAATGGTGCGGTTTTAGTCAGTTCGAGTCCGACATAACCACCCCGATGGCGGATGGGGATGTCCTGCTGAATTGCAAGGTTAATGAATTGTTGTACCTATTCTTGTAACAAGAGAAAATAACCATCGGATTCGAACCGACTAAAACCGCATACCGTCTCGGTTCTTAATTACCGGGGTGTAAGGTTACCCCAGGCGCATGTAGCCCTCTAGCTAGAGGATCACTTGACCACATTTGCCGCAGGCAGCAGCACCTCGGGTGCGGGCCGGAATCTGGGTGCGGGCCGGAACCTGGGTGCGGGTCGGAACCTCCACGTGGTGCACCTGGGCAACGGAGGCGAGCAGCGCCTCCCACTCGCCACGGGAGACGCTGCTGCCTGCGGCCAATCCGGCAGGGAGGGGAGTGGCCCTCTAGAAGGCTGCTCCGAGGCTCTCCACGTGTCCCTCTGATTAGCAGATGGCACAGTGGGGAGCGAGCGGGGGGCGAGCTGATTGTCTGCGCGCCGACAGTTGGGTGACAGGACGGCCTCCTGTCACCCTACACCCCACCATCGGCGAAGTGGCGCGATGCTCGCCCTACGCCCCCTTTCGGGGGGTCGAGGGGGCCATCTTAAAACCGTAGATGGCCCGGGGTCAGCTGGGGTGCGAGGGATATGCCCATTGGGTAACCTTACACCCCGGTTACTAAGGCCCGAGACGGCGTGCGGTTTTAGTCGGTTCGATCCCGACATAACCACCCCCGATGGCCGACGGGGGTGGTATCCATGGGGATTTCCGCACGATAAAAAAAAAGGCAGCAGCACCTCCACTGCCAGTGAACCCTTACGTTTCCAATGATTATATTTATTATTAAAAGCTTGTTTTTAAAACCTTATTTTAATAATCCTTTATTTTGTTCGTGGTGATGCAACCGCATCAGATGTTTTCACCTCGGAATCCGGGTACTCGTTCGTCAATCAGCAGGTGTACAGACTAACGTGTACTGGTGAATCGGACTTCGAAGAGACTAGGACTAGACCAATTTGTGGAATAAGTAAGTAAACAGGTAAACATATAAAAACAGTTCTGTTTCTAGAATATAAGTATATGTCGTAATAATATATAATATATGTCGCGATGGACAAAGACACATTCGACACATTAGACAAAGATACCCTATTGAATGGAATGGAAGATGTGGCGTGGGGCAGCCGCTTAATTAGTGGTTTTGCGACTATCTCACGTCACGCACTTCGACTTCTCGCGTGAGTAGGTATTGGCGGAGCGCTCAGTGAGTCTACCCAGAGGTCAAGTGGGGGTGGCTCAGAGGTCAGGGTGCAGGCCGACACGTAAACACCTTACCTGTTACATGTAAACAGCCTATGGTCAATTTAAAATATTTTCATAACCACAATATGGTGTTTAGTACCTATGTAAAAACTAAAGTTCCCAAATTTCCTTTGAAAAATATACAGCTGTCAAATTATAAACTGAGAATGAAGTGTGAATAAATATAAGTGTAACCTACCTATAACATAATTAAACACCTGAGTTATGTTCCTCCTACTTCCTACTATCCTACAAATATGTATAAGAAGATTAGTAAAGATGTTTAGATGTTTGTTACTCAATCACATGGGTAGGGTAGGTAATATCGCGAGCAACAGCTAATTTATGATACTGTCCAAAGTTTACGCTAATTTCATATATGTAATGCTAGCTAGCTGTTGAAATAAAACTGTAAATAAAACTATTTACAGTTTTATTTCAACAGCTAGCTTCCACAACGAAAAACGACTTCGAAAAAGTTACTTTGTAAGTGTTTGGTGGACTAGCGCCGGTGTCATTCCCTTTTTTTTATATACCACTTAGGTGGCAGACAAGCACCGCCCACCTGATGGGAAGCGGTCAACGTGGCCTATGGACGTGTGTAACACCAAGGGCATTACCCACGCGCTGCCGACCCTGAAGGTAAAAGGCCGGGGTAGGAAAGGGTGGAGAGGCTAGGAAGGGGCGGGGAGGAGGAGGGGTACAGTGAGTTCTGGATACCCTACATACCGCCGGAAACACAACACGACGGTTATATGACCGTGGTCTTCTGTAGGGCGGAGATGCTTCCCCAGTCGGACACCTCATTTCGGACGGGACGTACCGTCGTGTCCTACCTCACTACAACTTTCTCAAATCCGGCCAAACGATTACGGCAGATATCTATTGTCAGCTAGGTACCTACTGCAAACAATGAAGGAAAAACTAGCTGCTAAACAACCGAGATTCATCAATCGCTTTAGGCCACTGCTGTTTCATTGGTAGGTACACTTATATTTATTCACACTGCATTCTCAGTTTATAATTTGACAGCTGTATATTTTTCAAAGGAAATTTGGGAACTTTAGTTTTTACATACCGAACACCACCTCGTGGTTATGATAATATTTTAAATCAACCCATCAGATTCGACCATCCTTCTAGGCTCCGTTTCTTCTCATTTTAGTCGGATAGTATGTGTCAGTTTTGTCAAAAATACCCTGGTACGCAGATAAGGACAACAGACATTATGTCCGTCCCGCTTACTCTTACCATCAATTTGTATATGAGCGTCCCTCTCTGATTGTCATTGTCATTTTTAATGCCTTGTCTATATACTCTCTGTCTACGTTTTTTTCCTTTAACTGACAAGTGGTCGCACAGCAGAAAATATTTAAAAAATAGGTAGGTAAAACTATTATAGTACCTATATAAGAATAAAATATAAAACTTTTTACATTAAGACTTTTTTGTCGTACATTTTGAAAACATTATATACATACAAAAATGCATTCAAAAATATAAATGTGAAGCAAAAACGCGTTTTGCTTCATAGGTATCTCGAAACTTATAAAAAGTCGGTTGTATTACTTGACTTCCCTAGCCATTAACAGTTTACTGTATAACATACTGTACAAAAACACTACGCTAAATTATCAAGCAACGTTGCTAATATGAACTCAGTTTTGAACGACTCGTAAAACTGGTGACCATTATACAATAGTACAATTCCGCGTTTCCGATGAATATATAATAATTCTTCATTCGACATAATTGTATTCAATATCTAATATCTGATGATGATAGACATCTATCATTATCAATGACATCCAATTATTACTTTCTAAGGCGATCTGGGCCGAACGCTAAAACTTGAGCGGGTGCCCGCGGGCGGACGCTCAATGAAAAATTGTTAGAGCAGCGCAGGCGCGTGCGATGGAGCGCGGACGCGGGCGACGGATTGTAACACGCGCGGCGGGCGACGGGCGCACGGCGCGGACGCACGCGACGGTCGCCCGCTCGCGGGTTGGTTTCAACAAATAATCAGTCGAGCGCCGCTAGATGCTACGGTCACACGCGTCGGAGGTAGATATAAGTATAAGTAAGTATAAGTAGATATAAGTACAATCATGAACATCGATACAGAGCGTGTAATAATCGAAGTGCAATATCGGCCAGTATTATGGGACATGGCGAATGAACGATATAAAGATAGAGATGCTCATCAAGAAGCATGGCTTGAAGTTTGTAGACAATTAATAGAAAACTTTGAAACACTCAGTGACGCGGAGAAAAAAGATAAATATAATATAAGAATAAGAAAAAAAAATATATAAGAATAATAAATAAGCAAATAATCCATGGTAATCTACTCGACACAACTGTAGACGCTCGAGATCAAAATTATACTGGCAGCGCTAAATGAGACGGACGCACGCGACTGGTGCCCGCTCGCGGACTCGTTGCCCGCGGCGGACGTCCGACGCGGGCACCCGCGTCCGCATCCGCTTGTGTTTTAGCGTTCGGCCTGGATAACCTATTGCATAGAGGTCGGTAGTCCGATTATGAAAACTTGTGATTCGAACCAGCTGGAAAAAAAAGTTCACGTAGTGCGATTGATCGAACCATGCGGCTTAATCACGTGGCCAGAGGGTAATATATTTCGATAAATCGAACCAGGTGAACTGGTAATGGTGGTTCGACTGTTGAGTCGAACTACGTGGTCCTAAGATTTAGTAGTTCATCTGGCAAGATTGTAAAATCGAACCAAATGGAAAAAAAAGTTCATGTAGTGCGATTGATCGAACCATACGGTCGAACCACGTGGCCACAGGCCTTCTATTAGGTACCTACCTAACACGCCATGGGGTAAAATAATTTTACATGTCGGAGGTAAAATAATTTTAATAACATGTTATAGTATATAAATATGCGACAGATCTATCATACTTTTATGACGTCTACAGAAATAAATATCTGTAAAGCAACTTTTATTTAGTGACAGCACCATGGACGCTTAGGTTTCCGTTTTTTAGGGACATATCCTTGGCAAGACCTGCACGGTATGCAGCACGGTAAGTCATCCTCTTCACACTGGATCTCGATGCAGTTGTGTGTGGCTGGTTTGAACTTAGCAGGAGCCTTAGGTGTTACTAGCTCAACCTGGAATAAAGTTATATTTTAATAGCTCATCCGACAAACGTTGTTTTGCCATATAAATTGTCAAAGAATTCACATTCTCAGTCTACGATGAAAATGCTGAATTATTAATTGTCAAACTGACGCAACACTTCATTTAAAATTACGTTATGCTATTCATTCGGCGCGTGAGTTCTCGCAGCTAACTGCACACCAAATGAACATAATAAATTATCAGGCCGGGACCGATCGACGTCGAAGGGTCAACACTCGAAGTTGTTCAGGAATATCTACCTCGGGCAGGTCATCAAGCTTGGTAGAAACAACTTCGAGAAAGAAGTCACCCGAAGGATCCAGTTAGGTTGGGCAGCATTTGGCAAACTGCGTCGAGTTTTCTCCTCCCCCTTACCGAAATGCCTGAAATCGAAGGTCTTCGACCAGTGCGTCCTACCAGTCATGACCTACGGAGCCGAAACGTGGACACTGACTGTGGGGTTAGTCCACAAATTTAAAGTCGCGCAGCGGGCCATGGAGCGAGCTATGCTTGGAGTTTCTTTGAAGGACAAAATTCGCAATGAGGTCATCCGACAAAGAACCAAAGTTACCGACATAGCTCGCCGAATAAGCAAGCTGAAATGGCAATGGGCTGGCCACATCTGTCGAAGGACCGATGGCCGTTGGAGCAAACGAGTCCTAGAGTGGAGACCACGAGTCGGCAAACGGAAGGTGGGCGCCCCTCAGCCAGATGGACCGATGACCTGAAAAAGGTAGCTGGGATGGACTGGATGCGAAAGGCGGATAATCGGGCGTACATTGGGAGAGGTGTCCAACAGTGGACGTCGACAGGCTAATTGATTGATTGATTGACATTTCATGAATAAGTAGTTTGCGTATCATTGACAATAACGCTCTTAATACGGAAAGGTTATAAATCATTTTTTTTAAGGAATATTAAAGGTACGTCAGTACTTCAATGTTGCCGGTGCGGTTGGGTTCATCAGTCTGCTTCCCGATCTTCAGAATGAATACGTCTTTGTCTGGATGAAGGACCTTCTGCGCTTGGACTCCTTTAGGTGCATCCTGAGGCGTTACGTTACATACATTGCAAATCATATCGTGTTTTTCATTTTTCGAATAAACCAATTCGGAGTTTAAGGCAGTTCTGTTAGTGAGCGCTTCACAAATGTCATCGGGTATCTGTGAAAAATATTGCTAATTTTAATACGTAATGTCATTAAAACCCTCTTTAATGTATGAGTGAATGACTTCCAATGGTAATTATCGGCTCAAAAGTTGATACTTTATTGATGGTCTACTTGCATCAAATAAGATGTAACTACGATGAGTTGTATGTGTAAAATAATTTATTTAGGTAAAGTCACCTGAAAGTCAAGCCTGTTGCCGGTGTCGCCAGTATCCATGCCACATGTTTCTGAGCACACGGATTCGTTGTCGTCACATGTACAGTTTTGCTGTAGCTTCAGCTGTGATGCAGTCAACTTTGGAGATTTTGAAGTGCTTTTCGGCACCCGAATTTTCACCTGTGCATCATTTCATAGTTACATCATTTTATATTCCTTACTATGAGCTCTTATAGTACAACAAGTCAAATGCGATGCAGCTCAACTCAGGGCGAGAGATGGCGCTATACACGGCGCATAGCTCCATCTCTCTTCGTGAGTTGAGCTGCATCGCATTTGACTTGCTATAAGAGCTCATAGTATGGGGCCTGGTCTCCTAGATCTCCTTGCCTTGATTTGATTTATTTTGGCTTTTACTAAGCCAACCTCAGTTTTTTTGTTAAGAAAACAGATTTTGGATAGATTTTGTTTAGATGCAGCTGATGAATAAATCGGTCGAGAGAGTTGTACGGAATGGAAACGAAAGCGGGGAGTTTTAAAAACTATGAAGAACGCAAGAAGAACGTGTATAAGGAACCAACCTCTTGCTTAATGTGTTAAACTAAAAACCTCTCACCTCATTTCCATTAAATATTGCACTGATTTCTTCATAAGGTTTTCTATGTTTTGCTGGCATTTCTGGGGACTTTTTAGATGACCCATCTTTTTCTTTTTTGGAACTCATTTCGCCATATTAAAATGTCGATACAATAATAAATAACACTAGGATTTCACTATAATTTTAAAACAATGAATTATTAATTTATCAAAAGGTCTGGAATTTTGACAAAATATTTCAAACAGTGTTCAAAGAGAGACCAGAAAGAGAATATTGCAAGTATACTCCGATTTTTAATTCTAGGCAAGAAAATGACATTGGCAGTGTTGCAGGTTTTTTGTATCAAATAAATAGTGATGTGGTTGAATCGAGTTTTCCAATTATAAGTTAGTCGTGTGTCGAGATTATAATTTCTTTTATTAAATATATAAATAATTTTTTTATATAAATAAAAATATGTAATTTACGGTGATTAAACAGAAAACATACACAGTAAGTAATTAAATCTATTTATTTATAAAATCAATTGCTGTTAGTTAGTCTCGCTAAAACTTGAGAACGGCTGGACCAATTTGGCTGAAAATTGATGGGGAGGTAGCTTAGAACTAGAAGAAGGACATAGGATACTTTTTATCCTGCCACGGGGACAAAGTATGCCACGGGCGAAGCCGCGGGACACAGCTAGTATTCTATAAAAAATATTTCCGTCGTGTAATGTACTAAGCGAGCATAAACTGCAAAGAGGTTCATTCACTGATAAAAATAAAGAATGACTAAAGTATCTAGTCTATTGATTGCCGAACATCACTATTGTAGCGGGTCACCCTTTTTTGTATCAGTGACAGTTGCACTTGTCATTTTCTTGCCTAGAATTAAAAATCGGAGTATAGGTAGTATGCTAAATGACATACTTTTTAATACTCTAAGAAGGTGTGTAGAGCCGATGATGGTCAGAAAGGGTATTTATAGACGACTAGCTTTCCGCCCGCGGCTTCGCGCGTGTGTAGTAAGAAGGCGTGCGAAGTAATTAAATCAAAAGCACTTAGGAGTATCGAAATGAATTTCGAAGCAAATCAGCCCAAAATAACTTTCTACCTGTTTTTAACCTCCTTAGGGGATGAATTGAAGCTAACCAACCAACTCTTCACCTTTATTATTAGTATTATAATTGGGAAGGTATTCAATTAAGTTTTATGTGTTATTAAATAAAAAAGTTAATTCTGTTTGAGAATGTTTATGCAAAATTTGAAGTAGATTGGACCCAGAAATCGCGTTATCCCATCCCCCCATCCCCCCCTTTGGTGGTAGTATTTCAGAAAATCCTTTATTAGGTATCGGAGGCCTACGTCATACAGGGTGCGGGCCGGAACCTCCACGTGGTGCACCTGGGTAACGGAGGCGAGCAGCGCCTCCCACTCGCCACGGGAGACGCTGCTGCCTGCGGCCAATCCAGCCGGGGGTGGGAGTGGCCCTCAAGATGGCCCGGGGTCAGCTGGGGTGCGAGGGATATGCCGATTGGGTAACCTTACACCCCGGTAATTAAGGCCCGAGACAGCGTGCGGTTTTAGTCGGTTCGATCCCGACATAACCATCCCCGACGGCCGACGGGGGTGGTATCCATGGGGATTTCCACACGATAAAAAAAAGGCCTACGTCATACAAAGAACACACCATCCAAAGTCGGGATGCAAGGGAAATGCCTCATTTGGTAATCTTACGCTTTGGTAACTGAGACTGGAGACGGTGTTCGGAAGTTTGAATCCGGCATGTCCACTGTCCACCCCCAATAGCCGACGGGAGTGTTACTGGGTTCTAAGTCACTCGTTTAAATATGTAGGTACATACTTAGTTAATCAACTATATCTGGTTGTAGTTGTGGTCGTTTACAATAAGAGCTGTTTGTTTAGGATACAATTTCATGTGGTCTCTGTCGAGAATTAAAGTTCATAGAAAATGATCTTTTCTTTAATAATTACTGCACTAAGGTAGCCAACTCATTCTACGTTATTATTTTTTCTTTTTGTGCCTGCAGCAATAACAAGGTGGGTCAGGTTCGCACTGCGTCTCTCTCGTGTCGATACGGCAGAGCGGTTTCTTTTCTGGGCCCTTCGGTGTCACTAGCTCCAATTCCATTTTGCATCGCCGATCACCCGTTGGACCTACTTTGGCCACCTTTACACAAAATGAATTTGTCAAAAAATTAAGAATAGAAAAGAAATACAACATTTATACAAATAATAAATCAAATTCCCAATGTATAACCTCACTTCAAAGCGGGATAACTATTATGTAATAATGTAATCTAAATAGATTTATATATAGGTAAATACCTATATACAAAATACAGCTTCACTTTAATCCGTTCAGAGATTTTGTAGAGTTGGAGCCCTATAAAAGCCTTAGTACAGAACTTCAAAATCTGGCGATATTGAAGTTTTATAGTGTGGAATGGGATGAGATGAGGTAATTATCCAAGTTCGGTCGCTTCGTAGTCAGACTGAAAAAGCCGATGCCAACTTTGTTGGGAAAAGGCAAAGAGGATGATGACACTATGTATTATATAAAGAACCTGTACAACTAAACTGAGCTCTCATATTTTACGCAATGAAATTCTTCTCGTAAAATTTAAGTAGTATTGCAACGACTTTGGGTCTTGTAGGTAGTCTTGGTCTTGTTTCATATTTGCTTACCTCTAACCTTCATTATTAAGTTTCTTTTTCTGCATCTCGAAAGTGCGTGTACGAATGAAGTTACTCCCTCTTTCTGTCATATCATTGGTAGAATCTAACCTAAGAGACAAGCTACTTTAGAACTTGGTTTACCTTCAGAACAAATACGTCCTTCCTTGGATGCAGTATCATTTGCGCCGCCTCCGGCCCAGGTACGTTTTTCGGTACCGGATTGCACAACCACGGGCATGGTCCCTTATGTTTTCCGCCTTCCTTTTTTCCTGGTGCCTTCGCTTTTTTCTGTGCCGTTTCTTCGATTGTATTCGTTTTCTCAGGTGCCATTTTTCTTATTTTTAGAAAAGAACAAAAATTTTATTTGCCTCCTAAAGGCTTTCCATATAAACGTGTCATACAATACTGCTGTCAAAATTATAAAGCAGATTTTACACTGTACAACACACAGCACATTAAAAAAGCATAAGTAACGGTACTTTACTACGAAAAATACTAAGAAATAGCTGTCGCCAAAAAATACACTCACACAGACTTCTAGGACGTCTTATTGGTTGCATTGCATACATTTTACCTTAAAATATAAGAAGAGCAGAACTACACACCTTATTTTACTGAAAATGAATTTGAAGTACGTTAAAACAAGGTATAAACTTCAATGATGTTTACAGAGTACCATCAAACCTTCCCCCATTTTAACCTAATACAACAAAATTATGTTTAATTCACGTTGGAATAGAGCACAAATTTATTTATCACCATAAACCCCATCTAGCGGTCAATGGCACAATCAATGTACATTATAGTTTTGCTATACACCAATAGATGTCTAAAATTGTATTGTATTGCGCATCAGTCCTTAAATATAACAGTGGTAAGGATGAAATTAACTTAACTCAAAATACGGACAACAATAGAATCCACCCCCATGGCACATGAGTAAACAGTACCATAGTTGACCATAGTCTATTCATGTGCCCATGGTGTAGATTCTGATGTACACAGAGCTGCAGAAACAGGGTCCCAACTCACACAGAAAAATTCACGCGTGTGGGCAGGATTCCGATATGCTCCAACGCAGCTAAAATACTATTTAAAATAAGTTGTTGTGGTCTCGCAGCTCTCCGGTTCGCTTTTAACGTTTTTGAGTTTTTTAACGTAAAAGGTTTTGGGTTCGAATCCCAGTGCACCATGTGTTACTTTTTGAACATTTTTATACGTTTTTATCTTCTTGTTAATCATTTATTTCAAAAGATAATATTGCGGTAAATATCATCATAGTATTTTGAAATATTTGTGATATTTTTATACAATAACTCAGTATTATCACCTAACACACAATTCAGTAGTAACTATTGAACGAGAATTATTACTGAGCAAGTATCATGCGTTGTTTGCATGTTATAGAATTTATATCTATCACCCTCTTTTCGGTGATTATCTTATCTATACTTATAATAAATCTGTAGAAGTGAAAATTCTGTACATTAAAAATATCAAGAAAATAAATAGCAGGGGGTGTTACTAGACCGATACCGATCCCAAATATGTGATTAAAATTTTTTTTGTCTGTCTGTCTGTCTGTCTGTCTGTCTGTTTGTTCAGGCATCACGCAAAAACTACCGGTTCGATTACGATGAAACTTGGTATAATTATTCTTCAATATCCTGGGCAGCACACTGGGTACTTTTTATCCCGGAAAAGTACATACAAAAAAACAAACTTAATTTTGCGGTTCGATCCCTAGACCCGATTACTGTACCAACCGCAAATAATAAGTTTGTCGTAGGTTACGTCACCCGCAGTGGAGTTCACTAGACGCTGCTGCCTGCGGCCAATCCGGTCGGGGCGGGAGTGGCCCTCTAGAGGGCTGCTCCGTGGCTCCACATGTGTCCCTCTGACTAGCAGAGGGTACAGTGGGGAGCGAGCGGGGGCAAGCTGATTGTCCCCGCGCCGATGGTTAGGTGGCAGGACGGCCGCCTGTCACCCTACACCCCACCGTCGGTGAAGTGGCGCGATGCTCGGGGGTCAAGGGGGCCATCTTAAAACCGTAGATGGCCCAGGGTCAACTGGGGAGCGCGGGATATGCTCTAAGCAATCTTACAACTGAAGACTTGAGACAGCGGCGGCGTGCGGTTTTTATGAGGTCCGAGTCAGCTCAAGTCTTCCGCACGCTGTCAGCCATCAGGAGTAGTTAAGTCTGAACTTAACTACTCCTGATGGATGACGGGGGTGGTATCCGAAGGAACTTCCGCACTAATTAAAGGAATTTGAAACGGAATCCGAAATCCACGCGGGCGGAGCCGCGGGCAACAGCTAGTTATGCTAATATTATGTTTATAAATTTACTATTGGATCTTGGTGCTTTGTGCTTTCCAAACGTTCAACAACTTTTTATCTTGGACGACTTAATATACCTAGCTACGAGTATTTTTCTTATTCACAAAATGAATATTATTCATATTCATCTTACAACTGTAATGAGAGCTTATTATACCTAGTTATTTTGCATGAGCTAAACATTTCGTTAAGTGAAATATCTAGAAGATTAAATATATCGGTAAGCAGTGGTATTTTTACAATTTATTATGTAGGTATTATGAGAGTATAAGTAAGTAAATATATACCTAAACATACTATTATAATATACTAACTAATTGTATGTTGTTTTTTAGAGGAAGGCTGTGCAGCGGTGGGTTCACCGTTATGGCGAATCAGGAGACATAGACCGCCTTCGGCCTGGCCCCAAGGCTTTTGCCTGCCTACACCGATGCCTGTTCTAGGCATAAAGAGGTGGTGGAAAATCCCCTTTATGTCCACTCGCGTCATGGCCATCAAACACGATGTCAGCTTAGCAACAATAAGGAGACATCTTCAGGCAGCTGGAATAAGGTGTCGCAAACCGGCTAGAAGAATACCTACTGATCTTCATCGCCAAAATAGATTAAAATTCGCCAGGGAGTTTATACAGTCTGTTCCACCAATTTTAAGTCTAGTTTAACTGCGATGCCGCTGAACTTCGATATTTTTCGTGGAGCGACTGCCATCTGACCACCACAACCAATGGTCATTATGACCAATGGCGATATCGAAATTCCAAGTTAGACTGGTTGGACTTTTGTGGGCTCCAACCACATGAGAGTACCATAGCTATTCATGTGCTCCAACTACCCGTAACGACTGCCATAGATGTTTGTCTCGCAACCGGGACGGGACCGATGGCTTAACGTGCTCTCCGTGGGGGATGATTGGTGATCGATACTAATGCTAAAAATGCAATCAGTAAATTTTTTGTCTTTCTGTCTGTCTGTCTGTCTGTCTGTCTGTCTGTCTTTCTGTATGTGCACACGTATACATACGTAGTCTCGAAAAACATTACCCTCCTTTATATGTTTATTAATATGTTTAATTCAATTATTGCTAATTGATTTTTCGGAAAAAAATCATTCACATGATTTTTAAAGAAAATATCGTCCACTTCACGGCAATATACATGAAGACTCAGGAAAATCACGGTTGCCGGTGCGCACTTAGCCGTACCTCTTCGCAGCCAGGTGTAAACAGGTAGGTATGATTTTGATACATTTACTTATACGTTCATAACGTATATAATATTTATTATTTTTATATCAAATTATAGCTAATTTACTTCTGTTTATTATGATAATATACGGTTGCCTAATGAAATCTGGCTGCTAATAAGGGTTGCTGGCTGTTAAGATGGTAAATACTTAAGATAGAGTTAAAGAGAGCTAGCGCGTAACATGACTAGTTAGACGTATAAGTAAATGTATCAAAATCATACCTGTTTACACCTGGCTGCGAAGAGGTACGGCTAAGTGCGCACCGGCAACCGTGATTTTCCTGAGTCTTTATGTATATTGCCGTGAAGTGGACGATATTTTCTTTAAAAACCATGTGAATGATTTTTTTTCCGAAAAATCAATTGGCAATAATTGAATTAAACATATTAGCAACCACATTTTGATATGCAACCTAGTAAATATATGTTCTCCTAATCATAAATATGCGTAAAATTTGGTTTTTAGCAAATTCTCGATGAACGTACCTACTGATTCTGCAGCGGGATCTCGTACTATTACTATTGTTCAAAATTGAGACCGTAGGTATCAAAATAATGATTACCGTTCATCAGCTAGATTACAAAACTTAAACAAAAACAGACACAGTTTAATGTTGCTTCTAAATGTTGATTTATTACTTTTCAATAATATAGCTAACCATTCACATGTTTTGCTTTTGAGTTTGAGTAAATAACCTGTAAGTACATGTATAGTTTAATATAAATTGAAATAAATAGCGAAGCATTCATGTAGTTAAGTTTTCAGCAAGGGGATACCGAGCAGCATTTCCGTGACGGACAGTAGAAAATCGTACTGCATTTTCTGGTTAGGCAAGGCGTGCCACAAAATCCAATGCATGGTATACTGCGACAGCGTGCTGTTGCACAACATAATACACGATTTTTGCAGGGCGATGTCTTCTTTCGATGTGGCTTCATTCTCGGTTGACTGCGAATCTTTCGAGGTTTTCTATATCCAACTGGGCAAGGTCGTAGGCATGGCGAACTTTTACAAGAAGACTTGCAACAAGGTGGACCACATGGCGAACTACATGGAGGGGAGCAGGGTTTGCACGTCGGTGTTTTCTTGCAACACTTCTTACACTTAATTCTACAGGGCTTCGGTCGTCGACATCGCGGTGGACTGCAGATTGACCCACAAGGTGATCCACAAGGTGTAGGCGATGAACACCTGGATCCACACGGTGACCTACAAGGCGACGGGCTGCACGGCTGCTTACATGGTGGTGACGCACACGGTGGTCTGTATGGTGGCCTACAAGACGCTCCACAGAGAGGTTTACACGGTGATCTACAGCGCCTACATGGTGATGGACATGGTGATCTACACGGTGATTTACATGGCTTTCTACATGACACCTTACATGGCTTTACACAACGTGGCCTACATGGCTTCTTACAGGGTAGCCTACAAGGTATGCCACATGGTAGACTACAAGGCATCCCACATAGTAAATTACACGCTAGGCCACATGGCACTTTGCAAGGTGGCCCACATGGTCGCTTACATTTTTTCTTGCAACATTTGGGAGGCTTACACGGACGACAAGTTATCATTTTACATTTAGGTGGCCGAAAAGGAGGTACTGCACATACTGGTGTGCAGCCGTCACATAAAGGTGGGCGACAAGGTGGTGGTGGAGTCCATTCCAACATAAGTTCATTCCTTGCTAGTGGCGCACCGGTTAATTTACGAATGACTATTTCAAATACCCCGCGACGAGGATTAGATACATTTGTGACCTTAACGGGTATCTGACTTTCTTGATCTGCTGAGGCAAGCATGCAATTGGGTCCGATACATGGTAACATTCCGGTAACAGGGCATGATTCTTTTGGTCCGATGCGTACGTGGGATACAGTTCCTACCATTTCTGATTTACCCCCACCATTGATTATAGCAGGGCATATTTTAATTACATTCTTGTCGTCTTTTATTGAAACTGATTTACCACTAGGTTTGGTTTGTGCCCCAGAAGTACGGCTTGACGATTTAGCCTGTATACCAAAGTCACTTCTCATTATACAAGGTACTGAACACGGAAATATTCTGCACTTAGTTTGAGATTCTGCAAATCCCATCCCCATATTTTTACGTATACCTGCTTTATTTCTTTCAAAGTAATATATATCAGATTGTTTATTTTTGTCTGGAAATATGTTTTTCGTACTGTCAATTGCACAAGGAAACGATGATGCGGTGCCTGACGAGTAGCCCTTACAAACAGAATAATTTTCTCCAGTGTGCTTCATGCAAGATACCTGCAAACATTTGTTGACAGAAGACGTGGCTTGAGTCCCTGACGTACGATGCTGGATAAAACCAATTCTATTATCATTGAACAGCGTCATAAAAACCATTTCTTCTTTTCCAAATAAATTCTCAGGTTGACTTAGAAAATCGTTACATGATTTTGAGCCGCAGTCAAATTCTTTGGAGAATGAAACATGACAACTTTTAGATCCGATACTAAATAAATTATCAATCTCTTCTTGAAATGATATCATCGATAAACTTAGGCTATCATCATTAATTGTAGTCCCTGTTTCAGAGTACGGTATCAATGATCCAGCTTTGAATATATTGATGAGTAGATTATCTTCAGTCTTAAACTTTTTTAGTTCTTTAAATATCAATTCCTTGTTCCTCGACTCAATATTCATTAATTGGTCTTGCTTCAAGTCTTGACAAATCGGCAAGCTCGGCTGGACACCTAGGATGAGTTGACGATATTATATTTATTTGTTAGCAATTATTAAAAAAACGGGCTTATAGTTCAGGCCCCTGCGATAATATAACATCTACCAACCAATGTAAATTAAAACAAACTCCTTTGCTTTTACAAACATTTAATAAATTAATTATAATAAAAAAGTATTCAATGTCAATTGCAACATGGTTTTAAGGGACAACAGTTTGTGCAGCAAGCTGTATATTGAGCAGTGCGATTTTCTCTAACTGGTATGACTTTCTCCTGGGCTACAGGCGTGATGAATTGATATTCCAATTTAGATTTTCGACCTGGCATTTCTATGATTTTTTTAATACCAAGCTTGATCACTTGATCGGGGAAGTCGTAAACTACTCCGGGATAATCATCGGCTGTGGTTGGCATGAGCTGCCCGGGCTCGTCCCTGGCTACATCTCCTACCCCGGCGGATGTGTTAAAGTGAGCTCGTTGTCTGTGGTTCATCGCGCAGGAGTCCGAAGGCAATTGGAATATGACCTTGTTTCCAGCTGGGCAGCAATCTGCACAATTTGGTGATTGTATCAGGTATTATATAATTGTTATTTGTAAAAGGAATATAAAGCATACTCAGGAATATGGTAAATATTAACCTAATAAAAAATAAATATTAAAATGCCGGATTCATCGCTTTTTTCTGTTTTTCGTTTTTGGTACCGGTCGTGGACAACAGTAGCAATCAGGTTCCGTTGAAAGTCTTATGTTTTGATTACGAACAGGCTGTTTTCTGTCTGGTCCTTTTGGCGTAACTAGTTCTAGTTCTAGTCTGCATTTTCTATCACCTTGCATAGCGGTTTTTGCTACTTTAAATACATAACAGTCTCTATTATTTATATCTTGTTGCTGTTTGTTAAGATCACCACGTGCTAATGCAGCAGCATGTTTCATTGCTTGGGTACAACCTTCTGTAGTGCACGTAAATTGGGTGCCTTGCGGTTTTAAGCCACGGCAGCAGGTAGCTTCATTAGGTAAAGCTAAACTTATCTGATTTTTCCCACAGGGTGGGGCGCAGGGTCCGTCTTGTTTACTTTGTGAATAAGGACTTTGCATTGCGCAATGAGTTTGACTTATCTTCTTAATGACAGATGATGTGGCTGGTACTTTAATCTTTAGCTCGTTGCCAGTCAAATTGGAGCCTATCTCTTCAAATCCTTGGGTGTGACCTGGCCATTAAGAAATTTGGTTTTTTATCCTACTTAAAGATATGGGCCTGACCAGGGGACTATACTAGTAAGTGAATGTACATTAAAGGACAAAATTTTAATGTCAAATTTGGTCCAATAATAGTACAGAAACACATAAAATTTTCACCTTTGGGTACGTGCAGGCAGTATTGGTGCGTGTTCCTGCACTCCATTGGCTCTGATTTTTTTGGTCTAGGTCCGGTACAGTAACATGGGTCATCTGGATCTTCACATGGCATAGAGTTGTAAGGGTCTTTAGCTGCAAATATGACAATAATTTATATCACCATAACTTAATTATAATAAAATTCACAGTTAGTACCTAATTAATCCAAATCGCCAAATTTACCTGGTGGACAAACACCAAAACCTTTGACTTTATCGCCTGCTTTACAAGGTGCATCACAAATGGCACCTGACGTTCCTGGTCCAGTGCCAGATTTGGCAGCACCACAAACACAAGGATTTTGATTAGTTTGATAATCTTTTCGAGGAAAGCACGATCGATCTACAATAGAAGAACCTCCACCAGCTGTTAAATTAGGTGGCGAAGAACCACCTTGAAATCTTGTGATTATTAATTTTCCAAAGCACGAAATGCGTAAAAACATCATAATTTCGCCCGCTTCGGATTTATCTAGGCCGAGCAGACGAAATGAGTCTTTTAAAGCTTCGTAGCTCACGCTCGTAGGATCTTCCAAAAACTTTTTGCGAGCTTGAACGAATTCTTTGGTCATATTTATTGTGGCTTCACCCATAATAATTTTGGTTGGCAAGCAGCCGCATGGAAGAGACTTATAAACTGTTATTTTAATGGGAAAGTTGCTCATGGCCTTAGTGATATCTGCTTCTTGAAGTGAGAAAAGGCATGATTTTCCACTATTAAAGGATTTCTCGAAGGGGCCCCCGCCTTTAGCGAAACATGATCCAGGGTCATCGTCGCATATTTCTAGCGGGTCAACTGCTGGACATTGTATATTCACACAAGTCCTGAAATCTTTATCGGAAAAACAAGGACTCTTCAAGAAAATAACTTTGTCGACTAATACCTCCAGTAGAAAAAGTCCGTCATCCTGCTTCGCCATTTTTAGATATTTTTGGGGATGGGATTCGGTTTTTATTTATTTTAAAGTGGTTAACATATTTCAACAAATTTTGACATTTAGTACAAACAAAAGAAGAATTAAAAGATTGACATATTTTTTGATTGCGTCAGTGAGAAATACTCAAAATTAGAAGAATATGTCATAGAATATGTACCAAGTAGTCTGCAATAAAAAAGACTATATAGTATTAGTTCCAAGTACACTCACGGCTGCTAGTGTTTATTTTACTTTATAATAGCTGCAGCTACACTACAACCTACAACGGCTACCAATCAATCAAAATGCTCAAACCTTGCTCAAATTCATTCAGTTTGAGCATTGTAACCATAATTTATTGACATTGATTCGCATTTAATTGCACGATATTTGGCACACTTATTAAATGAGGACTGTGCTTATGCACACCGTGAATCAAAACTGCTGCCAGAGAACTAGAAAGGCACTCACTCACAGAACATTCTGTGCACTCACTTAACGTCATATATTCGCGTAGACAGAGAATAGTATACGCGAATATTGGAACCTACCTACCTTTTGGAACTGAGACGTAAGTGGGCCGCCGGCTAGCCGTAGCGTCGGCAAACTCATGTCGAAGCTCACAAAACGAAGCTGTATTTTTAGTGCGACTAGATTTCTAAATGACTTTAATTTTGAATGCGAGATTTATAATAATTATAATATTGTATGATTGTCTGTTTGTCCGCAAATTTTTGTGCGCGCAAAAATCAGAAATTACTGGAGGGATTTTGATCAAACTTGGTACGATTATAGTTCATAGTTTTGGGCAACACATAGGCTACTTTTTATTCAAACCCGTGGCTTCGCCCGCGCTTCTTTTTTAGGTCGTTTTTGGTCATATCTCCGGTTCTACTTAACCAATTAAAACCAAACATACGGTAAATTTTTAGTCTAAGCAAGACCTTTTTAAAAAAAATCCGCATCAAAATCCGTTTGGTATTTTTTATCGCTATCGATGGACGTAAAAAGAACTGAACGGATTTTGATGCGTTTTTTTTATTAGAAAGGTCTTGGTTAGACTCAAAATCTTACGCATATTTGATCACAATCGGCTGATTAGAACCGGCAATAAAACGCGAAAATCGACGTCCACGCGGGCGGAGCCGCGGGCAACAGCTATCTTTAATATACCGCCTTTTCTTATCTGATCTACATGGATCTACATAATCGTGCCAAAAATACCGAAACGACGACGACGACAGTGATAGGAGATAGGACGAACATCAAATGTCTGACAGGTAAGAACAGTTCAACCGTTCTCGAGTTTTTGCAATACTAACAGAATTGCAATTAATTTTTATTTATATAGATTAAAGATTAGTAATAATGAGTGGAAAAAGGGGTAAAATCTTGAGTAGTCAATCTCGCGAAATAGTTCTGGCATTTGATAGATATTTCAATCAAGAACAAAGTCGGTGTTAACACGCTAACGCTACGTGAGAACTGTCATTTTCGATTTACTTTGACAAGGTTCCTTCACATTTTCATCGCGCGCGGATTATATATGACGTTAAGTGAGTGCACAGAATGTTCTGTGAGTGAGTGCCTTTCTAGTTCTCTGGCAGCAGTTTTCCTTCTCTGTCTACGTATATTCGCTACATTTGGCATTTGATTGCAAAAGGTGATACAAGAGGTGATTAGACGTGGTTTGGGAACGTAGAACGTATGATTAGCGATAATATAGGTAATAAATAGGAATATAATAATAATATATGTATTTATTATATTTAACATATATTTCTATGTATAATAAGTATGTATTTAAAAAAAAAAAGTATATAAGTATGTTTATCAGCATTCTAGAACTATGGGTTCTAGTTAAACTATACTTACTTTGGGTCTAGGGAGCGCTGTGTAGAATGTCGTAGAATATATTTTTTATATTTTTAAATGTATTGTTTTTATATATAATATATATGTATATACATATATATATATATATAATATATTTTATGTAATTAATATGTTTACGAAATAGGATAAAGTTGATTATAATAATATATATTTTTAAATGTATAAATATCTAAAGGTGTTTTTTCTTAACCAGTTAAGAAAAAACAGTTATGAAAGTGGCCGAAACCTTTTTTTATATCCTACTAATATTATAAACGCGAAAGTTTGTAAGAATGTATGTCTGGATGTCTGGATGTCTGGATGTATGTTTGTTACTCTGCCACACAAAAACGGCTTGATGGATCTGGCTAAAATTTGGTACAGAGATAGATTATAGTCTGGAATAACATATAGGCTACTTTTTATACAAGCTAATACCGCGGCTCCGCTCACGGAGTCGATCAGTCGACCCACGGAGTAGATCAGTCGGGATGTCTGGATGTATGTTTGTTACTCTTTCACGTAAAAACGGCTGAATAGATCAGGTTGAAATTTGGTACAGAGATAAATTATAGTTTGGAATAACATATAGGCTACTTTTTATACAAGCTAATACCGCGGCTCCGCTCGCAAAGTCGATCGGTCGGGATGTCCAAATATTATGTTTGTTGCTATTTCACGCAAAAACGGCTGAATAGATCAGGTTGAAATTTGGTATAGAGATAGATTATAGTCTGAAATAACATATAGGCTACTTTTTATACAAGCTAATACTCGCGGCTCCGCTCGCGAAGTAGATCGATCGGGATGTCCAAATATTATGTTTGTTGCTATTTCACGTAAAAACGGCTGAATGGATCTATCTGGCTGAAATTTGGTAGCGAGATAGAGTGAAGTGTGAAATAACATATAAGCTAATTTTTATACAAGCTAATACCCGCGGCTTCACCCATGGAGTTGATCAGTCGGGATATCTGGATGTATGTTTGTTACTCTTTCACGTAAAAACGGCTGAATAGATCGGGTTGAAATTTGGTACAGAGATAGATTATAGTCGGGACTAATATATAGGCTACTTTTTATACAAGCTAATACTCGCGGCTCTGCCCGTGGGAGTCGATTGGTTGGTAATCGTTTTTTGGTCATATCCCCGGTTCTACTTAACCAAATGCAATCAAACATACGGCAGATTTTATGTAAAACCAAGACTTTTCTAACGAAAAGGCGGCATCAAAATTTGTTCAGCAGTTTTTGCGTCCATCACGAACAAACAGACAAGTATTGCAAAAAAAAAGATATTTGTGGTCAACATAACCAAGTCTTTTTTTTTTTCAAATATCAATTATTACAACTAAAAGTACTGTTATAAAGGGATATGATGTCCACACTGTCGCCTTAGGTGAACCCTGTAAAAATGGTGTAAGGTGAAACCAATAAATAAGGAAAAAAAAAACTTTTGGTCATATCTCCTAATTTTAGGTCTGATCAAGAAAACCGCACTAAAATCCGTTTATTACTTTTTATCCGAAAGGTTTTGTCTAGACGAGTGCTCCACGCTCCAGTGGAGTGGAGAGAGGAGCGGAGTGGGGAGTGTTGTGGAGAGTGGAGTGGGGAGTGGTGTGGAGAGTGGAGTGGAAAGTGGAGTGGAGTGGAGATTGAAGTGGAGAGTGGAATGTAGGGTGGAGTCGGGAGAGGGGATTGGACAGTAGAGTGGAGGTGGAGAGTGGAGTGGAGTGGAGTGGAGTGTGGAGTGGAGAGTGGAGTGAACAGTGGAGTGGAGAGTGGAGTGTACAGCGGATTGGAAAGTCGAGTGGAGAGTCGTTTCATTCAAATAGACTTGGTGGCAATACCGAATTCCACGCGGGCGAAGCCGCGGGCGGAAGCTAGTGTACCTATATTTGAAAATGTAATTTTTTTTTTTTTTAATATAGGACACGTCAAAATGACTCCACCTCGCCTGACGACAAGCGAAAGGCAAAGTCTCAGGACTTTATTGGTCTGAGTTTATATGTCTATAATTATATAAAATAAAGTGAATAATAATATAATAGCGAAGATGATAGAAGAAGTGATAGAACGCTATCTCCTGTCTGCTGTGCCTACCCCAAGTTTTACTTGGAAATTTCTAATGTTCTTGGCCTATAGACCTGTGCCGATAGACTTTGAGACAAAATAAATTTATAGTAGGATGAAACCTGTTGGAAAAGGATCAGAATGTAACAAAAATTAAAGGAAAAATAAATTACGGGCGATCTGAGGTCGGGAAGAGGGGAGGGGGGTGAGTTTTAAGGGTAAAAACTTAGAACCCTGAGCTTTAGCGAGGGAATCAAAAGTGCACGAGGTGAAAAATCTTTGCACTCGAGTGCAACCATGAAGTTATAGTGCAACATGTAACTTTTCATCCCACCTTAGCGAGGAAATGACTAAATACAAAAATGCTAATTTCGAATTCGAGTTTTTCTTCTTTGCATTTTCTGAGAACATTTACCATAGCAATGTATATATATTTTTACATCATCAGAAAGAAGAGATTTCAAAGAATAAAAAACTATTTGACGTTTTTTTAAAAGCTGATATTTTAACGTGAGAATTTTCGATTGAAAATTAGGGTGGTTTTTCGATATTTAGTCAAAAGAAGCTGAAAAAAAGAATATTTCAAATCAAAAAAATTACAGTGTCTTTGGGACATAAAAAGCTAAGATTTTACCAAATTTCGTGGAAAAAAAATTTGTTTTGCTTAAGATAAAAATAAAAAACCAAAAACTTGATTATTTGAATTTTTCACATATATTTTCAGGTTATGTGAAAAAAATGTGTAAATAGAAAAGTTGTAGGTCTCTTTATTACCTACAACTTTGTCACTTAACTTTTTTCCATAGGACTTGTAGTTTTGCCGGAAATCGAGATAAAACCGTTTTTACTCTTAAAACTCACCCCCCTCCCCCCTTCCCGAGCTTAGATCGCCCGTAATTTATTTTTCCTATCATTTTTATTATATTCTCTTCCTTTTACAACAGGTTTCATCCTACTATAAATTTCTTTTACTTTTTACCATTTTCATAGCTATCGGCACTGGTCTACTACCCCAAAGGCACAGAATAAATAATAGTACCTACTACCTACCTTTTTTTTATCGTGCGGAAATCCCCATGGATACCACCCCCGTCGGTCATCGGGGGTGGTTATGTCGGGATCGAACCGACTAAAACCGCACGCCGTCTCGGGCCTTAGTAACCGGGGTGTAAGGTTACCCAATGGGCATATCCCTCACACCCCAGCTGACCCCGGGCCATCTACAGTTTTAAGATGGCCCCCTCGACCCCCCGAAAGGGGGGTGGTGCGAGCATCGCGCCACTTCGCCGACGGTGGGGTGTAGGGTGACAGGAGGTCGTCCTATCACCCAACCGTCGGCGCGCAGACAATCAGCTCGCCCCCCGCTCGCTCCCCACTGTGCCATCTGTTAGTCAGAGGGACACGTGGAGAGCCTCGGAGCAGCCCTCTAGAGGGCCACTTCCACCCCGGCCGGATTGGCCGCAGGCAGCAGCGTCTCCCGTGGCGAGTGGGAGGCGCTGCTCGCTTCCGTTGCCCAGGTGCACCACGTGGAGGTTCCGGCCCGCACCCAGTACTACCTACCTAGTACTACGTACTCAAGTAGGTACGTAGGTATACGTACCGATACCACATGAATAGTGCTATGGTACTGTCGTACCGATACGTACCGAAGGTTGAAAGGCGTGAGTATATTTATCTATGCGCACTTTATGGGCAGGTTGATTAGAAAACTGTTGATCAAAATCGGTTGAGTAGAACCGGAGATATAGTCAAAAAACGTGAATACCGACATCCACAGGCTAGGCTAGTGTAGGTATTATAAGCCTGCACGCCGCCTATCGCTTGTGAAGGCGAACATATTCGAGCGCGACATACGAGTGAATATGTTCGCGCTTGTCCACATGTTCACAGGGAATATGTTGAGCATAAAATTCGCGTTCTACATAAATGCGATTTGCTACTGCATTTCTGCTGCGATGAGGTCCGCACCAGGGAACTTGCCGTTTTTAGTCGTCGGATGACTTTTCCGACATGTCCACGACTCATGGAAATCAGGTTTCTCCTTTGAAGATGAAATACTTTTCCTTATTCAAGTTTTAGCAATATGTGGGAAGTAACTTACCTACCTACCTACTATGCGTAGGTATATCGACGTAAAAGCCCTCATATTATTACTCCACAAGTTTAAATTTTGAATCGATTTCCATTGGGTATGCTGTATGTAGTATGCTTTCATATATTATGTAGAATGCCCTAGAATATTTTATTTATTTATACCTACCTACTCGGTCAGATAAGTCAAACTACAATAATAAAGAGAAGTGAAACATAAATTTGATAAGGTATAAGTACTTTATTGATTTAAGTTTCTTTTAAAAAAAACTAAAAAAATATCATGTTTTATTTAGAAAATTTTCGCATAATACAATTATACTTCACTGGTGGATAGTTTTCGTAATACCAGTTGCAGGCTTCGTTTCGGAATGGTCGGCCTACGCTGGAAAATAATGAAACAATTTGTTGAATCACAAATATTTATGAAGGGCATTTTGATAAGACTTCACCTCGCATAAAGATGAAATTTCAAGAGTGAAGTACACAACACAAGGTACTCAAAGCTACTATACGGGCTCGACCTCGCTCACTATTCACGACCGGGGATTGTAGGAAGAAAAAAAAATCGTGCGTCGGCAAAGAATTCATCATAGTTCTACTGAACTATGATGAATTGTTTGTCAACTTCGACTTATCAGTTCGGGATTTGTAGTATTCTAATATTTAACTTCAACTATTCGGATCAATAAGATCCGAATGTTGAGTTAAATATCGGATTTCAAAGGCCACCGTTTACACTTTGGCATCATTGAGGCGTCAGAAGGAAGGGAGCTCCCTTAAAAGCTAAGATAAGGCACTTATGGTGCAGAAAGTGTTAGAGCGGACCCAGAACTTCAAAGCGCAAGCTTTGGAGACGATGTAATAACTAAACTATTACACAGTAATCTTTACAATATCATGTAGTAGAATTTGTACTTGTGAAAGTGAATGTAGAGCCCACAAGATCTTCTAGATTTAAGCCAACCTCACCTGCAAGCCGGTACACACCTGCTGATCAACGTATGAGGCTTTAGTGCAGGTTTCCCCTTCTGAAATGGGAGGTCAGACGGTACGGGAACACTTTATTGCACACGAAGGATATGATAACAGTAATATAAGTGGCAGCGGCTACTATAAAACTGACATTAGGGCAATCAGTAAGAGAAAGTGTAGGTACCCCAGGCCTCATTGGGCAAGTATTGGATGCAATCGAGATCACCGTGAGACCGACGATGGTTGCAGTGTGCGTGAATATGTGCGAATTAAATTATTATCTAGGCACCTCATTCCTATTTAAATCTAAAAGTCGATACCTAGACAAATGAAAGAAAGCCCAATACATTATAAAAGTAGGTGTTTTATTAATACATTAATTAACACCTACGAACGGATGTTAAGGTCAACGCGTGGCAGACAATAATAGGACGAACACGTCTAGACGACCTTTGATTTTTTCACACTCATTAGGTAACTATGGACAACGAGATGGCGCGCGGCACCGACCTATTATAATTATCTTTAAAGACCTACACAGTGCGTTCAAAAATAAGACTGTTTTGTTTTCATCGAAAAGTTTGTATTATATTCATCAATATTATGTGACCTCTTTAAAACAATCCCTTTCAGATATATTATTATGCACTTGTGTGAACGTTTTCCTAATCTTTAAAGCACTTTTAATAAGCACTTTTAGATATAAGTACTTAGCGATAAAATATAATAAATATAGTCTGAGATATAGCCATAAATTCCTCTAACGCTGTAGCTTTTATCACCTGAATCGTCGCGTCTTCGTAGCAAATCTTATCCTTTCATGGGTTAATTTTGGGTATAGGAAAATATATCACAGGTAGCTAAGTAAAACTTCTTAGTTTGTATGGTAACTGAAGCATGATTCCGGTATTTCCGGTGTTGCTTTAGGACCAAACAAAACACACAAACAAGCTCATACGACGGCTATTCCGGTCAAAATTATGCAGTTTCGGAGCATACTTCGTGTACACACGTCTCATGCTCTCCATTTTCAAAAAATGCAATGGTTAGCCGAGTGACATGCTGGGGTTACTGGCGGCTAGTAATTTGACCTATAGGTACCTAGGTACCTACTATTTTCTTTTCGCCGCGTCGTCGGTCGTCCGATGACAAAGACGACGACGAAATATGGCAAAGAAGTGTAACGTGATAGTTTAGATACTTCTTCATTTCATACAAGTTTCCAGACAGTTGTCATTTTAAGGTTCGATAAAAATTAAGTGATTTGATGTTACAGACAAGTACGCAATTTACCTTCCCATAGAAGCGCGGATCTGTTCGGATGTTAGAGTGGCACTGACGTCTGGATAATCCCGCCATCGCTTTTGTCCCGGATCTTTCGCCCATGCTAGTTGAAATGGCGTCAACCCTGGCATATGCATTTTAAGACAATCACGACACTGGGCTTTAAGAGCTTTCTGCAACACAAAAGCCTCTGCATTAACGTTGACATACTCTTTGTAAGATATCGCTTAATGGATTTATAGTTGAACTCTTGGGCTTTTATGAAAGTCATATTGCCATCATAGTACCTAACATTCAAATGAATCTCTGCCTCTCCGAGGCACTAATAAACCTGCTAGAAATACACACAACTTCAAAAAGCATCGAAAAGTCATTGGTGTGTGCCATGGTGAACCTGGGATCGAACCCGAGACCTCGTCTCAGCAGTCCATTACCCAAACCACTAGGCGAATTGCTGACAATTTGTCAATTTAGCAAGGCGCTACGATATCTGTGCGACACCGAGTTGATATTAATATCTGTAGGTACACATACTACCTACTACTAATAGGTAAGTACCGGGTGTATGGGGGCCCCACCTTTTTTTTTGGGAAAAATCAACCTCATCTAAGCTGATTGACGGACGAGACTGGTGCAGGCATTCCTCCTGGTATTGGGTAGTTCGATGGTAAAAGCTTATTTATTGCGACCTTCATTATACTTCTAATACCTATAGACGAACGAGCTTACTAATTCAAGCGTTTACATGTTCTTAGAACACCTTGTGCCGCAAATATTGTTGTGATAATGGTTTCTAGGAGCTGCTCTGATATAAATTACGACACAGGTAGTACATACTTTTGTATGGTATAGGTACTACCTACCCTACTGCAGAAAAACCATACAAAAGTCTTCTTAATTTTTGTAAACAATTTTAACTAAAGAAATTTGAAAAGTTTGTATATCCTATTTCGCTTCTTTAATTGAATAAATATATATATTTAAATGCCATGTTACGAGTACCTATACTAGGTATACCATTTCAGAACAAAATAGTTTTTATCCTCACACTACGAAAAAGACTACTTAATCGGAAAATGCAGCCGCAATAATAGGTGCGGTAGAGTACTCCACATCCCGCAGCAAACGCACCGTATGTTACCCTAAAACTCCTGCCTTGGTGCCATAATTTGCGCTCAATACGAGGGGCAGGCACTATCAGGATACTGCCTTTGTACAACTTTCAATTGGGCGATGTCCAGCCACACACAGACTACACTCCTCATTGCAAACTCTAAAGTATCTCGGCGTTATCTAATTGAAAGTTAAATAAGGGCAGAGAGCAGGGTACCTTGCTAGATCCTAGTTCCTTAAAATGCGAAAAATATGACACACTTTGTTTTGCTGAATGAGAATTAGGTATTACTGCGAGGGCACCCCAATCTACATTACCCCTAGGTTAGCTTAAATGAAAAAAAAATCTGTAAATGATCAGTGTTATTCGAGTGTATACCATCTGCTCCGGTGACTTGGCCCATTGTCGGGTCACATAGGAGAAAATTGATATGTTTACCGGGCCAGATGACACAAATCAAAGTGTCATCGTCTCCGGTAAGGAGAAAATAAAGAGCTGTAAATTCCCTGTATTTTCAAGTTACAAAATCATTTATCAAGACCATGATACATAATTCACCAACAATAGAGGGGATCTGGCGTTCGGCGGCCGCTGCTGCGGCAGTGCTGCTTGAATTTAAAAGGGTGCATGTCACTCTCGGTGGAATATAAATTTAAAGCATTTAAAGGTAAAAATAAGTTGTTCAAACTGTCTCACTTTTTCTGGTTCCTTCAGTCCATCACAAGCATGCTGTCGACGATACTTAACGCAATCTAAGTCGTATTGGTACGAGCGTGGAAACACATCTTGTCGCGCTGTAAGAGACTTTGATATATAGAAAAACGAAAAAATTTAGTCTACAAAATATTTTTTTTTGGTGTGCAGGTATGTTTTCTTATCTAACGTTATCATCATCAGACAATACCAGAATGTAATAATATGTAATGTAATGCAAGTAAACGAGTAGGTAATTATAAATTAATATTCAGTGTTTAAAAATTCATTTCAACTTAGGTAGAAATAGATTTTAAAAAATCTACCAAATCATTTACAGACTTCTTGTTTCATGAATTTGAATTTTACTAAAACTAAACTAAAAGTAATGATGAATTTTTTATTAATCGGTATTATCTCAAACATCATCTTAGCGAGTGAACCCTGGCAAGTCTTTTGCCTTGGAGCCCGGCGGCGGCGTCCGCTTTCCTGCTTCTCCACTAAATTGACAACTCGCAGTTAAAATAAAAACTACAAGGTTAGGGACAAGTAGGTATCTTACTTGGCTTCACCATCTCCGTGGTCATTCCGTAATTGTAATAAGCGTCATGCAGGGTGTATGCGTTAGCACCTGGCTTGTCCACCCAATAAGCTTTATCCTTGTCTACCATTTTATTTAAAACAGTATCCGGTAACTCGTCTATAGTTGGCCTATGAAAATGTTAAAATAATAATTTTACCCGACTGTTTCCCCGACTGTCAAGAAGGGTTATGTTTTTCGCGCGTTTCTTTAGATTAAGATTTAAGATTCTTTATTACCTCATATCTTCCAAACCACTGGACGGATTTCTTTAATTAACATATCGTTAGATTTGTCTCGGTAACCAAAGTGTTCTTAGATAGGTGACGCGAGAAAAAAACTAACATGGCCTATTACAGCAATACCTACGCTATAATTAGTTTAAAGGGAAAAAATAAAAATAAATTGTATAAGTACTGCAATATGGGTATCAAACTAAAGGGTGTAGGTATGCATCACGAGGATTTCAAAAAGGTATTATCACGACCAAATTTTAATTTAAAAAAATGAAATTTTAGCTATACAAGTTACACGCAGATTGAGGTTCGTGAGTTTAGTGAATGAACACGAAAACTAAAAAGTATAAAATGAAAAAAAAACTTATTTAAAACATCTAAAACCCAGACTGCGTAAAAAACTAAAAAGAAAAAAAAACAAGCACTTAGACCTAACATAACAACTGAACAGTTGGGATCCACTGAAAAATTAGATAGGCTGTCGAATAATGGATCCCGACTGTTCAGTTGTTATGTTTCTTGACCTCAGGACTAAGTGCTTGTTTTTTTCTTTTTAGTTTTTTACGCAGTCGAATTTTTAGATTTTTTAAATTATTTACAGACCAACATACATGATAATTTATACATAAATATACTTATTATGTACTAGCGACCCGCCCCGGCTTCGCACGGGTGCAATGCTGATACTTAATTAGCCTTAGTATATGATGCATGTATTATACATATAAACCTTCCTCTTGAATCACTCTATCTATTGGAAAAAACCGCATCAAAATCCGTTGCGTAGTTTTAAAGTTTTAAGCGCACATAGGGATATAGGGACAGAAAAGGCGACTTTGTTTTATACTATGTAGTGATGTATTTATCACAATAAATAGAAATTATGATACCTATTAAGTAGATGTCAAAGCCCCACAGCAACGTGTCGGGGTCGCTAACGCTTGCGAACGTGGCCGGTCAGAGTCCCTGAGATTTTCTTTCTTTGGTATGCGTGTGCCCGATTCCCCATATCAGATGGCTGACGCGAAAAGGTCACAAAATGACCAGAGTTTACACGTATTATTGATGCAACCCTGGCAATGCAGGATGTAGAATCTATTGTGAAAAGAGCTTAAGAATGATAAACTAACACATAAAAATACAAGATTTTAAACAAGAATATAGGTAACATTGGACCGTTTCGTCTTCGCTGTATCCACTGTTTGATTAGGTTAGTAATAATAGGCAAAGTGGATAGAGACTCATGACAGTAGTTAGGTGTTCTGGTTGCATAGCCTGCAGAGCCTGAAACGACCTCACTCATTAGGCATATTTACCTATATGTGAATACAAAATAAGTATTTATGTGAGTTTTGTATCTTATCCCAACCCGAGAACCTAAGACTGTGAATGTTATAGAATAAAAATTAAAAGAAAGGCTATTGAAATCTTACCTTGGTCCATATTCACTAAGTTCCCTTGTGGTGGGCAGGAGATATTTGCCCACTGTATTTTGTGTCAGGACTGGTGGTCGCCCTGGAGTTAAACATTCGTTGGTACGAACCGTCAGGGAAACATCAGAAAGTTCATATCTGTAGGTAAATTTTAGTCCTTAAAGTATTCCGGGTCGTTTGTGTATCAGTATAGTGACTCTTGAGGAGCCTAGTCACCCAGTGAAAAAAGAAAAACGTGCCATGGCGCTGAGTAGGTACTAGCGTCCCAATCGCATTAAAAAGTTTATGTGACAGTTTTATGTTTTTTTTTTTCGATGAAATCCGCACGGATACTACGCCCATCACCAGCGAAGGTGATTATGTCAGTGTTATATCTAACCGATTATAACCGCACGCTGCGCCGTCTCGGGGCTCCTAGCGCCGAGCGCCGCGCGCCGGGGTGTAACTTAGCCCAAAAGGCATTCCCCTCGCATTCCGGCGGTTTTTAGGTACCTAACAATATTTATAGTAACAATCCTTTTCGACAAAATATAGTACTTAAGTACCTACCTACTTAGACTCAAAAGTCACCATAATGGTACAAATGATGATGAAAATTTGTGTCATCATCTTCCAGTTCATTAGGTAGTCCATAGCTGTACCTACTTTAAAGAAAATAACATAAAACAAAGTAGCATAGGCACACATTCATGTACCCTCGCGCTTTTTTCCGTCAAAGAAGTGCATAATTAATCTGAGCATTTAATTTTTATTCACAGTGATAAGTAGTTCAATTTAATGAAATAAAAGGTTTCATTTACTTATCTGGGTCATATCCACTAAATTTAGAAACATTGCTGCGAGGTTCAAGCGGGTGACGTTGGCTCTTTTCCATGGTGCGTTTCTGTTTTTGTATTTTGGCCTGCAAGTTTGTGTTTTAATAACAAGCAAAACAAATCTAAAAGTTGTGTAAAACGTGTAAGCTTCTTGGAAGTATCAAAAACGTAGATTATAGGACTGAGAAAACCCGAACACCCGCGAACACCCGTAGAAAGACTGAGAAAAATGACATTTTTTTACTTTTTTAATGACTACTGCAGCGTGCTATAGATAATACAGATCAGTGACTGCAGCAGAATCATCGCATATTTGCAATGTCAAATAGAGCTTAATAATATTTTATTTAACGTCGTTCTTCTTCTTCTTCCTACTTTCTCCTTCGTCATCCTTCCTACTCCATCCTACTTAATATTATAAACGCGAAAGGTTGCGAGTACCTATGGATGTTTGATATATACTCGAAAACGACTGAACGGATCTGGAACAAATTTTGCGGGCTACTATGAAGCGAGAGAAATACCTTATCTGGTAACCTTACACCCCGGTAATTAAGATCCGAGATGGCGTGCGGTTTCAGTCGGTCCGTAATCGATAGAACCACCCCCGAAGACCGACGGGGATGCTATCCCTGGGGATTACTACATGAAAAATAATACTAGCCCACTATAGGTATTACTAGCCTACGCCATATAATAATGCATTAATTAATTTGTATTTGCTACCTACTTAAAGGTCTTGAAGTACACTCGTCATGCCTGAACAAAATACCATGTACAAATAAATACGGTAGAATTCACTGCCATAAAATCAGTTGAAACTATGATTGATACCACCGAAAAAGGTTGAATACCTACTCGGTCTACGAAACCAGTTGAAACCTCGGTTGAAACTTAAAATATGGACGAAACGGGACGAAACGATATTACGTTTATGGTTTATAGGTACGTTTATAAAATGTCATTATCAGATAATTATTATTGACATTTTGTACCTATCGTTTATTCCTACCGTTCCTCGGTTCCTGCTGATATTTGAAATTGAGGGCGAAATATAAAATAAATCATTCTAAATGATGGTTTATAATTCATCTAAGATGTAATCTATGTGTGTCGTGCTACATCACAATCATAATATTGGTATTTTTAGGTACATGGGTACATTTATCAAGATTTAGCATAAATTCTTTTATTGACGAGAGCAGCCCCGGTATCAGATGAGCTCATCTTATCACTTCCTAGCTGGCCGTTTATAGAGATAAAATGAATCTGAACTTCAGACACAAACAATGATACCTATATAGAAAACATGGATTTTGACCAGATGTAAAAATTAATTCGTAAAAAATAATGACGTTAAAAATTATTTGTAACATTTAATTCTGCAATAAAACCCAACAACGTTCCACGTCATTCAATAAAGTATTGAAAAAGGTAAAACTGATATGATGACACTACTTCAAGGTTATAAATTAAATCAATACCCTCGCTGCACATCGGGGTCGCAAGCGTCAGCTTCTATAAATAAATGTTTGCAAGTATGTTGTACAAAATATACAAACGGAACCCAATATGGAACTCTTGATACGGTCTCATCAGGTTGCTCGTCCACGCTATCTTACCCAATTAAAAGTATAACAGACTTACCGCATGAACAATTCAGTAATATTAATGTATATTATTTAGAAAGAAACACATACCGCTCATCCAAAAATACTGATGTCAGTAATAATAATGAAAAAAAAAGTTTTGGAAGTTATTACAGCCAATATACACAACCGTGTGTAATGACATCTCTGGCTCAAATACAGACTGAATCTTCAAAATCTAATGCAAAATTAGATACCAGTAAAAATGAAGACACAAGTGAAATGTGCGTCACAATTTCACACATACAACTCGGACCTAGGCAATCATGTCCTATTTACGGAACGTCACCATGTCAAGGACCGGCTTGCAAAAAATCTATAGAAAAAGGGAATGAAAATTCGCCTGTTAAGGTAACCAAAGAATTTAATTCTCGTCGCGGGGTGTTTGAAGTCGTTATACGTCGAATAAAGGGTGCGAATGTAAAAAATGAGTTGATGTTGGAGTGGACCCCACCTCGAGATATTAGCGGGCGATAATCACACAACATTTCCAACCTCAAACTATATTAGGTAAACAAGACGCTTTAACTGAGAAAATAACGAAAACATCAAATTTCTTCTATACATTTGTTTACATTCTAAGTGAACTCTGTCTGTCCAATGAATAGATACTGAAATAAAATTGTTTTTGAGTTAACAGTACTTATATTTTTTTTTTCTTAAGCCTTGCTAATGTTATAATTTTAGAGTCAGGAGACCTCTTTCGATCTGGTACTGGTACTTAACTCCTTCAAATATGGACGGCTTTGCAATATTCTTTTTGTGTTTAAATTTAAATGGAGCCATTTGGGAATCAACTTTGTAGGTACGGTTGATTGCCAAATGGCCCCATTTAAATTTCGCGAAGAACTGATATTAAGTTTCGGAGTCAAACGACAGAACAACTTAACGAATGCCAGCAAATCAGCCACGATTACTGTAATAATATAATCACAAAACATACTCACGGCTGTACCCCCTGAAAGCGATATTTCTGTCATTTATGTAGGTAGGTAACTATTTTCACATGCGTTTTGGTTTGACTTTGATATAATGTCAACGTGTCATAGGTATTTGTATATTTGTACCTAGGACGTAGGTACTCATGAGAAACACAAGGCAACTCCTCACAATCAAATGGTAAATGTGTAATGATCAGAGTATGTTAGGTTTATGACGGCCATCCTGTGACACGGTAGGTACCTTCATTAGGTACTGGCATCAAAAATATTATGGTCCTTTCCAGGTCGTAAAATGTGGCGCTGCTGCCTGCGGCCAATCCGGCCGAGGTGGAAGTGGCCCTCTAGAGGGCTGCTCCAAGGCTCTCCACGTGTCCCTCTGACTAGCAGATGGCACAGTGGGGAGCGAGCGGGGGGCGAGCTGATTGTCTGCGCGCCGACGGTTAGGTGACAGGACGGCCGCCTGTACCTACAGTCTGTAGTCTCACTTACCTAGGTAGGTGCTCCTATAGGTACATAGGTAGCATAGATAGGTATATATTATTATTTTTAGAGAAGCATTGGCTCACCAAGTGAATGTTACCAGTGGCGATTGTCTACTAAAAGCTTAAGATGCGTATGAATTCCATGATCCATTTTAGGTTTAGTGTTAAGTACTTACCTACCTATTTATTGTGTTTTAATATCTATATTTTTAAACAGTTTTATTTAACTCGACCTGTTTGTTTAGGTTAAATCTAGTAATTGAAATTTGAACCGCTTTCAGGTTGTCTGATTTGTCTGACATTTGGCAGGAGTTTAGTTCTCATGACAATACAATTTATAACTGTTTAACTTAAAATAAGTAGTTATATGTTATACAAGAGTGCACAGTTAGTTTTTAACTGCGTGCTCAGTTTTGATGACCGAGAGAGCGAAGGGTTCTAAATTAGAATCACGAGCGCAGCGAGTGATTTACTTACAAAATAGAACCTTGAGCGTTAGCAAGGGAATCAAAAGAGCACAAGGGGAAAAATCTTTGCACTCGAGTGCAACACGTAACTTTTCATCCCACCTCAGCGAGGAAATGACTAAAATGCAAAAAGGTAAAAAATTCTGCGTCACTTAAATCACTCATTTTAAGTTTCTCACTTGTTTTCAAGTTTATTGTTTAGTGACCTAAGGTTTTAACGGGAGGAATTTCGTTTCCCAGAAATAAAGTTTTATATAAATTTGGCACCCTAGAGGTAGAAGTTTAAAGATGTTTACTTAGCGCCAAGGATATTATAACCAAGGAAATTTCTAATGTTCTTACTTAGCGCACACGAAATTTACTTTAAGTACCTACCCCTATATATAGAGCGCCCTAGACAATGTTATTAGGTACCTAGGTATATAAGTAAAGAGAGTGTAAAATATCTTTGGCCCTAGGGGATAAAAACGACTTTGCACTCAGAAGTCGAAGAGCAAAAGTAGGTACCTACTCTTTCCGAAAGTGGTGGGATAAAAAAGATTTTTTCAAAATTTATTTTGTTTTCCTTTAGTATTTATAGATAGGTAAGTATTTTAAATTTACCTAATTAATTGTGTTATAATTATTGTATGTATTATACGGTCGAACCACGTGGCCAGAGGGGTTTATTGAAAGCATGGACAAGATCGATAATATACCTAGGTACTTATATTATTATAGTTATTGATATCAATCATAGTTAACTCTCTGTGCCCGCTTTCTTGCAAAATGGTAATAATTATACTCACCTACATTCAGTATACTTACCTACAATCACAAAAGACACACTTCTTCCGGAAAATTGTACGGCGCGCGGCGATTTGATAATGCAATTTTGCAACGGCAGCGAACTTATTCAAAGACTAGTAGGGCGCGTGGGTGCGCGGCCCGCTAAAGCGGACCACGTAGATGAGTGGACAACAGGAACCTGGAACAGGGGTCCGTTTGGATTTAAAGTATTGGTGTGTAAGTAATTATGTAACAGTTTTTCTTGGTTCAGTACCAAAAAGGTTCCAACCGGGCCCCATTACTAAGCCTCCGCTATCCGTCCATCCTTTTGTCTGTCAGCGGGCTGTATCTCTTGAACCGCAATAGGTAGAGAGTTGAAATTTTCACAGAATGTGTATTTCTATTGCCACTATAGCATGAAAATTTAAAAAATAAAGTGTTATTTCTTGTACGGTGGTACGGCACCCTTCTTTGCGAGTCCAACTCGCACTTGACCGATTTTTCAATATTTTATTAAGAATGTAGTTATATTCCTCAGGTCAATTGATAAATCTCTAAAAATATGTTTAGAACAATTAGAACACTCCACGCAGAAGTAATACAACGTAGAACGAAATCTGAAAGGTAAAATATTTGTACCGCCTTTAGTTTTTTTCACTTAGGATTTAAAAAAAGAACATCGTCCGTATTCGTCTAAAAATTAACAAACATTCTACTTAAGTGTTATGTACTATGTATAATTCTAAGCATAATATTATAAACCTATTATTTTAAACGTTAGAATTTAAAACCGTTTTTATTATTATCAACAAAATAATAAATTACTACTTAGACATTTCAATATTCGATTTTCGAAATCATCCTGACAATTTTTGTTCATTCTAACACTTTGTCGTTTTATAGTGCTTATTCAATTTTTTTTTAATTAAATCCTTTTTTTTTCAAAATATTAACGCCGACAAAAGAATTCTGATTTTCTGAAGATTTTACTGGGCTAAACAGCGGTCCTTTAGTGCTAATTATTAAACTGCCGCAACCGGTAGGATAACAATTACCCATTATTTTGCCAGCACTGATTCTTTTCAAGAAACACTAAAGTACCGCTAGCGGTACCTACTACAGTAGTCACGGGTAACTTAAGAAAGGTGTTTTTAATGCGTAAAAAATAACTTCTCACCCGCTATTTTAACTCTATGGGTCAACTATCATGTCAAAAGTACGGTTCATGGTTCACCTTTAAATTAAGAACTAAAATTGTACTTTTAACATGAATTTTAACACAAAAAGTTAAAATGGATCGTGAGGAGTCATTTTTAGGGTTCCGTATCTCAAAAGGAAAAAACCGGCCAAGTGCGAGTCAGGCTCGCGCAAGGAGGGTTCCGTATTACAGTCGTATTTTTTCGACATTTTGCACGATAATTCAAAAACTATGACGTATAAAAATAAACAAAAAGCTGTTTCAGAATGCACAGGTGAAGCCCTTTCATATGATACTCCACTTGATATAGTTATCTTACTTAAAATACTAATTATTAGTTCATGACCACTAATATAAATATAGTGAAGTGTGAGTGAAAAAATAATAATGTAGCCACAAATTCACGGTTTTCAGATTTTCCCCCTAACCTACCCTACCTGCCAAATTTCATGATTCTAGGTCTACGGGAAGTACCCTGTAGGTTTCTTGACAGACCGACAGACAGACAGACAACAAAGTGATCCTATAAGGGTTCCGTTTTAGGGTTTGAGGTATGGAACCCTAAAAAGGAACCTTTATAGGATCACATCGTTGTCTGTCTGTCTGTCTGTCGTGTCGTGTCAAGAAATCCCGTTGAATTAAATCACTTTGGCATATCTACCTATCGGTATGCCTTATAGCAGACATAGGGGGAAAAATCTGAAAACCGTGAATTTGTGGTTAGATTGAAAAGTTGGGACTTGGAATTCAATACCTAACAAAAGTCTATGCTCAGCATTTACAATAGGTACCTATTATTTCACCAGGAACAGTTCCTTATACTCTATGGTTTAGGAGTGTTGTACCCTGCTTCATCAGGTTTGTGGAATTCAGACTTGAAGTGTAATCATGAAGCTGTTGCTTGATGCCTAAAATGCTGTTATGTTATTCTCTATGCTATGCTATGCTATGTTATTCTCTATGCTATGCTATGCTATGTTATTCTCTACACCACCTATAAGGTTGACTGGTAGAGAATGCCTGTTGCATAGGTATGTGCATGAAGTTTTTATAAATAAATAAAAATATAAGAAAATCTCGAATCCCCATGGTTTAAGAGTTCAGCACCTTTCAGCGTCAAGATTGCGGAGTCGGGATCCGAAGTTCAATTCTGTAGTCTATGCTTGGTACTTAAAATATTATTGCATTGCACCATCCGCAGTTTCTGAATCACTATAGTTTGTGAGCGCAGCTGTACCCTGCATTATCAGGGTTGAGGGGTTGGGACTTGAAATCTAACCATGAAGTCGTTGCTTGGTACCTATAATATTAATTCACAATGAACACTTTCTGAATCTTGATAACCTAGGGCCTAGGCGGGCAGTAATCTTTCAGCATCAGGATTAAGGAGTTGGATCCAGATTTTTTTATGGGACCAAGACGAAAACTTCTACTGTTTATTTAAAAAAATCTTTGCAAAAAAATGAAAATAAACGGGCCGTTTTGAGAACCACCTCTTTTTTGGAAGTCGGTTAAAAGCATATCAAAGTCTTGCACATTTGTCTCTTCAATATTCGCCTTATATTTTGTATGGAAAAATAAATTTCGCCATTTTGAATTTTTTCTCTATTCATCGAGTAGACCTCTAGGCTAGGTCCTTATCATCTTTTGCCAAAAAACCTCTCTTCTATCTTCTATTACGTATACTTTGTGAGATAGACGCTGTCGAAAATTGTATGGGCGCCATCTTGAATCTGCCATTTTGGTTATATTTTTAGCTCACTGACAATTGGATGAGATTCCGAGTGGTTTTTATTTGAACACTCCCTACCTCTCTTCAATACCTTGGCCGTGCTCTTCACCCGTCTCCAAAATCTCCATATTTTTCCTCCGAATGAATTTTCGTCCTTTATATGAAAGCATCAGGGAAAAAAAATACAGCAGAGGTGAACCGAAACACAATTCATCCATCTTTAATACTTTCTGAGAGAGACACCCATGACATTTCTGTTGACGCCATCTTGAATCCGCCATTTTGGATTTATTTCCATCTCCCTGCCAATTGGATGAGGTTCCAAGTATTTTTTGTTTGAGCAGCCCTCACCTATGTCTAATACCTTGGCCGTGCTTCTCACCCATCTTCCAAACCCTCGATCATCATCTATCTACATATTTCTGACTAAGAGTTCTTCCACAAAAACATTTTAAAAAGAAACTATGTATAAATCAAAGTCTTGCATAGTTCAAAACTTGTAGTCTATTCAATGTTCGCCATACATTTTCTATAGAAAAATAAATTCCACCATCTTGAATTTTTTTTCTATTCATCGAGTAGACCTTTGGATCCTGATCATCTTTTGCGAAGAAACTACTCTTCCATCTTTTATACTCTCCGAGATGGACACCGAGGAAATTTCTATGGCGGCCATTTTTTTTTCGCCATTTTGAATTTTTTTTCAGGTCACTGGCAATTGAATGACGTTTCGAGTGACATTTGCTCAAGCACCACCAACCTATCTTCAATACCTTAAGCGTGCTCTTCACCCGTCTCCGAAATCCTCCATCATCAGCTCTCTCCATATTTTTCCTCCGAATGAATTTCCAACCTCTATACGTAACCATCGGTGAAAAAAAAAAATTTCATACAAAATTGTTCAGGAGAGGTGACCAATGAGTGAGTGAATCAGCACGAGCAGCTATATATATATTAAAGTGTGTTAGGATCGGTTCCGTCCACCCAAAGATAAAATTGGCAGAATTGTGGTAGGTAGGTATGCCAAATACACATTAAAATATATTTGAGGGTGAAGACCGGTGATCCCCGTGCGGCAGTTTTCTCGCGCAAGGCTTTCCATCGCCATTCAGCGCGGGATTCTTTTTTTTTAATTAGGTAGGTACCTACCTATTGTTAGTTTTAGACATAGGTATATACCTATAGGTATATATACCTACCTACTTACTACGTGGGTGGATAGGTACACCCAACGTTTTGTTTCTTGTAGACCTAGCTAGGTATTTCGTAGGCACCTTGTATTAATTTTATACTTAAGTAAAGAGGAAAGATTGGTTTGTTTGTAATTGATAGACACAGAAAATAAAGTAGGTACGGCTTCTGTAGGTAGATATTAATTTATTTGTTGGGTTGCTACCTTATCCCTGAGTAAATAAATAAATATTTTATCCCGATATTTGGTTTCAGATAACGAAAACGAAAGAGCTTGCGCATTTTACAATACCTACTTACTCCATTTTCGTGATAAGTAATGTTTATTCCGGTCACATCTCAGATTCTCACCTTGGAGTCCGTCCGAGGTTTGTTTCACAATACTTAATAATTATAATCAAATAGGTATGCGTAAGATTTTGAGTCTAATCAAGACCTTTCAAATAAAAAAAACCGCATCAAAATTTACCGTTTGTTTGGTTGTAATATTAGCAGAACCGGAGATATGACCAAAAACGACCTAAAAACGAAGCGCGGGCGAAACCACCCGTGGTTTCGCCCGCGCTTCGTTTCATAAAACAGCTTGTATAAAAAGTAGCCTATACCTATTATGTTTCCCAAAACTATGAACTAGGTATAAGTACCTAATCGTTACAAGTTTTATCAAAATCCCTCCAGTAGTTTTTGATTTTACGTGAACAAAAAATTGTGGACCAACAGAGGCACAGACAAACATACAAAAATTCTAAAAATCATTGTTTTGGCATCTATGTATTACATTCATAAAGTGCCCTTATCGTTGGGATCTTGTATATTTATGCTACACCAGTGTGTTATCTGCACTTTCGCATTCAGGATCGTTGACGTAGTTGTGACGTAGTTGTAACGTAGTAGTTCATCGTGCTGTCACTAGGTGGTGCTGTCGCCACATCATCACTCCCCTCCAAGACCGGAGGTTGATTGCGATGCTCTCTTGCGGTGCGTGCCAATGCCAGTCCTGTGTTCCATTGCGTCGGAACTAGATGCCGCTGTCTTCCTCGCTAGTCCCAGTGAGTCGGGACGGTGAAGCGGTCCTGCAGTGAAGTGCCAAGTGTACGGGGCTCGAAGCGTCGAGTTGGTTGTCTCGGCCCTCGGTAAGCCCTCAATGAAGCGGGGCGAATACTGCGTAGACGGGAGAGATGCGCTCTTCTTACGTGGACCGTAGGTGCAGTGTGTACTGTGCCCTTTATTACAAGGCAGTGGGTGTGGCCGTAGGGTAACCAGTCTGGAGCGGTCGCTCCAGGAGGTGGTATCCCTGTTGAAGCTGAAGGTGCTGGATGGCGAAGATTTGATTTACCGCTAATGCGGGAGAAGTGAAAGGTATGGTGGCGATAGGAATGCTGCTGATAAGCGCAGCGCGTTCATATCACGTCGGGGTCACCAATGTGGAGGAACGGGATGTGACGTCCCTCCAACGCAAAGGGAGGATCCTCCGACCAGGCAAGGTGATCACGCCTGGCGGGCCGCGGCCCTACGGTTTATCGTTGGGATCTTGTATATATGCTACACCAGTGTGCTATCTGCACTTTCGCGATTCAGGATCGTTGACGTAGTTATGACGTAGTTGTAGTATCGAAGTAGTTCATCGTGCTGTCACTAGGTGGCGCTGTCGCCACAAGATATAGGTATGTTTCTAACACGTGACTATAATAATTTCAGCAGGCGTAGTTAAATGATCTTTCTACATGTTGTGGGTTTTAAAAGTATGTAAGGGAATTTCAATAATAGTAAATGTCGGTGAGTTGTACTTTTCTAGTAGGACTAGCTGTTGCCCGCGGCTTCACCCGCATAGAATTCTGTTCCCGTTCCCACTTTCCATGGGAATCTAGTCCAAAAATAAAAAGAAGCTTATGCGTTATTTCAAAGTATAATTTATTCCTGTACAAACTACAGCCAAATCTGTTCAGCCGTTAAAGCGTGATTACATAAATTAACACACGCAAACATCTTCACAAACTTACTCACTTTTAGAATAAAAGATTACGAGTTCGAGTACGAAGTAGGATAATATATGACAGTAGGAGAGGTAAACTACTTATTGGCGATATCCAAATAATTCTGTAAGTAGTCAGATATCGGACTTTTAAGGGCTCCAACACTTCAACCACCCGTAACGATTGCAAAAGGTGAAAAAGGTGTAAGCTACGGCTTAACGCTCTCCGAAGCACACATAACCTTAGAATAATCACTTATTCTAAGACTGTTCTTAACTTTGCAATGTACCTATTAACTTAGGTAGGTACTCGATTGCGACTTAGCCACGTACTTATGTTGTTACCGAACCAATTACCTATGTAGGTTAATAAGTTATCAATGTATCTAGCATGACCACCTCAATAAATTTGCTTGAAAGTTTGTGGGATGGAATCTTGCTAAGTTAGGGACCTAATCCTGGTTTACACTGTTAACTACTGATGAATTATTCTTACCTACCTACCTACCTACTAGGTACCTATTTATTTTATTATAATTATAAATATAGCCTATCTATAGGTAGGTACCTACATAGTTACATTAAATGTCATAAGAACGACTAAATGTACCTACGGCGACCGTCGCACTATGATTTAATGCCGTAAAAAGTTGCCCATAAGTCCAATTTTAAAAAATGATCAAACCTCTTAATGATTTACACCAATCGACAGCCAGATAAATTCTTTATATGAAACTACCTTCAAATGTACGTATAATCACTTTATTTATTAGTAGTCACTCGGTAAAGTTCAATATTGTACGCGATTAATATTGTTACTTGTTGACGTATAAAGTTAACATAATGTTTGTGTTTCGCTCTTCGTTTATTTTTGTTTGAAACCGATTTGTTTGAATAATGGATAGTAATAATGAAGGTAAGAAGTGTTGTATTAATATGTTTTAGCATTAATCGTCTTACATTTGGTCTAGATATATCAACATATTACTTGCCCGTTTTGAAGACTAAAAATAATTGTGTTTTCAACATTCTCGAAGGTTTATGTTTATGAGTAGGGCAAAGTGCGGCTATAAATTTAATATCATCATATAGGTTTAGCTATCAACTATATAGTGTTAAAATAATATTTTGCTAATTTTTGCAAATCTGTATAATATGACCCATTTTAGGGAGACTAATCACTTTTTTATAATTTTTTTATTAAGTGAGTATAATGTTTATTTTTCTACCTTCCAGGATGTAAAATTTATACTAGAATATTATTTGACAATTATTTGATGATTAATTTTAAAATTGTTATAAGCCTAACAATTTTAAGTACAAGAGTTACCACAGAAACACCTTAATCTCATGTACAAAAATCTTTATTTTTTTATGATTAATTTATGATTTTTTTAGCAATAAATATTCTAAATCACTAAATTAATAATATATTACTTTCTTTCAAATACACCTTTTCGACTAAGTAAAGCGAAGAAATATTTTTGGGCAACTTTTAACGAAATTAAACCATAGTGCGTCGTCCACTTATATGAATGATTCTAGATGGAAAAGTCGAAAGCAGAAACTTTGACTTAGGAACTTTGTTTGGACTAGTTAGGAGATAAACATACTAAAAGTCCTGACCCTCCGAGGTGAGCCGGAGGGGGGGGGGGGAGCACAAAGAAGGTCCCGTTTTTTCGTTTTTTGCTTACTTCTCGAAGACGGTGCTTTGTACGAAATTGTGTTGTACGACATAATAAAAGCTAATTAAATTCTCTACAACTTTGTCTATCGCACTTTGTATTTATCTCCAATCATTACCTAGCTATGAGCTTCTAAAGGTGGTCGATTTTCAAAGCGCTCATATCAGTTTTCCCAAAAATGTATGGGTATCTACCGGAATTGTTCACATTTATGATTATTGCTCCGCTCCCTTAGGCAGTAGCGTGATGATATTCAGCCTATGACATTCACGGATAATGTGGCTTTCTATTGGTGAAAGAATTTTTAAAATCGGTTCAGTAGATCCCGAGATTACCCCTTACAATTTAACAAATATTCAAACACAAACTTTACTTCTTTATAATATTAGTAAAGACTAGTGTAGATAACATAAGCGGAGTACCTCTACGCGGTGAAGGTGGAAACAGTTTGAAACTGGATCTACTGAACCGATCTTAAAAATTCTTTCACCAATAGAAAGCCACATTATCTGTGAATGTTATAGGCTGAATATCATCACGCTACTGCCCAAGGGAGCGGAGCAATAATCATAAATGTGAACAATTCCGGTAGATACCCATACATTTTTGGGAAAACAGATATGAGCGCTTTGAAAATCGACCACCTTTAGAAGCTCATAGCTAGGTAATGATGGGAGACAGATACAAAGTGCAAAAGACAAAGTTGTAGAGAATTTCATTAGCTTTTATTATGTCGTATAACACAATTTCGTACAAAGCACCGTCTTCGAGAAGTAAGCAAAAAACGAAGAAACGGGACCTTCTTTGTGCTCCCCCCCCTCCGGCTCACCTCGGAGGGGTCAGGACTTTTAGTATGTTTGTCTCCTAACTAGTCCAAACAAAGTTCCTAAGTCAAAGTTTCTGCTTTCAACTTTTTCATCTAGACCCCCTTTTTGAGCATTCATTGACTGGACTATAAGTTTTTGGCAAAACATTTTATTTAAGCCTAATGGTACCTAAAGAGTGTATAATCTTGCCTGAGTCTGCACTGCCCGAAAGCTAACCTTGGAGTCTTAAAGTCTAGAATGAATAGGTTACTTCTAGCTTTTAGGTAAGCTAATTCCACGGTCGGTTGTCCGTACATCATCACTTACCAACAGGTGACGCAGTGGTCTAAAGCGAGCCTTTTAGCAATAAAAAAGGAGGTTCCCAATTATTCACTTACGCAATTTTATTATTAAGTAGGTACCTACCTACCTACCTAATTATCTTATTTAATAAACTAAGTTACAATAGTTCATGACTTTGTACATACGGTCATTTTGGGTAACATTGAATCGCAGTGTAACTTTGAATAAAGTTGTGAAAAAGATTTAAAAATTTATTTGATGCAAATGTTTTATTGTTTCAATATTATAACTGCCTAAACGGATCGCCATAATGTTTTTTAACAAACGTAACGTAAAACATTAAGCTTTCAAAGTCATAATTTTGTAATTTAACCGCCTTTTTCGAGTGAAGTTTTTAGCAGTGTTTGTTAGTTGAATTTAATATCGGAATTATTTGTACAAAACTTGCTGTAAACAGGTATGTTTGGTGTTTATCTTTAAAATCTACTAAAAAAATTATTATTTTTAAATCGCTGTCCGTACATGGTGTTACATAAATTGTCTAAAACTGATAAAGTTGTAACGACGATCAAAATCGAAGTGATTTGGGTAACATTGAATGGTTCAAAGTTATTCGTGTCTTATAAAAAATTTCAGTTCTAAGTATGAGGACCCTAAACTTGATTGCTTTTTTCTATTTTTGTGTGAAATTCTTAATGTGATTCACAGAATACGTCTACTTACCAAGTTTCAACCGCATAGGCCTTATAGTTTCGGAGAAAAGTGGGTGAGTAACATACGGACGGACAGACAGACAGACAGACAGACGAATCTATAAGGGTTCTGTTTTTTGCCATTTGGTCCTAAAAAGGTGGAAAAATTCGTATTGACGATGACATTTTGCTCATGGAAAGGGGTGATTAGTTTTCTTTAAAAAATAGAATGTCCAGAAAAATTATTGGCAGTCATTACGATTTTGATCTCATCTGATAACCAAATAAACATATAATTTATTATGTTGTGCACTAAGTTCCTACTTATCTTACTTTATTAGAAAATATAAAAATAACAATGTTTTTTTTTTCCACCAAATTGGTCCGCCTTGTTTCATATGGCAAGACCTCGCTATTTTTCACAGGTAGGACGTCAAGTTAGTCATGATTTTCATAGATTGGACTTTTTTTTACAAGAATACATCATTCAATTTTATCCAAATCTTAAAATGTTTGGATAATAAAGGTTTTTAAATCCAAAAAAATATATATTCAAAGTTACCCAAAACTCGTGCTAACTTTGAATGTGCGTTTTGGGGCAAATTTTGGGCAGTTTTTGTGTTTTTTCCATAAATTTGTGGGTTTAGAAACATAAACCAACTCAAAAGAACACTATTTATTCTATAAAATAAAGATGTAATAAATATAATCAGAGAGTATACATTAATAATCCGTTAAAAATGTTCAAAGTTACCCAAAATGACTGTAATGCAATAAAATAATTTATTTAATTTTATGCTGTCTGAGATCTGTAAGCATAGCATAGCATGTGTCTATGGTCAAATTGAAGCTGGTAACCCACTCTATATCATAGTGTCCAACTAAAAAAATGGAAATAATAATAGTGTCTAATGAACATAATCAAGTGTATTGAAAGTTGTATTGTTTTCGTTTAAATGTTCTGTGAATCAGCTGCAACCCTGGATATATTTCACTGTTAATCAAACATGTCTAGAAACATAGTTTTTGAGGGTTGGTTGACGAAATCTCCTCCGAGTAAACGTATATGGCGAACGGTGAGTTTACCATTTGGAGCTTGGTATTTGCCTTTGTTGACAGCTTAGGTGGGTCCCCTCAGTGACCTGCTGGATTATAGAATGTTCTTCCAAATCTTTTATGACTATAACGTTGGGCTTGTCAATGTTTTTAATACTTGGCATTGGCGAAATAGTAATAGCTATGCCACAAAAATTATAAATGAGAAGTTGAAGTTCCATACTAAAGTAAGTGAATGTGCACATACATTACGTCCTTCTTCCTAGACAGGGTTGAGAAATCTTAAAGTTCTGTTAAATTCTTATGATAATACGATGTATTGTTTTGTTATCCTAAAACGGTTATATGGTGTCTAGAAATGGCGGAGAAGGTGGTTTGCCTTGCGGCAGTCAGGCGAACTCCCTGGCCAGTACTTCTTAGATTACTACGCCGACCGGAATTGCAGGCGACTCAAGGGCACTATCAATTTAGATTTATGTGAACAGGTAAGTGTACACTAATGACTTGAAACTTTATTGACATGAATGTTGACTATTATATTAAGTACAATCTATTTCTGAATGTACTTCATAGAAAAGTATTTATTTATGTGCCAGTGCAGTTAGGAGTTGCTCTAATTGATATCTCTTGTTCTCTGTATACCTACTTATTAGTTCTTCAGAGTTCTACTGACATAATGATGTTAGTTTACTATGTTTATACTGTATTTTGCTTATACATTATCGTTTTCAAAAATGCTTAAATTAGGTACATAATATGGTGTATCAGAGTGTTAACGTTTATCATAAAAGTAAAATGAAGTGTCGACTGATCCTAGTAGTCCATAGAAGTAATCGTCTGTAGGAACCACTGCGATATTTTATATCTATAACGATATTTTAAAAAGATTACTTTAGTAGAGTCGCTTCTAGTTAAGTCCGATACATAGTATTTATGAGCAAATTATGGGATATAACGAGCATCTATCATGTGTCTAATGTAAATAAATTAAATATAGACAAACATTTAACAGACCACATTAGTAGTGTTGAATAGCTCGAAAATGTTATAATATACTAGGATATGATAGAATTTATTCGTTCCTAAATATAGTTGAAAAAGTTCCTAAAGTTTGTTCAAGTGCTATTTGTTTAGCCGCAGAATGTGTCATGTTATATTGTAATTATTAACATAATAGCATAATGTAAACAATACTGTAATAGTGAGCCCCTAAAATACTTTTGCTACTAGTTTGTATAAAAGTTATTACTGAACACTTAATAAACTTTTAATTTAATACCAAATTCTACACAAGAATTTGGTAGAGCATCATAAAACACAATACAAATTATTGAACAATTTTAAACTTCCTAGTGAAGTTTTGTGAAAAATTATTGAATGTTTACATATATCATTTTTAACATTATATCACAGGCAACGGTACAAGGATGGTATACAAGAAATCATATTTTTTATTCGTAATACAATACAATATCTAAATATTTATAGTAGGACTAGCTGTTGCCCGCGGCTCCGCCCGCGTGGATGTCGAAATCCGTTTCAAAAACTATCCTATCTCTCAAGTTGGATCGAACTGCACATGGTGTGCGAATTTTATTATAATCGGTTAAGTGGTTTAGGAGTCCATTGAGGACAAACATTGTGACACGAGATTTATATATATTAAGATTTCGTATCTAACTGACTGAACAAGGAACTATAAAACTTCAGTAAGTATCCATAGGTACATAACTATAATTTCAAACACAAAAATATAGCCGGGCAACCTACAGAGAGTTATTAGTTATTAGCATATAGAACTGGATATGGTGTGTGCATGTCTTTGATGGTAGGGAGCCAGTTCATGCCACCATATAGATTATTCTGACATGACCTATCAAGCCGAAGTAGCTAGTCTTTATTATGTCAAATAATCTTAAAAACAATGTAGCATTAACACAACTTAAAATAAAATGTGTATATAACTTAAGTTCAAACTAAGGCAAATTGTTTAAAGGTTCTGAAGGTTATGTGTAGGATGGAGCCCTAAATAGGTATAATAATTTGACTCCCTTCAATAAATTCATTAAATTCTATCCCTAAGACTGACCTGGCTAGTATTGCTTAACCTTTCTACATTCTCTGTTGCTAGGTAGTTAGCCACAAACCCTATGCAAGTGAAATACATAACATAATGGTCTTTAACCGTTATGTTAAAGTTATATAGGTAGATAGTGCGTCTGCCATATCGGCTATAAACTGAACATTCGAGCTAAGATGAATACAGCTATAATATAAGTCTGTTCGTAGTCTGTTCATATAAAACGGCTTGACGGATTTTGACATGCGAGGTATCATTTGATTCGTTATGACTGTGTGAGTGACACCAGGACTATTAAAATTCCTAGAAAATCAAAATGGCGGACTTATGGCGCCAAAATGAAAATTTTGAAAATTTGTCTTGCACGCTCTACAGCCTGAACGGCTTGAAGGATTTTGACAAGCAAGGTGTTGTTTGATTCGTCGTGATTGTGTGACTGACACCAGCAGGGCTATTGCGTATCTCCGTGAACAGCCAAAGTTCATCTTATAATTCATTAGCACTTTTCGCAGTGATCTTAAATTTGGCTGTCAAATAGTTAATTTCGTATTGTCTATCTGCAGTGCCAAACAGTGCCTTAGATGACGTCACAAACACCGATTGTCACCGGAACAAAATTTGACAGATGTTTTCGTATCGATAGACTGAAAAATGCGGTCGCGTAAGCTTAGTGGCGTTAAGTGTACATGAAAATTGTATCCATTTTATTTTCTTGAAAGACACTACTCAAGAGTAGTGTTTAACCTCAGACTAGAAGAATCTTCTAGTCTGAGTGTTTAACGTTATCAACTTTGGGAATATTTTGCAAATATAGTGAAAGTTGCTGTATGTTGTGTTTTATTGTGATTTCTGTTTGTATGCCATGATTATTGTCGTTGAGATTTGGTTAAAAAAATATAAAACGAAGTATTAATTCTACGGAATAAGAGTAAGCCGCAATTACCGAAAGCTGACATTTTTGAGCAAAGTCGGATTTCAACAGAGAACTCCGAGCATATTACCTACCTACTCTTTATGTAGGTAGGTTATTTAATTTCACTGTAAACAACTAAATGAAAATTATTTCGCACGACCTATCACTTATACTTACATAGGTACCTACACAAAAAGGATAAACAACACAAGACAAAAGTGAATTTGCCGCCCGTTTCATATTTCATGGTGTATTATATATAACTTTATAAGCCGCATAAAATTAAATGTTCTCTGAAATATAGTAAAGTATAGGTTAAACATCATTACTTAACTTAGTCGTATAATAGTCGAATAATATAATAATATAAACGAATAGAAATGCCAATGGGTGTGGTGAAGAGAACCCAAGAGAACCGGAACTAAAATTCCATTCAATGAGATACGCAATACCAATGTATTGAACGACACCGGTGCCAATGAAGATCAGTGCTTTTTCGGCGGCCATAAAGCCATTGGCACTGCGAAAGATACGTAATAGCCCTGCAGGTGTATTAAATTTTCTAGAAAATCAAAATGGCGGATTTTTGGCGCCACAAATATTTGATCGCGATGGAAGCAAAAACCGCTAAACGGATTTCGATGCGGTTTTATTTGTTGAAAAGGTATTAGTCAGACTTAAAATCTTACGTTTGTTTGATTGCAATCGGTTGAGTAGAACCGGAGATATGAGCAAAAATATAATAATTAAGGTTGAATTTCAGTGATGTCCCTTCACTGCTTGAACATTATTCACTCCATAAAAGATATATTTACACTTTATTATCATCCGGGCAGCTATGCGAATAACTAAAAAATTAAAATAAAAAAATAAATTCAAAAATCAAAAAGCCCGACTGCTTAAAAACTAAAAAGAAAAAAAAACAAGCACTTAGATTAATGTCCGGTGGTCTAGAAACCTAACAACTGAACAGTCGGGATCCATTGAAACTAGATTGGCTGTCAAATAATGGATCCCGACTGTTCAGTTGTTAGGTTTCTAGACCACCGGACATTAATCTAAGTGCTTGTTTTTTTTCTTTTTAGTTTTTAGACAGTCGGGTTTTTTGTATATTTTTTAATTAAGCAAGTTAAGTAGGAACGTAGTGTATAACATAATAAATTGTATGTTTATTTGGCTATCAGATGAGATCAAAATCGTAATGACTGCTAATAATTTTTCTTGACATTTAAAAAAAAAACCTATCACCCCTTTCTATGAACACAATGTCTTCGTCAATATAAGTTTTTCCACCTTTTTAGGGCCAAATGGCAAAAAACAGAACCCTTATAGATTCGTCATGTCTGTCTGTCTGACTGTCCGTCCGTCCGTCTGTCCGTCCGTATGTTCACCCACTTTTCTCCGAAACTATGCGGTTGAAACTTAGTAAGTAGACGTATTCTGTGAACCGCATTAAGAATTTCACACAAAAATAGAAAAAACGCAATCAATTTTAGGGGTCCTCATACTTAGAACTGAAAATTTTTTATAAGACACGAGTAACTTGGAACCATTCAATGTTACCCAAATCACTTCGATTTTGATAGTCGTTACAACTTTATCAGTATTTATGTAACACCAGGTACGGATAACGATATAAAAATAATATTTTTTTAGAAGATTTTAAAGATAAACACCAAAAAATACCTGTTTACAGCAAGTTTTGTACAAATAATTCCGATATTAAATTCAACTAACAAACACTGCTAAGAACTTCACTCGAATAAGGCGGTTGAATTACAAAATTATGACTTTGAAAGCTTAATATTTTACGTTTTGTTTGTTAAAAAACATTATGGCGATCCGTTTAGGCAGTTATAATATTGAAACAATAAAACATTTGCATCAAATAAATTTTTAAATCTTTTTCACAACTTTATTCAAAGTTACACTGCAATTCGATGTTACCCAAAATGACCGTACAATATATACCGTATTTTTTTTATGTTTTCTAAACCGGCGGGTTTGCACCAAACGTTTGATACCTACTATTAGGTACCTAGGGGAAGCTCGTGCGTAAGGATCGAAGCAAACGCGGGGCTGTTGACTCCTGAAATAAGTACCGCGTGATTACATGCATGTATGTTTAAAATCATTCGACTCTGTCGTTATCTCATATAATATTGTATCCAGTAATAACAGCTTCACGTGTGCGTGGTAGGAGTCGGGAGATTCTCACCTCCCGACTCCCCACACTACCCTTCCCGAACACCTCGCCATCCCTCTACCGAATGCCAGCCAGAAAGTCAGAGGCAGCCGGTAGCGACGGACGTGGATAACCGCGTTCAGAATATGTTAGCTTCGTCTTCGAGTTTCGCGAATTTAAAAAGAATTTTTTTTTTCTCTAAAGTTCATCATGTATTACAACAACCAGATACCTATATATAAATATCTCAAAAAATGTAGCGGCTTCAAATATACCTAAAATTATTAATTAAAGTTTAGTTTTCCTGGTTTTCAACAGACATTGTTTTCCTATATACTCTTTGTTCAATAATTTGTGTGGGTGTAGTGTGACAATTGACAATTATCAAATTAAATATTGTCTCAATTTCTGTGTTAGTAATTAAAATCGTGCGCGAAAAATTTATACGTATAAACATTTTGTGTTCCTATAAACTCGTAGTGGTTCGTAGACTATTTTTCCCTGTTCGTGGTAAAAACTAGTAGTTCAATATGTTGGTATCGCGAGTTGAGTGGATTTTAAAATGAAAAATAACTCGAATAAGAGGTTTATATAAACTCAATGTTCATTTTAGGTGGATGCTGGGTTGCAGATGGAACGTGCCGGTAATGGTACTTTAGACCCCAAGTTGCGCGGGTCTGTATTTACTATTCAAACACAATCCCGAACTTACCACCTAGAAGCTGACTGTGAAGCGGAGATGGCGAAGTGGGTAGAGGCAATCTGCCGGGTGTGCGGCCTCCGGCCTACAGAAGATGAAGGTTTGACTGTCAATATTTTTTAAAATTATTTTTAAACTTTTTCCTGAACGTAGGTAGGCATAATTAAACTGAACTTTTGACAGCTAAATATTGAAACGTCTTACATGACAGTTATGCACACCCATGGACCTAGGAATAACTATGGACGGAGCCATGGGAACAAAAAAGTGACGCTGCATAGTCAGCCAACTTTCGTATACGTATACAGTCGCCACGCACACTCTCACATCATAGTCAGCCACTTCGCGGCAAACGTCGGCCGAATCGGTCGATCTGTCAGTTTAAGCGGGAAAATAAAAAAATAAAATACAACATGTCTGGTGCATTCAAATGGTGTAAAAACCGTAGTGATAGGAAGAAAAGAAATCCAGGGATCACATTTCACAGGTTAATCAATATTTCAATCACTTATTATTTAATTAATAATATACCTACATAAATCTTTGTTCAATATTTTGAAACAAAATTAAAAAGTTCGGTACAAAATCAGTGTTCCCAACACAATAGTCTGCAAATTTCCCCATATTTTGGGGAAATCTGTAAATTGTTTGACTTTATGATGAAATAGCATAAAGTATTTATTAGTAGTGATAACCGTAGTGATTTAACTTCTTTTTAATAAATACATGGGATTAGGAATCGCAAAAATACAAATTGTGACTAATATGATTTTTTTAACTTTTTTTGTTAATTAGGTACCTAGTTTAATCGTGTGAATATTCCCCACGGTTACCATCCTTGTAAGTTTATTTTTATATAGGTATAATGAAAAAAATAATGTAAAAAATAACTAAAATATTGTTTTCATTAATTTATTATGAAAATAATATTTTTAAAAATAATGCACGAATCACCCTTAATGATTTTTCATTTATATATTTTAAAATTTACCAAATAATTCTCCCTATTCCTCAACTAAAATAATAAAAAATGGGGAAATTTAGGTAAAACCTCGCATCCCTACAATTCACTCACACAATGATTGATGCCCGCCATTTTGCGACACAGACTAGTTACTCTAGGCACTCCGTCCATACTTTTCCTAAGTCTATGTGCACACCATGAGATTATAATTAGAAAAGTGTATAATTGTCAAAAGCACTAAGAAGGTTGAATTAGGAAAGTGAATTTATGGTCGTTAAGTTTTCTTAAATTTTCTAATGTCACTCGCAACTTTCTTAACTTTTTCTTTCATAAGAACCTTCTCCTGACAATAACAAACACAATAAAAAAAGAATTATACTCAACACAAAATAAAAGGCCCGTTTTGACGTTTGTCCTCGTGGCGTAACTAGTTATGTACCTATAAGATTCGGTATTCGATACTCACGATGAATCGAATCCAGTTTGCATGGGGATTTAATCGATTTGAAGATGTATGTAAACTGCATTTGATTAAAGTTCTGATTAGAAAAATTAGCTTAACCTTTAATTTTGTAGGTATTTTAAAACAATGCAATGTTATTAAAGGTCAATTTACTTATATTTATTATTTTTTTTACAATAACATTCACTCAATCACAAAAACAACAAGAATAATTAAATCAGTCTTCAGAATCTAAATACAAGTATTAAAATAAATAAAAATAAAAGTGCGCGTCGGGCTTGAAAAAAAATATGTCACTCGATATTATCTTTCCTAAACTGATTATTAATAGTCTGTGGACTACATGAAAAAATCGTTATGCACAGCACTTAGCCGAGTGGGCGGTACCTGTCAATGAAAAATGTAATTACCTTTAGAACATTTCAATTGATAAAAAATTAAGAACTTCATGGGCACGAACTGTCAAAGTGGGCCTTTTATTTTGTGACAACTATAGTGAAATTGGTCCAGCCGTTCACGCGTGATGCCGTGACCAAGGGAAATGGACATTCACTTTTATATATATAGATTATGTATGACATAATATCTGCTTAGTTTTAATAGTGCTGAGTGATGATTGTACCTACATTTTGTGCTCGCGACCAATACTGGCTCACATTATTGTATATTTTGCGATCTCAGACTAGAAGAATATTATATTACTAGCGTACCCGCGCGCGGCTCCGCCCGCGTGAATGTTGGCTATCGCCACCAAGTCTTTTTTAAGCCGAGGGACTGCCCGTACTAACTTTCAATGTCTATTCCTTCGCAATCAGAGGTTGCAGCTAAACGTATTCATTTCATCTCAAGTTCTATCAAGCCCTTCAAAGTACAGTGACATGCATCGCGGCCAAAGCCCGTTTATTTACCATCATTATCCTTTTTCATTGTCTTCTAGATTTTATGGGGATTAGATAGCTGCTCTGGCCAAAGTATGTGTGACTCGGAAGAGGCCCTTTGAAAAACCCTTTCATCATAGTTGCATTGCACTTTCACATTCGATGCACTATTTCAAATTAGTGAACATTATTTATTTCCGAAAATCTGATTTTTTTATTATTAAATTAAAATCTTGCTACAGACATTGACATTGACAACCTGATTTAACATTCAAGAAGTTCATGAAAATAAAGAAAGAGGATATATAATAAATACCGGTCAATTGCAAATTGGGCTCATGCACGCAGGGTTCTGTACAAAATTGGGTTGAGGGGGATTTCCGCACGACAAAAAGAGGGGGCGAACTTAACTTTGTTGTAGTGCTTCTTGTCTTGAATGACAGACATACATTTTTTTTGGTGAAGTAGGTAACATTTATGCTTTCCGAACTTTTCCCTGTACTTATGCTATAAGATTTTACTTTCTGCAAAATATCTGGATTCTAGCCCAAAGGGAAATACCCCTTTTTTTTCGTGCGCAATAACCCCGTCGGGCTTCACGTCAACGGAGCCAACGGAGAGGTTGGTATGTCGGAGTCCTACCATTGCCTGTGTGATCGAGGAATCTGGTGTGTCCTAGCACTCCACCCGCACTGGCGACCTCGACATGTTATTAGGAATCTAAATCCCCCATCTCTATAATAAGCGCGCGTGGAAATATAACACCCTGCCACCCTGGGTCTGCTTCTGCTAGGGTGACGGTTAGCCTTAACTGTCACCGTCAGCTCGGCCCGCACTCATGGAGGACGGAGATGGTTCTGCGAACTACGCCGCGCGCCGCCCGGTGCGCCTTCATCGTAGCTTTATCTCCATCTCCCGTAGCTTTTCTACCACCACTTCTGCGCGCATTACGGCCTCGCAAAAAAAGCGGTGGCGTTCCACATTCTCTCTATGGTGACCATGGTCGGCACCAGGGACCTCACCATGAGGCTTATCCCACCGACGTCTGCTTCTAGGACATGGCGCCCCTCTATCCACTCTGGAGACTCTACCAGTGTATGAAGAGGTGGGTGTGCCCACGGATCAGCCCCGGCAATGGTGGCATTCACACGTCAGCACCCTGCCTACGCAATGCAGGAACTCACCAAAACAGCCATGCCCATAAGTAAGCCTTGGATAGCTCAGGGTCAAGGGTTACCTTAAACTTCGGCGTCTGTAGACCCAAGATGGAGTTCGACTTTAGTCGGTCAAGTCCGATATTACGACCCTACTGGCCAGAGGAGGGGAGAGATTCGTGGGGATTTCCGCACGAAAAATAAGGCGGCTTCCTAAAACTTTCCGATTGCAGTGCAGGTGACTCACTAACGTCGCCGAAGGTAACTTAACGACCTCCGTCCTCCATGAGTGCAGGCCTGGAGATGGTAGGTCAAGCCACCTATTAGTCGGTAGTGAGACCACAATTTTGATATTATGCTTCGTGTAATGCCAAGCATTATCCGTAACATTCCTTTTATCTAATTCAATTTGATGCCTCTACGTGTTCTTAAGAAAGAGGTCTTGACAGACAGGCAGACGGATAACGAAGAAATAAGGTTTTTTTTTCCTAATCAGGCACATAACCCTAAAAATTAATACATTCTATTTACTTTTGAGGAAAAAGAAGTAAAGGATATTACTCTATGAAAATTTAGACAAAGTCAATTTTAGTTCCTGTTGCTATGACAACTATTATAGATGGCGATAAAAACGTTTGCAACATCTAATTTTCTTTTTATTACTAAATTTCCTGAATGAATCATATATTTTTAATTATGTTATATGCTATTCGAGGCGGAGACAAATCCAAAAAATCATAGATCATGAAATCTGTTCAGCCGTTCTTGAGTTCTGGCAAAAGCACGTTTTTAGCCCTTTTTAGGGCTTTAGGGTTCGAATTTTAAAAATTCCTTTCTTAGTACACCTCTACGCATCAAAACACACATATTCTGCAAATTTCAAGTCTCTACGACCAGCGGTTTAGGCTGTGCGTTGTCTCTAGGTCAGTCAGGACTTTGAATTATATAGTATAAGATTTATTATTATTCTTGTGGTCTGAGTGCGCTATTTCCCATTTACTTAAATCAATTGTGTATGAACTAAGAAACCGTGTTATCTTTTGTACCTATACCCGCGTAATGGCTTGTTATATTATGACGCTGGCGTTTTGTGGGGTCTGAAGCAGGTTGTCCCATTCGCAACTCGTCCTATCCTCTATTTATTTTCGCAACTCGTCCCATTCGCTACTTGTAGCGTTTTTGGCTCGCATTGGGTTATATCCCTAACTGAATAATAATAAAAATCGCTGCAAATCATTTATTTTCTCAAAAAATATAGTTGAAGTGAAAAAGCTGTTTGAATGTGAATTGAGTTAAGCTCGCCTTTGTACATGTACTTTTTATTGTGCATGCAGTCTCATGTTTGTCTATCATATACAATAAAGTAATAATGAAGAGTAATTTGTGACCACGAAACTTGGCTGGGAATGTTATTAATAATAATCAAGATGGTTTAGTCGTGTTTGGTCGTGTTTGGTAATTCGCGGTTAGTCCAATAAGCGATTGGTCAATTTTTTGTTTTTCACTTTTTTTTTTGTTTTTGATACTGTAGTAATTATGGCTGAAAACTGTCTAGGGTTAGGTTAGGTCAACCGAGCGTGCCGCGGTAGCGGCGGCCGCCGATGCGGCGGCCGTCGAGTGGTAGATTCCCTCTATTTTTATGTTACACAGTCCAAATGAAATAATATATACCGATAACTATGATTTATTATGACCATGACACATAATTCACCAACAATAGAGGGGATCTGGAATACATACATACATGCATATATACAAATCACGCCTTTTTCCCATGGGGGTAGGCAGAGACAACATCTTTCCACTTGCTACGATCTTGGATACCTTACCTACTCCTTTCGCTTCTTCAACTTTCATAATTGTTTTCATACATGCACGCCAGTTTCGAGTACTCTTAACCTGGCCTTTCCTCCAAAACGTCCTAGATCTGATTAGAATATGTACGCCTAGGTCGGCCTTTACCGGGTTGCCCATTCACCCTCGCCTCATATATCTGTTTCGTCAATCTTCCTTCATCCATCCTCTCTACATGTCCGAACCATTTAAGTATCCCTTTCTCTATCTTGGTTACTACATCTTCAATCATACCACAATGTTCCCTTATCACACTGTTCCTCACTCGGTCCATCTGCTTTACTCCAGCTATTCTTAGACTTCTCATTTCTACAGCATTCAGTCTACTTTTATGCTTCTTCTGCCATACCCAACATTCACTATACATAAGTGTGGGAACGAGAACTCTATGTACAGCCAGATGTGCCTCTTTATACATGTTCTGACTGCTCATAAAGTTATGCAGCGCTCCATTCACTTGGTTACCTGCGAAAACTCTTCGCTCAATATCGCAATCATACTTTCCATCTCTCGTAAATTTTGAACCCAAGTATACAATCTCTTTCACTTGTTCCACTTTTTCTCCCTCAATCAAAATTGTGCAATTGGTCATGCTTTCTTCTCTTTCGAAAACCATTACTTTCGTCTTACTTACATCTGGAATAAAACCTCAAATTGGACCAATAGTGTATTGGACTAATCGCGAATTGGACCAATAGCATATTGAAGTAATAGCGAATTGGACCAATCGTGAATTGGACCAACCGCGATTTTATCCTGTTTTTGACAATTTGGACCAAACATGTATTGGACCAAACGCGACTAAACGGGTTTACTGACCCCCTAGGTTTTCCCCTAGGCATTCGTTCAAATTAATGGGTTATTATCCTAGTAATCTTTATCGATGTGTAATAAATGGGATGAGTTGCGAATAGGACGAGTTCCGAACGGGACAAATTGCGAACGGGACAAGTTACGAACGGGACGAGTTAAGGATGGGACAAGCTGCGAATGAAACGTGTTGAGAATGTATGACTAGTTGCGGATGGGACAACCTGCTTCAGACCCGTTTTGTGATCCTTGGTAGCTTACAAAGTTCGTAAGTCAAATACAAATCAGTGGAGCAGGAGTGTCTACTGATTCGAATTTTTTTACAAGCTGAGCGCCCTGATTTCTCGCCTCGTTGCAATTATAACACCTTACCATAACGGTACCTATCCCTGGATTTTTCAACAACTTTCTTTCATACAAACCTTGCCCTGACAATAATTTACACAAACAACCAAAATAATTTAGTCATAGGTGTATGTACCTATTCGTTCATTTCGGCGATTCATTTATAAATATTTGGATTTATTTTAAGAATTCTAGTGGATTGTTGAAATTATAACATTTTTTCTAAAGCTAAATTGCTTATGTTAAGTGCGGGTTCATGTCGGTGGATGGGGTGAGTTTCGAATGGGATAATCATCTATCTATATCATCAGCACTTTCGGCCTCACACACCGGATGCAAGCATATTATTGTGTGTCACTATTTGACACGGGTATAAGACGGTTTAAAATGTGCTAGCGGAGGCCAAAGTGAGTAAAATGACTATACACAAATTCTAATATATTCTTTTGCAGAGCTCTACCAATACAACCCAACTGCAGTTTCATCAGCCAGTATCGAGATTTGTGAAACGGACATTGATGCCACCGGTCCATACATTCCGATATCCGAGTGCATTACCGGTGTTCGCGATCAAGTGAGTAAAAATACTTCATTTAGAAAACACAGTAACATAGGTTTTATACTTATTATAAGTTCTATATTGGTGCAAGCTAGATCACGACAAAAATGGATCTAAAAAGATCATGATCTGAATAATATGTCTTGACTGCACTGTTGCAGATTTGCTTTAAATAATGGAGTTATCTGATACCTATGAGAATAAGAATATTTAGTGATTCGTTTATTCGTTACTTGCTGCATTCATCAGAATATGTATTAGTTTTTCCTTAGTCACTGCCTCAGTTATACCTAATTATTATCTTATGCTTCTATGACTACTTATGGTTTCCGAAGCCTAGTTTACAGGAAGAATCTTTTGCAAGATTAATTAGAGCTTTCATTATGTCATATATTATAAAGTCTCTAAAGGGCATTGACAACTACTATTTGACCAAGTATGATATGAAACCTGTACCAGACACTCACAACAAACAGATTTTACTACTAAAGTTGTATCAATATTCACAACACAATTTATTAACAACTAGCGACCCGGGACCCGGCTTCGCCCGAGTGTAAATTCCAGTTTTTCAATAAAATATATAGCCTATGACACTCACGAATGACGTGGCTTTCTATTGGTGAAAGAATTTTTAAAATCGGTTCAGTAGATCGCGAGATTACCCCTTGCAATTTAACAAACACACAAACTTTACCTCTTTATAATATTAGTATAGATTACAGTTGGCGGGTAATGTCCATATTGTCCTTAGTGTCAATATTCAAGCCAGGGTCAATGGTAGATTAAGGTGGGGCGCCCGGCGAACTCACCTTCCGCCTACCGGCCCATAGTGTTGCTCGACGAGGTGTGTAAGCTCTTTGAAAGAGTGATCGCGAAGCGCCTCGTCGAGCACCTCTCCAGAGTGGGGCCGGATCTTTCGGATGGCCAGTACGGCTTCCGGCAGAGGCGCTCCACCGTGAATGCCATCATGCGCGTGAAGGCTCTAGCGAAGGATGCAGTTACCCGGGGTGAGGTGATGTTGGCGGTGTCCCTGGACATCGCCAACGCGTTTAACACCTTGCCCTGGAGTTGCGTTAAGGAGGCGCTCGTGTATCACGAAGTGCCTTTCTACCTTCGCCGCATAGTCGGGGCGTATTTGTCGGAGAGAGCCGTCATCTACCCGAGCATAACCGGTCTCGGCAGGCTCCTGTGGAATATCGGCTACGACTGGGTGCTTCGCGGTGAGCTCGTGGACGGCGCAGCCGTCACGTGTTACGCGGACGACACGCTAGTGACGGCATGCGGGACGTCTCACAGCGAAGCGACCCTGAAGGCCACGACCGCGGTTGCCCAAGTCGTGGGTCGGATCCGGCAGCTGGGACTCGAGGTGGCTCTGCATAAAACCGAGGCTCTGTTCTTCCATGGGGCTCGGAGCGTGCCACCGGCGGGATCCAGCATCGAAGTGGGAGGCATATCCATCGGCATTGAGCCCCAGATGAAATATTTGGGGCTCGTGCTCGACGGCCGATGGGACTTCGGGGAGCATCTCTGAAGGCTGGCCCCCAAATTGAAGGGCACGGCTAACGCTCTGGCGAGGCTGTTGCCCAACATGAGGGGGCCGGATGACTCCTGCAGGAGACTCTACGCGGGGATCGTACGGTGCATGGCCCTGTACGGGTGCCCGATCTGGGCGGAGGCCCTGAATAGCCGTAACTGACGTACGCTGCGAGCGCCGCAGCGCTTTATGGCTATCAGGGTCATCAGGGGGTACAACACGATCTTCTTCGATGCGGCGAGTCTCCTTGCCGGGACTCCACCGTGGGACCTGAAGGCGAGAGCACTTTCGCGCCTATATTGGTGGCGAAAGCAGGCGCAGGAGCGGGGACTGGACCCGGAGCCTCGAGTAATCGAGGCCGCCCACGCTCAGCTCCGCCGGGATGTCGTGGTGGAGTGGAAGGACCGACTTGGGCAACCAAGCGCGGGCACGCTGTTGTAGCGGCGGTAAGACCAGTCATGGAGGACTGGCTGGAGAGGCCTCACGAGGGCCTCTCGTACAGGCTGACGCAGGTGATCTCTGGTAAGGGGTGCTTCGGGGATCACTTGTGTCTGATTCGGAAGGAGCCAACGCCCGAGTGCCATCACTGCGATGCAGGCGAGGACTTAGGGCTGCACACGCTGGCCGAGTGTCTGCAGCGATGATGCAGAGTGCGGACGCGTGGTCGGCCGCCGCCTCCTTCTGCGAGCAAGTGATGCTCGAGAAGGAGACGGCGTAAAGGGTTCGGGAGAGGCTGCACAGAGCTCTCCCGGACGGTGGCGGGCGCGGACGCCTAAGGCTTCGGAGGTCTGACGACCTCCGTCCTCCATGAGCGCTGGCCTGGGGGTGACGGGTGGAGCCGCCTGTCACCCTAGCGTCAGAAGACTTTTGACAGCGTGCGGTTTTAGTCGATAAGAGTCCGACATAAACTGCCCCGCTGACCGCGAGGGGGGAGAGGGGTAGCCATGCGGATTTCCGCCCGGAAAACAGGGTCGTTAATAAAAAGGATATCTATCAGAATTCATTTTCAATTTTCGACGTATTCACTTAACAGTACGAAAACGAAGCGAATTACAAGTTAATTAGTTAATTAGTTAATAGTAGTAATTTAAATAGGAACACGGTTACGGGAAAAAACATAATGTCATTATAAGGAAATGTAAATAGACAAGCAAATAGGTGGACTTATAAATTAGTTAAAATACCTACTATTTATTTAAAGGCTGCTGCAAAAACCGAATATCGATATTTATTTAAAAACGAAATGTAATTAATGGCACTAATAATCATTTGCAAGCATTTTGTTCATGGATAGCCGACTTTGGACGAAATCCTTTGTGCTCTTACATATTCATCATTATGTTCACATTATTCTTGGTCACATCCGAGACAGCAAAATGGCAACTTATGAAATAGGATGTGTGAAGGAACCTCCTCGCGGTGCACCAGGGTAACGCTGCTGCTTGTAAAGGTTGGCCGTGGTTCACCATTGGTACATTCAGGTCCCGGTGAAATTGGTTGTTGGTCATGTACCAAGTAATCCCACTTACTGATTCAATTTTTGTTTTTTATAAACTTCAGGATCACTTATTGCGTATAAAAACATAGAATGCGGACAGAGCCAGTGAAGCTTCAGGCACTATTTTAAAACAACTTACCAAAATCTCAGTAACGATGCACTTTAGGGTAAAAATCAAAAGACCATTATTGTAGAGAATATTATATTATATAGTTGAAGAATAACATTTCGTGTCTTTTATGTTTCCCATATTTTTATTTCGTACAACATACTGCCTTAATCATAAACCTTACAAAAATAAATTGTTTAATAAATTGATAAGATAGAATATCTTAGTCGCGTGCAGCGCCCCTTTTCTATCGTGCGGAATTCCCCATGGATACCATCCCCGTCGGCCATCGGGGGTGGTTATGTCGGGATCGAACCGACTAAAACCGCACACCGTCTCGGGTCTTCATTCACGGGGTGTAAGGTTACCTAATAGGCATATCCCTCGCACCCCAGCTGACTCTGGGCTATCTACAGCTTTAAGATGGCCCCCCGACCTTCCGAAAGGGGGGGGGGAGCAAGCATCGCGTCACTTCGCTGACGGTGGGGTGTAGGGTCGCCAATACGTCGGCGCGCGGACATTCAGCTAGCTTTAAAAATTCTTTCACCTTCAATAGAAAGCCACATCATTCGTGAGTGTCATAGGCTATATTTTATTGGAAAACTGGAATTTACACCCGGGCGAAGCCGGGTCCCGGGGCGCTAGTTTATTATAAGTATAGATAAGGTTCCCATCATTTGAAAGTGTTTAATTTGACCTCAGTCAAGTTATATAAGTTAGTTAAAAAGGACTACCACTTGCCATAGTCTACCGACTTTCAGGGAGCCCAGGATGCCCAAGGTCCGTAATCCAATGATATACTTACTTTGTTGTAGGACAGTGAAATTGCTTCCGAACCAACGAGGGTTACACAAAGGACAGCTGGTAAAACAGCTAACGGACCCACAGGAGGAGAACACGTATATATCAACCCACCTCGCGTCAAGATTACCGATTACTCTGAAAATGAGTCAAATATTAGTGAAGACGACTGCCCGTCTTTAAATGCAAATCAATCTAACAACACGCGTAAGGATACCTTTTATTTAAGTATAAACTTTATCGCAAACGATTGTGTTACTCATTTATTTCCTTTTTCAGAATGCTGGTCTGTGAGCAAAACCTTTACCAAGTTAGCAGTTAATCCTAATAGGAACGGTACTTATGGTAAGTACCTACTTTGGAATTTCATGCCGGATAATATGATGCTGAAATTTTTTGCTGCAACTTTTAATTTTCTAGGGCCACCTGTCCCACCGCGCCCAACGAAGACCTTGGAAGTTCCATCTCAAGCCGAATTCTACCAAAGTGGAAGTGCAGAACCTATGGAAACTATGCAACTTCCGCTACCTTCGCAATCTTCGCTACCGCAATCTGCGCAACATCTGCAAACAGTGGTAGGTGTGCCATCTTCACCATCTATGCAATATGTGCAACCTGAGCAACCTGAGCAACCTGAGCAACTTGAGCAACCTGAGCAACCTGAGCAACCTGAGCAACCTGAGCTACCTGAGCTACCTGAGCTACCTGTGCAACCTGTGCAATCTTTGGAACGTGTGCAACCTCTGCAACATGTGAAACTTGAAAAATGTGAAATTGCAGTAGATGTGCGATCGGTGCGATACTTGCGCTCTGACCAACATGTGGAAACTGCAGTAGATGTGCGATCTATGCCATCTATGCAACATAGGCAACCTGCATCGCGTGTACCTCTGCCGCCTGTGATATTTTGGAAAGCGAGCAATCCTGTAAGCTGTATTATTACTATAATAAGGTTGTTAAAAAAAAAATAAAAAATCAAAAAACCCGACTGCCTAAAAACTAAAAAGAAAAAAACAAGCACTTAGATTGATGTCTGGTGGTCTAGAAACATAACAACTGAACAGTCGGGATCCATTGAGAAATTAGATTGGCTGTCGAATAATGGATCCCGATTGTTCAGTTGTTGTTTGTGATTTTTTTATTTTATACTTTTAGTTATTTACCTACATAGCTGCTCTGATAATAATCCATACTAATATTATAAATGCGAAACCCAATTTTGTATGGAACCCTGCGTGCACGAGCCCAATTTGCACTTGACCGGTATTTATTAGTATATCCTCTTTCTTTATTTCATGAACTTCTTGAATGTTAAATCAGGTTGTCAAATGTCAATGTCTGTAGCAAGATTTTAATAATAAAAAAATCAGATTTTCGGAAATAAATAATGTTCACTAATTTGAAATAGTGCATCGAATGTGAAAGTGCAATGCAACTATGATGAAAGGGTTTTTCAAAGGGTCTCTTCCGAGTCACACATACTTTGACCAGAGCAGCTATCTAATCCCCATAAAATCTTGAAGACAATGAAAAAGGATAATGATGGTAAATAAACGGGCTTTGGCCGCGATGCATGTCACTGTACTTTGAAGGGTTTGATAGAACTTGAGATGAAATGAATACGTTTATTTAAGAAGGAATAGACATTGAAAGTTAGTACGGACAGTCCCTCAGCTTAAAAAAGACTTGATGGCGATAGCCAACATTCACGCGGGCGGAGCCGCGCGCGGGTACACTAGTTTATCTATAAGTATAATCCGCGCGCGATCAAAATGTGATGCTACCTTTTGGAACTGAGACGTACGTGGGCCGCCGGCTAGCCGTAGCGTCGGCAAACTCATGTCGAAGCTCACAAAACGAAGCTGTATTTTTAGTGCGACTAGATTTCTAAATGAGTTTAATTTTGAATGCGAGATTTATAATAATTATAATATTGTATGATTGTCTGTTTGTCCGCAAATTTTTGTGCGCGCAAAAATCAGAAACTACTGGAGGGATTTTGATCAAACTTGGTACGATTATAGTTCATAGTTTTGGGCAACATAAGGCTACTTTTTATTCAAGCTGAAACCCGTGGTTTCGCCCGCGCTTCGGTTTTAGGTCGTTTTTGGTCATATCTCCGGTTCTACTTAACCAATTACAACCAAACATACGGTAAATTTTTAGTCTAAGCAAGACCTTTTTAAAAGAGAAACCGCTTCAAAATCCGTTTGGTATTTTTTATCGCTATCGATGGACGTAAAAAGAACTGAACGGGTTTTGATGCGTATTTTTTATTAGAAAGGTCTTGGTTAGACTCAAAATCTTACGCAATTTGATCACAATCGGCTGATTAGAACCGGCAATAAAACGCGAAAATCGACGTCCACAGGGCAACAGCTATCTTTAATATACTGCCTTTTCTTATCTGATCTACAAGGATCTACATGTAATCGTGCCAAAAATACCGAAACGACGACGACGAGAGTGATAGGACGAACATCAAATGTCTGACAGTTTTTGCAATGCTAACAGAATTGCAATTAATTTTTATTTATATAGATTAAAGATTAATAATGAGTGGAAAAAGGGGTAAAATCTTGAGTAGTCAATCTCGCGAAATAGTTCTGGCATTTGATAGATATTTCAATCAAGAACAGTCTGTGTTAACACGCTAACGCTACTTGAAAACTGTCATTTTCGATTTACTTTGACAAGGTTCCTTCACATTTTCATCGCGCGCGGATTATACATATATATAAAACTAGCGGCCCGTGACCCGGCTTCGCCCGGGCATAAATTCTTAAAATATCCTATAACCCGATTGAACCAACACCCGCTGGGCCTTTAATATTGAATTTCATGCTTCTTACTTTAAAACTTAAGCACTTATTTGCCCCCTAGGAGTGAAATTATGAAAACCCGTGATTCACGCGTACGTTTATTAATTAACCAGTAGCAACTTATGAACTTTCATGCTTCTATCTCAAAAACTGACGAACTTCCCATATTAATCAACCCCTATTTCACCCTCTGGGGGTGAAATTTCGACAAACGCTGATGCACGTGTTTATTTATTTCTAACCAGAAGTTGGTGTATGAAATTTCATGGGTCTAGCTTTGAAAATGACTGACTTTCCATACAACCTGTCATCGCCTATTTTACCCCTTTAGTAATGAAATTTTGAAAAACGCTGATACACGTGTACATTTATTTCTAACCAAGAATCGTTATGTAAATTTTCATGCTTCCATCTTGAAAACTGACGAACTTCCCATATAAACTTTCAACCCCTATTTCACCCCCTGAGGGGTGTTGGTGCAATCGGGTTATAGGATTTTTTAAGAATTTATGCCCGGGCGAAGCCGGGTCACGGGCCGCTAGTTTTATTATATATGTACTTATAGATAAACTAGCGTTCCCGCGCGCGGCTCCGCCCGCGTGAATGTTGGCTATCGCCATCAAGTATTTTTTAAGCTGAGGGACTGCCCGTACTAACTTTCAATGTCTATTCCTTCGTAAATAAACGTATTCATTTCATCTCAAGTTCTATCAAACCCTTCAAAGTACAGTGACATGCATCGCGGCCAAAGCCCGTTTATTTACCATCATTATCCTTTTTCATTGTCTTCAAGATTTTATGGGGATTAGATAGCTGCTCTGGTCAAAGTATGTGTGACTCGGAAGAGACCCTTTGAAAAACCCTTTCATCATAGTTGCATTGCACTTTCACATTCGATGCACTATTTCAAATTAGTGAACATTATTTATTTCCGAAAATCTGTTTTGTTTTATTATTAAAATCTTGCTACAGACATTGACATTTGACAACCTGATTTAACATTCAAGAAGTTCATGAAATAAAGAAAGAGGATATACTAATAAATACTGGTCAAGTGCAAATTGGGCTCGTGCACGCAGGGTTCCATACAAAATTGGGTTGAGGGGGATTTCCACACGACAAAAAAAGGGGGCGAACTTAACTTTGTTGCAGTGCTTCTTGTCTTGAATGACAGACATATACATTTTTTTTTGGTGAAGTAGGTAATATTTATGCTTTCCGAACTTTTCCCTATACTTATGCTATATGATTTTACTTTCTTCAAAATATCTGGATTCTAGCCCAAAGGGAAATACCCCTTTTTTTCGTGCGCAAAAACCCCGTCGGGCTTCACCTCTACGGAGCCAACGCAGAGGTTGGTATGTCGGAGTCCTACCAATGCCTGTGTGATCGAGGAATCTGGTGTGTCCTAGAAAGGATATCCCAGAAACGCCAACCGGTTCCGGCCACCAGCACTGGCGACCTCGACGTGTTATTAGGAATCTAAATCCCCCATCTCTATAAAAAAGCGCACGTGGAAATATAACACCCTGCCACCCTGGGTCTGCTTCTGCTAGGGTGACGGTTAGCCTCAACCGTCACCCTAGGCCCTCACTCATGGAGGACGGAGATGGTTCTGCGAACTACGCCGCCCGGTGCGCCTTCATAGGCACGGGGGAGTGCTAGATCTCTCCCGTAGCTTTTCCACCACCACTTCTGCGCGCATTACTGCCTCGCAAAAAAAGTGGTGGCGTTCCACATACTCTCTATGGTGACCATGGTCGGCACCAGGGACCTCACCATGAGGCTTACCCCACCGACGTCTGCTTCTAGGACATGGCGCCACTCTATCCACTCTGGAGACTACCAGTGTATGAAGAGGTGGTGTGCCCACGGATCAGCCCCGGCAATGGTGGCATTCAAACGTCAGCACCCTGCTTACGCAATGCAGGAACTCACCAAAACAGCCATGCCCATAAGTAAGCCTTGGATAGCTCAGGGTCAAGGGTTACCTTAAACTTCAGCGTCTGTAGACCCAGACTTTAGTCGGTCAAGTCCGATATTACGTCCCTACTGGCCAGAGGAGGGGAGAGATTCGTGGGGATTTCCGCACGAAAAATAAGGTACGGCTTCCTAAAACTCTCCGATTGCGGTGCAGGTGACTCACTAACGTCGCCGAAGGTAACTTAACGACCTTCGTCCTCCATGAGTGCAGGCCAGGAGATGGTAGGTCAAGCCACCTATTAGTCGATAGTGAGACCACAGTTTGGATATTACGCTTCGTGTAATGCCAAGCATTATCCGTAACATTCCTTTTATCTAATTCAACTTGATGCCTCTACGTGTTCTTAAGAAAGAGGTCTTGACGGACAGGCAGACGGATAACGAAGAGATAAGGTTTTTTTTTTCTAATCAGGCACAGAACCCTAAAAATTAATACATTCTATTTACTTTTGAGGAAAAAGAAGTAAAGGATACTACTCTATGAAAATTTAGACAAAGTCAATTTTAGTTCCTGTTGCTATGACAACTATTATAGATGGCGATAAAAACGTTTGCAACATCTAATTTTCTTTTTATTACTAAATTTCCTGAATGAATCATATATTTTTAATTATGTTATATGCTATTCGAGGCGGAGACAAATCCAAAAAATCATAGATCATGAAAATCTGTTCAGCCGTTCTTGAGTTCTGGCAAAAGCACGTTTTTAGCCCTTTTTAGGGCTTTAGGGTTCGAATTTTAAAAATTCCTTTCTTAGTACACCTCTACGCATCAAAACACACATATTCTGCAAATTTCAAGTCTCTACGACCAGCGGTTTAGGCTGTGCGTTGTCTCTAGGTCAGTCAGGACTTTGAATTATATAGTATAAGATATCTCCAATGTACAGACATAGCTACTTTACATTTTTATAATATGTCCGAATACCAAAAACTTTAAGAATGATTAATAAAGTTTCCAAAAAGTGTATGTAACCGTATCGCAAGCAACAATACTCACGATCGAAAACACTGAACTTTTATAAAAATAAAAAAGTATCTATTGGACTAAGAGCCCGTGAACCCCAGACTTTCGTTATTTTATAAAAGCTGAAAGTTTGTCAGCGCATGCTCCCAATACAGGTAAGAACGATGGCCCATTATGAAGTTCGGTCATAGTGGCTTTGGCAGATAAACGGTACTAAAGTGTAGCAAGCGCAAGGCAGTGGGTGCGAGTGAGACGGCAAGTCAGGTCTATTGCGACCCCTCACTGCGCATATTATGGAATTATAAAATTGGAATTCTAATTCCAATTTTAGGTTTTTTGCTATGCCTCACTGCGCATGTATTGGCATTATATAAATGGAATTATAATTCCAATTGTGTAATTCCAATACATGGGCTGTGAAGGATCGCAATAGACCTGACTCGCCATGTCACTCACACCCACTGCCCTGCGCTCGCTCTTACAGCTACCCTTTAAAACCGTGTATCTGCCAAAGCCACTATGACCCGAACTTCATAATGGGCCATCATTCTTACCTGTATTGGGAGCATGCGCTGACAAACTTTGCGCTTTTATAAAATAACGAAGATATGGGGGAATACGCTTATATCGAATATTATGTTTTGCGATAAAACTTACATAGGTAGGTACATTACGTCAATAACGTTTTCGAAAACAATAATTGACGCCTGCATAACAAAGCTGCATAAAACCTTAGTAACAGATCCGATGACGTTATATCCAGTTGTTGTTGAATAAAATTTGTATTTGTGATAACCAGGCTGTAAACAAGACTCTTTGAGCTAAGTTTTTATTCATGAAATCCAATAGGGGTCATGTTTTTGCAATTTACACCATGCATATATGACGTCTGTTTTTGTGATCGTATTATATGTAAACTGGTATCCGTATCGTATTTCTTAACAAGCAATATGTTATAAACAAATTATTTTGTGAATAAATACTAGAATCATGGTTCAAATCAAAGACGATTAAATATTTGGTTTGCGCAAACATAATAGGTACCCTATTAAGACCTTTTAATACAAGATCCGGTTTAAGAAATATAAACTCTCATCTGTAATTTATAGTGATATGATAAGTAATAAATTATATACAGGGTGAATTTTTCAAAAGGGCTTGGATGGCCAAATCCGAAACTATAAGGAATAGCGAAAAATGCTCAAAGGAGTCACGAGCCCGATTTTGATGAAACTTAAAACCTCATCATTAGATTTTTGAAAAACCAATAATCCTAGCTAGGAATCGAACCTGTTGATTTTGAAAAAAAAAACACACCCTTTATTATTACACCATACGATAGTATTGCTATTAAGGATCTTATTCTGGGAAGTAATGACATACCGCAAACTAAAGGAAAGAGCTCATCTTTAACAAATTACATTTTATTTTTCTAACATTATCTGATTAATTGTTCAAAATGTAGACCATTGTTTTCAATACATAGCTGGATTTGAGACCTCAAGGATCGTACTGCATTCAATATTAAGTAGAATGTTATTGATTCTGTTTAGAATATTCTCCAAAGAACGTTACAAGTCATCAACTGTATCTCTGTCATACCTACGTGTCTTTGTAAATTTCGTTTTTGACATACCCCCAGAGAAAGTAATCTAAGGGAGTAAGATCCAGGGATCTTGCTGGCCAAGGCACAGGACCATGCCTTGCAATAAAATTGTCGTCAAACTGCTGAATCAAAATCTTTTTACGGCTATTATGGGCTGGAGCTCCATCTTGTTTAAAAAAAACATCAATTATAGTAGAGTATGATTCAAAACACGAAATAGTTACGATCTTTTCTGGGTTTTCGAACAAAGCCAATAGGTACATGAAACAAGAATTTTATTAAATTCTAAATTTTCCTCAAATTTGCCGCATATCATTACTTCGCAGAATTTGTTCCTTAACAGCGACACTATCGTATGGTGTAATAATAAAGGGTGTGTTTTTTTTTCAAAATCAACGGGTTCGATTCTCAGCTAGGTTTATTGGTTTTTCAAAAATCTAATGATGAGGTTTTAAGTTTCATCAAAATCGGGCTCGTGACTCCTTTGACCATTTTTCGCTATTCCTTATAGTTTCGGATTTGGTCATCCAATCCCTTTTGAAAAATTCACCCTGTATATATTCATTTATTACTTATCTACATAGGTATTATGCTTGGCCCGATGACTGACTGACTGATTCATCAACGCAGAGCCTAAGCCGCTGAACCTACAAACTTGAAATTTTGGCAGTAGATGCTTTTAATGTTGTAGGCATACACTAAGAAAGGATTTTTAGAAATTCCACTTCTAAGGTGGCAAAATAAGCGATAAACGTTTGTATGAAAGTCCGTCATTTTGAAGGTTAGACGCATGAATTTTCATACTCCTACTTTTAGTTTGAAATAAATTAACTCGTGTATCAGCTTTTCCAAATTTTACCACTCAGGGGGTGAAATAGTGGTTGAAAGTTTACATGGGAAGTTCGTCATTTTCAATATAGAAGCATGAAAATTTACGTAACGATTCTTGGTTAGAAATAAATGTACACGTGTCTCAGTGTTTTTTTTTTTAAATTTCACTACAAGGGGTAAAATAGGCGATGACAGGTTGTATGGAAAGTCATTCAATTTCAAAGCTAGGCGCATGAAATTTCATACACCTACTTTTGTATAGAAGAATAAATGAACACGGGTATCAATGATTTTCAAAATTATACCCCTCAGGGATCAATTAAGGGTAGAGAAGAAAACTATTATATGGAAAGTGCTTGAGTTTTGAAGTGAGAAGCATGAAATTCAATATTAAAGGCCCGGTGGGTGTTTGTGCAATCGGGTTACAGGATTTTTTCAAGTATTAACGCCCGGGCGAAGCCGGTTCCCGGGCCACTAGTATTGAAATAAAACCGAAAATGCAAAACTGTTTTGATAACTAATTATACAGTTCTAGTATTATACAATGAAATAAAATAATTATTTGTTTATAGAAATTCAGATGGCCCCGCAGTCTATGTCTACGTGGGTCGCGGCGTCTCAGCATTTTCCGAAAGCTGCGATCGCCGACGGTTTCAAATACTAGAACGAACTTGCCGTTCCCCACCTGGATCCCTACCTCAGACGCTAAACTAAGGGCTGTTCCTGACACTCCTTGTAAACGATACGTCGAAAAGGAGGGACTCCCGCCCAATGTAAGCATCATGTTACCAACAGATGCCATTTAGATACATTCATCGATATCGACTTATAGTTGTCACAAAATAAAAGGCCCAGTTTGACAGTTCGTGCCCATGAAGTTCTTAATTTTTTATCAATTGAAATGTTCTAAAGGTAATCACATTTTTTATTGACAGGTACCGCCCACTCGGCTAAGTGCTGTACATAACGATTTTTTCATGTAGTCCACAGACTATTAATAATCAGTTAAGGAAAGAAAATATCGAGTGAGATATTTTTTTTCAAGTCCGACGCGCACTTTTGTTTTTATTTATTTTAATACTTGTGTTTAGATTCTGAAGACTGATTTAATTATTCTTGTTGTTTTTGTGATTCAGTGAATGTTATTGTAAAAAAAATATTAAATATAAGTAAATTGACCTTTAATAACATTGTATTGTTTTAAAATACCTACAAAATCAAAGGTTAAGCAAATTTTTCTAATCAGAACTTTAATCCAATGCAGTTTACATACATATTCAAATCGATTAAATCCCAATGCAAACTGGATTCGATTCATCCTGAGTATCGAATACCGAATCGTATAGGTACATAACTAGTTACGCCACGAGAACAAACGTCAAAACGGGCCTTTTATTTTGTGTTGAGTATAACAAGCCTACAAATGATTTCAGATTCACAACAAGCAGCTAGTGAAGTTTCTTGATTAACGGTGAACGAAGCAGTTAACTGAAATATTTTGATTACTTCGTCGCACGTCTTCAGGATTCTGAAAATGTCAATTTGATTCGTTATTATACTCGTATTTCCTTTTGATATTTTATGTATCACTACATCTCATATTACTCTGGTACATTATCCTTCCTTTGGTCTTAACGCGAGATGTTCGCCGTGTTGAACTTTTTTCTGAGTGTCGGACATGAGTTACCAATCGCATAATATTCTCCAAGTGCCCCAGTGACAATTGCATGCCTGTCACGTATGTAAGAAGTGATGTCCAAAAAGAGCATCTCAAAGTATAAACTTGCCTAGGTACATCAAAATGAGAGTCTGGAATAGGTAATCTTACCGATGTAGGTAATCTAAGAATCGTTTATCTTTTGATTAAATTTATTACTTATGATTTATTATTGTTATTAAACTTATATCTTACCATCAGGTCGGGCAAAGTTTTATTAACGTTAATGAAAGAAGAATCAGACAAACTTTATTTTTAAACGTTCAGAACTCGAATCAAATAATTATCGATTTACTATATCTAAATCATCATTCTCTCAACCTTTTTCCCGACTCAGTTGGGGTCGGCTTTCCAGTCTTACTGTGATGCAGTTGAACTTCGATATTTTCCGTTGAGCGACAGCTATCTGACCTTCACAACCATTGGTCATTATGACCAATGGCGATATCGAAGTTCCAAGTTAGACTGGTTGGACTTTTGTGGGCTCCAACTACCCGTAACGACTGCCATAGATGTTTGTATGGCAACCGGGACCAACGGCTTAACGTGCTCTCCGAGGCACTAATAAACCTGCGATAAATACACACATAACTTCGAAAAGCATCGAAAAGTCATTGGTGTGTGCCATGGTGAACCTGGGATCGAACCCGAGACCTCGTCTCAGCAGTCCATTACCCAAACCACTCTACTGCGGTTACTATATCTAAATGTAGGTGTTGAATAAATTTACCAACATTTCAGTATTTGTAGCAGTAGAGTTTTTTTTTTCTTTTCAACTTATTTGATTTGAATACGTTAGGACAACAATATACAAATTATAACAATGTTACAGAAACTAACGTTTATAAGTTACTTATTTATTTTAACACAGAAAATAGCGTTGTTGAATTTTCTTGACGTCAAGATCTCTTGTTACCTTGGTTACATTGACTTACTTGATGTTAATCTTTAATCTTATCTTTCTTAATATATATAAATCTCGTGTCACAATGTTTGTCCTCAATGGACTCCTAAACCACTTAACCGATTATAATAAAATTCGCACACCATGTGCAGTTCGATCCAACTTGAGAGATAGGATAGTTTTTGAAACGGATTTCGACATCCACACGGGCGGAGCCGCGGGCAACAGCTAGTTTACTTATAAATATTCTTTTGTTGGGAAATATAATGCAGTCATCTGGCTCCTATACACAGAATAAACATATTACCATTACATACTTCGCTTGCCTTTTACTTTGGTCACATATACAAAGTTGTCTTTTGTGTGTATATACGCCGGCTATCATACGCCATAGGTACTTTAGCCCGCCGAGACCTTTTAATTTCATGGATATAAACACCGAGGTCTTTCGATTGAATTCATTGCGAATAATGTTATGTATTCCGTATTTTTCCATATTTCCTGATTTATCAAGTTCTAGTCTCACCACAGGATGTCCTATTTTTGCAGTCGATGCAGTATTACAACCTACCTCCCGTTTCTTATCCGCCTGCAGTAGATCGAGCGTTGAAACCGCGGTATTCAAGCCACAGCATCGGACATGATTTTGTGAGTCAGCTACCGGTAAATATGTAACAATTTATTGTTCTTTATATCTGCTTGGAATATTTTTTCTCTTATTTAATTATAGACTAAGATCCCACTGCAAAATCATGCATGAATCGAATATTTGGTAAAAACCAAATTTTACGCATATTTATGATTAGGAGAACATTTATTTACTAGGTTGCCTATCAAAATGTGGCCGCTATATGTTTAATTCAATTTTTGGTAATTCATTTTTCGGAAAAAAAATCCATCACATGGTTTTTAAATAAAATATCATCCACGTCACGGCAATACACAAAAGGACTCCGAAAAATCACGGTTGCCGTTGCGCACTTCGCCGTACCTCTTCGCAGCCAGGTGTAAACAGGTATGATTTTGATACATTTATGCAATCATAACGGACATTTATTATTTTTATATCAAATTAAAGCTAATTTTTTTCTGATTACTATAATATACGGCTGCCTAATTAAATCTGGCCGCAAATAATGGTTGCTGGCTGTTAAAGATGGTAAATATTTAAGATAGAGTGAAAGAGAGCTAGCGCGTAGCCTCACTAGTCAGACGAGGATAGCGATTGCCAGCTGTATGACGCTTTGAAACCATTGCGCATGCGTCGGATGCTAGGGTTCTCAACCACCGGTTCAAACAGTAATAGGGACTACTGAATAAATACTCCAAAAGAAATGTCTTCTTTTACAAAATGACAAAGAAAATTACAAAAAAAAATTATATCGGTGAAAAATAAAACCAAGGTTACTTATATAAAAGAAAATTTTATTGAACAAGTGCTGTTTGAAAAAATTAAACAGTGAAGCAAATAAAAACTAAAAAATGTTCTTAATTTTTTGTATTCTTCTTTATCTTTTGTTTTAGAACTGTAATTTTTTTTAGACAGTATGATATCCAAAATCATCAGTAGATTCAATTGTCAATAAAATGTCATGATATTTATATTTTTTCTTACGACGAAATAATAACATTAGTGAACACTTTTTGAATGATGCATTATTGAAATCAAGTACATTGGATTTTTTCTCACACAGAAAACACGCCTTCATCTTTATATTAATTATTTGTTAGTTCTTAGAAATAAGACAACAATATACTACCCGCTCGCCCTAAGTTTGCCGCTGTCAACTGTCACGCGTTTGGCGTTGTCTCACTCACTCAATTCTAGCTCCAGTGAGATAACGCTATACTGACGTTATTTAGTCGCTATCCTCGTCTGACTAGTGATGCTACGCGCTAGCTCTCGTTCACTCTATCTTAAATATTTACCATCTTTAACAGCCAGCAACCCTTATTTGCAGCCAGATTTAATTAGGCAACCGTATATTATAGTAAACAGAAAAAAAATAGCTTTAATTTGATGTAAAAATAATAAATGTCCGTTATGATTGCATAAAAGTATCAAAATCATACCTGTTTACACCTGGCTGCGAAGAGGTACGGCGAAGTGCGCACCGGCAACCGTGATTTTTCAGAGTCCTTTTGTGTATTGCCGTGACGTGGATGATATTTTATTTAAAAACCATGTGATGGATTTTTTTTCCGAAAAATGAATTAGCAAAAATTGAATTAAACATATAGCGGCCACATTTTGATAGGCAACCTAGTAAATAAATGTTCTCCTAATCATAAATATACGTAAAATTTGGTTCTTACCAAATATTCGATTCATGCATGATTTTGCAGTGGGATCTCGTACTATTAGAGACTTTTCATCTTATTGTCCAAGTCTGGCATCCTGCACTCGGCCAGCTAGTTGGGCTGGCCCGGCTCTAGCACGCTGACATGAGGCGCGTACCCTGTTGCGGGTTTATTACATTACGCCTGATTTATTAGTTTCTGCTTTATCTAATATTCAGAAACTTCATTGAATATTGTTGAACTAACCATACTAGAGTAACTATAATATAGTTCTATACTCGGGTTCGCCTATACCTAACACAATTTTAGGAGAGGATTAGGATTAGTAAGTATTTTATTGAGAATGTTTATTTTACTTTTAGATTATTTTTTATTATTATGAATAACCAATTATTAACCTTTTATACTATTTTATCTAATTTACTATTTACACTTTTTATCTATTTAATTTTTATTTGAGTATAAGATGCCTTACAATTTTATTTATTTTGCACAACTACACTTATCGTTTTAACGAATGACACTGGTATGCTATCGCCTGCACATACCTGAACCACGCCACGTAGGTTTGCACTTGGATTACCTAAATATTCAGAACTACTAAAACAGAACATAATATTATATAACATAACATAAACTCACGCCTATATCCCCGAAGGGGTAGGCAGAGGTGCTAGCACCCACATAATATTATATAAGAGCCGAAAACAAATGTCCACCTTTCGTCAATCGTGGTTGCTTCTGGCAATCTCGTCTATCTTCTTGATGAGTCTCTTTTGTTCTCTTTTTGATCTCTGATTACTAAAAGAGCAAGTAAGACAAGTTCCAGCTTGTTAAAAACATTCCATTTCCGTCACAGCGATGACGTCCGGCTGATTTTTTTACAGAGTTCAAACCTTCATGCAGCCTTGGAAGTACCCTTTCGTAGTCACGGTCTCGTATTGGGTAGGCAGAGGTTAACGTTAGTCCACCAGGTGTCGTTATTATTTGTCGTCTCTGGTTTGATAGTGTCGATTCCTGCTACGTATTTTTTTCAGGGTCATTTTTTTAGCAGTTTACAGCACAGTCATTATTATCAGATATAATATTAATACAGTAATATATAGTCGCCTAATTATTCTTCGCCTAAGTCTTGAGCCTAATAGGATAGTAGTCTTAAGGGACCTACTGTCCTATATGGATCGGAGAGCTACAGGCTGGCACGTTAAGGCGATGGATGAAAGAAGGCTGCATGCAGGCAAGATACGAACGCTCGGACCAATGAAAATGTGTCGTGTAACAAGGATGGATAAGATCTGAACGAAAGCGTACGTTAGAAGTTTGAAAGTTGCGTTAATCACAGAAAATTTCCAGGTTCGGAAATGTGACTCATGGTATTGAAAGTCATGTCGCAAAGAGGGCATTAACTATAGAAGTTGACGATTACTAAGAGAACGAAAACCGAATGTTGAAATAACTGCAAGTAGATGATTGAAAATGTTGCGCGCATCCCAAATGACTATGGAATGAGGACAGGGAGATGATGGTAACAATAGTATATTACAGTAGCAGAAATTGTCACCATTCATATAAAATTCGATATCGAGTCTTACTTAAATGTTATGAGAGAACTCACTTTGGGTATCTTCTGGGGAGGTCATTGTTTTTGCAAACAGTGTCCTCCCCAGTCATATACAGTGGTTAGTGCTAATAGCTAGCTGCCCGAAATCAAAGCTGAAAATTCTCTTGCCTTATGACCAGATTTCAGTTACTTACCATACCAATAATTTAAGAGTACCCTCATCCGAGGATCATGTATGAATATAATAATGAAAGTGGGAGAGGCGAAATGTGAATGCTAGAATGTACTGTATGATGAGCAGTTAGATTAATATTTATATGTATTTGTTTACAATAAATTATTATAAATGTAATATTTTCATTAATGCTACCATAGGTGCCACCGTGGCTGTGGGCATCTTGCCAACAAGCACTTGCGGAGCTATCACTCGATACGGTTAGTGAGTGTTTATTATAATAAAAACACACCTTGTGGTTTAGTCTTCAGTATCTCGTGAGTCTCTCTCCTACATTTCCTCCAACCTTTCTATCGTATGGCTTGCATATATATTATAAAAGACGCGTGTAGCGTAATCGCTTTATCTATCGTAATGTTTCTTTCGGATAATTATTATTTTTCAGTTCGATCTCATCGGATCAATGTTAAAAAAGAGGAAAAAATTGCAAGCAATACAGTAGTGTGAACAGTCGATTACCGCTTCGATTTATCTCGATGTCGATTGCTGTGGTACTTAATTACTGTTACTCTATAGTATTTCCATGAACTCATTAGATTGACTAGTAAATTTATTTTATTTTAATTTGGCCGCTACATAATGTTGTTGAATTACAGTCCGGAAAATGAGAGTATGCGTTCCTGACACATGTCAATTCGTCATGACTAGTTATCTATCTATATATATAAAAATGAATCCCTATTTCCCTTGGTCACGGCATCACGCGTGAACGGCTGGACCGATTCTGTTAATTCTTTTTGTTGTGTTTGTTATTGTCAGGAGAAGGTTCTTATGAAAGAAAAAGTCAAGAAAGTTGCGCGGGACATTAGAAAATTTAAGAAAACTTCAACGACCATATTAACTTATTAGGAGACGGACATATTATACTTTTTATAGTTTTTATCCTGCGACGGGCGAAGCCGCGGGGCACAGCTAGTGTACAATAAATAACTTGTACCTAGAACCGTTCTCTAAACCTGTTGCCAACTTACAATAACATAATAATAATCACAGTCAGCAATTGTGACAATTTGATTTCATTTTAATTTTAATTTTATTTTATTTGGCTATCTATCTGCCCTATTTGTTTTTCCAATTTTTAATTTTGTTTTATTCTTATTTAATTTTATGTTATTTTATGTGATTATTAAGTGTAATGATGGGTTATTACCTGAAATAATAATAAACAAAAATCATATTAATTTGATTCATTATAAAAATATGATTCATTCTTTCTATTAGTTTGGGTAAGTAAAATTACATATATTATAAAATTATAACGTTCTATTTTATATTTTTCAACCAACAGATTATTAATATTAAGATTACAAAAATATGCGGTTACAATTGCCTTGTTATTTTGTCTCATCACTATGAAAGCAAACAGTTGACATAACCTTGAAACAGCGCAGTTTGACGTGGTATGACTTTTAAAAACTATTGATTTTATATTTTTTTATTAATTAATTGTTAATAATTTTAGCCCAAAATTAATCTGTGTAGGTATTGTAAATTGGCACAGTTATTAAATTTTTAATGTTATCACTCGTTAATAAGGTCAATAAACGATATTTAAAATTATGCCGTAAATTGTACACCAGTTCGAAGTTACATCGCCCGTTCGCTCACAGCTTGTCAGGAACGCATATTGTTTCAATGATCCTATAGGTATTAGTAGTATCAAATTTGTCTTGCCGTGGCGTAAGTTCGCACTCTTATTATTTACGGATCAGGTAGTTGCCCTACCGCGCAGTGAAATACCTATGTAATAAAATTTATTATAGTCCTTCCACGCCTTAAGTTTGCGTTTGACAGCAGTTTTAGAATGCAACTGTTGCATTAATCGTACAAGTAAACTTGGAAATGCGTGACCAAGAAATTATATAAACTGGCGTATCATATTATTACAAAACATAAAATTCTGTAGGAAGATCAAATAATAGCCATTATTTAATATTATCATTATTATAAAAATAAAACTATTTTTAACAGATTTTATTGCGAATTATTTTAGTCAATTACACATCTGGCACGTGTAGGAAGTATATAAAAAAATATAAAATATCGAGCAGAAATAAAATATCGAAGTTTGAAATCGATTGCAACTTCTTCAGAGATGAAGTCGATTATTGTTTGAAATCGGTCAGGTTAGGTACGCATTTGGACATAACTATTTGACAGAAAAATTGAACTGTCAAACGAAAACTTAAGGCGTGGAAGGAGTATAAGCCTAAAAACAAAGGCATTAAATGGGTATGCAGTATAAATTTAAAACCCAGGATTTTTCTCGTGTCTATTCTACCTAATCAATCGATCAGTCAACTATTGGATATAGGCCTCCCCCTATGTGTGGTATAGCACTCGATCCTCAGCTGCCCTTTTCAGGTCGTCACTCCACCGGACTGGAATAAGCCCGGCCCTTCGTCTAACACTGCGCGGGGTCCACCATCCAACGCTCCAACGGCCATCAATCCTCGGGCACATGTGGTCGAGCTTGCTTGCTCTGCGGGCAAAGTCAGTAACTTTAGTTTTTTGTCGGATTACCTTACCGGAATGTTATCTTTCAAAAAACTATATCCATTATAATCGTTATTGTTAAAAAATTACAGTCGGAAATGACTAGTCTTGTGTTGACCAAGTAGTGGGCGACTGTTTACCTATGGAAAGTTATAGCTAGTGGATAGGTGGTGGATATCTAACGCCACAAACGCCCTATAAGCCCTTCACGGTCTCATACGCGTCGTGTGCAAGCGCCCTCACATCATACAAATAATTTGAATATTTTTGCACGATGGTGCGCAAATTATTTGTACGAAATTAGCACAGTATTATTTGCACTAAAAAGGGTGCCTTTTACCTCGCCTGGCACAAGCGCCTCATAATATATGCTTCACTCAACACTTGCTCACCTATGCGTGATGAACGTTGCACCTTATCCAATTTGCCTATTTTTACTTGGTAGCTCATTCTCTGATTGGGGTTACAAAAACAAAAATGCTCATACTAATTAAATGTATTTACATAGAAGTTTACATTCAAATTATGTATTTATATATTTAACACATTATCTACTAATGCTTGTACATATTGCAAGTAAGTAATTGATACTCAACATTAGAACAGAATAACAAGATAATTTTTTATACTTAATATGTCAACAAGTTTTTGTTCATTTGATCACTCACTTGCAATCCAGTACATCTGCTGATTGACGGACAAACTCTAATTCAATTTTTGGTTTTCGTGCAATGTAGTTTGTTTTCATTTTACAGAGTTTCTCGTCATATCCCGAAGAAGTGAGGTCTGATACTCTTCAGTATTTGGACCTAGATCTGCCCCCTTCATCACCTCCTCCAACAACGGTAAAAATCTATCAACCTTTTTGTTATAGCATCTTAATGTATAAGCTCAAATAATTAGCATTTATATTTCGTTTTATAGCACTCATTTGCGCCACGAAAAGTGCATGGCAAGTCCATGTCTGAGGTATATGCAGAATCAGCATACAAGACCGTCGATTTCCTGAAAACCGAGGCTTTCAACAGCACCCGCCAAGAAGCAGAAGATTCTAGAAGCTACCAATGTTAGCAAGACCATTCGTCTGGGGCTGCTCTAAGAGAAACACTTAAGTTCTAAGAGGTGGTTTCTCGAGATCAGGGAGAAGTTGGGATTGTGTAAAAAACGCAAGTTAGGTACAAATGGGAAAAAACGTCCGCAGTGACATAAGACTGTTAAGAAGTAAATAAGCTATACAAAACAGTTGTATCGAAATGATATTTATTATAAGGACATTTTTGGTCAAGATATTTAGTCTTATAACTTATGTAGATATATTTGTGGGAATGTGGAAGAAAGAGAGGTCTATTAAGTAAAAATGGAACGCACACGAAGGCGCTATAAACTTATTCTTTGAGCTTAAAAGGAGTGTAACTTTGTAGAATCAGTATTGGCATGTTTGACGTCGATATACTGGATGTGGAGTATTATGTCGTAGGTGAAACGTTAGTATTACATATAGCAATATAGAGCCAGTATTTTAAGCTGTTTGGAAATTTATTAGATCCAAATTAATTTTGACAATATGAGTTTATGTATGATAAATGTTTACTGTATGTGAATTCATTGAGACAATTTTAATAATGCTCAGTTGTGAAATTAATATAATTGTGTGAATTTTTTTTATATTCACATTTCGTAAGTTCATTAAATCATCGAACAGGCACTGTATTAATGAGATAAGATAACTTTGCGCTCTAGAAATATTAACCAAACTTGTCTTTTTATTGGCTTTATAATATATGATAAATATATAAAAACAGTAATGTATATATGTCACCCGTTATTCAGTTAAACCATGTATATCAAATAAAAGCTCTGTACTTAAATAGATACATATTGTGGTGTATCGCTATTAAACTAATATTAATATAGTTATTGTTACCATAATACTACTATTTTTGTACATACTTACTTATATCTCTTCCTATACCATGAAACGATAATGTCTGAAGGTTCTGTCGCCATATTTATATAAAATGCGTGGTGCAGGCGAAAGCCACTAGGTTATCGGAGCTGTATTTTTAACAATATTATGTCAAGCATTTGGACTCAAGAAAATGTAAAATTGTGACCGTCCTTTCACAAAGGCCTAAGTCAAACCAGTGTAATTGACATTATTTAAACGTAAGTATAGTGAAATGGAAATGTAAATTGCCGCGTCATCTGGTCCTCTCCGACTTACGATGCACATTGTTCCATATCATAAGTGTTGACACTTAATGTCCGACGATCTCCTGTCGTGGGACATTAGACACTAAAGAAGTGAGATTTTATATTTATATATAAGTAAAAAATATAAATGTTAATTTTATATTGTAACTAAACTTGAGGCCACAGTGACCTTATCCTTATCTACCTAGTGTATTTATATTTCCACAATCTCGCTCTAAGAGATTCAAAAATCCTTTCATTTTGATATAATATAGTTAACGACTTGTATTGAATACTTTAAAAAATATCCAATACAAGTCTAGTATCTTACTTTAGGCTTTTGCTTTAGGGCTCCAAATGTAAAGGCATTTACTATTTTTTGAAGGAACGATGTCGTAGAAATAGATTATTTGAATGTAAAGTAATAATATCATTGCAATCATTCACAAAACAACCCCATTGAAATACATTTGTGATAAACATATAGATAGAAATAAGATAGGACAAGAAGAGAAATAATTTTTGTATGCGCACAAAAATATTTTTTTTGATCACATACCTACCTATTTATTGTAAATATAACTAGAAAACAAAATTGTTTAAATTAATACTCCGTATTAAATAGCTTTAAAAATATTTGGCGATTGTTGTGCATAAGGTCATTTTCTTTGTAGGAATAGAATGTATATCATACTATACTCATCACAAAATAAAAGGCCCGTTTTGACGTTTATCTTCGTGGCGCAACTAGTTACGTACCTATACGATTCGGTATTCGATACTCACGAGGAATCGAATCCAGTTTGCATGGGGATTTAATCGATTTGAATATGTATGTATACCTACTGCATTGGATTAAAGTTATGATTAGAAAAATTAGCTTAACCTTTGATTTTGTAGGTATTTTAAAATGATACAATGTTATGAACGGTCAATTTACTTTATATTTATTATTTTTGTTACAATAATATTCACTCAATCACAAAAACAACAAGAATAATTAAATCAGTCTTCAGAATCTAAATACAAGTATTCAAATACATAAAAATAAAAGTGCGCGTCGGGCTTGAAAAAAAAAATCTTTCTTGATATTTTCTTTCCTTAACTGATTATTAATAGTCTGTGGACAACATGAAAAAATCGTTATGCACAGCACTTATACCTTGTCTAATTTAGGATGATAAAAATGACAGTTCATGTCTATGAAGTATCGTATTTTTTTATACAAAATCATACCCCTAAAATTATTGTATTTCATAGACAAGCCCCGCCCACTTGTCATAGTGAAGCGTCTTGCAAGAATTATAGCACAATTGACTATACACAAATGAATCGAATGAATCGAATTTAAAGTAATTTATTAAAATTATTAAGTACTTATACTACTAAAATTTTTGTGATATAATTAGCTAAATATGGTACGAAACATAAATACTTTAGCACAAAACTTCTCTTTTGTCATCCTGAAGTAAGTTAAGTACATAAAATAATAAAAAATAAAAAGTTTTTGTGTTTTTCTAAATATCGATTCCATATTCTACGGGAACAATAATCGAAAATCGAAAGATTCATTTTCGATTATACTATATGGGCTACCCTATTTAGACCTGTCATTATTATCATCCTACATTTGACAAAGTATAGTCGAGTGGGCGGTACCTGTCAATGAAAAATGTAATTACCTTCAGAACATTTCAATTGGTAAAAAATTAAGAACTTCATGGGCGCGAACTGTCAAAACGAGCCTTTTAAATTGTTACAACTATACACGCTCAACACACGAGGTTCTAACTATTGTACCCATTCTTTCACTATACTGGTATCGTATTCGAAGTAAGCAACATTTTACACATGTGAAGTACTGACCTTGACTTTCTGGCTACACACTCACGTATGAATAGTAGGCTCAAAATATATTTTAAAATGTCGAGGCACTGAACACAGTAAAAAAACCTGAAAATTGTTGGTTTTGCTCAACCACTTGGGTGTGAATGAGTATAAGGAAAAGTTGTGTAATTGTCTGCAACAGGACTGTTGGCTTATCGGTTATCGTAGAGTCACGTTGCAAGTTAACAAGTAATCATCCACAATCATTTGATTTTCAGTCGCTTCGTATTTTGGGTTCTGTAAATAATAATAGTATTATAATAAATAGTGTACAAACAAACCAACATGCGGTGTTCGGATTTTCATCCATTGAGTATAGTATTAACCTTTGGTGTTGGTTGGTTGGTAGTATAGCATTTGATGAGAGATGCAATGAAAGTGTTCTTACGATTGTTCCTGCAGGACAGACAGGAATTAGCTGTGTTAATGTAAAAAAAAAATTAAAAACAAAAAAAATTAGCTTTTCTAAAAAAAATATTAAAAGCCTAAAAATAGATTACTGTTGTCAACTAGCTATAATATGTTGGATGTCTTAAAGTAAATATATTATGTATGTCACTTATATTAATAGTCAATTTTTAAGTGTATTAATCTGTTAGAGTAAACATACGTCTCAGAGATAGCTAACGCTGAATAGCTAAAAAATAAATAATTGATGACTACGACGCCAGATTACGGAACTCAATTTTTACAAAAGTTATAGCAGTTGACAGACAGTCCTCACATTCAGGTTTGATATTGAGTAACGGGACGCTAATCATATGAAAAGCATCCTTCAGCCGCTCTTTTTGAGTTTCGGAAATCTTGGTAGCTTTGCAGTGTGGAAACCCGGACTGGTAAACGAAAAATAGCGCAACTCAACTGCGTTCATTCTTTTGACAATGTGCTCACCATGCGGTGGGCTTAATGCCATTAAATTTGCGCCATAGTGAAGTGAAATATGTATCCACTGCCGCATTATTGCACGATGGAAGTTACATAACCAATATATTAATATCTTTCTTGGTGTTTTAATTAATATATTAAGTACGTAGTTACATCTCTACATATTTATAATGCCTAGACTTAGACGTTTAAGCATTTATAAATGTTTATCTAAAAATGGACTTTAGATATGTAACTATAATCAGCACTGGTTTCTTGCTCAGCTTAAAAACTTAGCACTTGATCAGTTTCACCATATTTTGTATTTGGAAGAATATCATAGATATAGGGCAAACTTCGTGAAAAAAGTTGCCAGGTCAATAACCGCCTAGCCAAAAGGCCAATAGAAAGGACTGAACCACCATTGACGCGAGCCCTTTGAGTCCGTCACTGGGTTAATCTATGATCAACTGGTTGACGAACCTCCTTCGTTACGCTATATACACTACCATCAAAGATACCTAAAACGCGTTCTGCGCAATTAGAGTACATTGTCACGAAGTTTGCTAGTCACTATAACTTACTCAAGATGATGTTTTTCAAATGGTATGTAAAATAGTGAGTTGGCCCATACTAGATATTTAGTACATCATCATCATCATCTTCCTGCCCTTGTCCCAATTATTTGGGGTCGGCGCAACATGTCATTCTCCGCCATACATTCCTGTCCGATGTCATTTCCTCAGTCACTCCCTTCCTTTCCATATCGTCTTTCACGCATTCCATCCATCTTTTCTTAGGCCTACCTCTGCCCCTGAAGCCCTCCACATTCATACTTTGAACCTTTTTAACAACATTACTTTCATCTCTTCTCATAACATGTCCATACCACGACAGTCGCTCGCTTCTCAATTTTTCATTTACTGGTGCAACTTTCAAACTGCCTCTAATATACTCATTCCTTATTCTGTCCATTCTTGTCACACCACACATCCATCTTAACATTCGCATCTCCGCTACATGCATTTGTTTTTCATCCGTCGCTTTCAAGGCCAGACATGACGATCCATACAAGACGGCAGGTCTTATCATGGTTTTATAAATTTTCCCCTTAAGCTTAAGGGGAAATTGAGGATCGCATATGGTTCCTTTGACCTGTCGCCATTTCATCCAACCTGCGTCAATTCTGTGCTTTACTGCACGATCAATTTCCCCATCGGCCTGGATAAGAGAGCCGAGGTATCGGAAATTGGAGCAGACTGGTATTGGTGCACCATCAAGTACCATGGGTGTAAAATTGGAGAGACCGCCGAAATCAGAGAACATATATTCAGTTTTGGCTCTACTGATTTTCAAGCCTACCCTCTCCAATCTACACTGCCATTCCTCCAATCTGCTCTGGACCTCAAGCCCGTCTTCACCGACTAGCACAATATCATCGGCAAATAGCATACACCAGGGGCTCTCTTCCTGTATCTCCGATGTCAAGGCATCCATTATCAACAGGAAGAGGTATGGACTTAACGCCGAGCCCTGATGCAAGCCTACCGAGACACTGAACTCATCGGTGTTGCCAGCCGCGGATCGTACGTGGGTTTTCGATCGACAGTACATTGCACAGATCAACTCTATATACTTCCCTGGCACACCTTTCTCTTTCAAGGCCCTAGATATTTAGATTTATATATATTTATATATATATATATATATATATATATATTTATATATTTATATATATATATTTATATATATTAGATTTATATAGAGATTTATACTAGATATTTAGTACAAAGGAGATATTTCATTTTGGGCCCCCTTATTGTACACAATACAGAAAAAAAAGAAATAATACCGGTTATTGACAAAAATACAATTATATTTATTCACCTCCGAAATTCAAGGGAATAAATTAATAAAATATGAGTACATTTTTATAGTTTTAGTCCGTCATGTTTGTTGTGTTGCAAGAGAGTGTTTATTTAGTTAGATTCCGCCCATAATACGAGGCAATATTATAAGAATTGAATAGTGAGAAATGAAAACTATATTGTCTAGCTATTTTTCTAAGTAGTGTACAATTATCGGGCCCAAGGTCCACACATTTGTGAAACATCTCCTTTGTGTCAAGTATATTTGAGAGTTTTTGAGGCTCACCAGGCCATTTACAGACACGTATTCCATTCCCACTGTAATCATACCGTATAAACTTATCATATCAGAAGCGCTGGTCTAGTTTAGTGCAAACCTTCTTTTAAACCGTTGTGATCAGGTGCTGATGTCTCAAAATTCTCATGAACACTTTTTTTACAATTTGCTTTTACTAGGATACTGTATCATAATTATACACTTGTAATGATTATAAATGTTTTAAATGTTGTAAGTACCGAGAAGGATACCTACTATACTATCGCTTTTTTATGTCACTTAAGTGGTAGACAGGTGTTTTTAAGAGTTATACTGCATTACTAAGCGACTGAAAAGCAAAAAAGAAAACTTAACACAATTCAATGCATGTCTTAGATATTTTAACTTAACACTTGAATGAATGAACATCAACCAGGTCAAAACATACATGTTGCCTATCTGTCGTCATTCAATAGAAAAGTGACGCGTTCATATTTTGTACTCATTTACACATAAGTGTAGTAAAACAAAAATGAGTTCAAACATAGATAAATAATATAAATGATCTTTTTGCAGTAGAGATAGGTCGCCACTTGAAAATAATTACTGACTAACAGAAGAGATAACTTTAGTAGTTTTAATTCTTGACATCATTATCACTTCTACATTTTTATGCAGATTTAAGCACAATTTCAATTGCCTTATACATAGGTACACAGACACTGCATACACCTGATGTCTTTTTACAATGAAAATTACAAATTAAATTGCTTACTTCAAATTCGCCATTTAATATCGGTTGTCCACATTATTTGCTCAATGCAGAAATATTAATAATACTTTCGGTTTCTGAGCCAAGGACACATTGAAAAGTTTTCTTATCAATCAGTTAGCCTTTTGGTATATAATCGACTAATATAGAAATTTTGATTTTATTAAGCTTAAGATGTTTCTCGGCACTACTCAAAATACTTCACTTTTGGGTTCCACAGCCAAATGGCAAAAAATACAAATGGCTAAATTTTTATTAACTTATTTTATGGCATGTAAACATTATTGAAATTATTAATATTTACACTATAGAAATTGATAATTCTCATGACTATTATACGAGTAGTTTTGTTTGTTTTCTCTATTCCATACATTTAAATCAATTGACATGACATTTTTATTTAATGAGATACCCAGATTCCCTCTCGGTACCTAGAGGTATATAGATTCTTAATCAATTATAATCGTTAGGTGTTCTAAATGTTATATTTGTAATTTATGTTGTGTAAAATCTCAATGTGCTATAGATTTAAATAACGCACTGTAATTTAACGGCTATACCTGTAAATATGGTGGCTATATACTACAACGTAAACCCTCGTTTTCGCCAACCAATAAATTATATAAAACAAGTTTTATGGTACACTAGCTGATGTCCGCGGCACAGCCCGCGTGGAGGTCTGCTATCGTATTTAGCCCATATCTCCATCGTCCATCGCGAACAAGCAGAGAGAATTAAAAAAAAATGTGTCCAGGATCGTTGATATAAACATAATCTGAGTATTTTATTAAAATATGTCAAGTGTACAGACACAATTAATTATAATTTTTTCATTAGTCTAGAAGATATTTGTGTTTTGAATGAAGTAAGGGTGTCTACATAGGGACCGTCAATCTTAACTTGCATGGCCACTAATATGAACTTACATTAATTACTCACACTTATTACTTTGCTCAAATAATACCACCAATGTACAAAAAAAAAAACAACTGACGCAATAATGAATGTTCTCTGCACTTTGTTTCTTTATTTTATGTCCAAGGCCGGCAAAGAAGTATTGTTAATATCTATACGGATTTAAAGTGTGCATAGTTGTAGTCTGAGTTCATCATGAATTGGAAAGGTATATCCGCTAAGTTACATAAAACATATCAGAACGGTGAAATTAAGTACGTAAAAAGTAATAATAAATTTATTTTATAACTCCATTTATGAGAAATTTTATGAAATATTCGACGCCATAGACGTTACACTACCGATAGCATATTGATTTACCTATATTATTATTCTGATATTTTACTACCTACTTCTTTTTTCCGTGCGGAAATCCTCATGGATACCCACCTCGCGGCCAGCGGGGCAGGTTATGTCGGACTCTTACCGACCAAAACCGATCACCGAAAGTGATCCCCGAAGCACCCCTTACCAGAGATCACCTGCGTCAGCCGGTACGAGAGGCCCCCGGGAGGCCTCTCCAGCCAGTCCTCCATGACGGGTCTTACCGCCGCTATAACGGCGTGCCCCGCGCTTGGTTGCCCAAGTCGGGCCTTCCACTCCACCACGGTATCCCGGCGGAGCTGGGCGTGGTCGAGCACGAGCCCCAAATATTTCATCTGGGGCTCAATGCCGATGGATATGCCTCCCACATCGATGCTGGATCCCACCAGTGGCACGCTCCGAGGCCCATGGAAGAACAGGGCCTCGGTTTTATGCAGAGCCACCTCGAGACCCAGCTGCCGGATCCGACCCACGACTAGGGCACCCGCGGTCGTGGCCTTCAGGGTCGCTTCGCGGGCGCACCGCTGGCAACAATGAATAAGACTTTACTAAGTCTTTATTTAATTCACAAGCAAACATTTCCAAAATTATAATATTGCCCCAGTGACTTATTTTTGGGGAGCAATGGTTTCTATAGTCCACCAGTTCTGCAGTACTTAAGCGAGGTGCCTACCATAACTATGTTTATTTATGTATTCTTTGATTCTTGAGTAAAATTTCACCATTCTGATTGTTTGTGCTCATAAAATTATATTGCAAATGCACCTTGCGATTAAAACTGTATTTTTATTTACGAGATTGTATTCATAGATACCTATTAACATGTATTAACTAAAAGATTTTATATATATATATATATATTACCATAGACAAATATTCACTGTAAAACGTAAATATTCCTCACTGGTCCTTTTCGACCAGTTTGATTAAAAACGAATAAAGTACGCTAAAGTATTTTTTGTTTCTAAATAACGTTAGGCTACAGTCAAATTCAATGACATTAACAAGGGGGTATAGAAATTAAGAAGTAATAGGGAGACAGGTAGTATCCTATGTTAACTGAAAAGTGAATAACGACCAAAATACGGATATTCAATAGACAGTAAAGCGGTTTTGGGTCCCAATAGAAGTAGGCAGTTCTTATTTCTAGTCAAGAGAAATAATACGAAAATCTAATACTCAGTTTTGTGTTTATTTCTGATTGCACCACTTTTACATCTTTTGCCTATGGTGCCGCTCTTGTAAAACGCAGTATTCCTTATACTCTCCGGCTTTTATTAAATTCAGAACTTATTAGATATTCAAAAATATGACTGAAAATGAGTGGTAGTGGATAGTGGTATCTGTCGCAAAAAATTGGGAACTTCAAGATGGGAACCTGAGCGGCAGGTAGCTACAGATTTAAAAATTCAATTTCGACATAATATATGAGGACTGAGTACTGAGTACCCCTATTATGATTAAGAAGTAATTTGAATTTATTTCATTAACTTTTATAGACATTTCTCATAAGGAAATCGATACCTACTGATATTTAGAAGTTAATACCTAAACGAGGAGTTATTTGATGTAGCCGAAACAAATATGTATTTTTCTACACAATATGTATTATATTTAATAGTTAGCGAGCAAATTGCGTAGGTAGGAAAAAAGTGTTGAACACTATATTTTCACTATTTATCATTCCTCTTACAGTAGGTGACAAAGAATACGATCATGATAAGAAAATACTTAATATCCCATGTATTTTTTCATGCGAACTACACCTAAGTTTTCAAAATAATATGATGTCTGTTTATTGTACAATTATATATAAATATATAATTTAAATTAATTTATATTATTCTACCTATTTGGTAATTGGTGAAAGATTCCAAAAATATAGAATGTTGCTTTTATGCCCTGTAAAACCAAAGTCAATGTGTAATAAGCTCATTTATGTTTAATACTAAGTTATGTTTCTGTGCATAGTGACGCATACGTATTATAATGTAAAGTTTTATGCCAAAAGTTATTGACTAAACACACCTTAGCTCAGGCAGGCATTATTACACTTTCCTTTTCACCATACTATCAAAAAGAACACCATTGGTGTCTTCGTTGTATTTGTGCAAATAATGCCTTGCCTATCGAAGTAATTTCCTGTTTAAATATAATTTTATAGAAATCTGGAACAATGAAAATGATTACAATGTATTATTTTTGAAAAGTGTAGCTGTGTCCTACTTGCGCCTAAATGTACAAATAGATTAATGATATTTCAAATTTATCTTATCCACTTTATTATTAAAGTTGTTGGACCATATTATTGTAAGATTAAGCTACACCTTTCAGCATTACACACAGGTATTATTAGTTATTTTTAAGTAGGTAGAGATTATTTTCATTGCAAATTTGTTAATTGTATAACAGTGCAAGTGCACTTGCAATGTATTAAATTTATGGAAATAAATACATGTTTAATTTACGTTCACCCTAATCTTGAATTTTAATCAACGGTATAAGAACTATTAATACTCTCATCTGTTATTAATTAGTGATAAGACATAAACGATAGGTGATTTTAAATAATTAAATTATTGATTTGCCTCCCGGTAAATGTACAACATACTTGAAGATGCCCTTTTGGACCCTTGACCCACCGACTTGCACCACCGGTGGTGTCAAGGGTATTTTTTAATACCCATTACACTACCAAAGAGCTGCAGCAGCACTGGTGGTGTAAAAGGTATTTTTCAATACCCATTACACTACCGTTAATTAGTGCTGTGCCACCATAAAATACGTTCGTTAAGAACAAAATTTAATATGGAGTCAGTACATACATCTTAACAATACTCTCGTGTGGACCTAGTAACATAGTATTTTACCTATTTTGTGATTTATTCCTCACTGTCAACAAAGCCGAGAAATTTCCAGCATACGTCAGTGTGAAGCATTTGCTTAATTCTATTAAGTAGAAAAAAGTCCGCAGGGGTATCGAAGACTGTATTCAGAAATGTAAAGAAGATGAAATTCAATTGAAATTTAGAGAATTTGTGCTAGCAGATATTATCAAAATCTGGCAGATAATGCACGTATACTAGTTTTTTGTTCAAAAGGAAGTCGAAAGAGATGATTCTAAACGTTAAAGAATATTTTGCTAGTGGTACATTTCACAGCTGCCCGAGTCCATTAGCCCAGGTGTATAGTTTTCATGGAGACATGAATAGTACAGGTTACAGCACTAATGTGAAACCCTTAACTTTCGTAATCCTATATTTTAAGCTAAGTCTTTGGGGTACACAAAAACAAAGGCTGAAAGAATTGTGGGTCTAAAAGCAGCTTTACCACTTCTTCCATCTGACTCAAATCCGAATGCATTGTCGATATGAAGAAATTTATAAATTATTGGAAAGGTTCCAGCCCGCACCCAAGCTGCTGCCACCTGGCTTGTATTTTTAGAACTGCCTGAAATTACTGCGAGTTTTCATCAGTAGATGGCACAAGTAATCAGTTGTTAACTTATTTTTTACAAAAAATAAATAGTACGTTATATCTACCTATCTACCCAATGTTGCAGAAATTTACTGAGTGATTTCCATATTTAATTTCATGCCTTCATACCGTAAACTGAGCATAAGCCAAAGTTTTGTGTTTAATGCTTAGAATAAATTAATATGTATTGGGAATATGCGGAGCCATCGCAGGCTATCGGCCATGCCGCTTTGGCGCGATCCTGACAGCGCCATCTAGATTAGTTTTGCAGAAGTTAGGTACATACAAGTAATAAGACTGTTACCTAAGTATTGTTAATGTTAACCACTGTTTTAGCGTCATCTACAGATAAATACCTAAACTTATCAGGGGTAGGTAAGGTGTCGCTGTAGGCAATATTTTAACTAACCCTCTACATGATTATTTAGTTTTTTTCAATTATCTAGGATATCCCAATGGATTACAAAATCCGATTACAGGTAAATAGATACCTATAAGGTAAATGAGTGTAGGTACCTATTAGAAGCTAGACTTAGGTAATGAAATGCCATCGCGGAGCTTCCGCATCATAACATCATTAATACCTACATTAAGTTACTGCATAAGTACCTAAATGACTATAAATAGTAACGTGTACACTACGCGGAAGGTGGGAGGTTGGTATTTCCATCAAGTGTAGCGTAGGCCTAGCCCCACAGCCATCGCGGCATTCCCAGATAGCCCGCGATGTCACATGATGTGGATAGTCACAGCTACCTACTACATAAGTAGGTAGGTAAGTTAGGTACTAGGTATATAGGTAGGATTTGCTTTTTTTTGGCACCGTGTGTCATATTGAATATTGCCAATGCCTCTTTTTCGTGTTGTCTTATAAACTTCTATCTGGAATAGAAGATTTGAAGATCATGGGTAGGTAGATCAGTGATGATAGTGTTAATAAAATCTAACCTATCGACTGTAGTACTTACCATAAGTCCACCACTTAATATACCTACCTACCTACCTGCTGAAAATTTCAGCGGTCAAATACCTATTACCGAGACCAAAGCTGTGAAGGTTCGAAACTACGCCAAAATACGCAAACTTTTAGCTCTCCTCACGGGTAGTTGGAAGGGAAAAGTTATGATTTTCTTAATATTTTCGTTATTAGTTTGCAAATTTTAACATGCAGCCATCCTAGGACTTGATGAAGTACCTACCTGCTTACTACAGAGCTATCAATAATTAAAGGTAGATACAGCATACAGCACCCATATACCTAACAACATCTTAGACTTAGAGCATGCATCCATAATCCCAAAGGCATAGGTTGTTTGGGGGTTGTCAAAAAATACCAATAACAAATATAATATTATCGACATTTGAAAATAGCTACATAGTAAGTATATATATTTAGGTACTAGCTGTTGCCCGCGGCTCCGCCCGCGTGGACGTCGATTTTCACGTTTTTTTTACTATATTGCCGGTTCTAATAGCCGCTTGCGATCAAATATGCATAAGATTTTGAGTCTATGTTATGTTATACTTATAATAGCCATTTCGTGCTCATTTTTTCACTAGAATCAGTCGTAAACCAGTTTGTTATCCAATATTATATTCCTACTGTTATTATTAATGGAACAATGCTAACGCACTGCACGCTCTAATGGCTGAACGGATCTGTCTGAAATTTAGTACAGAGATAGATTACCTATATTGTAGTCTGGAACAACACTTAGCCAACAATTTTTGGGCCTGGAGTAGGTCCTCATAGGAAGTGGTATATCGGTAACAGTAGGTAGGTATTCCACGTGGATGAAACCACGGGTAACGGCTAGCTTTTTTATGAAGTAACTTAGTTTTGAGTGCTTCTGACTTACAATACTTATAAGCACAGTAGGTACCTTATTGTAAATGGCATGTAAGTAATAAAACTAAACATTAACAAAGAAGTTGTTGGGATAATTTTCCACTAACAAAATTAATTCGTGAAGTAACTTATTTTCACGTAACCTGCTTAATTATAGTAATTAGGTACCTACATTAAAATAACATGGTGTAAATAAAGTATAATTAGGTAGGTACTCGATTAATGAATTACAAGAGTTCTTTACACATTAAACAGTAGGTATTAAATTTTACTATAAGTACTTATGAGTCACTGAATATCGACATTAATAACCACTCCAACCAATCTAAAAGCCGGAAATTGATGTCGATACTGATAATTATTTACGAAGTCACTGTAAACTTCTGCCATGGCTCACGGAAGCATGAAGGGAAGTTTGGAACTTTAATAGACTATCTAGTAATCTCCAACTATAGAACTAGCCTGCTTTATTAGCTGCCTGAAAATCGCCGCGGTACTGTACCAATGTGCATCTTTTAATCATGGAATTTGTGAGCTTTTACCACAACTTAAAGGGTTTTTTAGCATAAAGAACTTTTTTGGGCCTAACATGATGATGACATCAGTGCCCGTAGCCAAGTGGAAAAATTATTCTATTCGATCGAATCGTATCGAATAGAATAGTTTAGGTCGACCAATCACACTCCAGCTCGTGATTTCGCCGCGGCGCGCGCATCGTACGCCGGCGACGAGCTTGGATGTGATTGGTTGACCTAATCTATTCGAAACGATAGCGATTTACGCTATGACATTTGTCTACGGGGGCAGATGTTTGGACTGAAATTTAGTACAATTTGAACCATGAAACGCATTAACACCGCAATCGGGTCCGAAGACAACACACGGCACTTCATTCGAATCGGATCCGATAAACTTCTTGGTACTTTCTACTTTTGGTTTGTATAAGTGTAGTTATTAGGTAAGTATATCTAACGTTGGTATATTCTGTGCTAAGAATAAAGGAACTTTTCATGTTAGCCCCCGTTAACCAAGGTGAATCGGAGCATGTTTTCTGAATAATGTAATTTAAGAAACGGACCGTATATTGGCGATTGCCAATATACCTACCCGTTTCTTTTCTTTTCTTTCTTTCGTTTTTTTTTCTTTTTTTTTCTTTTTTTCATATTAGCTTTCCAAAAATATTTTTGGTCGGTTTTTAGAAGTTTCGTTCGGTCAGTACGAGTCTATATATCAGTAGGTAGTATTTTAATAACACTTTATACGCTAAAGTAGATTGTTATATACTTCATCACACATAATCACAAGTAGGTACTTACCTAGATTCAATAGTTTTGTGCCGTGGTGCCCTAAAACTTTCAGAGCCGAAGAAACCTCGCCTGTTAATTGCTGATGATTTACTATCAGATCGGATGGAAATTCCCCTCTTAGAAACAAAGGTATGCCAAATATGGAAAGGAGTAGAACAGATCCCGGGCCCTGGGCCAGACCTTAGGTGTATTTATGCGTATACGTGTCTTGGTGTATGCACCTTAACTTTTTAAAAGTCATATTAAAAAAATCAAATTCAATTACTTAGGTATAAATTACTTTTATTTGGAATACATTCCAACTTTGGAATAAATATCAAAATTGATTGTTGTACCTACAACAATAATAACAATGTTAATACATCACGTTGTAAAGTTATCTCAGCTGCAATCGCATAAAGATTACTTACACGCGCTTCCAATAAAATGTTATTAGGTACTTAATGAATTGTTCAGTTCGCAGCGTTTCGTGTTACGAAATATGTACCTACTTGGATTGCGTGTACCGACACATTTATGATCATAATTTTTTTTTAATTTGAATTCCATAGCATTACAAGTTGCACATCTAATTATTATAAGCAGAGTCCAGTAGTTATAATTTGATTAGTTGATAAAATCATATTTATAATTAACACAGTTACCTACATATTGAAAATCACCAAAGCAGTTGTTTGATTGGGGAAATCTTTTAATCTGGTATTTTTTGTTATTATTATGGTCTATTCGTAACTTGATCTGATAAATATTCATCTTGGGTTCACAAAAACAAACCAACAGGGACTGTTAGGCCAGAGTTAGGTTTACAATGAATTACCTAAGGCCATTTATTTTCCAAATCTAAACCGGTAACGGGTGGTTACTAATAAACCCCATTTTTGAATTTTATACCTACCCCATTCTAAAATAGGTATAGGGACACTAAGCGAAAAATTCTTGTCATTTGTTTACATTTTGTACCAAAATTCGGCAAATAGCTATCGAACGACGAGGAATGAGTACCTACGTAAAGCTAGCAACTAACTATAATAAAACTAGATATCGAGCTATGAGTAGCGAATGAGTAGCTCCGATATTTTTATCGCTGGACTCGACTCACAGATTTTTCTGATTGCCACCTCAGTATAGGCACTCAGAAAAATCTGTGAGCTCACTAGCTGCCAGTGTAAAATGGCAAACGCAAAAAAGTCATTTTTGCGTTTGCCATTTCACACTCGCAGCTAGTGAGCGCGTAAACGCAAATTTGTATGGGATTGGATTAGCGCCGCCTGGTGGCAAACGTAGGAATCATTTTTCGGTGAACAAGTTAGCTCCTAACGTGACACTCCGATTCACTTATCACTCCATCGGCCGTCGGTCTTCGGCAGATGTGGCCAGCCAGTTAGAATACAAATTTAACAGGATATTAGAGTGAAACTTTTACCTCTTATCGACTTGGTGCATGTATTTACCTGAGGAGCGTAGTACTTCTAATACATTTCTGAAATTAATTCTGAAACAATTCAGGTTTGATCATGGAAGGAATGAATTACCCGCCAGCCAGTTAACGGATTAGGTTAAATCTAACGTTCATAATTCGTGCAGTTTGAGTTGGTTTACTGGAGCGCAATCAGCGCAACATGCCGCATTCGAAGAGGTCTGTTAGGTAACTCACGACCCCTTACCATACACGAAATTAAAAGACCTTAATGATTTTAATATATTTATTTTCATACATTGCTAACGGAATTAGGCAAACGTTGTCCTGCCAAAGGTCGTTATTTATCTAAGAAGAAATAGTAGGTAGGTACCTACATCTTCAAGCTATAATGCTTTTAAGTGTTCATCAAATTCAAGCCAAAACTTTGAATAGGTACTTTTCGCTATTCTTTATAGTTTCGGACTTGCCCATTCACACACACTCACTTTTGTGTCACGAATTTAGGTAGTCAAAAGAGGTGAATAGGAACAAAATGGTCATTAGAATTTGTTAAATAGTTTCTTTTAGAAATTTTCAAGTATTTAACCGGATATTCGATGATACTTTTCATCGTGACTTGGAAGTGGTTTATAGTTTCGCATAGAAGATAATAACTGCAAAATTTAACTGACTATTTTGTTCCTATTCACCCCTTAGTCCCTATTCACCCCGTTTGATGTACACAATTCATTGTGTATATCACCTAAATTCGTGATTGAGGTTACGTGTATTAGTGGATGGTTCGTAGATTTAAATATCTAAAATCATTCTAAATACGAAATCAAACCGGGTGAATATTATCGGATATAAATAGTTTGTAGAAGAGTTGAAAAATCACATAAAAAATTTAATTCAAATATATTATTTATCGCTACTGGGTAGTCTAGCCACAAGAGGGAGAGGGTGGTGTCGCCACCTCAACGTGCCTGTAGAAAGTCGGTAGGGAATTTAAATACAATATTTTTAGAATTAGTATCGAGCAGTCCATTATGATATCGTTCATTATGTCAAAAATATTCAATGATGAATAATTGAGCTCCAGGGGTGTAAACGTAACCCACGTTATCTCGATATATATATCTAGACTACAAGCCCATGAAGAAAAAAGACCTGTGAAATGAACCATCGTGAATAAAGCCTACGCCTAAGGCTGTTATCATATCATACAATTACTTTGAGCGCTATGCCGTCATTTCTGAGCGGTACAGGTACAAGAGTAAATGGAATGTCCTGTCTGATGTACAAGTGAGTAATTAAGACTAATTATTAATGTATGGCTTTTTTATAGCTTATATAGATGATTAAAAATAAATGTTGAAAAACCTAGTGCCGTATGAAAGTGGTGGTGCCGAAAGTTATCGCAAATTAATAAATCTTAAATAAATGTTATTTAAGATGGACACTAATGTTTGAAAATTATGCCGTACAAAAATTTTGGGAAAAGTTTTTTAGATAAAATTATGATATTATTCTCATAATCTGACGTAAAATTTACGGCAAAAAAATGACTGTAAAGTAAAAGCATTTTCTTTTTATGTCGATGAAAAAAGAAAACTGTTGTAACTTTGACACATTTCTTTATGTGTCTGTATAAATAGTTTTAACATATCTACTATATAAAAAATAACTAATAATAACTAAAATAACTAAAACTAACTAAAAATATTTTGCCCGCGGTTGCACCTGCGTGGGTGTCAGTTTTCGCATTTTTTTACTATACCTATGGTTCTACTAAACTGATTGTTATCAAACATGCATAAGATAACCTAACCAAGACCTTTCAAACGAATAAAACCGTTAAACTTTTTGCGACCACCGTGAACAAACGGACAATTCTAAATTGTTTATTGTACATAATAAAATAGTCACATATAATTACGCAAGAAATAAAAATGTGTAAGTAGAAACAAACCGGCGGATTTCGAAAAGAATATTTTTGTGTTCAGAATCGTTCATACACTCGTAACATAACCCAAGTACTTTTTATTATGTATCTCAAATGTACAGCCACAGTTACTCTACATTCTATAATAGTATAGATATAGATAGATGTCCATAGATAGAGTAATGGTGGAAAAGTATTCGATAGACGGGGCGGGTTTATGTGTTGCACGTGCATCGTAATACGTCGGCCATAAAAACATCACCGTGTTCTTATTTCCAACCTGAAATTACTTCACATAATTGAATTCCTACTAGCTCCCCGCATCCATATCGGCTCCCACGCTAACGTCCAAAATATATTAAATTTCGGTTTTTTCCATGAGCATAGTTGAAAATTATATAATAATGTTTTGAGTAATACTCATGATGATCATACTGATGACTGATGATGATGATGAGGTACCTGATACCTGACAAAAATATTATTTGAGAAAATATCTAAATAAGCTGTTTATCATTAGAAGAGTTTGCAAAGAATTGCAAGGATCGGCGGACGAAAGTAGTTTTTACCTTCTATATCACCCCGGAAAAGGACATCAACGCGCTTACTTTTCCTTTATGATTTATTTTAAAAATACTACATAGTCGATTAATCTTCTTATGAATTCTCTTCAAATAGTGCATTTTGGACTCAAAACCTCTAGTCTCCATCATACGTTCACGGCCGTACATTCCTTTATTAGGATAATCAAGGACCCGTTCGTAAACGAGTACCTGTACCACTCACCGCATTATGTATGAGGTCATAAAACGTAGGCACTTGGCCCGTTTCGGAGTACCGGCGCTCGCGTTGTATCCCGCGCGTGGTCACGATGCGGCCGCAGCCAGAATTGCGCATGTTCCAAGGCTTTTATGTAACCGCGGGCCGATCTGAAACCGAGCGCGATCCATGGACTAGCGTCCGTTAGGAAACTTTACTCATTCATCTTTTCCCCAAAAGCGGGGCGCGGGGTCCGGGCCGCGCTGCGCTACGACGCGAGTGTTACGTAACGTGCCCTCGGCTACGCCGATTTCGAGTCGAGCCGCTCTGGAGCGCGGACCTGCCTGCCGTCTGCTGGCTCGCGTCCTCGTACGAACTCGCACCCTCGCCGCATCGCCGCATTGTCCCCGAGCGATCGCGTCGCGTGTCCGCGCTCGCTCGTGCCGTCGCTCGACTTGTACCCGCGTTATCTTGTTCAAACACTTTCTGAGACTAGAACCTAAACTTTATTTCTCGGTTGTTGGCTTCTCACTTCTCAGCGAAGGGGTAAGCCATTTGTTTACTTAAATTAATTCGTTATTTATTTGTTTTCTCATCACTTAGTAGCCTTTTACGTTATATAACATTTTGACATCGCTTTGTTACTCTCATCTTTGTTTCATCATAAGATAAAATTATCGGCTGTGCGATATAAAACTAAGACAACATTCATTTTATACAAAAAAGTACAAATTAAAACTAGTTTTTAAAACTTTTCAGTTCCAAAATTCCATAATGAGGTATTTTTTGGAATTGGAGTTTTAATAAAAACATATTATCAAGTTATTTCGGAAAGTTAATACGTAAAGATTTAAAAAATAAACCATTTTATTACATTGAAAAGCTTCGCGATAACACTTTGCCGCCTTTGGCCGATCACGTATTCTATTAGACATACCTAATGATGTCATGATAAGGCATTATTTGATAAAATCTGTATTCTATGCTTTTAGATAATTTATTATGCAACTAGTTTTGAAATTAAAAAACGGCTTTCCTCGCAATTTATTTAAACTTACAGCTACGCATTGTCGTAGCTTCGTAGCAAGTTCGTAGAGGTTCAAATGTTTTAACTTCTAACTGCTGCACTAGACGTTGAAACTATTATTCATATTATTATTACACTACATATTTGACACTATACTAGTATGTGTACTATTAAGTGAACTAAATATCTTTATACCTACCACCTGAAGGTGGCTTAATTTATAGATATAAATTTGATGACGTGCGGTGTCGCCATGTAGACATTATTATTATAAACTCTTTTGTTTATAATATTACAATTTAATTACATATTTTAATACCTTTAACTTAAAAAGTTACGTTGATGTAGGTACCTACAGTGCGGTGTATTAGTTGCCAAGGTATATACTTATCTTAAACGAAATATATATCTAACAATCATTCATTGACGACCTCTGTGACGTAGCGGTAGTGCATGCGACTGCTACGCAGGAGGCGTGGGTTCGATTCCCGCTCAGTGCAAATATTTGTATGCATGAATATGTCTATTTGCATTGGTCTGGGTGTTTCTATGTATAATAAGTATGTATTTACAAAAAAAAAAGTATATAAGTATGTTTATCAGCATTCTAGAACCCATAACACAAGCTAGTTAAACTAAGCTTACTTTGGGTCTAGGGAGCGATGTGTAGAATGTCGTAGAATATTTATTTATTTATTTATTTATTTATTTATTCCCCTAGCAAAACGTGATTTAACAGCTTTGGTGCATATTGAACTCCACTGATATCTACGGGAGCCAAGCCAACCTATAGACCGGAACACCTATTGATTGACAACAACCTTTGATTTAAGTTCGCTTGTATAAGTCCTGTATAGGACTTGTTTGATTAATCTTAATCTTAGACAGACATAATTCTGGTGTAGGCTTTCTGCACAGATGTGCAAAAGCTAAGTTTTATGGGAGTAACTGCCTCCTAGATCAGATGATCTAGGAGGCAGTTACTCCCATAAAACTTAAAAAAACAAAGTAATGAAAGAAGAAGCAGGTTTGGGACTACGTAGTTGAAAATACAGGTTTGATGAGTAACAGGAGTGATTGATTAACTTATTTATTTTAGTATGTACATGAGATAAAAGCAGCGGACGCATACTTATAACATTTAAATCTTTTTATTATACAGGATAACTTCATTTGGTTTTTGCATGTTTCGACCGAAAAATAAATAATCCTTAAAAGTTACATTGTGAAACATCCGCTATTTATTCCAAACGGTTGAAGGATTATCTCGCTTAAATTACGGCACAGCTTTTTCTGATCATTTTATATTGTTACAAAACGAATTCGTCAAATGAATAATAGTGATGTACCTACAACTTTCTTCTTAATTCAAGCAACATATTTGTTAGTAGGTACTAGAGTCAACGGGATATTTATAATGTGTTGTTATGAGTGACCGATGTGTTCAGTAGTGAATATGATAAAATACTAATAATCTCAGTTGTTGACAAAGTTTGCACTTAATAGCCCGGAGTTAACTCTCTCGATTCCCTTTTTTTTCACTTTTATGGCAGCAACTGCAGCTGCTGTCTAATCCTAAGAGGAAAATCTGCGCTAGAGACTCGTCCATCAATCAGCAGATGGACTTGGGCCCAAAATAAACCATAATGGAATGGATAATACATATATTAGTGACAGTTTGAGTAACTCTATTTGAGGACATAAAATCCGAAATTTCACTTATCGAAACATTTTGATAAACATGCTTTTAGTGCGGTTATCGCTAGGATCATATCGTATCAGTAATCGTGAGTGCAGGACAAGTACGCACGAATGCATGGCAGGTTGTCATGAATTCGAGAGTTTTTTATTTTTTTTGTTCACCTCTGTGCCGGTAAATTGGGTTTGACTGTCACGTCAAATCAGTCTATCTATTAATGATGTGACGTCATATTTCATTAGCATCAATGATATTTTACTAATAGTGGTTCGATGAATAATAAATTATTAATAATAAATAAAAACGATAAAAGTAGACTCTCCTATATATTTCTAGTTAATTATTGAGAGCATAAAACGACGTTGATATTTTTGTATTCCTATGCAACTTCAGTTTTAAATTGTATTGGGGGGCCGGGGTGGACTGGGGTACGCTGGTTATATAATTTTGCACTTGCATGTAATATCGTATATTGGAACGGTAAATTCAAATCAGAATGCTAAGAACTTTATCTATTTTGGTACTTTGCTTTGATTACAATCAATAGAAACCTTCTTGAAGATGAAGCATTGATAATATTTGCGATATATACTTGTTTGGACTAAAGAACAATTTAGCTCTGTTCTCTGCTCCGATGAAATGAGAGTGTGCTTGCATGGCAATAGCAGAAGGATAAGTGTACCTAAACAGAAGTTCAAGAGACACGCACAATGCTGCATAGCAGAAATGAAATTTAGGTTTTAATTTTAGTGGTAGGGACCCTTCGTGGGAAAGTTGAGATGTTAGATACCTACATGATATTGTAACTATTTGTTTACGTAGACGTTTAGACTTCGGGTGAACAAACCAACTGGAGTATGTGCGTGTGTACACCAGATAGAAAAGTTCTAGCCTAAAGAATATTTACCTAGTTACTGAATCATGGATACGCCTCCACGAAGGGTAATAAATTGCATTCCCGCGGCGTCAGCCGTAAAGTTATAGGTACGAATATTAATATTTTGGAAGTGTGCGCGGGCGTTGTTTACATAATGATACCTAGCTAATCTAATACAGATATTGTGTAGTGGGTATTGATAGGGTAAGCGTACGTTCTCGTCTTCTCGTACATACCAATAAGTGTGAGGAAGTTTTTGAGAAAAATCAGGTTAACAGTACCTGCAACCGCCGAACATAATAAATGAAAACAATTATGACAGTAGAAGAAACGGAAGGTGTACGCCAGGATCGTAGCTATTAGAAATACGAGTAGTCTCTAACTACCCTGTGCTTTTACTTTGTATGAGTTTTTTAACTCAAGTTATCGTAATTTACACATAATACTCGGAGAAAACAACGTCCAATGCGTGCAATGGTTTCGAAGATTACGGACCTACTTGAGGTATTTTAAACAAACCTCTTTAAGGCCTCTCCAATATTATATCAATATTACAAAACTTTATTTTTGGTTTGAACTTCGTTTTTCTATTACTTTTTGTCATTATACGTACATCAAAACTTATCAAACTCAAGATGAACCTACATAGGTGTGCATTGTTGTTAATAAAAGACAATTGGTGACAAGAGAAGAATTTTCCTAACACGAGTATCGAATATACCGCCACCGTTGCCAATCACTGATGCTCATTCCGGCGGAAGGATCGGTAGCGGCGAAGGTCCCATACCGGCCCGCCTGCCTGCTTAATTACACTGCTAGTTTAGTTTCTGTTCATGTAGTTCAGCTTTGTTCTTGATAATATAAATTTGGATTCCAATCAAATTGCAACATTTTGAATAAATCTATATAGTACACTCATATATTTATTTGTTTATCAGCATTCTAGAAGGTTTAGGCGCATTAGGGCTAAACCCATAACACAAGCTAGTTAAACTAAGAAATAGGGTCTAGGGAGCGATGTGTAGAATGTTGTAGAATATTTATTATTATTATTATTTATTATTATTTGGTCGAAAAAATACAGGTTATCTGGAAAGTTTTCCAGGAGTTTTGAAAATTGGTAATTTTATAGATTTTGATATGCTATTTCCAAATTTCAACTTTGCCACCTCGTTTGTTTGCCGCTCGCGCCGCCATATTGAAAAAATGGCGCCCAAAGGCAGTTTCTTGATAATAACTACACAAATTAAAGTAGAGGAAATTTCCTACAGTTTGTCATGATCTATTTCCCTAAAATTAATAGTTTCGGCGTAGGAGCGCCGTAAAGTGTAATTAGATACACGTTTCGGCAAAAATACTCATTTCGTGTGGAAATGAGTATTTCTGCCGAAACGTGTATTGAATTACACCATGAGGTAGAGAAATCGGCGTGTTTTTTTTATCGTGGTATCCCCAGTAGGCCTAATCCATATCTGACTCACTATTTAAATATTTAGTTCAATTTCCGTCTCTTCATTCTTGTTGACGAACCAGGTGTTGGGTTTTCATCATCATCAATACCGATTGAAATATCGAAGACGGAACTTGGGTGGAATATGCAAAACGCCCAACGTTTTTATTTTTTTGTCTGATGATGAATAGAGTGGTGGAATGACTGGTACCTAGGACCTACCATATTATTTAGTAGCTTGTAATTAGTGGTGGATTAGGCCTACTAGGGATACCACGATAAAAAACGCGCCGATTTCTCTACCTCATGGTGGTGTGGAAATGAGTATTTCTGCCGAAACGTGTATTGAATTACACTTTACGGTGCTCCTACGCCGAAACTATTAATTTTAGGTAAAAGAGATTATGATAAATTGTAGGGAATTTCCTCTACTTTAATTTGTGTAGATATGTTTTTCCTGTAAAATGCGTCGGAAAGGAGTTATTATCAAAATACTGCTTTTGGGCGCCATTTATTCAATATGGCGGCGCGAGCGGCAAACATACGAGGTGGCAAAGTTGAAATTTGGAAAGAGCATATCAAAATCTATAAAATCACCAATTTTCAAAACTCCCGGAAAACTTTCCAGGTAAAATACTAAATGACTGTACTAATACGTATAAGTAAAATTTAAGTATCTGTTTGGAATGTTGAAATAACAGCTTTCTAAAGAATGCATTCGAATTTATACACGATTCTTATGCAATAGAAAACATTCTGTTGGTCTGGCTAATTTTCAAAATGACTGGGCCGATTGCGATAGGATTTTCACATAGGTGATATTATAGCATGTAAGTTCAGGCTAAGTACTTTTTTCTTATTAGTTTAGGGCTCCGCACTACAGCTATAAAACCTATTACAATATAAAAATCACGCGGAGTAATTCGCGTGTAGTAACTAGTTTTAAATAAAATTGTACCATACGGTGTTCAAATCATTCGGCGAATTTAAAAAAATAAGGATATCGTATCAAACAAAAGCAATGATAAACCGATTTGGACAAAAGAGGCATGGACCCTGGGTTCGAAAATGCAAACATGGATGCAACCGGGATTGGTGCTTGTATGACAAGAGAAGTACATGTATTAGTAACTATATTAGTAGGGCTACTGGTGATATGGGATTGACCGCATTTCTTCCCATTATGTACCACACAAGTTAGCACCCATGTATAATCAATATACCCTTAATGGAAAATATCGGTGAAACGTGTATTATTTTTGCTTTGACCTGTACTTTTTAATGATATTATTATACTCGTAGATAGTATGAACCAATAAAACTTTAGTAGCTTACTGGTTAAGGAGTCGGCCTTACGATCGAAAGGTTCCGGGTTCGTATCCTGGGCTATAGGTACACTCGTGACCCGCCGTAGGCAAGTTATCAATAAAACTCTCAAACTTCTGGTCAATCCGTCCATTTTATTTATATGTACCTTTAAAAGCTGTCTGGTACCGTACCTGTAACCGCCCAAAGAGATAATGTCCATTTGTACTGTTCTCACTGACATTAAGTTCTAGTACTAATCTTTGTCTTAAGCTTAGTGTTAACTTCCACCTAGTGTTAATCTTAATCGTTGTGCGCTACTTCACCCGCATGGACTACCAATCTTATTGTTGCGAGCAACATCAGGAACCTTCACCGAACTATAAAATGTGCATCCATTCGGCTTAAAACCTATCTGAAATATTTTAATTAACGAATATTTTTGCGTCATTTCACTAACCACCGCTTCTCCTTCGAAGCGATGGTTAGTGAAATTTTGTTAGGGAAATTGAAATACTAATCGTATATTCTTATATACGATTAGTATTTTTGAAACGGTACGCTATCAAACATATGAAAACGTTTCCGGCTACCCTGTAAAATTTAGTTTCATGCAGATACCGGGTTTTGATATTATACAGCCGTGTACTTTTGTGTTAAAAGAATAACAAACTACATCTCTCAACCCCTACATCTTCACAAACTATAATAAGTGTTAGTAGGAAGTAGGTAGGATCAAGTATGAGTGTATCTTGTGGAAAGAATGTTTACTTCTATTAGACATAGGGCTGTTTGGCTTCAGAGTTTCGTATACGTAGGTATGTGGGAAATTTATAGAAATCTATATAATCCCGTCTAGAGCAATGAATACCCAGAAAGCGAGTTCTAAACCAATTGTCATTCATGACAGACAACTGTCCTGATTCTTATGCACGCCGTGAAGTTTATACGAGTATAGCTTGTAACCGATAGATACTTAATCTGCTTTTAAAGTGCAATAGGTACTTATTGATAGGAAATTGTATATTTTCAAATAGTGGAAATACAATGATGTACTTAATAATATAAATAGTTATATTATTATAGGTACTCATAATTTTGCATAGATTTAACACAGGTGTAGCTTATACCTAAACATGATACTTTAATTTGTATGCTTGAATGTTATTTGCTTTGATGTGGGGTCTTTCCATGTAGGTAGGTATATAATATAAGGTACACAGTGGTAACTTGAACTAAACTAAGTAAGTATACATAACTAGGTAATCTAAGCGTACGACAGTGCTCAGGACAAGTTCCAGCAACAGGCCGCGCGCATGCCGTGCACTATTTACACGAACCGTTTCGACCCACTTTTGACCCCCTGAGTAGCTCAGTGCCTATTGCAAGTACAGAGATGTAATCATATACTAATACTAAAGCAGTAGGCATAGGCCACGGTAACCGCTTTCCATCAGTGTGGGCCGTGTGCTTGTCTGCCATCTAAGTGGTATAAAAAAAAGTAAGTATGCCAAATTAATTATTAGATATAGCTTCAGTAGATCCTGAAATATGACCCTGTGAATATAGTTAATTTTGCCACTGACGGACTGACTGATTCACTGAATAATAACAAAATAATAACCTCTACTAGTAGTAGTACATAATAAAGTAATCAAAATTAGGCCAGTTCCAATAAAATTAGCCTAGCGTTATGAAATTTGGCACACAGGTCGTGTGTTACATGTAGATTTTAACAATAACAAGAAATTTAAGAAATCAGTCAATCGTGAGTTAGCTCAATCTAATATTATCGAATTTTTCAATGAGAATACGAACAGGAGGGGAGGAGGAGAGGGGGAGGAGGTAAAATTATGTCATAAGAAATTTAAGGAAACGGTCAAGCGTGAGTTGGCTTAATCGAGTCCTTGAAAAACCTTGAAATTCTTGAAAAAAAGTATTGCGTCTCTCACCTTCTAAATTACAGAAGGACAAGTGCATATTATAAAGGCGGACCAACTTTGTGCAAACCATTTATATGGAGACGTATTATTTGTGTTAGAATTATGTTTACCTCTGAATTGGGAATTAAACTCTTGAACCAAGGGAAATAGTTGTAGTAATAGTTTGCGACCGGTGAAGCATTTTGACAGTTGAAATAACTTTATACTAGTTACAGTCTTATCATTTACATTTAAACAGCCGATGGATGTGTAAAAGAAGTGTTTTATGGATCCCAAGATCGACGGAATCCAAGTCAAGAGGCAGTGACTTTGACGTAGGCTTTCCCAGTGGCGGATTTACCAGTAGGCTGAGTAGGCTGGAGCCTAGGGCGGCAGATTTTAGGGGGCGGCAATTTTGAGCCAAATTTTTCCCGAGACTGCTTGCGGTTTTAGTATAACCATCCCCGATGGCCGACGGGGGGGGGGGGGGGTGGTAGTCATGATAGCCGACTGGCGGCAAATTTGTAAATCCGCCACTGGGCTTTCCTCTGGAGGTTGGATTCAGGAGGAAAGAGAGGATGTAACCCTGAATCACGCTAACAGTTGCTAGATCTATGTAATTTATATGTAATTTTCATATCATATGTTTTGTAGATATTTTTGAGTAAAAATCCGATCTTAAAAATAGTGTTAACAAAAAACAAACTGAAAAAATAACGATGAAAGAGTCTGTGAAATGAAAAGCGCTATGAATTATTCAGCGTTTCGTATTATGCAACACTGTAACGAAACAGATCGTTTTAATTTTTTTTTTCATACCGAATTTTTTGACATTATCAAATAAATATTTAGTTAGTGCATAATAATTGGTTGCATTATAATACTCGTAATGAATACTAGATATGTAATCATATATGCAATTTACAATAGCGATTTCTTTTTCTTGAACAAGAGAAGTGCATAGTGGGGTGTTCATTAAACTTCAATCGATACATAGCATAAACACAAATTTAATACCTACTAGGATAAAAGCAACCGTTGCTTGTATAATATTAGATTAAGTAGATTCCTGATTATAAAAAGTAAAACGATTAATTTCATAACGATCGGAACTAAATTATCCCTTTAACCTATATACACTTTCAATTAGAGTAAAGGTTTTCAATATTCATTAAGTACATGATATTATTATCTACATTAAAAATAAGCTACAAGGAAACAACATAACAAATTCCAAAAGTGTTCGTAACATTATTTAGTTTTTACGATTAAGGATTAAATTAGAATTTACGAATACAAAGCGAATGTCATTCCTATACAACCATTTGTTAAAAAACCACTTTTAAGATACTATTTGAAAAAATTAACATATATACTGGACATAATACAACGGCACAAGGGCGCGGTTCCTTTATGCGGCATTTGTTGCGGAAGACGCTCACAGTAAACGCACTCCATTTGCCGCATCTGCGTGGCGAAGAAGTGTACAGTGGCACTTAAGATGCTGCTTGAAGAATACACTATTGTGCGGGAGGTAGCGTTAATTCTCACAACCAATCGATTGCCAGCTGATATTGAGGTAAAAATGCGCGTTTGATGGCAAGTAGTTTGACTTCTATCAGTGGGGAAGTTCCCCACGAAATTATTTAGTGCTTCACACTAATCGTAATTTGATCAATTTTTAAAGGGCGCGGTCCGGTCTACAAATCAACAAAAATTTCAGTTTTTCAAATACGATCCTATCGTGTCATAATTACTATAAGCATAGAGATACCAGGTGCTGAGAAAAGTGAAACGCAAAGTAGATATTCAACAAAAATACAATTTTAGCATTCCACTTTATCATTATTATATTATTATGTGTTTGAGAGTTTTTAAGTACCCTGGCCTTAGATATTTCTCTATATACTTACAGTCCCGCTTCCTTTCCAATAGGGTAGGTAGATATCTCAATGGCTTCCACTTGCTACGATCCTGGCTATTTTTCGCTTCTTCTACTCTCATAAATTGATTTCAGAAATGCTTGCTAGTAACTGGTACTCTTGTCGTGGTCGTTCTTTGAAAGTTGCTTGATCTGATCGACATTGATTCATAATTTTATTGAAAGCTATAAATATTTTCATCTTCATAATTTCAATCTTACTCAATCATTTAACAAGTCTCAATAGAACATGATGAGAACAAAAAAGATTTCATATTTCAGTCACAATTTCAAAAAGGAATTTACTTACTTGGTATCTAGATGTAGAGAAATTTTGAGCTAGATCTCTACTAGAGAAAGAGAGAGATCTCTGCTAGAGTTAGATGAATAGAATTCAAGGGTACATGGATATACCTACACTAGCAACAGTAAGCACTCTCAGGGACATCAGGGGCTACGTGTACTGTGACTGTCTGTGACATTACAGGTATATGGTTTCTTTGTTATTCCACTATTATTCAAGAAAACAACGACTCGTATTACAAGTTTTATTTAACTTGTGCTGTTGTTTGCTAGTTTGTGAGTTTGTTAAGTGCCCCATTAAGTATAATAATAATTTATTTAATACATAGTTAACCAGCCATAGTACACGTTTGGCATCACTTACTTACCGACTTTTGTATTACGGCCTTTACAAAATTTCCATTCATCATCATTCTCTGAACCTTTTCCCAACTCAGTTGAGGTCGGCTTTCCAGTCTAACTGTGATGCGGCTGAACTTCAATATTTTCTAAGTTAGACTGGTTGGACTTTTGAGGGCTCCAACTACTCGTGACGACTGCCATAGATGTTTGTATGGCAACCGGGACCGACGGCTTAACGTGCTCTCCGACAAACTTGCGATAAACACACACATAACTTTGAAAAGCATCGAAAAGTCATTGGTGTGTGCCATGGTGAACCTGGGATCGAACCCGAGACTTCGTCTCAGCAGTCCATTACCCAAACCTACCGCGCAAAATTTTCATACATCTCAATATAAATACTTCGCCCTTGAATTTACAAACAATAAAAACGATAATACAAATTTGTCGGGCCTTTCTCTAGATTTGCACTTAGCAACAAAATCGATTCATTTTTGATGAAGATAGACATTCAATTACCTATTAACCTAATTTAATTAATAATTAATAGATATCATTTATCTATTAACGATGTACCTATTTAATTTAAAAACATCTTGATTAGCAGGCAGGCCTTTTCCGTTTCAATCTTCCTTTTCAGTGATAATCTTGATGTAAGGGAGCTGAGCCTAGAGAACTATTATAGAGACGTATTCATTCTAAGAAACACCTGAACCGAAAATAAATTAGAATTAATATCGCAGGCGACTGCTGTTAAACCACTGGGCAATACCATTATGATTACCAAAATTGCTTTTACATACAGTTGACTCACAAAAGCCACCCACGCGATGTTCAGGTTTTGAATGAATTTGCGTGACTGGCTATTTAGGTATAATAATATGCTGAATACACCAGATGATGTTTCTACAAATACCTAACTATGCAATGTTTTATAGCAAGTAATGATTATTATGGTTATTTCAAGCTACCTACACAAAGTCGAATGTAGTTTATATCTACCTACCTAAATGTATTTTGTGACTGCCTTAGATTAATGAACTTGATGTAACTAATTTGCTTGATATAGAATCGGTTGCATTTTTTACAAACCTTTGTTTTTTAAATGCACTATGTATAAACAATGTTGGTAATGATTTTGTAATATGGTATCAATAAATAAATAAATAAATAAATAAAATCTATTTGCTTATATAGTTTTTTAGGTCTATACATATAGGATATATAGGATATAAAGATCCTAGATCCATTCGAGATCTATACAAGATCTGATCAGTAGAAGTAGAAAATGACGATATAAATCTGTTTGTTCCTCTCAATGACGATACAAACTTTCTAGTTTTTGTTTGAAATATGATTGAGAGGTATCATTGAATGGTATCTTTCTAAGACTAGTTTTTTTAGAGACCTTGGGCCTTACTCCGAAAAACGAAAATATTCGTATCTGTTGACGTTTTGACCATTTAGCTACCCCGAAAGTGTTTCGTTTCGGATTTCGGATCCGTCTTCGATCGTTTGACATTGATCGTTATCAGTACACCTCCTACTCCCAAAATACATTTGAAGTTTTCGCTGTCGTTGTTTGACAAATGGTCCGTTTTCGTTCGATCCGAAACGTTCATGTTCGATTTTCAGAGTAAGGCCCCTTTTTCTGATTTTTCTAACAATACAGATTACAAACACTTATCCCAGATCTTAAATAGGTATACAGAGAAGTACCAACATCCTTGAGACCCAAGTCAACCTCAACTACAAGTCGGTGCAACTGCTAAATAATGGTCGAAGCTCTGCGTCAGGTTTTCTTCTCAGGGATGGAGAGACGGCAGTCGTACCGGGAAGAGCCGATATTTTAATAAACAGACTTTGAATGCACACGGATGGTGAACCTAGAGCTTAGTCTCAGAGACGCTATGAAGTTTTACAACTGTATCAGTTCTTCGACACGGATTAAGACGTGCAATAGGTACCGAACCTAGTTAGTAGAGATGAGGCGTTCCTTTGAAGGGATAGGTCTTAAAGACCCACCGTCTGTGAGACACTCACGTCACTGCTCAAAGGTTTAATATGTATTCATAAACTCGTACTATTTTCAGAATTATATTATATTGATATGATTTATAAAGACGGCAGAGTGTAAGCCAAGTTATACAACCAATCAACCGGCAATAATGTGTCTATATTATTAAAAACTGTAAATTTGTTACAAAGATAGGTATTTAAAAAAATGGCTTAGGTTGAATGAAGAATTCCGACACCTTTTTTTAGCAAGTAGGTATTCTTGTCTTATCTGTCTGTTCGCGATGAACGCAGACACTACTGCATATATTTAGGTATTAGAAAGGTTTTGGTCAGAATTAAAATCTGCTGTTCTTCGGCTGCAATTGGTTAATTAGTAGAACCGATGATTTGACCAAAAAACGATAATCGACATCTGCGCTAGTGTCAACTAGTACATACATAATATTCACTCAATCAATTTCAAGCTACCTTCATAAATACATAGTATCTACTCAGACATATATGTGGCTCCATCAAGGTAATGGATTTTTAGACTAGAATAGCACACAAACATTAATTCTGGGACTATGTTCCTGACTTTTGCGAAAATGGGACAGGCTTTCAATACAAGTACTTTTTTCAATACATCCTATACTTGATCAGTGTATGTTTTGGTAGGTTTAATGACAGTACATAAAGCTCGTGAAGTGTCTACTGACAGAAGCAGATGGCAGGCTGTCTGCTCTACCTACTCTGTAGGTAAAAGGCGTAAGTATATTTATGCAAAAATTATACAAACCAATCAATTTGGTCCATGCTGTTAGTGCCGTTAGGTTTTAATCAAAATGGCTGCAAACCAAAAGTAGGTTGCGGTGTAATATTTCAGCAGGTGAAATACAATTTGGAAGGGTAAATTAATCACAAAACTGCTTCGTAACATTCCTTGGGGGTTGCAAACGGAAACACCATGCATATAAATTGTTCGACTAATCGAGAAAAGGGTTGCGATTTATAAGATCCAAACTAATATACTAGCTTATTGTAAATTCTAATTTTATAGCTCTTCATGCTTTTTAATGTCACAATCAAGTCTTTATTAGAGCGGATTGCACTAATGATAGGAACTGCAATGAATGCATAAGCTGCGTTTCCAAGTTTCACTTAATTAGGTAATTTTATGGTTTTGTCGTGGAATCCTAGTTCATTTCCTAAAATGAAATTAATCCAAGTTACTTCTTATAATATTATATGCTGTGATAATCCTGTCAAAATCGGCTTAATCATTTCGGCGATTAGGGAGACGATTTGGTAGACAGTCAAAGTTGAAAAAGAATTATCATTGTAAGAAAGAAGAAATGTTATAAAAATATAATTTACGAATAGAATTTAAACCACAATGACAAAAGAAAGGCACATTTCTAGAAAATAAATAAATACTTATCTTTATGTCACGCATGGCCCTACACGCAATAAGTTACCTAACTCTTAATTTTATGGCAAAAGTTTAGGTTCGTGGAAAAAATATATTATGTTTTCTTCGCAAAAATAATGAAAACGTATGTTTACACAACAATTTTATCACTTTCAAATGAAATTATTATTACAGAAGAAATTTTATTGGCTCATATTTATGCGAGAGAGACAGAAGGGGGACTGTTTAGTTATAAGGGAGGTTTACGAAAACAAAAAGACCGGCATACGAATTGCCGCATTACGGAGTCGCGGCGTTGGAGATGTATTGAAGACAACCTGAATTTATAGAAGCGTACTCTCGTACAGCTTAGGTAAATGAGCTTTGTGTTTGTCAATCTAGATATTTGAGTTTCCAGACGAGCCTATATACTATCTATGAAAAACTGTCCTGTTATTGGTAAAAATACCGCAGCGCTCGAGGCGTAGATAGCCATTCGAGTGGAAATGCAGCTATTTTTTAATTAAAAATATGATCCCCGAGTACATTACACAAAGGTACATTCAGCGTAAAAAGTAGATGATCTGAATAAAAATTATCGACTATATTTGAATAAAATTTTTAAAATATGGTTCATACAAATACAATTCAATAGTTTTATTAAGAAATATAAATTATTTAGCTTTCAAAACATGAAAATGATCGTCTACTTTCACACTGACTATACACTATTATAATATATGCCTACATACATTATAATCACACTTGTTATCCTAGAAGTTGCCTTCGGGTTACAGAGTCATATTTCAGGTCCATAAAATTATGTCAAATTTCACGCTTCTCTCCCTTTAGACGACCATCCCTACACCTACTTATACTTCCTATTTAATAGAACGCTTTCAGTCCTTTTTAATATGCTTGAGAGATGTTAAAGACAACTTTTTTAATTTTTTGATAATTCCTTTACCATTACAGCTGATCGCTTATGGAATAGACTAATTAAATAAGCTGATATTTTACTCATATTCAGAAATATGGTCAAGGAGCATTACTCGTCTTTTATACCATATAACATGTATAACAATGTTTAATAACACATATAAAATGTATAATAACTATGTTTAAGTATAATAATTATAACTGTTATAATACACTGCAAACAATGCCAATGCAATGCCTTGTACATCACCCATGGGAAGAAATAAGATCATAATTATGCTACTGACTAAAATCACTAACTAATGACTGCCATTAATGTGATTACTGACTACACATAAATCCTTAGGGTAATGGAGTCTTAGCAAGCAAATATCGAGCGCAATACCGCTGGACCGTGACGATCGTGACGGGGAAGGTCTCTAATATTCCAAAAGTAAATTTGTAAGTTTTCGAGAAAATCGAACGCCCATTTGCTTAAGAGACCCTTGTCATGGCTCGACTCTAGAACCGAACTCCTTTATTTCGAAATGGTAACACTCTGCTGTGTCGTTTTATGGCAAAATAAAATAAAATAATACAGACCTACCTCATGAGATGTAGGTACGTAATCATATATGCTCGTATTTTTAAAACATATCTGAATACCTAATATTTATTACCTGATTAGGTACCTAACACGCTTTTTAATCTCCAGGGTAGGCAAAGTCAGCTGATCAATATTATGTTCTGTGAGGTCCATCCCGACTTTTTATTTATAAATGTAATGCTTCTCTATGGCCCATACTTTCGTTTTATAATGGTTCATATCCAGTTTAATATTTCTCTCCATATATAATTACTAACATAGGTATATTGTACGTAAATATATACGTATATTTAGGCAAACCTGAATTCGATTAAGAGCCCTTTTTAATCAGCAATTTAACGGATTGCTGATTAAAAGGGTCCTTACCCAGCCGATATTTCATCAGATTTGTTACCGACTGTTTGTCTTTGTTTCATGGAGTTATAGATACGTTGAACAAATAATATATAACTATGTTTATCAGCATTCTAGAATCCATAACACAAGCTAGTTGAACTATGCTTACTTTGGGTCTAGGGAGCGCTGTGTAGAATGTCGTAGAATATTTATTTTATTTTTATTTTAATAACCAAACTTATCTGAAAAATGTGAGACTGAAAACAAAGATGAATAAAATTGGTATAGTCATTCTCAAGTTATGGCGTGACCATGGGAAACTCCCTGTTTATTTTTTATATTAATATCATCATTATCTGACTGACCTTGTTCCAATTACTTGAGGTCAGCTCAACATGTCATTCTCCTGTATTTATTTTTATATAACTAAGTATCTATTAATCGCTTAAACTGACGTATTAAAAACATATGTACATAAAAAACATGCCTTTTCTTCATTGGGATAGGCAGAGACACCTTTCCGCTTGCTACGCTCTTGGTATTGGCTTTTGTTTATCCAAAATTTTCATAATTGTTTTCATACATGCACGCCGTTTGCGGGTACTCTGGACCTGGCCCTTTTCTTAAACGTCCTCGATCTGATAAACATACGTACACCTAGGTTGACCTTTACGGGTTGCCCATTCACTCTCACCACATATATATCTGTTTCGTCAATCTTCTTTCGTCCATCCTCTCCAAATGTCAGAACCATATAAGCATCCCTATCTCTAACTTGGTCACTACATCTTCAATACGGAAATATTAAAATATTTTCATTCTGCATTCCAATATGAAAGAGTGTGCCACTTGCACAGGTATTTACTCGCACTATCGCCGACGACGACGTTATAATTTATTAAGTAAAATGAAAACGCTTTATAATTAATTTAGCAGAAAGGCTCTTGGGAATTGACATTTTAATTCTAAAATCCCTAGCTATTGAATTTCATAAAGCTTAGTATTTGAAATGGAAACTTATTTACATATTTATAACTAGATATTACCCGCGACTACGTCCGCTTTAAGTACGGAATATTAGTCACAACCCCAAGTCGTATTATTTGATTTTATTAATTTTTATTACCTATTTATCAGATCAAGGACATTTTAGATAAAACTCTGGTCGAAAGTACCCGCAACAACATATGAAAACAATTATGAAAGTTGTAAAATCGTAAGGCGTACCTATGCCAAGATCGTAGCAAGTGGAAAGATTATTCTCTAAGTCTACTCCAATGGGAAATATGCATTTTTTTTCACGTGTAAAGTAGGGTAGTTCTATCGTAGCGCAGGTTTTATGTTTTACTGCTCATTAATTTTAGGTATAGGCGTAATGATTTTGGAAAGCCGACCCCAACTGACTTGGGAAAAGGTTCAGAGAATGATGAGAATGATGATAGGCGTAATGATTTATTGGTTTAGTTAGCGGTTTGAATGTTGACTATACCTACAAAGTTTTACTGAACTGCAAAATTCACTGGAATCTAACTTGTAATAATGAGGTTATGATTATTAAAAATAATTAATAACATCGACTTAGCTTTACTGTCTACACCGTGCTTATAATACCTATATTATGATGTATTTAAATACGAGTGCGTAATTCATTTCAAGATATAAATACCAGTAGGTACAATAGGTTAGCAGCAAAGGACATTGCTGATGTTATTGGTTAGCAGCAAAGGACATTGCTAATGTTATTGGTTAGCAGCAAAGGACATTGCTAATGTTATTGGTTAGCAGCAAAGGACATTGCTAATGTTATTGGTTAGCAGCAAAGGACATTGCTAATGTTATTGGTTAGCAGCAAAGGACATTGCTAATGTTATTGGTTAGCAGCAAAGGACATTGCTAATGTTATTGGTTAGCAGCAAAGGACATTGCTAATGTTATTGGTTAGCAGCAAAGGACATTGCTAATGTTATTGGTTAGCAGCTGCCTACTGCCTATAATAAATGTCATTGGTAGTTATTTAGAACAGAATAATTTTATACAACCAGTTTTATCAATAAACAAAAAAGTAAAGAAGAATAAATCAAACCATTTATTTCGGATGACACCAATTTTTCGCAAAGTCATACAACGTGATGTTTAGCTTAATAGCATTGCAGAGTCCCGGTTTGCATTCCCATGTGTTTGCCAAATACTTCAGCTAAGCTCTCGGGAGGATACGTCACCATAAGGACGGATTAAACGTTATTTGAACCCGCAATATGCTGCTAGAAGTACATAGAAATGACGGAATTACCTGTATTTGTTGATATACTTTTAAACAATTACGGTGGTAAAATAAAAACAAAGTCAAGATAAGAGGCAGTGTTGATAGAGTAGAGAAAGAGAAAGAGGTAAATTAGGAGTATTTACTATAAGAAATTCATTGGGTTATACGTTGAGCCGGTGATGATCGACCGTCACCCATCTGGTAACCAGATGGAATATAGAGAAAGGTATCTCTTTCACTCAGCTAAGCGGCCTGAAACTGAACGACTTTTAGCACGTCTTGGTCTTAGCTATATCGCTGTTTCGGCCCCTTTTATTAATTTTTTTTTATTTGGAAAACTTACAGCTAACACAGTTTCTATTAAAAAATTATCTATATAGCCGAAGGCCATTTAAAAGTTTTCACGAATACAATTTTTTACACACTACATAACTATGTATACAGTCCGTAAACAAAACACCACCGCAAACAGTTATTTTTCGCCAAAAAAGCGCTCCGTCAAAACTTTTCTTAAAAACGAAATTCTTGTGTGATACAAATCTATGTCTAGTTCACGACATAATGTGTTGAAACATCTGCTCACCCGTACCAAAAATGAGTTCTGTCTGTATGTGCTCTTGACAAGGGGGATGTAGAGTTGACTAGGACAGCGGAGCAGTCTGGAACGTGCTATAGAACCTAGCTCTCCTAACAACTCGGGGCAGTCAATGGCCCCAGTCGCAATCTTAAATAGGTAAACTAAGTCTGCAATGCGCCTCCGTTCATATAAGGGCAGTATATGAAACCTCCTACACCGCACAGGGTAGTTCGAGGTATACCATCGTGTTTTGTACTGCAGAAAACGCAGAAATATCTTCTGGATACGCTCAATCCTGTCAATCATCATAAGGATAATTTACGCAAACGGCATAAGTGACCTAACTTCACTTCAGAATGACTTGTAAAGTGAATATCCTGATCACACATCCCGGTCACAAGTTCAAGTATTGACCATTGGGTAGAGATATTAAGTCCTTTTTACCAGTTTTAAGAGATGATTTAGCGAAATGCGCTGCTAGTTAAATTTAGTGAGAAGCACTACGGAATCTGCACATTTTACTTCAATCATAAAGTTTAGTATGGTACCTACATACTTTTTTTTCATTTGTGCGGAATAGAGTACGGGTAAAACAGTATAAATCACGCGCTACGCTCACGGCCTGACTTGTAAAAATGGATCATTATTGCTTCTCCTTTTATTTTCCCACTACAGCGCAGTATCGATTATCGGAACTAATTGAGGGACACTGTGTTCAGACAACCGATTTATTAGAGTTATTAACTTTCACTGAGCAATATTTCAATAAAGTATGTTTAGTACTTAGGTATTAATGAAATTATAACACGTATAGCATATTATTAACAGACATTATGCTGGTATAGAATAGGGCCTTATGGAAATTATACAAAATGGGAGACGTAATGTTTAGATAACTAATTTAGTAATTAGAAACTAAATTGAATGGGATTTTCATAATACTAAATGAAACACTTATAATTGGTAATAAACACACACAAGGTGTGTGATCACACGTTAGTTAAGCGACTTTTCGTAAGTAGTGCCAGTTGCTCACTGGCTGCGTTTCTTAATACCTAGGTACCTACGTAACGTCACAAAAATCGCGTTAAAATGACGAGTTTAAACCATCTAATTAACATAATATTTTTGTTCACTACATACATACAGACAATCAAGTCAAACAGTGAATTCCTTGTGAAGTCGGCTAAAAATGGATTTTTGATATTTCACTACACTGGAAGTAAATCTCCAGAACAAACACACTTTACTTCAATTGTGCACTCTTTAACGCGGAAATCAGTTCTCTAAGTCATTTATTATTATCTCCTATTAATAAAAATGTGAAGGAAAATGAATAAATTCAGAAAGAATTGTCAAGGACTCGCATTCGTTTGGTTGATTCGCTGTTCGGATAATCAAGTATCTTGGCCCCAGACACAGTGGCGACTCGGTGTATCGAGCGGTCCACAGCTGGGTTCCCACCCCTTCATATCAGGCAGAACTAATAAAATCGTCAGTGCCGACCGTCCTACCACGATTTAGGTAACTTTTCAACTAAACTGGTTGAACTAGGAAACGACTACAATGTACCTAAACCTTAGGATAATATTCCTAGGTGAATATTCCTAGGCGAATTTAGATATTATACTTATAATATATACCTACTTATGTTTGCAATTTCGTTTGACGTTGTGATTAAATTTGAAATATTATTAAATAGTTATTTTAATTTTAAATATTTACAAAATTGTCTCGTTAATAACAAAATAAAATAGTTGTCTAATTCTATTAACTGTGATATCTACTAAAGTGAACATTAGAAGGAATGAGTATGTAGAAATACTTTTCATAGACATACATACCTATGCTTAGGGTTATTTCCTGAGCATTCAATAATGTAAATCTGCACTTTTTATTATTGAATGCTCAGGATTTGAGAATTAGGAATAGGTAATTTATTGAAGTGAGAATATAGTATTTTTACTAACTGACCCGGCAAACGTTGTTTAACATTTTAAGGGTGAACAACCCTTATCACTTAGGGGTATGGAAAATGATAGTAGCCGATTCTCAGACCTACTGAATACGCATATAAAAATCGGTAAAGCCGTTTCGGAGGAGTACGGTAACTAACATTGTGACATGGAAATTTTATATATTAGATTGTAGTTACATCAAGAGTAAAATAGATATAAACAATTACATGAAGGGATGAAACGTAATAAATAAAGATTGAAAGAATAAATATTACTGACCTCTCAATCACCAAAGTATACCTATCATAAAAGTCACTCGCGTTTCAATATTTTATTTACTGCTGTTTATCCAATAGATCAAATTGTTAAAAATATCTCAAAAAAAGAAGGGAAAACTTCAAAAGAACAACGGTAAGTTGTGCGAACCCTAAGTAGTTGGGTGAATTAAGTAACTGATGTATAGAATGTTGCGAAGGCAAGAAATGTTACAAAATGTTTTCCTAAGGATAGCGGTGTTTTTATACTTATATTGAGCATTTTGTTGAGATAAACTGCAGTAGCGTAAACTTCAACAACTGCGATTATTCCGATTGCATGAAAAGCTTACTTTGGAGCTCAGGCTCTTGCTCAGTGCAAATATTCGTATGCATGATTGTCTATTTGCATTGGTCTGTGTCTCTAAGTATAATATGTACCTATGTATTTACAAAAGACAAGTATTTATATACCTATATATAAGTATGTTTATCCGCATTCTAGAACACAAGCTATTTTTCTATGTATAATAAGTATGTATTTACAAAAAAAAAGTATACAAGTATGTTTATCAGCATTTTAGAACCCATAACACAAGCTAGTTAAACTATGCTTACTTTGGGTCTAGGGAGCGCTGTGTAGAATGTCGTAGAATATTTATTTAATATTTATTTTCTATACAATTGGCTGTGTAGAATATCCAAAGTAAAATATTGCATTTATAATCATTGGAGGTACCTAATTGTAAACTTTAATTACCTATAATAGCAGGTGTGTTGTAAAATTGTGTATAGTAGGTAATATTGTGTGCGAGCGCTCCTATCACGCCAATTGTTTATGAAACATAAAAGCACTGCTCTACGTAAGCTAAGATCCACTCCATGTATTCAAATGACGCTACGTTGCCGTTGGCACTTCTAATTTAGAAAAACGGTGTTCGCACGTTTTATATGTTGTCTTACAGTCTATCTGTGCACTATTTGCATCAAACAAGATCGAATTTGAACCCTAGTTAGGTAAGTTAGTTGTAAATAAACAAATAAACGTTGATTTTTGATATTAAACAGTGCAAATAATCTGTAGTTTTTAGTTAAAATATGTAACAGTTGGTGAAATGGTGCTAAATATGCAATGCATATACAACATGCATAATAATATGTTTGGAACTTGCAAATGAGTAGGTATAATCCGATCTGTAGTTAGCGTACATATCTAATATGGTAACAAATGACTTATTCATCATAAAGGTGGAAATATATTTATCTGTCTCGTTGGTGTTCGAGTAGGTAATAAAATTGGCATGGTGTCGACGTTGTAGGATGCAGCTTGCGGTTTCAATGTGACCCCGCTCCGGCCACATATAAATTAGCTTAGTTGGAGCAGATTAATGACAACACTTGTGGTGTGGAAGGAACCACGTTGTTATATAAAGTGAATTTAAAAAAACTTTATATTTAGTTATATTTTCTTTTAACAAATGTTTAAACAGATCTATGATAGGTACCTAATATTGTTTCACACATCGACAAAAACTACGATTTACATATCTAATATCAAGACATTAAATTATATCATATTTTTAAAGTGTTTAAGTACTCAAATAATGACTCCAGTGAATTAACGTTATACCTGCTAAGTTCGACATCATGGGTTCCGTGCGCTTAATAGAATTATTGAGCATTCTGTATCCGTCCATTGAGTGGTTTATGTTTCCAACCGGACTCATAATTCACTTCAAATGTGCCATCAGATACATCGTGAAGACGGAAATGTATGGTTCCTTGTCAGAGATCGCGTTGGGCGCCAAAGTGTCTTAGTTGCCTTAGTGCCTTAGTGAGGGCATCGTGGCTAAGTGGTAACCGAGTAGGTAGGTTAGAACATAACAAGGGTAAGCAATTCTAACCAGGTCAGTCTAGGATGCGTAACCAGTCTTTACAAATTGAGACCCCTCCGTGCCTCGGAGAGCATGTTAAGCCGCGTCGGTCCCGGTTGCCATACAAACTTCTGGGCAATGTGTGACCGGTAGCTGAAGCCATAAAAAGTCCGACAAACTATACAACTTCGATATCCCCAGTGGGTTATGGAGGTCAGATGAAAAATGTTTCAACATTCAACATTACCCATTCCCAACATCAAGTTTATGTGATCGTCATGTGACTGCATCGAGATTATATATTTATCTATACGGTAGTGTGCTGCGCTTCGCTGTCTCGTCTTGGTTGTCGCACTGCAGTGCACCAAGATATCAATGATTTTAAAATAATTATCAGAATAGGAAACGAATAAGAATCTCAAATATTTGGGAAGACGAGTGACTACAGGATACTAATTCAAGGGACCAGTGGGTGCTGACCCATAAGTTAGATTAGACTGAAACTATACAAATACAGGCTTGTCTTTCTTATGAGCAGTAAGTAAACATATTTTCAGTCATAATTCAATTTCAATTGAATCACTTTTTATTCTGAGATAGTTTAAGATTCCGAATTGACCTTCAGGATTAAATACACCACTACTTATTGACAACCGTATTCAGATGATGACAACAAAGGCTGTCTTTCGATCTTGAAACATCTAAGGGAAATGAAAACAGTGTAGGCAAGCTAAACTGCACGCGTTATCACCTGCCCGGATTGCACTTCATTGTGTTATTTTATTGCAACTGTTGCTAGTCAAGATTGATTTATTTATCACATCACAGGGCGAGTCTATTATTCCGTGTGTAGTTTGTGATGAAAGTGATTCTTGATTTTTACTAACTTCCTGAAAATTACTGCTCAAAAATTTAAATTTTGAAACTAGTTCTACAACCGAGCCGCATATTTATATAAATAAATAGCAAAAGGATTATGAGGTTCAGTTAAAACGTGGTGTAATTATAAATTATTTTTAGAAACAATTTATAAAGTTTGATATTTATTCAAAGCGAGAAAATTAACTTTTTGAAGCAAATTAAGATACCATACCGAAGTCGTGATCCCTTTACATATTTATAACAGGTTGGTAGGTACTCTACACTTAAGTTTTCATGTATAAAGGTTGCGAATGCTCGAATGAACTAAATTCCTTCCGAAAAGCGGTAAACCATTTTCATTAAATACAGTAAGTTGACATAATATTTTTGCCTTTTAATTTGGTACCGTTTCGGTCGTAGAGGGGCGAGCGTGAAAACAATTTTAAGTAGAATTACAGTAGATTTAAAAGCAGAACGGATAGATGAATGAAAAGCCTGAGCAGTTACGCCCTAATTACACGAGACAGCCCGCCTCCAATACCACCTCGTTCCTGGTTTATCCCAAAGGATTGTCCTATCGTTATCAAAATCTTCTATCACGGCCTTTTGTTGTCTTTGAGTCTAAAACAAATTAAGTTCTATTTTTTTCAGAAACTCGAAATGAATGAACATTTTGCGAAATGTATTTCTTAATACGAAACGATGCACTGGGAATTCTACGTCATAACTCTGAATTAGCGGTTAATTATGAAATATAACGTAGAATTGTTCTTTTAAAACAAAAGGTCGGAAGCGGGCTGCACTTCAATTAAACTAAAGCTAAAGTATACGCTTTTGAATTCATATTATAGTGGACCTTAAGTTCACTTCACACGAGATTTTTTGGGTGTGCGTTGTTTTATAGCTAATTGTTTTATAAAATTTCGTTTCTTTAATTTTTTCCCCATATTTTCGTTTCATAGAATAATCAATACACAGAATACTTACTTTGAAGATTTTTAAATAATTGATTTTTGTTTCACATACAATTTAATCTTACCGTCCCCTAAGAATCTATATTATATGGAGGTAGGTACCTACCTAATTTCAGTCAGATCCGTTTGGCCGCTAGAACATGACGTTCAAACATCTAAGCATACAAACATATTCACAAACTTTTAACAATATAGGTAATATTAATAAGAATAGATAGTGGGATAGTAGGATCGAACACCCAAAGGTGCTTACAACAATCATCATCGCGCACCCCAGGTTTTGTAACAGTAAAATAATTGTTTGGTTATTTACACTATTTTTTGATCTGAACATCTCATACACACTCTTCTTATAATCGGAGCGTTAATCCCTTCCAAAACTTGCACTTTGGAACCTGAAGTCCCCTTTCATAATCTTGATTTTTAGTTTATGTTATCTTTAACGGGTTCAACTGTTAGGGTCGTCGGGATTATGCCCAACCTCGAAAGGAAAACTTGTGCCAGAATTTCGTCTGTCAATTAGCAGATGCACCGACTTACAGGTAATGATAACTTGAGCCTCGAAGATCTTGGTAGAGCCCCATACACCCTGATCAGATCACTCTCTAAACCCCATATACCTATCTCTTACCAGAGAACACGGTCAAATAAATCCTGTCTCACAAATATATTACAGTTGGATGACCAATTGCTTTTGTTTGGAATACGAAGTGGAACAATAATATAAAATTAATTATTGAATGATTCGCAATACAATTACAAAATGTATCTACACATTTATCAGCCACAACTGCCGAGACAAAGTTGCTCATCCATTCCAGACCGCAATGCGAATTGCAATGTTGTTACTGTAAATCAGCGGGCCTACCACGAAATGTACGTCCGTTCTCCGTTCGGATCGAAGTTTCGGGCAGTTGTAATTGAGAATGTGCCTATTCGTTTGGCCTAACACTTAACCCCACCGAAAGAAATCATAGTAATAATAGTAATCCATTCATCCATTTCTAAGATACGAGATTATAAAATTTATAAATAACAAAAAGTCACTATCCAAAAAGAATGCATAACACTATACAGTCGGGTAAAAAGGTAACCTTTGTTAGTGTGACCTACGTATAATATAAGAAGATAAGTTACTCTGCAATTTGGGGAGGAAAGAATACTTACAGGCGATATTCGTGAACACTTTAAATGTGAACCTCCATTATAAATATTTGTGCAAGCTTTTGTCATAAATCCCTGTTTTTATAATATTTGAGCTAAAAATATTTCAGTTATGATAAACAGCGGTGGTCAGATCAGGCCAAAGGTGAGAGCTTATGAATAACCTAACATGAGGCGTCTTTCTAATGTAATATTTAATGCATCAGCTAAATTTGGATTTGCTTTGATTTAAGAACTATGAATTAGGATCCCTCTTATTATAAAGTCGATCATAGTTTAATAATGCATATTCTAATATCTGACTCCCTACTAATATTATAAATGCCAAAAGTTTGTGAAGATGTTTTAAATTTGGATGTTTATCACTCACTCATATTATTCTAATGACTGTACCTACAGATTTGGATGAAATTTGGTACTCGTATAAAAACATCTACGCTATATTTTTATCTCTATCTGTTTCCTTAGGCGTAGTCAGTTTCCTGTTGCGTTTCGTAGGTTTAATTGATTGAAATTAAAATACCTATATCTAACAATAAATTTTATCAAATAAGGAAACCGTAACTTTATGTAAACTGCCGATTAAGCTTTTGATGTTGTAATGTCTTCAAATAAATCAGACGATTAAGCGATGAGTTGAAACATCAAGTTTAGCTATCAAAACATTCCCTAACCGAGATTTTGCCATATGAATTCATAGATAACAACGCGTCAGGACATTATTGTCGAAAGGGTGAAGTTTACATTGTTGATACAAACTTTTGACATGGGTTAACACTTGCACTATAAATTTACGATTGTTATTAGACAATTCGGCAAGGTATTATTCTGTTTGACATCGATTCTACTTAATCACAGTCGTTACGTGAGAAATCAGTGTGGTCCAATCGCATATCAGACTGATATTTTGCTACCTTTATAGAGTATTAAAACTGTTCGTTTTCATAAAATATTAAAACTACAACTACAGAATAACTTATTGGTTATCGGTTTTATCTACTCTAATAATATACCAAACTGTAGACATGCAATGTGCGATAGACAAAAATCTGTACAAAACCGAAGCTGATCTTAATAGAACTCTACTTAAGAGCTATCAAATACCTACACAGTACACATACACACATATAGACACATAGATGCTGCATTTTTTCATAATTTCAGACGAACACTACTTTGAAATCCTCAAATCACGGTTATAAATGTCGGCAGTATAATTTTTTCTGTCACAGCTTCTTTTTAAGGTAGAAAAATAGTCTCGCAATTTAGTTCGATTTCACTTATTCTTTTTTATTATATCAGCTCTATACAAATAAAATACATTGATTAGTAACTAAATGACGACGAACTGAAGACGGCAAAGCAGAATGACTCAGACTTTTTTCTTTATTTTTACTTAAGTTTATTTTATTTGCTTGGGAAAAAAACAGTTGGTTACATTCATGATAAAGTCTTAATCACATATTAGGTATGTAGAGAAGTAACAATTAACAACCATGTAATCCACAAAATTGTCTACGAATTGGAAATAAAGATATAGTTAGTCAGTTTCGTATTATGACTACATGATGCTTGACTGTTTATTAAAAAAAAAATGTCACAACAAAGTAAAATCACAAAGACAAAATTTTAGTTAAATCGCAAAACTTGTGACTGTATTGGTCAATGGCTCTATGGCTTTTGAACTACGAGGTAGAAAGAGGAAAAACATATCCAGTTCCATTAAACATTTATGTATTATATTGTAGGTATAGGCAAATTACTCTGTGAAGACTGACATCCAATCACCTCGGTGTAACTATATTTGTACAACAGGATGAGATATTCCGATAGTGTTCTGCGGTGACCCACCAAACTAACTAGGGAGTCACGTCTATAGGGTTTGGCTCTCAGATTGATGTCGCAAAGTTGTACGTATGTAGGTATGATATAATATAAATAATATAATATAATATAATATAATATAATATAAAGAGGAAAGATTTGTATATTGTATATATTATAGTATAGAATAGAAAAGCATGATAATAAAGTCAAAAATTAAGAAATAGAGTCTGTGTTCCAGGATAGCTATAACCTGGGAATATTCAAGTCATTAGTGAATAGGATCCTTCTAGGCAAGCGTGATTCATCGTAGACCACATCGTCACTTACCATCAGGTGAGATAGTGGTCAAACGTAAGCCTATATTGAATAAAAAAAAGTATGATTGAAAATGTGTAATTAACTCACTTTTAATTTTAGACTAGATGTATGAGCATAAATTTTAAAATTAAATGGTATTTTTTCAGAGTATCACTGGAATGACAGTAGCTTGGTTTGATACTTTGATTGAGCTACCTGCTCATGTGGAAAGCCAATCAGCTTTGAGCAAGGAAGACGCACGCCAGGCAGTTTTACTGGTACCTTTGTCATAGTACAAAGATAATTTATTTATCGAATCTCACTTCTTTTTAATCAAACTTATGGCTATTATTGATACTCCAGATAGTTCTTTAACTGTAGACCTTTGAAGTTTCACGACATTCGACAACGTTCTACTGCTAAGTTCGAAGTCGCTTGTTCGATTCCCGCTCTGAAAAATGTATCTAAACCAATTATGGCCTTTTATTTTTCCAATTGTATTCTCAACATAAATCACAATTATGCTTAAAGAAAACTATGCAGTAACATAATTATTTTACCCACTCAATATGACTCACTGATAAAAGTAGTTAATAATTTCTTTTACAAACAAGTTCGTCCGGGAATGTTGCGAAAATAACGAGTTTTAATAAATAGAATGCATTCAGTTTTTACATCAAGTCCTATAACTTACAGGTAGGTAACACCATATTATATCAAAATATGGAATGCATTGTAAAAATAAGCAGAACTGGATTGTTTTTATTACGCGTATCATTCACTTATGATCCCGGTCACATCTGAGATTTCCAGCGATCTCAGAGTCTTAGATCTGCTTTCTATTATATGTTTGGGATATTTTGACTACTATGAGAGCAACTGCCTCCGACAGAGCCTTGTTCATTGATCGGCAGATGTTTTAGCTAGCGTCTAAGTTTGGCTTAAGCCCCGAATATCTTAGTTGGACCCTATACTCCTATAGAACCCAACATTTTATTATAGGATCTATTGAACAAAATATCAAAAATATTAAAAAGAAATTGAAAATCATTTTATTCCTTATTCAATCGGAATAAAAGTCAGTCAAATGGATAACGTAGTTAGGGGACGTTTGTATAAATCGATTTATATTTATGAAATCACGCTTGGGACGGGTGTTAATTTCAGTTATACTACATGGGATTAGTTCCACACCCTGAGCTGTTACTCCGACTGTGCAGGGGCGGAGATTAATCGGAAATGAACTGAGTCAGCACTTTCCGTCCGCGCGCACGGCTCTTATCTTGCGACCCGTGCTTTTGTTTTCAATATAAAATATATCGAAAATAAGACAACGTTTTCAATGTAAGTATTGTTAATTAAGCAAGTACCTCTTATTTTCAGGGTTGATGAATATTTTAAAGGGGTTTTAGTTCTTTCGGACTACATCACTTCATTGAGCTATTACAAATAATAATAATATTGGTTTTGATTTGTATTATTAATTAGGAAAACGATTTATTGACCGAATCTTGAAGTGTCTGTCTCCGATCCTCGTAATGAATACGATATGCTTTCTACTCGAAAGAAATTTCACGCTCGCCCTACAGCTTCTCATTCGGTACGTGACGTCATAAAAGTGCGCTGAAATGACAACGCTTTAACAATTTTTAGTATTACATAATTTAAAGATTCAAGAACGGGTTGTTTTGTTAACCATCCCATAAAAATGTTAGCTATCGATAAAGCGCTATTGCTTCCGTTATTAATACCGCAAGGCAGGACGTATGTGTGAGGTTTTAGTTAGTCGACGTCGATGAGTCCGAGTCAGCCACCTCATCGTTAGCCAAAGTTGGAGGGTTTCTACACGTGACTACTAGGTTTAGGTCCAGTCTAGGACTTTACTAGACGGTACAATTTGATGGCACAAATTTACCTCAAATTGGGCCGGGCCACCATGCGGAAAACACTCTATAGTAATCCAACCTCGGTTGGATTGCGTTCAGGGTTCAGCAGCCGGGTTTGAGGTGATGGATGTCGCAGCACTTGTAGTACCAGTGGGTAGGTATAGGTGTAAGTTTAGTAGTCTAAGCCAATATCTGCATATTTTGTCACGCAGTGCTGCGACGACAATCACCTCTTCTTTCATGAGTCCATCAAGTTGAGGGCCACCATTATGTCACTGTCAGTGTATGTATTAGGGAGCCCTTATCTGGGACTTCACCTTTAGCTTATCAGGCGAGATGAAGTCATATAGACGTGACCGGTAGCTATAAAAAAGTGACAAAATAGTAATGTAGAAAGAATGTTCATCATCATCATCATTCTCTGAACCTTTTTCCCAACTCAGTTGGGGTCGGCTTTCCAGTCTAACTGTGATGTGGCTGAACTTCGATATTTTCCGTGGAGCGACTGCCATCTGACCTCCACAACCAAAATGGTCATTATGACCAATGGTGATATCGAAGTTCCAAGTTAGACTGGTTGGACTTTTGTGGGCTCCAACTACTCGTAACGACGTGCTCTCCGAGGCACTAATAAATCAGTGATAAATACACACATAACTTCGAAAAGCATCGAAAAGTCATTGGTGTGTGCCATGGTGAACCTGGGATCGAACCCGAGACCTCATTTCAGCAGTCCATTACCCAAACCACTAGGCTACCGCGGTTTATTGTGGTACAAATATTTACACTGAGCGCGAATCGAACCCGCGCCTCCTGTTTTAGCAGTCGAATGTACTATTGATACGCCACAGATGTCTTGGGATTGTCTGGTAAATAGCTGCAGTACCTTTTTGTAAAGCCGAAATAAACGAAATCTTCCCACTAGTACTGTAGGAGAGTGTACCCCAGGCTTCGAAGTGCAAGCGTGATCGGTGCTCGAGTAATGATGATGAATGAGTTCAAGAAACGCACGTGCTGCATTTGCTTTCATCAGTATCAATATTTCGATTGCTAATCCGTTACCTATGACTATCTATAACAAAAATGTTTGTGACATGCATGTGACTAAACATAACTTTGAATAGAAACACGAAGTCGTATTTTCTGTAAATCTGCACACAAATTTGCAACGTAAATATTGAAAATGCGAAAACTGTGATCGTTCACCGGATATTTAGACCCACCGACCGCTTTGCAGCTTAAACTGTTTGATTGGTTTGACACAGGTTTGACAAAATGGGACTCGAATTCAGGGAAATAGGGACTGCGTTTAGTGTCAAGCGCAGGTAATATTTTCTAATTTCGTGTTGCTATTAGTTCAGTGGAGTTAGAGTTATTGTATTGTAATAGTACCTAAAATGAAAACGCATTTTATTAAAAGCGTTTATTCAATAATAAATATTTCTTGAAATAAATATTATTAGTTAATGCTATACTACTTTACATCATTGCTTTGATTTGTGCAGTAAATGCACCTGACCATTAGTAATAGGTAGTGGTATGGCTGCCTATTAGTTGGCTATTATTCGTTACATTATATACACATACACAATTCCCTTTAAGTCGTTGAGAAGTTAAGAAGTTGTCCTCTTGGGATTACACAAAGTACCGGGAATTGATAAGTAATGTGAAAACCGAATTCTAGAAAATCTTTTTATCGCAATGTTAGTATAACTGTCCTCTATAGGTACCCTTGTTGAGATTGAGTGTCACTTGCCATTTAGTTGGTTTTTACGGCGCGTCACTCAAGTCTGCTCTGCGATTCTGCCAATGGATTGAAATGTTGAATATTGAATCCGACCTAAATTTTTGCATTGCATAATATATCGAATTTCTTGTACCAAAGCAATGAGAATAATACCTAAGGCTTATAAAAAGTCGATTTTATAAAAAGAAATGGGCCTGTGTGTGGTCCAGTAAATTAAAAAACAATCGATGTAAGATTTGCCTGGCTCTTGTCAGCCATCAACATTTTCAGCTGAATTCGATTTGATTACGCTCGATTGCGCGCTCGGAATTTCTGTAAGAATTTGAGACAGTACTTAAATAAATATTATTACGAGAGCAAAAATAGTCGAAAACGACTAGATTTTTGAGAAGAAACGTCATGAATTTTGCATCATACCTAATATCGCACCGTAAATAAGCCAAGGCTAACATTCTTATTAAATTTCTGACCAAGAGCTCAATGAAGCTTTACAAACAGTCACGTCACTATGGTCACGGTACGGTATTTCCCTGATATAGCTCCGACCAACGTATTTTTTGCTAAAACTAACTCAACTAGAGGTACTTCGATTCAAGTCGATAGATGACACAGAAAAGATTTCGCAGTTGGTGTATGAGAATTATTTTGTCAGAGGCCTACATTTGAAGGCGATACAAAAAAATTTGGAAACCATTTCTATTTCACATACCTACTATGAATCAATTTATTGATTTCTGTGTAGGTAGGTAGTGTTAATCTACTTTTTTAGTTGTTTGAACTACGAATCACTTTGCAAGTAATGAGTGAGGCGGTCGTGCGGCAATTCGGTCATTCTAGTAGGTACAAGAGAGTACAGTTCTGGTAGTAACAGATTGTAGGATTCATTCGTGGCTACAGATTCGCTTATATTGTTCCAGAGCTCTTCACGGTTATATGGGTATATTTTACTTGGTTCTATGTTCATTACGATATTCACTTGCTGTAATGCAAGCATCCACAGGGTAGGTACGTTAATGGCCTGCGATAAGCGTGAATGTATTTATTGAACACAACCAAGCGTAGGTAATCTTGGTATACTTATTATAAATGCCATCCACGATCCACTGTTGATACTTTCTAAGTAACCCTAGTATTCGTAGATTTACTTCATAACTTGTAATGAACACCGCAATGGAAACTTTAAGCGTGGCAGTAATGTCACGGCCGATATTCGTGGAAGCACGTGCACAAATTAACACGGTGGAAATATTCCAAAGGGTACAAGTGCGGTCTGGTTGCCTGAATTCCGTTCTAGTAAGGCCGCCCTCACACTTTCGACGTTCACTCAATTATGTACGACAACATTTATGTAGTAAAATAGTGTCTTCGTACGAGGTATTATTGTATACGTGACGGAATCAGTAACCTATATTATTTTTTACGTCGAACTTCGGATCTATATTTTTATTTCTTTGTTTATCATGTATATAATTATTTTATTGTTTTTTTGTTCAAATTTGTCACCATTCTGCGTACGGGGACGCCATCTGAAGTGGTTGGGTGGCAGGCAAGACAGCCGCCTGTCACTCTACATCCCACCGTCGTCGTCGCCGAAGCGGCGATGCTCGCCCCTTCAGAGGGTCGAGAGGGCCATCTTAAAACCGTAGATGGCCCGGGGTCAGCTGAGGTGAGATATGCCTATTAGGTAACCTTACTATGATATGATATTTTGAGGGGTTACCTTTTCTAAAGGAAGAAGATACCTGTAGTGTCCTCATATCAGCATCAGATCAGACTATTTCACTAACGCTTTACTGCCTAGATGAAAATATGAGGTGACATTCACCTATGTAAGTATTTATTCACCCAGTTGAACCAACGCGACTCTTTTATTCATCTTGTGAATTTTTATCACCTTCATAAACGTAAAAAAGTCCCTTTCGATCTTTGTAAGCAGTATTTTCTAACCTTTATAGTCTACGAGATAAAATATAAATATGCCCTTAAAGTCCTTTAATCCTCTAAGGACTTGACGAACTAAACGCGATTGCGTAACTTAGTTTTGGTAAATAATGGTATTACAGTTAAAGGTAGGTATTATTTATATAAATAAGTAAATGATGTTATATGTTATCTTCCTGTCTTCCTTTATCAGCCGAGCTTGCATCCAAATCTTACACTTTGGAACACGCGGTTTATTCTCCTACACCTCCTTTTCAAATTTTAGTTCAAATGACTTTTACGAGAGCGATTACTAATTGACCGTACACCCTCAAGAGGTCTCAAGAAGCCTGCACCAGAGTTTACTCCGTCAATCCGCAGGTTACACCTGCTTGCGGCTTGGACCTCAAAGATCTTGTGTCTATACATCCGTATTAGTTAACTAAGTGTTGTTATAATGTTTTATTCACAAGTTTATTCGTAGCCTCACCCACCACACAAGTCCAACTCCCACTTGTCTTATATTTTTGGTAGGTTAAGATTAAATTTATTTCAAAATAAGTCATGTTTTTTCCTAGCATGAATGGATCGGCGGCGGCGGTAAAATGAGGAATTCAGTGCCGCCCTTATCCTTATGAAATTAATTATCTTAATGTAAGTTATTCTCCATAGTCTATTTTCCTTAATAGGATATCTTCCACAGTGGTTGAAAATCAATTCTGTAGAATTGCAATATTAAATATTGAAATTCATTTGAGGTGAAAGTTAGTTTCATAATCTTATTCAATCTAACTTACTTGACTTACGATGTCTTAAATAGGTACATTACTTCAAATAAATCAAAATGGTAACCTATCATCCGAGTATAAATTATAAGCTACTTGTACTATGCGATTCAAGTAAGAAGATAATCGCGTTCGCGGCAACTTCATTCCGTACTCATCAAAATTGTACAGCTAGCAACAAAATTTTCACGGCGCGTCGGATAGGTTCATACTTGTAATGGTAACAACGACTTAATTTTTATTTTCTTTTCATAAATACATAACATATTTTCTTAGTAATAGTTTATAATAATAGTTCATAATTGATTGGTGTCATAGTGTGCCGCTAGCTACGCTTCCAAAGCCATTGATATAAATTTCCGATTTTTCTCCATTTTGTTGCGTCCTTGTTGACTTTTGTCGTTACATTGTGTTTATCGACTTTTGTAATTGTTTTGATAAGTTTATTTTGTTAGGTACAGTTAAATTTGCTTAAAATGAGTAGGGAAGGCACAGTGGTACATTCACGAGCACGTGAAATAGTTCGTGCGGCTCCGATAACAGTGCAAACGATAAAATAAGCGGCATCGAAGTGTTACCGCCCGATTAAAAATAAATAAATATAAAAAAGAACCGATAATTTATTTCGTAAATTATCATTGTATGTACTTATCTCAGATGGAATAGTGATGTACAAAAATGTATTTGCTGACCTTACTTTATGCAATGAAGTAAGCAACGGGAATCAAAATGTCATTATGACAGTTATCAACTTACGTGAATCGCATAGTAGACTAATTTATGCACATTAGGTACAATTACATAGACACAAAATAAGAATTTAAGAGTACATTACAGCGCTATCTAGAGACAAACTGAGTAGGTAAGTATATAATATATGGGTTCTAGAATATAAAAAACATATGGAAACATATCTGTATTTTTACGTAAATACATACATGTACCTAGAGCAAAGCAAAATATGTTTTCATACATAGTACAAACATTTACATGGAGTACGTGACCATTGTATCACTGATGTAGCAGATAGTCGGCCAGAAATTCATTATCTGCTAACTTGGCGGTCACCACAAAACGTGGCCATACCAGCGAAGGGACTTTTCTGTATTTTATACGAGGGCTGGCATCACATGATAGCTGATGCGGATTCGCAAATGTCTCGCGCGATCTCCACGCGATATCACCACCGTACCAAACAGGTACCTACTATACATCTGAAGTCACAGGACTTTATTCCCAGTATAAAAAATGTCATAATTGTGCTAAACTATATCTCTGTGTCAAATTTAATTCTACAGTACAGTAGTTTTATATAAAAGAGTAGCAACTACGTTCACAAACTTAATAGAGTTCCATGCGTAAAAACCTGAAATAAAATGGAACAACTATTGTGGCTGGCTGTCATTTACATAAAGTTAATCTAATCATTATAGACAGCAGCTGGTACCAACTCGTTAAGCTAGCTCGTCATTGTACTCCGGACAGCAATCGTTTAATGTAAACAGAGATTAGGGCGAATCAACTAATTAACTTCGGGTGAATCGACCTTGTCCTGTTAGATGCGAACCTGATTACACGCATACTTGGCAAAAGGTCACGACGTTACATGTATGTACACTTAACTATTTTCTTATATATTATTTACGCCTACGTATACACAGAGATAGGCAAGGTTAAAAAATACAAGCTAGTCAGTCTTAGGATTCTTAACATATCGAGATTCTTTCATGCCTCGGAGAGCACCTTAAGCCGTCAATCCAAAGTGCCATACGAACATTTTATGACAGTCGTTACGGGTACCTACAGAACTCGCCAATTTATTATCAGGGGCCTTACCACAAACTCTTAAAGCAGTAATATTTCAATATTACTTAACTTCCATAGTGTTAATCGGACTCGGTCAAACGTCATCCGTTATTATTATTATCTGTTCTGTGTCTTGTAAATCTACTAACAAATTTAATAAAATAAATATATCTACAACATACCATCAAAGTAAGAGAAAACTAGAAATGCTGGACCACATAACACTAGTATCCGTCGACGTCGATGGTCCGATTCACACTATGAAAGTTAAGTAGGTAATATTGAAATAATACTGCTTTAAGAGTTTGTGGTAAGGCCCCAAATGGCAGTCGCTTCACGAAAAATATTGAAATACACCGCTCCGTAGTTAGACTGACAAGTCGACTCCAACTGAGTCATGATATACAAAAAAAGACAGCCATATTTAAAATTTTACACGCGGGGGAGACTCCACTAGAGCATATATTATATTTCCATCTAGAACCTATATTTAACCAGCAAAATAGATGTTTATCTATTTTGCGTGGTAAATATTTTGTTCTAACCGGAACTAATTCGGCTGCGGAATTTCTAACACGCTCACTAGTACATCAGGATCAACAGCAGTGGTCCACAAACAGAAAAAGAGTAATACGTGTTTAAACCATGAATACCTATTTGTTTGTTTCTTTCTTGATAGGTTTTATTGAACCTATTGATTATAAAAGCTTGGGATTAGACTTGGCCTAGCCTACATCACCTCGTAAATTTTAAGCCGGTACTTGCCTTTTATCGGTCAGATTAAGGTTGAGCGGAACGTGTCTAGAGACAGTAGACCTGCCCAAGTGCCCAGTGTGCCCACGTCTTCAGTCTCCTTTTTTCTAAAACTGTGCACGGAGGTGACTGTGATAGAACAATACGCAGTGCAATATTATTTATTCCTTAGGAGTTGCACTACGAATCTATATACTTAAAATAAAACTGTAGAGAAGTCAATTCTGTACATTGAATATATTTATAAAATAACTATTGGGGGATGATTGGTGATCGATACTAATGCAAAAAATGAAATCTGTAAATTTTTTGTCTTTCTGTCTGTCTGTCTGTCTGTATGTGCACGCATGGATCAAAAACTACTGTAGGGATTTTGATCAAACTTGGTACGATTATAGTTCATAGTTCTAGGCAACATATAGGCTACTTTTTATACAAGCTGATACCCGTGGCTTCGCCCGCGCTTCGTTTTTAGGTCGTGTTTGGTCATATATCCGGTTCTACTTAACCAATACAACCAAACATACGGTAAATTTATAGTCAAAATCTTACGCATATTTATAACCGCTATCCATCAGTGTGGGCCGTGTGCTTTTCTGCCACCTAAGTGGTATAAAAAAAAACATAATTGTAAGTATTTACCATGTTTATTTTAAGCCTAGTGGTTTGGGTAAAGAACTACTGAGACGAGGTCTCGGGTTCGATCCCAGGTTCACCATGGCACACACCAATGACTTTTTGATGCTTTCCGAAGTTATGTGTGTATTTATCGCAGGTTTATCAGTGCCTCGGAGAGCACGTTAAGCCGTCGGTCCCGGTTGCCATACAAACATCTATAGCAGTCGTTACGGGTAGTTGGAGCCCACAAAAGTCCAACCAGTCTAAATTGAACCTTCGATATCACCATTGGTCATAATGACCATTGGTTGTGGAGGTCAGATGGCAGTCGCTCCACGGAAAATATCGAAGTTCAGCCGCATCACAGTTAGACTGGCAAGCCGACCCCAACTGAGTTGGGAAAAAGGTTCAGAGAATGATGATGATTCCAGTCGTAGGATTAGTCCATCTATCCCATAGAGAGAATCAGCGCCCAAGCCACCACTTTTATCCAGGTCGTCTACCTACGAGTACATAGAGTCACGATTAAGTATATCGAATAATCCTTCGAGAAGCTTTATTCCCCAGCGGTTATCAGACTTAATTGCTATTACAGCTTAGGCATTCCTGTGGGCTATTTAGCGAAATTGTATCTCGAAGAGAAACGTGACTACTTCTAAACTTTTACTACCTATATAATGATCTACATATCGCAGTCACTTGGTTTAACTAGTCAGCTGATAGGACGCTTAAAGTCGCTTATGGGACGCTATAGTGTAAATTATACAGAAACCATTGGAACGTGGAAGCCGCGAAAATTATTGGTTGTCTGTTGTAGCACCTTCTCTTGCCTCTTTTATGTCATTTTAATTGGCTCCGCGCTTTATCCGTGACATATCGTTTTTGTTTGTATACCTACTTAATTCACTCCGTAGGTTACTTGGAAACGGCACGAAGAAGTTTTTCAGCCTTATAATGGGATACCGACATTTAATGAACGGCTTGGGTAAGTATACATTTAGCTGAATGACTGTGGAATGTATTATATTTCGTTTAGTAAAGACTATCTTTAAAATTTACAACATTTAGTTAAACGGTCCAAAATAAAGCATTTTTTTATACCTATCCACGACTGCGTCCCAGCTAAATATACAATCAGTCTTTTTAATTCAACACCTATATTTTTGATCTCATGTAATTAAATCCAAAAGCATTTTAGCGTGTTATAGGATTTTTTTAATCCATGCCGATACGTAGAATTTTCCAGGTAGTACACTAACGAATTTAATACTTACATCCGAAAATAACATAACAGCAACGCAACGGCAAAAACTGAATTTTAAAATTCGTATACGATATTAGCGTCGTATTTTACGTCACAGTTGTTACTCGTACAGTTTAAGGGCTTAGGCGATACACATCATGTTATTTTATGTGACGTTTGTTTTCTTATGCTAAAGACCGAAAAAAATAATACAATAAGTACAATGTTTTCAAGTGAGAACTGAGTCTTGTGGTTGATATGTATTTTTGTTTACATAATTTATTTTTTGCCAAGAAAAAGGATTGAATTATACCTAACTAAGACCCTGATCGTGTACCTACCTCTTCAAAAGTATTGTTGTTTGTACGTGTTGTGTTCTATGTGTGTATGTGTGTGTGTCTTTGTGTGCGTGTGTGTATGTTTTGTGAGTGAGTTGTGGTAAAAAAATACGCCAAAATAAATGAGACTAGGACTAGTCTATATTTAACGCTGCGTGGCTTAATATTTTCTACGTTAAATACAATATACTTACCCATTCAAGTGCGAGGCACCACTTTGCATGCTTCGTTAGCTACATTTAAGTAGTTCGATTATATTCTCTTCGGTTTTCTACTTGAATTCAGACTTTTCTATTGAAGTTGCGTGGAAGAAAGTCGAAAGATTGGCTATGTTTATTATTTTTGCTAACATAATAATGTGGTCTCTGCCACTAAAGAAACTACATCCGTATTTACGTAGATATTCCAACCGTCAATCAAATAGGTATTGTGTGTTTGACGGTTGTAAAAATTTCGTTGCATTAATATTGAATATCAATTGTAACTTCATCTGAATTTATAAGTCGTAATAAAATTGCATTGTTTTATTCATTCAATTGTATTCTTCAATTCTTTTATTGTCCTAGGGAAGTCTTTTCATTGTTTTATTACTTTTGTTTGTACAAATCTTTTTTATACAATTTACGTGGCAAATAAGTACACGGCCCACCTGATGGAAAACGGTCACCGTGGCCTATTAGACTCACTCGTCCTGTAAAAACCTTCTAATGCCCTTTTGAAGAACTCCAAATTGTAGGCGTTAGAGACAACCACAGCATAATTCCACAGCCTAAGCGGAATGAAATTTCTTTCATACCTACCTTATAGTGCGAACTGTGGGCGGATGTAACATGTGAGGATAAATTCTCTACCTACATTTTAAATCAAAATATATATATATATATAATAGATCGTGGCAGTTCCACCTGCATATAACCATTTAGTAACGTGGATAATGGAGGCATTACCGCTATTGTCTAAGTGCTTAGTGATTGAAGTTCAACACTAACGATCAAGTTGAATCAATTTTTTTTATCATCGATTGGCCCGCATTTCACCACTATCACACCTGTTGATAAGTGATGATGTGGTCGAGGATAGAGCACGTTTGCCTAGAAGTAACCCATTCACTTTATAGCCATTATATCCTTCCGAATACACTGGCTTAGGCAGGGTATCCCATATCATATTCGCACGATAAAACATTTTTAGGGTATTCTACTCCATAGCAGTACGCATAATGAACATGTTATTGCTAAAGCGGTTCGTATGAGCGGGATAATATATCTACCTATGACACGATTTTAGTCACAACCAGTTCTGCCCACGATTTTTTGCTAATATTCCCACTAACTCCATCGGTTTACCTAATGGTGTACTACGATGTTGCTGATCGACTTCAAGGAAGCCAAAAAAACCGCAGCTCTTATTTTATTCTCTCATAAAATCAGATTGCTGGTTTGTTGGCCGTAAAATATTTCAACATAACGCAAACTACTTATCCCCATAGGAGAACCCCTGGGGCCAAATTGTCGGTACACGAACTAGATTCTTCTTCAACTTATTTATTAAAAAAATATGAATGTTTTTTGAAATCAAAATGGACCTCGGTGGCGCTTTGGCTCAGAACAATAACAAAATAACACAAAACAATGATTAGTGTTTATCCTATGTAAATCAAATTGCCATGCAGTTGGATTTGAATGTGCCTTGGTCACGCCATAACTTGAGGACCACTTTTTACAAAGTAGTTTTCTAAATATTTTGTAGAAGGTTCCATAAGGGAATAGATATTAATGAAACAAATGGGCAGAATATTGAAAATTGAAGATGTAACGACTATTTCTCAGTGTTCCACGCAGTGCTGTGCATTCTATATTTATTCATTTGTCTGGACCAGTCTAGACTGATTTGGACGCTAACAAAAAGCAAAATGACTTCTATGTTGCCAGTTATAATTACGAGTATGTAGGTATAATCAAATATAAAGTTGATCAAGTAATTGGTAGTTGTCAACTTTTGTCGTTGCTTATACCTTGTCAAAATCAGTTTTGCATGAAAATGTTAGGTAGGTATTATTAGTCAATAATTCCAGTGCAAGCAACCGAATCCATCCAATTAGGCAAAAATTCGTTGTAAAGTAATAATTGTTGAGGAACTCCCCCATTGTCAGCTAATGCGATAGCGACCACTAAGGGTAAACAAATTATCCTGTGTTGTTGTTGCTATCGTGATAACTGATAAACCGAGGGTGCGTTGTCGGTTTCTCTCCTCAAATATTATTTAACTAGCTTATACCAGCATGGAATATTAATACCGAACCTACGATTCACAAGAATCTTTTCACTGGAATAACATAATAATATATATCATATTCCTGTTAGCAATGTTTTCATCTTTGAGTGAGTGAGTAGGTACTCAACTCATTTTGGCATTTACAAAATCAGGAGTTACAAGACGCTTACGCGCGATTGATCAATATTTTAAATCATTTTTTTAACATGACTATAATTAATTGTTGCCCTTCGCATGTGTGCGCATGATACTAGTGTACCTATGTGCCAAAATGTCCGTAACATTTTTTTTCCATTTGCCGAAAATGAAGGTATTATTTTAGCTATAGACAAATACCTATCTCTTCATATAAAAATAAACTCCTGTTTCCCTTGGTCACGCCATAACTTGAATACGACTTTTCCGATTTCATTTAATTTTACAAGTTTTTTAATACGTTGTAGAAGGTTCTGACCCCAAAAAAATAAGGAAATTGCGCAGATAATTGGAAAATTTCAAATAACTTTTTTTAATTAATTGCATTTATTCATTTGCGAGTAGCATGGTATAAGAAATTCCGCATTGACACAAGGAGAATTGAGACAAGGAGAACGCATTCCGCTATAAAGTTGGTACATACCTGTACAAACAAGAGGTAACTATACAAAACAATAATTAAATAAATAAAATATTAAATAAAAATATTGCAGTAAGTATGCTATTACACATTGGCGTAGTCGCGAGTAACAACTAAGAATAATATATCATATAACAAGAATAAATGGATGTATTATTGATGTTCGAGATAAAATTGGGCGACATTCAACCGTTACATATCACAGCACTTTATGGTTTTAGTACGACAGATATAGGAAATTACGCTTAAGGCGGTCCACAATCTGCGAGATGTTCTTGTGGAGACATCAAATATGCGTATAGACACTTACTTACCATACATTTATTGCGTCGCCTTTTTTTATTACGGTCATTTGATATAACTATGTGCCCTCAACTGTATTCAGTGGTACGTCGCTGGAGGTACACAAACGTAGTTATAGGATTTTGTTATATCAATAATATTTAATAACCTTGTTATCATTTGAATCCTCACAGCGTTTTCCAATTTGCATCCTAAGTTTGCACTTTAGAGCTCGGGTTCTGCTTAATATTTTTCATTGGGATGTCGGTTTTCTGGGAGTGACCGCCGTCTGACCTCCCAACCACGAAAGGAAACCCTGCACAAGAGCCTCGTCAATTATTTATCAATGGATCACCATACATCCTTCTTATAATCTTGTTACATAGATGACAAACTATATTTGATGCGAAACATAACATACTGCTGTGCCCTGTAGTTTCATCTGCTGTGCTAGGAACTATTCCAGCATATTCCAGTCTTTCTCATGATAATTTTTTCCTATTGCTCGGTTTCTAGCGGGATGTTATAATAACTTTCCTCTGAAAGTAGGTTATCAAATTCGTGCTAAATATTATTTTAGTCTAGTTTAAACAGTTTTGTATCAGGAGAATTTGTAGTGTATTTTCAATTTTTGTATTGATCTTCTTTTTTACATAGGATACACACTCAATGATTTTCATAAAGTGTGGTATTGTACCTACCTAAGTCGATGAACAATACCTAGGTACCTACCTGATAACAATAGGCTTTTTTTAAATTACTGGCTCCTTATGTACACACATTACCAGCCCTAGTAGTGTAGGTACGCATAAATGGGATTATTATTATTTTCCGCCTACTCACAATCAAATATAATACACGAAAAAAAAGTTCTATAATTGTAGTTTTCTATAAGCAGAGGCCTACTAAGAGTCTACCCTAAGTCAGCGGGAATCCCGTTGCGCTCTATGTCTTTTCATCTAAACGGGATCGGGATAGCATAGGGACAGCGATATATTTGTAGTTATATTCATATAGAAGGTTGTGCCCTTTTAGTAGTACCTACCTTCTATATTATACCTACACATGCGAGCTAACATCCCGTTTTATATACCGTAATTACATATATATAACTGACTACCACTTGCTCTAGTTTGAAAGTCGCAATTGACGTAAAAAGACAGCTGAAGAGTGTCTCGTTAGGCCCACCGAGATGGCAGAGGAGAGGCACCAATTAGCACAACAATCGCTCTTACACGTGAGATACTCAGTGCAGCCATGTACGGTAGGGTGAGCATATAACTTCTTGAAAACGTGCTTAATGTTCCTTGTTTGCCACTTAGGGGCTACATTAATTCAGCTCCTTTCGAATTTCGAACCATTTTGGTCACACTTATACAGTTCTGTTTCTGCTAACCGCTTACAGTATTGTAAGATTGTGAAAAATCGCCATAGCCCGTTGAATGGTATAAATGCCGCACACGCTCAAACTGAACTCCCTGCTGCGGAGGGTTTCCCAAGCGATTGCAATATGGAGTTCTTCAAGACCATAGACCACGGTAACACTTTCTCATCAAATGAGCTGCGTGCTTGTCTGTCACCTAAGAGCTATAATAAAGATAGAATTGTACCCATACATGGACAAAAGCTGAATAGTGATGAATAAAAAGTGTTCATTTCCTTAGTTAGGCACTTTTTATAAGTGCGTTAAAACCGAGGACGCGAGCCTCTTTCTAATTTAAGTGCCATCCGGTAAGTTTAGTCTCGCTCCAACTTTAGTGCTAAATTTACATTTTGTGACAAAGTTATATCATAAACATGAACTAAATACGATATTAGTTCATTATAGTATTATCATGGGTATTATAATAAATACAGTTATGTAGCGAGTTGATATTTTTGTTGAATTTATTACAGTAAGTATTAATGGGTGGCCCCTATTGGGAAATTACCCGAACTGGTAAATAGGGACATATGAATTACAATGAGTATAAATGAAATATCTTACGCATTCACTAGGTGGATATTTTCACTAAAATAATTTGGTATAAACATATATAAATTAAAGTCGTAAAGGGCAAGGTGCGATGGGAATTGAAATAGAAATAAGGCAGAGTCAAATGTCATTTAATCTGTATAAACCATTAAAATAGCACAATATCAACTAACTGGTTATCCCAGTTACATCCACAACTTGTACTTTAGAGCCCAAAGTTCGTTGTTCTTCACCTTTTCTTCCCTTATGAAACTTATCGTGGCTTTCACAGAAACGACTAATATCTGACCTCTCTACCTCGAAACATAACCCTATGCCAGTGTGTTTAAAGACCCGAGACGGCATGCGGTTTAGTCGGTTCAAATCCTGGTTATATCGGATCAACTTAACTCTCCTACTTTTCTTGATAGGTGGAAGCGACTACCATCTAAACTTAGAGAAGGTCTGTGAATCCTTCAATTCTTTAAATGAGCTATTTATTGTTATCAAAACCGGATATTTTTGTTCATAGAAAACTTCGCTCAATTTTTCTCTCTTTTCCTCGATATATGCACGACTGACGTTCGTATTAATTACGACAGAGTTCTGTGATGGTTGTTCATTAAAGCGACCGGAACAGTCCATATATCTATTGTGTTCCGTAGCGGGCAAGTTATGATCGATTGGCATTATTCTGATTGTTCGCACCCACCAACATTTTCCGTTCCTATCGATTAGTCGCACATAAAAATTGAAAGCTTGGAAAGTTTTTACTAAGCCTAAGTGAAACAAGTCGTTGTAGCCTTCTATATGTGCTGGTTCATTACTTCTAGTGTATTTAATTCAGGTTTTATACTTGTTTTTTGTTGGAAATATGGCTACGTAGTAACCGTTTACACCTATGTATTATGTTAATATAGGAAACGTTTACAAAAAAAAACAAAATCCCGTGTGAAGCTTGATCACCCATGTACTTAGTTTAAGGTGTCTTCCAAATGAAAAAGCCTTATTAACCTTCACAAACACTAGCGAAGTCTGTTCTAATCGATATCGGGTTGCGATTATCATCTCGAGTGCCATACGACCTTCAAGAAAGGTCTCGGCGACAGGCGTCATAGCCTAGATTGGGTTAGATTACGCCTCCATATAAAACGCAAGGATTGTGGCCTTTGTTGTAAGTGTTTATCTATATATTATCTACTGCATTTATATACCTACGTACTTGAACGTAGGTATAGTTAACTGTTGTACAGATAATGTCCCGATTAAAATGCCTTTTCATGAGTGTAGGTATTCGTTGACATTTTCTTGACACAATGGGGGCCTGGGGTACACTTTTCTCTGCAATTCAATTTTATTTCGCCATTATAGGGTCAATTGCCGTCTAGTCTCCGAGTCAAGGAAATAATACGCCAAACCCTCGTCCGTTAATCGCCAGGTGTACTAGCTGGCAGGTGAAATTTACTTAGACTCTGTAAAAGGTAGATCTCATAAACTTTCAACCTCTATTATAGGTACATATAGGTTGATTTTACAGTTAGTGGTAGCGGATAACTCTCGCTGAAATCTATACTTATAATAAAACTGTAGAGAGGTCAATTCTGTACATTGAATATATTTATAAAATAACTATTGGGGGATGATTGGTGATCGATACTAATGCAAAAAATGCAATCAGTAAATTTTTTGTCTTTCTGTCTGTCTGTCTGTCAGTCTGTCTGTTTGTCTGTCTGTATGTGCACGCATGGATCAAAACTACTGAAGGAATTTTGATCAAACTTGGTACGATTATAGTTCATAGTTCTTGGCAACATTATAGGCTACTTTTTATACAAACTGATACCCGTAGCTTCGCCCGCGCTTCGTTTTTAGGTCGTTTTTAGTCATATCTCCGGTTCTACTTAACCAATTACTACCAAACATACGGTAAATTTGATTTTGGACGTAAAAAGTACTGAACGGGTTTTGATGCGGTTTTTTTTATTAGAAAGGTCTTGGTTAGATTCAAAATTTTTGATCACAATCGGCTGATTAGAATCGGCGATATAGTAAAAAAACGCGAAAATCGACGTCCACGCGGGCGGCGCCGCGGGCAACAGCTAGTTATTAATATAGGTGTTTTTAACAGCACATCTTCGCGTAAATACATAGCATTGTCATATTAAATTTGTCAAGTTCTACGACATCGAGCCAAAAGGCAGAAATGATAGATAAAAGGAACATTATTTCTTTTGTCTATCGTTTTTGCCTTTTTCAAAACGTGAAAGTACGTTGAACTAACACCTTTATATACACTGGCGAGAATAAGCCCGTAATAAATTTGAGGTTTCTTATATTCTTAAACAAATGCAAAGTGTGCTACCCACACCATTCATTTCCTACTTTTGTAGTCCTGACCGTTGGATACAGATCACGAAATGTAGGTATTCTCGTAAATAAAATCGGAGAAAATTGTTAATAATATTTATTTGCATTATAGGAGTGGGCTCCGGTTTGGGATTCTATTATAAGGGTGTATTTTCTTCAACAGCGGCGGATCAGTTTTATTTGTTCATAAAAATAAAGCAAGCATAATATCAAACTTTACAGAAACAATTCGATAAGTTATGTGTTGGTAGGTACTGCAAGAAAAATGTTTTGCAATGTTGTGACTAGAACTTGTTTTCTTTTATTGTCGAAATGTGTACAAGTTTAATATTTTATCACACTTCATAGGTGTAAAGTTCTATACCTAAATATTCTCCTCCTCATTTTTGTGTTAGTCCCGATAGCATTCGAGGTTATAACCTCGGAGTTTGAGGTCCTCTTTCCGACTTTTCCTACTCCACTTAGCACGGTCTTGGGCATCTAGAGTAGTAAGACTATTCGCACGCATGTAACTTCTGCGTCGTCAAGCTAGCACTTGCTAAAATTCTTGAAGTAATTATGAATGTTAAATTTCGTTAGGATGAATGGATAGATTTTATCACTCAGAGTAGTTATTTACTTGAGAGAGAAAGGGAGTACATGTAGCGGAAGCGATCAGCACACCCGAATTTTTTTCGGCAAATCTGTCGTTTGCCAGTTGTGTCCTAAAAACCCGCTCCCAATTTGAATATCGAATTAACCCAACTTACTGATTGTTGTCTGCTATCGTTAGCTATTCTTAAAGGTAGGGGGATCATGAAATTCTAAGTAGGGTGTTGGCACTATCCACCCCGTAGATCTCACCCCTCCGATAAAAATGTCCCATTCTCCCTGTTTTGTGTAGTCATTTGCGCCTTGCGATAAAGCTAGCTAAATTAAAATTTTATTAAATTAAATTATGTTAGGTATTTTATCATTTACTTACCTCGTTTTTAAAGAAATGGTACAGTATTGTTCATAATTTTTCGCTTATCGTGTTTACGTTTACAAAGCGTTCTTGTTATCTGGCGAATTCATATTTTTTGGTTAGGTACTTACCTACTAAATATTTTTACTGATTGTCAAGACGGTAGTAGGTAGGTAATATGAGAATTTTGTGACGCCACACTTCAATTTGAAACAGTACTTTCCGAGATTAGATTCAACCAAATAAAAAATCTCTTCAGCTTTTTAGCATAAGTATAGAATTTGACAATAACGAAGTGAAACGTTGAAAAAATTGCCATTAGGTACCAAGTGGTATATTTAGTGTGTATATTAATACATACTTTATATACATAATATTAGTGTATCTACAGAATATAATCTACCTTCGTGGCTGAGTTTCAGATACACCCACGCTGCGAGGGGATCATCATAAATAACGAGGATGAAACTTAAAAGGCTTACGAGCTTAAAACTACCTTAATAGTAGGTACACAACAATCAACAACTCGGCTAAGCGAGAAAATGAATCTTGTATCTGAGGTGTTAGATGGTTAAACAAGGTAGTAGGTACCTAAATATTTAGAGCAATTTTCCGATTCAAGAATTACCTATCTGGGATTGGACCGTTAACTATTTTTTATCACGGCTTTACTGTGCCAAATTTCAGTCGTTTTTGCGTGATAAAGTAACAAACATCCATTCATCTATCCCTCCATCCATCCTCACAAACTTTTGAGACACATTTCTAATAGAAATCGGATTTTGAATATTACGTTCTGTAGTTTTTGTGTACATCGCGAAAATACAAACAAACAAACAGAGAAGAAAACCAAAAACAAAAATATATGTTCAGAATCGTTCATAAATAACATAACAGAAGTTTTTTTTAATGTCTCCAATGTACGGACATAGCTCTCATTTACAATTTTATAACAGTCGATAGTTAAATTTCGCAAAATATCACTGCATTGCGACTATAGCATCACTTATTTATTAATAATGAAATTACATTGGTTCTGTCTATACTCTGTTTTTTAATTGGAGATACTAAATTGACATTTCCTGTGTTGCCGGTTTTTTGCAATTCAAAAATAGTCATGTGCCACCAGTATCGAAAGTTATCGGATGTTATTGATAAATTAAATAAAGTAAAGATATTTATGATCGAATAATTTGAAGAAGCGAATCATTGACAAGAAAGAAGAAGAAGTACAGATATTTTGTAGGTTATCCTTTATAATTTATAAAAAACTAATTTTAAATTCAGTTAGTAAAACCAAATTTATATAGGTATACTGTATGTAGTTATATAGGTGTACTCTAATTTAAATAAAAGAAAGTTATAAACATCATAAATTTAACTTTTCTCTTAAAATATATTATAGCCAAACTACCTACTTGTATCCAGGCAACAAACATTGCCGATAGTTTCGAGTACATCACTAAACACAAAGCTGGTATCACATTTGCACTTGTCAGTTTAGTATCTCTAATTAAAAAACAGAGTATATATCGTGGACACAACCAACATATAAAAATGCTTTGTTCAACGCACAGCCTAAACCGCTGATCGTAGAGACCAGGAACGTGGTGAGCATGTTCTTTGTATGACGTCTATTCTATTAACATTTTAATTAAAAATATGGAAGTTTGTGTGGATGTTTGTTACTCAATCACGCTCTAATTTGATACAGAGGTCATAGTCTTGAATAACACATAGGCTACTTCTATCCATGGAATAGGTTGCCGTCGGTAGCGGGATCGGGAGAGAATTCTACACGGGTAGCGCCGCGGGCAACAGCTAATTGAACGATATTGAGCCGTAATATGCGACAATATTCAGCCCAAAAACACAATTTGCAATATTTAATATGTATGCAAATCACCGTGAACAGTTTGTTGGAGCTGGTTGGAGCGTAGTCAGTTCACATTTATGGAATGAATTATGGTTTCAAGTGACTGTGGACTGTGGTAAACTACGAGGGCTTATTCACTGGTCTACAGTGACCTGATATCGGAATATATACAGAGCGAAAAATACGATAAACTAATACATCTATATAAATAAATAAAATTAAAGTATCTGTTTGTAATATTAACATAACAGGTTTTCAAATAAATACCTACATAATACTAAAAGTGTATACCTAACTCAAAATTATTATTTTTTTACTGTCTGTCTGTCCTTCTCTCTGTTTGAAAGAGATAATCTCTAGAATATATATCTATATATATTTAAATAATTGCTTGGCCCGATGACTGACTGATTGGCTGACTGACTGACTGATTCATCAACGCAGAGCCTAAACCGCTGGATCTACATACTTGAAATTTTGGCAGTAGATGCTTTTTAAGTTGTAGGCATCCACAGAACAAAGAAAAATCCTTAGGACTAGAAATCGTATGGGGGCGTGTTTGTGTCGCCAAAAACCTAAGTGTAATTGCATTTACCTCACACATATACACTTGTGTACATTTCTGAACTGTATTCTGAACATTTGTGCATGACGCAGGCTAAAATATAAAGAAATACTTTCTTCTAATCAAAAAATAAGTTTATGCGATTGATTTTAAGGTTTCTTTTCCTATGAGTTTTCACGAAATATTTGCTTCAATATTCTAGAAGTTTCTATACCTGTCCAATTCAGGATGCTAAATGATAATGTTGACAGTTAACGTCTATGAAGTATCGTATTTTTATAATACAAAATAATACCTCTAAAATTATCGTAGCACATGGACAAGTACCGCCCACTTTTCGTAGTGAAGCGTCTTGCAAGAATTCAGCACAATTGACTATGACACAAAGGAATCGAATGAATCGAACTTAAATTAATTTATTAAATTTTTTAAGTACTTATCTACTACAATTTTTTGTAATATAATTAGCTAAGTATAATGCAAAACATAATGTTTTTTGGAAATAAATTATTTTTTTTATTTTTTTTATTTATTTATTTAATTACTGTACCATAAAACTTCTCTTTTATCATCCTGAAATAAGTTACCTAAAATAATAAAAAAATAAATGCTTTTGTGTTTTTATAACTATCGATTCCGTATTCTACGGGAAAGATAATCGAAAATCGATTAGATTCATTTTCGATTATACTTTATGGGGTACTCTACTTAGAGCTGTCAAAACTATCATTTTAGTTAAGTTTGTGAAAATGTACAACAGAATCGACACCATGGGGGTCGATTCTAGTGTTCCCCGTATTTTGAGTTAAGTTAATTTCATCCTTACCACTGTTATATTTAAGGACTGATTTGCAATACCAATCAATAATTTTAGACATCTATTGGTGTACAGCAAAACTATAATGTACATTGATTTTGCTATTGACCGCTAGATGGGGTATTTGTGATAAATAAATTTGTGCTCTATTCCAACGTGGCTTAAACATAATTTTGTTGTATGTTACGTTAAAATGGGGGCAGATTTGATGGTACTCTGTAAACATCATTGAAGTTTATACCTTGTCATAACCTACTTTAAATTCATTTTCAGTAAAAAAAGGTATGTAGTTCTGCTCTTCTTATATTTTAACGTAAAATGTATGCAACCAATAAATAAGGCGTCCTAGAAGTCTGAGTGAGTGTATTTTTTGGCGACAGCAGCTATTCCTTTGTATTTTTACTTAATTACTATTGCCATGGTTTTATAATGTTCTGTGTAGGCATCCACTAAGAAAGGATTTTTAGAAATTTCACTTCTAAGGTGGCAAAATAAGCGATAAACGTTTGTATGAATCCAATTGTCCATCATTTTCAAGGTTAGACGCATGAAATTTCATACCCCAATTTCTGGTTAGAAATAAATGAACACGTGTATCAGCGTTTTTCCAAATATCACCCCCCAGGCGGTGAAATAGGGGTTGAAAGTTTATATGGGGGGTTCGTCAATTTTCAAGATGGAAGCTTGAAAATTTACATATCGATTTTTGGTTTTCTAAATGATGTCTATTCCTCCCTTTTTGCCCGTGGTACGGTTTGTTTGTCCGGTGAACCGGACCACGGAAAGTAAGTAGTTAGGTACTACTACAATAACAAGAGAACGCACTCGCGTAGAGTTGGTGGAAGTTACTATAAGTAGGTACCTACACTACCTCGCTCTCAATTCGATATAAATGGGAGGACTTGGAAGTCCTACTCCTCCAATTAACTTCTGATTAAATTTGATGTGAGTTCCAAGACAGTTTAACTTTCGTTGAGACTTCCCGAGTGTCATTACTGGTGTTTACGTGGGTCCCTGCGGTTGATCCTCGTGAAAAAAATCTAAAGGTAAAAGAAAAATAAAGCCCGTAGAAAATCCGTCCATAAAAATTCACTCACCTCTAAAGATTCTCTCTAGGATCGTATGGCATTTGAGTACCTACCTACGAAACCCAAATCGATAAACATTAGGAAGTAATGGCATATGGGTTAGTTGTATTAGATTAAGGTTCACATGGTAATATGGCATATCTACATCAGCTTACGCGTCGTTCTCTCCGGTTAACGGATTTCCAATTAGTATTTCCCTTAAACAGGTAGGATTTGTAATAAGCTCATGGAGCTAAGTTTGCGAAGCTCTATGCCTTTAAGCTTGGTTAATGATGGATTGATAACATAAATAAAGCGGTTGTTGCCTGTCGCTCCACGCAACCCATGGGAACTGATTCCAGTACTAAAAAGTAGCCTCCAGACAATTTTTTTCCGTGAGATCCGTTCCGTTCAACTGTTTGAGCGTGACTGAGAAACAAACCTTCGACCATAAAACCGCATCGAAATCCGCGTTCGGTCGTTTTTGCGTCCATGGCGCCACCAAAAATCCGCCATTTTGATTTTCTAGAAATTTTAATATAGGTACCTGTTGTCACTCACACAATCACGATGAATCAAACAACACCTTGTTTGTCAAAATCCGTCAAGCCGTTCAGGCTGTAAAGCGGGCAAGACAAATTTTCAAGATTTTCATTTTGGCGCCAAAAATCCGCACTTTTAATTTTCTAGAAATTTTAATGTACGCAATCACGACGAATTAAATGATACCTCGCATATCAAAATCCGTCAAGCCGTTTAGGCTGTAGCCCGTGCCAAAGAAATCAATTAATAATCCTTTATTAATTGAATCCGCAACTAATATTATTTTTCCTCTTAACTTTGTATAGACATAGTTCAAATTATTCAAAACTAGCTGTTGCCCGCGGCTCCGCTCGCGCGGAAGTCGCTTATTGCGTCCACTCCCACTCCTGCTCCCACTCTCGCTCCAGATCCTACTCCCACTCCCACTCCCATGGGTCTATCCCCGCTCCCGTTCCCACTCACACTCACACCCCCACCCCCACTCTCACTCCCAGCCCCACGCACACTCCCACTCCCAATCCCACGCACACTCTCACTCCCACGCACACTCCCACTCCCACCCACACTCCCACTCCCACCCACATTCCCACTCCCACGCACACTCCCACTCCCACGCATACTCCCACTCCCACGCACACTCCCACTCCCACCCCGCTCCCACTCCCACCCCCACCCCCACTCCCAATCCCACGCACACTCCCACTCCCACTCCCATAAACCTATTTCTGATGATAACTAATCTAAACTCAAAATGTAATATTTATGATAATAAATACAAAAAAAAAACTCATAATCCCTAAAAACTAATAACACCACTATCCACTAATCTTACTTGAACACCACTCATAATTAACCTACTCATAAAAAAACAATTTCATCTAAATAATTATATATTTCACAATTTAATTTGTACCATATGTATGTGGTTCATATGATAAATACTATTGTACGTCTTATCAGACATGCTCGGTGATACTTTTATGTAACTGACAACATCTTCTATCCACCTGTGACAAATGAAAAAAATGAATTTTGAGTTTTGAATTTTGAACTGTGGGTGACGTAACCTACGACAAACTTATTATTTGCGGTTGGTACAGTAATCGGGTCCAGGAATTGAACCGCAAAATTAAATTTGTCTTTTATTGTATGTACTTTTCCGGGATAAAAAGTATCCAGTGTGCTGCCCAGGATATTGAAGAATAATTATATCAAGTTTCATCGTAATCGAACCGGTAGTTTTTGCGTGATGCCTGAACAAACAGACAGACAGACAGACAGACAGACAGACAAAAAAATTTTTAATCACATATTTGGGTTCGGTATCGGTCTAGTAACACCCCCTGCTATTTTTTATTTTTTTATTTTCAATGTACAGAATTTTCACTTCTACAGATTTATTATAAGTATATAGATTGACTTCTTTGTTTTATCAATTTGATTTAAATGAAGATTAGGTTGAGTTTCTGCCACTTCAACTATTACCTATCCTGAATGAGAAGGTTAGTGAAATGTGAACTGATATTATAAGATGGCAGATGTTACGTAGTTTCGAAGCCGCCATACCACATATTCATATTAGTAGGTACACGAAATGCATATTTTATACTTGATAAATTACATCACCATGTGTTTGTGTTATTAGGTATTCGGTTTATTCCTAAGTTACTGAAGTAACTTTCGTACCACTATTGTAAAATATGCAGGTACTACTCTATTAACTTTACGTAAACGTTGCTTGAGTTACAGCAACAAAACAAAACAAAAAAGCTTCGATTTAGAACGTTATCTTTGTGAATGACATATCGTGCAGTGCAGTACTGGAGGATCGGGCACTTCGGGCAAAGAGCATTTAATAAATTCAATGACAGTTTTCGGCGAAAACTTTAGCCAATACGTCATTCGTGCAAAACTAAACCCACTCAAGTGTTGCTAGTGACACATGAATGGTGGAGAATCGACATAAAGATCGAAACAGTGCATAAGTGGCTTTTGTCCCGTCTTGGTCGAGTTCACTTAACGTTAAGCGATCGATCTGTTTGATGTAGGCAAAGTTAAATACATTTGACAATATTTCAAGGGTGTGCAAGTAGTACTTAAGTACCCATGTTCGACTTGCTAAGTTCTTGAAATATTGATTGTCGAGAACATGCTAAAATTATAAGTAGCTTAAACTGAATTTCAATTTTTGTTATTTCTTAACTCTATTTTTTATTTACTTAGTAATGCCATCTATAAGACGCACGAACGATCGACGATAAGCGCAACGAATTTAATTGGGGTTTTTTGCTACTAAATTTCTATAATACAAAATTTTTATACTTCTTTTTACCAATACAGGTTGACATCTTAAGCTCTCATTTTCAAGGCCGTGGTCCTATTATTTAATATACCTACCACATTGTTCTAGGTAGGTACCTACGTCAGTAAAATTACAACAGCTCCAATTGTCGGGTAGTCGGGTACAAAATTCCAATCGCACGTATTGTATTTCATTTCACTTGTCAGCAGCACACATCACATCTCTGTTACATCTAAAGTTTGTACTTTAGAACCCGAAATCCACCCTACTAACTCTCCTGTTTGCTCTCTTTATTGACTTGATCTTGGATTATGCAAAACCGACTGCATTTTGAACTCTGAGAGTAAAGCCTGCCCCGGACTCCTGTCCATTAATCAGTAGATATACCGGCAGATAGGTAAGTTTGGCTTAGGCTCCTATGATTTGTTAGATCCCCATAGACCATTCATAAACTTAGACATGTGATTTTTACATAAGGTCAGGAACCAGTCTTTTATTTACTTAGACCAACAAAATTCTCCACATGATACTTTAATACAGAATAAAAGACTAGGAGAAGAAAATACTTCTAAGCCTCGACTTGGAGGCAAACTGTCCTAATTACAGACGCTTCCATGCAGAATTTATGAACAGATTTATTATTCCTGGCCTGCTGGATGGCAATATTCATACAACTCGGGTACATATATCCTGGTATGCAATTTTACACTCTCATTGCTTCCGTTGTATTACAAAAACTGTGACTTTGTATCAGTCGCTCGACCAACGCTTGAACTCGAGCCACCGTCGAGCGTCGTCGCACCGTGGTAATACGCTAATGTAAGGCTAATGTATTTCCGACCGGTCGGAAATAATTTAAATATTATCAAAACTATTAAATAACGCTTAAAGAATATTCTATCTTTAATAAAAGGTTATAAAATAGGTATAACCTTTGTTTTACATTATAATATGCATACAAGCTCCACGATGAACTGACGCGGTGTGTTTGTGTGTCGATCTGATACATAATTTTTTAACGTAGGGGAACAGTTTCTTTGTGTATTTTTAGCAACCCATACGTTTTTGGAGGTTTTATTAGCTGCTGTAAAATAAACGAAACCATAGATATACTTATAATATTAAAATAACACAACACAAATTGTTCGTACAAAATTATTTTTTACTGAAAAGGTAGGTACCTATCAGCGACTATATAACCTAAGCTCGATGGTACCTACACTTGAAATGAATGCAATAACAAAGAGCGTGTTGTGTTTTCAGTTTTATTCATACATTGAGATAGTTTTTCTGTTAGCAGGTGTAGGTAACAGGTATTTATTTCCCAAACTCGAGGGGGCCATCTCGAATCCGGAAAAGGCCCAAGGTCAAGCCGGAGGAAGGAAATGCTCTAGGGGCCACCTGACACCCTGGCGTCAGAAGACCCTAGACGGCGTGCGGTTTTAGTCGGTAAGAGTCCGATATAACCTGCCCCGCTGGCCGCAAAGTGGGTATCCCTGAGGATTTCCGCACGGAAAAAAAAGGTGTAACAGGTATATAAAAATATACATAATTCTGTTAGTCTCGCTAAAACTCGAGAACGGCTAAACCGATTTGACTAATTTTAGTTTTGAAATATTCGTGGAAGTCTAGGGAAAGTATAGACGGTGAGAAAAAATTGAAAAATTGCGAGTACAATACTAAAAACGACAATTTTATATTCTCATTGTTACTGTTCTACTATCAAACATTAATTTGACGTGCGTCCCGTCGCGTCGGGTCGGCTCGGTATTTTTGACCTAAGTAAGAAAAGGCTGTCGAAAATGTCCTGTCCAACCTGTCCAAAATGGACGAATAATACTTTAAAAAAAAAAATTATTTTCATGCACAAAATAATGGTTAGGTACCTACAATAATGGTAACTACGGTGTCCTCATCTAATTCAACTCATAAGGCAACTAATAATATATTAACTTGATTGTAGGGCGGTACGTATTTGCCAGTTACAGCTAGTAAAATTCTCAAAAAGGGATGTACAGTCCATCTCGATATGAACATAATAAAATATACTAAGTAACTAATTAAAATTAAATTAATCTTGATTAAAAATTGAGCTTGACAACACTATTTTATAAAACATTCCTCCAATGAGGACTTTTTGCTCTCAATACTGACTATCTGAGCATAAACCCTTTCATCATTTTGACTCTCATAATGATGTCTCGTGCAGAATTAAAAACATTATATAATTAGGAAGGTAGGTACATCGACATCTACTACAACATCCTTGCTTAAAGTCACAAGATTAAAAGGACTACCTACAGAAGATGGATTTAAACAAAGAGTAAATACGAACATACACTTTGACACATCACGTCTCATTATATTTCAATCGCCTCGACAGTTAGGTATGTTATCTTTCGCCTATTTATGAAACCAGGGTTTTTGGTTTTGGTAATTTGGTGCGCTCAATCAAGGCGCTCTAAATATCCTTACTAGTTTTAAAATATAACCTAATACCCAAATAACTACAGCCGCATCACAGTTAGACTGGAAAGCCGACCCCAACTGAGTTGGGAAAAAGGTTCAGAGAATGATGATGACCTTAATACTACAGGCATCACATACATTTGAAGGAAAGGACAACGGAAATAACACTGTCAGCCTTTCCTTACCCTGATGATATACCTACTGAAGATAAAGTTTCAAGAAAGAAAGGAAGGAAGAAATTAACTGAACCGAACTGATATGGTATAAGATACGTCTGTAGTGACAAAGCACCTTTTCTTTTCTTACTATTGTGTATCAGACGTGAAAATCATAGGTATCTTGTTTATTATTATAGTATGTACCTACATTCAAGTCAGAGAGTATGATTTTATGTTAAAGTACCTACAGATAGCGCTCGGTAGAAGGGTCATATGCTCAAGGATGTTGGCGATTGTAATCGTTTTAATACGAGAGCTGTCTTCCGATATGTCGCCCTTTCTCTTCAGGGTTGGCAGCGCGTGGGTAACGCCCTTGGTGTTACACACGTCCATAGGCCACGGTGATCGCTTCCCATCAGGGGTGTGCTTGTCTGTCACCTTCGTGGTATAAAAAAATGTCGCTATATTGTCCCATCGTCCCATCGAATACACATCATTCTACATGGTATCGAACATCATCAAATTGTTAGGTGCCGTAGTTGAATCTTAGATGTGAGATTAAATTATTCGTCAATTTCCGACGATAGAATATAATACAGAACACTGCTATATATAACTGTATTAAACATACCTAACTAAGGATAACTTTATCAGTTTTTGTTGCTGACTTTTGGAGCAGAAAAAGGACATTAACCCGATAAATAGGCCGCGGCGGGTGTCTTGTTGACCTTTACGATGTATCTTGATTTAAGGCAGAAATTAAAACTAAGCGAGTTCTAAATGTTTGGATTTAAAATATCTAGTTTTTTTGGATGTAATAGTTTGATCTACATTCTGAATGGGGTCAAACGCGTATGAGTTAAGCTTGTTTGGTATATACATGCTGAGTAGGGTCTGGATCGTAAGGGGAATTTGATCACAGAGTGATTTTGTACAGATAATAATGATATATCCTATACCGGTTTGGTATGAAAGAAAACAATATAATGAGTTATAATACCTACTAATGACTTCCAAATTTAATATTCACTATATTAAATTTGGAAGCTTTAGACACACAATAGTAAAAATTGAGGTCAAATTTCATTTTTACTAAATTTTCCTAATCCACCTAAATTCTGTCATAAATCATTAATCTTAACAATGTCACGCGTATATTATGTGGATGAGAATGTGAGGTCAAATCTTGGAATGGTAAAACATAGTATTAATAAAAAGACACATCTTTTCACTCGTGAGAAATCAATGCTTCACGCGTAACGAGCTGAAAGCGAGCCAACTCGACGAATGCATTGAAGTCACCTACATTTGTACCATTTCAACCTCTTGGTTCGCCCCAGTTAAGCTTACGATGCTCTTACAACGAAGACGCAATATTTACGTCTTGAGTCTTGACATATGCAGGCAAATAAGGCCTTTTTGTTTATTCTGGTCAATAAGGCGCATATTGGCGTAGCGAGGTTTTAGATTCATATTCTACAATATCCATGAAATTAAATTATTATAACATAGACAATACATATTTTGTATTTTCAGTTGGAATAGAACGAAATTAAATAGTGTAATGAGTTCATATTTAGGTACCTGCCCTAATAGCTGTAGCTATGTAATGTATCTTTACTTATTTACATATTACCTAGGTACCTATTTAAATTTATTACCTACGAGAACTAGGTTATCCTGTGTTTCAGGTTCAAAGTGTAGTTTTATAATAAATCATAAACAAGCTGCTGTTTAAAAAAAACCTTTTAAAACAAGCTCTTATTATTTACAATATTGCATCATCATGGGTCTTACATAAGTAGGTAGGTATGTCAAATTTCAGCTCAATCGGATACCAAAAACCGACCAAGTGCGAGTCGGACTCGCCCATGAAGGGTTCCGTAGCAGTAAGTAACTATATACGAGCCTATATAGACTTGTGATAGCTAAACAAGCTAATTATAAGACCAGTTTCACAAGAAATATTGAAACCAAAAATATTGTCAATTAATTGCGGTTTATGACGTATTAAAAAAAAAGCTACTAAGTAGATCTGGTTCAAACCAATTTTCGGTGGTAGTTTACATGGCAATGTACCTGCATAATATATTTTTTTAGATTCATCATTCTCTTATTTTAGAAGTTAGAGGGGGGGGACACACACGTTTTTCCACTTTGGAAGTGTCTCTCGCGCAAACTGTTTGGTTTAGAAAAAAATGATGTTAGAAACCTCAATAGCATTTTTGAAGACCTGTCTATAGATACCCCACACGTATGGGTTTGATGCAAAAATAAAAAAAAAGTTTCAGTTCTTGGTATGGGGACCCCCAAAATTTTGATGTCCTCCATGACAAAAAGTATCCTATGTCCGTCTCCTAGTTCTAAGCTACCTCCCTGACGGGGAGGTAGTTTAGAACTAGGAGACGGACATATGATACTTTTTGTCCTGCCACGGGGACGAAGTATGTCACGGGCGAAGCCGTGGGGCACAGCTAGTACTTAGATATAAATAGATAGGTCTATAAGAGGAGAACAAAGAAAACTAGATACATGCATACATACATATATTCATATATACGCGTGAAACACATTTTTGTAATATATTTTGCAACTTTATGACTCAAATATACCTACTCAATTTTAGCAATTATTTCAGTGTTTTTTATTTATTAACATTAACAACTTCAGGGCTGTATAAAAGTGATGCATAGGTACTGATTAAGTAGGTACTATGTATACAAGACAGTAATATAGATACTTTTAGGTATATTGTTCGAAGGTAATTGTGCTAATGCAGATATCTACTTAAAGTCAGATAACAACTTCATTAAATAAGTATAAATATCGATAAAAATGTCATCGCGCTTAAGTGCGATCATTACGAGCAGTAGCAATATATCTTACACATTAACCACATCTCGTTTGTAGGTGTTTCCTTCGACTGAACTCCTATGGGCTATAAAAAATAATATTGGCTGTATCGACAAGTGCCGTACCATCACATTATATAGCTTTATTATTTCCTGCACGCTTTTAGAGTTCTATTTACTGCACATCACCATAATTTGCAAGTCTCATGTTCCGCGAATAGAACCTTCATTCTTCATTATATTCGTTTTCAAAATATCCATTTTTATTTGAACAAAATACAAATGGATATTATTTAAAGACATTCATTATAAAAATAGAAATTAGCATATACCTAAGTAAGAAAAATAAAACTACCTTTATCTTTGACTTACAGAATCTCTTCTTTAGATTATTATCACAGATTTATGCGCTATTCGTTTTTCAGTAACTTTCATTTCAAAGTTCATTTTCATAATTATGCATAAATTTCTATGTAGGTATACTTCTAGAAGCTCAATTTCTTTTAAAGGCTAACGAGGAATAAAGTAGATGGTAAAATGTTATTATCTTTGCTACAGAACTCGTTGAAGTGAAACGAAAAGTAAGTTCGTATGCTTTTACTGAATAGAGAGTCAGCTGAGTCGTCAATCACATTATCGATTGACACACCGAGCCGCGGGCACAATGGACTAGTGAAATCAATCATCTAATCGCGATCAAAGAGACCGGCATTCCTGAACTCTGAACTGTCAATTGATTAAAATTAGTATCAAAAATATCGTCATAATTTTCTAAAGGAAATCTAACTACGGTTCTATTTCTTTAGCTAAAACGTTTGCACATTGGTGAATCCTCAGAATATGTATCCAGAATGAGTGACAAATGTGCAACTAATTTGTGAGAATCGACTACTAAGCCATCACTGGAACTACCAGTACGATTTCAAAAATCTCTTTGCATCTGATAATCCATTCTTCAGGCTAGTTTTAGTATATTTAAAATCTAGCTACGAGTGGCTGACTGTAGCTGCAGTAGTAGCAGTACTCTCACAGTCGTGCACTCTCGTCATAAACCGTCGCTATTGTTTAGTCGCATCCTTGAGCACGACTGTGCGTTAAACTATTACAATATCATTGCAATATGCAAATACAGGAGTAATGACACTCGGAGCAAAAAATATCCACTATTTAATACCGTAGTTAATGAACCATAGTTATGGTCGAAGAGTCAGTGAACACCAAACCTGTGCACCCAGCTTTTAATACCTCGGGGAGGAGAGTGAGAGAATCACAGGTATAAGGTTTTTCTTTGGTTTCATCCCATTCGAATCGATTGGGATGAAACCAAAGAAAACCTTGTACCTGTAATTCTCGTGCGATTAACAACCGGCAGGTGATGCAAGCTTGGGCCCAGTTACTACCGTTTCTGAATAATTTGATCATACGGTTGAAATATTTTATAGTACACACAGTCTGTTGTGTAGTCGTAGGTAAGAACAAGTCATGGTTGCTTTAAAAGATGACCTTCAACCATGTCTGGTGGTAGCTTTTATAAGATACATATTTTATACTGTTGAATTTGAATGTTTCTTACTGTAATTGTAAAGTCAATCGCTAATCGCTACCGTAAAACTCAAAATGAGCAAGAGAATGTGTAGAAGAGTGGGCCCCAAGTACAAGATACAATGTACAAGTTTTGGACGTAACCGGGACTAACACTGTGACGATGTAGATGAGAAATTGTAGCTCTAGCGATCTCGAGCTCCTGATCTATGTCGGCGTTTGCCGTTTAAATGAAAGTGTTGATTATGTCCGCATCTAATCTCATCAGTCAGTTATATTTACTTAAATGAATGCGGAGTGCTCTATCTAATCAAACCCCAGAAAAAGTGCTGATAGCAAATATTATCAGTCATGCAGTAATTCTACTTATCATGTGTTGTGTAGTGGTGCTATTGATTTACTTATTAATCGTGAATACTTAGTGACCGGCTTTTCTAGCTTACCGAAAAGCATAGTGCAATGCTATCATAGACAGTAGACAGAAATAAAGAAGTGATGGTTATAATGACTCTTTTGAAGGGTTTTTTATCTATTCGGTACGAGTTGCGTCCTTTTTCAACAGTGCCCGTCTAAATATGGAATGTGATTTAAGGTAATATTGTAATGGTATCATCTTCTATGCCAAATAAGTCCCAGCATGAAATCGAAGATCTCTGATAATAAAAAGAGTGAGACTGCTTTTAGGCTTTAAATTTAGGGGACCAAGTATGGTCTCTTTTTAGGTGTACAATAATGTTATTATGTCATCCAGACCGGACATATTCCTCTTTTCTAGATACATTAAACATATAATACTAGTAGAGCTTACTGTACCGTGGGAAACCAACATTCCTAAAGACCACACAATAAAATTAAATAAATATTACGACCTAACAAATGAATTTAACAAAAATGGCTATGTTGTTAATTTATACGCGGTAGAAGTAGGAGCGAGAGGTATACCAGCAAAATCTCTCTATAACCTTCTGAAAGACCTTGGCCTGTCAAGAACTGCAGTAAGTTCTGTTTTAGAACGAGTATCTAAGGCTGCATTAACAGGTTCCTTCCAAATTTGGCTAGGCAGGGCGGGAAACTCGAGCAGTGAAGGTGAGCGTTGATGCGCATCTCAAAGGGGGCCTCCTTAAACCTACACCTAGGTCGCAAGTCCTGGGAACTGCTCGGAGTTTCTCCCTCTGCCACACGATGGACCCGGCACCCGTACGGTGAATCCATGGAATGCTAAGAAGTTCGTCTCATATTAATATATAAGATACCGACTTATATATTAAATATAAGTCTATACAATGTATTATCTAAATATATTTTAAAAATAATATCATGTGTATTATCATAACTATGTATCATTTGTACCAAAAATAATTAAATTAGTACCGTTTAATAGAAACATTATGTATCAGAGCCTCTCAAGCACCTAAATCAAGGTAGATTTTGTATACCCACCTAATGCCTTTGGCATTGAGTCCGACTTTTTACATTTCGATGTGCATAAAGTTCTTAAATAAAGACTTAGACTGGCCTTCGCAATCCGGATATTATATCTTTTTGGGATTAAATACGTTCTACCCTTCGGACATGCCCAGACGGAAATAAGACGTGCTACTACACAGTGCCTGCTTCTGTTAGGGGCGGGGCTTAGGCCAAACGAGGTGCGTGGTGCGGAACGTTCACACCTTGTACCCTGAGCAGCAGAGACTTCAATGCCTCTCCTTTGTCGGGAAGACGCTGCTGCCTGCAGCTAAGACCGGCTACTCACACACCGGCCGCAGGGGCGATCAAGGGTGTAAGGATGGGAATGACCGTTAATTGCCACCTTAAATTGTGATGTGTGCGGGCAAGCAGAGACAATCTAGATCTAGAAAATTGACAATGTTTGCCTACATTATTAATTCCGACCGAAGCGAGAGTGACTGTGGCCCTGTAGAAGGCTGTTCAGAGGCTCTCCACAGTGAAGATAAGTGAGTGGCGGTGACATAACTATCCCCAGCGGTGACATGACCGACGGGGGATGTATTTATGGGGAAAAGCCGCACGAAGAAAAACGGTTAGCTTGAGCCGTCACAAGAACGGAGATCATTCTGGGGTACGCGAGACTGCTACATCTCGCCCGTTCCTTTATCGAATCTGTTTAGTAGGGTTTAGGTGTGTGAAACTGATGAAGAATTATAATAACAGCTAACTTTTTCTATAATTTAATATCTTCGCTCGTTCTATGTTTCAAGTCTTTCCGATCAAAACAAGCACTCGATTGCGGGCAATTCAACCCAGGCTTTTGTAAAGTCTGATAATTCTGTTTAGTGGAACTTACTCCACTAATACAAATACCCAGGTCTTAAAAACATTGCTATTGTCAAGGAACATTTGACAATATTGCGATACAAATAGAAGATTCAGTGTTCGTTTGCTATATAGTCAAGTATTTGAGATATTTTGAAAGACAAATTGTCATCGCCATTTGAATGGTTGGCGAATCCTAGTCGCTGGCGAATCCGCTTTCATTGTTTGAACTATTTTGAAGTAGATAACAATTTTCTCGCTCCACCTGTTTATATTTACGTTCTTAATTAAATTGGAGTTATTTATAGATGGTTGACATTATTAAAGCTTTATTACTTTTAGAAACACATTATATCAAAGAGAATGCAGTCGGTTGGTAAGTACCTACTTAATCTTATGGATTTTAAATGGATAATTCGAGATTTTCGAAGTTCGGTTGTTTCGTAGTTAGGATTAAAGCCGACCTCAACCGAGTTGGAAAAAGGCTTGGAGGATGATTATTTTGACCTCGCAATAACCTCAACAGTACGCTTTATTCAAAGGGCCTCGGCGTCATTACGAGAAAAATTACGATTTTATCCTTTGAAATGTTATAAACGGATAATATTACCTACTCACGAATGTAAATGATAGCAATAAGCTACACCTGATACGTAAAGACGACGTAACAGCAACATGCCCGAGACGGTTCTGTTATATTAAATCAAGTATAAGTCACCATAACATGAATATGTAAAATTTAATCGGTCTTGCATTCGCCTAAAACACCTCTGAATCTTGTTTTATGAAAATCAGCAGTAAAAGGTACTGTCTGTTGCCAGTGGCTTCAACCGCGTGATGTATTTCTTTATAATTTTTGCCTAACCTTTTTATTTTAGGAATAAAAGTAGCCTATGTATTTTGCCAGACTACAATCTATCTGTACCTACCATTTCAGCTAGAACCGTTTAGCTGTTTTAGTGTATTTGGGTAGAAACAAACATTTTACAAACTTACACACTTACAATATTATTGGGATTTTGCCATCTGATTCCTTAAATTATATTTTCACTCTCTTTTCGAATCAATCAGTCTGTCAACATAATTCTACAGAAAGAAAAGGGGGCATTTTTTAAATAAGGAAATGAGAAACCGTTAGTGGGAAAATCTCTGGTCCCTCATTTATTATATTACTAAGGAGTCGATCTAAAAAAAATTAAATAAGTTGAAGAAAAAAGTCTGCTACTAAAACGTGAGATTGCCATCAAAATTTATAGGGCACATTACATGACGGTTTCACAATTCAGACGCCAAATTTGGCCACAATTTCTTATTTAAAAAAGTTTAAATCGTTAGAATAGGATAATGTGGAATGAAAATGATCATGGTTTTTGAAACCTTGCCAGTTTTATTCTCTCTTCTTCTTAAGGGCCTATAAAGTACAGCTCGGATGCTCGGCAAGCTGATACATCTCCGCGATGCGGACAGTCTGCCACTACAGAATATAATTATAAGACTCTGTGATCGAACTAGGGTCAGGGCGAACATATTAGCTACTTTTATCCCTGGAGTAGGATCCCACGGGTTGCGAAAACGGATTGTATTCAACGAGGGCGAAGCCGCGGGCAACAGTTTATAAAAGAAAACTAAACAGAAAGTAAGGCTACGAAGAAATCGAGGTCACGGTGTTAATATAAATGATTTAAATACACACCTGATATTGGTATAGTTACTTTGATATAAAACATATTTGTTCGACTCAGTCCAAGCACTGATAGTAAAGTGGTCATTCACTTTCACGACCGAGTGTGATTAATCGTAGGGCGTTTAATCGTAAACAAGTGTATTAACGAAAACCGATATTTGGTAGGATTTATTTTAAGGAATCAATCCAATACCGCAACAGTACAAATGGAGAGTATATTTTATCCCCCTCATTATCCGAGACCAATAACAGTCGCATTCAAAGCTCGCACTTCGAAGTCCAAGGTCCGCTTCCCTAGGAAAATGCCTTATTATCCTACCTTGCAACCGAAGTGCCAAGATGGTATGCGATTGTAGTAGATTCGGATCCAAAATTATATTCGCCCTCACTAACAGACAGATTGGTTTGTGTTGACTTTTAGCGTAACGACAACCGTCTGACTTCTCAACCACGAAAGGGAAGCCTGAACCAAAGATATTCGGTGGAGGAATCTTGTGGGCATGTTTTATTCTATTACTTATATGCGTCTTAAATCTATGAATATATGTATAGGATCGTTTGTTACCGTGACCTATGAACGTGGGCAACTAACACTGAGGGTGTCACACACGTGCTTCCTACCATGAAGGGAAGGGGGGAGGGCTGGGAAGGGGCGGGGACGCTAGGAAGGGGTGGGAGGAGGAAGGGGCACAGTGGCTCTGGCTACCCTACTTGCCGGTGGCGGCGGCGGGAACACAACACGATGGTTATTATGGCCGCTGTGTCCTGTACGGTGGAGGTACTACCCCAGTCGGACAGCTCATTTTGGACGGGAGATACCGTCGTGTCCTACCTCCTTCAATTATAGACCGCTTAACAAGTCTTATGGATACAATTTAATCCACGACCTTGACCTTCTCCAAGTGGCTATCTATCATATTTATTTGTATCTATTACGTAGTAGATAGATCACAAATCAATACAATGATGAACAGTTATACGAAAATAATAAGGACACATTTTTATGCTAAAAACATAATATAGATCACATGACGCCATACAGTCGCCCTATCAGATGTCCGTTCTCACAATTTACTAGCAACTATAAAGACCGTGTGTCTGAATTTAGAATGAGGAATAAAGACACTGAGGATCGCTAAATTGCAGACCAACGTACTAAACAAAGAAAGAAAAATTATATCGAGCAGCAGGTATGAGAATTTTCCTTTGTAGTTTAAATTTTCCACAAAAGCCGTGGAAATAAATGCAAGTGGTTAGTAATTTGCATTCATAATTTAGACGTAAAATCAAAAATAAATTATTGCTAGTTGTTGTTTGTGGTTCCTCACGATCGATATTAGAAAAATATATTCAATTGCTATATATAGTCTACTGAATGCTGAAAGTATCTTTGGTTATGTTATTAATAGTTAAATACAATATTATCAAGTTTTTTTTTAATTAGGCTGGATGGTAATAATGGGAAGCAGTGAATGTACCTAATAGAAGTAGGTACCTATACATAATGAAGTCGCTAATCGCTACTTAGGAATACCAACAAAATTAAAAGAAAATGCATCGTAAGTAAGCGATATAGCATATCATAAACTTCAAACTGAACTTATTCTACCAACTTTAAACGGGTTATGCCGTATTCATCCCACGAAATCTCATTCTGGACCATGGACCTACCCTCTTTCTTTTTTGCTCTTAGGTAGGTATGTTAACACCATGAATATTAATTTATATAATGCAATGAATACTAATAATATAAATAATCTTTACGACTTTTTACAGCACTTATTTCTTTTATAGGTAATTTGCCTGTTTACCTTGTTTATCTGCCGCTTGCTAAATAGGAAGCAGATTTGTAGTACAGACCTATACGTAACTCCTCTAGTTTTCTTCTGATTATTATTTTCGATATTGATGCCAAGACAGTTTGATATTCCTTAAGACTTTCTGAGTATCATTACTCGGCCTTTCGCGGGTGGGTAACTATTGACCCTCATGTCACAAAGAAGTTCACAGAGTCAACATAGTGGTACCTAGTACTGTTAAACAAATGCCTACCATACCGCAAAGAGCTGCAGTGACCCTTCATCAGTGGATTGTTCATCGTGGAAGTATACGTAGGTACTTGCCTGTTATCTGTAACAACTTATTAATACAACGTCATTACAATTTTTTTTCTATCACTTTGTATTATTATGAAGTCACAGTCCTCCCTTATTTCGTGGTTGAAAATTCATCCCGTTTGTTTACCATGTCTACTCGACATTCAAGTTGCTAAAAGAAATTACGAATGCTTCAAACACATTCTATTAACTTAAATCAACTATCTTCTTAATGAAGAAAATATAATTAGGTATATTCCTTTCACACAGTTATTAGACTCACTAACTGCAGACTTCACCCTGCGCCAAACATTGTATATCTACGAGTACAATATTGATTCTTTTTTTCCATTTGAAGTAACAGCTCTTTATAAAATACAGATAGTATTGAAAATATAATAGTAACAGAGGCTCCTATTCATTATTAATTACGTAGGGCTATAATCTTGAACAGGAGCTAATAAGATCTTCTGGGCCCAAGCCAACCTTACCCGCGAGCTGGTGTACCTGCAGATTTATGCTTTAGTCTGGGGATCATACATAAGACAGTCGCACCAGGCACAGTCTACTAGGTACCATTTATATAGATTTCTTAATTGATGCCTGGAGCCATCATGTGTCTTCAATATAAGTAATGTTCATGAACGCCAGAAACTACTCTTACGTGTTAGTTTTTCAATGCACTGAGTTAAGCTATATTTATACGTTTAATGCCATATTCGTAAATTACCTTATAGATAGAACCTGTGAGAAAAGGAACGGATACAATTGAAAGCATAAACTTGGAGATATTGTTCCAGGCGCCATTATGTAACACCTACTATTATTATTGTTCACAAATTAAATAAAAAAGTGGCTGTTAAAACGTAAGCATCATACGCCGAGGCATTAAAGCGAAATATAAATTACGTGAGATTATAAGCTTTTACTGATAATGGTGTAACGGGAGCAGACTCCAGCGTAGCCTTTTTGGGACATATTTATTTATATCATATCAGCTATCAGTATAGAAACGATAAGGAAAGATGAAAAAATAGTCTTATTATTTCTAATTTAATTAATATTCTTCCTGTGTTACAACAAGTTCCATTTAGAACTGTGTACCTCTACCTACTAGGTACTTAACTTCCTTTTTAACAACATAAAGAGAAAAAGACAATAAGAGAAAATAATCATGCAATGATACTGACGATATCGTAATTTTAAATAATAAATCTTTTAACATTAAAAATGCACAACTAGGTTTTGAATGTATTGAAATATTGAAATTGGATTTTTCAATGAAACCAACAAAACTGATAACCAAATGTACGTCGTCGTACAGGAAAACCTTACTAAGTCGCATGGAAAAAAATATATACAACGAATTAACCGTAAATCGCTTTGCATACAAAGAAGTGTGAAAGAGAAAAAAATACGTGTACAGTAATTTTATAAAACTCTAGTCTCAACAGAAATAACTGAATTTCCAGCGGAGCGTTCTGGCAGTATTGCACGGTGAATTTACTGGAGCCCAAGTCTATTTCAACACGTATTGTGTAAATATCTTTGTTTTTGTTTGTCGTTTCGTTCATTTATTCTGTTTGTATATCGTTAAAGTTAATAATTGCACTGCAACTAAAGGATAATTCGAACACAATCGAAATACTAAATTACAGAACGTCTCTTATTACCACAGAACAAAGAAAATTACATACCCTAGTGGAAAGATTGTAGGTACATAGTTGTACTCTTTTTCTCGTGAGTTGTATTAAACAAATGTTTGTAATATAAACATGGACCTAAGAATATAGTATGGACGGAGCTCATACCTCAGCGAGGAAATGTCTTCATGCAAAAAAAAAATTCTTTATCATTTTAGGCGTCTCACTTATTTTCAAGTTTCTTGTTTATTGACCTAATGTTGTGAAAAGAAAATAATTCGCGCTATGCAAATTAAGAAAAAAAGTACACCAAGGAGGCTCCGAATATTTAAAAAATTAAAAATAGGTGTACCTACCTCAGTGTTCCTATATTTTGGTACTATAGAAGTCTGATGAAGATGTTTTAAATTCACAAACCTAGCACACACAATGTTCTAATCAGGATTTTTCTTTGTTCTGTGGTTCTAATATTCGAATTTACTTTATCCTCTAGAGCTAAAGGATATAAACGATTTTTGCACTCAGATATCGAAGAGCAAAAGTGCTGCAAAAGCAAAGGTGGTGAGATTCTACCTATCACATAATATTAAATTATTATTTTACTTAATTAAAGTTTGTACCAAACAAAAACCACTAGGTACCTACCTATTGTTTTGAAGGTCGATGTAAGAAAACTTATCCAACAAACTCAGCCTGGAATAATATTTCACCATAATGATTACTTAATAATAACTACATACTAGTATAGATAATTAAAAATTGTTGAGTTCGAACTTAAATGTCCAGAAATCATGTCGTGCCAACGTTCATTCATAAAATCGTTGATTTATAAATTTTCAATAGGTTGTCTGTCTATGTTTTGTGGAAATGCTACGCTGATTTTGACGAGCTCTTGACCAATAAATAGCTTAGTTACAATGTGTAACTAAGGCAACCTTTATTTCATAAAAATAATTAGCTTGCCATGAAAACAAAAAACCCAGTTCTAAGTCCACGCCTCGTATCCAAAACAAGAGATCCTTATAAATTACTAGCTGTTGCCCGCGGCTCCGCCCGCGTGGATGTCGAAATCCGTTTCAAAAACTATCCTATCTCTCAAGTTGGATCGAACTGCACATGGTGTGCGAATTTTATTATAATCGGTTAAGTGGTTTAGGAGTCCATTGAGGACAAACATTGTGACACGAGATTTATATATATTAAGACTACAAAATATTATTCTTATTATTATTCTTATTACAAATTTTATGATATTGTAATATTTAATAAATACCATTCAAATATCCGAATCTATTTAGCTGATACAGTGACAAGCTGGTGATGTAATACGGTATAATTCAATAGGTATAAACGAGATCATTGAATGTCATGAGTACTTATTGAATTTTTCAAAATAGATTATTTATGTAATTGTATTTTTGTAACAGTACCTAACTGTTTTAAGTCTTATTCAAAGCTTATTCTGGCCTGTAGACAAATTGACATTCTATTAGTGGAATCGCTTTAAAGCGAATTCGCGACGTTGGTACGAAAAGTAGGTATAATAGTGACAATATTTCGTTATATGTGACATTCCGATAAATAACGTCACTCCATTTCGAACTTTTCCACTGGGGTAATAGCCAAGAGAATGTGACTTTGTCTAGATTCACTACCGCTTTGGATCGAGATACATACCGCATGGGTTTCGCTCAGGAATATCAGCATGGAGTTCCGTGACTAGAGCGGAATAGTTAGTGCCACATACCCGCTCGATTGTTTCTATCGCAGACGGTAGCGAATACCACTTAGGTTTGAATAAGCGATTGTAATTTCATGAATTTAGAAAAGGTCAAATTGCTATGGAGCCTAAATCAATAAAAAATGTAGTTGAAGTACTTATCTAAAAGCCTTCGCAAGCCACCTAAAATAAAAGATAATTTCCATATTATAGGTATTTTAAAACGAAGACGTTGTCGAACTCAGACGTTTGAAAAAAGAGTTCGAAGTAATATAGCCAGACTTATTGCGGGTCACCAAGCATAATACCTGACCGCTTATATTCAATTTAATAATAATAAAGTTTATTTATTATCTACATAATATTGAAACCTTCACTGCTAAAATTAGTAAGTAGGGTATATTGGGCACCACCAAGACCTCCGCTTCGACACCAAGTCAACCTCACCTGCAAACTGGTACACCTACTAATTGACAGACGAGCCTCTGGTGCAAGCTTTCCTCTCGTGGCTAAGGAGTTAGAAGGCAGTCGCTCCCGCAAAAGTCAAGAGAAGGAGTGTGGACCCCAGACTCCGAGGTACATGATTTGAATGCAACCGGGACTAACACTGTGATAATGATAATAGCTTAATACATAACGCATTGTAAGAGTCAAACCATGTCTTATACCTAATTAAGGCCACCATGTGCTCGTGACCTTAATTATATTTTTGTATACTTAACTCACAAAATATGGTAAAACGTAATCAAGGAGTAAACCCATTCATTATATTTTCATAAGTAAGGGCAAATGACTGTAAATTCAGTAAGCCGACGTAACAAAATTTAACAACCTTTTGTGTAATTAAAATATTTTATGAATAAATGCCTGTTTGGTAAAAATACATTGAAATTTTAATCACATTGGATGTAAATGGGACCTACTGATTATCGGGCGAGGCTGTTGTGTAGGAGTTCCTTTCAGAGTAAAAACAGATAAGCCAAAGTATAAAAGCCAAGAAAAACTAATACCAACCAAAGTAACATAGTGCAAACTTTGTATGGTTTCGGGAATAACCCCATAAAGTCGTGTTACTTTTTGTGCCAAAAAATCTGATTTGTTTCGAGGCGATATTTCTTAGTTAGGTATATACCAACTATCGTTCCATTAGCGTGACTCCCAGTCTTTTCCTCTGCGTTTCATTCGCAAACGACAATTCAATGTTTTTATCATCATTAATCATGTACCTATATCGTCATCCATTCCCACATCCATTTCCACATTATGCCTACACTAAACGTACCAAAGCGACCCTCATTCATCGACTTTTCGTTCCGTAGACCCTTTGACATGATGGGTTGCGAGTTCTATAGCAGACATTGTACTTTTACATTCAATACACATAGAATTCCAATTAATAATCTATCATAATTAATAAATTCTCGTCCAGTTGACAGAATAATACCACGAAATTACTATTGATTGACGATGGAGTTCTCAGTTTATAAATTCTTCATAAATAGGTAAATGGTTGAGGAATTAATGGATGCCACCTGTAGATAATAATATTCGAGGTTCTACTTACTCTAGCTATATAGTTCGTCATATTGTATTAAATCACTTGTACTTTTCCACAATATTTATAAAATTATGCTATATAAATTATGATAATATCGTCACGTGGGATTCTAGAAGGCCAATAAGCATATCTAGAAAAATCCTGACCATGCATACAAATATTTGCACTGAGGTGCGACCTTTGATTCGGTATTCGGTCGCTATGCCTTCGTCTGTAGACAAAGTGATATTCTATTATTAGCAGAATCACTTCGAAACGAAGACCAGAAAGCCCAAAATAAATGACAGTGACATTAATTTTGTACATGTGACGAAGCGAAGCGACTCCACTAGTATTTCAAAAAAAGTGTTAAGTATACCTTAACACTTTTTTCAAGTACGTTGTATATTTTCCGGGAAGAAAAATCAATAATTTAATTATTTAATACCATCCGGGCACGATTTGACTAGGCAACCTATCATTTATTTCTTATCACTAATAAATAACAGATGAGAGTAGGTATATAATTTCATAACCGGATCTACATACATACGCGTGTAAAAGATTACCCTCGCTAGTGCAGTCGGGTGCAAACATTATTTTACTGAGTCAGGCCTCGGGTCGTCAAAGCATTTAAATATGTTGAGCATAAATTACCGAAAACCGATTCCGTAAACAATATTTTGAGGTATACACCAGAGAAAACAAAACACCTTTTTCCCGTTATTTGTTTAACAAGTAAAATGAAACTGCCATTTTTTTTCGTATTACGAAAATAATATCAATATGGAAGCATTTGCTTGTAACAGATATTGTTATTGTTATCAATCAAATATAATTTACGTATGGCCTGTTTGAGTGAATGGGAGTCTACCATGATCTTCAGAGTCACTTGCCAGCTGGTATATTTGCCAAGCAAGGCTTTCCTAGCGGAGTTAAGCGATAGTAGCCACTCCTATAGTAGTCAGATGCTAAAAACATGTCTAGAAGAAGTAGAAAAGGGGACCCCGCTTTAGAGTCAACCGCGACAACGCTAGTATGAAGAACAAGATACGTCAATCAATTAGCCTATTGCAGTCCACTGCTGGACATAGGCCTCTCCTAATGTACGCCATAGCACCCGATCCTCCGCCTTGCGCATCCAGTCTATCCCAGCTACCTTCTTTAAGTCGTCCGTCCATCGTGCTGAACGGAAAGTATAATAGCTCGCTTTTAAGTCGTGGACCAGTCTTACTGTCAGTGTCCACGTTTCAGCACCGTAGGTCATAACAGGTAGGACGCACTGATTGATTGACTGATTGCGGTAAGGGGGAAAAGAAAACCCGGTGCAGTTTGCCAAATGCTGCCCAGCCCAATTGGATCCTTTTGGTGACTTCTTTCTCGAAGTTGTTTCTACCGAGCTGGATAATCTGCGCAAGGTAGACATATTCTTGGACAACTTCGAGTGTCGACCCTTCGACGGCAATCGGTGTCGGCACGATATGATCATTGAACATAACCTTGGTTTTGTCCAAGTTCATACCAAGGCTGATGCGTCGAGAGGCTCCATTTAGGCTGTGCAGCATCTCGCCCAGCTGCTCCAGCGACTCTGCAACTATGACGATGTCATCAGTGAACCGAAGGTGTGAGATGTACTCACCGTTTATGTTTATACCCCGCCCAGTCCAATCCAGACAAGATACGTATTTCCTGTTTATTTTATTGACACTGTTGTTTAAATATTTCTTAGGCTATAAAGAAAGGTACATTTGAAATTCTTGAGGTCTCTTAAGGGACTCGTCGCAGACAATGTAGTACTTACCTTTTTAAGGCGTTTGTAAGAATACGACATGAGGCTTTTCGTAGTTTTCAGTTATTGTGCGTTCAGGTGCTCCGGCTAAACCGGTTATCACATCACTTACCAACAAGTGGCACAGTGGTCCAATGTGAGCCTATTACCAATAAAAAAACTTATTTCAGGCCACTCGTCTTCACTTCACTTTCTCAAGATACACCATAGCAACCAATTTGCTACTGCATGTAGGTATAATGTTTTTGAAACTAGATATAATAGATTTCACTTCTAACTCGAAAAATTCTATCAGCTCTCCTGTCGTATCTCGTGATAGGTGTCAGAAGCTTACGGCAGACTTTAGCTCGCGCTGACGATGGATATATCCGTTAACCTTACCCCAATTGATTCCAATAAAATTCACCCAAGAACTTATATTTCACCCTTGTTTACTTAAAATGTTTCGTAGACGTAACAAGAAAGTTTGGTTTATTGTTATTGTGTAACAAAAAATTGTTTAGTGTGAGTCTACTGTGCGGCGCGGTGAAGTTTAGGTATTGTACCTGTTCAGTGTTTATCTGATCGATGGACTGATAAACGTACAAATATATTTTGACAGTTTTGTGACTCTAAGAATGTGTATTCATATTTCTTTTCAAGTTCATTTGTGAATCACACCACAATGAATGTTGTTCTGAACTTTTGGTAAATCTAGACCTGCTGTTGTAAAATAGGGTTTTTACTATTTAACCTTGAGTTAAGTCGTTTATGTGTTGTTCTGGTAACACATAAACGACTTAACCCATGTGGAATTCTGATACCATTTTCGCAACACATGGGACTCTTTTTCAGGAGTATGTGGATTTACAGATTATAATCTATCCCAGATTCGTTCAGCCGCTTGAACGTGATTGAATAAGAATAGCAAGTAGGATAAGAAGGACTTATAGATTTATTATTCACAAATCACTATACTGACATAGAAAGTATCTAGGGTATATATTTGCTATAATTGAAGTAGTCTGTGTTACTACTTATAATTTTACATATCTGCTAGTAAAACCCCTTTCAAAATCGGCCTAGCCATTCCAGAGAAACCTTATAACCGAATAACCTAATTTAAGACGGAAACACATTTTAGTAGGTACTCACTTTTTTGGTATCTGTAGTTTGGTATATTCGTACAATCGGCTTATTGGACGATTCGCACGTATTGAACTCGCCCGAAACGTGCGAATCGTATGCATTGATTTAAAACCTGTTATTTTAATATTACAAACAGACACTTAAATTTTATTAGTAAAAGTATAAAGAGAAGTTTTTTACTTAAATTAAGAACAAAACCTTTTAAACACTAATCCATATTCGAGACTCCTTATTTCAGTGTAACATAAAACAAAGTCAATTTGTAGGGTTTATCGAAATGATAAAAGGTGGGTGGAAGTAAGCAGGAATAAAGTATTTTCTTATTAAGGGAGACAATGAAAACTTATTTAGAGGTAGGAAGCCGCGGGTCATTTGTTTACCTTCTTTCGGGCTTGTCCCTTGAGATTTTCTAACGCGTACTCGCTGTCCTCGAAAAGTTCAATTGAGCGATTTTTCATTCAAAAGTCTTTATTTAATTTTTTTTATTAATTGTACACTGTCCTTATCATTTCTTTTGTTTATATCCATCCAATAAGGTTGACTGAAAGTTGTCCCAGACAACGATAAGTCGATAAGGCATAGCTCGAAGTTCAGATGAAGAAGAAGCATAAAATTTTATGTAAAAACACTACAATAAATAAAACATTCTATAATCGGATCTCACACTATACAAGATGTTGAATGTTCGATCTTGTAGTACTTACAGGCTGTGGTATAATGATTTGTCCATGTATTTACCCGGAAGTTCTTCGGAAGTGAGGATAATATCCGACAGACCTGTGACAATCTGGGCACCATACGTCATACGAAGCATCCGGTTATCAATCATCTTTCTGTCGTTCGAGAAGATTTAAACAAAAGAAACTTTATGCATAGAACAAAGTCTTTGGCAACAACATTTCTGAGACGGTAAATGAATACTTTTGTTTAGTTACCCGTACGTCTTGGAGGCACATGTATATATATATTTATAATTTTATTCCTTACCACGTAAATTCTGGATAAAGTTTCTAATACTAGTCTTTCAATAACTTCAATTGTTGATTAATTATTTTACATCGTGAATGTTTTCACTTCAGATTATTTTATTTTGTATCTTGAAAGTGTTTGTATCTACAATAAAATCAATCTTTCATTCTTTTTTTCTTCCTTTTTTTAAAAAAAACAAGCGCTATTAAATTCAGATATTTACTAACTACTTGGGTACTTAGTTTCAGGTTTGTTTGGGTATCACTCCGTCATTATAACGAATTTATAAAATTATTTTTTTCACGAAAGAGATGTATTACAAAATCGCCTCATTATTTTTTTTAAAGAACAGATGAGAAGTTAAGGGGAAAGAAATGGGAAACTGAAAATGTCAGTAAAACCACCGCAATTTATGGTATCGCATATTTAGGTAAATAAGCTTTGTTTACGCAATTACACAACATAACATCACGCTTGTACTCAGTGATTTAAAAAAAACATTGTTATTGAGATATACCTTTCTCCCTATTCTCGCTTGACTCAATTAAATGTCGCTCGCGACAAGCAGCCCGCTTAGTAGGTTTACCCGAATTCGCTTTTGATAAATCAGTTAAGTATTTTTTTTAATTATTATTTAATGTAAACATGAAAAATTAAGTCGCTAAGCCGAGTCAAAAAGGAGTTACAGATTGATTGTAGCAAATCGTATAGCTGCTACCTACTCGTAGCTAAACGACTTGCTACGATCTTTTCTCTTCCCCCCCGCCCCCCCCGGCTTAACGACATTTAGTGGTCTATTTCGTTTCACTTACAGAACCAAAAAAGTAAACATTTTAATGTTCTGTGGTTTCACTAGATGTTTCACATTGTCTTCGTTAAAAAACATCTTTTGTTTCTTCACTGGTTGAGAAAAATATATTCCATGCCAAAATGATCTTATGAATTATGATGTTGCCAGTGTGACCCCGTGTGATTCTGCTGACAGATGACATAGCAACGTGTGAGCCGAGAATCGCACCGCCCTCTGACTTTTACTCGATAAGAAGATTACGCACGTCTCCTCATTCCGTTATGGGGGCGCCGAGCGCCTTTTTATCTTAGTTTAATCATTATCAAGTACATTTATTCTTCATTTTGCCTTCCCTTAGCTAACAATTGTGTTGACTTTGATACTTTGTTAGCTTTCACTCGGTAATATTGTTTTTACTCACACTTGACAGGGTCGTAATCTCATCTTCGTACGTAGTTTTGCCCTTAGACCGAACTAATAAAACGACAGCAAATCTACATAAAACCATTCTGAAATAAAATTTGTATCTGTAAAGAAAACAACCGTGTAGGTATTTGTTGACTGAAAATGGACGTATCTTTACGTGAGTTTATATTCTGATACAACATTTTCAATTTCTTGAAATCCACATTATAATCTTAGCACGTGTTCTGTTGGCTCAGTCGCATAATGTACCTTTCGCAAAATGCACCCCATGCGCAAAACGTACCTTTCTCATAATGCACCTTTCTCAAAATGTACCTTTCTCAAAATGCACCGTTAATCATTTATTACTTTAACATAATAAGTCAAAATCGGCGGGCATACCTATGTAATCAAAATGACAGTCTGTGCGCGAGTTTGACTTCCATTCGATCGGCTTTTTAAAATATTGCACATAAAATAAATAACTGCTGCTAGTTTAACTGATGATATCGCTCAAATGACAACCTTCGGTGTAATGAAGAAGATCTACGGGCACTGTACCCATTAACATTATAATTTAGAATGAATGCGTCGAGGAATTGTAGATAGAAGTAGGTATTCATTAGGGCGGGGTTTTCCATTAGGCCGCTGTTGCTCCCTGACGTCATTTGACGCGTCAACGTAGCGTCGGAATGGTCCAAAGTTATGTCACCCTCCCGGTTCACGGTGGAAACTTCATAGTTTACGAGCCACTCGCCAAATTGCCAAGTTTGTTACAAGCTTAATTATTATTTTCCGCGGCGTGACCATATATCTTGCAAGCTCTGATTTGTTTGACTTAGGGACACTGTATTTTATCTTGTATTACGAGTAAGTATATAATATTATGTAGGTATGTCTATTTATTCTATGTATAAGTATATAAATTTAAATTCATAAGATAAACAAATAATTAAGTAGGTCTCACTCCAATTTAGTTATATGATTATATGTCGTTCAGCCATTTGATTTCACTATCGTTTCACTCGACGACTTTTATTTTACAGTGATTTGAAATGAAACGAATGAATGCTAATTCGATTGGATACCAACGTTATTTTAACGATGGTTGAGACATACGTGCACTACTACTATCTTGCAAACCACTGTCATTTGGATGAAAATTGGTATTTAAACAAGGTTTGGCTATCTAAATCATTACTTGAGACTCAAGACAGCGGCATATGGTCTTAGTCGGTTTGAATCCAACATAAGCAACCCCAGTGGTTAACGGGGGTGGTATCGTTGAGGATTACCGAACAAAAAAAAAAGAAAAAAGGAATATACGGTACTTTTTTGTACTTCAATATCTAGTATTTCACCAACTTCTTAAACTAAAACTTTTCGGATTATAAAATACATAATAAGGCTTTCAGATGCCCAGCAGTAGCAATTTTAAAGGAATAGTAATTTTTAGGTGTTTCGTAAAATAACTGAAGTTTGTTATGAAGCACACCACCGACCGCCGCGGTCCCTTTATGCCACCCGAAGAAAAATTTTTGCCATAAAAATGTAGGTGAGTTTTATTTTTAATATGAAAGTAGGCTACAACACCGAGTTATGAATGTTGTACACCCCTGGAATAAAGGTATTTTATATGATAAGAGTATTTAGACGTTTAGGTAAGTAGTTTGCAAAAAGAAATGAATTAGAGAAATAGGTATACAAAAATACTTAAAGTGATTCCATTCCCTATATATAAAGGAACTTATAAAATTTAGCCTCTCTTTTAATAGTTATTGCAGTTTACTAGCCTGACCAAGAACAAAAAAACCTTTCAAACAAAAAATCGCATCAAAATCCGTTCAGTTGTTTAATGCGTCCATCGCATACAAACGAACAAGAATTCCAAAAAAAAATTGTGGTCGGAATCGTTCATATACCTATAAGTACCTACATTAAAAAAGCCGCTGTAAAAATAATTGGGTTAATTTTTTTTTAGATATTTCCAAATACGTAGGTACCTTTATTTCTATCGTGCGGAAATCCCCATGGATGCCACCCCTGTCGGCCATCGGCCATCGGAGGGACTAAAACCGCACGCGCCGTCTCGTGTCCAATTATCGGGGTGTAAGGTTACCCCAATAGGCATATCCCTCGCACCTCAGCTGACCCCGGGCCATCTACGGTTTTAAGATGGCCCCCTCGGGCCCTCTCGACTCCCCCCCCCGGAGGGGGGTGGGGCGCGGACAATCAGCTGGGCCACCGTTCGCTACCAACTGTGCCCTCTGCTAGTCAGAGGGACACGTGGAGAGCCTCGGAGTAGCCCTCTAGGGCCCTCTAGAGGGCTCCCACTCCCACCCCGGCCGGATTGGCCGTCGCGTAGGCAGCAGCGTCTCCCGTGGCGAGTGGGAGGCGCTGCTCGCCTTCGTTGCCCGGGTGCACCGCGTGGAGGTCCCGGCCCGCACCCGAATACGTGGGTACCTTACAATTTCATATTTTATTTTAAGTAAGTATAATTTTGTAATATACAGTACAGTATTAGTAATACTTATAGATTCTTCATAGTGACAAAATTTCAATCAACTAAAACATATTTTATTTGGTTGTGGCATGCAGAGGCACTAATGAAAACAATACAAGGTAATGTTTTAATATGAAACATATCCGGCAGAATTGCTATTAAACTAGCTAGAACAACTTGCAATTAAAACTTTATGTAAACAAACTATTGCCAGTCAATAACTACCTACGTACAAAACTGCTTCCCCTTAATCACATTGTAATCTATACCCTGTATGATGAAATTGAAACATGAAACAATATTTTACATATTTATGATGTAATGGATTATAATTATCATTCGCTAGCCGTTGCCGGTGGCTCTACTCGCGTTATTACTGATCGCGTTTCCGGGACCTGCCGGAAGATACTCCCGGTATAAAAAGTGTAGGTATGGTGCTATTCCAGACTATATTCTGAGCGCCAAATTTCACCCGGTTATTTAACATTCTAGGGTCATTGAGAAAGATATTATAAAACATTATTGAAAATTTGCAATTTTAGGTTTTGAAGTTCAAGATATTGTTACTTACCCTCGTTTTCTATACGTTTGTCGAACTCGTGTTTACTCCGCCAAATAATGTTAGTAATAATAAGAGTGCGTCGCGGTCATTTGACCGCCCGCGCCTTCATCTGCTTATCGCCGTTATTAGTCTAAGCTTATCGCCTAATTGTACGTCGATTAAAAGTTCTGCCACCCTTTCGTTATCGAGATACGTCTGGCTGGGCCAGTAGACAAAGTGATAATCTGCTTGTGAAATCGCTTCAAAGCGAATAAAAAAGGTTCGAAATGTTTGATGTGAAATTATTTCTTACACGTGACATGTCGACATACAATGTCACTCTCACTTCCATATAATATTTTTCTCTTCCATTCTCCCCCCATTTTCCGCTGACGTTATAGAGAATGTGACTTTGTCTCTGTAGTACCTACTGTCACACAAATTAATGGTTGGTATTACGTACTGTTAGCTGACTGTAGCCCTATCTTTTATCATTGTATCTATTTTATTTGTTGTTACTATGACACCATTTTTTCTATTAGGCAATTTTTAGTAGCAAGGGCATTAGGAGGATTTTACAGGGTCGGCAGCGTGAGTGTGACCCCGATGTTGCTTCGTAACCGCTTCCCATCAGGCGGGTCGTTTACTTATCTGCCACCTAGATGGTATAGTGTATATTAACTTCAATTTCAGATTATAAAAACTTTTTTAAATAAGCTTTGTTCAATTGTCGTCCAAACTGACCGTACCTGCAAAATTTCAGGTCAATCGGATGGCAACAAATGGTCGAAAATAGTAAATTTAGACGGACAATTTCCGATCAGTAAGAAGTAACTTATTCAAATCTAATTAACTATAGCAACAAACGACGCTATTTATTGCATCCAATAACCTCTCTCTCTGTCTCTGTCTCACTGCAGCTCAAAATCTCATCTAAGTCTCACCAGTCATTTTGATTCCCTACCCTGATGCCGGGCAAACAATAAAACGTTCGGAATTACCATATAAACGATCAGCTGTAGAGGGTTCAGTGAAACGTACCTCCCAATGTTACCAATGGCCTAACCTGGCCAATATTCGGGCATACCTAAATGTTATGTTCAGATTTTAAATTTTAAGGATTTGTGAAAAGATTTGAATGCCAATTATTATCGCCTGTATAATAACCTTTCTAAATTTAAATTAACAGTCGACTACGTTATATTTCATTATTAAGATGTTCAGTTTATTAGCTGTCAGTTAATAGGATTTCGCATGTGAATAACATTGGAATTTAAATTTACTTTACCTTTTGATTGCTTATGCGTATATAGCGACGCCCTCATTGCGTCGGGCAGAAGCGTGAGAGGCCGGCTATGATCGACGTGCTACAGAGTGTTATTTCTATCGAACAGCGCGTGCACAAAAAATATTATTTAATAGTTTAATAAACACAAACTATTTTAATAACTCTATAAAGGTATAACACTGTCAGTTCAATGTATGGTAGGTAAAGAGAAACCGAAATAAGCCGATCCTTAGCTGAAATCTCACGCCTTATCACGACGAGGACGTGTCCTATTAAGAACCGAGTATTCAGTACTACAGTGACGAAATTATTTTTATATACATGCCCAGACAGCAATCTCGTTTAGAATTAATCTACTTTACCTTTTTAATAGTCTTTTGTTTTGACAAACCTTAACGTAATGTCTTTTGTTTCAAAAAATCATAACTTATCCCTGCAACGGAACTCAATCTTAACTTCGCATGAATAAAGTTTCATAACATTCTTATTTCAGTCAGGAATGCTCGTACCAACTTCATAAAATAAACTTAACACGTTGATATTTCATATTTCAGTGACGTTTCGTCGGTAACCGAAATTGACAAAAACAAATAGTTTCAATAGCCGATTAATCTATTAAAGTAGGTATGTGGGGACACACACATACATAATTACGTACGCTATACATACATAGTTATGCATGTTTCACGGTGTCACCCGCGCTATTCCCCACCACGATTTGATTACGCTAGTACATTGTAAGTTACGGTTAAGCTCAGTCTGTACAAACTAAATATACCGATCGTTGGTCCAAAAAAAAAAAAACGCGCTGGTGAAAGACGAACCCGAACAGAAGCATTTCCTGTTCAAGAGATAACAGCAGAATTAGTTGCTAAATGTATTTATGAAGGATGGATAGTTAGGTACGGTTGCCCAGTACGTATCACTAGTGACCAAGGTCGTCACTTTAAATCCAGTTTGTTTACTAAATTGATGAAATTTTTAGGGATCCATAAAATTCACACGACACCTTACCACCCCCAGAGCAATGGTGCCATAGAGAGATGGCATAGGTCGTTGAAAACCGCCCTTATGGCCTGTTTACATTCTAGTACTACTTGGGTTGAGGAATTGCCTACCGTTTTGCTGGGGCTTCGCGCTGCGATGCGCACTGATAACGAAGTAAGCGCAGCAGAATTAACCTTCGGTAAAACTTTACGTTTGCCCGGTGAATTCTACGATACTTCAATAGATAAAGATTCGTGTGATCAGTATAGTTACTTAACAAAATTCGTGAAAACATTGCTAGTTTTCGGCCGACAAAAGACAGGTTAAATTCACGTAATAAGTATATTTGTTCATTCTGATTTACATAGCTCTAATTTTGTGTTTGTACGGGATCATAGGGTTCACATTATGACGGACCGTTTAGAGTAGGTACTAGATAGAGGTCCAAAAGTTTTCAAAATTCAGTTGCCCTGTCGTGAAGCTCACATATCAATTGATAGGTTAAAGCCAGCATTCCTAGTAAAAGATGATACCTTTGTTTTAAATAACAAAACGGATGTGATAACGACAGTGTTGCAAAATCACAGGAATTACAGCCAGAAGTGCGTGCTAAGCAACACGTAACCCGAACCGGCCGGGTGATACGTCAACCCGTACGCTTCGCATTATGATCAGGTGTTGTATGTTGTAATGAAATGATTAGGGTCCCGTAAGAAAAACATACATTTTATTATATTGTTTAAATAGATCATAGTTATATTACAGATAGTGGTACAGGTAGACTTGAGTGATATTTTGGTGTCTAACCTAACCGAAGTTCAGTTAGGGAGACGTTAATTTCTAGAACAAATTACGTTATGTATTTATATTCATGCCTTTTACATCGTCGATAAATACCTACTGAACATTAAGATGATTAGTTTATAAATTGCGTTAGTTATTATACGGAACTCAGTTATTACTCGTATTATATACCTATAGGTTCAAGGGTTATTATCAATGCTGGTATGTCACGTTGTTCGGTTATGTACATGAAGTATTGTCGTAAGGTTGATTATCCTCTAAATAATTTGCAGACAGTATAATATTACTTAAGCAATTTATTAGTAACTAGCTGTTGCCCGCGGCTCCGCCCGCGTGGACGTCGATTTTCACGTTTTTTTTACCATATCGCCGGTTCTAATCAGCCGATTGTGATCAAAACATGCGTAAGATTTTGAGTCTAACCAAGACCTTTCTAATAAAAAAAGCCGCATCAAAACCTGTTCAGTACTTTTGACGTCCATCGCTGCTGCAAAGGTTTGTTATTGTGTAACCGAATGCTATGTACGTTCTAGTGTGTCATACTTATAATGTGTCAAAATGTGTTGTGTATTTTAAGTACCTATTTTGTGTGTATTTAATTTTTTTGTGTATTCCTTTTGTAAAAGGGGGGAATATTGTGGGGACACACACATACATAATTACGTACGCTATACATATACATACATAGTTATGCATGTTTCACGGTGTCACCCGCGCTATTCCCCACCACGATTTGATTACGCTAGTACATTGTAAGTTACGGTTAAGCTCAGTCTGTACAAACTAAATATACCGATCGTTCGTCCACTTGGAACGTTTTATTTATCACCCGTGCAACCCTAACAAAGTACCTACTCGTATTGTAAGCGTAAAAGGGGTGTAGGTACTGTACTGCTTAGCAAAGCAAAAAGTGGTGACATGTTGGGAAGTGTTACATACTGATAGCAGATCGAATTTGTTGGCAGCATGTGTACCTAAAGCTTAAGCATTATGATCGTCCACGCACGCGACACCCACGCAGAATTTATCGCTAATTGAAAATAAATCTTATTTTATTGACTTTAAAGCCTAAAGTAGAATGGAGTTCTCTTGTCAAAAGGTGACAGCGACTGCGCACTCATAACCCTAGGATATACTAAGTATGCATTTAGCTATGACATCAGATACTTTATACAACACTTAAGTTGTCGTACTGGTCCTATTTTCAGTGCTGAAGGCATAAGAGATATTATGTTATGAAATACCTTTTGAATGATGCAGGTGTTCATTTCTTTGGACACTGTACGGTTTTGATGGACACTGTGGGTACTTTAAAAGGACACTTACGAATACTAAGTATCCTTCTAAAGTACAGAGTCTTACTAAAATGAATTAAAACGGACAGAGCACACTATGCAAGCGATCAATCTTTCGCGATGGCATTTCCTTCAAGTGCAGCGTAGGCAAAGCGTAGACAAACTCGAGAATTTAAAGCCCAAAATCAACACATATTATTTTTAAGTTAGTTAAAAGGTTTAAAAAGTTATAGCGTTTGTTTGAGTTTAGCAGTCTTTATGAAAGCAATAAATTATACATAGGCATGTACGCTCATAATGGAGATAAATTTTATTCTAAGTACAGTTATGAGGACGAGCCGGGAAACTGTGCGGATCGGTTGCGTTTTTAATTTGCTAAAAGCCTTATAACTGTATGCGATACCTTGCGCCTAAAAGCGCTTGTTACCGGTGCTGTTGTGTATATAAAAACATTTGATATACCTACACGAACCTTGACCCTATTGGGTAAATCATGAAATTTGGCGTATTCATGGTGATTCCGCTGGCGCTCTTTGGAGTTCAACGGTAAGAAGTAACTACGCGCTTATAAAGGTTTAAAAGAATTCTCACATTAGGTATGAGGATCAATTATTTCAGTGCTCCTATTACATGCCATTAAAGTGCTGCAACTTATTCCAACTAAATTCTGTTTAAAATGCAGGTTTTTCGGAAGCATTTCACGCACCTAATGTTTCTTTCTAAATCGAATTGTGTGAAGGTCACTTATATTAGGTATATTCCCCTATTGACGCAATCCAGTTTGAAACGTAGCTATTGAGTTGCTTTAAACAATAGAACTCGGCGCTCAATAGATATCAGTTTTATGTTGCAGTGTTTATAAAAACCTTACGTTAAGATATTTGATGTTTAGTTTTACCCTCGCTTTGCTCACGTTCCTGTACCTACCTACAACAAATCAATAATACTTGCTCAATTTTTGGTGATGTATCACAGGTATGAATCGTTTTGATTATATTCACTTACTTGTTATCTACTTTATAATTTAGAATTTTAATTATAAAGTAGGTAAATACTTTCTCATTTCTTGTTCGGAGCGCCGTAGCTGCCGTAGTGCTGCCCCCGTAGACAAGTGGAACTGACAGCGTAAATCACTAACGAAACGAATAGAATACCCAAGCTCGTGATCCTGCCGCGGCGCGCGCGTCGTACGACGGCGACGAGCTTGGATGTGATTGGTTGACCTATTCTATTCGTTTCGTTAGCAATTTACGCTGTGTCACTTGTCTACGGGGGCAGAGCTATAGCGTAAAGATAGATATTCTATGTACAGTTTTGAATTTCCTATCATTTTATTATAATAAGTATAATTGTATAGATATTAGCATTGGTATACATATTGGTATAGATATTCTATCTCACAAAGGCGGGTGAACAATAATTAAATAGTAGTACTTGTGTCTTGTAAATACGCATAGATACATGTGAGTGCGAAAGTTCATGTAACGATAAAAGAAATTCATGTAGCAGTTAGTAGAACAATAAATTTGCATTGCAAGTAATTCATTTTTAAAAGCAATGTGTATAAATATGTTTCATCTATATCAAATTTTATACGGTAACACATGTTATCTCTGGGCAAGACTTATGGCGTTTAGGAACCAAAATATGCTATTGAATGAACACGAGTAGTCCAGTTGACTTTAAAAACTTTGTAAAATATCTAAACAAGGCCTGACATATTGATTCAAACTTCAGTTAAGCGACTTTAAGATCAAATTTTTTGATCCAATATTACCAAAATAACCAATCTTGGTTTAGTACAAAAGAGTAGTTAGGTAACAGCAAAAGAACGTGAAATATTTGGACAATATTTCGGCGCTCCGGTAATGATGCTTATTTATTACACTTGATACTCATAAAGATAGGAGATCTGTTACAGCGGAGCGTCTACCAAGTTTTGTTAATTAATTATTAGCGTATCTCTCAAGACCCATAGTCATTTGTGTTAATTAGTTGCCGAACAGGTGGTTCAGAATAACAAAACTTTATTTTCAATTTCAAGTACCTACCTACCTATTCTGCTATAGGAAGTCCTACGCAGTTTCTAATTCAAACACAAGAGAATCATTCAAGTTATCTATAAGCCCACAAGATAAAACTAACATTTATTCTTTATAGTTTTTGTTTCTGTATTTACTTTTAGTTTTTAGTTCGTACTTCGACCTTGTTAATTAACCAACTACCAAAGGTGCTAACGTTATAATGTAGATTTATATACATTTGCCTCAGCATTAATAGTGTTGTAAACATAAATGAAGTAGGTATAATGTGAAGTGACTGTGTGATAATAAGCAGGTACACATATTTGTAGGTAAATAAAAGTTATAAGTTCGTCGAGAACTGGGTGATGCTATAGTGAAAAAGCACCATAATGCTATATTTTATTTGGGAATTATAAGTGGCATCCACATGAAACTATCTAATGACCAATTTGACTATATTGACAATCAAAATATTGTCGAGTGGATAGAAATTTTGATCTATGTATACCTACGTATGGATGAACAACCAATTCAATTGGTAAATCTGATTTGGCTATCAAATCTGGTGTGGATGCCCTTTGCAGCTAATACAGTTCGTACCTAATATACCTATGTAGATGTAAATGGATACACGCTATGTATTTTATTAATTAAAGCAATCGCAAAGCGTAGTCGCGCTGAAGTTGCATTAATTAAAGTACAGATTACTTTTGAAACTTTAAACAAACCTGGAAGATGGTATTAGAACCCAGAAGTAACAAATTATATAATAACAATTTTATTAGGATTCCAAAATGTCTGAGTTTACGACTGCCTCTGACTTGAGATTCGCTCCGTGATTTAATTGTTACTCGTTCTATAAAACGATGCATAGCATGATAAGACAAAAGCTTATCGCTTTTGATAGACATCTCCGTGAGTAGCTACGCAATATACGAGTATACCTGAGTTGTCGGCCATAATATGTGTTTAAAAAACTAAGTAATTTACTGCCAATTATGTAAAACTTATCGGGCAAATTGTGGAGAACTTAAACGTGCGTGACTGCCATACAACAACAAGGTATTAGCAATTCCAAACTAACTTATATTTAATCACACAATGACGTCAATTCTGTCGTACATTTTCACTAAACTTACCTACCTAACTAAAACTCTAAATTTAATATTCGATTTTATCTTGTTTATTACCACGACTTGCATCTGATTGTTTTTGCCAATTTTGGGAATAAAACAACAGCTAAATTGCCTTTAAAATTAACTTAAAAATTTGAGATTTTAGTTAAGTTTATTAAAAATGTGCATCAGAATGGACACCATTGCCTTGCTTCACCTGACCTCAAACCCGAGTATTCCCCATATTTACAGATCACTTGCTACCAGTCCATTAAAACAGAAAAATATCAAATGAAGCTTTTCCTAAAATTGGATTTTACTCCTTCTGTATAATAACGAACAAATGCGTTCCGCTGATAACGCATGATCGGTCTACAGAATTTATGGTACGGGTAACTGAATTTAAAATTCAGAAAACTTGAAATACAATAAGATATATACGGTTTCCCTAAATAATACGAATATATCTGATACAAGTGGATGTAAATTTACATGGAGGCTCAAAACCATAACTGTTTGTTCTATAATTAACTTCGTCGTTTTTTTAAGTTTTTACTTTATTATGTATTCATGTAAATGAACTCTGTACAGTCAACGTCAAAAGTAGATGCTCAGATGCTCAGTTTAAAATTGCGTTGTAAAACAGTTTTTGCACTAAATAATAAACGAAATAGTTCACATCCTGACGTTCCTAACCTCTTTTGGATTTTTTGTTTCTTTAAGCAAAATAAACCATATTGTAGGTAGGTACTAAATTTAAAAGATGTATTTCTCTAAAGAACCATTAAAATACGTACTGCACTCTATGCACTTTTCTTTATGGGATCCTGCCATTAGGTATTGTTCCTTCCTCGGCTACTATACTAGCTCATTATTTTTTCACATTGTGAAAATTACAATATAAATATAATGCAATTACGATCCTATTAGCTTTTACTGAGTGGATTTTTTTCCCGTTTCGCCTGCCACGGGAACATATTATTGCAGGTATAAAAGTAGACTGTGTTATTGGTGATGATACTCGTAACTCCCACAACACTCATTTACGAGTACTTATGTTATTTAATAATGACAACAGCTCCTTACATTCATTTAAAAGGCTATTAATCCAGCGCTATTTTTTTTTTCTTAACCTATATAATTGTAAACAGATAAGTACTTTTACAATACATTAAAATACAAAACTAAAGATGGTAAAATGTAGGTACATCATGTTAAGAGAATAAAACTTTTCGAATTAGTTAACGGCACATTGACACCCTAAGGCTATATAATTGAACCACCTTTAGATATTATGTTGACAAAGTTCTCCTTGGGCTGTGAAGTCGAAGTGTGAAATGGTAAGGCAACCTTTGTTAAAATATCATTTTGGTAGGAAGACGTCTTCACAATTAAGTGGAACTCGAAAAGATAATGAAGATAATAATATTATCTTGCAGTGGAGTTCAGACTGTCTCCAGTCGTGTTTTGTTCAACTGTTGACTTGTCAAAGAAATTATTTATATTTTATATTGCAGGCAATAACATTATATTTATGTAAAAAGTAGCAGATTTATGTTACTAGGGCACGCTTGTTGAAGACTCGAAAACGTCCCAATTGGGACGTTTTGGGTTTATAGCTATCTTTTTTACTCACGTGCATAACCCATCTTTCATACTACTTTAACGCTAATTGTCAACATTTATGCAGTTATCATGGGGATCAAACTTGAGGCGTCAGTTACTATGAACGTAACATTATATCTTGTGTATGAAATCATTGATTGTGGGTATGTATTGTGATTTAGGTACTAGTCGTCTTTTTTTATAAGTGCATTATGGAATGCGTGCTTATGCATGATGCCTCCGAGTTTGAGGAAAACCCGTAGACCTATGTGGGACTCTCCCTAAAGGGCATACCTTCCCACTAAACCTCACTATGTCCACTTGGTCGCTTTAGTCACATCGCAGGATAGGCAATAGTATGCTCACTGCAATGTGACCAGCGTTTATTGCCCGGCGGCGGGCCCGACTTCCGGGGGTAGGGCCGGCCCTCCCCCCGTACCGTCTCTGTACCTTCGTGGCGAACACCAGCGGGATGGCACGTCGCGAGGCCATTTAGTTGATGGCGGACCCCCATGTCTCCATCCATGGCCATGCGGCGGGCGTACTCTGTACGTCGCCGCACTTGCGCTCTGGGCTTGCGAGGAGGGAGCGTCAGTCCGCTGCGTTCCGTCTCTCTGAGCGCTTCACGTTTTGCCGTCATGATCATGACCGCCTCAGCGAATGAGACGACGGCAGATTTACTAGTCGTCTGGCGCAGGTTTACATGGCCAGATATTTGAATCATTTGTTAAAATAATCACTTACTTCAGTAAAATGACTAACTGACTAATTGAAAACATTTCCTTTCATTTAGTTTTTTAAACATTTTTTTTTTCAGTTAGCTATTTTTCAATATGTAGGGTAGGTGATTTTTGTTTATTCTTTTTTATTCTAACAAACATAATTTTATTACAAACATTTTGAGTTCGGATTAAACCAACACCTGTTCGTCAAGGGATAAGGCTCTGGCGCAGGTTTTAATTTCGAGGTTAGGGGAAGGAACATTTTTAATGAAATTCTATTTATAGTGAGCATACATGGATAAACAACAGACCTTCAATATCACCAGTGAATTGTGGAGATTTGATGGCAGTCGCTTCACGGAAAATATCAAAGTTCGGTCGTTTCGTAATTAGGTTTCGTGAAAGTCGACAGCAATCGAGTAGAGAAATGACGTACCTATATAAACAACATTACAGTGATAAGCTACAATTTGTTTCCGACACCCACAACCAACACGCTATTCAGTTATTCCCATAGGATAATCTGTCAACAGATTCCAATTACCACGGACATAACTTAATTATCACAATCCTATACACAACTGCAACAGAACCGCAAACATTGCGTGTAAAACATCATTTGCAATGTGCGTGCACTTTCAATGTCACATTCTAGCGCTTCGTTTGTTTTGTGAATAGGATTACTGACTAAAATTGAAAACTAACTAAATTACTTAATACCTATTATCTGAATGTATGGGCTAAATGGAGCACCACTAAGATCTACAGAGCCCAAGCAAACCTCACCTGCTAGCCGATACACTTGTTGATTAATGAGGTTCTGGTACTGGTTTTCCACTCAGTCCACTCAGGACTCTACAGGCCAACGGCAGTCGCTCCCATAATTCTCATATCGAAGCCCAGGGTGCATCTGTCGCTGCTTTTTCTCCTTCACTTCACACGATTTTGGGCATCCGTGGCAATGAGACCATTGGCGCACGCAGTCCCTTTTCTACGATACCTATACCTACAATATTATCAACATTATTGTGTAAGTACTTATAGGTATACTTAGGTACTTAGGTATATACCTATATATTTTTGTTATTATTTGTGATTCATCAAGTTTACCTTAACCCTACTTGATGGTAAACTTCAGTGAAGTCAACAATTCTAAAATGTTGGCGTTCATTCAAACGGTCTCAAGATATATACACTCGTACCTTTTCACGGTCCGCCTCAGCAAACAGGGACTATAAGAGGAGGTAAACATGATTGTGCAAAGGTAAATAATTCCAAGTCTTTATCGTCCGGCGATGCCGCAATGTGTAGATTGTTTACACCGCATGGGGTTGACATTTAACCCTGCCCATTTTGTTCTAATAGAAAAGAACAAGGTGGGATTAATTAAAAATGCCACCACTACGCAAATAAAAGAAAGAAAAAAGGTCTTCTATTTCAATGTAGCACAAAGTAATATGTGCAAAAGATAAAAATCCTTTACCCATACTGCAAAAGGAGTCAGTTCAGCGTATTGCCCGGCAATACCTACCTGGCTCTAATCACAGTCCTTTCTATTGTCTTTGTAATTTGCCCGATAGACTTTTATATCATCTGTATGCAAAATATAATACAAACAATAACAAAACAAACAGTCGTCAGGAAAACGCAGTCTGTAGTCGTCTACCGTCACGTCCTTCATGTATGTTTCTTTTTTAAACGTGCATATAAACTCAAGCTTCTCCTCACCGGAGCTAACGCTAAGGTAGGTATGTTAGAATCGATGCGATTAAAACCACAGGTGTTCCTTCACATCTACCTGTACCTAGGTTTTTCTATTCTTATTCGCCATGATTAAAAAAAGATCGATTTATTCTTTTTGCAGCTAATCTGAAAATTAATGTGATACATAGGTACATTTGTGCAACTCGCTTTGTTATGGTTATGCGTCCATTCGGATAGAATATTTTATTTTGTAACAAACTTCCTAAACCTCAGACTGAACTGAAATGTTGAAAATAGCTTAGAATTGATAAGTGACAGTATGGTAATAACTTTTAATACTCCAATATTACTGAAATAAAATTTCAATGTCAAACTCTTAAATGAAGACGACAACGTCAGAAAAGTATTCCCAAAATGCGTAGATGAATAGATGGAGTAATTTTTTGGCTTATATTTCAAATATACCCCTAGAGGAACGTATTTTATCGGTATCGGCTACACGTAATCTCCGGTAGCTTTATGATACGCTTTTGATTCCCTTGTTATTGCGGGTGAACGTTCGTTTTCGCTTATTCTCTTCTGGCACAGTCCCCAATCACTTTCCCCGGTTGACTACCTTTTTTATTATTGTCTACCTTTGTGGCTTTTATCAAAGGATTAATTGTTTTTCATTTGGTTAGGTGTATGCCCTACCCGCTCGTGAGTGTGAACCAGCATTTACAATTATTATAATATTTTCATCTTGGTGACAGCTTTTCGTTCCGTCCCTGTGGCACCTATTTAACTGAAACATGCCCGTAATTTATTAGTTATGAATTATGTACGGAAATTTGCCCGATTGGTTGACACATATATGTTATGATTACTGCTCTACTCCCCTGGGTAGGATAGATAAACAGGCTATTTAACACAAAGATAATTTCCAACTAGTAGTTCCGGAGATTAGCGCGTTCAACCAAACAGAGAAACTCTTTACAACATTAATATAGATTATTTTTCGTAATGCAGTCTTCGACCATACTTGGTCGAAGACTGCAGTAAGAAATTAAATCATTTCGTTCGACACTAGTTGTGATGTGAGTTTAGATTTTGGAGGTTTTAATTTTTTACGTATAAACCTAATTACTTATCTGTCAGCGAAAACCCCATCAAAATCTACCGTGCCGTACCAGAGACTCTTTCGAACAGACAGTTAGACAGACAGACAGATATAGTATCTACCTATAGAAAAACCGACAGATAAATAGACAAAAAAATGCTTTTTGGTAATATGTATCGTATAGGTATATACCTAATTATATGCATTGATTTAAAAGACACTTCAATTTTATTAATTTGTGTGTGATAATACTGATAATGGTTTAAACCGTTTAGTGTGGTTACATTTACAGCACTTGACAATCAGTCAAAGCTGGGTAATGTAGGCTTAACTGACAAATAAAGATAAAAATATATAACTTTCTTTACCTACGAAACTTCGCTATGCATTTTCATCTAATGTTTTTACAGAAAAAATGTGTTGAACTTATGAATCTTCAAATTAAATTATTTTGGTGGGATTATAGATTTTTCCGTTATTTATTTTGTTATTTATGGAAAAAGTATTACAATCTTTGATGAGACAAAACTTATGCTTACCTAATACACACAGTCCATACAACTTCATAACGTACCTCTAATAAATATATTTTATGGCTTTAGAAAAGGCAAGGCTGAAATGAACCACTAACTTTTATCCACTTAAAATAAAAGAAAATTTTAAAAATACAAGCTCATTCGTGCCAGGATTGCCGTCAAAACGGTTTCATTTTTCAAAGCTCGTTTGAAATAACAATTTGAGTTAACAAGGCATCGCTTCAAACGAAGGAATGACATTGCGGTAGTTCTCTAAGTTACGAGTGCTACTCCGGTCTTGTTCCTAGGAGTACCAAACTTTGCCAGATAACACAAAATGTGTCTAAGATAAAAGACTTTCATGGTTAATAAGAGACGGTTATGGTGTATTTCCAGTTTAAACTTGTGCCTGAGATGAATAAAACATTTATTGTAGAGAGTTTCTACATCGAGCATCATCAATTTAGAACCGTTTCGAACTTTACAATTAGGTACAATTAATATTCGCAGTTCCTTTATATCGAAATATAAATATGATTTTACTGTGATAATTCAGTTTTTATTAACCCCCGACGGAAACCCGAACGGGGTGTTATAAGTTTGACGTGTGTGTGTGTGTGTGTGTGTGTGTGTTTGTAAGTCTGTCTGTGGCATCGTAGCTCCCAAACGGATGAACCGATTTTGATTCTGTTTCTTTTGTTTGAAAGATGGGTTGGGGGAGAGTGTTCTTAGCTATGTTTTATAAAAATCGGTTAAGCCATTTCAAAGATATGGGGGGTGGAAGTGATGATGAAAAATTGAATGTGTTCAAATATACTCGTGTTGGGTATCAAATAAAAGGTCATAACTTATACATTACGATACCGCAAGTTCTGTGGAAATCGGTTGAGCCATTCGAAAGATATGAGGCGTGGAATGTATTTCTAATTCTGTAACCACATTCCGCGCAATTCGCATTAGCTCTGAATAATTCTTGATAGACTATACGTATCTTGATATTAAATAATGAATTAGCTATTATACTTAAGTTACCCCTATAAAAAGCATGAAATAAAAAAAATTAAATTAAAAATTTAAAAACCCCCGACTCACAAAAAAAGAACAATAAAAAACCTATAAAAAGTTAAAAATAACTATTATAATATGACCTATCTACCCTAAGTATTGAACCTTTATTATTATTATAGGTAGCTATATTATTTACGTATTCATTTTTTTAACTAACAGCTTGTCTCGTCGGGGACCGCTCACCTAATCATAACCTAATCGTACGTCTGTCTCGCAAGATCCTAACTGTAGATGTTTTGCGGTCCCTCCGACGAGACAAACTGTTAGTTAAAAATATAAATACGTAAATAATATAGCTACCTATAATAATAATAAAGGTTCAATACTTAGGGTAGATAGGTCATAATATAATAGTTATTTTTAACTTTTTATAGGTTTTTTATTGTTCTTTTTTTGTGAGTCGGGGGTTTTTTTTATTATAATATACTTACTACTAAGTGATGCCCCGCGGTTCCACCCGCACAGAGGTTGGTTATCGTTTTTCGTTCGATCGTTCATATCTCTGGTTCGACTTAACCAATTGCAATCTAACATACGACAGATTTTGAACTTTTGATCTGACCAAGACCTATCTAATAGAAAAAAAACGTATCAAAATCCATTTAGGTAGTAGTTTGGCGTCCATCGTGAACAAACAGACAAGTATTTGAAAAAAAACTGTTCAGCATCGTTCATTTTAATATAATTCAAGTACCTATTTTATTTAATACCTACAATATACAGACACAACTAATTTACAAATTTATAATAGTATAAGTACATAATCATTGGGTTCTAGAGTGAAGTATGTAGGTACTAATTAGACATAATGCATCTCTTAACTGTAGTGGTTGCTGTAAGAAAGAACTAATAGATACTTTACAAACACCGAAACAGAAATATAGTTAGAAAATGTCTAAGTCTTACCAATCATGTGAGAATTGAATTCACCACATTCAAATCATGTGAGAATTGAATTCGCCACATTGGAATTCGTAGCGGTGGAAAGGTGACCGCTAATGGTAATAGGTGTGTGGGTGATTTAAGGCCTAATGCCAAGCACTTAACCGTGTACATAAATTTTCATGAATTATTGAATCGGAAGTGTTTCGGTAATCTATAAAGTGCATGCAATGAATTTAGAAATGCAAAGTGAGTGGTTAACTATAGGTGAGTTCTGCATCCCGTTAGCCCTGAAATGGCGCACCTTACTATATGATTGGTCTCCTGCCCTATTAAAATTCTATCTTAATGCCTTCCAAATGACCCTCCCAGATCAAAGTAACCTAGTAAGATGGGGGAAAGCCTCTGAAAAATCTTGCTATACTTGTGGTGAGGCAGTAGGTACCGCTAGGCACTTATTGGTGGGTTGCAAGGTGCTGCTTGATAGAGGTTATTACTCACGCCGACATGATAGAGTACTTGAAATCATACGTGAAGCAGTAAGTCTTTCAGTAGCTAGAGCCCAAAAAGGATTGACTACAAATAAACGACAAATTAACTTTATAAAGAATGGCTCAACTACCAACTCTAAAAGCAAGCCTTTTACAATCCTACACATTAAACATATAATACTAGTAGAGCTTACTGTACCGTGGGAAACCAACATTCCTAAAGACCACACAATAAAATTAAATAAATATTACGACCTAACAAATGAATTTAACAAAAATGGCTATGTTGTTAGTTTATACGCGGTAGAAGTAGGAGCGAGAGGTATACCAGCAAAATCTCTCTATAACCTTCTGAAAGACCTTGGCCTGTCGAGAACTGCAGTAAGTTCTGTTTTAGAACGAGTATCTAAGGCTGCATTAACAGGTTCCTTCCAAATTTGGCTAAGCAAGGCGGGAAACTCGAGCAGTGAAGATGAGCGTTGATGCGCATCTTAAAAGGGGCCTCCTTAAACCTACACCTAGGTCGCAAGTCCTGGGAACTGCTCGGAGTTTCTCCCTCTGCTACACGATGGACCCGGCACCCGCACGGTGAATCCATGGAACGCTAAGAAGTTCGTCTCTCTCTTCTTAACTATAAGAAGTTAAAGCAATAGTATAATTAACCTAATATCCAACAGCCCACATTTCATGCATTTCTCTTTATTTAAATTACCATGTGTGTTAGAAAGATTTGATCCCTATAGTGGACCCTATCGATATTTTTCGGATTTTAGCCGGTGCTATTACCGTGTTGCAAGGCAATTTTCTAAGGTCTTTCAATGCAGTTTAAACTGGTTTTAAAACCAAAATAAAGTATTCTTTTAGTTAAATGGTCTATCTACATTATTTAAGATACTACCCCTTCATGTGGCATTGCCGTGGGACACGGTATAAGTAGAGAGTAGCGTAATCTTCACATCAGCGTTGCTCCCGGTGGCATCATAGCCTTTCACCACCAAACCGGAGTCCACTTTCGGCATTTAACTTTTCAACTTCGGCCGGTCTTTGGTATCTACGGCAGTAAGAAGATGTATAGGTATAACACAGATCATCTGTGTTATATAGGTCAAGTCAGTTTTTCTTGACTTGTCTATGAATAAAATTTTTATCTATATACATTTATACATATATAATAAAATGATAGGAAAGTCAAAACTGTACATTGAATATATTTTGAAAATAATACTTGGAGTGTGATGTACAATCGATACCGAAGGCAAAAATATAGTTTATTTGTCTGTTTGTCTGTTCGTCTGTTCGTCTGTTCATCTGTTCGTCTGTTCGTCTGTTCGTCTGTTCGTCTGTTCGTCTGTTCGTCTGTTCGTCTGTTCGTCTGTTCGTCTGTTCGTCTGTTCGTCTGTTCGTCTGTTCGTCTGTTCGTCTGTTCGTCTGTTTGTCTGTTTGTCTGTTTTTCTGTTTGTCTATTTGTCTGTTTGTCTGTTTGTCTGTATGTCCGGGATAAACTCAAAAAGTACTGCATGGATTTAGTTCAAATTTGGCACGAATATCATTAAGAAGTTGGGTCAACACATAGGCTTCTTCTTCTTTCGTGTCAATGATTCACTTCTTCAAATTATTCGGGCATAAAATTCTGCCATCTTAACCGCGCTGTCAGTGGCCTTATTAAGGTCGTCTTGATTGCAGGGAGTAGTATACCTATATACTATATAGGTATACTATTATCACGCTACCACCTAGGAGGAACGAACAGTGAACCTTTATTTCTTCAACGCATTCTGTAACAACGTGTAATCTAACGACTCATATTTGAATTTTGTTAGGTACTTATTATGTTAAAACCATGCTATAAGCTAGCTTCATACTATAAGCAAACTTGGTGGCGATACCAACCTCCACGCGGGCGAAGCCGCGGGCGGAAGCCAGTATGAATATAAAACCCAGAGGAAGTGCATTCAAACTTCATAAATATGAAACTAGAGTCGTCAAATTCGCACATAAATATTCGACTATTCGCGTCACACAAGATAATGGCGTGATCTATATGCAAATAAATAATATTGAGGTAAGTACCTGCTTGTAATATTAACATAACAGGTTTAAAATAATTGCATATGAGTGTATGTACGATACATGTATTAATTACTCTGTGGATATTACACACGTATGTCACGGGCGAAGGCGTGGCAGAAAGCGATATTGTTAAATACGAAACATAATACTTATAATAAATTCTAATTTTGAATACTCGCTGAACTTTAAAACACCAACAAAAGTAATAGAATATAGCAATGACAGGTTTTTAATAAACATCTGCTATTCAAAGGCATTCAATAATTTTGTCCACTAGACTGTGGGTGAAATCCCAGGAGAGGAAAATATTTGTTCAGCTATTAGATTAATCGATATCCACTTTGTCTTGTAAATTTCATATAATTATTTTGTCATAGATTCTTTCTTGAATAACCACTATTTTCTTAATGTATTAACTGCTTTGTAGTACCAAACTACCTTTACTTATTATGTGCTAGTTCGTTAACTGAAATATCAGCAAAGAAATAATTCTGCTAACTCTAATGTAGTTCAAATTATATAGATTAGTAACCATTCAATACTTTATCGAAAAAGTAGTTAAAAAAAGACATCTTTATAACTTTCATTTATCCAGTGACACACTTCTTTCAGTATCTTAACTCATTTCTAATTTAGCTACTAGTGACTTGACCAATAACTAATCCTTTAATCAACTATGCGATGAAGCTAAACTAGAGTTCAAGTTTTAAAAAACTTCCTGTTCATATTTCTGAAATTCTGGCCTACGACTTAATAAACTTACACAAAAAAAAATCGTAAAATCGGTCAAGCCGTTTCGTAGGAGTTCGATGTCATACACTATTTATATTAGATGTTTAGGTACATATTTGTTTTATAAAACTTTACACAGTTTTTTAAAATAAATTTTAAATTTTGCCTTACGCCAGTATACATCGGTGAGACATTTTGCGGATATGTAATTTGAAATTCAGTTTCAACTATACTCGTAGGTACCTATGTGAAATAATATCATATCCCCATCTAGTTTCATAACTAAAAAATGTTGCATTTCAATAGCATCAAAGATTTTAAGTTCAAAATACTTAGATAAGGCAAGCAAAGTATGTACATACGCTGCACGAATAATCGCAAGAGGTCTCCAGAAAATGCTTCGAACGTGTTGTGTGTTATGCATTGAGCAATATTATATTATCAGATATAATATCTGTGTAGCATAAGTAACAATCTATTGTCTGCCTCACTTTGCCTCTAATGCTACATTTCTACTTTATAGTAGTTTTATTGTATTCTATTTTGCGTTCCAGTTACAATATGCTTCGCATTGCCAAACCCTTGTACAAATTTTACAGTATGGTTTCATTTTAAAAAGCTGAAAAGAATTTCAAGGGTTTCTTTTAATCTGCTTTGTTTCAGAAGACAAAGCGTTTTTAATTGAACACCTCATCAAAGGCATTCGATTTTGAACACAAAAGGTATACGGAACAGGAAACTTAGGCAAACAAAAGGTAGTCTGTGGCTAACCACTGTGCGAATGATAGCTATCTACTATAGAGGACAATTTGTATACAGTCTAAGGGTTTGCAATGCTCCCTTCATGATTAGTTTACGGGAATGCCTTGCATACCGTTGTACCGACTTTCATGAGCTCATAACCAGTTCTTAATAGTTTGAAAGCGAAAACATTTGAGTGTGTTTCTCCTTGAGTTCAAAAAACTCTAGGAATGCTCCTTCTTACACGATATATCTTTATAACTCGCTCTAGCACTTTGAAAACCAACATTTTTAGGTTTATCAATGTTAGGTAAACCTAAGTACCTACCTATAATGCTTGTTAGGTATGTAAACTTTTTGAACAACATTATTCTTTTATTTTTCTTTTGTCTTTCTTGTGTAAGTATCACAGAAAAGAGAAGTAAGGTAAGTATCCTTTTTTCAATCCGCTGCTTGAAAGTAGTATATTAACTGGAATTAAGGTAGGCAGTATATCCGTCTGACATTATACTTAGTCTACTAAAAATAAAATACTGTGTCAATATTGCGTAACCTTCCCTAATCGTCGGAATTAGCTTTTTATGGCAGTAGGCAGATTTGAATGCGTGGTATGTTGATGCGCTCCAACCCCCTGGCTTAATTCTTTAATCCCATTTTACGACATGCTTAGAGAATGACTTTCACTTTTTATTTGATGGGATAGTATAAAACAGGGAAGGTATATTTAAGAGGAGAAGATTATTTTAACGAAATATCGTCTATTTTGAAAAATCTATGTAAAATATATAGGTATGTATTTTTATACCTAATTTATTACGAACGTGGTATTAGCGCATAATAATCCAACTACCGAGAAATAATAGTACCTAGCTGAAAATTTACAACTACATACTAATTAACGTTCAACAGCTTGAACAGCAGTTTATCAGATTTAGTTTCCGAACCATGACTTCACACAACGAGGGTTGCCCAACGGCAAACTAGATAAAGCAAGCTAAGTTTATCAAGGTCTAACTGCCGCACTCAGAGACGTTTAACGGATACTTAAGTTGTTCCTTAGTAAAATTTGAAAAAAGTTACCACTCAGAGTCAGTTAAGGATTCATTAACACCCCTAATGACACTTTAAAGTTAAGTGATACAAAACCCTTACTTAACTTTTAAGGATTGATTTTTACATCTAAAAAATAGAATTATCGTGAGGAAATCCTCATGGATACCCACCTCGTGGCTAGCCGTGCCCCAATTAAGTCTTTACCTATGAAATTGCCGTTATGTACGAAAAAATTAAACGATTTTATTTTCATGTATTTTTATTTGTATTAATCGAAGTAGTAATTACCCATACAATCAATGCATCTTTGCCAACGCAGCGGCAGTTTATTGATGCGGTGAGCTTCTAACCCCAGTTCTTGCGACTTGGAGACCGTCTGCTGTGCAGTAAAAGGTCGCACATTGTCGTGTAGGAGCAGCGGAGACGAGCGATTGAATGCTAGTTGCAGATGTGCCAGTTTCTCCATCATTGTGTTTAGTTCTTCACAGTATACATCTGCAGTAATGCTCACCCCGTTTGGTAAGAAGCTGTAATGAATCACACCGGGCGCTAGACCACCAAACAGTCACCATCACTTTTCTAGGGGTAAGTTTTCGTTTAGGGCATTGTTTAGGTGCTGAACTAGGATCCAACCAACTTTCCGAGCGCTTGCGATTATTAAACAGAATTCATTTTTCATCGCAACTAACAATATCATTTTAAAATTCCTTTATTTCTGTGTCTGTTGAACAATGCACAATAATTTGACATTGGCTATATTGACATTGGCAGTTGTCAGTGATGCCATAGAATAAAAGAGTCCAGATGTTTTATTATCAGTATATGAAAATAGGTATTTAATTTCATCTATATATAAAAACTAACAGTAAAAGAACGGATTGTAATTTATATTACTATAAATAAAAGTTTTTAATATGTTTAATATTATTTTTCTACTTTTTACTGTTAACGCTTTTTAGGTGTGGCTACACCGACGCCTTATCGATGCCCTATCGATACTGTGATTTTGTCACTGCACCGCTCTACAAAACTTAAAGTTGTGATTAACTAATGTACCCTTAAATTATGACTCTGGGATGTTCCATCAATTAACAGATTTAATGATAATTAGTTAAGTATCATTTAGGACTAATTTAAGGAACCTTTCTGAGTGCGGCAGTAAGCATTTTATTAGTGGATATATTCAGTTTATAAATTGTAGAAGGAAACCTACGCTGCAACATGCATTTTATTTTATTTTTGAATGATTCATGTAACTAATACGATATCCATATTCGTATTAATATTATCAATGTGAAAGTAACTCTGTCTGTTACGCATTCACGCATATAAGTCACGACGAATAGGGGATAAATATAATGAAAAATATAATTGCAAAACGCAATTTTAACCCAAGTCATATCAATCAATCAATTTTAGCCCACAGTAGCTCAATAGGTACCTACTTTACTAGTGCTGAGTGATGAAAAAACAATCTCCAGCCAACAAATAACGTATCTTCATAACGAACTTGATGGATACAAATAAAGACTCTAGAGTTACAGCAGCCATTTTTCTTAAAAAAACCAGCCGCTTAGTCCACAGTAAACTGATAACAAGATAAAGTGAAAACGTTTGTTCATTTTTATAAAAAGAGGCATTGAAACGCTCATCATGATCGCGATATAGGATTGTAATATATTTTGGCTGTCACTCGTTACGCTAACTATTCGAATGTTTATGTTTTGTGCTTGTCCTACTAGTCTCGTTTGTATTCAAACTTTGGACCCTGGGGTCCGTTCACTCTTTCTTGACACCTTTCCTTTACCCCGCGAAGAAATCCTACGTCAGATCTGTGACCGTAGTGACTGTCAATCAGCAGGTATACTGGCATGTAGCTGAGAAATCCTGATCGTGCCTCGTACACCGATGATTATCATCATCTACCTGCCCTTGTCCCAATTATTTGGGGTCAACGCAACATGTCATCATTCTCTTCCATACAATCCTGTCAGATGCCATCTCCTCCTGTGCCTCATAGAGGGTTCCAGCGACTGGGCCCGCAATACCTATCATACTTAGTCGCAATTTACACTATTGGGCACTAAACAAAATAACAACAACAACACTAAAAAATACAAAGAAATGCAAAATTAATTAAACCAAGAACTTCAAAGTGAATTCTCCATCAATGTTCATGACAAATTAATAAACCCGCGTTTTCTACATCGGTATTTAACTTGACAAAGCTATCAACAATTTTAGCGAAACGAATTCCCGCAGCTATTAATTGGTATCCCTGAATACGACAGAAATAATATTACATTCCATCACGAGTGATGTCCGGCACAGTGTCGTGTAAGTGTCAGACAATGATTTTTTGTGATTTACCTAACTTAACAAGTGGATAGGAAAAGCCTTCCAAATATACTGAGCCGAAAGAAGTCAGCATCTAACTAAAATTAAATGTTGATAAATTCCGCACAGGCTGATTCCCTTTCATCTAATATTCTACCTCTAAAGCGTAATAAATTCTATATAACGAAGTTTTACGATCAAAATAATATTATCTTAATGTAATGTTATTTATGCCATAACAAAAGCATAAAGTTGTTGTTTAAATTATGTAATGAAATAAAACATGTTTGTTCAAATAAAGCGATTGAGTAAATAGCTATCGTCTTACAAGCAAATAACATATTTTGCGTTGCGTTTCGTGCATCCAATTTATTAATATGCTAGTTTTTAAAAGTTTATAACCTATGGTCTGGTTTCGCCCTGGTGCAAGACTCATATTACGTGACTAAAACAGCGCATTTCATTGGTTAAAGAACCTACGAGTACAGAGACACGAATCTGCATTGCCGTTCTGCAAGAGATGGTTTTTATATAGGCGTGAAATTAAAGAAAAGATATGGCATGGATAAGGCATAGACGTGACTAAACTTATTATATAGCTATCGCTACAAATGCAATGGCGTATCGTACCGTCTCCTCTTCTCTTCTATATACTCTTTATCACGTCCGCGCCTTACTCGTGCCATAACCGTGCCGTATCGTTTTTGTTTCTATTTTCTCCTTATCACTGTGAGGCGCGAATTATACAGCTTACTACTCTGTGATAAAGCTCGAAGAGAAGACTTTATTCATGCATTCCATTCCTTTTCTAAATCTCCCTTGCACATTTCATTACTATTAATTTGTCAGGGAACCTGACTGAGGCTGATCATACTTTATGTCTTTATCTTATAAACTGACACTTTTAATTGCAAGTAGAATTATGTTCTCCGATATTGCGGTAGTTAAATAAACACACGTGAACTCTTTCCAGTTGTTAAGAAAGGAGGCTTTCCTCTTTGGGCTGGAGAAGAATATAATCCTGACCTATACCTTTTAACTCTTATACTAAGATTGTAATCACTTCAACTTCACAATCCGTATCAATAAACCGTGTGAATTAGTCAAGTTTTAACCGACATCCATTCCTATTACCTAAGTCTAGTTTAAAATATTAAGTGCTTGCGGTAAAACACACAGGTCCTCAACGATGTTTGCCTAATGTATATTACATGTATCAAATAAAATAAGGGTTTAACTGAATTAACTTAGTATACCTTATTATATTTATGTAATATGTTGTCAAACATCGTTTACGATCTTTTACAACACTGGTGGGTTACATTACATCAACTACTGGTTGGTACTGGGTCATAGTGAATATTTGTGCTATTGCTGTGCGTATTAATTTTTTCCTACTATTAGGTAGTCTTTTAAATTTATACTGGGTATAAATATACCGATAATTAAATAATTATGACAGAGAAGGAAAATGAGAGATTACATTCCTCATGTCCATAGAAAAAATAAATTTTGAAAAAGAAAGTAGCAAATTTATTATTAAACAACACACAACACACAATCAAAGAAAAAGAACTTGAAAAGTTCGTGTTGCCATTTCTTCCTTCACCGCAAGAAGGGGAAGGAGGAAGCTCACCGTATTGCTAACTGGCGGCACCAGATGGCAATTTAATCTGGACATTTTCCATCAGCAATGTTCACAAACTTAATTTGAAAAAGTCAGTGAATAACCATAGTTCAGTCAATCGTATAATTTGCAATAGGTACAATTAAAGGCACAATATTTACTGATGGAATGTGTCCGCTATAAAAATTAACGCGACTCGTAACTGAACAAACCAAGTAATAAATAGTCTAGATGCAGAAAACTTGCATCAGGTATTCAAACGATCTTATCAAGATCAAAATCTGAAATAGATAAGAAGAAGGTATTTCGATGTAAACTTGAATGAGTACGTATACAAAAAACATCTTGTTCTACCTTCCAGTAACCGCAAACCCTACTTAACCTAGTCGAACAATTAATAGAGGGGTTAAAGCCATAATTATGTAGAACCTTTATAGAGTTGAACGTTAATTAAATGTAGATAGATACAGGAATCATGTTGTGAAAACAACATCTAATACTATTATAATGGAAATGTTTGTTTGCATTTCTGCGTACTGCTCATAAATAACTAAATCACCAAACTACTTTGAATTATAATGAGCGTGAAGTTGTATCATAACTCACCCAATTCCACAATCCTCACCATTAAATCATCTTTGTCGAAAACAGTATTCAGATAGAAGGATTGTTATAGCACTTACACTTTAATGGAGTTAACTGAGAAAACTTTACTTCGAGCGTTAATGAAAAAGCGAAAAGGCCCAGCGAATTTGTAAACATAAAATGTTTCAAATAGTAACGAGAAATTTTCTCGCTCGTTTCAGATTCCGTAAGAGAACTGTGTACAGTGTAATCAAAATTATACGAGTAGTGCGTAATCCAGTAGTGTGATGGCGTGTGAGACCTCGCCATTTTCCTGGAGGATAGACACAAAACATTTACATTAAAAGGTAATAAAAAATCTTAGGGAGGGGGACAAAAAAAGGCTATGAGTAAGGATATAATTTGACTCTAATGTTTTAGTACAATGAACGCGAGAGACTCATTTATTATGCCTATGTAGGGCAGAAATTAATTTCGCGATTCTGAGTTGCCAGGGAATATTTTTCTTTTGCGTACCTATTGTATGTAAAAAAGGCATAGACTGAATTATTAAGCTACGCAGTGCTTAATTGATTGATCTGCCAGTTCAGTGTGGCATATATTAGTGTCTGAATAATGTAGTGAATCAACGGGGACGACAACCGTTGATAATTACCTATCACTGTGTGACGTAGGATACAAGGACCTTAATTACAGTTATCGAGGTTTCAGTTACTAGTTGAAAAGCTCATGTCAATCACATAACTACGTATGTTGTTCTCGAATTATTTACTACATGTATTTGTAAATGTATTTATAATCAAATGTATTTATTTACTACAAATACATTTGCTTTATTATCTTGTGATAAAAAATACCTACTTTACATTTAAACATAATTATTCTATTTATTCAAAAGTCACAAAATTAAATTAAGCTGCTATGATAATGTTTCGGATATGTACTTATAGAAAAATCAAAAATACCTTTTTATTTTACACTCAATAGCGCAATCAACGTTATCAATAAAGTTAACGTTGTTACCGCAGAATACCTATTATTATACTTTGTTACTGTATATATTATGTACTGTATATGTATTGATGAATGATGAATAGTATCGCAATAAAATATTTTATGTAGGTATGCAAATATTTTGTCCTTATCCTACATTTATTGTTAGAATGAGAAGAGTTCAGTAACAAACTCTGAAATCAAACTAAGTATGTTCACACACAATCTGACTAAATTCTAACAAGAGGTGCATATTGTTATATCTATGTAAGAACACAAGAACGCTTGATTTATCACCAACTTATAAATGGCTTGTTTTTGTCGAAGATACGCCAAAATACCTAAGTATTTCGTTTACGTCTCGCCTCCGCCTGTTCGCTATTCACCCTACAATATTCAAGAGAAGGAAAACAGCTATAATTTATACAGAGCGAGACCGAAGTATCGGATTTGTAGTATTAGATAAAGAGAGCAACAAACACAAGGGATCTTGTTGACGTAGCTTTGAACAAATTGTGATAGTACGTGACCATATTATATGTAATAAAATTTGTATATCTCATTTCGTGCCTCTATTTCTGGATTAATATTAGGTAGATCATTTCAGCTAATGGGTGTTCTTATGTGACAAATCTGTTCTCAGGTGGAGTGACGCTGAGAAGATTGAATAATATGTAACACGTCACAGATCAGTGACGAACACAGACTACACTACACTAAGTGTGAGTGGCAAACAGTCTAAAGTCGACCAGCGAAGATGGGTAAGAAGAACTCGAAACTCAAACAAGACACGATCGACAGATTGACGACTGCTACCTACTGTGAGTACTCTATCTTTTCATACCGTTAAATTATTACACATCAATCTAAGCTGGTACACGACATATGAAGAACGAAGATCTATTTTTTGAAATAACATTTTACTGAAAAGTAACTTGGACGACATAATTATCCATCTATCAACATTAATCCGCATAGAATAAACTTATGTGTACACTGCTCACGTTTCTTTCTAAGGATAAGTAATAACATATCACACAATTTACGCTCTACGTCTCAGTTCACTAAGAGTTAACCAAACCTTATTGTAATACAATCATCCCTCGAGCCTTTTCCTAACTCAGTTGGGGTCGGCTTTTTGATCTTACAACGAAGCGGCCAACCTTCGATATTTACCGTGAAGCGACTGCCATCTGACCTCCACAATCCATTGGCGATATCAAAATTCTATAGTTAGGCCGGTAATCCATTTTTCAGGGCTTCAACTACCCGTAACAACTCCCAAAGATGTTCGCTTGGGAACCATAATGTAATAAAATAAATTTAGGAATTCCCAAATAGAGATGTGACGTTCATTGACTCATATTCAACTAGGAAGGTAAAGTTACTTAACCATTGAGGCAATAGAAACTAGATTACAGTAGTAATTCGTAAGCTAATAATACCCAAGTTCATTACTTTACCTACTGTGCATCTTATCGCCCTTATCGCGGTAGCAGCGCCGACCTGGAATTGAGTTCCCACTTTGCATTTTGCGATAAATGGCTTCTATTATCTGTGGCAGTACTTAAGCTTTTATAGTATTGGCATACACATAAAACTAAACGCCAGGATTAGCGTACCTTGTAATACATGTATACAGAGTCTTTACAAAACAATTTATAGCGATAACTCTGCAGTTAAACCAGTTTTAATTTTCCACCCACGCACGTTGACACTAGAATTGACCATTGTTGGGAAATTTGTATTTCAAAGAAAATGTAATATAACAAAATCATTTATTTGAATGCATTTCACATTCAGATAAATATTATTAAAGCTACCTATAAATGATGATTTTAATACAGAAAGTTACAGAACAGAGGCAGCTCTACAGAAACTGTAAACAAAAGGCGGTAAATGAGTTGTTTATTTTTACAACATAGGCGGCAGACAAGCACACGGCCCACCTGATAGGAAGCGGTCACCGGGGCCTATGGACGTATGCAACACTAAGTGTAACAGTTGTATATTTCAACAGTTAATAACTAAAATCCCATCTGGCCTAATCTTATATAAATAAACCAGAACATGCACTAACGCACGAACGCGTATTATAACATCCCACACCACCCATTGTTATTCAACTACCACACCTTTTCAATGTTGGTCATCCGTTAATTAACAGACGGAAGCACCGACGACGTTTTAATCTCAACAATGCAGCATGATACTACGAGTATATTTATTAAGCCTGCTTTGCAATTTGTCAACTTTCCGTTTTCATTTGTTTTGCAATGATTAAAAATCGTGCCAATTAATTATTGCAGGAGCGTTTTTGATTAGTACAAATTAATATAATTTGTCTTTTGGACACAAAATATTGGGTTTAATTATTGATATTTCATTTAATATCATAGTTTTTTATACGGAACTTTGATGTATGGTTTATAACGGCCTCCCTAAAAGACAAACATTTCTATTTTTACTTCAAAGTAGCAAACTATATGGTTACTTACACACATAATTATAAAGGCCCATCTCTTTCCCATTACGGTAGTTAGAGACAAAAAAATCACACATACTACGATCCTGGCATACGCATTTCGCTGCTTCTACTTTCTTGATTATTTTCATATTATATCCGCGCCAGCGTGTGTTGTCTCCTTGATCTGATTGCGCCCAAATGTCGATCCTTATCGGATTGGTAAATATAATGTTCTTCTTCTTTTCTTTTTCTTCTTCGTTCTTTGTTGCGGCGTTTTTGCTGAATTATTTAACACCTCTTCGCGTTTCAGATCTACCAATTAGAGACAGACACATTGAATAGACTTAATTCTCATAATTATGAGATAAATCTATTTTATCCATAAGCACATGTTTGTTGGTGTGTAGCATGGTTGCAGCACTAGGCCCCTTATAACAACAGAATGAATGTTGATTAAAAAATCGGATAGCAGATACCCCGGAGTGTATTTGGATAGATTGTCTATTTGAAATGGGCAATAAACGTTACACAAAACTCTGCTTCAAGTATTCAGCATATCGTACGCTGAACGTAATGAATATTTTCTAATCATAAATATAAAAACATATAGGATCTGTGTTGTCATCTCGCAGTGTTAATATATATTAACAGAAAATTGAAGTGAATGCGACACTGATTCATGGAAAATTGGGAAAGCGTGCGTGCCTTGCCTCCATGAACACAGGCACGCCTTCACCTCGCGCCTTACGGCTATTTATCGTAACTTTGTAATCACTTTGCCATAAATTATTTTAAGACAGTCTAGGTCATGGCTTGAGCTCCATCTTCCAAAAAATTAAAACTAAATTGTTTCTCATTTAGACTTAGGTATTTATAAAGTTGATAACTTTTAACATTTGATGTACTTACTTAACTCTTTTCCAACTACAAAAGTATTCAGTAATTTTCTTTTTCTCGTAAATCTCATGTAAGTCAAATTATGCCTCAGATATTAGTAGTTAGTTACCTAAAGTATAGGTTTAAGAAGACAGAATGTCACTACGTATTATAATTTAGCATTGATTATGCAACTTCATTGTTGGAAAAATTATAATTATACTTGCGATAATTGCTAAATAATTTCAACCTACGACCAAAACTGTGTATTGTGTGAATTTATAGTAACGTTTAAACACCGTTTAGAATGTAATCTGGGATTATGCAAATAATATAAATAAGAAAAGTAGGCCATACAAACTTAATTTAAAATCATGCTTTTAGACTTTACCCACACTGAACTGAAACTGGCCTTTAATTTTGAACTTCACTCAAACCATGCCATCAAGCTGAGTGAAGTCCGAATAAGAAACCAAACATAAAAATAAGTAACGTAACTATTCGTGTTTTAATTGTAATAAATCACATTCTAAAATCACAGATCACAACAACAAAATGGTAAATGTTTTTTTTTATATAGAATCAATAAGTTACTGGCTCCCAAAATAGGCCAAGCGTGGCGTACTTCATAAACCATATTGATATGAATAATATTACCTATTACCATATAAGACTTATTTGGTGTTTTTATTCAACTTTGTCGTCCAGTTAAGGCGGTTTGAGTAGAAAATATATTAATTACATTTAGAACTTTATTGCTTTTATAATTATATTCAATATCAATTGGTAGAGAAAAAGAGAGGATGAGTAGGCCCACTTTTAGCTTTTACTGGTCAGTAGCAGCTAATTTTATTCATTGTAGCCTAAAGCAAAAAGATGTTTCGAGGCTGTCCTTAGTTTGAAAATCGGCTCTACACAAAAGTCTAGATTCTGTTTAATTTTAACTTTGGCAACATACTGTTCGAAACATAATTTCACAATAATTCAAAAGTTTATTTCATTTACAATAGTTTACTTAGGCATAATTTCACAGTACTATGGTTTTTGTTACTAATTTCAATTTCAAGCCTTTATTTCAACTTAAGTATTATTTTGTGTTAGGTCTTGCACAGCTGTACTCTTACTCAGCCTATCTTTGTGGCACAAATGCCGCCTCTCTTTCTAGCAAGGTTCTGCCACGGAAGACCTATATGGGTTAAACTTTACTTTAAACAAAATCGGTCAAATCGTTAAAGCAGTTTCCGAAGTAGTAGCAGCAGTACAATAATTAACTTTTAAACTTTCGCGTTCCATGATTCTAATAATATGTAAATGGGAATTAACGCGATTATGGTATAGGTATATACATGCCTTTGGTATGCCTGACGTTTCGACCAGGTTACACCGGCCGTGTGTACCTCACGGCGGCTACCTTACGGACTCGACGACGGAGGGCGTGCGCAGCTGAGACAGTCAGCCTGTGACCATGGTATACCATCATCGCGTTAATTCCCGTTTACATATTATTAGAAGCAGTACAATAAGTATAAAAAATTGCTCAGATAAAAGTACATGTTCTCGGTTTGGCTTCTTTCATGCAATTCATTCAATAGATGCCCCAACTTCGGTAATTACAAAAGATGCCTGGTAATATCGAACACTGGACGAATTGACAATATTGAAATTTGGTATACCTACACTCTGTATAAGCACGCCGAATTTCCATACAATTATAAAGGCAAAACAGTAGCCACCGATACCTGTAATATGTGTCGTATGAATTTATGCCACTAATCGACGACAGCGGTCTGAATGCCAACTGTGATTATGCTAATTATGTAATCGACTAAAAGTAGATCGAACACCCAAATGCCCAGACAATCTCTAGTCTTTGAGTATGTAAACTAATCATAGTATATATGCTAGACATAGCTTGCTTTAACTAAGGCATCTTACCAAATAAGTTGCCAACTCAAATATATGGTGAAGTTAAGTGACGAAGTTTACTTATGGGTAGCGTCAGGCCGGCTGTGACACGCCATTCGTGTTCCGCCACTCCCTAAAAATATAAACAGAATTGATGTATACTCATAAAAAACAGGACTAATGCCTAGCTACCTGCCGCCCTACTTCCAAATGTCGTCAGAATTATCCCATCAAGAGCTGTCTACTAATATCAAAGGGTTTTATTCTTTTACTGAATGAGATAACAAAATATTAACATAATATATATTTTTTTATACCACCACCTGATGGGAAGCGGTCACCGTGGTCTATGGACGCGTGCAACACCAAGGGCATCACACTCGCGCAGCCGACCCTGCAAAAACCTTCCAATGCCCTTCTTGAAGAACCCCATATTGTAGTCGCTAGGAAAAACCACGGCAGGGAGAATATGTTTCAATAATGTTCCTGTTTCTATCGAATATTCTGTCAATTGGGAATGACGAAAAGTGAGACAGTTCTTTTGAACTTCAGCTTTATTGAAGCTTATGGGAGGAGGGTAGTTAGATAGGTATAGCTATAATTCGGCTTTTTTTTCACTTGAAAATCACTGGAATGAATACTGAAACGGTAAAAATTAAATGATTATGTCATTTCTGATTTTCGTATATCTTGAAACTTATATAGTTAAGTTTCAAGATATAGTTATAAAAACGATTTTCAAAATATATTAACGTTTCTATGTCCTACGTCTTAATAAAGTCTTTTTAAGTGCCTGTCGCCAGCGGCTTCACCGGCTGATACAATTTTCGAATCTTCGCTCTGCTACCCTGGGGGTACCTAATGTTCCAGAAGTGCTGAAAAATGTTTTGTGTTTGTTTTAAGTGATTCCACTCCAGTTATCCCTCAAGGTTTGTTTTTTTATGAAATACCTATTTGATACCTGTGAGCAGATTTCGCAAAGAAATTTCGCGGTATTTTATTTTTATGCCGGTCACGTCAATGTGTCTTCGCCTCGCCTGATGGTAAGCTAAGGGTATAGACTCAAGAAGGGGGTCCCCATTACATACACCGACAATACCATAATGACGGCCCTCAACTTGACAGCCTCATTAAATGCTTTTTCACACTCTGCTTAGAGGACCCGGGACTGTAAGGAGATAGGAAACACGTGAGCTGGTAAAGAATTCCAGGTCTTTATGGTGCGGCAAAGAAAATATACCCAAAGTTAGTAAAAAATAGCAAAATGTTAATCTGGAAAGGGAAGTGGATAGACATCGTAACTAGTTCTTTGTAACTAAAGACACAACCTTCCAATCCGTCTCAGTCAGTAATTGATATTACTCGTTTCTTGTCACGAAACGGCGACTCTTTCGTGCGAAGGGTTGCAAATGTCGGTGAGGCCAAGGCTCGCGTGCCTGCGGCTACTTTTGCTACTCGAAGTGTCGGCATCCGACCATTTCTGACACCCCACACCGCTTTGCGACGAATGCCAGCAATTAGATTGTATGAAATGTTTCACAACTGTTTTATTTTCATTACTAAAGTTGAATTCACAGCGTGAAGGTATGTTTCAGAGATAAACAAAGGTAAAAGTGATTGAAAATTTAAGCTTAATCGCTTTAGTAGTATCGTATTTCTTTCAAATTATAGAGGATTTCCGACAATCCTCTCGTTGAGTAATGAAAGAATTACATGACATTTAAATATAAAATGATTCGTAATGAAAGCCAGAGAAGGAGAGAAAAGCGATAAAATTGAATAATATTTGTGGGCGGCAGCATTATAGGCACCGTCACTAAGACCCTTGAGCCTTTGGAGTTTCCGTAGAGATGTTGCTACTTTTGCAGCATTTTATTGCCTCTACCATTACGAGTGTTTCGATAAGTTCTTTCTATTATTCTTACTCTATTCTTTCCTTCCTAAATCAACCCGTCCAAGACTGAGGTGTCAAGCATATGCAATCAATTCCAACTGAAAAAAAAACGACATAGTATCTCTCTTCTTTCCTGCACCATAAAGACTTTGAATTCATCACTAACATACGTACCTAAACGTACCTCCGTTCTTCTACAATCCCGAGGTTGCTAAGCAGGCTGAGAAAATGCTTCTATCGAGGCCGTCAAAACTTCATTGATTGCCTTCATTGTATAGAATCTGCTTCCCGCTTACAATCAAGCGGAGTGAAGTCACATTAATGTGTTTTACATAAAAACACCGTTTCAGGGAATTCCCCGATCCTCTGAGAGTACGTTAAGCCGTCTGTCCTAGTCACTTTACGAACACCTGTGGCATTCGTTAAAGGTAGTTGGAGCCCTAAAATTCCGACAACCTGGTCTAACTACAGATCCTCACTACTGCTTGGCCTGTAGAAGTCAGATGGCAGTCGCTTCATGAAAAATATGGAAGCTCGGCCTTTTCGTAGTTAGACTGAATGCCAACGAATAGCGCTGGGAAATTTTTTGATGGAGGTGAATGGAAGGTGGTCTTTTTATTACACAACAATCTTTTCTTTCCTCCTCCATAGTTAAGTTAATTAAGTGTCATATAAGAGATCACTCCGAAAAGTGCTGTAGGTACGTTACGAGTAGGTACCTATTATAATATACCTACCGACATCAAAATATTTGGTTACTACGATATTTTGTTTGCAGAGGCTTTGCCCCGAATACGTCGTTATGTTATACATTCTGTGCCCAAAGTGACTTGGCTTATTACAAACGACGTCGGGTAAAGTATAAAATGAGTCAATATATTTATAACAAGTACTTTTATTACAAGTATCTTAATTATTTCACTGTGTAATTACAATGAGTCGATATTATATTATGTATGTATATCAACCTCACCTGCAAGCCCTACACCACAAGCTCTTTTACTTATCTGGGTTTTATGAAGCGACTACCGTCTGGTTTTCTGCGCCAGAGCCTCGTCTGTTAGTCAGTACATCACAGTCGATTACTTCGAATAATTAACAGTTGGATGTATTATTGATAACAAAAAAAACGATAACATAATCAATGAACGTAATTTTTGCCGCTTCCTTACTATTCTTTCTTTAATAATAAGCTCAGTTAAATAACTTATTCTCACTCTGGGGATGTGCCCAATTAACTTATTAATCTTGTGTGAGAAGTGTTCTGATGTCGGTGCAGTATTTAGTGAAATCCAAACAAACAACCTCTTGATTAATACATCCATAACCCCATAACTAATTCATTCCACACACGGCTTCTGAGAAGTGACAAACGGTTGACAAATTACACATGAAATTGCTAATAAATCAGATTAATTTATTACGGTGGCCTATTAAATGCTAATTGAAATTGATCCCTCTATTATTAACTGGTCGTACCTACGTACGGATTAAAAATTAGTGTGCTGGATTCAGAAATTTTAACTAAAATTTCGAAAACATTTTGGTTCATTACCATTAATGAACGTTAAATAAAAAATTCTACTTATAATATAAAAAATGTAAAAGTTAGTGAGAATCGGCGAATAGATTTTTCTGAGCACAAAAAATTTTTTTTAGGCTTTCTTTTTGATTCATTTATTTGTTTTTCTGTATGTTCGCGAAGGACGCTAAAACTACTGAACCTTTTTTGAAGCTTTGGTTTTTTAAGTATCATGAAGGCCTTGAACAAATAATTTGGCAAAGCCGCGGGCATCGGCTTGTTTTATATAAAGTCTAAACATAATATAAAATGTTATCGTATCATTTTAATAGGAGCAACTTAATTTAATGGCCTTTACCTTCAGTTACAATGTGTCAAAGTGTCATCAAGACCGAGCATTACTCAGAACGCTACCCATTAGTTAATGTGGGACCTACACATATACCTACGTGACCTGTCCATATTGTATTTCAGTTAGTTAACTTTATCGTTACCTGTTCAAACGGTACCATAGTTCGATTAAGTTGATCGATCAATCGAAATTCAATTAATTACTCGCGATACGAGAATGTTTCAGTGCTTATAGTTCGATTGATTAGTCGAACGTATATTTATTAGTCGAATTTGGAATCCAACCGTAAATAAAAGGGGTAACTTGCGGAAAAATCAACCCATCAAGGAATAACTTTCCTTCGGAACAAAATCTACAAAATGCAAAATGAGCAATGTCACAGGAACCAAGACGGTTTTTCTATAAACTTAATCCGTCAGATTGACTGCACCCCGCCTTACGATAAGCACATGAATAGCTACGACTGCGATAAGTATAAAATGAGGAGAAGGAAGCGAAAAATAATTTTGTGAACTTTTTGTGAAGTATTTTTATGAAATTATGTCCGGGCATAGTGGCCAACATGATTCCTGATGCCTTCGCTTTTTATCGTAACCATCCCTTTTCTCTGCGGCGTTTATTTTCGTATGAAACAAATACAGAAAGTTATTTTCATAATTTTATATGACTATGCTTTTTATGACGTCCGTTTGGTATGACGTATTTTTTACTTCTCTTTGAAGTCATTACGTTAATTTCTATAGTGTACCTATATCATTATACAATACTCACGGTATATTTTATTGATTTCCTTATATTTACCTACTTACTTATCCGACGCCAACCTGTCTCAGACGCAATAACCTAAGGTAAACATAATTGTAAAAGTGTTTTGTCTAGAACAAACTTCGTATAGTACCTACCTAGGTATATAGATACGATGTTTGTTCTAGACAATACAGTTTTCTTTACTCTGAGAAATAATCTCATAAGTTTCCACATTAAATATACCTATCTAATCATTATTGTAATTAATTTAGTTCCTCTAAGTATACGTTAATATCTTAAATATTGACTCTTTAGCTATCAATACAATAATTATATTATTGGATTATGATAGTATCAAAAATCTAAAATAGCTACGCTTTATTAGAATAAAAAACTAAAGAGCGAAAAATAATGATACATAGATAGTTGAAGAATGATAACGAGAAAATAGTGTGAATTACAAAATATTAGATACAATACATTATTTTATTGTCAAAAGAGCGTAGGGTGTTTAGATATTATGCTATATAAGTATAGGTACCCATTTTCTTTTTTAAAATGGTAATTTTATCATATGCCGCTGGTATACAAAACCGATGTTATAAAGAAAACAACAACGATTAACCTAACACTACCCTTCAATAACTCAAAATGTGGCGTGTAAAAACAGTTTGAATACCACCACCTGCTTGTGAAATAGCTACCAAAATATTTTCTTGGCAACGAAGACAGTTTATACGTGGATTTGGTTTAATCGGGCAAAAAGAGCGTATATTATAACGAAACTGTTTTAATAACTGTGGATTAGAAAGAGACAGCTAAAGGATTAGCATTGCAGTATTTGATTACATTACTTGCAACATAATTCAACTACGTATGGCATATCGAATCAATATATCAAGCGTCGAAATGACCGAAGCTACCGATCCAAATTATTTTTACGCTTGTAATTTCTAGGTCATATAGTCCACATTAAGCTATTCAGAAATCATTGTCACATGCACAATATCACCATAACTCTACACTTCCATTCCATACGGTCATAGCACATGGCGAACTCGACGCTTTGTACCTTGATATCTCGAGGATAGGCCTGTAGCCCAGTCCGTTGTCTCTTCACATTACTGGTATGTGATGACAATGATGTAGTACAATTTAGTACAATGATTAAGTGCAATTTGAAAATAGTCCAAATTATGAGTCAAATAAGGTGAAAATCACCGATCAAATATTCAGAACAATAAATTGAAAGAAGTATTTTGATAAATATGGTGGTATGCATCGAGACTCTCGGTCCTTGGGGCGAGACGTGCGAAATTTTCATTGAACCAAGGGTTGATCTCAGGAAACGTCGGATGAGGGAGGAAACTGACGATCCCGGTAAGCGAGGCAGTTTTCTCGAGCAAAAGCATTCCATAACAATCCAGTGCGAGAATGCTGCCTGCATCCTAGGCACCTTACCGAGGGAACCTAGTTTTTTTTTAATCTTTTAAAAATATTCAGGTTAGTTCCATTTACTTTTTATTAATAAAATATATTACCTCAATTAAAACCGATTTTCTCATTTTCATAAAACTATTGCGTTGTTGATGATTGATTGGTTTTTTATATTTCGACTTTCGCAACAAAATAATAAATAAAAAAATACGAAAAAATTATGCAAGTACTTATAACAGAAACATGCTCTATCAATCTCATCAAGATCTTTACCTATCTAGTTTTGAGAAGGTCGCGCTTCAATCTCCCAACTCTATGGATAAAACCATTTTTACGACATCGTCTCACCCTAAAACATGGCCCTGCCCTGCCTCCTTACTATTCAACATAAAAGTTTTTTTTATGTCTCGATCCGTCTCCACGTTTTCATAAAAACCGGGTTGATACAAGTTGCGAGAAAAGTTGTTAGGTAGACGGTTGTGATATTATTGTACAACGTACGTTCTCTTCGTACCAGATTCCCCCCTGTTTCACGAGCAATGCGAGTGGAATTAAAAAAAACCGCGCTGTATCAGATATTTCTCAATAGTAGTAGAGTTTATGTTAGGTTACACTTGTAAAAATAAGAAAACTGTAAACGAGCGAACTGAGTGTTCATTTATTTCTATAAAGTTTCAAGCCGATGAGGAATGCAACTACATATCTTTTTCAATTGAGATAGTTTATGTTATATGAAGTATTTATACCTACTGTAATATCTCAAAAACTGCTTTAACGATTTATATATAAGACATAAAATGTTAGCTTAGTAGCACTTCATGCGTTCAGTTCCTTCTTCTTTAGTTCCATCTTGAAAAGAAACTACAGGCTTAAGTTATCACCATAATTTAATATGGTTAAAACGCCTGATACAATGTCATAGCAGAATTTGACAGAAAGTAGATAAAATAATAGGTACATACACACACACGTTATAAGTGCTATCGTCTACTGCAAACCTAGGTAAGGTAGATATCGCCAAATATATATTATAATCCATACATTACTCACATAAAATGTACCTACTTATAGAATCGTGTGTGTTGAGAAGAACCTTTCGTGAAAAATAAATTGTTAAAAAGTGTGGGGTGCTTGATGATGATTGTTGTAGGCACGTTTTTAACAATTATTTTTAACATTTTCGTTTTCTTTAACTACCTATTATTTTGCTTATTTCTGATTTTAAAGAACTAATAGTAAAATTATTATTCATTTTCAGTGATTATTTTAGTTGTATTCAATAACACCTATATCTCTACTGACTACCCTAAAGAGAAGTAGCCATGAGAGTATGTATAAGCTGTCCAATGATTCTACTAATTCTCACAATTTAATGATTAATTATAAAATTAATCAAAGGTGTTTGATGAAGGTATTGTCAGACGTAATACGATGACGACGACAAATTAGTGTAATATTATCAATTAATTTTATTAAGAAACCTATACTAATTGTACCGGTATTGCCTGCTTGTCAAATTTCCTACCAAATTCATTAATTATTTATTTCAGTGATGTCTCAATGGTCTGACGGTATCAATTATTATGATTATATTAAGGTTGAGAGGTTAGGCACAATTTTGTAAAGATGTCTTTAAGCCGATTAAAATTTTGATAACTAAAATTTGATAAATAAATAAATAAATAAATAAATAAATAAATAAATAAATAAATAAATAAATAAAATTGTCATACCTGTTTAACACACAGTGTGCGTGTAAGTCACTCACACTGCGATCGTATCGATGCGTACCTACGATATTGCATTGATTTTATTTAATCATTCCTTACGCTTTAATTTTTTTTGGTTGTTATTTATTATAACTTAAGTCTATACAAACAACAACATACAAGTCACCATGTCTATACAAGCCTTTCTATTTTGCGTGATCTATTTTGAAAACTACAGTCTCTTTGATAGTTGGTTTACTTACTTGTTCTTATTAGACAAACCTCCGGGGTAAGCCTATTATGAGTATACCCCGGGAGGAAACAGGCGTGAGCATTATGTATGAATGTATGTATTAGACAAACCAAAGAGAAATAGGTACAATGAAGAAGAAGTGAAACTACGAATGAAAGTTTTTCTTAAAATGAGCTTTCAGAGTCAATCAGCAGGTGTACTAGTCGCCCAATACACTAAATAATATGTATATTTATGAGTATTCGTAGAGACACAACACTAAGTGTATTACTAGTAGTAGTAGCTTTTAACAATAAATGAGCCTCGAAATATTTAGAAGGGTACAAGGGTACAATGAACTTCAGTATTACGAAGATAGAAGCCTAATTTATTAGACACGAATCTAATTATGAATATCGAACCATCTAATTATGTGACATCGTTAACCCTAATTTCACAGTTTGTAGTCATATCAATTTCAGTAAATTTCTTACCAGTTCACTTAGTGTCACGCTAGCACCATATTTCAATATACTAGGTCCGAGTTCTGAGAGTAGTTTTTGGAACCGCGACAATTCCCAGAGTTCTAGGGTTCTCCCTAGTTGGTCAGAGTACCTACTCTTACTCTGCCTAACTGGCCTAACTGAGCTACCTGGATACATCCTGGCTTAACGCAATTCTTTTGAAAAATCATTACGTTTTTAGATAAGGTAGGTACCTACACTGCCAAAAGCGCGGTGTATGCCTTATGCCATGGTTTTAGCCGGTTTTAGCCCAAGGATTCCGCATGAAAATTAAAAAATGGCACCTACTCCCTCACATTATAGACCAAAATGAAAATATTGAGATAATTGATATGCTAACTTACATAAATAAACAATAAAAAAGTATTAATATCCAATGAACAGAAACTGTTTATATAATGGTAGCTAGTTACAGTTGGCGCCAAATTAAAGCGTGGCACCGCTACCTGTCCACACAACATCTATCGTGATATTTTGCAATAAATATTTTACTGCAATATTAAATAAGCGCGGCGCGGCGCTTTCAATAGGAAGCAATAAGAGACAAATTTCAGAATACAAATGCGCTGATTTATGTCGAAGTGTGATTTGAATGTGATTTCAGAATAGCTGTATCCTTATTCCAATTTATAGACTTGTGCTTTAATACATTGATAGACGTTTATAGCGTAGGTACAAGAGGTAGGGAAGTTGTTGGTAACTTCCCTACCTCTTCTACGCTTTATGTCGATAGCTTTTATCAATCAGAGACAGAGTAACTATTACCAATCAAAAGGTCTATAGTAGTCTAGTAAAACGATAATTTCAAATATCAAAGTTCAGTTCTACGCTTTGTTAAACTCTGTTTTAAAGAGACGTTAATACAACAAAAATCAATTTCTTAGTGGATGATTTTAACTTAAAATAAGGCATCAACTGCCAAAATGCCAAGGTTTTAACCCCAGCGGTTCAGGCTTTACGTTAATGAATCACCCCGACGAAGCCTGACTGACATAGATAGATAAAGCTGAAAAGTTTGCTGAACAAACAAACAAACTTTTCAACTTTCGCTAATCCCTGGAACAATCAGTGCTAAATAAATAATAATAAATACTTTTCACGTTTCATAGCAGTTCTACTCGTAGATGAAAGTGTGTTTTTAATTTACTTATTTATAAAATATTATAGAAGCCTTTTTTAAACATGATAACATTTGACCTCAATCTCATCCGTGGTAAGTGACGATGTGGTCTACGATGAATCACGTTTGCCTTGAAAGAACCTATTCACTCGTGACTTGAAGATATTCCCAGGTTTTAGGTTTTTGTCCTACCCAAAAGTTCCACTTCTTAGTTACACGTAAAGGAATGTATCGGCAACCTTGAACCACGAAAGGTGTGGCGTATTTAACATCACGCCTAAGACCCTTAGGAACCAAGTACCTAAGTATAGGAAGGTCAGAAAGACTTGGATGTACGGCATTCCAAATATAAAAACCGCAGGAAGCATCAATATGATTATTAACTAGCAAGTTAATAATGATATTGCTACTAAACTTAATTAATTACTTTCTACAACATTATCATTATTTAGTCATCATCCTTCCGTTTATTGTGTATTCGTACGTGCAATGCTACACGCGTTGTGGCACATGTGGTCAAATGACATGATCTATCTGGAAAAATTTTGCATGCGATTTAGTTATCATCCGTGATAGAGCTGTATAGGGTAGGGTATATAACTGCATTCTTCTTTCTCCCCTAAAACGCGAACGCTTACCTACCGATTAACCAATTGCAGCAATTTCTATGCCGAATGCTTACACGAAAAACTCAGAAAGTTGATATTCATTTGAAAAGAAGTAGATATTAAAATATCACTTTGTTTAGTAACACAAGCCGCTAACTATTTAAGGCTAATAATATAAAATCCGCAGCGCTGAATTAAGTAGGTCTGTACTTGTAGCTGTCCAAAACTTTCACAAAGGGTTAACAAGTTGAAATTATTTTACGAACTTCAGAATACAATAATTGATTATAACATTGTCTTTTACGGGCAAATAAGCATAATGACCTAAAGTTAAGTAACTACTAAGTAATATAAATATCTGCTCATGTTATATTATATATGTCATAAATGTATCATACAATGATCAAAATGTTGATTTGTGTCCTTTTGGATATAAGGCCTCAACAATCCTTGGGCCTCAAGCAAGACCTGATCTTTTATTTCACGAGCTGATGAGGCCGGGAGAACCGTACGAGGCTCCGGCACAGGCTTTCTTCACGTGGTGGGGGATCGCGCCGTAATAACCAAAATTAAAAAAAATAGAAGAGGAAAGCGGACCTTAGTTGAGAACTATTTTAGGTTATCAAGGATTAGCTAGCAGCCTAGATAACTTAATAGCCAGATTCATTCTGTTTTACTCAGAACCAGGAAATAATTGGTGCCCATCGAGCCAGATTTCCTTAAAATTGAATTGCAAATATGCGAACAATGAGGATTTGCCATGCTATTAGCTAGGCACTTATTCAACACCTCTTTTGTCTCTGGTTTGCAGCCATTGACTCGCATTACATGGGTCACCTTACACTCGAAACGACATATAATACAGTTTTAGTCGGTTCGAGCCCCACCCCCGCTGGGAATTCCCGTGAATTTCCGTACGAAACAAAGTACATTTCACACTGCTGTTATTAATAAAGATTTCATATTCAAAAGCAAAATTCATTTATACACGTTTTTTGATTTACTGTTTCGATACGGCAGCTTGTAGAGATCATCATAATTTGACCCTTCGGGTCTATCCCTTTTGTAGCGTCACGTGCTCCGATAATGCGCCACTCTCAACCCTTAAGTTCATACCGTCTTTTTCAAGTTTTAGTTTTTCACTGACTAACAAAGGTTCTTCAATTCGGCTGTATGTTTTTTTCTATCTTCGTTACCACAGAACTCCATCATTTATTATTCCGTAGGAATAATCCTACTAGCTGTTGCCCGGGTCTTCGCTCGCATGTAATACTCTTTCTGTTCGCTTCCCATGAGAACCTACAGCAGTAATTAAAAATAGCCTAAGTCTTATTCCGGACTATAATAATCTATCCATGTCCTAATCAAATTTCAACCAGATCACAGAGCTTGTAGTACTTCACAAACATAAAACATCTTCATAAATTTTTACATTTATAATATTAGTAGGTGGCATTAATTATATACAAACCTCAAACAGAAAAAGTAGGTACGTACGTTTACTTAATCCTAAGTTGAGATACACTCCCTGAGATACACTCCCTGAGATACACTCCTCGTAATCTTCAGGACCTATTAGTGTTCGTGGCGTAGCACGAGTTTTAATGTAAATAATTCCTTACTCAGACTTATTCAGCGAATTACGAGAAAACAAATTTCCCAGCACGCATTTACAAGTCGTATTGTTAGTACTTTTTGCGTCGCGTGACAAGATTACTCTGTATTTATTTATTTCGCTAAACACACTCCTTCGCTCCCTTAGGCACTTGTCCCACCGCTACGCGCTGGCGTAAAAACAACCTGTATAGATCAAGAAATGTACATACAAGTTGACCACTACCTGCCATTAAGGATTTTTTGGTTACAGTTTTCTTGCCGGCGTTACTCTCTTTATCTCTCTAAGTAGTTTTATCGCAATGTGTGGAGCTGTCAAAGATATAAAGCTGAGCACGAATTTGAAAATTCACCCATCGAGTAAGCATACTCGCTGACTGAGCACTCGGCGAGTAATGCAAGTAATCGCTCGCTTACAGTCTAGCAATAAAACCTTCGGAGCTACACACTTACTACTCGCTACCTCTTAAGAGCTAGCTCTTATCATTTCTCGCTCATCGCCAGCGGTAGGACATGTACCTAGGGTGCTGAAAATGGTAAAAAACTCAACACAGTCACAACCCCAGATTAAATTTGTGTTTAAGCGAAAGAGAAGTCAACGTCCGTCCCTCTGGTTTTCATTTAGGTTAGGTTAAGCAATGTGTTATATACAACCGGGTAGTACCCAACTACGTACATACAGAAAAATTTATACGTTTTTCTGTAATATTTATTTATACAGCGACATTAGGTGTTCCTACCAAAATCTATGGAGTCAAACCAATTCACCTGAAGATGGATAGGTAAGTCCAACCGTGCCCATATAAACCGCATATATAACAATGCAAAAGAGGGAGTTATGTAAGTGTTTCTAATACGTGAATAATTATATATGAGAGATTTGGTTATTCGCAACCACATGGGTAGGTACGGTATTAAGTTTGTCGTGGTAGTGTGCTATCGTTGTTAATTGTTTCCAATACGTTTGTTTTTTCGAAACCGCTGGGGTAGGTCGTCAAGTTAGTGTGGTAGCGTGCATTCCTTGAGTATTTCGTATAAACAAACGTACGTGATATTCGTGGTTACATTTTTTTAAGCCATCCCTCTCATCTTACCCATGACCATAATATTTAGACAGAGACACTTATCCTATTTTAGTGGCTTTTTTAATTGGACAAATTCGTATTAGAATTAATTCGATGCCTTAAAAAGTTAAACAAACAGCCCTTTATTGTAACTAATTCTAGAAAGCCTACCGCCCGGGCCGACGACGAGGGTATCAGAGCAATTTCGTGAAGCTAATTAAGTAAAGTGAATCTTTCCGTGTCTCAAGTGCTAGCCAGTTTTTTTATTGCGGACAGCAAATTAATTGGCATTTTGGTAACGAAACTGTGGATCAGTCTGAATTACGAAATTGTTAACACTGTGTTATGACTATAATTGTAAAATTGCAATACTTGCAATGTTATTGCGTGCAATACCTACATAATATTACGAAAATAAATAAACATTAATGAGATTTAATTATTTAGGTAGGTATACGTAGGTATTATCACAATAAAAACATTCTACTACTTCTAATATTTATAATTACCTCCCAAGGAGGTGGTATACATAACGGCCTATGTGGTGCACTGGCAGAGCTTTCGACTGCAAAGTCAGAGGTCGCGGGTTCGGTTTCCACTCAGTGCAATTATTTGTAGTACGCATGAACATGAATGTATACTTGCATTCGTTAGGGTGTTCTTCTTCTATTTCCCACTAATAGATACCATAAGCACGAAAGTTATATGAATGTTTGTAACTCTTTGACGCAAAAACGGCAGAACGCCTCAAATTTAATACAATTATAGATTATACCCTCGAATAACATAGGCTGGTTTTTATTCCGGGAATAGGATCCCATGGGACGTGGAAACAGGATTAGACCTCGGGTAAGACCGCGGGCAACAGCCAGTAAATAATATTAAGTATTAATAAAAAACAACATTATTTATGTCAAACGCGTATAATACCGCGGCCATAATCCACTATATCTAACCATTCCATGAAAAGGCGGGTAGCTCATCAATCACTCACCCTCAGCTTTTTAAATCCAGCGATTACAACAGCAAAAGATAACCTTGAACCATCAGATTTATTCATAGCGGTCATAGAAATATAATGATAAAAGAAAATAAACTCGTTTTAGCACCAGAAATCCAAATTTTTCTTCACATTGCATGTACCTTCTAATACTCAGGAGATATACCATAGCATACCTTTCATTTGAGACCTCATTCATCAAAATCCGTCCAGTCGTTAGGCCTATAGAGGGGAACAAAGAAAACTACATACTTACATTCATACGCGCGAAACACATTACCCTCGCTGGCGCAATCGGGTAAAAATGGCGTGCCCGTAACTAATGAGAACCTATTCCAGGGGTGAAAAGTAATCTATCCCTGTACCAAATTTCACTCAGATTCTGCTTGAGTCACAAACATTCAAACATCTTCACAAACATATTTATCATATTAGTAACTAGGGGAGGTATCAGGATCATACATTACCCAGTGGAAATAAGTAACTTCTTTTTAGTTAAAACAATAGATTACTTGCTGAACTATTTGGTCTTCCTAAAAGTGGAAAGAATATTAAATAATTTTAAATATTAAGAATACTGAAATGTTTAAGGAAAATCAACTTCACAAAATGAGCCAAATTAAATTTTCTTTTATTTTCGGACACCTGACAGCTGTAGCTGGAGACACATCAAATCGGAATTGAAAAAGTTCATTTGAAGCAAAAATCTTAGACGGATGGTCGGAATTGGAACTCGCATCTCCGGGTGGCAGTTTAAATAAAGATATGAAAACAGGACCCATTACAGTAAGGCGAGCAAGTTAGTTTATTCAAAAATAGCTAGCATATTCGTTAACGAGAGACAGCTAAAAGTCAAGTCAAAAATCATTTAATTCTGTATAGATCCTTTTAAGCGGTACTTAGAAAACGTCAAAATCAAAATTATTTAAAACTAGAAGCAAATGGACCACCGTGCACCGGTTCGAAACGCGGCCCAAGAAGACTCCGCTGAGCATAGGACATACTTGCTGCCTAAACGTACATTTGAGTGGAATATCCATCAATTAAGTAGCGGTAACATGTTGCTTATTCTTTGTTTTTTTATGTCATCATTCGAGAATGGAAAGCGCTTTGCAAAATTAAATTATGCCATTCCAGGGTGCCTCAGAAATATGTCCGATAAAACACTGTTAGGCTTAAACACGAACATTGGTATAAATACGACCAGTGGTAGGTAGCCGTTCAAAATGGCGGTAATGGTCCACATGGAATTACCCACTAAGTACTCGTTATACAATCGTTCCCAGGCGACCAGCAAGAGAATTATTAAAGGCATAGCATAACTTGAACTGTAAGCTTTCATATCAATTTATGAGACACAAAAGGGCAATGCTATCAGTACAAAATACCGATTCTGTTGTTTACCTATTTATTTTCTGGGTCATAGCTATTCAACAAGCTACCTTACTTATCAATATTGTCTACAGTAGGTACTCCATTATAGTTTATTAAAAGTAGTTCTTAGCGTAGAACTTTGCCGGCGACCTGCCTTTTTTGATAGACTTCCTAGATAGATTTTTCGTATAGTCATCGTCATCCTCATCATTCTTTCGACTTCCTTTAAATATTGAAAGGTTGACATTTTCCATAATATTATTTTTAACAAATAGGTAGGTACAACCTTACTTTAAACTCAAAGATGCTGACAACTGGACGGGTGCCAATGATAGGATATTTCACTCTTTAAATTCAATAGTTCTTGCATTGCAATTGCATTTTGCTCGCGTCACTGGTTTAGTGTAATACTCGTTGGACCGTTTTGCAGGTGCTAATTAGAGTGCTTCAGGGCCATTTCGCCCGCATAGTGCCCTCGTCTGTACACTCTGTACAACGCCTTAATGTTGTGTTTGTAAAAGTTTACTTACACAAGAATTAATTGGACAGGGTGATTTGTTAAAAAAATGTTATATTATTTTAAGGAAATGCATTATCAAGCAATGCACTTTTCGACGTTGAACTGACACTGAAATACGACACATAATATATCCTGTGGTTATACTAGAAATATAGTTTTTAGAAGTATAAATATATAAGGACAAAATGATTTCATTGTCCGCGTCTTACGAATATTTCCATACTCATTCAGCGATATGCCTCGCAAATTTTTTTCAGAAAATCCACAGAAAAGATAATAATGGTTGGCATAGAGCCAACAAAAAATGTCATTTCTTGTCGGCCTGGAGAAAGGTAGCCAGAAGTTTATTGCGTTTCCGCGCTTGTATCGACTATTGTTTTGTAAAGATTTTGCTCCAAGCTCCCTGTACCTACTATTTGCTTGCGTATTTATAGTAAATGCGACGACTGGATTGTTTTACGCTGTTTGTTTTGCCTCTTTGTTGACGCTAACTTTCCTTCTTAGGATTGAGATTCTGTTTTAGATACGTGGTTTTTGACAATGAAATAATAAAGAAAAACGACCCCTTGATCTATCAGAAGCCCTTTGCAGTTATAGTAACCTCTCTTTCACGTTATTTTGCACTATAACATTATCTCACAGTCATTTTCGTATTTAACATTGAGGTTTACTTATCTAAAAATCAAAGTGTTGATGCACAATAAATCGCTCGGTGTGATCAAATTCACTCCAATATTATAGAGTAGCCAAAAAATCACAATCAATCACGCTACTTGTTGCGAAAGTGAGTGACTGATCGCTGGAGCTAAATGTTGTAAAACTTTTAAGTTAACGTTCACACGATCGGCAACAGTAATCTTAATCAAAATCATACCAATAAGTACAAATAAAAAACCATCTGTTACATATTTTATGACTAGTGAAATCATGAGTAGGGATACCCTCCATAAAAATATTAATGATCGGACGTTGCAAAGAAACGAATAGTTTTATATAACCACTCCGACATCTACAAAATTACATGAAAGTGTAATTACATATATGATCCATTAAGTCGGTCATTAACGAGAGCAAAGTGAGACTGCGCGGTCGGTGCGACGCGGCTCGGTGTGCCAAGTGCTCACGTGAGTGTGGCTGTGTGGTGCGTGGATCCAGCTGGTGGTGCAAGTGCACCGTTCACTGATCACCGCAGCTCGAAACACTCCGTTGTGTAACCGCCACTACATGTGATTGTTCAAATTCCAATTTCATGTTGAAACTAATCTGATCGAGTCCAAGAAAGGAACGTTCGGGTCCGCCGTACAAGACACACTGCCCTCAGTCTCGACGGGGCAACCTTTCACGACTACTTTCTGAAATGACGCAATTGTCCACACCGAGCGCCCCGTCCCTCATTAGGTACCAATAAACAGATTAAGCATCACATTTGGTTTTATTATAAAAATAAAAAAGCTATTTTATAATACATAACATAACAGTCGCAGTAAAATGCTTCTTTCGAACAACATTAACACTGTGCACTAATAACAAGTAGTGGATGAGCGGCGATGATGAGCTAAAACGATGAATCGTGTTATGTGTTATAGAGCTCGCAGGCGAACGCGGTGACTATATACAGTGCGTTCGGCCGCGGGCTTCGAAGTGATGGTGGCAGGATCCTTTGAGTATTTCCAACGTTCTGAACGGGTTTGGTCGCAAATCTTCATTGGAGACTGGCAACTAGTAATAAATAACTCCACTTAATATCCTACCACCCTATTTCTAAAGCCGTTTCGTTTAATGAAGAGGTCCTGCCACATGACCGGGAGGTCCATACTGAGTGCTGGTAGCTCCGCCATGACTGCTGTGACCACCTGTTGCACCACCTTCATCACCACCGTTGGATCCGAAATCACCGCTGATTTCAATTCCTCCGTGTCCACCGGCACCACCGCTGATGCCATCACCACCGGCAGAAGATCCACCGCCGATAGCCAGACCACCAAGATCACCACCGCCAATTCCTCCAGCACCACCACCAATGGCACCACCGCCGATACCGCTTTCTTTCTGGGTCTGGTATTTGATGAAGTAAACCTCGGGTTTGGCAGGCTGTGTGGGAGCGGGAGTTGGGATAACAATATCGGGCTGCTCCTCGGGCTTCTTGACCAGGACGTAGACAAGAGTCTTCTCTTCGTTCTGTGGTTGCACAGGGATGATGGGTGCGACAGGGGTAGGAGGAGTCGGTGCCTTAATGAAGATGATTTTGTAGTGCTTCTGGGGAGGTGCGACTTCAGGGATACGGGGCAGCCTCTGTTCCTGAGGTTCTGGGGGAGGAACGTGTACGTATATGTGTTTCTGCACTAGAGGAGCTCCAGAGTAACCACCGGCGTAGCCACCATCGTCACCACCGAATCCTCCGCCGATGCCAGAACCTCCAAGAGAAATGCCACCGGAGTGACCACCGCCCAAAGAGATGCCACCAGAATGTCCACCCAGTGAGTAACCACCGCCTTGGGAGTGTCCGCCGATTGAGATCGCGCCCGAGTGGCCACCAAATGAGGAACCACCACCGAAGGAATGTCCACCGCCACCGGAATGTCCACCGTGTCCGCTGGGAGCTGAGTAGGAGTAGCCTACTGGGGGCTCAGGACGACCATAAGCCAGCGCCACACAGGCGAGTACCTGCAACAAAACAATTAAATTGTTACCTAGTAGAATTTGAAAATCAAGATTTTTTTAGTATAAATAGAAATAACTTGTTTAAACCGTCGCGTCGTATGCATAGCATACGTCTTCGAATTGTTGTTCCATTTATACTTTGCGAAAAGAAATCGTCAATACTCCACACTGAATGCATACTATGTTAGTTAAATAAGTGTGATAGTAATTAGTTACTTAAAACACTATTTAACTAACCAAACATGTTAGGTGATGGAAGAGAAGACACTAAGAAGTTACAGTCGTTCACGTTCAACCCAGTGATTATATCGCGGCACGGTATGAAACGCGTAGCATTAATAAATAATTCGCCAAGCACAATCATCCCGTTAATTGATTATCCATATAAGTTTAGTAGTAAATAATAACAAAGAGGAAAGTGAGCCGTTTGAAATCACAATCTGTGTAAAATCGGACGTGACGTAAGAGATCTTTTCGTATGCGATACTCGTGAACAAGTCGAAAATAATTTGTATTATGCAATAGGGACGGGTACACGGAATTTCGGTAGTTGATTTGTACTATGCATTAGGTTCACAGAATACTGATGGATGGGTTGCTTTTATCACACACGTAGTGTAGAAATGGACTCAGTAAAATGGAGATCGCACTCGAAGTGAATAATGATCAAATTCTCATTTTATGAGTTTGTGTAACAAATGCGATCAACTTAATGGCGCTTGGAATGCCACCGGCCTACCCTTAAATGCGCTTAAGTTTATAAATAGTCAATACCGATAGCATAATAAAAAAAAGTTTCATTACTTTTTAATTTAGTTTCTGTCAATATAACTTCTTTCGATAGGTGTTTTTCAATATAATCTCAGCGGCAGCAGCGGCACGTTCTAAGATTTTAATTTTATTGTAGATGTGCTCCTTAAAGATCCTTATATTGATTATATTATCTTTATGAAAAAGACAAAATATTATTTAAATTTTAAACCTTTTTTTTATATATTGTAAAGTTATAGCGACGTTTTTACCCATAAGTCCGAGAACGAAAAACTTGATGTCCAGAAATATTATTCAGATTTTACATAGCTTTAAGTTTTGTCTTATAAACGGATTGTAATACACATTCAGAATCCAATATAAGGTATACCTAAGTGAATATTCCTTAGGTCCTGGATTATTTTCACCAACACTGTTTTAAACCACCTCACACTGCAGTTATTTCGTATAATTTTCACTACTTGGCACTACGATAGTCCATTCACTGAACACTTCACTTCAGTTCCAAAGTTACCTGAAACGCTGTGACACTGCTGGTTAACATATCACATTACGAACACTTATTAAAAATGTAAAAAAGAAATTAAATTCATTAATCAATCGCATGTGCCAAATAGTAAATAAAATTATATTTAATTCGGTAGTTAGTGAAATATCCCGCAAGCTGCTTACCATAAAAGCGCGCATATTGTGCTTGGATGAGACGGATGCGATTTTCTAAGACGCTTTACTCCAAAGACTTGCGGTCCGACCGATTAGAACAAATCCACTTTTTGGAGATGTTCCTTTGGCTGTGAGCTCGTGTTAACTGATGACATTCGCCATGCCGACCCGCTCTTAAATAGTAAGGTGCTCATCTCGTCAGAACACTCCATCCCTACGAGCATTTCACTAAGTAACATGCAACTATCGTCATTATTTAACAAGTATACGGTCCTTTCTTTTCGACGAGGTCCGCGGGCGCCGCCGGCGCATTCGATACGCTGCCTTAGCGACCACCGCTCGCCTCCACGCATCGCCTTGCTCGATATCCATATACACTACAGCCTACATTGGCTCGTACGTAAACGCACGATGTACTACATCTGTATTGATTTTTTTTTGTTACCAATATGTATGTTACGCTTCGGGTAATGCATATGTTAGACGTATGTAATTCTATATCACCTCGGTAGTTGTATAACACAGTGGATGTGCTGCACAAACTGTATGATAAATGTGTTTAAGTATCTACTTCTTCTTATTCTGAATAAACACCGGGTTATAAGGTCAGGACGGGTTTCAGGCAAAATGTAACATAGTGTTATGCCCAAAGTGCGCTTGTTGAAATTGCATCATAAACTTGTTTGTTATTAGTTTCCGAGTTAACAGATTCTTTGGTGAAGAACTTATGGAATAACTCTTATTATATGCATTACATTGTCCAGCAACACATATTACGAAATTTTGTAACAGTTGATGCTACAGCAAACATAAAATTACCACAACATTTAATGCAAGAATTATTTTAATCATAATTTGAGTGAACAATGTTTCAAATGTGTAATTAATCTAATGAAATATTCATACGAGTATGTTTTCGTATAAACAGATTCTTTGAATTGTAATAAAATTATGCTATTAACTGTTATGAAGTGCTATGTTTGACAGTTTGTAATTTGATAGATACCTACCATACATTTATAAGTTCGAATTAATTGCTTTAATAGATTTCATGAAATGTACTCTCACGTTTAAAATCACCTATTCAACATTTTACGATAGCGATGACCTAAATGTAATAATATATTCCTATTTATTACACCATTTGTGCCGACTCAAATCTTTCAGGTTTACAATTTATTAATTGTATAATCTTCAAGCTGTTCATATATTTCAAATTAAGATGGTATTTTAAATACGGGTTGTTTTTGTTTTGAAGAACCATGAGCACGAACACTAGGTATGTACATGTTGTTACAGTTCTACAAAAGACTATTCGTCATGGCGTTGTCTTCGATTCCATCCGAGGCTTTCGCCCGTAGCCCAGTGTTCTGCTTTTATGAACGTGATTACTGTGTTACCTCCCAATCCAGAGAAGAAAGCCTCGTCCATTTCTTAGCAGGTGTTCTAGCTTGCAGGTGAGGTTGACAGGCACAGAAAGTTATTGTGGCATCTCAAACGCCTGTAACCTAATCTGTAATTAGTAGACGTAATATACTTCTAAATAATACATCACAAGTGACATGGTCTTGTCATTGACTCGTGCAGCCATTGTCTTCACAGCAACGGTAAAAAAAATCTGTCGGAATTCAGTTTTTGTTTAACAAAATTAAGCGTTTGGTGCCTCAATCGGTTAATGATAAAAATTATTAATTAAATTGACTTCGATTAATATTTTTTATTAACATGCAATAATCAATATACTGACGTACAGTTTAACAATAAGTACCTAATAGCTAAAATCAAATGATATTGATTAATAGTAAGTAGTTATGAGAATGAACAAAACCCTTTATGTTCATTTAAAAGTGTACCTACTACGTGAAAACATTTAAATGTTCATATTATCCACCTGCATTAGTATACTGGTCAGATTACCATAAAAAATCTTTGTCCCTAATTAGATAACATTTTGTAGGACGGGATCTCCCCATTATTCAGTTCATTTTGACTTTTACGGGAGCGGATGCCATTTGTTGACCCTGAGAGGAAAGCCTCCGCCAGAGCCTCATCAATTAATCAGCAGGTTGGCGTGGGGCCCGAGAATCTCAGTGGTGGGACCAAGAAGCTTGTAGAAGATGTCCTTAAAACACTTTTATCTGTTGACCACTATTATTAGTCATTCGAACAACATGAAGGGCTAAAAGGGTAAGTCTGTTCCTTGCCATTTTACCTTGCTATGGAAAGACCTATAAATATCATGACGACCTCCGCGGGTAGAGCGGTACCACGTTGTAGTAGAGCGGTCAACTGCAATCTCGGAGGTCGCAGGTTCAATTTCCGCGCAGTACAATTATTTACATATATATACTGATATATCCATTTACATTGTTTCCAGTATTTCTATGTTCATACTATGTATCTATTTTTACACCGTGTAATATTATTTATTAGAACAAATCTTATATTATTATATTTATAAAGTCAATCTATCGATATTATAGATAGGTCATTGAACTAAATAAAGCATAGTATATCTCTCATTTGTGCCTTAGATTAGACATCATAATTTTTTTGATAAAAGATAACTAAGTGACATTAGAGTAAGCCGTAAGCAGTAACCCGTTTATTTCCAATGAAAGTAGGTATTATATAGACTTTGGTTTTGAGAATCCAGTAATAATTTAATTATATGGGTCCAGTAAAAATGTAAGTACCTAGTAGCGAGGCCGACGACCCTCGAATTCCCGACCCGGCCGTAGCGTGTTGTAAAATAATTACTGCGCCGCATGAAGTAACAACTAAGTTGGAAAGCTTTTCACTGTTCCATTCAAATTATCCAAATTGCGTCGGAGAGGAGTGGGATGTGGTTGAAATGGGTTGAAATAACTTATTGGATTAGTTCTGAAGAGATGGAAGCGGGAGTAGAAGGACTTATGGCTAATACAATGTTTAAAATGGTTATTATAAGAAAATACTTTTTGGCTCAGAGCTATTAATGAGAATCTTCTGAAAAAAAGTTCAGTCTTTCCCCAATGCGTGCCTCAGACCTCAGACCTCTTACAAAGTGCTCAAATTAGCTGTACTATCGAGGCAGTTTAGGGAAAATACCGGGAAGCCATTTATATTAAAAGTAAAAGAAGAAGCAAGAATTTTGCAATTTAGGTACCAGGATAGCACCCCGGTAACTAAAATTATCAGAAACCGGATTTCCTCCACCACCGTCCGCAAAAATAAAAACCTATTACAGCAACAAAATTTATTGATAATGACCTACTTTGGCATAACATTTCTATTTATTTTCTAAGAATCTGCGTTATTCAGTTAGAGCTTCACATTCAAGAAGAGTCTGTCAAGAGATAAAATTAAATAATTCACATAATACCTACTTCATACATTAGATAAATATTTTCTATAAAGAATACATTATTTCAAAAAGTTTGAAATTCAAATAAGGTATTTTATCCTATTCAGGCCTGGTCGAGGTAAGAACCATCCACCTCTCCAGTCTCACAATGTACTCTCACAGGGCACTATATTATTAAACGTTTGTTACCTATATCTACCTTTACAAATATATATGTTTAAAGGTTACCTATGTGTTATATTAAAGGTATGTGTGATAGCCTAGGGCAAAAGTATTGAACTTAGTTAAAGATAACATAGGATACCTAGATACTTTGTATTTCAGAAAATCATTTCAGAATTTTCCCAATAAATCGTTTCCAAACGACAGTGGAGCCGCGTTCAGCAGCTAGTTATAATCTTATATAATCTACTTACATATATTTATCGAAGTCAAAATTTAAATTGTTTAAGGTTATTGAGTTAGCCTTTGCAATACTCTGCGGCTAAGGTTTTAAGAACCATTAAGGGTAATTACGGAACATTTAAACTTTCGCAACAACAATCCGCCAAAGTAAGTCATGTTTACAAAAGAAATAAAATCAAGCAAAGTCTTTATAAATATGCATAAAGCTATTCTGTAAGAACTCATTATGTTTTAACACATAAATGTGTACGATATAAGCTTTTACATTTAACTTTCTGACTATATATATAACTAGCTGTTGCCCGCGGCTCCGCCCGCGTGGATGTTGAAATCCGTTTCAAAAACTATCCTATCTCTCAAGTTGGATCGAACTGCACATGGTGTGCGAATTTTATTATAATCGGTTAAGTGGTTTAGGAGTCCATTGAGGACAAACATTGTGACACGAGATTTATATATATTAAGATAACAATTATGCATCACTATTGCTGCGATTCAGAAATGAGATAAAATTAACATTTCAAACAGGGCATTAAATTTAATGAATGTCGTTACATATTTTAAATAAATTAAATGACATATTTTTTTCAGTAAACACTGATTCACACAAGTTTTGTAAATTGAGTAAATGAACAAAATATCTGAAAATTGATTAGGTACTTTTGTCGGCAGCCACTTCACTTAATTAATAATAATAATTAATAAATGAAACCTGAGATAGGTATATTACGCCAAATTAATAGAAGAGGGGACCCCAGCCTACAAAGAGCAAGCTTTAGATATAACCAGTATTGGCACTGAACGATGATAAGTAACTAGTTTCATTATTTGTAGAATTCCGTACCTCAAAAGGAAAATACGGAACCCTTACAGGATTACTTCTTCATCCATGTGTCTGTCTGTCATGACCTTTTTCTCAGCAATACCTTCGCAGGAACCTTTTTCACACCAAAAATATAGATCTGCCTTGAAGCTGTGAAAAAACTAACTTCTACAGTTGAAAATAAATATATTCTTATACACATAATAATATAATACCCGTGTCTCAGCATGTTCATTCAAATGATAGCTAAAAATAAGATTACATTCATAGTTAGCAACTAAATGAGTAATTAACGCGAATATTTTTATGTATAATTGCACGACACATATATGACGTAATGCACTAAATGGTTACTCGGCCATTAAGTGGCCCATAGGTTTTATTCTCACCCCGGACATTGTACTATTACGTGACCTATATCGATACCTCGTCTTAATTTGTGTATGTTCTATACTAATTATCATTAAAAAATTTAAGTAGCTGTACTAACTTTTAAACTTTCGCGTTCCAGGATATACTAATATTTATGTACCTATACGGGAAGCAGCTATATCTGTCTGTACATTCGAGATATTTATAAAAAAATGGATTATGTTTTATGAATAATTCTGAACACAAAAGAAATTAGAATTCTTGTTTGCTTGTCTGTTTTTTTGCGATGGGACAAAAACTACTGAACGAATTTGGAGGAGGGAGGGGTTTGTTTAAAAGATTTTATTCAGACTTGAGATTTTCTTACGAATATTTGATCACAATCGGTTGAGTAGAACCGAAGATATAGTATAAAAACTTGAAAACTGACGCGGGTGGAACCACGGGTATATGCTAGTAAATTTATATTTGTAAACTCAAATGTAACTCAAGGAGAGTTAACTTTAGAAGGAGTTCGTACGTTCCATAATGTGAAAGACAGTAGTAACTACTCTGACCCCCATTCCCGTAGAGGTGGGCCCTCCAATCTATACGGGTGTAAATATGTATTTTACATATATGAGAGTGTGGCAACACTAATTTCCATCTTAACGAGGCATCAGGGCATTTTATATTACGTGGTATCAATAGACTAGCGGAACACAAAATGATTATTATTACGGCAATATCCGAAATAATTGCCAAATTATTTCCGCTGATCAGTTAAATGTTGATTTTTGATACTACTATGGTAACATAAAAACTGTACCTCATAGCTTTACCTGTGGCATACTTCACCTCCGTGGTACCCATTTATCCCATACATGCTCGTAATTGATTAGTTCTCCAAGCATATTATTATGAAAAAAACTCTTCATTTTTCTAATATTAAATATAGATTCATCGTCTTAGCGTTGTTCCCGGTTGCAACCGAAGCATTCGCCCCGGGTGAAATCGCGGGCATAGCTAGTGTATAATATAAAAAGAATAGGTACGCTAACGATCATATTAGGTGAAAGGATGACACTGCCCCGAACAGCTGGCCTGTAATTGCTAAGAGAAGCTAGGCTTACAATGTTGGAAAAGCGACCATGCTTATATCACAAATAGACCAGCTAGAACAAGGTGCTGGAGTGTAACGCAATTTGACCCCTATTGACAAGCTGTTTAGAACTCAAATTGTGTCACGGCTACGGAGTGCGGCGAGCTGGGAGAAAGGTACGGAAAGCCTAGACCAGATAAAGAGCTATTGAATTTCAGCGTCTATCTGTATAAACTGGTATAAACATACCACGACTTTTATAGTGTCACTTGTATGACAGTTAAAGAAAATAATTGCGCCTTAGTTGATGACAATGGCAAACTAATTTTTTTATACAATTAATTCAGTAGCATACATAGAAGTCATTAATCACTTTATTACTTAACTCTTACTCCAGTCACTATAATTTAATAATCACTTAAATAATCAATTACTGACATAGATGTCAATATTGATTAAATCAATCTGTGAATTGGAAGCCAAGCTATAATTGAAACACTAGCAGTCAGTCAAATGGTAAACACACAACTTGCCATCAGTGGCCAAATACACAACTTGTAGTCGTTAAACCAAACCAAATATCTTAGAATTTAGTGAACGATGTTAACAGGCACCAGCTTCGCGGGGATCCTAGTTCTTCATGCGTTATCACAAGGAACTTAACACATATTTAGGTCTGAGGTCGTGAAATGTTGAGGGATTTTTATTCAATTAACTAATTAATTATTAATTGACTTGCTAATTCAAAAAGTTAGCTGCGATACATTAATACATTTAGCATGTGTGAAATAATCCCTGAACTCAGGAGGAGCTACTTTCATAAAAAACTATTTTTGATACATGAGCTATTGTTTTCTTTTTATCATATAGTAGGTCACCATATAGGGTATCATGTACTTACAAAAATAATTTCAAGAAATTAGTTAAATTGAAATTATGCTCAAAACAAAGACTAAACTTGACATTGACCAACATCGATGTGAATGTAAATGACTTCAGCGAAATGGAAATATATTTCTTCACCCTTTAAACAAATACTAATTAGTAACTAATCATTATAAAGCAGTAGGTAGGCAATCAAATGATTTTCATCACGTGCCTACGAAGGCAGTGAAATAAGTTCGACTTTTAACACCGGTATTAGATATTCATATCGTTAACACATTGTATCATTGCAATATTGCACAACTACATGCACCGACTTAACTTCCATATCATAGAACTGATTTGAACTTGAACAGTTAATATTACAATAGTATTACCTACAACAATAATTCATCTGTTTATACCATTTTTATTTTTTATTGGATAAACAAACAACGACACAATAAAATGCATATATTATGATATTTGAACAATAACATAATAATCGTGACATCCATGTAGGTTACCACAAGTATGATGAATATTATAATAATCTTAAAGGTTACATCTATTTGATAAAGGTAGTGTTAGATTAGGTGAGGTTACATTAGGTTAGATTGAATTTGATAAGTGATTGAGATACTGTTGACAGAAGGCAGTCAATGGAACTTGCTACACATGGTATTGGGAGTTGGCCTAATAGGTACATCTAAGGTTCACTATAGAAACTTCCATCTTAAACCTTTGAGAATGCCGTGAGGTGATTCAATAAACATTGTGCAAATGCAGGTACCTAATGGTGATTTAATTCTATAATCCATCTATGTATCTTGAAGTTATAACAAAATAGAAATTTGCCTAGCAGATCAGGTAAGCTTAAATCCTGAAAATATCTGTGGGAATCCATACACATTAATATTGTAATGTTTTGAAATACATATAATATATGAAGTCTTGTATAGGCAAATTTTAAACTTACACCATAGATAGAATATATAATAGTACTAACGTACTTACGCCTTGCAAGACCAAAGTGTATTACTAAAGGAAATAAAAAGTGCACTTGATATTTTATTAATGAGAGGCTGTTCTTAAACCGCTTACCAGAGAGGCGAGAGGTGAAAGAGGCACTAATGTATACAAATAAAGTAAGGTTGGCGCCCCAGGAGTTGGTTTTTTTAGGTGACCTATTTTATATTTTTTGCTGTATCGATTATGTAATCGATAGAATAGAACAAAAAATGAGACTGATGTGGTTTTAATTTTTTTTTTTTCAAGCAGGACACGAAATATCCTTTACACAGTGAGACATTGTGATTACCATTGTCAGTTGTTACGTTATCTAACAACAGACTACAATATCACCAGTAGGTTGTGGTAAAATATCGACGTTTGCCAATTTGTAAGTTGACTGAAAGCTGACCCCGACTCCTCCTCCAAGACTTTTCCTAACTTAGTTAGGATCAGTTATTAGTCTAATTACGAAACGGCCGCACTTCGGTACCGGTGACCCCAACTGAGTTGAGAAAATATTCGTAGGATGATGACTAAAACAAAGGCGGGGTCAGCAGCTAGAATATTACGAAACATTCCGATTAAATTCCAAATTATTTGTTAACTGGAGAAAGGAGAGCGTCAAAAAAGTGATTGTCGTAAAGTTACATCTACACACGTTAAATAAACCCGTTTTAAAAGTATTCCGGTTATAAACGGTGGCTAGTCTGAGATGTGACTTGAAGACGCAGACCTCTAACGAACCAATCAGTTAATTTATATCTAGAGATTACTGCACCGAGACAAAGTAATGGTTTTGTATTTCGTGTTGCAAGTCGTCTGAAATGGTACGTTTCGTATTTCTCTTGTTACAGGATGCTTCGCAAAACAATCAAAGGACAAAGAATAAATTGTTAGAATCTGTGTGAATGCGCTAAAGATAGTAGAGTTATTGCACTATCTAAATAAAAGGGTTGGAACTCACTCTCAATGCTTGATTATACCTATATGAATTTTATCGCAAGTGCAAGCAATAACTTAACAAAGTTATGCAAGCAGTAGAACCGCGGCACGGTAGCGCATAAAAAAGATAATAACGATCTCCTTTATGTATTAGAGTAACTAAAATGGACAATGCTTATTTCATATAAGCATTATCCATTTATAACTTGACTATTAGAATAGGTTGTTTGTTATCATAACTTCAGTTTCTGTACTGTTATACAAAAGCCAAGAGGTCGTTCTTCAGTAAAGTTTGTTTCTTAAGTGACATCGACGGGAAACACGAAAAACTTTAGCTGTAGACACAATAATATTCTGGAACACAGGGAGTTCGCTATCTGGGTACAATATAAGCATAGCTTGTGATTCTAGAACGTGGAAAAAACACATATATGTTCTAAATATACTTAGTCATAAATACACAGAAACATACAAACCAATTAAAATAGACATTGATAGGCATATACCTATAGAAATAACACGAGCGAGAATCGAACCGGAAATTTACCGCCACACTACCGAGGACGTCATGTAACGTTGTTTGCCGAGCAACAATATCCATAGCGCTCAAGATGAAGGTATTTTATAAAATAAAATACCTATTTATATTATCCATTTTTTTATGTGTGGGACCCCCTAGGCATATTACCTCACCGGGGCTACCGATATAATGGCTGAGTCGTAATCGAACAAACAAAAACCACACGGCATTCCGTCACGGTAACGTATTATAGGAAGAGCCGGGTCTACACTACGAAGGAAGGCTAACGAGTTGACTCGTTATCGCCACCGTGACACATGAAACTTTATAATTACAGCCCGAAATATGTAAGAACATTACATTAATTAAGTACAAACGATTAGGAGGATCGCACCCCACACAGAGATTCGCTATTCCATATTTAATGTGACGCGTCATGTCGAAATTAGAATACGCATAAGTTGAACTCCAACCACACCCTGTGATTATGAAAACATAAATTAAAAATACTGTATCGAATACTTTTTGCTTAGACGAGTTTGTTATTGCAAAATTCATATGAATATCGTGATATAATAGAGCTGGCGAATCATGGCTGTAATGCATCTCTGCCTACGCTTTCTGAGATATAAATATAACATAAACATATTAAAGACATAATGACATTCTAGTATTTGCAATTGGATAACTAAGTTCATATTTAGTGCACACATACATATACTCTCACCATTTTGCCTTCCGGGAGCAGCAGAAGGAAACTCGAGAAGTATGGTAAGGACAGAGGCAGATGGCAGGCTGTGACAGGCACATACCTACATAAATTGCATGGAAACTTGTATGTTACAAAAAAGTATGACATTACACTCCATTATCATTGCAAAATACTTTTACTGGTGGATTACTATTTTGCGGCAATGATGCACGCTGAAAAGGCAGCGGAATAGAAACAGGAGATGGGAACTCCAGTGTCGCAGAAGCCGCACCAGGCGGCAGAGGTTGCTCAACGATCTCCGCCCTCCAAGAGCCTGAAGGTAACGTGGACTAAAACCAATAAAATAAGAACGGACGAAACTGAAGGAAAATCCAACTACCCATCATCACGTTAGTAACAAGTAAGACAATAACTGCTGATGGGCAATCAATACTTCATCATGCAAATAAATCATCTTTCTTATAAATATAACTTACAATAGAAATATTGATCGCAGCGGCCTGCTTCCGGATGAAACATTTATCTTTATTGTCTCATTCACAGTGATGAGAATCACTGCAATAAATTCATATCGAAGACAAACGATTCTCATTACTGATTTTTAGGACTGAAATCAATCTTTTCATTTTTAGAATCGTAAATGATAATCTCCGATTGTCTCCAATATCCAACACCATCAGTTTTATGGTTTTATGATAATATTTTCGTCCCAGGTGACAGGTTCCGAGTTATTTTTTATTAAGATTCATGCACAGAGACGATTGATTAGTTTAAACAACGGTAATGCGTATTTCTTCCGGCAATATATTGTAGCAGACTGGTGTGAAGAGAAGCAAGGAGAAAAGGTGGTGTACACGAATGCGATATAGAAAGGATAGATACACACGTACATAAAACTACAAGAACAAATTACTATTATCAAGGCGTAGAAAATATGATAATAATTTTTACGAGTAGAATATCCTGATCAATAATTAAGTACATAATTAATACATATTTATATTCTGAATGTCACCGAATAATTTATACCACGATAAGCTCAAGAAGAAATGTAGTAGAAACAAGATATTGTAACCGTCTTTACATTTTATACGAGTAATAAAAATGAAGTATTCCCCATTGTTACCAATATTTAAGAACCACTTTTTTTCTATTTATTTTTTTTCCTATGTTTGAATAGATAGGTCCATACTTTATTTCGCCTTCAATGTAGGAATTCGTGGCAATAATAATTTCTCTTAGGTAAGCGAGTGAACCGCAGTCGGGTGCCAGGTTTTTTTTTTTCAATATTATTACCAAAATTGGACAGTCTAAATCTCCAAGTTTGCCTATACATAACAACGCTCACGAACAATTTATTCTATCCAGTTAGTTGTTACCGGTTATAGAGAGTATTTAAATGTAGTTGGACGCTTATGTAATCTGATATTGGAGGTAGCGTTGTACAAGCGATAGTAAAATAAAATATTCACCTTTGTAATAAGTGGGAAGAGAGCGGATCCTGGGCGTATTATTAGACCAAGGATGGACCAAGGTCACATTCTACCAGTGGAATCACTTTGAAGCGAATTGTCATAAGTTCGAAATGTATGGAACTAACATGGAACTGCAATTATTTGTTACACGTGACATGTTGATAAATAATGTCAGTCTCATACATTGCGGACCTTGTAAAATGTAAAATGTAACTAACAGTCTCTGAACTTCTAAGTACGAGCTTTGGATGCAACCGGGATTGGTGCTTGGGTGATGATGGATCTTTGCGTTGTTCCCGGCCTCCGTAACTGTTGCCAAGATCAACGTCGTCACATGAAACAAAATCGATCTGCATTCAAAAAATTAAAACATTTCATGGCGAGTTACATTTAAAATATATTGGGCTTACCTAAAAAATTAATTAATGCTAAAACTGTTTCTACAAAAAAATAACTAATATTTACTATAGTCATTCCACTCATTATTTTTGCGTTTGACAGCAGTTTTAGAATGTAACTATTGCATTAATCGTACCTACAAGTAAACTTGGAAATGCGTGACTAAGAAATTATATAAACTAGCGTATCATATGTATCTTATCATATCATCTATATCTATCTATATATATTCTATATCTATATATATATATATATCTATATACAGTAAAACCCGCTTAAGTCGATTTCTCAGGGACCCTACCAAAAACGCGTCTTAAGCGAGAAAGCGTATTATGCGGGATAGGGAAAACATAGGATTTATCTGGCATCAATTTAAAAAATAAACCAAATTGACGGTAAACAATGCCGTTGCGATTTTTAAAACGATCTATTCAGCCATTTGAGGCGTTAAAATCGGTGATCTGTAAGCTTTCAGCAATCTTACGTGCTTTCTCGCATATTATGGGGCCACTTATGGGCACTTTTAAAGCTCGTGCTTGATGAAGCTATTCTACTAAAACTTTTTCCAATTTATCAAACTTTTCTATTTTTTGCTTTTTTCTCTGCACACCTCCCAATCTGTATTTTTCTTTAATTTCTTCTCTATTCTTCAAAATGGTATGTAACTTTCAATATATCTCAATAAGTGACAATACCTTTCGCTTAATTGTAGACATATTGTCATATTGTAACAAGGGCTCGCGGGCGTATTAAACGGGATGCGAATCGTATTAAGCGTTAAGAAATGTATGAAATATGTCTCCAAGTTGCAGGGACTGGCGTAAAGTGGCGTATTATGCGAGAAATCGTATTAAGCGTGATCGTCTTAAACGGGTTCTACTGTATATATATATCTATATCATATAGTATCATATGTAAACTGAGTTGGGATAAAGGTTCAGAGAATGATGAGATCATATGTATCTACCCTATTTATAACTCATTACCAAAATTAAAATGCTTTATTTGTTTCGGTTGATTTAATTTTTACGATTATTTGCTCACTCAATGAAAACGGCTACACTCTACCATATCTAGTGTTGGGATCGAATAAAATCGCTGCAAATTACGAATCCAAAATAATCGTTCACACTTACTTACATTTACGTCAACATAAAAGTTGTTGTAACATATAAGGTTATTATATTATGTATTATGGATTCTTGTACGTGTTTTCAATGGCTAATCATCTCATCGAAATATTGAAGTTGTGTTGTGTAGGGATTAAAAGTTTTAATTATATTATAGGTACATACGAAAAGCACTGAGCCCACTCGTCTTCGACAGCCTTTTGAACGCAGCCACAGCTTCCTCGGCATCCATAAAACGTTTATCTCGGTGTTATCTTTCTTTTTCGGAAATAAATAAAAATCGCAAGGTCAGGGCTGACCTTGTGATTTTTGCGACCTGATACGGCGGGTGACACAGTAGTTTTACATCTGACGTCACCAAATGGTCGATCATTTGCTTGGCGGTGTGCAAAGATGCGTTGTCGTGGTGAAGGAGGATCCTACCTACAACGAGATTGTCCCGCACAACCGGGATGGTCCATTTGCTTCTAGTTTTAAATAATTTTGATTTTGACGTTTTGTAAGTGCCGCAAATAATGGTCTATACAGAATATAAATGATTTTTGACTTTGACTTTGACATTGTACACGAAAAAATGTTTATTACAAAACATAATAATTTTATAGAAAGATCAAATAATTTTAATATTATCATTATTATAAAAATAAAAATATTTTTACCAGATTTTATTGCGAATTATTTTATTCAATTATACATCTCGCACGCAAAAAAAGTATATAAAAAAATTTGAATATCGAGCAGAAATAAAATGTCGAAGTTTGAAATCGATTGCAACTTCTTCAGAGACTAAGTCGATTATTGTTTGAAATCGGTCAGGTTACGCATTTGGACATAACTATTTGACAGAAAATTGAAATGTCAAACGCAAACTTAAGGAGTGGATTGACTATAAGACAGTTTTATGTATCTGATGTGGTTTCAGATCTTCGTCTTCCCATACTGTCCATGTTAAAGAAGACACACCGTATACGAGCGTAAAACCATAAATTATACAGTAAGTAAGGTACTGCGGAAATTTATACATATAAGTAGGTACTCGTACTGGTGGTAATGAATTTAAAAAGCTATTTCAATGTAAACGTCTCCACAGGCAACGTAAAAGAAGACCTGAGTCAAAGAATAACAGTTTTGAAGACACTTTAAAAGAGAACCGTTCAAAAATTGTTTTCAAGATGTTGTCTCAATGTTATTAATTTGTATCCGGCCGAAAATATCGGCAAAGTTTGCTGATGACAAGTTAAAATAAATATTCAATTTAAGTTCGGGTAACTTATCTACTAAAAACAGTCTGCTTTAATTTACACAGTCTTTAGTTTGACGGGATACACTTTGTAGGTACTTTTTTCTTTTTTTCTTTTATATTTTGTTTGTTTTTCTTAAATTTTTTTAGTATAAGATTCCTATTGTTAATAAAATTGTGCCATGTACCGTCATATAACCTAGAATTAAATTCTTCTTTTTTCTTTCTTTCAAATATGTATTCTTTCCTGTCTACAGTAGGTTTAAGGTCAAAATTGCGTTTTATTTGACTAACAACTAGTGAGGCCGCGGCTCCGCCCGCGCTTAGGTCAGTTATCGTTTTCTTAACATAAATATCTCCGGTTCTATTTAATCGATTGCAATCAAATATACGGTGGATTTTAAATCTGGCCAAGACCTTTCTAATAGAAAGAAAACCGTATCAAAATCCATTTAGTTTTTGCGGCCATCGCGAACCAACAGAAAATAATTCCAAAAAAAATTTTTTTTTTGAATCGTTAATTTAACATGACCGTTTTTTTTTTAACTATTACAATGTTTTAATATATTATCATAGATAGAAAAAAGGACTTTTAGTTAACTTCGTCTTCACTAGAGCGCCAATCACGCTTGCTTAAAAAGCTCTAGACTCCGTTCTGTTGCTCCATCTTGCCCTCTTTGGTTAAAAATTGGTTTATGAGGGATGTGGTCACACTCAAAACAGAAAAGTCTACACTTGAACCTTCCTCAATCCTTCAATCCGATGGGTGAGGTCGGCTTGCACTATAGTCCTTAGTAACTTAACTTTTTAAGAATATTAAATACGTAGGTACTTGTGATAGAGATGGATGCTAGTCAGCATTGAGTAAATATTAAACCCTAAAGCACTGAATAAATAATAGTACTGCGCAACCAAAGCCTTCATCGCAAGTTTTGTATACACTTCATTCTGAAGTGCATACGCCAAATCATTTTTTATATTCTACGAAATACTTTTGGAAATTTCTACCTAAATTTTAGATACAATGACAACCTGTCTGCTTACTCCAAGATGGACTACCAATGTGGTGACATGTGCTCGATAGTAAAACGAACCTTAGCTACTCACAGAGTATTGAAAGCAAAATCGACATTATTAAATCTCAATTTTTTCTCTTCATAAGCTATATCACTTACGCCGTTTTAACTATTATCTGTCGAAGTGGGATGTCCATATTATGTAAAATAGGATTAGAAATAGAAAATTTGATTAGTTGACACACTGTCATGCCAAAATAATACATGTAAGGCGGTATTACAGATTTACTAATTAGACAAGTATTTGCAATATTAACTGTATATGCAACCAAATTAGCTATTCGTAAAAGTGAAACGTATATCGAAATAAATTACGAAAACACGTAACACGACATTGTATGACTAAGATACCACCAAGTAGGTATATGTATAGTGAACTTTATTAGGCGTTCAATCCTAATTTATCTTAGAATACCTATATCACAAAACAGTGTGGGCAAAGCCTTATTCCACACCGATTATCAAATGACCTTAAGTTTGCAACAATAACATTAATGAAATCTTTACAAACTGGTTTAATCAAATCCCTTAACTTCCCACCCACCAACATCGTTCAGTTTTTTTTTTCGTTTTTTAGCTTCTATGGGGACAGCGTATTGTTAAATTAATTAAATAGCCTATAACCTTTACCAAGTGCTGGGTTATCAAATGCAAAATGATTAACGTGTCCAAATACACAAACTCTTCAGCTTTATTATTAGTAGGTATAAATGATTAGATACGTATGTACAGGTTGATTGTATTTCAAACATATCAATTCTATTCAAAATCGTGAAATCCCTATTATGTTTTACCGTACAATACACAGATTTTTTTTTGTACGAAGTTTCGCAGAACTGTTATTAAAAATGGAAGTTATGTACTCGTATCTAAGAAAGCAAATGGTTTTGTTAAATAATAGTACCTAGGTATGAAATAAAAGCCTAATAATCAAATAAAATTATTCGTCTGATATTCGTTATCAGATGTAATAGTAAATGAGAGTAGGATCGGTACGGAACAGTATTCCGTAAATTTGTACGATTCCCGACTGTTCCTATACATAAAATCTATTATTTTTCAACTTCACTAACTTGACTTCAAATAACCACATAACATAACATTACCTACACTTGGAATTAAAAGCAAAATATATTATGTAAATTGCTCTTTTGTACCTTTCGTACAGCAACAAATATTTAAAATCAAACAGAACCAACTACAAAAGGAAATACGCTAGCAGTCATATATTCGTTAAGTTTATGGAGAATAACGTGATATATCATTTTATCGAATATACCGTACACGATAACAACCTGTTAGCTTAATTTTTAAATTCTTTTCATCGAATCAATTATTTATCTTAAACAATTGTTCTTTTTTATACTACTTAGGTACAAACGATTCTAGTCTAGGCCAACTGTATCATTGAACAAATAACTGATAAAAACAGGTTCACCTAGACAAGTAGGTTATGGGTTATATGACGCCCGTTGTATAATTATGTTTTGTGGTAGTATATACCACTAGTTGTACGAACATTCTCACTTAATAGGTACAAGATCAAATCCCTGTTAACCCAATGCGTCGGCCGCCTGTGTACTGTCTGTGTCAGTTCTGATTGGTACACCAATCCTATTATTTCTACTAGTATACAAGTGTGAAAATTTGTAAGGATGGATAGATTACTTTATTTTTTCATTACTCCTTCACGTTGAACGGATCATCATTTTTACAATATCCATGTCCGTTGCAACCAAAGTTTTTGGTTAGGAACTGGAGCGCACTTTCCTGCTCTTACTTTTGATTTAGCTTATATTGAGCGACTGCTGTCTAACCTCCCAGGCTGCCAGCCCCGTCAGGAATGCGGGTGACAGAGCCTCGTCGGGTAATCAGTAGGTGTACAGCTTGCTTGGTGAAGTCCAAAATTTAAGTATTATAAAATAAGATAAGTAATATCTTAGTCCATATTATAGATGCGGTCTGAATTGTATAAGGACCTACATAATTGACTGTATATCACTAAATTAAAGTTTTCTACTTTTGATATGACTGTTGATACACTAAATAAATAAATAAAATTCAGAGATACCTACCTAGTGTATAGTCTAGAATAGTACTTTTTACCTTGGTATAGGTGCTTGTGGGACATGGCTAGATAAGCCTTTAATATTTTGAAGCGTTACATAAATTGTGAAAAGGCTGGATATCCATCAAACTGTATAAAATCTGCCTGTATATATATAAAGTGTTGCGTGTTGATCTTCATGTGATCAATAATCAAGACGACATGTACTTACCTTGAACTATGTTCATTTAGAGGGGTCAGTGAGTAGGCAACATTTGTAATGATTTACATATAATTTTGCTTTTCATACGTACTTCTCATTACCGTGTGGAGGTCATGATTACTCAATAGCGAAGTTAAAGTTACGGACAGTATCCGAAACCTTGACCCGACCTTTCCAATACATTCGCCCACAAATCAATAGGTACTAAATAAAGCATATTTTTTTATCTTACTCCGTTAACAAAAAGAAACGACTCATTAGGTTCAAAGTAATTATTTAAGTGCCACTTCCAATCAAGCTAGGTAAATATTTGTGTTACGAATTGGATTCAAAATGATTACCAATGTAAAAAAGAGTTAAATCATTTTGAACTTCAGTGTAAGGCAGTAAAGTTGAGTATTGCATAAAAATCATGAAAGTAAAATCGATACAATCTATAATATATTATGATACTAGTGCCCAGTATGTGTGTGAGGAGAATAAGTTAATAGAAAGACTTACAGATATATAAATGGCCAGTGCGCCTTATTAGAGACAGACAGACATTCTGAATGAGAATGAATCGAATATCAAATATTATATAGGTAAGGCAATTGTAAAAGGTGCTATTGAATATCTAAAAATAGTAATTTCGAACCTACAACAACTACTTTAGAGCACTAGCCCGATTTGGAAGACGGCATTCTCCTGCCAGAGATATTAATATAAAAATAAAGATGTAACTACTCTGGCAAATCTTAAATGTAAGAATGAAACGAATGATTAAGCAGGTTAATCATATATTGCTAATGATAATGCTGATATTTAATTTCCCCTACGTTAGTAACATCTAAATATTTCGATTTATACATTTAAATTACTCTAATAAAGAGTTACAGACTTTCTTAGACAGATGTTCTAAATTAAACTTTAAAGATAGTGGTTATGGCCATAGTGAAGTATCTGTTTAACCAATATTATATTTGTATTTTTGTCCCTGTATGCTTCACTAGGTTTCATTTTATCTCCATTCTAGAAAGAAAAAAGCATAATTATATGAAAGTGTTTTAGGTACACTACCGTGAGATGAAAATAAATGAAATAGTTGTTTTCACAATACTAGTGTTGAAAAGAACGCTCGCAGCCCTGCTTTTATGGAAATGAAAAAGGTTTCTTGCAACCTAATGCCTGTCTAAAATATTACATGAATTCTAAGTGCATGAAGATTCATGCAGTGGTTCATATGTTCGAACGGAGCTCTCTGTCAGCGATTGTTCTACATATAAAAATGCCGAGAAATTGAAATTTCAATATAAGATATTTCTTCGTCTTCTGTTGTTTACGAAACTTACTGTCTTAGAACATTACACAAGTGAATGAGATAACAAAAAGCTATTATTACAAACTGTCACATCTCTTATGCAGCGCCCACTTTACTAACGATCACCCATTTTTCATATCTCTTTGTTCGCTTTTATTTCACCGGTTTGTTTGCGAATATTCGCTACTGTGTCATTGTTCATTAATCACTTCTTTTGTATTTTGTTGCAACTTACTCAAAAGTGTTCCGAACAATTCTTTGCTAGTTTTAATAGTGTTTTCATTCTTCCTTTCACACATTCACATTTTTCCTTTCTTATAATCAAGAAAACGCGTTCAACACTTCATGGAAGTGATGTTCTCTCAGTACAAGCTGCACAAGGCATGTCTTGGTGTTAGGATATTGACTTTCATAACGTCCGCTTGCGAAAATCAGTGTGGTGGGTAGTGGGGTTGGCATCTTTCACGTTCAAGACTCGATTACGGTAATGAGCTCACTGTGCGTATCCCTTGGAGCATGCCAATGACCTGCATTTATTGTGTAGTTCAAGAGAGTCGCAGCTGAATTCCATTTGACGGAAACTGCAAGCGGCTATCCCCAGAGAGTCAACCGTGTTAATGCTTATGAAGTCGTAGATAGACCCAGATAAGTTGAGCATGATGAAGAGATGAAGTTTAATTTAGGAGTAGCTAGGTGGAATCGATATTAGGGCTTTGGCCTAATGATCAATTGGATCCTTCGCGGTCGATCGTACGTGCGGGTGCAAGACTCTGTCGACTCATCAGTACTTAGTTCAGTATTGACGTTGGAAGGCTTAGATAGCCTAAGTAGCGTGAGAACTTATATACGAGTATCTATACGAGTAGGTATGGTAAACAGGACTAAGAGTTCGAAAGGAATTAAGTTTGTTTTCGCTAGATAGCATGTTTTGGTGTCACCATAGGCCTAAACCTACGTAATGTTTCCAAAAAGGTCAATAATATTACCTACCTACCTTAGCATGAAAACATTTAGGAGACACTAAATTGCAGCCTAAATTAGTCCCTCTTAAACAACTTATGGCGTATAGGTATTGCCACCATTTTAACCACGGTAATGAACTAGCCAGAAGGCCATCAAATCCATTCAATTTTAACTTACATTGCATACCTACATAGCTTTATGAGCACACTAACTTTAAAATAAAGAGCATCCAACTTAACCAATCTTCAGAAGAATTCTCTATAATTAACCAACAGTTAACAATGATTAATGATTATGGCAACACTGAATATAATTAGTAATATTTCTTTTCTAGAAGATGTTTCATAATTTTCAACCCACATTGCTAACTGTCGCCTTTTACGATATTACGTCTCTTGTGAACATACACATCGTTATTATTGTGAACATGATTTTCAAGAATGAAATTAATAAATACACCCTTACATGCCCTCCATGCCTTTGAATGAGGTACAAAGTGTGTCAATATTGAAGTATGGAAATACTGAAACCCTAAATCAATATTTAAAGTTGTATCGTGTCATGTTCGATATTAGGTTCATGAGCGTTCGATATTCCAAAGAGTTGGAGAATATTAATCGTCACAAAACAAATAATTTATTTGACGCTCGATAGTAAAAAGTTAAAACAACATTTGAACCAACTAATGCCTCGTCGTCCTCATTTCAATTTTTAAAATAAAATTATATTTAATTGAATAACTGGGTCGTAGGTACTTGCTGTAAAATAAACTTTCCCTACGACCTGATTAGTAATATAGATAAAACAAATATTGGTAAAATTGGTTACCAATGGCAACGAAAGTATTTTACTAGTAATACGATATTTTATTGTACGTTTTGGCAGTTTTCAGAATACTGTTCGTATGATCATAATATTTATTCATACTCATATAATGGAAGTGATCTGATAAAATTCTTACGACTGTTATGATTACTAATTTATTCATAAACCTGCTTATGGATATACGGATCCATATATTTGGGCAGATTTTACATTGGATAGGTACTTAATAACAATAAAATTTATGTATTTATCTTTAACTTATAAATAAGTAGGTTTTCAGTTCTGTATGGAAATACTACTTATTTAAAAGTTTATACGTAAGCATCGATACGATAACTAAGTTACCTAGTCCAAACCAAAGCCTAGGCCTCGGTTTTAAACCATGTTAACTTCAATAATGTTTATCATTTATAATTCAGGTCGTTTTAATAGGATTTTAATAGACGATCTTAAAATATTGTACCTAGGTACCTACTGAACCTAATTCAGCTAATAGACAAGAAATTTAAGGTCTGATATTGATGCTAAACTTAACCGGTCTTATTACAAAACACGGACTAAAGTCAGGTTTAAACCCAGACTATGAAGTCCAGGCTTAATTTTAAGACCAAGGTTTAAACTTGTTCTTATTACAAAAACAGAATAATCCGTGGACTACTTAGGCCATGGTTTAAATCTTGGCCTAATAACAACCACAGATTACTCTAAACTTTTGTTCGTTCATTGTGATATCATTCGGTCGCAACGTTCCGTTTTCTCAGAAAGCAAAAATTTTCTGAAATCGTTAATAAATATTATTTACTAAAAAATGGTGAAAAAAATATTTACAACATTATAATTATTAAATTTAAAGTCATGAACGATAGTTGGACTTTATTTTATAGTAAAATATCATTATCATGCCTTTATTTAGCAATCATTGTTATAATATTGGACGATCTATGATGAACGTTAAATGAAGCGTAGTTTTTCGGAGCCCGCGCGTTGTTCAATTTTTTTTTTTAATTTTTATACCCACTTTTGAATCATTTCAATACCCGTACTAACTTTTACGTTTCCAGTGGTTTAAACTTTTAAATTTGAATTAAATAATGGAAGGAGAAAAGAAAAAGAGGGTCGAAAATTGGACTGCCGAGGAAAAAGTAAGCCAAAATATGATGTATTTTGGTATTTTCCACAAATCAAATCAAAATGACAAGTTTGACGTTTTATTTTCGTGGTTTAGATACTTAGACCAACGTTAAACTAGGTGTCACGCAGGTTTATCTTTAGACCAGAGATAGTCCCAGGTTTAGTACTAAAACGCGTTTTGTAATAACATTTTCGTTAAACCATGGTCTAAAGACGTTTTAAACCTGGGTTTAAAGTTAGTCCGTGTTTTGTAATAAGACCGAACAAGTTTCTGGTTTTTCTTTCTTCCGACGGTTTCTTCCACCAAGTTATATTGTAGTTACATTAATGTAAATAATTGCAATTCCAAGTAGTTACTACGAGAATTTGTTGCCGATCTAGATATAGCCAAAGGAGAATTTACTCTAAGAATCGCATCGGAAAATGTCAGATTACATCTTACATAATATTTATAATAATATAGTATTCATTGTTGGCAAAGAAAACTGGGAGGCTGCCAGCACTTTCATAACTTACCTCGGCAATAACTCCTGACCTCAGACAAGAATTGCTTTGCTGACCTTCATATCCAATTCTTATTTGGACACAAAATGTTAATTATTCTATTATTTACGGTCGCCATGAGTCTTAATTACGAATAGAATTAATATTATTCTTCATCTTATTTACATATCTATGTTATCGTATATTTATAACTAACTAGCTGTTGCCCGCGACTCCTCTCACGTTGAAGTTATTGCGAAAATTTCTATAGGCAACAGTTAGTACATAATCATTTTAAGAGACGCTGTGAGTTGCAATTCGCGAAATGTTTTCTACGAGCTCAGCTTGAAAGGAAAATTCATTAGTAGGTACATTTACGATCTAAATGCGGGAACCTTTTTGGAATTTCAGCATCAACTCATTATCTTCTCGTATTTGCCCTGCTGAAAGTATAGATATATCAGGAATATCTCGTATATTTTATTTGTCACACAAGTCAAGCCCAAGTCTCAATATAAGTTTATTGCACTAGCATTTGTTGTTTTTGCTGAGCCAATACTTGATCGAATGCCAACAACAATATAGCTCCAGAGAATGCTTATTGGGTATTTTACTTTCGTAATAAAATGTAAATAAATATTATAACCATCTTTTCACACTTACAATTCTCTACAAGTGAACATTGTATAAGTACCAAAAATATTTCATTTCGCTTAATAATAGCAAGATAATTGTGACATACATACCTACCTACCCATTCATAAAGTCACGCCGCCGTACTTTTGGGTTAATCCGAGGCATCATCTTTCCTCGTGCAACTACCCAGGCATCAGCAGGCACTTCTTCTTCTTTCATAATTGTTTGTGAGTAGGTATTAATAATTTTATTACTTAGACCTTGAAACTTATATTTTTGACACTTTAAGTGATTACAAAAAAAAAACATATTTCAAGTAACGAAGAAACACTTTCAATAATAACAAGGTTGGTGGGGTACAGTCATTACACTAATTGGTCAGGCGCTTTACATATTCATAAGACATCCGTAGACTGAACGTATCTTTGTTTGAGATTTGTTTAACTTAAAGATGACCGCCACCTGACAATACATACAATTAATCTAATACAACATTTAAATATTATTAGACATTAAACGGTTTTCAACATTTTTAATAACAATTCATTCCAATAGTCATTCATGCGAAGAAACTGGGATCCCCTGTTTAAGTTAATTAAATTCAGTAACGAACCCGAATTTCCTCGTTGAGAATATTTTTATGAACATTTAATTTGAAATTTGGAAAAAAATAAAAATTGGAAAAAAAAAAATAACTGAAGCGTGCTACGAGAATGGCAGTCGTCACTCGTGAGCTGCAGCTGCAGCTCACCAAAGCTAACAATGAGGTAGGTTTGTTGGGCTCTAACCGAGTATGATGGCACCGTGTTTCGTCACATTTACCTATGTTGCCAGGTACGTGTTAGCTAGGATATCTCTGAAACCCTGACGACCTTGGCCGTAAATGTTGATGACGTCGACAGGTTGTTGGAGATTAAATCCTCCATCTCCTATCTCCTATACCTACAGAGGCGCGCGCGATGATTCTGCTTAGGCAACTGTGAAAGTTGACGACTGGCATGCAGATGACAGAGTGTTTATGGCTTTTTAAAGTTATAATAAATAAAACATCTACTGCAACTAGCATTATTGTTAAAACTGCACATGCAAATAATTGTACTAAGTACTATAAAAGAAACGTTCGTAATGTTAACTACCTAACTGTAACTTAATGAAATATTGGTTGATATGAATGAAACGTAAAATCAGTGTTCCCTAACCTAACCAACAGAGAGAGGATACTATGGGAACTCGGTGCTATCATGACCATTTAAACGCATTTAATTTAATATGCAATCGAAGCCATTTCGATAGCAGCATTGAATGTTATTGAACGCCAGTATTCAAAGGAAAGGTCATTAACTTCCGCCCCAATATACTGCAGGAAAAAAATAATTGTTTAAAGCCGTAATACTGGTATTTGTATTGCGCTACGGGTAGACTGTAAGATTGCAATTATGCACAAGAGTGATCAAAGGCCGTTGCAGCCTAGACTAATTAGTAGTACCTCAATATACCTATGATATAAAATCGATATCAGCTTTATTTGTTAACCGCGATCAAACCGAAGTAGGTCCCAATTCAGATGTTTTTCTTACAGACGAATTTACCAAATTATTATTTGTACGAATAAGGTTCATAAAGATCTGATGATAAATTTCGGGGACAGACAACGGAACTATGCTAGACATTGTTTACCCTATTATACAACATAATCATCACACCAATACTATTTAATGGATTTCATAGTTAAGTTTAGAAATGTTTCGCATACTAATACAATATATTCATACAGTGATTCATTACACACAACTAATTAAAAATATCTCCAAAAAGTTGCTCCAGTGCGCAGGACAAATTCCAGCAACAGGCTGCGCGCATGCCGTGCACTATTTACACGAACCGTTTCGAGCCACTTTTGACCCCCCCGTAGCTCAGTGCCTATTGCAAGTACAGAGATAATATTGTACCTATGTAATCATTAACATAACACAACGTTGTATTAGCCGGTATCGTCGGTATCGTCAGACGGGCACTTCCATATTCAAATTGCGTAAGCACAGCAAGGCTCGCTACAGTCTTTGCGATGAGGAAAATAGGTAGCTATGAACATATTCTTGTGCTATATACAAAAAAATGTATAGGGGTACTTTTTACTGCTGTTACGCAACACATACTTCTCCAGATAGATACTTTGCCTACTAATAGGTACTTAGGCATGAAACCATTTCCATTACCTACGTTCCTTTGCGAAAACGATCGGAGTGTTAACTCCCTTAGTTACGAGAAATTAATTATCAATTAAACAAAGTACACCCAGAAATTGTTAAAAGAACACTTTCTTATATAGGTAAATGATTACGTATACGAGTATTAAGAAAGTGTAATAAAATAAGAAAGTGAGGGTTTACCTGAAGGCCGCATCAGTAGGTACCTACACCGTAGGAGTTTTGAATTGATATTAAATTAATTAATATATAGAGTTGAGTAACTGTTATTTGATACACAAGCATCGGTAGCTCAGTGGTTAAGGAAGGAGTGAAAGGAGTCAGTCTTACGATCGAGAGGTGCAGAGTTCGTTTATTTGGCGTATTTAGTTATTAGGTACAACCACCGTTCTACTGTCTGACTTTTCATTCCCGACAGGGAAGTTTGCTCCAAAGCCTCAATCGTTGATCAGTAAGTATCGGCCAACCTCACCTATCCGGTATAGAGGTGAGGTCGGCTTGGGCCCCTTGAACCTTACAGACCTGTGTTTTAAATAATTTATACCGTTATCGCAGTCGAGAAAAAAGTGTTTACATCAGCCTCTGTGGCGTAGCGGTAGTGAACGCGGCTGCTTCGATATCGCCTAATGTCACCATTAGGTTGTGAAGGTCAGATGGCAGTCGCTTCACGGAAAATATCGAGGTCCAGCCAAATCCGCAGTTAAGACTGGTAAAGCGAACCCCAGACTCCGAGGTGAAAGCTTTGGATGCGACTGGGATTAACGCTAGGTTGAAGAAGATCACGTAAGAGATTACGTATGGTATTTCCTCCATTCTCCTTAAACCGATGAACCGTGTATCTAATTTTACGACGAAATTTAGGTTATCCACTGTTTACTATAAATGGATTAGATTTTAAGAAAGCGTTAGTAATCACCCTCCTTTCTTCGGCAGTCAGGTAAAAAGAATACGAGCACCAGCGATATAAAATGTTGTAATTATGCGCCTGTTATGTGCAGATGCAACCATTTTTGGAAGTAAATGGAATTTTGTGCAATAGTATCTACCAACAATTATCACGTCTTTCTTCCTTTTGTGTTTGGCAGAGAAAATAGTCCACGATCTGTTTCTGTCCTTACACACTTCACAAGCTTCCTCTACTAACATTAAACTTAGTAAGTAATAGGTGGTTACCAACCATTTTTGTAATTAATGATAGGAACCATTAAAAATCATTGACAAAAATATTTAGTCAGTAGGAAATAAACTCACTTGCCACTGTCTAGAACTTCTAAATTACGAAACGGATTGCCGTGCTATTCTGACTGTCATTTCAATATTTTTCGAAGGAAAGTGTACATATACTCGTATCCCAAAAGCTGTGTAGCTACATCCGTTAAAAGCTGGGGTGGGTTGCTAGTATTATAATATCATTCCGAAATATCGCCGAAGTGTCCCATTGTCCTGAATCAGGCCACTAAAAATTATGCATACGAGGTTACATTTGCACACAAGGTGGAAAACAACTGAGTGAAATGTATGCCGCCGCCGAACCGTGAGCTGCATAGCGATTATAAAATTTGTTGATTAAGTAATCCTCTCGGTGTAGAAACCCATTCCTCCTTGGATTAGCCTTAAAATTTTGATTAGACTTAATTAGAGATTCATGCAGCATTCTCCGGTTAAAATCATTTTCAGTGTACACACAGTATTTATACTTAGACCATCAAAGATATCCCAGCTGAGTTCTTCTAACAATACTTAACTAGAACGTGCATATCGATCGAACAATCAGTAATGTTATATGTATATTGAACAGGTTTAGTTACTTTCATTAAAACAACAAAATGGATCGTGATCACTTTATCGCAGTTCTAATCAACGTCTATGCATAAGTCGTGCGGTCGCCACCAATCATTTCAATTCAATTATGATTCACCAATATGATTGTATATCTTTCCTTCGCTATCTTTAACTAAGCGGTAATATATTCATTACTCAATATTGACGTATCTATTAGTTTTATTGTCTAGGTAGTGTGTAAACCAGAAACGCATTTATCTTAAAATACCTGGCAGTAAATCCACTTTCGCTCTCGTTTGAGCTGACCACTACGTTGGTCCTATTCTAATTTGACGTTTCACTTATGGCCGCACGTGAGACATAAACCTAGACACAGGCAGCATTGAAATAAGGTGGCAATTACAGCCTTGCTTTAGAATTGCTCGGTCTATGGACTAAAGAAAGACAAAATATGAACGCTCTCGAAACAGCTAATTGTTTATATAACTCCGTAGCTACACGCCACGGATGCTGACTGCTTCTGACCTCATTCCAACATGACACGGTCATTACATTTTTAATCACTGTTTTTAAAACAAATTGCTTGACATTCGTCGACTTTATACCTACCTACCTTTTTGAATAGGTGACCTTGTAAGGTCAAGAAGACCGTGTGAGCCATGCTTCTTGATATTATGTTATCGACTCTCACTGTAATCAAGTGCAGCAATGCGTTAAAAATCCATAAATTGAACTCCATTGCTAGCCCAAACCTGTTGTTACACCATAGATGCCTTTAAAGAATGATAGTTAGACGGGCGTTCACTCGATGACGTCGGTGAGTGGTCGGCATGCCACATTGCCAGTTGCATTTGACCACATATAACTATAATTTAAGATATTCCCAAGTAAATGTTACAACAGTCAGCTACTCCGCTTTTATTAGAATGTACAATTTTGAAGTGTTCGCTCACTAATTGAAAGTGATTATAATAATTACAAAATTTTAGGCTTTTTGTTACTTCAAAGGTGACTCAGTCTAGATATTATACAATTAAAGAAAACACAGAAGAAACGTAACAATGCAATGGTCGCAACAAACCACATTATACCTTTAGTGTGACATGAATGGCTAATAAATTGGACGAAAGCTATCATATAGTCAACCAATAGGGCCTATTTATGGGCCTCAGAATAGTATTTAGTATAAAACGTGAAATATTCAAATCGATTTGCTTAAAATACCTAATGATTATATTTATGTATGTACCTATAGTTGAGTCAATTTATTAGGCCACATTTGACGTTTGTCAGTTTTATATTCATAATGAGGTGACCTGTTAAAAAAAAATCGATTAAAACGAATAAATCGATACGGACTTGAAAGATAATGTGAATTTTTAAAATCCCTGTCTCATTATTATTTTTTCTTTCGTAAATTTAAGGAGCAAAATAAGACAAGTACATGATCTATACTTATAATAAAACTGTAGAGAGGTCAATTCTGTTCCTTGAATATATTTACAAAATAACTATTGGGGGATGATTGGTGATCGATACTAATGCAAAAAATGCAATCAGTAATTTTTTTTGTCACAACGTGGTTATTAATTTTATGATGATATTTCTTCACAACTAATCATTGCATTCGATTCTACTTATCAGCTTTCGATTTTTAGAGTAACATGCCTAATTTTTAAAAAGAAAAAGGATTAACTGACACAATATTGTAATGACAAGGTAATGACGTTCAGTTCTATAAATCAGAAATGTTTATTATGTTTAGAATGGTTTATTGGTGAAAGCAAAACGTAAAATTACTTGTATCTGTCATTATTACAATAAATATGTAATAGTAATAGAAAAAAGTTAAGCAATTGTGCAGTTCTAACAAAACGAAAAATATATAATTTGATGCCCACCGCGGCGCGTCGCGTAAAAGGTTGCGATGTTGAATTTTGATGAATTGTCAAATGTGGCCTATTAAATTGACTCCACTATACATACCTACTTAATATTAGATATTAGATGAATATAATTTATAGTAAAATTGCAGGTATTAGAATTAGGTATGCTTTTTTTCGGCTGCGATGTTAGTACATAGGTATATTTTTTAAATAAATAGTACTTATATCAAATAATATTTAGGCAGCTCATAATAACCATTTAAAAATAATTATTCCATATAGCGTTAGGATAATAATTATGGTAGATTTCGAATTGGTGCTTTTGAAATTGCTGTGCTAGACGAATAATCCTTTTGAATAATCACCTGAACATATAGGTATTAACTTAAACTCTAACTTTTCACCAACCGAAAATATAACAAATATTTTGGCAAATGTTAATTAAGTAGAGTATACGAATAAATCTTTTTGAAACTCACACAGCCCTTTTTTACAAGGCGTATTTTTATAATTAACGGATAAATTAAAACAGCTTTTAAACCATCATCTAAAATAGCATTTTATATACAGTACGTAATACGTCTGTGTACCCAAGCCGGGCGAGTGGTAACATTCTGACAGAGGTTGATTAATGACTAAAGATCAAGAGCAACTCTGTAAACTCATAACTTGTAAAATTACGGCTATTTTTGGCACTTACTTTTGACCTCCCAGAAGGTTTTTGGTCAAAAAAATAATATTAACAATCTGTTGAAGGTAACAGCCGTTAACATAGCTACCTACTAAAATAGCAGCCACGGATCTCGTTAAACACCCCGCAAACGGCAGTGTTCCGAGCCAATGACAAATGGAATCCTTTGTGTTCTAGTCATCGGCTCTTTCACACGCTTACGCAACGGATACGAGCCGCCTTTCCTCTCTGTTACTATGAATTTGAGGAAAAGAGAGGAAAAAACCGAAGGGTCTCTAACAGTGTTGAATTATTTATTTATCGTGCAGTGTAATCTATGTAGGGCAACCAGAGAGGATTATATCGGACTTTGCGGCATTGACCGATACTATCGCAGCCTTTATTGCCCTTGAAGTCAGATCCCATAAACAAGAAGTGCAGACACACTGACGCGATATGGCAACGTTTTTTCTCATTGCTTCGATTGTTGTTTTTTCTGAAACAACTACAACCGAAAGCAAGTCAGACATGAGCTTCGTAAGTGTACCAACGAGGCTCAATTTGAGACGAGTGCGCTATAAAGGCGATAATAACGTGAACTTCAAGCAATTTGATCACATTGCAGTAAATTATCTTCAGACTTTATTGTTTGTTTGGTTCGCTAAACTTATGTTTGGGCTTAATTTTCTCTGAAAATTTCGGCACATTTGCTGATTAATCTCATAAAACATTCAGTTAGGTTATAATAAGTATTATGTTTGTTTCATCAATTTTAGCGTTGTTCCCGGTCGCATCCAAGGCCTTTAACCTCGGAGGCGCTAACTCCTTGGTTTAGTTTTTCTAAGAGCGACAACCTACCGTCTGATCAACTAACACCGAAAGAAAAACCGCCGCCTGAGCCTCTTTCATCAATCAGCGAGTGTACTGACCTGCAGGTGCGGTTGTCTTGGGTCTCGAGGATATTGGTGGGGCTTCAAAGACACCGGTTATATGTTTGTTATGTAACCAAAGTGAAATTACTTTTAGTGCTTAATCGGATCGTGGTCTCATTTTATTTTATGTATTCCGTTGCTAATGTTGTAATGTAAAGTTCTTACTTCACGTTAATCTTAACCATTACCATGAGCGTGAAGATAATAACAGATTTCCTGTGATCATAATAATAACAGCCAGCTAAGAAGAAGCTCTTATTTTGAACGATTAAACTTCAATCTGGCTATAAGCAACCAAACCCTTGATTGTGTCTGCTCGCTTAAATAATTGAAGTCCCGAATCACTGGAATTTATTTACGGTATACAGACGATTATCTATCTCGGGTCGTTGATAAAGACATCCTTTTATACCTACTCTTGGTTCTCGGTAAGAATCTTGCTCGAAAAGTTGTAATATGAAATTTCCTTTAGTACGAAAGAAATTAACTATATACATTTTTATCTATAATCGTATAACAACCAATAAATCTGAAGGTCCATTTGCATAAAGAATGTATTGTACATATAATAAGTATCTAATTATACACCGTAATTATTGTTATACATGTAAATGCAGTGTTTAGAGTCATCATGAGTGGGATTCACGCTCGATGTGTCAATGCCCTAAGCTACATATACATGACTATTCGCTTGTGCAATTACCTGTATTGAAGCAATAGTATGAAGGTCTCTATATAGGTATATATTTGATGCTATCTGATTTACAATTTACTCAGATGGTGTTGAGAGCACTCTAAGTGAAGTGACGGAATCATCCGACACTCGAATTCGTTACTTGTTCAGATAGCATAAAAACATCATTCTGTAAGTTAACTTATGAAGGTTATGAAGTCACTTGCTAAACTTTAACGAACATGTTTTTTCGGTTTGATTGTACGTTAATTCTTTCCATTTTCTTTTTGTTAGTAGGTTTTTTGTTCAAAGTTCACAAATAGGTCGTACTTTCTAATAATATGGAATTATGGCTTTTTACCGAAAATCGAAACAATATTTAGTCAAAGGGCAAGTTTTTTCTATCAAAAGAAACTTTTACAACTATTATTATAAAGAAAAGTTAGATGGACCTGGGCACCTTTTTCTGATTGATTAGGCGTTAAGCAGACGGCGGGGTGGGCAGGTCTTTTGACCGCGACGTATTCTTATTATTACTATCATTGAATATCGCATTTAGCCCGCGTATGTCTGACAAGCGACATGAGTGATTGCGCGGACAAATGCAACCTTATGATCGTACAAATAAGACTGCGTCGCGGTCATCTTGACCACCCCGCCCCGCCGTCGGCTTATCGCCTTAACTACGCGCTTTCGTATTAGCCGACACATTTATGTTGGTTGAGTTTTACACCGGTTCTTTCTTCTATGTAAACCAATTGAAATCCATCTACTTCTCACGTTTCGACTGTGATTAGAACTCGATGTCAAACAGAATAATGCCCTCGGATAAAATGTATGCAGAGATAATTTGATTTGCAGGAGCTGGTTATATATTTCACATGGGTAGACGGATCGCAACTATATAGTGAAAAATAGATTGTTTGTCTCCTATCCCATGGCTGATTGATATAAAATCCTTCTTTGTTTTATTTTATTTTATTTTTCTTTAACAGGAAAACCTACAGTTTTGGAAAATTTTACAAATGGGTATGTAAAGTAAATCCTTTCTCTATAGAAGCAATATCTGAAAGTGAGCTACATTGTACAAAGCTAATGATAGCAGCAAAAGTTAATACCTGCTCATAATAAAGGTATAATATATTAATTGTATTATAAACAAGATACATTTTAAGTGCTTAAATTTTTAATAGCATAAGTATAGCGCTAACGCAGTTTTAAGAGCGTTTGACACAGCTTGCCAAAAAGAGTTTTTAATGACATCACCAGCGTTTCGTAAACAAACGGAACGCAAAATGTACCGAAATAATAAAGGACTAAACCGCTCCGTCATACTTTAAATAATACCCCCGTTTTTCTCAATATATATATCCTTCCATATCTTGCTTTTCAGTACAAAAATGTACTTAACATTCTTGTCCAGGATCGTTATTTCTCAACAAAAGAGAACTTAAGCGGAATGACTAAGTAGAACTTATATTACCCTTTACTACTGTACGTAGACAAACAATTCTGAATGTCAAGGTTTATGATGTCGAAATCAATAGCAGTGAACGGCATTGCTGATACTATTGTAAACGAAAGTTTCAGTTAGATATCGCTCAGACGATTGAGCAATCGTCACGATTGTGCCTATGAAAATTATTCAAGTACAGTACAGAAGTCAGCTCGATATAGCGGCGTTTACGGCAGATAGCTGTCAGACATTATTTCCTAATCCTATACTGCTACCATTTATAGTCCAATAAAATATAAATGAGAACTTTGAACATCGGAAAATTTTATAGTCCTCGTAACGTTGCGGCGAAACTCGCAGCAGGGTTGTGCCATTACCTTCCAATGGGCTCTCAATAAACCGATTTTATTTAACTAAATCATGTTAAATACTTGCAGAATCTCCGTACTGCGATACACATAGTATTTTGTTATTAGTTTACTTTCCAACAACATGTATGATTAAACCGATATTAAGTCAAAATTGGTTCAGTAGAACCAGAGTTAACCTCACAAACACTCAAACCTCTTTATAATATATATATAGATTTAGATATCAATGAGCCATTGCAGTCTGGCAATGTGTACCTAGGCTCCATGGTACCCGATCATCCGTCTTCCACATAAGTTTATACCTACCCCTTTTCAGGTCGTCAGTCCGTGTGATTAGGGGACGTTCATTCACATGCCACTTTTTATTCCCTTCGGCGTAGTCAAACCAAGAACCTACCATTTGTTCTATCCTTACCCACTTCACAATCTTGCTTTAGGCATTGCGCAGATGAGTTACAATGATGAGCAAAATGACCGCGGCGCACTCTTAATAACTCATGTGGTTGCATTAAGCCCGCGTATGACCGCCAGGCGATATAGCTATTGCGCAAAGAAAGTGCAATCTTATTGTAGTAGTAATAAGAGTGTGCCGCAGGACATTCTCCGGCCGCTATCCTTCGTCTGGGCAGCGCTTGACTGTCATTCAACCATGCACGGAAGCCCAGGGTTTCGGGTGCTCCGGACCTGCAATTTTTTCAGAATATTAACATATATAATAATAACACATATAATATCTACTGCGTTATGGTATAATTGTTTTAGAGTTTTTTTTTTTACACTACGTAGGTGGCAGACAAGCACACGGCCCACCTGATGGGAAGCGGTCACCGTGGCCTATAAACGTGTGCAACACGAAGGGTGTCACACACGTGTTGCCTACCCTGCAGGGAAAGGGGGAGAGCTGGGAAGGGGTGGCGGAGGCTAGGAAGGGGAGGGGGAGGATGGGTACAGTGAGCTCTGGCTACCCTATTTACCGGCGGGAACACAACACTATGGTTATTATGGCCGCGGTCTTCTGTAGGGCGGAGGTACTTCCCCAGTCGGACAGCTCATTTCGGACAGGAGATACCGTCGTGTCCTACCTCCTTCAAAAGTGACGTTCAATACCAAAGTATCGACTGCATTCATAGTTTCTCTAAAATCGGTGTTTCATCAGTAGGTAATGTGTTAGCCATTGTTTTAACCAGAGCGGCAAGATTGTTTTGCTATGGCATAATGCTATTTGCATCTGCCTGTTAACTTCCCGCACGTCACCGACACCGCTACCGCTTGGTATATTTTAACAAATTATCACGTAATTAACTCCTTAATTACTTTGTACTTAAACAACCATAAAGAAAGTTATGTAACAAGTTTAATAGTTTCCCATGGCTTGATTCTGAGGCTTTGATTTGTAACGCTGATACGAAGGTATTACGATGCGGGAAGTCTTCTTTATCGACATGGATGTAACTATTTCAATCGTTAAATTGTAGAGGTATCTAATCACATGTTACACGTCCGGTTGGATTGCCAACGACCGATGATGACGTCAAGTGGCGGTAGGTGAGCACCTCTGTTCAAAATACAAACATATCGATTTAAGTGAGAGCAACTTGAAAACTCGTAAAATGATTGCTTAAGAATTTTTGATACGGTAACACGTATACGTACGACCGACCGAGGAAATTGTGAAACCATCTCTTTGTGTATTAGTGTAGGTAGGTATTTTATATGATTTTGTTTCTACCAATTGGTGCAATACAGTTTCTCAATTGAGACTGCATTACTTTAAATCAGTGGCTATAGAGAGTGCCTAGTTATGTAATTAAACATGCATAATTAGGATCGGTATGCATGCAAACTTGATACGTGTAGTTTCTTTATCGGTTACCAACCACAAGGCTAATTCGGGAACAGAGGCAACCGAGTGTCGTAAATTGCCATAAGCCAATAAAGAATAGTGAATATCGCTAACGTACTTACAATGTGAAAACAGGCTTAAATAAATGCTACCAGTGTATCGAACGACTCTACGGAATTAATGACTAAAGTTAGTCTACAATACTTACAGTTTTAGTTTTATCTGTAATACAGTTTTCTGGAACGAAAAAAAAAACAACAATTATATTATGTATTGCGCGGATGTAACGGCTTGCGGGTGATATCTCAGATCACCCGCAAGCCGCTACATCCGCTGAATGTCCGATAAGTTTCTGTCGCAGGATTTTTTCTTAGAATTGGGAGGTTAGATGACACATACTCCCGTAGCACCGAAATAACTCTAATTATGGAAATCATGTAGTTAGAGAGCAGTTTTGGACACAACTGGGCTTATTTTCGGACCAAACCTATTTTAATCAACTAGTAACTTTTTCTGACTCAGAGCCGTTACTGAAAAATTCTTAACAGAAAAACCCAATGATACAACGCATTACAATAGGTACGTATCGGTACGTCTATTATCAGAATATGTCGTGATATATTTTCAATACAAAACATTGATCAAATCAGATCCATTTCGAATTTCCAGTCTGCAGAACATAATGGGGTCCTGTGACGTACATTGGGAAAGGTCTATTCTCAGCCGTGGAATCAGTAGAGACCATAACAATAATGTTACTTTCGATGATTTTTTTTTGTATATTATGTTCTTATCACTTATCACTTAAATTTCCTTAATCATTGCGGCGTTTTTTATGCCTTTGATTAAAGGTAGGTAGGTACATATATTTATCTATGACAACAAACGGAGAAATTATTTACTTCTATGGACTGAAACGGTACCTATGCCAACAGTTCTTAATTAAAAAGTTATTATATAGAATCAGTTAATCCTCTCACAAAGGGCAACCTTACAAAGATTTTTTCTTTCTGCATGGCCAGTCATCTGAAGAAAAAAATAAAAAGAGGTTTTTAAGATAAGCTACATAAAATTTCCTTGTGAAATTTTTGATCTTAGAAGCCTTAACATTTTCACGACTGAAACATCTGTTTTCTGTGTGTCTAAGAAGCCATTACGAGGAAAACATGTGAAAAAGGTTCTACATGGCTTGTACTTTGCAGTAATAAGTGTTCCCTAAGGATAGAATTTAGAAGAAAGTCAAATTGATTTACACTGAGTACACTTAGAATGAAGTAAGATAATCACAATAATAATAAGTATACCAATCAATAGATTCGCCTAGAGATAAGAGTAACTGACGAAACTCGCGATAGATGGCCCAACCATCTATAACCAAGGACATGATGCAGTATAAGTACTGCTCATTTATACGGCACGCATAATGAGGAGGATCCTCCCCCTGGAGCCCTAACCATCGGTACCTACTCTGTTTTTTTTATTTTTTTTATTCAATTTTCGTTCTTTTTTCAATCAATTCTTTTTTTTTAATATGAAAATGATGCAAGAAAATGTGGAGAATAATATTCTACGGGGTGGAGGGAAATACTTTATGGGTTACCTTACACCCTTTTTTTTCGTGCGGAAATCTGGCTCCGAAGACCCTAGACGGCGGCGTGCAGTTTTAGACGGTAAGAGTCCGAAATAATCTGCCCCGCTGGCCGCGGGGTGAGTATCCATGAGGATTTGCTAGCATTTTAGACAGTGCTATCTAAACTAAAAGTAGGCATAGCTTAACTGGTTTATAAAATACGAGTGAGCTATAAGATAGTTAAATACACTTTTTTGTAAATCTATATACAAATATAAAAATAATAGAATAAGAAAAAACAGAACAAGCGACTTGAAAATGTTACGATAAACTGTGCTTTCAAATTAAAATTCAAACAAGAAACACAGCAACGTGGGTCAGGAAAATCGATGGAAAGTCCATTTGTCAAATCGCCCTATAGGATGGGGAAACGGGTCCCTAATCCTAGCGGGTAGAGCACATCATTTTAAGAATGCTTTTCTGATATTACGTGCTTTAGATAGCTCACATAGCTTAAACGAATACATATTATATAACTTCGGGCTGGGCAGGCTGGGCCCGAAGTTATATAATTCAGCAATATTGAGTTTTCAAAAGGTACCTAAGGTTCTATAAATATTGTAAAATTTTCAAAATTTGACATCCAAGATCTAATTGAAAACACAATCAACCTGTGAGTTATTCCTATTAGTGGTCGTATACATCACGAAAACGTTTTTGTTTTAATAGATAATACTGAGTATTTCTCTTTTTATCGAACTAAAATCACCCGTACTTATTGGAAAGGGGGCGCTAATAACATGGAATCGGCACCTTGAATAGGTTTCGCATAGGCAGGCTATTTTGGGCAGTTAAAAAATCGATTCTTGTTTATAACATCAGTAATCGGTGGTACTCGTAATACATTATTAGGTAATCGGCAGTAATACCAGTAACACTGATAGTTTATATACCTATTTAGTCATAATAGCTGTGTTGCCCGCGGTTTTTAACCCACCTATTAAATTGTAGAATTAGGTTTTTTTATACTACTTGAATGACAGACAAGCGCACAGCCCACCTGATGGAAAACAGTCACCACGGTCTATTGACGTGTGCAACATCTGAGTTTTCACATTCGTGCTGCAGACCTTGGAGGTCAAGGGGAGTTCAGGAGTTTGAGCGGCAATAGAGGAGGGGATTGGGGAGATGAGAGGGGGGGTTGTAAGCTCTGGTTACCCTACTTGCCGGCGGGAACACCACACGATAGTTATTATGGCCGCGGTCTTCTGTAGGGCGGAGACTGCCCCAGTCGGACGGCTCAGTTCGGACGGGAGACACCATCATGTCCTACCTCCATATAGCTTCGGGCGCAGGCTGTTCTCTCGGCTTGCCTCTTGAGGAGACGCGAACCCCGGCAGATAATGATGATGGAGGGTAGAATGATGATGATAATGATCCAACCTAATCATGGAATGTTAGAGTGTTCATTAGCGGTGAATGTTCTAATTTTATTACATTAGACGTTGTTGGCTGCATGATATTCTCAAGCTCACCTTTCCGATCGCGATGAGATCGGAACTGAATTTTGAACATAAAATTATTACGAGAATTGATACCCTAGGGTTCACTCTTCTCCGCCTTGTTTCAATGATTTGCAATTGATACTTAGGTACTCTACTGTGACGCCAAGCCAGCCGTCAAGTTTATCGAAAATTCTACACCAAAATAACAGTGACCTACAAATCCAAAGTACCTACTATAATTATGTAATTATTCCTATTTTTTTCTATAACAATCAAAACAAACGTTTAATGAACGTGGAAAGGCAATGTTTGATTGATGCTTCTTATCTACATCGAGCACGCATGTCTAGAAAATTAAGATTATCTAAATACAGTAGTTTGAGTGTAAGTATTGTATTACTTGTCTGTATCATACATATGAATCACAAAATGTAGATAATAAAGGTGCCTTCTTATACATATAAAATGCTTTGTCCTGAATGACTGACGCCTAAACCGCTGATCGAAGAGACCTGTATCTTGTAGGGTGTTTTTTTATATGACGTAGGTACCCGATAACAAAGATTTTTTGAAATTCAATCCTTAAAGGGGTGAAAAAGGGGAACAAAGTTAACATGGAACAACGCGATTTCCTGGTCCAATGTACCTACTTAAAATTTTGCATAAACATTCTATAAAAGAATTGATGGAAGACGAGTATCGTATTTTATTGAAATTCATTCCCTAACGGTCGTCGATAATAAACCGAAACATAATTGAATTAAATTTATATTTAATTTCATCATAACTTCTTGCATATTTTGCATAAATATACGTAATGTTATTATGTTCAAACATCAGAATATATTAACATAAGTACAATCATGAATTGGCAATATTATTATATAATCTAATTTTCATGCTGGGTCAAGGATAATATTCGAAATTGTTCACTAAAATTGAAGAATATTCTGAAAGTAGGTATGGTCCTAATTGGCTAAAGAGGGGCTCTTGATTAAATGGTACCGGGTGGGTTAGCACATTGCAAGGTTAAGCAGCACTAGCAGGGCGCCAGATTCTCTAAAATTATGTTTTCTCTAAAACGTGTGATTTCAAAACATTCGAAAAATATTAATTTCAACATCAATTGGAATGGAATCAAACTATGAGTGATCCTGAAGGTTTAATAACCTCATGATAACGTAAGTAGCTTTTGTTTTAGTAGATCATACTGTTTATCCAAGATATCTCATACACATTATTCTTCCCAATCAAGTTGAAATCACGCGTTTTGACAACGTGGCGTTTCGGAGCGAGCCTCCTAGTGATTCTTAAATTCAATAAGAAGTAATGAAAGTTGATGAAACTTTAAACAACTTTAGAATGAACGGTTCTAAATTTGTTTAAAGTGAAATAAAAATGATATTTACGATATTGAACAAGTTGTTGCAATCTAGCCAGTTCTTTTCGCTCTCGAATGCATCCTTATTTTATCGTGTATGAACACAAGATGGTTTAGATTTTGTGGCCAACCGGCTGACGTACCTATCTTCTGAGAAAATATATTTTTATGCTAGCTTTTGTAGCTTTGCTTGTGAAAACAAACTCCAAATACAGTATTTGTGTTTGTCAGCTAAATTACTTATTAACTAACATTCTGTGTAAATAGTATCACTAACAATTCAACGTAGATTGGGTACTTTGACCTAGCTTCTTCTTTTTTCTTCAGACTTCAGACTATGATCATCAACTTTATCAAATAAATAAAATTTACATAGATGCATTGACTGACCACGCGGAAATGTATAATTAATAATTTTTTATAATTAAGAAAATATTTATAATCACATTTTGGTAAATATTTATAATTAATGATACAGACCGGTTAGTAAGTTAGCAACATTATCTTATTGTATCTTTTAATTTAAATATTTAATCTCATGTATCTATTTTGTATTACATTAAGAATACTCGTGTCCATAACAGCATAAATTTACATTGAGAGATAAATAATGTCTTTTAACTGCTTGCACATTTGGTTATTTGACTGATGTCTTCATTAACAAATTCAATTATTTAATTAATTCTTACTTTAGGAAATTACTAAAGGTAGACACAATCTATTTAATTTTAATCAAGTTTGTAGAGTCGATCAACCCTAAAAACTTTCATTAGGTACTGCTATTGCTTGCGGCTGCCCACGTGGTGCACTGATTCTTCACCCGTAGGATCCAATAGGGTCAATTCCCCCGATACAATGGTCACTATGTATCACGACCATAATCTATTTCTGTACAAAATGCCCTTTGTTATTGATTAGTAATATAGCCATCCACCTTGCCACCTAGTCGTCCAAACTTCCGCATTAGCATAGCAGTTCTAATAGAGCCTTACCAACATCCTTGATGCTCTTGATGATCCAGATGCTCTGTGCCAATGGTGCAACTCGTAGAGCATCTCAAGTGCACGCTTGAGAGATGTCTCAGAGTGTGTCATTTATTAATACGGGCCTAAATTAACTTCATCAACCGCGGTAGCCTAGTGGTCTGGGTAATGGACTGCTGAGACGAGGTCTCGGGTTCGATCCCAGGTTTCACCATGGCACACACCAATTACTTTTCAATGCTTTTCGAAGTTATGTGTGTATTTATCGCAGGTTTATAAGTGCCCGGTTAATGGCAATAGGCTCGCCACCTATTACATTGAGACCTAAACATAAACTGGCGAAATGTGGGTGCTAGCGCCTCTGCCTACCCCTTCGGGGATATAGGCGTGAGTTTATGTTATGTTAAATTAACTTCACTTGCAACTCGGTACCAACAACGGACGAGGTTCTGGCGTAGGCTTTCCTTTTAGAGTTGGGATTGGGAGGGCAGTCTCTCCCGGAAAAGTCAACATACCTCTTAAAAACAACTAGAGGTATTTGGACTCCAGAGTGCAAACTTTGGACGCAACTGAGAAATTGCTATGAGGACGACGACATATTGTTGAGTTGAGTTGAAATAGGTTTTACCCCATTAAACTATCGAACAATTACGATATCTCTTTGTTATATCACACACTATCTCATGTGTGTGTACACATCATTGGATTTTCTCCTTTTCAAGTTGAAACGTTTCAGCGAATTCGATACTTAACGTTCCATCCATTAATCACTGGTTATTTCAGGCGGGCTCGAATATACCTGGCTCACTTTACCGTGCACAACATTTTCCTCCAATAAATAATCTGTAAAGGAAAGTATACACGTTAGAAATTTTTTAGTATGAAATTTTGTCAGTTTGTCTAATATAGGTATGAAAAATAATGTTCCGCCCATCAAATGGGGTTACAATTAGTGTGTGCAGGGTTCTACCAACACATTTGGTAACAGTTCATCCTAAAATTTGGTCCTATTCTTCATGATTAAGACTAATATTTGGTAGAAAGCGCATTTTTATTGAGAAGGTAAGTAGGATATACTGCGATTTCCTGAACTAATGTAGAGCCTGTAGGTACCTACTGTAGAAAACCGCGATTAAATGACATAACTAATTAAGGTAAATACTAAATAAGGTGCGACATCACACTTACTGTTGCTAGGAGAGTGAAGCAGTGAGGGCAACGCGTGACACCTTTTCATATTTTGTCGAGCATAGAGGTATCGATAACTACTTACCTGACATGTATTATGAGAATAGTTAAAAGTAATTTATCTATTTGCATTGGTTTGAGTGTTTTTATGTATGTAACTATGTAAATGTCGAACGTATGTCGAAACGTACAAAATATGTATGTAAATGTCGAAAAAGTACATAAGCATATTGATATGCAATCTAGAACCGATAACACAAACTAGTTCAACTATGCTTACTTTGCGTCTAGAGATCGTAGAATATTTATTATGAATTATTCATAATAAATGTTCTACGATCTCTATCTAACTATCCGTTGAAACTATATATATCGAACCTATCGCCGTACGCCTCCATGTTTATCAGTGTCTGGTATAATCGCTTTAGTTTTGTGTCGCTATCATTCGTCAATCAAAACCCGTCGCCGTTATCGTTTGTCAAGAAAACAATCAGCCGCCCTAACGTACATCGAGCTTATGTGTCACACCATCAATTGTCGATGTTATTGTACTGTCGCCCTAATAGTCGTTACGTATTTGTTTATCGCAACCATTGATGTCCAATTACTTAATGGTCGCAACAAGAGTCATTAAAACCGGTGAAATGCGAGTTGAACTCGTGCACGAAGTGTTTCGTACCATTATCATGGTAGACGGGAAAAAATCACGTTTGTTACCCCTTAAATATTTATTTTATTCTATTTTTAGTATGTTATTATAGCGGCAACAACTGAAAATTCAAACAACCTGGTGACAGGCAGACAGACAGGGAGAGGGACGAACGGACAGTGGAGCCTTAGTAACAGTTTCTATGTAAATATAAGGGGCTTCAAGAGCAGAATGGGCCCAAGAAACGATAAATGACTGAGGCGATGACATCTGACAATAATAGGGTTTATAGCTAAGTGGTTACGGCGTTGGCTTTAAGATCGCGAGGTCCCGGGTTCGAATCCTGGCTACTACTGACGTGAACTTCTAACGTAAGCAATTTAGCTTATCTACTATAATACATGAAATTCATTGCATTCATTCATGACAGACGGACAACGAAGTGGTCTTATAAGGGTTGGGTATTTTCTTTTTGAGGCAAAAAGAAAAAACTGAGACAAGAAATACTAACTTTTACCTTCTATAAAAGTGCCAGCTATCGCATAGACGCCGCATTTATACCTGAAGGTAGTCAACTTTGCAAAACCATTAAATACAAAAAAAAAATATTGCAGTAATTAACTATTCAAGTAAAATTTATTTTGAACTTGAGATACGAATAAGTTTTAAATACCTAGTAGGCATATTTGCGGAAATATATTTCGCTTGTAAGGCAAACAATTTACATTGATCTCATTTTAGGACAAAGGACAAGAGATTGTTTACCTTCGTACCTTATCCTTAATTACAATTCCGTCGAGCTTGTTTTACTAAGCAGAAATTGGACATTTTAATTGATTCCGCAGACAGACCTGGCAATTGGTTAAATCTATAATATATAGTTATATATATAAAGGAAAGTCGTGTTAGTTAGGTACACTATAAAAAAAAATACAGGTTATTTACAATACAGTTTTTTTTTCTTTTGATTTGATTTGTTATTGTAATTGCAAATTGATAAGTAAAGTTAAGCCCCATATTATGTGTATACCATCTCCGGGTGAAGGACGCTGGCGGCTGTGACACAGTTCATACTACTACGGTCGCCAACGCTTAGGCCGCTTGTAGACGTCCGTTTTTTTCACCGGATAACGGACCGTCCATAAAACGGCTATCCTTGTATACATATATTTTTTTACCGGATGGAAGTTACCTAGGACTGCCGTCTATATGCGTTGAACTGTCAGAGATTACACACGTGTGAAATGTCGAATAATAAGAAAAAAAACTCGTATTGGCCTACTATTTATACAAGAAGAAACAAAAAGAAATAGAAAAACGTAAAAGGTCATCGTGGGTGCATCCTATATTATTGGAAAGGGAAAAACATGGTGCATTTCAAACTCTTTTTACGCAGTTGGAAGAAACTCGCAAAACTGGCAAAACTCGACTGTCTATTTTTATAGCACTCTTGGGTTTTGTCCCACAGTACAGGTCTATTTTCAACCAAAGTTATTAACAATTCCATGTCATAATCACCCATTTTTAAAAGAACGCAAGTAGACGGCACTCAATTAAAAGAAAACAGGCAATACGTCCGGCAGCGTCAACACGCTCCAATACACTGGCGTGGATGACCGCCCGTTCTTACACCGGACCGGTGTCCGTCGCGCCGAGGGGAAGCGGTGGTGCATCCGGCATAAATTGTTCGCCGGACCGATGTCCGGTGCATGTACACACATTCATTATAATTCATACACCACCGCGAATCCGGCAAAAAACACGGTCCGTTATCCGGTGAAAAAAACGGACGTCTACAAGCGGCCTTACCTTTCTTGTTAAATTTAGGTTCAACATGTTTAATGTATCTCTGATGTATGTATCAAAAGTTATTTGTGTCAATAAACTATTATTATTAATATTATTACTATTTATAACTCAAGAACGGCTAAACCGATTTGGCTGAAAATTGGTAGGGAACTTAGAACCAGGAGATGAACATAGGATACTTTTAGTGGAGTGGGGAGCAGTGAAAAGTGGAGTGGGGTAGAGTGGAATGGAGTGTAGTGAAGTGGAGAGTGGAGTGGAGAGTGCAGTGAAGAGTGGAATTGAGAGTGGAGTATAGAGAGTCGAGTTGAGAGTTATTTTATTGGTGGCGACTTCCACGCGAGCGAAGCCGCAGGCGAAAGCTAGTAATATACCTATACAACTTTACATAATAGTCAGCGTCAAAAGTAAATAGATAAGCATGATCAGATTTTAACATAAGTTTCATTACAAAATAATGAACAAGTCTTATTCGAAATTTTGAGTTTGATATCTGAGACATCATCATCAACTTTTGTCAATGGTTGTTCTTACATACATAGCTGCATAGGTATCGTCAGCACCAAAAGCACAGAATATCTATTGTACTGTCGTACTTTACTCATGTGCTAAAAGTAGAGCGCCATTTTAAAATTTTAAACACATAAAACTATAGATGTAAAAAGTATCCTAATGAAAACCTATTATAACTACTTAGTGGACTCTATAACAACTTTTTCAAATTTTGTTTAAATTAAGTACATAGATCTATTACTAATTTTTCAAATCTGTAGTCTGTCATCAATTTTTGACGCTGACTGTACTGCGTGACTAAGTAGCGCCTCTTTCATCACCAAGATCTTTGGGCCCAAACCAACCTCACCTGTTAGTCCATAGGTACACCTAACTGTAGAACGGACTAGGTTCTGGGCCAAGCTCTCCTCTCGGAGTTTAGAGGTCAGGTAGCTTTAGTAAAACTCTGGCATGGCAGTCCACTACTAGACATAGGCCTCTCCTAATATACGCCATACTTCCAGATCCTCCGCCTTCCGCATCCAGTCTATTCCATCTACCTTTATCAGGTCGTCAGTCCATCTGGCGTCTTGCCCAGCAACTGAGTCCTAGGATGGAGAGAAGTCATCTTACGGATGTCGACTTGAGGTCTCTACTCTAAACTCTAGACTAGTGTAAATAAGCCAAATCAAGGAAAACATCCTAAAAAAATACTTTCATTTTTTCTTACATTATTACTCCACAGTTTTGTGTCCATTTGATTCTTGACGTCTCCTATTACGTATATAAGAATACCTGTGCCCAGAGCGGTATGCCTTCAGGCGGAGCATAAGAAGATCATGTTTTTATTTCTAACAACACCTTTGTACTACCCAAGTTATACGAAATAATTATTGATTTTATTGATAAAACAGTTTCTAAACACCTATTAAATCAACAAAGGTACGCTGTGCTGCCGGAATCGAACAATTTACTAGACGTAGACTTAGTGCCCACCAGTTAAGTGAGATACCATTTACTTTCGAGAACCCTTGTTGTCCCCGACCGATGTTATTTTTTTCGATAAACTCAGGAACGTAAAGTTATCTCCAAGAGTTACGTCTACAGGCAATTTTATAGGTTTGCACTGCACTTACTCTAACAATCTAACTTAAATGAGTTTACGACGCTGTTATAAACATTTATGAAACTTAAGTCATTATGAATTAAAATGGCTTCTTGCAAAATATGGATAGGTTTTAGTAGTTAACATAAAAGAAAATGTCTAGTTGCTTTAACACTAGGCGCACACTGGGCGATTGATGACAGCGACAGCTGACAGCGACGACAGGCTGCGGCCGAGAATTTCATATTATATATTTTTCTAAGCTCCGAACACTTGGCGCCGAGTCGCGACATGCTAGGGGAGTCGCGCGCGCTCGCTACTGTCACCGTGTCTAGACGCCGAACATCGCTGTTTCCTGTCGCCAAGTGTGCGCCTAGGGTAAGAATGAAATATTTGTTATAATAAAAATATTTTAAACATCACTAAAATACTTAAATTAGTTTATTAGAAAGATCAGAATTCTTCAAATTGATTAAGATTTAGATACTTAGGTATTTTGTACTTACGTAAAACTGGCTGCCGAGAAATATGAGTTATGACAATAGATTCTAACGGCCTTTGTGTGGCGTAGCGTAGCGATAGTAGGTACATTCGATTGCTACGGCAGAGGGCCCGGGTTCAATTCCCGCTCTGTGCTAATATTTGTATGCATGAATACATCACGTCAATTTGCATTGGTCTGATGTTTCTACGTATAATATGTAATATTTACAAAAACAAAAGTTAATTTCTGAACTAATATATTTAAAGATGCCTAAATAGGTATACAGCAAGAAAGCGTCACGTCACCTCAACAACTGTAGCCAATTTAAATCCTGCCTAATTAAACTAACTAGGGCGACTACTTACCATAAGGTATTCGTTGGATTTTCCGCACGTAAAAAAGGAGACTGCCATAAAACCATAAAGCGATCTCCGTAACATTTAGGTGCTTGCAACACTAAGGTACTACGCATTGCCGACCCTGTAAATGAATCATTCAAATCACATGAATTCATTTTTGACCAATAGGTAAGTTAGGCAATTTCGACTACGAAAATTTTAAATATACCACAGAAACCAGTTGTATGTCTCTAATTATAATAATAAAATAGATAACCCTGACACAAGGTAACGTAATATATGATGCACAATCCTACAATGTCCCATCTACTTATGTGCCATTTCGTACTTGGAAAACACATATTGACCTAATACAGAGTCATTATTGCGTTGTTATTTTGAATATTTATGAGTAGGTACGTTATTCAGATGGTAGGTTTTAAGTACTGACCGCATTTTCCATAACATTTCATAATATTTTGTCATTTGACCTCAGTTTGTTTTGCGGAATAATATATTTTATTATAAAACGTGGTTATGACAAGTGCAATTATGCCAATGTTAACGGCAACATAATCTGCTAGGTAAAATCGGTGACGAAAATTATATTGCACGTCATATTTCAACTTCATAACTTACTTAGCGCCTGTAATACGTCGTGCGTGTCACGGAAGCTCGCACGTCATGTATTTCGTATATAGGTATGGATTCTTATGTACGATTTTTTGCAAATAACTTGCACGAAATTAGCCGAGTATTATTTTCACGAAACAGACGTCCTATGTGAGGACGTACGAGCGACGCAGCCCAGGCGCTTATAAGACAGTATAATGATATAGGGAATTGGCCTCCACCAGCTAATGAACTAGTATTTTGTTACTTAATAAGATAGCGGTTTTTGTCAATATTTTGGTTGTCTATAGTTTTTATATAGTACTGTGCCAATCACTGATGCTAAGTGCATCAGTTTGAAGTTATCTTTACATTGAGAGATCATAGTTATTTTTACATTGAAATATGAACCTTATATCAATGGATTAATGTCAGACATGATAAGTGCAGAACTTTGCAATTAGCACGTTTGTCTAAGTGTGGATCACCGATATTTTAATTAATAAACTACGAGTATTTATTTAAATATACGTCGCGTTAAAATTTGAGTCAATCGATGTAGAAAGAGTTTTTTAAGCTTTTGGAGCGCACGCATACCACCCTGATATTAAAGCTCACTCTTGTAAAAGAGCAAATTGCTCCCGTAAAAATAAAAATAAGTCAAATCAAGAGACAGAGCAGGAAAGTGGACTAATGCAATCAGAACTAGCGCTGTGATGATGTTGTTAATGATGATGATGATGACGATATTTATTAACAACTAAAATCAAAAGCTATGTTTTTAATCTTCTATCTTAAAGAATCTCTGAAATCAACATAAAGGTACAAATTATTCTAAAAGCAAAAAGTGCAAAAAGTACCTCCCTGGCGGGAAATCAAACCCCGGTCTCCTGCGTGACGGGCAGGGATACTGACCACTATACTACCGAGGACTTGAAAGCTTTAGTGAAATAAGTATTCTCTTGTTACGAAACGTACAACATTTGTTTAAATAAATTTACTTTTAAATCTAGATGGCACGTAAATCGTTAACATCTGCATCACTATATATATAATGCCACTAGTGTGTAATACTAATACCGTTCCTGTGACAAAAAAAAATTACCTCGTGAATAACCTATTCACGAGATAAAAAAATTGTCCATGTGATATTTTAGGCTGTAATCTATCTCCGTGCTAAATTTAATTCAGATTCGTACAGGGCCTCGATTCTGCTAAAGGCTGTAACACCACTGTAATACCACTGACACTCTAAAAATGCTATTTAATTGTGGACTTTACCGTTATACTGTTAAAGTCTAAAATCAAATGAAAAGAATTCATTTAACTTTTTCATTCGCTCTACATAATATCATTTGACTTTAGACTTTAACCTGATAACAATAAAGTGTACAATTAAATGGCATTTTTTAGAGTATCACTGGTATATCAGTGGTTTGTCTTCAGCAGAATATAGGCCCAGGTGTTCTGGTGTGATTCAGTGGGTAACAAACATACATTCATTAACTCAAATTTTCGCATTTTTACATAATTCTTATTTTATGAATATGACTTCCTTTTGACCAATATCTGTCCTTTCGATAAATGATGAAGTGGTTGCGATTTCTCGTTGCGTTGCGTTTGCTCCTCGGAGTTCTAATTATTTTTGAGTGAGAAGTCGACTTTGCCGGGAGCGACTGCCGTCTGATCCCCAAGTCTGAGAAGAAAGTTTATCAGATGCAACGGCTTGGACCTCAAGGATATTGGTAGGGTCTGCGCATCCGCATCCTGACAGTCCAAATCTTTGGCCTTGTTTATGTACCTATTACCGGTATTTACGAAAATGTTTACCGAGTATGCTTCGATCGCGTTAAAACTCATTAAACCAGCTAGGAACAGCGGCATAGGATGGGGCTTTGTCATGAAATGCCAATCGAAGTGTATCGTAACTTCGTTGTCGATTAAGATCAAGTCATAATAAATTATGGAGTGAATATTTTCACCCGTCAAATTCATTTTGACGCACGACACGCACTTTTAACCAACTTCATATGGAGGAGGTTCTATGGTCACCTGTATTTCGTCCTTTTTTATTTTGGTCTTCTTTTTCAAATTTCCTCAAGGGCATAAGTCCCGGTTGCATCAAAAGCTTGCACTTTGGAATTTAGTTTCCTCGACTTTTAAGTGAACAAGTGTCTCAAAAGAGAGGACGATTTCACCAGAGGTTGCCCGTGTTCCACATACACGGCAAAGTGGCACCCGAAAGTTTTCATATGATGAAAATAATAAAATCTAATTTCCAAGTCTGTGCAAATCTGGCAAAAAATCCCGGTTAACGGTTAACTTGTCCTGAATACGAAAGACTAAATCCATTTAGATCTGTGAAAATAGGTGAATGTACAAAAAAGTCTACCAAACGTCTGTAAGGTTAGCAGAGTTTTTGTGCATCCACCCACACAATTGACCTTTTTTTTTGCTAACTCAGCCTGTGTTACAGTTAAAAAAGGGCAATTATAAAGCATTATTGTTTTGGTACAAACCATTAATCGAATGTTAAAAAATAAGCGTTAGTGGTTTACTGGTTAGGATCTTTCGACCGAGAGGTCCCAGATTCGAATGTACCGGCCGCTACACTAACAATTTGATACCACTCCCAACACAGGCAAATTAGCTTAGCTAGGGTTTATTAGGAATACTAGTAATTTTATTACTAGAAGAACTTTTTAGTAACATCGTGATGGTCATTCCATCGCCAAATGCCGGGTTTGTTGACAATCAGAACTTCCAAACGAAATTAGAACGCTAAAATAATGTTACCGATCAATGGTTAGTTCTAGGTATTACCTAGAAGTATCAAGACACCGCAACAAACATAGCACTGTAATTATTGGAGCCAATATTCTGAAAATTTAATTAACGGTCCACCGTTTTCGGTTGAAATTTTCAGAAATTAGCTTCGTATCACATCGAATCGTAAAACGACGGCCTGATCACGCGGTGACCCAATTAGACTTTTGCCACTGTTTTAGTAAGGTTATTAGTAGAAAAAGAAAAATGTCGAAACAGCACCAAAGAGAAAGAGGACTTATTATGCTACGATTACAAATCAAAGCGTGTCACGCAATACAAATCTGCATTTTTTAATTTTCTCATGTAATAAATTATATTTTATGGTTGATGTCTTAACACCATTTTCAAAAGACCTAGTAGTACCTAGTCAATTTACTTTATGTAAACACACAAAAAAAATCCCATACGAGTTCTCTACCAGCAAATCTTTGAGCAGTACCTAGAGGTAGACAAAAATAGAGATGGAAGCAAAGTGTACATACACATTTTATACAAGCCCAAATTAAATTATTGAAACAAAAGACAGTAGAAAAAGTCAATAGACATACCCACTTTTATTATTCAAAGGACTTCCAAAGATTTCTTATAATTGTTGTTTTATAAAAAAAAACTTCATTGCGCATCGCTCCACTTACACTTGGTTGTAAATTTATTTAAGATGAGTTTTAATTACATTTTTAGCTATTTATCAGAGAACAGATGTTTTATTTCTGTTATTTATAATGAAAACTAGCTCCTAGAATATTGTTGCAGAGCCATTTCTGAAGCATCTCAAAGTTATTTGTCATCAAGTTCTTTTAAATGGCTCCGAGATGCCTTTATGTATACATATAATATACCTACAAAAATATGTATTCACGCCTTTTTCAAATTGGGGTAGACAGAAACAACATTTTTCCACTAGCTACGATCTTGGCCTACGCCTTTCATGGTTAGTTTTCATACATGCAAGCTGGTTGCGGGTACCCTAGGCTTTAAACTTCAAAACAAAAATCAATTTAAGAAAACCAGTGTTTTGCTGAACTAGCAAAACTTCCAAGAATATATTTAGGTACCTACGATTAATATTTTTAAAACGGGCTATCAAAGATACGAAAACGTTTTTCGGGTCTCCTGTAAAAGTAATAATTTGTAAAGCGTTCTCTCTACCGTAAATACCTTTTCAATAAAAATATTAATACTAGGTACTAAGAACTTTCTTATTCTCAGAATGTGACCTATCAAAGTTAGATTAATATAATCGATGAAGAAAAAATCACCTTTTCATAGCACGTAACCGTAACCCATCAAAATATAATAGGTATCGGGTCCATTACCCTCACATATTTTCATGGAAATCTCCTCTTAGCCGCTTTTGCTTACAAATCAACTTGTATCGTGTTTGTATTCATTTTCTATTTTATATTTTGAGTAATATTTTCCTTAACCTTCAGGTAAGTAAATACCTAATAGATTTTCCTCTTTTTTATATTAGGTAATCGAAAAATTATGATTAAATTAAATAAAACTAACACCAATTAAGATATGCTAATTAAAAAAGGTTTTATAAACTGGGTCCCCTCGGCAGGGTCCCTAGGATGCAGGCAGCATTACCGCGCTGAATGGCAATGGAAAGCCTTTGCGCGAGAAAACTACCCGCACGGGGATCACCAGTTTCCTCCCCCAGACGCGTGCTGAGCTCCACGAAAAGCCCGTGCACACCTCTACCCCAAACCGAGATTCTCGACGCCATATTTAGTCCATCAACTTGATTGCAACCGGCCTGATGCTAAGCTGTAGTGAGGTCCAAAAAGTAGTGGCTACCATTTCTAAAGGTTCTCCCTAAAATACAGGTTAAAGCACCCGCGATTGTAGTAAAAAGGGACAAAAATTCACTATACTCCGATTTTTAATTCTAGGCAAGAAAATGACAACTTCAACTGTCACTGATACAAAAAAGGGTGACCCGCTACAATAGTGATGTTCGGCAATCAATAGACTAGATACTTTAGTCATTCTTTATTTTTATCAGTGAATGAACCTCTTTGCAGTTTATGCTCGCCTAGTACATTACACGACGGAAATATTTTTTATAGAATACTAGCTGTGTCCCGCGGCTACGCCCGTGGCATACTTTGTCCCCGTGGCAGGATAAAAAGTATCCTATGTCCTTCTTCTAGTTCTAAGCTACCTCCCCATCAATTTTCAGCCAAATCGGTCCAGCCGTTCTCTAGTGTTAGCGAGACTAACGAACAGCAACTGATTTTATATAATATATAGATTTAATTACTTACTGTGTATGTTTTCTGTTTAATTACCGTAAATTACATATTTTTATTTATATAAAAAAATTATTTATATATTTAATAAAAGAATTATAATCTCGACTCACGACTAACTTATAATTGGAAAACTCGATTCAACCACATCACTATTTATTTGATACAAAAAACCTGCAACACTGCAAATGTCATTTTCTTGCCTAGAATTAAAAATCGGAGTATAGCTAAAAATAACATAATAATATGTACCATTGTCACATTGTAACAAGTGGTTCACAGCCATATTAGTTCCGCAAAAGCCTTTGATGTTCGCTATGCCGCCACGCGCCGGACTGTGTACCTGTACTTACGCTGTCGCACGCAGACTAGACAAGATAGGGTTGGCACATAATGGAAAAAGAAATTACCTACCATTGTTATTATAAATTACTATTTTTATGTTAAAAGAAAAAGAATATAAATAATTCCTAAAAATAATTCTAGACAAGGAAATCTCGGTAGTGCATTCGACTGCTGCAGAGTACGATTGATTCCTGCTCAGTGCAAATGTTTGTCGCATGAATATATATCTATTTGCATTGGTCTGGATGTTTCTGTACATAATTATGTATGCAAAAAGTATATAAGTATGTTTATCCGCATTCTAGAACCCATAACACAAGCTAGTTAAAATATGCTTACTTTGGGTCTGAGTGATGTGTAGAATGTTGTAAAATATTTAAAAAAGTAATGTATGTGTCCTTGGATACATCTGCCACCTGTCATCATCTTCCGAGCCTCTTCCCAATCCAGTTGAGGTTGACTTTTTCAGTCTAACTACGAAAAGGCACAACTTCGATATTTGCCACCAAGCAACTGTCACCTGGAAACCCACTTGCGTCCTGACGCTTTGCGTTAGACCAGGCTATCGGACCACTGACCCTGGGCCATCTATGGTTTTAAGTCGAGGGGGCCCCTTGACTCCCGAAAGGGGGGTGGGCAGCCATAATAACCATCGTGTTGTGTTCCCGCCGCGCCGGTAGGTAAGGTAGCCAGAGCTCACTGTATTCCTCCTCTCCCCGCCTCTTCCTAGCCTCCCCACCTCTTCCTAGCCCTTCCCCTTCCCTTCAGGGTAGGCAGTGCGTGTGTGTCACCCTTAGTGTTGCATACGTCCATAGGCCACGGTGACCGCTTCCCATCAGGTGGGCCGTGTGCTTGTCTGCCTACCTACGTAGTATAAAAAAAATTCACAATGTATTAAGTGAGCGTGGCGTCCTTAATAAAGTATTGACGGTAATTATTAAGGTTTTGCCATTGCAACAAATTGAGGTGGTAACCTATCCATACACTACCGTAATTAATTAACTACTCACATAAGTCGAGAAGCCTAACTATCAAACTCAGTGGGAGAGGTTAACGAGAATACCAACGTGTACCAACTTTACTATACAGCAAGCGATATATAGGTACATTTATGCCCTTTCTACCTCACACAATCATGTAAGACTGTCTCATTAGAGTTCAAATTTAGCCATTGACCTTTCTATAGAAATCTTTCTAGAAACAAAGGTAAACTTACTAAACACGAAATAAAGTAACTTTGAGAGATATGTAATCTATGAAGTTGCAGTAGTCATGTGCTGAAAGTTTCTAGACAGACGGTACCTTAACACTCAAACTGTAAAGTCAACCAAGACACTTTGAACCAAATAATAACATCTATCTATACATATAATAAATCTGTAACTGATCGGTGTCTGTACATGGAAGATATATGAGAAAAAAAATCCGTTTGGTATCAAAAGTACTGAACGGGTTTTGATGCGGCTTTTTTTATTAGAAAGGTCTTGCTTAGACTCAAAATCTTATGCATATTTTATCGCAAGCGGCTATTAGAACCGGCGATATAGTAAAAAAAAGTGAAAATCAACGTCCACGCGGGCGGAGCCGCGGGCAACAGCTAGTCATTAATAATAATAGCCTTTATCTACATTTATTAGTGACATGCTCGTAATAATGTACCTTATTGCCCTGATTTAAAGGTTAGTGGGCTGTGAGATCTTTTTTTAATTCAAACGATAATGAAGTTCTTTTATCAAGAAAAACGTAACTGCTTTTTTTTCAATATTAAATACCTAACGTCAGAAACATAAGTATGTAACTATTTGATTAATAATGTAATCGTTAGAAGTAGAAAGCCGAAAACACCGTTTGAAAACATATTAAAAATAGTAGATTAGGTACTTTACCTTTTTTGCTGGGTCCTATCGAAAAAAATTCCTCAGTAGGTATCGGGATCCTACTTAAAACTACTTGCCGACCCCTATACCAGACGTTATAAATATCACAAATGTTTACAACACTGCCCGTAGACATGTAACATTCATTTATTTGTAGCAACTAAACAGAAAACGAGGGTCCTTTGAATAGCCACCCCCGAACACTTACCCTTAGATGTTCACCGTGCTATTGACAGCGGATTACCAAATCCTTTACTCAAAGTTCGTTTTTATGTGAAAAGTTTTAGGTCGATATCTCAAAAGAGGGGGCCTCGGGGGCCACTGGGACGCCTTACACCTTCGTTATCTGACTCCATGGTCTTATTTGGTCTTATTTGTAACAAGCTAAGTACATATTGCTACTATTATAAATGCGAATGTTTGGACGTAGGTATGAATATTTGTTACTCCGTCACGGATCTCAATGTGCTAAGAACATCATCATCCCTCCTAAGACGGTTTGGCTGGTATTGCTTAAGCTTGCAATGTGTTACCCTACTCAGTTACCACTTAGCCACCAGTTAGTATTCGCGGTAATTTCGACCAACTAAGTTAAATGAGAATTCACGTCAGTATGCAATGAGAGCTTGATAGATGTGCGGCGGTTACTTAATTAGAATGAAAGCAGACCCGCTCCTCCGCCCCCCCTAAAGATCCCTAGTCTTCAGGGAAGTAGAATCGATTCCATCTTCCCGGGGATGTTGTATAAGGTGCTTAATACAACTGCTGTTCTCCAACCGCCAGTAAACATACAGTACATGAAAAAGTTCTGTGGTTAATTATGTTGGCTCGCTGTTACGTGCGACCGAAAATATCACAGTTCGCAAAGTGTTCGTGTTAACACGTTCACTTACGTTACGAGATCTTACGAATCTTGTACGAGACTTTCGTACAGTGCTTAAATGTAATAGTATGACTTTTTCACTCGCGCGAATGAATTTTCTGTATATTTTTCAACATGCTTTTATTAACTTGGTGTGTAATGGAATCTTTGAACTCGATTCTGGAGCTTTCGATTGATTATTATGTACATTATGGAAAATCAACCAAAAAATAAATAATAAGTAAGTAGTTTAAGAAACCATGTTTTTACGTTTTAATAGCCATGATTAATTTTTTTTAGAGTAAGAAATTTAATAATATTACTCTAAAAAAGCCAGGGGCCAACTGAGCCCACCCGGGTTGAGTTAAGCCCCATTTACACGATACCATTTTCTTGTACGTACCAGTGCAATTATTGAATACAATAATTAACTGGCATCGTCTAAACTACATGTCACATTCTTGCTCTGCTAGGCAATTATTGCAAGCAAAACTGTTATTGGTGTAAACACAACATACCATAATTGCTTATGCAATTCTTGTATTCAATTGAAGAGATAATCTATTCTCTCTTCATTGGCAAACATGGGTACAATGAGTGAGGGTGTATTAAAAATAATTTTCAATACACTCTGTATTTAAAATTAATTTGAATTTCCCTCTCATTTTGCGCACTTTTCTATAATTATTTTCATAATTGAAACGTAATTATATTAAAAATATTAATATGTAAGTAATAAATGTAAAAGAAAAGACTACATATAAATAATAATAAAGTGCTATTTGAATCATACGCATATTCCTATTCTTCTCAAACGTTCAATACTTGAACGAAATATTTGCCAACGCAAATACGTGCAATTCTTGAAACAACTCGCTTGTACATGGAAAACTTGCATACCAGTCTGTGTTTAGACGATTCAACGCTTGAAAGCAATAATTGCCTAAACATAATGGTATGCGTGTAAACAGAAGACACTTGCAATTATTGCTTGGCAAGAATTGCATGCCATAATCGCATGCAACTTTTTGACTAGTATCCTCGTGTAAACAGTTGCTTACAATAATTGAAAGGCAATTATTGCCTTTCAATTATTGCATTCAATTCTTGCACTGGTATGTTCAAGAAAATGGTATCGTGTAAATGGAGCTGGTAGATACTTACGCGGAATAGCCGGAATAGAAAACCTAGCAGTGGGTTCAGTCAACCCTTACGCCTTGAGTAGGTATCGTAGGTGTAATGTGTGTAGAAAAATCTTTTACAGCACCACATTTTCTCGGTCTCATCGCGTCATTGCAGAATTAACAATACGAATACTTTTCGGTAACGTACCTACGACGCGCCAAACCAAAAGCTGGGTACTTAGTACTTAGTACCATTAGGTATTCTGTGACTATAGTTAACACTAATTTGACCGTTAGTTGTAATGTTTGGCTAATGTTGAGAAATCGTTCAATTTATGTTATGCTTTTTAACAAGGGTGTGTAGTATAATGGATATAAGCTAATGCATCAAAAGGTTGATAAGAAGCAAGGGATGCGAGTAAAGATTGTAAAAAGTGACGCGCTGTTGTCTCTGCAAATACTCGAGTACATCTGGGAATAGGACGTAGGTTAGCGTGAATAGGTACAAAAGTAGGTACTATTTTTATCCATAATTTTTTTTACCCGGAAATAATACTTCAAAATATAAATTGTGCTTTGCAGCCGTTACCCCGACGCTTATCCGACCGTACTTTTATTGGCAAACTCTTTATTGCTTGATATTTTACGCCGAACATAAATTATGATGAATGTTAAAAAAGTGGATGTTTCGCGGAGTCATATCTGTATTTTAACATTTACGTCTAGGGTTATGATGGTTCCGGCGACGAGGGTCCTACCCAAAGGTAGGTATCATGTTAATAATAAAAAACACATAACGTAACAAGAAAGAAAATATTTTCGGCTGTGTTGTATCTTTTGTCCTGTAGGCGAAGTGTTGAAAAATATTAAGTAGGTAATATTTTTGTGACGGAAATGATATGGTGAATCACTCCTTTCCTTTCTCTTATCTTCAGATACTACTAATGACAGTGAAATTTCCTGAAGATTTCAGCTAATTTTTAGAGACCCGCGTTGTGAGTAAGTAGCGTTTGACTGCTAATACCTACTCGTACTTACCTAATACCGATATTCAATATTTTGTTGCCATGAATAATATATTCATACAAACAAAATAATATATAAAATAAATATTGTGTGTGTCAATAAAAATGCATTTAATTATGTTTTTTCGTTTTAACACCCTGACACAGACCGAATAAAATAATTATCGAGGGTTGGCACTAGCCCCCTAATGAATACATTGACTTTAACATTTATTTTCTATATTTTAACATTCTAGTAACCTTTAGAATCTGACAAACTGCTTTACATTGCAAAGTCAGTAATACCAATTCATAACACGCTAAAAAGATTTTGTTAAGGCACAGTTCTAATCCATTTAACAATCCCTGTCATAGTTTTCAAATAACAAAATATTTAGATTAGACCAATAAGTATGTTTTATTAGCAAAGTAAGAAGTATACAGCAAACTAGCTGGCATATTCCATCCCTATTTATTATATGTAATTTATTAATTTCATAAATAATGTATAGGAATCAACCTTGTTGACGTTTACTATTTTATCTTGTCGTGGTTAAGACATTTAATGCGTAGTGACAAAAGTAATGTCGCAAGAAAGATTTCCACTTCCGACGGTTACAAGGGAAGAGGAAGACCTGAAAAGAGATAGATGAACTGTGTGAAAAATGATATGGCTATACAAGCAGTCATGTATAGAAAAAGCACACATATTGCACCGACCCCAAATAAATGTTAGTTAAACGTAAGCGGATGATAACATGCATACAATAGGCTTGTATTCATCAAGAAAAAATCAGGTTGGTATAATTATGGTATATTCCTGTTATGAAGATAGCAAACAGTAATATAGTTTGATGTACAACAATAGTTTTATTTTCACAAAATAAATTTGGAGAAATTAGACATTCAGACACGTGACATCATTGTTTGTGTTTACGAGTCGGTGTTTACGTCAGCTTACATACAATAATAATACGATTCCACTTTAAAAGAGTTTAAAAGTTCGTTTGGAAGGTCGTGACGTCACAAAAAACGCCATGACAGATTGGAGTGTTTACGACATAAATTCGAATCGACTTTTTAAATCTCAAAATAAACTATGTAAATGGTTGTTTTAATATAAAATAATATATTTCTGGGGTCATTCAGGTATAGAAGTATTTTATTAACCATTTTTTCAAATTTAGGGCACAAGCCTATTGAATGTGAGAGAAAAATATCTTTTCATTGGTTTTGAGATTGGACTTCACCTTAACGTAGACGTTTATTGCTACGCTTTAATAATCCATACTGTAGACCCGTCAGACAAACAAAGCTTCAGACACCGTTTGTTGGATAAAGACAGCTATTGTGTCGTATCTCGTATGAGCTCCGTATTTACTACGAACTGAATCTAAATCGTACTATAAATCTGGTTGTATCTCATCGTTTTAAAGAAAGTAGCACATTATTGTTAAAGATAAATAAATCGAAGTTTGAAACACCCGTGGCGCTTTTTTATACCAGGCAGTGGCATACAAGCACCGACACCGTTGCCTGTGGACGTGTGCAACATCAGGGGCGTCACATTCGCGCTGTCGGCCCTGTAAAAATCTTCTAATGCCCTTCTTGAAGAACCTCGTATTGTAGACGCTAAGGAAAACTACAGAAGGGGGATCATTCTACAGCCTAAGGGTGCGCGGAGTGCAATTTCTCTTACCTATCTCATTGGGTGGACTGAATAAAACTATATGACACGGTTAACGACAACGATACATTTTTCATGGTTTCTTGATACTTAGTCAACTCTTGTAAGAACCTCTCGGTTTCACACTCTCTACGATCTTAAAGCCCATAAAACTAAAACTTGCTCTTTCCCGTGCACTAGTAATATCACGATATTGAAATGGATAAAGGGCTTCATCGGTCAATATCTGGACTTAATTGCTAAAGGATTAAAGCGTGTTATATAACTAAGCGCAAATCGTAAGCCTGTTAATAGTTTACTGTTTTCAAATCCCTCGCGATCTCTAGTAGACACGTACTCTTATTTGTTGAGAACTTAAAACATTAAAACATATAGTTTGAATCTATTCTAATAGAAGCAATGTCGTACTGATGAATCGATTTAATGGAATGTTTTGTTAGTGCAAGTTAAGTTAGACTTTCAACCATTTACGGTTACTGCAAATATGTTGAATGGCGGTCCCACTAGAACCTGTTTTAAAAAAAATCTGATGTGATCCACTCAGTACAAATATTTTTCTTCATGAATTTCTCATTTTACATTTATGTGAAAAACATATTAAGTTATTTAGTTTGACTCTAGATAGCGCCGTTTTAGTTTGCCCCGGAATATTTTTTTAATTATTTTTTTATTTTTGTATTTTATTTTATTTGGGGAGCTTACAGCTACATTCACATATACACAATATTTAGGTTAGTATACGCCAATTACAAGCTTCCACAATTATAATTATAGCTAGTATATTACAATATACTAGCTACCGCCCACGGTTTCACCCGCATGGAATTCTGTTCCCGTTCCTGCAACCCATGGGAACCTTTTTCAGGAATAAAAAGAATAGTATAATCTATCCCTGTACCAAGATCCATTCAGGAGGTAGAGCATGATTAAGTAACAAACATCCAAACATCTTCACAAACTTTCACATTCATAATATTAGTAGGATAGGATAGTGGGCAGTAGGTACGATTTGCTCTGTAGAGTTCACGTAAATAATCAAATTATTAATATGCTCAAATCATAAAACACGGCTCTAATTTTATTGAACAAACCTACCTATTCTAATCTCGCGCGTTCCCTACGGACATTTGACTTGACGTTGAATTTTTTTTTACGACCGCTCATTTATGAGATGAAGGTGAGGAGCATGAGCAAAGAAACCTTCTTTTGTTTCTGTATATAAAATGCTTATTATGGAGAAAGCTTATTAAGCTATTTTTTTATTAGAATTTAAGCAAAATACTGTTGTCATACATAAAAGCTGGAAGTCTTTATCTCCCCTATTACTCTGAGGTTTACCTAAAAGAAGTTCAACATTTGAGTACATCTAACCTTTAATACCTAAATATCCTTTTAATTTTATGCATCACAATATTTATGTGTACCCGTTCAAAAGCTATACATAACTGCCATCTATGTATATTGGGAAGCGATTATGCTCAGAGTCACGTTTCCGAACCAACAGATTGTATCTAAATTGTAGGATAAAACGAAATGTGCAACGCATAGGGGGCTCTGTCACGTTTCGTTAACGACATAAAACCAACCCCGATATTACTTACCAACTCTTAAATCCTTATTAAAGCGTAGATATATTTGTAAGTTTGTTTGTTTTTCTATAACGCAAAAATGTAGATGACACTACATAAAGACGCGCTATGCTTATGCAGATAGGTGACAGAATTAATTAATGCAGTCTCTGTATACATAGACCTCCCCCCTTTCAATTCTTCCAACATTTTTTGTTCTACAAAACAAGTATTTTTGATTATCATCGACCACATCATCACTTACCTAAAAATCATTTCTATGTAGGTATAATCACATAGTGTAGAACAAACATTGAATAGGTAGGTACGTACGAAAAAAACGCGTGTTCGTATTTTGTATAGTTAGGTATTATGCAAATGTCCAAAAACATGACCGTAAATAATAGGTTTTGTTTCTAAACTAGACAAATATTTAAGTATTCATACGTATGAGTATTAAGGCTGGCTAAAAATTCGCCGGTAGCAGCTATGCTCAACCTAAAGCTACATCGCATAATACTAAAGGAAAGTTATGCTTTGCTACACCTGACCCTCTTAAAGTGCTTTCAACATTGTGTGGTATACGCATAGACATATTCTTGTAAGTTGACTACAGGATTATGTAGCCTCAACTTCACTCTAATACAAAGCGACTATAGTGTTCAACTATATCGAGCGTAGGTAAGAGGTTTAGAACAGCTATCGATTGCATTTAACCCGAGCACTCTCAATATTCCATACTTACTGAATAACGGCTATCTACTACCAATAATACCAAATCTCTGCATGATGTGGTAGACATTTTTAAAAGAAATGCTACTATGCTGATAGCTGATGCGACTATAGACTTATATTTCATTTAATTAAACAGATTGAGTCTATCAACCGACGATCTACTTATTAAGAAACTGATTAAGAATGATTTTCAAGGGAATCTACCTATTCAGTTTCAAGTGGTTTGCAATACGGCTACCGTAGTAGTTACAATAATATTATGCCTGCAGCGCACCTCTGCTTCTTTCAACCATCATAATTTTACCGTAAGCTGTCAATTCTTTGGTACTTATGCGAAAGTGTGCGAAAGACAAGCGAAATTCGTACAAAACTGATATTGTCTGTTACTAACATGATTTCACCCGACAGACGCAGTAACGTGATCATCTATGCCACTGTTTCGCTAAATAGGTGCTCGTAGTATAGCGAGTAGGTATAGCCTATATAACAAAAACCGGCCAAGTGCGAGTCGGACTCGCCCATGAAGGGTTCCGTAGCAGCAGGTAACTATATACGAGCCCATATAGGACTGTGATAGCTAAACAAGGTAATATATAATACCAGTTTAATTATTTAAACCTAAAATATTGTCAATTAATTGCGGTTTATGACGTAGGTATTAAAAAAAACTACTTAGTAGATCTGGTTCAAACCAATTTTCGGTGGTAGTTTGCATGGCAATGTAAATTATATATTTTTTAGATCTATCATTCTCTTACTTTAGAAGTTAGAGGGGGGGGACACAAATTTTTCCACTTTAGAAGTGTCTCTCGCGCAAACTGTTCTGTTTAGAAAAAAATGATGTTAGAAATCTCAATAGCACTTTTGAAGACCTATCTATAGATACACGTATGGGTTTGATGAAAAAATAAAAAAAGGTTCCAGTTCTTAGTATGGGGACCACCAAAATTGTATGCTTTTTGTCTATTTTTGTGTAAAATTCTTAATGCGGTTCACAAAATACATCTACTTACCAAGTTTCAACAGCATAGGCCTTATAGTTTCGGAGAAAAGTAGCTGTGACATACGGACGGACAGACGGACAGACAGACAGACAGACAGACATGACGAATCTATAAGGGTTCCGTTTTCTGCCATTTGGCTACGGCACCCTAAAACAGTAGCGGATGGCCGTTTTGGTTTCGCAGCGGAGCTATGCTACAGGCATAAATGTCTAAATATTAGGTAGTAACCGTGTGCGGCATGATAATTTTGTTCTAAGTTCACCTCGATATGATATAATAATATATGCCTGGTCGGATCCTTGGTAAGTATAGTAATATAAGGTAAAGTAATGAAGGGTTTCCACATGTTGAAATAAATAACGTCAAAACTGTCAATGCGTTCAGCAGTCATTTATCACGCAAAGGAACCAACCATAATTCATATTTACGTCGCTAATAACATGTTTGTACTGTAAAGATCGGCATATTGATGTCAGGTTTATATTTAGAAAAGAAAATGGTTTGCAAAAACGTTCGGCTCTTTGAATTACATTTCATATTTTTTTGATGTGTTGCTGTAGAATGATTTCAGCGTAAACGAACACGCAAGTAGAATTTCTTCGTAAGACTAATTTTGAAAAGGTTATTTTCAAAGGTAAAGCTAAAGTAGGTTATGAAGATTAAAGACAAGTACTAAAAGTTGATAATGAAATTGCACGCCAGAATCGACACCAATATTTCTATGAGGGCATAATGTCACTGTCGGTGTATGTAATGGGGGCCCTCTTCCTGAGACTTTACCTTTAGCTTACCATCAGGCGAGGTGAAATCTTATTGAAGTGACCGATAAAAAAATAAAACATGATAGGTATAGGTATTCATTTTAGGAAGAGTAACTTATGATTTCTTGTCTTGATGCGAAGGATTCATAAGCAACTGCAGCTTGAATCCGATTGTAAATAAATAAAAATCAAGTAAACAAAATTAAAATTGCAGATAATTTCATAAGATTTGCACGAAACAGTTACGAGTAAAGGTAGGTTTTTTTTTTTATATAGGACACGTCAAAATGACTCCACCTCACCTGATGGTAAGCGAAAGGCAGAGTCTCAGGACTGGGGCCACCACCACATACACCGATAGTGCTACAGTGGCGGCCCTCAGCTTGACGGCCTCATCAAATGCTTTTTCACGCCCCGCTTAAAGGCCCCGGGACTATAGGAGGAAGGAAACACATGCGCTGGTAAAGAATTCCAAGCCTTTATGGTGCGGCAAATAAAAGAGGCACCGAACCGCTTGGTTCTTGATGGAATTGATGGATGGATGGATTGAAGAAGACTAGATTTATAAACATTTTTATAGCATACCTTGGTGAAAATGTCTTTCGAAAATAAACAATACGCCAACTTAATCACACACAACATAATATTATGGTCTCCGTTACCATCGGACTATCGAACAACATTATTTTTACATAATATATCCAATTTCTGAAATTCATGTCTAAAAAAATTTAAGTATAGGTACGAAATAAGAGGACAGACACAGATTAGTAGCATTATATTTAGCATTATACAAACGTACTTCTTTTGATGAACCTTTTAACACTAAAGGGCCCGAATCCAGTGTCTTTTCTTTGTTTTGCGTTTTTTACCAGATAGGTAAGCAATAATTACAAGTTCTTCCACGTCCAAATCGCTCGACGGAAGGATCTAGACTGATCGTCGATTGGCTGCTATAACTGTCTGCGTAAATATTCTGGCTGCCTAGTGCGCGAAGGCCCTAAATATATTTATATGAAAATAAAATTCATGTAGTTCTCTCAAATTATAATATTATGTCTTGCTGACAAAACATAGTAAACGAGTATAACTTTTTTTAATAGTGAGTATGTTTTATAGATTGAAGCTGAGGGTGCTAGGTTTAAATACTTCTATATACTTATATTATCACAAGCTAAGACTCCAATGCATGCCTATTTCCAATCCGATCAATTGTTTTGATTCGCGTTTGCAAATATTAAAAAGGCACCACTGGAAATCAGATAAGTACATGATACTTTTATAGGCCAACTTAGGTAAGGGCAGACGAAGTTATAAACTTTTCTCCTTTCTATTGAAAGTCTAGGCGCTTCACTTAAATAGAAGGATTTTTAGTTCATCTTCAGTTTTTAAGGGGTGACCTCGTAGTTAAAGCGATTAGTAAGTTTATTTCTAAATCTCAGGTACTTGGCTATTTCCTTACTCTTCAATCCTGTAACAGTACGATTGTTATCAATAATCAGTAACGGCTCGTCAATTTCTTTCTTTGGCTTCTTCTTTTTAATCGTATTTTCGTTTACAAAGTAAATTCTTGGTATATCGTCAACGATAGTGTCCGACCCATCATCTGGGAATACGACATACACAATCATTTTTTTTCTCTCAGCGCCCGAACCTAATATAACATTTGGAGGTGCAGCGGCCACAAGAATCTTATAATCGGTGTAGGGTTTTCTAACTATTACAGGAAGGTTTAAGAAATTCATATTATTATTTTCCCATATTTCTGTGTCGTTATACTCGAAAGATACTTTGAGAGGCTCTGATAATTTGTTAGATGTTGTTGTATGTTCTATCGGCTCTGATGTCTGGGGAAAAAATGTTTGTGTGAAATATTCCCGTTTATTCTCTTCTACAAATTTATCAGGCACTGGCTGAAACTTTGTAAATATCCGTCCTAATTTCTTGGTTCTAAAATCTTCTCTTGAAGAAGTGGGATTAAATCTAATAGTAAACCCATTCTCTATAGGTAAGCTTTGAATGACATAAATCATGATGTACACTATCAAAAATCCAATGATCTGTGAATAGAAAAAAAGATCTAAAGAAAAACAAGCCATTTGCCCTTATTTTGTGATTTTTTCTATTTGTCATGGTCATCCAGAAAAAAACTTTCCTGTCCAGACTTTAAGAATACAGATCTGACAACGGGAGTTTCAGTGGTAGCAGTGGCAAACACAAACTATGTACTGAAAATGCTCTCAATCCGACTATTTATACTGTAAATTGATACATAAATTGAATGAAATTACCTGTACTTCTCCACAATATTATTAAGTACATTAAACCAGACCGGTTTCACCTCACGATATCCTCTGAACCGTTACTTGGGTGTAAATTCGTAGTAAACAAAATTACTTTCCTGGTTATTTTTAAGAAAATATTGAAATTTGTACCAATTTGTAGCACCATCACTAGCAGATATAGGATAGTGATATCTATACACCCAACCTTCCTACTAACATCCGCAATTATTACTTCAACTCAATATTAAATTGTAAGTACCTAAATTAAAACTTACATGCTCCATGAGAGTGCCTTTTTTAGTGGAACCATCACAACCCGCACATTGACGCGAACTGAGTCTCATTAGTCCTCACTAACCTTTGTTGTTTACAAACAATACCCCTCGAGGAGGATGTTTAAGTGACATTGGACACCTAAACATACAGGCTAGCTCTTATTGAATAATGTGACCCGATTGCACATAAAAGAACATGATCACCATAATATCCATACTTGCAAACGAATGTTGCAGGTTCATAAGATTCTAAACTACTCATAACTATTATATCAGCAATTGATGAACCTGAACGAGCATGATACCAGTCGTATTTGAATCTGTGCGTAGTTGCAGGTATACACTGAGAAAAGAATATTGAATTTTGCATCAAATTATTTTCATATAAGAGCAACACCCAGCTATATACCTATCGCTGTACGGCTGCGAGCTTATTTAAATAAAAATAATACCGGCTAAGCCCACCAGCGCTTGAAGTGTCTAATGTGGAACGGTAGAGTACTAATCCTGTCCCATTCCTTTTTCATCGCCTCTTTGGCGTACTTACAACACTCGTCGCAAAACGAGGCACCACAATCCCATGCGCAAAATTTCATAATTTTGAAACGAAAAGTCTTCAACTTCATTAGAAAATTTTGTCACTAAACTTTACCTTTTGTTTTTCCGATAGCAAGTGCACGCATTTTTTTCTTAATATTTCATTTACTTTGCACTAATGCAGAGCTATCTTACTCTTACTCTTAGTCATACTCTTAGTTCATATTACGCAGGTTCAAATTATTCTAGATTAGGATATGTTACGAAAGCCCACCGCTCTAAAGCTAATAGAGTATAATAATTGGTTACCCGCTGAAACGCAAAACGTTGCCTAAAAAATACGTAAAATATCAACATGAATCCTGATAACCGTACCTAATTTCGTTAAAAAATACTTGTAGTAGCGGAAAAACTAATGACAGCGTGAAACCTATAAACTGTGAAGTATAAATGCTAACAGGAGCTGGGATAAGGATTGCCAAATATAAAATGATTTATGCGCAATAATATTGAAGAAAATTAAGCACCGCATTGCAATCGCAACATTACAGAATGTCATAAATTTTCCATAAATATTGACGTTTTAACGTGATAACAGTAATACCGTATTTAGGTATATATTATTTAAATTACTTACAAGTTGATGCGCGCGGATCCAAAGATTTTTAAAAATTCACTTGCAACGGTCGGTACTCGAACCGGCTAAGGTCCAAAAAAATTACATCCTGTACTTTTATAGCACCAATTCTAACAGAATAACAGAACGAAACGTAATGTCCTAGTACTTAGGTATTTTCTTATAATGGAAATGGGTCCATTTTTGAAATTAATTTTATTTATTTCTATTGATAATAGTGTTCCAATCAGCAGTTTTCATATCTTAATATTATCATTTTCTAATGAATAGACTGGATTATGACTGTCCTGTCCATGCAAACTATTTGTAGACACGTTCGATATACCTATTCACAATAGAACAAATCAGGATAAATTGTGGCGTATAGAGAGTCTGAACCCTTCTTCGCCACGAAACTGTAATTTCCCACGAGAATGCACGACCGCTTCGCCTTCACATCGAAGACCACAATTATTGTCACGATTTCACTTCAAGTTGGGCATATTTCTTCATTACAATTCCTTGGATAGCTGCCCTCGTAGTTTGGGAGATTTCAGACATGAGTTGGGCAATACTTATTATAAGTTTAATATTCCACTATACTTTGTCTAAATGTAGGCTGATAATAATGACAGCTCTAAGTAGGTTAGCCCATATAGTATAATCGAAAATGAATCTTTCGATTTTCGATTATCGTTCCCGTAGAATATGGAATCGATATTTACAAAAACACAAAAACTTGTTATTTTTTATTATTTTAGTTATCTTACTTCAGGTAGACAAAAGAGAAATTTTATGGTATACTTAGTATTTATGTTTCGTATCATATTTAGCTAATTATATCACAAAAATTTTAGTAGTTTTGGTACTTAATAAATTCAATAAATTATTTTAAATTCGATTCATTCAATTCATTTGTGTATAGTCAATTGTGCTATATTCTTGCAAGACGCTTCTCTATGACAAGTGGGCGGGGCTTGTCTATGTAGGTCTAACAATAATTTTAGGGGTATAATCTATACATATAATAAAATGGTAGGAAAGTCAAAACTGTACATTGAATATTTTTTTAAAAGAATACTTGGGGTGTGATCTACAATCGATACTGAAGCCAAAAATATAGTTTTTAGAATTTTTGTCTGTTTGTCTGTTTGTCTGTATGTATGTCCGGGATAAACTCAAAAAGTACTGCATGGATTTACATCAAATTTGGCAAGAATATTATTAAGACGTCGGGTCAACACATAGGCTACTTATTATCACGCTAACACCTACGGGGAGCGAGTAGTGAACCTTTATATCTTCAACGCATTCTGTAACAACGTGTAATCTAAAGACGCATATTTGAATGTTGTTATTATGTGAACCATGCTATAAAATAGCTTCACACCATCATTAACTTGATCGATAATATATACAATAAAAAACAAACTTAATTTTGCGGTTCGATCCGTAGACCCGATTACTGTACCAACCGCAAATAATAAGTTTGTCGTAGGTTACGTCAATAAAACTGTAGAGAGGTAAATTCTGTACATTGAAATATTTACAAAATAACTATTCGGGGATGATTGGTGATCAATACCAATGGTAAAAATGCAATCAGTAATTTTTTTGTCTTTCTGTCTGTCTGTCTATAATCTGTATGTGCACGTATGTGGATTTTGATTAAAATTGGTACGATTTATAGTTCATACTTCTGGACAACATAATAATATCAACCCATTTATGTCCCACTGCTGGGCACGGGTCTCCTCTCCTCTAACGAGAGAGCTGAGAGGGTTTAGACCTTAATCCACTCACGCTGGCCTAATGGGGTTTGGTGAATCGAACATGTCCTTAGAATTTCTTCTAGGACATGTGGGTTTCCTCACGATGTTTTTCCTTCACCGTCAGCAGATGGTAAATCATTTGATTAGCACATATAAATTCCACAAAGTGAAATTCACATTGGTACTGTCCGGCCGGATTCGAACTCGATACCTCTGAGTAGAGGCCGAATCCTTATCCATTCAGCTACCATCGCTTACAGGACAACATAAATATAGGCTACTTTTTATACATAGCCGGGGTGCGACGGAAATGCTCTATAGGCCCCCTTACACTCTTTTTTTCCGTGCGGAAATCCTCATGGATACCCACCCCGCGGCCAGCGGGGCAAGTTATGTCGACCTCTTACCGACTAAAACCGCACACCGTCTAGGGTCTTCTGACGCCAGGGTGTAAGATGGCCCATAGAGCATTTCCCTTGCACCCGGACTTGACCCGGGCCATCTCCGGATTTGAGATGGCCCCCTCGGGTTTGGCAACCACGGTGTTCCCGTCATGCCCCCGGAACAGGGTGGGCGCGCGAAAGCGCCGCGCCGCCTCGGCCTGCTTCTGTTAGGGTGACAGGCGGCTCCGACGGAGGTCGTTGGACCTCCGACGCCTTCGTCGCCGCCATCTGGGAGAGCTCTGTGCAGCCTCTCCCGAACCCTTTCCACCGCCTCCTTCTCGAGCATCACTTGCTCGCAGAAAGAGGCGGCGGGCGACCACGTATCTGCACTCTGCACCATCGCTGCGATTAACACCGGCAGTGTGAGGACTCCCACCCGGAGGGCTGCCAGGAGGGCCTGTCTCGGCACCTCCCACGCCGGACACTCGGCCAGCGTGTGCAATCCTGAGTCGTCGCCCGCATCGCAGTGATGGCACTCGGGCGTCGGCTCCTTCCGAATCAGACACAAGTGATATCCGAAGCACCCCTTACCAGAGATCACCTGCGTCAGCCGGTACGCCTCCATGACGGGTCTTACCGCCGCTATAATGGCGTGCCCCGAGCTTGGTTTTTTTTTATAGTCGATAGGCTCGCGTTTGCCCAAGTCGGTCCTTTCACCACGGTATCCCGGCGCCCGGCCGCCAATATAGGCATAACGCGCTGCGGCGCTCCCAGTGTACACCTGTTACGGCTATTCAGGGCCTCCGCCCAGATCGGGTACCAGTACAGTGCCATGGACCGCATGATCCCCGCGTAGAGCCTCCTGCAGGAGTCATCCGGCCCCCTCATGTTGGGTAACAGCTGCGCCAGTGCGTTGGCCCTCTTACATCCTGGCGTCAGAAGACCCTAGACGACGTGTGGTTTTAGTCAGTAAGAGTCCGACATAACCTGCCCCGCTGGCCGCAGGGTAGGTACCCATAAGGATTTCCGCACTAAAAAAAGGCTATTTTTTATACAAGCTGATACCCGCGACTCCGCCCGTGCGTCGTTTTAAGGTAGGTCATCATTTTTTGGTTATGTCTCCAGTTCTACTTAGCCAATTACAACCAAAGTAAGACCTTTCTAATAAAAAAACCTCATCAAAATACGTTACGTAGTTTTTACATGCATCGCGATTATCGGCTTTTGATGGGGTTTTTTAATTAGAAAGGTTTTGGTTAGACGAGTGGAGACCAGTGGAGTGAAGAGTTAGAATGGAGAGTGGAGTAGTGAGTGGAGTGGCAAGTTGTTTTATTGAAATAGACTTGGTGGCGATACCGACCTCCACGCGGGCGAAGCCGCGGGCGGAAGCTAGTTTTGTATAAAAAAATACGATACTTCATAGAAATGAACTGTCATTATTATCATCCTACATTAGACAGAGTATAAGTTTGAAGTATCTACTGTGCTGGTACTGTTTCTTAATTGTCTTTTTACCAAAGTAATTATTCTACAAGAAGACGTGTATGATGTAATCGGTAGCTTAGAGGTTAAGGAGTCGGAATTAAAATATGAAATTCAGGATTTGAACCCCAGTCCTTACTCTGGACGACAACGTAAACCCACTCCTAACTCAAGCAATTTAACTTAAGTAGTTGAAGAGGTTAAAGAGAATATGTACCTGTTGATTAAAAGACTAGTACATTCAAAAAAAATACTGTAATAGTTAATTAGGTACACTGGGTATTGTATTATTATCAGATAGAGAGGTATATTCTCGTACAGACAGCATTACAAGGCTAACAGAACACACTTATGTAATTATGAGGGTACGGGTTATGATGGATGATGACGTACCAAATGTTACATATCGGCACGTCATGGCAAAAATACCTATTTTAGTAATAAAACTATGTAGGCATGTGACAGCGATATTGTATGTCGCGATTTTTTTTATAATGTTTATAAACTACTAGTTTATCCCTGCGTTTTTGCCCGCTTGGTCATCGGTTTTCGCATTTTTTGCTATCTCCGGTTCTATTCTACTCAACCGCTGTTCAAACATTCGTAAGAGTCTAAATTCTTACTAAAACCTTTGAAAACTACTGAACAGAGTTCGATGCGGGTAAAAAAACCGCATCAAACCCTGTTCAGTAGTTTTTGCGTCCATCGCGAACAAACAGACAAGATTACCAAAAAAAATGTGTTTAGAATCATTCCCAAGTTTTTTTTTAAATATCTCCAATGTATAGATTCAGACAATTTACAATTTTATAGTAGATATAATAGTAGGTACCTATAGCTTTTTAACTATTTGTATCGCCTACTTAGAAAATTAAGGTAAGTAGGGTGAAAAAGGTTCTATTACTTTCATAAACAAAATAGAATATATATTATTGCCGCAAAAGTATGAAGAAGAACATGGAACCTGAACGCAGTATAGCTTTGGTAACAAATTCTTTAGGAAAAAAGAATAATAATGTGAAACCTGTTGGAGTAGGGAGGGAAAATTGAATAAAATTTAGATCCGAGTTGCGGCACTGAAATGGGATGAATGGTTTTGCACGATTTTCATTGAAACTAAACTTTCTGTCGCAATTTATCTGTAGGTTTTAAAAATTTTCAGAATGTTAAGTTCCTCAATTTTTGAATGAACTATTTCATATATCATACCTACCTATTTAATAATCGAATAATATATTTTGCTACGTTTTTCGTCGTGGACTTACAACATGAAGGTTAGTAAATTAATTACTCTTTTACCGACAATTGAACGAACCCATGAAATTTTCACAAAAATTGGTGGACATTTACATTTTTTAGAAACGTTGTAATGTTATTGAAGTTTTCAGTTTTATATTTACATGGACTATGCGTTGCCTAAATTGGGTACAAGTAACACTGAAAACAATTTTAAAACTTTCTGTTCCTCGTCAGTCCTACACCAACTAACGAAACTGTCCGTGAACGTCATTTGCACAAAAGCCAGTGGGCAAGCAATTAGGACTAGATAGCATGGCAGTTGCACGTCTCTGAACTTTCCGCAAAATGTTCAGAAAATCTGAAGCTTAAGCTGTAGACAATCGGTAAGCTATGGTGCGTCCACGCTAGGCGAGCCGAGCACGAGCGGAGCATGAGCCGAACACAATTCGTCTAGTGTGGACCACTTACAAGCTTCGAACGAGCGCGCTGCGAGCATTTCCTTCGTGCTCGGCTGCGTTCCGACTTTTATCGTTGTAGATTCGTTGTACGTACACTTGACACGCGAACGACGAAGCCGAGAACGGCTTCGCTCGTGCTCGGCTTGTGCTCGGCTCGCCTAGCTTGGACCCACCTTACGTTCTATTGTTTACTACCGTGTGAATAGACCAGAACAACGACAAAGTTAGTTTAACCTCAATACAGACAAATCCAATACAGGTCAGGTAAGTAGTGTAGGTACTTTGCGGAAACCCGCAGAGTCTGTCACCTGAACTATATTTCCATATCTGTTTTACATTGCATTGTGACTTCGTTTTTACAATCACCTCTTTATTAAGTCGGTCCTTATGACTAACTTCATCAAATGATAGTACCTACTTACGAAAATAGAGGATGCCATGAGCTTCAAAACTGTTCGATTAGGTACTGAGACTATCTACCGAGTGTGGCACATGAGTCGAAAATCGTTTGAATACAGATGTGTTCTTTAAAATAATAGTATGTTTCTTTTAAGTAAAAAATGCTATCGCCATAAAGATTCGAAGAAGTTTCAAACTTCTTTAGATTTTTAATTTGTTCATATTGCATAAGTTCAAATTAGTTAAAATAATGAAACAATAATAATAATGATAATTTATAAATAATCAAACCGTTTGAGTACCTAACAATAAAATTAAACTTGTCTTATTAAGATGGAATTCGTATTTTATCGAAATACCTAATCCAACTTTAATTATTCCACTTAAGTTAGAGTAAAAGCAAAATCTCACTAATTATAAATATAATTTGATTGCTTCTGCAAAATATTATTTGATTTGGTTGGTTTGAATTCGTGAAATTAATTTAGGCCCATGTTCACGTAAAGACGTCATTGCTTCTAGTTACGCGAATTAAACAGCCTCAAAACAGAGAAATTGACGACCCTTTACTATATGAAACACAATATTTACTCAAACTGGTGGTAGCCACGTTTGAAAACTCTTATCTCAACAAGAGAGATTAAGGCTGCCGCCTGGTCAAAAACCTGCTTTCGAAAACACACATAGGTGTCAGTGCTTTTTAGAAGACCGAGGCGCTTATTTTTATATTATGTACTTATCACAGCAGATTCAGAGCTGGCGGCTCCAGGTCGCGTACATACCTACATTATATGCGATGCGATTCAAAAATTGTATAAAAAAGAAGATCATAAGTTTGGGTAGAGCTACTACTTTTAAGCAGACGGCCACGAAGCATGAAGCATGAAGAATGCTAGAATATTCAGTAAAACTATCTTTTCTAATAGGTACCTATATTCTTTGCTTGAACAACGAAATTACCATGTTGTTATTCGCTATTTAAGTTTTATTGACAAATGAAGAGAACGAAGGAAAACAAAAGCTACGTAATTACGAGTAAAAAAGAAATGGGCTGAAAAGTAGAAATGCGCCTACGTAAATCATAAAGTTCCTACTTACGTTACCATAAAGCCACAAAGAGTTTCTTATATGTGTATAATAACCATAATGTTAGTCATGTAGGTATATTTTATGTCTAGATTTATCTCTGAGTAGCTGCCGCGGCTCCGCCCGCCCTGCGGCCGTTATCGCGGAAAATTGATATTTACCGAAATAAAAAGTCTCCTGTGTTTACATTCAGGTCATAAGCTAACTTTATGAATTTTCTGACCAAAAGATTAGTATGAATGTTCAAGGTGTTTGGGTACATTATGTATATCCAGCGTCAAAGTACCTACCTACCTAAGTACATGATCATTTTTAGATTTTATAATATTAGTTTTTAAGCAAAGTAGGTAACTATATTTATTTCTAAATAAAAAGGCTTATTTTACTACTAAGTGGGCTGTGTTGAAATAATTTTAAAGTTTCTTTTTTAGTTTATGTTTTTAGAATAGATATAATTGGCTTAAAGTACCTATTTCTTCTTTTGTAGCAATATTTACATATAGGTATGAGATGCATTTATACTTAAGTAAGTATATAAAATTGGTTCATATCTCAGTGTGTATATACTCGTATGTGTGCACTCTGGTCGTCTTCTGAATCATGAAGTAGGCAGGTAGGTACTACGGATGCACTGCACAGGATCCACAGGAATAATATTAGGATAAAAAACTCATGTGTAATTGCAGACTATATTCTATCTCGGGACTGAATTTTATTATTATTGAGTTTGTTACTCAATCACGTCTATCCATCCTCACTTTCACATCTGTAATATTTGATTGAATGTGCGTTCAATACAATAACACGTTCAGGCTGTTGATGCTGCTCCGGATCTGTGGTGCTTCAGGGATGTTTGCTAAAGTCAGAATTGACTACTACAGAACAATCAAGCAGTGGTGCGCTTCCTTGGTGCGCCAGCTGCATGCAAGCCAGCTCCAATACCATTCTCAGCATGGTAGCGGATCGGTCCGACTGCGACTGCATTATCTATTTATTAATACTGTGAATTTTCTCTTCTGTGTTAATCTTATGGCAAGTTTATTTTATTATTACTTACATAGTTTTAAGGAGTTCCTAGCCCACGATGTAATATTTCTTAAATTATAGCTTCATTGTTATAATGCAACATTAGTGTTCCCACCCAAAAAATTATTCGTGGAAACTCCAATTTAGCAATATCTAATTCTATATACGTTTACCGATAAAATTAATGTCGAGCTTAACGAGAAAAAATGAAAGTGGATGTTCAACTGCAGAACGCTAGTAGAATATTAAGCTTCTAGTTATTTTGTACTTAGCCTGGAAATAAATTTACCGAGTTACATTGGCGACGTACCTACTGTTTCTATGATTTTCGGTACCACGTAACAGGGCCTCGATTCTGCTAAAGACAAACCACTGATATACCACCGACACTCTAAAAAATGCCATTTAATTGTAGACTTTATTGTTATCAGGTTAAAGTCTAAAGTCAAATGATATTTTGTAGAGCGAATGAAAAAATTAAAGGAATTCTTTTCATTTGATTTTAGACTTTAACTATATTAGGGTAAAGTCTATAATTAAATGGCTAATATTTTTAGAGTGTCAGTGGTATTACAGTGGTTTGACTTTAGCAGAATCGAGGCCCAGAACGTGAACCTGCTACCACCGAGCAGGTACATTTTTGAATATTAGATGTTTACTATTGGATAGCGCTGATAATATGGTCGCCTTAGTTATTCTTCTTCTATCGTTGATGTCGCTTCTACCCTTAGATTTGGTTTTCCCAGTGTACTGTTGCCTTAGTTGACAAGATATAGTGACTGTAATAACGGTTGTATCAGGCTAAAGTACGGATACAATAGGTAGGCCGTGTGATTGTCTGTCACCTAAGTGGTATAAAAAAATGTTAGAAATTACCGTATAATAATAGCCACTAGCCTTATAGCTGTCATAAAGGGCTCAACGTCGCTCATAGAGCTATCAATAGGGATCTACGTTTCTCGACGAGTAATTATTATTAGAACTCAGAAATCCGTGGAATCTAAGTAATCGACGCAGCTTCTATCTTGAGTAATTTAAAAAGCAGATTTACATTCCGTATAAGTTAGAACATTCACAAAGAAATATCAGGGGGAGAAGTGTAGGAAAGAGCACTAAGGCTCCAAATGGTGAAGAAACAAAGTCTAAACTGGAAGGAAGAAGTAATTGAAATATTTATAATCTATGTTCCAAGCTTCATCCAGATCCTTACAGCCGTTCTGACATAATTAAGTAACAAACATCCATTCATGCACAATCTAAACTTTCACGCTTTGAAATTGAATCTAAAAATGATATAATTCAGATCATCTCTAACTACGCAACTTTATATTAAAAGATAATATCGTTGTTGTATTTCGCTTTAATCTATGCAACAATAAAGTTGAAATAGCATCAGTGGAAACAACTTAATGTTGACTAAAAGCCAACACCGAAGTTCACAAATGTTACTCTCGATTCCAATCAAAAGTTTTCTAATTCAAAACTTTGTAGGATAGCACTAACACGAATTAAAGCGTAAAATCAGTAGAAATACAGCAAGTCAGACGCCCCTAAGAGGGCCCTTCCCGGACGGCATAAAATTCATGAGAGATGTTCTTGGGAACATGTAAGTATTTTGAATAATTCTTACAAGTTTGTGTAATATTTACTATTAAAAAACTCCATTACATGTGCAAGGTTTATACAGAGATTATTATTTATGAGCACACTGTGAACAGCTAAAGGTTTGATTTTTGGAGGTTTACACTCCCCCCACTGCCCTCCACGGGTTTTGCCCGTGACATACTTCATCCCTGTGGCATTTATTATACCCATTCATGTCCGTAATTTATTAGTTTTACAATTTTATATGTATAAAAGAAAGTCGTGTTAGTTACACTATTTATAACTCAAGAACGGCTGAACCGATTTGGCTGAAAATTGGTAGGAAGGTAGCTTAGAACCAGGAGACGGACATAGGATATTTTTGGAGTGGAGAGTGGAGTGTAGTGGAGAGTGGAGTGTAGTGGAGAGTGGAGTGGAGTGGCGAGTGAAGTGTTAGAATGGAGTAGAGTGGAGAGTCGTTTAATTGGTGGCGATACCGGCCGATACGCAAGCGAAGCCGCGGGCAAAAGCTAGTAATTTATAAAAATTTGCCCGATTTGTTGACATAATATGATTTCTGCTCCACGCTCCTAGATAGTATCCTGATGAATATAGCCCATAACCTGCCTCGATAAACAGACTATCCGCCACTAAAAGATTTTTTGAATTTGTTGCGGATATTAATGGGTACAAACAAACATTCCTACTCTTCAGCTTTATAATATTAGTACAGATTTGTGCTTTAAATTTTGATTTTTTGCTTTTGTAAATACGTATAGACGATAATATTACTTTAAAAAATCAAAGTTAGATACTTGTGTTACAACGTCACCATAATCACATACGAGCGTGTACCTTTGTATGAAAATTATAACGGGTTGGCGGCGGGCGACGCGGCGGCTCATAATATAAGGGTAGGTAGTAGAAAAATGGTGGGCACAGGTGGCGGTGCGGACGTAGCCATAAAATGTGCTTGCAGCCAAGAACATAACACACGTATTTATTGCAATAACGCTGCGGTATTTCTATCTCAGCACTTGAGGAAAGTGTACGTGCGACGTATATTCAATAACTACCTACACTTTTAGTACCTACCTACTTGCAGGTTGAAAAGTAGGTGCTTGCATCGTCACATAAAACTGATTTAAATATTATATACTTATATATACTTACTGTTGAAGATGAATTTCCCCGGAGTACCTACACATAAGCACAGAATAACTAATAGTAGGTACCTACCTAACCTAGGTTTTAGTTGTTGCATAGGTATATTATCTCACAAGTGTCCTATAATGACTAACGCCTCTTTCGGGTGCTATAGACCACAAACAATTTTTACACTTACGGAGTACCTACTAATATTACTACTAAACTGGTACTAAAGCTATATACTGGAAATCTTCAAGTGACGAGAAAATAGGTTCCTTCTAGGCAAACGTGATTCATCGTAGTACACATCGTCACTTACCACCAGGTGTAATAGAGGTCAAACGTACCTAAGCCTTTTATGAATAAAAAAAAATAACATAAACATCTGGAACTAAAGCAGATACAAAATTGGTTGATTCAAAGGTACTGCGTAAGCGTAACATACACAAAATAATAGAAACGGGCCTTCTTCTTTATGTGTTCAGTTAACAAAGTCTAAAGATCTTTTATACTCAAAGAGCAAATCCATTTCTTTTATATGATTATGAGAATCATACGAATGTGGTGAAATATAATACTCTTATATCTACCTACCCATACTTATATCTACGAATAGTGAACAGAAAAGTATTCTTTGTAGTCAATAATATAATGTACCTATCTACGTAAGTATATTTATAACAATTAATGTATTTTTATGGTTGCCTTTAACTTTAACTTACAGCTTCAATTTGAGTGTAGTTTATAATCATACTCGTAATATGAAAGGTAAGTTTGCCGTGTAGGTGACGCTGTAATCGGGTTGTAGAATTTGCTAAAGAAATCGCCCTGTGCTAATCTAGGACGGATCACCTAGTAGGTATGTGTATAATTTCACATGTCAAATTCCATCCACAAAAACGTTAAGTAGTCTGTACGGTTTTTATGTGCCATTTGATGTAGGATAGATATATATCACTAAAAGATAAACTTAATATGCTCGGGGCTCTGAAAGGAGACGTGTAGTGGTACAACATTACCATGCAGAACAATAAAATGTACCTCTTGCATACACGAAAACAACAGTTCACATTTAAGGGCTTTACTTTTAAATAAATGTATTTGTGTACCCGTCGTCGCTACGAGGTGTAGGCTGGACCTTTAAAGTGTGGTCCAGATTGAACTTAAAACTAATGAGCGAACTACAAATTTGGTGTGGTTAGTTAAGCTGTATTTTAAGACAAGGCTTACATTTCCTTAAATCAACGCTTAATACTAACTTCTATTTTAACAGTTAAGGTAACATATAACTATATGTAGATGAGAGATTTTTAATACTATGAATATTTATAATGTATTATTTTTACAACCGCATAATTTGAATTCATCATCATCTCAGCGTTGAGTCCTAGTGTCATTCAAAAGCCCCGCTTTTAACTGTGTTGAAGTCAGATATCCACTTGTATAATTGTCATTATTGTATTGATTATTAGCACCAAAATTCTTCGTCCAAGCTATGCTCTTCACAAACACTTCCTAAATACACGTCAAATGAATTTACCATGGTTTCTAAAAACCTTCAAAATAATAGACACAAACAAAGAATAAACGTGACTAAATGAAATAACAGAAAATAAACCAACCAAATGGGGTAAAACCAGGTCAGGTTTCACACCATGCCGCATTAGCAACGGGTCGTATGAAATATCTCGAACTTACCCTACAGTATTCAAGAGAGGAAATCCCTTATGTTACCTCCACGTCCCTAATGATATCAACCAAGCTGTCAAAGTTCATATCTAAAGTGACTGTGGGGATGACGCGTGATTTATGTGGTAGCTTCTCCGGTATATGAAGTTCCGCAGCGCAGGCAACTGGATGATTGTCTGACTCCAAGTATATTTTTATCACTAAAGTTAAATATGGATAAACTACCATGCGTTACTAATGTCGTAGGCTGTTTTAATCTAGCCCATAAGTAATTTTGAACATGCATTAATCAAATTAATGACATATTTATAAAAGGGCAGATTAAAAGAAGAAGAAGACGTGCTTGTTTAAAAGGTTTACTGTCAGTAAAGTTCGCTTATGAATGTACAAGGACAGAACTACAGAAGCCAGATGGTGGGCTGTTGTATCAACCTACCCCGGCGGAAAGGTTGCATTAGTAGGTATTGTATGTTAATTTTGAGTCGAGCAATACTTTGCTATAGGTATGCAAAATTTTACACACTTTTAATACCTTTTTATATAATTTTATTTCCTGTTCTCAAGTTTAGATTACTATTTCTCACTTGACCGCATACCTTGGCAACACGTGCTAACTTTAAATAATATTACATAACGAATCCAATTATGTTTACGCGAACATAACTCTCGTGAACATGAGGAATGTAGTACCTAGTTTATAAAATATAACTTACTTACACGGTTTTTTGGGAGCGACTGCCGTCTGACTTAACTCCGAAGGGAACTGCGCTAGAACCTCCTTAGACTAGCAGGTGAGGTTGGCTTACCACCCCATACACCCATTGCTAACGTACGCAGGGAGTAATATAAAGCTATTAATATACTCGTAAATAATTACTATCGTTACAATACTTCTTGAGGTAACGTCCAACCTCAAAATCAACAAAACGTTACAAAATTTAAACACGATCATGTACATGCATATCACCAATTAATGCGATATTATTACTAAGGCATACACAAACAGTTAATAGAAATAAGAGAAAAACAGACAGTTATTTAAGTACTGCAATGAAAACTAGTTACAAGTGCAACTCAAGTAAACGACATGGCGACTGTATACTTAGGAAAAGAAAAACCAAAAAATCGAAAACGTGCTCAACTAGATTTGAGGTTTTTGTGCTCGAATGTCGGCTATTCCAAAAGCACTTTCAGCTTTTCATTAATCCTTTTCATTAGTTTTTATTTCATTTTTAGAATAACCAAAAAGCAATTTAATTCCTCTGCCGTATAAAAGCCTAAGTATGATTAAGCACAATGCACGTGCCTAGATTTCCACATTAGTGCGTCTCTCACATTTATTTCGGAATTCGCATATAACAAGGTTAGTAAGTCCAACCAAGTCCAACTTTAGAGTCTTTTAAAGGATTTTGTGTTCAGTGGACATGAAATTTGAATAAAGTTAAAATGTGAATTTAATATAGGTAGGTACTTCCTTACTACTGAAATCCGACACCTAAACTTTTATTTGTACATAGTTACTCCTTTCTCTTAATGTAAATAATATATTTTGTAATTACATACGTACCTAAGATAATCTAATACATACCTTAATAAAATTTCACTACCAATTGAATTTTTTCAAAGTAATTGAAGTTATTCTTATTTTTTATTTTAACATTGGCAAATTGGCAATCTAAATAAATAATAAGGAGGACTTATCAATAAAAAAAGTTACTATTACTATGTAATTTAAATAATTGAAGAAACATTTTAATGATCGCTCTCTTTAGAGTCCCTAGTCATAGGTGTAGCCTCAGTGAAGGAGTCTAAAAATGTAAAATGTTAATAAATTATTTTGGTCTGTTTTTTGACATTTGAACATATTTTTCACGAGAATTGGCCTCAGATAGGTATGATAGGTTTAATTTTGTACTTACAGTCCGGAAAATGAAAGTATGCAATCCTGACACATGTCAATTCGTCATGACTAGTTATGTACAATAAATAACTAGTACCTAGAACCGTTCTCTAAACCTGTTACAATAACATAATAATAATCACAGTCAGCAATTGTGACAATTTGATTGCATTTTAATTTTAATTTTATTGCAATTTGGCCATCTATCTGCCCTAAATGTTTTTCCAATTTTTAATTTTGTTTTATTCTTATTTAATTTTATGTAATTTTATGTGATTATTAATTTTATTGTAATGATTCATTCTTTCTATTAGCTTGGGTAGGGGCTATTACAAAATTACATATTATAAAATTATAACATTCTATTTTAAATCGTATCACATTCGCATCAGCAATTAATATATATACAATATCAACATAATATAAATAATACATAAAAAACCGTAAAAAATACAGTGACTGCGAATGACAAAGTGGCAAAAGATATTATTTAGTACTTAGAGTACGTACTTATAACTTTTTATACGTTTTAATTGAATAAAATGAATAATTCGCACAGCTGTAGGGTGCTAATTATTTGCCAATAATCCATTCCATACGAATAATTTGACTCGCAGAGGATAAATACGAAACAATTATTTGACAGTACTTTCACACGCTATTATAGGTATTTATATAAAAAGTCAATAGACAAACAATTAGTTATCTTTAATTACAAACTAATTTATCTTCTTTTATTACGATAGTAGGATTTCTCAAATTACATAAGTCAGTTACGTAATATAATGTAAGTAATTTACATAAGTACATACATTTTTATTCAAAACCTGTTTGGTCACGCATGTCGGCACCGTGCTTGGAAATAGTTTTGGGCATGTTACGTAAAATAACGATTAGTTTAGTAGAGACTAGATACTCTAGCTCCTTTAGCACATAGTATACTGAAATAATATGCCTAAGTTTATTTTGGTATATCAATACGTAAACTAACGTATACTTCACTACAGCTAAATAAATTACCATTGTTACGAGTGGGTTCACGTTATTAGTCGATCGAACCCGCGCTTTCCGATCGCAAGTTTTGTACCTTAGCCACTAGGTTATCCCCGCTTCCCACCAAACCATGTTTTATTACAATCAAATTAAACATTTATGTATATTAATTTTTATTTGGTACCAGTTTCATACATTTATAGAAGTAAGTATACAAAATTAATAATAGTCTGTCTATTCAGCCTCTTTATGACATCAGTTTATTGGTTAAAAGGACGTAAATATAGGTACTTAACACAATAAATAAATTAACTTAATTGTATAGATATTAAAAATACATAGGTAATAAAAGATAAAACATGTTAACAAAATACTCGTAATTAAAAGACGAAATGAATATGACTCGTATGACCGATGGATTTCTCTCCTGATCAATAAAACACTACTTATACCTACCTAAAATTAGTCCTAAACTTAAATATTAGTATAGATAAAGTCTATACCCCGATTTTTAATTCTAGGCAAAAAAATGACATTTGCAGTGTTGCAGGTTTTTTGTATCAAATAAATAGTGATGTGGTTAAATCGAGTTTTCCAATTATAAGTTAGTCGTGAGTCGAGATTATAATTTTTTTATTAAATATATAAATAAAATTTTTATATAAATAAAAATATGTAATTTACGGTAATTAAACAGAAAACATACACAGTAAGTAATTAAATCTATATACTATATAAAATCAATTGCTGTTCGTTAGTCTCGCTTAAACTAGAGAACGGCTGTAACGATTTGGCTGAAAATTAATGGGGAGGTAGCTTAGAACTAGAAGAAGAACATAGGATACTTTTTATCCTGCCACGGGGACAAAGTATGCCACGGGCGAAGCCGCGGGACACAGCTAGTATTCTATAAAAAATATTTCCGTCGTGTAATGTACTAGGCGAGCATAAACTGCAAAGAGGTTCATTCACTGCTAAAAATAAAGAATGACTAAAGAATCTAGTCTATTGATTGCCGAACATCACTATTGTAGCGGGTCACACTTTTTTGTATCAGTGACAGTTGCAGTTGTCATTTTCTTGCCTAGAATTAAAAATCGGAGTATAGAGATAGAGAGATGTCGCTTTTTTCGTTTTGAAGTCTCGTATTATTGCAAATTGAACCTCTGCTATAATAAACATTTACTAACAGTCATTTTAGTCACCTATTTTGACCATTAACAAGGCCTGGTTCTAAGGGAACAATACTTTTAACCGAACCAGTTTTATCAATTTCATCACTCACCCGCGCTGCGATATCAAATGGGTTATCGTTATATTTCACGAAAAACACTTCATGTTTTGATGGTTTGGGTTCTGGTAAAACCACTGGTTTTGGACTTTCAGGTTTCTTCACTAACACGTAAATAAGAGTCCTATCTTCAATTGGTGCATTCTGCAATTGCTGTTGTAAATTAATCAGGTTCGATTTCGATTCTTGTGACGGCATCTTTATGAACAGTATTTTGTAGTTCTTTTTTGAAGGAAAAGAAGGTGAAATTGGTTTATTAGGTTCTTCTATCTCTGGAGGGGGCACATGGAAATATATATGTTTATGTATTATTGGAGTTACACCTGGATTCGAAGAGCTTGTTCTTACTGGATCTTTTAAGTTTTTCTGAACTAAGCCATTATTCAAATTACTGTTGTCTAAACTGTTGCTTGAAATAGTGGAGGAAGTTGAAGACAATTGAACGAGGTCCGAACTTAAATCAATATGAGTAGGTCCTGTTGAAAATTGGGAATAACCATTATCCACACTGCCACCTGTCTTTGGTATTAGGTTAGGCACCAAAGCTTTGTTTGCATTAGTACTCATTGACGTTGAAGTTTGCTCATAGCTTGAGTTCAAATCAATACTGCCTGATTTCGTTAAGCTCTGGCCGTAACCGTTATTCAAGTTGACGGCTACTGGTGGTACTAAAGTCTGGCCGTTACCAGAATTATATTGATTACTTACTGACGATGAAATAATCTGAGTATATCCATTATTGGAATTTAAGGGAGTTGATGGAGTAAAGTTTTGCAGTCCAGAATTAACATTGTATCCAACAGAGGACGTTGCTGTTGGGCTATAAGCATTGTTGAAAGGTACGTTAGCTTGTACAGCTTGATTATATCCAATATTCAGAGAGGCGCTAGTTTGAGGTTTCCTACTCGTGTATCCGCTACTGTAGGAATCAGCAAAAGATGCACTTGAAAAACTACTCTGTAAATTGTTTCCTCCAATAGGTATAAAAGGCTTTTCATAATTGTTCTGAAGTGCAGCAGGGCCAGAAGGGGCGTACGACGGTGGGTACCCGTTATTGTAATTACTGTTACCCGATGCAGTTAATGATTGAGTATAGTCAATGTTTTTATTGAAGTCGTGTATAGGTGAAGCATAACTGTTACTGTACCCAATGCTAAGTGGAAAATTTACCGAACTGTCAACAGGTAGCGAAGAAGTCTGAATGGAATCAACATTTGCACTACCACTGATAGCTGACACTGCGTGTTGATAATTAATTTGAGCGTGATTATTGTTGAATTTGTTAAAAGGCGTAAAAGGTTCTGCGTATCCGCCATATCCATTACTTAAGTGACCCGTAACATAGTTCCGTGAGCTCTGCGGATTTATAAGTTCTCTTTGAATTCCAGCATAACCAGTATTTCCATAGATTTGCCAATGGTTATTATTTGCGGTTAATTGGTTAACATGTGCGTTATTATTTTGAGTGTAATAGTTTTTAAAATGCACATTGTTCTTGCTTACTTCTTCCTTATTGTAACCGTAACGCATATAATTGTTACTTGGTAAACTGAAAGCCACGTTCGGCGGATTGTATAAATAGTCTGCATCTGCGCATATCACAATGGCTACTGTGGTAACCTAGAAAAATATTATAAAAGTATGAGATCGTGTACATCAATAATTTTTTTTAAATTGACACTTGGAACAATCGTGTTTGGTAATCAGATGTCGGATAACTATAATATTGGGTAATAACAAAACACTAATTCTGATGATGCATAAACCAGCCTTAAGCTTTAAAAGAGTCACATAACAGGATCCGAACAAATTCAAAAATAAACAAACAAACACTTCAAACGTATCACTAACACAATTGTTCAAATTATATTGGGTTGGTACTTAAATAAATTTCAGAAACTGACCAGCAAAAGCCACATCTTTATGTTCCCGATCAAACTCGAAATGACGACCAGGTGTCAGTTGACGATATTTATAAACACTTTCTCTGTTATAAAATGTGCCTTACGTTTGCTAATTTTGTGTAAATGATAAGTTTGGGCTCGAGAAGATTTCCGGTGCCAATAAAGTAGCGGATTTAGTGTCAACCATAGCGGATTTGTGTACCTATAGAGATGAAATCTAAACTCTTCCACTGACTCACTCAATCTGAAACGTTTTACGGTTCCACCTACTCAATTTGAGTAATATGTGTGTTTCTACTTTATAAAGTTTTCATAACGACCAAAAGCATAATTTACAGCCCTGACATCTCTCACTTGCAAGCAAGATACCATAGAACTTCGACAAAGATATTTTTTTTATAGGTAGGTGCTGTTCTGTCCTGTCACTTTAATAAAAAAGCGACACCCCTTTTTCGGGCATTTTAGGTTCAAAATAGATATTACGCAGCAGTAGATACTATAACAGCTATATCGCTTACCGCTGTTACCATATACACGAGTTTACCCTTAATATAGTCTGAAGTTGACATTCATTTACATCGCGGTCACTAATAAATATTTAAAATAGTAAGATTCTGATAAATCAACGGTCACAGAAACCCTACTATAGGGAGTGGAAAACTTCGATGTCAGAACCAAATGGATACACGGCGATTACCTAACACTTAACCGGTGTCTTCAGTAAAAACATCTAAATCTAAATATCTAACCAAATACCTAATATAGGGTATTTTCACCCATATTGGAACTTTCCACCCTACAGGACCCTATGCATGTACTCGTATTGTACCTATATGCAGACCTGATGATGTGTAACCGAACGATATAAAGGAACAAAGGTTCTTATGGGATTACCAATTGTACCCTTATTGTTTGGTATAGCCACTATTCCATAACAGTTGCCACGAAGACTAATAATTATGTTCAAATTAATGGTAGGTAGTTGTGATCAATTCGTATTTCTGTTGCATGGTGCACCTGTTCAAATTGTCGCGCCGCGCAGCGCCGGTTGTTTCTACGTTGGACCCTGCGTGTTGTGAAACTTTTAAATTTATGATTCTTTAGTATTAAATTGTACACAAAAAGATCGAAAATTCACATCTATCATGTACCTTACACAAAGTACTGGTTCTGAACCAATATAATTAGCATATTCGGTAATACAATTTTTTAAAATAAACTATTAAAAGTAAATAAGTTTTATAATTTTAGAATTAAATGATATACAGTAATGTTAACGTGACTGGGTATGACGTGAGGCAATATTCCTGTTCATACAAGTAAAAACTTTGTGTAGATATTACTACCTCAATCGTATGAAAATATACCACAATAATTTACTCACAATAAAATTGTCCCACAGGAAACATGTCAATCTTAGAGAAGCATGTGTTATTTTCAGAAGCGACTGATATCCTTATTGGATGAACCGAATTTAATGGTCTAGTAAATACGTTTTGTGCGTACTGCGTGTGATGTGAGTATGAATTATGGAGTATATTGGGATACGAGTCCAATAAAATCTTTTGTTAGAAGAATAAAGACACACACACGACAGGAGGTTAGGAGGCCCGATATAAATATACGCACATAATATTTTATTTCACATAATTTATGTCATGATTGAGTTTTGCAAATGTGGCAAAAAAATTTGTTGCGTATTTGGCGACAAAAGATTTTTGCCTCGTAAGTAGTATCCACCGCAATAGTCTAAACAATTTTAAAATAAGTTAATACTTAAAAAAATACTTTTTGAAAAAGAATTTTCTACCAAGTGAATAACCAGAATAATTCTTGTCTCTTTACAAGGAAGGATACAAAAGTGGTAAGATTTGACATGAACAGACATAACATAATATTTACCTGTAGGTAACTATAGCCCGGAGACGAGGTTTATCATAGAAAGATAACTGATCAGTAGGTATATCTACGTCACAACTCTGTCCTAACCCTTTGAACAAACATAATCCTGATTTTGTATGTTCAAACTAATTGTCCGTAAAATTGTTCCAATTGAACGAATCTCTTGGGACCGTACCTATTTATCGTTCTCGAACCTACTTTTTTACTATAAAGCCTAACATTTTATCGTGGTAAGCTATTTATAGATGGTATTAGATTCGCATTTCATTGATTGCATGTTTCATCATGTTATATTGATGAACTAACTGATGAACGCGGCTTCGCACGCGCGGAGGTTGGTTACAGTTTTTTAATGAGCTTCGGTTCTACTAAACTACTAAACCAATTGCAATCAAACATACGACAGAATCTAATAAGTCTAAAAAAGACCTTTCTAATAGAAAAATAGACAGACGTTCAAATAGAAGAAATCCAAGAGAACATATTTTTGCACTCAGGATCGTTCAATTTAACAAAACCAAAGCTTTTTTACAAATACTTAACTCCGATGTACAGACAAAACTAATTTACAATTTTATAGTAGGTAGTACCTATCTATAGATTTGATCTACACCTATACAAAACCATTCTCACTTGCAAGCCGATTAATGCAGTTTTTCTAATTAAAATAAAATTTTCATGTGAAACCGTTCATCCGAAGTTTCAAAGATTTCGTACCTACCATGAAACGTTTTTACCACGCAGTTCTGACAAACCATACCGCAAGAAATTCTAAGTAATTTCATGAAAATGTTACGTCTTTCGTTGGTATGAGCCTTTTTTTGGCCAGCGTGTGCAGCCCTGAGTCCTCGCCCGCATCGCAGTGATGGCACTCGGGCGTCGACTCCTTCCGAATCAGGCACAAGTGATCCCCGAAGTACCCCTTGTCTGAGATCACCTGCGTCAGCCGGTACGAGAGGCCCCCGTGAGGCCTCTCCAGCCAGTCCTCCATGACGGGTCTTACCGCCCGCCGCTAACGTTCGTATGAGCCTAAAGTTTTAGATATACCTACATGGTATCCGCCTACTATAGTAGTTTAGGTTACGAATGTTATTAGGTACCAACCTACCTAGTCCTAACTTACAGAGATGAGGAGTAGGTATTCTAAAGAAGGCGTATCTGATTTAAAAGTATACGAGGTAGAAGCTCTACAGTACTTATGTCTGTAATCTAGCAATTCAATTTTACCTCTGCTAATTCGGCTAACTAAATGAAATTGACTCTAGCCCTTCAGATGAAAACGATACTAACTCAGTCATGATCTCGATTTGAAACTAGTCTTTTATACTTTCTTTAGGTACATACAATCTGCACTTAAAACAGTTACTACTAGTTACTATCACATTACATATACCTAGTATGAAGTTAATTACAAAAAGAAAATGTAGGTATCTAAGCAGATCTAGATAGCAACTATATAATTGTCTGGCTAGTAGCTAGATAACTTATGCAAAACGTAGATTCAAAACATCTTAAAAATAAGACTAATGAAATTAAGTACCTACATTTAAAAATAAAAACTTATAGTAACTCTTGTTTTCTTTTGTTACAGTTACTGAGAAAGAAATCCGTCTGTGGTATGTATTACACCGAAAATTATTAAATCTACCTAGGTATATTATTTTTAGAGTACTCGACGACTACCTACGACAGAGGTCACGGTCTCGAAGCCCGCTCAGTACATACTCAAAAATAAATATTTTATATATATGTTGTGTACAGTTGTATTTGTCTTTGTGTTTCTTTCTATGTAGGTAGGTATAATAATATATGTACAAGTACATAGTACCTCCGTATTTCAATCAAATAAAATGTTTTATCCGCGTTAGCCCACATTACAAGCTATTCTTGGTCTAAATAGTAGATACCTACTCTAATACGACTTAAAACTAGAAATATCAATATTGTCATCATTTGCTATGTGATACAAATGCAATAATGGTAATCTTTTACTTTTAGGCACAAAGGATTTCTTAAGGACTGTCCGAACGGTCTACTCACGGAGCAGGTATTTATGACATTTTTATTACTCTCATAAAATACGACTTCAACCTTCATCATATTAATACCGCGAAGTTTTTGAGATATCTCTGTTAACCCTGGTCGTCTAGATAATTTCAATAGTGTACCTACCTACAATACTATTACTAATTCTGTACAACTCAGGCGACTCGTAACCTTTCTTGCCCGTGTTACTACCAGTTCTACTACCAGTAGTAATACTGTTAATTTTTTTACCTTTCTTACTACTGCAGTAGTAAGTTGTTAGAATGGTAATTATAATTTACCCGTGTTACTACTGCTCTTCTTTCCTTGACGGTGCTACTACCAGTAGTAATACCAGTAAATTTGTTCTTCCTTCTTACTACTGCAGTAGTAAGTTGTAAGAATGGTAATTACAATTTACCCTTGTTACTACTTTTAATAAAAGGAAAAGAAAAGGAAATATTCAAAATAAAAATAATTATTTATTTAAAATGGGCAATGCCACAGATTAGCTTAACATTTTTAAATGAAAAAAATTACTTATAGTTAACAAAAAAGTTTTGTATTCTTAATAACAAAAAAACCGATAAGTAGTAGGAAACCAGTTGCATAATGTTTTGTTATAATTTTATTATAACAAAACATTAGCTATCGCAACTTTTCTAACGCGTAACCTATAGAGATTTCTTTATTAATTAGTTGCATTAGGATATTTTGTATATTGTCATCATTTAATATAATTCGCTTTCTCCTTAAGTTAAATTGCTTGGCAACGATTTTAATAAAGCTATCATCCCTAATTACATTTAACAACCTCATTAAAGTTTTGTTATTTTTGTTAACGTACTTATTTAATTTTGAATGATAGCCTTCGAGAACATTGTTAGTTCGATGTCTCATGCCAAAGTCACTTAATAAATTTAAATATTTCTCTCTAATCCACATGCGTTGTATGTATTTTATAAATTTATCCAGGGTAGGCAGGTATTCACTTTCTGTTTTTATGTATGCCCACCCTTCCAAAAGCATTTCTGAGGGTAAGAGTGGTAATACGGCACATAGCGAAAGTATTCTGTTTTCGGCTTTACATCTTGATTTACCCACTAATGCTTCAGCTTTTCTCCAAACACAACGTTGCCAATGAAAATAGCAACCAACAATTTTTATGGACGGAAACTTAAGTAAAAGCGCGTTAATATTAGCAACCTCAAAGTCGCAGTGAAATATTTCTGGTTTGAATTGAGGCAGCTGTGATTGTATCATATCGTACATTTTTTCGTAAGCAATCTGAGTCTTATAACATAATAAACCGAATATAATGGGTACTACTTTCGTTGTAGTGGCAGTACTTCCGATATCGCCATGAATGCTGACGAGTTCTTTAAATGGTGGCGGACATGCTTTGAATGTCGCGTCTATGAAAAATTCAGTTATATTAGGTATGACTTCTCTTGCCTCTGAGGTACAAAATAAAAGTATACGATCACCTTCAAAACAGTAATCAGCAAGAACCATATTATAAAAGTTTTTAGGTACTTGTACCTCCTCTGATTTATTAAAAACTGTTTTCATAACAGCAGATGTTTTGTTACGAACATCGTACAGTGAATGTTGGATGTTTGTAAAGGACGGAAAATTCCTAGCCGAGTTATTACCCTCTTCAAGTACAAACCTCTTTAATGTTCGATTGTACAATTTTGTTATCGGTTTATCACTTTTAGTAACTGTATCCTTTAATTCCGCTATAGACATTGCAATTTTGTTCTTCTCAAAATCAGGCTTGCATAAATGACCCATTTTTCGTATCACAGAGTTGCCCTGTGTAAATTAGCATTGGTCAGCGAAGGAAATACATCATATTTTTTTAATTTAGGTAAGTAAGTATATAGGTAACGGTTTACTTACTTGCAACGTTAAACTTCCAGAGCATTTGTCTTATGGAAATATGAAGCGCATCTCCATATAACAGACCCGTTCTTATAAAGTTTTAGTTTGTAATACTGATGTCCGTTACATATTAGTATTGTTCCTCCTTTTCTTTGTATAAATTTAATATCTTCAATATCTTCACTCATAATAATAATAATTAATTATTTTATTATACAAGACAAACAATAAACTATAATTTCACACAGATCTATGACACATGATGACATGTGTATGTTTTTCCTCAGGCGTAAACCAAGAAGAATGAATCATATTTATCAAATAAGTTTTAATTACAATTTATTAAAAGTAGTAACAAGGGTAAATTGTAATTACCATTCTTACAACTTACTACTGCAGTAGTAAGAAGGAAGAACAAATTTACTGGTATTACTACTGGTAGTAGCACCGTCAAGGAAAGAAGAGCAGTAGTAACACGGGTTAATTATAATTACCATTCTAACAACTTACTACTGCAGTAGTAAGAAAGGTAAAAAAATTAACAGTATTACTACTGGTAGTAGAACTGGTAGTAACACGGGCAAGAGGGGACTCGTAACGATAACTTTTCTGTAAATTGTTATTCTCAATAAAGTCAGACTCTCAATCGTCTTACGGTACGGTACGGTACCACATCAAAAGTCCGGAACTGTACCCACCTGATAATAACGGTAAAAATATCCTACCTTTCTATCACACAAGCATTAGCTCAAACTCACAGGCCACATGGTTAATAACAACTATTCATATTTTTGCCCTTTATTCCATAGACCGGTATTCTTTACGTATGGGCATTATCCAAGACTTAATAATTTATTAAACTTTTTATATAACGCTTCAACAATCGAATTTATCATTTGCAGGGTTTCATCAAAATATACAAGCAGTTTTTCCCGCAAGGCGACCCGAGCAAGTTCGCTTCGTTGGTTTTCCGTGTTTTCGACGAAAACAATGTAAGTGATTCAATTGTCTTGTTTACGCCTCAACTCTTATCGCTTGGAACTCCACACATTAAACAATTATTTAGTTCAGCGAAAATTTGTTTTGTAGGTACTAAAGCTAGTTTCTGTAGTGAGAAACACACAGCACTAAAATGAAATTGATATGTTTTTAACCCACTTTCTTAAAAATCAAAATATGTGGCCCTTAATTAATATCCGTTAGGTAATACGACTACAGTTTATTATTCATTAGATTATGTCAAACGAAGTGATAATCTAAAAACTTTGTTGAAATGGTCAAGTACCTACACATCGCTGTTAAAAGTTGATCCACGTAATCTTTTACCGATTAGCCAAGGTTTTAAATTACAGCATTTCTGTTATTTTAGAGTTACTGGCTCTAAGTGTCGTTTATTACAAAATCACTTACTTTCTAATGCATATTCCTTCGAAAGTTTAAGTATAATATAAAACTAAGAAATGTATTTAAGCTATCAATTTAAGTCATACAATTATACGATCGTAATATTGTCCGTTTTATTTCGATCGTATAATACAAAGATTTATTTTCTCAGGTACATCATTCGTTAATGGTGAGACAGATTATAAACGACTGTTTATATAATGCACATCTAATAAAAATACTAATATCTTTCAGGATGGGTCCATCGAATTCGAAGAGTTCATTCGAGCTTTGTCGGTGACGTCACGAGGAAACCTTGATGAAAAACTGCATTGTAAGTACCACATGATAATCATATAACCTGTATTCATCTAAAAACGAACATGAAACTGAAGTAGATGGGGAGCTGTTTTGTCTGCCTACCCTAGGTCTTTTATGTATCTTGAGTCAACATCTCTCATATGTACCTAAGTATATCCGAAACTCTTGCATTTATTCAGCCACTTACTACAAGAGCTAGGTATGTCATTACGTACGAGGATGTCGAAAGTATTAATTATACAAGTCAGTTCACACTAGTTATTGTACTTTACCGTCTGGCAGGATGAAATAGTAAATTTATGTGGGTTAATTATTTGTGTGTATAAATTACAGGGGCCTTCAGGCTTTACGATGTAGACAACGATGGGTACATCACTCGGGACGAAATGTACAACATCGTCGACGCAATCTATCAGATGGTGGTAAGTACCATTGTTCTTCCTTGCGTGAATTGTACATTATGTATAAACGTTAGTCATTTAGTCTTTGTCTAATCAGGCCCCCTGGCGCCAAACTATTTTCCCAATGAGATAAACCATGTTTTTCTTCAATAATTAATTTATTGTGAATAATTTCACAATAAATTAGTTATTGATTGTAGGTACCCATTTAAAAATATGGAATTACCAATAAGTATTATATTAAGTCAAAAAAAGTCTAAAGTCCCTATTGTGGGGGCTATTTTTATATGGAGTCCCCAGGGCTGTAGCTACTCTAAAGTTGAGGCGACTTCTGGCGATCGTCTGGTTATGAAATCAGTGTAAGAAGCAAAAACGTTTTTGCTATATATTTCCAACAGTTTTTTTTTTGCTTTATGTTATCGCAACACTTAAACATAATAATTGATGTAAATAATATTTCTACTTCATTGTTTGGAAGGTAGCTTTTTGCTAATTTTGTGTTGGCAATATACCTAGACTATCTTAACTTTTTTCTTGCGTATTAACTCTGAAGTTTTCTAATAGGTACTTTTTAGGCAGTCCTTACGGAAAGAAAATTGACCAAAATAATATAATATATCTATTTAAAAATAGGAAAGCTCAGAGAACGTAATGACTAAGTGTTTCAGTATTCGCACTTATATAGCTGATTTTAGGAAAAGGGGCTAATATAATCAAGCATCGTTCATTATGTTTTTAACAATCATTTTAAGGAGTAACGTAATTTATTATTTTGTATTTCCAGGGTCAAACGCCCCAGCCAGAGGACGACAACACTCCACAGAAGCGCGTCGACAAGATCTTCGACCAGATGGATAAGAACCACGACGACCGTTTGACCCTTGAGGAGTTCCGTGAGGGCAGCAAGGCAGATCCCCGCATTGTTCAGGCACTATCACTTGGTGGTGATTAATCCACAGTCATCCTCTCGCCGGACTTCACATTTACTTAGAGAGCTAACATACCCCGTCGCTTGTGTTTGACAACGTAAAATTGCTTCCTAGAATTATTTTTGATTTGTATAAAAGACTTGAGTCAGATCTAACTGAACTGAAACCAAAATTACCATTCTCAGAAATTTAGGTACTTTTTGGACTCACACTTTAGTAATTATTTGTTATAATTGGTATACGAGATGTTAGAAACGTCTCAATGGAATACAATAATAGCCCAGTCATATTAGGGGTTTCACCTCGGAATGAAAGATAATGTTGTGTAAATGTAACCTTTTTTTTTCGTTCTAAATGTTGTCTCAAAAGTCACAATTACTATCGTGTCCGCGTCTTAAAATATTCAAGGTCAAAGGTCATAAAAATCGATTTTTAACGAATATGTCGCTTCTATTACTTATATGACATTTGCACCTACATGAAAGTTGTACCTAGAGCATAAAATTCTCTACAACTTTTGTTTGAACTTCTTTTTCATAAAATCAATCGTTTTTAGGGTAGAGAGCCTTTGGCCCCTTTCATCACCTAAAATGACTGGGCTATAACGTTTTACCAACAAAGCAATCCCATCGCTGTCCACCACTAGACGTCTGTCTATTCCAAACAGCTACCACCGAATTTTATCACCTAATAATGTAATATTTATTCTGAATAATACTTTAATTCAACTGAAGCAGTCCTTTGTTTTTCCTACTCCTACCCGGTGCTGGGTTAGGTCATCAGGTCAGGATAGGAATAAATGTCTATTCATCGTATTGATTGAATTCTACGTGGTATTCGTCAATAATGTGGCCATTTTCTTTCATAAATTCACGAAAGCTAAGTGATTGGAATTGATCCTGAACAGACTGAACATTACGTACCTATTTCAAATGATACTAAAATACATACCTTCTACTACTAATTTATTATTTATTCTTAATGTCCAATAATAATATTTATTGATTATCAGTTAAAGACAGGTAGGTAAACTGTTCAAGTTAGTCTTTTGTCAGGTAATTTTTTGTCAACACAGCGACGGATAAGTATAATATATAATATATATTTGATAATGTAATATTTGCCAATATGAATATCGGGCCAAGCTCGAGGTTTGATTTCAGTATTGTTTTAGAACATTTTGGACGAAAACATTGTACCTACATTTTATGTTCGGTTATATCAAAAAAATAACTTGATTTACCGTCCTCCCTTTGTTAAGCACCAGTTTATACTTATTTGCATTGTAACAATAACAGTTATTTTAAGCCTGATTGGGTCAAAATTGACTACACCTGCTTGTTCAAATATATTATTGGCTGTGTAATTAAACGATGACTGATGTAACAGACTTGAATCAGTGGTCGGTGATGAACAAAATGTGATTTTCCTTGTCGTGACGATTTAGTATGTAAATGTTATGAAAGAAATGCCAACATTAGTGGCACTATGCTAATAATATGTTTTCTCAAGTGAGATTAACTTTCAGAAAGGAAACCATGACAGTTTTAGCCAATGTTTAGAAGTAAAATTCAAATTCGAGTGGACAATTCGCTAAATAATATGATATCAGGTTCAAATTAGTGAATCTAGGTCGTTTAACAATAAAGAAATGAAGGCAGCTCTGGTGAACGAAGCTTCCAACAGTATCGTTTCAGAAGCACTCAACTACAATTACGTTGATATTAACTTAATAAGGTACATAAACATAGGTACATGAAACAGTTTCTGGACCTAAATTTAAGAATAATAGGTATCTATGTATGTATAATTATTGTTGTTGTTGTTGTAAATATTATTTCGGACATTGGTCTAATATTAATACATACTTACATGTAAGTATTTACTTGCGTAAGTTGTACTTATATACATATTGTGTAACTTGTAAATTAACCTCGACATCCACTTCGTGTTGGCAAATTTAATGCTCTTTCTGAAGTAAATGATGAATACCAATAATCAGCTATCGCTACTGTTAACAGGTGTGAAATCAAACAGAAAGATGCAGACGCTACAGATCTCTGTAGGTACAGATTCAAGTTAATCCGAGCGAGAGAATGATTTAAGACAGCACTGCTGTCAAGTCATACAATTATTATTTAGTAAGTCACTTAATATAGCCATTCGGGAATGACATGACTAAAAGATTGATTGGAATATATTTATAAAATAATAAACAATTCGATATGAAAGCTTATGAAAGCCATAACGGTATGAATTTGAGAGCACTCATTGACACAAAATCGGTCGCGCAAACTGCGCTCCTGCAAGTCCGTTTTCTGCTAGCATAGTGCTAGCAGTTTTTGGTACTCCATGTACATTTTATCAAGACATAAGATTATCACTTTACTGTTGTTGTTGATAAATTGTTAGTTTTATAAGTGTTGCGCCCCACTAACGTTATATTTGCATTTTATGACAATATGATAACATTTTTGGCGGACATGCGTTTTGGGTTTTTATTGCCCCATGGTTAGTTGATATTAAAATTCTTATAAAATTGTATGCAGTTGTGGCAAAGCCAAATAAAAAACTGTGTCCTTACGATCGGAAAAACTTCTGTGCATCCACCGTTTTCGTAAAATACGACTTCGAAGACGAGATGCAACAGTTTGAAACTTATGATAACAGTAACTTAAAAAATATTAAATAATAAAATGTAAGCACGCATTCAAAGTACTATCTAAGTATTATTTAAAACGTGTAGAAAAAAAATTAAAATGGAACCTGGTAAGAGTGAAATAATGTTTTCTGTAATGAGCACGATTGTTTCAAACAATTTTGTATTAAATGATTCAAACAGTAGATTACGTACTTAAATAATGATTGTTGAGATAACTGCGATGCGTTTAAAGTTTTAGCGAGTTTTATCAAAAGACAAATAAATAAGTGTATCTATTTAATTATGTACGATGTTCAAGACAAATTATACCTACTTACATATATTAGAGCAGTAGTAAGTGACGTAGTTTGCGTAATACTTTTTAACTTTAAAGTTACAGCACGATCGTCACGTTCTCAGTGGCCGGGGGCCCCGCCTGCGCCAGTCGGGGGGCTGCGGAGCCCCAGTGGTCCTGGGGCGCCATTCTGGACAGCACTACTCTTTATATATATCGTCATTGCCAAATATCTACATCTCGCTCCATCCTTCTTCGCGTATTCTGAAAATATATATTTTGGAAGATTTTTGGATATTTCCGTTTAGCGATTCTCAACTTAATGTAGTTGTTAAGAGTCTATATACTTATCGTGTAAGGAACTTAACTACAGCTTTATACAAAATTAGTATTTATCTTTTGCTTATAAAGTAAACTAAATTTCTTACGATACATGTAATGTATTCCTATACATTTAATGATGTGAAATCATGCGATTTATACATACCTAATATTTACCTACTAACCTAATCTTTCCGCTATTTTGCGACATCATTGTCAGTTTGAAGCAATTTGTAAGTTTACTTAATATACCTAGTCTTTGATTACTTGCATGTCTAGATTCCTGGTTATATCTCTTCAAAGTTAACGTTGAGTTCAGTCGGTGTGAGACTCGCAACAAACCAATACGACATTACAAAATAAAGTATTAGACATAGAAAATGAATAAAGTGTAATAAAATACAGCGGATATGTTATAACTGCAATTACCTACCTAAAATATACCAACCAACGTTAACCGATTAATATTAATAAAAATAACAAATAAAAAAATGATTTAATTTGTAAAAAAAAAACAAAGAAAGCACAAGGCGAGGCCAAGGCTTTCAAATATAACTGCACGGCCATATCTAGTGATACCTACTATTGTTATGAACGTCTACCAACTTTCCACTTACATTAGTAGGTACCTAGGTACCTAAAATAAATAATGAATGAGGTTGTTTAATTATCAATAATTGTCAGATTAACGCATTATCTAGACATGTATATAATCAAAGTTAGTAGTTCTGAATTGCGTGTCAATTTCTGTCTTTCAATGGTGTTTGTAGGCTTTAAGATGCGTTTGTAATGAACTAGAGTAGGGAATTCGTCGCGGGCTGTGCATTTTGTATAGGGTTAAGTACCGGATTCATGATGTACGACTGTTGGAAATGTTCAATATTTACTTATCTAGGTATTGCGCTTTTTAATATCAGTAGGTAACTTATTAGTTTATTCTGAATATGACTTTCTCAGTAACGGTTAGTTTATATTTGCGGCGCATAGTGAACATTCAAGAAAATAAATAATTTAGGAGTAGACACTATAGGCAATGGTCACGTTAGGAGTATAGTTAAAAAATGGAAATTAAAATAAAATGACATGCCAGACGTTACATACACTAACAAACTTAACCAAACCAACCAATTGATCGAAATCAGTCTGTACGTCCTCAGTACAGTACCTTTATCACGAATTTGCTAATTATAGAAATGGCTGTAATTTTTTATCGGTCCGGCTCATACGAAAATATGCATAACAACACCTGAAGGACTTTATAATGTTAGAGGGGATGATAGGGCTGACTCATCTGTAGACGTACCTACCGCCTATTACTCAATATCGGTTACTACTTGTAATATATGGGTTATAAAAGCCTCTTTTACCTTTCTGTATTGCTGTTCTTCTGCCTTCCTAATCCCCTGCCATTCTCTTCTGGTCTTTCACCGATGGCATCCCGGAAGTGACACCTCCGGTGCTTGTTTTTTTAGGCTCTTCTACGACTACTTATAACGATTGACACTATAACTATTTGGACATGAAAACTCATAGGTACCCATTAGGGAAACTATACCCTGTATGTATTTATGCTTGATTTTTTCTAATAAGATGTGTGTAACTTCTGTGTAGATCGTAGTTATTCTTTCCACAGCCATTTTCATTTTCGCTTCAATATTACAGGTTGACACACTTGCATAGCTTTTCTGAGTATTCGCACTATGATACGAGTATGTACTTATAATAGGACTATGTTACTGTATTTGTTATTTTTCTATATCTCGGCTGTGCAACACTTCAAAACCTAGTAAGGCCCTTGTAAGGGACACCTGGTAGAAAATTGGGCATAAGCATATTAGAGCCTTGGAGTCACTAAATCATTAAATATCGATTCTTGTTGTAAAAATATCTATAAAGGTTCGCCACAGAGGCTAGATACCTCTTTAGCGTAGCGGTAGAACGTTCGACTACTGAGTTCGAAATCGCGGGATTGATTGCCACCACAGCGCAAAATTTGTAAGCATGAATATTTGCATGGAGTAAAAACAAGTATCTATAATATTATGTAGATACTTACAAAAAGTGTATCTAAATATGTTTATCCGCATTCTAAAACCCGTAACTCAATCTAGGCTTACTTTGCGTCTCGATAGCGCTGTGTAGAATGTCCTGGACTCCTGGAATATTGATTTATTAATTTAATATAATCTTATACTATATAATTCAAAGTCCTGACTGACCTAGAGACAACGCACAGCCTAAACCGCTGGTCGTAGAGGCTTGAAATTTGCAGAATATGTGTGTTTTGATGCGTAGAGGTGTACTAAGAAAGGAATTTTTAATATTCGAACCCTAAAGCCCTAAAAAGGGCTAAAACGTGCTTTTGCCAGAACTCAAGAACGGCTGAACAGATTTTCATGATCTATGATTTTTCGGATTTGTCTCCGCCTCGAATAGCATATAACATAATTAAAAATATACGATTCGTTCAGGAAATTTAGTAATAAAAATAAAATAAGATGTTGCAAACGTTTTTATCGCCATCTATAATAGTTGTCATAGCAACATGAACTAAAATTGACTTTGTCTAAATTTTCATAGAGTAATATCCTTTACTTCTTTTTCCTCAAAAGTAAATAGAATGTATTAATTTTTAGTGTTCTGTGCCTGATTAGAAAAAAAAACCTTATCTCTTCGTTATCCGTCTGCCTGTCTGTCAAGACCTCCTTTCTTAAGAACACGTGGAGGCATCAAGTTGAATTAGATAAAAGGAATGTTACGGATAATGCTTGGCATTACACGAAGCGTAATATCCAAACTGTGGTCTCACTATCGACTAATAGGTGGCTTGACCTACCATCTCCTGGCCTGCACTCATGGAGGACGGAGGTCGTTAAGTTACCTTCGGCGACGTTAGTGAGTCACCTGCACCGCAATCGGAGAGTTTTAGGAAGCCGTACCTTATTTTTCGTGCGGAAATCCCCACGAATCTCTCCCCTCCTCTGGCCAGTAGGGACGTAATATCCGACTTGACCGACTAAAGTCGAACTCCATCTTGGGTCTACAGACGCTGAAGTTTAAGGTAACCCTTGACCCTGAGCTATCCAAGACTTACTTATGGGCATGGCTGTTTTGGTGAGTTCCTGCATTGCGTAGGCAGGGTGCTGACGTTTGAATGCCACCATTGCCGGGGCTGATCCGTGGGCACACCACCTCTTCATACACTGGTAGAGTCTCCAGAGTGGATAGAGTGGCGCCATGTCCTAGAAGCAGACGTCGGTGGGGTAAGCCTCATGGTGAGGTCCCTGGTGCCAACCATGGTCACCATAGAGAGTATGTGGAACGGCACCACTTTTTTTGCGAGGCAGTAATGCGCGCAGAAGTGGTGGTGGAAAAGCTACGGGAGAGATCTAGCACTCCCCCGTGCCGATGAAGGCGCACCGGGCGGCGTAGTTCGCAGAACCATCTCCGTCCTCCATGAGTGAGGGCCTAGGGTGACGGTTGAGGCTAACCGTCACCCTAGCAGAAGCAGACCCAGGGTGGCAGGGTGTTATATTTCAACGTGCGCTTTTTTATAGAGATGGGGGATTTAGATTCCTAATAACACGTCGAGGTCGCCAGTGCTGGTGGCCGGAACCGGTTGGCGTTTCTGGGATATCCTTTCTAGGACATACCAGATTCCTCGATCACACAGGCATTGGTAGGACTCCGACATACCAACCTCTCCGTTGGCTCCGTAGAGGTGAAGCCCGATGGGGTTTTTGCGCACGAAAAAAAGGGGTATTTCCCTTTGGGCTAGAATCCAGATATTTTGCAGAAAGTAAAATCTTATAGCACAAGTATAGGGAAAAGTTCGGAAAGCATAAATATTACCTACTTCACCAAAAAAAAATGTATATGTCTGTCATCCAAGACAAGAAGCACTGCAACAAAGTTAAGTTCGCCCCCTTTTTTTGTCGTGTGGAAATCCCCCTCAACCCAATTTTGTATGGAACCCTGCGTGCACGAGCCCAATTTGCACTTGACCGGTATTTATTAGTATATCCTCTTTCTTTATTTCATGAACTTCTTGAATGTTAAATCAGGTTGTCAAATGTCAATGTCTGTAGCAAGATTTTAGTAATAAAAAAAACAGATTTTCGGAAATAAATAATGTTCACTAATTTGAAATAGTGCATCGAATGTGAAAGTGCAATGCAACTATGATGAAAGGGTTTTTCAAAGGGCCTCTTCCGAGTCACACATACTTTGACCAGAGCAGCTATCTAATCCCCATAAAATCTTGAAGACAATGAAAAAGGATAATGATGGTAAATAAACGGGCTTTGGCCGTGATGCATGTCACTGTACTTTGAAGGGTTTGATAGAACTTGAGATGAAATGAATACGTTTAGCTGCAACCACTGATTGCAAAGGAATAGGCATTGAAAGTTAGTACGGGCAGTCCCTCAGCTTAAAAAAGACTTGATGGCGATAGCCAACATTCACGCGGGCGGAGCCGCGCGCGGGTACGCTAGTATGTTATATAGGTACAGCAGCAGTGCTGTAAAATGTAAAAATACGATACAATGGACAAATAACGGGACAATTGGTCTCATTTCCCTTATCTACTAGGTTTTGATACTGCATAGTGAATCTGATTTTATTATATTTATGCTGCATCGCTGAAGTTAAAATAAATAATCGTATTAGTTAATCTCACATACCTAACTATGAAATAAAGTTATTACTTAGAACTTAGCATTTTTCTGTAGTTGTTTACGGTTACAAATGTACCTACCTTATACCTACCTACCTGTTTTTGTAGCATGGCATTTCAAAATGTAGGTACATCTACCTATTCATTGCCAAGTTGGATTTATAATATTAAAACAAATCAGGCTCGTTGATGTGAATATTTATTTAAGCAATGGATTAAGTATATAAGATAGAAAACACTACCTACCTAATATCATAATATTTATTTATTTCAAGATTTACCTACCACGAATAATGGCAACTTGATGACAGGTATTATGAAGTTCTTCTAAACTTTATCATCTATCTGCCTACCAATATCATTTACCATTAATTGACTATAGTGGTACGTAAGCTTAATTTAGTTACGACTAGGATTCGTTTAGCCATTTGCCTACCGATATTTTTCATATTTGAATAGGTACGTAGGTAACCAATGCGCCTAAAAAAATTTCTTGTGCCTGGTTGAAGAGAGAAATATCTAAGTAATTAAAAATACCTACCTAAGCATTTTAGATCATTGTTCTATGATGAAGGAGCTTAGGTACACCTTTTTGTACCCAAACACCTCATAACATTCTGTAAAATTTCAAAAAACTGTACCTACCTAACTGGATTTGTAATCAATTCTTCATATACCTACCTACTATATATACCTACTTAGACGGACTAAATCGGACGTTAGATAACTAAATAATATTTTTCATAGAACTTACCTACCTTGTTAGACCTTAAAATTATCTATACTTCCTAATTAACCTCACGCGTTGTTTTATTAGCTTTAGGTATAGGTACCTACTCATTTCCTTAATCTTCTATGAACCTACCTAAGTTGTACCTATAAAAGTACCGACTTAACTCACTTCCCAGTGTTTCTTTGCAGTGTGAAATGGTGGCGGATATAAGTAACCTAAGTACTTTAAATGTACCTAACGAAATTGTACCTACCTTTTATTAACCCTAAGGAATATGAGAACTAATAACTTTTCAAGTCGTTCACCGCCACTCGGTACCTACTTCTTGATGATTAAGTATGTCGACATTCTCTTTCTATGTAAATAGTAGGTATGTACCTACTTTATTATTCGCCTACTTTCTTAGATTATATTGTAATATTCACTTTTAATATTAATAATACCTAATTAATAATAAACAAGGTTGAAATTGATTCATTGTTTTATTTACCTTAGAAAAGACAACTATCTTAGTTACCTATAAGAAAATAATTTCTATAACACCTACCTACCTAATGGTGGGTAGGTACTCACATAGGTACGGTATTACTCAATTGGTTTATTTATTCCAACTAGTCCTACTAACAGTTCGATCATCGGACAGTTTGGAAAAAAATATACCAATATTAGATCGTGTTTGACAATCGAACTACCTATTTGGACAAAAATCTTCCAACTAAGTAGTTAGATTAGATTGTGTTTGAAAATCAAACAATTTGTACAAAAATCTTACAAGTAGGTAGGTCACAGAACAAAGAAAAATCCTTAGGTAGGTAGGTAGTTAGATTGTGTACCTACCTATGACAATCGAACTAAGTACATGGACTAAAATGTTCCAAATAGTTTGATTGTGTTTGACAATCGAACTGTTAGGACAAATAATTATATTCCAATTACCTATAGTTAAACTGGGCTTAAGTTTTTAGAAATAAATATTACTAATCTTACTATCTAATATACCTACTTAGTAATGTCGGTAATAGACTTACACAAAAAGTGTAGCAAGTAAGAGATACAGAATTTGATCAAGATAGTAGATTTCCTCATCATTACACCACTACCACCAGTGTGAAAAAGCTATCGCATCGAGCCGGCTCGATGGAATTAAATAAAAGTAGGTAATTTCCATCGCACTAACTCCGCGAAGCGATCCATCGAATTTGACGAAAACTATTAGAAAGGATCCCATCCCAAATGCATTCTCTACTACTTACTCTCCTAGCTCAGCTGAGCCGATAAATTATAGATCCTCTCGAATGGTCAAGTGATAGCGCGCTGTATGATTTGGTGAATACTGAACGATGCGCATCACTCAATAGATGAATACACCTTACGACCCAGCTGTTAGGTTAATCGGTGCCTATAGAATCAAAAATAATGAATAAAGAAGAACACATTCGATTTTGACTTGGCACGTTTGGGAAGAAAAGTGAAAGTGCAGTAAAATTGGTTTTGTAGGTACTTAAAGCACTTTCTGTATCGTAGGTACCTACATCGGACTGACAGTTTGCTAGCTACCTTCATAGAGTAGGTACCTACCTATCTATTTGTGTTTAAAAAATTTAAGCTAGACATGCGCTGTGCAGTGCTCTACTGACTCCGAAAAACCGAGTCGATCTTTGCCACACTCTCACGCTTTTTTTTTTCAACGTACCAAATCATAATACCTACCAAGAATCTTATATCTACTGATACCTTTTTTTTTATTATCGTACGGAAATCCCCATGGATACTCGTCGGCCATCGGGGGTGGTTATGTCGGGATCGAACCGACTAAAACCGCACGCCGTCTCGGGCCTTAATTACTGGGGTGTAAGGTTACCCAATGGGCATATCCCTCGCACCTCAGCGGACCCTCCCCCCGAGAGGGGGGTGGGGCGAGCATCGCGCCACTTAGCCGACGGTGGGTGTATGGTGACAGGCGGCCGTCCTGTCACCCAACCATCGGCGCGCAGACAATCAGCTCGGATTGCTTTTCTTCTATGCATGCTCAACCTTCGAGCCTTTTCCCGAGCGGCGTATTTTAATATTTTTCGTTAAACAACTGCCATCTGATTCTCACAACTCAGCTATTAAGTATGTAGTTAGACTACTTTTTAAGGCCCCAACTACCCGTAACGACTACCATAGATGTTCGTATGGTAACGAGGACCGGCAGCTTAACGTGCTCTCCGAGACACTATACCTAGACCAATGTAAATAGACAAAAAACTAAACTACTTGCACTCAGCGGGCATCGAAACCACGACCTCCGACGTCGAAGCGAGTCACTGGCGAGATTTTTTAACTTCAAACGTGTGCACACCCAAAGAAAAATCCGTGAATGAATGGCCTCGTCTAAGCAACAGGAGCCAGGTCAACCCCAACTATACTTAGCAGAGTTTATACGAAGCCAGTAATGCTGGCGCCAGTCGCTTTATCTCAGCTTTTACGGGAGCAACTGCCACCTGACCCCAACCGCGAAGGGAAGTCTGCACCAGTGCCTCGTCTGTTGTGACGCGGCCCACCTTACATGCGAGTGGATAATATCGCCGTTTGTACCAGGCGTCGACGAGAGAGTTTGTTATGTTGAGCGCTTTACTAGAGAAATCAATAAGATAAAAGAGAAATAAAATATACAGATTTAAGCACTCTTTATTGCTGAGTGATTCAGTTACATAATATATAAATATGCGCAATGCAAACATTTTTACACCAGTTTTTTTTATTATTACACACTAATTTAGCAGCTGACAACTTAGTCAAAATTTAAAAATACCTAAACAAACTAAAAGCAAAGAAGAAATACAAACAAAATTGAAATCATTGCACACAGATCAAAATCCAATAATAATCATTAGAAATATCACAAATATTTAAATGTATAGAAGACTAAGTAGGTATATTAAAATACCTACATATAGACATGACAATTAAAAAGTAGCCGATCTATAAACACCTTTACCGTTAGTTGGATGTTTAGCCAATAAGATAAATAGAAGTATTAGCAGGATATTATACCACATTCAAAGACAATTACAATATATAACTCTGCATAGCAATACACAGGTTCGTTGTGCCATTTCTACCTCAAGCACACGCACATCGCTTACCTACACATAGGTAGGTATACACCTTCACAAACTACCTCACGTGTAAAGGTGCATACTTATTTCCATGGCCGTATGTATATACAAAGAATATTACATAGAAATTTGTTTCAGAATACACCATAGGCAATATTAGATTTAATTTCTCATGAAAACACCTTCTTAGTAAGTTAGTTGAGAACCTTGGCTGCATATTGAATCGGTTAGTACTCGTATCTAATAAGGTCTTCCGAAAATTTAACATTGAGTGCAAGAATAGGGTATGCGCATGAGCATGACACAATTGTATTAAATTTTATACACATAATAGTTATTCGACCATGAACGTCACGAATAATAAGTAGGTACTATTGGTACTATTGAATAAATAATGTCTATTTTCACCGGTCTGGACATTTCTGTACTTATTTACAAAAAAAAGTATATTAAGTATTTGTTGGTACCGTATTCAACGTCCAATTTTATTGTTTAAACAAACAAGAAAGATATAGTTAGTTATTTTATAACGTTTACATCTTTTATTATCTAGCATTTATTATCTAGCGTTGATGCGTCAAGTTTAAAAGATCCAGGTATAGTTGCGGATTTACAAGCAGTTTGAGGGGGGATCTAGGGTGGTAGTAGATAGGGGCTGCAAAATCGGGCTTAACATTTTGCAGAGGTAGACAAAAGCGGCAAAATTTGATTTTGCCCCTTGGCGGCAAATGTGTTTCACTGTCTAGACGTTTGAATGCAATTGTAGCGATTTGTGTTTATATATATCGAGACTTATTCCATCCTCATTACCACCAATGTAACTTCTATACACCGGCACCGGGATCAACAGTAGTGACCCCACGAACACACCGAATAGGTACTGATATATTCGAGAAGTCACACAACTTTCTTGGAACCCGCATAGCAATTAATCGGAAGTTACTTTTCTAACTAATATACTTACCTTCTTAGCAAACAGGAGACAATAGAGATAAATAGTCAAGCTACCTATAAAAGAGATAGTACCATAGACAAAAAAATTATGGGTACTAAGTGATCTATTTTTTATTTAATTCATGTTTAATTCATGATTCGACTAGGTTAAACAAATGCTACTTGCCTCTTAAAACTGACAAGAGATTGAGCGATTGATTAAATTCGAATAATAATAGTAAAAACTATCCATGACGCAAACATATTAAAATCAAACGTCCAATATTGTAACACTCGTCAGTATCTTAATGAAGATTCAGAAATTTAATGTTAAATGTAGTTACTTAATTATCACAGATTAAGAATTAGATACTTGTGCATTATATTTAGTTATGATGATAAATATCTACCTATACCTAACTATGGCGGTTTCGCCGTTTTGGTTTCGCAGCGGAGGTGAGCTACGCACATAATAGTCGTATATTATAATCGTATATTATAATAAGTAAATAGATAAAATATTTCGTTGTAGATATAGGCAAGGCACTCTAATATTACGATTACAACTTTACGAGTTGTTTGCGCAAATGTAATGCCAGTAACACAGGCACTCGTACAAATAAAGAATATTTCTGTTTTCAGATTTTGTGTAGAAAATATAAATGTTGTAGTTTTGATTATAGGCATATAGATATCATTTTATTCAAACGGATGGTTTGATGCAAAATTCCTACACAAAATAGAGATAATATTTTTTCTGACAAAAGTAAGTGAAAAGTTTCAGAAGTACGCGATGAGTGCAAAGTCACCCTGACGATGACGTTCAAAACCGCGCGAATTTCAAATGTCGAAGTGACTTGGTACTCGTCACGTACTTTGAAACTTTTCCTAAACTTACTTCTACATGGGGAATGTGGTCATTTGACTGTTAATTTTTTGATATTCAAATATAACAAGACATCAATTACATACTTGTTTTAATATTTAAAAAATAAACTAAATATCTAACAACAAAATTCGCTACCTAAATAAACAAACACAGAACTTTTGCCCTCGAAATATTGTAAACTATAATATCAGCCATTATTGCTAGTCAGTTACAATACCATAAAATAATTTGTATCATAATAATATGTCATTACATTTAGAAAATATATTTTATACAAGCTTACAATAGTTCGCAGAGCTGAGCTCTAAGTCAAAGCAACATACACACAAATATAACACACATAATTTAGTTAAATAATAAATCAATTATTTTAATCACAAACATTGCAAATAATAATCAAATATATTTTATTTTGTGGCAACATCACAGCTCACACTGAATTGAAGAATTTATACAGATCTGCATAGACTTTACTCACTGGTTTGTACGTAGTCATAATGGGGTCTCAATAAAATCTAAAACTGTTACAGGAGGGTATCATTCGTTGTTGTGTCAAGGCATAGTCGGAATGTCTCTTAAGTCAGAAAGCCAAGAATCGCATGCACTGTAATTTTATTACAATCTGCACAAATTCCGAATAAATTAAGTGAGTAGACTGATACTACTGGATACTGTAATGGTGGGCTTCCATTTAAGTTGGGCAAAGAAAAAAATATTTAGGTTTGAATACGTCGTGAAACCCGAGAATACTGATTATTTAGGATTTTATAAAATGCCAAAACGGGTGAAGCAAGAAGCCGAAACTATTAAATTAAATTCATATTTACGTTAGGCCTAGGTCAAGACGTAAGAGGCGGCGCGGCGCGAATGTGCGGCGGCGCGTTCCAATGCATATAATCATACAGAACTGACCCCGAAGGCAGCGGCAAAGTGTACGAGCGATGGGTACCAAACTAGCGGTGCCTGCGCGTCTGCATTGCGTAGTAAAATAAATTAAATAAATTAATTAATTAATTAGACTAAACAAAAACATCAAAAAATATTTACGTCGCAATTTAAACATTTCGTTCATGAACAAATATGAATTTCTCGCAACACAACACTACACTGCTCTAGCGCCGCTCGGTCTGCCTGCTGGCTTCAAGATCGGGGCGTCGCCGTCGCCACCCCACCGCCGCTGACTTCGTGACCGAAACCTTATGACTTCTGAGAGACTTTCCGGCTGTGTGATTCCAGCCTTAGCTTTTACATTTTATGCTGGACATTGCCTGATAAGCTCCGTATCGAAGTAAGCAATTGTAACAGTTATATCGTCACGGAACATTCGACTCACATCCGGAGACAGACTAAGTAAATGCGCCAGTCGCGAGTCATCTATGCCGTACTCAGTGCCACCTATCGCGTGCCGAATTAAATGGGTGGCGGCATTCCTGTCCTTAGGCTTGCTTTTCAAACTTTCCTTCCTGTGCACCAAAAGTTCATTTATATCTCCCAACTGTATATTTTTCTTTGGCAATTTAAGTGGGTTGAAGAAAACTTTGCCTTTCATATGCTGACCAACTAGCTTGACTGCTTGTAAAGGCGTTATCATATCCCAAAGTCCATCTGAGGCTAAAATTAAAAAGCTATCTTTCGAAGATATTCTATGATAGAATACTTCAGGTTTTGCCGATAGGTACGGAGGTGTGTGGTAGTTGGCAGGTATAGCTTTTTGGCCGATAAACGGTACAGCAAGTTTACTCAAAAGTTCTGTTGTCCATTTGTATCTATAATCTCCCAAGCTACGCAGAGGAGCCAGCTCACCAAGAAGCCTATCCCTTCTTATTACAGTTTTTTTCTCTTGTTCGGGATGTTCGTTCCAGATTCTCTTCAATTCTTCAAAGTTTTCAGAATTGTGTTCTTTGGTTATCTTTTTAGCTATCCATTCGTTGTCTTCTGTCAAAGTACCTATTACCGCGTTACAATCACCTACGTTAGCAACATGAAGATGAGGTCCATCCACATGGCAGACACAGGTTACTGCACCCGACAAAGCCACCGATAATGTCTTTGGGTGAATGATACTTTCTTTTTCATATGCATCTATCACTTCCCTAGATAAATCACTATCCAATTTCAAAATAGCGTTTTCTAAAGCTACTGCAACATCATTGGATCTTATAGGATTTTTCTCAAGTTCTTTTAAATACTGTTGAAAACTATTTTCATATTTGGGCTTTAAGTCATCGACTATATCCGCCTGAAATCAATGAAATATAACATTAGAATGAATATGGACAACTTCTAGTAAAATCAAATTCAATCGACTACACAATGTCGCTCTGTTTTTTCAATTTGCATGAGACAATCGTCAATTGATATTAAAAAAATTAACAAGAATCAATATTGATTTTTTCTCAGTTATGGTTCTACTCGTAAATAAAAGTATTCATTTAAAAATAAATCTTTGTGTAGTCTTTTCTTCTCTTTCGTGTGGATATTTCCGTGAATAGCAACCCATCGGCCGTCGGGTTTGTCGGAATCGCACTGACTAGAACCGCACGCCGTCTCGATGACCCCTAACCCAATCCTTTTGTAGCCCCAGCTCATTATTCTAATATTATAATCATAATATTTTGCTTTTTAAATATAAGATACGTGCATATGCTCACGCCTTTTTCCCTCCGGGGGAAGGCAGAGACAACAGCCCGCCATCTGCTTCTGTACTCACATACTTCATGCGCTTTCTCTACTGGCATTAAGCCTTTCATGTAAACCCGCCGTTTTCGAGTGCTTTTGGCCTTGAGTGCATCTTACTTTGATTAAATACCATAATAAAATTGGACACAATTTAGAGGTTAGGCCTAACCTTATCATTAAAAGTTTCCAACAGACTCGATTTTGCCCCATCTCTTACATATGTTCTGAGAGTATCATGCGGTAGTAGGGCTGCTGCTATGTAGGTTAACAGTCGCTTTGATATAACTTGAGCACAGGCAGGTCCTCCGTGACCATCATAAACACCCATAAGCAAACCTGGTAACACAACAAACATTATGCTTATGTAATAAAATCTACAATGTATGTATCATGTATACATACTGTACATACTAAGTAAAACCTTGAGATTAAAACTAAACCAATACCTTTAGTCATTTTGCATAATGCTTCACTTCTTGTATCTTCAATGGGATTGTTTGAGGCTAACTGGTTACAGTCATAGGATTTAACAGACCCTTCTGTAAACTCTTGATTGAATTCATTTTTACGCAAAATTGATGTGACCTGAAAATGAAAATGTAAATGCTGTTTAAAAATTACAGTTGTATCTGGGATTAACTTGTGGTCCTTGAGTTTTAGCAGCTTATATAACAATGAACTTATAGCATAAAGTGGTACAAAATGTCTTATCAAGAAATTCGTAAGTATCTAATCCTTTTCAAAAAGTCAGTAAGTGATTGCACATGGTACTAGCTCTGTGAAGCTAAATGTGCCCTAAGGCCAAAAGTAGATTTGTGTCCAAGGTATTCCTAACTATGAGACCTGTACAAACATGCACAAACAAGGTAGGTATGTGGCCAATAGTTTTAAGTTGGCCCAGGAGAAGAGTGTCATTCTCCTAGGTCAAAAATAATTGTTAAAAAGCATGGGGAGCATACTTTTTAATATTTTTTTATTATTATAGTATCTCTACACTCCTTTGTTGATAATAATTATGAGATTGAGCACTGCTATTGTCAAGTAATTGTGATTGAAAGGATAATTACATGCTGATTTTGACTGGAATGACTAATACTTCTGCCTGACAAACAAAATCCAAAGCCAGGTACTGTACATACATACATATAGGGTAGACGGAACCAACAACCCAATTTCTGGTTCTGTCCTTACAACTTCATATACTGGTACTTAAAAAGACAGACTTTGTTTTAAAGATAGATTGGTATGTTATTCGGTCAGCCTCAAGTCTCAACCCACTTGCTTTGCTTATTCATTGTTAAAGAATACATACCGAGAGGACTGAGCATTCAAATATCCAACCAAAAATGAACTGTCACTTACCTCCTGGGGCGAAGGGAGAGATGTAACACCATCTTTAAGAGACTGGGCTGATTTCACTGACGTACGAAAGTAACGATAACCACTTGACTTGAAGCATAAGTTCTGATTTACAAACGTATGATTTTTATAAATAGCACTTAATACTTTACGTTTACAGTTTACATTGACATTTAAACAAGTACTATACAGAACAATATTTATATTTAAACAATTCATATTTATTGCAGCGATTGTGTGTTACTACCGAGCATCACGAGTATCTTACGTCTTGTAAACTATTTTTGCTTATTGTAGATGATTATAAATGGGAAGATTAACAAATTTAAAGTGCAAGAACTCAATGAAAAGCACTGTCAAGTCAACTGTGACAATAAAATTTATCTAATCACAAAATATCTAATGCTCTCTATAACGGGTTCATTTCTTGCAGATTTATCTTATTATTCAAATAATTTTCGTCTGAGTTTCTTCTTTCATAGCAAGTCACCCTAAGACAAATCTTTGTAGTCTCAAGTCTGTAACCTATAACAGCAAAAAATACAGAAATAGCAAATCAAATAGACCGAAATCGACCGAAATAAATAGGTAGGTACATTACACAGACATAAACTCCCTTGACATTTCAATTGAAACTATTTCGTTCAAGAATTCATAAAGAGCTAAACTTTATAGTTATAGAAAGCATAGACTATAATACAGTTCATGGTTTATGTACAATACGCCTTAGGACGCTTTTATATAAACCACGACAACGACACGACATTACGTACGATTTATTCATAAATATACAGTAAAACCCACAAAATTATATAAATACCCGTTATCGAGAAATGACACGATAAATTGTCGTTATATAACGTAATATTAGCATGGACGTATTAAATATTAGACAAAGATTAACTGCAAGACCGTTATTTTGAAACGTGCCGTTATCTTTCATAATTATAAAAGTGGCCAAATTCTATAGCTTCATGGGCCAAATAGGAGCTTTTTTTAATAGCATTAGATGCAAAGTTTTAAAATCACGCACTGTGAAACAGTAAGACAAAACGAATGGTTTTTCTGTCACAATTAATTCTGTAATAATTTCCAGAACATGACAATAAAGTAGAAACATACATACAGAGGTATGGTAACAGCCACAATAGCTGATATTTAGAAGGAAAACTTGAAACAAGTCCTTTATCAACCCATCTAGTCAGTCTGGTAAGCGTTAACCCTCTCCAGCCGACGCGGCGGTCTCGCTACGCTTAACTATGGTAACGTTATGGGTAACGGCGCGACAGGGTGGTAGGCGGTAAGAATGTTTAGGTATTTTTGACAACGCAACTAAGCTCCAAAATCAGAAGTTATCGGTAAAGAATATTAATTCTTAATCCAATTTTACATACAGCTTTATTTTACAACCTTATTACGATTTCATGACTTTCCCTTTGATCAAGGACTTCCCCTAACGATAATTCAGAAATATTTTGCTGAGTTTTAGGCGTAATATACTTCTTTAAACAGATACTGGAGAGATTCTTAGCACAGAGGACTAATGTTTCAATACACAAATTATTTAAAATATCATTACATTAGTTATATAGGAATATATATTTATTCAGTAAAAATATATTTTTTTAGATTTTTTTCATAATTTTTTCACTCTAAGAATAGACACCAAGGAAAAAAGAGAACGCATGCGCAATGCGCATGTCGAATTCGTCATTCATCGTTCGTTCGCTTTGGCCGACATCACAGAACGGTCTTTTTTCGTGGATTATAATTGTTGCTATCGAGATACCTACTAAAGTTTATTATACAAAATGCCCAACCAAGTGTTAACTATAGACCCACAAAACGAATTAAAATTTAAAGGTAAGTATTCCATCTGTTTATTAGGTAGAGGCCTCAAACCACTGCATTAAAACTTGGGCAGCATACATAGGTCGCGAGCTAGCTCCTGACAAATGGAGTTTCTATTTCCAGATATCGGCGTTTTGTCAGGGTGCGGTTTTTTGTATTTTCCTCGATAACGGTTCCAAAGAATTTAGTCAAGGATATTATTTTGTGATTATAAGTCAATTTCTAGATGCAACGAATAGTCAATACCTATTTGATATAGACAGCTACGGAATAACATTGATCCATTAGTGTAATACTTAAAGAAACACCAAACTAACCAGATGTAAGATCCACGTCCCACAGTTCTGTTGTTTTTACGTCGAAAACAAATTTTACGTTTCATTACTTTGCTAATAATATTATTTTTTCTATTATACCATGTATAAAACAATGTGATCTGCTAGACAATACTGATGTACTATCACTGAAGTTATTATGGAGACAGATTCATAAAATATAGTGTTGGCATAGTTTCAAAACATACCTAATTTAATGCAAGCAGCATATTTATTTTTTCAATGATCATTAGTCCATAGTAGTTCTAATATTCCAACTATAGAATGAAACAAATGTGTTCAACTATTCCAAAACTGTTTTAGACTACTATTTCAAGTTCATAAGAAATGATATCTTAATGTTAATATACCCTTCATTATTACACAAAAAGTATAGATACATTACATTAGATTCTGTAGTATGTTTATTGAAATAGATCTTGTATAAGTGTGTACTATCTCTTACCATATGGGGTGGCAGTGAGCTTAATGTGATTTTTTCGTCTACCTGCTGGCAGGTCTTAATGTTTTCAGTATATGCGGGCTAGGAGTTTCTAGGACTGGTCCTTGGTTTTGTTTTTTATATTTTGACCATTAATTTTAGCACTCCTCTCATGATTAAGCTTGCGTGAAATCATAACTAAAGACCACTTTGTAGGAGTTATGGAATATGAATGGATAACTTCTTCCAAATTGGTGAATCTTAGTTTGATGACTTCAACGTAAGCTTTTTCACAGCTTGTTTAAAGAAACTGGGAAATTACAGGGATAATTAAATGTGTATGGGTAAAGCATTCCCGTTCTTTAAAATGCCACAAAGAGAAGACCTGAATATTTGGTCTGTGTAGGTATTGTTAGCACTGAATGAGATTTGAACCAATGTTGCCAGTCCCTTTTGTGGGAAATTGTTAACCAGTAATTTATCATATTTCGCTTGATGTTGTTATAAATATCATTGAGTCCTTGATGCTTTAGGGTTGAGAAAAGTATAGCATCTTCTTAATAATTATATTACTTAACCAAGGACTACTGCAAGTTTTTCTGTTTATTTTCAATACTATTATAGTGCAGTTATGCATTAGTACAGATATCACTAAAGCATCAATGCTAAGCAAGAATAATTTTAATTAATATGCAATTACCATTTTTAACTGACTTCCACCAATTTTTAATTTCTTTGAGAACATTGGACCTTGAGTTTCGAGAATTTGTCAAGAAACTGCAAGGTCAAAGGAAATTTAGGTTATAGGAAACCCCATATTCCAATGTTTAAGACTAAATCAAACTTATAATGTAGTGTTTTATCATTTCAAATTGAGTAATATAATAATCAAGACAAGAAATATAGATAAACATAACATCACAAAACATTTGGAATCTTAAGATAGTGGTCACAGGCTTTGTCCAAGTGAGAAGCAAAATATTTACCCAAGAGTAACAGAGATAGGTAGTAATAGATTAATGTATGAATTTGTTTTTGGTTCACAACCATGCTTTAATATTTATTTATTTCATAATATATTGGTCTAAAGTATATTTAAAATCTTACAAATTTTTTGGACTGAACACATTGGTATTGTGATTGCAATTTCATGGAATTCACATGGACAAAAACAACTGGTTTTCATTGCAATTTCATATTAAATTTATTATTAATTTCCTAGATTAGTAATTCAGGCACAGCATGACAACAAGGGGTGTGTTTCACCAATGCCTTATTGCCTAGATTTCTTCTCATCACTTAACACTTAACACAAAATGCTCTAAGTCCTAAAATTCCCACAGTAAAATTTATTTAGTAGTAATATAGTGTCATTGGCTTGGCCATTCATGTTGGCTATCACAGATCACAAAAAGGCGTGCTGTCTTTACATGTAGAAATTCTTTAACGCATTTATCTATATTTTGCATCCTCTTTTACATCCATTCTTGGCTTACCCAGGAACTGTGACACATTTTTTGTTCAAAACTTGTATAGTAGTGCTCATAGAAGTATAGTGTTGCTTGATGACTTCTTAACATTCCTACTAATTCATATTTAATGTTTATAAACATCAGTTTGATGATAGAGATCATTTCATTATTAAATGCCCTAATGTCTCCATGTTTACTATTATTAATAAAGTAGAATTCAAAGAAAAAGACTTCGGTGTAAGAACTTTCCTGACGCCTACACTGTAAACCAAGCTTCTATCATTGGTTGGTTCATATTCCATGCAAACACAAATTATAACATCTTAACCTCTATTGATAACTTTTTGTAATTACACTCTGTTTCAACTATTTAACTTTTGACAGCTCAATAATTATGTCCTAATGCTTTACCTATTCGATTTCACATTACAATCCACAGTATTTATCAAGAACTTTCAATCAATTTTACACATTTGTATTTTATTTTTGCTCGATACTTTATATATGTTTATAAATATAGTTTTGGTATACCAGAGGATTAATTGATTAAAATAATAATGACCTATGGTTTTATATAACATTAGAAACCTTAATCTCTACACAACTCAACTTAAATATTTAGATATTTCTCATTAAAACTATAAACACAAGGCTTATTATAGTCAGTGTGATGCAAATGAGTGTAAACGATTACTCGCGATTCGCAAGTAATAATTATTTGAAATAATAGGAAGTTCACTACTATTTCAAAGTTTGTGGTTTTATCAAAATTATTTTATTACCTTGAATTAAAATTGAATGTAAAATTAATATTGTTAATTCTGTACTATTACAATATATTTCTACAGTTTAAAATTATTTAATAAAATTGTTTTACTTTCTATCTTGTAATTTTGCCTCCTTCCACTTGAATCCACCAATCTCGATCCACATGTGGATCTGGGGATACTTATTTTTCCACTTTAATCCACCGGTGGATTCATGGATACTTTTAATTTCTTTCTTTAGATCAGAAATTTTTTATTATGTTTAGAATGGTTTATTGGTGAAAGCAAAACGTAAAATTACTTGTATCTGTCATTATTACAATAAATATGTAATAGTAATTGAAAAAAGTTAAGCAATTGTGCAGTTCTAACAAAACGAAAAATATATAATTTGATGCCCACCGCGGCGCGCCGTTGCAAGATTGCGATGTAGAATTTTGATGAATTGTCAAATGTGGCCTATTAAATTGACTCCACTATAGTCCTACTAACAGTTCGATTATCGGCCAGTTTGGACAAAAAATTTCCAAGTAGTTAGATTGAGTTTGACAATCGAACTACTTGGACAAAAATATTCCAAGTAGTTAGATCGTGTTTGACAATCGAACTATTTGGACAAAAAATGTCCAAGTACGACATTGTTCGTGTTTGACAATCAAACTATTTGGACAAAAAATTTCCAAGTAGTTAGATTGTGCTTGACAATCGAACTATTTGGACAAAAATGTTCCTCCCACTTCTTTATTTTCAGTTTAACGGTCAATGCCAAACTATTGACTTCATTCAATGTCGATGTTATTACGTAGTTTAACCATCTTAGGATGTCTACTCTCTATGTTTGCTCTGACATTGGCTTATATATTACCATTAATTGTCATGCTAAGGGAAATGGTCATTATTATTGATTATTTTAGTTGATTATTCAGGCCACTTCGAGCAGGGATGTACAACTTATATGAGATTGACAAACCCCTCAAATGATACAGTACTTTTCAAGATAAAAACTACAGCACCAAAGAAGTACTGTGTTCGTCCCAATTCTGGAGTGCTTGAGCCGAACTCCAAAGTGGAAATAGCCAGTAAGTACATGACTAAAAGATTTCATTATAGACAGTAAATCAATTTTAAGAATTTATTATATGCTATCCACGCCGGTGTCACGCGGGTGCCGACCATTTCCATGGAATTTTCACTATATGTAAACCAAAAAAGAGGTCATCCACATGGTTCTAGCCATTTTCAAGATTTGTGCTTAGCAACAAATTTACCGATTCATTATTTATTCTCATTCTCATTTATTCTCATTCTCGTTAATTTTTTTTTCGCAAAATCTTGAGTTCAGGTTTTATCAGGTTATCGCACAAACTTAATGATGAATGCCATTAAAACGAAAGCAATATTCAAAATACAGCAAAATTTTTCAGTTACTCCACAACCTGTGTATGTCGACCCTAATGAGAAACATAAACATAAGTTTATGGTGCAAAGCGTGGTCGCTCCGGAGGGAAAGACTAACATAGATCAAGTGGTAAGTATAGGTACTATTCATCGTCATCATTCTCTGAACCTTTTCCCAACTCAGTTGGGGTCGGCTTTCCAGTCTAACTGTGATGCGGCTGAACTTCGATATTTTACGTGGAGCGACTGCCATCTGACCTCCACAACCAATGGCGATATCGAAGTTCCAAGTTAGACTGGTTGGACTTTTGAGGGCTCCAACTACCCGTAACGACTGCCATAGATGTTTGTATGGCAACCGGGACCGACGGCTTAACGTGCTCTCCGAGGCACTAATAAACCTGCGATAAATACACACATAACTTCGAAAAGCATCGAAAAGTCATTGGTGTGTGCCATAGTAAACCTGGGATCGAACCCGAGACCTCGTCTCAGCAGTCCATTACCCAAACCACTAGGCAACCGCGGTAGGTACTATTCATCGTGATACAGGTAAATATCAACAAGCAATTTCTCTAACACCACTACAATTTATTTTTTTCAGTGGAAGGAGATCAGTCCAGATCAGCTTATGGATTACAAGCTAAAATGCGTGTTCGAATCTCCACGTGGCACCAATCTCAATGTAAGTCAAATACAATTTATAACAGGCTTCATTATATCGGTATTTAGCATTTGATTGCATATTAATGATTTTCAGGACGCTGGCGATAATGTGCCTCAGACTGAAGTTGCTAAGAAACGTGCTGCCGTCGCAGATGAAGCAAAGGTTTCCACTAAGGTAATCCTGCGCTGTCCATCACATGTTTATACCATGGAGTCCCGTATCAATGAACACCTTGCACGCTGGACTCGGTGCACGTGTTCGACTTCTAACGTTGTTTTTGTTGTTTGTGAGCTTTTTAAATTTTTATTTGCCCTTTCGCCAATCGACCCACGTAGAAGAACAACACCAGATAACAACAACTTATTATTAATTTTATTCATTTTGCGTCAGTACAGCCAATCAGCAATCTTAAAAAAATATTAGCGTAGAAATGAAATGAAATCGATTGAAGAAATGTAGTCCAAGCTTGGCATGTTATTTAAATTATCTTACAGGATGCAGTAGAAGGTCTTATCCAGAATGAAGCAAAGCGGAAGGATGATGATCACACTACTGGCCCGAAAACGGTACCCGTCTATTACATTATTTAGTTTAAAAATTAAGGGCTCTGCAGTAGTATTCAATAATAAACAAATTCGCATTGAATGCGTAATTTTTACATTATTTTTTAACAACAATGAGTTGACATAAACATTTTTCAAGCTTCAATCACAGCTATGACGTCATTTAGTTGAGTCGTTTGGCTTAGCGTATCCTGTGTAAATTCCAACTATACTCCGGACATTCCATTATCCTCACAATACACTGTATATTATTTTTACACCTTAATTGCATGTTTATTATTTATTTGCAAATGTGATGAATATATTGTTTAAGTAGGTATATACCTGAAGACTTGTATTTACTTTTTTTTTAAATTACGACAATTTCAGACATTGACTTTCACTAAGTCTGAAAATGCAGAAACCGATTTGCATAAGGCTACTGTAGAGGTTATTCATTTGAGGGAGGAAGAAAGCAAATTAAGACATGAAAATCTCCAATTAAAAGTGAGTCAATTATTTTTATTTAATTTTTTTCATTTTAGGTATGCCGTTATTATAATCTATATAATATGTACTAATGTCAATCATCATCATACTATATCTATAAAAACGCCCTCCTTTTTTAAAGTTATTGTAATCAAAACATCACATACTGTGCGAATCGACACCTTGTATAGTCAGTATCAAAGTAGATGATAATTTTTAGGTTTCATAAAGTATTTTCTGAGCTAACTCAGTGGACTCTATTGAAATATTTTCAAACTTTGATCACAACATAATAAACAATTTTGATTTAGATTCTTAGGTTTGAAATCTGTACAACCATCATTAACTTTTACCGCTGACTATATTATTATATATTTTCTAATTCTTCTAAAACAGTAATATTTTATGACTGTTAGAAGGGTCCTTAATCTTTAAAGAATCCTTAATGATGTCTTGGTAGATTCTAATGAGGGGTCGAGAAATTGAATGGTCAGCGACGATTAATATTACTCTAAAAAAACAATTTTAGTAACCGACTTCAAAAACGAAGGAGGTTATTAATTATTTAATCCGATGTTTATATCTTTTCAATAGATACTAATTGACTGGTTATATTAAGAGTAATTAGAATCTCTTGCTTAAAAAGTACATTCTTCAAATCAGTATTTATATTTTGGTTCAACAAGATCAAGAATGCAGAATGCCGCCGGCACTTCTTTTAGCAAACACGATAAGATTCTGATGACAGTTACCTTTCATACTGTGAAACTATTTTTCAGTGTGGGTCACGGGAACTGTTTAGTATTCCAGCCGGGCATTATCAAGTGTTACTCGCTAAACTACTGCTATAACCTTCGTTGTTAATTGTTTATTATGTATTGTAGAAAGATGTCACTAGCCACCATAATATAATTACGTAATGCTAAGATATATAAAACTATTTTAACTCGGTACTTCCGAGGAGGAAAAAATCAAATTGTACAAATTATGGTAGCACCTTCCGTCTGACCCTGAAAGAAAAAGCTGCACTCGAGTCTTCCGTCAATTAGCACGTGCACCGGCTTACAAGTGAGGTCAATTTGGCCCCAAAGATCTTGGTATGTCCACCACGTTTAAGATACCAACATCATAAAAGAATCGCCTATTTTGCATGGGAATAGCCATTTTACTCGAGGGTTGCGATCTTTTTCAATTTCTTTTGCTGTCTATAGACAACCTAATGATAAATGTAATAGTTAAGAAGCGTCATATATTTACTTCAGCCAATTGACTTTAGATGGACTTGACCATATAGAGTTATAGACTGTTTATTGAAGTCAATTGGATCCAACCGTGGCTGAGCGGTTAGTAATATAGGAATACATCAACAAAATCACTGAATATAAGAAGGATATTTTGCACTGCAATGTAATATGTAATTAAGTAGGTACCTACCTCTAGCGAAATAAACCCACAGTCGTAATGACGGGGCCTTTTGAAACTATCAAAACAACTATAAAAAACTATAGTATATGCTTGGCTTATAACTATTTCGTATACGTTGTTACACCTTTAACAGTTTTGTATTGTGTTATGAACTATTGAGACTTAGGCCCGTATTCTAGAACATTATTCAGTCATGAATCTCGACTTGAGAAAGAATGTGGTTGGTCCTATGTTTTAACAGCTTTATTTTGTACACATTCACAAATAAATTATTGTTTGAGACTAGTGTACAAATTGTATTCTGACTTTTTTTCTAGAATACAATATGTATTTAAATCTAGTTTTAATTCGAGACTCATTGAGTGTCGTTCTAAAATAACGGGTCTTCTACATTCGAAGCTACTGTGGATTTAAATAGGTTGATCCATTTTTTTTCTAAATAATTTACAGAATATAACTGATTTTTATTTTGTAAATTGTTTTATTTTGTAATTTTTATATAAAAGTACTAGAAATTTACCCCAATAAGATAATATTTACGTCAACCCTGCATAAACAAGTGTGCATTTGCTTAGATGATTAAAATTAAAGATGAGCAGCTGAGCGCATGTCGTGTATATATATTATATAGACTATACAGCCCTACCAACATCATTGAAGCCCAAGCCAACCTCACCTCCAAGTCGGTCATTAACAGAAAAGCCGACATACGAATCTAAAACAATAAGCAGACTTCGGGCTTCAAAGTGCAAGCTTTGGACGCAACTGGGATCTCGCTCGGAGATGGTGATGACGATTAGCTGAGCGCGTAATGTACAATGTTACAATGACATAATTGGGTTCTATGCTATGCGTCATAGTGAATAACTAGATCATAACCTTTCGAATTGGCAACCTCTCTCTGTGCCAAAAATATTATGAAGGTAGGCAAGCGCCTCTAACCATTAACCAGCAAGCTTATTATGACGATTTATGAAACGGTTTAGTTTTTAAAACAAGTCCCTAAACGGGCCAGAAGAAAAGATATTGGCGTAGCTCAATCGCTTTGCCTTTGGTCCGCGGTCGCGCTGCGCTAAACATGTTCGCTTATAAGCATGTCATAGTAAGGCAACAGACGCTATAAGATGGAGTGCGTCGTGTTACAGGAGGAGCTACTGCGCCTGCGCCAGGCCGGCGGCGGCGACGGGCGCGTGGCCCGCGCGCACTCGTACGGCCCCGAGAAGACGGCGCAGCTGGCGCTCATGCCCTGGCTCGCCACCGCTGTCGGCATGGCCCTTCTCGGCATCATCATCGGCAAGTTCCTCATGTGAATGCCCTCCCATCCGCCGCGGTGACTTCGACATCGCCTCACAGATACTGCTGTTACACCGCTCCCGATGCATCCCTCTCGCACAAGGCAGCTTATATATTTTCCTTCGATAGCTACCTCTCCAAGCTTCTGTCGTATTGCACTCGTGTTCCTTTCTCCGGATTCTGTGACCGATGACAAAATGCTTGTAACACTAACCGATCTGTAAACTTGACTATATAAATTGTTTTCATTTAAATAATAACTGATTTCGAGATAAGCATTTATTTTACGAAGAATAATGAAATCAGTATATTTATTTTTTTTCGACTAGGTATAGTTTCATTCCAAGTGCGTAACTATATCTTATTATGAATGTTATATTATATTTAATCATCGAAAATTTTGAAAGAACTGTTAAAATTCCTATAACGCAAAACAATACAATACTAAAAGAGGCAACAACAGCCCCTGACCTACTTGTATTTGTTGGTCTTAAAGACCTTTAACATAAAAATTCTTAATCAATTGAATGGTATTCACATAATGATGTAATTTCAGCTCAAACTGAAGCTGGTTATCTGTTTGCATTTAATAATGTTTGTTTCATATTAAATTTCACATTAAATGACTGTTACGCATACATGAGCCTTATTGTTCAATTATTGCCTGATGTTTTCTGTCATATGTGTTAGATCTTAACTATATTATTATACAAAGTAGTGGTGTTGTAATTAGAACATCAAAACCTATTTTCAGTTCAAATTAACTTGTTTCACGTTATCATAGCTTATTATCTGAGTTATGTAATAACAGCGCTCTCATATTTTAATAAAAAATAAACCTGTCGACAATCAGAAGGGATTGATAAGTTCTTTCTTTCTAATTAGAAACAATATTACAACACAATTGATAATAAATTTGACTAGAAAAAGAGCATCTCACAGTCTTAGATATAAATAAAATTTTCAAACCGTGTTGACCCTATCAATGTTAACTCGGGCGAAGTATAACGACTTCTTAAGTGTTAGTTAGATCATGACAACAATTTTCAAAGTACTTGGCAGACGGTAATTCGTCGAAGTAGACTTACCAGAGTTCCACTTTTCGTGAAGTCTGCTAAAACAAAGTCGATTCGACTTGATTTACACTCGAATTTGATAGGCGCAATACAGTTTAACATCTTGAAGAATGAAGAAAATTGTCAAAGTGAACTCTGAATTGAAAGTTGACCAGTGTTTTAAGAATGTTACATCGTCAGACAATCCGCAAGCGTAGGTACTTTGACTGTTTCCACGCGAGTTGTATCTGATCTCTATGTATAGCTGATGATTTTATTCTATTTTTGGATTAACTGTCAACAAACAATTCTGTTTAAAGTTCATATATAAATAGACAACTTGGAGCTTAAAAAATTATTTACGAATAAAAAAATGAGCTCTATATGATACGTGAAACATTAAATTTGTGCTGAAAACTAGTTTGTATATGAATTAAGGGATTGGAGCAGTGGAATGGTTAATTTAATATAATATGACGAACACATACTCAACTACTAATAAAAATTGTTACATGTTACTTGTGTTTTGGGACAATTACGGATAAATAATAAGTAAACGGGCATTCTATGAAATAAATATATAGAGTTATAGATGTACCTATAGATACATAATAACTAGGATCTGTATCTATACGTAATAGATTGATGTACATCGAGAGGTAAGAATTCGAAGTAATTGGTGTTATACAGAATAATTATGGGCTTTTATTGGATTAATTACTAATAATATTTGTGTGACGGTTATATTTTGTCAATAATTATTCAGCTAACATTCAAAATAGGTAATGGTGGATGTCGTAGACAATGTTTGGACAAATGTCACCTGTTAGTTCAAATCAGTGGATTGGTTTCCATAAGTGTTTTAATAGTAAACGTTAGATACTCTACGCTGCTTCGTGTTATAAGGACTTGCTAGGTATGTTAGCGTTCACCCCTCATTACCTATATACATACCATAAATAAATTTAGCCTTCTTTTAGTATTCAGGTGTGTGTAAACATTATTAAAACTAGTTTGACGCTTCTACTTTTGTTAGATTATTATCCTATTGGAAAAAGTGCTGAAGACCTGCCTGCGAAATATAAATAACTATAATAATTATAATATAATCCGATAAAATAACATCCTGTACGTTTAAATCATAAGGATCAAATGTCTCTAACAAACATGCTAAAATTGAAATCAAATATAAGGAAAATTACCGAATTAGGTACCGAGTGTTGCAAATGTATTTTCGAATATCTTTGAGCCCAGTTCTAATTATTTTTAAAATCAGAATGAAGTCGTCTTTCGATACAATGGTCTACTTTATTTAAAATACCTCCCCTTCATATGGCATCGCCGTAGCACACCCGGTATATAATTTGTTAACATCAATACTAGCGTCTAATCTTAACGTAAATGTACACTTGTTATCCCATATTAATCATTATAATAATACTTCAATGTAGGTAATTAAATTCAGGTAAATACGTTAGCATGCAAGGCATTAATATTTTGTTTTGTTAGTTTATGTATTGCAAAAGGTCATTGCGCTGCGACATACATTTAAAAAATAAACGTTGTATTATTGTTACAAAGCATTTCAATAATAGGCTTTATATATATTATATTATTTCACAATCCATTATGTTCCTATAGTGCTGTTTTTCAAGCATTCACAGCTGAGACATTTCGTATACTCCTTTATTTGTAGGCATCGCATTATGTGAGTGAAGCGTCCCAGACGTCCCATCCTTCCTATAGACTGACATATGTACGGTCTGCGCGTTTATCAAAGTTGATCCTATTACATATGACATCGGTCACGTATCCATGTGTTTGTGCACATCAGCAGTACCTGCTACGACATAACCGTGCATTTATATGTGTGGGCAGCACGTAATACAAGTTCTGTGCGTGAAAAACACATCATTGGGAGTGTTAATATTTATCTTTTTCCTCTTGAAACCAATATATAGAAAAAGAGCGTGCAAATCCGACCACTAATAGTCGACACAAATTAAACACTTGACTGATGGTCTTGGCGTCAAATGTTAGAGTACTGATTGTTAGTTCGGTGAACGTTAACTTAAATCATTCTCAAATCATAAATAATTGAGCCACCTATTTTACTTTGAACATTTTTTACTATGATGTTAGACTGGAGTGTTGCGAAATCTAGCACAACGAGCCACCGGATTAAATACTGTTTTTATTCTTTACTGTTAACAGAGCTGTGAAATATAATATAACACAAACAAGGAATTTGAACTGAATCGAACATTGAAAAAAGTTCATTATTTAAATACATCCAGTAACAATCATACATTATGTTTGAAAGCTGCCCTCTTTGGCTATTTGCACACTGTCGTACTTTGTCGTACAGCATACTGTATAATACACGGTTATTTGTTTTCTAATTTAACGAGTTATACATTTCAGCCTCAGGCTAAGGTGAGCTATTCAATTTTATCAAATAATATACTTTACTGTTACAAAAATTAACGTTCAGTTATTATAATGGATCGAAATCGAATCGATAGTGCATTGTTTCTTTTTAATGTCAAATGAAAATGGTGGCTTTTGCAATGTTTCTGTAGAAATTGCGCGTCTTTGGTTAATATAGGTACGTAACATCTATAGGCACGCGAGAGTTGTACATATAATTACGAGCTAAGTGGTTAAAATATATATATTACTAGCTGTTGCCCGCGGCTCCGCCCGCGTGGATGTCGAAATCCGTTTCAAAAACTATCCTATCTCTCAAGTTGGATCGAACTGCACATGGTGTGCGAATTTTATTATAATCGGTTAAGTGGTTTAGGAGTCCATTGAGGACAAACATTGTGACACGAGATTTATATATATTAAGATAATCATATCCTAACCCACTTCATGTCTCGCATTAATCACTATTTATTAGTTTAGTTTGGAGAGCTTATTTGTTATAATATTACTCTTTTCGTTACACCGATATCATTTGCAATCAGATAAATGTTAAAACAGTTAAGTTATTCATTTTATCACATACGAATATTATGTTTATTTTAGTGCACAGCGGGAGTGACAAACAGTAAGGAAAGATTTTTGCTTTTAAAATGCATTTGGTTAGATGCGGCTAGGTCTGACTATAGCTGGGCTTCGCATTTTCCTCCAATAAAAATATATTACGAAAGATGTCTTGATTTTTAGACATTTACTGCATCGACATTGTATATCTATTTAAGATCAGTAATTTAAATATTTTGGAACTGCTTCTAAATTGGCGGAGCTCAGCTAGTGCCGATCTAAAATATAAGGTGCGAAGTGAGGATTGTAAGAGAAAATAAACTAATGAAATAACCGTGGCTCTGTTTTATAAATTCCACGGCTACACTATTGGATAATACTAGGCGTCAACATGTCATGTTTCATAACACATTTAATCGTAGTTTTGTGTCAGTATACCTAGGAAAATTTCACTCTTGTTTATGGCATGTTTAATTTTCATTTGTGGTGGTTTTTTTAATTAATTATTGCGATGAAGATGTTTAATTTAAACTAAAAGTATCTCTACATCATCTAGTTAAGATGGAATCGTACATTTAGTGTACGATTCTATCCATTTAATTACATATTGTTACATAACACGTGTTAAAAATTTAATAATCAGGTGATGACCTACCATGTTTTTTTCTGCGGATTCCTGACTAAAGTTGTTGAATAATTTGCTGGTTGTAACTAAGAATAGAAATCCATAATATTGGAATCACTGCATGGTATTGATGGAAACAGTGAATAGTGCAAAATCGGGAACAACAAATTTTGAAACAAGTTGTTCAGTTGAACATATTTAGACATGTGAATAATTTCATGAAAGTAATGTTTATTTAGTTAAAATACCAAAAAAATTCAATAGGCCTTTTCCATCACCTTAATATTACGTCTCAAAGCAAAACTAGATTGGCACGGTACGATTATAAGGGAAGGTATTGTATGTATATTTTCTATTATTATTTCAAAAGTCAACTCTATTGTAGTCAAGGATAGTTTTAGTAAGAGTCTAAAATAGAAAGTAATGAGCGAGACGTAATATTATGTAAAGCAAACAATTATGTGTTATGATTAAAATTAGTGGCACAAGATGCATGGTAACACAATAGTTCACAATAGGTACCTACCCTAAAATTTACTCAGAAGTCACTTCATTATTATTTAAAATTGAATTTGTTTCTAAAGTAAACTACTCAAGAGGATTAAGCCTGACAAGCCACTGTTGCAATGCAGACACTTTTTGGTGCCTTAATTGTAGTTGTGTTAACAATACTCAGAAGTGTTTAATAAAATTGACAGATTATTGTGGTTACCTGTACCAATAAGGTTGCTCATGAGACACTGACGTTTTAGTTCGGTTTTGAGTAATAGCCTATTGAATTTAAGTGTGTAAACGAACCCACACGAGTTTACGTGATTATCATTTTGTAAGATGATGTATTGGTATACCACTTTTACGCATATTAAGCGTAGGTTTAATTTTAAATAACAATAGACATATAAATTAAATTTCCGTATGGTATTGTTGTTATATTATACTATTATGCTATATTGTATCGTTTTCTGAAATAAAAGACTTAATTTATGACTAACTGTTATTGTAATTTTATAGACCAACATTTGATGAATAGTGTCGCTGTAAAAGCATTCGGGATTCGAGATTCGAGAGGTCTTCTATAAATAAAGACAGTAAAATATGCATTGCTACTAAATGTTGGGAATTTTTCGAGTGTGTGGACAAAGCCAACCTCATCTGCGAGCCACTGCACTTGCTAATTTAAGGACGAGGCTCGAGTCTGTAAGTATTTTCCTTTCGAGATTTTTGGTGTTCAGAGACAGTCGTTTCACCAGTAGCTAAGATAAGCCAGCAAAGGAAAGCGGAACCCGGGCTCCAAAATGCAAGCTGGATGCAACTGGAATAAGCGCAGGGATGATGATGGATGGAGGCTTTTTTTTAATATAGGACACGTCAAAATGACTTCACCTCGCCTGATGGTAAGCTAAGGGTAAAGTCTCAGTACCGGGGTCACCACACTACATTTCACGCCCTGCTTAAAGGACCCGGGACTGTAGGAGGAAGGAAACATGCGCTGGTAAGGAGTTCCAAGTCTTAATGGTGCGGCAAATTAGAGGCACCGAACCGCTTGGTTCTTGGTGAAATTGATTGCACTGTGTGAGGTTGATACCTCGGCCTAGCACATGTAGTTCTGTATAGGAAAGGAGAGAGAGGTAAGATATCCAGGTCGTCTGCACAGGTGAACGTAGGCAAAAACCGTGTAACGATGTCGAATATAGGACGCCTGGGTGTTGTCCCCCCTGCGGGACACGGGGATGGTGCTAGGGAGCCGTAGCTCCACTAGACAGAAGGGGACAAAGCTCCTCCATTTTTTAATCATTCATGTTGGCTTTGTCTCCACCATTTTTTCCCACGAATACCACCCCCGTCGGCCATCGGGGGTGGTTCGGGATTGAACCGACTAAACCGGTACGCTGTTTCGGGTCTTAAATAGGTATCGGGGTGTAAGGTTCCCAATAGGCATACATATCCCTCGCACCAGCTGACCCCGAGCCACCTACGGTTTTATTATACGCCCCCTCGACCTCCTAAGAGGGGTGGGGCGAGCATCGTGCCGCCTCGCCGACGGTTTGGGTGGTAGGGTGACAGGCAGCCGTCCTGTCACCCCCCATCTACGCGCGGAGAACCAGCCCGACCCCGCCTGCTCCCCTGTGCCCTCTGCTAGTCAGAGGGACACGTGGAGAGCCTCAGAGCAGCCCTTCAGAGAGCCACTCTTGCTTCGGCCAAATTTACCGCAGGCAGCAGCGTCTCCCGTGGTGAGTGGGAGGCGCTACTCGCCTCCGTTGCCCCGGTGCACCGCAAGATGTTTCGTGGTTCCGGCCCGAACCCTACAGGTTTGTACATACTTTGTACAGAACCCCCGGTACGCGAGTCCGACTCGCACTTCTCCGGTATTTTTTTCAAATTCAATATCTGCTATTCTTGGCTAGTTGTATCGACTTTTTAATTATCCAATGATGCATTTTTTAGTTCTCATCAAAATCGAGACCGAGGCAGAAGTTTTCGCTATGCCTCATGGTTCCAGATTTGAGATTCACGCTTATAATGAAAATAAGCCCCAGGTGATAAAAGTTATGCAAATATATATTAAAACTCATAACGGCATTGCATGTATTTATTTTTCTAAAGTAACAATATTTTTTACCAACAGTTACAATAAATATTTTCATGATTACAATCTACAACCTAAAAAATTCAATACATAATGAAATACAAATAATTAGACAGTACGACTGTATTTTGTGATAAAATCTATGCACATTATGGACGTAGAGAATAACAAATACTAATAAAAAAATTAAACATGGCCTATAAATTACAACGGCTGATGCTGATGATAATCAACAAAATATTGAATACTGTGCATCATTGAGATCATTTTTAAATTTAACCTAGGTAATTAAATATATAATTTATTTAATAATTGGATACATCATAACCATGTCAAATAAATTATTAAGCACAACCTGTAACAAGGTCCTACTGTAAACATAATTATGTTTATCTTATCTAACATTAAATAATAACTTTTTACATTTTAAGACTGTTCATAGATTCTATTAGTATAGGTATAATATTATAACATAAATACAAAGCATCGATGGCTTGAGTGTCTTAAGAGTACCTATATTACCCTCAGTGCGCTGCATACGAGGTCAAGTTTACAAGTAAATTCAAAGAAATTTTGGAGACTGAATATAGCACCAGTAAAACACTGGCAAGTCAGTTCGGTCATTACCGTTTTAACATTATATTTTAATTTAGCCAGATTTTGGTTTCGTCACATTTTTGTTTCTTCGGATTTTCATTTCGTCAGATTTTTGTTTCGACAATAAAAAAAATACAATCGCTAAGAAACATGTTAAGAAGAGAATGATAGGTAAATTTATATAGTATATAATATTATATGTGCTATATAAATTATACTAGCTGTTGCCCGCGGCTCCGCTCGCGTGGAAGTCGCTTATTGCGTCCACTCCCACTCCCATTCCCGCTCCCGCTTCTGCTTCCACTCCCACTCCCGCTCCCGCTCCCGCTCCCGCTCCGACGAAAACGAAAATCCGACAAAACCAAAGTCTGGACAAATCAAAATATGTCTAAACGGAAATAATCCGTTTGCTGCTGCTGCTTAATAATGTAATTTCAAAATGACACGTAACTGTAAAGCTTAGATAATAGGTATTTATACTGTCAAATGGTTAGGTATTCAACTTTATAAAAAAAATACGGTCGAAAATAGTTCTAAATTTCACTCTCTCTCACGACCGTGCACAACCCGCGAATCGGTAGAGATATTTAAGTTTATTATATTTGCAATCATAGTACCTACTTGGCTTTTGATTTTACATATTGGGAAGAAGAATGGGAGTCCGAATAAGATCAACTTTCTTCTGTTTTGTAAAGTTCTATCGCAAAGTGAATGTCTATAGCTTAATATGTTATCAGAGTAGTTAAAACTGAAACTATTGTTTTTTGTGAGTTTGCTGCACTGCACTTATTGGAAAATCCTTTCATAATTTAAAAGGTACAATATCCCCGATGGCGTGGGGCATATAGGTATGTTGTGTAAATCGTTAAAAAACATATAAACCGAAGCGAAGCGAAGGCAGGTTACTATTATTTTATAAGTATAAATGTTGTAAGTAGTCTGTAAAGGTATCACACTATCAGTTCGATGAACGGCAGAGAGAACGCTCTACAAAACCCAAGCAAGTTGATCTTAGCTGGACTCCCTTCTTCCTGACGATATGCTTAGTCAAATGGCAGGTACTGTGTCCGACGAAAGCTCATGCATTAGCCAGAATGTTGTCGTATAGTGGAAGCTAGTTAATTGTCCCCTACGATGGTATTGTCAAGTTCAGTGATTTGGCAATTATATAGGTACAATAGTTTAGATGAAGAATTATTACTATTAAGTACTTATTGAAGAAGATTTTGAATTTCATGTTAAATGTTTCTTCCTCATAATCGAAAGTTGTTCAGCTGATTTGGCCATGAATAATTTTGCCAGAGATATAAATACCAGTTGAGTTATTTAATGTCCCAAAAAATGTTTCGAGCGTTTGAAGGAACTATATCGTCACCCACATTTGGCAAGTAAAGCCTTTATGAGTGGTCAACCAGTGTGGCAAAAACACGCTTGGCGGTTCATTCTTGACCTTTCTAAGGTGTTTGTCCCAGTGTGATATATGACATCTCGTGGACAAAATTTCTTTAAAAGAAATTAAGTGATATCACTGCTTATGATATGATTAACGATACCTACAAGAACAAAACCTAGACAAATACTGTTAAATGAGTTGGAGTGTTCTTTAATACAATGCAGCAGGCGGAAACTTCTCCACATTTTTAATGTCATCATCAAGAAATGTAATACGCGCTATCCTCCAATTTATAACCTGATGAGAAAAAGGCAGACATTCTGACTTGCCCTTTTGTGCACTGGGATCGGCAGGACTGTATAAAATAGTCAATTACAGTATTTACAGAGTCCAGTGAAGATTGTAGAATAGAAGCAAATGGAGAGTTCTGTTATCGTCTTGAACAACAACAGAGAGCCAAAGGTGTGAGTTTAGGTCAAAATAACTATTAAAACTTGAAACTATTGAATAAATAGTAAGTCATACTAGAATGCCAAGTGAAAAAGCATTAACTTACAGTCAACTTACGACAAAATACCTAAGACGAGAGCGTAAATAACATTTATGTGTTCATGCACACATAGGAAATTACAAATTTTATAATAACCATTGTAATGATAGGTTTATATGCGGAAGAGCTATACACTAAAGTACCTACACCTTGATGTTCTTACATAAAATTATTCCATATTAAGATCAATATCCTTAGGGGACTATAATTCAGGCAAAATAACAAAAATAATACCGGTAAGTTCTTAATTGTTAAGAATAAACTCAGTCCCTTCGCACTAGCATAGATTACATAAATATATGTATAAAAATAAGCATTTTTTCACTCTTTTCTTAATATTCGGAGGGAAATCTACTTAATACTGTGTAAAGTAGAGATAAAACAATAAAATAATGAATTCAGTTATAAATTATAACATTCGGTAAGTACGATCTGAATATCGTGATGTAATAATTATGCTATTTACAATAAATCATTATGGATAAAAATTAGGTCATCTTATTATTATACGATACAATCTTCATAATTTAGAATCTAAGGAGCTGCCGAACGAAATCGAACATGTTGTGAGTACAAAGAAAACAAAAACAGTGAAATCATACAGTCGAATAACAAAAAGCTTCACTTATAAAATGGACTTGTCTAAACTAATATTAGTCATCAAATCATCGCCTAAAGTTTTTCATCTATTCTGTGAATAACAACTAGCGGACATATCCGGTTTCGCCTCCAGCTCCTCATATTTTAATACCTCTTAAAACTACTAAATATTACATACATACAAATAAAATGGCAACAAAACTATATAATTAACTAATGTCTATTATACGTTTTATGTACTAGTACCAGCTAGACATTCAAGCGTTTATTCGTGAAGGTAGCAAAGCGGTGAGTAAACACGTCACGTCCGTAACTCGAATCAAGAAATGTATTTCTTGGCTAACACTCACATATGCGTTGTTCGGTGTAACAAAATATAAGCTCCGAGTATCCTAAATTATTTTGTTTTCAGGATGAGAGGCTTCTTGATGCGATAACGTTTTATATAGTATGAACCGCAAGACCGCTCAATAAAGCGTTCGGATCTCTTCTACCTGTAAAAAGTTAAGGTAATTTAGTTTGAAACCTAAAAAACACGTAACCAGTATAAGACTTAACCACGAAGTGCAGACCTGACATTGTTACATAAATATCTATATATTTAACTAGCCGATGCAGGCGAGTCCTCCCGCGAGAATGTCGGTTATCGCAACTTTTGGTCATACTCATATCTCCAGTTCGATTTAACCAATTGAGATCAGATTACGGCAGATTTGAAGTCTGACCAAGACGTTTCTAACAAAAAAAACCCGCATCAAAATCCGTTCAGTAACTTTTGCGTCCATCGCGAATAAACAGACAAACCGACAAACAAACATTCAGAATCGTTCATATACCTAACATAAACATAACCCAAGAATTTTTTTAAACACTTACAATGTTCACATTATATAGTTCATTTATAACTTTATAATATTCGTAGTATAGATAGATTTATCTTTACTCATAAAGAAGAGCTAATATCTGAAACTACATCTGCGATTTGAAAAAATATTATTATATTTCATAGCCCAGTTCGTGTAAAAATTTATACATGACTAAATTAATTAATATCACGCTACGACCCTTAGGGGTCCAGGAATATGATGCAACGCGGTGGAACTGCGTACAATGCATGAAACTGTGGGGCACAGCACAGCATTTAACTCACAAAGTGGGTATTTAAGTGAAATAAAAAGTAATATCAGTTGTTCTATTACAGAATTCAGTAAAACTGAATACAACGCCCTCTTTCGGATCCTATTAGCCTTCAAGCAACGTTTCCATTAAACACGTGATCGTGGTGTGAATCAATCAATCGGTCGATTCGGATAGCATTTTTCTTTCTATTGAGTTGTATTGATCGACTATTTCATATTGCTACTCTAAGACTAAATAAAATTTTACCAGCGAGAATTAGGATTTGATTACATTGCCTGCATTGGCCCTGTACTAGATGTATTTTAGAATAAACTGGAATATGCATAATGGATGAATTTCTTAATAATTACTTATACATATTATTCCATATTTTCAAATTTACAATGAAGTGAACGACGAGGCGGTGTTTCGAGCTTTTAATATTTTTAAGACCTGTTAACTTGTTTAGTAAAAAAAACGTGAGTAAATCTCGAACAAGTATACATTTGCAAGGTTACTATGACATCACCCGAACGTAAATAGCACTACTATGAGTAAACTCCTCAACACCGGTTAGAGACTGGCAAATGGTCATTAGCAAGAAATACTCGATTAGATACTTACTTATGCAGTTGCAATTGTAATCGTTCAAGCCGTAGCTTCTCATTCAAAATGTAGCCGTCGATGTCAACACAAGTCTTCACCTGGTGGAACCTGCAATATTATTCTTAGTATAAAAAAATTGAATGAAGTCTGCGTATTTCACATATCTGAAGCTATATCTTACCGAATATAGAGATACAAGTGCAAATGGTTGCTCTGTATCTGAAAGCGACTGCGTATAGCTCGTTACCGAGAGTTTGTTGAACTCGAATAATGAAATAAAAGCGTCTTTGAACACCACAACTAACAACATGCGTATAGCCAAAAACTCTTTTTGATATCCAGTTATAGAGGCAATATTATATTAAATGCTTCGTTTGGTAAAATATGATAGACAAATATTTGATTGAATTTGCTAATTTCTAACATTTATATATTATTTGAGTATTTCATTGGTCTATATCTATATTGGTTGTTATATCGCCGAATGTGGGTTCATCCTTTAGAAAAGTACCAGAGCGTTCCATGGCCGGTATATCTCTTAGCTGAGGTTCTTTCTCCGAGTGCTGCTGATGCCTGCTCACGTGTGGGACGCGCTGACTCTTTGCCATGCTCTTACTATTGAGGGGCTCTTTTAGTACTTTCGGTACAATTTTGGCGGAGCTTGACTTCGTAGCCATCATTAAGGATCCCGGCACCTTTCTCTCGGCTGGCCTATTTAGAGCCTCAATCTTACCCGCCATCATGCACCGTTTCTGAGGGTCTCTTGAACATCTCGTTTCGCTAGTAGTTTTGGGTTTTGACGATTGGTTCAAGTACACCGGTATCTTGGTTTTCATTTTACTATTTGCTGTTGGCCGAACATTATCATGACAACGTGATGTTTTTATCGCTGCTAAAAAACAATATACACTTAATTAATTTTTTTTTCGACTATTAGATATGCATGATATAAATTGAATGGAAACATTAACAGTTAGACGCTATAAAAAGTATAAAAAAATAACATTCATGTTGCCGTTATTATGAATATGTTACTGTATCATTCAACAAACAGTTAATTTTTCTCTAGTTGTTAAACTTGTAGTGTAAAATGTTCATGCGAGATTGAGCGATAATTATTGCGCTTAGTTGAATTTAGAAAACAAAAAAAAACCCTTACATTCGATGGATCCCTTAGTGTGCCTGGCTTTGGTGTACGTGGCGTACTTATTACTGGTCTGTGACTCGCTGAGCGAGTCTGTGGAGGGCTCCGCGGTGCGCGGCCGCGAGCTCGTGGCTAGGCTGTCTTGCGACATCGTCTGCGCCTCCCTATCTCCCCGATCAAGCCGTCGTCCTTTCTGCGGCGACGACCTCAAATTACGTATATGAATCGGACTCGAATTGCGCGAAGACTCACTCGACGACTCAATTTTCGGTAAGTGTTTATTTACGACGGTCTTCTTCTCTTTACAATTCTTAGGCTCTAAATATCTTGGTTTAGTATTTTCAAAGGACGGAGCTCGAGCCGTAGTAGTCTTACTGTTAAGTCTGTCTTGAGAATTTGTGTTCTTGGTTTTGTTGAACTTAGCGCGCTCTTCCTGTGCCTTAGTCGTTCTAACTTTAGGCGGATGGGAGGCTGGCATTTGTTTTTTAAAATCGCGAAGATCGTTATTGCTCTTTAACGTATCCATAGAACCAAGCGGTATCACCGGTTTTGATGAATATGGAACGAACGAAGCGCGCACTTGTGCTATATCGATACTTCGGGCGGCTGTTGTAGTGGAAACTTTATTATTCTTGTTACTCACAACGTTGTTCTTAGACTTCTTCTCTATGAACGACGTAGGGGGGGTCAGGGGCAAAGCATGTGCGCCGTACTTGATGCACCCGAGTTCTCGTAATCTTCGGCGTAAATCAGATGGCAGATCTTTAAAAGCTTGTGTGGTGACAACACGCGGCGAAGCTCTCACAAGTGCACCCTCACACTGCATCCGCCAACTGGCAGCGTGCGTGTAAAGTAAGTTATTAGGTCCAAAACCTTTATGGTTATCTGTGCCGTTGCTAATTAAATCAGGTTTAGAGTAGTGTTGATGACGAATATCTTTGACGACGGCAGAGAGAAAACCGTAGGCTCGACATGCTTCTTCAGGCGGTGCCCATTCAATAGCTGCTGCTAAACAATCGTCAAGAGCTTGCTTGGCCGCGTGAGGACCTTCAGAGGGTAACGGGGTTATTGCTTGGAACACCGCGACTAGTCTCGGAGCCGTGAAATGTGCAGCAGCGTTGATGAGCCTACGACACATTCGCGCTACACTTTCGGCCCATCTACTGTTATGAAGCGACGAAGCTGTATGAAACAAAGTTACAATTGATAAAGTCACGAATAATTCAATTAATAAAGTCACCATTAGGAAATAAGCCAAATCTTACCGGTAATACCGCACCCGTATACTGTTTCAACCAAATTGTCAATTGTTAGATTGACAATGTGATTCTGGTAGCACTTATCCAAGAGGTCCGTAGGTAGCGTTGCGAAAGCCTTAGTAGGCCATACTTTCGAGAAGTGCTTCGTGATCCATTTGAGACATTTATGGTATAAGTCGTCCAGACCATATACAGACGACAATGGAAAACATTCTAACACTCCAACCACGCAGACCGCACATGGCTGTAACGAAGCCAAATGAAACAATGTGTAGCATCATTTTATTTATATCAAAACAAGGTTCCACCTTTTTGTAATACTATGAAACATTTTACCTTATGGAAATGATGACAGTATTTTGCTTTGAGTGTAAACATAATTGCTTCTTTTAGTCCTTCCAAGCCTAGCATGTCGGCAATAGTAGCTAACTCTACGATGCTCACAGAATCAGGTATAGTCGCGAGACCTGAATATATGTGGCATAGCGCAAAATATACCACGTTGTAAGAAAACCTACGACAAGCAACACAGTTAGAATAATATTTTGTTTTATAAAACCTTAACTCACGGATAGAAACTCACGGGGGTAGCACGATAACGTTGCCTAAGCTCTCGACCCAGCCGCCGCTCAATATGCCAGCAAAGTATTGACACCTGTAATCGGTTTCAAGTGTAAGGAATTTCAAATTTTTAGACTTAAATTATTTTTTAAGTGACCACCGTACCTAGATGATAAAATGCATTTGTGAGCTCTAAATCGCTTTCCAGATACTTCCACTATTACATCGGGCGCTATTTCCTCCAAAAACATCCTAAGCAAGTCCTGGCCCAGACGCGAAGTACAGTTCTCTATCAAACTTGAAGTTTGACTGTCCGTTGTACTGTTTCCTGCAATCATAACATTCGTTATAACAAAAGATCCAAAAAAACTATTTCAGAATAAAAATGTTCAATCTTACCAAATCCAGATCGACAATTGCTACTTTGCATACTACTGATTTCTGACATATCTGATGCATTTTCATCAGCATCACCAAGGGTACTTGAGGTACCCAACCGCAGGGGTGACCTTGTTCTACTAGATAAGGATCCCGGCATGCTTCTGCTGAATTCATTCTTTAAATGAGGAAATAGCCTATTTAAACTCAAAGCATTCTCCGAATGAAACGAGCTAATAACTTCTATCGATCTCGAGTTTGCTGAGAAAGACGGTTCACCCCAGTTATTATCCGGAATGGATCTCGTCATTCTAATATCCACTTCTTTAGTCACGGTAGTAAATGTTATATCGGATTTCGGTACTGGCTTGTCTAAGTCCGATAATTTAACAAAAAGATCTTTGGACTGTTCAGATGTGGGTTCACTCTGAATTTGTACGATGTCTTTCTGTGATATAACATGATCACCGGCGGGCGGGCACTTTTGTTTAATTTCTGATATTTCTTTGATTTGTGTTTCTGCAACCTCTGGGACCACTTCGGGTTTTTCAGGAATAGCAATAATTTCTGATATACTTATATTTGGATCATTACATAATGATTCATATTTTTCGAATATAGTAACGCTCTCATTTATTTTATCCTTGGACAAATTGCGGTCGGCACTGTGCGCTGTAACTTTAGAATTTTTAGATACCACTTTACTTTCGTTGCTGACTACGCTTTTCTTTGTATTCATCGATGATGATAATCTGGCAGGCATGTCTTTTAAAGTTGATTTTTCTCCTAAATCTATGTACATTGAAAATATATTCTTCTTCTCATTTACATTTTCCTCGGAATTTTTAGAACTATCGGTGATGCTGTCGTCCTTTTTTAGATCAATTGACATATCGACTACCCATGCCGATGCAGAACTTGTTCTTATTCTACTGTGAGTATTGTCTGCAGGTTGTGGCATGTAGGCGCCTGTTACAATAGGCACGTTTTCCAATTTGAATTTAGGCAGCGGACTACTTTCATGACTGCTGCCTACTTGAGGTAAGTGATCCTCGACGGACACACCTCCAGACAGAATAGGCGGAGAACGGCTTCCTTTTCTTTCCTTCTTCGCAGAACTTTCAGACTCTATCATCGTATTAGTACTTTGGCTGTCTTCAGACTCGTATTGTTTGTATGTTTTGAGTGACATTATTGAATTGTTTGGAGTAGTACTCGACATAAACATGGTCCTAGATCGAATTGATTGCTCCTTATCTGATATATAATTAGAACTTCCCTCCACTTCTATAACTTTATCTTGCTCCGCTTGAACCGCATTTTCAAATGCGTTTGTGCATAAAGAATCTTCTGTTATAGGTGTCATTTCAAAAATTGTTGGTGATAAATCTTTATGTAATGAATCCGAATCTTTTTTCTCGGCCTGTTCCAGCGAGTCATCATTGTCATTACTTTCTGACCAATCAATCGGACTAATATCTACTTTCACTGTGGAACACGGTACAGGCTGGCTTGGCGTAGGTAAAATGTCTAGTTGAACATTTGTGCCTATATCTTCCTCATCTACTAAACTCGAAGCATCTATGAAACATGCTGTTGATTTGAAGGGTGACCTCTGAACTAGACTAGATGGTAATTCGTATTCGACCGATTTATTTGCATGGTCTTGTGAGAAACAATGATGGCGTTCATTCATTAAGAATTTCTCGCAGATTTCTTTTCCAGCTAACTTAGGTGGATAAACAGATTCCCAAGATCCAGTTTCTGACGACAGAGAAGATGACTCTAATATCAGTATTTCTTCATTTTGTCTTTGCTTTTCCTCTTTTAAGGATTTGCCACACAATTCGGTACTTAGGCATGTGCTACTGTTCTGTCCATTACAATCTTTTTCAGAAGAAAATGGATTGGATTTTCGGAAATTACTCTTTTCAGTTATAGAACTAGCTAATGAGACGGCAGAAATACTTGCATCGTCTGCAATTAAGTCTTGTAGAGTATTTTCTGACAGAGAAGCGTTAGTTAATGTAACATCTTTGTGACTATTCATGCTACCTAACATTGCTGTGTCATCCAAACCGGAATCGGATAAAGTGTAAATGTTTTCCATCCTTGATGCGTTATTACCAACATTTACTTTAGCTAGACCTCCAGACGAGCTAACGCCTGGAGAGCATGTGTAAGCAGCGGACAAGTAATCAGAAGAAGAACTAGGATCGTCAGTAATTAAACTATCTGGGGAATACCCAGCGTCTAATGTTCGATCAGCACTTGTTACTGTACTTTGGTTCTTATTAAAAGAATTATCATCAATTTTATTTATTACTGTATATTTCTGATTAGTTTTAGAGTCCTGATCAGCGACTGTATCTATACTTTTTTTTTGTTTCGGGGAAGTACTATCTTTTAGACAAGTTTTATTCAAAATATCACAACTATTGGAATGCTTTACTGATTTGGATGTATGACTAGATGTAAGAGATAGCGAAGTAGGCTTATTGCGAAGCGTAACTTTTGCTAGGCTTGTATCTTCTGATTGAGCTTTTATAATAGAATGAAATGCATTAGAGAGCGCATCTTGCTCAATGAGCTCTTTTTCTAGAACGTTTTCAATGGGAACTAATGCATAGTATTCTTTTTTTAAATCAGTGCTAGGACTAGAATTAATTACTTTCTGGACGCCATTTTCTACGTATGGAGTAATACACTTAGGCGTTAAAAATACATCAGGCTCCTCAGAGTTTTCTTTATTATGGTACGGTTTAGCTTGGTTAGATTCAATACTTAAGTTGCCATCCAGATACGCAATTATTTCTTCTTCTTCATTTTTGAGATTGCACTCGGTATACACATCACTGCAAAAGAATAGATCTTGTTTATCAATCCAGACTTCGCAATTTTTTTCAATTGGTACAAAACATCTAACATCTACAAAAAATATAAAGGGATTCTACATTTAAGAGATACAACTATGTCTAGAGATATTTAATTATTCTTATATGTGTATACGTAAATTCTACAGTATCACTAATTCAAATATTGTTACAACACAAACGCCAGAGTTCACTTATTATAAAGTTTTTATGATCTTTTCCTCATTTTACTATGTAATTGAATTTCAATCATCTGGAAAAGATATTAGTAAGATTAACAACGCATTTGCAACGAACTATGAAAGTTTGTAAAATGGATAATTATCTTGACCCGCGGAGAAAGGTCTTAAGTTCGGCTAGTATGTGGGTAAAATGTTGTACGTTCTCATTTATATACTAAGAAATATTTTTTAAATTGTAGATTCTAATTCTAATTTGGCGAGAGTATCCGTAAAATATCTTATTTTAATTCATAAATAATTTCTCTGTGTACAATATAGCGTTATCTAAAGAAATAGAACATGTTTATAAAATATTAAAGTACATTTGAAGACCTAGGTACATAATACGTAGTTAAGCAAAACCAACTTTCTTCCAAAACTTTAGAGCGGTTTATAAGATGATGCTGAAAAGTATGTAGGGCATAGCTTCAAAATGACTGCACCGAATTAAATTTTTTTTTTGGGATCGTTATTGCCAAGCCAATTTTTGTAAGAAACAACATTTTTGTAAGTAGGTATAATAGCTTCGCCCCGTGCTTATAAATAATTGCACCGGGGCGAATAATTGCAAGTATAAAATACCTAGTAGGTACTTATAGATATTACTAGCGAGGACGAAAGTCAAAATTTGAGTTATTTGCACTAATAGGTTTTAAAATATTATGGCATTTAATAATTATTGTACATTTACTTGTATTTATACCTACCACAATATGGAGAAAATACTCAAATGGATGCTCCAAATTTTTTTTTCGCAAACACACACACACACTGCTCTCCAGCTGTGTGAGACAGCAAATGGTATAACCCAGTCCTGCGTTTATGGCCTGACACTTCGGGTATTTATTATTTTTACCCAAACCGCAAGGGTATTTTGCGAATAATGCTGGGCATAAACCCATCTATATAGCTGGGTTTATGTCCAGCATTAATTCGGCGGATTGAATAAATGCCCGATTAATGCCCAAAGTGACGGGCATAAACCAGAATACCGAGGGTATTCCTATGCGCCTATGCGATTGCGTTAGATCAACCGGAGACCTTATTTGAAGTTTCTTGATGTGATTACTTCTATTTATTTATTTGTTTGGCATAGCTTTAGTTAACTACTATTATTTTGTTATGTTTTATAATGGAAGTAAGTATTATGAATATTAAAATATACAGTTAGTCATTATAAAAAACATTATCCTACTTAATTATCTTACATAAACATATGTTATATTTAACAATAATAAATAAGCGATAAATATAAATGTCGTTTGCGATTTTTTAATATATAACAATAAATAATTTAAAATATGAATACTAGCGTTGCAAGCACTTATAGAATATTTCATACCTTATGAATGAATATATTTCATCGAAAGTACTGCGTTCAATATTCACATGCAAGATTGTATGTAATTTGTGATAAAATTTATGTGTACGTGCTTTTAATATACAAGAATGGGTTAGTATTTTTAATTTTCCACACACCACTTCAAGATCTGAATAAATAGATTCATCAAAAATTCTGAAACAAGTAACGATACATGAATTGATTAGAGATTATGTCTATGGTATAAAAAACGATGTGATTATACTAATTATGTTTATACACAATTGTACGTTTATTGCGATTTAAGCGAGAATAATCCAATAATCTAGTTTGTCAATCTAAAGTTAAGCTTGAGTTAGGCCAAAGTTATCGAAACGTATGATCTATACAGGGGCTATACGCAGATGGCGGGATGTAGTTTTCATTTAATTTTTTTAGCTACTTCATAGAGCGTGAGTGGAATTATTATTCTCATTATTATATTTTAATCTCTTCGATTCAAACGTGTGTTAAGTTTACCCGACTGCCGAAGAAAGGAAGGTAATGTTTTTCGAGACTATGTATGTATGTATGTATGTATGTATGTATGTCCATTTCTTTGGCACGGCCTACAGCCTAAACGGCTTGAAGGATTTTGACATGCGAGGTATCATTTGATTCGTCGTGATTGTGCTCACACAAGTGGTGTCACTCACTTTAATATACCTGGTGTCACTCATGACACCAGGTATATTAAAGTGAGTGACACCACTTTAATCACCATGAGATCGTGTGTGTATTGTAAAAACCAGATAAGAGAAGGGCAGTGGTGTTTCTTGTCACAAGTAAGTAAATATAAGAATTTAACACTTAAACTATTATTATAAAACCGTAATTTAGTTATTTTTCCTATAATAAGCGAATACCTTTCGAGTTTAGGGGATTTTAAAAATATTTTCATAACCAATAATGTTTAATAGGGATGTCAAAATGTATATCGATAATTTTCTATCCAATGCCAAAATTCGTAGGTATACTTTTAAAAACAAAAGGCTTTGTATATGTACTATAAATAATATTAAAATGGTATTTATCACTAATAGACACTTCAAATTGAAGTAGGTAATCGAAACAGTGACATTTGAATAAGTTTCATCGATACCAAGACAGTTGTTGTCCATCATTAGTATTAGTTCCAAGTACACTCACGGCTGCTGTCAGCGCTAAAATGGCGATTTTCAATTAGGCACACTTTAATGGGACGGATCACCAGTCCAGAGTACTTATACAGGTCAGTGACGTTGTTACAGAAAGGGTGCGGGCTGGAACCTCCACGCGGTGCACCCGGGCAACGGAGGCGAGCAGCGCCTCCCACTCGCCACGGGAGACGCTGCTGCCTGCGGCCAATCCGGCCGGGGGTGGGAGTGCCCCGAGAGGGCTGCTCCGAGGCTCTCCACGTGCCCCTCTGACTAGCAGAAGGCACAGTGGGGAGCGAGCTGATTGACTGCGCGCCGACGGTTGGGAGACAGGACGACCGCCTGTAACCCTACACCCCACCGTCGGCGAAGTGGCGCGATGCTCGCCCCACCCCTCTCTTCGGGGGGTCGAGGGGGCCATCTTAAAACCGTACATGGCCCGGGGTCAGCTGGGGTGCGAGAGATATGCCCATTGGGTAACCTTACACCCCGGTTACTAAGGCCCGAGACGGCGTGCGGTTTTAGTCGGTTCGATCCCGATATAATCACCCCCGATGGCCGACGGGAGTGGTATCCATTGGGATTTCCGCACGATAAAAAAAGAGCCATGTACAGAATGCGTTGAAAAAAATTAAGGTTCACCGCTCGTTCCCCGTAGGTGATAGCTGATGATAGATAGCGTGATAATATGTAGCCTATATTTCGACCCAACTTCTTAATAATATTCGTGCCAAATTTGAAGTAAATCCATGCACTTTTTGAGTTTATCCTGGACATACATACAGACAAACAGACAAAAATTCTAAAAACTATATTTTTGGCTTCGGTATCTATTGTAGATCACACCCCAAGTATTCTTTTCAAAAAATATTCAATGACCAGTTTTGACTTTCCTACCATTTTATTATGTAGGTATAGATTAACCATATTAAATTTATTTTCTTATCAATAATAGTTCCTGTTTAAATAAATACTGCTATACCCGATGGGTATACCTACCTGTTTAATAAGAGTATCAGGTAACTATATTTTGATGCGATGACGATATTATATTCGTTACTGTTATATTATTCAGTAAAATCTTTAAAAAAAACCTGTTTTATCGATCTTAAAACGTCAAATGATAACACGGCATGAACCGCACGACAGTGCTGAATTTTATCTATCTATATCTATATACTTATAATAAAACTGTAGAGAGGTCAATTCTGTACATTGAATATATTTACAAAATAACTAATCATCCATTGGTGATCGATACTAATGCAAAAAATGCAATCAGTAAATTTTTTGTCTTTCTGTCTGTCTGTCTGTATGTGCACGCATGGATAAAAACTACTGGAGGGATTTTGATCAAACTTGGTACGATTATAGTTCATAATTCTGGGCAACATATAGGCTACTTTTTATACAAGCTGATACCCGCGACTCCGCCTACGCGTCGTTTTTAGGTAATCGCTACTTTTTACGTCAATCGCTAATCGCGATGGACGTAAAAAGTACTGAACGGATTTTGATGCGGTTTGTTTGTGTTGATGAGTGGAGAGTCGTTTTATTAAAAAATTACTTGGTAGCGATACCAACTTCCACGCGAGCAAAGCCGCGGGCGGAAGCTAGTATTAAATAAGAAATACAGTCTCGTGGGAAGCACATAATGCCTACCTACTTATTTGTGATCAGTCCTTTTTTTACGAGTTATTGCAGGTTCACTTATTCCAGGCACACACCTGCACGTAGGTACGCTCAACAATGCGGCGTAGATGGGCGAATCCATATCCAACCCTCATTCAGTTGATGAGATCCAGCAATAGCAACTACTACTATGCTACTGCCACTGCTTGATATAAGAAACAGCTACGTATCGTATTCTGGCTTATTATAATGTTACCTGGCAACATCTTCCTCGAGCTGCCTCTGAAGGTGTAGCTCAAGCTGCGACTCCTCGTTGCAAGCCGGGAACTCGTCGGCCGACCCCAGCTTATTTCTGAAGCGAGCACCCGGCATCAAGCATCTCTTACGCCTACGACAATACAAAATATAAACTATATTTAAGTTACAGCATGTACTCGTATAACAGTTAGTAATTCACGGTTCCGCCCGCGTGAATACTGATGCGGTTGTTGCCGCGACCTACAATAACCTCCAGGGATTAAAAATGTAGTGATGTGCTAATTTACTTTGATTATTCCATGCCAGTTTTTGTTACCATTATGTATCTACAATATGAAATTCGTCAAAATCCTCCTGTCGTTATGCCTAAGGGCTAGCGCATACATACAACTATTAGTCAAACAACTGTTTTGTTGTGTATCATATGTTTAATTAAAAGAATATAATGAAAGTGCACATACTATCAACTCGATAGTTGGTCGACAAAAAAGTCAAAAAGCTTCATCGATTTGCTTTTGATTTAAAAGTTTAGAGAAGGAATGGACGCTGAGGTGTCAATCATCATTAAAATGCCAATTGGCCGCTGAGACTATGCGTTCCTGACACATGTCAATTCTTCATGACTAGTTATGTACCTACAATAAATAACTTGTACCTAGAACCGTTCTCTAAACCTGTTCCCGACTTACAATAACATAATAATAATCACAGTCAGCAATATTGTGACAACGTGATTTCATTTTAATTTTAATTTTATTCTAATTTGGCTATCTAGGTATCTGCCCTATTTATTTTTCCAATTTTTAATTTTTAATTTTGTTTCATTCTTATTTAATTTTATGTGATTATTAATTGTACCTAATGATGGGTTATTACCTGAAATAATAAAAAAAAATTATATTCATTTCATTCATTATAAAAATATGATTCAATCTTTCTATTAGCTTGGGTAGGGGCTTATTACATTATTATAAAATTATAACGTTCTATTTTATATTTTTCAACCAACAGATTATTATTATCAAGATTACTAAAATATGCGGTTACAATTGCCTTGTTATTTTGTCTCATCACTATGAAAGCGAACATTTGACATAACCTTGAAACAGCGCAGTTTGACGTGGTTGGACGTGTTATGACTTTTAAAAACTATTGATTTTATATTTTTAATTAATTAATTGTTAATCATTTTAGCCCAAAATTAATCTGTGTATTGTAAATTGGCACAGTAATTAAATTTTTAATGTTATCACTCGTTAATAAGGTCAATAAACGATATTTGAAATTTTGCCGTAAATTGTACACCAGTTCAAAGTTACATCGCCCTTTCGCTCACAACCTGTCAGGAACGCATTCTTTCAGCGATTCTATAATAATCAGTTACCTATGACGTACCCCTTCTAACATTTTGTGTTTAGAAATTCACATCATGTGTCTATTTCTATTGTATTTATTCATATGACATCATGGCTCGTTATATTAACATGCCAGTTAATAAAATTCAAACATGCTTAGTTTCAAATGTGTTAACCCGCAATTGTTTCATTCATGTGGTACCTACACTAAAATATAAATGTCTCATTTATATAAATACCTACTTGAGATATATCACATTAACGATTCTTTACCTAATTTCAAGCATCGCGCCACTACGCCAGGTTTGGCAGTGGGGTGACAGGTGGCGCCCTGTCACCACATACCATACCTACTGCCCTACTGCCTTGAACAGGCCTTGAATCTGTCTACCTCAATGAGAAAGAGGCGTGAATACGTGTATGTATGTAGGGGGACTATGTGTAGGTCTATATATCTGGCTGGGTCTTGGATTGCACAGTGTGCATTTTAAGATAGGAATTTAAAATAATTTACTGGATTCCTATTGTATTATTAGAGACAGAAAATTAAGCACTGGAACCATTCGGCTGATCAAAATTTCAAAACCTAATTAAGATACGACACAAATTTGTGTAAGTATTATAAATATGCATTTTACGGTTTTATGTTATGACTTTGTACTTCAAAGGTTTTTAGATTATTAACTTATGGCAATGGGCAAATGGTGTTTCGTGTTCTAGTTATCTGCAGAATGCAAAGACCCGTTTTTCTACCTAGGTTTTAAAAATGTACTTCCGAAATAGTTTCCGCCATGCCAAGGACTAATGACACTGCAATAATCTTCAAGTAGTCTAATCCGATACTCCACATGCCGTTGATAGGGTTAATCCTGCAACAAGGCTGCAATAAATTCTTGACAACAACATATTATAGTTAGATAACTAGTGAGAATGATGACAGTCCATTTGGTCTTAACAATGCCATTGTCACCTTTACAAAAATATTTCATGAACAATCCTTTCTCACATAGGTTTGGAACTACTATAGATTATGCCTAAACCAGTGTTCCTCCTGGAAGCTGTCTTATTTATAGTCACTTTATTACTAATCCTGTGTTGAATGAACCAAAGAAAATTGGATAATACTGTACAAGAACTATCATCATGCTCATTCATTTGCTAGAATATTTAAAGAAAAGTTTCAATAATGACAAAAAGGAATGAGAAGATGGCATGACAATCCTTAGCTTACTATCAGGCAGTCAATTCATGTTGATGTGCCCAATATAAAAAAAAAAAATTTAAAAAATAAAAAAACCCTAATGTGTACCTACTGTTAATTGCATCAAACTGCACTGTAAAAGGTTATCTCTATAATCCGTTTATTGGTAGAGTGGCTCTTCTAGCTAAAATAATTATACTACCTACTAATAAATAAAGAAGTAATGGATTTTGGTCTCATTTACATAAAAACAGCTGAAGGGATTCATCGCACATAGGTATCCATGGATAGGTGTATCGAGTTTATAATCTTATATAGCGATTTCCTAGTCACGTCCAAAGTTTACGCTTTGGAACTGAGGTTTGTTTATTGTTTTTGATCGGCATGTAACCTAGTCAAAACAATTTAATATTTTTATCAGTTTTAACAACAGAAAACTAAGAATGTTTTACCTAAAATTGGATAAAACTGTGTTAAATAAACAAGTGAAACAAGTGAAGCTTCTCTTCTCACCAATGATTTATAAAAAAAATCAATTAACATTGGTGAAATTGTAGCGATTTGCCAAAGATGCATTTTTCTTATAAGACTATTGGTAGGAATGGTGAGTTCCAATAAGCATGAAAATAATTTAGCATTTCACTTTATTAACAAACTACAATGGTGCAGTGACTGTAATAAAGGCTCATAATAAGGTTATTATTCAAGACAACACCATTCAGTGGTCTAGCTAGATGCTCAATTTTTTCTGTTACACCTCAATGACTTATTGGATTTTTTGGTGAATATAATAGTTTGATAAGAATTTAGAAAAATGTTTTTATTATATATAGAATATAGGTAACTATTTAGTATGTTGTTGTATGTAACAGTATTCATTTAATAAATGATGTATAAAATGCAGGCTTCTAATAGAAAATACCATAACCAAAGCACCAATATAAAATGTGTATAAGGTCAATGTGCTAATAATGTTTGCATTACATGTTTAAGAAATACTGGGTCATACAAGTTAAGAGAAAATATACATAACTGTTTACCTCAGTTAAACAACATTTGGTGGGGATACTTAAAGTTAATAAGACAACAGTATTATAGAAAATATTAATGTATAGTCACCTCTGTTCAATAAATAACAGGGTTTACTGCTATTATTTTATAGCGAATTCATAATGATCGTCGTAAATGTAAGTATGTTTACAACTTTAATTCAATATTTGTAGCATTAAAACAGCAATCAATTTATTAACTTTTAAAATATCCTCAATTATTAGTGACAATAGGTGACTAAGGCTGTTGTAGTGTTAATATTAGAGATGACAGTATTTAAGGATGAATGTGTACACACACAATATATTATTAACTCGGAGAACACAAGATATAAAATTTCTCTACGTTGTAAATTCAACATACCAGTGAGATTCTTCTTTATTTCTCTGAGGATATCGTTCGAAGACATGTACACGTAGCCAAATTTTTATCTATTTTACCATTATTACATTTGAAATATTAAATATTAGTAAGTAAACATTCGGCGTTTTACTAAAGGTCAATCGATAATTTTACACTATACCTACTTACCTACCTATTACATCAATCTGTGTAGAAATAGTGAAACCGACAACACTTTGCGATACACTAGCGCCATTAACTCTGATTCCGACGTCAAATAGATAACTTTATGTGCATGCTATGTCAGGGAAGACAATATACCAACCAGTTCTTAGGTCCAACTTTACTATAAAATCAAAACAAATGCACATCGGCTTCAAGTAAACATTTAAATACAATCTGAACCTGACTGGCAGAACCTCGAACCTCGAAAACAATCTATATTATACTTCTGTATGTTTTTTTTTTCTACTGGATACCATATAGACAAAGACTAACTTCATACAGCCTAGTTTAAACCATAAATTATCCAAATAAACAGTTCAATAACTGAGAATTCAATAAAATTATTTGCGTATATTATATTATACATACTTGATAAAATAATTAATTAATATTGAATCACGGCACTACGCGGTACATTCAAATTTTAAGGTTCCTTGAGTTCCTTTTTTACTAGAATCTCAACTCAAGCAAGTTATATAGTTTCATTTTGTAAAGGACCATGCAAAAAATCGTCTTAAACCACCAACAGAGATTTCAAAGTTATCCCATTTATTACACCTTACCCACCACTATAATCTTATAATATATGACGAAATCATCGTAGGTCGTTGGAGTTACAGTAAAACGTTCTTAGAAGACCTTTCCTAACTTTTCAATATTTTTTGAACTGCATTCACAGATTTAGTAAAAGTCTTACAGTTAGCAAAAAAATGCAAAAGTCCAATTTTTTTTTGTGGTAATTCCTTAATTCATTTCTATTTCATATATCAAAAGATTCTATGGGACCATTTTAACTTTGAGTAGGTAGGTAGGTGTTGGAAAGACAGAAATCGTCAAAAACTTTCATTTCGTACGGATATACGATACGGTTTTTTATGTAAACATTGTCTTATTCTTTAAGTACCCCATCGATTTTTAGACTTAAAATGATTATCTGTCTTTTTATGAGCCGTCATAATAATATTGAAACTATCACCATGTCTGGTTGGTTAGTTGGGACAGCGTCCACGACACAATTTCCTTTTTATAGTTTGTCTAATGAAAGCTGGACCAACAAAACCGCGGCAAATTTAAAAAATTTAGGGCAGGTATCACCCGTTATAGTTGGATAAAAACATTTTGATCATGAAGTAAAAGTATGTACCTATTAAAGTTTAACTGGTATTTTTAAAGAATTTCATCGCGCTTTATTCGGTGTCATTATTATTTACATGTTGATTTCTTTATTAAATACTATCTATTGCTCACGACTTCGCCTCGGGAAGAGAAAGAAAAGGTAGCAGGTTTAATCGTGTGAAAATCCCCAACGAATACCCGTTGGCCATCGGGGGTGGTTATGTCGGAATCGAACCGAGTAAAACCGCTGATGTAGTGGAGATATAAGAGTTGCCCGAGTGAAATTGGCCTATGAACGTGTGCAAGACATTTTGCCTGTATTATTCCAGACTAAAAACTATCTTCAAGCGGGCTTATAGGAATCAGACGAAGTTCATTTATTAGAAAAAAATATTATTAATTATAATCAAAATTAGATTCCAAATATTCTTCACCATAATCCGAGCTGCTTGATCCATCATCAGTCACACTTATAAATAATTACATTATTTAAATAAATATTGTCGAAAAGTACAAATATCTAATACAAAAGCGAATATTTTTGGATATCGCATCTGAATCTCGTTAATATTTAACGTGAATACAACCAAATACAACAAAGTATCAAAATCATAATGACAACGCACAATCACAGAGAAATGACAGAAGGTGACATTTATAGTCTACTGGTGTTGCAAATCAATAAATGTCGTGGTTCAGCTTTCATTAGTCAGAGTCTAACTGCTTTTAACCGATTAAACTACATATATCGGGAGTGCCTTTGTGTTAAATTCATAATGAAAATGAACTTGAAAACCGATTATTTACAATAGCACTGACACGTAAATACCCAGATGTACACATATTATAATCGATTATTAATAGAATTCTATATTATTTTATCATCCATAGTATGTTAACATTTTGGTTTATGAACGCACAATTTCAGTATTGATTGATTCTGTGACTATTCTATTCTGAGACTTGACATTTCTTTACCAACGAATGAACGACATTTTGGCGCCATCTATGTTGCAGTTTATTTCCAATTTACTTTGGTCATTCATTTGTTCCGTTTAACAATAACAATCGCAATCGTTCGTTTCATTTAGCAATTTTAATCATTTTTATTTTATCGAAATATTAAAATTACATTGTTCTGTTGTGGCAGATACAAAAATTGAAAAAATATTATTAAAGTTTAAGTTATTATTGTGATAATACTCTATAATAGATGGCGTTAGGTCATATAAAAAAGTTGTATTAAATGTTTAGGCTAGGTACAGCCTACAGCTACTCCAGTCAGATAGTGAACTCAAAACTGAAACTTATATTTATGTAAATAAAATTAGAAAGTGCATACGTATGTATAGATTGAAAACATAAATTCATTTTCTAAGTATTTTGTATTAAATCCAATGTCCATACCTACCAAGAATCGGATTTGTTTTACGAAAACTAACCACGGGGTAGGGGCGCGGTTATACACGAGTTCAAATCTGTTCTCTTAGATAATTCGCCTTGTGATTTATTCATCATAGTGAAAATGTATTGCTGAATGGAAAACACAATATTTAATACTGGACAAATGTTTGTGAATATGGAGCCTTCATCTGAACACTGGGATCCAGGTATGTAAAATCAAAATTCCATTAATTTTTTGTCTTTATTATTAGCGGGGTGGATTTCTCTAAGACTCACTGGGCCGGGCCTAGGACGGACGGCCAGTTAATAAGGACGGGTAATATTGTTATGAATCCATTTTCTTACTTCACGACGCAACACAGTCGATTTCGTGAAAAGTGCCCTAAAAATAAATTATTGATATGGTGCCTGAGTAAACAATGAGCATGGGGCAACATGGCTTAAGGCAGCCAAGACCACAAGTGTACTGCAGGCTGATTATAAGTGTAATCCACAATCACATGTGCACCAATAAAATAAATAAAATTGTTGTAGGTACTTTACTGTGTGTAATAAAATCCTGAAACTTTGAAGATGTTGATACATTTGTCTATATTTATTTCTAACCAGAAGCAGCTAGGTATATGAAAATTCGAGCTTCTTCGAAAATGATTTACATTACATACAACAGACCATAACCTATTTTACCTCCTTAGTAGTAAAATTTTTAAAAATCATTCCTTGGATGATCTAACATAAAAACACAAACTACCGAAATTTCCAGTTTGTAGGTCCAGGGGTTGAGGCTCTGACTTGATGTATCAGTCAGTCAAGACAAATTACCTATATATAAATGTGGAGATAACCTTTTCTCTAAGTGTGTGTTGACAACCAATACTACATTTCATATCCCTAACAGTTAAGATGTAGTGATTATAGTGTTCTATTTATTTCTATTGCACATCAAGTTGTGGTTGGTGGTTGCCATGGCAAATACAATTTATAGGTATTATGCAGACTGTTAAGACTCCTTTAATACTTAATAAAGGTAACTTTTTTGTTCACCATTATCCTAAGTCCTAGTGGTAAATTTCACATATTCAAGCTTATTCAAGTCTGATGTTATTTATAAGTGCTGCAGATACCTGATAATATAAATAAGTTGCTTTTCATATGGGTTTCATTATGCAGTTAGTTATAATACTCATCCCAGTGCATAATAGTATTGTTGTTAAGTTTTCTTGCTTATTTTTTATGTATATAGATAATGAAATTAGCTATAGGATTAATATAGCGTTGAGATCAAGTGAGTTTCAAGATTTATCATTTAGAGCAGCCTCTAAAAAATTTCTCATAGGCCACACTAACTGCCTTCTATCAGGTGTGCTGTGTGCAGCACCTGGATGTTTTATTAACAAAATATTTCTGGGGCCAAGCCAACCTCACCTTTTAAACTGGTGCACCTGCTGATTGATGGATGAGGCTCTGGTATAGGCTTCTGAGGTCAGGCAGTCACTCCCATTAAAAGGCAAAGCTCCAGGTGAACCTAGGATGGGAGTAAAGCATCAGTATCCAATAGATTTTTCAACAGTCTTTAGCACTTTTCCATTTGTTTATTTTGTTGAAGATAATTTTTGACTGAATCTGTCTGTTTTGTTTCTACAACATCTGAATATAGCTTTTACACAGGCACAGGACCTTTTGGCCACTTTACCTACAGATCTTCATCCAGGGTAGATGTGGGTTTTCTAGCGTTCACGTTGCTCTGTAAAACATTTCTGTGTCCTTGCAGACTTTCACAACATGTTCCATTTTTTTAACCAAAATTCGATTTTTGTGTTTCGTGTGGCTGACCTTGTAATCATCCATCTGAACAGTGGTCTTATGGGGCAGCAGACAATACCAATTTGACTTAAGGTCCAGTGACCCTTTAGATTTAGCAGAGGCTTGAGCTTCTAATTTTTCTAGGTTCTCGGATTCTATAAAGATCATGTGTCTCTCTCCTTGGGGGCTGCCACACTTGAGTATTATTCCTAGTGGCTCTTAGGCTATGGCTTATCTCTGTATGTAGTCCGGAGACCCAGACCATTGGGACTATTGAAATGTGTGAAAAATCCAATTACACTTTTAAACTCATTGCCAAAATTTAAACCATCTGAAGAAATAAATAATATAAATATTCTACGACATTCTACACATCGCTCTCTAGACCCAAAGTATGCTTAGTTTAACTAGCTTATGTTATGGGTTCTAGAATGCTGATAAACATACTTATTTATATACTTTATTTGTAAATACATATTTATACTTATTATACATAGAAACACCCAGACCAATGCAAATAGACATATTCATGCATGAATCGAACCCGCGCCTCCTGCGTAGCAGTCGCATGCACTACCGCTACGCCACAGAGGCCGTCAAGAAAGAATATTATATCAGTTATCAGTATAAAGTATTCTTATTTGTAAAAATCTTTTGGTACCCTGTCAAATATAAGATTACACTTTTGGATTAACAGGACTAGAACCCATAACACAAGCTAGTTAAATGCTTACTTTGGGTCTAGAAAGTGCTGTGTGGGATGTCGTAGAATATTTTGTATTATAATTATATAACTACAATTCAAATTATTTTTTATAGCACTAACTCGCCTTCTTGCATCATTGAAAGAAGTCCAACCTGGAGGGGAAGATGTTGCATTTTTAAGTGAATTATTACAATCAAAACAGCTACATGCTCTGGTTCAAGTACATAATAAAATTGTTGCCAAAGGAAAAGATGATAAATTCTACCCTCTTCTCTCCAATGCTATGCAAGTAACTCTAGAAGTGTTTGAACTGTTTGGTGATAATGTAGCAGTGTCAAAGGAATCTGAAGAGCTTTTAGGCTTATTGCAAAAACCACATTTTCAAGTAAGTTTGTGGTGCACTTTAAATGCAACTTAGTCCATATTCTTAACTATGTTTCTTAACTATCAATGAAACAAGAATTTTTATTCGCTTTTTCTTAACTGGTTAAGGAATAAGAATATTTTATCCATTTTCCTAACTAATTTTCTTAACCAGTTAGGAAAATGGATAAAATATTCTTATTCCCTAACCAGTTAGGAAAGTAGATCAAAAGATCTTATTTCCTAACCAAGCATGACAAAGTAAACAAAAAGTCCGTAATTATATTGTATTTTGTATAACAAAACTATTATAGAACGTATGTACGTACGAACTTTTGGTTAAAGAAACAAAGATTCATTTCTATAGAAAGAAGATTAAATCCAAAAACTATGAGACAATTGACTTGGAAATTAACTCCGCAATTGAGGATATGAATGCGAATATTATAACTGTTGGGCATTCTAGAGAATATTGCTCATTATAGTTTTTATTAGGAAATTCTTCTTTTCTCAATTTTTTTGTTCTTTTCACTGAAAATGTTACTGGTTCGGAAAACCAGTTAGGAAAATGGATAAAATATTCTTATTCCTTAACCAGTTAAGAAAACGCGAATAAAAATTCTTGTTTCATAGATAGTTAAGAAACATTGTTAAGAATATGGACTAAAGGCTATGTTTTGATGACACAATATTTGTAATCAACCTGTGTAATGTTCTAAAAGATTTGATATATTATCATGCAGGCAATACTATGCACACATGATGCTGTGGCACAAAAAGATTATTATCCACACTTACCAGATGTGCCACCAGAGATTGATGATGAAGAAGAAACAGTGAAAATTGTACAACTTGTCAAAAGTGACGAACCTTTGGTAAGGATTAGCTATCAACATGTACAAATAATTTGATCAACTATTATTTGAAAGTGAATAAAGATATATGAAAAATTCATTTAGAAATAGCAGCTAAAAATATATTATATTTTATGACTAAAAATACCAAAATATTTTAAACTCAGATGCAGATGCATAGATATGACATAGGTGAAAGTGTTACTATATTCTATTAAAATTAGGTCCACTTAGTGATATGTTAGCATAACGAGTTACAAAAGTAGGTAATTGGAGGTTTATTTACTTCTTGACCCTGTGAAACAAGTACTGAGCCGTCATTAAGGGTACATTGAAAGTATTTTTTTATTAAAAGGGTGGAGCACAGAGTGCAGAGCCAATAGTGGTAAGTATTGCTATATGTTAAATAATTATGCTACTTATTTGAATGCTTCAAATTTAGTTGAACCCTTCCACATAGTGTTACATATACGCATTCACCTATTTTTTTAATTTGTCTTGTCAATGTTCTTCAATACCTATGTGTTATTCTTCATTACCGTCGTGTCTACAAGTTCGAGAATGATTAGCTGCTATCTCTAGATGCCGATGCAATTTGTATTGTGTCGTCTAATTCTACACTTGAGTATTTTGTTTACTACACTTTTGCCCCCACACAATACATTTTGCTTATTATTTTGATTGTCAACCTTATCCATGTTTGATTTTTGCATAGTGTCTTGTTTATCGTTTGTTTCAGTTATTTATCAAATTAATAAAATAGTATGTATCCATGAAAGTATCCCAAAGAAGGTAATAATCTATCGAATTTGATTTTAAAATATCTCAATTAATGTTAGGTAAATATACCTATACTTCTTTCTTTTTTTATAATTGTGCTAAATACTATGCCTTATTACTAATATTTTGAACATTCAATATTTCAAAATAGGGCGCAACGATCAAAACTGATGAGGAGACCGGCAAAATAGTAATTGCTCGTGTGATGCACGGAGGGGCCGCTGATAGATCTGGCCTGATTCACGCTGGGGACGAAGTTATTGAGGTCAATGGTATTAGCGTGGAAAACAAGACACCCGCGGACGTGCTCGCAATATTGGTATAAATTGCACTTCATTGAGTTCATACATTAAATCAATTGCCAATTTATAACTGACGCGAATATTTGTTACAGCAAAGTTCAGAGGGGACTATAACTTTCAAATTAGTGCCGTCATTCGGCAAAGGAGGTTCTAGAGAAAGCAAAGTGCGAGTACGAGCTCTTTTCAATTACGATTCTTCTGAAGATCCATACATACCTTGTAAAGAAGCTGGTCTTGACTTTAAGAAAGGCGATGTTTTGCACATTGTGTCTCAGGATGATGCATACTGGCAAGTTTAATGAACTACAAATATTTCTATTGAAGTTCTAAGCATCTATTTTTTCACACTTAACTATATTATGTTTTAGGTGGCAAGCAAGACGAGAAGGAGACAGAGTAATGCGAGCAGGTCTGATACCATCTAGAGCATTGCAAGAAGGTCGCATTATACATGAAAGGCAATCAGACCCCCAAACTATGGACGGTTGGTTACCAACTTTACTATTTTTATGACTTTTTGGTGTTCCTAGCAAAAATTGGACTGGCTACCAGGAAAGTACATCACACATACTTAATATACAGCTTGCCAATAGATGGGTACTTAATTAATACTTATATAGTCTAATTTTGTCACAGCTGCATGAGGCTGCTGACCTCATTATCAAATATTACTTTTCAAGTAATACCTCCACGCATTCCTAAGAATATAGTTTTAATAAACAGTCAGGCAGACAGACGAACAATCCTATAATGGTGTCGTTTTTTTCCTCTTTACTTACGGAACGCTAAAACAATAATACTATTCATACTCTCTTACCTAAATCACTTTTGTCCCTCTGTCATTGCATGCTGTGTCGTTTCATTACCATTTTATATCGTTGTCATTTTCCCATTGCATGTAATCGTCGCAGACAAGCCGGCCCTATGCAGCCCTTCCGCCGCCAACACCGACTGTGCTCCGAAAACACCATGCTCACCGACACCGACCGCCACTGCCCTCCTGCCATGCAAGTCAATACCTAAAGTGAAAAAAATTATATATGATATTACAGAAAATGATGACTTTGATCGTGAAATGATACCTACATATGAGGAAGTAGCAAGGTTGTATCCGCGGCCAGGGCTTGTGAGACCCATCGTGTTGGTAGGTGCACCGGGGGTGGGTCGGAATGAGTTGCGTAGACGTCTTATCGCCACGGATCCAGAGAAATACGTCACGCCGATACCGTGTAAGTGTTATCATAGGACATACTATATCTTCCTGTGGGTGGCCAGAATATGTCAATAAGACCTGCTGGTGTATTTATAATATAGCTCTAGTTTTTTTCGTAATTGTTACTTATAATTAATAGATACTAACTGTCACCTGCGTGGAATTCTGCTTCTGTTTTCGTTGCTCACGGGAATAAAAGTACCTATGTGTTGTTCCCAAATTTCAGTCAGATTCGTTCAGCCGTTAGAGTGTGATTAAGTAACGAATATCCAAAAATCCAAATCATCTTCACAATCTTTCACATCATTCCTAACCTAACACGTAATTCCTGGGACTTTCCCTTTAGCCTATTCATTGTGCGAGATTATATCCCAAGTGCTCTACATAAAGAGAAGTCGAAATAATTTAATTCTTTGTCTTTGGTCCGTTGAATCTAATATGGAGGTGAGGTATAATGTATTAATGTACTAATGCATGTTTCAGTTACATCTCGGTCTCAGAAATCTAGTGAGCAAAATGGAAAAGATTATATGTTCGTTAGTCGTGAAAAAATGGAGCAGGATATAGCCGATGGAAAGTTGATAGAACATGGGGAATATAAAGGCAACTTGTATGGCACAACGGCGGAAAGCGTTGAAACTATCATCAACTCGGGTAAATAAATTTACTACTGATTTACAGATAGTACCTATCATGAACGGCGTCTTGAGACTAGTTCTAAGTAGGTTCATTTTGTATTGTACAACTAAACTTGAGTGGAATTTTTTGAACGATCCGGTGATGTACCTACGTTCATAAAATGACGAGAGACTGGCTGATATTACTGACTATCGTTCTATAATACGGGTCTTAGTCTGTTGTAGGTACAGATGCCGGCACGTAAATGGGCCAGACGCGTCATATGCGCAAAGGTCGATTATTAGGTCCCCTTTGAGGTATGAGCGGGTTGCGTGAGACGCGGTTGCGCCGTCGCGGACATATGATTGGTCCGACACTCGAAGGACCAATCATATGTTTCCGAGAGACGTCTTGTACCGAATCAAAGTTCCGTTCATTTGAATCGAATCATTTGATTGGCTCAAAGTGCACGAAACTTACCCCCACTACTCCAAAACCTGGCCAAGTTACGTGCCGGCATCTGTACTGTGTGGTAAATGTATAGTACCATTGTACCTGTTACAATTCATTTAATTTAACCCTATGGTACACGAAGTTTACCCTATTCTATTAGCTTGTCAGAGCAATGATATAAGTTATTCGTGTTTTTACATTAGATAAGCTGGCGTTTGGTAACTGTATTGTTATGTGCTGAGCGAGCATTTAAAAAAAATTAGAATATGCACTATGAGTAGTAACCAAAATTTTAGTATTGTATTGTGGCGCACGCGGTGAGGTTTGAAGGTAAGTAGTAATTTTGTTCTCATCAGTAATGGCGAGAGTTACTTTTTTTCGTCCTTTGTATCTGGCTTATGCAGTCTTTGGAGCAACTACTGTCTGACTTCTCAATCCCAGAGAAAACCGTCTCGAAGAAAATTGAATGAATTGTTTTTTGGTTTTAGGACGTGTGTGTATAATAAGCCCCCACTGGCAGGCGCTGAAGATGCTACGAACTCCGCGACTCAGGCCCTACATAGTTTTCATAAGACCACCGTCGCATGAACGACTGATAGAAACCAGAACAGCTGCCAATGCGCGCTCCACTTTCGACAAAGAATGTTCTAGAGCATTCTCGGTAAGTTTTATTATAATTTAAAGCTTAGCGACTCGCTTGGCTTGGATACGTAACATATATAATTCTATAACTTTTGAATTGCTCAAAACCGTGAAAATTGTGCGTAGCAACAATATGACTTTGAAGCTGTGTGAAACTTTATTCAATCATTACGGTAACGTTCTCCTGTAATGCAACATTCCAGATTCGGTTTTCAAAATTATATTACAATACTTACTTCCTCCCTGGCTGATGAGAAAAAGAATAAGAATATAAAAGAATATGGAAATAGTAGCTAGAAATGGAGCTATTTCCTTATCAACACACTCGAATTAAATAATATAAATAAAATTGCCTCATATTGACTGTTAAAGGGTCTTTTCCACGGAATAAAAAATACCTGTGGTCTTTTCAGTTATGATTATGAATGCGAAGTGGCGGGACGGTAGAAACAGAGCTAAAATCAATTTGGTAAAAAAATGCGCCGCTCATTTATTTTAATTATAATTGTGGCTAGGCATATTTATGAGGTTTTCAAAAATGACTCCTCTAAATTAAAAACTTCTACGAGAAGTTCAAAAAAAGTATTTAAACATGAAATAATTATTAAATAATAAATAAAATGCTGTTAATTATTCTAAAATACTGTTCAATATTCTTCTCAGTCCTAAATATAATTTTTTTCTAGAAACAAAGTTGGCAACCCTATTCACAGACCTTGCATAATAACGTTCGAATCGCCTTAGTTCAGTAACTAAGTATGAATTCTTAAGTCTGTAATGTTGTATTTCAGGCGATCACTCCCGGTGGGGATGCACCTTAGTAGCAATGAGACCTTTGTAACCTGTCCGGTATTCCTAAAACAACATTTGTTTTAATTGAATAAGTTTTTAATCGGTATATTATGTATATTTATAACACTTGTGCCCTTATGTTTGTATTTTAGGAGGAGGAATTCTCAGACATAATGCGGTCGTCCAAACGTATTAACTTCTTGTACGGGTACATGTTTGATGAGGAGATTGTAAACGAGGACCTCGCCAGTGCCCTCACGCAGTTGCTGAAAGTCGCCTGGAGAGTACAATCTGAGCCCCTGTGGGTACCGGCCTCTTGGGTGCAGTAAGATAATTCCATTTAAACTATTTATTTTCTGTGTGTTGTATCCAAACTTAAGAGGCCTATCACAAAATTGCGTTCTGACTGATTAAGTATATTGAAGGTTGGCGACAATATGAAAAATTTGCTTTGGAATTCTGACTTCATATAAACAAATTAGAAAAAATATAATAGGCCTCTTAAACCACATGAAACTTGCGATTTTATTTGTTGAATTTATGCACCAAATTTACTTAGAACCTAATGTGAATCCAATGTGACTAGATTTAGGCCAGTGTATATATATATATATATATATACTTAAATATATTATGTATATTAATTTTATTACTTAAATATATATCATGTAATTTCGATCATAGCAACATAACTGGTTCCTGTTCATTAGTTATAGTGCGTACAGGGCCTTGGCGATATAGATAATTGTTATTTTATAAGTTTTAAAAGCAAGTTATAAAATAGGGTAAAGCATTCTATTATTGTCACCCAACCTATCGTTGTGAACTATTGAAAAATACATTTAAATGTAAGTTGTAAAATATTGATAACCCTGGTACCAACATCTATAGATGCCTTGTTTTTTCACTATAGACTCAAAAGTGGCAACAACTCGACGTGAGGATTTATCACGGGAGATACTTTGTGCGTGTATTCTTCTATCACCAGTGTTCACACGGCCAGAGATAACTATAATTAAATACACATTTACATGTAAAGAAAACAACAGAATTTTCTTTTTGCGTCGCGGACAGTAAAGGCATCTCCTCGAAGAAATACTTAGGATGCCAATGATGGATGCTTTACTCTAAAAAAATATTATATTTTTAATAATAATTGCTAAATGAAAGTTGGAGTTGACGAAAGTTACAAGCATTATTACATAACTTGCAATTTTAAATTGTAAAACTGTATGTATAATGAGTATCATATAAAGGTACATTTTAATTTTAATTTGCTTAACTTTAAACTTGCTATCTTATATACAGGGTGAATTTTTCAAAAGGGATTGGATGGCCAAATCCGAAACTATAAGGAATAGCGAAAAATGGTCAAAGGAGTCACGAGCCCGATTTTGATGAAACTTAAAACCTCATCATTAGATTTTTGAAAAACCAATAGTCTTAGCCAGGAATCGAACCTGTTGATTTTGAAAAAAAAAACACACCCTATATTATTACACCATACGATAGTGTTGCTATTAAGGATCTTATTCTGGGAAGTAATGACATACCGCAAACTAAAGGAAAGAGCTCATCTTTAACAAATTACGTTATTTTTCTTACATTAACTGATTCATTGTTCAAAATGTAGACCATTGTTTTCAATACAAAGCTGGATTTGAGACCTCAAGGATCGTACTGCATTCAATATTACAATGTTATTGATTCAATTTAGAATATCTTCCAAAGAACGTTTCATTTCAAGTCATCAACTCTATCTCTGTATCAATGTGTCTTTGTAAATTTCGTTTTTGTTATACCCTCAGAGAAAGTAATGTAAGGGAGTAAGATCCAGGGATCTCGCTGGCCAAGGCACAGGACCATGCCTTGCAATAAAATTGTCGTCAAACTGCTGAATCAAAATCTCTTTTACGGCTATTATGGGCTGGAGCTCCATCTTGTTTTAAAAGAAACATCAATCATTATAATCATTCTGAGTATAATTTAAGACACGGAATAGTTACGATCTTTTCTGGGATTTCGAACAAAACAAATAGGTACATGAAATATGAATTTTATTAAATTCCAAATTTTCCTTAAATTTGCCGTATATCATTACTTCGCAGAATTTGATCCTTAACAGCGATACTATCATATGGTGTAATAATAAAGGGTGTGTTTTTTTTTTCAAAATCAACGGGTTCGATTCCTAGCTAGGATTTTTGGTTTTTCAAAAATCTAATGATGAGGTTTTAAGTTTCATCAAAATCGAGCTCGTGACTCCTTTGACCATTTTTCGTTATTCCTTATAGTTTCGGATTTGGCCATCCAATCCCTTTTGAAAAATTGACCCTGTATATATGAACTCTTTTCCAATAAACTGCTTGGCATCTTCATTAAAAAAAATATAGTTTCTAAACTTAACAGAATGCTGATTATAAAATGTGTCATTGACAGGTCGTCATTGACGATGTAACTTAACATTTTCATGAAAATATTCTTGTTGTTTAATTACCTAGGTACCTTACTAACACATGATTATAAATCAACAAACATTGGTATATTATGTGTTTATGTCACATTCAAATAACAAAAAAAAAACAATATTATTGGTTACGTCAGCTCCACATTTTTGTGATGATTTGCAAAAAAATATTGAAAATAATAATTAAAAAATTATAAATATTCCAACGTTAATTTTTGTCCATCACTCACTAGTCATTACAAATGTAGCACCTATGTCAGTAACGTATTCTGTCAGCGTTCGGACTATAATTTGAAATAGTAGGTAATTCACGCTAGATGGTTTCACACGAGTTAATACTCTCCCTGTAATATGTGCGTTCTTATTAGGATATAACGAAATAGTTGTTGAATGTGTAATTTAATTAGAATATTTAATTAGAATATCGGAAATATCGGATTACATAAACATCCACATCTTTCAAATAATTACGGAACCCTAAAATATACCTGTCTTAACTGTATTTGGGTGTTATCGGTTATCACAGACGCGTATAAAGTCGTTAAAAGTAATAAATAGACAGTATAACTTGAATTCACTAAAGCAGAACCTAATTAACTTCGAATCCAAACATAGAAAATCGTAATATTACATCTCTCGATTCTCATTCTTGCCTTGCCTAATTAATATTAAATATTATTACACACCTACTACGGCTTGTACATGCAGTCGTCACTTTCATATGCATGCAAATAAATAAATTTCATAATAACAATATTTTTTTATTGTTCTGAGTTATTTACGATTTTGGTACTTTTGTGACTCATCAAGATAACACATATAGATTGATATCCGTATTAAAGTGTTAGCCGGTGTAATGTAATTTGTAAATAAAGTTTTATTAATAAATCAACCTGTCGATAAGTTTATTCAAAGAAATGCCTTTGTAACAATATATCCTTTGGGATATATTGTTACAAAGGCATTTTTAAAGTAAGTCGAGGCCAAGTAATTTTCGTGATAGTGACAAAACAAATAGTCTATACTCTGACTGGTAGGGATGTCGCTACATTACAAAAACTATGTACTTAATTAAATACATAGAGCTATTTAAAAGTTAACCCAACGCAACATTTTTTAGAGGGAGACCTACTTGTATCCAGATCTTTTTATTAAAACTAATTGAAAAATTATAAGCCTTTATCTTATGTACCTATACAAGATTTTCGTTACTAAGACTGTGTTCATTGAATAGTGTTTTATGATTTAAATATTTGCTTTTTTATAGTTGTATATTTTTCATATATTGATAGTATAACAATTAGATTTTTTAATCTATATCACAAATCACTACTCTTATTATTTATTTATTTAATCTTCATGCATATAGTAAATTGGCGGACTTAATGCCGTGGGCATTCTCTACCAGTCAACTATAGGGTGGTTCGCCCAGTCATATTAGGGGCTTCACCTCGGAATGTAAGATGCTGTAAGTTGGTGTAAACCTTTGTTTTGTCGTTTTAAATGTTTTCTCAAAAGTCACAATTGCTATCTTGTCCGCGTCTTACTTCAAGGTCAAAGGTCATAAAAATCGGTTTTTGACATCTATATATGAAATTTGCAGAGCATAAAATCCCTATAGCCTCTTTTTTCACCTAGCATGACTGGGCTATAATAATTATTTAGTTTAATAACCCAAGACAAATAGCCTTCATATAAACATTGAATTTTAACCGACTTCAAATAAAGCATAAGAGCTTGCGCAGACACGCAAAGGTCGCTTATCCTTTGTTTGCGTTACTCGATACAATTGTAAGAGATCTAGTTTAAAGGACAAAAAATTCCGCGGACAAAAATCCCTCGTCTGCGCAAGCTAAAGTACTCCCGCTAGCAAACCCAGTTGTACACTTAAGGATCACCTATGAAACAGTTTAAGAAGTGAACTAGCTGTAAAACTGTTGCTGTAATATTGTTGTAAATATGAATAAAAGAAGTAAATCAAGAAATATCTTTACTCATGCATTAGTACGATAAATATTTAATATATTTTGTAGGTACATGTTATACTTAGGTTGGATCTCGCCAGTGAAAGTTTTATAAACCACACTGATGATCACGTTTTACTTAATACAATTCAATAAATGAAATATGGTAACGCAGTATGGTACTACGAGTTGATCGCGGTTCCCATCATTGGTGAAATCTACTCTTATTTACAAGAGCGTTTTATATTCTACTATATTGTCTAACTGCAACAGGTTGTTCCTTTTTTTGGTGTTCTTAATATCTTAATCTGTTTCTCAATGACTACAACTGAGTGAGTGTAGGTCGCGAGTGAATAAGCAAAATGTGTACATAAATAGAAATGACTCGGAAAATACGCAAAGATCTTTATATTTGTAGATATCGGTACCTATGTAAATATAATTTGTGATTAATTAAACGCCTTCTGTTCTGTGATGCCATAAATACCCGCGTTATCATAATATTTCTGACATCAAAATAATATATCGGTTTAATTTTAGTAATGTTAGGTGGAAGTTTTCCTTTTTAAATTATGTATCAAGAAGAATGCGATGTCATAAAATAATAATAAATAGAACATAAAGTACATAAATACTTTATATTATTATAATCTGACATAATAAAAATCTCGCGTCACAGTATTTGCGATTGCACTCTGAAACATACTTGAATCATATTTTTTGGTAAGTATATTCGGTAGGTGTAAAGTATTTTTCACCCTCCTACCACCATCCATTTAATTACGATTGCTGGGTCATTTAGTAATTTATAACATAAAAGATAATAATAATATAATTTTTCAAAGTTGAACATATTTGAATGTATATGTTTTTTTCGTAGCAAATAGAGGAAAAGTAGTTTATGTAACGAATTATATAAATATATCTATTATTTATTTTATATTACGTTATAGCGATCTATTAGGTATTCGATTAACTGCTAGTGAAAGAATCAAAACTTGAATTTTCAATTAAGTAATCAAACTAAGACAAAGAATTATATTATTTGTTAAATAATTGGTTGTTACCGATATTCAAGTAATGTAATGTGTCCTCATACCTGGGGCCTGATTCAGTAAGATTACGTTTATTAAACCTTTGATTTCAAAACTAACCAAAACTTATAGGATATAAAAGCTTGATAAGCCCACGAAAGCGGTATATCGTACCAAATAACAAATTTTTTTATTTTATTTTTACTTCTAATCGAATAGTCCTTAATTTGAAAAAATGGTTAATACAATACTTCTATACCCAAATGACTCCAAAAATATATCTATAGCTATCTTTATAACAAGAATAGCCGCTAAGAACATATACCAACCCGATTTATTCTTGATGGACACAAGCTTATTGGAATAATACGTTTTAAAAACGTAACGTTACTGAATCGAGCGCCTGGAGGATGAAGCTCACGGACTTTACCATTAATATTATATGAAAAAATTACATTTACAGCGTGGTCAAACATACTCTGCAAGAGAAAATTGTTTAGCTTGCAGGTGTCATTTTCATTTGATAATAATCGTCATCAATATCAAGTTAACATTCCAAATTATATCTAAATAATATCGATGATATGGAGTTTTTAATGATTGACTGGTGATTATATTTGCCTTATTAAGCAATATTTTTATTGTCGAATGCATTGTGGTTTATACAATTAAGACAATAGATTAATTAATTAATTATTCAGTATTTTTTTTAATTAATAACTTAGATTAAAGATTGTTGTAGGTAAAAAATATTTACATTAGGTTTACTTTAATAAATATCGGTAGCTTAGTTATTCTTATTTGAGTTATTATATCGGTTTTTTTTAAACGTTTTGATGTTAGATTTTTGTACTAATAAAAGTAATATTATACACTGCCTTGCCATTACTTACTATCATATTCGAAATGAAAGACAATATAATAAATTTAGGTCTCTTAAACATTATGAAACTAATCCTGTTAATTGACAATCTTACAGATATTGTATATTTTGTTTAATATAGTAATGTAGTATTATTTTAAAATCATGCTAGTTAGTTCATTGCCATTGTGACCTGAGTAGTTATAGTTTTTTTACAATATAGTATACCTTTGTCTTAGAACTTTACTGGTACTCACTTTATTGTGGCCAATTGACATGGTTTTATTATTATTATGTACCTCTGGATATGTGTAATAAGTATAAACTATTGTGCTTGCGCTAACACTGTCTTGTAAAAACTATTATAATTATTAGTATTTCTCTATTGATCTCATGCTCATACACAGCAGTTATATAACATTAAAGAATGTTACGTAACATGTAACAAATTTTAGTCAAGTTTACTCGCAAGACAGACACAACCTGATGACCACAGAATGTTATACTCGTACGTGTTGTACAAGTGACGCAGCATTTATAACATATAACATTTTTAACGGCCTGGTATCAGTAGTTCGGTAATTTAGTTCGGAATCGGACAGCTGAGACTTTTTCACATGCATCAGCGATGCTACACAATGTTATAAAATGTTATCTTATCATGCTGTACAATGTTTTATAACGTTATATAACTACTGACTCGCATCTATAGGCTTGTCCCCACACATACTGTTGTGAGTTAGAAAATTAGTGACATGTTACCATCGTAGATATAAAAGGACGAATAGTCAGCCTTATGTATCGTAGCCAAGTTTCTCTAGACGGGTATAATAATTTAAAGCAACCTCTCGAACTTCTAAATTAATCTTAACTTCAATGTAATAATTATTAGTGACTGAACTTTTAGCTAATTTTTTCATAGGTTATTTAATATTTATAAGGTGACATAAAATGTCATTCATATTATGCTAAAATATTATCAATTTTCTCTTTTTAGATTAGCTTAGGGTGTACTCATTGATGGGCATGTTTTATAAATAGCTATGTGATATTGATAATTTTAATATGTTACTAATATATAACTTGTAAACCACCCAAACTCAACATCAGTGAAGGAATGAGTTAATGACTTCTTTGTATGCTACTAGAGTGGCTATACGGAACGAAAAAATATAAAAATAATGGAAAACGTGGCGCCGGCAATTCTGTTAGTTGATGACAATTGCGAGCTCCTAATGGACCAAATCTTTTGTTCTGTACAGCCAGCATAGTAATTCCTTGAAGCCATTGCAAAATGCTTAATATTTTACTTTGGACTGATTACCAGCTGATTTGCCCAAGTTTTTCTTTTCTATGACTAAATATTCGGTGTCACAAAAATACTTCTTCGAATATTGTGAGATGACTTTTATCTGAAAATATACCTACTATAGAATATCTAGCGGCAAAAGTAGTCTGGGGAGGCCTCGAATTCCGAATTGCAATTCATATACGAACTTAATATTGAATATTAAGTAAATGAAAAATAAATAACATTAAGTCATTTTTTTTCAGAGTTCCGAATGTTATTTTTGCAACACCTGTATAATAAACATGCATTTAATAAAGTATAATATATGCTGATAACCAAATCTGATCTATCTATGACAATGAATCTGATTATCTACATATATTTTATTATATTTTTCTTTGTGAAGATGTTTCTTACTATGTACATAATACAAAACGTATTTGTGGATTGAAAGAAAAAACTTATATGTACCTTACTAATGGAGGCGAAGCAGCTTGTGTATCCCGGTCCGAAGTTCGAATATTAATGAATCAAATATAGAAAATGCATAATAGCTGTAATTCCCGTTGCTTAATAAAATAATACAATACGTTTGATAACGTTTAACAAATTGTTATATAAATGTATACCTATCATTATTATAGTCATAGTAAATTTTATTTGATACTGGGCCTAAACTTAACGACATTTAACATTATGTACAGGAATACTGGTATTAATTACTTAGATAATTACTCTTGACTTTTAACCACGGAATAAAGAATACCTACAATATCCATTTTGACGTGTCCCTTACAGAAGGAAATAATATTAAAAAATCTTACCATAGTAACATTAATCTACTTTTCGCCTTTTTTAAATGTAACTAAGGCTGGATTTTATCAGTCAAAATATTATAACTAGAAGAAATACATTCAATGACATGTGCTAACGCAGTTTACATAACAAACGCGGGAGCTGTCTTTACACGACATTCATCGATATAATCCAGCCTAAATAGTTAAAAATGTATACTTACCTAAATAAATTTTACTGGGCCGACCGGGTAGAACGTGTTAATTTTAATTTATATAGGTGTAGATACAGATTCTCTAAAAAAAGGAAACTGTTACATACAGATTACAGCAGAAATGATCTCATAGAATACCTTTGTGTGTATATTAGTTAAATATAGTATAGGTACGTATATGTATTGTAAAGCGTTTGATGGCATTTTATTATTGCCTATTACCACAAAATATTGTGAAGTGATTGATGCGCTTTTAACATTGCCACTAACAACACCGCTTGCCCACCAATAAATGAATGCTATGCAGAATCTTTTCCGCGTGAATTGATTTTTAAAAGGGCTACAGGGTCCCAGGAACAGGGAAATGTACCTAAGCACTACGTGCAGATGGTGACGCCACCGTTTGCCTTCATGCGGGAGTTGGTGTACGCGTAAAACGCCAATTGAAAAGTTTGTGTTACGTTATGACGTAATATTTTACGTAAATGATACGCTTTATATTATATGTGTTCACAAACCCTATGTTAATACTTTGTCGGTATAATGAACTGAAATATCACGCAACAACACTATCATTTTGTTCCGCCCTGCTAATCGCGATAGCAGTACGGGTGGGTGGCCCAGAACGGGTAAGCTAAGGAAAGGGGCCTTTTAAAACACGTTTAAAAATAATCATATTGAACTTAAAATTGATAATAACACTTTAACAGTCAATCGAGTATTCGTACGTACCGTAATCAATATTTTTTTAGTAATATTGACTAAAACTTTGATAAGTTCTTACCTTGGAACCGCGTGCATCCGTCGCGCGCGGTGACTGCCTGTGTTTGGTGGGACGCGTGGCTGGGGAGCTACGTACACAGATACTCAATTGCGTTAAAGGCGTGCAAATTTTTATGTATGTTTTAGGCGGTCTACTCGATTTGGGCTAAGTTCCCCTAAGTCAATGAAGTCGGTGCCGGTAAAGTGGTGATTAATTTTTCTTTAAAATATTTTGTTTGTGGAAAACCATACACTTGATTCTAATTAGCAAAAATTTACCATAACCCAGTGCTTTTAACAATATTAAGAAAAAAATCGTGAACCAGCGTCATTGGCTTACTGCTATCCCAATTTTACCACCGCAGCATTGTACCTTCTATTAGTTCATACGTATTAGACTTAGATGTAACTGTTATACCCCGCGTTTAGTAAATAGGTAACAATTAGGATACCTACCTATTTTATTCCAATTTTTTGTAATACGATGTACTATTTTATAATATACTTTAGTTACCCGTATTAAACCAGTTATTGCCTATTATATGTGTTGTAAATTTCATAATATATATAAGGTGTAACCAAAGGGATATCTTAAGTAAAGGATAATAAAACGTGATGAGTTTCATTTCTACATCCATGGTCCGCATCATTCAGTAGCTCGGGGGTATAATTATTAGTATTATTAGACAAAGCTTGGAAAGAAGCGAGTCATCGTATATTCCAGATTATATCATGGCAAAGACTTGACAAATAGACTCGCCTAATTGGACAGCTCCCATCAGGAGCTGAAAACAATTACTCCGTACTCCAATATGACCTTTATCAGCATAATAATCTAATTAATTAGTGACGATTTATTGATAGGTACCTTATATAAGTATAAGTCAGTACCTTTACCTATTCTGTACATACATACATAGGTATCTTTTTTCATAATATAATCTTGGGTTATCCATTGGTCTCATGGCCTTCATAAAAACCATAGCTATAAACACAGAACCTACTAAGGTTCATATAAAATTCTAATGTATTTTCACGAAGGCAGTTAGCTTTTGTACTAAAATATATATTTTCACATTGCTTTCAAAAATGAATTACCTACTTGCAATGTAATAAGTGTTCTACTATAACTGCTACATAATACATGAATTTCTTTTGACGTTACATGAACTTTCGCACACACACGTACGCGTATTACAAGATACGATACAGGTAGGTATTATACTACCATTTAATTATTCACCGTTTATTCACCCGCCTTCGTGAGATAGAATCTATACCTAATGTTACCTGTTTGACACAAGTACCTACTCTGTGGTTTGATACAAGTACTTAGTCTGTGGTTTGACACCAACCGACACGACCACAGTCGGTATATGCAAGCGATATAAATATAACTTTACAACTTATTAAACTACGTTAGGGCGTTTTAAATTTGGTTTCACTTGACATTGGCGGAATTGCTGTGATACTGCTGAAGCCATTAATAATAAAAAGAAGAACTACCCACTTTGAATACATGCTGCTCATGTGGCACATAATGGCGTTACTGTCTATACCAAATATATCATGTGGCAGTAAAAAGTATAAAGAAAGATTACTACTGAGTCCTGTTGAGCTTATTGATTTAGTAAGAAAGGAACAACACAAAAACAGAGTGTCATATGTTCCAGGGAGTAAGAAACATACTGATGTGCCTTACCATCCAGGCGAGTACACAGTTCTGAACGATACTGAGCCAGGTAGGTATGACTTAGGTATGCAGAAAGAAATTGAAATACAAACCATGTTACTCTTCTTCGTCCAACGCCAATCCCGGATGCACTTAAAGCCTGAACCTACCTTGGCTTGGAGCCGGGGTATGATCTCCTACTTTACCTTCCCATGATTTGGTATATCTTTTCTAGGAGCGACTGCCGTCTGACGTCCTAACCCTCAAGGTGAAGCCTACCCTAATAGCCCTGAAAGAACGCTGCAAAATCAAGCAGATCTCAGCCGGACTCTCTTCTTCCCGACCCGATAACATAACAGACATGTTAAATCTAATCAAATCGTGTTCCCCTTATTAACAAAAGTAGAACACGTTTTTAATACCTAATCTAAATTTATTCAGTTACTTTTGGGCTACCTAAATAATAGCCATGCCAGCTCCATCAATACATAATCAGAGATCGGGCCCTTCCGGCCCAGTCCGACCCTGTGTCCATCGGTCGAGTATTAGTCTCCCGAAAAAGCCGCTCTAACTACCGTATTTGGACGTCTCCACCAACAGATGTAGGTACATACATCTACATCCTCACTCAAGAGGATCGCACTCCGCACAATTCGGGCTGGCACTTTTCTCAATGAGATGCAAAAATGTATTCTATTCACATATTTTCTACTGAGGGTGGAATTAGCAGGGTGTGGCCCGGAACCTCCACGCAGTACCTACACCCGAGTAACGGAGACGGCAGCCCGGTAATTGAGACCCGAGATGGCGTGCGGTTTTAGTCGGTTCAAATCCGACATAACAACCCCCGTTGGCCGACGGGGATGATATCCGTGGGGATTGCCGCACGAAAAAGAAAGGTGGTACTGGCAAACCAAGAGATGCAGAAGTTCACTTCGCATCATTTTGTATTAGGTAAATGTAATTTGGTCATCTATTGGTACCAAGCTGTTTCTTCTTGAAGGTTCTTGCGAAGACAACAAGATACTAAAGAGACGCAAGGTGTGGAGTCGTTGGAGTAAATGGGGTGAATGTTCAGTGACTTGCGGCAGCGGTACCACGGAACGTCATCGCGTCTGTGTGGCGGGGCGGTGCGCCCACGGTGAGCGCGAGGAGCAGCACCGCCCGTGCGCCAGGGGGCCCTGTCAATTGCCCTCCTATAACATGACCGATGAACTACAAGAACTTGAATAAATACATTGAAAATATCTGGATGTGTTTTATTAGCCACTAGATGATGCCGGCGACTTCACCCGCGGGAACGTCGTCAGTTAGGTATATTATATCGCGACTTTAGATCACATCTTCGGTTTTACTCGGCCAATTGCAATCAAACGTACGACTGATTTTAACCACAGTACATAAATATGTAAGTAAGTACTTACTGTGGTTAGACCAACAACTTTAAAAAAAACCGCATTAAAATTCGTTAGCAGTTTTTGCATCCATTGCGAATAATAAAGCAGACAAGAATTTTATTATTCTTCTAAAAACTAATTTTGTGTTCAGAATCCATCATTTAATAACTGTTAATAATCCATTTTTTAAATATCTACAATGTACCTACCTACAGAGATAGCTACCACACTACAGATGCAGCTTATTTATAATTTTATATTAGGTACTTAGTAAAGATTAATTTGTAACCTAAGGCTGCCTGGATTAGACCTGCCGTCTTGTATGGATAGTAAGTTATGCTGGTCCTTAAAAGCGTCGGATGCAAGACAAGTGCATGTAGCGGAGATGAATGGTTAAGTGTTTGTGAAATCACTTGAAGCCTTGGAGCCGCTCTCCTGCTCTTTATTTGAATTACCTTTACTTTTGGTATGTCAACTTTCGCGGGAGCGACTGACGTACGATCTCTCAACGCGAGAGGAAAGACTACGTCAAGGGTCAGGCCCTTTATTGCCCGTGGTTCACCCGCATTGTCCACCTAGGTGGACTACAGGCAATATTTTTTTGTAATTATTATTTCTCGTGATTCACCCAGGTGAACCACGGGTAATTATTATTTCCCGTGGTACACTCATTATATTCATGTATATTTTACTATGGCCTCTTGGTTCAGCGGTTAGAGACCCTACCTGCTGCGCCGGAGGTCGTGGATTCGATTCACACTAAGGACAATTCTTTTTGTGACCCATAATGAATTGTCCCGAGTCTGGGTGTGTTTTCTATGTATAATAAGTATGTATAGGTACAAAAAAGTGTGTTTATCAGTTATTCTAATATATTTATAGCTATAAACAATTACTTGTATGCTTAATATAATAATAATAATAAACGTTTATTTCTCACCATGTCTCACTATCAATGTTATCCTTTCGTTATACCTACAATGATGGAATAATATGGATATTCCAGTGGACCACGGGAAATACTTTTTACCCATGGACCACCTAGGTGGACACTGCAGGTGAAACACGGGCAATAAAGGCGTCAGGCGTAGGCTTTGTCTGTTAATCAGCAAGTGTACATACCGGTTTACAGGTGTGGTTGATTGGCGTGTTGATTGGCCTCAAAGATTTTAGTCCAATACGGTCACAACATTATAAGAATGAAGGTCTTTCAAAGAAATTCCTACTGTTACCGCGCGTCGGACACACTGGTAACAGGAATTAATAAGTGTAGATATACAAGTAGAAGCAAACATACTTTTCACAGAACTGCAACGACAACTAAGTTTCATTGTTACACGCATTGCGTTTGGAATTTGACTCGGCCTGGTGGTTTCTGAAGTGACATTAGTCTGAGTGAGTCTGAAAATGTACATTTACTTTCCTTTTGTTGTTATACCAATGGTAACGAATTTCATCGCTTGCGAATGTAAGTACCCTGTTGTTTTTTGGTGATAATAATTTTGTATTCTACTTACAGTTTTTGATATTCACTGGTATGGCAGTATAAGCAAGTTATTAGTACCTAGATAGGTAAGTACCTATACCCAAGCAAAATTAAATGGCCAACCTTAAGACTGGATTTGAAGGATCGTAGTGACATATTAAGTGCCTGTCGACCCTTGAGGAATTAAAAGCATAGCAGGATACGCGGCAATCACTTGTAAAAATCCGTTTAACAAAATTCAGTTTCGCCTTTTTACCCGACTGCGCAACGCAAAGGAGTGGTAATGTGTTTAACAGCCTATGTATGTATGTATGTATGTATGTTTGTATGTTCCTTTGAAGCACTATACAGACCAAACGCCTAGGCCGATTTTCATGATTCACACGTCAATCGATTCCTCTTAGTCCGGCGAGTGTCACTAAAGACATGACGTCAGTGAAAATTCAATATGGCGACTACTAACCGCCATATTGTGAAAATTAAAAAATGAAAGTCAGCAAACTATGTCAAGTGGGGTATCGTTGAATAGGTATTTAAAAATCATTTTTAGTTTCCTTTCAACATTTTTCGATTCCATTGACTATTTAGGATCTATAGCGATTTAAAGTTGCGTAACAACAATTCATAGGTTTTTATTAGACAGTAGAAAGTCCAATCGGGTAAATAGCTGGCTAGGACACTTATAACTAAAAAGTATAAAATAAAAAAATATAATTTAGAAATTAAAAAACCCGACTGCGTAAAAAACTAAAAAGAAAAAAAACAAGCACTCAGATGTCCGGTGGTCTAGAAACATAACAACTTAACAGTCGGGATCCATTGAAAAATAAGATTGGCTGTTGAATAGTGGATCCCGACTGTTAAGTTGTTATGTTTCTAGACCACCGGACATCTGAGTGCTTGTTTTTTTTCTTTTTAGTTTTTTACGCAGTCGGGTTTTTTAATTTTTATTCAATGAAATTCGTTGGGTAAAAATAAATGTCCTTACGTAGTTTAGGTAAATTGAATTAAAAGCGGAAAAAGAAAGCCGGTGCCGACGTTTCATCCATACATCAACAGACAGATCTTGGTGGGGACCCTTGGGCGCGTCCTATAAGTTATATCAGAGCAATACTACAGTCCTGATTGGGCATGACCCCTTTTTTATCGTGCGGCATACCCCATGGATACACCGTCGGCCGTCGGGGGCGGTTATGTCGGGATCGAACCGACTAAAACCGCACGCCGTCTCGGGTCTTAGGTAATTACCGGGGTGTAAGGTTACCCATAAGGCATATCCTTAGCACCCCAGCTGACCCCGGGCTATCTACGGTTTTAAGATGGCCCGGGGGGCCTAAACACCCCTCCCCTCCAAAAGGGGGTAGGTTGAGCATCGTGCCACTTCGCCGACGTGGGTGTAGGGTGACAGGCGGCCGTCCTGTTTCCCAACCGTCTGGTTATTGATCTAACTAATATGAAGCCTGAAGTCAAATCGTTGACGTAAGTACCTAATACCTCTATAATGCAACAACTATCTTTTGCTTTAGCAACCAGTGAGCTCCCCAAAGAACTTCAACAAAAAGCTACCCAAAAGATCTCTTTGAAAGAACCTACGACAGCCACAGATTCGACAAGCAACAATTCAAATATGAAAGCACTGCTGGGACTAGGCAATCGCCTGGCGTCTGATGTAAGTACCTATAGATATCTATACTATTATCTGTTCTCCGTCCCAGCGCTATTCCTGGTTGCATCCAAAACCTCACCTTGGAGCCCGAGGTCAGTTATCCTACTCCTCCTTATTATGAGGAGTGGGACCGTCTGACTCCCAAGCTCTGAAAGGAAACTCCAGGGGAATTCTGATCCTGTTCCTTCGACCCATGGGCAATGGGAACCTATTTCCGGGATGAATAGTAGCTTAAGTGTTATGTCAGATCATAAATGTTATCTCTTAGTCAAATTTCATCCAGATACGTTCATTTGTTTTTGCAGAAAGGGTAGTCGGATCCGTATCCGCAGATAAGTACCTACCTACATTTTTAACTAACCGGCACATAACTAGTAGCACAGTACATATTGCACTGTGCTAGTAGGTAGGTAGGTACATTACCCTTGCAAAATGCAATATGCCATTAATCTCGTTCTGTACGAGTATAGCCAATAGTGAGTTGCTATTAATACCCTTCTTACTATACTACCGTTGCGTTGTGAATAGCGGATACCTATTTATGGAACGTACTGCGAATTCACATCGTGCATTGTAATCGTATACCCTACATAATAGTTTTATTAAAAGACGCCCAATGTACTAACCCTCATTTTTGAGGGTGAGTAGCATTTCGTACCTACTTGCTTATATACTTGCTTAATCTAGATTCTAGTAGAGAAATATACCTAATAAAATTGAATTGTCTGTAACAAAAAACAGGTTTTAAACCCAACAAAGAACAAAAATATGATAGTGATTAGATACATAGTTACCAGTGGCGTAATTATACCATCTGGGGCCCGTGGCAAATTCTGTGGATGGGGCCCTTTTTTTTTTTTTTTCGTGCTGAAATCCTCATGGATACCTCCCCCGCAGGCCCTATCAGTAAAAATTGTCACGTTGTACTCAGTTTAATTTTAATATTTATGTAACCAAAACCAATGTCAAAATAATTAGGTACACAAAGAATACGCAGTCAGTACCTAGAGCCCTTTTTTACATACATAGGTACATACAAATCACGCCTGTTTCCCATTGGGGTAGGCAGAGACAACATCTTTCCACTTGCTACGATCTTAGCATACCCCTTTCGCTTCTTCAACTTTCATTTTTTTTTTCATACACGCACGCCGGTTGCGGGTACCTACTCTTGACTTAGGCGTTTCTCCAAAACGTCTTGGATCTGATTAAAATATGTACGCCTAGGTCGGCCTTTACCGGGTTGCCAATTCACCCTCACCTCATATAGGTATCTGTTTTGTCAATCTTCTTTCATCCATCCTCTCTACATGTCCAAACCATCTAAGTATCCCTTTCTCTATCTTGGTCACTACATCTTCAACTATACCGCAACGTTCCCTTATCACACTGTTCCTCATTCGGTCCATCAGCTTTACTCCAGCTATCCTTCTTAGACTTCTCATTTCTACAGCATTCAATCTACTTTCATGCTTCTTCTGCCACACCCAACATTCACTACCATACATACCCATACATCGATGTGGGAACGAGAACTCCTCTATGTACAGCAAGTCGTGCCTCTTTAGACATTTTCTGTTCTGACTGCTCATAAAATTATGCAGTGCGCCATTCACTTGATTACCTGCCAAAACTCTTCGCTCAGTTTTTTCCCTTTGTTTATTGTGCGGAAATGGAGACCACGGAGATGGTTATGTCGGGATCGAACACCGTCTCGAGTCTTAATTACCAGGATGTAAGGTTGCCTAATAGGTATATCCCTCGCACCCTAGCTGACCCTTTCTCGCGCCGAGGCGCTGCTCGCCTACGTTGCCCGGGTGCACCACGTGCCCTCATAAAAAAATATAAAATCCGGATGCCCGGGATTCCTCTTTTTTTTCCGTGCGGAAATCCTCATGGTTACCCACCCCGCGGCCAGCGGGGCAGGTTATGTCGGACTCTTACTGACTAAAACTGCACGCCGTCTAGGGTCTTCTGACGCCAGGGTGTAAGGTGGCCCAAAGAGCATTTCCCTCGCACCCTAGCTTGACCCGGGCCATCTCTGGATTCGAGATGGCCCCCTCGGGTTTGGGAACTACGTGGTTCCAGTCAAGCCCCCGAAATAGGGGGGCGCTTTCGCGCGCCGCTGCCTCGGCCTGCTTCTGCTAGGGTTCCACCCATCACCCCCAGGCCAGCGCTCATGGAGGACGGAGTTCGTTAGACCTCCAACGCCTTCGGCGTCCGCACCCGCCGCCGTCCGGGCGAGCTCTGTGCAGCCTCTCCCAAACCTTTTCCGCCACCTCGAGCATCACTTGCTCGCAGAAGGAGGCGGCGGTCGACCACGCGTCCGCACTCGGCACCATCGCTGCGATCAGCACCGGCAGTGTGAGGACTCCCACCCCGAAGGCTGCCAGGAGGGCCTGTCTCGGCACCTCCCACGCCGGACACTCGGCCAGCGTGTGCAGCCCTGAGTCCTCGCCCGCATCGCAGTGATGGCACTCGGGCGTTGGCTCCTTCCGAATCAGACACAAGTGATCCCCGAAGCACCCCTTACCAGAGATCACCTGCGTCAGCTGGTACGAGAGGCCCCCGTGAGGCCTCTCCAGCCAGTCCTCCATGACGGATCTTACCGCCGCTACAACGGCGTGCCCCGCGCTTGGTTGCCCAAGTCGGTCCTTCCACTCCAAGTCGGTCCTTCCACTCCATGCCCGGGATTCCCCTAACATAGTGTTTGCTAGCTCGCCTGCGCTACCCACGGCAACGTACTGCGACAAAATATTTGTAGAAACCTATGGATGCGTTCTAAAATGAATATAAATGTGCTATTTACAGGTATTTTAGTTGACGGTTTTTGACGGTCATAAGTGAAATTACGCGTCACTGATGGTAATATGTAGGTACAAATGTACAGCTCTAAAAATGAATCAACATCTTTTTGTTGAGGTTGGTTGAAATGCTTAACCATTAACTTGAAATTGTATGGTCTTTAGTTATCTCACTTTAGATTTTAAACAGGGGGCCTCGATTCTGTTAAAACAAGCTACTGTCATACTACTGACACTACAAGAAATGCCATTTAATTTTGGTCTTTATTGTTATCAGGTTAAAGTTTAAAATTACTTAAATGATATTTTGTAGAGCGAATCGAAAAGTTTAATAAACTCTTTTCATTTGATTTTAGACTTTAACTGTATAACGGTAAAGTCTACAATTGAATAGTATCAGTGACATGACAGTGATTTGCCTTTAGCACAATCTAGGCCCAGAAATTATAAATATATACTTTTCGAATAAAATAAAATACTCAGGTACAATGCTAAAAATTTTTTTACGCTCGCGGCCTCTTGGGCCGGGGCCCCCTTGGGTCGGGGGCCCGTGGCATTTTGCCACCCCTGCCACCCTATTGTTACGCCACTGATAGTTACTGTGTAATAATAACATAACATAAACTCACGCCTATATTCCCGAAGGGGTAGGCAGAGGTGCTTGCACCCACATTTCGCCAGTTTATGTTTAGGTCCCAATGTAATAGGTGGCGAGCGAGAGATATTAATATCCAACTAAAACGATAGGAAGTGTTGTGTTTGTATTCCTGTGCCTGTACATTTGATGAACGCCTCCTGTCATGTGTTTCGTTTCTTTAAATGGATAATTATATAATATATGGCCAGGAGCCCCTACTTGGCAGGTTTTCGTACTGTAGGTAGGTACATACCGTATACATAACACTTGATTAAAGTTAAATTTTATGAACGTGCATCTAAACTTGGCATTGGATTGGATGTCAATCCTTTTTTAGGCGATAGGAACTTGGCCCCCTTTTAACAGGTATATTTTGGTGGGATTTCAATACATTTTTTCAAGAACTTCAAGGATTCGATTAAGCCAAGTCACGCTTGACCAGTTTTTTAAATTTCTTATCATATATTTTATACCCCCTTCCCCTAACCTCCCCACCTTCTCTTCGTATTCTTATTTTATCACTGGTTCATAAATATTTGTATGAAAAAATCGATATTAGATTGATGAGCCAACTCGCGCTTGACGAATTTCTTGAATTTCCAGCTCTTTTACGTTTCAACTTACCTACCTACTTAATTTTAATGTTTTTTTTATCTTTTTAGTTTTTTTTTGTAATGTAAATATCCGATTATTAATTTAATAATATGGTATGTGCAGGAAGCACGAAAACGAACGGAACAGGAAGATTACCGTTACCGAATGTCGGTAACCCCATCACACTTGACGAAGCTAGCCAAAACTCTCTTTCTGGGGTTTGATCCCTCTTTTAGCAAGGTAAGAAGTATTTTAAGTTAGTTAGGTAATGCTGTGGAAACTTGATACAGTCACCTTGGGATGGGTGATTCTTAATTCATTATTTTGGAATGGGACCACTCCGTACCCCGGAGGGCACGTTAAATTTTCGGTACCGGTTGCCATACGAACATCTGTGGCATTTGTTACGGTTAGCTGGACCGCTAAAAACTTTAAAAAGTCCGGCTACCTACACTAACTACAAAATTCCGATATCGCCAGTGGGTTATGGTGGTCGCTGTAGCTGCTGTAGCTTCTGTAGGGAAATATCGAAGTTTAGCCATTTATAGTTGAGTCAATTTAATAGGCCACATTTGACGTTTGTCAGTTTTATATTCATAATGAGGTGACCTGTTAAAAAAGGTCGATTAAATAGAATGAATCGATACGGACTTGAAAGATAATGTGAATTTTTAAAATCCTCAGGTGAATCCCTGTCTCATTATTATTTTTTCTTTCGTAAATTTAAGGAGCAAAATAAGACAAGTACATGATCTATACTTATAATAAAACTGTAGAGAGGTCCATTCTGTGCATTGAATATATTTACAAAATAACTATTGGGGGATGATTGGTGATCGATACTAATGCAAAAAATGCAATCAGTAATTTTTTTGTCACAACGTGGTTATTAATTTTATGATGATATTTCTTCACAAGTAATCATTGCATTCGATTCTACTTATCAGCTTTCGATTTTTAGAATAACATGCCTAGTGTTTAAAAAGAAAAAGGATTAACTGACACAACATTGTAATGACAAGGTAATGACGTTCAGTTCTTTAGATCAGAAATTGTTTATTATGTTTTGAATGGTTTATTGGTGAAAGCAAAACGTAAAATTACTTGTATCTGTCATTATTACAATAAATATGTAATAGTAATTGAAAAAAGTTAAGCAATTGTGCAGTTCTAACAAAACGAAAAATATGTAATTTGATGCCCACCGCGGCGCGCCGTTACTAGGTAGCGATCTTGAATTTGGATGAATTGTCAAATGTGGCCTATTTAAATTGACTCCACTTATAGTAGAAATTGATTCATTACAAATTGAAAGACATTAAAAAATATGTTAAATCAATCAATTTTCGACAAATAAGTATAGTATAATAAATAAGTATAATAAATAAGTATATATTTCGACAAGTAAGTTGGTCTAGGCGAATAAGTAGGTACCAATATTAGTTACCTACCTACTTTGTGTTATATTTTTTATGATTGCGATTAAGCGAACTTACTTAACTTTTTGTAATTCATTGCGAAATAAAAAATATAATATTTTATACACCTTAATGAAATATTAGGTACAAGTAAACCTATTACTTAGTTGCTGTAACACAATGGCAAATTTATAGTTTGCGGTTACGTTACAAACAGATGGAGAAAACAGTTCAGTTTCTTTTTGTGAAATTACCTTCGTCTGGTCCGGCCGTATATTACTTACACATCTTTAAGTTATCCGTCTGGCGTACCAGGCAGACACAATAACTCTCCATATGGCTACAGTCCTTACAAACTTCACAACTTTCACGAGCTTCCTCTACTGTTATTCTGTACTGTTATTAAACCTTTCACGAATGACCGCTGCCGGTGTCGAATGCTAATGTTTGTACAAAAATAATTACCAAAATAAAAAATTCGAAGCGTTATTAATTCTTGTTAACCAAGTCTTTGTGGTACTTATTACAAAGTAATATGGGCAGAGCACGAGCATAATGAATGCAAAAAATCTTAAAATGAATCGCCTGAAATATTTCAAAAACATCAATTTTATTGTTCTACCTACTGAGTTGAGTTCTGAGTTATACCCATGTTATACCTAATGTCTACCTATATAATATTGAAGCTATCGTGGGTGGGAGGTAGGTACCTAACTATGTTTTTACCATTCATCACTTAAAAAAAATGAATTATGAGACAAATCCTGTTCTAATTAGGTTATACCTAGTTGTTACTTAATTGTCGACTGAACGTAACGTGGGTTCGATCTCCCACCATAAAATTACTCAATCCTTGACATAAAGGTACCAGCTGCTAGCATTCAACAAAGCGGATGCAATTAGTTCACCCTGCCTGGTTCTGAACGTATGATCAAGGCGCAATCAATTACACATAAATTATTATTTATATCATTTTTCATTTATATCACTTTTGCCACAAATGATAATACCATTTGTGGCAAAAGTGTGTATACTTCTGTCATCGAAGTACCGATGGCTGTTAGAGCAAACGAGACAATTAGAGTGGATTAACGCGAATCAGCAATCAAACCTTAAGACTCCAGGTGAAGTGATGACCTAAAAAAAAGGAACTTAGCTAGGATAGATTGGATACGGCGAACGAAGGATCGAAGGAGCTGTGCTATGGAGAGGAACTTGTCTAGTAGTGTACTGCGAGTCGCGTATCCGAGTCCTAATGCAATACAATCCCGGTTGCAACTAAAGCCTTGTACTTTAGAACCCTAAGTCCACTCTCTTGCTACCTTTATATTCTTTAGGAGAGTGACTGCCGTCTGCCAAGCAAGATCAAAGCCTGCGCCAAAATGTTATTATTCAATCAGTACAGCGGTACCGGCATGCTGGTGAGGTTGGCTAGCCTCCAATGATCGTATTGCAGATGAAGATACCTACCTACCTGATGATACCTATATAATTATTCTGTTTGCAGGATTATTTCGAACCGTTCGAGAGACGACCACGGCCTGTGACGCTTGTTGCGTTTAGAAAAATGGGACTACAACCAAGACAAATTTTAAAAGTATTTTGCTTTATTTAATACCTACTTTTACACAAACTAGCCGTAGAGTGCGTAGACGTCGGTTTTTGCTTTTTTTACTACCTATATCCCCCGGTTCTACTAAACCGGTTGTGACATTCCACAACGTTCCTAAGATTTTAAGTCTGTACCTAGACTAGCTGTTACCGGCGGCTTCGCCCGAGCGGATTTAGATTTCTAGGGTTTAATTTTTTTTGTGCGAAACCCTTATCCTTTGTACAAACTTAAAGTACCTACTAACCAAGATACTCCTTGTTACAGCAGCTATCTGCCAGTGAAAGTCAGAGATTTTCCAAAACAAACAGACAGAGAGACAAAAATTGTAAAATGTTGTTTTAGTATACCTACCTATGTACCTACCGCGTAATGCACCTACTAAAAATCTGTTATTTAATATCACAAACAGACGCTCCAATGCCTCCAATTTTATTTATCTTTGTATTTGTATAGATATGTTAAATTTCTTTCAGCATACCGATAATATCAAATCCTTGGAGGTGGCCGAATTGCAGTCGCCTTACAATGACGTCGGCGGTTTTTGGCAGGACGAACCGGGAGAGATAGCATGTCGCAACTAATTGAGCTCTACAAGTTTACTCATTTACAAATTTTACGTGATTACTTAATGTTTTTAATAAAATGTCTGTATAAATCGAACTACATAGTGGTTTTGATTGCCTATTATTTTTCATTGTTCAGAACGAAAATTCCTAAATTGAAAACGTTTTGAGTGAGTCTCTATAAATAGGTTCACGTATGTCCATGTGGCAACAAGATGACATGATAACGAGATCATAATAACTAATAAACAATACGAGAGCCGGGGTATTATCGAATAGTTAGGCAAACTATATAGTTACGTCCCGGTCACACATCCGAGGCTCTCACTTCGAAGTCTTGGGCTTTCTGAATTTTACTTCTCCACTTCACACGGTCTTTTGGTAATATTATATTTATAACGATATACCTACTCCTTTTAATGATTTGTCTTGACTTTTATGAGAGGAAAACCCAAGAGAAAAGCCGGCACCAGACCCTCGTCCGTTAACGTATAGGTAGATACCAGAAGACAGACGCTCTCAAAAGTCAAGATGAACCAATCCATAAGTGTAGTCCTGTCAGTCCTAAGCACACACCCGGGATGTAATGTAGGTACCTTCGGGCCGGAACCTCCACGTGGTGCACCTGGGCAACGGAGGCGAGCAGCGCCTCCCACTCACCACGGGAGACGCTGCTGCCTGCGGCCAATCCGGCCGTGGTGAGAGTGGCCTTCCAGAGAGCTGCTCCGAAGCTCTCCACGTGTTCCTCTGACTAGCAGAGGGCACAGTGTCTGCGCGCCGACGGTTGGGTGACACGACGGCCGCCTGTCACCCTACACCGTCGGCGAAGTGGCGCGATGCTCGCCGACCCCCCTTTCGGAGGGTCAAGGGGGCCATCTTAAAACCGTAGATGGCCCAGGATCAGCTAGGGTGCGAGGCATATGCCTATTGGGTAACCTTACACCCTGGAAATTAAGACACAAGACGGCGCGGCGTGCGGTTTTAGTCGGTTAGATCCCGACATAACCACCCCCCGATGGCACGATAAAAAAAAGGGTGCAAAAAATTTAGGTAAAGTGCACATTAGTAGCGTGAGAGATTATCACTCGTAGTTGCCCCATAATATTATTGGGACTTGGAAGTTACTGAACACTGAATAATATACGATAGATATAATATACCTACGTAACGTAGTACATTGAAATAAGTTAATGGATAATTGATATCCATATGCAAAGTAAGTATGTTTCTAGGTAAGTATTTTTATTTATGTAGGTATATATATAATACTAGCTGTTGCCCGCGGCTCCGCCCGCGTGGATGTCGAAATCCGTTTCAAAAACTATCCTATCTCTCAAGTTGGATCGAACTGCACATGGTGTGCGAATTTTATTATAATCGGTAAAGTGTTTTATGAGTCCAGTGAGGACAAACATTGTGACACGAGATTTATATATATTAAGATGTATTTAATGCAGATATACCTATATATACTTATGTGTATGTATGTACCTACATAGGTAATTCTATGTAAAATGATTTTTTGTGCAAGGTCAGATTTAATATTTTCGAATTTTATTTAAGTAGGTACCTATGTAAAGTTTTAGAGCTAGGGTCGATAATAAACTTTGAATGTTATTATATACCACTGTGAGTCATGGCTGACATAGACACAAGTCTCACACAGACTGGTGCCGGGAACTCTGGGAAGCATAACTCAGTTCGGGTGCTGTGAATTCCTTTTAATACAATGTATGCCTACAATCAAACGAAATTTTGTCATAATTCATAATATTACTTAGAACTTATTTTTGGATAAGGAGTTGACATAAGTTCCGTTTGCCAAGAGCCCGGGCATCCAGAACATACACAGAGGCAAGTTCCTCGTAGTAAAATAAAGGCGCGTGAAGTAGGTATTTCATGTTTTCTCCAATTTTCGTGTTGGTAAATCGAAAAGGATATGAAATAAACCTGTTAAACTAAAGCTGTACTTAGTAGTACTATACGTTATTCTGTGGCTGTAGCAACAAGTAATCAACTTATTTTCTTTGAGCTTCTTATGCAGCTTTCCCGGCAACCAGTCCCGTAACTAAATATAAATGACACAAGCTGAGCCCGCGACTTGTTTTACGTAGACTTAGCTCTGCGTCTTAAAGTTTGCGAGGAAACTTAATTCTTTTCCTAAATAAAAGTAGTCTAAATTATGCCTTATAATATCAGCAATCTGTTAACGGTAAGGTAATCTCGTTTAAATTGGGCGAGACAATTTGAAGATTAGCCCGAACAGTGATATGAAAATTATTTAACGAGATCTCACTGTGCAACCACAGAATACCTACCTAACTTACAACTTGGTATAATGTATTCGATATTGGCATGGCTAGCGATAACATGAGATTTTATTATAATTTGGTTTGGTGTAAAATGCCCATTCTACCTATAAAATTATGTTTCAAATTCTACCTTTTATTGGTATGTTACACAAACTTAGTGATGAAAACGCGTATAGATATGAACGTTGTTCTGTTAGGACTATTAACAACTATCATTATTATTGAACACATCCATAGTTCAAAAGTGGTTTCAATAAGTGCTGAAAGTGACGAGGAAAACACTTTGAGACAAGCCTTGTATCTGGTCAAACTACTCAAAGCAGGTAGTTACCTAAATATTAGATAAATTAAGCTCCAAGCGAACTTCACTTCACTCCCGTAAAATTCTAGTCAGACAACTTATCCATAAAGAAACGGGGAGTACGAGAGCAGACTGAAATCCAAAGTGCAAGTTTTTGACAAGAAGAAGGAAATAAGGATATCTATAGGATCCATCGCCACGAACCACCAGTGGAGTCGATGTTACTTTAATATTCAATTTGATCACCTTGGACAATGCTGTCTGTCATTAAAAGTCCCTTCAAAATAAATCCAGCTTTCAAACATTAGCCAAGTCAAACACAGACTGACTAACAGTTCTGTTGATTAACACATTGGAATGAATGTGTCTAATGTATCTATTAATAGTCGATGTAAAAGTAGTTTTATAACTCCCAGGGAAAAAGTTAATTAAATGTATTTTAATGTTTAATTAATTGTTTTACGAAAGGTTTAAGAGCTAAGGTGATTTTATAATAAGTTAGGATTTGTTAACCAACATTCACATGTACCTACCCTTAATCGTTAAAAAAAACTTTAAGTTTACTTTTTATAACTAAGTACATGTAAACTTTTTTTAAGAATATATGAATAATTTGCGCGAAAACAGTGATCCTGTTACCAATGATACGGATGACGCAAATAGCACATGCCCGGAAGACGATTTCAATGCAACAACACCATTATCGTTTACTGTACCTGGTGAGTTCAGTCCAAGCTTATGTTTCATTCAATACCTAACCAATCACTAAACCACCTAAACAAGGATTGTGGGTTGGCATAGGTCAGTGACTGTCTTAAGAAAGATAAATAAACGCCGATTTAATCCACTTACATTATACCTAACACGTTTACAAAACATGTGCCGCGTTTAACAAATCTAATATCAATCTTGTTTATCTCATGAATACGAACTCGTCACTCACATGTATTCGGAACAATCAACAATAGGTTAACATTACGCATCTACTATCTTAAGCTGGGTCTACACATTGATTCGGCTTTTGGTTCTAGTTTTCAACCTGGTTTAATATTAGCCCTTACCTACCTGTTTTAAAGTATAGCGCTCCACCAAGAACCCTATCCAACCGTACCTGCTAGCCAATAGGTACACCTATTAATGGACGACGACGCGGCGCGGCGGCGCTCTGGCGCAAGCTTCACGGCAGGCGATAACAACCCGAATCGAGACAAGGAATTGGAGGGTTTCGGATGGGAAAGAGATTGAGATTGGCACTAACGCTGTGATGACCTGCCTGTGTTTAAGGGTTATAACGAAGAAAGAGAGCCCCGGTAAAGTCTGCCTTGTTGCCTTTTTCAGCGAGTATACCACCGGTGACGTTGACTTCACCACTGAAACTCTTTGCTCCACCATCATATGCAGCTCCTATGTTAGTTCCAAACGCATTGCCGGAATACATCGCACCTAATATACCCAATGAGGGTGGTCCACTATCAACTAATACTAATTTTCCACCACAAATGCTACAAGTTGGGCCAGCTCAATATATCCCACCAGGCGAAAATTATATTTATCCGTACAGTAAGTTACTCAGAACTATTAACTAATTAAACTAACTGGGGTGTATGAAGCCTCATGTAAACCTACGTACGAGCCGATACAACTGCTGATTGACTGAAAAAGTCCTGGCGTAGGCTTTCCTCTCGGGATTGGTACCTACGTCAGACGGCAGTCGCTCTCATAAAAGTCGTATACACCGCACTAAAAGGCGGAGAAATGAAAGCTCACACTAATGATGATGATGATGATAGGTTGCTATGAAGCTCTTGTCAATTATTTTTTTTAAATTCTCTTTATTAAATAATACGCACATTAAGTAGGTAATTTTACATTTTCATTATTGCCAGGCCATCAAATTCAAAGTGAATAGTTAAAAACCAAACTGCAAACAAATCTTGCTGTGCGTCAGCAGAATAAACATGATGACTTAGCATGAACACGTCATATGAATCCTATCAAAGCCTATGTAGTACCTACATCTTCCTTCATATTACACGCGATCTAGTTACATCGACAAGTAGTTAACAGTAGGTTCCAAACACTGAAATGTATTTATTAAACGGTTTTTTATTTAAATTAAGTGGATACATGCTCTTTTGTGGTTACTTAAAATTTACTTAAGAAAACTATAACGTTTTGTTTTTGTGGTCCATCAATTAACTTCAAGAAGTTAAGTATTTAAAATAATTTAATGTTTAAAGTTGACACAGTAATATTTTGATTGTACGTTTCGAGTATTCCCTTAGGTGGTTCGGACGAGGGATGATTAACGAAACAGTATAGGGATGGTGGCTGGGTATGAGTGGAGGCGTAGGTAGGTATTTATGTCAATCAGATCGAGGACGTTTCTAAAGAAAAGCCAGGTAGTGTATCCACAACTGACAACGCGACAACCGGTGTAGTACCTATGACATCAATTAATGACAGTAGATATCTACGTAAAGCATTTTATACCGATTAGTTTATTATCAATTATTTATATTTTAATGTAGGTAGGCACCTGTTCAAGTTATGCCCCAGAATTCAAATGTAAAATTATAATTTGAAATGAAAGTAATTTTACAAACAATCCTCATTTGTTCAAATAGGTAGGTAAATAACAACATGTAGGTAAGTATCTAGATACTTACATGTTGTTATTTAGGTACATACCTACGTACCAACATAATACAATTTAAAAAATATAGGTGTGTAGGTACCTAAACACATTACATAATATATTTAAACAAACCTACAGCACAGAATGAATATAATAGTACTACTTTACCTATCTATAGTATTATGCGTCAAAGAACTCCACCCCATCGACGTGTAGTGGTCAGGAAGCTGGCGGCATTGCCCCGTTGAATGGCTGTGCCTCGCGACTTCACGCTCGTGCCACAAATGTCCATGTCTGATTCATGTCCGATTGAAAAAGGAAATGTGCCCAATTTGTTCACATATTTTCATTCGTCATTTATTGATATCAATTTTATTCCAGGAATCAACCAACGGCGAGTGATGCCCGCAGATGATGATTACGGTTCGTAATTAAATCATTAATCAATAGGTACAGTACTGTCAACCTTTCTTGATAGCAGAGAGACAGAGAACAGTTCTGCCATTGCGGCGTGGGTCTATTCTTCCTCTGATACCTATGTGATTTATTATTGACGCTAACCGTTCAAGTGTGTCCACTATTGTTAACGCGAATTAACACAGTATTTATCTCGATAGTGGGCAGTGACGTTGTCCTTTATTGTGATTGTGACCCCGGAGTTGTACGACAAAATACAATGCGGTAGGTACCTACATTATGTACATTGCGATATCAGTAATAGAATTGAGATATCATACCTTACATCAATTTAATATAATATTATGTAGGTATTGATTAACTTTATAATGTTCAACATTACTTATTTTATTAACTATATCGTATTTGCTAGGTGGTCTAATGCCAAGATTTGGTAATATTCGATATCGGAACCGAATAGTCAATAATCACTGGTGCTTTTTTGGGCACAGAATGCAATTAGTAGAGTTAAAGCAACTCAACCAATTTGCCTCGTTCAGGCATGTTATTGGTCCCTTTGATATTTTGGCCTATGTAAGGAAGACGTGCTTAGGCCAAAATATCAAAGTGACAATCATATCATATGTATGTAGGTATACATATTTACATTTATATACATATAGTAACACTATTTATTACTCGAGAACGGCTGAACCGATTAGACTCAAAATTGGTGGGGAGATAGCTTAGAACTGGGAGACGGACATAGAATACTTTTTATACTGCCACGGAGACGGAGTATGCCAAGGGCGAAGCCACGGGAGCTAGTAATATAATTAAAACTTACCTTCCCATTTTTAGGTGGATATAGAAGAGCATACGACGATTCACAGCGCGCTGCGCGTCGGCGTATGGACACTATGAACTATGGTAGGCAAATTCTCATTTGTATAAAACTAATCACGGGCTCAAAGAGCTCGCCCTTTTGTTTGCTCGCTCCTATTATTGGCTTTTTGGTTGACCATTTAGTGCACATGCGGTAAGTACGTATACCAATATCTATAGGTATTAGGGGAATAGGGGGGTAGGTATTGAGAGCCAGTCGTAGGTATTTAGGACTAATTATACACTGTAGAATGCTTATTTCGGTTGCGACGGGTAAAGGGGTAAGGGAGGGTAATGCGCGAATGGCCGGACCTAGGTGCACTTCATACCCACACACAGATCGGACGCAAATAAGTTTCTTGATGAGAACTTAAAGCTGATTCATTGATTAGTTATGGTGTTCAAAATACCAAAAATTATCATAAAACCTTGACTCAAAAAGTAATTGAACTTATTCCTTAAGTGGTTCCCATATAGTTGTGTGACCATTTTAATCTATTTTTAGGGGACAATTACAGACGGTTTGGCCACATTGAAGAACCAGTTTTACTTAGTGAGCAGGCTTTATATAAAGGTAATGTAAATATTTTGCTTACTCACAATACTTGCTAATAATATTCTGCTGATTTTGCAATATATAAGCCCTGTAGATTATACCCTCAAAGTAGAAAAGAAGTGCAAACTTTGGACTCCATTGAGCAAACGCTTTGAGAATAAAATTATGAAAAGTACTTAAGTACTTAGTAAAGTATATCTTTTTTAGGATACAGAAGAGTAGCCGATGGTGGTGGAGAAATCAGTACCGGCACTCAGGTACTAACTGGTAAGTATGGTTTTAGGTAACAAACGCAATCCTTATAATTTATATTTAGTCCTGTGTAGGTATGTAACTATTATTTAGCTAAGTTACAAGCTACCACTCTTTTCACAGAAGGAACCGGTGCATTTACAAAAATGAACGAAACTATTGCGATTGGTGACACAGGTTAGTCATTAATTGTGTCTGTCCGATATAACCTGTGTAGTAGCTAAGTATGCGTACGTATATTATTTTGTAATTACTTTATCTTGCCGCACAAATTATGCAGTAGGTACCTACTGTTCCTAGGTGTAGTTAGTCAGTCTACCTACGTACTTTCTATATGTACTATATAAATATAATAATAGATATAGTTATAGATATACATAATTATGTACCTACAATAAAACTGTAAAGAGGTCAATACTGTACCTACATTGAATATGTTTACAAAATAACTATTGGGGGATGATTGGTGATCGATACTAATGCAAAAAATGCAATCAGTAATTTTGTTGTCTTTCTGTCTGCCTGTATGAGCACGCATGGATCAAAAACTACTGGAGGGATTTTGATGCGGTTTTTTGAAGTGAAAACTTCTTTAGCGGCGCTGAGCACTTTTTTTTGTATGGGTAAAAACTTTCAAACTCGCGTCAGGGTCACGTGATGCTGATCGAAAAAGCGTAAGATCGAGGGGAAGGGAGAGGAACTAGTATCTCCCACTCTTTCTACCGTGCCTGAGTGTGCTGCTCTGTTTAGGCGGCACAGGGCGCTTGCGCGAATGACCGTGTGTGTTTATGTACAGCGTCCCACGCGTATCCAAGGATGGTGACAGCTGATTGCTTGACTGTTGTGTAGTAAATACACTGTTGTGTATTCGTAAATGTGAATTGTTTAAATTATGGAAATCGAACAAAGTGAATCTATTAATGAAAAAAGTGATGATGAAGTAGTGAAAGAAAATGAGTAAGTACTTTATAAATTACTAGATGAAAAACTCTTACTTGGCTTTAGCCCGTAACTGCCGTCAAGAAAACCAGCTATAAGCTGAGAACTATAAAACGTAAAAAAACGAATAATAATAATAGTAATAAATATAATTTTAATAATAAGATTAGGTTTCGATCTAGTCTGTATTGACACATAATAGATGTAATATTTGTAATATGTTTATACTTTATAGCATTAACCTACATTTTCATGACACCACAATAAGCCCATTTGCGGTGTAGGTTTACCAAAAAAATAATTTCGAATAAAAATAAATGACATTGAAGTTTTCACTTCTGCCGGCACTCCCGGAGTGCTATTTTTTTTTTATTAGAAAGGTTTTGGCTAGATGAGTGGAGATCAGTAGAGTGAAGAGTGGAGTGGAGAGTGGAGTGGAGAGCGGAGTGGAGAGTGGAGTGCAGAGTGGAGTGGAGAGTGGAGTGGAGAGTGAAGTGAACAGTGGAGTAGTGAATGGGGTCGTGAGTGGAGTGGTAAGCCGTTTTTTAACCCCCGACGGAAACCCGAACGGGGTGTTATGAGTTTGACGTGTGTGTGTGTGTGTTTGTAAGTCTGTCTGTGGCATCGTAGCTCCCAAACGGATGAACCGATTTTGATTCTGTTTCTTTTGTTTGAAAGATGGGTTGGGGGAGAGTGTTCTTAGCTATGTTTTATAAAAATCGGTTAAGCCATTTCAAAGATATGGGGGGTGGAAGTGGTGATGAAAAATTGAATGTGTTCAAATATACTCGTGTTGGGTATCTAATGAAAGGTCATAACTTATACATTACGATACCGCAAGTTTTATGAAAATCGGTTTAGCCATTCGAAAGATATGAGGCGTGGAATGTATTTCTAATTCTGTAACCACACTCCGCGCAATTCACATTAGCTCTGAATAATTGTTGATAGACTATACATATGTTGATATTAAATAATGAATTAGCTATTATACTTAAGTTACCCCTATAAAAAGCATGAAATATAAAAATTAAATTAAAAATTTAAAAAACCCCCGACTCACAAAAAAAGAACAATAAAGAACCTGTGAAAAGTAAAAAATAACTATTATATTATGACCTATCTACCCTAAGTATTGAACCTTTATTATTATTATAGGTAGCTATATTATTTACGTATTCATATTTTTAACTAACAGTTTGTCTCGTCGGGGACCGCTCACCTGCTAATCATAACCTAATCGTACGTCTGTCTCGCAAGATCCTAACTGTAGATGTTTTGCGGTCCCCCCGACGAGACAAACTGTTAGTTAAAAATATGAATACGTAAATAATATAGCTACCTATAATAATAATAAAGGTTCAATACTTAGGGTAGATAGGTCATAATATAATAGTTATTTTTTACTTTTCACAGGTTCTTTATTGTTCTTTTTTTGTGAGTCGGGGGTTTTTTAAAATAGACATGATGCCGCGATACCGACCTCCATGTGGGCGAAGCATATGATGATTAATCGTTACAAACGCAAACCTCATAATTTAGTCTTTATTCCTGTGTAGGCCTGTCACTAATATTACTATATTTCTACTCACAGGAGTAAACGATGCATTTACAAAAATGAATGAAAGTATTGCGATTGGTGCCACAGGTTAGTCATTTGCACATTATCTGTAACATTTTGTAATTATCTCTTGCCCTGCTAATTATGCACCATGCGATTCAAATTCATTCCGTACTCATCAAAACTGTACAGCTAGCAACAAAATTTCCATGGCGCGTCGGATAGGTTCATACCTACTTACTACGTGTATTTGTAACAACACAACGACTTAATTTTTATATCCTTTCATTAAATACTTACATAACATATTTTTTAGTAATAGCTAATAATTGATTAGTGCCGTAGTGTGTTGCTAGCTACGCTCCCAAAGCCATTGATATTTATTATATTTTCGATTTTTCTCCATTTTGTTGCGTCCTTGTTGACTTTTGTTGTTGCGTTGTGTTTGTTAAGCCGGGTCCACAGCGCCAATTTTCTAACATAACGTCATGTTAACAAAACACGTTACCAAAACATGTTAGTAAATTGTTTTTGTTTCATTTCAAAAATTAGCTCAGTGGCCAGCAGACGGGTGTGGGCTGGCTCTCCGAGCGCAGACGGGGATGACTCGCTCTACCTCATCTTTCGGGGGGTCGAAGGGGGGCATTTTAATACAGCTGGATTACGAGGGATATGCCTATTGGGCAACCTTCTGTAGGTAATTCACGATGTGCCATTTTACAGGCTTATTTTGAACTAGGTAGTACTATAACTTTGTTATAGATAATAATAATATAGATAATATAGATAATAAGAAATAGGTAGTACAGTCGCCATCAGATATATGGTAGCGGTCAAGGTACTCAAATACTTCGAAGCAACTCTATTTTTCAATATATTAGCTACGCTAAATACGAACTATAATATCGGACCATACAATTCATCAAAAATTTAAGAGCAGTGACTTTTCAATAAGTTCGTGACATATAAGTATGTAAATATATCGGAACAAACAGAAGTCAAAGTTATAGCTCAGTAATGTTGATCATAAATATCGGAACATTTATGGAAATTATACCTACCGTAAGTTTGTGGCACACAATTCAAATTTGAATTCATTACTATATTGACTAAGTTGTCAAATTAATTATGATTTCGAGGGTATTGGGGGTGTGCAAGTGCGTTTCCTAAATACACGAAGTTTTCAAGCTGTATTAATTCTACCTTTTTTTTTTATCGTGGGAAATACCCATGGATACTACCCCCGTCGGCCATCGGGGGTGGTTATGTCGGGATCGAACCGACTAAAACCGCACGCCGTCTCGGGCCTTAGTAACCAGGGTGTAAGGTTACCCAATGGGCATATCCCTCGCACCCCAGCAGACCCCGGGCCATCTACGGTTTTAAGATGGCCCCCTCGACCCCCCAAAAGGGGGGGGTGGGGCGAGCATCGCGCCACTTCGCTGACGGTGGGGTGTAGGGTGACAGGAGGCCGTCCTGTCACCCAACCGTCGGCGCACAGACAATTAGCTCGCCCCCCGCTCGCTCCCCACTGTGCCATCTGCTAGTCAGAGGGACACGTGGAGAGCCTCGGAGCAGCCCTCTAGAGGGCCACTCCCACCCCGGCCGGATTGGCCGCAGGCAGCAGCGTCTCCCGTGGCGAGTGGGAGGCGCTGCTCGCCTCCGTTGCCCAGGTGCACCACGTGGAGGTTCCGGCCCGCACCCGGTTCCGGCCCGCACCCTGTATTAATTCTACCTCATTCTATTTTTTATTGATAGTTATTCAGTAGTAAGGTAAATAAAATCGTGTAATTAAGCAGAAAATACTTTTTATTTTAAAATTTAAAAAGACTACCCGTAAACTAAAATGTCAAATTTTCTCTGCCAGTGAAAAGGTAACATTAGTACCCCGTATAACCTCCTTCGGCATTTAATACATTCTGTAATCGCCTTCGCATAGAACCAACCAGGTTTTCACACACGTTTCGTCCTCGAAAAGACTCACAAAAGTTCATAGCGTGGCGTCTTAAAGCATCTTTGGTGCGACACTGGTTTCCGTCCCACTCTTGTACCATTTTACCCCATAGATTCTCATTCTTCATTCTTCTTCAATATCTACGCGGTAATCATGATCATGGGAAAAATATTTTCTAAGACTAAATAGCTATTCTCATTAAAGTCAACATTTGACTAAATATGAGGAATAACTACATAACTATTAAGTAATCTGTGGAATAACCATTACGAGAAGTTGACAAAGTCAAGAATGTAGAAATTTAATGAGAAAACCAGCAAATCAAATATCGAACAAAGTTTGAAGTACCTATTGATAACTCGTCAAAAGAGTTCGTATGTGAAAGATAATCAAATCAAAGAGGTTCTAATCGACAATTAACACGTGACACTCAAATCATCGTATTTGACAACTTACGGTATGTTTTCCATTATAATGTTCCGATATTTATGATCATTACTGAGCTATAAATTTGACTTCTGTTCGTTCCGATATATTTACATACTTGTATGGTCCGATATTATAGTTCGTATTTAGCGTAGCTAATATATTGAAAAATAGAGTTGCTCCGAAGTATTTGAGTACCTTGACCGCTACCATATATCTGATGGCGACTGTACTTGCAGTCTATTAGTTAAATGTTTGTTTTCCAGTTCCAAACAAAACTAAATCTTTGCCACTGAAAACGTCAGAAAGCACGACAACGAAATCACCCTTTGTACCATCGGTATCAAAAAGTCTGAAAGCAAGGACATCCCCGTCTACTTCAAAAATACATAAACAAAGACCAGAGCGGCTGAATAACGCCAACACTTTGCAACCCCTGGGAAGAGGTGACTTTTCTTAACTATATAGGTACACTAGGTTCCAGCCCCCTTTGCCTGCGAGGAGGGGAAGGTGGGTGTATTTTATAGTGCTTAGGTGGCAGACAAGCACACGGCCTACCTGATGGTAAGCGGTCACCTTGGCCTATGGACGTGTGCAACAACAGGAGTATCACACTCGCACACATTTTTATCCTGTGGGATATTGCCGCACGAAAAAAAGGCACAGTGGATCAGCAGGCTTTGAGTGAAACGAAGAAGTTGAAATCAGCTTGCGGAAGAGAAAGTTATACCTAACAGCACATAATAGGTAGGTAACATTACAATCACATCACACCGCAGAGTAAATTATGCTAGGTAGGTAGGTAGGTACATACTTACCTAAATCTATGCAGCGCAAAAAAGAAACAAAATATGTAAGTACCTATTTGATTGGTTATAATTTTCAAACTATCTAGATAGATATATTATTATGCCCTATTGATTTCATATCTCACGGCCAGTCTGAAAAACAATAGAAATATAATTTAACTTCTCTTTTTCTAAAAACAGCCTCTAAAGCCGACATTTGGAAGGACATCAAACAGGTCAGGAAAGAAAACGTCGCTCGTCAAAGGACAACTATCGAAAGACCGTCTGTTGAAGATCGTGTAGCGTCAGAAGTTGTTTCACAATTATTAAACGAGATCAAAGGGACAAAATATGAAAAAAGTACAGCGATTCTTCGAGAAGGCATGGACATCAACAATGAGCTGTACGATACACCCACATTTACAAGAAGTACTATGAAAATATTTTTACAAGCTAGCTCAAGAATGCAAATTCCATTTTCTGAAAATAATGCTTTTTGCCATTTATACCCGCATAGTAAGTTATGTGGATCGGGTATGTGAAACAACAGAGCAATGTGATAGTACCTACCTACCCTTGTTAAATCTACCTACCTATAGGTATGTACGTAGGTGGGTATGTGTTACAGTTAAAACTAGTTTTTAGATAGAACGCGCTCAGACTAGAAGAATTCTTGTAGCCTGAGAGAACGCGTTTTTCCTAGTTAGAACTAGTTTTTACTGCATGCCTTTGTTAATTACTAGAGTTAACTAATACTCAAATCGAATATTAGTTAAAACTAGTTGTTACCTACTGGATAAAACGCGTTTTTCCAAAGCGATTCAGTTATAAATCTTATAAGCACGTAGTACCAGCAAGCGAAGCGAGCTCGTCACTAGTGGACATCGCACGCCCCGACTCATATAGGTATATGGTAGAAGGGCCAGAACCTTTCGTGCTTTGATTATATAATTAATGACATTTAGGTACCTATATAATCGGTCATCAGTTAGGTTACTTATGACTTAACACGAAGGGTTAAATAAATACGAGTATTATTAAAACCTTATAATTAAATACCTTATTTAAAACTATATCTGGTAGGTATTCAATCCTAATTAGTTTTATCTATAGTCATTCCACTCCTTATTTTTGCGTTTGACAGCAGTTTTAGAATGTAACTGTTGCATTAATCCTACAAGTAAACTTGGAAATGCGTGACCAAGAAATTATATAAACTGGCGTATCATATGTATCTTCCCTATTTATAACTCATTACCAAAATTAAAATGCTTTAATTGTTTTGGTTGATTTAAAATTTACGATTATTTGCTCACTCAATGAAAACGGCTACACTCTACCATGTCTAGTGTTGGGATCGAATGAAATCGCTGCAAATTACGAATCTAAAATAATCGTTCAAACTTAGGTACTTACATTTACGTCAACATAAAAGTTGTTGTAACATGTAAGCTTTGTTTTTATAGTGTATTATGAATTCTTGTACGTGTTTTCAATGGCTAATCATCTCATCAAAATATTTAAGTTGTGTTGTGTAGGGTAATAGTTTTCATTAATATTATACGTAGGTACGAAAAGCCGCGGTAGCCTAGTGGTTTGGGTAATGGACTGCTGAGACGAGGTCTCGGGTTTGATCCCAGGTTCACTATGGCACACACCAATGACTTTTCGATGCTTTTCGAAGTTATGTGTGTATTTATCGCAGGTTTATTAGTGCCTCGGAGAGCACGTTAAGCCGTCGGTCCCGGTTGCCATACAAACATCTATGGCAGTCGTTACGGGTAGTTGGAGCCCACAAAAGTCCAACCAGTCTAACTTGGAACTTCGATATCGCCATTGGTCATTGGACCATTGGTTGTGGAGGTCAGATGGCAGTCGCTCCACGGAAAATATCGAAGTTCAGCCGCATCACAGTGAGACTGGAAAGCCTACCTCAACTGAGTTGGGAAAAGGTTCAGAGAATGATGATGATGTAGGTACGAAAAGCACTGAGCCCACTCGTATTCGACGGCCTTTTGAAACGCAGCCACAGCTTCTTCGGCATCCATAAAACGTTTATCTCGGTATTTTCTTCCTTTTTCGGAAATAAATAAAAATCGCAAGGTGTGAGGTCAGGGCTATTATACGGCGGGTGACCCAGTAATTCCGCAAATTGTTTTTACCATGACAAAACAATGGAGCCTAAACTCGATAGGCTTATCTTATTGGCGGGGTGCGGGCCGGAACCTCCACGTGGTGCACCTGGGCAACGGAGGCAAGCAGCCCCTCCCACTCGTCACGGGAGACGCTACTGCCTGCGGCCAATCCGGCCGGGGTGGGAGTGGTCCTCTAGAGGGCTGCTCCGAGGCTCTCCACGTGTCCCTCTGACTAGCAGATGGCACAGACGGTTGGGTGACAGCACGGCCTCCTGTCACCCTGCACCCCACCGTCGGTGAAGTGGCGCGATGCTCACCCCACCCCCCCTTTCGGGGGGTCGAGGGGGCCATCTTAAAACCGTAGATGGCCTGGGGTCAGCTGGGGTGCGAGGGATATGCCCATTGGGTAAACTTACACCCCGGTTACTAAGGCCCGAGACGGCGTGCGGTTTTAGTCGGTTCGATCCCGACATAACCACCCCCGATGGCCGACGGGGGCGGTATCCATGGGGATTTCCGCACGATAAAAAAATAAAATAAAAGACTTATCTTATTGGCGTAAACCCATGACAGATGATCGGTATGAACAGCCTATAAGTGTCGTCGAATAATTGATACATTCAGGAGGAGGAGGATGGACGTAAAAAGTACTGAACGGGGTTTGATGCGGTTTTTTTTATTAGAAAGGTCTTGGTTAGACTCAAAATCTTACACATATTTGATCACAATCGGCTCATTAGAACATGCGATATATTAAAAAAACGCGCAAATCGACGTCCACGCGGGCGGAGCCGCGGGCAACAGCTAGTACAGAATATAAATGATTTTTGACTTTGATTTTGACTTTGACATTGTACACGAAAAAAGAATGTTTATTACAAAACATAAAATTTTGTAGGAAGATCCAATAATAGCCATTATTTAATATTATCATTATTATAAAAATAAAAATATTTTTAACAGGTTTTATTGCGAATTATTTTATTCAATTATACGTCTGGCACGCAAAAGCAGTATAAAAATTTGAATATCGAGCAGAAATAAAATAAATTGAAGTTTGAAATCGATTGCAACTTCTTCAGAGACTAAGTCGATTATTGTTTGAAATCGGTCGGAAAACGCATTTGGACATAACTATTTGACAAAATTGAAATGTCAAACGCAAAATAAAGGAGTGGATTGATTATAGTGCTAGTTTTAACGTGCACGCTCACGTTACGTCACGTTGATTGAGGGACCAAATTTAAAATGACCGTATTTTAAACCTTTGAATGTGTCAGCCTTGAGTAGAAGTTCTCAATAATTGTACATTCCAAGCAATAATTTGTACGAGTAGCCACTCAAAAGTTACAAGCGGTTGAAGGTGATCCCTCAATCGAAAAACTGAGGTATTCAGATATCATAACCTATAGTTGTCACAAAATAAAAGGCCCACTTTGACAGTTCGTGCCCATGAAGTTTTTAATTTTTTATCAATTGAAATGTTCTAAAGGTAATTACATTTTTCATTGACAGGTACCGCCCACTCGGCTAAGTGCTGTGCATAACGATTTTTTCATGTTGTTCACAGACTAATAATAATCAGTTAAGGAAAGAAAATATGGAGTGAGATATTTTTTTTCAAGCCCGACGCGACCTTTTATTTTTATTTATTTAAATACTTGTGTTTAGATTCTGAAGACTGAATTAATTATTCTTGTTGTTTTTGTGATAGAGTGAATGTTATTGTAACAAAAATAATAAATATAAGTAAATTGACCATTCATAACATTTTATCGTTTTAAAATACCTACAAAATCAAAAGTTAAGCTAATTTTTCTAATCAGAACTTTAATCCAATGCAGTTTACATACATATTCAAATCGATTAAATCCCCATGCAAACTGGATTCGATTCATTCTGAGTATCAAATACCGAATCGTATAGGTACATAACTAGTTACGCCATGAGGATAAACGTCAAAACGGGCCTTTTATTTTGTGTTGAGTATAGACAACACTACACTCCACCGTCGGCGAAGTGGCGCGATGCACACCCCCCCCCTCCCCCCTTTAGGGGGGTGGAGGCGCGATGCACCCCCCCCCCCTTTCGGGGGGTGGAGGGCCCCCCTCCACCCCCCGATCATCCATCCATCCATCTACGGTTTTAAGATTTCTTGGTGAATAATGGGCAGGACTTCGTATTGTTTACCGTCGATTTAAGGGCTGGGAGTGGGTGGTGAGAAGGGGGGGGGGGTGTATAAAAGGCTGGACGCCCCCCCCCCCCAAGTATGCAGCAGACATGGCTTCTGCCACGGCTCCGGGGCGGTCTCATGCAAGCTTATCGTCGCAGATGTGTTTCACACTCACCATCGCAGCTTCAACTTACTGGTCGGCTTCGCCAAAAATGCAATAAATATTTTTTTGTCTTTCTGTTTGTACCTATGTGCACGCATGCATCAAAAACTACTGGAGGGATTTTGATCATACTTGGTACGAGTCCATGGTCAACAATATTATAGACTACTTTTTATAAGTACAAACTGATACCTGTATGTAGCTTCATTTTTAAGGTCGTTTTTGGTCATACCTCCGGTTCTACTTAACCAATTACAACCAAACACGGTAACCTACTAAATAAGGCGGCGAGCTTCCTTTTTACCCGACTGCGCAACGCAAAGGAGTGGTAATGTGTTTAACAGCCTATGTATGTATGTATGTATGTATGTATGTATGTATGTTTGTATGTTCCTTTGAAGCACTATACAGACCAAACGCCTGGGCCGATTTTCATGATTCACACGTCAATCGATTCCTCTTAGTTCGGCGAGTGTCACTAAAGACATGACGTCAGTGAAAATTTAATATGGCGACTACTGGCCGCCATATTGTGAAAATTAAAAAAATGAAAGTCAGCAAACTATGTCAAGTGGGGTATCGTTGAATAGGTATTTAAAAATCATTTTTAGTTTCCTTTCAACATTTTTCGATTCCATTAACCATTTAGGATCTATAACGATTTAAATTTGCGTAACAACAATTCATAAGTTTTTATTAGACAGTAGAAAGTCCAATCGGGTAAATAGCTGGCTAGGACACTTATAACTAAAAAGTATAAAATAAAAAAATATAATTTAGAAATTAAAAAACCCGACTGCGTAAAAAACTAAAAAGAAAAAAACAAGCACTCAGATGTTCGGTGGTCTAGAAACATAACAACTTAACAGTCGGGATCCATTGAAAAATAAGATTGGCTGTTAAATAGTGGATCCCGACTGTTAAGTTGTTATGTTTCTAGACCACCGAACATCTGAGTGCTTGTTTTTTTCTTTTTAGTTTTTTTTAAATCTGAAGTGGCCCTTCAATCCATATGGACATTAAATTTTGAGTCTAAACCTAAGTAAGACCTTTCTAATCAGCGATGTTTATACGAGTAGAGATCCTACGTTCTGGCCACTTTAGGACGGATTCCATTTCGGACGAGTTCCAAAAAAATACCATTCGTATTATTAATTTAAATCCTAGTGTATTAAAGAATAAAATGAAATACCTACCTATCTATTTATAGGGTCCGTAACTTAATTTCGAAAGACATAATGTTAGATTATTGGAATATCGACTGAACGATTGTGGAAATAGAGTACCTAGGTACCTATATTGCAAAATAACTTGTTGCCAAACGCTGCTTCGACTGAACGATTCTTCGAATACTTTTTAATCGATGGACTGATCTTTCGAAAGTTAAATTCAGAGTATTTACATGCAAATTATTTTATGTCAATATTGTTTAATTAATAATTATACATTTATACTCGTAATATGCCAGCATTTCGTATCTATTATCAAGCTATTATCCTAGGAAGGATATCCAATACAAAGTGTCTAATATCGTGCTATGGTATTAGAGAAGTATGACACTTGACACTACTTACTACTAGTCCCAAGAAGTGGTGCCAAAGGTAATGTGGTATTATTTAGCTGTAATAGGAGAACTATTTACAGAAATTACAGAATCTATTAAAACTATTTAAACCTGCCACTGTTTCCGCCCAATGTGGAACTCGTCCGAAATGGAATCCGTCCTAAGTGGCTAGAAGGGACCAGCGTTCCAGTAGAGTGAAGAGTGGAGTGTGGAGTAAATACTGGAGTAGTGAGTGAAGTGGCGAGCCGTTTTTTTTTTCAAAATAGATTTGGTAGGTACCTACTGTAAAAAATTAGCCCAAATGCGCTTAAACCAACGCTTGGTCTGAGTAAACGATCTTTTTGCTTCAATAATTTTGCTACATATCACGTGCGCTGTAAGTTGAGACTAGGGTTGCCACCCGTACTTTATTATAAAGTATTGTACGTTATTTCAGGTAATTGTACTTTATACTTTATAAGATCAATAAAGTACACGAAAATACTTTATTTTGCAATATTTAATTTCTTTGAAATTTTGTAAAGTATAGTAGATTATTTTGTTAAACGAAATGTATCGATTGCTGATTTGGTGCTGAATCGATGTCACATATCGCACTCACACAAAAATGGCAGCAGGAATTTAATAAGAGTAATGATATTTTTTTGAATTTGTAGGTATAAAGTAATTTCATTTTTATTGTCTACTAGCTGTTGCCCGCGGCTCCACCCGCGTGGATGTCGGTTATCGCGACCAAACATCAGCCTATGTTCATTCTCGTGGTCTAATCTACTCCTATACCAAATTTCATCAAAATCGGTTCAGCGGTTCAGGCGTGAAAGCGTAGCAGACAGACAGACAGACAGAGTTACTTTCGCATTTATAATATTAGTATGGATTCCGGCCACATCAGCATTCACTGAAAGAGTTTTTCTATGATGAATAGTAAATGGCAAGACGATAGTAACAAAGCGTCTCTGAATTTGATAAAAAACTAATTACTTATTTATTATAATAAAAAAAACAATAAAAATATGCTTATAAATATAATAATAAGGAAAAATATATTAAAAAATAATTGTACTTTATTTTGATACTACATACTTTTTTTTTCTTGCCTATAATAACCAATGTACTTTATTTGCAAAAATAAAAGGTGGCAACCCTAGTTGAGACGGTCAGGTCTCAACTTGTGGGAACTATGTTCTGGAACATATATCAATAAACTGTACATAGGTACTTACCTAAACCACATGAATAGCTATGGAACTACTGGGAGGAAAAAATCCCAGTAGTTCCATAATGGAACTAGAGAATGGAACTACTGGGATACGGCGGTACTGTCCGTACCTAAACTGTACCTCATAAAACTGTCAATAAAAAATTTGATTACGCGTGACATCTGTCAAATCAAAAATAAAAAATTTTACTGCTCATTTATTTGATTTAAACGAATGGCAATAGGTATATATGTTTGTCGATCAATTTGCAATAGGCGCTTGTTTTCGTTACATAGGTACATTTTTTTATATTGGACACGTCAACATGACTTCACTTCGCCTGATGGTAAGCTAAAGGTAAAGTTTCAGGATCGGGGGTAACCACCATACACCGATAGTGCTACAGCAGTGGTGGCCCTCAGCTTGACGGCCTCATCAAATGCTTTGTCACGCCCCGTTTAAACGGGTTTTTGCCCGTGGTACCGGGACTATAGGAGGAAGGAAAAACATGTGATGGTGAAGAATTCCAAGGCTTTATGGTGCGGCAAAGAAAAGAGACACCGAACCGCTTGGTTCTTGATGGAATTGTTTCCACTGTATGTGGATGATACCTCAGCCTGGCACGTTTTTTATAACCTACTTAGGTGGCAGCCAAGCGTGTGCAACACCAGATTATGTACCTAGGTCTATATAGGAAAGAGAGGGTGGGATTAATTGGAAAAGCTCATCAGAACACTCGACATTGTAGAGGCGGTAAAAACTGCCAAAGACATATCAGGACGCGACGACGCGGTTCGAAAGTGATGGTGACTTCAGGACTCCCAATAACACGGACCAGATGCCGCTGCAATTTGTCGAGAGCATCTAGGAGGTACTGTGCAGAGCCATCCCAGTGATGAGAACAGTATTCGAAGTCGGAACGGATTTGTAACTTGTATAGAAGACACGCTCGCTTCTTTGGCGTGAAAAACCGCCTCGGTTTTTTCTTAACCAGTTAAGAAAAAACAGTTATGAAAGTGGCCGAAAGGCACCTAGGTAGGTATTATTTCGAACTATAGCATGAGTAGGTAAACTGCGGTCCGGCCACAGAGGACCACACTAGAGAACGTGTCTACACCTAGCGGGATCCCCTGTCTGTGAGACTTATGAATGATGCAGAGAATTAGTTCTGGATTTGTTCTATTGAATTATGCTGGAATCAGAATTAGTTCCGTATAATAAACGGAAATATAAACTTTTCTAACCGACCTCCAGCCAGCGGGATATTTACCAAAATTAAGTCTGGGGAACTATAAATTGGTATTACCTTTTAGTTCTGTCTTTGTTCTGTTTAACAAAACAAAAAACATACTTCTAGCGTCCCTACTTCAGCCACAATCAAGCTGAAACGAAACCTCCAGTCAGCGGACTTTTTCTCTCAGGGACATTTTTTTGTAACTTTTACACTAAATTGATAACATTTAAACTATTTACGACTATAATTTTACTTATAGTTGTCACAAAATAAAAGGCCCACTTTGACAGTTCGTGCCCATAAAGTTCTTAATTTTTTATCAATTAAAATGTTCTAAAGGTAATTACATTTTTTATTGACAGGTACCGCCCACTCGGCTAAGTGCTGTACATAACGATTTTTTCATGTAGTCCACAGACTATTAATAATCAGTTAAGGAAAGAAAATATCGAGTGAGATATTTTTTTTTCAAGTCCGACGCGCACTTTTATTTTTATTTATTTTAATACTTGTGTTTAGATTCTGAAGACTGATTTAATTATTCTTGTTGTTTTTGTGATTGAGTGAATGTTATTGTAAAAAAAATATTAAATATAAGTAAATTCTGGAGCGTCAGTGAAAAGTGATACATCTCGAGTTATATCACTTTTAATTTTTTTTCATAAAGAGGATCTATAAAAAATTATCTATCTTTGACTCTTATCCCCGTATCTCTAAGGTTTAAAATGAGCGAGTTGATTTGGAGCATAATGATATAACTGAACGTTTTTTTACCATTTCAATTGTGTAAAATAATACTTTTAAAATTATATCAAATTGAACTAAGCAATATTCAATGTATAATAATACAAATTGAATCAACGAGTTTTACACAATGTAAATGTATACATTAGAATTAGTACATTGTAATATAAGTACACTTCCATTAATATACATTTTAAAACTTCTTTACATTCGTTCGTGAAAAGTGATACAATTATAGTTGTACCAAAAACACAAGCTTATTCAAATATTTACATTATTTAAAATTAAGTGAAAAGTGATACAAATCCTCAGCGGTACTTACCTAGCGTACACCTCCCGCGATACCTACCCGCATTGAACACTGTGTGAACGGAGTGGTAATATCGAGGGTTTGGTGTTAAAACCCGATAAGTAAAAAAAACGAAAGTAGTTTTAATAGCCCACTAGAATCAGAATATTTTGCTTTTCCTAGTGATGTTTTCAGATAACCCTATTTTATGTGATATACTAACCAAATAAGCCAGTAAATGCATTATTAAATAAGAATTTATGATAATCTATGTAATATTTATTGTGGTGCTGTTCTGGCGTGAAGTACTGTCGCACCTGGCCAAAAACCAAAAAGTGTCTTGCGCATTTGTGGACTTGGAAGCGGGCTCTGAAGTCATTGTACAAGGGCTCCAGAGCCTGTGTTAGGATTAATGGTGCTTACACAGACTGATTTGGCATCTCAAAAGGTGTCAGGCAGGGATGTGGAACCTCACCTTGGCTGTTCAATTTATTCATGTATAGCTGTATGAGTGATATGAAAGGATGTTTATGTGGCATAAAAATGGGAGATCTGCATGTTTAGCGCCTCCTATACGCCGATGACCAAGTGATACTTGCGTCGTCTGCGGTGGAATTGCAGAAAACGGTAAACAGCATGAATCTCATTCATGCTGTTTGCTTAAAGTGAAAGGTATGAAAGTAAATGCAAGAAAGACGAAAGTTATAGTTTTTGAGAGGAACCAAGAAATTACTGAATGTAACGTTATGATTAAAGGTAAACGTGTGGAGCAAGTGGCAGAATTTGTTTACTTGGGTAGTCTGTTTACGAGGAATGAGAAATACGATGGAGATATTGAAATGAGAGTGACTGCGGCAAATTGTGTGAATGGTGCACTGTACTCCTTCATGAGTGGTCAATCTGTGCTAAAAAGGCAGGATTGGCGGTTCATAACAGCGTGGTAATTGCCACATTAATGTATAGGTGTGAAAGTTGGGTATGGCAGAAAAAGCATGAGAGTAGAGTGAACGCAGTTGAGATGACATCTTTGCGGAGTATATTAGGAGTAAAGTTAGTGGATAGGAAGAGGAATATGGATATACGAGAATGGTGCGACCTGAAAGAGAATGTTGTAACGAGAAGTGAACAGGCGAACCGGGGTCGACCCCGCAGAGTATACACTGACCAAAATAAGGAGTTATTCCATAAAGGGCAGGTCAAAAGTACTTAAAACCGGCGGGCTTACATGAAAGGCTTAATGACAGTAGAGGAAGCTCATGAAATATGTCAGGACAAAGGCAGATGGCGGTCTGTTAGTTGTCTCTGCGGGAAAAAGGCGTGAGCATTTGTATCTATGTATGTATGTATGTAGATATCGATCAGTATTGCCAAAAAAGAAAAGATCTGGAAACGATGTGCAAAAAAGAAATCATTCCCGAGGAATTTCATGGGTGGATACACAGCCTGAAAACATTCAACAACATACCTGAATCTGAAACCAACAATGATTAACTATTATAAAAGGATTATCGTGATTCACTTGCTTTTTGTTCAAATAATAAAGCTAATAATTAATTAATAGAAACATATTTTTAATTTCTGGGGTAAAACCCAATAAGTGAGTCCCCAATTTACTAATTACAATTTTATGCAAAGTTCATTATAAAACATAGACAAAATCATAAAATATATTATCACAGATATATAATTTTACTAAGTTACTAATAATTTGCATTAATTTAATATATTTACCTATTTTTTATTGCCAGCAAACTTTATTTACGTTGGGTTTAACCACTCAACCCTCGATACACTTAAGTAATATCAATATACACGCTGATTATGTTCAGTTGTATCATCTTAACCACACTTTGTATCAAAGTACACATCATATTTTATAGACTCTAAAGGTGTCTAATGATATAAATGTGTTTTTTTCTGACAAATTTGTAATTAAACGTTCAATACAACTCACTATTACTTTAATGAATAATATTTATTTTAGCACTTTCTATTTTTTCATTTGTCTAGAGCACAACAATAGATTGTAAAAAAATTGTACCATTTATCACGAAACCTATAGAAAATGTGTAAAGTAAGATAAGTTAATTTGTATTAATGGTCACAAAATTGGTTAATAAATGTTTGATGTGTGTATTGATATAACTGTATATTTTTGTAAATTATAAAAAAACTATACATATTAATCCCCAAATTCAACCATAAAAACATTCGCTATTATGGTGTTCATTAATCGCAGTAGCAAGTTTTTATTTTAATTCACTGTAAAATGAATGACAATTTTTTAAAACTTTAAACTCGATTTTCTCAAAACTATGATTTTCGAGTTATATCACTCTTCACTGACACTCCAGAATTGACCTTTAATAACATTGTATTGTTTTAAAATACCTACAAAATCAAAGGTTAAGCAAATTTTTCTAATCAGAACTTTAATCCAATGCAGTTTACATACATATTCAAATCGATTAAATCCCCATGCAAACTGGATTCGATTCATCTTGAGTATCGAATACCGAATCGTATAGGTACATAACTAGTTACGCCACGAGAACAAACGTCAAAACGGGCCTTTTATTTTGTGTTGAGTATAAATTACCTATTCGTACATCTAGTATGAAAATTAAAAGTATAGAATCTGAAACCTAGTAAGTGGGTAGAATACAAAATAATCTCACCGGTCTGCATTATCTTTCATAAATTAATATTATAAATTATAAATGCGAATATTTGTAAGGATGGATATTGGTATAATTTTCATACTAGATGTACGAATAGGTAATTTAAGTAAAATTATAGTCGTAAATAGTTTAACAACTTCCCTGTCCAGTGAGTCACATGTGACTCAGACAAACGTAATACCATACGTTCATGAGTCACAGGTGAACATTTTTATATACAACTTCAGGTACATTTTTTGGTTTGAACGTGACGTGATATTTTATCAAACCCTACGTGAACGTATAGCAATAAACCTAATATTTTGGAAAATGAAATAAAATTTCCTGATTTTTTTTTTTTTGACATTTAATCACGCCAAGAAAATTGCAATAAAAAACTAGAATACTGAAGGAAAGTTTTTATTTATTCGTAATAATAATAACAAAATTAGAGGAAAGAATTATGTTTAGAATGTTTTAATGAGAAACAGAAGCATGTTTCTCATGAAAACATTCTAAACAGAATGCTTTTTCACACATTTTACATTCAGTGTGCACCTGCTTTGCTTTTCGAGCCAATAAACCTGCTGTTTTCAATTTTATGTAGCATCCACTGCATCTTTTTCTGATAAGTTTATTACTGGCATTTCGTGGCATTTCCTGCAGAAAATGTCCAGAATTGCATTTGAATTGACATTTGACTAATGACGAATCGTAATTGTCACTCAAAAATGTAATTGTGTGCGTGTGTTTACATATGACTCACTGAACTTGGTATAAAGAAATTATCGCCCTACGTTCATGAGTCACATGCGAGTAAAAAAAAAAACAACGGAAATGAAGGTAATACGTAAAAAAAATATATATGTATATATTTTTAGAGGTATATAATAATGTCTATTAGCTTTATATTAAAAAAAAACAGTGGACGTGGGACATAGTCAAAATGAGTTGTATGGGGACAGGGAAGTTGTTAAATGTTATCAATTTAGTGTAAAAGTTACAAAAAAATGTCCCTGAGAGAAAAAGTCCGCTGACTGGAGGTTTCGTTTCAGCTTGATTGTGGCTGAAGTAAGGACGCTAGAAGTATGTTTTTTGTTTTGTTAAACAGAACAAAGACAGAACTAAAAGGTAATACCAATTTATAGTTCCCCAGACTTAATTTTGGTAAATATCCCGCTGGCTGGAGGTCGGTTAGAAAAGTTTATATTTCCGTTTATTATACGGAACAAATTCTGATTCCAGCATAATTCAATAGAACAAATCCAGAACTAATTCTCTGCATCATTCATAAGTCTCCCAGACAGGGGATCCCGCTAGGTGTAGACACGTCACTAGAGAATGGTAGGTGCAGGAGTATTATGGAATAAAAAAAAAACAGTCTTTAAATTTCACCAGTTTATTACGTTAAGAAACCTAATTTTGACAACTTTCTGTTTACTATGTTTAAAATAGCAATCTTATACAATATTGAAATTTCATTTTATTTTTAATTCAGTTCCCAAAATCATGCACAAAGATAATTATCATATTCATTAAGTAATATTGAGGTAGTTATCAGTTTCAGAACTTATACCAATTATTAAATGGTTCATTGCCCTGTGAGAATAGTGAAAATAAAAACAATATATCAATGAATATTGGACCTTGATTCATTTGAGAAGCAAAAACAACAGCTCCTCTACTATCTAAACAAAAATAAAACGCATCCTGTGGGTCCCACCTCATGAGATCGCAGTTGTTATTTATACAATATTATCACATGGCGGGCGGGACGAAACGCTACGATAGGGAACGAATCAGACCGAGCGGATCATCGCCGGGACGCGGCAGACCAATCCACCCGATCGCAACGCGACCACAAACACACGGCTGTAATTATTCCACCAAGGTACATCAATACACGACATACATTAACACTATTAGTCTAGATTCGGTAAAACTTAAGTGTTAGCATACACTGCGGGGGATATAACATATGAACAGAATGAATGCTCCAATTCCCCAGTAAATAAAATTAACAAGTAATGAATAAAATAATAATGCAATGTGTGCTGCTTAGAGGCTTCATAAAATAAAAACATTATCATTTCTCAATATTTTGTAAATATTTTCGCACGTATTGGGCAAAATCTAAAATACAATCATGCACATTAAAATGAAATCAATATTCATCCTTTCACACGTAAATACACAAATAGTGGTTACACACACGAGAAAGAACTATAATGTAATGTAAATAACAGTAGAACCATCAAACAAGAATGATAAAGAATTATTATTATTAGCGACAATGACATGTAAGTAATGGGCGCGAGGGCGCGTCAGCAGGGGTGTAATTCAGTCTCGTGGCCGCGCGCCGCCCGCGCCTACATCAACTTAAACTACTTCACAACGATACAATAAACTAAAACTATTTCTGCATCCTAATCATTACAAATCATAATGTGCCCCCTCTCTATATTTTGGAAGGAATAAACAACATGCCTATATGTACACTTCCTGTCGCAGTGAAAGTAACCATATTTTCCATTTTGATAGCCGATACAAGGGGAATCTGGCTAACGGCGTGTCGGATTATAATCGCCCAACTAAGGTGTGGCTGTCGAACGATATTGAACACAATATACAAGCAAATTTATTTTGACAAGAACAAAAATCTACTTACGAGTGGAAATGTTACACCAATATATAATCTAACATTTAATTCAACATTCAAATATCGTTTAATGCATACACCTATATTTTCTTTAGCGAAATAATTTTATCTTGCATACAACTACACATATATTTTTTCACTCGTACCGTATAATGTACATAAGTAATAACATTGAATTCGCAAAATTATCATAATTTCCTATTTTACTAGAATACTCATAACAGGTGGTCGATCTTTCAGCAATAGGTGTTAATCATGAAGTATGGAATGTAAAATAGTTTGCCCCTTTTTCAGACGTGTCTACACCTAGCGGGATCCCCTGTCTGGGAGACTTATGAATGATGCAGAGAATTAGTTCTGGATTTGTTCTACTGAATTATGCTGGAAACAGAATTTGTTCCGTATAATAAACGGAAATATAAACTTTTCTAACCGACCTCCAGCCAGCGGGATATTTGCCAAAATTAGGTCTGGGGAACTATAAATTGGTATTACCTTTTAGTTCTATCTTTGTTCTGTTTAACAAAACAAAAAACATACTTCTAACGTCCTTACTTCAGCCACAATCAAGCTGAAATGAAACCTCCAGTCAGCGGACTTTTTCTCTCAGGGACATTTTTTTGTAACTTTTACACTAAATTGATAACATTTAAACTATTTACGACTGTAATTTCACTTAAATTACCTATTCGTACATCTAGTATGAAAATTATACCAATATCCATCCTTACAAATATTCGCATTTATAATATTAATTTATGAAAGATAATGCAGACCGGTGATATTATTTTGTATTCTACCCACTTACTAGCTTTCAAATTCTATACTTTTAATTTTCATACTAGATGTACGAATAGGTAATTTAAGTAAAATTATAGTCGTAAATAGTTTAAATGTTATCAATTTAGTGTAAAAGTTACAAAAAATGTCCCTGAGAGAAAAAGTCCGCTGACTGGAGGTTTCATTTCAGCTTGATTGTGGCTGAAGTAAGGACGCTAGAAGTATGTTTTTTGTTTTGTTAAACAGAACAAAGACAGAACTAAAAGGTAATACCAATTTATAGTTCCCCAGACTTAATTTTGGTAAATATCCCGCTGGCTGGAGGTCGGTTAGAAAAGTTTATATTTCCGTTTATTATACGGAACAAATTCTGTTTCCAGCATAATTCAGTAGAACAAATCCAGAACTAATTCTCTGCATCATTCATAAGTCTCCCAGTCAGGGGATCCCGCTAGGTGTAGACACGTCTTTTTCAGAATCCTGAAAAATATTAATTTACACTTTTAAGCATAAATTTCTCCCAGCATCAGTACATTATATTCTGTGCAATAAATTCAGCCTTTACAAGTAACATGTTAACAGTCATTGATACTTAATTAATCTTCCATACCTGGTGTTACAGCTATTGTGGAGAGTAATAAAGTGACAGACAGTTTGTTCGCTTCACGGACCAGTGCACAATGTAGAGCCATATCAGTTATAGACTCACTATTCTGATTATAGGCAGTCCCAATGTTTATTCTCCCAGATGTTTGTAGAAATGAAGTGCGTTTGCAAATGTCTAATTCGTACCAAGACCAAGTTATGTACTTAATAGAAGTGCACATATTCTTATCCGTAGCATGTAAAGGAACTCACGGTAGGTACATTACTGCTGTCTAAATCTTTTCCATAACTAATACATAAGAGAACCGGAGTAGACAGATTTATCCTTTGAATATTAAGGACATGATTAATTTATGACAAATTATCTTTTAGGTAATTATCTTTTAAGTATATGAGACATATAATGCTTTTGAAATTTCTGTTAGCGGCAATGAAATGTCTAAGTATATCAATACTGATAAGATTTCAGTACATTGTTTTCTTGTTGAGACAATTACTTTGCCAATTGTGAGATTATATTTTAATAATATTTGGAAGCAATACAAAATAGTAAACGATATGATTCAAAAAGAGGTATAGATTTTCCGAAGTATTCGAAGTAGCGCTCATACCCACTAACACTAGCCACTGATTATCACAATAATACACACTGTATATGGCTAGCCGCTAGAGCGTAACGTGCTTTGGCATTTGGATCATCTATTCGTTATGGACCCGTAATCTTGAATCTTCATAACAAATTGATTTATAATTTTCCGATAGAATACAACGTGATTACATCAAGGTTTTGTTACCAGAAAGATCAATGTGGAGTACCTACGATTTAGTATCATGGTGTACGTATCGTAAGACAATAGAGCCGAAGGTCTTCACACAGTTTGTTATACAATTTTCTGCAAGTTAACAGAACCACACGATGGTGAGTTCTCTTTGTAAGTATGTACGTATCACAGGCATGTGCACCTTTTACAATCAGCAGTAACACAAATTGTGGAATTTTATTGTAATACGTCATTCTAATGAAATGAATTGAGAATTATTTTGATGCATTTGGGAGACGGAATAGACATAACGAGATGTTCTCAAGTGTAGAAATATCGGGAAATCAGTTGGTGACAGTGGGCGCGGGGTAAGCCGCGGCCGGTGGCACTTGGCTAAGCGTCGCCCACACCAATAATTTATCATTATAATCTAACCTAAAATTGAGAAAATGGAATTAAGAATGTGAAACATTCTTATTAACATTTTTGACAAAACTTCCATATATTATCACAATTATACATATAAATATCTAAGCTTTTCGTAATTTTGATATCATTCACTTAATCTTAATCTCTCATAGTTAAATTATCTCACTTGGCACAATGATAACGAAAATCGTACAATTGAATAATAAAACATATCACGACAGAATCAAACAATACGGCAGAGGCGACTGTTATATTCGCACCAGTTAACGCTACGGTATCGTTCAATTTCAAAACTTTTGAATTACATTTTCAATACAAGAAAACATTATAAAGCTAACAAAGACAAAATTACAAAGAAAACGATCAACAAATGTTACTTACAAATTAAAACTCATAAGTTTACTCCTTACTCTCCAACAATTACTATTATATCAAAAATATTTGTCCATCATAATTAAGTAAGATCATCAAATCACCTCCCATCGGTGATAGGAGAACGATGCGGCGTCAGCACCTGGCCATGATCTTTGCATAGTAAGATCAAGCACGGAGGGACGACATGGCGCGGCTATCGCCTGGCTCGCGCGGACGTCGCCCTCCCCCTAGCGAAGCTGGCTCCGAGATTGACAGCGCCGCCTCGTGTCAAGTCAAGTCAAGGCTCTCCGTTACATCAGGCCGATCCGACACGATCGGCGTTCACTCTTTGGATTAGTTACTTATCACCCAACACACATCAGTTCCACAGAAACCATTGTACAACACAATTTCATCAGCATGTATGCAGAAACTCGTGTATAGTTAAAGAAATATTCTTACAATATACTTGCAAAGCCGTATGTCCAATGAGCCTCCTCGTTAAAGCAACGTCATGTTATTTTCGTTCCTAGTAAGTTTATTTTCCCACACACCCTTCAAATCAATACAATTAACAGTGAAATGCAGTGACTAACAGATTAAACTATTACATTATAACAAAAACGTAATATGCATGACTTGTTTGTATAAAATGGTTTGATACTATAGATACTGCTAGTAACATGTGTATATGTATAGAACATAATCAACTATTGCAACCTACGACAACTCTGTACTGTAGCAGAATAACAGGGTATGAAACAATATAACAATCACATCATTATTAAAAAAATAGTGTATATGAATAATATTATATAATATATATGTTTGATATACATTCAAATATTAATCATCAACATATATAATTCCCGGAATAAAATATGGATCTATTAATAGATTTAATTACAATTCACTACAATAATATAATTAATTATGTTAACAACAACTTTTGGACACGTTGTCAACTTAGGGAGTCTAAAGCGTCAGAAACTTTCACCCTCTGTGTAAAGTGGAGTGGTGTCAAGCTAGTCTTGGTTGTTGCGCACCGTAGGGGCGGCTGGTCCAGGGTGGCGAGAGTAAGGTGGAGGTGGAGGGCGCGCGGGTTCTCGATAGGGAGTGGCGATCTACTGCTGCGGAGGTGGCGGCTGCGCGGCGCGGCGACGGCCCGGAGCCGACGCTTGCGCCACCATTGCGCGGATGCGTCGCTGCGCTGACTGCCAAACATAAACGTTTCGTTAAATTATAACCAATAACGTTCTAGATTACCGCATGGCACGGATACACAAGACTATACTCGCTTTGATTCGAGAGAACACGAGGGCAACAGAAAAGATTGGACTAATTTACCTTATTATATTGTTATACTATTTTGTTAACAGGCAGGCAGTCGTTACGACTGAAGATTACGCCCGTATCCAGATTTCCTTATTCTGATATGTTTTATTTATATATATTAACCTTGATCAAATCGCGAATAAATTAATTTATTATTTTTTCTAATTACAATGATACTACATATGTTCTATTCTAGTTTTCCTGAACATTTTCTTTAGAACAACTGACTCCCACACAATTAGGCACTTCAGTAGTTACCGTAGTACATTATGTACCTACTTGTATCAATAATGAATGATACATGACAATACTATGACTCCTAGGGGCCGTGCAAACAGTCATCGCGCTCATGTCAAAAATATTGATAATATTGACGTGAACAGCGATTGGACAAAGCAAACGCGATTGGTCCCTGCACCACAGCCCGACATTGGATCGCAAATATTTTAACCGTCTCCGCGTGCCCACTTATTCTATGTTTTTACTTTTTAGTGTCTGTAGGTTGTCCTGTAAACTACAGTTAGATTTTTCCAGAGTAACAGGTAGACCTTAACATTTTTAAGTAACTTCCATTATACCGTTCATACCTATTTTACCCCTTAGTAGTACCATTGGCTTGGATATGGGACCACCCTTGATTTATCCCCATTCCAGTAAAAAAAAGGATCATCGAAATCGGTTGGCGTGATATTGAGTTATTCGTTCATTTGTCGCGCATATGCTTTTGCGTTAAGCAGACTTATGTGATTTTCTCATGGATGGAACGGGACTAAAGTAATGTGGGACCACATAGGGAACACCAGCTTTCAAATAAAAAAAGAATCATGTAAATCGGATCATGAATTTAAGAGTAATCGGTGAACATACATAAAAAAGATATTCCGACGAATTGAGGAGGAGGAGGTCTCCTTTTTTGAAGTCGGCTTAAAAATGACCGTATCTCTAATCTTGGAGATATTTACGTTTAGGTTCATAATGTCTAAATCCCAGAATGTCCAGAGGTTGCAAAACGTCCATATCCCAGAATGACCACGTCCCGAATTGTCCAATTATTCCAAAATATCAAAATTTATTTAAACATACATAATTGTTAGTATGGTGGATGAAAAAAGAACAACTGTTGTTAATCATAGTAGCTGCTAGTATACAGGGTGAATTTTTCAAAAGGGATTGGATGGCCAAATCCGAAACTATAAGGAATAGCGAAAAATGGTCAAAGGAGTCACGAGCCCGATTTTAATGAAACTTAAAACCTCATCATTAGATTTTTGAAAAACCAATAAACCTAGCTGAGAATCGAACCCGTTGATTTTGAAAAAAAAAAACACACCCTTTATTATTACACCATATGATAGTGTCGCTGTTAAGGAACAAATTCTGCGAAGTAATGATATACGGCAAATTGAAGGAAAATTTGGAATTTAATAAAATTCATGTTTCATGTACCTATTTGTTTCGTTCGAAATCCAGAAAAGATCGTAACTATTCCGTGTTTTAAATTATACTAAGAATGAATGAATGATTATAATGATTGATGTTTTTTTAACAAGATGGAGCTCCAGCCCATAAGAGCCGTAAAAGAGATTTTGATTCAGCAGTTTGACGACAATTTTATTGCAAGGCATGGCCCTGAGCCTTGGCCAGCGAGATCCCTGGATCTTACTCCCTTAGATTGCTTTCTCTAGGGGTATGTCAAAAACGAAATTTACAAAGACACACATGTGTCTGATACAAAGATACAGTTGATGACTTGAAACGTTCTTTGGAGAATATTCTAAACGGAATCAATAACATTCTAATATTGAATGCAGTAAGATCCTTGAGGGATCAAATCCAGCTATGTACGAAAACAATGGTCTACATTTTGAACAATTATTCAGTTAATGTAAGAAAAATAAAATGTATTTTGTTAAAGATGAGCTCTTTCCTTTAGTTTGCGGTATGTCATTACTTCCGAGAATAAGATCCCTAATAGCAACACTATCGTATGGTGTAATAATATAGGGTGTGTTTTTTTTTCAAAATCAACAGGTTCGAGTCACCGACAGCTCCGGGTCTAGACGCGACGACAGGCTGCGGCCGAGAATTTCATATATTTTGTTCTAAGCTCCGCACACTTGGCGTCAGAGTCAAGATTGGGGAGTCGCCGCATCTCGTGGCGCTATGAAATTGTAGACTGCAGCCTGTCGTCCCGTCTAGACGCCGAGCTACCGCTGTCGCCGGCGTCTACCGAGCTGTCGCTGTCGCCTGTCACCAAGTATGCACCTAGGGTTAGATTTTAAACTACTTGCTATTTAGAAGGTTCGCTATTTTGTCGCTTTACTTTTTACTATTTGTCTGACTACGTATTTGACCATATGCGACGAAACGTCATAAGTATACCATAAGCTCGTGTGATTTAAAGTGCATTTTAGTGTAGCCGGCTAAAGTAAACAAAAGGTTTTGCGTTCCCTTGCGTATTTTCCCTAAACGGTTTTTATTTTCTAAACGGAAGATATTCATTAAACATAAGAACTAGAAAATCATAACAGAAAATTAAAATTAAGTAACTTAAATTTGTAAAAATGTGAGCCATCAAGGTTATGAATTGTGGCATTTTTTAATTTTTGTCTCTTAAATTTACCCATACCCCTTTAGGCCGACAATGAGTACTTTCCTGAAATGACTAAGTACTTTCTTGAAATTATACATTTGATTTCGGAAATGACTACTTCCTGAAATGACAAATTGTCTGAAACTACCTTATCTATGTCATGGCGTTAAATTCTACATATTCCATATCCGTTTTTTATCATGTTCGGTATTAACGCCATTATAAAAGTGGCAAGTCGATAGTCAAGGCGATTGATAGAGATGTAAAAAGGGCGGTACGTAGCATGAAGAATAGTGAAGCTGTGGGGCCCGACTGCATCCCAAGAAGTGGTGGTTAGTGGAAATGTGTAAAACATTGGAAGAAAATGGATGTTGGTGGCTAACTTATACAAATACATTTTATAATAAATGCACGAATATGGTGCGCCGAATTAACTTCAGGGAAGTAGTCAACTTAGGAAAATAGTCATGTCAAGATAGTAGTCATTTTCGCAACTAGACATTTTAGGATGGTATTCAGAATTATTTCTCAACAAGATATAGAAAAAAGCTACAATAAATTTAGTGCGAGACAATTCAACTGTCCTGCAGCAGAAGTATCACTATTCTATGGCTAGGTCATTACATATATAGACACAAATTTCGCAATTTATAAACAAATCTCCATCGTATAAATACTAAATAAATGAATTTGTACACATATTTGTCATTCATCCTCAGAACAAAAAACATTCCCACTCACATCCTTAAAATATGTTACAACCAGCATTACAAACATGTAGTTACATAGTCCAATAACTTATCGATAAAGGTATGAGTAGCTTAAATTAAAGATGGTTCATAATAAAAAGTCTTTAATTAACAACTTACACAAACATTCGCCAAGTATATATTATTATTTACATGAATACTGTGATAACTCACCTATTGTTTTAACATCAATGTTATACACAACTCGACATGGACATGTGGTGGTGGCATTTATTCGTTAGTGAGGATTCTATCCTTATTCAGGCTCTGTGTGTGTTTCAGCCCGCTTCGGTGGGTAGCTACAAAACGTAAATATCTTATTATGCCCGAGTGAGTCGTGAAACCAAGTTCTACTTCAAGTTCGCCTTGCCGCCAGCAATAAGTAAAAATTATATAGGTACTTATCTTATTGTCATTGTCACACCATCACAGAGATTTTTCATTTAATACCATTAATACTAAGATTGGACTTGTAACTACATGCGCATCTCACACACATTTCTCTCAAATTTTCTTCAATACTTAACCTTTTACAGAAAAAAAATCGCAATCGCAACATAATAAAAAAAATACATAATATAAAAAAAACCATAATCGAAATAATATAAACTTAAGTATCATGTAAATACATTATTAGTAATCTAGTCAGATTATTTAATTTTATACGATGGGATTAGTCATGTTTTAGATACATCATAGCCTAGTCTTAGTATTGTCACCAGCACATAAAACAGATACATCGTATAATGTATTTCGTACCTGGACACTGTAGAAGGGACCAACGATGTGCACGGTGGTGTCATGGTCCTGCGGCTGGCCGGCCATTGCCTGTTGTGGCTGCTCAGGTAGCTTAATCAGAGAACCCGTTACACGTTGCAGCTCGCGCACGTTCTGACCTCCTTTGCCGATGATCCGCCCCACTTGAGATGACGCCACCACGATCTCGACTGTCAGTCGCACATCATCAGAGCCAGACATGAAACCTTCTTCTCTCATCTTTTCGAAGATAAGATATTGAGCCTGTAACGCCGTTGTAAAATGCATTAGTTGTTCAAGTTTTACCATACATTCCTTGCTAAGCTTTTAATCCTCGATAACACTCACCTTCCATTGAGCTTCAGGACTGCCGACAATAGTGACTTTACGCTCCTGTTGTGGGTTGCTAGGATTCTCACCCTGTTTATCTTGTTCCAAGGGAGCTATTTTCACAGATGCATTGCTGAAGCGAATAATGTTGCGGATGTGAAGACCTTTGGTGCCGATGATTGCGCCGACAGCATTATTTGGGATGTACAAGTATGTAGTCTCCTGTAGTGCATGTGAGGAAATTGAGAAAGCAATCGTAAAATCATAAATGAAATTCAAAAAGAGTAAAATTTTAACGAATTCGACTGTGTTATTTTAACTGCAAGATAAATTTTATCACCTGTGAGTCACCAGCTCCTTGCTGCGCGCCTCCTTGACCAGGGAGCGGCGCATAAATCGGGGGAGGGAACGGTGGGGGTGCGCCGCAAAATCCACGTCCAGTCGACATCATGGCCATTGGGTGCAGGCCCGGGAACATAATACTTTGGGGTGCCAGCATCTAAAACATTAGAAACTCATCTTAAACACAAACTTCAAAAATAACCTAAAATCATTAAATTTCACAAAGTGCTGCATTCAGCAATGATGGTGTAATTATTTTGAATTACCTGTAAATCGCTTTCATAGCTCTGGCGTAGCTTGGCTGAAATTTGTGACTCCGCTTTAGCCATATTCTCAATTGTGCCTTTAACAGTGATGATTCGCTCCAAGTTGAAGCTATTAATATCATTGATAGAGGACACTGTAATCTTTGTATCAGTTTCTTGCATAATTCTTTTAATAGTATTACCGCCTTTTCCAATTATACGTCCAATTAGATTGTTGTGAGCCAGGATTTTGAGACAAATCTCACTGAAATCAACAGGATTTTCGTTATTTCTAAACATTATTATTCACATCAACTAAACATTATTAGAACCCTAGATTTATTTCATAAGTTAAGCTTACCCCTTATTAGTGTTATTGGCCTCTTGCTGCATGACTTCGAGTATTCGTTTACATGCGTTAGTACAGTTCTCAGGGTTGCCATATATGGTAATTGCCTTCTCAAGAGACCCTACATTATCCTTGCGGTGGACATCGACACGAGCACGGCTCTGTTGTGTGATGAGTCGAATCGTGCTCCCTTGACGGCCTATAATAGCACCGACCATATCGCTCTGTACTAAGAGCCGTAGTGGAAAGTCAGTGGGCCGCGAGCCACCACCAGTGGCGCCACCGCCGCCGCGGCCACCACCAGGTCGCCCGCGTCGTCCGCCGCGGCTGTTTTGCTCTGCTGCTTCAACTTTCATTCTACTACCCTCCAGTTCGAAGCCATTTAAACCGTTAATGGCTCTGTAACAAATTACGTACCATGAAACCAAAAATTCCCTGTATAACAAGCTAATAATAACTTTAGGTGTAAAAAGACGGAACGGCTCAAAAATAAGGCGATAGGTTAAAGGCACAACTTTATGTTCTAATTGAAGGGTTTAGAAAGTGTATTTTAGTTTTAAAAAAGGCCTAAAAACTAGTTGTGTTGTTAATTCCTGTCGAAGCGACCTGAAAAGCCAAATGCAAAGAAACAATCACCATACATTGTAACATGCAAACAACGCAGATAAGACAGAAAAGCTCCAGCAGAGACGGCTACACCAGCTCATCCAGAGAGACGACAAACAAGCAATATACTTACTGCTGAGCCTGTTCCGGCGTCTCGAACGTGATGAACACCGCTTGGGTGTTGGCATCGCGCGTGTTCGCTTTGTCGCAATGTTGTACGTTGCCATATTGTGACAGCAAGGGCTCGATGTTGTCGAAGCGGACATGGAGCGGTAGTCCACTGATGAGTACCTTTGATGATCGGCTGTGAGAAGCGACATTGCCACTTGTAGATTACAAATTATAAAAAAATGCCTAACTAAAGAATAATACTCTGAGACCACTGACCTAAAGACTTACAGTTTTTGTTGGCATGGGTATTAGAATAGTAGGAATATATGATAATATGTATAAATTCAGCTAATAGGGATGACGAATAATTTATTTTGATTGTCGAAAAATGATCAATTAATAATATTATAATGAACTGCAAGTGATATTTTGTTATGACAAATAGTTGCAAAAATACTTGATATTGAAAAATTTCTCGAGCCACTCAAAAACGCTCCTTCCATCGTCATCTCAATTCTTGTATGTTTCGTAAGTTTAGTAGGCAGATGAGAATATAATAATTAAGGCAATTAGCATAGAGACGTAAAGCCTTACTATAGTCGCGGCACGATATGATGGCCGGTTTGACGTTTGTCCACTCATGAAGTTTCGTATTAATTATTTCTACATTTGAAGGAGCAAATTCCTGTTCTTTATTGCCAATAGTGACGTGCAGTTAGTCATAAAATTGATCGAATGTATAATTTTAGGACACGATATTTATTTATTACATTGATTACTAAACTACACATATTAAGGTCCGACGTACATTTTTTTATCTTAATATATATAAATCTCGTGTCACAATGTTTGTCCTCAATGGACTCCTAAACCACTTAACCGATTATAATAAAATTCGCACACCATGTGCAGTTCGATCCAACTTGAGAGATAGGATAGTTTTTGAAACGGATTTCGACATCCACGCGGGCGGAGCCGCGGGCAACAGCTAGTAAGATTATAATTATTGGTGCACTTATTTACCACACAACACAGTATTTGTTTTTCGAAATGTGAAAATAGATAATATTTTCGAAAACGAACCTATAAAATGTAGGTGACGATAGTGGAAATAGCAGTATGGACACCGATTACCTAATAGTTCGTATGGCCGAATCTGATAAAATATGGTCTTTTATGGCACCGTTTTGGTCTCTTTTTGTAGTATGATTTTGATTCTTGTGTGCATATAAAGTAGGTATAATACTCATTTTCATTCGAATATTCAGTTACTTAGTTCAAATATATTGAATAAAAATTTATATTTCATTTTATTTAACTTTTTTAATCAGGTACCTACTGCTTGCAGTAAAAACTTAAGAGTTGATTATATTTTTATCGAGAATAAATTGACATTTTACATCACTATTGTAATATGTCAAAACGGCCATTATATCATGCCGCTACTATAGATACGAAAACTATTTCAGTATTTAAAATCGATTAACGTTGATGCAGCCTTGAACTTAATTTGTAATCATTTATATTATTCTTAAGAAAATTAACTGAATTGTGTTTATTGGGGTGGAATTTTGAATTGGACTTGGATGGCCAAATCCGAAACTAGTCTAGACTCAGTTACTTGTGCGCTAAGATTAGGGAGGCCCGCGTACTTTGTGTGACATATTTTATTAGTCCGGTCAATTTAGACAAAAATATAAGGGTGAAGTTACATATAATGCCAACAACCTGAAAATTGGTGAAATCGTTCAAAATATAAGTAAAATTTTAAAGTTCCCCATATTTCCCCCGTGTTTTTTTTTATACCACTTAGGTGGCAGACAAGCACACGGCCCACCTGATGGTAAGCGGTCACCGTGGCCTAGGGACGCGTGCAACACCAGGGGCATCACACTCGCGCTGCCGACCCCGCAAAAACCTTCCAATGCCCTTCTTGAAGAACCCCATATTGTAGTCGCTGCGTGCGCGGAATAAAATTTCTTTCAAACCTTACAGTGCGCACTGCAGGCGGATGCAATGCGTGAGGATGAATTCACTGCCATTGGCGAGCGGTGCGATGATAAAAAGTGGCCGTGGGCATTATGTCGAACAATTCATCTGAACACATACCATTATATAGGCGGTAGAAGTCGCACAGTGAGGCGAAATCTCTCCTCAGGCTAAGCGGCTCCACACCGCCTAAAAGTATGGGATCGTCGACTATCCGCAGCGCACGTCTTTGTACTGACTCGAAGGGGTCAAGCTGGTATGCAGGTGCCCCGGCAAAAAGGTGACAGCAGTACTCCATGTGGGGCCGGACTTGTGACTTATAAAGAATAAGTCTTTGCCCCGCAGTGAAGTACTGCTTCGCCCTGTTGAGCACTCCAAATTTCTTAGATGCCAACTTGACCTTGTCTTCGAGGTGATTACGGTACTGGACGTCACTGGAGATATCGACACCAAGGATCCCTATACTCGAGGAGATGGTGAGTGGTGTGTTTTTTTTTTTTTTTATACTACTTAGGTGGCAGACAAGCACACGGCCCACCTGATGGGAAGCGGTCACCGTGGCCTATGAACGTGTGCAACACTAAGGGTGTCACACACGCGCTGCCTACCCTGAAGGGAAGGGGGGAGGGCTGGGAAGGAGTGGGGAGGCTAGGAAGGGAAGGGAGTAGAAGGGGTAAATTGAGCTCTGGCTACCCTACTTACCGGCGGGAACACAACTCGATGGTTATTATGGCCGCGGTGTTCTGTTCAGTTCAGTTCAGTGTGTGTTCAGGAATTGTGACGCTACAATGAATTGTGTCTTAGTGGGGTTGAATTGGACTAGGTTTAGTCTTCCCCAATCGGACACTCCTGTGAGAGTAGCCTCGATTTCAGACAAGTTGTTCGCGACTTTCCTCCACTGCGGACCGAGGGAGGTTAGCCCGGCCCGTGTAAAATGCATCCCCGGTACTGTCATCTGCATAGCAATGAACGGAGTCAGCAGACAGCATGTCATTGATATGCAGCAGGAACAGGGTCGGGGATAGCACGGAGCCTTGTGGAACGCCAGCATTTATGTCCATGCGGTCCGAGCAGCTGCCGTCAACAACGGCTTGAATGCTTCTGTTGGACAGAAAGCTGGCAATCTATTCGCAAAGTCCCTCGGGCAGTCCATAGGACGGCAACTTCGCCAGAAGACCTCTGTGTAAGACCCGGTCGAAGGCCTTCGCTATGTCCAGGCTGACCGCCAGTGCCTCACCCCCACTCTCGATGGCTTGCGCCCATCGGTGTGTGGATTTTTTTTTTATTCAAGGTCAAGATTTTCAGCAAAGCTTTAAGTTTCATCATAAAAATACCTTGGAAAAAATTTAAGATCATAAAATTAAAATTATCTATAAAAAGGTGTTACATTTTTTTCCTACGATCCGCCGTTTCTGAGATAACATATTATGACGATTCAAAAATGTATTAAAGTTGTAATCGTCATAAAATGCATGAGTACGCCTCGTTTATACATTATAGTGTCGAATCTTAATCTAGCCGATTAAAAATAAAGAAGTAGAAATTGACCGGACTGATAGATTTGATGATAGGTATTTGATAGATTCTCAAAAACTTACAAATAAATAAAATTGAGGTTGTGTATATAATCAAAAAGCATTTTTTTACATTTTGGTCTGTTTTTCTGTTTGTTTGAATTAAATCTCTGGAATAGCTGAGCCGAACCGATTTGGACGATACTTACACAAGTACACTGCAGAATAAGGCGTAATATGGCCTACTTTTGGTTTGGAAAAAGAATTACGGTTTCAAGCATCAAAAACAAAGTCATTCAAAAACTTCGCAGGCGAAGGTACAGCTAGTACCTACTTATATAGGTATATTATATAGTATGTAGGTATGTACTTCGTTTTAATACTGGTTTTATTTTTTGCGACTGGCGCTAGAGCGTCTCTTCTGCCAATGGATTCCCATGTATTCACCGAAAATTGGAAAATTTATGTAACAAAGGAATTGATGCAAAGTTGTGATTTCACAATGATCTTACTTTATATCTGTTTGCAAAATCCATACTAATATTATAAATGCGAAAGTAACTCTGTCTGTCTGTCTTTTACGCTTTCACGCCTGAACCGCTGAACCGATTTTGATGAAATTTGGTATAGGAGTAGATTAGACCTCGAGAATGAACATAGGCTATGTTTGGTCGCGATAACCGACATCCACGCGGGCGGAGCCGCGGGCAACAGCTAGTGTATAATATAGACACCTACCTACTATAATGCGACAATAAATTAAAAATATTACAAAAATAATTGTTTTACTGTTATTTAAAGCGAATTCAAAGTCGGAAGCATGTCGCGTTGCGAAGTGCTTCTTAGGGTTACAAAATGGCGGAGCGCTGGGAGATGACATCACCGTGCCCTCGTCACTACGCGGCCCGAAACAGTCAGTCGCTCTGCACGACCTCTCCCTCCCCCAACTCGCCCCACCACCCGCGCGCCATTCACAACTTCGTTACATTGCACTCGCTCGTTGCATGACCCCTCGTAGTCAATGTACCTACCTAACTACTTACTATCGCATTCTATACAACTTGAATCAAAATTACACACAACTACGCGCACTAAATAATAATATATACTTAGCTATATGCTCAATGTTTCATTCGTATGATTGTCATGGTTTGCGGACAGTACCGACAGTTCTTAAATTTTAGTTAGGATAAAATATTATTATCAATCGAAAATTAAAAAAAAAATTACGTAAGATTAACATAGATCAGTATTATATTACTAATTCAGAACTACGTAATACATTTTAGGTACCTAGCATAATATAAATTTTAAATATCCATAATTAGCATAGGATTTTTTGTGATAGCTACTAGGTACTACCACAGTAGGTTAGGTACCTTATTACGGTTGATTAATAATATCATTTACGACGGTCATTATGGTTTTAGTACCTACGGATTCGTTTTCGTTCACATCATGTTTGTGTTACAATAAAAACGCGATCCATTTATACATTACTTAATATATTATCGTTTATAATAATGGCTAATAGGTAGTTACCTACATTAATGCTAATAGTGTTTGTTGTATTATTAGTATACAATATTATTATAATATTGATGTTCAATAATTTACAGGTATATCATTTTCATTCCTTTATGTCACCATTTATATACCTATAATGTAGGTAATAAATAAGTAGTTGTACTAAACTAACTAAGCGAAGTAATAGTGTGTAGCTACTGATAAACAAATTGATTATTTTACTAGCCTATTTTCCGAGTTCATTCCACTTTCGTAAATCAATATCTTCCTGCATCGACATGAAGTGAGTAACAAGAACGTGAGGAATTTGATTTGATTGCTACTAAAATGCAGCTGGTTAACAATCCGTATGAACAAATACCTACTTCACTATCGTTAACTTAATATGGTTACTTTGAGATAGAATAGGTATGAATGTATAGGTAGATAATAAACCTTCCTTTAAATGCGTAATTTTGCTAGCCTTCATTCTGAGGTTATTCCACTCTTTTAAATCAATATCTTTGCGTCTTTTGAATGTGTATATAAGTACAGTACCTAATCGTTTTAATCATAAAAATACAGTAGTAGGTCAATGCACGCATGTAGAAAATCTACTCCACTTCTAACAGGATAAGTACCTACTCAATAATGCGATACGAAAAATTTTCGAGACAAGACGTGAAATATGCCATCGCAGGTTAGGTAGGTTTGTGACAAGGTCTTTTGAATCGGTCCTAAGAGCACCACAAGGTTTATGTCTCTTTTCAAGACTATAACAATGACCACATCTCTAGATCAGGTTCGAGAGTCGCCTAATGTTGCCAACAATGGACTAAAATATGATAGGATACCTAGATAATCGGTAGAATTATCGCTAACAACGGGTTACGTTTAAATCAACAAGTGGGCTCAAAAACATTTAATATATATATGTGTGTGTGTACCTACATACTTACATACCTAGTAGGTACTGGCGTTATTTAGGCATGGGGAGGTAAGTAGAAAGTAATTGATAAAGGCAGGTACTTAAAATTATTCTTATATCTGCAAAACCGAATTGAACAAAGAACGAAGCAAGTGCGTCCAATACTAATGATTCATAACCACGTCGCGCCACATTACCGACGGCGGTAACACCGAGAGCCGCCATTTTACTTTACTCACCACGTGTTCATGTGCATCAAGTCATTGATGCATTACAAGGTTCATATGAAATGTTACAAAATGGTATACCTAATAAGAATCATGGCGAATACTGTATGACAGAGTACCTATTTATATTACTTACACCATAACGAAAAATTATAGTATTTGTAAGGGAACAGTAAATATTCCACATTAACTAGTCATACCTGCGGTATTTCGCCATTCCGTATGCCATAAAGCGGGTTGTAAAACTTAGCACAGCACGCGAACGATGTGAATATACCTATATGCACAGTGACGCTTACAATAGACACTTTAAAAATATTGCTTAATATCCACACCAGTTTAAAAAGCATGAAAAATATTGTGATTGATTCAAGGCTTGGATTAGATTGGATGAAAGCGACCGGAAGAAAGGATGGATCTAGCGCAATCACACACAAGCTGTGGCGCAACTGACTGTTGCCGTGTGACTGAAGAGTGAGTGAACCGAAGTTGAGTACCGGCTGTGTAACGGACGCGACACGGGTTCAGAACGGACTTGCAATGCAAAACGACCGACTGCTATTCCGCCGCCCTCCACCCGCCCGCCATATACTGATAAACAGTTCATTCACTAATCCCTTTTTATTATTATTAGATACCTACCAACTTAACTTTATTTTCTTTATAACTAGCTGTTACCTGCGGCTTCAATCGTGTGGTTCCCGTTCCCAGTGCCCATGGAAACCTATTCCAGGTATAAAAGTAGCCCATTTGTTATCTATATATTATATATTATAATATATAGGTATTATAAAAATTATAATTATATTATAATTGCTTGGCCCGATGACTGACTGACTGATTCATTAACTCAGAGCCTAAACCGCTGGACTTACAATCTTGAACTTTTGACAGTAGATGCTTCTATGTTGTAGACATCCACTAAGAAAGGATTTATAGAAATTCCACTTCTGAGGTGGCAAAATAAGCGATAAACGTTTGTATGAAAGTCCGTCATTTTCAAGGTTAAATTTTACTACTAAAGGTGTAAAATAGGCGGGGTGCGGGCCGGAACCTCTACGTGGTGCACCTGGGCAACGGAGGCGAGCAGCGCCACCCACTCGCCACGGGAGATTAGCCCTCTAGAGGGCTGCTCTGAGGCTCTCCACGTGTCCCTCGTACTAGCAGAGAGGTGGGGAGCGAGCGGGGGGCAAGCTGATTATCCGCGCGCCGATGGTTGGGTGACAGGACGGCCGCCTGTCACCCTATACCCCACCGTCGGCGATGAGGCGCGATGCTCGCCCCAACCCCCCTTCGGGGGGTCGAAGGGGCCATCTCAAAACCGTAGATGGCCCGGGGTCAGCTGGAGTGCGAGCGATATGATATGTCTATTGGGTAACCTTACACCCCGGTCTATAACTCAAAACACATGAAACTACGTATATTTAATTATACCCATAAGGACATGTAGAAACCCAAATTTCATGAAGCTGGCTCAAACGGTTATATAGATATGAAGGTCCAAAAGTCGTAAAAATTAGCACTGACTGACTAACTTTTAGTACCTAAACCTAACCTACTTCCAGATGTCCTAGAAGGATGAAATTTGGAATCCAGCATGGTAATTGTGTGTAAGCGTAAGAAAAAATCTAAAAATAAAGAAAAGTCAAAAAAAAAATGGTGTCCCAATACAAGTCCAAGGCCAAGTCAAATCTAGCCTACTTTAAGATCTCACATTTTTAAATAACAGCAATTGTTATAGGTTCCAATAAAGCAAAGAAATAGAGTTTAATACTCGTTCATTATATTATTTTGTTCCTATAAATACATAATTTCGATTTTGCATAGAACTTGGCATTCATTTAGATCTCCATTCTTTTTGCGGCGGAGCCCATAGCCAAGCATACTTTTTGTATTGAACTCGGCTGTCCTTTTTTACATTTATGTTTTTGGTGGGTTCAATGTACAGTTTTGTCTTTCCATTTTATTATACTCCTTGTATAGACAACTGGAATATATTTTTGTTCCGGTTAGTTAGAATTCGAGTAGACCTATTGCAATGGATGCGTTTCGTCGCATTCGGTCCACTTCGCATTTGGTCCACTAGACGAAAACGTGTCTATTTCGCATTTGGTCCATTACGCACTTGGTCCTTTTCGCATTTGGTCCACTTTGCACTTAGTCATTTTCGCATTTGGTCCACTTTGATGGTTTGAAGAAAACAAATTTTTCTTAACGCACCCATTTTGCAAAAGTGGACCAAATGCGAAATGGACGTTTCGCGAAGTGGACCATTTGCGATATGGACGTTTTGAGAAGTGGACCAAATGCGAAATTGACCAAGTGGACCAAATGCGAAATGGACCAAATGCGACGAAACGAATGGATGGACCACCACAATTTGAGCTAACCACTATGCGTTATTATGAATTTATCTTTAACGAACAATAATAATCTAAAAAAACCAATGGTAGTCTGATGCATGAAGATATAGATAAACATGGAGGCCGCACTTCCAATACCTACTTGATGCTCAGTCTGTATTTACTATCTTGCTCTCTGTGGGCCGACTTCTCTTTCTAAGTATGAGTACCTTCTAAGCAAGAAATCACCATTTAAACAAGTTAAAACACTTACGCGTGGAATTTTATATCACATCCTTGACGCCACGTAATACCGCAACCACGCACTATACAATTTTGCACCATTTTTTGGGTTTAAACTTATAATTAACTTTAAATATGTTAAAAACCAAAACAATAATAAACAACCGCCATATTGTTTATTGATAGTTGACATGTAGTACTAATGTTGCCACATTACGTATGAATCCATAGACAATGGGAATTTATTTCACTGATTTCCTGATTCAACAACCCAATCATGCATAATAAATGGCATATAATTTTTCAATTTCCACATTAATAATCGTAGTCGAACTATAGAGTTATTCATAAATCATTTTACTTCCATTTTTAGTTAGTATGGTCTATTTCTATAATTTACTAGGAGATACTAATAAGAAGATAGCAACATTGTACAAATACACGAAAGAGAAGTCGGCCCACAGAGAGTGAGATACAGACATGTAGGTATTTGGATCAAGCTGTTCTTCCCGGTTTGGCCTCCATGTTTATCTATAGCTTCATGGTCTGATGACTACCATTGGTGGTACCCGTTCGAACGGCGCGGAGTGTGGTGAGTGGTGTGGGTGGTAGGACACGTGCGTACTGCTACAAAGGGCAAGATGTTGCCACCTGCCGGCAGGTGTTAAGTAAGCAACAACTGCATTCGTATGTCGTTAGTGCACAACACATTATTCTTCACATACCTATACAGGGTGAATTTTTCAAAAGGGATTGGATGGCCAAATCCGAAACTATAAGGAATAGCGAAAAATGGTCAAAGGAGTCACGAGCTCGATTTTGATGAATCTTAAAACCTCATCATTAGATTTTTGAAAAACCAATAAACCTAGCTGAGAATCGAACCCGTTGATTTTGAAAAAAAAAACACACCCTTTATTATTACACCATACGATAGTGTCGCTGTTAAGGAACAAATTCTGCGAAGTAATGATATACGGCAAAATTAAGGAAAATTTGGAATTTAATAAAATACATGGTTCATGGACCTATTTGTTTCGTTCGAAATCCCAGAAAAGATCGTAACTATTCCGTGTTTTAAATTATACTCAGAATAGGTAATTATAATGATTGATTTTTTTTTTAAACAAGATGGAGCTCCAGCCCATAATAGCCGTAAAAGAAATTTTGATTCATTAGTTTGACGACAATTTTATTAGAAGGCATGGTCCTGTGCCTTGGCCAGCGAGATCCCTGGATCTTACTCCCTTAGATTACTTTCTCTGGGGTATGTCAAAAACGAAATTTACAAAGACACATATATGATACAGAGATACAGATGACTATAGTTGAGTCAATTTAATAGGCCACATTTGACAATTCATCAAAATTCAACATCGCAACCTTTTACGCGACGCGCCGCGGTGGGCATCAAATTATATATTTTTCGTTTTGTTAGAACTGCACAATTGCTTAACTTTTTTCATTTACTATTACATATTTATTGTAATAATGACAGATACAAGTAATTTTACGTTTTGCTTTCACCAATAAACCATTCTAAACATAATAAACAATTTCTGATTTATAGAACTGAACGTCATTACCTTGTCATTACAATATTGTGTCAGTTAATCCTTTTTCTTTTTAAAAATTAGGCATGTTACTCTAAAAATCGAAAGCTGATAAGTAGAATCGAATGCAATGATTACTTGTGAAGAAATATCATCATAAAATTAGTAACCACGTTGTGACAAAAAAAGTTACTGATTGCATTTTTTGCATTAGTATCGATCACCAATCATCCCCCAATAGTTATTTTGTAAATATATTCAATGAACAGAATTGACCTCTCTACAGTTTTATTATAAGTATAGATCATGTACTTGTCTTATTTTGCTCCTTAAATTTACGAAAGAAAAAATAATAATGAGACAGGGATTCACCTGAGGATTTTAAAAATTCACATTATCTTTCAAGTCCGTATCGATTCATTCGTTTTAATCGACCTTTTTTTAACAGGTCACCTCATTATGAATATAAAACTGACAAACGTCAAATGTGGCCTATTAAATTGACTCAACTATAGAAACATTCTTTGGAGAATATTCTAAACGGAATCAATAACATTGTATTATTGAATGCAGTACGATCCTTGAGGTCTCAAATCCAGCAATGTATTGAAAACAATGGTCTACATTTTGAACAATTAATCAGTTAATGTAAGAAAAATAAAATGTATTTTGTTAAAGATGAGCTCTTTCCTTTAGTTTGCGGTATGTCATTACTTCCCAGAATAAGAACCTTAATAGCAACACTATCGTATGGTGAAATAATATAGGGTGTGTTTTTTTTTTTCAAAATCAACAGGTTCGATTCTCAGCTAGGTTTATTGGTTTTTCAAAAATCTAATGATGAGGTTTTAAGTTTCATCAAAATCGGGCTCTTAACTCCTTTGACCATTTTTCGCTATTCCTTATAGTTTCAGATTGGGCCATCCAATCCCTTTTGAAAAATTCACCCTGTATAGGTACTCAGTCCCCTTTAGGTACATGTGGTCCATATTATCATTTCGTCTAAAGTATCAAAAGGTCCATAGTACTTATTATATTTTTCCAATATTTCAAACCGGTCAAGTGCGAGTCGGACTCGCTCATGAAGGGTTCCGTAGCAGCAAGTAACTATATACGAGTCCATGTAGGCTTGTGATAGCTAAACAAAAATAAATTGTATACCTACTGCAATATGGGTATCAAATAATTGCCCTTTAATTTGATATCCATATTGCAGTATACATTTATTTTTATTTTTCCCCACTAAACCATAGCGTTTATAGCGTATTACGGCCATGTTGGTTTTTTTTTCGCGTCATCTATATAAGAACACTTAGGTTACCGAGACGAATCTAACGATATATTAATTAGATATAAGGTAATAAAGAATCTCACAAACAAACATAAATACTATACAAGATAAGCGCGAAAAACAAACCCTTTTAGGCAGTCGGGTAAATAGGCACAAGATACGCACGAATACCATAACCCTTATCATCAATGTTGATTTTTTTTATCATTTATGTAAGCAAATTATTGTTCATTTATTGATATTTTCAATGTTCAATAATCAGTTTTATTGTTGTTTGCATCAATGTTTAATTATTTTTGATTTTATCAGTTGTTCAATTTCATTTTATTGTTTGTATCATTTTTCGATTACTATAGGTATTATTTTTGTGAATGTCCTATGGTTTTTACGTTTTTAAATAATGTTCGTTAAATTAGTATTTAGCAATAGGTGCTGCAATTACTTCCGCTAAGATACATAAGTACAATTTGTACAATAGACATAGTTTTAGTAAAAACACAATTAGGTATTAGTTCAAGGTATTATTCAAGTTAGATGCCGTACACTATACTTGTTTATATGACGCATTTTGCCACAAACAAGTACCTATAGTGTACACCACCTAACTTGGCAAAGTTATGGAGTAGTGGTGGAGAACTAATCAAGTATTTATCTTATAATGTTGTTTTTATTATAGGAAGCATTTTTTATAATTCAACTTTCTCAATTCAAAGATTAAAACTATAACATAAGTAGGTACTACAGAACAAACAATAACATAGGTACCTACTTAGCAATCCATGAAAATAGAAAATTCACAAAAAACAATAGGTACCTACCTACCATGCCTTCATCCATATTCGTAACTGAAATCTCGTAACCAGTTACAAGAAAAGAATTATTTTTCGCAGTTTGGTAAACTAAACTTACCTAATTTCCTAATTTCTACGTTCGTTGCTAACTAAAAGTTATAAAAAAGTGGAATTATAATTTTTACTTCGTTATTTTATAAAAGCTGAAAGTTTGTCAGCGCATGCTCCCAATACAGGTAAGAACGATGGCCTATTATGAAGTTCGGGTCATAGAGGCTTTGGCAGATACACGGTACTAAAGGGTACCTGTAGGAGCGAGCGCACGGCAGTGGGTGCGAGTGACATGGCTCTAGTCAGGTCTATTGCGATCTTTTACAGCCCATGTATTGGAATTATACAATTGGAATTATAATTCCATTTATATAGGTAATGCCAATACATGCGCAGTGAGGGATCGCAATAAACCTAAAATTGGAATTAGAATTCCAAATTTATAATTCCATAATATGCGCATTGAGGGGTCGCAATAGACATGACTCGCCGTCTCACTCGCACCCACTGCCTCGCGTTTGCTACACTTTAGTACCGTTTATCTGCCATGACCCGAACTTCATAATGGGCCATCGTTCTTACCTGTATTGGGAGCATGCGCTGACAAACTTTCAGCTTTTATAAAATAACGAAGGTCTGGGGTTCACGGGCTCTTAGTCCATTATTTCAGTACCTACCTTTAAAATGATACATAACAACACTTTACTAATAGTAATCACCCTTATCGGGTTCTAAAGCCGAAAATGGTAGTATTGTACGTAAGTTACGTTTCGTTACCCATGAAATTGGCCAATTCATTTAAACTTTGTTTTGATTGTTTTGAAGGAAAATTGAAATTAAACAAATCACTTTTTTTCAATTGCTTATAAATATGGAGTCTTGCCTCCCCTAGCCCTAAATTATAGCCTGTAAACGGTTTCTCATGAAGCGTATCAGCTTTACCACAAAGTCTTGAGGTACCTATAGCGTTCCACCATCTTCAATGGTACATTGGAACTCCTGGAACCGGGCTCCTGTCTCGAACTCTTGGAGTTCGCCCCAGATATGCTCAATGGGATTGAGGTCAGGACTGCGAGCTGGCCACTCCATTGCGGCGATGCCAACGTCTTGCATGCAATCCCGCACTGTTTTGACTACATGCGGTCTGACGTTGTCGTGCATAAGAACGAAATCTTCTGCCGTAAGCCAGGCAAGTGGCCTTACATGGTCTTCAAGAATATCTTCGACGTATAGCACAGCAGTCCATCCAATCCAGTCAATAGTAATGGATACATGTCCGTTTTGGTATACAGCATTATGCCACCCCAAAACATGCAGATTTCACCTCCATAAGCAACACGTTCACTTTTACAGCATTGCTCAAAACACTGTGAAGACCTTCGGTAGACCCTTGAGCGTCCATCATGACCATATAAGGTCATTATGCACTCATTGGAGAACACAACAGCCTGCCACTACTCGTACGTACAATTGAAATGTTCTCTGGCAAATCATAAATGAGCTTGCCGGTGTGCTGTGGTCAATATTGGACCATTTGCAGTTCGATTTGCAGTCATTCCAGCTACGGCCAATCTTCTGGCTGTCCACCGACTTATGCTAACATTGCGTACTTCTTGAAGGTGCTGGCCCAGTGTCGATTTCTAGAAGACTGAAGTGACGAAAAATGATCATTATGCTGTGATGTTTTTCGCTGACGACCAGACCCAGGCCTTCGAGTGTAGTCACCAGTGTCCATAAACCATTGGTATACTCATTGAACCGAATAACGGCTTATATTCAGCTGCCGAGCCACTTGGGATTGATTCTGTCCAGCTTGAAGGAAGGCAACAACTTGAGCAGCAAGGAACACACGGATACTACGCCTGTTCATGAGTTGGGGGGATGATCCATGTTCTTCAGTTGGGGGGTGTTATCACGTTGACCGCTAAGGTATAACAGATTTTTTTTTAAAACCTGGTTATTTTTATCCCACAAGAAAAGTTTTCAAAAAATGCAAACGGAAAGTGTAATCTTATCACTTACGGGTGCAGGGTTTTGTACCAAAAAGCTGTTCTGGGTAATTTGTAAAATTGTTGTTATGTATCATTTGAAAGGTACTAAACAAGCTTTCAGATAAGATCATTTATTTTTACAGTGTGGTTCGAGGGGGGCTATCTTAAAACCGTAGATGGCCTGGGGTGCGAGGGATATGCCTATTGGGTAACCTTACACCCCGGTAAGTAATTAAGACCCAAGACGGCGGCGAGCGGTTTTAGTCGATTCGAAACTGACATAACCAATAACCACCCCCGATGGCCAATGCTGAGGGGGATGAAATAGACAATTAGCTTAGTTTTGAAAAAAGAAACCCCAGTTCAGCTGGTAACAACTTGTTATTAATTATTATAATTTTATAATTACTAGCCGTTGCCCGCGATTCTACCCGCGTGATACACCTGTCTACTGATCTCTTTTTCACGACCCACAGGAACCTTAGGCCTATAAATTCTTTGACAGGAACCTAGGCTAACCTTTCCTGTACCGGTCGTCGATTTCCGGGGCGGAGGGGGAAGGGTAGACTGTGAAGGAAAAAGCGCGGAAGCCCTCCTTCTTGAGATAGGTAGGTACGTTTTTTTTAAATAACCTAACCTAACCAAACTTTCGTAAAAAAACAAGATTTCTTGGTGGTTTGAACGGCTGGGAGTGGAGGGGGAGGAGGTGTAGAACCCCCCCCCCCCCCCTTTTATATTCTAGATTTCTTGGTGGTTATAAAAAACCACGAAAAAATAGGCTTCTAACCTAATCTATCTACGAGTCGGGGTGTTAAATACGTAATATAGGTAATAAAATATGCATAAAATTTAACTTAGTCACTCGTGGGCGGCTGGCATAGAGGTAAGTCGCCGTGTCTGCTGCATAGGTACTTGCTTGTTTTAATTTAGATTAGATAGAAAGGTTAGAAATTTAGGTTGGAATAATAAAAAAGGGGGGGGGGGGGACTTCCGCGCTTTTTTCTACATAGTTAGTTACTAGTGTTTTAGTACCTACTAGGTAGTGTTTTGGTGGCAACAAAATACGTCTTAATTTATCTTTGCACCGCCGTAAGGGTTTATTAGTACCTAGTAGGTACCTACCTTGAGCTACCTACATAATAAATTATTAATATACCTATCCGGTTCAGATTATTATTCTTTTATTGTTATTGACTGTTATTCTTTTAGTCTGAGATTCGGTACAATCAATTAACACGATCAACTGTCAATGCAGACAGGCAGATCGGATTTTTGTTTATCTTTGAGTTCCTTTCCATATTACCATATACCTATCACTATACGGATATAATTAGGTAGGTACAGTTACTATCGTTTATACTTTGTACCATTACATAGCTGTGGTTAGTAGGAACCTACTTAACTGTTTACTAGATAAGATATCGTGCAATCAGTCAGGTAGGTACCTACTCGTAACATTGGACGTCTGCCTATCAACCCACCTCAGACTAAAGAATACTCTTTAGTCTGAGCAACCCACATCAAAATTTTCGCGCACTTTTATGCAACTAAGTACTTACCTACCTACCTACTTACGTCGAAAGAGAAACTTCACTTATAATATGGTTGATGATGGTTATCATTATGCGAGATGAAGCCATATTGACGTGCATAACATAAATAAAAAATAACCTGCCTAGCTATAAACATGATTTTAGTCATTTGAAATGAGCCTTTGTTAAACTAACCTTATATCTTGATGGTCTTCTTGATCGTATTGATCATGGTCCTCTTGTGATAAATTAAGCTCGCTAAATTGCTGTTCCACAGAATTAGCCATTTCACTTGTACGTACAGTTTTAACTTTTTATGACACAAATACTGATATTTAATTGGAATGAATAATTAAACGAATGTTTGTCGACACTTTCTATTCAGTATGTAATTCGAAGCGTGGATAGTTTGGATGATGGATGATTAATTATTAAAGTTAGTAGTAGTAAGCCGGCCGGCGCGCACACGTGGTGATTTGATCTGTTTATTTTCGTATTACATAATATTAGTAAGATGTAGCAAAACTCCACACGGGCGACACCACGTACAGGCGGTGTATACGGAGTGGAAGTTTAGTGGAGTAAGTACGGAAGACAGTGGCGTCACCGAGCGAGCGGCGAAATCGCTCGGAGTGCAGATTCGGAGAAGGGATGGGCGCGAGTGGCACCGGTGGCACGTGTGCGCCGTGCGTACGGACGGTCCGACGGCTTACGAGATCACTACTCAACTGAGCTACCTGACTGATGTGACGTGCGTGACTGAACGAAACGAGCAACGACGCCGGCTCTAGTCGACTCTTCGCACAACATTTTGTGCGGATTTTGTTTGAGAATGCGCGCGCTGGGCGTGGCCGAACCGGGGCCCGCGGGGAAGCACGCCACACCTTAGTGAAGCGCAAGTATCGATCTAAAGTTCTATCGAGTATAATACTTTGGTGATATAAACTTAAATTATTACATAATATCATTATAATTATTACATTTTTAAGATCTTTTGCAATCAAATAAGTAGTTTTAAATGTCATTACTTTGGAACAGCAATATGCTGCTATATTTTTAAAGTCCTATAATCTATAGGTACTACAATATAAAGATAAAGAGACCAGTTGCTTTGAGTTTGTTTGTTGTTTTGAAGATTAGTCCAAAGGGAAATATCAAGTTCTGGCCATCACATGGCCAAGAATATGCTAAACAGCAAAAAACCGTCGTTATTTTTAATAAAAATAACAATCAATATATATATTCGTATGCGAGTTTGGATTGCAGCAGTGGTCTATTATGCATTTCAAAGCATTTTTAATGATTCAATTAAATAATAGAAGTGCATGTTAATCAATCATTATTATTTTAGATATTTGGTACGTAATCTATACTTCTATCTATACTAATATTATAAAGAAGTAAAGTGTAAAGTGTGTTTGTATATTTGTTAAATTGTAACGGGTAGTCTCGGGAAAATTCTTCCACCAATAGAAAGCCACATTATCCGTGAATGTCACAGTCTGAATATCATTACGCCACTGCCTAAGGGAGCGGAGCAATAATCATAAATGTGAACAATTCCGGTAGATTCCCATAGATTTTAGGAAAACTGATAAATCATGAGCATATTATGTAAGTTAAAAAGGGTGCATCGGGGTTCAAAATACGCCACGGGCGAAGCCGGGGTGGGCCAGCTAGTACGTAGTAAAATAATAACGTACATAGTACTCAATAATAGTAACATGCATGGCATTAATTAATATAACTCCTCCTGCACGATTTCTAAATGACATTTCATTGTAATATCTATGAGTAAAGACAGATTGCTTTGTCAAGTTAAAATCAACTGTAAATGTGCTTATCTGTAGTAAGTAAAAACTATATTATTTCCTATACGTACTCCTAGCTTTATTTAAAATATTTAAGAAGAAGAAATTATTTAATAGTGATATAGTATACTACCATTTGCATAAACTTTTTGCTGCAATCTTTTTGCTTGGCTGTGGGCAATGGGCATCCCCCATAATTTTGGAGCCATCTTCGAAACCACTGCACCATCTCCCCTGTTGGTAAGTGACAATGGGGCACCTATAAGCAACCTATTCACCTCTGGACTTGTGGCTCCGAGGCTGTAGCTTCTAGAAATACAGACTCGGTGGGAATCCCCACAAGTACCCCTCTCCCTTGCCAGCCAGCGGAGGTAGTTATGTCAGGCTCGAAACGACTAAAACCACAAGTAATCTCGAGTTTTACATACAGAATGTAAGGTGGTCAAATAAGATAACTCCCTCGCAACTCAGCTGATCTTGAGCGATCTGCAGCTTTAATCCATCCCCATCTATAACTGAGAAGGTAGGTAACCAACATAGCTTGATTGTAAGGCGGAACGAATTTCGCCGAGACAGTCTTATTTAAAATGACAAGTTGGTTTATTAACGCTTCAAAAGTTCTACATGTAAGCTCAAATTTCAAAAAACTAAAAAGACGGGACGGGAAAACAGTCGGGATCCATTGAAAAATTAAATTGGCTGTCGAATAATGGATCCCGACTGTGCAGTTGTTGTTTCTAGACCACAGGACATCTAAGAGCTTACTTTTTCTTTTTAGTTTTTTACGCAATCGGTTATTTGATTTTTATTTGTTTTATTTAACGCTTTTAAGTTTTCATGTAGGTACATACATCACTAAGTTCACATACAACATACAATTTTTTTTTAATTAAAATTTGGTCATGATATATTATACTTTTTTAAATTCTCGTGATAAGCCCTTTATTTTTATACCCATATTGCCGTATACAAATTATTTTAATTTTTTCCCTTTAAACTATAGCGTATTACAGCGGCCATGTTGGTTTCTTTTTCGCGTCACCTATCTAAGAACACTTGGGTTACCGAGACGAATCTAACGATATATTAATTAAAGAGATCCGTCTAGTGGTTTAGAAGATTTGAGGTAATAAAGAATCTTACAAACATAAATACATAATATACATACAAGATACGCGCGAAAAACATAACCCTTCTTGGCAGTCGGGTAAAAAGGAATTAGTAGTAGGAAGTATTTTGGCTTTTTTGTTTTGGACAGGAAGGAAATTTTTACGAGTTTACGCCCGGGTAAAGTCAGGACATGACCCAGGCCGCTAGATAAATAAAATAAATAATAATATTTATTTAATGTACCTAAATAATAAAAAGAGTAATATACTTTTTAATGCTTCATCTTTACTGGTTTGCCCTTATGCCTGTTCAATTCAATTGATAAAAATAGTATGGTACTTCCATACTACTGCGATACAAACTCATCATAATCTTGTGTGTGTGTGTGTGTGTGTGTGTGTGTATGTGTGTGTGTGTGTGTGTGTGTGTGTGTGTGTGTATGTGTGTGTGTGTGTCCCAGCTGTGTTCCGATTGCATTAAACCAGCACTTCTTCGGCATTCTTCCTACCCTAATCCGATGGAAGTGGCATGTGCAAACATTTTTTTACCCACGTAATCTGGCGATTGCTGCAAAACGTGAAAACATGGCCACATAGCAGTGGCGACGTTACTGCATTTTATCCGCGACAAAGGCTACCGCGGATGCAGGAAGCGGAGCGTGAAAAAGCATTTGAGGTAGGTTTAGGTTTTCACGCAAATTTTTTTAATGTCGTTCAGGTTAACATGACTTCACCTCGCCTGATGGTAAGCTAAAGGCAAAGTCTCTGGAATGGGAGTCACCATTGCAAACAACGATAGTGCCACGATGGTGGCACTCAGCTTGACGGCCTCATCAAAAGCTTTTTCACACCCCGCTTAAAGGACCCGGGACTATATGAGGAAGGAAACACGTGAGCTGGTAAAGAATTCCAGGTGGTGAAGCAAAGAAAAGAGGCACCGAACAGCTTGGTTCTTGATAGAATTCTTTGCACCATATGAGGGTGATATCTCAGCCTTGCAATTTTCGAAAGAGAAGAAAGCATAACCAATTACACAATTTTGATTGAGGGAGAAAAAGTGTAACAAGTGAAAGAGTTTGTATACTTGGGTTCAAAATTTACGAGAAATAGAAAATATGATTGCGATATTGAGCGAAGAGTTTTGGCAGGTAACCAAGTGAATGGAGCGCTGCATATTTTCATGAGCAGTCAGAACGTGTCTAAAGAGGCACGTCTGGCTGTACATAGAGGAGTTCTCGTTCCCACACTTATGTATGGTAGTGAATGTTGGGTATGGCAGAAGAAGCATGAAAGTAGACTGAATGCTGTAGAAATGAGAAGTCTAAGAAGCATAGCCGGAGTAAAGCTGATGGACCGAGTGAGGAACAGTGTGTTAAGAGAACATTGCGGTATGATGGAAGATGTAGTGACCAAGATAGAGAAAGGGATGCTTAGATGGTACGGACATGTAGAGAGGATGGATGAAGGAAGATTGATGAAATAGATATATGAGGCGAGGGTGAATGCCCAACCCGATAAAGGCCGACCTAGGCGTACATATTCTAATCAGATCCAGGACGTTTTGTAAAAAGGCCAGGTCAAGAGTAGGCGTGCATGTATGAAAACAATTATGAAAGTTGAAGAAGCGAAAGGAGTATGGCATACACGTTTCGCTTCTTCATTTTTTGTAGCCAGTCGAAAGATGTTGAAACGGTCTCTGCCTACCCCAATGGTAAAAAGGCGTGATTTGTATGTATGTATGTATGTACGTATATATGTATGTATGTATGCACGTGTTGTTCTGTATACGAAAGGAGAGGGTGGGACTAGTTGGTAGAGCTCATCGGAACACTCCCCATGGTAGATGCGGTAAAAAGCTGCTAAAGATGCTATATCTCTGCGCAGGAGTTCGAGAGTATTGGTAACCTCAGGACTCCCAACAATACGGGCCGCACGTCGCTGCAACCCTTTAGGTGCATGTGGTCCATATTATCATTTCGTCTAAAGTATCAAAAGTTCATAGTATTATAACGACCAGTATCATTTCGTCTAGTTCATGAAATGGTCCATAGTATCTATTCGTCCAAATGTCAATTAGTCTATCTCTGTGTAAAGAGCCTCGTAAAGTAAAGTGTGTAGGGTTTTGTAGTCCAACCAAAAAGTTTTGTTCATAGTCCAACTATACGAAAAACTAGACGTAATGATATTCTGGTCGTTTTGATACTGTAGACGAAATGATAATATGGACGAAATGATACTGTAGACCTTATAATACTATGGACCTTTTGATACTTTAGACGAAATGATAATATGGACCACATGCACCTAAAGGGCTGCAACCTGTCCAGAGCATCTAACAAGTACTGAGCAGAGCCATCCCAGAGATTAAAACAGTACTCCACGCCGGAACGGATTTGTGCCTTGTACAGAAGACACCGTTGCTCCGGCGTGAAAAACCGTCTCACCTTGTTCAGGACTCCCGAGTTTCCACGAGGCTGTTTTGATGATGCTCTCGATGTAGTTTTTATTATTCAGTTTATGCATGACACCGCAGATTCATGCAGTTCGTGCTTGTGACACTGCAGCTGCAATGGCTACGCTTCACACTCGTGTTAAGGACAGGCCTGGTGTTGGTTTAATAGACCTGCCCCCTTTTATCGTAACTGGCATTTTCGGGGTCACAAATGACTGACACCTGTCATCTCACACCACTTGACCCATCCGACTGAAATGCGTGTCTTTAATGGGGCATGTTGTTGTCACCAGTGGCGTGAAGTAAAGAACCGGTTCCAAATATCTAACCTGATCTGTGCGTTCGACCAAATCATCGTCTATGCTAAGTTTACGCGTGCTACATGTGTACGCGTAAAGTACAAATTCCAGGTACCTTTTGTTTACGTGCGGAAATTCCCACGGATACCACCCCCGTCGGCCATCGGGAGTAACCGCATGGAATCTCGAACCACATTTACCGTTAGTAAGGCAGTCCGTCCATTACCTGCTTTCTATTATGCCCTCTGCTAGTCACAGAGACACAGAGAGCCTCGGAGCAGCCCCCTGTCACTCCTGTCTGAGCCGGAATTGACCGCAGGGGCATCGTCTCCTCTGTGACTGTGCTACCATCTGTTGCTCGGGATGCACGGCGTGGAGGTTCTGGATTACGCAACCCAGATCCCTGGCATCTAACCTGGTCTGTGCACTCAACTAAGTCATCGCCTACGCGGAAGGTAGGATGATCTGTAGAGCGGAACCACCGTTCTCAAGCGCCTCCTTTCACATCTTCACATATCGCACAAATCTGTCTTTGTCCGCGCCGCCAGCATAAATGAGCACCCATGGGGGTTACCCAAGTTAATTTCTGATGCAGGCAATACGTCTAATACCACGCTGAATGGAAATGAACTGGTTCGAACCAAGAAATCGAAATTGTGATTCGGATGATATCTATAAGATTCTGGGACCCCTTTGGATCGCACTGCTCACTACACCAGTGCGCGAGGAGCACAGTCGCAGATCTTTTACATGTCCTGAATAGGCAATGCAAAGTCGTTATCTTCGTCTTTTATTTCGTGACGATCCTTAGTACAAAAACAGTGTACACGGCCGTGACCAGGGTGAAACCCATATTGACGTTCTATACTGTCGATTCCAAAAAATAAGCGTTAGTTATGTGCACTTAAAATGTTATAAAATGTACTAGAATTTTCGGCTCCATATTCGGCTTAACCAACATAATTATTATGCTTTGAATATGCACGTTTGTATCAGCGACAAGTGACTTAGGCTGAAATTCACCTCAGAGAATTCATGCGATTAAATTGATTTGATCAGTGCAATCAATTTTCAGTTATGCGCCTTTTTAAAGGTTAACCAATCGAAAACTGAACTACACACACTGATTAGATATATATCCATGCAGAAGAAAACCTCTAGCTAGTACCTATATCATTTTTTTAAATCCATTTTTCAATATTTAACCATACTTACAATACCTATTTTGTTTTTGTATACTTTAGGACATAAATATATTTAAATTTATGAAATTTATTTAAATTTTATATACTTATTTAAATTTATTAATATCGAATCATGAGTTGAGGTTTTCAGATGTTTATAGTAGGGTAAACCTAAATCTAGTTAATTATTTACATGTACCATAATATTATTTAATATCGACAAAATATATAATTGTCAATCACTAAGAAGCGATAACAGGTTCGTGAAGTATATTTGTTACTGGGTCCGTGCGACGGCGCCCCGCGCCCATGCGTTTTCCACAGCGCTCGCCCGGGGCCCGCGGAGGGCGGTCGCCCGACACCGCCTACTTCGTCTGGTACAGGCGTCGCCCGCCTCGTGTCCCGCTTCACCTTAAAATTACAAGTAGACAAGACGTCGCTCCAAGGAGAAAACGCCCTTCACATAGCTTATCCTCTGCCCCTACAGGAGGGTTAGTTGAGAAAAGTAGGTAGGCTAAATTCCACCTGATGCCCTTGCCAAAATAACTAAACATGTACGCTTCGATTCATCATTTTTATAAAAAAAAGAAATTCACATTTAATTAATTTAGATTACAGTACCTACTAATTATACCTATGCGAACCGTGTAAATATTTTTAATATAATAAAATATAAAATATTTACTATATAATCGGCTAATTAATTTTTAGGTGGAACGTCGCATATTCGATGCGTGCGTACGAGCGACGAGAACGAGCCCACTAAACAAGAACAACAACGAGCATCCAGAACGCTTGCACTAAACCGACGTTATACCTACATACCTACGTCATTCTATGAATCATTATTTCACTTGGACGTCAAGAGTTATTTTCTGAATGTGCTACAAACAGTAATTTTTCAGGCATCGAAGCCGCTTAGATCATCGATTTTTTACATTTTATAAAGTACCTAATTAGGTGTAGGTATAATGATAGTAGGTAGGTAAGTAGGTACCTAGGGGAGACTGAGGACACTTGATCCCCCCTTTTGTTTTTTATCCCTAATTTTTTTATTGAGTATCCGTTTAAAAAACCGTTGGTACTGAAATACGTGAAATTTATTTGCTCATAATTGCTATGAGAACCAAAGATATTAATGTCTAAATTTCGTAGTTATTTGACTAAAAGCAATAATAGGGAATTGTATCATGTGTCCCATATATATGCAAGACTTGATCCCCTCGGTCTGGATGACGATCTTGGGGGATCAAGTCTCCCATATTTAGGGTGACATGATACCATTATTATCAAGGCGTTAGATAAAAAATGTCTTAAAAATAGAATAAACTTTTATTTAGTTTCGAAATCACTTAATTCTTTATAAATCTATGCACCTTCTTTAGTTTTGTAGACTCTGGGCATATTGATCTGCAATGAATTGAGGAAAAAAAAGTGAGGGGACACTTGATCCAGGTGGATCAAATGTCCCATAATAGAGTGTACCAAGTATACCCCTAGCTACTTGAGGTTATAAACAAAAATATTTTGAAATGTCTATTATATAGCCACTTTTATAGGTAAAAAAACGATAATGATATATGTAATGGCTCGTATTAAATTCATACACACGTAAAAGTCCTATTTTAAAGATATGTTTAGTCGAAGTGAAAATTCACCAAAGTTTACTTTTTGCCACAGCAATCACTTGGTCGCCCGCCATTCACCCAAGTCTCAAATGTAATAAGTGTAACAACTATAGAAAGTTATTGGGTATCTTAAACAACAGATGCTGCCAATATAGAAGTAGATACGGCCTGTACAAGTTCCGTAAATCTTGTGTACCTAGTCTCCCGTAAGGATCAAGTATCCTCAGTCTCCCTACCCATGGGGATTTCCGAACGAAAAAAAAAGGTAGGTATAATCATGGACCTAGGAATAACTATGGACGGAGCCATGGGAACAAAAAAGTGACGCTGCATAGTCAGCCAACTTTCGTATACGTATACAGTCGCCACGCACATTCTCACATCATAGTCAGCCACTTCGCGGCAAACGTCGGCCGAATCGGTCGATCTGTCAGTTTAATCGGGAAGAAAAAAAAATCAAATACAACATGTCTTGTGCAGTGAAATGGTGAAAAAACCGTAGTGACAGGAAGAAAATAAATCCAGGGATCACATTTCACAGGTTAATCAATATTTCAATCACTTAATTTTTATCTAATAATCAATACATTATATAAAACTCAAAGTCCTGACTGACTGATTGACCTAGAGACAACGCACAGCCTAAACCGCTGGTCGTAGAGACTTGAAATTTGATGGGTGTGTTCGTTTTGATGCGTAGAGGTGTACTAAGACAGGATTTTTAAAAATTCAAACCCTAAAGCCCTAAAAAGGGTCCAAAAAGGTACTTTTGTTAGAACTCAAGAACGGCTGAACGGATTTTCATGATCTATGATTTATTGGATTTGTCTTCGCCGCGAATAGCATATAAGAAAATTAAAAAGATATGATTAATTCAGGAAATAAAGAAATAATAAGAAAATTAGATATTTGCAAACGTTTTTAACGCCATCTATAATTGTTGTCATGGCAACAGGAACTAAAAGTGACTGTCTAAATTTTAATCCTTTGTTTCTTTTTGCTCAAAGGCAAAGAGGATATATTTATTTTTAGGGTTCTGTGCCTCAATAAGAAAAAACGAAACCCTTATAAGACCTCTTTCTTAGGCAAATATAGAGGCATCAAGTTGAATTAGATCAAAGGAATGTTTCAAAATGATCAATGGCTTGGCATTACACGAAGCATAATATCCAGACTGTGGTCTCACTATCGACTAATAGGTGGCCTTATGCTGCTGTAGCCATTAATAAAAAGAAGAATAGGTGGTCTGACTTACCATCCCCAGGCCTGCGCTTATAGAGGATGTAATGAGTCACCTGCACTGCACCTTATTTTTCGTGCGGATATCCCCATGGATCTATCTCCTCATCAGGCCAGTAGGGACGTAATATTGAACTTGACCGACTAAAATCGCACTCCATTTTGGGTCTTCATGGTTTAAAGTGGCCCATGACCCTGAGATATCCAAGGCTCACTGATGGGCATGGCTGTTTTGGTGAGTTCCTGCATTGTGTAGACAGGGAGCTGACGCCCGAATGCTACCGTTGCTGGGGCTGCTCCGTGGACACTTCGCCGCTTCACACACTGGCAGAGTGTCCACAGTGGATAGAGTACCGCCATGTCCTTGAAGCAGACGTTGGTGTGGTGAGCATCATGCTGCGGGCCCTGGTGCTGACCATAGTCACCATAGACAGTATGTAGAAGGCCACCGCTTTTTTGCGGGGCAGTAATGCGCGCAGAAATGGTGGTGGAAAAGCAACGGGAGAGATCTAGCACTCCCCCGTGCCGGTGAAGGCGCACCGGGCGGCGTATTTCGGAGAACCACATCCGTTCTCGATGAGTACGGGCCTAGGGAACGGTCGGGGCTAACCGTCACCCTAGCAGAACCATGCCCAGGGTGGCAGGGCGTTATGTTTCCATACGCGTTTTTTTTAGAGAAACGTCGAGGTCGCCAGTGCTGGTGGCCGGAGTCGGCCGAGGTTTCTGGGATATCCTTTCTAGGACACATCAGATCTCTCGGTCACACAGGTCGATGTGACGAAATACCGTGCGATTTTAGTCATTAGGAGTCCGAGCTCCGTTGAGGTGAAGCCCGACGGCGGTTTTGCACGAAAAAAAGAAAGGATACTTCCCTTTGGGCTAGAATCCAGATATTTTGCAGAAAGTAAAATCTTACAGCATGAATAAAGGTAAATGTCCTGAAAGCGTAAATATTACCCTCATCACCAAAAAGAATCTGTATGGCTGTCAGTCAAGACAAAAAACGTTGCAGCAAAGTTAAGTTCGTCCATCAACCCAGTGTTATCCGGAACCCTGCAAGCACGAGCCCAATTCGCACTTGACCTGTTTTTATTATTATATTATACTCTTTCTTTAGTTTCATGAACTTTTTGAATTTTAAATCAGGTTGTCAAACGTCAATGTCTGTAGCAAGAGTTTTCTAATTAAAATCAGATTTTCGGAAATAAATAATTTGAGATAGTGGACCAAATGTGATAGTGCAATGCAACTATGGTGTAATGTAAAGGTTTATCAAAGGGCCTTTTTCCGAGTCACACATACTTTGGGGCAGCTATTTAATCCCCATAAAATCTAGAAGACAATGAAAAAGGACAATGATGGTAAATAGACTGGCTTTGGCCACGATGCACGGTACTGTACCTTGGAGGGTTAGATAGAACGCGAGATGAAATGAATACGTTTAGCTGCAACCACTGTTTGCCAAGGAATAGACATTGAAAGTAAGTACGGGCAATCCCTCTACTTAAAAGAGACTTGGTGGCGAAAGCCAACATTCACGCGGGCGGAGCCGCGCGCGGGTAAGCTAGTTATACATAAATGTTCATTCAATATTTCAAAACAAATTTCAATTGTTCGGTACAAAACCAGTGATCCCAAGATAAAAGTGTGCAAATTTCCCCATATTTTGGGGAAATCTGTAAATTGTGTGACTTTATGATGAAATAGCATAAACTATTTATTAGTAGTGATAATCGTAGTGATTTAACTTATTTTTTATAAATACATGGGATTAGGAATCGCAAAAATACAAATTGTAACTAATATGAATTTTTTAACTTTTTTTGTTAATTAGGTACCTAGTTTAATCGTGTGAATATTCCCCACGGTTACCATCCATGTAAGTTTTTTTTTATATAGGTATAATGAAAAAAATAATGTAAAAAATAACTAAAATATTATTTTCATTAATTTATGATAAAATAATATTTTTAATAATAATGCACGAATCACCCTTAATGATTGTTCATTTATATATTTTAAAATTTACCAAATAATTCTCCCTATTCCTCAACTAAAATAATAAAAAATGGGGCCATTTAGGTAAAACCTCGCATCCCTACAATTTACTCACACAATGATTATTGCCCGCCATTTTTTGACACAGACTAGTTACCTACTCTAGGCACTCCGTCCATACTTTTCCTAAGTCTATGTAGGTAGCTACCACTACGATTATCACTACTAATAAATAGTTTATGCTATTTCATCATAAAGTCACACAATTTACAGATTTCCCCAAAATATGGGGAAATTTGCACACTTTTATGTTGGGATCACTGGTTTTGTACCGAACAATTGAAATTTGTTTTGAAATATTGAATGAACATTTATGTATAATTATTAGATAAAAATTAAGTGATTGAAATATTGATTAACCTGTGAAATGTGATCCCTGGATTTATTTTCTTCCTGTCACTACGGTTTTTTCACCATTTCACTGCACAAGACATGTTGTATTTGATTTTTTTTTCTTCCCGATTAAACTGACAGATCGACCGATTCGGCCGACGTTTGCCGCGAAGTGGCTGACTATGATGTGAGAGTGTGCGTGGCGACTGTATACGTATACGAAAGTTGGCTGACTATGCAGCGTTTCTTTTTTGTTCCCATGGCTCCGTCCATAGTTATTCCTAGGTCCATGCCTACCTATTATAGAATCACTGAAAGAATGCGTTGTTAGGTTAGGTTAGGTTGTGAGCGAACGGGCGATGTAACTGGTGTACAATTTACGGCAAAATTTTAAATATCGTTTATTGACCTTATTAACGAGTGATAACATTAAAAATTTAATTACTGTGCCAATTTACTAATTTATTACCTACCTAATTAATTTATGTACCTACTAATTTAAATAGGTAGGTACCTACACAGATTAATTTTGGGCTAAAATGATTAAGCACCTACGCGCAACTTTCTTATAGGTATATATAAATATAAAAATTAGACTAGTCATGACGAATTGATATGACATGTGTCAGGAACGCATAGGTACTCTCAGCGGCCAAACAATAGTACCTACCCAAGAACATTAGAAATTTCCTTGTACTTAGCTGGACGATTCATTTCGAACGAGCGGTTGTCTCCAGGATTTTTGAATCTCGGCCGGAGGTCATCTCTCTCGCACACTGCCTAAAATTGCCATAATACGTTAAAATTTCCCAATCCAAACCTGTCAAAGTCAAATTTACGCAAAGGCTGAGTTCTTCGGAGCTTCATTTTGATTCTAGTTGAGCTTTATGAAAATTCACAGAACACCGTACATATCAATTATTATTAATTGAGTAATATTTATAGAAATTAATAAAAAAATTGACACATATTCGCTTCTTAGATTGTGGGTGACAGCCATTTTAATAAAGAAGCAACACTGTTTACCAAAAATTCGTAAGGTGACCAACCATCCGTATTTTGCGGGATAGTCTCCTACTAGAAGCTCCTGCATTGCAATAAATACATAGCATAGTCCCACAAAACGTCAAATGCTTTCCGCACGTTTACAATATCCATCATAATATATTACAATATTAACTGTAGAGAGGTCAATTCTATACATCCATACTAAATTATTATAAATGCGAAAGTAACTCGGTCTGTCTGTCTGTTACGCTTTCACGCCTGAACCGCTAAACTGATTTTGATGAAACTTGGTATAGGAGTAGATTAGACCTAGATAATGAACATAGGCTATGTTTGGTTGCGATAACCGACATCCACGTGGGTGGAGCCGCGGGCAACAGCTAGTTGAATATATTTAAAAAATAACTACATATTGGGAAATAATTGGTGATCGATACTAATGCAAAAAATGCAATCAGTATTTTTTTTGTCTTTCTGTCTGTCTATCTGTATGTGCACGCATGGATCAAAACTACTGGAGGGATTTTGATCAAACTTGATACAATTATAGTTCATACTTCTGGGCAACATATAGGCTACTTTTTATACAAGCTGGTATACCCATGGCTTCACCCGCGCTTCGTTTTTAGGCCGCTTTTGGTCATATCTCCGGTTGTACTTAACCAATTGCAAGCAAACATACGATAAATTTTGAGTCTAAGTAAGACCTTTCTAATAAAAAAGCCGCATCAAAATTCGTTCAGTACTTTTTACGTCCATTGCTAGGAAGCTGGTCATAATAAGTATATAATTTCAACTTTGACGCTTATTATTTATTGCTTTCTAGACATAACCTATACCTACTCAAGTAGGTATTAAGTTATCGTTTCTAAAAACCACTACACTTTTTTATTTGTTCACGACTGTTCATACTTAGACCACGGTAGTATAAACTTACTGTATACAGGTTGACTCAAAATATTATTATATATTTATTATTCTTCACATACAGACAGATAGAAAGACAAAAAATTTACTGTTTGCATTTTTTGCATTAGTATCGATCACCAATCATCCCCCAATAGTTATTTTGTAAATATATGCAATGAACAGAATTGACCTCTCTACAGTTTTATTATAAGTATAGATCATGTATTTGTCTTATTTTGTTCCTTATATTTACGAAAGAAAGTATAATAATGGGACAGGGATTCACCTGACGATTTTTAAAATTCACATTATCTTTCAAGTCCGTATCGATTCATTCGTTTTAATCGACCTTTTTTAACAGGTCACCTCATTATGAATATAAAACTGACAAACGTCAAATGTTACCTATTAATGTGACGCTACTATAGGAAACACCCTTTTGTTGCTACTCTATCGCATTGGGTTTGCCTGTAATGACAACGTATGTATAAAATAAATAAATACATAATCCTTCATTTAATGTAAATAATTTATTTTGTTATTACATGCTTACATAAGTAAGTCTCAATTAATAAATAAATAAGTTACAAAATTACTGTTTTCATCTTTAATAGCTTTTAAATATATCATAGTAAAATAACCTTTTCAATGAATTTGGCCTCTCTTTATAGTATTAGTAAATATGGAAACGTAGACTATACCATTTATTTTCATGAGCATAGACGTAAACTACATCATATATCCCAACCTTGCAATTAAACATGGTCACCGCAAAGAAAGGTACGCAACCCAACCAACTAGATGGAGACACTGCAATGTATGGCCTTGCAGTATCCATTGGTTCTAATATTCTTGTACCTACCTAAGTATTTTATTAATAACAAAGTTTATAAGTAAGTACTTTTTAGTTCTTAGTTTTTGAAGTACCTACCTATAGGTTATTTTAAACCTAGTTTTTTTTTAGTTTTAAGTGTTTGTAGTTTTTTTAACTCTTAGGGCGAGAACTACGTCCATAGGCCATGATGACCACCTCCCATCAGGTTGGCAGTGTGCTTATCTGCCACCTAAGTAGTAAGTACAAAAAATAAGATGGCCCGGGTCAGCCGGGGTGCGAAGGATAGGCCTTTTGTGCCACCTAATACCCCGGCGGTAAGACTCAAGATGGCGTGCGGTTTTAGTCGGTTCAATTCCGACATAAAGCGCCCCCACTGGCCGCAGGGGTGGTTTCCGTGGGGATTTCCGCACGAAAAATAAAGATTGAAGAGATTCAAGTTCATGTGCAAAGAAACATTGGGCAACTAAGTGGCACTGGACCCGGCTTCGCTCGGGAATAAATTAAAACAAAAAACCTATAACCCGATTGCACCGCCACCTACCGGGCATGTGGATGTCAATAAAAATAAGCTTTAATATTGAATTTCTTACATCAGAACTTGAAAGCTTGCCCAAATAACGGATTTCCATATAACCGTTCTATTTACTCCCTTAGGGGTAGAATAATGAAAACCGGGAGATTCAAGTGTACTACGTTTATTTTAACCAAAAGCAACTACCTATATCAAATTTCGTGCTTCTTACTTAGAAAATAACGGACTTTCCATGTAACCAGACATCGCCTATTTTACGCCCTTAGTAGTGAAATTTTGAAAACGCTGATGATATGCGCGTACATCTATTACTAACCAGAAGCAGCTGTATAAATTTTTTATGCTTCAATCTTGAAATTGTGGAACTTACTAAATTAGGGGTGAAATTTTGAAAAACTAATTTATAGGTAAAATTGAGGAACTTACTAAATTAGGGGTGAAATTTTGAAAAACTAATTTATAGGTGATAATCAGAAGTAGGTGTATGAAGAATTTTCATACAAACATTTATTCCATATTTTGCCACCTTAGGATTAAAAATTCTAAATATCCTTTCTTAGTGGGATTCCTACAACAAAAAAAGCATCTACTATCAAAATTTCAAGTTTGTAGGTGTAGCAGTTTAGGCTCTTCGTTGATGGTATCAGTCTGTTTGTCAAAGGGCACCACACACGTTGCGACTTATGACGTCATTAACAAAAAATCAGCGAGAGAGTGTTTTAAAATAGCCGTTTTCGAATCTCTGATAACTTCGTCATTTCTTGTCGGATTTTAATAATTTAAAAAACTATTATGGTTAGAAATTTGTAGCGCATGCGTTTCATTCATTGAAAATTAAAAGTTCTGCTATGTAGGTATTGTGACTCATCCTCATTAGGTACCTACGTAAATATTTATTATTGCATGTTGAAATTATGAAATGTTGTCAACTCAGACTACTATCACTGATTACCTAATAGTTCCTACTATTCTTCTAGTCTGAGGTTGAGGAGGAAAATTCAAGTTTGTATTGATTTAACGAAATAATAAGTGCGAAATGGACCGAATGCGAAATAGACACGTTTTCGTCTAGTGGACCAAATACGAAGTGGACAAAATGCGACGAAACGCTATAAATTGAACTTTTGAAGTAATTTAATCTCCACTGAAAACCGGAAATAACTTAAGAAATATAAAAATCTGCATCTAAACTGAATAGGAAATGACTATAAAAAATATATATAGGTAGAACTCAGACTAGAAGAATAAGATCTTATTCTTGTAGTCTGTGAGGTAGAAATATAAAAATCAGCAAATGAATTATTTTGTCCACTAAAAACACTTATGATTGGATGTAAGTTTTGTTTTGTCAGAGGAGAGAAAGATGTGCTAAATAGATGGAAGGAATATTTTGGAAGTCTCTTCGAGAAAGAGGATTTACAAGCACAAGTCCTAGGTGATATCAGTATAAAAGAGATTGTGGAAGCGTTGAACGTAAGAAATTGGGACAGCCTGCGGTGTGACAGGATTACAAGAGAGATGTTGAGAGCTGGACAAGGCGTGGTAGCTAGTCAGCTGTACCTCCCTTTCAACCTTTGCTGGAGGAATGGCTGCGTACCAGGAGACTGGTGCAAAGCCGTTACTGTACCGCTTTTTAGGGAAAAAGGGTCGCAACAAGACTAAGAATTAACGAGGCATTGGCTCACTGGGTGCGGGCCGGAACCTCCACGTGGTGCACCTGAGCAACAGAGGCGAGCAGCGCCTCCTACTCGGCACGGGAGACGCTGCTGTCTGCGGCCAATCCGGCCGGGGTGAGAGTGGCCCTCTAGAGGGCTGCTCCGAGGCTCGCCACGTGTCCCTCTGACTAGCAGATGGCACAGTGGGGAGCGAGCGGGGGGTGAGCTGATTGTCACAGGGTAGGGTGACAGGACGGCCGCCTGTCACCTTACACCCCACCGTCAGCGAAGTGGCGTGATGGTCGCCCCACCCCCCCTTTCTTCAGGTCGAGGGGGCCATCTTAAAACCGTAGATGGCCCGGGGTCAGCTGGGGTGCGAGGGATATGCCCATTGGGTAGGTAACCTTATACCCCGGTAATTAAGGCCCGAGACGGCGTGCGGTTTTAGTCGGTTCGTTACCGACATAACCACCCCCGATGGCCGACGGGGGTAGTATCCATGGGGATTTCTGCACGATAAAAAAAAGCATTGGCGCACTCAGCATCGTCGGTAAACTGTAGGTATGTTTGCGTAAGTCATGACCAAAAGATTGATGAAAGAAACTGTAGAAAAGCTGTGGGATGTAAGTACAAGCAGGATTTAGGCAAAGAAGGGGATGCATGGGTCTTTTCCTTACGAAGCATAGCCGATAAATTCTTGGCTCGAGGTAAAAGGTCTACTCACTGAATATTCGTAGACTTGGAAAAGACCTATGACAGGGTGCCTACAATATAATACTTACTCGTATTGTATAGCGAAATATCATGCATCATCAGCAAATCTTCGCGAGCACTATGTAATGATCGCTAAAGTTGATCGTATTATGCAAATTGCACATACCACGTGTCTACACCTAGCGGGATCCCCTGTCTGGGAGACTTATGAATGATGCAGAGAATTAGTTCTGGATTTGTTCTACTGAATTATGCTGGAAACAGAATTTGTTCCGTATAATAAACGGAAATATAAACTTTTCTAACCGACCTCCAGCCAGCGGGATATTTACCAAAATTAAGTCTGGGGAACTATAAATTGGTATTACCTTTTAGTTCTGTCTTTGTTCTGTTTAACAAAACAAAAAACATACTTCTAGCGTCCTTACTTCAGCCACAATGAAGCTGAAATGAAACCTCCAGTCAGCGGACTTTTTCTCTCAGGGACATTTTTTTGTAACTTTTACACTAAATTGATAACATTTAAACTATTTACGACTATAATTTTACTTACAAATATTCGCATTTATAATATTAATTTATGAAAGATAATGCAAACCGGTGAGATTACTTTGTATTCTACCCACTTACTAGCTTTCAAATTCTATACTTTTAATTTTCATACTAGATGTACGAATAGGTAATTTAAGTAAAATTATAGTCGTAAATAGTTTAAATGTTATCAATTTAGTTTAAAAGTTACAAAAAAATGTCCCTGAGAGAAAAAGTCCGCTGACTGGAGGTTTCATTTCAGCTTGATTGTGGCTGAAGTAAGGACGCTAGAAGTATGTTTTTTGTTTTGTTAAACAGAACAAAGACAGATCTAAAAGGTAATATCAATTTATAGTTCCCCTGACTTAATTTTGGTAAATATCCCGCTGGCTGGAGGTCGGTTAGAAAAGTTTATATTTCCGTTTATTATACGGAACAAATTCTGTTTCCAGCATAATTCAGTAGAACAAATCCAGAACTAATTCTCTGCATCATTCATAAGTCTCCCAGACAGGGGATCCCGCTAGGTGTAGACACGTGCACATACCTACCTAATCCGATCTAATACCTAGCTGTGTTATAACTAAAATATATCGAACAACATATTCGTATGAACATTTAGTCAAAACGAATATTAAGTAAGTACCTATCTTGTTTTAATTCAAGGATCACACGGCTTCAGTAATATTATTTAGGCAGGTACAGTCAGCATCAGATAAATATGTGCTTCCAAAGTAGTCAAAATTATGTAAAGAATATAAATTCAATTTTATGTTCGCAGACATAGCATTCAAATAGTTGTAAGCATCCAGAGTGTTCAAAACATCTTCGCTGTAAGTTGTCAATATTATGTTAGCTGTTACAGTGTTCATATTAATGTTGTCAAATAGGACTTTCAATGGTATCTATGCATTCATACTAGTCAAAAATATCTTCACAATTAGGAAAGTCATCTTTAATATCCGTAGCTAGAGTGTATATTGGAATAAAATGTTAGTAATAAATGTTTTGTTTCCCTTTTTCCTTGATTATCCATCCTGCTCATTTCGTGCATGACGTAATTGATATGTCTTTTGTTTATTAGAAATTTTGATTATTAGAAAGGAAACATAGTTTAGATATGTTCTAACATCCCTAAATAGAATGGAATTTTCTTTGAAAAGGAAACTCTTTTAAGGAAAATGTCATAAATAACAAACTTTAATAAAATTATATTAATGTCACGGAATAATATGTCGTGTTGTCTATGTGTATTACATTGCAAATTTCAATAAAATAGTTGTATTATTTTATTAAATTAGCATGCCTCCATATGATTTAGATGAGCAAACCAAGCATCGTATAATAAATTTACATAGGGAAAATGTTTCTGTTACTGACATAGCCGATGAACTTGGCATAAGCGTGAGTATTTTTTTATTACCAGGATTATTAACATTCTCCTTTTAATTTATATTGCATACAATGTCCGACTAACGATTTTTATAATCTTTTAGAGAAACACTGTATCTCTCTGGATATCGCGCTGGCGTGAAACAGGAGGGATTTCACGCCATGTTACAACAGGTCGTCCGCGTATTAATAACATCCAACAAGACCGTGCACTGATACAAAATGTGCGAGTGGACCGTTTTGTTAACACTTCCCAATTGGCGACTACTCATAGCATGTCCCAAAGTACAATACGTCGAAGGCTTAAGGAATCGGGCCTCCATAATCGTGTGCCGGCAAAAAAACCTCATTTAACACCCAGGCATAAATCTTTAAGACTCCAATTCGCACTAGGCTATTTAGATTACGATTTTAGTAAGGTTGTTTTTGTTGATGAAAAAGTGTTTTGTAACTCTACGCATGGTCGCCTCTCTCTGTGGAGATACAATAATACAAGATATAATGAAGAAAATATCTTGCCCAATAACAGAAGTGGACGCATATCGCTTGGTTTTTGGGGATGGATTTCGGAAGTTGGACCCGGTGAGTTAATCGAAGTTGGTGGGCGTCTAAATGGATTGACTTATAACGATATTTTGGAAGAGGTGTTGTTACCCACAGCACAAATATTTTATCCCTTTGAAGAGGCGATAACTTTTATACAAGACGGAAGCTCTATACATAATTCAAGAGTGGTTCAGGATTATATTTCTGAAAACGGAGAGTTAAATTTAATAACCCTACCTCCCAAAAGCCCAGACCTTAATCCTATTGAGAACGTCTGGGGTAGAATGGTCCAAATGTGGGATCATGAACAGGCTCGCAGTACCGAAAATTTACGGATGCATGTAAATGCAATTTGGGAATCATTGAGGGGAAGTTCATTCTGTTTTAACACAGTAATTAGATCAATGAGACAACGCCTACTTGATGTAATCAATGCCAACGGTGGTTACACTAGATTCTAAGAAAATATAAGTTCTTTTTTACAACTCGTTGTTTTGATTTATTTTATTTAGATAGACTAGCTGTTGCACTAGTTTTAAGCCATCAGATTTTAAATATTCATTTAACACACCTGGAGAGCGAACTAACAATGCACTATGTGTGGCAGGCCTTAGTTTTGAGGAACATGACTCAAAAGAGGATTGTAGCCGGCCTTAATGACTTTTGGCTCTACGGTGCATAGATACCATTGAAAGTCCTATTTGACAACATTAATATGAACACTGTAACAGCTAACATAATATTGACAACTTACAGCGAAGATGTTTTGAACCCTCTGGATGCTTACAACTATTTGAATGCTATGTCTGCGAACATAAAATTGAATTTATATTCTTTACATAATTTTGACTACTTTGGAAGCACATATATATCTGATGCTGACTGTACCTACTGCAAAAGGTGAGCGTGTTGTCAATGTAGGTCTAACGCTCTTCTAATGTCGACGGCAGCTGTGCACCCGCCCGGTCTGGGGAGACAACCCCTCACATAGCCAAAATACACATTACAACATTCTCTCAACGTTCCCATTGTGCCAGGACCACAACAGCTGCTTTTGCAGTAAGCTACCGATCACTAATTTGACCTCTAGTCGTATAAAACGACATCTTCTATACTATACAAATACATAAAATTGAAGCGTCTGTTTGTAATATTAAAATAACAAACTTCCAATGCATGTATTATATGTCATGTCATGTATAGGGAATGCAGTCTGGAGTCTTGGAGAATATTCTAAACGGAATCAATAACATTCTAATATTGAATGCAGTACGATTATGTATTGAAAACAATGGTCTACATTTTGAACAATAATTAATCAGTTAATATAAGAAAAATAAAATGTATTTTGTTAAAGATGAGCTCTTTCCTTTAGTTTGCGGTACCTATGTCATTACTTCGCAGAATTTGTTCCTTAACAGCGACACTATCGCATGGTGTAATAATAAAGGGTGTGTTTTTTTTTCAAAATCAACAGGTTCGATTCTCAGCTAGGTTTATTGGTTTTTCAAAAATCTAATGATGAGGTTTAAAGTTTCATCAAAATCGGGCTCGTGACTCCTTTGACCATTTTTCGCTATTCCTTATAGTTTCGGATTTGGCCATCCAATCCCTTTTGAAAAATTCACCCTGTATAATAAAATGGTAGGAAAGTCAAAACTGTACATTGAATATTTTTTAAAAATAATACTTGGGGTGTGATCTACAATCGATACTGAAGCCAAAAATATGGTTTCTAGAATTTTTGTCTGTTTGTCTGTTTATCTGTTTGTATATCCGTATGTCCGGGATAAACAAAAAGTTTTGTTTATTGGGTTTCCTCACGATGTTTTTCCTTCACCTTCAGCAGATGGTAAATCATGTGATTAGCACATATAAATTCCACAAAGTGAAATTCACATGGTACTGTCCGGGCGGATTCGAACTCGATACCTCTGAGTGGATGCCGCGTTGTCCTTATCCATTCAGCTACCATCGCTTACAAGACAACATTATATGTATACCTAGGGTACTTTTTATGCAAAGTTGGTGTGCGAGTGAAATGCTCTATGGGCCACCTTACACCCTGGCGTCAGAAGACCCTAGACGGCGTGCGGTTTTAGTCGGTAAGAGCCCGACATAGCCTGCCCCGTTGGCCGCGGGGTGGGTATCCATGAGGATTTCCGAACGGAAAAAGGCTACTATTTATAGAAGCTCACGGCTCTACCTGCGCGTCGTTTCAGGTAGGTCTTCATTTTTTGGTTATTATCTCTAGTTCTACTTGGCCAATTACAATCAAACATAGGGTAAATTTTAAGTCTAAGCAAGACCTTTCTAATAAATAAACCGCATCAAATTTTTTTCAATAATAAAATCAAAGTAGTTTTTACGTCCATCGCGACTATCGGCTTTTGATGGGGTCCAGTGGAGTGAAGAGTGGAGTGTAGAGTGAAATGAAAAGTGGAGTATAGAGCAGAGTAGAGAGTAGAGTGGAAGAGTGAGTGTAGCGGAGAGTTGTTTTCTTGAAATAGACTTGGTGGCGATACCGACCTCCACGCGGGCGAAGCTGCGGGCGGAAGCTAGTAATTAATAAAAACGATTTTTTTATAAGGCCTTAAACTACATCGTTCATGAAACGTTTATAGCGAGTGCGTTCACTTCTTGTTTTTTTTTTCAAAGTTATTTTAAAGTTTTGTTTTATACTAGGTACAAGATAAAAAGTATTATATATTTTTGAAGGGCCTGTGGTCTTTAGATTTTTTTTTCATTTTTTCGTCGATCTATCGCATCATTCGCATCGCATATTGCATAAATAGGTATTAGGTAGGTACCAAACCGGTGGCGGGCGGCACTACGCTCCGCTTCGCTCTCGCCTAAGCCTTCTAACCTAATCTATCCAAGTCGGGGTACTCAGAGTCGGAGTGTTAAAAAAAACTTATTACTTTTACCTCACTTTCAGTTAAAAGTACTTTTGACTGGTTTTGCTAGTTAAAAGTACTTTTGACTGGTTAAGAGTTTTGACTGCAACATTATATTTTCCTAATTTATCCAAATATTGTGCTTATTTGCAAAAAAACACATAAAACTGCCAATCTCACGAGATCTCGATATTGGCGAGATCTCGCAGTATTGGTATTCACGATCACGCGAGATCTCGCTGAAGCCCCAATCTCGCGAGATTTGCATTCCCTAGTCATGTATCATCCTATTTACTCGTATGTAGGTAGGTTAGGTATACACGAAACCTAGATAACAAAATTCAATATTTTAAAATTTTAGCCATACTAACAAATTATGGGCAGATATGGGTCAAATAGGTGCACACTGCGCACAGGGACGAAGTAAGTATTACACGGACGACGACGGCACCGCGGGAGCTGGTTAGATATTAAATAACTAGCCGGCCTATGCCAGTGGCTCCGCCCGTGTGTGGATATCTAGGATGGATATATCTGCGATTCTACTCAACCGATTCGAATTTTTGATTGGACCCAAGAAAAAGTTATTTTCTAAATAACTCGTCTATTTTCAATTTTACACGAAAAATGATTATCAAACAAAGTTGTTTAGAATTAAATTTCCTACATTTTTTCTCATAATTTTTGCCGTAGGATCGATATTTTTCGATTCACACCCGAAAAGAAAGGGCGATTTTTTGTTTAGAATACCTAACTCCTTATTTTTAAATTTTACACGAAAAGTGGTCATCACCAAAGTTGTTCGAAAGTAAATTTCCAACATTTTTTGTTCATATCAATTTTTCTGTAGAATCGATATATTTGGGAGACATGGGAGTGAAATTTTATTATTAAATTAAGTACTTATCACGTTTTTTTGCAATTGCACGCGAAAAATGGTTATTACCATATTTGGTTTGAAACGGATTTTCCTATTCAATTTTTTTCGAAAAATCGATTTGTTTGTCGAATAACTACAGTAGCGGCACGATATAATGGCCGGTTTGACACATTACAATAGTGATGTGAAATGTCAATTTACTCTCGATAAAAATATAATCAAATCTATAAGTTTTTATTGCAAGCACTACCTACTTACCTGATTCAAAAACTTTAGTAAAAAAAATATAAATTTTTACCTACTAAATACATTTGAACGAACTGAATATTGGAATTAGGAATGAAAATGAGTATATATTAATCCAGCTTCCTTCAGTGATTGCACTAACTTTTATCTTGTTGGATACTCCTTCCGTAAATAGTAGCTGGTTTTGCTCGTTTTTTTCCGTTTTAATGTGTGAAGTTTATTTTCTTCTGTGCCAGTCTCGCCAAATTTTTCTTTAGTTATCTATTCGTCTAACAGTTATAGGTAAAATTGACCTTCCATTTTGAAATTCACGATCGAAATGTTACGAAGGCGTATCTATAAACGAACACACATGCCTGACCGTACGTTCGGCCATATCGACGAAATCCACAACAAAAGGCGTAAACAGAGTAAGTTGAGGGCCACCATTATAATTATCACTGTTAGTGTATGTAATGGGGACCCCTTCCTGAGACTTTACCATCAGGCGAGATTTACCATTTAGCTTACCATCAGGCGAGGAGGTCTAAACTATATCGCAATCGCAGGGCACTCCTAGTTTGTACTTTTCGAAGCAACGTCAAGTCGAAAATGCTTTGTTTTGAAGTAAGTTTGCCGGAGGTATTATTGGGCTTGCTAGTGGTCCTAGTGTCGATTATATAGATTTTATTTAAAAAAATTGAATTTCGAAAAACAAATACCGATTTGTGTGAAATAAGTACACCAATAGGTAATTATAATCTTATAAAAATAAAAAATAAATGATCGTGGGACACTAATATACCTACATTATATAATGAGGATCAGTCACTTTTTTAGCTGAGTATGCAGTTTTATAGACCTAAAAAAAACAATAAATTCTGTAAAAAAATTATTTGAATCGGATCAAAAATGACGAAGTTATAGCCATTTTAGTGCGGTAATCTCAAAAACGCTCGCCACCGCGTAGAAACACCCTGTGACGTCATGGCTCACATCGTAGCGTGTCGCCGCCCGCCGCCCCGCGCCGCTATGGAGAATATAGGGCTATTCGGATAAAATATTTCATGATTTTTTTTTACATTATAGAATTAAGTATTTTTTCTTTTTTTTATACTACATAGGTGGCAGACAAGCACACGGCCCACCTGATGGGAAGCTGTCATCGTGGCCTATGGACGTGTGCAACACTAGGGGTGTCACACGTGGTGTCACCAGGGGTTCTGTCTACCCGAAGGGAAGGGGAGGGGGCGACTAGGAAGGGGTGGAGAGGCTAGGAAGAGGGGGGGAGGAGGGGTACAGTGAGCTCTGGCTACCCTACTTACCTTGGGGAACACAACACTATGGTTATTATAGCTGCGGTGTTCTGTAGGGCGGAGGTACTACCTCAGTCAGTCGGACTGTTCAGTTCGGACGGGAGATACGGTACCGTCGGGTCCCACCTATTATTAGATGTATTAAGAATATTTATATGAAATATTAAGAAATATTTCATATAAATATTCTTGAAAAAATGAAAGATCATTTGTAGTGGTTCGATAGCATTTTAAGGCATGCTGGAAATCAAGTACTTATATAACCCGTGCGGAAATCCCCACGGATATCACCCCTGTCGGCCATCGGAGATAAAGATTAAAGATAAAGATAAAGATAAAGATAAAGATAAAGATAAAGATAAAGATAAAGATAAAGATAAAGATAAAGATAAAGATAAAGATAAAGATAAAGATAAAGATAAAGATAAAGATAAAGATAAAGATAAAGATAAAGATAAAGATAAAGATAAAGATAAAGATAAAGATAAAGATAAAGATAAAGATAAAGATAAAGATAAAGATAAAGATAAAGATAAAGATAAAGATAAAGATAAAGATAAAGATAAAGATAAAGATAAAGATAAAGATAAAGATAAAGATAAAGATAAAGATAAAGATAAAGATAAAGATAAAGATAAAGATAAAGATAAAGATAAAGATAAAGATAAAGATAAAGATAAAGATAAAGACAAAGACAAAGACAAAGACAAAGACAAAGACAAAGACAAAGACAAAGACAAAGACAAAGACAAAGACAAAGACAAAGACAAAGACAAAGACAAAGACAAAGACAAAGACAAAGACAAAGACAAAGACAAAGACAAAGACAAAGACAAAGACAAAGACAAAGACAAAGACAAAGACAAAGACAAAGACAAAGACAAAGACAAAGACAAAGACAAAGACAAAGACAAAGACAAAGACAAAGACAAAGACAAAGACAAAGACAAAGACAAAGACAAAGACAAAGACAAAGACAAAGACAAAGACAAAGACAAAGACAAAGACAAAGACAAAGACAAAGACAAAGACAAAGACAAAGACAAAGACAAAGACAAAGACAAAGACAAAGACAAAGACAAAGACAAAGACAAAGACAAAGACAAAGACAAAGACAAAGACAAAGACAAAGACAAAGACAAAGACAAAGACAAAGACAAAGACAAAGACAAAGACAAAGACAAAGACAAAGACAAAGACAAAGACAAAGACAAAGACAAAGACAAAGACAAAGACAAAGACAAAGACAAAGACAAAGACAAAGACAAAGACAAAGACAAAGACAAAGACAAAGACAAAGACAAAGACAAAGACAAAGACAAAGACAAAGACAAAGACAAAGACAAAGACAAAGACAAAGACAAAGACAAAGACAAAGACAAAGACAAAGACAAAGACAAAGACAAAGACAAAGACAAAGACAAAGACAAAGACAAAGACAAAGACAAAGACAAAGACAAAGACAAAGACAAAGACAAAGACAAAGACAAAGACAAAGACAAAGACAAAGACAAAGACAAAGACAAAGACAAAGACAAAGACAAAGATAAAGATAAAGATAAAGAGCAAGAAGAGGACACCGTGGCTCGTAAACCCGAGGGGACATCTTGAAGCCGGAGAGGGTACGGGTCAGCCGGGGTGCGAGGGACATACCTTTTGGGCAACCTTATGTAACCTCGGCGCTAGAAAACCCGAGACGGCATGCGGTTTTAATCAGTTCGATTCAAACATAAAACGCCCCGGTTGGGGGTGTTTTTATTTTTGTCAGTCCGCCGAATTGACTGCACCCCGCCTGATGGTAAGCTGAAGTGCAGTCCTAAAAGTAATGGACATCATTTCATCAAAACTTGAACACTTTCCCAAATAACGGATGTCTAGGTATACAACCACTCTACACGAGGTACGTTTATTTTTAACCAGAAGCAGCTGAATCAAATTTCGTGCTTCTTACTTTCAAAATAACGGACTTTCATGCAACCAGCCATCGCCTATTTTACGCCTTTAGTAGTGAAATTTTGAAAACGCTGGTATACATGTATATTTATTTCTAATCAGAAGTAGGTATATGAAATTTAATGCGTCTACCATTGAAAATGAAGAACTTTCATATAAATGTATATGCCTTATTTTGCCACCTTAGGAGTAAAAATTCTAAAAATCCGTTCTTAGTGGATTCCTACAACATAAAAAGCATCTACTGTCAAAATTTCAAGTTTGTAGGTCCAGCGGTTTAGGCTCTTCGTTGATGTATCGGCCTGTTTATCAAAGGGCATCGCACACGACGTGAGCCATGACGTCATCGACAAAAATCCAGCGAGAGTGTGCGTTTTAAAATAGCCGATTTTAAATCTTCGATAACTTCGTCATTTCTGGTCGGATTTTAATCATTTAAAAAACAAAATGCTTAGAAATTTGTAGCGCATACATTTCATTAATTAAAAATTAAAAGTTCTGTTATGTGACTGATCCTCATTCAGAAATCAATGTAATAAATAAATATTGTGTCCTAAAATTATACCTACATTCGATAAAATTTTATGACTTACTGTACGTCACTATTGACAATAAAGAACAGCAATTTGCTCTTTCAAAATGTCACAATAATTAATACGAAACTTCACGAGCGGACAAACGTCAAACCGGCCATTATATCGTGCCGCTACTGTAGTTTATTAATAATACACAAAAAGTTGTCATTACCAAAGTTATTTAAAATTAAATAACACTAGCTGACCCACCCCGGCTTCGCCCGTGGCGTACCTATTTCGAACCCTTTTTACCCGACTGCGCAACGCAAAGGAGTGGTAATGTGTTTAACAGCCTATGTATGTATGTATGTATGTATGTTTGTATGTTCCTTTGAAGCACTATACAGACCAAACGCTTGGGCCGATTTTCATGATTCATACGTCAATCGATTCCTCTTAGTCCGGCGAGTGTCACTAAAGACTGACTACTGGCCGCCATATTGTGAAAATTAAAAAAATGAAAGTCAGCAAACTATGTCAAGTGGGGTATCGTTGAATAGGTATTTAAAAATCATTTTTAGTTTTCTTTCAACATTTTTCGATTCCAGTGACCATTTAGGATCTATAGCGATTTAAAGTTGCGTAACAACAATTCATAGGTTTTTATTAGACAGTAGAAAGTCCAATCGGGTAAATAGCTGGCTAGGACACTTATAAATAAAAAGTATAAAATAAAAAAATATAATTTAGAAATTAAAAAACCCGACTGCGTAAAAAACTAAAAAGAAAAAAAACAAGCACTCAGATGTCCGGTGGTCTAGAAACATAACAACTTAACAGTCGGGATCCATTGAAAAATAAGATTGTCTGTTGAATAGTGGATTATGTTTCTAGACCACCGGACATCTGAGTGCTTGTTTTTTTTCTTTTTAGTTTTTTACGCAGTCGGGTTTTTTAATTTCTAAATTATATTTTTTTTTACTAATATAATTACCTAATATGCTCATAATTCAGGTTTCCTAACGTGTATGGGAATTCACAACGCTGAACGGAATCTGGGTGAAAATTGGCACAAAGATTTCCCTGGAATACTTAGCACATTATATTTATGTTGGTACTCTACCTAGTCATTAGTAATTTTATTTCATTTTTTTCAACACATCAACGACTAAACTTAAATAACAGATGTTGTGGACTTATTTCTAGTAGGTAGGTACATAACCCAAATTAAGTACCTATAGATAAGTACCTATGCATAGCGTAATTTTTATAAGTAGGTGATTTTATGTCATCGTGGTGTTTTAGGTCAACATTATGCTGTAAGTACATTCTTCTGTTCTTGCAAATATTTACTGTATAAACCGACATTATCACATAACTTTTTTTAAATAGGTAAGCCAGTAATCAAAAGCTCCGCCCCCTGCGCGAAATACTGACCTTGGTCCCGTTCCCGACCTACAGGAATTTATTTTAGTGATCTAAAACCATCTTCGCATTAAGTTTTACCTTTCTAATGAAACCGGTTTGGGGCACATCAGTTGTCTGGTTTCAAAGTGGTTTATTCCCCACTTGAGATAAGGACATTAATTCCTAACTTGTCCCACGTTTTTAAAACGTCTGATTTTGAAGGTTACGAAATCATAGATACCTAGGTAAGTATTAAATTTTCAAAATTTAATTTAAAAATGAATCAATCTGATTGATTTTAAACGTTTTTTAGTAAATTTTTGTGAACCGCACGAAAGTATAGGTAGGTAGATTTTATTTTGACAGACCAAAGTTATTTTTCTTTCAAATCGAATTAATCACGCGTTTTGAAAACGTGGTGTTAATGAATCGCTTGCGTATGCAAGAGCATGTCAGTGTAGGTAGGGCGTAATTAACTACGTTTTTTGCCCAACTCTGATGCATGTCTATAAAGCCCTTACTTGGTACTAACTTGTAGAATAATAAAAAAAAATCATAAAGGCGGGTCTACGCTAGGCGAGTCGAGCACGAGCCGAACACAATTCGTCTAGGTGTGGACCGACTTATGGTCCAGTTAAACAAGGCGCAAACACGCGCGCCACGCGCTGTTTAAACAACTACGCTCGGCGCGTCTCGGCAAAGTTCGCACCATCCATCACTTGTCGATTTTTTCGACACGGATAAAGGCGCGCGTTAATACGCGTCGTCTATGCAGATGGTACAGAGCGCGCGACTTTTTTAATTTGAAGAATTGGGCATCTCCACGGACGGCTCGGCTCGCGTAGGATCTACTACTACTACCCCGCTTCATTTAAACGAACAGGCTTGCGTACGAATTGCGGCGCGGCTCGTGTTACAGCAGGCCGTTTAATTACGCCTTTACAATCCTCGAACGAGGTTTAATTTGATATGTAATGACACAGCAATATTACCTACCTAGGTATTCCTTGAATTTTATTGATTTTTTGTTATTTTATATTTTTATGTCTTGTTTCTCATCGCCGTGCTTTCATTGCCGTAGTTTCCGTGGTCAAAATTTGCTATGGGAATGAAAATAATCGCGGCAATGAAAAAAATATTCATTGCCATGCCTTGTGAGACCATTTAGTTTAATTGCTGTGCCCATATGTTTCATTGCCGTGACTTATGTTTTCATCACCATAGTATGATTAGTTATTATAAACTTCCCTTCAGGGTAAAACGTCTTGCACACGTCCATAGGCCACGGTGACTGCTTCCCATCAGGTGGGCCGTGTGCTTGTCTGCCACCTTCGTGGTATAAAAAAAAGAAACAATTGTTTTTTTGGCACATTTCTTTCATTGCCGTGGACGCTTGTTTCATTGACGTGCCTGCAAGTTCTTTTAGTTATCGGCTAGATAGACCAGTGCCGATAGCTATGAAAATGGTAAAAAGTAAAAGAAATTTAATTTATAGTAGGATGAAACCTGTTGTAAAAGGAAGAGAATATAATAAAAATGATAGATAATCACAAAATAGAACCCTGAGCTTTAGCGAGGGAATCAAAAGAGCACAAGGTGAAAAATTTTTGCACTCGAGTGCAACCATGAAGTTATAGTGCAACATGTAACTTTTCATCCCACCTCAGCGAGGAAATGACTAAATACAAAAATGTTAATTTCGAATTCGAGTTTTTCTTCTTTGCATTTTCTGAGAACATTTACCATTGCAATGTATATATATTTTTACATTATCAGAAAGAAGAGATTTCAAAGAACAAAAAACTCTTTGACTTTTTTAAAAAGCTGATATTTTGACGTGAGATTTTTCGATTGAAAATTGGGGTGGTTTTTCGATATTTAGTCAAAATAAGCTGAAAAAAAGAGTATTTCAAATCAAAAAAAATACAGTGTCTGTGGGACATAAAAAGCTAAGTTTTCGCCAAAATTCGTGGAAAACAAATTTGTTTTGCTTAAGATAAAAATAATAAACCAAAAACTTGATTATTTGAATTTTTCACATACTTTTTGAGGTTATGTGAAAAAAGTGTAAATACAAAAGTTGTAGGTCTCTTTATTACCTACAACTTTGTCATTTAACTTTTTTCCATAGGACTTGTAGTTTTGCCGGAAATCGAGATAAACCGTTTTTACCCTTAAAACTCACCCCCCTCCCCCCTTCCCGACCTCAGATCGCCCGTAATTTATTTTTCCTTTAATTTTTGTTACATTCTGATCCTTTTCCAACAGGTTTCATCCTACTATAAATTTATTTTGTCTCAAAGTCAATCGGCACTGGTCTAAGATATTAACCAAGAATACAATATAGTATCAAAACCTTTAATAAAAGCGATTTATTTTTATTCTAAAAATTAAGGTAAAGAAAATCCACGGAATGAAGATTTTAATGGACCTGTTGAAATTCACCCAGCCAGCTCTTAACTTAAATAAAATCATCTGTCCTTTTTTATCTATAAAAAATAATAACAGATGCAATTAGAAAATTTTAGAGAATTTTAAGTTTAGAGTAACAGCATTGTTCATTTGTTCACCACCACAAGATTTTAAATTTTTAAGGGCATCAACATGGTATAATCCGCGCGCGATCAAAATGTGATGCTACCTTTTGGAACTGAGACGTAAGTGGGCCGCCGCGCGGCGAGTCATTCGTCAACTCGCTAAAAGAAAACTCGCCAAATTCAGCGGGTTAGCACTTTTCGATTTTACCTATTTTTGTTGTCGTCAACTCGCTAAATTAGATAAAGTACAGTCATAAACAAATTTGTTTACTTCCGATGATTTATTTTGTTTCTATCGTAAATATTATTGGCTGTGTAGGTACTTATAGGTACTAACTTTGATATGGACATTTTTTTCAAAACCAACAAGGCAACTCGTTCGTTTGTGTGTCGATGAGTTTTAATAATTATACCTATATTATACCTATATAGTCTGTTTTTTTATCTCAGATACTTACTAAATTGACAAGTGCAAATGTCAAATTGTGAAATAATGATACCAGCTTTGTATTCAGTGGTGAACTCGAAAGTCGAAACTATCGGCAATGTTTGTTGCCTGGATACAGCTGGTGGTTTGGCTATAATGTATTTTAAGAGAAAAGTTAAATATAAAATGTTTATAAGTTTTTATTCGACTGCGCGACGCAAAGGATTAGTAATGTGTTTATTTGTATGTTCCTTTATGAAAAAAAAAAAAGTCAACAAGCTATGTCAAGTGGGGTATCGTTGAATAGGTATTTAAAAATAATTTCAGATTTTTCTCACCATTTTTCGATTTGACTTACCCTTTAGGTTCTATATCGATTTAAAGTTGCGCAACAACTATAATAAATAAATAAATAAATAATAAGTATTGTAGGACATTCTACACAACGCTATCTAGACCCAAAGTAAGCATAGCTTAACTAGCTTGTGTTATGGGTTCTAGAATGCGGATAAACATACTTAGATAATTTTTTTTTTGTAAATACATACATATTATACATAGAAAACACCCAGACCAATACAAACTATGCAACTATTCTCACATATTAATTTAGACAGTAGAAATTTACGATGAAAAGACGAAAACTTCGCATGACTGTACGGAAGAAAATTGAAAGACGATTACAAAAATATATAACTAAAAAATCTAAAATTAAATAAATTATTGAAACTTATGATGATCTTTTTTAGTATCAGTCGAATTCTTGATTTTTATTTTCATTTTAAAGTTAAATAAGAGTACAAAAAATTTAAAATGCCGTAATTTACATACCTACAATTTTCAGATTCTAAGACTAGTATATCGTCATCTCTATCGATAGTCTCTGCAGATCGATAAAATGAAACTTATGAAGCATTAAGTTAAATTTTTGCAATGACAACCAAAGTGACGCAAAATGGACGCCATTTTGTTTCAATGACAATATTATACCTATCAAGAATATTAGAACCAATCAAGAATATTAGAACCAATGGATACTGCAAGGCCATACATTGCAGTGTCTCCATCTAGTTGGTTGGGTTGCGTACGTTTCTTTGCGGTGACCATGTTTAATTGCAAGGTTGGGATATATGATGTTGTTTACGTCTATGCTCATGAAAATAAATGGTATAGTCTACGTTTCCATATTTACTAATATTATAAAGAGAGGCCAAATTCATTGAAAAGGTTATTTTACTATAATATATTTAAAAGCTATTAAAGATGAAAACAGTAATTTTGTAACTTATTTATTTATTAATTGAGACTTACCTACTTATGTAAGCATGTAATAACAAAATAAATTATTGACATTAAATGAAGGATTATATATTTATTTATTTTATACATACAGTGTCATTACAGGCAAACCCAATGCGACAGAGTAGCAACAAAAGGGTGTTTCCTATAGTAGCGTCACATTAATAGGTAACATTTGACGTTTGTCACTTTTATATTCATAATGAGGTGACCTGTTAAAAAAGGTCGATTAAAACGAATGAATCGATACGGACTTGAAAGATAATGTGAATTTTAAAAATCGTCAGGTGAATCCCTGTCCCATTATTATACTTTCTTTCGTAAATTTAAGGAACAAAATAAGACAAATACATGATCTATACTTATAATAAAACTGTAGAGAGGTCAATTCTGTTCTTTGCATATATAAATTTACAAAATAGCTATTGGGGGATGATTGGTGATCGATACTAATGCAAAAAATGCAAACAGTAAATTTTTTGTCTTTCTATCTGTCTGTATGTGAAGAATAATAAATATATAATAATATTTTGAGTCAACCTGTATACAGTAAGTTTATACTACCGTGGTCTAAGTATGTACAGTCGTGAACAAATAAAAAAGTATAGTGGTTTTTAGAAACGATAACTTAATACCTACTTGAGTAGGTATAGGTTATGTCTAGAAAGCAATAAATAATAAGCGTCAAAGTTGAAATTATATACTTAATATGACCAGCTTCCTAGCAATGGACGTAAAAAGTACTGAACGAATTTTTATTAGAAAGGTCTTACTTAGACTCAAAATTTATCGTATGTTTGCTTGCAATTGGTTAAGTACAACCGGAGATATGACCAAAAACGACCTAAAAACGAAGCGCGGGTGAAGCCATGGGTATATCAGCTTGTATAAAAAGTAGCCTATATGTTGCCCAGAAGTATGAACTATAATCGTATCAAGTTTGATCAAAATCCCTCCAGTAGTTTTTCATCCATGCGTGCACATACAGATAGACAGACAGAAAGACAAAAAAATACTGATTGCATTTTTTGCATTAGTATCGATCACTAATTATTTCCCAATATGTAGTTATTTTTTAAATATATTCAACTAGCTGCTGCCCGCGGCTCCGCCCACGTGGATGTCGGTTATCGCAACCAAACATAGCCTATGTTCATTATCTAGGTCTAATCTACTCCTATACCAAGTTTCATCAAAATCAGTTTAGCGGTTCAGGCGTGAAAGCGTAACAGACAGACAGACCGAGTTACTTTCGCATCTATAATAATTTAGTATGGATGTATAGAATTGACCTCTCTACAGTTAATATTGTAATATATTATGATGGATATTGTAAACGTGCGGAAAGCATTTGACGTTTTGTGGGACTATGCTATGTATTTATTGCAATGCAGGAGCTTCTAGTAGGAGACTATCCCGCAAAATACGGATGGTTGGTCACCTTACGAATTTTTGGTAAACAGTGTTGCTTCTTTATTAAAATGGCTGTCACCCACAATCTAAGAAGCGAATATGTGTCAATTTTTTTATTAATTTCTATAAATATTACTCAATTAATAATAATTGATATGTACGGTGTTCTGTGAATTTTCATAAAGCTCAACTAGAATCAAAATGAAGCTCCGAAGAACTCAGCCTTTGCGTAAATTTGACTTTGACAGGTTTGGATTGGGAAATTTTAACGTATCATGGCAATTTTAGGCAGTGTGCGAGAGAGATGACCGCCGGCCGAGATTCAAAAATCCTGGAGACAACCGCTCGTTCGAAATGAAACGTCCATGGATACTGCAAGGACATACATTGCAGTGTCTCCATCTAGTTGGTTGGGTTGCGTACCTTTCTTTGCGGTGACTATGTTTAATTGCAAGGTTGGGATCACAGAAAAGAGAAAAGTAGAAGTGGTAAGTGGGCGTGGCACGCGTGTCACTTGTACGCGTTGTTTCGCAAGGTTTGCATAGTGAGATAGAGCGAGAGAGAGAGATTATCTGAAGTTTTTCTTAAGTCAAAGTTTGTTTGATTCAAAATACGAATCGCCGTAAATATTTATTTTATCTATAGCAAATAAATCTCTAACACGAACTAGTAAGGTGTATTTTGGTTTTGCAGTATGCATAATTTAGGCTATTTTGGTATGGAAGACAAGCGATTGGTTGTATGTGTGAGTTTGGCGACAGCGGTTCCCCTTATGAATAAGTAGTATCACACTTTCATTGTAGTAGGTATTCTTTATTCCGTGGTTGGGATATATGATGTAGTTTACGTCTATGCTCATGAAAATAAATGGTATAGTCTACGTTTCCATATTTACTAATACTATAAAGAGAGGCCAAATTCATTGAAAAGGTTATTTTACTATAATATATTTAAAAGCTATTAAAGATGAAAACAGTAATTTTGTAACTTATTTATTTATTAATTGAGACTTACTTATGTAAGCATGTAATAACAAAATAAATTATTTACATTAAATGAAGGATTATGTATTTATTTATTTTATACATACGGTGTCATTACAGGCAAACCCAATGCGATAGAGTAGCAACAAAAGGGTGTTTCCTATAGTAGCGTCACATTAATAGGTAACATTTGACGTTTGTCAGTTTTATATTCATAATGAGGTGACCTGTTAAAAAAGGTCGATTAAAACGAATGAATCGATACGGACTTGAAAGATAATGTGAATTTTAAAAATCGTCAGGTGAATCCCTGTCCCATTATTATACTTTCTTTCGTAAATTTAAGGAACAAAATAAGACAAATACATGATCTATACTTATAATAAAACTGTAGAGAGGTCAATTCTGTTCATTGCATATATTTACAAAATAACTATTGGGGGATGATTGGTGATCGATACTAATGCAAAAAATGCAAACAGTAATTTTTTTGTCTTTCTATCTGTCTGTATGTGAAGAATAATAAATATATAATAATATTTTGAGTCAGCCTGTATACAGTAAGTTTATACTACCGTGGTCTAAGTATGTACAGTCGTGAACAAATAAAAAAGTGTAGTGGTTTTTAGAAACGATAACTTAATACCTACTTGAGTAGGTATAGGTTATGTCTAGAAAGCAATAAATAATAAGCGTCAAAGTTGAAATTATATACTTATTATGACCAGCTTCCTAGCAATGGACGTAAAAAGTACTGAACGAATTTTGATGCGGCTTTTTTATTAGAAAGGTCTTACTTAGACTCAAAATTTATCGTATGTTTGCTTGCAATTGGTTAAGTACAACCGGAGATATGACCAAAAGCGACCTAAAAACGAAGCGAAAAGTAGCCTATATGTTGCCCAGAAGTATGAACTATAATCGTATCAAGTTTGATCAAAATCCCTCCAGTAGTTTTGATTCATGCGTGCACATACAGATAGACAGACAGAAAGACAAAAAAAAATACTGATTGCATTTTTTGCATTAGTATCGATCACTAATTATTTCCCAATATGTAGTTATTTTTTAAATATATTCAACTAGCTGTTGCCCGCGGCTCCACCCACGTGGATGTCGGTTATCGCAACCAAACATAGCCTATGTTCATTATCTAGGTCTAATCTACTCCTATACCAAGTTTCATTAAAATCAGTTTAGCGGTTCAGGCGTGAAAGCGTAACAGACAGACAGACCGAGTTACTTTCGCATTTATAATAATTTAGTATGGATGTATAGAATTGACCTCTCTACAGTTAATATTGTAATATATTATGATGGATATTGTAAACGTGCAGAAAGCATTTGACGTTTTGTGGGACTATGCTATGTATTTATTGCAATGCAGGAGCTTCTAGTAGGAGACTATCCCGCAAAATACGGATGGTTGGTCACCTTACGAATTTTTGGTAAACAGTGTTGCTTCTTTATTAAAATGGCTGTCACCCACAATCTAAGAAGCGAATATGTGTCAATTTTTTTATTAATTTCTATAAATATTACTCAATTAATAATAATTGATATGTACGGTGTTCTGCGAATTTTCATAAAGCTCAACTAGAATCAAAATGAAGCTCCGAAGAACTCAGCCTTTACGTAAATTTGACTTTGACAGGTTTGGATTGGGAAATTTTAACGTATCATGGCAATTTTAGGCAGTGTGCGAGAGAGATGACCTCCGGCCGAGATTCAAAAATCCTGGAGGCAACCGCTCGTTCGAAATGAATCGTCCAGATAAGTACAAGGAAATTTCTAATGTTCTTGATACCTATATAAGTTTTGTTGTATTTACATACCGAATTTAAAATTAGTATTTTATACATTTTATAGGTTAACCTACAAATATTTGTACTAAATTTAATTAATCGATAACTTTCGATACTGGTGGCACATGACTATTTTTTAATTACAAAAAACCGGCAACACAGGTAATGTCAAATTAGTACCTGAGATTAAAAAACAGACTATAGTCAATTATCCTTATGTATGGTTTTTGTAATGGGTAACATTTTAAGGTGTAAATAATTGTTTACAGGTTGGCAACCCAATAGGTTACCCTATGTTACCAAAGTAAAATATAGATAAATTGGATCTGTTATCGGAATTTCAGAATTTTTAATGTCTTATTATAATGTTAATAATTTGAGAAAAAATAATTTTATTACGTATATCTAATAATAAAAACAGTTGAAAAAAAAAATTAATCTGTGGTTTACATTTTTTTCATAAAGTAAATATATTAATTATGTAGTCACAAATATGTAGTAAATGACCAATATTATTAAGTAGTGACCTAATAATAATTTTCTTAATATTGCATATAATAAAATTTTAATTTATTGATATATAACAGACATGTATGTTACAAGTTTTGAAAGCCAAAATTAAACACGAAATTTTGAGTTATAAAGGTTCCACTGATGGCAACCCTATAACTGAGTGCAGCTAGTACTAGACGACCAGTATTTCGTATTTCATTCTAACGTGATAATTATTTAATGTCGTTCATTATTGTTGGTTAATTATAATCTTTTTCAACCAAATTTTGTTTTATTTGAAGTCAACCCTCTCTTATACCGTATGACTGTTGTAGATGACTGTACAAAACCTCCATACATTTTTATTATGCGGCGAGTTGACTACAACAAAAGTAGGTAAAATCGAAAGGTGCCAACCCGCTGAATTTGGCGAGATTTTTTTTAGCGAGTTGACGAATGACCCCCGCCGGCTAGCCGTAGCGTCGGCAAACTCATGTCGAAGCTCACAAAACGAAGCTGTATTTTTAGTGCGACTAGATTTCTAAATGAGTTTAATTTTGAATGCAAGATTTATAATAATTATAATATTGTATGATTGTCTGTTTGTCCGCAAATTTTTGTGCGCGCAAAAATCAGAAACTACTGGAGGGATTTTGATCAAACTTACTACGATTATAGTTCATAGTTTTGGGCAACACATAGGCTACTTTTTATTCAAGCTGAAATCCGTGGCTTCGCCCGCGCTTCGTTTTTAGGTCGTTTTTGGTCATATATCCGGTTCTACTTAACCAATTACAACCAAACATACGGTAAATTTTTAGTCTAAGCAAGACCTTTTTAAAAAAAACCGCATCAAAATCCGTTTGGTATTTTTTATCGCTATCGATGGACGTAAAAAGAACTGAACGGATTTTGATGCGTTTTTTTTTATTAGAAAGGTCTTGGTTAGACTCAAAATCTTACGCATATTTGATCACAATCGGCTGATTAGAACCGGCAATAAAACGCGAAAATCGGTGTCCACGCGGGTGGAGCCGCGGGCAACAGCTATCTTTAATATATCGCCTTTTCTTATACATGGATCTACATGTAATCGTGCCAAAAATACCGAAACGACGACGACGAGAGTGATAGGAGATAGGACGAACATCAAATGTCTGACAGGTAAGAACAGTTCAACCGTTCTCGAGTTTTTGCAATACTAACAGAATTGCAATTAATTTTTATTTAAATAGATTAAAGATTAATAATGAGTGGAAAAAGGGGTAAAATCTTGAGTAGTCAATCACGTGAAATAGTTCTGGCAGTTGATAGATATTTCAATCAAGAACAAAGTCGGTGTTAACACGCTAACGCTACTTGAGAACTGTCATTTTCGATTTACTTTGACAAGGTTCCTTCACATTTTCATCGCGCGCGGATTATACCTACCTATAATGCCACTACTGTTCCCTGTTTAGGTACCTACAGATCTAACTTATAATTAATTGTCATTTTTTGATATAATTCTATTTATATATTATTTAAATACAAAGATACCCTACATTAGTTGTAGTAGTAGGTACCTACATACAGGTAGGTATTATATTAGGTAAGCAACCTAGTATAATAAAATTCTGGTATTTTTGAGACTGATTTAGGAAAAAAATGCGTTATTTAACTATTATTTAAACATTGGTTTACTAAATATGAACTTTATCTAATGACGGAGTTCGATGATGACTCGACTACCTATAATAGCAACAACCCTGCACATTCTCCAAGAGCCAATGGCACGCCGGCCACACCCCTTGCCCCTACGTTGCATTCGCACACCGCCTCTCCTCACTTTCCCAATTGTGACACCCGTCCTTATCAACATCACGATGATGATTGGTCGTCATTATCTAGACTTTGCTGTCCAAAAAACTTAAACCATCCGTTAGGTTGTCTTTCACGCAAAAACGGCTGAATGGATCCGGCTGAAATTTGGTACAGGGATAGATTATACTTTTATCCCTAGAATAGGTTCCCATGGAAGCAGGAAAAGCTAGGTATGCATATCTTTCCCATGCATACCGTAAAGGTCGAGCAGACTCATGGGACTTTAAATGCTGTAGGTTCTGAAATAAATGGTTTAAAAAGGTCTTCGGATATGGCCGCATTGAAGATACATATGTATGTAGAGGAACACTGATAAATTTATAGGTTTCTAATGTGATGTCGTGAATAAAGCATATTTTTTCCGCTTACATTGCAAACGCTGGCTGAACCCCACGAGATGAATCAAAATAGTCTACTACAGTATTGTATACTTACCTCAAAAAGTACAACAAAAAAGTCCGCGATGGATGGTAATAAATGTCTATCACTTAAGGGTAACTCACAATAACCATTTTTTCATCCTTCACATTTACAGGAAAAAATGGCTTATTTACAAAATGATTTTAAGCAATACAACAATAATCTTTATCCAGTTAAGTACTTACCTTAAATACATTATCCATTTAATATAGATCAATACGGCCCTTCACAGCATGTAATTTAAATGAATATTTTCGAAGATATTACAAATAACTGTTGCCCGCGGCTCAGCCCGCGTGGACGTCGATTTTCGCGTTTTTTTACTATATCGCTAGTTATAATCAGCTCAACTATGAACTATAATCGTACCAAGTTTGATAAAAATCCCTCCAGTAGTTTTTGATCCCAGCGTGAACAAAAATTTGGTGCGGACTAACACAGAGACACAGACAAACAGATAAACAGACAAACAGACAAAAATTCGACAAATTATTGTTTTGGCATCTATTACATTCATAAAGTCCCATATATTTTTTCTCATAATATCTTCCATGTACAGACACCGATCACTTACAGATTTATTATATGTATAGATCAAAGACCATGATAACTTATAACTTGATAACAGTTATCATGGTCTTTGGTATAGATATATTCAAAATGCAGGGCTGGACCTTTTGTAGTCTGAGGCAGGGACATAGCAGTGCGGTAGTACCGGCACATGAGTAAAGATAAGTACAGAGTGAAATCTTCTAACTAGCTCATTGCGCGGGTGTACTACTAGCGCACAGACGTGTGTCTACACCTAGCGGGATCCCCTGTCTGGGAGACTTATGAACGATGCAGAGAATTAGTTCTGGATTTGTTCTACTGAATAATGCTGGAAACAGAATTTGTTCCGTATAATAAACGAAAATATAAACTTTTCTAACCGACCTCCAGCCAGCGGGATATTTACCAAAATTAAGTCTAGGGAACTATAAATTGGTATTACCTTTTAGTTCTGTCTTTGTTCTGTTTAACAAAACATAAAAAACATACTTCTAGCGTCCTTACTTCAGCCACAATCAAGCTGAAATGAAACCTCCAGTCAGCGGACTTTTTCTCTCAGGGACATTTTTTTGTAACTTTTACACTAAATTGATAACATTTAAACTATTTACGACTATAATTTTAATTAAATTACCTATTCGTACATCTAATATGAAAATTAAAAGTATAGAATTTGAAAGCTAGTAAGTGGGTAGAATACAAAATAATCTCACCGGTCTGCATTATCTTTCATAAATTAATATTATAAATGCGAATATTTGTAAGGATGGATATTGATATAATTTTCCTTATGGACTACCTTATCCCCAGCGTATGTAGACCCAAGACGGCGGCGTGCGGTATTAGTCGGTCCAAGTACAATATAACCACCCATGCTAACCAGCGGAGGGGTATCCGTGGGGATTGCCGCACGAAAAGAAAAGGTAACCCCATATAAAATAATGTTTAAACATCATTACTCTGTACCTATATTCGCAAAAAAATAAATAATTCACTAAATGATAAAATTATTGTTGATATTTTTAGTTAATTTATTCCATCTGAAATGTCAAAACTCGCTTCTGTCAAAATGGTTTGTATTTAATGAAAATATTGGCACCCCTATGAAAGTAAATTCGAATTTTAAACTTTCTTAGGGAGATTTCCTTCTGTACGACAGTACCATAGCTATTCATGTGGTACCGGCCCGGCCGACGACCGACGACGACGCGATCGGCGCGGTTTGGGGGATGATTGGTGATCGTTACCTACTAATGCTAAAAATGCAAACAGTATTTTTTTTGTTTTCCTGTCTGTCTGTATGTGCACGCATGAAAAAACTACTGAATAGTAAGGGGAGATATTGTTAATTTTTTTTTACCAATCGATAGCTAGCTGATATTCTTCACGATAATAGATCTTAAGTAATACATACCAGAATTGAGCGTCAGACCCCGTACCCGCGGTGGAGTAGAAGGTGACAGCATGTCAAAGCTGTAAAAAAAAATTCGTCGGGGCGTATTTTTTTTTTACAACTTTAAGATAACTGTCACCTTCGACTCCACCGCTACCAGACTGGTTGACGGTCAACTCTGTTAAATATTAGGTAATAAAGACCTATTATCGTGGAGAATATCAGCTGGCTATCGATTGTTTGATTGTTGTGAGAATTAACGCTACCTCCCGTACTAGAAGGGGTTTTGATTAAACTTGGTCAGCCTCTTGGACAGCTTCTGTGGCGTAGCGGTAGTGAACGCGGGCGCTGCGCAGGAAGCGCGGGTTCAATCCCCGCTCAGTGCAAATATTTGTATGCATGAATATGGGTATTTGCATATTGGTCTGGCCGTGCCTCGGAGAGTAGGTTAAGCCGTCGGTCCCGGTTGGCATACAAACATCTTACCGCAGTCATTACGGGTAGTTGGAGCCCTAAGAAGTCCAACAACAACGGTCTAGCTGCAATGCTTCGATATTGCCTAATGTCCAGCCAAATCCGCAGTTAAGACTGGTAAAGCAGACCCCAGACTCCGAGCTGAAAGTTTTGGATGCGACTGGGATTAACGCTAGGTTGAAGAAGACTACTGAATAACATACGGGGTACTTTTTATACAAGGTGATATCCGCGGTCTTATGTCCGCGGTTCCGCCCGTGAGTCATTTTGGGCCGATCATCGTTTTTTCGTCATATCTTTGTTTCTACTTAACCAATTACAATCAAACAATCAAACATACGGTAAATTTTAATTCTAAGTAAGACCTTTGCAATAAAAAAACTTTTTTTTTATTAGAACGGTTTTGGTTTTAGACGAGTGGAGTGGAGTGGATAGTAGAGTAGGGGGGAAAGCGGAGTGGAGAGTGGAGTGGAGTCGTTTTATTAAAATAAATTTGGTGGCGATATCAATCTCTACGCGGGCGAAGCCGCGGGCAAAAGCTAAATAAGCTAGTTTAAGTAGGAGCTATTCTACTATCTAGGTCCAAGAAATTGCAAAGCGACTGGTCGACGCTTCACGTGACCAAAGGGCTGGTTTCTTTTTTGCACAAAGAATCAGCATTGCCATCCAACGTGGTGGCAGTAATGCCGCCAGCCGCCAGCCTTTTGGGTACGTTACCAGTCGACATCGATGGGGAGGAATTTTTCGACACCTTAACTTTTATTTTGTACATACTCCTTCATTTAATGTCAATCAACCTTCAGGGTAGGCAGCGCGTGTGTGACACCCTTAGTGTTGCACACGTTCATAGGCCACGGTGACCGCTTCCCATCAGGTGGGCCGTGTGCTTGTCTGCCACCTAAGTAGTATAAAAAAAAAAATCATTTATTTTGTTTTTGTTTAACATAATTTTAAACCTACATTGAATACATTATCCGACTATCTAAGGTTACAATGATATTAATAAAATACAGTGTAGCTTTGCAAAACGCACGAAAGTCAGCCTTCTTGTCTTCTAACGGTGTAATGGTATTTATTGGAAGTAACTAGTTACGGAGGTGGTAATACGAACACAATGCATATTGAGACCTGACACTGCGAGCCCACACACTAAGTTGTGGCTACCATGTCCGGCGCCCATCCATTCGCGCAATTCCATCAACGGATCGACTAGCAGTAGGTAGGTCGCGAATATTTTTTTGAGAAAAACTCGTAAAGACCGAGATGTCTGAGATAAACTCGCATGGAAAGGGTTAAAGTTTGTTTTAACTAACAGTTTAGTCTCGTCGGGGACCGCTCACCTAATCATAACCTAATCGTACGTCTGTCTCGCAAGATCCTAACTGTAGATGTTTTGCGGTCCCCCCGTTAGTCAAAAATATGAATACGTAAATAATATAGCTACCTATAATAATAATAAAGGTTCAATACTTAGGGTAGATAGGTCATAATATAATAGTTATTTTTTACTTTTTACAGGTTTTTTATTGTTCTTTTTTTGTGAGTCGGGGGTTTTTTTAAATTTTTAATATAAATTAGATATTTATTTATATAGATTTGCTTGATGTAGCATCGGTTGCATTTTTTACAAACCTCTGTAGTTTTAATTGCACCATAAACAATGTTCGTAATGGTTTTGTAATATGGTAATAAGTAAATAAAACAAATATTTATAATATTTCATCACGCTACTACACAAGAGAGTGGAGCAGTGATCATAAATGTCAACTAATAAAATAAATTACGGGCATAATATACGAGTATTATATGGATTTAAGGGGTGCATCGGGGGTTTGAAATACGCCATTGGCGAAGCCGGGGAGGGTCAGCTAGTAAGAATATATTATGAGGCACATAGGTTCGAATTTGTCAAGGATTTAACATGCAGATACTATTGAATAATGCGACGTTGTAAGTATGGCATCGGTAAGTGTAAGTGTATCAATTAATTTCTCATGTCCACGTGTCAAACACGTGCCAATAGTTGCCTTACCCTCGAGTCTAAAAGGCAAACTAGCTTTGAAATATTGAACTTCTTTTATACCCTTTTCATTGTGGATTCCGAGCTTTGTAATAAATTGCAATACACGTGTCGTGCGTTGTGCTTTGATGGCTTTCATTTTAGGTAAAATCTTATACTTACTTAATATTGTCGGAAGATTACGCGAATATCAAACATTGAAATAAAAAAATAGCGGATTCTATGGCGATTTAGTTGGTATTATTTTGTTCCTTTGATCTTATGCGATACTTAGGTATAAAAATAGCTGTTGCCCGCGGCTCCGCCCGCGTGGATGTCGAAATCCGTTTCAAAAACTATCCTATCTCTCAAGTTGGATCGAACTGCACATGGTGTGCGAATTTTATTATAATCGGTTAAGTGGTTTAGGAGTCCATTGAGGACAAACATTGTGACACGAGATTTATATATATTAAGAAGATTTGCGATAGACACACCGCAAAGGACATTGCTAAGAAACAGCAACAATGGAAAAAGGCTTGTTGAATGTGAAATATTTTTCTAATTCTAATCACATATGTTTCTACAGACACACAAGGGACAAGCGCAAAAATTACACAAATACCTACCTATGTCAGATTTTAAGGTTGTTTGTGATGCTCGAAAATCGGAATGGTCTTCAAATTTCGAACCTTTGAATTCTAGTAGAAACAATCAATAGCAATCTATAATTAATAGCGTGCCGGTGGTAGGTTAAGTTTTACAGACAAAAGACCAACAACAAAACTGCATGCCGTATCAATAGTCTCTTTATCTATCCTATTGATAATTTTAAAAAGTAATATAATGTACCTACTTAATTTAATAACCAAAGGTCATGGACCAAGAGCCCATGAACGCCAGACCTTCGTTATTTTATAAAAGCTGAAAGTTTGTCAGCGCATGCTCCCAATACAGGTAAGAACGATGGCCCATTATGAAGTTCGGGTCATGGTGGCTTTGGCAGATAAACGGTACTAAAGTGTAGCAAGCGCAAGGCAGTGGGTGCGAGTGAGACGGCAAGTCAGGTCTATTACGACCCCTCACTGCGCATAATTATGGAATTATAAAATTGGAATTCTAATTCCAATTTAAGGTTTATTACGATCCCTCACTGCGCATGTATTGGCATTATATAAATGGAATTATAATTCCAATTGTGTAATTCCAATACATGGGCTGTGAAGGATCGCAATAGACCTGATTCGCCATGTCACTCACACCCACTGCCCTGCGCTCGCTCCTACAGCTACCCTTTAATACCGTGTATCTGCCAAAGCCACCATGACCCGAACTTCATAATGGGCCATCGTTCTTATCTGTATTGGGAGCATGCGCTGACAAACTTTCAGCTTTTATAAAATAACGAAGGTCTGGCGTTCATGGGCTCTTGCTCTATCACTAATCAGGAGCCTTAAAAGTTCCTCGTACATAGGTAGGTACGAGGAACTCATAGGCACACCGCATTATATATTATTTATTTCTGTTTATGTACCTAGGTATGTTACAATATGTAAGATACGTATATTAGTCAGTGACAGTTATGACAGCATGCTACTTACTTGTGGATTAAGAATGTGAATTGATCGATCTCCTAATCATAAATATGCGTAAAATTTGGTTTTTAGCAAATATTCGATGCATGCATGATTTTGCAGTGGGATCTCGTACTATAGGTACAAGTTACCTATTTATTGTATTGTATTGTTTTAAAAGTGAATCTGGAGCGTTCAGCGTGTCGCTAGTCGCTTGTATTCATAATTTAGACCAATGCAATAGGACGTTATAACATTTCTTTTCACCATGTTTCTAAGCGTATTTTAATGGATTCCTACATGTGGTTTATGTTTTTACAGTTGGACTCGAAAGGTATATGCGCCGTCATGAAGTTACTGAATGCGCTTACCAATGAGATGAAACTAAATTCCCGTTAGGATTAACGGGTATTCTCCAGTTCCAGTTTTCCAGCTAAGCCAAATTACTGTTACGAGTAGGTTCATTCGGTAGTGTAATAACCAGAATTCGAACCCGGGACCTCTCGAAAGTAAGGCCGACTCTATTTAAAAACATAGCTGCTTACGTTTTTAAACTTTTAAAATTGAACTATAGAACAGTTTGTTCACGTGTTAAAGTGGCCAATATGTTAGGTAACGTTACAAATGAGAATATCAGCGGAAACCTCCTGTACCACTTTTTTTGTTCAGCGGTATTACAACTGAAGTTTTCATTCAAACATTTTTTTTTTGCATTTGCATAGATCTACTGCATGTGGACCGTTTATTTGCATCGATGCCCGATGCAAAAGTTCAACGAACATGTGCGGTGACTTGAGGGATCGCATTTTGCGAGTAGTACAATGTATTTCTATTAACGACACGTTTTTAAGCGTGGCGCGGAGTGATAGCGTTATGGCCCAGTACAGTACAGTATACTTAAGTACCTATATACTTCTAGTCTGAGACCTAACATTTAAGCTTCATACACTTCGAAATATTCGCCGCATCATGTAGTTCCATTCTCTAGTTCCATTATGGAACTACTGGGATTTTTTCTCCCAGTAGTTCCATGGAACCAGCATCCTGTTGCCGGCAAAATGAAATTAGTCTCATTAGTACCAGAACAGTCAAAAAAAAATACATATATAATATATAAATACATAACATTCCTAAAGACCACACAATAAAATTAAATAAATATTACGACCTATCAAATGAATTTAACAAAAATGGCTATGTTGTTAATTTATACGCGGTAGAAGTAGGAGCGAGAGGTATACCAGCAAAATCTCTCTATAACCTTCTGAAAGACCTTGGCCTGTCGAGAACTGCAGTAAGTTCTGTTTTAGAACGAGTACCTATCTAAGGCTGCATTAACAGGTTCCTTCCAAATTTGGCTAGGCAGGGCGGGAAACTCGAGCAGTGAAGGTGAGCGTTGATGCGCATCTCAAAGGGGGCCTCCTTAAACCTACACCTAGGTCGCAAGTCCTGGGAACTGCTCGGAGTTTCTCCCTCTGCCACACGATGGACCCGGCACCCGCACGGTGAATCCATGGAATGCTAAGAAGTTCGTCTCATACGGATTTCATTATTTGGATTAGGTAGGTATTAACAAAAACGTTGTAACTAAGAATTCTTTTATTTTAAGAATTGCCGACGATTTTTCTCTAAGAAAAAATGTGGTACGTAACTTCTCCACTGAGAACTCTGAGAAGTGACATTGATAATTTTTGTAAAAACATGTTGTGTTATGGTTGTGTTTGACAACAAAATTAAAATCTCTTCTGGTGTCGGGATTTAAATTATTTTGTATTTTCTTTGTATGTAGGTACCTACTGTATAAAACATAGCGTCATTTAATAAAAATTGCAATAAGAGTTATTACAGTTTTCTTATTAAACGACTTATTTAATCCGCCGTGCCATGCCTCCACAAAATTTGTTGTTTTGTGTCTTTCGCCAAAAGCACACCATACCTACCATAGATTAATAAATTCAGCGTCACGCAACCAAAACCGTTCCATGTATAGTTTAAATCTATTCAACTTTAAGTAGTTTCTCGGATTCTGGTATGACCTTGATTTCATGATGATTGATTTCTTTAATTTCATAGCATAGGTACAGGCTAAACACATTATTGACAGATGTCTAATTTCCTTATAAATAGGTCAAATGCAGGTAATAAATAGGTAATATATTGTGCCAGTAGTATGCAAATAGGTAATTTTTACATTCAACTATTCAACTGTAGGCCCTTTTAAGCTGATCGCACGCACATATTTTGTCAGCACCGTACGCACCCACGCGCCGCATTTTAGAATTTCGTTGTAGGTACCTATGTGTTAGGTAGGTAGGTACGTTTTTCCTAGTTAGAACTAGTTTTACCTACTATAGTTTGGCCGCTGAGACTATGCGTTCCTGACACATGTCAATTCGCCATGACTAGTTATGTACAATAAATAACTTGTACCTAGAACCGTTCTCTAAACCTGTTCCCAATTTACAATAACATAATAATAATCACAGTCAGCAATTGTGACAACTTGATTTCATTTTAATTTTAATTTTATTCTAATTTGGCTATCTATCCGCCCTATTTGTTTTTCCAATTTTATATTTTTAATTTTGTTTCATTCTTATTTAATTTTATGTGATTATTAATTGTAATGATGGGTTATTGCCTGAAATAATAAAAAAAATCATATTCATTTTATTCATTATAAAAATATGATTCATTCTTTCTATTAGCTTGGGTAGGGGCTTATTACAAAATTACATATTTTTTTTACATTAACACACATTAACAAAAATACAAAATAACGTTCTATTTTATATTTTTCAACCAACAGATTATTATTATTAAGATTACTAAAATACGCGGTTACAATTGCCTTGTTATTTTGTCTTATCACTATGAAAGCCGTATGAAAGCGAACATTTGACATAACCTTGAAACAGCGCAGTTTGACGTGTATGACTTTTAAAAACTATTGATTTTATATTTTTAATTAATTAATTACCCGACTGCCGAAGAAAGGAGGGTAATGTTTTTCGAGACTATGTATGTATGTATGTATGTATGTATGTATGTATGTATGTATGTATGTATGTCCATTTCTTTGGCACGGCCTACAGCCTAAACGGCTTGACGGATTTTGACATGCAAGGTATCATTTTATTCGTCATGATTGTGTGAGTGACACTGGGTATATTAAAATTTCTAGAAAATCAAAATGGCGGATTTTTGGCGGCAAAATGAAAATCTTGAAAATTTGTGTTGCACGCTCTACAGCCTGAACTGCTTGACGGATTTTGACAAACAAGGTGTTGTTTGATTTGTCATGATTGTGCGAGTGACACCAGGTATATTAAAATTTCTAGAAAATCAAAATGACGGATTTTTAGCGCCACAAACATTTGACTGCGATGGACGCAAAAACTGCTGAACGAATTTCGATGCGGTTTTATTTGTTTAAAAGGTCTTGGTCGGACTTAAAATCTTAGGTTTGTTTGATTACAATCGGTTGAGTAGAACCGGAGATATGAGCAAAAATATAATAATTAAGGTTGAATTTCGGTGATGTCCCTTCACTAGGTACACGAAAATCATTAACTCCATAAAAGATAGATTTTATACTTCTATTCATTATTATCTGGGCAGCTATGTAAATAACTAAAAAAATTTAAAATAAAAAAAATAAATTTAAAAATTCAAAAACCCGACTGCCTAAAAACTGAAAAGAAAAAAACAAGCACTGAGATTGATGTCCGGTGGTCTAGAAACATAACAACTGAACAGTCGGGATCCATTGAAAAATTAGATTGGCTGTCGAATAATGGATCCCGACTGTTCAGTTGTTATGTTTCTAGACCACCGGACATCAATCTCAGTGCTTGTTTTTTTCTTTTCAGTTTTTAGGCAGTCGGGTTTTTTTGTTAATCATTTTAGCCAAAAATTAATCTGTGTATTGTAAATTGGCACAGTAATTAAATTTTTAATGTTATCACTCGTTAATAAGGTCAATAAACGATATTTAAAATTTTGCCGTAAATTATACACCAGTTCAAAGTTACATCGCCCGTTCGCTCACAACCTGTCAGGAACGCATTCTTTCAGCGATTCTATAATATATGACTTTGTTAATACTAGAATTAAGTAATGCTCAAATCGAATATCAGCTAAAACTAGTTCTTACAAGACAAAACACGTCTTTCCAAAGCGATTAATTTAAAACTGTTCCTGATCGTCGTAATTTATGCCGATTAGTTGCGAGACGTAACCAGATTCGCCAAGTGCAGGCGAACAGCGCCAGCGCCGCGACGACCGCGCGCTGCGCGCTTGTTTTGTTCATTCCCGCTTTGTTTTGTATTATTGATCCTATGTATAAGATCAACGGACCTCCTATTCCTCCGTGCATTATCACAAGTAACCTAACACGAAGGGTTCTCGGAAGTCTCGCAGAGCCCTCCGCCAGAACCCTAATACCTAACCTATATCTATCCGAGTCGCGCGCGGTGTCCACGATCTCACTTCGCTCGCTCCCGCGCGGCTGTACCATTTCAAAACCTAGTAAGGGACTCGAGACAAATTTTACAGGAGAGCCGAAAAACGAGTTGGTCACTTTGAGACCATGCCGCACCGAGACTAGAAGAGCTACAGGGATGAGAGTTAGATCAAAAGATGCGGTATATCCTTGGCTATGCACAGAGTTAACTATTTTTGCATATAAATAAATAGATCACGTTTTATGGCACTTACTAAGGATTAAATTGTTTTTTAATTTAGATTATACCTGTTTAACAATTTCAAAACCTAGTAAGTGCCGTTACAAGGGTTTTAATATTGTTGAATAAGTTCACCTATCGCCACGATGACCATTTACCGTGGCCTATGGACGTGTGCAACACCAAGGGCGTCACCCACGCGCTGCCTACCCTGAAGGGAAAGGGTGAGGAGGCTAGGTAGGGATGGGGGTGAGGATGGTTACAGTGAGCTCTGGCTACCCTGCTCACAGGCGGGAACACAACACGATGGTTATTATGGCCGAGGTCTTCTGTAGTATGGAGGTACTTTCCCAGTCGGACAGCTCATTTCGGACGGGAGATACCGTCGTGTCCTCCCTCCATCAATCTGTTTTGACATTGAACTAGACAGATTTAGAATACAAGTGAGCATTGTGAATAAGTCACGGAGCGATACACTCCCCAATAACGCGAAAATATCGGGTCTATTTTTTTGTTGTAATAATTCGTCTGTGGTGTTGGCGCAGCGCGAATTCCGTCGCCGATTCCCCGGTCGTCTAGCACCGACTGCTCAAACACTACGTCGTTTGCCCACCAGCCTTGAAGATTATGGGACACGAACCGCTGGCAAGAGTGGCCGGCCCTGGCGCTGCCGGCCGTTCCGTCGAGAATATCGCCGCTGTTGGTGAGGATGTCGAGCTGTCGCCAGAAACATCGACAATGCCATCGTGCCTCGCAATTAGCCATCAGCCGGTCGTCCCTAAGGCGAATTCTAGTCAAAGACCTGCGCATGTTCCCGTACAAAGTCCAGTCCGTGCATTAGCTGCTGCCTGTTGACCGCCAAACGCGCGTAATCTACGCCCAAGCCATCCTCAATCTCGAGGAAGATGTGAACGATTTTTCGACCAAAATCATAATGAGCGATGAGGCTCATTTCCACCTTAGTGGGTACGTGAATAAGCAAAACTATCGCTTCTGGGGCACCGAAAATCCACGAGTGATGCATGAGAAGCCATTACACCCGCTTAAAGTGACTGCAGGGTGGGGTTCACGCTGGAAGAGTACTCAGGCCATAATTTTCGAGGACGCCCGTGGTCAAACGAGCATAGTGATCGGTGCGCGCTATAGAGCCATGTTAACCGAGTTTTTTCTGTCGCAATGGATCGAATTAGGGCTGGTGAACATATGGTTGGACGGACCAACGGCACACAGCCGAAGGTGGCGTTCCCGGGTCGCCTCATCTCTCGTTTTGGTGATTTACACTGGCCCGCCGGATTACCACGCAAGATTACCCGATTTAACCGTTCTAGACATTTTTTGTTGGGTTTTTCAAAGTTCCGTGTTTACATGATCAAGCCCGAGACCCTGGAAGCCCTCAAGGACACTATTCGACACGAGTGCGAGAATCTGTCATCCGAAGTGATGAAAAACGAGCCCTTAAAGCCTTTTGGCCCACTTTGTTTTATAAGATTATTAACAGATTGTGTCAAAGTTGCAGTTCAACCAAAACATCATTTTACTTACAGATCTGCATTTTTAGGGCACTCAACATTAACTTTGCCCTATAAAACAGATTTTTAGACATATTTTACTATTTAAATTTAACAGAAACAAACGAATTATGCGGATGCGGTTACGGTTTGTCACTTACTGAAGTTAGCGCGCAAAATTCAGCCGCCGTCGACAATTTCAAAAACCTAGTAAGTCGCACGACAATTTTAAAAACCTAGCAAGGTACATCCCTTGCTAGGTTTAAAAGTTGTCAATGTGGCTTGCTAGGTTAATGAAATGGTTTTTTGCCTTTGACTGAACAACGGTTGAGCACTTGCTAGGTTTTTCAATTTTCAAAATCCTATTACTAAGGTCATTTTTGACTTTTTGACAGTATGAATCGATGCTCCATAGCCTAGTTAGCTGCAAAATGCAAAGACCCGTTTTTTCATAGTGGTGTCCCTTACTAGGTTTTGAAATGGTACAGCCGCGCGGCGGCGCGTTTACATGTTACAATAATAATAAATACCTAATTATATTTAATAAGACTTCATCTTGTTTTCAATTTATACCTACGGCACGATATGATGGCCGGTTTGACATATTACAATAGTGATGGAAATGTCAATTTACTCTCGATAAAAATATAATCAAATCAAATAAGTTTTTATTGCAAGCAGTACTTACCTAGGTACCTGATTCAAAAACTTTAGTAAAAAAATATAAATTTTTACCTACTTAATACATATGAACGAACTGAATATTGGAATTAGGAATGAAAATGAGTATATATTAATCCAGCTTCCTTCAGTGATTGCACTAGCTTTTTTCTTGTTGGATACTCCTTCCGTAAATAGTAGCTACACACATGTCTTCGACTGGTTTTGCTCGTTTTTTTCTGTGTGTGTGAAGTTTATTTTCTTCTGTGCCAGTTTCGCCAGATTTTTCTTTAGTTATCTATTCGTCTAACAGTTATAGGTAAAATTGACCTTCCATTTTGAGATTCACGATCGAAATGTTACGAAGGCGTACCTATAACGAACACACGTGCCTGACTGTTTAGAACTCAGCTCTGCGTATGTTCGGCCATATCGACGAAATCCACAACAAAAGGCGTAAACAGAGTAAGTTGAGGGCTACCATTATAATTATCACTGTTAGTGTATGTAATGGGGACACCTTCCTGAGACTTTACCATCAGGCGAGATTTACCATTTAGCTTACCATCAGGCGAGGAGGTCTAAACTATATCGCAATCGCACTGCACTCCTAGTTTGTACTTTTGGAAGCAACGTCAAGTCGAAAATGCTTTGTTTTGACGTAAGTTTGCCGGAGGTATTATTGGGCTTGCCAGTGGTCCTAGTGTCGATTATATAGATTTTATTTAAAGAAATTGAATTTCGAAAAACAAATACCGAGTTGTGTGAAATAAGTACACCAATAGGTAATTATAATCTTATAAAAATAAAAAATAAATGATCGTGGGACACTAATATACATTATATAATTCAGAAATCAATGTAATACATAAATATTGTGTCCTAAAATTATACCTACATTCGATAAAATTTTATGACTTACTGTACGTCACTATTGACAATAAAGAACAGCAATTTGCTCTTTCAAAATGTCACAATAATTAATACGAAACTTCATGAGCGGACAAACGTCAAACCGGCCATTATATCGTGCCGTAGGTATAGTTTGTCTAGTGCTAGTTTTAACAAACTCGATGTGACCACTAGCTTTAACTGAAAATAAAATCATCATTGGTAAATTCCAGTCTCGCTAAATTTTTCTTTAGTTATCTATTCGTCTAACAGTTATAGGTAAAATTGACCTTCCATTTTGAAATTCACGATCGAAATGTTACGAAGGCGTATCTATAAACGAACACACATGCCTGACCGTACGTTCGGCCATATCGACGAAATCCACAACAAAAGGCGTAAACAGAGTAAGTTGAGGGCCACCATTATAATTATCACTGTTAGTGTATGTAATGGGGACCCCTTCCTGAGACTTTACCATCAGGCGAGATTCCTAGGTCCTAGTGTCGATTAAGTATATAGATTTTATTAAAAACAATTGAATTTCGAAAAACAAATACTGAGTTGTGTGAAATAAGTACACCAATAGGTAATTATAATCTTATAAAAATAAAAAATAAATGATCGTGGGACACTAATATACATTATATAATTCAGAAATCAATGTAATAAATAAATATTGTGTCCTAAAATTATACCTACATTCGATAAAATTTTATGACTTACTGTACGTCACTATTGACAATAAAGAACAGCAATTTGCTCTTTCAAAATGTCACAATAATTAATACGAAACTTCATGAGCGGACAAACGTCAAACCGGCCATTATATCGTGCCGCTACCAGTAGCGGCACGATATAATGGCCGGTTTGACACATTACAATAGTGATGTGAAATGTCAATTTACTCACGATAAAAATATAATCAAATCTATAAGTTCTTATTGCAAGCAGTACAATACCTGATTCAAAAACTTTAGTAAAAAATATAAATTTTTACCTACTAAATACATTTGAACGAACTGAATATTGGATTTAGGAATGAAAATGAGTACTATATATTAATCCAGCTTCCTTCAGTAATTGCACTAACTTTTTTCTCGTTGGATACTCCTTCCGTAAATAGTTGCTACACACATGGTCTTCGACTGGTTTTGCTCGTTTTTTTCTGTTTTAATGTGTGAAGTTTATCTTCTTCTGTGCCAGTCTCGCCAAATTTTTCTTTAGTTATCTATTCGTCTAACAGTTATAGGTAAAATTGACCTTCCATTTTGAGATTCACGATCGAAATGTTACGAAGGCGTACCTATAACGAACACACATGCCTGACTGTTTAGAACAGCTCTGCGTACGTTCGGCCATATCGACGAATTCCACAACAAAAGGCGTAAAAAGAGTAAGTTGAGGGCCACCATTATAATTATCACTGTTACTGCCGCACTCAGAAAGGTTCCTTAAATTAGTCCTAAATGATACTTAACTAATTATCATTAAATCTGTTAATTGATGGAACATCCCAGAGTCATAATTTAAGGGTACATTAGTTAATCACAACTTTAAGTTTTGTAGAGCGGTGCAGTGACAAAATCACAGTATCGATAGGGCATCGATAAGGCGTCGGTGTAGCAACACCTAAAAAGCGTTAGCAGTAAAAAGTAGAAAAATAATATTAAACATATTCAAAACTTTTATTTATAGTAGTATAAATTACAATCCGTTCTTTTACTGTTAGTTTTTATATATAGATGAAATTAAATACCTATTTTCATATACTGATAATAAAACATCTGGACTCTTTTATTCTATGGCATCACTGACAACTGCCAATGTCAATATAGCCAACGTCAAATTATTGTGCATTGTTCAACAGACACAGAAATAAAGGAATTTTAAAATGATATTGTTAGTTGCGATGAAAAATGAATTCTGTTTAATAATCGCAAGCGCTCGGAAAGTTGGTTGGATCCTAGTTCAGCACCTAAACAATGCCCTAAACGAAAACTTAACCCTAGAAAAGTGATGGTGACTGTTTGGTGGTCTAGCGCCCGGTGTGATTCATTACAGCTTCTTACCAAACGGGGTGAGCATTACTGCAGATGTATACTGTGAAGAACTGAACACAATGATGGAGAAACTAGCACATCTGCAACTAGCATTCAATCGCTCGTCTCCGTTGCTCCTACACGACAATGTGCGACCTTATACTGCACAGCAGACGGTCTCCAAGTTGCAAGAACTGGGGTTAGAAGCTCACCGCATCAATAAACTGCCACTGCGTTGGCAAAGATGCATTGATTGTATGGGTAATTACTACTTCGATTAATACAAATAAAAATACATGAAAATAAAATCGTTTCATTTTTTTCGTACATAACGGCAATTTCATAGGTAAAGACCTAATTGGGGCACGGCTAGCCACGAGGTGGGTATCCATGAGGATTTCCTCACGATAATTCTATTTTTTTAGATGTAAAAATCAATCCTTAAAAGTTAAGTAAGGGTTTTGTATCACTTAACTTTAAAGTGTCATTAGGGGTGTTAATGAATCCTTAACTGACTCTGAGTGGTAACTTTTTTCAAATTTTACTAAGGAACAACTTAAGTATCCGTTAAACGTCTCTGAGTGCGGCAGTTAGTGTATGTAATGGGGATCCCTTCCTGAGACTTTACCATCAGGCGAGATTTACCATTTAGCTTACCATCAGGCGAGGAGGTCTAAACTATATCGCAATCGCAGTGCACTCCTAGTTTGTACTTTTCGAAGCAACGTCAAGTCGAAACTGCTTTGGTTTGACGCAAGTTTGCCGGAGGTATTAATTGTGCTTGCCAGTGATCCTAGTGTCGATTATATAGATTTTATTTAAAAAAAATTGAATTTCGAAAAACAAATACCGAGTTGTGTGAAACAAGTACACCAATAGGTAATTATAATCTTATAAAAATAAAAAATAAATGATCGTGGGACAGTAATATACATTACTAGCTTACCCGCGCGCGGCTCCGCCCGCGTGAATGTTGGCTATCGCCATCAAGTCTTTTTTAAGCTGAGGGACTGTCCGTACTAACTTTCAATGTGTATTCCTTGGCAAACAGTGGTTGCAGCTAAACGTATTTATTTCATCTCGAATCCTATCAAACCCTTCAAGGTACAGTGCCGTCCATCACTGTCCTTTTTCATTGTCTTCTAGATTTTATCGGGATTAGATAGCTGCTCTGGCCAAAGTATGTGTGACTCAGAAGAGGCCCTTTGATAAACCTTTTCACCATAGTTGCATTGCACTTTCACATTCGATAGACTATTTTAAATTAGTTAAACATTATTTATTTCCAAAACTCTGATTCTATTAGGATTAAAAACGGATTAAAATCTTGCCACAGACGTTGACATCTGACAACCTGATTTAACATTCAAAAAGTTCATGAAACTAAAGAAAGAGTTTATAACTGTGTACAACGGTCATGTGCGAATTTGGCTCGTGCTCGCTGGGTACACGGGGTTGAGGGGCAAACTTAACTTTGCTGCAGCGCTTCTTGTCTTGACTGACAGACATACAGATTTTTTTTGGTAATGTGGTTATTATTTACGCTTACCGGACTTTTACCTTTACTATGCTATAAGATTTTACTTTCTGCAAAATATCTGGATTCTAGCAGAAAGGGAAGTACCTTTTCTTTTTTTTTCGTGCGAAAATCCCGTCGGGCTTCACATCAACGGAGCCTACGAAGAGGTTGGTATATCAGACTCCTACTGACTAAAATCGCACGGTCTTTCGTCACATCGGTCTGTGTGACCAAAGAATCCTGGTGGTGTGTCCTAGAAAGGATATTCCAGAAACCTCGACCGGCTTCGGCCGCCAGCACTGGCGACCTCGACGTTTCTCTAAAAAAAAGCGCGTATGGAAACATAACGCCCTGCCACCCTGGGCCTGCGTCTGCTAGGGTGACGGTTAGCCCCGACCGTTCCCTAGGCCCGCACTCATGGAGGACGGATATGGTTCTCCGAAATACGCCGCTCGGTGCGCCTTCACCGGCACGGGGGAGTGTAGATCTCTCCTGTTGCTTTTCCACTACCATTTCTGCGCGCATTACTGCCTCGCATAAAAGCGGTGGCTTTCCACATACTCTCTATGGTGACTATGGTCAGCATTACATAATGAGTATGTGAAAAGCCCGCAGCATGAGGCTTACCACACCAACGTCTGCTTCAAGGACATGGCGGCACTCTATCCACTGTGGACACTCTGCCAGTGTGTGAAGCGGCGAAGTGTCTACGGAGCAGCCCCAGCAACGGTAGCATTCGGGCGTCAGCTCCCTGTCTACACAATGCAGGAACTGACCAAAACAGCCATGCCCATCAGTAAGCCTTCGATAGCTCAGGGTCATGGGCCACCTTAAACCCTGAAGACCAAAAATGGAGTGCGATTTTAGTTGGTCAAGTTCAATATTACGTCCCTACTGGCCTGGTGAGGAGAGAGATCCATGGGGATATCCGCACGAAAAATAAGATGCAATGCAGGTGACTCACTCACGTGGCCGAAGGTCACTCAACTACCTCCGTCCTCTATAAGCGCAGGCCTGGGGATGGTAAGTCAGGCCACCTATTAGTCGATAGTGAGACCACAGTCTGGGTATTATGCTTCGTGTAATGCCAAGCCCATGATCATTTTGAAACATTCCTTTGATCTAATTCAACTTGATACCTCTACATTTTTCTAAGTCTAATAAGGGTTTCGTTTTTTCCTATCGAGGCACAGAACCCTGAAAATAAATATATCCTCTTTGCCTTTGAGCAAAAAGAAACAAAGGATTAAAATTTAGACTGAGTCACTTTTAGTTCCTGTTGCCATGACAACAATTATAGATGGCGATAAAAACGTCTACGAACATCGAATTTTCTTATTATTTCTTTATTTCCTGAATTAATCATATCTTTTTAATTTTCTTTTATGCTATTCGCGGCGAAGACAAATCCAATAAATCATAGATCAGGAAAATCCGTTCAGCCGTTCTTGAGTTCTAACAAAAGTACCTTTTTGGACCCTTTTTAGGGCTTTAGGGTTTGAATTTTTAAAAATCCTTTCTTAGTACACCTCTACGCATCAAAACGAACACACCCATCAAATTTCAAGTCTCTACGACCAGCGGTTTAGGCTGTGCGTTGTCTCTATGTCAGTCAGTCAGGACTTGGAGTTTTATATAATGTATTGATATAATTCAGAAATCAATGTAATAAATAAATATTGTGTCCTAAAATTATACCTACATTCGATAAAATTTTATGACTTACTGTACGTCACTATTGACAATAAAGAACAGCAATTTGCTCTTTAAAAATGTCACAATAATTACTACGAAACTTCATGAGCGGACAAACGTCAAACCGGCCATTATATCGTGCCGTAGGTATAGGTACCTATATGTATACAATGGTCGCCTAAGGTTTTTCCTTGTTTTACCTACCTATATAGAAACCTACAACTTAAAAGCACGTCATTAGGTAGGTACCTAAATACCTACCTTAGAAACTATTCTATTAGGTACTCAAACCAATAGCATGTTTCAACAATAACCTAATAAGTAAGTACCTAGTTCTAACATAGGCCACAAAATGCGATTTGAGCAACCATTATATACCTAAATAAACATTCTTTGTGACTAGGTGTACCTACTTGCTACCATCACTATTCATAAGTCAGTCAATGACCTTATTTTTTAATGTTGATAGGTACGGTACCTACTAAAACTTAAAATTGTAACTCAAAACTGAGCTGATTAGTTTAGGCTACATTACTTGTAAGTACATTAAGTTGTACAAGTGCAACAGAACAAACTGCACTAATCAGTTGTGATAGTGAACAAGAAAAAAGTAGGTACGAGTACCTACCTATGACTTCTGTCATACAACGTGCGTACACTTTGATATCCTTTATTTGTACATAACTAGGTGTAGTACCTAGGTATATAACGCTCTATTATAACATCATTGACTTTACTTATGGTACCTACTTACTTATCTGCTGCCATTAAAACACTAAGTAGGTATACGCAGTATAAGCAGGTACCCATTAATATAGGTAAGTATACATTACCTAGTTATTATTTATCCTCCGCAGTTATCTTAAGAGTCATCTTCCTGTTAGTCTATTAAAAGATTACCTATCTAGCTGTATTGTATAAAATTAAGTAGGTAGGTACCTACATCTCACTTCGCCTGACCACTATTTCTTGCCTATGCTATGAGGATTCTTGTGATAAGGTATGAATAAAAGCTTACCTATCTTCGTAAATTGGGGAGACATCGCCAGAAGCATCCTGGGACATGTCTCCGTCCATGTTGAGATAAAAAGCAGTACGGTTTCAAAGACGAAACTTTAGAGGGCAACAGAAAGGGAACCGGGCACACGGAATTAACCGGTGCGCGCGTATTGCGAGTACTGACTGAACGGAGCGCAAGCGAGCGTTACTCGTTCGGTCCGCCGGTCGGTCTGTCGCTGTCGCCGATCACCGCTCACCGGGCGTTCAGAACATAGCGCGCGGGACGTAAAGGGCAGGGAGGGGCTTCAACACCCGCACCTCGCCTGCACGTCACCAAGGCAACGGCACCGCGCCTCTGTCGGGCGGGCGCACGTGGTGCTGCGAGGTACCGCGTTACTCACGTCGACGAGCAACGCTTGAAATTTTTGTTCCATTCAAGACCAGCCATCCCCACTGTTTTTGAGAATAGTGTAACAGGTCTCCGTTTCGTCGTAGCTTGTGGCTTTTATCTAGGGGGCACAACAGTACCTAACTACCCTGCCAAAGCAAACCAAAGTGACTAAACGAAAAAGGCACTATCTAATTTTTTAACCGACTCCATCTCGCCTTTTTTAAGCGTTTCGTTATCGTTATCTAAGTAGGTACCTAGGTATAGTCGGCATCGAAAGTAGGTAGGTGAATATTGTTAGATTTTGAAAGAACGAAGATTTTTTGGACAATTCATATTTCTTAATAAAATGCAGTTGAACTTCTGAATATAGTAGCTACCTATCTATATAATGTGTATATATATAAAAAAAACAAAATTAAGAAATTAAAAACCCGACTGCCTAAAAACTGAAAAGAAAAAAACAAGCTTAGATTGATGTCCGGTGGTCTAGAAACATAACAACTGAACAGTCGGGATCCATTATTCGACAGCCAATCTAATTTTTCAATGGATCCCGACTGTTCAGTTGTTATGTTTCTAGACCACCGGACATCAATCTAAGTGCTTGTTTTTTTCTTTTCAGTTTTTAGGCAGTCGGGTTTTTGAATTTTTGAATTTTGTTTTATTTTTTATTTTATACTTTTTAACCCCCGACGGAAACCCGAACGGGGTGTTATAAGTTTGACGTGTGTGTGTGTGTGTGTGTGTGTGTGTGTACTGTGTGTGTGTGTGTGTGTGTGTTTGTAAGTCTGTCTGTGGCACCGTAGCTCCCAAACGGATGAACCGATTTTGATTCTGTTTCTTTTGTTTGAATGATGGGTTGGGGGAGAGTGTTCTTAGTTATGTTTTATAAAAATCGGTTAAGCCATTTCAAAGATATGGGGGGTGGAAGTGGTGATGAAAAATTGAATGTGTTCAAATATAATCGTGTTGGGTATCAAATGAAAGGTCATAACTTATACATTACGATACCGCAACTTTTATGGAAATCGGTTTAGCCATTCGAAAGATATGAGGCATGAAATGTATTTCTAATTCTGTAACCACACTCCGCGCAATTCGCATTAGCTCTGAATAATTGTTGATAGACTATACGTATGTTGATATTAAATAATGAATTAGCTATTATACTTAAGTTACCCCTATAAAAAGCATGAAATAAAAAAATTACGGGGGGACCGCAAAACATCTACAGTTAGGATCTTGCGAGACACACGTACGATTAGGTTATGATTAGCACGTGAGCGGTCCCCGACGAGACAAACTGTTAGTTAAAAATATGAATACGTAAATAATACAGCTACCTATAATAATAATAAAGGTTCAATACTTAGGGTAGATAGGTCATAATATAATAGTTATTTTTTACTTTTTACAGGTTCTTTATTGTTCTTTTTTTGGGAGTTGGGGGTTTTTTAAATTTTTAATTTAATTTTTAGTTATTTACATAGCTGCCCGGATAATAATGAAGTATAAAATCATCTTTTATGGAGTTAATAATTTTCGTGTAGTGAAGGGACATCACCGAAATTCAACCTTAATTATTATATTTTTGCTCATATCTCCGGTTCTACTAAACCGATTGTAATCAAACAAACGTAAGATTTTAAGTCTGACCAAGACCTTTTAAACCAATAAAACCGCATCGAAATTCGTTCAGTAGTTTTTGCGTGCATCGCAGTCAAATGTTTGTGACGCCAAAAATCCGCCATTTTGACGTTCTATAAATTTTAATATAAGTACCCAGTGTCACTCACACAATCACGACGAATCGAATGATACCTCGCACGTCAAAATCTGTCAAGCCGTAGGCCGTGACAAAGAAATGGACATATATACATACATACATACATACATACATAGTCTCGAAAACATTACCCTCCTTTCTTCGGCAGTCGGGTAAAAATGAATTCCTATTTCCCTTGGTCACGGCACCACGCGTGAACGGCTGGACCGATTTCACTAATTCTTTTTTAATTGTATTTGTTATTGTCAGGAGAAGGTTCTTATGAAAGAAAAAGTTAAGAAAGTTACGCGGGCGGCGCGGCGGGACAAAATTTAAGAAAACTTAACGACCATAATATTAACTTTTCTAATTCAACCTTCTTAGTGCTTTTGACAATAACACTTTTCACGTGTCTTCACCTAGCGGGATCCCCTGCCTGGGAGACTTATATAATATAATAATTTTCATACTAGATGTACGAATAGGTAATTTAAGTAAAATTATAGTCGTAAATAGTTTAAATGTTATCAATTTAGTGTAAAAGTTACAAAAAAATGTCCCTGAGAGAAAAAGTCCGCTGACTGGAGGTTTCATTTCAGCTTGATTGTGGCTGAAGTAAGGACGCTAGAAGTATGTTTTTTGTTTTGTTAAACAGAACAAAGACAGAACTAAAAGGTAATACCAATTTATAGTTCTCCAGACTTAATTTTGGTAAATATCCCGCTGGCTGGAGGTCGGTTAGAAAAGTTTATATTTCCGTTTATTATACGGAACAAATTGTTCCCAGCATAATTCAGTAGAACAAATCCAGAACTAATTCTCTGCATCATTCATAAGTCTCCCAGACAGGGGATCCCGCTAGGTGTAGACACGTACACTTTTCTAATGTAACCTCATGGCGTACTTAACTGTCATGTCAGGTGATTCAATATTTAGCTGTCAAAAGTTCGGTTTAATATGGAGTTTTGGTAGGTAGTTTAGGTTGTTGGAAGTCAATGGGAGTTTCAATGGACTAATTTGAACTCGCTATTCGTTGTTAGCACATTAAGACAGGACAACGCCTGTCGGGTCAGCTAGTCCTTTATAAAAATGATTTAATATTGATTAAAATATTATAAAATTCATAATTTTTTTCATGTCAATTTATAAGTTTCAAATCTGTACTATTATCTGCTTTTGATGCTGATGACTCACTCACCAAAAAATCAAATTATAAAACAGGCCCCTTATTCTGATAAACCAACTGCCGTAACCACGCGTGTTCATATCGTACCTATTATTAGTCTAAGGTATTAGCATTGGCGTATGGAAGTTAACCCAATAGGCATTTTCCTCACACCCCAGCTAAATAAAAAATTCTAAAGCAGAATACCCATGTAGGTATTCTCAGCTTGGTATGTTTATAAATACTCTATTGACATATTCATATCCTGAACATTTACTCTCTAGCCAACGCAACGTTTCAAGAAAAGGTATTCCCTGTCCGCTGTCTTATCTCGGCGAGAGAAGTGCTGTGAGCCCGTGAGATGTAATATTTTGAATTGGTAAACCAACATCCTGGGGGGGGGGGGGGGGGCTCTGGGACATTCTGGGGTGGGCCTGGCCCACCCGGTCCCCTCTAGATACGCCTAATTTAGCCGACAAAAAATTGGTTTAGTTTTACATTGATTCTTTCTTCCAACTTTCTTCTATGTTAACGAATTAAAATCCACTAACTTCTGAGGTTTCGACTGTGATTCTTTTCGATATTCGATTCGAATCGATTATTCTGTTTGACATCGATTACTTTTAGTCTGAGATCGATTAGAACTCTATGAGAATGATAGCTTATGGATGTGATGGCTTAACAGGATTAAAGTCTGGTTACCTCCATACTAGGCGGCGGTTACCACGTAGCGACCAGCCTTCAATCTATTATCTCGCCAGGTCGTCCTGACTAATAATATATATATTGCACTACTGTAAAATTGAACTTATTAAGAGGACTTTAGTTCCCAGAGCAATTTCTATTAAAGTGCTCGCATGCACTCACCGACCGGATGACTATGTATTCCTTTTAACTCGCACCGCATCCGTTGATCTAATGCAGGCACAAAGTATATTCTCGGTACCCACACCTACGAAAACGCAAGGTTCTCAGTACACGCACCTACCTACTTTGAGTTACATACATACCTACCTATTTAATTTTTTTTTTCTAAAATACATTAGACCTATCCTATAGTCGCGGCACGATAGGATGGCCGTTTTGACGTTTGTCCGCTCATGAAGTTTCGTATTAATTATTGTTACATTTGAAAGAAAAAATTGCTGTTCTTCATTGCCAATAGTGACGAAGTTACTCATAAAATTTTTCGAATGTATAATTTCAGAACACAACATTTATTTATTACATTAATTACTAAACTATGGTTATTAAGGTCCCGCAAAAAATATTTTTAATGTTTATCCATCCATACTAATATTATAAAAGCGAAAGTAACTCTGTCTGTCTGTCTGGTACACTTTCATGCCAGGGCCCGTAGACAAGTGCCAATTGTCTAAATTGCAAATGATCACTTAGAAAACGAATAGATTAGGTCGACCAATCACACTGCAGCTCGTGATTCCGCCGCGGCGCGCGCATCGTACGCCGGCGACGAGCTTGTGATTGTGATGTGATTGGTCGACCTAATCTATTCGTTTGCTTAGCGATCGTTAGCGATTTAGACTACACTTGTCTACGGGGGCTGAACCGCTGAACCGATTTTGATGAAATTTGGTACAGGGTTAGATTAGATTAGACCTCGAGGCATAGGTAGGCTATGTTTGGTCGCGATAACCGACATCCACGTGGGCGAAGCTGCGGGCAAAAGTTAGTAAGATTATAATTATTGATGTACCTACTCATTTACCATACAACTCGGTATGTTTTCGAAATGTGAAAAAAGATAATATTTTAGAAAAAGAACCTATAAATTATGTAAGGACTTGTCCTCAGGGTTTAATTGTGATTAGTAATTGAAAGCCTTATTATTTTTATTGTGTCATCTAAGAATAAATCATTAAACTATAAAAAATATATAAGTATCCATAAGTATCATCAATAAAAATGTATTTTTTGTAATTTTTTCCGAAATTGAATTTTTTGTTTAATAAAAAAGCACACTATGTGATTTTGTTACACTATAAGTAACTATAATTATTGTTTTCATTAATAAATTCATGTTTTATTATTGTTTATAACCTAACCATCAGTTTCCTATTCAAAGAAAAACATAAGTAGGCATATTTTAGCCTGCAGGTTATCATTTACAAAGGTACGCCTCTCAAGCGTGTGTTTAGACTTCGCGTACAAAATAGATGAGGCTTCTAGGGTTAATCATAAAACTCATTAGTAAATTCTAAGTTTATGGTTTCATTAGACAGTTTTGTCATACAAATATCAAAACAAAAAACCAAAGTAATATCTTTTATGTCTTAAATGAAAATCCGGGCTCAAAACCAGCATTCTGGTGGCCGAGTGGCTTCAAAAATAAAGAAAATAACTTTGATAGTAATTTTATGTTGATGTATGAGAAAAATCAGTACCACATATCGACGCTGGAAAGGCAACCTTGCTTATGTGCCATTTAGCAACTTTACAGGAGAGCGATTCAAAGTTTGAAAATTTCGAAAAAAATTCGTAAATCATATGATTTTAATCAGAATGGCCTGAAAATTGGCATGACTATTTAAAAAAGGATTTGTCACAGATTCACTATAAAATATTACTTAAAAAACGTCAGGGGACAAAATTAGTTGTCGCTTAAGCAATAAATGTCCAGACCTCAGGCAAGGCTAATTTTCTTATAGGCCATGGTTCAGCTGATAATTTTGCTGCACTTATTGCTTATGGACCAAAAAGTATGTAATTAATATCAAAGCAAAATGTCTTAACTCGTCAGTCATTCGAAAAAAACGACGGCATAATTCAGTGATATGCATCAAACCATAAAAAAATAGTTTGCCAAAAATTCTGAACCTCTAACTGACCTCAAATCGTGGCTTAGATGATGTTTCTTATAGGTAAGCATATTCAAGGATTTACATAAATAAAAGAACTACTTACGATAAAATCAAAGTATTAGGTTAATTTTCGTGAAAAGACATTAATTATTAATCTTAAGTCTTTTGTTCCCATAAATTTAAACATCAAAGCACAAAACAACAAAATTTGACATTAGTCTTCTAAAAAATAAATGATTAAGAAATAAAAAAAACGCAACTGCTGTTGAAAACACTTAAACAAGTTTGATAGCAGGTGGTGCCCACTAATTTTCTTTCAGTTTAAAATAGGTACCGCCTGCTATAAAACTTGTTTCAGTCTTTTCAACAGCAGTCAGGTTTTTTATTTTTAAATCATTCATTTTATTCACAACATAATAGTCCTCCCTAATCAGCTTTTTATAATAATCCTTCAGAAGATCGAAAGTGCTGGTGATCACAACCTAGCCAGGCTAGAATGAATTTTTGGCAAGCTGTTATGGATCGAAAGCCATGTAACAACCGAGTCAACTAGACGCGAGTGACTGATATGCCCGTGCGCAGCCGCGTCTATTGATAATGTCGGTGTCTGATGCAACATTGCATTAAAACAAATGTAGCTTAAGCGCCGTTCGTCGTGTATTGACGTGTACGGAAGTGCGTTGTAAGTGACCATGAAGTGGAAAGTAAATGAAAGCAAAAAATATCTTACAATGATTTCTTTTAAAATTTACAGTGGAGTAAACTTGCTTATGAGCTACTTTAAAAATATTCTAGTCCAAGCTAAATTGCTTATATCCCAATAGCATAGTTTAGTTTTTTCGATAAAATTGCTTATATGCAGATAATGCTTTAGACGCGGCGGAGATAAATTGCTGAAGTCCCATATCTTGAGAAACTTTAGCGCGGCTAATTGTCTGATGTCAAAACAATGCAATGGTCCATGGCGAAGCAAAGTTTCTTATGTAAAAATATACGTAATATCTTGGAAAAGAGATATTGCTTAACCTACAATCTAACAAAATTATGTGTAGCTTAAGAGACAAATTTTCTAAAAAGAGCTAAAATTGTGCGCTTATTAACCTGAAAAATCGGAATCACAGATGGCTTATTGACCATCAAAAATGGTCAGAATTGGATGAAACCGAGATCAACGGATAGAGAAAAATCAGGCGATTCTAATGATATATATAACTCATATTCGTGAATTTGGCGCATAAGCAAGGTTGCCTTTCCAGCGTCGATATGGTCATTCTCCTTTCCTTACAATATTTTTGATTAATTTTCTACCTACTTCTGCCGGTTTAGGCGCATAATGACAGAAACGCAAAACGACAGATTCGCAAAATGACAGACGCTATTAGATTGTCGCAAAATTTTAATGGAGGTAGGACACGACGGTATCTCCCGTCCGAAATGAGCTGTCCGACTGGGGTAGTACCTCCGCCCTACAGAACACCGCGGTCATAATAACCTTGAGTTGTGTTTCCGCCGGTAAGTAGGGTAGCCAGAGCTCAATGTACCCCTCCTCCTCCCATCCCTTCCTAGCCTCCTCACCCCTTCCCACCCCTCCCCCCTTCCCTTCAGGGTAGGCAGCGCGTGTGTGACACCCTTAGTGTTGCACACGTTCATAGGCCACGGTGACCGCTTCCCATCAGGTGGGCCGTGTGCTTGTCTGCTACCTAAGTAGTATAAAAAAAAAAAAGTCAAGAACTCGAAAAGCCAGACTCGCAGAATGCCAGATTCACAAAATGCCAGATTCTCAGAATGCCAGATTCGCAAAATGCCAGATGCGCAGAATGCCAGATTGTCAAAATGTAAACGACTATTTACTGATATAAAATATTAAGATCCCTTATATGGGAGGTCAAGTTGGTATCGGAGTGCTCTCAACAGGGCGAAGCAGTACTTCACACAGCAATACACACGCGGGGCAAAGACTTATAGTACGAGATCCCACTGCAGAATCATGCATGAATCGAATATTTGCTAAAAAACAAATTTTACGCATATTTATGATTAGGAGAACATATATTTACTAGGTTGCCTATCAATATGTGGCCGCTAATATGTTTAATTCAATTATTGCTAATTCATTTTTCGGAAAAAAAATCCATCACATGGTTTTAAATAAAATATCATCTACGTCACGGCAATACACATAAGGACTCTGAAAAATCACGGTTGCCTTTGCGCACTTCGCCGTACCTCTTCGCAGCCAGGTGTAAACAGGTATGATTTTGATACATACGGTCATAACGGACATTTATTATTTTTATATCAAATTAAAGCTATTTTTTTTTCTGTTTACTATGATATACGGTTGCCTTATTAAGGTTTAGGCGCATTAGGGCTAATTCTCATTATGGCAACCGACTCGCTAATGGACACATTGCTACTGTCCGGCCGGATTCGAACTCGATACCTCTGAGTAAGAGTCCGTGTCCTTATCTATTAAGCTACCATCGCTTACAGGACAACATAGGCTACTTTTTATACAAAGCCGGGGGGCGAGGGAAATGCTCTATTATATAGGCTACCTTACGCCCTGGCGTCAGAAGACTCTAGACGGCGTGCGCTTTTTATCGCTTTTATAATAACGCCTGGAAAAACAGCAATCACCGCTTTCATCACTGATTCTTCAAAATCACTTGTAAATTTTGATAGCTTCCAATTCGGGAATTGCGATTTTAACATCTCAAATTGTATAATATATAAGATTCACGTGTTTTATGTGTCATAAGTGCGTAAATTATCGGCACAATATTTGAACACGTTGAAGTGCCATCCACATCGCCGTGAAGAGTGTACCTTTTGAACATAATGTATACGGTATACAACCAGGTGATTTGATTAAACAAAATAAATAAATTAAAATCTTGTGGATTATGTTCACCCAGGTGATTTGATTAAACAAAATAAATAAATTAAAATCTTGTGGATTATGTTCACCCAGGTGATTTGCTGGTAGGTGATTTTAGGATACACAAATGTGGAATTTGATCACCCAGGTGATTTGCTGGTAGGTGATTTTAGGATACACAAATGTGGAATTTGATCACCCAGGTGATATCACCTGGGTAACTCAAGTGGAATAATCCGATAAAATGATGAATTAGCTAAGATGCCTTGCCTTTTCTTCGTCAAAACTTACAATGGGCCTCACCTCAGTTGTGATGGTTGTGATGTGATAGGGTGGACAACTGCCTGAATAGAACCGAGCACGACCAGCGAGTGAAACCACGGGCGGGGCACATGGAGCAATATTGGATAATAGGTATATTATGTAGGTAGTTGAATTTCTGTTACGTTAGTGATATAAATGTCGATACCAACGGAACTAGGTCATCCTCATCTGTATCGCCTGTCGTTATGGGTGTACTCTACTAACGCTGCTACGAACACCACGGGATCGATAATGATCTAACAGGACTTGTGCGACATTGACTCTTGTTAACTTACATGATAGGTGGATAGTTTGCAAGTTCAATAGGCTGTGACTTGTGAAATTGTACATTATTAGGAACACAATTATACTGTCCATATTTTTAGACAACTGTGCATGACCGCGTGACGCGCATGATTTTCAATCTTCAACTTTCTGAATATTGGATCTACAAAATTGCTACCTTGAGTGTGAGGGTCTTGTTCACGAAGACGCGGGGCGTCGAGCGGCGCGGTTGGCTGTTGGCGCTTTGTTTACTTCTGTTTGGTTATTCACAAACACCTGTTTCATTGGTAGGTATAGATGTTCTATTTCACGAAGGCGGTTTTACTGTCATTGTAGTAAAACATATATACACATTGCATTTTAAAATTACTTGCAATGCAATTATTGTTCTACTACTTAACTGCTACATGAATTTCTTTTGAAGAGACATGAACTTTCGCCAACTTTCGCACACACATTGTACGCGTATTTACAAGACACAGGTTACCTCCTACTATTTAATTTTTTCACCCGCCTTCGTTAGATAAAATATTTACCTACTTACCTATAATTAATTTATTGGTCTATAGATATAATGTTTACTTTAGAGAAGTTAATGTACTATGGGCGGCAATATTGCATGGACATACGTATCTACACCTAGCGGGATCCCCTGTCTGGGAGACATATATGAATGATGCAGAGAATTAGTTCTGGATATGTTCTACTGAATTATGCTGAAAACAGAATTTGTTCCGTATAATAAACGGAAATATAAACTTTTCTAACCGACCTCCAGCCAGCGGGATATTTATCAAAATTAAGTCTGGGGAACTATACTGCCGTCCTTATCATAAACAACGCAATCGACATTTTTTACGAAATTGAGTTATTAGTATATTCGGAATCACGGAAACGAGATCTACCAGGATCAATCACTCATTTTTCGATATCTTTTATAGTTTTAGTTTTTTTGTTATTGATAAACAGCGTATTTGCACCATTCTAAACCTATTACTAGTCATAAGCATCGTAAGCAAATTATGCGTTGCTCTTGACTATTTCAGTCAGAATTTAGATGTATGAAAATACTAATCATAAATAACGCATGCGGTACTAGTGATGTTTATAATTAGCAAAGTAAAATATTTTTAATAATGTGAACAGGTCATAAACGTACTTGCGCTATATATGATAAGTATTTGATATGAATTTAAACTAAATAGCAATAAGAAAAGTAACGCAATTATTACATTTGCGACTATTATGATTAGTAAAGTGTGTCAGAGTATGGGCAAATCCGGGGTAAAGTCAGGGAGTCATGGGAGGCTTCTTTCAAGGTATCATATAAAATATTTATTAGAAAAACAAAATTGAAATAAATGCTTAAAGTAGGTGGGTAGGACTCTGTGGATGGTACGTTATTAACTTAGTTATAGTTTATCACAATCGTTTTTATTGCAAATCTTAATATATTGTACAAAAATATTGAGATCAGGGTTTTTTTTGAGTATTAATATAGGTTATTATCTTTTCTTAGCAATATAAAACAATCTAAAAATGGCACAATAAATCTGTCAAATCTCTAGGTTACTACTTTTTACGTAAGAATAACCATTTACTAAGTACCTGAATAACAAATTAAAATGGGGATTGAAAAATATAGTCCCTGAATAGAAAAAAAACCGGTCATTTTGAGTTAAATCTTTGGCATCTAAAACAAATGAATTATACCAAAAATGTTTTCAATTTTCTGGCATTAGAGGAACAAGCTTTGAAATAATGGTAATGGTTGTACCTTTGCAGAAACTGTAGAAAATTCCTGTGATTTTATCACTCCAGCTTGCAAAAAATCAAGATTCTGAAACTTTTACATTTAAGTATCGAGTTTGATTCCGGCCTGATAGTACCAATGTGAATTTCACTTTTTGGAATTTATATGTGCTAACCACACGATTTACCATTATTCTGCTGACGGTGAAGGAAAAACATCGTGAGAAAACCCACATGTCCTAGAAAAAATTCTAACGACCTGTCCGATGCACCAACCCGTAATTAGGACAGCGTGTGTGGATTAAAGCCTAAAGTTTTATCTGTAGTAAACTACAGATTTAACAGATTCATTGTTCTATTTTGAGATTGTTTTATATTGCTAAGAAAAGATAATTATATTGATACTCAAAGAAAACCTAATTTCAATATTTTTGTATAGCTAATAATATTAAGATATGCGATTAAAATGATTGTGATAAACTAAATATAACTAAGTTAATAACGAACTGTTCACAGTGTGCTACCCACCTACTGCAAGCATTTATTTCATTTTTTTTATCTAATAAATATGGTATGATACCTAGAAAGTAGTTTTATTTTTTGTTCAGTTGCATAAAATTAAACGCATGTGGACTGCTCTTACCATTATTTGCTAGTCATGTTAAACGTATTTGCAACATATACGTTACAAAGGTGAACTTACATGTAAGTAATTCCACTGTCTTTGCTAGGCATAAACATCACAAAGGCATTTTTCTAGACATAAACCACTCACTTGCCACACATGAGTTGCTTATGCCTGGTAAAGTAATATTATTGCAGTTCATGATTTCTAGTCTTAAACAATTTTTCGTCTTTAAAAATATTTAAATTAACTAAATTTATAAATATAGGATCGCCTATGCAAAGTTCACATATAAAGGCACGAAACAAAACAAAAATATTTGTAATATTCGTTTTACTTTTAGAGGGACAATAAAAAAACGAAAAAAAACTTTAGGCGCCATTTACTCGAAAGTTACCGCCAAGCAAGTGCGTTGTTTATGATAAGGACGGCAGTATAAATTGGTATTACCTTTAGTTCTGTATTTGTTCTGTTTAACAAAACAAAAAACATACCTACTTCTAGCGTCCTTACTTCAGCCACAATCAAGCTGAAATGAAACCTCCAGTCAGCGGACTTTTTCTCTCACAAACAACATACATACTTACGTACATAATACATACATATACATACATATTATACCAATATCTATGGTATATATCGACGGTTAAAAGGCGAATTGATTCAAGCGCCATCTTGGGCGATATTGAGTTATATACATCATTGGAATCGTGGAATTTTTCCGCGTCTTTTGAGCCGGGTTTGAGGTTAATCTGAGCACTTTTTTGGCGCTTGGCTCCATTATGAATTTGGGTATCTTTTCTATTTACGAGGTATCAAGTGTAGCAATTTTGGTTGATTTTTTCAAAGCATGTATATAGACCCATCAAAAAAAATGTTTTTTCTTACTATCTGTAGTTTAAACCATTAATCCCTGGATGGAATAAAATGGTTTTGCCGTTTGAATTGGTTTTACTTGATCTTAAATAATTTAACGTGGATGTTAATTCATTTTGCTTCAACCAGATTTATTGATGTCATGCAACTTAAATCATTTTGCCTTGAACATTTGAACATTATCTCTGTCGCTTGAATCAATCTTGCCTGAATAAGTATAATGGAAGTATATGACTTGTGCTAATTATCCTTGACCGATTTTTAGTGTTTATGCCATTTAGAACAGTTTTCTCTATGCATAAAATAAATATCTGTACGTTTCATTCCTTTATATTGATTTAATAATTAAACTTATGGCATACTTAAATCAGTTTACTTCTTTCACCTCGCAATAAAATGGCAACGCGGGTAGGCGCTTGGACCCTTAATACGAGTGTCGCGCGGGGATTCGAGGTCAATTTAGTCTACTACGTGATGCCAGAATAAGTTGGATTTCAATTCCTTGCGGTTCGTGCGCGAATCACACTTATTTCCTATAGGGTACTTTTATTGATTTTATTGAAATTATTAATATCTCATTATCAATCAATCAATTAGCCTGTCGACGTCCACTGCTGGACATAGGCCTCTTCCAATGTACGCCATCCACCCGAATCTCCGCCTTCCGCATCCAGTCCATCCCAGCTACCCTTTTCAGGTCATCGGTCCATGTGGCTGGGGGGCGTCCCACCTTCTGTTTGCCGACTCGTGGTCTCCACTCTAGGACTCGTTTGCTCCAACAGCCATCGGTCCTTCGACAGATGTGGCCAGCTGATTGCCATTTCAGCTTGCTTATTCTGCGTGCTATGTCGGTAACTTTAGTTCTTTGTCAGATGACCTCATTGCGAATTTTGTGCTTCAAAGAAATTCCAAGCGTAGCTCGCTTCATGGCCCGCTGCACGTCTTTAAATTTGTGGACTAGCCCCACAATCAGTGTACACGTTTCGGCACCGTAAGTCATGACTGGTAGGACGCACTGGTTGTAGACCTTCGATTTAAGGCATTGCGGTAAGGGTGAGGAGAAAACCCGACGCAGTTTGCCAAATGCTGCCCAACCTAACAGGATCCTTCGGGCGACTTCTTTCTCGAAGTTGTTTCTACCAAGCTTGATTGACTTGCCCAAGGTAGACTTATTTCTGAACAACTTCGAGTGTCATCCCTTCGACGTCGATCGGTCCAGGCTGACATTTTCGTTGAACATAATCTTGGTTTTGTCCAAGTTCATGCTGAGACCGATACATCGAGAGGCTCCATTTAGGCTGTGCAGCATCTCGCCCAGCTGCTCCAGCGACTCCACAACTATGACAATGTCGTCGGCGAACCGATGGTGTGAGATGCGTTACTCCCGTTTATGTTTTAATTCCCCGTCCAGCCCAATCCAATGTCTCAAAGACGTCCTCCAGTGCGTTAGTGAATAGTTTAGGGGATATGACATCCCCCTGTCGTACTCCGTGCTGTAGTGCAATACGGTTCGTCTTCTGGTCTTGGAGCTGGACGGACATGGTGGCAGTATCATACAGACATCTCATCACCTCGATATAACGCCAGTCGACGCGGCACCATTGCAGAGCATCCAGAACTGCCCAGGTCTCGATGGAGTCGAAGGCTTTCTCGTAGTCCACAAAAGCCATACACAGCGGCTGATTGTACTCCTCGGTCTTTTGCACAATCTGCCGAACAGTATGAATGTGGTCCACGGTGCCGTAGCTTTTTCGAAACCCGGCTTGCTTTGTTGGCTAGAACTCATCGAGCTTACGTTCGCATCTCATTATATTTATAATAATCTCTTAACGGCTAATTTCCAAATCGATGATTGCGGCATGCAGCCACCGACACTGCCCACTTGTGACCACGCAATGCCTGATATTCATATCAGGCAACGCGATGTTCGATTCGATTCGATGCAGTCCGGAAAGCTAGTGGTCTCGATGGTGTTCCTGCGGTGGTTCTACATAATTGTGCAGCAGAGTTGTCTCCAATGCCTACGCGTCTGTACAACATATCTTACACCTCGGGTACAGTGCCGCCCGCTTAGAAAGAGGCAAATGTACAGCCGATCCCCAAGAAAGGGGACCGGTCCGAGCTAGACAATTATCGGCCCATAGCCGTCACCTCAGTGCTGTGCTCATCTCTGGGATGGCTCTGCACAGTACTTATTAGATGCTCTCGACAGACTGCAGCGACGTTAAGTCCGTATTATTGGGAGTCCTGAGGTTACGAACACCCTCGAGCCTCTACAGCTACGTATTGCATCTTTGGCAGTTTTTTACCGGCTCTACCATGGCGAGTGTTCTGATGAGCTCTTCCAATTAGTCCCACCCTCTCCTTTCCTATACAGAACTACACGTGTCAGGCTGAGGTATCGCCCTCACACAGTGGAATCAATTTCATCAAGAATCAAGCGGTTCGGTGCCTCTTTTAAAGACTTGGAATTCTTTACCAGCGCATGTGTTTCCTTCCTCCTATAGTCCTGGGGCCTTTAAACGGGCGGTGAAAAAGCATTTGATGGGACCATCAAGCTGAGGGCCGCCAATGTAGCACTACCACTGTATGTAGTGGTGACCCCAGTCCTGAGACTTTGCCTTTAGCTTACCATCATGCGAGGTAAAGTCATTTTGACGTGTCCTATATAAAAAAATATATTTGAAGACTGATTATTAGCGGTTATAAATGTCACCTATATTTATAGATACCTACTTAATTTTAAGTAAATGAATAAATAAAACAAAAGTTGATTCGTAAAGCGTTGTTTTCTTTGTTACGTTTTACAAAATCGATTTTAAAAGTCTCATGTTCTTAAAAGTGCACCAATTTTATCTATTTAAGTAACTTTTCTCAAAATTGATGTGTCATTTAATTCGCTTTCCCTACATCGTGAAATTTATTTTATTACCTTTAAGCTATTTTCCTCAATTCAGATTCGAATAAATCTTGCAATTAAAACAATTTGCTATAAATAGTTATTATAATACTGTGTAATTTGAGTCATTCCTCCTAGGACAGTTACAACTAGGTAAGTGGTTTAACTCATTTATTCATGAACAGTTGACAAATAGGTAAGTGATTTAAATCATGTATCCATGAACAGTTGACAAATGGGTAAGTGATTTAAATCATTTATCCTTGATCTGTTCAAGAAGCAAGGAACACATAAACTATTTTGCTTTGAATACATAAATCGTTATCGTGTATATAGACCTTTCTGCCCTGATCAAAGAATTGTGCAAAATGGCTCAAGTTACATCTAACTTGCTTTAAAAACACCTTTTATCAGTTATAATATAATCATAAATTAGCAAAAAATATACCGCTTCTTAATTGGGGCGATTTTTTCATTTTTATTAAATACTTTAGGAACAGTGATTTTTTTTCTTAAAAAATAAACTTTAAAATGCTCTCCTGTAAAGTTCTCAAAATGGCGCTTGAATCAATTCGCCTTTTAACCGTCGATATATAAATATTAAATCGTTTACGTCGGTATTCAACGCCATCTGTTGACGAAGTAAAATGGTTCATAAACATCGCACCAGATGGCGCCGCGGTACTTTTCAAATGTAAAAAAAAACTATCATAGTAGTTTATTATTATATACTTACGAAACATCATTTTCACTTCTTTTTGTATACTATCAATATTTTCATTACATTAATTTATACAAACAAATTAATCATCATAATATAATTACAAAAACACAATGCTCTCGGCAGGTTTAAGGTGGTCTCTCTCTAATCTCGAAGTTATTAATTCATAGTTAGTAAATCAGTGATTTAGTGCAGGTGGTCGGTTAATGTCCACTCGTTTAAAATGACAACTTTCTAAAAATAACCTTTAATCACAAAACGATCAGTAAGTATCGTAAAATGTAAGGTAGTTTCTTGAGTGAAGCCCCCGAATCAGCATAAAGAACGCCTCCCGCTAGTTAGACTGCGACGAAAAAGGTAGTTGGGAAAGACTGGATCCCACTGGCAGATTCCAGAAGTAGATTGTGTCCAGTCCATTATCCTAAAATGACTTATTTCCGTTTCCTAATAGGTACGCCGAATTTTTGATTTGTGCTAACTGGAGAGTTTACAAATTTTAATTTCCTTATGCAATAAGGTTACGTGCACGACAATATCTATAATTTTTACTTTTCTGTATATACAGAAATATAAAAATTATAGATATTACGCGTTACGAAATACTGATTTCAAACTGTATGCTGCACTTATGTCTACACACAGGTGGTTGGCAAAAGGCGGAGCCTTATCAGATGCACTATGCTAGTAGACTATGTGAGCGCAGGGTACCTTATAAAAGAGGTGACCTACTTACATAGTCTTGACGCTCTAATATGAAAAAATAGATTATTTCATTATTTCTGGGAATGGATGTGTCCATGTACACGATTTTATACAGATGTTTCTGCAAAACTGATCCTGTTGGCGGCTGTGTGGCGGAATACTCTGCGCTTGCGCGATTGTTTCGATCGCAAACGGTGCCACGTGGGTGCTCCGCGGCCGCACCAAGAGGGTAACACCCGGTACACGTGCCTGGCCGCGTCCCCTAAGCCACTCACACTACGAAGTTAAAGTGAAATCCTTGGGCGCGAATCCTGTCACGTTGATATCGGTGTTTTCCCCAAGCTTAAGGGCTATTATATAGTTAGTAGGAAACTCATTCCTTAGCAATTTTATAACTTTTTACTAAGTATTAGATTATTAAACCACTCTATAAAACTATGTAGGTATTTAAGGAATATAGTTATTCATGTACTTCGGTCCGGTCAAGTTCAGCGTCAGCTTGCAAAAATTCGCATTCAGCTGCATTTTGGTAGAGAGACCTTGGGACATCATTACAAATAAATTTTGATGTTGGACCTTAACTGGCGGACACGGGACCGATAGGGGACTTTTTCATTTTAAATTATATAGTCCAAGGTCAAAAGGGTACAAACAAGGTACTTACAAAGATAAAACTGTTTGAGTCACTCTGCTGAGTTTCGGAATACAAAAACTTCCGTGTACCTAAGTATCGAAACAAATAAAGTACTTATATAGTACATAATTGATTTGTAAAAATCGATATGAATGATTATCAAATCAGATAGCTATAATTTATACTAGTCATATGAACGCTGTTTCCATATCATTAGGCAGCTCCAAAGTGATAGCAACATATTAATAATTAGGTACTTTAATTTTTAACCTAAAATTTTGTACATAAAAATGTAAATCATAGGAAGATCAGAGCTTAAGTTAAGTGTTGTACGATTTTTTTATTTATGAAAGTGGTCTTCACTAAAGAATATACTTAACATATTTATTGGATGAAAATTTTGGGTCTCAGGCAGCGTGCTAATTGTAACCACTGCTTTTGAAGTTTAGAAAATTTAGGAACGTGTATAATTAATTAATTGTAATTCTTTTTAATCTTTCGGCGGCGGGGTGGGCAGGTCTTTTTGACCGCGAAGTAATAATGACCGCGTCTGCCCGTCGAAGCCCGCGACTACCCTCACCGCGAAAACAAAGCGCCGCTATTGCCCGCCGGGCACCCGCGGCGCGGTCCTTTTGCCCTGCTTCGTGTGCGTTGGTAGTATAATTACCTTTTCACTATCGTTCGCGGTGAAATTGACCGGCCCTGCCCGCGCCTCCGTGTGCTCGATGCCTTATGGTTCTGTGCCCAAAGCACAGAACCACTTACAGCGATCTTAGATCATACAGATATGAGCGACAATACTGTAGACCCCTACACCGTGTGTGTGCCGATGCCGACACAGAGTGAGATCGAGTGGTGCGTTTCATAATTTGCCGCTCTATTTTGCTGATACAAACTAATAAGTATATCGCAGTGTTTATTTATGTTTTATTTTAATCGCAAGGTCTGATCAAATTTGCACTTCACTTGCATTTGTATGCTTGTAACGAATATAATTTTTATTAGCTTACTAGTAGCCCGGGGCCCGGCTTCGACCGGGTATAAATTCTTGAAAATATCCTATAACCAGATTGCACCGACACCCACCAGGCCTTTACTATAGAATTTTATGCTTCTTACTTCCAAACTTAAGCATTTTCCATATAACAGACTTCTTTTCTCTACTCTTATTTGCCCCCTTGGGGGTACCTACCTATAATTTAGAAAAAAAATATGAAATTAGTATGAAATTTCATGTTGACTGACTTTCCATACAACCTGTCATCGCCTATTTTACCCCTTTAGTAGTAAAATTTAGATATTACATTTATTTAGTAGATCGTTGTTGTTGTTGGACATTTTAGGGCTCATGTATGTCATGTGTCAAAATCTATAAAATCATCAATTTTCAAATCTCCCGAAAAGCTCTTCTTGGTAAAAGTTGTACCATTGCATTGGACTCTATCTCGATATTTTATTTTACTTTATTTGTAGCTTCTAATGTAGGTTCTAAATGCTTTCCCCCTTACGGTACCAGGAAATCGATCAGGCTAAAAATATACCTACGACATAAGTGTAGGTACGTCATAGGTACTTGGTTGACTAGTTAGTGTGTAAAAACAAATTATTCGTTTCTATCTTTTCATGCAACGATATTCTCGGTAAAAGGGAACTAAATTGATTTTCATCATTAAATCGTATTCATAATGTAATGGGATCACTACATTTTCTAAGAGTAAAATAGGTACCCTAGTCGATTCACGTCGTTAAAAACTGATACCTACTGTAGGTACTGTGTAGGCAGTAGGCACATACATAAAAAAATTCGACGTAGGTATGACCATCTTGTGTAGGTACTCAAAATACAAAGGCCGACTAAACTAAATAAATTGCTTATTGCATTTCTTTCTGTATAAATTTACAAAATGAAGTGTAATCTACTTATTGAAAATTTAAGGTAGACCTATAGTTGTCAATTTAATAGGCCACATTTGACGTTTGTCAGTTTTATATTCATAACTAGCTTACCCGCGCGCGGCTCCGCCCGCGTGAATGTTGAAATGTTGACTATCGTCACCAAGTCTTTTTTAAACTGAGGGACTACCCGTACTAACTTTCAATGTGTCTATTCCTTGGCAAACAGTGGTTGCAGCTAAACGTATTTATTTCAGCTCGTATTCATAATGAGGTGACCTGTTAAAAAAGGTCGATTAAAACGAATGAATCGATCTACGAACTTGAAAGATAATGTGAATTTTTAAAATCCTCAGGTGAATCCCTGTCTCATATTATTTTTTCTTTCGTAAATTTAAGGAGCAAAATAAGACAAGTACATGATGGTGATCGATAATAATGCAAAAAATGCAATCAGTAAATTTTTTGTCACAACGTGGTTATTAATTTTATGATATTTCTTCACAAGTAATCATTGCATTCGATTCTACTTATCAGCTTTCGATTTTTAGAGTAACATGCCTAGTGTTTAAAAAGAAAAAGGATTAACTGACACAACATTATAATGACAAGGTAATAGGCGGGTCCACACAGAGCGAGCAGCCTCGCGAGGCATTTGCCGCGCGAAGCAGCTCGGTTGGTGTGGACGTGCCTCGGCCGAGGCAAGCGCGCACGCAGCCGCGGGCGAGCGTCCGAGCGCCCGAGCCATTCGGTGTCGGTTTTTTGTTTTGCTCAAAGGCGCCTCAGTCGTTTGCCGCGCGCACTCTGGACGCTCGCGTTATAGTTTCGTGCCTCGCTCGAGTATATTATAAGTAAAATATGAATAAAGATCTGTTTTTGTATAAAGTCTGGATCCAATATCGTCTTCGTTTAAGGTTTTCTTGTCTTCTCTTTTTTATAATCCTATTTATAAGGATAAAAGTAACAGCTGCCACCGCAACACGTACGTGTGGTGCCATGATGTATTCTCAACTGAACGAACGAATGGCTCGGGCCTGCTCGGGCCTGCCGCGCGCGGCAGCCTCGCGATGATACCGAGGCTGCCGCGCTCGTTTGGGGATAGTCTCCTCGCGCGGCAAATGCCTCGCGAGGCTGCTCGCTCTGTGTGGACCCGCCTAATGACGTTCAGTTCTTTAGATCAGAAATTGTTTATTATGTTTAGAATGGTTTATTGGTGAAAGCAAAACGTAAAATTACTTGTATCTGTCATTATTACAATAAATATGTAATAGGTAGTAATTGGAAAAAGTTAAGCAATTGTGCAGTTCCAACAAAACGAAAAATATATAGGTACCTAATTTGATGCCCACCGCGGCGGGCCGTTACAAGGTTGCGATGTTGAATTTTGATGACTTGTCAAATGTGGCCTATTAAATTGACTCCACTATAAGTAGGTATAACCCAGGCGAATCGAAAAAATTAAACCAGTATTCTGAAAATACCAGCTGTGCCCCTTGAGTATGTTTATTTTCTCGTACCTACAAAACAAAGAAAAAGCGGGCTACGGGAATATGAGAACATCACAATATTGTAGGGTTGAATTTGAAAAGAGGGTTTACTGTTTGTATGCACACATTAACCAAAACGTTAAATGGCTAACCCAAAATAATAAGCTGAACGTAATGAATGACACAGACCTACCTACAAATACCTACTTATAAAGGACTTGAACCACATGCGTTGATAATACAAATTAGTTCATCAAAGTGTTTGATGCTCACAATGGCTTGGTTACTATAATACCTTAGTACCTAAGTACTAAGTAGGTAGACACTACTTATATAGGTACCCTGTTCAGCGAAGCTTGCACAAAATGTAAACAAACTCATTGCATGTCAAACTTTTATTGATAAACTAGGTACCTAACTACAATGGTAATCTGTAGGCTCAGATCAGACAGACCAATAGAAAAGTTTTATTGGTCTGACTCTGCAAGCCTTTGGGTAAGCGGTACCATAAAACACCCCTAGCAGTTGAGCTTGTGAGTAATAATAAATCTAGTGAGTTTGTAAAATGGTGACAGAGTGGATCAAAAACTGGAAAGAAATCCAAATGGATTTGTTCAGTGGATGGAGTGGAATGGAGCGGATGATGATTAGGTTATTGTATTTTAGTTTTAGACTAGTATATGCTCCACCTAAGATGCCTACTTGGTTTATTCCTCTTACCGTGGGTACTCCAAAACGAGTAAATATTAACACGCGTGTGGACCTCAAAACTCACAGCTCGAAGACTCACATCGAGCCGGCTCGATGTAATTAAATAAAAGTATTTTCCTTCTCACCTACTCGAAGCTAGCCATCAAGTTTGATGAAATCTATTAGAAAGGATCCCAAATACATTCTCTACTACAGTACTCGCCCAGCGCTACTGAGCCGATAGGTGATAACTTATAGTAGATCCTCTCGAATGGCGAGTAATAGTGCGCTAGGTATATTTATGGTTTGGTGAATACTGAACGGTGCACGTCACTCGATAGATTAATGCTGAATGTGTGGACGAAAGCTCATGCCATGGTTTTTACTCGACATCATAGCTCGTTCGAGTAATACCGTATCTGATGTGACTACCCACCATTAGATTTACTTGCCCTGATAGAAACACATTTTAAATCCACGTTTTCGTTCCCATTTGATACACTTGCTTGCTTAGTATAGTCAAAATATAGTTTAATTTACTTACTTAAATAAATACACTATACATGGTATAATTCTTGGTAGATTCACTTTCCTCATCTAGGTTGTATATATAAAAAATTAATCCCTATTTCCCTTGGTCTCAGCATCACGCATAAACTACTGGACTGACTTTATGCCAAGTGCTTATTATTATTGTCAGGAGAAGGTTCTAATGAAAGAAAAAGTTAAGAAAGTTGCACGGGACATTAGATCGATGTACTTAGTGACTGTCGATATTATTAACTAGACCCCACCATGAGGTTATATTATATTAGAAAAGTGTATAAATAATGTCAAAAGCACTAAGAAGGTTGAATTAGAAAAGTTAACATGGTCGTTAAGTTTTCTTAAATTTTCTAATGTCCCGCGCAACTTTCTTAACTTTTTCTTTCATAAGAACCTTCTCCTGACAATAACAAACACAATAAAAAAAGAATTAATGAAATCGGTCCAGCCGTTCACGCGTGATGCCGTGACCAAGGGAAATAGGGATTCATTTTTATATAATAAAAAGAAGATAATATAGATTATCCTGGTTGTCCCAATGCGTAAGCTATTCGGATTTCAAATAACCCAACTTCAACATTTTGAAGTTGTTCATAAAAAGTAGAGATACTTAAGTCCATTGTCTACTAAACCAACAACAAGGTCATGAATATACCTATTTATAATAGTCCTTCCACACCGTTATTTTGCGTTTCACAGCGGTTCTAGAATATAACTGTTGCGTTAATCGGAAAATTTGAACTCATTTTGAACCGTTTCGTCGCATTCGGTTCACTTCGCATTCTAGTGCTGGGATGTACCTAGGTACCTACCTATTCACTGCAACTTATTGCACCTATTTGCATTTAACGACAGACAGACAGACGGACAAAAAAATTTTTAATCACATATTTGGGTTCGGTGTCGGTCTAGTAACACCCTCTGCTATTAATTTTTTTGAAAAAATGACAAAGTTGTAGGTAATAAAGAGACCTACAACTTTTCTATTTACACTTTTTTCACATAACCTCAAAATATAATGTGAAAAATTCAAATAATCAAGTTTTTGGTTTTTTATTTTTATCTTAAGCAAAACAAATTTGTTTTCCACGAAATTTGGTAAAAACTTAGCTTTTTATGTCCCAAAGACACTGTAATTTTTTTGATTTGAAATATTCTTTTTTTCAGCTTCTTTTGACTAAATATCGAAAAACCACCCTAATTTTCAATCGAAAATTCTCACGTCAAAATATCAGCTTTTTAAAAATAGAACCCTGAGCTTTAGCGAGGGAATCAAAAGAGCACAAGGTGAAAAATCTTTGCACTCAAGTGCAAGCATGAAGTTATAGTGCAACATGTAACTTTTCATCCCACCTCAGCGAGGAAATGACTAAATACAAAAATGTTAATTTCGAATTCGAGTTTTTCTTCTTTGCATTTTCTAAGAACATTTACCATAGCAATGTATATATATTTTTACATCATCAGAAAGAAGAGATTTCAAAGAACAAAAAACTCTGACTTTTTTTAAAAAGCTGATATTTTGACGTGAGATTTTTCGATTGAAAATTGGGGTGGTTTTTCGATATTTAGTCAAAATAAGCTGAAAAAAAGAGTATTTCACATCAAAAAAATTACAGTGTCTTTGGGACATAAAAAGCTAAGTTTTCACCAAATGTCGTGGAAAACAAATTTGTTTTGCTTAAGATAAAAATAAAAAACCAAAAACTTGATTATTTGAATTTTTCACATATATTTTGAGGTTATGTGAAAAAAGTGTAAATAGAAAAGTTGTAGGTCTCTTTATTACCTACAACTTTGTCATTTAACTTTTTTCCATAGGACTTGTAGTTTTGCCGGAAATCGAGATAAACCGTTTTTACCCTTAAAACTCACCCCCCTCCCCCCTTCCCGAGCTCAGATCGCCCGTAATTTATTTTTCCTATCATTTTTATTATATTCTCTTCCTTTTACAACAGGTTTCATCCTACTATAAATTTCTTTTACTTTTTACCAATTTCATAGCTATCGGCACTGGTCTAATTCTATATTGTACGGAGGAAGAAATTAGTTACAATGTCGGTTAAAATACAAATTACAAGGTCTGTTAACACAATGAAACCGGCTTGTCGACAATGTTATGTAGACCCCGACATGATGAGTGTGCTTATGACGAGGGTTCGGGAACAGAAAATGAATGATTGAAACCAGAATTTGGCATTAAGTACCTATCTGGTTAAAATTAATCCTCCTTTGGAATAAGGTGCGGAATGTCTGAATTGTTAATAAAATAAACAAAATAGATAGGTACCTACCCATAGGTATATACAGGGTGAATTTTTCAAAAGGGATTGGATGGCCAAATCCGAAACTATAAGGAATAGCGAAAAATGCTCAAAGGAGTCACGAGCCCGATTTTGATGAAACTTAAAACCTCATCATTAGATTTTTGAAAAACCAATAATCCTAGCTAGGAATCGAACCTGTTGATTTTGAAAAAAAAACCACACCCTATATTATTACACCATACGATAGTGTTGCTATTAAGGATCATATTCTGGGAAGTAATGACATACCGGAAACTAAAGGAAAGAGCTCATCTTTAACAAAATACATTTTATTTTTCTTACATTAACTGATTAATTATTCAAAATGTAGACCATTGTTTTCAATACACAGCTGGATTTGAGACTTCAAGGATCGTACTGCATTCAATATTACAATGTTATTGATTCCGTTTAGAATATTCTCAAGAACGTTTCAAGTCATCAAATGTGTCTTTATAAATTTAGTTTTTGACATACCCGCAGAGAAAGTGGTCTAAGGGAGTAAGATCAAGGCACAGGACCATGCCTTGCAATAAAATTGTCGTCAAACTGCTGAATCCAAATCCCTTTTATTAGCTATTATGGGCTGGAGCTCCATCTTATTTAAAAAAACATCAATCATCATAATCATTCTGAGTATAATTTAAAACACGGAATAGTTACGATCTTTTCTGGGATTTCGAACGAAACAAATAGGTAGATGAAATATGAATTTTATTAAATTCCATAATTTCCTTAAATTTGCCGTATATCATTACTTCGCAGAATTTGATCCTTAACAGCGACACTATCGTATGGTGTTATAATAAAGGGTGTGTTTTTTTTTTCAAAATCAACGGGTTCGATTCTCAGCTAGGTTAATTGGTTTTTCAAAAATCTAATGATGAGGTTTTAAGTTTCATCAAAATCGGGCTCGTGACTCCTTTGACCATTTTTCGCTATTCCTTATAGTTTCGGATTTGGCCATCCAATCCCTTTTGAAAAATTCACCCTGTATATTATACATACCTACCTCTGACATTACGTTGCATAATGAATATAAATTTGTTTTATAGATACAGATTGACACAGATACTAATAATAAAGATCTAAGGCACAGCATGACTTATTAAAAGACACCGCTGCCTCCTCGCGTTATACCTAGATAAGTAACCGCCTTACCTTTTCAACAATAGCTACTCGTTTTAGGCTGTTTTCGTGACGTTCTCGACATAATGTAGATGCTTACTTAGTACGTTATACGTAGTTGGTTTTACATACAAACAAAGTGGGTACATTGATCAGTGGCAAAAGAAACATGCCTTTAACGTTAACCTCAAGTTAACCTAACCCAACCGAACCAAACTACATAAATGAAAACCCCCGCAAATAGTAATTCTCGACCTCGGTCTCCAACGAATGAAATGATGTCAATAAAGGTAAGTATTATTTTGAAACCGCATCAAAATCCGTTCAGCAGTTTTTGCGTGCATCTAATGTAGCTATAAGTACTTGGTAGATAAGATAGTAGATAATTGTTGACATAGTCCTTTAATGCTTAGTTAAAGAAAAACATGAAAGAAGAATGAGGAATGTAAGAAAATAATATAATGTTAAATAAACAAACCGCTGGAGTACCTACAAACGAATGTCTTAAAAATCTGTAACTTCAATAGAAAAATCGAATTGAAAGATTGTTTATTTTACAGCCCAAGGAAATGATACAAAACAAACAAATATAAAATAAAGAATTATGAAACGCCACAATAGCCCACTGGCAGGATCAATGTTGATTACACTGCTAAAGACTTTATTGATAGAATATTAATTAATTCAATACGTAATAAATTATATTAAAGTCCAGAAAACCGTGTAGGTACCTATATTGTTTAAACCTTATTACAAATAATGCGTCCTTTAACCTTACGCCTCTTCGTTTAGCCTTTTTCTAAGTTTACATATTTGAGGAGTAATCAAGGATTCATTTACAGGGCCGAGTGCACCTAATTGTTATACACCTCGATCAAAATCAGGCAGACTTATGTATATTAGATAGAGCTTAAAGCTAGGTACTTACCGCCATCCTCCGGAGAGTGAATCATTATTACCCTCCTTCAGTTGAGTGGTACTTGCGCTTTGAAGACTGGGAACATTCACTCTGGAAACAATAATTACCTATAATAAATCATTAGAAGATTGACAATATTTTTGGTTTAAATATTTCTTGTGGTACTGGTATTAATATTAGCTTGTTTAGCTATCACAAGCCTGTAATGGGCTCGTAATATAGTTTCTTGCCGCTACGCAACCCTTCATGGGCGAGTCCGACTCGCACTTGGCCGGTTTTTGCCCTGTGGCCTTTAATAAAAAAAAATCTAAGTATACAGGGGAAAGATGAATTTTCAGGTTGCTGGGAATTTATGTAACTTTACTCTAATATTATTGTCTAATTTGACCGGTCTATTAAATTCGTGGTTAAAATTTTACTTGCCTTGTATTTCTATCAGTAAGAAGACTGACCCATTTTTTTGTTATTACTTAAGTACTACTTACGTATCTCTCTGGAGAGACAGTGAGCGGGTTCACCCGTATTCTTATGCGGCCTGAATATAGACGGGTGCTACAACAGACCTCCACGGCTCCGCCTTGTGAAGCTGTAACCCTGACCGGCAACGGACAGTAAAGACCGGTGTAAGCGCTAGGGTGAGTAGGAATAATAAACTGGATGCGAGGCACAGTATTTAATTTGGACTTTACAAATTTACATAGTACAGCTCCAACATAGGTACTACTACGGGAGGTAGCGTTAATTTTTTTTGGCAAGCGACAGCGAGTTGATATTCTCCACGATAATAGATCTTTATTGATACATACCAGAATTGACCGTCAGAACCCGCACCCGCGGAGGAGTCGAAGGTGACACCATGGTAAAGTTGTCAAAAAAAAATTACGCTCCGAGCAATCATTAGCCACGTGAAACTTTATATGGTGATTCCTGAGGTCATTTTCAACTGAGAAATAACCGTCAGATGTGGTGTAGAGTAATGGTTATTGGTCAGTCGCGTATATATTAGACCAGTGCCGATAGTCTTTGAGACAAAATAAATTTATAGTAGGATGAAACCTGTTGGAAAAGGATCAGAATATAACAAAAATGAAAGGAAAAATAAATTACGGGTGATCTGAGGTCGGGAAGTGGGGAGGGGTGTGAGTTTTAAGGGTAAAAACGGTTTATCTCGATTTCCGGCAAAACTATAAGTCCTATGGAAAAAAGTTAAATGACAAAGTTGTAGGTAATAAAGAGACCTACAACTTTTCATTTACACTTTTTTCACATAACCTCAAAATGTATGTGAAAAATTCAAATAATCAAGTTTTTGTTTTTTTATTTTTATCTTAAGCAAAACAAATTTGTTTTCCACGAAATTTGGTGAAAACTTAGCTTTTTATGTCCTACAGATACTGTATTTTTTTTGATTTGAAATACTCTTTTTTTCAGCTTATTTTGACTAAATATCGAAAAACCACCCTAATTTTCAATCGAAAATTCTCACGTCAAAATATCAGCTTTTTAAAAAAAGTCAAAAAATTTTTTGTTCTTTGAAATCTCTTCTTTCTGATGATGTAAAAATATATATACATTGCTATGGTAAATTTTCTCAGAAAATGCAAAGAAGAAAAACTCGAATTCGAAATTAATATTTTTGTATTTAGTCATTTCCTGAGAAAATTTACCATAGCAATGTATATATATTTTTACATCATCAGAAAGAAGAGATTTCAAAGAACAAAAAATATTTTGACTTTTTTTAAAAAGCTGATATTTTGACGTGAGAATTTTCGATTGAAAATTAGGGTGGTTTTTCGATATTTAGTCAAAATAAGCTGAAAAAAAGAGTATTTCAAATCAAAAAAAATACAGTATCTGTAGGACATAAAAAGCTAAGTTTTCACCAAATTTCGTGGAAAACAAATTTGTTTTGCTTAAGATAAAAATAAAAAACCAAAAACTTGATTATTTGAATTTTTCACATACATTTTGAGGTTATGTGAAAAAAGTGTAAATGAAAAGTTGTAGGTCTCTTTATTACCTACAACTTTGTCATTTAACTTTTTTCCATAGGACTTATAGTTTTGCCGGAAATCGAGATAAACCGTTTTTACCCTTAAAACTCACACCCCTCCCCACTTCCCGACCTCAGATCACCCGTAATTTATTTTTCCTTTCATTTTTGTTATATTCTGATCCTTTTCCAACAGGTTTCATCCTACTATAAATTTATTTTGTCTCAAAGACTATCGGCACTGGTCTAATATATACGCGACTGACCAATAACCATTACTCTACACCACATCTGACGGTTATTTCTCAGTTGAAAATGACCTCAGGAATCACCATATAAAGTTTCACGTGGCTAATGATTGCTCGGAGCGTAATTTTTTTTGACAACTTTACCATGGTGTCACCTTCGACTCGACCGCTACCAGACCGGTTGACGGCCAACTCTGTTATGTATTAATAAAGCTCTATTATCGTGGAGAATATCAACTGGCTATCGATTGCTTGTTAGAATTAACGGTACCTCCCGTACTATACCGGTACCTATGTCGCCGCGGACATTTAACAACTGAACTAATATTTTACTCTTCTTTTTAATGTCATAAAAATTCAAAACACATAGAACAACATATAAAATAAAAAGTAAAATTAAATACAAAGAGTATTGAGATCCCAGCTGGCCAGCCTTCAAATGAGTCGCTTACAACCGGTTTGCTCTAATACGGATGATACACTGATTCATAATAGAAAATCGTCGAGTGAATGAAACGTATTTTAAATAACCAGTAATACGATTGCGGTTGTTTAATCTAGCATTTATATTAGGTACTTTGCTACGAAGAAATTATAGCACCTTAGCTGTGGAATCTCCAAAAATATTCTTTCATACGGGCCTTGTCCATTTATAGGTAAAATACAAAGAAAAAAAGAATTCAGCTTTAAATGTGAGAAATGTGATCACTATACCTACGAGATGGTTGATTTGATATTTCTCTTCTTTTAAAATAAAAGCGAAAATTTCACGTTTTTAATCCTAGCCTTTTCGTTACCCTTTTGTGGCCAATGACGCACAGGACGCACATATAGGTAGATACATTGTCATTTCAAGTGAATGCAGCAGCGTAGGCACCAATAAATTTAATAAAAAAATTGTAACCCGATTTAATCCAATTGATCATTAGGGGGTCGCGTTTGGTTTTTCATTAAGCTACCTGCTTTGTAATATCTAATAAAAATCGTAAGTCTTTGAACTCGAAGTAGTTCTAGAATTCTAACTCTAGAGTTCTAGTTCTAGAACTGATTAGTTCAAATACAGGATTTTTTAAATAATCTTTTCAATTTGTACCTCAACCTGCCCTCGCTTCGATTCAACACCATAATAATATGCTCATCCGGGATAATATACCTTTCAAATGGTGAAATAACTACAATAAGTGCAGTGCTTCCAAAGATTGCCCTCGACATTTAAACAAAGTCGCAAAACGACAATATCGACTTTAATCGAATTTTAATCGAATCGAAGTGCCGCGCCGACATTGGGGTGGACCCGCTTTAACCTGTAAGGTAGCGAGGGGCGTGAAATCTAACTCTACCCTGATCAACCGCCAGGTCCGGTGATGCCAGTTGAATCTGGATATGGGTAAGTAGGTACTGTAAATAATGGTCTATTAGACTAGCCGATGCCTGCGGCTCCACCCGCGTGAATGTCGGTTATCGCAACTTTTGGTCATATCATGTCATATCATTTGTCATGGCGATGGTTGAGCACTTGAACTTGTCCTTGAAAGCGGTCTCCGACTGGGGTGATGCTAACCTGGTTAAGTTCAATGCTGCTAAGACTCAGGCGTGTCTTTTTTCTGCCAAGCTAAGTCAATTCCAGCCAAATCCCTCCTTCCGAGGTGTACCCGTGCCGATAACCAACCGCCTCGAGCTTCTTGGCGTAACTCTCACATCCACCCTCAACTTTACTCAAACTCAACTCAAAAAAAAACATACGGCACATGTTTGATTGCGTCTGGCAAACAAAATCTTGTGCAAATTGATTTGAAATCTGACATTATGTTTGATCATAAGTAGTTGGTTGAGTAGAAGCGGAGATGTCCAAAAACGCAAAAACCGACGTCAAACGTATGCGGGCCGCGGGTATAGTCTAGTTACAAAATATATATATATACGAGTATATATATACTATTAGGTATATATCTCACTCATTTTGTCAACATAACTAGTCACAAATTTAATTTCTAAAAACATGAGGCAGGTGAGAAAAAAAAGTTCATTATTGTTATCCAAAGGGGCGGCGAACAATAAGCAGACTACCCTTCCCTTAGCAGTAGCTTTCCCACCCTAATGTCAGTCAAAATATTAGTAGGTCAAATATACATAATATATGCGTATTGTGCAATAGGGACTATCGTTCCTAGGTAACGGAACCGACTACGGCGCTTACGCTTATATTGGATCGCAAAGTCCGTAACTTAGGTAACTTGTTGCATAGTGCATGGTACTTACATTTTCTTATTAGCAACTGACGGCTCTACAATGAGGGGTAGTCCGCAATATGAATATCCTGAAAGAGATAAGACAGTTTATAGCATACCACAATATTATAATGGCATGGCATAGCATTCCAAGAAGCCATCGAGTTTCGTTGGTTCTAACATAGGGCTAACACTAAGACATTATTTTTTTTAATATCAAATGCTTAACTATAGTAACTAAAATGCTAAACAAAGTTTCACCAACTATTAGGTAATCGGTGGTTTCACTGCGTTATCTTAAAAAACGACGTACTATCATACAAACTTGCATCCCCTAGATTAGATGAAAGATAGTCTATGTCCTTGCCCAAGCTCTATTCCATATGGGAACCAAAGGGTCATGACTATTTGTGGTACTGATTTATCTCATGCTTTAAGATGAAATTACTATCAAAATTATTGTCAATATTTTTGAAGCCACTCGGCCACCAGAATGCTGGTATTGAACCAAAGTTTTCTTTTAAATGACCCGGAACTGTATCCCGGGTCCTTTAAGCGGAGAGGAAGTAGGAAATACGGAAACACGTGTGCTAGTAGATTTCCAAGATCCGAAATGAGCTGTCCGACTGGGGTAGTAGGTACCTCCGCCCTACTGAACATCGCGGCCATAATAATCATCGTGTTGTGTTGACCGCCGCGCACCGGTAAGTAGGGTAGCCAGAGCTCACTGTACCCCTCCTACCCCACCCCTTCCTAGCCTCGCCGCCCCTTCCCAGCCCTCCCCCCCCCCCCTTCCCTTCACGGTAGGCAGCGCGTTTGTGACCCTTAGTGTTGCACACATTCATAAGCCACGGTCCATCAGGTGGGCCGTGTGCTTGTCTGCCTCACAATTTAGACTACAAGCCCACGAAGAAAAATAACTTGTGAAATGAACCATCGTGAATAATGCCTAGAAGACTGTCATCTTAAAATAACTAGCTGCGCTATGCCGTCGTTTTTGAGCGGTACAGGTGAGTAGTATATGAGTAAATGGAATTTCTCAGGTAGGTACAAGTGAGTAATTAAGACTAACTATTAATGTACGGGTTTTTAAGTTAAGTCTATTTTATTAACATATCGTTAGATTCGTCTCGGTAACCCAAGTGTTCTTAGATATAGTAGGTAGTTTGAAGGGAAAAAACAAAAATTAATTGTATACTGCAATATGGGTATCAAATTAAAGGGCTTATCACGAGGATTTCAAAAAGGTATATCATGACCAGATTTTAGCTTAAAAAAATGAATTTTTTATCTATACAACTTACACGCGAATTGAGGTTCGAGAACTTAAACTTAGTGATTGTACGCGTAAACTAAAAAGTACTTATAAAATAAAATAAATTAAATTTAAGAAATCAAAATACCCGACTGCGTAAAAAACTAAAAAGATAAAAACAAGCACTAAGATGTCCTGTGGTCTAGAAACATAATAACTGAAAAGTCGGGATCCATTATTCAACAGCCAATCTAATTTTTCAATGGATCCCGATTTTTCCCTAAGCCTAGGGAGACGCTGGTACTTGGGAATCCTAATGTCTCCCTGGGGAACCAGATAGGGGAGACTTCAGGCCGAAAGGAAAATATTAAAAAGAAGTTTTTTTTTTATTGGTAATAGGCACGGCACGCGTTTGACCACGATCTCACCTGTTGGCAAATGATGATATGGTCGACGGTGGAGCACGCTTGCCTAGAAGAAACCTATTCACTCTAGACTTGAAGACTCCCAGGTTGTAGCTTTCCGGAAATACAGACTCAGGCAGGGCATTCCACTCTTTAGCAGTACGTACGATGAACATACTGCCAAAACGTTTTGTGCGTATGAGTGGGATATCCACCATGTACCGGTGGCGCGTTGCCGTACGTCTGGTCGTTCGGTGATGAAAAGGGCTTGGAGGAATTAGGTTATGCAATTCCAGCGCACATTCCCCGAAGTGCAACCGATAAAAGAAAGAAAGGCTAGCAATTCTACGCCAATGTTCCAAGCTTTGCAGCTTAGTCTCCACCAGCGCATCGCAGTTGATGAGCCTCTTGGCCCTTCTCTCAATTGACTCAAGTGCCTCGAGTTGGTATTTTGCTGAGCCGTCACAGAGGTGCGAGCAATACTCCATACACGATCGAACTTGCGCTTTGTAAAGGTTGAGCAGCTGTTCCGGTGTGAAATATTGCCGCACCTTTGAAATAATACCCAGCTTTTTGGCAGCTACTTGAGCCTTTGCCTCAATGTATGGACCAAAGTTGAGGGTAGGAGTGAGAGTCACGCCAAGAAGCTCAAGGTGGTCGGTTATCGACTCGTGCCTCTCAACCACTGTGCTGTCGTCTGCGTAGTTTTAGTAACTGAGTGGAGACGCTAGTACTAGAAAATCCTTGCGTCCCCCCCAGGGGAACCAGCTAGGGGAGAGGTCAGACCGAAACCTTACATTCTAAAAATGGCAACTATTAAATGATATTTGGCTATTTTATAAACCTCCTAAAACAAAGCAATATCGTACGACGCTCCATTACTGCCATGATGTGGACATTATTTTTTCATTGATTAAAATGGATAACGGCAAACATTGCATTAAGGACAAATATTTTATTAATATGGGTAACTGTAAAAAGTGTAAAATAATACATTGTCTGAAGAAGAGACCTCGATGGAATTCAAGTTTAAAAACAAAAATAAGCACGATCGTCTCGTTAAAATAACGATGTCACCGTAGACGCAAAACTTGCTTGCATATTACGTGGAAAATGCAATTTTCTTTGAGGCAAAATTTAATAATACTATAGTTTGGCCGCTGAGACTATGCGTTCCTGACACATGTCAATTCGTCATGACTAGTTATGTACAATAAATAAATTGTACCTATACCCCGATTTTTAATTCTAGGCAAGAAAATGACATTTGCAGTGTTGCAGGTTTTTTGTATCAAATAAATAGTGATGTGGTTGAATCGAGTTTTCCAATTATAAGTTAGTCGTGAGTCGAGATTATAATTATTTTATTAAATATATAAATAATTTTTTTATATAAATAAAAATATGTAATTTACGGTAATTAAACAGAAAATATACACAGTAAGTAATTAAATCTATATATTATATAAAATCAATTGCTGTTCGTTAGTCTCGCTAAAACTAGAGAACGGCTGGACCGATTTGGCTGAAAATTGATGGGGAGGTAGCTTAGAACGAGAAGAAGGACATAGGATACTTTTTATCCTGCCACGGGGATAAAGTATGCCACGGGCGAAGCCGCGGGACACAGCTAGTATTCTATAAAAAATATTTCCGTCGTGTAATGTACTAGGCGAGCATAAACTGCAAAGAGGTTCATTCACTGATAAAAATAAAGAATGACTAAAATATCTAGTCTATTGATTGCCGAACATCACTATTGTAGCGGGTCACACTTTTTTGTATCAGTGACAGTTGCAGTTGTCATTTTCTTGCCTAGAATTAAAAATCGGAGTATAGAACCGTTCTCTAAACCTGTTCCCAACTTACAATAACATAATAATAATCACAGTCAGCAATTGTGACAACGTGATTTCATTTTAATTTTAATTTTATTCTAATTTGGCTATCTATCCGCCCTATTTGTTTTTCCAATTTTATATTTTGAATTTTGTTTCATTCTTATTTTAATTTTATGTGATTATTAATTGTAATGATGGGTTATTGCCTGAAATAATAAAAAAAAATCATATTCATTTCATTCATTATAAAAATATGATTCATTCTTTCTATTAGCTTGGGTAGGGGCTTATTACAAAATTACATATTTTTTTTTAGGTACATTAACACACATTAACAAAAATACAAAATAACGTTCTATTTTAAATTTTTCAACCAACAGATTATTATTATTAAGATTACTAAAATACGCGGTTACAATTGCCTTGTTATTTTGTCTCATCACTATGAAAGCCGTATGAAAGCGAACATTTGACATAACCTTGAAACAGCGCAGTTTGACGTGTATGACTTTTAAAAACTATTGATTTTATATTTTTAATTAATTAATTGTTAATCATTTTAGCCCAAAATTAATCTGTGTATTGTAAATTGGCACAGTAATTAAATTTTTAATGTTATCACTCGTTAATAAGGTCAATAAACGATATTTAAAATTTTGCCGTAAATTATACAACAGTTCAAAGTTACATCGCCCGTTCGCTCACAACCTGTCAGGAACGCATTCTTTCAGCGATTCTATAATAGACATTTTTAAGTTACCAGCAGCCTGCGTTGCTCCGATTCACGGTCTCATTTTACAAAAGTCCTCAATTATCTATGTACTACAATGCAGTCTTGACTTTGTTGTACTTAAGTACTTGAAGTGGCACCATGGTTATATTCAATGATATTATTTCAGAGGTAGATACCTACAACCTCAACAATAGAGCATGCAGTGCCGTGCAACATCAGTGAATGCAAACGAGAATAAAGAAAGAATTCTATAAGTGACTGTCTTTACGCGCCAGCCCCATGTCTGCCTCTTTTTTTAAATTAAGACAATCCATAATATAACATAAGAAATGACGTGGAAGCTAATACAAGTATAAGTATAAATGTACCTAGAATAATGTAACTACTTAACTAATAATCATATAACCTGAGCATATAACTGTCACTTAATTCAATAAATCATACCATGTAGCTTGTCAATGGCCCGATCTGCGGCCGACTGATCAGGAAAGTCAACAAATGCATATCCACCTCTCTTCACGGAGATATCAGCAACGGTTAGATTTTGTTCCGCAAATAATTGTCTCACTGCCGCTTCATCAGCTTCAATAGGCAAATTGCCTATGTACAATTTGTTCATTGCAGAAACAGTTTTTAATTGCTCACTCATTTTTACGAATCTCCTGTTTCTTTTGAATCGAGGTGAATTGAAATCGCAATTCGACAACAGGCAAGTCTGAAACCAGCAGTCACTCGGTCTGTATTCATTTGTCTTAATCTAAATTGTCAAAGGCGTCAAAAATGAAATTGGAACTATTCTTTTTTTACTGGATGGCCATGGCTATTTACAATTTACATAGGTAAAGTAGAGAAAAAATAAATTTATTTGGTTTAGTTTAGTTTTTATTTTAATGTAAATAAAATATTAAGTATTTAATTTTCATTGTATTTTTATCATAATAAAAAGTAGAGATCTTTTTTTTTTGGTATTTGTGAAAAAGTCTGTGTTTTAGATGAAAATAGAAAAAAATATTTTCTAAGATGTGTGTTTCGCAGTGCTATAGATAATAGGTACTTACTTCTTTATTCCGTGGATAATACAGATCAGTGGTTTCGGGCAAGAACATTATAAATTAACTTGTTGCGGTTTAGAGACATCCTTTTTTTTATCGTGTGGAAATCCCCATGGATACCACCCCATCGGGGGTGGTTATGTCGGTAACGAACCGACTAAAACCGCACGCCGTCTCGGGCCTTAATTACCGGGGTGTAAGGTTACCCAATGGGCATATCCCTCGCTCCCCAGCTGTCCCCGGGCCATCTACGGTTTTAAGATGGCCCCCTTGACCCCCTGAAAGGGGGGTGGGGCGAGCATCGTGCCACTTCACCGACGGTGGGTGTAGGGTGACAGGCGGCCGTCCTGTCACCCAACCGTCGGCGCGTAGACAATCAGCTCGCCCCCCGCTCGCTCCCCACTATGCCATCTGCTAGTCAGAGGGACACGTGGAGAGCCTCGGAGCAGCCCTCTAGAGGGCCACTTCCACCCCGGCCGGATTGACCGCAAGCAGCAGCGTCTCCCGTGGCGAATGGGAGGCGCTGCTCGCCTCCGTTGCCCAGGTGCACCACGTGGAGTTACCGGCCCCCACCCCGTTTTGAGACATCCTTAGATGAATCTGGTATTTCCAAAAAAAAAATACCTAAGTGAAATACAATTAAACCTATTGACTAAGTATTTTTTTGTTATATAGTTATTTATGTATTTAAGAGGTGCGTCTCATAACGTATATAAACTCTTTGGTCTAATTTCATTGTACTAACGTTACTAAGGCCGAACGCTAAAACTTGAGCGGGCGCCCGCGGGCGGACGCTCAATGAAAAATAGTTAGAGCAGCGCAGGCGCGTGCGACGGAGCGCGGACGCGGGCGACGGATTGTAACACGCGCGGCGGGCGAAGGGCGCACGGCGCGGACGCACGCCAACTTCGAAAATTTGGTTACGAATTCTCCGCTGAGTAGCCTGTTTGTCACGAACAGGTTAGGTAGTCGACGTTGTTTGCGCATACGTCTCTTTGCCAAATAATAAATAAGCAAATAATCCATGGTAATCTACTCGACACAACTGTAGACGCTCGAGATCAAAATTATACTGGCAGCGCTGAATGAGACGGACGCACGCGACGGGTGCCCGCTCGCGGACTCGTTGCCCGCGGCGGACGTCCGACGCGGGCACCCGCGTCCGCATCCGCTTGTGTTTTAGCGTTCGGCCTAAGATATAATCAACGTGAGATAATAGGTATAACAACGTTTGATATAATTTCTTTACCTATAACATTTATTTATTCTCAAACTTAATTGATATAATATAACAGTGTTTGATATAACGTTTATGTAATCGAAAATCATTTTGGTCTAACGTTTAATATATAGGTACATATTAAAAAACGTCATTATGGTTAACACCCAAGAACACCGACTCGGAAAGGTTAGGTTAGGTAAGGGTTAGGTTAGGTTAGCTTTAGATTTTGTTTTTTTTATACCACCCAGGAATAGGAGACCCATTTCATCATATTAGACCAAAATAAGTTTTATATAAAATTAAAATTATTTTAATTATGAAATTTGAAGAAGCGAAAGGAGTATGCCAAGATCGTAGCAAGTGGAAAGATTTGTCTCTGCTTACCCCAATGGGAAAAAGGCGTGATTTGTGAGGCCCACACTACTCCAAAATCTGGGCATGTTAGATGCCGCGCACTATATGTAAGTGTTATATCTTTTGAGTGGTATTGGTATCGTCCAAGAACATTAGAAATTTCCTTGGTTTCGACCTAAACTGAGTCCTGGGCAGTTCCCTGATTATCTTTGGAATGTGATTGTAAACCTTAATGGTCAATATGAAGCAGTTTTTTTGGTAAAAGCTAGATCTGCACATCTCAAATTTTATTTTAGTGGGGTCTCGAGATTCAAACCTACATGTTGCACTTGCTTTAACAAACAAGTGACTCTGGTTTATCACGAACATGCCTACCTACAATATGTAGACAGACAGACACCAAAGTCAGCACCCCCAGTCTCTTAAAGAGTGGTCCACAGGTTTCTAGGGGCCATACCCCGCATACTGCTCTTATGCACTTTTTTTTACTTCAAGAACGCTCTCTCTATATTAGTTGAATTACCCCACAATATAGTATGCCATAGCTTAATATCGAAGCAACGTGCCCGTAGTACGCTAAAACTAAATTAAAATTAAGTTAAAACTAAACTTATTGGTATTTAAACTATCATGGTCTCTATCATTAGTATCCCGTTGACTCTAATAAAATGACCAATAACTTTATCGCTCCTTATAATATGAGTTCATTACAAATTGCTATTATATCGTTAATTAACGATAGAGTAAACAAGATTCGATTTGGCGCAGTCAGCCGCCGCCTATCTTAATAATAATATCAATATAATTATCCATTATGATGGTTATGATATAGGTACCTATTGCGGAACAAGTAAAAGATGTTTACTGTTATGACTGATTACTTATTTAATATTATTTACAAGATCTTATATACTAGATTATTCTACTCTTAGTTAGAGGAGGGATACACGTGTAAGCATTATCTGCTGATGCACTCAATTGTTGCTATGACGGAGAACGTGATTTCATGTGTATTTACTTCCTTGTAGCAATCACGTTCACCTACGTCATAGTACTCCCCCCTTTATAAAAATTTCTATGTGTTGTGAATTGATATGATTTCAGGTAGGTACTGCGGACTTAATTAGGCTGCTGTGTATCCAGGGTCTTGTCGATAACTGGTACAGATGCTTTTTCCTGTGTCCGTTATACCGTTTTTCCTCTTGCCATAAATACGGCTATATGTAACCTCTATATTATGCTTGCTTTTTTTTTCTGACGTTGGACATTCTTGGCTCGTTGTATGATACCTTAAGAAGTCTATCTTGTCATTTTTAGTGCAAAGCGGTTTATAGTGACTTATTCTGCTTTAGTCTCAGCAATTTCGTGTCACTTTCTTGATTTTCCTTACTGCCTGACAATCTATGATTGGGGTAAGGCTATAATTTCTGCGACTCTTGATAGTGCGACGGCAACTATGTAGAATTTTGAGTCCTTATACATGCTTTCCAGGTATCTAATCCGTTTCCGGATATTTGATCCTTATCGGAAATCATCCATTGATGGCTTCTTGTCGAATTTATCCATGGCTTATGATCCGTGACATTTAGTTCAGGGTATTAATTTTTAGCTTGATTTGTACGCGCTGGTACGTTCGGCAATGATGCGCTGATCGATCTCATTGAAGGTAAGTTTAGCTCCTGCAGGCATTTTACTTTGTTTCTTCGTCGATCATGTTTCCGTGCAATCCACTAGTTGTGGAGCTCTAGGAAATCAGCTCCAGAATTTTGGGAGTTTTGGCATTTGCGATTATGAACGTCCAAGTTACAGTGCGCTTTTCGTACATTTTGCTTATTTACCCATTTGCGGCATATAATATAACTTTTTTCTAGCGTTTTCGTAGCGCTGTGCGTTTTGTAAAACTGACATGTTCCCTTGTTGTCTATTAAATAGGTATCTATAACCACTGTTTGAGTCAGTTATAGTAAGACCATTTGAAGGGTTTAAGTTTAAGGCACGCTTTGTTTACCTTTTCTGTGGTAAAATCAATGGTCGTTGCGTCATTTCCTTATCGCGTTCATGACCATGAGCGTGAGTGTGCGACATTGCTCGGATTATGCTGCGTCGGCAATTTCAATGTATCAGTGTTTATATGCGCCTCGATTCAATTTGCGATGTCAGCGTCTTTATAATGCGACCTTGTTTGGAATGTGCAGCGTTTTCTAATGCTTACGTTCGTTGACGAGTGTTTATATTTTATATTGGTATAATAATTCGAATTTTTGGCGGTCGTCTCCCTGTTTCTGAGGGTTTTCTTTTCTCGAATAGAGATGTGGCGAATCGGTCTTGTGTTGTGATATGTGTTCCGCAATGTATAATTCTGCTACCACCTGGCTGTAGTTGTGTTTCTGGCGACGTGCTGGGTTTCTTGGGTGCCCAGTGGGAATGTGGTGCGTCATGCTGACGTCTATTTATTCCTGTCTAGCCTCTTGAAATTTCAGCTGGTTAGACCCGCTTGTGGGAAGCCAACTGAAATGTGCTTGTTCGCTGGTGGTGGTGGTCGGTATGTTGGTGGGCTGTTGGGTGAATTTTCCCAAATATAGCTCCACAGTGATCAGTTTAGACCGGCAGGCAAAATACTAGATCCTTCGCTCTTGGGGTCCGTCGGCTGCCTCGATTGTTCCCTAGATTTGCTGCTGAAAACCTTTTCAGGGCTGCAGTCGACCTGCAATTATATCAGCACTAGGGAACGTCGGCGGGCGGCGCCCGATCACGTCGGGGTCACCAATATTGCGGAACAAGTAAAAGATGTTTACTGTTATGACTGATTACTTATTTAATATTATTTACAAGATCTTATATACTTGATTATTCTACTCTTAGTTAGAGGAGGGATACACGTGTAAGCATTATCTGCTGATGCACTCAATTGTTGCTATGACGGAGAACGTGATTTCATGTGTATTTACTTCCTTGTAGCAATCACGTTCACCTACGTCATAGTACCTACTCTATATACAAAAGGATCTGGGTCAACTCACATTATATAGGCAGCGACAATCCAAGATTTCCGTAGGTGCCTACCTAAACAGAGTGTAAAAAGTTAATGATGAGTACAGAAGTCTAATTACCTTGACCACGTACTACCAGTAAGTACCTACTAACATCAGAGTAGTTAGAGATTTTGTGCGCACTTTTGACCATTTAAACTTTGTCATTGATTTTTCAACATAATGCATTTTTTTAATGAAATAATAATGTGGTAGTGTTTATAATGTTAATAAGGAATCATTTTAAATAGTTTTAGTCAAATACTTAGCCTATTAATTACGATCTTAAAATTGTCATGTAAGAAATTAGACAAACAAACGACAATTTTAATGGCTTTATATTTTTGAGATCGTTCTCTGAAAATGTTCCCAGATTCGTGTTTTTTTACAATAAAGTGGCAATTGGAAATTGACGTAGGTAAGCATGAACAGTAATATAAGCATTTGTGTCGCTTCCGGAATGCCAGACCTTGTTTTCTTGGGCCATGGATTTCGAGAGAACGCTGGAAACAACACCGACGCAGCTTATCTTAGCCAGACTCTCGCTCTTCTTTCCGACGAAGATGCGCGACGACCAACCGAAACGCCTAGTAGGTATAAAGTAGGTTGGTAGGTACTTGTTAGAATAATTCGATTCATGTTTCGACGGTCTCTACGTAACAACCCCTAATTTCAAAACACAAATTTAACAGTGTGTTGTGTTCTAGTTAAGGTCATGAAACAAGCAGGAAGTATTGAATGAAATTTTAAGCAATTGCATGCTAACTATTTCCAATGATTTTCTGATCACGGGTTCAAGTCCCGTCCTGGATGATTTTTTCCGATCAGAAACTCATTGGAAGCAGGAAGTAATCTATACTAATATTATAAAGAGGTAAAGTTTGTGTGTTTGTATATTTGTTAAATTGTAAGGGGTAATCTCGGGATCTACTGAACCGATATCAAAAATTCTTTCACCAATAGAAAGCCACATTATCCGTGAATGTCATAGGCTGAATATCATCACGCTACTGCCCAAGGGAGAGGAGCAATAATCATAAATGTGAACCATTCCGGTAGATTTCCATACATTTTAGGAAAACTGATAAATTATGAACATATTATGTGAGTTAAAAAGGGTTCATGGGGGTTCGAAATACGCCACGGGCGAAGCCGGGGTGGGTCAGCTAGTCGATGATAATTTTGGTACAAATAATTGGTTAAATTTGCAATTATATTATAAAAACTTCTAGTAACGATTGACGTACTCAAAAGCTCAACATTCCATCACGGTCTCCGTCAAGGCGAACTTTTCTTGGGCAGTTGAGGCCCGTTGAGGGACCACCTTCTGCGTGCTATTTCTTTTTATAAGTACCTACAGTGAACGGGCAAGGTTTATATTTGATAATTTAGGTTTCCAAAACTTCTACAAGCGTAGTCATGTGCGGCAGTTGTTAATTTAGTCTACTTATGTTATGAGATCTGAATACCTCAGCGTTTCGATTGAGGAACCACGTTTAACCGCTTGTAACTTTTGAGTGGCTACTCTTACAAATTATTGGTTGGAATATACAATTATTAAGAACTTCTACTAAAGAATGACACATTCAAAGTTCAAAATACGGCCATTTTAAAAATGGTCCCTCAATGGGCACGCTCACATTTCTGAGTCAACGATATATTTTGCAGCTTTCGGTACAAAAATTGACACTGCGTCTAAAGTATGATCCTAAATACTTGGATGATACAAATTCGGCCTTACTGCCTTCTACCTGTTTAACTAGGCAAGGTTCCATATTAGAACAGGTTTCCTTTATGGTGTTTGACGGCTCTACTCAAGTCGAACCAAGTTACGGTAAGGAAGAAAGAGGACCTCAGGTACAGATTACCTACGTACATAAGTAGGTACCTACCTACTTAGTTGAATACAAGAACATTATAAATATCTTCATTGGTTGAATATCAATGTGACTTAACGTAACGTAGGTACCTAACTTTGTCGCAACAACAACGCAAGTACCTACTTCGAAGCTTTGTATTCACCTACTTTTGACACTTAGATCTGAGACTTAGATATCATCATCAACTAGGTAGACGTTGCAAGTGTCCAACCATCTGGTTTATTGAAATTAGTTAGTACCTCTATAATAAGTATTCTAATTTCGTTAAAGAGCACAAATACCATAGCTGACATAATCACGATTCGATGAAGTCTACCGAATGTGAACACTTACCTACCTAAAACAGGAGGCAAACTATTAGTTAGGTAGGTACTTGATTTGAAACCCTTTTACACCTTTGTTAAAATGTATCCTTTGTGTCAATCCAGGTCGACTATCCTGTGAATTGGATAAAAACGTGCACTACAGCACTAACGTGTGAAGTAGGCCTTTTTATTTTTTGTATTCTATCAGAAAGAATGTTTTTGGTACCTAAGTAATTGCTTTGTATCGTGAAACATGGAAAATCCTCGATGGCAATGTGAGGTAGGTGCATACCACCCTAAATAACCTACCGTGTGCCATACGTCAAAGTAAGTGGACTGTCAGTTCTGCTTTGATTTGACGAGAGATAGATTGGACGTCACCCCTTCGAGAGGGGTTCGAGTATGGATGGAGAGCAAGCCCCGTGCGATCCACCCACGGCCACTCAGGGAGGCAGGAGGCGCAAATATTGGCGCGCAAGCCGTGCGCCAACGCCGACCGGTTCACTGGCCGCGAATTGGACGAGCGAGGGGATTTTAATTCACTGATCCGCTGTTACCTCTTACCGTATGGCGTCTCGTATTTTAAGCGACAGTACCATAGCTATTCATGTGTTTAAAGTAAGTAGTTTGACATTGGCCGAATCATAGAATTCATGGTAATAAGTTAGGTAGTACTATGCCAAATCGAATGCCAAATAATCGAATATCAATTGATCGACAACTATAAATCGAACATCCAAATACTCGAACGTTGATGAAATCGAATGTTTAATACATCGAACATTCAAAATATCATACACTCAATACATCGAGTGTTCAAAATATCGAATGTTTGGTTAATCGAGCGTTCAACGCATCGCATATTCATTCTATCGAAATATCAATATACTTAGGTACTGAATACTTTTTATATGGTAAAACACAAAATTTACTGATAAATCACATGTTAATTTATTATTATATGCAATTAATTATTACTTTTATTTATTTTATTTTATTTTATTTTATTTGGGGAGCTTACAGCTACATTCACATATACACAATATTTAGGTTAGTATACGCCAATTACAAGCTTCCACAATTATATCAACCAGTTATATAAAACAAAATTGTTAGCAGCTGAGCGCAAGAGTGAGATTGAACCAACAGAAATATCAGCATCTTATACATTTTCAACAAAACACTTTGTCAGACAAGACCTAGCAGAATGTTTACCGGTATTAAAAAGATCCAGGTTACAGTCAACATTCAATTGGTTAAATTCATTAATAATTCTAGGCAGAAAGCTATTCACTCTAAAATTGGTGCGACACGGAGGCTTGCACAATAACATATTCCTACGTAATCTTTTAACTGGCACTCGTAGCTTAATTTCAGAGAGAAGCCCAGGACAGTCGATCCCACCCTGAGCAACACTGAGAAGAAGAGTTACATCAGAGATTCTTCTTCTTTCATGCAACGGTAGGACATGCAGTTTAACACAGCGCTGCTCATAGGTGAGGTCGGCTAGGTGGGACAGTTTGAATTTAAACCCTAAATAACGTATAAATTTTCTCTGAATCATCTCTATCTCATTAGAATAGCAAGCGTAGCATGGGTTCCAAACCTGTGAAGCATACTCCAGGTGACTTCGTACATATGCGCAATATAGTACTTTTACTGTTTTCATATTTCTGAAATCCCTGGAGCAACGGATCAAGAAACCTAAAGCCCTAAAGGCTTTATTAACTACTTGTCTAACGTGTTGATTAAATAAAAGCTTGCCATCATGCACCACACCCAAGTCCCTAGAGACAGTCCTCCTCTCCAAGTTATGGTTTTTGACTGCGTAATAATATTCATAAACTTGACGCTTACGTGTAAAACTCATAGAAAAACATTTAGAGGCGTTTAAATCTAATTTGTTTAAATAACAATATGAATCAAGACGTTGGAGGTCCTCCTGCATTAAATCGGCATCGTGAACACTGTTAACCGTACGGAAAACCTTCATATCATCAGCAAAGAGCAAAAAATTTGAATATTTGAAACAAGAGCTAATGTCATTAATAAAAATAACAAAGAGCAGGGGGCCCAACAAAGAACCCTGAGGAACTCCAGAGGGTATTTTAACCCATGACGAAGCATAACCACTCAACACCACTGCCTGGGACCTGTCTAGCAGATAGGAAGAAAACCAGTTATGAAGTTTACCGTGGATACCGATATCCAGAAGCTTTTCAAGTAGGATTAAGTGATCTACACGATCAAAAGCCTTGCTGAAATCGGTGTAGACCACATCCACCTGATTACCACAGTCCATATTACTGGTTAGGTACTCGTTAAATACCAACAGGTTGGTAACAACCGACCTGCCCCGCAAAAAACCATGCTGTTCAGGTATGAACACAGATTTCACTGCCTCATAAAGCCGGTACCGTACGGTACGGTAAAATATTACCGGTGAAAGGTACCTACATTTTAATATTTTGTGTGAATTGAAAATGAAATGTATCATTTTATTAACATGCGTAACTTTTCGTAAAAACAAATCAGATCTATTACTGAACGATCAGTTATGTAAGTCATATTTATTTCATACTACCCGCATACATTGTAATATTGTTTTCACCGGGTATACCACCTTATAAATGTAATGTTCATCTACAGAAAGCATTGTGACTGAGTAGTGCATTACAAGTAAATTTTGTGAAAAATGTCTATAGGGTAAAGGCATTATTTACTAACGTAGACGCACTGCTACCGCACTGCAACTGCTTTTGGTGTGCCCAAGCCTTAAAGGCATATGCTCTAGAATATGACATAGAATTGAACCCAAAAGTAATAATGACGGATTTCGAGATGGCGGTAATTAATGGTGTTAGACAAGAATTTCCTGATGCGCAACACAAATGCTGTCTATTCCACTTGGGTCAAAATGTATGGCGTCAAATTCAAAAAAATGGATTGCAAACTAAATATGGTCAGGATGCTGAATTTGCTGTTAAATTAAGACACATTATCGCACTGGCTTATTTACCCCAAGAAGAGATACCAGACGCTTTCGATAAATTGAGAGAAGAAGTGTTACCCGACGAGGCAAATGAAATCACCAACTGGTTTGGAAAATATTATGTTTGGGGAAATATGCGTTCTTGTGAGATGGAAAATAATAAATTATTTATATCACGCTCATCACCGATGTTTCCACCTTCACTGTGGTCTGTTTTTGAAAACAATACACTGGGTTTTCCTAGAACTCAAAACAACATTGAAGGATGGCACAGAAGATGGAACACGTTGCTCGATAAGCACAAACGGGGTCTTTATGCTACCATAGAATTTTTAGGTAAGGAGCAAGCTATAACAAATAGGAAAATTGAAAAGGCAAACGCGGGATTGGGTCCTACTCCACAAAAAAGAGGCAAAAGAAATGATCTAATGTTATTAAAAAAATATTGGATACTAAAAACAATATGACATTATTAGAGTTTCTACGTGCAATTGCAATTCACACAAAATATTAAATCAATTCACACAAAATATAAAATGTAACTACTTAATATTTTGTGTGAATTACATTGCATAATTAATTATATTATTATGTTCATTTAACCGGTAATAATTAAAGAAAACTTGATTGTGATTTATTCGTAAATTTTGTGTTTTTCTTGTATTCTACCATATAAAAAGTATTCAGTACCTACCTAAGTATATTGATATTTCGATAGAATGAATATGCGATGCGTTGAACGCTCGATTAACCAAACATTCGATATTTTGAACACTCGATGTATTGAGTGTATGATATTTTGAATGTTCGATGTATTAAACATTCGATTTCATCAACGTTCGAGTATTTGGATGTTCGATTTATAGTTGTCGATCAATTGATATTCGATTATTTGGCATTCGATTTGGCATAGTACACCCCTAACAAGAACATTAGAAATTTCCTTGTTCTGTCCTGAAAATTTCGTATTGAGCCTATGGACGTCGGGTTTCGCGTTTTTGAAGTCAACCGATTGTTATCAAACATGCGTAAGATTTTAACTCTGACCAAGACCTCAGAGCGTCACTATGTAGATAGGTACTATGGGAGCGTGCGGTTTAGTCGGTTCAGGTCCGACATAACCACCTCTGCTGGCCAGAGGGTTGGGGGGGAGGGGTAACCGTGGGAATTGCCCCACGAAATAAAATAAAAGATACTGTACAAGCAAGCCTTTCTGTTAAGTGTGTTAACTACCCCATTTCAATACCTTACTATAGTTTGGCCGCTGAGACTATGCGTTCCTGACACATGTCAATTCGTCATGACTAGTTATGTACAATAAATAACTTGTACCTAGAACCGTTCTCTAAACCTGTTCCAATAACATAATAAAAATCACAGTCAGCAATTGTGACAACTTGATTTCATTTTAATTTTAATTTTATTCTTATTTGGCTATCTATCTGCCCTATTTGTTTTTCCAATTTTTAATTTTTAATTTTGTTTCATTCTTATTTAATTTTATATGATTATTAATTGTAATGATGGGCTATTACCTGAAATAATAATAAAAAATCATATTCATTTCATTCATTATAAAAATATGATTAATTCTTTCTATTAACTTGGGTAGGGGCTTATTACAAAATTACATATTATAAAATTATAACGTTCTATTTTATATTTTTCAACCAACAGATTATTATTATTAAGATTACTAAAATATGCGGTTACAATTGCCTTGTTATTTTGTCTCATCACTATGAAAGCGAACATTTGACATAACCTTGAAACAGTGCAGTTTGACATGGTATGACTTTTAAAAACTATTGATTTTATATTTTTAATTAATTAATTGTTAATCATTTTAGCCCAAAATTAATCTGTGTATTGTAAATTGGCACAGTAATTAAATTTTTAATGTTATCACTCGTTAATAAGGTCAATAAACGATATTTAAAATTTTGCCGTAAATTATACACCAATTCAAAGTTACATCGCCCGTTCGCTCACATCCTGTCAGGAACGCATTCTTTCAGCGATTCTATAATAATTTATTCGTTGTAAGTTCTGCGAGATCGACCCCAGTTAGCCACTAAAAAACTAAAAAGCAATATAACTTCAATGATGACTTCTATTTGGTGCCTACTATTAACTATTAATATATATATAGCTGCTCGTGCTGATTCACTCACTCATTGGTCACCTCTCCTGAACAATTTTGTATGAAATTTTTTTTTTTCACCGATGGTTACGTATAGAGGATGGAAATTCATTCGGAGGAAAAATATGGAGAGAGCTGATGATGGAGGATTTCGGAGACGGGTGAAGAGCACGCTTAAGGTATTGAAGATAGGTTGGTGGTGCTTGAGCAAATGTCACTCGAAACGGCATTCAATTGCCAGTGACCTGAAAAAAAATTCAAAATGGCGAAAAAAAAATGGCCGCCATAGAAATTTCCTCGGTGTCCATCTCGGAGAGTATAAAAGATGGAAGAGTAGTTTCTTCGCAAAAGATGATCAGGATCCAAAGGTCTACTCGATGAATAGAAAAAAAATTCAAGATGGTGGAATTTATTTTTCTATAGAAAATGTATGGCGAACATTGAATAGACTACAAGTTTTGAACTATGCAAGACTTTGATTTATACATAGTTTCTTTTTAAAATGTTTTTGTGGAAGAACTCTTAGTCAGAAATATGTAGATAGATGATGATCGAGGGTTTGGAAGATGGGTGAGAAGCACGGCCAAGGTATTAGACATAGGTGAGGGCTGCTCAAACAAAAAATACTTGGAACCTCATCCAATTGGCAGGGAGATGGAAATAAATCCAAAATGGCGGATTCAAGATGGCGTCAACACAAATGTCATGGGTGTCTCTCTCAGAAAGTATTAAAGATGGATGAATTGTGTTTCGGTTCACCTCTGCTGTATTTTTTTTCCCTGATGCTTTCATATAAAGGACGAAAATTCATTCGGAGGAAAAATATGGAGATTTTGGAGACGGGTGAAGAGCACGGCCAAGGTATTGAAGACAGGTAGGGAGTGTTCAAATAAAAACCACTCGGAATCTCATCCAATTGTCAGTGAGCTAAAAATATAACCAAAATGGCAGATTCAAGATGGCGCCCATACAATTTTCGACAGCGTCTATCTCACAAAGTATAGGTAATAGAAGATAGAAGAGAGGTTTTTTGGCAAAAGATGATAAGGACCTAGCCTAGAGGTCTACTCGATGAATAGAGAAAAAATTCAAAATGGCGAAATTTATTTTTCCATACAAAATATAAGGCAAATATTGAAGAGACAAATGTGCAAGACTTTGGTATGCTTTTAACCGAGTTTTCGTCTTGGTCCCATAAAAAAATCTCACAATATTATAGATACCAAGCAACGACTTCATGGTTAGATTTCAAGTCCCAACCCCTCAAACCTGATAATGCAGGGTACAGCTGCGCTCACAAACTATAGTGATTCAGAAACTGCGGATGGTGCAATGCAATAATATTTTAAGTACCAAGCATAGACTACATAATTGAACTTCGGATCCCGACTCCGCAATCTTGATACTGCAAGGTGCTGAACTCTTAAACCATGGGGATTCTAGAATTTCTTATATTTTTATTTATTTATAAAAACTTCATGCACATATGCAACAGGCATTCTCTACCAGTCAACCTTATAGGTGGTGTAGAGAATAACATAGCATAGCATAGCATAGAGAATAACATAACAGCATTTTAGGCATCAAGCAACAGCTTCATGATAACACTTCAAGTCTGAATTCCACAAACCTGATGATGCAGGGTACAACACTCCTAAACCATAGAGAATAAGGCACTGTTCCTGGTGAAATAATAGGTACCTATTGTAAATGCCGAGCATAGACTTTTGTTAGGTATTGAATTCCAAGTCCCAACTTTTCAATCTAACCACAAATTCACGGTTTTCAGATTTTTCCCCCTATGTCTGCTATAAGGCATACCGATAGGTAGATATGCCAAAGTGATTTAATTCAACGGGATTTCTTGACACGACACGACAGACAGACAGACAGACATTACACATTAATAACGATGTGATCCTATAAAGGTTCCTTTTTAGGGTTCCATACCTCAAACCCTAAAACGGAACCCTCACTTTGTTGTCTGTCTGTCTGTCGGTCTGTCCAGAAACCTACAGGGTACTTCCCGTAGACCTAGAATCATGAAATTTGGCAGGTAGGTAGGTTAGGGGGAAAATCTGAAAACCGTGAATTTGCCTACATTACACAAAAAAAAAATTGTGGTCATGAACTAATAATTAGTATTTTAAGTAAGATAACTATACCAAGTGGAGCATCATATGAAAGGGCTTCACCTGTGCATTCTGAAACAGCTTTTTGTTTATTTTTATACGTCATAGGTTTTGAATTATCGTGCAAAATGTCGAAAAAATACGACTGTAATACGGAACCCTCCTTGCGCGAGCCTGACTCGCACTCGGCCGGTTTTTTCCTTTTGAGATACGGAACCCTAAAAATGACTCCTCACGATCCATTTTAACTGTTTGTGTTAAAATTCATGTTAAAAGTACAATTTTAGTTCTTAATTTAAAGGTGAACCATGAACCGTACTTTTGACATGATAGTTGACCCATAGAGTTAAAATAGCGGGGGAGAAGTTATTTTTTACGCATTAAAAACACCTTTCTTAAGTTACCCGTGACTACTGTAGTAGCCTACCGCTAGCGGTACTTTAGTGTTTCTTGAAAAGAATCAGTGCTGGCAAAATAATGGGTAATATTGTTATCCTACCGGTTATTAGTCAGGTATGCAGAATATTTTTATTTTATAATATTTTTTTTATTTTGTTTTGAATGTCTGACAATGGGAGAACCACGTAAAAAAAAACGAGCTGGGGCTATACCTCCTGGGTGGCTTGGAAACTGGCCCACTACTCTTTTTTATATTATAATAAAGACTTATTAAGTACACGAAAAAGTTTATATACGTAATATAAAGAATTGTAGAGGGCCAGTTTTCAAGCCACCAAAGCTAATATTTTACTGTTTCAGATATTCATTTTGTAAGAGTTCACTGTTCAGTAACTTATGAGTTTCTTTAGTGTTATAGCTCCCCGGGGTCACGTGACCTGAGGAATATAACTATGTTCTTAATATAATATTGAAAAATCGGTCAAGTGCGAGTTGGACTCGCAAAGAAGGGTGCCGTACCACCGTACAAGAAATAACACTTTATTTTTTAAATTTTCATGCTATAGCGGCAATAGAAATACACATTTTGTGAAAATTTCAACTCTCTACCTATTGCGGTTCAAGAGATACAGCTCGCTGACGGACAGAAGGATGGACGGGTAGCGGAGGCTTAGTAATGGGGCCCGGTTGGAACCTTTCTGGTACAGAACCAAGAAAAACTGTTACATAATTACTTACACACCAAAACTTTAAATCCAAACGGACCCCTGTTCCAGGTTCCTGTTGTCCACTCATCTACGTGGTCCGCTTTAGCGGGCCGCGCACCCACGCGCCCTACTAGTTATAATATAAGCATGTAGTATAGTACGGGTTTTGGATGGAAGGACGGGCGAACGAACTTGGCGAGCGAAGCGGGTGGGCGAGCGAAGCTAGCGAAACAGGCGAAACGAGGTGAACGAGGCGACGACGTGAGCGCAGCCAACGACTTTCGTTAGCTTCGCTCACGTCGTCGCTCGCTTCGCTGACGTAGCTTAGCTCGTTAGTTGGCGGTGTGAACCCAAGTATGAAAAGAGGTGATACGATGTCGTCCGCTCCGCCCTCTCCGTCCGTTAGCTGGCAGTGTGGCCCGCGCTTTATTAGACAGTTCGTCAGAAGTTGATTCTGATTTTGAATCCATATTTGTAATGGAAATATGATGGCGTGGCAAGTAGGTAGGTACCTAAGAACATTACCTATGTACAATCTAGGGTAAAAACTATTGAAGGAGTAAGTGGCCAAAGGTGTTATCGACGGTAGGTATATAAGATTTTTATATTCAGTCCGTCAATTGATATCATCACCTGGATGGTAAGAACTGGGGTGAACTCCAGGAAATACGGGCCACCATCTCAGATGCCGACGATCGATCCTGTGATTGTGGTTCCTAACTTGATGGCCACAAGCCACAACAGTGTCCGAAGCAAGAACACTATAAAAATATCCTTTTGGTCCGAAGACAGTCGCCTTCTCCAGATCATCCCATTACTTTAAAATATATATCAATTGATGTCACTTATCAAAATAATACATTTAAGTATGATACATATGATCATCTTATCAGTCTGTCAGGTGACATAATTTACATAATAAAATATGTCATCTGACGGATATGATGAACATAATATGAAACATCAAATAAACGATTATTAGCCGAAAACCTGTATAAATAGTAGCTGGGATAGACAAGTCAGAGGACCTGGTTTTATGAACAGGCTTATACACAGTTGTAGTGGACTGCAATATGCGAAGTATTTGGGTATACACAGAGTCGGGCAGTTATAAAAAGACAACAGTACAGATTAGAAAAGTTATATTTGATGCCACATTCATTATTCATAACACGATATCTAAATAATTTATTTATAGAATTTACAATAAACAACTTGATCTTTAAATAAATAGGTAATTAACAGTCATATTCACAAATTTTTTTCTTCAAAAATTATTCACTAATTTTATAAATAAATATTAATAAATACTTACGAACTTATTTAATAACGGGAAGTCTCTTTTTTATAGTTTTCTTTCTTTTTTAACTATAATTTTAACAAAAACAATATAATTGTATACAATATTAACAACATTAAAATACACAACCAAAATTAAATGCCACTTACAAAGATTTTTATATAAAAAGTGGACACTTATAGTAACTGAATACCTAATACACTTATCTTATACTATATAATTCAAAGTCCTGACTGACCTAGAGACAACGCACAGCCTAAACCGCTGGTCGTAGAGACTTGAAATTTGCAGAATATGTGTGTTTTAATGCGTAGAGGTGTACTAAGAAAGGATTTTTTAAAATTCGAACCCTAAAGCCCTAAAAAGGGCTAAAAACGTGCTTTTGCCAGAACTCAAGAACGGCTGAACAGATTATCATGATCTATGATTTTTTGGATTTGTCTCCGCCTCGAATAGCATATAAAATAATTAAAAATATATGATTCATTCAGGAAATTTAGTAATAAAAAGAAAATTAGATGTTGCAAACGTTTTTATCGCCATCTATAATAGTTGTCATAGCAACAGGAACTAAAATTGACTTTGTCTAAATTTTCATAGAGTAATATCCTTTACTTCTTTTTCCTCAAAACTAAATAGAATGTATTAATTTTTAGGGTTCTGTGCCTGATTAGGAAAAAAACCTTATCTCTTCGTTATCCGTCTGTCTGTCTGTCAAGACCTCTTTCTTAAGAACACGTAAAGGCATCAAGTTGAATTAGATAAAAGGAATGTTGCGGATAATGCTTGCCATTACACGTAGCGTAGTATCCAAACTGTGGTCTCACTATCGACTAATGGTGGCTTGACCTACCATCTCCTGGCCTGCACTCATGAAGGACGGAGGTCGTTAAGTTACCTTCGGCGACGTTAGTGAGTCACCTGCACCGCAATCGGAGTTTTAGGAAGCCGTACCTTATTTTTCGTGCGGAAATCCCCACGAATCTCTCCCCTCCTCTGGCCAGTAGGGACGTAATATCGGACTTGACCGACTAAAATCGAACTCCATCTTGGGTCTACAGACGCCGAAGTTCAAGGTAACCCTTGACTCTGAGCTATCCAAGGCTTACTGATGGGCATGGCTGTTTTGGTGAGTTCCTGCATTGCGTAGGCAGGGTGCTGACGTTTGAATGCCACCATTGCCGGGGCTGATCCGTGGGCACACCACCTCTTCATACACTGGTAGAGATTCCAGAGTGGATAGAGTGGCGCCATGTCCTAGAAGCAGACGTCGGTGGGGCAAGCCTCATGGTGAATTCCCTGGTGCCGACCATGGTCACCATAGAGAGTATGTGAAACGCTACTGCTTTTTTTGCGAGGCAGTAATGCGCGCAAGTGGTGGTGGAAAAGCTACGGGAGAGATCTAGCACTCCCCCGTGCCGGTGAAGGCGCACCGGGCGGCGTAGTTCGCAGAACCACGAACCGTCCTCCATGAGTACGGGCCTAGGGTGGCAGGGTGTTATATTTCCAAGCGCTTTTTTATAAAGATGGGGATTTAGATTCCTAATAACACGTCGAGGTCGCACTTGACCGGTATTTATTAGTATATCCTCTTTCTTTACTTTCATGAACTTCTTGAATGATAAATCAGATTGTCAAATGTCAATGTCTGTAGCAAGATTTTAATAATAAAAAAATCAGATTTTCGGAAATAAATAATTTTAACTAATTTGAAATAGTGAATCGAATGTGAAAGTGCAATGCAACTATGATGAAAGGGTTTTTCAAAGGGCCTCTTCCGAGTCACACATACTTTGGCCAGAGCAGCTATCTAATCCACATAAAATCTAGAAGACAATGAAAAAGGATAATGATGGTAAATAAACGGGCTTTGGCCGCGATGCATGGCACTGTAATTTGAAGGTTTTGATAGAACTTGAGATGAAATGAATACGTTTAGCTGCAACCACTGATTGCGAAGGAATAGACATTGAAAGTTAGTACGGGCAGTCCCTCAGCTTAAAAAAGACTTGGTGGCGATAGCCAACATTCACGCGGGCGGAGCCGCGCGCGGGTAAGCTAGTCTATATACTAAAGCTCAAGTATCCTAGGCTCTCTGAGTTAAGTTTTGAATTGAAACAGCCTCATAAGCAATGTATTTTAAATTATCTTGGCGCGTTCGAATATGGTTAGTATCAGGGGAAATCAGTTGGAATGCTACAGTTTACTTTTATCAAAATCGGCCCTCAGACTCTTCTGAGTACCTAGGTACCTATATTTCCTTCTAATCTCTATCATTCCAGATTGGGGCATCCATCACACTAGAAAAAATAATGTTCAATCATGCGATTTCAATACAGAGTGAGATCCCTCTTCAAGAGAAATAGAGGGTCCCTACCGAAGATGAAGTATAGTAGTAGACTCAAGTAGCCTAGCGTAGACGCTATTACTCCAGTCTTTAATACTGTTATTAGAGTACCATAGGCTTCGTGTCCATCTGAGAAAAATATTAAAACACAAAATAATGATAGAATAATCTAATATGGGTGTAAAAAACCATTGGAAGAAAACACTAGCATTTGAAACAGTAGGTATAAAAATTTATCAATTTTTGTTATATGTCGTCAATGTTATAATTAACTCTATCAGTACGGTCTTAGGATGGTAACAAACTATAATGGTGGCCGTTCAGCACCGACCCTAATACCTACCGTATAATATTTTGTACCTACACGAATTTTGTAAAAGTATTAAATTATATTCTTGCCTTATCTGTACTATTTTAGTGCGTAAACAATGAATGCAAAAATAAATATTTTTTTACCCTTTTCACCAATTCATCTATTCTAAATTTATATAGGTATGGTTTATATTATATAGTCGATATATATTTTTAAATCATTTTTATTGCGAATAAATATTAAAAATAATGTAAACCTCTTCAATCTATCATTTCAGTCATCTTCACACGTATAAATTATGGTAACTAAAATATGAATGTCATTATACAATATTTTTAATAATATACAGAAAGTCTAAATATTTTTTTGTTAACATTAAGGTTAATCAAGAACCAAGTGACATGAGATTTTTATTTCATTGTTGAGTGTGGTAATCCCTTATTAATAATTAGGTTGTTTATGAGTACAAATTTAATGGAGGATATACCTATACAAGGCGTAATGTCACATATTTTTCATTCATTCTTTATCAACTATGAGAAATGATGATAATGTTTTTATTAAAAAGCCCTAGTCAGGTTGTAGATGTAGGTTACAATTGCAATACATCTATATTCACGTTATGCTCGATGACAACTTTCTACTTGTTTTATTCAAATTGAGTTATCCATCTTCATGAATAGGAGTTGATGTAATAATATGAGATTTATTTCCTTTAGGCATTTCCTTCGAGAAAATGTCACCAAAGATCAGACAAGAATGTTAGCGTCAGAGTAATATCACATAATTTTTTTCTAGACACAATAACTACCGGCAGAAAGCTCTGCCTACCCCGGAGGGAAAAAGGCGTGAGCGTTTGTAGTAGACACTCAAATATATCTACGACAGCGTTTCCCAAATGGAGGGTCTCTGCATCGGGTCATGAAACCAATTTCCGTGCCGAATCGCAGTATTGTCTCATTGTATATATATCGTACTTCTACATGATCTGGAGAGACGTGTTGCTTCCTCTCTATCAACCTAACTCCTCAGTCCGCTGTAGTACTGAGGAGTTACTTTTTTTACTTTAATGTAGGTAACTTATATTATCTAGAATTCAGAAATGAAGTGTTTTTAAGCTTTAAGAAGTTTTTTTTTTTAAAAAAGGGGCCAGAGTTAAACAAAGTTTGGGAAACGTTGTTTCACAACACATATTTTAAATTGCAAAACACTTGTACATAAATATAAGTTGCTTCAGCGTGGTTTTCACTTAAGCACACGTAGGGTTGGAGCTGTACTTGACCAACTCTATCTTTGAGTGGAGACGGAAATGCAATCGTGATTCCAGTGAATAACCAGAATACTTCTTCCTGTAAAACAAAATGCATTTATGACGTTTTTCATGTTCTAAATATTTAATTTAATAAATATTTTGACATTCTACACAGCGCTCTCTAGACCGCTTATGTTACGTGTTCTAGAATGCGGTTAAATATACTTTTATGTTACTAGCTGTTACCCACGGCATCGCTCGCGTGAAATTCTCTTCTCGCTACCGAGACCCGCAGGAACCTGGTCCCAGGAAAAGAAGTAGCCTATTATGTTATTCCAGGCTATAAACTATCTCTACAAAATTTCAGCTGGATCCGTTCAACCGTTTTTGCGTGAAAGAGTAACAAACATACATCCAGACATTCAGACCTACATTCTTACAAACTTTCGCGTTTATAATATTAGTAGGATTATGTATACCTAGCATCCAGCAGCAGTTGCAAGGCCCGGTCCCTCTCTCCGAGGTGATAATGGCACATCGCCATATCCACGAGCGAGTAAGGCAGCAAGAACGTGTCCTCCTTTATGTCGTTCTTCAACCTACAGGTTAGATCACATTATTATAACAATATTTCACGACATACTATCTAAAAAAAGTACTTTGTATTATATATAGGTAGATACTGGATATAGATCAACGAAACTGGGTCAAGATATCACGATTCGAGAAGAAAAAATCTTTTGAATTATAGTGAACTACTCCAGTTCTGTTCGCCAGCACCTCAATCATACTTCTTCAAACCATTTATTTAACGTTTGACAGCGGCTTCAGAATGTAACTGTTCCATTAATCGTAAAAGAAAATTTGGAAATACTTGGCTAAAAAATTATATAAACTGCCAAATCATAACGTATCTATCCTATTTATATCTCATTTTATATATTAAAATGCTTGAAATGTCTAAGTTATATTATAATATGCAATAATTCACTCGCTCAACAAAAAGAGTTACATTTTACCGCATCAATTATTGGATCGCGAATAATTGTTCACACTTATTTGCATTTACGTCGACTATTATATCTGTTGTATTATGTCTGTTGTATCTGTTTTTAATGAAATACAATATATAATAATAAAACTGTGATGTGTTGGTATTAAAACTTGTCACTGTATTATGTAAAAACCATTAAAACAGGTCTTTTTCTTCTTTCGTGTCAATGTTTCACTTACGTTACATAGATACAATAAATAGTTCCGGCGTAAAATTCAGCCATACCATCAAAAATTAAAAAAGGAAATGCCATATTGATCTATTAAATATTAATCACCGTTAATTATTATTTTAGTCAATGAAAAAAAGCACAGTTGACATGAAAAAAAGAATTTAATAAAAAATATAAAACGTCGTGTAGAAATACAATATCAATATAATATAATGAATATCGATTGCAACTTCTTCTGAAAGTCGATTATTGTTTTAAATCGGATAGGACATAACCATTTGACAGAAAGTTAAGCTGTTAAAAGTTAAATAGATGGTTGGAAGGAGTATAGATAGGTTAATTATTTACCTTACCTGAGCACAGATTCGAATGTCTCAATGGCGAGACGCGGCAGGTTAATGGCCGCAAACATACTCGCGTGAAGGAACCGCACCAGTGCGCGGTTGTCCGCCACATAGGGGCCCATCCAGTGGAGATAGTCCCGACCCTCGACCCGGTCCCTGACGGTCTCTATGGCCTGTAACATACACATTTACTTATTACTAGCTGTGCCCGTGACTTCATCCGTCTAGTTTTACATTTGTAAGGTTTGGATTATTTTACGCGGAACCCTAATTCTTTTAGTAAAAATAGCCTAAAGTTACTCCTTGTTACATCAGTTATCTGCCAGTAAAAGTCCCGTCAAGATCGGTTCAGCTGTTTCAGAGATTAGCCGGAATAATCAGACAGACAAATATTGTAAAAAAAGTTATTTTGTTAGGTATTTGTAACATGTATACATCCTAATGCACTACCTAATTAAAAAGCGGTTATTTTGATATTAGAAACAGAAACTCAAATTTTTGAACGATTTCAAACGGTTTTATTTATCTTGATCTGTTTGTTTGGGTCAAATCTAGTAATTGAAATTTGACCCCTTTCAAGCTGTCTGATTCGTCTGATATTTGGCAGAAGTCTTAAGTTCTGATGACAATACAATAATTCAAAACTGTTTAATTCAAAAAGTTTAATTTTTCATAATTTATATTATATTTATTTGTGTAGACCAAATTGGACAGCATAATATATTATAATGACAAGGTGATGCCCGCGGCTCCGAACGCGTGGCATCCTGATCGTATATTCACGCAACCCTTAATCCATAAAAATAGTCTGTTTTTCCTGTTGTTGTACGGCAAAGAAAAGAGGCGCCGTACCGCTTGGTTTTTGATGAAATTGATTGCACTATGTGGTCGTGATACCTCAGCCTAGCTAGCCAAGCTCGGATATAGAACAAGGGGTTAGTAGCAATATGTTGTGCTAGCTTACCCGGATCATGTTCTGCGCTTGCCGGGGATTTCTGGAGAGCACGTGGAACATATTCCACAGACAGAGCAGTTCAATCCCCGGCAGAACCAGGTGGCCGCCCTGGGCAGCGTAACGCGCACATCGCTTGATCGTAAACTTCTCCATCGGTAGAGACTTGCCTGCTATGCGTTGTTTGAAGAAGGATGCATTCCTGTATATACACATTACACCATTCCGTTAAAAGCTCAATAATCAATTGGAATATTAAAAATAACTAAAAAACCGATTCAACAGTAAAATAAAATAAGAATCATCAAAATCGGTTCACCTAGTCGAAAGTTCTGCGTTAACAAACATAACATAACATAAACTCACGCCTATCTCCCCGAAGGGGTAGGCAGAGGTGCTAGCACCCACATTTCGCCAACACTTAAAACAAACACAAAAGAGCCACCTCCTTTATTGAAGTGAAAAAAAAAATATAAGAAACCGAACGAAGAAAAAACAAATTAGAAGGAGAATATATTAAAACAGCTATTCTATTCTCCTATTGAACATGGCTAATAAAAATATAAACATTAAGAATGCATACCTCAATAGATCGTTGCACTGCAGCTTTTCTGCAGCTGTTATATCGTCGTTAAGTTCTAACAGGAGTGCCGCTTTTGAGTACGAGTAAATGGTCTTGGACCATGAGCTCTGTTCAATCAACATGGTGGCGTAGGCAGCCGCCTCGCGAAAGTTCAGTTGAAGGCTGAAAGCAACAACTTTTATCCTCTATTTCAACGATTTCTCACCAAGCTCAATTTCATATCTGTGTCAAATTTCATCAAAACAGGTTCAGTGTTTTAGGCGTGAAAGCGTGACAGACACACAAACAGACAGAGTTTCTATCGCTTTTATAATATTAGTATGGTGTTTGTTAGTGTTATGTGGAGATATTATTTATTCTTATTACCTGTTCGCCCACATAATTTCCCAGTAACAGAGATGGCGGAATTGTTGCCATTGGTTCTGGCTTTCGATGGAGCGTTGATACGTCAAGATAGCGGCGTCGAAGTTGCCGAGCATCAGCTCCCAACGGCCTCTGAACATCAGGAACCACACGCTATCGGGGAAAACCTGCGACAGATTTTTAGAAATATTTGTTAATTACATGTTTTAAAGGAGGTAAGACACGACGGTATCTCCCGTCCGAAATGAGCAGTTCGACTGGGGTAGTACCGCCGTACAGAAGACCGCGACCATAATAACAAACGTGTTGTGTTCGCGCCCCGGTAAGTAGGGTAGCCAGAGCTCACTGTACCCCTCCTCCACCCACCCCTCCCCCTTTCCTTTAGGGTAGGCAGCGCGTTTGTGTGTGCAACGTCCATAGACCACGGTGACCGCTTCCCATCAAGTGGGCCGGGTGCTTGTCGCCACCTACGTAGTATAAAAAAATTTTTTAATTTTTTTTATATAGGTAGTCGATAGGCTCGCGTTTGACCGGCTGGGTTCAGACTTCGCCTTCTTCGCATCAAAAAAGCTAAAAATATTTTTTTAACCCAAACTTTGAGTGAGTTGCATATTGTGATAAAATTTGACCTCAATCGATTCTTACTTTTTCAGTTTTTGAAGTTAAAGAACCTGACCTAATATTCTTATCAATACTATCTTAAAATATATAAATCTCGTGTCACAATGTTTGTCCTCAATGGACTCCTAAACCACTTAACCGATTATAATAAAATTCGCACACCATGTGCAGTTCGATCCAACTTGAGAGATAGGATAGTTTTTGAAACGGATTTCGACATCCACGCGGGCGGAGCCGCGGGCAACAGCTAGTATTTATATATAAAGCGTGAATTTTTCAAAAGGGCTTGGATGGCCAAATCCGAAACTATAAGGAATAGCGAAAAATGCTCAAAGGAGTTACGAGCCCGATTTTGATGAAAATTAAAACCTCATCATTAGATTTTTGAAAAACCAATAATCCTAGCTAGGAATCGAACCTGTTGATTTTGAAAAAAAAAACACCCTATATTATTACACCATACGATAGCGTTGCTATTAAGGATCTTATTCTGGGAAGTAAAGACATACCGCAACCTAAAGGAAAGAGCTCATCTTTAACAAAATACATTTTATATTTCTTAAATTAACTGATTAATTGTTCAAAATGTAGACCATTGTTTTCAATACATAGCTGGATTTGAGACATCAAGGATCGTACTGCATTCAATATTAGAATGTTATTGAATCCATTTAGAATATTCTCCAAAGAACGTTTCAAGTCATCAACTGTATCTCTGTATCATATGTGCCTTTGTAAACTTCGTTTTTGACATACCCCCAGAGAAAGTAATCTAAGGGAGTAAGATCCAGGGATCTCGCTGGCCAAGGCCATGCCTTGCAATAAAATTATCGTCAAACTGCTGAATCAAAATCTCTTTCACGGCTATTATGGGCTGGAGTTCCATCTTGTTTAAAAAAAAACATCAATCATTATAATCATTCTGAGTAAGTATAATTTAAAACACGGAATAGTTACGATCTTTTTTGGGATTTTGAACGAAACAAATAGGTACGTGAAACATGAATTTTATTAAATTCCAAATTTTCCTTAAATTTGCCGTATATCATTACTTCGCAGAATTTGTTCCTTAACAGCGACACTATCGCATGGTGTAATAATAAAGGGTGTGTTTTTTTTTTCAAAATCAACAAGTTCGATTCCTGGCTAGGATTATTGGTTTTTCAAAAATCTAATGATGAGGTTTTAAGTTTCATCAAAATCGGGCTCGTGACTCCTTTGAACATTTTTCGCTATTCCTTATAGTTTCGGATTTGGCCATCCAATCCCTTTTGAAAAATTCACCCTGTATAGGGTGAACCTAGCTGAGAATCGAACCAGTTGATTTTGAAAATAAAAAACACCCTTTATTATTACACCATACGATAGTGTCACTGTTAAGGAACAAATTCTGCGAAGTAATGATATACGGCAAATTTAAGGAAAATTTGGAATTTAATAAAATTCATGTTTCATGTACCTATTTGTTTTGTTCGAAATCCCAGAAAAGATCGTAACTATTCCGTGTTTTAAATTATAGGTACTCAGAATGATTATAATGATTGATGTTTTTTTTTTAAACAAGATGGAGCTCCAGCCCATAATAGCCGTAAAAGATATTAATTTGATTCAGCAGTTTGACGACAATTTTATTTCCTGTGCCTTGGCCAGCGAGATCCCTGGATCTTACTCCCTTAGATTACTTTCTCTGGGGGTATGTCAAAAACGAAATTTACAAAGCCACGTATGATACAGAGATACAGTCGATGACTTGAAACTTAACGTTCTTTGGAGAATATTCTAAACGGAATCAACAACATTCTAATATTGAATACAGTACGATTATGTATTGAAAACAATGATCTACATTTTGAACAATTAATTAGTTAATGTAAGAAAGATAAAATGTATTTTGTTAAAGATGAGCTCTTTCCTTTAGTTTGCGGTATGTCATTACTTCCCAGAATAAGATCCTTAATAACAACACTATCGCATGGTGTAATAATATAGGGTGTGTTTTTTTTTTCAAAATCAACAGGTTCGATTCCTGGCTAGGATTATTGGTTTTTCAAAAATCTAATGATGAGGTTTTAAGTTTCATCAAAATCGAGCTCGTGACTCCTTTCAGCATTTTTCGCTATTCCTTATAGTTTCGGATTTGGCCATCCAATCCCTTTTGAAAAATTCACCCTGTATACTGGGTGCATCATGACGATGCTACATGGAGGGGAAGTATCTAAAATCATGCAGTTATTTAGATAATTATACAGAAAGAAGACTTCATTTTGATTATAAAAACAAATTTGAACTGCCTTCAAAGATTTCTAAAATTCATTTGCAACAACGGGTAATCGAAGCGGCTCAGGATGACTCGGACGCTCGGACGGAACCCTTAAAAGGGGTCAGGGGTATAATGGTAAGTATGAACACGCGCGTGGTGCCTTGGAACAAAAAACTTTGGTAAATATTAGGTTTCTGAGAAAGCGGGACAGTCAAAAGTCTTCGGCTTTCACACACATTTTCGTGCAAGTTAGAGAAAGTACGTATCCATCGAAAGCACGTATGTACTGAACGCGGGCAGCGCTTAACCGAGCAAAATTATTAATTATACAATTTCTTCGCAGTAATCGCAGTTCGCAGTTGTAAAATAACAATAGTGTAGAACGACTGTTTAGTTAAATCAGTTTCTATTTATTAAACGTTAAGTTATATGAGTAATCTGTTATGATGTCATACTTGAGATGTGCTGGCAAACATCTTAAAGAAAGTTCGAACAGTTTGTCGGTCATTTCATTATAACCACTTAAGTATATTTATCCGCATCCTAGAATCCATAATATAAACTAGTCAAGCTATGCTAACTTGGGGGTGTGAATGTGACCACAGCGCCGAAATTAGAACTACGAATTTAGAACAGCACATTGGTTTGTTCATAATATATTATACTTACTCACTTCTTGCTGCAGTTTCAATGTCTGTCGATATTATTGTAGAAAGTCTTAAATAAAATCATCAAATCTCCTAATTAAGTGACAGAATGAAAAAAGTGCTAATTTTAAAAAGTGTTTAAATGTTAAGTTAAATAGAAAGTGGTTTTCTTAAACGTCTACAATATGGGGATCTTAAGAAGCAGGAATGTTGCACACATCCATAGGCCACGGTGACCGCTTCTAAATAAGTGGTTGCTTGTCTGCAACCTAAGTAGTATAAAAGAAAAACTGTACCCTCAATTGATTATTAAGAATCACCCGGCAGGCATCTAGATCGTTGGACGCGCCAATGAAGTGGCTGATGACTAGATGGTAGCCCAGCAAGGTGAGATCGCACAACACAGCTCGCATTCCTGGGGCCCTGGACCCGGCCTCCAATTCCGCTAGACCAAGAGCCTGCAATATAAATATAAACATTAAAATTAACAACCAATTTACGGGTCTCTTTGTTATTGACGAGTTTCTATATGGTAATTACTCTTTCGCCGGAGTAGAAATCTGATCTCGTTCATCGTGGGAACTTTTCAGGAATAAAAATGACAGACCCGTCAGCTCAGTTAGCTGTTTATCTTTTAATGATCTCTAAAATCCCGCTGTGTGAGATAAGGGATAACTGGCAGTGATGGGTTTATGCCCTGATACTTCAGGCATTAGCAGGCATTTATTATTTATGCCCAAAACGCCAGGGCATAACCCAGCTATACATCTGCCCGGCATGAATACGGCGGATCGAATAAATGCCCGATTGAACGCCCAAAGTGACAGGGAAATATAATACGAAAATAAAATGCTATCGGTTAGCACATACTTATTTATCTATCCACGTATTTATTGGTGTTGCGAACCGTAAGTTCTTTTGGGTAAAGTAGGTAGATAAGATATTGTAATAGTAATTTCCTGGCACACTTTATCTTCCTGTTAGGTTTTTGTTAATTAATTAATTAAAAAAGATTAGAACATTAATAATTGTTATCTGCATATAATAAGTAAAGTAATGTAACATAACAACACAAAAAGTTACAAGGTCTTGACCGTTAACGTAGTTACCCTGTAATGATATTATAATGATAGTGATTTAAAAAAATCTAGGTATGATATTCAAAAGTATAGTTTGCGTCAAAAATAGCTGATTATGATGATTTTTTAAACGTTTTTGTGTTCAGCAGAATCGTTCATTTAACATAACCCAAGTTTTTTTAATAACTTCAATGTACAGAAACAACTAAATAATTGTATAATGGTATCTTTACTACTATAAAATTGTATAGTTGCTGTGTCTGATGTGTTGGGATTTGTTATATGAACGATTGTAAACAGAAAAATAAGTTTTTGGCATTATTGTATTGTTCGCGATGGACGCAAAAACTTCTGAAGAGATTTTTGTTAGAAAGGTCTTGGTCAGACTTAAAATCTTATGAATGTTTGATCACAAGCGGTTGAGTAGAACCGGAGATATAGCCAAAAACGCAAAAACTGACGAGCACGCGGGCGGAGTCGCGGGCTTAGGCTTGATCATATTATAATGATCAATATATGCACATGTATAAATAATAAAACTAAAATTAACCGCAAAGTTGCGCGATCATTAAATTAGACCTCATTCGACCAGTTGACGTCATTAGGTAATTAACTTTATCATAAAGTTATAAAAGGAGTTTTTTTCCGGTTGGCTGTAGATTGTGTTCATTTTCATTATATTGTGGTGTTTCATTCTACATGAGAAAGATATAAAGGGCGATATTCTTGGATGGAGGCTTTGGCTTCAAGGCTTTTGATAGAACCCTTGAAGCCCAAGTCAACCTCACCGGCAAGCCGGACCTGCTAAACAACGGATGAGGCACTGGTGCCGAAAGTCAATTCTGTAAAAGCCGACGTACCAATTAAAAACAATTACTGAATCTCGGACTGCGAAATGCAAACTTGGACGCAACTGGGTAATCGCTATGAGGATGATGATGATGATAGGTATTATATGGGTAGGATACATGACAGGGAAACGTTAATTTCAATGCAAAACGGTCTCGTATATTTTGCACTAGGTGTTACCCGCGGCTTCACCCGCGTCGAATTTTGTTCCCGTTACCATTGTCCATGGGAATCTATTCCGGGGATAAAAGACCTTGTCTTATTCCGGACTACAATCTATCCCTTTACCAAAATTGGACCAAATGCGTCCAGTTGTTAGAACGTGGTTAAGTAACAACCATCCAATCATCTGGAGGGGCCTTCGCGATTACTGTGCTAGGGCCCACTCCGTAAGTGATGGCATTACTGTGAAACCAATTATTACACCACGATGGCAACATCGACACGAGCGAAGAAGATTCAATCATCCAAACGTAGTCAAAAACTTTCACATTTATAATATTAGTAAGATGTTGGTATATATATAGAAATTGAAAAAGTAGTTCTCAACAACTGAATTACTAGAATCGTTCACCTACATGTTTACAACTCGTTTAATAGCTGTATTTTATTTACATTCTTTCACTATATCTACATTTATCAGAATGACGCGCGACGTCTTATACTTATTATTATGTATGACACACATCTTCATAATATTTAACTACATTAGGTACTTTCGGATAACGGTCATTTACAGTTGGCTGTTCACAAAGGAAAAGCAAATTAAATTTTACAATATGAAAAATGTAGGTGTTTCACGTTTATTCATCAACCGTATTCAGAATCCTGCTCTGCAGGATTGCGGAAAAAGAAGCCAATAGATTTTTAAGCACGTCCTACTCATACACCTTTTTATCGTGCTGAAATCCCCATGGATGCCGCTGGCCAATGGTGGGGGCCGCTATGTCGGACTCGAACCGACTAAAAACGCACACCATCTCGGGTCTTAACACGTCGAGGTGTAAGGTGGCCCTGAGGTATTTCCCCCGCACCCTGGTTAATTAAGTACACCTTAGTAAAAAAAATTAGATGAAGCGGACCCACACACGTACACCGCTTTGTGAATATGGAGTTACTTTACTACACTTATGGCCCCACCTACTATCATTATGCAGAACCCATTAGCGCATCTAATGCCGCGTACAGACTGCTGTAACATAACATGAAAATAAATGCAACACGAATTGCCGTACGCACTGTCGAAATGTATCATGAAATGTAACAAAATTCTCAGTCTTCCACACTATGAGAATTGTGTTATGGGTTCTTGAGCACGCGAACCGCTTACACGCACACGAACAAAATGTTACAACTCGTGGACGCCGAATCCACTAATTGTCAGTTTTTTCGCTGAACAAAAAGGGGCGCACTACATGGTAGGGTGAAGGCATATCATCAGTGTTGGGGTTAAGCCCACTATCTTATCTGTATCTCGTTTATCTTATCTATATAGAAGGGATAAATAATAAATGCCAGATAAATGCAAAGTATCATGGCATAAACCCGGGTTTATGCGCAGTTCGTGCGCGCGTTGCTTCCACATTTATGAAATGCTCCTTTCATGTTACATTACAGCAGTCTGTACGCGGCTTAATAACGCAACTAAGATGGCAGCCAACTAGACAAATAAAATTTGAAAAATTATATTTGGACGACACGACTGAACAAGCAAAAAAAACCTATGTTAAGTTACCTTGTTTCCAGAGAAACCAACAAATTCCAACAGGCTAATGATTTTGGGAGGAAGAAGCGAGATCATCACGTTGAATGTGGCGATGCCCAGGCGCACTCCACTTTGGAACTGCATCCTCGACTGCTCATTTTCCCATTGCTTCTTGTCTATGATCTTGGCACACTCCCTGTGTGAGGGTTTTGAATGTTAAAAAACAATACCTTTGTATTAGATACCTACAAACTATATACCATTAATTTACGAATAGTCAAGTGTCTATTGAAAGAAATTCTTTAAATGAATTTTAACATTTTCCAAACTTCTTAATAATAAATAAAGAATAATTTAATATATGTATTATTATAAACTGGAAGAGTATGTAAAATTGCAGCTCAAACGGATGCCAATAGGCGGGTCCACACAGAGCGAGCAGCCTCGCGAGGCATTTGCCGCGCGAAGCAGCTCGGTTGGTGTGGACGTGCCTCGGCCGAGGCAAGCGCGCACGCAGCCGCGGGCGAGCGTCCGAGCGCCCGAGCCATTCGGTGTCGGTTTTTTGTTTTGCTCAAAGGCGCCTCAGTCGTTTGCCGCGCGCACTCTGGACGCTCGCGTATATAGTTTCGTGCCTCGCTCGAGTATATTATAAGTAAAATATGAATAAAGATCTGTTTTTGTATAAAGTCTGGATCCAATATCGTCTTCGTTTAAGGTTTTCTTGTGTTCTCTTGTTTATAATCCTATTTATAAGGATAAAAGTAACAGCTGCCACCGCAACACGTACGTGTGGTGCCATGATGTATTCTCAACTGAACGAACGAATGGCTCGGGCCTGCTCGGGCCTGCCGCGCGCGGCAGCCTCGCGATGATACCGAGGCTGCCGCGCTCGTTTGGGGATAGTCTCCTCGCGCGGCAAATGCCTCGCGAGGCTGCTCGCTCTGTGTGGACCCGCCTAATAAATAGTCGAAGTTGGTTTGCTTTGATAGACAACTCATATAGAGCAAGTTAAATTAAAGCTTGTAATAAAATAAGTTTTTAAACATTATTTAAAACTAGCTTCCGCCCGCGGCTTCGCCCGCGTGGAATTCGGTATTGCCACCAAGTCTATTTGAATGAAACGACTATCCACTCGACTTTCCACTCCGCTGTTCACTCCACTCTCCACTCTCCACTCCACACTCCACTCCACTGTTCACTCCACTCTCCACTCCACCGCCCACCTCCACTCTACTGTCCAATCCCCTCTCCCGACTCCACCCTACATTCCACTTTCCACTCCGATATTTGAAAAAAAAAGACTTGGTTATCTTGACCACAAATATCTATTATTTTGCAATCCTTGTCTGTTTGTTCGTGATGGATGCAAAAACTGCGGAACAAATTTTGATGTCGCCTTTTCGTTAGAAAGGTCTTGGTGTTACATAAAATCTGCCGTATGTTTGATTGCATTTGGTTAAGTAGAACCGGGGATATGACCAAAATACGATTACCAACCAATCGACTCCCACGGGCAGAGCCGCGGGTATTAGCTTGTATAAAAAGTAGCCTATATATTACTCCAGACTATAATCTATCTCTGTACCAAATTTCAACCCGATCTATTCAGCCGTTTTTACGTAAAAGAGTAACAAACATACATCATGATATCCCGACTGATCAACTCCATGGCCGAAGCCGCAGGTATTAGCTTATATAAAAATTAGCCAGTATGTTATTTCACACTACACTCTATCTCGGTACCAAATTTCAGCCAGATCCATTCAGCCGTTTTTACGTGAAATAGCAACAAACATAATATTTGGACATCCCGACCGATCGACTTTGCGAGCGGAGCCGCGGTATTAGCTTGTATAAAAAGTAGCCTATATGTTATTCCAGACTATAATCTATCTCTATACCAAATTTCAACCCGATCTATTCAGCCGTTTTTGCGTGAAAGAGTAACAAACATACATCCAGACATTCCGACTGATCTACTCCGTGGGTCGACTGATCGACTCCGTGAGCGGAGTCGCGGGTATTAGCTTGTATAAAAAGTAGCCTATGTGTTATTCCACACTTTAATCTATCTCGTTACCAAATTTCAGTCAGATGTATTCAGCCGTTTTTACGTGAAAGAGTAACAAAGGTATATCTAGAAATTCCGACCGATCGACTTTGCGAGCGGAGCCGCGGTATTAGCTTGTATAAAAAGTAGCCTATATGTTATTCCAGACTATAATCTATCTCTGTACCAAATTTTAGCCAGATCCATTGAGCCGTTTTTGTGTGGCAGAGTAACAAACATACATCATACATCCAGACATACATTCTCACAAACTTTCGCGTTTATAATATTAGTAGGATGGACTGAATTCATTCATACTTACAGAATAATTATAAAATTGTAAATTAGTTGTCTATACTATCTATAGATATTTACCAAATATTCGAGTAACTTTTTTTTTATCGTGCGGAAATCCCCATGGTTACCACTCCCGTCGGCCATCGGGGTGGTTAGGTCGGGATCGAACCGACTAAAACTGCACGCCATCTCGGGCCTTAATTACCGGGGTGTAAGGTTACCCAATGGGCATATCCCTCGCACCCCAGCTGACCCCGGGCCATTTACGGTTTTAAGATGGCCCCCTCGACCCCCCGAAAGGGGGGGGGGGGGCGAGCATCGCGCTACTTCGCCGACGGTGGGGTGTAGGGTGACACGCGGCCGTCCTGTCACCCAACCGTCGGCGCGCAGACAATCAGCTCGCCCCCCGCTTGCTCCCCACTGTGCCACTGTGCTAGTCAGAGGGACACGTGGAGAGCCTCGGAGCAGCCCTCTAGAGGGCCACTCGCACCCCTCGCCGGATTGATTGGCCGCAGGCAGCAGCGTCTCCCGTGGCGAGTGGGAGGCGCTGCTCGCCTCCGTTGCCCAGGTGCACCACGTGGAGGTACCGGCCCGCACCCAATATTCGAGTAGGTACCTAACGATTCTGAACACAAAAAATAATTTTTTTTAAGTCTTGTTTGTTTGTATATTTGTCCGTTTGGTTGTCTGCTTGGTTGTTTGTCTATTTATCTGTTAGTCTGTTTGTTCGCGATGGACGCAAAAACTACTGAAAGGATTTCGATGTTTTTTTTTTTCATTAGAAAGGTCTTGGGCAGACCTGAAATCTATTGTATGTTTGATTGCAATTGATTGAGTTGGACCAGAGATATAACCAAAAGTTGCGATAACCGAAATTCACGGGGCGGAACCGCGGGCATCGGCTAGTTATAACTGTTTGTGTTTAATTTTTACAACGTTATAGTTTTATTATTCAGTGGTCATACATTGAGAGTGGTGGAACAATTTGGTACAATAGAAAGTTTATTTTTAATGGATGCGGTAACATACTGGCATTGAAAGGTAATCTGTAGATCTATATAAATGAATAACAATTACTTGTAGCTATTGTAGCAATTCTTCACTTTAAGGGTTCCTTTGATGAATCCCGTGAGGTCTTCTCCCTCCATAATCGTCATAGCCGCTTGAAGCAGAAGCGCTTCGGCGTAGCACAGCTCAGCATGCGCTTCTATATCAGTGTAGGTAGCGTAGTTTGGCTGCCAAATAATATTATAATTACGTAAACATAGACAATAGTTAAAACCGCGAGCGCATGAACGGGCTTTAAACGTGTAGGAATTCCCTCGGATAGCCCTCCGCGTCCCACCCCGCCAGCCAGCGTGAGTAGTTATATCCCCACTCAAATCGACTGAAACCGCAAGTCGTACTCGTATCGGGTCTTCAAACGCCGGGCTTAAGCTAGCCCATGGCATTTCGCACACCTGCTGACCCGTGCCCATCGCCTGGGGTTGGGAACTACGGGTGGTACCTACCCGCGGGGATTTCCGCATGAGAAAAACGAATTGAAAGTTATTACTGATTTTGGGAAAATTTTAATGCAATAGCCCTTGCGAATGTTACGAACTTCCACAGTGGCAATATCTAAACTTCTTTTTAATAATATAATAGTCAAAGCGTATAGTAACAGTCTTTTACTTCATCAGAACGACTACGAGCCACCTTCAAAACGTATTCTTTGAATGCAAGTGAAAAAACTTTATAAGTTAACGCTAACATAATACTTGCTCTTCATTAAACATATTCTTTGTAACCACATTTGTCACATCACCGAAAAATAAACAATTAGAAGCAAAACTAGGATCAGCGGTCGCATTGAAGATATAATAATATAGGTATGCTGACGACTTCATAAGTATCTCATCGTCGAAAGAAGGACTAAAACAACTAGACGAAGAAAGTCAAAAAGTAGGTCTCAGTATAAAAACACTCAACAAAACAAAGTAATGACGAATGAAACGCTAGAGCCGAAATATCATAATAATAAGTAACAATTGAATATGTGAACGAATAGTTGTGTCTTATCCAAATAATCTCATCCCAAGAATTACCCTCAAAAGAAATGGATATGCATATTAGCAATGCATGGAGACAATACTGGAACCTAAAAGAGATTATGATAGGAAACTTTTCGATACTTGTATTTTGCTAGTTGGCAGAAGTACCAAGGGGCCTTACTATCACAATTCAAATGCGATGCAGCTCAACTTAAGGAGAGAGATGGCGCTATACACGGTGCATAGCTCCATCTCTCTGCCCTTTTTTTTTATCGTGTGGAAATCCCCATGGATACCACCCCCGTCGGCCATCGGGGGTGATTTTTTCGGGATCGAACCGACTAAAACCGCACGCCGTCTCTGGTCTTAATTACCGGGGTGTAAGGTTACCCAATAGGCATATCCCTCGTACCCCAGCTGATCCCGGACCATCTACGGTTTAAAGATGCCCCCCTCGACCCCCCCGAAGGGGCTGAAGTGAACTGTATCGCATTTGAATTGCTTTATGAGTTAATTAGTATGGGGCCAGAACGCTATGGAAAGGGTCATGATGGCAAAAATATTGAAGAAACATAAAAGAGCCAAAGATGTTGCAGTAATAGCGAGAGATCAAATAGCATGCAGGTTATCCAGTAAGAGAGAAGAAGAAATGGTCCAGTTTTATAATGACATGGTTCAAAAGAAACAGGAAAAGATAGAGGCTGGCCGCTTAGAAGATGAGCTGATGAATTAAAAGCCACAGCACTTCACAGCAAGTGTAGGCAGATCAATAATAGCACATAATAGAGAGAAGTGGAAGAAATTGGTAGATTTCATTTAAATAATTTTATTACATAATTTTTTTTTGAAAAATGTTGTATAAAAAAATATAAAAATAGTGGTCCTCTGCCATTGGGTACAGGGACCGAGCTATCGGTGTTTATGGCTCCGGGCTTACCTACTATTAGGTACAATTTATAAGAATCAGCGTGGTTAATTTTCAATTCTATACGAATTATTGTAAACTTACTACTATTGTCCGGTCTATTTTAACTAGGCTAATAGATCAAGATTATTCTTGCTAGTATTATCTTTGACATTCTAAAATCACTATCACCAACTCTGTCTTATCAGCAATGAATATATAATATCTTCATTTTTCTAAAAAGAATAAGGTCGTCCAAAGCACCTTTATGTTGTAAATCAATTGCTTAGTTTGATATAGTATTACTTAGCAATTAAATAGTAATAAGTTGAACCGGACACTGCGTCAACTAATTACTATGGGTATTCTTGTTATTGTAATTAAGTACCTACTGTTTGATTGATGATTATAATGTTATTTTAGGCAGTTTACAGAACAGTGGTATAAGATGAATTAAACATACCCTCCTAATAATGGTCCCGATGCTCTCAACGAATGTGTAATTCCTCCTGTATTGGTTACAGATGGAAAGAGTGATTTTTAGTGCTGCCATTGTACGGCCGATTTGGGCCTGGTCGAAAGTCAGCACAGCCGGTATGAACTGGAATATCGCTGCGCCGAGGCTGTGATACAACGATGTAGTCTCCCTAAATATTAAAAAACAAAAAAGGGACAATAAATTTCTTGAATAATACATTTATAGTAAATATTTGAATTTTAAGTTGGTCATAGAGAGATCAAAAGAACTAAAACTCTTCATGAAAATCTGATCTTGTTTGACAGGTTGGACAGCTACAGGACAGGCGCCTTGCAGGTATACCACTGCTAGAAATCTATAATATATACATACATACCATGTACCCAGGCTTTATTCCCTCCGGGGCAGGCAGAGTCAACAGCCCGCCATCTACTTCTGTCCTTGCATACTTCTCGAGCTTTCTCTACTGTCATTGAAACTTTCATGCAGGCCTGACATCTTGCAGTATCCTATTAATTTGTGTATTTTCTGCGAGTTCGACCCCGACATACCTGCAAACTTATATGCCTTTACATGAATATATACTTGATGTATCATTCGCTCAGTACTCATTCGTTCTAAGTGCCCAGACCACTTTAGCATATACATGCTACTCATAATGCACACATACATACACATAAGGCGTTCTGGCTCACGAGTTAAGCAGAGACAACAACATGCCGTTTTTTTTTCAGTACATATACATCACTACTGTTATTAAACCTGTCATGCATCACGCAACTGTCTGCAAGGTCGACCCCGACCGACGCACACTGTGAGATTTTCCTAATCTATCTCGATTTAATTATTTATTATGACAAACTAACGATTTTACAAATGTTTTAGTTATTTAAGATGAATGAAACATTAAATTCGTGAAATAAAAGATATTTACTAGATTTAAATATTTTTACTCGAAACTGAAAATAATATTTTGAAAAAAAATTAATAAAACGCTACAGAATTTTTTTACAAATGAAAAAAATATTTTATTAATTACTATCTGTCGGCTGTGTAAGGGAATCGTTCAATTGACCTACTTGTAATACACCATACATCAAAATATTCTGTTCTTGTTATTTGTACAGCCGTTTTTTTTTGCGCAACTATGCGCAATAAATTCTAAACGAATGCAAAAGCTCAGGGTTCTGGCTAAATTATTAAATAGTTAAGAGAGGTGAATAACCCTGAATAACTATTTTTTTTTTCCAATTTACTTTGACGATTTTTTATGAAAATGCCCTTATTTTATCATTACCAATAAGATATTAAATGCAGTTAAAACAATTATCCTTTTAACGTAATATGTCGCACATACCTTAAAGTATCCAATAACAGAAGTTTTGTAACAATAACATTAATGAGGATATTTATTTTGACTCAACAACTGTCATCTAGTGAACACGTATTACTAAGAACAATAAAATGTACTGAGTTTAGAAGTGTGTTATTTATTTTCCTGACTATCCAGCATAAAAAATAAATTAGTGTCTTTACGAAGAACTTATCTGCTGTATAATATAAATTTTTTACGGAAATTGGAGCAAGTAGACATTATCAATTAAATCGAGCTAGATTAGGAAAATCTCATAGTGTGCGACGTGCCAACTTTATTTGTTTCTCATTTGCGCAGTATCTATCTACATTAACTTGAAACAGTTGAATATATCAAAAAATAGTAAAATATGAGCTCACCAAAAACCGCATTTATAATTAGGGTGCGGTACCCAAAGGGTAAAGACGGAACCCTAATTATGAAGTACCCGTCTATAAGTAGAAAGTCATTTCTTACTATAGCAGGTACATGTAAAGAGTACTTACCAATTTTGCATCATTTTCATTGCGCCGACCAAGTCGTTGTTGAAGAATTTCCTGATTGCGACTTCACAGTCATCGAACGCGGCTTGAAGGTCGGTAGGCGAACTACAAAATATTATCTTTATAAGAAAGTTTTCAATAACATAATCATCATCCAAATCCTAGTGTTGTGTCCCGATTACATCTCAGGCGGAACCTCGGAGCCTAGTGACTGCTTTCCTGCTTTTACTTCTCATGAATAGGTTCAAAAACATGACGTGTAAACAAACATAGTCGATAAAAGGATTATCAGCGTCATGATATCGATGGCTCCATCGAATAGACGTGCAAGAGTCATTGCGCGATTTTTTTCGGTTTTTCGGTATCTAACCTGTGTGTGTATAAAATAAATCATTATTATTAAACTTAAAAATACTTACCCGGCAGGCTCATCATTGGCGTCCTCAAACTCTTCCTGTAACAAGTTATTCAGTTAAGTGCCTATAGAGTTATGATTCAGCTAAGTACATACATTTCCATTATTATAAACTATTTATTTACTAGCTGACCCACCCGGCTTCGCCCGTGGCGTATTTCGAACCCCGATGTACCCTTTTTAACTTGCATAATATGCTCATAATTTATCAGATTACCTAAAATGTATGAGAATCTACCGGAATTGTTCACATTTATGATTATTGCTCCGCTCCCTTGGGCAGTAGCGTGATGATATTCACGGATAATGTGGCTTTCTATTGATGAAAGAATTTTTAAAATCGGTTCAGTAGATCCCGAGATTACCCCTTACAATTTAACAAATATACAAACACACAAACTTTAATTCTTTATAATATTAGTATAGATATAGATATGTGAACATATAACATAACATAACATAAACTCACGCCTATATCTCCGAAGGGGTAGGCAGAGGGGGTGCGGGCCGGAACCTCCACGTGGTGCACCTGGGCAACGGAGGCGAGCAGCGCCTCCCACTCGCCACGGGAGACGCTGCTGCCTGCGGCCAATCCGGCCGGGGTGGGAGTGGCCCTCTAGAGGGCTGATCCGAGGCTCTCCACGTGTCCCTCTGACTAGCAGATGGCACAGTGGGGAGCGAGCGGGGGGCGAGCTGATTGTCTGCGCGCCGACGGTTGGGTGACAGGACGGCCTCCTGTCACCCTACACCCCACCGCCAGCGAAGTGGCGCGATGCTCGCCCCACCCCCCCCTTTCGGGGGGTCGAGGGGGCCATCTTAAAACCGTAGATGGCCCGGGGTCAGCTGGGGTGCGAGGGATATGCCCATTGGGTAACCTTACACCCCGGTTACTAAGGCCCGAGACGGCGTGCGGTTTTAGTCGGTTCGATCCCGACATAACCACCCCCGATGGCCGACGGGGGTGGTATCCATGGGGATTTCCGCACGATAAAAAAAAAGGGGGGTAGGCAGAGGTGCTAGCACCCACATTTCGCCAGTTTATGTTTAGGGTCCAATGTAATAGGTGGCGAGCCTATTGTCATTAACCGGGCACTTATAAACCAGCGATAAATACACACATAACTTCGAAAAGCATCGAAAAGTCATTGGTGTGTGCCATCGTGAACCTGGGATCGAACCCGAGACCTCGTCTCAGCAGTCCATTACCCAGACCACTAGGCTACCGCGGATCATAGCATAGATATGTATGGTTGTAAAACACGTGAGAACATTTTAAAAAGTTCAGTGTGTTTTCCCATTGTGTTAGTCGCAGTTATCTAACGATCGTGATCTTTATACCTACTGCGGCGGCGTAAAGATTACAATTGACTAAATAAATGCGACCGAACGTGACCTTAGATCACTACACTATTTACATGGTAAATAATGATCAGAATCATGGTTACTTTGGTGGATGATTATCAATCAGCGTGCACATTTGCACAGGGTACACAAACAATATCAACACACAAAAAAATCAAAAAACCCGACTGGGTAAAAAAACTAAAAAGGAAAAAAAAAACAAGCACTTAGATGTCCTGTGGTCTAGAAATATAACAACTTAACAGTCGGGATCCATTGAAAAATTAGATTGGCTGTCGAATAATGGATCCCGAGTGCTCAGTTGTTGTTTCGAGACCGCAGGACATCTAAGTGCTTGTTTTTTGGGTTCTTCCAGCTGGACAAACTATTTTGTCAAACTGATTTGACCACGAGGAAAAAAATTCCTGTTGGTCAAACTTCTTGCATTGAGTCCTCGTGGTTAAACTATTTTGTCTAACTGATTTGACCATCACACGCGCTGCCTACCCTGAAGGGATAGGAGGAGAGCTGGGAAGGGGTGGGGAGGCTAGGAAGGGGAGGGGAAGGAGGGGTACAGTGAGCTCTGGCTACCCTACTTACCGGCGGGAACACAACATGATGGTTATTATGGCCGCGGTCTTCTGTAGGGCGGAGGTACTACCCCAGTCTGACAGCTCATTTCGGACGGGAGATACCGTCGTGTCCTACCAAAAATTGTAAAACAAATGTCTTCTATATTTCGAGATACCGAGTTACAGTTTTTTCTCAGTGTAGCAGATCGAGAGCTCAAGTTAATTGATCAAAACTTCATCATTATACATTTCACAAATTTTTAATCATTACCATGAAGTTTGAACAATTTTTTCCTAAATTCTTCCTTAATTTCGTAGAAATACAACCACATTAAAAAAATGAGCCCTGTCTCCACACACACACGAATCTACCACGTACCACAAGTACTCAATCCAAGAAGTTTGACCAATAGGATTTTCTTTCCTCGTGGTCAAATCAGTTAGACAAAATAGTTTGACCACAAGTACTCAATCCAAGAAGTTTGACCAACAGGAATTTTTTTCCTCGTGGTCAAATCAGTTTGACAAAATAGTTTGTCGCTGGAAGAACCCTGTTTTTTTCTTTTTAGTTTTTTATGCAGTCGGGTTTTTTGATTTTTTAATTATATTTTTTTTACTGTTTATACTTCTGTCATTCCATTTTCATATTTTCGAGCTGCACGCTTTTTTATTGGTCTGAGGCTGCATGTTTTATTTGTAGTTCCGATTAAATATACACCAGTTTATAGCTATACTATCAATTTGCAAAAATTTGAAGTTCAAAGTGATCAAAGTCTATGTGATCACGTTTATTTTTTTTATCATATATTTCAAGCAAACACTCATATATTATTAGTACATAATTATAAACAAATATAAATAGTCTCTTCTACATGATACTATTGGAAGGTGTATGAAGTTCTATCTAGCTATCATTGGCTGCAATAAGCAGTTGTAAAAGTTTCTGAACCCGGAAACGACCTTTCACGATTCCAGTTTTGAAAACGCATAATTTCCTATTTTTTCTATACTCAATAACATCAATTTCACGTTATAATTTTATTAACGTAAAAACTCAACTAAGCAGTTCACAACAAAAAATAAAAAAAAATTAAGATGACGGAGTGTAATCTTAATTTTTTATTTTTTGTAGCTGGTGGTGAGTGGTGAGAGTAGACAGTATATCTATGGAATGCATGTCCTTGCCATCAAGCATATTTTGCAGTGTTACAAAATTCATGTCTTCTTCGATAAACCAGATTACAGATTAATTTTAAGATAGAAACTAATTGACTTACTCCGTCTTCAAAAGGGTCTTCTGTAGGAGGTTCTTCACCCTCCACACGATAGACGGCGCCACGCAACAGAGGCGGTGTCAGTGGAGCTGCCTCTTGCCTTAGCGCCATCTTGGATATCTGATAACAAGAAATACAAGATTCGGTGACCATTGCTATTAAAGTGTCTATTTCTAATTTATTTAGAAACTTAAACTATGTTGACATGACTCATTATGGATAATCTAAAACACGACATACGACTCTTAGCCAATTGTCTCCTTATCTCCTTATATCAGTAAAATAAACGTTTCGTTATCGCACAGATAATAAAATAACAGCAATTGCACAATTTCAACACGAACTTAAATGTATGCATTCTATGATTCCTGCACAGTCGACCCCTGAAACTGTACCTACTTCAATTTTAGAGGTCGCCTGTAAACAAAACAGAACAACCGGCGTTATTATACCCAGTTGTGGAAGTAGAGCTTGCCTGAATTTACCACTGTCAATCACTGTTTACAACTGTTATTTATGAATAATATAATTTATACCATTTGAAAAATAAAACTGCTATGTAATGCAATCGCGAGTCATTTTCTAAATATACCTAATTCAAATTACTCTTAATGCCATGACGTCAAAAGCTATATAATAACAAAATGCAATAATAAATACATCGTGTCCTTATGTCTATTAAGACGTGACCAAAGTCTTATTGAATCTTTACACAATGTATTCAACAGAAAAACACGCCTAGACAAGCTAGTTACTCTATCTCAAATGAAATTACCAAAATCAGATTGAAATTTTCAAACATTTTTATACTTAGGTACTTTGCTCGCTTTGCACAAATTGTGGGTAAATTTTCGCACCTTGATGGATGATAGTTAAGTTGAGATGGAAATTGACTTTAGGGGATTTAATTGACGAAATTTTCGTTCCATACAACCGATTTAGTAGTATGGTATAGAATAACAGTATAGTACTTAATTGAAATAGCAACATTTGCATTCAGTTTTAGAAAATTTCCAACTAAAATTCGTAATAGAAAATAATAAATAAAACAAACTCGCGATGCTCGCAACTATTAGACAACAATAAGTATTCAGTGGTTGGTTGTATTTTCGTATAAGTAACTCAAGCTATGAACACTTAAGTTATACGAAAGAACAACCAAACTTACTCGCTCCAGCACAAATGATAGAGAATCATAAAATTAGGGATGTAGAGGACCTTAGAATGCCATAGGGCTTAGTAAATTTTCACTTACTAGTTCGCCCACCTGAACAACGGACGAGCACGCAGATTTTCCTTTCTGGGTTGGGAGGTCAGGCAGCAGAAAAAGCCGACATACCTACCAATCAAAAGTAATACGTGGAGTTGATGCTGCAAACTTTGGATGCTACTGACAAAAAATAACTCAATTTCACTTAGCTTTAAAATAATTAAATAGGTATTTGATTAGACGTCGACGGATTCTATCTACAAACAGACTATTATAAAGAATTATTATCAATACGCTCAGCAGCAATTTAAAAAACTAACTACGAGTATTATGAACCTTATTGCAAGAGTCGAGTCGTTAGTTCTGTCACTTTCTGGCCTCCAACAAGTGCCGAAAGAAATTTAGATGCCATTTAAGTTTTGCTAAAGTTTGAGAACGAAACTATCAGAAAAAAATAGCTGGAGAATCTATTGTGAATCATTGCAATACATTTATTACTTATAAGTACCTAATTTAGATACATTTCTGAGGCACTAACTATTAGGTAATCGCTACTAATACCTTGTGCAGAATTCATGAATATCATGCGTCAGAGCAATTCAAGGAGGAGCCAATTTTTTTCATTTGCGTATATTTCTGAAACAGTGAGAGCTACTAAAACAAATATTTTATAGGATTTTGTAGATTACGAAATTCAATTGAATCAAAAATCATACCAGAAAAATATGATATAGATAGTAGGTACTTATTATCTACTCAAAATCTACTCGAAAACGCTACTTGAACCACAAAGAGTATTTCGCTAGTTTTACTGTAATTGTACTACTAGCACATGAATACTTATCTTTACTCATGTGCTACTATTTCTACTGTTACTAACTTAATATTATAAAAAAGGTTGTAGGTATAATAGGGACCTATTTTGTAAAATATATAAAAAATATCATTACGACACAGATTCGGCAGTTTACTGTCCCTTCAAAGGATACGCAGAGGTATTATGTCGACGTGCAGTCGTATACTCGTACCTACTATGCCAGTTCCCACGTACCTTGTTCTAAACTAGGTAGATACGAAAGTATTAAATAAACAATAATTATAATAATACATTATGAAGTGTTTCTTTACTTTCCTATAAAGATTTTTCGGTCGCTACTCAAATGAAAGAAAACTGTTGACCTAGTGGTGTCACGGTAAAGATTAGATATCATTAGGTACCGTGGTGGTGTTGACATAGGTTAGGTACAGGTACTGATTGTTAACCTAATGAACTGCTGATCTCACGTTTGTTGCCCGTTTCAGAGGACGACTGTACCTTGTGTTCATTTTACGAAGTGAAAAGTTCGAAGTTCGAATAGTCGTCATTTGGAAATTGCAGCGGGAAATTGTTTTAGTTCGATCATATTCCGCGGCAACGACTTATTTCAATTTAGCTAAGTATTTAATATTTTAAATTGCAAATTCATGTATTTACAGTATAATTCTTTCCTATACATAACAACACGTACAAGGCTGAGATGTCACCCTCAATATGGTGCCTACACTCTCGGGTCCTGTAAGCGGGGCGTGAAAAAGCATTTTGATGAGTCCGTCAAGCTGAGGGCCACCATTTACAGCGATGGAGCTATTAATATCTCTATGATTACAGTACTATCGGTGTATGTAATGGTGTATATATATAATATTACACCTATTAAACATCAGAACGGTGAGTTCTGTGGAAACTTGTAAGAAATTAATAATGTTCTGATGTCACACTTTGTACCTATTAACGGACCCCGGACTCCGAGCCCTTGGATCCGACCAGGACTAACACGAAGATGACGATTATGATGACAAAATAATTTACTATTAGTCAATGTGTAAATTATTTAAAAAAAAGTGAGTGGACGTAATCTTACAGACCGTCCTTTTACTATTTCTTCATTTCATAAGTTAAGCTAAACAATTTAATTTAACTATATGAAACAAGCTAATAATTGTAACCTGTGCACAAAATGATATTATTACCTACATTAAAACATGCAACGGCCGAAGAACGGCCTCCAGTTATGCACCGTTTTACACTCCTGTGTTGCTTGTACTTGTACATAACGGATTCACATTCTCTTTACGAAATATCTATGTGCCGTTTTATGTTATTTTGGCGCATAGAAAATGGTTTCAGAGAATCCATATACACCCACATGAACTTGCACTCCTATAAACAGTTATTTTGCTTTTAGAGTGTAGGTACCTACCAAAGGCATTATTTTTTATAAAAATTAAACATACGTGAGAGTGGATCCATCCTAAATGCCTAACTAATAGGCCCCTCCCCTGTTTGGCTTGTCATCAACTTCAATAGAAAAGTCTTACGCATTATTGTCATTTGAATCAAATCTATTATTCAGTTATTTTTGGGTAATTTGTTTAATTTTTTACATTGTTATTTATTTATTTTTAAAGTCAGGTCGCATGAAGTAACAGTAATAAAATTACAGATAGAATGCACAAAGCTATATAAATGAAACTATATACCTATTATATTAAAACACATATGCATGGTCATTGCTATAAACTTCGAGAGAAAGTTGTCAGAAACTAGTGCCTACCATAGTACTTTCACTTTATACTGTCTTTAGTAACATACACCTTCGTGTTATGAGAAGATCCACGGTCACCACAAAGACTCGCTTTTATTTGTCACTAGTTGTGCCCGCGACTTCGCCTGCGTGGATTCATCTTTTTAAAGTTTCGATTTTATTACGCGGAAGCTCTTTTTTCAAAATGAAAGTAGCCCGCTAGGCCTTATAATATTAACTATCAGGGAAAGTATCGTCCATAGGTACCTATATATAGATAAGTGGTAGTTATCCAAGATCAATTTATAATATTATTTATAGGTGTATAATATGGTCTATACTACCTATATAATAAATTACAAATACTTTTCCGTTAGTCTCGTATTAAAAAATATGGTGAAGTGAGAAAAACATCAGTACATAATAAAATTTGAAGTAGGTAACTATTTGTACAAAGATGAAAAGATATGTATACGTAGGTATGTAGATACAATATATTTTATTTATTGCATTAAACTTGGTGATGCAAGGGTCATTGACTTATGAGCGATGATATTATATAAGTAAAAAGAGGCAGATATGTTATAAGAGCGCGCCTATACCTACGGCACGATATGATGGCCGGTTTGACATATTACAATAGTGATGGAAATGTCAATTTACTCTCGATAAAAATATAATCAAATCAAATAAGTTTTTATTGCAAGCAGTACTTACCTAGGTACCTGATTCAAAAACTTTAGTAAAAAAATATAAATTTTTACCTACTTAATACATAGGAACGAACTGAATATTGGAATTAGGAATGAAAATGAGTATATATTAATCCAGCTTCCTTCAGTGATTGCACTAGCTTTTTTCTTGTTGGATACTCCTTCCGTAAATAGTAGCTACACACATGTCTTCGACTGGTTTTGCTCGTTTTTTTCTGTGTGTGTGAAGTTTATTTTCTTCTGTGCCAGTCTCGCCAGATTTTTCTTTAGTTATCTATTCGTCTAACAGTTATAGGTAAAATTGACCTTCCATTTTGAGATTCACGATCGAAATGTTACGAAGGCGTACCTATAACGAACACACGTGCCTGACTGTTTAGAACTCAGCTCTGCGTATGTTCGGCCATATCGACGAAATCCACAACAAAAGGCGTAAACAGAGTAAGTTGAGGGCTACCATTATAATTATCACTGTTAGTGTATGTAATGGGGACCCCTTCCTGAGACTTTACCATCAGGCGAGATTTACCATTTAGCTTACCATCAGGCGAGGAGGTCTAAACTATATCGCAATCGCACTGCACTCCTAGTTTGTACTTTTCGAAGCAACGTCAAGTCGAAAATGCTTTGTTTTGACGTAAGTTTGCCGGAGGTATTATTGGGCTTGCCAGTGGTCCTAGTGTCGATTATATAGATTTTATTTAAAGAAATTGAATTTCGAAAAACAAATACCGAGTTGTGTGAAATAAGTACACCAATAGGTAATTATAATCTTATAAAAATAAAAAATAAATGATCGTGGGACACTAATATACATTATATAATTCAGAAATCAATGTAATAAATAAATATTGTGTCCTAAAATTATACCTACATTCGATAAAATTTTATGACTTACTGTACGTCACTATTGACAATAAAGAACAGCAATTTGCTCTTTCAAAATGTCACAATAATTAATACGAAACTTCATGAGCGGACAAACGTCAAACCGGCCATTATATCGTGCCGTAGGTATAGTGAAGGCACGAAAACGTCCCAATTGGGACGTTTTGTGTTTAGTACATGTCTGGCAAACGCCAAGATGACACGCGTGTAATTGTGTAAAGCGCATAATAAAATTGCAACAAAAATGCCATCGTGTGTTTTAAATACTGTACAAATTACGACACTAATATTAATAAAATACAAGGGATCTCCTATCACATGTAAGTACATACAATATTACCGATTTATTAGTGTATTTTATTTAAATTAGTTAAATAATATTTTTAAAATAATGGCGGCGGCAAAAAGAGATAAAAACGAGACAGAGATACTTTTCGATGTGACATGACAAAAGCGGAATCATCCGAATTATAGCTATCCTTTTTACTCACGTGCTTATCCCATCTTTCGTACTACTTATCGCTAATTGACAACTATTGTGCACTTTATAGTTATGTCATAGACAGCGGGATCAGATTTGAGGAGTCAGTTACTATTAGTACGGGAGGTACCGTTAATTTTTTTTGGCAAGCGATAGCGAGTTGATATTCTCCACGATAATAGATCTTTATTGATACATACCAGAATTGACCGTCAGAACCCGCACCCGCGGAGCAGTCGAAGGTGACACCATGGTAAAGTTGTCAAAAAAAATTACGCTCCGAGCAATCATTTGACACGTGAAACTTTATATGGTGATTCCTGAGGTCATTTTCAACTGAGAAATAACCGTCAGATGTGGTGTAGAGTAGTGGTTATACGTCAGTCGCGTATATATTAGACCAGTGCCGATAGTCTTTGAGACAAAATAAATTTATAGTAGGATGAAACCTGTTGGAAAAGGATCAGAATATAACAAAAATGAAAGGAAAAATAAATTACGGGTGATCTGAGGTCGGGAAGTGGGGAGGGGGGTGAGTTTTAAGGGTAAAAACGGTTTATCTCGATTTCTGGCAAAACTACAAGTCCTATGGAGAAAATTTTTGACTTTTTTTAAAAAGCTGATATTTTGACGTGAGAATTTTCGATTGAAAATTGGGGTGGTTTTTCGATATTTAGTCAAAATAAGCTGAAAAAAAGAGTATTTCAAATAAAAAAAAATACAGTGTCTGTAGGACATAAAAAGCTAAGTTTTCACCAAATTTCGTGGAAAACAAATTTGTTTTGCTTAAGATAAAAATAAAAAACCAAAAACTTGATTATTTGAATTTTTCACATACATTTTGAGGTTATGTGAAAAAAGTGTAAATGAAAAGTTGTAGGTCTCTTTATTACCTACAACTTTGTCATTTAACTTTTTTCCATAGGACTTGTAGTTTTGCCAGAAATCGAGATAAACCGTTTTTACCCTTAAAACTCACCCCCCTCCCCACTTCCCGACCTCAGATCACCCGTAATTTATTTTTCCTTTCATTTTTGTTATATTCTGATCCTTTTCCAACAGGTTTCATCCTACTATAAATTTATTTTGTCTCAAAGACTATCGGCACTGGTCTAATATATACGCGACTGACGTATAACCACTACTCTACACCACATCTGACGGTTATTTCTCAGTTGAAAATGACCTCAGGAATCACCATATAAAGTTTCACGTGTCAAATGATTGCTCGGAGCGTAATTTTTTTTGACAACTTTACCATGGTGTCACCTTCGACTAGACCGCTACCAGACCGGTTGACGGTCAACTCTGTTATGTATTAATAAAGCTCTATTATCGTGGAGAATATCAACTGGCTATCGATTGCTTGTTAGAATTAACGCTACCTCCCGTACTATATGAACGTAACATATCTTGTGTATAAAATATCATTGCTTATGAGCATAAAGTTTCCACAGCTACATGTCATTACAATAACATGCACAACATGTACTTATTTATTAATTTCAAAATACTTTAGCAATTCATTTTTCACATTTACAGACACTAAGAGACACCAGGATATAATTAATTCTTTTATATGTAGATCAATATCAATTCAACTCATCAATACATGAGTAGGTAATGATTACACCATTAGAACTTTCATAGTTTTGTTAATATTGAACGCTTTTTTAAATGCTTTTATTTACAAACAGGTCAACTGTAAGTTGCTTTGGGTTCAATCTAGAACCTAATTGAAAATTGACCTCCTTCCTGTGGACGGATTGTTCTGATATTTGGCACATTTCTTTAGTTCTGTTGACACAAGTTAATCTTTTCTGTAGCATTGTAAATCTAAAATGGCCGCAACTACAAAATGGTTTACATATATTATTTTTCCACAACTACCGCAATATGGATATTATATGAAAGGGCTTGACTAGTAGGGTGCGGGTCGGAACCTCCACGCGATGCACCCGGGCAACGGAGGCGAGCAGCGCCTCCCAGTCGCCACGGGAGACGCTAAACTGCCTGTGGAAAATCCGGCGGAGTGGGAGTGGCTGTCTAGAGGGCTGCAGCTGCGAGGCATTCCACGGGTCCTTCTGACTAGCAGAGGCCACAGTGGGACATATAGAGACAGGACGGCCGCCTGTCACCCTACACCACAGCGTCGGCGAAGTGGCGCGATTCTCGCCCTACTTTCGGGAGGTCGAGGGGGCCATTTTAAAACCGTAGAAGGCCCAGGGTCAGCCGGGGTGCGAGGAATATGCCTATTAGGTAACCTTACACCCCGGTAACTAAGACCTGAGACGGAGTGCGGTTTTAGTCGGTTCGATCCCGACATAACCAGCCCCGATGGTCGACGCGGGTGGTATCCATGGGGCTTGCATTTTAATTTATTTCTCAGTGTAAAATCCTTCATCGTCGGTATGACAAAACGGTTGTGTGTTGTAGTCAAACTGATTAAAACCTCCATGGTGACACTGAACTTGACCTACTATCGGGCGAGATAGAATACCCGCGAAGCGGTGTGCCCATCAAGCATTTGAGACCTTCAAATGCTTGATGGGCACACCGCTTGGCTAAAATGGTCATATTGTTAAGATCAAGGCTTACCACAACTTTTAAATTGTGTTAATTTTTCTTTTTTGGTGAGCGTTACTGAATTATATTAAGTGTTTACATTACACCATAATCTACTTATACTTTAAACTTACGACAAGAACACCATACGATGAAGGATTGTAAAAAAATTCTTGTGAACAATAAAAAAATCGGTTGAGTTGAACTAATAATATACCTAGGTACCCACTATAAATAACGAATTTATGTCAACGATGTATTTTTTTTTGTTTAAGTACCAAAACCTTCTTCAATACAAATTATTAGGTACAAAATTCAACCAATGCAATGGCGAGATTAGTCTAAGGGCGAGATAATCATATTATGTATACCTTTGAAAAAGTACCTACGCTCCGCGAATAAAAAGTCCGCTGCGGAATTACCTACCACGAACTCAAGGCACACGGTGTTCGATCATTTGTTGTCCAAATCATTCAAACACAACGCGGACTAAATTCTGTCAATGTCATTGTTCCATTATTATCGGCGAATCCCCTGTAGGTACTTTTGTCCGGTCCGCTCCCTACATGTCCTCGGTTATTCGGGGGACTTTTTGTACGCGGTACCTTTAATCCTTCGTTTGCGTTACTCGATACAATTGTAAACGATCTATTTTAGAGGACAAAAAAGTCCGCGGACAAAAATCCCTCGACTGCGCAGGCTATAAACAAACATACAGGTTAAATTTCGAACCTCACTTTAAAGTCTTATGCCTAGTCTTCTTAAGATAAGTTTCATTGATAATATTATAATGCACCAACAATACTGTTTGTTGGTTGTTGGTACATCTAGTCTATCTTCCCTGTTTGAGTATCTGCCCTGTGGCTAGCCAATATTAAGTATCTGGCGTAACAGCTAAACTTTTATTTTAGAAAAATAAAAATAATTAGGGTTTAGCGCAAAAAATACAGTCGATTGAAACCCTCCTTTTTCGTCGGTTAAAAAGCATAATCCACGTGGAAGAAGTCACACGCACAGCATACACGCCCCCTTAGAATCGTATTAAGATGATAGGTATCTTATTTTCGTTACCAAAATATCTGATAATCATCATCTACCCTAAGAAGGCGCTGCAGTCGGGCAGGACAACGTTCTATCGGGTCCGCTAGTTTAGTATCAATCATTGATATATTAAGTAAGTAGAACTGCAGGTTATGTTATAGGTACATAATGCAACTATGTTATAATTTTGAGTTTTCAGTGTTTCGTTTTTACTAAAAAGAAGCTTGTAAACTTAGAAGTATAATTACAATATATTAATTTGTGATGTTTTTTTTATATAAAGTTGTCCTGGTCTCTTATAATACACAATATATAAAATACAATATATTATAAAGCAAGATACAATGAATTAATGAATTCAACAATAAAGTTGCCTAATTTGATCAATGTTCTAAAATGTTTGTGTCAGGATGCCTATCTGAACAAGCAGAAAAATTGCCTCAACATCATTATAATGTTATATACTTATTGCAGTATTTATACTGGTGGTAAATGTCACAAAATTCGGCCGGGTAGGTACCACTGTGCACGATTGCGAAAAACTCTCCATAGTAATTCAATCTCGGTTGGATTGCGTTCAGGGGTCAGCAAGTGCATAGCCGGGCATGGGGGATTGTTGTTGCAGCACTAGTGGGACCGGTGGGTGTCACACGGTGCTGCGACGACAATCCTCTTTTGATGTGGCCGTCAAGCTGAGTGCCACCATTGTTAACATGGTACGTGTATGTAATGGTGACCCTCTTTTCTGAGACTTTACCTTCAGCTTACCATCAGGCGAGGTGAAGTCAAATTGACGTGTCCTATATATTAAAAAAAAATATAATGCAGTTTCACCAAAATTCAGATTTACAGCAGTACATTTTGCAAACCTGCAAATCTTGCAAGTTGCACATTATATTGGGCTGCCAATGTCCTGCACTCTCTGTCAATACCATGATAGTCTATGTGATGATCAATAAGTAGGTGCATGATTTTGGTATTAAAACTGAATTACAGCTCACAATGGAGCTCCACATAACTTTGTTGACGGCATTGTGTAAAGACGGTCATTTGTATATTTCATGATTGCACTCTTGGTTGCATTGTACCTCAATCCAGTGCCATCGCCTCTTAGATCTGCCACAATTTCTTAACTATGTTACAAAGGCAAGGCAAGAACCATATAGTTTTAAAGGTCAGACTTGGTGAACATTGTTTAAATTTGGAATCTTTTTCATTCCTGTTTTTTTGTTCCTCTGTTTTATTTCAGTTCCTCTTAAATATAAACCAGTGAGACAGTAACACAGATTGCAAATTTCTTTGTGGTGTGCTTACTGCTTCTCACATTATTTACATATTATCTATGCAGATACCATTACATAGTCACCATCACAATATGGAATGCAATGAAGAACATGCAATTTATTTATATGGTAATGTATATTGTACTGTTATTTAACACCTATGTTGAAGCATTTAAAATACTTTTTAACGTCCTGAAAACACGTCTAAAATGGTTATCCTTATGGCTATCTATAATGAAATATAACAGGATGATTTTATCAAATCGACCGCACAGCATTCTATGTTTTGATTTGTACCATTGGTCTAAGTTTATCTATATCTACAATGAAAATTAAAGGTTAGTAAGACAATAAATAATATTACTGCATTACATCAATAATATTTTGTGTGTAGGTAGGAAGATACCCACACATTACGGTATTTAAAATGGAGAGCTCAGCAATCACTAATGCTTAGAAGGTAACAAAAGCTTTTTAATTCGAGCAATATTCGAAATTAATGAAAATAATAAAATAATGCGAAGCTAAATACCTACCATAATAACTTAATAATATTGCGCGAAAATCTCAGTGGCCAATATAACTAAAAATCGATATCATACTGATAAACACGCCGTAATAAATTGAGATGGATATTTAAATAACGTACCTAAAATGTTAAATAAACCTTAAACAGTTAATCACGGATCTACTTGCCTCCAGATGCCAATCACCGTATGTTCAGTATCGTTATCGTACACAAAATCTGTCAATGACAAACTCAAACTCACAGATACGTCAGTTCAACACTGTTTATTTTCTCAACTAAAAAATAAATAGTTTTCACGGTTGCCAGATTGAGTTTCTGATTTTCCCCATATTTCTACTTTTTTTTTTCAAAATTTTATTATTACTACGATAGCCTTTTGCTTGAATTTCTTGATTTGCTGAATCTAAAACCATGTTTTACCTTTAGAAAACCATTGGAGTAAAATTAAAATTATAAAAGCAAAATTTAAATACTTTTAAAATTTATTTTTCGATTCCATCGAGTTCCCTCATTTATTTTCCCTCAAAAAGTCCCAAACTGTACGTTTTTTTCCCCAAAATTACAAAATAAGCTTAAAAAAGCGGCTTCAAACTGAAACTGTGCTTTAACTACAATTAATATACGATAGCAATTATTGTCAAAAATAAATTTCATTTTAATCCCTGGGTGAATCCGCCGTTTTGATTCTTTCTTATTTATTTTGAACTTTTTTTGAAACTTGTCGGAAATGCGTGTCAAACGCAATAAATTTAAAGGTTTTTTAATAACCTTTACGAAACTATTGGAGGCACTAAAATCCAACAAGAGAATCAGAAGTTATTGATCTTCAAAGTTATTTAATTGAAATGGTAATGACGCCTATAGCATGGTAATGATTTTTCTATAACGGTAATGACGATATGTTAATGGGAATGATGAACACTTGTTTCTCCTTTGTTAAATCACTATAAACATAATAGAATATAAACTTTTTTCTTTTAGTAGAAGCCATATTGACGTAACCAATAGTTACAATCAGTCAATATGACTTCACCTCACCTGATGGTAAGCTAAAGGCACAATCTCAGGAAGGAGGTCCCCATTACATACAACGACAGTGCCATAATGGTGGCCCTCAACTTGACGGCCTTATCAAATGCTTCTTCACGCCCCGCTTAAAGGACCCGGGACTGTAGTAGGAGGAACGAATCACGTGGGCTGGTAAAGAATTCTAGGTCTTTATCGAGCAGCAAAAAACGAGGCACCGAATTTCTTAGTTCTTGATGGCATTGTTCAGCACGGTATGAGGGTGACATCTCAGCTTTGCACGTATTGTTCTGTATAGGAAAGGAGAGGATGGAACTAGTTGGTGGAGCTCATCAGAACACTCACCATGGTAGAGGTACCGCCTCTACCATGGTGAGTGTTTCGAAAACTGCCAAAGAGGCTATGTCTCTACGTAATTGTAACAGCTCGAGAGCGTTGGTAACTTGAGGAGTCCCAATAATACGGCCTGTACGTCGAGATGAGAACAGTACCTATTCTACGCCGGAACGGATTTGTGTCTTGTATAGAAAATATCGCTGCTCCGGTGAGAAAAACCGCCTCACCTTGTTAAGGTCTCCGAGTTTCCGCGAGGCCGTTTTGATGATGCTCTCGATGTAGTTATTATTAGTCAGTTTGCAGCGAACATCCATGCCGAGTATATCTAGATTATCCTGAAGTGGTAGTGGAGTGTCAGGAAGAGCAGGGAGGGGGAGGAAAGGAGATACCTTTGCTGTAAACACACAAGCCTGTGTCTTCTTGGCATCGAACTCGACCAGATTCTCAGAGCCCCATTACGAAATGTGATTCAGGACCCGATCAAGCTCAGTGACAAGAAGCTGTCTTTTTTCCCCTACGTCAGCCTGCTTGTTCGCAGGGTGACCGTGATATCGTCCGTGTAGGGTGCTATCATCTGCATAGCAGTGAATGCTGCCTACTGACAGCATGTCATTTATATGTAGAAGAAACAGAGTAGGCGACAAAACGGACCCCTGCGCCTATCACAGAGCACTCGAATGTGGCGCTCCTGCAGGAAGTTCTCAATCCAGCTGCATAACAGTGGAGATAGACCAAAAGCAGGCAGCTTGGAAATAAGCGACTTGTGCCAGACCCTTTTTTTTATCGTGCGGAAATCTTCATGGATACCACCCCCGTCGGCCATCGGGGGTCGTTATGTCGGGATCGAACCGACTAAAACCGCACGCCGTCTCGGGCCTTAATTACCGAGGTGTAAGGTTACCCAATAGGCATATACCTCGTACCCCAGCTAACCCCGGGCCATCTACGGTTTTAAGATGCCCCCCTCGACGAAAGGAGGGGTGGGGCAAGCATCGCGGCATATCGCCGATGGTAGGGTGTAGGGCGGCCGTCCTGTCACCCAACCGTCGGCAAGCAGACAATCAAACTCGCCCCCCCCCCCCCCCCCCCGCTTGCTCCCCACTGTGCCATCTGCTAGTCAGAGGGACACGTGGAGAGCCTCGGAGCAGCCCTCTAGACGGCCGCTCCCACCCTGGCCGGATTGGTCGCAGGCAGTAGCGTCTCCCGTGGCGAGTGGGAGGCGCTGCTCGCCTCCGTTGCCCCGGTGCACCACGTGGAGGTTCCGGCCCGCATCCACTTGTGCCAGACCCTATCGAAAGCTTTGGCGATGTCAAGACTGATAGCCAATGACTCACTATACTTGCCCAAAGCCTCACCCCATAGATGGGTGACATACGCTAGAAGATCACCCGTTGACTGTTTCGGCCTGAAGCCATATTTGCCGACCATTAATTAGGGAATGATCCTCTAGGTGACGAATGAGCTGTGCGTCAATGGTATGCTCAAATACCTTGCACAGCACTGAGGTGACGGCTATGGGTCGATAATTGCCCGGGTCTGACCGATCCCCTTCCTTGGGGATCGGCTGTATGTACATTCGCTTCGCTGCACAAGCTGGCGGTACTGGATCCGAAGTGTTCTTCTTCTTCTATCGTATCGATGGCATTTCTGCTCTCAGATTTTACTTTCCCAGTGTGCTGCTACCTGGATTGCGTTCTCAGAGGCACTCATGAGTTCCTCTGGTGTGCAAAAAGTACATGGGCATGCAGCACACGTTATTAGGTGGGCCATAGTCTGCGGGGAAACTCCACACTCGCACCGCAGGCTTGCACTGCCCGAGAACCCCCTTCTTGACCGATTCTCCTTGCTTCGGCCGACCTGTGTCCGAAGTCTATTTAGAGACTTCCACGTGGCCCAGGGAAGGTCGTGTCCAGGTGGGAGGCTTTTCGCCCACGGAACAAAAGTAACGGACTTTGAGCTCTCCAGCGAGTCACTCTGGCTTTTGGGGGTTCACTGTCAGCGGTAGCGACGCATACCCGAAAGCTCTTTCGGCTTTTCAGCCTTTGTGGAACGTAAGGGTGGCCATGCATGGGGTGTCGGTGGTCCGCTTCCAGTTTGCCCCTCTCCATGGATGATGCCACGTCTCTGCAAACACCGGGAGGTGCAATGCCAGCCAGTGGGTATAGCAGCCGTACCGGAGTCGGCTTTAGACAGCCAGTTATTATCCAGCAGGCCTCATTTAGTGCTACATCCACTAGCCCAGCGTCACCAGCTGAATAACACAGAACGAGACCCGTTACCCGCAGCACGTGTAGTGCGGCCCCCCCAGTTTGTACTCGTCAGCCTTTTAAGAAGGTTATTACGAGCGCAGACCTTCTGCTTGAGGTTTTCGCTGTTCTTCCTAAACGTGAGGGACCTGTCCAGAGTATCTCCCAGATATTTGGGGTGCTTGCAGTGGACGATGTTGATACCACGCCACCGAATGTCAAGCTCACGCTGCCCGTTGCTAAGGTGAGGTGTTTGAGGGGTTGGGCTCCAGCACATAGCTGTCGTAATAAGAGCTCAAGTCCTCGAGTGCGGCATTCAAGTTTGCCTCTACCTCCTCAAAGGAAACATGTGACGTATGAGCCAGGTCGTCGGCATAGAGAAAGCGTGTCGTGCGCCCGAAGTGTAAGAGATGCAGTACAGACGCGTAAGCATGGGAGACAACTCCGCTGCACATTTACGTAGAACCACCGCTGGAATTCCATCGGGACCACTGGCTTGCCGTACATCGAGTGATTGCAGCACTGCACGAATATGGCGTTGCCTGATAAGGATGTGGTTGCACGGCCTTGGCCAGGTGCCAGTAGCCACAACTGCCCGTGGGGTGCGCCACAAGCCTACCCAAGCCGTGCAATGCACTGGGCATACGCTCTGATGTAAGCCTTCTTGCAGCATTACTTTGTGGCTTTGATGTACGCTGCTTTAAACCGGCCTACGTTTGGATCACGGTTATCTGCTTCTGGTAATAGCCTCTGCCCACTCGCGTCCATACCAGGAACGCACCCTGCGGGCGATGCTTGCCCCACCCCCCCTTTCCCGGTGGCCCAGGGTCAGTCAACATCACCCAAATCAGAATTTACATGAGATAAACTCACAAAACACATAGAGTATAATCATTACCATTCACATATTATCATTACCATTAACAGAAAACAAATGGTAATGATGATAATGGTTATGACGTTTGATAGCTTATGATTTTTTAAACTAAATACCATGCTGCAGAGAGCACAACCAACCATTTTTATGGTATTGTACATAAATTACGGTTAGCGTGGGTATTTTAAAAAGATCTAGTAATTAGTGCTTACCTAAATTTCTCTGATAATGGTGATGATGCAAATACGTGACACACTGCCAGTAAGCAATGTAAGTTGAAAATTTTAAGACTCCTGCGTGGATAAAATTGAAGTGCGCTGCGCTCCGCTTCATTAGAGAGACTGGGAAAGGAGGTCTAGGGCGTCTAGATCGAGCTAGGTAGATAGAATTTTCCAGGAATACAACGTTGACGGTGCCGCGACGGTGATGACGAATTTTCGTGACAAAATTTATTTAATTTATTTTTATATGATATTTGATATCAAATCACATCATGGTTCGTTATGTTATTGTAGATAATGTATACTTTCGAAGTATGAAAGAAAAAACGGAAAGTGCTAGTACAATTTTTGGGAAATAATTGTGCAACTTTATTGCTCGACTTTTTTTTGTAAACGGTGATGACGTTTGGTGCGTGTTTATTGAAATAATAAATTTAATAAAGGTTGTGTACTGTTTTAAATACCGGCGCCTTACGTGAAAATATGTAGGAAATGTCATGCAAAGTAAAAAAAGAAAGCTATTATGATAACTAATTTATTATTAGCATATATTCGCAATTATTGGTTTTCCGTGGATTGACCCCCCTATCGCTTGTAGTATTTGGATGCTAAGTAGGCTGTACCCAGATTGTTATTTTTCGGTATTCGGCACGATTATCGATTGTTACAAAATAATTTTCAAAAATCCTTAAATACAATAATTTAAGTTGTTTTTAAAATGAAAATGAACTCTTCTTTCAGTAAAATTAGTAAGTATTTGCATTATTTAAGACACTTACAGAGGAACCATGTGGCATCATTCTTCGGCATCTTATCTAAATATTTCGAATTCGAAGCGATTATTATTCGATATTACGAGTATCGCATATCTTGACGAAAATATTTTGTACATACACGGTCTATATTGTAGTTATAATAAGTTTCAAGTGCGTGTACAGCTGAGCATGAAGCTATAGAAAACTTGTTGGTGTACAGCAAGTGTACAGCCCTATAAAAAAAGATAAAGTGCCTGTCTGCATAAACTGGCAATTACCCAATCACGAAAGCCTTGGCGTCTTCCGGCCCTACGGGAATGACGGGGATTGGGCAATAATGCACAAATTCTTTGAGCGCATTGTAGCGCATTATTGTAAAGTTGTATAAATAAATAATAGGGTTTCTCGGTTTCTCGAACTTATCGAAAGAAAAGACGAAGTGGACTATTGTTTTGTTTGTAGTAGTAATGTACAATAATATTGTTCTGTGTGTAGATCAGAAATTTACAATCATCTGAGAATGGCTTCAGTGAAGAAAAAAACTCAGATTAAAAGTGAACAATTGTGTAGAACGTGTCTATCGAAAGAGAATGAGTTGCAATCAATCTTCGATATATTTATTGGAACAATCACAATAGATTACATCGTGACTTCTATAACTGGACTTAAGGTAGCTAAAGAATGCTGCTAATTCTGTTGTTACATCTCTAAACTTAAAATTCTCCAAAATGTTCTAATTGCATCTTTCTTTCTTTCTCTTGGCTACTATTGTTAATTATTGCTGTACATGTCATTGTTGTTTTTACACAATTGAATTGAAACTATTTACGTGCCTTGGTTGACTAAAAATAAATTAATAGAATAAATAACAACAGTTTTAAATACTTTTCAAACGTTTTACGAAGCTACTGTGCTATTTCTTATTGCTTTATCATTCTCAATCAGGTAAAATGGGATTCAGAATGACATATTTATATTATCACATCATTCTCACACATTGCTCGCTCCATGGTAGACAGTACCATCCAGTATTGTATTTACATTATTACAGACTACATCTACTGTCATCAAACTTTAACACCGACATAAGTAGGCCTTGATTTCGTTTTCTTACCTCTGTGGCTACACTTCTGTATCAGAAAATGCCCCATAATCTACAAATTTCACCACTATCTCACATTATGATGAATGGTTGAAGATTGAAGACTGGTTGCAAGCATGTTCTACTATACAATTCACTTGATATTAGAAGATGCATATGTACGCAGGTGAAAGCAAGGGCTTCCAGTCACATAGGGGATGTATTGCGTAAAAGTTTCATGTGTATAAACAGAATATCCACCAAGTGTATGGGACAAAAAATTTGGTATAGTGAAAGACCACTACTTATCAACAACAATACACAATTTTTGTAGTTGTTATTATACAAATAAAGGCTACATAAAGGCTTGTTATGCCTACACAGATAGTTGTCAAAATTCATTAGTGCCGTCCCAAATTTGAAATTAAAAGTTTTTGCCCATCTCATCCAGGAACTACAATTATTCTAGTTTATATAAGAAGTCATTGCCCCTGGTGATGTGTTGTGGTATTAGGTCAATTCTATAGACACCCATTGAGATACAGTTGATAAACCTGCATCTGAGTGCCTATACCGAGTTGCACAAAATTTCACAGTCGTTGTCACTGAGTTAAATGAATCAGAGTGTTATGTTAGGAGCTAACTTAACTTGCTCACTGAAAGACGATTCCCACGTTCGCCACCAAGCGGTGCTAATCCAATCCCATACAAATTATGTTTACACGATCACTAGCAAGTGTGAAATGGCAAACGCAAATACTCAGTATAGGCACTCTGTGCATTGATGTCTAAAGCTCTCTGAAGCTTTTCTAAACTAGTAGTAGTTTGCCTCTTCTCTCTCTTTATTAAGTAATTAATTCAAATACTTCTCAACTCTGACCTATGACTACTCCTAGACTGAGACTACAGAAGATCTTGGTTAGGATAATGCTATAGAATATGATTGATGGAAGTCATTGAATGTAATCCTAAATTTTAGATACTGAAAAATGATGGTTTACCTACAAAGATTTGCTATGAGTGCAAGGAGAAAGCTGCAATGGCTTATAATTTTAAGAAAAAGTCTGAAGAAGCTTATATATGCCTACAAGGGACAATTGAAAATGAGAAAAGAAATTGTTCAGCTACAATAAAAATAGTAAGTCAATGATGTTACAAAATATACATGTTTTTAAGTTATGAACTACTCAGATGTAAGCTTTTCTTGCCTTTAGGTGAGTCCAACGACAGTGAAGACTGAAAATGTGTTGTCACATGACCAAGATGACTATACTGACAGTGATTATAACCTCTCGCTAACTAGTGGACCAGATTTGAATGAATTAGGTATGCTGTTGACTATTGTATTGTAAGATTGTGTTTTCATCATATTGTTATTTGAAAAGATATATATATTTTTTACATTACAGTTTCGTCATATTGTCCCAAACAAACATACAAACTATGAACCCATCACAGCTTTAAGTCACATCCCATCAAATAACCCACCCTGTGTTGTTCCTGGTGCAAAGGTGCCCATAATATTAGCCGCATAGCCTTGCTGTATAGCGATGGCCAGCCTTTGTACCAGAAACGATATACTCCTGTATGCGGCGACCTATATCCGCGATTAGGGACTTCGCCTCCTGTGCCCAACTGCCCAGTCTCAAAAATTGGTATTGTATCAAAATACAATTTAAAAAGTTTTATAACAATATCTTTTCATTTCTTGCCAGTTTTAGCATAGGTCAAGTCGCCCCAATGCTCTCTAACATTTGCTGCATGAGCTCAGAAGAGTCTGCAGTGACCTGGATGTCACATCACAAACATCAGTTAGTGGTTAGAAAATGATATAGGATATTATTATATACTCATAACTAATACTGGTAGTAGTACAGTATTATGTGAAAGATTTCAAACAAGTCTAATAATAATAATATTGGGCTTGTCTGAAATCTGAGGACAAAGGAAAAGATTATCCTTAAGTCAAATTATTTCTTCAAAGAGGCCATTATTGGCTACCAGCTCAAGAACCCATACCATTAAGAGATTCAAGAAGCATTCTCACAATATATTATGCTGTCTAAAAATTTTCAGATGCTGTCAAAAGTGAATGCGAACCACAAAACACATTCAATGAGTGTAAAAAATGTTTACAAATATTCGAGACACAAAATGAATATGAAGATCACCAGAAGAAAAAATGTATTAAAGGTAACATCAGTATAGTACCTACTCTTTCTTCTTTCAGGTTACTATCTTTGCTAGAAAACTATCAAAGCTCCTCCAGCCCAGTGCCCCTCTCCAACCACCTTTTATTTTGGATTTTACAGACTTGCTAATATTAGGTCTTTACCTATGAAATTGCTGTTATGTATGAAAACACAATGACGAATTAATGGCGACTGTGGAAGCCAATGATAAACAATCTATGGCTGAATTTATCTACTTATAAATATTGTTTTAGTTGAATGTGATGACTCAAGTGCCACCTATTGTCCATTGTGTGGCACATGTTATGATGGAGCAGGTAACTTGACAAAACACATGTGGAAGTATCACTCTGATGTTATGGGCCCAAAGAAAAGGGGTAGACCGAAAAAGTTATTAACTAGTGTAAGTAAACCTTAAAGACCGCAGCAAATTAATCTGTAACACAGCTTACATTTCCGCTTAATCATCGGGTTTACAAATAATTCATTTTTTTATATACTTAATTTCAGACAATTATTGACAAGTTATCAGAAAATGGATTTGATATCACACCTATTAAAAAAATGGAATGCTCATTTTGCAAACAAAATTTTAAAACCAAAGAAGAATTAGGAACTCACTTGTTAAGTCATAAAGGTAAGTGCTTTTATCATCATCACTGCATTAAACTTGTGCAAACACTGTGTTTGGGACCACTCTCTTATAGCCTAGGCTGCAACTCCCCCGCAACCTCGTATGATAGCCCGTGCCAGAGACTTTAACCAGAAGGTTTACCCGCTAGCTGCAGTTGAGGTGGACTATGACCTCAAAAGATCTTGGTGGGGCCCCATACACTGTGTTTATAAAAATAAAAAATAGTTTATTTTTTGAAATAGCTACTCGTTTCAACATAATTGATTGTTGTATTTTCAGATATGAAGATATTATGCTGCGAAATATGTAAAAAAATGTACCTGGAAAGAAAAAATATAAATGAACATAGTTGCAGTGATGGAAAAGTTAATATCAGAGAAGGATCTGTTTTATTTTTTTTAGATTAAATTATTAACACAATTTTATGTATTACAGGATCAGTCTACTGGAGAATCAGACGAGAAAATACATATTGGTTTCTTTTCCGAAATTACACTACAGGATCTTATAGAAGCAAACCCTGTCATGGTATGTATTTGATAGACGAATAGTAGCTCTAATTCGGAACGGAAGCAAAAGAATATGGATGAATTACGTGGAGATGGGCAAGTAAGGAGTAACTGAAGAAATAACATCTGACAGCACCAACTCTAAGTAATTTTGACTAGTGCATAGTGTGCACACAGTTGATGACAACTTATTTACTTCAATAAATGCATTCGATATCGTGATAATGTGTATGAGGCTTCAGCAAGATCTTCAGAGCCTAACTAACCTCACCTGCAGGACGAGAATTTTGTGCACGGCAGTGCCAAATAGGCCCATATAAGCTGTATAAACCAAACCAAAAGAAGGAGAGGAAGTAAGCGATGCGAAGGAAGGGCTCAGAGACTTTGAAGCCTCGGAAGTAACCGAGAACAACGCTAAGATGATGAATGATGACAAGTTGTCATAATAGCCTTAGGAAAAGCTGTAAAGCGAAATTTTGATTACAATAAGAACATTTTTTATTACAGGAAAATGTTGCATTACTCCAAATGTGTAGTGTTTGCAGTTGTGTATTTTTATTTGAGAAAGATCTCATCAACCATAATGATACTGAACATCCAGAACTCTCTCAGCGTTGTAATCTTTGCGCAAAGGTAATTTTGTTAACTGTTACTCATCTTGAGTCTATTAACATTTTTTTTAATTACTTGTCACTGAAATCAATGTATTTTCACTTGAGTGAAAATCATACTGTTGTGTGTTCTTTTTTTGACTAGTGTCCCCCTTTGCTTGTCTTGACAACAATGAACACAGTCAAAAAGTCGCGGCAAAACATTGGCTATCGATTTCTATCTACATAGATATTATACCTCAATCATAACAATAAGTGACACAATACAAGACTTGAGTGTACAAGAAAGTATGATTCTTACTCGGCGTTGGTCATATATATCAATAATAAACTTCATATGAACACTGAAATTGGTCAAAAGCCTCCTAACGGTTAGTCGATGTTACAGGTATTTGCCTCAGTGAGGTCAGCTGCACGTCACAGAGGTATATGTAAAGAAATCGAAAGAAAATATAAATGCAACACTTGTGGGCTTAAGTTTGCTTATGAAATATCTCTCAATAAACACATTTTACGTTATCACAAAGGTCAGAGTGTGTCAGTCAAATTTATTGATACCAAGACCAAACGTGATGACAGACAATTCCAATGTGATACTTGCAGCAGGTGTTTCTACAAGTAAGATTGACTATATAATATAACTACTGTAAAAGTTATTCATCCAGGAAAACTTGAACTTTGGAGCCCGGAGTCCACTGTTCTACTTTTCCTCAAAATCAAGATAAGTGATTTTGCAGAAATACTACTATCTGACCTCTTAAATATGAGAGAGGAAAGCCTGGAGCAGAGCCTCTTCCGTCAATCAGTAGGTATGGCAGCTTGCAGGTGAGATTGGCTTGGCCACAAAGCTCATAATGGGGCCCCATACACAGGCAGTTTAAAGTATCTTATTGAGTAACAATAGTATGTTTGTTTTGTTTACAGGAGAGATTTACTGGTTAAGCATACTAAGTTGCACATGCCAAATGAAAAATTTTTTGAATGTGATGTTTGTCAAAAGAGGTTTCATAGGAGAGATAACTTACGGTCAGTACATTTTATTTTACCTATTTTACTACACCACAAGCCGTTCGTCCTAGCAAGTCGTAAGCTTTCCACTCTCCTACTTTAGTCTTACGTCCAAATATGCTGGTCGATATACAACACAAAAATTTAGGTACATGACTTAAGCCAAATCAGTTTTATTTTATTAATCATCATAACGGTAAGTTCTATTTAAATCTGTATGCAATTACCTATCAGTTATGACGTCACACTTATTATTGTTAATTAATAATTATTTGACGTTGGACGTTTTTTTTTTATAATTTAGTCGCCAACATGCGATCGGTTTGTTAAACCATTAGCAGTTGTTTTATTAGAGGTATATTTGACGTGTTGGGCATGCCCTCCCATCATTAGGCTGCCCTCTTTCCACTCTCTATTTTGTGTTATGCCAATTAGCAGCAAGAAGACTGAAGTTGCACATTGCACATATTACTATTATCTTCATCACCCGTTTGGTTATCAGGATCTAGATTTACTCTTTCAGTAGTTGATAATCGAAATGTTCTGCCGGTATTTGATTGTTCACCAAAAAAATACTAATGATAAAAATAAGAAGAGACGTTATTTTTGTCGTCTTCCTATTTTTTAAATAACATAAACACTGGCCGCATCGCGTTGTTTAGAAGTAAATAGGTGTGAAAAAGCCTTAATGATCTTATTTGTTTTAGTTCGCACAAGCGAGTGCATGAGGTGGAGCGCGATAAGGGTTCTTCAAGCACTTCGTTGTGCCTTTACTGCGGCCGCAGCTTCTCCAATTCATCCAACTTAATAGTACACATGCGTCGCCACACTGGAGAGAAGCCGTACAAATGTGATTTTTGCGGCAAAGGTTAGAACAGCTATTGTATCTTGCTTTACACAGTGATTATAAGCAATGCTCTTATTTTGAAGAAGGCTTTCTTTGCCCTCGTCACCTTCCGGACTATTATAAGTCACACTTGCGTCCATCCTTAGACAAAGCACAGCCTTCACTGTCCTGAGTATAGCTGCTAGTCTGAATCTTGTCCTAGTCTTCCTGAACCAGTTCGCTTTCAGTATAGATTTTTATATTTTATATATAGGACATATCAATTTGACTTCACCTTGCCTGATGCTAAGCTGAAGGCAAAGTGAAGTGAAATGAAGACAATCCTCTTTTGATGAGGCTATAAAGCTGAGTGCCACCGTTGTTAACATGGTACGTGTATGATGTAATGGTGCCCCTCTTTCCTGAGACTTCACCTTGCCTGATGCTAAGCTGAAGGCAAAGTCTGAGGAAAGAGGGGCACCATTACATACACGTACTATGTTAACAACGGTGGCACTCAGCTTGACGGCCTCATCAAAAGAGGATTCTCGTCGCAGCACCGTGTGACACCCACCGGTCCCACTAGTGCTGCGACCACAATCCCCCCTGTCCAGCTATGCCCTTGCTGACCCCTGAACGCAATCCAACCGAGATTGGATTACTATGGAGGGTTTTTTTGCAATCGTGCACAGGAAATTCGTCCGGGTAGCTAACCCGGGCGAATTTTGTGACAAGAGAGATGTTTCATTTTGGGCCTCCTAATTGTACACAATACAGAAAACAAGAGAAATTATACCGGTTATTGGTAAAAATACAAAAATATTTATTCGCCTCTGAAATTCAAGAGCATAAATTAAGAAAATATCAGTACATTTTTATAGTTTTAGTCCGCCATGTTTGTTGTGTTGCACGAAAGTGTTTATTTACTTAGATTCCGCCCATATTACGAAGCAATATTATAAGAATTAAATAGTGAAAAATGAAAACTATATTGCCTAGTTATTTTTCTAAGTAGTGTACACTTATCGGGCCCAAGGTCCATACACTTGTGAAACGTCTCCTTTGTGCCATCAAATTTCTACCACCAGTAAAATCTGGTAAAATCACCAGTAAAAAGGTGCGTTTATCGCTGACATAATTGAAGAGAGATAGATATGGACCTTGATGAGTCGCTGTCTTTTTCTATAATTCTATTTACCTTTTTTAGGGTTCCCAAGATCCTCAGATCTACAATGTCACAGAAGATCTCATACTGGAGAGAAGCCTTGCATATGTCGTGTTTGTGGAAAAGGTAAATCTGTCAATAAAATATATTTTAAACGCTTATTGGTTACTCTATGCCATGTAGTCTTCGCTCATAACGTAGACAGAGAAAGAAATAGACGCGCTGTCAGAGTTTACCCGAGAGTGATAGCAATAGTTTTTTAAAGTTGCCAGGTTATGAATTTTGCCCGTAATGTATGATGATAAAATCTCATTCATCAAGTAGAGTACGGAAGAACGATTTAAATACGAATAGGTATACCTAGGAATAGGAATGATAATTCGAAAATATTTATAAGAAACAACTGTTAGACAACGGTCACACTTGGAATGCCGTAAAAGTAAACGCCGAGGCTGCTCTCATTGAAGTAATGGAATGGCTAACACGGAATCACTTATCATTAAATCTGGCAAAAACCACATACATTCTATTCTCAATACGACACATAGGTAAGCCCTCGCCAACATTTCAAATCACAGCTCACTCATGTTCCAACACAACTTCACCTTGCACATGTCTCGCACTCTCGAAATCATTTGAATGAATCGAGTGAAGCATTTGGGTTGTTCAGATTGACGAAGGGCTTTTTTATTTTAATATAATCAATTTTCGTTTAGGGCAGGATTTGGCTGGGCCTCAATTCATGAGGTACCCATCGTTCAAGTTTCTTACTTTCCCGATTTACTTCAAGGGGATTAATACAGTTTTATCACTTATCCCGAAGCCTGCGAACAGATTCTATAGCGATTTCGTTGCTGTTTGCATCCGAAATGTCGGGTTCAATATTAATAATAAATAAATCGCGATAAAATCTGGTAAACATAGTTTTATTTCAATGTATGCAATTCCCGTAAACTTTCGACAATATCATTAAATCAATAGCATTAGCATTACCTACCCTACCCATGTGATTGAGTAACAAACATTTATACATCTTTAGTAATCTTCATATTTATAGTATTTGTAGGATATTAGGAAGTAAGAGGAACATAACTCAGGTGTTTTATTATAATAAAGGTCCAGGTCCACTTATATTTATCCGCACTGCATACTCAGTTTATAATTTGACAGCTGTATATTTTGAAAAGGATATTTGGGAACTAGTTTTTCCTTACCGAACACCATCTCGTGGTTATGATAATATTTTAAATCGACCCATCAGATTAGACCGTCCTTCTCCTCCGTTTCGTCTCATTTTAGTCCGATAGTGTCAGTTTTAAAAAATACCCTGATACGCAGATAAGGACAACAGATATTATGTCCATCCCGCTTACTCTTACCATCAATTTGTATTTGACCGTCCTTCTCTAATTGTCATTGTCATTTTAATGTCTTCTTCTATTACTCTATTCTATCTACGCCTCTTAAGAATCACGTGTTTGCAGGTTTTTCGCGGAGCAATAAGTTGTCCCGCCACATGCGTGTCCACACTGGTCAGAGACCTTACAAGTGTACCTACTGCGAAAAGGCATTTTCACAGAGTAATGACCTGACTCTGCATATACGCAGGCACACTGGCGACAGGCCCTATATCTGCGAAGTTTGTGGCGACAGATTCATTCAGGTAATTAATATTAAACTCAAGTAAGTAGTATATAATACAATCACGGCTCTTTGCCATTAGGGTAGACAGAGACCAGACGTTTTCACCTTTAAGATTGAACTCATATTTTATTTAGATATAAAAAAATCATTTGTAATAAATATATATACCCGCGCATAGCTTCAAAGTGGCTGCACTTATCTGGCAAATCATTTACTGAAACAAAATGCTTCTTTATTTTAAAACGAATCTGCAATAAATTTTTTTCGAAAACTCACTTATAAATTCAACAGTACAAGATAAAGTACTTAACTCAAATCTCCATTGTAGCTTGGAATGTGTTTATTGAATACCGATGGCAACTGTACGATACCCACGACTGATCGCGATGGGTTAGCCCTTGTTATAGTATTGGGCGTCTGGGAGGGATTAGACCCGACCAAAAAAAAAACCCTTTTCAAATAGGTTATGATTATTTCAGGGAACAGCATTGCAGAACCACAGACGAGCTCACGGTCATTTCCCCACGACGCCTGCCGACATACCGACTGCACTCACTTATCCCGTTCAACATATAAGCCATAATACTCACTAATTTATTGTTTACATCTATAATTATGAACTGAGATATTTAAATGTAATGTAATTAGATAAGTTATAGAATCAATAAAATATTTAATCCTCACCTTGTGTTATCAATAAATATTGCATTTTGTCCCTTAGCTAACAACACCGCCTAAATCATGATTTTTACCAACTTTACAGGATATGAAAATTTAAAATTTAAAAGTTGAGTTTTGTTATATGAACGATTTTGAACAACAGAAAATAAGATTAAGGCAGCTTGTTGTTAATTCAAAACGGTTGATTATGAAAAAAAAAACACATTTTGTATTATTTCACCAATTGATAGTGCCAACGAATTCTGTAAAACTGTTCTACCTTTAGCATCTAATCTAGCTGGTCTATAGTACCTAATAATGGCAAAATTATTTATATACTAGCTGTTGCCCGCGGCTCCGCCCGCGTGGACGTCGATTTTCGCGTTTTTTTTACTATATTTATCGACGGTTCTAATCAGCCGATTGTGATCAAATATGCGTAAGATTTTGAGTCTAACTAAGACCTTTCTAATAAAAAAACGCATCAAAATCCGTTTGGTATTTTTTACGTCCATCGTGATAGCGAAGAAATAAAATAAAAATTTACATGTTTGGTTAAGTAGAACCGGAGATATGACCAAAACGACCTAAAAACGAAGCGCGGGTGAAGCCACGGGTATCAGCTTGTATAAAAAGTACCTACCCTATATGTTGCCCAGAACTATGAACTATAATCGTACCAAGTTTGGTCAAAATCCCTCCAGTAGTTTTTGATTTTTGCGCACACAAAAATTTGCGGATAAACAGACGAAACTTCTAAAAATCATTGTTTTGGCATGTATTACATTCATAAAGTGCCCTAATTTTTTTTTCTCATGTATCTTCCGTGTACAGACACCGATCAGTTACAGATTTAATATATGTATAAATATAAATATGTCATATTATGATAATGTCTTACTTATCCACTAAAAATATGTAATTAAATGAAGGGGAAATAGAAACTACGTTACGTCGCGTCGTCTCAGTAATTTATTGGTTAGTTCCGTTTCAGCCTCGGCCGTTACTAGTGTTCGTACAATACCGGCCGGCACACTGAAAAGTAAAATAAATATTTTATACAATCATAACGTTTTTTTAATAATTTAACATTTTAATGGAAGAAATAATTTCTCGAATTTAAACAAATGATTAACAAAATAATGTCGGGCTATATCGCTTATAGCTTATAGGTAAAGTAGGTAACCTACATGGGATCTGAAGTACGTGGACGTTTAAATTAATTTGTGCTATAAATATTCAATTATTAGTTGTTAAATATTAAAAAAGATAGTTAAAATAAAAATATAATATCTAATCACCAAAGATTCACAGCCTGAACCAGTACACTGGAAATGAAAATAGATATTAATTTGATACACTTTATCTGCCCACTGTCTTAGGTAGGTGAATTATGACATATTTTTTTGCAAACAAGTAGGTAATTTTAAAATAATTAGAAGTTTAACAAAAAAACTATGATTTTTTTTTTGTTAAACTTCTTGTGCACATATTTATTTCTCTACCTAATTTTTCTCTATTTTTAATTGTAGTATAGTTGTTCTATCTCAGGAAGGCGGGTGAACAATTAGTATAATCCGCGCGCGATCAAAATGTGATGCTACCTTTTGGAACTGAGACGTAAGTGGGCCGCCCCGGCTAGCCGTAGCGTCGGCAAACTCATGTCGAAGCTCACAAAACGAAGCTGTATTTTTAGTGCGACTAGATTTCTAAATGAGTTTAATTTTGAATGCAAGATTTATAATAATTATAATATTGTATGATTGTCTGTTTGTCCGCAAATTTTTGTCCGCGCAAAAATCAGAAACTACTGGAGGGATTTTGATCAAACTTGGTACAGTTGGTACGATTATAGTTCATAGTTTTGGGCAACACATAGGCTACTTTTTATTCAAGCTGAAACCCGTGGCTTCGCCCGCGCTTCGTTTTTAGGTCGTTTTTGGTCATATATCCGGTTCTACTTAACCAATTACAACCAAACATACGGTAAATTTTTAGTCTAAGCAAGACCTTTTTAAAAAAAACCGCATCAAAATCCGTTTGATATTTTTTATCGCTATCGATGGACGTAAAAAGAACTGAACGGATTTTGATGCGTTTTTTTTATTAGAAAGGTCTTGGTTAGACTCAAAATCTTACGCATATTTGATCACAATCGGCTGATTAGAACCGGCAATAAAACGCGAAAATCGATGTCCACGCGGGCGGAGCCGCGGGCAACAGCTATCTTTAATATATCGCCTTTTCTTATACATGGATCTACATGTAATCGTGCCAAAAATACCGAAACGACGACGACGAGAGTGATAGGAGATAGGACGAACATCAAATGTCTGACAGGTAAGAACAGTTCAACCGTTCTCGAGTTTTTGCAATACTAACAGAATTGCAATTATTTTTTATTTAAATAGATTAAAGATTAATAATGAGTGGAAAAAGGGGTAAAATCTTGAGTAGTCAATCACGTGAAATAGTTCTGGCAGTTGATAGATATTTCAATCAAGAACAAAGTCGGTGTTAACACGCTAACGCTACTTGAGAACTGTCATTTTCGATTTACTTTGACAAGGTTCCTTCACATTTTCATCGCGCGCGGATTATAGTATGAGTGTCTTGTAAGTACGCGTGCATTTGTGTGTGAAAGTTCATGTCACGCAATGTCACGTCAAAAGAAGTTCATGTAGCGGTAGTGATAGCAGAACAATAATTGCAAGTAATTAATTTTTAATAAGAGTAGGTATATTGATAAGTATTTTTGTAGATTTTGTTACCCAACAATTAATAAACTAATAATTTGTTAGCCCAATGCGATTTTTTTTGAATAGCATGTTATAGGATTAGGTAGATAGGGAGGAAGGTGAAGACCAATTTTAATAATTCTTACAAAAAAAAAACCGACTTCAACTGCATCAAATTGAAATGGAACCACACGGGAAGCGCCAGCTAGCAAATTAAAAAAAGGATCATCAAAACAAAAAAAAAGTACTGTCGAATTGAGAACCTACTCCTTTTTTGAAGCCGGGTAAAACTCCGTAAATTAATTATATGAATAATATATTATTTTTATGTTATGCAATTATTAGGAATCTGAAGAATCTGTGTCGCTATCGTCATCACTATCGTCTTATAAATTTTATGATGAAACCTGATGAAACCGCACCAAAATCCATGCATTATAGGTACACTAGTGATCCGGACCGCGGCACGGGCCCGACTGGCCGCTTCAGTCTTTACGCACACGAAAGCAGTGTGCAAATATACGTTTAACTATAACCAAAGCAAATCCGCCTTCGTAAAATACAACATCTATATCTATATGAAAATCTCAAAAAATAGTAGGTAATGTAACTTACGTGTGTTTGACATTTGGCCGCATGACACTGCGTTTAATTTACAAAATAAACTTAATGTAAAGTTCGAAAAATTGTAACCAGATTACGAGAAGGTTAAAAATATATTACGTAGGTAAATGAGTAGGTAATTCTTTTAAGGATGATAAAATATAGTCACTTTTATCCACCGGCAGATATCGCTAATATTTTTTTGAATCGCTTAAATTTTTAAACAAAAAGTAAGTACTCTAATTACCTCAGCAATGCATCCGGTTCCTTGGCACTATTTGTGGAATTTTTAAAACACGCATTAGTATGCAAGACTCAAAAGTGTGAATACGTAAGTAATAATGTGTAAGGCTAAGAAATACCATAAGTAGCCAAGTCAGTCTTAGACAGGGTGACCATTCTTAACACATTTCGTGCCTTGGAGAGCACGTTATGTTGTCGTCGGATCTGGTTACCATACGAACTGCTGTGGCATTCATTACGGGTAGTTAAGCCCCTTAAAAGTTCGACAACCTTTTTTTTAATTGGTCTTTTATAGGAAATTTTTGTGATTACTCCCTATGACTGCAGCGAGGGCTTAGGGTTTTCCAAGTCAGGCAGACTGCAAACGTGTTGTCCAAGTCCTCGTGGTAGTTGCAGTGGCGCCAGGCGGGACTCGATTCCTTGTCATTCGTGGCAGTACCGTCTGCCCTACGCAATGTGTGACAATCTGGGCCTTGATTCTGTTGACAGAATCGAGGCCCTGGTCTAACTACAGAACTTCGATATCACCAGCGGGTTGTGTAGATCAGACGTCAGTTGCTAATATTGAAGTTCGACAGTTTCGTAGACTGTAAGAAGACTCCAACTGAATTTGGAAAAGACACGGATGATGATGAGTTCGGAAGTAGGTACCTAATTAATCTATTTGTATGTAATATCTAATAGTACGGTCTATATTTACCAATGAGATACAATAATCTCCCGTGCACTGAAAGCAAAGTCGATATTTTGTTGTCTGATTGTGATTGTTAGGTATGTCTTAAAGAAGGTATTAGGTAGGTATGAAAGTGGACAGCTACAAGGTGAGAGATTAGGTATACCTACCTATTTGAAGATTATTCAAACTGTGAAAGATGGTATGTTTAGGCAGGGAGTGAATAATATTCTATATATTACTAGCTGTGCCCTCATTCGTGTGGGACTTTATTTTGGGCGGAACCATAATGCTTTTTCTAAAATATAAATAGCCTAAGTTACGCTAGTGCGTAATTAAGTGTCGCCGCACACGAGCCACACGCCACAGCCACAAACGCCGCCACAAGTGGCAAGAAGCGGCCACAAAAGAAGCTGAAGCGCGCGACAGCCACTTGTGGCCGATTGTCGACACTAACTTGCGGTCGGTGGTTGCTACTTTTTGCTTGTTGCTACGCGGGTGTGGCGTGTGGCGGCGTTTAGTGGCCGGTGCGAGCCACAAGAAGCTAGCTGCGGCGATTTGTAGCGTGTGGCCGCCACCGGCTTCAACCGTGTGCGGCGAGTCCATATAAAATGTATGAAAATTACAGGAAATATGCCAGTGGCGGCGTTTTGTGGTTGTGGCTGGTGGCCCGTGTGCGGGAACCCTTAGGGTTCCCGCACACGGGCCACCGGCCATCGGCCACAAGTGGCTGTCGCGCGCTTCAGCTTCTTTTGTGGCCGCTTCTTGCCACTTGTGGCGGCGTTGGTGGCTGTGGCGTGCGGCTCGTGTGCGGCGACACTTAGGCTTCCCGCACACGAGCCACCGGCCACAACCACAAAACGCCGCCACTGGCATATTTCTTATAATTTTCATACATTTTATATGGACTCGCCGCACACGGTTGTCGCCGGTGGCGGCCACACGCCACAAATCGCCGCAGCTAGCTTCTTGTGGCTCGCACCGGCCACTAAACGCCGACACAAAACGCCGCCACACGCCACTCGCGCGATTCCGCGCCCCTCTCTCTTACCTCAGTTAACCTGTTATAGTACGATTTTTAATTCTAGTCAGTAAAATGACATTTTAAGTATTGCAGGTTTTTTTGTATCAAATAAATAGTGATGTGGTTGAATCCAGTTTTACAATTATAAGTTAGTCGAGATTATATTCTTTTATTAAATATCAAACTGCGTTTATTTCAATAAAAATAGGTATGTAATTTACGGTAATTGAACAGAAAACTTACACGGTAAGTAATTAAATCTATCTATATATATAAAATAAAGTCGGGTTTGGTCTATGGACAACAGTTCTTTTATCGAAGACATGTTCCGTGATGATGACGAGTGATACCAAATTATAATAAACACATAATAAATAAATACAAATACCTACGTGTTTTATTTGTTAACTAGCCATTCTCTAGTAGAATAAACAATGCAATTGTGCCTCATGGGTGAACTATCAGAAATCCTATATTAAAAAAATCGGATCAGCGGGCGGTCTAGGTGTGTAAGTGTAACAGACAGACAGACAAACAGGCCTAGATTTTAATGCGCAGTTATCTTCTATACTTATAATAAAACTGTAGAGAGGTCAATTCTGTACATTGAATATATTTACAAAATAACTATTGGGGGATGATTGGTGATCGATACTAATGCAAAAAATGCAATCAGTAATTTTTTTGTCTTTCTGTCTGTCTGTCTGTCTGTCTGTCTGTCTGTCTGTATGTCTGTCTGTATGTGCACGCATGGATCAAAAACTACTGGAGGGATTTTGATGAAACTTGGTAGGATTATATTTCATACTTCTGGGCAACTTTTACGTCCATCGCGATTAGCGATGGACGTAAAAAGTACTGAACGGATTTTGATGCGGTTTGTTTTATTAGAAAGGTTTTGGTTAGACGAGTGGAGACCAGTGGAGTGGCGAGTGGAGAGGAAAGTGATATGGAGTGGAGTGGTAAGTCGAGTGAAGAGTCGTTTTATTAAATAGACTTGGTGGCGATACCGATTTCCACGCGGGCGGAGCCGCGGGCGGAAGCTAGTAATAATCATAAGAACCTAGCTAGTGATTATAAATAAAGTGGCGCTGGTGCGATGCTTTTCCGCATGTTGGTGTCGTGGTGCTTTAATCCAGCATATAATAGAGCATGTAGTTACCAAAACGTACCTATACTTAAACGAAAATGTTTGAAAAACTTTTTTGGATGGTTTAGAAGATTATCGAAATGTTCGTTGCATTTGTGTACATTAGTTAATATTGGATGTATCCAATAACTACGGTTTCGTCTTCTACGACGACATCTTTTTATCAAAAGTAGCGCAATTAAACCTTCTTCGTCGGAGTCCATTATGATACTGCATACCAGGGTTAAAAAGTAGCAACCACCGACCGCATTGTGTCGACCATCGGCCACAAGTGGCTGTCGCGCGCTTCAGCTACTTTTGTGGCCGCTTCTTGCCACTTGTGGCGGCGTTTGTGGCTGTGGCGTGTGGCCCATGTGCGGCGACACTTAGGGTTAGGCTATTTTTCATCAGTAGGTAAAAATCCGTTAATTTTGGCCCAGCCACTGAGGAGATTGCCCAAAGCAAACAAACAGAAAGACAGACAGATCTATTAGAAGCGTAGCTTAGTGGCTTAACTAGCCGTGATATGGGTTCTACAACAGGGGTTAATATACTTTGTAGGTACATATACATTACTCGTATATTATACCTACTTCTATACAGGAACACCCAGACCAACATTCACTTTACAGATTACGTGTATCTATCCTTGAAGGCAAAGTGAGGCAAAGGCAGAGGTGGACTGACATACAGCGCCATCTAAAGCAATTTATATTTAGTTCGCGTTAAGAATGCAGTGATGCAGTTAAAATTTAAAACAATTATATTTTAAAAGGTTAAGTTTAATGAATTTATAAAAATAGGTACACTTGAAAAGCTTAAAATAATTTTTTTGTCATTAATTATCATATTTTAACGTAGGTATCAGTGCATTCTTAACCTATAGGTACTGACTCGTAGACCCAAATTGAATGTAGCTAGTTATTATGAGTTCTATAATGTATCAATGCAAACCGCATCATGGATCGTGAATCGAACCAATCGTAGGTCGCCTACGACACAGCAGGCGAACTCTACAGCCACACAGAAATAAATAATTAAACTCAAATAACTTATTGCTATGCAAGTAGGAAATTTGCGAGTTGCTCACATAATACCTACTTTCAACACTTACATTTGAATGGCATTTATGACCCATACACTGAAAAAAAAAACTTGTGTTGTTATGATATATAGTAAACAATAATACCTCAATCTAACATAAACCTCAATCTAGGGAAAAATCCTAGTGAGTTGAATTTTTGTATACTCCTTTGTAACAGCGTTGCACGTTGTAATGAAGATGTGAAAAATCAACATTGCCAGGCTGAAAAGTTATAGAGGTCAAACGGTCACGAAAATCAGCTTTTCTTGATTGCTCGGGGGTAACAAGGTCATTATAAAAATTATTTATCGTAAAATTAACCGAAGTAGAGCGCTGAGAAAGCGAATATATTGTGACGATGCACTCGTTTCTTCACCACCTTCGAGGTAGAATGCAAGGTGCTTTTTTTTTTCCAAGTTTTCACCGTATGTAGGCATAATCGTAAATAAGAGGTTCCTGTTTATTTAAGAGTGAATATTTTAATACGTACGTTTGAAGAAGACTTCTGGCCATCGCTCTAGAGTATACAAAAACAATGTGTAATAGGTAGGTACCTAAGTATTTAAGGATACAGGTAGGTAGGTACTACATAGTGCTAAAACAGACATTTTTACGAGTAACTTACTCCACGGCAAGTTTAGAAAATGTTTGTGTTGTCGATTCTTCTAACACCAGTGTTTAGTTTTCACTTGCATGTATTTATAATATTGGGCATGTATCAAATAGTTTTCCCTTATTTAAACTCCTAAAGGGAAATCCCGTTTAGGTGGTATTTCTGGTTATTTTCTTGTACACTGTAACTTAATCTACTTACATAATATACAGGGTGAATTTTTCAAAAGGGATTGGATGGCCAAATCCGAAACTATAAGGAATAGCGAAAAATGCTCAAAGGAGTCACGAGCCCGATTTTGATGAAACTTAAAACCTCATCATTAGATTTTTGAAAAACCAATAATCCTAGCTAGGAATCGAACCTGTTGATTTTGAAAAAAAAAACACACCCTATATTATTACACCATACGATAGTGTTGCTATTATGGATCTTATTCTGAGAAGTAATGACATACCGCAAACTAAAGGAAAGAGCTCATCTTTAACAAAATGCATTTTATTTTTCTTACATTAACTGATTTAGGTAGGTAATTGTTAAAAATGTAGACCATTGTTTTCAATAGGTACATAGCTGGATTTGAGACCTCAAGGATCGTACTGCATTCAAAATTAGAATGTTATTGATTCCGTTTAGAATATTCTCCAAAAAACGTTTCCAGTCATCAACTGTATCTCTGTAAGTATCGTTTGTGTCTTTGTAAATTTCGATTTTGACATAACCCCAGAGAAAGTAATCTAAGGGAGTAAGATCCACGGATCTCGCTGGCCAAGGCACAGGACCAAGCCTAGCAATAAAATTGTCATCAAACTGCTGAATCAAAATCCCTTTTATTATGGGCTGGAGCTCTATCTAGTTGAAAAATAACATCAATCATTATAATCATTCTGACCATAATTTAAAACACGGAATAGTTACGATCTTTTCTGGGATTTCGAACGAAACAAATAGGTATACGTGAAACATGAATTTTATTAAATTTCAGATTTTCCTTAAATTTGCCGTATATCATTACTTCGCAGAATTTGATCCTTATCAGCGACACTATCGTATGGTGTAATAATAAAGGGTGTGTTTTTTTTTTCGAAATCAACGGGTTCGATTCTCAGCTAGGTTTATTGGTTTTTCAAAAATCTAATGATGAGGTTTTGAGTTTCATCAAAATCGGGCTCGTGACTCCTTTGACCATTTTTCGCTATTCCTTATATTTTCGGATTTGGCCATCCAATCCCTTTTGAAAAATTCACCCTGTATACCTACTTACATAATATTAATAGGTCATAAGTGGATAATGTTGATAGTTCTAGATGTTTATTAAGTAAAATACTGTTGCACTATGTTGTATTTATTATTAAAAAAAAAAGATTTAAACATTACTTACAAAAGAAAGACAAGTCACTGCGCGACACTGCAAGCCATAATTAAAATGTACTTTTTTAATATTCTATGTACGGGAACGGAAATTATATTTGGGTGTTTTAGACTAGGCTCCATAAGAACATCCATTCGCAAAGTTACACAGTAAACCAAGATAATGATATAAATAACTCACCAATGATTGACATGACCGTCCAATGCACTGTTAATCAAAAAGGAATGTAATATGAATTTAAAAAAATGTCCTTAGCCAGAATAAATTGCGAAATTCAACCAGGTATTTTACTTCATTTTACTTATACGCGTATCGTCTAATTGCTGTCTAGGGTAGCTAACTGCTTCTGTCCATATTTCTTTAAAAATAAACTCAAAAATGGTATACTTACTTTGGCCATGCATACATTTGATCGACCGTCGCACTTAACAGAAAGTTGTACATGGTTATTAATATATTTATCGTAAAGTCCGATAAAAGATCTGATCGGTAATATCCTTTGATAATTTCATAGAATAAAAAGAGACACAAAGCAATATGCTGATAAATAGTGTTCCACACATAGAACTCTTGATACAATTTTTAAGAATTATTATGGTTTCATAAGTGTCACATTTAAATTTTATATTTAGGACCGTAGAGCCTAATCTAATGCCTCTAAGCCTCATCTAATGGACTAAGAGCCGGTGAAGATCGACCTTCATGCATCTGATAATCAGATGGGATAGGTATATCTTCTTAATATATATAAATCTCGTGTCACAATGTTTGTCCTCAGTGGACTCCTAAACTACTTAACCGATTATAATAAAATTCGCACACCATGTGCAGTTCGATCCAACTTGAGAGATAGGATAGTTTTTAAAACGGATGTCGACATCCACACGGGCGGAGCCGCGGGCAACAGCTAGTATATATATGTGCGAATTTTATTATAATCGGTTAAGTGGTTTAGGAGTCCATTGAGGACAAACATTATGACACGAGATTTATATATATTAAGATTTACTAGGTATAACATGCCAAATGATGAGTTGCCTATCAAAAAGTGTTCATGGCCTTTTTTTTATTCTTACGTTGACATTCTTATAAGGACGTACTTCCACAGTCTGACAATTGCAGTTGAAAAGAAAATAGACAATTTTATATTCTGCTGTTTAAAACATTACAATATATTGATATTGACGACTGTTAAATACTTACAACTGAACTGCACAGAGGACCGTAGCACTTGAAGAAAAGAAACGTATTGTAAAACATATTGTATTAGTTGTAGTAGGTAGTACAATTAATTTCGATACTCACTTCAACTGTAGATAAGTCTCCATGTACCTTTAAAATTGCATTAATTCCTGAATAAATGGTTACTTAAAAAAATGTTTACGTCGTTTTTTTATATTGGGTACGTCAATATGACGTCACCTCGCTTGAGGGTAAGCTAGAGGTAAAATCTCGGGAATGAGAGTCACCATTGTATACGCCGATAGTATTACAATGGTGGTCCTCAGCTTGCGGCCTCATCAAATACTTTTTCACGACCCGCTTAAAGGATCCGGGATTGTAGGAGGAAGCTGGTAAATAATTTCAAAATCAAAACAAAGTTATTGATGAAATTGTTTGCTCCGTTTGAGGGTGATATCTCAGCCTTGCAAGTGTTGTTCCGCATAGGAAAGGAGAGGGTAGGACTTAATTTTAGTTGTTTTCTCATCTTCCTTATTGTGTTGTCCCGGTTGACTCCTAGGGTCCACTTGCCTACTGATCCTTAGGTCATTCTTTTATTTATTTAAATTATAAGCTCAATACTAATACATACGTACTATGGCCGTTGTGTTAAATCCGACAGCCTATAAATAAAACAATATAAAAATAAAACGACGCACCAATTTAGTTTAAGTAAGTGAACAGTGATTTGATGAATATCCAAATGACAGGTTTTGATTTATCGCGTCAGGAAGAGCGTGAGATCTAATTGCCTTACTATTGTCTAAGTTAGCACAAGATATAGGTTTCAGAATGCGGATTAAACACTGAATGGTACCTATTATTACATTACTATCATACCTTTCATACCCAGACAAAATACACAAGGCAGATATGTACTTGACTTGCATTTTAAGTAAACATCTAATTACATTATTCATTCATGGAGGCCATAAAGTAACAACCAGTTTACTGTCAGATTCTTTAGGCAAAAATAATAAGTGAGAAGCCAGTGAGAAAAGAGCCACGCACTGGCTACAAGGCCTACGGCGTAGCATTCGAGCGCACAACCGCTACGCAAGCTACGCAACTCAGTTTCTCAAAATAAAATTGAATTACCTACTTGTAACGAAATTGTTATTTTTAATACTTTTTCGTTTTCCTGTTCATAGATTTTCTTGACCTATTCAAGACTTGTTTTAGGCAAAAATTAAGCATAGTAACACAAGGCGTGGACTTGTGTTACTGTGCTTAATTTTTGATGAAGTCTCAAGCACAGCTTTCTAATACAAACATAGATCAACGATCATAAGGGACGTTAACCGAAAAGAAAAAGGTAAGTATGAATGCAGTAGTTTAAAATTATAATTATAAATAAGTATTCACCGCAGCAGATGACATTTGGCCCTTACACTGTGAAAGTATTAAATAATTAAAAAATATACAAAACAAGAGACTTAATAAAAAAAAGTGATTGTCCTTACGCCTACGAAACAATCGGTTCCCTTGCACTGAAAAAAAGAAATTATAATTTTTCTTAATCCACACTGGAGCCCAATATAGTAAAACATGTGATTTCTAAACTTACGAAATCAAAATCAGAACACTAATTAAACTACGAACTACTAGTGATTTTGAAGATTTATTAACCTCACAATAACTTAGGTATCTTTTATTTTGCTTATATTATTACGTTTATTTTTAATTGAATTGAAGTCACGCGATCTGAAAACGTTGCGTTACTGATTCATACTTCTATTGTATAAGCTTAGACTCTCTCTGTGCGAAGAAGTAAATACCTTGGCTGAACAGTTTCTCTTAGTTACCTGAAACAAAAAGTAGAACAGGTACTATCATCTTGGAACAAATGTGACGACAGTCGACTCAGTGGTGCCCTTTATAGTAGAGGAGCTGGCTAAGACTTGTACTATTTAGAAATGATATTATGTAATTTTGAAACAAATGTTAGTATAATTATTCCAGGTAATTTTGGGGCCCACTCTGGTGGCAGACAAGTACACGGCCCACCTGTTGGGAAGCGGTCACCGTGGCCTATGGACGTTGCAACAATTGGGGTGTCACACTCGCGCTGTCAACCCTGGAGGGGAGGAGGGGTTTTGAGGAGTTGGAGGTGGGGAGGGGAGGGGTTTGAGGAGTTGGGAGGGGTTGGAGGAAGGGATTGAGAGATTGGGAGGCAGAAATTTGGGCTCTGGCTACCCTACTTACCGGCGAAACACAACACGATGGTTATTATGGCCGCGGTTTTCTGTAGGGCAGAGTTACTGCCCCCCCAGGTGGACTGCTAAATACAGAAGGGAGATACCGTTGTATCACATGCAAGCCGCTATACCTGCTGTTTGACGGATGAAGTTCTGGCGCAGATTTTTCTATCGAAATTGTGAGGTCAGAAGGCAGTCAATCCCATAAAAACCGTATAAGTCAAACCAAAAGGATGAGAAAGAGTAAGCGGACCTTGGGCTCCGAGGAGAGATCAGGCGATATAATATTAACCACCTTTACATGAAGGCATAAGTTTGAATTTCCTGTTTTTTTATATATATACGACACGTCAATTTGACTTCACCTCTTCTGATGGTAAGCTGAAGATAAAGTCTCAGGAAAGAGGGTCACCATTACATAAACGTACCATGTTAACAATTATGGTGGCACCCAGCTTGACGGCCTCATCAAAAGAGGATTGTCGTCGCAGCACCGCGTAACACCCACCGGTCCCATTAGTGCTGCGACCACAATCCCCCCTGCCCGGCTATGCACTTGCTGACCCCTGAACGCAATCCAACCGAGATTGGATTACTATGGGTTTTTCGCAATCGTGCACGGTGGTACCAACCCGGCCGAATTTTGTGACAAATTTGTGCCATCAAATTTCTACCACCAGTAGGATCAATAAACAACCTAATGAGTTGCTATTCAGTGATATTGGTGATACTTACTTCAACTACTGGCTGTGGATTCAGTTCAACAGTCGGAATAGATGTTCCATTTTGTTCAAACAACATAGGTATCTAAAATATTATTTTCTGGTGTTAATCGCTTTATATTCACATATCACTGGTCGAATGGACTTAAGAACTACTGAACAGATTTTGATGCGGTTTTTTATTAGATATCTAGGTTTAGATTTTTTAAAAAAGAACGTTTGATTGTAACAATTAGTTAAGTAGAACCGGTCAATCAAAAACGATCATTGAATTTAAAAAAAACCGCTGGCCTTGTATAAAAAGTAGCATGTAGATATATGTTGCCCAGAAGTATGAACTATAATATAATCGTACCAAGTTAGATTAAAATCCCTCTAGTAGTTATTCATCCATGTGTGCACATACATGTAGACAGACAGAAAGACAAAAATTCACTGATTACATTTTTAGTATAGATCACCAATCATCCCCCAATAGTTATTTTGTAAATATGTAATTATATTCAATGTACGTAGGTAGGTACCTACAGAATTAACATCTCTAAAGTTTTATTATAAGAAGATAAATATAGATTATTAGAAAGATTTTCTTTACCGCATAATATGCTAGTATGAGTATGGAAATACACAAATTGGTATACATTTAGTACGGTGGCACACGTTGCACTCTGTTATCTATTTGCACGCGAGCTGTATCAGAAACATACGACTAATTTTTCTCAATTCGTCATGTTTAGGTGTAGCAAATGCTGATCACTCCATCCAACTCCATCTTTATATTGCTTAGGTACCTACATGTTATAATCCGCGCGCGATCAAAATGTGATGCTACCTTTTGGAACTGAGACGTAAGTGGGCCGCCGGCTAGCCGTAGCGTCGGCAAACTCATGTCGAAGCTCACAAAACGAAGCTGTATTTTTAGTGCGACTAGATTTCTAAATGAGTTTAATTTTGAATGCGTGATTTATAATAATTATAATATTGTATGATTGTCTGTTTGTCCGCAAATTTTTGTGCGCGCAAAAATCAGAAACTACTGGAGGGATTTTGATCAAACTTGGTACGATTATAGTTCATAGTTTTGGGCAACACATAGGCTACTTTTTATTCAAGCTGAAACCCGTGGCTTAACCCGCGCTTCGTTTTTAGGTCGTTTTTGGTCATATCTCCGGTTCTACTTAACCAATTACAACCAAACATACGGTAAATTTTTAGTCTAAGCAAGACCTTTTTAAAAAAAAACCGCATCAAAATCCGTTTGGTATTTTTTATTGCTATCGATGGACGTAAAAAGAACTGAACGGATTTTGATGCGTTTTTTTTATTAGAAAGGTCTTGGTTAGACTCAAAATTTTACGCATATTTGATCACAATCGGCTGATTAGAACCGGCAATAAAACGCGAAAATCGACGTCCACGCGGGCGGAGCCGCGGGCAACAGCTATCTTTAATATACCGCCTTTTCTTATCTGATCTACATGGATCTACATGTAATCGTGCCAAAAATACCGAAACGACGACGACGACAGTGATAGGAGATAGGACGAACATCAAATGTCTGACATGTAAGAACAGTTCAACCGTTCTCGAGTTTTTGCAATACTAACAGAATTGCAATTAATTTTTATTTATATAGATTAAAGATCAATAATGAGTGGAAAAAGGGGTAAAATCTTGAGTAGTCAATCTCGCGAAATAGTTCTGGCATTTGATAGATATTTCAATCAAGAACAAAGTCGGTGTTAACACGCTAACGCTACGTGAGAACTGTCATTTTCGATTTACTTTGACAAGGTTCCTTCACATTTTCATCGCGCGCGGATTATACATAAATGATGTTTGCATCCTTTTCCTAGAGCTCAAATATTCACTTTACTAATATTTGTAAAAGTAAGCGAATTTTTTTGAGCATGGAATCATGGATTTTGGATGTATGGATCAAAAATCAAAAATGAAGAGAAGGTCAAAAATGCTGCAATACCACTCACACAAGAACCAAGGATCGAAGATTATATCGTCAAAAATTACCTACCTACCAACAAAAACTATTGAACTTATTAGGTACACAGAGGAATAAGAGTGATATAAGATAAGATATATCTATAAGATCACTTTACCACTTACTTACTTTAATTGCAAATAAGATTAAAGAAGAATCCCACTACGAACAAAATGTACAAAAGCCATGGAATATTTAAGCACAAATATTATTGCAGAGGCACCAAAGGACAAAAATGAGAACCCTAGTGTCTCTTTCACATTATATGCAGTTGTTAAAGAAGATAAAGAAACTACGAAGGTGAATATAGCAGTCAATGCATCACAAAAGGGGCATTACTAAGTATTATTTCTAACGGTGACGCCGGTGTCCAGGCGGGTGATCAATCTCTTACCTGAGTAAGCAATTCCACCTATCGCCTTATCATAAAAGGGTAACAGCGATGTTTTATTGAATGACGTTTAGTAGGGCTTCAGCCACAAGATATGAGACTCATCGAGAGATAGCCTACGTAGAAGGTTTGTTTGATACCTACCTGACGGCCTCTGAAGCGTAGCGGTAGTGCATTCGACCGCTACAACTGGGGCGCGAGTTCGATACCCGCTCAGTGCAAATATTTGCATTGGTCTATAATATTTACAAAAAAATATAAAGTAGGATGTTTAACCGCATTCTAGAACCCATAATACAAGCTAGTTAAACTATTAGTATGTTTATTTTGAGTCTAGGGAACGCTGTGTAGGTATAATGTTGCAGAATATTTATTTATATCTATTTATTATTTTATAAACCACCTATCTTGACAATGATGAGATATATGAGAAACGGGGGTCACATTAGGGCTAATTAGTACCTACTTATTAAAACATGCTGTTGATCTCCGCAGCGGTACCTAGGAGGTAGTCTGTAGTGTCTGTACACTACAGACTACCTCCTAGGTACTGCTGTAACCAGTTGTAACGACGTAACAATAAAAAGTAGGGTAACATGCGGTGTCGTACTTACACACTGTCAGTCAAGTCAAGTCACAATAATTTCACGATGTCCCTATACCTAGGTATCATGAAAAGAAATGTAACAAAATTCTCACAATGTGGACGTCTTGGCCTTGAGTTTAGTTTTTTTAGTTTAAAGTTACCTACCTACTTAATTGTCATGAAATTGTTATAGGTATTGTAATATACTAAAATCTTTTAAATACATGGCCATTGGCATCATTACTTCAAATTATGATGCAAATGCCCCGTTAGTTGTTCTAGAACGTTCTACCGTTACTCAATAGGTACCTAAAATACCTACCTATTCTATTGTAAAAAAAAGTCATGATTGTAAAATTGTAAATGGTTAAAATTGAAATTGAAAGCTTTCTCCGCGAACATGAACACATAACTCATAGAAGTCATAGACATGAAATCAAATCAATACTCAATCAAATGTCATCAAATTAAATAAATGTCGTCGATTATACAAAATTGCTGAACTACTATTATAATTGATTTAAAACGCGGTATAGATTCGTATGTAGTACAATGTAGTATAATTAGACGATTAAAGCAGCTTTTCATCTTGACGTTGCCTAGTATAGGTAGGTATAGGTAATAACAGCTTCATGGTAATAACTGATCCAAGGAGTCAGTTTATTAATAAAATAAGAAGAATGTAGTGTACAATATTATAGATAGTTTGCAGTCGCCGGTCAGTACCTAATTAAGGAGTAAGTAAAAAGAAGTGCAGAAGTACATAAGAATTTTCCATTTATAAATAATATTTTGTATGTGAAATAACAGCCATACATTACAACAAAATGGCTAAAATTCCGGATTTGTTACAATTGTGTGCAGAAGAAGTGGCAAATTGTGCAAAAGGAAATAGAAGTATTCGTAGGCAATTGAGACATAAACAGTTTCCGAGAGTTAAACTATCTTATATAAAGAAAAGATTGTACAAGACTTGTGATTTTTCAAAATTTATTGAGAAGGATATGAGTAGTTCAACAATCATACCATCTGTAGCGAAAATGGGTCCAAATTACGAGTTTAAAATAACAGTAGGCAATGAGAAGATGATGTATATATCAACACTTTTTGACCTGGGCAAAGATATGCTCAAATTGGATTTTCCGATGGGTGAATATGGATTGTCCCCATTTCGTGATGGATATGTTATAACAACGAAAGACTATTCACCAACAATTCAAGATGTTATACATGTGTTTGACACTTGTAGTGGAGATAAAGGACTATGTGGTACATACCATCATAGTCATGTACAGGATTTTGATCATCTGCGTATATTTAACCGTTATATAAATGAATATATACATGATGATGACTGGTGGAGGATTACAATTGGCGAGTATCAAATTCGAGGAGTAGTTGATCTTCTCGAGGGTTATAACAATATTCCTCTGCTTTTTTATTTAACTGAAAATATTATTGTAGATGATTTGAGTAAAATAACGCTGACATGTGCCTCAGATATGGATAATTGTGGTAATGTTGAAGTGTGTTGGTATGTGGTGCATTCCGAAAAAGGAAGAATAGGCATTGCTGTAAAACAGAAATGTTTTTTTGCCACAGTAGGCAACGAAGCAGGTGTCGGTTTGTTTGGATTACATGGATATCGTGCTATAGGAAATTTTAATCCTCGGGCACCAGAGAGTGTAAAAAAAATATTTGAACGCAATCACTATTATGAATGCGAATTTAATCCTTGTTCTTGTGATTTTAGTCACAGAAGTACTGTAGAGAGGCAGTATTTTGGTGGAGTTCTATCTCCACATACCATTAGATGTATAAAAAAAAAAATGTTAAAATCTAAGAAGCCTCTGAGAACCATTCTACGTCAAATGTGATAAATAAAAGACATGTGTTTTGGCTGTAGGTGTTTTAGTCATGTATACATTTTGCTAACTTATTTTCCAATAAGGATTAATTGAAAAGAACTTAATATTGACATATAAATATAATATCTTCATTTATCCTACACAGATTTCATTACATATTGTACCCCTCAGTTTAAACATGAGATGAATGTTTAATATATTAATAAAGTATAAAGAAAACCTCTAAAAAGTAAAAATTAAATAAAAAGCATGTCATGGTAGGCTTACAGTTGGGGGACACCTTGAATCATTCCGATAACATGTCAGCGTGCAAATGTGATGTAATTTTATTTTTTATTTTTCAGAGGTTTATTTGTGTCTAGTATTGTGACTTATGTCTATCTATGTGTTGTTAATATCCAATAACATAACACCTATAAATGGTATGTACTTCATTATATTACATCAGTTTTATTATATGTGTATTTCAGATAATATTAATATATCTAAAGAAATTCATTGATGGAAATTAAGAAAACATGTTAGTCAAAAAATTATGATTATGTATATATGTCTATGTTAACCATAAATTTATTGATAAATGTATTAGTCAGGCTATCATTGTAATAGCTTTTAGATCAATAAAGTAATATAAATTATGAAGAATATCTTTTTCTTTACCTTATATTTTATAACAAGCTTGTATTCAACTTGCATTTTTGACCATTTGAACCATATATATGTGAACCATGTTTAATTAACAATTTTAACCAAATCAGGAGAATCAAAACCTGTAGGGTCATTGCATATAGGGTAGTTCTCATTCCCGGTGAACTAGAATCATGAAATTTCGCAAGAAACAATATTATGTAATACTACAAGTAAGGGGAAAAGTCTGAAAATCGTAAATATGTAGTTACTCACATAACCAAAGGAATCTGTATGTCAGTCTCTTTAATATACATAATAACCCCCTTGCAGCTATGAAAAAATCTGTCAATTTTCTGTGGCAACGCCATCAAAACATGGTCATTTATGCAGCATATTTATTTTAAACACTTGCAAGGGAATCAGATATGTAAGTCAGTAAGTAAGCTTTAAGATTGTCATTTCATCACACTGGGGTGTGTCTCAGTTCATCGGGCTAGGGCGTGTCTCATTCCACCTAATTGTTTAGGTATATACCTACTGATTTGAGGTCTCCATCCTAGGACTCACTTGGGGCCGTTGGCCTATCAGCTGATGTGGCTAGCTAATATGGCGAGACTGGAGCGATGTGCAAGAGGAAGAGGTGTGCAAGAGGCGAATTTATGCTAGAGGCGCACAAGAGACAGTGTGTCATCATAGCAAAGTGAGAGTTAAGTAAAGTACCTAGGCCTAGGATCTACTCATGGTAAAATCTGATAACCTGTCATGTAATTCCATTTTTTCTATGTAGAAGGTAGGCTATAGTTTACTAGATGTTACTATTATAATCTATATAAAAGCGCAATACGAGTGGTACCTATAAGAAAGCCTATAAGGTAAGTACCTAAGTATTTGTAGGAGTATGATTTTATGTTAAGGTATGATTATTATTTGATTATGTAGGTTCTTAAGTGCAACCCGGTGTAAACTCAATTTAATCGAGTTTCTTATTAGTTATATAAGGATATTTTTTGAACTTAGTTTCTAAATAGATATATACTTAGGTACCTATTAATCTAATTGAATGGAACCGAATCTCGATAGCTACATATAGGTAGGTAGGTATCTACCTACATTCACTATACCTAAAGGATTTAGTTTTGAAAGGATACCTCGGTAGGTATATACCATAGCTACTATAAGTGTGTTCCTAACACTTATAGTAGGTATGGAATGGTAGCGGAGTTATGAGATGGGTAAACGATAAATTCGCATTATTATCATTGATCATTTTATTAGGTACATAATAGATTAGTTACATTGTGTAGACATAGGTATTATGTAATAGGTAGATACATTAAGATAATAGGTAATTTAGAACTGTAGGTACCTAGGTACCTACCTAGTTTTTTTAATAAAGGACTATACGAGTAGTTGCTTGCATTTAAAAGTAGTAAGTATGATGATATACCTAGCAGTAGGTGCCTATGAAGTGTTATGCATGCAATAAATAGGTATCTCTATTATCGTATTTATGTCTATACTTATAATAAACTGTAGAAGTGAAAATTCTGTACATTGAAAATAAAAAAATAAAAAATAGCAGGGGGTGTTACTAGACTGACACTGAACCCAAATATGTGATTAAAAAAATTTTTGTCTGTCTGTCTGTCTGTCTGTCTGTTTGTTCAGGCATCACGCAAAAACTACCGGTTCGATTACGATGAAACTTGGTATAATTATTCTTCAATATCCTGGGCAGCACACTGGATACTTTTTATCCCGGAAAAGTACATACAATAAAAGACAAATTTAATTTTGCGGTTCAATTCTTAGATCCGATTACTGTACTAACCGCAAATAATAAGTTTGTCGTAGGTTACGTCACCCACAGTTCAAAATTCAAAATTCAAAATTCATTTAAAGGTCACAGGTAGCATGTCTGATAAGACGTACAATAGTATAATCATATGAACCACATTACACTAGGTACAAATTAAAGTGGGAGCGGGAGCGGGGGTGGGAGTAGGAACTGGAGCAGGAGTGAGAACAGGAGTGGGAGTGGATGCAATAAGCGACTTCCACGCGAGCGGAGCCGCGGGCAACGGCTAGTTTGAAATAAGTGAATTTTTATTAAATGTAGCTACCTATATAATTTTAGTCCACTGCTAGATGACAATATACAGTCAGCGACTAATGTTGGTTAACAAATTCTATTTTTTAATTAGGTACCTTGGTTCTTTAACTTGTAACGAAATAATAAATAAAACATTTATTACCTACCTACCTACATAATAAACTTTGTCCTCGGGGCTTTTATTATTATACTTTACACGTACTACATATACTAAATCAATGACTGACCCATGTATTCCAATTTAAAAAGAGTTTGTCGATATTTTTAGCGTTAATCAAAGCTTTTATCGCCGATTGTACCCTACCTACATACGCCTAAGGCTTTTCCACCAGAGATGTGCTATGTTACGATGCTATTGATGCTTTGATATCCACCAATCATATTCATTGGTGCACATAGCTTAGCACTGATGGAAACGGATTCAGCTAAGATATGTTTTTTATATGGAAGGATGCGTGTTATGGATGTGGGCTATGGATGTGGGCTATGGATGTGTGCTATGGATGCGTGCTATGGATGCGAGTTTCCCTACTATCGATACATAGCATAGCTCGAGATGCACATCTTTCTCGCACAGCTACCTTGTGGCGGCACATCTTCCTCGCACAGCTACCTAGCGTAGCATTGATGGAAACGGTCACATATTTTCGTAGCGCAGATTTTACATCTTCCCAGCATAGCTGCACAGCACATCTCTGGTGGAAAGGCATCCTTTGAATCCGGTCTTCCGCGTCCAAACTTCACATATATACTAGGTATAGTGCGGGGGCGTGCCGCGTGAAGGTGGGGGCCGTGTGGCCAACATGACGCGGCGCGCGACGATGTAGGGTAGTTTTAAGTTCAGATTTTTAAGGTAGTTCGTATAAATATATTCTAAGAATGTAAATATTAGTGTAATTGTATTGTAAAGAGAACAGTTTATCCTGCACAAACCTATTCTAGGTTTATGGGATAAATTTAAATGTAAAAGTATATGTGTATAAAATTGAATAAAATAAATAAAATAAAATAAAAAAAATAAATATTGCTTTTTTTTGTATTTGTATCTTTATTAAGAAATACTACATAATTATACTCAAATCTTCAATCTAAACAAGGCCCCACAAAACCAGATGCGCCCTGTAGTTTCATCTACAGTTCATTTTCACAGATATATAAATTAGCTTATCTATTAGATAATGTTGATCTAGGATATAATCCATACCAAATTTCATTCAAATCCGTCCAGCCGTTTCAGCGTGAAGGAGTTTCAAATAAACAAAACACACCTACACAAACTTTAGGACTTAAGTAGGTACTACAAATTCACTAGAATAAATTATAATGAAATGAAAACCTTAAATTCAATTAATTATTATTTAATAATGTACTCTTACCTATAACACCTACCTACCAATACTTAATGATTAAGTAGGTGTATCTACCTACAACACTGAAGTTCTGGTTTATGGGTGACGCATATGTACCTAATTTGTGTATTAATTACTAGCACTAAATACCGTAGATACTTATTATGTGTAGGTAGGCAAATGTCCATTTACAAGTCGTGGTCAAGCACGATTAGACCAGTGCCGATAGCTATGAAAATGGTAAAAAGTAAAAGAAATTTATAGTAGGATGAAACCTGTTGTAAAAGGAAGAGAATATAAGAAAAATGATAGGAAAAATAAATTACGGGCGATCTGAGCTCGGGAAGGGGGGAGGGGGGTGAGTTTTAAGGGTAAAAACGGTTTATCTCGATTTCCGGCAAAACTACAAGTCCTATGGAAAAAAGTTAAATGACAAAGTTGTAGGTAGTAAAGGGACCTACAACTTTTCTATTTACACTTTTTTCACATAACATCAAAAAGTATGTGAAAAATTCAAATAATCAAGTTTTTGGTTTTTTATTTTTATCTTAAGCAAAACAAATTTGTTTTCCAAGAAATTTGGTGAAAACTTAGCTTTTTAAGTCCCAAAGACACTGTAATTTTTTTGATTTGAAATACTCTTTTTTTCAGCTTATTTTGACTAAATATCGAAAAACCACCCCAATTTTCAATCGAAAAATCTCACGTCAAAATATCAGCTTTTTAAAAAAAGTCAAAGAGTTTTTTGTTCTTTGAAATCTCTTCTTTCTGATAATGTAAAAATATATATACATTGCTATGGTAAATGTTCTCAGAAAATGCAAAGAAGAAAAACTCGAATTCGAAATTAATATTTTTGTATTTAGTCATTTCCTCGCTGAGGTGGGATGAAAAGTTACATGTTGCACTATAACTTCATGGTTGCACTCGAGTGTAAAGATTTTTCACCTTGTGCACTTTTAATTCCCTCGCTAAAGCTCAGGGTTCTATTTTGTGAATCGCTCGCTGCGCTCGTGATTCAAATTATGAACCCTTCGCTTGCTCGGTCATCAAAACTGAGCACGCGAAGGGTTCTAAAAATTGAACCCAGATCTTTAACGAGGGAATCAAAAGTGGACAAGGTGAAAAATCTTTGCACTCGAGTGTAACTATGAAGCTATAGTGCACCACGTAACTTTTCATCCCACCTCAGCGAGGAAATGACTAAATACAATAATCACAAAATGGAACCCTGAGCTTTAGCGAGGGTATCAAAAGTGCACAAGGTGAAAAATCTTTGCACTCGAGTGCAACCATGAAGTTATAGTGCAACATGTAACTTTTCATCCCACCTCGGCGAGGAAATGACTAAATACAAAAATATTTATTTCGAATTCGAGTTTCCCTTCTTTGCATTTTCTGAGAACATTTACCATAGCAATATATATATATTTTTACATCATCAGAAAGAAGGGATTTCAAAGAACAAAAAACTATTTGACTTTTTTAAAAAAGTTGAAATTTTGACGTGAGAATTTTCGATTGAAAATTAGGGTGGTTTTTTGATATTTAGTCAAAAGAAGCTGAAAAAAAGAATATTTCAAATCAAAAAAATTACAGTGTCTTTGGGACATAAAAAGCTAAGTTTTCACCAAATTTCGTGGAAAACAAATTTGTTTTGCTTAAGATAAAAATAAAAAACCAAAAACTTGATTATTTGAATTTTTCACATATATTTTGAGGTTATGTGAAAAAAGTGTAAATAGAAAAGTTGTAGGTCTCTTTATTACCTACAACTTTGTCATTTAACTTTTTTCCATAGGACTTGTAGTTTTGCCGGAAATCGAGATAAACCGTTTTTACCCTTAAAACTCACCCCCCTCCCCCCTTCCCGACCTCAGATCGCCCGTAATTTATTTTTCCTTTAATTTTTGTTACATTCTGATCCTTTTCCAACAGGTTTCATCCTACTATAAATTTATTTTGTCTCAAAGTCTATCGGCACTGGTCTAGATAGGATAAATAAAATACAATTTCTGTGTATATATTTTTATTTAGCTATCTGTTTTGTTGGGTTCTATCCAAATTATTTATTCAAATCTAATTGTAGATTAGTTATATTATCGTTATATAATTGCTTTACATGCGTTTAGGTACTTCCATTACAGAATCTACATTTAATGAATCTAAGTTGATATACTTATGTTTGGTCAGTTACTCTAGAAGATGAGTTCTAAGTGATTGTCAATAGATAGATTTGAAGTTACATCTTGCTCCTATATAATTATGTGTATAATATATATACCTACATACAGTAAACGGTTTGTAATTTTATTTACAATCAGAATGAAAACAAGTAAAACTCTGAAATATACAAACAGGGATGTGCTGGCTTACAATTTCCCTTACCTAGTAACTAATTGATCCCGCTTACAATACACAGCTCTTTCACCATCAGTCTACATCACTGTTCTTAGGTGGCACTAATAGGTAGAGACGCTACGAGGTGAAGATGAATTCCGTTTACAAGTGGCCTACATGATAGCTGGCACTACACCGGAGGAAACACTCAATAACAAGTTTTACCAAGCTACAATTTAGTTCCACCTGTTTCTAATAACGGAACCAAGTCGTCGTCCCCACATCAGGTGGTATCATACAATTGTCCCTTGCAAATGCTGCGGGTCCGGGGTTGAGCTGGCCGGTGGTAATGTTGGCCCTAAGGACGTAGATGGGAGGGCCGCTGCTGCGTCTTGATATGGATTTATCGGCATAGGTTGACTGCAAACACGATCTGAAGGATATTCTTCGGGTGGCGTCACTTGTAGGCCTATATTTCCATATAAAGCTATCTTGAAAGCGTTTTGCTCTTGCTGTTGTTGTTGATGTTGCAGTAATGAATTGAAGTGCGATATGCCAATTTCCTCAAGACTGCTTTTGCGTCTACGATGTGTAGCTCCGCCAAATCCCTGTCGCAAAGAGTTGGAACGGCGCAATAATATGTCGTCGACCACTCTCAGAGAATTCGATCGGCCTCTGAAGTCATCCAAGACAGTAGGACTGTCAGGCAGCGACAGTGAATTTGCTTTGGTATTAGAGAGTGGTGGTGCATGAGGTTGCGCAAAACTGGCACCCAGAGTAGATCCTCTCCTGCTTGAAACTCCTTGTGCTTGAATTAAAGCTTGGGAACAAAAGCTTATGTTTGATTTGCGACGGCTGTTGTGGCGTTCAAATGTTTTTTGCGCGGAAAATGGCGATGGACGGACCAAATATCTGAAACAAGTACTTAAAATTAGACAAGCTAACGTAAACACCCACGAGACTGACTGGACCTAGTATGTTGGGGTTTATAGTTTATCTTCTCTTACTTCCTGTATTGTCTTCTTGTATCTTCACTAAGTAGAATTAAGAGATTTAAGACATAAGAATTTACTTAATGTAAAATGTAAACTGATTTTGTGCAAATAAATGATGAAACGATTTTAAACGATAAACGATTAAACACGCTGTGTTCTGCAAGCAATAACTTTCAACTACTTAAGTACTTATAAGAAACTTCGTGAAGATTTTTTATTTAGGTATTTATACCTAGGTACTAAATAGTTATCTACATAATGGTACCTACATTCTAAGTACCCCAATGCCGAGTTAATGGGTTTCTCATAAAGTTCTTAATTTTTTAACCTACTTCAAAAAGGAGAAGGTTCTATTTACGTTACTAGGTAGGTGATTGTTTCTTATTGTTGATGGTAGGTACTTACATAATATCACCTTCTTGCAAATTCAGGTCGCAGCTTGGGTTTATGACAACGTAGGACAAGCTATTTCTTTTCTCGCTAACGTCATCATAATCTATCCCAGTTAAATTTAGCGATTCCATTCGAGATCGCACTAAATTAGCTATTTCGGCTCTTTCAATTTGTTGAGCATGATTATCTCGGGCCTCGTCAGCTAAACTAGTAGAATACTGCGAAAAATATTACAATAAGTTTTTAATTCTAGAAAATTATTAGAATGTTATTTTATATTAGGTTATGACTATCAACAATAACGTATACTTAGTTCTAAATAAATATTATTATATAAGTAATAATATAATATTAGTTGTGCTGACTTTATGTACAGCAATATGTATCTAAAATTGCAGTTTTAGGTTAGTGCTTGTGCATAAGACAAACATGCATGACCCGCTTTATTCATTTTACACGCATTATTAGCGAATCTAAGTACATACCTACCAAATGCTACAATTAAATTTATTTATGTAAGTCTAAATTTATGGGCTAGTTAACTAACAATACCTATAGTTATGTAAATATAATCCAATATTGTGGATTTAAGGGTGAAACTAACGGTAACGATACTCTAATTACTTAGCTACTTTTTACAAAAAGTCTAAGCACGCACTACATGGCAAACGTTTTGCAGACTGTATGGCCGTCCGCTACGTTGAGTGAGCGCTGAGAGAAAACGTTGCAAAAGGCGGGTTGCCCGTCACACACTATATTCGCGACGTAGTTCACCGCATACCTATACACTATTGCAACTAATTAATTACACATTTTAGCTGATAATAGCCACCTACGTTCCATCGTATGACCGTAGTGCGTACTACTCACTAAAAATAGATTAAACAAAGGCCTACCTAACGACTTTAGCTTTTCTTATTTTCGTCAAGTATGAATTTCTGCGTTTAGTTTCTAGAAGTGACCATTTTCTCAGTGCCAGAGATCACAAGTTTCTTCACTGAATTCCGATTAGTATAACAATATTTTGTAATTGTAACAATAGGTACCTACCTAATAAAAGAGATAGGTAGGTAAGTACGCCAAAAAGATTCTAAAATGAATCTTAACTTATTACAGACGTAAAAATTAGATAGGTACCTACTATAATTTACCAAAAAGTTTTTTCGATCGGGGTAGACGTAAAGTTTTATACTTAATTAAAATTATATTCATATTAAAACAATCGAAACAAACTTGATGAAAAATAAATTTAACGAAAGTCGTTACTTGATATTAAAGTAGTGGGTTAGGTAACACAAACAAAAGATAATATAATAATGTTTTATATGAGTGTGATATTGCAATCTGAACTAAGTATGCAGCTATTCTGGATGCGTTTTTAAGCGTTACGCATTCACTTTGGTAATTAATGTCAGAGAGAACGATCAATACTTATTATGAGTTATTTGTTGTTCCAAAACAAATTTATTTAATTGTATGTCGATTATAAAAGAAACCACTTTGAGACGATACCATATATCTCGATATACCTATAGTCAATCCACTCCTTTATTTTGCGTTTGACATTTCAATTTTCTGTCAAATAGTTATGTCCAAATGCGTAACCTGACCGATTTCAAACAATAATCGACTTAGTCTCTGAAGAAGTTGCAATCGATTTCAAACTTCCGATATTCAAATTTTTATACTTCTTTTGGGTGCCAGACGTATAATTGAATAAAATAATTCGCAATAAAATCTGTTAAAAATATTTTTATTTTTATAATAATGATAATAATATTATCATTTATTAAATAATGGCTATTATTGGATCTTCCTACAAAATTTTATGTTTTGTAATAAACATTCTTTTTTCGTGTACAATGTCAAAGTCAAAATCAAAGTCAAAAATCATTTATATTCTGTACTAGCTGTTGCCCGCGGCTCCACCCGCGTGGACGTCGATTTGCGCGTTTTTTTACTATATCGCATGTTCTAATGAGCCGATTGTGATCAAATATGCGTAAGATTTTGAGTCTAACCAAGACCTTTCTAATAAAAAAAACCGCATCAAACCCCGTTCAGTACTTTTTACGTCCATCCTCCTCCTCCTGAATGTATCAATTATTCGACGACACTTATAGGCTGTTCATACCGATCATCTGTCATGGGTTTACGCCAATAAGATAAGCCTATCGAGTTTAGGCTCCATCGTTTTGTCATGGTAAAAACAATTTGCGGAATTACCTACTGGGTCACCCGCCGTATAATAGCCCTGACCTCACACCTTGCGATTTTTATTTATTTCCGAAAAAGGAAGAAAATACTGAGATAAACGTTTTATGGATGCCGAAGAAGCTGTGGCTGCGTTTCAAAAGGCCGTCGAAGACGAGTGGGCTAAGTGCTTTTCGTACCTACGTATAATATTAATGAAAACTATTACCCTACACAACACAACTTAAATATTTTGATGAGATGATTAGCCATTGAAAACACGTACAAGAATCCATAATACACTATAAAAACAAAGCTTACATGTTACAACAACTTTTGTGTTGACGTAAATGTAAGTAAGTTTGAACGATTATTTTAGATTCGTAATTTGCAGCGATTTCATTCGATCCCAACACTAGACATGGTAGAGTGTAGCCGTTTTCATTGAGTGAGCAAATAATCGTAAATTTTAAATCAACCAAAACAATTAAAGCATTTTAATTTTGGTAATGAGTTATAAATAGGGTAGATACATATGATACGCCAGTTTATATAATTTCTTGGTCACGCATTTCCAAGTTTACTTGTAGGATTAATGCAACAGTTACATTCTAAAACTGCTGTCAAACGCAAAAATAAGGAGTGGAATGACTATAACAATTTTATTGATTATGCCTTTATATTCAAAAATAAATGCCTGACTGGGGAAAATTAACTATACATCCATCCAAGGTACCAATTTAAGTTAACTGCTATTTTATTAGTTTGACTTGATAATTAATGGTGATAACTATATCACCGCAGATTAAAAGGTTCATGTTGAGGGCCTCTGGTGGTGACCTTACCGCCGGCGTGTGTTCCCCGTAGCAGCCGCTGAGGCAGCTAGCCGCCTCCCGGCGCCCACAGTACGAATTTCCTCCGCCTTCGCGCTCCTCCTGCTGCAACTATCGTGTCACAGTTTTCCAATACTTTACCTAATATAACTTAAAACAAATTGACCTCAATATCGAATTTCTGACATCAACAAACTAATTTTATTTGACCTTTGGACGAACTGTTATAGATTCCCTTTTATTTATTATAGATTTTTTAAGTACGTTTAGTGGTTCTAGTCTTGTGACCTATCAAGCATTTGTAATGTGACAAGTGATATTTTTTTATGAAATACTACGTTATTTTAAATTGTAAGCATGCAATAAGCAAAAGCAGTCAGTATAGGTACTATTTTCTTGTAAGTATATTTATAGTAATTTTTATATGCTAATGGAACTTAGCTAAATTGGACCCCCATGTGTGACTTGATTATTATCCATGCACTGGTCTGAGTTTATAAAACATACATAGAAATCTATAACAATGATAATGTCTTTGAAATGTTAATTCTACTTAATGCTATCATAATACCAATGCAGGTACTTAAAATTCGTAACGATGTATAGTACCTACGTGTCTATAGATACTATTATTGGTAGGTACCTACGTAGAAATAATGTTAAACGTTTCTAGAATTCTATGAGGTATCATGCAAAACACAGACTACATTATTAAACATAAAGGCGGGATTGCGATCATCGAGTTCGATAGCGACAATTGTTATGGTCCTCAAGTGTAGGTTGTACCAACTGTCATGTTTGAGTTATTGCTTTTTTGTTCGCGCAAAAGCATCGTACATTTGTTTCCTTGCTCTTCTGGCCGTAGCAGTTTGCATATAAATTACAAAATTAAAGCTTGTGTATTTTATAAGAGGAAATCAAGTTTCGCGTGATATATAGAAAGTCATATAAAATTCAAAAATACTACTAAGTACAAAGACTCCACAAGTGTTAGGCTCAATATGTATAATAATATGTAGACAGGTACAGTCATGAAAAAAGTGTAGCATTGCCGCGAAAAATAGATAAAAATAAGTTTAAAAAATATAATACCCGAAATACAGTCCATAGACTCGGACTACTTAAATGCAAATTTGTAATGTAGAATGTGATATCAAATTCAGAAGACTTAAAATGGTGTGTGATGGTTCAATTACTTTCAGTCGTAAACTGTAGCAAAGGACTGTATTTAAGGAGATAAATATTCAGAGTAGGAGTTAACCGACTCACCGATGCACGCGATGGTCGCATTCTCGCGAAGCGTGACCAAAACCATTTTGATGAGGTCCTTGGCAACATACTCACGTGGTGAGACGCATCGGCCAAAGTCGTATCCTGTGTGCGATAAATCCCAATTGGGATTTCACACGATGTGGAACACAACTTTTGGTATAATCGACCGTAAGTACGTATCCACATGTCTTCTTTTGATATTTTCATCTGTTAGAAGTCCAAGTTAAATATAAAACAACCTGTTAATGTTCGGTTAAATCATAAAGTTACGATAGTATAATCAATCGCTGTAGATCTCGCGTGCTGCGTGATCTCGTCGCTTGCGGTATTCATTATGGTCTAATCATGATGATAATAAATTTAAGAAATACTCGCAAGCACGTTTTAACGTAAACATTCACACAGCCATTATAAAAGTGAAGTTGAACTTACTGAAGTAAGAAATCCAGATCCTGGCGCTTGATCAACTCCCAGTAATAATCGGACAAAAGTTATTACATAATCTTTTACAAATGCTTGATATAATAATGTATCCAACATGGATGCTGAGAATACAGAACCTGCTGCGAATGGCAGTCGAAACATGTATGATATGTGTGACCCACGTTCTTTTTCTCGCTACAAAAGATATACATTATGCCAAGATTATAATTTTTTTTTAGAGATTACTCAAGTACCAATTTGTGTAAACCAAGGATGCCAAACGTACCTTTTCCATTTTCGATAGATGCAAAGCATATTTATCATGTGCACGGAATTGCATGAACCGCATGTTTGATGATTGTGATAATTCAGTAATAGACTTAATCGATGGAAAGAATCTGAAAAGATTAATTAATTTGCTTAAAAATTAACTTAGAAATTTGCACATGTATATAGGTGTCTTCGCAACGCGAAGCGATTTGTATATTAGATATTATTGTATCCCAATATGATGATAAACTACATACTTTCGCTATAGCGGATATAATCTATTGAAGTAAAAAATTGAAAAGGAAATATTACTTGAACATCGTTTGTACGGCAACAATAGTATTGCAATCGGACAAACTGTCTTCTTCGGCTGAATTAGAAAGCTCTTTGTTCACAACGACAACGTTTTCAGCTAAAGTGATTCCAGCTCGTAACAGGTCATCTAGGCTGAAAATATATTAATGGCACAATTTGTTATAATGAATTGTACGTGGCAAGGTTTCAATATACTGATGATACTTACCAATCAATGCTACCTTTCATCCAGTATACCAACGGAAAATACGAAATAGCATCAAGAAATGCTATGTCAGGTCGTCTTTCCAAGAGTAAGATAATGGGGTTCAGAGATGTTTTAGATCTGAAGTGGGCTCGAAGCGGTATAATGAAGTTATAGATCCCGTTGGAACCATAATCAGCAGCAAGTATTATAGTTTTGTTTTGCCATTGATATTCTTTGGCGTTGCGGTAAGCACAGTGCTCACAAACCTGTGCTAATTGTAAACAGCACAGTGGCTTCTTTTCTTTCAGCAGATAGCAAAGTGTTGGGCTTACTCCAATGAATGGTGAGACCGGTGGGAACCCCTTCACAATCCTGAAAAGTAAAAATATATTAAAGCATTTGTTTATTACCAGCGATTGATATATAACTTGACAATTTCATTCACATAATTTCAGTCTTTAAAAAGGCGAAGCGAAGCTTTTAAATTTGAAATATTTTAGAGAATATAAAAGTGACTGAAAAATATTAATCAAGAAAAACCTGTAATACTTACAAAGTAATAGCTAAGAAACATCACGTTCATCTATTGAAATAAAATAATAAACAAATTCGGGTGTGAATAACTCTATAATATATTTATTATAATGGTGGTAAACATAAAAAGTGAAACATTAAACATCAAATTCACGTTTTCAACATGCTTAGGGGCTCTTAGGGGATTGTGCAAGAAATCAACTATCTATTCTCATAACTCAAGGAATCCATTACGAAGGATGTCAAAATAGCTATAAGTATCAGGACAAGTAATGACATGTCTCGTATTGAATACTACATAATTCTACTGATTTACCCACCTTAAGACACGAACAGGTGAGATGAATTGAGTCGAGTTTAGACAAATACGTAATTTCAATTATTCAAAACAATCCTGTAACACTATAAAACCCTAATCATGCACTCTCAAACTTCATCCTAGCAATTACTCTTTTACCTACTATCAGACTTCTGAATTCTTCGGAACTTGGTTAGAAAAAATTGGAGTCCGTATATCCTATGCGATGCTTGGAGAGCCGAATATTCTTCTGAAGTAAATAAGGCAATTTTTCTGGCATACTAAGACAATGCACTTATGTTCGGACAAAATACTGGTCTGGTGAACCAAAAAGCATACCACCCAGAGTGAAGTGGACAAAGTGGGCAGTCCGGGCTTAAAAGCAGAAAAGGACCAGAAGGCCCGGCGAATATGGGTTCTAGGATCGCCTCACATATCTCAATATGAAACAGAACCAATTACGTAAAAACTTAACTGAGAGCCAATTCATATGCAAAACTGGTAGTCAGTGAATCGGGATAAATCTCTTAGAATCAGTATGTTACAGGTTTGAGTTTCTCATTGTTCCCAGGATGCACGAAGCAGCATGTTATTTGTTTGTACCATGCGTAAACAATTTTATGAAATAGTTCCGATTGACAATTTGTGATCGACTGAAATAATAAATGATATGTATCATGAATGTTCCAACAACAATAGCTAGTAGGTACTAAACAAATAAGTTATATATTAGGTATACCTAATTATAGGCACGTACTCAAGTACATTGTTTATTTTATTTCTATTTGTTTATGAGATCACACCCTGTGATTAAAAAAGATGGTTCCAAAGAATCTTTTCATATTTTTTATTTGTGAGATTACTACGGAATTAGGTGTTTATTACATAGTGTGGCTAGTCATTCAAGACTAGTTGGTTTGTGAACTTCCAAAGTATACACTTTGTTATAAGTATTAACTCAGTCCCGAGGTAAATTTACCTTTAGACTTACACAGTTTTTAAAAGCTCACAATTTAAGGTTTGTAACAAATCTATAATTTACTTTTCAAATACATGGGCACTTCTTTCCCAATAGTAATACAAACAATAGGGCTTACCTGCAAAAGTCATTTAGCCAGGCGCTGTGCGCGACTTCGCTGCCTGCCATCGTTGAGTAGCTGCTGGTGGTGACGTCATCACTGGAGACAGGGGTCAGGGCCGTGCGGTTGGGTTTTTATGCTCAAGGGATTATACAGACACACAATGCACACAATTGCAACACGAACAATTCATAATGTAATACATATCTATTAGAAAAATAACTGTCACTTAAGACTTTATTTATGTTTTAGCAAAATAGATTGTAGGCTCTTTATTTATAAGTGAAGAATTGTGTAAATGAGACAATTGAGACTATTAATGCATTTACTTTACTTATTTGTTTATTTACTATGTAGTATATTGTATCTCTCACCATGAAATAATAACTGGACAGCGATATAACTAGGATCGACGTACAAGTTATGGCACAGTAATTATTGACATATTACAATCATACAAAAATAGCATCGGTTTATTATGATACCTCATGAGAAATAATAAAAATGAATTTTATATCTCATTTGTGTCATCTGAATTGTACATAACAAACAGCTGTAAAGCAACCTAAAGAGTTTCAGCTGAACATTTAAATATGAGTACGTACCGTGCAATAGTCATGCAGCTTGTGACGCTGGACTGCTAACTACAGGAGTGAATGTATACACTAAAACAGTGAGAAACAAAAAAGTACTGCGGTTCAAGAATTTTGTTTGTAGAAAATAATCATATATAAATTAAAATCTCTTAGTGTGGTAAAGATTTTAAAACTCAAAAACACAAGATTTTTCGTTCAGTATTGCAAAAATTATAAGGACATAACATTAACAGAAGGTTCTAACCATGAACCTAAAAAACCTATAGTCCGAACGCGTTGAACAATACAACTGACGACACTAGAGTCGGCCCACTTTCGTATACGTACCAGTAGGCACGCACACACTCACACACTAGTCAGCCACGCCACTACGTGGCATACGTCATGCGATTCAGTCAGTTTAAGTGATGATAACAATTAAAATACGGCATGTTTTGTGTAGTAAAATGGTGTGAAACCGTAATGACAGTAAGAAAAAATATATAGGTATCACATTTCAATCAAATTTGGGTAACGCAGCCTTGTTTTCAACGCTTTCCGTCTATAGGTTTTTCACATAATTATAAAAGTAACTGTCATGACATGGGCATGACATTAAACATGAGTAAGTATCGACAGAAAATTGCGTGCGTATGGATGCAACGACAAGCTGGCGAGCCGTAACAACTTACGCGATTTTTTCAGATGGCGATCTCCAGGGGACATCATCTTCCAATTCGTCCTCACTTTCATCAATTTCAGCCTCGTCGTCCTGATTATCTGATGCTATATTTATACTGCTGGTTACCATATCAGGGACCGGCAGTATCGATGGTCGTCGGCTTCCTATAATTAAAATTTTACATACAATTAAAGTATTATCATACTCTTTTATTGTTAAAATATTTATTTAGGTACCTATATGAAAATTACCTCTACGTAAATTCATATCCGGGCTAAGGAAATTTGTATCAGGTTTAGGCAGAAGTAAATGGCTATCCGTAGCACTGTCGGTCCCAGGCGAGTCTTTTAAGCAGGTTCTTGAATTTGACGCTGATGTACCCTCGCCTAGTTTTACTGCGAAATATTATTTGGTGAGTAATAATAAGTCCACTATCGATATACGTTACGTGTTAAATTGTGTACGTTTATTCAATTTCGAGGAAAAGAGATTAAATTAATGAATCATAACTGACCAAATTGTGTAAGTTAAAAATACTATACCAGTACATAGATAGTTACACTATTATATAGTAATATTGAGATTTATATATAAATACAATTAATATGTATGTTTATAATTTCCAATTAATATGTATGTTATATTATAATATGTACCTATTCAGTTGACTTACATAGTTTAAGTGAAAAATCCTTTTTTTTTCCTATATTCCTATAATCCTATATTTAATACACTACATAAATATGGTTATCATAATGTACGTAAATGTATATATTTGTATACCTTAAATGCTCATTTAACAAATCTTTGAAATTTCAAAAATTGTATTTTTCATTGATATTTATTTTTATTACCGATGTAATTATTTATAGTGAGCGATTATCGTATCTTTTTCATTGATTTCCATTTTTAAATTCAGTTAATTCATCTTGGGAAGATTACGGAATGCTCTTTCAAATTAATAAAATAAACAATTTTGAGCATTTGAGGTAGTGCCTATCTATTAAGGAAAATTAAGTGCAAATGTTTTCATTGCTTAATTTTTGAATAAAAAAAAAGCTACTTTTCATTATGATAAAAATATGTAAGGAAAGGCAAGGAAATATGCAAATAATAAGGTAAAGAATAGGTCGCAAACCAGAAGCAAAACAGGCATCAAATCTATATTTATTACGAGTAATATAAAACAAGATCCAAAATTATATTTAATTAAGTACCTACTTGATATGAAGCACACCCAAGGCCCAACTGATTTTTAGACATGCTTATGCTTACTACTAAAAGAATTTATGAAGCGATTAGACACCCAGAATAATAGAATAACCCATGTAACCAAGATGAAAAAAATATTTTACATAATTTAAAATGTCTCCTAACGGGTTAGTTGCGTTATCCCCATTACATTACGCACGTTTATGTTAGGTAGGCGTAGGTACATGCTCGGCGGTATTATTCTAATAGGAGCTTGAACTACTTAGAACGAAATACTGATGTAAATCTTAAAACTTTTCTCGTTATCTGTACCTTTTATTGCACGGCATTGCGCACTAGGAAATGTAGCACTAGGGTAAGTTTTTTAAACTACATAATACCTATACTATTACTCGAATGAAGCTGATTCTGAGGGATAATGCTACTAACACCTCCTAACTGGGCACTCTAGTCATTATAATGTGTGTGTGTGAGTTGCTATTTGCCTTACAAGGTTTTATATGACTTAAATAAGTAGTATATCCAAGGCAATTAGCAATAAGCAAAAACACAGAGAATAGACCGACTGCAACTACAATTTATAAAAATGCATTCGGGCTACTTTCCGCCATTAGCAATACTGTGAAACTCACAGCTAGTGACAGTACAAGCGAGTGGTTTTTTAAAATCAGGATTGATGCGAAATGGTGAGGCGTTGGGTGTAGTAGTCGCGGGAGCTTGGAGAATCACTTGTGGAAGTTCGTACTGAGCGACGTTACTACCGTCTGGTTTCTTCGGTTGGCAAGACCCCTCCTCTGCATCACCAGTCTTCTTTTCATTAGAAATCAGACTACATGTAGTTTGATCTTTTGGAATTACTGGTTTATGTTCAGTCTGTCTCTCCGCAACAACAAAAGCGGAATTTTCCTCTTTGGTTATGCTCATATAATAGCAAGTATCACTACTTTTCATTATATGACGAGGTCCTGGATTTAAGAGAATAGTTTCTTCATAAAATTCAGGTAGCTCAGCTGGACGCACGCCTACCAAGGCTACTCCGTACCTTTATAAAAATCAAGGGAAATTGTATAAGTCGTTCGCATAGTATTCGTAGTGTATACAAACTTTTAAAAATTACATACTTTCTATGAGAATGAAAACTGGCGTAGGTGAAACTTTTTCCTTCATATTCTCCGAAAAAACGACTGTCACTTAAAATGATATGGTAGATTTCGTTACCGGAGCATTTACCATAGAGTCTATGCCACTCTTCTGGAGACTGTTGACCTTCTCTGAAATATTAAGATGTACTTGTTTCAAAACTAGTTCATAGTGCCTGAATAAATTATTAGAAAAATAAGTACTTTCACATAGCGAAGTAAAACATTACTGTAGTGACAATTACAGTAAGTTTTCAATACTATCATTATCTCCGTCAGGTGACAAATACCACCTTCTGAACAAAGACTTTTCCTAAGGAGTTCAACGTCGAGTGGTTTAAGAATCTAAAAATTGCGAATTGTATTTATTTCAGTACTAAGTATAATACTATAATACACACGTCTTAAAACAGTCGGGTTAATAGGACTACAATTAATAATGTTGATACTATTACGGTTGAAACAATGATGGACAAAAATAACTTTAACTATTAAGTTAAAGTTATTTTAGGACGATATTACACTATATATTAACTTACTGTCCTCTACTTGTGTGAAGGAGAAGCGTTACAAGGGTGGAAGCTCCTGGACACGTGCAGTTGTTTGCTAAAAGAGCATACTTGAACTCGTCTTCACATACCACGAACTCAGCAAATTTCACGTGCAGCTTATTTTCGGGCCTAAATATTTGAACGTATTGTGGCACCGAAGGCGCAAAGTCTTTCACTGCCCAGGATCTATACAACGACATTTGATAGGATTGGTAATTTATAGTAAGAGTATCTGTATTATTACTTATTGGAAGGTAAATTAAACGACGTGAGTTTTGAGTAACAGTGGCTTTTCTCGCCAATGGAGAACTTTCAAACTATACTGGGCCTTGATTCTGCTAAAGGCAAACCACTGTAATACCACTGACACTCTAAAAATGATATTTAATTGTAGACTTTACAGTTATACAGTTAAAGTCTAAAATCAAATGAAAAGAGTTCATTAAACTTTTTTATTCGCTCTACAAAATATCATTTGACTTTAAATTTTAACCTGATAACAATAAAGTCTACAATTAAATGGCATTTTTTAGAGTGTCAGTGGTATATCAGTAGTTTGTCTTTAGCAGAATCGAGGCCCAGGTCAGTCTTTATAAAGTAGTTATTAAGTTGCTTTCTGAGAAACGATCATATTGAAAGACATATAAACTTCATTAATTCTATTTTTTTTTGGAATGGTTAAATCATCTTTCAAAACAATTCAAAGATGAAAGTAAAATACCTGAGAATAGTATGTTCGTCTGCAGCAGTTTTGTCTGCGTAGTTCCTGGCAGCCAGAATAAAACACGCTTCGGCTTCGTTCATTCGTGCCCTTATTAAGTCTGTGTCTTTTAAACATGATCCTTGGATATATATAACTCTTTGAGCCCATATTGGTACCTTAAAGAATAATACATACTTGTAAATCCTAGTCAAATGCGAAAATGCAAAATGAGAGAGTAAAAATTAATACAAAAGGATCATAATACAGTAAAAGCATATTTTAAAATCCACTGGAATCTAAATCTGACCGAGGATGCCTATGGAATACCATACCAATTCACAATAAGAAGCCAAAATAATAGTAGTGCAGGCAGTTATTTATTCCGGTCAGGGCCCGCCTTCCTATTCCTCGGTTGCATGATTTGATTTGATTTTCTTTTACCGGAGGCGACTGTCGTCTGGACACCCATCCCTGAGTGAAAAAACACCAGAGCCTCGTCTTACGAAAGAGGTAGGCTTGGACTCCGAATATATTTCCTTCCAGCAGTATTTAGAGGTACATATAATGGTAAATCGATGTCACCTGTAATATCATTCTCATGGTCGTATCCAGTTCCATAGGTGACAATAATACCACGTAGTAATCTTGTAATAAGGGGTGTGCATAGAATTCATTTAGAAAATCCATTATTGTGTCAGCGTGTAGAGTCGTAGAACACACTACCACGTGTCTTTCTGACTGTGCGCGATGTGATGAATATGAGCCTCCCAGTTTTTGCCTCTCCATCCACGTGAACGCAAGTTGTTCAAACTGAAAAGTAACCATGCAAATAGCTTTAATTATACTTCATCATAATGTTACTTATCTGTTTTTATATAACTTAAAAACTAGTGGCATTCTTTATTGTTAATTAGATCGTGAACTGATTAAATATTTATATGTAACGTCATTACTGGTTAAATACGATAATAAATGCTTTTTATATAATTTACATCATGATAACAGCTGCCCTGTCATGACAAAACAGTATATCTTCAGATACACTATACTTATCTTCAGATACACAGGTGTCATCCAATTTCTTAAATTCTATACTTAGAAATACCTAAGTACCTACACAAAGTTCAATAAGGGAACATAAATTATTATTTAATATCATATTTTATGACATAAATTTCAAATAAAAATAATACGAGTAAGTATAATAAACATAATATTATTCAGTAGGTATTTCACAATGATATTATATAAGTAAAAAGAGGTATCATTGGTATTTCACAAATTTTTCATGTTTCCTTAAGTCTGATTGACACATTTTCATAGTTTACTTCAACGGTTGTTGATTGCTTATGGTGGATTGGGACTTGAGACTACGTTAAATGATTTTTTGAAATCAAGAATCTTCAAGAATCATCATCTAGTGAGGTGCACACAGCAATATTATTCCAACTTTTAGCACCAAGCTGTATCGGCTATAACCAGAATGCGTTCAATCATTATTATCCTTACCTATTTATTGTTCTTTCACAAATTTGAAGCAATACGTAATGAAAAAACGTTTAATTCATGAACAGTTTTTAAATTAAATAAGTTTGTTCATTGGCTACTTTTTTTAGTTCCAACAATTCATTTCTTAGAACTCTCTTGATTTGTAAAACTGTCCTAATTTTGTCTTGATAAAAAGGTGAGATCGTTTTTAGCAGTCATGTATTTTGTATAAGATGCGGGTGCGAACGTTTTTAGCTCCTGATATTATATATAAATAGCGTGAATATTGGTTATTGCGATGCGATTCTATTTATGTCAAAGATATATCTCCACCGTTTTCAGCCAATTGCAACGAAACATACAGCAAGTTTTTGCATCCATTGCGAATAAACAGACAAGTATTCAAAAATTATATTCTTGGATTCAAAATCGTTAAGTAATTTACATAACCTAAGTACCTATGTTTAATATCTCCAGTTTACAGATGTAGGTACCTAACTGATACACAATTTTGTTGTGTCCAAAATCTAAGCTAATATAAGCTCAGCTTTTTTTCGTTATGGTTGACTGGAATCTTAAATTAGTCATATTTAAATAAAATAACAGATAAAATCTTAAAAAAACAAAAAATACGCGTTTCTTCGTACTCTGTTTACCTGTGTGGGTAAGACGACTAGGGCCACACCTATCATGATTACCATGAATAATTGTGATGGCCAAATATCTGGTACAAAATCACCGTAACCCACAGTTGAAAAAGTCACCACTACAAAGTAAGTAGCTTGAAATAAATTAAGATGGCGATGTCCAGCTCGTTGAAAGTGCTGGATGCCACATACACTGAAAATAAAAAAAAGCTACTTGAAGAATGATTGCTTGGTATCGAATTTTACTTCACCGGTACTAAAGGTGAGGTGGATATAATCGGGCTATAACCAACTAAAGCCGCACGTTACTTCTTGCTTCATTCAAATTATCGGAGATCAGGCGTATTCTAAGTAGAAAGCAAATTTCTGAAACCCAATCGTGGCCCTCATATTATTTTGTCCTTGACATCCCCTGTTTGGATATTATGTATCTATATATATAAAATCTTTCAAATCACATACTACGTGTTAAATTATAGTTGCTTACCTTGTGAAGACTAGACATAGTAGAGTAACGCATAGTATCATCAATTGCTGCGATAGTGCTGACTGAGATTTTTGCATAGCTCTGTGGAGATCATTCTGTCAAGTTAAAAATACCCCATTTAGCCATTCAATCTGTATCTGATATCATTAAAAAGTACCTATTTCAATATCTTACACTCAGTATCCTTTAATAATTATATATAATTAGTAAAGGATACTGAGTCTTGACATTTATATATAATTAGCTTTCGCCCGCAGCTTCACCTGCGTGGATGTCGGTGTCGCCACCAATAAAACGACTCTCTACTCCACTCCACTCACCACTAAAAAAAAGATAAAAAGTATCCTATGTCCGTCTCCTGGTTCTAAGCTACCTCCCCACCAACTTTCAGCCAAATCAGTTGAGCCGTTTTTGAGTTATAAATAGTGTAACTAACACGACTTTCTTTTATATTATATAGATATAGATATACTCATAGATGCACTATTTCAAAACTTTTTGTAAACAACCTACCAATCGGATGACCTCTCATAAAACAAATAAAAAAATTATAACGTAATCTCATGAAATTTTTGGTTATTTTAATGATAGCAACCCCAGTGCTTGGCACGGGTCTCCCCTCTCCTCTAACGAGGGAGCTGAGAGGGTTTTAGACCTAGAATTAGAAGTCCGTCTGATTGGTGCTTTCGTAGACTTCCGTCCGCGAATCTCTCGCAAGGTTAGCTCTCCATATCGCAGTGAATGCTCTATATTTTGTAAATTATAGTCCTAGAATCTTGGGCCGCCAAACATAATTTATTTTTTCAGAAATAAATAACCAGCAGTGCTATTCTATTATTTGCTGATAAAGTTCCAGGCCTTAATAATCGGGCAACGTGTCGTGATACAGTAGCCTATCACGACGCGTTGCCCGATTATTAAGGCCAGGAGTAACTGCTCCGTTTGATTTTACTTCCAATCTTTATAACATAAGCAGTTGGTCGCTGTCGCAGCGATGAACGCAACGCTGTGTCTTTAGAGAATATCACTGCTGGTTATTTATTTCTGAGAAAATAAGTTATGTTTGGCGGCCCAAGATTCTAGGACTATAATTATATAACTAGAGCATTCACTGCGATATGGAGAGCTAACCTTGCGACAGATTCGCGGACGGAAGTCTACGAATGCACCAATCAGACGCACTTGTAATTCCTTGGTGACAGACCGCGTCCGCTCATCCGGTCGCAGAATATCCGAAGCGCACTGTATGAGACCTACAACCCTATTTCTATCGTCTATATTATTTCGTTCCTTCCTAAGTTTATTGCCAAGTACGAAAGGAGCAATAATCCACCCTAAGTTTGGGTAGATGAAAACAGAAGTCTATACCTAAACGAAGGCTCTTCACTTTTGCAATTAATATCCGTTTTTACTATAGTAATGACATGAAACATTTACTTACAAACATGTTTTCCAAGGACCTTTTTGCGAGCCAACAATTGAGAAATACTGGTATAAAAAGATTTCTTAGCGGCGGGAACGGCAACTGAAAACAGAGAAACATAATGTACGACTACGAGTATACCGAAGATCTTTTTTTTATTTAAAACAGTCACTACATTTTGCCTTACATGGTTTGTATGAAAATGATTAAAATGCATATCGGCACGGGCACGGCCCATTAATATAACGAGCTGAGATTTATCGTAGGGTATATAACTATGTAATAAAATAATGTAATCAGAGGGTATGCATTCCAATTTTTTTGAAAACTGAGGCACATCAACATACAGAGCCAATTCAATGAAAGCTTGTGTAATCATTGCTGTGATCAGTTAACTGGATTTTGTGTCACATTGCAACTGCTCGGGCCGATAGAGCAACCGGTGACGTTGAGCGTCATAAATTACTACAAAACTAACGACTCACATTGATATTCTTGTATAGCATAATAACATTCTTGTGTAGTAAATTTGAAAAAAGGTGATAAATCGTTCTTCCGACGTGCTTGCACTGTCATCAGATATACCAACTTGGACGAATAACACTGCCAACACAGTGACTGTTACCTTTTCAAATATGTGAGGAAATGGGTGACGAATGAAATTAATGATATACTCGGTAAACACTGTAAAATCCTTAGGCTTCGCACACCATCGGTCTATGAATACAAAATTAGGCGTATACTATGTTAAGAAATCACTAGCCGTATAGTTTAGAACTACAACCTACTTTAAACAGAATTTTTATTACTTATTTATTCGTTTTACGGTCAAATCCTCCACTTTAACAGCTGTTAGTTAGGTACACTATAATATTAAACAATACTGTTGTATCATCTTTAACTTACCGTTAATGCAAAAGGTATAGTGTTCACCATTTCTAAGACGAAGTGAAACGATAAAACTTGCTGCCAAATGTTACCCTGAAAAAAATAATATGTGAAATATATACTGTGTGAACTCAGTTTCGTAACGAAATATATATAATATAGTATTCCTAAATATTATTGTATTTATTTTAACTTCTACGTTAACTATATTATTAAACAATGAAGAATAAATCTAAGTATTTAAATCAGCATGAATTCTAGAGACACTGCCAAGGCGACCCAGTTTGATTAAACCACGGAGTAAGGAATTTCCTTACTGCGTACTTTTTAAAATAGAAAAGTTAAATTTATGACTTAACTAAATCATTAAAATGTTTGATAGAATTCTCATCCAATGTTATTTGAGAAGTTAATTGTAATTGGAAGTTACGTAGGTATATGAGTAAGTAAGTAAATAATCTAACCGTTAAGGGTCTAGCCGTTGAGGGAGCAAGAAATAATGTATGATAAAATTTCATGTTTGTGAATGATATTAATGATAATATATATAAAAAGTTACCTTATAGCCTAAATAAGCGAGTAGTATAGCTTCAGTGAACGATATCATAGCTAATATGACTTGCACAACCCACAAATACAGGGGTCTATTGACCCATATTATTCCGTCCCAATTAATTATCGGGTGCTCTTGAAATTCCTCTTCTGTTAAGTTGGCCGAATATTCGAACTCAGTCTTATTGCCTGGCTTGCAACCATAACTGAAAGGTTAATAGATTTTAACAGTTGCTCTTATTCAAATGTGATTGATTTTATATTGACAACGGTTAGAAGCCAAAAGGGTGTAAGCGACATCGAATGTGCAAAGGGAAATAAACGCTAACGATTGCATATTTTTTTTTTATTGAAAAGTGATTTTCTCGTACACTGTCATGTTCGCTTAAAACCTTTTAACCGTCGATAGTATGTTATGTAGTGTCATAATGTTCGGTTAGCAATCGCACTTTAATTATTATAGCTGTGCTGTGGCCTGTGATAGTACCTACTGTATGTGAAAATTAATTACATTATTGGAAATTCATTTTACTGCTACACCTGCATACGGTATAGTTTTTGAACTTCAACTAGGTACTCTAATAATATATTGAAGTGTTTGGGCATTAACGTGGGCGACCTCAGTGGCTTACCGATAGAGTGTTCGAATGCTGAGTCAGAGTTCACGGATTCGATTTCCGCTTGCAGCAATATTTAAATGGATCATTGGATGGATACTTATTTACGTCTCGACTAGTAAGTAAGTTAGTCTTAAGCACTGAATATAAAAAGAAGTGCAAGAACCCCGCAGCTATTAGGTATTTTTGTATGTTTGTGTGTGTGTGTGTATTATTGGTCTGTGCTTGTGTATCACCATGCTGCACAGATGTTCGACAAAACTCGCACTAATTGATGTCTACTTTTAGATTGAAATAAAACTATATTAATTGATTCTGTCGCGGTTTCTTTAGTGTTATTTTATAAACATAGGTACTAATCCTGATGTTTCGGTTGTTTTTCTTAATTTTAATTCGTATAGAATACTATGACTGCATAGTACTAATGTAATATTGGTTTGCAAAAACGAAGGATACATTTCTTATTATTCGTGGTGAACGAAATCGGAGTATTAAATAAATAAATTTCTAAAACATACATTCACTATCTAAAATCAAAAACATAGCTTATAATGTGGGATCTAGAATGTAGAAACATTTAATGTTTAGACGTATTTTTTGCGAATACGTACTACTATTATAAAGCTGAAGAGTTCGTTTGGTTGAACGCGCTAATCTCAGGAACTACGGGTTCGAATTTAAAATAATATATTTGAGATGAATAGCTTATTTATCGACGAAGGCTATAGGCTATATATATATATATATATATATATATATCCTCACGTTACTGCCTAGGGGAGCGGAGTAGTAATCATATATTATCAACGAATCGGGCAAATTTTCATACATTAAAAACAACCAAAACTAAGGAATTACGGGCATGTATGGGCTAAATAAGTGCCACGGGGCCAAAGTATGCCACTGGTGAAGCCGCGGGGGACAGCTAGTACATTAATAAACATAAAAAATTCCACAAAAACGCAATTAGACCTTCATGGTTGCCTACGACGTAGCGGTCAAATCCGCTGTCTACGACGTAGCAATCGAACCCGCTACCTACGACGTAGCGGTCGAACACTCTAAAACCACGCCATAGAGATCAATCAATCAATCCGAGAACCAAGAGTCACTACGCAGACGACGAGGGCGCGGGGCGGGCAATTATTACTCTAATTACGTTGCGCTTTGTTGCTCAGTATCTCATGTCGCCTGGCGGATATACCCGGACAAAAATAGGATCTAATGCAAATTGTTATTGAAGTGCTAATAAGAGCGCGCCGCGCCGCGAGCAATGTTCCTCGTTTGCGCAGGCCCACAATGTATAAACTTTTAGTTCCAGCAGGTCTGGTAGATAAATAGTCTTTGTGTAGTCATACATTTCAAACCCCGCACTCAAATCCATGCCTCAGAATGAAGAACCGCAGTTAAGTTGCTGGTGTGTCCAGTTTATCCAATTCTACTAATATTAATAATGTGACGAAAGTTTGTGAAGATGTTTGGATGTTTGTTACTCACGCTCTAACGGCTGAACGGACCTGACTGAAATTTTGTACACCTATCGGTGTACAAAATTTAGACTATAGTGTAGACTATAGACTATAGTCTGGAATAACACATAGACTACTTTTTTTTTGGAATAGGCTTCCGTGGGTAGCGGGAACGACGGGCGAAACCGCGGGCAACAGCTAGTAATATAATGATAGCTACTCGTAATATACCGGTTCGTTAAAAATGTATTTCGTGTAATTTATATTTATGAATGTTACAGATATTTGGTGTCAAGACTTTTTACTCAATCGGTGGTTGGTGCGCGAAACCTTGACACGGTGGTTGACGCCATGTTGACGCCACTTGACGCTTTGCTTGCAGGAAATGTTTCAATTTGCACTGCGCCGGTCTCTCTATATTTGATTTTATGAAATTTAAAGCAATTTGAGTGGAATTCAAGGTTTTCTTGCTACCTGATCATTTATTTAAAAAAATCATGTATGTATTGAGAATTAATAAGACCGGTAAAAGATCTCCGCCTCGGATGCGAATGAGGATATTTGGCATCACTAAGATATGCATGGCAAGTTCTGTCGTAGTTGATTGAATTTAATGGCTTTTTTTTGATAATTAGTAAGAAGTACATACACTCTGCTTCTATCCTTACACACTTCACGAGCTTCTTCTACAGTCATTAAATCTTTCATGTAGGCCCGCTGGTTTCAATTGCTTTTGACCTGCCCTTTTCCTCACATCATCAATTTGATCAGTGTATGTTCTGAGAGGTCGATCTCAGCCTGCCTGCCCACTTACATGTGCCTCACATACATGATGTATCATGATTTTTAAGAAGTGTGTAAGAAAAGTACTATTAAGGCTAAATGTACGTAAAGTGTATCAGAGGAGGTAAAGGTTTAAATTGTGAAATTGTATGTTCATACCGAGACTGATAATAATTAAAAAAATAGTAATCAGGGTTCGATTCGTACAACGGTGAAAAGATAAAGCTATTAGATAAAAAGCATCTTTGTTACGATTCTTTTATTTCTTTTATCATTTTTGCTCTGCCAATACGCAGGTTTTTTTTCACAGTATACGTACTTTATACTATACAATGAACTTAGCTGTGTAACGACCTACATACAAGTTTACCAGTAAATTGCAACATTGTAGCAAATTCGTTAGCTAAGTGCCTTCAAATAATTACTTGCGGTTGATGTTTCATAATATTTACATTATTTCACTTGGCCGATATTCTATTATAAGTAGTAAGGCGAACGCCAAGTCTTGCCAATTAACACATACGCATCCTTGACCTTTCTTAAGCTATTAGTCAAAGCGTTTACAACTCATTTTGTTTTATGTACTGATTACGGGGTGATCCTAGACCATTCTCATTCCCTACTCACACTCGCTTTACGGGTGTTTATGTACATAAGTCTTGAGTGACCCAACTACATCGTGTTAGACGTAAGTGGCTTTAAGTAAATGATTAATATCGAAATGGCAGACTCAAGAAAACAACATGAATACTTATAACTTGGGCACTCTGCAGCCTAGACCTGAATTATTGCTAGTGGAAAGGTGAAGGTACAAGATTGTCTCTTCGATCTATTGAGGCTCAATTCTTGTTCTGGGAAAGCAAAGTATCGATATTAAATATCTTAATCCTTTTAAAATGTCCTTTGTCGTTTTGTGCTGTGGATCAGACAACTCATTGTAATATTTAATTATTAAGGATGTTATTACAGTAAGAGAATCGTAAATGCAATTTATAACTGAAAATTAACTCACAAAAGTATTATTTTATAAATCAAATTATCGTAGCCTCATTAATTATTTATTTTTAATAATCAGATCCATTGAGTCGTTGAAGCGTGATTGCCAAACACTCACAAATTTTTCCATTTATCTATCCAAATATGCTTGACGACTTTAACGAGTCAATATATTTTATTCGCAATCATTTGATATAAAATGTCATAAAACAATCAATTGGACGTAGCGAGGAGTAAAAGTATTGATTTCTGAATTCTAAAAGTGAATTTGATTTTATTTCTATTCGTAATATAGAAATAAAATCAATTTAATCGCAATTACATTGTACATAATGAATGATCATAAACTTACCAGGATGCGGAAATGGGATCTCCATCGGCACAAACTCGGCAAATGTACAGCACGCACGTTAAGAGTTTGAAAACTAAGTTTGCTATTCTAATGCGTAAACCTGAAACAACCATTTACTAATTAGGAATGAGCTACAAAATAAAAGAAATAACCGCCTAGGAAAATTAGGAACCCACTTGGGCATCACGTCAACGGGGACATTGATGAGGTGGATATGTCGGACTCAAACCGACTAAAACCGTATGTTGTTTCGTTATATCGACCTATGTGGTCAGAAAATGTGGTGTGGCTTAGAGAAACACAGATTATGCTTGTTATTTTCCTTGTTAATCATATTTTTTAAAACCATGAAACGACTATCTCGGGAACTTGTACATAAAAGGTGTTTTTAGAACTTCGGTTTTTATGTTGCTTTGATCTTTTATATAGTTTTGGTATTGGCTTTATTTAAGAGATAATGTTATTTGTAACATAATATGGGCGTTACGACTGGCCGAATGAAACGCAAAATTCCATTTTCGACCAATAATCATACCACGGCGGCTGTATATTGAAAGCGCAGCGAATTTTGGCTTCTTGATCTTTCTTTTACTGGCGTAGACTTCACTTATACCGAAAGAAATCAGTAAGTCTAGATCTATCCGCAAAATAGCCCACAAAATGAACGGGCATAGCTGCATGTAGCGCGCGGCAAGTTTAGTGAACTGAACTATAATTTTCAAAATCAATGTTCTGTCGTAAGTCTGTTCATGATGATACGGCGAAATAATTCACTGTTAGGTAAATATAGCTAGATCAAATTAAAACGTGGAAGTAATTATTTATCAGTTTTTGATAAGCGTCCAAAATTCCATCTGACAATGTTTGGAAGTTGTACTTCAAAATTGAGTTCGAATCGCTACACACAAACGAAGACACCATGTGCAAAATATAGAATAATATGATCAATTAATTCAGCACATTGTTCAGCATGAATGAATGAATAGAACTTAGTAGGTAGGTACTTTAACATTTAATCGTATCCATGACACACTTGCAGAGAGTCGATCATAGAATCAATCGTGAGCCGATCAATGATCTATACATATAATAAATCTATAACTGATCGGTGTCTATACATGGAAGATATAATTATGAGAAAAAGAATTATTAGGGGACTTTATGAATTTAACAGATGCCAAAACAATGATTTTTAGAATTTTTGTCTGTTTATCTGTTTGTCCGTAAATTTTTGTGCGCGCAAAAATCAAAAACTACTGAAGGGATTTTGATCAAACTTGGTACGATTGTAGTTCATAGTTCTGGGCAACTAAAGAACTAAATATTAAAAAAACTGAAGATCTTTGGGGCATTTCAACCAATATAATAAAACCAGTAATGCCCACTATTGCGCCTTATCTTGCATTTATATTTAATCAATGTATAGATGATAAACAGTTTCCTACTCTCATGAAGTACAGTAAAATCATTCCGTTATTCAAAGCAGGGGAAAAAAGTGATCCATCAAATTTTCGGCCTATCTCCATACTCCCAGTCCTCAGTAAAATTTTTGAAAAAATAATATTTAACCAACTGCTTTCACATTTTACGTGCAATAAGTTACTTCATGATAAACAATTTGGTTTCACTAAAGGTAGAAACACAACGGATGCAGGCGTTGCACTCATTAAACATATATTTGATGCTTGGGAGGTGAAGCAGGATGCCATCGGTATCTTCTGTGATCTTTCGAAAGCTTTTGATTGTGTTGATCACGAGACTTTGTTATTAAAATTAGGTCACTATGGTGTTTCGAACGGTTCACTTAGCTTGCTTGAGTCTTACCTCACTGGCAGAGTACAAAAAGTCAACATTAATGGCACCAATTCATCTGGTGCCCCATTAGTCATGGGAGTACCCCAGGGCTCGATACTAGGACCCCTTTTATTCTTGATATATGTAAATGATCTTCCTTACTTCACTGAAAATCTTTGTGAAATAGTATTATTTGCTGATGACACATCATTAATTTTTAAAACTAACAGGCAAAAGCTAGTATTTGACGATGTAAATAATATTCTCTCTGAAATATTGTATTGGTTCACAAGTAATAACCTGCTACTCAATGCTAAGAAAACAAAATGTGTAAAGTTTACGATGCCTAATGTAAAACAGGTAGATACTCATATTGTAATGAACGATGAAACTGTTCAAATAGTCGATACCACAGTTTTTCTTGGAATCACTCTAGATAGTAAACTGCAATGGGGTTCTCATATCACAGCCTTAGCAGGAAGACTCAGCTCAGCAGCCTATGCGGTTAGAAAAATAAGATCACTAACTGATGAGGAAACGGCACGATTAGTTTATTTTAGCTACTTTCATAGCGTAATGTCGTATGGTCTGATGCTGTGGGGCTCAGCTGCAGATATTGAGACCATTTTCATATTACAAAAACGAGCGATACGAGCTATCTATGGCCTCAGACCCCTTGACTCGCTGAGAGAACTATTTAAAGAAATTAATATTTTAACAGTTGCTTCTCAATACATTTACGATAATATCTTATATGTACGCAAAAATCTAGATCTCTTCCAAAAAAAATCGGACGTTCACAATTATAATACGAGAAATAAGAATAAACTTGTAGTGCCAATGCTAAGGCTTCATAAGGTTGGTAATTCGTTTGTAGGTAACTGGATAAAAATGTTCAATAAAATTCCTCAGGATCTGGTTGACATGCCACTTAATAAGTTTAAAATTGAAGTAAAAAATTGTTTAATGAAAAAAGGTTATTATAAATTAAATGAATATTTTGATGATAAAAATGCATGGTCATCCTAATCTCTTGCTCGCTCGCACTTTAAAAATTGTATTAAATAAAAACATAAAAAATATATAAAAATAAATAATGGATAATCGTGTTCACTGAGTTTCTTGCTGGTATCTTCTCAGTAGAACCAACATACTGAACCAGCGAAAGAATCATTTTCTAATGATTATTATTTATTGTATTTATATTTCTTGACATATTTTTTCCTTACTGTAAATTTTTGACGTTCATATGTGCTCCTTGTGTGCCTAAATTGAATAAATGAAATTGATTCTTTGATTCTTTGATTCTTTGACATTAGGTTACTTTTTATACAAGCTGATACCCGTGGCTTCGCCGGCACTTCATTTTTAGGTAGTTTTTGGTCATATCTCCGGTTCTACTTAACCAATTACAACCAAACATACGGTAAATTTTTAGTCTAAGCAAGATCTTTCTAATATATGTACGTAAAAAGTACTGAACGGGTTTTGATGCGGTTTTATTAGGAAGGTCTTGGTTAAACTCAAATTCTCACGCATATTTGTTCACAATCGGCTGATTAGAACCGGCGATATAGTAAAAAAACGCGAAAATCGACGTCCACGCGGGCGGAGCCGCGGGCAACAGGTAGTAAAAAATAAATTGAACCTCATTTAGTGTCAGGCAATGATTTTTCCTATTCAACTTATGATATGATTCAATGCCAGTGAAAGTAGAACACAAGAAAAATTGAATCAGCCAAACCATCGTGACATGCAGCTGAATTTAGGTCATTTTATTAATACATTGAACTTTATTTAAATTATTAATTTTGACGAGGTTAGTATAGCAGTGGAGATTAAGTTAGTGTTAGTTTCGCAGTACTGTAAACTTTTGTATATGGTAAAACGCTAATAAAAAATGATATTAACAAAAAGATTGATCTGGTTAAAAGAAAATTTGTAGCCCATTTTTTTATTTAATTTCGTTACATACTCTCCCAGAAATTTCATCATGTTATTGGAACGCCCTCAATTAAAAAAAATTAAGGTATGACGTGAATGGTAAACATGTATTTATTAAAAAATAGTTTAATGTAATCGTGGGGCACTACTTCTATACCTACTTATAATAAATCTGTAGAAGTGAAAATTCTGTACATTGAAAATATCAAAAAAATAAATAGCAGGGGGTGTTCCTAGACCGAGACCGAACCCTGTTTGTTTGTTCAGGCATCACGTAAAAACTACCGGTTCGATTACGATGAAACTTGGTATAATTATTCTTCAATATCCTGGGCAGCACACTGGGTACTTTTATCCCGGAAAAAAACATACAATAAAAAACAAACTTAATTTTCCGGTTCGATCCCTAGACCCGATTACTGTACCAACCGCAAATAATAAGTTTGTCGTAGGTTACGTCACCCGCAGTGGAGTTCACTTGTCGCAGCTGCCTGCGGCCAATCCGGCCGGGGTGGCAGTGGCCCTCTAGAGGGCTGCTTCGAGGCTCCCTATGTGTCCCTCTGACTAGCAGAGGGCACAGTGGGGAGTGAGCGGGGGGCGAGGGTCAACTGGGGAGCGTACGACAGGGGTGGTATCCGAAGGAACTTCCACAAGAAAAAGGAATTTGAAACGGAATTCGAAATCCACGCGGGCGGAGCCGCGGGCAACAGCTGGTATTAAATAAAATTACTTACTCGATCGTTGATTCTTTATAAAATATAGTTGCAGTCTTTCCTTGAAAGTATTCTCGTTAACGTAATACTCCACACGAACTCTGCAACAAAAAAAAATCATATTAGAACTTTTCTAAAATGTCAAGGGTATCAATAACCATCATATAACCTATATTCTTAATCTGTGCCATTGATAGTAGGTACAATTTCTTTGAAGTCGCAGCCTTGGTGTGCATTTTAACGCTTTCCTTGGAAATCACTACAATAAAATTCTTTTTCAATTGAAAGGTGTTGCTCATCAATATAGACCTAAGTCTTAAAGAAATAATTACCAAAATATTAAAACCAGTTAAGTACGAGTCGAGTACGCGCACTGTGCTTGTAGTAGATTTGGATTTGGACTGGTTGCGGATTTGCGTATTTGGTATCAATTCAAACAATCCACGCATTCCTGAGAAAAGGTTGACTGACAGATGGATATACAGATTTTTTTGTGAAAACATAAGTTAAACGTTAAAATAATTGTAGTGAATTAGAAACCATGAAATATTGAATATGACACTAAAAAGTGACTATTTACAGTGCGCTAGCGCTAGCTTGTACCAGCTCTACGAGTATAACGAATGCTTGTAATTGTTGTTGTGTGTTGACGGCGCGCTGTAGGGTCCTGGATGGGTAATTTCTGTTGTTAATCCCTACTGCTAGACACTGAGGTCTACGAACTACTAAATTACTAGGTACTCAAAATTATAATGTTAAAAGATAGTTCAACGGTCTAAATAGTGATACTAGCGTAATATCTAAAGCAGTGGATTCACTTAACATACGGTAAACCATTCTTAACACTATATAGCGCTTTATAGCTTAATTAAAGTGTGATAAAAGGTAATACCAGTTACTTGCTTCAAAAATGCAATAAGTTGGTGTAAGTAGGTATCACTAATTTCGAAGGTGCATGTTTTTACCTCACATAGCGGCTTTTTTATTAACACGGGTACTGGCTTAATAAATTACTAATAGTAATTTGGTCAATTACGTCACTCAACCTTGGTCGTATTTGCTCACGTCGGAAGCAACTTCTTTAAAGCTCGCAATTACGATGTAATGTGCACAGGTTAGTTACTGACTTCATTTAACACTATTTACGAGTAGGTATTTCTTAACTAGTGTCAATATTAATATAAAAAGAGAGACCGAATTTCGTGAGTTTGTTTGAGGTAATTTTCGGAACCACTTACCTATTACCGCTATTAGAATTAAAATTTTCACATGTGAATGTTAAATTATCTCCGATGGATATAGGCTATATTCTATGCGTGAATTTAGCTTTAGCTTTAGCTAAAATAATAGACAAACCGACAGCGACCCGAAGATAGTTATGAAATCATAGTGAGAGTTTGTTCTGGTCTTTTAAAATAAATTTTAAAATAATAATAATTTTAAAAGATTATTTTAATTTAAAATAATCTTTTAAAATTCTGTGTATAAGTAGTATTAAGTATGAAAGTTCTGAGTCCACCTGATAATCCATTATTATTTTTATTTTTTTATACTACTTAGGTGGCAGGCAATTTTTATTCATTTTGAAAGCAGACTCACTTTATCAAAGAAGTATAATAAAAAATAATAATAATGTCAACTGGGACCTCGGAGTCGTCCGAGTGGACCTTGTGCGATAATGAATGTCGTTAAAACCACGAAAGGGAATATTTTATTTGTATAAAAGTTGCAACAACTTTATCAGAAATTTCGATAGGTTCAGTGTCGCTCGTGAATGTGAGGTAACAAAATGAAGTTCCTTTGTTAACGTCGATTGTGATGTGATGACTTGGGATAACGTCCCGTATCAAACGTAGACCTTTACATTCGACGCTCCTATATGAGATTTTGCATTGATTGCTACCGTTTTTATTATTTTTATTGTTCTACCGTTACTGAAACTCTATCGAATAAAAAATAAATAACTAACTATTAAATATATTAGGATATATTTTACACCCAAGACCCAGACTAAGTGGAGTTTGTCATGTGGGTTCTAGAATGCGAATTAACATACTTAAATATTTTTTTAAGGAAACACTGAAATATATATTTCAGTGTTATATATATACCTAAACGAGATCTTGGGTAAATCATAAAGTGCTCTTTAATAAAATGTTTTGTTAATATAATGACAATAATTTTAAATCTGGCCTGTACAACAACGTTATTTAATTTTAATGAAACGTACCTATATAAACTATTTTCATATCTACCGCAAACCATTAACTAAAATCATGGAAGTGCCCCGTACCCGTTTTCAATACTTATTTCATAAGTCTTAAATTTTAAGTGTTATATAAGGTAAATATAAGTTGTTAGCCGCGTATGTAGTAGCACAAATACACCCTACACGTGGGCATATAATCTAAACAACGTGAGTCTGAAGTTTACCTGAAACGTATGGTTGCGTTCTGAAGGGCACGGAGCTAACCCAGAGCGCTTTTAAGGTACGATGTCAATAGATTTCAATTAATGTAAAAAAATATGTAAAGTTACAAAACCAACATCTAAAAAAAACAGTCAGAGGCTAGTCTGACTCGCGCACTGAGGCTTCCGTTTAAACTTGCAGTTATGTAAATAGTTCGCTAGAGTTCGCTCTAGTAAAAGTACCTACGCTAACAAACTGGATTGGGAGATATACTACGCCGTTCGGTAGCTACGGATCCCATATATCGACATAGGTTACGGTCAGTTTACCAACTAATTAAGTTCCTGATATTTTTTTTGTTAATGTAGATACTTCAAATGTATTTACGGGTTTCGGATATTTATATAGTGAGAATATGACCTGCCAAATACGCATAGATAGAAAGACGCTCCCCTGATCCTGTTTTAGTAACTCACAACAAAATCATTCTTGATATGTAAAGTTATATTTTGTTTTATTCGATCCTAACCTATCGACAATGATAGTCATTGTAGTATTAATTAAAAATTTAAAAACAAATTTGCTGCTAACTAACTAGTTAGCAGAAAATCGGGCTCGTAGGTGAGACCCCATATAGCCTTTTAAGAGCTATCGCAATATGCAAAAATAATGCGCGGCGAAATAAATGCAAGCAGAAATGTGGACGTGAGATGGCGTGCGGTTTTATCAGGTCCGAGACAAACTTAACCACTGCTGATGGCTGACGGGGATGGTATCCGAAGGAACTTCCGCACGAAAAAAGAATTTGTAACGGAATTCGAAATCCACGCGGGTGGAGCCGCGGGCAACAGCTAGTATAGGTATATGTATATTTCAAAAGGCCGTATGGCTGGGGGAAGCGAGGATAAGTAGGTACTTATAATACTTTTAAATTGCGATCTATCGCAGTAACCAATATTTCAATGACTCTTATTTAAGGAAACTCATTAACAAATATATCAATGTGTAGTATGGTAATCGCAACAGTATAATGTCGCGTAAACTCTCATCGCCTTTGTTACTTGTGCATACTCACATTTATTTTACAGCCACCCGGCCATTCAATGTTGTTGTTCATTGTATAGGTAGGTATTATTCAGCCATATATATTCGACCTCAACTTATTTGAGTGGGCATTCACCACGATTCATGTTTAATAATTTCATCGGTCGGATTTTGGCTGAATGGAATATTATTTTAAAGCATTTTGATAACATCCCACTATCAATGTCTGCAAAGGTTAGCTTAACGGTGTAATAAAATAGCCAACTAGAGTTCTCATTACATAATACTAAAGGAATATTAGAAACTAGCTAGCTCTCCCCGGTTTCGCCCGTGGCGTATTTCGAAACCCCGCTTCACTTCCCCAAACCCAAATATTGCCCATATCTGCCAATAATAATGTGCGCATAAATGCTACCCAAATATGCCAATAATAACCGACTTGTTAACATTTTTGATTATACATATTACTCCACTCCCTTGGGCAGTTTGATAGTATTAACATTCACAAATAATGTGGCTTTGGTTAAAGAATTCGCAAAATCCGTCGGTAGATTCAGAGATTAGGTACCTCTTATAACCTCACAAACTAATTTAATAGTTTACCCCTTTATGCAAAAAGCAAAATGGCACTTGAACTAAACTTTAAGAATGTGTATTCTGATTCTATATACCACGTTCGCATCGTATTGATACAATTGAAGTAATTTTAATCAATTTGTTTTACTAAAGGTCATATAAAAAGACAATTTTGACTTCTTATAGTAAGAAAGTTCACTGTATATACACAGGTTATACGGTAGGTTCGTGATTCTACGAAACAGATGCTGTTTATCAAATATCAACATACCAAAATACGTAGGAGAATTAGTTACAACAAATACAAAACTGTCTGCTTCCTTTCTGAACAAGGCCTTTGTTTGTTTTCATGATTAAATTATAAAATACAAAGCTTATGTATGTTGCAAACATAGTAAACATTTGTTCTAAAACGCAGTGTTTCGGCATATACTCGTAACTTTAGTAGAGCCACGTCGCGACGAACTAGTCATTTTAAACGGCAAATTAACTGGCAAACCGAATCAACAGTATATGATAGCGGGTGGCTTATACACTAGAAAAGATGGTAGAATCTGTGTTGAGCTACAAGTGTTGAGATTGTGAATAAAATTCTTACGTGTTTTGTTACTCCAGATGGGCAATATGAATTTAATCGCCTACCCGGCTAATGCCGCAGTCGTTTTTCAGCACATGGTGTGCATCAATTTCTTGGCTTAGCTAACTACTTCCGTAAATTCATTCAGGGGTTTGCCCAAGTGGCACACCCACTAAGCAAGCTCCTGAAGAAAGACAAATATATTCGGTGGGTAGTTCCTAAGAGGGCGAGGTGACAGTTGTGTCGACTTAACCACGAAGACATTGGTCATCTTTTTTTTTTTTATTTAATCCGTCAATTGACTTAACCCCGCTGGATGGTAAGAAGCATGGGTAAAGTCCAGAGGGTACGGGCCGCCATTCCAGACACCATTCGTCCCAAAACGGCGGTCCCTACCTTGACGGCCTAGACAGATGCCTTTTCACGCCCTGCTTAAAGAACCCGGGATTGTAGGAAGAAGGAAACACGTGTGCAGGAAGTGCATTCCAGTTTTTAATTGTGCGACACAGAAAAGAAGCACCGAACCGCTTGGTTCGAGACCGTATGGTCTCGACCTTGTGCGGGTGGCACCTCAGCCCCGCACGTGTTGTTCTGGATCGGAAGAGAGACGGTGGGATTAGCTGGAATAGCTCCTCAGAACATTCACCGTGGTAGAGGCGGTATAATACCGCTAGAGAGGCAATATCTCTACGCAATTGGAGAGGCTCTAGACTGTTGGTTACCTCGGGACTCGCAATTATACGGATGGCACGTCGTTGCAGTCTGTCGAGAGCGTCTAATGAGTATTGAGCGGAGCCATCCCAGAGATGAGAACAGTATTCCACGCAGGGACGAATTTCTGTCTTATATAAAAGACACCGCTGCCCAGGCGTGAAAAACCGCCTCACCTTCTTCAGAACTCTGAGTTTTCGTGAAGCTGTTTTGATGACGCTCTCAATATAGTTTTTGTTATTCAGTTTGCAGCGAACGTCCATCTGGGCATCGAGAAGACCCGAATGACGAAATTCGTGAAGAAATACGTAAGCGCTTGCATAGAATGCGTATACCCCAAAAAGAAAACGAATAATTCTGAGGGACTATCGCATCCTATACCAAAAATAGAGATTCCCTTTCACACGCTCCGCATAGATCACCTCGGCCCGTTTGTCAAATTAAATCGAAAAAGGGTAACTCCTATCTTCTAGTAGTGGTTGATGCCTTAACAAAGTTTGTTCTTATTAAACCTGTTAGAAACACTAAAACTTTGACAACGCTAGGGATGCCGAAAGGCATATTTGACATCTTTAGGGTGCCTGATCGTATCATTAGTTATAGAGGCACTTGTTTCGTAAGGGTAAAAAAAAAATTTGTCCAGCCTACGTAGGGCCATATCGTGTAGTTACGTTACTTGGAAAAGACCGTTATGAATTAGCAGCAATCCCTGGCTTACGTAGCACCAATGACAAACGCAAAATCGTAGTGGCTGCAAGTAGGATGTTGCCATGGGTTCACATAATCTGCTTTGGAGCTTAATGAGATTACTCTCATTAAGCATTGGTAATTCGGTATCCGTATTACTACGGATACCGATGCTAACGAAGTTGATAATGATGCTGTCTAACTCTGTAAATTGTATGATAGTAGATTGTAGGGTTAGAAATTTTGATTTAGAAATTGATTGCATGATTAACCAATGGTGATTTATTATGTTGGTTCATAATATTATATAAGTTAGTAAAATAATATATTTGATCCCAAATGTGGTCTATGTCAATTTTAAAGTTGACTTTCTTTAATGTCTATCGCTATCTCGTTTAGATTGTTATGAAAAGTTGGCAATTTTGTATTATTGCGTTTATTAATAGTAAAACATGGATAGATATAATGTAAAGACACATATAAACAATAATAGCTTGTAATAATAATGTCCAAAAGTTGGACCAACTAAGAGGCTCCAAAGTTGGAGCTACTAGGAAACTCCAAAAGTTGGAGTAGTAAAGAGACTCCAAAAGTTGGAGCAGTAAAGAGACTCCAAAAGTTGGAGCAGTAAAGTGACTCCAAAAGTTGGAGCAGTACAGTGACTTCAAAAGTTGAAGCAGTAAAGAGACTTCAAAAGTTGGAGCAGTAAAGTGACTTCAAAAGTTGGAGCAGTAAAGAGACTCCAAAAGTTGGAGCAGTAAAGAGACTCCAAAAGTTGGAGCAGTAAAGTGACTCCAAAAGTTGGAGCAGTAAAGAGACTCCAAAAGTTGGAGCAGTAAAGTGACTTCAAAAGTTGAAGCAGCTAGGTGACTCCAAAAGTTGGGGCAGGTAGAATTTCTTCTAAATTTGAAATTTGGATGATTATGATCGATTTTAAAGTGCACCTAAACTTGGCATTGGATTGGATTTCAACTTTTTTAGGCGTACCTTTAGCTGATGACTCAACAGACCAGGTGGGAATTGACGGTTTTTGGTCATATCTCCGGTTCTACTCAAATGCAATCAAACATACGTCAAACTTTTAGGTCTAATCAAGACTGTCCAGGAGTTTTTACGTCCATTGCTAATCGCGATGGACGATTTTGATGCGGTTTGTTTTATTAGAAAGGTTTTGGTTAGACGAGTGGAGACCAGTGGAGTCGAGAGTGGTACGGAGTTAAGTGGTGAGTCAAGTGGAGAGCCGTTTTATTAAATAGACTTGGTGGCGATACCGACTTTCACGCGGGCGGAAGTTAGTATATTAAATAAAATAATAAATATAATTATAAATAATAATCTTCACAGAGTACCTCCCTACTTTTTTTTCAGCCTTGCCCCGCCGACAACTCATATTATTGTCATTGTAAATCATAAAATCGTCGTGTCAATGGAAAACACGCATTTCCGTTACATTTATAATGTATTCAACACAGTGGCAAATAATCCCACAGAGAGCTTTATGTTTCAACCTAATTTCAACCAATTTAATTTGCACTAGCTGTGCGAGCGACTTCGTTCGCATGGACTTAGATCTGGGTTATAAATTTCTTTGCACGGTCCCTAATTTTATTTCTTAACTCAAAATACATTCATTTCATAATATTTTAACAAAACAGATATATTTAAAACAGATAAACAGACAAACAGACAAACAGACAAACAGACAAACATACAAACAGACAAACAGACGAACAGACGAACAGACGAACAGACGAACACCGATCAGTTACAGATTTATTATAAGTATGTATAGATATAGAAGAAGTTATGATTCAGGCTTTTCCAAATATTATGAAATGAACGAATTTTGAGTTAAGAAATAGAATTAGGGACCGTGCAAAGAAAATTATTAACCCAGATCTAAGTCCACGCGAACGAAGTCGCTCGCACAGCTAGTGCAAATTAAATTGGTTGAATTTAAATTCGGTATTAGGTAATACAAGTTGTTTTAATTTTATGTGTATCTAGTGCGTTGTCTATTAGACATGCTGGTCTGTATCTTAGGACTCGCAACATGATTGCTATTTATTTTAGTTACAGCATGCCACTTGTTGATTTAGATAGTTTGTAAACAAAGTTGATAAGAGAAGAGCAGGCGTAAGTTTTATTGTCATATGCATTAGGTAGGTACTTACTGATTTTCCACATTCGCCTTGCGTCTCTGGCTATAAATAATAAATGGTATAGCAATAATCTGAACACCATAAGTGTGGCTTTGTGACCTACATATCTAATAAAAACATTTGATTAAATTCATTGCTGTTACTAGAAAATGTCAATTTGCTGTGAACAGTACATTTTATAAGTTTGCTCATTGATATCTTTATTTTACTAAGTACTTAGGTGTCCTACTTAGTAAAATAAAGACATCATCACATATAATATTGATTAATGTATGGGCCCACCAAGAACTACGAGGTCAAGCCAGCCTCAACTGCAACTTGGTACAACTATTTATTAATAATAATAATAATAATTTAAAGTTAGTAATAATAATAATTGATTGCCGGCCGAGGCTATGGGATAGATCGTCCTCTTGGGGATGAGAGGTCCACTGGCAGTCACTCCCACAAAAGCTACAAAAGACCGTGGGCTCCGAGGTGAAAGCTTCGGATTTAACCGAGAGCAAAGCAAAGCTAAGATGAGGATAATGGTAGTCCAATTTCTGTTCGATTTTGGTATCTTTTGACATTGTAGGTGTATTCAGACATTATTTGTGGTTTCCCGGTTGCCAGATATAAAATATTGCAGCATTATTTGTCCCACTGGGACACATTACCAAGTTCAAAAAAGAGTTAATTAAATACAATTCAATCTTATAAATTATTGAAAGACTGCAATGTTGAGTTTTCGTGATACGTTGAAAATTTCCCGCCAAATCTTGTTTCAAGGATGCCTGCTGGAAATTAATTTTATTTTGTGCATTCCTGATTGTGATTGGTACCTACCCAATAAAATATTTTTCTATTTTATTCCAAAAACAATCTATGTAAAATCTAGACTACCAAAAAAAAATTGTTGAATACTTTTTATCATACTTTGTAAACGAAAACAGTGATGATTTCAACCGCGTCTATTAATTTTATTATTATTTACTACGTTTATAAACTTTTAGATAGGTACGTCACGAAACCTATAGACTATAATAGGCCTATTATTAAACTCTTAATGCCAACCATAGCGAATGTTTTTTTATTATTCTTGTTCTAAGTTTAAAACGATGCATTGTTGTTACAAGATCAGAATAGGTGTTCAAATTATTAGCAGGTCCCTCTTTATAGGGCTCTGCAAAACTTAACTAATTGTAAATAGCAATAGTAGGTATACACAACAAGAGGTTAGGTACTTTAGCAGCGAATTTCCTTACGGTAAACTGCAAAATGACTTTACGAGTGGCTTTGCTCTACGTCTAAGCGAGTTTTGCAAACCCATCTCTTCTAAAGTTATACCTACTGCTCCAAGCACGTTTGAACAGCTTTGTCTCATACCTAGAGAAATCTACACTAAATAGTAATAGAAGGGCTAGGCTTCTTACATTTTTGGCACGGTAGACGATTTAAATAGCCTAATAGCTTAACAAATAGTATTAAATATTAATGACATATAAAAGGAAAATACCCCTTTAAATAAGTAGCAATTAAAACAAAGTGAAATAGTTACCTTGGTATCTTTTCATAGCTGTCCCAGCTAGTTAAACAATTGTATGAATTGTAACTGTTTAAAGCTGCCATTTGTGATCACAAGATGAAATCATTCACCGAATTGCTGCTATTGATAGATGTCGATCAAAGGTTGGTCTAACGGCTGGCGGCAAAGGAGACTCTTTTATAGATAACGTCGCTTAGACACTGATTAAATCTTGTCGCCTTCCCTTTTCAAATGTTCACTTTACTACACAGATGCCGCGCATAGCTAGGCTGGCTTCACCAGGATAAATCCGTTTAACTGAACTGAATCTACACGTTTTAGGTACTTACTGAAAGTCATCAGCAAATGTAGCCTTAATAGTTTTTTCCAATGAATACCTAATCTAATGTAACTGTGAAAATGCAGTGGTATCTACCTACTAGTATATCCGACAGTTTATAGTACAAATTATATATACAAGCCACAACGATTCCAATAGAATCCATCCAAACTAGTAAACTTTTCAGTATGTACCCTTTCCAAAATGACACAGTCAAAATTGTTTGTAGGAACCGTATCACATTGAATAATAAATCTGTATGCATACATGATATGCTTAACTTTCATATGGTCGCATGTTTTGCCATAGGGTAATTATATTATTTTCAATTAGATGTTAATTTACTTAAAAGCCTCAAAGTGAACGTATCAGTAACTACGTTGACGTAAATGAATGAAATAGTTACAATGAACTGTACTACTAAATAAATAGCTATAAATATGCTTATGAAGTGATCAAATGCAGTTTGTAGTTAATACCTAAATCATACGATAAATTTGTGTACAACTTTGTTGAATTAATTATTTCGAAATCTAATTGCATTTGATTTCGGAATCAATATCCAACTTAAAAGTGGCTTAACAAAAAAAGTACTTGTAGGTAGGTATATTTAATATTTTTAGAGTTTACAGTTGGAATCAAACAAAAGCTCGGGCAGCTGTTCAGTTGGTTCGTGGAAAGTTTCTCTTTGACTTTTAGTTGGTTTCAATTTATATGTTCAACAAATTGAAGCTCAACATACAAACATCACTTCACAAAAAGTAAACAACAAACGTGAATTTTATTCTAGTTCATTTGAGTTGGGTAAATAATTATTGTACATTGCAAGTGATTAGTCTTGATTGAGTTGATATAACGATGCGTCTGTAATTATTGTATGTATTTGCGAGTTAACTTTTTCTGAGTAGACTGAATATGTGCGCTCGTATGTGTAGGGCGGCGGGACGGACGCCGCCACGCGCGACCGTGCTCGACTGACTGAGGGTAACTGAGCCGCGGAGGCTCGAGGCAACGGGTAGTGCGGAGCCGCGGTCACCGCGCCCGCTGTAGCCCGCCGGCACCCTCACGTCACACCAATGCACGCACCGCTCTCCATACTGTTCTAGGCTCCGTCTCTGAGACCCATCAGTCTTCCAATACTACTACTAATTATTATCCTAATAGTCAAGGCTACACTCATGAAATAACACAGCTAAAACGTAAAGTTTTAATTTCAGAGCTCAGCAGCAGGCTTCAGGCTTGTAATTATTTTCAGCGCGAAAGCATAGCTTTTAGGACTAAAGTTGAATTTCAAATGTAAACGCGTTTATTCAATTCGAACTGCGTTAAGGTTTTTTTTTTAAATACATTTCTTTGAGTAAAATTTAAAAACATAGTTCCAGCGGATTTGGCAAATCCTGGCAAACTCGACCACGGCCTTAAAGGATCTCACCAGTTCCGCGTAATAAGGGGTTTCCTTCTATAAAATCAGCCATTTATTCAATGAGCTTTACATGTATCGCCGGAATCATGAACCTAAAAAACCTACGGACAGAAAGTGTTGAAAATAAGGCTGAGTCACAAAAATGGCGGCGGCTAATCAAGTGTGAGTGAATTTTGGATTGCGATGTGTTACCCAAATTTGATTGAAATTTAATTCCTAGATATTTTTTCTTGCAGTCACTACTATTTTACACCATTTCACTAAACAATACATGCTATTTTTTTTTCGACACTTAAACTGACTGAATCGAATGACGTTTGCCGCGTGGTAGCTAACTAGTGTGTGATGATGTATTCGAGGAAATTCTTGTAGATGACTAAACCCTCCACAATTCGTTATAGAAGAGTGACTAAGGCGAATATTCGTGCGAATAAGCCAATATACACGAATAAACCCTCCCCACTTCGATTTATACACGTGAATAGAGGCGAATAGCGAATAGCGAAGTGTGGTTCCGCCATTAGTGTGTGCGTGCCGACTTATTCGTATGCGAAAGTGGGCCAACTCTAGTGTCGTCAGTTATATTGTTCAATGCAGTCCGACCTTAGGTCTTTAGGTTCATGGCCGGTAGTGTGTTGCTTGGAAATTCTTAAGTAGTAGGTGCATTTAGCTGACCTAAGGCTACAAGAATATTATAATATAGGGATCTTGATAACACTAGGCACTTTTAACGTGCGTTACACTTAATTAGTTCTTGCATTAACCACAATAACCAAGCTAAAATGCTGGGTGGTCCGTAATAGGTTTATGGAGTTAGTTGAGCAACTTTTCACTTAACCAGTCATAATTAAGTACCCACATCAAATGTAGACGATACTTACACACTCTTTTTTATCGTGCGGTATTCCCCATGGATACTACCCCCTTAGCCATCGGGGGTGGTTATGTCGAGATCGAACCGACTAAAACCGCACACCGTCTCGGGCCTTAATTACCGGGGTGTAAGGTTACCCGACTTCACCAACGGTGGGGTGTAGGTGACAGGTGGTCGTCCTGTCACCCATCCGTCGGCACGCGGACAAACAGCTCGCCCCCCGCTCGTTCCCTACTGTGCCCTCTGCTAGCCAGAGGGACACGTGGAGAGCCTTGGAGTAGCCCTCTAGAGGGCCACTCCCACCCCGGCCGGATTGGACGCAGGCAGCAGCGTCTCCCGTGGCGAGTGGGAGGCGCTACTCGCCTCCGTTGCCTGGGTGTACCGCGTGGAGGTTCCGGCCCGCGCCCAATACTTACACACCCTCATTTATTATTGTCAAAACGTCGTCGAGACTGGAATTTTGTCAAAATCCTATAACATTATATTATTATTGTTATTTAACTTTGGGACACCGGTTTGCCGGACGGGTGATCAGCCTCACCTTTGTTGGCCATTTCACCCATTTCCCTTAAAAATCCTATAACATGGTAGTTACACTAATATCACACCATAAGAGGGAGTATGGACTCCCCCAAGATCTATGGGGTCCAAATCACCTGCAAGATGGTAAACCTGCTGATTGACAGACGAGGTTCCGGCGCATCTGTGCCCTCTAGAAATTAATGGTTTATATGATAGTCATTCCGTGAGAAACAAGAAATCAACTTATGGAAAGGATGAATAAGAGGCCACCCTGACCGGGGGCTCCTAGGCACAAACTTTGGATGTAACCGGGATTGGTTTGGACGTGTTGATACCAAAGAGAAATAAAGTGCAGATTATATTAAGTAACTATTTACCAATGAAGCAAATAAGTAGCAATATCTAAACCTAACTTTCGCTAAAATACACACAGTTTACCTAGCAGTGGTCCACTACGTTCGAGTTCGTTAGGTATTGAGATTAATAGGAAAATGAAGTTAATTTATCTAGAAATTCACCGCAGATTTTACAAAGGGGTTTATAAAATATCTATTTACGAAACTATGAGTATGAAGCTGCCAAGCCAGTTCTTCTAAACCTTTGTCTATGACTCTACTTTGTTCACAACAAATAATAAACGTTTCTAGTAATTATTTCCAATGACGGGTTCCTACGGTAGCATTATACTGTCTTGAGAAATCCTGAATCGACCTGAGCACTAAGAAAAAAAATACGATTTGTTTGGTACGACAATGGGTAGGTACAGTCGCCATCAGATATATTGTAGCAGACAAGGTGACCGAATACTTCTAAATAATTTAAAATGTCAATAACTTCCATTCTCTACAAGTTACCATTCATATCTGAACATTCATTACCTCGTTAACATCTGAGCAGATGCATGTCAATAATTTCTATACAAATTACTAACTAAAAATATCTGAACACTTACAAGGTCTACGCAGCAAACGCAACAAAACTTATTTTCCTTATGGAAAAAATTACATTTGTAATAAAGCGTCCGACTGCCACATCAGAGTAGCGGCTTCGACTCCCGTTCAGTGCAAATATGTATAAGTTGAGAGGTATATTGATACAATGAATTTTAAGATTCTAAGTAAGTAGAGTTTTAAGCTCTACTTTTTAGTAATGTAAAATGTGTAAATAATTCCTCGAATTCGACAATTGTTCAGAAAACAGCTAAATCTTCAATTTAAAAACGAAACAATTGTTTGCTATAAACAAATAGAGTTTCGGCGGAATAAGTTCATTTCAACCAGAGATAAAAAGTACAAAAATGTTGCAGTCAGTCGTGTGCAGATTGTGTAATTGGAAAACGTCGTATATAACGAGCAGGCAACGTATGTATTAGTATGTAGTGTACTGTACACTTCCATTACATTTATTTAATTTACACTTTTATATTTCAATTTAGTGTATCAAGTGCGAAGTATCTTTGTACCACATTCTACCCCAACGAAAAGGGCAATGTGTGACGATTATGTGTCTTGTATTGTATCACGTTGATTGACACTGTAGTGTAGCAATTTCAAATAAAACATCCCTAATACTCTAATTAAAAACTCTAATCCCTAAAAATTAATTACAATTCTGTTAGTATTGCAAAAACTCGAGAACGGTTGAACTGTTCTTACCTGTCAGACATTTGATGTTCGTCCTATCACTCTCGTCGTCGTCGTTTCGGTATTTTTGGCACGATTACATGTAGATCCACATGAAAGGCGGTATATTAAAGATAGCTGTTGCCCGCGGCTCCGCCCGCGTGGACGTCGATTTTCGTGTTTTATTGCCGGTTCTAATCAGCCGATTGTGATCAAATATGCGTAAGATTTTGAGTCTAACCAAGACCTTTCTAATAAAAAAACGCATCAAAACCCGTTCAGTTCTTTTTATGTCAATCGATAGCGATAAAAATACCAAACGGATTTTGATGAGGTTTTTTTTATTAGAAAGTTCTTGCTTAGACTTAAAATTTACCCTATGTTTGGTTGTACTGGAGATATAACCAAAAAATGATGACCTACCTTCAACCTTGACGCGCGGGCGGAGTCGCGGGTGTCAGCTTATATAAAAAATAGCCTTTTTTCCGTGCGGAAATCCTTATGGATACCTACCCTGCGTCCAGCGGGGCAGGTGATGTCGGACTCTTACTGACTAAAACCGCACACCGTCTAGGGTCTTCTGAAGCCAGCGTGTAAGGGGGCCAACGTTCTGGCGCGGCTGTTGCCTAACATGAGGGGGCCGGATGACTCCCGCAGGCGGCTCTACGCGGGGATCGTGCGGTCCATGGCCCTTTACGGCGGCGTGCCCGATCTGGGCGGAGGCCCTGAATAGCCGTAACAGGTGTATGTACATACATTGGGAGCGCCGCAGCGCGTTATGCCTATATTGGTGGCGAAAGGAGGCGCGGGAGCGGGGACTGGACCCGGAGCTTCGAGTAATCGAGGCCGTCCACGCCCAGCTCCGCCAGGATACCGTGGTGGAGTGGAAGGACCGACTTGGGCAAACGCGAGCCTATCGACTATAAAAAAAACCAAGCGCGGGGTACGCCGTTATAGCGGCGTTAAGACCCGTCATGGAGGCCTCACGGGGGCCCCTCGTACCGGCTGACGCAGCTGATCTCTGGTAAGTGCTTCGGGGACACTTGTGTCTGATTCGGAAGGAGCCGACGCTCAGGGCTGCACACGCTGCTCAAGTGTCGAGACAGGCCCTCCTGGCGGCAGCCCTCGGGGTGGCAGTCCTCACACTGCCGGTGTTGATCGCAGTGATGGTGCAAAGTGCGGACGCGTGGTCAGCCGCCGCCTCCTTCTGCGAGCAAGTGATGCTCTAGTAGGAGGCGGCGGAAAGGGTTCGGGAGAGGCTGCACAGAGCTCTCCTAGACGGCGGCGACGAAGGCGTCGGAGGTCTAACGACCTCCGTCGGAGCCGCCTGTCACCCTAACAGAAGCAGGCCGAGGCGGCGGCGCGTGAAAGCTCCCCCCCCCCCCCCCCTATTCCGGGGGCATGACGAGAACACTGTGGATGCCAAGCCCGAGTGGGCCATCTCGAATCCGGAGATGGCCCGGGTCAAATCAGGGTGTGAGGGAAATGCTCTGGCCATCTTAAACCCTGGCGTCAGAAGACCCTAGATTGCGTGCGGTTTGAGTCGGTAAAAGTCCGATACGACCTGCCCCGCTGGCCGCGGGGTGGGTATCTATGAGAATTTCCGTTAGGGGGCCTATTAAAGCATTTCCCTCGCACCCCGGCTTTGTATAACAAGTAGCCTATATGTTGTCCTGTAAGTGATGGTAGCTGAATGGATAAGGACGCGGCCTCTGCTCAGAGGTATCGAGTTCGGATCCGGCCGGATAGTACCAATGTGAATTTCACTTTGTGGAATTTATATGTGCTAATCACATGATTTACCATCTGCTGGCGGTGAAGGAAAAACATCGTGACCAAACCCACATGTCCTAGAATAAATTCTAAGGACATGTTCGATCCACCAATCCCCATTAGGCCAGCGTGTGTGGATTAAGGTCTAAACCCTCTTAGCTCTGTCGTTATAGGAGAGGAGACCCGTGCCCAGCAGTGGGACATAAATGGGTTGATATTATTATGTTGTTCAGAAGTATGAAATCGTACCAAGTTTGATCAAAATCCCTCCAGTAATTTTTTACCTATGCGTGCACAGATAGACAGACAGACAGAAAGACTAAAAAATTACTGATTGCATTTTTACCATTGGTATTGATCAACAATCATCCCCGAATAGTTATTTTGTAAATATTTCAATGTACAGAATTTACCTCCCTACAGTTTTATTGACGTAACCTACGACAAACTTATTATTTGCGGTTGGTGCAGTAATCGGGTCTACGGATTGAACCGCAAAATTAAGTTTGTTTTTTATTGTATAATTTATCGGTCAAGTTACTTATAGTGTGACAGAATGCGTTGAAGATATAAACGTTCACTGCTCATTCCCCGTAGGTGAGAGCGTGATAATAAGTACCTAGCCTATGTGTTGACCCGACTTCCTAATAATATTCTTGCCAAATTTGAAGTAAATCCATGCAGTACTTTTTGAGTTTATCCCGGACATACATACAGACAAACAGACAAACAGACAAAAATTCTAAAAACTATATTTTTGGCTTCAGTATCGATTGTAGATCACACCCCAAGTATTCTTTTGAAAAAATATTCAATGTACAGTTTTGACTTTCCTACCATTTTATTATATGTATATAGATAAATATTATCGGTCAAGTTAATGATGGTGTGAAGCTAGCTTATAGCATGGTTAACATAATAACAACATTCAAATATGCGTCTTTAGATCACACGTTGTTACAGAATGCGTTGAAGATATAAAGGTTCACTGCTCGTTCCCCGTAGGTGATAGCGTGATAATAAATAGCCTTTGTGTTGACCCGACTTCTCAATAATATTCTTGCCAAATTTGATGTAAATCCATGCAGTACTTTCTGAGTTTATCCCGGACATACATACAGACAAACAGACAAAAATTCTAAAAACTATATTTTTGGCTTCGGTATCGATTGTAGATCACACCCCAAGTATTCTTTTAAAAAAATATTGAATGTACAGTTTTGACTTTCTTATCATTTTATTATATGTATAGATGTATAGATCAAGGAAATTTCTAATGTTCTTGGTATAGATAGAAGAATAGATTATCAAAATACTTCAGAAAAGTTAAAATTTTCAGAAATCATAAAAATGTAATAGGTACATACTATGCTGGATTAATTTAATTGGGTTTTGAAGTGATTACACTATGAATCCATTCTTGGTGTAGACTTGTTGGTGTAAACAAATCGTTCTCAAGTATGTCATGTGACAACGGTCCTTGCAGAACTCCAACGATATTGTTGTCTACAAACAATGGCCCACCTGAATCTCCATGCATAAGAAATTGCTTAATAGATGACTTTGGTGCTGTACAAATAAAGCCTCTATATATTTTTTCACACGGAATGATAACACCTTGCCCTATCTGTAACGGACGCTTATCATCATGTACAATACTGAATTTGATTCGACCTAAAATACGTAAACAATCCATCAAAGAAGTTATTCCAGTGCCAGCATACTCTGCAGCAAGACCCGTCAGTGTCGAGTAGTCTACCGCAGAAATAATTCCGTAACTATCCATATGCACGGCTTTCACAAGTAATAGTGCTATATCATAAGGATTTCTATATTCTTCATTGATAATATATGGTCGGTATCGTGGATGCACTACACATCTAACCACTTCACTCTTCGAATTCGTCAAATTAAACGGGATAGACAGCTTACCGTATTTTATGTGTGTTATTCCTCCGATACAGCAATGACTTGCGGTAAGAACCCAATATGGCGTTATAATAGAGCCGGTACAAATGCGTTGTACGATCGGGTCGTACGATGACCCGATTATATTCGTCTTCGTGCCGTTAGTAACTCGTAATATAGTGGCCACGTAAGCATATTTCCCCATGACGTCATCAACACCCTGGTACACACGCAACCCAGTTTTGTTCCTGGCGGCCAATCTGTGCGGCATCGTCGCTGTCACCACCAGCACTACGGTTAAAATATGCACGTTGACCACCACTGGCGTCATGTTCATGGACCCGATGTGATGTGACTGCTTCGATTGATTTTTTTATTTGCCTTCAATAATATATTATGTATTATGCTCACGCCTTTTTCCTCCGGGTGAGTGATATTAAAAATAATTATTTCACTTAGTGTTTCATGATTTTTCACTGTTCGATTTATTCTGGGTGATTATTTTTAATGAAATATGTCTAATTTATTGTATTGGGCTCACTAGCACTGTGTGAGGTCATTAGTTTTTAACTTAGGTACCTATATTACATATTTGTTATTTTAATGTTACTGTAGTCTCACAATATGTATTTGAAAATCTCATGTATGTGCGGAAAAATATTTCACAATTTCCAAGACTTTGTGATAGGCACAATATAAATACCAGGCACAAAAACAATCTTGTAGCCTGTGATAGTAGGTTCCAAAAAATCAGTAATTCTTTTCGGGGTAACTGTATACGCTTTTTCAACAAACTCCCAAGCGAAATTAGAGATTTACATGTAAGTAAATTTAAAAATGTTGTTAAAAGAAAACTCTCCCAAAAAGCTTATTATAAAATTCAAGATTATTTAGATGATAAAGAAGCTTGGAAATGAACTGTTCACTCAACTATGTTACTCGAAATAACATTGTATCTAGACTAAGGCAATTGTTGTAAATAGACCAAAAAAAAAAAACAACCCGCTGAGTTTCTTGCCGGAGTCTTCTCAGGTCTGGGCCGCGTTTCGAACCGGTGGTCCATTTACTTCTAGTTTTAAATATTTATAATTTGACGTTTTGTAAGTGCCGCTTAAAATGGTCTATACAGAATAAATGATTTTTGACTTTGACTTTGACTTTGACTTTGACTTTAATAAGCACTTGTTGTTACATTTTATTCTTTTCTTCCCTCTTTTCAAAGTTATGGTATGTAACTGTCGTTATCTTATCATTTAATACCTTACCAGGTACTAAAATAGTTTTAACTGTTACATTATTTTGATTTGATTGTTGGGCAATCAACTTCAGCGTTATCGGAAAATACAAATCATATTTCAATATTTTATTATGCCGTATCATACTTGCCTTACTCTCAGTGGCTTTGGAGAAATGACTCGCATTGACCACTGCATATACCTATACACCACTATATAACGGTCACTTTTTAGGGTTCCGTAGCCAAATGAAAAAAAACGGAACCCTTATAGATTCGTCATGTCTGTCTGTCTATCTGTCTGTCTGTCCGTCTGTCCGTCCGTATGTCACAACCACTTTTCGCCGAAACTATAAGGTCTATGCTGTTGAAACTTGGTAAGTAGATGTATTCTGTGAACCGGATTAAGAATTTCACACAAAAAATTTAAAAAACCCCCGACTCACAAAAAAAGAAAAATAGAAACCTGTAAAAAGTAAAAAAGTAACTAGATATTATATTATGACCTATCTACCCTAAGTATTGAACCTTTATTATTATTATAGGTAGCTATATTATTTATGTACCTATTTATATTTTTAATTAACAGTTTGTCTCGTCGGGGGGACCGCTCTATACATAAACAATTGAGCATCTTGCGAGACAGACGTATCATACGATTAGGTTATGATTAGGTGAGCGGTCCCCGACGAGACAAATTGTTAGTTAAAAAATATGAATACGTAAATAATATAGCTACCTATAATAATAATAAAGGTACTTAGGGTAGATAGTTCATAATATAGGTAATATCTAGTTATTTTTTTACTTTTTACAGGTTTTTATTTTTCTTTTTTTGTGAGTCGAGGGTTTTTTAAATTTTTAGTTAATTTTTTTTTATTTCATGCTTTTTATAGGGGTAACTTAAGTATAATAGCTAATTCATTATATAATATCAACATACGTATGGTCTATCAACAATTATTCAGAGTTAATGCGAATTGCGCGGAGTGTGGTTACAGAATTAGAAAACATTCCACTCCTCATATCTTTCGAATGGCTAAACCGATTTTAACCGATAAAACTTCCGGTATCATGATGTATAAGTTATGACCTTTCATTTGATACCTAACACAGGTATATTTTAACACATTCAATCACCACTTTCAACCCTCATATCTTTGAAATGGCTTAACCGATTTTTATAAAACATAGCTAAGTACACTCTCCCCTAACCCATCTTTCAAACAAAAGAAACAGAATCAAAATCGGTTCATCCGTTTGGGAGCTACGATGCCACAGACAGATTTACAAACACACACACACACACATGGCCACACACACGTCAAACTTATAACACCCCGTTCGGGTTTCCGTCGAGGGTTAAAAATGACGAAAGTGACAGATACGGAAATCTGCTGTGGGACACTAAACTTAGCACAGCACCTTGTACCGCACTAGCCTAGCTAGCCTACTTATACTCTATAGATAGCATACATCACTCGCGTACATCTCATCCACCCATCAACATTCGTTCACACATCATCATACACCTCATATACATTCATACCTTACGCATACATCCTCTCATACTTACATTCCTACCTACACTGCAACGGTTCGTGTGTTAGCTTCCCCTCTAGAACGCACAAGTACCCTGCCTATAACCTCTCTTCATCTACCTATGAATAAATTACAACTAATCGTCTACCGTTAAACTACTAGTTTGGCCATGTGATCGTTTAGCGGTATACAGAACCCAATTATGATCCGAAGTCTCCCTGACTCTATAAGATCTCTGGAATAGTCGGTCCCTACCCTCAACTACTTAAATCTGACGCCTAGCAACAAGCTATTAATCTAGATAACCTACCTATATTCCTACTACCTTCCATTTCACATTCCGCTAACCTCAACAAACCTACCCTACTGTTCATTTTTATAATCTATGACCTTCCGTATTAACAGTCGATCTCGTCAAAGTTACCCACACAATATCTCTCACTACCCAAACTATGTTTAAGACGAGCGTCCTTAGAAATAAATACTTAGTTTTAATATTAGTTATTATAAAATATCAGTTGCTAAACATTCTTATAAGATATTTGATTAAGTTATTTGTTTCCCCTTTTGCGTGTATCATTATATACGTCTACCTACTCTTTTATATTGCTTTGATTCCCCTTTTGGCGTATAGTTGTATGAGTATACTTTACAATATTTGTGTTCCCCTTTTGGCGAAGGCTCCAAACCACGCCTATCGCGATGAGATACAACACATGATGGAAATATCTCCCCCCTGTCTTTAGCGAATTACATTCTAGTTATACAACTAGATATGCAAGGGTCGCACAGAACCGAGACAGCCGGAAATCCCATCCCAGTGTTCACATAATCTTTATGTTTAGAACACATAGTGTTACAATTGTAGGTATTATTAATCTCACTTTCTAACTAGATACGATAGACTCGTGTAAGGGTACACTGAATATTTAGTTCTACATGAAACTAAGTCCAATGACCAATCCATCAAACGGATAGTATTTGTGTAGGTATTTTGCCTTAAGTAAGGACTTTTAGATCGCTCCAATACTTGACACGTATGAGGCAGAATTCTACAGTATCCCTGGTCTAGAAGATATCTGTACAGGTGGGTAACCTGAAGCCAATAGATTTCGATGCAGTTCTCAGATTTGAGAGGTCTCAGCTAAACGTGAGGGTTGATCTAGATCTAGTTGACCCATTCTAACTATTACGATACAAGTAATGCAGAATAGCAAGTTTGATTAATGATTGATTCAAACGTCCAATCGATCGGTCACCAGATAATAGGTACTTAAGTCTTTCGGAACAAACTCAATACAATTACAAACTTAATGTAAATAATGTTAGGTATATCAAATAATATTGATTTAGTTAAACAAGGTAAGCCCTTACAGATTCTGTCGCATATAACTAACTCTTAATGAGTAGTCAATGGTATTTATAGACATTAACTACGTCCAACAAACAATATTTCATGACAACACATCATACTAGTAATTGAAACGTAATAAAACATTAACCTTCAGTACCGTGAACATACCTCCCAGCACTAGAAGTCACCTCTAACACTCTCACTGCCTAGTCTTGATAAAGACTTAGGTATAGTAACCAACAGTCCACACCATTTATACCTCCACTGACACAACTAGATAAGTTTATTATTGAACACTTGTTTATTAGAAACACAATGATTATAGTTTTCACTAACGAATAACCTCCCTAATAATTTAAGAATGAGTACCTAACCTACCTTCAATAAGATTATTATGTAAAGCAAGTTGGGAGAACGCCTCCATATTTGAATTAAACGTGTGGTGTGTGATGTACCCTGACTACGCTGTAAAAATGCAAGCTGGTCAGGCTTGACTTGAACCTAGTAACGACCGTGTGCTTGCCCATATCCACCAGCTGACGCTGAGGTTGTGAATATGAACCAACTAACTACTATTTTAGTGTATATATACATAGATACATAGAAGGCCAGACTGAACGTCTGAAGGTAAGGGCACTCCCTTCAGATACATCCATCTGGAGAGCTCTCCGACCCTGTAAACAGGAAAAGTCGAAGTCCGACCCGCTCTAGAGGGATCTCGGAACCCTAGCTATAAAAGATGGATATGGCTTGTGTTGCCACCGTTAGGTTTCCGCCACAACCCAATACCATGACTGGGGTTTTCCTATTTGGTCATCCCTAGTCTATTTCGGCAGCCGCAGCCCCTATTTCTAACCTACAACTATTCCCCACCTACTCTCGGCAAAAGACAGATTTTTATTGATCGCAGAACTGCCAGGCTCAGCAGCCCTGCAAGAGTACAAATGCTACTACATTCACATTAGTCCTCCCGCAACTAAAGGTGTCTTGGTTACGATCAATCCCTACCCCACTTCCCTTACGCGCCTCAACTCTTTGAAACCACAAAACAATTTATTAATGCAACCCCCTATTAATCTAATAGCAATTATAACCCGCACAACTTTACAATATATTGGATGTACTCACATCCCACGTGATAGAACATCCCGCCCAAACTCGAACTTTAAAAGAAATTACAAGTAATCTACAACAAGTTTCGTATCTATTACCCCGTTAATATGACAGAATTAACCCATCGCAATACAAATTTAGAATTAACACTATAAATTACAACTCAACAGTACTTACAAAATGGCTGTCTAAACCTATCTTAGAGATATGTTCGACTTTCTTCAGCTGGAGCCCGATGCCGAATGAACGAGAATTTCCACCGTTTCAACTACGATCCTATTTACCCCTTATACACTCTGCTCTCCTCCTATTGGTCCCCCCAACGCATCTCAACCACTTCCACTTATTCGAATAATACCTTTATTTGATAACTTTTAATCCGTTGTTTCAATAAAGTGTAATCCAATAAAAAAATTACTCAATTAATTATTTATGACGTAATCTAGTCCTATATTTCCCTATTTCTTAATATTTAAGGAAATCACATTAATTCATGCTATTATGATTACACATTTTCGTCCAATTTACCAAGCCACGCCATTATCAACTTGATATTTCTTTTAGCTATACATATCTCATTCACGCAATATAGTTCTATTAAAAGAAGTGGAAATTTCCTATTTCATTATTTAACTAATATTACTGTTCAATTTCATTATATTTATACTCAATTATTATTATCTAATTAATAAATCGAGTCACTTCCTCTCGAGACAATTCATTTTTTTTTTACATTTCGAAGCTACGACAACTAACTTTTAATCAGTGATCAGAAACGCCTTTATTATAAATAGATTTTAAGGTAACACAATATTAGTCTAAGGTAACATGCCTATATACGGTAATTATTACTCAATTAATAAATTACTTTAAACTTAGCCATCACCATCATGTGCTATAGTATCGCCATCTATGTATAACGGCTAGAACTTCCTAAAGAAACCCAATGCAGTCATATCGATTTATTATTTCACCGATAGATGGCGGTTGTACATATTTATATCGTACTACTTTCTATCAAAATAAATATCAAAATTTTCACGCAAATAAGTAACAGAAACTCTGGTCTGTTACAACCTTCATTATATTATTCACCATAGTAAATTAACGAAAGTGGCAGATTCGTAAGTTTTGCAGTGGCAAGATTCACTCGAATTCTAACATAATATTATTATACGGTGCCCTATCTTCAATTTCGTAAGTTTGCCATGGGTGTGTGAACAAAAAGAGCAGATTCGAAACATCTCAACTCTGTACCTAACCGTTATAGATAGAAATATGAAAATTTGCCACAGTGTGTAGGACCACTGTGACAGTTTTTTTGCAAGAAACTCAATTTTGGTAAAATGGCAGATTCGTAAGTTTACCGTGGAAGAAAGCGTGGAAGTGACGATATAATGATAATATTCTTTACCGGTAAAAGGTAATTCTATTTTTTTTGTAGGTAATTTGAGCGTCTACTGTTCATTCCACACCACTCTACGGAACAATAGTGCATTTTGGGTGCACTTTCGATGTATTTCAGTAATTTTTGCTCATGAAGCTATAGATAAATATAATTTACTAGGAGATACTAATAAGAAGATAGCAACATTGTACAAATACACGAAAGAGAAGTTGGCCCGCAGAGAGTGAGGTAGAGACATGTAGGTAGGTATTTGACTCAAGCTGTTCTTCCCAGTTTGGCCTCCATGTTTATCTATAGCTTCATGTTTTTGCTGACAGAATCATGAACCTTCTGACAGGTCTTTGGCCGCCGGTACTGAATTGAGCGCACTTGTGCAGTAATATCTATAGGTGTAAAGACATGCATGTAATCGCAGAAGACAGCTGCCCGGCAATGAGGATCAGTCCCTTTTTTAGGTGAGTATGCAGATTTATAGACATTAAAAAAACAACAAAAACTGTGAAAAAATTATTTGAATCGGATCAAAAATGACGAAGATAAATAATGGCTAAATTTTGGTGCGGTACTTAATCTTAAAAACGTTCACCACCGCGCCCAAATACCAACCCTGTGACCTCATAAGTCATAACGTATAAAATTGTTATAGTAAGTATACCTACTCATTAAACAATGATTTCTGAAATAGTTTTTCTTATTAAGTCATGTTCATGGAGAGTGTTCATTTAAGGTATAAATCCGCGCGCGATCAGATTGTGATGCTACCTTTTGGAACTGAGACGTTCGTGGGCCGCCGGCTAGCCGTAGCGTCGGCAAACTCATGTCGGAGCTCACAAAACGTAGCTGTATTTTTAGTGCGACTAGATTTCTAAATGAGTTTAATTTTGAATGCGAGATTTATAATAGGTAATTATAATATTGTATGATTGTCTGTTTATCCGCAAATTTTGTGCGCGCAAAAATCATAAACTACTGGAGGGATTTTGATCAAACTTGGTACGATTATAGTTCATAGGTTTGGGCAACATATAGGCTACTTTTTATTCAAGCTGAAATCCGTGGCTTCGCCCGCGCTTCTTTTTTAGGTCGTTTTTGGTCATATCTCCGGTTCTAGTTAACCAATTACAACCAAACATACGGTAAATTTTTAGTCTAAGCAAGACCTTTTTAAAAAAAAAATTGGTTGCCTGTAAAGTCGGTATACGGGCGAAAGTTTTACATGACAACGACTTTGAGTGGTAAAATAATTTTTATGTCTGTCTCTCTCGCTCTTAGGCGGGCTAACCATGCCCGAGTGGAAGGGACGCGTGCCTCTCACTCGCTCTCATTGTGAGCGCATAACGTGAGCGGAGCGTAACGCAGTTTCTTGAAGTGTCACCCGGCAAACCAATTTATAAGACGTTGTCACGTCAAAACCCGCATCAAGATCCGGTTGGTATTTTTTATCGCTATCGATGGACGTAAAAAGAACTGAACGGGTTTTGATGCGTTTTTTTTATTAGGAAGGTCTTGGTTAGACTCAAAATCTTACGCATATTTGATCACAATCGGCTGATTAGAACCGGCAATAAAACGCGAAAATCGACGTCCACGCGGGCAGAGCCGCGGGCAACAGCTATCTTTAATACACCGTCTTTTCTTATCTGATCTACATGGATCTACATGTAATCGTGCATACCGAAACGACGACGACGAGAGTGATAGGACGAACATCAAATGTCTGACAGGTAAGAACAGTTCAACCGTTCTCGAGTTTTTGCAATACTAACAGAATTGCAATTACTTTTTATTTATATAGATTAAAGATTAATAATGAGTGGAAAAAGGGGTAAAATCTTGAGTAGTCACTCTCGCGAAATAGTTCTGGCATTTGATAGATATTTCAATCAAGAACAAAGTCGGTGTTAACACGCTAACGCTACTTGAGTACTGTCATTTTCGATTTACTTTGACAAGGTACCTTCACATTTTCATCGCGCGCGGATTATACTAGTATTCCACCACGTGGGGTTAGGGCGGTATTGGTTCACGTAAATAGCCTATTGACCAGGATTCGAACCCAGGACCACTTGATTTTAAGACTGACTACTTAACAACTGAGTTATTTTTTTTTATACTACGTAGGTGGCAGACAAGCACACAGCCCACCTGATGAAAAGCGTTCACCGTGGCCTATGAACGTGTGCAACACTAAGGGTGTCACACACGCGCTGCCTACCCTGAAGGGAAAGGGGGAGAGCTGGGAAGGGGTAGGGAGGCTAGGAAGGGGAGGGGAGGAGGGGTTCAGTGAGCTCTGGCTACCCTACTTACCGGCGGGAACACAACACGATGGTTATTATGGCCGCGGTCTTCTGTAGGGCGGAGGTACTTCCCCAGTCGGACAGCTCATTTCGGATGGGAGATACCGTCGTGTCCTACCTCCTTACAATTATGATGCTGCTACTGATAATGCAACATATTCAACCAAACCTTAATAGTCCTTAACTGATACAACTTAAACTATTTGCGACGACAATCGTTGTAACTTATCTGCAAGATGGAATGGTTAATGTATTTTATAAACAGTTTATGCTTAGCAAGGTAAGAACGCTGATGTAAGGAAAACGAGAAAATAAATAAACCAAAATGAAAAAAATGCGTAATAATCTTCCTGCAAATCTCGTCTGAAGTTAATTTAAAACTCATCGAGCGCTGTTAAGCCACCTCCGTGAAATTATATGATATAGTATATTATATATTATCCATTTGCGAATCCACCTTATAAGATGGAGGAAAAATGTCTTAGTATTGGTAATATCAAAATAATAAGTTCTATAGTATTGTACCTTTTGTACCATTGCAAACCATACGAGCTTTAGTAAAAAAACAAGTTAATATAATTATCGCACGCAGCTGATACCCAGAACTTCGTCCATGTGGTGTTTAGAAAAAAATATCGCGGCATTCATGAAAGGTTATACCTACGAGTATAAGTATTTTGTGAAAATGAGCGCCAGCCTTCAGGCCACCTTTCCAGTTGATGTAGATCCATGGACTGGAATTCTTTGACGCCCATAAACTGTAGGTTGGTAACATAATATGTATTTTGTAAAGTTAGTTATTGCATATTATTTAATTATGTAATAAATAATCTAATGAATATTTCGTATATTAGAAAGATTTCTATCATGTTCAGAAAAGAAGTACCTACAAGTACGTTGAGGTATATTTTAGTGGTGCTCGCGTACCTACACACTATAAACTATTTACATTGCGTGACCGTAACTCTCAATGGGCTGTTTAGTCTCAATCAGTTGGTTTTATGACAGATAATACATATTTGGTTGTCGTTACGATAACTTTAACAGGGGAAAGTCCCATGATAATTTTGAATGGAATTGGCGATATAATGGTTGTCACGGGGGTAGTACGTACCTACAGTACTTATATTAACGTAGTAAAAGAATTTTAATAAAATGATTTTAGGGTGAATCATCGATAGTGGATACCTTTTCATAAACTTGCAAATGTTCTACAATGAACTAATTTAACGCGCATAGCTCCGTACGTACCTACCCTAAACCTACCTACTTAATAACATAAGAGACCTTTTGAGAGACACTACGTCATCTTAGTAGATGAGTAAAATTGTGCTGATTTCTTATTTCTTCATGTTGTAACGAGTCACAGGGAGGTGATGAAAGTATGTTGTTAGAAAGGTTCAGAGTAGAAATGTAGTGAGCTTAGTCTTATTTGTCTTCATTGAACGCAATTTGAACTCAATCATAATCTTAATATGGAATTTGAAACTTATAATGGAATTCGCAGTTAATAATAAAAGCAATAACTCAGTTATTAACTGAAAAATTAGATACAAATGACTTCACAGTCAGACCTCAACATCTTCGCCTTGGCAAATTCCAAAGCCGCTGGTTTCACGTGTCAAAAAGACGAGCAAAAATATTTACAACACACAAAACTGATTCTTTTGTGGATTGTAAATAGGAACGTATCTAAAACGGGCCTAAACGGACCAAGAATATTAAATGCCTTTTTTTATCGTGCGGGAATCCCCATCGATACCACCCCCGTCGGCCATCGGGGTTGGTTATGTCAGGATTGAACCGACTAAAACCACACGCCGTCTCGGGCCTTAGTTACCAGGGCGTAAGGTTACCCTATGGACATATCCCTCGCACCCCAGCTGACCCCGGGCCATCTACGGTTTTAAGATGGCCCCCTCGACCCCCCGAAAGGGGAGGTGGGGCGAGCATCGCGCCACTTCAGCGACGGTGGGGTGTAGGGTGACAGGCGGCCGTCCTGTCACCCAACCGTCAGCACGCAGACAATCAGCTCGCCCCCCGCTCGCTCCCCACTGTGCCTCGGAGCAGCCCTCTAGAGGGCCACTCCCACCCCGGCCGGATTGGCCGCAGGCAGCAGCGTCTCCCGTGGCGGGTGGCAAAGAATATTAAATGCCTAGGAGCATATGTGTTCTTGGCGATTTTACAAGTTCGAAAACACCGAATCAAAAAATACGATTAAGTCTTACGATAACTCAACCCTAGGACAAAAATAATATTAGTTTTCTCGTTTTCTATTTGATAATGAAAGTTATTAAGTATGTTTAAACCAAATATATTATATTTTTAAGTATTAATAGAAGTGGAGAATGAAAAGAAGAGAAGAAAGAGGTTTTGTAGCGCAAACTGTAGTTTAACTGATTGCGAATAAAGTTCAAAAGATTATATCCAAGAAAAGTTCATACAAAGCGTTTTGTGGCCATGTAAAAATAGTTACCTATATTGTACGAGCCCTTATCAATTCTGCTCTCAAGCATTGTGTTGAAGGTGCTGATTTATAATATAAAAAAATAATATATATTATGATGAGTAATTGTTACTAGGTTCGGATAAAATTAAGGTAACATAATTGACTACAGGGAATAAAATAGCCAAAGCTGAAGACATTTAAAGTCAAGTTGAATATTCACACCGCGCTTCTCTCCGACTCGACCAATTGGAGTGGACTAATAGTTCAAATGAAAGCGAGTTTGTTCAAGCGAGTGTTCTTAGGCGAAAATTAGACCTCAGTTAGAATTGGAAATATAGAGAAAGTAAGCTATGAAAACATAAGAAATGTATTACAAAATTGCTTGAGGATAATTAGTGAAAGTACAGTGGTTTAAATGAAATCTGTGCACGGATAACTTCTATTAAGAAATCCAATCGAGTAGTTGCAACGGCCGTACGGCCTCGTAATAGATTTCATTAATTTATTTCATACTCATTTATCAATTCTCAGGACTAGTTATCGCTATTGAGGGTTTAAAATTGACGAGTTCCATGAATTCTCGCAGGGCACACGCTGCCGCTTGCGGCCTTCTTCTTCTGGCAAGGGGTGGACAGTTTTAGTCGTTTCGAGTCCGAGACAACTAGATACCCCTGATGCCCGAAGGGGGTGTTATTCGTGGGTATTTCCGCACGTTAAAAATAAAGATAGGTACTATTATTGTCAGGTAATTTTATTTACTTTTTCAATATGCCTACTGACAAATGCTGGCTTGGTCTACTCAAAACGGCTAACAACGAAGGCCACATGATACCACATCGAGAGTTTGTTTACTTTATAATGTAATGTAAATTGTATAAAGTAGGTATTTGTTTTTAAAATTACTGGTGATAATATAACGATTAAAATCTAACTATACTCGTAGTGTAGGTATTTGAATTAAGTTTAATTTAAGTTGTACCTAAGTTATATTAAATGTAGTACAGATGTTCTATTTCACGAAGGCGGTTTAGCTTTCATTGCAATAAAACAAATATATACATATTACTTTTAAAAATAAATTACTTGCAATGCAATTATTGTTCTACTATACTGGTACATGAATTTCTTTTGACGTGACATGAACTTTCTCACGCACATGTATGCGTATTTGGGTAAAAATCATTTAAAATGACCCTTTTCATTGCAAAATTTGTCCACCCCCGATATTTCATGACAATATTATTTTTTCTATGTAAAAAGTACCTGTTAGTACTCTGATATATATTACCTATCTAGCTATGATACACAAATTTATATAACTTTTGCCCATATTAAACACATTATACTTATTGCTTTTTTTCCATCGAACTCGGAATATCTTCATACAAAATAATTTGTCCACTTCACGGGCTGCGTTACAAAAACTATCTAAATAAATGTAATCTACAGTATTTAATTATATTGACGAACTTTTTGACAAGATATTGTTAATGCCCATTGATTACGGTAAAAAATAATTTATTGTAACTATTTAAAATATTAAAATATTGGGTTCAAAGTGATGTCCAACATTTTGTTCATTTTTGTTATTCGTTTTTGTAACACCAAAATTTGGCAGTATTTTCAATTTGTAAAATGTCAACATTCAAAATATAACGAGCCAATTACATGCCAGACTCTAATATGAGTCGGCCATTTTGTCTTCGAGTGAAAATAGGGGATGACGCGTGTTTTTTGCCAAAAAGTCAAAATTCAAACTTTAAATGATCCATTTTGTTTTGCTTTGTCAGCCCAGGTATAATCCGCGCGCGATGAAAATGTGAAGGAACCTTGTCAAAGTAAATCGAAAATGACAGTTCTCAAGTAGCGTTAGCGTGTTAACACCGACTTTGTTCTTGATTGAAATATCTATCAAATGCCAGAACTATTTCGCGAGATTGACTACTCAAGATTTTACCCCTTTTTCCACTCATTATTAATCTTTAATCTATATAAATAAAAATTAATTGCAATTCTGTTAGTATTGCAAAAACTCGAGAACGGTTGAACTGTTCTTACCTGTCAGACATTTGATGTTCGTCCTATCTCCTATCACTCTCGTCGTCGTCGTTTCGGTATTTTTGGCACGATTACATGTAGATCCATGTAGATCAGATAAGAAAAGGCGGTATATTGAAGATAGCTATTGCCCGCGGCTCCGCCCGCGAGGACGTCGATTTTCGCGTTTTATTGCCGGTTCTAATCAGCCGATTGTGATCAAATATGCGGTAGATTTTGAGTCTAACCAAGGCCTTTCTAATAAAAAAAAACACATCAAAATCCGTTCATTTCTTTTTACGTCCATCAATAGCGATAAATTTTGATGCGGTTTTTTTTTAAAAGGTCTTGCTTAGACTAAAAATTTACCGTATGTTTGGTTGTAATTGGTTAAGTAGAACCGGAGATATGACCAAAAACGACCTAAAAACTAAGCGCGGGCGAAGCCACGGGTTTCAGCTTGAATAAAAAGTAGCCTATGTGTTGCCCAAAACTATGAACTATAATCGTACCAAGTTTGATCAAAATCCCTCCAGTAGTTTCTGATTTTTGCGCGCACAAAAATTTGCGGACAAACAGACAATCATACAATATTATAATTATTATAAATCTCGCATTCAAAATTAAACTCATTTAGAAATCTAGTCGCACTAAAAATACAGCTTCGTTTTGTGAGCTTCGACATGAGTTTGCCGACGCTACGGCTAGCCGGCGGCCCACTTACGTCTCAGTTCCAAAAGGTAGCATCACATTTTGATCGCGCGCGGATTATAAGTGGGTACATAAATTATTTGATTAACCAATTATGCATGTTATTGTTGACATTTGTTGAAATGCAAGGCGGTTGGAAGTAATTAAGATTTTTGTTTGACTTATCATACTTGAAATCCGTAGAAACCATTTTCGACTTTCATTTTTGTTATGATTTAGGTAATGTTACAAAAATGAAATAACAAAAATGAACTAAAGACGCAATCACATTGCTGGTAAAATTTTATTAATAGAGTATGATTTTAATGTTCTACTTATATTTAAGTGCATATTGTTTTTTTTATAAAATATAGGTAAGTATAGGTATTTCTTATCTTTCTGTCTGATTTCCGTTTTTACATCAAGTTCGTTTTTGTCTGCCTGATTAATCTTTATCTGTTGACAAGTATTTCAGTATAATGCTCGCCATCAATCATCACATTCATCACTTTAGTTTGTCTGAGAATAATGACTAAGAAGATAAGTTCTATATTACGTTTTTTTTTAAATAAAACAATGGTAAAAAATATATAGTGTTTTATTGCGGAACACCTTATACGAAATCATTAAAAAAGAAATAACATTTAGATTATAATGCGCAATGTAAATGAGCCCTAATATTTCATTTTTGTTATTTTTTTGTTACGCAGTTCATTTTTGTTACATTATCATTTTTGTTTCCTTTTTGTCAAAGGGTCATTTTAAATGATTTTCACCCATTTACAAGACACTGGTGCTACTATTTAATTGTTCACCCGCCTTCGTGAGATAGAATATCTGTATCAGTGGTGTTGAAATAAAACCCTTACGAAAATAATACAAGTAGCACAATAGAACAAAATACTATTCCTCACTAACACGATCAGTATCAAAGCGAGTTTTGGCTAGGACAAGGCGGAGAACAATCTCAAAGAAATGGCTCCATGCGCTGACATTATGCGCGCCACGTCATCGAACCGAACTTTCACAAGTTCAATCGGTTGGACAGCCTCGTCCTGTACCGTGTCAAGGTCCTTTACACTAGTCGGGAAGAAGTTGTTACTTGACATGTTTGGAGAATATGAATTACCTACTTATCCTTTAGTCCATTTTATGCCTACAACCCGAATTCGGATAGCTAAAATTCGAACTATTAACCATTGTGTGTAGTATTTACGAGCATGTAGGTAGGTACTACAGTTAATAGAAATAAAATATTACTTCGGACGATACGAGACGATGAAGTCTGCAAGAATTAATTGAACCTGTTGCTTGCAAGCTTTGCAAAAATTAATAATACCAAAAGGTTAAAGTAAGTACCATTAATAAAGTATGTTGTATAGGCGATGGCACATGGAGGGGAAGTATCTTAAATAATGTAAATAGAATAATGTACAAGTTTACTCAACTCAAATTTTGATTTGAATTTGAACATTTTAAACTGCATTCAAAGCCTTTGCAATTAAAAAAAAAAATTGAAATTTGAACAAACTTACAGACTTTATTTAGATACTTTAGTATAATAAACACTATGTTTTGAATATCAAATTCCATAAGTTCATAGACAACGTCTGACGGGACAGCTAGTACCTAGTACCTATTAGATATTTTTGCTATTGACTCGGTCTAATAATATTATAAATATTTAGACTTTTGTAAACAATAGAATGAATTTGATTTTTCGGCGGCTACTAAATACATAAAAGATTTTCAGCTGCTTTGTTCTTCTGTTTAATTGTATTATCTTCGATTAAAAATTGTATCGAGCGCTCGAATACACAAATGGGTTATCTGCTCAATGACGTATTTACCTACCGAATATTTTGAAACAGTATCTGATATTCTGACGGTTTATGACTACAATATTTAGCCTTTTGAGAATAATTTATCCCATAAAAAATGTACGATGGCATATGACGTCAATTATTTTTTATGGGACATTTTTATTACAAGACACACTATAGATTCCTTAACATGATTAATTAACTTATCATCAACGTTGAACCGTGAGCTTGTTTAACACCTTAGTAGTAAAATAAGCTTATTTGTATAATAATAAGTCTTCGTAATCAAAATATAAGTAACAATATTTTTTAATTTCACTTTTTAAAACGTATCCTAGTGTGTTATCCACATTTTAGAATAATATTATACTAAGTAGGTATGTCATTGAAGTTTGTAAAAAAAATATGAATCTGTTTGAAATAAAAAAAATGCTTAGTGAACATGTTATTTAATATTTCTTTTATATTACGACACCTTTCATGCATTATTAAAGCAGTTTTAATGCGTCGAGTTTTATAATGCTGCACCCAATCTCTGTGAACACAAATGTGTTCTCTTGAACATTGAAAACATCAACACGGTCGTATTTGCGTGGAGTTATTTTTCGATTGGCCCCGAATTAAATATTTAATAAATATGACTCAAATATGGGATCTTTCATTATTAACTGACTTCAAAAAGAAGGAGGTTCTCAAGTCTAATGTATTTTCTTCATGTTTGTTACCGCAAAACTTTCGACTGATGATTCTTTTTTTATTTGAAAGCTGGCGTATCCCATGTGGTCTCCTAGCAATTTGGTCAAGTTAAAGTCGGCTTATTGTAAGCAATTATTCTTTATATACAATCAAGCAATTTAATTGTGTTGCTTTACCTAGGTACAGCGTATCAGCCAGCAGGTATTAAGTTATTTTACGTAGAAATGTGCAAGATAAACGTACAGTAAGTCTGGTAGCATAGTGAGGCTATTAGGTATAATTTATGTCGTGTATCTATTGTTATTACGTTCGCACCAGATATATTGGCATTCTATAGTATTTTAATTGGACCATATTTTCTAATAAACTTTTATGTAAGTACTAACTATGATATGTTTAGATATTTTATTATATAATTATTAAATAGTTCTTTGTAGTAGTCCAAGATCGGACCTAATTTGCAAGCCGGGCTACAGGCCGGCGCACAGGGCCGGCGTTACTAGGTACATGGACTTTCCTTTTGGATTTGGAGGTCGAAGGGTAGACGTCCTCGTAAAAGCCTAACCCACTGAATAAAATTAAAGGTACAGTACTATTCTATAAAAGTTACACCCGATTGGGCCGACTCTTGAAGCAAGGGCGGTAAGGGCTACAGTGTCGGGGTCACGATTGTGCGATGTGAAGGAGCAAACTCCGGCAGGTGGACCCCGACTTCCGATGTGAAAGCTTCTGATGCGACCAGGACTTACGCTAAGTTGATAGGAATTGAGAGAAAGAAAAAAGTTGTTGGGATAAAGTAAATAAGAGAAAGTAATCTAAGCATGTGAAGGGGGGTGTTGTCCATTGGTAGGATAAAATAAGCCATATTACGATTCACAGAAGTATTTTTCGCAACAATATAGGTACCATTGTTTCCTATAAAACTGGGGCATGATAATACCGGAAATCTGTAAAACACGAAACGAAGTAAAAACACAAATTAATATTCAACACTGCCAGATACTTCCTGTCGACCATGACATCCGCCAGAAGCTTTAAAGCTCCCAAAATTTAACTTTATTTGGTTGCCAGCCCAAGGTTAATTTTCATACTACGTGTTATTTTGAGAACTGTTTCAAAGCTATATTCACTTCATTTCAAGCAAATATAATAGGTATATCAATACAGCAGCTTTATGAAATATTGCATATAATGTGTTCATACAAAATGAAGCGGCGTCTAATGAAATGCAAATATCATCAATATACTGTTCAGATGTCAGTACCTACATCTGAGCAATATATTGACTTACATCGACGTTCAAATACCTTGAAGGGAAACGATGCGACAAAGTAGGCCCTTAGCACATACTTACTTAGAAATAAGACGGAATGCATTCGAAGATAGCAAAACCATCTGTACGGAACAACACTAGAATGTTGAGTTTTCGAATTCCGATATGTTGTGTCACATTAATTCAACTTTTAGTTATTAGTATACACAAAGACCATGATTTGGTATACACCAAAATATTCAAAATAATTGTTTTAAACTTGAGCTAGAAAACGAGTTATAGAAGTCTTGAAGATTTTTTATATTATAGAATATAAAAATAACACCATATCAACTACAGTTGATCTAGTAAATATAATCCCACCTGTTCAAAAGGGGGCCAAGTTCCTATCGGCTAAAGGTTCGCCTAAATAAGGATTGAAATCCAATCCAATGCCAAGTTTAGATGCACTTTAAAATCGCCCATAATCATCTAAATTTCTTCTAAATTTGAACTTGCCAGGTTAATCTTAATATATATAAATCTCGTGTCACAATGTTTGTCCTCAATGGACTCCTAAACCACTTAACCGATTATAATAAAATTCGCACACCATGTGCAGTTCGATCCAACTTGAGAGATAGGATAGTTTTTGAAACGGATTTCGACATCCACGCGGGCGGAGCCGCGGGCAACAGCTAGTTTAATTATAAAATTAATCAAGTTTTACGTACAGCATGAAAACCTGTACTTGCAATAGGTACTGAGCTACAGGGGGGTCAAAAGTAGCTCGAAACTGTTCGTGTGAATAGTGCACGGCACGCGCGCGGCCTGTTGCTGGAAATTTGTCCTGCGCACTATCGTGCACTTTGATTATTAAGACAAAATCGTTCAAAATGTCATGCTATCTCACACAAAACGGGTAGGGTAGTAGAACAATATTGGCTTCTTTACTATATAAGGCTAAGGTTTTGTGAAAAATATTTTATTCTCTTGATTTGACTTGAATGGGAAAATGGGTAACATTTGAGGCATTATTAATGAAATACAACCTATATAATTAAAAGGAAACACACAAGTACGAAAACTTAGATATCGGTGTGAGTATTTAACTTCATTCTATCTACAAACTTTTTGAATTTAATTACAGTGTTTTTGTTTTTACAACATATATCGTCCCATTCTAGACTCTGTAGACAAATTCTGTTGGATCATACATAAGGCGGGTCCTACGGTCTAAGTTATGACACGATCTTTATTTTCAGCTGTAGGTACCTACCTATATTTATGGTGTGCGGATAAAATTTCATTTTATTTTTCTTTATTAGGCAGACATACAGTTTTTACATATGTTTTTTAGTACATTTTTTTACATACCTCATTTACGTTATACAAAATCATTATAGAAATAACATAAATTGAGTTCTAAAATAAATAAAAAATCAATCATTCTCGATGTAAATGCATAAAGTATAATACTTACCTTCTACGTGTGGCGTGTACTCTTTCCCACAGAATTCAGTTACCTCACCCCACTCAGAAAACCAGAGGACACCTTTATCGACTCTTAAGACAAAGTTAGTAGGTACTGTGGTAAATACGTACATACTCGGATACTCGGTAGATAAACCTTATCTTGTTTATTATACACTATTCTTACCCATTAAAAGGGCTCTAGCACTAAAAGAGAGTCCTTTCAGTGGGATTGTATGGAGTGAGTCGATTTTTTTTTGCTCTCGAGTGTGACGCCCCTGGTGTTGCACATGTCCATAAGCCACGGTGATCGTTTTCCACCAGGTAGGCCGTGTGCTTGTCTGCCACTTAAGTGGTATAAAAATATGCTCGTCATCAAAAGCTCTGTACAAGCTCTGTTCATTAAAGTGCACTTTTCATCATTCGCCTAACTTTTATCCGATAGCTTTGATAGTTTGCACTTGTCGAAGTGAATACACAAATTTATACCTACGTTCAAAAATGTTTAAAAAGTACGATTAAAAAGTACGCTGACGCGTTAGATTATCTTGCAAAGAAAAGCGATTCCGATATTGAAAAATGCTAACAGTAAAATTTTACTGAAAATAAATGTATATACTCGTATTATATAAGAAGCCATATACAGAAGTTTTTGTAAGAAGTTTACTTGTTCAAATGATTCACGGCCGACGGGAAGTGTTTCTTTTTCAAAAACGTATGAATTCTATTGTAGAAAAGAATTTTAAAAAGAAATTTAAAAAAACGCAAGATACAAATGATATACTCAAAATTACACTAGCCAAGAACAAATGTTACTTACTCTTATATGTTAAAAATACCTCACGTACATAATTAATAGGTAGTAAAAATTAATTTATATCTACACATAATTTTCGTAATTTCAAATTCTACTTTCATATATCAAACGTGTTTATTACAAACTTAATTAGTTAGAAAAACGGTAAGATTTTCTAGTATTTGTATATTAACAAACATACATGTACAGTTACATTCTAAATAACATGCTATTTTACACACATTCACTGCCACGGGCACGCCTCCCGCCTGTGTAGTGAGCTCAGATAACGAGCGTGTTCACGTCTACATTTGGAGGCATCTCAGTGACCATAAGAAAATTGGGGCACTTTTTATCTCATAAAAGACCATTTACACGCCAACGACAGCTGAAATTTAGTATTCTTAAAGACATACTCGTATATTAATTCATGTCATTATCACTAGTTTTTAAAGTATATAGACTACTTATAATCTACACAGCAATACATACATACCACAGAACAAAGAAAAATTGATACATACATACAAATCACGCCTTTTTACAGCAATACAACATAGAAATCGATGAATAATCTTCGGAATCCAATTGAACGTTATACCTATCGATTTACTTAGAACAGAATTAATCGATTGGATTCTGAATTCATAACTAATGTTATTACATCACTCTGAAGAACCGTAATCGCCCTCAGCACGACAAAAAATCGTTTCATAAAACGTGTGTGGCCGGAGACGATTGTCCAAATAACGATTTATTATGAAGGGAGATAAGATATAGGTACATGTGGTTTGTAACGTAACCACTAGTCATCTACATTTAGACCTTTATTATATTGCGATAAGGTTCACAATTCAAGGAAAACTCCTTAAAAGAATGCACGAACAAAAATGTAACAAAGTGTCATCGATCTTTCTAGGTTTTAGGTGTAAAACAATCTTGTTATTTTGTTGCTACATCAACCAATTTTTATAGCAATAATGTGGCATATAAACTTATAGCTCATCACAGTAAACATTCACCGTAACGTAACCTATTTAATTAGGTACGAGTAATACCGGCATAATAATAATGACTAGTGATAATGACATGAATTAATAAGGTGGTGCGTGTCAGAATACCTCCTCGTGGTGCACCCCGGGCAACGGGAGTGGCAACTTCCCTCTCATCTAGGGGAGGAGTTGCCACTTCAGGCTAACATTCTGCCAAGGTCAGAGATGGAAAACTCGAGATAAAACCCATTACCAACCCGTCTGGCCAGCGTGGTAATCGTAGGCCAAACCCCTTCCAATGAGTACAAGCCACGACAACAGGCCCCCAGTTCCCGGTGGTCCCGCTATTCCCGGTTACGGTAGCGGCCGCGGTAACGGCGGGGCGGGGGGTGCTAAGAATCTCCGGGTTACGGGAGGCTACCAACAACGACTACAGCTGGCAGCGTTTAACTGCAACACACTTCGGCTGGACCATCACCTTACCGAACTTGAGGTAGAACTAGGTCGCATAAACTGGCACATTTTGGGGTTGTCCGAGATCCGAAGACAGGGGGAGGACACGATAACCCTTGAGTCAGGCGACCTGTTCTACTTCAGAGAAGGTGATCAGCTCTCCCAGGGAGGTGTCGGTTTTTTCTGATCAAGAGGGACCTCATTAGCAGCGTTGTCGAAGTCGGAAGTGTGTCGAGTCGGGTAGCGTACCTTGTTCTGAAAATCACCAACAGGCGTTCCCTGAAGGTGGTTCAGGTATATGCGCCGACCTCGGCTCACCCCGACGAAACTGCCGAGGCTGTGTATGAGGACATTGTCAAGGCAATGAATCATACCACCAAGGCCACCTACAACGTTGTTATGGGGGACTTCAATGCTAAAGTGGGAGTACAAGAGCGCGGTGAAACGAGAATCGGACCCTATGGAGTGGGGCGCCGAAACCACCGGGGCCAAATGCTGGTCAACTTTCTAGAATCCCAAGGGCTCTTCTTAATGAATACCTTCTTTAAGAAGAAGCCCCACAGGAAGTGGACTTGGCAAAGGCGGGATTCCATGGTAAGGAACGAGATAGACTTTTTCATCACGGATAGTAAGCACATATTTAGAGATGTCTCCGTGATCAACAGGTTTAAAACCGGAAGTGATCACAGGCTTATCAGAGGCTCTCTAAATATCAACCTTAAGGCTGAAAGATTCCGGATGATACGGTCTACTCTCCGACCTACGCCGCCCCAGGTAGCTATAGGGTCCGAAAAGTTTCAACTTGAACTTCAAAATCGTTTCGCAATGCTGGAAACCACTGGCAGCATTGATGAGAAAACCGACACAGTGGTCAAAACTCTGCAGGAAGTGTCCCGAAAGTTTTTTCCCGGAAAACGCAAACAGCTTGATTCCAAACTCTCTTCCGAGACTCTCGAACTTATGAGGAGGAGGCGTGATGAGCCCTCCACTCAGTCGTCTTCGTCAGGTGGGAGAGCCTTAAACGATCAAATTAAAAAGTTGATACGACGCGACCTCCGACGCTCCAACACACGCGCCATCCAGGATGCGATCGAGCGTAATAGGGGGTCGAAAGTGTTCGCTCAGCAATTAGGAAGGCCCCATCTGACGAAACTCAAAACTGAAGATGGCAGAACCATCGCCTCCAAGTTCGAGATACTCGAAGAGGTCGAGAAGTTCTATGGACAGCTGTATGCTTCACGGACGACAAAACCGACGGGACACAGCGATGAAGACCACAGAGCCCCACTCACGCGCCATTACACCGAGGAGATACCCGATGTCGAGCAGTGCGAGATAGAGGCGGCTCTCAAACAAATGAAAAATAATAAGTGCCCTGGTGATGACGGAATTACCACTGAGCTCCTAAAGGCAGGCGGGACCCCAGTCCTGAAAGAGCTAGCGAGCCTATTTAATTCCGTCATCCAACAGGGCTTAACACCCAGGGCATGGAGCGGGAGTGCGGTGGTGTTGTTCTTCAAAAAAGGTGATAAGGCCTTGCTGAAGAACTATAGACCCATCTCACTCCTGAGCCATATCTACAAACTGTTTTCGAGAGTCGTCACAAATCGCCTCGCCAGTAAGCTCGACGAGTTCCAGCCACCGGAGCAAGCCGGGTTTCGAAAAGGCTACAGCACCGTGGACCACATCCATACTGTTCGGCAGATTGTACAGAAGACTGAGGGGTACAGTCTGCCGCTATGTATGGCTTTCGTGGACTACGAAAAAGCCTTCGACTCCATCGAAACCTGGGCAGTTCTGGATGCTCTGCAGCGGTGCCGTGTCGACTGGCGATACATCGAAGTGCTGAGATGCTTATACGAGACCGCCACTATGTCCGTCCAGCTCCAAGACCAAAAGACGAACCCCATTACTCTTCAGCGTGGAGTGAGACAGGGGATGTCATATCCCCCAAATTATTCACCAACGCGCTGGAGGACGTCTTCAAGACTCTGGATTGGACTGGGCGGGGTATAAACATAAACGGTGAGTGCATCTCACATCTTCGGTTCGCCGATGACATCGTCATAGTTGCGGAGTCGCTGGAGCAGCTGGGCGAAATGCTGCACGGCCTAAATGGAGCCTCTCGACGCGTCGGTCTTGGCATGAACTTGGATAAAACCAAGGTCATGTTCAATGAACATGTCACGCCGAGACCGATAGCCGTCGAGGGATCGACACTCGAAGTTGTACACCAATATGTCTACCTTGGGCAGATTATCCAGCTCGGTAGAAACAACTTCGAGAAAGAAGTCACCAAGAGGATTCAGTTGGGCTGGGCAGCATTTGGAAAACTGCGTCGGGTTTTCTCCTCCCCTTTACCGCAATGCCTGAAAACGAAGGTCTTCAATCAGTGCGTCCTACCTGTTATGACCTACGGTGCCGAAACGTGGACACTGACGGTAAGACTAGTCCACGACTTAAAAGTCGCGCAGCGGGCTATGGAGCGAGCTATGCTTGGAGTGTCTTTGATGGATAGAATTCGAAATGAGGTCATCCGCCAAAGAACCAAAGTCACAGACATAGCTCGCAGAATAAGCAAGCTTAAGTGGCAATGGGCTGGTCACATTTGCCGAAGGACCGATGGCCGGTGGAGCAAACGAGTCCTAGAGTGGAGACCGCGAACCGGCAAACGTAAAGTAGGACGCCCCCCAGCGAGATGGACGGACGACCTGAAAAGGGTAGCTGGGATAGACTGGATGCGCAAGGCGGAGGATCGGGTGCTATGGCGTACATTGGGAGAGGCCTATGTCCAGCAGTGGACTGCAATAGGCTAATTGATTGATTGAATACCGGCAACACCAGTGATGTCACTCGAGAAAAACTTATTAGGTATTTTTTAAGAACTCATGCTTATAGTCTCTTGGGAAAACAATAGCATGGCGATCTCTCTACGATTTCAGATCTCGTAAGTGGCTCTATTTGCAACGCTGCGTGTAAGGTTAATGTGCAGTCTTACACGTAACCCGTCTTCAGGTTTTAGGTAGGTATACATAATGTTATACAATAAAACTGTGTGTTCGCCTTGGGAGCTTTCAATGAAGAAAAAAATATATAATGAGTCATCTAAATGCCATTACAGCAAAATTTATAATGTACAGCTTACTCGTACACTGTGGGCCTAATGTGCAATGGTAGAATGTTTCTTTTTTTTCATTCTATATTGGACATCTCAATATGACTTCACCTCGAGTGCTGATATTGACTGTACATCAGTCAAAGTTAAGCCATCAGCCAAATACAAAGTCTGAAATCATCAAACATATTATTACGAATTTTCTTCCTACTCGTACCCTCAATAAAAAAACTGTCTGCTACTAATATTATCTGAAATTGTGGCAAAGTCACGATGCTTGATGGAGTTCGTTGAGCAATGGCGGTCCTTCACTGTAACATTTACATACGAATAAAACCCAAGATTCACAATGCCACTATGGACATTATAGCACAGGTTTATTTTACAGGTTTACGGTTTCTCTGAGTGAATTCACAAGTGCATCATTAATATGTGATAAGTTATAAGACGTAATTAAATGTTAGCTATTGCATTGGGGTAACCTGTAATGGTAGTTATGTTATGGTAAATAAATAAATAAAATAAAATAAATAATTAAATATTTTAAAGTTTCATGATGTAATATTATTTAATAAGATAATTTGTATACTACGCAACTATTGATCTCAGAACTTTGAGAAAAAATCTACGCCAGAGTCTCATCTCCTCATCAGAGGCTGGCTTGAGTCTCAAAGATTTCAATAGTACCTACCCCACGAAATAAGAGGCGCAGCTTCTGCCGTCGACATGGCATACTTACTTGACTTTGAACTGTTACTGAATATTTACATACACAAAATACAATAATATATCATGTGATTAGGGAATCGAATCCTGTTTTGGATCAACCCGAACAATCTTAAATTGATTAAATATAACTATGTCAATTCAATAACTATACTTCTTCAAGTGAATCTAGAGTCTTATCTACTTCATTCATGAATGCAAAATATTGAAAGTACCACAGAATTGTAAGATTGCAACCGCAATCCTATTTGCGATTGATAATTTTATTAATGTAAATCGTCTATATTTGCTTCAAGCTTCATTCATACTGGTACTTCAATATTTAAGTAACTATACCTACTAAAGCAATACAACGTCGGCTGTAATTTAATTTTGAACAAATTCAGCACAAGCCTAGTAGGTATGTAGACAGCCAAGCACACAGTGGCATTGTTTTCGAAACTAAAGCAAAATGAAAGATAATAAACCTTGGTATTTGTAGGGCGATCTCATCGAGGCTGTCGATCGGTTCGCTGAGTGGTCGCTCGAGTAGTCGTGATGGAGTAGTGAACATGTCAGAGTTTATGTTTTGTCTAGTCTTCTGGTGTCCGCTAAGCTTCTTTCGTTTCTCCTCAGCGCGTTGTAGATTGTGGAACCGGAAGAAGAACATCGACATTATATCCCGATAATGTGCACTTGAATGCGGACATTCGTGTCTCTCAATGCAAAAATAACTAGATGCGGTGTAAAATTCACTGATAGCTTTCAATACGATAGTTCACTTATTTACGCGTTATTCGTTTATTAATTATGTTTGTATTGAGCAAAATATTGATAAAACTCGTCGATATATCGGCAATGGTACGTATTATTTTTGAATTAATATCAGATCGAAAAACGCCGCGAGCAAAATTCGGTTATCCACTCTAAGATAGCTGTTATTGTCTTAGGGAACGAGATATGTAAACACTTTATTACTTAAGCATAGGAAATAAAAGTGAGGCGAATATAAAGAGGCGTACTCCAGTGTAATAAGATGGTTGTTATTGTGGTGAGTATGTGATATTGAGCCTTTTCACGCGTTTCATGACCTACATTTCATTTGGGAGCGGCAGTTCGTAGGTACATAATTTATGATCCTGATCTATTCTGAGACGCTAACCTGTCTGCTGATGTTACTCGTCTCCTAATTTTGTGACAGTACAGCAGTCTGGACATCTCTGATGATGTGTGAATGTGCCTGATATCTCCAACTAAATTTCAAATGTTTTAAAACAAGCACTCAATAGTTTTATATTAAAACGAGGCAGATTACAATTATCTCGTTATATAGTTATCATTCTCAATAGTATCGCAATGTCAAAATGTTGTATGAGAGAAGTAAAACTTAGTTCTTGTTCGTACACACTGAAAAGTGCTTGTTCTATTGCCTCGTGCTTGTGATGAGGTTGTCACTCATTGAGCGAGCTGATTTTTTAATTTAAAATATACGAAAATATTCATTAACTTTAGAAAAAGATGAAGTCCTGTATCGAATTTCTGAGGTCAATCAAAAGCTGTTAATTTCGCATTCTTCACATCTGATAACGCCTCTTCTGATTCGCATCTTATAAAAATAATATAAGAGGCCAAGAATTGTTGCGTGCACTTTTATTACACATCTTATTTTATACACGTGCGATTTTATTTGTAACATTTTTGCCATCCATTAATATTTCACGGTTCGGCAACAGACTTATGAGAGATAGTTGTAAGACACAACTATACATATAATATGTGTGTCCTTATTGATTTCTATGACGACGGGCGATGCTACCGGGTTACCTATATCCTATCGTGAATACCAATACCAATACCAACGGCCGCTCTTCCTTTGATTAACCCGATTACATAATGTCCAACTCAGTTAACACGAACAAATGTCCCTAGGTAAGCGCTTATACAGCTCCCTATATAGTATTGTTTAACTAGTATTGCTATTGATTTCTTACTTTTCTTGTGTACGACAACGGTATATGAGGTAAAATCAAAAGCTACGAAACTATAAATGTGCTACGATACGTAATGTGCTACGAATGCTACGATGTTGGTAAGATGTTCAACAAATTCACGACGCGATTGGATTATTTCATCATAATATTTGAGATAATGAAGTCACGGTATATATTTTACACCTGTTTATTGTGCTGTTATAAAATAAATTATGCACAAGAGTCACCTCAAGCGTAACCAATTCCATATACCTACCGTCTTTTGCTGACACGCCTCAATTTCAAGTTATTCGTTATGTCCGTTCTACTGATTCTACAAAGAAATTTTGCATTTTTGAAACACTACCTTCTTAAAGTTATGGTTTATTGAGAATTTTAAGAAGAGAAATACCTCCTTACAAACAAATCACTATTTTTTTCATCTCAAAATTTTGTAATCTGCCTATCTATACGTCTCTTCAATCTTTGATTGCCACTCACCATTTCTTTCAATTCTTGATATCATCTACATTTTTACACCTACTGATGTCACTATTCATTTACATGCGGAAATGCGGAGGTGGGTATGTTGAACTAAAACCGCAAGGTTTTTCGTCATATCTATCGGTGTTGCCGTGAAACCAAGTACGCCGTAGATATTGCAACACTGAGGCCCCCACTGACCTTGGCTCCAACATTGATGACCCCAACGTGTTGTTGGATATGAAATTCCCCCTCTTTTACAAAAAGGCGCGCGCGGCAATACGACCCACCGCCACCCTGGGCCGGTTTCTGCTACGGTGATGACACCTACTATTATTATAATTTATTGCTATAAAATTTGACCATTCAAGACAGAACTGAAAATAATTTTACTTATTTTTCTACGTTATTTAAGCTGCTTCCTTGATGATGCTCTTTAGATAGATTTGGAATTTTGAATCAAGTTTACACACAGCTTCACATCCTATAAATGTGAACATTTGGATGACGCGTGGATGTTACATAGTTACTTTATCAAGCTGGAACGATTAAACGGATTTAGATTGAATTTGACACGGATATACTTGTAGATTGCAGCCTGGAATAGCATATTACACTTCTATTCTAACCCCGTTCTCCGCTCAACTGTAGGTAATAAAAAATACTAACTACAGTCACAAGGTAAAACTGCAGCTGGTTACGAGAGCGCAGAGTTTTATTTCACTTATTCATTATATTCTGTCTCTGAAAAATTTTCATCCTACCACCTTTATGCGGATGATCCGTAAATTTATACATACGTAAGCTTCCTTAACGCAGTTGTCAAGAGCTTTTTCTACGATTACCATGGATTTAGAGCCTATTTCTGAATGGAATAAGAAATTATGAATTCACAGTGAATCCAACACAAACAAGAATTATTGTTGTTGGTACTCCAAGACTGGTGGTTATGAGAATAGATCATAACCCAACTTTAAATTGATTGAATCGTTGCTCAACCAAGGAAAAATGTTAAGAACTTGATCATCTATATACACGATAAATTCTCCTGGGGCTTCTAACTCTATAAACCTATAATCGCATAACTTGAGATATCGATGCATCTTATCTTGGTGAAGGCATACTGACAGTTAACAGTCGAGAAAGATTACGTCTCGTCTCTTGTAGGCCACAGAGTAGATAGAAAGGTGTATGCCGTGTAATAGTGTGCGCCTTTTTTTTTTTTATCTAGCTGAAATCCCCATGGATACCACCCCCGTCGGCCATCGGGGGTGGTTATGTCGGGATCGAACCGACTAAAACCGCACGCCGTCTCGGGCCTTAGTAACCGGGGTGTAAGGTTACTCAATGGGCATATCCCTCGCACCCCAGCTGACCCCGGGCCATCTACGGTTTTAAGATGGCCCCCTCGACCCCCCGAAAAGGGGGGTGGGGCGAGCATCGCGCCACTTCGCCGACGGTGGGGTGTAGGGTGACAGAAGGCCGTCCTGTCACCCAACCGTCGGCGCGCAGACAATCAGCTCGCCCCCCGCTGTGCCATCTGCTAGTCAGAGGGACACGTGGAGAGCCTCGGAGCAGCCCTCTAGAGAGCCACTCCCACCCCGGCCGGATTGGCCGCAGGCAGCAGCGTCTCCCGTGGCGAGTGGGAGGCGCTGCTCGCCTCCGTTGCCCAGGTGCACCACGTGGAGGTTCCGGCCCGCACCCTAATAGTGTACGCCTGACAGAAATTAGGGCTCTTTCATTGTCATGCGAGTTTGGTGCGATTTGATGTTTGGTGCGGGCCGCACTCAGAGTATAACGCCTGCGTATTACGCGCATTCGGTGCATCACAATATAACCATGTTTCTTACCCCTTTTGTAGTTTACATGTATTATGTAAGGAGAGTTTATTAGATTTCAAGAATACTTTAAGTTGTTACGAGTTCAGGAAATCTCTAAGGCCATGTGAAAGATTTCTTTTTACGTAGTTAATAAACTTTTCTAATGATCACAACTGGCTTGAACTTGAAAAACTAAGATAAGAGCTTACCTAATATAAGACTTTCTATTTGTGTGTAGGTATTAACAAAAAGAACGGTGTCTACGTATCTATGTTCATCCGCATTCTAAAACCCATAATTATCTTTAGTTTGAGTCTAAACAGCGCTATAGGTTTTGTTCTAGAATATTTACTGAAGAAAACAATACTGTGCGATGGCGGTACGTCGGCTGTTTTTAATAGAGTTAATAAATAAACATGTACAATATGTTTTTGGGTCTAAATTTAAACAAGTAGCTTTCCAATGCAATTGGGTTTGGGGTTGATAACAGTGGTCGTTGTCTTCTTGTACTAATTGGTAATTTACATTATAGTATCAGTAGTTATTATCCTTTTAAAAGATGCGATGAATAGTCAATAATTATGGATTGTAGCTAGGAAAGGGTGAAATAAACATGTAGGTTTTGAGTACCTAAATAATATACGAGAAATCAAAAGTCCAACTTAAATGGCAAAAAAAGAAGATAAAAACAAACGAAAATGTATGGACATTTAAAAAACTACTACACTATAAACAGACTAAGAGTTTTTGGAATCATGCCAAGAAACCGGATGCTAAGCCTTTTGTGTCTGCTAATCTTGAAACTGACAATGAGCCATACTGACGAGAGGACCATATTGAAGTATTCTCACCTTTGCGGTACTCTCAGCAGCTCCTTAGTACAGAGGTTTTAATGTGAAGGAGCTACGCATTTTAATCAATTAATTTTTGAAAACAATCATTGCGCTAAATATAAAAATAGAACTGAAGTGACTGTGTCAGGACTGCGGAACTGTACCTATATTAAAAGAAGACGCAATAATGCGTGATAGTTAATAAAGTAAGCATAGATATCGTACACATGCATGTTTTGGTACAAAATGCAAAACTTGATAATGGCTAGGCTGATTTAGGCGATTTATTTTCGTTATGTGCGTATTTATTACAAGGTTAATATGGAAGAAAAGGGAATATTAGGTCACAAACAGCTAATGGTAAGTATCTTATGTCGGTATAAACTACAGGTGGAAAATAGAACACTCAACGACATTGTTAATTTATTAAGTTATTGGTACAGCAACACTAAAGGTTAAGTGGGCGGATCCATTCATGGCCGGTAGAGTATTGGTTGGAGTGTGAGGTGGCTTCTCTTTGACTCTTGACTTATTACCTTAATGAACTTAAAGCTGAGCTCAGCTGTATCAGAGCTGTCGGTTTAATTGACGGTGTTTGTGGAACTAATAGTATTTATGTACATATGATCAAATTTTCGTTTGGATTATTGTATGAATATGTTTTAATCAGACAAGCTAGTTAAATTATGTTAGTTTGGGTCTAGAGAGTACTGTGCAGAATGTCGTAGAATATTTATTTATTATTTATTTATTTATATTGTACCTGCGTAGTTGAGAATTATTATCACATTAATTCCAACACTTATTACGTCCAATATTGCGATTATAAAACTAATATAATTTGACCTCAAAAGTGAACAATATAAACAACATTGACTAATTTACTTTACAAAATATGTGTATTTAGGTGACCGAAATCCGTATGGGTACCAAATTTTAACCAGATCGATCGAGTAGATCTGGACTGACGAACAGATACACAAGAGGGATCCTATAGAGATTTCATTTCTGCATTCGAACGACCTTTAATGCAAATATTAGGTAGGTAAGCAATTTTTACCACTTAGGTACAAGATACTTAACCTACATTCTTTATATTTGCATAATATTAGATAATATTATTTACTTACCATAATATTATTAATGAATAGATAAATAAATAATAGATATATATTAACAATAATTATGCTCAGTACAATAATTATATAGGTATTTAAAGTTACATCCACTGAGTTATCAACAACCACCGACTTGTGACTTGAAACACAACAACTACAAATTCAATTTTTTTAGTTGGAGCTGCAAGTTGTCAACTCGTTTAGAAGTTGTTCTCGGTGCTCATTTCCTGAATAAATTTAATTTTAACTTGTCTATGGTGTACGACTCTTGATTTTGTTTTAGAATCGGGTTCGTAGAAAGGAACTGAATGTCTTATATTAGAAAAAAACCCCTTGGAACATTTCCATGCGCAGGGTGCTTGTTATTTTTTTAGAATAATTTCTAAAAGACCTGGATTATCTTACTTTGGTTTTACTTTTACCGTAACGGTACTTCTATTTCATTGTTAAAGAAGTATGGGTAATGATGATGTAATGATGCCTCTAGCTGATAAGGCTAGGATTGGTGATACATTTCAGAATGAAGCCCCGCTTTATGTTTTTTGTTATTTACGTCATTTAGCTGAAGGTCAACGTCATCACCTAACTTTATAATTACCTACATAAATTAATTTATCAAAGCATTCCAGTAACACAATACCGAAAATAAGTCGAAGATTAACATCATTGCTTTAACCCTTACGTACCTACGCTGAATCCCAAACTGGCGCAAAAACGTTCTTTAAGCACCATTTTGACATTTAAGGCTTGGCTGCTCTTGCGTGTCGATTGCTACGGATTTCGTCTAACGGACTCACTAACACGCTGGGTAATCTCCCAGGTTCGTGCTGACTTCAGGGGAACTTTATTATTTATTGTAACTGCAGACACAGTTGTCGCTAATATTTTATTTATTTATGAGTTGATTTCGATTTAAGTATGTCTCTTAAACCAAAGTGCTAACTTTCGCCTAGATAAATATAGTCGCCATGCAGTCATGGTTTGATAAATACTGCAAATCGATTTATGGGAAATAATCTAAAGAATAAAGCTGGGCATTAGATACTAAGCTGGGTGAAGTGCGTTGGCCGGAACTTTCATGCGCTTTCACCTTAGGCATCGGAAAAAGTATTTCTAACTACTATAAACTACAGCCCAACAACAGTACCTGCTTAGAAAAGGCACAACATAATGGCGTGGGACGTGAGGTCCCTTGGGAAAAATACCCGCCGCCCTACAATAAGAAAGAAAACACTTGGTACCTAGTTGGAGTTGGCCATATATTTAGTACTTTTAAATTAACGGTTCTGCTATACAGTTTGTTTAAATATTTATGGAGAATAGTGTAAGTAAGTACCTATTTATAGTTGAGTCAATTTAATAGGCCACATTTGACGTTTGTCAGTTTTATATTCATAATGAGGTGACCTGTTAAAAAAGGTCGATTAAAACGAATGAATCGATACGGACTTGAAAGATAATGTGAATTTTTAAAATCCTCAGGTGAATCCCTGTCTCATTATTATTTTTTCTTTCGTAAATTTAAGGAGCAAAATAAGACAAGTAGGTACATGATCTATACTTATAATAAAACTGTAGAGAGGTCAATTCTGTTCATTGAATATATTTACAAAATAACTATTGGGGGATGATTGGTGATCGATACTAATGCAAAAAATGCAATCAGTAAATTTTTTGTCACAACGTGGTTATTAATTTTATGATGATATTTCTTCACAAGTAATCGTTGCATTCGATTCTACTTATCAGCTTTCGATTTTTAGATTAACATGCCTAGTGTTTAAAAAGAAAAAGGATTAACTGACACAACATTGTAATGACAAGGTAATGACGTTCAGTTCTTTGGATCAGAAATTGTTAATTATACTCAACACAAAATAAAAGGCCCGTTTTGACGTTTGATCTCGTGGCGTAACTAGTTATGTACCTATACGATTCGGTATTCGATACTCAGGATGAATCGAATCCAGTTTGCATGGGGATTTAATCGATTTGAATATGTATGTAAACTGCATTGGATTAAAGCTTTGATTAGAAAAATTTGCTTAACCTTTGCTTTTGTAGGTATTTTAAAACAATACAATGTTATTAAAGGTAAATTTACTTATATTTAATATTTTTTTACAATAACATTCACTCAATCACAAAAACAACAAGAATAATTAAATCAGTTTTCAGAATCTAAACACAAGTATTAAAATAAATAAAAATAAAAGTGCGCGTCGGGCTTGAAAAAAAATATCTCACTCGATATTTTCTTTCCTTAACTGATTATTAATAGTCTGTGGACTAAATGAAAAAATCGTTATGCACAGCACTTAGCCGAGTGGGCGGTACATGTCAATGAAAAATGTCATTATCTTTAGAACATTTCAATTGATAAAAAAATAAGAACTTCATGGGCACGAACTGTCAAAGTGGGCCTTTTATTTTGTGACAACTATATGTTTAGAATGGTTTATTGGTGAAAGCAAAACGTAAAATTACTTGTATCTGTCATTATTACAATAAATATGTAATAGTAATTGAAAAAAGTTAAGCAATTGTGCAGTTCTAACAAAACGAAAAATATATAATTTGATGCCCACCGCGGCGGGCCGTTACAAGGTTGCGATGTTGAATTTTGATGAATTGTCAAATGTGGCCTATTAAATTGACTCCACTATAGGTTTTTTAAATGTACCTAATATTTTTCTCTGTATCCAATGATTACCTGTAACAGAAAGCCACAATGCGACAAGTCCGCCAATTGTATATGCAAACATAATGTATTATGCTAGCATTTATATTACACTTGTTTTATTCGTGTACAATAAACAGGTATACTATTGCTACTGTACTATTGAACTATTATTTTTCTTCAGTGGATAGTTATTATGACGGTGTTGTACATCTTGAGAGCATTTCAACGAAACTTACACTGCATAACAATGCGGAAGGTCTCGCTCCTCTACACACCTTACGAATTCCAAACACAGGTTGTAAGTGACAGCACTTAACTTTATCTCTCATTAGCGCCGAGTCCGACTCCATGGCTATGTTATGAACTCTTGTTTTTTTTTGTTATGTCAGTCGCCCTAGTACTTATCATGTATTTAACCAGTTTTTAAATATGTTTAACTATTAGCCGTTTACCGAAACCATAACATGTGCCATAAAGCATTTTTATAAAGGAATATTAGCAACCGAAATTACTAGTATTCGTATTCAGTACATACATACCATACCTACATGTCATTCATCAAGTGATTAGGTACTGAATGTTCTACAGAATCTGTGTCTCCTAATGTTCCATTAAATAAGCCATCCACTATAATTTCAGCAATAGTATACCGCTCTATCTATTTGAATGAATATTCAAAAAGACACCGAGTGGAAGACTACCGGTCATTCTCTGAACCTTTTCCCAACTCAGTTGGGGTCGGCTTTCCAGTCTAACTGTGATGCGGCTGAACTTAGATATTTTACGTGGAGCGACTGCCATCTGACCTCCACAACCAATGGCGATATCGAAGTTCCAAGTTAGACTGGTTGGACTTTTGAGGGCTCCAACTACCCGTAACGACTGCCATAGATGTTTGTATGGCAACCAGGACCGACGGCTTAACGTGCTCTCCGAGGCACTAATAAACCTGCGATAAATACACACATAACTTCGAAAAGCATCGAAAAGTCATTGGTGTGTGCCATAGTGAACCTGGGATCGAACCCGAGACCTCGTCTCAACATTCCATTACCCAAACCACTAGGCTACCGCGGTTACCGGTACCTATTATAATGATGACTATTGTTATAATTTCGATCCCGTTTAAAAGTGTTCACTTAATTAGAAACGATTATGCTGTGACGACCCGACGACGAATGATTAGAAGCGTCGTAGTATTTAATGATTAAGTGGAAACCATAAAATATTTTCTTTGTAAATAGAGATAACCTTTGTTCATTAAAGTTAATTTTATTGGATAGCATATTATCATCGTCTTAATATTGTTTCCGGCTGCTTATAAGGCTTTTAGAGCTTTTATGGGAGCTACTGTCGTCCAACCGTCCAACCCCTGTTCATCAACCAGCAGGTATACTGGTTTGCAGATGAGGTTGGTTTGATTCACAAAGACACTTTTTATAAGAAGTAAAGGATGATACCTTTACTTCTTATAAAAAAAAATCTCAAAGAGGAACTATAAAAGCACACATTATTCTCTAATACATTTGTAACAAACTAAGCTCTGTAACCCGCTGGTTAAGGCAACAAAGTTTACACCTCTTACTATAAATAGACTCAAAGTCTCGACACAAAAGATGATAAGCTTCGTACAATACGCCCTCGAGCAATGTACTCACAAACATCACTTACGGATACGAATCTTGTAACGCACTGGAATGGCTGGTCAAGTGCCACAGACACGCGTACGAGACAGAGAGAGTTTTCATCACGATCCTATAAAACCATGGATGGAACTCGTTGAAGACAAGGCTGAGCCACAAATATGGCGACAGCAAACCATGTGTGAGTGAATTTTGCCCCGTGTTACCCAAATTTGATTGAAATGTGGTTCCTGGATATTTTTTCTTGCTGTCACTACAAATTACACAGTTACACTACACAAGACATAATGTATTCTTTTTTTCCCTACTTAAACTGACCGAATCGAATGACGTTTGCCGCGTAGTGGCTGACTATAGTTGTCACAAAATAAAAGGCCCACTTTGACAGTTCGTGCCCATGAAGTTCTTAATTTTTTATCAATTCAAATGTTCTAAAGGTAATTACATTTTTCATTGACAGGTACCGCCCACTCGGCTAAGTGCTGTGCATAACGATTTTTTCTTGTAGTCCACAGACTACGATCGATCGATAGATCGAGTGAGATATTTTTTTTCAAGCCCGACGCGCACTTTTATTTTTATTTATTTTAATACTTGTGTTTAGGTTCTGAAGACTGATTTAATTTTTCTTGTTGTTTTTGTGATTGAGTGAATGTTATTGTAAAAAAAATATTAAATATAAGTAAATTGACCTTTAATAACATTGTATTGTTTTAAAATACCTACAAAATCAAAGGTTAAGCAAATTTTTCTAATCAGAACTTTAATCTAATGCAGTTTACATACATATTCAAATCGATTAAATCCCCATACAAACTGGATTCGTTTCATCCTGAGTATCGAATACCGAATCGTATAGGTACATAACTAGATACGCCACGAGGACAAACGTCAAAACGGGCCTTTTATTTTGTGTTGAGTATAGTGTGTGAGTACCTATGTGCGTACCGACTTGTACGTTTAACAAGTGGACTAACTCTAATGTCATCGGTTGTGTTCTACAATAATATGTTCTGTCCATAGGGTTTTTATGTTTGTCCTGTCTGTCCATGGTTTTCATGCGGAGCAACGAAAAAGTTATTATAAATAATTGATTGTTGATAACAGATTTTATTTCGAGGGTAGGCCGCCACTGTGCTTGTTTACATCGTCTCCGTAATATATTTTCTGATTTAAAAGTATAAGTGCATAAAAATCTATTTCCAAGAAGATAAGTTATAAAGAAACATGAAATCCTCAACATACATTGTGGACAGTGTCTAAAAACGATTGTAACAATCACTAACCCTTCGAAATAGCACCAAGCTACTTAAACTGTTACTGTGACTACAAAAGTGACTTTCACGAAACAAAAGCCAAATTGAGAGACTAGACACAGGTACGCAACTTGAAGAGTTCTTTAAACAAATAGTGAAAACTGATAAGAAACATTAAAATATTTTAACCTAATTCATTACCATAAATCAGCAAGTCATTATGTAAGCAGCGCCATCTCTTGAGATCTAGAGGAACTACTACGACAAGATACAAGAGGCTAATCACTCATCGATCAACAAACAGAGTTAAGTCGATAAATTAGTTATTAGTTCGGAAGTGTGTCACAAGAGGGCGCTACTAGTTACAAAAATTTGAAAACAACCTTATTCTAACATGGACGAAGTTTTAAAAGCATTACAAATAATTCAAAAAGAGTTAGATGAACAAAAAATAACTATCCAGAAAAGCGGAGAAAACGTAACGGAGCAAGTGACACAAAATATAAATAATATATTAGATTTGAAATTTAAGAACTTGGAAGAAAAGTATGGGAACCTCAAAGATAGAGTGGAAGACCAGGAGAAAAGATTATATTTTCTTGAAAAACAGGCTAGACAAAGGAACATAGTTCTCTTCGGTCTAAAGGAAACCGAATCATCCTACCACAACTTAGAAAATATTATTATGAATTTCATAAACGAGCGCTTCTCTATAAAGATAGACCAAAGAGACATACAGGAAGCTAAGCGAATTGGGAAAAAAGGGGATAAGCCGCGACCAATAATTATTACTGTTTCAACACTTGGTATAAAAATATCTATATTTAAACAAAAGAAAGTACTAGACAATACTTCTTATTATATAAAAGAAGACTATCCAGAATATGTTCTAAACAAACGGAAAGAGCTGCAAGAGCAAGTGCGAATTGAAAAAGAGAAAGGAAACTTAGTTAGAATCAAATATGATAAAATGGTAATTGTGAATAAAAAGTCAAATACATCAGGTCATAATAAAAGAATGCTTTCAAACTCCCCTGAAAGTATTACTACATGCACAAACCCAAGCGACGAACACAAAACGCAGGCTAACAAGAAAAATAAAGCTGAGAATTCCTTACTACGATCATCCAGTCTATCAGAGGGGCCAATAAAACCTGGTATATTAAACTTCTTCCAGACAAAACACCCAACCAACACATCAAGGAACCAGGGAACCAAAACTAATGACATATAGCGGTTAAAGACCCCCTCCCACGTCCAAAACCACACTAAAAATACACCAAAATTGAAACATCTTCCAAGCCGGCTGGTCACCGCGGAAGATTATGACCATAACCCTCCAAAGATACCACCACTAGATCAAAAAGAAAAAGTATTAAGCAAAAATAAAAATCTCTACATACTAACATATAATGTCAGAACCCTGCTATCGCACGAACGAATAATAGAACTTGAAAAAGCAATAACACACTTAAAATACGATATAATAGGAGTATCAGAAGTCCGGCGCTTAGGAAATACCATAAAAGAATACAACGAATTCATTCTCTGCAGCACAGGACAAACACAAGGTAAATATGGAGTCGGTTTCATAATAAAAAAATATCTAAAACAATATGTAGAAAGCTATATCGGGGTCTCGGAACGCGTAGCCCTGTTAAATCTGAACATATCAGGAAAGAAACTGACTATTATACAAGTATACGCTCCAACAGAAGAAGCAGATGAAGAAAAAGTAGATGTTTTCTATGGCATGATCTATGAGGCTATGGATAAAGCATACGAAGATTTTATTTTGATGGGCGATTTTAATGCCAAAATTGGGAAACCACAAAAAGACGAACACCTAATAATGAGACAGTATGGATATGGAAGAAGAAACGCTCGAGGTCAAAGACTTATAGACTTTGCAATGGAGAACAACCTAGCTATCATCAACACCTTTTATAAGAAAAAAGATAAAAGAAAATGGACATGGCAGTCTCCGAATGGTCAATATAAAAACGAAATAGATTTCATACTGTCAAAACATCCTCACTCATTTCATAACATCGAGACAATAAGTATAAACTTTACATCGGACCACAGACCACTTAGAGCCAAATTATCACTTGATAAACCTGTAAAAACACGAATCAAATATGTAAATACGCAAAACAGTGTACTCAAAAAAGAAAAAGAAATAAAAATGTACAAGGAAAACTTGGAAACTCAAATATCTCTACTCCAAACCGAAAATATCGTGGCCGTACAGGACTACTATGATAAACTAACAAAAAATATAACAGCCAGTTTACAAGTAGCGCGAACCCAAAACTCTACGAATGCGCGCAGCGTACTCACGGAGAATACAGAAAGACTTTTAAAACGTAGACAGGAATTACAAAGAACTAAAAATAAAACGAGAACAATGAAAAATGAACTCAAAGCACTATACAAGTTGCTGAGCAAGTATATAAAAAGAGACTATAAGAACCACAGAATTAACATACTTAAAAAACATTTACAACAAACTGGAAGTCTAAAAAAGGGATATAAAGAGCTACGAACAGGTAAAACATGGATTGAAGGCTTGAAAAAATCAGGAGACGTTGCATACGACAGAAAAGACATAATTACCATCGCCACAAATTTTTATAAAGAACTATATAGTATACCAGACATAGCCAGAGACACGAGCCACATTGGAAATAATCATACCGACATCGAAGCGCTACAATCCCCCATAGAACCAATAGAATGTGAGGAAATAATTGAAACAATAAATAGACTTAAGCCAGATAAAAGCCCAGGATCTGATAATATTACTAACGACGCCATAAAAACCGCCTGCTTCATACTAGCTACTCCACTAACCAAATTGTTTAACTTGATCATAGAAACTGGTGTTACACCTTCCCAATGGTCTGAATCTGATATTGTCCTGCTCTACAAGAAAGGAGACCCAAAAGACATCAGCAATTACCGGCCTATAAGCCTACTACCTAGTATCTATAAAATTTTCTCTGCAATAGTAAATCAAAGGATTAGCACGACATTGGAAGAAAGTCAACCTATTGAACAAGCAGGATTCAGAAAGAATTTTTCTACTATAGACCACATACACACACTGGAATTGATAATTGAGAAGTATCAAGAGCAACAGAGACCACTACATATTTCCTTTATTGATTACCAAAAAGCTTTCGACACAATTTCACATGAAAGTATATGGAATACGCTAGAAACCCAAAATGTAAAGCCGAAATACATAACAATACTCAAACATATATACAATAATTGCTCAAGTAGAGTCAAACTGGAAACAACTGGCCCAAACTTTCCAGTCAGAAGAGGAGTTAGGCAAGGAGACCCTTTATCCCCAAAAATTTTTATCGCGGTATTAGAATCGATCATAAACAAACTAGACTGGGGAAACTGCGGCTTATATATCCGGGGTAAATACCTAAGCCATCTACGATTTGCAGACGACTTGGTCTTACTGTCGGAATCGAGCCTACAACTGCAATATATGTTAGATACTCTACATACAGCAAGCAGGCAAGTAGGATTAGAAATAAATATCACTAAGACCAAAGTCATGACCAATTCTAACAAATCACAACTAAAAATCAATAATGACCCCTTAGATTATGTGGATCAATATGTATATTTGGGCAAGCAAATTGGATTTAATTTAAACAGCAGTGAATTGGAAGTAGAGAGAAGAGTAAAACAAACATGGAAAAAATATTGGAGTTACAAGGAGGTATTTAAGAGCGACATGCCTATTGAATTGAAGAAAAGAGTAATGGACTCGTGTCTCATTCCTTGTCTGACATATGCATGCCAAACATGGAAATTCACCAACACAATAAAGAATAAAATAATCACATGCCAGCGAGGAATGGAACGCAGTATGTTAAGAATAAGGAAAATACAAAAAATAAACCACAACAAAATACGAACGAAAACAAATGCAGTGGACGCTCTTACCTACAGCCAGAAGCTGAAGTGGAAATGGGCGGGTCACATAGCAAGAATGACAGATCTCAGATGGACAAAAACAGTCACGTCATGGAAGGGCCCACCTGGAAAACGCCGTAGAGGCAGACCGTACACTAGGTGGGAAGACGATATTAAAAAAATTGCTGGTCCAAAATGGCAACAAATAGCTCAAGACCGAGAGAAATGGAATGCTATGGAGGAGGCCTTCACCTGAGAGGGGGTTCCAGTACAAATATAATGCTACCGCCTACAGTACTTATCGAAAAGGACTTTTATATTTTATACTAATAATAAGCAAATTATATTATTATACTAGATTAATTTGAGAAACATCACTTTCGCTATCTTTTAATATTTTTAATTATTTTGTTAACATGGCTTAGGTAGTAAAATAACTTACATATTAGGATACTTTGTAAAACTGGAAATATAAGGCTTTTTTATTTTTTATTTTTATTTATTTTATTTAACATATTTTGGATACGTAAACGAATCACGTCTTCTGATTCCGACAGTAGGTAATTCACAAGAATTCAAAAGAAAATCATTCGCACGATTGTACTTCTGTACAGTTTGAAATTAATTTGTTTCCTATTTTATTAATACTTAAAGTGGATGTCAACTCGTAATCCAGTAATTACTTTAGATCTCGCCGAGACAACAATACCCTTGATAAGAAATAAGATTGTGGCCCAGCCGTTGATAGGGAAATGTAAAAAGCAGATTTGTTCAAAAGTTTCGAATTCTGGAAAAGACTGGTTATGAAAATTGGTTTTAAATTAGAGATGATATCTGATATTACACATTTTAGCACTGGATATACGAATGTGATTGGAACAGAACGTATGTTTCAGTAACGGATATTATAGGGAACGGAAATCTTGTTTGACATAATTTAGATGAACTCGTATTTGAATATTGGCGTTTCCAAAAAAAAGTAGGACATTCTTGGTGTTATGAAGAGGAGGTTTCCTTCCAGAAACATAGTCTAAAGTCAGCTGTTATTTATTCTAGATATTTTTAAACATTTTCCCTATATTATTAAATTGTGATTTTCGCATTCGTTTACATTTTGAGTTGGATAATTACCTATTACTTATATTTCAGGATATATATAATTTTTCAGTAAATGGTTTAGTTTTATATCCATTGAATATACCTACTTATAATCACATTGTAAGTAAATTACACGACAAATAATTATTGAAAGCAGTGCGTTCATGGTACGCACACTGGGCGCCAGGCGACAGCGACAGCTCAGCGTCTAGACGCGACGACAGGCTGTACGCACACTGGGCGACAGGCGACTTTTCATTCACGCTACAGGCAAACAAATTCCATCTTCGTACAACGATAAGCACTTGCGCACTTAATGCCACAAAAGGCGGTAGAGATATGAGTCAGCAAAATATAGGCCTATCGCTATATCTCTCTGTGGTAATGATGCGTCGATAATATGCACCTTCTGAGATACCCCGAAAGCCTCGGAGGTATTATCTCCTCGATGTTTAAATGCCATCATTTGTTGAGCAACGGTCAGTACCTACAGCTTCCACTAAAACCTTTTTGGATTGAAATTTCCTGTCTACCCATATTTATAATATAGGTATACCTAATATCCACCACATATCCATATGATAGATGATGTTCTAAGCAATTGTTCGAACATGGCAACATTGAATCACTTGCTGCTGGCCACCCTCACCCCCATACGGATCGTTTAAAGAAACTTCCTACTCTTAGTTATGGTTTCCTCAAGGGAGCAAAGTTCATGTTCTACGAAAATGGTGTACATACAACAGTGTACAAGAATATTTTAAAAAGATCTCTAGTGTAGCAAGCGACTAGGTATAGACTAGCTAGGGGGACCACTTGACTGTTATGATGTATAGGACTAAGACTACTATTAAAACACGTTTTTGTTCAGATTTGCAATAGACTAATGTTTTTGTTTAAATAAACTGAAACATTGTAAAGTTGAATTGAATTCGCATTGTACCTAGTTAGTAAAAACGTTACTCACTAAAAGGCGTTAGTGGGTGGTAAAGCAAGAAATAATATTACTTAGGTATATTATGATACAACATACCTACTAACAATTACCATATATAGCAAAGTACCTATTCTGAAAAAAAAAACTGGTTTGTGCACAATCCCGTTTTAGTTCAAGTAGTTAAGTTCAAAGTATATGTTTGCATTTCAATTTGGAACGAGTAGAAACTTTTTCGTTATTGCTTGAAGTCGATCAGTTTAAAAGAATTAATTTGGATTTCAATATCAACTGAGCGATGTATTGATCTTCAAGGTCTATTGCCGGGAGAGGCCGGTGCCCGTGAAGTTAAGGTAAACTGTTTTAGCGACATAAAATTGTATGTGAGCCTGGAATATAGCACCCCCTATTGAACAGATGATGGATTTTATCTCCGCAATCACTGGGCCATATCCGAGTATTTTTTTATTTTATTCTTCGCGCCCATAGTGTCTCGTTCCTGTGAATTTGTGGTGGTCCAAACTCGCCGTCTATGAGCTTTGCGGATGGCAATTAAACCGATCCTTCCACCTGGTATATTTTAGATGGTGTCTTAATCGATTCAGTTCCAAGAGCACTACATTTTTCTAGTTTTTAGGCAGAAGTAAATGTTTGTATCTCCACTACGTACGTCACTTACTCCCCCCGTCACCTCCCACCTGCAAATTTAGCCGGAAGAAGGAACGCCTAACTAACAGGGAAGCATACTACTTCCCTGTTAATAACTTCTGGAGGTATTGAAGAGTTTCAAAAACATCAAACTGGAAAACTGTAACGACTTAATAGGAACAATACAGCTTCAAAGGAATGAATGGCATGGCGCTACTCACCAACGTTTGTGCCATTTTTGAACCTTTCAGTTAGGTATTCAGCTGTTTGGAATTAACAGCCATAACGTGATTTATCAAAGGCCATAAAACCTGGTTAACTTTAAAATCACATGTTAAAATAATTAAATATACCTAAGATGCATTTGTTGTGTTGCATTGCGTGCACTACATGTACTTACCTAAGTTTTTGTTTGATTACAAATTATCTGGCAAGTGCACTCAACAGGCGGCCCATACTAACTGTGTAAAGTGAATTCTCATTCAAATTTGGACAAATGTCTAACGGAAAGGAGACGATCGCGGAAATATGCAACTGGTACTTCTGCTATCATAGACGTACCTATGTGTAATATTATATTATAGATTATCTATAGTGTTCAGTGAAGGAAATGGAGATCAAGAAGATGCGCATAACATTGTTGTCGCTGTAGCTCTAGCGCTAACAAGGCGGGCGGCTGCAGGCTTCGTTAATCCCGCGCCAGCGAGCAAACCATAAGTCGGCGTGTACTTTTTCGTACGAAAATATGTTACTTGTAAAGAGTGTTATAAATACGCATAAGGTTTGTTATTTGTGAATGTATCAGAATATATTTTTTACGTTAACCATATACGTCATACTCATGGTCATACTAATCATCCAAGGTATTTTTACTTACATGATGGTGAAGGTACCTACTTAAAAAAAAGTATCAATAGACTGATGATCTCGTAAGGGGTGGTAAAAAATAAGAATAACAACGCATGTTTGCCATTACCTAGTGCGAGATAAATATCAAAACGAGGTTAACTTTTTTACACTTGTTGTCTTTCTGTAATTATTTATCACACGAATTGACTAAGAAATTATTTTATTGTAGGTAGGTACGTTTCACTGGATGATAAACAAGTAATATAAACTAAAATAAATTTATGATGGACAAATCCGTATTTTTTACGAATAGATAGGTACCTATAACAAATCAATCCAAACTGCAAAATAAGTTAAGAAATGCAGAAACTGAGAAGTTAAGTAATGTTTATTAATGTTCGTTTAGAGAACCCGAGATTGACCACATCTAATAGATTGAAATAGAACGTAAGTACTAAAACGTTTTCGTTAAAAATAATTAAGTGGAATGTGATTATTACCTACAGCCAGTTCAAAGATTAAATGCTAATTTAAGAATCTTAAATAATAATGAACATAGTTAAACATTCGACTAAATAATTAGGACAAGGAGGGAATATGAGATTTCTGTTGAAGATTAACTCAGAGCAAGTTGCGGTTTTCTAATATATGATCGTATTTGCGTAAACCAAATATAAATCTAATACATAAGTTATGGAAGCGTTCCAGATTAGCATTTTGCTCTTCGGTAACATCAAAGAAGAAGGGTTTGTGTAGGTAGTTTTGGTGGTCGTTGACAGAAAATTGCGTAGTCTACTGACAAGGACCTTACCGATGCCACATATTCGTATGTGGAGTTTGCGACTGATATCCATTAATTGGAGACCCCATGAAAAGTATATCAATAATATCGATACCGGAAATTTCAATTGTCGTAAAGGACAAAACACGACTTTTCAGGAGAGCCAAAAAACGAAAAAAAAATTTTTATTTTCCTTATAACTTTTTTAAAGAAAGTGCTATATTCATGATGTCAAAGGAGACCCTAACTATTTTTTTGTGTTCTATCCGTTGCAATTAAGAAAATAAACCAAACTTAATAATTGACGAAAATGAGTGTCCGTTACGACCCATAAAATTTGAACTGAAGTACTTTACAGCCACAAAAAATTGGTTGTTATAAATTATATATGTAGTAAAGAACTAATCTTGATCATCAATGGGTCGTACGAGTCAATTAAATCGGAGACTAAGGGGGTACAAGGAACAAAAGAAGCTAAAGATCTAGTTAAGAAATAAAAAACTAAGTGAAATAAAAGGGATTTTTAATACTTTGCATTTTTTAATCAAAAAATTCAGTCAAAAACGTTACAAAAATTTAACATTTTTGTAACTTGACGGTCTTATCAAATGCTTTTTCACGCCCCGCTTGTAAGGCCCGGGACTGTAGGAGTAACGAAATACGTGGGCTGGCAAAGAATTCCAGATCTTTATGGTGCGGCAAAAAAAAGAGGCACCGAAGCGCTTAGTTCTTGATGGAATTGTTTGCACGGTATGAGGGTGGTATCTCAGCCTTGCACGTGTTGTTCTGTATATAGGAAAGGAGAGGCTGAAACTAGTTGGGGGAGCTCATCGGAACACTCATCATCACCATGGTGGAGGTTGTAAAAAACTGCCAAAGAGGCCATGTCTCGCCGTAATTGTAACGGTTTGAGAGCGTTGGTAACTTCAGGACTCCCAATAATACGGCCTGCACGTCGCTGCAACCTGTCGAGAGCATCTAGGAGGAACTGTGCAGAGCCATCCCAGAGATGAGAACAATATTCCACACCGGAACGGATGTGTCTTGTATAGACACCGCTGCTCCGGCGTGAAAAACCACCTCAGCTTGTTCAGGACTCCGAGTTTCCGAGAGGCCGTTTTGATGATGCTCTCGATGTAGTTTTTATTATTCAGTTTGCAGCGAACATCCATGCCGAGTATCTCTTGGTTATCCTAAAGTGGTGGTGGAGTGTCCCGAAGAGTAGGGAGGGGAAGGTAAGGAGATAGTTATGCTATAAACGCATAAGCTTGCGTCTTCTTGGCATTGAACTCGACCAGGTTCTCAGAGCCCCATTGCGAAATGTGATTTAGGACCCGATCAAGCTCAGTGACAAGAAGCTGTCTTTTTTCCCCTACGTCAGCCTGCTTGTCCGCAGGGTGATCGTGATATCGTCCGTGTATGGTGCTATCATCTGCATAGCAATGAATGCTACCTACTGACAGCATAGTCATTGATATATGCAGAAGAAAAAGAGTAGGCGACCAAACGGACCCCTGCGGTACATCAACATTGATCTGCAAGAACGCCGATGTCCGCCCATCACAGAGCACTCAAATGCGGCGCTCCTGCAGGAAGTTCTCAATCCAACTGCATAATAGGGGAGGTAGACCAAAAGCAGGCAGCTTGGAAAGGAGCGACTTGTGCCAGACCCAATCGAAAGCTTTGGCAATGTTAAGACTGATAGCCAATGACTCGCTGCCATGCTTGTCCATAGCCTCACCCCATAGATGGGTGACGTATGCTAGTAGATCACCGTAGATCATAGTAGATGACCGTTTCGGCCTGAAGCCATATTGCCGATCATTAATTAGGGAGTGATCCTCTAGGTGACGCATGAGCTGTGCGTTAATGATATGCTCAAAAACCTTGCACAGCATTGAGGTGACGGCTATGCTATGGGTCGATAATTGCCCGGGTCTGACCAATCCCCTTTCTTGGGGATCGGCTGCACATTCGTTTCCTTCCAAGCTGGCGGCTTTGTACCCGAGGTGTATGAGATGCGGAACAGATGCGTAAGCATGGTAGACAACTCCGCTGCACATTTACGTAGAACCACCGCTGGAATTCCATCGGGACAACTGGCTTTCCGGGCATTGAGTGATTGCAGCACTGCACGAACAAGGCGTTGCCTGATAAGGATATCAGGCATTGCGTGGTCACAGTTGCATACAGCAATCATCGATCCCGGAATTAGCCACAAAGAAATTAGCCAGCAAGTCAGCTTTCTCTTGCGGCTCATGAGCCAGTGATCCATCGGGGTTTCGCAACGGGGGCAGCGAAGGCTGGCAGAAGTTTCATTGCACGGCCTTGACCAGGCGCCAGTAGCCACGGCTGTCCGTGAGATACGCCACAAGCTCCTGCCCAAGCCGTGCAATGCGCTGGGCATCCGCTCTGATGTAAGCCCTCTTGCATACCTTTGTGGCTCTGTTGTACGCTGCTTTAAACTGGCCTACGTTAGGATCGCGTTGCGCGGATGCTCTGGTCCAGGCGCGGTACGCTAGCTGCTTCTGGTGAACAGCCTCTGCGCACTCGCGCCCAAACCAGGGACGCGCCCTGCAGGTACCGGTGACATCAGTGTAGGGGATATAATATTCCATACCTAAACTGATCTCACCGGTGACCGCAGCAGTACTTTCAACGAAATTCCGCAGAATGGCGCTGCGAAATGGATCGTACGAGTCACTATCCTCCCGTACCCGTTACTTACACCCCTCATGCCCTGGGCTTCGTGCTTCCGCGCACCTCCGTGTGACCTTTACGCCGTAATTACAGAAAATAAAACAAAGCGTAGATTAGGTCGTAAGGGTATCGATTAACAAATAAAACATTTACGACCTTATAAATAATAAAAATATGACTTTACGCTCCCTGATGTAAATTACTTTTACGATACACCCCAATTATTAAGAAAAATCAAGCCAGAGCTCGTTGAAAATCTAGGTAGTAAAGAACTTTTTTTTGAAGATAGGACGACTTTAAGTATACCATTCGATAGAGCTCGCGACGCTGATTCCGAATATATATATAACTCATTTTCGTCAAAATGTCCTTTACGACAATTGAAATTTCCGGGGTCGATATGTTGACGGTCTATCAGGGCCTCGATTCTGCTAAAGACAAACCACTGACATACCACTGACACTGTGAAAAATGCCATTTAACTGTAGACTTTATTGTTATCGGTTGAAGTCTAAAGTCAAATGATATTTTGTAGAGCGAATGAAAAAGTTAAATGAATTCTTTTCATTTGATTTTAGACTTTAAGTGTATAACGGTAAAGTCTACAATTAAATGGCATTTTCAGAGTGTCAGTGGTATTTCAGTGGTTTACCTTTAGCAGAATCAAGGCCCAGATCTGATGGTTGGTTTTCTGTGCGTTTATTGAAGTTGCTTATCCTTTTTCTTTAAACAATGAATTTTACTTAGGTACATAACATGTGCATCAATAAATTATATTATATTTTATATAGTTTTATTAGAATTTTCTAGCTTATATTGCGTAGTTTAATAGCGGCTAATAGGCCAAATCAAGAGTAGGTACCTACTTGAGAACAACCGACGGGATATACTCGTATATAAATATGAAAACAATACTTATATTATTATGTAGAAAAACGAAAGAGGATCGTATAGTCTCTCTAACTGCACTGCCGGACTTATTAACATGTCATGTGACGTCACCAGCTGCCGCTCCGTCAAATGAAATGGGTTTGATTTGATCCCAAGATAGAATCTGGGCTAGTTAGTAATTTATTCTGCAATCGATACCGTCGTAATGGTTACGTTACGCTACATACTTTTAATTGGTATTGTTTTTTGTAATCGATGGTATTTGTCTGTTATCGTAATTATCATCTACATAGGTACTATATCGACTACTCTGTACACAGTATTATAACTAATGTTTATAACATATATATTTATGGACCACTAGCAACATATGGTGGTCTTCAGATAAGTTTCTATCTATTTTTGGCTAAATACCAAAAAGTCCTCGGTAAATTGTATATCCGCGGATATGGATTCAAAAACGGATACGTAATTGATGCCAAGATCCGCGAATGCGGAAACACGGATCTTAAGTTTTTTAACTTAATCTGTGTCGTGTAGGTACATGTTTCGAGTTGCGATTAGCGGATCTTCTCAATTTAATTTTAAGAAACAAAAAATACCTAATATCATACAATAAGGGAAATTATCCGTCATAAAAGTAACGGATACGGATCTTTTTACTCTCTCAGATATCCACGGATACAGATATACAGCACATCACTAGTCTACATGTAGGTCATCTAGGTATGTAAAATGCATTTAGTCAAAATAAAACTATCTTGTAGTGTTGTAAGAAGTGGGTGCATGCAGTTTACTATATAAACATAAACGTATCATTATTTATTATACAAATACCTACTAGGTGAATAACCTGGTCGTATACCTGTAAGTATACCTAATTTGTTGCGTAAATCGATAAATAGAATAGAAACACAAAATACTTAATATGTATTACGAGAGCGAAGGGAAGGTTAAAAAGAAAGGTGAGTGCGATTTCATGAGTGTTGTGAATTTGTGGCTATTGTTAGGCTATTTGAAAGAATATCCTATATTCGCTGTCTACAAAAAGTGTTCTTTCAGTAGTTGACCTGAAATTGAGTTGAGAGAAGCTAGCGCGTATTAATACTCAGCCAGAGAACAAATATCTTGTGATTATGTTGTAGTGACGTTTGTTTTATTCAGATTTTTTATTTAAATTATAGTTACGTGCGGGGACTATGATATTTTATCCTAAGTACAAATTAATTATTTACAAAGGCACCGTTGGATAATACAAACCCGCTTCGTCCATGTATGAAAAATATATCGTCCCCTAATTCCATAACCACTAGGTAGGTATTTTAATTTATGCGAACAATTAAAAGTGATTTGTGGAAAATAAGTTAAAAAGATTCAAGAGAATCAAGTAATAGTCAAAAGGACAGATTTCTTGAAATGTATTAGTAGTAAATTTAATGGGTTTATAACAGTTAATAACCAACATTTTAAACACTTGTAAATAACACTTATGATGGTTAAAATCGTTACACGCAGTTTACTTTTGTTTATCGTTGTACGTTTACCCGCGGTGGTGACTGACGTGACGGCTGACGGCTGCGAGCCGTGCGATTCACACTGCCAGAACGACTAAATGTGATTTGAGGCAACGTCGCGTCGTACAGCGAGATACTGCCCGCCGCCCTCTGCAACACTGCCTCCCACTCTCTCAGCGCGCACCCCCGCTCCCATGGCTATACCTACTTAACCAGTTTTATTCCTTAGATAGTATGTATACCTATCAGTCCCTTCCTTTACGATCATTTTAATCTGTTCAGGCAAGATGTTGGTAAAATTTTGTCTATATCCTTTTATCAACCTGGAATATCTCTTCAATCTGAATGATCGGTCCCAATTATCATTACTTAAAATATTATTTGTAATGTTAGTAATTACGACCCTCTTCATTAATATTAAAGAGGGCTGTTATTTATTTGATAGTAAACACACAGCCAATTATGTGGATGTTAATAGGGCCTACATAACATCTGCCTAACCTTGCAAGGATACAGGCATGTGAGTATACGAGTACAAGTCAATATCCAGCTCTAAACGCTGATTTTGGTTATTTGATGAGTATTGTACTACCGCAGACAAACATTGCGTCAAACTCATCGACCCGATAGCAATCTTTTACAGTAAGAGGAAGATTGGATACGGATGAAAAAGTAATTGAGCTTTTGAAATTCGAGTAACATTCGACATAAAGGTAACATGGTAACTCGCAATGAACAGATCGGTTTGAAAACCGGGTACGGTGTATCAACACGCTTGTGACCTGAACAAATACATGTGAAACATTCATTGTTGACACACTGCAGTATTCATACGTACCTATATATGTATTTATTTACAAAAGAAAATTTATCTAAATATATTTATCAGCATTGTGAAATTCTTATCACAGTATAGTTAGGGGTCTAGTTAGCGCTGTGTATGCCGAAAATTTTTAGTTTTACTTTTTGTAAGTTTCTATTTGAAATAAAAGTACCTACATTTCCTAGAATTATAATTCATCAATAAACCAAAAAATAGCCTTATTTTTACATTTATAAGAAAGTTTAAAACCCCTTTCTTTTCGTGTTGGTATGACTTAACTTTGAAACAGAAGTACCTAGGTATGCAAAAGTTGAATGCTTTTCGGAATAGTAAGTAGGTATCTAGATTCTTTTGTATCAAATATAATATTATAATAGACTTTGTCTTCTGATTTCTTAACTAGGTCCATTATGTACCTACTCGTAAATTATACCTTACAATATTAATAAAGGACTTGTCTGACAGTACTACGCAGAATTTAAGGTTGTGTGAAGCTAATTAGCCCGCACTTGGTTAGCGGGGTGAACTTTGAAACCAATGTCGGCATTAGTAGATATATTTATGAGGAGAATTGAGATAATATACGTTGGAACAACATTGTAACATTGTTGTTAACTGTAATGGAGGTCTTTATTCCTCAGACTTCAATTTCATATGTGGTGACGTCTATTTACAAAAAAACGTAGGTACGTAGCAAAATGTGGTTGTGGGGTAAGTACCTTTAAACTTCACAAACTAAATCTTTATTTTTTACTTTTTAGTGTACAGAAATAGAAAAGTAGGTAACTATTTATGAGGTTTATTATGTACAAAGGCATCAAAAACAGAATTGTTGCCGTAAATTTGATGATTTCCCTCGATTTTCCCAAGATCCCAGCATCAGATCCTGATACCCTGGATATGGAACCACCTCAGAAGTAGCCTCTTTCAAACAAAAAAAGTATTATCAAAATCCATTCATAATTGGCGCCGCTATCGCGTAACATATATACAAAAAAATAAAAATAACGTACCTACGAATTGAGAACCTCCTTCTTTTTTTGAAGTCGGTAAAAAAGATATAACACATACTACTCATGCAATGTGTCACATTAACTAGGTACAAAGTCATTTCATTAGTTACCTACAATTACTTACTTTTATAATGTAGGTGACAGAATACTACTTTCTTTTAAAAGTTATATGTTATTCCAGACTATAAGAAATCTATTCAAATACAAAATTTCAGCCAGATCCGACAAAGCGTGATTGAGTTTCCGAAATCCAAATATCTTCACAACTTTCACATTCATAATATTAGTATCAAGTAGGGTAATATACTTAAGTATAATTAAGAAATACTTTTTTAAATGGTGGTATTACCTGAAAGAAATTACTGGCTGGTTTATTATTTACTTGTTTCGCTTCAGTACCAGAAGCATGAGTTCGCAACTTACATAAAAGGAGAAAATGTTCATGAGCACACTAAAAGCGTCCTTCACTGAAGGACGTTTTTTGGGTCTTACTGGGATAATAACGTTATGTTTTTATTCAGATGTTATTCATTATGAAGGGGTATAAAGTGTCCGAGCTAACAATTTTTCTGCCAAGGTCTCAGATGTTGCGAGGTGACCAAATATGTGGTCTGGTTTTACTGTTTTTTTTTTCTTTTTATCATAAATCTACCTAATGCGCAGAATCTGCTTGGTTAATGCAGAGTCACAATTTTAAAAACTTTACTACTGTATGTATTTTAAGTAATAGATAGAGGTTAAATTGGAGGCCAACATTTTAGCCTTATCTTGGCATCTATAGTTTTGGTCCACATAAGAGTGAATTAGGTAAGAAGCTGAAGCCGGCAGCTTAGCGAAGTTAAGAAATTACTTGTCAGCCCATGTAAAGGAGCCCCGAAGTGGGAGCTTACAATAATGATCGTACCTTGCTTTGTTTTAAAAACTTGATAAGTACCTACAGAGTTCGTGTCGTTTCTAATATATTGTTTAAGTTTGTAATATCATACCTACATTATCTCTCATACGCACAGATATGTTAAATTCCTCATTTCAATTTGAAGCATCTTTAACCTAAAGTTTTGACTGATAAGCTGAAAATAAACCTATCCTGAAATTGTGTCATGAATTATTCATCATTCGCTGAAGCTAAACAATTATTAAATGAAGCTCTTCCTACAGAAGGTCAAAGTTCAAGTAACGTATCAGTATATTATCCATGAATAAGTGGCGTGTTAAGATAAAAACAACATTCCATCCTAGAATCTATAATTTCAGTTTATCCGGCGTATTTAAATAATTACACCTACTGCACTGCACCTACCTAAATTATATTAAATATTCACTTTCTCGACAAGGTACTAGGCTAAATATTTTACATTATGGAAAACCACATGCTACTTTTCTTGATGATATTAGGTAAGCCTTACATAGGTTTTCGTATGATTTTCCCTCCTCTCATCTCCGAATACTAAGGTATTCGGAGATGAGAGAGGGGTTGATGGAATGAGGTTCTGCTATGTCGTGGCATGGTTTTTAAAGTACATCTTCTTGCACTGGAATTCTTTACCAGCGCATGTGTTAACTTCCTCCTACAGTCCCGGGGCCTTTAAGCGGGGCGTGAAAAAGCATTTGATGAGGCCGTCAAGCTGAGGGTCGCCACTGTAGCACTACCGGTGTATGTTGTGGTGACCCCAGTCCTGAGACTTTACCTTTAGCTTACTATCAGGCGAGATAAAGTCATTTAGACGTGTCCTATATAAAAAAAACATCTAAATCAAGACTGATTAATCATTAAGCTATCGTCCTACGCTTTGTAGCCATGAGTTGATAAGCTAATATTTCTAACTTGATTCTTCTTGAGTAATATTTTAGTAGTCACATACCTCTATGGAGTACTAATGTAGTCCATACAGGCATGGGACTAGTAATAAATCATTGTTTTGTTTTAATCAGTGTTTCTTATTGACTATAATTGTTTGGGATAATTTGGACACTGGATTCGATATAAGTATGATCGAAATTCAAGGCATTACTTAATTTATGTGCCGCATTTTGACAGTACCTTAGTTCAAACCAAATTTTTTTCGTAAGGTATACTATCCTCACAGGAACTAATGATGTGGATTTGTAGAAGTGAAACCGACAACAGCCGAACGGTATTGCGTCAGGTAAGTAGTAACAATGATTTTTACTCCTGTGTTGCCCAAAGAAATTTACTCTAGAAAGAATATTCCTGAGACCGTGATCGACCTTGGTCGCCAACGTTGGGCATCCCGCTACGTTGTTGGAAATCACATTCCCAACAAAAAAACGCGCTTGGAAACAAGGCGCCCCTGCCGCCACCCTAAGCCTGCTTCTTATTCAGAGATTCACCTGCTGACAACCTACTTTTAGGTTACGGTTAAGTGATCGCTCCTGTCCTAATTACATAACATAATTTTTCCGGTAGATGTCCCTAAGGACTCCAGCTTTAATTACCAATGATGTGGATAAATCAGTTGAACTGACCACTCGAACTGATCGGTCATTTACGTATTTCGGAATAAATATTGGGTGGTTTGTCGGTAAATGGAACTACGAAAACTTATTGAATGAAATTTTTAAGCAATTGCATGCTTACTATTTCCAATGATTTTCTGATCGGAAAAAATTATCATCCAGGAGTAAGGGACTGGTCATGGGTTCAAGTCCCGCTTGAACCCATGACCAGTCCCTTACAGGGGGAATGCTCTAACCAACTGAGCTACCTGGACCCATCCTAGATGCTCGAAATTTTCTGATATATTCTACGGCTTAGGGCGCCGCCGGTGGAGCCATCTACTGTAATTCGTTCGAACTACGGAAACAATGAACAATATTGCAATTGTTTTTAAACATTATTTTTAGAAACTCCGCCCGATTAATTGAATGAAATTTTTAAGCAATTGCATGCTTACTATTTCCAATGATTTTCTGATCGGAAAAAATGATCATCCGAAATTTATATTTTGTTCTGTACGTTTATGAACCTTAGTTCATAAACGTACAGAACAAAATACAGTACAGTACAGTAAAAATATAGATATCCCGCACGTGTACGTTCCAAACAGTTAGCTTTCAGCGTTTTGTGCTATATTACGTAGTGGAATGACTCACCGGAGTCTGTGTTTACCGATAAACTACTTACCAACTAAGTGTTCAAGTCACGAGTGATATGTGCCTTCTAGTACCTACCTACATAAGTTTACTTTATTCTATCGTGGATCGATTGCCTCATCCCATACCTTCCAAGTGATCAAGTTATTAATAAATGTGCCTTAGGGCCTGCGCAAACGAGGGATTTTTGTCCGCGGACTTTTTTGTCCTTTAAAATAGATCGCTTACAATTGTATCGAGTAACGCAAACGAAGGATTAAAAGTACCGCGTACAAAACGTTCAATTGTAAGCACAAATTTTAGAGGACACAAATGTCCGCGGACTAAAATCCCTCGTCTGCGCAGGCTAATGGTTTATGGCACTTAAAAGACGCTTACAACAGAAAAGTAGGTACATTGAAGCCATCTACCATAATTCTTGCAAACTACGAGAATAATGAGTGATGTTACTATCATTTTTAAACATTGTTTTTAGATTCTCCGTCCGATTTGTTAGTGAAATTTTGAAGCAATTAGTAAGCTAAGTTAGGTACCAATCGACATTCTAGATTCGCCCATATATATTTTAAGTCTTAGAACACCGTTGGAGTCATCTACCGTAATTCTTATGTACTACGGAATTTCTACGGTGACGACGAACTACGGTATTGAAGAATTTGGAATATCTAGGACGTGACCAGGTAACAGAATTTTTGACGTTTACCATCATCCAATAAATAATAAAAAGGAATGACAGAGTTATGAGACATTTTCGATACCTGATCGAGGGACGACAGTAAGTTGTACCTATACGTAAACCGATCATAAGTCCCTAACGTATCCATTTTCAAAGGTAAACAGTGAAAACAGGCTTCCAAAAAGTTCATGCCATTTAATATTTATTGGTGAGCTCACCACGGACTTAAGACATTTGAGTGGGCAGGATAATATTGTCGTGGACATGTTAACGCGCGTCACTACAATAGATTGCGCCGTAGTGATTGATTGGGATACGAGGAACTTTATCGACAATAGCTGCGTGAAATCACTATCTCACAGATACTTAATTTTGTGTAAGAATTGCGTAAATTGCGTGGCATGGTGTCATTTGTGACCCCAATGCCGGTTAGGTGGAAAGGGCAGGTCTATAAACTATCATTAGGCCTGTCCTTTTACACGGCTGCGGAGCGTGGCCGTTGGTAGAGCGACGAGCTGTGTGTCACGGAGATGTACTCATCTCCGTGCCGATATATTCAGCTGCGTTGGATAAATGTAGAGTCATGTGTAAGGCTCGCGTGAGGAATTCTCACATCCGTGGCAACCTGGCCTATGTGGCCACACCACTACTTCTATACCATACTGCGGCGACCGCCAGGCTATGTATGTAGGTAAGAAGAAGATGACATGCGTGCCAATGGTCTCACTACCATGGATGCCCAAGACCGTGCGAAATGGAGAAGTAAAAGTCTGAGAATAGCAAATGCGATATCACTAAATTCAAAGAAACTTAGGAATAGTGCAAAAATCACTATCATCAAAAGTAAAGTATTAATTTTAGAATAGAATAAGAAATTACCATTGAAAAATCCATCATACCATTCTACTAAACAAAGAAAGAAGTTTACGCTCATAAATTCGGACAGATTCATGTCAACCACCTTCTCCTGACCTCTACCGACCGACGCGCGACGTCGAATGAGGGGTGTAGACATTATACATGTAACATAAGTATACGAGTAGGTATGTAGACGGAGAATAAGCTATCAGTTCATATGTATACGACCGTCACTGTGAAATATCATTCGTTGGTCAGTTGATGATATTTCTTTATTTTAATCTTTAAATAATAAACTTCGAAATATCAGCCAAATCCGCAGTTAAGACTGGTAAAGCAGACCCCAGACTCCGAGGTGAAAGCTTTGGATGCGATTGGGATTAACGCTAGGTTGAAGAAATAGAATAAGTATGTACATTAACATTAACAATAAAATGTTCAAGTAACACACTTTTTGAACGTGTTAAATGGATGGCGGCACTTTCACTATTTTAGGACTATAAAGTTAATTAGCAACACTTTTTAGTTCTCAAATACGTTGATAGGACCTTGCCCCACATAACATAAACTACACGTTGGTCTGGACGTTTCCTCATTAGAAACTGTGACCGCGGGAACAGTAGGTAGGTACCTTACAGATAGTTTACGTAGATGAAAATCTCGTTTTGAATGTCTGAAGAAGCTAACCAAAAGTCAAGTAGTAAGTACCTATATAGTTTGTGCATGAATTTAAAAATATAATTTAAGAATCAATTAAAGAAAGAACTTACTGCATATACGTAGAGCAGAGTGGCGTTAAGTAATTGCTTTGTTATGCCGTAGCGTGTCTATACGATAGGTAGGTACCTATGTAGATTACAGCTACGAATTCTATACCTTTTTTTTATTATGCGGAAATCCCCATGGATACCACCCTAGTCGGCCATCGGGGGTGGTTATGTCGAGATCGAACCGACTAAAACCGCACGCCGTCTCGGGCCTTAATTACCGGGGTGTAAGGTTACCCAATGGGCATATCCCTCGCACCCCAGCTGACCCCGGGCCATCTTCGGTTTTAAGATGGTCCCCTCGACCCCCCGAAAGGGTGGTGGGGCGAGCATCACGCCACTTCGCTGACGGTGGGGTGTAGGGTGACAGGCGGCCGTCCTGTCACCAAACCGTCGGCGCGCAGACAATCAGCTCGCCCCCCGCTTGCTCCCCACTGTGCCATCTGCTAGTCAGAGGGACACGTGGAGAGCCTCGGAGCAGCCCTATAGAGGACCACTCCGAACCCGGCCGGATTGGCCGCAGGCAGCAGCGTCTACCGTGGCGAGTGGGAGGCGCTGCTCGCCTCCGTTGCCCAGGTGCACGACGTGGGGTTTCTGGCCCGGACCCCGAATTCTTTACCTTGATAATTTATGGAATGTTAATAGTGGTAGTTTTTCACTGAATACCTATTGCAAGTCGCTACAAATACTCATCTCTTTCACGTAGATATGTACCTACTCGTATGTGATTAACGTGTAAGTGGTTGTACAGAGATAATAAAGCCGTAATTTTGATCGAACTATCCGTTCAAAACACTCACACCACGCGTGCTGAAAGAGTACCTACTTACTGTAATTAGGCAACCTGTAGGTACGGTTTATGCTAAAACGGTAATACTAATTGGTGAGCACAGTTTTGCTCTTAACTGCTTGCCTACAAATTTATATTACACTGGTTAACGCTAGTTTTGTTTCCTTCATTTTTTAATCAAATAAGTCAATTTAAACTGGCAAGTACTCCTTATTATCATCGCTTCCGCTTCCCTATATGTAGGAGTACGCTCTTGGTGTTGCAAGCATTCAAAGGTAGTACCTAAGTAAACCGTTAGGTACCAACACCTAAGTTCACCGCTGAACACCTGATGAAGGTGGTTTGAAGTTAAGAATGCACATAACTTGTGCATTCTTTACTTAGGTAATTAGGGTAGCCAGAGCTCACTGTACCCTACTCCCCCCACCCCTTCCTAGACTCCCCACCCCATCCTAGCCCTTCCTCTTCTCTTCAGGGTAGGCAGCGCATGTGTGACACCTTTGGTGTTGCACACGTCCATAGGCTACGGTGACCGCTTCCCATCAGGTGGACCGTGTGCTTATCTGCCACCTACGTGGTATAAAAAAAAAATTAACAATACCTTATTGACTACAAGCCTAAAAAACTAACTTCTTAACAGCTAGCCTGTTATTTTTCGTGACAAAAACCATCCTTTGTCAAATAGCGAATCCCCAGAGCATAAACGTTGTGTGTATCACATCACTTTCACACGGAATGAAATCTATTTCGGTTCGTAATTGCCACCAGTACCTAAACATACAACTAACCATTAATATTTTATAATTGACGTTATTAAAATTGATACGATATATTGCTTTTCATTGCTATTTATGAACATAACATTATTTGAATCAATTCAATATTTTGAATTGTATTATGGATTCTTTATTCCGTGATTATGGACATGTTATTGAGCAAACATTGTTGTAGTAACGATTTTTTGTAATGTGAAGCTCAAAAAAGTAGTTCCTAAATAATAATAATCATTTATTTATTTGCTTAATTCATATTTGTATTTTGTATAGGAACCTACGTGATGCAGGTACAAACGTCGTTTTCTCAAAGTCAACATCTGAATCAGTTCAAACGACTAATATCAGAAAAACGCCGGCTGAATAATGTTCTACAAAATATGGCATGTTCACCATTATGAACAGCTCCAAAATCGAAAATCCATTGACACTTGGACTAAAGACCTTTTCAATGTGTAAGCTCAATCGCCGCGGTCCGAATTGCGCATGCCGAAAGGAGCCCGAAATGGTAGAATGCGTCAAGCGTTACTCATGGTCGAGAAATACTCGGTTATTTCGTTTCAATAATAATTAAAAGTGGTGAGTGGATGTAGAATTCTTCTAACGATACCCCCTGTTTGTATGCCCTTCTGTAAGAGCATGGATCTTCCGCCCCGAAACTAGCACATGAAATACGCACACTTCCTGTTTAGCATGTTACCTTCCTGGTCGCTGCCAATTGATATACCTAACTTAATTTATATTCTGCCACTTTATGTGAAGAAAGATTACACAGCTAATAAATTATAGTATTATAAAATAATTATTTGTTACTGTGTATTTGGTACGATTTCTGTAGTCTGTCACTATTATGTAAAGCTAAAAGTGTATTTTATGATAGAGATAGTCAGTCAGTTTTTTGATTCACTTAGACAGAATGTTAAGCATTAGTTTGTTGACCTTTTTGGTCAATATTCACAACTTAAATTTGGAACGATTTGATTAAATTAGTAATGTATGCTTTACAGTTTATACGCTACATATTAAAAAAATAAAATTAATAAATGACCAAATACGAACAGTACAAATGCCTTGAAAATATATTGTTAACATTTGTGCTAAATTAAAAATTTGACATTTACTAACCGTTCTTCAAAACGTATGCTCGATCGGCTGATGTCGCTCCAGGCGCTCATAGACCGGCCTCGTCCCCGGTGATAGGCAGCGCTGGCCACTGCTGACACTGTAGGTCGCCTTTCTAACTCAACTTCCGGTGGAAAGTTGACCTTGGTGGATCCTCTGGAAGATGGCCCTTCCGCAGACTCTCCACCACCCGAGAGCTCCATTTCAAAGGCTGCGTACTCTGGTGCTTCGTCGAGCTCTCCTTCACTGCCGTCGCTGGCCGCAGAGAGCGCCTCATATCCGTACCCAGGGCGGACGCCACCGGCGGCGCCGCCGGACGAGCCGCCCTCGTTGAGGTCGCTCTCCGCTTCTCCGGCCAGCCTCGGCGAAGCTTCGATACGACTCAATGATGATGCTTTTACTGACTGTCTAATATTTAATGGTGAACCTCTTGATGGAAAGTGGTTTGAGTAACGGAGCTTGCTGTGACGAAACGTGGTGAAGCTTTTAATAGCCGACAAACAAAAAACCCAACAAGTATTATGTTAAAGCACTAAACAACACGTGTGATGTCTTACACTTGTATTTTTCATACCACTTCTTGACACTAAACTAGCTCAAAATACAGGTTGTTTGATAAACAAAGATGTCAAATCGAATTCGTATACATTACTTATAATATGTAAGTATTAAGATATGTCGCAATATTAACTAACAAACGTCCACAGGCGCCGTAGTCCTATCCTCACTTATCTTGTGATGAGCCGTTGCGCATTTCGTGACTTTCGTTACACAAAACACTGAATTTTGGAACCCAAAAGTGGAAAATAGGGAAACGTAACAGGAACCAAGTACAAAATGTTTACTACTCCTATATCTCCCTCCGCTTTCCAACTAGTGACCTTTAGCCAAGAGTTGAATATCAAGTTTTGTTAATGAGTAGGCTAAACAATAAAAGCGTATAGATACTACGTTTCATACATAAGATGGTAGTCGTGAAGTGAGCAAGGTAAGGAACTACTGGAGTGAAGTGCGCCCTAGAGGCGAGCGGGTGGGGCGGATCGATGCGGTCACCACGCCGCTGCCGCCGCCGCGTAGCCGCGTTCCCCTAGTTCATGTTCAAACCACAGTAGCTCTGCGTAGCGCTACGCTATTGTGTGACCATTCATAACAATACAATATTAATGTGTACACTGTTTGCACACAATCTACTTCCTGTATCCATAATTTTTTTTTATTAAAAAAACTCAAAAGCGTTTCGTCAAAATGTAGAATATTATAGGTACCTAGGTATCTATTATGGCGCATTTTTAACTTAGTAAGTTGTAATAAACTTAATTTCAGGTTGAAGGTCGTAACCGTCAATTCGTAATTAGGTAAATGAGATAGGTATGATTTATTAACCTGAAACAGTGAAATTCAAATGCGTGTAACTGATTTATGACTTTTGAAGATTTAAAAGATTAGCTTACCTACTGTTTCACTGACTCTGAAGGGGCCAAAACCGAAGAGTTCGTAAAGCCATAAGTTACTTAAATGATATTCGCAACGGATAATTATTGTTACGAATATTAATATATCTTTCAACCACCTACCTTCTCTTTTAAGGTCTCTTCTATGATGCGACGTAGGGAGAACTAACTGCCTCGGACCGTTACACAATCTCGTTGGCGGTAAATTTGAAATTGCCTCAAATGAATTTCATGTGATGAAAGGCCAAGTGCACTTAAAAAAGGCAATGAGTTTTTAGCGGCGGCCCCTATCGTGCGTTAAAGGAACTGTAGGACAAATCTCATACAATTTTTGTCTCGCACGTTACGAACTAAATTCAAAAGAAATTTCGTGCTCGCCGTTCTTCGTGCGTCTGGTGAAATCGATTACAACTTTTGAACTTCATTTTGAATGAATTTGAATAAGTCAAAATCTCCATTATGTGTATGGGCCCATGAGTTAAAATACTTAAGTACTACTATTATTTGTAGTATAAAGCCCCGATGGAGCATTTTGAGAAAAAAAAATGATATAGGTATTAGGTACCTACCTAACTAATGTAGCAAGTAAAATAGTTTACTCCTTGTAAATCAAAACAGATAACAGCAATAGGTATGCGTATATTTGACTTGTGCGAAATGGAATTTATTGTTGAGACAACAAATGTGTAAAGGTAATTGTAACCTGATCCAGCACAGATTTGTGAGGAATTGAGTTCGGTGAACACCGATTGTATTTTACTTAAAATGAAGAAAAAAATGATCATGTTTACATATTGTTGGATAATACTCGTTCCAATGGTGAAGGTAAGATTTGATTAAAGTAGGTTATTTAAAAACTGATAGGTTGCATGTTAATAGGTACTACACAACATATTCCACTATACAATAGACAAATATCGTATAAAAAGTGAACGTAGATTGTGAAAAAAAGACACTTTTGAAGTTCAATAATAATTTTACTTTGGTGTATACCTATACACATATTAACAACATATTAACTTAATGTCACAACAACAGAATCGTAATCGGAGAGCGCGTTCAGCCGTCGATTCTGGTTGACATTATGCTGTAGATGTACAGCAGTCGTTACGTACCGTTCCAAGTTCCAAGCCGTAACGTTCTTCACCAAAGTGGAGCCCTTACAGGGCCAGGACTACAAGATCCCGATGTGGAATCGCCTGTAAGTGGTATCGGTATCGGACTCCCTCAAGTACGGCAACATCTACAAGAGTGCAAATACTGTTCTCTTCAGCATGGGAGTCTACTCATCCCAAGAAGGCCACCTACAGAGCCAGCCACTGACTTCGGTCAACAACAGCCAGCGGCGTAGTATATCATGACGCTTATTGACGATACCTTACTATTATAGAATCGCTGAAAGAATGCGTTCCTGACAGGTTGTGAGCGAAAGGGCGATGTAACTTTGAACTGGTGTATAATTTACGGCAAAATTTTAAATATCGTTTATTGACCTTATTAACGAGTGATAACATTAAAAATTTAATTACTGTGCCAATTTACAATACACAGATTAATTTTGGGCTAAAATGATTAACAATTAATTAATTAAAAATATAAAATCAATAGTTTTTATAAGTCATACCACGTCCAACCACGTCAAACTGCGCTGTTTCAAGGTTATGTCAAATGTTCGCTTTCATAGTGATGAGACAAAATAACAAGGCAATTGTAACCGCATATTTTAGTAACCTTAATAATAATAATTTCTTGGTTGAAAAATATAAAATAGAACGTTATAAATTTATAATAATTTAATTTTGTAATAAGCCCCTACCCAAGCTAATAGAAAGTATGAATCATATTTTATAATGAATGAAATGAATATGATTTTTTTTTTATTTCATGTAATAACCCATCATTACAATTTAATAATCACATAAAATTAAATAAGAATGAAACAAAATTAAAAATTAAAAATTGGAAAAACAAATAGGGCAGATAGATAGCCAAATTAGAATAAAATTAAACTTAAAATGAAATCACGTTGTCGAAATATTGCTGACTGTGATTATTATTATGTTATTGTAAGTCGGGAACAGGTTTAGAGAACGGTTCTAGGTACAAGTTATTTATTGTACATAACTAGTCATGAAGAATTGACATGTGTCAGGAACGCATAGTCTCAGCGGCCAAACTGTAGGTTAATAAAATGTATACCTAATATATTATGTAATGTTTTATATAAAATGAATAAATATTCTACGACATTCCACACCGCGATCTCTAGACCCAAAGTAAACATAGTTTAACTGGTTTGTGTTACATATAGTACACAAAACAACAAAAAATAATAATCTAACCATATTTTCACTTACAAAGTGTAATGCACTCGAAAAATCGATTATATTTACAGGGAGCAATTCCGGGTACTTTTTTTTGGAAGCCGCGCTTGGGCATCGATTTGTCTCTTCCTACAACTGGTAAGACCTACAATAAGTTTCCTAATATATGTAAACTCAGCCACTTCTAAATACCTAGTTCAAAACGAGCAGGTGACAAGCAATAAGGCGCAGGGCGGTCAAAATGACCGCGACGATCATTAGATCGCATTTAGCCCGCGTATGTCTGACAAGCGACATGAGCTATTGCGCGAACAAATGCAACCTTTTAATCATACAAATAAGAGTGAGTCGCGGTCATTTCGACCGCCCCGCCCCACCGTCGTCGGCTTAAAAGCTTGTATGTCTACTTTAAAATTTCTTAGAAAATCTCGGCGCTTTCACTTGTTTGTTTCAAAAGATCAATATTTATTTCAGAACTGGAATCAAAGATATTATTGCCTAATCTTGAAAACATTGAAAGTGGTCAGGTAGTGGTAATAGATGGATACCAGGCTGGCATGACTTTCGTAGGTCTCGCTTCTGGCTTGACTAGTGGCAATTATTACCCACATCTGAATCCTTTGACTTCCTTTTATTACACTAATGCATACCGATGGGCTCTAAGATACATCAGTCTGTAAGTAAAACAAACCTGTACTCAAATAAAATTGCTATCAGCAATTTTTTGAACCACTTCTGCTTCTTTCAGATTACCGTTCTGGATAGGAGGCAGCGGTGGACATTACTGTGATACACATAAAGTATGGAAAAGGCGTTTCTATTATATGGACGAATTTATGCCGCAATGGCTAAGAACTATGTTCTTTTTTGTGAAGAAAGAAAGTTGGGATCAAGAAATGAGCGATTTCAAACAATTCAAAAAATATGCAGAACCCGCTTTCGGCAAACATTTCCGTTATCCATCTAAAATATTTAAAGATTTTGCGTCCGAGTATACACAAGAGTCACCTGAAGATATGACTATTTCGCTTAGTTCTCTGTCTAAAACCGAGGAAGATTCAGAGTAAAAAGACAAAACATAGACCACTATGCATCTCACCTGAAATCTGCTATACCTACCAACCTATAGTTGAATAAGAGTGGCTGAAATTCGTTACCAATATTTTATCCTGATTACCTATTAGGTACTCTTTTTCAAATCAGGAAGTATTTTATTTTAATTCGTTAAAATTGATAATTATCATCCTAGCTATTTTCCTGGATGAATTAAAACCATCACCTCGCTTTGCGATAGTTTCTCACGCGATCTTGTGAGGCCGCACATCCTCCGCAGCATATCCATCTCCGACTCTCCGTGACACAGCACGACGATGCTTCGCAGCCGTTGTAGAGGACAAGCCTAATAATTGGTATAAAATGACCTGCCCCCGTAGACAAAAGGCACAGCGTAAATCGCTAACGAAACGAATAGAATAGGTCGACCAATCACATCCAAGCTCGTGATCCTGCCGCGACGCACGCGCCGTACGCCGGCGACGAGCTTGGATGTAATTGGTCGACCTATTCTATTTGTATTGTTAGCGATTTATATTGTACCACTTGTCTACAGGGGCTCGTCGACATTTTGTAGTTATTTATGACGCCGGTAACCCCACCTCCCCACTAAACTTGAACATTCAGCAGTATTTACCTTGACCTATGACCTATTTAATCTGGTCCGTTCTCTGGGCCAAGTCATCTTCTCTGCGGGAGCTGTAATGTTTAATTGCTTCAGATCGGCCTCCATTGTACTTGCATACATTGCATCAATAACTTACGTTCCACTACTGAACCCATTCCTAACATTAGACTTAATTTAGCTTAGCTGAAAAGGTTAGGTGAGGACATGCAGGCGAGGTTGGTTTCGCCTATGAAGATCTTGGCAATCAGCTTAACAGTGTACAAAAGTTAAAATTGTATAGTACCTTCTTCTTCTTCTTCTCTCGTGTCCATAGCATAGTAAATTATGTTTGCCCAGTGTATCGCTACCATAATTGCGTTCTTAGAAGCACTGGTGAGCTCCTCCGGTGTAAGTGTTTGGGCATACAGCACAAGTTAATGAGTTTGTCTACTAATACAAGTCAACAAGTACACAAAAGTTCGCGGCTAAGTATATATTGCACACTATTTTTGTCTTAAAATTTCAGTTCTCCATAAACGACGTAGGTCTTGCTCCTCTGGTATCTTATTGCCCTGCTTTGAAGCAGATAATATTGTTGGTATTTCCTGCAATATGACTGCCGTCAGTTGGAATTTTTCATCATAACACAGTATAAAAGGTCACTTCTGAATGCAATGCATTTCATAATAGCGAGTTATTTCACTTAGTGTGGATCGTTCGTTCTAGTTTACGATGAGCAAAGAAATGATCGTGTTCATATATTTTATTTTTGTGCAGATATCTTTGACAATGGTAAGTAAGTAATTTGAATTTATTTGCAATGCGTTAGTTTTGGTTGGTATTTGGTATTACTAATTCCTCCAGCCTATGAACGCGCATAACTTTTGAACGACTTCCAGCACCAAATTGATTTTTTTTATTGTGTGTTTGTTTTTATCGTAACAAGGTTTGTACGAAAGAAAACGGGTGTGGTTGCACTTGGGTAAAGCCAGGGTGCGCAGCTAGTTATAAGTAAATAAAACTGCACTAACATGAGTTATTGTCAGGACAACTACAGTACTTTGAACTGCTTTGTATTGTATTTTTATATAGTTTATGAAATAGTCACTATCAAGCTAAATATAATTACTAAAAATTCGATATTTTAATGCTCATAAATATCCCAATTGCGCCATAGCTCCCGATCCTCCACCTTCTGCGACCAATTTATTCCAGCTACCTTCAGGTCTCCAACCCATCATTATGTACATTCTTCTTCTTCATCCTATCGTAATACCCAGTCACGTCCAAAGCTTTCAACTTGGAGTTTGGGCAGGTCTGCTTAACCAGTCTAAACTGCGGATTTTGCTGGATCTCAATATTTACCGTGAAGCAACTGCCATCTGACCTTCACAACCCAATGGTGTCATTAGGCGATATCGAAGCATGCAGCTAGACCACTACCCGTAACAACTGCCATAGATGTTCATATGGCAACCGGGACCGACGGCTTAACGTGCTCTCCGAGGCCCGACCAGACCGATGCAAATATACCCATATTCATGCATACAAATATTTGCACTGAACGAGAATCGGACCCGCGCCTCCTGCGCAGCGGCCACGTTCACTACTGCTACGCCACAGAGGCCGTCATCATTACAATTTACAGACAATATGATAGACAAATATTCACCCGACCAAATACTTTGCTTGACTAATGTGTAGTATACCTTGATGAAAAATTCTACGATTAGAGGCAGGTTTTAGAGGAGAAATGGATCGGTGAACAAACAGTTTTCTATTCGTGATGCGTTACCAAAAGATCGTGCACCCTGAAACACAAGGGACTGTTCATTTTATGATAAACATGCTAGAAAAGACCTTAATTTAGTAACCCATGCCCACGAACTAGTCATCATCATTATCTTAGCATGGTTCCCGATTCCACTGGAGTCTTTCACCCAAGGTCCCGAAGCCGCTTGTTCCTAATTTTACTTTTGGCTTGGCTTATACGGTTTTTTTTTGAAAACGGCTGCTGTCTGACCTAACCATGAACCCAAAAAGGAAAACCCACGTCAGAACCTCAGCCAACAATCAGTAAGTTTTTATCAGAGGTTAAAATTTTCGCCTTAAAGCGTAATGAGGAATGATGAATAGTTATGTTCATCCTGCCACGTGTTTATCCTCTGTCTCAAGTCTTGCACTTTTTAATACATGTATGCTTCAGTTATTATTTATACATTGCCTAATCTGTTGGTCCTTCAAGCCGGATCACTGCTTTACTTCAACGTCAACAATGAATCTGTAATCCGATCAGTACTTACCGTACCTGTGTTGGGATAAATGGATACGTTTGATTTCCATGAATGGATATACATGCAATGACGATTTGAATAGATCCAGTATGTTAGGTGTTAGATAGGGAGCATCTTTGAATAGCCATATTCAATAGGAACGCTCTGTCCACTTTGATCCATAAGATGTTTGACTAAAGGTCTGGGCGTAAACGGATTACGTATGAAATGCTTACCGTATACAGACGATCCTATTGTATTATTACTGGTATTGTGTACCAAGGCGTTTCATGACATTTTATTTGCAACGAATGAGGCCTTTCGAAAAGAAATGCATTGCTTTATATAGGTACTAGACCTACCTACCTAGAGCAATGAAAGCATTAGGACGGGAATATTATATTTTGAGAATAATAATAACTACGTCCGCGTGGGCTTAGATTTACTTAACAAGTCAAGTCAATATTATATCTGGTAGACTCAAATGGCGAAATATTCCAAATTCTCCTCGAATAATAACTCAAACGACTTTCAGTAGATGGCGTTATTAATAAATATTACTAGCGCACTGGCCCGCGTTATGGTTTCGTTACACGGGAGAGTTTATAGTAGGGTTATAACGTTTACTAGATTATAACAGTGTTTTTCAAAGTATATACTTTATAGTATGTAATTTTTGTATACCTTGCCACAAAGAGTTTGTAAGTGGTAAGGTTTTAAGATAATAAAGAAATTAAGTGCCTACCGGTTAGCTTAGCCTTAGCGGTAGAAACAGAAACTAGAAACTCATGATAGAGCCACCGTCTACCATGAATCCAATTCCATGAGTTTGATATGCTGCGGCGATGATTTTAGATTTACTTTGCTCTAATTAAAGTACTGTCGACTCCACTTTCTGTCTGTTTGAATATGAGGTAATGTCTGAAACGAATGCCCGGCTGAGCCGATTTTGTCGAAACTTTTATACGACGTAACAAAGGCAAAAAAAATAAAAAGGTAAAAAATCTAAATCCACGCAGTCGAAGTTGGGGGCACAGTTTCTATCTATCTATATTATAAATATCAACGCAGAGCCTAAACCACTGGATCTACAAACTTGAAATTTCTTGCTTTTTATGTTGTAGGCATCCACTAAGCAAGGATTTCAGAAAATTTCACTCCTAAGGTGGCAAAATATGCGATGAATGTTAGTATGGATGTCCGTCATTTTACCTGCCTCTGATTAGTTAAAAATAAATGCACAGCATTTTTTTAAATTTTACTCCCTTATTAAAATATGGGTTGAAAATTTATTTAGGAAGTTCAGCAGTTTTGACGATAAAAGCATGAAAATTCGTATAGCTGTTTCTGGTTGGAAATATACACCGGTATCAGCGTTTTTGATTTAATATGTAGGTAAGTTTTAGGCGGTGTGGAGCCGCTTAGCCTGAGGAGAGATTTCGCCTCACTGTGCGTCTTCTACCGCCTATATAATGGTATGTGTTCAGATGAATTGTTCGACATGATGCCCACGGCCACTTTTTATCATCGCACCGCTCGCCACAGGCAGGGAATTCATCCTCACACATTGCATCCGCCTGCAGTGCGCACTGTAAGGTTTGAAAGAAATTTTATTCCGCGCACGCTTAGGCTGTGGAATGATCTCCCTGCCGTGGTTTTCCCTAGCGACTACAATATGGGGTTCTTCAAGAAGGGCATTAGAAGGTTTTTGCGGGGTCGGCAGCGCGAGTGTGATGCCCCTGGTGTTGCACGCGTCCCTAGGCCACGGTGACCGCTTCCCATCAGGTGGGCCGTGTGCTTGTCTGCCACCTAAGTGGTATAAAAAAAAAAAAAAAAAAAAAAAAAAAAAAGTTTGTTATTCTTTCACGCAAAAACTACTGAACTGTACTGAACGGATTCAGATGAAATTTGTCGCAGGGGTAGATTATAGTGCAGAACACGATATAGGCATTTTTATGCCGGAAATAGGTTCTTATGGGTGCGTGGATACAATCAAGTAGCTAGTGCCTATACCTATCTACATTTTTCCTAGGTGAACTTCAAACTCGTTTATAATATTTGAATTAACTTGTTACAGGGAGCCAGCCCAGGGACATTCTTTTGGAAGCCTCGTTTAGGCCTTGATTTGTCATTGCCGGCTCCAAGTAAGTAGCCGAGCTGGTAGATAATTATGACAAACGCATTTGGGAGTATGCAACACACGCATTATACTACTAGACTCTGGACTTGCCAAGTTCAGGACAAAGAGTGATGATAGTCGGGCAAGATCCATAGGCGTATATAGAGGCGGGCCGGGTGGGCCAGGCCCACCCCAGAACGTAATACTAGGGTGGTCACCTAAACAGCTTTACAAAAAATTACATCTGGGGTCACGACAGTGCTCTCACAGAGATAAGACAGCGGACAGGGAATGCCTTTTTTGAAACGTTTGCTAGAGAGTCTACCTATTCTGCTTTAGAAATTTTTATTTAGCTGGGGTGTGAGGAAAATGCCTATTGGGTAAACTTCCTTATAGAGACCCGAGCCTGGCAAGATCGCTTTTGAAGAGATTCATTCTTCAACTTCTGGTAGTGCTTAATGAAGACCATGACAATTTCGCCAATTCTATCGTTCATTAGACTATCAATAGCAGTTTGATAGGTAGGTAGGTACCCTATTAGTTAATGCGCAGACTGAGAATAAAGCTTATACATACATACTCAAGTCTACATTTTAAACTGTCAGTCTGGTGATAGAGAGAAGCAAATCCGTCATAGTCCCGTCCCGGATGTTCACTTTTTCCGATTATCGATCGATCTAAAATCATTAAGAACAGTTAGCATAATAATTGCTTTAGATTTCATCGAAAAAATCTATCTTAGTCAGAAGAACTTTTCACTCACTCTTCTTCCTTCCTGGTGTGCTAAACCAAAAGCCAGGTAGGTACCTACTAACTGTATAGTGAACTAAATCGCTTGTGCTTTTAAACAAATAATTATTACATCTGACCAGACAGCAGTCGCTCTGATAAAAGCCAACTATCTAAAGTTTCGGATGCAACCGAAAACCTCGCCAACATGATGGTGACGGGCACCTTTTCTTCTTCCCGTCAAGGTCAAATATACCTGCTAGCTGCTAGGTATTTTTATTCAAATATTTTTTCAGATGAGACTCGGAAAGGGCCACAGCCATCGGCAGAAAATATTAGAGCAGGTACCGTAGTGATATTGGAAGGATACCAGACGGGCATGACTATGCTGGCACTTTCTACTGCGTACTCAAGTGCCACTGACTATCACCATTTGGACCTCTTATCGCCCCATTTTTATACAGATGCATACAGATGGGCTTTAAGACACTTCAATCTGTAAGTCACCTAATTTTTACTAACTTAAATTCATCAACTTTGGGTGTAGTGGCCCAACATGATCTTCAGCATCTAAGCCGACGTCACCTGCAAGGTCGATCGATGGGGGATTGCAGCGCAGACGTGCCTGGTAGAGATCCGATAAGGCCACCAAACCTCAAACCCCAACCAACTGACCTATATCTGTTTTAGTACTTCTTGTGTAGGTATATAATTGTTTTATTATTATTATTGCCATCACATGTATCCCCATATTTTTGGGAAAAATAAATAAATAATCTATACTTACATTATATTATTATAATAAATCTATAACTGATCGGTGGTTGTACATGGCAGATACATATGAGAAAAAAATTATTAGAGGGGGCTTTATGAATGTCATAGATGCCAAAACAATGATTTTTAAAATTTTTGTCTGTTTGTCTGTCCGCACCGGAATTTGTGCGCAGTTGGATCAAAAAATACTGGAGTGATTTTGTTCAAACTTGTTACGATTATAATTCATAGTTCTGGGCAACATATTTAGGCTACTTTTTATACAATCTGACACCCGTGGTCGCCCGCGCTTCGTTTTTAGGTTGTTTTTGGTCATATCTCCGGTTCTATTTAACCAATTACAAGCAAACATACGGTAAACTTACATACGGTAGTAATAATTTTTAGTCTAAGAAGACCTTCCTAATAAAAAGTACCGAACCCCCAGACTATTCGGGCATTGTCGAGCCTGACCGTTAATCTTATTCCTCTCAGAGTTAGCAGTCAGGGACTGGCGCTCGGCAGAATAATTAAATCAACATCATAGACAGTCACAATGATTTTATTTTTCTCAGTCTACCACCTTGGATTGCGGGCAATGGAGGTAACTACTGCGAAACTCATAAACTATGGAAAAAGCGATTCGATTATATGGACAGGTTTCTACCGGATTGGTTTAGAAAAATGCTTTTTTTTGTAAATCAAGAAGATTGGGCTAAAGAAGAAGAGGAATACTATAAATTTGTCCATTATGCAGAACCTGCATTTGGGAAGTTTTACCGCTATCCTAGCAAAGTTTTCAATAACTTTAATTCGCAGCGTACCAACGATTCTGATATATAAGAAGCAATCATAAAGAGCATTTTTTTAACAAGTGTGAAAAAGAGACGTTTTTAACCAATTTCACAAAATATATAGAGAGATCGTAATGTATGTTATATTATACACTGCTCCTTTAGTATTGCTAATGGGAGTTATAACTATAACATTATTTTGATATTAAAGTATTTTGTTATACAAATATTGTTTGTAAAAAGCGTTATTAAATATAAGTTATCTATTAAAAATCAAGCAAATATAAAATATTTCGATTGTATTTTAATAATCGTCACCCAAGTCGATACTACTTTTACGAGTACAAAACTAAACACAAAAGTACTAAACAGATTTGGATGAAATCTGGCACAGAGCATCCCGGGAATGGTTCCTATGGGTGCGTGGAGACAGTCAATACTTGTTGCGTGATTCTGTCAAAAATATTGACGATATTGATGTGCAAAAAGAGGCGATTAGTCCGTATACTGAATCACGATATTGGGTCGCAATCAGTCGCAATGTATAATGACTATCTACGCGCCCTATGGGACGCGCTCGCGGAATCAGTATTTCACGCGGGTAACAGCTAGTTAAGAAATAAAACGAGCGTCGAATTTCCTTGACATAGTATAATTTCAATTTGCATTAACGGAGCAAGTCTTTGGTTCACAATACAATATTACTTTTTTTTAATTACATTAGAATCCGTAAACATACATATTATTGAGTTGGTGTATATTCATTTATTACTAGTGGCCTGTCCTGAAGGGACTTTGCCCCAGCTATCATATTTACCCCCTTAGGGACGAAATTTAAAAAAATCCTTCAGTGGATGTACATGAATGTGACATCAAAGGTTAAAACTTCAAGCAGGTTTAGTGCGTTGCAGAATCAACCAGGACAAGCAATTTTACATACAGTATGTAACGAAACCCCTGTCCGAGCTATATGATCTAAATACATAATGCCAGCTATGAAAAAGATCTTATTAATTAAAAAAACATATAATTGGTATGTATTTAAAATTCCATTTCCTAGTGTCATATATGCAAAAATCACCACAAAATGCCATTTCTTAGTGTCATAATTACCTATTCCGTAAAATGTAAAAATGAGACGAACGTCTGCCATCGTTTGTTGCTTGATTAAACTACCAAATAATTTTGTGTGGTACCTTTTTTATAAAACTAATTTTACTAAAAGGGTTTACTCTTATATTGATATGTAAATACAACTTTACTCATCGGACACAGGTTTCGTTACATATTGTATGTATAAGTTCATGACATCATACTATTCAATAGTGAATATGTAGTTACAAGGAATTTCAAAAATTAGTATTTTAATAGAAAAAGTCTATTTCGGTTATCAGAACTTATCCTATGAGATTCTAATTCCGTTTTTATTTCGAAGCGAGACTATAATTTTGTCCCCTTACTGACTGAGGAATCCAAAGTTACTGTCATCGTTAGATGCCATTAGCATCACAATCACAATTATAAAATATAAATGCAGTTCAGAAGTAGAAAGTGTTATTTTGTTCTTGTCCTTAACATTATATATTTATCTTACTAACTAACAGTAACATGTAAAGTATGCTAATATGTTATTTATATTGCTTGTCACATATGGGAATAGGCATACGCATTACGTTCACGGGTCGACGAAGGAAACCATGATATAGCGCGTGCCTTTAGTGACAAGAAGCCCTTCGTGGTAGTGGGTCAGCCGTCCCGGGTGCATCAGCAGCCAGCCCCGCTTGGTGTCGCGCACGGAGCAGTTGTAACGAATGAAGCGACAACCACCGCCCTCGTAGTCTACGTCTGAAATATTCACATCAATTTATTAAATAATGACCCTTTTCTTTTTTATCGTGCGGAAATTCTCACGGATACCAACCTCATTGGCCATCAGAGGTAGTATAATGTCGGAATCGAACCGACTAAGACTGCACGTTGTCTCGGTTCTCAATTACCGAGGTGTAAGGCTACCGAATAGGCATATACCTCGCACCCCATCGGACCCCGGTCCATCTACGGTTTTAAGATGGCAGCCAGGATCGAAGGCTTAACATGCTCTCCGTAGCACGGAGAAGTTTGAATGTGTTAAGAACGATTCTAGGAGTCTAAGACTAGCCCTCTCTCTCCACCCAAGTTTGACTAGTCTCTCCAGGCCCTCGGAAGTGCTCATCAAAGTGCCACCTTACCTGGTGGCATCGATGTCGATGTGTGTCCCTCCACCGCGGCCTTATCAGCGACAGTCCACAGATGCAGAATTGCGACCATAGAACTGAATACCGAATCTGACAGGTTGGGTCCCACTGAACTGAACGAGAATTCTCCCCGCGTGGAAAATTTTACCCATCTTTTCCAGCTGTGGGCCTGAACTAGCGAACCGTACATGCTTCCGCATGAGAACCAGCTGCTCGCCGCTTTTCCAGCTGTCAGGGAACTTGGCAGGCGTCCAATAGTTCTCTGCGGCGATTGCCATGAGCTTACAGTCATTATGGGATCATCCTCATGCGGTGACGAGGATCCCAAATTACATCGTAGATTTGTCGAATGTATGTTCCATCGCGATAAATGCAGGTAACAGTCATTAGAGGTGAAAATGTACCAGTGACACACTTACTTGGCGTGTTTAGAGCTAAATTAATGGTGTAAGTAGAGGAGTCATGATGTGGGCGCAGGGACGGCTGCTCGTCAGGCCTGTAGCGCACCACGAAGTTCATGATTGACACAGGAGGCTGTTGAAAATACAGAATTAATGTAGCCGCTGAAAAAATTGTGTGGGGTAGGGTGGTTTCATTTTATTATGATACCTTGCGACCGCGTTCACTTCTAAGCTATATCTATACTCCCCCCTTTCGGGGAGTCGAGCCGGCCATCTTAAAACCGTCCATGACCCGGGGTCAGCCGGGTGCGAGGGATATGCCTATTGGGTAACCTTACACCCCGGTAATAGAGACCCGAGACGGCGTGCAGTTTTAGTCGGTTCGATTCCGACATAACCAACCCCGATGGCCGACGTAGGTGGTATACGTGGGGATACCAGCTACATATATATTTTTTTAAATAATGATGTGAGTTATCAGTGTTTATAATGTGCTAACAGATCGCTCAAAGGCTAACAGAGTGTTAAAAATATCTTCCCAATTATGAAAAATCGATTGTAATACCTACATGTAAAAGTATATATTTTTTGAGTTACAATTTTTTGTAAGAAATTATATCCGTCAATCACATTTTGTTTCCTTTCTTCCTTGAAAACCCATCCCTTTCATATCATGCGTGACGGCATTACCTAATTGGTCGTTTGTATCAAAATCAGACAAAATTATGTATAATTTGTTCAGTGACACCCAATAAACTATGGCTGATGGTATGTATTCACGTTTGGTCGGGAACGAAATAAATCTAATTGGGACATCCATATAAATAGAAGATAGATAAACATATCAATAGCCCTAACTTAACTAATGGCGATGGCGATGGTATTTGAATAAATAAGGACGCGGCCTCTTCTCAGCGGTATCGATTTCGAATCCGGTCGGATAGTACCAATGTGAATTTCACTTTGTGGAATTTATATGTGCTAATCACATGATTTACTATGCTGACGGTGAAGGAAAAACATCGTGAGGAAACCCACATGTCCTAGAAGAAATTCTAAGGACACGTACGATCCACCAACCCGCATTAGGCCAGCGTGTGTGGATTAAGCTCTAAACCCTCTCAGCTCTCTCGTTAGAGTAGAGGAGACCCGTGCCCAGCAGTGGGACATAAATGAGTTGCTATCAACCTAGCTAATAATCCTAATTGCGATAGAATAAAGATACAGCTGATGGCTGTGATTATTTCTACTTACATTGTGGTAATATCCAGTGAAAACCATCTCTTGTAACGGGCGCACGAATTCCTTGAGGATATGCAGCCAGTGTCGATCCAGCCCGACCTGGCTCATATGGATATCACGAGTCGGCACTGCTTCGTACCCGCTCTCCAGACGTTTGTCCTGAAACATTTAACTCACTTTCAGTGATCGAAACTTTACGCAAATAGTGTTGCGAAACGACCTGCAGGCATTTATTTTAGTCTAAAAGCAATTCCGGACACATAGTTTAAATAGATCCCATGTCTATAACGAGTTATGAACTTGAGGTATACACGTACATATATATCGTATGAACGTGCGTTTAATTTTTCATCAATATCTAAATAAATAATAATTTGTAATCAACATACGCTATTGCTGCCATCGCTCCATTGACCAAATGCTTCCATAATGTCGATCCATTCCGTGCAAAACTGTTTGGACATGAGGGGGAACCAGTATACGTCAGGACATGGCTGAAACAACATTGGAGAATAAAATAAGCACAATATAACATTTACAAATAAATAAAAGTGTATGTTTGTAATATTAAAATAACTGCTTTTTACTAAGTGCATTTTGATGTATGGTACACGGTACGTATACCAAAACGATAATATTTTTTAAATCTGTCGTCTGTTTTCCGGGCAATCTCTGAAATAGCTGGACTGATGGGTCGAAACTGACTGATTCGCCACTAGTATTACATAATTACTAGGTGATGCTCGGATACAGACCCCATTCTCGTGACCCGCAGGAACCTATTCGCGGGATAAAAAATAGTTTACGTCCAGTTCTCAGACCTTCAGAATTTCATAAGATTTCGAAGGAGTTTTGTTATAAGTACTGAGAATAGATGATATTTTATAATATTATGACTTTTCGTCGCCCGATGGAAAACTCAAGTTGAATGGTTGATGGCTTCAGGTAGTCGGCCTCTAACGACACTTTTTCACGTCCACATTTTGTAGGATTGTAGGGACCTGAAATGTAGGATTGTATGAGATTAGAATATAAAATTAATAATACCTACCATTAACGGTTTCTTTTTCTCATCGAAGTTCGCAAGATAGTCTTCATGCAGATAACGAGTAGTCCATTCCATTTTGTTATCGAACAACTGATACATATCGGGGTGAGTGCGGCTAATATCATACGACTCTGGATTAACCAAGTGACCGAAGTCCATTTCATTACTGACGTGCATGAATACGCCCTGGAATACAAAACTAAAAGATTGTATCACATTATCAGGTCACTTAATATGACTTCACCTCGCCTGATGGTAAGCCATAGGTAGAGTATCAGGAATGGAGGTCACCATTACATACACACTGTTAGTGCTATAATGGTGGCCCTCAGCTTGACGGACTCATCAAATGCCTTTTTTACGCCCCCTTTAAAGTACTGTTTTCTTCTCCAAGACTGTAGGGGGAAAGAAACACGTGCGCTGGTAAAGAATTCCAAGTCTTTATAGTGTGGCAAAGAAAAGGCACCGAACCGCTTGGTTCTTGATAGATATCCCCCCTCATATGGTGCAAACAATTCCGTTTGCACTATATGATATGATGACATCTCAGCCTTGCACGAGTTGTTCTCTACAGCGTGTATCTTCCTTACTTTGGAGCCTTTCTCTTTCTGTAGCTTGAACCTTGTACCAGTGGAACACTTTTTATTTTTTATTTGTTAAAGATTCATTGCGGGATGTTACATTGACTCCACAATCGTATGTTAGGTAACTTCAAGCAAAGACATAAGCATGCAGTAGACATTAAACTTACCAGATCTCGTAGGCTGGCGCAAAAAGCCATATCTGGATCCAGACCTTCTTTGGTGTAAGTAACACCTTTCGCATCTGGTCTCCTAAGTACCGACATCTTCACCAAGTAGCAATTTGTGATGAAAGGCACATTCCATATTCCTCTGTAAATACATTTGTAACTCTATAAATATACTTGTCATTCAGTAGATACATACTTTCCAATCTTAGGCCCGTATGCTAGAAAGGTGCTCATTCGTGAACTTTAGCTTAAAACCTTTACTATAAAGTGCTTTACTCAAAAGATAAAAGCACTTTGTATTTCCTAGTGAAAATGCTGTTTCACTATTCAGGGAGCTGCTGTATTTAAATGTTGACTACGATGTAAACGATGGCCTTAATTTAAATTATTTAACCTACTTTTGACGCTGACTGTACGTGCGCTTTGAAAATCTAAAGCCAATTACTTAATAAAAAATATACCAACTTTGACACTATTATTCGATAACAACTGAAGGTCTCATAGATAAAACATACTCGTATAAGAATAACGAACAGGCCCTAGAGTTTATAAAAGCATTAAGCTTTCAGGCTTAGGTACCTGGGCATTATGTGTAACTAGACCAAAAGTATATAATCGAGGACACGCGATATGGTGATCCATTGACCTATGTTCAAATATATATAAATATCTTCCATTTATAGCTTCGTCGTACGAAATGCGAAAGGATGTGACGAGTGTCGTCCATCACATAGGGGAGACAAGGGCCCTCCTGCTAGCACCTCGTCATTAGCCAATTGAAAGATTGGCGCAACAGGAATCGCCGATACCTCCAGTTGCACTCAGAACTCGTACAAGAACATACCAGAACATCACCGCGCAATTTTGTATGGGATTTCATTCAACCTTGTTTTCATAATCGTTCATAAGTTGATAGCACAAATGTTAGTCATGAAACCAAATTGTTTATTAATCTTGCTTATATTGTACTCGATTTTTATCGCCAACACGGAGGCACGACGAGGGCGGCCGAGGAGTAGAACAAAGTCAAAGGTATGAACGATTATATTATATCTCTCATAACTAGATAATTCCTAGTGAAAAGATAGTTGGTATATAGATAAATTCTTATAGCTTTCATGTTCGACGTGATTACTTTATAATATAGCAATATCTACAGTACAATCTATACGCATAATAGCTTGTAGAATGCGGATAAACGTACTAAGATACATTTTCTTTTGTAATACTATACATAGAAACACCAAGAGAAATGAGAATAGACATATTCAATGCATACAAACATTTGCACTACGCAGGAATGGAGCTTATGACCCTCGAAGCGGCAGTCGAACACTAACGCCACGCCACGGAGGTCATCATTTATGTTTTCATATTCAAACACATTTTTTTCAATTGAAGCCATTTCATTTAAATTAATCCAATACCTATTCTCTGATAAATTGATACGAGTATACAAATTATATTTTTTTCTTCCTCAGGTACAAATTGGATTACCAATAACGGGAAAGTACAGAGATCCGGAATCAGATCAATATTACAACAACAATGATGTACGCCTTCTATCAATTTTAAATTAAATACACATAAAGTTGACATTGTTTTAACTAAGTATAAATATTTATTACAGGGAGCTAAAATTCTACTGGCCTCTCATTTTGATCTTGAATACGTGCTGGGCCATAAAATCGCGTTCCTGTGCATTGCCAAGGGCTCACCCCGACCTCACATTACATGGTTCAAGGACGGAGTGGAAATTTATGCCCATCACTATCTACACGTAAGTTAATTAACACAATCTGCGTAGCGATTTAATCCTTATCTGTAAATAAAGTGCATGTATACATGAGGTGTTTCTTGAGATTCATTAACCTAACTGCGCCTAAGGGTTCTTCTAACTCAATCTGGCAGCAGCACTTTCCTGCACTTCCATCTTGATATATCACTCGAAACCGTTACTTAGTGGCGAGAAACTTCTAATAAACTTTTATATCATATCATTATCCAAAGTTTTTAGGAATCCTAGTAGGGGATTCTGACCACCCAACCCCGAGAGGACCGCGTTCGCTATAACCTCGTCTGTCAATCAGAAAATGTACTGACTTGCTGGTGAGCTTGCCTTGGGCTTGGGCCCGTACAACTAAACGTTGAGTTAGCGTTTGACGTGTGACAAAGTAATAGTAAGTACAGCGATTCCAAAGATTACCCCAAACCTATAAACAGACTCACAAAATTCAGCCTCTCTCTTTAAAATATTAGTATACTTACTCGTAGATGGTAAACTGAGATGTATATTTTTATCAATTCAAGAATATTGATTATATTATTACTTGTGCTAAGCAACAATTATCTCATTACTATTAATGTGCTGTAGCTAACAAAAATATCAACTAAACAAAAAAAATGTGCCTTCTAAGATAAAACTTTATCAGTGGGTACCTATAATGCTTTCATGTTTTTTAACCCATTTATCGAAATAATATATCAATTTTATTATTTATATCATGAATAAATGATGTGATGGGTAAAGTCACTATAACATGAATTATAACTCATGAATCGGTGCCAGCTTGATTAAAAGTACTTACCATGCATTCAATATACCAACACGGCACGAGGCAAAATATATTATGTCAATTGACGCAGTGTTAAGCATTGATAGTAAATAACATGCTTCAGATCTTACAAAAAGTCTCCTCTGATTCTGATTGAAGACGATTATATAATCGTCTTCCCTTTGTATCTTTTTAAAATAATGTATTTTTGTTTAGATCCATGAATGGCCGATAGGCAACGACCGCGTGAAATCCAAGATAGAAATCGATCCGGCCACGCAGATGGACGCCGGCGTGTACGAGTGCACGGCAGACAATATGTATTCCATCGACCGGCGTTCATTTAAGACGGATTTCTCCATCGCCTTCGACTGAACACGTACACACATGTATTCATATTCAATTACAAGGCCCCTATTTTTCAGTAGCAATTTAAGTAGGCAGTGGAAAAACACAGCGTCCAGTGGACGACAAAATTACACCAATTTTTATTTAAGACAATTGACCGAACAATAATAGATGTTATGAAATTTGTCAGCACGGGGAACATTTCTGATTTAATCGACACCATGAACTGCACAGAAGCCAGTCATTGTCCTCACTGATAGACAAGACGCTTAAACAAATATAAGTAGGTACACGAGATCCTAACTAACATCATTTGTTCAATTAAAATAAAGATACATGTCTATATAACGGATTGATATTGTGAATATTGAAATTTATAATAGTTATTTATGTAATTAAACGTCTTTAATATCACATGTCTTTGGAATGTGGCGGTTGTGATAATATCAGGAGCAGTAATGGGTTACCGATAACGATAGATCTATCCGGATTAGGTCAGATGGTAGTCGCGCCGTAAAAGTAAAATAAACCAAATAATGGAAAGGGACACACCCCAGTATAGTGAGATGTTGAGCAATAAATATATAAGCAAATATGACTTACTTTACGCCTCTGTAGACAATGTCCATGTAATCAGCAGACCTGGCATAGAAACCGGCAGAGTTAATGGCACCCCAGAAGTTAGACCATGCGTGTCCTGGCCGCACAAGCATAGGAGCTACGACATCATAGCCCGAAGACAGCAAATAGCGCAAAGTATTCGCCTCAAGCCGAGACAAACTGTCAATTGCAAAGAGGTAGTCGCACGCACTGTTCACGCAGCGATCCCTAAAAACATTAATATTATTAAATACTAATACATACCCAACAATAATTGCAAGTAGAAATACATTCCGTGTGGTTTGTGGCATGGTACAAAACAAACATACTGGGCGAATTGCAACTCAGAAGTGTCTTGCCAGGGTACATAATTTTGCAAGCCTGTAGGAGAAGCAGGCCGAAATCGGAGACGGCCCTAGGTCAGCCGGGGTGCGAGGGGAATGCCTTAGGTCCACCTTACACTCATCTGAAACCCGAGACGGCACGCGGTTTTAGTCGCTTCAAGTGCGATATAACCGTCCCTGTAAGCCGGCGAAGGGTATCCAAAGGGATTTCCAAACGAAAAAAAAGGTTAAAAAGGTTCTGCAGACGATTACAGACAGCCACGCATCATGCACAATTGCTACCCATTTCAAAACCGTGGATTCGACGCACCGCTACCGGCTTGATGTTCCTTTCACGGTGCGTCATCACAGGTGTGGCCTGCGGGTAGACCAGTATTCGTCCGCAGAATCAGGTACCGCAGAAAGCCATCTTAATGTTTTTACAGGTTTGGCAACGCGCAAAGTCAATGACCCTAGTGTATAGATACAGGCGTTCATTAGCTACGATGACCTATATTCGCTACTGAATCGCTGCGTCGATTAAATCTAAGCAGTGTAATTGATTTTCATGTGATGGTATAAATAGTTTCTGTTGAAATACTAGTTACCAGGATCTCGATATTTTCCAAGGATTCTTAAAATATTTTCTTTCATACACATCTTGGCCTGACAATTAGATACAAATACAATAAAACCAGAATTAACCATATACATAGGAGCGCAAGCCATCATTTGTGCGAGTTGATTTTTATTTATGTTGAATATACATATATAACCATATTTTATCACATGAGTAACAGAATCTCTTTCTGAATACCGATACATGCAATGTTTCAGATCGGGACAACACTTAAATTAACAGTATATTTCGCAACCACTCAATAGAGCTCGCAAAGCAATCTAGTTCGCACAGCAATCTATTAGAGAATTGATATTTGTCACGCACAGTCTACATACGAATACCCAGTGGGTACCTATGTTTCGTATCACAATTTGAGAAATCTTCAGTTCTGACCTATTCAAAATGAAAGTTAGTTGCAGTTCTACACAATTTTTAGTCAAGAGCTAGGTATATGGTATTCTGTTTTTATTATACAGTACGTTAGCCGGTAGTTAACCCGTCTCGGCTTCGCACGGGCAAATTGCATTAGGAAATATAATTTTCGAAGTACCTATGCCTATAACCTTCACGCAAGTGCAAGCTGTGAGTTAACGATACGACAGCGCATAAAATACCAACAAACAAACACTATATTTATGTATGTGTGAGTAGTGGAAGCTGAAACGTGTACGGTTATTCATGTAGATGTGTGACAACGCATGCAAGTGTTGGCTAGGTCCTGACCTGATAGGTCTGCGGATTGGTAGAAACATACAGTTGAAGTATGAAATGAGACGGGCTGGCCGGTATGATTTTAATATGGTTCGCAACATTTTCTATAGGTAGGTACTTAATATAAATAAATAAATTATTTCTGTTACCCAGATACAGAATTTATGTTAAGTTTTTATCACACAAAAATCAATTACACTGTTTTTAACGCTATTGTTATTCAATTATCAAAGTTCGGTCGTTTCTTACTAGTCATTAGACTGAAAGCCGATGCCATCTGAGTTGCAAGAAAAGAAGATCTTACTTGGCAATATTCCTGGCTTCAGATTCAGCAATAAAATCGTCGGGTTTAATTCTCTTGGCGGAGGCATAATGCTTAGAATTGGCTTGAAAGAACTCATCAACTTCAGTTTCATGGTATTCAACATTATTTCTTAGCAATAGATGAATCTTTTCTTTTGGATAGTCTGTAGTCAAAACTTGATCTAAAAACTCTTTCAAGAATGGTGTGGCTTGTTCTATGAATACTGCTACCATAACAGTTGGTAAATCATCCTAAAATAAATAAGACATTCTAAATATTTAGTCTAAGTTTCCTAAAAATAAATATCAATATTACATTTTGACCACTCCACCAAGAACTTCGAGGCCTAAGCCAACTCACCTGCTAGCCAATTAGCTTGCTGATTAACGGACGAGGTTCTAGCACAGCCTTTCCTGCAAGATGAACAGACCTCCGGGATTGGGAGGAAAGACAACAGTCGCTCCCGCTAAAGCTAAGATAAGTCAAATCAAGAGAAAGAGTAGGAGAGCGGACCTGGGCCACAAAGTATTTTGGATGCAAACGGGACTAACGCTGCGATGATGTTGCATACACGGCTAAAGAAATGGCTATGCAGTTTTAGTAATGAGCCCTGCCCAGATAACTATCTGGTCACGTAGATATATAGATATATAATATATGTATATAAAAATCAATGCCACTTTTCGTTGTAATTTTATAACTCAAGAGCGGGCTCACCTATCCAAACCAAATTTTCAAGCTTTTTTCGAACTATTTAGTAAATAGTTTATGTGAAGTTTGCACAAAATCGGTCGAGCGGCATTTGTCACGTGTGCCGGAGACGAATTACGTTACGGGCGAAGCCGCGGGGGCAGCTAGTAAGATATAAAGTAAAATGTTAACATATTTACCTTTAATATGACCCTCTTCTCATTGCACAAGATGCAACCTTCAGTGGCAGACCATGCCTTAGCTAAATAATTACCAAAGTTATTCAAAATTAACTTGGACGGGCCATTTCCATGTAAAATAAGTGGTCGCTGTTTAGTAACCACATTCTCAATATATGGATAAGATTCTGTTGTGTTCGTCTTTAGTTGGACATCAGCTGCGAAAAGTGTAAGCAAGTATAATAAAACATAAAAATAAATTGAGATATCAATGTCTTTTATAAAACTAGACTGGCTGTATGGAACAAAAATTTTGGTACTTATCGCGAAAGGCTACAACCCGAGGCATGTGTTTCTACAACTTATTGTAGCTGTCATGAATACATTACAAAAAGGCACGCTATGCCTATATGATAGGTATCAAAATTCATTAACTCATTTACCTAGGTTTTATTAAGTATAATATATCAAATTCAAAATTGATTCCTATCTCACCAGGAACCGTTATACAAATTTTGTTCTAAACAGCTTGTCTAGTGTTAATAAAATATTTATACTCACACAAAGCACCATTGAGATTTTGGAATATCGCTGAATTATGGTCCAATGATATTTTCAGTGATTCCCTCAAATGACTGTCCAAATAAATCTTAGTGTAATACAATTGGTCATCTTCTTTATTACTCACTGTTTTATAATTAACTATTGCGTGAAGTTGCGTCAAGTAGCCTAAACAAATTGTTGTAAATTAGACACCATACTTAAAGCAGGCAAGCGGACCCAGAGCTTGGAGGTGGAAGCATTGAATGCAACCAGGAAACATGCTAGGATGATAAATATAGTGTTCGTCCTATTTGCTTGGATGCACCCGGGATGCGCAGGAAACCAACCTTATCAAGCCTGGGGTCTCTGTCCCATGAATGGTTTATCTATGAATGAAATTCTAAATTGATTTATAGTTATTGCATTTGCATCAAACATAATGTTTCTGTAGGCTGAATCAACAGTCAACAAGCTATATAAATATGTATTGTGACTTAATAAACATTGTGTGGGACCTACTATTATGAGATTGTTATTGTAAAGAGGGTAATGATGTAATAAGTGTGTGCTGCTAGACAGAATATTTACAGGAAATGCTAAACAAAATAACAACAAAGCCAGAAACTGGGTGTATGGGTTGGTAGGGAGGGACCAAGATTCAGGGAACATGCCAACTCACTTGCCAGAGGGTACACTTGCTGGTTAACAAAGGAACCTCTGGTGAAGGTTTGCATTTGGAGACTGTGTTTTCAGTACAGTTACTTACCTATAAATCCACCAGAATTCAGGTATGGACTTGAAACTTCAATTTTTGGATATAATCCAGCAAGCTTAGCATCAGGCCAACAAAACTGTTCAGCAGCAAATAACACCCTTGTGTTTGGGTATCCCTGGAATTTTTTGATTATTTCTTGTATGCTTGCCAAGAATAATACATCATAGCTGCAATGGAAACATTAACATATTTAGTAGAAGACTTCAAATAAATAGAATTTGGTACAAAACTGTATTATGTCACACACCTGTCAGTAAATAAGATAATAGTTTCTGGGCTACTAGACTCCATCAATTCATTCAGTTTATCTTTAAGGAGGTTGATCTTTTGTCCCCCACCAGGGAAATTCATGTCGCCACCAGACCATATTGTTGATTTGCCAAGAACTTCCACATCAATACCATAAATTTTGGCTGATCTCATAAATCTCTCGTAACCATGATTCTCCTCAGTCGCAACAGTTAATACTTTCACACCTGCAACAAGTTTTATTTAACAATATGAATACTACTTAACATTGTTTTAAAAAACAACAGTAAGTAGGCAAATAAGAAATAGATTAGAGCAGTTTAGAGGTTTGAAAGCCAAAAAAAATAAAACTATAATAATATGCAAATGATAAAACCAGTATGTGCAACAGTGTAGCAAACCGTAATAATTAATACATGTCTATTTTGTTGTATAAATTATTTAACACTGGATATTATGGGCATTCTCTCAGTCAGTGAATGTTAGGCCAGAGTTCTTCATAATGTACTCAAAGATTGACTAGAAAAACTGGGTTTAATGTATATGCTACCTGTTTAGTAATATCCTACTTAGAGTAGTATAGGACTGTCCTTCCTTCCCACTTGACCTTATAGCAGATGACATGCATGACTTGGGCATTTAACTACCATGGATGCCCAAGACCATGCAAAGTGGAGAAGTAAGTCAGAAAGCAGATCCCGGACACCATAATTTCTTTTATATTGACACAAAGATTGATGTAAATATATGAATTCCCTGGTCCCCGAACTAGTGTGAACTGTATTGCAGGGTGCCAGGTGAGGTGAAAACCTCTGATGCAACTGGGACAAACAATTGATGCTGATGAGTTCAGTAGTAACCTAACTGAAAGTTTTTAACTAATGTTTATGAAGCAAGTGAGTGTGATATCAGAATTCTGACTTTTAAAAAACCTATCTGACATTTGGCAGTACTTGAAGAGCCACTTGCTTGATATCACTTAGTAGTAGTTGAATTTTAGTAATGTAGACAAATCAAATAAATATTTGCTTGTCTTCTGTTAAAACTTTTGAGGTATTTTTTATTTATTTATTAACAGAAAAATATACATAGTACCTATCTAATGAAAAAAGGCTACAAAGCATTATTATCATAGAAAAATTCTCAGTGATGGGCTTTGTAAGTATTTCTACTATTCAAACTATAGTGGGTCTGATATAATGGAGTAAAAGGTGGTTTCGATGGATGGATTTTAATTATTTCAATTATTGATCATCACTACCACTTGATAAACCTCAACTGTAACCAAAAACTTAATTTAGTAAAACTTTTTGTGCTGTTTGTGAATTTTTTACCTGTATTTAATCACATCCTCTCAAAACACTATTAAAGCGTGGCTTTAATGTAGGTACTGTAATCGTTTATATTTTACTGCACTAACAAAAATAAAAACATCTTCAACCTCAAACATAAGCTGAATATCCTGTCTTACTTTATGCAAACATAAATCACATAACTAAAAGTCAATTGGAGAAATATTCAACTTATTATTTATCAAAGCTAAGCATATCTTTATACATAGTGAAGGGTATCTTATTAATGCCCCAGTAACAGCTTAAACATGTGTGTTAACGAACTTGCATGAGATCATTTATTAATGTGACATGCTCAGCAATAAATTACGCCAGCTCTATTCTAATTACAAGAACATACCTGCTCCTTCTGCTAATTGACTGATAACTAGTAATTGTATAAGTTGTACTAATATTATTTTCACAGATCGGTGCATGGCGAAAAACGAGTTGACTGAACTTCCTGTCAGTACAAAACGAACATAAACTGGAACTGTTACACAAAGCGCGGTTAAAGGAACATTCGTTTACGTTTCTCTTGTTCCAGATATGTGTCCCCGCTTCCGAATCGATAAGCTTCCAGTGACTCAGTTAAAAATACATGACGATAAAATGTATTTTACAAACGGCTGTAAACGTCCCTCGTTCACGCCGCCTTGGCTGCATATGAGATCATTGGCGTCGTGGGAATGGTTTTATATTTCATTGACGCTGACACTATTATCAAAATACAAACGTACAATCAATCACATAGGTATAATATAAGCATCCAGTCCTTCACTAGCAAATTCAAAACATTACGACAGAAACACGTCACGGTAACAGCGATGATTGTAATATTTGGTCACAACACAACACAAGTAATATGTAATCATGTGTAATCTGGAAGCATCACGAAGGCCCTAAAAACATTAAAACTGAAGAAAAGAATGGAGTCGAGCAACTTACGATAGGTACCTAAGTAAAGCAGAGAAGAGAACTGTCAGTTGTGTACGGGGTACCTACTGTCAATTTTTCGATTTTTCTATTCTCTGCGATTCTCTGTCTACGATTTTTACAAACCGTTTGCAAACCGTGCACTTTTCACCACTTTTCACTCCATAGAAAAACAAAAGGAGTGTTGCTACACTTGCTAGGTACCTACTACCCATTTACTACCCCCGCGGCTCCGACTCTATTATCATTGGATTCATTAAATGGTGCTTGCAATGTACCTATGAGGCCATGATTTTAAATTCCAATTAGGGGTATCTTTTGTACTATTTGATTTACAAACATTTTGGTGATTTGATTTTAATTATTCATGACGTAGCAATGGGAAAGCACCAGTGGTGACGTGGTAAGTTATTACATGTGTGCCCAAAGGCAATAGGTATTAATCGCCCTAACTTTGGGTATTAGGTAAAGTGCGCGGCATTTAACGAGGCCAGATTTTGGAGTACCTAGTATAGGCCCCATTAAATTAAACCCTCCAGGCTAGCTTGTTTAACATAAGCGGTGAGTAAATGTGTTCACGTCGGTAGTTTAACCCTTAATAGGGTAAGGGTATATATATTACCACTTTCTGCTTTTCTACAAAATTTGAGATATATTTAAAATGGCTTCATTAAATGTTATTCCTTGATCTCATTATATTTTTTTAGTAAGTTTACTGTCATATTTTTGACTCTTCATAAGTTATCAAAGTCATTTTAGCAATCTACAGTACTGTCAAAGTTGACCCAACGAATTTTGGTGGCAAAAATTGAATGTTTTAGTGGTCGAGTGCGGATTTTATGCAAATTTGTTCTACAATAATTCTTATAAAAGATTTTACGATACAAATTTATAAAATAGGGTATATTTACTTTCGTTTTACGTATTAGCAGCTTTCAGGGACGATTTTTAATACATTTTTCGATATCGTTTTTAAGTGGTAAAATAGTTACCATTGCCCGATTATACTTACTAAAAACCGTAGGTAACTATATATAAAAATCAATTTGTTTGTTACGGTAAGCCGGGACTCGTGTAAAGTTCACTACTAAAAAGCTTTCATAGATAGTTTACGTAATTTCTTTAGAAGCTGATGGATATACCAAGTCATAAAGTACGAAATTTTTTTTAGTCGAGTCGAGTTTTCGGTCGAGTGGTTTATGAGTTTATCAATAACATAGGTACATACAAAATAAGGTAGCTACATAAATTAATTTAACAAAAAATGTATGACAAACACAGATGAAACCACTAGTCTTAAAATAAAACTGCGCCAGAAGGGGCAATGGTAACAATTTTACCACCAATCCGCAAAATTTTGAAGTTGTAAACGGGCAATGGTATATTATTTACCACCGGAAAAACTACCCTTAAAATGCAACCCCTATAAAAAATATTTAGAAAAATGAAATCTGTGACCTATTATTAGCCAGGAACCAGTGTTAGTTTGAAGAAAAAGCACTCACAGGCTCGGGCCCTATTAAGGGTTAATGGCCAGGATTCGAACCCGGAGTCTCGCGATCATTAGGTTCACTCCTTATAACCACTAAGCTACCAAGGCAATAAAATGGCCCCATCACGGCAAGGGGGAAGGGCGTGCATAGCTTAGCGTCTCCCCTGCGAATGAGAGGCGCTGCCATCTCGTGGACGTTCCGGAACACGCTAATTAAAATTGGGGATATCTATATCTATACATAGGGTGAATTTTTCAAAAGGGCTTGGATGGCCAAAACCGAAACTATAAGGAATAGCGAAAAATGCTCAAAGGAGTCACGAGCCCGATTTTGATGAAACTTATAACCTCATCATTAGATTTTTGAAAAATCAGTAATCCTGGCTAGGAATCGAACCAGTTGATTTTGAAAAAAAAACCACACCTATATTATTACACCATACGACAGTATTGCTATTAAGGATCTTATTCTGGGAAGTAATGTCATACCGCAAACTAAAGGAAAGAGCTCATCTTTAATAAAATACATTTTATTTTTCTTAGATTAACTGATTAATTTTTCAAAATGTAGACCATTGTTTTCAATACATAGCTGGATTTGAGACCTCAAGGATCGTACTGCATTCAATATTAGAATGTTGTTGATTCCGTTTAGAATATTCTCCAATGAACGTTTCAAGTCATCAGTTGTACCTCTGTGTCATAATTATTGTGTCTTTGTAAATTTCGTTTTTGACATACCCCCAGAGAAAGTAATCTAAGGGAGTAAGACCCAGGGATCTGCAATAAAATTGTCGTCAAACTGCTGAATCAAAATCTCTTACGGCTATTATGGGCTGAAGCTCCGTCTTGTAAAAAAAACATCAATCATTATAATAATTCTGAGCATAATTTAAAAAAACGGAATAGTTACGATCTTTTCTGGGATTTCGAACGAAACATAAAATACGAATTTTATTAAATTCCAAATTTTCTTTAAATTTGCCGTATATCATTACTTCACAGAATTTGTTCCTTAACAGCGACACTATTGTATGATGAAATAATAAAGGGTGTGTTTTTTTTTTTCAAAATCAACGGGTTCGATTCTCAGCTAGGTTTATTGGTTTTTCGAAAATCTAATGATGAGGTTTTAAGTTTCATCAAAATCGGGCTCGTGACTCCTTTGACCATTTTTCGCTATTCCTTATAGTTTCGGATTTGGCCATCCAATCCCTTTTGAAAAAGTCAAAACTGTACATAGAATATTTTTTGAAAAGAATACTTGGGGAATCGATACCGAAGCCAAAAATATAGTTTTTGGAATTTTTGTCTGTTTGTCCGTTTGTCTGTATGTCCGTATGTCCGGGATAAACATAAAGTACTGCATGGATTTACTTCAAATTTCGCACGAATCTTGTTAAGAAGTCGGGTCAACACATAGGCTACATATTATCACGCTATCACTTACGGGGAACGAGCAGTGAACCTTTATTTCTTCAACGCGTTCTGTAACAACGTGTAATGTAATCTAACGACTCATATTTGAATGTTGTAAGGTAGGTATTATGTTAAAACCATGCTATATGCTAGCTTGACACTTTATGTAAACTTGGTAGCGATATCGACCTCCACGCGGGCGAAGCTAGTAGGTAATAATATAATAAGGTAACTTTCTTCTGAAGTTCAATTAATTTGAAAAACACATAATACCTACCTATATTATACTTAATAATTAATAATATACCTAGGTATAGGTAAGTAATTTAAGTAATCTGAACAACCTAGCTACCCAAATTACTAAACAAGGCGGGTGTGTTAGTCAGCTTGTAACTTTATACCTACATAGGTACTCGTACTCTTTTAGTCTGAGCTTTATGCCTAGTTACTTACCTATTTTCCAATCTTACGATATTAGGTAGGTACCTACCTACCTTACATAATTAGATATTAATCTGACGGGTATTTCCCCATTCAGACAATCCAAGTCTGAAGTTACAAACCTATCTACCAGTAAAATCACATAGGTACTTATTAAATCGCAAGATAGTTATGTAGGTAAGGTAAGGTGATAATAACATTGGCAAACGATAATAATATATTATATTATACTTAAATAAAAGTTTGCGTACCATTTGAATACAGGAACTGTTCCTTGCAGTTTTCATCTTGACTATCTTTCTCGCAAAATTCTTCAGACTTTCCTTGTCTGAGAGCTGTCAGCATAGCCAAAACCCAGCAACATTTGAGTACAAAACATCGGCGATGGAAAACCATGTTTTCGCCCAAGCTCCCGTCACTCGACTGCAACCACTACCGAACAAAACGTCTCAAATTGATTACATCGGAAAGGTGAGAGCTATTCTTTACTTTTATTGCTTTCAGACAAAGTTATTAAACCGTGAAATGAAAGTGTTAAAAAAGAAAACTCAAGTAACTGTAACATTAAAATGTAGTCCGCTGTCTGTAATAATAAAAGTAAGTTTATCGACGACTAGGTAGGTAGGTACAATAATGCTTGGCTAAATAGAAATAATAGGTACATTGACTTATGTCAGATAATTCTGTTTACGACGGCATACATATTTGCAATGCCTAGTTAGCTACATACCTAGTTACTCGTATGTGTGTAGGAAGTAAGTAGACATAGGACTACACTTCGATCAGCCGAAGCCGAAGACTGTGGAGAGGACATCTGAAAGGAACGTACCTATGGAGGAGAAATACATATGCACCGAGATGCCAAATAACAATTGGAACAAGGGCAGGTAGATGATGACTTTATCTCCTTTTTTTCTAAAATTCTTATTAATTTCTTTCTTTTTGGCTGTTTCATAAAATAGTTATCATGGGCTTTGATAAAACGTAAAATTTCCTAAGTAAAGGCCTGGCTAGTTGATACCTACCTACCTAGGTGAGATGGTGAGTAGGTGCAATCCTAAGGAAATTTCTAATGTTCTTGGTGCAATTAAAATTATATTTCTGTCACGTTGACGTCAGTTACCAATTTGTAACAATAGCCAAAAATAAGTGAAACTTTTACAATAATAAAAAGTGATTGCGTCGTGTTTGGAGCGACTGTTGTTGTGGTTCACTTCATTTTAGCTTCAATTTGAGGTAGGGTACTGGCACCAGTAGTCAGCCTTTTAGTGGAAAGTCTGACTTCAAACTCGTATAAGAAAATATTAGAAAGATTAAATTGGAAATCTTTTGTATAAATTGCGTTACACATTTATTAAACTTTATTACAAAATTAACAAAAATTACAAAATTATCCTTTAATAATATGAAAAGCACGTTTTAACAAAATAAGGCACTTTTCACCAGTGCTCAGCCGCCAAAATCCAGTAATCAGCCACACTGCCACCAGTGGTCAGCCTCTCTTGAGATCAATCAAATATATAACTTATACCTACTTAAATCAATCTGTAAATTCTTCAGTAATTAAAAAGTTTCAGTATTTAAATAGTTTTCAAGTTTTTTTTTTCACTTCTAAAAGTTTCTCGGCGATTAACAATTTTTTGCAGAAGCTTGAGCATAATGTAGGTGTATGTATGTATGCAGGAGCTCCTGAAACAGAAACCTGTAAGGAAGATAATTCCTTACAGGTTTCTGTTTCAGGAGATTAAGTATGTTCTGAAAATTTTTATTTTATTATATTTTATTTCCACAAAATCACGGCCAGTCTTCTCTGCTTCTTCAGTTATGTCATTCAAATCTTCCAATTTCCTTTTCCTTGTTTCTTTTTTTCCTTTTTACCTTTTACTCTCAATTTCTGACTAGAATTATCATTTTTCTTCTTTGTAGTCTCCTTCACTTTACTAGTATATAATTTAGAGCTGTTTTGTTTTCTTTTTTACTTTCTTCTTTAAAATTTTTGGCATCTGTAACTTTCTTTCCTGAATAGCAGTTAATCAAGTGAATGGGGCGCTGCATAATTTTATGAGCAGTCAGATCGTGTCTAAAAAGGCACGTCTCACTGTACATAGAGGAGTTCTCGTTTCCAAACTTATATAAGGTAGTGAATGTTGGGTATGGCAGAAGAAGCATGAACGTAGATTGAATGCTGTGGAAATAAGAAGTCTGAGAAGCATAGTTGGAGTAAAGTTGATGGACCGAATGTGTAACAGTGGGATAAGGGAACGTTGCGGTATGGTTGAAGATGTAGTGACCAAGACAGAGAAAGGAATGGATGGAAGAAGATTGACGAAACATATATATGAGGTGAGGGTGAATGGACAACCAGGTAAAGGTCGACTTAGGCGTACATATTCTAATCAGATCCAGGAAGTTTTGGAAAAAGGTCAGGTCAAGAGTACCAGCAACCGGCGTGCGTGTATGAAAATAATTATAAAAGTTGAAGAAGCGAAAGGAGTATGCAAGATCGTAGCAAGTGGACAGATGTTGTCTGGTCCAATGGTTTCCCAGAGCCAACATCTGTCCACTGGGAAAAAGGCGTGATTTGTATGTATGTATGTTTAAAATAGCCTTAAAAAAGAAACTGCAGGAAACAATTTAAATATAGGGACGACTGAGCACTGGGTATACTTTCCCCAGTACTCAGCCATGTAACCAACTTCAACTGTTTAAGTGGCCGACTATTGGGTTTTTGACAAAACCGTTATGGTATGGGTATACCAGATTAAAGGATGAACTCTGAACTTTAAAATGATACTAAATATAACTCTAAATAAAAAAACAGCGTTAAAACCAGTACTCAGCCAGGGTGGCTGGGTACTAGATAATGTATATACAAAAGGGACCCAGTATTCGGCCGCCTCATTATTACTTATTCTTAAGAAGAACACGATACTTTTTCATTGATTATGATGCCAAAACTATTAATTAATGGAAATGTTAATACAAAGTGCCTTAAAACTGACAAAAAAAAGAAAAATAATAACGTTTTTGCGAACGCTTCCACTAACAAAAAAAATGGCGCGCGCGCCGCGTATCGCCTCGTCAGCAGACGACGTCGAAAAAACTATTATTTAAAATACTTCGCAGCCACTTAGCTAATATGTTTGGATTTGAATCGACTAATGAGGAGTCACAGAACCAATTTAAAGTAATTCTATAGGTTAGTTTCTATTAGAATGCTATTTCTATTGGTTTTGAACCGAAAAAGGCTGAGTACTGGTGCGGGGCTGACTACTAGTGTCAGTACCCTACCAATAGGTATAATCCGCGCGCGATGAAAATGTGAAGGAACCTTGTCAAAGTAAATCGAAAATGACAGTTCTCAAGTAGCGTTAGCTTGTTAACACCGACTTTGTTCTTGATTGAAATATCTATCAAATGCCAGAACTATTTCGCGAGATTAACTACTCAAGATTTTACCCCTTTTTCCACTCATTATTAATCTTTAATCTATATAAATGAAAATTAATTGCAATTCTGTTAGTATTGCAAAAACTCGAGAACGGTAGAACTGTTCTTACCTGTCAGACATTTGATGTTCGTCCTATCTCCTATCACTCTCGTCGTCGTCGTTTCGGTATTTTTGGCACGATTACATGTAGATCCATGTAGATCAGATAAGAAAAGGCGGTATATTAAAGATAGCTGTTGCCCGCGGCTCCGGCCGCGTGGACGTCGATTTTCGCGTTTTATTGCCGGTTCTAATCAGCCGATTGTGATCAAATATGCGTAAGATTTTGAGTCTAACCAAGACCTTTCTAATAAAAAAAAACGCATCAAAATCCGTTCAGTTCTTTTTACGTCCATCGATAGCGATAAAAAATACCAAACGGATTTTGATGCGGTTTTTTTAAAAAGCTCTTGGTTAGACTTAAAATTTACCGTATGTTTGGTTGTAATTGGTTAAGTAGAACCGGATATATGACCAAAAACGACCTAAAAACGAAGCGCGGGCGAAGCCACGGGTTTCAGCTTGAATAAAAAGTAGCCTATGTGTTGCCCAAAACTATGAACTATAATCGTACCAAGATTGATCCAAATCCCTCCAATAGTTTCTGATTTTTGCGCGCACAAAAATTTGCGGACAAACAGACAATCATACAATATTATAATTATTATTATAAATCTCGCATTCAAAATTAAACTCATTTAGAAATCTAGTCGCACTAAAAATACAGCTTCGTTTTGTGAGCTTCGACATGAGTTTGCCGACGCTACGGCTAGCCGGCGGCGGCTCACTTACGTCTCAGTTCCAAAAGGTAGCATCACATTTTGATCGCGCGCGGATTATACTTACTGTTATTTAGATTACAGTTCACCCTAATTTTTCAATGTTCTATTTAAAATAACGCAATAAAGCTCAACAGCATTAAACTGTGTATCGATACAATTTATTTATGTAGGTATATATATTAGGTAGGTACATACTTACTACTCGTAATATACGTGACTTGACCAAGTTAGTTAAACATGTACTTAATAATGTAGGTAGTTATTAAATCTAGAGCGGACGGCGCGGGACGCACTCTTTGCTACTGCAAAGCATATATATGGTTTAATAGTCGTACTTTAACGGCTGACCAATATAAGGACCACGGATAAATCTTGTACAATTTTGGCAAATCTATCTATACCTACTTACATATAATAAATCTGTAACTGATCGGCGTCTTTACATGGAAGATATATGAGAAAAAAAAAATACTAGGGGACTTTATGAATGTAATAGATGCCAAAACAATGATTTTTAGAATTTTTGTCTGTTTGTCAGTTTGTCTGTTTACCTAATGTTTGTCTGTTTGTCCGACAATTTTTTTTCGCGCAAAAATCAAAAACTACTTGAGGAATTTTGATCAAACTTGGTACTTCTATGGTTTATTAGTTCTGGGCAACAATATAGGCTACTTTTTATACAAGCTGATACCCGTGGCTTCGCCCGCGCTTCGTTTTTAGGTCGTTTTTGGTCACATCTCCGGTTCTACTTAACTAATTACAACCAAACATACGGTAAATTTTTAGTCTAAGCAAGACCTTTCTAATAAAAAAACCGATTCAAAATCCGTTTGGTATTTTTTACATTTGATCACAATCGGCTAATTAGAACTGTCGATATCGTAAAAAAACGCGAAAATCGACGTCCACAGACGACAATAGCTAGTATGGAATAACCAAGTACTTAGTTATAATAGATTGAGAGCTGATAAAGTGCGCGGGATCTAACGTGGCTACATTTTGGAATAGTGTGGACCCCACTACTCTTTTGGAGTAGTGGGGTCCACACTATTCCAAAATGTGGAACCTTGCCAAGTTAGATGCTGTACACTATACTTGTTTCTGGGCGACGCATTTTGCCACAAGCAAGTATAGTGTACAGCATCTAACTTGGCAAGGTTCCCACTACTAAAAAATGAAAAAATGTGGCCACGTTAGATGCCGCGCACTATACCAATTTTTGAGTTTGAGGCAAGCTGAAACTTGTCACATACCTTTCCTATTATACCTACCCCAACACGGAATTGCAGACTTGGCTGATGAGTAGCGGGGCTAAATCAAACCCTAATTTTTTTTAAATATTTGTTTTTCCCATTAATGTATTTGAGGCAATACGCAATTGATATATGTTGCAGTGTAATACTTAATGAATACGAAAATAAAGCATAAAAAATAAGCCAGACAATTTAATCAGGGCTTTAAAATTGCCAGGCCATAACTAAAAAATAAGATTCCCAAAAAGACAGATCATTCCGGTGGGACTTTCTACCTGCCAGGTGATCTTCTTGGCGACGTGGCGACGCGCATGGAAAGCACCCGGTACCTGTGGGATATGACATACGACGTAAGGAGCAAGCCCATCATAGCACTAGGGAAGTAAGATTGAGGTATGCAAATTGGAATGTTGGCACTATGACTTGGAAAGGAAGAGAATTAGTTGATGTGTTTTAAAGAAGAAGAATAAATGTGGCTTGTTTGCAAGAGACTAAGTAAAAGGTGCAAGCGCTAGAGAGATTGGTGAAGGATATAAGTTGTATTACAGTGGGAGTGATGGTAAAAGGAATGGAGTTGGCGTTGTGTTAGATGGTAACTTGAAAGAATGCGTGAAGGATGTAAAAAGAGTGCGCTCGGCGCTAAGCTCCTACCTCTTCCTATTGATAATGGATGCCTTAACATCGGAGATACAGGAAGAGAGTCCCTGGTGTATGCTGTTTGCCGACAATATTGTACTGTTTGGTGAAGACGAACTTGAGGTCCAAAGTAGATTGGAGGAATGGTAGTGTAGACTGGAGAGTGTAGGCTTGAAAATCAGTAGAGCCAAAACTTAATAAATATGTTCTCTGATTTCGGCGGTCTCTCCAGTTTTACACCCATGGTGCTTGATGGTGCACCAATACCGGTCTGCTTCTATTTTCGATACCTGGGCTCTTTTATCCAGGCCGATGGAGCAATTGATCGTGCAGTGAAGCACAGAATTGACGCAGGTCAGAGGAACGATATGCGACTCTCAATTTAAATTTATAAAACCATGATAAGTAAGACCTGCCGTCTTGTATTAGTCATGTCTGGCCTTGTAAGCGACGAATGAAAAACAAATGCATGTAGCGTAGATGCGACTGTAAGATGGATGTGTGGTATGACAAGAATAGACAGAATAAGGAATGAGTAGGTGTTAGAGAAAGTTGCACCAGTAAATGAAAAATTGAGAAGCGAGCGGTCGCGGTATAGACATGATTGTTATGAGAAGAGATGAAAGTAATGTTGTTAAAAAGGTTCAAAATATAATGTAGAAGAAGTAGAAAGGGTTTTAGAGGCAGAGGTAGGCCTAAGAAAAGGAAATAATTTTATACGTTTGATCACCTGACAGATAGAAAGTCCCACCGAAATGATCTGTCTTTTTGGGAATCTTATTTTTTAGTTATAAATAACACTTCATAAAAATTTCAAGCTGCCTTTTTTTACTATCGTGCGGAAATCCCCATGGATACCGCCCCCGTCGGCCATCGGGGGTGGTTAAGTCGGGATCGAACCGACTAAAACCGCACGCCGTCTCGGGACTTAATTACCGGGGTGTAAGCCCGGAGCCTGCCTAAAAATCTGCGAAAGCAAACGGAAATGAGGATGATGGAAGGTAGACAAATTAATTTTCTAAACCAAGGTATTAGTTAGTTAGTAAATAAATTCAACTCTTACTAGTAATATAATAAACTAGGGTGAGTAACACATTACTTGACACATATAAAGCTTCAGCTGAACAGTAGGTAAGTTGAAATCCAATTTACACAAATGAGATTAGAGACCATGTCTCGGTTGTACTAAGCTCATAACTATCGGCGAAGTGCTCCGTGCAACTACTCCAGCTGTTCGACTACAGGAACCATGCCCAAAGAGGACCCAGAACAAACTGCCCTCCAAAAGGAACTCACAGACCTGATCGCTAAAGCGAAGGTAAGTTAGCTTATGTACCTATATCATACCTACAGGTCGTTATAGATGCTCTTCGACAATATGCTCATAATTCTTAATTGTTTACTTTATACCTATCTAAACAGGCTGAACAGGAAAAAGTAGCCGACGCGAAGCTAGTAGAAAAATGTGGAGATTTAGGCGATGTGTCGAAAATACGATTCGTCACAAAAAAGACATTGAAAGGCCATATCAATAAAGTGAATTCTGTGCATTACAGCGGGGATTCCAGGTGAGAATATTAGTTAATCATGGTTGAGCTATCCTTTTTCTGTTTTACCTACTACATAATGTTGTACTTACTTGTATCTGAATTATTTATTAGATTGTATTAGCTTCACGTCAAGGTCTCTGCAGGTTATCGCGCAGTCAGTTCGATAGTACGTCACAATAGTGGTTGTAGATTAAAAATGACTTGTTATTTATCTACTACCAGGAAATGTAGAGTAACTGCATCAATGTTTATATCAATACCGGCCACTGCATCCATTAATATATTTTTTTCAATAGCCAGGAATACAATACAGGAATGGCTTAATACATAAAATAGTCCCTAAATAGGTTATGTTATGACCGGCACGAGCGTTGTATTTGATGTGGAAGTGAACTTAAAATTAGAACATGTATTTTATTTATCTCATCATTTATCTGGATAATAACTCAACAGCGTGATATAAGAATCAACTCACCTGATGACAGTAGTGTCTCTTATGCTGGGCGATGAGTCATCAGCTTGTTTCAGTTCTAGATAGGTTAATTTTGTTATTTAAATAATGTTCGGCACGTCACACGAATAATCTTTGTGACCTACTCGTAGCGAGTGTACTCTGTGACTATACGTGACGTTCACTGAGCGGAAGCTAACCGGACAAACAGACGGTTGAAATAGTTGGGCTGAAGTTTGTGTAGATAAAATCATCTATTTTATAATTGTAGGTATTTGTTATGTATCAATTTAGGATGTCATGAAATGAACCACGTCTTACTAAATGAATAATGAACGCAGCAATGGTTTTAATTAAGTGTCGCATGATTTTAATCTTGTCTCCCACTTGAAATCTCATGTCTTAAAGTGAAACTTTAAGACACGAGGTTTCGTGTCTTAAAGTGGGAGAAAACTTATTCAATAGGTATCTAGAACCGGGACTTCCCTGTTAAGTATGACTCGAGTCAAACTTGTCAAAAGAACGTAGATTATAGAAGCTTTTCGCGCTTTCATTTAGCGGGTCAATTGTTAGCTTAATTTAAAACATTGCTGGTTTTTTTATAGGCATTTATATTCTATTGTTTCGTTGCGTTGCTGTTGTGGGAACGATATAATTATTTTATTTTATTTTGTTAACTGCAGTTTCAGCCGCACCCAAAAAGTTTTCTTAAATTAGTTCTAAATTAAAAGCTTGTATCCAAGTTAATGACTTAGTACGTAACCATATTCTACATCTCCTCCTAGATGGGCTATTTAGAAAAAAAATTGTGTCGCGATTATTTTGCACTTTTCAGTAAGTACCTTTTTTTGAAGTCGGTTTAATTTAAACAATACGTATTTAAGTAAGTACCTACATCTCGCTCAAAACGGACGATTTGATTGTATTCCATTTTTCACCCGACTGTCAAGAAAGGTAATGTTTTTCGCGTGTATCTTGTAAGTATGTATGTATGTATGTATGTATGTATGTATGTATGTATGTATGTATGTATGTATGTATGTATGTATGTATGTACATATATATGTATGTATGTATGTATGTTTGTAAGATTCTTTATTACCTCATACCTTCCAAACCACTGGACGGATTTCTTTAATTAACATAATATCGTTAGATTCGTTCTAATCTAACGATATCATGTTAATCATGGTATAGGCATATACTATACCTTTGGAATACCGTAAGCCTGTGACCACGGTTGGTGAAACTTGAACGTCATTACCATGATCGCGTTAATTCCCGTTAACATAATATTAATATAATAATGGAACGCGAAAGTTTAAGTTAGTAACCCATTCATCTTTACAAGTTACACGCTGATTGAGGTTTGTGAACTTAGTGATGAATGTATACACGAAAACTAAAAATATAAAATAACAAAAAAACTAAAAGAAAACAAAAACCCGACTGCGAAAAAAAAACTTAAAAACAAGTACCTCCCTACTTAGATTCTTAGTTTTTTTACGCAGTCGTGTCGTGTGACAGGTCACGGGATTTACTCTGGAAACAGTCCACTGTAAAAAAAGAAGAGAAACCTGGAAGTGACAGTGTTGCCGGTAAGCTATATAATTCTGGGAATCTTTCAGTCCAGAGTGAATATAGGATGCTTCTAGGGAAGCATGCTCCATCGTTGACCACATCATTACTTACCATCAGGTAGTAGTCAAACGCGGGCCTATCGACTATAAAGAAAACTGGCCAAGCGCGAGTCGGACTCGCCCATAAAGGGTTCCGTAGCAGCAAGTAACATCAGCAACTAACTAACGAGCCCATTAGGCTTGTGATTGTGATAGCTAAACAAGACGAATCTATAAGGGTTCCGTTTTCTGCCATTTGGCTACGGAACCCTAAAAATATGTACCTGAAACTTTACAGTTAGCAGTAGTATAGAAATAAACATATGTGTGTATTGCTCTACTTGTTGTAGATGTATGCGTTGCGTTGTTGGTTGTTGACGACCCAGACAGAAAATTAAAAATAATTTTTATTCATAGTACAGACACGTCTTGTCCGAATTGAGACTTTAAGTTTGTAGGTAATATTATTTTCTCAGATGGACGATGTCGACGTCGGAAACAAGATTGAGAGTCAGGACAAGATCGACTTCCTTAGGTTCTGTAAAGCGTTCTCTCTATCGCTCAGACATGTATTAATACAGCTTGATACCCTTCTAGAGTATCAACAGTACCAACAGTTTTAACTACTCTATAAAGATATCGAGCTATCCGATACCTTTATGTCAACCGGACTCTACTCTTCTTCCCGAAATGCCAAATAATAATCGGGTAGGTAGGTGATGTACATTTCAATTTATTAACACTGTACTTATGTAGGTACTGTGTAGTATAACTAATTAATCCGGTCTGAATAACATATACAGTTTACTTTTAAACAATTAGAGAAAGGTTTTTCAAATTGGTGTTGTGGTAGGTACCGGAGATAACCTCATACATTCATACTCTATGAGTATTATAGAGTATGACTCAATGTAGGTATTTGTTACATATTGCAAAAAGCCTAGATAAGAGTAGGTAATACAAGACATACCTACATAATTCTATAATCACACGAATTATTAGTGATATTATCCATGACTCTACATAAAAGAACCATTTTGGTAGCTTACAATAACTCTTCTTCAACCTAGCGTTAATCCCAGTCGCATCCAAAGCTTTCACCTCGGAGTCTGAGGTCCGCTTTACCAGTCTTAACTGCGGATTTGGCTGGACCTCAATTCTAATTAATTCTGCAACTCCAATGATAGGTACCGTATATTCCTCCCTCCCTAGGCCATCTCAAAGCCTAAGATGGACCATGGTTAGCCGGAATGCGAGGGAACTACTTTATTGGACCCACTTTATACTTCAGCATTAGAGACTCGAAACGGGGTGTGCGGTTTCAGTCGGCTCGAGTTCGGGGGCGTGGAGTTTTTGCAGAACGCAACTAAAAAGGAGACATCCAAATCGGTAGAGCCGTTCCTTAATATTGCACTGAGCAACAAATTTATCGACTCATTTTTATTTATACCTAACTATAGGTTCATAACTAAAGTACCGAATGTCATTACAGGCACTGTGTCACCGGCTCGCTGGACGGTAAATTGATCATTTGGGACACTTGGAGCGGCAATAAAGTGCAAGTGATACCGTTACGATCTGCTTGGGTAATGAGCGTCGCATTCGCACCATCGGGCAACTTCGTTGGTAAAAAGCATTGCAATTGATTACTTTGTACTCTCGAGTTGTGATTGTGTCCTATTTATTGAATAGTAGGTAACGGTTTGAGATCAACTGCCAAACTGTTAGGCATTCTGTTATATTACAAAATATGCCTTGGAGGTATCTAAATTTTTTTTACTACGCTTAAGTATATTATTATTCGTCGTATTAATAAAATAACATTTGTTTTTAGTGTTACACAAAACGTATAGTAGTGAGGTGATATGTACTGCACACCTAACTGAGAATTATTCTCATATTTTTGTAATTTTTCACTCAGATATTTTGTAAATATTTGATATCAAATGGTGGACTATGATACTACTAAACTCATATCCAGCAGTGGGTATGAGAGTGGCTCATATCCAGCAGGGGAGTGACTAATCCTTAATATAACAAAATAAGATTTTATAAAATTTAGATTAATATCTAGCCCCTAGACTGAAATAAGAAGCACCTTTACACCCATAATAAACCTCAAGTACTTAATCAACTCTTACATTTTTTTAGACAGAGTCTTAACAAGACGTATGATCTCTAGTTGTACCTACTTAGTTATTATGTAACAATAGCACTAACTGATTGTAGTCTGCGCATGGAAGATACATGAGAAAAGGGGACTTTATGAATGTAATAGATGCCAAAACAATGATTTTAAAATTTTTTGTCTGTCTGTCTGTTTGTCTGTGTCTCTGTGTGTCTGTGTCTCTGTTTGTCCGCACAAAATTTTTGTTCACGCTGGGATCTAAAACTACTGGAGGGATTTTGATCAAACTTTGTACAATTATAGTTCATAGTTCTGGGCAACATATAGGCTACTTTGTACAAGCTGATACCCGTGGCTTTGCTCACGCTTCGTTTTTAGGTCTAAAACTTAGGTAACCAATTACAACCAAACATACGGTAATTTTTTAGCGATGGACGTAAAAAATACCGAACGGATTTTGATGCGATTTTTTTATTAGAAAGGTCTTGGTTAGACTCAAAATCTTACGCATATTTGATCACAATCGGCTGATTAGAACTGGCGATATAATAAAAAAACGCGAAAATGCACGTGGGCGGAGCCGCGGGCAACAGCTAGTTTACTACATAAAAGTCATAAAAGATACATTTAATAAAACTTAAATATTTTAAAGCTTGTGGCGGCATGGATAACATGTGCACTGTCTACGATGTGAACAATCGTGACTCAACCGGCGCAGCTAAAATGGTGCGTGAACTGGCAGGCTACGAAGGATTTCTCAGCAGCTGTAGGTTCCTCGATGACAATCATATCCTCACAGGCTCTGGAGACATGAAAATGTGAGTACTGTACTGTGTACCTGATGAAAAAATATTTAAAACAAACAATGTAACTATATTGTTCACCGCGGAAGAAAAGCACGAGAAAGTGACTGATTTATTTACGAGGGCTGTTTTAAAAGCACCCGAGAACGAGTATTGCCGTATATTACTTTATACTGCACCTATATTGATTTTATTGATATTAACTATAGTTATTCAAGTAGGTATACTACTGTAGTAAAAGTCATTCACGATATAAAACAAATGATCGTGTAATTTTTAAGTTTTACACTAAGTATATCTCTACATCGGTAGGTAGGTATATGGTCATGGGGCATACATGGGTCGATCAAACAAGTATGCCAGTTATTATACGGTAAGAATCGTTTTGAATACTTCTTCGAATACATAAATGTATTTGTAGGTAACATAAATCAAAAGATGTTATTAAAAATGATTTTCCTTATCAATGGCCTTCAGAATCTATGATGTCTAAAGGTGAAGGTCATTGATGAGGAAAATCATTTTTATTTCGACGAGCCTCGCAAAAACTTATTACGCCATCTCATTCACATACTACTTAACACCAAATATGTATCATATATACAAAACAATATTGCTCTTGTCATTAAATTTCCGCCAGAAACAGAAGATCCCAGAGCAGCATTAAGGCCCCTCGTCGCATACATATGCCACGTAAATACATGATAAATATGAGCAGTCATTAGCGTTACGACCATCCCCTAAGCCTGCTCTATAATGTCGGTAAGATATCACACAATTGATTTGTTTTGCTTTCATTATAATGTTTACTTTACAGTTGCGTCTGGGACCTAGAAGCTGGTAAACGAGAGATGGAATTTGATGCCCATGCTGGTGATGTCGTCACTATTTCTTTATCACCTGGTACCTATTAAAAATATATTAAATCAAATGATAAATATAAAATAAAAGTAGTAAGTAGTAAGACGCAGTACTTTTATTATCTAATATTAAGCATAATATTTGTAATTTGCAGATATGAAGACGTACGTGACTGGATCTGTGGATAAAACTTGCAAGTTGTGGGATGTTCGAGACGAGAAGGCAAAGCAAACGTTCTTCGGTCACGAAGCTGATGTGAACAGTGTCTGCGTGAGTCTTATTTCTCCCATATCTTCTACCACCACTTAAATACTTTAACTGGCTTTGAAATTTCCGCGTATTGGTTATCCTGTATCATATTCACATTAAACATGAAACATTAAATAACGAAGCCTGACCAAAACGGACATCTCTTTAAAAAACCCTGGTTTTTACCAAGGCCTTCCAATTTAGAGTGCTATGCGAATGCCCAATATTGTATTTCTTCAGCAACTTCTGACAGCCTTCACTATTAAAGTAACGTTATTACAATAGTAACGAAGACTGCAGTGCATAAGCGAAAGTTGTCCCTTATGATCCCCAGGACCGCGATCTGACAATGAAACTATCAAGCGTTTCACACACAGCTTTACGTATACTAGGAGCCGAGCGTACGAGATGAGACGGTTTTTAAGCCAGAACGGCAATACGAGTATATTATGTTTTAAATAACACACAAATTCGTTCACACGTGGACTGAATATAATATGACCAATGCTTTTTCTTAACCTTTGCTTTTTCAGCTATTATGTAATTAGTATGTACCTAATGAACTAACCACTGTAACAAGCAACACAAAAGAATAAAGATCAGGGACATCTCGTGGATTCACAATCCACGTCGTCATCGTGAAGTCTTTACTTCCTTTTCATATTCACGAGAGAAAGTCTCGGCAAGGATTTCAGATTTCACAAAAAACTAAAACGAAACAAGATCGCTTGCATGCCTAGCATATTGCATATCCTTGCTCTAAGAGAAAACGGTAACCATCAAGCTCGTGTTTTTTGCCATAAATATATTTTTATTACCTATCGTTTTTGTACACACAGTTTCACAACAGCGGCCAGGCTTTCGCGACTGCTTCAGAAGACAAGACGGCTCGCCTCTTCGACATCCGTAGTGACCAACAACTGGGGCATTATACCCCACCGGGCCCAGGCGGCTTCACCAGTTGCGGTAATACCTCAGGATTTAATAAAGTGTTTAGTTAATTCATTTGATGGACAGGGAGACTTGTGCTATTGCGTAGAAGTCACTTTTAAATATTAAAAACCTAATGACGTGTGTGCTTAGACATGGGTGTCATTTTTTTTTCGCAAAAAATTATCGTTTTCTACACATACCCTCTAACTTGTTTATCAACTCTATAGAAAAATGTCTGACCTTGGATTTCTTGTGTAATTACGATCTTGGAGAACCGGTACGCCATCAAAATACAATTAAGAAGTATGTAGTTATGCAAATATAGACAGTATAGGTGGCTTTGACGTACTGACCAAAATTAAGACTAGGAAGAACTGCCGATGTGTTCTCGGTTTAAAGCATAAAAGATAGGTAGGTACGCACGGTTTTTTTGCTCCATTCAAACACATCATACAATATTTATTATTCCTATTGAGCTTATTAATAATAGCTCAGTGCAGCCAATGAATTAGTATGGGACCTATGAAAAATACTGAACCCGTGGCAACAATTTACAATCATGCCTGTAGGTGGTTTGTTAGTTTTATAATAATATGAGGCAATTTGTCCGATTTGTTGGCATTTAAGATTTGTTGGCATTTAAAATACCCACTAGAGCAGTTTCTTCATAATGATATATAACCTTCCTCGACAAATAGGCTAATATCTTTTCAATACAAATCAATAGTTCGGCTTAGACCAGAATCCATGCAGAAGTGGGTATACCTGATACACCGCGTGCCCGTGCCTCTCAGTGCCCATAATATTGCGTCGAAATGAATTACGACCATCAGCAATGATCGTAGAAACGGCTAAGGTCTCCTAGAGGGATTTTTATAGCTCATACATACCTTGACTTTAAACTTGGACAAATCGAGTTCATCATCATGACATCATGGCGTGCCCTTTACAAGTTGACACTAAGACTTGAACATGTCATTACATAAAAACAAGTTTATCTTAATATATTGTTCGTCTTTCATTTTAAGCTGTGTGATGATATTATTATGTAATTACTAATTACAAACTCGAGTTTTGGCGCCAACGCTGAAAAAGACACATCGGGGCTTTGTATCATTATCTAAAATTAGTGTAAAATGTAGTAATTATGTGTAAAAACAGTGGATTTTTAAACATAACATCTTCGGCAACGTGCACGAATTTGGGAAAGTGGTATATTACCGTGAATTGCGCTTTTCAACGTTGATTCCAAAACTCCATAGAAACCTCTAATAAAGTCCCACTATTTTACTGGGGCAAGACTATGAAGGAAGACTGACTTGACTATTGACTATGAAGACCGTGAATAAATAACGAAAACGCTGCATAACACATTTTTACATGCAAATTATAATAGGTAGGTACTTGTTTGTGGCTAATTGCAAAGCAAAGAAGCCATAAAAAAAATTACAAACTCAGGGACATCCCAGCGTGTAATGACATCTACTGTACAGAGCTACTGACAGTTATTACCTACCTATCAATTACAAGACTGAGTACGTAGCCGAAACGAACAATAGGTAGGCTACTATTTGTAGGTACTCATACAAATATGTCATTACTACGAGTATGTAATATACGTATTTGGGATAAGAAGACAGAAACCTAGTTCCCTGTAATGAAAACGAAATATGATCTGCTGATCTCAGCAACATATCTACTCGTACAATTAATACTGGTTGGTAGGTAGGTACGGATACTACGGACTGTTCAATATTAAAAAATACTTTTATGTTAGTAGGTGATGGTACCTACCTACTTCTAGATTGGCTGTGCGGAAAAAAAAAAAAAGTATCGCGCAAGACCACAGCAGTGGTCAGTGCCACTAGCTTTTTGTAGACACATCGCTAGAAATCTGTAGGAAATACCTAGGCATTAGATTATGCATATATATACAGATCGGTGTCCCAATTCATTATAGTACTCGGTGTTTGGATTGGCACGTCATCGGTAGGAAGGGTGAGAGTCCGTCTAAAATTAGCTTGCTTCGGCTTTGTAGAGCGTTCTCTCTGTCGTACATCGGACTGATAAATTTTATACCTTTAAGTATAAAGAAATTATCAGGCTGATTTAATAAATGTAAATTCTAAATTCATGGCCACATCACCCAGGAACCCTGACACATTATTTGTTCTAAACAGCCTGTCTAAGAGGTGAACATAGAGATAAATAATACTGTTATTTTTCCAGCATTGTCACTAAGTGGAAGATACCTGCTCGCCGGATCCGATGACAACAGCGTCCATTCCTGGGACACTCTGAAAGTTAACCATACTGGTGTGTACTAATATATTATTTATATAAGCTGGAACATTATAGTGGGCCCGGTAATGATAGATGGGTGTATGGGACCCCATTAATGTCGCGGTAGAGCTTTCCATACATTTTATCACGGGTTGGATTTCCGTTCAATCGGACATGAATATAATATTTACATTAGGCTGAGTGTAATCTATGTATTCTATGTGTTAACAAAAAATTAAGCAGATACCTATGTTTGTCCGTTGTAGCCTAGTGGTTTGGGTAATAGACTGCTGAGACGAGGTCTCGGGTTCGATCCCAGGTTCACCATGGCACACACCAATGACTTTTCGATGCTTTTCGAAGTTATGTGTGTATTTATCGCAGGTTTATTAGTGCCTCGGAGAACACGTTAAGCCGTCGGTCCCGGTTGCCATACAAACATCTATGGCAGTCGTTACGGGTAGTTGGAGCCCTCAAAAGTCCAATCAGTCTAACTTGGAACTTAGATATCGCCTTTGGTCATAATGACCATTTGTTGCGGAGGTCAGATGGCAGTCGCTCCACGGAAAATATTGAAGTTCAGCCGCATCACAGTTAGACTGGAAAGCCGACCCCAACTGAGTTGGGAAAAAGGATCAGAGAATGATGATGACCTATGTTTGTCCGTTCTGGTTCAATAAGTATTTTTTACTTCAATGGTGGAGAAAGAGACTTGAAGCAAAGACTCTAAATTAAATGTCAAACATATTTTTTTATAAAATACTAGCTGTTGCCCGCGGCTCCGCCCGCGTGGATGTCGAAATCCGTTTCAAAAACTATCCTATCTCTCAAGTTGGATCGAACTGCGCATGGTGTGCGAATTTTATTATAATCGGTTAAGTGGTTTAGGAGTCCATTGAGGACAAACATTGTGACACGAGATTTATATATATTAAGATTGGTACCTAACTGAAATTACTAGCATTCCCCTAATGGCTTCACTTATTGCTTCTGTTAGGAATGAATTCACGTTGGTAGTGTATTGACCAGGATTCGAACCCGGGACACAGTCAGCCGCCGACTCCTTAGCTTAGTGAGCTATCTATTCAGCTAAAAGACACTTAACAATATATTTGCAGGGACCCTTAACGGCCACGAGAATCGCGTGACATCCATCTCAGTAGCTCCAAATGGAATAGCCATGGCCAGCTGCTCTTGGGACCAAAGCGTCAGGGTATGGGGCTGAGCCACTCTTCGTCAAGTCCACTGCTAACGTTTACTCGTATTTTATCATAATACTCAGGTATCAGAAAGCTATTCCCCATCGAATAAACTGTTATTACAATCAATTAGTTTTATTCCAGCTAATATAATAAGAATTGCTTGAACAGTCACATGGAGGAGATGGAAGGACTGTGTGAAAGATAATAATATTAGATTAGGTAGGTATGTGTAAAGTAAAACTGCTGAGAAACAACAGGATGTTGTTTCTTATAACATATTTTTACACAAGGGAGACATTACATGTTGAGGAATGTAATTCGAACCATATTTACCTACATAGTTCCTACTTATATATTAACTGAATATTACCTTGCTATATATTATAAAGCAGTGCCTGCTTTTGTAAACCCTAATATAAGGCTAACAATATTCTTCTGGTCATACCGTTATTTAATCAAAATCTTAATATCCATAAGAAATCACTCCGACCAGAGAGTTCTAAAAGCATTGTATCTACAATACAATGAAGCACCGTCCGTCCGCACCATAGAAATAATTATATTTTCTCTTATTAGTTCTGTGGTCCGTACCGTTTATGTTTACAAGGTAAGTGCTCGGGTATTACACGGCACCGCAGCCACCTGTAACACATCATTTTTTAAACCTTTTCTTTAAATTTATACTCCAATAATATATTATATTATGATCCATATTTCTTAAAAACATTGGAAAAGTTTGCACTTTTCAGAGAAATTTGATAATAATTATTACAATTTAAAGAGACCATCTATCATCCGACAAAGAACTAATGTTACCAACGTAGCTCACATAATAAGGATGCTGAAATCTACCATCATGTACCTACAGCAGGCTGACCGCATCTACCGAAAGAGCGCTGATCGTATTATACGGTCGTTGGAGTAAGCGAGTTGTAAGGTGCAGACTCCAAAAATTATTAAACGGAAGGTGGACCACCTCAGCTAGACTGACTGTTGGATGGAAGCACCTCGGCGAAGGTTTTCAAATTATAATAAAAAGCTATGTAGTAACCCTTTTGAAATAAGATAGTACTTACCTACTCTTCGTAAATAGTTAAGTAAGTATTTAGAAAAATTTGCCAACGGACCCAGTTGCCCTATTCAAAGCTGTTTTACTCGTAAGTCAACGGGGCTAATAAGTGAAAACAGTTGACTAAAGAGTCATCTTTAAAACATATTTATTGTCAATATAAATTACGTTATTCGTAGTTGTAAGTACATTTTGTATTTTACAATAAATGTTTTTTATTTTTACAATGAAACCTCAATAATGACCTTACCTCGCCTGATGAGCTAAAGAAGTCTCGGGATTGGTGGCACCACTAAAGAGACCGATAATGCCACAATGGTTCATTTTATTTAATTTACTTAGATATTTTAATAACAGTTACAAAAAGAGACGCCACATAAACTCATTTACTTAGTATTTCTGAGCATCATTCATCGACATTCTGTTTATTTATTTAGATGGCCCTCAACTCGCACGCTGTGCCTGGAGGAAGAATACCTATCTAACGCATGTCATAATAATATCTACATTGTTTACCTATTAGTTAGGTACAGCGTAATAACATGCACATGTTTATAGGTACAGAAGGTACTTAGTATCTAAATGGGTCACTTATGTAAATAGATTAGATACGACAAGCTAAGTTTTTGTTCATAAAATCATCATGATACATTACGTGCTTTGTTGTGTATCCGAATGTAATCAAGAATGTGCGTATAAACAGTTTATACCGTTTCATAAACACAAACAGGACATGAATATTACAAAATCAGATTTCATAATCCTCTATCGACGTCTACGTCTTAGTAACGATGCAATTCAACTTTAAGAAAGTCAAAGGCGTGTACTGTTTAGCGACAACAGTATTACTATTTCTACTCTTTTATTCAAATAAGAAAATAAGTGTACAAAATACGATACGTACTGAGAAAATTGCATTAAAAATACCCGTGACAGAATTGACAACCATCACTGAAAAGTCTGAAACTAAATATATTTTACTTTGGACGAATAGTAATAAATCCCCTTTCGTATACTTTGGAGAAGGAAACGCTATATTCAAAAAGAGATCTTGTAAATTCGTTAACTGTTATGTAACCAATGATAGAAAACTATTGGGACATTATAGCGAATTTGAAGTTATAGCATTTAATGGACCTCAATTGACAGATGTTATTGGTATGCGTGATTTACCCAAAGTTCGATCTGCTCATCAGAAATATGTTTACGTAAACATAGAAGCTGAACATACATATCCTATTTGTGGTAAAACTTGGAACAGGTTTTTCAATTGGACTTGGACATATAAACTGAATTCTGATGCCGTCTGGGGATATTTTTCAATCAAAAATTCAAGCAATCATGTCATTGGACCTAGTAGGGAGATGAATTGGATAAATGAAAATGATATGACACCGATTGATATGGACATAAAATCAAAATTAGCAAGCAAGGAAAAAGCAGTAGCTTGGTTTGTATCAAATTGTTTAACAATAAGTAAAAGAGAACAATTCTTTGATATGTTTCAACATTATCTCAGCGAATACAACTTAAAGGCAGACGTGTATGGTCAATGTGGTGACTATCAGTGTCCTAAAAATATAATGAGCCGATGCCTCAAAGAGCTGCAACGCAGTTATCATTTTTACTTAGCCTTTGAAAACGCCATTAGTGAGGATTACATTACAGAAAAGATTTTGCATGCTCTTCATCACTATACGGTACCCATAGTGTATGGTGGAAGTAATTATAGCAGGTATGTTATATCATCCATCTAAATATTACTTTTTTTTTATTTAAGTATAGCACCTTAATGGACGTTAAAACAATTTTAGATTCCTGCCACCAGGCTCGTATTTGGATGCGTTGAAACTAGGACCACGATTGCTGGCCAAAGCCGTGTATGAAATTATTGAGAACACCGAAAGATATCACAATTTTTTTAGATGGAGAAAATACTACTCGTACCATTTTAGATACGAATCTCCAGAAACCGACGAATACTGTCAATTTTGCAACATGCTAAATAATATAACATTGATGAATAAAACCACTATCTACAGCAATTTTAGTGCCTGGTGGAGTAACGCATCGAGTTGCCAGATGTGATAACACATTTGCAAATAACACATAATGTACTTACACAAAAATATCGAATCACGTATATTATTACTACTTAAAGCTCGTCTGTAAAGCGGTTATTGCGCTTGTTATGCCACAGAGGCAACGTGCCCCAATAACGTGACCGAGAGGCCAGGTCCTTCTTCATTTCGGATTGTGATTGTATTTCTAAATATTCCATATTTTGTCCGCCACTAGCTGGTTTCCAATTGAATGGTACTGGTACGGGCTTGTTGGGGTTTCTGAAATTAAAGTTGTAGTGAAGTATTTGTATTAACATAACATTGATTGTATATTTTATGTTTGATAATCAGTTATGAAGTAATTACGCGTAAGTTAATTAGTAACATCGCAGAAAATAACTGTTTCATTAATATGGGGGGGCAGAAACTTAGTTAAAGTCATTAACTACTGCATTTATAAAGGCACCTTCACGATATTGAATTACGAGTAGGTAACTAACTTGTATTTGCCACAATATCAATTTTATTATTGATTGAACCTGACCGGTTACGCTTGACGCCAATTCTCAAAGGTTTTTATGGCACTTACCTACTCACTATCATAAAAACGTTTGAGAATGCTGTGATGCGAAATTACAACTATTACAAGTGACTTAATTCAATAAGTGTAGCAAGATCCACCTTGTGCTATCAGTCAACGGTACAGACCTTTTTATTACATCTGACAAAAAATGTATTTTTGATTGGCCCGACGCTTAGTGACCTTAGTGATAGCGCAGCCCGGTTATAAATTTATTTAAAAAAATAATGTTTTAGTCCTCGTACTACCTTATCAACTATAATGAATGCATAGTACAAGAGATACTTACGCTGATGTAGCAAAGTTCGTAAAAAGCGTCACAAGAGTTTCACTCATTTTAATATCTTCAGGAGAGAAGGGATGCAAAAGAAAGTGGATAGGAAACAAATGCATCAGATCATCAGCATGGCAGACGCCTGCAATTGATAAAAATATGAGTATAAATAAGTCTTAATAAAATTTTACGCAGCTCTACTTATTATTTTTGTCATCTTTACCTACTCTTGATGCTTATAGGGAAAGACGGTCTGACTGTGGTCAGAGACATGACATCACTTCACCTTAGTCAGTTCGACAACGTCGAAATATCCACTTTTTTACATCGTCCATGGTAAGTTGGAAAAAAAATATTTTCAAGTCAGGCCAAGAATTACCTATACTTAAGTACCTTGCCTGCCTTGAAAGTACAACTTATTTTTTTTGTTTATATGAGTATTCAATTATTATTTGCATTGCATTGGCATGTTCGAGGATTTTTTTATTTGAAATGTCACACGATGCGAATCTATTTTGTTCGTTAGACTTTATTTGTGCGTTTAATTCACCGGAGAAGAAACTGTTAGTTGTTAGGAAAAAAATTAACTGTTTGTGTAAAAGTAAGCATCACGTTAACACAATCCCAATTTATTTTCTACGGCCAATACGGCCTTACAATTAATCTTACCGTAATCTTGCTCTAGGTCTCCGAAAATTTGTGAAAAACTGTTTGTAGCTCTGTATGCCAATTCGTATAAGTATATTGGATTCTTGGTGTAGTTAAATACAAGTTCAATAGCCTCTACTGCTGGGTAGGCAAAGTAGGAATCGGTGTATAACTGTAAAAATGCATTATAGAGAATTCATTAAAGTACAACATTGCTGAAACGTTCACAAATATTGCTGAAAATTAATTAGTGCTCGTTGATGATACCTACAGTTGTATGCGTTATCGGGTTTTTATATCATAAGTATTTTTCCTCATTTAAATGTATTTACTTAGGAAGAAACTTAGATTTTGTAATGATACATTGTTTTAAAATTAACTTAACTAAAATAACCACTTAATAATTGATCAAAAGACATAGACATAGACCTACACAGCCTACACTACATGCGTAAAAAACAGAACAATGTTCCTATAAGGCTGAGAGCGTGGCCACGTTGAATGGAATTGCTTATTCTTTGTGCAAGATAATATCCAGCCTTCTGGTACACTAGTGTCGAGTAGTCACTTTACCAAGTGTTGCAGACAAAATATCTCAACCCCAAACGGCTCGAATCTTAGTTAATGAATACCTATCCTCAACTATACAGAGACTACCCTGAGCCCGCTTCTGCTAGGGTAACAATTTCTAACACAAAGTTCCGCCCAGAACGACCTCCGTCCTCCATGAGCTCTGTCGCTCTATGCGCCTTGCAAATGCGTCTGCATAACTAATTACTTACCCATGACTTTGTTAAGGTAGATAATTCAATCATTGGAGTCGTGGTAATTACGTGACGCATTCATAGTAACTATTAAATGAAGTGTTAGTACCTACATTAATGCCATTAACCTGTGTGGCATGGAATTTTTTTTTGCTAAAGTTATCAATTCATGACCTTGTTTTCCTTTTGATTTCTTAATAAACACCAAGCGTACATACTCACATCAAGAATGCCTGATTTAGCCGTCAAATCGTTGCCAATTCGATATTTCTCACGAATTTCCTTTGTGATTTCTTCGACGTATGGAGAATTCTCATAGTAGAATGTAACTGGAGCTATCGTATCGAAGGCCGACATGAATTCTTGAAACCTGCTCTCATTTGCTGTTATCCCTTTAAAGAAATTGTTACTATCTAAAATATATTTAGATAGTACCTAGAGTATAAAAATGTAAGGAAAGACACAACTTGCAGGTGAGGTTAGCTTGGACCCCAAAGATGTAAATACAACACACCCATGCAAAATCATTATCACAGGTTAATATATTTTGTATTAGGTACTTAGTGATTTTTTTTATTCAAGATAGGCTTACGTTTGACCACTATCTCACCTGATGGTACCTAAGTGACGATGTGGTCTACGATGAATCACGCTTGCCTAGAAGGATCCTATTCACTCGTGACTTGAATATTCCCAGGTTATAGCTTTCCGGAAACACAGTAAGAATTGCTGTAATTATGTCATCTTACGGAAATTGTTCTATTGCATCAGCTGCTAGTGTTTACAAATAAGTCACGTCATTGGATATTTCATAGCAGCACAGTCGATCGAAATTAGCACTAACAAAAACAGAATAATTAACTACCTATGTTAATTTTACTAAGGTATAAGATGTTCTATTTCACGAAGGCGGTTTAAAACATTTTTAAAAATGAATTACTTGCAATGCAATTATTGTTCTACTAAATGCTACATGAATTTCTTTCGATGTGACTTGAACTTTCGCACACACATGTACGCGGATTTACAAAACACAGATACTACTATTTAATTGTTCACCCGCCTTCGTGAGATAGAATATCTATACCTACTTCTTAAAATTATGGCTCCCTACTTTATTTCGACTATGCCACAATACACATTTCCCAAGATTTCACTTCTCGTACTTATTAATAAATAGATAAAATATAGCATATATTATAATGATTCCTTAACTCTTTACATGTTATTAAATATGGGTTAGTAGGTATATAAGGGGCAAACAAGCCGACCTCACCTGAAAGGCCGTGGCACATCAGCTACTGATTGACGCTCGAGCAGGGTTGCAGCGTTGAGGGAGCAAAATGGCAATCGCACTCGCTCTCGGTTTATGTTGGTTATAAACCAAATTATGAGAGGGGTGTGAGAGCCATGGAGAAAGAAATTATTAGGTACTTATTTCGTGGAGACCCAGCGTCCGAAGTGTAAAGCTTTGAATGCAACCTTCGATGATGATGATGAAGTAGGTGATATTATGTTTCATTTAAGTTAATAAGATATCCTAAGAAGGTAATTTAACTGCAACGACATGCCTCAATGATCATAATATTAAATTACATCTTGCTTTCTGTTGTACCATAACCACAAGATGTGCAAATAAAACGATACGAGATATGCAGTTAACTTTCACTCATTTCGTTTTCTAAAGTTCTTCAAAAATAAAATCTTACAAACTGATTTCAAGCATCCTTCGTTTTTAGTTAAGCCAGTCATCCAGGGCACAGCGGGCACGTCTGGTATTTTGCGCGGGTTTCTCTTCAAGAAGGCCCCCGGTAAGTCGGGTTCAACTACCGCTTTGAACGGAGTCATAGGTTCGTAGTCCCATGTCTAAAACAATGTTTCATAGTATAAAATAATAATACTTTATTTTAGACCTTGATCCAGATATTATTGATTTAGTAACTACAACTTACAAACTATACCTATATAGCAATAAAAGAAGAACAAGAACTCTATTTATGCATCCGTTGCTCCTATCTGACGCAGAGGGTACGTGTACCTATATTACGGGTTTACATGTACCCAATGCATGAGCAACACGGCTTTTCGCCATACAACAACAATGCAAAGTCATAATCGGCTGAGAAAAACATATTGTATCGGAGACAAAGACTTCATCGACATATTTGACATCATTTTGTGTTATGCAAGATGGAACAACAATCTACATAAGAAAAGACTGTTATTATTTAAATACTAACTCAATGTCTTTAGAGGACCTTGCTACAGTTTAAGTATATACCTACCTACATGTCTAACTTCAACACAGAATGTAACACATGACGAGATCAGACACTGGCCCACATAGCCTTTACGAATTTTACACTTCTTTTTGTCAGATAAAAAAACAGGTCACCTAAATAGATAGAGATTCGTTATCTCGTTCGCCGTCACCGCGTTTTAATAGGCTAAAATTCAGTTTAATAAACTATAAACTGATTAAATTTGTAACCATTTCAGGTTTCTTTGAGTCTTGTCATTAATACCTAAATGAACATGTACCTAAATATGTTTTAAGAGATACCTAATTCAAAATAATAACATACCTCATAACATAAACTCACGCCTATATCTCCGAAGGGGTAGGCAGCACCACATTTCACCAGTTTATGTTTCAAAATAATATATGCTTACATAGAATCCAAATTCTGTGTCGATGATATCGTAACTGTCTTTAGTACGAAGACAAGCTAGCATTTTCTCTGAGGGCGCTTGTGGACACTTCAAGAACTTTGCCAATCGGAAAGCGTTTCTCAATGCCTCTCCAGGTGGAGCTTCAGCCCATGGTACCAAAGCCGTACCTGATTCCGATATAGCCTTATGAAACAGTCCTGAAACGAAACAAAGCAGTATAAAAAGTTCAGAAAGTAGAGCGTAGAAAAGCTTGTCTGTAAGAGATCGCAACGCAACCTCACTTCCATGCCCTACACCTGCTGATTAATGGACGAAAATTTGGCATTGGAATTAGGAAGTTAGACGGCAGTAAACCGGGTTAAAGCTAGAATATCCAAAATATAGTATTGTGGGAGAGTGGACCTTGGACTCCCAAATATAAGTCTTGGATGCAATGAGGCTTAGCACTCTGGTGAAGAAGTAGGATATCATAACATTATTCAAGTACCTATAGGTATAGTTTTGAACTTCTCCTATCAGCATTTTTGTTATTCAACACTGTATAAAACCGCGCAATATATTGCAATTCGTTTACCTGCACTAGTTTCAGATATCATGTGATAATGCACGCTGGCACCTCCTGCACTCTCTCCAAAAATTGTTACAGAGTTCTTGTCACCACCAAAACTCTCTATAGTCTTCTGTATGAATCGTAATGCTTCTTGTTGATCTTTTAGGCCATTATTTCCAGGACAGTGCTCGTCTAGGGTAGATAGGAAACCAAGGGGACCTGAAATATAAACATTAAATTTGTGAGCAATTTATTAACTTACTTTTATTAAGAGTACCAGGGATTCTAAATTGATGCTGCTCCTACATCTTTGCATTAATATCTTACATAAGATAGTAGCTAAACACATAATTATGGAGAGTTGTTCTGTAAATTTTATCGAGGAGCAGGATCGCCAGAGCTATTCAGAGTTTTATTCGCAAGAGAGTACATTGACACCAGGAAGCTCTTAGGAACCTAAGCCAACCTCAACTGCAAGCTGGTACACGGTCAATTAACGGACAAAGCCCTAAAAGCTGGGAGGAAAAGAGAAGGAGAGCGGTCTCCAGGTTCCAAAGTGCAATCTTTGGATGCAACCGGCTTTGGCGGTGATGATGGTGATGGTCGCATGAGACGGTTATTTCGAACAAAATACCTACTGACACTATTTATAAAAGAAAATAGGTAATTTGCCGTTCATTTGTACTTTCGCCTAGTGGTTTGGGTAATGGACTGTTGAGACGAGGTCTCGGGTTCGATCCCAGGTTCACTATGGCACACACCAATGACTTTTCGATGCTTTTCGAAGTTATGTGTGTATTTATCGCAGGTTTATTAGTGCCTCGGAGAGCACGTTAAGCCGTCGGTCCCGGTTGCCATACAAACATCTATGGCAGTCGTTACGGGTAGTTGGAGCCCTCAAAAGTCCAACCAGTCTAACTTGGAACTTCGATATCGCCATTGGTTGTGGAGGTCAGATGGCAGTCGCTCCACGTAAAATATCGAAGTTCAGCCGCATCACAGTTAGACTGGAAAGCCGACCCCAACTGAGTTGGGAAAAGGTTCAGAGAATGATGATTGTACTTTCGCTAGCTCGGAGTTACGATTCTGCTAAAGGCATGCCACTGACACTCAAAAATATATCTGACACTCAAACTATTTTATTGTAGACTTTACATTTATACAGTTAAAGTCTAAAATCAAATGAAAAGAATTTATTAAACTTTTTCATTCGCGCATTGATAACAATAAAGTCTACAATTAAATGGCATTTGTAGAGTGTCAATGGCATAACAGTGGTTTGACTTAAGCAGAATCGAGGCCCAGTTCGTATACACTTTCGCATTGAAATTCTAATTTCGCTCAGGCTGTCGTTTCACAACGTATAACATTATAACACTAACACATAATAACACTTAGATACGAATCGAAGGCACTTAGCAGAAGAGGGGTTTTTCCATAAAAGTGATTTAAATTTGTACATAATAATGAAGATGATCATAAAAAACTATATGGTTTGAAATTTTTTTCACGTCATAAAGGACAACATGTTTAACCATAGGTCACACTGTCGGGGAAGTTGAAGATTGTGCGAACTGGAAAAAAAAGGGCTAAAAATGCTCGCATGCAAGCGGAATTCGCGCTAGGGCTTTGATGCTGTTGAGAATTAGTGTTGATGTTTTGATTTGCTTACCTAATCTGTAGTTTATGGTGACTAACAGAACGTCTCTGTCTAATAAGAACTCAGGACCATACATATCAGTCGTAGCATCGCCGCACATCCATCCTCCCCCATGTATGAACACCATTACAGGAAGAAGCTTTTTCTCGTTATTGATATTCTATTAATTAACAAATAATTATTACAATTAAACACAATTTATGATTCTATTTTCTTCCTTCCTCCTAACCTTCTAAACTAGGTGTCATTAGTCATTGGTGAAAGAGCTTTCAACTTCATTTTACGTACATGCAGTGGCGACTCTTTCCCATTAAGGTAGGCAGCGACAATATCCCTCTACTTGCTGAGATCCTGGTATACCTACGCCAACCGATTCTTCATCTTCATCATCATTGTAACATTATTCCCGGTTGCATCTTACCTCGAAGCCCGGGGTCGGCTTATTCCTTCTTCTCCTTTCTTTTGGTTCCCACGGCTTTTATTTTGTCGTGAAATATTATTATTATTAAAATTTATTACCCAATTAAATACGAACAATTTTAGTTACCGGCGTATAAATGTTTAGGTACAAGCAGTCTTCTTGTCCCACGATGTCATTTTGGCGAACGTATGGATTCCTCTGTACGCAAACTGGACTAACTTTCGTCGCATCTAACGTATCTTTCCATGGCTCGACTGGAACTGCAACCTGTCAAGAATCAATAAAATAATGCTGTTTAGTAATTGTCACCATCCCTTGTTTTCCTCTAGGTTAGTTTTATTTTAAGTTTTACGAACTTTACCTACCGTACAACAATAGTACTACTTTAGACGCGAATTATGTAAGTAGGTATACCAACAGAAAAGGTATAGGTACAGAGGAATTTTACAAAGGTCATTAAAGTACGTTATAATATAGTAGGTATAGGTACGTTATGAAACATTCATATTAAAATATAATAATAAAATTCTCACTCTTAAATTCTTTATCCTCCAAGCCTTTTTCACTGACTTCAGTTGGGGTCGGTTTCCGGTCTAAACGGCCTAGCCTCGATATTTTCCGTAAAGCGACTGCCATCTGGCCTTCACAATCCGTTGGCGATGTAGAAGTTGATCACGTTGTTGTTTAAGGGCCCAAGTATCCGTAACGAATATTAAAGATGTTCCGTGTTCGTATGACAACTGGGCCAACGCGGCAACGTGTTTTCCGAGGCACGAATAAAATATAATAAATTAAATATGTATGTACTATAAATTTAATAACTCAATAATTATAACTAAACAAAGTAGGTGCCTATATAAATATTGTGTACATCACAATAGATAAAACTGTACCTACTGTAACCAGTTACCCGGGTTGCATGAGCCACAATAATTTAGAATAAAATTGTAAGACCTTTTGTAGTTTCGGAATGCTCGTAGGTAAGTTTTCTTCTTAGTCCACATTATTATGATGGACAAATAGGTACGGAACCCAACATAGCGCATGGCCCGACACTCACTTGCACTGTTTTTAAGGTTACTAAGACTCCACTCTGTCCAGTGTCTGTCTGTCTGTCTGTCTGTAATAGTTCTGCTGTTGATAAATACCTACAATACATATCGACACCTCTGGGTTCAATTGGCGTATAAACCATTTTGGCCAAAATGAGTTATATACACCGTCTTGTTCAGAATTTTTTTCTCTATTGATCTGTATATTTAAAATGTTCAAATTCCCAAAAAAAATGCTTTTACGACCCAAAAAATTTAGGTCATTCTTCCACAAAAAAGATAAAATGTTGATGTAACAGCCAAATTTTTCTTTTTTAAATATTTAGTAAGACGTTATGACCAAGATTTATACTAACCCAGGGCGTAAGATCTGCGTTGATTGTAAATGGATTTTACGCCATGAGGAGTAAGTGTATTTCTATAACGTAATTTAAAATTGAGGTCGTAAATCCACATTTAAATAACATATGGACGTATAAACAATTCCATTGCAAAAATTATTTTACGTGTGGGTATCTAAGGAGAAAGATTCTTAGAATTTTGGAGATGAAGAAGGCTATAAGTTATTTAATCATTATCTATCTCCTTTGGTTAGGAAGTTAGCATGGATATACGTCTTAGAAAATACCAATTTATGGTTTATACACCCATAAAAATTGAATGAAAATTGACAGCCCACGGCTTATATCCGTATTTGGTAAAATTAAGTTAACATTTATTGATGTAAAAGCACGTAGCTGTAGATTTTTTTGCTGTAAAAACTATTTACTTGCACATCAATAGAATTATGAGTAATAAAAACGAATCTCAATACTGTTAGAATGTATCAGAATTCCATTAATATTCGTCTAACTACTTAATTATGGCCGATATACGCGAAATTAAACTACCAGAAACAAAATCAACTTTATTTTATTAAATAAATAAATATTTTGTCTTTTACAATTATGGCACAACATCAGACATTATCAGATTATCAAACTATAAAGGCAATTATTTAAATCTTTAGTTACCTACTAACGATTTAAATAATTTGTGGGGGGAGTGCGATGCAAAGCGAGGAGCCAATGAAATCTTCACGTGTCTGTATTCCTATTTGAAATCTGTAGATGATAGATCATCGCTATCACCCTTACCTCTGTAAGGGAAAATCAAGAAACTGTGATATAGCACCTGAAGAAAATGCCACTAGAAGTGGCATTGATAACATAGTGACTGTATGACCCCAACTTTACTTTACAAAAGCAAATTGCTAATATCGGATGCCAAATACAAGGATTTTAAAACGTCTATGTGACAATGGAGTAATACCTTAAAGATACCACCATGAGTATTACAAACTTATACCATGGAAATGTGACTGACTCTCTTACACTGATTGAAGATGATGATTTCTATTACTACTCTACTATCTTACTACTACTACTACTACTACTGTCTACTACTAGTACTATTTAGTTACTCTACTATTAGTAAAACAAAAAATAATCTATTGATCTAATTCTTCCTCATCATCTTCGTCAGTCAGTGTAAGAGAGTCAGTCAGATTTCCATGGTATAATTTTATAAATAGTCATGGTGGTATCTTTAAGGTATTACTCCATTGTCACATAGACGTTTTAAAATCCTTGTATTTGGCATCCGATATTGGCAACCTGCTTTTGTAAAGTAAAGTCGGGGTCATACAGTCACTATCTTATCATTGCCACTTTTAGTGGCATTTTCTTCAGGTGCTATATCACAGTTTATTTTTATACTTGCAGCTTAAAATACTAATGATAATAATATAATTATCATTAGTATTTTAAGCTTCAAGTACAAATTTAATGTTCCGTTAAATATTGTGACCTATAAAGTGTATGCAACACATTAATACTAAACTTATAATTATTTTTCTATTCGCAGTTTTCTATTGTATGCTTCATTGCATAGTAACTTAACAACTTTATTATGTACCAATTTTTGCTATTATTTAAGTTTGCTGTTTTAAAGTTTAGTATAGTATATTTACTGTATTGATAACTGTGATTTTGCGCAAAGAGACTGAATGTTCAATTATTTCATTTTATTTAAGTGCGTTGATTACCTACTAAAGATATAAATAGTTGCCTTTATGGTTTAATAATCTGATCATGTCTGATAATGTTGTGCCATAAATTATAATAGACATAATATCTGTTTCCTTAATAAAACAAAGTTGATTTCGTTTCTGGTAGTTTAATTTCGTATATATCGACCATAATCCAGTAGTTAGACTAATATTAATGGGATTCTGACCGTATTGAGATTGATTTTATTAATAAAAATTCCATTGATTTGCAAAGTAAATAGGTTATACAGCAAAAAAATCTGCAGCTACATGCTTTTACATCAATAAATGTGAACTTAATTTTACCAAATACGGATATAAGCTGTAGGCTGTCAATTTTTGTCCAATTTTCATGGGTGTATAAACCATAAATTGATATTTTCCAAGGCGTATATCCATGCTAACTTCCAAACCATAGGAGATAGATATGATTGAATGAATTAACCATCTTCATCCACAAATTCTAAGAATCTTTCTCCTTGGAAGTTTTTATGTAACTTCAAAAATAAAAAAGTTATGATTTTTTTTATGAAAATAAAATCGTTTTTTTGCTCTCCTGAAAAGTCGTGTTTTGGTTTATACGCCAATTGAACCCAGAGGTGTCGATATAATTGTAATGTGAATGAATCGATATTCGTATGATTCTTGCCTCTTCTTTCTTTAGGTAGGTATATGTCAAGTTTGACATTTGTGAGATCGAGACGAGATCGGAACTGAATTTAGAACATAATTATTTTGTTATTACGTTACCGCTGGTTAACTCATGTATCTGCACTTTAAGTACTGTACATACCTACTTTGATTTAATGAATAGGTAGGTACTTATGCAAAAGCAATAATCAATACTTATAATGTAGGTAATAAAATCTGCGACGCAAATGGGAACCTAGGTTATTGTTTATTTTGTCAGAATACTCACCGTCGACCTTGTTAAAATAGAATCACACAGTATTTTTCACTGTATTCGCTTACCTAACTAGGTATGTTTATCTGGCATGTTTGTTTGTAATTACTTAGATTACGAATTCTTCTATTATAGGTACCTGCCTATACACGTATGAGTATAATGACATTATTGTACCTATCTGACCTGTTTAAATAAACGTAAGATTGGTCCGCTGATTGCACCGCCACCTACTGCACCCATTGTAAATGAAATAAAAGCGCTAACAACGAATTTCATGCTTCCTACTTTAAAACTTAAGTAGGTACCTACTTTCCATATACCTAATACACTTCCATACAACCGCTCCACCTTTATTTATCCCTGAAATTTTGAAAACCTCTGATTAACATAAGTATATGGTACGTATATTACCTACTTTGAAAATGCCGGACTTTCTCTACAAGCAGCCATCACCTATTTGATATCTTCTATTTATTGCTAAAATTGGTAGACAATTATACAGACCTATTAAGAGTAGTAACCACAGAACATTAAAAAACCATTTTCTTTGTTCTGTGGTAGTAACACATACATACATAAACACAACACTGTTCAAGTTTATCGGCAGATTGTAACTTTACCGATAAGCATAGATTAACATAAGTAGTCGTTCTAAATTATGCTCACGCCTTTACAGTTTTTTAGTAAGTATATTAATAATATTCATTTTATTATAAAGATAACGATGTTATCGTTAGTATGCTAACTTTATATCTGATTTACTTATAGTATTTGCAATTCAAATAATTAAGTAGATGCCACACTCCACATGAACTCAATTTTGATATATTTCTTGCATCCATATTTCTAAGATTGTATGATTATAATATTCAGTGGACAGTGTGAATATCATGACGTGCTAAGTTATGCTGGTGTACCTACTATGGTAGCTATGATGGTATTTCCACAAAAATAGTGTTGTAGTAGGTACACAATATAATATATATACTTAATGTATGTGTGTCACACATACCTATATTATGAATAGACAGTCTTAAGTTGGTTAACTAAATAAATTAGGTAGGTAAGTAAAGTATTACATAACATAAACTGGCGAAATGTGGCTGCTAGCACCTCTGCCTATATATCGGCGTGAGATTATGTTATGAGAGTAAAGTATTGTATCAGGAAATATAAACAGGTAATCATTAATTGATAAAGAATATTAGCAAACATAAAGATTAACAGAGTTATGATATTGTTGTTGTGTTCCTATGTAGTGTCAGTAGTGTGATACAATCCCAAGTGAACCTACCTTAAATCTGAGTTCGCCGACTGGTGGGTCCGCATACGGTATAGCAGTAAAGGCGGCAATCTGCTTTCCTCCTCGTGTTTTCATGTAGTATCCAGTTACCTCACCTAATGAAGTTCTCACTTTGGGCAGTTTCTGGCTTCTCACATCTCTAATATAGAACGTAACTAAGAACGCTACTAACAAAAGTTTTGTTGTAGATCTCCACATTGTGAACTTTGCGAATTCACGAAACGTGTTCCGCATTATCGAATAAAAAGGATCGTGCCGCTATGACAGCCAAAACGATATGAAAACAAACGACCGAGCCTCGAGTTTTTATTATGTTGTGGCTGAGTGATTCTATGCAAAAGTACTTGTTTAACGGCTCGAGCTCTATACCCTGTCGTAGCATTAGGCTATGGTTCTAATGAGGCGTCGCGATGAGCGGAACTAAGCGGTTATGTTCAGGAGTTCGAAAAAGATATTGCCCAAAATTCAAGTCTCGTCTCCAGTCCGTTTGAATGGAAACATAGTGAGAATGCAGAGTGTAGAAGAACTGTACCAAATTGAGTAGGTGCCTATCTAGGCATATAATAGGCAATAGAATAGGCAGACTCTATCGCGGTGCCATTAGATAATGGCAGCGCGATAGAGTTGGCTACGCGAGTGGAGTGCAGAGGGGCAGGGAACCTGCGTACCTACGAATAGCGGCGTAAATGAAAGAGGATTAATATACCTAGCGATAACCTTCGAAGCAAATTGACAAAAATTCGACGATATTATTATCATTTAAGTATTCCACGTGACATCGACAAACACATTTACCTATATATTTCATTCAGGCTTTTAACAATTCACTTTGAAACGATTCCACTAACTAATAGTAACTAATAGAATGTCACTTTTGAATGTAATCTAACCCACCAGCCGCGAAAGGTAAACCTGCGCTTGGTCCCTTAACGTTGTGAAGTTTTTCTGTCTGTTTCATTTAGAAAACCTCTAAAAAAGCTTGGCCGATTTAGATGAGATTTTCACTGACAGATAGGTAATATTATAAGGAGTAACACTTATAATATTACCTATCTGCCATGGGGCTCTCTGCTATAGGGGGGCTCCTTAAATTTTAGAAAAAAAATTAGTGTGCCGCGCACAAAAAAATATGTTAAAAATTTAAATCCAAGCGGACGGAGTCGCGGGCATCACTAGTGTCTAATATAGCCCGGTAAGTATATACTTTCCAGATGGTCCCATTTAAATTTCATAAATCTATACATATAATAAATCTGTAACTGATCGGTGTCTGTACATGGAAGAGATATGAGAAAAAAAATATCAGGGGACTTTATGAATGTAATAGATGCCGAAACTATGCGGAACTATGCCGGGGCTGCGGGCAACAGCTAGTATTATAAGTATATGATGAGAAGTTTCAGTCAGACAACGGAACTCTTTAATAAAAGCCGTGATTGCTCCATCATAACATAACATCGCGTCCAAGTTTCGCAGGTTCACAGCATACAAATGTTAAATAAGTATATTACGTCCGTAGGTTATAAACCGGTTTTGTTTTAGCTCCCAGGTGCCACCCGCACCACAGCCTGCACCACTCGTCTCATATAAATTAAGTTACGATGGAAAAGTAGGTAAGTAAAGATTTAATTAAAAACGAAAACGATACGAAACGACCGACATCAAAAAACAAAAAACCACTAAAAACAGGTAGGTAGGTATAAAAAATATTGATAACTAAATTACAGATTTACCAGATTCGAAAGACCAATGTGAAAATAGCTAAGTACGCGTGTGACTTTTCTGCTGAAGTTGATATCAAGCCCCAAACACCACGTTAACATTCATTATCATTCGAGTCACTAAGTATCTACCTAGTACCTAATCTTGGATAATTTTGCATCCAGACACAATTTGGCCAATGGCCCTTTTAGATTCGTCATGTACCTATGTGTGTCTGCCTGTCCGTGTCCGTCCGGATGTCACAACCACTTTTTTCCGAAACTATAAGGTCTATGCTGTTGAAACTTGGTAAGTAGTGTATTCTGTGAACCGCATTAAGAATTTTACACAAAGATAGAAAATAGCAATAAATTATGGGGATACTTAGAACAATTTTTTTTTTTCATCAAACCCATACGTTGTGGTGAAGATAAAGATAGATACTAATTTGGTCTTCAAAAATGGTATTGAGGCATGAGGTTTCTACCATCATTTATTTTTTAAACAGAATAGTTTGCGCAACAGAACAGAAGCCGCGGTAGCCCAGTGGTTTGGGTAATGGACTGCTGAGACGAGGTCTCGGATTCGATCCCAGGTTCATCATGGCACACACCAATGACTTTTCGATGCTTTTCGAAGTTATGTACACACATAACTTCGAAAAGCGATAAATACACATTTATCGCAGTTTTATTAGTGCTTCGGAGAGCACGTTAAGCCGTCGTCGGTCCCGGTTGCCATACAAACATCTATGGCAGTCGTTACGGGTAGTTGGAGCCCACAAAAGTCCAACCGGTCTAACTTGGAACTTCGATATCGCCATTGGTCATAATGACCATTGGCTGTGGAGATCAGATGGCAATCGCTCCACGGAAAATATCGAAGTTCAGCCGCATCACAGTTAGACTGGAAAGCCGACCCCAACCGAATTGGGAAAAAGGTTCAGAGAATGATGATATGAGTTTGCGCAACAGACACTTCCAAAGTGGAAAAATGCGTGTTTTCCCCCTTCCCCTCTAAATCTTCTATATCTATACATATAATAGGTAAATCTGTAACTGATCCGCTCTGTCCACTTCGATCCATTGAATGAATCCATTGATGGATCCAAGGACACTTTTTCCTCCTCTTGAATCCATCGTACCAGTTATTTCCTGATAATGGATTCTAAGACACTTTAAGGTGCACTTGGATCCTCCAAAGAGTTCTATATGCTAATTTAAAATTATTATTATACTTATATAGTTGATGTTATTATAAAATGCAGTAAAATCAATTTTTGTTGTTGTAATAGGTAATTGTAATTGTAAATGTAATTCCATGCTTCTTCAATATTAGGTTCAGGGACAAGTGGTAGAACTGCACACAATGAGATTATACGCCGTGGCACTTTACTTTTCTTTAGGTCAAGTTCACGTCCTTTTTTCCATACATTTCGTTGATAATGATACCAACAGCCTATAATATTAACATTTGCATTTATGCAAATGTTAATATTGTAAATATCGCGTATAGCCACCGATTACCTAATAGTTCGTAGTAGCTCTAATAGCTGCGATTTCGAAATCAGTTGAAATTTTGTTTCGTTTTAAATCCGGCACTTGTGACTGTAACAACTTATATGATTCTATGTTCCGATCTGTCACAAAGACGTAAAATAAGGGTTTTACATGGTTGTGGGTAGCGGTGCTCCCAAAATCTCCATGAATCGTATAAATCTGAAGGAAAGGCGTGGGCGTACTTTTGAATGTCCCATCCATGAACAAATGTTTAATGTCGGAAATGCCATTTAAATTTTCTTGAAAACCATAGGCTGTTGGTATCATTATCAACGAAATGTATGGAAAAAAGGACGTGAACTTGGCCTAAAGAAAAGTAAAGTGCCACAGCGTATAGTCTCATTGTGTGCAGTTCTACCACTTGTCCCTGAACCTAATAATTGAAGAAGCATGGAATTACATTTACAATTACAATTACCTATTACAACAACAAAAATTGATTTTACTGCATTTTATAATAACATCAACTAAGTATAATAATAATTTTAAATTAGCATATAGAACTCTTTGGAGGATCCAAGTGCACCTTAAAGTGTCTTAGAATCCATTATCAGGAAATAACTGGTACGATGGATTCAAGAGGAGGAAAGAGTGTCCTTGGATCCATCAATGGATTCATTCAATGGATCGAAGTGGACAGAGCGAAGGACATTGGCAACTCTTCAGAAATTTTCCTCCAAGTCTTCGCACTTACTTTTGTTTAAATGGTCAGGTTCTTTTGAGTCTCACAAAATCTCGTTTTCACCATATACAGATAAACCTACAACAAGCGCTCGTGCGCCCGAGGCAGCCCGAGCCACGTCCACAGTGTCCACACCGACTGAGGCATTGACCCGCGAGGCTGCCGCGCGAGCCTTACTCGGTCGCAGTCGGTGTGGACGCGGCTTATAACGAACCATGTGCCTCTACCTCTAAATAAAAGATGCTGATGATTAGCATAAAAACTTGTATGGACACACCGTTTAATACAAGTTGAATCCAAAGATATCGGAGGTCAATGGTAAAAAACCGTTATTTTTATGGATAACTTGTCTCTTCGCTAAAATTGATTATATTGAAGTTATGAAAGCGAGCAGTCTGAGTTGTATATGTATAGGCTAGAGAACACTTAAAAAAATATATGGCAGTTGGGTAGGTATGAACACGGTATGTACTTAACCTAATAATTAGGTATACCTAATAAGTAAGGTTAGTTTGTTACTTTTGTTACTATCTTATCTAGTTGAACAGCAGTAGGTAGGTATGTGCGTTCAACGAACATCAATTACCTACTTGTTTAGGAATATATCATTAAGTAATTTTTCAATTTCCGTGTTAATCCGAAGGTCATCAGTTCTAAAGCCCCGTATTCATGGTAAACATTTATTTTCCAACATTTGATCAACACTGTTGACGATCGAAAATAATGTTGCTGGAAACTTCGTATAAATTAATACAGGCTATCCACACACCAGTCTAATTTAAAATGTCGCCCGAGGAAATAGGTAGTGTTTTTTTATCATTATATATCTACCTACTCCACACTTTTGCCATGTTTAAGTATAATTACTGTTGCAAACACGCATCGAGCATATAAACACGTCACAGTGCAGACACGTCAATGATGTCTGATGTCATACTGATGTTCACGTCACGTCACTCTCGTCGGGCGAGAGGGCGAGAGCTTGTGAGTCCGACATAACCTGCCCCGCTGGCCGCGGGGTGGGTATCCATGAGGATTTCCGCACGGAAAAAAAAAAGGGCGAGAGCTTGTCAACATGCCGTTATCAACCCTGCAACACGTTGATAGCAACTCCGCAACGCGTTGATTCAACTTTGTTGCTAAACAAATACGGGGCTTATGACAACAAAATTAAGTACCTATGTATTGCAAATGATTGCAAAATACCAAAAAAAATAGTTCAGCATAAAGTGTGTTCTCAAGCCAGATCCGATTACCCTTTTTTTTCGTACGGAAATCCTCATGGATAATACCCACGCTATCGCGCGCCATCGTCTCGGCCTGCTTCTGCTAGGGTGACAGGCGGCTCCACCCGTCACCCCCAGGCCAGCGCTCATGGAGGAGGCGCTCGCGCCCGCCGCCGTCCGGGAGAACTCTGTGCAGCCTCTCCCGAACCTTTTCCGCCGCTCCCTTCTCGAGCATCACTTGCTCGCAGAAGGAGGCGGCGGCCGACAACGCGTCCAAACTCTGCACCATCGCTGCGATCAACACCGGCAGTGTGAGGACTCCCACCTCGAGGGCTGCCAGGAGGACCTGTTTCGGTACCTCCCACGCCGGACACTCGGCCAGCGTGTGCAGCCCTGAGTCCTCGCCCGCATCGCAGCGATGGCACTTGTACGTCGCGTCGGCTCCTTCCGAATCAGACACAAGTGATCCCCGAAGCACCCCTCACCAGAGATCACCTGCGTCAGCCGGTACGAGAGGCCCCCGTGAGGCCTCTCCAGCCAGTCATCCATGACGGGTCTTACCGCCGCTATAACGGCGTGCCCCGCGTTTGGTTGCCCAAGTCGTTCCTTCCACTCCACCACGGTATCCCGGTGGAGCTGGGAGTGGACGGCCTCGAATACTCGAGGCTCCGGGTCAAGTCCCCGCTCCTGCGCCTCCTTTCGCCTCCTTTCGCCACCAATATAGGCGTGAAAGGGCTCTCGCTTCCAGGTCCCACGGTGGTGTCCCGGCAAGGAGACTCGCCGCCTCGAAGGAGATCGTGCGGTACCCCCTGATGACCCTGATAGCCCTAACGCGCTGCGGCGCTCGCAGCGTACACCTGTTACGGCTATTCAGGGCATCCGCCCAGATCGGGCACCCATACAGGGCCATAGACCGCACGATCCCCGCATAGAGCCTTCTGCAGGAGTCATCCGGTCCCCTCATGTTGGGCAACAGCCGCGCCAGAGCGTTAACCAGATCCGATTACCCTGGCGCACACGGCAACTAGACGCGAAGACAGCTGCGACATACAGGCTGCGGCCGAATCAGCTGTCGCTGTCGCCTGCCGCCAAGTGTGCGCCTAGGGTTAAAGATTAAGTAATATTAGTTATTCAGAGATATTAATCTTTTTATTATTTTGTCCTAGGCCTACATTCTTATACCTACACCTACATATTACATACACGTAAATGGTATTTTTTTTATTTCGACAAATTTTGATTCATGTCTCATTGAACTCAATATTGTCAGAATTTGACGGGAATCACAGGAAACCACATTAAAATATGCACTATTTTTAACAGACTGCGCCACCTATGGTAGGTACGGGTCTACCTACCTAATGTTTTTCGCACATATCTATGTATTAATGTATCTATCTACCTATATTATTATAAAATATGTATAGTTTTCTTTGTCCTTCAAGAAGATTGACTACATTCATTGTAGTACTTACTAACGAACGGGTGGCTGGAAGGATTTCGATGAATGAGATCTCGAATGAAAGATTAAGTTAGTATAACTGTAAAATTGTTTCGAGGAACATCATTTTACGACAATAATAATAACTTGGTGTATCATATTATAATTTCCTGGGACTTCTTTGCTGCTTGGCTTTTTTATTCATTTTTCTATTTAATATCTTAAATATTTTCAGTAAAAGATGGGATCTCCTTCGTGTTCGGTATCTCACAGTCTTCTCCGTAAGCGGCATTGGAGCTTCGTCGTTGTTATCTGATATACAAGCTAATTTTGGCGTAATGTTTACATTTCTTTTACGATATCTGTTAGTTGATACACTGAATACAGCAATGTCACCTTTCCTTTTATAATCAATATTTTCAATTTTTCTCAATATACTTTCATTCTGCTCGGCAATGCGATCTGCAACAGATTTTATATTCGCAAGATTGCTGTTTAGTTTCGGCAACTGTATTTTATTTACCATTTCAAACTTCTCGTTCAAAGCATTAACAATCTGCAATAAATTCTCATTGTTTTGGTCTTTGCTTGATTCGGACCCGCTGCTATGAAGACTACTTACATAGTTATGACAAAGACTGCATTTCCACTTGTAGCCTTTCTCACCATTGCCACGATATTTTTTGCCAGGATCGTTAGCACAGCGCGTATGCAAGCAAGACTCGCATATGCCACATTTCAGTCCTTCTCCGCTTCGAAGGGAACGTTGACACCGTTTACAGATCATTTCAATAGAATGGAGGTGACGGGCTCATACGTAGGTAAGTCCTTATCAAGTAGTTCTTTATTCATTAATAGGTATAGGTACTCAATAAGAAGTACCAACCTATATTTTTGCAAATAATTATGTGAAAAACTGATATTAATGATATACCTACTACACAGCTAGATATACCAAATCAATATGAACCATTCACGGTAGGTACTATTGCAATGAAGACCGTTGTACCTAATACCAGACGTAAATCTGTAGTAATTTACTAAACAAACTAAAATTCACCGAGTAAAAAAGTAAGGATAATACAACATTACAAACTAATATAAATTAAAAATACTAAAAGTATTTTACGAGAATAACATTATAAGTAATTATGTACTGTGACAGTAGTACACTGTCATTTTTTTTTTTCACAAGAGAAAAAAGCCAGTAAATAACCAACTTTCATTGGAGTACCTAAATCAGCTCAGTTAAATAGGTAGGTACTCCTTAAGGCCGATGACTGAGTCTGATCGACAGCCTCCTGAGATTGGTAGGTACCGAATTATGATAGGTACCTATAGTCATCATTTTCACGTAAGTCCCTGGTCGCATCCAAATCTCTCATCACGGCGTCCGGGGTACGGGTACTTTCTGGCTTTTACTTTTACTCCTACACCCTGCACGTCTTTGGCATTCACGGTAGTGAGACCATGCAACATATCACACACACTACCTACTTTTTTTAATTGATTATGAGCCAAATTTTGTTTGATTACCTGTTACCCAATGATATTATATTATGTAATCATTGCTGTTACCTAAGTAAATGTTATCAATCAGTGATTGATTGAGCATGAGTGAGAGAGATTCAAAATTAAATAGGCGCCTAGTTGGTAGCGTTAGTAATTAAACGCGTGCCTTTCAAAAATTAGGCAACAATGGTTGATAATACTTAATTAATAATAAAAAATATGACAGGTTCTATAACAGTGGACACCGTGATTCCCAGACGCGAGGGGGTCATCTTTAAGCCAGAGATAACCTGGGTCAGCCGGAGTGGCGAGGGAAATGTCTTTTGGGCCACTTTACACACCGGCGCTAGAAGACCCGAGACGGTGTGTGATTTTAGTCGGTTCGATTCCGACATTACCGCTTCGCCTCCGTTAGCTGCGAGGGTGGTAGGTATTCGTGGGGAAATCCACGTACGAAACTAAAAAAAGAGTTCTACAGATCATAAGCTACTATTATATTATACCTACTGCATTATGTAGGTATACCTATCCATAAACAGATTAGGGAATTTTACGTATTTAAAAGCACAAATAGTACGGAGGAGCCTGAGTACCTACACTAACTCACTAAGTAGGAACCTGCCTATTCATAATTTCTTGCATAAATAAACTTTGTTGCTCGGAGGAATGTAGTAGGCGTGCATATTTGAGAAGATGTTTTGACCCGTACCTACCAGCCATTTTTTTTGTCTTCGGTCTATGCCACTAAAGAAATTCTATCACCGACACTCGTTAATTCGCGGTAGGGTGACAGGCGACCGTCCTGTCACCCAACCGTTGACGCGCTGAGAAAAAGCTCGCGCCCCATCTGCTAGTCACTGTGCCCTATGCCAGTCAGAAGGACACGTGGAGCAGCCCTCTAGAGGGCCACTACCAACCCGGCCGGTTTTGCCGCTGGCAGCAGATTCTCCCGTGGCGAGTGGAAGGCGCTGCTCGCCTGCGTTGCCCGGGTGCACCGCGTGGAGGTTCCGACCTACGTCCTATGTCGGTGATGCCTTAGGTATAGGCCTTTGATGACTACATGGGCTACACATGCGTCGACACCCTGGTCATTCCATCTTCCAAGTGCGGTGGAATATGTATGAGCTGCTGCTGCATTTGCGTTATCCGTGGTTCCCCGGTGAGCCTATTCTAAAAACCATCTTGTTTTGTTTATAAAACAATCTTCTAATTTATTTGATTCTAGTTACTTATTGATTTCTCCTGAAAAGTTTTCGGAGCATAAAAATACCCAGTTCCATGGCGATCGGCCCTAGCACGTGCCCGCAGTGTACGCGTTGGCGTTAGTCCTGTTCAGGTGGTATCCAAGTCTGAGGTCTGACTAATAATTCATTGAAAAATTACTAATTTATAGAGAAGCCGCTTTATTGTAACTATTGCTTTTTCAAATTATCAGGCACTTTTATTCATGTTTTGAAATAAGGTATGCCTAACGTAACTATGTATCCCACTAAAAACATACCTGTAAAAAAGGGGGCCAAGTTCCTATCGGCTAATTATTCGCCTAAAAAAGGGTTGAAATCCAACCCCATACCAAGTTTAGATGCACTTTATAAAATTGATCATAATCATCTAAATTTCTGCTGAATTTGAACTTGGCAGGGTAATTTAATCATACAATTGATCAAGTTACGTACAGCACGAAAACCTGCCAAGTTTAAATTTGGAAGAATTTAAATGATTATGATCAATTTTATAAAGTGCATCTAAACTTGGCATTGAATTGAATTTCAACCCTTTTTGAAACTTGGCCCCCTTTTTAACAGGTATTTTTTTGATGGGATTTCAATGAAATTCTAAAGTTCAAGAATTTCAAGTATTTTTACCCGACTACCAAGAAGGGTTATTCAATCAAGGATTCAAGCCAACTCACGCTAGACCGATTTCTTAAATTTCTTATGACATATTTTATACCCCTTCCTCCTCTCCTCCCCCCCCCCTCCTCTTCATATTCTCATTGAAAAATTTTATATTAGATTGAGGCAACTCACGCTTGACCGATTTCTTAAATTTCTTAATTTTTGTTAATCTACAATAAAATTTATAACACACCAAATTTCATAACGCTAGGATAATATTGGAAGTGGCTTTAAGGTTTTGATTACCGGTCAGTGAGTCAGTCAGTCAGTGGCAAAATTAGCAGGCTATATTCACAAGGCCATTTTTCAGGGTCTACTGAAGCTATATCTATGAAATTTGGCATACTGCACTTTAGTACCTACGTAGGACTGAGCTACAGGGGGGGTCAAAAGTGGGTCGAAACGGTTCGTGTAAATAGTGCACAGCACGCGCGCGGCCTGTAGCTGGAACTTGTTCTGCGCACTGCCGTGCGCTTAGATTTATCTATGTATGTATGGAACTCAAACATGAATTTCGCGAATGTAGCAATTAGTAGGTATGCAATAATTACTGTCGCATTAAACTTTACAAAACTCTGCGACCTTCATGCTGAACACGGAGGTGACCAGCCATCCTGAGGTCAGAAAGGCTGATTTAAAAAATATTCGTATTTCTCTTCAGAGCCATGACTTGCCAAGGCAACCATGTCATCAGATGGGCCGTGTGCTAGTCTGTCACCTACGTGGTATAAAAAAAACAGCCATTCCACCGCTAACTCGTATACCTACCAACCTGATGTGTAATAGTAGGTACAGAATAATGAAAATCAATTATTTACCCGCAAGGTCATAGTCGTATCATGTATCATGATTGTACATGATTTGTTTTATGATTGTCAATATAGTGGAGCCCGTGAACCAATTTTATAAAAGCTGAAAGTTTGTCAGCGCAGGCTCCCAACGAAACATTTTATAGCTTAAGTACCTAAATAGGTACATTGCATTGTAAATGAGATTCTTCAGTGGCACCCTGTAAATAGCATCCCCCCCCCCCCCCTCCCCATTAACGGCCGATCAGTTGATTTAGGTACCTACTCATTGTAAATAATAGCGCTTGCAAAAATTAAAATAAATTATTGATATCACTATTGTATTCCAAGTAAGTGCCACATCCTACCGCAGAGTATATGCAGATCTAGCTTAGGGCTGCCTTCGCTGGGGTGCGGGCCAGAACCTCACGCGGTGCCAGCCAACGGAGGCGATAAATTAAGACCTGAGACGGGTGCGGGCCAGAACCTCCACGCGGTGCACCCGGCCAACGGAGGCGATAAATTAAGACCTGAGACGGGTGCGGGCCAGAACCTCCACGCGGTGCACCCGGCCAACGGAGGCGATAAATTAAGACCTGAGACGGGTGCGGGCCAGAACCTCCACGCGGTGCACCCGGCCAACGGAGGCGATAAATTAAGACCTGAGACGGGTGCGGGCCAGAACCTCCACGCGGTGCACCCGGCCAACGGAGGCGATAAATTAAGACCTGAGACGGGTGCGGGCCAGAACCTCCACGCGGTGCACCCGGCCAACGGAGGCGATAAATTAAGACCTGAGACGGGTGCGGGCCAGAACCTCCACGCGGTGCACCCGGCCAACGGAGGCGATAAATTAAGACCTGATGCGGCGGCGGCGTGGGGTTTGGGAAGTTCTGGGGTTCACAAGCTCTTGCACTTCGCGTTTTATTACTATATCGCCGGTTCTAATCAGCCGATTGTGATCAAAATATACGTAAGATTTTGAATCTAACCAAAGACGATAGATAACTATATTATATAGATATATAGTTATCTATCGTCTCTGGTCTAACCAAGACCTTTCTAATAAAAAAACCGCATCACAAATATTTGCACTGAGCGGAAGTCGAACCTGCGACCTCTGACTTAGCAGTCGAATGTACTACCGACAACAGACACAGCTACTTTATAATTTTATATTACATAGTACCTATATAGGAGTGAGATAGTAGGGTCTTTATCTGCATTCTAGAACCCATATTACAAGAATATTTAATTAGTTATCTATACTTACTTAGTCCACATAGCCTTGTGTAGAACATACTAGAATATTATTACATACTAGCAATCCAGCCTCGCTTCACCTCGTTTGTGTTTTTAACTGAAGCTCTCAAGCTATCATTATTATTATGTTTGAATCATGTGTGAATTAACACACATAATACCTAATATACTTAGCCTATATCCATCAATGCAATTCCAATGTCGAAAGATTTTTCCAATAAGTGCAGTGATTCTGAAGATTAGGTACCCTCACATATTAACAAACAAAATTCGGCCCACTTACTAATTTGACAACATTAACAATTCACAAAGACAAATCTAGGTGTATAATAAAATGCAACAAATACAAAAACGTTTAAATGTTTATTATTTAACAATTAAGAACCTGCCACAAATATAAAATATGTATACCTATATACAAATAGCGCATATTGAACGCAATATAGCTGTAGCCTGTAATAATAATAAATAAATTGATGTAATATTAGTATGAGTATAAACGGCAGTCTGGTATATAAAATTAATGTGTACTTTTGTAGAGACCCAAGTTTCCCTAAGAATTACAATAAACAATAAAACCTGATTACTTAGTATCTAATAAAAACAGTACCTTTTACAATAATCTAGGATCAATTTACAAATTAGCATGGTATTTCTTGTAGGGGGCCAAGCCAGAAGCAATTTTGTTACCTAAATCAGGATGAACTTGAGTGAACATCTTAATGGCCCTTTCTTGAATAAATGCAGCAGCATCTTTTAGGTGACCAACAATGTTATCGACGGCTCGTTGCTTTTGGGCATCATCAAACACATTCTTGTATAGTGCAGTAGCTTGGCTAAAGTTGTCTTCCTGGCCACTGTCATATCTATCTACATCACCGCTAATATTGTGTCTTGGTGTTAAGCGCTGAGCACGTGGACACTCTTGAGGGCCTGAGAATGAGTTGGGGTAGTAGTTGGGGCTGCCATCCTGGTTGGATATGGCCTGTGGTCCATCTCGTTGATAGTTAGTCACTGTGACACGGTATGGGCAATTCACAGGTATCTGCAAAAAGTTAGCTCCGAGACGGTGACGATGTGTGTCACTGTATGAGAATAAGCGACCCTGCAACATTTTGTCAGGGGAAGGTTCAATGCCTGGCACCATGTTTGAGGGACTGAATGCAATCTGCTCCACTTCAGCAAAGTAGTTCTTTGGGTTTCTATCCAAAACCATTTTGCCAACAGGAATTAATGGGTAGTCACCATGTGGCCATATCTTTGTCACATCAAATGGATTGAACTTGCAACTTTCTGCTTGGGCCATAGTCATAACTTGAATTTGCATATTCCATGATGGGTGATCACCCTTAGCAATAGCATTGTAAAGATCTCTAATGGAATAGTCAGGATCAGATGCAGCCAGTTCATTAGCAGTTTCAACAGGTAAATTTTTCACACCCTGGTTACTCAATATATGGAATTTAACCCAATGAGCAACACCCTGAGCATTAACTAACTTAAAGGTATGGGACCCATATCCATTCATGTGTCTGTAGCCATCAGGGATACCACGGTCACCAAAGAGGTACAGCACCTGGTGAGTAGTCTCTGGCCTCAAGGTAATGAAATCCCAGAACATGTCCGGATCCTTCAAATGAGTTGCAGGATTCCTCTTTTGTGTATGGATAAAGCTAGGAAACAATGATGCATCCCTGATGAAGAAAATAGGCGTATTATTGCCAACAAGATCCCAATTGCCATCATCAGTGTAGAACTTCAGAGCAAATCCTCTCGGGTCTCGTACAGTATCTGCTGAGCCACTTTCACCACCAACAGTAGAGAACCTTGCGGCCATTGGGGTTTTTTTTCCAATAGTTTCAAAAACTTTTGCAGCTGTGTATTTAGTAATGTCATGTGTCACTTCAAAATAACCAAATGCTCCAGCTCCTTTGGCATGTACTACACGTTCAGGAATGCGTTCCCTGTCAAAAGAGGACATCTCATCGAGAAAATGAGCATCCTGCAGTAGGGCAGGGCCATTTTTCCCAACAGTTTGGAGAGCTGTTTTAACCCCAACTGGTGCTCCATATTTTGTTGTGATGTAGCCAGGGGTATCCTGAAAATATAAACAACTCAATGTTATTACATAATTTCAATAGTTTTTAATGGTATGACTAATTTTCATTCTCAATATCTATGTACCTATGGATACAAAAGGTGGATGTACATTTTTGTTAATTCGCAATGCATACAAGGTGAACATTTAGAATGGTTTAGAAAAATTACCATAGTATGCAGTGCTTTGCACAACTTATAATTATTATAGCAAGCTAGTTTAATATATTAGTCTAGAAAATTCGAGGGAACCACTTTTATCAGTATTGCAATGTAGGTATAATAAAAACAAAAGTACAAAGATCAACTCAATGACGTGGGACATCACTAATAAACATACAATGCATAGCTCAACCGGCAGAACACAATGAAATGCAAATTGCTAAAATTTTAATAATTAATTACATTAGGTAGTAAGTAGGTATTCTTTGGATGTTCAAATTAATTATGTACCTACTTTGGGCGTAGTACCTACCTACCAGTAAGGAGAGAAGATATAAATGTACATAATGCGCCTGATTAAATACTGTGAGGAGACATTTCATTGCACTTATTTGATGGCAAGTACTTACTTTTTGGGCTTTTTTGTGGTTGACAAGTTGATCCGATGCGGGATCTCTTGAAGCCATTTTAGCGAGTTGAAAACGTGCGAGATCAGCAACAGGGAGTGGTGCGCGAAGCGACGGAGCGCGTGTCGTGAACACAAATACCGCTTCAACGCTGTGCGTCACTTATATAGCCTCCAGCCAACCAGCGATAAACAACTATCGTACAAAACAAGTGTGAGTTGCGAGCGGTGACCGATATAGGTATTATGGGTACAACTTACTTTGTCCGTTTATCGTAAGTCGCATGAGTTTTTAATTTTTAACACACTCTCACACATTATTTCTGTTATCCGTTCATGATTAATAAGATTTTATGATACCAAATTACCTTTATGTAACCTACCAATTGGTAGGTATCCTCTTTTTACAAATTATATAATATCATTGGTAGGCTTAGACTGTTGGTAGGTAGGTATGTCATTATTTATTTATAGGTAGGTCTGTACAGTGCGTTTATTCAATTCTCAAGAATTCATGTAGGTCTCGGAAAACAACAACGCAACGCATCTCCAAAACTTGTTCGTTAATTTTACTTCTTTTTACTTCTATTCTATAATATATGTAGGTATCTGGTATAGTAGGTATAGTGCACGTAGGGTTACCAACCATACTGTTAAAAACAGTAGGTACTAAGTATTTATACTATTTTCACCAAATTACGTAAACAGTAAGTATCCAAAATACTGTCTTCAGCCATCTTCAGCATCAAAATGCAAACACTATAACACTATATAATATAGCACCATAGGTACCAAAGACTATGACAACTAGTTATCATGGTCATTGGTCTTTGGTAGGTACACACACTAAAATGTCTGACTTAACGCCCAAAAGTTTTATCTAATTTGACTGCGGTTAGTACAGCACTAACTGCAGTCAAATTAGATAAAACTTTTGGGTTCTACTTGTCTGATCCCGCCACTTCAGCATTTACTGAAAGGCGTTTTCAGTTATGAATGTGAAGTGGTGGAGCCAGGTGGGGCGATAGAAACAGAGCTAAAATCAATTTGATAAACAATAAATACCTAAGCTCCTCGTTTTTGACGTGACAACGTCTTATAAATTGGTTTGCCGGGTGACACTTCAAGAAACTGCGTTACGCTCCGCTCACGTTATGCGCTCACAATGAGAGCGAGTGAGAGGCACGCATCCCTTCCACTCGGGCATGGTTAGCCCGCCTAAGAGCGAGAGAGACAGACATAAAAAGTGAAAGGCACGCGTCCCTTCCACTCGAGCACAGTTCTTCCTACTATACGAATGAATATTCACATTAAAATTATTTTACCACTCAAAGTCGTTGTCACGTAAAACTTTCACCCGTATACCGACTTTACAGGCAACCAATTTTTTTTTTTTAATTATTATTGTGGTGAGGCATAGAGGTTTTCAAAAATGACTCTAAATTAAAAAAAAAACATTAGATAAATAAAATTTAATTTACTATATAAAATTAAGGAAAAAAAGTTGGCAACCCTAAGTGCACGGCATCTAACTTGGCAAGATTTTGAAGTAGTGTGGGTGGGCCCCACTATACTCCAAAACCTTGCCAAATTAGATGCCGTACACGGCTTATGTAGGTACACTATTACTGTAACAGTATAGTGTAGTTTCTAAGCGTACCTATAGTTTCTAAGCGTACTTATACCTAGCATCTCACTTGGCAAGGTTTTGGAGTTGCCAAGGTAAATGCCGTGGACTATAATACCCACGTAGGCTAACTAATTTAGCCACAGCTTGCCTGTGTCTACATAAAAATTAGTTCATAACATTTTTAGTTTTACACAAACTAGGAACACAAACAAAACCTTCGCCATATTCTACAGTGTTGCCATATTTTTTTTACTTTTCCAAAAAATACTGTATACTTCTTATAGGTAGGACCTATATACATTGCAGTATTTATGGGAATTTATAAAGTAGGTAAGTACTGAGTAAAAAAAAACAGTATCATGTATGTTGACAAGCTCGATGTTTCTAGTCATCATCATCATCATTCTTGCGTTAGTCCCGAACTCTCGATCACCTCTGTGTCCGAGATCTACTTACTACTGGTTTGGATCTTTCTGAATCTTTGGATTGGGTGCTGGAAGGCTCAGTAGAGCTAGGAGAGTAGGTATAGTCCGCCCGCTACCGCTGTACCGCTCCCATGGTACGCGCGGCGTGGTGGGGGCGGGGTAAAGTTGATCGCACAACATACGAGTATGTCAGCACCGCACGCGCCGAACGCGCCGAACGCGCCGCATTTTAGTATTCGTTGTATGCAATTGTATGAAACCTCGCACACTTACCCGCACCACACGCGCCGTATTTCGTAAAATGCGGTAGGCATCCGATTTTGACAAAAGGATTCTGATGACGTCATTTTTGCTGATACCTTGGTGTAGGGAGCCGCATGCATGCTCAGTGTTGCCTTATATATAGGTACGGATATGTCCGTATCCATACGGCAATTTAATGTTCAAACCGGACAATACATGCACACGAATTTTATTCCTAAGAAAATGATTTGAAATAAAACTCAACTTTAAAATTTATTCGACCTTTCATAAACTAGCGATTTGTATTTTTTTCAAATCTCCGTGAGAAATTTTGGTTGATTAAATAGGTACTTATTTTATTCGGCTCAGTTTAAAATTAGCCGCCCACGAGTTTGGAGTCCACATGCGTCCATCCACACTTTTTCACAATACCACTCAATATCACACCAGAGGTAAAACTGTAAAACATTTTCATTGTATTGTAAAGAAAACACCATGTTCCGATTAAGTATGGAATTAAATATGCGGCAAATGACCCCCACGGCTCCGATGACAGGCCATTAGTCTTTTCATGAAATTTTCCATGACTTTTGCACTTTTGCACGGAGATGTGGCTGTATCTCACCGATGACATCATGTTGGTTTTCCGATTAGAATCAGGAATGGTTGAAATCGGGCAATACACGGGCAACGGAGACGAGCAGCGCCTCTCACTCGCCACGGGAGACGCTGAGCTGCCTGGTCCACTGGTCCCTCTGACTAGCAGAGGGCACAGTGGGGAGCAGGCGGGGGCAGGCTGATTCTTTGCACGCGGACAGTTGGGTAACAGGACGGCCGATTGTCACTCGACACCCCACCGTCAGCGAGATGGAGTGATGCTCGCCCCACCCATATTTCTATTCTATGAGATGTGATGATTCACTTAACATTGTAGCACTAACGTGCTGGTGAGAATATATTTCGTATATATTATGTCCATCTCACTTAAGCAACGACACCAGTCCACTAATAGACGTGATAACCATGTTAAAAACTTGTTACCATGGTGTGTGACGGCGTCAAATCAAAATAGGTAGATTGCCCAGTTCATAGGTATTTCAAGATATCATTAACTACGTAAATTACGTATATTATGTAAATACCGGAGTCAGTTCAAGCAACAATTGTGCAATCAGTGACCTTATGAATTTTGTTACCATAGTATTACATTTGTACAGAGTAAAGTACAGAAGTCACAAAAATATGATGACATGCAGGTTTAACGCGGTTGTTAATGTTCGGGATCGGGCCCATGTCAAACTCACCAGTTAACCAACATGATCATTAACAGACGAGATTCAGGCGCAGGCTTTCCTCTTGAAAGGTCAAAAGGCAGTCGGCCCTGTAAAAGCCAAAATAATGATAAGGGAGTGGTCCTCAGGACCACTCTCGAGTGGAAGTTACACGATTGCGACGAAGTACCTCCCTAACTATTGCTGTCTTATCTGTGGTTAGGGTCCGAGGTTTCTATGTCTGACCTGAAACCTGGTGGTAGGTAGGTACCTATCACACGCACACCACAATCATCTACAATTTGGTCTAATTTCTTCCAAGCATTATAATATTTTATTTAAATTTTTCCTCTAGGTAATAGGTACTTACCTACCTACATAATGGAAGCCAATAACTATTTCCCACAGACGAATTCCCTAGCAGAGTACCTGGCTTGCTAATGTTCTTAGGTGCCATTTGGTGTTGCCTAAGGTAGGTGTGAACTGTGATCTTATGTCAACGATCGTACCTTCAAGTAGGATGAGATAGATTGCTTGATGCAGTTTGCAATATTTGCTTTTACTTTTTAATGCAAATATGCCTATGCGCAATCAATAGATACTCTGTCCTTATCTAAGTACTTATAAGTACATACCTACTCATTTATTTTCATCAACGACTTATCACTAGCAAGTTACTTACTTGCTATCTGAAACCGCAGATAGTGAAAATGCCACGCCACGCGCCACATCCAAACAAAACTGATTTCGTGTTACAGAACGGACATAAAATAAACGTATTATTATTTTATAGTCGATAGCATTGAAGATAATGCCATTCGATTGTAGGTAGGTACTTATTAGTAAAAAATGAAATTTAATTTATTTAACGTTTCATAATCATCATTATCTTAGCGTTGTTCGTGGTTGACGCTATCTTTATTTTGCTTTGACTTATACCTACACAGTACGTACGTCTTGTAAGAGAGAGACTGCTGTCTAACCTCCCAACCCCGAGCCGAAAGCCTACGTCAGAGCCTCGTCCATCAATCACCAGGTGCACAGACTTGCAGATGATGTTGTTTTTGGGCCCAAACCATATCTACTCACCCTCTAACGACTAAACCTGGCAGAAATTTAATCTGGAATAACACAGAGGTTAGTTTTCGACCACTTTTATCCTAGGAATAGGTTCCCAGTTCCCATAGGCAGTGGTACTCGAATAGATATAAATACACGCCCTGACTTATACGTACCTAACTAGTTAGATATTTCATAATGAAAATATATAATTTATAAAAATAAAAACAATAGATATACCTATTATAGAATCGCTGAAAGAATGCGTTCCTGACAGGTTGTGAGCGAAAGGGCGATGTAACTTTGAACTGGTATATAATTTACGGCAAAATTTTAAATATCGTTTATTGACCTTATTAACGAGTGATAACATTAAAATATTATTACTGTGCCAATTTACAATACACAGATTAATTTTGGGCTAAAATTATTAACAATTAATTAATTAAAAATATAAAATCAATAGTTTTTAAAAGTCATACCACGTCCAACCACGTCAAACTGCGCTGTTTCAAGGTTATGTCAAATGTTCGCTTTCATAGTGATGAGACAAAATAACAAGGCAATTGTAACCGCATATTTTGGTAATATTAATAATAATAATCTGTTGGTTGAAAAATATAAAATAGAACGTTATAATTTTATAATAATGTAATTTTGTAATACGCCTCTACCCAAGCTAATAGAAAGATTGAATCATATTTTTATAACGAATGAAATGAATATGATTTTTTTTTATTATTTCAGGTAATAACCCATCATTACAATTAATAATTACATAAAATTAAATAAGAATGAAACAAAATAAAAAATAAAAAATTGGAAAAACAAATAGGGCAGATAGATAGCCAAATTAGAATAAAATTAAAATTAAAATGAAATCACGTTGTCACAATATTGCTGACTGTGATTATTATTATGTAATTGTAAGTCGGGAACAGGTTTAGAGAACTGTTCTAGGTACAAGTTATTTATTGTACATAACTAGTCATGAAGAATTGACATGTGTCAGGAACGCATAGTCTCAGCGGCCAAACTTGTATAGTTGTCACAAAATAAAAGGCCCACTTTGACAGTTCGTGCCCATGAAGTTCTTAATTTTTTATTCTAAAGGCGTCTAAAGGTAATTACATTTTTTATTGACAGGTACCGCCCACTCGGCTAAGTGCTGTGCATAACGATTTTTTCATGTAGTCCACAGACTATTAATAATCAGTTAAGGAACTAAAATATCGAGTGAGATATTTTTTTTCAAACCCGACGCGCACTTTTATTTTTATTTATTTTAATACTTGTGTTTAGATTCTGAAGACTGATTTAAATATTCTTGTTGTTTTTGTGATTGAGTAAATGTTATTGTAAAAAAATTATTAAATATAAATAAATTGACCTTTAATAACATTGTATTGTTTTAAAATACCTACAAAATCAAAGGTTAAGCTAATTTTTCTAATCAGAACTTTAATCCAATGCAGTTTACATACATATTCAAATCGATTAAATCCCCATGCAAACTGGATTCGATTCATCGTGAGTATCGAATACTGAATCGTATAGGTACATAACTAGTTATGCCACGAGGACAAACGTCAAAACGGGCCTTTTATTTTGTGTTGAGTATAATAAGCATATTTTAAATCATGTGATGTAAGTGCCTAAAAGGTAAGTATTTAAGCTGTAAAGAAGCAGATTAGAGTAGTGTCATACACAATAAAATTGTCGAATTAGTCCGATGATAGATCTATGAATACAGCGATAATGGCATAAACTTTTGTTATCAGTTAAGTAGGCACTCGACAATATCAGAGTAATCTACGAGTTGTAGGTATAAGTTTAAATACTTTTATTAGTAGGTGGGAGTTGGGAGCCGGGAGGTCTCACTCAGAGCAAAATACTATGCATAGGTACCTACCTACTAGCCGTGACCACAGTTATAGAATACATAATAGTAGGTACTACCACAGATGCTTTATGTACTGTGCTGTGACTCGCGGTCTCCCAAATCAACCTGAATTACTGATCCTATCGAGATCGCGACCTATTCGAGAGAAAAGTAAGATTTCTGGTAGGTACCTATTCCAGACTATAATCTATCCGTGTGTCTTTCATCTAGATCCATTATTTTTGTTTTGCCGTAAAATTTATCAAATATCTATTCATAGTGTGTTCCTGTATCATCCTAAACTTTCACATCTATGGGTTAGGAAGGGAACCTCCACGCGGTGCACCCGGGCAACGGAGGCGATCAGCCGGCGCGCGCCTCCCACTCGCCACGAGAGACGCTGCTGACAGGGGTGGTATCCGTGGGGATGACCGTACGATATTATATCCGCTAAGATATAATATCCGCTAAGTAAGTAGGTACCTACCCGATTTCGATTAACTAACTTTTGATTTTAGAAATCGTGTGCAGAGCACAAAACTATCTGGAACTTTCACGCGAATGAAGTCGCGGGTAGGAGTACTAGTAGTTAGTGCCCACATAATATAATATTTATAGCAAACTGGTTGTGCGTGGCGAAAATCAACTACCTTACCTACCTACTCTTATTTCTATCAGAGTCATTGACCTCGATCTAATGTTTGTCTCTGACTGTGAAGAAATGTCTTAAAACAAGATACCTAATACATATTAAGATTGTAACTACATTATTAAGTTTAAGCAAAAGCTAAGCTACATTAATATTATACACACAAACAATTTCAATTTTTTTTACAAATGTGGAAGTTTGAAAATATGGATGAATGTAGGAGAGTGTGAATGTTTGATAGTACCTACACATACTCTTTCACGAACAGAAATGTGTAATACTGACCTTTTCCACTGTTTAGTCCCTTCTTAGTTCCGTAAGTTGGTGCTACGTTTTTTTTATTAAAACACAAATAAATTACTCCCTTTTTTTTGTTAACGTCATTTTTTTTAAACACACATTGCGCCAACAGATTGTTAAAAAACCGCATCCGGTCGGATAAACATACAAGTCAAACCACACAAACCGAGAACTTCCATTTTGCAGTGGCGGATTTACAAATTTGCCGCCAGTAGGCTATACAATTCTCAATGACTACCCCCCCCCCCCCCCCGTCGGCCATCGGGGGTGGTTATGTCGGGATCGAACTTACCTAATAGGCATATCCCTCGTACCCCAGCTGAACCTGGGCCATCTACGGTTTTAAGGTGGCCCCCTCGACCCCCCGATAGGGGGTTGGGCAAGCATCGTGCCACTTCGCCGACGGTGGGGTGTATGGTGAGAGGCGGCCGTCCTGTCAACCAACCGTTGACTCGTTGACAATCAGCTCGCCCCCACACGTGGAGAGCCTTGGAGCTGCCCTCTAGAGAGCCACTCCCACCCCGGCCGGATTGGCCGAAGGCTTGGAAGGATTGGAAGAAGGAGTCTTCTGACGCCAAGGTGTGAGGTGGCCCATAGAGCATTTCCCTCGCACCCCAGCTTGACCCGGGCCATTTCCGGATTCGAGATGGCCCCCTCGGGTTTGGGAACCACGGTATTCGCATTCGGGGGAGGGGGGGGGGGGGGGGGGCGTGCTTGTGCACGCTGCCGCCTTGGTCTGTTTCTGCTAGGGTGACAGACGGCTCCACCCGTCACCCCCAGGCCTGCGCTCATATAGGACGGAAGTCATCAGACCTCCGACGCCTGCGGCGTCTGCGCACGTCACCGGCCGGATGAGCTCTGTGCAGCCTCTCCGGAACCCATTCCGCCGCCTCCTTCTCGAGCATCACTTGCTCGCAGAATGAGGTGGCGGCCGACCACGCGTAATTGTGACGTGCCCTAGTGAAGAGTATACCTGCTATTGAAGAGCTAAAAACAGCGGCGCGTACTAATTAGAAGGTGGATTAAGATTATATGTCTCTCCAAGGAAACGCTCCCCAAAACTCGTTTGTGTATATAATAAAGTTATTTTTTTTATTTATGAAAGAAAAAAAAATTTGGCTCAAAATTGCCGCCCCCTAAAATCTGCCGCCCTAGGCTCCAGCCTACTCAGCCTACTGGTAAATCCGCCACTGCCATTTTGTGTGAAGTTAGTAGGTTTTACCTATCTAAGTTACACCTATTTAAATAATTAAGTACCTATACTAAAAAAAGTTTCTCCAGAATTTAACAAATTTAATTAAGTTTTGAAAACTGCATCAAAATCAGCCAAATGCTAGATAATCGCGAACAAAAGTACAGGTGAAACTGTGAACCTCCTTTCGAAGCCGGTTAATTATCTTTCTAAAGCATCATTGCCACAACAGAATAAAACAATGGCTAAATCAGATAAATCATGTAGATAAGTACCTATAGTATTTAGTGGAAAATGCAGTTTTGAAGGACTTGGCCTGCCATACTTAAATTAACAATGTGCAATGGTGTCATCAGGCAAAATCATGGCAAAATAAAGAATTTCTGAATGACACAGCCCTTTTTATTTATCGTGCGGAAATCCCCATGGATACCACCCCCGTCGGCCATCGGGGGTGGTTATGTCGGGATCGAACCGACTAAAACCGCACGCCGTCTCGGGCCTTAGTAACCGGGGTGTAAGGTTACCCAATGGGCATATCCCTCGCACCCCAGCTGACCCCGGGCCATCTACGGTTTTAAGATGGCCCCCTCGACCCCCCGAAGGCGGGGTGGGGCGAGCATTGCGCGACTTCGCCGGCGGTGGGGTGTAGGGTGACAGGAGGCCGTCCTGTCACCCAACCGTCGGCGCGCAGACAATCAGCTCGCCCCCCGCTCGCTCCCTACTGTGCCATCTGCTAGTCAAAGGGACACGTGGAGAGCCTCGGAGCAGCCTTCTAGAGGGCCACTCCCACCCCGGGCACCCCGGCCGAATTGGCCGCGGGCAGCAGCGTCTCCCGTGGCGAATGGCAGGCGCTGCTCGCCTCCGTTGCCCAGGTGCACCACGTGGAGGTTCCGGCCCGCACCCAATGACACAGCCCTAAGCCCTATTAACTATTTATTAATCTGTGCGGAAACTGAGTCTCTCCTTTGCTTGGAAACGATACAGTGGTGGGGCAGGAATTTTTACTAACTGTTTGGAGTGTCAACTTACACGTCTAGGATTATCATCCTTAGCGTTGTTTCCAGTAAAATCCGACATTTTCAACTCACAGCCCAAGGCCTGATTACTCCTTCTCCTCCTTTTGATTTGGCTTATAGGACGCCAGAGCCCCATCCGTCAAGCAGCATGTTGGCGTGAGTCTTGGTGGGACCCCATTGTCTACTTACAAGCAACGGATAAGTCATCTGAGCTCAAAACAGTTAACTGATCATAATCAGGTATGTAGGATGTAGGTAATTCACGAACTATTTAAGTAATATAATATATGCAGGTTGGTATCTACGCATAAAATATCTTCTCTACATCTTTTAAATATCATTGAACTTTGTAACCTCCCTGCTTAAGTACGGCACGGCGGCGGCGCAGCGCGCGCGGCGTCATAGAACCTCATCTACCTACATCTATTTGGAGATATTCTCTTCTAGATAATAATAATCTCTTTTTCATTCCACCACCTCGGAAAGAGTAATTTTGCTCTTCGATTTCTGAGTGCAAAAGTCGTTTTTATCCACTAGTGAGTAAAGTTAAGGACCATGCAAAAAATCGTCCCAACCAACCAACAGATTCAAAAGTTATCTCATTTAATCACAGAACATTAAAATTTTTCTTTGTTCTGTGCATTAATATATATATAGCTGCTCGTGCTGATTCACTCACTCATTGGTCACCTCTCCTGAACAATTTTGTATGAAATTTTTTTTTTTCACCGATGGTTACGTATAGAGGATGGAAATTCATTCGGAGGAAAAATATGGAGAGAGCTGATGATGGAGGATTTCGGAGACGGGTGAAGAGCACGCTTAAGGTATTGAAGATAGGTTGGTGGTGCTTGAGCAAATGTCACTCGAAACGTCATTCAATTGCCAGTGACCTGAAAAAAAATTCAAAATGGCGAAAAAAAAATGGCCGCCATAGAAATTTCCTCGGTGTCCATCTCGGAGAGTATAAAAGATGGAAGAGTAGTTTCTTCGCAAAAGATGATCAGGATCCAAAGGTCTACTCGATGAATAGAAAAAAAATTCAAGATGGTGGAATTTATTTTTCTATAGAAAATGTATGGCGAACATTGAATAGACTACAAGTTTTGAACTATGCAAGACTTTGATTTATACATAGTTCCTTTTTAAAATGTTTTTGTGGAAGAACTCTTAGTCAGAAATATGTAGATAGATGATGATCGAGGGTTTGGAAGATGGGTGAGAAGCACGGCCAAGGTATTAGACATAGGTGAGGGCTGCTCAAACAAAAAATACTTGGAACCTCATCCAATTGGCAGGGAGATGGAAATAAATCCAAAATGGCGGATTCAAGATGGCGTCAACACAAATATCATGGGTGTCTCTCTCAGAAAGTATTAAAGATGGATGAATTGTGTTTCGGTTCACCTCTGCTGTATTTTTTTTCCCTGATGCTTTCATATAAAGGACGAAAATTCATTCGGAGGAAAAATATGGAGATTTTGGAGACGGGTGAAGAGCACGGCCAAGGTATTGAAGAGAGGTAGGGAGTGCTCAAATAAAAACCACTCGGAATCTCATCCAATTGTCAGTGAGCTAAAAAGATAACCAAAATGGCAGATTCAAGATGGCGCCCATACAATTTTCGACAGCGTCTATCTCACAAAGTATAATAGAAGATAGAAGAGAGGTTTTTTGGCAAAAGATGATAAAGGACCTAGCCTAGAGGTCTACTCGATGAATAGAGAAAAAATTCAAAATGGCGAAATTTATTTTTCCATACAAAATATAAGGCGAATATTGAAGAGACAAATGTGCAAGACTTTGATATGCTTTTAACCGACTTCCAAAAAAGAGGTGGTTCTCAAAACGGCCCGTTTATTTTCATTTTTTTGCAAAGATTTTTTTAAATAAACAGTAGAAGTTTTCGTCTTGGTCCCATAAAAAAATCTGAATCCAACTCCTTAATCCTGATGCTGAAAGATTACTGCCTGCCTAGGCCCTAGGTTATCAAGATTCAGAAAGTGTGAATTAATAATATAGGTACCAAGCAATGACTTCATGGTTAGATTTCAAGTCCCAACCCCTCAACCCTGATAATGCAGGGTACAGCTGCGCTCACAAACTATAGTGATTCAGAAACTGCGGATGGTGCAATGCAATAATATTTTAAGTACCAAGCATAGACTACATAATTGAACTTCGGATCCCGACTCCGCAATCTTGATGCTGCAAGGTGCTGAACTCTTAAACCATGGGGATTCGAGAATTTCTTATATTTTTATCTATATCTATATCTATACTAATATTATAAAGAGGAAAGATTTGTACCTATTTTTGTATATTAACTTTTAAACTTTCGCGTTCCATAACTTATTATACGTAAACGGGACTTAACGCGATACACGTTAAAGGTATATACATACCTTTGGATGCCTGACGTTTCGACCAGGTTACACCGGCCGTGGTCACAGGCTGACTGTTTCAGCCGTGCACGCCCTCCGTCGCCGAGTCCGTGAGGTAGACGGTTCTTCTTCTACCCGCACATTTTCGACATTTTTTATATTTTCTTGTCTCCAGGTACCGTCACATACCAAGGCGTTTGCACAGATAATAGGGACACTGTGAGTGTGGTATGTGACGGTACCTGGAGACAAGAAAATATAAAAAATGTCGAAAATGTGCGGGTAGAAGAAGAACCGTCTACCTCACGGACTCGGCGACGGAGGGCGTGCACGGCTGAAACAGTCAGCCTGTGACCACGGCCGGTGTAACCTGGTCGAAACGTCAGGCATCCAAAGGTATGTATATACCTTTAACGTGTATCGCGTTAAGTCCCGTTTACGTATAATACTATTTTTGTATGTTTGTAATGAATAGGCTCCGAAACTACTGGACCGATTTCAATAATTCTTTCACTTATAGAAAGCTACACTATCTGGGAGTAATATAGGCTATATATCATCACGCTACTACCAAAGAGAGCGGAGCAGTGAGCATTAATGTCAATAAATCGGGCAGATTTCCATACATCTTTACTAATAGCACGAAAAAATGTTGGAACAAAATCCGCGGGCGGAGCCGCGGGCAACAGCTATTTATATATAAAAACTTCATGCACATTATGCAACAGGCATTCTCTACCAGTCAACCTTATAGGTGGTGTAGAGAATAACATAGCATAGCATAGCATAGAGAATAACATAACAGCATTTTAGGCATCAAGCAACAGCTTCATGATTACACTTCAAGTCTGAATTCCACAAACCTGATGATGCAGGGTACAACACTCCTAAACCATAGAGAATAAGGAACTGTTCCTGGTGAAATAATAGGTACCTATTGGAAAAGCCGAGCATAGACTTTTGTTAGGTATTGAATTCCAAGTCCCAACTTTTCAATCTAACCACAAATTCACGGTTTTCAGATTTTTCCTCCTATGTCTGCTATAAGGCATACCGATAGTTAGATATGCCAAAGTGATTTAATTCAACGGGATTTCTTGACACGACACGACAGACAGACAGACAGACAACGATGTGATCCTATAAAGGTTCCTTTTTAGGGTTCCATACCTCAAACCCTAAAACGGAACCCTTATAGGATCACTTTGTTGTCTGTCTGTCTATCGGTCTGTCAAGAAACCTACAGGGTACTTCCCGTAGACCTAGAATCATGAAATTTGGCAGGTAGGTAGGTTAGGGGGAAAATCTGAAAACCGTGAATTTGTGGCTACATTACACAAAAAAAAAATTAAATTGTAGTCATGAACTAATAATTAGTATTTTAAGTAAGATAACTATATCAAGTGGAGTATCATATGAAAGGGCTTCACCTGTGCATTCTGAAACAGCTTTTTGTTTATTTTTATACGTCATAGTTTTTGAATTATCGTGCAAAATGTCGAAAAAATACGACTGTAATACGGAACCCTCCTTGCGCGAGCCTGACTCGCACTTGGCCGGTTTTTTCCTTTTGAGATACGGAACCCTAAAAATGACTCCTCACGATCCATTTTAACTTTTTGTGTTAAAATTTATGTTAAAAGTACAATTTTAGTTCTTAATTTAAAGGTGAACCATGAACCGTACTTTTGACATGATAGTTGACCCATAGAGTTAAAATAGCGGGTGAGAAGTTATTTTTTACGCATTAAAAACACCTTTCTTAAGTTACCCGTGACTACTGTAGTAGGTACCGCTAGCGGTACCTACTACTGTAGTAGGTACCGCTAGCGGTACTTTAGTGTTTCTTGAAAAGAATCAGTGCTGGCAAAATAATGGGTAATTGTTATCCTACCGGTTGCGGCAGTTTAATAATTAGCACTAAAGGACCGCTGTTTAGCCCAGTAAAATCTTCAGAACATCAGAATTTCTTTTTTCGGCGTTAATATTTTGAAAAAAAAAGGATTTAATTAAAAAAAAAAGAATAAGCACTATAAAACGACAAAGTGTTAGAGTGAAAAAAAATTGTCAGGATGATTTCGAAAATCGAATATTTAAATGTCTAAGTAGGTATTTATTATTTTGTTGATAATAATAAAAACGGTTTTAAATTCTAACATTTAAAATAATAGGTTTATAATATTATGCTTAGAATTATACATAGTACTTAACACATAAATAGAATGTTTGTTAATTTTTAGACGAATACGGACGATGTTCTTTTTTTAAATCCGGAGTGAAAAAAAACCCGACTGCCTAAAAACTGAAAAGAAAAAAACAAGCACTTAGATTGATGTCCGGTGGTCTAGAAACATAACAACTGAACAGTCGGGATCCATTATTCGACAGCCAATCTATTTATTTCAATGGATCCCGACTGTTCAGTTGTTATGTTTCTAGACCACCGGACATCAATCTAAGTGCTTGTTTTTTTCTTTTCAGTTTTTAGGCAGTCGGGTTTTTGAATTTTTAAATTTATTTTTTTTATTTTATACTTTTTAGTTATTTACATATCTGCCCGGATAATAATGAAGTATAAAATCTATCTTTTATGGAGTTAATAATTTTCATGTAGTGAAGGGACATCACCGAAATTCAACCTTAATTATTATATTATTTTTGCTCATATCTCTGGTTCTACTAAACCGATTGTAATCAAACAAACGTAAGATTTTAAGTCTAACCAAGACCTTTTAAACAAATAAAACCGCATTGAAATTCGTTCAGCAGTTTTTGCGTCCATCGCAGTCAAATGTTTGTGGCGGCAAAAATCCGCCATTTTGATTTTCTAGAAATTTTAATATACCTGGTGTCACTCACACAATCATGACGAATCAAACAACACCTTGTTTGTCAAAATCCGTCAAGCAGTTCAGGCTGTAGAGCATGCAAGACAAATTTTCAAGATTTTCATTTTGCCGCCAAAAATCTGCCATTTTGATTTTCTAGAAATTTTAATATACCCAGTGTCATTCACACAATCACGACGAATAAAATGATACCTCGCATGTCGAAATCCGTCAAGCCGTTTAGGCTGTAGGCCGTGCCAAAGAAATGGACATACATACATACATACATACATACATACATACATAGTCTCGAAAAACATTACCCTCCTTTCTTCGGCAGTCGGGTAAAAAACAAAAGGCGGTACAAATATTTTACCTTTCAGATTTCGTTCTACGTTGTATTTCTTCTGCGTGGAGTGTTCTAATTGTTCTAAACATATTTTTAGAGATTTATCAATTGACCTGAGGAATATAACTACATTCTTAATATAATATTGAAAAATCGGTCAAGTGCGAGTTGGACTCGCAAAGAAGGGTGCCGTACCACCGTACAAGAAATAACACTTTATTTTTTAAATTTTCATGCTATAGCGGCAATAGAAATACACATTCTGTGAAAATTTCAACTCTCTACCTATTGCGGTTCAAGAGATACAGCCCGCTGACAGACAGAAGGATGGACGGATAGCGGAGGCTTAGTAATGGGGCCCGGTTGGAACCTTTCTGGTACAGAACCAAGAAAAACTGTTACATAATTACTTACACACCAAAACTTTAAATCCAAACGGACCCCTGTTCCAGGTTCCTGTTGTCCACTCATCTACGTGGTCCGCTTTAGCGGGCCGCGCACCCACGCGCCGTACTAGTTAATATATATATAGCTGCTCGTGCTGATTCACTCACTCATTGGTCACCTCTCCTGAACAATTTTGTATGAAATTTTTTTTTTTCACCGATGGTTACGTATAGAGGATGGAAATTCATTCGGAGGAAAAATATGGAGAGAGCTGATGATGGAGGATTTCGGAGACGGGTGAAGAGCACGCTTAAGGTATTGAAGATAGGTTGGTGGTGCTTGAGCAAATGTCACTCGAAACGGCATTCAATTGCCAGTGACCTGAAAAAAAATTCAAAATGGCGAAAAAAAAATGGCCGCCATAGAAATTTCCTCGGTGTCCATCTCGGAGAGTATAAAAGATGGAAGAGTAGTTTCTTCGCAAAAGATGATCAGGATCCAAAGGTCTACTCGATAAATAGAAAAAAAATTCAAGATGGTGGAATTTATTTTTCTAAAGAAAATGTATGGCGAACATTGAATAGACTACAAGTTTTGAACTATGCAAGACTTTGATTTATACATAGTTTCTTTTTAAAATGTTTTTGTGGAAGAACTCTTAGTCAGAAATATGTAGATAGATGATGATCGAGGGTTTGGAAGATGGGTGAGAAGCACGGCCAAGGTATTAGACATAGGTGAGGGCTGCTCAAACAAAAAATACTTGGAACCTCATCCAATTGGCAGGGAGATGGAAATAAATCCAAAATGGCGGATTCAAGATGGCGTCAACACAAATGTCATGGGTGTCTCTCTCAGAAAGTATTAAAGATGGATGAATTGTGTTTCGGTTCACCTCTGCTGTATTTTTTTTCCCTGATGCTTTCATATAAAGGGCGAAAATTCATTCGGAGGAAAAATATGGAGATTTTGGAGACGGGTGAAGAGCACGGCCAAGGTATTGAAGAGAGGTAGGGAGTGTTCAAATAAAAACCACTCGGAATCTCATCCAATTGTCAGTGAGCTAAAAATATAACCAAAATGGCAGATTCAAGATGGCGCCCATACAATTTTCGACAGCGTCTATCTCACAAAGTATAGGTAATAGAAGATAGAAGAGAGGTTTTTTGGCAAAAGATGATGAGGACCTAGCCTAGAGGTCTACTCGATGAATAGAGAAAAAATTCAAAATGGCGAAATTTATTTTTCCATACAAAATATAAGGCAAATATTGAAGAGACAAATGTGCAAGACTTTGGTATGCTTTTAACCGAGTTTTCGTCTTGGTCCCATAAAAAAATCTGGATCCAACTCCTTAATCCTGATACTGAAAGATTACCCGCCTAGGCCCTAGGTTATCAAGATTCAGAAAGGGTTCATTGTGAATTAATATTATAGATACCAAGCAACGACTTCATGGTTAGATTTCAAGTCCCAACCCCTCAAACCTGATAATGCAGGGTACAGCTGCGCTCACAAACTATAGTGATTCAGAAACTGCGAATGGTGCAATGCAATAATATTTTAAGTACCAAGCATAGACTACATAATTGAACTTCGGATCCCGACTCCGCAATCTTGATGCTGCAAGGTGCTGAACTCTTAAACCATGGGGATTCGAGATTTTTTATATTTTTATTTATTTATAAAAACTTCATGCACATATGCAACAGGCATTCTCTACCAGTCAACCTTATAGGTGGTGTAGAGAATAACATAGCATAGCATAGCATAGAGAATAACATAACAGCATTTTAGGCATCAAGCAACAGCTTCATGATAACACTTCAAGTCTGAATTCCACAAACCTGATGATGCAGGGTACAACACTCCTAAACCATAGAGAATAAGGCACTGTTCCTGGTGAAATAATAGGTACCTATTGTAAATGCCGAGCATAGACTTTTGTTAGGTATTAAATTCCAAGTCCCAACTTTTCAATCTAACCACAAATTCACGGTTTTCAGATTTTCCCCCCTATGTCTGCTATAAGGCATACCGATAGGTAGATATGCCAAAGTGATTTAATTCAACGGGATTTCTTGACACGACACGACAGACAGACAGACAGACAACGATGTGATCCTATAAAGGTTCCTTTTTAGGGTTCCATACCTCAAACCCTAAAACGGAACCCTTATAGGATCACTTTGTTGTCTGTCTGTCTGTCGGTCTGTCAAGAAACCTACAGGGTACTTCCCGTAGACCTAGAATCATGAAATTTGGCAGGTAGGTAGGTTAGGGGGAAAATCTGAAAATCGTGAATTAGTGGCTACATTACACAAAAAAAAATTAAATTGTGGTCATGAACTAATAATTAGTATTTTAAGTAAGATAACTATATCAAGTGGAGTATCATATGAAAGGGCTTCACCTGTGCATTCTGAAACAGCTTTTTGTTTATTTTTATACGTCATAGTTTTTGAATTATAGTGCAAAATGTCGGAAAAATACGACTGTAACACGGAACGTGAACGTACGAACGTGGTCCGCTTTAGCGGGCCGCGCACCCACGCGCCGTACTTGTTTAATATACACCTTGCCACTACGATGATTTTATACTATGACGATATAATATATCATCGTAGGTCATGGGGTTATCGTACAAAATAATTTATAGGTACAGGGTGTATTTTCGAAACGGGACAGTACCTAAGTGCAAGTAGGTACCTTAAACGTTGTAGTTACAGCAAAACGTTCTTAGGAGACCTTCCCTAACTTTTTGAGATATTTTGAACTGATTTCATTTTCTTTTCACAAAATATTATGGTTAAAATCGGGTGTATGTTCAGTACGTTATAGAATTTCGTTTTACATAAAGTTTAATGTTAGGATATATCACAGAACAAGGATTTTTCTTTGTTCTGTGGGATATATGTAATCATATCATAAAATAACAAAATCAAAATACTGTTTTTCATTATTTTGTTTATTTAATAGATAATTCGACGGATCCTATTTCTGGTTGGTTTTAAAAACACTATGTGACGGTAACGGTGTTAACTATAATGACATTATTTATATTATTAAACGAAAAAACATCGAAAAAATATTTCTGCTGTTTGATAAGTTTGTTAAACAAAAAAAAACAAAACTGTGATTAAAAATTCCTAAAAATTCATTAAATTGTGTTTTTGTGAAATATGTGTCATTCTAATAAATTATCTTTGAAACAATAATACCTATTCGAAATAAAAATACAAGGACCAAATATTATATGAAACATTTTATGAGAAACGAAATTCCATGAAATTTCTGTCTGCGAAACAAGGGGCTCCCATTAAAACCTTATGTCATCTTCTATATACCTATCTTCTTATCTATCTATACCTACATATTGTAACGGACGTAACGTAAGCCTACGTAGGTATTAGCCAGCCATAGCCAAAGCCAAAGCCAAAGCCGCCATGTGACCTTCTCGATCCGCCAGCCAGCCAGTATGCCAGCCAGCCATATAATTATGTTTATGCCTTATGGAAAGAGATGTGTCACATGGAGCCAATGCCAGCCATTAGCCAGCCATTTTTTATATATATGATTGCAAATATAAAGCGAATAGTCAGCGTTCTGTTGCTTTTATTTACCGCCCGTTTTAATATAATAAATCTGTAACTGATCGGTGTCTGTACATGGAAGATATATGAGAAAAAAAATTATTAGGGGTGCTTTATGAATGTAATAGATGCCAAAACCTTAACAATGATTTTTAGAATTTTTGTCTGTTTGTCTGCTCAGTCATCAAAACTGAGTACGCGGTTAAAAAGCAACTTTGCACTCTTATATAACAAATAGGTACCTAACTATTAATAAACTATATTTTTATTAACAAGAATACTTACGAACACTTTGTAGTTTCGAAGCCAAGCCCTCATTATGATCAAACCGGTATTACTAGTTTATTCCGTTTACACTGCACTCGACATCACCAATTCAAAACTCGTGAATGGTAGGTATACGATTAGGTATAAGTACTCTCAAGTAGGTATATGTAACATGTTTGCATCAGGTTTAGGTACCTATTAAGTAGAAACGCAGTAAGTAAATAACGTGTCATATTCATTAAATCAATTGAATCCAATGTCGCAGTTACCGACGATCTAAGAATATGAAATTCTTATTTTCTAAACGTCATTAAAATCAATTAAGTATCACCTCCCCAAGTCTTTGGAGCCCAAGCCAGCCTTACCTGTCGGCTTTAGGCAAAACAGCTGATCTGGCTGAAATTTGGTACAGGCATGTCACTTTATGGCCCTGGTCGGTTATGTCGTATTACTTGTGCGTAACTAAGCTAAGTGACCTTGTTCAATTTCATAGAAAGATCTGGCAAAGGTATTACGAAACTAAAATAACTTAGATTAATGTCCTCTAATAACCGATTAAGTGAAAAAATCACTATGACAACTCCTCCAAGAACATCAAAGACAGTCGCTGTTGCAAAACACAAATTTTACAGCTCTATAGATCTAGAGGGCGCCACTCGCAGCCCGGACTGTTTTGTCGCAGGCAGCGTGAGGCAGCAGGCGTCTCCCGTGGCGAGTGGGAGGCGCTGCTCGCCTCCGCTGTCCGGGTACACCGCGTGGTGGTTCCGGCCCGCACCCAGTATTAATCATTTCTTTCTATTATATAATATCAGTATTTTTAAATATCGCTCAGTGGAATATATTTTTTATAGCTGTTGCCCGCGGCTCCGCCCGCGTGGACGTCGATTTTCGTGTTTTTTTACTATATCGCCGGTTCACTAATATGCATAGGATTTTGAGTCTAACCAAGACCTTTCTAATAAAAAAACCGCATCAAAATCCTTTCGGTATCTTTGACGTCCATCGCCATAGCGATGGACGTCAAAGGTCTTGCTTAGACTAAAAATTTACCGTAAGTAGGTATGTTTGGTTGTGAACCGGAGATACGGTCACAAACGATCTAAAAACGAGATCTAAAAGAAGCCACGGGTATCAGCTTGTATAAAAAGTAGCCTATATGTTGCCCAGAAGTATGAACTATAATCGTATCAAGTTTGATCAAAATCCCTCTAGACCAGTGCCGATAGTCTTTGAGACAAAATAAATTTATAGTAGGATGAAACCTGTTAGAAAAGGATCAGAATATAACAAAAATGAAAGGAAAAATAAATTACGGGCGATCTGAGGTCGGGAAGTGGGGAGGCGGGTGAGTTTTAAGGGTAAAAACGGTTTATCTCGATTTCCGGCAAAACTACAAGTCCTATGGAAAAAAGTTAAATGAAAAAGTTGTAAGTAGTAAAGAGACCTATAACTTTTGCATTTCCACTTTTTTCACATAACCTCAAAATATATGTGAAAAATTCAAATAATCAAGTTTTTGGTTTTTTATTTTTATCTTAAGCAAAACAAATTTGTTTTCCACGAAATTTGGTGAAAACTTAGCTTTTATGTCCCACAGACACTGTAATTTTTTTGATTTGAAATACTCTTTTTTTCAGCTTATTTTGACTAAATAGAAAAACCATCCTAATTTTCAATCGAAAATTCTCACGTGAAAATATCAGCTTTCTAAAAAAAGTCAGAGTTTTTTGTTCTTTGGAATCTCTTCTTTCTGATACCTAATGTAAAAATATATAAACATTGCTGTGGTAAATGTTCTCAGAAAATGCAAAGAAGAAAAACTCGAATTCGAAATTAATAAGTAGGTATTTTTGTATTTAGTCATTTCCTCGCTGAGGTGGGTTGAAAAGTTATAGCTTGTCTATAAAGTCGTGAAATTAAATGAGGGCGCTGCTGAACTTCATGTAGCAACCCTATATAGTGCGACTAAAATGATCTTGATACTAGAAGTTCGTTCCTAGTAAAATGAGTTAATAAAATAAAACACATTATGCAGTCATAATATTGTTTCTGTTTTATTTATTAAACCAGGTGCAGTATAAAGTTTTGAACCAGATCTAGAATAAAGTTATTGAACCAGATCCAGAATAAAGTTAGTTGAAACTCAAACTTAATCATTTAATAAATTCAATCAGTTACAAAGAATAATCACTCCGGATTTTAAATATTAAATATTGAAATGCGTTTCATCGCCACTTTCAGCAGTACAGTCACCACTGTCACCACAAATATTAAAGTTATCCATTTCTTTCTTCGGCCGACCTTTCATGTGTTTCCCAGGAGTTTCAAACTTTCCATCATTCTTAAAACCTTCGTTAACTATCCTCCAACTATACTCTGATTTTCCTGTAAAGAGTAAAAATAATAATTTAATAATTAATTACTGAATGGCAACAAGTTATTGACTTGAAGCAATTAATTCAAATAAAAAATTGGTACGGATTGAACGAGTTGTACCATCATATCAAAAATTTTGATCGCACTATAAAAATGACCTACTGACAGTTTTTAATCTAACCTAAAATTTTGCAATGTAAACAATGCCTTTTTTGCCTTCAAATCGTAAATTCAGTAAATTTGTAAGTTCAGACAGATTCAAAACAAATAATAACATGATTACATACCCATCAAAGATGCTGTTCGCTCATTAACGTCCTCCAAATCTCATAAAATTGTCCAGCTTAGTAATCCGTGATTCATTGCTGGAAAACTTTGAAAATCACTTCCCACGCACCACTCTGATTTCCTTTACTCATTTCTCAACCTTTTATGCGTAGTTTGGTCTCAATGTATTGCAGTTTAATGAAAACAATTAAAAATAAGAGAAGAAAACTATAATTCGCCGTAAGTATTGACAACTGACGTACTTATGTTTGGTGTTGCCACTCACATGTTTAATGTTAGTTCCTCAAACATTCTTTTCACGACTAAATAGACAAGCTAGTTGCACTATAACTTCATGGTTGCACTCGAGTGCAAAGATTTTTCACCTTGTGCACTTTTGATTCCCTCGCTAAAGCTCAGGGTTATTGTCAGTTTGTCTCGTTGGGGACCGCTCACCTAATCAGAACCTAATCGTATGTCTGTCTCGCAAGATCTAGAGCGGCCCCCCGACGAGACAAACTGTAAGTTTTAAAATATATGAATACTTAAATAATATAGCTACCTATAATAATAATAAAAGTTTAATACTTAAGGTAGATAGGTCATAATATTATAATAAGTAGTTATTTTTTTACTTTTTACAGGTTTTTTAGTGTTCTTTTTTTGTGAGTTAGGGGTTTTTTAAATTTTTAATTTATTTTTTTTATTTCATGCTTTTTATAGGGTTAGGTAAATTAAGTATAATAGTTAATTCATTATTTAATATCAACTACGTATAGTCTATCAACAATTGTTCAGAGCTAATGCGAATTGCGCGGTGTGTGGTTACAGAATTAGAAATACATTCCACTCCTCATATCTTTCGAATGTCCCGCATGTTATGAAAATCGGTTTAACCAAAACCGATTCACATAAAACTTGCGGTAACCCGACCTTTCATTTGATACCCAACACGGGTATATTTAAACACGTTCAATTTTTCATCACCACTTTCACCCCTCATATCTTTGAAATGGCTAAACCGATTTTTATAAAACATAACTAAGAACACTCTCCCCTAACCCATCTTTCAAACAAAAGAAACAGAATCAAAATCGGTTCATTCGTTTGGGAGCTACGATGCCACAGACAGATTTACAAACACACACACACACACACACACAGGGCCACACACACGTCAAACTTATAACACCCCGTTCGGGTTTCCGTCGGGGGTAGGGTTACCATTTAGGAATTTGATAAGTCCTGACAAAAAGCCGGACTTCTCGTCAAAAGTCCGGACACTTCTTTTTAGTGGCGGGGGGGGGGGGGGGTTGGTAGGATGCGAGGTAGGTGTAGGCAGGAGATGTGTGATGAGGTAAAAATTTGAGGTTTTTAACAGAAGTTTTTATAAAAAGAACCTCAGACCACAGTCATGGTAATTACAAAAATAGTCTCCATGGTTCTTCCTAAGAGTCACTATTCCTGAGATATAGCGACTCTAAGAGTTGTTTTTACTACCTTTTTTTTTTATCGTGCGGAAATCCCCATGGATACCACCCCCGTCGGCCATCGGGGGTGGTTATGTCGGGATCGAACCGACTAAAACCGCACGCCGTCTCGGGCCTTAGTAACCGGGGTGTAAGGTTACCCAATGGGCATATCCCTCGCACCCCAGCTGACCCCGGGCCATCTACGGTTTTAAGATGGCCCCCTCGACCCCGAAAGGGGGGGTGGGGCGAGCATCGCGCCACTTCGCTGACGGTGGGGTGTAGGGTGACAGGAGGCCGTCCTGTCACCCAACCGTCGGCGCGCAGACAATCAGCTCGCCCCCCGCTCGCTCCCCACTGTGCCATCTGCTAGTCAGAGGGACACGTGGAGAGCCTCGGAGCAGCCCTCTAGAGGGCCACTCCCACTCCGGCCGGATTGGCCGCAGGCAGCAGCGTCTCCCGTGGCGAGAGGGAGGCGCTGCTCGCCTCCGTTGCCCAGGTGCACCACGTGGAGGTTCCGGCCCGCACCCTGTTTTTACTACCTAGTTGTTGAAACCACCGAACGGATTTTGATGCGGTTTTTTTATTAGAAAGGTCTTGCTTAGACTCAAAATTTACCGAATGTTTGGTTGTAATCGGTTTAGTGAACCAGAGATATGACCAAAAACTACCTAAAAACGAAGCGCGGGCGAAGTCACGGGTGTAAGCTTGTATAAAAAGTAGCCTATATGTTGCCCAGAAGTATGAACTATAATCGTACCAAGTTTGATCAAAATCCCTCTAGTAGTTTCTGATTCATGCGTCCACATACAGACAGACAGGGGGACAAACAATTTATTGATTTTATTTTTTGCGTTAGTATTGATCACCAATCATCCCCTAATAGTTTTTTTTGTAAAAATGTATATTCAATGAACAAAATTGAACTTTCTACAGGTTTAATACCTAAGTATAGAAGAAGATTATACCATCTAATTTAAAAAATCCGGACAAATTAGAAAGCCGGACAAAGTCCGGACAAGTGCCTAAAAGTCCGGACATGTCCGGATTAATCCGGACGGATGGTAACCCTAGTCGGGGGTTAAAAATATGATTAGATAATTTACAGTTCTCTTCATCCGAGCGGCAATCCTGGCAACATCTAAAGTCAAATAATAGATGCCAAAACAATGATTTTTAGAATTTCATCTGTTTGTCCGCACCAAATTTTTGTGCACGCTGATTAAAAACTACTGGAGGGATTTTGATCAAACTTGGTACTTACCTACGATTTGAGTTCATAGTTCTGGGCAACATTATCTAAGGCTCTTTTTAGGCCCGCGCTTGGTTTTTAGGTCGTTTTTGGTCATATCTCCGGTTCTACTTAACCAATTACAACTAAACACTATTAGCACAGCATCAGGCGAGGTGAACTCATATTGACGTGCATCTGGTGGTCGTATTGCGCTAGCGCTACGCATAATAGCCGAGACAAGGACCGCAGATGTCATGCTGAAGGTCCAAACATGAGCCAAACATAAAAAGAAATGTACCTAATATTATCAATACTTACTTAGTAATTATCATTAATTACGACATAGTTTTTATTTGAGTGGAAACCTACAACCAACCTTGATATTGTTATCAAAAAAAGAAGATATTTTTGTAAATTCAACTTGAACTCGTTACGGATGAATATGCTTTTTATAGCAGCTCAGTTATTGGAGTCAAAACTTGTTTATCCAAATACCTACCTACTTGATGAAATGTTATGCAATATTATCCTATTGGTACAAGCTCGTGGTGATAATGATGTGAATATACAAATACACAATGAGGTATGTACTTACGGCGATAATGGGATTTCCCATTCCAATTAGAAGTTACTCGACTGCACACTGTCACCTAGTAGACCGTACCTATGTTATGGAGAGGTCGGGGAGAGAGATTATCCGGTGTACTTACATAATTTCTGATAGGTAGGTAGGTACTTTAACTCACAACCGAGTCCTTCTCTGAAATTTCTACGGATAGGCAATGAGATCTAATAAAATAAACTGCTACATAATTAGACTTTATCTACTTAAAAGTACTACCAAAGACAATATAGATTTGGGCTCTAAAATCTCACTTAAGTATCTGTACCTACCTACTTTATCATAGTGAACGGACGAAAGATAACAAAGGTAGGTATGTAGTGTTTCTAGAATATTAGCTATATCTATTTGGGCATTATTTTAATCTAAGTGCCGACTAGCTACATACCTACCTACTTAAAATAATAAAAAAATTATCAGTGCCACGTGCCGTGATGACTTAGGTATAGCTACTTAATGCAAAGGATATTTATTATGTTCTTGGTAGGTATAATGGCACGGCGTAGGTACATTAGAATATATTAACATCATGTAGGTATTTGCTACTTCTATCTTAATACAATTGGCATGTTTCACGCAACACTATCTAAATATTTTTAATTTATGGTGGAACCACACTTCGCTATTCGCCTTTATTCACGTGTATAAATCAAGGTGGTGAGGGCTTATTCGTGTATATTTGCTTTATTCGCACGAATATTCGCCTTAGTCACTCTTCTATGACGAATTGTGGAGGGTTTAGTCATCTATAAGAGTTTCCCCGAATACAATATAGGCGAATAGCCAAGTGTGGTTCCACCATTATAAATCTTTACTAGCTGTGTCGCGACTTCAACCGCATAGACTTATATTATATTAGCTATCTACTAGTGAAAGCCCGTCAAAATCGGCCTAGCCGTTACAGAGATTACCTACCTAATTCAAACAGAAAGAAAGATAGCCAGACAGACTAAAGTAGGTAGGTCAACTTTCGTCTATCTGGTTACCTTTGTCAACACCTTTTATTAACCACACACACACACACACTCACACACCTTTTAACAAAAGGTGTTTTGTAACATAAATATATTGACACCACAATGTAGGTACCTACCTATATAATCTACATTCATATATCACGCATTCAATGAAAAATTAGGTACCTACTTACTTTAACCGCAGTAGCTAAATGTAGGTACGAGTATGTTTTGTTTTACTAGGTATAAGTACCTACTAGTGTTTTAACGTTACACCTATTTCAATTGTATTGATTCGTATAGAACAGTATAGAATGTACCCAAATGCACCTACCTACAGAAGATAATAATAATAGGTGATAGGAAAGTACCTAGATAGGGGAAAGGTGTACAAAATGATCCCCCTAAGGGAAAATGCCTGCTGTGTCAAAAATATTAAACCCATAGTAACCATTTAAGAAATTTTAGTTCAACCATTTAGTTATACATATACTAGCAAACCACAATTTTGTAATTTATTTACGTTTTCCAATTTATTAGACATTTTCCAGAAGTTTACTAAAGGATCATTTTGTACACCTGGGTGTACGAAATGATCCCAAGGGTAGGGGTTAAATGATCCCGGGGATCATTTTACCCTCCCAGTTTTAATACAATATTTGTGTGTTATAATCATATTTATTACCAAAAGTAGCGTTAATAGGAACAAAAATATTGTTATTTTTAACAATAATTATTTATTACAGCCTCCTTTTGAAGTTATTATTCTATAATCATAATCATCACAGTCTGAGATCGGCATTCTCTATAACAATATATGAATTATATAGTTTAACTAAAAGCCTTTGTTATCTTCTAGTAATATTCTACTAATTATATTCTAATATAACTAAGAAAAAAAGTCTTCTAATTAGACATCCTCACTCCAGTTTTGTCGAGTATTTTTTCTACAGTACCTAATTACGTGGCATGATCTGTAAAAGAATAAAGACATATACTCGTAGAAGAAAGAAATAAAGATTTATTGATTGAGAATACACAACACAAGAATTAAGTATCCATTCACTACTCCACACTTCACACTCCACTCCACTCCACTCTCCACTTCGACCTCCACTCCACTCTCTACTCCACTCTTGAGTCCACTCTCCACTGCACTATTTACTCTACTGGTCTCCACTCGTCTAACCAAGACCTATCTAATGAAAAAACCGCATCAAAATCCGTTCAGTAGTTTTTACGTCCATCGAGATCAGCGATGGACATCTTGCTTAGACTCAAAATTTACCGTATTTGGTTGTAACTGGTTAAGTAGAACCGGAGATATGACCAAAAACGAAGCGTGGGTGAAGCCACGGGTATCAGTTGGTATAAACAGGAACCTATATGTTGCCAAGAACTATGAACTATAATCTTACCAAGTTTGATTAAAATCCCTCCAGTAGTTTTTGATCATTCGTGCGCATACAGACAGACAGACAGAAAGACAAAAAATTGCATTTTTATGGATCACCAATTATCCCCCAATAGCTATTTTCCTCCCCCCAATAGAATTGACCTCTCTACAGTTTTATTATAAGTATATAGAAGAAGATATAGAAACAACAGGGCAACTAATACCAAAAAAATACCATAATACAATGCAGTGGATTTAACTGTACTGGCAACATTATGAAATTTATGATGCTGAATGTGGCATTATAGATAATATTATACTTATACTAGGTACTAAGTATAAATTATAGTAAGTAGGTATCCCAATATATTAAATCATATATTGTATCCTTCTATTTTTGTAAACTGACAAATTGTTGTAGGTAAAATGATCCCTGGGATCATTTTATACCCACAATGAGTAATCATTTGACCCCAATCGTATTATTTCGAAAACTTCGTAAAAATAACCTGAAACAGCTATCATATTATGAACCAACACCTGTTCAAAATGTTATTGAAATGCTATAGAAACCGTTAATAAAACAGCTATTTTCCAAATCACAATAAATTAGCAGCAATTTAATATTATATTAAGGCCTAACTTAGATCGAGCACACTGATTTTCTTTTTTTCATCAATTTACTTACCAATAGTGATCACACCGCCATGAAACTTCGCCGAACAACTAAGCGGGATGCGGGGAATACGTTTTTGGCGATTTTAAACAGATGGCACTAGTAATTTGTTTTAAACAGTTGGGAATCATTTGACCTCAAGGGATCGTTTTGTACACCTTTCCCCTAAGTAGGTACCTACCTACTTATTTTTTTATTGTTTTGTTGACTCGTATTATTTTAACGTAATAAATACCCATCTGCGCCTACGTCTATCTGCCTACTCTATACGTAATAGCAAAGACCATAGCACTCAGTAACTTCAGTAACTTGTAAAAGACTCTAGGTAAGTACTTCCTGCGCGTAATGATTCTTCAAAAGGAATACAACGTAAATAATAGTTATTTGTTATACCAAGAGCGCAAAGTTGCTTTTAAACCGCGTGCTCAGTTTTGTTTCGATGACCGAGGTTTCTCACTTGTTTGTTAATACAATATATTATAGGTACTATTTACCTACCCTCTACAAGAGGATGAAAACGAATTTGCACTCAGATATAGAAGAGCAAAGTGCAAAAGTACTATTTCCGAGATTCCGAGGTTGTGAGATGAAATATATAATATACTAGCGGCCAGTGACCCGGCTTCGCCCGGGCATAAATTCTTAAAAAATTCTATAACCCGATTGCACAAACACCCACCGGGCCTTTAACATTGAATTTCATGTTTCTTACTTCAAAACTTAAACACTTTCCATATAACAGACTTCCAAAAAATCGCTCTACCCTTATTTACCCCTTAAGTGTTGTAATTTTTAAAAACATTGATACCCGTTTTCATTTATTTCTAATCATAAGTAGGTGTATGAAATTTCATGGGTCTAGCTCTGAAAATGACTGACTTTCCATACAACCAGTCATCGCCTATTTTACACCTTTAGTAGTGAAATGTAAAAAAAACGCTGATACTTGTGTTCATTTATTTATAATTAGTAGTAGGTGTATGAAATTTCATGGGTCTAGCTCTGAAAATGACTGACTTTCCATACAACGTGTCATCGCCTAATTTACCCCTTTAGTAGCAAAATTTAAAAAAATGCTGATACACGTGTACATTTATTTCTAACCAAGAATCGTTATGTGAATTTTCATGCTTCCATCTTGAAAACTGACGAACTTCCTATATAAGCTTTCAACCCCTCTTTCACCCCCTGGGGGGTGAAATTTGAAAAAACGCTGATACATGTGTTCACTTATTTCTAAAAAGAAGTAGATTTATGAAATTTTACGTCTAACCTTGAAAATGAAAGACTTTCATACAAACGTTTATCGCTTATTTTGCCACCTTAGAAGTGTAATTTAAAAAATCCTTTCTTAGTGGATGCCTACAACATAAGAAGCATCTACTGCCAAAATTTCAAGTTTTTAGGTCCAGCGGTTTAGGCTCTGCGTTGATGAATCAGTCAGTCAGTCATCGGGCCAAGCAAATTATATATATATAACTAGCGTACCCGCGCGCGGCTCCGCCCGCGTGAATGTTGGCTATCGCCACCAAGTCTTTTTAAGTTGAGGGACTGCCCTTACTTCCTTCGCAATCAGTAGTTGCAGCTAAATGTATTCATTTCATCTCAAGTTCTATCAAACCCTTCAAAGTACAGTGCCATGCATTGCAGCCAAAGCCAGTCCATTTACCATCATTATCCTTTTTCCCTTTTTCATTGTTCAGTAGCGGAGTCCTAGATAGCTGCTCTGGCCAAAGTATGTGTGACTCGGAAGAGGCCCTTTGAAAAACCCTTTCATCATAGCTGCATTGCATTTTCACATTCGATGCACTATTTCAAATTAGTGAACATTATTTAAATCCGAAAATCAGATTTTTTTATTATTAAAATCTTGCTACAGACATTGACATTTGACAACCTGATTTAACATTCAATAAGTTCATGAAAGTAAAGAAAGAGTATATAAGAAAGAGTATATATATACTAATAAATACCGGTTAAGTGCGAATTGGGCTCGTGCACGCAGGGTTCCGTACAAAATTGGGTTGAGGGGGATTTCCGCACGATAAAAACAGGGGGCGAACTTAACTTTGTTGCAGTGCTTCTTGTCTTGACTGACAGGCATTCATTTTTTAGTGATGTAGGTAATATTTACGCTTTCCGGACTTTTACCTGTACCTATGCTATAAGATTTTACTTTCTGCAAAATATCTGAATTCTAGCCCAAAGGTAAATACCCCTTTTTTTCGTGCTCAAAAGCCCCGTCGGGCTTCACCTCAACGGAGCCAACGGAGAGGTTGGTATGTCGGAATCCTACCAATGCCTGTGTGATCGAGGAATCAGGTGTGTCCTAGAAAGGATATCCCAGAAACCCCAACCGGCTCCGGCCACCAGCACTGGAGACCTCGACGTGTTATTAGAAATCTAAATCCCCCATCTCAATAAAAAAGCGCCCGTGGAAATATAACACCCTGCCACCCTGGGTTTGCTTCTGCTATGGTGACGGTTAGCCTCGACCGTCAGCCTAGGACCGCACGGAGGACGGAGATGGTTCTGCGAACTACGCCGCCCGGTGCGCCTTTATCGGCACCGGGGGAGTGCTAGATCTCTCCCGTAGCTTTTCTACCACCACTTCTGCGCGCATTACTGCCTCGCAAAAAAAGCGGTAGCGTTCCACATACTCTCTATGGTGACCATGGTCGGCACCAGGGCCCTCACCATGAGGCTTACCCTACCGACGTCTGCTTCAAGGACATGTGTGTCTACCAGTGTATGAAGAGGTGGTGTGCCCACGGACCATCCCCGGCAATGGTGGCATTCAAACGTCAGCACCCTGCCTACGCAATGCAGGAACCTACCAAAACAGCCATGCCCATCAGTAAGCCTTGGATAGCTCAGGGTCAAGGGTTACCTTAAACTTCGGCGTCTGTAGACCCAAAATGGAGTTCGACTTTAGTCGGTCAAGTCCGATATTACGTCCTTACTGGCCAGAGGAGGGGAGAGATTCGTGGGGATTTCCGCACGCAAAATAAGGTACTGCTTCTTAAAACTCTCCGATTGCGGTGCAGGTGACTCACTAATGTCGCCGAAGGTAACTTAACGACCTCCGTCCTCCATGAGTGCAGGCCTGGAGATGGTAGGTCAAGCAACCTATTAGTCGGTGAGACCACAGTTTGGCTATTACGCTTCGTTTAATGCCAAGCATTATCCGCAACATTCCTTTGATCTAATTCAACTTGATGCCTCAACGTGTTCTTAAGAAGAGGTCTTGACAGACAGACAGACGGATAACGAAGAGATAAGGGTTTTTTTCCTAATCAGGCACTGAACCCTAAAAATTAATATATTCTATTTACTTTTGAGGAAAAAGAAGTAAAGAAGTAAAGGATATTACTCTATGAAAATTTAGACAAAGTCAATTTTAGTTCCTGTTGCTATGACAACTATTATAGATGGCGATAAAAACGTTTGCAACATCTAATTTTCTTTTTATTACTAAATTTCCTGAATGAATCATATATTTTTAATTATGTTATATGCTATTCGAGGCGGAGACAAATCCAAAAAATCATAGATCATGAAAATCTGTTCAGCTGTTCTTGAGTTCTGGGAAAAGCACGTTTTAGCCCTTTTTAGGGCTTTAGGGTTCGAATTTTAAAAAATCCTTTCTTAGTACACCTCTACGCATCAAAACAAACACTCCCTACAAATTTCAAGTCTCTACGACCAGCGGTTTAGGCTGTGCGTTGTAATCAGTCAATCAGTCAATCAGTCAATCAGTCAATCAGCCTGTCAGGACTTTGAATTATATAGTATAAGATGTAGGTATATAGATTATCTATACTCCATTTGGTGTACCTACCTACCTACCTACTTAAAATTATGTAAACAATAAAAATGGCGGATTTCAGAGATTATCAACCTTTTATGACAATGGTATACTTATAGTCTAAGATCCCGATATACAACGACCTTCACCGAGATGCTTATTTCATGAAGCGTACTTTATATTTAATTTAATATGTCAATAAATAAATTGCATATGGGTTGCCTAACAAATTTTAGTCCAGGGTATTTTTAATTAATAATTAAAAAAAAAATTGAAACATTCATAAGTAAGTAGCATTAATTACAATGCGATCACTGGTTTCATTCCACTATAACAATTACAACAACAGAATTTTAACAGCACAGAAACACAAATTTTAACATTTAGTAAAAAAATAAATAAAGGGGTTTTGGCGCCAACGCGGAAAATTATAATATAAATTATAATTATATTACATCGGGGCATTGTATAATTTTCTAAAATTAGTGTAAAATTTAGTTAGGTATTATGGTGTAAAAACGGTGGATTTTTAAACATAACATCTTCGACAACGTGCACAAGTTTGGGAAAATCGTATAATATTACCGTGAATAAAATTGTGCTTTTCAACGTTAATTTCCAAAACTCCATAGTAGCCTCTAGTCTCCTCTAGTAAACTCTCCACTATTTACTTAGGTAAGAACTTAGAACCATTCTCTAATAGGTACTGTTCCCAACTTACAATAACATAATAATAATCACAGTCAGCAATGAGGATCAGTCACATAACAGAACTTTTAATTTTTAATTAATGAAACGTATGCGCTACAAATTTCTAAGCATTTTGTTTTTTAAATGATTAAAATCCGACAAGAAATGACGAAGTTATCGAAGATTTAAAATCGGCTGTTTTAAAACGCACACTCTCGCTGGATTTTTGTCGATGACGTCATGGCTCGCCTCGTGTGCGATGCCCTATGATAAACAGGCCGATACGTCAACGAAGAGCCTAAACCGCTGGACCTACAAACTTGAAATTTTGACAGTAGATGCTTTTTATGTTGTAGGAATCCACTAAAAACGGATTTTTAGAATTTTTACTCCTAAGGTGGCAAAATAAGGCATAAACATTTTATATGAAAGTTCTTCATTTTCAATGTTAGACGCATTAAATTTCATATACCTACTTCTGATTAGAAATAAATATACATGTATACCAGCGTTTTCAAAATTTCACTACTAAAGGCGTAAAATAGGCGATGGCTGGTTGCATGAAAGTCCGTTATTTTGAAAGTAAGAAGCACGAAATTTGATACAGCTGCTTCTGGTTAAAAATAAACGTACCCCGGAATCGCGGTTTTTCAAAAATCCACCCCTAAGGGGGCAAATAAGGGTAGAGTGGTTGTATACCTAGACATCCGTTATTTGGGAAAGTGTTCAAGTTTCGATGAAATGATGTCCATTACTTGAGGACTGCACCTCAGCTTACCATCAGGCGGGGTGCAGTCAATTCGGCGGACTGACAAATATAAAAACACCCCCAACCGGGGCGTTTTATGTTTGAATCGAACTGATTAAAACCGCATGCCGTCTCGGGTTTTCTAGCGCCGAGGTCTTTATCTTTATCTTTATCTTTATCTTTATCTTTATCTTTATCTTTATCTTTATCTTTATCTTTATCTTTATCTTTATCTTTATCTTTATCTTTATCTTTATCTTTATCTTTATCTTTATCTTTATCTTTATCTTTATCTTTATCTTTATCTTTATCTTTATCTTTATCTTTATCTTTATCTTTATCTTTATCTTTATCTTTATCTTTATCTTTATCTTTATCTTTATCTTTATCTTTATCTTTATCTTTATCTTTATCTTTATCTTTATCTTTATCTTTATCTTTATCTTTATCTTTATCTTTATCTTTATCTTTATCTTTATCTTTATCTTTATCTTTATCTTTATCTTTATCTTTATCTTTATCTTTATCTTTATCTTTATCTTTATCTTTATCTTTATCTTTATCTTTATCTTTATCTTTATCTTTATCTTTATCTTTATCTTTATCCTTATCCTTATCGTTATCGTTATCGTTATCGTTATCGTTATCGTTATCGTTATCGTTATCTTTATCGTTATCGTTATCGTTATCGTTATCGTTATCCTTATCCTTATCCTTATCCTTATCCTTATCCTTATCCTTATCCTTATCCTTATCCTTATCCTTATCCTTATCCTTATCCTTATCCTTATCCTTATCCTTATCCTTATCCTTATCCTTATCCTTATCCTTATCCTTATCCTTATCCTTATCCTTATCCTTATCCTTATCCTTATCCTTATCCTTATCCTTATCCTTATCCTTATCCTTATCCTTATCCTTATCCTTATCCTTATCCTTATCCTTATCCTTATCCTTATCCTTATCCTTATCCTTATCCTTATCCTTATCCTTATCCTTATCCTTATCCTTATCCTTATCCTTATCCTTATCCTTATCCTTATCCTTATCCTTATCCTTATCCTTATCCTTATCCTTATCCTTATCCTTATCCTTATCCTTATCCTTATCCTTATCCTTATCCTTATCCTTATCCTTATCCTTATCCTTATCCTTATCCTTATCCTTATCCTTATCCTTATCCTTATCCTTATCCTTATCTTTATCTTTATCTTTATCTTTATCTCTCCACCCCTTCCTAGTCCGCCCTCCGTCCACCCCTTCCGGCAGAACCCCTGGTGACACCCCGTGTGACACCCCTGGTGTTGCACACGTCCATATAGGCCACGATGACAGCTTCCCATCAGGTGGGCCGTGTGCTTGTCTGCCACCTACGTAGTATAAAAAAAAGAAAAAATACTTAATTCTATAATTTAAAAAAATCATCAAATGTTTTATCCGAATAGCCCTATATTCTCCATGGCGGCGCGGCGCGGCGCAGCGGCGACGCATGACGAGGCGAGCGATGACGTCACAGGGTATTTCTACGCGGTGGCGAGCGTTTTTGAGATTACCGCACTAAAATGGCTATAACTTCGTCATTTTTGATCCGATTCAAATAATTTTTTTACAGAATTTATTGTTTTTTTTAGGTCTATAAAACTGCATACTCAGCTAAAAAAGTGACTGATCCTCATTGTGACAATTTGATTTAAGTAATTTTAATTTATTCTAATTTGGCTATGTAGGTATCTGCCCTATTTGTTTTTCCAATTTTTAATATTTAATTTTGTTTTATTCTTATTTAATTTTATGTGATTATTAATTGTAATGATGGGTTATTACCTGAAATAATAATAATAAAAAAAACATATTAATTTTTTTTTTCATTCTCTGAACCTTTTCCCAACTCAGTTGGGGTCGGCTTTCCAGTCTAACTGCGATGCGGCTGAACTTCAATATTTTCCGTGGAGCGACTGCCATCTGACCTCCACAACCAATGGCGATATCGAAGTTCTAAGTTAGACTGGTTGGACTTTTGAGGGCTCCAACTACCCCGTAACGACTGCCATAGATGTTTGTATGGCAACCGGGACCGACGGCTTAACGTGCTCTCCGAGGCACTAATAAACCTGCGATAAATACACACATAGAGTTTGACTAATGAAAGCTGGACCAACAAAACCGCGGCAAATTTAAAAAATTTAGGGCAGGTATCACCAGGGCCTCGATTCTGCTAAAGACAAACCACTGTAATACCACTGACTCTCTAAAAAATGCCATTTAATTGTAGACTTTATTGATATCAGTTTAAAGTCTAAAGTCAAATGATATTTAGTAGAGCGAATGAAAGAATTAAATGAATTCTTTTCATTTGATTTTAGACTTTAACTGTATAAGATAAAGTCTAAAATTAAATAGCATTTTTTGAGTGTCAGTGGTATTACAGTGGTTTGCTTTTAGCAGAATCGAGGCCCAGTTATAGTTGGATAAAAACATTTTGATCGTGAAATAAAAGTATGTTCCTATTATAGTTTAACTGATATTTTTAAAGAATTTGATTGCGCTTTATTTGGTGTTATTCTTATTTATATTGATTTCTTTATTAAATACTATCCTTTGCCCACGATTTCGCCTGCGTGGGAGTTTGGTACTGTGAGAATATCGGGAGAAAAGGTAGCAGGTTTATTCATGTTGAAATCCCCACGAATACCACCCTCGTTGGCCACTGGGGATGGTTATGTCGGAATCGAACCGACTAAAACCGCAGATGTAGTGAAGATATAGACTAAGACTAGCTGTTGCCTGCGTGAAATTATGTTCTCGTTCCTGCTACCCTTGGGAATATATTTCACGGACAAAATGTGGCCTATGAACGTGTGCAAGATATATTGCCTGTGTTATTCCAGACTAAAAACTATCTTCAAGCGGGCTTATAGGAATCAGGCGGAATTCATTTATTAGAAAAAAAATTTATTAATTATAATCAAAATTAGATTCAAAATATTCTCCACCATCATCCGAGCTGCTTGATCCATCATCAGTCACACTTATATTTAATTATAATAATTAAATAAAATTGTCGAAAACTACAAATATCTAATACAAAAGCGAATATTTTTGGATATCGCATCTGATCTGAATCTCGTTAATATTTGATGTGAATACATACCTACCTACAAAGTATCAAAATCATAATGTAAACGCACAATCACAGAGAAATGACAGGAGGTGACATTTCTAGTCTACTGGTGTTGCAAATCAATAAATGTCGTGGTTCAGCTTTCATTAGACAAACTCTAACTTCGAAAAGCATCGAAAAGTCATTGGTGTGTGCCATGGTGAACCTGGGATCGAACCCGAAACCTCGTCTCAGCAGTCCATTACCCAGACCACTAAAAAAAACATATTAATAATCTAAGAAAAAAATCATATTCATTTCATTCATTATAAAAATAATTATGATTCTTTCTTTCTACTTATTAGCTTGGGTAGGGGCTTATTGCAAAATTACATATTATAAAATTATAACGATTACAAAAATATGCGGCGCAGTTTGCGCTTCTTCCTCGTAGTCAAACTTTTTGGTAAACTGGTTTAGTAGGTATTCTTTATTCCGTGGGTTTGACTATGAGGAATTACAGTACCTTTTTTTTTGCCCTTCAGCGGGGCAGGTTATGTCGGACTCTTACCGACTAGGTGGCCCAAAGAGCATTTAGGAATTACAGTACCTCGTGGTCAATGGTCGCACCACTGAAGCTGCTCTCTCATTAAACACATTAGATCTCCCTCATCTCTTTACAAAACAATAACTAAGTAGGTACTCAACAATGTTGATAATGATACCGGTTGGTATGCGCGCGCTATGTTTTAAGATATCGCAGGCTTTAGATTAGTTTAGCTTTAGATAAGAGTCTTAAGAAATCCAAGGTAACGGATCAGAACTTAATAAATCACAATTTTTCTATTGGGTAGAAAGCAAGTTACTAGCATCTCTAAAATATTATAAGAAATCACGGATCAATTTGCGCACTATCACATAAATAGGTATTATCATAAAATATTTACACCTAAACAAAATAAATATTTAGGTATAACAACTAATAATAAAATACTACCCTTACTATTATTTATGGGATGGGTACTAAGCTTTTGAGGAATTTAATATTAGCACAGATTAACCTATAATGTAAGTTGAAAAATTTAAAGACTCCTGCGTGGATAAAATTGACGTGCGCTTCGCTCCGCTTCATTAGAGAGACTGGGAACACAGATAAGAAGATATGTACTTCCCAGTCATATCTTCTTATCTGTGACTGGGAAAGGACATCTAGAGCGTCTAGATCGGGCTAGGTAGATAGAATTTTCGAGAAATACAACGTTGACCGTGCCGCGACGGTGATGACGAATTTTCGTGACGAAATTTGTTTAATTTATATGATATTTGATATCAAATCACATCATGGTTTGTTATGTTATTGTAGATAATGTATACTTTCGAATTATGAAAGTAAACACAGAAAGTGCATGTACAATTTTTGGGAAATGATTGTGGAACTTTATTACTCGACTTTTTTTTGTAAACGGTGATGACGTTTGGTACGTGTTTATTGAAATAATAAATTCATTAAAGGATGTGTACTATTTTAATTACCGGCGCCTTACGTGAAAATATGTAAGAAATGTCATGTAAAGTAAAAGAAGAAAGCTATTATGATAACTAATTTATTATTAGCATATATTCGCAATTATTGGATTTCCGCGGATTGATCCGCACACGTTCATAGGCCACGGTGAACGGTTTTCCATAATTCTGGAGTGTCAGTGAAGAGTGATATAACTCGAAAATCATAGTTTTGAGAAAATCGAGTTTAAAGTTTTAAAAAATTGTCATTCATTTTACAGTGAATTAAAATAAAAACTTGCTACTGCGATTAATGAACACCATAATAGCGAATGTTTTTATGGTTGAATTTGGGGATTAATATGTATAGTTTTTTTATAATTTACAAAAATATACAGTTATATCAATACACACATCAAACATTTATTAACCAATTTTGTGACCATTAATACAAATTAACTTATCTTACTTTACACATTTTCTATAGGTTTCGTGATAAATGGTACATTTTTTTTACAATCTATTGTTGTGCTCTAGACAAATGAAAAAATAGAAAGTGCTAAAATAAATATTATTCATTTAAGTAATAGTGAGTTGTATTGAACGTTTAAATACAAATTTGTCAGAAAAAACACATTTATATCATTAGACACCTTTAGAGTCTATAAAAATATGATGTGTACTTTCATACAAAGTGTGGTTAAGATGATACAACTGAACATGATCAGCGTGTATATTGATATTACTTAAGTGTATCGAGGGTTGAGTGGTTAAACCCAACGTAAATAAAGTTTGCTGGCAATAAAAAATAGGTAAATATATTAAATTAATGCAAATTATTAGTAACTTAGTAAAATTATATATCTGTGATAATATATTTTATGATTCTGTCTATGTTTTATAATAAACTTTGCATAAAATTGTAATTAGTAAATTGGGGACTCACTTATTGGGTTTTACCCCAGAAATTAAAAATATGTTTCTATTAATTAATTATTAGCTTTATTATTTGAACAAAAAGCAAGTGAATCACGATAATCCTTTTATAATAGTTAATCATTGTTGGTTTCAGATTCAGGTATGTTGTTGAATGTTTTCAGGCTGTGTATCCACCCATGAAATTCCTCGAGAATGATTTCTTTTTTGCACATCGTTTCTAGATCTTTTCTTTTTTGGCAATACTGATCGATATCTACATACATACATACATAGATACAAATGCTCACGTCTTTTTCCCGCAGAGACAACTAACAGACCGCCATCTGCCTTTGTCCTGACATATTTCACGAGCTTCCTCTACTGTCATTAAGCCTTTCATGTAAGTCCGCCGGTTTTAAGTACTTTTGACCTGCCCTTTATGGAATAACTCCTTATTTTGGTCAGTGTATGCTCTGCGGGGTCGACCCCGGTTTGCCTGTCCACTTCTCGTTACAACATTCTCTTTCAGGTCGCACCATTCTCGTATATCCATATTCCTCTTCCTATCCATTAACTTTACTCCAAATATACTCTGCAAAGATGTCATCTCAACTGCGTTCACTCTACTCTCATGCTTTTTCTGCCATACCCAACTTTCACACCTATACATTAATGTGGCAATTACCACGCTGTTATGAACCGCCAATCCTGCCTTTTTAGCACAGATTGACCACTCATGAAGGAGTACAGTGCACCATTCACACAATTTGCCGCAGTCACTCTCATTTCAATATCTCCATCGTATTTCTCATTCCTCGTAAACAGACTACCCAAGTAAACAAATTCTGCCACTTGCTCCACACGTTTACCTTTAATCATAACGTTACATTCAGTAATTTCTTGGTTCCTCTCAAAAACTATAACTTTCGTCTTTCTTGCATTTACTTTCATACCTTTCACTTTAAGCAAACAGCATGAATGAGGTTCATGCTGTTTACCGTTTTCTGCAATTCCACCGCAGACGACGCAAGTATCACTTGGTCATCGGCGTATAGGAGGCGCTTAACATGCAGATCTCCCATTTTTATGCCACATAAACACCCTTATGTGGCATAAAAATGGGAGATCATATCACTCATACAGCTATACATGAATAAATTGAACAGCCAAGGTGAGGCTCCACATCCCTGCCTGACACCTTTTGAGATGCCAAATCAGTCTGTGTAAGCACCATTAATCCTATCACAGGCTCTGGAGCCCTTGTACAATGACTTCAGAGCCCGCTTCCAAGTCCACAAATGCGCAAGACACTTTTTGGTTTTTGGCCAGGGTGCGACAGTACTTCACGCCAGAACAGCTCCACAATAAATATTACATAGATTATCATAAATTCTTATTACTGGCTTATTTGGTTAGTATATCACATAAAATAGGGTTATCTGAAAACATCACTAGGAAAAGCAAAATATTCTGATTCTAGTGGGCTATTAAAACTACTTTAGTTTTTTTTACTTATCGGGTTTTAACACCAAACCCTCGATATTACCACTCCGTTCACACAGTGTTCAATGCGGGTAGGTATCGCGGGAGGTGTACGCTAGGTAAGTACCGCTGAGGATTTGTATCACTTTTCACTTAATTTTAAATAATGTAAATATTTGAATAAGCTTGTGTTTTTGGTACAACTATAATTGTATCACTTTTCACGAACGAATGTAAAGAAGTTTTAAAATGTATATTAATGGAAGTGTACTTATATTACAATGTACTAATTCAAATGTATACATTTACATTGTGTAAAACTCGTTGATTCAATTTGTATTATTATACATTGAATATTGCTTAGTTCAATTTGATATAATTTTAAAAGTATTATTTTACACAATTGAAATGGTAAAAAAACGTTCAGTTATATCATTATGCTCCAAATCAACTCGCTCATTTTAAACCTTAGAGATACGGGGATAAGAGTCAAAGATAGATAATTTTTTATAGATCCTCTTTATGAAAAAAAATTAAAAGTGATATAACTCGAGATGTATCACTTTTCACTGACGCTCCAGAATTATGGTGGGCCGTGTGCTTATCTGTCATTTACTATTATAGTCGTTGTTCTTTGGCCTGATGTGTACCTAATGCAGCATTAAATAATTTATTATGTAGCAGAGAAAAGGTACCTACGGGTTTTTATACGTACGGGTACGGTCTACCAACCCACCTTATTACATTATAGAGTTTGACTAATGAAAGCTGGACCAACAAAACCGCGGCAAATTTAAAAAATTTAGGGCAGGTATCACCCGTTATAGTTGGATAAAAACATTTTGATCGTGAAATAAAAGTATGTACCTATAAAGTTTTACTGGTATTTTTAAAGAATTTCATCGCGCTTTATTCGGTGTCATTATTATTTACATGTTGATTTCTTTATTAAATACTATCTATTGCCCACGACTTCGCCTCGGAAAGAGAGAGAAAAGGTAGCAGGTTTATTCGTGTAAAAATCCCCAACGAATACCCGTTGTATTAACTTTTAAACTTTCGCGTTCCATAACTTATTATACGTAAACGGGACTTAACGCGATACACGTTAAAGGTATATACATACCTTTGGATGCCTGACGTTTCGACCAGGTTACAGGTTAACGTGTATCGCGTTAAGTCCCGTTTACGTATAAAAAGAATACCCGTTGGCCATCGGGGGTGGTTATATCGGAATCGAACCGAGTAAAACCGCTGATGTAGTGGAGATATAGACTAGCACTGTTGCCCACGTGAAATTCTGATCCCGTTCCCGCTATTTCTATTTTCAATTTTCAATTCCAATTTCTTTATTTTTCAAAATAGTGCAACGTAATTACATCTTTTTGACGTCAAAATTACTTAATACTAAGTTCACCAACGCTTCCTAGGCGCTAGTGGAGAAGAAGCGGCGCAACAAACTCCACTGCTGCATTTTCAGACGTCCGGTTATACATATATATCTTAAGACTAAATATGGACGAATGTACATTTTTGTCTCGTGTCAATATAAAGGTATATAAAAAAGATATAATAAATTTTAACCCAAGTTTAACAATAAAATAATTGAAAATGTCAAAATATAGTAATGTCAAAATATAGTAAAAAAAAGAGGTCGCGTGCCTACCACAATATCATTATATTGTAATAGGCAAATGTCACAACTACAGCATTCTGTAGTTGTAGCACTTTAGCAATCTAGCTACCCTTGGGTATATATTTTAGGGACATAAAGCGAATATTTTTGGATATCGCATCTGAATCTCGTTAATATTTTGACGTTAATACAACAAAGTATCAAAATCATAATGTAAACGCGCAATCACAGAGAAATGACAGGAGGTGACATTTATAGTCTACTGGTGTTGCAAATCAATAAATGTAGTGGTTCAGCTTTCATTAGACAAACTCTAAATATATTTTAATCAAATAATACTGTTATTATCAACATGTTTTGTGATGAATTTATTGATAAACAAAAGGGTTGCCAAATACAGTCATGTTTCCCAAAATTTTGTAGCATAAACGCTATCAATGATCATTCCAACTAGGTATAGGAGTGAAATCCACCATTTTATCCATCATTATAATTTATATCAAATTTAAAACCTTGGAGTAGAATTAGTAAAAATAAAGGACATAATTTCAAAGAGACATGCTCGTAATATTTTAAAGAGATCTTTTATATACATTTGAATAGAATGTTATACTCTGTCTAATGAAAACCGAACCACGACATTTATTGATTTGCAACACCAGTAGACTATAAATGTCACCTTCTGTCATTTCTCTGTGATTGCGCGTTTACATCATGAAGCTATAGATAAACATGGAGGCCAAACTGGGAAGAACAGCTTGAGTCAAATACCTACATGTCTCTATCTCACTCTCTGTGGGTATTTGTACAATGTTGCTATCTTCTTATTAGTATCTACTAGTAGATTATAGAAATAGACCATACTAACCAAAAATGCAAGTAAAATGATTTATAAATAACTCTATAGTTCGACTACGATTATAAATGTGGAAATTGAAAAATAATATGCCATTTATTATGCATGATTGGGTTGTCGAATCAGGAATCAGTGAATTAAATTCCCATTTTCTAAGGATTCAGTACGTAATGTGGCAACATTGGTACTACATGTCAACTATCAATAAACTATATGGCGGTTGTTTATTATTGTTTCGGTTTTTTACATATTTAAAGTTAATTATAAGTATAAATTCATAAAATGGTGCAAAATTGTATAGTGCGTGGTTGCGGTAGTACGTGGCGTCAAGGATGTGATATAAAATTCCACGCGTAAGTGTTTAAACTGGTTTAAATGGTGATTTCTTGCTTAGAAGGTTATCATACTTAGAAAGAGAAGTCGGCCCACAAAGAGCAAGATAGTAAATACAGACTGAGCTTCAAGTAGGTATTGGAAGTGTGGCCTCCATGTTTATCTATAGCTTCATGGTTTACATTATGATTTTGATACTTTGTTGTATTCACGTCAAATATTAACGAGATTCAGATGCGATATCCAAAAATATTCGCTTTTGTATTAGATATTTGTGCTTTTCGACAATATTTATTTAAATAATGTAATTAATTATAAGCTTGACTGATGATGGGTCAAGCAGCTCGGATGATGGTGAAGAATATTTGGAATCTAATTTTGATTATAATTAATAATATTTTTTTCTAATAAATGAATTTCGTCTGATTGCTATAAGCCCGCTTGAATATAGTTTTTAGTCTGTAATAACACAAGCAAAATGTCTTGCACACGTTTATAGGCCACATTTTGTCCCTAAAATATATACCCAAGGGTAGCGGGAACGGGATCAGAATTTCACGCGGGCAACAGCTAATCTATATCTCCACTACATCAGCGGTTTTACTCGGTTCGATTCCGACATAACCATCCCCGATGGCCAACGGATATTCGTGGGGATTTTCACACGAATAAACCTGCTACCTTTTCTCTCTCTTCCCGAGGCGAAGTCGTGGGCAATAGATAGTATTTAATAAAGAAATCAACATGTAAATAATAATGACACCGAATAAAGCGCGATGAAATTCTTTAAAAATACCAGTTAAACTTTAATTGGTACATACTTTTATTTCACAATCAAAATGTTTTTATCCAACTATAACGGGTAATACCTGCCCAATTTTTTTTTAAATTTGCCCCGGTTTTGTTGGTCCAGCTTTCATTAGACAAACTATAATATTCAGTTGAAATTAAATGCGAGCACACTGGGTGGTTTTACCATGCCCTAAACTTATATAATAATATTTCTTTTTATTGGAATTTTGTTACTTACTGTACAAAATTTGACATGTTTACGTACTGTAACAAAGTTTTAGGGAAAAGGCTTCTAGACCTTGACATGAACTTTCGTCTCTAAATATAAAGTCTACGAGACTATGAACTGCAGATTTCGTGATAGGCTCATCGACCACTTGATTTATAATTATGGAACGAATGAATGTAGGGAATGCCATGCATTCGTTTCCTTACTTTGGAGATTGGAGTGGAGAGTGGAGTAAAGATTAGAGGGGAGAGTGGACTGCGTGGAGAGTGGAGAGTGGAGAGCGGAGAGCGGAGAGCGGAGAACGGAGAGTGGAGAGCGGAGAGTGGAGAGCGAAGAGCGGAGAGCGGAGAGCGGAGAGTGGAGAGTGGAGACTGGAGAGCAATTTGCTACCTTTGCCCCCATTGTTTTGGGTTATACCTGTGTAAGTTGAATAACATGATGCTTCCCACCAAGTTAAAGTCTGAGGTGAAGCAAGTTGATTATACTATTTAATGGTGACTCCATTGAATAATAAATGCCTATTTCACTCTTTAAAGGTATCTCAATGAAACAACGGTCTACTGAAATATAAACACAATACATGTCAGATATATTCCAACTATACCTGCCTCACCTCATCAGCTACAACTTTCAGTCCAGGCACATAATCTGAGACAAAGTAGAGTGCGTGATTAACCTAATGCAGTTCAATGCTGGACATTACCATTCGCAATGTGCGCCATTGTACGTACTCCATTTCACAGGGTCTTGGACATCTATAATGGTCAGACCATTGGCACACCATTTTATCTTCTAGACTTCAGACATTGTTAGAGACGTTATCCACGGAGCGGTGTCAGGGATATGAAGGCTGGAGCGGATTGAGAGTTCCTTGCACAATCAACCTGCTCTTACTCGTGTCAGTGGCTCTAGAAAGCTCGACCAAGAAAACCGCGGCAAATTTAAAAAATTTAGGGCAGGTATCACCAGTTATAGTTGGATAAAAACATTTTGATCGTGAAATAAAAGTATGTACCTATTATAGTTTGACTGGTATTTTTAAAGAATTTTATTGCGCTTTATTTGGGGATATTCTTATTTATATTTTCATTTCTTTATTAAATATTATCCTTTGCCCATGACTTCGCCTGCGAGGGAGTTTGGTACTATGGGAATATCGGGGGAAAAGGTAGCAGGTTTATACATGTTGAAATCCCCACGAATACCAGCCCCGTTGGCCATCGGGGATGGTTATGTCGGAATCGAACTGACTAAAACCGCAGATGTAGTGGAAATGTAGACTAAGACTAGCTGTTGCCTGCGTGAAATTATGATTTCGTTTCCGCTACCCTTGGTAATATATTTCAGGGACAAAATGTGGCCTATGAACGTGTGCAAGACATTTCGCTTGTGTTATTCCAGACTAAAAACTATCTTCAAGCGGGCTTATAGGAATCAGACGAAATTCATTTGTTAGAAAAAAATATTATTAATATTATTCAAAATTAGATTCCAAATATTCTTCATCATCATTCGAGCTGCTTGATCCATCATCAGTCACACTTATAATTAATTACATTAATTAAATAAATATTGTCGAAAAGTACAAATATTTAAATAAAAGTGAATATTTTTGGATATATCGCATATGAATCTCGTTAATATTTGATGTGAATACATACAAAGTATCAAAATCATAATGTACAGTTTGTCTTTAAAGCCGTGAAAAGAATGTTTGAGGACCAGTTTTCTTCTCGTATTTTTTATTGTTTTCATTAAACTGCAATACATTGAGACCAAACTACGCATGAAAGGTTGAGAAATGAGTAAAGTAAATCAGAGTGGTGCGTGGGAAGTGATTTTTAAAGTTTTCCAGCGATGAATCACGGACTACTAAGCTGGACAATTTATGGAATTTGGAGGACGTTTATGGGTGAACAGCATCTTTGATGGATATGTTATCATGTTATTATTTGTTTTGAATCTGTCTGAACTTACAAATCTACTTAATTTACGATTTGAAAGCAAAAAAAGGCATTGTTTACATTCCATATTTTTAGGTTAGAATAACAATGTTAGTAGGTAATTTTTATAGTATGATAAAAAATGTTGATATGATGGTACAAGTCGTTCAATCTGTCATTGTACCATTTTTTTTATTTGAATTAATTGCTTCGAGTCAATAACTTGTTGCCATTCAGTAATTAATTATTAAAATATTATTTTTACTCTTTACAGGAAAATCAGAGAGTACAGTTAGTGGATAGTTAACGAAGGTTTTAAGAATGATGGAAAGTTTGAAACGCCTGGGAAACACATGAAAGGTTGGCCGAAGAAAGAAATAGATAACTTTAATATTTGTGTTGACAGTGGTGACTGTACATACTGCTGAAAGTGGCGACGAAACACATTTCAAAATTTAATATGTGAAATCCGGTGTGATTATACTTTGTAACTGATTGAATTTAATAAATGATTAAGTTTGAGTTTGAACTAACTTTATTCTGCATCAGGTTCAATAACTTTATTTTAGATCTGGGTCAAAACTTTATACTGCACCTGGTTTAATAAATAAAACAGAAACAAAATTATGACTGCATAATAATGTTTTATTTTATCAACTCATTTTACTCGGAACGAACTTCTAGTATCAAGATCATTTTAGTTTCACTATATAGGGTTGCTACATGAATTCAGCAGCGCCCTCATTTAATTTCACGACTTTATAGACAAACTGTAAACGCGCAAATCACAGAGAAATGACAGGAGGTGACATTTATAGTCTACTGAGGTGTTGCAAATGAATAAATGTCATGGTTCAGCTTTCATTAAGACAGAGTCTAGCAACGTCCAGTTATTTGCTGTCCTGTAAAAGCACAGACCTGATGGTAGTTGGACCTGCCCCTTTAACCTAACTGGCATTTTGGGGTCATAAATGAAATCAGCCTTTCGTATGTTATATTCACCATCACTTTTTTTTCAAATTATGTATGGTATTCAATTATTGTATAATTATTATTTGGGAAAATTTGTTATTGATTCAAAGAATAATGCTAATTTGGGTAACTGTTATTAGGTGTTGGCAACCCTTTTTCAACAGTCTGTTACTAGAGGTTTGCACCGGAACGAGATTTTGAGAACCGATTGAATTCAGCGGTGATTGGCCATTCTCCGGTGAAAAACCGGAGATCACCTGAGAATAAAGAACTTGTTTCTTTTTTAAATGTATACATTAAAAATGAAAACAGCTGGACCTATAAACTTGAAATTTTGGCACTAGATGCTTTTGATGTTGTAGGCATCCACTAATGAAGGATGTTTGGAAATTCCATTCCTACGGTGGCAAAATAAGGGATGAACTTTCGTATGAAAGTCGGTCATTTTCGAAGTTAGATGCATGAGATTACGTACCTACGCCTACTTCTGATTAAAAATGAATGGAAATGTGTATCAGCGTTTTTCAAAATTTTACCCCTAAGAGGCTGAAATAGGGGCTGAAAGTTTATGTGGTTAGTTTGTCAGTTTCCAAGATAAAAGTCTTAGAAATAAATAAACACGTTCATCGGCGTTTTGCAAAATTTCACACCTAAGGTGGTGAAATAGGGGTTGAAAGTTTATATGGAAAGTTCGTCGGTTTTCAAGACAGAAGCATCAAAATTCATATAGTGGCTTTTGGTTAAATAATATCGCGGGTTTTAATAATTTCTCTCCTAAGGGGGCAAATAAGGGTCCGGGGGAAGTCCGTTATACGGAAAGTGCTTCATTTTTGATGTTAGTAGAAATTCAGTCATCACCTTCTGGTTCTTCGTCAGAAGATGTCCTTTGCGCATATTCGTTTTCGTGGTTATTTTTGTAATTCTCAGTTCCATTGCTCAGTAGCAATGTAAAGAAACTGAAAATTACAAAAATAATCACGAAAATTGCAACAAATTATTTGGCCAGGTAGTAGCTAGTGAAATGAACCACATAAACGGATAAATAAGACCGCTTCGAATAGTGACTGATATAATTTATCTAATTCGAGAGAAACATGTTGGTAAATAATGACATGATTGTGTCTTTTATTTGTGTAACACTTTAATATAATATATAAAAAATAGTATGTGACGATCACCGGAGATCAATCGGTTAGTTACCAATTATTTCCATCGAGTACTTTTACCCGTAGATCACCGTTTATTCTCCGGTACTCACTGCTCCGGTGCAAACCCCTACAACCAATTATTTGGCCAGTAAGTTGCTAGTGAAATGAATCACATAAACGGACAAGACCGCTTTGAATTAATGACTGAAATAATTAATCTAATTCGAAAGAAACAAGTTGGTAAATAATTGTCTTGCATGTTAAATAATTATTAAAAAATGATTGTTGAATGTGTCTTTTATTTGTGTAACTTTATTACATAAAAAAATAGATGCGACGATCACCGGAGATCAATCGGTTAAATACCGATTATTTCAATCGAGTACTTTTACCGGTAAATCACCGGTTATTCTCCGGTACTCACTGCTCCGGTGCAAACCTCTATCTGTTACACTGTTATAGGTTAGTCAATTGTAACGACGACGAAGACCAGTGAACATCGGAGAGGTCGTGGAGGAATTTACCATCTAGCCACCATCGCCGTTCGCCAATTACACCATGGCTGATACCGAAAAAGCGCCCCAGCCGCAGCCCCAACAGCAACAAGAGCAACCATCCCTACAGCAACCGCAACAAGCTAAGGCGGCTAAACAAAAGCAGGTCATTGGTAAGTGCCGCTACCGCCATCTTAGTTTTTGCATGCCCCGGCGTCAAATTTATCGAAAGCACATGTTCAGAAAATTGCTAAATATTGAGTTTCGGTAACTTTTACTTATATCATGAGATGAAATATTCCAATTTGAATTGGGAAACATTTTGTTTATAATTGGAATATCAGGATTGGGTTGGGCGTCGTTATTGATAGAATGTTGACCCCGTCAGTACTAGGATAGGTTTACATTACGCCTACTGGCGCGAGTCACGCGGCAGTGGCACACACAAATCAATATTTTAGCATCAGCGTTGCGTCCTGAAGCCATTTTGAATAGAATCGTTTTGTGCAATATTCGATAATCTATCTCCCGGAATTCCAACCAAACAAGCGTGAATGACGCCTCAACGTAATGTACAATCAGTAGGTAGTTCTTGCTTGCGAATTTAATTTAAGTTAGGCTTTATAACCAACTTAGCGTCACTTCTGATTATTTAGTTTCAATGAATGAGAACATTTTAATATAAACAACATAACTGTAAATCCTTGAATATAAGTATTTGGTTATGAACATCTAAATACCTACTTATCGTCTTTGATCTTAACAACGCACTATTATCTGAGATGTGCTGGTAAGGTTTTGTTAACCATGCCTCACTGATTGATGTTTTGTAATGTAGGTATGCATAATATAATTTTTACTGTCCCAATTGTTGCTTGAATAGTAAACTAACACTTCACACATTTTATATTTCTATGTGCTTTGCGAGTAGTTTTTAATTTACTTTTATAACATTACCAATAGTAATGTTAGGCTATGAAACATTTAAGTATACATATTTTATAAAAAAGCAATGCACAGGGGCATGGTTAGCAAATGATTGAATTTCAAATGTGTTAATGGCTAAGCATGTAAGTCATGTATACGATGTAATATAAATAAACTTTATGTTGGTTATCATGATCAAACAAAATCTGTTTTACTGAAGCACTAAACAAAGTTTCATGATAATATCTTTCAAAATTATGAACTTTTATAAACCAACTAGGTATCATATCTTTTTTTCATGGAAAAGCTCAAAGATTTTCCAAGTAAACATTCATCTGTGTACCAAATTCATCAAAATGTGTGCAGTGGTTAAAGTAGGAAAGCGTAACAGATAGACATAGTTACTTTCACATTCATAATATTAGTATGGATTGCAGTGTTAAATAGCAGTGAATATATACCTACTTATAAGTATATTTTTTAATGACAGGTACAACATTCACTTTCGTGAGTGTTTTTTGTAATTTCATATACCTACCTACTGAATTAGTTTCTACTGCTTGGAATAGGAAGATAATTTTATTAATTTCAAGGCAAGATCTCTGCACTGAAACCTGAACCATTGTGTAGAGTATTTATTATGCTAAGATGATGATGACAGAATTATTATTTTTTAGAGTTATTATGATCTCTGTACCCACTTAGAGTTGAGTGTTGTGAGGAAATTCTTTTAGGTATTTACTACATACATGTGATACAACTGAGACTGCTAGCATTCATAACTAACTACCTTTCACTAATAAGTTGGGTAACGTTTCCTTGCCAAATGAATAGAATAAACAATATGACTAATTTGTATTTTTGACATGTTTCTGAATTGGGTACTTTTCTTTTCAGCGGAGAAAGTTTCGGGAACCGTCAAATGGTTTAATGTGAAGAGTGGATATGGTTTCATCAACAGGTATGCATACTCTTTATGAGTCTAATTTGAAAACTCCTCAAGAAAACTTTTCAAGGAAAATTTTGGTATGTTGCTAAAACATAATAATAAAGTCATATCAGCAATTGCAAAAGAAATCTAGTCATATCAGCAATTTAATTACTTAATTAATATCTGAATGCAGTTAATTATTGCAAACTGCTTTATTGGACACCAAAAAGACACCATACAATTTATATCAATAAATTGAAGACTGTGAAGAGTATACACAGATTAAATATTTTAAGTAATTAATGTATTTAAAATATAAATTGCATGAATCCGACCATAGCTAGATAGTGAATGTGTTATAAAATCTATTCTATATCTATAATAAAACTGTAGAGAGGTCAATTCTGTACATTGAATATATTTGCAAAATAACTATTGGGGGATGATTGGTGATCGATACCAATGCAAAAAATGCAATCAGTAGATTTTTTGTCTTTCTGTCTGTCTGTCTGTCTGTCTGTATGTGCACGCATGGATCAAAAACTACTGGAGGGATTTTGATGAAACTTGGTACGATTATAGTTCATACTTCTGGGCAACATTTATAGGCTACTTTTTATACAAGCTGATACCCGCGACTCCGCCTGCGCGTCGTTTTTAGGTAGGTTATCGTTTTTTTGGTCATATCTCCGGTTCTACTCAACCAAATGCAACCAAACATATCTCAAATTTTAAGTCTAAGCAAGACCTTCCTAATAAAACAAACCGCATCAAAATCCATCCAGTACTTTTTACGTCCATCGCGATTTGGAGTGGAGTGGTAAGTCGAGTGAAGAGTCGTTTTATTAAATAGACTTGGTGGCGATACCGACTTCCACGCGGGCGAAGCCGCGGACGGAAGCTAGTGTAAAATAATATTATAAATCTGATCTTTTTTTTTTTTTTTTTTTTCTCTGTTCTTATCTGCAATCAGTAACTAACTGTAAGCAGGTTTTTTGTGTGCGGTTTGGCAGGTTGAGGGCATCCTCCAGCGAGGACAGCCACTCACTATTTAATAGACTCAGACTTCTCTATACAATGTCTTTCCTTTTAAGGCGTTTTTTGTAACTATACTCAACACAAAATAAAAGGCCCGTTTTGACGTTTGTTCTTGTGGCGTATCTAGTTATGTACCTATACGATTCGGTATTCGATACTCAGGATGAATCGAATCCAGTTTGCATGGGGATTTAATCAATTTGAATATGTATGTAAACTGCATTGGATCAAAGTTCTGATTAGAAAAATTTGCTTAACCTTTGATTTTGTAGGTATTTTAGAACAATACAATGTTATTAAAGGTCAATTTACTTATATTTAATATTTTTTTTACAATAACATTCACTCAATCACAAAAACAACAAGAATCGGGCTTGAAAAAAAATATCTCACTCGATATTTTCTTTCCTTAACTGATTATTAATAGTCTGTGGATTACATGAAAAAATCGTAATGCACAGCACTTAGCCGAGTGGGCGGTACCTGTCAATGAAAAATGTAATTACCTTTAGAACATTTCAATTGATAAAAAATTAAGAACTTCATGGGCACGAACTGTCAAAGTGGGCCTTTTATTTTGTGACAACTATACGCTTAATTAGGCTCGCCGCAAGTATGTTCGGGTGATTTTCCAGCCGCTTTTGATAGTTTCGTGTGGAGACCTCAATTTCCTCTGTCACAGTGCTCATACCCAGATGTGTGTTGATTTCGGTGTTTGTGATGAACCATGGGACATGCGCTATGGTGTTCTGTGCTCTTTGCAATATCATCAAGTTGGAGTTACTTGCGCTGCCCCATAGTTGTACACCGTACATCCAGGCGGGCTTTAATATTCAATTGTATATCAATAGTTTGTTGTCTATTGATAGCTTACTGTTGCGACCTAGCATCCAGTAGAGATTTCTATGCCTAATGTTGAGTTCTTCTCTCTTACTTTCGATGTGCTGCCTCCATGTCAGACGACGATCCAAGTGTAAGGCTAGATATCTTACTCTGTCCTGGTGGGGTAAAGTAGAGTTTTCCAGGTGCACAGGAGGGCAGTTTCCACCGCGAAGTGTGAAGGTTACCTGCACCGACTTCGTTATGCTTGCTTTGATCCTCCATTTATTAAGCCACTCTGCAATAGCGTAGTCCCTGTTGAAGTTGCTCTGCAGCCACATCAGGGTGTCGGTTGCTAGCCATTATTGCAGTGTCGTCGGCATAAGTAGCAATCGTGACTCCCTCCACCTGAGGCAGATCTGAAGTATACAGGGTGTACAATATCGGTCCCAACACTGAACCCTGAGGTACCCCCGCCCTAACCTGGTAGAATTTCGAGGTCGTATCACATTCCTTGACTTGGAAGATTCTCTTTGTCAGGTAAGATTTCAGCAAGATGAAGTAGCTGTGGGGAAGGCATGTCCGTATCTTACAGAGAAGACCATCATGCCAGACTTTGTCGAAAGCCTGCTGGATGTCTAAGAATGCAGACGAACAGTATTCTTTTTCTTCCAAGGATTTCCTTATCTTTTCTACAACTCGTTGTACCTGCTCTATGGTAGAGTGTCGCTGTCGGAAGCCGAATTGATGGTCAGGAACGATGTTATTATTTTCCAGCATTGGCATGATGCGGCGAAGAATTAATTTTTCACAGACCTTCGACAGTATGGGCAGTAGACTGATGGGCCTGTATGAGGTGGTTTGGGTTACTGGTTTTCCTGCCTTGTGTATCATCAGTATTTGTGACACCTTCCAAAGATCTGGGAAGTTTTGGACCCTTAAGATACCATTATAGAGCATTGTCAGGAAGACCAGCGCTTTTCTTGGTAATACCCTCAAGACTTCTTTTGTGATGAGGTCATATCCCGGTGCCTTTTTGTCTTTGAGATCATTAATTGTCTTCCAGACCTCCTGTACCGTGACCGGAACTGGTGGCAGCGACATTTGGAGGGGCTGAGCAAGAACAGATTCTACCTCTGCTTCAGAATCTGTATCACTAACGCGATTTGGAGTGAAAACATTTGATAAATGTTCTGCGAATAGGTCTACCTTTTCTTGCGGCGTGCGGGTCCAACCATTGTTAATTCGGAGTGGAGACTTTGCCACTTGTGGTCTGTCATAAGATTTCGTGAATTTCCACAAAGAGTAATTAGTGGCTGCAGTGGGTGTCAGAGATGCAAGTTGAGCCTCGAGAGTCCTGTTGTGTTGTGTAAATCTGATCTGAAGAAATAAAATTAGATAAAGAAAAATATTTTTTGTATGCATATTTATCTGCAGACACCACAAATGTTTACACATAAAGTTCACTCACTAACTGCCGCACTCAGAGACGTTTAACGGATACTTAAGTTGTTCCTTAGTAAACTTTAAAAGAAATTACCACTCAGAGTCGGTTAAATCAAAGTCAAAGTCAAAAATCATTTATTCTGTATAGACCATTTTAAGCGGAACTTACAAAACGTCAAATTATAAATATTTAAAACTAGAAGTAAATGGACCAATGGACCGATGAACTAAAGGATTCATTAACACCCCTTAATAACACTTAAAGTTAAGTCACACAAAACCGTTACTTAACTTTTAAGGATTGATTTTTACATCTATAGTGGAGTCAATTTAATAGGCCACATTTGACAATTCATCAAAATTCAACATCGCAACCTTGTAACGGCCCGCCGCGGTGGGCATCAAATTATATATTTTTCGTTTTGTTAGAACTGCACAATTGCTTAACTTTTTTCAATTACTATTACATATTTATTGTAATAATGACAGATACAAGTAATTTTACGTTTTGCTTTCACCAATAAACCATTCTAAACATAATAAACAATTTCTGATCTAAAGAACTGAACGTCATTACCTTGTCATTACAATGACACTAGGCATGTTACTCTAAAAATCGAAAGCTGATAAGTAGAATCGAATGCAATGATTACTTGTGAAGAAATATCATCATAAAATTAATAACCACGTTGTGACAAAAAATTTACTGATTGGATTTTTAGCATTGGTAACGGTCACCAATCATCCCCAAATAGTTATTTTGTAAATTTTTTTTTGCCTTTCTGGCTGTATATCTGTCTGTCTGTCTATCTGTATGGCAACTGGGGAACGCGGGATATGCTCTAAGCAATCGTACAACAGAACTGAAGACTTGAGATGGCGTGCGGTTTTTGTCGGGGTGGTATCCGAAGGAACTTCCGCCCGAAAAAAGGAATTTTAAACGGAATTCGAAATCCACGCGGGCGGAGCTGCGGGTAACAGCAGGCTAGTGTGAAATAAACTCATAAATATTAATAGGTATAATACCTATACGTTAAAATAAAATATTAGTAAGTAAAATGCTAAATTATTAAAAAAAACAGGCTTGACGAATCGAAACCTTTTATTGACTTGACCAGTTGATACTTTTACATTGCTTGACGAATCAGAACCAAAACGTAGGGAAAAAACACGCTTGACGAACTGGAACTTTCTTTGCACTTGACGAATTGAGTACTAAATCATCACCTCATTATGAATATAAAACTGACAAACGTCAAATGTGACCTATTAAATTGACTACTATAATAAACAGAATTATCAAATAGGTATTTAGGTCTTTACCTTTTTTTTTCGTGCGGAAATCCTCATGGATACCCACCCCGCGGCTGGCGGGGCAGGTTATGTCGGACTCTTACCGACTAAAACCGCACGCCGCCTAAGGTCTTCTGACGCCAGGGTGTAAAGTGGCCCATAGAGCATTTCCCTCGCACCCCGGCTTGACCCGGGTCATCTCCGGATCCGAGATGGCACCCTCGGGGGTCGAGTCGGAGGTCGTCAGACCGGCGACGCCTGCGGCGTCTGCACCCATAGCCGTCCGGGAGAGCTCACCTACGTCAGCCGGTACGAGAGGCCCCCATCCATCAGAATCCATTTTTCATCGCAAATAACAATTGCGTTTTAAAATTCCTTTATTTCTGTGTCTGTTGAACAATAATGTACAATGATTTGACGTTGGCTATATTGACATTGGCAGTTATCAGTGATGCCATAGAATAAAAGAGTCCAGAGGTTTTATTATCAGTATATGAAAATAGGTATTAACTTCATCTATATGTAAAAACTAACAGTAAAAGAACGGTTTATAACTTATATTACTATGAATAAAAGTTTTTAATATGTTTAATATTATTTTTCTACTTTTTACTGTTAACGCTTTATAGGTATGGCTACACCAACGCCCTATCGATACTGTGATTTTGTCACTGGACTGCTCTTCAAAAATTTAAAGCAGTCTTAACCAATGAACCCTTAAATTATGTCTCTGGAATGTGCCGCTAATTAACAGATCTAATGATAATTAGTTACGTATCAATTAGGACTAATTTAATGAACCTTTCTGAGTGCGGCAGTCAGTATTATAATATTATTATGTTTATGATCTGTTAACTCTTACTAAAAATATCTTTGTTTGACTAGGAATGACACCAAGGAGGATGTGTTTGTGCATCAAACTGCTATCGCCCGGAACAACCCACGCAAGGCAGTGCGCTCGGTCGGCGACGGGGAGGCTGTGGAGTTTGCCGTGGTTGCCGGGGAGAAAGGCTATGAAGCAGCCGGAGTGACTGGCCCCGGTGGTGAGCCGGTAAAGGGCTCGCCCTATGCAGCTGACAAACGCCGCGGTTTCCATCGCCAGTGAGTAGCTTATAGCATAGTGTGTAAGTAATTGTCTGTTGTGTTATCACCCTTCTACTTTCACAAATATTTTCAGGTATTACCCCCGTCAAGGAGGCGGACGAGGCGGTGAGGGCGCTCCACGTAGAGGTGGAATGGGACGTCGTGGACCCCCGCCCAACCAGGGGGGTGCACAGGGGGATGAAGGTCAGGAGGGAGGCGGAGCACCACCGCAACAGCGCAGTTACTTCCGACGCAACTTCCGTGGTGGACGCCGTGGTGGTGGCCCGGGCCCTATGAACCGCGGAGGATATCGACGTGTGCGCCCGCGTAATTTCCAGCAGGGTCAGGGTCCACAGCCACAGGCTGGCCAACCAAATCAGGCGCCGCGCCAGAATGGACAAGAGGGAGAGGCCCCAGCTTCTGCACCATCACCACAGCAACAACAGGCCAAGCCGAAGGCCCCCAAGCCTGCTGGTGCCTCTATTGAGACTACCACCAATGAGAGCCAGGCTTAAACACCCGGCAGCTGCACAGTGTGGCACATATGTAGTGCATGTTAATTCTAGCTGTGCCACATATTCATAACAACTTTGTCTTGTCTGTACAACTGAAGAGTGTTTTTTTTTAATGTTGTTGCAGAAGCTATACTGTCGTAAGGAATTCTGCAATCTTATCTTGATTGGAATGCTGGGGAAGGTTTAATGGAACTGCAATGTATCATGATCAAAAATGTGATATTTTAATTATTCAGAATAATTACTTTGATTTTTGGTTGTAATGTATTCATATGGTTCTGTATTATATTTGTCAAATTAAAGGGACTGTTAAAAACTATACAAGTTTTATGAATCCAAGATTTTAAAATTGGATGAACATTAATAATATGCAGGTTCCAAAGCCCCAAAGAAAAAAATGTATTTGAAAGGATGATTATTTTATTATAAATTTATATGGATGCATGTTTTGCCTTACAAAACTTTTTTTTTTGTATTAAAATCATTAGTACTCTGATGGACACTCTCAGAAATAAATACTTCTTTTTACCTGTGTGATAATAATTTTATAATTCCATATGTACCCAGACCTTCCCTGATAGGAAATGGGATCCTGGGAATGAGATGGTGAGATGCTAATATTTTAACAAGTGGTATTTCATTGTAGTTTAGTGTTATTGGTCTCTAGTCTCTGTTCCTATCAGGTTCAAGTTCTATCTGGTCTTTTTCCAGGAACGGGATCAGAATTCTCACACGCAAGAATAAAATTCAAACCCTGTTCTTGGAGACCATAGGAAACAATTCTAAGGTTAAACAGGACTGGAGCCAATGAGTTATTCTAGATGATAAGGACAGAACAATCCTTTTTTTTATCGTGCGGAAATCGTCGGCCATCAGGGGTAGTTATGTCGGAATCGAACCGACTAAAACCGGACGCCGTCTCGGGTCTTAATGAGGATCAGTCACATAACAGAACTTTTAATTTTTAATTAATGAAACGTATGCGCTACAAATTTCTAAGCATTTTGTTTTTTAAATGATTAAAATCCGACCAGAAATAACGAAGTTATCGAAGATTTAAAATCGGCTATTTTAAAACGCACACTCTCGCTGGATTTTTGTCGATGACGTCATGGCTCACATCGTGTGCGATGCCCTTTGATAAACAGGCCGATACATCAACGAAGAGCCTAAACCGCTGGACCTACAAACTTGAAATTTTGACAGTAGATGCTTTTTATGTTGTAGGAATCCACTAAGAACGGATTTTTAGAATTTTTACTCCTAAGGTGGCAAAATAAGGCATAAACATTTATATGAAAGTTCTTCATTTTCAATGATAGACGCATTAAATTTCATATACCTACTTCTGATTAGAAATAAATATACATGTATATCAGCGTTTTCAAAATTTCACTACTAAAGGCGTAAAATAGGCGATGGCTGGTTGCATGAAAGTCCGTTATTTTGAAAGTAAGAAGCACGAAATTTGATACAGCTGCTTCTGGTTAAAAATAAACGTACCTCGTGTAGAGTGCTTGTATACCTAGACATCCGTTATTTGGGAAAGTGTTCAAGTTTTGATGAAATGATGTCCATTACTTTTAGGACAGCACCTCAGCTTACCATCAAGCGGAGTGCAGTCAATTCGTCGGACTGACAAAAATAAAAACACCCCCAACCGGGGCGTTTTATGTTTGAATCGAACTGATTAAAACCGCATGCCGTCTCGGGTTTTCTAGCGCCGAGGTTACATAAGGTTGCCCAAAAGGTATGTCCCTCGCACCCCGGCTGACCCGTACCCTCTCCGGCTTCAAGATGTCCCCTCGGGTATACGAGCCACGGTGTCCTCTTCTTGCTCTTTATCTTTATCTTTATCTTTATCTTTATCTTTATCTTTGTCTTTAATCTTTATCTCCGATGGCCGACAGGGGTGATATCCGTGGGGATTTCCGCACGGGTTATATAAGTACTTGATTTCCAGCATGCCTTAAAATGCTTTCGAACCACTACAAATGAAAGAAATATTTCATATATTCTTAATACATCTAATAATAGGTGGGACCCGACGGTACCGTATCTCCCGTCCGAACTGAACAGTCCGACTGACTGAGGTAGTACCTCCGCCCTACAGAACACCGCAGCTATAATAACCATAGTGTTGTGTTCCCCAAGGTAAGTAGGGTAGCCAGAGCTCACTGTACCCCTCCTCCCCCCCTCTTCCTAGCCTCTCCACCCCTTCCTAGTCACCCCCCCCCCTTCCCTTCAGGGTAGACAGAACCCCTGGTGACACCACGTGTGACACCCCTAGTGTTGCACACGTCCATAGGCCACGATGACAGCTTCCCATCAGGTGGACCGTGTGCTTGTCTGCCACCTACGTAGTATAAAAAAAGAAAAAATACTTAATTCTATAATTTAAAAAAAATTCATGAAATATTTTATCCGAATAGCCCTATATTCTCCATAGCGGCGCGGGGCGGCGGGCGGCGACACGCTACGATGTGAGCCATGACGTCACAGGGTATTTCTACGCGGTGGCGAGCGTTTTTGAGATTACCGCACTAAAATAGCTATAACTTCGTCATTTTTGATCCGATTTAAATAATTTTTTTACAGAATTTATTGTTTTTTTTAGGTCTATAAAACTGCATACTCAGCTAAAAAAGTGACTGATCCTCATTACCGGGGTGTAAGCTGACCCACCTGTAAGCCCAAGCACCCCAGCTGACCCTGACAATTTTTACTGACATTTCAAACCGTATGGACACGCCATTCTGACGTCAGGTTGGCGCGCACAGTTGTGTATCGCTCCAACGTGTGGGAACTATGTTCTGGAACATACTAAACTGTACCTCATAATAAAACTACCAATAAAAAAATTAATCACGCGTGATATCCGTCAAATCAAAAATAAAATTTTTTACTTCTCATTTATTTGATTTAAACGAATGACAATTTGCAATAGGCGCTTTTTTTCGTTACATACATTTTTTTTATATTGGACACGTCAACATAACTTCACCTCGCCTGATGGTATAATCCGCGCGCGATGAAAATGTGAAGGAACCTTGTCAAAGTAAATCGAAAATGACAGTTCTCAAATAGCGTTAGCGTGTTAACACCGACTTTGTTCTTGATTGAAATATCTATCAAATGCCAGAACTATTTCGCGAGATTGACTACTCAAGATTTTACCCCTTTTTCCACTCATTATTAATCTTTAATCTATACAAATAAAAATTAATTGCAATTCTGTTAGTATTACAAAAACTCGAGAACGGTTGAACTGTTCTACCTGTCAGACATTTGATGTTCGTCCTATCACTCTCGTCGTCGTCGTTTCGGTATTTTTTGCACGATTACATGTAGATCCATGTAGATCAGATTAGAAAAGGCGGTATATTAAAGATAGCTGTTGCCCGCGGCTCCGCCCGCGTGGACGTTGATTTTCGCGTTTTATTGCCGGTTCTAATCAGCCGATTGTTATCAAATACCTATGCGTAAGATTTTGAGTCTAACCAAGACCTTTCTAATAAAAAAAACGCATCAAAACCCGTTCAGTTTTAGACTAATGGTAAGTTCACACGCGCGCGTTCAACTCTACATTCAACGTGCACATTCACATTCATGAGCGTGTAAACGGTACGCCCGAGCCCGTGAACGCGCCTGTGAACGTGAATGCCGTGAATCGGGCAAGTGTCGGTTTTTTGGCAAAGTTCAAAGGATGAATGTGCGGGCGCCCGGTTACTGTTTACACGCGCGCGGGCAGTTAGTCGCTCCCGCGCTTTCGCGGGAGCGACTAACTGACGGGACGGGACGAGACGATATTATATAAATCAAAATTAAACTCGTTTAGAAATCTAGTCGCACTAAAAATACAGCTTCGTTTTGTGAGCTTCGACATGAGTTTGCCGACGCTACGGCTAGCCCGCGGCCCACGTACGTCTCAGTTCCAAAAGGCAGCATCACATTCTGATCGCGCGCGGATTATAAGCTAAAGGTAAAGTCTCAGGATCGGGGGTCACCACCACATACACCGATAGTGCTACAGTGGTGGCCCTCAGCTTGACGACCTCATCAAATGCCAGTCACTCCGGCAGTCATCTTCCAAGGCAGCAATGACATACCATCCGGTCTCTTGCCATCGTCACGTACCAGTCCATTAGGTTCACGAACGGCTGGTACGCCGGCGGTGACGAGAGCACGGCGGATGATGTCATTGATGCAGGCTTGTCGCGATATACGGCCTGCGCTTCTGCTGCATGAAAGGCCATGGCGCCAAGGCTGTCGACGACTTCACTACAGTGGCAATGATGCGGAGAATGAAAAGCCATGTTTTTATGTTTTTGTAATTATCGATTCCACATTCTATGGGAACGATATTCGAAAATCGAAAGATTCATTTTCGATTATACTACGAGTACCTATATCGACGGTTAAAAGGCGAATTGATTCAAGCGCCATTTTGAGAACTTTACAGGAGAGCATTTTAAAGTTTTTTTTAAGAAAAAAAATCACTGTTCCTAAAGTATTTAATAAAAATGAAAAAATCGCCCCAATTAAGAAACGGTATATTTCTTGCTAATTTATGATTATATTATAACTAATAAAAGGTGTTTTTAAAGCAAGTTAGATGTAACTTGAGCCATTTTGCACAATCTTTGATCAGGGCAGAAAGGTCTAGGTATATACCTACACGATAACGATTTATGTATTCAAAGCAAAATAGTTTATTGTGTTCCTTGCTTCTTGAACAGATCAAGGATATCACTTACCCATTTGTCAACTGTTCATGGATACATGATTTAAATCACTTAGGTACCTACCTATTTGTCAACTGTTCATGAATAAATGAGTTAAACCACTCACCTAGTTGTAACTGTCCTAGGAGGAAAGACTCAACTTACACAGTATTATAATAACTATTTATAGCAAATTGTTTTAATCGCAAGATTTATTTGAATCTGAATTGAGGAAAATAGCTTAAAGGTAACAAAATAAATTTCACGATATAGGGAAAGCGAATTAAATGACACATCAATTTTGAGAAAAGTTACTTAAATAGATAAAATTGGTGCACTTTTAAGAACATGAGACTTTTAAAATCGATTTTGTAAAACGTAACAAAGAAAACAACGCTTTACGAATCAACTTTTGTTTTATTTATTCATTTACGTAAAATTAAGTAGGTATAATCCGCGCGCGATCAAAATGTGATGCTACCTTTTGGAACAGACGTAAGTGGGCCACCGGCTAGCCGTAGCGTCGGCAAACTCATGTCGAAGCTCACATAACGAAGCTGTATTTTTAGTGCGACTAAATTTCTAAATGAGTTTAATTTTGAATGCGAGATTTATAATAATAATTATAATATTGTATGATTGTATGTTTGTCCGCAAATTTTTGTGCGCGCAAAAATCAGAAACTACTGGAGGGATTTTGATCAAACTTTGTACGATTATAGTTCATAGTTTTAGGCAACACATAGGCTACTTTTTATTCAAGCTGGAACCCGTGGCTTCGCCCGCGCTTCGTTTTTAGGTCGTTTTTGGTCATATCTCCGGTTCTACTTAACAAATTACAACCAAACATACGGTAAATTTTTAGTCTAAGCAAGACCTTTTTAAAAAAAACCGCATCAAAATCCGTTTGATATTTTTTATCGCTATAGATGGACGTAAAAAGAACTGAACGGATTTTGATGCGTTTTTTATTAGAAAGGTCTTGGCTAGACTCAAAATCTTACGCATATTTGATCACAATCGGCTGATTAGAACCGGCAATAAAACGCGAAAATCGACGTCCACGCGGGCGGAGCCGCGGGCAACAGCTATCTTTAATATACCGCCTTTTCTTATCTGATCTATATGGATCTACATGTAATCGTGCCAAAAATACCGAAACGACGACGACGAGAGTGAAAGGAGATAGGACGAACATCAAATGTCTGACAGGTAAGAACAGTTAACCGTTCTCGAGTTTTTGCAATACTAATAGAATTGCAATTAATTTTTATTTATATAGATTAAAGATTAATAATGAGTGGAAAAAGGGGTAAAATCTTGAGTAGTCAATCTTGCGAAATAGTTCTGGCATTTGATATAGACTAAGATCCCACTGCAAAATCATGCATGAATCGAATATTTGGTAAAAACCAAATTTTACGCATATTTATGATTAGGAGAACATTTATTTACTAGGTTGCCTATCAAAATGTGGCCGCTATATGTTTAATTCAATTTTTGCTAATTCAATTTTTGGAAAAAAAATCCATCACATGGTTTTTAAATAAAATATCATCCACGTCACGGCAATACACAAAAGGACTCTGAAAAATCACGGTTGCCGTTGCGCACTTCGCCGTACCTCTTCGCAGCCAGGTGTAAACAGGTATGATTTTGATACATTTATGCAATCATAACGGACATTTATTATTTTTATATCAAATTAAAGCTAATTTTTTTCTGATTACTATAATATACGGCTGCCTAATTAAATCTGGCCGCAAATAATGGTTGCTGGCTGTTAAAGATGGTAAATATTTAAGTTAGAGTGAAAGAGAGCTAGCGCGTAGCCGCACTAGTCAGACGAGGATAGCGATTGCCAGCTGTATGACGCTTTGAAACCATTGCGCATGCGTCGGATGCTAGGGTTCTCAACCACCGGTTCAAACAGTAATAGGGACTACTGAATAAATACTCCAAAAGAAATGTCTTCTTTTTCAAAATGACAAAGAAAATTACAAAAAAAATTAATATCGGTGAAAAATAAAACCAAGGTTACTTATATAAAAGAAAATTTTATTGAACAAGTGCTGTTTGAAAAATTAAACATTGAAGCAAATAAAAATTAAAAAATGTTCGAAATTTTTTGTATTCTTCTTTATCTTTTGTTTTAGAACTGTAATTTTTTTTAGACACTTAGTATGATATCCAAAATCATCAGTAGATTCAATTGTCAATAAAATGTCATGATATTTATATTTTTTCTTACGACGAAATAATAACATTAGTGAACACTTTTTGAATAATGCATTATTGAAATCAAGTTCATTGGATTTTTTCTCACACAGAAAACACGCCTTCATCTTTATAATAATTATTTGTTAGTTCTTAGAAATAAAAGAACAATATACTACCCGCTCGCCCTAAGTTTGCCGCTGTCAACTGTCACGCGTTTGGCGTTGTCTCACTCACTCAATTCTAGCTCCAGTGAGATGACGCTATACTGACGTTATTTAGTCGCTATCCTCGTCTGACTAGTGATGCTACGCGCTAGCTCTCGTTCACTCTATCTTAAATATTTACCATCTTTAACAGCCAGCAACCCTTATTTGCAGCCAGATTTAATTAGGCAACCGTATATTATAGTAAACAGAAAAAAAATAGCTTTAATTTGATGTAAAAATAATAAATGTCCGTTATGATTGCATAAATGTATCAAAATCATACCTGTTTACACCTGGCTGCGAAGAGGTACGGCGAAGTGCGCAACGGCAACCGTGATTTTTCAGAGTCCTTTTGTGTATTGCCGTGACGTGGATGATATTTTATTTAAAAACCATGTGATGGATTTTTTTTCCGAAAAATGAATTAGCAAAAATTGAATTAAACATATAGCGGCCACATTTTGATAGGCAACCTAGTAAATAAATGTTCTCCAAATCATAAATATGCGTAAAATTTGGTTCTTACCAAATATTCGATTCATGCATGATTTTGCAGTGGGATCTCGTACTAATAGATATTTCAATCAAGAACAAAGTCGGTGTTAACACGCTAACGCTACGTGAGAACTGTAATTTTCGATTTACTTTGACAAGGTTCCTTCACATTTTCATCGCGCGCGGATTATATCTATAAACATAGGTGACATTTATAACCGCTAATAATCAGTCTTCAAATATATTTTTTTATATAGGACACGTCAAAATGACTTTACCTCGCATGATGGTAAGCTAAAGGCAAAGTCTCAGGACTGGGGTCACCACTACATACAGCGGTAGTGCTACATTGGCGGCCCTCAGCTTGACGGTCCCATCAAATGCTTTTTCACGCCCCGTTTAAAGGCCCCAGGACTATAGGAGGAAAGAAACACATGCGCTGGTAAAGAATTCCAAGTCTTTAAAAGAGGCACCGAACCGCTTGATTCTTGATGAAATTGATTCCACTGTGTGAGGGCGATACCTCAGCCTGACACGTACGTGTAGTTCTGTATAGGAAAGGAGAGGGTGGGACTAATTGGAAGAGCTCATCAGAACACTCGCCATGGTAGAGCCGGTAAAAAACTGCCAAAGATGCAATACGTAGCTGTAGAGGCTCGAGGGTGTTCGTATCCTCAGGACTCCCAATAATACGGACTTAACGTGCTGCAATCTGTCGAGAGCATCTAATAAGTACTGTACAGAGCCATCCCAGAGATGAGCACAGCACTGAGGTGACGGCTATGGGCCGATAATTGTCTAGCTCGGACCGGTCCCCTTTCTTGGGGATCGGCTGTACATTTGCCTCTTTCTAAGCGGGCGGCACTGTACCCGAGGTGTAAGATATGCGGTACAGATGCGTAGGCATTGGAGACAACTCTGCTGCACAATTATGTAGAACCACCGCAGGAACACCATCGAGACAACTAGCTTTCCGGACTGCATCGAATCGAATCGAACATCGCGTTGCCTGATATGAATATCAGGCATTGCGTGGTCACAAGTGGGCAGTGTCGGTGGCTGCATGCCGCAATCATCGATTCGGAAATTAGCCGTTAAGAGATTATTATAAACTAGCTGTTGCCCGCGGCTCCGCTCGCGTGGAAGTCGCTTATTGCATCCACTCCCACTCCTGCTCCCACTCCTGCTCCAGTTCCTACTTCCACTCCCACTCCCACTCCCACCCCCGCTCCCGCTCCCACTCACACTCCCACTCCCACCCCCACGCACACTCCCACTCCCACTGCCACGCACACTCCCACTCCCACCCCCGCTCTGCTTCCACTCACACTTCCACCCCACTCCCACTCACACTCTCACCCCCACGCACACTCCCACTCCTAATCCCACGCACACTTCCACTCCCACGCACACTACCACTCCCACGCACACTCCCACTCCCACTCACACTCCCACCCCTGCTCCCACTCCCACTCCCACCCCCACCCCCACTCCCACTCAAATCAAAATCCCTAAAAACTAATAACACCACTATCCACTAATCTTACTTGAACCCCACTCATAAAAAACATAATTTCATCTAAATAATTGATTGATTTATTTATTTATTTAATACTAGCTGTTGCCCGCGGCTCCGCTCGCGTGGAAGTCGCTTATTGTATCCACTCCCACTCCTGCTTCAGTTCCTACTCCCACTCCCACCCCCGCTCCCGCTCCCACTCACACTCCCACCCCCACTCCCACGCCCACCCCCACGCACACTCCCACTGCCACGCACACTCCCAATCCACGCACAATCCCACCCACACTCCCACTCCCACCCACACTCCCACTCCCACTCCCACCCCTGCTCTCGCTTCAACTCACACTTCCACCCCCACTCCCACTCACACTCCCACCCTCACGCACACCCCCACTACCAATTCCACTCCCACGCACACTCCCACTCCCACTCCCACCCCCGTTCCCGGTCCCACTCACACTCTCACCCCCACTCTCATTCCCATCCCCACTCTCACTCACACTCCCGCCCCCACGCACACTCCCACTCCCACTCCCACGCATACTCCCACTCCCACGCACACTCCTACTCCCACTCCCACCCCCGCTCCCACTCCATTCCCAAGAACAACACTTCTGATGATAACTAATGTAAACTCAAAAAATGAAATATTTTTGTTAAAAATACAAAAAAAAACTCAAAATCCCTAAAAACTAATAACACCAGTATCCACTAATCTTACTTGAACCTCACTCATAATTAACCTACTCATAAAAAAACATAATTTCATCTAAATTATTTATTTATTTAATATTTATGCACACATAATGTTAATTAGTAAAGAAAATGGAAGGTGGAAAGAATAGTAGGTACAATTATTATATATTTCACAATTTAATTTGTACCTAGTGTGATGTGGTTCATATGATTTTGTACGTCTTATCAGGCATGCGGTGATATTTTTATGTAACTGACAACATCTTCTATTATCTACCTGTGACCTTTAAATGAATTTTGAATTTTGAACTGTGAGTGACGTAACCTACGACAAACTTATTATTTGCGGTTAGTACAGTAATCGGGTCTAGGAATTGAACCGCAAAACTAAATTTGTCTTTTATTGTATGTACTTTTCCGGGATAAAAAGTATCCAGTGTGCTGCCCAGGATATTGAAGAATAATTATACCAAGTTTCATCGTAATCGAACCGGTAGTTTTTGCGTGATGCCTGAACAAACAGACAGACAGACAGACAGACAGACAGACAAAAATTTTTTTAATCACATATTTGGGTTCGGTGTCGGTCTAGTAACACCCCCTGCTATTTATTTTTTTGATATTTTCAATGTACAGAATTTTCACTTCTACAGATTTATTATAAGTATAGATTTATGCACACACAATGTTAATTAGTAAAGAAAATGGAGAAATGGAGAAAATGGAAAGAATAGTACAATTATTATATTACTACGATGAATCCTTCTAGGCAAGCGTGATTCATCGTAGACCACATCGTCACTTACCATCAGGTGAGATTGAGGTCAAACGTAAGCCTATCATGAATAAGAAAAAAAAATTCACAATTTAATTTGTATGTGATGTGGTTCATATGATTATAATATTGTACGTCTTATCAGACATGCTACGGTCGACAGTACCATAATAAGCTATTCATGTGCTACGGTGATACTTTTTTATAATTGACAACATCTTCTATCTACCTGTGACCTTTAAATGAATTTTGGATTTTGAATTTTGAACTGTGGGTGACGTAACCTACGACAAACTTATTATTTGCGGTTGGTACAGTAATCGGGTCTAGGAATTGAGCCGCAAAATTAAATTTGTCTTTTATTGTATGTACTTTTCCGGGATAAAAAGTATCCAGTGTGCTGCCCAGGATATTGAAGAATAATTATATCAAGTTTCATCGTAATCGAACCGGTAGTTTTTGCGTGATGCCTGAACAAACAGACAGACAGACAGACAGACAAAAATTTTTTTAATCACATATTTGGGATCGTTGTCAGTCTAGTAACACCCCCTGCTATTTTTTATTTTTTTATTTTCAATGTACAGAATTTTCACTTCTACAGATTTATTATAAGTATATAGAAGATATAATGAGATTCGAACGTAAGCTCGATGAGTTCTAGCCACCAGAGCAAGCCGGGTTTCGAAAAAGCTACAGCACCGTGGACCACATTCTTACTGTTCGGCAGATTGTGCAAAAGACCGAGGAGTACAATCAGCCGCTGTGTATGGCTTTTGTGGACTACGAGAAAGCCTTGGACTCCATCGAGACCTGGGCAGTTCTGGATGCTCTGCAATGGTGCCGCGTCGACTGGCGTTATATCAAGGTGATGAGATGTCTGTATGATACTGCCACCATGTCCGTCCAGCTCCAAGACCAGAAGACGAACCGCATTACACTACAGCACGGAGTACAGGGGGATGTCATATCCCCTAAACTATTCACTAACGCACTGGAGGACGTCTTTAAGACATTGGATTGGACTGGACGGGGAATTAAAACATACGTTCGGTTCGCCGACGACATTGTCATAGTTGTGGAGTCGCTGGAGCAGCTGGACGAGATGCTGCACAGCCTAAATGGAGCCTCTCGATGTATCGGTCTCAGCATGAACTTGGACAAAACCAAGATTATGTTCAACGAAAATGTCAGCCTGGACCGATCGACGTCGAAGGGTTGACACTCGAAGTTGTTCAGATATAAGTCTACCTTGGGCAAGTCAATCAAGCTTGGTAGAAACAACTTCGAGAAAGAAGTCGCCCGAAGGATCCTGTTAGATAGGGCAACATTTGGCAAACTGCGTCGGGTTTTCTCCTCACCCTTACCGCAATGCCTCAAATCGAAGGTCTACAACCAGTGCGTCCTACCAGTCATGACTTACGGTGCCGAAACGTGTACACTGATTGTGGGGCTAGTCCACAAATTTAAAGACGTGCAGCGGGCCATGAAGCGAGCTACGCTTGGAATTTCTTTGAAGCACAAAATTCGCAATGAGGTCATCTGACAAAGAACTAAAGTTACCGACATAGCACGCAGAATAAGCAAGCTGAAATGGCAATCAGCTGGCCACATCTGTCGAAGGACCGATGGCTGTTGGAGCAAACGAGTCCTAGAGTGGAGACCACGAGTCGGCAAACGGAAGGTGGGACGCCCCCCAGCCAGATGGACCGATGACCTGATAAGGGTAGCTGGGATGGACTGGATGCGGAAGGCGGAGATTCGGGTGGATGGCGTACATTGGAAGAGGCCTATGTCCAGCAGTGGACGTCGACAGGCTAATTGATTGATTGATAATGAGATATTAGTAATTTCAATAAAATCAATAAAAGTACCTGTAATAAACACAGCAGGGTCTCGTTTCAACTCGTATATTAATCAATCAGATACAATTATATACAGGAACACTTCTTAAATTTAATATAAACCAAATCCAATCCAACTTCTACGATTCCCCACAATCTAATTCCCTAATCCCGCCAACCTTCCACCACAGAGCCCAAATCAACCTTTTTTTATAGCCGTGCACCACCGACAACTCGTTTGCCGCCTTTTTGACTATCTTAAGTTGTCGGTGCTGCCGCAGCCGGTATCTACAAATATATTCTAAACTAGCTGTTGCCCGCGGCTCCGCTCGCGTGGAAGTCGCTTATTGCATCCACTCCCACTTCTGCTCCAGTTCCTTCTTCCACTCCCACTCCCACCCCCGCTCCCGCTCCCACTCACACTCCCACCCCCACTCCCACACCCACCCCCACGCACACTCCCACTCATACTGCCACGCACACTCCCACTCCACGCACACTCCCACTCCCACCCACACTCCCACTCCCACACACACTCCCACTCCCACCCCCACTCTCGCTTCCACTCACACTTCCACCCCTACTCCCACTTACACTCCCACCCCCACGCACACTCCCACTCCCAATCCCACGCATACTTCCACTTCCACGCACACTACCACTCCCACGCACACTCCCACTCCCACTCCTACTCACACTCCCACACCCCACTCTCACTCACACTCCCGCCCCCACGCACACTCCCACTCAAATCAAAATCCCTAAAAACTAATAACACCACTATCCACTAATCTTATTTGAACCCCACTCATAATTAACCTACTCATAAAAAAACATAATTTCATCTAAATAATTCATTTACCTATTTATTTATTTATTTATTTAATATTTATGCACACACAATGTCAATTTGTAAAGAAAATGGAAGGTGGAAAGAATAGTACAATTATTATATATTTCACAATTTAATTTGTACCTACGTAGTGTGATGTGGTTCACATCTTCTTTCTACCTGTGACCTTTAATGAATTTTGAATTTTGAATTTTGAATTTTGAACTGTGGGTGACGTAACCTACGACAAACTTATTATTTGCGGTTGGTACAGTAATCGGGTCTAGGAATTGAACCGCAAAATTAAATTTGTCTTTTATTGTATATACTTTTCCGGGATAAAAAGTATCCAGTGTGCTGCCCAGGATATTGAAGAATAATTATACCAAGTTTCATCGTAATCGAACCGGTAGTTTTTGCGTGATGCCTGAACAAACAGACAGACAGACAGACAGACAGACAGACAGACAGACAAAAATTTTTTTAATCACATATTTGGGTTCGGTGTCAATCTAGTAACACCCCCTGCTATTTTTTATTTTTTTATTTTCAATGTACAGAATTTTCACTTCTACAGATTTATTATAAGTATAGATTAATCACTTATACAAAATACAACAATTACACTATAAATCATCAACGTTACATATTATAATTATATTTATTATTTTATTTAATATATTATTAAAAAACCTTACAATATCAAGTTACCGGTGTTGCCGGTACAATAAATACATTCTGAATTAATCGACAGTTACACTATGAATTCCTTGCATTATTATATTAATATTTATTATTTTATTATATTATTAAGTAAACCTTACATACCCTATAGGAAATAAGTGTGATTCGCGCACGAATCGCAAGGACTTGAAATCCAACTTATTCTGGCATCACGTACCTAGTAGACTAAATTGACCTCGAATACCCGCGCGACATTCGTATTAAGGGTCCAAGTACCTACCCGCGTTGCCATTTTATTGCGAGGTGAAAGAAGTAAACTGATTTAAGTATGCCATAAGTTTAATTATTAAATCAATATAAAGGAATCAAACGTACAGATATTTATTTTATGCATAGAGAAAACTGTTCTAAATGGCATAAACACTAAAAATCGGTCAAGGATAATTAGCACAAGTCATTTATACTTCCATTACACTTGTTCAGGCAAGATTGATTCAAGCGACAAAGATAATGTTCAAATGTTCAAGGCAAAATGATTTAAGTTGCATGACATCAATAAATCTGGTTGAAGCAAAATGAATTAACATCCACGTTAAATTATTTAAGATCAAGTAAAACCAATTCAAACGGCAAAACCATTTTATTCCATCCAGGGATTAATGGTTTAAACTACAGATAGTAATGGGTCTATATACATGCTTTGAAAAAATCAACCAAAATTGCTACACTTGATACCTCGTAAATAGAAAAGATATCCAAATTCGTCATGGAGCCAAGCGCCAAAAAAGTGCTCAGATTAACCTCAAACCCGGCTCAAAAGACGCGGAAAAATTCCACGATTCCAATGATGTATATAACTCAATATCGCCCAAGGTGCGCTTGAATCAATTCGCCTTTTAACCGTCGATATGGGGTACCCTACTTAGAGCTGTAAAAATTATTATCCTAAATTAGACATTTTAAAAATCAAATAATGTGGTCTTTTGAGAATATGGTATACAGCGACGGAGGCAAACAAACCCTTCGGTTTCCCCAAATAGGTCACCGAAGCGTAGCCAAGACACAGATGCTGGTAAATCAATATCAGGCCCATGGAGAGCCCGATACAAACGTCCATCCAACTCTTTGCTCTTCCATACATCCCTGCGGTCATTAATACCTAGTCCCACAGGTTTGCGCCAGTTCTCTTTAGCCAGCGCGATCGGGGTGAGTCCGTTAATTAATTAATTTCATTTATTATGATAACTTTATTCTAAAGAAGCTCAATCATACCAAAACATGTAGGTAACCTAATAACTTGGCAGATTTGTCAGTTATGCCAATTTTTTTTTTCTCTCAATTCTATTTTTGTTCCTTAAAAATATGATTAATAAAAATTTTAAACACCGCAGAAGTCTTTGTTTTGTCCAACTTAAACCGCACAAGTCCAACGTGTAGTTCTACAGCCCTAAATAATTACATCAATGGCCTATTAAAGTAAAAATTAAGCCAATTTAAATCAATTTTCGAATTTACTAAACGTGAACGTAATACCTATTGAATACATTTAAGACAGTTATTTGTGTCTCCTGAAAATTTGACATAATTTACTTACGCGGTATTTTTTGTTGTATAAGCGACGATATCGAATATGCGTAAGATTTTAAGACTAAACAAGACCTATAAAAAAAAATCGTATCAAAATTCGTTCAGTAAGTAGTTTTTGCGTCCATCGTAAAGAAATATTTTCGTATTGAGAATCGTTCATATTAACATACCTACCTACCCAAGTATTTTTTTAGATACCTATCTCGAATGTACAGACACTCAGCTATTTACAATTTGTACATTACAATTTTATAATAGTAGGTATAGATGGATATTTTATCATTGTTGTTCCTACCTATAATACTTACAAGTTAACTTATAAAATAAACTTTCGGTAGTTCTAAAAATTTTTTCAGTACTTACGGAGTACTGAGAAAACTGTAGAGAGGTGTCTATTCTATTGTAGGTATACAAAACAACCTATTGGGGGATTTTTTGATCAAACTTAATACAATGAATAGTTCATACTTCTGGGCAACATAATATAGGCTACTTTTTATTATACAAGCTGATAATATCTGCGGTTCCGCCCGCGCTTCGTTTTTAGGTAGGTCATCATTTGTCATTAAATTTATCCCCGTTTCTATTTATCCAAATGCAATTAAACATACGGCAGATTTTAAATTAAATAGGTATACCTACGGTAACAGGTACGGTAAGGTTTTGGTTAGACGAGTGGAGACCAGTGGAGTGGAGAGTGGAGTAGACGTGAAGAGTGAAGAGTGGAGGAGAGAGTGGAGAGTAGAGTGAAATTGAGAGTGGAGCAGAGAGTAGAGAGGAGAGTCGAGTGAAGAGTCGTTTTATTAAAATATACTTGGTGGCGATACCAACTTCCACGCGGGTGAAGCTGGGGGTGGGAGCTAGTAATTAATAAATTATTATGAAAATGTTAATACTGAAATTTCAGGCATACCTACCTATTAGAATGGGATAGTACATCTACACAAAATTTATGAAGGTGCAGTACGATTAACTAATGTGTGATGGTTCGGGACTCCTGCCTCTTTTTTCGTGCAGATATCCCCATGGATACGGTCGGTATAGTCGAAGTCGAAACGACTGAAATCGCACTCTCTCAGGGGTTTTTTTTATACTAGCGCCGCGCCCGGGTATGGTGGCATACTGCGACGACATCTTACATCTATGATGAAGATTAATGGGAACTACCTACTTATGCATTAAATTTATAATTTGAACTATTAATGATGCGTCTATGAACGTTCACGGCGGCGGCGTTACCTCAGCGATCAAGAGGTAGGTAGGTACTTACCTTGACACGAGAGTGGCGGTGAACACTTCCGACTTCGAGTTTTGTTACATGCACAGCACAGTCAGTATAGTGTCAACACTAGTGAACGGTACAGTACGACTTAGCCGCGTATTTTCACCAATAACAGCCGATTGACATCTATCAAACAAAACATCGCTTTGTTGATGTAAGTGATATTTTACGAGTAGGTAAGTATATTATGTTTTCTCTGCAGAAGCATGGCTAAAGTTTTATTTTTCTTGATTCCGTTGCTGGTGTACCTACTTATATTGAAACGTGTCTGTGAATATTTCTTAAATATGGAATGCAATTGCTCTGTGCTCAGGTATTTAATCAACCAAAATTTCTGATAGCTTATGTAGGCGTTAAATTTTTAGATTTAGATTGTTTATTATTATGGTTTGATTATGTGTATGAGTATTATATTTTAGTGATCATTATAATCTGAAATCCTAAATAACATAATTATATTCTACCGTCTAACGATTTATGGTTATTTTATGGGTTTAAGTGCCTACTGAATTCTAATCATAATAGGTATAATCCTCGGTGAAATACAGCCATAGAGTAATTTAGATTTTGTTTGTTTTCATTTTAATTATTTTGTTTATTGTGTTTTATTTTGGGGTATCCAGTAGACATGTCCACTGTGATGTATTCTCTTGAAATGGCCTGCTGAGGGTTATTCCAATGCTGCAACAAGGTTTATGTTGCAATACTTACAAACTATAATGAACGACTTACTGTTGAATTCGAATTAGGCGAGAGGTCGTAACTGTTAGTCATAATAACATAACGTCTATCGTGGAAATATCACTAGCTGGTAGATAGGTATTAGTATAATAATAATAATATTATAGGACAGTTGTATCTAGACTCAAACTATTCATGCGAATAAACATAGGTACTTAATATTTGCACTGCCATACACTCAAAGCAATGCATGCAAATATTTACACTGAGCGGATATCAAATCCGCGACCTCCGAAATTTCGTAGCAGTCGCATATTCTACCTCCACGCCACAGAGGTCATCAAATTGATAACGTAGTAGGTACCTACCTAGGAGTATTAACTTTTTAAACTACTTTTTACCATCACGTTTTCCTACGTAAAAACCAATATCATACAATATAAGTAATATTATTATTGTATGATATTGGTCTGTGGTCGAATATAAACTCGTACCTATAGCATATTATGCTATACGAGTATAAATTGATAATGACTACCAATGCTACTACCAGTAATCCCATTTATTTAATTTCTCGTGTTATATTTCAAGTAGATAGGTAGGAACTTAAGTAATTTATCGATTAGGTAATTGTGTTGTTTGTGCCACTGCGCAAGGCTAATGGGCTGATGACGAAGTAGTGATAACTGTCTGTATCTGAACTATATTATGGCTGCAGTCATGCATGAGTGTGGTCATTAGTAGCTATGCCCCACAGATACACTCGCCGTAGATGTCTCCCGGTTCAAATACCGCCTCGCATTTTTTTATACCACTTGTGGCAGACAAGCTCATGGCCCTCGCAATACCCGGACCCGCTCACCAGCATCATTGAAGTAAAGCCATGCAGTACTTTTTGAGTTAATCCCGGACATACAGACAAACAGACAAAAATTCTAAAGATTATTATATTTTAGGCTTCGCTATCGATTGTAGATCACGCCCCAAGTACTTTACTGTCATTTTATTATATGTATTAGATATTTACTGATAATTATACTAGTTACTTAGAAATCAGTTATTTTATAATAAGTAGGTAGACAAAGACATACATACCTACGTAGGTATCTACTTTATTATCTAAGTTATGTACCTACCTATACAAATAGTATCTAAAATACCTAGGGAACAAAAAACCACGCTTCAATTGTTAGGTTGGTTTCCTATTGAGGTGTGTTTTTAAATAACTATTGGTTTTTTATACTTAAGTTTTATTTTTAACTAGCTGTCTCGGCGAACTTCGTACCGCCATATTTTCCACCCGCGTGCAATTCCGTTCCCATTCCTGTTCCCGTTCCCATTCCCATTACTATTCCCATTCCTATTCCTATTCTCATTCCCATTCCCATTCCTACTACTACCTACTACTACTAAATACTAATCCCGTAACGTAAACATAAACTTCTCTCACATAATAGAAAAAGATTGTATGAGAAAAAGAAAAGTTACTTTCTGAAACTTTCTGTACAACTGTTTTATTTTTTTTTTCGTAAGAACCTTCTCCCGATAATAACAAACACAACAAAAAAAGAATTAGTGAAATCGGTAGAGCCGTTGGTGAGTTATGCGCTTACCAACACATTTTGCGATTCATTTTTATATTATAGATTTATTGTATTGTCTTCGGTCCTTGATAATATGCATAATTTCTTATCAATCTGACGATTGTTCATGCGTAAAGTATAGGTACTAGGTATGTAGTTATAATAGTATAGCATAGAATAGACTAAGCAGGAAATTACGATATTACCAGTAGGTATAGTAATAGATTAGTAGCCTTTGTCTAATATTCTTAACGACGCGTCGTCGTCGGTCGAAGGTAGGTAAGGTGACTGGGGGTAAGATAAAAAACGGGGGAAGATAAAAAATATATAATAACGCCTAATACCAGTGATTTTTTTTAAATCTGGCAATATCGTTGTGGACACCATTATGTCTTGCCCCGACCCGCAGTCTGCGTCAGTCGCTAAGTGAGGGTGCGGGTGTGTTATTTGTCATTTTTCCGTAGATGACATTTCCTGCGTAAAATTGAGTTTTTCAATCTTACCCCGCTCGCTGTATCTCCTTACACATGTTAGTAACAAACATTTTGTTTTGATATTCGTAATTAGATTTGGAATGTAATATGCTCTATAATGTAGTCATTATAGACCAGTGCCGATAGCTATGAAAATGGTAAAAAGTAAAAAAAATTTATAGTAGGATGAAACCTGTTGGAAAAGGAGCAGAATACAACAAAAATGAAAGGAAAAATAAATTACGGGCGATCTGAGGTCGGGAAGTGGGGAGGGGGGTGAGTTTTAAGGGTAAAAACGGTTTATCTCGATTTCCGGCAAAACTACAAGCCCTATGGAAAAAAGTTACATTACAAAGTTGTAGGTAATAAAGAGACCTACAACTTTTGTATTTACACTTTTTTCACATAACCTCAAAATGTATGTGAAAAATTCAAATAATCAAGTTTTTGGGTTTTTATTTTTATCTTAAGCAAAACATATTTGTTTACCACGAAATTTGGTGAAAACTTAGCTTTTTATGTCCCAAAGATACTGTAATTTTTTTGATTCGAAATATTCTTTTTTACAGATTATTTTGACTAAATATCGAAAAACCACCCCAATTTTCAATCGAAAATTCTCACGTCAAAATATCAGCTTTTTAAAAAAAGTAAAAGAGATTTTCGTTCTTTGAAATCTCTTCTTTCTGATAATGTAAAAATATATATACATTGCTATGGTAAATGTTCTCAGAAAATGCAAAGAAGAAAAACTCGAATTCGAAATTAATATTTTTGTATTTACTCATTTCCTCGCTGAGGTGGGATGAAAAGTTACATGTTGCACTATAACTTCATGGTTGCACTCGAGTGCATAGATTTTTCACCTTGTGCACTTTTGATTCCCTCGCTTTGTTTGAACTTTCCCCTGCAAAATTTAATGGGGTAAGATGGTTATATAAAACCTTCCATCTTACCCCGTTTATGAAACTCGTACAAAAGGTCAGGGGTTCTCAATCTGAAATACACGGTGGTATCCACAACATCGTATCAAAAACTTGTATCATGAAATTAGTACATAATTCTAGACTCTCTAGTGTTAAACCGCTCGTCGGCTTAAAAAAAGTCAGATGCTCTCTACAAAAGTGAAATACCTACACGATTAAAATGTACCAAGGTATGCAGCTGATTTTTAAGCAGATGAATAAATTCTACGTTAAGGTGTCCAGAATTATGTACCTACCTTCTGAATCCAGAATGGTTAAAGTTTTCATTCTGAAGTCCTTCAATTTGTATGTTCTATTCTAATCATTCGAAAACCACTGTGGTCACTTATTTAATCAAATTAGGGATACGTACTGTTAGGGTCTTGTTAATTTGCTCTAATAATTTCCTTTGTTTTATTAAAATGTAGGTATCAACCCGAGTTAGACTCGACAGTCATGCATGAGCATGATTACTTAATTGTTTTAATATCCATTTAAAATATTGAGAACCCTTGACTGCCAGCCGTTTGAACGGGGTAAGATCCATATATTTTATTTGATAAATGTTTTTTTCTTGCATTTGGAATGCGATTTTTGAATATACCTAACTGATTTTCAAGTTATTTAGGTTATTGAAGCAGAAGGTTTATTGATCACCACACAAGCATAATGACCATAAATACGATTTTAGTCACTATTTCAATCTTACCCCTTCAGAGTTTCATCTTCCCCTACATATTTTTTTTCTTAATACCAATTTTACTAACGTTTTTTTCATAAAATATTGTTTCAAAAAGATTGCTGTCAATATTACAGAAACAAGTTGACTATAGGTACTTTTTTACCCAAAACATCATTTTATGCATTTGACTTAAATTCCTTTGTTTCACAACAGTTTCAAATCAACACTACTCATCTCATCAAAAACCCGTTCACTCTTACCCCTACTCACCATATGTATGATTATGAACCATGGTATGAATATCTATACAATATGTTATCTACTATTAAAAGGTCACTTAGGTACCTACTTTACGTGGCATAGATGTTGACCTTTTAATCGATTCGTATAAGTACTTACCGTTTAGGTCTGTAGATGCTATTTGCAATGATCATAAACCTACATCATAAAATTATACTAGCAAGCAACACATGTCATGGTTTGTGTTTTTTATAAATGTTCATTTTTTTTATACCACATAGACCGGTGGCAGACAAGCACTCGGCACAACCTGATGGGAAGCGGTCACCGTGGCCTATGGACTTGTGCAACACCAAGGGCGTCACCCACGCGCTGCCTACCCTGAAGGGATAGGGCGGGAGTAGGAAAGGATGGGGAGGGCTATGAAGGGGCGGAGGGAGGAGGGGTACAGTGAGCTCTGGCTATCCTACTTACCGCCGGAAACACAACACGATGATTATTATGGCCGCGGTCTTCTGTAGGGCTGAGGTACTTCCCCAGTCGGACAGCTCATTTCGGACGAGAGATAACGTCGTGTCCTACCTCCTACTTCTTCTTACATTGGGTCTCAAAATACATCTAGCTTCTTCTTCTATATATAGACACTTAAAATAAAACTGTGGAGAGGTCAATTCTGTACATTGAATATATCTACAAAAATAAATATTAGGGTATGATTGCCAATCGGTACTAATGCAATCAGTAAATTTTTGTCTTTCTGTCTGTCTGTCTATCCTGTCATACAGACAGTGCACGCACGGATCAAAAACTAATGGAGGGATTTTGATCAAACTTGATACCTGTGGCTTCGCCCGCGCTTTGTTTTTGGGTCGTTTTTGGTAGGTAATATCTCCTGTTCTATTTTTAACCAATTATAACCAAACATACGGTAAATTTGAGTCTAAGCAATACCTTTCCGTATGTACCTACCTAAAAACAGCTGAACGGATTTTGATGCGATTTTTTATTATTATAAAGGTTTTGATTAGGTAGACGTGTGGAGCCCAGACGCCCAGTAAAGTGAAGAGTGGATTGGAGAGTGGAGTGGGAGAGTGTAGTAGAGGGCAGAGTGGAGAGTGGACTGGAGTGGAGTGTGGAGTGTGAAGTGTGGAGTATGGAGTGTGGAGTGAGGAGTGTGGAGTGTGGAGTGTGGAGTGTGGAGTGTGGAGTGTGGTGTGTGGAGTGTGGAGTTATTTTTTTCCCCTTTAAACTATAGCGTATTACAGTGGCCATGTTGGTTTTTTTTTCGCGTCACCTATCTAAGAACACTTGGGCTACCGAGATGAATCTAACGTTTGTTAATTAAAGAAATCCGTCCAGTTGTTTGGAAGATATAAGGTAATAAAGAATCTTACAAACATAGGTATATACATACATACATACATACAAGATACGCGCTAAAAAAATACAACCCTTCTTGACAGTCGAGTAATTAAACGAGGATTTCAAAAAGGTATATCATGACCAAATTTTAATAAAAAAAATGTCATTTTCATCTATAAAAGCAAATACAAGTTAGGTACACCCGGATTGAGGTTTGTGAACTTAGTGATGAGTGTATACGAAAACTTAAAAGTATAAAATAAAATAAAATAATTTAAAAAATCAATAAACCCAACTGCGTAAAAAACTAAAAAGAAAAAAAAACAAGCACTTAGGAAGTCCTGTGGCCTAGAAATATAAAAACTGTACAGTTGGGATTCATTATTCGTGGGGCCAATCAATTTTTTCAATGGATACCGACTGTTAAGTTGTTATATTTTTAGGCCACAGGACTGCCTAAGTGCTTGTTTTTTTTTTCTTTTTAGTTTTTACGCAGTCGGGTTTTTTGATTTTTTAATTTAATCATTTATTTTATTTACACTCGGAGATGTCCATGCAACACTGATACCTACGCATTCGAGACTGAAACGGAATCCTATCTTATTTGTGTTGGTTGGTATCACACGCGGGCTACATACGGGTAGAGAACACCGAGAATTAGCCCTAATGCGCCTAAACCCGTCGATCCTTTTCATTGGGCATGGTAGAACCACGGAATAAAGAATACCTAACGAATCGCGTTGATTTACCTTCTGATACGTTCCTAGCACGGTCATGGTATGATACTGTGTAATGGGTAGAAAGCATTACAACACAGTACCTAGATACCTAGTCCTACTAACTCACACATAAAGTGTATGAATAATCATGATCAGGTTATTCATTCATAATCTTCAGTACACATACCTACGTAACATAACCAACAGGCTCTACTTTACAATTTTATTAAGTACTAGCTGTTGCCCGCGGCTCCGCTCGCGTGGAAGTCGCTTATTGCATCCACTCCCACTTCTGCTCCAGTTCCTTCTTCCACTCCCACTCCCACCCCCGCTCCCGCTCCCACTCACACTCCCACCCCCACTCCCACACCCACCCCCACGCACACTCCCACTCATACTGCCACGCACACTCCCACTCCACGCACACTCCCACTCCCACCCACACTCCCACTCCCACACACACTCCCACTCCCACCCCCACTCTCGCTTCCACTCACACTTCCACCCCTACTCCCACTTACACTCCCACCCCCACGCACACTCCCACTCCCAATCCCACGCATACTTCCACTTCCACGCACACTACCACTCCCACGCACACTCCCACTCCCACTCCTACTCACACTCCCACACCCCACTCTCACTCACACTCCCGCCCCCACGCACACTCCCACTCAAATCAAAATCCCTAAAAACTAATAACACCACTATCCACTAATCTTATTTGAACCCCACTCATAATTAACCTACTCATAAAAAAACATAATTTCATCTAAATAATTCATTTACCTATTTATTTATTTATTTATTTAATATTTATGCACACACAATGTCAATTTGTAAAGAAAATGGAAGGTGGAAAGAATAGTACAATTATTATATATTTCACAATTTAATTTGTACCTACGTAGTGTGATGTGGTTCACATCTTCTTTCTACCTGTGACCTTTAATGAATTTTGAATTTTGAATTTTGAATTTTGAACTGTGGGTGACGTAACCTACGACAAACTTATTATTTGCGGTTGGTACAGTAATCGGGTCTAGGAATTGAACCGCAAAATTAAATTTGTCTTTTATTGTATATACTTTTCCGGGATAAAAAGTATCCAGTGTGCTGCCCAGGATATTGAAGAATAATTATACCAAGTTTCATCGTAATCGAACCGGTAGTTTTTGCGTGATGCCTGAACAAACAGACAGACAGACAGACAGACAGACAGACAGACAGACAAAAATTTTTTTAATCACATATTTGGGTTCGGTGTCAATCTAGTAACACCCCCTGCTATTTTTTATTTTTTTATTTTCAATGTACAGAATTTTCACTTCTACAGATTTATTATAAGTATAGATATAAAAGTAGGTATAGATGTTTTTTAAATTGATTAACATTCGAACCAAGTTCGTATGTTATGAGTAAGTACTCTAACATTATCGACATTACCAATTTTCATTCATGTGTATCGCTTGTGTTATTCAACGTAACTATAATTCGTAACATAACTGTAAATCAAGGCTACATGAAACTTGAACATAAACATTTTCCGCTAGGCCAATATGTACGCAGCAGGTGGTATTCATGAAATAGGTATACGAGTAAGTATACAGCATTTGATTCACCAAACCAATAAGAACAAGATTTTGTGTAGGTAGGTACCTAATGTTCTTTGCGAATATAACTTACACGTATTTTTATTTTGTAGGGGTGGGGAGGTTGGGATGAAGTGGGGGAAGGTGGGGTACAGTGAGCTCTGGCTACCCTGGCCTAATTACCGGCGGGAACACAACACGATGGTTATTATGATTATGGCCGCGGTGTTCTGTAGGGCGGAGGTACTTCCCCAGTCGGACAGCTCATTTCGGACGGGAGATACCGTCGTGTCCTACGTCCTTTCTATTTAATTATTCCATCACGACTTACTCATCATCATCACAGGACAGCGAATGAAATCTCAGTATCTGTTCCTATGTGGCATCCGAGGCTTAAACCTCGGAGCCCGGGCAAGCAAAATATAAAGTCTGTATGATTTATAGCTCCAACTCTCTCTTTTTTATACCACTTACTTAGGTGGCAGACAAGCATATGACCCACCTGACAGCAAGCGGACGAATGCAACACTAGGGGCGTTATACTCGCGTTGCCGACACTGTAAAAACCTTCCAATGACCTTCTTTAAGAGCCCCATACTGTAGACTCTTGGTAAACCACCTCCACGAGGTGCACTCAGGCAACGGAGGCAAGCAGCGCCTCCCACTCGCCACAGGAGACGCTGCTATCTGCGGAAGAAGGCTGCTCCGAAGCTCTCCACGTGTCCGTCTGACTAGCAGAGGGCACAGTGGGGAGCAGGTGGGGTGGGGAGGGGGCGCGATGATTCTGCGCGCGCAGACGGTTAAGATTGATTACGCAATGGCCGCCTGTTATTATACACCCCACCGTCGCGCGTCGGTGAGGTGGCGTGATGCTCGCCCCACACCCCTTTCGAGGGGTCGAGGGGACCATCCTAAAACCGTAGATGACCTGGGGTCAGCTGGGGTGCGAGGGATATGCCTAGAGCGTAACCTTACACCCCGGTAATTAAGACCCGAGACGGCGGCGTGCGGTTTTAGTCGGTTCGATTTCGACACAATCACCCCTGATGGCCGCCACTATAGCACTAACGCTTAACATCATGCGAGGTTAAGTTATTTTGACGTGCCCTATTTAAAAAAAAATAGTGAACGCTATAATGCCTCGGAGAGCACATTAAGCTGTCGGTCTCAGTAGTACCTACTATAAAAGGTATATCATGACCTTAATTATCAAAAGTATAAATTACGATAGGAAGTGAAAGGAGTAACTAAGTATGTACAAATAAAAGTTTAGGTGTCGAAAAATTCCTCACCATCGATGTCGACTGGATTATTAGGTACTTACTATTTTAAAGACTACTATTAGGTATTCTGTGTGTAAGTGTGTGTAAAATTTCCGACCACTTGGTCTAACTACAGAACATCGACCGCCATGGCTCGGAGAATGGTCAATGCCAGATGGTGGCAATGAACATGATTGAGAGATGTTTACACTATTGAAAAAATCCCGTTCGGTAAAGTCTATAGGTAAAAATAAATATATTTGTTTCTAAACTACGAGTTTATAGACGATGGCCTAAGGCGGACTATTCAAAGTTGTAAAGTACCTGCAAAATTAACTGCAGATGCAGACAGACAGTATGTACCTGCCTACCTACTGTTACAAAACTGGACGATGAAGGTCGCACAAATAATAAAAGTGGACATTGTTATTAAAATGAGATTTATTTAGATACCCTTAAAACAGAATGTCAATAGGTAGGTATCTAGAATCTAGACGTCATTATAAACTTGATTTATTTGAAGATCCACCGTCGACGATCGCAGCACCTTCCCTCTCCCAATCACAGAACGAAACTTTTCTTGAATTTTAGCCCTCATCTCTGCTACAATCGGACCTCCTTTCTTAGAACAGCTAACCTCCTTAAAAATATAATTAAGTAAGTACTTAATGTCTTTGTTACCACTCCTCAGTCATTGGCTACTATATAGCTATTATTGCTCGCGGCTCCATACGCTTTCCACAGGGAGCTATTATGACAGACTATAATGTCAAATTTCAATCACATCTATATGTGAGTCGTCTTTGTGTCAAAGAGTAACAAACAACCATTCAATCTCACAAACTCACCCCACGAGCCTTTCCCTTACATTTTTTAGGCGTGTTGGCACTAGATAAGTGCCCGAGAGCGTTCTTCTTATCTTCATTACGAGATAATTTCAAAGTGAAAAGTACTTCAATATGGTATGGTGTGTACCTATACAAATTCTTGTTTTCCTTCCGTAAAGTTCGACCCTGACTTTTACAAGCATGTGATGTCTGTGTCATACACCTGTAACCTGTAACTCGAACCTCTTTGTCATATAATTATACCTATACGAGTAAAAGCTTTGAGTTGCCATTTGCAGTTAGAGCCAGATGTTCTTTCCATGTCGTCTAATAATATCGTGTAGGGACAGAGCGACAATTATGGCGAAAAGATATGCTGGGATTATGTTGTTTTAATTATAACTAATTAAAAAGCCCACCCCTTAACTCCTACCACTAACCTAACGCAAGTAGGTACGAGTGCTGGCAACAGACAGAATATTCACTAATTACTTAGGATTTCAGTAGTTTCTATCATACAACAGAACTCGTTCAGAAGTTGAGTTGACGTATCGAGACAACATAATAATATGATATATATCTACATCAGTTTGAGAACATGTTTGAACGTTTGTTAGGTAATCAATCATGCTCAAACAGATGAACGGATCTGGTTAAAATTTGGCACCTACAGGAATAGATTATAGCTTAGAATAACACAATACTTAATACTTATAATATGTTATGCTTTTATCCCTGAAACAGGTTCCCATGGGTCGGGGACCGATCGGTATCAGAATTGTAATCCGTTCGAGCCACGCTGTCATAACACAGTTCGTTATTAAAGAAATTAAGAATCTGACTTTCTTTTTACCCGACTGCGCAACGCAAAGGAGTGGTAATGTGTTTAACAGCCTATGTATGTATGTATGTATGTATGTATGTATGTATGTATGTATGTTTGTATGTTCCTTTGAAGCACTATACAGACCAAACGCCTAGGCCGATTTTCATGATTCACACGTCAATCGATTCCTCTTAGTCCGGCGAGTGTCACTAAAGACATGACGTCAGTGAAAATTCAATATGGCGACTACTAGCCGCCATATTGTGAAAATAAAAAAAATGAAAGTCAGCAAACTATGTCAAGTGGGGTATCGTTGAATAGGTATTTAAAAATCATTTTTAGTTTCCTTTCAACATTTTTCGATTCCATTGACTATTTAGGATGTATAGCGATTTAAAGTTGCGTAACAACAATTCATAGGTTTTTATTAGACAGTGGAAAGTCCAATTGGGTAAATAGCTGGCTAGGACACTTATAACTAAAAAGTATAAAATAAAAAAATATAATTTAGAAATTAAAAAACCCGACTGCGTAAAAAACTAAAAAGAAAATAAACAAGCACTCAGATGTCCGGTGGTCTAGAAACATAACAACTTAACAGTCGGGATCCATTGAAAAATAAGATTGGCTGTTGAATAGTGGATCCCGACTGTTAAGTTGTTATGTTTCTAGACCACCGGACATCTGAGTGCTTGTTTTTTTTCTTTTTAGTTTTTTACGCAGTCGGGTTTTTTAATTTCTAAATTATGTTTTTAAAAAACACTTTAAAATCTACTTCAAGAATGTGACAGATTCCATTTGATTTGTTGAGTGATAATTGAGTCAAATCTTACAGCAGATGCCTGATCAGATCGCTTCCTTTCGTCAGAAATATTAGGCGTTGGCACACGTGGAGGAGGCGTATTTTTGCCAGATTCATTTTCAGCAGTCGTACCTGATGACGAACTGGAAGGGACCTGTAAAAGATACTTTAGTTATGACTCATAACTCATTTATTCATAAGCGTGTTGTAGAAGTTATTGATGTAGGTATGATTGATGTCGGTCAAACGTTCCGATAAAAACCGTTCAGTCAGACCTAAAGAATGATAAGGAGTACAATGACATAGACTTTGGACTCCGAGGTGAAGCCTCGGATGTAAACGGGTATATCGCGAATATTATGATTAATGGATGTCACAATCACAGAATTCATTATAAATCAGTTCTTGGGGCTTGAGCTACTCATAGTCATCACATCTGAATTGGTCTGAATCGAAATGCAAGTGGGCCGACTCTAGTGTCATCAGTTGTATTATAGTTGTATTGTTTAACGCGTTCGGTCCATAGGTTTCATACGTTCATGGTTTCTACAATACCAACCGGTATTAAAGAGATCCTCTTGACTTTTTCAATAACACATGTCGCATTATCGGGTGGGTATAATATGGGATCAATACAGAGCCTGTTGTCTTCATTCGCGTTGAATATGAAGAATGAACTTGCCAAGGGCGGGAGGCATCGAACAAGAACATGGCCAGCTGCTAATATAGCACAAGCCAGTGCTAACCCCACAGCGATAACAGGTGCATAGCCAAGGTATTCTACTGGTAAACTACATTCAGCTTGACGTTCATCAAACCTGCGAAAACCTTAAATAGTTATGTGTTCAATAGTGACAGCTTTTAATCATGAACTAATGAAGTAGCCTACTTAGTTGGCTACTTCACTAATTCTACTAGGCTAGTAAACTATTGAGCACAGTGAGTAATTTAAAGGCACGAGACATTGAAAAAATTTACCATTGCGTGAAACATACAAAGTTTTCACCTCGACCAGTGAGAAAAGTGATTTAGGTCACAGGTGTGAGGTTTCTCAAAGTATCGCGTCCACGACGCGTCCCCGTTCGACGCTGCTATTTGCTACTTCAACTTATGATGGACGTTAATAAAATTTATGGCAAGAGATTAAAATTTCAAAACAATGTACCTACTTGAATACTGGGATAGGCAGTAGGTATATTAATTTGCTGTGTAGGTAGGTAAGTGAATAGGTAGATACCAGGTAGATAAATACTTCCTTGCTTTATCATTATTATATTAACGAAATATAGGTAGTCTTCTTACTCAGGTGTCTAGCAGGGTTACAACAGGCTTTCTTTAAAAGATTACTATGTAGGTACTTACTTACTTTTAGCAACATTCGATTACTAGGTAACTCCGAGGGGGCCACCTCGAAACCGGAGATGGCCCTGAGTCCGCCGGGGGTGCAAGGGAAATGCTTTATGGGTGAAGTGACTGCCATCTGACCTTCACATTCCACAACTCACTGGAGATCGATATAACGAAGTTCTGTGATTAGACCCGGATGTCTTCAGGGCTCCAACTACACGTAGCGCATACAACTTACAGCTGTTCGTAGGTATGGCAACCAGCCCAACCAGGACAGACGATGTATTATATACAATTATAATTAGTTAATACCAATCTCTGACACCGCAGTTTTTAATACCGTCACAAACAACCCCGCTCGTAAAGCAAAACTCTTGGCGGTCAATGATACACAACGTCTCATTTCTGAAGTGGCACTTCTGAGCAGGCATCTTCTTTCTAGCGGTGGTAGCCGTGACTTGATACATCTCTGCCTGAAATTATGATCTAATTATAAGGCTTTGATTGTGCCCATGCCAGACTTCTTATGGCGTTACTGTATAATTCATGGCGCGACGTAGCCATCCTGACCTGCAAGCAAGGTTTTGGTCAGATGGCAGTAGTACCCGTTAAGGCGTCCAAAAACGCTCGGATGTTTTTTTTTTATACTACTTAGGTGGCAGACAAGTACATGGCCCACCTGATGGGAAGCGGTCACCGTGGCCTATGAACGTGTGCAACACTAAGGGTGTCACACACGCGCTGCCTACCCTGAAGGGAAGGGGGGAGGGCTGGGAAGGGGTGGGGAGGCTAGGAAGGGATGGGAGGAGGAGGGGTACATTGAGCTCTGGCTACCCTACTTACCGGCGGGAACACAACTCGATGGTTATTATGGCCGCGGTGTTCTGTAGGGTGTATCTTTACAACATATTTCCCAGAAACGAGTAGTAGCACAGAACAAAGAAAAGCCCTTAGGACATTAGTAGGTATGTATATAGTAGGTAAGCTAGTTTTGTTGCGTATTATAATGATTAGCATTTTGTGTTAATTTCTTAGGTTAAACATAATACTTTTTATAGGTACTTAACATATTACTTTAGTGTTGAATTTTCAATGCTTCTTTTTTGATCTTTGAGGGAGGTACAGGATGTAGCTTCTAATGTTCTGTCTACGCTAGAGTAGGTATATCTACCCCAAGTTTTATAAGTAAAAAGTAATTTTAGGGCTTTTGGATGCGGTCGGAGTTGGAGGAAATATGCTGGGGCAGTATCCTAACCCGCCAAACCCTTTACTATAAACAGCAACAGACAGTTGTGAGGTAGAAAACTTTTATAAAAATATCCTTAGCGGTTCGGCAGTTATATAGGTATGCCGTCTGTAAAATTCATTCATTGATATTATGCATTAATTTTTTGCTGTAAATATGGATCAGCACTCACATTTATGTCTGAATTAATGCTGCTGTTACTCAGGAATCTAAATCGTAGTCTTCCTCTGACAGTGATGACGAAGTATGATGAGAATACATTTCTTTCGCCGAGTAGTTCGCACAGGCGAAGGCACTTATTTTTCTTCATGACCATAAACGCATCTTCGTTAGCGAAGCAGTTCTTAAGCAAATTCGTTGGAAACTTGATTACCACAACCAGGTAGACGTCATCCGATTGAGCAGTAACCTCGATATTGCACTCATAGTCTATTCCGGTTATTGTTCGGAATACCTGCAAATAGATATAATAATTTCGCACCATTCGTAAAAGGCATAATATATTCTGTTCTTCATCCAATTAACAAAAAAATTTGATTACTTAAACATTTACAGTAGGAACGAATCTGCAAATAGTCAAATTACGATACAGGAATTAATCGCAAAAGTATAATTCTCTCTCTCTCTCTCTGAAGGCTCGTAAGCCAGTGATCCCACAAGAAATCAAAACGGGGCAGCAAAGGTTGATAGAATCCGATTAAGGACTTTTTACTACGCGCTCAGCATCGATCCGCTTTTATCTATCAATCTTCGATCTAGGTATTACATGGTACGCACACTGGCCGACGATTTTATAGCGCCACGAGACGCGGTGTCTCGCTAGCGACTCGCTAGCTTGTCGTCGTGACTTCGGCGTCTCTGACGCCAAGTGTGCGGAGCTTAGAACCGAAATATGAAATTCTCGGCAGCAGTCTGTCGTCGCTTCTAGACGCCGAGCTGTCGCTGTCGCCTGTCGCCCAGTGTGCGTACCATTTACAGGAACATGTGCATCAGCGTTTTTCCAAATTTGACCCCTAAGAGGGTGAAATAGGGGGTTGATAGTTAAGTTTATATGGGTAGATCGTCAATTTGAAGACAGAAGCATGAAATTTTCTACACATATTTCGTACTTATCGTGACTGTACGAAAGTTCTTTATCGAAAGTACTTAAGTTAAATGTGCTGGATGGTAAGGATCATGAATCATTCGATATTAAAGCTTGTTTCACATTTACCGTTAAACCTTGGGGCTTTAGGATTTTTACCCGACTGCCAAGAAGGGTTATGTTTTTCGCGCGTATCTTGTATGTATGTTTGTAAGATTCTTTATTACCTCAATCTCTCAAACCACTGAACGGATTTCTTTAATTAACATATCGTTAGATTCGTCTCGGTAACCCAAGTGTTCATAGATAGGTGACGGGAAAAAAAACCAACATGGCCGCTGTAATACGTTAAAGTTTGAAGGGGAAATAAATAAAAAATAATTGTATACGGCAATATGGGTACCAAATTAAAGGGCTTATCACGAGGATTTCAAAAAGGTAAGTATATCATGACCAGATTTTAATATAAAAAAAATGAAATTTTAACTAAGTAGGTATACAAGTTACACGCAGATTGAGGTTTGTGAACTTAGTGATGAATGTATACGAAAACTAAAAAGTATTAAATAAAAAATGATAAGTAATTAAAAAAATCAAAAAACCCGACTAAAAACTAAAAGAAAAAAAACAAGAACTTAGATGTCCTGTGGTCTAGAAACATAACAACTGAACAGTAGGGATCCATTATAATATTCAACAGCCAATCTAACTTTTCAGTGGATCCCGACTGTTAAGTTGTTATGTTTCTAGAGCACAGGACATTTAAGTTCTTGTTTTGTTTCTTTTTAGTTTTTTACGCAGTCGGGTTTTTTGATTTTTTACGAATTTATGCGTGGGCGAAGCCGGGTGACGGGCCGTTAGTTTGTTTATTTATGCTTATTTACAGTCTTCAGTGCCTTTATTGTTCGGTACTTTAATGTGATCCGATATAATAACGCAGGTATAAGTAGGTAGGTATTCTGGTAGGTTTTATAAGATGCGATTTAATAGAATGAACCTACAACCACAATACCTAAGTTTCTACCTATAATTTACACTTTCATTTCAATGTCAGATATTAATGTTAAGTTGACAACAAAATAACATACCATAATAATGTGATGTTAGCACGATTATCAAACTACTGACCTACTCGTAGAAGGTAGGGTAAGGAGGGGGAATGGCGTTCACTTAAGGAAAACATGGTGTATTTGTGAAATCATTTATTATAAATCCAAATTAAGAAGTGTAAGTCTTTAACTATCGAGTAATCAACCATTTAACAACAAAAGCATATATCTTTGACCTTTTAGTAGTAAGGCAACATTATAAAAAAAACATGTTTGAGCGGCATTGCCCCTGGCGTTGGGTAATGCCGCTCAGGGTATGGGGTAACGCCCAACAACTTAACTTCTTCAGCAATTTCAGTTTCTTGCTATTGGGTAAAAACGGGCTCGCGACCTAGTCTTGGGTTACTCATATTTTCATGTTTCAGTCGATCTCTCAACGTAGTAAATGGTATGTTAAATTGTTTTGCGGCTTTTCTTTTGAACAAACCTCCTTCAATCACTGTTTTAGCAGATTGAAGGTCTTCTTCGGTCCAAGCCGCTTTAGCGGTGGTCCTGTGACGATTTCTTGGCATATCTAAAACAATGAAGGAAAATATGTTACTAAGGGGCAATGGCGCTCATTTGAGCGGTATAACCCCAAACGATCGTTTTATAATTAATTTGAAATTAAAAATAAATCGTTCGCAATTGTTGAAATTTGATTACATTATCAAAAAATAGAATAGTTTTATTGTAGAACAGTAAAAATAAAATTTAATAAGCATTAACGTTTTGAACTTACCGACAAAAACACGTAAAAGAAAATTAGATCATTGTAGCCGCAAACAAAGAAACGTACTTCACGGTCGCATGCTTCTCGCCGACTGTCCGCTTACATCGTTGCACGCGAGAGACCCCTGCCCCCCCCTGCATTTCACGCAACGTGGCATGTTCCTAACTTCTATTTTCACAGGGTTACAGAGGTGAGCGCCATTACCCAGTGAGCGTCATTCCCCATACATAACACAAAAGTACATGCTTCTGTGATGTTAGTAAAGAATAAAGAATTACTTAGTCGACAATTAAGTCACGTATTATTGTTATTCAATGCTCAAGAATGTAAATAGAAGTAGGTACTCGCAGTTACGTTTACGCACCATTGTGATAGTATCGGACATTCCCATGCCAAAGGATAGATCGTAACGGAGACGACCTGAGAAGGCACACTCATTGCTGACGTCCAACGGCCGGTAGAGCAAAAGCAATCCATTTTTTGAAGTTCCCCTGGCTATGACGTCACGATAAAAACTTAAAATACATAATATAATATACAGGACCATAACATTTAAAATTTTAAACTTAATAGTTACCTATGTAGTTTAATATTATGATAATGTAATTTTATATTTGAAAACTAGATGCCCATGGCAGTGTTGCGCACTGTTTCTACAGGGTGAATTTATGATAATTGTGTAGTACCTACCGCCGCGCTCTCATCCAGCAATGAAAGGACATCGTGTTCGATGTCTTGTCAGATTAGTAGGCATAGTAGGTATTTGTTTCAGAAAATCGGCAACACTTACTGGCTGGATTAAAGAGTCTGTGCCGTAGGTACTTTAGTGCCGGATGTTACCCATTTCATACAAATTAAAACGAACGAAACTCATCATAACAGTACAGGAACTTAAGATGATATTTATATTTCCAACACATTGCTGAAAATTATTTCATATTTTGCTTTGTGTTTTGAAAATTATTCACGTACTGATGAACTCTTTCAATTCCGATATGAAAATCCGAATGAGGGTAACACTGGACACAAGAAAGGAGAGAAGAGGGTCTTTGCCGTTGTCCGGTGGCACCCCAATTCGTGTCACTCCAAGTCGCGTAGACAATGCCAATTAGATAAAACAGCTCAGCTTATTTATTTTGCCACATGTTTCTCACATGGAAGCGATCATAAAAAGCGAGGTATAAAAACTTCTATCATTATTATCACAACGTTAGTTCCGCTTGCATCTAATGTTTGTACTTTGGTACCGAGGTCTACTCCGTTCTTTTTATTTAGCTTATCTGACTTTTGCGAAAGCGATTCTGACGGCTGATTCTCCAACCAGCCTGTGCCAGCAAAAAGTAACTACCGAGACCGAGACGCCAATTTTTATTAATGCAGCATTTGTGGCATATATTAAATGGCAGGCTTCAGTCTTTAGATTTTACTGCCAGCTTACTAGCAGTCGAGTCGTAGCGAGTCCAGTCTATATTAATGCGCAATAAATGAATATTCCAATGCAAACACAAGAAATTTTATGCTGTTGAAGTTGATTATAAATTAACAGCTAAGTACCTAAATATGGTTTAGGCGCATTAGGGCTAATTCTCATTATGGCAACCGACTCGCTAATGGACTACTTCTCAAATATTATGTATAATTTTCAGCCCACTGCTGGACATAGACCTCTCCCAATCTGCGTCATTACATTCAATTCTCCGCGTATAATATATAATTTCATTGCAATTTCCTATTATCTCTGTTTTAGATGACACTCGAGAAGAACATGACGTTAGCTGAAAAAGAGCTGAATGACAACAGTATTGAAAACAGTAATGATTACAAATATGAAAAGGATTTCCAAACTGCACTACCACAATTTTTAGCTGTGAGCGCCAAGAACTTGTTACTTCTTGGTAAGTAGAGGGCACTGTAATTTAAAACTCCATCAAGATAATCAGGGCCCAAACCCACCTCACCTGCGAGCTGAACGGACGAGGCTCTGACGCATGTTTTCCTCTTGGGGCAAACGTTAGGTAGGTACTTACCTAACGCTTGACCCCAATTCTCTTCGCGATACTTAGGAATATGAACAAAGCCTAGGAATCCTATGAGCTGACTTGTAGTGAGCTAACTTGTGTAATTAATACAATCTATCGAAAAAAAGCCTGTCTTCGGACACCCAGTATATTTTTAGTTACAAACTCCAAACGCAATCCCTAAAATCAGCCGCCCTCAAACTTAGGCTCCATACTCTTCGTACTCTCTCTGGTTAACTCCCTTTTGAAAAGGATAATTTACCGAATTAGGTTGTAACTAGTTGTAGCACTAATACAATGCCACCATTTGCTATAATACATAGATTGCTATATTATTTAGGCACCAAGTCGCTTATGAATTTGTTAAAGATTTAAAAATGCTTATTATACACTCCTTTAATTTCAGGGTATGGAATGACACTTGGCTTTTCGACGATCCTTATACCAGCTGTGCAGACACCGCAAGATGGTGAAATATTACATTTGGACAAATCAGAAATATCATGGATAGGTAAGACGATTAATCGATTTCACGTTAAGTAGTAAATAATACGAACATTTAAAAAGTATCCTACTCATCATTCTCCGAGTCTTTTTCCAACTCAGTTGAGGTCAGATTTCAGTCTAACTACGAAACGGTCGAACTTCGATATATTCCGTAAAGCGACTGCCATATCTGACCCCCACAAACCTCTGGTGATATTGAAGTTCTGTAGTTCGATCAAGGTTGTTAGACTTTTAGGGCTCCAATTTAACTGTAACGATGTCACAAAATATTTCATCTGACAACCATACTGGGACTGTAGTCTTAAGTAAGGTGCTCTCTGAGACTCGGAGGGGTCTCAATGGGTCATTCATCCTAAAATGACCTGGCTAGTCCTACTTAACTCTAGTCTGATTCGAATGACTTATTTGCAGGTTCCATTAATTTAATTGTAGTACCAGTGGGATGTGCGCTCTCAGGACTAGTTACATCGCCTCTCGGACGAAAAAAGGCAATGCAGATGGTGAATATACCATTTTGCATAGCGTGGCTATTGTTCCATTTCTCCTCCACGACAGGACATCTTTACGGAGCTTTATTTCTGACTGGGCTGGCAGGAGGACTGCTAGAGGCACCTGTAAGTGTTTAGTTAAAAAAACTATTTATTATCTTCTATCTATGATATAGTTACTTACTGTTATGAAATTTGTAAACCAGCAGAACATTGGCGATATTAAAAAAAAGGTTCCGCGTAAAAAAACCTTAATACCTATTCTAAATCGCAAAAGTCATGTCCCCGATAGCGATTACAAATTTTAATTCCTGTGTGTTCGCTTAAAAACAGTACAAAATACACTTAAAAAAATATATGCTTATAGTTCAAAAGTTCTTATGAAAGAAAAAAATTGATTGGATTCACTTTCAAAACTTGATACTAAAACACCATAGGTATAGTTTTACAGTTTCAATAAACTGTCACTATGGTGAGAAATTAGAATTTATTACGAGGCGCTTTTTCTTTCAAGAATAGATTCCTGTGGGCCGCTGGCACGTACCTACCTAATCAATGTTCCGCAAAGCCGTGGGAACAGCTAGTAAATTATAAAGGTACTAATAGTTGCTACTGAAATTATTGGCAGTCAACAATTAAAATCGATATCTATTTATAGAGGCCACGTGCATCCCGGTGAAATAATATAAAAGGGTCACTCCCGTTCGTCACCCCACCTTTGCACATGGCGAATACGAATATCGATCCGTTAGAATTATTATTTTATGCTTTTAAGCTTGTAGTGACAGATCCTATGTGACCTTAAGGGAGCGATTGCTATCTGACCTCCCAACCCCACGAGGAAAGTCTACACCAGAACCTCGTTCATCAATTAATGGTGTAGGTACCGACTAGCAGATGAGGTTGGCTTGGTCACCAAAGATCTTGATGACATCCATCCCATATACTTCCTGATTTGAGTATATCTTCTATATTCCAGGTGCTGACGTATGTTGCAGAAATTACGCAGCCTCATATCCGAGGTGCTCTCGCCGCTACCAGTTCCTTGTGCATCATTATAGGTGTATTCACCCAGTTCCTTCTCGGTCTACTGCTATACTGGAGGATAGTGGCGTTAGTCAATATTACATTTACGGTAAAATAAACCAAATTTTACCTAACTATCTATCTCCCTATAATCACCTACTTGTCCTGACTTCATCAACGCAAAGTCTAACCCTTGAAGCTACCTACAACTTGAAATTTGGCTGATGTTTACAATCAGTTGATGTTCTTAGGTTGTAAGCATCCACTAAGGATTATTGGAAAGGATAATGTTTCATTTTGGGCCCCCTAATTCTACACAATAGGTACAGAAAAAAGAGAAATAATACCGGTTATTGGCAAAAATACAATTAAGTATATTTATTCGCCTCCGAAATTCAAGGGCATAAATTAATAAAATATGAGTACGTTTTTATAGTTTTAGTCCGCCATGTATTACGTTCGCCGATAGGTATCTAGAATCAATTTGAGGGTGCATATTTATATGGGAAGTTCGGCACTTTTGAAAGAAGAACCAATAAATTTACCTAATATTAAAATCTATGAAACTACGTGTGTGTATTTGAGTAGGCCTTTGATTGGTAGATAATGTAGATATTCACAATTGGCACATTTTTGTCCGTACGAAGTCTAGACGGTCATGCATGATGGTCATATGCCTGTATGTAACATATTCAAAGTTCTAACAATTTAATTCATTTACGACACATAGTTACGTAATAGCCACGCAAGATTTGTTAAATCTTGTTTAACTTTCACTTGCAGCTGCTGATTATACAGTCGCTCACAAAAGTAGCTTAACACATTTTCTAGTTCCGATCACCTTCATTCTAAAATCATATTACTTCTAAAACCTTTCCATAATAATCTTAGCGAGCATTCCAGGTTATCCTGAATCCAGGTTATATGAACTTTGATTCTATTATTATAATTATAAAAGATATGTCTTTCCACTTAAATTCATTTTATTTTATTCATTAAATAAATGTGCTTCTTAGTTTGTTATTAACTACATGTTTTTGATGGGCCTTCCTGAACTATATTTTGCCTTTTTTTAGATTATTATTTTTTATTTAATTTAGAGTCTTTTGTATCAGCTGACTCGGTTAAATAGGTACCAATTTCTACATAACCTGCAGAAATATCCAAGTTCAAGCGCAGCTCAAGTTAATTATTGCTTGTTTAAAATGTCTTTGACGTTCTCACCTTTTAAGTAGGATCAGTATGAAACCGTTGTGAAAGGAACCGTTACATTGTACTTCATCAGAATCGGCTTAGGTATTTATTGTACCTACACTTAAAAGAGGAAGATCTAATACTTCAATTGATGGCTATGATTTTTGATAGGCTACCATTAACCTAATTCTGTATAAGCAAGTGCCTATTGTGTAGAAGTGTCAATCACTTTATTCTGTAAATGACACCAATAGATAAGACCACTTATTCAATTTGTAGTATAAATAGGTCAGAGATCTTTTTTGGGATGTCACTCTGTCGGGCTGGGGAGAAATGTTAACAAATACTAACCATATCATAATAATACAACTTCTTATCTCTAGCACTGCTACACGTTGTGAAAATCGACACAAGCAATGTTGCAAAAATACTTGGCTTTTCTAAAAATTTAAAAAAAATTCCTTAGCCCATACCTTTACGAGTACATTCCTTTATTGGGTAAAACTATGTGTGGACGAGATATATTATAGTGATGGCAAAGTATTGAATTAAGTAATCACATAAGGGAGTAGTGGATAATACAATTAATAGTAGGTACCTACTTACCTAATACTTAATATAATTTTCTATTTATTCAAGGTCCTGGCAATCATCGCACTTTGCTTTGTACCGGAGTCGCCACATTGGTTAGTGTCAAAGATGCGATACGATGATGCAAGAAAGGTATTCAGTTTCTCTTTTGAGTCTACACTCACATTTAACACATTATGATAATAAAATAATAACATCAAGTCTCGTCTTAGTACCTATGCGTATCTATCGCGGTTGCCTGGATTATTAAACGTCTCAACGTACGACGTACGACCTGTGTTCTTGTGGGCCCACCAACATCTTCGAGACCCAAGCGAACCATCACCTGCCAGCCGCTACACCTACTGATAGAAGAACTGGCGGCTGTCCTCTCAAGGTTTAAAGGTCAATCGAAAGTCGCTCGCGCCACCCATAAAACCCTTCCAAAAAAAAGGGCGAGTAGACCAGTGCAAATAGACTTTGAGACAAAATAAATTTATAGTAGGATGAAACCTGTTGTAAAAGGAAGAGAATATAATAAAAATGATAGGAAAAATAAATTACGGGCGATCTGAGGTCGGGAAGTGGGGAGGGGGGTGAGTTTTAAGGGTAAAAACGGTTTATCTCGATTTCCGGCAAAACTACAAGTCCTATGGAAAAAAGTTAAATGACAAAGTTGTAGGTAATAAAGAGACCTACAACTTTTCATTTACACTTTTTTCACATAACCTCAAAATGTATGTGAAAAATTCAAATAATCAAGTTTTTGGTTTTTTATTTTTATCTTAATAAATAATATTATATTATATATATTAATAAATAATATATTAATAAAAAAAAAAAAAAAAAAAAAATAAAAAAAAAAAAAAAAAATAAAGCAAAACAAATTTGTTTTCCACGAAATTTGGTGAAAACTTAGCTTTTTATGTCCCACATACACTGTAATTTTTTTGATTTGAAATACTCTTTTTTTCAGCTTATTTATATAGAACCCTGAGCTTTAGCGAGGGAATCAAAAGTGCACAAGGTGAAAAATCTTTGCACTCGAGTGCAACCATGAAGTTATAGTGCAACATGTAACTTTTCATCCCACCTCAGCGAGGAAATGACTAAATACAAAAATATTAATTTCGAATTCGAGTTTTTTTTCTTTGCATTTTCTGAGAACATTTACCATAGCAATGTATATATATTTTTACATCATCAGAAAGAAGAGATTTCAAAGAACAAAAAACTCTTTGACTTTTTTAAAAAGCTGATATTTTGACGTGAGAATTTTCGATTGAAAATTAGGGTGGTTTTTCGATATTTAGTCAAAATAAACTGAAAAAAAGAGTATTTCAAATCAAAAAAATTACAGTGTCTTTGGGACATAAAAAGCTAAGTTTTCACCAAATTTCGTGGAAAACAAATTTGTTTTGCTTAAGATAAAAATAAAAAACCAAAAACTTGATTATTTGAATTTTTCACATACTTTTTGAGGTTATGTGAAAAAAGTGTAAATACAAAAGTTGTAGGTCTCTTTATTACCTACAACTTTGTCATTTAACTTTTTTCCATAGGACTTGTAGTTTTGCCGGAAATCGAGATAAACCGTTTTTACCCTTAAAACTCACCCCCCTCCCCCCTTCCCGAGCTCAGATCGCCCGTAATTTATTTTTCCTATCATTTTTATTATATTCTCTTCCTTTTACAACAGGTTTCATCCTACTATAAATTTCTTTTACTTTTTACCATTTTCATAGCTATCGGCACTGGTCTAGAGGTGAAAGCTTCGGATGTAACCAGGAACATTGATAAGATGATAGGTAAATGTACCTACAGAGTAGTCACAGTGACCAAGTGCAAGCCCAAAATTTAAAATTCTTTCATTAAATATTTGTCGTTGCTATGCTTTTTAGCCTCATAGTACAATTTGCTGTGGCCTCAGAGAAAAAATAATGTAACATTCGTCTCCTAGTGAACATTTTCATCTAAGTAGGTTGGTAATTTATTGAGTGCTATACTTATTTCAGAGCTTGCAATGGTTGCGAGGGTGGACAACCGCTAGTGCAGTGGAACAAGAGCTTCAAGATATTCAAGCCTTATACAAAAAAGAAAAGGGTATGTATTATAACATCATTTCCAATGAGTCCTAAGTTTTTTGCTAATGTAACTAATTAATATCAATTCATCTTTTCTATCAAATTCATACGAATTGACTACCAAGCCGCTCTATTCCTCAAAAATTATAGAACTTTGTTTACTAGTAAAGAAAGTTAAAAGAAAAGCATGAAGAAGAAAAAGCGAAATTATTTTGCAATCGGCTTATACATATTATCGACTATCGCAACGCTACAGTTTCAATAAACGGTTTCATATAGGTAGGTAGGCCTCAGAGCAACAAGCCTTAAGTATTTCTCTGAGAGGTGACTACCTACCTCTTATCGTCTCAACGAACACGAGTGCCTACTCGCGTTCGCTGAGACGATAAGTAATGCTATAACTGTGACGAAGTGCCTTCTGATCTTTGTTATATTCAGGGTGTTTAAGAGAACAATAACTTTACATAATGGTTCACCCAGAATCTAGGTCCTAGATATTCCACTGGTAACTTTATTACCAAAGTTCACCTAGTTGCTACTTCATTATCCTATTGGCCTGACCAAAATGATACGTTGATTTTTTATTACAGTTGCTGATGATACTGAAGAAACCTTTACTGAAAAAATGTCACATTATCTTAAGAAAAGTTTTCTCATGCCATTTTTTATTGTTAGTTTTAGTTTCTTCGTGGGTAACTTCAGTGGTATGACCACTTTACAGGTAAGTAAGAAGTTATAGCTATATAGGTACTATTAATTGTAGGACTAGGACATGGCATGGTGCACAATGATGCGTAGTGATGGTGTGTAATTAGCTTAGGTACCTACTTAGTTTCTCAAAGCGGGTGACAACAAAGATTTTGAAAGTTTGTGCTTATTCGGTTAATAGCAAGTCTCATTATGTAAGTAGGTACCTACTTAAATTTTGATAAAGGGAAAAAATTCTTTCGGGATATCAATGGTACCTACTTGCGTTCGGGTCATCGTCGGTGTTAACGAGCCGGATAATTTTTGTGACCATGTTGTGCAGAGAAGATCACACCCGACAAATAAATGACAAACGAAACAAAAATGATGGCATAAATTTGTCACAAATTTCAGCCGGGTAGGTACCACCGTGCACGATTGCGAAAACCCTCCATAATAGTCCAATCTCGGTTAGATTGCGTTCAGAGTTCAGCAAGTGCATAGTCGGGCAGGATTGTGGTCGCAGCACTAGTGGGACCGGTGGGTGCCATACTGCCATACCATCAGGCGAAGTGAAGTCAAATTGACGTGTCCTATAATGGTCATATATGTAAAAAAAAGTCTTCTGCTAACCATTTTATTTCAAGGTTAGGTATACAGTAATAAAAATGACTTTGTAAGGTAAAGGCGTCTAATTCCGTGGGGTTCAGAAATTGGCGCCTAATTCCGTGGTATTTAGAAAAACAGCTTTATAAAACAAATGACTAGTTATTTTTGACTGCAAGACCCATTAATCAAATAATAATTTATCTGTTCATATTTATATGAACACAAAAGTACCTTGGTGAGCGTATATTTTAAAATAATTGGTTATTTTGCCACTGCCACCTGAGTTGAACGTACGCTCCATACATTTCGGACCTTATGCGCGTAAATACTACCATTTACTAAATAGTGTTTTAAACGATATTTTTATACTACAAGAGATTTGGTTTTGGGTAAAATATTGAAAGGGTAATACGTTGTATCGAATACACTTAATATTTGAGTATTCTATTAACAAATTGAGGAGAAAGTAAGTGTTAAAAATACCGCGGCATAAGGTGCCATATATTTTAGTAGGTTCCTAATTACCGCTGTATACCACGGAATTACAATTCTCTAGAGCTTATGTTTTTTGAAAATTTTAGTGGTAGTTTTTTATTACAAACTTCATATTTCAGTTCTGATAACTTAAATAGCCAATAAATATAAACAACTTATTCCGTGGCATACTTTGGAGTCGCATTTACTAATTATAGCCGATCAAACATTGTATACTTAGGTACTTTCTTATTTTTTTGTATGGAAGAACTAATTACAAAAAAAACGAGATTTTTGATGTGTTCTGATATTTTCCTGAGTGTGTTTAATATATTATGTCGAAGATATCGCAATTAAACGTCAACTTAGATGTATCATATTAAAAATCTTTAATTTTTTATACCTCGGAGTTAGAAAAATTGATTTTGTATCATTAAACCTAATTCCGTGGTATTTACAACGGTAATTAGGTTACATGAGGCCCAATTCCGTAGTATTGACACCTGTTATATACCTACAGTCTGTTCATTATTTTACTCGACACTTTGCGCTATGTATGTCTAATACATAGCGGCGGCTAGTGGATATTAAAAACGGTAGCTTACCAAAGTAGGTACTTGGATAAGCGACCGTTTTGGGTTTTATAGTGAAAACCCATAAAATAATTGTCACGAGACGCCTCTGACGACCACCACAGCACAGAAATGCTACCAATTCTTTCAACACTTTCCAAAAACAAGATAATAAATATGCTTGCTAATTGTGATTCTATTTTGTTAGACATAAACGATAGAGAATGATTTGAAATACAAAGCTAAAATAAATACATTTAATTTTTTGAACACCATGTATTATTCTCTACACGTCATATTTTTACCACGGAATTAGAAGTGTCTGACTTTTTTGCTTATTTTGTTAATTTAACAGTTTTAATGAACTTTTAGAATCAAATTGACGGTATTTTTCAAAAATAAGACAGATTACACTTCTAATAAAAATAGTCTTATGTAGGAAAAGGCACAATGAATACTTAACTTTTGAGGTTCTTTCGAGATTTGGTGAAAATAACACGGAATTAGGCGCCTTTACCTTAGTAGAATTAAACGAGACTTATTTAACTTTAGAGTAAGGTCATTTTTGGTTAATATTGCAATGAGCCACACCATTAGATTTTTTTTCGGAATTATCACGACAAGTCTTACTGACCTGCTTAGCATTAGGTAACGCGATACATTTCTAAATAGCTACTTAAAATATCCAACGCGATTTCCTACTCTTTCTCTCTGTGTTCCTTCGGCCCCCGCGCACCCATGGAATGTTTACTTGTTGGCGAATATTGAAACACGAAATGTAGGGCGCTGGGCGCGTATAATAAAACGAGGGTAAAATGTCCAGAAAAAAAACGTTAATCTGTAAGCGCACATGAGCACGCTTGATACACATCTAAGCGATAAATACAATCATTAATTAATTTTATATTTTCCAGACCTACGCAGTGTCGATATTCCAGATGCTACATACGCCGATTGACAAGTATTATGCAACGTTAATACTAGGATTACTTCAGATCATAGGCTCTAGTACGTGCGTCCTCTTAGTTCATTATACGGGGAAGCGGCCATTAACATTTTTCTCCACTGGCGGGGCAGGACTCTGCTGTATTCTAGTTGCATCTTTCGACATTTACATCAAAATGGTATGAAGCTATTTATATTGATTAATATCTATCTTATTTTTTTTTACTAATAAAAATATAGGTACAATTCAAGTTTATAGGTAGGTATGACATGGATGCCAGTTTTACTTTTTCGGAGAAACTCCATACGTGTGGGAGGGTTCTCATGGGTACTCGTATCTATAAATATAATAAATCTGTAACTGATCGGCGTCTGTACATGGAAGATTATATGAGAAAAAAAATTATTAGGGGACTTTCATCAAATTCGCATCAAAATCATACATTGCCATGAGTGGTCAATCTGTGCCAAAAAAGGCACGATTGGCGGTTCATAAGGCCTAAGGGCGTGTTAGTTCCTACATTATAAATATAATTGGAAGTGAAAGTTTAGTATGGCAGAAAAAGCATGAAAGTAGATTAAATGCAGTTGAGATGCGGTCTTTGCGAAGTATAATATAGTGGAGCAAGGTTAGTTGATAGGAAGAGGAATACGGATAATATACGAGAATGGTGCGGCTTGAAAGAGAATGTTGTAACGAGAATTGAAAAGGGTATGCTAAGGTGGTTTAGACACGTGGAGCGAATGAATACTGAGCGAACGACAAACCAAATTATGTAAGGCACACGTAAGTGGGCAGGCAAACCGGGGTCGTTCTCGAAGAGTAGACACTGACCAAATTAATGATTTATTACAAAAGGAGCAGGCTACGGAACCCTTCATGGGCAAGTCCGACTCGCACTTGGCTGGTTTTTAAACAAATAAACATTGGCACTATATACCTACCTATATACTAATTTCACCTTTCATCATCATTAGTCACCTACACAGAACATTAAAAAACCATAGAAGTAGTAATTAAGTAAAAATACAAAGGAATAGCTGTCGCCAAAAAATACACTCACATAGACTTATAGGACGTCTTATTGGTTGCATACATTTTACCTTAAAATATAAGAAGAGCAGAACTACACACCTTTTTTTACTGAAAATGAATTTAAAGCAGGTATAAACTTCAATGATGTTTACAGAGTACCATCAAATCTGCCCCCATTTTAACGTAATATACAACAAAATTATGTTTAAGCCACGTTGGAATAGAGCACAAATTTATTTATCACAAATACCCCATCCAGCGGTCAATAGCAAAATCAATGTACATTATAGTTTTGCTATACACCAATAGATGTCTAAAATTATTGTATGGTATTGCAAATCAGTCCTTAAATATAACAGTGGTAAGGATAAAATTAACTTAACTCAAAATACGGGGAACACTAGAATCGACCCCCAGGGGGTCGATTCTGTTGTACATTTTCACAAACTTAACTAAAAGGATAGATTTGACAGCTCTAAGTAGAGTACCCCATTATAGTATGTTCGAAAATGAATCTAATCGATTTTCGATTATCGTTCCCGTAGAATATGGAATCGATAGTTACAAAAACACAAAAGCATTTATTTTTTTATTATTTTAGGTAACTTATTTCAGGATGATAATAGAGAAGTTTTATGGTACAGTGCTGCTAATTCTGTTGTTACATCTCTAAACTTAAAATTCTCTAAAATTTTCTAACTGCATCTGTTTCTTTCATTATCAGATAGAAAAGGACAGATGATTTATGTTAGTTCAATAAATTAATTTAAGTTCGATTCATACGATTCCTTTGTATCATAGTCAATTGTGCTGAATTCTTGCAAGACGCTTCACTACGAAAAGTGGGCGGTACTTGTCCATGTGCTACGATAATTTTAGAGGTATTATTTTGTATATAAAAATATGATACTTCAAGACTTCAACTTCATAGACGTGAACTGTCAAAATTATCATTTAGCATCCTGAATTGGACAGAGTATAGAAACTTCTAGAATATTGAAGATTGAAGTAAATATTTCGTGAAAACTTATAGGAAAAGAAACCTTAAAATCAATCGCATAAACTTATTTTTTGATTAGAAGAAAGTATTTCTTTATATTTTAGCCTGCGTCATGCACATACACAAGTGTATATGTGTGAGGTAAATGCAATTACACATAAACACGCCCCCATACGATTTCTAGTCCTAAGGATTTTTCTTTCTTCTGTGGTCACCTATATAATATACCATGTATTGTTTAATATATTGAATCTTTTGTCTACAGTATGGTTTCACGACTTCGACGGGGACAAAAACGACGTCACTAGACATAAACGTTACGTCACCGTTCGCTCAAGATGAAGTGGTAAGTCATGGTCATGGTCAATGTCTTAGATCGAGGGATGGTGTAGTGATCGCTAAATAGTTTCTTAAGCACCGCCTTCTAAAATTAAGATTGTTCTTCAATGCCTCGTTATCAGTCGACTTACTTCCTTACTTACTCCTATAATAATATACTTATTATAGAAATGGATCTATCTATAGTTAGGTCCTATAATTTATATTTCCTGCTAATAAGTTCATACTAAATGTGTTTTTTTTAATGATTGATACTTTTTCAGCGTAACCCATATTCTTGGATGCCTATGACTCTGTTAATGCTTTTGGCTCTAATCTCACATACAGGCTTAAGATTACTCCCATGGATATTAATTGGAGAGGTAATGAATTCATTTTTTTTATACTACATAGGTAGCAGACAAGCACACAGCCCACCTCATGGGAAGCGGTCACCGTGGCCTATGAACGTGAGCAACACTAAGGGTGTCACACACGCGCTGCCTACCCTGAAGGGAAGGGGGGAGGGCTGGAATGGGGCAGGGAGGCTAGGGAGGGGTGGGGGGAAGGGGTACAGTGAGCTCTGGCTACCCTACTTACCGGTGGGAACACAACACGATGGTTATTATGGCCGCGGCGTTCTGTAGGGCGGAGGTATTATACACCAGTCGGACTGCTCATTTCGGACGGGAAATACCGTCGTGTCCTACCTCCTTAATTCTTTCTTCGTACTTAGTACCTACTTTTAAGCTCGCTTTTATAGTCACCCAAACGATTAAGTATAATAAATAATGAGCTTTATTAACACAGAGGAGATAGGTAAGTACATAGATTAGTACACAAATTAAGACTGGATTTGAAATTATGTCACAAACTGTACCTACTAAACCCTGTCTCCTAAACTAGGCTGTCCATCATACATAACAGACAGTGTACGCGACACGATAATATGGTTCACGTATCACCTGAGCTATTTGTTTTTATTACTTTTGACCCTTATAAGTTATTATTTTATTGCAATTAAGAGGAGTTTTAATGTATAATAATGAAAGATCATTTAAAAAACTATCTAATGTATGAATTGTTTTCTTATTTTTAATTTATAATTTTGATTTATATAACTAAAAACAGCTACTTGTTTTGCGAATTTTGCTGGAAGAGGTTTAGAATATCGTCTATTTACTTAGCGTATTGATATCTCAACAGTTTGAAGAATTTACAATGTATTGTTCTTAAAATCATCTATAAATAATGTATGAATTACTTTTTATCACTTCAATATAACATATTTGACAAAAATAATATTGAACTCAGACATATTTTAGAAAAACAGAAAAAGAAGAGCCGATAATTACGGCTACTTAGAACTTTTAATTAATGAAAAGAAAACGACATAATAATATATGAACTTCAGTTAAAATTCTATTCATTTGCTAAAAAAGAATCATAAAAAAGTTAGAAATTTTGCCAAAAAAAAAAATTAGTACAAGCAAAATCTTCGTTTATACTAGCCGACTGCAGCCACGGCTCAGCAGTCGCGCTGAGCGCTTTTAGAGGGTGGACGTATCGCTCTGCGGTCCCGAAAAAGGTGAATAAACTAACGCTTTAACTACATTCTTAAAAGGTTTTGATACTGAATTAATTTATTATTTTAAAATGTTTGATGATTTTATAAGTGTATAATCCGCGCGCGATGAAACTGTGAAGGAACCTTGTCAAAGTAAATCGAAAATGACAGTTCTCAAGTAGCGTTAGCGTGTTATCACAGATTTGTTCTTGATTGAAATATCTATCAACTGCCAGAACTATTTCGCGTGATTGACTACTCAAGATTTTACCCCTTTTTCCACTCATTATTAATCTTTAATCTATATAAATGAAAATTAATTGCAATTCTGTTATAGTTTGTCTAATGAAAGCTGGACCAACAAAACCGCGGCAAATTTAAAAAAGTTAGGGCAGGTATCACCAGTTATAGTTGGATTTCAACATTTTGATCGTGAAATAAAAGTATGTACCTATTATAGTTTAACTGATATTTTTGAAGAATTTTATTGCGCTTTATTTGGTGTTATTCTTATTTATATTTTGATTTCTTTATTAAATACTATCCTTTGCCGACGACTTCACCTGCGTGGGAGTTTGGTACTGTGGGAATATCGGGGGAAAAGGTAGCAGGTTTATTCATGTTGAAATCCCCACGAATACCACCCCCGTTGGCCATTGGGGATGGTTATGTCGGAATCGAACCGACTAAAACCGCAGATGTAGTGAAGATATAGACTAAGACTAGCTGTTGCCTGCGTGAAATTATGATCCCGTTCCCGCTACCCTTGGGAATATATTTCACGGACAAAATGTGGCCTATGAGCGTGTGCAAGACATATTGCCTGTGTTATTCCAGACTAAAAACTATCTTCAAGCGGGCTTATAGGAATCAGACGAAATTCATGTATTATAAAAAAATATTATTAATTATAATCAAAATTAGATTCCAAATATTCTTCACCATCATCCGAGCTGCTTGATCCATCACCAGTCACACTTATAATTAATTATATTAATTAAATAAATATTGTTGAAAAGTACAAATATCTAATACAAAAGCGAATATTTCTGGATATCGCATCTGATCTGAATCTCGTTAATATTTGATGTGAATACATACAAAGCACTGATCTGTATTATCTATAGATACAAAGTATCAAAATCATAATGTAAACGCACAATCACAGAGAAATGACAGGAGGAGAGATTTATTGTCTACTGGTGTTGCAAATCAATAAATGTCGTGGTTCAGCTTTCATTAGACAAACTCTAGTATCGCAAAAACTCGAGAACGGTTGAACTGTTCTTACCTGTCAGACATTTGATGTTCGTCCTATCACTCCCGTCGTCGTCGTTTCGGTATTTTTGGCACGATTACATGTAGATCCATGTAGATCAGATAAGAAAAGGTGGCATATTAAAGATAGCTGTTGCCCGCGGCTCCGCCCGCGTGGACGTCGATTTTCGCGTTTTATTACTATATTGCCGGTTCTAATCAGCCGATTGTGATCAAATATGTGTAAGATTTTGAGTCTAACCAAGACCTTTCTAATAAAAAAAACGCATCAAAACCCGTTCAGTTCTTTTTACGTCCATCGATAGCGATAAAAAATACCAAACGGATTTTGATGCGGTTTTTTTATTAGAAAGGTCTTGCTTAGACTAAAAATTTAACGTATGTTTGGTTGTAATTGGTTAAGTAGAACCGGAGATATGACCAAAAACGACCTAAAAACGAAGCGCGGGCAAAGCCACGGGTTTCAGCTTGAATAAAAATTAGCCTATATGTTGCCCAAAACTATGAACTATAATCGTACCAAGTTTGATCAAAATCCCTCAAGTAGTTTCTAATTTTTGCGCGTACAAAAATTTGCGGGCAAACAGACAATCATACAATATTATAATTATTATAAATCTCGCATTCAAAATTAAACTCATTTAGAAATCTAGTCGCACTAAATACACAGCTTCGTTTTGTGAGCTTCGACATGAGTTTGCCGACGCTACGGCTAGCCGGCGGCCCACGTACAGACCTACGTCTCAGTTCCAAAAGGTCGCATCACATTCTGATCGCGCGCGGATTATACCTATTTTATTTATTCGTGAGACTATTATGATAATTTCATATCATGTAGGTACTTATTTTACGTATGCATGAATAACTTTTCAACATTGCGCGACTAGCGATGTACCTACGTAAAAACTACTGAAACTGAACAAATTATGATTCGGATTTTTATTAGAAAGGTCTTTGTTAGAGCTAAAATCTTGTGCATGTTTGATCACAATCAGTTGAGTAGAACCGAAGATATACTCAAAAAACGCGAAAACCGACGTCCACGCGGGCGGAGCCGCGACGATAAACTAGTTCATAAATAAAAATGCTTAATTTTATACTACCAGACTTTATATTTTAATTAACCCAAATGATGAAAGTAAAAGATGTCAAAGGATCTAAACTATTTTATCACCAAACATGCAACCGATAGGCCCCGCACTACCCGCGTGTTGAGTGTGCGCGTCAAATACCCATGAAGCTATAGATAAACATGGAGGCCAAACTGGGAAGAACAGCTTGAGTCAAATACCTATATGTCTTTATCTCACTCTCTGTGGGCCAACTTCTCTTTCGTGTATTTGTACAATGTTGCTATCTTCTTATTAGTATCTCCTAGTAAATTATAGAAATAGACCATACTAACCAAAAATACAAGTAAAATGATTTATAAATAACTCTATAGTTCGATTACGATTACTAATGTGGAAATTGAAAAATTATAAGCCATTTATTATGCATGATTGGGTTGTCGAATCAGGAATCAATGAATTACATTCCCATTTTCTACGGATTCAGTACGTAATGTGGCAACATTGGTACTACATGTCAACTATCAATAAACAATATGGTGGTTGTTTAAGTTTGTTTCGGTTTTTAACATATTTAAAGTTAATTAGTATAAACTCAAAAAATGGTGTAAAATTGTATAGTGCGTGGTTGCGGTAGTACGTGGCGTCAAGGAGGTGATATAAAATTCAAACTTGTTTAAATGGTGATTTCTTGCTTAGAAGGTTGCCATACTTAGAAAGAGAAGTCAGCCCACACAGAGCAAGATAGTAAATACAGACCGTGCTTCAAGTAGGTATTGGAAGTGTGGCCTCCATGTTTATCTATAGCTTCATGCAAATACCTAATTCTCGCCGTTTTAAAAAATGGGACGGCCTCTTAATAAAAAAAATTGGGCTTAAAATTGAGTTCATACCTTCCGTTAGATAAACTAGTAATATATATGAAGCTAGTATTATAATATAGGTAAGCGTGTAATAAAATATATATAACGAAGACACTTAAGACGGAAAATGTTTAGGTAGCATGATTCGTGGAATCAATTACCTACCAAGTTAATGTCAACATTGTTAGTGGCAACGCTAGCTAAGTTGGCAACTAATACGTGGGTGTATCCGCCAATCATCCCCAAAGGCAGATGCCCTCGAGCTTTACTTTTGAACCGAGTAACATAATAGATAGCTATTATTTTTTCGTATTATGTTACGTATGGTTTCGATGTACCTAAGAGAGTGCATTTTTAAAGTATTTTGAATTATAAAACTGGTATACTCAATACCGTTGGGTATAGGTACTGTGAAGTTCCTATAATAACTCTTCGAAGATAACTACCGATGAAAAATATAATTAGGTACTTATGATGTGTTAAGACGTCTACTGACGCGCCTCACGTGTCTTATGTTGTATCGTTTACGAGACCCTACTGACTGATCCGTACCTAATTCATCATTTTTGCGCAAGAAGACTTTAGTTACTGATGAGGTAGGACTATTAGTAGAGGTAGGTATAGGGCACCTACCTGTTTGCCTTGGATTATGTACCTACTGTGCCTTGGTATTATGCTTTGCAGACTACTAATACTTACATATATAAGTATTCTGTAGATATGCTAGGATAGGAATGTTGCAACGATGACGGCAATTTTTTTTCAAACACTGGAAACAGGCCGTGGATCGTTATGAATCCCAGAGCTTTAGAAGCTTTTTTAACCCCCGACGGAAACCCGTTGACGTGTGTGTGTGTGTGTGTGTGTTTGTAAGTCTGTCTGTGGCACCGTAGCTCCCAAACGGATGAACCGATTTTGATTCTGTTTCTTTTGTTTGAAAGATAGGTTAGGGGAGAGTGTTCTTAGCTATGTTTTATAAAAATCGGTTCAGCCATTTCAAAGATATGAGGGGTGAAAGTGGTGATGAAAAATTTAATGTGTTCAAATATACCCGTGTTTGGTATCAAATGAAAGGTCACAACTTATACATCACGATACCGCAAGTTTTATGAAAATCGGTTTAGCCATTCGAAAGATATGAGGAGTGGAATGTATTTCTATAACCTAACCACACTCCGCGCAATGCGCATTAGATCTTGATAGATGTTGATAGACTATACGTAATGTTGATATTAAACAATGAATTAGCTAAATATTATACTTAATTTACCCCTATAAAAAGCATGAAATAAAAAATTAAAAATTTAAAAAACCCCCGACTTACAAAAAAATTGGTTGTCTGTAAAGTCGGTTTACGGACGATAGATTTACGTGATAACGTCATAATCATTATTTTATGTAATACTAGCGACCCGCCCCGGCTTCGCACGGGTGCAATGCTGATACTAAATTAAATACACTACAGAAGCGGAACCTTACTATTTCACGCGAGAAGAGAGATACATGTGTCACAAGCCAACGCTTTGACTCTGGCCTCACTGCTTGGGCCTCTCTATCGCTTGTTGCGCGCTCTCGCTTGCACGCACAGGCTCAGGTGGAACGTTACTATGGAACGTTACTATTTTTCATGAGTGTTGCTGGTATTATCAATTTATAAGACGTTATCACGTCAAAAAGAACCTGCAAAAAGTAAAAAATAACTATTACATTATGATCTATCTACCCTAAGTATTGAACCTTTATTATTATTATAGGTAGCTATATTATTTACGTATTCATATTTTTAACTAACAGTTTGTCTCGTCGGGGTACCGCTCTAGATCTTGCGAGACAAATCGTTGCATCGATTAGGTTATGATAAGGTGAGCGGTCCCCGACGAGACAAACTGTTAGTTAAAAATATGAATCCGTAAATAATATAGCTACCTATAATAATAATAAAGGTTCAATACTTAGGGTAGATAGGTCATAATGTAGGTAATAGTTATTTTTTACTTTTTGCAGGTTCTTTTTTGTGAGTCGGGGGTTTTTTAAATTTTTAATTTTTAACTAACAGTTTGTTTAGTCGGGGGGACCGCTCTAGATCTTGCGAGACAAATCGTTGCATCGATTAGGTTATGATTAGGTGAGCGGTCCCCGACGAGACAAACTGTTACTTAAAAATATGAATACGTAAATAATATAGCAACCTATAATAATAATAAAGGTTCAATAGTTAGGGTAGATAGGTCATAATGTAATAGTTATTTTTTACTTTTTTTCAGGTTCTTTTTTGTGAGTGGGGGGTTTTTAAAATTTTTAATTTAATTTTTTATTAACTATGGTGTTAATGTGTTGATCGAACAAAAGTTCACTATCCACCAAAACCCCTAAATCTCTAATGCTATTCACGTTAGTAACTATCTCATTATTTAGCGTATATGTATTTATAATGTGTAAGAGATGTGCAACGAGAATTGAGATAAATGCCTCTCACATGATTAAAAAATGGCTACTGTATTGATAAGGTTTCACTAATTTGCAACCTGATTTTGCAACTTGTTTTCAAAGTGCATTGCAAACCTTGATATTAAAATAAGTAGGTATTAAATAAGGATGTTGCATTACATAAAAAATTGTTGGATGACAGGTTTCATGTGTTTTTTCTCATTAAGTGGAAGGCTTCTGGATGTCGTTCATACAACGGTAACTGCAGTTTGTAGTAGATGCTGCATTGTGACTACGTTTTTAGTGTTATTATTCCCTTAAGTATTGTTTGTCACGTAGGTACCTATTGCTTGCATGTCAACTATATGGCAAAATGTGTTCGGACTAGTTATGCTCTGTTAATATAGAAAAATAGAAAGAAAAGCGGAATACGAATGCTAAGGATTGCTGATAAATAGTACTTAGAAAACACTGTCATGTTTCAGGTATTTAGTGCTAAAACGAGAACGGGCGGAGCAGGTTTCGCCAGCGCTGTGGGATACATTTTCGGTTTCCTGACAAATAAAATGTATATAAGCATGGTAGATAGCCTTTCTATATGGGGTACTTACGGCTTATACGGGATTGTAAGGTGAGGACATCATTTCGACAGTTAAACTGTAGGTAAACTGTCTGTTTTCGCTGTTTAGCCCAACTACCTTTTACTAACTACCTATTATTGAGATTGAGGGCCTGCGCAATGGAGGGACAGCTGCAGTAGTTAATGTCGCCTGGCGGGTTTAAAAAACGCAACCTAATATTTAGGTATATTACTTTAGTCTATACCTACCTACAAATAAATGAAACTGAAGAGTGTGTTTGTAAGATTAAAATAACAGGTTTAACAATATGCCCGATTCATAATAAGTATATAGATACTTAAAAAAAAACAATTTTATTTATTACTTAATCATTTTTTCGAAGTCTCTATCTATCGCTTATAGAATCTCCTCTTTTGCGAGAGCCCAGGACTATGGTCCAGGTTCCCGGATGCTGACCCCTAAATTCGGTCAATTAGGATTACGCTATGGGTACTGGGGAAAATATAGACAACATAAATATTTCAGGAGTTATATGGCAACCAAGACCTAGGACTGAATATACTGATTATATATCTCCGAGCATGGAGCTATATGTCCGCCCCACTATATAAGCCCCGAGCCCTTGATCATTTCCCCCGTGTAGGTAGATACGTATTTGTGTGATTACCTACCTATGTACCTATTATTTCATTCTACAAAAATGATTTATTTTTCAGCTTTATAGGATGCATTGTATTTTATTTCACTCTACCGGAAACAGAGGGAAAAAAGCTGAATGATATCGAAAACCATTTTGCTGGCAGAAAAAAGTTAAATAATCAAGTGTACCGATCCAAGGTTCGTTTCTCCACTACTTGCTTGTCTTAATCTATAAAAATAAATGAAGGTAAACTGTCTGTTTGTGATGTTAAGATTAAAGAAGTAAGAAGAGATGTTGTTTTTACAGAAAAAGCCAAAAACCGAGGAATCAAGGATGCAAGAATTAAAAGGAACTTCTAATCCCTCGTTTGAAGGAGACACTTCTAAATTATAGCTATAAGTAGTACTTACTAATAACAGTGTTTTTTTGTTAATGTCAATAAGAGTACCTAACACTGCTGTATTCTGCCGCGCTAACGTTAAGAGCAGTAAGCCGTATTTTTTCAAAAATGAGTTAAGTACCATTCCTGAATCGCCATGTAATGCTCTATAATCTGATCTTACTCCCGTTTCTCTAGCTTCAATAGAACCTGAAATATTATTAAGCATAACAGCAACAAGTCCATGAAATTATTATTTTTTCTTAGCACAAAAGGAGGAAGTATACTTACACCGTGGTAATTAGTATACTCTGACATCTTTATTCTATTTTGCTAATAATAAAAACCGTACGTATACATACTGCTGTGTAAATGAGCTTAATCAAAAACTTTTGACAATTGGATACTTACAATGTCAGCAGTAATCACACTTTCTGCTTTTTTGTCAATCATATTTTGCAAGCTTATCTACCTTATCGCTAAGTATATAAGCAACAGTCCAACGTACTGCTATTACCATAAGCATATTCATACTAGTTTTTCACGATCTCACTAATAATATGAGCAGCAAGTATCTAGTGTAACTACGGTTACAAGCAAAGATAGTTAATTATTTCATTAATTGACATTACCATAATACTAAGAACTGATTCTGCTGCGCTCATATCAATATATATCTACAGTAAGTTAAGCTCAATATTCATTTTTACAAAGAAAATAGACGTTCGGGGTGGTCTGGGATAGAGGTGCTCGCGCACGTATCGCTTTAAAGCTAGTCAGTGGGGTGAAACCTAGTGAGGGTGAGTTTGATCTTTGTAATTATATTTTCTTTTATTTATTACTCTTCGCTATTATTTCAAAACAAGTAGTACCTTATAAACATACCACTAACTAACTCAGACAGTTTCACGTCATTTCAAACAGAAATAATAAATAAATAGAATCAGGTATAAAATATAGTGAGTTAAATACAAAACACCAAAATAAAAATACATACATACATACATTATATACATACAAATCACGCCTTTTTCCTATTGGGGTAGGCAGAGACAACAGCTTTCCACTTGCTACGATCTTGGCATACTCCTTTCGCTTCTTCAACTTTCATAGCTGTTTTGCCAGTTGCGAGTACTCTTAACCTGACCTTTCTCCAAAACGTCCTGGATCTGATTAATATGTACGCCTAGGTCGGCCTCTACCGGGTTGCCCGTTCACCCTCGCCTTATATATCTGTTTCGTCAATCTTCTCTCATCCATCCTCTCTACATGTCCGAACCATCTTAGCATCCCTTTCTCTTAGTCACTACATCTTGAACCATACTGCAATGTTCCCTTATCACACTGTTCCTCACTCGGTTCATCAACTTTACTCTAGCTATGCTTCTCTCTAGCTATGCTTCACTTCTCATTTCTACAGCATTCAATCTATTTTCATACTTTTTCTGCCACATCCAACATTCACTACGCTACATAAGTGTGGGAACGAGAACTCCTCCATGTACAGCCAGACGTGCCTCTATAGACACGTTTTGACTGCTCATAAAATTATGCAGCGCCCCATTCACTTGATTACCTGCCAAAACTCTTCGCTCAAAATCGCAGTTATGTTTTCCATCTCTCGTAAACTTTAGTTAGTATACAAGTATACAAACTTGTTTTCCACTTTTTCTCCCTCAATCAAAATTGTGCAATTGGTCATGCTTTCTTCTCTTTCGAAAACCATTACTTCCATCTTATAGTTACATTCACTTTCATTCCTTTGCTTTTAAGGGCACCATGCATTATGTTAACCATCGCCTGCAGCTCCTGCTCCGACGATGCCAATATTACTAAACTTGATCATCGGCGTATAGGAGGCATTTGACGGTTAAGTCATTCATTCTTAATCCATGCGCACTCTCTTGCAGTTCTTTCAAGCAATCATCTATGAATAAGTTGAACAGCCTTGGCGAAGCTACACATCTCTGTCGAACACCTTTTTCGATGTTCAACCAGTCTGTGCAGGCTCCGTTTATCCTCACACAAGCACTGGAACCCTCATAGAGAGATTTCAGAGCTCGTATTAAGCTGCTGCTCACCCCCTTCATAGTGAATGTTGACCACAATTCATTCCTTACCACTCTGTCATAGGCCTTTTCCAAGTCTACGAATATGCAGTAGACCTTTTGCCTCTAAGCCAAGAATTTTTGGCTATGCTTCGTAAGGAAAAGACCTGATCCATACATCCTCTTCCTTTCCTAAATCCTGCTTACACATCCCACAACTTTTCTTCATAGTCTAAGATCCCGTTAAGAACGACCTTCACCGAGATGCTTATTTAATGAAACATATTTTATATTTAATTTAATATGTCAATAAATATAATCCATATGGGTTGCCTAGCAAATTTCAGTCCAGAGTATGTTTAATTAATAATTAAAAAAAAAAATTTTTTTAAACATTTCAACGGTATGATTATTAGATAAATTCTATACCAATCGAAAGTATGAAGCCCATAGAATACACAAACGTTAGGTTGCCTATTCTTTTCCGGTCACAACTATCGGGTTGCCAGGTATAAACAGGTAAATCTGTACTAGCATTTTGCAACGTTCTGTTTATTGGATGAAATTTAAATGAAATTAAAGATTATTTTATTCTGAACACGGTGGTGTAGGGTTGCCTGCGAAAAATAAGTCCAGAATTGCGGTTGTCGAATTTTAAAAAGTTAAATATTGCTCCGAGTGAATGTGTGCGACTGAGAGGTCCCAACCAACCATCCCATGCGATAGAAGAGGACACAGCATAGCGGCTGTTTAAAGTCCGGCCATTTAAAGAAAGAGAGTGTGCATGCTATTTGGGCTTAGAAAAGAAAAGGATAGCGATAGACTATGCATCATTTTGGAGTAGTTTATTATTAAAATAGAGAAAAAGTTATTTTTTTTTTATCAATTAATTATTTATGTGTATATTTTTTATGTGACACTAAAGTATATATACATCTTTAGTAAAAAAGAAGGTTATCGTGATACATATATAATACTATTATATATACAGGATGAATTTTTCAAAAGGGATTGGATGGCCAAATCCGAAACTATAAGGAATAGCGAAAAATGGTCAAAGGAGTCACGAGCCCGATTTTGATGAAACTTAATACCTCATCATTCGATTTTTGAAAAACCAATAATCCTAGCCAGGAATCGAACCTGTTGATTTTGAAAAAAAAAACACACCCTTTATTATTACACCATGCGATAGTGTCGCTGTTAAGGAACAAATTCTGCCAAGTAATGATATACGGCATATATATATATATATATATATATATATATATATATATATAATATACTATATATATAGATAATATATTATATATATATATAATAAATGGCCGGACTTTAAACAGCCGCTATGCTGTGTCCTCTTCTATCGCATGGGATGGTTGGTTGGGACCTCTCAGTCGCACACATTCACTCGGAGCAATATTTAACTTTTTAAAATTCGACAACCGCAATTCTGGACTTATTTTTCGCAGGCAACCCTACACCACCGTGTTCAGAATAAAATAATCTTTAATTTCATTTAAATTTCATCCAATAAACAGAACGTTGCAAAATGCTAGTACAGATTTACCTGTTTATACCTGGCAACCCGATAGTTGTGACCGGAAAAGAATAGGCAACCTAACGTTTGTGTATTCTATGGGCTTCATACTTTCGATTGGTATAGAATTTATCTAATAATCATACCGTTGAAATGTTTAAAAAAATATTTTTTTTTAATTATTAATTAAACATACTCTGGACTGAAATTTGCTAGGCAACCCATATGGATTATATTTATTGACATATTAAATTAAATATAAAATATGTTTCATTAAATAAGCATCTCGGTGAAGGTCGTTCTTAACGGGATCTTATACTATCAGTTTTATTCATCACTCTTAAATAAAAATACCTGAGAATTATACGGTATTCATTTTAATTACTTATATTTTCAGAGTCTTGTAGAAAAAAACCTATACGTTATTTACTATATTTTAAGGTATGTATAGATTCCTAACTATACGATCTTCCAAATGATATATTATTTTTAATACTATTCCACTAACATCTCAGTTTTTTTTAACCTTTAAGTGACACATCATTTCATACAAATTACTAGTATCGTATGTATGGAATGCTTAGCATTAAAGCAGTGACTAAGGTACTTAATACCGTTATTCTAAGCAATCAGTACAAATAGCTTAAACTCATACTAAACATAATAGGAGTTTTCGTCAATTAAATATAGTAAAACAAATAAATAGCAATTAATAAGTATATATCATGAAAGAACTCCACTTAAACTACATATTGAAAAAATCAAACCTACCAAAAGTTATAACCTAAGGGAGTAGTAAGCAAAAGTTCAATCGGCAACTTTAACCGCGATTATCTCAAAAACGTATTTTTCGACTTACTGCTCTTTAAATTAGCGCGGCAGTATTGTGATAAGACGAATTCCTAACCGAACTAAAATAAAGTTAAATAAGATTCATGAGACACAAAGATTATCTCATCTCATACCTACATTATTATAAGAAATCTGTAACTGATCGGTGTCTGTAGGTACCTACATGGAAAATATATGAGATTTTTTTTTATTAGGGGCCTTTATTTATTTATTTATTTATTATACTAAGTACAACCACATTGTATATATTACACAATTCACATTACATTTAGTTGTTGGTAAGTGTTCTGATATAAATACAACAATTACGGTGTACATAACATTTACACTAGTATTAGATGTTACATCGCACCAATAAAGCATCGATGGAATAAAACATCGTACTACTGAACTATCGCGACAGCGTGTTCGATATAATAAAAATCGAATCATCAACTTTCGAAATCAAATAGGGCACCGATTAGAACAGTGAGATACCTAACACTTTGACAAAGAAACAGAAAAAGTATTAATAAAAAATAAACTTACCCTAAATAATAAAAAAAGTATAAAATTTTGAAAAATTAAAGAATAATAAAAATACCTCTATAGGTTCTACGCACTATGACAACTAGGCAGCAGCATTGATTTTAGGTTATTGAAGTGCACGTGAAAAATGTCCAGATCATTATTATCGCTAAGTTTGTCATTATAATTGCAGCAAATTCGTGTCAAAGGCGATTGCAAGCCAAGGTTTGTTCTACATACTGGTGTGTGAAAAAGTTTGGTCAGGGGTTGCCTGGGACAGTGATAAGTACGGAACAGATAAAAATACCCTCCCGAGCAGTTCGTTACATCTAAACTGACTGTTTACTACCCTATGCAGAAAGCATAATGTCCAACATCTGTCTTCGGTCTTGTAAGCTATTCATTTGAAACTGGACAAGGCGACGATCATAGAAGTTCCTGTGTGAGAAACCCGTGACCCACACGGCAAGGTGTCTAGTGAATGCGCTTTGAATACTCTCTATGCGTTGTGAGTGAATACTATAGAAGGGGCACCACACAACCGAGGCAAACTCGAGTCGGCAACGTACCAGGGCGTTATTACAGAATTAAATTTATGAATGTAATAGATGCCAAAACGATGATTTTTAGAATTTTTGTCTGTTTATCTGTTTGTCTGTGTCTCTGTTTGTCCGCACCAAATTTTTGTTCACGCTGGGATCAAAAACTACTGAAAGGATAAAATTAATTTGAATTTGAATTTGAATTAGGATTTTGATCAAACTTGGTACGATTATAGTTCATAGTTCTGGGCAACATATAGGCTACTTTTAATACAAGCTAATACCCGTGGCTTCGCCCGCGCTTCGTTTTTAGGTCATTTTTGTTCATATCTCCGGTTCTACTTAACCAATTATAACCAAACATACGGTAAATTTTTAGTCTAAGCCAGACCTCTCTAATAAAAAAACCTCATCAAAATCCGTTCGATGGACGTAAAAAGTACTGAACGGGTTTTGATGCGGTTTCTTTATTAGAAAGGTCTTGGTTAGACTTAAATCTTACGCCTTACGCATATTTGATCACAATCGGCTGATTAGAACTTAGAACCGGCGATATAGTAAAGAAATGCGAAAATCGACGTTCACGCGGGCGGAGCCGCGGGCAACAGCTAGTGCGTAATGATTATTATAGAATCGCTGAAAGAATGCGTTCCTGACAGGTTGTGAGCTAATGGGCAATGTAACTTTGAACTGGTGTATAATTTACGGCAAAATTTTAAATATCGTTTATTGACCTTATTAACGAGTGATAACATTAAAAATTTAATTACTGTGCCAATTTACAATACACAGATTAATTTTGGGCTAAAATGATTAACAATTAATTAATTAAAAATATAAAATCAATAGTTTTTAAAAGTCATACCACGTCAAACTGCGCTGTCTCAAGGTTATGTCAAATGTTCGCTTTCATAGTGATGAGACAAAATAACAAGGCAATTGTAACCGCATATTTTAGTAGGTACCTAATCTTAATAATAATAATCTGTTGGTTGAAAAATATAAAATAGAACGTTATAATTATACGTAAACGGGAATTAACGCGATCACGTTAAAGGTATATACATACCTTTGGATGCCTGACGTTATATGTATATGTATATACCTTTAACGTGATCGCGTTAATTCCCGTTTACGTATAATAGTCATGGAACGCGAAAGTTTAAAAGTTAATAGAACGTTATAATCTTATAATATGTAATTTTGTACTAAGCCCCTACCCAAGCTAATAATGAATCATATTTTTATAATGAATGAAATGAATATGATTTTTTTTTTATTATTTCAGGTAAATATATAATATAATCTTATTCAATAAAATTAAATAAGAATGAAACAAAATTAAAAATTAAAAACGGTGACGGGTGGAGCCGCCTGTCACCCTAGCAGAAGCAGGCCGAGGCGGCGGCGCGCGTACGCCCCCCCCCCCCCCCTATTCCGGGGGCATGACGGGAACCACACGGTTCCCAAACCCGAGGGGGCCATATCGAATCCGGAGATGGCCCGGGTCAAGCCGGGGTGCGAGGGAAATGCTCTTTGGGCCACCTTACACCCTGGCGTCAGAAGACCCTAGACGGCGTGCGGTTTTAGTCGGTAAGAGTCCGACATAACCTAACCCGCTGGCCGCGGGGTGGGTATCCATGAGGATTTCCGCACGGAAAAAAAAAAAGGTATCTACAATTGGGTAGGTAGGTATAATACTTACAAGAGTTCGGAGCACGCAAACCATTTAAGTTGTATTAAACATCATGTGGTTGCATCATCGAGTGGTTTTATTTCCATTGTTGTGTATAGATTACAATCAATATTCTTTATCTTTTATTTATGCGACGAAATAAGTTTAAAAAATTACTCTCATATTTAACTTTAAGTTACACCAAAGGCAGTTTTTGATATTATCAGAGCTCTCAAAATATAAGTTTAACTTGGTGATGTATGCAGTACAAAAGAGGGTAAGGGCTGATTTAAATGCAACCTCACAACGTTGAATATATATAAATGATGTTGGGTTTGTCTATTTAGGGTTCCGTAGCCAAATAGCAAAAAACGGAACCCTTATAGATTCGTCATATCTGTCTGTCTGTCTGTCCGTCCGTATGTCACAGCCACTTTTCTCCGAAACTATAAGGCCTATGCTGTTGAAACTTGGTAAGTAGATGTATTCTGTGATCCGCATTAAGAATTTCACACAAAAATAGAAAAAAAGCATAAAATTTTGGGGGTCCCCATACTAAGAACTGAAACTTTTTTTTATTTTTTCATCAAACCCATACGTGTGGGGTACTTATAGATAGGTCTTCAAAAATGCTATTGAGGTTTCTAACATCATTTTTTTCTAAATCAAGACACTTCCAAAGTGGAAAAATGTGTCCCCCCCCCCTCTAACTTCTAAAATAAGAGAATGATAAATCTAAAAAAAATATATAATGTAGATTGCCATGCAAACTACCACCCAAAATTGGTTTGAACCAGATCTACTAAGTAGTTTTTTTTAATACGTCATAAGCCGCAATTAATTGACAATATTTTTGGTTTAAATATTTCTTGCGAAACTGGTATTATATATTAGCTTGTTTAGCTATCACAAGCCTATATGGGCTCGTATATAGTTACTTACTGCTACGGAACCCTTCATGGGCGAGTCCGTCTCGCACTTGGGCGGTTTTTTTGTTTGCTTTTGTATGCAGTATGATGTGATGAGTCATTCATGAAATACCTACAAAACGCCAAGTTTCATTCGCTTCAACCATCTTCAACGCTGTCATCTTTCTGTTATCACCCAAGAACATTAGAAATTTCCTTTGTTTTATCATCACCCCACTAAATAGAATATCACAAAAGTAAGACCTCTTGCTCTACAAACGAAGCTCGCTTTGTGATCTATGACACATCTATTAAAAGTATTCAAAACCGTAGAGGGATTAGGGAATAAAGGTATAAAATAAATGTAGCAACTTAGCAACAAACTACAAAACAAACGCCAGCGAGGGTAACGTGTTTCGCGCGTTATGTTTGTATGCAGAGTATGTAGGTATTACATTCCTTTGGATTCCTTCACATATTGGTATCGAAGAGAAAAAGATAAAGAACAGTGTAGGATGGGTTTGGCAGGAATACCTATAATTGTCAAGAGATTGAGGGAGAGATGTCTGTAAGAAACCATGCAACCCCAAATGTCCCCAAATATTGGAGTATCCATGGGCAGAACAGGTAGGGTTGAAGAAATGAACGTTGGTGACTGCCCTTAGACTGCGAACTAGACATAGATAGGTACTATATCCTCATAGAGCTTTGCATTTTTATTGGGTAACCTACCTAACTGCCAGAACTGCAGCGTCATTGAAGACGTTTACACTAACTTTTCGAGTACCTACGCAAAAAACTTACTTTTTTGTATGTAATATGACTTCACCTCGCCTGATGGTAAGCTAAAGGTAAAGTCTCTGGAATGGGAGTCACCATTACATATACCTACACTTTTAAAAACATAAACAATACATTTTGGGGCCTCCGTCGCTGTATACCATATTCTCAAAATGCCACATTCGTAAAACATCACATTCGCAAAACACGATATTCGCAAAACATGATATTCTCATAATATCATATTCTGAAAACATCATACTAGCAAAATATTATATTTATTCGCAAGAAACCATATTCGCTTTAATATCATATTCTCAAATTACCACATTTTTAATCTAAAAGTAACATCAGGGAAAAAATTAATAATATTCTTGATAGGTATGTAGGTACACAAAAATAATGTTATAATTCATTTTATTTCTGAAAATTATATGATACTGGCTGACCATGTATTTTCCTTATTTATCCATATATTATAAATGCGAAAGTATACCTGTCTGTCTGTTACGCTTTCACGTCTGAACCGCTGAACCGATTTTGATGCAATTTGGTATAGGAGTAGATTAGACCTCGAGAATGAACATAGGCTATGTTTGATCGCGATAACCGACATCCACGCGGGCGGCGCCGCGGGCAACAGCTAGTTTTTATTATAAATAATAAAGATAGTAAGACTTATATAAGTTACGTTCGATTTTTTTTATACTACGTAGGTGGCAGACAAGCACACGGCCCACTAGATGGGAAGCGGTCACCGAGGCCTAAGCACGTGTGCAACACTAAGGGCAACACAGGCGCTGCCTACCCCGAAGGGAAGGGGGGAGGGCTGGGAAGGGGTGGAGGTCGATTTAATTATGTTATTGCTTATTGCTTTGCGAGCTATTTGGAACAAATTCAAACAATTTTTTTTTATATCATTTACATTGCCAATGTTAAAATCAATAATAAATTAAATTAATAACTAAACGAAATACATATTTACACGGCTTCATAAAATTCCTCCGCATCATCACCGACTGGGAATGTGCCCAGAAGTCTGGCGAATTGCCACGCTGAATGGCAATGCTGATTCTTTCAATTTACATTACCCTGATAGGAAAAAAAAAAAATAGTAGACAAAAATAAACAAATAATAAGTATCGTCAATAATTGCGTACTTAAAACTATAAAAACTAAAATGGTTAAATGCACTACGGTATTAGATGATTTAATTTAGTTTGTCTGTTTAAAATAACATTTATTATTTATCAGACGATTTTATTTAGTTTGTTTATTTATAAGAATAAATATTCTGTTTCATATTAATAAAAGTTTTTTTTTTATTTATACAGAATTATTATTAAACTATCTTAGAAAATATTAAGTAAGTATGTACAAATTTTTTTTAAAAAAAGTTTAGGTGTCGAAGAATTCCTCCCCATCGATGTCGACTGGTGACGTACCCAAAAGGCTGGCGGCATTGCCACGTTGGATGGCAATGCCAATTCTCTGAGCAAGAAAGAAGCCAGCCCTTTGATCACGTGAAGCGTCGACCAGTCGCTTTGCGATTTCTTTATAAAGCGACCGTGCGCTCGGACCCCACGAACCTAATGTTTCGACCCCAAACGGCTCAAAGATATAATTGTCAATTAAATTGCTATATTTGCGCCGTTTGAGGGTCTCCGCTGATGCCGCAGCAGCGCAGGCGCAGCCCGCCGTACTTGGAAGATGAGAAGGCGCGAGGGTGTCGACGCAAGTTGCATCCCACACCAAAGGTCTACCCATCTTCCAAGGCACCAAAGACATACCGTCAGGCCTCTTGCCATCGTCGCGCACCAAACCAGCAGGTTCAAGCGCAGCTGGAACGCCGGCGGTGACAAGAGCCCGACGGATAATATCATTTAGGTGTGCATGACGTGACATGCGTCCTGCGCTCCTGCCGCATGATAGGCCGTGATGTCCAAGGTTGTCAACTGCTTCTCCACAGTGACACCGATGAGGAGAAACACAAGTAATTAATAAATGTTTAATTTCCCATAAACGACAGAACGGTGGTGTGGTGTGTTAGTCAATTTAATGTTTATCTGACTGTACTCAGAATAGAGTCTTTTACGTTTATTATGTCTTGCGAATATAATATTTTGCTAATATGATGTTTTCAGTATATGATATTATGAGAATATCATGTTTTGCGAATATTGTGTTTTGCGTTGCGAATGTGATGTTTTACGAATGTGGTCTTTTGAGAATATGGTATACAGCGACGGAGCGATTTTGGGGTCACGAGAGATTTGAATATTGGCGTTTGCAATAATATTCTAGCTAATTTAATCCTGCGGTGGAAGCCCAGAAATTTTATAAGTAGTAAATTGGTAGACTTAGATTTAGAGTATTTTTTTTACTCAATAAAAAGCGGATTTGTATACAAATTATATTATGACAATGCAATGTGCTCGCAAAACAACAAAGCTTATGAATCAATAAATCGGAACGGAAATACAGATTTCACCTGATGATTATGATGACTGCAGCTGTAGGGAATTACACTATAGGTAAGTACCTGTAGCGTATCCTTTACAGCAGTCATCATGATCAAACCATTAGTAGATACCTACCTACCTACCGGTGCCTTTCAGAAGTCACATACCTACATTTTGAGCGTTTTATCGAACTATTAGGTAATCGGTGGTTTTATTACTAAATCAGAAATTTAGATCACTTCATACACAATATACCTATGTCTTTACTATGAAAATTATAAATTCTAGATAAGTAAGTACTACCAAAGATATTTACGCAGGTGCATGGCGTCCCATCTTCCAGGGCTCAAGTCAACTTCATCGACAAACCGTATGTACCTACGTGTATCTACGCTCCAACTGCTGATTGACTGACGAGTAACTACCTACCGGTTTTTCAGTTTCAAATACACAATCAAATATAGGTACTTACTTACATTGAAGAAGCGAGGGGTATGTCAAGATTGTAGCATACATGTTGTCTCTGCCTACCCTAATGGGAAAAAGGCGTTATTTGTACGTAGGTATGTACCTACCTATGTATATAATTATGTAAATACAAATAAGGTTATTCAGCTATTTAAAAATCAGTACAAATGAAATAAACAGCTTAACTAGCTTTATTTGTTATGGGCTCAAGATTGCGGATTAAACATAGTTTTACTTCGATACTTTTTTCTTTGTAAATATAAATACAAACTTAATTCTTCAATATGTACTTCAATAGAAACACCCAGACCAATGAAAATAAATACATATTATCCGAGTGCTTTCCCATTACATTACACTAATAACCAACCAATTATAGGCATACGATTTGCATGATTTGCATCGTCTAGCCATCATGTCTTGTCCATACATAGGTTGCCTGCAAGATATAGCTTTTAGTGATTAGGTCGCCATTTATACTGCAATATTTCATTTGACGTAGGTTTATTTTCTTAAAAATTATTAAATCCCTAATATTCAAATATAACCGCTGCTACAATTTAATTCAAAGCTAGACAATATAAGGTATATAACCTAGAAATGAGCGGTAACTCTTATTTCGTGCTACCCGCATTACTCGCCACATTGACTCCGTATACCGGCATTAAGATGATACGTTACTCGTTCCGTTGAAAAAATTATATGCAGTCACCATTATGGATAAATCATGGCAAGAGAACAATGAGGGTGATCCAAGTTCTATATCAAATAATAATAGTGAATATGATCCATCTGAACTTTTTAGTTACTATTGTGACTATTGGTGTACAAATCCTCAAATATCAGACAGTGACTTGGAGTTGTGGTTGTCTTCACAACAGTCGGCGACCCAAAATGAAACCATCGAATATAACTACTTACGAAAATTTGATGACTGCTCGATGTACTGCATCGAATGCGGAGGAAGCGACCAGATGGCATATTATAGCAACTGTCATCTAGGTAAGTCTCTCTTTAACTTATAATCTAAACAATATAGTTAATCATAGGCACATGTACCTGTCTACTCCACGTCGGATACCATATTTTTAAATAAGTAATTATCTGAAAAACCTTTGAATACCTATCTGTCGATATGTTTTTTGCGTTAAAATGACTTCACCTCGCCCGATTGTAAGCTAAAGGTAAAAACTCAGAAATGGGGGCCGCCATTACAGACACCGATAATGGTACAATGGCGGTCTTAAAGTAGGTATTCAGCGGTACGATGATCTCATCAAATGCTTTTCCGTGCCCTGCTTAAAGGATCCCGGGGAGTAGGTACCTACTAAACCATCGGCGCTTACCACAACATAACGGTACAAGATATAATGCTAAGTACTACAGATATTATCTAATAGGTAGATACCTTGGTATGTACCTATTAGATAATATCTGTAGTTGAGATAAGTAGTGGTCTACTTATCTCAAAATATCTATCTAATGCTAATACGTGATCTAAGGTGTATAAGTTAATATTTAGCATTATCCGCCACATTACAAAAAAAGCTAAGATGCTTGGCTTCGTTTTAAGAACTTGCAATTTCACAACAATTCGACCAAATTGTTACTGTACGACTGTATTATGAGCATACTGGAATACTGTAGTGTGGTGTGGTGTGGCGGCCATACTATAGACCAGAGGGCCTCGATTCTGCTAAAGACAAACCACTGATTTACCACTGACACTCCAAAAACTGCCATTTAATTTTAGACTTTATTGTTATCAGGTTAAAGTCTAAAGTCAAATGATATTTTGTAGAGCGAATGAAAAAGTTAAATGAATTCTTTTCATTTGATTTTAGACTTTAACTGTATAACGGTAAAGTCTACAATTAAATAGCATTTTTAGAGTGTCAGTGGTATTACAGTGGTTTGTCTTTAGCAGAATCGAGGCCCTAATGGTAAAAAGTAAAAGAAAATTATAGTAGGATGAAACCTGTTGTAAAAGGACGAGATTATAACAAAAATGAAAGGAAAAATAAATTACGGGTGATCTGAGGTCGGGAAGTGGGGAGGGGGGTGAGTTTTAAGGGTAAAAACGGTTTATCTCGATTTCCGGCAAAACTACAAGTCCTATGGAAAAAAGTTAAATGACAAAGTTGTAGGTAATAAAGAGACCTACAACTTTTCATTACACTTTTTTCACATAACCTCAAAATGTATATGAAAAATTCAAATAATCAAGTTTTTAGTTTTTTATTTTTATATTAAGCAAAACAAATTTGTTTTCCACGAAATTTGGTAAAAATTTAGTTTTTTATGTCCCAAAGACACTGTAATTTTTTTGATTTGAAATATTCTTTTTTTCAGCTTATTTAAGTGCACAAGGTGAAAAATCTTTGCACTCGAGTGCAACCATGAAGTTATAGTGCAACTTGTAACTTCTCATCCCACCTCAGCGAGGAAATGACTAAATACAAAAATATTAATTTCGAATTCGAGTTTTTCTTCTTTGCATTTTCTTTGAGAATTTACCATAGCAATGTATATATATTTTTACATCATCACAAAGAAGAGATTTCAAAGAACAAAAAATTCTTTGACTTTTTTTAAAAAGCTGATATTTTGACGTGAGAATTTTCGATTGAAAATTAGGGTGGTTTTTCGATATTTAGTCAAAATAAGCTGAAAAAAAGAATATTTCAAATCAAAAAAATTACAGTGTCTTTGGGACATAAAAAGCTAAGTCTTTACCAAATTTCGTGGAAAACAAATTTGTTTTACTTAAGATAAAAATAAAAAACCAAAAACTTGATTATTTGAATTTTTCACATACATTTTGAGGTTATGTGAAAAAAGTGTAAATGAAAAGTTGTAGGTCTCTTTATTACCTACAACTTTGTCATTTAACTTTTTTCCATAGGACTTGTAGTTTTGCCGGAAATCGAGATAAACCGTTTTTACCCTTAAAACTCACCCCCCTCCCCACTTCCCGACCTCAGATTGCCCGTAATTAATTTTTCCTTTTATTTTTGTTATATTCTGATCCTTTTCCAACAGGTTTCATCCTACTATAAATTTATTTTGTCTCAAAGACTATCGGCACTGGTCTACTATGCCACCCACGCGTTAAGATTGGAACGAGTACAAAAGCGTTTTCTTTATCACCTGGCGTTTTCAAATGATTTGGCGAAAAGAATCCGCTCTTATGACAAGAGATTAAAACATTTTAACATTAAAACTCTTTCTAATAGGTTGAAATTCAATGATCCAATCTTAGACCAGTGCCGATGCCTTTGAAAATGGTAAAAAGTGAAAGAACATTAGGTATAGTAGGACTCGTCCCGTTGGAAAAGGACGAGAATACCTATAACAAAAATGAAAGGAAAAATAAATCACGGGCGATCTGAGTTCGGGAAGTGGGGTGGGGGGTGAATTTTATGAGTAATAACGGTTTATCTCGATTTCCGGCAAAACTGCAAGAGTCCTATGGAAAAAAGTTAAATGACACAGTTGTATGTAGGTAATATAGAGACCTACGAGTAAAACTTTTGCATTTACAGTTTTTTCACATAACCTCAAAATACTTATAATTACCTATGTGAAAAATTCAAATAAGTAATCAAGTTTTTGTTTTCTTATTTCTATCTTAAGTAAAAAAAAATTGATTTTCACCAAATTTAGTGAAAACTTAGCTTTTTATGTCCCAAAGATACTGTATTTTTTTTAATTTAAAATATTCATTTTTTCAATTTATTTTGACTAAATATCAAAAAACCTTATATAATCAAAGCAAAAAACCACCCTAATTTTCAATCGAAAATTCTCACGTCAAAATATCAGTTTTTTAAAACAAGTCCAGAAGTTTTTTATTCGTTGAAATCTCTTCTTTCTGATAATGTAAAAATATATAGGTACACATTACTGTTATGGTAAATGTTCTTAGAAAATACAAAGAAAGAAAAACTTGATTGCGAATTTTATATTTTTCTATAGCTTCATGGTTGCACCCGAGTGCAAAGATTTTTCACCTTGTGCACTTATGATTCCCTCGCTTAAGCTAAGGGTTCTACTTATTCAAACTTCCAATTAACTGACTCAAGTTGACAAACATTTAAATATTTTTACCCGACTGCGCAACGCAATGAGTGGTAATGTGTTTAACATCCTATGTATGTATGTTTGTATGTTCCTTTGAAGCACTATACAGACCAAACGCCTGGGCTGATTTTTATGATTCGCACGTCAATCGATTCCTCTTAGTACGGCGAGTGTCACTAAAGACATGACGTGAGTGAAAATTCAATATAGCGACTACTGGACGCCATATTGGGAAAATTAAAAAAATTAAATTCAACAAACTATGTCAAGTGGGGTATCGTTGAATTCGTTGAATAGATCAAGAACATTAGAAATTTCCTTGTACTTAGCTGGACCATTCATTGGCCTTCAGCGGTTGTCTCCAGGTTTTTTGAATCTCAGCCATATAGTCATCTCTCTCGCACACTGCCTAAAATTGCCATGATATGTTAAAATTTTCCAATCCAAACCTGTCAAAGTCAAATTTACGCAAAGCCTGAGTTCTTCGGAGCTTCGTTTTGATTCTAGTTGAGCTTTATGAAAATTCACAGAACACCGTAATATCAATATTATTAATTAAGTAATATTTATAGAAATTAATAAAAAAATTGACACATATTCGCTTCTTAGATTGTGGGTGACAGCCATTTTAATAAAAGAGCAACACTGTTTACCAAAAATTCGTAAGGTGACCAACCATCCGTATTTTACGGGATAGTCTCCTACTGGAAGCTCCTGCATTGCAATAAATACATAGCATAGTCCCACAAAACGTCAAATGCTTTCCGCACGTTTACAATATTCATCATAATATATTATAATATTAACTGTAGAGAGGTCAATTCTGTACATCCATACTAAATTATTATAAACTAGCATCCGCCCGCGGCTTCGCCCGCGTGGAATTCGGTATTGCCACCAAGTCTATTTGAATGATACGACTCTCCACTCGACTTTCCACTCCGCTGTTCACTCCACTCTCCACTCCACACTCCACTCCACTGTTCACTCCACTCTCCACTCCACACTCCACTCCACTCTCCACCTCCACTCTACTGTCCAATCTGCCGGATGTTTGATTGCATTTGGTTAAGTGGAACCGGAGATATGACCAAAAAACGATTACCAACCAATCGACTCCCACGGGCAGAGCCACGGGTATTAGCTTGTATAAAAAGTAGCCTATATATTACTCCAGACTATTATCTATCTCTGTATCAAATTTCAACCCGATCTATTCAGCCGTTTTTACGTGAAAGAGTAACAAACATACATCCAGATATCCCGACTGATCAACTCCATGGGCGAAGCCGCGGGTATTAGCTTGTATAAAAATTAGCCTATATGTTATTTCACACTACACTCTATCTCGGTACCAAATTTCAGCCAGATCCATTCAGCCGTTTTTACGTGAAATAGCAACAAACATAATATTTGGACATCCCGATCGATCTACTTCGCGCGCGGAGCTTTTTATTAGCTTGTATAAAAAGTAGCCTATATGTTATTTCAGACTATAATCTATCTCTATACCAAATTTCAACCCGATCTATTCAGCCGTTTTTGCGTGAAAGAGTAACAAACATACATCCAGACATCCCGACTGATCTACTCCGTGGGTCGACTGATCGACTCCGTGAGCGGAGTCGCGGGTATTAGCTTGTATAAAAAGTAGCCTATATGTTATTCCACACTTTAATCTATTTCGTTACCAAATTTCAGTCAGATCTATTCAGCCGTTTTTACGTGAAAGAGTAACAAAAATATATCTAGAAATCCCGATCGATCGACTTTGCGAGCGGAGCCGCGGTATTAGCTTGTATAAAAAGTAGCCTATATGTTATTCCAGACTATAATCTATCTCTGTACCAAATTTTAGCCAGATCCATGTAGCCGTTTTTGTGTGGCGGAGTAACAAACATACATCCAGACATCCAGACATCCAGACATCCAGACATCCAGACATCCAGACATACATTCTTACAAACTTTCGCGTTTATAATATTAGTAGGATGCGCAAGTAACTCTGTCTGTCTGTCTGTTACGCTTTCACGCCTGAACCGCTGAACCGATTTTGATGAAACTTGGTATAGGAGTAGATTAAACCTCGAGAATGAACATAGGCTATGTTTGGTCGCGATAACCGACATCCACGCGGGCGGAGCCGCGGGCAACAGCTAGTTGAATATATTCACAAAATAACTACATATTGGGGAATAATTGGTGATCGATACGATTATAGTTCATATTATAGGTCGGTATCGCCAAGTTTATTAAAAAAAACGACTCACCACTCCACTCTTGACTCAACTCTCTACTCCACTCTTCACACTACTGGTCTCCACTCGTCCAACCAAAACCTTTTTAGCGATGGACGTAAAAGTTCTGAACGAATTTTGATGCGGTTTTTTTTTATTAGAAAGGTCTTACTTAGACTCAAAATATGACCAAAAACGACCTAAAAACGGATCGCGGGTGAAGCCATGGGTATTAGCTTGTATAAAAAGTAGCCTATAATATAGAGGTATGTTGCCCAGAAGTATGAACTATAATCGTATCAAGTTTGATCAAATCCCTTCAGTAGTTTTTGATCCATGCGTGCACATACAGACAGAAAGACAAAAAAAATACTGATTGCATTTTTTGCATTAGTCGATCACCAATTTACCTATTCCCCAATATGTTGTTATTTTGTAGGTAAATATATTCAATGTACAGGAATGACCTCTCTACAGTGTTAATCCTACTAATATTATAAACGCGAAAGTTTGTAAGAATGTATGTCTGGATGTCTGGATGTCTGGATGTCTGGATGTCTGGATGTCTGGATGTCTGGATGTCTGGATGTCTGGATGTATGTTTGTTACTCTGCCACACAAAAACGGCTTGATGGATCTGGCTAAAATTTGGTACAGAGATAGATTATAGTCTGGAATAACATATAGGCTACTTTTTATACAAGCTAATACCGCGGCTCCGCTCGCAAAGTCGATCGGTCGGGATTTCTAGATATATCTTTGTTACTCTTTCACGTAAAAACGGCTGAATAGATCTGACTGAAATTTGGTAACGAGATAGATTAAAGTGTGGAATAACATATAGGCTACTTTTTATACAAGCTAATACCCGCGACTCCGCTCACGGAGTCGATCAGTCGACCCACGGAGTAGATCAGTCGGGCTGTCTGGATGTATGTTTGTTACTCTTTCACGCAAAAACGGCTGAATAGATCGGGTTGAAATTTGGTACAGAGATAGATTATAGTCTGGAATAACATATAGGCTACTTTTTATACAAGCTAATACCGCGGCTCCGCTCGCAAAGTCGATCGGTCGGGATGTCCAAATATTATGTTTGTTCCTATTTCACGTTAAAACGGCTGAATGGATCTGGCTGAAATTTGGTACCGAGATAGAGTGTAGTGTGAAATAACAAATAGGCTACTTTTTATACAAGCTAATACCCGCGGCTTCGCCCATGGAGTCGATCAGTCGGGATATCTGGATGTATGTTTGTTACTCTTTCACGTAAAAACGGCTGAATAGATCAGGTTGAAATTTGGTACAGAGATAGATTATAGTCTGGAATAACATATAGGCTACTTTTTATACAAGCTAATACCGCGGCTCCGTTCGCGAAGTCGATCGGTCGGGATGTCCAAATATTATGTTTGTTGCTATTTCACGTAAAAACGGCTGAATGGATCTGGCTGAAATTTGGTACCGAGATAGAGTGTAGTGTGAAATAACATATAGGCTAATTTTTATACAAGCTAATACCCGCGGCTTCGCCCATGGAGTCGATCAGTCGGGATATCTGGATGTATGTTTGTTACTCTTTCACGTAAAAACGGCTCAATAGATCGGGTTGAAATTTGGTACAGAGATAGATTATAGTCTGGAGTAATATATAGGCTACTTTTTATACATGCTAATACCCGCGGCTCTGCCCGTGGGAGTCGATTGGTTGGTAATCGTTTTTTGGTCATATCCCCGGTTCTACTTAACCAAATGCAATCAAACATACGGCAGATTTTATGTAAAACCAAGACCTTTCTAATGAAAAGGCGACATCAAAATTTGTTCAGCATTTTTGCGTCTATCACGAACAAACAGACAAGGATTGCAAAAAAATAGATATTTGTGGTCAACATAACCAAGTTTTTTTTTCAAATATCGATTATTACAACTAAAAGTACTGTTATAAAGGGATAATATATGATGTCCACACTGTCGCCTTAGGTGAACGCTGTAAAGATGGTGTAAGGTGAAACCAATAAATAAGGAAAAAAAAACTTTTGGTCTTATCTCCAAATTTTAGGTCTGACCAAGAAAACCGCACTAAAATCCGTTTAGTACTTTTTATCCGAAAGGTTTTGGCTAGACGAGTGGAGACCAGTGGAGTGGAGCGGAGTGGGGAGTGATGTGGAGAGTGGAGTGGGGAGTGGTGTGGAGAGTGGAGTGGAAAGTGGAGTGGAGAGTGGAGTGTAGTGGAGATTGAAGTGGAGAGTGCAATGTAGGGTGGAGTCGGGAGAGGGGATTGGACAGTAGAGTGGAGGTGGAGAGTGGAGTGGAGAGTGGAGTGAACAACGGAGTGGAAAATCGAGTGGAGAGTCGTTTCATTCAAATAGACTTGGTGGCAATACCGAATTTCACGCGGGCGAAGCCGCGGGCGGAAGCTAGTATTATATTATAATTATTATGATGGATATTGTAAACGTTCATTTTGTGGGACTATGCGATTAATTTTGGGGAAGTACCTCCGCCCTACAGAAGACCGCGGCCATAATACCATCGTGTTGTGTTCCCGCCGGTAAGTAGGGTAGCCACAGCTCACTGTACCCCTCCTCCCCCTCCCCTTCCTAGCCTCCCCACCCCTTCCCAGCTCTCCCCCTTTCCCTTCAGGGTAGGCAGCGCGTGTGACACCCTTAGTGTTGCTAGTGTTGCACACGTTCATAGGCCACGGTGACCGCTTCCCATCAGGTGGGCCGTGTGCTTGTCTGCCACCTACGTAGTATAAAAAAAATTGATTTATTTTATTTTATTTTTTTAATTTCATATTACATTCTAAGTTTAAATACATAATAATTATTAATTATTATTACGTGAAACGAAAACTTTGTACCTACCCCTTTTTAATTAACATTGGTCATTGGTGTGCTTCGAGACACCTCGCCACATTTGAAGTAGGACATTGTACTGGCTCATTACAAAAGTGAGGTGGCTCTTACAAACTCATTAAAAACTTATAACACTACCTTCCTCAGCGATCACAGTGTGTCTGAAGCTGAAGCATGCTATCGCGCGCTTGTCGTCGTGTGTGCGCCACTGGACGCGGCGACAGCAGCGAGCGCACGTGACTCCCCTAGCTTGTCGACGCCAAGTGTGCGGAGCTTAGAACAAAATGTATGAAATTCTCGGCCCGCAGCTCGTCGCCGCGCCGAAACGCCGAGCTAACGCTGACGCCTAAGTACTAAGTCCAGTGTGCGCACGGGGTTAACGGAGTTTAGAGTGCGTTTTTTGATAGTGAAGTAAAAATATAGTCGATCTGGTGTACTGTGCGGAGCATAGACAATTCCTCAAATAGTCATGAACACTTATTTTTTTCTGTGGATCAAGAATATTATAACCAATGGATACTGCAAGGACATACATTGCAGTGTCTCCATCTAGTTGGTTGGGTTGTGTACCTTTCTTTGCGGTGACCATGTTTAATTGTAAGGTTGGGATATATGATGTAGTTTACGTCTATGCTCATGAAAATAAATGGTATAGTCTACGTTTCCATATTTACTAATATTATAAAGAGAGACCAAATTCATTAAAGGTTATTTTACTATAATATATTTAAAAGGTATTAAAGACGAAAACAGTAATTTTGTAACTTATTTATTTATTAATTGAGACTTACTTATGTAAGCATGTAATAACAAAATAAATTATTGACATTAAATGAAGGATTATGTATTTATTTATTTTATACATACAGTGTCATTACAGGTAAACCCAATGCGACAGAGTAGCAACAAAAGGGTGTTTCCTATAGTAGCGTCACATTAATAGGTAACATTTGATGTTTGTCAGTTTTATATTCATAATGAGGTGACCTGTTAAAAAAGGTCAATTAAAACGAATGAATCGATACGGACTTGAAAGATAATGTGAATTTTAAAAATCGTCAGGTGAATCCCTGTCCCATTATTATATTTTCTTTCGTAAATTTAAGGAAGAAAATAAGACAAATACATGATCTATACTTATAATAAAACTGTAGAGAGGTCAATTCCGTTCATTGCATATATTTACAAAATAACTATTGGGGGATGATTGGTGATCGATACAAATGCAAAAAATGCAAACAGTAAATTTTTTGTCTTTCTATCTGTCTGTATGTGAAGAATAATAAATATATAATAATATTTTGAGTCAACCTGTATACAGTAAGTTTATACTACCGTGGTCTATGTACAGTCGTGAACAAATAAAAAAGTGTAGTGGTTTTTAGAAACGATAACTTAATACCTAATTGAGTAGGTATAGGTTATGTCTAGAAAGCAATAAATAATAAGCGTCAAAGTTGAAATTATATACTTATTATGACCAGCTTCCTAGCAATGGACGTAAAAAGTACTGAACGAATTTTGATGCGGCTTTTTTATTAGAAAGGTCTTACTTAGACTCAAAATTTATCGTATGTTTGCTTGCAATTGGTTAAGTACAACCGGAGATATGACCAAAAACGACCTAAAAACGAAGCGCGGGTGAAGCCATGGGTATATCAGCTTGTATAAAAAGTAGCCTATATGTTGCCCAGAAGTATGAACTATAATCGTATCAAGTTTGATCAAAATCCCTCCAGTAGTTTTTGATCCATGCGTGCACATACAGATAGACAGACAGAAAGACAAAAAAAATACTGATTGCATTTTTTGCATTAGTATCGATCACTAATTATTTCCCAATATGTAGTTATTTTTTAAATATATTCAACTAGCTGTTGCCCGCGGCTCCGCCCACGTGGATGTCGGTTATCGCGACCAAACATAGCCTATGTTCATTATCGAGGTCTAATCTACTCCTATACCAAGTTTCATCAAAATCAGTTTAGCGATTCAGGCGTGAAAGCGTAACAGACAGACAGACAGAGTTACTTTCGCATTTATAATAATTTAGTATGGATGTATAGAATGGACCTCTCTACAGTTAATATTGTAATATATTATGATGGATATTGTAAACGTGCGGAAAGCATTTGACGTTTTGTGGGACTATGCTATGTATTTATTGCAATGCAGGAGCTTCTAGTAGGAGACTATCCCGCAAAATACGGATGGTTGGTCACCTTACGAATTTTTGGTAAACAGTGTTGCTTCTTTATTAAAATGGCTGTCACCCACAATCTAAGAAGCGAATATGTGTCAATTTTTTTATTAATTTCTATAAATATTACTCAATTAATAATAATTGATATGTACGGTGTTCTGTGAATTTTCATAAAGCTCAACTAGAATCAAAATGAAGCTCCGAAGAAATTTTAACGTATCATGGCAATTTTAGGCAGTGTGCGAGAGAGATGACCTCCGGCCGAGATTCAAAAATCCTGGAGACAACCGCTGAAGGCCAATGAATCGTCCAGCGAAGTATAATCCGCGCGCGATGAAAATGTGAAGGAACCTTGTCAAAGTAAATCGAAAATGACAGTTCTCACGTAGCGTTAGCGTGTTAACAGTTTGTTCTCAGTTGAAATATCTATCAAATGCCCATGAAGCTATAGATAAACATGGAGGCCTCACTTCCAATACCTACTTGATGCTCAGTCTGTATTTACTATCTTGCTCTCTGTGGGCCGACTTCTCTTTCTAAGTATGATAACCTTCTAAGCAAGAAATCACCATTTAAACAAGTTTAAACACTTACGCGTGGAATTTTATATCACATCCTTGACGCCACGTAATACCGCAACCACGTACTATGCAATTTTGCACCATTTTTTGAGTTTATACTTATAATTAACTTTAAATATGTTAAAAACCAAAACAATAATAAACAACCGCCATATTGTTTATTGATAGTTGACATGTAGTACCAATGTTGCCACATTACGTACTGAATCCATAGACAATGGGAATTTAATTCACTGATTTCCTGATTCAACAACCCAATCATGCATAATAAATGGCATATAATTTTTCAATTTCCACATTAATAATCGTAGTCGAACTATAGAGTTATTTATAAATCATTTTACTTGCATTTTTGGTTAGTATGGTCTATTTCTATAATTTACTAGGAGATACTAACAAGAAGATAGCAACATTGTACAAATACACGAAAGGGAAGTCGGCCCACAGAGAGTGAGATACAGACATGTAGGTATTTGGATCAAGCTGTTCTTCCCGGTTTGGCCTCCATGTTTATCTATAGCTTCATGCAAATGCCAGAACTATTTCGGGAGATTGACTACTCAAGATTTTACCCCTTTTTCCATTCATTATTAATCTTTAATCTCAGACTAGAAGAATTATTCTTCTAGTCTGAGTCTTTAATCTATAAGTATAAATAAAAATTAATTGCAATTCTGTCAGTATTGCAAAAACTTGAGAACGGTTGAACTGTTCTTACCTGTCAGACATTTGATGTTCGTCCTATCTCCTATCACTCTCGTCGTCGTCGTTTCGGTATTTTTGGCACGAATTCATGTAGATCCATGTAGATCAGATAAGAAAAGGCGGTATATTAAAGATAGCTGTTGCCCGCGGCTCCGCCCGCGTGGACGTCGATTTCCGCGTTTTATTACTATATTGCCGGTTCTAATCAGCCGATTGTGATCAAATATGCGTAAGATTTTGAGTCTAACCAAGACCTTTCTAATAAAAAAAACGCATCAAAATCCGTTCAGTTCTTTTTACGTCCATCGATAGCGATAAAAAATACCAAACGGATTTTGATGCGGTTTTTTTTTAAAAAGGTCTTGCTTAGACTAAAAATTTACCGTATGTTTGGTTGTAATTGGTTAAGTAGAACCGGAGATATGACCAAAAACGACCTAAAAACGAAGCGCGGGCGAAGCCACGGGTTTCAGCTTGAATAAAAAGTAGCCTATGTGTCGCCCAAAACTATGAACTATAATCGTACCAAGTTTGATCAAAATCCCTCCAGTAGTTTCTGATTTTTGCGCGTACAAAAATTTGCGGACAAACAGACAATCATACAATATTATAATTATTATAAATCTCGCATTCAAAACTAAACTCATTTAGAAATCTAGTCGCACTAAAAATACAGCTTCGTTTTGTGAGCTTCGACATGAGTTTGCCGACGCTACGGCTAGCCGGCGCCGGCGGCCCACTTACGTCTCAGTTCCAAAAGGTAGCATCACATTTTGATCGCGCGCGGATTATACAAGGAAATTTCTAATGTTCTTGCTGTGGATATACAAAGTGACTGTTTAAATCCTTCTCTGTCTACGGTTTAAACTGGGCGTAGATGGCCATATCCCCAACAATGAAGAATATCGAAAAATTAACACACGAACCTCGAGCCCGATATTGATGAAAACTAACACTATAAGTACCTAATACACGTCATTAGATTTTCCAAAAATCAATGGTCCTAACAGGTCCTAACCATGTAGGTATCGAATTCATCGTCTTGTAAAACAATCCTCCTTTATTATAGCACCTTTCGATAGTACCGCTATTCAGTTGGTAACGAATTCTGAGAAGTACCTAATGAAGAATGAAAGAATTTAAGTACTTCAAAATTAAGGATTATTAATTGAGGAATTATCGATACCCCGAACTTTTGTACCACTTTTTTTCCTTTACTATCGGCAAGTAGATTATAGTGCACGGCATCTAACTTGGCAAGATTTTGGAGTAGTGTGGGCCCCACTACTCCAAAACCTTGCCAAGTTAGATGCCGTACACAATACTTGTTTATAATATGCGACGCATTATGCCACAAACAAGTATAGTGTACGGCATACTTGGCAAGATTTTGGAGTACCGTGTCCTATATCAGTCATTTGTTTTAAACGCTTGACGCTGCTTAGAGCGTAGCCACTCCGGACCCTTAGCACATGAGTAAAGATAAGTACAGAGTGAAATCTTCTAACTAGCTCATTGCGCGGGTGTACTACTAGCGCACAGACATTGCAATTAATATAGATCAATATGGTACCTTACAGCATGTAAATTAAACAAATATTTTCGGAGATATTACAAATTTAAAATTTGCGTTTGCGGCGGGCGGTACCGGTCGGACGGGGCAGTGCGGGGAGGCCGCTATGTTTTTATATACAACGTTCATAGTTTTTCTGTAGTGTATTTAATTTAGTATCAGCATTGCACCCGTGCGAAGCCGGGGCGGGTCGCTAGTTAAGTATAAAATTCAAGAAATAAATAAAATTGTTCAAAAAGTATTTTACATAGTAACAGGGTTGTTTGCATCGTTCAATTATACTTTTATTATAGGTACCTACTTTGTATGTAGTGTAGGTCCACTTTGCTTAACTCTCTAACTTTTCTACCTCTACGCTCAAAGGTCTACTGGCAGAGATCTCTTATAGATACCTACATATACTAAAAATCATAGCGGTCGAATTGAGAACCTCCTTTTGGAAGTCGATTAAAAATTATATAGGTAGGTACTCTTATAGAGTTATGCTCGTTTTCGTACATATTTTATTTCTCGTGTCTTGTATACATTTATCTTTTTAATGTGTACCTACAATACAGAATTAACAAGAATTGTTTCATTTTTATTTCTCAAATTTGTCTAGGTCTTCTTATAAACTCCATTTATTAAAAACTGTTTTAATATTGGCTTACAGCAAGTACCTACACTCTTCACTTAGACCCTTGATGGAGGCAAATTTTTATTAATTTATTATTTAAAAATCCGATAATACCTTTTTTATCATGCGGCAATCCCCACGGATATCAATCTCGTTGGCCATCGAGTGTGGTTATGTCGGAATCAAATCGACTAAAACCGCATGCCATTTCGGGTCTCAATTACCGGGGTGTAAACTGTTATATGAATAAATTTCTTAGCACCATTATAACATAGAATATGGGGCCATCTAAAAACTGTAGATGGTTCATGGGCAGCAGGGATGCAAGGGAAACGCCTTATGGACTATCTTATCCCCAGCGTCTGTAGACCCAAGACGGCGTGCGGTATTAGTCGGTCCAATTCCAACATAACCACCCATGCTAACCAGCGGAGGGGTATCCGTGGGGATTGCCGCTCGAAAAGAAAAGGTAACCCCATATAAAACAATGTTTTAACATCATTACTCTGTACCTATATTCGCAAAAAAATAAATAATTCATGAAATGATAAAATTATTGTTGATATTTTTAGTTATTTATTCCATCTGAAATGTCAAAACTGGCTTCTGTCAAAATGGTTTGTATTTTTAATGAAAATATTGGCAGCCCTATGAAAGTGAATTCGAATTTTAAGCTTTCGGGAGATTTCCTTCTGTACGACAGTACCATAGCTATTCATGTGCCCTTAGCCTTCAAACCTAATCCATAGGTAATCTATCCGAGTCGGGACGGAGTCCGTACTCTGAGTCGGGGTGGTAAAAATGGTGTCTGGAATGGCGGCCCGTACCCTCTGGACTTTACCCTTGCTTCTTACCATCCAGCGGGGCTAAGTCAATTGACGGACTGAATATAAAAAAAAAATCGAAATAAAAAGTATTGGTGGTTTAACATTCGTTCAAAAATATTTCTACTGTTTGATAAGTTTGTATTTCAGTAGCAAATATCTGATACAAAAGCTAATATTTTTGGATAACGCATCTGAAAAATGTTGATATTTGTGGTAAATAAATACATTTATCAAAATCAATCAAAATCATAATGTTTTAACCAGTTTTAACTGATTAATGTCACTTTGTTGTGTAAACACTGCAATTTTTGTTCGAATAATATGGCTTGTTTCTCCTCTTGTTTGTTTTCATGTTAAACAGGACTGAGCTCCCTCACGTTATTTCTTATTGTTTCGTTGATGATTCAGTTACAAAGTTAAAAATCCTGATAAAACACACTTGGAACGACTTGGAATAATTTATGATAGTGCGCAATCCCAGAGAAATGACAGGAAGTGTCAGGGTTCAGCTTTTGTTAGACAGAGTTTATAAACTCTGTCTAATGAAAGCTGGACCAACAAAACCGCGGCAATTTTAAAAAATTTAGGGCAGGTATCACCAGTTATAGTTGGATAAAAACATTTTGATCGTGAAATAAAAGTATGTACCTACCTATTATAGTTTAACTGGTATTTTTAACGAATTTTATTGCGCTTTATTTGGTGTTATTCTTATTTATATTTTGATTTCTTTATTAAATACTATCCTTTGCCCATGACTTCGCCTAAGGGGGAGTTTGGTACTATGAGAATATCGGGGGAAAAGGTAGCAGGTTTATTCATGTTGTAATCCCCACAAATACCACCCCCGTTGGCCATCAGGTATGGTTATGTCGGAATCGAACCGACTAAAACCGCAGATGTAGTGGAGATATAGACTAAGACTAGCTGTTGCCTGCGTGAAATTATGATCCCGTTCCCGCTCCCCTGGGGAATATATTTCAGGGACAAAATGTGGCCTAATGAACGTGTGCAAGATATTTTACCTGTGCTATTCAAGACTAAATACTATCTTCAAGCGGGCTTATAGGAATTAGACGAAATTCATTTATTAGAAAAAAATATTATTCATTATAATCAAAATTAGATTTCAAATTATTCTTCACCATCATCCGAGCTGCTTGATCCATCATCAGTCACACTTATAATTAACTACATTAATTAAATAAATATTGTCAAAAGTACAAATATTTAATTAATTACAAAAGCGAATATTTTTGGATATCGCATCTGAATCTCGTTAATATTTGATGTAAATACAACAAAGCATGGACCTAGGAATAACTATGGACGGAGCCATGGGAACAAAAAAGTGACGCCACATAGTCGGCCAACTTTCGTATACGTATATAGTCGCCACGCACACTCTCACATCATAGTCAGCCACTTCGTGGCAAACGTCGGCCGATTCGGTCGATCTGTCAGTTTAAGCGTGAAGAAAATAAAATAAAATACAACATGTCTGGTGCAGTCAAATGGTGTAAAAACCGCAGTGATAGGAAGAAAATAAATCCAGGGATCACATTTCACAGGTTAATCAATATTTATTATTTAATTAATAATATACATAAATCTTTGTTCAATATTTTGAAACAAAATTAAAAATGCTGCAAAGAGTGCGCGCCAGCACCAACAGCCTGCTGAACGTAATTGCTAATGAATTAGATTGTCCTATTATGAAGTATATGAGTCAATTACATATGAACTAACATAGCTATATATAAGTTACTGATTGTTACTAACAAAATATGGATGTTTTTCTTAAATAAATGAATTATTATTATTATTCTCCTTATTTATTTTGTAAACATATGAATTACATTTTTAAATATATTATATATATAAAAAAACAATACATTTAAAAATATAAAAAATTGTACCCACCGGTGTCGGGTACAGGGACCAAGCCACCGGTGGTTAGGGCTCCAGAGAGAGGAATCTTATTATTATTATTATTATAAAAAGTTCGGTACCAAACCAGTGTTCCCAACAGAAAAGTCTGCAAATTTCCCCATATTATGGGGAAATCTGTAAATTGTGTGACTTTATGATGAAATAGCATAAACTATTTATTAGTAGTGATAGCCGTAGTGATTTAACTTCTTTTTAATAAATACATGGGATTAGGAATCGCAAAAATAGAAATTGTGACTAATATGATTTTTTTAACTTTTTTTGTTAATTAGGTACCTATTTTAATCGTGTGAATATTCCCCACGGTTACCATCCATGTAAGTTTTTTTTATATAGGTATAATGAAAAAAAATAATGTAAAAAATAACTAAAATATTATTTTCATCAATTTATGATGAAAATAATACTTTTAAAAATAATGCACGAATCACCCTTAATAATTGTTCATTTATATATTTTAAAATTTACCAAATAATTCTCCCTATTCCTCAACTAAAATAATAAAAAAATGGGGAAATTTAGGTAAAACCTCGCATCCCAATAATTCACTCACACAATGATTATTGCCCGCCATTTTGTGACACAGACTACTACACGTGCGCTATAAGTTGAGGCCTGTTCGCTATGACGCGGTGAGGTCTCAACTTATAGCGCACGTGTAGTAGTTATTCTAGGCACTCCGTCCATACTTTTCCTAAGTCTATGCAACAAAGTATCAAAATCATAATGTAAACGCGCAATCACAGAGAAAATGACAGGTGGTGACATTTATAGTCTACTGGTGTTGCAAATCAATAAATGTCGTGGTTCAGCTTTAATTAGACAGAGTATAATCTATACCCAAAGTGGGTAGGTATGCAATATGCATAGTTTGAATGATGAGTAGTAGAATGCGAATAAATATTTATTTTGTAAATACGTACATCGTACCTAATAACCCTAATAACTAATTTAATAACATAACAATAAAAAAAAAATCCATAGACGTAGCATTTAGCATATAATTCTGTTAAAAAAATTGTACTACTGTGTGACCATGCGCATCACTCTATAGCTATATTTATATGTCTATTAACATTAGATAAAAAATAACAAGCTCGCTAAGCGTAAGCGGACGGATAGCGGAGCATTGCATGCCATGATTGCATGCGTGACGTGAGTAGAAGTGAACGATCGAATGACAGTTTTAAGATTTCAAAAAAAAAACGTGATAATATTCATAACGAAAATAAATATTTTTACATTTTTATCTATATTTAAACGGTTTCTTACTGCAGCATTAACGCTAAAATTAAGTGAATAGCAATAATTTTCGATTATATCAGTGACAGTCACGTTTGTTTATTGGTTAACATCCGCCATTTTGTACTGTCGTTTGTTTAGTGACTGGGCCTCTATCCTAGTGATGCTATTAACATTATCCATATCCAAGAAATATTTATTGTGACTTCACAAGTGGTGTACAATGTTTTTGCAAAAAACTTTGCTTTCTAAGCATATAAAATAAGACTTGTAACTTATCAAACTGATTTCGGCACATATTCGCCTATGTGCCGGATGTGTGCTACACTCGGCTAAAGCGATTTTACGTGCCACCTTGAGTGGTGTACGTGTACCGACACCTATGCTGCCAAGAATATGAGTAGCAACGGGAACCAGGTGCCATTGGCACCGAATCAACGAGGGCCCGGACCGTATCCTTTTCGAAATGTTTTGTTATTAAAGTTTGTATCTTTATATTTACGTAATATATGCCACTTCAGCACTTAATTGTTCTGCAGTTGCGAATAATAATATTAATGTTATTTGCCATTTATATTTCCTGCTAGAACTGTGTGAGTATGCCTTAGATGTTATTTATGTTTAGATCCCATGAATTTAAACTTTTCTTTGAGATTGGAGTAGAAGCATTATTTGTTTGCCAACATCGTAACTCGTTATTGTAGAGCTTTATGCTGAAGAAATTGATTAAATTTACGGTAGTTGTAGACAATTGAGGAATTTTTAACTACGTATTTTATTTTTTGATATTCCCTTCTCTAGTTTTAACTAGAGAAAATCATTTATTTCATATTATGTAAAATCTGAAAAAATATTTACTTGTAGAGCAAAGCGAATGTATATACTTGTGTTATTATGCCAATAAGCAGTAATTATAACTTAATGTTTAGTGATGTATATAAATAGTCACTTTGCTCTACATTATCTTCACAACTTGTTAAAAACAGCAATGGAACCTTGGGAGACTGGGGCATTACATATATAACATTAAAGCAATAAAAAACAATACCATTGTTTATTTTAAAGTTTCATCAATATTATCTATGGATAATGTTGAAGAGTTGAAATATATAAACACATCTTAGATCCATGAATGATTACTTGGACAATATAAAATTTGCACAACCATTCTCTCTTTTTGCTGAATTTTAATGTCTGTTCAATCATATTGTTCAATTGCAATATTGCTGCAAATTTTAATATAGATAATGCATAATATTTCACAAATATTAACAGATCAAGTCTTCTGTTAAGTTTTGTGAACTCTTCATATAGCATTTTGCATGCAAGGCATATAATAATCAAGAAGTGCTCTGGAACCATCATTTGTGTACCACACTGTTAAGTTGTTTAGTGGTTAAAGATGTGATTAATATTTACAATATTATGTGATAGTTGGGTCTCTAGTCTCCATCCCATTAAAAAATTGAGGTCACTTCTTCTTGATTCTCAATTCCATACATAGATACATACATCTTATTGATTAAATGTTATGAATTATGAAAACAAACAAGATTTATAATGTACCTTTACCTAATGTTTAAAAGTTGTGTTTACATGCACTTACTCCAACTTTAAAATTTATCATCATATTTATATTTTGTTCTTATGACTCATGTCTTGACTTATACTCAACACAAAATAAAAAGCCCGTTTTGACGTTTGTCCTTGTGGCGTAACTAGTTATGTACCTATACGATTCGGTATTCGATACTCAGGATGAATCGAATCCAGTTTGCATGGGGATTTAATCGATTTGAATATGTATGTAAACTGCATTGGATTAAAGTTCTGATTAGAAAAATTAGCTTAACCTTTAATTTTGTAGGTATTTTAAAACAATACAATGTTATTAAAGGTCAATTTACTTATATTTAATATTTTTTTTACAATAACATTCACTCAATCACATAAACAACAAGAATAATTAAATCAGTCTTCAATCTAAACACAAGTATTAAAATAAATAAAAATAAAAGTGCGCGTCGGGCTTGAAAAAAAATATCTCATTCGATATTTTCTTTCTTTAACTGATTATTAATAGTCTGTGGACTATATGAAAAAATTGTTATGCACAGCATTTAGCCGAGTGGGTGGTACCTGTCAATGAAAAATGTAATTACCTTTAGAACATTTCAATATATAAAAAATGAAGAACTTCATGGGCACGAACTGTCAAAGCGGGCCTTTTATTTTGTGACAACTATACATTAGGTAACAAGTGCCTCATCCCTGCATAGCATGGTTGCAATGTGATTCTCCATTGTTTGTCATTTATGTGAAAAGATTATTTATCAAAATGTCACATAAGATCTCTCAAATAACCAACTAAATTTGACCACTGCTTTGTATTGTTTGTATACTGTATATTTTATAAACTGTTACTTTACCTATAGATTTATCTGGAAGAAGTGAGCATCCAGGAAGGAACTTGAACCCGCAACCAGTTCCTTACAGAGGTGTTGCCTCTCTAAAGAACTGATTGTGGCGATCCAGTAATTCTGATCAATTGAGCATCCTGGAATTGGTCCTAGATTTTTGAAACTCTAATATAATTATAGCCTCAGGTACTTCAGTTGTTCAGAGTATTCCCCCCATAAGAGACTGATCGCAGATTCAAGTCCCGTCCAGGATATTTACTTTTTCAGAGGTAAACTAATAAGTAAGTAGGTACATTAATTGCTTTAAAATTTTCTTAAAGCTATCGTTTTTTAACCATGTACCCAGGTTATATTATTACATGTAACTTTTCCCAACTTAATTAAGAAAGAGCCTGTTCTATCCAGCCATCCAGCCATTCTCACTCGATGAAGTAACAAAAAAATAGACTAACAGACAGACAATTTGTACCTAGTCATAATATTTTTTTGTGAATATATTATTTGTAGTATAATTAAACAGGCTTTCACTTTGACACTTTTAGTAACTTAAAAATAAATACTACATGTGTGCTATCAGTTGAGACCTGACCACTATGACGCGCCATAGCGGTCAGGTCTCAACTTATAGCGCACGTGTAGTAGGTATACATGTACTTATCAAATGCCATCGATGCGATAGAAGAAGAAGAAGTTAACTTATTGTGTTCTGTTTTTAATACCCTTCAATCTGCTAGTCTGAATGTGAAGTTTTAACTAATTTTCTTGGTCTCACTAATACTACCCTTTTTTTTTCGGAATTCCTCATGGATACCCACCCCGCGGCCAGCGAGGCAGGTTATGTCGGACTCTTACCAACTAAAACCGCACGCCGTCTATGGTCTTCTGACGCCAGGGTGTAAGGTGGCCCAAAGAGCATTCCCCTCGCACCTCGGCTTGACCCGGGGCACTAATACTACCCTAAATCCTGTGTTACATAGTGGAAAACTACACATTGGTTGTAGGACTTTGACCTTATTCTTTGTATGACCACAGATAATAAGTTTAACTGTGACCGTCGTCTGCATAGTTTACAAAGTTAACAATTGATAACAGTATTTATTTACTAATGATTTATTTATATTGATTTATACTTTATCAAATATTGATCAAAGAAATTTTCATTGAGTCCCTTATAGATACAAGTATTATTTGTCAAAAATCACAACTATCAAAAATAAGTAGGTAGGTAATAGTACGAGATCCCACTGCAGAATCATGCATGCATCGAGTATTTGGTAAAAACCAAATTTTACGCATATTTATGATTAGGAGAACATATATTTACTAGGTTGCCTATCAAAATGTGGCCGCTAATATGTTTAATTCAATTATTGCTAATTCATTTTTCGGAAAAAAAAATTCTTCACATGGTTTTTAAATAAAATATCATCCACGTCACGGCAATACTCATAAGGACTCTGAAAAATCACGGTTGCCGTTGCGCACTCCGCCGTGCCTCGTCGCAGCCAGGTATAAACAGGTACGAAGAGGTACGGCGAAGTGCGCAACGGCAACCGTGATTTTTCTTCTTGCGTTTGACAACAACAAAGTGGTCGAAGGTTAAGCAAGAAGTTCAAGGTGGTTGGATATCGGCACTGGTACACCTCGGAAAATAGGGTTTGGCTGGGATTGGCTTCACTTAGCGGAGAATAGACACGCCTGGGTCTTATTTGCGTTGAAGTTGACCAAGTTAGCGTCACCCCAATTCACAAGTCCGAATACTGCTTTATTCCAAACTTTGACACGGGTGTCAATTCAATGTTACTAATTAAAAGATGTTTAACTGATTTTGAGGACTGAGATGACTCCTAATGAAATGAACGAAATGATAAACAATCATTTCGTTTCCATAATCAGGTTCTTACTTGTGATTGATTTTAAATAAGGTAAAATGTAATAATTGTTGAAATGACTGATAAACTACTATACTTAGAAGCTGTCAAATTGTATTTGATTGCAAAGTTGACTGATTATAAACACCTGAGTGTTTAACTGATATTGGTTTTATTTATTTTTACAATTTATAATTAATCCAAAGGGTGTCAATAAATTGGGACAAAGCCTGACGATAATAGGGAAAAGTGTGTCAATATCTGGGTAAATCATACTGCGTCGATAAAGCTTAAAAAATTGATCCGATTAACATTCATACACATTTTACATTTGCTGGCAACATTTTAGAATACTTATCCTGTTCCTTTCAAACTGGTTTCTAATAAGCAACACCACGATGCGTCCGATATTGTAATATTTCTACATGGTAACCCTTAAAGTGTCAATAGTTGGGTATCTTACCCTATTGATCTTATTAGGTATAATTCAAAAACCGCGGTAGCCTAGTGGTTAGGGTAATGGACTGCTGAGACGAGGTCTCGGGTTCGATCCCAGGTTCACCATGGCACACACCAATGACTTTTCGATGCTTTTCGAAGTTATGTGTGTATTCATCGCAGGTTTATTAGTAACTCGGAGAGCACGTTAAGTTAACCGGGAGAGCTTTAACGAGGGAATCAAAAGTGCACAAGGTGAAAAATCCTTGCACTCGAGTGTAACCATGAAGCTATAGTGCAACACGTAACTTTTCATCCCACCTCAGCGAGGAAATGACTAAATACAATAATCACAAAACAGAACCCTGAGCTTTAGCGAGGGAATCAAAAGTGCACAAGGTGAAAAATCTTTGCACCCGAGTGCAACTATGAAGTTATAGTGCAACACCTAACTTTTCATCCCACCTCAGCGAGGAAATGACTAAATACAAAAATATTAATTTCGGATTCGAGTTTTTCTTCTTTGCATTTTCTGAGAACATTTACCATAGCAAAGTATATATATTTTTACATTATCATAAAGAAGAGATTTCAAAGAAAAAAATACTCTTTGATTTTTTTTAAAAAGCTGATATTTTGACGTGAGAATTTTCGATTGAAAATTAGGGTGGCTTTTCGAAATCCAGTCAAAATAAGCTGAAAAAAAGAATATTTCAAAACAAAAAAATTACAGTGTCTTTGGGACATAAAAAGCTAAGTTTTCACCAAATATGTTTTGCTTAAGATAAAAATAAAAAACCAAAAACTTGATTATTTGAATTTTTCACATACATTTTGAGGTTATGTGAAAAAAGTGTAAATAGAAAAGTTGTAGGTCTCTTTATTACCTACAACTTTGTCATTTAACTTTTTCCATAGGATTTGTAGTTTTGCCGGAAATCGAGATAAACCGTTTTTACCCTTAAAACTCACTCCCCTCCCCACTTCCCGACCTCAGATCGCCCGTAATTTATTTTTCCTTTCATTTTTGTTATATTCTGATCCTTTTCCAACAGGTTTCATCCTACTATAAATTTATTTTGTCTCAAAGACTATCGGCACTGGTCTACCTATATGAAATTTATAAAAAAACTTATTTTGAATTCGGTAAAAAAACAAAATTTATATAGGTATTAGGTATACTGTATGTATTTATAAAGGTGTACTCTAATTTAAATAAAAGTAACTTATAAACATCTTATATTTAACTTTTCTCCTAAAATATATTATAGCCAAACCATTTGTATCTAGGCAACAAACATTGCCGATAATTTCGATTACACCACTAAACACGAAGCTGGTATTAGACTAAGATCCCACTGCAAAATCATGCATGCATCGAATATTTGCTTAAAACCAAATTTTACGCATATTTATGATTAGGAGAACGTATATTTACTAGGTTGCCTATCAAAATGTGGCCGCTAATATGTTTAATTCAATTATTGCTAATTCATTTTTCGGAAAAAAAAATTCTTCACATGGTTTTTAAATAGAATATCATCCACGTCACGGCAATACACATAAGGACTCTGAAAAATCACGGTTGCCGTTGCGCACTTCGCCGTGCCTCTTCGCAGCCAGGTGTAGACAGGTACGAAGAGGTACGGCGAAGTGCGCAACGGCAACCGTGATTTTTAGAGTCCTTACGTGTATTGCCGTGACGTGGATGATATTTTATTTAAAAACCATGTGAAGGATTTTTTTTCCGAAAAATGAATTAGCAATAATTGACTTAAACATATTAGCGGCCACATTTTGATAGGCAACCTAGTAAATATATGTTCTCCTAATCATAAATATGCTTAAAATTTGGTTTTTAGCAAATATTCGATGCATGCATGATTTTGCAGTGGGATTTCGTACTATATAGATGTTCTATTTTACGAAGGCGGTTTTGCTTTGGTTGTAGTTAAACGTATATTTACACACTGCTTTCGTGTGCGTAAAGGCTGAAGCGGTCAGTCGGGCCTGTGCCGCGGTCCGGATCACTAAGGCCACGTTCACACGGCGATTATTTTCCCGTATACCGTAAACGGGATTTTATCGAATAGAGTAGTGACTACAGAATATATAATTATGAAAACTTAAAAATTGTTCACACGGCGTTCATACGGGAAAATTCCGTGTTCTAGAAATATATTTTAACGTATACCGTGCGAAGTTGTCACTGGAACGCCGCGTCTCGAAACGATTTTATCGAATACGACACGCAGTGGTGCTTATGTTCATGTTGTCTCGTTCACACGACTCGTCCGAAATCTCGCTTCGAGAATCGGCGAAAATCGAATCGAATGGTTGCCGTGTGAACAATTGCATCGTATACGGTAAAACCGTATACGTGAAAACGTGTGTGCCGTGTGAACGTGGCCTTATTGTTTAGGCAAGAGAGATTCTCTTAGGGAACGATTTAAAAAGATCAATATTTTAACTGTAGCTTCCCAATATATATTCGAGAACATACTGTATGTCAGGAAAAATATATCCAATTAGTGAATGTTATTGTAAAAAAAATATTAAATATAAGTAAATTGACCTTTAATAACATTGTATTGTTTTAAAATACCTACAAAATCAAAGGTTAAGCTAATTTTTCTTATCAGAACTTTAATCCAATGCAGTTTACATACATATTCAAATCGATCAAATCCCCATGCAAACTGGATTCGATTCATCCTGAGTATCGAATACCGAATCGTATAGGTACATAACTAGTTACGCCACAAGGACAAACATCAAAACGGGCCTTTTATTTTGTGTTGAGTACACAGTTTTATAATCCGCGCGCGATCAGAATGTGATGCTACCTTTTGGAACTGAGACGTACGTGGGCCGCCGGCTAGCCGTAGCGTCGGCAAACTCATGTCGAAGCTCACAAAACGAAGCTGTGTTTTTAGTGCGGCTAGATTTCTAAATGAGTTTAATTTTGAATGCGAGATTTATAATAATTATAATATCGTATGATTGTTTTAGTGATTAACTAGATGACCGGGTGAACTTCGTATCACTTACTTCCTAATATAAACCATAATGTATTTCAGAGCCAGTAGTTTTATAAAGGTATCATCAGATCGTCTAACTATCTGATCGGCTCCATGGTAGGCAATTCACGCACACAATGTCCAGCATAATATTCATAATTATTTTGCATAGACACTTATGTTAACAAATAAAATAATTTGTACTCAGCCAACATTTTTTTCGATCTGTATCGATTGTAGTCAAGTATAGTAAGCTAACAAAACTGACGCTAAGCGCAGATCTTAGATCTATCTATACATATAAAAAATCTGTAACTGATCGGTGTCTGTACCTACATGAAAGATATGCGAGAAAAAAATTTATTAGGGGACTTTATGAATGTAATAGAATAGATGCCAAAACAATGATTTTTAGAATTTTTGTCTGTTTGTCCGCAAATTTTTGTTCGCGCTAAAATCAGAAACTAATGGAGGGATTTTGATCAAACTTGGTAAGATTATAGTTCATAGTTTTGGGCAACATATAGGCTACTTTTTATTCAAGCTGATACCCATGGCTTCGCCCGCGCTTCGTTTTTAGGTCGTTTTTGGTCATATTTCCGGTTCTACTTAACCAATTACAACCAAACATACGATAAATTTTTAGTCTAAGCAAGACCTTTCTAATAAAAAAAACCGCATCAAAATGACGTAAAAAGAACTGAACGGGTTTTGATGCGTTTTTTTTTATTAGAAAGGTCTTGGTTAGACTCAAAATCTTACGCATATTTGATCACAATCGGCTGATTACAACCGGCAACATAGTAATAAAACGCGAAAATCGACGTCCACGCGGGCGGAGCCGCGGGTAACAGCTATCTTTAATATACCGCCTTTTCTTATCTGATCCACATGGATCTGCATGTAATTGTGCCAAAAATACCGAAACGACGACGACGGGAGTGAGAGGACGAACATCAAATGTCTGATAGGTAAGAACAGTTCAACCGTTCGCGCGTTCTCGAGTTTGCGATACTAACAGAATTGCAATTAATTTTCATTTATATAGATTAAAGATTAATAATGAGTGGAAAAAGGGGTAAAATCTTGAGTAGTCAATCTCGCGAAATAGTTCTGGCAGCTGATAGATATTTCAATCAAGAATAAAGTCGGTGTTAACAGGCTAACGCTACTTGAGAACTGTCATTTTCCATTTCCTTTGACAAGGTTCCTTCACATTTTCATCGCGCGCGGATTATAGGTACTCGTATTATAAGTATAGAATATATTATAGAATATATTTTATATTCGTTTATTCGTTTATTTGTATATACAACATCATTCCAATTCCAAAAAAATACCTACCGCTTCTTCTAACACAACGAAATTTGATGTTTAAGTGTGATTTTATATTACGTAGGCTACCGCAATTGACTTGAATAGAAAAGATAAACAATATGTATTTCAGAGTGATCACATGTATTCATCTCAATAATAAGCAACAATCCATCTGTCTGTCAAGACATTTTCTCAGGCACTCGTGGAAGTACATCTACATACTAAAGGCCTAGGTACGCCCTTTACATGGTTGCCCATTGCCCAATCATACTTCTCCGATTTCCTTCTTCTCTAGTATACAAATGAATCATTTTGTGGTCAATCATTGTGTTTGTTACCGCAATCATTTCCAAGCATTATCTCAAGCAGACTTTCTCCGTTTTCATTCATACCCAAAACAAAATATCCAGGTCTGCCACGTCACAATTCGTCTAAATTAAACTTCACGAGGAGGTCTGGTACGTTGCATCGAACCTAAATAATTGGGAGAAGTGTAGGCAGATGACGATGATCTTCAGTATGTAGGTATTGTAAAAAGTTCACCTTGAACAAGCTATCGAAGAAGAGATACGATCGTTCTAAATATAACAGAAAGTGAATATGGTGAATTAATATAAACCAGACTTCTTGTCATGCTTAGGTAGAAATGAAAACTAAAATCTACCTACAGATTTAAGTTAGAAGGTGCCTATTTCATTGTTGACGCCATTAACTCTCTAAGATCATAAAATATATTTATTAGGTATCTGTTTTATTTATACTTTTGAAAATTATGTGAATGGAAGGGCTTTTCTGAACGTAAATGGCAGAATTGTCTGATCACGGCTGTAAGAATGACAAATTAGTGACGTTGGAGTCAAAGTGATCTAGGGCACAAAAGTAGGTTATCGAGAAAAATAAGGAAACGCGTTACACCCCGTTCCCGCCTGTCGTGTGTCGTGTCCGTTTTTTAATCGGATGTTGTAGTGGCAGTACATTGGGCTCTGTTGTAAGAAATTTACGAGCCTTATAAAGGGTCTTTCAAAAAGGACGGGTCGATGTTAAAATTGAATAGAACTAGATGTGTGTGAGATATTAACGAAATGTTTATTTTGTTTGAAAGGCCCATTAATGCCATTTTGAATGGAATATAACATCATTCAAATGTACGCCGCGGCTTCGTATGGTGGTACGAATCCAAGAGGTCCAAATTTTAATGACTCTGCTGCATAGATCCGGCTGAATCTGAGCGATGGCCTGCATTATGTTGGCTTTCAGGGCAATGATCGATTGTTGCTTATTGGGATAGATCGACTTCAGAAAACCCCACAAGAAAAAGTCTAGCGGAGTCTTATCACACGATCTTGGTGGTCAAATCACGTCACCTCTGCGAGAAATAACTCTACCCACAAACCGTTCATGCAGAATGTCCATTGTGTCGTTCGCTGTGTGGCAATTAGCGCCTTCTTACTGGAACCACATTGTCGTTCACGTCCATATTGTTCAATTCAAGCCAAAAGAAATTGTTAATCATTGATCTGTAGCGCTCCCCGTTGACGGTGATGGACTCGCCGACGTCGTTTTCGAAGAAGTACGGACCAATGACGCCGCCAGACCAAAATCCGCACCAAACAGTAACTTTTTGTGGATGCATTGCCGCCTGGTGAACCTCATGTGGGTTGTGGTGGTCATCCCACTATACGGCAATTTTGCTTATTAACAAGACCATTCATCCAAAAATGTGCCTCTTCGCTAAAGATTATTTTTCGGCCAAAATGCGCGCAACGTTTGCACTAACGAACACTCATTTTGATAATAAAGTTTTATCATTTGCACATGCTGCTCAACCATGTAACTTGCCATGGTGATTTGGCATCAGTGACTGAATAACAAACAACAGATTTGATAGATGCCGCCAAAATAATATGGCCGCCACAAGTTATTAAAATCGACCCGCTCAATTTGAAAGACCCTAGGCCTTTCAAAGGGTCTTTCAAATTGAGCGGGTCGATTTTCACCATGGCAAGTTACACCCGCGGCTCCGCCCGCGTGGCTGTTGGCTATCGCCACCAAGTCTTTTTTAAACATTGAGGGATTGCCCGTACTAACATGCAATGTCTGTTCCTTGGCAAACAGTGGTTGTAGATAAAGGTATTCATATCTGGAATTCTATCAAACCCTTCAAGGTACGTACACGTACAGTGCCGTGCATCGCGATAGTTTTTACCCGACTGCCGAAGGGAGGAGGTAAAGGTAATGTTTACGAGACTATTATATGTATGTATGTATGTCCATTTCTTTGGCACGGCCTACAGCCTAAACGGCTTGACGGATTTTAACATGCGAGGTATCATTTGATTCGCCGTCGTGATTGTGTGGCAAACCACTGAAATACCACTGACACTTTAAAAATGCTATTTAATTGTCGACTTTTTAAAATTTCTAGAAAATAAAAATGGCGGATTATTGGCATCAAAATGAAAATCTTGAAAATTTCTCATGCGCGCTCTACCTTGCCTGAACGGCTTGACGGATTTTGACAAGCAAGGTCTTGTTTGATTCGTCGTGATTGTGTAAGTGACACCAGTGGTATATTAAAATAAAATAAAAAATCGAAATTGCGGATTTTTGGCGCCAAAAATATTTGACCGCTATGGACGCAAAAGCTACTGAACGGATTTCGATGCGGTTTTATTTGTTTAAAAGGCCTTGGTCAGACTTATAGTCTTACGTTTGTTTGATTGCAATCGGTTGAGTAGAAACGAGAGATATGAAAAAAAATATAATAATAAAGGTTAAATTTTGGTGATGTCCTTTCACTACGCGAATATTATTAGTAACTCCTTAAAACATAGATTTAAGCCCCATTTACACGATACCATTTTCTTGTACATACCAGTGCAATTATTGAATACAATAATTGACTTGTATCGTCTAAACTACATGTCATATTCTTGCTCTGCTAGGCAATTATTGCAAGCAAAACTGTTATTAGTGTAAAGCCCCATTTACACGATACCATTTTCTTGTACGTACCAGTGCAATTATTGCATACAATAATTTTCAATACACCCTGTATAAAGTGCGCAAAATGAGAGGGAAATTCAAATTAATTTTCAAATTTGAATTTCCCTCTCATTTTGCGTACTTTTCTATAATTATTTTCATAATTGAAACGTAATTATATTAAAAAATATTAATATGTAAGTAATAATTTTTGCATGCAGTAATTTAATTATGGCATGCAAGAATTGCATTGGTACGTACAAGAAAATGGTATCGTGTAAATGGCGCTTAAAGCATCATTTACACGATACCATTTTCTGGTACATACCAGTGCAAGAATTGAATGCAATAATTGAAAGGCAATAATTGCCTTTCAATTATTGTAAGTAACTGTTTACACGAGGATACTAGTCAAAGAGTTGCATGCGATTATGGCATGCAATTCTTGCCAAGCAATAATTGCAAGTGTCTTCTGTTTACACGCATACCATTATGTTTAGGCAATTATTGCTATCAAGTCTTGAATCGTCTAAACACAGACTGGTACATGCAAGTTTTCCATGTACAAGCGAGTTGCTTCAAGAATTGCACGTATTTGCGCTGGCAAATATTTTGTTCAAGTATTGAACGTTTGAGAAGAATAGGAATATGCGTATGATTCAAATAGCACTTCATTATTATTTATATGTAGTCTTTTCTTTTACATTTATTACTTACTAATTACGTTTCAATTATGAAAATAATTATAGAAAAGTGCGCAAAATGAGAGGGAAATTCAAATTTGAAAATTAATTGGAATTTCCCTCTCATTTTGCGCACTTTATACAGGGGGTTTATTGAAAATTATTTTTAATACACCCTCACTTATTGTACCCATGTTTGCCAATGAAGAGAGAATAGATTCTCTCTTTAATTGATTATAAGAATTGCATAAGCAGTTATGGTATGTTGTGTTAACACCAATATAACAGTTTTGCTTGCAATAATTGCCTAGCAGAGCAAGAATGTGACATGTAGTTTGGACGATGCCAGTCAATTATTGTATTCAATAATTGCACTGGTATGTACAAGAAAATGGTATTGTGTAAATGGAGCTTTATACGTTTCCTGTAAAGCTCCATTTACACGATACCAGTTTTTAAGTTTTATAAAATTGGGCTCGTGACTCCTTTGAGCATTTTTCGCTATTCCTTATAGTTTCGGATTTGGCCATCCAATCCCTTTTGAAAAATTCATTCTGTATAATACCCAATTTTAATTTTAAAAAAACGTGTAATTTACAAGTTACACGCGGATTGAGGTTTGTGAACTTAGTGATGAATGTATAGGTACACGAAAACTAAAAAGAATAAAATAAAATAAATTACTTTAAAAATAATAAATGACGACTGCGTAAAAAACTAAAAAGAAAAAAACAAGCACTTCGACGTCCTGTGGTCTAGAAACATAACAACTGAACAGTCGGGATCCATTATGCGACAGCCAATCTTTTTCAATCTGTTAAGTGTTATTTTTTCTTTTTACACAGCCATTGACTGATAGAGTGAAGTTTTAATCTTAAGTAGGGGTTTACTGGTTTTTACCCTCAGTGTACGGCACCCAAAAATCAAATGGTAACACGAAATAGCTCGATTGATTCCAAGATATTTTATTAATAATAGGTAATATCCCGTTTATTTTTTTTTATATTTAGTCCGTCAATTGAATTAACCCCGCTGGATGGTAAGAAGCAAGGGTAAAGTCCAGTCCTTCGGTGAATCTCCACGAACGAGCGATAATTCCGCCACGTATCGTCGCGAGTCGTAACGGAATCGCAGCGTGTCCGCGGCGATTCGTTTACGAGTCGCCGCCGACACGCTGCGAGTTTCTTTGACGACGCGTTGTGCTAAGAGTTCAGTTACGCTGCGCGCTGCTACTCGCGACGGGCTCGCGGCGATGCAAAGACGTTTCGCGCGCTGATTGCCACTCGTCGCATCGCCGCGATAATATCGCCGTGTAGAGACGGCTCCATAGAGAGTGTATAGAAATACGTGGCACGACGATAATATCGCCGTGATTCTCTCGCCCGTGGAGACAGCCATAAAAACGGCTGAATGGATCTGGCTGAAATTTAGTACCGAGATAGATTATAGTGTGAAATAACATATACGTAGGCTACTTTTTATACAAGCTTATACCCGCGGCTTCGCCCACAGAGTCGATTAGTCGGGATATCTGGATGTATGTTTGTTACTCTTTCAAGTAAAAATGGCTGAATGGATCGGGCTGAAATTTGGTACAGAGATAGATTATAGTCTGAAGTAATTTAAAGGCTACTTTTACGCTAATACCCGCGGCTCTGCCCGTAGGAGTCGATTGGTTGATAAACGTTTTTTGGTCATATCTCCTGTTCTACTTAGCCAAATGCAATCAAACATCGGCAGATTTTATGTCAAACCAAGACCTTTCTAATTAAAGGCGGCATCAAATTCGTTCAGTAGTTTAACCAAGTCAAATCTAGCCTACTTTAAGATCTCACATTTTTAAATAACAGCAATTGTTATAGGTTCGTGCGGTGCGTGCGGTGCGGGTAAGTGTGCGAGGTTTCATACAATTGCATACAACGAATACTAAAATGTGGCGCGTTCGGCGAATGCGGTGCTGACTGATCAACTTTACCCCGCCCCCACCACACCGCGCGTACCATGGGAGCGGTACAGCGGTAGCGGGCGGACTATAGTAGACCCGACTGTGGCGTGTTTGGCACGACTTTTGACAAATTCCTCGCATGCGAGGTAGGGATGGGGAACATCTATATCTAACGTGTCTACACCTAGCGGGATCCCCTGTCTGGGAGACTTATGAATGATGCAGAGAATTAGTTCTGGATTTGTTCTACTGAATTATCCTGGAAACAGAATTTGTTCCGTATAATAAACGGAAATATAAACTTTTCTAACCGACCTCCAGCCAGCGGGATATTTACCAAAATTAAGTCTGGGGAACTATAAATTGGTATTACCTTTTAGTTCTGTCTTTGTTCTGTTTAACAAAACAAAAAACATACTTCTAGCGTCCTTACTTCAGCCACAATCAGCTGAAATGAAACCTCCAGTCAGCGGACTTTTTCTCTCAGGGACATTTTTTTGTAACTTTTACACTAAATTGATAACATTTAAACTATTTACGACTATAATTTTACTTAAATTACCTATTCGTACATCTAGTATGAAAATTAAAAGTATAGAATCTGAAAGCTAGTAAGTGGGTAGAATACAAAATCATCTCACCGGTCTGCATTATCTATACTTATAATAAATCTGTAGAAGTGAAAATTCTGTACATTGAAAATATCAAAAAAATAAGTAGCAGGGGTTGTTACTAGACCGACACTGATCCCAAATATGTGATTAAAAAAATTTTTGTCTGTCTGTCTGTCTGTCTGTCTGTCTGTCTGTCTGTCTGTCTGTTTGTTCAGGCATCACGCAAAAACTACGGGTTCGATTACAATGAAACTTAGTATAATTATTCTTTAACATCCAGGGCAGCACACTGGGTACTTTTTATCCCAGAAAAGTACATACAATAAAAAACAAACTTAATTTTGCGGTTCAATCCCTAGACCCGATTACTGTACCAACCGCAAATAATAAGTTTGTCGTAGGTTACGTCACCCGCAGTGGAGTTCACTAGACACTGCTGCCTGCGGCAATCCGGCCGGGGTGGGAGTGGCCCTTTAGAGGGCTGCTCCGAGGTTCTCTATGTTTCCCTCTGACTAGCAGAGGGTACAGTGGGGAGCAAGCTGATTGTCCACGCGCCGATGGTTGTCATCCTACACCCCATGATGCTCGGGGGGTCAAGAGGGCCATCTTAAAACCGTAGATGGCCCAGGGTCAACTGGGGAGTGCGGGATATGCTCTAACTAAGCAATCTTACAACTGAAGACTTGAGACAGCGTGCGGTTTTTATGAGGTCCGAGTCAGACTTAACCACTCCTGATGGCTAATGGGGGGTGGTATCCGAAGGAACTTCCGCACGAAAAAAGGAATTTGAAACGGAATTCTAAATCCACGCGGGCGGAGCCGCGGGCAACAGCTAGTCTTTCATAAATTAATATTATAAATGCGAATATTTGTAAGGATGGATATTAGTATAATTTTCATACTAGATGTACGAATAGGTAATTTAAGTAAAATTATAGTCGTAAATAGTTTAAATGTTATCAATTTAGTGTAAAAGTTACAAAAAAATGTCCCTGAGAGAAAAAGTCCGCTGACTGGAAGTTTCATTTCAGCTTGATTGTGGCTGAAGTAAGGAGGCTAGAAGTATGTTTTTTGTTTTGTTAAACAGAACAAAGACAGAACTAAAAGGTAATACCAATTTATAGTTCCCCAGACTTAATTTTGGTAAATATCCCGCTGGCTGGAGGTCGGTTAGAAAAGTTTATATTTCCGTTTATTATACGGAACAAATTCTGTTTCCAGCATAATTCAGTAGAACAAATCCCGCTAGGTGTAGACACGTCTATATCTATACATCGAAAGCAGCCAATTCCATTTAGTTGCGGTTGTTATTATTTGTATGTGATAATATTATATTCACTTAACATTTAGTGTTTTGTTTTATATTCAAAAATTGGTTCATAAATAAAGAAGTTGCGTATGAGATGGGCGAGAGTAGACAATCAACTATCAATCGATAGATATTCATTATGAATTTGTTAGTACAGACCACAATTTAAAATTACATTATACTTTAGGAATATTCAGATGCGAATCATTGTTATTAAAAAAATGAGTGTCGAAGTATTTATGCTACTTTTCATACGAAATTTCATTTATTTGAAATATAATTTACCTTACTTGCCCATCACTAGCTGTCGTCTCTTGCCGACTGTGGCGTGGGGAAGCACCTCTTTATTTGGATTTCGATTAGCACATTTTGATGTTTGTTTTGTCAAGTAAAATGTAACTAATGAAAATATATTTGTGTCTTTTTACAATATTAAATTAATGTAGTTTTAAATAATAGGAAAAAGAAACACAGAAAACTTAATTTAGTTTATTAATTTTGTACTTCAAAAATGGTGTTTTCTTGTCGGCTATCATGAAGCTATAGATAAACATGGAGGCCACACTTCCAATACCTACTTGAAGCGCGGTCTGTATTTACTATCTTGCTCTGTGTGGGCTGACTTCTCTTTCTAAGTATGGTAACCTTCTAAGCAAGAAATCACCATTTAAACAAGTTTAAACACTTACGCATGGAATTTTATATCACCTCCTTGACGCCACGTATTACCGTAACCACGCACTGTACAATTTTTGCACCATTTTTTGAGTTTATACTTATAATTAACTTTAAATATGTTAAAAACCGAAACAAACATAAACAACCGCCATTGTTTATTGATAGTTGACATGTTGCCACATTACGTACTGAATCCGTAGAAAATGGGAATGTAATTCACTGATTGCTGATTCGACAACCCAATCATGCATAATAAATGGCTTATAATTTTTCAATTGCCACATTAATAATCGTAATCGAACTATAGAGTTATTTATAAATCATTTTACTTGCATTTTTGGTTAGTATGGTCTATGTCTATAATTTACTAGGAGATACTAATAAGAAGATAGCAACATTGTACAAATACATGAAAGAGAAGTTGGCCCACAGAGAGTGAGATAGAGACATGTAGGTATTTGACTCAAGCTGTTCTTCCCAGTTTGGCCTCCATGTTTATCTATAGCTTCACGTCGGCTATAGCCGACGTTGGCGTGTTGGGCACGTTTTCACTTGTCGGCTATACCCGACTCTGGCGGTCAAAAGGTTAAATTATCACGGCAACAACTCGCTGTAAGTACCTAAGTCATTAAGTTTTTATTGATCCTGTGAAATTTTATTTCATGTAATTGTACCTACCGTTTTGTTCACCAGCTTTTCATAAATGTATGTACCTACCATATTTCTGCAAATAAATATTTCATTATTTCATTCATTTATTTCATTTCATTTCATCTCTCATCTCATCTCATCTCATTCACTCAATGTAAAGTAAACACGGTCGATAACACCTCATAACAAAGATACAATTTTCAAAAAAAAATCTGTGCTTCTGTCTGTTTGTTTGGGGTATTATCCAAAGTGGCTGGGTTGGTTTGGACGGTTTTTTTTACTACAACTTACTGATTTTAAAAGGTGTACTTTTATTTAACAAAAATTACCTAAAATGCCCGTGCGTAAAAAAATATTGGTCGAAGTCCATGCAGATGAAGTCGCGGGCACGGCAAGTATAGAGATATATCTAACTTCTAGATCGAACGTAGATGAACGAATGAGCGGCGTCGCCGTCAGTCTGCAAGCACCTTGGCATCAATTTCAAACCTACAATGTACCTATTGTAATTTTTGCTACAAACTAAACCTTTTATTTCTGAGGAAATAAGATTACGGAACATCCTCGAACAGTTTTTAACCCCCGACGGAAACCCGAACGGGGTGTTATAAGTTTGACGTGTGTGTGTGTGTGTGTGTGTGTGTGTGTGCGTGTGTGCGTGTGTGCGCGTGTGTGTGTGTGTGTGTGTGTTTGTAAGTCTGTCTGTGGCACCGTAGCTCCCAAATGGATGAACCGATTTTGATTCTGTTTCTTTTGTTTGAAAGATGGGTTAGGGGAGAGTGTTCTTAGCTATGTTTTATAACAATCGGTTAAGCCATTTCAAAGATATGAGGGGTGAAAGTGGTGATGAAAAATTTAATGTGTTCAAATATACCCGTGTTTGGTATCAAATGAAAGGTCATAACTTATACATCACGATACCGCAAGTTTTATGAAAATCGGTTTAGCCATTCGAAAGATATGAGGAGTGGAATGTATTTCTATAACCTAATCACACTCCGCGCAATGCGCATTAGCTCTGAATAATTGTTGATAGACTATATGTATGTTGATATTAAATACTGAATTAGCTATTATACTTAAGTTACTCCTATAAAAAGCATGAAATAAAAAATTAAATATAAAATTTAAAAAACCCCCGACTCACAAAAAAGAACCTGCAAAAAGTAAAAAATAACTATTACATTACGACCTATCTACCCTAAGTATTGAACCTTTATTAACTTATCCGTAATCTACATCACTAAATTAAATAGGTAAGTATATCGTAAGAAGTAAAATTTCAAATACATGGATTCAAACTATTTAGGTTCCTACTAAGTAGTTAGGTATGCTTCTTAATTTACAATAATTTATTTTGTCTAAGTAAGTTATAGATAATGATTAATAAAATACGATTACGAACTCCGTATAACATTGGATCAAAATCTACTAAAGCGTGAATCGAATCATATCGGAACCACTATACTGTAAACGTATTTTGAAATAGCAACCCTATCCTCAGAAAAACACCGTGGTCCCTGACACTTTGCCATTCTTGTTATACAGCTGTAGTTCTTATATAAAAATCAATGCCGTATTCATTGCTGGCCGTCCTTCTGTACGTCCTGTCAAGTTATTTAAACGTGGGTTGCAATGAACGCTGTGTAATTCGGCTCGTTGCTAACTTCCAACGTATTACAGGGGTAACTAGGGGCGTCTGGGAACGCCCCGAAAGTGTAGCAGTAGAGCGTGTACTTTCGTCTCTTTCTTTCATTTTGTACAATGTACCGATAAAAAAGTATTGGTGCGATACCTCGTCAGAGAATTCTCTGATTGATCACTGCTGTTATTAATAAAAATATTTTTAAGTTAAACCATAGTAAAGTTTGTACAAACTTGCATCAAGCTCTGACATAAGCGTGAAAGTGTCGCGTAACGTGAATGTTATAGTTGAGTGCGAGTGTTGAGCGATGTAGCGTGTAGCGGACGGTTCGCTTATCGATTTTCCCTATGCTGCATTAAATTACTATTTGAATGTGAATGCGGACTGCATTGAGTAATAGTTTTACGACATGAGTTGCCATTATATTTGAATATCGAACCTACAAGTGGTAGGTACTGTGATTACCGTGATATAACTAGTTACTACAGTCGTTGCAGATACACTTTAAAAACTTGAAATGAACAAATCTCGCGTCCTTCTATTATGAGATGATATAATTTTTAATTCCCTTATGCCGATGATTGTGTCTCCATTGTTTTGGGAATGGTTCAACGTTTGGCTTATTCAATTTCTAAAAGATTTATATCATGAGATTAAAATGGTGGCATTAAGAGGAACAAATAGTTCTTTTAACACATTGTCACATACGTGTTTAAATCATGGCAATCAGTCACAACAGAGTGCAATTGATGTGGCGCAAAGTTTACAAACATCGTTGAATATGCCACAATCGGCAGTGGCGCAGCACATCACTGCTAATCAAATCAATTTGCAACCCCTGAATAATGTTTCACTGCAGTTTGTACAGCAGCAAAGTAATTCTAACCCTAACAAACATGAACAATCGTCTTCTCGGTACTCAAATTCTAATGGCATGCTGCCTTCGCGTCATTATCGACTGCTAACGCAAGCTAGTAAGTTTCTTTATCATAAACTCTATTTAGCTCTAGTAGATGTGCTTAGAGATTTTTGAATTTTGGCGCACTATTTATCGATGGACTTATTGGAGTTTATTGCCATATAAAACTTTTATATGCTATTATTATAAAATAATTACTGCAATGGGTTAGGGTCATGTTATTATGTTGTTTTATAATATTTATAGTAGGTTACTCTAACCTATATAACACGAAACGGCTCTAGCTTAAGGGCTAAATTGTCGCGACTCGTTCCCAATTCACTACCGTAAAAATTTTCTCCTGACCTAACACAAGCAATGTAAATTAATTGCAGATATAAAATAAGAATATTATACTACTAAATAAGCAATTATATATAGAACTACCTACGGACTATCTCTGAAACCGCTCTAACGATTTAGACGAAAATTTGTAAATAACCTTGCCTAAAAAACTCTCAGCTAAGCTTTACACTATGTAATATTAGTCTCGTTACTATGAATATTTCTCTTATTGAATGGATTTTACCACTACGTTTCCTTAGCGCTATCCAGTTATCCAAGAGCGTCAACACCACATAGTGAGTACTACACTAGAAGACAGCTGATTGATGTTAAGCGTCACATACATGGACGAAATTTATTTATAAACTCAATTATTGATAATATATGATTTATCTTTCAGGGTCTTTGGAATGTTACCATCCTTCGGGCGCCCCCGGGGCATCATACATGCCAAACTCAGCCGGTGGAGCGCAACCCACGGCTCAATCCAATATGAGAGTTCAGCCGACGCCGCAGCAGTCCGTGCCGCCAGCACCGCAACCAGACTTATCAAAGACCACCATGGTAAGTTTTTTTTACCAAGTAACTAGTTATTTTTATATTTAACTTAAGAATGGGTATTCGTATTCTATACTATAATCAAAATAATTTGTATCAAAATAATGTAATCATGGTAAAGATTTATGGACTAAGAGCCCGTGAACCCCAGACTTTCGTTATTTTATGAAAGCTGAAAGTTTGTCAGCGCATGCTCCCAATACAGGTAAGAACGATGGCCCATTATGAAGTTCGGGTCATAGTTGCTTTGGCAGATAAACGGTACTAAAGTGAAGCAAGTGCAAGGCAGTGGGTCCGAGTGAGACGGCAAGTCAGGTCTATTGCGACCCCTCACTGCGCATATTACGGAACTATAAAATTGGAATTCTAATTCCAATTTTAGGTTTATTGCGATCCCTCACTGCGCATGTATTGGCATTATATAAATGGAATTATAATTCCAATAGTGTAATTCCAATACATGGGCTGTGAAGGATCGCAATAGACCTGACTCGCCATGTCACTCACACCCACTGCCCTGCGCTCGCTCCTACAGCTACCCTTTAGAACCGTGTATCTGCCAAAGCCACTATGACCCGAACTTCATAATGGGCCATCGTTCTTATCTGTATTGGGAGCATGCGCTGACAAACTTTCAGCTTTTTCAGCTTTTATAAAATAACGAAGGTCTGGGGTTCATGGGCTCTTGCTCTATTATCGGTTATAATTACAAAAATACATTCATTTGTTATCTGAATCGGTTATTCTCAATATCGATTTGTAAAAACAATAACCCTAAACTATGGCTAACGCATTGCTAAAATGATTTAAACTAATGCATAGAAGTAAAAGAAGGTCCGAGGCCCATTATTTATTTTTCTTCTCTATAACCTTAAAACGAATAGTGTGGTGAACATACCAATAATGGAGTCCTCAGTAGGGGTGGCCTTGGCTTAGGCTGTTGCTAGATTGACCTATACCTATATATTAGAGCAAAGCACGACTCGTGTTCTGAATTATCAGTGGAGGTGAAACTGGTCGACTTGGGCCAGCTTTACGAGATGTGTAGGTAAGCTCTTCGTCGAGCCAGTGTTATTACGTCATCTGGTTGCTCAAAATATTATATCATCTTAAACTCAGTGTGGGATAGTTTACTGACGCAACCACTAGACTAGAGAGTTAAATAACTAAAGCTACATTGTTTTATAAGCATCTCTAGGGCTATGTGAGTCTAGTCCGGAACCCATTATTTGTTTATTTCTAAGATTATTTCGAAATACAGCCTCCGACCTATTTTTCTGTTATTTTCCAGGCTGGCCATAGTTATGTGTCGCAGAACCAGACGCCACAGCCTCGACCGCAATTTAGCAACTTCCAATATAGAGCTTCCCAACACGGCACGAGACCTAATACACACACGAGGTAATAACCATCTTGCTGCCTAGAAAGTTATATTGATAATTGTTTAGTTAGTTTGTGACGATTGTTGTTTAAATTATGTTTTCACCTATCCAGCGCGAAAAGGGCGCTTTCGCTGCGTCACGCGTGAGTTGAACAATTTGAGTGATAGTTTAATTTACAAACTTAATTCCTTTTAATATTTTATCAGAACTGTTATGAATATTATATCTTATAATGCCTTCATTGTTTGTCCTACCTATGACACTTTTTTCACTGGTCAATGTGAAAAGTCGTATGTTGTTTCACACGAAAGCAATTTATTTTTATAATACTTGACTAGTTCTTGATTAAATATTACTTACCACTAACAGCCAAAGATAACTTTGCTCACGAATTGAACAATTGTAAGTAATAATATTTACTTATATTATTGCATAATTTGACGAAGTCGAATAAATTAAAGCATAAATCAGCATAACTAGTAAATAATGTTTGCACTACACAGATAAAACCTACCCTTTAATTAACATAGGAATTTTCTCTCTCTAGGAAATAACATTTCTTGAGCGGTAATATCGAATGAATGCCGAAGTAGTCTCTTGTAGCCCATACAAAATTTGACATATGGTTTATTTCCGCTTCAGACAGCAACAATCATACATTCAGAGTGGTGGAGCTACCGCAAGTACACCAGTCATGTATCCGACGTTAGTCTTCCAACCTACGCCCATGGGTATGCAAAGTTACCAGCAGCCGCCTCGTTCCAATACGCCTGCAGGGTTAGTACAACATAAGCTCAACAATATTATTGCTCATTAATTTATTAAACAATAATACGTTTTTTCGCTTGTTTGACGTGAAGCTAATTTCGCTCCTGTTCAGGCGTCTAATAATTCTAGAAGTGTAAATATTAATATTTAATAACTGTTCAACAGAACAGCGTTAGGACTTTTCTAAACTTACTCCAATTACTTAATTGTCTAGGATACACCGAGTAACTAATATGTATTTTATTTCTTATACTATATAATTCAAAGTCCTGACTGACTGACCTAGAGACAACGCACAGCCTAAACTGCTGGTAGTAGAGACTTGAAATTTGCAGAATATTATGTGTGTTGATGCGTAGAGGTGTACTAAGAAAGGATTTTTGGAAATTCTACTCCTAAGTTGAAAAAAAGCGTATAAATGTATTTTCTTATAACTGACAAACGGCTGAACCTATTTTCATGACCTTTGATGTTTTGGATTGTTCTCAACCTCGAATACATATAGAATAATTAAAAATATGATAAATGCATGAAATAAAGTAGAATATGAAGAAAATCCGATTTATTACCGCCATCTATTATTTTATTGTTGTCATAACAACACAGGGACTAAAAGTGACTGGCTAGCATAGAGTATATTCTCTATTTTTGTTTTTCAAAGAGGATACTACTACTAGGAACTAGACTACGGACGCGGTTCCGCCAGAGTGTATTCGCGATTTTTAGCTAACGGTACGAGATCCCACTGCAAAATCATGCATGCATCGAGAATTGGCTAAAAACCAAATTTTACGCATATTTATGATTAGGAGAACATATATTTACGAATATCATCCACGTCACGGCAATACACATAAGGACTCTGAAAAATCACGGTTGCCGTTGCGCACTTCGCCGTACCTCTTCGTACCTGTTTACACCTGGCTGCATAAGAATATGCAGCCTGGCATAAGGATATTATGACATACTTTTTCTTTCGGCATAACTGTTTTAGAATAATATATTTTGGTCTAATGAAATATATTTCCACCAAGTCTGTGTTTCGGAAAAGCTACAACTTAGGAGTCTTTAAATCAAGACTGATTAGAGCCTAATAGACTAAAACAATTTTCTGACTAACACGACCTTGTTTTCATAAATATAGATAAGTTCAAGTTTGTGTCTACTTATAATAACCTTTTCTTTATTTCACAGGTACTATCCATACATGGGCCATTATATTGGTTATAATAACCCGTCGAGCCACAATGCACCGTGTATGTTATACATTTCTTAAATATTCTAGTTTTAATTTTGATATGATTAATATTTATTTCGTGCTGACATCATCATCATTCTCTGAACCTTTTTCCCAACTCAGTTGGGGTCGGCTTTCCAGTCTCACTGTGATGCGGCTGAACTTCGATATTTTTTCCGTGGAGCGACTGCCATCTGACCTCCACAACCAATGGTCACTATGACCAATGGCGATATCGAAGTTCCAAGTTAGACTGGTTGGACTTTTGTGGGCTCCAACTACCCGTAACGACTGCCATAGATGTTTGTATGGCAACCGGGACCGACGGCTTAACGTGCTCTCCGAGGCACTAATAAACCTGCGATAAATACACACATAACTTCGAAAAGCATCGAAAAGTCATTGGTGTGTGCCATGGTGAACCTGGGACCGAACCCGAGACCTCGTCTCAGCAGTGCATTTTTTTTTATTTTATTTATTTATTTGATGCACAAAACACATTACAATCTTTACAAAAATAAACTTAAAACTAAGAGTTTTGAACTGGATTCTAACGTAAAACTATGTGCACACTGCAAAATTAATGTTGCAATAATGAAAAAGCTCATGACTATTAAAGGTAACATAGTAAAAAAAAAAAAAAATAAGAAGTTCCTCGACACCAGTTTAACGATGAGGGTGGGTCAAGTCATTTAGGTATAGCAACCCGGGCCACAAGGGTCAGCACTTAACCTACGATGGAGGATGCCTTTAATGACACTGATGAATTTATTAATATTGTGACAGAATATGTCCACAAGTAAGTGATTGCTCCTTGCCATCTCGTTATATTGACGAGCCATCCTGGTCAAAGGGTTGTAATACGAGATGTTATTTTTATAAATTTGTAGGGAAAATATATTGACTTCATTAGATCTACGGGCACTAAATTTAATGTTAAGGCTTATGTGAGCTAGTAGTTCGGGAGAGTCTATAATGGAGTGGGTGATTTTGTAAAGGTAAACTAAGTCGAAGATTATGCGTCTGGATTCTAATGGTTGAACTTTAAATTTCAGGAGTCTATCGCAATAATTTAAGTTAGACCGGCCAGGTTTTATACGATAACATAAAATTCTGAGAAATTTCCTCTGAATTCGTTCAATATCGTCAATGTGCACCTTATAGTCCGGTCAATTTAGACCAAAAAATGAGAGTGAAGGTACATAAATTCCCAACAAGCTGAAAATGAGTAAAATTGTTCAAAACATAATTATAAACAATACCTGAAAGTTCCCCATCATTCCCGTGTAAGGAAAAAAAAATTCAAGGTCAAAAGAATGAGTTTTTCACGATTTTCAGAAAAACGGTAAGTTTTCTCACGAAAGTACCTCAGACAAAAATTGTAGATTGTAAAATTATCTATAAAAATGTATCAATAATTTTTTTCCTAGGAGTCACCGTTTCTGAGATATATACCGATTCGAAAAGTTATAAAAGATATTATCGTCATAATATGCATAGCATGAGTACGCCACGTATGTACATCTCTAGAGTTGTTATGTATTATGTCCAACCTCAGTTGCTGCTCATCAACATCTTTTTCGGGTTTATTACCAAGTTCAAGTGTGGCTTGGTTATCAGCTAGACCCTACAAAATGGGGTTGGAAGTTGGTCAACAATTTATTAGAGCCAGTTCAAACTTTACTCCCACCTGCGCCGGAAAAACTGCTGAACATAGTTTTTTGCAACTGCAAAAAGGGGTGCAGTGCTAAATGTAGTTGCAAAAAAGTTGGACTGTTTTGTTCTCTAGCATGCACAAACTGTCAAGGCCGGTCGTGCTTTAATGTTCAACCAAGTACAAGGAAATTTCTAATGTTCTTGGTTCAACCACAAACGATGGAGGATTCGTTTGATTCCGACGAAGTGGCATGCGATACATCGATAGTGACGCAATTTACTTGCCTCCAAAAAGAAGATGAAGAAGAAGCTGGAAAAGAAGAACAAGAACAAGAACAAGAAGAAGAACAAGAATGTGAAAATTACGAATCAGGCGAATGAACTTCATAACTTTTTTTTTAATTTACACCGATTTTGTCTTTTCCAATCTTTGAAAATTTCCAATAGTTTGCAATAGTTTCACATTAAATAGGATCACAACTGACCCGTGGAGTAGGCCTAATGGGGAAATCACATTAAAAAAACGCGCTAAGAACACTACCTCAGAGGTTACGTGGAAACGTGTACCTGTACATAATATATTATGACGATAACAACTTTTATAACTTTTTGAATCGGTATATCTCAGAAACGGTGGCTCGTAGGAAAAAAATATTGATACGTTATTATAGATAATTTTACAATCTACAATTTTTGTCTGAGGTACTTTCGTGAGAAAACTTACCGTTTTTCTGAAAATCGTGAAAAACTCATTCTTTTGACCTTTGACCTTGAATATTTTTTTTTCCTTACACGGGAATGATGGGGAACTTTCAGGTATTGTTTATAATTATGTTTTGAACAATTTTACTCATTTTCAGCTTGTTGGGAATTTATGTACCTTCGAATGTCTAAATTGACCGGACTATTATAATTCGGCGACCATATAGGACTACCGTATTCTAATATACTTCTTACGAGGCTGAAGTATAAGTACAAGGTGCTACGAGGATTTTTAAAACCTTTTGTGGATCTAAGAATAAAACCCAGTAGATTGTTTGCATTACCCAAACCACTAGGCTACCGCGGCTACATATATGGCTGCTTTCGTGCTGACATATACTAATATTATTTAATTCCGTCTGCACCTACGGACAGTAGTTATAGACGTATCTTTAAGGGGTATTCTTAGCCAATTCAATGGTTTAACGCTGGTCAGCTTGCGTTGCACACACATTATGGGACTTGCTTTCAACATGATTTACGGAGTCGTGGGCAATCCAATGATGCCTAACTCGACGGTTCTATAATAATTATAGTCTATAGTACAGGATACCTGTTCCATTTTTGTATTTGATTACTATCAAGCTAATTTTCCGTTAGCAGCTTTATTTTGATGAGACGTCCAATATTTCTTGTACGCAACTCTCTATCGCGGTAGCTAACATATTTTATCCTAGCTACCTCTAGGATAAAATATGTCGATTTGATGATTCTAAAATATTTATAACTAACTGATTAGGTATTTGTTTATTAAATCTCAAGATAATTATCTAAATTAAAGGAAAACAATATCTGTCCTACAAAATCTATGGTTTGATCAAAGAGTCTCTTTCCAATATGTAATGAGGATGAGTCACATAACAGAACTTTTAATTTTCAATGAATGAAACGCGTGCGCTACAAATTTCTAAGCATTTTGTTTTTTTGAAATTATTAAAATCCGACAAGAAACGATGAAGTTATCAAAGATTTAAAACCGGCCAAGTGCGAGTCGGACTCGCCCATGAAGGGTTCCGTAGCAGCAAATAACTATATACGAGCCCATATAGGCTTGTGATAGCTAAACAAGCTAATATAATAATACCAGTTTCACGTATTAAAAAAAAACTACCTAGTAGATCTGGTTCAAACCAATTTTCGCTGGTAGTTTGCATGGCAATGTACATTATGCCCGGTTTACATTATTCCAGTCCAGTGATCTAGCGAGATTCCAGTCCAGTGCTGGACTGGATCTGTAATTATGTATTTTTTTTAAATTTATCATTGTCTTATTTTAGAAGTTAGAGGGGGGGGGGGGGGACACATTTTTCCACTTTGGAAGTGTCTCTCGCGCAATCTGTTCTGCTTAGAAAAAAATGATTTTAGAAACCTCAATAGCATTTTTGAAGACCTATGGGTTTTCTATAGACCCCCAAAATTTTATGTTTATTTTCTATTTTTGTGAAAAATTCTTAATGCGGTTCACAGAATACATCTACTTACCAAGTTTCAACAGCATAGGCCTTATAGTTTCGGAGAAAAGTGGCTGTGGCATACGGACGGACAGACGGACAGAAAGACAGTCATGACGAATCTATAAGGGTTCCGTTTTTTGCCATTTGGCTACGGAACCCTAAAAACGGCTATTTTAAAACGCTCACTCTCGCTGATTTTTTGTTGATGACGTCATAAGTCGCAACGTGTGCGATGCCCTTTGACAAACAGACCGATACAGCAACGAAGAGCCTAAACCGCTGCACTTACAAACTTGAAATTTTGACAGATGCTTTTTATGTTGTAGGAATTCACTAAGAACGGATTTTTAGAATTTTAATGCTAAGGTGGCAAAATAAGGAATAAATGTTTGTATGAAAATTCTTCGTTTTCAAAGTTAATCTATAGGTACATAATTATAATAAAATGGTAGAAAAGTCAAAACTGTACATTGAATATTTTTTTAAAAGAATACTTGGGGTGTGATCTACAATCGATACCGAAGCCAAAAATATAGTTTTTAGAATTTTTGTTTGTTTGTCTGTTTGTCTGTTTGTCTGTATGTATGTCCGGGATAAACTCAAAAAGTACTGCATGGATTTACTTCAAATTTGGCAAGAATATTATTAGGAAGTCGGGTCAACACATAGGCTACTTATTATCACGCTCTCACCTACGGGGAACAAGCAGTCAACGTTTATAACTTCAACGCATTCTGTAACAACGTGTAATCTAAACACACATATTTGAATGGTGTTATTATGTTAAACATGCTATAAGCTGCTTCACACTATAAGTAACTTGACCGATAAATTATGCAATAAAAAACAAACTTAATTTTGCGGTTCAATCCGTAGACCCGACTCCGCCCGCGCGTCAAGGTTTAAGGTAGGTCATCATTTTTTGGTTATATCTCCAGTTCTACTTAGTCAATTACAACCAAACATAGAGTAAATTTTAAGTCTAAGCAAGAACTTTCTAATGAAAAAAACCTCATCAAAATACATTTAGTAGTTTTTACGTCCATCGCGATTATTGGCTTTTGATGGAGTCTTTTTAATAGGAAGGTATTGGTTAGACGAGTGGAGTGAAGAGTAGAGTGGAGAGTGGAGAGTGGAGGAGTGAGTGGCGTGGGGAGTTGTTTTATTAAAATAGACTTGGTGGACTTGCGATACCTACCTCCACGCGGGCGAAGCCGCGGGCGGAAGCTAGTACGTGATAAACCGCATACGGACGGACAGACGGACAGACAGACAGACAGACATAACGAATCTTTAAGGGTTCCGTTTTATGCCATTTGGCTAAATTGGCGAATTTCGAACCGTAGTACCCAAAATTCAAGAGAAACGGAAATCATCTGTACTGCACAGGAATACGTATACAGGGTGAATTTTTCAAAAGGGATTGGATGGCCAAATCCGAAACTATAAGGAATAGGCGAAAAATGGTCAAAGGAGTCACGAGCCCGATTTTGATGAAACTTAAAACCTCATCATTAGATTTTTGAAAAACCAATAATCCTAGCCAGGAATCGAACTTGTTGATTTTGAAAAAAAAAAACACACCCTTTATTACTACACCATGCGATAGTGTCGCTGTTAAGGAACAAATTCTGCGAAGTAATGATATACGGCAAATTTAAGGAAAATCTGGAATTCAATAAAATTCATGTTTCATGTACCTATTTGTTTCGTTCAAAATCCCAAAAAAGACCGTAACTATTCCGTGTTTTAAATTATACTCAGAATGATTATAATGATTGATGTTTTTTTTTAAACAAGATGGAGCTCCAGCCCATAATTAGACCAGTGCCGATAGCTATGAAAATGGTAAAAAGTAAAAGAAAATTATAGTAGGATGAAACCCGTTGTAAAAGGACGAGAATATAACAAAAATGAAAGGAAAAATAAATTACAGGCGATCTGAGGTCGGGAAGTGGGGAGGGGGATAGAACCCTGAGCTTTAGCGAAGGAATCAAAAGTGCACAAGGTGAAAAATCTTTGCACTCGAGTGCAACCATGAAGTTATAGTGCAACATGTAACTTTCATCCCACCTCAGCGAGGAAATGACTAAATACAAAAATATTAATTTCGAATTCGAGTTTTTCTTCTTTGCATTTTCTGAGAACATTTACCATAGCAATGTATATATATTTTTACATTATCATAAAGAAGAGATTTCAAAGAACAAAAAACTCTTTGACTTTTTTTAAAAAGCTGATATTTTGACGTGAGAATTTTCGATTGAAAATAGGGGTGGTTTTTCGATATTTAGTGAAAATAAGCTGTAAAAAATAATATTTCAAATCAAAAAAATTACAGTATCTTTGAGACATAAAAAAGTTTTCACCAAATTTCCTGGAAAACAAATCGCCCTCCCGGCGAATAATATGGTAATCGTAAATTCTAAATTTTACAGGAGAAGCTAATAACTGTTTTATGCTTATATCTCAGTGCAGGTAGATTGCATAGCAATAATTTATATATCAAAAGAAAGCTAATTTTTGTACAGACTAGTTTCTATGTTAATTTTATTTTGATAGGTTATTGGAATAAAGTAATTTAAGAAAAACATTTTACTGAAATTGTAGATAAAAAGTATAGTACGCAATGTATCATTACCATTTTATTCGCGTTATTCCCATTGCTGTCGTGGTCAGTAATAATGCATTACAGTAAATTGTTCATGTAAATATGGAGCTAAAAATGTTTACGGCAAATGAACATTACCATATTATTCGGGGAAATTCATATGGTAGTGTCTACGGTAATATTACTTTGCAACACTATTCATCAATATGTAGTGTCAACTGATTATTAGTAATATTATATTGCAAATACAATATTTCATCAAATAATACAGTACTAATTAATTAAATTACATTTAAGTAATATACAATATTACAGCCAGTTGATGATTTTTTATTAAAATCTGTAATTTATTGTACAAAGACATTACTGATACTAACGGAAAAAAATAACTTTGCATTATCGTTTACGGTATTATTCGTGTAAAAATTGTATTTCTAATTCAACTGAATAAAATTGTTATGTTCATTATGGACCTATGGGAAATATTGTATTTTCAAAAATACCCACTCAAAAATTACAAAAAAAAATTACAATGTGTATTCGATGCCCTAATAACCGAAAATGCAATAAAACCTAAACTGTTGTTATAGCACATTACCATACTATTCGCCGGGGAGGGCGAAATATGTTTTGCTTAAGATAAAAATAAAAAACCAAAAACTTGATTATTTGAATTTTTCACATACATTTTGAGGTTATGTTAAAAATGTGTAACTACAAAAGTTATACGTCTCTTTATTACCTACAACTTTGTTATTTATATTTTTTCCATAGGACTTGTAGTTTTGCCGGAAATCGAGATAAACCGTTTTTACCCTTAAAACTCACCCCCCTTCCCACTTCCCGACCTCAGATCGCCCGTAATTTATTTTTCCTATCATTTTTGTTATATTCTCGTCCTTTTACAACGGGTTTCATCCTACTATAATTTTCTTTTACTTTTTACCATTTTCAAAGCTATCGGCACTGGTCTAATAATTATGGAGTTTCGGTAGTTTAGGTTGTTGGTAGTCAATGGGAGTTTCAATGGACCAATTTGAACTCGCTATTCGTTGTAAGCATATTAAGACAGGACAACGCCTGTCGGGTCAGCTAGTACACTATAAAAACAAAGCTTACATGTTACAACAACTTTTATGTTGACGTAAATGTATAGGTTGTCTATAAAGTCGTGAAATTAAATGAGGGCGCTGCTGAAAATGATCTTGATACTAGAAGTTCGTTCCTAGTAAAATGAGTTAATAAAACAAAACACATTATGTAGTCATAATATTGTTTGTTTTATTTATTAAATCAGGTGCAGTGTAAGTTTTGACCCAGATCTAGAATAAAGTTATTGAACCAGATCCAGAATAAAGTTAGTTGAAACTCAAACTTAATCATTTATTAAATTCAATCAGTTAGAAAGAATAATCACTCCGGATTTTAAAAATTAAATATTGAAATGCGTTTCATCGCCACTTTCAGCAGTACAGTCACCACTGCCACCACTAATATTAAAGTTATCCATTTCTTTCTTCGGCCGACCTTTCATGTGTTTCCCAGAAGTTTCAAACTTTCCATCATTCTTAAAACCTTCGTTAACTATCCGCCAACTATACTCTGATTTTCCTGTAAAGAGTAAAAATAATAATTTAATAATTAATTACTGAATGGCAACAAGTTATTGACTTGAAGCAATTAATTCAAATAAAAAATTAGTACAGATTGAACGAGTTGTACCATCATATCAAAAATTTTGATCGCACTATAAAAATGACCTACTGACAGTTTTTAATCTAACCTAAAAATTTGCAATGTAAACAATGCCTTTTTTGCCTTCAAATCGTAATTTCAGCAAATTTGTAAGTTCAGACAGATTCAAAACAAATAATAAAATGATAACCTACCCATCAAAGATGCTGTTCGCCCATTAACGTCCTCCAAATCCCATAAAATTGTCCAGCTTAGTAATCCGTGATTCATTGCTGGAAAACTTTAAAAATCACTTCCCACGCACCACTCTGATTTCCTTTACTCATTTCTCAACCTTTTATGCGTAGTTTGGTCTCAATGTATTGCAGTTTAATGAAAACAATTAAAAATAAGAGAAGAAAACTATAATTCGACGATAGCATTGACAACTGTGACGTACTTATGTTTGGTGTTGCCACTCACATGTTTAATGTTAGTTCCCATAGACTTAGGAAAAGTATGGACGGAGTGCCTAGAGTAACTAGTCTGTGTCACAAAATGGCGGGCATCAATCATTGTGTGAGTGAATTGTAGGGATGCGAAGTTTTACCTAAGTTTCCCCATTTTTTATTTTTTTAGTTGAGGAACAGGGAGAATTAATTAAAATATATAAATGAACAATCATTAAGGGTGATTCGTGCATTATTTTTAAAAATATTATTTTCATCATAAATTAATGAAAATAATATTTTAGCTATTTTTTACATTATTTTTTTCATTATACCTACCTATATAAAAAAACCTTACATGGATGGTAACCGTGTGGAATATTCACACGATTAAACTAGGTACCTAATTAACAAAAAAAGTTACAAAAATCATATTAGTCACAATTTGTATTTTTGCGATTCCTAATCCCATGTATTTAATAAAAAGAAGTTAAATCACTACGGTTATCACTACTAATAAAATAATATTTTTTATTTAATAGTTTATGCTATTTCATCATAGTCACACAATTTACAGATTTCCCCAAAATATGGGGAAATTTGCACACTTTTATGTTGGGATCACTGGTTTTGTACCGAACAATTGAATTTTGTTTTGAAATATTGAATGAACATTTATGTATAACTAGCTTCCGCCCGCGGCTTCGCCCGCGTGGAATTCGGTATTGCCACCAAGTCTATTTCAATGAAACGACTCTCCACTCGACTTTCCACTCCGCTGTTCACTCCACTCTCTACTCCACACTCCACTCTCAACACCACTCCCCACTCCGCTCCACTCTCCACTCCACTGGTCTCCACTCGTCTAGCCAAAACCTTTCGGATAAAAAGTACTAAACGGATTTCAGTCCAGTTTTCTTGGTCAGACCTAAAATTTGGAGATATGACCAATAGTTTATTTTTCCTTATTTATTGGTTTCACCTTACACCATCTTTACAGGGTTCACCTAAGGTGACAGTGTGGACATCATATCCCTTTATAACAGTACTTTTAGTTGTAATAATCGTTATTTGAAAAAAAATACTTGGTTATGTTGACCACAAATATCTATTTTTTTGCAATCCTTGTCTGTTTGTTCGTGATGGACGCAAAAACTGCTGAACAAATTTTGTTGCCGCTTTTTCATTAGATAGGTCTTGGTTTTACATAAAATCTGCCGTATGTTTGATTGCATTTGGTTAAGTAGAACCGGGGATATGACCAAAAAACGATTACCAACCAATCGACTCCCACGGGCAGAGCCGCGGGTATTAGCTTGTATAAAAAGTAGCCTATGTATTACTCCAGACTATAATCTATCTCTGTACCGAATTTCAACCTGATCTATTCAGCCGTTTTTACGTGAAAGAGTAACAAACATACATCCAGATATCCCAACTGATTAACTCCATGGGCGAAGCCGCGGGTATTAGCTTGTATACAAATTAGCCTATATGTTATTTCACACTACACTCTATCTCGGTACCAAATTTCAGCGAGATCCATTCAGCCGTTTTTACGTGAAATAGCAACAAACATAATATTTGGACATCCCGACCGATCGACTTTGCGAGCGGAGCCACGGTATTAGCTTGTATAAAAAGTAGCCTATATGTTATTCCAGCCTATAATCTATCTCTGTACCAAATTTCAACCTTATCTATTCAGCCGTTTTTACGTGAAAGAGTAACAAACATACATCCAGATATCCTGACTGATCGACTCCATGGGCGAAGCCGCGGGTATTAGCTTGTATACAAATTAGCCTATATGTTATTTCACACTACACTCTATCTCGGTACCAAATTTCAGCGAGATCCATTCGCCGTTTTTACGTGAAATAGTAACAAACATAATATTTGGACATCCCGACCGATCGACTTTGCGAGCGGAGCCACGGTATTAGCTTGTATAAAAAGTAGCCTATATGTTATTCCAGACTATAATCTATCTCTATACCAAATTTCAATCCGATCTATTCAGCCGTTTTTGCGTGAAAGAGTAACAAACATACATCCAGACATCCCGACTGATCTACTCCGTGGGTCGACTGATCGACTCCGTGAGCGGAGTCGCGGGTATTAGCTTGTATAAAAAGTAGCCTATATGTTATTCCACACTTTAATCTATCTCGTTACCAAATTTCAGTCAGATCTATTCAGCCGTTTTTACGTGGAAGAGTAACAAAGATATATCTAGAAATCCCGACCGATCGACTGCGAGCGGAGCCGCGATATTAGCTTGTATAAAAAGTAGCCTATATGTTATTCCAGACTATAATCTATCTCTGTACCAAATTTTAGCCAGATCCATTAAGCCGTTTTTGTGTGGCAGAGTAACAAACATACATCCATACATCCAGACATCCAGACATCCAGACATCCAGACATCCAGACATACATTCTTACAAACTTTCGCGTTTATAATATTAGTAGGATTATTAGATAAACATTACATAAGCGATTGAAATATTGATTAACCTGTGAAATGTGATCCCTGGATTTTTTTTCTTCTTGTCACTACTGTTTTTACACTATTTCACTGCACAAGACATGTTGTATTTTTTTTTTTTCTTCCCGCTTAAACTGACAGATCGACCGATTCGGCCGACGTTTGCCGCGAAGTGGCTGACTATGATGTGAGAGTGTGCGTGGCGACTGTATACGTATACGAAAGTTGGCCGACTATGCAGCGTCACTTTTTTGTTCCCATGGCTCCGTCCATAGTTATTCCTAGGTCCATGGTTAGTTCCTCAAACATTCTTTTCACGACTTTATAGACAAGCTATAAGTAAATGTGAACGATTATTTTAGATTCGTAATAGTATAGGATCCCGATATAAAATGACCTTCACCGAAATGTTTATTTCGTGAAACGTATTTAATATTTAATTTAATATGTCAATAAATAAATTACATATGGGTTGCCTAACAAATTTTAGTCCAGGGTATTTTTAATTAATAATTAAAAAAAAGTTTTTTTGAAACATTCCACCGGTGTGATTATTAGATAAACTCTATACCAATCGAAGCAAGTAGAATATGCAAACGTTAGGTTGCCCATTTTTTTCCGGTCACAACTATCGGGTAGCCAGGTATAAACAGATAAATCTATACTAGCATTTTACAACGGTCTGCTTATTGAATTGCACCTAAATAAAAATTTAAGATTATTTAATTATGAACACGGTGGTATAGGGTTGCCTGCGAAAAATCAGTCCCTAATTCCGGTTGACGAATTTTAAAAAGTAAACTAAAGGGTAGATAGATAGTAGAAAGAAAAGACCCTGAAGGCCACGACCGCGGTTGCCCAAGTCGGGGAACGGATCCGGCAGCTGGGTCTCGAGGTGGCTCTGCATAAAACCGAGGCCCTGTTCTTCCATGGGTCTCGTAGCGTGCCACCAGAGGGATCCAGCATTACAGTAGGAGGCATATCTATCGGCATCAAGCCCCAAATGAAATATTTGGGGCTCGTCCTCGACGGCCGATGGGACTTCGGAGAGCATCTCCGAAGGCTGGCCCCCAAATTGAAGGGCACGGCTAACGCTCTGGCGAGGCTGTTGCCCAACATGAGGGGGCCGGATGACTCCTGCAGGAGACTCTACGCGGGGATCGTGCGTTCTATGGCCCTATATGGGTGCCCAATCTGGGCGGAGGCCCTGAAGGTCAAAAACAGGCAGAAGCTTCACGCTCCGCAGCGCGTGATGGCCATCAGGGTCATCAGGGGGTACCGTACGATCTCGTTTGAGGCGGCGAGTCTCCTTGCCGGGACTCCACCATGGGAGAGGCGAGTGCCCTTTCGCGCCTATATTGGTGGCGAAAGGAGGCGCGGGAGCAGGGTCTGGACCCAGAGGCTCGGGAAATCGAGGCCGTCCACGCCCAGTTTCGCCGGGATAACATGGTGGAATGGAAGGATCGACTTGGGCGACCAAGCGCAGGGCACGCCGTAGTAGCGGCGGTAAGACCCATCATGGAGGACTGGCTCTCATTTCGGCTGACGCAGGTGATCTCTGGAAAGGGGTGCTTCGGGGATCACTTGTGTCTGATCAGGAAGGAGCCAACGCCTGAATGCCATCACTGTGATCCAAGTGAGGACTCAGGGATGCACACGCTGGCCGAGTGTCCGGCGTGGGAGGTGCCGAGACAGGCCCTCCTGGCATCCCTCGGGGTGATTTACTGATTTTCAATTTGACACTGCATATTGCAATTTTAGAGACAACATGAATAAATACCATTCATGATAACTCTACAACTGCAAATGCTTAATAATATGATTTTTTATAAATGAAAAATAAAAAATGCAGATTCAATGCATGGTTCAATGTTTTAAAATTGTCAGCAAGTTTTTGTCAATCAAAAGAATTTGGATATTAGCATCCCAAAAAATAAATAATACCTATTTTTCCCTATTATCAAAATAGTTTTTATTTCAAAATTAACTCTAATGTTTACATAATTTTCTAACTGACGCTAAACTTTACAGTGGTTTATGAGTCCACATTTAATTTTATGATAGTTAACATTAATTTGATTTGATCCAGTTTGAACATTTGTTGTTGTTTGTATCAATTTACTTTAGTCCGGCTCAACTTTACATGTTATTACAACTCATTTGACATGTTAAATGCATTGTGTGGCATGTAGTATGTACCAGTTTTCCTCGTTTTGTTTCATATTCAAATCAACATTTAGACTAATTTACTTTCAACTGGCATATAAATCATTGGTAGTTGAACCATTTGGCTTTCCTCTAGCAAACAACACAAACGATGCATTTTGGGTCAAACGACATTTATTTCAGTAAAAAAAGGTTTTATATTCATGAAAACTATCTAAAAAGATGCAATATGTATTTACAGAAATATAGTTTTAATTAAATCAAAAACCGCGCAGTAGTTTCCTTTTAATGAATTTTTTTTCCAAAAAACGAAACTTTAAATCGCTCTCCTGCAACTTTCAAAAAATGTCGCTTAGACCAATTAGCCTTGGAACCCTCGATATAATGTCAGCACCGCACGCGCCGAACGCGCCGCACATCCGCGCCGAAAACGCCGTAAGCAATCTTTGGTATTGCCAACACGTTTTGCAGTTTTACCTCTTGTGTGACAGTGAGTGGTATTGTGACATTGAGCTATTTATGAAATTGTTGTAATACGCTTTGAACATAGCCGCCAGTTTAGACTTGTGCATGTACAGTCGAGTGAGCAATACATACCCAAGGAAATTATTATAATGTAAGAAATTTAATATTTAGGAAAATTCTAGGTGATTAAAAGGTTCAACTTTAGATTAGCCGCCCACGATTTAAGGGTTGAGAGTGGCTGGAGGGGGGGAGGAGGGGGTATAAAAGCCCCCCTTTGAAGGAAAAAGTGCGGACGCCCCCCTTTTTTGAGATACGTCTGACTGCTAGTGCCGAGAAAGTAACAGAATAGCAACTTACAAACATTCAATTTGAGTTACTTACAATACATAATGAAAATCTTTCTGGGTGGTTTGAAAAAAAAAATAACCATACATTACCATATAGCCTTCTAACCTAATCTATCCGAGTCGGGATTCACAGACAGGAGTACGTAAATGATCTCAACTTCTAGAGACAAGACAGTAACACACACACAACACACTACAGTCTGAGCGCCATTTTACGTTTAGTTTCACATATCGGTAAGTCGGTAAATTATTGTAAGTATAAATTTAATAGCATTCATTTAAATCAGCAAAATATACACGTAATATAATAGAAAATGCATAAAATATGCATAAAATTTAACTTAGTCACTAAATATACGTATCTATTTATTCAGTAATTAAGTGAGTAAAACATTTCGTGCGTTAACCATAGGACGTTAAGAGTGTGTGTTCTGTTGTCAAAAGTGTCAAAATATTGATAAAAATGTGTGACTTTGAAAAATTTTTACTCATTAACCATTAAACTAAGCAAATTAAAACTTTAGGCTTCTAAAAATTGAATCCCGCACCATAAAACTTCACGTGGAAGCTTCTAACAATATTAGATTTGTGTAAAAACGCATGTGGACTCCAAACTCGTGGGCGGCTAATTTAAAGCTGAGCCGAATAAAATATTTAACCAACCAAAATTTCTCACGGAGATTTGAAAAAAATACAAATCGCTAGTTTATGTAAGGTCAAATAAATTTTAAAGTTGAGTTTTATTTCAAATCATTTTCTTAGGAATAAAATTCGTGTGCATGTATTGTCCGGTTTGAACATTAAATTTCCGTATGGATACGGACAAATCCGTATATATGGCAATACTGAGCATGCATGCGGCTACACCGAGTATCAGCACGCGCCGCAAAAATGATGTCATCAGAATCCTTTTGTCAAAATCGGATGCCTACCGCATTTTACGAAATGCGGCGCGTGCGGTGCGGGTAAGTGTGCGAGGTTTCATACAATTGCTTACAACGAATACTAAAATGCGGCGTGTTCGGCGCGTACGGCGCGTGCGGTGCTGTTGTGTGCGATCAACTTTACCCCGCCCCCACCACGCCGCGCGTACCATGGGAGCGGTACAGCGGTAGCGGGCGGACTATAACGGAAAATTAGCTTTATAGTAATCAAATACCAAAATGGACCAGGGATTCTGTACTATGATTCAAAATCATGGCGGAAACGCAATCTCTCCACAAAATACATGTTTAATATTATTTTCAAGCACGCACAATATCTGTCCTTTGATTAATTTGGCATTTCGGGATGAAATATGAAAGTCCTGTTAAGATCAGCTGCGTCAAATTTATGAAGCGTTTCCTCTGTCGTATCGGTTGACAGTTTGTTAGGTACCTTTTTTTATTAAATATATTTTGTTTTATGAAATCCCACAACTACAATTTCGATTTTCTCAACTCTAAAAAGATATTATCAAGTTGTTGAAATGTGCTATGAGAGAGAACGTTTCACAAAACTAAAGTAAGATAATCTTAACCGGACGTTCAATTTTTTTCCGACATGTACCTAGTGTCAAATCGAAAGCCGGGTCGTATTGTTATAAACAATGCAATCAAGCTATATATAGTCATGTAGCTAAAGAACAATGAAAATAACATCACGTTTGAAATGTACTACCTAATAATTGGTAAATAAGGCCACACCGCACCCGATGCTTAGTGGTCGCCAAGGACTATGAACGATTGTAATACCGAAGGATTTACTACTCGCAGAAGGCTTGGAATAGGGAAAAGAGTAGACGGAGCGTACGCCAATGAAGCTTCTACCAATATAATTTTCGACCCCAACTTTCAGATTTAGGGTCATTGCAAAATAAAACTAAACTACCTTTGAACAAAAACCAGAAAACTTCGTTATTGCTCTTAGAAATAGTTTCGTAAAGTACCCTCTATGTTTTAAAATTGTAAATCATTGACATTATATTGTTTTATTATCCCACAGATTACTACACTTCGAATAGTCCCCAGCTGCCTACGCCAAACTTACCATCGAACCCCCCTGGCGGTAGGAGTAACCCTACTACATTAGTGGGACCACAGGGTACACCTGTCACCCCCACTGCGCCCACTTCCACGCTTCCTCACCCACAAGCTTCTACACTCATGCACCAAACTATGCCTGGTAATCATCGACTACTATGTCATTATTAGATATAACCCCTAAATAAGTTACTAAGGAGACCCATCTAGCTTATATCTCACAACTATTTGCCATGTATTAATTGAATATCTAATATCATTCATCTTTCTTTCTTTCTTATGTGATGTTGGTAAAGCCCAATATCAGTCTTAATGTTTACATAATTATACTACTGCCACCTAAGTGGTATAAAAAAAAAACATAATATAAATATTTACATAAGTTTATATTTGTGAAGATGTAGTGAATTTATCTTTTCTTTGTTACATTCTTTATTACGTTATTTTGAATATTAGGTATGTTCGATAACGAACAGCATTGACCTCGGGCAGTGCGTGCTAACAGCGGGCTGCGGGCTCACAGACCCTACCTTATTACTAAACAAGTATATCTAAGTAACTAACTCCACTTATTTGGTCTGTATCCGTGCGGGAACCCCAGTGCCACTTCATCATAACTAGACATATACGTCAGTCGGTCTGCTGCGTAATGGTGACTATTGCCATCATTACGCAGCAGAGTGATTTTTTACTGGGTTTTTCGACCTCGCAGTCACGAAGAGCCACTGTTCTTGTCCATTGTCATGTCTATGTGCCAAAAAGACAGCGAACTGGTGCGCCATCTTCATGTCTTCTCACCGTGCTCTGTGCTTATCAGAGGGACACGGAGATATTTTATAACCCTGAAACGTCGACCACTTCGGCAAAACCGCAGACGGTAACAGCAGTATCTCCCCAAAGTAAAAGAAAAGCGCTGCTATTTCTGTTGCCTGAGGTGCACTATTTTATAATCTTCTTTTCCAGTTATATATTCCAATATGTGTGTACATTTTACTTGCAGAATTTTAAATGGGTAGAATATATCATAAGAATCATTACAGTTCGGCCGTTGAGAGAATGCTATTCTGACACATATCAATTCGTCATGACTACTGATGTACAATAAATAACTTGTATAAATAGTTGTTCTATCTCAGGAAGGCGGGTGAGCAATAGTAGTATGAGTGTCTTGTAAATATACGCGTGCATTTGTGTGCGAAAGTTCATGTCACGCAATATCACGTCAAAAGAAGTTCATGTAGCGGTTGTGGTAGTAGAACATTAATTGCAAGTAATTAATTTTTGATAAGTATACTGATCGTAAGTATTTTTATAGATTTTGTTACCCAACAATTAATAAACTAATAATTCATTAGTCCAATGCGATTTATTTTTTGGATTGGAATAACATGTTATGGGATTAGGCAGATAGGGCGGAAGGTAAAGGCCAATTAATAATTCTTACAAAAAAACCCGACTTCAACTGCGTCAAATTGAAATGGAACCACACGGGAAGCGCCAGCTATCAAATTAAAAAAGAATCATCAAAATCTATTGACCCAGTCGAAAGTTTTGAGGTAACAAACATAAAAAAAAATATAGTCGAATGGAGAACCTTTTCCTTTTTTGAAGCCGGGTAAAAATCCGTAAATTAATTATATAAATATACTTTTATGTTTATGCAATCACTAGCGACCCGGGACCCGGCTTCGCCCGGGTGTATATTCCAGTTTTCCAATAAAATATATATGACACTCACGAATGATGTGGCTTTGGTGAAAGAATTTTTAAAATCGGTTCAGTAGATCCCGAGATTACCCCTTACAATTTAACAAATATACAAACACACAAACTTTACCTCTTTATAATATTAGTATAGATTAGGAATCTGACGAATCTGCCGTTCTCTAAACCTGTTCCCAACTAATAATAACAAAATCACAGTCAGCAATCGTGACAATTTGATTTCATTTTAATTTTAATTTTATTCTAATTTGGCTATCTATCTGCCCTTTTTATTTTTTCAACTAGCTGTTGCCCGCGGCTCCGCTCGCGTGGAGGTCGCTTCTCCCACTCCTGCTCCAGCTCCTACTCCCACTCCCACTTCCACCCCTGCTTCCGCTCCCACTCACATTCCCACCCCCACTCCCACGCCCACCCCACGCACACTCCCACTCCCACCCACACTCCCATTGCCACTCTCACTCCCACCTCCGCTCCTTCCACTCCCACTCCCACCCCCACTCTCACTCCCACTCACACTCCCACCCCCACTCTCACTCTCACTCCCACGCATACTCCCACTCCCACGCACACTCCTACTCCCACTCCCAGCCCCGCTCCCGCTCCCACTCCCACTCCCACCCCCACCCCCACCCTCACTCCCACTCAAATTAAAATCCCTAAAAACTAATACACCACTATCCACTAATCTTACTTGAACCCCACTCATAATTAACCTACTCATAAAAAAACGTAATTTCATCTAAATAATTTATTTATTTATTTATTTATTTTATATTTATGCACACACAATGTTAATTAGTAAAGAATATGGAAGGTGGAAAGAATAGTACAATTATTATATATTTCACAATTTAATTAGTACCTAGTGTGATGTGGTTCATATTATGATTATACTATTGTACGTCTTATCAGACATGCTACGGTGATACTTTTATGTAATTGACAACATCTTCTATCTACCTGTGACCATTAAATGAATTTTGAATCTTGAATTTTGAACTGTGGGTGACGTAACCTACGACAAACTTATTATTTGCGGTTGGTACAGTAATTGGGTCTATGAATTGAACCGCAAAATTAAATTTGTCTTTTATTGTATGTACTTTTCCGGGATAAAAAGTATCCAGTGTGCTGCCCAGGATATTGAAGAATAATTATACCAAGTTTCATTGTAATCGAACCGGTAGTTTTTGCGTGATGCCTGAACAAACAGACAGACAGACAGACAGACAAAAATTTTTTTAATCACATATTTGGGTTCGGTGTCAGTCTAGTAACACCCCCTGCTATTTTTTATTTTTTTATTTTCAATGTACAGAATTTTCACTTCTACAGATTTATTATAAGTACCTATAGATTTTTAATTTTAATTTTTATTCCTATTTAATTTTATGTAGTTACTAGCTGTGCCTCGCGGCTTCGCCCGTGGCATACTTCGTTCCCAATGGCAGGCGTTATGTACACTATGAGGTTATATTAGAAAAGTGTATATTATTATCAAAAGCACTAAGAAGGTTGAATTAGAAAAGTTAATATTATGTTCGTTCAGTTTTCTTAAATTTTCTAATGTCCCGCGCATCTTTCTTAACTTTTTCTTTCATAAGAACCTTCTCCAGATAATAACAAACACAATAAAAAAAGAATTAGTGAAATCGGTCTAGCCGTTCACGCGTGATGCCGTGACCAAGGGAAATAGGGATTCATTTTTATATATATAGATAAATATATATTATATAGATAGATGTAGTTATTAATTGTTATGATGGGTTATTACGTGAAATAATAAATAATCGTATTCATTTCATTCATTATAAAAATATGATTCATTCTTTCTATTAGCATGGGTAAAAGCTTATTACAAAATTACATAGTATTATAAAATTCTTACGTTATCAAACAACGTTCTATTTTGTACTTAACCAACAGATTATTATATTAAGATCACAAAAATATGCGATTACAATTGCCTTGTTATTATGTCACACCACTATAAAAGCAAACAGTTGACATAACCTTGAAACAGCGCAGTTTGACGTGGTATGACTTTTTAAAACTATTGGTTTTATATTTTTTTATTAATTCGGTTTTTAATAATTTTAGCCTAAAATTAATCTGTTTATTGTAAATTGGCACAATCATTAATTTTTTAATGTTATCACTCGTTAATCCTTTCGGGGAGAAATGACCAAGGTGCTAAAATGACCATAGTGTGGAAATCTCCATAGTGCTGAAATGACCAATATCATAATGACCAATTGTACAATCGAGGTCAATATGCAATATTTAAAATTTTGCCGTAAATTGTACGCCAGTTTAAAGTTACATCGCCCGTTCGATCACATCATGTCAGGATCGCATTCTCGCAACGGCCGAACTGTAGTAGAATATTATTTTTTTTTATTTATTTTACTTGGAATTTCTGAAGACCTAGTTCTTCGGCGATTCTAATGTAAGTTAAATAAAGAAAAACTTTAGAATATAGTTTTTTTTTTTTAAATATACACAATTTTCGCTTTTGGAGATTATTTAGTTGTTGAAAGGATTTAATAACATAATGAATTAAAACTGATTGCCAACACCAACAAGGCCGCATGTTGGACAGGCTTAAAGATTTGTCCAACCCATAAATATAATAGTTTATGAGTAAAGTACGTAATATGTTTATTGGTTCGCAAAATATTTTTCGTTACTACACAACCATTACACGAACCACTTATATTCTACACATCATTTTTCACAACTTGACTTATAATCTGAGGCCAAGTATTATTGAAGTATGCGTGGAAAGCAGGCTGTCACAGTCCCTTCTCTCCAGTTTTCTTTGTTTTATACCTCGCCTTAGCGTGTTAGGCTGCCATCAGACGGACTGCATCGCAGCAACTGCGAGCGGTCGATATATTCAACTGCATGCAGTTGTCTGCAGTCGGATCTGACTTCACGCAGTCGAAGCCATGTAGGCCAATAGCTGGAAGCATAGACGCTTCTTTTAATATGATCGCCGTCGTCGCCGGCAGTGATTAAAAAACTGCAAAGTGCAGCGCGGATGTGGCTTGATCCTTTGCTATTATTTTTTTATACGAAAGGTGATTTTTTCACACTGTATCCGAAATAATAGAGCAAGAGCCCATGAGCCCCAGACCTTCGTTATTGAAGGATATATTTTAAGAAAGTTATTTTAAACTTGACACCCTTAACATAAGGTGGGCATTGCCTTGAAGCATTATAAATATTGACCGCAACTCAGCCAGTGCGTGACAAAAAATAATGACAATATTGGTCAATATCGATAGATTTTGAGTCTAAAATGTTAGAGGATACAAATCGCCGTGTGTAATTTATGATCTACTAGCTATTGCCCGCGGCTTCGCCCGCGTGGAATTCTGTTTCCGTTCCCGCTTCCCATGGGAACCTATACTAAGGATAAATAAAAAATAGGCTATAGCATATACTATATTTTCTTTTCTTTCTTTTCTTTTCGGTATAATAAGCATTATACCGAATTCGAAATCTTCACTGGATTAGGTACCTCTTCTTTTTTGATAGCGTTGAGTGACAACTATCTAAATAATCGTCTGAATTTTGTAACTGAAACAATTTGTATAGTATTGTATCTTTAAGGATCGTTAGCATTTTATCGTCTGTACCATGATAGGTGTTCCAATGAGCTATTTCAACTGATTCCACCCTCTCACTTCCTGTCCTGAACAACAAGTGCAGGACTTAGGTATCATTCACATACGGTGCAGTCCATACCACCGCGAACCAAGCGGTTCGGTGATTTCTTCCTTTATCGTAGCTTGGTTCACGCGTAACTGAAAACTAGAAGGGCTTGGTGGAAGGGACCACCTGCAGGGTAAAGTATTCTACTTTTTTATCGTAATAAAAAAGTGGAATACTTTACCCTCGCACGTGTTCCCTTCCTCTTACGCGGTTCTTTACGCGGGGCGTGAAAAAGCACCTATCAAGGCCGTCTGTTAAGAGATTATCATTCAAGGAGCATCCCCTAGGAATGGTGACCACTTCTTTTGGGACTCCACCCCAGCTTACTATCAGGCGGTGTGCAAGTCAATCAGGTGGACTAAATATAAATATAAAAAAGAGTTCCTATGGGTTATCTTTACCTTTCCACCCCATGATCAGATCCTGAGTACCATTCAACCTCATTCAACCGATGTTGTCATCGGAGAGTTTGTATAAATAAAACAAATGAGACCAAACTCGATAGGTTTGTCTTAATTCAGTTGGTAGATTTGAGCCGAAAAATATTACAGGCATACATACATACAGAGCAAGTAAAATAAAAGCGTGTTAAATAAAATAGGTTACATAGATGTGGTTACTTTAATTTATTTTGTGATAGAATCACTATAAAAATAATATTTACCTGATTAAAAAACTTTACGACTCTTGAAGTTGGAATTGCGGTAGGTTTGGTGAATCTCAAGCCATCTTTTGATATAAAGAAATCGACTTCCGAGAAATAAACAGAACATAAATAATAAAATTATGATAGGTACTGGATATTGTTGGCATCCGATCAACCGTACCAGTTGCATCTATCCATTTATTTCTTTCTGATAGCGGCGTAGTTATTATTATATTATTATTATTATTATAAAAAAACCATTTCAAAAATGTTTGTAAATTTTTCTAAGAACTTTAACATAAAATGTAGATGTCGATAAAACTGTCATCCAATTTGACTACCTCACTAAGGTGGTATGAAACACCTCCATTCTTGAGATTTCTTCTTCTACTGTCATCTTCGCATTGTAAAATCGCACAATAAGGCATATTTGCTTTAATATAATATTAAATGAAGCTGCCGCAAGACTATCATCTACAATGTTATGTTAGACATGACTAAGCGTCAAATTTTTCCAATCATGCGAACCTACGCTCACCAGTGACACGCTTGCCCCGCCTACTTAGCATTTCTACTACTCTTTTCAGTGAGTGATAACATTAAAAATATAATAACTGTGCCAATTTACAATACACAGATTAATTTTGGGCTAAAATTAACAATTATTAATAAAAAAATCTAAAATTAATAGTTTTAAAAGTCATACCACGTCAAACTGCGCTGTTTTAAGGTTACGTCAACTGTTTGCTTTCATAGTGATGAGACATAATAACAAGGCAATTATAACCGCATATTTTTGTAATCTTAATATTAATAATCTGTTGGTTGAAAAATATAAAACAGAACGTTATAATTTTATAATATATGAAATTTTGTAATAAACCCCTACCGAAGCTAATAGAAAGAATTAATCATATTTTTATAATGAATGAAATGAATATGAAATTTCCTTATTATTATTTCAATATTTTCATTAATTCAATATTCAATAATACAATAATTAATAATCACATAACATTACATAAAATTAAATGAGAATAAAACAAAATTAAAAATTGGAAAAACAAATAGGGCAGACACATAGCCAAAAAAGAATAAAATTAAAATTAAAATGAAATCAAATTGTCACAATTGCTGACTATGATTATTATTATGTTACTAGCTGACCCGACAGGCGTTGTCCTGTCTTAATGTGCTAACAACAAATAGCAAGTTTAAATTGGTCCATTGAAACTCCCATTGACTACCAACAACCTATGTCTCCAACTACCAAAACTCCATATTAAACTGCACTTTTGACAGCTAAATATTGAAACTTCTGACATGACAGCTATGCACACCCTGAGGTTATAATTAAGCGCCATTTACACGATACCATTTTCTTGTACGTACCAGTGCAATTATTGCATGCCATAATTGAAAGGCAATAATTGCCTTTCAATTATTGTAAGCAACTGTTTACACGAGGATACTAGTCAAAAAGTTGCATGCGATTATGGCATGCAATTCTTGCCAAGCAATAATTGCAAGTGTCTTCTGTTTACACGCATACCATTATGTTTAGGCAATTATTGCTTTCAAGTCTTGAATCGTCTAAACACAGACTGGTATGCAAGTTTTCCATGTACAAGCGAGTTGCTTCAAGAATTGCACGTATTTGCGTTGGCAAATATTTCGTTCAAGTATAGAACGTTTCAGAAGAATAGGAATATGCGTATGATTCAAATAGCACTTTATTATTATTTATATGTAGTCTTTCCTTTTGCATTAATTATTTAGATAGTAATATTTTTTAATATAATTACGTTTCAATTATGAAAATTGTTATTTTTTAGTTAATCCAGCCAATAATAATGATCCTATCCATTCGTCGCTGATGTTAAATCCTGTTCCCGCTAATTTTTGGCCCGTTTCCACCAATTGAGTAACATAGGAATTCATTGACGTAGAATTTTCCAGACGAATTGATATGAGACTTCTCAATAAACTTATTCTTCTTGTAAATCCCGAATCGTCATACAAGGATTTAAGTTTATCCCACAATTCCTTTGTAGATGTTACTCCTTTGATATGCACATAGATAGAGGGATCTATTGTTAAAATTAATTTCGCACGGGTCTTAGCATCTTCGGCTGCAGAAATTTTTGGTTGACCTTCTTCTGGTTTGATAATTCCAAGAGTGCCTTCCAAAACAAGAAAATTTTCTGCCGCGAAACACCACTCTGTGTAATTTTCGCGTCCTCTGAGCTTGGGAACGTTTATTAGATAATTTGAATTCGACGCCATTTTTTTTTCGTCACTACACGAGCTGCACTTATTTCACAAATCACAACTATACTGTTCCTATACTGCAACTATTGAAATAACACAATATACTGTCGCGAGAAACTAGTTAGATTATATCAGATACGTTCTGAGCCCATGACCTATTATAAAAGTAAAAACGATGTGCTCACTTTCATAGCTTTATTAGAACAGAAATTCAAAGTATTCCATAGACAGGATATCATAAAGTAAATAAAAAAAATATATTATACCTAAACCAACCAGATATGTTTATAACTACAAAGGTACTTTTAGGATTTCGATATAAAAATAACAAAAATAATTATAGAAAAGTGCGCAAAATGAGAGGAAAATTCAAATTAAAAAGGGCGTATTAAAAATAATCTTCAATTACACCCTGTATTGAAAATTATATTTAATACGCCCTCACTTATTGTACCCATGGTTGGGAGAATAGATTCTCTCTTCAATTGAATACAAGAAATGCATAAGCAATTATGGTATGTTGTGTTTACACCAATAACAGTTTTGCTTGTAATAATTGCCTAGCAGAGCAAGAATGTGACATGTAGTTTAGACGATGCCAGTCAATTATTGTATTCAATAATTGCACTGGTACATACAAGAAAATGGTATCGTGTAAATGGGGCTTTAGAAAAGTGTATATTGTCAAAAGCACTAAGAAGGTTGAATTAGAAAAGTTAATATTATGGTCGTTAAGTTTTCTTAAATTTTCTAAGGTCCCGCGCAACTTTCTTAACTTTTTCTTTCATAAGAACCTTCTTCTGACAATAACAAACACAATAAAAAAAGAATTAATGAAATCGGTCCAGCCGTTCACGCGTGATGCCGTGACCAAGGGAAATAGGGATTCATTTTTATATAATAGATATATAAATATACCTAGCTGACCCGACAGGCTTTGTCCTGTCTTAATGTGCTAACAACGAATAGCGAGTTCAAATTGGTCCATTGAAACTCCTATTGACTACCTGACTCCAACTACTTCAACAACTGAACTTTTGACAGCTAAATATTGTAACAACTGACATGACAGTTAAGTACGCCATGAGGTTACATTAGAAAAGTGTTATTGTCAAAAGCATTAAGAAGGTTGAATTAGTAAAGTTAATATTACGTTCGTTAAGTTTTCTTCAGTTTTCTAATGTCCCGCGCAACTTTCTTAACTTTTTCTTTCATAAGAACCTTCTCCTGACAATAACAAATACAATAAAAAAAGAATTAGTGATATCGGTCCAGCCGTTCACGCGTGATGCCGTGACCAAGGGAAATAGGGATTCATTTATATATATATAGATATATATACATATATTATATAGATTGTAAGTTGGGAACAGGTTTAGAAAACGGTTATCTGTACAAGTTATTTATTGTACATAACTAGTCATGGCGAATTGACATGTGTCAGGATCGCATACTCTCATTTTCCGGACTGTAGGTAGAGACGGTCACAGGTCAGTAGGTTTCCTGATGTATTGACGTACCTTGTCGGCTTGAACCAAGGCTATTCCATATCTGCATAGTTTCCTACCATTTTAAATTCTATGTTGTGAATTGACCTTTACTTCTATACTGTGGTGTGACTTAACTCTTACTTTTTTGGGCTAAATCATTGTCTCTATGAATTGAACATGTTTTATAAATATGACCGTTATCAATACTCATTTCTGATATCGTTGGAAACGAATTATATTGGTAGCTCGGTAGCTACCAATATAATGTACATATTTATCCTCGGGGCTTTATTTTCCAATAGGTACTAAACTAGAAATTTAGTATACCCATCTAAAAGCGTTTAGTGTTCTGAGTACCAATTGGGCAATCCAATAGGTACTCTTGCAGGCCCATTGCTTAGAGGTATACCAAATGTCTTTCAATACTTATATAATTATAGTATATATTGAACACTTATGCCCCGAGGCTCTATATTTATAAATTATAATGGTAGCTTCCGAGCTTCATTCAATGTATGCTATTTACGATAGGTAACTAACCCTACTCCATCTTAAGGTATCCTTACGAAAACAGTTCAATGGACATTGTGCAATAATACTATTTAATTGCTAGTAGTAAATAATAATTATAAATGTATTTATTTGTTACCTATAATTTTTATATATTATTTTACAGTAAGTTGGCTTTCAGGTATACGCCCACCGCCCCAAAAAAGAAGTCACAGAGTACCCATTATTGACCCTAAAACGCGTAAGTAAATATTTTTTTTTTTTCAATACTTTTATGTTGCCTTTGAATACAATAATTTTATCATATTATATGTAACATACTGCATTTTTACCTAACTTTCAGAACAAGACATCTTCTCAGAGTTGTATACAACAAACGAAAACAATTTTTTAAGCAGCGACACTAACGACCGACATACGCCACAGCCCGTAAGTAATATGTTTCGGTTTACCTTTTGCCAAAATAATTTAGGCTACATACATATTTTATAGTGCACGGCATCTATCTTGGCAAGATTTTGGAGTAGTGTGGGCCCCGCTACTCCAAAACCTTGCCAAGTTAGATGTCGAACACCAAAGAATTTTATAGGCTTAGAAACTTAATCGGCGCGAGCGATTGAAATACTTCAACTTTGGTTTTGTGGACCGAAGTTTTCGAAAGTGAAGAGCTCGCATATTTTTAATTTAAAAAAATGTACTGTGCCGTGAAAGGATATTCATCAGGACATCGTCACAAACATTCAAAGATTACATTTCATGTGTAAGTAGTTCAAAGCATATCGTATTTTCGTGTAAAACATCTAACAATCGTGAAATATAAATCAAACATTTTATGACGCCATTGTATAGACAGTGTTGCAAACGTTGGGAATGATAACATTTTACCACTTTTGTTTTGTTAATAGTTTCATCACATACCTACTCAAACGATTTCGCCAAATTCGTTAGATAGGTACTCGCACAATGATAATTATTAATTATACGTACAAAATTGAATTAATTTTAAATACCTACTCATTCAATTTCCGTTTTTCTGTTTTTATATCATACTAGCTGTCTCGGCGAACTTCGTACCGCCATATTTTCCACCCGCATGCAATTCCGTTCCCATTCCTGTTCCCGTTCCCATTCCCATTACTATTCCCATTCCTATTCCTATTCTCATTCCCATTCCCATTCCTACTACTACCTACTACTACTAAATACTAATCCCGTAACGTAAACATAAACTTCTCTCACATAATAGAAAAAGTTTGTATGAGAAAAAGAAAAGTTACTTTCTGAAATTTTCTGTACAACTGTTTTATTATTTTTTTTCGTAAGAACCTTCTCCCGATAATAACAAACACAACAAAAAAAGAATTAGTGAAATCGGTAGAGCCGTTGGTGAGTTATGCGCTTACCAACACATTTTGCGATTCATTTTTATATTATAGATAGGTACGATACTACACTGGATAGATAAGTAGGTCTGGTAAAAAGCAAACAAAAAGAGCGTACTTAATGCAATAATTGCAAGTACTTACCTAAAGTACTTTTTAACCATCACTTTCAGAAAGTAATAAAATGTCTCCACACACCACAAGCACTAAGTAGATAGTTTTAATAGGTTAATAATAATTCACGCATACGTTGTCACTGCGGTCGATCATCGCATAAGCAAGACGTTGCCAGTTCGTGCATGTAACAACATGCTCAGGTGACGTGTTTGTATTACTATTTTCAATTTTTGTATTTAGAATGTAGCAAGGTACATTATTACAAACTAGAGGCTCGGATCCCGGCATCACCGGCCAATTAATTCGAAAATACATCCATGCGCCACCGCGATTGGATTAAATTATTATCAACCAAAATAAGTTTTAATACTTACTAGATACTTACTAGATATTAGGCTTATATAGGGTCATTTCGCCGGTTCTCGACCGTTTAGTGGAGTTGTCAACTTCGGAACGAAAAATAAAATTGAATTAATATGAATTATTGATAGAGAATATTTTTGATACATAGTAAATATAGTCTATTTTCATTTAATATCCTTTATCTTTCATTAAGATCATGCAATAATTTTACAGAAAATAAAAAACCCAAAAATGCCGATTTCGCCAGTTCTCGACCGAAATTTCCAGTTCTCGACGTTATATTCGCCAGTTCTCGACTATTAGGTGAGATGGCAAATATGTGAAGTAAAACATTAGTAATTATTAATTTGTAATCTAATGAAACCCGCATTTTGACAGAATTTAATATAAATTATGTTATTACAATAAACTGATGTTAAATAATCATTATAAAGTTGATAACACGACTATAATATTTACAAATCAGTGTTCTTCCTCTGCTTTATCAACCTTTACTAACTAAAATTAAAGTTTATTTCTTAATGGCACTCATTAGCCTATTGAAGTCCACTGCTGGCAGTAGACCTCTCCCAATGTGCGCCATAGCACTCGATCTTTCACCTTCCTCCAGTCTATCCTAGCCACCTTTTTCAGGTCATTTATGTCCATCCTAGGTACTGTTCCATCTTCCGTTTGCCAATCAGCGGTCTCCACTATAGAACTCGTTTGCTCTACGATCATTATTAGTTCTTCAGCAGATGTAGCCAGCCCATTGCCACTTCAGCTTACTTATTCTGCGATTTATCTCGGCAATTTTAGTCTATTGGCATAACGAATCCTTCAAAGAATCAGGATTATTATCCTTCAAAGGATTATAGCTTGCTCCATAGCCCGCTGCACGACTAGGTTGTGGACGAACCTTACTGTTGTCCACGCTTCGGCACCGTATATTTTAACAGATAGAATTCACTGGTTGAAGAGGCCATGTGGGAAGCCGAAGTAATTTGCCAAATGCTTTGTGAAATAAAAGTCACAAAAAGGATTCAATTAGGTTATCCAATTCAATCCTTAAGGTGACTTTTAACTCGAAGTTGTTTCTACCGAGCTGGATAACCTGCACAAGGTAGACATTATTCTTGAACAACTCTCCCTTGAATGGCAATTGGTCTTGGTGTAACCAGTTCCGGTGTATGTATACACCAATACTGACGCGCCGAGAGGATCCATTTAGGCTGTGCAGCAATTTGCTCAGCTGCTCCAGCAACTCTGTAACTATGATGATGTCGTCGGCGTACTGATGATGCGAGATGTACTCGCCGTTAATGTCCATCCCTATATGTACCCACCGAAAATAGTAGTCGGAATATGGTATAGGCCTATTTAATTGCACTATCCTGTTCTCGACCTAGAAGGTTTTACAACACGTGATATTGTTAACGTGCTTGAAAAAGTCTGGTCGCGAACTGGCTGACATGATTCTCATGTAAATAAGATTCAAACTCACAATCTAAGTTCAGTAATTTCTTTAACAATATGTATAAAAACATGCAAGTGTTTGGACTCGGTGACGCCAATTCTCGACGGTGCGGGTCGAGAATTAGGTATTCTACAAAAATGAGGTAACAGTTACCGACCATCCAATTATACACACTTTTCAAATAAATTTACAATAACTCCTATATTTAATAGATACTATACGTCATTATCTATCTGTACAAATAACAAACAAGTCCAAAACATAAAACGACAATTTAAAAATCTAGGGTCAACTGCAGAACCTCCTCACTTTTCTTTTCGTAGTGAAGCACGCTTTCTGTCATGTTCTTAGCGAACCACATATTTCAGTATTTTTTTACTCCCTAGTCTGTTTGCACATAATGCACTTTATCTATTTGTGTCTACAACCGAACTATTTGAGATTGCCACAGTATTTTTGTTTTGCTTCTAATCGTATCGGTATTGCTGTTCTACGCCGATTAGGCAAACAGGTCGGTAAAAAAGTCGGGAACTGGCGTCGGTCGAAAACAGGCGAAACTACCCTACCTTATTTGCCACATAGGGGTGACAAAACTCGATAAGTACCTGCACCTACATTTATTTTCTAACTACAAGCACGTATTTCAAATTTCGCATTTCTAACTTTAGAACTGACTGAAACATTGAATACTTATTTGCTACCTTAGTCAGGAGACGGGACGAGTCATTAGGATATAAAATGATGTTATTAAAATTAAAAATCAAGTTTTACTTAGAGACAATATTTTCCCCATTTATGGGAAAAATGTAGTTGCCGTAGCAACATTATCAGTGAGCATGTGTGAGTATCACCGAGTGTAAGGACGCGCGGTTTACACCTACATCTTTTGACTTCACTTGCGGCGACCGATCACTAAGGAACTATCAGTCTAAGCGTTATTAGTCTAAGTCGTACACTATACTTGTTTCTATTAGATTGAGAGCTGGTACCAATTTTTGAGTACCTAGGTGTTTGAGGAAAGCTGAAAACTTGTTACATACCTCTCCTATTATACCCCAACACGGACATGCAGACCTGGCTGGTGAGTATGGGGGCTAAATCAACCCCTGAATTTTTAAAAATATATTTTTTTTTTTTCCTAAAAATGTATTTGAGGCAATATGTAACTTTTATAATGTTGTAGTGTAATCTATTACTTATATAAAAATGAATCCCTATTTCCCTTGGTCACGGCATCACGCGTGAACCGCTGGACCGATTTCACTAATTCTTTTTTTATTGTGTTTGTTATCGTCAGGAGAAGGTTCTTATGAAAGAAAAAGTTAAGAAAGTGTCGCGAGACATTAAAAAATTTAAGAAAACTTAACGACCATAATATTAACTTTTCTAATTCAACCTTGTTAGTGCTTTTGACAATAACACTTTTCTAATATGTAATGGCGTACTTAACTGTCATGTACAGTTGTTTCAATATTTAGCTGTCAAAAGTTCAGTTTAATATGGAAATTTGGTTGTTGGTAGTGAATGGGAGTTTCAATGGACCAATTTGAACTCGCTATTCGTTACTGGCACATTAAGACAGGACAACGCCTGTCGGGTCAGCTAGTACTTAATGAATACGAAAAACAATAAGCCAGACAATTTAATGGTGAAGTCGGTTTTTAGGGTTCCGTAGCCAAATGGTAAAAAACGGAACCCTTATAGATTCGTCATGTCTGTCTGCCTTTCTGTCTGTCTGTCTGTCTGTCCATCCGTATGTCACAGCCACTTTTCTCTAAAACTATAAGGCCTATGCTGTTGAAACTTGGTAATAGGCTATTTGACAACATTAAAAATATACTACAAATTATGATCATCCTATCAGAAAATAACGTAACCTGCCTCATGAGACTATAATTTACACTCAAATATGCATATTTATTGAGAATTTCAACTAGAAAGATGTAATATATTTTAGATTTATTGTCTGTGGTGAAAACGCTCTGTGTTTGGTGACAGCGCTGGTGACGTCATGTGTACGTAAACACGACTTACATGAACAGACACAAATACGTTTTCTGGGATTTATATACAGATATTTATACAGTGTGACACTTTATACATCACTTTGCTCACTAAAATATTGAAATTACTTTTTTAAGCAATCAAATTCAGTATTGTTTACAAACGTCACCTAGCCAAGTGCCGTCACGTACGCCATTTTTTCGAGAATGGCGTTTTGCCCGCACTTTTGTTAATTTAAACTTTATTATTGATTTTTCAACATAATGCATTGTTTTTTAACTGAAATATTAATGTGGTAGGTTTATAATGTAATAAGGAATCATTTTAAGTAGTTTTATAAAATTAGTCAAATAGCCTATTAGATGTAGGTATTCTGTGAACCGCATTAAGAATTTTAGACAAAAACAGAAGAAAAGCATAAAATTTTTGGGGGTCCCCATACTAAGAACTGAAACTTTTTTTATTTTTTCATCAAACCCATACGTGTGGAGTACCTATAGATAGGTCTTCAAAAATGCTATTGAGGTTTCTAACATCATTTTTTTCTAAACAGAACAGTTTGTAACGTAGTTATAATTATTATCATAACTTTTTTAGTACGTTTGGTCGCCTGGCAGGTAGAAGGGCCCACCGAAATGATCTGTCTTTTTGGGAATCCTATTTTTTAGTTATAAATAACACTCCATTAAAATTTCAAGCTGCCTCAAATACCTTTTTTATAATTTTTGCAAAATATTTTTGCGCGTGCCTGGCAAGGTGAAAGCCCCCATTAAATTGTCTGGCTTATTGTTTTTCGTATTCATTAAGTATTACACTACAACATTATATAAGTTACATATTGCCTCAAATACATTTTTTGGGAAAAAAAGTAAATTTTTAAAAATTCAGGGGTTGATTTAGCCCCCTTACTCACCAGCCAGGTCTGTATGTCCGTGTTGAGGTATAATAGGAGAGGTATGTGACAAGTTTTCAGCTTGCCTCAAACACCTACTCAAAAATTGGTACCAGCTCTCGGGCCATATGCGACGCATTATGCCACAAACAAGTATAGTGTGCGGCACCTAACTTGGTAAGGTTTTGGAGTAGTGGCCCATATTACTCCAAAATCTTGCCAAGTTATATGCCGTGCATTATACATAACTAGCGACCCGCCCCGGCTTCGCACGGGTGCAATGCTGATACTATTTCTGCATGTATTATACATATAAACCTTCCTCTTGAATCACTCTATCTATTGGAAAAAACCGCATCAAAATCCGTTGCGTAGTTTTAAAGATTTAAGCGCACATAGGGATATAGGGACAGAAAAGGCGACTTTGTTTTATACTATGTAGTGATAAGATCAAGGATCTTAAAATGTACACTGGTGAACAACTAAATTGAGCCACAATACACATTTTGTCAAAAACAACACAAAAGTCAACGTTTTAAATAAACAGAGTCCTATCCGTGAAGGCGGATATAGGTAAAAGTAAAGGCACTTGGCGTAAAGCGGCCAAGTGCGAGTCGGACTCGTCCATGAAGTGTTCCAAGTGTTTATTTCGTGAATTAATCATGTATTTTTAACTATGCAATAAGCTATTCAAAGCGTAGCGTAGACAAATCCAAAAAACCAAAGAGCATGGAAATCTTTTGAGCCGTTCTTAAATTATAAAAAAGTAGGTACGGTTTTACCGCTTTTGACCGACTTAGGAGTTAAATATCAAAAAATCCTTTCTTAGTACACCTCTACGCATCAAAACAAACACTCCCTACAAAGGACACCGTCCACTTTGTATGAAACTTCGGCTCAGGCGTGCACATTTTTTTATTTAAATGAAAATACTACTATTTAGTAGCTGAAGCTATGTAGAAACCAATAATATAAATAGTTTAGTACCCAGGCTTACTTAAAAAAGGAAAAAAAAACTCGTTTCGTGTGAATATTTTTATTTAATTTTCTTAATAACTATTGTACATTAGGTACTAAAATAATATCCAGGTGCCTAGCTGGTGGAGTGACAGATCCATCGCTTCGCTCATCTTAAGTACCTACTTACCAGATTACAGACATAATACTTAATGAGAGCAACAACCGAACATGCAAAATACAACTTGTAGTACAATCCATTGTAGAATTACATGTCTCACTTCATCTAAGTTCAGAATATTGTGTCTTCTTCTGTGTGTCACATCAGCACCACAAATAATACAATGTATAAGTTCCATATCAACATTTCGGAATTCGGAATTATCCTTATCCAATCATCGTAAGTCTCCATTATAAAGCGGGTACAATTTCTAAAGAATTGTCAGGTCAACGTTCAAAACAGATGTAGGGTCCGAGTGTAAGCGGAGTTCGTCATTAGAGTTATCACAATCCATTTTGAATCAGAATTAATAAAATATTATTAAGGAACACTATATTCTGTCTAAGTCAAGAAAAGATAGCAGCTGTACCTACACGTCAAGCGAATGACATGACATGTCTGACATAACCAAAGAGGCAAAGAATAAGTGTTGCCGAACTTGCCGATCGATAGTCGACTATCGATAGCCTACCGATAGCCAACAAATCACTCAACTATCGATGGGCCTATCAATAGTAACGATACTATCAATAGCTCAGAACAAGGCAATACTATAATTGGATGACTGCAATACTATTCATAGTATCGATTGTATTGTTGATCGAAAGAATAAACTATAGATACTGTTATATATTGATACTTTTATAATATTTACTAGCTTCCGCCCGCGGCTTCGCCCGCGTGGAATTCGGTATCGCCACCAAGTCTATTTTAATGAAACGACTCTCCACTCGACTTTCCACTCCGCTCTTCACTCCACTCTCCACTCCACACTCCACTCCACTGTTCACTCCACTCTCCACTCCACACCACTCTCCACCTCCACTCCACTCTCCACACCACTCCCCACTCCACTCTCCACACCACTCCCCACTCCACTCTCCACACCACTCCCCACTCCGCTCCACTCTCCACTCCACTGGTCTCCACTCGTCTAGCCAAAAACTTTCGAATAAAAAGTACTAAACGGATTTTAGTACGGTTTTCTTAGTCAGACCTAGGAGACATGACCAAAAGTTTTTTTAATTCATTTATTGGTTTCACCTTACACCATCTTTACAGGGTTAACCTAAGGCGACAGTGTGGACATCATATCCCTTTATAACAGTACTTTTAGTTGTAATAATCGATATAAGAAAAAAAGACTTGCTTATGTTGACCACAAATATGTATTTTTTTGCAATACTTGTCTGTTTGTTCGTGATGGACGCAAAAACTGCTGAAAAAATTTTGATGCCGCCTTTTCATTAGAAAGGTCTTGGTTTTACATAAAATCTGTCGTATGTTTGATTGCATTTGGTTAAGTAGAACCGGGGATATGGCCAAAAAACGATTACCAACCAATCGACTCCCACGGGCAGAGCCGCGGGTATTAGGTTGTATAAAAAGTAGCCTATATATTACTCCAGACTATAATCTATCTCTGTACCAAATTTCAACCTGATCTATTCAGCCGTTTTTACGTGAAAGAGTAACAAACATACATCCAGATATCCTGACTGATCAACTCCATGGGCGAAGCCGCGGGTATTAGCTTGTATACAAATTAGCCTATTATGTTATTTCACACTACACTCTATCTCGGTACCAAATTTCAGCCAGATCCATTCAGCCGTTTTTACGTGAAATATCTACAAACTCGGTTAGCCTCGGTTAGTAGACCAGTGCCGATAGCTATGAAAATGGTAAAAAGTAAAAGAAAATTATAGTAGGATGAAACCCGTTGTAAAAGGACGAGAATATAACAAAAATAAAAGGAAAAATAAATTACGGGCGATCTGAGGTCGGGAAGTGGGGAGGGGGGTGAGTTTTAAGGGTAAAAACAGTTTATCTCGATTTCCGGCAAAACTACAAGTCCTATGGAAAAAAGTTAAATGACAAAGTTGTAGGTAATAAAGAGACCTACAACTTTTGTATTTACACTTTTTTCACATAACCTCAAAATGTATGTGAAAAATTCAAATAATCAAGTTTTTGGTTTTTTATTTTTATCTTAAGCAAAACATATTTGTTTACCACGAAATTTGGTGAAAACTTAGCTTTTTATGTCCCAAAGATACTGTAATTTTTTTGATTCGAAATATTCTTTTTTACAGCTTATTTTGACTAAATATCGAAAAACCACCCCAATTTTCAATCGAAAATTCTCACGTCAAAATATCAGCTTTTTAAAAAAAGTCAAAGAGATTTTCGTTCTTTGAAATCTCTTCTTTCTGATAATGTAAAAATATATATACATTGCTATGGTAAATGTTCTCAGAAAATGCAAAGAAGAAAAACTCGAATTCGAAATTAATATTTTTGTATTTAGTTATTTCCTCGCTAAGGTGGGATGAAAAGTTACATGTTGCACTATAACTTCATGGTTGCACTCGAGTGCAAAGATTTTTCACCTTGTGCACTTTTGATTCCCTCGCTAAAGCTCAGGTGATTCGCTCGTTACGCTTGTGATTCAAATTAAGAACCCTTCGCTTACTCGGTCATCAAAACTGAGCACGCGAAGGGTTCTAAAAATTGAACCCAGAGCTTTAGCGAGGGAATCAAAAATGCACAAGGTGAAAAGTCTTTGCACTCGAGTGTAACCATGAAGCCATAGTGCAACACGTAACTTTTCATCCCACCTCAGCGAGGAAATGACTAAATACAATAATCACAAAATAGAACCCTGAGCTTTAGCGAGGGAATCAAAAGTGCACAAGGTAAAAAATCTTTGCACTCGAGTGCAACCATGAAGTTATAGTGCAACACGTAACTTTTCATCCCACCTCAGCGAGGAAATGACTAAATACAAAAATATAAATTTCGGGTGCGAGTTTTTCTTCTTTGCATTTTCTGAGAACATTTACCATGGCAATGTATATATATTTTTACATTATCAGAAAGAAGAGATTTCAACGAACAAGAAACCTTTTGACTTTTTTTGAAAAGCTGATATTTTGACGTGAGAATTTTCGATTGAAAATTGGGGTGTTTTTTCGATATTAACCCAAAATAAGCTGAAAAAATGAATATTTCAAATCAAAAAAATTACAGTATCTTTGGGACATAAAAAGCTAAGTTTTCACCAAATTTCGTGGCAAATAAATTTGTTTTGCTTAAGATAAAAATAAAAAACCAAAAACTTGATTATTTGAATTTTTCACATACATTTTGAGGTTATTTGAAAAAAGTGTAAATAGCAAAGTTATAGGTCTCTTTATTACCCACAACTTTGTCATTTAACTTTTTTCCATAGGACTTGTAGTTTTGCCGGTAATCGAGATAAACCGTTTTTACCCTTAAAACTCACCCCCCTCCCCCCTTCCCGACCTCAGATCGCCCGTAATTTATTTTTCCTTTCATTTTTGTTGTATTCTGGTCCTTTTCCAACAGGTTTCATCCTACTATAAATTTCTTTTGTCTCAAATACTATCGGCACTGGTCTATAGCTACTGCGATAGAGACTTGCGTACAAGAAATTTTTGGGCGTTTCATCAAAATGAATTACTATCAAGCTAATTTTCCGTGAGTACCTTTATTTTGATGAATGCAAAAATTGATTGCAATGCAAAAACTGACTAGGAATCCTGTGCTTATAAGGGTTTGATAAAAAAAAAATTGAGTTTTGGTTCTAAAAGCTTTTTTCTGAAAATATTAATGCGGTTCACAGAATAGATCTACTTAAAAAATTTCAACAGTATATTTCTTATAGTTTCGGAATAAAGCTGTGAAAAGGCTGTGACATACGGACGGACAGACAACGACCGTTTTTTGCCATTTGAGATATTACTTCTTGACAATAAGTACATTATTAATCGTCCAATCATTTTTTTTTATCGTGAAAATCATGTCAATTTTATCTATATAAATTAATATACCTTTTACAATATAAAACGATTCAAAAACCAACTCAGCGTATAAATTTAGGAAACAGTGAAAGATTAGTCGTTGAGGTTTATTAATACTCTAAAAACCTGATGAAAAATGGTTATACAAACGTTTAAAGAACGAGTTTTATCAGTTTATGGCTAAACATATCTAGACACGCGGGAGTGTGTCAAGCCAAGTTCAAGCAAAGGAACTGGCTAGCCAGCTACAAGTGTATATTTACACGAACCATTTGGTGCCACTTTTGACCCCTCTATAACTCCAAACCTATACAGGGTGAATTTTTCAAAAGGGATTGGATGGCCAAATCCGAAACTATAAGGAATAGCGAAAAATGGTCAAAGGAGTCACGAGCCCGATTTTGATGAAACTTAAAACCTCATCATTAGATTTTTGAAAAACCAATAAACCTAGCTGAGAATCGAACCCGTTGATTTTGAAAAAAAAAACACATCCTTTATTATTACACCATACGATAGTGTCGCTGTTAAGGAACACATTCTGTGAAGTAATGATATACGGCAAATTTAAGGAAAATTTGGAATTTAATAAAATTCGTATTTTATGTGACCTATTTGTTTCGTTCGAAATACCAGAAGAGATCGTAACTATTCAATGTTTTAAATTATACTCAGAATGATTATAATGATTGATGTTTTATTTTAAACAAGATGGAGCTCCAGCCCATAATAGCCGTAAAACAGATTTTGATTCAGCAGTTTGACGACAATTTTATTGCAAGGCATGGTCCTGTGCTTTGGCCAGCGAGATCCCTGGATTTTACCCCCTTAGATTACTTTCTCTGGGGGTATGTCAAAAACGAAATTTACCAAGACCCATATTTTATGATACAGAGATACAGTTGATGACTTGAAACGTTCTTTGGAGAATATTCTAAACGGAATCAATAACATTCTAAAATTAAATGCAGTACGATCCTTGAGGTTTCAAATCCAGCTATGTATTAAAAACAATGGTCTACATTTTGAACAAATAATCAGTTAATGTAAGAAAAATAAAATGTATTTTGTTAAAGATGAGCTCTTTCCTTTAGTTTGCGGTATGTCATTACTTCCCAGAAAAAGATCCTTAATAGCAACACTATCGTATGGTGTAATAATATAGGGTGTGTTTTTTTTTTCAAAATCAACAGGTTCGATTCCTAGCTAGGATAATTGGCTTTTCAAAAATCTAATGATGAGGTTTTAAGTTTCATCAAAATCGGGCTCGTAACTCCTTTGAGCATTTTTCGCTATTCCTTATAGTTTCGGATTTGGCCATCCAAGCCCTTTTGAAAAATTCACCCTGTATAACATAAACACGTGAAACTACGTGTGTTTAATTATACCCAACATGTAGAAGCCCAAATTTCATGAAGCTGGCTCAAACGGTTATATAGATATGAAGGTCTAAAAGTCGTAAAAATTAGCACTGACTGACTTATAGTACCTACCTAATCCTAACCTACTTCCAGATGACCTAGAAGGATGAAATTTGGAATCCACCTTGGTAATTGTGTGTAAGCGTAGGAAAAAATCTAAAAATAAAGAAAAGTCAAAGAATAAAAAATGGTGTCCCAATACAAAAAATACGCGCTAAACAACCGGGCAACAGACGCGCCGACACGGTAGGTCCACTAAGCGTAGGAAAAAAAGTTAAAAATAAAGAATGGTCAAAAAATAAAAAAAATAAGTGTTGTCCCTGAAAAAATATTTAATCTAAATACCCGCCTAGTTTTCTTAACAAAAAGTAATGATATCCCACCAAAAACATAAATGTAAAAAAGGACAGCCAAGTTCAATACAAAAAGTATGCTTGGCTATGGGCTCCGCCGCAAAAAGAATGGAGATCTAAATGAGTGCCAAGTTCTATGTAAAATCGAAATATGTATTTATAGGAACAAAATAACATTATGAACAAGTATTAAACTCTATTTCTTTGCTTTATTGGAACCTATAACAATTGCTGTTATTTAAAAATGTGAGAGCTTAAAGTAGGTTAGATTTGACTTGGCCAGTTTTTATCAGAATTAAAATATATATATTATAATTATCTTGAATAACTTTATAAAATGACTGATGTAATGAAAACTGGCCAAGTCAAATTTAACCTACTTTAAGCTCTCACATTTTTAAATAACAGCAATTGTTATAGGTTCCAATAAAGCAAAGAAATAGAGTTTAATACTTATTCATAATGTTATTTTGTTCATATAAATACATATTTCGATTTTGCATAGAACTTGGCACTCATTTAGATCTCCATTCTTTTTGCGGCGGAGCCCATAGCCAAGCATACTTTTTGTATTGAACTTGGCTGTCCTTTTTTACATTTATGTTTTTGGTGGGATACCTAGTATAGCTAAGCGATTACACCACTATATTTTATGAGAAATCTGTAAGATAAAAATAAACTTGGTTCAGCTCGCGAGATTTTCGACTGGATGTCTCTCTTTCGGGTCATTTTATCCTTTTTACCCGACTGCCAAAGAAAGGAGGGTAATGTTTTTAGAGACTATGTATGTATGTATGTCCATTTCTTTGTCACGGCCTACAGCCTAAACGGCTTGACGGATTTTGACGTGCGAGGTATCATTCGATTCGTCGTGATTGTGTGAGTAACACTGGGTATATTAAAATTTCTAGAAAATCAAAATGGCGGATTTTTGGCGGCAAAATGAAAATCTTGAAAATTGGTCTTTCACGCTCTACAGCCTGAACTGCTTGACGGATTTTGACAAATAAGGTGTTGTTTGATTCGTTATGATTGTGTGAATGACACCAGGTATATTAAAATTTATAGAAAATCAAAATGGCGGATTTTTGCCGCCACAAAGATTTGACTGCGATGGACGCAAAAACTGCTGAACGAATTTCGATGCAGTTTTATTTGTTTAAAAGGTCTTGGACAGACTTAAAATCTCACGTTTGTTTGATTATAATCAGTTTAGTAGAACCGGAGATATGAGCAAAAACATAATAATTAAGGTTGAATTTCGGTGATGTCCCTTCACTACAAGAAAATTATTAACTCCATAAAAGATAGATTTTGTACTGCATTATTATCCGGGTAGCTATGTAAATAACTAAAAATTATAAAATAAAAAAAATAAATTAAAAATTCAAAAACCCGACTGCCTAAAAACTGAAAAGAAAAAAACAAGCACTTAGATTGATGTCCGGTGGTCTAGAAACATAACAACTGAACAGTCGGAATCCATTGAAAAATTAGATTGGCTGTCGAATAATGGATCCCGACTGTTCAGTTGTTATGTTTCTAGACCACCGGACATCAATCTAAGTGCTTGTTTTTTTCTTTTCAGTTTTTAGGCAGTCGGGTTATTGAATTTTTAATTTATTTTTTTTATTACTCAGAACATTACCGGAACAGCGTCTTTAAAATGGTAAGGGATTAATTTCATCTGTGTGGGCCAGTCAGTGCACGGTGTATGTTTACCTGTATTCAAGATTTTGAGTGTTTACACTTAAGCGTGATTAGTTTTTCACAAAATTGTTGTTATTATTTTGTGCTAAATAATTATTTTGTCCGTTAAAACAGGAGCCAACACACAGCATCGCCCAACAATTTAACAGAATGGTCAACGAAGTCGCCAATCAACCTTCGTGTGATAATTCTATTAAATGGAATTATACAGCAAAGAACGTGGAAGTTCCTGTAACATCTACATCAAGCTCTGTCCAAACTCAACAAAGTGCAATAAATACTTATAATAATAATATTAATAAGTCTGAACTGTTAAATATTAATGAAAATAAAAATTTAGGACCTGATATTGTTGCCGAATCTAGTGAAACGCCTATAGTATCAGCAATATCAGACAGTCCTGTTATAGTGCCTAAAATACAGAACATTAAACAACTCCAAAAGAATAGTGAGCAGACTGTTCAGTCTTTAGCCCTAGATACTAATAAGAATATACCACCTAATAAGCAATATAAACAAGTTAAACATGTGCCTCAAATCGATGAAGTAGAAAAGCCTTCAGATACTATAAATATTGTCCCCGTAGCAATAGTGACTTTAGCGCCAAATACCCCAGCGGTAACAGCGGTCACATCTTTAGTGCCTGCATCTATACAAACGACTGCCAGTGTTGTAATGCCAACACCCACTCCTATCCTGACGCCTGCTCCCCAACCGCAGAGAATAAGAGAACCTAGAGATAGGGCAAAATCAGAAGACAAAGAGAAATCGAAAGAAGTGGAATCGAAAGAAAAAGATACCCTTGCTGCCTCCTTCAAACCCAATGGACCAACATCACCTACAGGTAAGTGAAAACATATCAATATAAGCTTCAGTAATCATATGAAATATTGTATCTATTGCATTATCGTACGTTACGATTAATGTCACTCCACGGCATAAGGTCGATAAGCATGTGTATCTAATTCCGTTGACAGTGTTTTATAAGAACGTATTTATGCTCGTTTCCATGTGTTTCGAATCAATATATTATTATTTAGGTATACATTCTGCCTCATTATAAAAACATTGCTTTCATCACCATCCAACGATATTAGTCCTGTCTTGCGAAGCCGAAACCTAATCAGCTATAAAATTCGGTTTAGGCGCATTAGGGCTAATTCTCATTATGGCAACCGACGAGCTAATGGACTACTTCTCATCATGGCCACTTCTCATATGGGCTACTTCTGATTAGGGCTACTTCTCCCTTGGGCTACTTCTCACTTGGGCTACTTCTTCGTTTATTTGAACCCAGTGTTCAGCAATGTATAATCCGCGCGCAATGAAAATGGGCAGGAACCTTGTCAAAGGAAATCGAAAATGACAGTTCTCAAGCAGCGTTAGCAAAATAGTTATAAATATAATAAAAAAAGAAAGCCTGTGAGAATGTAGGGGGTGCCTAATCTCTGGATACCTTTCTCGGTAAGTTTAATCTTAATATATATAAATCTCGTGTCACAATGTTTGTCCTCAATGGACTCCTAAACCACTTAACCGATTATAATAAAATTCGCACACCATGTGCAGTTCGATCCAACTTGAGAGATAGGATAGTTTTTGAAACGGATTTCGACATCCACGCGGGCGGAGCCGCGGGCAACAGCTAGTAGGCTATATATTCTTGCAGGAAATACCTACTGGGTAACCTTGCAGCCCGGTAATTAAAACCCTAGATGGCGTGCGGTTTAGTCGGTCCAATTCCGAAATAACCACCCCTAATGGCCGACGGGGGTGGTATCCGTGGGGATTTCCACACGATAAAAAGGGGTATCACACTCGCGCTGCTGATTCTGAAGGGGTGGTGGCGAGAAAAGGTTGGGAGAGAATGGCGTGGGAGAAGGGGTGTAGGAGGACGGTTTGAGGGAAGAAGGGCTGGGGAGAAGGAGTGGGATTGGAAGTACTGGGGGAGAAAAGGGTGGGTAGATCAGGGTGAAGGGAGCAACCCTTAATCCCTTCCTCCTCACCACTCCTTCAGGGTCAGCAGCGCGAGTGTCACCTTTGGTGTTGCATACGCCCATACGACATCAGGTGGGCCGTGTGCTTGTCTGCCACCTAAGTGATATAAAAAGAAGTCCAGGTCCTGGAGACTGATTGTGATACGGTAAATAATTAGTTTATACTTGAACATTTTTAACATAGTTATACAGGGTGAATTTTTCAAAAGGGCTTGGATGGCCAAAACCGAAACTATAAGGCATAGCGAAAAATGGTCAAAGGAGTCACGAGCCCGATTTTGATGAAACTTAAAACCTCATCATTAGATTTTTGAAAAATTAATAATCCTCGCCAGGAATCGAACCTGTTGATTTTGAAAAAAAAAACACACCCTATATTATTACACCATACGATAGTATTGCTATTAACGATCTTATTCTGGGAAGTAATGACATACCGTAAACTAAAGGAAAGAGCTCATCTTTAACAAAATACATTTTATTTTTCTTACATTAACTGATCAAATTGTTCAAAATGTAGACCATTGTTTTCAATACATAGCTGGATTTGAGAGCTCAAGGATCGTACTGCATTCAATATTAGAATGTTATTGATTCCGTTTAGAATATTCTCCAAAGAACGTTTCCAGTCATGACCTGTATCATATGTGTTTTTGTAGTTTTCGTTTTTGACATACCTCCAGAGAAAGTAATCTAAGGGAATAAGATCCAGGGATCTTGCTGGCCAAGGCACAGGACCATGCTTTGCAATAAAATTATCGTCAAACTGCTGAGTCAAAACCTCTTTTACGGCTATTATGGGCTGGAGCTCCATCTTGTTAAAAAAAAAAAAAAAAAAAAACCCCGACTTACAAAAAAGAACCTGCAAAAAGTAAAAAATAACTATTACATTATGACCTATCTACCCTAAGTATTGAACCTTTATTATTATTATAGGTAGCTATATTATTTACTAGTAGGCGCGTGGGTGCGCGGCCCGCTAAAGCGGACCACGTAGATGAGTGGACAACAGGAACCTGGAACAGGGGTCCGTTTGGATTTAAAGTTTTGGTGTGTAAGTAATTATGTATCAGTTTTTCTTAGTTCTGTACCAGAAAGGTTCCAACCGGGCCCCATTACTAAGCCTCCGCTATCCGTCCATCCTTCTGTCTGTCAGCGGGCTGTATCTCTTGAACCGCAATAGGAGAGAGTTGAAATTTTCACAGAATGTGTATTTCTATTGCCGCTATAGCATGAAAATTTAAAAAATAAAGTGTTATTTCTTGTACGGTGGTACGGCACCCTTCTTTGCGAGTCCAACTCGCACTTGACCGATTTTTCAATATTATATTAAGAATGTAGTTATATTCCTCAGGTCACGTGACCCCGGGGAGCTAAAGAGCTATAACACTAAAGAAACTCATAAGTTACTGAACAGTGAACGTACGTCTTTATTATAATATAAAAAAGAGTAGTGGGCCAGTTTCCAGTAAAATATTATTGCATTGCACCATACGCAGTTTCTGAATCACTATAGTTTGTGAGCGCAGCTGTACCCTGCATTATCAGGGTTGAGGGGTTGGGACTTGAAATCTAACCATGAAGTCGTTGCTTGGTACCACTTGGTACCTATAATATTAATTCACAATGAACACTTTCTGAATCTTGATAACCTAGGGCCTAGGCGGGCAGTAATCTTTCAGCATCAGGATTAAGGAGTTGGATCCAGATTTTTTTATGGGACCAAGACGAAAACTTCTACTGTTTATTTAAAAAAATCTTTGCAAAAAAATGAAAATAAACGGGCCGTTTTGAGAACCACCTCTTTTTTGGAAGTCGGTTAAAAGCATATCAAAGTCTTGCACATTTGTCTCTTCAATATTCGCCTTATATTTTGTATGGAAAAATAAATTTCGCCATTTTGAATTTTTTCTCTATTCTTCGAGTAGACCTCTAGGCTAGGTCCTTATCATCTTTTGCCAAAAAACCTCTCTTCTATCTTCTATTACCTATACTTTGTGAGATAGACGCTGTCGAAAATTGTATGGGCGCCATCTTGAATCTGCCATTTTGGTTATATTTTTAGCTCACTGACAATTGGATGAGATTCCGAGTGGTTTTTATTTGAACACTCCCTACCTCTCTTTAATACCTTGGCCGTGCTCTTCACCCGTCTCCAAAATCTCCATATTTTTCCTCCGAATGAATTTTCGTCCTTTATATGAAAGCATCAGGGAAAAAAAATACAGCAGAGGTGAACCGAAACACAATTCATCCATCTTTAATACTTTCTGAGAGAGACACCCATGACATTTGTGTTGACGCCATCTTGAATCCGCCATTTTGGATTTATTTCCATCTCCCTGCCAATTGGATGAGGTTCCAAGTATTTTTTGTTTGAGCAGCCCTCACCTATGTCTAATACCTTGGCCGTGCTTCTCACCCATCTTCCAAACCCTCGATCATCATCTATCTACATATTTCTGACTAAGAGTTCTTCCACAAAAACATTTTAAAAAGAAACTATGTATAAATCAAAGTCTTGCATAGTTCAAAACTTGTAGTCTATTCAATGTTCGCCATACATTTTCTATAGAAAAATAAATTCCACCATCTTGAATTTTTTTTCTATTCATCGAGTAGACCTTTGGATCCTGATCATCTTTTGCGAAGAAACTACTCTTCCATCTTTTATACTCTCCGAGATGGACACCGAGGAAATTTCTATGGCGGCCATTTTTTTTTCGCCATTTTGAATTTTTTTTCAGGTCACTGGCAATTGAATGACGTTTCGAGTGACATTTGCTCAAGCACCACCAACCTATCTTCAATAACTTAAGCGTGCTCTTCACCCGTCTCCGAAATCCTCCATCATCAGCTCTCTCCATATTTTTCCTCCGAATGAATTTCCATCCTCTATACGTAACCATCGGTGAAAAAAAAAAATTTCATACAAAATTGTTCAGGAGAGGTGACCAATGAGTGAGTGAATCAGCACGAGCAGCTATATATATATTAACTAGTAGGGCGCGTGGGTGCGCGGCCCGCTAAAGCGGACCACGTAGATGAGTGGACAACAGGAACCTGGAACAGGGGTCCGTTTGGATTTAAAGTTTTGGTGTGTAAGTAATTATGTAACAGTTTTTCTTGGTTCTGTACCAGAAAGGTTCCAACCGGGCCCCATTACTAAGCCTCCGCTATCCGTCCATCCTTCTGTCTGTCAGCGGGCTGTATCTCTTGAACCGCAATAGGTAGAGAGTTGAAATTTTCACAGAATGTGTAGGTATTTCTATTGCCGCTATAGCACGAAAATTTAAAAAATAAAGTGTTATTTCTTGTACGGTGGTACGGCACCCTTCTTTGCGAGTCCAACTCGCACTTGACCGATTTTTCAATATTATATTAAGAATGTAGTTATATTCCTCAGGTCACGTGACCCCGGGTAACTATAACACTAATTATTAAACTGCCGCAACCGGTAGGATAACAATTACCCATTATTTTGCCAGCACTGATTCTTTTCAAGAAACACTAAAGTACCGCTAGCGTAACGTACTACAGTAGTCACGGGTAACTTAAGAAAGGTGTTTTTAATGCGTAAAAAATAACTTCTCACCCGCTATTTTAACTCTATGGGTCAACTATCATGTCAAAAGTACGGTTCATGGTTCACCTTTAAATTAAGAACTAAAATTGTACTTTTAACATGAATTTTAACACAAAAAGTTAAAATGGATCGTGAGGAGTCATTTTTAGGGTTCCGTATCTCAAAAGGAAAAACCGGCCAAGTGCGAGTCAGGCTCGCGCAAGAAGGGTTCCGTATTACAGTCGTATTTTTTCGACATTTTGCACGATAATTCAAAAACTATGACGTATAAAAATAAACAAAAAGCTGTTTCAGAATGCACAGGTGAAGCCCTTTCATATGATACTCCACTTGATATAGTTATCTTACTTAAAATACTAATTATTAGTTCATGACCACAATTTATTTTTTTTTGTGTAATGTAGCCACAAATTCACGGTTTTCAGATTTTCCCCCTAACCTACCTACCTGCCAAATTTCATGATTCTAGGTCTACGGGAAGTACCCTGTAGGTTTATGGACAGACCGACAGACAGACAGACAACAAAGTGATCCTATAAGGGTTCCGTTTTAGGGTTTGAGGTATGGAACCCTAAAAAGGAACCTTTATAGGATCACATCGTTGTCTGTCTGTTTGTCTGTCGTGTCTTGTCAAGAAATCCCGTTGAATTAAATCATTTTGGCATATCTACCTATCGGTATGCCTTATAGCAGACATAGGGGGGAAAATCTGAAAACCGTGAATTTGTGGTTAGATTGAAAAGTTGGGACTTGGAATTCAATACCTAACAAAAGTCTATGCTCGGCATTTACAATAGGTACCTATTATTTCACCAGAAACAGTTCCTTATTCTCTATGGTTTAGGAGTGTTGTACCCTGCATCATCAGGTTTGTGGAATTCAGACTTGAAGTGTAATCATGAAACTGTTGCTTGATGCCTAAAATGCTGTTATGTTATTCTCTATGCTATACTATGCTATGTTATTCTCTACACCACCTATAAGTTTGACTGGTAGAGAATGCCTGTTGCATATTGTGCATGAAGTTTTTATAAATAAATAAAAATATAAGAAATTCTCGAATCCCCATGGTTTCAGAATTCAGCACCTTGGAGCATCAAGATTGCGGAGTCGGGATCCGAAGTTCAATTATGTACCTAGTCTATACTTGGTACTTAAAATATTATTGCATTGCACCATCCGCAGTTTCTGAATCACTATAGTTTGTGAGCGCAGCTGTACCCTGCATAATCAGGGTTGAGGGGTTGGGACTTGAAATCTAACCATGAAGTCGTTGCTTGGTACCTATAATATTAATTCACAATGAACACTTTCTGAATCTTGATAACCTAGGGCCTAGGCGGGAAGTAATCTTTCAGCATCAGGATTAAGGAGTTGGATCCAGATTTTTTTATGGGACCAAGACGAAAACTTCTACTGTTTATTTAAAAAAATCTTTGCAAAAAAATGAAAATAAACGGGCCGTTTTGAGAACTACCTCTTTTTTGGAAATCGGTTAAAAGCATATCAAAGTCTTTCACATTTGTCTCTTCAATATTCGCCTTATATTTTGTATGGAAAAATAAATTTCGCCATTTTGAATTTTTTCTCTATTCATCGAGTAGACCTCTAGGCTAGGTCCTTATCATCTTTTGCCAAAAAACCTCTCTTGTATCTTCTATTATACTTTGTGAGATAGACGCTGTCGAAAATTGTATGGGCGCCATCTTGAATCTGCCATTTTGGTTATATTTTTAGCTCACTGACAATTGGATGAGATTCCGAGTGGTTTTTATTTGAGCACTCCCTACCTCCCTTCAATACCTTGGCCGTGCTCTTCACCCGTCTCCAAAATCTCCATATTTTTCCTCCGAATGAATTTTCGTACTTTATATGAAAGCATCAGGGAAAAAAAATACAACAGAGGTGAATCGAAACACAATTCATCCATCTTTAATACTTTCTGAGAGAGACACCCATGACATTTGTGTTGACGCCATCTTGAATCCGCCATTTTGGATTTATTTCCATCTCCCTGCCAATTGGATGAGGTTCCAAGTATTTTTTGTTTGAGCAGCCCTCACCTATGTCTAATACCTTGGCCGTGCTTCTCACCCATCTTCCAAACCCTCGATCATCATCTATCTACATATTTCTGACTAAGAGTTCTTCCACAAAAACATTTTAAAAAGAAACTATGTATAAATCAAAGTCTTGCATAGTTCAAAACTTGTAGTCTATTCAATGTTCGCCATACATTTTCTATAGAAAAATAAATTCCACCATCTTGAATTTTTTTTCTATTCATCGAGTAGACCTTTGGATCCTGATCATCTTTTGCGAAGAAACTACTCTTCCATCTTTTATACTCTCCGAGATGGACACCGAGGAAATTTCTATGGCGGCCATTTTTTTTTCGCCATTTTGAATTTTTTTTCAGGTCACTGGCAATTGAATGACGTTTCGAGTGACATTTGCTCAAGCACCACCAACCTATCTTCAATACCCTAAGCGTGCTCTTCACCCGTCTCCGAAATCCTCCATCATCAGCTCTCTCCATATTTTTCCTCCGAATGAATTTCCATCCTCTATACGTAACCATCGGTGAAAAAAAAAAATTTCATACAAAATTGTTCAGGAGAGGTGACCAATGAGTGAGTGAATCAGCACGAGCAGCTATATATATATTAACTAGTAGGGCGCGTGGGTGCGCGGCCCGCTAAAGCGGACCACGTAGATGAGTGGACAACAGGAACCTGGAACAGGGGTCCGTTTGGATTTAAAGTTTTGGTGTGTAAGTAATTATGTAACAGTTTTTCTTGGTTCTGTACCAAAAAGGTTCCAACCGGGCCCCATTACTAAGCCTCCGCTATCCGTCCATCCTACTGTCTGTCAGCGGGCTGTATCTCTTGAACCGCAATAGGTAGAGAGTTGAAATTTTCACAGAATGTGTATTTCTATTGCCGCTATAGTATGAAAATTTAAAAAATAAAGTGTTATTTCTTGAACGGTGGTACGGCACCCTTCTTTGCGAGTCCAACTCGCACTTGACCGATTTTTCAATATTACTATGACGTATAAAAATAAACAAAAAGCTGTTTCAGAATGCACAGGTGAAGCCCTTTCATATGATACTCCACTTGATATAGTTATCTTACTTAAAATACTAATTATTAGTTCATGACCACAATTTTTTTTTTTTTGTGTAATGTAGCCACAAATTCACGGTTTTCAGATTTTCCCCCTAACCTACCTACCTGCCAAATTTCATGATTCTAGGTCTACGGGAAGTACCCTGTAGGTTTCTTGACAGACCGACAGACAGACAGACAACAAAGTGATCCTATAAGGGTTCCGTTTTAGGGTTTGAAGTATGGAACCCTAAAAAGGAACCCTATAGGATCACATCGTTATCTGTCTGTCTGTCTGTCGTGTCGTGTCAAGAAATCCCGTTGAATTAAATCACTTTGGCATATCTACCTATCGGTATGCCTTATAGCAGACATAGGGGGAAAAATCTGAAAACCGTAATTTGTGGTTAGATTGAAAAGTTGGGACTTGGAATTCAATACCTAACAAAAGTCTATGCTCGGCATTTACAATAGGTACCTATTATTTCACCAGGAACAGTTCATTATTCTCTATGGTTTAGGAGTGTTGTACCCTGCATCATCAGGTTTGTGGAACTCAGACTTGAAGTGTAATCATGAAGCTGTTGCTTGATGCCTAAAATGCTGTTATGTTATTCTCTATGCTATGCTATGCTATGTTATTCTCTACACCACCTATAAGGTTGACTGGTAGAGAATGCCTGTTGCATATGTGCATGAAGTTTTTATAAATAAATAAAAATATAAGAAATTGTCGAATCCCCATGGTTTAAGAGTTCAGCACCTTGCAGCATCAAGATTACGGAGTCGGGATCCGAAGTTCAATTATGTAGTCTATGCTTAGTACTTAAAATATTATTGCATTGCACCATCCGCAGTTTCTGAATCACTATAGTTTGTGAGCGCAGCTGTACCCTGCATTATCAGGGTTGAGGGGTTGGGACTTGAAATCTAACCATGAAGTCGTTGCTTGGTACCTATAATATTAATTCACAATTAACACTTTCTGAATCTTGATAACCTAGGGCCTAGGCGGGCAGTAATCTTTCAGCATCAGGATTAAGGAGATTTTTTTATGGGACCAAGACGAAACTTCTACTGTTTATTTAAAAAAATCTTTGCAAAAAAATGAAAATAAACGGGCCGTTTTGAGAACCACCTCTTTTTTGGAAGTCGGTTAAAAGCATATCAAAGTCTTGCACATTTGTCTCTTCAATATTCGCCTTATATTTTGTATGGAAAAATAAATTTCGCCATTTTGAATTTTTTCTCTATTCATCGAGTAGACCTCTAGGCTAGGTCCTTATCATCTTTTGCCAAAAAACCTCTCTTCTTTGAATGAAATTTTCTTCTTCTATCTTCTATCTTCTATTATACTTTGTGAAATAGACGATGTCGAAAATTGTATGGGCGCCATCTTGAATCTGCCATTTTGGTTATATTTTTAGCTCACTGACAATTGGATGAGATTCCGAGTGGTTTTTATTTGAGCACTCCCTACCTCTCTTCAATACCTTGGCCGTGCTCTTCACCCGTCTCCAAAATCTCCATATTTTTCCTCCGAATGAATTTTCGTCCTTTATATGAAAGCATCAGGGAAAAAAAATACAGCAGAGGTGAACCGAAACACAATTCATCCATCTTTAATACTTTCTGAGAGAGACACCCATGACATTTGTGTTGACGCCATCTTGAATCCGCCATTTTGGATTTATTTCCATCTCCCTGCCAATTGGATGAGGTTCCAAGTATTTTTTGTTTGAGCAGCCCTCACCTATGTCTAATACCTTGGCCGTGCTTCTCACCCATCTTCCAAACCCTCGATCATCATCTATCTACATATTTCCGACTAAGAGTTCTTCCACAAAAACATTTTAAAAAGAAACTATGTATAAATCAAAGTCTTGCATAGTTCAAAACTTGTAGTCTATTCAATGTTCGCCATACATTTTCTATAGAAAAATAAATTCCACCATCTTGAATTTTTTTCTATTCATCGAGTAGACCTTTGAATCCTGATCATCTTTTGCGAAGAAACTACTCTTCCATCTTTTATACTCTCCGAGATGGACACCGAGGAAATTTCTATGGCGGCCATTTTTTTTTCGCCATTTTGAATTTTTTTTCAGGTCACTGGCAATTGAATGACGTTTCGAGTGACATTTGCTCAAGCACCACCAACCTATCTTCAATACCTTAAGCGTGCTCTTCACCCGTCTCCGAAATCCTCCATCATCAGCTCTCTCCATATTTTTCCTCCGAATGAATTTCCATCCTCTATACGTAACCATCGGTGAAAAAAAATAAATTCATACAAAATTGTTCAGGAGAGGTGACCAATGAGTGAGTGAATCAGCACGAGCAGCTATATATATATTAATGTGTTCATATTTTTAACTAACAGTTTGTCTCGTCGGGGGGACCGCTCTAGATCTTGCGAGAAAAATCGTTGCATCGATTAGGTTATGATTAGGTGAGCGGTCCCCGACGAGACAAACTGTTAGTTAAAAATATGAACACATAAATAATATAGCTACCTATAATAATAATAAAGGTTCAATACTTAGGGTAGATAGGTCATAATGTAATAGTTATTTTTTACTTTTTACTTTTTGCAGGTTCTTTTTTGTAAGTCGGGGGTTTTTTAAATTTTTAATTTTATTTTTTATTTCATGCTTTTTATAGGGGTAACTTAAGTATAATAGCTATTCATTATTTAATATCAACATACGTATAGTCTATCAACAATTACTCAGAGCGAATTGCGCGAAGTGTGGTTACAGAATTAGAAATACATTCCACTTCTCATATCTTTCGAATGGCTAAACCGATTTTCATAAGACTTGCGGTATCGTGATATATAAGTTATGACCTTTCATTTGATACCCAACACGGGTATATTTGAACACATTAAATTTTTCATCACCACTTTCACCCCTCATATCTTCGAAATGGCTGAACCGATTTTTATGAAACATAGCTAAGAACACTCTCCCCTAACTCATCTTTCAAACAAAATAAACAGAATCAAAATCGGTTTATCCGTTCGGGAGCTACGATGCCACAGACAGACTTACAAACACACACACACACACACACACACACACACACACACACACACGTCAAACTTATAACACCCCGTCCGGGTTTCCGTCGGGGGTTAAAAAAACATCAATCATTATAATCATTCCGAGTATAATTTAAAACACGGAATAGTCACGATCTTCTCTGGGATTTCTTACGAAACAAATAGGTCATGAATTTTATTAAATTCCAAAGTTTCCTTAAATTTGCCGTATATCATTACTTTGCAGAATTTGTTCCTTAACAGCGACACTATCGTATGGTGTAATAATAAAGGGTGTGTTTTTTTTTTCTAAATCAACGGGTTCGATTCTCAGCTAGGTTTATTGGTTTTTCAAAAATCTAATGATTAGGTTTTAAGTTTCATCAAAATCGGGCTCGTGACTCCTTTGACCATTTTTCGCTATTCCTTATTGTTTTGGATTTGACCATCCAATCCCTTTTGAAAAATTCAACCTGTATACGCGACTGACGTATATAACCACAGAACAAAGAAAAATCCTTAGGACTAGAAATCGTATGGGGGCGTGTTTGTGTCGCCAAAAACCTAAGTGTAATTGCATTTACCTCACACATACCTATACACTTGTGTATATGCATGAAGCAGGCTAAAATATGAAGAAATACTTTCTTCTAATAAAAAAATAAGTTTATGCGATTGATTTTAAGGTTTCTTTTCCTATAAGTTTTCACGAAATATTTCTTCAATATTCTAGAAGTTTCTATACTCTGTCCAATTCAGGATGCTAAATGATAATGTTGACAGTTCACGTCTATGAAGTATCGTATTTTTATATACAAAATAATACCTCTAAAATTATCGTAGCACATGGACAAGTACCGCCCAATTTTCGTAGTGAAGCGTCTTGCAAGAATTCAGCACAATTGACTATGACACAAAGGAATCGAATGAATCGAACTTAAATTAATTTATTGAAATTTTTAAGTACTTATCTACTACATTTTTTTGTAATATAGCTAATAATAATATTATAATAATAAAAGTAGCTAAGTATAATGCAAGACATAATTACTGTAGGTACCATAAAACTTCTCTTTTATCATCCTGAAATAAATTACCTAAAATAATAAAAAAATAAATGCTTTTGTGTTTTTATAACTATCGATTCCATATTCTACGGGAACGATAATCGAAAATCGATTAGATTCATTTTCGATTATACTATATGGGGTACTCTACTTAGAGCTGTCAAAATTATCATTTTAGTTAAGTTTGTGAAAATGTACAACAGAATCGACACCATGGGGGTCGATTCTAGTGGTGTCCGTATTTTGAGTTAAGTTAATTTCATCCTTACCATTGTTATATTTAAGGACTGATTTGCAATACAATACAATTTTAGACATCTATTGGTGTATAGCAAAACTATAATGTACATTGATTTTGCTATTGACCGCTAGATGGGGTATTATTGTGATAAATAAATGTGTGCTCTATTCCAACGTGGCTTAAACATAATTCTGGGGGGCTAAAAAGGCCACATTTTATGTTTCATATTGTGTTCATCATATCCGTCAGTTGACATATTTTGACATATTTTATTATGTAAATTATGTCACCTGACAGATAAGATCATCATATTATGAAACATCCAATGTGGCCTTTTTAGCCCCCCTGTTGTATATTACGTTAAAATGGGGGCAGATTTGATGGTACTCTGTAAACATAATTGAAGTATAATCCGCGCGCGATGAAAATGTGAAGGAACCTTGTCAAAGTAAATCGAAAATGACAGTTCTCAAGTAGCGTTAGCGTGTTAACACCGACTTTGTTCTTGATTGAAATATCTATCAACTGTCAGAACTATTTCGCGTGATTGACTACTCAAGATTTTACCCCTTTTTCCACTCATTATTAATCTTTAATCTATATAAATGAAAATTAATTGCAATTCTGTTGGTATCGCAAAAACTCGAGAATGGTTGAACTGTTTTTACCTGTCAGACATTTGATGTTCGTCCTCTCACTCCCGTCGTCGTCGTTTCGGTATTTTTGGCACGATTACATGTAGATCCATGTAGATCAGATAAGAAAAGGCGGTATATTAAAGATAGCTGTTGCCCGCGGCTCCACCCGCGTGGACGTCGATTTTCACGTTTTATTACTATATGCCGGTTCTAATCAGCCGATTTTGGTCAAATATGCGTAAGATTTTGAGTCTAACCAAGACCTTTCTAATAAAAAAAAAACGAATCAAAACCCGTTCAGTTCTTTTTACGTCCATCGATAGCGACAAAAAATACCAAACGGATTTTAATGCGGTTTTTTTTATTAGAAAGGCTTGCTTAGACTTAAAATGTACCGTATGTTTGGTTGTAATTGGTTAAATAGAACCGGAGATATGACCAAAAACGACCTAAAAACGAAGCGCGGGCGAAGCCACGGGTTTCGGCTTGAATAAAAAGTAGCCTATATGTTGCCCAAAACTATGAACTATAATCGTATCAAGTTTGATCAAAATCCCTCCAGTAGTTTCTGATTTTTGCGCGCACAAAAATTTGCGGACAAACAGACAATCATACAATATTATAATTATTATAAATCTCGCATTCAAAATTAAACTCATTTAGAAATCTAGTCGCACTAAAAACACAGCTTCGTTTTGTGAGCTTCGACATGAGTTTGCCGACGCTACGGCTAGCCGGCGGCCCATGTACGTCTCAGTTCCAAAAGGTAGCATCACATTTTGATCGCGCGCGGATTATATATACCTTGTCAAAACGTTCTTTAAATTCATTTTCAGTAAAATAAGGTGTGTAGTTCTGCTCTTCTTATATTTTAAGGTAAAATGTATGCAACCAATAAGACGTCCTATAAGTCTGTGTGAGTGTATTTTTTGGCGACAGCTATTCCTTTGTATTTTTACTTAATTACTACTTCTATAGTTTTTTAATGTTCTGTGTATATAACCATCACGTCTGACGGTTATTTCTCAGTTGAAAATGACCTCAGGAATCACCGTATAAAGTTTCACGCGGCAAAAAATATTTTTTTTTAACAATTTTACCATGCTGTCACCTTCGACTCCACCGCGGGTGCGCGGTCTGACGGTCAATTCTATTATGTATTAATAAAGATCTATTATCGTGAAGAATTTCAGCCGGCTATTGATTTGTAAAAAAAAATACCGCTATGTAGGGATACAGCGTTGTAAGTGCATATTCAGCGTATTCCAATCGCGGCTCTGCGGCATCGAACGAACAGTCGCAAGCCAGTTATCTCTCCACGCGCGTCCGAGTCACTTGGGGCCGATCTCAACCCTTCCGCGATTATAAATTAACAGTGTAACCGTGTACCCTTAGATTATTAATATGTCTAGATGGAGTATCGCGCTGCAAAATGACAAGAAGAAATGGGACGAATTTTCCTTATTAGTGTGCGTGACAGCTTCGTCTTACACTCGCGTTATGTCAGTTTGCTTTTTAGTGTGCGTGTATAAATACATACCAGTTGCTGAAAACTGCCTTAAAAATAGGAAAAATTTTATGTATTAATTAATAATATTAAATGTATATTCAGTTTAGAAAATATATATTTTATTCAACTTGGCTGCATGGATAAAATGTATGTATGTATGTTTGTTCGTTTCAAATTTTGCTACTGCATTTTGAAGCAATTATCCTAACCGAAACCTAAAGCGTCCAAATATAATTAAAAATAGGTACCCAATGATATTAATAAGTAAAAAGAGGCAGATATGTTATAAGAGCGCGCCTAGTGAAGACACGAAAACGTCCCAATTGGGACGTTTTGTGTTTAGTACATGTCTGGCAAACGCCAAGATGACACGCGTGTAATTGTGTAAAGCGCATAATAAAATTGCAACAAAAATGCCATCGTGTGTTTCAAAAACTGTACAAATTACGACACTAATATTAATAAAATACAAGGGATCTCCTATCACATGTAAGTACACACAATATTACCGATTTATTAGTGTATTTTAATTAAATTAGTTAAATAATATTTTTAAAATAATGGCGGCGGCAAAAAGAGATAAAAACGAGGCCTCCTTCCACTTGAATCCACCAATCTCGATCCACATGTTGATCTGGGGATACTTATTTTTCCACTTTAATCCACCGGTGGATTCATGGATACTTTTAATTCCTCAAGAATCCACCAGTGGATTCATTGAGTACTTTTTTTTCCTCATTAATCCACCGGTGGATCCTTGACTACTTTTTCTTCCTCATTAATACACCGGTGGATCTAGGGATATTTTTATTCCTTTTCAATCTACCTACGTACATAACGGCATGATTATAAATTCATTATTGTTACGGTGTTATCTACAGTTAATAAATCTTTTGTGTGTATTGACATTTCTTAAACAAAATTCCCAAGGATATCATGACTTTACCTTTGTAATAAAATAAATTTAAAAATTCTGTAAAGAGTCATTTATTAGGAAAGGGCTAAATATATAATGGTTATTATTTAGATGACACAAAATCATGGAATTAAGTTTGAAGATCTTATGTGAAGATTTTGATAGTGGATCCAAGTGGCATAGAAAATATATTAGTATTTTTGGATCCCCTCGCTTGTGGATCGAAGTGGCATATAATAATTATGTGTATTATTCGATCCACTAGATGGTGGATTCTTGAGGAATTAAAAGTATCCATGAATCCACCGGTGGATTAAAGTGGAAAAATAAGTATCCCCAGATCCACATGTGGATCGAGATTGGTGGATTCAAGTGGAAGGAGCCAAAACGAGACAGAGATACTTTTTGATGTGAGCATGACAAAGACACAAAACACTACACGCATAGATTAATTATTATCAGTACCTACAGATGCGACATAGGGTAATTTTCACTTTACTGCCTACTAAAGTAATAATTGACCTGCTGTTCAGTTTGATTTTATTAGTTAAAATTTAGTAACAACATTTGTTTTATTTATTTGTTGTTTTTTTTTATAAATATTCTACTACATTCTACACAGCGCTCCCTAGACCCAAAGTAAGGATAGTTTAACTAGCTTGTGTTATGGGTTCTAGAATGCTGATAAACATACTTATATACTTTTTTTTTGAAATAATTATACTAACCTAATTTTTTACAAGGTTTCCGACTAACGAAGTTCGACTTCAAGAGTGGATTGCAATTGTTAGGGAACGGAATGAGTTTGACTGGACACCTTCAAAAAGCAGCAGAATTGGTAGCAATCATTTCAAAGCCACTGAGAGATATACTTCGAAAAAAGGTCGAACATTGCTAAATAAACGCGAAAATCGACGGCCACGCGGGCGGAGCCGCGGAAAACAGCTAGTTTTAAATATATCTTGAGAAGTTTCTTAATTTTCTTTTTGAAATATTATCATTTTGAAATAAATAATGTTTTATTTTTTCATCGAATTTTATTTCTTGCCTATCAACGAAATACCCGTTCTTTTCAACAAAATCATAATCTATGTTCGAAGCGGTTCGAAACTATTCTAGAAGCGCAATCATCCGAATTATAGCTATCCTTTTTACTCACGTGCTTATCCCATCTTTCGTACTACTTATCGCTAATTGACAACTATTGTGCACTTTATAGTTATGTCATAGACAGCTGGATCAGATTTGAGGAGTCAGTTACTATGAACAACATATCTTGTGTATAAAATATCATTGTAGGTACCTAATAATTTTACCCGTTTTTATGGAATACTAGCTTTTGCCCACGGCTTCGCCCACGTGGATGTCGGTTATCGCGACCAATAGCCTATGTCTTGAGGTCTAATCTAAGCTGCCCCTATACCGAATTTCATCAAAATCGTTTCAGGCGTGAAAGCGTAACAGACAGACAGACAGAGTTACTTTCGCATTTATAATATTAGTATGGATTTGAATATTTGTTTTGACGTGATGACCATATTATATCTTGACTTGCAAAAATGACATGAAATTCGTACTCAGCATACCGAAAAACCCCTCATACGATACTCATAATATTGTATTTCACATTATATTGCATAATATACCCGCTAGGCGATGATTTTTTATGGGAGTTTTGACTTGAGTAACTAGCAACACACCCGTTAAGTACAAAATGGCGACAACAATATTAAATTATTTTAGAAAAAAGCTAATGGCTTATTCTGCTAACATTAGTACGATACAATGGTACAAACCGATGATAGGTAACTTTTTTTATTTATTTAGTACACCCTGAATAATTTCTGCACACTTTTACCACCCATATCGTTATTTTTAAAATCTCAAATTATTGACAGTGCCCACTGACAGTGCATCTGACACTAAAGCAGGAAAATCGTTTACACACCAACCTTTGGTGAGTATTTTTTTGGCCGCTTTCAACGCTTTGACAGTCTATCTAGACATATTAATAATCTAAGCGTGTACCTAATCGCCGAAACACAGTTACAGTTCTAACGTAGCAACTTTTATTTAATTCTCCCTTCTGATCGCCGTGAACTACGAAAAGAAGCCACGAGCTTCGTGGGGTCGTAGTTGCACGTGCACAACCACCACGTGATTTTATAGTCGTTTTGGACCCGATTATTTGACAACCAATCTAATTTCAATGAATCCCGACTGTTCAGTTGTTATGTTTCTAACCACCGGACATTAATCTAAGTGCTTGTTTTTTTCTTTTTAGTTTTTAGGCAGTCGGGTTTTTTGATTTTTAAATTTATTTATTTTTTAACTTACATAATAATGCTCATAATTTATCAGTTTTCCCAAAAAATGTATGGGAATCTACCGGAATTGTTCACATTAATGATTATTGCTCAGCTCCCTTGGGCAGTAGCGTGATGATATTCAGCCTATGACATTCACGGATAATGTGGCTTTCTATTGGTAAAAGAATTTTCAAAATCGGTTCAGTAGATCCCGAGATTATCCCTTACAATTTAAAAAATATACAAATACAAACTTTACTTCTTTATAATATTAGTATAGACCATGAAGCTATAGATAAACATGGAGGCCAAACTGGGAAGAACAGCTTGAGTCAAATACCTACATGTCTCTATCTCACTCTCTGTGGGCCAACTTCTATTTCGTGTAGTTGTTTTCTTGCTTAAGGCGGAAACACACTTATGTGTCGTGTTGTATCGTGATGCTTACTGTCGTAACGCTGTGTGTGCATACTAACGTGTCGTGTCGTGGCGTACTCTGGCGTTATTTTTGAACAGTACATAATGAAGCCTTTGCAGCGTTCAAACATACATAATGTTTTCTTCTGATTCGGATACTGATTTTGATGAACACCTTCAATTTCTCTTAGCAATGAAACTTTTCAAGAGCAAAAAAAGAAAAGAAGATACTGGGTTCACCCTATAAACAGAGGGAGACAAGACAAATGTGAATTTCATCATCTCGTTAAAGAATTAGAGAGCGACGAAGAGAAAGAATCATGACCACAATAGTATGGGCTGCCGTACGATATTGCGTCAACTTCAAAGTTGTTTTAGGAGGTATATAAAATAGCCAAATATCTTTATAGTTGCCATTTTTTGACTTAAACTCCTGGGTTTCCAAGTATTTTTAGAAAATGTAACACAACCTCAAAAAATTATGGACACTAAAAATGCCTATGTTGTAGGTAAATATGGTGAGGAGCTTGTAATAATTCTCTTCACAGACTTATAATAATGTGAATTAAAGCTTAAAGCTTATTTGTAAGTATAGTTACCTGCGTAGGAGCTATCCATGTTTGTAATAAAGTGATCATTGGAGTAGTCGCCAGTTTTAAAGAGTAAGATCGTTGGTTCCTTGGTATCGTAACAGAAAAATTGATACACCTGTTTCTTGTAGCCATCTCACGCAATGTAGTCGACATTTTCAGTAAGAAAACCAAGTACTTACTGTATTGTATTACGAGTATTGTAGACTTAAAAATAACAATCCAGGATCACACTCAAATAACACTGACAGCTGTGACTGACAGCGTTTTTGCAAAGACGATATGATGACTAGTTATCATATTGTCTTTGGTTATAGACAGCAAAAAGGTTATAACCACTACATTTTAACCCTAATCTACGCCTGCGAGGCGTATACCGAATCGAAAATTGTCTATATCTTTATACAGATGAACAAAATGTTTTGTGCTGTTTAGCCAACTCAGTGGTCGAGGGGGGCTAGCTAGTGGTATTTGTTTCGCTAAAATAAGTACCCCCCTTTTGATATAATTATAGTGATCTAGCACGCCTGCAAGGCGTATGTTTAGGCTTTGTGTAACTTTTAATTTCGACTGTGTGATTTCTTTTTGTCAGTTTCTCGTCAACTTTATTGATGTTTTGTTGCATATTTAAATAATATTATCAGTTACCAGATGACATAATAACGGTATTGTAACAATCTTATCTATGAACACGGCAGTCTTTCTTGGGGAGAATCAACTTTTGAAGATGAAGACGACCAGGCCCTTTGACCTTTGTATTTTGCATGTCAAAACTAGCAAAGATGGTTTATTTCTTATCTTCTAATGAAAATGTAATCAAGAAACATGATTCAATGACAATCAAACTATAAGGACTTGTCCTCAGGGTTTAATTATTTTGTGATTAGTAATTGAAAGGCTTATTATTTTTATTGTGTCATCTATAAAAATTATATATCATTAATAAAAATGTATTTTTAGTAATTTTTTCCGAAATTGAATTTTTGTTTGATAAAAAAGCACATTATGTGATTTTGTTACGCTAAGTAACTATTAATTATTATTATATATTAGTAAGTTTTCAATAATAAATTCATGTTTTATTATTGTTTATAACCTAACCATCAGTTTCCTACTCAAAGAAAAACATAAGTAGGCATATTTTAGCCTGCAGGTTATCATTTACAAAGGTACGCCTCTCAAGCGTATGTTTAGGCTTCGCGTACCTACAAAATAGATCTGGCTTCTAGGGTTAATCATAAAACTCGTTAGTAAATTCTAAGTTTATGGTTTCATTAGACAGTTTTGTCATACAAATATCAAAACAAAAAACCAATGTAATATCTTTTATGTTTTAAATGAAAACCCGGGCTCAAAACCAGCATTCTGGTGGCCGAGTGGCTTCAAAAATAAAGAAAATAATTTTGATAGTAATTTTATGTTGATGTGTGAGAAAAATCAGTACCACATATGGTCATTCTCCTTTCATCAGTACTTTTTTATTGACTGAAAAATACAATACTTGAAATACTATTTTATTGACTTATATTCTTTCAAAATTTCTGCAATTTCTTCCCAAGTAGCATTTCTGATCAAAATGATCCATGTACTCTTTACACTTTGAGTAATATTATAACTTTTCGTTGACGTACAAGTTCGTTAAGATCGTCAGTAATTTTGCTGCAAATATAATAAATGTAAAAGTCCCGCTAGATGTTCGCACCACGAGCCACGCGCCGGTGTAGAGACACATTTACTTGTTGTGTCGTGTCGCATCATAGCTCCCACCACCACTCTGGCGCAATCGGTGGCAAGCCAGTCGGCGCCACGACAGAACGCGTTGTGACACAACACGACATGCAAATATGTCCCTAACCATAATAAATGTATGAAAGCGATATGCTTCTGGCGCGTCACGACACATAAGTGTGTTTACGCCTTTAGAAGGTTACCATACTTAGAAAGAGAAGTCAGCCCACACAGAGCAAAATAAATACAGACCGTGCTTCAAGTAGTCATTGGAAGTGAGGCTTCTATGTTTATCTATAGCTTTGTGGTATAGACTAGTATATAGATAACATAAGCTGAGAGTACCTCCACGCGGTGCTCACCGGGTGAACAAAGTAGATTTTTTAGTGTCCTCATTTCACCTGCGAATCATATCACCTACGCTTTATCACCCAGGTGAAATGAGTGAACACATGATGTCGCATTTGTTCACCTTGGACTTGGTTCACCCAGGTGAACAAACGCGACTTTTGCTATTCGTCTTGTGGACTTTTATCACCTGCTAATTAAAATGAGAAAGCTAATACAAACTTTGTATACTCGCACGTTTTACAAATATTGCAGAAATAAAAACTTGAGAGCGTCGTGAGGGTGATTCTTTTTTGGATTTTTTGGCCACACGATTAAACTAGGTACCTAATTAACAAAAAAAGTTAAAAAAATCATATTAGTCACAATTTGTATTTTTGCGATTCCTAATCCCATGTATTTATTAAAAAGAAGTTAAATCACTACGGTTATCACTACTAATAAATAGTTTATGCTATTTTATCATAAAGTCACACAATTTACAGATTTCCCCAAAATATGGGGAAATTTGCAGACTTTTGTGTTGGGAACACTGGTATTGTACCGAACTTTTTAATTTTGTTTCAAAATATTGAAAAAGATTAATGTATATTACTAGCTGTTGCCCGCGGCTCCGCCCGCGTGGATGTCGAAATCCGTTTCAAAAACTATCCTATCTCTCAAGTTGGATCGAACTGCACATGGTGTGCGAATTTTATTATAATCGGTTAAGTGGTTTAGGAGTCCATTGAGGACAAACATTGTGACACGAGATTTATATATATTAAGATTAATTAAATAATAAGTGATTGAAATATTGATTAACCTGTGAAATGTGATCCCTGGGTTTCTTTTTAACCCCCGACGGAAACCCGAACGGGGTGTTATAAGTTTGACGTGCGTGCGTGCGTGCGTGCGTGCGTGCGTGCGTGTGTGCGTGCGCGCGCGTGCGCGTGCTTGTGCGTGTGCGTGTGTGTGTGTGTTTATAAGTCTGTCTGTGGCATCGTAGCTCCCAAACGGATGAACCGATTTTGATTCTGTTTCTTTTGTTTGAAAGATGGGTTAGGGGAGAGTGTTCTTAGCTATATTTTATGAAAATCGGTCAAGCCGGGGTGCGAGGGAAATGCTCTTCGGGCCACCTTACACCCTGGCGTCAGAAGACCCTAGACGGCGTGCGGTTTTAGTCGGTAAGAGTCCGACTTAACCTGCCCCACTGGCCGCGGGGTGGGTATCCATGAGGATTTCCGCACGAAAAAAAAAAAAGGGGTGAAAGTGGTGATGAAAAATTGAAAGTGTTCAAATATATCCGTGTTGGGTATCAAATGAAAGGTCATAACTTAATCATCATGATACCGCAAGTTTTATGAAAATCGGTTAAGCCATTCGAAAGATATGAGGAGTGGAATGTATTTTCAAGTCTGTAACCACACTCCGCTCAATTCGCATTAGCTCTGAATAATTGTTGATAGACTATACGTTTGTTGAAATTAAATAATGAATTAGCTATTATACTTAAGTTACCCTTATAAAAAGCATGAAATAAAAATTAAATTAAAAATTTAAAAAACCCCCGACTCACAAAAAAAGCACAATAAAAAAACCTTTAAAAACACACAAACACACACACACACACACACACATACACACATACACACACACACACACACACACACACACACACACATACACACACACGTAAAACTTATAACACCCCGTTCGGGTTTCCGTCGGGGGTTAAAAATATGAATACGTAAATAATATAGCTACCTATAATAATAATAAAGGTTTAATACTTAGGGTAGATAGGTCATAATATAACAGTTATTTTTTTACTTTTTAAAGGTTTTTTTATTGTGCTTTTTTTGTGAGTCGGGGGTTTTCTAAATTTTTATCTTTCTATCACTACGGTTTTTACACCATTTGACTGCACCAGACATGTTGTATTTTATTTTTTTTCCTCCCGCTTAAACTGACAGATCGACCGAATCGGCCGACGTTTGCCGCGAAGTGGCTGACTATGATGTGAGAGTGTGCGTGGCGACTATACAGGGTTATTTGTAATTAACTAGCATCCTCGCAGGGGTAGATAGCTGACATCATAACTGACCATTTTTGTTCTACGACTTTTTATAATTCGTTAAATTTTATTTTCATACATACATAAATATTAGTTTAGTTTTGCGTCTAAAAGTTATTAACTCTACGTGCGCCGCCGCCGTAGTTTACGCGCATCGTAAAAATTAGGTAAACAAACTCGTCGGTAGAGTTAATAACTTTTAGACGCAAAACTAAACTAATATTTATGTATGTATGAAAATAAAATTTAACGAATTATAAAAAGTCGTAGAACAAAAATGGTCAGTTATGATGTCAGCTATCTACCCCTGCGAGGATGCTAGTTAATTACAAATAACCCTGTATACGTATACGAAAGTTGGCCGACTATGTGGCGTCACTTTTTTGTTCCCATGGCTCCGTCCATAGTTATTCCTATCATCACCAAAAATGCATTTTTAGTATATTTTTCCGAAATTGAATTTTTTGTTTGATAAAAAAGCACATTATGTGATTTTGTTACACTAAGTAACTATAATTGTTGTTTTCATTAATAAATTCATGTTTTATTATTGTTTATAACCTAAACATCAGTTTCCTATTCAAAGAAAAACATATAGGCATATCTGCCCCCGTTATTGTGATTACAGTAGGTAAGTCAAAAAAAATGAGTTTTGGGAAATTAAACTTTTGTGCAAAAATTTTCAAACTGATGCAGATTTTTGAGTTTACTAGATAATTCAAATATTCAAACGGTTTTCGAAAGATAAAGTTGTGTAGAATAATGCTAAATGTATAGACCAGTGCCGATAGCTATGAAAATGGTAAAAAGTAAAAGAAATTTATAGTAGGATGAAACCTGTTGTAAAAGGAAGAGAATATAATAAAAATGATAGGAAAAATAAATTACGGGCGATCTGAGGTCGGGAAGTGGGGAGGGGTCGGGAGTTTTAAGGGTAAAAACGGTTTATCTCGATTTCCGGCAAAACTACAAGTCCTATGGAAAAAAGTTAAATGACAAAGTTGTAGGTAATAAAGAGACCTACAACTTTTCATTTACACTTTTTTCACATAACCTCAAAATGTATGTGAAAAATTCAAATAATCAAGTTTTTGGTATTTTATTTTTATCTTAAGCAAAACAAATTTGTTTTACACGAAATTTGGTGAAAACTTAGCTTTTTATGTCCTACAGACACTGTATTTTTTTTGATTTGAAATACTCTTTTTTTCAGCTTATTTTGACTAAATATCGAAAAACCACCCTAATTTTCAATCGATAATTCTCACGTCAAAATATCAGCTTTTTAAAAAAAGTCAAAGAGTTTTTTGTTCTCTGAAATCTCTTTTTTCTGATAATGTAAAAATACATATACATTGCTATGGTAATTTTTTTCAGAAAATGCAAAGAAGAAAAACTTGAATTCGAAATTAATATTTTTGTATTTAGTCATTTCCTCGCTGAGGTGGGATGAAAAGTTATATGTTGCACTATAACTTCATGGTTGCACTCGAGTGCAAAGATTTTTCACCTTGTGCACTTTTGATTCCCTCGCTAAAGCTCAGGGTTCTATTTTGTGAATCGCTCGCTGCGCTCGTGATTCAAATTAAGAACCCTTCGCTTGCTCGGTCATCAAAAATGAGCTCGCGAAGGGTTCTAAAAATTGAACCCAGATCTTTAGCGAGGGAATCAAAAGTGCGCAAGGTGAAAAATCTTTGCACTTGAGTGTAACTATGAAGCTATAGTGCAACACGTAACTTTTCATCCCACCTCAGCGAGGAAATGACTAAATACAATAATCACAATATAGAACCCTGAGCTTTAGCGAGGGTATCAAAAGTGCACAAGGTGAAAAATCTTTGCACTCGAGTGCAACCATGAAGTTATAGTGCAACTTGTAACTTCTCATCCCACCTCAGCGAGGAAATGACTAAATACAAAAATATTAATTTCGAATTCGAGTTTTTCTTCTTTGCATTTTCTGAGAACATTTACCATAGCAATGTATATATATTTTTACATCATCAGAAAGAAGAGATTTCAAAGAACAAAAAATTCTTTGACTTTTTTTAAAAAGCTGATATTTTGACGTGAGAATTTTTGATTGAAAATTAGGGTGGCTTTTCGATATTTAGTCAAAATAAGCTGAAAAAAAGAATATTTCAAATCAAAAAAATTACAGTATCTTTGGGACATAAAAAGCTAAGTTTTCGTGAAATTTCGTGGAAAACAAATTTGTTTTGCTTAAGATAAAAAAAAAACCAAAAAACTTGATTATTTGAATTTTTCACATACATTTTGAGGTTATGTGAAAAAAGTGTAAATAGAAAAGTCGTAGGTCTCTTTATTACCTACAACTTTGTCATTAAACTTTTTTCCATAGGACTTGTAGTTTTGCCGGAAATCGAGATAAACCGTTTTTACCCTTAAAACTCACCCCCCTCCTCACTTCCCGACCTCAGATCGCCCGTAATTTATTTTTTGTCTCAAAGACTATCGGCACTGGTCTAGTAATATGTTAGTGTAAAATAAATAATTAATATTTAATTTATCTAAATGTATTTATAATTGCCACTCATATCAGCCTGACATTTTTTTACACATATTTACAGTAAGTCAGTGACATACTGTAAGCATGTTAAACGAAATATGCAGTTTACGTAAGTTACTGTAACTATTTTAACTGTAACCTTTGCATTTCTCCGGGATCCTCGGGTATTTTGAGCTACGATGTAATTTTTTATAATATTATTGTAGGTTAAAAAATAACAGGGGATGTAAAATGCACATTTTGTAATGGACACAATTTAAAGGCGTTATGTATAAAAAAAGCAAATGTTTAGTAAATAAAATTATAATATTGAACACTTGAAATGGCACTGAATGTAATAATAAATATTTATTTTACTAGTTAATCAATCAGTCAATAAATAATCAGTTAATCAATTTTGAAACTATTAGGCATAAATAAAAGCTAAAAACTGTTAGGAGTCCAAACGGAGATATTTGTCATAAAAGAATGTGAGGAGATGGCAGGCAGCATGACCACAAGGAACGTCACTATCAACCAGGCAGCGTTGAAGACTGGACAGAGTAGAAACCACATCTGCAATTGTCATAGAGTGTTATAAGTCACTGGAAAAGCTGTCCAGAACAGAAGATGTGATGGTTGCCTGTGTATTCGGACATGCGGGCAACACAGCTGACGAAAACCAGGTAGGGCCAAAGCCCAGACAACCAATTGCCCACAAAATTACCAAGGGAGTAATCAGCCGAAGTACAACAGTGGAAACCAAGCAGAGATGGACGTTTTCAACAGGGATGAGGCAGTCGAATATCTTCATCAGCGACATAGACAAAACAATTGATAAAACTCTCCAGAGGAATCATGAGACTCGTTATAGAAGTATTAAGAGGGCATTGCTGACTGATCAGGCGCGTAACACTGATAGGCGTGAAAAGCGACCCCAAATGCCTGAAGTGGATAAAGACTAGACGAGCTTCCACCTGCTTGCCGAATATCCCATGTACTCGATGAAACGATGGGAGACTATGGGGATAGACACACTGGGCGCAGAGGACCTAGTAGATCTGAAGGTGGGCCAGATGTAAGATTTTGCAAAGAAATAGGTAGGTTCGGGGGGACTCCGTGATTGCCGGATAATCCCACACCCCAAGGGATATAGGTGAAATGGCCTGCAAAGGTAAGGCTGATCTCCCGTCCGGCAACCGGCGTTCCCACATTAATTAAAATAATAATAATAAATAGCATAATCAACATTCCTTTTACAAAGTTTGAAGTTATGCAAATAATTGGGTATCAGTACGGCATATTCATATTATATAATATTTGTATCTGTCCAAAAATTTAGTCATATTTACAGTGATTCGCGACTTTACTGTTACTTGATAATAATAACTTATTTTTAGGAACATCATATATTAAGCACACTTAAAGTAAATAATCGTACTGTATCAAGAATATGAATTATGTGGTGATGGCTTTATAAGCATAGTTACAGTATGTATACGTTCTCACTCACTTACTTGAATTATGATTACAAAGTGGTTTTATTTTTTATGAACGGTACTAATTTATAAATAGTGTAACTATACTTACTGGAAATATGTACAGTGGAAATACGGCATTTGAATAATAAATATCTTCAGTAAGTTTAATTACTGTGAATATTTTAGAAAAAATAAGAAATACAATATAATTTTAGCACAGTAAGTCTACTTACTGGCCTAATTTTAACAAACGGTTGTATCTGAATGTGATTTACTGTGATTAAACTTAACATATCTTTGTCAATAATTTAGATAAAAATAAAAGGAAAAATTTGCCGTGTAGGTCTTGAATTCGCGATTCAGATTATGTAAAAAAAGTCATAACCCCAGTAACACGACTTACTGTAACTACAATAACGGGGGCAGATATTTTAGCCTACAGGTTACCATTTACAAAGGTACGCCTCTCAAGCGTATGTTTAGGCTTTGCGTACCTACAAAATAGATGAGGCTTCTAGGGTTAATCATAAAACTCGTTAGTAAATTCTAAGTTTATGGTTTCATTAGACAGTTTTGTCATACAAATTTAGTAGTGGCATTACCAGTGATATTTCAATATTGCGTGAGCCTGTTAGGTTATTGGAATATAACCGTGTTTTAAACAGTTCATAGATTATAACTGTTATATTTTTATACCTACCTACTGTCACATCAGTCCGTAGACAGAGAAGGAAATAGACGCGCTGTCAGAGTTCACCCGAGAGTGATGGCAATAGTTTTTTAAAGTTGCCAGGTTATGAATTTTACCCGTAATGTATGGTGATAAAATCTTATTCATGAAGTAGAGTACGAAAGAACGATCTAAATACGAAAAGATATACGAATGAAACAGCAGTGGCCTAAAGCGATTGATCAATCTCGGTTGTTTAGCAGCTAGTTTTTCCTTCATGGTTTGCAGTAGCTGACAATAGATATCTGCCGTAATCGTTTGGCCAGATTTCAGAAAGCTCTAGTGAGGTAGGACACGAAGGTACGTCCCGTCCGAAATGAGGTGTCCGACTGGGGAAGTATCTCCGCCCTACAGAAGACCACGGCCATAATAACCATCGTGTTGTGTTTCCGGTGGTAAGTAGGGTATCCAGAACTCACTGTACCCCTCCTCCTCCCCGCCCCTTCCTAGCCTCCCCACCCTTTCTTACCCAGGCCCTTTACCTTCAAGGTCGGCAGTGCGTGGGCAGTGCCTTGGTGTTGCACACGTCCATAGGCCACGGTGACCGCTTCCCATCAGGTCGGCCATGTGCTTGTCTGCCACCTAAGTAGTATATAAAAAAAGGAAATGACACCGGCGCTAGTCCACCAAACACTCACAAAGTAACTTTTTCTAAGTCGTTTTTCGTTGTGTAAGCTAGCTGTTGAAATAAAACTGTAAATAGTTTTATTTCAATAATATATGAAATTAGCGTAAACTTTGGAGAAAATTATAAATTAGCTGTTGCTCGCGGCATTACCTACCCTACCCATGTGATTGAGTAACAAACATCTAAACATCTTTACTAATCTTCATATTTATAATATTTGTAGGATAGTAGGAAGTAGGAGGAACATAACTCAGGTGTTTTATTGTGTTATGGGTAGCATTATATTTATCCACACTGCATTCTCAGTTTTTAATTTGACAGCTGTATATTTTTCAAAGGAAATTTGGGAACTTTAGTTTTTACATACCGAACACCACTTCGTGGTTATGATAATATTTTAAATCGACCCATCAGATTCGACCGTCCTAGGCTCCGTTTCTTCTCATTTTAGTCGGATAGTATGTGTCATTTTTGACTTTTTGGAGCCCAGGCTCCAAAACGTCAAAAATACCCTGGTACGCAGATAAGGACAACAGACATTATGTCCGTCCCGCTTACTCTTACCATCAATTTGTATAAGAGCGTCCCTATCTGATTGTCATTGTCATTTTAATGCCTTGTCTTTATACTATTCTCTGTCTACGCATCAGTCACAATGTTGTGCATAGACAATTTTTTATTTTCTAACATGACCATAGATAGTTTTCCTTAACGACTTTTTTTTCCGTTGGCAATGTTGCTGACCTGTTAGGTTGGTAATGGTAATGTTGACAACGGAAAAAAAATTAACGACTAGTGTATTTTTAATGAGAATACTATTTATTTTCGTATTGATAATCGATGAGATTATACAATGAAAATTTTTTTTTTTATTATTATAGTTATTTTTATTTATTAAGTATGATAAAAATACAATGAAAATTAAATAATATTTACAATAAAATAAAAACTAAAAACTAAACAAAATAAATATTTATATGGCGTCAAAAATTTCCTCCGCATCATCGCTGATTGGTAATGTGCCCAGAAGCCTGGCAGCATTGCCACGCTGAATGGCAATGCTGATTCTCTGTGCAAGATAGAGTCCAGCCTTCTGGTCACCTATGGAAAATTAAAAAAAAATGAGAATTATTGAACAATCCTATGTACTTGGCAGCTTTTCTCACTTCATTTAAGATGTATTTAATTTTTTTTATATATTTTAAAGTCTCATAAATATCAAATGGGAAAAGACGTGATTTGTATGTATGTATATGTATAATATCAAACACTAGATATTTTGAATACCTATATTAAATAATTTAATTTCCAAAAAAAGGATTAATGGCCGGCCGCACACGCTCTGTTTCCAGATTCGATTCCAAATCAGGAATTCCGATTCGGAAACCTGATCTGAATTCTTCATTTACATACAAAATGTTCAACAAGGTGCACACGTCATTCTTAGGCGTTATAGTATTATTCCTTAATCATCAATTATATTTAGATCAGATTAGGTAATTATACCTTTTAAATATAGTACCTAAAAGATTTATTAAATAAAATTCAGCTTATTATATATATATATATATATATTTAATGTTTAAATATTGTCAAATATATTGTACTAGCGACCCGCCCCGGCTTCGCACGGGTGCAATGCTGATACTAAATTAAATACACTACAGAAAAACTATGAACGTTGTATATAAAAACATAGCGGCCCCTCCCCCGCTCCCGCCATCCACTCCCCGCACTGCCCCGTCCGACCGGTACCGCCCGCCGCAAACGCAAATTTTAATTTTGTAATATCCGAAAATATTTGTTTAATTTACATGCTGTAAGGAACCATATTGATCTATATTAATTGCACACTGTATTTAAGGTACTTAATTCGATAAGGATTAATGCCGTATTGCTTAAAATAGCTTCGTAAATAAGCCATTTTTTCACGTAAAAAGTAAACAATAAAAATGGTTAATGTGGGTTATCCCTAAAAGATAAACATATACCATCGCGGACTTTTTTGTAGACCTTTTTATGGTGTACAATACTGTAGTACATTAATTTGATCTAACTCGTAGGGTTTAGGCAGCGTTTTTGGTAAATTGCTAAATAAGCCCAAAAAAATAGGTTAATTTACGACATCACGTTAGAAACCTCTAAAATTAGCAATGTTGCCTTAGTATATGATGCATGTATTATACATATAAACCTTCCTCTTGAATCACTCTATCTATTGGAAAAAACCGCATCAAAATCCGTTGCGTAGTTTTAAAGATTTAAGCGCACATAGGGATATAGGGACAGAAAAGGCGACTTTGTTTTATACTATGTAGTGATTATATATATATATATATATAATTTTACAACTCTAGATGTATATACGTGGCGTACTCATGCATATTATGACGATAAGAACTTTTATAACTTTTAGAATCGTTATATCTCAGAAACGGTGGCTCGTAAGAAAAAAAGTATTGATACATTTTTATAGATAATTTTATGATCTACAATTTTTGTCTGAGGTACTTTTATGATAAAACTTACCGTTTTGCTGAAAATCGCGAAAAACTCATTTTTTTGACCTTTGACCTTGAATTAAATTTTTTCCTTACAGGGGAATGATGGGGAACTACCAGACATTGTTTATAATTATGTTTTGAACAACTTCACAAAAATTCAGCTTGTTGGGACTTTATGTAACTTCACTCTCATTTTTTGGTCTAAATTGACCGGACTAAACACTTTTATGGTTATTTGTCCTTGTAAATTTGACAGTTTCGAATATATCACCTATTTCCTATTTATTGCTCGTTTACCGTTATTCGTTTATCGTTATATTAGCCTAAAGTACGTAATATTGACAGCATTGATGACATTTGACAAATCTGACAATGACTGAAGAATAGTGAAGAAAGTTACTTTTTTAACTCCGTTGTTTGATAACAGGTTATTTTGATCGGCCATAATGCAATATTAATTTTTTTTTAATATGGTAATCTTCAAACAGTTATCTAATATATTTACTACAGATACCGGCACGTAAATTGGCCGGACGCGTCATATGCGCAAAGGTCGATTTTTAGTTTCCCTTTGAGGTATGAGCGGCTCAATGTGAACGATGCGCGAACTTACCCCAAACCTGGCCAAGTTACGTGCCTGTATCTGTACCGACCACCATCTTGCACTGCAAACTGTCAGTGTCAACTGTCAGTGCTGTCACACACTGTGCTGTTCTCTGACAGTACAGTCGCAATCAAACTATATTTGTTGCGCGCGTTCGGCGCGTACCGCGCGTGCGGTGCTGACATAATGAGCGATCAGCATAATACAATACATAAGTAACCAATCCAGTCAATCACCGTTCATAACCTAGGGCCAGTGTTGGGTTTATCTGGATGTCACTTTGAGCATTAATCTGGCATTTATTCAATCCGCCCGATTAATAATGCCGGGCATATACCCATCAAAATTTTTGCCCCGTCATTTTGGACACAAATAATAAATGCCCGATAACTACCCAAAGCGTCGAGATATGAACCCATCTCTGCCTGGGGCGTTACTACAACGCGCTAAAAATAATTTATCATCATAAATCTCCGTCTACATCAGTTGAGAGACACGAAAAAAAATTTTTAACGCGTAGTTAGGTCCCTGCCGTCTTGGAAGCACAACGCATCAACCAGGAAACGAAGAGTCCTAGGTGTTACACTTCACTTGCACCATAGATTTACTAGCCCAGCACTGACGATCGCTGTGTAAACTAATTTACACTCCGAATAATCATCTAATAGTTTATTCTATTAACCTCATCTCAGTGGCGGCCTTAGCCTTTGCGAGGCCCCGGGCGGCTGGTCTTTGCGAGGCCTTTTATCCTACGGAAAAGTACCTTTTTTTCCATGCGGAAATCCTCATGGATAACACCCCCGTCGGCCATCGGGGGTGGTTATATCGGGATCGAACCTACTAAAACCGCACGCCGTCTCGGGTCGTAATTACCAGGGTGTAAGGTTACCCAATAGGCATATCCCTCGCACCTCAGCTGACCCCGGGCATCTACGGTTTTAAGATGGCCCCTCGACCCCCCGAAGGGGGGTGGGGCGGGCATCGCGCCTCTTTGCCGACTGTGGGGTGTAGGGTGACAGGCGGCCGTCCTGTCACCCAACCGTCGGCGCGCGGACAATCAGCTCGCCCGCTCGCTCCCCAATGTGTCCTCTGCTAGTCAGAGGGACACGTGGAGGGCCTCCGGAGCAGCCCTCTAGAGGGCCACTCCCACCCCAGTCGGATTGGCCGCAGGCAGCAGCGTCTCCCGTGGCGAATGGGAGGCGCTGCTCGCCTCCGTTGCCTGGGTGAGCACCGAGTGGAGGTTCCGGCCCGTACTCTTCCGGCCTGCATCCTGGATACCCACCCCGCGGCCAGCGGGGCAGGCTATGTCGGACTCTACTGACTAAAACCGCATGGTGTCTAGGGTCTTCTGACGCCAGGGTGTAAGGTGGCCCATAGAGCATTTTCTTAGCAACCCAGCTTAACCCGGGCCATCTCTGGATTTGAGCCGGGCCCCCTCGTGTTTGGGAACCCCGCTGTTCGCGTCATACCGCTGGAATAAGTGAAGAGCGCGCATTCACACGCCGCCGCCTCGGCCTGCTTCTGCAGGGATGACTGGCGGCTCCACTCGTCACCGCCAGGCCTGCGCTCATGGAGTACGGAGGTCCTTCGAACTCCGACGCCTGTGGCGCCTGTGACCGTCGCCGCCCGGGAGAACTCTGTGCAGCCTCTCCCGGACCCTGTCCGCCGCCTCCCTCTTCATCATCCACGCCTTCTCCTTCTGCGAGCATCACTTGCTCGCAGAAGGAGGCGGCGGCCGACGACGCGTCCATGCTCTGCACCATCGCTGCGAACAATACCGGCAGTTTGAGGACTCCCACCCCGAAGACTGCCAGGAGGGCAGTGTGAGGCGCGCTCGGCACCTCACACGCCGGGCACTCGGGCAGCGTGTGCACCCTTGAGTCCTCGCCCGCATCGCAGTGATGGCACTCAGGCGTCGACTCCTTCCCGATCAGGCACAAGTGATCCCTGACCCGTAGCACACCTTACCAGAGATCACCTGCGTCAGCCGCTACGAAAGGCCGCCGTGGGGTCTGTCCAGCCAGTCCTCCATGACGGGTCCACATGAGACATGATACACGTAACGGGTTTTCATAATGTCACTCCTAAGGGGGTAGTCTGAACGAAGTCATTCACTGTTTTAAGTTCACAGAAGCAATTTTTTCACGAATTTATGCCCGGGCGAAGACGGGTCCCAGGCCGCTAGTTTAATATAATACTATACTATAGTGGAGTCAATTTAATAGGCCACATTTGACAATTCATCAAAAATCAACATCGCAACCTTTTAACGACGCGCCGCGGTGGGCATCAAATTATATATTTTTCGTTTTGTTAGAACTGCACAATTGCTTAACTTTTTTCAATTACTATTACATATTTATTGTAATAATGACAGATACAAGTAATTTTATGTTTTGCTTTCACCAATAAACCATTCTAAACGTTATAAAAAATTTCTGATCTAAAGAACTGAACGTCATTACCTTGTCATTACAATATTGTGTCAGCTAATCCTTTTTCTTTTTAAACACTAGGCATGTTACTCTAAAAATCGAAAGCTGATAAGTAGAATCGAATGCAATGATTACTTGTGAAGAAATATCATCATAAAATTAATAACCACGTTGTGACAAAAAAATTACTGATTGCATTTTTTGCATTAGTATCGATCACCAATCATCCCCCAATAGTTATTTTGTAAATATATTCAATGAACAGAATTGACCTCTCTACAGTTTTATTATAAGTATAGATCATGTACTTGTCTTATTTTGCTCCTTAAATTTACGATAGAAAAAATAATAATGAGACAGGGATTCACCTGAGGATTTTAAAAATTCACATTATCTTTCAAGTCCGTATCGATTCATTCGTTTTAATCGACCTTTTTTAACAGGTCACCTCATTATGAATATAAAACTGACAAACGTCAAATGTGGCCTATTAAATTGACTCAACTATAGTCCCGAGTGCGTTATGCGTTTAATAAACCGATCTTCAAGTACTTCGAGGCGCGATATTCAACTACTACAAAATGAATTTATCAATTTATGATTTGAATTAATGAATTACAGTCATTTTGGGTAACTTTGAACATTTTTAACGGATTATTAATGTATACCCTCTGATTATATTTATTATATCGTTATTTTATAGAATAAATAGTTTTCTTTTGAGTTGGTTTATGTTTCTAAACCCACAAATTTATGGAAAAAACACAAAGACTGCCCAATATTTGCCCCAAAACTCACATTCAAAGTTAGCACGAGTTTTGGGTAACTTTGAATATATATTTTTTTGGATTTTAAAACCTTTATTATCCAAACATTTTAAGATTTGGATAAAATTGAATGATGTATTCTTGTAAAAAAAAGACCAATCTATGAAAATCATGACGTACCTAACCTGTGAAAAATAGCGAGGTCTTGCCATATGAAACAAGGCGGACCAATTTGGTGGAAAAAAAAAACATTGTTATTTTTATTTTTTCTAATAAAGTAAGATAAGTAGGAACGTAGTGCACAACATAATAAATTATATATTTATTTGGTTATCAGATGAGATCAAAATCGTAATGACTGCTAATAATTTTTCCGGACATTTTATTCTTTAAAGAAAACTAATAACCACATTTCCATGAACAAAATGTCATCGTCAATACGAATTTTTCCAATGTTTAGGGCCAAATGGCAAAAAACAGAACCCTTATAGATTCGTCATGTCTGTCTGTCTGTCTGTCTGTCCGTCCGTCCGTCCGTCTGTCCGTCCGTATGTTACACAACCATTTTTCTTCGAAACTATAAGGCCTATGCGGTTGAAACTTGGTAAGTAGACGTATTCTGTGAACCACATTAAGAATTTCACACAAAAATAGAAAAAAAGCAATCAATTTTAGGAGTCCTCATACTTAGAACTGAAACTTTTTATAAGACACGAATAACTTTGAACCATTCAATGTTACCCAAATCACTTCGATTTTGATCGTCGTTACAACTTTATCAGTTTTAGACAATTTATGTAACACCATATACGGACAGCGATTTAAAAATAATAATTTTTTTAGTAGATTTTAAAGATAAACACCAAACATACATGTTTACAACAAGTTTTGTACAAATACTAATAAGACTACTACTACTGATAAGAACTTCATTCGAAAAAGGCGGTAAAATTACAAAATTATGACTTTGAAAGCTTAAGGTTTTACGTTACGTTTGTTGAAAAACATTATGGCGATCCGTTTAGGCAGTTATAATATTAAAACAATAAAACGTTTGCATCAAATAAATTTTTAAATCTTTTTCACAACTTTATTCAAAGTTACACTGCGATTCAATGTTACCCAAAATGACCGTAGTTTTATTGTAATTTACCGTTATGTTATAAACTTAATAAATAATTGACAATCAAAATCAAAAGTTTCAAATTAAAAAAATATTTTTTTTTGTATTTGCTTGACGCGAGGCCCCCTGCAAGCGCGAGGCCCGGGCGGTTGCCCGGTTCGCCCCCCCCTAAGGCCGCCACTGCCTCATCTGCATTTTTCACTGGAATTTACGACATTATGTAAAATTCACGTTAATGCGACATTATTGTGATATATTTACTTAGATTCGATTTTTGCTAAAATACTTGGGCATTTTTCATTTGTGTTGAAAATGTATACCTACTTCGCATTATTTAAAAAAGTTATAATCAGTGGTTATAATCGATTGCTTGTGTACTTGCGCACAACACTAGCGCGCCGGGCCTCTTGTCCGCATGGAACCATCCAAGATGGCGGCTTTTACCTTACAGTCACTTTGAATATGGCTGCGTTTTAAACATTTGTACCATTTTTACTAATATCGTTTTAACTACTAAATTCAGTAATTTAGCATCTTTAGTATAAACTATTTATTTAAGTTTTAAATAATAAGTAATGTGTTTCATGTGAAAATAGTGCTAAAAGTTGACAATATTCTAGATCCTTGAATGACCTTTTGTATAGACTTTCTTTTACCATATTGTTACATTATAGTTTCTTACTTTAGGTGTGTGAAGATTTAATATAAAGTTTTACGGACTAACATACTGTGATATAATTTATGTATCAGTGCCACATAAAGTCTGATATTCAGGTACTGTGCAAGAACTCCCACGTGGAAATATTTCACGTCTCTATTTATAGATTTACGAACTTGATTCATTCAAAATGATTGCTAAATTAAAAATCAATTGTGAGCCATTTAATTAAATTCACAGTCGCTAAATAATATAATTGCCACATGGTATTAAATAACATGCATATTTTTATAATATCGACATTTTAATGTCCGGTTAGGTTGTACTGTCACTTCATATTTTAGTGATGTTGTACGTGTATTATCTACATATCTCTATCTATATGCATAAGACAGTTCGTTTTCAATAATGGCCTTGATATTCATGAGTTGTATATAACTACTTCTACATTGAGTTTGAGACAAATTGTTGTTCATGTACCTGTTTGTCAGAAAATTATAATGTTGATTCAAGTTATCGAATAGTTTTACGAAGTAATGATTTTCATGTGAGCCATTCACGGTTGTAAGTATGTATTATTTTTCATTGAAATAATTTCACATTTGTTCTTTGCAGTGATTAGTTCAGTTGATAGTTTACCAGAAGCTATTAGCCCTTCAACTAGTCAAAATAATCAAGTAATAGGTGTGGAGCTTTCAACGAAGCACATAGCAACTCCTGCACCAGAACCAACTTCTCTTGCTGCCGAAGCTAATGTCAGTGTTGGTGTCAAGACCGAATCAATAGTTGAAAGTACACCCACTGCTACACAATTGTTATCGGCTAGCATTGAAAAAGTTGCTAAAGAGCAGCTTCCATCTCAAAAACCAACAGAAGTGAAAGAAGCCTCGAGTGCAATTGAAGCTCAGGCTAAATTAACACAGAGTATCTCCAGTGTGCTGCGCACCATACAACCTGATACTAAGATGAAAGATATTAACCTTAATACTAAGACAACAGGTTAGTTCTGTTAATATTTATTGCTTATGTAAAATATCTTTTTAAATTGCACTGCATGGTATTATTTGATCGGTTAGACACTCGATACCCAGTGGACTTGCATGAAGAGTTTAATGACAGTAGAGGATGCTTGTGAAGTGTGTTGGGCCAGAAACAAATGGTAGGCTATTGTCTCTACCCACTCTGTAGGGACAAAGGAGTAATATGGATGTGTATGTACATGACATTACTAAGCTTAATTAATCAAAAAGTATTTATTGATCACTGAATGCCCGGTTTTTTGTTAAAGATTAAGTCTAAATAAGACCATGCTTCTAATCTTACTGCCTATGCCCGCATGGATGCGTTTTTTTTACTATTATCTCCAGTGCTATTCAACTGATTATGATCAATGACATGTAAGATTTTAAGTCTGACCAAGACCTTTCAAACAAAAAACCCACATCAAAATCCATTCAGTAATTTTTGGGACCGTCATGAACAAAATTCATGAATTTAAAAAAATGTGTTCATAGTCATTCATTATATAACTAGCTGTACCCTGCGGCTTCGCCCGTGACATACTTCATCCCTGTGGCAGGATTTAAAGTATTCTATGCTTGTCTCCTAGTTCGAAGCCACCTCTCGACCAATTTTCAGCCAAAGCCAAATCTTGAGTTATAAATAGTGTAACTAACACAACTTTTTTTTATAGTATATAGATATAATCCAAGTATTTTTTTAAATATCTACAATGTACAGGCACAGCTTTTTACAATTTTATAAACACAAGCATAGTAAAGATAATCTATTTCATCTTTTCATCAATATCAAATTTAATTTATAATATACTGATGCCTTTTGCCCTCCAGAATCCTTACACACTTTATGAGCTTCTGCTGTCATTAAGCCTTTCTTGCAAGCATGCCAGTTTCAAGTGCTTTTGACCTGCCCTGTTTGCAATACATCACTTATATATGATACTTATATAGTATATATATATTTGTTACTTATATATATGATTATATACAGGATTACAGGAAAAGTCGTGCTAGATCCGTTCAGGGCGTGGAGTACCCATCCTATCTTAATTCACAAAGTTCTGCTGTTTTCTAGCTGTAAGCTAGAAAAAAAATGTTCTTCCTTTTAATCAAGTGTTGTTACGGGTTAGGCTCTGGTGAAGACTTTTGTTGCAGTGTTAGGGGGTTTATTAGCAATTGTTTGTTTAAAAGTCATATGTACCAACTAGCTTCCGCCCGCGGCTTCGCCCGCGTGGTTGTCGGTTATCGCAACCAAACATAGCCTATGTTCATTCTCGAGGCCTAATCTACTCCTATACCAAATTTCATCAAAATCGGTTCAGCGGTGCAGGCGTGAAAGCGTAACAGACAGACAGACAGAGTTACTTTCGCATTTATAATATTAAGTATGGATTTATGAACAGGGGTGGTGGAGTAGGGTGTAAGGTGGCCCAAAGAGCATTTCCCTCGCACCCCGGCTTGACCCGGGCCATCTCCGGATTCGAGATGGCCCCCTCGGGTTAGAAAACTAACCCTGAGCTCTAAAGTGCAATTTTTCTTTTCTGTTTCTGACTTATTCCAAGTATGGCCAGTGAGCCTTTACCTCTTGGATGCCAGCTGTGGTCCTCTCTCCACTTATGCATATTGTGAGACCCCTCCATCTCCATTTAAACATATAAATCACACTCTAGATTCATTTAGTCTGGTTTTTTTTTATTACATATATTTTTTTAGATATTTGACAATTCTTCATCATTTAATATCGAAATGAAGCAATGGTGACAATAATGTTTTGAATGTAAATCCAATTTGACCTTTATATGATGATTTGTTTCTGGCTCCGTCATTCTAATAACACAGTAAACATTGTCTTTGATAACAACTCAAGATTTGCAGTAATTAGATTAACCAGACTGATAACCGGACTACTGCTACGAAGCCAAGGTTTTGCCTAAAGGTCAATTAGGACATTTGTGACTTCTGCTTTCTTAGTACTCATAATGAAGTTATTCAGTTAATTATTTCCTTACAATACATTTTTTGCGTTGCCTGCGTTGTCCTGTATTAATGTGCTAAGAACGAATAGCGAGTTCAAATTGGTCCATTAAAAATCCCATTGACTACCAACAACCTACGACTCCAACTACCAAAACTCCATATTAAACTGAACTTTTGACAGCTAAATATTGACACGTCTTACATGACAGTTTTGCACACCCTGAGATTATAATTAGAAAAGTCTATATTGTCAAAAGCACTAAGGTTGAATTAGAAAAGTTAATTTATGGTCGTTAAGTTTTCTTAAATTTTCTTATGTCCCGCGCAACTTTCTTGACTTTTTCTTTCATAAGAACCTTCTCCTCACAATAACAAACACAACAAAAAAAGAATTAACGAAATCGGTCCAGCCGTTCACGCTTGATGCCGTGACCAAGGGAAATAGGGATTCATTTTTATATAATAGATATATAGATAGGTAGGCTCGCGTTTGACGTGTGGTACATTCATGGTCAATAGTCCTGTAGACTATACTGTATGTTCACTATTGGTTGGGAAGGCAGACTATTGATTGCCTTTTTTCATCACTAATTCACCTGTTAAGTGGTTGGTGGTATAGATTTTAAGACAGGGTAGTGTTATGCATACTGTTAAAGAGTAGAATACCATATTCCACTCTTTAGCAGTATGCATAATGAATGTATTGCCAAAAAGTTTTGTGCGAATGAATAGAATATCCAACATGAATTGTTACCATGTATGGATATTCTTCATCATCAATTTAATAGCTAAATATTCTCTAGATTCTAGATTTTCATAAATAATGTATATTGTCCTAGTGGTATAGTAACTGGTGTAGAAATATTAGCAGTATGACTATTGAGGACAAACAACTATTCATCACACTGGGGTGATCAAGAGTCCACATCTAAGAACAGTCATGGAGCAATTTATTATTTTTATACTGCACATTACTAAGGTAGCTGACAAACAATGAAATGATAAACAATCAAATGATATGATCCACATTATTGGTAGCAATATCTATTTAACCCCAATCAACCTGTTCATGCAACACTGATTCATTTAAAGTTCCTAAATCACTACTGTTTCTTTACTAGGCATTATGTTAAAGAATGAGTAAAAAGTATCTTTCAAGTCCCTTTTATCTGCATTTCTATAAACCAATTGTACCTCTTCACACAAACTTCACTGACTCTCATTACCACATATTCTTTTCATGATTAAGGAAGGGGATGGAAAGATTTCTCTACTCTTTTTCTTTTAAGTAAATGTGAAATTCTGATCCCATTCACCTAGGGGTATAAAAATCCCACAACCTTACACTGTCACTAATTGGCCAAGCTGTCTCAGAGGAGTTTGATAATGAACACATAGTATGTACAGTCGATAGGTTTTATAGGTTCATGGCATTACTTCATTCTTCAAAGACTAGTTCCTTCTTATTTCCATTCACTCTTATTCTTTTAGCTGTATAAGTCTCATGCTGTTCACAATTTTATCAATTGACAAAAACTGCAGCCACTCATCCTTGTCCGACACTGGTCTATAGGAGCCATTAGTTTGGAATATTATGAAAATTTCAGAGCCCATATAGAACCCTATATAATGAAGAAAGCTGTCCACTATACACAGAGGTAATCTTCACTAATCATTCACTTCGCACCCACCGGCGCACCCTGGCTTCGCCATAGTGCAATTATAACACCGTACCCAAAGACTTCAAAACTTTTCTTTCATACAAAGTTTGTTCTGACAATACATTTACATTTCCCGCGGGGACGCCGGCAGCCGGACGGACGATCCACACGCGACGCTTGCGGGCCACTTCGTCTATTTTCCCAGTTGAGAGAAGGCGAGAGTTAGGTCGATCCAGCTCTCACGGCATCCCGTCGAATCTTCTTGTGTCCCTGATGAATCTGATTACCTGTTCCACCTTCAGGGTACCTAAATCTACTTCATTTAGTATGTCCGACCCCATGAGCTCCCATCTAATCAGAGAGTACATAGGGAATTCAGCCAGCAGGTGGAAGCTCGTTTCTTCGCTCTCCAGGCACTCCAGGCACATGGGGTTGGATTTTACTCCTATCATTGTTAGGTGTCTTATTATTTCTCTGGCGAGCTTCATTTTTCCTCGAGAGAGTTGTTCTGACAATAAAAAAAACAATAAAAAGCATTATCCAATTTGGTGCAGTCATTCAAAAGTTATGCGCTTATATACATTTCGGTATTCATTTTTATTTATATAGGTACTGCATAAATAATGCATTATTTTATTACTATTGTACAAAACTCACTACTATATTCTTTTCATAGCATCTAATGTACATCTGAAAGAATTTCAGAAAATCTGAAATCCTCAAATGTGTTGCTTACAGTTGTTTTGTTAATTATTCTTCTAATAGATCCTGATACTGCGAACGGAAACTCAACCGAAGTTACTAAAACTGAGACTGTTAAGGAAGATATCAACAAAAATGAAAAAGTTTTAAAAAATTCTAAAAATAAGAAATCCGCTAACAAGATGTCCAATAATGATGTAAATGTGGAAAAAACTGAATCATGTGAAAATGGGAAAAATGAGACTGATAAAGTAGTTAATCTAGAAAAAGATAAAACTCAAGTCACAGAGGAAACGTCATTACCTAATATGCCTCTGCCTGAAGAAGACAAAACTGCAAAAGAAACACCTCCAGCTGTTTTTGTACCAAAATACAAATATGGGGAAGGTATATAAAAAACCGATAATATAATTTATTATCTTGTAGGGTAGTTAGTATGATTCATTATATTAATAGTCATTTCAACATTTTAGATCAATGGTCACCACTCAATACTGCTGGCAAAAAATGCTATGACATTGATTTACTCAAGCAAATCAAGGATGATCCACTTTCTAAAAATAAGCCTAATGTTCCGTTGTTGGAGCAGTGCAATGTCATTAGGGTGAGTTCTTAGTCCTGTTGCACTCTAGACACTTACTCATGAATTTTGTCGGTACATAATAACATCTTAATTGTTTAATTTTAGACAACTCCTATGCAAGAACCACCACTATTTACACCTAATTTGAGACCTATGAACGACTCACTGTTTCCACCATTTGCTAAGGGTGCTGGCTTGGGTTCGAGAAATAATATTCCCAGGGACGCTAAGAAAGATTTGAGGAATATGACACCAAGTGGTAATTATAAAATATTACTATGTTTTCATGTGAGAAATAAAATATTACTTCAAAGAAATTTAGAAGTAATTGGTGTGCTAACTTTTCCTACAGATTTAGATCAGTCCTAGATCCCGTCCTGGATGTTCTTTTATTACGATCTAAATCTACAGGAAGACTTAAATTATTACTATGATAATAAAATTTATATATGAGACGTCTCTTATAGGTAAAGGAAGTGTCAAGCTAGCTCCTAACACAGGTGGTAATAGCCCACATAAACCAGTTATTCATGTATCATTATCCTTAAGAGAGGAAGTGAAATTAAATGAAGTAGATTCAGCATGGAAACCGACCAGATTCCGTAAAGACAATATGACAGAAGAAGATCAAAGAACACAGGTACATGAGTTTACAAAATTACTTTCTAAATTTACAAAATAAAGTTTGTCTTTGTTCATTTCTTTATATCTATCTAAACCATACATTCTTATTTCAGGAATTATATAAAAAATTCAGAGGTATTTTGAACAAGTTAACACCCCAGAAATTCGATACATTATTGGATAGAGTCAAACATTTGGAGATCAACAATCAGAAGCGACTTGAGGGTGTCATTGACCTGGTATTTGAAAAAGCCCTTGATGAACCTAACTTCTCTGAAGCTTATGCTGCTATGTGTAACAAATTGTCTGTTCTCAAGGTAATGCAAATTTAATTTTTTCATTCACTTGAAAATTGATCTGTATTTCTGTATGGATTATACAACCTACTTTTCTTACAGGTACCTGCCGATAACCCAACATCTCCTGATAAGTGCGTGAATTTTAGAGCACTTATCATCAATAAATGTCAAAACCAATTTGAAGCTCATAAAATTGATGATCAAGTGTTGAAATTAGAAAAAGAATTAGCTGCATGCACCGATCCCGTAAGCTATTTCTATTATACTTTTTATATCAAATAGCTTGATTTAAATAGATGGTTTATTATAATGTTGTTGTTTTTAGGCCAAAAAGAAGGAGATTTCAATAATGCTTGTAGAAGAAAACAGAAGAGTTAGAATGAGATCTGTTGGCAATGTCAGATTTATTGGTGAGTTCAATAAAATTAGTCTGGGTTACCTCTTAAAATATTTTAGTATATGTGTTCATTTCTAATGTATTTTATTTTACGTATTAATTTTGTGATAAATACTATAAGGTTAAACCCGCACTGCGAAATCACAGCGCGATTATTCACCCAAGATTCCGAAAAGTACTAAGCACTTGCTAATAGTGCAAAAATAATTTCGCTACGAAATCCGTGTTTAGCCGCTCCGCATTGCATTGTAAAAGTTGCGCGAGTGTTTTGTTCAATATTATGCAGGTGCTTACTAAAAAGTAACGTAGGTATGATAAATTATAAAGCACAAAAAATTTCGCTGTGCGGGCTTAGCCTAAGAATGTTTTAAAGTATAAATTTTGCAAAGCGAAAATATACTTGTTTGTAAAAATGTAGCCTGTGCGATTCAAATGCTATCGAATTGTAAGAAAATTGTATGTGACTTTAATTTATATATGAACCAATGTCTTTGTTATAGGTGAGCTGTATAAATTGAAGATGTTGACGTCTAAAATTATGGATCATTGCATGAAGCAACTCATAGAAAAATTAGAAGAAGAAAAACTAGAGTGTCTGTGCAAATTACTTACTACGATTGGTGAGCAAGTCGAAAATGAAGGCAATGGTCAATTAGATACAATTTTCAAGAAAATGCAAGACATTGTCGATCGCAAATCAAATAAAATTAGCAGTCGTGTGAGGTACATACCACTTATATCAAACTAGTATACAATCTCACAATAAGCAAATAGTTAATTATCCTAATAAATTCACGTGACCAAAGGGCTGGATTCTTTTTTGCTCAAAGAATCGGCATTGCCATTCAACATGGTAATGCCGCCAGCCTTTTGGGTATGTTACCAGTCGACATTGATGGGGAGGAATTTTTCGACACCAGAACTTTTATTTGTTTGTATATACTCCTTCCTCCCTTTTTTAATAAAAATACTCTAGTTTATATACTTAGGTACCTACCTATTTTGTTATTACCTGTAAAAAATAAAATATCCTAATAAATTATCTTTTATAGGTTTATGCTCCAAGATGTAATTGAATTGAGGTTGCGAAAATGGGTTGCCAAGACTGTTATTGATTCACAACCAAAAATGATGGATCAAATTCAAAAGGAAGCTGAACAGCAACAACGTCACATTGAGGCAAGCATTTATATTATACAACCTTTGCATTTCATGCATTTAAATACAGTATTCCGATTTTATTCCTATTGCCCACTCAGACTCGGGCCTCATGGTGACACGCTTAGGTAGCAATACTACCCATCTACTCGAAACATCTAATCAGCAATATGGATTTTTCATAATTCGTTTACGTAGCAAACAGTATCAAAATGTCTACATAATTGGGCATGTCTACATAAATCGGGGGACACAGGCAAAACTAATCTCAGATGGCGTCAACATCGCTGGTGCTTGTCAAAACAAAATAATAGGGTTATGTATGTTTTGACACTGTTCATACATGCGTTAAATATGTTATGTATGTTTTGACACTGTTCATACATGCGTTAAATATGTTATGTTCCGATACACTTATTAACTTACCAGTAAGCCTGCTCTCAACATAAAAATCATCAGCTTTGAAATGGGCGCTACATAATTATTGTAGCAGACGAATTTAGTTTCCAGTTTTTAATACGCAGGGCTTTAATCCACAGCTTTCGTCTTATCTCATCCATCAGTAGGGAAACGATGAATACGATGAAACGTTTATTTTTACATTGAAATGCTCTACACAGTGTCATTATTATTTTCACAGAAGAATTCTTATAATTACTAACAATTTGTTGTGTAAAAACAACACCAGTGATAATACGCCACTTATCAGGATAAATAAGTAGTGTCTCCTCATTAAATTTTTTAAGTGTAGTCACAAACTTAATATCATTTAAAAATCCATTCCATTCAGTGATATATTATAAGTTTTGGAGGTCAAAAATGTCTAAAGTAACCCAAATATCAGTTATGTTAGTTACTTATTATACATATAAATATAAATTAAATCCATTCACTTTTAGTTAATGAACGCGTGCCCAATTGGCGGATTCCGCGGTCGAGATGAAGGCGGACGTGGAAAGCGCGGTGGTGACAACCGAAGGCAAAACACAAACAATAATGCATTTATGGATAACACTTGGAAAACGTCCAGGGCTCCCGTGGATACCTTAAAACTTAAGTCTGTGACGCAAAAGGTAAGTTTAATTGAATTTATATTACAACATAGCGAATTTATTGTTAAAACTAGCATATGCCTGTGGCTCCGCGCGCGTAGATGTCTACCGACATCTTTTTCTTTTTTCACCCGATTGTGGTCAAACTTGTGTAAGATTTGAAGCTTCTAAATTTAATCTAAATCCGTAGTAGTTTTTGCGTCCATCGTAAACGAAAGGACAAGTAGACATCCAAAAATATGTTCAGAATCGATCATATAACATTTAAATATTGCCAATGTACAGACACAGCTACTTTGCTATTTTATAATAGTATATGAAAATGTTAGTTAATGAAAATTTGATCCATATGAATGGGTTCACAACATATTATTGAATTGTGTTGGAAAGAACTAACACCGTGTGCTGTGTATAATAATGAAATATTTTATGAAGATGGAAAATTGTCCGTCTTTCTGTCTCTTTGGTCCGCATAATCTCCGAAGTGGGTATGTCGAATTTGACGGGTATTTTATTGCAGATAGCTAATGTAATCAAAAATAATACCTGGTCTGCTAATTGGTTTTTTTCACCCCATCCGTCGGCTAGACGGCCTATCTCTAGTGTTAATGTGGCTTCCCCGTTTTTTGATTGACGTAAATAATGTATATGTTACACTTAAAACTAGTTTTTAGATAGAAAGTGTTATTCCTAGTTTTTATTTTTTTTATTTATTCATTTACTAGCGACCCGCCCCGGCTTCGCACGGGTGCAATGCTGATACAATGGTATATGATGCATGTATTATACATATAAACCTTCCTCTTGAATCACTCTACCTATTGGAAAAAACCGCATCAAAATCCATTGCGTAGTTTTAAAGATTTAAGCGCACATAGGGATATAGGGACAGAAAAGGCGACTTTGTTTTATACTATGTAGTGATATATTGAGTAAACATTACAAAATAATTTAGTACCAGTAAACCGGAATGGTTTGTATTGGTACTCACATTCGTACACTTAAATCACAATATAATATAATAAGCATGTGGGTAGTTACTAATTTTGCACATGATAACAATATTCATTGGCATTAGTAAGATAAATTCTTCGTGAACCTTATATTTATTGGTGTAAGCATCAATTCGCAACGGCAACCGGTCGGCTATTATCTTCTTACTTGTGCCGTACCTTCAACCGGTTTTGTATTACCGTGGTTTGTTATAAACTATTACATACAGGCTGTTTGATGTTATGATATAATTTTTTATATTTTGTTTTGTAGTTTTCATTATTAATTTCTTGTATGTATTCCTGATCTATTTCGTTAATTAGCTTGGGGACTAAATATTCCATTGTCCGTCGACCGTAAAAGTTTTTACATCTAGGTACTTCTAACCGTTTCTCAGTAATTTTTCTAGTTGTAATTTTATGTGTTATAGGTATTTGTATGTCTTTATTGTTGTTTTGTTCTATTAGGGTATACATTTTAATTTTCGTCTGAATGGGAATTATGTTGCAGTAATTAAAAAGTTCTAAAGGGTTCTTTGTATTTTTGCCTTATGTGATCGGGTACTATGAGTTTCAAAAATCTTATTTGTAGGTTGAAAATTCCATCAATGTGTGTTCTAAAAGTCCTGCCATAGCTGGTAATACCATATGATATTATGGACTCTGCCAGAGCAATGTACGTAATTATTGCGCAGGATGCTATACGGTATTTTTGATTTTATAATATAAAACTTTGCCAAAATAGCTCGTAACTTCTCACATACTGAGTCTATGTGATAGCTGCAGTTAAAATGGTTATCTACAATAAGTCCTAAGTAAGTGTGATGCGTAACTTGGCCGATAGTGTCACAAGCTCATAATTTTTATCTCTCATAATAAGGTTTTAAGTGTAGCATTATGTAGACAATCATGACTGTGTGCGATTATTTGGAATGTATTTGAGGCTTTTAAATGGCTTGAATGGACATGTATAATCTTAGTTTTGTTCGCATTTAAAACCAAACCAGCGCCGTGAGACCACTTACAAATTCGGGATAAATCATGTTGTAACCATTGTGCTGCTACGTTGATATCTTTGTCAGCACTAGGAGGCACGTGTCACCCGCATACTGGTTAGAACTAGTTAGAACTAGTTTTTACTGTGTGCCTTTGTTAAAACTAGAATTAACTAATATTCAAATAGAATATCAGTTAAAACTAGTTTTTACTAGATACAACGCGTTTTTCCAAAACGATTCAGTCAAAACTGTTTCTGATCATCGTACTTTATTCCAATTGGCCGCGAGACGTAACCTGATCATTCTCGCTTTGTTTTTATTCCGATAAGCACGTATCGCTGGATCGAGCGAAGCGAGCTCGTGGACACCGCGCTTGTAACATAACACGAAGGGTTCAATAAATATATTTAAAACTAAGTATATCTTATATTCCCAATTATTTTTTTCAACTTACTAGTTTTAAATACATCTCGATGTGACAACTAGTTTCAACTGAAAATCAAATATATCAGTGGTATCAAATTCTGGTTTTAACTAGGTATTTCTAGTTTTAACAAAGGGCATGAAGTTAAAAACTAGTTTTAACTAGGGAAAACTAGTTCTAACGAAAAACGGGCTTTAACTGTAACATATAAATACCAATTGTTACTACACATGCCCACGATTATAATAGTCCAAGATCCCAGAGCAATCAGACATAACTTATTTTCACACGGATGAAACCTGCAGTTTTCAGTAGCGTCTCGTGTGCCTTGAATACCTACGCGCTTTGTGAAACTTGCCGAGTGACACCTGGGCAGGTACCAGGTGAGAAAGGTGACTAAAAATAAGTGTTATGTAACTTACACTTACGTACGTCTTACGTACCTAATTAACAGTTTATTTACACTTCCCTATACGAAGCAACTGCTTGAAAATGCAGTCCACCAACACGTTCGATACCTACGTAAATGGACACGTTTCATGTTAGGTATTGTATTTAACTTATGTCTCTGTCACTTCTCACTATTTCACTTCTCGCTTTTTCTCACCAACCGCTGACACATGGTGCAGGGCGCCGACTTAATTTGACAGGTGTTCACTAAAATAAATCATCTGTCCTTTTCTATCTGATAATGAAAGAAACAGATGCAATTAGAAACTTTTATCCGGGGGCATGACGGGAACCACGTGGTTCCCAAACCCGAGGGGGCCATCTCGAATCCGGAGATGGCCCGGTTCAAGCCGGGGTGCGAGGGAAATGCTCTTTGGGCCACCTTACACCCTGGCGTCAGAAGACCCTAGACGGCCTGCGGTTTTAGTCGGCAAGAGTCCGACATAACCTGCCCCGCGGACCGCGGGAAACAAAAGGGGTTGAAATAGGGATTGAAAGTTTATAGGGGAATTTCGTCCGTTTTCGAGATAGAAGTATGAAAGTTCATACAGTTGCTTCTGGTTAAATAATAAACATACACGTGAATCGCGGGTTTTCATATTTTCACTCCTAAGGGGGCAAATAAGGGTAGAGAAATTTTATCAAAGCCCGCTAAGCTTCTATCAAAGCATTTGATGAGGCCGTCAAGCTGAGAGCTACCATTGGCACCATCAGTGTTTGCAATGGTGACTCCCATTCCAGAGATTTTGCCCTTAACTTACCATCAGGCGAGATGAAGTCATGTTGACGTGTCCGACATAAAAAAAACACTTTCACGCAAAAACGGTTGAACGGATCTGGCTGAAATTTGGTACAGGGATAGATTTAAAGTTTGGAATAACACATAAATTAATTTTATCCCTGGAATAAATTACCATTACTTTGAGGCGCATGCGCATAGTGATTTTATCCCTGGAATAAATTACCATTACTTTGAGGCGCATGCGCATAGTGCTCTCGCCCTCATACTTCTGGCTGAATAATTTTTGTCTTAGTGGATGTTTGGTCACTCTAATTTGTCTGACTGTTTGAATATAACTTTTAAATAAATACTTCAATAACATATTAAAAAATCAGACATGTAAAAATAAGTAAAGTTCATTCATTTTTTGGGTAGCTTTAAAGCGTCTGACAAAAGCTCTGGTCCATCAAAAGTGTCTGACACTTATGATATTACTTTAAAATAATATTCTACATGACATATAAAAATCAGCCATGTGAATTTAAGTTACATAACACCTATTTTTAGTCACCTTTCTAACCTGGTACCTGCCCAGGTGTCACTCGGCAAGTTCCACAAAGCGCGTAGGTATTCAAGGCACACGAGATGCTACTGAAAACTGCAGGTTTCATCCATGTGAAAATAAGTTATGTCTGATTGCTCTGGGATCTTGGACTATAAGTAAGAAGAATGAAATTCAATATTAAAAACCCCGGTGAGGGTTGGTGCAATTGGGTTATGGGATTTTTTTAAGAATTTATGCCCAGGTGAAGCCGGGTCCCAGGCCGCTAGTAGTCTATAAAAAATAATTTACGGAAAAATCTATTCAACGCAAGCGTAACCGGCTTAAATCTATACATACGAGCCATAGCATTTTATACAGTCACAGGTGGTCGATTAGTATATTTTGTTACTAAACGACCCATCAGATGTACAAGGTGGGTGGTTAGGAACATTTATTCCTAACTAACCAACCAGGTGGACAAATCTTACGCATGTTTTATCACAATCAGTTGAGTAGAACCGGAGTTATGGTCAAAAAATGCGAAAACTGACATCCACGTGTGTGGAGCCTTATAATATCTGCCAGTTTAAATCCCGTTAAAATCGGCCAACTATTTCGGCGATTAGCTAAACAGACCGCTAAAATATTTAAAAATTGTATTTTTGTTATTAATAACAGTACGGTTCGTATGTATAGGTGTCATATGGGTGTACCATTATGAAATTATATAAAGCTTTTAAATTAATATTACAAATAAACAATTCGATTTCATTTATTTGTATAGTTGCACTAAGTAAAATATTGTTTACAGAATCTTAGTAATATCAAACTGGCTCCTCACAACTCATCGTGGAACCATGGCTCGGGTACCAAAAACACTGCTCAAGCTAGCAGTAATATCAGCCTCACCAAAAATAATATGTACAGTGTCCTTGAGAATACTCAAGATGATCCTACATCGCTTAGAGGTATGTAATATGTTTTCACTCAATTCATAATAAAAATCATCACTGTACAACATAACTTTATTATTCTTTATTTAGATACTTATGTATTAAATTATTTATAATATGGTTGTTGTATTTTAGGCAGTAGAGACATGGCGCCTAGCTATCACTCCAAGGGTGCATCTATAGAAAGATCTATATTTAACTCTAGAGGTGACTTTAGTAAGTAAAATAATCAATCTTTATATTTACCGCCGTTAGTCATTGTAATAATACTAAAATCAAATATTTTTATAGCAAGCGGAGGTGGCAGTCGCTCTGGCTCAGTAGGTGTGGCTCGCTCTAATTCGGGAACACGAAGATCGAATGCGGCTCCGCCAACACCTACAGTAACCAACGAAGTGCCAACAGCACCTGCGCCCGTGGCTGCTCCCATTCCTCAGGAGCCTTTGCCAGAGTCCAAGAAAAAATCGGTCAAGTCTATGATAGACCTTAGTCTTATTAACCCAGATGATGACGAAATGGTGGCTGAGGTCAAACAGCTGTACCCACCTCAGTACCATGCTGATGTAGTTAGTGAGATACTTGAAGTTGCAATGGAAAAGTGAGTAATTTATTCCTGGTAGATTCACTATGGTTTACTTTGTTATTGCTACTTATATTTTATAAATTCATTACTTTTTAGGGCAGCAAAGGAGTTCGGAATGATTGCTAAATCACTACTACATTTAGTAACCACCAATACGATCTCTGCTGACAATTTTGTAGCCGGGATGAAGAATATTCTAGAATGTGCTGCCGATCTTTATATTGATATCCCAATGTTATATGACAACTTAGGCAAACTTATTGCACCACAAATCGAAAAGAAGGTAACACGAACTTAGTTTTATTGCTGTTGTATAGTTCGCGTCAAACGCAAACTTTTTGGCCGCTCTGAACATAGCTGCGAGTTCATACTTGCGCATGTACAATCGAGATGGCAATACATACACTAATAAAAAATTATCCATTTCAGCATATCACGTTTCTACAGATTCATAGACTTTGCGATAATATAATCGCTTCGAATCAAGGACACCTACTTCTGAAGGCTACTCTCAAAGAATTAAAAGAGACTATGGGACCTTCTTTTGTCAAAAGCAAATGGCAAGAGTCTGGGCTTCAACTTAGCCAGTGGATGAATGAAACACAGGTACTTTACTTTAGCACGAGCAAATAATAATATTAATAACTCATATTATGTTTCAGATCGGGCAATAACCGCCTGAGAGTGATGCGCTCTGTGAATCGAGCATTGTCGGGGACCGACATTAGTCCTCGGGAATTTATATTGCGAGTCACAGAGTGCATAGACTTTCTGAAACAAGAAAAATTATGCGTAATAGGCAAACCGAATTCGACGCTGTAAAAAGATATTGGATCGTTATTCTCAAAATCGCACCTTCCAAAGGGACGAAAGGTGGATTTACAGAGGTTGGGAGTGCCCTGACGGGAACGGGACTGACATGCGTCGACTGGATGATGATGTTACTGTACTAGTACTTGTACTAGTTCTTGCGTAGCATCGCCTCGATCGCGGTCGACCCCTGTCGGTCATACAGAGAGTGATTGGATGTGGAAGTATATATATATATAGTATAAGTTATATGTATAATATGTAGTCTGTTACCTAATTGGAGATCTGCGAGACCAGACGGAATGCACAATTTTAGGTTAAAATGGTTCAAGGGCTCGCACTGCCGTTTGGCATCACAATTCCAATCATTCCGTGAATCAGGATCTCTGCTCAGCTTCATAACTACTGGCGTAACCCACCTTCTATATAAGTCCGGTAGTACCACGGACCCTAAACATTATACACCTATTACGTGTCTACCTACGGTCTATAAGCTTCTTAGTATAACTTCTTCTATTCTGAGATAAAAAAAATCAATTCACTTATAGTCGTTCCACTCCTTCAGTTTGCGTTTGACAGCAGTTTTAGAATGTAACTGTTGCATTAATCGTACAAGTAAACTTGGAAATGCGTGACCAAGAAATTATATAAACTGGCGTATCATATATATCTACCCTATTTATAACTCAAATGCTTTAATTGTTTCGGTTGATTTTAAATTTACGATTATTTGCTCACTCAATGAAAACAGCTACGCTCTACCATACCTAGTGTTGGGATCGAATGAAATCGCTGCAAATTATGTTACACCAAAATAATCGTTCACACTTACCTACATAACGTCATCATAAAAGTTGTAACATGTAAGCTTTGTTTTTATAGTAGTTAATCGCAAGGTAATTCCGCAAAGAATTTTTACCATGACAAAATAAATGAGCCTAAACTCGATAGGCTTATCTTATTGGCGTGAACCTTTATCAGATGATCGGTATAAACAGCCTATAAATGTCGCCGAATAATTGATACATTGTACACGAAAAAAGAACGTTTATTACAAAACATATCATTTTTTAGGAAGATCAAATAATAGCCAATATTTAATATTATCATTATTATAAAAATAAAGCTATTTTTAACAGTTTTTATTGCGAATTATTTTAGTCAATTACACATCTGGCACGCAAAAGAAGTATAAAAATATATAAAATATCGAGAAGAAATAAAATATCGGAAGTTTTAAATCGATTGCAACTTCTTCAAAGACAAAGTCGATTATTGTTTGAAATTGGTCAGGTTACGCATTTGGACATAACTATTTGACAGAAAATTGAACTGTCATACGCAAACTGAAGGCGTGGATTGACTATAATTTGACAATTCTATCATGTCTATCCCTCAGAATAGATTTAGAAGTGGGGCTCGTGATACTACAGAGCTCCTTATAATTGATATGGCCATTTGCCAACAGGCCCGCCATAATCGCACTGTCGACATGCTGGATAAATTATAAAAAAGGCCTATGACTCCGTGGCACATACGTGGCTTTTGGGACAACTGTGCCTTCATGAGGACATGTATGGGGCAATGGAGTGTGGTTGCTATCCATGGTGTTCTGATGAAGATTGAGCGGGGTATATTTCGGGGCGATAGTCTTAGTTCATTATGGTTTTGCCTGGCACTGAACCCTCTCAGTACTATACTGGACACTTCAGGACTAGGATTTCGATTGCGGAGAGATGGTCAGATGATATCTCACCTCCTTTACATGGATGATCTGAAACTACTTGCACCCACCAATCTTCTGTCACAATCTGATAGAGTTATTGAGGCTAACCGAAACTTTTAGTACCAGCTATATCAAGATCTGGGTATTTCGTCTTTTATCGGGTGGCAATAAGGTGCGTGCCTGTAAGGGTTGAGTCATGCCGATAATAATGTACTCTTTCGGCATACTCAGATGGACTCGGACTGAACTAGATGCCCTGGATAGAAAAGGCCGTATGGTTCTCACTGCATACCGAATGCATCATCCGCGTTCATCTGGGATTAGGGGTACATACCACGGAAATACGGGGTTTGTAGTTTTTCAAATGCCAAGATCCTCTATAACCGTGAGGTATGCAACCTCAGTAAATACGTCCTTTACAATTGCGTGGGTATGCATCAAGATGTAGTTAAGGTCGGACTCACCCCCTCTCGGTCTGGCTAAAGAGAACTGGCGCAAACCTGTGGTATTAAGTATTGATGACCGCAACGGAAGTGCAAAGAGTTGCATGGACGTTTCTATCGGGCTCTTCACGGGCCTGATATAGATATACCATTATCTTTATTTTGGCTACGTTTCGGTGAACTATGGGGAAACCGAACGGTTTGTCGTTGCTATTATGGACGAAGTTGTGATGACGAATAACTATCGGAAGTATATCCTGAAGGATGGTACGGTTGACATATTTGTCGGGCGTGCCACCGTCCCGGGGAATCCCTTAGACATATTATTATATGTATAAACTATATATATATGTAACAACCGGAGATTATAATAATCTCCGGTTGTTCTCATCTTTTCATTGTGATAATGGATCGATCAGAACGCCGTGCAATAATAGTTGATATCACAATCCCCATGACGAGAATCTCGTGAAGGCAGAAAAAGAAAAACAAAGTATAAGAATAAAGGAGAATAATAATAGCTTATTTCTCATCAATATTTACACAAAATGAAAGTTGTATATTATGCAAGTATGCATTATGATTTTCTGGTACCTGTGGTTCCAACAAAAAGGACAATTTTAAAGTAATATTAAGATATTGTAGACGTAGTAGGTATTAATATGATGGTTTTTGTAGATTGCTAAATGGTTAGAAGATAATAAGTTGGAATTTTTGGAAGGTGACTCTAAGGTTTCTGATGACACGAAGAAGATATTGTCGCCAGGTCAAACTCAAAGCAAGTTAAACCAACTCATGAATGCTGATGAAAGCTGTGACTGTATAAAGGGATGGGTTAAGGTAAAATATAATTTTCATTCAATAATCTAGAGGCACTAGTGTTATAATTATATAATATTAGAAGCAATAGATATAATACTAAAATACCTACTTTTAAATAGTTTTTAGCAAACTGGCCAGACGCGTCATATGCGCAAAGGTCGATTTTATGAGCAGGTGGCGGGAGACGCGGTTGCGCCGTCGCGGACATGATTGGTCCGTCACTTGAGGGACCAATCATATTTGTCTCCGAGAGACGTCTTGTACCGAATCAACGTTCCGTTCGTTCGTACTTTGAATCATTTGATTGGCTCAAAGTGCACGATGCGCGAACTAATAACCAGCATAATGAAAAACTATTTGAAAATATCCATTCCAATGTCCAGTTTTGTATTCTAGTTTGATATATTTCATTTTATAATTTGAAATTATTCAAAATAGTTCCTAATGATTGTTTACGCAATTTATTTATATAGGATAAATTTGGAAATTCTGCAAATGAGGACTGGTTTATGCGAGCACTGATTCAAGCTATATGTGAACATGCACTGTTTGGTCCTGAAGGACATGACGTGCCACACTTCAATCAAGATCGCATGAACAAGTATGCGAGTCTTATACACGACTTTGGAGAGACAAAACAATCTAGAGAAGCGAGTTGTTTATTCGGTATACAACAGCTAATACATAGGCTAGAACACCCTCAAGGTAGGTTTGTGTAACAATAAAATTATTATTATTTGTAGTGGAGCATATTATGATGTTTGTTTCTGTTACAGGTTTAACTTTAGAAATATTCCAATATCTTCATGAACAATATATAATCTCCTTAGAAGGTTTTCTTGCATGGGAGGCATCTGACAAGGAGCCAGAAGGAAAAGGTAACTTTGAAAAATATATTCATACTTTCTAGCTAAATCATCATCTCCTATTTCTGCCGATCGATCTATTATCACTGACAGGACTTGCCAATAAGCCTGACATAGTGGTAATAGATCGATGTGGAATGTAGATTCGGCGATTATTGTGCCGATAGTTGTATCAGTTCACGGACTGATCGCCAAGAGCCTCGACCAACATCTCAAGAGGCTCGCGTTAGGCAGTTGGATCAAAGACTTGATGCAGAAGGCGGTACTCTTCGACACGGCACGTATTGTGAGAAGATTCCTTTCTCTGGAGCCCTAACCACCGGTAGCTTGGTCCCTGTACCTGATGCCAGTTGGGTACTATATTTTATGTATTTTTTTATTTATATTTAAAAATATAATTTACTAGCTGTTGCCCGCGGCTCCGCCCGCGTGGATTTCGAATTGAGTTACATTATTGAAGTTTTAGTAAGGATCCCTAAATTTTTTGGAGATAAATTATAGCCTATGTTACTCACAGATAATGTAGCTTTCTATTGGTGAAAGAATTATTGAAATCGGTTCAGTAGTTTCGGAGCCTATTCGTTACAAACAAACAAAAAAACAAATCTTTCCTCTTTATAATATTAATATAGATAATTTATAAATGTAATATAATAAATAAAGATAATAATAATTAGGACTTGATTTTACTCAAGGCGGCTGCTTACACAAGACATTACTATAATCAAGTAATGGTAATCATCTCACGCCTATTGTTTATTACTGAAGGGCAGAGGTACATTTATACTCCTATTTCGCTTAATGATTGAATGACTCCTACTCCTATGGCCCGAAACCTTGAATGCAAGAAAAATAAACTAATTATATAGGTACATGTACTTCTCCAAGATATTTGATTAATTGGTATGTTTCCAGGTGTGATGCTGAAGGCGTTAACCTCGTTCTTCACAAACATTAAAGAGGCCGACAATGAGGACTCGTGTAGTGAGGACTGACGCGGGCCCTACGCCGCGGTCGCGGCGCCGCCGCCTCTGGCGTCGGTGATCGTGCCCGGGCCATCAACACCGCCCGAGACAGCACCTGCGTTCAATGTCTTATATATTTTTATATATTAGAATCATCCTAAATGGAACTCATAGATTATATTATTATTATTATTATGATGATAATGCTTAACCTAACAGAAGCTAGAAAAAAGTTGTATAATATTTTTTAATGCGATAGTTATTTATCAAGGTTTTAAAATAAAATTGCTTCAAAATTTTTATGCGTAAATTCATATCGTACCTTAATGATATTGGAGATGCATCACATTGATTTAACAATGGTGTTTTTTCCAAGGTACAATATAATCCTTATTTTACGGTTAAAATAATTTTATTAATTATGAAATCACAGAATTATGGTTTATAGTGATTTTTTTTAATTCTCTTAGTAATATAATTCAAAATATTCGTATAAAAACCAATTGCTTCATTCTCTGTTTTGCAAGATTTGCGATGACATGTTTATATGTATTTTGTTTATTATTGTTTGTACTGTGTTTATTTTTAATTCTAGAGACAGAATATACATTATTTCAATTTAAATTTATACACGAGGACTTTAAAATATGCTTTTGTCCTGATGCGAGAATAATTTTTTGAAGTAATATTTTTATGAATCTAATATGGTAACACTATTGTGCGCCCTATATCCAAGATACACTTTTGTCACTCATTTCTACAAGACTAACGTTAGCGAATTCGCGAACATGTCGATAGTAGACCTATCGACTCTCGATACGTTGACTGAAATGAATTTGAGGCAAAAGTTTACTTTCGATGTAATTCCAACTGCCAATCTTGTCAACAGAGAATTTAATATCAGTGATTCATAATAAATATTGTTCTCACTGAGCTTGGAACTAAATCAATTCTTGAATCGTCTATTCCGGTGTTGTTATTAACCTTTTGGACGTTAATTGTTTGCTTTTGTCGAGACCCACTGTTGACTCTGGTTGCAATTGTACTGACAAATGTGGTTGGACAAAACAGTAATTCTTGTAGGAACGATACGAATGAGATTCATACTTTGAAAGTATATATATTTGTTATAACACAATTCATAGTTTTAGGCATAGATTAAATCGTATATTGCGTTCAAAAAGGTTAACACATTTTGTGCTATTATAATACATCAATCATTTATGTCGGAATGTAACAAGTGACATGACTGCTATTTTTACATAGTGACAAGTTTTACAACAAATTATTCTTGCATTCTAGCATAGTTGGCATATTACAATTATTTCAATCAATAGAGAGATTCATTACGGAAATATTATATCCTAAAAGTTTAATTACATGATGTCTTATAAAACGATCGATTTCATTGATTTTATCTGCTTTTTATTATTTTATAAGTTATTAATTTCTTCATTATGTTTTATCAAAAGCTCCCAAGTTACAATATGCTTCTTTTACAATGTGACTTGATTTTAATACATATTTTTATTTAGTTTTAGTTTAATTAGCAGTGACTCAGTTAGCAGTGATATTTGTCTCAAATCCTTGGTGATTCCGTTTTAAAGGCACGAGGCGTGCAGTCGGCGCGATGTTGGGTTCGTCGCTGCAGCGCCTGGCTGACTGACTCACTCTTTACACCCCGCTCTGCATGTTATGTTTCATTTTAACTTTACTGTCTCCGCTGCTGAGTTTCTATTACTTATAGCTACTCTTGTCAGTTACTTTGTATGTTATGTAAATAAACTTTTTAAAAAAGCTAATTTTTACTGCCTGTTATTGAACACCAAAATAAAAGCAATAAATATTAATACAATATTCATATTAATAAAAGAAAACAAAAGCCTTTAATCAGACTAAAAATAGTTAACTTTTTATAATCAATTGAAATATTATATTCATCATAAAAATTAGCTAAAGAATATAAAAATATTAAAAAAAATATTTACAAACAGCAATTCTAAATCTGTCGTGAGATTTTTGTATATGCATAATCGTTGTTTTAATTTTTAGATAATGTAGAGTAAGTATTTATTCGGTACTGAAAATACTGCCTAATTCAGTTTGTACAAATAGGAACTTGGTGCAATCTGAATGTGAACTTGACAGCAATATTATATTTAGATTGAAATTAATATATACAAACCTATTTTACATATACATTAAAATAGTGTATAAGATAATTCACAATATTTTTTGCATGAAGACAGCTCGGCAACACCAATATATCTCATAATAATAACAGGGACATTTATTAGCTACAATATAAAAGAATATTTATACCTACTTAATAGTAATAGTTAAGTAATTCGTGTAGTCTTTTATAATAATATACATTATGTTATAATTAACATGTTAACTTGTCAGAGAATAGAACGGCGTAGATAGTACATATTTTATTTTAGACTGACAGTGGTCAAGTATGGTCGGTAGCGACTTATATTTTTCATGACAGGTAATTATTTGAAAAATAAAACAACGATATTGTTAAAAATAAAATGTTTAAAAGGAATTTTCCGAACTTAAACACTTAAATGTTAAATAAATCTTGCGTGGCACCATTGTCAAATTTTGCTATTGTTATCATAATAGAATAAGTAATGTTATTTACTTAATAACCGAAACATGTTAGAAATTAACATTCGACTTTTTCATTCCAAAGTATCCCATTACTTTGCACTATACTGTACAAAATCCACTTATTTATTCTAGGCCTTCTTCCTAAAATGGTATGTAAAAGTCTTTTTTCATGATGGATATTGTTACTCTTCTACGGAAGGCCTTTATTATCCTACCGCTTTTTGTATAAATAACTTTGATACCGCGCTATCCGGATCCTCGGCGCAGTTGCCGTCAGTTGTAATATTTTTTCTTAAAGTACGTACCTACCTACCTTTTTCTTGTAGTCTGAGGTATGTACCTACTTAAAAAAATACTCAAGTTGATCGCAATCGGAAAAATATTTTAGGAACATGTAAGGAATAAAAAATTAGCAATAGTATATAGCAATACTATGCTTATAATAATGTAATAACGAAATTATCCATTTACTATGCTTGCAAGTTCAATATTTGAATTTGCTGAAAGAAACTAGTTACTCTTGTTACTTAATTTGTGTTTTACTAGATTACTTCAAAAATCATAATGTAATTATACTATAGTTATATGAGCTAAGTGATTTTTGAAGGCCGTTTATTTTTGTAATAATGTAGTAAATTTACGCTCTTTTATCTAGATAAGATACATAACTAATACGGCAGCATCATTATTAAATAAATTATCCTTATTATTAAAATAAATTGTACAGTTCACTCAAAATTATGAATTCACCTGTAGGCATAGTGTAATGGTACAGTCCCAAAGTATATTGAATTATACATGAACCAAAGGAACGCCGAGCATACGACATTCGAGAATATCCGTTTGTTTGGTAGGTATAGGTTGGTAGAATAAAAGCAAACGGGTTGAATCCATTGATCTTTACCGTACGCTTACAAAGGTTACACAAAAAAACCAATGGCCTTATTAGCATAGCTGGGCACCGTTAATCAAATAGTTAACTTCGTTAATCGCTTATCCGTTACTGAAAAAGTTAACTTCGTTAACAGTAGGCCACGTTCACGTAGTAACCCTATATAGTGCGACTAAAATGATCTTGATAAGTACTAGAAGTTCATTCCTAGTAAAATGAGTTACTAAAATAAAACACATTATGCAGTCAAAATATTGTTTCTGTTTTATTTATTAAACCAGGTGCAGTATAAAGTTTTGACCCAGATCTAGAATAAAGTTATTGAACCAGATCCAGAATAAAGTTAGTTCAAACTCAAACTTAATCATTTATTAAATTCAATCAGTTTCAGTGACAACTTCGCACGGTATACGTTAAAATATATTTCTCGAACACGGGATTTTCCCGTATGAACGCCGTGTAAACAATTTTTAAGTTTTCATAATAATTATAATTATATTCTGTTGTCACTACTCTATTCGATAAAATCTCGTATACGTTATACGGGAAATTAATCGCCGTGTGAACGTGGCCGTAGGGATCCGATAAGAAAGGATTTTCCGAAATTCTTGTCCTAGAAGTAGAAGGGTGATGGGGGCAAAGTTTGTATGGGACAACGCAATTTTTTAACAAAAATGATGGAACACCTATACTCAACACAAAATAAAAGGCCCGTTTTGACGTTTGTTCTCGTGGCGTAACTAGTTATGTACCTATACGATTCGGTATTCGATACTCAGGATGAATCGAATCCAGTTTGCATGGGGATTTAATCGATTTGAATATGTATGTAAACTGCATTGGATTAAAGTTCTGATTAGAAAAATTTGCTTAACCTTTGATTTGTAGGTATTTTAAGACAATACAATGTTATTAAAGGTCAATTTACTTATATTTAATATTTTTTTTACAATAACATTCACTCAATCACAAAAACAACAAGAATAATTAAATCAGTCTTCAGAATCTAAACACAAGTATTAAAATAAATAAAAATAAAAGTGCGCGTCGGACTTGAAAAAAAATATCTCACTCGATATTTTCTTTCCTTAACTGATTATTAATAGTCTGTGGACTACATGAAAAAATCGTTATGCACAGCACTTAGCCGAGTGGGCGGTACCTGTCAATAAAAAATGTAATTACCTTTAGAACATTTCAATTGATAAAAAATTAAGAACTTCATGGGCACGAACTGTCAAAGTGGGCCTTTTATTTTGTGACAACTATAACGGTGTTAAAAGGCGTAGGAAGTTATTTTGCTCTTTTGATTTAAATTATATTTTATTTTCATTCATTCATTTACATACCTATCGCGGTAGCCTAGTGGAGATACCGCGGTAGCCTAGTGGTCTGGCTAATGGACTGCTGAGACGAGGTCTCGAGTTCGATCCCAGGTTCACCATGCCACACACCAATGACTTTTCGATGCTTTTCGAAGTTATGTGTGTATTTATCGCAGGTTTATTAGTGCCTCGGAGAGCACGTTAAGCCGTCGGTCCCGGTTGCCATACAAACATCTATGGCAGTCGTTACGGGTAGTTGGAGCCCACAAAAGTCCAACCAGTCTAACTTGGAACTTCGATATCGCCATTGGTCATAATGACCATTGGTTGTGGAGGTCAGATGGCAGTCGCTCCACGGAAAATATCGAAGTTCAGCCGTATCACAGTTAGACTGGAAAGCAGACCCCAACTGAGTTGAGAAAAAGGTATGGTTGGCCATATTATTAGGAACTACTCAAAATTATGTTTCTCTAACAAATGGTGTAGGTACTGTAGGTAATGTAAATGTCATATAACTTTATTATTTACAACTAGCTGTTGCCCGCGGCTCCGCCCGCGTGGATTTCGAATTCCGTTTCAAATTCCTTTTTTCGTGCGGAATTTCCTTCGGATACCACCCCCGTCAGCCATCAGGAGTATTTAAGTTCAGACTTCACTACTCCTGATGGCTGAGAGCGTGCGTGAGACTTGAGACGGCGTGGCGTGCGGTTTTTATGAGGTTCGAGTCAGCTCCTCATAAAAACCGCACGCCGTCTCAAGTCTTCAGTTGTAAGATTGCTTAGAGCATATCCCGCGCTCCCCAGTTGACCCTGGGCCATCTACGGTTTTAAGATGGCCCCCTTGACCTCCCGAGCAGCGCCACTTCACCGACGCGGTGGGGTGTAGGGTGACAGGTGGCCGTCCTGTCACCATCGGCGCGTGGACAATCAGCTTGCCCCCCGCTTGCTCCCCACTGTACCCTCTGCTAGTCAGAGGGACACATGGGGAGCCCCGGAGCAGCCCTCTAGAGGGCCACTCCCACCCCGGCCGGATTGGCCGCAGGCAGCAGCGTCTAGTGAACTCCACTGCGGGTGACATAACCTACGACAAACTTATTATTTGCGGTTGGTACAGTAATCGGGTCTAGGGATCGAACCGCAAAATTAAGTTTGTTTTTTATTGTATGTACTTTTCCGGGATAAAAAGTACCTACCCAGTGTGCTGCCCAGGATATTGAAGAATAATTATACCAAGTTTCATCGTAATCGAACCGGTAGTTTTTGCGTGATGCCTGAACAAACAGACAGACAGACAAAATTTTTTTTAATCACATATTTGGGATCGGTGTCGGTCTAGTAACACCCCCTGCTACTTATTTTTTTGATATTTTCAATGTACAGAATTTTCACTTCTACAGATTTATTATAAGTATAGATTTCGGAAACCTTTACACCTTCGTCGTTAATCACCCTTCTTCCTCGTCGTTCCACCAACTTGTTCCACCAGTGGCACGAGAATACGCTATCGCAATGGACGTAAAAGATACCGAGCGGATTTTGATGCGGTTTTTGACGTGATAACGTCTTATAAATTGATAATACCAGCAACACTCATGAAAAATAGTAACGTTCCATAGTAACGTTCCACCTGAGCCTGTGCGTGCAAGCGAGAGCGCGCAACAAGCGATAGAGAGGCCCAAGCAGTGAGGCCAGAGTCAAAGCGTTGGCTTGTGACACATGTATCTCTCTTCTCGCGTGAAATAGTAAGGTTCCGCTTCTGTAGTGTATTTAATTTGGTATCAGCATTGCACCCGTGCGAAGCCGGGGCGGGTCGCTAGTATTACATAAAATAATGATTATGACGTTATCACGTAAATCTATCGTCCGTAAACCGACTTTACAGACAACCAATTTTTGTATTAGAAAGCTTTTGCTTAGACTAAAAATTTACCGTAGGTATGTTTGGTTGTATTTGGTTAAGTAGAACCGGAGATATCGATACCTCTGGGTTCAAAGGTCAAAAGGACAAAATGGGACTTTTCAGGAGAAGCAAAAAACTAAAAAAGAAAATATTTTTTGCTTTAACTTTTTTGTTTCTTGAGCTATTGTAATGAAACTAAGGAAAAAAGTGCTTAGAATTTATAGTACTTTCTAAAGCAGTTTACAAAAAAATCCCTAGTGCTATATTTACCGAGATAGATTTCCTTTACGACCATAAATTTGAAAATAAAAGTCCTTTACAGACGTCAAATTTCCACCCTAAATTTAAGCAAAGGGTTTAAATCTACTTCACTACACAATACTGAAGAAAATAAGGTAATAATCGACTATTGTAATAATTTTTAGGTCATAATAATCCCACTGCAGAATCATGCATGAATCGAATATTTGCTAAAAACCAAATTTTACGCATACTAATTATGATAAGGAGAACACATATTTACTAGGTTGCCTATCAAAATGTGGCCGCTAATATGTTTAATTCAATTACTGCTAATTCATTTTTCGGAAAAAAAATGCATCACATGGTTTTTAAATAAAATATCATCCACGTCACGGCAATACACATAGGGACTCTGAAAAATCACGGTTGCCGTTGCGCACTTCGCCGTACCTCTTCGCAGCCAGGTGTAAACAGGTATGATTTTGATACATTTATACGGTCATAACGGGCATTTATTATTTTTATATCAAATTAAAGCCCTTTTTTTTGTCTACTATGATATAGGGGAGACTGAGGATACTTGATCCTTACGGGAGACTAGGTACACAAGATTTACGGAACTTGTACAGGCCGTATCTACTTCTATATTGGCAGCATCTGTTGTTTAAGATACCCAATAACTTTCTATAGTTGTTACACTTATTACATTTGAGACTTGGGTAAATGGCGGGCGACCAAGTGATTGCTGCGGCAAAAAGTAAACTTTGGTGAATTTTCACTTCGACTAAACATATTTTTAAAATAGGACTTTTACGTGTGTATGAATTTAATACGAGCCATTACCTATATAATTATCGTTTTTTTACCTATAAAAGTGGCTATATAATAGACATTTCAAAATATTTTTGTTTATAACCTCAAGTAGCTAGGGGTATACTTGGTACACTCTATTATGGGACATTTGATCCACCTGGATCAAGTGTCCCCTCGCTTTTTTTCCTCAATTCATTGCAGATCAATATGCCCAGAGTCTACAAAACTAAAGAAGGTGCATAGATTTATAAAGAATTAAGTGATTTCGAAACTAAATAAAAGTTTATTCTATTTTTAGGACATTTTTTATCTAACACCTTGGTAATAATGGTATCATGTCACCCTAAATATGGGAGACTTGATCCCCCAAGATCGTCATCCAGACCGGGGGGATCAAGTCTTGCATATATACGGGACACATGATACAATTCCCTATTATTGCTTTTAGTCAAATAACTACGAAATTTAGACATTAATATCTTTGGTTCTCATAGCAATTATGAGCAAATAAATTTCACGTATTTCAGTACCAACGGCTTTTTAAACGGATACTCAATAAAAAAATTAGGGATAAAAAACAAAAGGGGGGATCAAGTGTCCTCAGTCTCCCCTACGGTTGCCTAATTAAATCTGGCCGCAAATAAGGGTTGCTGGCTGTTAAAGATGGTAAATATTTGAGATAGAGTGAAAGAGAGCTAGCGCGTAGAATCACTAGTCAGACAGGTTTTTCCCATTGGTTAGATTGATGGTCAGATTAGTCTGACCGACGGGAATTTTTTTTCCCGTTGGTCAGATCAGCTTAGGATTTAGTAAAGTACTGCTAAACACAAAATTCGATTCTTAAATACATAGTCATTTAAATAGGTTTTATTTGTGATATTATGGAGTTTGTTGACACTGGTTGAAACTTTTTGCAAGTTCTTTCATCGACATACTTCGGATTTTACTGAAAAATGATTTTAGTAAAATCACAAATAAACGGACGAAAAAAAATATAGTGAGAGACGAATTCATAATGGATTCACAAATGAAGTTAACTAATGGAGAATTAAACGTTGGTCATTTTTTAGAACGCTTAAGATAAAATTGCAATTATTATATTATTTAACTTTGCCAAAGTCTTAACTGTATTTCATTGTACTTTTTTCTACGTCTTTTCCAGTTGTCAAATAAATCTGTCCAGCGGGAAAAAAAATCCCGTTAGTCAGACTAATCTGACCATCAATCTAACCAATGGGAAAAACCGAGTCAGACGAGGATAGCGATTGCCAGCTGTATGACGCTTTGAAACCATTGCGCATGCGTTTGATTTCAAATTCCTTTTATCGTGCAGAAGTTCCTTCGGATTCCACCCCCGTCAGCCATCGGAGTGGTTAAGTTTGACTCGAACCTGATAAAAGCCGCACGCCGTCAAGAGTCTTCTGACGCCAGGGCGTAAGGTAGCCTATATAATAGAGCATTTCCCTCGCACCCCGGCTTTGTATAAAAAGTAGCCTATGTTGTCCTGTAAGCGATGGTAGCTAAATAGATAAGGACCATGAAGCTATAGATAAACATGGAGGCCAAACCGGGAAGAACAGCTTGATCCAAATACCTACATGTCTGTATCTCACTCTCTGTGGGCCGACTTCTCTTTCGTGTATTTGTACAATGTTTCTATCTTCTTATTAGTATCTCCTAGTAAATTATAGAAATAGACCATACTAACCAAAAATGCAAGTAAAACGATTTATAAATAACTCTATAGTTCGACTACGATTATTAATGTGGAAATTGAAAAATTATATGCCATTAATGGGTCAATCCACGGAAAACCAATAATTGCGAATATATGCTAATAATAAATTAGTTATCATAATAGCTTTCTTTTTTTACTTTGCATGACATTTCCTACATATTTTCACGTAAGGCGCCGGTATTTAAAACAGTACACAACCTTTATTAAATTTATTATTTCAATAAACACGCACCAAACGTCATCACCGTTTACAAAAAAAAGTCGAGCAATAAAGTTGCACAATTATTTCCCAAAAATTGTACTAGCACTTTCCGTTTTTTCTTTCATACTTCGAAAGTATACATTATCTACAATAACATAACGAACCATGATGTGATTTGATATCAAATATCATATAAAATAAATTAAATAAATTTTGTCACGAAAATTCGTCATCACCGTCGCGGCACCGTCAACGTTGTATTCCTGGCAAATTCTATCTACCTAGCTCGATCTAGACGCCCTAGACCTCCTTTCCCAGTCTCTCTAATGAAGCGGAGCGCAGCGCACTTCAATTTTATCCACGCAGGAGTCTTAAAATTTTCAACTTACATTGCTTACTGGCAGTGTGTCACGTATTTGCATCATCACCATCAGAGAAATTTAGGTAAGCACTAATTACTAGATCTTTTTAAAATACCCACGCTAACCGTAATTTATGTACAATACCATAAAAATGGTTGGTTGTGCTCTCTGCAGCATGGTATTTAGTTTAAAAAATCATAAGCTAAACTGTACAAATTACGACACTAATATTAATAAAATACAAGGGATCTCCTATCACATGTAAGTAGGTACATACAATATTACCGATTTATTAGTGTATTTTAATTAAATTAGTATGATAATATTTTTAAAATAATGGCGGCGGCAAAAAGAGATAAAAACGAGACAGAGATACTTTTTGATGTGAGCATGACAAAGACACAAAACACTGCACGCATAGATTAATTATTATCAGTAACTACAGATGCGACATAGGGTAATTTTCACTTTACTGCTTACTAAAGTAATAAATTGACCTGCTGTTCAGTTTGATTTTATTAGTTAAAATTTAGTAACAACATTTGTTTTATTTATTTTTTGTTTTTTTTTTTTAATAAATATTCTACGACATTCTACACAGCACTCCCTAGACCCAAAGTACCTAAGCATAGTTTAATTAGCTTGTGTTATGGGTTCTAGAATGCTGATAAACATACTTATATACTTTTTTTTTTAATAATTATACTAACCTAATTTTTTTACAAGGTTTCCGACTAATGAAGTTCGACTTCAAGAGTGGATTGCAATTATTAGGGAACAACGGAATGAGTTTGACTGGACACCTTCAAAAAGCAGCAGAATTTGTAGCAATCATTTCAAAGCCACTGAGAGATATTATACTTCGAAAAAAGGTCGAACATTGCTAAATAAACGCGAAAGTCGACGTCAACGCGGGCGGAGCCGCGGACAACAGCTAGTTTTAAATATATCTTGAGAAGTTTCTTAATTTTCTTTTTGAAATATTATCATTTTGAAATAAATAATAATGTTTTATTTTTTCATCGAATTTTATTTCTTGCCTATCAACGAAATACCCGTTCTGTTCAACAAAATCATAATCTATGTTCGAAGCGGTTCGAAGCTATCCTAGAAGCGCAATGATCCGAATTATAGCTATCCTTTTTACTCACGTGCTTATCCCATCTTTCGTACTACTTATCGCTAATTGACAACTATTGTGCACTTTATAGTTATGTCATAGACAGCTGGATCTGATTTGAGTCAATCACTTGGTCGCCCGCCATTTACCCAAGTCTCAAATGTAATTAGTGTAACAACTATAGAAAGTTTTTGGGTACCTATCATAAACAACAGATGTTTCCAATATAGAAGTAAATACGGCCTGTACAATTCCCGTAAATCTTGTGTACCTACCTAGTCTCCCGTAAGGATCAAGTATCCTCAGTCTCCCCTATTGAATAAAATGCTGCAATAGCTTTACCGCTGCAGTCTCCCGAGTGCCACACGTATTTTTTATCTAACAATAGTCGTTGTTAATATTCCTACCTACAATACCTACATACATGCATTTTCATTGTACCTACCTATACCTACTCATTCTTGACTTAGACTATTATATTACACTTTTACATCTCTAGTAAATGTCATTTTGACATCTGTCATAGTACTCATAGTACCCAAGCTACATTTTACAAAGTAGGTAGGTATAATGAATATTTTTTCTAATAACTTTGCATTATGTATATCGAGCATTACAATAGTTTCAGCATTTGCCTAGTGAACTGAGGAGTTCGTTACCTATAACATTCACATACTGCATACACGATCCAGTAATAACACCGTGCCTCTGACGAAATTAAATTTAGGCTGTAGGTATTTCAACCATATTTCAACGATAAAATATAAGTGATAACCGTTCATGTTTTTATCGGTGAAATCCAGCCTTAGTAGGTACAAATAATCCATTTCTTGTTAAGTGCTTCCGGGCGGCAAGAATATTTTCTTGACTAAGATGAATAGGTAATAATTTTCCTGTATGTTTTTGTTATTGTAGGTACTATTAATAGTACTATACCTACATTGTTATGCAATATTTTAATATAGTACCTACTTATTTATATTCTTAAGAACTAAAAAGTCTACTGAACTACACACTCGGTTACTACTTATACAGTAGGTACCTAAGTAGGTATGTATCTACCCGGCTTTTGATTAGGCAAGCCGGAAGATCGGCAAGTTTGACTTGCTTCGGTTTTCTGTAACTCCGATGTACGATAGAGAGATCTCTACAAAACCGAAGCCAGCCTATCTCAGCCGAACATTTTTTTTTATTCTTCCCGACGCGCGACGACGATGACGTGCCGTATCTAAATTTGTAACAGAATTATTTAACTCCTAATTGGGCCTTCAACAAATGACTTACGTGGGTACACTACATAAATACGAAAAACTTTATTCCGACAGTCACAAATACGAATTTCAAAATACCGATTTTCACAATTCCGAATGGTTCAAATTTCCGAATATAACAACTCTGATTTATAATTACTCCTGTTTTTATAATTCCGAAATTTGAATATTCCTAACGTTTATAACTACCTACCTACTATTGTCAAAATACCGAACTTCAATAGATCGAATAACAAAAAGTCCGACTTAATGATAATTCGAAATATCAAAAATACGAATTCCGATTATTAAAATACCGAAATATCAAGACTACCCCAAATGATTCACCAACAACAGAAGGAATCTGGCACTCTGCGGCTGCTGTCGCGGTACGCTTGCCTAGCTTGCTCGCCTTCGCACTTTAATAGTCAAAGTTCTAACCTAACCCAACCGAAGTGATTCAATAATACAGGGGATTTGCAACAAGCATGCAGCATGCAAGCAAGGATGCAGCAAGCAAGCAAGCATGCAGCATGCAAGCAAGCATGCAGCATGCAAGCAATCATACAGCATGCAAGCAAGCATGCAGCATGCAAGCAGACATGCAGCTTACAAACAAGCTTGCAACATGCAAGTAGGCATGCAGCATGCAAGCAGACATGCAACATGCAGCAATCATTGTTTCTGTGACGGCTCCGGCACTGCGGGGTTTGGGCGGCCCCACGCGAGCTTATCGTCGCAGATGGTTTTAACGCTCACCACCGCAGCTTCGGCTTGCTGGCCGGCATCGCCGGCCAGCCTCAGCCGTGGCGGCGGGCATTCAAACCACCTGCTCCTCAGCTCGCGGGCCGCCCCACCCCTCCGCGCCTACGCGGTTTTAAATTACACTCTAGGGTAGGGCAGACAAGACTGCGTGAAGTTAGTTTTACAGCAATTCGTTTCTGTCACTCAATTTTGTAGCACAACATATTGACTTTTAAGTTTATTCGAAGTATTGAAAATCGGAATGTTGTGTTTCGGACCGAGAACCCTTCGAGCATTTGACTCTTCGGACATATGAAAATCGGAAAACAAACAAATCGCATTTATGACTTTTGGCAAAATAAGTTTCGTGATTTTTAATAATAGACATTAAAATTCTTAGGTATTATGAAATTCGGACTTTTGAAAGTCGGAATATTGAAATTCGGAATAAAGTATTTCGGAGTATTTGGGTGTTCCCGACTTACGTACCTACCTACAGAAAGCATGATAACTTCTACAAATAGGTCAACAACTATATGTTATGGTTGCCTAAATTCTTTTAAAAATATCGGTATTGCAAAATACCGTACCTAGGTACTGCGCTACTCTACTACTACAACTATAATCTTATCCTGTAGCATTGCTGGTTATGTAGCCGCCGTAGCTTAGGTTGTGCTATGTTTGTGTCTACGGTAGCTGCCCACCTACGAAACTGAAACCTCTACAAATAGAAGAAATCAGAATTTTATGTATTTAAAAGAACCGGGTTCTTACACTTGCCTTTAATGAGGATAGTTGGTACCTACTGCCTACTGCTTGGTATATACATAGGTACCTATATTATTTAGTATTTAGGAAGTACCTATGTGAAGTTATTGCAGTTAAGATAAGGGTAAGACCGTAACATGTAGGTAGGGTTTAAAAAAGGGTTAACTTGTTTAAAAAAGACTTGGATGAATCAGTTTAAGATTGGATTTCACCAATGTCAGATTTCATGAAAATTTAGTTCCTTGGTGTACCTACCTAATGTACCTAATTCGTTGAATGCTAACGCATAATCAGATTCATCGGTGAAATCCAACCTAAGAAACTTAAAGTTTACTTATCTCATTCTTTTGATTTGCATCATAAATTCTGCTAACCGTGTTTTCAACGTACAAGATACCACCATCTACGCTGAAAACATGGCCGGCAGCATTTTTGGTTGCCTTCGTAGTTAATAACTTACTTAGATAAAAAGTAGGTAGGTAGGTACCAAATCGCCATAAAGAATCTTACATTAAATTTGATTCTCACATTGGTTGTAGAAGAATGATAATATATGGTTTTTGTCTATTCTTCTCGCAATCTACGGTCGGTATAAGCAATACCTACACAATTTTGTAGTTCACGGTATCTAACTTTGGAGTAGTGTGGGCCCCACTACTCCAAAACCTTGCCAAGTTAAATACTGTATGTACTTACACTATGCTTGTTTATATGCGACGCATTTTGCCAAGTATAGTGTACAGCATTTAACTTGGCAAGGTTTTGATGTATTGGGGCGTGGTAGGTAATAATGCAGATCAGTGAGTGGGGCCCACACTACTCCAAAATCTTGCCAAGTTAGATGCTGTGAACTATGATAATAATTCTTAGTTAAAATAAATAGTTTTTAGATGTGACGTAAGTTTTTGTTTAAAGAATAGGTAATCATAAGAAAGTGCAATTTGTTACTCTTTTATAATAAATACTTGATTTTTTTTTTTTTTTTGCTCCTGTACAGTACCCTACCTACCCGCTACTTGCCTTCCTTGACCTCTTTAGGTCGAACGCTAAAACCTGAGCGGGCGCCCGCGGGCGGACGCTCAATGAAAAATAGTTGTCGCAGCGCAGGCGCGTGCGACGGAGCGCGGACGCGGGCGACGGATTGTAACACGCGCGGCGGGCGACGGGCGCACGGCGCGGACGCACGCGACGGTCGCCCGCTCGCGGGTTGGTTTCAACAAATCAGTCGAGCGCCGCTAGATGCTACGGTCACACGCGTCGGAGGTTAGATGCCTATAAGTACAATCATGAACATCGATACAGAGCGTGTAATAATCGAAGTGCAATATCGGCCAGTATTATGGGACTTTGTCTTTGTACTTAATTTTAAATATTTGTAAAATTCGTTTTCATTGTCCCTCAACTTCGAAAATTTGGTTACGAATTCTCCGCTGAGTAGCCTGTTTGTCACGAACAGGTTAGGTAGTCGACGTTGTTTGCGCATACGTCTCTTTGCCAAATAATAAATAAGCAAATAATCCATGGTAATCTACTCGACACAACTGTAGACGCTCCAGATCAAAATTATACTGGCAGCGCTAAATGAGACGGACGCACGCGACGGGTGCCCGCTCGCGGACTCGTTGCCCGCGGCGGACGTCCGACGCGGGCACCCGCGTCCGCATCCGCTTGTGTTTTAGCGTTCGGCTTTAGGGTTTCGTACTCGTATCACTTCGTTGTCTGTCAGATTGTCATGACCACTTTCTCGAGAATCAGGCCGGTAAATATACTTACCTAAACATCTTTTTGGTCAACTTTGGATTTTCTTGCCGATCCCTTTTTAGTGATTATGTCTGAATCGAACCGATTAAAGTTGGAGTTCCGTCACGGGGATTTATGTCGTCACAGTAGGCACAACAGTGTAAGTATGTGTAGCATGAAACGTATCAACATGCGAAGTTGCGGTCTATCGGCATATTATTTAACTACTTACCATGAAATGCATTAATCCCGCAATCGGACCCGAAGACGACACACGTGACACTTCGTTCGTTCGTAGGTATGGGTCGGAAGTTTCGTATCGTAATCCAAATGCACTTTGCATAGTAGGTAGCCCATGGTATGGTATGTAGGTATGACTTTAACTACAATAAGCTAATAGAACCTGAACGTAAACCTGAATAATCAATACGTAGTACACAATTACGTAGGATACATAATTAATAAATAAATAAACAAACAAACAATCTAAATATTGAAGTAGGTACCTACACTGCGCGAAGGTGTCAAATTTTGTTTGCGTTTTCCCAAAAATATTATGTACCTAAGTAGGCGCTGCGCAAACGTGTTGCCGACACGGCACACCGCCACAGGAAACCGTAGTTGCTGTGTCCCGTATCGACAATCGGACACAGTTGCCGATTCCCTGTCACCGACACGGCACACCACAAGAAACTGTGGCTGCTTGTTTTCCGTAGTCTCATGATGGACATTTGTGAATGTTGCTTGTGTCTTCAACTGACGACTTTTAGTTTCCAGTTACCGACACCGAACACTTTTTGATCGTCCTGAATATAGCGTTAAGTGGAAGCAACTGGACTCACGTATGCGCAGGGAGTTGAATGATTTCATACTTGTTCTATAGAATTCAAATATTCATCGGTAGCTTGTGTCTGACACAAGAAACAAAAGTGTCTACGTTTGCGCAGCGCCTTAGGTATTTCTTTGCTTGAATAGGGGTGCGACTAGCTTAACATTATGCCAAGAGACAGTCTCTTCGCTCTAAAACTTCACATAATTTAATAAACATAAAATGTTAAATTTATGTTCTGTAGATTACAAAAATAATTATAGTAAGTAATGTGTATTAAACGAAAATAAATAAATAGTGCTAAAAATATACCTACTTAGGTAAATCAACTTATTTATTATATTTACATGATCGTTTTGAAATTTTTTAATGTTTAGCTACTTTTGAGGGCGATTGGCGACAGGCGACAGCGACAGCTCGGCGTTTAGACGCAGCGAGAGTAGCGAGCGTGTGCGTCTCCCCTAGCTTGTCGTCGCGACTCGGCGTCTCTGACGCCAAGTGTGCAGAGCTTAGAACACGCGTTTAGACGCCGAGCTGTCGCTGTCGCCTGTCGTCCAGTGTGCGCCTAGTGTTATAACAGTAATCAGTATTAAAAAAAAACTCGACTGCCAAAAGAGAAAAGAAAGAGCACTTAGATGTCCGGTGGTCTGTGGTCTAGAAACATAACAGTGGGGATTCATTGAAATATTAGATTGGCTGTCGAATTATGGATCCCGACTGTAGACAAGTGTCAAAAGTCTAAATCGCTAAGGGGCTGTCTCCACGGGCAAGAATATCGCGGCGATATTATCGTCGTACCACGTATTTCTAGGGGGAAGTTGTTATGTTTTTAGACCACCGGATCTAAGCGCTTGTTTTTTTTCTTTTTAGTTTTTTACGAAGTCGGGTTTTTTGATTTTTATACAAAAAAGAAACCCACAAAAAAGTTTATTGTGTAAAAGAGGGTACGTATTACTACACCTAAAGTTGTTGTAACTAATTTCAAAATAACTACGGTCATAAGACCTACTATAGTGGAGTCAATTTAATAGGCCACATTTGACAATTCATCAAAATTCAACATCGCAACCTTGTAACGGTGCGCCGCGGTGGGCATCAAATTATATATTTTTCGTTTTGTTAGAACTGCACAATTGCTTAACTTTTTTCAATTACTATTACATATTTATTGTAATAATGACAGATACAAGTAATTTTACGTTTTGCTTTCACCAATAAAACATTCTAAACATAATAAACAATTTCTGATCTAAAGAACTGAACGTCATTACCTTGTCATTACAATGTTGTGTCAGTTAATCCTTTTTCTTTTTAAACACTAGCATGTTACTCTAAAAATCGAAAGCTGATTAGTAGAATCGAATGAAATGATTACTTGTGAAGAAATATCATCATAAAATTAATAACCACGTTGTGACAAAAAATTTACTGATTGCATTTTTCGCATTAGTACCTATCGATCACCAATCATCCCCCAATAGTTATTTTGTAAATATATTCAATGAACAGAATTGACCTCTCTACAGTTTTATTATAAGTACCTAGGTATAGATCATGTACTTGTCTTATGTTGCTCCTTAAATTTACGAAAGAAAAAATAATAATGAGACAGGGATTCACCTGAGGATTTTAAAAATTCACATTAATCTTTCAAGTCCGTATCGATTCATTCGTTTTAATAGACCTTTTTTAACAGGTCACCTCATTATGAATATAAAACTGACAAACGTCAAATGTGACCTATTAAATTGACTCAACTATAGCTAAGATACCTACGGTCGTTTCAAATACGAGTATATCATGTTCATAATAACTAATGGACGAAACACCGAATGGTCAATACGCCGCTAGGAATTTACCGCTCGGCGGCCGCTTCTGCGGCACGCTCGCTTCGCTCGCTCACCTTCGCGCATTACTGGTCACTGTTTTAACATAACCTAATCTAACCCTAGACAGTTTTCAGCCATAATTACAATATTAATAGCAACGCTCAAAATGAATGTCATTGACACTACTACTATCACATGAATATCTATGATACTTACTCATGTGCTACTATTATAGTAATATTTATAATATTGTAGCTACCTGTCACTTTTTCAATGCAGCGCGTATTAAGTATCATCACTACACAGTATAAAACAAAGTCGCCTTTTCTTTCCCTATATCCCTATGTGCGCTTAAATCTTTAAAACTACGCAACGGATTTTGATGCGGTTTTTTCCAATAGATAGAGTGATTCAAGAGGAAGGTTTATATGTATAATACATGCATCATATACTAAGGCAACATTGCTAATTTTAGAGGTTTCTAACATGATGTCGTAAATTAATCTATTTTTTTGGGCTTATTTAGCAATTTAGCAAAAACGCTGCCTAAACCCTACGAGTTAGATCAAATTAATGTATTACAGTATTGTACACCATAAAAAGGTCTACAAAAAAGTCCGCGATGGTATATGTTTATCTTTTAGGGATAACCCACATTAACCATTTTTATTGTTTACTTTTTACGTGAAAAAATGGCTTATTTACGAAGCTATTTTAAGCAATACGGCATTAATCCTTATCGAATTAAGTACCTTAAATACAGTGTGCAATTAATATAGATAAATATGGTTCCTTACAGCATGTAAATTAAACAAATATTTTCGGAGATATTACAAATTTAAAATTTGCGTTTGCGGCGGGCGGTACCGGTCGGACTGGGCAGTGCGGGGAGTGGATGGGGGGAGCGGGGGAGGGGCCGCTATGTTTTTATATACAACGTTCATAGTTTTTCTGTAGTGTATTTAATTTAGTATCAGCATTGCACCCGTGCGAAGCCGGGGCGGGTCGCTAGTTAGTTATAAACCGTAGGCGAGTCGTCCAAATTTAGAACATAGTTAAAATTTCCAATAGCTTAATAAACCTCTCGGTGAATCGTTCATTACTCCAACTGATTTTAATTTAATCGAACTTAAGTAGGTGAATTGAACTGTAGTTGAGTCGACCATTATGCGATTATTTGACGGCCTCTGTGGCGTAGCAGTATGCATGCGACTGCTACGCAGGGGGCGCGGATCGATTCCCGCTCAGTGCAAATATTTGCATTGGTCTGGCTGTTTTTATGTATAATAAGTATGCATTTACAAAAAAAGCAAAGTATGTTTATCAGCATTCTAGAACCCATAACACAAGCTATAGTAGCGGCACTCGATATGATGGCCGTTTTGACACATTACAATAGTGATGTGAAATGTCAGTTTATTCTCGATAAAAACATAATCAACTCATTATGTTTTTATTCTTGGCGGTATCTGATTAAAAAAAAATAAAAAAAATAAAAATGTTACTCAATATAGGTATTTGAACGAACTGAATATTGAAATGAAAATGATTAAGTATATAATTACTTTATATGCACACAAGGATCAAATTAATACAAAAAGAGACCGAAAAAGGAGCCATAAAAGCCCATATTTAATCAGATTCGTCCATATGAACCATATTGCTATAGTCACTGTTGTCACTGCTATCATCACCTACATTAATTTATAGGTTCGTTTTCTAAAATATTATCTATTTTCACATTTCGAAAAACAAATACTTACCGAGTTGTGTGGTAAATAAGTACACCAATAATTATAATCTTACTAGCTTTTGCCCGCGGCTTCGCCCGCGTGGATGTCGGTTATAGCGACCAAACATAGCTTATGTCTCGAGGTCTAATCTAATCTACCCCTACACCAAATTTCATCAAAATCGGTTCGGCGGTTCAGGCGTGACAGCGTAACAGGCAGACAGATAGAGTTACTTTCGCATTTGTACCTAATATTAGTAAATATTAAAAATAAATGTTCACGGGACCTTAATAATTATACATAGTTTAGTAATTAATGTAATAAATAAAATGTTGTGTTCTAAAATTTTATTATACATTCGGTAAATTTTATGACTAACTTCACGTCACTATTGGCAATGAAGAACAGCAATTTGCTCCTTCAAATGTAACAATAATTAATACGAAACTTCAGGAGCGGACAAACGTCAAAACGGCCATCATATCGTGCCGCGACCGCGACTATAGTTGAAATATGCTTACTTTGGGTCTAGGGAGCGCTGTGTAGAATGTCGTATAATATTTATTTATCTAATTTATTTATATGAACATAATACTTATGCGAATCGACCGTAGTTAAGTTGAAAATCGTTCAAGTGACTTTTGAGTAGGTAATGATACGTAACCGTAAAATACGAATGTAAAACAGAAATAGGGGAAAGGTGTACAAAACGATCCCTTGAGGTCAAATGATTCCCAACTGTTTAAAACAAATCACTAGTGCCATCTGTTTAAAATCGCCACAAATGTATTCCCCGCATCCCGCTCAGTTGTTCGGCGAAGTTTCATGGCGGTGTGATCACTATTGGTAGGTAAATTGATAAAAAAAAGAAAATCAGTGTGCTCGATCTAAGTTAAGCTGAATATTAATATTAAATTGCTGCTAATTTATTGTGATTTGGAAAATAGCTGTTTTATTAACGGTTTCTATAGCATTTCAATAACATTTTGAACAGGTGTTGGTTCTCAATATGATAGCTATTTCAGGTTATTTTTACGAAGTTTTCGAAATAATACGATTGGGGTCAAATGATTACTCATTGCGGGTATAAAATGATCCCAGGGATCATTTTACCTACAACATTTTGTCAGTTTACAAAAATAGAAGGATACAATATATGATTTAATATATTGGGATACCTACCTACTATAATTTATACTTAGTACCTAGTATAAGTATAATATTATCTATAATGCCACATTCAGCTATAAATTTCATAATGTTGCCAGTACAGTTAAATCCACTGCATTGTATTATGGTATTTTTGGTATTAGTTACCCTGTTATTTCTATATCTTCTTCTTTAAACTTATAATAAAACTGTAGAGAGGTCAATTCTATTGGGGGCAGGAAAATAGCTATTGGGGGATAATTGGTGATCCATAAAAAAACAATTTTTTTGTCTTTCTGTCTGTCTGTCTGTATGCGCACGCATGATCAAAAACTACTGGAGGGATTTTAATCAAACTTGGTAGATACGATTATAGTTCATAGTTCTGGGCAACATATAGGTTACTTTTTATACCATCTGATACCCGTGGCTTCGCCCACGCTTCGTTTTTGGTCATATCTCCGGTTCTACGTAACCAGTTACAACCAAATACGGTAAATTTTGAGTCTAAGCAAGACGTCCATCGCTGATCTCGATGGACGTAAAAACTACTGAACGGATTTTGATGCGGTTTTTTTATTAGATAGGTCTTGGTTAGATGAGTGGAGACCAGTAGAGTAAATAGTGCAGTGGAGAGTGGACTCAAGAGTGGAGTAGAGAGTGGAGTGGAGAGCGAAGTGGAGAGTGGAGTGGAGTGGAGTGTGAAGTGTGGAGTAGTGAATGGATACTTAATTCTTGTGTTGTGTATTCTCAATCAATAAATCTTTATTTCTTTCTTCTACGAGTCTGTCTTTATTCTTTTACAGATCATGCCACGTAGGTAATTAGGTACTGTAGAAAAAAATACTCGACAAAACTGGAGTGAGGATGTCTAATTAGAAGACTTTTTTCTTAGTTATATTAGAATATAATTAGAAGAAGATTACTAGAAGATAACAAAGGCTTTTAGTTAAACTATATAATTCATATACCTATTGTTATAGAGAATGTCGATCTCAGACTGTGATGATGATGATTATAGAATAATAATTTCATAAGGAGGCTGTAATAAATAATTATTGTTAAAAATAATAATATTTTTGTTCCTATTAACGCTACTTTTGGTAATAAATATGATTATAATACACAAATATTTTATTAAAACTGGGAGGGTAAAATGATCCCCGGGATCATTTAACCCCATACCCTTGGGATCATTTTGTACACCCAGGTGTACAAAATGATCCTTTAGTAAACTTCTGCAAAATGTCTAATAAATTGGAAAACGTAAATAAATTACAAAATTGTGGTTTGCTAGTATATGTATAACTAAATGGTTTAACTAAAATTTCTTAAATGGTTACTATAGGTTTAATATTTATGACACAGCAGGCATTTTCCCTTAGGGGGATCATTTTGTACACCTTTCCCCTACTCCGGATATTCCTACGTCCTATTACCTACCTGTTCTATAATTTGCCACGTACCCTTTGACCGAGTCTCGTACGGCTAATGACCTTTTATCGATTAATTGCGGACTCTGCAGAAAGCAGAGAGGATCACCGTTATATAAAGGTGAGTATGTAATTGCCGAGTGTTATTAAAAATGTTACGAATAGTAGGTAGGTATTTATGTATGTTATAAGTAGCTGATTGATACTATGCATTTCGGATGGTAGATCATGGTCAAAACCATTCTGGACTATAATGATGAAATTGGCAAATGTTGAATTTACGAGTAAGTACCATACCTACATGGACCGCATTGGTAAATTTTGCAAAATACCTACCTATTGAGTTTGTACACATTTTCCCGCATAATACCGGTGGGCTTGTATGAAATGAAACAACAGTATGTAGAGGAAGGAAGATGGCTTACACCTTACACCCCGGTGCTACAAGACCCGAGAAGGCTGGAGTGCAGGGTTTCAGTCGGTTCGATTTTGACATAACCGCCCCCACTGACCGCGGAGGTGCTATCCTTGGGAAATTCTGCACGAAAAAAAGGATTTAAAGTAGATGGTAGTCTCTACCTACCCTGGAGGAAAGAGGCGTGAGCATATGTACTATTTATAATATTTATTAATGACATCCCTAATTGTTTTAAATTTTGTAACTTTTTAGGTATTATACGCAGATGATCTCAAGATATTTCATCGATCTTACTAAATTTCAAAACGATCTTGACTGTTTTTCCACCTATTGTATCAATAATAAATTGAATTTAAACCTAAATAAATGTAAATCAATAACTTTTACAAAGAAAAGACAAATTTTCAAACACAATAATTACTTATATGCTGTGTTGTGTGCAACTAGATGATGTCCATTCTATTAGAGATCTGGGTGTCACGTTGGATTGCAAGCTGCATCTAGATTTACATATGGATAACGTGGTAAACAAAGCATTTAAAATGTACGGGTTTGTAATGAGAAATACGAGAAAATTTACACGACCTACCACCTACCTCCATCTTTACAAATCACTGGTGCGACCTCAGATGGAATTTGCAGTGTCCGTATGGGATCCATATTATAATAAGTATAGGCAGGATTTAGAGTCTGTCCAGAAGAAATTCATGCGATCTGTGCAATAAAGGTGTTACCATAACTACTTAACATACGAAGAATTGCTAGAAAAGTATAATATTATCACGCTTGAAAATAGGCGTAGGGTCATATGGTCTACAGTGGATCATTTTTTTTTAAAACTCTTTAATTCTCAAACCAATCGTTACAATTGTATCAAAATTTGCCAGTAAGTTGTGTGGTTATCTAAGTTTTTATTATTATAGACTAAACTGACATCGAGTGTACAATAACAAAGATACAATTTTTTTTTTATTTTATATTATTTGATCCAATGTGTACACCCCCTGGTTCACAATGGGTTACCCCCTAGGATACAGTGGATCAAACAAAATTTGAACAGACAAAGAATGAAACTCTGTGTATATAAATGAACTGAATGTTTATTTTAGACACTGTAAAGACTACCCTGGTGGTAGGCATAACAAATAATCACATTCTTAAAATTAAAGGGACTTTTTCAGTCTTTAATTAACAAAAATCATAAAAACTTAAATTAAGAACTTGATTTGGTGTTGCCTTTTCCCTGTCGTAATATCGCTGGAGCGGAGCGTTGTGACAGGAATCATGTGATCATTGGCAGCTTGGCGTATGCTCTTATCATTTTTAGGGTTCCGTAGCCAAATGGCAAAAACGGAACCCTTATAGATTCGTCATGTCTGTCTGTCCGTCTGTTCGTCCGTATGTCACAGCTACTTTTCTCCGAAACTATAAGGCAAGGCCTATGCTGTTAAAACTTGGTAAGTAGATGTATTATGTGAACCGCATTAAGAATTTCACACAAAAATACAAAAAAAAATTAAAATTTTAGGGGTCCCCATACTAAGATATGAAACTTTTTTTATATTTTTTCATCAAACCCATACGTGTGGGGTATCTATAGACAGGTCTTCAAAAATGCTATTGAGGTTTCTAACATCATTTTTTTCTAAAGAGCGAGAGACACTTCCAAAGTGGAAAAATGTGTCCCCCCCCCTCTAACTTCTAAAATTTCGCTGTTCTACTGTACGCCGAGGCTTATCTGAAATCGAATAGTTTAATTATAACTCAAATTCAAACGTCGTTATTGTGAGGGTACACACACAGCACAATAATGTTTAGTGGGTATATACTGGATCGGCGATTCATTGTGTACACAGTGAATCAGTTCACTGTGTACCACATTGCCACTAAGCACTTCGAAATACAATTTTGTCTCGTGGTATAAATTATTCCACAAATGGTTAGCATTAAATTAATAACTAGTAACATACACAAAGAATCGGCATAAGATATTGACAAATAAAACATTAATTCCAGAAATATAAACAAAATGCGACTTACCTGTACGAACGTTTTGAATCACGAATCACAAAATGGCGCGATAACGCGTGTGCCTAGTAGCCTATCCGCGCAGCGACTTCGGGAGTGGGAGGGGGCTGGCAAGCGAGACCCGCTCATATTTTTGAATCATTTTTACGCGGTCAAATTTAGTAGATAATAAAACGATTCACTGTGTACCACTGATCCACTGTTAACCATGTTACCCTATACTGCTTCAAACAATGTTTTTATTCGATATTTGTAATAACAGATATAATTGCACAGCTTTAATTAATAAAATAGCATATAGAATACCTACTAGGACGCATTGCCGGAATCCCTGCCAACTGTTTGCAACATACCGCTGCCGTACTAACGCAGGGTCACGATCCCCGATGCATCAGTTATACTCAACACAAAATAAAAGGCCCGTTTTGACGTTTGTCCTCGTGGCGCAACTAGTTATGTACCTATAAGATTCGGTATTCGATACTCACGATGAATCGAATCCAGTTTGCATGGGGATTTAATCGATTTGAAGATGTATGTAAACTGCATTGGATTAAAGTTCTGATTAGAAAAATTAGCTTAACCTTTGATTTTGTAGGTATTTTAAAACAATGCAATGTTATTAAAGGTCAATTTACTTATATTTATTATTTTTTTTACGATAACATTCACTCAATCACAAAAACAACAAGAATAATTAAACCAGTCTTCAGAATCTAAACACAAGTATTAAAATAAATAAAAATAAAAGTGCGCGTCGGGCTTGAAAAAAAATATGTCACTCGATATTTTCTTTCCTAAACTGATTATTAATAGTCTGTGGACTACATGAAAAAATCGTTAAGCACAGCACTTAACCGAGTGGGCGGTACCTGTCAATGAAAAATGTAATTACCTTTAGAACATTTCAATTGATAAAAAATTAAGAACTTCATGGGCACGAACTGTCAAAGTGGGCCTTTTATTTTGTGACAACTATAGTTAACCTGTACAATAGCAACTTTAATGGTAAGTATAGACATTGCGGCAACGCGTCCTAGTATCTTTAGAAGTAAGATTATAGAAACTTTTAAATCTTAATTTTAATTTAACACCAGCACTCTACATTAAAATGGTAGTGTTAACATTACAAATTTTGTAATGTTAACACTACCATTCTACATTTGTCTGCATGCGCTTTCTCTCTTTCTCAGTACTAAATTACCAAGCTGTGGTAAATGTCGTTGGTGGCACAGTTAATAACTTGTTTAGTAATACTTAATTTAAGTCTATTTACCCAAATAAAAAAAAATGTATGTTTCTAATGCCGAATCAAAACAGTTTCATCTCAAATTCGCCTCAAATTGGACCGGGTAGCCACCACCGTGCACTTTTGCAAAAAACCCTCGACAGTAATCCAACCACGGTTGGATTGCGTTTAGGGTTCAGCAGTTGCATAGCCGAGGCTTGAGGTGATGGTTGTCGCAGCACTTGTGGGACCAGTGGGTATAGACGTAGTTTAAACCAATATCTGCGCTTTGTCACGCAGTGCTGCGACTACAATCACCTCTTCACCTCATGACAATGAGGCCGCCAAGTTGAGAGCCACCATTATAGCACTATCGGTGTATAATAATAGTGACCCCCTTCCTGAAATTTAACCCTTCGCTTCCCATCGGGTGAAGTCATATTGACGTGACCGATATTATGTATAAAAAAATCTTCTGTTCCTCTAAAATTTGACAGTCAAACATTCAGTAATTGCTATTATAGTAGATATATACTTAATGTACTTAGAATTCCTGAAGTTTTTCACCTCATCAAACTTTTGATGCAATCTGGATTGGCGCTCGACTTGGATGATGATAATGAAAACATTGCTTAATGGTACCTATAACAAGCTGTACCCTTTTGCTTTTATTAGGGACCGTACCTAACTCTAAAGTTATAAAAGGAACCCTTAAAACATCACTCTTTTGTCCGTCATTCTGTCCATGTGTCACCACCAATTTTCTCAGGAATGGGTGTACCGTACCTATCAAGTTGAAATCTATAGTCCCTATTACATGTATAAAAATCCAGGTCCTGAATCATCACGATACAAAGATAATAATATAGGCAAATTTAGATTATAAATTTCACCTTAATTTTCAGCTTTTTAATTTTTCGGTATTTTCCCTTTTTTTGCATTGGTAATGTAAAAAATACGTACATATAACTCTTTATTGAAACGGACCCGTGAGGGTAGGTATGTACAGTAAATAATAAAATGCCTTGATTAGATAAAATTTTACATGGTTTATTTAAATTAAATATATAGAAAAAAATTCTATTTAAAAAACCACCTCTAAAATGTGTCACAAGTATAAAATGACTAATCTCAGTTTTTATAAATGCTAAAACACAGATCGATATCATATAGACTCATAATTTCGTCATATTCTGTAGTCAAAAAATGTACAACATCTTGCCAATAGGTTTGTTTATTTTCATCATCTTGTATCTGAATCTTTAATTGTTTCAATTCTGAAAAAGTATAGAACCTCTTTTGATGTCATATAATATGTCTTATCTAGCCACCAATAAATAAAATAAGTGTATACTCAACACCGTAGACACGCCGTAGACAGACTATTCTCTGTCTACGCTCAACACAAAATAAAAGGCCCGTTTTAACATTTTTTGTCCTCGTGGCGTAACTAGTTATGTACCTATGTACCTATACGATTCGGTATTCCATACTCAGGATGAATCGAATCCAGTTTGCATGGGGATTTAATCGATTTGAATATGTATGTAAACTGCATTGGATTAAAGTTCTGATTAGAAAAATTTGCTTAACCTTTGATTTTGTAGGTATTTTAAAACAATACAATGTTAATAAAGGTAAATTTACTTATACTTATATTTTAATATTTTTTTTACAATAACATTTACTCAATCACAAAAACAACAAGAATAATTAAATCAGTCTTCAGAATCTAAACACAAGTATTAAAATAAATAAAAATAAAAGTGCGCGTCGGGCTTGAAAAAAAATATCTCACTCGATATTTTCTTTCCATAACTGATTATTAATAGTCTGTGGACTACAACATGAAAAAATCGTTATGCACAGCACTTAGTCGAGTGGGCGGTACCTGTCAATGAAAAAATGTAATTACAGATGCCGTACAGATGCACGTAGCTTAGCCAGGTTTTGGAGTAGTTCGCGCATCGTTCACTTTGAGCCAATCAAATGATTCAAAGTACGAACGAACGGAACGTTGATTCGCTACAAGACGTCTCTCGGAGACATCTGATTGGTCCGTCAAGTGACGTCACTTGACGGACCAGTCATATGACCGCGACGGCGCAACCGCGTCTCCCGCGACCCGCTCATACCTCAAAGGGGACCTAAAAATCGACCTTTGCGCATATGACGCGTCCGGCCAATTTACGTGCCGGTATCTGTACCTTTAGAACATTTCAATAGATAAAAAATTAAGAACTTCATGGGCACGAGCTGTCAAAGCGGACCTTTTATTTTGGTAGGTATGTGATAATAAAAAAAAACGTAGGTAGGTTTTGATCCCAAGTCGGCAATAAAAGCTATGCGAATGATATAAGTACTCGTAAGTACTAACTGTCACAAACACCGCAAGCTATGATCTCCAACATCCTTTTCAAGTCAACGTCATCTTCAACGCGACCGACGTAATAAAATCGCACTAAGTGCGGCATCAGTTCAAACACACGACGTAATGGAAATGTTGCAAACCGCCACTGGTGCATGCTGAGGGTTACTGAAATAATAAATATAGATAATTATTGTATAGAAATAAAATAATAGAATATTCAGTCTTGGTTAAGTATAAGTTATTGAATGCTCTATGGTTTTAGTAAGTAGGTAGGTACCTACAGAGCAATCACATGTTGATTCTTACCCAGGTCTTCGCGTCATGGTCGTAGGCATCGCCTTAGTCAGTGTACACAGACATAATGTGTTAAGAGAGCCCAGGACGAACACCAAGACTGTTCGTCCTGGGCTCTTTCAGCATGTGTCTCCAAATATAATTTCTACTCGATGCTTGATGGTGACACAAAGTCTTGTCTGCCACCTATGTGGTATACAAAAAGTGCCGCTAGCTACTGACTGTACCTGTAGGTACCTACTAACAGTCAGCGTCAGAAGAAGATGATGATATTCTTAAAAACTGCTTTTGAATTTTTGAAAATAAATCATTTAAGTACTTAATTGACACGTCCTTGTGACATTAAGGCCACGTTCACACGGCGACCATTCGATTCGATTTTTTCTCATATACGGTTTTACCGTATACGATGCAATTGTTCACACGGCAACCATTCGATTCGATTTTCGCCGATCCTCGAATGGGCGAGTCGTGTGAACGAGACCATATGAACATAAGCGCCACTGCGTGTCGTATTCGATAAAATCGTTTCGAGACGCGGCGTTCCAGTGACAACTTCGCACGGTATACGTTAAAATATATTTCTCGAACACGGGATTTTCCCGTATGAACGCCGTGTGAACAATTTTTAAGTTTTCAAATATATTCTGTTGTCACTACTCTATTCGATAAAATCTCGTATACGGTATACGGGAAAATAATCGCCGTGTGAACGTGGCCTTAGTGACATACGCTCCTCTTGTTCTATTCCAGGTTTGGCGCCGGTATAACTATTATATTGTGCAAAGGTAAACAATAAACATACCCATAGTGTCAGCGTATCGGTAAGCAATGTGCCGAACAAAGCAGCTAATGTCAGAGTCCTGCCGCTGGCGCATCTTCAGGTCGATGCCGTATTGTAAGTGCACTTCGCGTATGCCCATGCTTGGTGTCAAGAAGCGCCTTATATTGTCATAGTCTCGAACTCTGACTGCGGAAACAGAAATTAAGCTCACATATATTATTATCTAATCGTATCATTCTTAAAAAAACTGCGGATACGGCTAGCTCGAGTCGGACTATGTCATAGAACTCTTAATTAATTAAGAGCTCTATGGACTATGTGCTTACTCGGGCGACACATCATCGGTTTGCACGTCTGCACTCTTATAGCAATTCAAATAATATATGATACAGGAACTTTCTAAGAGCTCTTATAGCAATTCAAATGTGATACAGGAACTTTCTAAGAGCTCTTATAGCAATTCAAATAATATATGATACAGGAACTTTCTAAGAGCTCTTATAGCAATTCAAATGTGATACAGGAACTTTCTAAGAGCTCTTATAGCAATTCAAATGTGATACAGGAACTTTCTAAGAGCTCTTATAGCAATTCAAATGTGATACAGGAACTTTCTAAGAGCTCTTATAGCAATTCAAATGTGATACAGGAACTTTCTAAGAGCTCTTATAGCAATTCAAATGCGATGCCGTTGAAAAGAGCGTCAAAATTATTATACTTACTTATAATACCTCCATTTAAACAAATTAATTGAAAGACTAGTTAATAATCGTAGGTACCTAAATGCTATCACCACAGTGAAATTAAAAAGAGTTTCGTTTGACTGTTATTACCTTATTACAACGTAAGTAAATTAACCTTAAGTGTATGAAGTTCTATTGTTATACAGGGTGAATTTTTCAAAAGGGATTGGATGGCCAAATCCGAAACTATAAAGAATAGCGAAAAATGGTCAAAGGAGTCACGAGCCCGATTTTGATGAAACTTAAAACCTCATCATTAGATTTTTGAAAAACCAAAAAACCTAGCTGAGAATCGAACCCGTTGATTTTGAAAAAAAAAAACACACCCTTTATTATTACACGATACGATAGTGTCACTGTTAAGGATCAAATTCTGCGAAGTAATGATATACGGCAAATTTAAGGAAAATTTGGAATTTAATAAAATTCATATTTCATGTACCTATTTGTTTCGTTCGAAATCCCAGAAAAGATCGTAACTATTCCGTGTTTTAAATTATACTCAGAATGATTATAATGATTGATGTTTTTTTCAAAACAAGATGGAGCTCCAGCCCATAATAGCCGTAAAAGAGATTTTGATTCAGCAGTTTGATGACAATTTTATTGCAAGGCATGGTCCTGTGCCTTGGCCAGCGAGATCCCTGGATCCTACTCCCTTACATTACTTTCTCTGGGGGTATATCAAAAACGAAATTTACAAAAACACATAATTATGATACAGAGATACAGTTAATGACTTGAAACGTTCTTTGGAGGATATTCTAAACGGAATCAATAACATTGTAATATTGAATGCAGTACGATCCTTGAGGTCTCAAATACAGCTATGTATTGAAAACAATGGTCTACATTTTGAACAATGAATCAGTTAATGTAAGAAAAATAAAACGTATTTTGTTAAAGATGAGCTCTTTCCTTTAGTTTGCGGTATGACATTACTTCCCAGAAAAAGATCCTTGATAGTAACACTATCGTATGGTGTAATAATATAGGGTGTGTTTTTTTTTTCAAAATCAACAGGTTCGATTCCTAGCTAGGATTATTCGTTTTTCAAAAATCTAATGATGAGGTTTTAAGTTTCATCAAAATCGGGCTCGTGACTCCTTTGAACATTTTTCGCTATTCCTTATAGTTTCGGATTTGGCCATCCAAGCCCTTTTGAAAAATTCATCCTGTATATAGCTTGTCTATAAAGTCGTGAAATTAAATGAGGGCGCTGCTGAACTTCATGTAGCAACCCTATATAGTGCGACTAAAATGATCTTGATACTAGAAGTTCGTTCCTAGTAAAATGAGTTAATAAAATAAAACACATTATGCAGTCATAATATTGTTTCAGTTTTATTTATTAAACCAGGTGCAGTATAAAGTTTTGAACCAGATCTAGAATAAAGTTATTTAACCAGATCCAGAATAAAGTTAGTTGAAACTCAAACTTAATCATTTAATAAATTCAATCAGTTACAAAGAATAATCACTCCGGATTTTAAATATTAAATATTGAAATGCGTTTCATCGCCACTGTCAGCAGTACAGTCACCACTGTCACCACAAATATTAAAGTTATCCATTTCTTTCTTCGGCCGGCCTTTCATGTGTTTCCCAGGCGTTTCAAACTTTCCATCATTCTTAAAACCTTCGTTAACTATCCGCCAACTATACTCTGATTTTCCTGTAAAGAGTAAAAATAATAATTTAATAATTAATTACTGAATGGCAACAAGTTATTGACTTGAAGCAATTAATTCAAATAAAAAATTGGAACAGATTGAACGAGTTGTACCATCATATCAAAAATTTTGATCGCTCTATAAAAATGACCTACTGACAGTTTTTAATCTAACCTAAAAATTTGCAATGTAAACAATGCCTTTTTTGCCTTCAAATCGTAAATTCAGTAAATTTGTAAGTTCAGACAGATTCAAAACAAATAATAACATGATTACATACCCATCAAAGATGCTGTTCGCTCATTAACGTCCTCCAAATCCCATAAAATTGTCCAGCTTAGTAATCCGTGATTCATTGCTGGAAAACTTTGAAAATCACTTCCCACGCACCACTCTGATTTCCTTTACTCATTTCTAAACCTTTTATGCGTAGTTTGGTCTCAATGTATTGCAGTTTAATGAAAACAATTAAAAATAAGAGAAGAAAACTATAACTCGACGATAGTATTGACAACACTGACGTACTTATGTTTGGTGTTGCCACTCACATGTTTAATGTTAGTTCCTCAAACATTCTTTTCACGACTAAATAGACAAGCTATACAATACTAACTAGTAGTTAGTAACTAGGCTGCTGTTTATTAGTGTTACTTAGTTTCTTTGATGATGTAATTTGTTAAGTACAAAATGTAATGACTTACAGAAGGCCACCAATAAGTAAAGATCGGGACAAGACTTGATGACTTGTCTCCATGCCGTATCGGGTATCATGTATCCTCCAGCACCAAGTGACGCATCAGTGCGACCCGGGATCTGCGTCTCTCTACACACCAACTGATTCAACACACATGTTTAAAGGGTATGAAGGAAACATTTGCAGAGAAGTTCTCAGCACACATGGGGCGTCTAGTAGCTACCGCTATAGGCAGTAATGTATTGTTTTATTCAAGGGAATGGATAAGTGAGGACTGTTATAGATTGAGAGCTGGTACCAATTTTTGAGTAGGTGTTTGAGGCAAGCTGAAAACTTGTCACATACCTCTCCTATTATACCCCAACACGGACATGCAGACCTGGCTGGTGAGTATGGGGGCTAAATCAACCCCTGAATTTTTAAAAATATAATTCTTTTTTCCCAAAAAATGTATTTGAGGCAATATGTAACTTATATAATGTTGTAGTGTAATACTTAATGAATACGAAAAACAATAAGCCAGACAATTTAATGGGGGCTTTCAGCTTGCCAGGCGCGCGCAAAAATATTTTGCAAAAATTATAAAAAAGGTATTTTGAGGCAGCTTGAAATTTTAATGGAGTGTTATTTATAACTAAAAAATAGGATTTCCAAAAAGACAGATCATTTCGGTGGGCCCTTCTACCTGCCAGGCGACCAAACGTACTAAAAAAGTTATGATAATAATTATAACTACGTTACAAACTGTTCTGTTTAGAAAAAAATTATGTTAGAAACCTCAATAGCATTTTTGAAAACCTATCTATAGATACCCCATACGTATGGGTTTGATGAAAAATTAAAAAAAAAGTTTCAGTTCTTAGTATGGGGACCCCCAAAATTTTATGCTTTTCTTCTGTTTTTGTCTAAAATTCTTAATGCGGTTCACAGAATACATCTAATTACCAAGTTTCAACAGGCTAGGCCTTATAGTTTTGGAGAAAAGTGGCTGTGACATACGGACGGACAGACAGACAGACAGACAGACAGGCAGACAGACATGACGAATCTATAAGGGTTCTGTTTTTTGCCATTTGGCTACGGAACCCTAAAAACCGACTTCACAAGCGAATATTTTCTACTTTTTAGTGTAGGTACAGAAATAGAAAAGTACCTATTTATGAGGTTTATCATGTACAAAGGCATCAAAAACAGAATTTTTGTCGTAAATTTGATGATTTCCTCTCGATTTTCCCAAGATTCCAGCATCAGATCCTGATACCCCGGATATGGGACCACCTAAGAAGTAGCCTCTTTCAAACAAAAAAAAATTCAAAATCCATCATTAGTAGAGATTAGATAGTTCATTATATCGAGGCAGGTTATTAGGTATTTACAGTTTTTTGTTATATTTCAGGAGGCGCGGGTTCGATCCCCGCTCAGTGCAAATATTAGTATGCATGAATATGGGTAGGTATTTGCATTGGTCTGGTCGTGCCTCGGAGAGCACGTTAAGCCGTTGGTTCCGGTTGCCATATGAAAATCTATGACAGTCGTTAGGGGTAGTTGGAGCCCTTTTTTTTTTCCGTGTGGAAATCCTCATGGATACCCACCCCGTGGCCAGCGGGGAAGGTTATGTCGGACTCTTACCGACTAAAACCGCACGCCGTCTAGGGTCTTCTGACGCCAGGATGTAAGGTGGCCCAAAGAGCATTTCCCTCGCACCCCGGCTTGACCCGGGCCATCTCCGGATTCGAGATGGCCCCCTCGGGGTTTGGGAACCGCGTGGTTCCCGTCATGCCCCGGAATAGGGGGGGGGGGGGGGCTTGCTGTCGCGCGCCGCCGCCTCGGCCTGCTTCTGCTAGGGTGACAGGTGGCTCCACCCGTCACCCCCAGGCCAGAGGAGTCGCTCATGGAGGACGGAGGTCGTCAGACCTCCGACGCCTTAGGCATCCGCGCCCGCCGCCGTCCGGGAGAGCTCTGTGCAGCCTCTCCCGAACCCTTTCCGCCGCCTCCTTCTCGAGCATCACTTGCTCGCAGAAGGTGGCGGCGGCCACGCGTCCGCACTCTGCACCATCGCTGCGATTAACACCGGCAGTGTGAGGACTCCCACCCCGAGGGCTGCCAGGAGGGCCTGTTGCGGCACCTCCCACGCCGGACACTCGGCCAGCGTGTGCAGCCCTGAGTCCTCACCCGCATCGCAGTGATGGCACTCGGGCGTTGGCTCCTTCCGAATCAGACACAAGTGATCCCCGAAGCACCCCTTACCAGAGATCACGAGATCACGAGAGGCCCCCGTGAGGCCTCTCCAGCCAGTCCTCCATGACGGGTCTTACCGCCGCTACAACGGCGTGCCCCGCGCTTGGTTGCCCAAGTCGGTCCTTCCACTCCACCACGGTATCCCGGCGGAGCTGGGCGTGGACGGCCTCGATTATTCGAGGCTCCGGTTCCAGTCCCCGCTCCTGCGCCTCCTTTCGCCACCAATATAGGCGCGAAAGGGCTCTCGCCTCCAGGTCCCACGGTGGAGTCCCGGCAAGGAGACTCGCCGCATCGAAGGAGATCGTGCGGTACCCCCTGATGACCCTGATAGCCATAACGCGCTGCGGCGCTCGCAGCGTACGCCAGTTACGGCTATTCAGGGCCTCCGCCCAGATCGGGCACCCGTACAGGGCCATGGACCGCACGATCCCCGCGTAGGTAGGTAGTCCGACACCAACGGTCTAGCTGCAATGCTTCGATATCGCCTAATGTCACTATTGGGTTGTGAAGGCCAGATGGCAGTCGCTTCACGGAAAATATCGAGGTCCAGCCAAATCCGCAGTTAAGATTGGTAAAGCGGACCCCAGACTCCGAGGTTAAAGCTTTGGATGCGACTGGGATTACCGCTAGGTTGAAGAAGATGGTTATAATAACAATAAATAGGCACCAGAATTTAAAAAAATGATTTTGTTTACTTTTATCAAAACCTACACCACAGAATAACTTTAACTAAATTTATACCTATAACAATTTTATTGTTAGTTTGACTTCAACAACACAACTACCTCCGCCTTTAAAATAATGTTACAAAGTATAAGTTACTCAATAGCGATACCCACCAAGATCTTCGGGGACTACGCCACCCCCACCAATTGACGGACGAGGCTCTGGCGCAGGCTTCTCCTTTGATGGATGGATGATGGATTCCAAAGTTGATGGGTCAGACAGCAGTCAAATCCATGAATGAAGGATGAGGGGGAGAGTGGTCCCCAGGCGCCAAATTGCAAGGTTTGAATGCAACCGGGAAGAGTGAGGATGATGAGTGAGGTACTTAATTACCTGCAGTCGGAAGTGCGGTTTCTTGAACACCGGTAATAATGACAACAATGCTGCTCCCGAGCCATCAGCTAAGTGTGAATATTCTAAAGCCAGGACCCGAAGGTGCTTCAGCTCTCCAAGACTACGCAGGAAGCATTGTTTCGTACAAGGTCTTGGAAGGTATTGACCCGTTCCTAAAAGAACAAGTAGATTAAAGCTCTAAAATAAATTAGGTATATAGTTACCTATCTATACCTACAGATAAATAAAATTGCAGTAAGTAGCTAGGTTTATCTGTTTGTAATATTAAAATCTTGGATTATTTCTAAAACGGTTGAGCCTTGGTGTGGTGCATAGCTTATGTTGTAAGGATTCTTCTTATCAGCTACTTTTAATCTAAATAAATAAAGCCGCGGAAAGAAATTTTTTTTTCGTGTGAAAATCCTCACGGTACGGTAGTCAAGATAATAAAACAAAACAAGTGTTTTAAATTCACCTAATTTCTTATAAAAGGAGTATGTAATTTGTATACCATAGAATTTTGTTTATTATAAGTACTTATAATAGATTGTACCAAAGAGAAGATGCATAATAATATTCATCAGCATTCACGGCATTCACCCACCACTGTCAATGTCATAAAATAAAGTATAAAATTGACATGTAATTTTGATATAAAATTAATAATAATAAAATAAAAAAAGAATAAATACTAAAAACTAAATAACATAAAACTGCAAATAGAGCAAAAATTGCAATCATGATCAATTGTTTGCCAGCATTGATATTGTGTCCGAGTGCAAAACTGTTTTGTTTTTTGATACCATGTGCAACACTTTTAGGCATGGTTGGCATGTACGTCGGAGGGCTGTTTTCATATTACTCAGATGTAGCTTACGTTAAGATGAATGAATTCGCAAACATTACCATCAATAACATCTAAAATGTTACCCACCAGTCGTCAATGATGTGCAGTTCCTTGATAGTCATGCAATACCGCTATCACTTAGCAACCGGCTTATTAGATCACGTTGCTGTGGTAACGCCAATATATCAAATGAAACTACAAGATGACTACAGACGAAGAGAAATCCAAAATTGGTAAATTACTACAAAGCGTAGAGGTTCCAGAAGTTAAGTTAACAGAACGATGTATGGACCTCGTTAAAGAATTTCACAAACGTTTTGACAAAGAAGTGGAACAGGAAATTACACAGGACAACGTGCAGAACGAAATGATCGAAAATCCTTACAAAGTGGATCCAGGGCTGCTTGAAGAAAATGAAAAGAAGCTGCGAGAGTTGTTAGCTGAAAGTAAGCGGTTAGTGTCATAATCTAAAGTTTAACTGAAACTTCACGAGTAGCACGTACCTACCTACTGTTAGCCTCAAAAGTTGATGATCATTATAGGTACCTAAGCATCATAAGTAGGTGATGCTACAGAGCGAGAAAAGTAAGTATTACTATAAAGCTTCAAACGTTGGTGGTGACTTTAAAAAAAACAGTCTAGAATTACAATAAAAAATCTTGAAAATTTGATATTAAATTCATAAAATGCCACTGATTCTGTTGTTCATTTCACTGAACTAACCTTTATTTTATTTGATTTTACAAATTTTGTTCCTTTTGCCGTCGGATTTTTTTAGCCTCGTCATCAACTTCCGAAACTTTTGTCACAAAAATTACCTTTGACATTTGTAGCATCACCTACTTTTGACGCCTAGATATCATTATCAACTTCTTGCACAGTCCTCCTTGCTTGGAGGTAGAAGAGGTTACTCTTACTATCAATTAAGTAATAATAAATAGCACTACCCACATATTTGCGAAATAAAATAACTACAAACAATATTAAAACTAAGTATTTTGTATCTAGTAGCATAATATACATGTTTTTCATGCTGGTTTTACTATGAATTGTAAAAATCTGTACCTAGGTATATATTTATAATATACTTATACATAACTAGCGGACCTGACAGACGTTGTCCTGGATACCGACTGCAGCGCCATCTGCCGGGCTGATTGTGTATCTAAACCACCCAGGGGGCCACCCAAACGCATACAAAAAATTCATTCAAATCAAAATTCAAATTTCAAAAAAAACAGCTGTTTAGGAGTTCAGTTACACACGTACCTACAGTAAAGATATGTATATAAAGATAAATGTGACTTGTAGGTATGTATGTATGTATACCTACTATGTATGTTTGTACCTATAAATTACTAGCGACCCGGGACCCGGCTTCGCCCCGGTGTAAATTCCAGTTTTCCAATAATGAAATGACGATGACGAATGACGTGGCTTTCTATTGGTGAAAGAATTTTTAAAATCGGTTCAGTAGATCCCCAGATTACCCCTTACAATTTAACAAATATACAAACACACAAACTTTACCTCTTTATAATATTAGCATAGAAGTATAGTTAGAGAAGTATAGATGATGTGTGATAAATAAAAAAATTACATTCGACTTTTAGGTATCATTCAGTTCTTTTTTACTTATAAACAAATTGTTTTACTAGGATCAAAAAGCAAGTTCCAGAATTGAATACGACATCGATAATTCAAGATCCGAAGCGACCTTGGAGGACTCATACAAGCAGAGAGAAGCTACTGCGAATAGACGGCGAGCTTAAGCGGCACTTAGAGAAGTCTTCACAGTTGATCCTCCCATTAGCTGAAGATGACATGCAAAACTTGGTCAAAGAATGTAGAGAGGAAACGCGTGTAGCGCCACCCATCGGACTTAATCGGCTGAGAGACACAGTGATTGCAGCTAAAAAGAACTTGCCGAATTTTCAATATAAAAGGATTGATAATTCTACAGCAACTGCTATTATGTCTGAAGCTCATGATTTCGATCCGCGAAATACAAACTCCGTAGAATGTTTGAAAATTGAGTGATTAAGTAATTAATTACTTTGATGTAACTTTTAAAAACTTGATGAAAGATGTAAAATTGTTGTTTTTGTTTAATGACACATCAGAAATCTCGGTAGGTATCTCGGCCTAAGTCCAACTCCAAACTTATGTATACAGATCACGTAACTCGATGTTCACGCCCCTGTTTCCTCGGGTCTTATCAGTGGTTTGTTGTTATACCAGTATGGCCACGAGGTAACCAGTAGAACCTACCTGTTTTTGTGGTAATACTCTCGATCATTTCTGCTTATTCTCTAAGGTAAAAAAAATGCATTCTTAGTACTATCTAATGCAAGAGACCTACAAAAGTAACCTATTTTCGAAACTTGCTCTAAACTTCGAAATTAAGAGCCATCGTAAACTAGGTGACTGGTCGCTGCGTCTATTCGCAACGTTTTTTCGCGGTGTTGTCACCACCTTAAGGGTTCTATAAGGGTCCTATCAGACAGAGAGCGGTCACGCGGTCAAGCGTTCTGCGTTCGCGTTCTGCGTTCGAGCGTGCAATTGCTCACGAACCCCGCTGTTGAACGGTCGACGCGGTCCCACTAGTGTCACCATGATTTTTGACGATAGTTCTTCATCGGAAGACGAATTATTGATTTTGTGGTCATTATCAGCGTTAAGACGGAAAAGAAAACACTGGGTGCGCCCAGTAAATAAGGATAGAGAACGAGATGGAGAATTTCATAGACTTTTTTCTAAATGGATTAATGATGAAGAATTTTTTTATAATTCTTTTCGGATGAGCATCGATTCCTTTTAGATAGAACCCTCAGACAGAGAGCGGTCGCGCGGTCAAGCGTTCAAGCGGTCAGTTTTGCGTTCTTTGTGTTATATTATGTTATATAGATATATTCACACAGGAGGCATTCTTACCGCAGCGATCAAGTAGAACGCACGCGTTCACGCGTTCACTGCTGTTTCGGTGACCAAATTGGAAGGAAGATGGAGACCGAAAAGCTGATTATGTTAGTACGTGACTTTCTTTTGCTGAAATGGCTTTCCTCCAGTTAGTACCTTGTTTGACTAAGTCATGTTTAATTTTGTCATACAGTTCATTGAAGGAATCGATGCTCATCCGAAAAGAATTATAAAAAATCCATTAATCCATTTAGAAAAAAGTCTATGAAATTCTCCATCTCGTTCTCTATCCTTATTTACTGGGCGCACCCAGTGTTTTCTTTTTCGTCTTGACGCTGATAATGACCACAAAATCAATAATTCGTCTTCCGATGAAGAACTATCGTCAAAAATCATGGTGACACTAGTGGGACCGCGTCGACCGTTCAACAGCGGGGTTCGTAAACAATTGCACGCTCGAACGCAGAACGCGAACGCAGAACGCTTGACCGCGTGACCGCTCTCTGTCTGATAGGACCCTAAAAGAGAGTCCGGGGTACTCTCCTTTTACAGGATCGAGTATCGTCTGATACCCCGAAAGAGGGCGGACCGGGTTGACTCTCATATGTAGGAATAGTTGCCAGTTCCGTTGTCCGGGCTGCACCATGAGGAGGTTTTCTAGCAACCGCCCCCCGAAACGACGCACGGTTCTCGTTTGCATGATTTGGTTTATTTCCCTACCCCGAGAAGGAAACCTGCAACAGAGCCTTGTATATTGATCAGCAGGAATACAGCTGGCTGGCCGGCTAGCAGGTAAGGTTGGCTTAGGAATGATGATAGTGTTATATTTCTTTGGATTTTTCCAAAGAAACTTAAACCCGAAGTTTCAGATATGGGTACCTAAGTAAGTCTTATGAGAAACTGGGGGTCACGTTATCGTCACTGAAGTTTAAGCTAAGGTAGGTGACCTACTTCAATAATCAACGTACAAACCAGTTATATAGCTGTAGTTAATAAGTAAAGGGTTCTCATTGGGCAGTACAAACTCCCAAAGAAATAAATACTTGAGAGACTCAGAGTTGAAGATGGCCAGTTGTTGAATCAAACGAATGCCTTCCAATCTTTTACAGCGCATATTTTCGAAGGACACCAACTGGAGATGGTTCTGTACACTGTAACAAATAACCACAAGCGTGATCTAGTATTCACACCCACAAAAATACATTTGAAGTTCGGTTACGTTAGCCGCACCACCTCCAAGTTTCGACCCCATCTAAAATATATTCCGTTCGACCCTCTATCAAGCATAGGTTCAAATATAATACTCGTATATAACTTACCTAATTAAATCGATGGGGTATTTTGATAATGTAAGAATGAGAGAGGAGTTCCTCTCCACTGCAAGCCGGTACACCTGCTCATTGACGGGCGAGGCTCTGGCGTAGACTCTCTTATCGGGGTCGAGAGGTCTGACGGCAGTCGCTCCCATCATAGCCGTAGAAGTTGATGACTACCTACCGACTTGCACCCACTCCAAATATAAGAAAATTAGTTTAGCTAGAGGGGTTAGGGAGAATGCTAGTAATTTTGGTAGGTTACTTTAAAAAATAAAGAGGTGGTAGTTAGGTGTAAGGTATGTGGGGACACAGCTTTACATACTGTGAAGACACCGCTTTATGTTGTAATGTGCTAACAGTGCAAATTTATTCTATATTAAAACAAAGCACCAGTCTCGGGCTTGTCGGGCCGAGTGTCGGTCACATTCACGGAATAAAAAAATTAATCCACGAATCCACTCTTTCTTTTAACACTGGACCAGCTCGACCTCGGGGCTCAACAGGTAGGTACCAAGTAGGCACCTTAATCCAAATTTGCAGCATAGTACCTACTGCAATTAAGTATCTATTGTTCATACTATTGTTATTTCACAAATGATATTTTACCTTATTACATCTAATAAGTTTTCGAAAAAGCTCTTTCTTCGATAATAATCGAGCCGATCCAGGTGCACTAATTGATCAGTAACTATGAGACGGTCCATTTGTTCTTCGTTGGATTTTATTTTCTGTAATTAATAGTGTAAGTATCTTATTAATGTTCCAATTACTTAAAATTCAACATTGACCTAAGTACGTCAAAATAGAGGCGGAGTTAATTATTAATTTTATTAACCCTCACGAAGCGCTTCGTTTTGTAGGCGTGCAAAATGTGCAAATACATAATACCGTGACACGAGATTTTTTAATATACTACGTAGGTGGAAAGCGGTCACCGTGACCTATGAACGTGTGCAACACCAAGGGTGTCACACACGCGCTGCCTACCCTGAAGGGAAGGGGGAGGGGGGGCTAGGAAGGGGTGAGGAGGCTAGGAAGGGGGTGAGAAGGCTAGGAAGGGGTGGTAGGGAGGAGGGGGTACAGTGAGCTCTGGCTACAACACGACACGATGGTTATTATGCCGCGGTCTTCTGTAGGGCGGAGGTACTACCCCAGTAACCCCAGTTGGACTGCTCAGTCGGTCGGGATGGGAGATACCGTCGTGTCCTCCTAGCTCCTTTTGAAGATTTGAGATTTTATGATTGTTATTAACTAGACCACAGAAAAACTCTTTCTACAAAAAAGCAATGGTTTCAAATACCTACCTTAAGAGTAATTGCCAAATCTTTGTTTAAACCTTTCATAAATAAATTAGATGGGAGCTTGATAGCTGTGTTGGCCCTCCACAAGTAATCGCCGAAGGGAGTAGGCATCCTCAGGTTGGGATATTGGTAGGTGTAAATTATTTGATTGCAGTGCTCGTGGGCGTAAAAGTAGCGCTGAACATCGTGGATATTCCAATAACGAGTGTCTGTGCTTCTGCAAATTCATTCGTTAATGTTTTTTTTGTCTTTCTGTCTTGCACGCATGACTCAAAAACTACTGGAGGGATTTTGATCAAACTTGGTACGATTATAGTTCATACTTCTGGGCAACATATATAAGCTACTTTTTATACAAGCTAATACCTGTGGCTTCACCCGATCTTCGTTTTTAGGTCGTTTTTGGTCAATCTCCGGTTATATTATACTGAACCAATTATAATCAAACATACCTAATGGTAAATTATGAGTCTAAGCAAGACCTTAGCCGAAACACGGATTGTAAATCAGCTGTGTTTTCCTTTCATTGGTAGATTAACATGGAAAATTCCACATGGTGCATTTTTGATGTGAATTCATTCCACAATACCTACTTATAAATATGTACATAAAAAACCGCAACAAAATCCGTTCGGAACCTAGTTTTTACGCCCATCGCGATTAGTCTACTGTCAACCGTTTTATTATATTCAGAGTTGCCGTATCTGGTTAGCAGCTTTTGTACTTACATGAGAACATCATCATTAGGCAATAATCCATCGGCACTTTCTACATAATGGAGCCAGATGTGTGGATTCTCGACCCAGTCGCCGAGGGCTAAGTACCCTGGCCCGGGCCGAAAGATTCGAGGGTGTACTAACCACTTCACAGCATCCAAATGACCAACAATTTGGACGCATTTACAGTCGTTATCTGAATAAATATAATGGAGTAAAATTTAAACATGGGTCCGATATGGAGGACATCACGACGTGAAGTCTTGAAGCATTAAAATTTGAGAAATTGAATCAAAATTTAAAAATTAGGTACCTACCCATTGGATTTTCGGATTTCGAAACTTTTCGTTTTTTACTCATTTTGTGATCAAAAATGTTTTAAATTAGGTATATAATTATGTTTGGTTAGTACATTAAAGGCACGTTATAGGCTCAGGTTATAGGTCGTTATTATAGGTACCTATACCTATATTATAACCAAAATACCTACGTAGCCAAAATATGTTGACAAAATTGTTGCATGACATCTGTCATTTATAGTACCTCGACCTAGGTACTCTGTGGTATCTACGCTCGATACAAGGATATTACAACCAATGGAGGGTGTATCCCACTATTTCTATTAATACTGCAAGGACATACATTGCAGTGTCTCCATCTAGTTAGTTGGTTTGTGTACCTTTCTTTGCGGTGACCATGTTTAATTGCAAGGTTGGGATATATGATGTAGTTTACGTCTATGCTCATGAAAATAAATGGTACTTATCTACGTTTCCATTATCTATCTATACATATAATAAATCTGTAACTGATCGGTGTCTGTACATGGAAGATATATGAGAAAAAAAAATATTAGGGGCCTTTATGAATGTAATAGATGCCAAAACAATGATTTTTAGAATTTTTGTCTGTTTGTCTGTGTCTCTGTGCCTCTGTGCCTCTGTTTGTCCGCACTAAATTTTTGTTCACGCTAAAATCAAAAACTACTGGAGGGATTTTGATCAAACTTGGTATGATTATAGTTCATAGTTCTGGGCAACATATAGGCTACTTTTTATACAAGCTGATACCCGTGGATTCGCCCGCGCTTCGTTTTTAGGTCGTTTGTGACCATATCTCCGGTTCTACTTAACCAATTACAACCAAACATACGGTAAATTTTTAGTCTAAGCAAGACCTTTCTAATAAAAAAAACCGCATCAAAATCCGTTCGGTATTTTTCAGTACTTTTACGTCCCGTAAAAATACCGAACGGATTTTGATGCGGTTTTTTTATTAGAAAGGTCTTGGTTAGACTCAAAATCCTACGCATATTTAGTGAACCGGCGATATAATAAAAAAACGCGAAAATCGACGTCCACGCGGGCGGAGCCGCGGGCAACAGCTAGTTTACTAATATTATAGAGGCCAAATTTATTGGAAAGGTTATTTTACTATATTTAAAAGGTATTAAAGATGAAAACAGTAATTTCGTGACTTATTTATTTATTAATTGAGACTTACTTATGTAAGCATGTAACAACAAAATAAATTATTGACATTAAATGAAGGAATAAATATATTTATTTATTTTATTATACATACGGTGTCATTACAGGCAAACCCAATGCGACAGAGTAGCAACAAAAGGGTGTTTCCTATTATAGTAGCGTCACATTCATAGGTAACATTTGACGTTTGTCGGTTTTATATTCATAATGAGGTGACCTGTTAAAAAAGGTCGATTAAAACGAATGAATCGATACGGACTTGAAAGATAATGTGAATTTTAAAAATCCTCAGGTGAATCCCTGTCCCATTATTATTTTTTCTTTCGTAAATTTAAGGAGCAAAATAAGACAAATACATGATCTATACTTATAATAAAACTGGAGAGGTTAATTCTGTTCATTGCATATATTTCACTATATATTTACAAAATAAGTATTGGGAGATGATTGGTGATCGATACTAATGCAAAAAATGCAATCCGTAATTTTTTTGTCTTTCTGTCTGTCTGTATGTGCACGAATGGATTAAAAGAATAATAAATATAATTATGTTTTATTATAATCACAACGTGGTTATTAATTTTATGGTGATATTTCTTCACAGGTAATCATTGCATTCGATTCTACTAATTTTTTTTTCGATTTTTAGAGTAGGTAACATCCCTAATGTTTAAAAAGAAAAAGGGTTAATTGACACAACATTGTTCATTCTCGAACAGCCTAGGTTCAGGCGTGAAAGCGTAACAGACAGACAGACAGACAGACAGAGTTACTTTCGCATTTATAATAATTTAGTATGGATGTACAGAATTGACCTCTCTACAGTTAATATTATAATATATTATGATGGATATTGTAAACGTGCGGAAAGCATTTGACGTTTTGTGTGACTATGCTATGTATTTATTGCAATGCAGGCGCTTCTAGTAGGAGACTATCCCGCAAAATACGGATGGTTGGGCACCTTACGAATTTTTGGTAAACAGTGTTGCTCCTTTATCAAAATGGCTGTCACCCACAATCTAAGAAGCGAATATGTGTCAATTTTTTTCTTAATTTCTATAAATATTATTCAATTAATGTTAATTGATATGTAAGGTGTTCTGTGAATTTTCATAAAGCTCAACTAGAATCAAAACGAAGCTCCGAAGAACTCAGCCTTTGCGTAAATTTGACTTTGACAGGTTTGGATTGGGAAATTTTAACGTATCATGGCAATTTTAGGCAGTGTGCGAGAGAGATGACTACATGGCCGAGATTCAAAAATCCTGGAGACAACCGCTGAAGGCCAATGAATCGTCCAGCTAAGTACAAGGAAATTTCTAATGTTCTTGGGTGCTATAGATAATACTTACAGATCAGTCGTAGAGTAATGGGACAGGGATTCACCTAACGATTTTTAAAATTCACATTATCTTTCAAGTCCGTATCGATTCATTCGTTTTAATCGACCTTTTTTAACAGGTCACCTCATTATGAATATAAAACTGACAAACGTCAAATGTTACCTATTAATGTGACGCTACTATAGGAAACATCCTTTTGTTGCTACTCTGTCGCATTGGGTTTGCCTGTAATGACACCGTATGTATAAAATAAATAAATACATAATCCTTCATTTAATGTTAATTGATATGTAAGGTGTTCTGTGAATTTTCATAAAGCTCAACTAGAATCAAAACGAAGCGCCGAAGAACTCAGCCTTTGCGTAAATTTGACTTTGACAGGTTTGGATTCGGAAATTTTAACGTATCATGGCAATTTTAGGCAGTGTGCGAGAGAGATGACTACATGGCCGAGATTCAAAAATCCTGGAGACAACCGCTGAAGGCCAATGAATCGTCCAGCTAAGTACAAGGAAATTTCTAATGTTCTTGGGTGCTATAGATAATACTTACAGATCAGTCGTAGAGTAATGGGACAGGGATTCACCTAACGATTTTTAAAATTCACATTATCTTTCAAGTCCGTATCGATTCATTCGTTTTAATCGACCTTTTTTAACAGGTCACCTCATTATGAATATAAAACTGACAAACGTCAAATGTTACCTATTAATGTGACGCTACTATAGGAAACATCCTTTTGTTGCTACTCTGTCGCATTGGGTTTGCCTGTAATGACACCGTATGTATAAAATAAATAAATACATAATCCTTCATTTAATGTCAATAATTTATTTTGTTATTACATGCTTACATAAGTAAGTCTCAATTAATAAATAAATAAGTTACAAAATTACTGTTTTCATCTTTAATAGCTTTTAAATATATTATAGTAAAATAACCTTTTCAATGAATTTGGCCTCTCTTTATAATATTAGTAAATATGGAAACGTAGACTATACCATTTATTTTCATGAGCATAGACGTAAACTACATCATATATCCCAACCTTGCAATTAAACATGGTCACCGCAAAGAAAGGTAAGCAACCCAACCAACTAGATGGAGACACTGCAATGTATGTCCTTGCAGTATCCATTAGTTCTAATATTCTTGGTCGTAGATCAGTGCATTGTGTACTTGTCACTGATCTCTATTCTCTGTCTACGGTATTAGGTATCTATTGTGTCTTTTTACATGTATTATATCATTGTTGTGTACGCATTGTGTGATTTTGTCTCTTGCCATTTTCACGCACCGTCCATTAAGGTTCACATACTCTGTCGTACTCTGTCTACGAGGTTCACGAACGGCTGGAACGCCAGCAGTGACAAGAGTTGATGGCCACATGTGATGATTTACGGCCTGAGCATGAAAATTCATATCCAAGGCTGCTGGTAGCTTCATCACAGTGAACATGATGTGAATAAATCACGGTGCTGCCAGGTGGAGGCAAGTGCCGGTTCTCGAATCTGACATAACCATCTTCGATGGCTAACGAGCATCGAATCCCATCCGCCGGCAAACGTTTTATATTCTACTAGCTGTCCCCCGCGGCTTCGCCCATGGCAAACTTCGCCCTCGTGGCACCAAATATGCCCGTAATTTATTAGTTCTACAATAACGTATGGACCTAGCCTTACCCGATAAACACAAAAATATTTTCTCAATTCCAACCGTAGTTCCTGAGAATCCTGAGATTAACGCATTCAACCAAATAAACAACCAAACTCTTTATAATATACCTTAATTATGATTGATAGACTGACGCGAGAGTAAGTTATCACGATTTTGTCACTATCTTTATCTTTATACCTTTATACCTATTATATGTGCTTCAGCCTTCACTGGGAAGCATTCAGGGAATATAAAAATAAAAAATGCTAGGATATCTTGGAATTTCGTTATATTTGAAAAAATATACAAAGAATTAATGTTATAATTAATTTGTTCTGTACAATATTTAAAGATAGGTTTTAAGAATACTAATAAATGCGTTACACAAAGTGGATAATTCAACCTGTTTCCCCTACATCGTAAGGTTTGTCTCGCAATGACGGAATACAACCTGTGTCTAGCTTAGGATGTTTCGGATATAGGATTTATCTGTTATTATGTACAATATTAACGAACGATTACTACACTTAATTTTCAGTATTTTAAAGTCCCGTTGTGAGACTCGCGGCACATCAGAGCGTTAAAAACATTCTACAATACATATAAATATTACCTACTCTAGTAAAATCCACCACATAACACGCACGTAGAGGTAACAACAAATTTCGTATAAAGTGTACATGTAGATCTATACATATTATTACAGCTATTACATACGATACTTAACTTAGCTATATTTTGCTTATAAATCATGCAGTTGACTTTACTATAGTATCTTGCATAGTTGAATTGTTCATCTGCATATCCAGTATTATGATGAAGAGGTAGCTACCTAGCAATGATTGCTTACTTGTTTTAACTAGCAGCGACCTGCGATCCTTGTCAAAAATTAAAAAGAAATGGAATACAGCGCAGATAAACGCCACTGTACCTATAGCACTTTTTCACGCCTTATTTAATTTTAACATTCAATAACTTATATTTTTTTCAACATGCAAAATTAGCAAACTATTTCATATCCACAACAAACTATTTAGTTGCCCAATTAGTTACATCAGATTTCGTTGCGTTTAATCGATATTTTATCAATACTAATAAGTGACCAAATACTAGCCAGAGTGGTCTCACCTACTCACTATAATTTCATAACACTCATAAATCAGCCAACTCTTTCTTTCCAAATATATCGATTAGAAAATACTACGCACCGCTAAGTAAAGGATAAGATCAATATCTTATGTTAATATGAGGTGCAATAAATAGATATGGGTATTATCACCGTACTACCGCGATGTTCAAAGTGTGCCGCGTTGTTTGACAACATTCTTAGGACTTTGCTTTCGTTCGCACTCGCTGATGTTACACTCATGAATTGACAACAAGCGAATTCGCCTATTTTCGAGTGATAGCTTTTAAGTTTCAGTACCTCTATATTTATAATAATATCTACTTATTTACCCCTTTTTAATATAAGATCGTTGGATAAGATAGTCAGTAATCAAGATGCTTGGAACCCTGCTTTAGCGAGTGAAGGTAATGTATGATTTTAAAATACAGAATTGTAGACGTTATGGTGCCATAATGGTAACAATATACCTAGGCATCTAAGGCAGTTTGAATTAGTCTTTGTCGAATATTTTAACGTCTTTGGATTATTGGACGTAAGCTTATTGTCAAAATCGGCGTTTCTTTTCAGTCTTTATAATCCGAATGTGCATTGGATGGAGTTAAGTGTTATCGTAAATAACGTAGTCCAGCAAAACACTCATTGGTTCCTTATCTTATACAAGTAGGTAGGTACACAACTCAATTTCTTGTGTCGACTTAGGCACTACGTCAATTCACACACGCGCTTCCTATACACATAAATTACTTCATCTAGGTATATAATAAATAGACAGAGATGAAATTTTATTTGGAAACAATAAAACTTAGCAAATGGTCATTCATATTCCCTTTCCCCCCTGTTCTAATCAATTTACGAGTCTCTAGTCAATTTGCGAGAAATGGATAAGTAGATAATAATTTATCCTAGTCCTATCTACTGCAAAATTCTGCATTCAGCACGAAGCACGAAGCACGGAGCACGTTTTGTTTTTTTTATATCGGTCATGTCAATATGACTTCACCTCGCCTGATGGTAAGCTAAAGGTAAAGTAAAAGGAAGGGGGTCCCCATTCATACACTGACAGTGACATACTTAACGGTGGCCCTCAACTTGACGGCCTCATGAAAGAAGAGGTGATTGTCGTCGCAGCACTGCGTGACAAAGCGCAGATATTGATTTAGACTACGCCAATACCCACTGGTCCCACAAGTGTTGTGCCAACCATCACCTCAAGCCCGGCTATGCACTTGCTGAACCCTGAACTGAATAACCGAGGTTGGTTTACTATGGAGGGTTTTTTGCAAAGTGCACGGCGGTACCTACCCGGCCCAATTTGAGGCATGCTATCAGAATAATGCAGAATTTTGTATGTGTACCTACATATTATGTTTTATGTGTATAATTTCTGCATTATATGTGTACCTACATACAAAATGACACATAGGCGTCATTAATTATGCAAATAATCGAGTGACATGTTAAATAATTCAATGAGTGTTCATATTTCTGTATACTGTGACCAATGGCAGTATAGGTAAAATACAGTATCTACTATCGAAAAACTAATTTAAATATACCTATTCGTAAATGCATAACAAACTTTCGTATAAATCTTAAATACTTGCGATTTGCTTGCTTTGATGCGTCTGTGGAAGCATCGATAAAATCTAAATCATGTAAGTGAGCCAAACTAACACAAGGCATCCTTGCCAAGAAGAGCCAATGCCACAAGCCCAACTTGGTTGAAGATATCTTAACAGAACAATAGTGTGTTGACATGTTAGATTCATTTGATAGTCCATAACGACAAATTTATCAGATGCCAGGTCTTGACTACCGGACATTTCACCCGGTGCTGTAGTTGCCCCTTGGTTATCAAACGTGATGTAAGGTAAAGCAATATAATATTGTTCCTTTATGACTGATTAAGGTGTGTATCCTATCCGTTTTTTATGATGTTATTTGACATTTAATTACACTACAGCTTGGAATCTGTAGTTTAATCATATTAAGTGTTCTTAGTCAACAATTATTTGCGATAGTCATTAAATTACATGAGTGATACATTCTTGTTAATCATTAAAACATTAAATCTAATCAGGTATTCGAAGCTTAATATAAGAGCTAATTAGCTACACTAAGACCCAACTTCTATTACTGTAGTGCTCCGTAAAAATATATAAAAACAATTTACAAATAATATTTCAAATGTTATACGCAATGGTGAGAATATAATCAAGACATTTCTTTAATAATAAATCGAAAATTATTCATTTAATACTAGGCTACATGTGGTTACCTAGTCTTTCTTAAATGGTCTCAATTATTTTGCCGCCGTTGCAATATCATAGTCTTCAGAAAATAAACCAGACACAATAATAATCACAGCCCGAACATAATAATAATGCTTACTGATGGTACAGTGAGATCAAACAAAATTGGAGTTCTGTACATTTTTCATTTTGTCCCCTTATGAGCGCCAGCTCATCCGCGAGTTACGTACCCTACCACGCTCCGACTTTTGATAGCAAAGTGGGTTCACGACAAACCAAATAGTACTCATATTATCAAGAAGTAGGTACCTATATGTATAAATTTTAACTAGATAGCCGAAATTATACCTAAGTATTACAATTTTTATTAGAGTAAATTTAAATATAACAGAAATAATATCTATCTATGGCACAAATAAGGTATAAATATTCGACTTTTTTAACATAACAAATTGTTGACTGACAATTCTGTGCAGAGTGGTTTATTTCTCAAATCTATTCTTTATGCAGCACTTTAATAAATACTGAATAGCCAGATATGTGAATAAAATTTCGAGTAGGTAAGTATCGACTGCGAGCCCTTTTGTCTCTTGTGCGGTTGCCCCGATCAACAGGACATAGACGATGACAACATTAGCTAATAGTATACTATCCTATTTGCCTATATGCAGACAGTGCCGAGGTACATACAACATACAATAATTAACTAGGAACATAATATAAAATTGACAAAACTCCAACTCATGCAATAAATATTATTTTGTAAGTTCACAAGCAATTTATTCCGTACATTCTACATTACATACAAACATTAAAAATTTTATCGCTCTATTATGTACCTAAGTTATTTAATTTTTATAATGACTTTTAACATTAATTTAGATTGAAAGTGAACTTGCAAAAATCCCAACCTACATACCTTATTATACCTTTCCAAAATAGCACCCCATTCTGATTACTATCCTTCAAAATGATAATATTTATCAACATTGGTCATTTTAAGTAGGTATCTATGCAAATATTTCACATAGTTCATGCAGTTGTCTTCAAGCATAAAATACCTAATAACATTACGAAAATTTCAACTAAATATGATAGATACTTTTGTATACTCCAGAGAGCTCTTTTCATTAAAAGTACCACGCACCATGATAATACAATATAGAATCCATAACATATAACGCACCAACGTAAATGCTTCACGCTCCCGTACATCGCATCTTGTTATCGCTAAAAGCACTGTGTGCGGAGGCACGGTACACGATCTTTAGACAGTGGGCTGTGCCGCTGACGGGTGAGGGTGCGTTGTCAAGTGAGTGGATTCACTACGACGTGGAGGTGCGGGCGGCGGACGCTTCTTGATTGGCTTCGGCTCCTCGCGACGAGGCTGTGGTTCGCGACCAAATACATTCTCATAGAAAGGGTCTTCCACTCCAGTGCCGTAATGCTCTTGCACCCACATCGATACGCTCGTCTCTTTGTAGTCTTCTGACAATGGATATTCCCTAAAGCCGAGTACCTCGTGCGGAGTCGTGGCAGGCTCCAATTTACATTTTTGAGCGACCTGCCATTTCTTTCTCATTACCCTTTGTAAGTCTCTTAGAAACTCCTTGGGAGGATTACTATTCGAATCAGCTAGTTTCTTTGGCGACGTCAATCTCGTGCTCTCATTGCGCTTAGGCGGTGGCGGCTTTCGTGGTGAGGACGGGGGTTGCTCTTTTAGATTAAAAGATATTTTCTTATTCTTTTTACTGTCGGAACATGTAGGTAGGTCATCGGCAAAATTGACTTTCTTAACAGAACCAGTTCGTTCTTTACTAGATTCATTGGTTATTTTTTTCTGAAGAGAAGGACTTCCATTGCTAATTTTCTTAGTCTGGAGTTCAGCGAGACATGCACCGTATGCTACATTTTGTTGTCCGTAGATACTTTTGTCGGATTGGAGGGACGACGTTCGAGATGTTTCTGAAGTCACACTGTCGAGTGAGGGCTGCCGGGGGAAGGTCCGGCTCGGATCAGCCGCATGTGCAATAATTTTTTGCCCGGCTCGTGCCGACGGGTCTATCTGCTGCGCCGTGAGCTGATTTACTATGTCGTAGACACGGCCGGGGCATCCCTGAGCATCCATAACGTGTTCCGGTGGAGGAGGCGGTAAGCTCAATTGAGAACCAGTCAGATCTTCAATTGGTTCTAGTGGAGGAGGCGGCGGAGGCGGTAGAGAATCGAGACTAAGAGTAGAGCTGAACATAGCGTCAGGGACATCCTCATTAGGTGGTGGAGGCGGAGGCAAGTCCTCCATGGAAGACACATTCACGGGTCGTTGTACCTTGTCATAGATGGTGGTGTAACCATAAAGCGCAGAACCACTGTCAGCGCTGTTGCGGAACATACTATCTCGCGGAATGCTTTCGTAATGACCGTAGGTGGGAGACGGCGTTTCGTGGTGGACGGGACTTGCGGTAGCACTAAGTCGAGTGCTTGCTGAGCTGCTGTATACCACTGTTTCTGAAGAATCTGTGAAATATGTAAAGTTAACTTAGTCAAAGATCGTGTGTATGGGACTCCACTACGCTGTTCGCCCGCGCCAACGCAGGCTTTCCTCATGGGGTTGAGGTCATACGGCAGTGGCTAAGTAGCAAAGGGTAGTAAACCATAATTATGTAGGAGTAGAAAGGGACACTGGAGACCAAAGTGCAAGCTTTGGATGCGTCCGGGATTGGCGCTCAGATCTCAGATGATAAACTTAGTCAAAGTCTAGACACATCTTAGGTGATTGAGCGAGAGTGATAGTAAACGCATTGAAAAGATCACTTACCAATAGTATGATGTCGTTTGAGCGTGGAGTCGTCGGTCCTAGCAGAGCGCGGTCGGCGCGTGAGTGTACCAGAGTCGCCGCCACCCTCGTCTTCCACGCCGCAGTCGCCTTTCTCGACCATTTCCTTTAGCTGTCGGGTCATCCAGGTCAACGGAATGTTTGGTTTCATAGATGGCTTCCGCTTTATCGTACCTGAAAACATATTTCAAATTGTTCTTTAGTCAAACCACGCATGGAAAGTGCACGGTTTCTTGAAACACTATCTGCACTACGTAACCAACTAGCTCTTTACAAACTTTATAAAGAAAGAGGGGTCAGAAAGTATACTGTCAATGAGTGGATTCTATAAAACTTCTGATAAATGACTTCGATATTATGACTTCAATAATAGGTATTACCTACCAAAAATGCTATCTTACAAATTTACAGAGTGAACTTCGACTTGTTCACCAAAGTTCTTGCTCATTAAATGTAGGTAATGAATGAAACTATTAAACTTCAGATCATAAATTGGTGCTATTTTGCATGTGAATATCGTAACAAAGCACGCCAAAGTCACGAAGCACAAAATGATTACGAAATGTAAGATTTAATTAAAATAAATTACCCATAGGAAACTCGCAGTCGAATGCGCTTTCAGACGCGGTACCGCCATCAGACAGACATCCACTCGAGCTTGATGACGACGCGCGGGAGTGTCTGTGTACATTAGAGCTGATCATCCATTTTGTTTACTTTTAACTACTTGAAATATTACACACATTACATGAACAAGTAATAATATAACAACCATGAACGTATAAAACATATGGACGGAAGGCGTTGAAGAATACACTGACGACACTAGAGTCATACTTTCTCATACGTACAAGTCGGCACGCACACTCACGCGCTAGTCAGCCACTGCGCGGCAAACGCCATTCGATTTAGTAAGTTAAATATTCAGGTAGGTAACCATCATATTTCAATCAAATTTAGGTAGGTAACACATTGGAACCCAAAATTTATGTGATTAACGCTGCCATTTTTGTAACTCAGTCTCTTTTTTCAGAGGGTTCAGTCCATAGGTTTTATAAGTCAATAATCATAACTATCAGTTTAATAACATTCATTTTATTCATTGTATGAAATTCGCTACACAAGCATTTAAGTAGGTAATATAGATTTTAAATGACATTAATTTTTAAGCTCTTAAAACGAAAAAAAACTGGACAAAATTATATGTATATGTAATATATATACGCAAAGCATTTTTACATATAATGAATATAGTAGATATATGCAGGTACACACTGAAATACAGGTACTTAGTTAAATTAAAATAATTACAATACAACGCACGGCTTGGACGTAACAAAAGGCAGGATAATAACATCTTATATATTATGTTTAGAATTACCGACTCGCATGCGACATTAACCTATTATGTGAAAAACTAAATATTTAAAAAACCCACCAGTATCCACTATAGCTTACGTTATAGTTCATTAGCTAACATCACAGAACAAAGAAAAATCCTGGTTTTTTAATGTTCTGTGGCTAACATTTAGTTTTAATACATTATTGTCACAAGCGAACTCAATCATCGAATCAAAAATACCAACCTGCCACTACTGATATCAGAGTTGGCAACACTCGCATTACTGGAAGCAGACTGTGCAGGGCTGTTGATGCCGACTGCTACACTGCCATTTGTCTTAGTCGGAATCGACGTAATCTACGTAAAGAAACAATTGGCTTAAATTAGGTGAAATTATGGTATAAGACTACAATTAGCACAGTGAATTCTATTTGAGCAGTTGAGGGAAATAAATGGTTTCATTAGCAGTGACTATTTCAATAGAAAGTTGAGACTACAAACTGTCCTCTTAGCTATCTGCTACGTATTTATCACTCTCATGTTCATGTTCAATAAATGAGCAACAATACAACAACTAAATTAAGATAGCACGCACACGTACCGAACAGGAACGCGCATGTGCGAGGTGATCCAAGTCCTCTTGCGTCAGTTCTTCAACTAGCGCGCGATGATTCTCCAGCAGTTGCCTTCCGTGCTACAAAAATTATTACATAGTATGAGAACCAATCGATTGGGTATTTTTCAAAAAGAACTAGAAATTTTCTTGCTCGATTTCTTTTACCCTTACCTTAGCTATACGCATCGCTGTAACCCATCTTTCAAGAGAACGCTGGTCTTCAGCGCACAAAAACTTGATAAACTTTACGCTCTTTGGTTGTTGTAGCCTCGGATGTTTTATAGCAAAACAGTGGTCTGTAGGAGACTTGTATTTCTTCTTCCAGTTCAATCCTATATAGACTTCGTTAGTGTCAAACGTCGCTAAGCAGACCAGCTCCTTCAACGTTTTCACTTTGTCCTTGGGCGAGTAGTACAATCCTATACAAGTGACAATGAAATACAAATAAGTTATATTTAGCATATTCCCAATCCTTATATTTTATTCATTTTAATTAATTCGCATTTGTCAAGTCGCTTTCGCTTAAGATAAAGTGTGGCCACACGATAGCGTTTTATTTATTACTAACCCGATGGACGTAAGACGCAATATATTTTTTTCCACCCCTTTTTAGTATCATTTTTTAAATACAAAGGTCCCTCCATTGGGGGCACGGGATGACCGGAGACAGATGGTACGGTGCTGGTAGTTCCTCCACTCTGGCCGAAAAACTCCTCTATAATGACTTGCCTCGAATGCTCGTCCTGCTCACTAGACCAACCTATGAATCATAATGTTACAATTAAAGAACTTGTATTAAACTAACTTATTACAAAATATTTTTGTTAACATTAGGGTAAAGGAAAGTACCTCTATCATCTTCGGTCAGTAGAAATTTCTCAGGGGTTTGAAATAGAGATATTTTGTCTGGCCGTTCGGCGAATAGTATTTTATTTTTCGACTCTCTCGTCCATAACATCAAATTATCTACTAACATCTCATGGTCTTCGTAAACACGTTCTGTAACAAAAAATCCATAATTTAAGTAATAAGTTTGAATGTTTGTTATAACTAATACTACACCATTGGACCTCTTAGTCTTAGACTCTTACCCATGTGAAGATCAGGCAGTTGTTCCACTACGGCCCATTTTGGTTCCATAATTACATGATTCTTGTCTGCGAGAAGCCTTGCTACATATCCACATGTCATCTTTTCATCCACCAGCAAACTTTTGGATGATCCATCCATAGAGAATGCCTTAATGAAAAGTTTCTTAATATTGGCCTCGCGCATTCGTTCCAAAGCTAGTTTTATTTTATCAGCCTTTTGTTGAAAACTCGCATCCTAAAAGAAGTGGACAAAATTGTAGAGGTTCTAATAAATTCGTGTAATTAAACTATATGAATTAATATAGGATATTATGATATAAAGGTTTACTTTTTGGGTAGTTTGATGAAGGTTCAGTTTTAACGTTTTACACTTCGTGCTTGTGCTGCTTGACGCCGATGATTCGCTAGACAGCATGGACACCTATAAAGATTAAAATATAACTTAAACACCTCTCTTCTGAAGAGAAACAGATGTAAGGACAAGAGCCATTAACTTTAACAACAAGCATTTTATTGTCACACTTACAGTGTCGCTAAACGCCGAATCGTTGTCAGGAGAATCAGTTCGAACAATGCTGGAACTGCCATCACTACACTCCTTCTCATGTCTCTGAGAAGCTTCATGACCGCTATCTACCCTTGCTTTCGATACCGATGATAAGGCTAAAAATGTAGTAAGCATATATTTACTACTTATTAAACAGTAAGTATTAGACAATGAGAAAACCTTATTGATAGAACATACCAGACGAAACTCGGGATATTTCGTCGTCATACTCGGAGTCAAGTGCGCAGAGTTCCCCTAGAATGGCATCGAGGTCTGCATCCTGTGTTTCCTCAAGATTCGCCATCGAGAAGCGATACGTATCTATACGTGGGGCTACAATCTCCAGGGGCCTCAACGCGGTTGATGCTTCGTTTGAAGAGTTTAAACCCTAAAATTACAAAATACTTTCGTAATTTCTATGGTATGTGACTGGGATTTTGCAGTGTAATTAAATTATTATGATTATCCTTATAGTAAGTCTAACTGACCATAGCGGAAACATTAAAGGCTACACACGGCCTTAAAATCAGTAGCAATATCTTGTCCCTAAATCGTGAGCTCACCCGAAGCATTTTTAGAATTTAGGGGATTACACGCTGTATGACACAAACACGATTTGTCGTATTATATGCTACGATTTGGGGTCCTACCCACCACTTCCCCGATATTGCCACTGATTTTTGGGCCGTGTATAGCCGCATTTAATGTTTCCGCTATGGTCAGTTAGACTTACTAAGGATAATCATATAATATTACCTACACTGCAAAATCTCAGTCACAAACACTATGATAGTTAGGTACCTTTAGAGTTTATAGAATACCTACACAACAACGTTAACATTAAAAATGTATCAACATTCCCATTATAATGTGGGAGAGATAATAATTTAACATGCAGTAAATTAACGTTTTTAAAACGTGTGATTTCATGGTCTACGAAAAATTCTATTTTTTTTTTTTCATCTAATTGAAAACGAATCAAACTGTGAGTGATTTTAAAGGTTTGATTAACTCGTGAAAGCATACCTAGGTAGAACTTATTTTGTCAGATCATAGCAAATAGCATTTTTCCCCCTTTCTTGTCCATTTTTCCTATTAATCGAATTGAAATCAGGCGTTTTGGAAACGTGACGTTATCAGTGATAAGTTTATGCCCTGTCACTTTGGGCATTAATTGGACATTTATTCAATCCGCCTGATTAATAGTAGAAGAAATAATAAATGCTCGAAGTGTCAGGGCATAAGCCCATCACTAGACGTTACTAAAATCGGAACCTGCAAGAGTCACGGAAAGCTCTATACTTTGTCTAATGTAGGATGATAAAAATGACAGCTCTGAAAAGGGTAGCCCATATAGTATAATCGAAAATGAATCATTCGATTTTCGATTATCGTTCCCGTAGAATATGGAATCGATATTCACAAAAACACAAAACTTTTTATTTTTTATTATTTTAGGTCACTTACTTCGGGATGACCAAAGAGAAGTTTTATGGTATAGTATTTACGTTTCGTATCATATTTAGCTAATTATATCACAAAAATTTTAGTAGTATAAGTACTTAATAATTTCAATAAATTATTTTCAATTCGATTCATTCGATTCATTTGTGTACAGTCAATTGTGCTATATTCTTGCAAGACGCTTCTCTATGACAAGTGGGCGGGGCTTGTCTATGAATTACCATAATTTTAGGGGTATAAACTTCATATAAACTTTGTTAAAAAAATACGAGACTTCATAGACATGAACTGTCATTTTTATCATCCTAAATTAGACAGAGTATAGTTTTTCGTGACTCTTGCTATGAGCTATGGTATGACACCATTTAGGTAGCGTAAACTATTCTCAAGCCATAAAAGTGGTTACAGGACACCATGAATACAAATTAAGTTGCCTATACTTATATGCTCAGAAATTAATTATTCAGGCCTATACAAGTTGACATCCCAAAACATAATGGGGAATGCATTGTCTTTAAACAATGAACACTCGGTTGAGCACGTTATGTTTACATTTTTATAGGTAGTAGGAGATGTACACATTTAAATATTCTGTAAGTATTAACATTAGAATCTTGAATATTTTTTGTTCATTGACTTGTATAATACAGTGGGTACCTTTCGGATGTAGGTACAGTAAGAATATAATTTGTTTAATGAGTTCAATCACAAATTATAAGGTACATTCTTACTGTAGTTACTCGCATGTTGAAAATAAACATTCCAGTGGTGTTATCAGCACTAGTTTTAGCCTGTAATATCGTTTTACGTACCGTTGACATTTCGAAAGTTTGCTCGATGCTTTTATTTTCTGTAGGTGAATTGTTAACACTTCTTGATTTGCCGTTCGATAATCGAAAACTTCTGTTTAGAGATGACAGAAACCCTCCGCGTTGCCACTTACATGGTTCATTTATTTGCATGTCCATCATTTCGTTAACATCGCAGAGCGTAGTAATGAGTCACAGAACAGCACTTTACACTATTAGGCTAAGCAAAGCATGCCAAGAGGCCGGTGCTTTGTCACGCGGACTAACGTACCATATTCCTACTATACTACACTATGCACAATGCAGTGCTATTTTATAAAATGACACCACGCGGTTTTGTTCGAGTTCAATGAAGTGAGATCTATGTGAGTATACACTTTTAATTAGTGAGTACGCAAACGAGTCTGTTATTGCTTACACAGTTCGGAGTCTGCGCGGAACTGCAACACAATCGCAACTAAATTGCACTACACTATATCACGCACAACGCACGGAGTAGGTAGTGACCTCATTCCTTCACTTGTCGAAAACAAAGTTTTCGCGCAAGATATCATTAATATTTTTTAATATAACATTACTTTAAGAGCACCAAGATAGGGTTATTGCAAGAAACGCGTGAGTCGTACTCAGTCTCGACCACTACTAGGCAGCGTAGAGCAAAGTGAAGTGAGTAGTATTACAAAATGAACCATGAGCCTCGGCCGTGCGGCGCGGTCGGACGCAAGCAACAGCGCAGGGGGGAGGCAAGTAGACGAGCGGCAACCGTGTTTTGTGACTTGCGCACGTGTGCTACGGCCCAGTATACTACGCGTTGTTTGATTCCCGAATGACGGGACTATCGCGCTGCGCTAGTGTGCGTGCTCGGGGACTTAGCACTTCCCCTCGTTTTTAACCCCTCGCACGCCGGTCGGCGAGACGCAAGCCCTGCTCACTTGGTTGGTATCACGGCTTCGCATGCCGTTCGAACGCACCCACGCCCCTTCAATGCACCGAACTCAGCACGCTGACATCGCTTAGACGACGTTGACCGGCACGAGTTGACACGACCCTGCCATGCTTCCCGCATTTCCGTATCCATTTTATTAGTCAATCAATAAACTTACTACGGTCAGCACTACTAACTGTTATGACCCTGTTGAATAATAATTTTTGTCAATCTTTACAAAAATGGCAATTTACATCATAAACAAGCGTAGTACCTATTATATCTTGCATACATTCATGCAAATGAATTTTCCTAAGTAAAAGGTAGGTACCTATGATACCTAATTACCTATAGAATCTCGTAGAATATAATTATAGAGTTTAGAATACTTAACCTGTAAAAGCATTAGGTAAGGTCAGTACGGGGAAGTGTGTGATACTTTTTTCGAAGTTTACTTTGAACATAAAAATCACATATTTTTAGGTATAATTTCTAAATCTCGGTGCCAACAAAACATAATATGGTTCATAATTGGCTGAAAACAAAGTGTTTTAGTCAATAATATTCATTAGGAATTAGTTTTCAAGGTCTAATTGTAAAGTGCTATGGTAGACACACTTCCCCAACAAAGTGAGGCAAGTGTGACTATGTCTTTCGTGTACAATAGACAGTTATTTTTTATTTAGAAATGCAGTGTTTAAGCTACTCGATCGTGTGAACGAATCAATTGATGTTAATACTACATAATATACTGTGTATGAATCTTTCAAGGGTGTAAAAGTTATGAGGTAAGTGTGTCACATTATGTTGGGCAGGGATAGAAAACATTTTTAGGTAAAAGTCATAGCTAATGGATAATCTTCACTTTTATTTAGAGTTTAATAAAATTAATATCAATAATATTAAAAGGTACTTATTGAAAGGTAAGTTGGTATTCAAATGAAATATAAAGGTAAATTTTCTTGTTCCTACGACATTTTTTTTGTTTCTACAAAAAAAATATTTTTCATCAATAAAATAAATTTTAGTATCTTCTATAAAAATTAAACAAAGCTAAAAAGTAACAAAATCATACAGAAAATATCAACATATTTGAAATTTTAAATGGCATTTCAATATATCTACCTTGCTTACTGACTAACACTTTCAATGTGTACAGTTACCTACAAACTTCCAGAGATAATTAATCCAATACTATGTAAAATTGTTAGCGAAATAAATAAATAAGATTACTGTCTATGCACAATGTTTTTAACCTCTGACTTGGGGCAAGTGTGTCATATGGACACACTTGCCTCATGGAAAGTAGACACACTTTCCCAGTCACTTGATTTAGAGGTTCGATTTTTTTAATGGACGTAATTCTCTTATTTTCAACAATTCCAACAATATTATAGGAGTAATAATAAGTTTAATTAGTGTATTAACTACTTATGGGTACAAAATACACTGATTTACACAAAAAACCAAGATTTTTATGGATTCAAATGGGTGATGTGAACTCTAATTCGTCTTACAAAATGTGACATATTTTAAAATGGCGATAACTTCATAAATGCTTGACCAATGCCATCTAATTTTAAATTATGTAACTAGATATTTGTTCCCACATAACAACAGATGGCATTTTCATCAAAAGCTCTAATAGTTTTCGTAATATAAAGGGTAGTTACACTTGCCTCATAGCTACACTTCCCCGCACTGACCTTACCTATTTAAAAAAAATTGTGGCCATGTGGGAATTTTAGTGTAGGTAATGGGTGAGTGACCTAATTTTGGTTCTTCTACGTAGGTAGGTACTGCTCCCCCTATTGCCCATCCTTAAAGTGATTCGAAAAATACCAACATAGGTATTAGGCATATTAATTAATTAATTAATTAATTAATAAAATTAGGTAGGTATGAAGTAAAATTATATTTAAGTAGGTATAAGCCCATACAATAAGTATTCAAAAATAAGTACTCGTATAACGTGATCAAGTAAGTAGGTTTAGACATAATTTCTAAGACACAATTAACTACCTATAAGGTGCTAGGTGCTATACGAATAATTTAAGTATTTTGGTTCTGTATTTTTATTATAGGGCTATGGGCTACCAGAAATTGCATAAAAAACGTGAAACAAAAAATGGGAAACAGGTGGTGTTTACGGAACACCTGCTTGTGGAGCCGGGGCAAACGACAGCTGTGTGGGTACACATTTCGTCGATCTCCAAATTACCTTAACTGATAATCATCTGTAGCACGCGAAATGAATTTATAAAAACATTTTTATTTATATTGTGTTTTATTTTCCGAACGCCAACACAAATAATAAATTCAGGTCCAGTATGTATATCTGTCTATGTATGTCTGGAATCAATGTTTTCAGGCTTTATAGGTAGGTACCGAGGAGGAGGTAGGTACCTATTGTAATAAAAAGAATTACCTACAACAGGTATGTACCTTACCTACTGTACACAACACACCATAGATTGTAATAATTTGGTACCTACTTTCAGTGATCGTAAAACATTTCAGAACAATATTTATAAAAAAAAATGTGTTTTATGGATTTAAATACCTATAGCAATTTCTGTGTATTTGTGAAATATTATGCACTATTTAACTGTTTTAATACAATAGTTTTTGTAGGTAGGTTTTAATGAAACAACATTGTTTGATTTATAAGTAGGTATGTACATTACTTAATTAAAAGACTGATAACGAAGATCTAAAATTCAACCCTCATCTCAACTAGGTACCTAGGTACTTTACTATCATCCTGTTGTTATCCAATATATTTAGAGCCACCTAGGTTTCAACATAGGATTCTACTTGGGTAAGTAAGTACCTAATACCTAGATATTTCTTGTAGATGAATGTGAATTTTATAAAGATATAGGTAGGTACCTAGTTACTAGGGTTGCCAACTTTTTTTCCAAGGAAAAAAGTATATTTAGGTCTGAGAAGAGTTTTGAACAGTATTTTAGAAAAATAAACAGTAGTTTCTTTTTTATTTATTTATTCATCTAATGTTTTTTTAGAGTCATTTTTGAAAACCTCATAATATGCCTCACCACAATAATAATGAAAATAAACGAGGAGCTTATTTTTTATCAAACTGATTTTAGCTCTGATTCTATCGTCCCGCCACTTCGCATTCATAACTGAAAACGCCTTTCGGTAAATGCTGAAGTGGTGGGATCAGACAAGGTTTTATCTAATTTGACTGCGGTTAGTAAAGCACTACTTAACTGCAGTCAAATTAGATAAAACTTTTGGGCGTTAAGTCAGACATTTTAACAGTGTATGTCCTTAATAATGTTTGCATTTTGATGCTGAAAACAGTATTTTGGATAAGTACTGTTTTTTTGGTCAACAGTAAACAGTATAATGTAGTGAAAAACAGTATTATACTGTTTTTAATAGTATGGTTGGCAACTCTACTAGTTATCTACCTATGTGGCAAAAAAATAATAATAGTAGTACCTAAGTAATTATGTCAACAAAAGGTTAATAATGAAACCGCTATAGGTCTGTTGAAAATCCAGTTATAGTTACCAACTCGTATTGGTTGGTATTCGAGACATTAATACGAGGCACATGAAGCTTAAAGCATTGCAAAATCTTGGTTACAACGCACACGCATAATGCACCTGTCCCACGGCGCCCGCGCCTCGGCAGTCCGCCGCGACCGGCGCGGGCGCCCGTGCCGGCTGCAAGCACACGTGTTCCATTTGTGATCCAGCATCAATCATCCCTTTTTAAACCCATACTTTTAGTTTTTATTTATTGAATGGATGGTATATCGTGACGCTAAGTATACGATTCGTGTTCCAGATGTCTCAAATTATGGCATGCATAGAGTATTAATTTAGGCAACCGTACAAAGTGCAAAGTGTAGGTACAGGATAGGATAATAAACGTTATTATGGTATGCATACCGCAGTGAGCACGGTGAGTTCGCCGAGCCATTCGTTGAGTAAAGCCTCGGGGTCGTCGGTGGCCGCGCCGGCGCCCGCTTCCTCTACCAACGCCATCTGAAACAAGACATTTTGATACCTATCACCGACAGGAAACTTAATTTCATTGTAGTTAAGCATTGTGCCTAGTAGAAAATCAAATACCTTGTAGCACTTGTAAATTAGGCGTTCTATCTGTAGACACCGAAAGAAAGAGAAAAAAAAAGAATTTCCTGAGTAAGCTATTTGCTTTATTCCTTTGAATTATGAAACGGGATTGAAATAGATAAAGGAAATCACTTACTCTGGAAAATAGTTTCAGTTTCCTCAGATAGAATAGAATAGAACGCCTACTCCAAACTTGTTCTTACAATAGGTACTTAGGCTAGATTTCCGTAGCGAAAATACGTTCTACTAAACTGGGTCCATGAACGAGTAGGGTGTAGGTATACCTACGTTTGACTCCAATGAAGTTTTCGTGGCAAATAGACAGACTTACTTTCACATTAGAATATTAGTACAGTACAGATGGATGAGTTCTATTCAGTTTATTGAGTTCGCCTGTAGCATGCCGGTAGCAATGAGCTTTATAGACACAGTTTCAAGTAGAGACGAAACAATTACGAATTCAGCTAATAACTTTTTTTAAAGATCAGTTATTTTAAAACAAAGATAACGTTCATCCCCGTTATACATTTGGGAAACAGTTTATTGTTACTCTGTCGCAGCTGTTTAGTTATTGGAACCAGTTTTTACCGAAGTCACGTGGTATTTTATTTATTTAAATAATTAAATTAAGTACTTCTGTGTACTTTCTAGTAGACAAGCTGTTCAGAACAAAATTGAGTTGCCGTGCCGGGGGTAAAAGGCTATGGTACACAGAGATTGAATTAGCTTATAGCTGCTCCCCGCGGCTTAGCCCATGGTATACCTACTTTACCCGTGGCACCCATTTATAAGTACCATACATGCCCTTAATTCATTAGTTTTATAATAATGATCTATATATATAAAAATGAATCCCTATTTCCCTTGGTCACGGCATCACGCGTGAACGGCTGGACCGATTTCTTTAATTCTTTTTTTGTTGTGTTTGTTATTGTGAGGAGAAGGTTCTTATGAAAGAAAAAGTCAAGAAAGTTGCGCGGGACATTAGAAAATTTAAGAAAACTTAACGAACATATTAACTTATTAGGAGACGGACATAGGATATTTTTTATCCTGCCACGGGGACGACGTATGCCACAGGCGAAGCCGTGGGGCACAGCTAGTATAATATATAATTAGAAGTTTGCCCGATTTGTTGACATGGTTAGTAGCGTGTTGATTAATATTATTAGCAAATGAATTATTAAATTAGAACCGATCTTTTCTGCGATTAGCGCGTTCAAACAAAAAAAACTTCAGCTTTGTAATATTAAGTATGGATTCTAGCTGCAGAAAAGCTTGATTTATATAGCAAATCAAACTATGGGTAGATACTCGTACTTATGGAGATTATAACCTTGTTGCCTTAACTATCTCAACTAGGTTAAGGGTCTGTTCTTAAGAAACAGTGATCGGCCAAATGGTTCAATGTATTTTCAATAGACAGACGAGTGTAATATAATCTGTCGATATATCGATCGATCTTTAGCCTATGTGCACTATGTACCTACAGCGGCATGATTGTACAGCGCCATTCAGCGCGGAAATGCTGCATGCATCCTAGGCACCCTGCCGAGGGGACCCAGTTTTTTAAGCCTTTTTTGATAGCGTATCTTAATTAGTGTTAGTTTTACTTAATTTAAAAATATTTTTTGTAATTCTAGGGTGCTAGATTTTAGAGATAGTAAATTTAGGGACAATATATTTTACGGAAACTACTATAATTCTTACAAACTAAATGGAAAGATAACATAGTTATTATATTGGTACCCCGTCAATATTATGCCAGCGTTTGTCCCAGTTGCATCCAAAGCTTCCTATTGGAGTCCGGGATTTTGCTGGAGCGACTCCTTCTGGTTCCCAATCTCGAGAGGAGAGGCTACGGCAGAGCCTCGCCAGTTAATCTGCAGCATCTGCTAAGGCCGTTATGATACTTTTCGAATTTTCCATATTTATGTTAAAAACCTACAACTTCGACTATTTCCAAAAGTTTTATGTTTAGTCAGGACACTATAAAATTTTTGATGTAAGTACCTATGAGAGTTTAATACAGGTCTGTAGACGTGGCCCAGACACGAAGACAGCTCTGTCTTACCGTCAGCGCTGATTCCTCCTCAAACCGTCCACGAACCGCCACAATAACCGACCTTTTCTTCAATGCAGCATTGTTTAAGGCGTTCTCCACCTCTTCTTGTTTAGTCATTTTAGTTAAGATTAAATAAATGAAAGACATTTTTTTTCTTTACGATCGGTCTGTCTGAGGTATCGCGTTAATTTCGTTACAGGTAGTTTCCTGGTTAATAATTTAGTCCACCCAACACAAGACTGTCTCTCCTAGCACTATTACGCAAAACGGCTGAAAAGGACTAGTTTAAAATATTATCTAGAGCAGATATAATTTATATACCTAGTAAATAGTACCTAAGTAGTTTGGACGACGGGCACGTCTGGGCCGTTGCTCACTGCATTATGTTTTGTTATGATAACTACATAACCGGGAAGGAAAGTTCGATTGATGTAACGCTTTACGTAATAATGCTGACAACAATAATACATAAAAGATTTTCGCAACTTTAATACAATGGTATCGTGGTCGATTATATAGGATAACAGTACTTGTATTAAACGTACCTACTTGACTAATTTCTTTTGGCTCTTACAGGTACCTAAGCTTAAGCAATGATAAAACAGGTGCACTTTAATTCACTGTCTATTACCTATGAGTACCTATATTTTAATATTCTAAATAACTAGCGGTGTAATGCGATGGTAGCTGAATGGATAAGGACGCGGCCTCTACTCAGAGGTATCGAGTTCGAATCCGGCCAGATAGCACCAATGTGAATTTCATTTTGTGGAATTTATATTATGTGCTAATCACATGATTTACCAACTGCTGACGGTGAAGGTAAACATCGTAGGTAACCCACGCCCACCGGCCCACATGTCCTAGAAGAAATTCTAAGGACATGTCCGATCCACTAACCTGCATTAGGCCAGCGTGTGTGGATTAAGGCCTCTCGTTAGAGAGGAGACCCGTACCCAGCAGTGGGACATAAACGGGTTGCTATTATTAACTAGCGGTAGGTATGAAAAGTTCTAGTTCAGAGTTGAGGCAACCCTAAGCGTGTTAAAGAACGAAGATTTCATTTCACAATTCAATTCAATCACGTTACTTTATACAATTCAATAACCACTTCAAAAGTCATTTCAGCCAGCAAGCATTTTCAGCCTTCGCCGCTGCAATTAGTGTCTAACTAAGCCCTTTTCTCTTTCCTTACAATATTCATTATTTCTAAGTCGTATGTTTCTATTATTTAATTCTTTAGTCCACACTTGGTGTAGGTATACAGTAAAAATAATACCTATATTGAAAAGTATTCATAAATACATTTTGTTGTAGGTATAGTACAGATTTGGCACGTTAATTGGCCAGACGCGTCATATGCGCAAAGGTCGATTTTTAGTTCCCCTTTGAGATATGAGCGGGTCGCGGGAGACGCGGTAGCGCCGTCGCGGACATATGATTGGTCCGTCACTTGACGGACGTCTTGTATTGAATCAACGTTCCGTTCGTTCGTACTTTGAATCATTTGATTGGCTCAAAGTGCACGATGCGCAAACTTACCCAAACCTGGCCAAGTTACGTGCCGGTATCTGTAGCAAGGTTGTAACTCCTTTTACTTTTTCGCGATTTTATTTCTTCTAGATATTATTTATTTGGTTCACTAGTTATTGCCTGCGGTTCACCTAAGTGAAATACTGATCCCGTTCGCAACCCACAGGAACCTATTCCTTGGATAAAAAGCCCGTGTTATTCCAGACTAAAATCTATCCCTGTAAATTTCGGCTCAATCCGTTTTTGCGTGAAAGACTAAACATATACTCACAAACTTTCCCATTTAAATGGGAAGGATACCCACCCAAGACCTTCGAGACTAAGCTAATCTTACCGACAAGCCGGTACACCAGCTGATCGATGAAAAAGGCTCTGACGCAGGCTTTTCTAAATCTAGTCTTTCTAGACCTTTGACGGTTCATAAATATGATGAAACTTTGAGAAAAGGCAGGAGCGCCCAGTTGCATTGGGCTTGTGTTGGTGCGGCACTCCCATACGAGCATATTAATGTAACGCTTTTGAATGTATCCTTTACGAAATTTACCTTACACTGTTGCACACAGGTCATTATGGCTAATTTGCTAACAAAAAGAGATGCACGAATTATTCAAACTGGCCACGCCACGAGTTATTTTCTTTATGACAGACAGAACAGTTCAACTTTTTACTCAACTGCCAAATTGTTCTGTAACTGTATAGTGAGCACAGATGTTTTTAAAGCTAAAAACATGCACTTTGTTAATACTTACTATTGGTACTTTGGTAGGTATAAATTACCCGTTATTTTTTTAGCATTATGTCAAAAAGAAGTTTTTTTTTATCAAGGGTACCATATTGCATGTTTTAAATTAGGTAGGTATTATATATTACGGGGGACGCTGCTGCCTGCGGCCTATCCGGCCGGAGTGGGAGTGGCCCTCTAGAAGGCTGCAATGAGGCTCTTCACGTGTCCCTCTGACTAGCAGAGGGCACAGTGAGGAACGAGCGGGGGGCGAGCTGATTGTCCGCGCGCGCGCTGTTGGGTGACAGGACGGCCGCCTGTCACCCTACACCCCACCGTCGCGTCGGCGAAGTGGTGCGCGCGCGATGCTCGCCTCACTCCCCGTTCGAGGGGTCGAAGGAGCCATCTTAAAACCGTAGATGGCCCAGGGTCACCTGGGGTGTGAGGGATATGCCTATTGGGTAACCTTAAGCGTCAAATATACGTGACGGGATTTTACACGGACGGCCCGGGACGTGAAGTTTTGGAAATATCGTTTCATACAAAATGTATGCGGCAGTGCATGTCACGGAGACACGGACGGGTCGGGCACGTGTCACGTGCGGGGCGGGAAATACATCGTCGCCGACGTTGTTTTGCACGTCCCGCCCCGTGCGTGCCTCGTCACGTACGTGGTTCCGCTGTGTATGCACTGTCCGATGATGTGATTTTTGACTTTTGACTTTGACTTTGTCACTCCGTTCATTCCGGCGAGAGGAATAGTGATGCTTTGAGTCCATTATTATAAGTGGCAATCATGGACGATGAAAAATTAATTGAATGTGTACGGTCCAAGGATATTATAACCAAAATGGATATTGCAAGCAAAAACATTGCAGTGTCTCCATCTAGTTGGTTGAATTGTATTCCTTTCTTTGCGGTGACCATGTTTAATTGCAAGGTTGGGATATATGATGTAGTTCATGTCTATGCTCATGAAAATAAATGGTATCTACGTTTCCATATTTACTAATACTGACGTTCCATATTTACTGAACGTGTACCTACACTCCGGTAATTAAGACCCGAGACGACGTGCGCTTTTAGTCGGTTCCATCCCGACATTACCACCCCCGATGGCCGACGGGGGGGTGGTATCCATAGGGATTTCCGCACGATAAAAAAAGGTAGGTACCTATTATATTTAGGCCTGCTGTGGTCAAACAGGTAGGTATATACCTAGATACAGTACCGTACTTAGATACGTTTAACATTGGCATTATAAAAATACATAGTAGTGTGTAGGTATATCTAATGTCTTTTTATTCGTTTTACTGAATACTTACCAATTAGGATAAAAATAATTATTTTTCTGCACTCTTTCTCTGCATACCTACCTATATAGGTATTTAAATTGTAACTCTGTGCTCAATTTCATACTCTTCCATTCGCGTACTTATTTTTTTATAAAAAGTAGGTGGGTACCTACCAAGTAGTTTTTGCTTCATGTATTAAAAATAACTACCTGCATTGATTGATGTCTATAGTATTTCCTCAAACGAGTTAGTAGTTATATTAGGGCTATTACCACATAATACATAATAGTACCAGGTATATACTATTACACGCATTTAATAGATAGTATCAAATGATTTCCCTCTAATTTTGTATTTTATTTTACCTACTGCAAATAGCGTCAATTCACCTTCATTAATCACTGATGCGCATAATCATCACACCTTAAGCTATTACTAAATTATAATAGGTACTTAATACAAATAATACTTGCCTTCTAATAGCAAATTATTGATTCTCGAGTTTGCCATACAATTTGTGGCGGCAAGAACATAAACTTAATGTATTGAGCGAGCTTTCTCCTTAAATATTATAGACTCATATAGTTAGGGGAAAGTGTAGCATTTGTTGAGATAAATTAACTGCGTCAATTTGAAATGGTCGTCAATAACGGCCATGCGGGCAGGCAAACACCGATAAATTATGTATACGCACGTACCTACCTAATGCCTGTGTTGACGCATCGGATAGTTATAGTATGTTAGGTATGTTATAAAATGTTTATTTTCGTATGTTATATTATTATAAGTGTTTGTGTGTTTGTGTGTTAACCGACTCCTCATAAATGTGGAGTCGGTTTCGTTAAAGAGTATTTTCTCAATTAAGCTAAAGTTGGCTTGCAGTCTAACTACGAGACGGACAAACTTCGATATTTTCCGCGTAGCGACTGCCATTCCACTTCAACCCCTATTATGAAAGTTCTGAAATTAGCCTAGGTTGTGTTGTGTTGTTTCCTTTAAGTGAGTTTAACAAATCTAGAAATAGCGATAAACGTGTTTGTAATTAAATTATCCTACTAGCCTTGTTATTTCCAGGTAAAATTAGGGTCGGATGTGCGGCCTCATTTTTTAAGTAAGCACACGCACCCGAGAGCTGATGACGAGCTAAGGTGGAGTTTTAGTCCATTTGATATGTTCAAAAACGTATTTTTTTATTCTTGATAGGCTTACGTTTGACCTCATTCCCACCTGATGGTAAGTGACGATTTGGTCTACGATAAATCACGCTTGCCTAGAAGGAATATTTACAAAAAAAATTGTATCCTAGGTATGTCTATCCGCAATTTGCAATCTCTTATACAAGCTGATTGAGCTACGTTGACTTTGGATCTAGAGACGTTTAAGTAAGGGTCCGTTCACACAGACCGGCTCGGAGAGGAGAGCAGATTCTTATTACGTTGAAAACAGAGTTTTTAGTATTTGTAGTAAGGTTTATTTTTGCATCTGCACTGCTTTTGTCAATATGAAAATCATTTGTCAGTGTGAAAAGAAAAATGCGCGCCGATGCTCTCCGAGCCGGTCTGTGTGAACGGACCCTAAGTAGTTGTACCTACGAGATTTTCCGTGAATAAGTTAGTGTAATCGGAACTACGGTTGTCACCGTCAAAATAAGTCGTTAAGTAGTTCCTGAGATTAACGCGTTAAATCAAACAAACTAAATTAATCATCATCATCATCATCAATAAAAAAAATATAATACGAGAGTGGCTTCTTGTAAGGTGTTATAATATTTTTTTTTAATTATCGAGTATCTACGTACCTACCTACGTCATATATAGATATATTAACGAAAACTGTATGTAAGTACTAATAATTATGAGATTCATTTGCTTAATCGTTTCATTTCTTTATATATCAGTTTCTAAGATTAATCATACAAGTCTTATACAGGCCTTATACAAGCGAACTTAAAGATAGATATATATATATAATACCTACCTACTATCACAAAAAGTTGTAAAGGAAACTAGTGTTGCTAAATTATGAACACTTATTGCTCGTTTATCTAATTTTTGGCAAAATTGTAAAAGTGACAGTGTTGCAAACTCTATCTTTTCTACTTCTGCCAACTCTCTGCCTTCTTTAGGTTAAAAAGAGTTATTATTAAAAGCAAATTAAATTACCTTTTCGTATCTCTAAGTCTTTTCAATGATCTGTAATTGCGAAACAGGGAAGTCCTCGATACGCCTTGCAAACGGAAAAGCTTTTCAAATGAACGAACAACAGAATAAACCAATTTCTTGAACGCTGCACTTAGCTAAAGGCCCTCAGAACAATAATATTTTGAACAATGAGCGCAAATTGTACTGCAATTCGTTTTGCTCACAATGGTTTGCACAAATAAACCCGCGGCGCGGCGGTCCAAAGTGCGATTCTTGAACGATATTTCATTATTGGCTATAATAATACTTATACGTATCGACCGACTACCTACTAGATACTGAATGAATGAGAGGTCGTTCATCATCATTAAAAACGTGAGTTACGTCACTCGTATCACACACATTATTATACCAACAAGTAGTGAAACAAAAAGTAAGAAATTCTTCGCAGAAACAAGTTCTCGGTCATATCGCTTATCAGTTATTATCATACCGGTATATGAACACACTTCTCTTATTACCTGCATACGAATGAGGCGAACGGTTATGTGACCAATTTCGCAATCTCTAATAGTGGTGGATATGATACGAAGGTTCATCGCCAATGGAAGGTGAATCCATACTTCGGTTTACGGCTTCGCACCTTTATAAACTTGAAATCATTATCCATTCACAATTTTATCAATCATTTTACATTGTTTGTATAAAACGTACAGACCTACAAATGGTTGAAGGGAGTGCTGAAAAATTTAACTAAACTCGGGCTTTATTGCCACGTTGCTGTCGCGTCGTCGCGTCCGCGTCGTCGGGAAGAAGAGTAAGAGTCTGGCTAAAATAGGCTTGATTCTTTTTTTGTAGTGTTTACTCTATCGTACATCGAACTAACAGGAAAGAAAATTCGCGTCGTCCGATCGCGATCGATGGTAGGTACTAACTGGAAAAAAACGTCCGCAACTAGACAGTAATCGCGATCTTTTCAATAATTTGGTTGATATTATTGAACAAACGCGATTGATCCCTACGCCGCCGTACCACGATATTGGATCGCAATATTATATATATTATATTAATTGTCTAAACACCCTATTCCTACATATATATCCAATAAGTTTTATCTCGAAAGAACATACATTAATCCATATTAGCTCGATTATAAATTTTGACCGCTCCTGGTTATGACCACATGTTGCAGTACGTAAACATCAGCTCCCATACCTAATCCGGTTTACTCGTGAAGACTCAAGTTCTCTCCGTAAACAAAAATGCTGGTACTTTATGGCAAAGTTGTTCTTATTACAGTCTTTATAAATAGCGATGGCTAAACTTTATCGATCTCACTTTGTTTACATCAACAGCTCAACGCCGATGACTATTCTTCCGCCGAATAGCTGGTTCATAGCGTGAGTCATAATCTTATCGTATTCACAACAGATTTTTTAATACTATTATTAGCAGCAATGGTAAACAGTTAACGTGGGCTGTAACAGCTTACACAACTAGAGGTGACAGTCTCGCGATGCCACATGCTAAGGGGTGGGAAAGAAGACATGGTAGTCTGAAAAGGGAAGCGTGAGGAGGTCCGTATCTACCTTTTTCATATTGTATAAATTTGCATATTGTCCACGAGCCAGTAACACATTTGCTTGACGTGGGTGGGTTAAACAACAAACTATACAGCGGTAACCCATCACTGACGATCTGACCACCGAAATATAACCATTTGACATGATACATTTATATATAACTAGCGACCCGCCCCGGCTTCGCACGGGTGCAATGCTGATACTAAATTAAATGATGCATGTATTATACATATAAACCTTCCTCTTGAATCACTCTATCTATTGGAAAAAACCGCATCAAAATCCGTTGCGAAGTTTTAAAGATTTAAGCGCACATAGGGATATAGGGACAGAAAAGGCGACTTTGTTTTATACTATGTAGTGATGATGGATATTGTTCATAACATTATATAAATTTATATCTGACAAATTATATTCGCTGTGAATGATTAGCGAATGCAAATCAACACATTGTATGGTCTTTTAGGGAGGCTACCACCATCTCCTACAATAGGTATTATTTCAATCTTACTCTGTGACTTTCATGGTGTGAATCGACGTCGACGAATACTATTGTTATGTGGTCAAACAGTATCTCTTACTTTTATGGTTTATTATAATTAACTTGTTGGATATTACAAACGGACGATGATCAAGCGAGTCCAATTCACATGAATTCTCACTATGAAAGTTAAGTAATAATTCAAATAATGTAACTTATAAAAATGATAATTTTAGTTAGCAACCAGACCAAAACGTTGTCGTTTCGTGCTTACTTATTGGCAGTTGCATAGTTCGTCGCCAACTTCTAATGAGTGCTGCTTGACTAAAATTACTAATATTGTCGTTAAACCGTCCACTTAAGCTAAATTACTAATATTTTAGGACATTCCACACAGGCTATCTAGCCCCTGGTAAGCATAGCATAACTAGCTTGTGTTATGGTGTGTATGTGGATAAAGCATACCTACATTATCTACAGAAGTAGGTACTTCCATTTTATTTTGTAAATTGAAATAAAAACACAAACACTATGCAAATACAATATTTGTAAGTATAGGTATTTGAACGGCAATCAAACTCTCGACCTCACGCAACAGCTGACGTCGTCAAATTAAGTATATCTTTTAATTTAACTACTAAAAATTAAAGAAATGAAATCGGGTTCAACCTTAAGTTCAACCCGATTTCATTTCTTTAATTTTTCGGATAGTATTCCTCGCGTTTCACTTTCAGCAGTGTTGCACAGGGTGTACAGTACAGGGCTCCATCAACATCTTTAGTCTTAAGCCAATCTCACTTGCAAGCCGGTAGCCCGTTGATTGACTGATGAGGCCTGACGCAGGTTTTCCTCTTACGGTTGGGGGTCAGACGTGCCCATATATAAACCAATAGTCAAATCATGAAAAGGAGGAACAGGGAGACAAGGTACCGGCCGTAGGTACAGGCTTTAGATGCAAATGCAATGGCATTCGACTGAAACTCGGTTAACTTATTATTTGCAATCATATTTTTGATTAAATAAAATTTGTGAAATAAAAACCCGTAAGAAAATTTCTAAACATTCCAGTTCACCTCTCTCTTGCAGTGGCGTAAGCAGGCGCTACGCCATCGCCACCCATTTTGGAGGGGTTCTGGGTTCCTGCTACAGTTATCGAGTTGAATAGGTAAAATTATTAAATTATGAAACTTAGGATAAAAATTTCAAACAAACTTAATAGGTATTTGTTTTGTATCCACCATTCGAATATCTTTACAAATTAAACTTTGCGGGTTTCAAATATTTTCTACCTGAATTAAATCTTGAGAAATTAACTTTCGCATTTTAATCTCCGAGAAAGAAGCCGTAAGAGTTCTAAAATGTGAGGAAATAGGTACTAAAACTTGGAGCCCCCATTTATTAGGGGTTGGGGGTGAAAGTTACAAATATATTACTTTTCTCGTTACTTGTGTGCAAGTACATGCATAACAATATAAGCTTTCTAAAATGTACTTTTTAGAAAGTACCCTAGACGTTTCGATAAACATGAGTAGGTAGGTATATCAGTGTCGGAATCACCGTACGAAAGCGACGTTTAGGCTGTTAAATCTAACCTATAAGCACACTATAACTGCTAAGTAAATGATATTTATTACGTTTAATTAAGACGCTGCAGCTTACGTATTACTTCAAGAATAACTTATTATCAAAACCGAATCTACGACGCATGGTACGAAAGTACTTACGACAAACTAAACAAACATGCAGGCACTTTTATAGAGGCTAGAGGATGAAAGTTACGAACTTGTTAAGTTTTTGTTAGTTATGTGCAAATTCCATTTTGCATACTAAATACATAATAGGCGTACAATAAAGCATATATAATAAATAAATAAATAAATTAATTAACTTTCTAGGGCTTCAGGAAGTATTTTTATCTTTGATGATAATGAATACATCAGTATCGTTATTAATGTATAAAATAGACGTATTTTCAACGCTTGACATAATATAGTAAAACAAAAAAAAAGAATTAATTAAGTATAAGTAATTAAATACCTATACGTTCGAATTATTGTTTTATGAGAATCCCCAAATTTTTCGTGAAGTGTAATTTAAACCTATAGTTACCCTATGAAAATTTGTTTACTTACTTCGCTCTTTCAAAAATGCCTATTACTAGAAGAATATACAAAGTAGATATTCAGATAATTAGTTCGAACCTACAAATACGAAGAAACTCATTGCAAAAATGTCGGTGGCTCCCCATATTTTTGACAGGGGCTCTACATAACTGTGCCCCAGATTTGTAATGAATGCAAAACTTGTAACACAACATATTTTATTATGGGCGCAGTAAATGTTCGAGTACAAGTTCTGTACACTGAGAAGAGTGAGACGACCACAGATTTCGAGTGTCCGGCTCTTTGTTATAATAATAATTGTTATTATAATAATAAATTCAGTGTGAATCGCTAAAGGATGTTTCTTGTATGAGTCGATAACAAAGATAATATTACAATGTGTTATAGCCGTTTATGTGAGTTTTGTATGAGCTGAACCCTCAACCCTCAAGATCAAAGTAGTATGTAGTGACTCTTACATACGCGTAGGTATATTGATTAAGTTTCAGGATGCATCAAAAGTTTTTACCCTAATTTTTATTAATGAATAATTATTTGTAATTCGAATGCGTTGTCAATGTAATAAAATTGTTCTTGAATTCAAACAAAGTATACCTATCCAACAATATATACTTACTTATTTAATCGACAAAAAATCAATTGACAGGTCAGACACGCAAAATTAAATGGCTTCTATTACGAACATTTCCCTTGCTTACATTTTTTTCTAGATAGGTACCTACTATGGCGACGACGAAGTGTGTCTGATGGTAACCGATACCACAATCGAACATGTTTCGTTTATCGGATAAGACTAGTAGCAGTACCTTTTTGAGGACTGCTTGACTTGCACCATAATATTTATGAACAAGGCTTTTAGTCAACATTTTTACGGTGAAATCGTAGTGCTGTCACTTACCAGTTTTCATGAAATGAACGACCAAAGTAACGATTATATAGATGACAATCTTAACTATATATTATATTCGCGCCATAAATGTCATTTTATGTATTCTATATCGTGTCTATAAAAAGTGTTGGTTGGTTGGTCAACTGAATTAAAACACAAATACCGCGTCGTACAAGTTTTAAATATCGCTACGTCAGCACTATCTCTTCTGTGCTATCACAGAAATACTACTACAAGTACGGTCATAGTCTGCAGGCGCTCGCTCGTACGTAACAAGATTCTATCGTTTGAAAACGTATTCAGGTAAGAGATGCGAGATGTAATCCGGTCGGTGCCTGCAATGCTCACCCTACCCAAATATAGAGTAGATTCCAGCTTGTTAAGACTGTTAATATCCTCCCACTCCTCGAGAACTCGTACAGTAAGGCGCCGCCATGGCGTAAACAAGAGCATTGGCCTCGTGTTAGCTATACCATACACCACAAGTGAAATTTAACATTAAGGTAAATATTTTAAGCTTATTATTTCTTATGGTACTAATTAAGGTTGGATTACATCAGTGAAAATCTGTTTAATTAAAGGAGTTTGCACGTTTTAATCAATGGAATTTAATGAGTAGGTACCTAATGTGAATTTGATGCGTTTATCTTCGTCGGTTAAATCCAGCCATCCAGTCAACCAAAAAAAAGTCTATTGGACAAGGTGGTTATTGTAATGACACCACATAAACTTTAGGTACAAATCAATGAATTAGTATTATAAATCGAAACTTCTTAGTTTCACTCAATGGAAGTTCAAATGCAACAGAACATGCACTAATCAGTGAATGATGAAAGTGAAGCGAGGAGAAAGTACTCGTAAACTTGGATCACACAACACGTTACACTTCTAACATCATGGTAGTATTGAGATAACATTATACATATAAGCCTCATTAAATAATAATAAGTATAAGATCTTTGTTAGAGTCAGTAATTGATGAAAGGAGGCAGCAAAACGCGGACAATACGGGCCTCTTGGAGTTCTTAAGGCCTTATTCATAGTAAGTAATATTCCACACGAATTCTTGCACAAGATAAGTAAAATGTACACAAGTTGGCACCGCGATAAATAGGTGCTTCCATTTAAAAGTCCTTCAAAGCTCATTAGTGAGCCTGGGCTAATAGCATCTTGTTTTACCTACTTGTACTGGTTGCAGATATTAATCATTGATATCGCTGACATTGACTTTAAAGCTTTTTTTTTGTTTACGCATAAGTATGTAAGTGTTAACTATTAGTTATGAGACTTTGCATTTTGCGATAAGTTAGTCGACATGGCCGTCATCATGATGACAATCATTATCACACTCCAGCACCTTTAATCAACAGCATTGACATGTGATTGTTATAGATCACTTGTAAAAATCTATACAATCTCAGTATTTTTGGTTTCAGCAAGTTTCCGTCCAGTCACTATTATGATTTAATTTAATTTATTGGGATCACAATGTCCTTTAGCTGCTGCGGCGTAGTCGATCGTAGATGGTCAGTTTAAGTTGACCATTTCATGAACGATATGAGTATGGAGAAATGAATTGCGTCATTGCATCACCCGCAGATAATGAACAGATCTTGACTGTATGTGTTAACACTCAGCGCATGCAGTCAGGGCGTTGTCATTATCATAATAATGGCTTAAAAGTGTTTATTATAGCATAACATAACATAACATAAACTCACGCCTATATCCCCGAAGGGGTAGGCAGAGGTGCTATCAGCCACATTTCGCCAGTTTATGTTTAGGTCCCAATGTAATAGGTGGCGAGCCTATTGCCATTAACCGGGCACTTAAAAACCCGCGATAAATACACACATAACTTCGAAAAGCATCGAAAAGTCATTGGTGTGTGCCATGGTGAACCTGGGATTTAACCCGAGACCTCGTCTCAGCAGTCCATTACCCAGACCACTAGGCTACCACGGTCGTATTTATTATAGCAACATTTTATTTGTAATATTATAACACGCATTTTCATAGTTATTAATTTGTTGGAACAATGGGTTCAGTAGATACGCTCGTGCGAAAGCTCTTGCCGGGGCTAGACGCATGACTGTGCATATTTTAGACACTAGAGGTCCGCCCCTGCCCTTAGAGTATCTGACACTCTGTCGTTGTAATGGTGTGTAGATACGCCTTTTTGGATGTGAACAGTAATAATGCGGAAACGTAAGTCTGGTGAGAGATTTGGAGGCTTAAGCCGTCTACCAAACGATGCAAAGTTAAGTGTGTGATACAGATGTACGGCACGTACGAAAGCGCACACTGATGGATAGGCACCTCTTTATTATAGTGAAAGTTATATACTAATATAATATATAGCTTCTCTTTGATTTACTTTAACATGGGCCGTTTTACTTTTTTAACGACGTATTGAAAAAAGGGTAGTTCAAAAGCACTTGAAACGGGCAGACTTGCATGAAGAGCTTAATGAGAGTAGAGGACTTTTTTTCATCGAGGTATCATTAGAGAGTACCATTGATGGTAGGTACTGTGACAAATATCGTGAAGATTGTATCTGAGGATACGTTCGTATCGCTTTGCATTCTTCTTCATAGGTATTACATGATTTATTCTCTGCTGACGGCTGCAGCTGACAAAAGAAATGCGAGTCGTGTGTTGTGTCCTCTAGGAGTAAAGGGGAAGAGAGAGAGGAAATTGGGAAATCCGAGTTTTGAAATACTGACAGTATAATGTTAAAAGCGAACTTAGGTATGAGTGTAAAGTGAATTTGGATTCTAGAAGCTCCTTCTATTATAATCTATATAATTATATAAAAATGAATCCCTATTTCCCTTGGTCACGGCATCACGCGTGAACGGCTGGACCGATTTCGTTAATTCTTTTTTGTTGTGTTTGTTATTGTCAGGAGAAGGTTCTTATGAAAGAAAAAGTCAAGAAAGTTGCGCAGGACCTTAGAAAATTTAAGAAAACTTAACGACCATAATATTAACTTTTCTAATTCAACCTTCTTAGTGCTTTTCTAATTATAACCTCAGGGTGTGCATAGCTGTCATGTAAGACGTTTCAATATTTAGCTATCAAAAGTTCAGTTTAATAAGGAGTTTTGGTAGTTGGAGTCGTAGGTTGTTGGCAGTCAATGGGAGTTTCAATGGACCAATTTGAACTCGCTATTCGTTGTTAGCACATTAAGACAGGACAACGCCTGTCGGGTCAGCTAGTATACCTATATATATATCTTTGAATTTTATTTCAGAACTCGCTTACAACTCATATACCTAACTGTTATGATAGTATATTCACTCATCTAAGCTCTGCGCATTTTTTTTGAAGCCAACCAACATAAGACGATTTGATAATCTTATGACGGAATTTGACAGATGCTCGGTTTGGTAGTCTTTGGGTAGTCGGCCGAAGAGCTATTGTCAGCGTGTGACGTGTTTTGACTTACGCAAATGAAGCTTCACTTATTTCGTCGCTATTGTTCACAATGGCTCCGTCTATACTTAAGCTATGGTTCTTAGTTCAGTTAAGTTAGTTCTGAATAATTACCTAGATTAGTACAAATAGCCCAGCTTATTTATTATCAGTCAAGCGGGTATTTATAGTCCTAGCATGCTTACTTTGTTATAACACTGAGGGAATTTCATAACTAGGGGAGATTGGGGCTTTAATTAAAGTTAATTCCTTGGAGAAGCGACTTGCGAGCGTAACGAGCCATTTGAGGCTACAACATTCGTACGTACAAGCACGCAAGCCGCCAGCCGGAAGTGGCGCACAGCCGTCGTCGGTCGTCGGTCGTCGCCGCCGTCGCCGAGCCGACCGCGCCGTCACTCAGTTCATCCGATCAGGAAATTATGTATTGGGAATAGACGCAATTCCCGAACGGTTGTGGGGATAAGCGAGGAAAACTATGACTCAACGTGACCGAGACGCCGTGACAGGCTTTGATTGTCATCAGTGTAGATATTTTGCAAATAAAAAAAATAGGTAGGTATAATTTACGAGCTGAATAATAATTATAGAATCAATGGTACATGATTAGTAATGTGATAACAGTCAAAGTAATCTTCACTATAGTTTTTTATTGATTGATTTTTCTCAATACTGTATCTCCATAAAATTTGATAAGAAGTTCTTTTCAATTGGTTTTTATTATAATGTGTTCTGAAAATTGCATAGTAAACTTAACTCATTGTTAAAGATAAAGACAAAAATATAGATATATATACTTAGGTACATTATCTATATAAGTAGGTATGTCATGTGCTACATTAGCACCTATATACAGTAATAGAGTACGTAAGAATTGATTGCTTAAAATTGCAAATGCAAAAAATATATATTGAAAGTGTAATGATTGACATTGTTTATCATTCCCCAAGCCCTCACGTACAGTTTCTATTTTAGACTTACTGATGCCATGTGTGAATCCGGGATTGAGAGATCATCCGTTGTTTTAATACTTCCTGCGGCGGCTGAGCTCTATTCACGTGGTGCAAGTAGGTATCCTTTGTACACGAGAGGGTCACGTTTCAGGTTTTCCGCGATGGAGCGTTCAAGTGGTATGTAAGCAGGCTTTGGGACTGTAAGGTTTAATATTTCCTCAGTTGTACTGACTCAAGTAGAGGACGGGACTTTATAGATATATACATAAATTAAGATGAACGCTGAGGCATTTATGTACGGTCGCCCTCGGCAGTTGTGAAACACAAGTGCTACTCAATGAATTGTGTACTAAAAGTATTATACAAATCATTGCATAACCGTGTACTATTATTAACGTGAAAGTTTAAACTTAGTTTGGTACTCGATACGCGCAAAATGAACTTGAATGCAAATTGACGCTCCATGGTGCGAACAAGACTACATGTTCCTACAATATGTTCCTGTGGTAACGAAACCAATTTTGAATATGAAACGATATTGCGGGTAACAGCTAGTTGGAGAGTAAATTGAATATAATGTACCTACTTCGCCTCTCAAGACATGAAATGTAAATGTAACTGACATTCAATCAGCTGCTGTTAGCTATTACATCAATTGCACCGCTCATAGACACGACTTTTCACACATTTAACACTTTTAATGCGCGATATTTTAACAAATATAATTTGGGCGTGGCGTTAGAGAGTTCGACTGCTAAGTTAGAGGTCGCGGGTTCGATTCCAAGATGCGCTACAGAACCAACGTTATTGTAACGACTGATGTGATACAAACTCAACCTCATAGGCATGAGTCAAGAAATTGCACGTTAAACTGCAATAGGTAGGTACATTAAACACCCCAATACATGGAAAAGCATACCTGCCTACAGAGATCAGTAAAAAGTGGATGTTTAGCCGCCTCTACCTAACTCCCTCTCTAAAGGCGTATGTGTTTAAAAATTGAAGCCTAACTTGAATCCCCTAAGAGTTCAAGTGGTTTTAGGTGTTACTCTAGGCTCTATCCCAACATGGCTTGTACTATTTTTTTAGTGAGCCTATGCCCGCAGCTCACTAGAAAAATTGTGATTCCATTTTCGTGACCCGCAGTCCCTGTAGACACCGATTTCGAGGATAAAAATTGTCTATGTGCCAGATATAGCATGTCTATTCTTAGAAATGCTATACCTACCTGTGTACAAAAAGCTAAGCTAACCAAATTCATTCAGTCACGCGTAATTGAGTAACACCTAAAGTCACTTTCGGATAGGCTCTGGCTTCGTGGTAAAATGTGTTGAAAAATAAATCCAATTGCAGCTTCACTCGGCACGACCGGCACGTCACGCGACAGTGCATAAAAAACGAATAGACATTGATTTTTTCACACCTATAAGAGTAGGCAGATTCTGCGGTAAGTATGGGAAAGGTTTCTTTGACTGTTAAAAAATATGTTTCTTAACTACTAAGATAGCAAACAGGCATAGGTATAACTCACTTGAAACTGCTTGAAACGCAGTATTATATTGTGTTCCAAATGGGATTTGTACTTTTTTATTTCATCAACGATACCCGACTTGAACTAGGTTTGGCACATTTTACTCAATTAATTGTATTCCATCATGGACTTTCCTGGCAATGGTCTCATTATTCATTGGGTACTAGGGATGCCATGCGAAGTGAAGGAGGAAAATCCGGTAGGTTAATAAGCAGGGGGCACAAGCTGCGCTGGTATGATGAAGACTCAATTAATTTCATTGATTAAAACGCGAGAGCTTTGTTTAGTTGAAATAATTTTTGCTGTCAATTTCATCTGTAGAATTGATATTTACTAAGTGAATTTTGTGACCTAGGAAATCGGTCGAGCCGGTTGGACGCAGCGGCTGGTGAAAGAAAGATTTTCCACCTACATGTTCGTAAGTTCCCATGGCACAGAATAAATATTAAGAAATCTAACAAAATATGCTAAGTTCAAATCTTGCATACACGAACAAACTGTCTTTGAAATAGTTTGCTCTCTACCTGCGCGTAGAAAATCGATCAATGTTTATTTACCGTTCACATGGAGTGTAAGCATAAAAACTTGTCTACCCGTCAAATTATTCAAATGCGTGCCTTGCATGTAGTGTTTCATTAACTGATCGTACTAAATGTACCTAATACCGACTTCTGTAGATATAACTAACTTTCAATACAATAATAGCATTTGCATTTTGCTTAAACGAAATTACATAACTTCACTACTCTGAGCAAAGGAAGCTACCTACGTAAGCAATTTTGATTGCGTGAAAAACAAATGTGAACCAAAGATGAGGTGAACCCTGACGTCGTGTGAATCGTGTCCTCTGAATTCTAGGATTGCGATTGTTCATTAACTTTGTGCAGTATTTGTCTACGTGTGTTTACGCGGCATTTTAATGTGCTAAATATTTCACGTTTCAATTGTATAATTTGAATGTGGCTGAACATAGCTCAAATTCTTCAGTCTAAATCTAGCTTTGAAAACAACAGGGTTCCGAACTTAACTTAAACTTAACTGAAAATTAATTCATTCCATCCAAAATCCATCCAAAACCATAAAATGTAAAGAATATACTTAAAAAATAATTAAAATGAATTACGTATTACATGGAAACTGTTTGCTGTTCGCAAACAGTTTTAAAGTTAAAGTATAAAAGGCAAGTTGAACGTTTAGAATTATATAATTTCAGTCCAGCACTGCAAAAATTCAAAAGACTGCGCGTTTCACGACGACGTTTGCACAAAGAGTAGGTAAATACTTTAGACCGTCCATTATCCGCAGGGATCTTCATTTACAAAAGCAATTCTCATGAATATAGGTCCAAGTGAAAGCATCACAAGATAATAAAATTGCATCATTTACTGAGATTGCTTTGCTCTTATTACCTTTGGGCTTGTGGGACTCGTAACATTAATATCAGATACCTACAGATATAGTCATATTATAATGTACTTACCTACATCAAAATATTATTTATTATAACAGAACAAGCAAAAAAAGTCAATTTTGAAGCCTGTGAACCGTTTTAGCGTTTTGTAATATACCTACATAATGTAATTACATAATATTTTGCAAATTTTTTTTCTGTGGTCTCTGGGGATTCGAATTTATTATAAAGCATAATGTGGATTTTTTACCAAGTAGTCAAATCTTACTGCATTTTATAATCATTCCACTATTACATAAATTCTAATCCGTTTCATGTAGTGTTTGTTAGCTTCATGGTCTTCTTCCCTATATAAACTTTACAACTGTGTCATTTTTTTACTCTCCCGTCAAAGTTAGTGTCGTCTTAGTATAATTAATGAATAAAAATAATCTGTATCACAAAGATTTGCCCAATAATGTGTAGGTATACTGTGATTACCTAAATATACTAAAAGGTAAAAGCTCCTGTTCCTGTTCACACGCTAATTTCTGACATTATTGTTGGTGTTCTTCCCTGTTTTGTCGACGGCCGGTGCATCGAGTGAACTGGTAGTAGCTGGGGTGCAGAATACATACAGAATATACGTTCAAGCAACGCATTACGGACACCAATTTTGTAACGCGCGGTCAAAGTATGGGCTCATCATTCATTAGATAATGGTATCGGGTCGAGTACCACCTGTTAATAAAAATTCAAATTAGACTTATCGTTTTTCAAACTGCTAGCTCAATCAAATAATTAGATATAGGTGCCGCCATCATAGGACCTACATCCTATTTATTCCTTTTGCGTCGAACTTTTCTGCACAAGTCGGCATTGACAGCCCTTGTGTGACATCCGAATATAGGTACTTAATGATGATTCTTACAAAAAAAAACGATGAAGCACCAGCTATCAAATAAAAAAAGAATCATTAAATTCGGTTCACCGAATCGAAAGTTCTGAGGTAACAAACATAAAAAAACATACAGTCGAATTGAGAACCTCCTCTTTTTTTTTGAAGTCCGTTAAAAAATGCAGTGCATACGACATAAGCTTAACTTCTGTATGCCTTGTATTCTGCGGATGGGGTGTGACGTAGGAACGTGGCGAGGGGCACGAAGGGACTCGGTATTGATCGGTGCTGCACTGCTGCCAGCTGCACCACCTGCTACTGCAACTCGGAAAATTCGATTTTCTCGCAATAAAACCGCTTGCACGATATTCCAGTCCCCGCAAGCAATTTCTCTACGTTTCTCATACTATAATTAATAAGACGCTGAGACTCGATGCCGGGCGATATTATAATAGGATCAAAGTGAAAAGTAATGATGTCCTTTATAAGAAGGGAAGTTGCCCGCGGGAAATATTTTTCTATAAGCAATTAGGTGTTGGTTATAAATAAAGTGCTTAGTAGAGCTTTGAAAAAACTTGGGGAACGTTGCTCTTGAAGCCCTAGAAAAATATTTTGATGCCACTGTTTCACTGTATTAGACTTGTGTTTTTAGTTTAGGTACGTATTTTTGTATATATTTGATCTATATGAGAATAGGTATTTTTCACCCACTTACCCTCAACATGCATATTTTGAATCAAACAGGGCCTCGATTCTGCTAAAGACAAACCACTGACATACCACTGACACTCTAAAAAATGCCATTTAATTGTAGACTTTATAATTATCAGGTTAAAGTCTAAAGTCAAATGGTATTTTGTAGAGCGAATGAAAAAGTTAAATGAATTCTTTTCATTTGATTTTAGACTTTAACTGTATAACGGTAAAGTCTACAATGAAATAGCATTTTTAGAGTGTCAGTGGTATTTCAGTGGTTTGCTTTTAGCAGAATCGAGGCCCAGGTCTAGAGGGTAGGTACCTGCAACTGGCGAGCATGTGCGAAAGCAATTGTGAAAGTAGAAGAAACGGAAGGCGTAAGGAAAGACGTTGTTTCTGCCTACCTCAAATGGGAAATAGGCGTGACTTCATGTATGTATATTTATTATATTTAAGACAATAAATGTAGTAAATGATATTAATGTACCTATGTGATGAAAATTTACTATTGGCAATAGTTTGTCTGTTTATCTTATTTTATCTATCAATACATGTTTTTTTACTTTTTATTAATACTTGCTATTAGAAAAATATAAGTAATACTTGCTCGAACTAAACAACTTCATAACAATGTCGGAACGCAAAGAAACAAGTTTACGAATATGATTACGTAGGCGACACGATAGCGTCATGCACGGGATATTATGCGATTGCAATCATTAAATCGACGCTGTTAACTTAGACATGAACCAACTTATCTTCATGTGCCTAAACTTATCTTTCAACACCTAATACACAGGTATTAGGTAAAAGTACCAGGTAGGTACAGACCTACCTGGTACTTTTAACGAATACTGCGGCACTTATAACACAACATGTCCTACGAGTTACGTAGTCCGTATCCGAACTACTGGGAGGGTAAGTTACCAAGTACACGTACCATTATGATTAATTCGAATTTCTTTCGATATAGTTTCTTCTTTAGATTCAAATTCGTGTGCCGTGATCGGGCTGGAGCCTGATTGCGGAATAAATGCGTTTCATGCGATTGCGCGAAACTTACTTAATGTAAGGTCGCAATTTCGGAAATACGTTTCGTGGTACCTAGCTCTTTTTTACTGCTACTTATTCATAGCTGTATACGAATCGAATCTTTGAATAAATTTCCGCCGGTAAGTAGGGTAGCCAGAGCTCACTGTACCCCTCCTCCCCCCATCCCTTCCTAGCCTCCCCGCCCCTTCCCAGCCCTCCCCCCTTCCCTTCAGGGTAGGCAGCGCGTGTGTGAGACCCTTAGTGTTGCACACGTTCATAGGCCATGGTGACCGCTTCGCATCAGGTGGGCCGTGTGCTTGTCTGCCATCTACGTAGCATAAAAAAAATCTAAATTTGAGAAGGGGAAGATCTCGTAAGCGGTGCAGTAAAGTACCATTAATGTTAAGAATTTACAAGTAATCGTATGGTTCGTATGATATCTCTTTAGCCGTGAGAAATCGCCTACTTTCTGTGTACCAGGGCGTACCTGCGTCAGTATTCCACAGATCCTCCGTGATGATGCCACTTGCAATAGTCCGAAATATCGGAGTCTCAAAACGACAAATGGTACCTAAATATGCCATTAATTCTAATAATAATGTTAATGACCATTGATAAGAATAGTTTAAAGTTTGAATTTTCTTCAGACAAGTAAACTTTAAACTATACTTGTCTGGAGGAAATTCAAACACGTATCAATAATTTATAAGCCTTTTTTTATAGAACGAAATTTGGAAAAGAAAACGCCTCTATTCAGCCGTTTAAGAATAAAATTGATGTTGGCTCCTTTATTCTCATGTTTCATGAAGGGAACGTTTGACGTTCCCTCTTGCATAACGCAGGCGGTTGAGTAAATACTTAGTATTAACGGTACCATGCACCATATGGTACCTACCATAGTACCAACTTAATAATCAACATAATATGACATACCTAGTTACTGCATATTCATGTTCTACATAGCGTCTGCATGTAATGCATTCTAAGTCATTACCATGGTAAATACGGTCTAACACTGGACAAACTAGGTATGTTCTAAGACAATTTGTGAACGTGCTCAATATACATATGAATTTTTATCAACATGTGAGTCATAAAGCTTGTAGGTAGGTAGGTAGGTACTTGGAGACTTTTTCGAAGTAGATCATTAAGTTGAAAGAAAACTATGTCCTGGACAAACGTTTTGAAAAGTATCTTGCTTTGCATAAATCTTATCTATACATATAATAAATCTGTAACTGATCTGTACAAGATAGGCAGGTTCTTGGGTAATCGTCATGACATTCCTACGTAGTGCAATCATCGCGTGTTAAAATACCTTACTGATCTCATTCCCGCGACCCACAATAACCAAATCCCGTGATAAAAAGTGGTTTATGTTCCATTCCCGGGTACCTATACTTTTTACCCGAGAGTATTTTTTACATGAATCTACTATCTATATACTTATTACTTACTTATAATAAAACTGTAGAGAGGTCAATTATGTACACTGAATATATATTTACAAAGTAACTATTGGGTAATGATTGGTGATCGATACTAATGCTGTAAATGTAATCAGTAATTTTTTTGTCTTTCTATCTGTGTCTTTATGTCTGTCTATATATACACGCATGGATCAAAAACTACTTGAGGGGTTTTGATCAAACTTGGTACGATTATAGTTCATACTTCTGGGCAACATATATTATAGGCTACTTTTTATAAGTACAAGCTGATACCCGTGGCTTCACCCGCGCTTCGTTTTTAGGTTGTTTTTGGTCATATCTCGGGTTCTACTTAACCAACTACAACCAAACATAGGTACTTACCGTACCTTTTGAGTCTAAGCAAGACCTTTCTAACAAAAAAGCCCCCACCAAACAAGGGACTCCTTTTTTTAAAAAAAGACTTGGTGGCGATATCGACCTCCACACGGGCGAAGCTGCAAATAAAACAATCAAACTCACTTTCACATTTATACAATTAAATATAAGTTAGAATAAGTGATAAAACTACACAATGCAGTACTTTCGAGGTCATAGAAGGGCTCAGCGGTAGTTTTCACGCAGATAAAGAAAAGAGGTGGAGGGTGGGTGTTGGAGTAAGAGTGGGAAGAGACGGCAGTCGGCGGCGGGCGGCCAAGACCTTCAACTAACGGTGCTATTGACCTGCGAATGGATTTTGTAATGTCATGTGTACGTAATCGAGTGTTAACGAGTTCGACATAACGTTTTTGGCGTGTACTCGCACGAGTGGACAATAAACTCGATTACCCATAATAGGGTGTGACACTACACTCGACACGTTTTCGTGCACGTTGGCCGGTCCTAAGTCGCCTGCCGCGCTATTGTTTTAAATTGCTCTATCCTGGTCACAGTAACTAGGGGCTACAGTTAGTATGTAGGCAAATTCACTTCACTCGACAGATTCTGTTAGTCGTGTTTGAGGCTGTAGGGGATTGTGTCATTCATTTGAGCAAAAAGACAAAGTAGCCGCGGAGCAGGACAATGGTGCAAATTCGGTGGCATCGTTCCTTCCGGCAATGCGCACAAGGTCTGGGTTGGCCGGGTCGACGTCCTGCGCCTCGCCCCCGCACCCCTTGCCGCCAGCTGTCTCCGCCCGGTTATATTTAGACCGGATGGCGGAGCTCTCACTGAAACAGTTTCTCCCCTCTGTTTGCGTAATACACCACGTTGTTTGACAGAGTGACTCCTATATTATAAGACAATGATGGCCTGCACATCTGGGTCGCCACACTCGCTATTTCGACCTGATGCCTCGTTTGCATTATTAAGCGAAATTAAATTCGATTGTTGTATCAGCACGGCATTAATTGATCGTGAATAGAAATTGACGAAGTCGCACACTACTAAATCTGAAATTCTCAATTGCTTGTCGAGTTTCATGGTATATTACAGCATACATGGTTGCGAACGTAAACGTTGCCAAGATAGTAAATCAAATGGCCGATCGATCCCAAAAAGGGCAATGTACCGTTAGGCGACTAATGCAGAGAGATGCAAACGACTGTTGTGTCGTTGGTGCACAGTTAGGCATACAACGACACATGCACGAGCATGACATGTCTGTTCAATTCTCAATGCGAACTCGCGACCACATTACACAAAGCAAACATGTATTACTTACTTGACATTAATGTCTATGTTAATTTTGTCGCTCAAGCGACTAGTCGGCCTATGCGACACTTAAAAGAAAATCAAAAGTAGATAAAATCAAACATTACTTAGCAAACACTAAACATAACACACTGCGGACAGTGCGGACTACGGATAAGCTTCGGTTTTGAAATTCTTTTTAAGTCACGTGTTTCTTTACTGGTAGGCGTATTGTGGACTGCGCATCACGCGATTTTATATTCCGTATTTCTCTTCAAAACAGTTAAGTAGATAATATCTACCCACGCGCTGTTTGATTTTCACACCTCTATAGCTATTAATTGCAAAGAATTTTATAAATACAATCTGAAATAGCTGCAGGCGTAATAATACCGAAATGAGTCATTTCTTTGTACAGCAAGTTCACGTTATCTGAGGTTTTGCGTCCACAGGCATTTTGTTATTATACCAATTTGCACAGTACCTACATAGAACACTATGTATAGGTACTTACTGTCATACTGTGCAGTGTGAAAACTGGTATTTAATAAACACCAACATTTATTATAAATATTGTGAAAAGCAAATAACAATGTACACCTAAGTGATATTTAGTACGTTATTATCTTCGATATCGCAGGAGCCCGGAGTAAATAACCCAGTGAAGAAGTACCTATGTAGACACTAGTTCATTATACTTGTAGAAGATTATGTTGACATCATTGCCTTATAATGTTCATTGTTTACCATGACGAGCGGTACCAATTATAATTAAGTCTCGCCTAGTAGCAAAACAATTTATAGATATAGGTACCATAGAGTAAACTGAACATCAAGGACTCTAACTCTACTAATCATAGTCATCTTGAATGTATTCTTATCTAATATTTAATTACAAGTAGAACTTACAACAGAGTATATACGGACCCCATCAAGATTTTTGGGCTCCGAACCAACCTCATCGGCGCATCTGATGATTGATGCATGAAGCTCTGTTGGAGACTTTGAAGTATTGACGCTTCCTAAGTCTATGTTTGCAGTTATAGTTTTAATATTTACTGTCATACACGTGGCATACAGACGATGACATCACCATTTTTTTTATCATTTATATAGGTACATTACATATTATTTATTTATTATTTATAGTACATTTTTGCATGCCATTCCAAATACGAAATTCAAAATGCAATCCCGTCTAGGAACCGTGAGACCATTTTGTATTTTTTGTTCTAAACAGCAGTGTAGCATGTTGTTTACTAGTCACTACTAATACAATATCATAGATAGAAGTTATCGGATAGCTACTGGGACACAAAACGTAGATATCTACTTATTACATTCTTATTATTCGAAATACCTACACATTACTTACTAGAAATGTTTTGCGTAATTCAATCTAAGTCTAAGTTAGTACCTACATTGTTTCGTAGAAATTAACGGCCTGCTAATATGGTAGGGTCTGGCCGTGACAGGCTCAAATTTGCAAATAAAGCTAATATCAGATTACAAAAACAGAATAGCGATACCGGTTACGGCATGTCGATTCATCAAAATGTTTCATTAGTGCCTATGAAAAACGTGCCACGTCATGAGTCATTGGATTTCCCTCTTTTGACGGGCGGCTTTCAGTAAGAGGTTGTATACGGACAGGCAACGGGCAGTGAAGCCCAACCCACAAAGTGTTGCACTCTAATTAGCTGGTAGTAATGCCCGATTAACTGACAATGTTTAAGAAAGACGTGAATTTTATTGTAGAGTAATAATTTTTTGGGATCCCATTAGTCTCCACAAACCTAGGTTGGGGGTCAAAAGGTTGTGGCTTCCGTAAAAGGATATAATTCTTACAAAAATAAAAAACCGACTTCAACTACATTAAATTCAAATACACATATTTATAACACAGCGAACACCAGTTTTCAAATAATACAGAATCACCAATTTCGGTTCACCCAGTTAAAAGAACTTCCTCCTTTTTTAGATTCCCTATAATATTACCTACTTACAACAATTTTAGTAATATCATTTAAGTCTTACCCGCTACTATTGGATGGTTTATCGAAGCTGCATACTTATACAGTAGACCTGTAAAAGAAAAAAGTACATGAAGAAAATTGTGCATTCTATATAATTTAAGAACTTGGCAGGTTTACGTGCTGTACGTAACACTTGATTAATAAAATTGTATATAATATATTAAATTAGCCTGCCAAGTTCAAGTTTAGAAGAAATTTAGATGACTATAATCGATTTTAAAGTGCATCTAAACTTGGCATTGGATTGGATTTCAACCCTTTTTTAGGCGAACAATTAGCCGATCGGAACTTGTCCCCCTTTTTATCAGGTATGTTTTTGGTGGGATTTCAATACATTTTTTCAAGAATTTCAAGGATTTTTCAAGGACTCGACTAAGCCAACTCACGCTTGACAGATTTCTTATGACATATTTTATACCCCTCCTCCTCTCCTCCCCTCTCCTCTTCGTATTCTCTTTGAAAAATTCGATACTAGATCATAAATCCATACCGATACCACCCTCGTTGGCCATCAGGGGTGGTTATGTCGGAATCGATCCGACTAAAACCTACCCGAAAAAAATCGATATTAGATTGAGTCAACTCATGCTTGACCGATTTCTTAAATGTCTTAATTTTTTGTTAATCTACATTTATAACACACGACCTGTGTGCCAAATTTCATAATGCTAGGACAATTTTATTGGAAGTGGCCTAGAGGTTTTGATTACCGGTCAGTGAGTCAGTCAGTCAGTGGCAAAATTAGCTATATATACAGGGTCATATTTCAGGATTCAGTGAAGCCATTATATCTATGAAATTTGGCGTACTGCTTTAGTACTAGTATATGATTACGTAGGTACAATTTCATCTCTGTACTTGCAATAGGCACTGAGCTAAAGGGGGTCAAAAGTGCGTCGAAACGGTTCGCGTAAATACCTAGTGAACGGCATGCGCGCGGCCTGTTGCTGGAACATGTCCTGCTCACTGTCGTGCGCTTCGATACCTACTAGGTATAATATGATTATACGGTTTGCACTAGCAAGAGTAGCAAGATAATTATGTAAATATAAACAAAAGAGCCGAAATTAGGTTTTTCAAATTTATAGACTAGATACTTACCTCTTTTTACATAGGTTCTCCGTAATTTCATATGTTTAAAAAAAAATCCAGTCTAATTTAAGTAAAACAATTTTAAAATAAGAAATAAGGTAGGTATGTGTTCGGTAAGGTCGTAGACAGAGAATAGTATAAGGTATAAATCGCGCTTAAGTGTCACTTATCGATTGATGTAAGAATCATAAATTCTGCCCATTCATTTATAATAGTGTACGCCACAAAGGGAACAATATATTTATTTACATAGGTACCTACATATTGTAGATTGATAAACACATTACATTTCGTGCAGTTGGTATTACCGGTAACTCAAACTGAGCAGGAGTATGCACTCGGGCGTCTCTACACATGGCAAGACATGTGGAGATTGCCTTTAAGGGAAGCTTCACAGACATCTCCAGCGTCTAACTAGTTTTTCTGTTGAAAGAAATCTCAAGGTGGTCGGATAAAAGCATCAATTATTGTAATTTATTTAATAATGTTATTTTGTTAAAAAATCTGCGGTAGCCTAGTGGTTTGGGTAATGGACTGTTGAGTTTCGAACTATATAACTATACACGAGGCACTAGCCTCGGAGAGCACGTTAAGCCGTCGGTCCCGGTTGCCATACAAACATCTATGGCAGTCGTTACGGGTAGTTGGAGCCCTCAAAAGTCCAACCAGTCTAACTTGGAACTTCGATATCGCCATTGGTTGTGGAGGTCAGATGGCAGTCGCTCCACGTAAAATATCGAAGTTCAGCCGCATCACAGTTAGACTGGAAAGCCGACCCCAACTGAGTTGGGAAAAGGTTCAGAGAATGATGAAAATGATGATTTTGTTAAAAAATCATTTTGCGTATTTATTTGAGTAAATGTGATAAGTAGTAGGTACTTAATGTTAAAATATCGATAGCTATTTATTTACTACATTAAACTACCGTTATCATTTTAGTATTTGTTTTGTTCCAGACATTCCAAACTATTTTAATATAGCTATTAGTGTTTAATTATTTAATGGACAGTTTATTAATGTGAATACCAAATGAATGTGTAGGTGTGTACTTTGGTTTGGAATATACCTCGGGTAATAGAATATCCGCTTGATTAAACAATAAATAAGTAGGGTACTGGCACCAGTAGTCAGCCTTTTAGTGGAAAGTCTGACTTCAAACTCGTATAAAAAAATATTAGAAAGATTAAATTGAAAATCTTTTATATAAATTGCGTTACACATTTATTAAACTTTGTTACAAAATTAACAAAAATTACAAAATTATCCTTTAATAATATGAAAAATACGTTTTAACAAAATAAGGCAATTTTCACCAGTGCTCAGCCGCCAAAATCCAGTAATCAGCCATACTGCCACCAGTGGTCAGCCTCTCTTGAAATCAATCAAATATATAACTTATAACTACTTAAATCAATCTGAAAATTCTTCAGTAATTAAAAAGTTTCAGTATTTAAATAGTTTTCAAGTTTTTTTTTTTTCACTTCTAAAAGTTTTCGGCGATTAACAATTTTTTGCAGAAGCTTGAGTATGTATGTATGCAGGAGCTCCTGAAACAGACACCTGTAAGGAAAATAATTCCTTACAGGTTTCTGCTTCAGGAGATTCAGATGATTAAGTATGTTACTGAGAATTTTAATTTTATTTTATTATATTTCCACAAAATCACGGCCAGTTCTATCTGCTTCTTCAGCTATGTCATTTAAATCTTCCAATTTCCTTTTCCTTGTACATTTTACTCTCAATTTCTGATTAGAATCATCATTTTCCTTCTGTGTAGTCTCCTTCACTTTACTAGTTTAGAATTTAGAGCTGTTTTATTTTCTTTTTTATTTATCTTCTTTATTTTTTGCCTCTGTAACTTTCTTTCTTGAATAGCAGTTAATCAAGTGAATGGGGCGCTGCATAAATTTATGAGCAGTCAGATCGTGTCTAAAAAGGCACGTCTCACTGTACAAGAGTTCTCGTTCCCACACTTAGGTATATAAGGTAGGTAGTGAATGTTTGGTGTGGTAGAAGAAGCATGAAAGTAGATTAAATGCTGTGGAAATAAGAAGTCTAAGAAGCATAGTTGGAGTAAAGTTGATGGACCGAATGTGTAACAGTGTGATAAGGGAACGCTACGATGTGGTTCAAGATGTCACTACATCCCATGCTTTGAGTTCCCATGAACCACATCGCAGCGTTCCCTAGATAGAGAAAGGAAGGATTGAAAGAAGATTGACGATACAGATATATGAGGCAAGGGTGAATGGGCAACCAGGTAAAGGCCGACCTAGGCGTACATATTCTAATCAGATCTAGGACGTTTTGGAAAAGATCAGGTCAAGAGTACCAGCAACCGGCGTGCGTGTATGAAAACAATTATGAAAGTTGAAGAAGCGAAAGGAGTATGCCAAGATCGTAGCAAGTGGACAGATTTTGTCTGGTCCAATGGTTTCCCAGACCAGATTATCCACTGGGAAAAAGGCGTGATTTGTATGTATGTATGTATGTATGTTTAAAATAGCCTAAAAGAAAGAAACTGTATAAAGAAACAATTTAAATATAGACGACTGAGCACTGGGTATACTTTCTCCAGTACTCAGCCATGCAACCAACTTCAACTGTTTAAGTGGCCGACTATTGGGTTTTTGACAAAACCGTATATGGTATGGGTATACCAGATTAAAGGATGGACTCTGAACTTTAAAATGATACTGATATAACTGTAAATAAAAAAACAGCGTTAAAACCAGTACTCAGCCAGGGGTGGCTGGGTACTAGATAATGCATATACAAATGGTACCCAGTATTCGGCCGCCTCATTATTACTAATTCTTAAGAAGAACACGATACTTTTTCATTGATTATGATGCCAAAACTTTTAATTAATGAGAATGTTAATACAAAGTGACTTAAAACTGACAAAAAAATGAGAAATAATAACTTCTTTGTGAACGCTTCCACTAACAAAAAAATGGCGCGCGCGCCGCGTATCGCCTCGTCAGCAGACGACGTCGAAATAGACTAATATTTAAAATACTTCGCAGTCACTTAGCTAATAATTTTGGAATTGAATCGACTAATGAAGAGTCACAGAACCAATTTAAAGTAATTCTATAGGTTAGTTTCTATTAGAATGCTATTTCTATTGGTTTTGAACCAAAAAAGGCTGAGTACTGGTGCGGGGCTGACTACTAGTGTCGGTACCCTATTCGTACAAAAATGCTTGTGTCCTGTGTTATTCCGTATCGTGCATCAGACCTACGATAAAAGCGAGGTCGCTTACAAAACGGAAATGCCGGGCCTACACAACCTGCGCCCGCGCCAATATTCACAGCTAAATAAATTTACTACCTACTCGCCACATGTACTCAGTTATTAGAGATCTCTATGAGTAGGTTAGTAGTAAAAGAGCTGGTGACTACGGATATCCGGCACATCACTAGTGGCCATACCATACACCATATTGCTTATCGTGTGCCGAATCGCGTGATGCCTAAAGATAATGATCATCAACGTGTAAAACATATGGGTAGAACGCATTGAAGAATACAACTGACGACACTAAAGTCGGCCCACTTGCCTATACCTACGTACAAGTCGGCACACACACATTCACACACTAGTCAGCCGGGATCACGGGCATGATTGTATGACCTTTTTCTGTAATTAATTTTCTAGTTGTTGTACCAGCTTTTAGGAATAGCAAAATCATAGGTATAGCTATAGTCAAATATCACGCATTAAAAATATCATAAGTAGGTAATGTTAATTGCAGTTATAATTTCAATATTAGGTACTCTTTTTAACGGCAAAGAGCAAAATCTCCACTCTTTTCCAACCATTGTGGTTACAAAAATGTAAAAAGTAACTCATTAGGTAGGTAGGTCTAAAGTCAGTTTGCACGTTTGAGATAATTATCTAAAATTTAACTCTAACTTAGATAATAAACCACCCAATGTTGAAAATGAGACAAATGAACTTCTTATTTTTAGAAAGCATCAAAAAGAAATATTAAAGTTACCAAATACGACCGTGAGCGCCTACTATATCACTATAGGTACTGTGCTATGTTAATGACATTCGTGAGCACACTGCACACAATAGAGTTGGACTAGGTATTTCGGCAGACCCATACGATACGAAACAGTGAAACACTAAGTATTTACGTGTAAATGGTGAGGCACTTGACCAACATAATTTATTCAGACTAAAAAGTTTGGATACGTGAGGATTTTGTCAATGCTTCTTAATATTTCGAATTGCTCTTTTTTGTAATTTAAATTCCGAACACCAATGGCATTCTCTAACGAAATAATTAAAGAAACAACCGAGATTTTGAAACTGTTATTTTTTTAACTTTCACAATAAACAACCGAACTTCGAAGAATTTAAATGTAGGTGGGTATAATGCAAGGCATCTAACTTGGCAAGATTTTGGAGCTGTACCTAGTGGCACCCACACTACTCCAAAATCTTGCCAAGTTAGATGCCGTGCACTATACCTACCTAAAACAAAAATTCATGCTATAGGTATCTTCTATATCTATAGATCTATAGTTTCTCGACAAAAAGTCAAACGTAAATTTTTATTCATTCAATTTTTTATAATATTCTATTAATTTAACGATATAAATATTATATCTACTAACCACAGCGATTCTGAGAAGTTTTTTTATTTGAAGTATGCAGTAAGTATACAGTTGATTCTGTTTATTACTCTTCTATGGTCATATTCCATACTTAGATTTATAATAGGTACTATTTATTTATTTATTTATTTAATACTTATGCACACACAATGTTAATTAGTACAGAAAATGGAAGGTGGAAAGAATAGTACAATGGTACTGCTTATTTCTAAAAGAAATTCCGGTCTGCTGGAGGATACGATCAAAAATACGATAACGTGTTTTTTAGGGATCTATACGATCCCTAAGAAACACGTTATTATACGATAGTGTAGTGCAACTTACCCAGATTGTCAAATACTTATATACCTATTGAGAAGTTGAGAATTTATCTGCAGAGTATCAACAAAATCAAACTTTCAATAAGTTTGTCTTACACTTATATTTTCAAATATTTTTTTTTCGCTTCATTGCAGTTGACAGCCTACACAAAATACTCGTATAACAGCTCACTTCACAATATCGGTTGTCTTATCTCAAAACTCAGTAAAGCACATCAATTGCAAATAAAAGTTTTGTTGCAACAACCTGTTAACTCAATAAGTAAGTCTCCACTCAATACAACAACATAAACGATAGGTAGGTAGCTACAATTACCAGATAATTTTTAAGCGTAAGATACATTACATTCGTGCGCTGTTGTAGTTTTAAGCTAAGCCGTTATTAAGTTTTAATATAGAATAGTGGATATATTCTTTAGTAAAAAAACCAAGTAAATTGACACATCAAAATGTGTAGGTATTAAATGTGAGATAGGTAATTCCATATCAGTAAGTCGGAACAGAATATTATCGTTCATTCACACTGACACCTCATTCCACGTATCGTGCCTCGATTCACGCGCACACCTGATAATCATTATAATTAATTTTCCGAATAATAACCATACCTACTACTTATTTGATTACCTACCTGATGCATTTCGTTAAACCCACAGAAGTAATAAGATAATATTTTTACTAATTCGTAGTTCTGTAGTTAAAACGGACCCATCTTTTCATTTTCCATTAATTTAAATATACCTACCTACCTACATCGGTTGCCCACAACCTAGAATGACCTACTTTGACATCACTATTATCAGGTCTTAAACATTGATAAAATTTTGTGATACATCAATTCTTTATACCAAAAAACATTACCCTCCTTTCTTCGGCAGTCGGGTAATTACCTAAGTAGGTATCTAAGCAAATAATTACATGGCTGTCAAGCTGGAATAGAAATCGGAATACTTATAGTATAGATACCGTCCACGCGTCCACACCTTTAGGTATTATTCAGGCATTATTAAGTAGTGGAAGTGTTCAGCTCGCTTGGTACAACAAGCCGGTCACTTTTTTTCAGAACACCATTTAAATGTCGGCCGTCGTTGGTACCAACCTGTAATAACTTACCTTTTAAAAGATACAAATAATTAAAAAAAAAACATTACTTAAGTATATTTAAAAAAAATGTCACGTTGCATAGTATTCTGGTCTTTGAAACGACAGTAGGTCTGGTACCTTATTAAAGAAACACTATTAACATTTCATCACATATCAACATTATTGTTGGGCTGTATGTGTGAAGTGGCTACAATGTACAGAAATTAATCAGCATTTTATTACTTTTTTCTAAAACCGTTAACACTGCAACTGCACAACAATATCTAAGTCGTCAAGCAAAAGAAATATGTTTAACAAATCATCTAGCTCTTCTAAAAGACAAGTCTAACTTATACAAAGCTGTAATATTTTTTCTTTTAATTTCGATAAGCATAACGTAGGCCTTAAATCTAAGGAGTCAAACTATGGTTATCAAGAAGAGAGGAAGAAGTTATTAGGTACCCACGAACATAATGACATAACATTCTGTTCTGGGGGTAGAACGGACAGATAGGGATTCATGATTTTACAGTACCTAAATAATAATAACAAGGCGAGTATTTCTAAGAAATAAGGCTTGCATGATAGGCCTTCCAGTAAGTATAATATCTGTACATCTATTCTATACATATAATAAAACTAGCTTTTGCCCGCGGCTTCGCCCGCGTGGATGTCGATAATCGCGACCAGCATAGCCTATATCCATTCTCAAGGTCTAATCTACTCCTATACCAAATTTTATCAAAATCGGTGCAGCGGTTCAGGCGTGAAAGCGTAACAGACAGACAGACAGAGTTACTTTCGCATTTATATAATAATAGTATGGAAGTATGTGGCTGGTAGGAAAGTCAAAACTATGCATTGAATATTTTTTTAAAGAATACTTGGGGTGTGATCTACAATACAATAATATAGTTTTTAGAATTTTTGTCTGTTTATCTGTTTGTCTTTATATATGTCCGGAATAAACTCAAAAAGTACTGCATGGATTTACTTCAAAATTGGCACGAATATTATTAAGAAGTCGGGTCAACACATAGGCTACATATTATCACGCTATCACCTACGGGGAACGAGCAGTGAACCTTTATTTCTTCAACACATTCTGTAAAAAAATGTGTAAAATACTGGAGGGACTTTGATCCAACTTGGTACGATTATAGTACATAGGTACTTCTGGGCAATATAATATATAATATGTGCTACTTTTTATACAAGTTGAAACCCGCGGTTCCGCCCGCACTTCATTCTTAGGTTGGTCATATATCCAGTTCTACTTCTACTACTTCTACCTATGTCAAAGCAAGGTTCTTTTATTAGAAAGTTTTTAGATAGATGAGTGGAGACCAGTGGAGTGGAGAGTGGAGTGGAGAGCAGAGTGGAGACTGGAGTGGAAAGTGTAGTGGAGAGTGAAGTGGAAAGTGGAGTGGTGAGTGGAGTGGAGGGTCGTTTTATTAATATAGACTTGGTGGCGATACCGACCTTCACGCGGGTGAAGCTGCGGGCGGAAGCTAGTGTATATTATACTAGCTGACCCACCCCGGCTTCGCCCGTGGCATATTTCGAACCCCGATGCACCTTTTTAACTCACATAATATGCTCATAATTTATCAGTTTTCCTAAAATGTATGGGAATCTATCGGAATTGTTCACATTTATGATTATTGCTCCGCTCCCTTGGGCAGTAGCGTGATGACATTCAGCCTATGATATTCACGGATAATGTGGCTTTCTATTGATGAAAGAATTTTTAGAATCTGTTCAGTAGATCCCGAGATTACCCCTTACAATTTAACAAATATACAAACACACAAACTTTACCGCTTTATAATATTAGTATTGATTTACCGTATTATATTCTCAAATAAAGTATATACCTACTTAGACATAGGTACTAATATTATGTTACCTCAATAGTATAGTTGTATCACGAAGTTATAGCAAATAGTTACCTACCTAAATACTGATGCTATTATTGTTTTCATATGAAACAAAGCAGAGGTATTGTTTTAGTTCTTACGTATTATCATCTCACTCAACATGCGCTTAGAATAATGTAAACATGTAGCAGCCTTAACATTGTAGTCAATGATCATACGAATATATTATGTTTCTACCTCCTTCAATTTAATTCTGATGAATTTCCATGTAGGTCTCAAGACAAAACGATGATACAATTTGTTCATTTATTTCTTTATGTTGACTAGAAGCAGGTCTGTAAATTAAATGACATGCTTTTAATTCCATAGCAAGGTTCATCCTTTATTTTATCAATTTAGGAGGGAAATTTCGGAAAATAGCGGACGCTTACAACATAAATAACTAATAGTAGATAACTATAGTAGGTAGGTAAGTACTTATTTTGGATGGTCAATTCCTCATTTCGTTATAATCGTACTACTACCACCGATATTACACTCAACATGTTACTCAAACTAATAACGGAACTGTATAGGCTAAGGAAATTATTGTAAACAGACCAAAAAAAACAGTTCGAACTGGGTCCATTTGCTTCTAGTTTTAAATATTTTTGATTTTGACGTTTTGTAAATGCCGCACTTAATGGTCTATACAAAATAAATGATTTTTGACTTTGATACATGATTCGATCGAAATTTTATTCTAGTTAGTTAATCAAACTAATAACATAAGGTAATAAAGCAAAAGTTTCGAGTTAATAAAATAATTATGATTTAGTACATTAAAGAATTAATCGATTTCGAGATGTGACACTATTGCCGCTATTATGCTATATGTATAATATAAGTATGTTTCGTACAGTAATTACCAACATGGCGTGCAGATAGACCTCCCAGTTTATAATTAAAGTGGTCATACGATTATTTCATATGTGTCGTCCTTGTACCAAATACTAGCTCGGTGCTGATTCAATTGAGAGCGGGTGTTCGCAATTATTAACATAAAGTAAAAACTGATGTCGCCACTTTATTGTAGCTCCCTACATTGAGTAGGTAGGTGCGGCGCGAGGCGCCACTGTGCCCGACCATTAATCATTTATATAATAAAATATCGCAAATATTTGGAAGAAATAAGTAACTGTTCTATAAATGACACAGTGGCATCTATACCTAGGAATAGCCTATTTATGTGCTCTAGAATGCGGATAAACCTACCAATATGTATACATAATTTTTACTTACTTATATACATAATTATAATAATACATCACAGGCCATTCAAATGCACCATGTTTACAAATATTTGCACTGAGCGGAAGTCAGAACTTCAATATCCTAAACACCTGAAAATGAATAATATCTACCTAGCTAACATGTACCTAGTTCTGTCATGATGTAAAGCTTTGAGCGGATCTTAATTGAACAAAATAAATGAGGTAGTCTAGCAGCTCCTTGAGAAACAGTCGTGGGTGAAAGTAGCAGTTGTGCGAGTCCTCAAAGTAGGAGCAACCGTCATACCTATGACTTCGAAATGACCACCACAAGTAAATGACACCAATGTATATTGGGCACTAGACAAGCTATTTACTTACATTGTGCCACGGTTGACTGAAAGCCTAATCCAGTCGAGTTAGGAGAAGGCTCAGAAGATGATGAAGGTCATCGATGGGATACTTGAGTTTTTTTAATTGGCGACACCATAAATTACAAGCTAAAACTTTTTTCCCGCCTTGTTAGCAGTTGGGACATTGTGACAGTATGATAATAGTAGATCGAATTATTTCTAACTAGTCTAGGCACGTTTTGAGCGATTGTTAGACGCCGAAACTACCGGAAGGATGTCCCAGGAGTGGTGTGCGCGTGTACAGCATACAACGCGTCTTCATTAATGCATTAGTTTGCAGTTAAATGCGGCCACGCCTTCCGCTCCCCGGCACTGCATATCAAAATTTATTTAAAGGTACTTCTCAAATAACATAACATGATGAAATTGATTACTTCATAATAATGATACTAGAAGACAAAAAAGGAAAACCACCCATCTAAGGACTCTGAAAATGATTTCGATTTTAATTATTCGCTGCCTCATTTTGCAATTATGTTTTAAAATTTTGTGATTTTAACGGATCAGAAAGCGCTGGTGAAAAAAAAGATTATCGAGTAGGTACTGACCACGATACTGTAAAGCATAGCATGAACGATGTGGAACGATGTGACGATGACGTGAGTTTGACTTAGGTCAGGCAGTTTCAGGTGAGTTTTGACTTAGGTCCCGAAGGTCTGTGTGGCCTCATACACCCATTTATTGCTACAGTCGCTACACATGACCAATAATTTTCATAAACTAAGACGATCGTTGTGTGCTTTAAAATAAAATTATACATCAAGCGATAAGGAACCAGATAAAGTTTTAACATTGTAGTTCACACAGTACATGTCGAGGCCATGAATTAGTTTTATGAAGCCAATAAGGTCGCCAGTCAGCGTTCTATAGAAATACAAACTTAAGTAAATAATGACACAGTCATATACACGGAATTGAAGTACACAGAAGTGAGATAAATGAACAGTAGGTCCCACTGTTATATATATATAAGTCCATACATATTGAACGTTACATTACATTGTTATCATAATATCGATGTTTTCATCTGAATCGTCATAAAGCTTCCTTTAAAGGAAATCGAGGCCGTGCGAAATGAAAGAGTTGGTTCAATACAGTATGGAATGGGCATGTGACAGAGATTTCGTGGATAACAAAATGGATAATGTCACTATTAGCTGTTCTGAGCCGGTGAAGTCGACTTGTGGCGTTGTTCATTGTGAAAATGACATCCTTCCATTAGATTGCGATACAGAAAACTTAAAGCGGCTCGTGGCTAAATGGTAAATGAGTGGGTTAACGCATTGCAAAGTTTAGCAATAATAGCCAGGTCAGGCTCAGGATGGACATTATGCCGTCGGTAGCCATATCGACAGCTATGACAGTCGATACGGGTAGCTGGAGTATAGTAATCAATCTATCGTAGAAGCCGACAATCAATATCAATTCAGGCTCCCTTTTGTGCTTGTACTTTAGCCGCAAAAGCTTGTACTTTAGCACCCGAGATCCGCACACTACTCCTTTTTCCTTATGAATTGGTTTATCCTGGCATACCCGTCTGACCCCATATCGTCATCCATTAACGTCATACATTAATCAGCAGATGTACCAGCTTACAGGCTTGCCTAGGGTCCGTAGAACTTGGTGAGACCCATACGTCCCCTAGTACAAGTCTTCTGTCAGTTAGTTAAGGCTCAATAATTACTGACTATTTCCAAACTAGATAGAGAGATAATCTCCCTATTGTATGTAACAAGACAAAGAAAACATTTAGAACTTGGTTGGTAAAATACAATATTATAATTAGCGGTCTTAACGCACATGACAATCTCTTATAGGCATACAATAACACTTCAACCCAAAATATTTTCTTCATAATTACAGTAGTCGCACTCTGGTAGGTCAAGCGTAGGGTTATCGCTATTGATGACTGATTATATTATAATAGCAACCCATTAATGTCCCACTGCTGGGCAGGGTTCTCCTCTCGTCTAACGAGAGAGCTGAGAGGGTTTAGACCTTAATCCACATACGCTGGCCTAATGCGGGTTGCTGGATCGGACATGTCCTTAGAATTTCTCCTAGGACATGTGGGTTTCCTCACGATGTTTTCCTTCACCGTCAGCAGATGGTAACTCATGTGTCATGTAATATAGATACAATACTTTATAATAAATTGCAGGTGGCAACTCTTCAAGTGATACATACGTCCAATTCAGCCTAAATCACAGTCGTCAAGTCAGTATTGAATTTCCATACATGTTTGGTTATCTATAAACGTTACACAGTATCATTTACTGAATGCTGATTAGGATATTAGTGACGTTGTACGTCGATGTGACAAGCTAAAAACGTCTACACAGTTTACCATGGGACCTCCCGCATAGTGAAGCATAAGATTATATGTTCTTGCGTAAGACTGGTCATTATTCCGTTATGGAATATATTTTACTCACTTCCAACTGTTTTAAGCTGATAGATTTTTGGGAAAACGTACCTATTGAGCTGAAGAAAAATAGACCATCAGGAAAGGAACTTATTCCTAAGATAAAAATTATCCTATTGTTATTCTAGACTCCGTATAATCTAGCTTCGTGCCAAGTTCACAACAACATTTGGTATTCGTCTGCCGTTTTTGCGTGAACGAATAACAAATTATCCATTCTATTCACCCTTATAAACTTACATTAAAATGTTAGGAGGATTTGCAAGTTGCAAAGGGCTCGGTATCTAGGTCCAAGTCCGGCGAGGACCGTATTATGGTGAGGAACCAACTGCGACTAGAACCAGGCCTATGGCTAAGTTAATCTGTAGAAGGAAACTTGGTGGTATGGTAGAAAAATGTAGCGGTTTACATTATAGAAAGGGATACTTAAATGGTGCGGAGAGAAGACTGACTGAAACGATTGGGTCACTCGGTACAGGTCGACTTAGGCGTAAGGTGAATGAGTACCTCAATCAAATCGATGTCGTTTTAAAGGCAGGCTAGGCCAAGGAACCCCGCAATTTACGGACCTAAGCAAGTGGAGAGATGCTGTAGGTAGGTAACCTCAATAATAAAGAGGCATGACTGGAAGTATTACTTTACTTAATTACTTACCTATTTATTATGATTAATTACATAAAAATTAGACTTGTGCTTCTAAAATTCAAGTTCCACTCGAGAATGTCTACGCCCATTTGGAAATTCAAGCTGCATATAGCATCCTATTCGATATTTGTGGATATTTGCTACATCCTATTGCTACAAATGTTTCATTAGACAATAAAAGACAAAATTGGATTGTTTCATGTTGGATTATAACCCAACTAACAATTTAGCGATAAAGTAAGGTCTATAACAGCCGGTTATTTGTTCAATTTAACACCAATAACGATAGCGCGGCCTAAAAATTAGCGATAGAGCGCGCTATAACTCTCTTATAGTCCGAATTGGGCAACGGTGTTAGCACTTGTAAGTTCTACAGCAGCTCGTATTAACTGCAATAGTGATAAATAAGTGGCATAACAATGCTACTATATGGTATTTTCTTACCAATGGCGATAGTAAAGAGTAAAATAGCCGTATTTATTACCCAAGATTCTAATAAAGTTATAAGATGTTATTTTCTATCACTTAATGTGTTGCAAATGCTGTGTTTATTACCAAAAGATCTAGAAAAGTTATAAGATGCAGTCTTATATCACTTATAGTATGAAAAAACTTTATTTATAGAAAAAGGTTCTATTAAAGTTATAATATGCTATTTTATATCACTTGAAGTGTTGCAAAACCTGTATTAATCGCCTGAGGTTCTATTTTAGTTATAAGATGTTATTTTTTATATCGCTTAAGTTCTGTTAAAGATGTAAGATGGTATCATATATCACTTAAAGTGATGCAAAAACGCTAGAATAGTGTAAATAAAATCTTTGCGTTTTGTAATATTTTATATGTACCTAATTCCTTCTGTGCAAGTTCTTGTTTTTTATATCTAGCATGTGTGATGTGTACGTAATGGCGTTGATTAACAAAAAGCGGTAAGTCCTACAATATATATACCTTAAGTGAATATTTAAGTGAAATACTATTGCGGTTGTATTTTTTCTGTTATTATGTATACTATTTTTAATCTCAATTTTCAAGCGCCTTTGAAATAAGGCGTTTTAAGAAATCTTTAAACCAAAAATATAGCGGTAATATTAGTATTTTTTTGTAATTTTGCTAATTGTACTAATCCCTTCCAAATGGTTAATCAAAAATTGTTAGATCTTTAATTGTGAGAAAACAACAATGATTTAAGTAAACTTTATTAATAGATATATCAAGATTTTTAGGTTATATTTGTAAACAATAATGGAGTTTTAAATTTAAATGCTAGGCTAACGGCAATAGTGATAATTATCTCTTTTTTAGAACTCATGAGTTTATAACGGTGCTATAAAATGATTTATTATCACTTTTGTTTGTACAACTACGTCGATTAGAGCCGTAATTCATATCGTTGAAAGGATTTTTTATCATAAGTATTTGGGTGGGACATTTGGGTTCCTTGGTAACGTAAATCATTAATATAAAAGATTATAACGCGCTTAATTTCGTAATAGTGTTAAAGTTTGTACTTTGTTCGGGATCTTTTACAACAGTTATTTTTTATATTTCAGTATGCCGTTTAAAATAATTCAGACCAAAGAGCGAAATAAAGTAAAACTAATTGCAGTACCGTCTTCATGGGAGCACAATAGCGTTCTAAGGTGGTTTAGCCACAAAAAATTATAAACGACGATACATCTTTACCGCAAGCGCATTGGTGTTCCACACCGTGCAGTGTTATAAGAAACAACATTTATACTTACGAGGCTGCAGTAAAAGAAATAAATATTATGCTCACACAAAGTGATACTGAAGAGGAAACCAGCGTCCCTCCAAAAAACATCCACTAAACGTTAAATGATATTGACACAATAGATGGTCCTAAAGGGGATGAAACTGTAAATCAGGTCGCAGAAATTCCTAGCGGTGATGAAACAAATCTTTCAGTTGACAATGAAGAATCCCTTTGTTAATATTTGTAATTATTTTATATTATCATTCAACTGTTATTATGAGAAAGTCAAAGGTCTGCTTACGAGTATATCTCTGTCAAAATGAGGTATTTTTTTTGTAATGTTTTTGTTTGTACTAGATTTAATTTTAGAGCAAGTCCCCGTGAACCCCAGACCTTCGTTATTTTATAAAAGCTGAAAGTTTGTCACCGCATGCTCCCAACACAGGTAAGAAAGATGGCCCATTATGAATTTTGGGTCCCCGTGGCTTTGGCAGATATACGGTACTAAAGGGTAGCTGTAGAAGCGCGCGCAAGGCAGTGGGTGCGAATAAGACGGCGAGTCAGGTGTATTGCGATCCTTCACTGCCCGTGTATTGGAATTATAAAATTGGAATTATAATTCCAATTATATAATGGCCAATACGTGCGCAGTGAGGGATCGCAATAGACGTAAAATTGGAAATAGAATTCCAATTTTATAATTCCAAAATATGTGCAGTGAAGGATCGCAATAGACCTGACTCGCCGTCTCACTCGCACGACGAACTGTCTTGTGCTCGCTACCCTCTAGTACCGTTTATCTGCCAAAGCCACGATGACCCGAACTTCATAATGGGCCATCGTTCTTACCTGTATTGGGAGCATGCGCTGACAAAATTTCAGCTTTTATAAAATAACGAAGGTCTGGGGTTTACGAGCTCTTAGTCCATTTTGTAATAATCTTGGTTTTACTCCTCTGCCTAATAAGAGCGATCTCATATTATTTTCGATTTGTATTATATTTATGTGCAATTTTTAGTAATGTAGACGAAGTTCATATGCTCCCAATTCTGTTGTTACCTCTCTAAACTTAAATTCTCTAAAAAAATCTATGCATCTCTTTCTTTCATGACCAGATAAAAAAGGACAGACAATTTCATTTAAGTTAAGACCTGTCAAATTAAGACACCGCCTTGTTGGTGCGTAGTAAGTTAAGTCGCATGTTCGTAGATGTCTACTAAAATTGAATTAATTTGACAGGTGTTCACTAACATAAATCATCTGTCCTTTTCTATCTGATAATGAAAGAAACAGATGCAATTAGAAAATTTTAGAGAATTTTAAGTTTAGAGATGTAACAACAGAATTAGCAGCATTGACTGATTTATTTTCTGTTAGTACATTGTTAATTATTATTATGTCACAGTAGTTTTTTATTGTATAGGATTATGTTGGAGCACAAAAATCTTTGTATTTAACCTTTGCCAAATAGGAGCAATCTCTATTATTTCAGATTTATGTTGTATTTCGTATGTGCAATTTGTTAAGTAATGTTGATGAGGTTTATATTGATTGATTTATATATTTTCTGTTAGTACCTACATTGTTCATTATTATTGTCACCGTGGTTTTTGAGAGCGGGTACACATTAGGCGCTATCAAACGCGCGCTTTGCTAACGCGCGTTTTAAGAACTAAGAGTTTCAATTGATGTGTACCTACACATGCAAGCGCGTGCTTCTTCTAGTTTGAAAGCGCCTAATGTGTACCCGCTCTTATTGTCGCAACTTAGATCATATCTAATAGGTATAAATAAATACAGCGTGTTGATTTAAACTGCATTTTATTTATCTTCATATCGTATGTATCAGGGGTATAAAATATGAAATATCTTGGTAGCTAATACAAAATATCTGTGGGAATCAGTGCCACCTGTTCAGAATAGTCTGTCTGTTACGCTTTCACGCCTAAACCACTGAACTGATTTTGATGAAATTTGGTGTAGGGGTAGATTAGATTAGACCTCGAGATATAAGGCTATGTTTGGATGCGATAAACGACATCCATGCGGGAGAAGCCGCGGGCAAAAGCTAGTAAGATTATAATTATTGGTGTACTTATTTACCACACAACTCGGTATTTGTTTTTCGAAATGTGAAAATAGATAATATTTCAGAAAAAGAACCTATAAATTAATGTAGGTGATGATAGCAGTGACGACAGTGACTATAGCAATATGGACATCGATTACCTAATAGTTCGTAAGTATACGTAATCGGTGGTCATCGAATCTGATTAAATATGGGCTTTCATGGCTCCTTTTTGGTCTCTTTTTGTATTATTTTGAGTCTTGTGTGCTTATAAAGTAATATACATATTAACTTTTTATAATATTATAAAAATTAATATATATAATATAAAAAAAAAAAAAAAAAAAATATATTATAAAAATATAAAAAAATATACATATTATACCTACTCATTTTCATTCCAATATTCAGTTCGTTCAAATATATTGAGTAAACATTAATATTTTTTTTATTTATTTTTTTTAATCAGGTACTGCTTGGAATAAAAACATAAAGAGTTAAAATATTTTTATCGAAAATAAATTGACATTTCACATTTCTATTGCAATGTGGCAAAATGGCCATCATATCGTGCCTTTACTATAGTAGCAAAGAATAATTGTAGTGTTCCAAGACATCTACTTGAAGTTCATCAGCCAAATTGCAGTTCTGTTCACTTGACGTGTTAATGTTCATTTGTTCCACTTTACTAGTCTATCGAAACTTTTTAATTTGTTTATTTTCAATATTTTGATGGACGGAACCCTCTTCATTATTACGCGAATTATTAGAATGTAAAGCATTGTAGTCTATACTAGAGTTAGTTGTTGAGTTTTTTATGTTGTCATAATACCATCTGGATTTTCATTCACACTCCATGATTTAATTTCGCTTTGCATTGTTTAAATACGAAAAGGCACGCTTGCATTTACTTAGTGTGTTCAGTAAAATAAAAGATGGACGTTAATATTTACCACATAGGCGATATAACGGAATTTTTTAACATTCAAAGTGATTATTAACACTAATGTAGAGTAATTTAAAGCTTTTTAATATAAATAACCTCGTTAACCAGCTTAAGGTGATAGAGAAGGGTTTCATATTTAAAACAAAAATCATGTCGCTTTAAGACTTAATAATGTCCACACTAGCACTCTTATAGGGCTATAAAGCTTCAAGCTTCTCTAGCACCTCAAGCGCTAAAACACCTATATAGTGTTTGAACAGGGTACCTTAACTCTATTGTATCACTGCACTATTTAGAGTTATAAGATTGATTATTATAACCCTTAAACGGCTTGAAGGTTTTCTTATAACCACTTTAACATCAAAAGTGATGTTTAGCACTTAAAGGTATACATAGCACTTAAATAGAGCATTTACATCAGCAAGTGATATTAGCCACTCCAAAAGAGCTTTTAATGTTAAAATCCACTTAAAGCTGCAATAACGACGGTAAGGTTGTAGCTTATAGCACCTTTATACAACTTTAAGCTGCAGCGTATTTTTTCTATATCTTTAATATCACCTTACTATCGCTGGTGCTTTAGCAAACTCTCTTATATCCGTACTATCACCTAAAAGTATTATTTTAGATCTTATATAGCTACTATATAACTTTAAGCTTTAAATTTAGATCCTGTTATCGCTACTTTGCTTGTTGGGAAGAGAGATGAGGATTTCTGGTCTGATGAACAATCGGCTTGTTCATGGCTTGTTCAGTCAATCGGAGCAAGGTGCAGATTAAATTCTGAAAAGAAACTGATTCGTTTTTATTTACTTATCGATCATTTTCTTATCTTTGATAAATAAAATGTTAACTCTAATCTTAACTCCCTAGTTAAGGTAGGTTTGCATTCTTTCAAACACCTGTATCCGGTACCTATATCAAGATCTTCTGAGCCTAGGTCAGCTTCACGTGTTCGTTGGTGCATCTAATTAGCCAAATCTTAAAACATGCAAACCTTGAGCTCCGATTTGAAAGCCTGAGATGCAATTGAGATGACGATGTTTGATGCTAGTACCGGAGATGTTTATCAAATTTCAACCAGATTCGTTCCGCCGTTGAAGCGTAATCGAGTAACGAACATCTTCACAAACTTTCATATAGAATTAGTTCACAAGCTAATAGCTAGTATACAGTATGTTACAAATTATATCATAGATATTATACAACACGTAAGAGAAACCGAGGACAATGATGGCGCCGTGATAAGGCACGACGCAAGCATGACACACAATCAGATGGATGGATTACCTACCCGTACCATGGGGCTTGCTTACGAGTTTAAAATAGTTTCTATACTAGCCCCTCTGTTGACTTCATTTAGTTTATGTGTATCTTCTATACGTAGGTACATACAAATAAATAAAATTCGAGAGTCTGTTTGTAATATTAAAATAACTGATTTTTACTAAATGCCTTTGCATGGATACACGGTAGGTAGGTAGGTACATATAAATCAAAACAATTTTTTTTACAATTTTGGTCTGTCGTTTGTTCCGGTTAATCTCTAAAATGCATCGATTTTGACGGGACGTTGGCTGACAGATAGCTGATGTAACAAGGAGTAACTTAGGCTACTTTAATTTGAGGGAAAGGGTTCCGAGTAAAAAATTAAAACTTTGATATCTGAAGCCACGCGGAAAAAGTCGCAGGCACAGCTGGTGTAGTCATACTTATAAACATAAAGTTGGTACGTATAGAACGAGAAACACTTTGTATCGTATCTGTCACATAACTTTCGTCAAGTCAAAATCCCCGGGCGACCGGCGCTGCGCCACTATCCAGAGATGAGCAGGTCCTCCCACGCTCCGCGATGCCCTGTACCTACTGCCTGCCCACACCAAGTCTTCACAAATATATCATGAGCGAACCGTCTAATCATGTTTTCTAAGAAAAAGTAATGTAGGTGTACAACAATGTACGTGTATGTTTACATTTACATAAACCCGGATATTTACAGGTCAATGGATAATTATGGAAAGAGATTCTACGAGTACATTGATTGAGTTTGGCACCTGAACACTTTGGTTCATTTCACATAGATCCTATTAATATTATAATTAGAGGCTTGTGAGGATTAATGGATGTGTGTTTAATCTTTCACACATGAACAACTACTGAATGTATCTGGATAAAATCTGACAAAGAGGTAGATTATAAATATTATAGTCTGGTATAGTAGGTACAAAGGCCCGGGGTGTGAGGAAAATGCCTTCTTGGGCCACCTTACACCCCGACTACACTCGAAGCCCGAGACGGTTTTCGTCGGTTCCAGTCGGACATAAGCGTCCTCGCCAGCATTTCCGTACGAGAAAATAGAGGAATAACACATAGGCTACTTTAATTTATCCCAGGAATAGTTTCCTGTGGGTCGTATAATGGGATTAATATTTCACGCAGGTGGAGTCGAGGGCAACAGCTAAGTTTATTCATAAAACGATAATAAGTACAGTATAGAAATAACTTTCAAAGCATTGTGTGAACAGTTAAAACAACTCCGCAGAATGGGTTCATGCCCTTTGTTCTCGACCGCAAGCTATTCTTAGTTTAACGATTTCATAGTTCTTATACTTATACATATAAAGCTTTTGCACGTTCACATAATAATGAGAATAGTACGGATACTTAAAATGGCTAACAGCGGTGAGTTACGTTGTATGGTTTTTACTTGACTCGCCGTCACACCAAATAAGTTAAATTTGAAATGTTCAAAAGTATTCACTGATATTATAAACGCGAATGTTTGACGGACACAGACATGTATACTCGTACATGATGGACGGAAGTATGGATATTTGTTGAGTGCTGGCTGAAAAATGGAATAGATTATAGTCTGGAATAACACATATATAGGCTACTTTTTATCCCTGGCATAGGTTCCCATGGGAAGCGGGCACGGAAACAGAATTCCACAAGGGCTGGTATTCCAGTTAACCCCCTCAACTAAACTAAATTGCTTGTGTTAGAAGTGGGTTCATAGTTTAATAGTCACAATTCGTAACCGAGACCTCTCGATCGTAATAAGGATTCCTAAAGCTGCCGGTACTGTATTGTATACTGCTGCTATTGCCCATAAAAAACAATTTCAGGCCGTCTCGTCGGCACAACAAAATATTCAACGATAATGAACCATCATAATGCAACGTTAGCTGCATATTCTAGCATATTCCAAAATCAAACAACTGTAAGGAATACGAATTACAATGCAAAGATAACACTGTTACATGTTACACGTCAAATTTACTCCACTAACATTAATGAACAATGAAATAGAACTGTCGGACTGTTCACGAATCCAAGCAGAACGGAATAATTCAGAGTGTAATACAATTAAGTATGATGCTAAACGTTTAAGACATACGAATATGTAGGATGTCGATTCTGCAGTTACAAAACTTTCTAAACTCAAATAAAAATGCCTAAATATTTTTAGTCCTTTCAAACGACGTACTTACCTAGGCCGAAATAGCTCACAGGAAATTTCGAATTTCACATTTTGTGAATCGGGAAAATTTACTCCACTGGTGACTAATTTGGGCGTCTTTTTCTATCGTGTCGACGGCATATCATTTTGTCAAATTTGGGGGCACAATTTGTAATAACTGGATAATCATTGGTATTAATCAATGATTATCTTTTTAAAAGAATTAGGTAAGTATTGTTTTTTTAAATAAACGACTATATAAATTAATGTTATCACTGAATTCTGCAACAGAATCACTACCTGAAGTCAAGTACCTATTTCTTTTAAAAAAAGTTATATTAATTGATCGCAGCAATCTATTTGAAATTTAAAGTTAATCCGATGCAACATAGAATGAAATTTCTAATTCAAATACAATTATTCTAAAAACAATGACTTTAGTGAGATGCGCAACAGAATCGGCACCGTTATGGATCTATTGATAGGTATTAGATACGTACATCTACTTAATTTAAAAGGTGAGGTAAGTTCTTTAGGTACTTATTTTGCTATTGCATAACTGTGAACAATTAGTTCTTACATTTTAAATTTAATATGTCTGACATTAAATACAGTTTGACGTGAGTGCATTGCGTACTCTACTGTAATATATCGCGATGTTTTCTATTACTCCAGCAAGAGATTATTATGTAACAGTCAATTATACTCGTACTTACCTATTATATTATCTAATCAGTAAATAGCTTTCAATTTTTAATTATACATAAAGTATATTTGAATTGACAATCAGCCAAACTATTTGTTATTATCGAAAAGCGTAAATGGGGTGATATATTTTATACGTTTTATAGTATACAAGCTGTTGCAAACATGGGAACCTAATCTCTCCCAATACCAAATTGCAGCTGAATTCTTTCAGCTGTTTAAGTGAAATTGAATAAATACATTCAAATATCTTTCACATCTTGATGTTAGTAGGATTCGAGGGCATATTACATCACGATCTAGGCACAGACTGAGCAGAACTTAGATTTTTTTACATGTAATATATTTTTATACACCTAGAACAATAAAAACACATAATACTTTCACGCATACAAATATTTACACTGAGCGGTAATCGAACCCACGACCTCTGATTTGCGTATTGGGTCACTTTACACTTCTTTTGAGCTAAGAGCGAAAAGCTCTTTTGGAAATATGACCGTAAAGTTATAAACAGGCCAAGGAATCAAAACGTCAGCAATTAAAATAGTACTTTACTGTGTTCATAAAGGCTTACATTATACTCAGAGCAATTTGCTCTGAGACATTATAGCCCTGAGTTCCATACATCCCTATTGAGATATATATCCGCACTGGTAGGGATACTCGCATGTTGGTTAAGTTTACATCCATATTTATACTAAGTATGAATGCGAAAGTAACTCTGTCTGTCTGTCTGTTACGCTTTCACGCCTGAACCGCTGAACCGATTGTGATGAAATTTGGTAGATATAGGAGTAGATTAGACCTCGAGAATGAACAGACTATGTTTGGTCGCGATAACCGACATCCACGCAGGCGGAGCCGCGGGCAACAGCTAGTTCTTTTATTAAAAAAAATTACAAATTTTGATCAAATATTATGTGCTAAGAATGTGTGACGCTGACGCACCGGCATAATGGATAACTAATGAAATTCTTGGTAAAGTAAACTTCTCATAATGCGTATTATAAAGGCCGTGGAGTACCTACCTATTTCTCAATTAACATTCACGTCAGTCTAATACAGCCCCTCCCATTACAGTTTACAATAGATATAATATTATGTTCTTATAGGTACCTATAGTCAGCGTCAAAAGTGGGTGATGATTGCGTAGATTTCAAATTATTGATGAACATCAAATTATTATAAGTTGATGATAATTGAGCTTATTGCCCTCTATCCACTAAAATCCATTGTAAAGATCCATAAATGGATCTTTTTGCACTCTGATGTCCACTTAAATTCCTGTTGCAGGATTTTTAGCGAAGGGGATTTTTTGGAACTTAACCTGTCCACTAAAATCCATTGATGGATCTTATTGCACTCTTAAGTCCACGTTAATCCTCGCTGCAGATTTCGTGAAGTGAATTTCAAAGTGGACATAAAGTTTGGAGAGGATTGGCGCACGGATACTTATAGTAGGATCTGCTTGTCCATGTCCAGGTATCTTAAAAAAACGCAAAAAATAAAATTCGTACCTCTTCACCGACCTAGTGCACTACTAGTTGTGCGGTTGATATGAAGCGAGGTTACATGAACTCAATATTAATTCCAAAACGATGATATAGTACATGAAGTAATCAAAGAGGTATATACTCATAGTAAACTGTCAATTAAAGGAAATCCATAGATAAATGTGTTATATAGTGTAACATTGATTACGGTGTTTACTCGAATGTAGTACTCGTAATTATACTGTTTCCGTCACATTATCTGTTACTCAAACAAAGGCAAAATATTGTAAATAATGTAATAAGTAATAGTGACTCTAATAATGGATATAATAGTAAACAATTCCTTATTTTCTATACCGACTCTTTAGTCATGTGACATGTGTCATTTAGCAATTCTATGTAGGTACCTACTTCCTAAATTCGTAATTTAGTCAAATTCTATAGGAATCTATCTATTATACCGCGGTAGCCTAGTGGTTTGGGTAATGGACTGCTGAGACGAGGTCTCGGGTTCGATCCCAGGTTCACCATGGCACATACCAATGACTTTTCGATTCTTTTCGAAGTTATGTGTGTATTTATCGCAGGTTTATTAGTGCCTCGGAGAGCACGTTAAGCCGTCGGTCCCGGTTGCCATACAAACATCTATGGCAGTCGTTACGGGTAGTTGGAGCCCACAAAAAAGTCCAACCAGTCTAACTTGGAACTTCGATATCGCCATTGGTCATAATGATCATTGGTTGTGGAGGTCAGATGGCAGTCGCTCCACGGAAAATATCGAAGTTCAGCCGCATCACAGTTAGACTGGAAAGCCGACCCCAACTGAGTTGGGAAAAGGTTCAGAGAATATATATATATACTATTCCTTGTATTTCATATAATGGTAGATATAAAAGATTTTTCAAAAATAATACACTTTTAAGACAGCAGACTACGTATTTGCTCCATCCGAGGTCGGTTAGACATTCAGTCAGCCCTTGCAGACCAGATAAAATGTTTGTCACAGCGTTTGCACAACACTATTATTGATTAGGTACGTTCGCGGGTAGCGGAAGGTCCGCGGTGGAAGATCCGCCTAGTGTGACGTATATATATCTAGGCTTTAAATTACAAGAGTGAAACAGGTCTGTTATGGTTTACGGAGTTCTACTAGAAGCCGTTTTTAGATCTGAACCGACCAAATTATACTATTGTTACACGGAGCAATATACACTATATACATAGTGATATTTTGAACTGCGATATTTTGAATTTTGAATAGCGAAAAATGTATAAAGGAGTCTCCGGGTCGATTTTGATGAAAACTAAAACTGCATCATTGGATTTCTTTTTTTAAATCAGTGCTTCAAGCCAGGAATTGATTTTGAAAAAAAAAACACCTATACCTATTATTACACCATTCGATAGGGCTGCTAATAACGAACGAATTCTAAGAAGCAATAGCATGCGGCAAATCTAGGGAAAGATTTCATTTTTAACGAAATAATTTTTCAGCATTTTTCCATTTTGACCAGCCACGCGCAGTTGACAAATTCATTCTGTACCTCCAGATTAAAGATGTTTTATTCTTAGAATTGTAGCAACATTATGTTGAGGTAATGTAACCGAACATAGTGTTTCCACATGTAGGCGTGCAAAGAAGTGGCAGACTTCTTTGCACGCCTACATCTATTAGAGGCATTTAGAATTAGTTAATGTTGGCTAAATAGTTAATTTTGTAAGTGCTGTGTTTGTTGGTGTGACAACTTTGTAAGTGGGGACATCTAGGCTCGTGGCGCCAGCATCCTTTTTCTTTTTCGTTTGAATATCCCCACGGATACAGGTGGCTATGTCGCATTCGAACCAACTAAAATCGCACGCAGTCTCGGGTCTTCTAGCGCCAAGGTGTAAGATGGCCCAAAGGCATAACACCCTGAAAAGTTATCTACCTAATAAAAAAGTATTGTGTAAATCTGTGATTACATGCCAAAGTTATACCACAGTACAGTATAATACTAACTAAGTAAAGTTATACTACATAGAGAGTTATACCTACCCGAACGTAAAAGAATATAAACATCCAAATTCATAACTGATAACCTCCTACTTTTCGAAATCGGTTAATAGCACACCGTATGAACTGATCCAAAAGAAAAACTTGTGTTTCTTTAATAGCAAACATCTGCATATACCTATACATAATATCGTCTAAGTTAGACAAACTAACCGCTAATAACGAGTTCGTAGGCGACTAGCACTATAAATAAACATATCGAGCGGCATACGGTTTACACGCCTACCAAGTATGTTTAGACTGATGCTTGCGTTATCAAATTCATTGCACTCAATACGTACCTATAACGAGTGCAATAAGTACGGTCAGTGAGATAAGTTGCTCAACACTAACACATTTGAAACGATCTTTGCATTAAAATACATCAGTAAAATGTATTATTGTGATGGGTGGCTATAATGAACGTGTATGTGGACATTTTTTTTTACTCTTTGACACAAAAATAGCTTACTCACTCACTCATCTCAAAAGACAAAACAAATTAGGCATACCTACATCAGTATTTATTGATTTATTTCAATATACCTAAAGATCGTTTTTAAATTTGTAAGTGTGCAGCAACTTTTGAGTACGACTGTACCTATCTATTACTTGAAATATAATCTATAATAATATAACAATGAATCCCTATTTCCCTTGGTCACGGCATCAAGCGTAAACGGCTGGACCAATTTGGTTGAAAATTGGTGGGGAAATAGCTTAGAACTAGAAGACGGACATGGGATACTTTTTATCCTGCCACGGGGACGAAGTATGCCACGAGCGAAGCCGCTGGGCACAGCTAGTATAGGTATGATTATAATTGTGCTGCAACCGAAGCTAGTTGGTACTCTAATAGATGGTTTAAGTAAATAAAGGCATCAAATAAACTGTTATCTCCTTGCGAGGAGTATCTGGCTGGCCCCTTTCCACGGTCGACGCCCTTGGGCCGTCGCTGACAAGCCACGAGTGCATTAAATTTGTTACTTTATTACACGTTATTCATACTACTACCACAGTACAACTACATTCGTTCGACTATGCTACTACTAAATACTAGTCACACTCAAAAATTATTGATAAATCTGTGCCCAAACTAAGCTCAGCTTTTGGGCACTAGAATGTGGATAAATATACTTCAAATGATATTTTTATTATCGATAGCTGTAGTTGCCCGCGGCTCCGCTCGCGTGGATTTCGAATTCTGTTCCAAATTCCTTTTTTCGTACGGAAGTTCCTTCGAATACCACTCCCGTCAAGTCTGACTCGGACCTGATAAAAACCGCACGCCGTCTCAAGTCTTCAGTTGCCGGGGTGTAAGATTGCTTAGAGCATATCCTCACTATCAAATATATTTTATACATCATGTTTCATATAGAAACACCCAGATCAATGCAAATAGACATATTCATGCATACAAATATTTAGCATTGTCACTATCATGTTATTGAAGTAGGTACAGAGTCAGAGACCAAAATGTATACCTACCTACCTAATCATAATTTCAAATCACTAGGTAAGCCAGTGAGGCTCCTAACCAACGCAGCCAAGGTCAGAAATTCAGACATTTAAACAGATGTGCAAAATTATTCTGTATTGATTTCCCTAATCTCTAGAGATTAGTCAAATCAATACAGAATAATTTTGACCGTGGACCCAATCTAGATTGTGAGGCCACAACTGCCACAAGGGATGTCAATCTAGATTTTAGTGGAATTTATTAGTCTCCCAGGAGGGCCAGGAGGCAACAAACGAACCTTTGTCGTCATATTATAATATATTATAACACATTGTAATAGGTACCACACTATAGTATTAGGGTAATCATGTAAAAATAGTGATGTAGAGAAATAAATAAATAAATAAAAAATATTCGTATTTAATTTTGTATCGTTGTACCTATTATTATTTCCTGTAAAGAATTAAGGACATAGGAATATAGTATTTTATATTCTTTTTTTACTAAGTACTTAGGTGCAAATAATAAACTAGCGTGTGTTTACATATACTTTTGAGCCCAGCCCTTACAGTGTTGTGTTAAAGAAGCATTCGGACAGACAAATTATTATGCACACGAGCCACGTGTCTTTTTTTAATACTTACAACAGTTACAACCAATAACACACTCACCATGTTGGACTAAAAAAGTAATTAGACAGAAATTAGTCTACTCGGAATCTTCTTCAGCCTAATACATAAGTATGTGCTGGACTAAATACGCATTTGTAAACACGCTAAACTAGCAGTTACCCAGTACTTCAATCGACTTAAGTTCGAATGTTCGTTATTAATACTTTATTATATTAATATTTTCAATCATGTAAAAGAAAGCCTTTTCGGGATAATAACTGCTACCTATAGACTGAAACTACCGAAGCTAGAACTACAAAAAGGACGATAGGACCCTTCCACGGCCTAGGCGTGAAAAATTAACAACATCCAACCATCCTCATACACTTTGACTTGCATGAAAAATTATTTTAATTATTCGATGACTTTGCAAAAACTTATTAACAAAAAAATTAAATTATACGAACTAAAATATTTACATCCTAAAAAAGGTGAGGAATTTTACAAAGTAAACACACAGGTGTCGAAAAATATTTATTTTTTATTTTTTATTTATTACTCTTTATGCACAAGTACATAGGCGGACTAATTATAATAGCTTCCAGTAGGATTAATGTCAATTTTTATGGCGATTGCTGTTATTATTATAATCATAATGGGTGTTAATGTATAGTAAAGACCAAGTAATGTATAGTAGATACCTATATTTGAAAGGAAGTGTTGGTTCGTAAAAGGACTAAATGAGCGAGTGACAAAGCGAACGCCATACATTCTCGGCGCATGAGGCGTGAAGCGTGGATTGCGAGAGCGGGCCGCGCTCTATAAATAGCTTACTATAAAAATACAACATCTTCTGAGAACTTCCGCATAAAGATAGGGGACTCACTATTTATCGAGTTTTTGCGCAGTCCCGGCCATACAAATGAAACGAGTTTCAACTGGGATAAGCGCAGCAGCAAGAGAAATCCATTATATTTTAAAGGCAATTTAATATATTAGATTCCTATGAGAAGTGAAATTATTAAAATTATTTAACAGACTTAATTAAATATTAATATTATTTTCTCATTTCTAAGATTTTTTCATATTAATAGTCTAAGGATTTTTTAGCGAAGCATTACATACAAATCCCACAGAAATTATTATTTTGACATTTTAATAAAAAGAAACTGATTTTACTGGACAATTTTATCAATTTCAAAATTGTTTTATCATTGACAACAAGAATAAGACTCTAAGCACATACTTACTCTATTTAAAAACTTGTTTATTATAGTTTATTTTAAAAATAATTTTATTTAATAGGTACCACAATGTAGGTACATATTGAAGTAGTTTTTATTTATGAAAATCATCATAAAAATCCTGAAAGTCTAATTATTTTGTGACGTAGATATGACATAATAATTAATGCTAGGTAAATATAAATTTCTGTCTTTTAATAAAGGCGATAGGTAATTTATAAAATACCGATATTTTTGCTTTTAGACTTCGCTAAATAGGGTATAGAATTATGAATTAATTAATTTTCTATGCAACTGTTACAAGTTTGGTTTATTGTCCTTTAGTACTGTCATTGACTTTAAGCAAAGAATAGATAATACCCACTAACGTACTTTTACGTTCTAACGCTCAGCCAGCAACGCGTGAGCTATGGAGCCCATGGATTCACGAGGTACAGGCGGCGGCGGAAGTCACTTCCGGCAGCGGACATGCCTCACGGCGACGATAAGGCTACGTGTTGTGTTGTTATAGCACCACATATTATATTGCTACAGTGCTGCGATCATTTGGAAGTCGGTTTCTTTGCGCAAACTAATGTTTTAGTGCAAATTATGTGTAATTACTAAGTGGGCTCTATAAAATGTTTATAGATTTTAAATCAAAATATAATAGATAATTATCGTGCATATTTCTTTTAAATTTGGTCTAAAAATGGTCATCTACATTACTTTTGACGCTGTTTGTACTTTGCATTGATTCCCGTCCGATACAATACAAAGAAGTACTATCGATTTCTTCCCGAACCGACGCCGACGCTGTCGCCACTTCGTCCCCTCTCCTTGCGCAAACGCAAAAGCTTAGAATCATAACAACGACGCAATCACTTACACAGCTACTTTTACATTAGCTTACACTCAATTAGATATGAAGCTTTCTAATTCGTAACAACGTTTAATGAACACACCATGAAATTCGCTACACACTGAACCGGGATAAAATGAGTAGGTACCTACCTACCAAGTTTAGTAGACTGATAGGTGTCTTGTGCTTTTATCTCACATCACATCTCTTTACCACTTATTACCTATTCGTTCTGTGTGTGAGGGAAACTGAAAAGCGGCCACCGATGCCACATAGCAGCGCTTTCCTAAATTTCCGGCTCTTTTAATTTATCACGCATTTAACCGACTTCAGTTTCTAATTAAAGAGCATTGCACTGACCGAAATGTACAACGTTTTTACTTTAAGACGCCGATTGTTTACCTGTTCTAAAATCAGTGTCGGATTTTTACCGTTCCGATAACATCATTCCAAAAATATAGAGACGCACCATATTTTCTTTATGATGTTCGTCATGCCACACATTACGCATAATATTTTATTTTCGTGGTCTATATTTACTTATTAAATGAATAATGAGCAAGTGGCTTAGCTATCAAAATGATGAATCGTCGCATGACTACCGCAGCACCGCCGCGCCGCGCGCCGCCCGCGCCTGCGCCGGGAAGGCGCTTAGTAGGTACTCCCGCCAGTTACTTATCTTCAGACATAAGCGGTCACATTATGTACCTACAGTTTATTTATTTGCATGGTAACATGACAACGGAAATTAACTGCTTGTATTCAGTACGATGAAGTTAGTAATCCATCATCATATTCGCTGACATTTTAACTCTCATTTAATGGAATGTTTCCGGTGCGCAGACGCATTGCTGCGATTGTCGAGGCTCGGTTCAACAGGGTCGACCTTTTATTGTTTGGTTATCGATAAGCCAGGCGCCGCCGCTGTCAGACCACATCACTAAACTAGTCATAGTATAGGTGACACACACGCTACGAGATCTCGTAACGATCGCACTGTGCCGTTTAAGCTCCACCGTTAAATAGATGCACGTATGATTGATTTTTGAACGTAAGGATTGTTCATAGCCCGTGTAGGTACCACATGAAAGAACGAAAACAGAAACCTGCGAAACAGGACAAGTACCTAAATCAATGTGTTGCACGCCGTAAGGCTACGTACCAGTGTTACCTTAACATCAGAACATAACATCTTATATACCTACCTGTATTTGCAATTATGAGAATAAATAAATAAATAAATACTAAGTTGTAGTTAAGTATTTTCGAATCTGAAGGCGACTCAGTATGTATTTCATGAATTACGCAATAAATTAAGTATAAAATAATAACCTTTTACATTTTTACATAATGATTGATTACCTATTACGAATTAAAAAATAAGCAGGTAAGCGAATTAAGTAAGCTACCTAAGACTTTACTTTCGCCGTTCATGCAGGAAACAACTGACCTCATTAGATGGCATTAATTACTGATTTTTCCTCATTATAGATTTTTACCCGAATCTAATTCATTGGAGGTATAGCAGGGCGGCGAACGGAAGCTCGTCGCGTGGTTCGGTGCCATATACTCGTACTAGGCCTAAGCTTGAACCGTACTCCCGCCCGGCCCGCCGCACGCCGCGCGCCGACCCTAGCCAACACCCCCGCCGCGCCCGGCCATCTCCCTCGAGGTGAATGAACGTCTTACAGTGGATTTCTATAATGTATATTAGGAGGAATGTCTAACTAATGTTACTCACAAAATAGACAACAGACGCCCAATTCAGTTTTCAAAAAGCGTGATTTCAATTCGATTGGACGAAAAAATTAAAAAAAATACTTAGGTAATAATTATATAATAAACTTAATTATTAAATATTTAATAATTTTTAATCATTTGGCATTTGTGTATTTGTCAAAGTATAGTTAAACAGTTCATTTTCAATAAGATTTTCAAAAATTAAGGTCTATAAGTTTTGGTAAGCTTTGAATAACTAATATTACAGCTATAAACTGTCCTGTGTATATATCGACGCTGGAAAGGCAACCTTGCTTATGCGCCAAATTCACGAATATGAATTATATACATCATTAGAATCGCCTGATTTTTCTCTATCCGTTGATCTCGGTTTCATCCAATTCTGACCATTTTTGATGGTCAATAAGCCATCTGTAATTCCGATTTTTCCGGTTAATAAGCGCACAATTTTAGCTCTTTTTAGAAAATTTGTCTCTTAAGCTACACATAATTTTGTTAGATTGTAGGTTAAGCAATATCTCTTTTCCAAGATATTACGTATATATTTACATAAGAAACTTTGCTTCGCTATGGACCATTGCAATGTTTTGACATCAGACAATTAGCCGCGCTAAAGTTTCTCAAGATATGGGACTTCAGCAATTTATCTCCGCCGCGTCTAAAGCATTATCTGCATATAAGCAATTTTATCGAAAAAACTAAACTATGCTATTGGGATATAAGCAATTTAGCTTGGACTAGAATATTTTTAAAGTAGCTCATAAGCAAGTTTACTCCACTGTACATTTTAAAAGAAATCATTGTAAGATATTTTTTGCTTTCATTTACTTTCCACTTTATGGTCACTTACAACGCACTTCCGTACACGTCAATACACGACGAACGGCGCTTAAGCTACATTTGTTTTAATGCAATGTTGCATCAGACACCGACATTATCAATAGCCGCGGCTGCGCACGGGTGCATCAGTCAATCGCGTCTAGTTGACTCGGTTGTTACATGGCTTTCGATCCATAACAGCTTACCAAAAATTCATTCTAGCCTGGCTAGGTTGTGATCACCAGCACTTTCGATCTTCTGAAGGATTATTATAAAAAGCTGATTAGGGAGGACTATTAAGTTGTGAATAAAATGAATGATTTAAAAATAAAAAACCTGACTGCTGTTGAAAAGACCGAAACAAGTTTTATAGCAGGCGGTACCCATTTGAAAATCATAAACTGAAAGAAAATTAGTGGGTACCACCTGCTATCAAACTTGTTTTAGTGTTTTCAACAGCAGTTGAGTTTTTTTTATTTCTTAATCATTTATTTTTTAGAAGACTAATGTCAAATTTTGTTGTTTTGTGCTTTGATGTTTAAATTTATGGGAACAAAAGACTTAAGAATAATAATTAATGTCTTTTCACGAAAATTAACCTAATACTTTGATTTTATCGTAAGTAGTTCTTTTATTTATGTAAATCCTTGAATACGCTTACCTATAAGAAACATTATCTAAGCCATGATTTGAGGTCAGTTAGAGGTTCAGAATTTTTGGTAAACTATTTTTTTATGGTTTGATGCATATCACTGAATTATGCCGTCGTTTTTTTCGAATGACTGACGAGTTAAGACATTTTGCTCTGATATTAATTACATACTTTTGGTCCATAAGCAATAAGTGCAGCAAAATTATCAGCTGAACCATGGCCTATAAGAAAATTAGCCTTGCCTGAGGTCTAGACATTTATTGCTTAAGCGACAACTAATTTTGTCCCCTGACGTTTTTTAAGTAATATTTTATAGTGAATCTGTGACAAATCCTTTTTTAAATAGTCATGCCAATTTTCAGGCCATTCTGATTAAAATTACGAATTTTTTTCAAAATTTTCGAACTTTGAATCGCTCTCCTGTAAAGTTGCTAAATGGCACATAAGCAAGGTTGCCTTTCCAGCGTCGATATTATGTTTACACTTACTATGTGTAAATAAGACCGGTTGACCTTGTTATACAAAAGTCTTAAAGTTATAATTGCAATATTTCAGGTGCAGAGACATGATCTGCAAAAACTTAATTAAACGGAGACCTTGGTTTGGTCACATAAATTGGTAGAAAATTACATTATGTACGTCAGGAGGTAAAAAATATAATAATAGAGTACCTACATATCTATCTATTCGTAGTACCTATCGGAAGGCGACGCTGATACCTACCAACCTTAGGTATCGCTATCTTTAACTCAAACATTTGATAAACACTGATTCCTGGGCAACCTAATGGGTGCCTACTAACTATGTGTTCTGGTGATAGGTAATAGGTGGTATATACGTGGTAGGTATTTTATCTTATACTATACAATTCAAAGTCCTGACTGACTGACTGACTGACATAGAGACAACGCACAGCCTAAACCGCTGGTCGTAGAGACTTGAAATTTGATGGGTGCACGTTCGTTTTGATGCGTAGAGGTGTACCTACTAAGAAAGGATATTTTAAAATTCATACCCTAAAGCCCTAAAAATGGGTCAAAAACGTGCTTTTGTGAGAACTCAGGAATGGTATAGGTATATAGGCTACTTTACTTTTATCCTGTGGGTCGAGGGAACGGGATTAGCACAGAAAAAAGAGAAATAATACCCATTATCGGCAAAAATACAATTATTAAATATTTATTCGCCTCCGAAATTCAAGGGCATAAATTAATAAAATTATGAGTAAATTTTTATAGTTTTAGTCCGCCATGTTTGTTGTGTTGCAAGAAAGTGTTTATTTAGTTACGTTCCGCCCTTATTACGAAGCAATATTATAAGAATTGAATAGTGAAAAATGAAAACTATATTATTAGCCTAGCTATTTTTCTAATTAGTGTAGGTACAATTATCGGGCCCAAGGTTCATACAACATTTGTGAAATCCTTTGAGTAACTCATTGTAACCCAATATCCACCCACACATGGGTAGCCGCCGCCATTTTTGTAACACAGCCTCGTATGATTCAACTAGTTCCGTCCGTTGGTTTTATAGATTCATGGTTTAACGCGTAATGTCTCTTGACAGACTGAAGCACGGTGGCGCACCCTCGTGGGGCCATCGTCGGCTCGCTGCCGCAGCGGGTGGGGCGGCGACGGTGACTCACTCTATGTCAGCTGAAATCTAATTTTATTTTGACAATCCATCCTTGTTTTAATATTAGCGAGTCATTTTGTAAAAAAAAATACACACTACAATTAAACCTAGTTATTTTATTATCATTTCGTTTTAATATTTGGTCTTTATTAACATAACTTGGAAGTTTAAGTTATGTTTAGTTGTTAGTTCTATATTTAATTTTAATCATTATAAATAATTTATACCTGAGTATATGAATGAATAAATAGGTAAATAAATGAAACTTGAAAAACGATAATCGACCATCGCGCGGTCGAATTCGCGGGTATAAACTAGGATTTTTTTTAAACCCATAAGTAGGTATATGAATCATTCTGTTTTTTTTATGACAGAAGTAGTAGATAACTGGTTAAAATCGCACAGCGTCTCGCGTCTTTAGAAGCCTAGGGTGTAAGGTTCTTTCGCACCCCGACTGACCGGACCCAGATGGCACTCTTGGATTTAAGAAACACTTTGTCTCTTTATAGCCCCGAAAAAAGGAAGGGTTTCTGTAGGTATCTAGTTAATCTAGTTTATAAATATGAATACAATGAAGTAGGCTAGACCTAAGTACCTACAGATGCTATTGACAATGAAATACCTATTATGCAGCATATACCAGAACCGCAGTCGTATCGCATCGGGTTTCATATTCAGTATTGAATTCCACATATTGCTTTTCACGGACAATCGCAATAACATTCACATAGTCTGTTTACATTAGATACTAGCTGATACCCGCGGCTCCGCCCGCACGAATGTTGGTTATCGTTTAAAGTACAACAACACATTCTCTAGTAGGTACTACTTAGCCGACCAAGAACTTTCTGATAGAAAAAAATCGCATCCAAAATCCGGTCAGTAAATTTTGCGTCCATCTAGAACAAACGAGAATTCCGAAATCTATACTAATATCACATGAATAGCTATGGTCTAATATTATAAAGAGGTAAAGTTTGTGTGTTTGTTAAATTGTAAGGGGTAATCTCAGGATCTACTGAACCGTTTTTAAAAATTCTTTCACCAATAGAAAGCCACGTCATTCGTGAGTGTCATAGGCTACCTACATATTTTATTGGAAAACTGGAATTTACACCCGGGCGAAGCCGGGTCCCGGGTCGCTATAGTGGAGTCAATTTAATAGGTCACATTTGACAATTCATCAAAATTCAACAACGCAACCTTGTAACGGCGCGCCGCGGTGGGCATCAAATTATATATTTTTCGTTTTGTTAGAACTGCACAATTGCTTAACTTTTTTCAATTACTATTACATATTTATTGTAATAATGACAGTTACAAGTAATTTTACGTTTTGCTTTCACTAATAAACCATTCTAAACATAATAAACAAATTTCTGATATAAAGAACTGAACGTCATTATCAATGTTGTGTCAGATAATCCTTTTTCTTTTTAAACACTAGGCATGTTACTCTAAAAATCAAAAGCTGATAAGTAGAATCGAATGCAATGATTACTTGTGAAGAAATATCACCATAACATTAATAACCACGTTGTAATTATAATAAAACATATATTTATTATTCTTTTAATGCATCCGTGCACATACAGACAGACAGAAAGACAAAAAAATTACTGATTGCATTTTTTGCATAAGTATCGATCACCAATCTTATCATCCCCCAATAGTTATTTTGTAAATATATTCAACTAACTTCCGCTCGCGGCTTCGCCCGCGTGGATGTCAGTTATCGTGACCAAACCTAGCATATGTTCATTCTCGAGGTCTAATCTACTCCTATACCAAATTTCATCAAAATCGATTCAGCGTTTCAGGCGTGAAAGCGTAACAGACAGACAGACAGAGTTACTTTCGCATTTATAATATTAGTATGGATGAACAGTCAATCAAACAATTTCAATCTATTGCAGTCCGCTGCTGGACATAGGCCTCTCCCAAAATGTACGCCATAGCTCCGATCTTACGGTCAACTTTTTCTTAGTTTCATCAAGATGAACGTTATCTTATATATTAGGTATCTCACCACACAATTACGCATCATTAACACATTAGTACATGACGATTGTTTTGCGTTTCCGTTACGATAACCTTTTCTTCTTAGAACGATAACTTCATTTTGAACTAGTTGACACGTCCTGGTTTCACACGCGCAAAAATATTTTAAAAAAGTCTTCTAGGTATTTATCTATAGGTACCATTACAAAATTGTAAAGTAGCTGTGTTTGTACGAGTACACTGGAGATGTTAAAAAAATATTACCCTATTTGGGTTATGTTATATGAACACAAAAAAAATTTTTTTCGTTATTCTGTTCTGTTTGAAATAATTATCTACTTTTGATGCTGATTTAAGTAGGTGTTAGTCAAATCGGATTCTTTTTATTAAATGTCAATCCATGCCATCGCTGGATTAGGTTCCGGTTGAATTTGGGTGCTGGAATGAGATCAGAATTTCAAACGGGGAGAGCTGCGGGCTGGTTAGCTAATATTCTGGTGATGTTTAGAAAGGTAATAGATTATGATAGTTGCGGGTTTGAAATGAGTATAAATAAAACAATTCTATCATTAGTCGGTTCGGCTAGTGAAGGTGTGATAGATGAGCAGTACCTAGATGAGTAATGTGTGATGTGTAATGATTGGTTTAGCTGGCGTAATGATGCGATGTGTGGTGATATCACTCGCTTAGTCGCATCACTAGCACCGCCTCACCGATACGTGACTATTTGTTCGCAATTATTTGGTGTCGGCGCAACATGTCATTCCTCCGGATACATTCCTGTCAGATACCATCTCCTCAGATTTCATCTCGATACTGTTATAAAATTGTGAATTAGTTGTGGCTTTCATGGTATTTTTAATTTAAGTATGTAATTGAAATAATTTTTATTAAGTATTAAACAAGTCTTGGTTGGATATAAAAACTGCCGTATATTTGATTGCAATTGGTCAAGTAGAACCTAAAAGATATTGCTGACGTTTAAGCCTAAATATAGGTACGCCTTTTAAAAAAGCGTAAATCGTCCAAATTTGAGGACAGTTTAAATCGAATTAAACGCATTTTGCGTAAGTATAATTATTACTATATATTTTATTATTACACATCATAATATTATATACTTATACAAAATCCATCATCGCGCATGTACTTAAACGCAATGAACTATTAAAACCGGGATCAGATAAGAATACGAAAGTCGGATGTTTTTATTTATTAGGCATCTTATGACACCTAGGTATAAAATACACCATTGCATAATTCACGAGATATTTATTACGTACTTGTGAATTTGTATTTATCTAGTACGGTTGCAAAGTGTAATTAACTAGAGAAAACCGTAGCTAATCGATGAACAAAGAAATCGATAAGTAAATGAATTATTTGATGTCGTAATTTAAATCTCCTGCAGAATTAGCTTCTTATTTTGTTTAGTCTATTCAAAATAATAAGTGTGTAATAGTGTGTGAATCCTAATAATATTATGAATGTGAAAGTTTGTGAAGATATATTTGTAACTCAATAACGTTAAAACGGCTGAACGGATAGGTACTAATGGCTGAATGTTATAAGGATTGGGTTAGTCTGGAATAACACCAAAAGACCTGAAGTACCTACTGACGGCTATCCTGATATTAAATTGTGTGTGGTACCTTCCAATTTTTAATTAGGATTATTAATTGTTCGAGACTTACCTATAGATATTGCTTGATTACGAAAGCTTGTCTCATTTGTGTCCATAATAGCTATTACCTATTTATTCTGTGTTAATGGTTCTAAAGACATAATTATTTATTTTTTGAGATAGGTTCTGATTATAGATAAGTGTTAAATGCTCTGTGTTTGAGACTAGGTAATAGATATTGCTAGATTATGATAGATTGTCTCAGTCACAGTACAGTCTCTGTAGTATGGTATTCATAATGGTTAGAGGATGCATTATCTATCTATTTTCTGTCATAGATTATGATCTATTGTAGAAAGTAGATGCGTCTTTTTAAACATAATGCATTATACTATTACAGTAGGTACCCACTTCAATAGACGATAGTATCCGTATATGTTCTATTTGTAATGTGTTTTTTGTTCTGTGGCTCTATTTAATATGTACCTCTCAAGTGAGCCACTCAGGGGTGCACAGCACAGCTCTTTGGGTGAAATATTTTTCGTCAATTAACTATCACTTCCCAAAAATCTTCGCCCTAGTTACATTACCCAAATGAATATTTAGCAAATGCAAATATTTACTAAGCAATCGTTTAATTTTGACATATACCTAATTACAAGTTGATAGGTAGGTACCTACTCCGAAAAATTCTTCTTCATACTTAGGTAAGTACCTGCATATTTTGTAATCTGAAGCATTTTAATCTAGATTCATTTTATTTTACTTTCAAGCTTGTATACTCGTAGAGTAGGTTCCACCTACATTTAAGTAATCGACTAATAAAAAATGATGAAAACATCGTTCAGTTAATTCTTCAACAACATATTTATGCAATCAAAATCATTTAAGTAGTAAAGTATCCTATGCCCAGAGTGTTTTAAAGTTGATCCGTGTGGCGTGCTTGTCAATTGGTCACGCGGCCTAACTAGGCACATGTACCTACTCTGTGAAGAACATTGCGCCATCTTGGTTTTAACAGCTGTTTTATTCATAACCGGCCAAATGTTCCAGATTACACATGTTGACGGTCTTTGCGTAATTTTTACATGATTCTGTTTTCATGTTCCTACCTATTCATACCGGCGCTCCCGTATCCTGTCTTGAACTTAAACCAACGAAGCTCGTTAATTTTCGTGTCACTGGTTTTATAACCAGTCGGTATGTACGTAGGTAGACCTCCCCCGGAACGCCAACGCTTAGAGAGTTGCGAGAATATAATTTGAATAAGTTACACACCTAGGGAATAATTACAATGTACCTACCTAGTAGGTAAGTTATTGGGACAAGGTCTAGACACAAAACATTTGATCAAGTTGCAATATTAACTTCTATTAATCCGATAGGTAGGTACGAGTACCTAATCAGATCTCGTTCTGGAACTGGAAGTGCTTCGTGATATGCCGTTGTTGCGTATCGCAGGGAATTGTTCTGGATGGTGACCAGTGATGGGTTTACCAATGCCCTGACACTGCGGGCAATTATCGGGCATTTATTATTTATGCCCAAAAGAGCAGGTACAGTAGTCGTATCTTTGTGTGCGGCTACCGATCTAGCTATCGCGGACACATGTACATTAAAAAGAAGGAACCTGCACTAATCACCTAAAAGCATCCAGGCCTGCGACTCAGATCGATTTCCTACACCAGGAGATAAATCATCAGCAAACTGGCCAAAACGTCATCCGCGGAGAGAATTTCATTATATTATCTCCTTATCTCTCGGATCTCTGCATGAAGCCCAAGGACAAATGTGTCAAGTGCTGCGAGCACCGAATCAAGCAAAGCAGCACAAAGAGGTGCATTCACCGTTTCCCTTCCAAATAAGGGTAGTGTCACCACCTAACGCAAGAAGTCCAGACTTCTCTTCGCCTCATGAATAATGTCAGCGCCGATGGCCCATCGAGGCCTTAAAAGCGGTGGGTTCACATTACAGTCAGCAGGGGACTGTCCTCTCTGTGTAGCATGAATTACACGTTCAGTAGAGCAGCATCAAGTCGGTTTCGATAGGGAGTCCCAATAAGTGGTGGTATGATGTGGCAGGGATGTCATGCGTGCCAATGGTCTCACTTCCATGAATAGCCAAGATTGTGCCAAGTGGAGAAGGAAAAGTAGGGAAGCAGACCCCGGGCTCCGAGGTGTAAGCTTCGAATATAATTGGGATACGAGTAGGTATAACGCTTAGATGGTGGTGAATGATACTGCTTAGACTAATGCCTATTTATTCTAAGGATACATGTATGTAAGGTACTGTACCTATTGTCTATTTTGTAATAAGTAGGTACCTATGTCTAATCTCCGAAATCGTTCGGCCGATTTTGATGGGATTTTCTTCAGTAAATGACTTGAAAAAGCGTTGAGTTACTTTTTTTTAAGAAGAAGATTTAGAGTTCCGCAAAGAATAATTAAAATCATGCCAGCAAAGTCACAGGTACCTACAGCTAGTTACTTAACATTAAGTAGGTACCATAGGTACATATTAGAGTGTATTAGATGCCCGAAACACCTGGCTTTTTACGAAATTTTATATAATAGGTACCTAACAACCAATAGTTTGTAAAACAAATACCTAAGTACATAAATATTAGGTACCTACGTGGGCAAAGTACGTATTTAGATATAGGTAGGTACGTAACTTAGATAATTATTTCATTATTTTGTTACTAAATAAACAACGATTAGTAGGGTAATGATATTAGTAATTGTGCAAACACGATTCAGTCATTCACAGCACAGGATGTAGATATTTTAAAGAGAAACAATACGATAGTAAGTAGCACTTACTACCTACCAACTAAATAGACCAGTAAAATTAATCTAAAATTAAATATTAAATTAAATATTAAATTAATCTAAGTAAACTAGATAAGTATGAAAAGGTAGGTACTAGTTGCATTTAATTTAAGAGTTTTACAAACCAGCGTTCAATTAATCTAGGATCGTAAATTGAGGCCATCGTTTCAATAATAATTAATTATAAGCAACTTATCATACCTAACAACAAATGGAACACTCACCAGTATTCAGATATTCACTTCCAGATTGTTCATATCAAGTCCAGTTTATTACCACAAACGGAAACACATTAGTAATTACAATAACAATAGTGAATCCAATATAATTTTCACTTTCAAAATCTTCACAAAGTGTGCACTGTGTCGGCACAGCAGCGTGCACATTCCGTCGATAAATCAACACGGAGAATAGTAGTTCGTTCAACGAGTACGTCCGTACCGTGACTCTGCCGCCGGTATCATAACGAAACGAAGACCGAACCGAAGCGATACCTAAACTCGCATAATACCAACTTATAAGTGTAGGCGGAAGCGTGCACACATTTTTATCAAAGACATCAAAGCTGTGCATTAGCAATTATGCTGCCCTCTATCAAATAAGCACTTAACTAATTCTAAAGCAACTTCGTACATGAAGTACACTATTAACAATTATTGAGCCTAATACATAGATGGCGCTGTTATCAGTAAATAACCCCTGTAAATTTATTTTACCGGTTTAACACGGTAAAGGATTTTTTTTACCGGGAAACCGTTGAAGCCCGGTTTACTTAATTACTTATTTGAATTTGAAGTAGAATAGTTTATGATTGTGTAGCCCTAGGAGTAAAGCCCTAGGAGTAAAACTGATGGACCGAGTGACGAACAGTGTGATAAGGGAGCATTGTGGTATGATTGAAGATGTAGTGACCAAGATAAAGAAAGGGATGCTTAAATGGTTCGGACATGTAGAGAGGATGGATGTAGGAAGATTGACGAAACAGATATATGAGGCGAGGGTGAATGGGCAACCCGATAAAGGCCGACCTAGGCGTACATATTCTAATCAGATCCAGGACGTTTTGGAGAAAGGCCAGGTCAAGGCCGACCTAGGCGTACATATTCTAATCAGATCCAGGACGTTTTGGAGAAAGGCCAGGTCAAGAGTACCCGGAACCGGCGTGCATGTATGAAAACAATTATGAAAGTTGAAGAAGCGAAAGGAGTATGCCAAGATCGTAGCAAGTGGAAAGATGTTGTCTCTGCCTACCCCAATGGGAAAAAGGCGTGATTTGTATGTATGTATGTATGTATGTGTAGCCCTAATACTAAAGAAAATGTATTAGGTACTTACTTTCTTATGGTTCAGTAGTTTACTAATTCTTTAAAATATTTATTTTCATTACCTACTATTATATATAAGTACTAGCGTACCCGCGCGCGGCTTCGCCCGCGTGAATGTTGACTATCGCCACCAAGTCTTTTTTAAGCTGAGGGACTACCCGTACTAACTTTCAATGTCTATTCCTTCGCAATCAGTGGTTGCAGCTAAACGTATTCATTTCATCTCAAGTTCCATCAAACCCTTCAAAGTACAGTGCCATCCATCGCGGCCAAAGCCCGTTTATTTACCATCATTATCCTTTTTCATTGTCTTCTAGATTTTATGGGGATTAGATAGCTGCTCTGGCCAAAGTATGTGTGACTCGGAAGAGGCCCTTTGAAAAACCCTTTCATCATAGTTGCATTGCACTTTCACATTCGATGCACTATTTCAAATTAGTGGACATTATTTATTTCCGAAAATCAGAATTTTTTATTATTTAAATCTTGCTACAGACATTGACATTTGACAACCTGATTTAACATTCAAGAAGTTCATGAAAGTAAAGAAAGAGGATATACTAATAAATACCGGTCAAGTGCAAATTGGGCTCGTGCACGCAGGGTTCCGTACAAAATTGGGTTAAGGGGGATTTCCGCATGACAAAAAAAAGGGGCGAACTTAACTTTGTCTTTTCCCTGTACTTATGCTATAAGATTTTACTTTCTGCAAAATATCGGGATTCTAGCCCAAAGGGAAATACCCCTTTTTTTCGTGCGCAAAAACCCCGTCGGGCTTCACCTCAACGGAGCCAACGGAGAGGTTGGTATGTCAGAGTCCTACCAATGCCTGTGTGATCGAGAAATCTAGTGTGTCCTAAAAAGGATATCCCAGAAACCCCAACCGGTTCCGGCCACCAACACTGGCGACCTCGACGTGTTATTAGGAATCTAAATCCGCATCTCTATAGAAAAAGCGCGCGTGGAAATATAACACCCTGCCACCCTGGGTCTGCTTCTGCTAGGGTGACGGTTAGCCTCGACCTTCGCCCTAGGCCCGTACTCATGGAGGAAGGTTCATGTTTCTGCGAACTACGCCACCCGGTGCGCCTTAATCGGCACGGGGGAGTGCTAGATCTCTCCCGTAGCTTTTCCACCACCACTTCTGCGCGCATTACTGCCTCGCAAAAAAAACGGTGGCGTTCCATATACTCTCTATGGTGATCATGGTCGGCACCAGGGACCTCACCATGAGGCTTACCCCACCGACGTCTGCTTCTAGGACATGGCGCCACTCTATCCACTCTGGAGACTCTACCAGTGTATGAAGAGGTGGTGTGCCCACGGATCAGCCCCGGCAATGGTGGCATTCAAACGTCAGCACCCTGCCTACGCAATGCAGGAACTCACCAAAACAGCTATGCCCATCAGTAAGCCTTGGATAGCTCAGGGTCAAGGGTAACCTTAAACTTCGGCGTCTGTAGACTCAAGATGGAGTTCGACTTTAGTCGGTCAAGTCCGATATTACGTCCCTACTGGCCACAGGAGGGGAGAGATTCGTGGGGATTTCCGCACGAAAAATAAGGTACGGCTTCCTAAAACTTTCCGATTGCGGTGCAGGTGACTCACTAACGTCGCCGAAGGTTACTTAACCACCTCCGTCCTCCATGAGTGCAGGCCAGGAGATGGTATGTCAAGCCACCTATTAGTCGATAGTGAGACCACAGTTTGGATATTATGCTTCGTGTAATGCCAAGCATTATCCACAACATTCCTTTTATCTAATTCAACTTGATGCCTCTACGTGTTCTTAAGAAAGAGGTCTTGACAGACAGACAGACGGATAATGAAGCGATAAGGGTTTTTTTCCTAATCAGGCACAGAACCCTAAAAATTAATACATTCTATTTACTATTGAGGAAAAAGAAGTAAAGGATATTACTCTATGAAAATTTAGACAAAGTCAATATTAGTTCCTGTTGCTATGACAACTATTATAGATGGCGATAAAAACGTTTGCAACATTTAATTTTATTTTTATTACTAAATTTCCTGAATGAATCATATATTTTTAATTATGTTATATGCTATTCGAGGCGGAGACAAATCCAAAAAATCATAGATCATGAAAATCTGTTCAGCCGTTCTTGAGTTCTGGCAAAAGCACGTTTTTAGCCCTTTTTAGGGCTTTAGGGTTCGAATTTTAAAAAATCCTTTCTTAGTACACCTCTACGCATTAAAACACACATATTCTGCAAATTTCAAGTCTCTACGACCAGCGGTTTGGGCTGTGCGTTGTCTCTATGTCAGTCAGTCAGGACTTTGAATTATATAGTATAAGATTTACTTTGAACGCTAGTTTTAGTTCTCACAAATTCAAAAATTATATTAGCAATCACTGTTTTCAAATTGATATAGGCACCCAGAAGTGGTCAAAAGGTACAACTAGGCAATCAGTTTTCCATAATTGTGTGAGTTTTTGGAGTAACTATTCATATTAAATTTATCGCCGCATGTTCATCGGTAATATACCTACGTTTCTGCATTTATAACCATTTTACATAATAATAATATTGTGGTCTCAGCAGTTGCAATGTAGGTTACATTATGTACCACACAGTGATAATTTATATGATATAGTGACAAACTGCACGAAGGAGATTGAATTCAAACCATGATGACGACATAATGATGATGATTTCACCCTTTCTATGCACGCAGTCTGGCAGAAAACAATGTAGACTTCCTGAGTACGCGTTAAATGGTTTACTGCAGCGCCATCTGTGAATATGTCTTGATTCTATAAAGGCTGTGGAAGACCTACAACGTAGCGGTCTATTTATACTAAGTATTCGTTGAAACTACAAGGAAGACCAAGCACCTAAGTAGTTCTTTGTAGCTAGATGGGGCTAGTCGTCATTCTCAACTAAAATGCTTTTGTGGAAAAAAAAGGACCAGCCTGGACAAGGCATTCTCGAAGCATTTGTCGTAATTCCATATTTTTTTGAGTTCCTTTCCTATCTCAAGAGAAAAACTGATTCCTTATTACTTTGTTATCCGTCTGTCTGCCTGTCTCTGTCAAAACATAGTCTTATGTTCTTACCTCTTTTCCTCTCTTCACTCTCAATTCAAGGTTTTCACTTTGAAGCCAGGGGTCTGCTCGCTTAATTAGGTATCCATTATTTAGTCTGGTTGCCTTATATCGGAGTGACTGCCGTCTGATTCTTCTACCCCGAGAGGAAAGCCTGCATCAGAGCCTCGTGCTGTAATCAACAGGTGTATATATATACTGAAATTGCCAACAATTTCGCCTTTAAATAAAATCAACTTAAATAAAATACAAAAACCGTAAAGAGTATTATTAGCAGAGGTATTTTAGTTTGATTCGAAAGTACCTACCTAGTTTAAAAAATGCTTATTTTTTAATATATTATGATAGCGTGTAACAAATATGAAAGGTTTATGAATCTATAATCAAATATCTTTCATAGGTACTAAGTGTAGGTAAATCTGTCGAGTTTTACGATTTTATATTTTAGGTAGTAGGTACTATCTACTAACTGCTCACACAGAACAAAGAAAAATCCTTAAGACTGCTCATCATCTTTTAGCTAAGTATAGTGAAATTTTTTATCCGAATCTTTACCACGTCCGAGTTCACATCAGCGGTCAGACTCTCGAGTTTTAACATAAACTACAGTGTTTACATTCATAGGCAATCATTGAAAAGCTGTTGTTTTAAATAGACACATAATATAATATAATAGTACCTATAGATAAGGTAAAATGTTAATCACTTAAAGATCTGTTATTTCACCGAACCGCAGACATTGTGAAAACTGGTACACTCAAACTATACAAAACAAATTCACGGTTTCAATTTTTGATGTATTTAGGTTGTGAGGTTCGCATGTTGTTTGTGAAACTTATGAAACTATATGAAATTTACAGCTGCCTAACCGTTACTTGGGTTAACTGTTACTGTTACCTCCTTTATGAATGTTATGATACCCTGTTGCACCTCTCTCTTTTTTTAGAAGGATTAGGATGGAGGTGCTTGACTTCGATCAACATTATATTTAGGGTTCAAGCCAATCTTACCTACTCGTTGGAACACCTCGCGAGTAACGAACAAGGCTCAACGCACGGCTTTTCTTTGAGGGTTGGGCGATCCCAGAGCCATTTTTTTCGGTGCGGATATCCTCATGGAAGTCACTTCCGTTGGCCATCGGGGGTGGTTATGTCGGACTCGGAGCAACTATAACCGCACGTTGGTCTCGTGTCTTCAGACCCCGGGTTTAAGTTAGTAAATTGTTAAGGCGAGGGTCGAGATTATATATGATATTCGAGATTTCTCGAAAATAAGAAATCTTTGTGTTCTGAAAATCATATTATGTTATTCTAGACTAAGACTTAAGACTTTCTAGACTATATAAAGTACCTAATATCGGTAAACCGTTACACGATGGCTTTTACTTGCCTTTTTTAGTCTCACGAAGACCTTTTAAACAACTAAAACCGCATCGAAATCAGCAAAGAACCGTTCAGCAGTTTTTGCGTCTATCGTGGTCAAATATTCTTGACGCCAAAAATCCGCCATTTTGATTTTTTTAAAACTATAATATACTGGTGTCACATACAATCACGAAGAATAAAACAACACCTTGCTTGTCAAAATCCGTCAAACCGTTCAGGCTGTAGAAAGAAACTGATAGAATCAGATATACCTACCTAGTTATAAATAATGATATTATTATAAGTACCATATTCCCTTCATCTAAAATGCTACTTCTATCTAAATAACAGTTGCATGATTATTAGTGTTCATACACTACGATACAACCTTAATTTAACTTTCGTTGCTTTGTTTTTCTGAGATTTTTTTCCGTTTTGTGACCTCAGTGGCAAATACAGTAGCATAGGGCGGAATAAATGAGCGCACCACCAGCGCGCGCCTCGCTGTGACGCAAAGTGGCAACTTTGCTATACCTACCGAAAATACCTAAAGTCGTCGAATACTCTCGCCTTAATGAAAGTCACGGTGAATTAAATTATTTTTATGCCGTACGGCCTGCAGGTACAACTATTTTTGTAAATAAACCGGGTGATAAAGTTCGGTGTATGAAGACACACTATGTAGGTATGGTGTTATTAAACACTTGATGTTTCTATTTTCTAGAATTAGCTATTTATTCTAGTTGTAGGTACATAATAACTATGGTGACTACTCACTACCTACTCTTTCAATGAGATGTCATTTCCAGTTGCACTTTGTTCGAGTTGCGCACATAATATAATAATAACTTATAATAAAATTATAATATGATTAACTATTTATTACTTAGTTATGTTATGTTAAATTTAATCTCATGTGTCGCAGTTGCAGCATTCTATCAAAGTGCGATGTAGGTGGACGTGACGTGTGGTTGAAGTTTGAAGTTAAGTTACACATCCTCCCTCAGCCTCACCTTATTATCAGATTAGATTAGATATTTTTTTTTTTTAAAAGGAGATTATTGCGCAGTAATGGCCAAAGACCACTGTGTTGGTTACACAGTCCCCTGCCAAGGGGCACGCGGTATACCAACGCAGCCGTCTGGCCATTACGGCGCAATAACCTCCCAACTTGTTAACTGTTCAGAGAACATTTATACTATGTGTCTGTAAGCAAACCATATCTCGTTCTAAAATAGGATCACCGCCATCTATCGCATGGGAAGGTTATGTTTTCTCCAACCTTTCTCTAAGTTTGCATTACTCCAACAGGGAATTTGATTATTTACGTTTTACTAAGTCTTACCTACAGAGAATTATTTGTCTCGCTTCTGTAATAATTATAGTCTAGATTTTAAATTGTTCACTAGTTTTAAAGTTATTGCCGTTATGATGTAGGTACCTAATGCTTCGTTTAAACAGCTTTAAGCTACCTACACAGGGCGACGTCAAAGAAAACACGGCTGTGTTAATGTTTATTGGTTATCCGATGTACTTACATACATCAAGTACCTCTTCATTACTACTAGTAGTTTAAAGTTACAATACCTTCAAATTGACGGCATAAACCTTTCCAGGTTTTTCCACACAGCCGACGACGTTATCCGGATGCACAGGATGCACTTAACTTTTCTACCCGGTAAATAGAATAACACAACATTTTTTTACTATTATCTCCGGTTCTACTCAACTGATTGTGGTCTGAGTATGACCAAAACCTATCAAACAAAAAAAGCGCATCAAAATCCATTCAGTACTTTTTGCGTCCATCGCGCATAAACAGTAGTTGTCTTTTGTCGACTTAAAATCTTACGCATGTTTTGATCACAATCAATTGATTACAACCGGCGATATAGACAAAAAAACCGGCCAAGTGTGAGTCGGACTCGTCCATGAATGGTTCCGTAGCAGCAAGTAACATCTAATATACGAGGCGAAAGGCGAAAATTGTGGTTTAGGTATAACATTTAAAAAAAAACTACCTAGTTATATATTAGATCTCGTTCGAACCAATTTTCGGTGGAAGTTTCATGGCATTGTACATCAATCATATTTTTTTTCTTTTATTTTGGAAGTTAGAGGGGAGGAGGAGGGGGAAAAATTTTACCACTTCGGAAGTATCTCTCGCGCAAACTATTCTGTTTAGAATAAAAGATGTTAGAAATCTCAACATACTCGTAATAGCATTTTTGAAGACCTATCTATAGATAGACACGTAGGTATGTAATGGGTTTGATGAAAAAAAAAATGAGTTTCAGTTCTAAGTAGGTATGGGGACCCCTAAAATTCATGGCTTTTTTTCTATTTTTGTGCGAAATTCTTAATGCGATTCACAGAATACGTCTAGGTATTAAGAGTTTCAACAGCATAGGCCTTATAGTATAGTTTCGGAGAAAAGTGGCTATGACATACGGATGGACAGACGGATGGACGGACAGACAGACGGACAGACATGATGAATCTATAAGGGTTCCGTTTTTTTGCCATTTGGCTACGGAACCGTAAAAAGGTGAAATCCGACGTATGCGCGGGCGGAGCCGCGGGCATAGACTTGTAACTTTTAAGAAGATTAAACCTTTCATTTATTTCCACATTCTTACAAAGTATAAACCTTATTACCACTCAGCGAGCACCATCTAACTAATAATCTGAAGAAGGAAACCGCAATCTTTTGAATCCAAGAGTCGGAAATTAAAACGACGTCGTAGCAGATTTTTCTATTACAGTCCATCCTTGTCGCCAGCGGCATAGTAAACTGAAGTAAAGGTCATTGTTCACTGCAAGCTACGCATACCAATGAATACTGACACTATTTCCGCTAAACACTTCCACTGGCGCGCATTCTAAGTGTTGAGGATGTGCTGGTAGGAAAACATCTTCTCAAGAATTCACCTTTGATGGTGATTGTACGCGTGACAGTATGATAATAATGTTATGGTAATTATTATTATCTATAGGTACTATTACAAAATTGTAAAGTAGCTGTCTGTACACTGGAGATAAGTATTTAAAAAAACTTTGGTTATTTTATATGAACGATTCTGAATACAATTTTTTATTTCAAAATTCTTGTCTGTTTGTTTGCGATGGACGCTAAAACTACTCAACGGATTTTGATGCTGTTTTTTATTGTTTGCAAGTCTTGGTCACATTTAAAATCTTACGCATGCTCTATCACAATCGGTTGAGTAGAACCAGAAATACTTACAGTTTTTTTTAAATATCTCCAACATACAAGCTACTTTACAATTTTATATAATAGTAGAGGTTAAAATAATTAGCACAAGATGTCTTTGTATTAAAAAAACCATCATACAGTCGCCATCTGTGTTAGTTTCACACATTCCAGGTTACCGACCTAAAAAATTACCAAAAAAATATTATACATATCTACATTGATTAATTAGTTAGATAGTTTAGATAGAGTTTAGATTTAGATAGTTTAATAGAGTTAGAAGTTAGATTACCAACATCTGAAAACGAGATGCGACAGTGCATTCCATAGCATTTGAATAAATAAACACAAGCTTTCAAGCATCAAAAGGTGCGATTTGATCAGACCTTAAAGGAGCTAAGACTAAATGAATTAGGATTTCAATAAAGTACCTACCAAGGAAAAAGGAAGGTAATAGAAATATTTAATTTAGTTCGCTTGCTATTTAGGTCGGACTTAAGCCTTAAGGATAGAAAAGTGTTTGATTAGGAGTTATCAGTGAGTATTACCTATCTATACTATTACGAGTATACAATTGTAAAGTACCTAGCTGTGTCTGTACCTACATTGGAGATATTTGAAAAAGAATACTTGGATTATGTTATGTGAACGATACTGAACACAAAAATATCTTTTGGAATTATTGTCTGTTTGTCTGTTTGTGCGCGATGGACGCTAAATTTACTGAACGGATTTTGATGCAGTTTTTTTTAATATCTCTAATGTACAAGGACAGCTGCTTTACAAAATTTTTTAATAGTATAGATGAAACGAGTTAGATATCTACTTAATTTTAGTTCACATTTGAACTCATAGGCTGAACCTGCTTATTGACCGACGAGACTTTGGCGAAGGCTTTACTCTCTGTGTTGAGGAAGTTGGGGTCTCAGATGGAAGTCGGTCCCGGTCGGGATAAGCCATTTTTAATAAAATGAGGTTTTCGGTCTAACTTTCTTCTTCTCCATTCCTTTGGCCGATCGTCCTCCCACCTTCTTGTCTGCATTCCTGTCTGTCTGCATTCCTATCTGTCTGTATCTCCTGGGGTACTAAGAGTATTCCGCAACTTTCCCAGTCCACTTTTCTAACTGGGTTCTCGTAGTCAGTACTGTTTAGCTTATAATCTGTTTGTGCAGCCATAGCGTTAAACTAATGACGACTTTCTAACTTACATCACGAGATACATAAAACAACAAGTCACATTGTTGCTTTTAAAATGGTAGCGTAACCGCGGTAGCCTAGTGGTTTGGGTAATGGACTGCTGAGACGAGGTCTCGGGTTCGAACCCAGGTTCACCATGGCTCACAGCAATGACTTTTCGATGCTTTTCGAAGTTAAGTATGTGTGTACTTATCGCAGGTTTATTAGTACCTCGGAGAGCACGTTAAGCCGTCGGTCCCGGTTGCCATACAAACATCTATGGTAGTCGTTACGGGTAGTTGGAGCCCACAAAAGTCCAACCAGTCTAACTTGGAACTTCGATATCGCCATTGGTGGCCAACCAATGGTCATTATGACCATTGGTTGTAGAGGTCAGATGACAGTCGCTCCACGGAAAATATCGAAGTTCAGCCGCATCACAGTTGGACTGGAAAGCCGACCCCAACTGTGTTGGGAAAAAGGTTCAGAGAATGATGAAAATGGCAGCGTAACTATGCTTCTTGTGTGCCTAGAGGCGAGGGAGGTCAGTATAATGATACATTCACATCATGTGTGTTATGTGCAAGCTTACACCATCACCCGTAAGGTCAAGTTTATCTCATCTGTAAGCCGGTGAATTATTAACGACACTTTGGTGCAGGCCTTCCTCTCGGGTTGGGAGGTCAGATGGCATTTGGGTCTCCCCATGGTTTTAGAAAACAAAATTGTGCATTCCAGGAGCGATACATAACTTACGTCACTAAATAGTTCAAAACAATTTGTCACGGCCGGGTACGTACCTGCCACTCGATAGCGAAAAACCCTTCATAGTAAGTAATCCAATCTCGTTTGGATTGTGTTCATTGGTTGCATAGCCGGGCATGCGACGACAATCCTCTTTTTATGAGGCCGTCAAGCTGAGTGCCACCATTGCATTGTTAACATGGTACGTGTATGTAATAGTGACCCTCCTGAGACTTTACCTTCAGCTTATCATCAGGCGAAGTGATGTTAACTTGTCCTATATATAAAATATATAAAAAAAAATAGCACTCCGGGAGTGCCGGCAGAAGTGAAAACTTCAATATTAACGTTGTGTTTAATTATAAGTATAAAAGTACTATCATTTATGAGGTAGAATACAATGTTTATTTATTGCGCTATCGTACACAAATATGACAATTTATATGTTTTTATTTATTCACATTTACGAATACACAACAGTGTATTTACTACACAACAGTCAAGCAATCAGCTGTCACCATCCTTGGATACGCGTGGGACGCTGTACATAAACACACACGGTCATTCGCGCAAGCGCCCTGTGCCGCCTAAACAGAGCAGCACACTCAGGCACGGTAGAAAGAGTGGGAGATACTAGTTCCTCTCCCTTCTCCTCGATCTTACGCTTTTTCGATCAGCATCACGTGACCCTGACGCGAGTTTGAAAGTTTTTACCCATACAAAAAAAAGTGCTCAGCGCCGCTAAAGAAGTTTTCACTTCAAAAATATTTGCAACCGCTCACATCGATAATAGTCAATTGGTGAGGTAATTATCATTACGTGATGCATGTCACGTTGACTAACCAAGCAGTGAAGTGTGATTATACGTAAAATAATAACAATTCAGACCTTACGAACCTAACCCTTAGTTATCATCATAAAGTTATAGTCTCGCTGTAATACCCTACCTATCTTGATGTAAATTCATCATCATTATAGCGTCAGTCTCAGTTGCATTCGAAACCCGGGGTCCGCTCTTCTACTACATCTTTCCTTATGGTTGGTTTATCATGGCTTCTACGCGAGCGTCTATCGTCTGAACCTCCAACCGCTAGAGGAAATCCTGCATCGACTCGTCCGTCAATCAACAAGTGCAATGGCTAGTTAGTTGAGGTTGATTTGAGCAATCATCCCCATCAATCATGAAGGGACCCCGTACCCCACAATATACACAGAATAAATATTGATAGCCATGAATCGCTCAGTGGATTTCGTTGCGTTGCAAATCAAACCAAAGCAGTATCGCGGGTAGTTACGGCACTTTGAAAGTATCTACTTGGGACGTTTCCGCGTTCGTCGATGCGTAATGAAATTTATTCTATTTATTTAACTTCTGTTATATTACTAGCAAACCACCCTCACATCGCTCCGGTTGCTTCCGTATCTTCGCATCGTTCCGATGAGCTCTTCCAATTAGTCCCACCCTTGAGGTACCTATCACCCTCATACGGTGTAAACCATACCATCATGGACCAAGCTATTCGGTGCCTCTTTTCTTTACCACACCATACAGACTTGGAATTATTCACCAGCGCACGTATTTCCCAGGTTCTTTAAATGGGCCGTGAACAAGCATTAGATGAGGCCGTCAAGCTGAGAGACACTATTGTAGCACTTTCGATGTATGAATGGTGACCCCAGTTCCTGAGACTTTAGTATACTGCCAGGCGCGTTGAAGTTATATTGACGTGTCCAAATTAAAAAAGAATGAAGAAAAACCGAAAAAATACTGAAGTTTTATCATGGTAGTTAAATGCTTCGATTTTTCACATTCGCGTTCCGTACTGGCCCAAATACACGCCATTCATCTAGTTTTTTGAGCCCAAGTGCGCCCCAAACCACCCACTCTCTATGAACACTTAATGTATGCAATGCAAATCCCATTGTGGAATACTTTGCAGGCACATAGTATCTCATCATGACAAGGCGATTAAAGACTTGAGACTTCACTTTAAGAATCCAAAAGTTATTTTAAAAATAGTGTCATATCTGCGGTTCTACTTGACCAATTGCAATCAAACATACGGCAGATTTAAAATCTAACCAAGTCCTTTCTAAAAGAAAAAAAAACTGTAGGTATTACAATCTCGTAATTTTGGCTGCTATCGCAAACAAACAAGCAGAAAACAATTTCAAATAAAGTATTTTTGTGTTCAGAATCATTCATTTAATAGGTATATCACCCATAATTTTTGGGTTCATAACTTAATGTATTTTGTCTGATATATAGCCAAGACGGTTGATGGATTCTGAAACGGTTAAAACAACGAGACAAAAAGTGATACGATATGAAAATTATGCCCAATTTCCCCGCTACTACAAAACTGTCGTTCAAAAAATCGATTGTACGTACATGGTTATAGGCGTACATATTAAATTCTCTTGTGCCCAAGAGCATTGTCCTCAAATGACACCACCAAATACCACCTACTCGTTAAGAATACGAAATGTTTGAAGCATTATTCATTGTTGGATATTATCTTCCAGGCTTATAAAGAACCGTTTGTGTTTGTAACTATAAAGATACAATTGACTCGGGGCACCACCAAGATCTTCGGGGCCCAAGTCAACCTACCAACCAGTAGGTACCTATACCTGCTCTAGATAGACCGCTTTAGGCCCGACTAAAGCTGTAATCACTACATAGTATAAAACAAAGTCGCCTTTTCTGTCCCTATATCCCTATGTGCGCTTAAATCTTTAAAACTACGCAACGGATTTTGATGCGGTTTTTTCCAATAGATAGAGTGATTCAAGAGGAAGGTTTATATGTATAATACATGCATCATATACTAAGGCTAATTTAGTATCAGCATTGCACCCGTGCGAAGCCGGGGCGGGTCGCTAGTATAATATAACACAATAAAACACGACGAGTTTGTAAATAAATGTTATTTTTGTACGAAGTTTTTATTATTATTAGCGTTTAATCTTTAGAGAGATCAAGTAATTATATTGCGCGCAGTTTAATACAATTTGAATTACGTCATTACACTGTGATGTGGCTGGGGTCAAATGGCAAATTATAAACAGGCTGATTTTTAACGTTATTAGCACGTTGCAAGGCTAAGCAATACTAGTCTAGTCAGTATTAGGATGAGTGTCCATTTTCAACACGTGGAGACCATACTCTGCCTCATGGAGCACGTTAATCCGTTTCGTAGTTGGACTGTAAACAGATCCCAACTAGATTGGGAAAAGGCTTGAAGGAGAGAGAAAGGCGGTTTATGAATCGCGCAGTTTCTATAATATGTTAGGGCCAGAAGCTCTTACTTTTGTAATGTTTAAGTTGCGTCATGATGAACTTAGTAAATCTTCTGCTCTTATAAAATCTTAAACTGTTTAATCGTATTAATATTGACTGCAATAGGCTAATTGAAACATATTAATATTAAACAATATTGTATCACATAGCATTAACGACGCGTTTAAAAATCACCCTGTATGTATTTTTATACTACTTGGGTGGCAGACAAGCACACGGCCCACCTGATGTATTTGTGGATATAAACTGTAGGTACCTGGGGCCTTACTCTGAAAATCGAACATGAACGTTTCGGATCGAACGAAAACGGACCATTTGTCAAAGAACCACAGCGAAAACGTCAAATGTATTTTGGGAGTAGGAGGTGTACTGATAACGATCGAAAACCTCAATGTCAAACGATCGAAGACGGATCCGAAATCCGAAAAGAAACACTTTCGAGGTAGCTAAATGGTCAAAACGTCAACGGATACGAATATTTTCGTTTTTCGGAGTAAAGCCCCAGAAACCTCTTGTATCTACCAACTTCTAAGATGATCGCGATAGATACACTAGCTGCACCCTATGTTTGTGTCCAATAATTATTTAATACTCGGGCTTAAAGTGAATATATAAAAACTCTCCCCATGAAAAAACACTGTGCAACTTCCAAGGTGATCCGTCAAACGTTGTTGGAGTTTACCAATCTCATAAAATATAAGTACTCCAACATCCATTTTTTATCGAGACAGTTCGCATACTAGGGCTTTATCGCAGATTCACAGCAACCTCTCAAACGGAATATCGAACCCATGGTACTTTAGGTATATTGGTCAGAATGGTAACTTGACCGTTTTAGTGTTAGGAAAATTGTAAATATGAAAAATTTACCTATGCATCGAATACGGATATTTTCAACAACATTTCTGCAAAATATTGGCGTTCTGTAAAGGCAGATAATCAAATTGTAACGGGTTTTCAATGCACTAAAATGCAATTTCCCCATCGTCGCCGACGTAGCGCGTCTGTAGGCACTTTAACCAATAAGATTACTAGAACTAGCAAGATGTCAGATTTATGCTGAGCAGAGACATTTAATACCTATGTACCTACTGTGGCAGAGGGTATTATAAAGTGGTCTGAGGGCTAATCTTATTTCTATTAGGTACTAGACACACAATGTTTTATTTATAGGGAACGAACACATACTATGTGACATAATATATATAATTAAATTTACTTTTTCAACCTTCTACTCCCCTACATCATTTAGGAAAAAGTACAGTACGCTACCCCTTCGGTCGCGTATGTAATCAGAGTTTGGTAACCAGTTTGATAAGAATAAAAAATTATCCTCATGGGATACCAGTATCATAGGAAGAAAAAACATTACCCTCCTTTCTTCGGCAATCAGGTAAAAATAATGATCCTCATAGGATAACATGGGGTTCGAATGGGGTACCTTAATGTCGGTGGCGACTTAGAAAAAAGGACAATCTTTATCATAAGCACTTTTCGTTCTCACACCACACCGTCGCCGTACGCGGGTTTACATATTTATTTGACTCGAATAAATAGGTAGTATAGGTAGATTAAATAACTACCTATAAAATATTTCGTACACACTAATTTACTTCACGAAATGATGTAACGACAGCTCCGCTAGGATGTCTTTGTTTCGTTCTGCTCTTTGAATTCTTGTTTTTTCGTCCCAGTAAGTTATGTTTTGTTAGCATACACAGCCTTCGGCCCGCTCGGGCCACTGAATGATGCTTTAATTACGTTTTTCGATCAACAGAGATCGCAACCAGGGTCGTTAATATTATGTGAGTTTTAAAACAATGTTCACAAGATAAATGAGTATTTTTAAAATAACTAGCTAGATTGTGTTAAGGTCTACTGACTGTACCTGCGTGATGTAAATATTTGGGGTCAAAACCAACCTCATTCTGCCCGAGGAGGAAAATTCAATGTTGTATAATGCAGCCTTTTGGAAACCACTAACCGATTGGTACCGAGTTATGTTACATGTTGCGAATTTTCCTAACCTCCATTTTTCACAGGATAGTTACTAAATTACACAGGTGGAAGATTAGATCTAGCCCCATCATATTACATCAATTATTCGAGCATTACTATTCTTGCAAACCATATGAGTTGGGTTCAATAATACATAATATTTCTTGCAGACTTATAAAAATTAAGTTCTCAATTTTATTCTATTTTTTGTCTGTTGCTATACTCGGTCAATTATGATTCAATTTGGAAAATTATTTTTATTTGCAAGGTATTCCATTATGAACGATTAAAAACGGAGAAGGTTCTCAGTAAATGTTATTATCCTCCTGTCGGCAAAATTAGAATAGTCTACTTACTGCAGCTGGAAAAATGTTAATATGCCACTAAAACATAATTTTGTTATATTATATTGGAATTTATAACATTTTAAACTGAGAAAAATTTGTAGGGCTATTGAAATCTCGGTGAGCGATGCTCGAACTTAATTGAATGAAAGACGAGCGCCTGATGCGATACTACCATCACTTATGAAATTACAAACTAATGCAACCTACCGCTATCAAGTTAGTCCAATAACGCACAGTATATCGTTACACTACCTACTACCCGAGCAGTACCTAATCATGAAAAATGTCAGCCACTCCGGCAAATTTCTGTACATTGGTACTATATACAAGTCTATAAATCAAATTCCAGTCATTAAACGCGGAAACCGATAACCACGCGGTTGTCGGATTCCACGTATTTTACTATTTTACGGACTATAATCTCCGATTCTAATCAAACGATTATGATCAAATATACGTAAGATTTTAGGTCTGACCAAGACCTCAAACAATAAAACTGCATCAAAATCCTCTCAATAGGTTTTGCGTCTATCACGCACAACGAAACAGACAAACTAGTATGCAAAAAAATTCATTTAAACCATAATTATATTACCTATATTTATTTGGAGATACCTATCTTCAATGTATAGACATTGCTACTTTATACTATTATTTGTGTTATTTTGGCTTCGCCCGTGGTAGGTATATTTCGTGCCCGTGATAGGATAAAAAGTATCCTATGTCCGTCTCCTAGTTCTAGCCAAATTGGTTCAGCTGTTCTTGAGTTATAAATAGTGTAACTAACACGACTTTCTTTTATATACCTATATAGATAATAAGTCGAAAGATAGTTAACAGTAAATATAATATTCCCGATTCCCCTCTTGGCGGTATGAAGCGATTTATTAAAGAAAGTTATTCTCGTGTTATGAAAGGGAACACAATGTGACAGCTGTTCACGAAACCGAATATTATCACATTATCAGGAATATGGTACCTACATCAGAATTTCCACACGGGAAAGCTACTGTCTTACGGGAAATAAACTGTAGCTACCTTGCAGTTTGTATTATCTATAGTATGGTCAAAGTCAAAGTCAAAGTCAAAAATCATTTATTCTGTATAGACCATTTTAAGCGGCACTTACAAAACGTCAAAATTATAAATATTTAAAACTAGAAGCAAATGGACCACCGGTTCGAAACGCGGCCCAGACCTGAGAAGACTCCGGCAAGAAACTCAACGGGCTGTTTTTTTTGGTCTATTTACAACAATTGCCTTAGTCTAGATACAATGTTATTTCGAGTAACATAGTTGAGTGAACAGTTCATTTCCAAGCTTCTTTATCATCTAAATAATCTTGAATTTTATAATAAGCTTTTTGGGAAAGTTTTCAATTAACAACATTTTTAAATTTACTTACATGTAAATCTCTATATAATTATACACAATACAATAAGATATGTGTTATGAAATTGTAAAGTATGTGTAACTGTACATTAGAGATATTAAAAAAAGCTATAGTTATGTATAATTATGTTTTATGAACGATTCTGAACCCATTTTTTTTTCGAATGCATGGCTGTTTGTTCGTGATGTACCTACCTACGCAAAAACTACTAAACAGATTTTGACTTCATCAGACTTAAAATTTTACGCATGTTTGATCACAATCGGTTGAGTAGAACCGGAGATATAAGTAAAAACGCGAAAGTCGACATCCACGCGGTCGGAACCACGGGCATAGGCTAGTAGCCATAGCACTATAATAATCCTACTAATATTATAAAGGAGAAAGTCTTTCTTTCTTCTAGTCTACTCTTTGCTCTATTGTGTCATAATCCGCGGCAGAACCACCATAATAAATACAGACATCGTCTATTGGTTCGGTTTTTTATTTACTTATTTATACTACGTAGGTGGCAGACAAGCACACGGCCCACCTGATGAGGCGCGGTCACCGTTTCAAGCGGAAGTTTATAAGTCTGTTATGGAACGTCTGCAGTTGGAAATCCTAACCCAGAAAGGAAAGCCTGTGCCAGAGTCACGTCGACAATCAGTAGGCGTACCGGCTTGCGGGTAAGGTTTGCCTGGCGCCATGGATCATAACTTGGACTCAAAAGGAGGTAGGCCCCAAAACATCATTGTTGTCACTGTAATATAATATTTTCTTTAAAAAAATCGAATAACTCTTTTATTATCAAATTATCAAGATTCCTTATTGAAGCTAATGCTTAAACAAAATTGTATCGGGTTTGCGAGGGGGTGACGTACAGTCACCGTGAAAAGTAAGTCATTCTACAGAGCGTCGAAAGCCGTTTTGATGTTCAAAATTGTGTAAAAATATGAAAGCACTAGGTATTGTCCGTGCTGCGGTTTCGCCTGTGTAATATTCTGATCCCATCCCAAAATCTATCTGTTCCCGGTATAAAAAACCTATGTAATATTCCATCCAGACCATTTCATCCATAGTCATTGGGTTAATGAAACTAAGGTTTCATACCTAAGGTTACCTACTAGTAGATACCAAGATATTATTATACTTACCTAAGTTTCTTGTTCTTGCTCACTATTTATTTCATTTAGCTTCTGTCATTTTCACTTTGAGCATGATTTCACTGATATTGTACCTATATGTTTTGTTTGGAACATTTATTTATTTATTTATTTATTCATTGCGTTCCATAATGTGATACAATATATATACAGTTGTTCAGTATGAAAAGGTTACAATTATGGACCCTGTCGGGCACAGCATAGTATTTGGAGAGAGGAGTTCTTATTTCTTATTTATATTTTTAGGTAACCAATTGTTTTACTTATGTTATATTTTCAGTGTATTACAGTAATGTTATTTCCCTCTGATTATCATTTATGTATCACTTACAATGTGAGTGGGCTATCGGTCAAATTAAGAAAGTAGTCATCAACCCATGTCCATACAATTTATATAGGTAATACTAATTTTGTTTGTCAAATTTGTTATTAATATTATGTCAGTAAGTAGGTATAATATTTAATTTCAATATCAATACATTTTACAATACAGATACATTTAACAAAATTTCATATTCATAATTATATGTCAGTACTAGCTTCCGCCCGCGGCTTCGCCCGCGTGGAATTCGGTATTGCCACCAAGTCTATTTGAATGAAACGGCTCTCCACTCGACTTTCCACTCCGCTGTTCACTCCACTCTCCACTCCACACTCCACTCCACTGTTCACTCCACTCTCCACTCCACTCTCCTGTCGCCTTTTCATTAGAAAGGTCTTGGTTTTACATAAAATCTGCAGTATGTTTGATTGCATTTGGTGAAGTAGAACCGGGGATATGACCAAAAAACTATTACCAACCAATCGACTCCCGCGGGCAGAGCCGCGGTATTAGCTTGTATAAAAAGTAGCCTATATGTTATTCCAGACTATAATCTATCTCTGTACCAAATTTCAACCTGATCTTTTCAGCCGTTTTTACGTGAAAGAGTAACAAACATACATCCAGATATCCCGACTGATCTACTCCGTGGGTCGACTGATCGACTCCGTGAGCGGAGTCGCGGGTATTAGCTTGTATAAAAAGTAGCCTATATGTTATTCCACACTTTAATCTATCTCGTTACCAAATTTTAGTCAGATCTATTCAGCCGTTTTTACGTGAAAGAGTAACAAAGATATATCTAGAAATCCCGACCGATCGACATTGCGAGCGGAGCCGCGGTATTAGCTTGTATAAAAAGTAGCCTATATGTTATTCCAGACTATAATCTATCTCTGTACCAAATTTTAGCCAGATCCATCAAGCCGTTTTTGTGTGGCAGAGTAACAAACATACATCCAGACATCCAGACATCCAGACATCCAGACATCCAGACATCCAGACATACATTCTTACAAACTTTCGCGTTTATAATATTAGTAGGATGGATACATCGAATAAAAATTTCATAATCATAGTTATATTTGTCATATTAGAAATTTAATGTCAATAAGGAATTTTAATGCCAGATATACAATATTTATATACTTACTTAATATAATTTTTTTTTATGTATTGGTGTAAGGTACACTGGGTTGATTACTATTATGTCCTTAGTGTCTAATCATTATAGAGATCAATATTAGTTTTATCATCTAGGTACTCTTGTATGCTGTAGTATGTTTTGTTTATTAGATACTTTTTTAATTTATTTACGAAAACTTTGAATTTTTCTTCTTCTTTTATGAACTCTGGCAACCTATTAAGTATATATCTTTATAGACATGACCAAGGGACCCGATGAATGCAATTCCAGTTTAGAGGTGGGCAAGTTCAGTCTATTTTTGTGTCTCAATGTATATCTACCCTGAACGTCCCCTCGCGTGGTGTAATGTTCAGGGTACTTCCGGACAAACTTGCACAACTCCAATATATATATACAAGGTAGTGTCAATATTTTTAGGTTCTGAAAGTGGGGCTTACAAGTATCTGTCTGTTTTATGTTTACCTAAACTAGACTACTTATTTTTTGCCATCTGTTGATACTGACTGTACCTAAGCAAAAGTTACGCTACCAGAGGAAACGAAAAATGTCTGCCAATCTGTGACAATTGAATTACGCGCCGCGTGCCACCTCGCGGCAGCCCGGAAATCGACTTGCACGACTTGCACTTGCTAGTCCATTTCCGGTTTGAGTTTTAAATTTCAACTTCTAGTCGAATTTGATTTCTAGTTATCTTTGAGTTCTAGTTATCTTAGTTTAATATAAAACTGTTACATCTACCTAACCTACATTGATTGAGTTTAGGACAAATTTAATGAAAACAGTTTTATATTTGGATTTTGCAAGATTAAGCTGTAAATCAAATAGAAAACATGAACACTGCAACGTGCTTGATGCTATTAATTATATTAGGCTGCCGAGCTGAGGGAGAGAGATAGAGCATATTACAAACTAAACACTAACTACAACAAAACCTTGTTTACCTATTGCCAAAAACATAATTTTAATTACAAGAAATGCCCATTAACCAAACTGACCTACTAATTAAATGGGAGTATAACTGGTATACTGATATAGATCCAAAACATGAATACCTATTTGCATTGCAAATTACAAATTATCTGTCATAAATCTTATACTATATAATTCAAAGTCCTGACTGACCTAGAGACAACGCACAGCCTAAACCGCTGGTCGTAGAGACTTGAAATTTGCAGAATATGTGTGTTTTGATGCGTAGAGGTGTACTAAGAAAGGAATTTTTAAAATTCGAACCCTAAAGCCCTAAAAAGGGCTAAAAACGTGCTTTTGCCAGAACTCAAGGACGGCTGAACAGATTTTCATGATCTATGATTTTTTGGATTTGTCTCCGCCTCGCATAGCATATAACATAATTAAAAATATATGATTCATTCAGGAAATTTAGTAATAAAAAGAAAATTAGATGTTGCAAACGTTTTTATCGCCATCTATAATAGTTGTCATAGCAACAGGAACTAAAATTGACTTTGTCTAAATTTTCATAGAGTAATATCCTTTACTTCTTTTTCCTCAAAAGTAAATAGAATGCATTAATTTTTAGGGTTCTGTGCCTGATTAGGAAAAAAAACCTTATCTCTTCGTTATCCGTCTGCCTGTCTGTCAAGACCTCTTTCTTAAGAACACGTAGAGGCATCAAGTTGAATTAGATAAAAGGAATGTTACGGATAATGCTTGGCATTACACGAAGCGTAATATCCAAACTGTGGTCTCACTATCGACCAATAGGTGGCTTGACCTACCATCTCCTACACTCCTGCCTGCACTCATGGAGGACGGAGGTCATTAAGTTACCTTCGGCGACGTTAGTGAGTCACCTGCACCGCAATCGGAGAGTTTTAGGAAACCGTACCTTATTTTTCGTGCGGAAATCCCCACGAATCTCTCCCCTCCTCTGGCCAGTAGTCATATCGGACGTAATATCTTGACCGACTAAAGTCGAACTCCATCTTAGGTCTACAGACGCCGAAGTTTAAGGTAACCCTTGACCCTGAGCTATTCAAGGCTTACTTATGGGCATGGCTGTTTTGGTGAGTTCCTGCATTGCGTAGGCAGGGTGCTGACGTTTGAATGCCACCATTGGCGGGGCTGATCCGTGGGCACACCACCTCTTCATACACTGCTAGAGTCTTCAGAGTGGATAGAGTGGCGCCATCTTAGAAGCAGACGTCGGTGGGGTAAGCCTTATGGTGAGGTCCCTGGTGCCGACCATGGTCACCATGGAGAGTATGTGGAACGCCACCGCCTTTTTTGCGAGGCAGTAATGCGCATAGAAGTGGTGTTGGAAAAGCTACGGGAGAGATCTAGCACTCCCCCGTGCCGATGAAGGCGCACCGGGCGGCGTAGTTTGCAGAACCATCTCCATCCTCCATGAGTGCGGGCCTAGGGTGACAGTCGAAGCTAACCGTCACCCTAGCAGAAGCAGACCCAGGGTGGCAGGGTGTTAATTTCCACGCGCGCTTTTTTATAGAGATGGGGGATTTAGATTCCTAATAACACGTCGAGGTCGCCAGTGCTGGTGGCCGGAACCGGTTGGGGTTTCTGGGATATCCTTTCTAGGACACACCAGATTCCTCGATCACACAGGCATTGGTAGGACTCCGACATACCAATATAAAAAAGGGGTATTTCCCTTTGGGCTAGAATCCAGATATTTTGCAGAAAGTAAAATCTTATAGCATAAGTACAGGGAAAAGTTCGGCAAGCATAAATATTACCTACTTCACTAAAAAAAAATGTATGTCTGTCATTCAAGACAAGAAGCACTGCAACAAAGTTAAGTTCACCCCCTTTTTTTGTCGTGCGAAAATCCCCCTCAACCCAATTTTGTACGGAACCCTGCGTGCACGAGCCCAATTTGCACTTGACCGGTATTTATTAGTATATCCTCTTTCTTTACTTTCATGAACTTCTTGAATGTTAAATCAGGTTGTCAAATGTCAATGTCTGTAGCAAGATTTTAATAATAAATTTTCGGAAATAAATAATGTTCACTAATTTGAAATAGTGCATCGAATGTGAAAGTGCAATGCAACTTATGATGAAAGGGTTTTTCAAAGGGCCTCTTCCGAGTCACACATACTTTGGCCAGAGCAGCTATCTAATCTCCATAAAATCTAGAAGACAATGAAAAAGGATAATGATGGTAAATAAACGGGCTTTGGCCGCAATGCATGAACTTTATGATACTTTGAAGGGTTTGATAGAACTTGAGATGAAATGAACACGTTTAGCTGCAACCACTGATTGCGAAGGAATATACATTGAAAGTTAGTACGGGCAGTCCCTCAGCTTAAAAAAGACTTGGTGGCGATAGCCAACATTCACGCGGGCGGAGCCGCGCGCGGGTACGCTAGTTTAACATAAATGTCTGTGATATATTCAATATTAGAAGACTAGCTGTGCCCCGCGGCTACGCACGTGGCATACTTCGCCCACGTGGCACCTATTTGTCCAGTATAATATGCCTGACGCCCGTATTAATGTATGGAAATTCATCCGATTTGTTGACAGATAGGTATTATGATTATTGCTTGGCTCTCCTGGGTAGTAGCGTCCGCCGCGTCAGCTCCTTCCTCGATCAATGGGCTATCCACCACTTCTTCTGCACCACAAAATTAAAGCCTGTGGTTCCTGAGATTAGCGCGTTCAACCAAACAAACAAACTCTTCAGTTTAATAATATTAGTATCAGTTTTAGAGACAAAAATAAAAGTGCGAGTGGTTAGTTGTAAATATTGTAGATAAATAACTTTCATTGGATGGAAATAAAAACAAATTTGTGAGCAAAATCAAGTTCCAACACAAGGCGGGTTTCGAGAATATGCTATAGTTACATCTACTTTCGAAAACCAGTTAGGCAAACTATGTTTATAGGTAGACTCGATGTCCGGAAAAAAAAACTAAAGATAAGAATACAGAATAATGAAATAACACATTGAATCAAAACTGAGAGTTTCCCGTGTTAACATCATCACATAGTAATGAGTCTCAGTTACATCTAAAGATTGTTCTTTGGACTCCAGGATCCATCCTCTTCACAGCGAGAATTACTGGTGATCAAGTCTCCCAGGGTACCTGAGGAGTTCCTTCTTAGGGTATACTCGGGATCCTCTTTTTATCGTGCGGAAATACCCATGGATACAACCCCCGTCGGCCATCGAGGCTGGTTATGTCGGGATCGAACCGGCTAAAACCGCACGCCGTCTCGGGTCTTAATTACCGGGGTGTAAGGTTACCCAATAGGCATATCCCTCGCACCCCAGCTGATCCCGGGCCATCTACGGTTTTAAGATGGCGCCCTCGACCCGCCGAAGGGGAGTGGGGCGAGCATCGCGCCACTTCACCGACCGTGGGGTGTAGGGTGACAGGCGGCCGTCCTGTCACCCAACTGTCAGCGCGCGGAAAATCAGCTCGCCCCCCGCTCGCTTCCACTGACAAAAACATAAGTAATATCAGTACAACGTCAGTCAGTACAGTCAACGATAAAAGTACTTTAGCAAATTCTGATGTATGATCAACTTACCTGTTAACTCATAAATGCAACGAGGCGATTGATACAAACACACACAGGCACACAGAAACTTCGAATGTAAGAAAGGACTTTTTACCAATTTAAATATTTTAATGTACTTATCAACTTTTGACGTTGATATCTTGTCCTACATGCTAATTGTTACCGTCTAATTCTTTCCAACTACTCTCGAGGCATCACCAACTATTAGGTAGGTAATCTGTGGTACTACCCCCTAAGGATATATAGGTACAAGGGCATTACAAAACTAAACTTTGCCAAAAGGGTTATTATAACAATAAATTATTACAATACAATCTTTGGCTTCCAGTAATTATACATAGGTAGAACTTCGATATTTGCCGTGAAACGACTGCCATCTGACCTTCACAACTTACTGGTGATATTGAAGTTCTGTAGTTAGTCAAGGCTGACGGACTATTAGGGCTTCAACTACCCGTAACGAATGTGGCAACAGAGATCATGCGACTTAACGTGCTCACCAGGGCACGGAGGGGTCTCACTGTGTAAAGAATGGTCATTAGTCACCAATCCTAACACTAACCCGACTAAATTGCTTAACCTTGCAATGTGCTTCCCTACTCGGTTATCACTTCACCCCTAATTTATCTGGTTTTATTGAGTTTTGATCGTAACTACATTTAGATCGCGTATATAAACCGGAAGAACCACTTTTGTTGTTATTAAAGAAGTTTTTTGACCCTGGCATATGTAAAGGTGCCGTTCGTTAACCTGTATGTTATTAGACTTTATGAATATATATCGAATTGTGAATATATTAGTAGACTATGAAACACGCAAAGTGGCTTCGCTTCGTCTACCTACAATTTTCTTACAATAGATTAAAAATGTCACTTTAAAACTGCTAGGTTGTAATAGAAATAAAAATTTATTATCAAATAGATATATACCTACCTGGGTGTCGCTATATTTATTACATACTCACAGGTATCCATAATATATGTAGGGGCACGCCGCTATAGTGGCGGTAAGACCCGTCATGGAGCACTGGCTGGAGAGGCCTCACGGGGGCCTTTCGTACTGGCTGGCTTCGGTTATTACTTATGTCTGATCCGGAAGAAGCCGACGGGTAAGTGACACCACTGCGATGCGGGCGAGGACTCAGGGCTGCACACGCTCGCCGAGTGCTCGGCGTGGGAGGTGCCCAGACAGGCCTTCCTGGCAGCCCTCGGGGTGGCAGTCCTCACACTGCCGGTGTTGGTCGCAGCGATGGTGCAGAGCGCGGACGCGTGGTCGGCCTCTGCCTCCATCTGCGAGCAAGTGATGCTCGAGAAGGAGGCTGCAGAGAGCCCTACCGGCGGGCGGCTGGCGCGTGCAAGCGCCCCCCCCCCCCCCTATTCCGGGAGCATGATGGGAACACCGTGGTTCCCAAACCCGAAGGGGCCGAATCCGGAGATGGCCCGGGTCAAGCCGGGATGCGAGGGAATGAATTACACCCTGGCGTCAGAGGACCCTAGACGGCGTGCGGTTCTAGTGGGTAAGAGTCCGACATAACCTGCCCCGTTGGCGGGGTGGGTATAATACTTGAGGATTTCCGCATGAAAAAAAAAGTTATCCATATGTATAAAAATTAATCCCTATTTCCCTTGGTCTATCACGTCTAAACTGCTGGAACAATTCCGTGATTTCTTTTTTTTTTTTGTTGTGTTTCTTAAGTATTGTTAGGAGAAGGTTCTTATGAAATTTAAAAAGTTGCGCGGCAAGTATAAAAATTAAAAACTTAACAACCACATTAACTTTTCTGATGCAAACTCAGATCGAATATCGCGTTTGATATACCCACCTACCTATCTGTACTGGTGCGATCGACTAACGTTGTTAAGGCGGGCAGGACAACATCTGTTGGGTCAGTTATTATCTCTTAATTATAGTATACGTACCTGTAGTACCTACCTACTAGCTAGCAAGTGAAGATGTTAGTAGAGCCCCATAAACCTATCAACCCATCCACAATTTGGAACTGTAATTTTGAAAAATCACGTTTCGTTAAGACAGACTTTAATATTGGATTTCGAAGTTCAAAATAGCGCTGAACCCATGTGGAACCGTAACTCTAATGTATATACCTACCTACTGTTTTTATAAAACGCAACTCACGTTGGTGCGAAAGTGCACCACATCGATACAATAAGTTGGAATGTTTTCCACTGCGATGCACGTCAGTAAAGTAAGTATTTCACATCGATTTAAATATTGCTGAATGTATTCCAGCGCAATGCACGATACTGCGAAATTTTAGTAAATGTGAACCTTCGCACTAACGTGAGTCGCGTTTCGACTTTAGGGTCACAGTTCATCGTTATTTTGAACAGCGAAATTCAGTACTACAGTCGTCGTGTTATAAGGTGATATTAACGGTTCCACAAATTCTAAATAATTGCGTGAAAGTATAATTATGCGTACGACTTTACATAAAAGAATGGGATAGTACAGGTTTGGAGTGCTGCCTAGTCAACCCGATCAAACTGAGGGCGTGTCGTTGCAGCGAAACGGAACGGAGTTGAAGTAATCACAGAACAGAAAGATAATGGTCTAATTAAACTGTTTTATTTAGCTTGCTGTGTTTTTTGTTGTTTTTCTTTTGGGTAAAATTGTCGTTGAAGTTTTACCTCCTTCTCTTTGACAGATTAATCTATCTTACCTATCTTATGAAGGATTAGCTGTTGCTCAAATCCCGTTCCCGTGAGCCACAGAAAACTATTACCGGGATAAAAGGTAGCGTAGACCAAACGGTGAGATAAATTTTGGTCTACGCTATCTTTTATCCCGGGAATAGTTTGATACCACCGAACTACAATTTGAATACCACAGAACTGAAGCTCCTGTACAAATTTGGGCGCCCTTTGAAAAAAATCTCAATATACATAATCAATCTCATAATACACCACAGATTTATAATGTAAATTTAATCCAATGCGACGGCTCATTTTTCCGCCATTTTAATGCGATAGCTATATTACCGCATTAAAAACAAACTGATTTATAATGTAAATCTTATCCATTTCCATTATGAACATTTTTATGAAACAAGACCGCTTACGGAACTTTTATCATCCAGCTGCAGTCACCACCTCAATTCATTCTTCTAAGCAGTTTAGTTTTAACGAAAATTTATTTGAATATTTATATCCTATTTTAGGGCCTAATAACGCTCTCATATACATTATAATTATTCTACTCAACGATATCGAATATGAGAAAGGCAATAAATAGATTCCTCGTATCCAAAATGAATACGAAAGTTTACTATCTTAATGAATCTAATTTTAAATAGAACTGTTTTATTTTCAATGTACTATAATAATATTATAAGATAGCTGTTTTTGAATTTGATAACGTTGATAGCAACCCCTTTATGTCCCACTGGTGGGCACGGGTCTCCTCTCCTCTACGAGAGAGTTGAGAGGGTTTAGACCTTAATCCATACACGCTGGCCTAATTAGTTTTGGTTGAATGTCCATAGAATTTCTTCTAGGAGATGTGGGTTTCCTCACGATGTTTTTCTTTCACCGTCAGCAGATGGTAATTCATGTGATATGATATGATGTGATGTGATATGATGATAATATAAATTCTCGACACCTCTGAGAAGAGGCCGCGTCCTTATCCATTCAGCTACCATCGCCTTATGATAACGTTACTCAAACATAAATTCGTTTGAAAATAAGTAGCTATGAGATCTTCGATGGAGTGTTTATATTCGTTTACGTTCAATGGAATAGACACAAGGGGAATTTACAGTTCAAATAGTTACCTAACCATTTGGAGTGCGAAATAATGTGGTTTGAGTCTTAGTACTTACATTTTTTTAGCATTATGACGTAAGAAACTTCTTTGTATCGCTTTACCTTACCAAGTAAACGTTTTAAAACATGTATCAAATCATTACATTATAGAAATTGTGTTTTGACCCTTTAACAACTTACATAAACATAATTTTGTTTTATAAGGAGTAAGGAGGTAAGGTAGACGTTTTGATCCTATTTTGGATAACAACATAAATTGTTACATAAACATCATTATGTTTATGTAAGTTTTCAAAGAATGAAAACTTGGTTCACGTACTCGTATAATATCGTATAGTACTGTCTTATAAAATTTAGTGAAGATAAAGAAGAAGTGTGGTCTAGAAACTTTTTAAGTTCAAGTTTATCATCTAGGCTATGGCACAGTGGCTGGCTTTTGTCGCTTTTACGCTCGACTCTCGACTATCAAATTACTGTTATAGGTATGCTTGTTTACTTTAACAATAATTACTAAGTAGTTTTAAAGCAATGGTTTTCACCTCCAATTCCTCCACCAAGACCATTCTGAAACTTTGTAAGTTTACTGTCTCAGTTAGACAGTGAAATCTCATTATTTCGCCATCTACCGCCACTGTTTTAGTCAACAACTCAAACTTGGCTTGTTTGAGTTGTCGACTAAAACAACTCAAACACGCCAAGTTTGAGTGAGAGTGCATCAGGAATTGAATACAAAAGTTTTGATAGTGTTCAAGATCTTCATAGTCATGCTTAACTAACTTATAACGACGATAAACACACTTAAGTATAACGTTTGTCCTTCTGTTTCTCTCCTTGGCAGTATAAAGTCAATAGTGTATCGCGTTTTATGACATAAGTTATATTTTCATGTCCTGTTGCACTTGTGCCTGCGTTGAGATGATTTCTAATGACCGACCGTTTCTAAGCGCCCGTGCCTCTACGTCTTTATAATAAAAGATCATTGATCCTACACAGTTTATCTTAGTGTTCTTTCGACGCATGTATGATGAGCGGTAATTATCAGTACAGTTATTTAATTCTTAATTTAGAAGAATATGCTAGTTTACCTACATTATGTAAATTTTGGGCACCGCACATTGGCCTATCGGAGAGATAAACTCACGTGTAGATGAATAATCACCAGTGGCGAAGTGTCCATATAACCCGATTCCTACCGGCTTACCTTTGCAAAAACCCTAAGCATTGTCTATTAGTAAATTATAAATCAATGACACCACATCCATTCAATACACAAAAATATAAAACAAAAAGTATTCTGTTAGGTACGTAAATCAAACTATATTATTATTTACATACATTTCATATTACACATATTTCTCATAACGCCATCTAGTTCTCAAATTATTAGGATATTAGGATATAGCAACATAAACAATTTATCGAATTCATCAAAAAAACATATTGAGAAACCTATCTGTAGTTGTATAGCTTTACATGAGTTCGGGACAACTAGAATCGAAACATTTTTCACGAATACGGTCTATGAAGTACATAATCGAAAAGTAGATCGTAATAGAAATCTAATGAAACGGTTTTTACAGTACCTACAGTATTTTTTTTAGGTAAACAAGAGTTAGCTTTTCGCGGTCACGATGAAAGTTCAGTCTGATAACCGGCCATGGTAAGTTTTTTTTTTCGTTCGGGTTGCCTTTTAAAAAAATCCACCCTTCGCCACTGATAATCACTGTAACTACCATCTTTTGGTTATCAGTATTCAATGTAGGTTGAAATCTACCTAAAACAGCCAAATTTTACAAGCTTTTATCTCACTTGCTCTGTTATCCGTTAGTTTGTTTTGAAAGCTTACATAGAACCACTTCCTAACGCTAGATTGGACTCGACAATGCGATAATTTGGTAGGTACTATGAAGCAGGTCTGATGATGAAGTCGGAAGGTTTCCATAGGAACTTCTGTACTAAACAAGACAAACCAATTGAATATATTATTATATGGGCTAATTTATTTTATATGGAAAAAACCTTCCTATTCTCGTGAAGAACATTGGCGAATTGGCGAATCGACAACAATTCAAGCTTTAAAGAAGTGATTTTGAGTAATCTCAATTATGTAGGTAGGTACCTAGACTTTCTAGAATTTTTTTTTTTTTGGATAAAACTTATAATAAATCTGTAGAAGTGAAAATTCTGTACCTACATTGAAAATATAAAAAAAATAAATGGCAGGGGGTGTTACTAGACCGAAAACGAACCCAAAAATGTGTTTAAAAAATTGAAACTTGGTATAATTATTCTTTAATATCCTGGGCAACACACTGGGTACTTTTTATCCCGGAAAAGTACATACAATAAAAATTGGTTGTCTGTAAAGTCGGTTTACGGACGATAGATTTACGTGATAACGTCATAATCATTATTTTATGTAATACTAGCGACCCGCCCCGGCTTCGCACGGGTGCAATGCTGATACTAAATTAAATACACTACAGAAGCGGAACCTTACTATTTCACGCGAGAAGAGAGATACATGTGTCACAAGCCAACGCTTTGATTCTGGCCTCACTGCTTGGGCCTCTCTATCGCTTGTTGCGCGCTCTCGCTTGCACGCACAGGCTCAGGTGGAACGTTCTATGGAACGTTACTATTTTTCATGAGTGTTGCTGGTATTATCAATTTATAAGACGTTATCACGTCAAAAACAAAATTAATTTTGCGGTTCGATCTCTAGTCCCGATTACTGTACCAACCGCAAATAATAAGTTTGTCGTAGGTTATGTCACCCGCAGTGGGCTAGACGATGCTGCCTGCGGTCAATGCGGCCGGGGTGGGAGTGGCCCTCTAGAGGGCTGCCCCGAGGCTCCCCACGTGTCCCTATGACTAGCAGAGGGCACAGAGGGGAGCGAGCGGGAGGTGAGCTGATTATCCACGCGCCGATGGTTGGGGTGACACAGGTCGCCTGCCTGTCACCCTTTACCCCACCGTCGGTGAAGTGGCGCAATGCTCACCACACCCCCTTTCGGGGGTCGAGGGGCCATCTTAAAACCGTAGATGGCCCCAGGATCAATTACTGGGGAGCGCGGGATATGCTCTAATAAAAAAACAACAGACATAACAGTATCTGCGGACAACCTTCTGTTTTAGAAACAGACTGGCGCTGGACGATCAAATAATCTGTGATATACCTTGGTTTGTATTTGATTTGGATGTTGAAAGTAGAAGCCGGTGCGTGTGTTATGATTTAATAGTTTCAAATTTCAAAATATTTTAAGTTATTCAAATCGTCTGCTGCAGTCACATAAATCATAACATCACAGTCTAAAGAAGATGAGGTGTTGGCTTATGACTTATGACGGAGCCTTCGCCCGAATGTTCACAGTCCGATAGGGTCACCTTACTCCCGGCAATTGAGCTCCGAGACGGCGCGGCGTGCGGTTTTAGTCGGTTCGATTCCGACATAACCACCCTCGAGCCCCCGATGGCTGACGGTTGTCGACGTGAGATCCCTACGATTAAAAAAGGGAGGAATGCCTACCTAATTTTTCCGAATAAGTGAGATATTTATGTAAGTACCTATATCTCTTGATATATCTCACACATCCGGAAAAATTAGGTTGGCATACCTCCCTAATTAAAACTTAAAGTGGTGACACTTTTACTGATTAATGTAAATAACGTTATCGACACGTCAAGAGAATTTTTATTCTATCAAATCCAATAACACAGGCAAGAACATTAGAAATTTCCTTTTGAAAACAGGTTTAGGTACATAGTTGAAAAAGTTTGATCCCAACCGAATGAACGGTGGGCATAATAGGTTATAATAGTCGCTGGGCATAAAATACAAACAAACCAACGACAACAATACTGTATGTTCGATTTTATGCCGCCCTCCGACATTTAAATGTACCCACACATTTATTTTAGACATACTTACGATGGATTCAGGGATTATACGAAACGTGACATACCCTTAGCCGTGTCACGCTGTCCTTAAAATAGGTATGCCCTTGCTACGCTTAATTTAGGTACATCACAAACAACTTTCTTCAGCTATTACATTATTATGCCGCCATAAGTGTAAGTCATGTCAACTGTGGTGTATGGAACCTTTGGCAAGAAAAATTGGCAAACAGTTGTCCCGAAGTCGAGAGTGCGAGTGAGAATGAGAGTCGGAGTCGTCTCAGTCGAACTGAGAGATTGGATTGTTGCCCTAAAAGTGTAAATTTGTAAAAAATACAGTTATTTTTGTGCTAAAGAGTCTGCTTGTTAGTTCTAAGACCACACTTAACCCATATATTGGTCCTTCAAGCCGGATGGTGATAAGGCGATGATGTCGACATAGGTGAGGTTTAGTGGATAATATGTCCGTAACTTGGAAAGTCTCACATACGGTCGCGGGACTCCCCCAGTCCGGAGGCCTCATGTAGAAGGTTGCATTCCTCACTCTGAGATTGAGTAATGTTATCTCAATCTACACTAATATTATAAAGAGGAAAACTTTGTTTGTTTGGTTGTAACGAATAGGCTCCGAAACTACTGGACCGATTTCAATAATTCTTTCACCAATAGAAAGCTACATTATCCACGAGCAATATAGGCTAAATTTTATTTTGGAAAAAAATATGTTCCGTAAAATATTTGGGTTTTTCGGACACAAGGTGTAAAAAATCAACCAGAAAAGTTACTTATTTTGCGTACGCTGCCTAAACTATAAAAGAGAGAACCATAAAATGTTCTAATTAATTGGGATCTTATAAATATATACAAAAAAGTCCGCGACACACTATACCTATCTATGTCGAGTGAGGCACAACAACCATTTTTTTATTTAAAAATCTTAATTTTTTTTAACTACTTTTAAACGCATTTATTTAACTCATGCTATTAATCCTTATCAAAATAAATTATTTCATCACTAAGAACAGTTTATGTAGATAATATTTGGTATTTAAAAAATTAAAATTGGACGTTTGGTTTTGAAGTTATGGCGAAATTAAAATATTACTATTTCTGCGTTGCGAAGTGAGCGTCACCAAGGCGGGGATGCGCGTGCGGGAGGGGAGTTTAGATCCTCCCCTACGGGTCTACGGGTCTACGGGCCTACCCAAACCCGAACGGTTTTTGATGCGGTTTTTGTTAGAATGGTCTTGGTTAGACTCAAAATCTTACGCATATTTAATCACAATCAGCTGATTAGAACCGGTGATATAGTAAAAAAAAACGCGAAAACCGACATCCACGCGGGCGGAGCCGCGGGCAACAGCTATATTTAAGGGTCATTTTCAACAAGTGATTTTTTTGTATCATTTCGGTGAGATTTTTTTATAACAATGTTTGTTAAGATATTTTATAACGAAAATAAACTTTAATCTTATTTGTAACATATGCGTGAGTGGACATCATGTAACATCAAAACTTACCGAAATATTTAAGATTGAATTTTTAAGAGTCCACCGAAATGAAAAGTGTCCACTGAAATGATAAATCGTCCACCGAAATGACTAAACTGTGCACCGGAATGAAATTAGCCCACTGAAATGATACAGCTAAGGACGTCATTTATTTTTAGGAGGATTCCGTAGATTGTCTGAAACGAATCTAAATAAATTCCATAGAGATATCACTAGACTATATTTGTGATATTTATTAAATATAAGATCAAACTATTATATTAGAGAAATAAAAAAAAAAATTAAAAATCAAAAACCCGACTGCTTAAAAACTGAAAAGAAAAAAACAAGCACTTAGATTAATGTCCGGTGGTCTAGAAACATAACAACTGAACAGTCGGGATCCATTATTTTTTTAGTTATTTACATAGCTGCCCGGATAGTAATAAAGTGCAAATAAATCTTTTATGGAGTTAATAATGTTCAAGTAGTGAGTAGTATTATATTAGTATACTAGCTGTTGCCCGCGGCTACGCCCGCGTTGATTTCGAATTCCGTTTCAAATTCCTTTTTTGTGCGAAAGTTCCTTCGGATACCACCCCCGTCACCCATAAGGAGTAGTTAAGTCTGACTCGGACCTCATAAAAACTGCACGCCGCTGTCGTTGTAAAATTGCTTAGAGCATATCCCGCGCTCATCAGTTGACCCTGGGCCATCTACGGTTTTAAGATTGACCCCCCGAGCATCGCGCCACTTGAGTCGTCCTGTCACCCAACCATCGACGCGTGGACAATCAGCTTGCCCCCCGCTTGCTCCCCACTGTACCCTCTGCTAGTCAGAGGAACATATGGGGAGCCTCGGAGCAGCCCTCTAGAGAGCTACTCCCACCCCGACGGGATTGGCCGCAGGCAGCAGCGTTTAGTGAACTACACTGCGGGTTACGTAACCTACGACAAACTTATTCTTTGCAGTTGGTACAGTAAGCGGGTCTAGGAATCGAACCGCAAAATTAAGTTTGTTTTTTATTGTATGTGCTTTTCCGGGATAAAAAGTACCCAGTGTGCTGCCCAGGATATTGAAGAATAATTATACCAAGTTTCATCGTAATCGAACCGGTAGTTTTTGCGTGATGCCTGAACAAACAGACAGACAGACAGACAGACAGACAGACAGACAAAAATTTTTAATCACATATTTGGGATCAGTGTCGGTCTAGTAACACCCCCTGCTACTAATTTTTATGATATTTTCAATGTACAGAATTTTTACTTCTACAGATTTATTATAAGTATAGATTAGTATATATAGATTAGTATTATATTTTTGCTCATATCTCCGGTTCTACTCAACCGATTGCAATCAAACAAACGTAAGATTTTAAGTCTGACCAAGGCCTTTAAAACAAATAAAACCGCATTGAAATCCGTTCAGCAGTTTTTGCATCCATCGCGATCAAATATTTGGGGCTCCAAAAATCCGCCATTTTGATTTTCTAGAAATTTTAATATACCTGGTGTCAGTCCTACAATCACGACGAATCAAACAACACCTTACTTGTCAAAATCCGTCAAGCCGTTCAGGCTGTAGAGCGTGCAAGACAAATTTTCAATATTTTATTTTTGGCGCCATAAGTCCGCCATTTTGATTTTTTAGGAATTTTAATATTCCTGGTGTCACTCACACAATCACGACAAATCAAATGATACCTTGCATGTCAGAATTCGTCAAGCCGTTTAGGCTGTAGGCCGTGCCAAAGAAATGGACATACATACATAAATACATACATAGTCTCGAAAAACATTACCCTCCTTTCTTCGGCAGTCGGGTAAAAAGTTAATTTTTTTGCGGAACGAGTGTTGTTTTAACCGGTAATAATAATAGTGTTTTGTAAGTAAAACTTCAAAATGTACTAAATCAACTCTTATATTTTTACGACACAATGATTTAATAAGAAAAATTATAAAAATAATGTAAGTATGTTCAAAAGAGTTAAAGACTTAATCGTAATATAACTAAAACATCTTAAGTTGAGATCACGTTATCGTAAATTATGGCAAACAGTTTGGCTATATAATCCAATTATGTACTTTCGAAAACTAATACTACCAAAACCTACAATATCTAGAATTATCTCACCAAAATTTTATGATTCAACCTTAGACTCAAGGATCTCTAAAACTTATGATTTTATTTAAATTTCATTTAGGTGGACTGTTATCCGTATTACAGTCCACCGAATCCACTGAAATGATAACACCGAGGTGATAAAAGTAATAACTTTTACATTTAACTCCGATATTACAATTATTATTAAAATGTCAACACTGCTGTAACAAAACATATCTTACGGCGAATTTATACCACAATTTTGAAATAAATTGAATGAACCTAACACGAGTTATAACGGCTACTGAAATGACATTATTTTTGTCCCCATATCACTGAAATGATATACTTACTTTTTGGCGGGCATCCACGATGATGTTGTGACGCGTTTGTGCGCTCCAACGAACGGAGGTGGACTGATTCAAAGTAAGGAAAGGCACGGGGAGCGCAAGAACGCTATGTTGACGAAGTTACTCTACTAAAACTTACTATCCACTGAAATGATAACTTTTTACAGGACAAAAGTAAATGTTTAATAAAATGTATAAGAAATAAGATAAACAAACAATATTAGTTTTTTTTTATGGGTTATATTATAATTTATTCAAACAAAAGTCGATTTTAGTCCAAATATTGAATACAACTGCAGGATAAGATATTTTACGAGTGAAATTCGATTCAAGACAGGTCACCGTGATGATAAAATGTCACTTTGTAATTAATTTTTTTTATGTAATAGAGGACATTACTCAACTATTTTTTTTGCCATGGTAGAGAAGTACCTATTATACTATAAAAAGTAATCAAAACCGTAAAACCAACACATTGCACTACCGTTTTCAGGATTGCCGTGTATTTTTCTTGCTTTTGATAATCACCCTTAAATAAAAAGGGGTTGGGTTCTGTTAAATGAACGATTTTGAACACAAAAATATTATTCATGAAATTCTTGTCTATTTATTCGGGATAGACACAAAAACTACTTAATCAATGTCGATGCGGTTTTTTTATTAGAAAGGTCTTCTTGGTCAGACTTAAAATTTGCCAGATGTTTGATTGCAATTAGTCAACTGTAACCGGAGATATGACCGAAAATTATAGGCATCATACTATAATATAATAGTGATGTTCAAAGTGTATCGCGTTATACAAGAGGCATACTTTGTTCCTGTTCGCACTCATTGATTAGTAGTAATTGGTGAATACCCTGTTGCACTAGCTAGTGCTTTTGTTGAAGTAGGTGAATTAGCCTCGTTTTGAATACTATTCGTAAGCGCCATTGACCTATATGTCTTCTTTAAATCACTCAATTAATTTAATTAATAGGTGCAACAATAAGCTTCGTAGCTCCGTAGCATGGTTTCCAATCCAAGTGTGCAATTTGTTAGCGGGGAAAACGCTGTTCTTTTTATAATATTGTAGAACATTATCTTTTTTTTATACTACGTAGGTGGCAGACAAGCACACGGCCCACCTGATGGGAAGCGGTCACCGTGGCCTATGAACGTGTGCAATACTAAGGGTGTCACACACGCACTGCCTACTCTGAAGGGTAGGGGGGAGGGCTGGGAAGGGGCGGGGAGGCTAGCAAGGGATGGGGGGAGGAGGGGTACAGTGAGCACTGGCTACCCTACTTACCGGCGGGAACACAACACGATGGTTATTATGGCCGCGGTGTTCTGTAGAGCGGACTGTACTACCCCAATCGGATAGCTCATTTCGGACGGGAGATACCGTTCAATCCAATATCTAGAACCAAAGAAGGCATTATTAACTACCTAGCGTTTATTAGGGTTCTAGACGAGCATACGTACAATACATTATGTAAATACATACATAACTTATTAAATATTGTACGAAGCGGGAATCGAACCCACGACGTCTGATTTAGCAGTCCAATATTCTACAGCTACGCCATTGAGTTCGTAGAGTGTGAATCATAACTATAATCTGTGCTGTCGGACTGGTATTTTCAGCGGTTTTATTTAACTTGACCTGTTTTTTGAGTAGGTACCTACTTTATTCATAACATAGCTTAGCTTACCTTACTTTAGCTTACTTAGGTACTTTATTTTATTTATGTCCAACTAATACAGTTACTTACATGTTAAAATAGTACGTACAACAAATAGATATAATTCAACGATTGACGAACACGTAACCCACACTATAATATTGTTCGCAGCAGTGTGTCCCTACTAGAAAAATAAAAGGCGTGATTTGTATGTATGTATGTACGTATTAACAATATAAAAGTTAGAAATTATATGGAGTGATAATACTCGTAATGCTAACAATAATACAGAAAGATTGACGTTTTAAAATACGCAGCAAAGTTCTAGGTATACAGACCACAGCAGAGAGAGTATGAACAGGCGGAGATACTACAAAAAGTAGGTATTTAAAAACTAGGTTGACTACGTAACTGCCAGCAATCATGGTAACCGATTACCATTTACTACCATAGTTTTATAAAAAGAATAATGAGTGGAAAATATATCATGGTCTCGTTTGTCATACCGGCGGTGATATAGGGTAAGTTCGCCTGTTCGCGTCCATCGCCCTATTCGCGTCCATTTTACGGACCTCTCTTTGAAAACTCTCGAAATTAAGTATACTAACACATCAATTAGTCGAAAAGTCATTACCAACAGTACCTCATTGTATAAGAGCCACGTACGCATAGGTAAAAGTTCTGTGCGCCCAACCAATCCTGTGTAAAAAAATAGTTAGTGACGGCTGTTTAACGAGAGAGCGCGAATCCGCGAAATTTTAAGAAAAAAGGTAGTGGACAGCGGTGCGTTTGAAGGCAAGTCTTTTATTGTTTTATGTGTATTTTGAATACATAGCTGTTTCTAGACGTCGATAATGATAAAAGGAATTATATTCATTATGAATTTGCAATTTTTTTTTATAATTACCAATTAAAATAAGGTGGACGCGAATTACTACACTGAATTTATAGAACTTCCAGATTGCGTCCGCAATGGACGCAAACTATACCTGCACGGAATAATGACAAGAACAAATCGCGTCCATTATTAAAATTAATTTCCTACTGCTAATATAAGAAAGAAGGATAAAGAACATACACAGAAGACGATTTAAGGAAAGCATTGAGTGAAATTCGAGAGAAGCAGAAATCGGTAAGACAAATATGCTATTCCCAAAACGACAATATGGACAAGACAAAATCAGTGGGCGCAGACCAGATGGAGTAAAGAAACCGGGCACAGAACCTGCGCTAGGTTTAGTAGGTGACCATCATAAGGACTGGCTAGAGAGCCCATACGGGAGCCTCTCGTTACACCTGACGCAGGTGATCTCCATGAACACATACTTCGGGGATCACTTGTGTCTGATCAGGAAGCCGTTGGCTCCTGCCAACGGCTGAATGTCATCACTGTGATGCAAGTTAGAACTTAGGGATGCATACACTGGCAGAATGCAGGGCGTAGGAGGTGTCGAGGCAAGCCCTCGTGGTGGCCCTCGAAGTGCGAGTCCTCTCACTGAGAGTCTGACTCACAGCGATGCTGCAGAGCGGGCGGGCGATGCCGCTGCCTCACTTTGCGAGTAAGTCATGCTCGAGAAGGAGGCGACGGAAAAGGTCTGGGAGAGGCGACCACAACAGGCGCAGGCGACTCAGGCGTCAGAGGTCGTTCAACGAACTTTGTCCTCCATGAGTGCAGGGTTGGGGATGACGCGTGGAGCCACCTGTCAACCTAGCAGAAGCAGGCTGAGGTGGCGGTGGCGACACCCTGGCGTTAGAAAACCCGAGATGGCGTACGGTTTTAATCAGTTCGATTCCAACATAACGCCCCCACTGGTGGGCGGTAACCGTAGAGATTTCCGCGTGAAAAATAGGAGTAGATGGTAAAAAACAAGGTTGTTAAATGGCTTCTTAACATTTTCAAATGTGAATTTCCAATGAAAAATTCAAATTTCCTGTGAAAAATTCAAATTTCCAGTGGACGCAAACTGGTCCAGCAGGTGGACGCAAATTGGATTTTATGGACGCGAACTGGGTAAATCGCCTATTTCTGAAGTTTGTATTTTTAGAAAAAAAACTACAAGATATTTCGAATAAAACTAAAGGTTACCTTAAACTAGACTAATATTATGAACAGATTAAATAAACTTTTAATTGAAATTAGTACTGGTACATTTTTATTTTCTCCGTCAAACTTGCCAACTGCGCTAAGTGGACGCGAACAGGCGAAATGACCCTAAATACCATACATTAAAGTCCGGCCAGGTATTTTTTTAAATAAAATGTGTCACAAATTGTTGCAAGATACGAGCAAGTGTAGGTATGGTCTCAAAATTTTTGAATGTTGTCGTCAGATTCAACCATCTATACTTGATGCCATTCGAAATGTAAATCAAAACATTCCGTATACCTACCTAATTTACGAACACGACGACGCGACGTCCAATACTTTCAATACAATTTTATTATCAACTTCGGCTGCAGATAACATTAAAAATAGTACAAACTTGTATCACGTTTACGTGTGTTATCTCCTGTAGTAGGTATACAAATTAAACTAAATCATATATAGGTATACAACTACCTACTCAGTTCTTCTGCAATTATTTCGGACAGTGTTCTTATGTAGGTACTTATTCGTTTTAATGAAACCCTTTTGCGTTTTAGGTGATACCTTATTTAGTGCGCTGCCGAATGCACTTGACCTGTGAATTTCGAGACAATGTTTAATACCCGGATGGCGCTCCGCATGGCGTAGTCGTCACGGGTCAACGGTATCCAGGACTGTCAGGTCTTGCACAGAAATGAAAAATAATGCCGGTGCCGAATCTTTTAAGAAGGGGTAATATATAAAGTGAATGTAAGGTAGGCGCGCGATTCAGTCGTACCGCGGTCGACAGCGTAGCAGCGGCCGACTCGACAACACCGGTTACCACGATTCATATACCTACCTACATATCTAGTAGATATAATATAACATAATATATATTCAGGTGAGCGAAATCACCACCGGGCACGACTACTCAATCGAGTACTCGTCGGCGACGAGTCCCTTTCGCGCTTTTAACTATCGGAGTTGTTCCTGGCTAGCCGCGCAGTCACAACACGGAGAGCAAACGCTAAAGCCGTCGCGACTTCTCGCCTGCCTTTCGCCCGCAACGCTCGCGCTCGCGCTACGCTCCTTGCTAACATTGCCGTTGCCGCATGCAACCCGCGTAACTTATCGCATCCACAAAACTGCTACTTAACCAGGTTCAATGAGGTAAGTCTAACATTCAATATTATTTATAGGTACATAGTTTTGCATTGTTTTTGTTTTATATGTGCTTTGCGATGCGATAAATTTTATTTTTTTAGTAAATCTAAATCAACATTAAATTTTGTGTTTAACTTTAATGAAAAGATATCTTAAAATTAGTAACTTATCGACAAAAGAAACATAAAAGGATGTATGTTTGATAAGCGCTTGTAACAATCTGTAGGTACACTTTTAAGTAAGAAGAATAATGTGTTAAGTGATAATAAATAGTTCACGTTTATATTTTTGTTCCGCAACATTTTGTTTCGTAGTTTTCTGTATTCTTTCTCCTAGCAAATTGTGAATCAACCTAGAGTGATTTATCGTAATTGAATATCAATCTTGTGATATGTACAGAAGAAATTGGCGTGTGTGACGTGACGTTTTAATAACTTGTAATTTACACTCTAACTAAACAGTCTAAACAATGGAGTTGCCTGAGATGTCGTATCGCTCTTACTACGTATACGTACCTACGTATCTTAAAGACTCGTGTTCATTATCTTAGTTACAAATTAATTTAATGATGTCTTACGTAAAGTTTTTTTTTTCAATAATACGTTTAACGACGCACATAAGTCAAACGAAAAAATACTTAAAAGCTACGTAATTGATTCCGTCGAGCAAATAATGATTTTGTGTTGTAAAAGTGATTTGTAGTTAGTGTACCTAGTCGAATACAATTTTCGTGTCTTATTATCATAAACTAATTATTTCCTTTTATTGATTTAGGAATTATTATATTAGTGTTGGGTACACATTGTTTTATTTTCGAACATACCTTCAAAACTGATGATTTTCCAATTCGATTTTAAAACGTTTGTTGCTAGTTGCTACTACAATGTAATTCAATTTATATATAACTATAGTACTTAATAGTGAAGTGGGTTCTGGGTGCTGGTGAGCGTCGAATTCTTTATAATTTATTATTATTAAAAACATAGTTACGGCTGTTTACCCAGATTTGTGAAAGTAACAAAATAAACTGATTAAAAGAACAAACTGAAAGTAGGTATCATGAAACATAACTTACAATCTAGTAGCTTAATTCTTTACTTTTTGTTCGTGTTGTTATTTATCAACTAGCCTATGCCCGCGGCTTCACTCCCGTGTACTTACCCGGTGTTCGCGTTTTTTGATTATATCGCCGGTTCTGCTCAACCGATTGTAATCAAACATGCTTAATATTTTAAGTCTGACTAGAGCCTGTGTAGTGTAGTAGTTTGTGAGTCCTTCGTCATAAAGAGACAAGAATTCCAAAATAAATATTTTATATTCAGAGTCACTCATAGTTATAACATAACTCAAGTATTTTTTTATAAATATCTCCAATGTACAGACTATAGGTACTTTTCAATTTTATGATAGCATAGTATAGATGCTAAAGTGGCCGACTGTATTGACGCATATGAAAGGTGATAAACCACAGAACTAATACAATTAGTGATAAACAGAACAGCTCTAATAGCTCATCAAACACTTGCATACCTTATAGGGTTTTCTTGTGATCCTACACTTTGTTAAAAACAACACAACATTGTGATTAGATCACCGAAGTTAAATTTTGAAAAGTTTTATGAATTTACCACCTATTGCGTTCCTTAGGGGTGAAAAATATTCCGGGGTGCAAAAGAGTTTTGGGCTACCTTGGGCGCTTGAAGACCCGACACGGCGTGTGATGTAAGTCGGTTCGATTCCGATATAACCGCGCCCGCTGGCCGTGGGGATTTCCGCACGAAAAAAAGTTGAAAAATGTTTCCAGTGCTGTGATGACGAGGGGTATATTATTAAAAATTCTGCCACGGTTTGAAGTTAATTTCAAGTTTGTAGGTTCTACATTGATGAATCAATCAGGGCCAGCAATTATATAAATAACTAACCTCTGCCTGCGGCTCGGTCGGTATTCGTGTTTTGACTAGGTACGAGTATATCTCCGGTTCTGATATCAAGCATGCGTAGAGTTTTAGTCTGGCCCAAACCTTTAAAAACATCGCATCAAAATCCGTTCTGTAGTTTTTGCACACATTGCGAACAAACAGACAAATAAGACAAGACTGCCAATAAAAATATATTTGTGTTCAGAATCGTTCATATAACATAACCCAGGTTTTTTTAAGTAAGTAAATTTTGTGTGTTTTACTAGATTTTTAAGTCAAACATTTTATTGTCTAAAAGTGGCTATTGAAATTGTTCTACTTCTGATTGTTCTTCGAGACTATTGACTTCACTAACATACAGTACAGTTACTTAGGTTGTGACAATATTCTTCGAGTACCTATTATTGGACACTACTTAATTTGCATGCCAATCATTAACATCAATCAATTAGTTTACAAAGGAAAATGTATTGAAGTAAGTAAGTATATTTTCCGCGTTTTGGAACATATATTACAAGGTACTGGTTACGATATGCTTATTTTAGTCTAGATAGATATTGTAGTTTATATGTGCCCCTTAGTCCCTGATCCTCCGCTTTCCGCAACCAGTATACCTTTCATGTCGACAGTTAATCCCTCCTCGTGTGACTATTATTGATATTCACCCCCCTCTAGGAAAATGGAAGTGTAATGGCCAAGATGCAAACCCGGGACCTCCCAATCGTAAGACCGAGTATACCAAAGCTGCCGACACTCATCAACGTAAATTTCTTAGAGTGATATTTTAACTGAAAAAAAATGACAAGAACATTAAATTTCAAGTGTATCCTTCACACCGTAAGCATTTAGCAAACACAAGTTCGCCATACTGGGATTTGCCTAGACGTATTATTTACAGTACCAATTTTCATATTCGGGTAACCGGACTAACAGACTTACCGGAGCTGCGGTGTTTAATTTATTTCGAGTGCGTTTTCAACGAGCAGAGCGAAATGGAAATGTGAAGTGAACCCTAGCCGTCAATACTAAATTGACATAAACCGAAACCAACCTATAAATAATAAAATAGAATTGTCTGTTTGTAATATTAAAATAACAGGTTTTAAATAAACGCTTGTGTGTATAATGTACGATAGGTACATACCGATAAAATAAAAAGAACGCTATTTTAACTTAATTTTTGTCATCTTATACTATATAATTCAAAGTCCTGACTGACCTAGAGACAACGCACAGCCTAAACCGCTGGTCGTAGAGACTTGAAATTTGCAGAATATGTGTGTTTTGATGCGTAGAGGTGTACTAAGAAAGGATTTTTTAAAATTCGAACCCTAAAGCCCTAAAAAGGGCTAAAAACGTGCTTTTGCCAGAACTCAAGAATGGCTGAAAAGATTTTCATGATCTATGATTTTTTGAATTTGTCTCCGCCTCAAATAGCATATAACATAATTAAAAATATATGATTCATTCAGGCAAATTAGTAATAAAAAGAAAATTAGATGTTGCAAACGTTTTTATCGCCATCTATAATAGTTGTCATAGCAACAGGAACTAAAATTGACTTTGTCTAAATTTTCATAGAGTAATATCCTTTACTTCTTTTTCCTCAAAAGTAAATAGAATGTATTAATTTTTAGGGTTCTGTGCCTGATTAGGAAAAAAACCCTCTTCGTTATCCTTACCTCTTCGTTATCCGTCTGTCTGCCTGTCAAGACCTCTTTCTTAAGAACACGTAGAGGCATCAAGTTGAATTAGATAAAAGGAATGTTGCGGATAATGCTTGGCATTAAACGAAGCGTAATATCCAAACTGTGGTCTCACTATCGACTAATAAGTGGCTTGACCTACCATCTCCTGGCCTGCACTCATGGAGGACGGAGGTTGTTAAGTTACCTTCGGCAACGTTAGTGAGTCACCTGCACCGCAATCGGAGAGTTTTAGGAAGCCGTACCTTATTTTTCGTGCGGAAATCCCCACGAATCTCTCCCCTCCTCTGGCCAGTAGGAACGTAATATCGGACTTGACCGACTAAAGTCGAACTCCATCTTGGGTCTACAGACGCCGAAGTTTAAGGTAACCCTAGACCCTGAGCTATCCAAGGCTTACTGATGGGCATGGCTGTTTTGGTGAGTTCCTGCATTGCGTAGGCAGGGTGCTGACGTTTGAATGCCACCATTGCCAGGGCTGATCCGTGGGCACACCACCTCTTCATACACTGGTAGAGTCTCCAGAGTGGATAGAGTGGCGCCATGTCCTAGAAGCAGACGCCGGTGGGGTAAGCCTCACGGTGAGGTCCCTGGTGCCGACCATGGTCACCATAGAGAGTATGTGGAACGCCACCGCTTTTTTTGCGAAGCAGTAATGCGCGCAGAAGTGGTGGTGGAAAAGCTACGGGACAGATCTAGCACTCCCCCGTGCCGATGAAGGCGCACCGGGCGGCGTAGTTCGCAGAACCATCTACGTCCTCCGTGAGTGCGGGCCTAGGGTGACGGTCGAGGCTAACTGTCACCCTAGCAGAAGCAGACCCAGGGTGGCAGGGTGTTATATTTCCACGCGCGCTTTTTTATAGAGATGGGGGATTTAGATTCCTAATAACACGTCGAGGTCGCCAGTGCCGGTGGTCGGAACCGATTGGGGTTTCTGGGACATCCTTTCTAGGACACACCAGATTCCTCGATCACACAGGCATTGGTAGGACTCCAACATACCAACCTCTCCGTTGGCTCCGTTGAGGAGAAGCCCGACAGGGTTTTTGCGCATGAAAAAAAGGGGTATTTCCCTTTGGCCTAGAATCCAGATATTTTGCAGAAGGCAAAACCTTATAGCATAAGTACAGGGAAAAGTCTGGAAAGCATAAATATTACCTACTTCACCAAAAAAAAAATGTATGTCTGTCATTCAAGACAAGAAGCCCCCTTTTTTGTCGTGCGGAAATCCCCCTCAACCCAATTTTGTACGGAACCCTGCGTGCACGAGCCCAATTTGCACTTGACCGGTATTTATTAGTATATCCTCTTTCTTTACTTTCATGAACTTCTTGAATGTTAAATCAGGTTGTCAAATGTCAATGTCTGTAGCAAGATTTTAATAATAAAAAAATCAGATTTTCGGAAATAAATAATGTATTGTGAACTTATTTGAAATAGTGCATCGAATGTGAAAGTGCAATGCAACTATGATGAAAGGGTTTTTCAAAGGGCCTCTTCCGAGTCACACATACTTTGGCCAGAGCAGCTATCTAATCCCCATAAAATCTAGAAGACAATGAAAAAGGATAATTATGGTAAATAAACGGGCTTTGGCCGCGATGCATGGCACTGTACTTTGAAGGGTTTGATAGAACTTGAGATGAAATGAATACGTTTAGCTGCAACCACTGATTGCGAAGGAATAGACATTGAAAGTTAGTACGGGCAGTCCCTTAGCTTAAAAAAGACTTGGTGGCGATAGCCAACATTCACGCGGGCGGAGCCGCGCGCGGGTACGCTAGTAGGTGACATAAGGCGTAACATAGGGTTTCGCGCAAAGTAATTAAAATCTTAAAAATCTAAACCCATGGGGTTAAAGTGGCCTGGCGACACCCAGGATGCGTGAAGTGACCGATCATTCGCGTACTGTGTCCTTTATTAGTCACTTACTGTCCCGAGTAACTTCATTCCGCCTTAGGATCAAGTTTATTGCTTGCCTTATCAGCTGAATTAACTACGGACACCGTGGTTCCCACTACCGAAGGGTGTGAGGAAAATTCTCGTATTGCCTGGATGCCCAATACCTTGCGAAGTGTAGGAGCAAAAACTGAAAGATGGACCCCGGGGTCAGATAAAATGGTATCTGATGCAATCTAGACCTAACGATTGTTTATTTTTAAATTATGCAGAAGCTCTTCAGTTTTCAATATTGCTCTGCATTATTATCTTTCAGATGCACTGGCGGTATAATTTCATTCTCCTAACAACAACTGACAACAAAGGTTGTCTTTGAGGGATTATTTTTCTATTAACAAAGGTACGCTTCAAAGGCAACCCACGCGAGTATTATAAAACACAAATAACTAGTTGGTATTCGTCGAAACGCCCTTAGTGAAATCTATTTTACAATTAAAAATTATGATAAAGAGAATATTATGGTAAAATACTTATTTAACCATAATTCTAGATAAATTATGTTGTGTGTTGCGTATAGGTAAGTATTATACTTACTCAAAGACACGCCGCGCCGGGGTCGTTTATAAAACTAATAAAATATGTATCTAGGTACTTATCGCGCGTGGGTGCTTATTCCCTATGTCACACAGGTTGAAATTTCAAAACTCTTTAGAGGATATTCATTCATTATCAAACGCCTATAATGATACAAGGTTTTATGCCGATAGGTATCTTCGAAAATGACGGACTTTCATAGAAACTTTCATTGCATATTTTGAAACCCTTCAAGCCCTTTTACGAATCGCGTGGCCTTGTGTCAAATGTCTTTTTTAAGCTGTAGTCCATCTCTGTATCAAAATTGGTTCAGTCGTTTAGGCGTGGAAGCGTGAGAGACGCAATGTTACTTTCGTATTTATAATATTAGGTAGGTAATGTAGGTATGGATTTAAAAATAACTGGCATTATCGTCAATAGATATTCATTAGTTTCCAATCGATTGGCTCCGAAGCGCAGGGCAGTTATAATTATAATCTACTGCAGGTCGCTTCACGTAAGTACGTAAATAAAATGGCGGTCGATATCCTAGATATGCAAGGATGCAAGGGTATATTTAAAAGTACAGCAGATTTTTTTAATGTAGGTAATGCACATTCGCATTTCATCGGTGTAAGCAATTATTAGTAGGGTATACCGCTGTCGTTCAGGGTTGGGTGTATACAAATCGATAGCAAACATAACCGATTCGGATAGAAATTAATGTAAGTATGATCGATCGAATTACCTATTATGTTACTGGTTTAGTAACTCGTTTGCTAACTTACGATTTGCCATATCAACCGATTAATCCTCACCACTAAACTAAACCTAACCTCATTACTTTTAAGGACGTCTCGTAGAAATTAGAACGCTAGGTATAATCCGCGCGCGATGAAAATGTGAAGGAACCTTGTCAAAGTAAATCGAAAATGACAGTTCTCACGTAGCGTTAGCGTGTTAACACCGACTTTGTTCTTGATTGAAATATCTATCAAATGCCAGAACTATTTCGCGAGATTGACTACTCAAGATTTTACCCCTTTTTCCACTCATTATTAATCTTTAATCTATATAAATAAAAATTAATTGCAATTCTGTTAGTATTGCAAAAACTCGAGAACGGTTGAACTGTTCTTACCTGTCAGACATTTGATGTTGGTCCTATCTCCTATCACTGTCGTCGTCGTCGTTTCGGTATTTTTCGCACGATTACATGTAGATCCATGTAGATCAGATAAGAAAAGGCGGCATATTAAAGATAGCTGTTGCCCGCGGCTCCGCCCGCGTGGACGTCGATTTTCGCGTTTTATTGCCGGTTCTAATCAGCCGATTGTGATCAAATATGTGTAAGATTTTGAGTCTAACCAAGAACTTTCTAATAAAAAAAAACCCATCAAAATCGGTTCAGTTCTTTTTACGTCCATCGATAGCGATAAAAAATACCAAACGGATTTTGATGCGGTTTTTTTTTAAAAAGGTCTTGCTTAGACTAAAAATTTACCGTATGTTTGGTTGTAATTGGTTAAGTAGAACCAGAGATATGACCAAAATGACCTAAAAACGAAGCGCGGGCGAAGCCACGGGTTTCAGCTTGAATAAAAAGTAGCCTATGTGTTGCCCAAAACTATAAACTATAATCGTACCAAGTTTGATCAAAATCCCTCCAGTAGTTTCTATTCTTGCGCGCACAAAAATTTGCGGACAAAAAGACAATCATACAATATTATAATTATTATAAATCTCGCATTCAAAATTAAACTCATTTAGAAATCTAGTCGCACTAAAAATACAGCTTCGTTTTGTGAGCTTCGACATGAGTTTGCCGACGCTACGGCTAGCCGGCGGCCCACTTACGTCTCAGTTCCAAAAGGTAGCATCACATTTTGATCGCGCGCGGATTATACCATATTATAAACTAATTGTAACATTTTGAACTGAAATAGGTATTGCGCATTATGACATTTACACTAGGTCCATTCAACTGGATCCATGGTCCCAGTTGGACTTAATCCAATTTGGAATAAGTCGAGTGGGTCCATAGGCAAATTTTTCGATTTCATGTTCGAATCACGAAGAAAATTGTTTAAGGTTGTCAATAGGCATAATAATTTATATTATACATTATTACTGTGCCCTGTGCTTTGAGAACCACTGGTGGTCATATTGCTAGACAATCTAATCCGAGTAGTACCATAGTTCTCATGCAGCTCACATGTAATATTATTAAAACATGAACGTTCGAACGAAAACTATAAATCTACCGTGGCTGGGTAGCATTTTTCTCACCCGTATAATCACGGTACCACGACATTAGAGCTCAAGTGTCGATAGCTTAGTAGTTAAAATGGTCGGTCTCACGAATAATATTTCCCGGATACGAATCCGGATACCGACATGAACCCACTCAGCCGGAGGAGTTAACGGGAATGCTAATAATTTCGGTTTCTTTTCTAGTTACAGAAATAATAACTGGGGAGTACCTACCTATAATATTGTCTTTGAATGCGTCACGCCAATAGGCAATAGGCATTAAATGGAGTTCAAGTTAGTTTTGTTGCAGTTGCAAGTGGTGACATCACATCTGGCAGAAAACGCTAGCTATAACACTTCTATTATTATTTATTAGTTCTGTGCTTTCTAGTAAGTACCTACTCCCATATATAAAGTAAACGAGCCGTTAATTTAATAGGGTACTTCTCGTAAGGCTGTAAGTATGTTTTACTCACGCGCCTTGTATGTATACACAGACTTGTTTATTTTTTATTCTGCTAGTGCTAAATCCGATCAACTTGGCCAATTAATGGTACGGAATGGAAGTCGATGTGTGATTGTTGCCGTTTACTTGGTTATTTGAAGTTCTAAGAACCTTTTTGTTGGATGTTTACTTCGCGGGTTCTTCTGCGAACTAAAGCTTCTCGGCAGCTCGACTGTGTAATATATCAAAACCCAGTATCTGCATAAAAATAAATTTTAGGCGAGAGTCGAAATACGTTATAAGTATCTTTGACAGCGCCGTTTTAAAAATTCTTATCGTACATTCTTGGGAGTGATGGTTAGCGATATCATAATATGATCATATATAATGATAGCTTTTGTTACTCTGGTACGCAGAAGGATGGTCAATGTCTATAAGATCGAAAAATGGAGAAAAATATGTCAGATACTAGGTTTTTAAATTGTACAGCTTTAGCTTCTTGGTAGTAACAAAGTAGATACTTCACTTTATTAATTAGGTATGTTAAAAGACGATCCCAAGTCAATACGTATCAGTACGATACGTACCAAAGCCGATACCAATATAGGTATGCTATGCAGGGTAAGACCACTCCTGTTACATCATAAACTACCTTAATTGATTGCATCATAGTAGCTCAGCCACAGCAAGCATGGCTGGCATCGCCTTAACAGTACCTGTCTAAATCTGTAATTTTAGTTATTTGTGAATTTCTCTTATTTGGTTATTTTTTATTATTTATTTGAATAGTAGTACTCTAGTACCTACTAGTTCTTAACTGAAATGAGTAGCCTTCTCGTTCTACTCCTCCAGCTAAGATGAAATGCTTATGTCTGTACTTAGCGGGTTCCATCTCCATCTTCACCATTTCGGTCTCACACACCATGCGTACAAGTAGTGTTAACACAATTTGATGCGGATGATAGGAAAGTTAAATACTTAGAGGCAGAATACGGCACGGTCTCGACTAAGCGTACTAATTCGCCCGCCCCCTGGAAATTTCACATAATAGGTATAACGCTCTTTTCCGTTTCTTTCTGGACCGTGCATTATTTGCTTAGTATTTTATTTGACTAGTCGTGCAAATTGTAGGAAACGCAGTTGTATTATATTTCATTATAGGCGGTTATTTGTATTGCCGGAACAGTGCCGCGAATACGAGTAGGTATAACACAAAGTATAAAACTATTTTTTTCGAGTAGGTAAGACACGACGGTATTTCCCGTCCAAAATCAGCTGTCCGACTGGGGTAGTACCTCCACCCTACAGAAGACCGCGGCCATAATAACCATCGTGTTGTGTTCCCGCCGGTAGATAAGTAGGGTAGCCATAGCTCACTGTATTCCTCCTCTCCCCACCCCTTCCTAGCCTCCCCACCTCTTCATAACCCTCCCCTTGCCTTCAGGGTAGGCAGCGCGTGTGTGTCACCCTAAGTGATGCACACGTCCATAGGCCAAGGTGACCGCTTCTCATCAGGTGGGTCGAGTGCTTGTCTGCCACCTGTTATTTTATAATACACAGATCCCGACATTTAAGTTACTTTTCATTCGTCATTTCGGAAGTGTTCGTAACGATTTGTATGTTATATAAAAAGCTTTCTAATTTTTATACACTCGAGAGCAATGAATCCGGGTCACTTAAAGAATCCTAAAAATCTCGGAAACTAAAAATGCTAGGTTAATGCAATAAATTGTATTTAATAGACAATGTAATACTCCTTAAATGAAGGTATTAAAACTTCTTAGTTATTGTAAAGTTATATCATAAAAAAATCAAATTTGAAAAAGGGCCACTTTCGAAGATGGAACTACGAAATTACAGCATTTGGTTTTGCTTTTGTTTGTAATCTGTCATTTATGTGGGTACATAAACCATGTTGATAGTGCTCTATATTCATTATTCAAGCTGAAATTATGTCGCTTACGCCTGAAGAATGCACCAGAATACTTACAATGCTGGAAACCGGCCGGAGTCAGCGCGATACAGCCAGGACTGTCGGTGTGTCGCTGTCAACAGTACAAAGAGTTCTCCGACGTTACGAAGAAACTGGTTCTAACCTACGCAGACCAGGAACGGGCAGAACCAGGTGTACCACAGCACGAGAAGACCGATACTTGGTGAACACCATGCTTCGAAATCGCTTTCTCACAGGAACTGAACTCACCAATCAGTTCCGACGCCTCGGAGGAAGTAACCCAAGTGCATGGACAGTAAGACGTCGGCTTGCTGAATCTAACTTAAAACCCCTTAGACCTGCAAACGGCCCTAAACTGGAGCGTGGGCATCGTATTTCGAGACTAAGATATGCCCAGAGCCACGTAAATTGGAGTATTGAAGATTGGTCAAAAGTTATGTTCTCCGACGAATCAAAATTTATGCTCTACAAGCACGATGGAAGACACAGAGTGTATCGAAGACCAGGGGAAAGATTCAAGCAAGCATGCATCGAAGAAAAAGTAGCCTACGGTGGTGGGTCTGTACTTGTGTGGGCCGGAATTTCTTCTGAAAGTCGCACAGAGCTGGTGATCATAGAAAACGGCTCTTTAACTAGCGTAAGATATGTGGAAGAAATCCTCAATGATCACGTTGGTCCATTTATGGTCAATTTAGGTGAGGATGCTATATTTATGCATGACAATGCCCGACCTCATACAGGTAGGATTGTGAATGACTACCTTCAAGAGATGAACATTACTCGTATGGAGTGGCCAGCGCGCAGCCCGGATATCAACCCGATCGAGCATGCTTGGGACGAGCTAGGCAGATGCGTAAAACAACGAAACCCTCCCCCAATCACGCTTCGTGAGCTCAAAATTGCTCTCACAGAGGAATGGGAGAATATTCCCCAAAATCGTATAAGGAACTTGGTGTACAGCATGCCAAACCGCGTAAACGCAGTAATGGAAGCACGAGGAGGCAATACGAAGTATTAAAATTCAAGAAAATCGTAATAAAGTTCAAAAATTTCATGTTTCCTATTTTTGTTTTAAGGAGAGATCAGCAGTTTTTTTCTTTATGTAATTTTGTGTTAATAAAATGTATGGTGACTCATATTTTTTTTACTTTCATTTAAGGAGTATTTATTACATTGTCTATTAAATACAATTTATTGCATTAACCTATCATTTTTAGTTTCCGAGATTTTTAACATTCTTTAAGTGACCCGGATTCATTGCTCTCGAGTGTATTTATCTACTCAGGTGTTCTTTTTCAAGAATTCGGGATAAATATTCGATCTTACGAAAATATCACCGAGCGAAGCTTATTACTTAGCCGTAATGTAAGTCACTCCTACCACACTTATACCGCAGAAAGATAAACAGGGTGAGCAGGGGCATTACCTATTCACTAACTTTATAATAACAGTAGGTAGTATTTTATCATTCTATTCTATAATAAGCTTTATTCATACGATATAATTTTTATTTTATTTTATTTTCAAAATCAATTCATAGCAGTGATATTGAATAAATCGTAATATATGTCCAATTACACAAGTGTATTTCGAAGGTCGCAACGCAACAGATGTGTGCTGATTTCATTGACATTAAATGTTCTAGAGTAGTTATATTCATTGAATCTCCACAAATATAGATCTCATAACAATCTCTTTATCTTCAGAGATTCTTATTTACCATTCCATCATCGTAAATCTGCCGTCAGTAGTAAAAACAGTCATAAGTAGGTATTATTGTAGATTTTTCAAAGGCATGGACTCGTATTCAGGCGCAGATATCGATTTTATAAAGCTGAAGAGTTTGATTGTTTGTTTAGTTGAACGCGTTAATCTCAGAAACTATCGATTCGATTAGAATTTTTTTTAGTGTTGGATACTTATTTGTCGAGGAAGGTGAATGATCTCGCTACTACCCAGAGGGACGGATTTCCATATATTAATGTATTATGGGATAAATTGGTGCTACAAGGACGAAGTATTGCACAGGCGAAGCCGAGGACGGCAGTTAGTAGTTCAATAGATAATAACTTTTTCTTTTGCGTTTTCACCTTAGCCTACCTAAGCGCGAGCGAGAATCGAATTCAACCAAACAAACATGCTTCAGCTTTATATTATTAGTACCTACCTACCTATAAGAATAAATATTGTACACAGCATAATAAATAGGGAAAGCAGCACAATGCATGCCTTATCGCTAGGAGCTCAAGCCGTACTTTGGATTTATTTCTACTTTAGGGGAGACTGAGGACACTTGATCCCCCCTTTTGTTTTTTATCCCTAATTTTTTTATTGAGTATCCGTTTAAAAAGCCGTTGGTACTGAAATACGTGAAATTTATTTACTCATAATTGCTATGAGAACCAAAGATATTAATGTCTAAATTTCGTAGTTATTTGACTAAAAGCAATAATAGGGAATTGTATCATGTGTCCCCTATATATGCAAGACTTGATCCCCCCGGTCTGGAAGACGATCTTGGGGGATCAAGTCTCCCATATTTAGGGTGACATGATACCATTATTACCAAGGCGTTAGATAAAAAATGTCTTAAAAATAGAATAAACTTTTATTTAGTTTCGAAATCACTTAATTCTTTATAAATCTATGCAGCTTCTTTAGTTTTGTAGACTCTGGGCATATTGATCTGCAATGAATTGAGGAAAAAAAAGCGAGGGGACACTTGATCCAGGTGGATCAAATGTCCCATAATAGAGTGTACCAAGTATACCCCTAGCTACTTGAGGTTATAAACAAAAATATTTTGAAATGTCTATTATATAGCCACTTTTATAGGTAAAAAAACGATAATGATATATGTAATGACTCGTATTAAATTCATACACACGTAAAAGTCCTATTTTAAAGATATGTTTGGTCGAAGTGAAAATTCACCAAAGTTTACTTTTTGCCGCAGCAATCACTTGGTCGCCCGCCATTTACCCAAGTCTCAAATGTAATAAGTGTAACAACTATAGAAAGTTATTGGGTATCTTAAACAACAGATGCTGCCAATATAGAAGTAGATACGGCCTGTACAAGTTCCGTAAATCTTGTGTACCTAGTCTCCCGTAAGGATCAAGTATCCTCAGTCTCCCCTATAGCATAACTAGGTATAAAGTGAAAATAAATCTAAAGGATGGATTTTCTTATAAGTAGTTCAACTTTGTACCTACTGTATGCAAGGTTTTGCCCATAAATTCTCACGTCCCAGTAACACCTGGGCAACCTGGGTTCTTTTTATTCGTTTTGACTTAAAAAAAATAATATGAAGAGAATTCTCCTCAGTGAGAAAGTATCAGGAAGAGTTCGTTCCGGTACGGAAGGCGGAAAATATTGTAGGTACCCATGCATTGTACCTATGTCATGTCATAAGGTCGTACCCTTGTGTAACCAACACCAGGGTGTAAATTCGGTGCTCATAATATACGAGATTATATTAAGAGTGATTTCAAATTTCTTCCCATCAGGTGGGCCGTGTGCTAATCTGCCACCTAAGTAGTATAAAAAGAGTGATTTCAAAAGCGTTTCTTCTTTCAAATTTCAATTGTTACTTTATTATTATAATTCAGTAAACCATAATTAAAAAATTGATGAGATACAGATTATACTACAATTTGTAAATATATTGCTTTTAGCGATAAGACCTCCCATTTCTAAATCATTTTTATTGCATTTTCTATATGTACAGGTACTTATGCATATTTTGATTGATGTAGGTAAATAGGATAAAGATTAAACTTGTATCAACTGAGTATCAACGCCGCGCGCCGCTGCATCCCCGTGGCATCCATTCATGTACCTGTAATTTATTAGTTCTACAATAGTGTGTGTATAGAAATTTGACGGATTTGTTGATATTTGTGATTGCCGCTTCATTCCCCTGGGTAGTAGCGTGATGATATAGCTTATAACCTTCCTCGATAAATTGGCTATCCAATAAAAACATATTCTTTCAAAATTCCAACCAAAATTAGTTTCTCAGATTAGCGCGTTCCACCAAACAAACAAACACTTCAGCTATATAATACCTATTATAAGTAGGCATATCGGTTGTTGTTTTTTGCTTTTTTATGTGGAACTTACGATTAGCTGAAACTAATTTTCAGCTAAGCGTATGCCACATTAATTTTTACAAAATAAGATTTAAGGTTCTTAGACAGTTTCCTTGTATATTACCTATATGGTTTCGATTTTCCTCATACCGTTCCAGTTAAGAAAAACACGATGTTTTAAGTACTTACCCAAATGTGTGGACGAAAAAAACCGTTTATTTTCCTGCTCCATATCTTTGGAATTAAACACACAGGGAAACGCTACCGGAAACTTAATACAAGTGATAGTATTGAATAAATAAAATGTTTAGCCATTTTTTTGGTTGACTCAATTAAAAAATGTTTAAATTGTAGATATTATTAGCATAATTCATGCGCAATCGTGACAATTAAGCTAAAAGAAACAATAATTTTATTAAGAAATCATCACTTTACCTAAAAAAAAGTGAATGCCGAAATAAAAATATCGTAATGAGGTTCAAACGTCGACGTTCCTTCAAACAAACAAGCTCGTCAGCTCAATCGGTTATGCATTCAAATTTAACCGATAATAGCTTTTATAAAAACAATTATGCCACATGTCAGTGTTATTACACTTACTGCGTTACGTAAGTCGAGATGCGCAATACGGACCGGTAGTAGGAGCATTCCTTAGAACGTTTTGCATTTTTATTTTACACCTTTGTAAAGGCGCGTATAGATAGTCGATATATTATAATAGCGATCCTTCGCGTTTTACTGACAGGACCGCGCGAGTCGCAAGTCGCAACATTCGTAAGTATGGCGCACACTGGGCGACAGGCGAAAGCGACAGCTTGGCGTCTAGACGCAACGATGCGATGTCGCGGCGATGTTGTCGCGGCGCTGTCGCCGCGTCTAGACGCCGAGCTGTCGCTGACGCCTGACGCCCAGTGTGTTTACCATGATGAGAAGATTGCGATTACCTAATCGCATCCTAAGTAGCAAGCACGAGTTCGTACTTATTACAGTTTTGCGTGTATAAAATAAATAAATTACTTAAGTGAGAGTTTGTAATGATTTACCTTTCAGGAAATAGAAACTGAGTGATATAAAAATTTGCCATTGACGATTTTATAAAGATAACTTGTCGATGTCCGCGGCTTTGCCCGTGCGGAATTCTAATCCAATGCAAGCTGCTCATGGGAACCTATTCCAGGGATAAAAATTCATTTCGTTCATGATTTTCTAGCTAGGTGTTACTTAACTCGGAATAGTTAATTTTCTGCCTATCTACTATCCCTGTTACCTACTAACATCGAGAGATTTTTTTTTCAGACAAGAAGTTCGGTTTTTTTTTAAATGAAGCTACCTACTTCCTGAGCTTAAAATGAAGATTCCTAATCCATTTACAGATAGTCCTGCAAATGGACTAGGAATCCTGGACTTTATGCTTCGGGGAGTTGGATACTGATCACGTTTCAATTGAGAAGAAATCACTCAAAATTCCTCATATATTATGGATGTAAACCACTATAACCAGCTGACGTATAATCCATCACTTTATAGTCAGTCAACTTTTTTCTTTAAAATATTGCATTAGGTATAATTTGATAAATTCTCAATCGGTAACAAAATGATATAAAAATCTTTTATTGTTTGCCACTGCTCAAACCACTCACGGAATCGCAGCTGACGTTCACAAGGCTTCATGATACGACTTTCTGAAGCATTTTACGAGTTATCGCCCGAGAAACACTTAGTCATGAAAAATTGTTGCTAGCTCACACAGCGCACTCGAGTATTTTTGATAGAAAGAAGTCAGGATAGGAATGATTGGTTTTACCTAACCTAACCCGATGTCGGGTTATCTCGGGTTTCCTCTACCAAAGAAAGAAGACCGCGGCAATAATAACCATCGTGTTGTGTTCCCGCCGGTAAGTAGGGTAGCCAGAGCTCACTGTAAACCTCCTCCTCCCCGCCCCTTCCTAGCCTCCCCACCCTTTCCTCCCTTTCCGTTCAGGGTCGGCAGCGCGTGGGTAACGCCATTGGTGCAGAAAACGTCCATAGGCCACGGTGACCACTTCCCATCAGGTGGGCCGTGTGCTTATCTGCCACCAAAGTGGTATAAAAAAAACAAACTAACCCGGATTTCGGGTTAGGTTGGGGATAAACCAAAGCGTCAGTGGTACGGCAGCTTGTCATGGTGCAATTCATTGAACACTGATTTACAAAGAAATTACCGCAGTTTTTAGAAAATAGGGAAGAATTCTTAAACTACTTTATGTTAGTTCAGAATACGTTCGACTGTGGTGAATATTATCTTCCGTATATCTACTTAAGTCCCTGACAAGCAGTTTCCCTATTTCAAACAGTATCTACAGTAAAGTTTTCATGTCCAATCTAGTAGATATTGAAATGTTACGATCTAAGTACAAGTGGAAAGTTATAACTATCTTGACTCGTCGTAGCACCAGTTTACACTAGATGAAGCGAAATCACGATCTTATCGAACGGTAGAAATCAAACTAGACTTGTATTGACAGTTTCTATTTATTTTTACGATGTTGACTAATGGAGTACCTACCTATTCGCTTTAATGCATGTTCGCAATATCGATAAACGTTTAGCGTTTTAATGTAGACCACAAATTGTATTTGTTTTCGCTGATTACAAATCGCGCTTTTTACTTCAACAGAACACGCTAGTATCCCAGCAGAAAAGTAAGAATGCAATTACCACTTCTGATGCAAAGGATGCACAATGGGGAGATTTTCAAACTTAGCCTTAGTACCCTTTTTAGGGTTCCGTAGTCAAATGGCAAAAAACTGAATTACAGATTCGTCATATCTCTGTCTGTCCGTCCGTATGTCACAGCCACTTTTCTCCGAAACTATAAGGCCTATGGGCTCGTATATACCTAGTTAGTTGCTGATGTTACTTGCTGCTACGGAACCCTTCATGGTCGAGTCCAACTCGCACTTGGCCGGGTTTTTCTAGTCTAGAACGGCTAATGTAAATAACAAATTATCAAATTTATATTATCGAATTAGGTTCGGTTTCAACACGTGAACGATTCTAAAAGTTTTTTAATTATTAGAATGATAATGATTCAAATAAACTGAAAAGTTTTAGTAGGTGGATTAGTTTTTTGTTACAAGAATAGCATCCAAGATAATTCTATTTGATTGAGGTAACCTAAATCGCCTTCATTTATTGATAATATACAATTTTTACATATACTCACTTCTACTATCAGCTAATAAATGACTGACGTATTATTATTACTCTAGTACCTATGTTTCGTGCTCTAAGAAGTCGATAATAAATAAAATTGATACTGGAATTAGCAGGTTTGCATGTAGTCACGGCCTGTGCTGAGTTGACAGGGTTCTCTCAAGGTCTTTATATTTTCTTGGAACATTACTTGTTAAATGCAAGTATAACACCGAGGATTTCTATTTGAAAGCGAGATCTATAGCACTACCGGTTAACTTATTCAAGCAACTTCGTGAAATAAGAAAATAAAGGCATTTGCCGGGTCATAAAAGCGCGAGGGCGCTTATTGTCATAGTACTCTACTTATACATTAGATGATGGCCTCTTCAGCATTTTTTTTATGTTGCACGTTGCAACTTGCGATCGGCTATTTACAATTTTTCAGGTTGTCTGCGTCAAGAAATTTCTTAATGATTTTCCCGACAATCTGCTTTGTATATATTTTTAAAAGAGTCTAAAGAGATTGTGGAAGTACCGAGTTTTCCGAATTATAGAAATCAACTTAACTTCCTATGAGTACACAGATAAAAACGTTCCCATACAGATACTTCGCTGCACAAACTATTAAAATGCAGTAAATGTAAAAAACTTCTGTAATTATAATGGTGTACGCATCTCTCTACAAACGTACACTTTCATAGATACCGTTTTCCACAACATCGTGGTGCATTTCTAGAGTAATTGTCCATCGTTTATCACATGCATCTCGTTAACAACAGTTGCATTGGATTTCTACAAAAAGAAATGTTACGCATAATAAGTTTCAAACGTGAGTAACACTTTGTACTTACTTACGATGCGGTAAACACGTATGTTTATCAAGTGTAGTCAAGTTAATTATCAAAAAGCCAACTGTGTACCCGGGCGTTAATAACTTATGTTGTTAGTTACCAAGTTTTGATTTGATGTAACTCCCTGATTTACCTAATTCAGGAGGAGTCGAGTCATGGGCTGACGATGTTACTCAACAAATTGTGCGCATCCTACTTAATGGAGGGTAAAACTAATTTACTCCAGTTTCACCGCTATCTTGCTCCACAACTTTGTGCGGAATTTCTACGTAGGTACAGTTTACGCAGACTATCATTGCGGGGCAATAACTAAGAAAGATAGAGGTGTTCTTATTGAAATTTCGTGTTAGCAATTGTTGGTAAGTCATTACCTGTCGTTTGGAGCAGGTACTTACTTGGGTGCTCGTGCATGAGCTGGTTACGAAAGCCACGTTTAAATTTTGTTTGTAAGTAAAAGTCGATTGCTTTACCTGCGACTTCTATACAAAACATGGAAGCCCTGTTTTCTATGGTCACGCTGTAATTTGAAAACAAACGGTTTCATTAGTCTCTTTGTTAAGTTTTATAATAGGTATTGTAGAAAGTTCTTATGGAAGGACATTATAAGAGAATCTGGATATGTATCTTGAAACGCAGGGTACTAATACCTACCTACCAACTTTCCAAGCGTTTGGCTGGATGTGCCTTTATAGATTCGGTATGCTAGAAAGTTCTAATTCTTAGGATATGACGTCAATAGAGTACTGGAATGTGAGTTACTTCATAGATTATGTAAAAAAAGCTAATGGAGAGAGTTCCTTACCTCGAAGATACGATTATCGGCAGCAAGAGAAAATAAGCTAAGACCTTTAACCTAAATGTAAACTAAACATGTCAATAAATACGGGATGTCCCTGGGTTCCCTGGGTAAAGGACAATACCGTGCTAATTACCGAGCTCGAATGGGAAGTCTCGTAAGAAAAACGGTTCCAACTGATTTGTATGATAACTAACATGAGTTTTAAATAAATTCTCACGAGATCGATATTAGAAAAGTGAATAAATTATAGGCAAATGCAATTTATGCAGAACCTTAAGATTATCGCCTATGATAATAGCATGCGACTCCTCGACCTAAAACGTGTAAGAAACTACCTACGACCAAAAACTATTAAGTAGGTAGGTATTTGAAACTTTTCTCTGCCCGTCTGTCATTTTGTATGTTTGAATTGAGTGAACTCTGGAACAGCTGGCTAAGTAAGTGAACTCTATTTGGATTACATGACGTCATATAGGCCATTTTAATTAGGTATAGAAAAAAATAAGAATACGCGTAAAAAATATTAAACCTGGATTTAAGATCATGCGGCCAAAGTCGCGAGCACAGCCTGTAATAAATGAACACCTTTCGTATATGTATATAGTTAATAATATCAGTTTGAATCGATAAGTGACAGTAGACGGAGAAAGCCGTCCGCACTGTTCGCAGTAATGGTAGGTAGGTATATACTTTGCATAAACAGTAGGGCGCTCAAGAGTACGTGTCTACCGCCATAAAGCGAGAATATTTATGTAAAGAAACCGGTAAGGTGTGATACGGGGTCACACACCACGAGTTCCGTACCATAAGCCGTTTATTGAAATACTGTTTTATTCTCCCCCTCTGGCCGTATTTACAAGTTAGGTACAACTGATGTTCAACCAGTTGTCAAAGGAGAAAAAATGCATTTTTAATCAACGAGCTGGCATAACGATAGAATTATATTTTACCGTAGTAATCTAACTAAAGTGAATAAAATACGAACTCGTTAAGATCGAAACAAAATTGCTAGCTATGCCCGCAACTTTGCCTGTGTAAACTTAATCGTACTTTCAAAATCACCATGATAACTTTGGTGACTCTATTTATTTAGTACAACATCAAGTTATTTTAGGTACCTTCTGGAGTACAGCTTTACTTCCAATTCCTAAGGGCGGTCAGCCGCCTCACGCAAATGACTTGCACGCCGCCTCACGTGCCGAATCACGTGAATTCGTACAAATAAAACTGTTCATATACCTATGTATATTTCGTGCAAAAAATACGTTCGATTTGAACGAAACAGTACGTAGAGCGAGCGCCCGTGAAAGGCAGCGTACGTTGTAATAGAAAAGCTTCAATTTCTGCGTAAATAATAATGAGCCCGACATCAGACCTCTGCCAATTAAATTATTATTGATATACTTACGCGCGCTAACTAGTTACAAGGAACCCTGATTGAAATCTTTTTTACCAGTCATTTAACGCGTAAGACGACAAAATGACGAAAGCCTTTCTTTTGTCAAATTACATAATTATTAAAGAAGAGATGTGAATGTGATTACGTTCGCATATCTTCATAATTCACATCTACAATGCGTAAAAACTAATATTACTTAGTCAAATCTAGAGGCAAAATGAGTAAAGATGACCCCGGGCTCTAAAACGCAACGTTGAATGCAACCGAGATTTATGAGATGACGATGACGTTGTCGCCACCGCTGTTCAATCGGTAGGTACATGCCACGGAATAAAGAATACCTTACTTCTCTTTTCTGTGGTACATACCTATTGCAGTCATGGATCATGGAGAGGGTAGGATAAGCTTTATTTATAAAAATACCAGCAGCTGTGGCTCGAGACACGAGTTATTCAGAATTTTTGAATGCATATTTTTCTGAAAAAACTACTTAATACATAAAGAATCTGATGACCATGTCTTCATCCCTTATAGGGATTTTTTAACTTTACACCAACTTGCAACCGATGTCTTTACTGTTCAATTTAGTAGAATATGAAGAAAAGTGGTGCTTCTTAGCGATGTAAATAAATTGCGTGAAAGAAATAGGGTAATGGGCAGGTCGGACTGCACTTGGTATGTCCATCTGCGTATTCAATGTAAATTATTACCGTTGACATAGTATGAGATTACGTCTGTAAAACGTTCCAAAGTAGGAAACAGCTCATTTAATACCGCAATGCATGTATTAGCTAATGTCATGAAATTATATATCGTAGAATTTTCTTACAACTGTTAACTGATACTCTCATTGAAATATGTAGTATATCATGATTATTCATGGTCCTTGCGATAGTGTCGGTCGCATTCGAGGTTTACACGGTTGACTCGCTTAATAGTTACTTAAGTACCATTCAAGACATATCCTTTTCTTTTTAGTAAAACATCGACACGATATCGAGCGTATGAATACTCGTAGCACCAAGTCCTGTATCAATTTGTACCTACCAAAATATTCTATCAATACGCTAATTAGACGGTCAGCAATAGTATTTATAGGTAAAGGACAGTATAGAACAATTGCCTCTCCGATGTTACATGTTTCACGGCGCTATAAGACAATAGTAGTGCAAAATTGCTAGTGGAAATTGCACCCTGATTGCTACCAACAATGAAAGAGACACGCCACTCTGTCAATTAACGACCGTTCACAAATACTTCCATTTGAAATGACCAAACTAATAGAATTGTAGGCGGGGATTATGCCTCCAATCTGCGAAATTCGCAATCCTGTCAATATATAATTGTTTTTAATATCTAATATGTATATTATGGTTTGTCTTCATGTGCCTTTTTTTTCCGTGCGAAAATTCTCATCATCCTCCTCCCACCCCGCGGCCAGGGGGGCAGGTTATGTCGGACTCTTACCGACTAAAACCGCACGCCGTCTAGCTAGGGTATTCAAAGTCAAAGTCAAAGTCAAAAATCATTTATTCTGTATTTTAAGACCATTTTAAGCGGCACTTACAAAACGTCAAATTATAAATATTTAAAACTAGAAGTAAATGGACCACCGGTTCGAAACGCGGCCCAGACCTGAGAAGACTCCGGCAAGAAACTCAGCGGGCTGTTTTTTTTTTTTTGGTCTATTTACAACAATTGCCTTAGTCTAGATACAATGTTATTTCGAGTAACATAGTTGAGTGAACAGTTCATTTCCAAGCTTCTTTATCATCTAAATAATCTTGAATTTTATAATAAGCTTTTTGGGAGAGTTTTCTTTTAACAACATTTTTAAATTTACTTACATGTAAATCTCTAATTTCGCTTGGGAGTTTGTTGAAAAAGCGTATACAGTTTCTGTTAGTTCAGTTATTCTGACCCCAGGGTGTAAGATGGCCCATGGAGCATTTCCCTCGCACCCCGGCTGTCTCCACGTGCCTAAGTCTCCCGTGAATGCCCGTGATTAAATATTTACATTCTAATAATCAATATTGTTTAGGTACATTTTGTTTTATATAAGTACCTATATGAAGTTTAACTTAAGTTTTTTTTTTTCCAGTGGGGAAGCAGGGTACACCCCAACGAACTACGACAACATGAGGAACAAGTAAGGAATTCTCTTATCTCTAATTTAGACTAACCTAGCAATTGTTATTTTCTGAAATTATGTGTTATTTTTAAACCTACTTTAGGAATCTAAACAATTATGTGTGATGGTGTAAGTACTAAAACGTATAGGTATCTTTTGTTCTCGGTTATTGAAAACTTTGACTCGTACCTACCAGATGACGAAGGTAAAGGTTTTATGGAAGCGTGGAGACACTCAATATATGGCGATCTAATATCCTGATCTGGTGTCCCTATTATGTATGTATGTTTAACATAATGACCTTTAATGTTAGGACGGACGGACGGGCGTAGTGTACGCACTCAATTCGTGGCTACTGGATCAATTCGTGGTCACTTTCCTATGTTTTTTATTCCTTTTTATTGATTTATCGTTCGATTATTATAAATTTCCTAGGTATGTTGTAAAATTTGATATGAATATAACCTAAAAAATTAGGTTGCAGTTTATAATAAAGAACAGAAAAAAAACAAATGTAGGCACCTACTCAAAACCATGGAATTCCTCTCCATCGCTTGTTATGGTATCGTTCGTCATGAGGAGATTGGCAGCCTTGCCATATTAGAGTGAATCTTGAAATTTGGCGTATTCAGTTGATTCCTCTCGCGTTAACTGATTTGAACGAATAAGGATAACGGCCCAATTTACGTGCGTTTATATTAAATTTTAACAAATTATCATTATTTATTAAATAACCGCCGAAATATCGACAAAGCTCGCAGAATAATCTGAAGTGGCAAAGGGCACTGGTCACAGTGGTCACATCTGCCGAAGGACCGATGGCCGGTGGAGCAAATAAGTCCTAGAGTAGAGACCACGAACCGGCAAACAGGGAGTAGGACGATGGATGGACGACCTGAAAAGGGTAGCTGGGATAGACTGGATGCGCAAGGCGGAGGATCGGATGCTATGGCGTACATTGATTATTTCCATCAGTGAATTGCAATAGGCTAATTGATTGCTTGTTAAAAATCTTCAAAGTAGTCGGCGCCAGGACAATTAACGAACCCTAGGGAAGGGTTAGATCGCCTGCGCTGGCGATTGGAGTCACGGGGTCTCTGAGATTTCCTTTTTAGGCCACACCAGATTCCCTGTACACCATCGCTGACGAGAGAGATAACGTGGTTTTGATCAGTGCAAGCTCGACGTACCCACCACACCAATAGCTCCGGTGGCGTGATGCACGAGGGGGTTTCTGCAAGCAAAAAAAGGCCCCAGAGGTGTCAATATTTGTTTGTTATTATTATACCTGTCTCATTTAAGGTGAAAATTATATTCTTATGAGAAATAAATTTCTTTGAACCGAACTGATAATATAATAAACAAATTCATTTTAGTGCTTCAAACGCGAGCAAATTTTAAGCTCATTGAGGCTTCAAGAATTTCTTTCTTAGAATCATTTTCTCTTAAGAATATGATTCTAAGAAATAAGCAATACAAAACGGTATTCTTACAATTTATTCAGTATATTATGATGATGGAATATATTCCATAATATTTCATCTTTACATAAATTAGTTCGCACGCATCATATATTATATTGCAAACACGCCTTTGTGAGACTTGTGCGCTTTTGTTATTATTCGTAGAAATCATTAGATAGGTAGTAGAAAGTAATTATTATCTATTAATACGAACATTTGAATAATAAACAAAATCTAGTCCAGTAGTTTGCTTTTCACTCGAGCTAGGTTCTCATGGCTGACGGCTTTATCTTGTGATTAAAACTTAGATTTTGTCATTTTAGTTTCGTCAGTTTAGATCGTTTAGTTACCACCGAGCCCCTTAGGGCCAAGACAACCTTACTTGCAAGCCATCTCGAGGATTTCGAGGATCACCGGCCATCTCCATTGATTGAGGGAAGAGATTCAAGCACAGGCTATCCTCTTGGGGTTGGGCGGCCAAACGCCTATCAAAACTGTATAAGTGAATTCCGACCACAGCCACGAGGTGAAAGCCACGGATACAACGCTAAGATAATTATGATTTTACATACAAACTTATATTTTTATTAACACTTAGTTTAGTCTATTATCAGTTCTCGGGTATTTTACCAGAGCGTACATAAGCACTCGTGGAACCACATCGCTTGTATGTGTAAACTCATCTTAACAGTACGTCATCACATCATGATAACGTTATGTAAATTAGGTATTAAATATTACTCTCTTATGGGAATTTACTTACTTAACTTGGATTTCCCTTATTTATATGATATTAAGATGATTACCTACCAAAGCATATCTCTTGTTAAATCAATATTGTAGATGTTAATTTAAAACATAATAATAAGCTTTTAATAGCTATGGAAATGTAACGCGGACGTGTTTGATAATATGAAGATATTCCATTGTTGTTATAACAGATTGTGTTCAAAGTATGTAAATGTGTTTCCTGAACGGTTCACTTACCAAGAATAACATACTTACGTAGGTACTTAATTTATAATTTGTACGTGAACGAAATAATACAGCATGTCTACAGTTGTTATCGCGTCTCTTTATAGCTACACCAAAATGTGAATTTGTTTTTTTTAGTTATTATTTTGACCCTTGACTTGTTAGATATCTACTTGATCGGTAAAGTATTACCCAGGAGAATATATATTATATAGATTTTCAAACGTATCACCGACCGCTCAACTGGGTATCAGGGACCCCTCCAGGATATTGGAATCCCAAGCGAACATTACCCGCTAACAGGAACATACACCACCTGTTGATTGACAGACGAGGTACTGGCTCAGGCGCTTTTCTCAGAGTAGACGGTAATGCCACGTGAGCTGTAGGCAATAGCTAGTGAAAAGAACTGCCTAAGTTTTCTAAAAAGTACACAATTTTTGAAGTCGTTGTTCAAAATAGTTCAGTACCTATTACTTACATAATTATGGATCCACCAGCAAGAGTTTGCGGTACAAGTCAATCTAATCTGCAAACCATCAGACAAACTTCTAGTGATCCTTTTCTTCTTTTCGATTGGAAGGTCAGACGGCAGCCGCTCCAGTAAAAGTTAAAATAAACCAAAATTATGAAAGGAGTAGGAGAGTGGATGGAAAGAAGAAATGAGCTGTTGAGATATATAAGAAAAATTCTTGATAGTAGGTACAGGATCCCTGGTCCATTTATGCAATTGATTACTATCAAGCTAATTTTCCATGAGTAGGAACCAGGTAACTTCAATTAGATGAGACGCCCAACAATTTCTTGTAAGCAACTCTAGATTGTGGTAGCTAACAGAAGCAAGGATATGTCGATTTGATGACTCTAAAAAATATTACTAGGTAACTGTTTTTTTTGTTAAATCTCCAGATAATAATCTAAATTCTTTCCGTCCTGAGCATACGCCGGAGTAAGGGGGCTCAGGGGGCCTCTATGTAACCATTTTTACTTAATCTAATTACAATGTTTTGTTTGAGTAGCCTAGTTGAATTACTATTAAAAACCTTTTAGACAAAGTTTTAGTTTAATTAAAATTTTAAATTATTTATGGCTACATTTCTATTTGTATTATGAAGCTTATTGTAACAGCGTACATACCCGTACAGTTATTCTGAAATCTAAAATAAAAATACGAACTAAACAGAGACCTTTTTGTACGGCCTCGGTGGCCTGAACCAATAACGTTCGTCTTCCACCACGGAGGTCGCGGGTTCGATTGCCGCTTAGTGCATTTGCACTTTGCATTTATTTTTCAGTCTGTTTGCAAGGGGCAATCTCCAGAACGGCTGGGCTGGTTTAGCCGGGACTTTCATTGGCAGATAGATAGATTTTATAAGGCATAACATAGATTATTTTATTTTTGGAAAATAAATTAGAGCTAAAATAATTACATGAAGTCGCAAGCACAGCTAGTATTTGACCGTCTTTTCATTTTCCTCTGAAACCGGCGGCGGTGTTACCTGCGATCGGCGTTGGTGGTGTGGTAGGACATAGGTAGGACACAAAATATGGTACACGGACTTCGTCGGCAAACTCGACGTTCCGTCAACGCCCTTGCCATTGTTGTCATGGGAGGAAATTGCATACCTATTGAATGAGACTTTGTGTTCATTCCAAGATTTTAGTTTATTTTTAGTTATGTTATGTGTTATGTATTTATAGTTATGTTTATAAATGGTTATTTTAACTGTCTATTGCCGCGACTTCAATGATCTTTCATAGGTAGGTACAATTTTAAAGTTGTACATAGGTAAGTATTGAGCTCATGAAAAAACTGTTAGCACCTATTTCAAAGTGTTAATAGAATCAAATTTCTTTACGTCAATATTTTTTATCATTCACATTACCTATTACGTGAGATCAATATGACATAAGTAGGTACCTACTACTGTACAGGGGTCCTGAATATTCGGTTGCTAACTTCGTTATTCTATATTCGACCTCTTTGGCTCTTTTTTTAAATATTCGGTGCGCAATATTGCGTACCGAATATAATTATATGTACCTAATATGTACCTACCTGCACCCCATTGCAAATATATTGCGTTTATTTATATTCTAGAACCCATATTTCAAACTTGGGTGCGGACTGAGATGGATAAAAAATGTCCTATGATATAATTGTTCTTATTTCTATTTCATAATAATTACCGGTCATTCCGATGATTTCTTTACCGGAGAACCCTAATTATTTTTCCAAAATTAATGAAACTATGTTACGCTTTGTTATATATTATTACTTATCCCGCCAGCGAAAGGCCCGGGTCCAAATCGACCTAGCCGTTTCAGACCTCTTTCAAACAGATAGAAGGACAGACATGCATAAAATTTTAAAATTACTTTTACGTTACAAGTATCGTAAATAGGTACACTCATATTACTTTTTTTAATGTTATAGAAACATCGATTTTACTTCTTAATAATATATATAATCTATTTGTACACATAAAATTTAGTGATAAGTACTAAATAAAGGGATATTTTTAGGTACCTAGGTATAAACGCGAGCTTATCTCAATGTTGAGTTTTCTTTCAGAAAACCTTAGAGAGATAGAGATCTATTTAGTCGCTGTCGTCCCTCTTCACATTATTTGCGCTCAATATATATTTGTGTTACCTACTCTCGCCTTGTGGTAAGAGCTTCTTTTTTAATCGGGAAAGTAATCTAAATAACTTGGTGGCGTCTTATATTCAGCATAAACACGTTCGGCTGCTGGTAAAACGTGTTTATCAGCAAATGTTACAGTTTTAAGTGTAAGTGATTTATCGGCTCCTTCACCTTACAGACTATCAAGACAAGAACTTACGTCTTACGATGCTCTAAGATCTCTGTATGTAAAGCCGTAGGTCCATTGAATTGGGACCTCGGGTTTACACTAGGCAGGCAATTATATCTTAGGTATATGGTATTCCTTGGGGGACGGGCAGCTATCTCCTTAGACCTCAGGCCAACTTTCATGAAGGCTGGATATTGTTACGTAGTCTAATCAGTTCAGAACCATCCGGCGCCCATAGAGGTGCGGCCCATCCTCAGTGGGACACCAGTGACACCACAGAATCTCGCTGATATTGTACCATCTTTGATTCGCGAAAAGTAAATTCAAATGTACCTCGTGCGCATGCCGGTCGACGCAGATAAACCGTGCTTATGTGGGTTAATTACACTAATAAAAGTGAGAGGGCCATCGGTATCACTTTGTTACGACTTCTTCGGTCCATCGGCCTACCTACGGTAACGGTTTATAATCGCATTGATAGCTAGACTCGTGAGTGGCGTTGGATTAATAGATTCTGTGTTAACTAACATCCTACTTCCTATCCTACTAATAATATAAATATTATGAATGTGAAAGTTTGTGAAGATATTTGGATGTTAGTTACCTACTCAATCACGAGTAAACGGCTAAACGGGTCTGGCTGAGATTCGGCAAAGGATCGTATTATACCTAGTCTAGAATAACACATAGGCTTGGAGTCTCTTTGAAGGATAAAATTCCCAATAGGAGAACTAAAGTTACCGACATAACTCGCAGAATAATCAAGCTAAAATGGCAATGGTCTGGCCACATCAGATCTGTCGAAGGACCGATGGCCGTTGGAGCAAACAAGTCCTAGAATGAAGACCGTGAGTCTGCAAAATGAAGGTAGGACGCCCCTAGCCAGATTGACCGACGAACGACCTGAAAAAGGTAGCTGGTATGGACTGAATGCGGAAGGCAGATAATCGGATGGCATGGCGCACATTGGGGGAAGCCTATGTCCAGCAGTAGACGTCAATAGACCAATTGGCTACTTTTTAGTCCTAGAATAGGTTCTCATAGCAATCGTGAAGCCACGGGCAACAGGTAGCAGGTTTATAATATAAAACAGTCCTACAGCTTACCAATTTCAAACTTATTCGTTGGCAAAATGTAATGATAAAGGTTCAAGACAAAATATTGTTTATCCACCAATCATATTACTTATCACGACTAAAACATCCATTGAGGCCGCGTCGAAGTAGCCATAATTTTAGAATTATTAGATTTTGGAATAACCTTTACATTTGTGGACTTGGTCCAAAGTCATCATGAGGCAGGGTGTAACCAGATTATCTTATACTATATAATTCAATGTCCTGACAGGCTGATTGACTGACTGACTGATTACAACGCACAGCCTAAACCGCTGGTCGTAGAGACTTGAAATTTGTAGGGAGTGTTTGTTTTGATGCGTAGAGGTGTACTAAGAAAGGATTTTTTAAAATTCGAACCCTAAAGCCCTAAAAAGGGCTAAAACGTGCTTTTGCCAGAACTCAAGAACGGCTGAAGAGATGTTCATGATCTATGATTTTTTGGATTTGTCTCCGCCTCGAATAGCATATAACATAATTAAAAATATATGATTCATTCAGGAAATTTAGTAATAAAAAGATAATTAGATGTTGCAAACGTTTTTATCGCCATCTATAATAGTTGTCATAGCAACAGGAACTAAAATTGACTTTGTCAGAATTTTCATAGAGTAATATCCTTTACTTCTTTTTCTTCATTCTCTGTCTACGTCAAAAGTAAATAGAATATTATTATTTTTTACGGTTCTGTGCCTGATTAGGAAAAAACCCTAATCTCTTCGTCGGTCTGTCTGTCAAGACCTCTTTCTTAAGAACACGTAGAGGCATCAAGTTGAATTAGAACAAAGGAATGTTGCGGATAATGCTTGGCATTACACGAAGCGTAATATCCAAACTGTGGTCTCACTATCGACTAATTCGGTGGCTTGACCTACCATCTCCAGGCTTGCACTCATGGAGGATGGAGGTCGTTAAGTTACCTTCGGCGACGTTAGTGAGTCACCTGCACCGCAATCGGAGAGTTTTAGGAAGCCGTACCTTATTTTTCGTGCGGAAATCCCCACGAATCTCTACCCTCCTCTGGGCAGTAGGGACGTAATATCGGACTTGACCGACTAAAATCGAACTCCATCTTGGGTCTACAGACGCCGAAGTTTAAGGTAACCCTTGATCCTGAGCTATCCAAGGCTTACTTTGCCCGATGGCCGACGGGGGTAGTATCCATGGGGATTTCGAAACGAAAAAAAAGGGTGGCAGGGTGTTATATTTCCACGCGCGCTTTTTTATAGAGATGGGGGATTTAGATTCCTAATAACACGTCGAGGTCGCCAGTGCTGGAGGCCGGAGCCAGTTGGGGTTTCTGGGATAATCTTTCTAGGACACACCAGATTCCTCGATCACACAGGCATTGGTAGGACTCCGACATACCAACCTCTCCGTTGGCTCCGTTGAGGTGAAGCCCGACGGGGTTTTTGCGCACGAAAAAAAGGGTATTTATTTCCCTTTGGGCTAGAATCCAGATATTTTGCAGAAAGTAAAATCTTATAGCATAAGTACAGGTAAAAGTCTAGAAAGCGTAAACACAAAAAAAATGTATGTCTGTCATTTAAGACAAGAAGCGCTGCAACAAAGTTAAGTTCGCCCCCTTTTTTTATCGTGCTGCAATCCCTCTCAACCCAATTTTGTACGGTACCCTGCGTGCACGAGCCCAATTCGCACTTGACCGGTATTTATTAGTACTTATATACTCTTTCTTTACTTTCATGAACTTCTTGCATGTTAAATCAGGTTGTCAAATGTCAGTGTCTATAGCAAGATTTTAATAATAAAAAATCAGATTTTCCGAAATAAATAATGTTCACTAATTTGAAATGGTGCATCGAATGTGAAAGTGCAATGCAACTATGATGAAAGGGTTTTTCAAAGGGCCTCTTCCGAGTCATACATACTTTGGCCAGAGCAGCTATCTAATCCCCATAAAATCTAGAAGACAATGAAAAAGGATTATGATGGTAAATAGACTGGCTTTGGCCGCGATGCATGGCACTGTACTTTGAAGGGTTTGATAGAACTTGAGATGAAATGAATACGTTTAACTGCAATCACTGATTGCGAAGGAATAGACATTGAAAGTTAGTACGGGCAGTCCCTCAGCAGCCCTCAGCTTAAAAAGACTTGGTGGCGATAGCCAACATTCACGCGGGCGGAGCCGCGCGCGGGTACGCTAGTATTACATATAAATCGAAAATATTTATTAATACGAGTACCTATACTTTCCCTAGACCTCGTTGGTTTTTTACATCAAAAATACTCTTGTTAGGGTGGTGGTTTCACTCGAAGTGCCTAGGTATAGACTAACCTAATAAATTGATTTGAAGTTGCTTGAAGGCATCATCGTTACATGTATAATATAAAGTCCCTTTACGCCTGCTGACTGATGGACGAGGCTCCGGCACTGTCTTTCCTCTCAGGAGTCAGACGGCCATTTGCGGAAAAGCCTAGTTAGACCTAACAAGGAGTAAAATAGTGGACCCCGGGCTACAAACAGCAAGCTTAGTCAAAACTATGATTGGCGTTAGAATGATGGCATTATAAAATCACCTCCATATGCCTGTCTGTTTCTGCGCTAACTTCTTCAAAACACAATGAATATAATATTTCAATGTAATTCCAAAAAGTATTTTTTTCAGTAGGTTTATTTTTATAGTACCTATAAATCATCCTAAATAAACTTTTAAAGACGGTTAAAAAAATCAAATTTTACACGTACCATGCATTATGGTATTAGGTACAAACCCACCGCCTACAATCCAAACTCATCGGTTTCCTTCTCAACATGTTTACATTTTCCCCCCGTATCGAAGGCTAAATAAGACCTAGGTACCTGATACACATTCATACGGACATTAGGTAACTGTACGTACTCAGGGGAAATAAGTTATATAACCTACAATTAATGAATGTGGCCTGCTTTCGTTGTGATATTACATTTTTGTTACCAATTAGTTTATAAACAAGTTGAGCACCGGTTGTTGTCAAGCAATGCTCCTAAATAGGGATGACGAATAATTTTTTTTATTGTTGAAAAATCACATTTATTTCAGTCTACGTTGCGTTTTCATGTGTAGGTACAGTGAATAATAGAATTCGTTTAAAATTTATTAAAGAATCTAATAAGTTATTATTTTTTTTGACTTAATTTGATTGTTTATTGAGCCAAATCACAAGGAGGAGAAGGAGTAAACGAATCCTGGATTCCGAGGTGAAAATCTCGGATTCAACCGGGAACAACGCTAAGATGATGATAATTAATCCAGGGTCACTTAATGATTTCTTATAGATACTTTTTTAGTTAAACACCTTCCGCCGCCGGGTGTGTCGATCACACATCATTAGCTACATAGCTAAAAGAAAATAAATTCGACTATTTCTTTCAGAGAAATTAATAAACACGTGATATAATATGCCGACCGAAAAGAACTAAGAATGGTTGTATTTATGTAGGTATTTGAAATTGAAACTGGGGCCCGACTCAGTGAAACCCCTTTTTCAAAAGCAGAGAACTATTGTTCTATAGAGGCATTACGTCTAATGTCAGTCTATTCACTTTAATTTCCCATTAGTGCCACCCTCTCCATTGCTATCAAGAACAAAATGTGTAGGGCTAAGCTGTAGGGGCGAAGTGTCACACTCTCACGGTGCAACCAATTCCATCCAGGATTAAGCTGTTTGGCTTTTCTTTAAGTAGGTACCATAAAGACTTGAAATTCCTTCTTCCTACAATACCGTGAAAAAGTATCTGACGAGACCGTCATACTGAGAGCCATCATGGTAGCATTATTTGTATCTATATATAATAAATCGTGGTGAAGTCATATTGACGTGCCTTACATAATATAAAAAATACATTTAACGTGCGCCATATACTTATTTCTTTTTTAAGTAGTATGTTCTGTGGTAATGTCTGTTTTGTAGTCAAAGTAGGTGCGGACGAAAGTAAGGCTGTGACAAATTCTGTGCATAACCTGCGAGTCTACTGAGGCCATACGAAAGATTGCAGAAACAAAGAATAATGTACGTAACTATATATACAAAAAATTAAATTGAAGAGTCTGTATGTGCCTAATGCTAAAATTGCGGCTTTTAATTATTATATATTGTATACACGGTATTATAAAAAGAAGTTTTCACGCAGATGCAGGGCCCACTAATAATAATAGAATTAAGTAAGAAATTTAAGACTGATTGTAAAAAATCAGTCTTAATTATTGGACTTCGATTCGAAACAGATTTATGAAAGGGCTTTTTAAGCAAATTTAATTAAGTATTTACCCAATTAAATTTGGTTTTGATATACTTACTACTTATTGTATATTATAGTACCAAGGTTTACATACCTATACAATCATATACACTAAGGTTTATATTTTATTTAAGCTTCAAGGTTTACTTACCTGTATTTATGTTCTATTAATTACAACTCATTCAGTTAATGACAAGGCATCTTCAATATCTAATAGTCAGAATCGTATACATTTTTCAAGGTCGATCGTCAATAATTACTAAGATAATTACACACTGCAATGACATGATTGCCCAATCGCAGTAAGTTGCAAGTAACTGCAACTAAAGGAGATATTTAAATTTCTTGAGTAATAAGTGATGTAATAGGACTCCAACACATTTAATTGACCCTGGATAAGGTGACCTACGGACTACGGAGCAAGTTGGAATGAAAATTCCTGAAGCTTATTACGATAAAGTAGGTACTTTACTTAAAAAACGGTCGTAGTTTTCGGAAGTTCACGTATACTCAAAATTTGTAACTCATATTGAAATGATAGTTGTTCCTAAATATGCTTTATTTGCACTTGTTATACCATGCTTAGTACTATATTTTTAATGAAATGATTGATTTTTTAGCGTAAAATAAACTTATGTCTTTGATTCTTTTTAGTTGATATCTTTTGTGGTGAGACCACAGAACAGTGTTAAGATTTTTTTGCATTGTATCTAATAGGAATTGTGGTTGTAGATAGCAGTTTTAACCAATTCCTATGCCGTCACGGCAAACGTAGGTAGGTATACCAATGAGGCCAGTTATTCCGCTACTTACTGCACGTTTTGTCATTTTCTTATCTGCCAGACCGACATGGCCATGAAATAGAGCCTGGTTGATATCACATTGTTTACGAAATAATAGTGTTATGACTTACAATAATATTATCTCTCAGCTAAGAGCTGAAAGCTAATGATCTATATGTCGGTACGTAACCGCAACTGTACTCATCCTAAACACATTATTATGAAGCTTACCTAACTGTTTCGTTGTCTTATGACATGGCGAATATCATTATGAATCAAAAGACAATACAATAGTATCTCGATTCTCAAGAATACTTCAACCATAAAGTTCATTCAACTGTTGAACTCATGCATCAGTAAATAACGGTCGGTCGGAGAATAATAATCGTCCCAGCCCCTGGCAATCGCACAACTCACTCCTCGATCGCACTGGTGCCTACCTACATACCAGTGCGCACCTTGGCACTTAAAGGTGTCATAACGTTATTCGAATTTTATTTGGTCCTTTCACTTATTCAACTATTATTGTCGATTCTGTTACAGTATATTATTTTCATTGAACTAAACCAGAATCTGAATGTTAATTTAAGCTTTTAAGCCAATATTAGTTATTTTATAAAACCAAAATAAAGTGAAAGTCGTAAAATGGAATATTTTCATTCGACTTCAAAGTAGGTTCACTGATTGACCAGCCTGTATGTTTGTCCCCGATAATCTCGCGTTTCTTTGAAACGATTTTGATGTTGTTTTTTCAGAATGGTCAGTTTTTTAATTCTGAAGAAGGTTTTAGTACCCATAGGTACGTAACCTACTTGAAAAGTAGATAAGTTGTTTCCTTTTTTTATTAAAAGTATTATTTTAATAGTTCTGGAACAAGCAAAATGAGATAAAACGAAAATTTGTAACAGAATTGACACCATTGTGTTCAGTCATATTATTATGTTCAGTGTACCGATAACTTCCAATGTATTCGCACGAGAAAGTAGTTTTGTAGCTCCTCAACTTGTTTACTTACAAAATGGTATAAGGCTAGTAACTAGCTAGTACCTACTAGCTAGGAACTAGTTAGCTAGTGCTAGTACAGTAGGTACAGTAATAGTAACTATTATTATCATCATCATACACCTTCCTATGGGTTCAAGACAGTTCAAATCAGTTCAAATCTTCCTGGGACTTCACGAGTATCGCTACTCAGTGTGTTCATGGCTCATTGATGTTAATCCTGGCGATATAGCGAGCATGTTCGTTCAAATCTGTAATATATTGATACCGGTCTATCTAATTTGTAAATAACCAAAAGTCTTTCAGTTTTAAGTCAATGAAGTTTTTTAACACGAGCCAGATAGCAGTCACCGTTGTTATTTTGTAGTTTCATCCTGCTCATGGACGCGATACAAAGAAAATATGGTGGTTCATTTGCAAATTTCTGTGTAGTGAGGATGAATTCGCACAAAAATAGCTAAACACTAACTCTAGAAATAAACATCATCGTCATATACATGCCCTTGTCCGCAACATGTATTTTTCTTCCATAGATTCCTGTCAGATGTCATCTCTCCGGTTACTCCCTTCCTTGCCATATCCTCTCAAGCACTCCATCCATCTTTTCTTAAGCCTACCTCTACCCTTAAAGCCCTCCACATTCATAGTTAGAAAATTTTTCACAACATTGCTTTCATCTGTTCTCATAACATGTCCATACCACGACAGTCGCTCGCTTCTTAATGAATAAACATTAATTTCAAATAAATTAATAAAGGAATTGATACCTTAATATAACTACAAATATTTTGTACGCTTCATATAAGTTTGTTTATTATTTTTATGAAAGGTTTTAGGACTAAGGTGGTCGCTATACGGTCGGCGGTCGGTTCTTGTAACGCGCTCTTGGTCCCCCGACTCGCGGATTATGCCTTTCATTCATAGTGCCGCAATATCAAATACAACAACTGGTAATAAAAGTAAGAGTGGTCAATTTATTTACCTTGACTGAAGTTCAATTTCGCTAAAATTGAAACGGTCAATAAAGTTTATCGACCTCGGTAAAGACAATGAACTTGTTAAACTGGTTTACGAGTAGTAAGTAGATAACATTCAAATGTCGAAGAAGGCTTTGAGTTGCATAACAACTATCATGGATAGGAACTGCACCTCGAATAACGGGTATGTTAATCCCATCGCTTCATTATTACTTAATTTATGGCTCCGTCCGTCTAGTAAAACGTGTTATTTTATTTTTATTTGTAATAAAAAATAATAGACAATTTTCATAGAGAAATTTAGGAGTAACTAATGTTATTTAGCTTGGGCTCCTAAGGTCTTGGTGGGGCCCTGTACTACCTCCATGAATAGAATAGCTGTAACATTGTAAACGCGAAAGTTTGTGAAAACCTATAGATGGGTGTTAATTACTCTTTTACGCAACAACGGCTGAACGCATCTAGCTGAAATTCAATGCAAGGATACCTAGATAATAATTATAGTCTACAATAACACATAGCTACATTTTATCCCAAATGATAAGTAGGTACTAAGTTGATAAACAAACATACTCTCGGCTAAAATGGTACGTGGCTACCGTTAAAACTTCATTTTGTAGAGAATCCATACTATTATTATTAAGTCTATAGACTTCACTATGAACATAAACGTATTTCATTCAATCTTACCCTATTTCAATTCTTTCATTTTATCATTGAGCAATATGTGAAAACTCAGTAGTAGGTATGTATACAGTGTTTTCATTGATGAAATCCAGCCTAAATATATTTTTGAACTGGTATTCCGCTGTTTCATGGCTGTATCCGAACTTATGATATGGTCACAATTCCTAATGCAAGCCTTTAATTTTCTTTATGCCTGCTCGTACTAGACTCAACCGAATTTTGGGCACTAACGATAACACTCACCATAAAACTAATTAATTTCTTCTGAGCAAACAGTAAGTTTATTTTATTTGCTCAGCGAGTGGCGAATAAACGTAAATAATCAAAGACGAAACAGAGACAATTAACCTGTCTACTTTATCCATTTAAAAGATCTCTACTGCCAGGCACTTAATTGCCTGACTGTTTAATTTTCTCAAGGCGCCCTCTGAGTATTTCGAGCCCAATTTATAGTACCTAAACAAGAGGATTTGGCCGAGTATCCATTATTGTACTAAGTTCTTATTTGTATTAAGAGCGTATCGGCATCCTTATTTCGCTTAGGATAAAATAGAAATACGTTCTTGAGTCTCGGAAGATATTGCTAAGGATCCATACCATACACACAATGTTCGGGGTCAGCTATGTCGGCGATAAGGCCGGTCCGAGTCTCTGGGATTACCTTTCAACGGTAAGTATGCCAAATTCCCTGTACGGTTTTGGTCGCTTCTATTATCAAATCCTCGATTAGCGTTAGCTGTAGTGAGAAACCCCACGTAAAAATAAGTTCCCATACGTAGAGCCAGAGTTACCACAAATTTAACAATATTACTAGCTTAGTGGTTCTGTGGACTATTAAGTCAATGAAATAGATAATAATGAAGTCATCAATATCGTATACTAGGTGTTGAACGCTCGGAAAACTGCTCCCAGGATAAAATATTAAGGACAATAATCTTTCTATCTTTGTGCCAAATTTCATTCAAACCCGTTTAACCGTTCTGGTGTGATTGAGTGACAAAAATCCATAAGTCCTCCACCATTGAGTAAAAAAATCGCATTTATTAATGACATTTTCACGATTGGTGAATACTAGTAGATAATAATTGCCTATAGTCCTGGGAATAGTATTATTAATAGTGAAACAATGAAAACCGTTTACATATTCCCATACGGCACAACGGTAATGAGCGGTATAGCCTTCAGATATCACGACTTATACTTAGGTACACAATAATATATTATGTACAAGGTTTATCAACATTCGGTATTGCCCGCTAGTATTCACAAAGGCTATAATTGCCATCGAAATTATGAAATATTAATTATTGACACGGAAAAATCATGTTTAAGTATGGTGACGCGGTCAAATCGACTGCATTTGTAGTGCCATTGCCGCGGTCTGTATCCACTCCATTCACTGCGACCGTACTGTGTTAACTTGCCACCCGATGAATATTGGTACCATTTTTTTGGTTTGCTAGTTAAGTATGTTGTCATGTATATGTGTATGTACAAAGTGCTCGCTTTTAGTGAACTCCCTTGACGTATACAAGAACCTTTGGGATAACACCCTGCTAGTGCAGTCGATGACAAAAGTAGTAAAACAACATAATAATCTATTGATTTCTTAACGCATAAAAATAGGCTCAACTTTTGTTTTTTTTTATATTTATTATTGCATTAATATATTGTGGAGTAAGCAGAGCCTCGGCTCTGAGGTGACAGCCTCAAACGCAACAGAGATCATCAGTAGGAAGATGATTAACTATAAGTACTCGTTACCGTTAGTAGGTACGTTTTATTGAAATATTAATTTAAAATATCATCATCATCATCAAGCTTACATTTGGAAGTCTGGTGTCCGCTCCCGTACTCCTTTCTTTCTAAATTCGATCATATTTTTTTCGATTCGAATCATAGCCTATATGAAAATTTCAGCGGGATCGTCTTCTAACACCCAGAGGGAGTTTTAAATAAGCTACATCTGGATATAAATGGGGTCATTGCATATAAAGTAAACCATTCGTCTTAGAATTTCGTTTCATAGTTTAGCTTAGGTGCCAAGCTAAACTTAACGATGGAAACCTCTGCTATCAAGCCCATCTTTGCTATCAAGTAAAAGATGCGAAGTGTTAATAATAATGTTAGTACACATTATGGGCTAATGAACTACTGTGAGTTCCAATGCTGACAGTTACTGCCCACATCTAAAGTGTTATACAGTTAATTTATGTTTATTCTACAACCTCAATAAAATCTTCCCAACCACGGTAAGTAGTACCTATTAAACTTTAATGTTTTATCTACTTACCCACGACGAAAACATGTAGACATTATCTTAAATTTTATAATAATTTATGGTTAATAAATACCTTATAACGACACTTGGATAACGTCCAGCTATCTTTTTGAAAGTAACTAAATAATATTGTGTCCCCAATTACCAAGGATATTTTAAACATTATTTGAATGACGAAGAAATTGGAATTATAGAATTCATAAAATGTGAAATGTAGATATATTTCCAGACCACATTCCACATTTTTTAAATATATTTTCAAATTTGAGTTTTATAACGCGTACAGTCATTTTGGGTAACTTTGAACATTTTTACCGGATTATTAATGAATACTCTCTGATTATATTTATTACATCTTTATTTTATAGAATAAATAGTGTTCTTTTGAGTTGGTTTATGTTTCTAAACCCACAAATATATGGAAAAAACACAAAGACTGCCCAAAATTTGCCCCAAAACTCACATTCAAAGTTAGCACGAGTTTTGGGTAACTTTGAATATATATTTTTTTGGATTTTAAAACCTTTATTATCCAAACATTTTAAGATTTGGATAAAATTGAACGATGTATTCTTGTAAAAAAAAGTCCAATCTATGAAAATCATGACTAACTTGACGTACCTACCTGTGAAAAATAGCGAGGTCTTGCCATATGAAACAAGGCGGACCAATTTGGTGGAAAAAAAAAACATTGTTATTTTTATATTTTCTAATAAAGTAAGATAAGTAGGAACATAGTGAACAACATAATAAATTATATGTTTATTTGGTTATCAGATGAGATCAAAATCGTAATGATTGCTAATAATTTTTCTGGACATTTTATTTTTTAAAGAAAACTAATCACCCCTTTCCATCAACAAAATGTCATCGTCAGTACGAATTTTTCCACCTTTTTAGGGCCAAATGGCAAAAAACAGAACCCTTATAGATTCGTCATGTCTGTCTGTCTGTCTTTCCGTCCGTCCGGCCATCCGTCCGTCCATCTGTCCGTCCGTATGTTACACACCCACTTTTCTCCGAAACTATAAGGCCTATGCGGTTGAAACTTGGTAAGTAGACGTATTCTGTGAACCACATTAAGAATTTCACACAAAAATAGAAAAAGCAATCAATTTTAGGGGTCCTCATACTTAGAACTGAAACTTTTTATAAGACACGAATAACTTTGAACCATTCAATGTTACCCAAATCACTTCGATTTTGATCGTCGTTACAACTTTATCAGTTTTAGACAATTTATGTAACACCATGTACGGGCAGCGATTTAAAAATAATATTTTTTTTAGTAGATTTTAAAGATAAACACCACATACTGACATACCTGTTTACAGCAAGTTTTGTACAAATAATTCCGATATTAAATTCAACTAACAAACACTGCTAAAAACTTCACTCGAAAAAGGCGGTTAAATTACAAAATTATGACTTTGAAAGCTTAATGTTTTACGTTACGTTTGTTAAAAAATATTATGGCGATCCGTTTAGGCTTAGGCAGTTATAATATTGAAACAATGAAACATTTGCATCAAATAAATTTTTGAATCTTTTTCACAACTTTATTCAAAGTTACACTGCGATTCAATGTTACCCAAAATGACCGTATGTAGAGTCGTGCGTGCGCTCTTGCAAGTGTCTATTTCGTGCAAACCATACTGAACTAGGTAATTTCGTGCAGATATTTTGCACAAATAAGACTTCAGACAGACTTCTAAGTGTTCGACTAATTACTGTAGACACGAACCATAACATTTGGTCACTCGTTACCTCCCGTAATTACCGTTAACGAGCGCAAATTTTGGTAGTTGTCGTACAGATGAAAAGTCGCGCAATGGTACACGTTTTCCTCTTGGAGTTGATAGGAATGATAACAGTCCCTCTTGGCAAAGATTCGATTTAAAAAATAATAGGTCGACCACAGGCTCCTAAATTCAAACTTTGATGCAACTGGGAAATAACTCTGAGGACATTAACACAACACTGACGTCAGTAGCAGTTGACCAGAAAACCACTTAACTGGGTCACCTACGCTGTCAACCCTAACCAATCAGAATTCGAATGTTTCCATATTCTGATCGGACGTTTGAAATTGAAACAATTTATTGACGGTTGAAACAACAAGTGACCTAGTGACCGATTTATAATGTTACCTATATTTATCACAGAACTGTCACCACGCAGTTTCACTCGCTTGCACTCTGATCCCGTGGGAATATCGGAATAAAAAGTACCTATGCTACCCAGGGATAATGCAGCATTCTAATGTTGAAAGAATTTTTGAAATCCGGTTTCTTTACAATATTAGTATCGGTACAGAAGTAAGTAAGTAGTTATAGTAAACGTTCATGAAACATGAGCGCAGCGCAGGCATCAGGGAGCGCGCCCCTGCTTCGGGGCAAGTTGGAGACATCGTGGTTCCCACACCCACAAGGTGCGATTGAATTGCCTTATTGGGTCATTTTACACCCGGCATATGAGGCATGAGACGGCGTGCGGTTTTAGTCGGTTCGATAGGCCCACCTATCGAACCGACTAAAACCGCACGCCAGGGATATCCATTAAGACAGTAGATCCTATGTAACGGTTTAAAAAGATTTTTTTTCTTGTAGAAATTATAAAGTAAGTTACAAACATCACAGCTACCTATGTCATAAGTCTGTTATTGAATAAACCGGATGAAGCGCTGTCGATATTATCTACACAATTATCTTTTTACCAGTAACAATTTTAATTATAACTACGAATTCACATTGCTGACCATCACACACACGTGAACACTCTCCTAACACAAGCAATTTAGCTTAGCTGATGGGGTTAGGGGAATACTACTTATAGTAATTTCGGTTACTGATATAAAAAAAAGGTTTTCCTTTGAGTTATCTTCTCTTTAGCCCGCTTGTACTATTACTTGTATAACACAAGTATATCTATGTAGAACCTTGATTTTTGAAAACTGAGAGTGCTATCCTGGGGCCCGCAAGTAATAAAAATACTTATACATACAGAAAGAAATATATAAACGTTTGATAATTACATATTTTATATATAGGTAATTACTTTTTTATATTATTTTTTTATATATACAACTATAAAATAAATTGAACAAATATGGATCTTCCACTTAGTTGTAAGTTATGTGTTGCTCTGTGACTTAGTGCATCGATCAAATTATATATTAATTCCTATTGTGCAGCAGTTTATAAAAGTTCTTAATTCTGAAAACTTCATAATGGAAAAATGTTTCCGATTATCGAGACTTCTAATTAGCTGCCACGTGTACGTACTAGATAATTAAAAATGCTCATTAATGATATCCAGATAAGTCATTGTAATCTCAATCTTGAAGACTTTCGAAGCGTTACTTTACGGCAGGTAGGTTAGAAGCAGTCGCTATAATCAATCCAGGTGTTATCAGAAGTTATTAGCATATCACTGATTTAACTTGCATTTAGTAGGTGCCAATATCTGGGACGCGTGCCAGCAGTTAATTCTGGCCGAGGCGGGAGTAGCCCTTTAGAGGGCTGCTCGAAGGCTCTCCACGTGTCCCTCTGACTAGCAGAGGCCAGGGGTGAGCAGGGGCGAGCTGGTTCTCCGAGTGTGCGAGGGAAATGCCATCTTGGTAATCTTACCACCAGCAATTGAGATCCGAGACGGCGTGTGGTTTTAGTTGGTTCGAGTCCGACATAACCGACGGTCGACGGGGGTGGTATCCGTGGGGATTTTCGTACCAAAAAAGGAATTAATATTTATCATAGTTTCTCCATTTTGATTGACTATGACGTCGAAATGGACAAAACGGAACGGAACAAAGGACAAACGGAAACTGTTCGACATGATCACAGATTATGCACACTCTGAATTTTAGTAGATTTATATAGTAGTTTTTTAATGAATATGCTATTTATTGAAATTCGGTGACGAATTACTGTGAGTACCTACTAGTGGGACTCGCCTGGACACTGAAGTTCTAGAGTTGCAATGCTCTTTCAGCAGTAGGTAAATCAGCCTGTCATTGAGTGAACTTAGCCCTTGTGAGCTTGGATACGGCAAAACTATTTCTTTATTCGATTATATTTTGCTCTAATCTGAAGGTTATGTAGCAGATACCTGTTGAAGTCCTTCAGTGGCACTGCCTCAAAAGGTTTTTTTTATTAAATTCTTGTACTTACCCACTTTTCTTCCTTATTTTTTTACTTTATTTTCTTTAATCTTTTGTTTTTTTCTCCATGAAGATACCACGAATTGGAGAGATGCAGACGTGAACGACAGTATTTGTCAGTATACGTTTGCCTGGGAGTGTGTGTTTCTACTTTGTATCCAACTGCGGCTTCATTGCGATTTTTACATAGGTTTTCTTCCTCACAGTCTCGAAGAAATTCTAGAAGATATTCCTCTTTTGTCCCTTGCGGGGCAGAACGGCTGGGCTATGAGGCCGTCCGTATCAAACGCGTCCGTCAACTCTGAGGCTGATATTTTGCAGACAAGTGCAGAAAAAACAGTCCAAAGGTAGGGGCTGTGTTGCTGAAATGTTAGCTGTTGAAGATGTCACCCTTCGATGAAAGTCGAGAACACAATGAAGCATCATCGCTCACGTTGCCGTTGTCCAGATTGTGTACCTATTACTTGCTAGCACCCCTCCCAAACTCTAATCCTATCCCAACCTAATGTGTATGCCCAACTATTATAGCTTTTAGCAAACCTCAATTGTGCTTGTTACGCAACCAATCATTATACATTGTATTATATAGAACTGTAGTTGTTGAGAAAGTGGTACCACGTTAAAAAATCTGATTGGCTATAATGGACTAGACTACTTAAAATTACTATTTACTATAAACCTATGAATAGATACCTATGGTGTCTGTAGTAGGTGCTTATTTGTATTTAGCTATATAGGTATTCCTTACCATTGCTCAAGAAAGTTCAAGAAATAGCAGCACAAAAGAAGCCTAAAGTTGTAATAAAACTTTATCCGTGTAAATAATTTTAAGTGGCTGAGCGTACAAAAGTTTTTTAAATCCCCATAAGATCAAAAGAAAGAATCAAGTAGGGATCCCTCGTGACTTCTTTTCGTTTAACACCAAGGAAAATTACGGTTACACGAAAATTGGGTTACCAAAACAAATTGAAAATTTGGAGGCAATTTTCTCCCTCAAAGAACAACCACTTTTATTTTTTATTTTCATTTTTGACATAGTCTAGTTAATTTAAATACTAAAATATTTCTCACATTTTTATTTTATAATTAGCAATAATATTACTCGGAAAATGGATATTAGTACCTATTCGTTTTCTGAGTAATACAAATGAAGAACTTCTTAAATACTAGGAACATTTTAACGAAGTAAAAAAAAAAATGTGAAGGTCACGGCACAAAATGCATAATTACATCAATTTTTTTTTATAATTTCCTATTAGAATGACGACGAGAGTTGTAGTATGGAAAATCCGAAATGGCTTTACCTCTATGAGCAGTTTCATCAAAACATCATTCAAAATATGTAAAGCGTAGGTACCACATCAGACTGCCCGAGCTTTCATACAGAATAAAGCTTCTGACTGCCTGACCCTCAGCATGTACTGTTGTTTTAATCCGTTAGCATACAATTTGATGTCATAATTTTTAGTGACATACTTTAACTGTACCCTGTACTGTATGTTAATGATCATAACGCATAATAGTAATTTGGCATTTCTTTTTTACTATCACTGTTAGCGTAACAATTTAGAGGCACTTATGCTGAAGCATACCTAATATGTAATATTACAACCGCACAATTATAATAAAGTATATGCCTAGTAAATACACAAAGCAAAATCTGTTTTGATCCTAGAAATTTACTTGCTGGAGACCCGCTAATATTTCTAAGTGGTCATTTAAAATTAATTGCGAAGATTACTTAACCTTCTAACGCAATTTACCCGACTTGGACTGCTCTGAGAGGTGTTGATCCTGATGGTTATACGAATGAATAATATGCCTCATAATTTTATGCAAACATAAACAGTGTACTATGTAAACAATTTATGCCAAAGTATTATTATGTTTTTGAAAATTATGACAGAATGTAATAGGTATTACGACATACCTAAAACAAATAAACGGAGCGTCTATGTGTAACTGCTTGTTCTATATTCTGAACAGTGTAGAAGTACCTGATAGTACTTACCCATTAAAGCAAGCATGAAATACAATAATATCATTTACTAATCGTTTATACTGATAATAATATTATTATATATAATCAGAGAGCTGAAAACGTATGGTACAATTTCAATTAACTCCCATCGTTACTTTTAAGAATTCTTTGCCATTCGACTCTCCTTATTACTTTTCTCGTCTCCGGGTTACACGATAAAATCACTTTAAGCACTTGCAACCGGCAAACTTCGTGACAATAATACGTACTCTAGCTACGCAGAGCGCGTTTTTATTTCTCTTTGGTGCGCCAATCTACCTATTACCGATTACCTATTATTAAACTTATCACCAAAGGGCTCAGTCCTTAGTTTTGACGACTGCTTACGAAGTGATCAATTACAGGTGATTAATTTTTGAAAATGTTGTAGGCCATCTTTTTGGGGGCAGCGAACGAAGATGGAGGAGCGATTGATGTTGGCAGTCGGCATAGCCGTATTGCTGGTCATCGCGTTCCTAGCTGCCTTCGTCGCGACGTTAGTGCAATGCAAATCGACGGATATCACCGACAGCCACGGTAACATATACCTATTACTACTACAGCTCGCGATTCCTTCCGCTTCAACCATTTCTAGACTAATCATTTATCCTTTGCCTATGTATACGAACGTCAATGTGCATTTGTGGAAAACAGATTGAAAGGTTTTACAATCTGTTGATGATAGCATTACCATGGTGACATTTCATTTATATTCGTAGGTATTCATTCATACTACATTTACGAAACATGGGATTCAAAAACGAATCAGAATGGTAGGTACCTATAATTGGAAATGCATGCATTTAGGAGTTATTTATTGTCAGGTTTCCTAGCAATTAAGCAGGTCACGCAACTACCTACATATATACACGTAGCACAAGAACGATAAAGTTGACCAAATTAATTAGATTAATTCACATAATTTCAAAGCATTGTGGCAATAACTACGGGGTACAGTAGCAGCAACAGCTGGCCTACATTGATTTAGTAACCTAACAAAGTAAGGCGCTCCGCAAACGTGTTGCCGACACGGCACACCGCCATAGGAAACCGTAGTTGCTGTGTCCCGTATCGACAATCGGACACAGTTGCCGGTTCCCTGTCACGGACACGGCACACCACAAGAAACTGTAGCTGTAGTTGCTGTATCTGCTTGTTTTCCGTAGTCTCATGATGGACGTTTGTGAATGTTGCTTGTGTCTTCAACTGACGACTTTTAGTTTCCAGTTACCGACACCGAACACTTTTTGATCGTCCTGAATATAGTGTTCAGTGGAAGCAAATGGACTCACGTATGCGCAGAGAGTTGAATGGTTTCATACTTATTCTTTAGAATTCAAATATTCATCGGTAGCTTGTGTCGGACACAAGAAACAAAAGTGTCTACGTTTGCGCAGTGCCTTGAGGAATATTAGACAGAAAGTGCAGAACAAAAAAAATATCGATTGAAGATTTCTTCAAAATGTCATGAAAATCTTTATAGTTAAGTATCTCTATTTAATACAACACAAAAGTCCAAAACTATTTACTTTAATAATTATCGGTTGTAACATGGGGTAGTTAAAGATATACGGAATGCCACCTAAATTTTCACAGGATTATCTGCTAATGGACGGACGAGGCTCTAACGCAGGCCTTGGTTGGGATTGACAGGTCAGACACAGTTAATCACTTCATGGAAAGGAGCAGAAGGAAAGTAGACCTAGGGCTATAAAGTGCAGACCTTGTATTCAAACGGGGTTAGCGCTCGGGCACAAAATACATAATTAGGTACTCTCGGGTGAAGAAGAAACGAAGGTACCTACTACTAAGCAGGGTGCGGGCCGGAACCTCCGCGTGATGTACCCGGGCAATGGAGGCGCTGCTGCCTGCGGCCAATCGGGCCGGGGTGGGAATGGCCCTCTAGAGGGCTGCTCCGAGGCTCTCCACGTGTCCCTCTGACTAGCAGAGGGCACAGTGAGGAGCGAGCGGGGAGCGAGCTGATTGTCTGCGCCTGACGGTTGGGTGACAGGACGGTCGCCTGTCACCCTACACCCCACCGTCGGTGAAGTGGCGCGATGCTCGCCCCACCCTCCCTTTCGGGGAGTCGAGGGGGCCATGTTAAAACCGTAGATGGCCCAGTGTCAGCTGGGGTGCGGCGAGGGATACGCCTCGCGCCTATTGGGTAACCTTTCACCCCGGTAATTAAGACCCGAGACGGCGTGCGGTTTTAGTCGGTTCGATCCCGACATAACTACCCCCGATCGCCGACGGGGTTGGTATCCATGGGGATTTCCGCACGATAAAAAAAAGGTAGGTACTTACTACCAACCAATACCAGAGGAAAGAGGCTTGGTAGTAGGTACCTATGTACAGTAGGTATGTTGACATTGTTTGATGAAAATAAATCTGCTGGTACTAGATTACGTGCCTCCGTCGCTGTTACGAGATTTATTTAGAAATGATAGGATAGGGTACAACAGGTGAACCTAAATGGATTTAGCTACAACTCACGGCCGTAAAGTTAAATAGAAACCGCTTTATACGAGGCAATCATTGGTAGGCTATCATAAAATTCGCAATTCCACAATGACGATGTCGATAGAATATGTAATTAGAGAAATTTTTGAAGTGATTCAGTGTCTTTGTTCTTTATAACAACAGGAACAGGTAGTACGAAGCGAGTGATGTAAGGACACGATGGGACCTTACGTATCATTGGCCTGATGCCGATGAATATATCACACACACTTGTACCTATTGTACGAACGACATTGTATTGTACACTAAATACTACTTGTCGTTGTGATGCAGTAGGCTGACTTTTGTAATGAAATGCAGAAATTTTCTAGTTAAATCTAGCTGAGGTCAATTCTTTTAAATATAGTGAGTAGATACCTACAGTCAAGGATGTGCAGACCTCACCTGCTAATCATTTTAAGAGGATTAACTAATATTATAAATATGTGCAATGAAATATTGCAGAAAGTACCCACCTACTTTAGTATAAATAAGTACTCGACCTATAGATTTATCTCCTCAAAGTTCAAATCCCGTTTTGAATATTCACTTTTGCTGATTATGTTTTCTGCATGTAATGTTGGCAGCTGATTAAAGTGTTTAGCTACAACTTGGTCCAACTACAATTTCCGCAGTTTGATGAAACGGAACCTTCATTTCCCATAAGCGATCCGCTTCACTGCGTCCCATCGCCACTGTCCTGCTGCACATTTTCCAGAATTCTTATTGGAAACTCCATAGGTATTTAAATTGAATTCAGCGATAATCATAATAACCACGGACAAACAACATAAAGAAATCTTTGTAGAAAATAATTTTCTACAAAGATTTATTAATTAAAGTTACGATTAAAGTGTCTGGATAAAAATATAACATCAAGTAACGTTACAAGCTCAACTGACTGAAATGTAAATAGTACCTAAATATTTAGTATTTTCTTGCAATAGAACGCTGGAAAATGCCGGTTACAAAACATAAAGATCACGTCGTCGTGTGTCGAAATGCTCTACTAACAGTGCGGCGGTGGTGGCGCGCGCGCATGCCATGGTTCGGTGCACGCTCTTGCCTAATTTGACATTACACTAAATAATAACAATAAAATTTTTATTACAATACATTTAGACAGATAACATTTCACGCAAAATTGAGCAAACGTGATTGAGAAAGGCCAACAATAGATCGATTTAATGACAAATACAATCTGTGTATTTATTGAGTGAATGCAACCGTTTAACGGTGCGGTAATCGTTATCCTTGCTTGTGTTGAAACTTTGAAACAGTGGCGAATTATACAAACAGTTGACTATCCTACTAAATTGTAGGTAGCTACCACAGAAAAGAGAAGGTATTCTTTATTCCGTGGTAGCTACTTAGATGTAAAAGTTCGTAACTGGGTACCAACCTATTTTGTTAATTTTTCGATCACGCAAAAACGGCGGGAACTAGGTTGAAATTAGATATGTCGACGGAATAACTATAAATTCAAGTAATCGACGGGATAACTACAAATTCAAGTGATATTTTCCTCTGCAAATATTCTCTAAACTCGAGCGCGCGTGAAAATTACCCAAAGTAGCCACAAGTACATAACACCGATCTACATATTCGAAAATAAGTCATAATAGTAGTCATAAATTAATAGGTACCTAGTTAACACCGTTACCGTCACATAGTTTTTTTAAAACCACTCAGAAATAGCATGTGTCGAATTATCTTTTAAATAAACAATATAAAAATATTAAATAATTTGATTTGTTATTCTGTGATATTTTTGTGAAACAAAAATCAATGATTTAAAATCTTCACAGTAGGTATTAATGTTAAATCAATAAGTAAGTACATCGGCATAGAACAGATGTGTATATATACCCACGACTATTGTTTTGTATGATCATGGAATAATCATATTCGTGGGAATGATCAGCTAGGCAAATTAATCGACTTGCGACTAACTCGATGCTACGATACAGATTAAAATATGAAATCTTCGTAATTTCGTTGCTCAAGCCAACCTCACCAGTTAGCCGGTACACCTGCCGATCAACGAACGAGGTTTCCTTTAGGGGTTGAGAGGACACATGGCAGTTCCGTCCCTTAATAGTCAAAATAAACCAAACGGATTGAGAAGTGAAGACCAGGCCCGGGTAGAGTGAGCCTTTGAAGCAACCGGGAGCATTGCTAAGATAATGATACATTTGTAGGCTGTAGTTGTTACCTAAATAGCAGTATTTGCGTGTTATTTAGGTAACGTAGGTTAAACAACAATTCCAGCAGCAACTTCTATTATCTACTAACTGTGTCCCGCGGCTTCGCCCGTGGCATACTTCGTCGCCGGGGCAGGATAAAAAGTATCCTATGTCCGTCTCCTAGTTCCAAGCTACCTTCCTATAAATTTTCAGCCAAATCGGTCCAGCCGTTCACACGTGATGCCGTGACCAAGGGAAATAGGGATTAAAAGATAAAGATTACTTTTATTTTATTACCGTGGTACTTCAACAAATAGCCAGTTTTATGAAAAGGTCAAAGTCATGTCAATAGCACAGAATATAATAATAGAACTCAATAGGATAGGACAATATTGTATCGATTTGCATTGTGAGCGCATTTTAATTGTATCTCGTTAATTCATAAAAATGTTGTAACTATGTTTTTTGTGTTGTCTTGGTTCGAACAAGTAATGCGAAGGGATGAAAGTAATGTCGTAGGAAGGCATTAAATATGGAAGGGGTTACAAGCTGAGAGGAAAACCAAAATTTTTAGATTGTGTGAAAAATATATGGCTGGGAAGGGAGTGAATGTTGAGATGAATGCAAGCTGAGATGAATCGGAAGAGCATACAAGTTGCACTGACTGAATGATGGTGTGTTGTTTCGAGTGATTCTTTATGAAATAAAAAACCTCTAAATTTATATTAGTTAAGAGGTTTTTTGCATTTCTTAAAAATATAGAAAACAAGGTCGATGTTAGGTAAGTGATTAACTTCATCACACCAAGCCAAGCACGCGACGTTGTTTTCAATAGTTAATCGAATCTACTACTATGAGTAAATGAACGTATGACAGTGTATCAGTTCCTATTGTTTTTGGGGTTTGTTCATGAGGTGAGGCGGTTTAAAACCAAATTGAAAAATAACAAAGCCCATAGAGCATTTCCCTCACACCCCAGCCTAGGCTTTGGGAGTACCTAACCAGGATTAGCTCTCGGATATAGAATAAGATTAGTCACCCCTCATCAGTTATTCCCTGTTGTTTAATTCTTTATGATTTGATGCATTTTTTTATAATTTCTGCATTGTTCATGTTCAGTGTGATATTTATGTTATGCCTCTACTAACACGTCCTTTTGCGTTTGTTTTATTCCTTGCATGAATGTTGTCATGACCATCCATTCATTTAGCATGTGTTTGTTGCCTGCATTTTAGACAAACCACAGAGTAGTGAACTGAAACTTTCTTCATCCATGCCGCCGGCAGTTGTCACACGAGGAGGGGCATCGGGTCAAGCAAATATGTGCAACGCACCAGGATGTATCCACACAGGTAAATCTCGCTTAAATACGTTCCTTCCGGTGTCTTATTTTTCACAGCATATTGTACTGTAGTATACCACGAATTTTTACAAAATTATAATTAACTTTATTGTTTACTGACTGCCAGCTTTTTAGTTTAGTATTTATTTTTATTGCGTATTCACCGGAATGTTTGAACTCGTTGGACTGGTTTAAAATTTTGCACACTTATCAAGGTCTGATGACAATGTCCTCATAACATTTATGTTTAAAAACAAAAAAAAATAAAAAAACATTAAAGTACTCTAATTAGGGTTCCTTTCATTTATTAGCCATATAAACGATAGCTACATTAGTCATATTAAACTAGATACCTATCATTTATGTACTTACCATAATAAAACTTGTTTACGACATCGTATTTAAATAATTTAGTTACAAATACTTAGCCTTTGCCTCAATAATATTTCCTAATAATTCAAACATAATAATTTAAATGATATAATATTGAATAAAAATACTCTACAATTTGTACTTATAGAAAAAAAAACTTATTGCAAGTTAGATTTTTATGGCCAAATATGAAATGACCCAATTACATAGAGAATGCTCGTGTGTAGTGTGTACCCAATCGCGAGGTCAGTTTTTATTGGAATAAATAGTATCACGAGCGACACAAACCTAATAATATTATAATCAATAGGTTGAGGTCCCAAGGCCATGTTTCTATTACACAAACACTTTCAGTTGGCGAGTATAACGACCTGTGAAAGAAATTCTGTGCATAACCAGATAGCCACACTGATTAACAGTTCTAAATAGAAAAAGTCACTGTGCATCTGATTACGATTCTATCAGCCTTTATTTTAATAAGTAGGTAGATATACCTAGGTACTTACTTATTGCATTTTTAACTCCCCCAATCTACCTACTTCTGATTAAGTTCGATGCGAGTTCCAAGACTGTTTCATTTTCCCTAGGATTGCGACTTGTTCGAGTATTAATTGCCTGGAGTTTTGGGGTCACTACTGTTGATCCTGGTGTGTCTACCTACAGCAATTTCGGAAATAGTTTGCTCAGATCCACAGTTTGCACACATTATTTTCGTAGTTTCACGATTAAGTAATCTGTAGTACGGCAAATAAAATGTTATTTCTGTGTTTATCAAAACAATGTGAAAAAATGAAGATGACTTTTTCTAGGCTGCTAATCTCGCTAGTCATTAGCGCCCGCAAATGATAATAGCCTCGTTTTCAAGATAATTTAACACATACTTATCTCACTGCATAGAAGCATGTATATATTATAGGTATATATGTATTAGGTATTACATTATACTCAAGGAACCCGTCGAAGGAATAGTTTTGTGGTTAATATTTAGAAAAAAAACTAAAAAATATGAAGTCAGGTATTTTGCATGCAAATGATATTTGGTTTTGCACAATTTTTTTTAAAACTGCATAGATAATAATGTTTTATTATTTTTAAGGTTATCTTTATTGAGTAATCCATTGCCACATAAAGGGAAGGTAAGAATTATATTAAGGGATATCTACCTACTGGCGCGAGGCGGTTCTGATGCTAGCAGTAACAGTTTTGAGAGGTTTTATTTAGACTTGTCTGTCGAAATACCGGTGAAAACCTTTCCATATCAACGCCAGGACGTTGTGATAAAAAAAGGTCTTTCGAATCGGTTGCATTTTCCAAAGAATGTTAACTGTTAGTACGTCGCCGTTGTAGCTAGTAGGTAGGTACAATTTGTACCTACAGCTTTCAAGTTTCTTTAGAAAAATTTATACGTGTATTTAGTTGCCAAGGATATTGTTGTGTCCCAAACAAAAATATTAAGTAGGTATTGTGCTAATTGTGTTTTCTTTTTCACAATTTTGTAGCATCAAAGCTGCTGACGAATATGGATGAGAAAGTAGACCCATGCGATGACTTCTACGATTTCGCCTGCGGCTCATTTGTGAAGAACACCCGCATACCCGATGATAAGACATCAGTGAATACTTTCTCCATCATCACCGATCAGCTTCAGGAACAGATACGCTCATTACTGGATGAACCTATTGTAGAGAACGAACCGAAACCGTTCGTACTTGCGAAAACTTTGTACCAGGCCTGCATGAACCGAAGTAAGTACATACGACATAGTTTTAGTAGTAGATGTAGGATTACGTAGTACCTAGCGGCTATGGTGTGTGGCCCCACCAACAGGGCTCTGGCGCAGGCTTTCCATTCGAAGGTCAGACGGCAGCCGCCCTAGTAACAAGACAAGCCATCTTAGAAGAAGAAAGCTTATCAAATACTGACTTCGAAAGTGCAACATTTGTAACCTTTTTTTCCGTGCCGAAATCCTCATGGAGACCTCCCTCGCGGCCAGGCGGGGCAGTTTATGTCGGACACCTACCGACTAAAACCACACGCCATCTTGGGTCTATATGCGCCGGGGTATAAGGTGGAAGGAGGGAAATGCCTTAGGGCATAAGGCATTTCCCTCGTATCCCGACCGACCCTCTACCATCTACGGTTTCAGATGGCCTCCTCAGGGGTGTGGGAACCACGGTGTCCCCAACCTGTCCGGAAAAGGGGGAAGAGGTACCCCAACCCGCCTCCCCGGCCTGCTTTCTGCTGAGGTGACAGCCCCAGACCTAAAAGCTAAAATCATCTTAGCGTCATAATTTTTTTTGTATATTATCCATTCGGTAGTCAATACTTTACTTATATCGCTATCTTCTCGATCCTGATAATCCTACTAAGTAACATTATAGGCGCTAAGGTTCGTAAGTATTGATGTATGGCCCGGGAAAGTTTTCTGTGCATCATGGGAATCGGATCACAATTTCACGCGAGTGGAGCCCGGGGCTCAACAGCTAGTAACTACCTTAATCAAAGGTGAAAATGTAATTCGTACCTAGCCATAACGACGATATTGGATCACGATAATATTTAGTACAAAAACGAAGGAGGCTCTTAAATTTGATGTTTATATTTTAGACTGTCTAATACCTTCAAGTAGGTATCTCACTTACTAAGATTAGAATAAATTTATATCTCTTCCAAAAACAAAAGCACGGAACATAAGCTGGTTTAACGAGAAATTATGAACGTGAATATTAAATACAAATATTTAATATTTCAGAATTGAAAAAGATGTTTTATTTTCACTTTGAAAATTAATCATCCAAGTAATCTTTAGATTATAAAGTTAAGCTTGTTGTTTTTTCTGAATAATGATATTGCTATCCATACTAATATTATAAATGCGAAAGAAACTCTGTCTGTCTGTCTGTCTGTCTGTTACGCTTTCACGCCTGAACCGCTGAACCGATTAGGCTTTGGTCGCGATAACCGACATCCACGCGATAACCGACATCCACGCGGGCGGAGCCGCGGGCAACAGCTAGTTCTAAATAAAGATTTTGGATAAAGGTAGGTACTAGTGATGTGCCGGATATCCAAACCCGTATTCACGGATTATCCGCAGTAGAAGAAAAATCCGGCAGGTAACCGATTATTTGTTGGCAGATCTTTTTCCTTATTTTTCAAATAAATAGATTCCTAATAATAGAGAGCAGCCTTATTATTTTAATTTTGGAAAAATAATTTAAGGTTCCGGGAAATAACTACGTAACAAAGCTAAATCTACGCGGGTAGAGTACTAGAGTCGCGGTCATAACTATATAATAGAAAATAGTTTTTTAATACCAGCCTTAGCCTTTTTAATACCAACCTTAGCATACAATATTCATAATATATCATGTTACACGTGCCTTACTTGCGTCAATATTACCTACTGAGTACTACACAAAGGCATTGTTGCAGTAGGTAAACTGTTAATTAAGTTTCAGCTACGTGAGTCGTACGCGTACCGTACCAACGTACCCGTGTAGCTAACTTTAAACACGCACTCGCGCACACTTTATGGTACGTTTACAAAACGTGTGATTTCAATACGATTAAGAAGTTGATAGGTATTCGGTGTAATCTGTCAAAATAAAACCTACCTTGCTGCATTTTTTACAAGCCTCTGTGGTTTTGTTAGATAGGTATTAGTTTTGTAAGTTGTCGTGAATTTCAAAATCACACGTTTTATAAACGTACTTTCACCGAATCGGGCCCCTGAAGAGGATGTATCTTTACTACTTTACTTGTATAAGATGCCGCTCTGTACCTATTATATACTATGTATTTGTGTGCATATTATATATATATATATAATATGGGTTTAGGTTATTCTGACTCGGGTTTGTGCGATAAACCGCAGTCGCTCCTGTAAAAACCAGAATATTGTAAATAATCCAAGCGGAAGACAGGCTCCGCGGAGTCCACAATTGCCTTGTGTACAACCGGGATTGGCGGTCGAATGAAAAAGGAGATCCACTCTATCTACTATCAATATTTTAAAGGAAATTAACTTCAATCTGTAAAATTATATCCTGTCTTTAACTAGTGGGATTACCTATGTCTCGAATCTGGGCTGTGCCGTCTCGCGTGTAATAAAATAATAGCTGTATCTTAAACATTCGTGATTTCATTTGAAACATCTTTTCTAGGTAAATAACAATAGACTTTTTAGTAGGTAAGATAAATACAATCAACACGACTTAATAGAAAAAGTTGTTCACCACCAGTGAACTGTTTATTAATTAGGTAGGTACTACGCTAATAGGTACCTACCTACGCTATTCGTTATATAGTGCAACGTCAGAAATGTCATAAGCAATTGTGAAAAACAACTGAACCGTCGGGATCAGAGTAAATATCTAATAAAATATGGGCTCTAAAGATCTTGGTATAACCAACCCCGAAGTCCAACGGCGGTCCCCGTTGGACATCGGGGTTGGTTATGTCTTATTCGGATGGACTAATTCGAACGCCGCGCGCTGCCGCCGTCTCGGGTTTTAAGGTGACCCAAAAGACATTTCCCCCACACCCCGGCCGACTCACGGCTTTGAAATGACACCATTGGGTTTGGGAACCAGTGTGCCCGTCTTGTACCCAGACAAAGGAAGGACGAGCATCGAGCCGCCCCGCGCGCCGTAGCTTGGTGGAGTCGACATAAAAACCCAATTGCAAATAATAAGAGTCAATTGGATATTTTTCCATCGCGCTTTGTTTAAATAATTTTGTAAGACGATTGCTTCACCGTGTCATTTAAGTTCTAATGTAATATAATATAGGATGATAAGTGTTATTACAATCATTATTATTTAACTGTTGATGATGTGACGCTAAAATGAGTGAAAGTGAACTGAACTGTGTAGCATCCGCTGTTTACACAATCAATGACGTAAGCTATCGGTGAACCGACTGAAGCCGACGCGCCAAACTTACTTGACGGATTGAATAAATCAGAGATTTGATAGGGGCAAAAGGTATTTAAATAGTTACTACCTACCTCCAATTCTTGCAATCATTTAATCTACGAAATTCTACACAGCGCTCGCTCTCTAGACCCAATAAAAGCTTGTCGTATTTTGTAAATAAATATCCCACCAAAAACATAAATGTAAAAAAGGAGAGCCAAGTTCAATACAAAAAGTATGCTTGGCTATGGGCTCCGCCGCAAAAAGAATTGAGATCTAAATGAGTGCCAAGTTCTATGCAAAATCGAAATATGTATTTATAGGAACAAAATAACATTATGAAGAAGTATTAAACTCTATTTCTTTACTTTATTGGAACCTATAACAATTGCTGTTATTTAAAAATATAAGATCTTAAAGTAGGCTAGATTTGACTTAGTAATTCATCGGCTGCAATACCCAATAGGGACGGAGATGTTTATAACTGGTGTTCAACATAAAGACAAACAATCGTTTACGGACCCAATTTAAATCAATTGTTTTCATTCCCAACGCTATGTTAGTTAAAAAAGTACATGAATGATGATAACTTTTTTCTTTTCATAATACTGTAACTTTCTTGGTACCTATTTGTTTCTAAGATTTTAAACTCTGCAAAAAAAACTCAAAGAGGACAGAATTTTTAGGTGACTTAGAACATTTCTATGTAACTATGTAAAGTTGTAGAATGTAAATAATTATGTAAAGTTTTGATGACTCACAATAGCACGGGTTTCGGGTCACGGGCTTAAACCTACGTAGTTTTTTGTTGCTATTATTATTTGATCATAATGTAATGTTTGTAAATAAATATAAAAAAAACTACCGACACCAAGTAGTTATGCTGCACTTAATTACTTGCAAATGAGAATGATGTGAAGAAAATAATACTTCTTAGTACCTAATATATTCAACACTCCGCGGCTTAATATCTGAAGGTTACTGACTTTAATAATGTATAAGATTAAAACTAATTAATAAACCTGGCCGGGTAATTAGGAACAAGGGAAGTGTTATTTTTATGTCTATTAGGAATGTAGATACCTATATGAATCTTTGTGTATGTGCAGCTGCCATAGAAGCCCGAGGTGTGCAGCCTTTGCTGGACATGCTGCGACGATTGGGCGGATGGCCGGTACTCGACGGCAACAACTGGGACGAACGTTCCTTCTCATGGGAGAAGTCAGTGTACAAGTTCCGTGATGCCGGTTACTCTGTCGACTACTTCCTCGATTTCTCAATCAGTGTTGACGTGAAAAATTCCACCAAAAGAATCATCGATGTAAGAATACTATAGTTTCACTGTTTTAAATGATGTTCCTAGTCTCAGATTAAGTATTGAAACGGTCGGCCGGCCTTGTGATAAGAAATTAGAAGATCTCTTAATTTGTTTCCTAAAACTCGCGCTTAAACAAATATTTCACTTTTGCGAAGGATTTTATACATCTGCGAATGATATATCATTTAATTATTGCGAATTCATGTACTTGTGTGATAAAAAATATGAGCTAAGTGAAAGTTTTTTAACAGCTGGACCAAGCGTCATTAGGTTTGAGCCGAGAGTACCTGAACCGTGGGTTTACTGATAAACTCGTCCAAGCTTACTACGATTACATGGTTGATATCGCTGCCTTGCTGGGCGCGGACCCCGCAAGGGCTAAGATTGAACTCAAGGACTCACTGCAGTTCGAAATGAAGCTTGCTAACGTAAGTATATCAGCACACACCATGAAAGTTTAATTTCATGACTCATCGATATAAATTGTTCCATTGACCATGACGGAGTAAGATCCAAGGTCTTCAGTTGGTATTTATCGCGTTTGACCTAATTGAGTTCGCGTCTTGGCCAAAGATGTCAATCGAAAGGCATCATATCACTATTATTACAATCTTCGCGTTGCGTATTGAAATTGAACTCATGAATGACTTATTATCACAACTTTTAATTCAGTGCTAACAACATGTAACAAGTACCTAGGTACCTACCTAAGATGATAATGATGATAAAAGATCCGAAAGTCATTGCATCTTACCACTTCACGAGGCATCCAGAGCGCCAGCCAATGCAATGGCGCAAAACACGCAAAATCGAATTGCCACAAAAAAGAATTTGAATTTGAAACAAAATAATCGACTACAAATTCAAATTTTAAAATCATATACAGTGTAAACTGGAGGTGGGCTGTGAATATCAACATGACAACACAGAACTACTAATATGAACAAAATAAGGATTTTTCTTTGTTCTGTGAACAAAATAACATGTGTAGGAAGGACATTTTAAAGTAGGTATGCTAATGTGGAAAATGGGGCAAGAGTTGATTAGTAAAAAAAATCTCCATTATTATTATGTGCTTTCCCGACAATTAAAAATAAAATTAGGAATTACACCAATAGCGATTTAGAAAGATTTTGATATTCTCTACCAATCCTCGTACCTACTTATCGCATAACACGTAATATTGGAAATGTTCCGGTAATGAATACGACTAACGCCTCTCAGGCATTACATATTGCCGTACGACAATGAGAAACTATTGCTTCACAAAAAATATAGGTAACTACATAAGTCAATAACCAATTAATATTATAATAAGTATTATTAGATAAATTAATTTCTTCTATTATTACGGCTGATAAATAAACTATTACCTAATAAACTTAGACACTCCTTGTGCTTATAAAATAGTTCAAATAATAATATTATGATTGTGTCTCAGATCTCCCTTCCACTTGAAAAACGCCGTAACGCTACAAGCCTTTACAATCCGATGACGATTGCTGAACTGCAACAAAAGTTCCCTAAGTGAGTATTAGAAGACCATTTTCTCGTAATGCTACATTTATGCAGTTCCTACGTTCCTAGCAAACATTTCTCCTCTAAACTATACTAATTATTTGACTATTGTGACAGGATCCCATGGCAGGAGTACATCAACCGCCTGCTTGCCCCTCACGTAACCATTGGACTCGAAGAGGTTACCATCGTCAGCGTGCCGAAATACATTTCCGATCTAGAGGTTTGTTATATATTACTAGCTGTCCCAAAAAACTTCGTTCCGCCTTAGTTGAATTATTATCAGCTGAATTAGATGGGGACACCGTGGTTACCACACCCAAGGCTTTAAAGCGTAGATGGCCCAAGGTACGTGTCATAGGTATTGGGCCACCTTACACCCTGGTATAAGGAAAAGACAGACTTCTTTTACGATAGGTACTTCCTAAGTTAAAAGAAAGAACAATATCTTTAAAATAAACAGACAGGGTAAGTTCTCATCTTTCCCTAATCCAAAGACAACTTTGCGATGTACAGAGTTTGCATTGTAATTTGGGTTTGTCATGCTGGTTCACTCTAGCTATAAAATAAAAAAAATATAGTGCGTAGATCATTCAGCATCAACTGTCTTTTATTACTCTAGTGGATTTGTTTATAGACAGGAACAGGATCTACCTGTAGGACAAACAACATGTGTAGATAGCTTTTACGGGGCTGCCTTCACGTTAATGTACGACCGACTAAAATTACCCTTTATTCCTAAACAACAGTAGTTTTTTACCATAGGCAATACGATATACAATATGATATAATGGTAGCATAGGTACAATCGCTATCTTACAACAGGTAATCTATCTATTTAACATTTATTGATAAATTATTGATTGAATAGTTAATTACGGATTGACTGGTTAAGTTGAAGTGAAAGTGTAACAAACTCACTTCGAGTGGTTATACAATTAGTTATGATTTATTATCGAGATTTTTTAACTTGTTTTATTACCTAGTAACAGAACTGAACGCAATAACTATTATTCCAAGGTGTTACTGGAAGCTACTCCGAAACGCGTGCAAGCTAACTATGTGATGTGGCGCGTTGCTGGTGCCTCCGTGTCTTACTTAACAGACGGTCTTCGCCGAAGGCAACTTGCTTACGTCACCGCACTGTCCGGGAAGACTGAGCGGGAGAGCAGGTGGAAGGAGTGCGCCGACACCACTAGTGTCAGGTATTGTAGTAAACTTCTATGGAAATGTGTCCGTGTGCTCTTCAACAATATCTTCTATCTCTTGATAGAGGATATTGTGTCTACACACGTCACAGCTATTCTCTATCAGCTGTGCCCGCGACTTCATATGCGTGAAAATTGGTTCAGATTTATTTGCGTTAATATAATAGTTATTCTAAAATCACAGACAGATACTTCAATTCTAACAACTATGAGCATATGTGTGATTTCCATATCACCTAAATCTAGTATCTAAATTAGTAGAAAATAACTATCCAGCTCTACGTTATAAGTAACTAGGTACCTAATAGAAGAATCAGGGCTATAATTGCTATTATCAGGATATTTATCATAAAATTGGTGTATTTTGTCGGGTTTCCCCGATATTTTGGCATTGTCACTAGTGCCGATAAGGATCCCTATTAAAGAAGATGACTACACAAGTCGTGACTTTGGCACTTGATCGACGACTTAGCATAACACACAAACACGGTACATAATATCTCGATTATTTGTAAATATCATCTAAAATCAATAGAAAAATATTTATCTTGGCAACTAGCGATGCATCTTAATTGCTCATTCATGTTTTAGCATACCCTCTAAACTTTGAGGTCGCTGACTTTGCATGTATATACCTACATGTCTTTGTTTTAGTATGTCAATCGCTGTGGGGGCCCTTTACATCAGGAAATACTTCAATGAGAACTCTAAAGCCAATGCATTGGAAATGGTGAACGACATCAAGTAAGTGTAATTAATCCTATAACCGGTTTCTGAATTGAGAAATTGAAATTATAATGGTGGCCCTCAGGTTGTATTTCGGAAACCGAGTTGCGCTTACTCCATCTCCATCTCTTGGTTTGGCTACGGGTTTTATGAGAGTAACTGCCGTCTAATCCTCCAAACCTGAGAGAAAAGCCTGCGCCAGAGCCTCGTCCGTTAATCATCAGGTATACGTACCAGCTTCCAGGCTCGAAGATCTTGATGGAGCCACAAATATGAGTTTCGTCAAAGACTGTCTTCGGCGCGGGCATCTCCCGTTGCGGGCACCTGCAACGGGCTACGTTGTAAGCAAATTGTGGGACGGGCGATGCGCCTGAATGACGTAGCGTTGCACTTGGAATACGATTTATTTTATTACTTTTTACTATCAGGATCCGAAAAAATATCATTGTAACAAAACAAGTCTTATCAGCTAACTGTATGTAAAATGTCGTTTAAGAACTAAATAAAATGTATGCTCACTTTTATTTTTGTAGACAACAGTTCCGCCATACTTTGAACGAAGTGGACTGGATGGACGAGCAAACTCGTGAGGCAGCCCTAGAGAAGGCGGACTCCATGGCCTCGCACATCGCGTACCCCAGCGAAATGCTAGAAAATGATAAACTAACGAAATTCTATGATGGGGTATGAACTAAATATTTTGAATTCTGTTGATACCTAGCTACTTACTGTACCTACTTACATAATTCACATTTGCAAGTTATCTACAAATTGATTCATCAAAAATGTTTTACTGACTCTGCCGCTCATGGTGCAATTTTATCTATACCTAGTATCTAATGTTTAGACTGAATTCTTCACTAGACCCATATGAACTGGGTTACGGAGGAATGGAAGGAATTTAATATTTCATATTAACTGACGTAGTTTCTTAAAGCTTTAATCTTAAATTAGATTAAAGCTTTAAGAAACTACGTCACGGCATAGCTTTTTTTAGCAAGTAAAGTTTTCAATTTCTCAGCTCAGCTCAAGATAGGGATTACAAATTGCGATGAGTAGCCTAATCTTGACCCGGCGATGACCGGGTCAGTTTATGCTAGGTTGGTGAACTGACAGTTTTTAATAAAAAAACGTCAATTATTTTTTTATTGTAACTAACGTTATTCGTATTTTAATAATATGAGGTAAAGGTATAACAAGTACAAGCAACCCCTTCTGTCATAAGTCATAAATCATAGTTATGTTATAGACCCATTAAATCTTAAAATTTTTAATTTTATAAGGCCTCCTTGCGGTTATATCTATTAATGAATCAAATAAAGCAATACTTAAATCTGTATTTTTAGAACCCAAATCTTTGATGAAATGCGAGTACCTTAATATGTATAAACAATACTTTCAGTTGGAGATGTCATCGGACAAGTTAATGGAGTCTGTACTGAATTTGACGCTGTTCGGCACGGAATATTTGTTCAGCAAGCTTAGGGAACCCGTTAACAAGACTGACTGGATCACCCACGGCCGTCCAGCCATCGTCAACGCCTTCTACTCCTCAATTGAAAACAGCATCCGTGAGTTTAACCTGTCAATCTTATTATTTCAGTCCACTCTTTAGTCTTATGCGCTTAGTGGGTTTGTATACTTAGGTAGATACAGGCAGCGGTGTTCTGGAGTCGGGAAGAAAAGATAGAGACTGCCCAAGATAGACTTCCAAGTTTAAAGAAGCATGCCCTAGAGAGGTTCTGAGCAATTGAAGAGGATAACTTGTTACAATGTTAGCTACTTAACTCTTTTTGCTGAACTTAAACTATTGCAAGTTTTTGAATGCTTGAGTGCGTTTTAGATTACTCACAAGATTAATTACATTATTATCACTTGCCATGCAAGGAACAGGTACCTGAACCCAATTTTATGAATTAACAATTACTGAGAAATATATAGGTACCTGTTAGCCATTAGCCGCTACCTGCATAATTTTTTCAAAAGTATTTGATGTTTTTCAGTAATTGGCTGGGTTCAACCACTTTGGACCGGCTCAAAGTCTGTACCTAAAATAAACTACTCGTACGTATCGTGAGAGTATAATAAACATGTCAAATGTATATTTTGATCTTATGACTCATTATAAGAATTATGCTCTTGCATCATATTTATATGTTGTTTATTAGTTTATTAACTCATAGCTTCATGCAAGATCCGTCAAGGTTCGGATATCGACGAATGAGTACATCTATATAAATAAAAGAAAGTCGTGTTAGTTACACTATTTATACTCAAGAACGGCTAAACAGATTTGGCTGAAAATTGGTAGGGACTTAGAACCAGTAGACGGACATAGGATACTTTTTATCCTTTTTTAGTGGAGAGTGGAGTGGAGTGGAGAGTCATTTTATTGGTAGCGATATCGACTTCCACGCGGGGGAAGCTGCGGGCCAAAGCTAGTATTTTACTTTGTACTTTATACCTATTGAGTTTTTATTTTATTTTACCCTTGCTTTAGGTATAATAATATATACGCATGGTAAGTACTTAGCTACATATGAGCTGTACCTGTTCCAACAGAATTCCCTGCTGGTATCTTGCAAGGCGCTTTCTTCTCGTCTAGTCGGCCAGCGTACATGAACTACGGTGCTATCGGCTTCGTCATTGGCCATGAGATTACGCACGGATTTGATGATCAGGTAATAATGTACTATGCGATTCAAGTAAGAAGATAATCGCGTTCGCGGCAACTTCATTCCGCACTCATCAAAATTGTACAGCTAGCAACAAAATTTTCACGGCGCGTCGGATAGGTTCATACCTGTAATGGTAACAACGACTTAATTTTTATTTTCTTTTCTTAAATACGTAACATATTTTCTTAGTAATAGTTTATAATAATAGTTCATAATTGATTGGTGTCATAGTGTGCCGCTAGCTACGCTTCCAAAGCCATTGATATATATTTCCGATTTTTCTCCATTTTGTTGCGTCCTTGTTGACTTTTGTTATTACATTGTGTTTGTTATAGACTTTTGTTATTGTTTTGATAAGTTTATTTTGTTAGGTACAGTTAAGTTTGCTTAAAATGAGTAGGGAAGGCACAGTGGTACATTCACGAGCACGTGAAATTGTTCGTGCGGCTCCAATAACAGTGCAAACGATAAAATAAGCAGCATAGAAGTGTTACCGCCCGATTAAAAATAAATAAATATAAAAAAGAACCGATAGTTTATTTCAATTATCATTGTATGTACTTACCTCAGATGGAATCGTGATGTAAAAAAATGTATTTGCTGACCTTACTTTATGCAATGAAGTAAGCAACGGGAATCAAAATGTCATTATGACAACTTACGTGAATCGCATAGTAGTAATATCTCGTTGCAGTATTTACCTATGTAGGGACTTACCTATTAGGTACATGTATTAAAGGTCTTTTCGCAGTGTAGTGTAGGCTTACAATAATTGGTAGTATCTATTATCTCAGGGCTATCTGTGTTTAACGTAGAATCACATTATCCAAAAAAAAAGGTAAGTAAGTATATGGATGTCTACCATTGAGTTCCGTTCCTTTTAAGAAATATGTCTGAAAAGTGATAGGTATCTATGAGGAATTCGAGAACAATAATATAAGTTTTTCATCTTGAAATATAACTCACACATATAACACACACACACACACGCACATTATAACTCAATAGTTTGTTTTACTCACAGGGTCGTCAATTCGATCAAAATGGAAACCTAGTCGACTGGTGGCAAGAAATGACCAAGCAGAAGTATCTGGAGAAAGCCAAATGCATCATCGATCAGTATTCCAACTACACTGTCGACGAAGTAGGATTGAAGGTAGGTACTTCATTAATAAGGCACTTCGGACTAATTTAGAATCGAAAGAAGCTAGATTGCCGCCTCGCTTCTCCTACCGGCTGCTGGAAGTAACCGCTTACTTTCAAAACACAGTTACTTGGGGTCAAACGCATCATTATAGGGATTGTAACTAATTCCTCCAACATTGTCATGAGGTTTGACTTGGTTTTGATTTTCGGTACTAAGAGTGACTAAGATGCAGTTTTGTAGAGCAATGTCTTCCAGCGCATCTCTTCAGCTTGATATAGTTTTAACCGAATGCCATCGTTTTTAATCTAAACGTGAACGGTTTTTACTCGTACCTACCTAGCCTTAAAAGTTCGATAACTGGTCTAACTATAGAATTTCGATATCGCCAATGGATTGTGAAAGTCACAGGCAGTCGCTTCACAGAAAATATTTTTAAAGTCCAACTTTGAAGTTAGACTGAGAAGTCGACTCCAACTGAGTTGGGAAAAGATCACAGAACATTAAAAGACAGTAGAAGTAGTATCAAAGTAAAAAATACAAAGAAATCGTTGTCGCCAAAAACTATACTCGCACAGATTTCTAATACTAGGTAGGTACTTATTGGATGCATAATAATATTGTACCTCGAAATACAGAAAAATTGATACCTACCTATATAATTACACACCTTATTTTACGGAAATAAATTTAATTTTTGATACCTAAGTAGGTACTTATATTAATCTATGTACCTACATAATATTATATTAACCCCTTCAAATGAGAGATTGTTTCAGTTAAGTGTATCTACACTTTTTGGCGACGGAACCCCGCCCCTTTGCTACCTCTACTTGTAGATGTTTTTTTTTGTTTTGTGGGAAAAGATACAAAGGATGACTTACTTAAGGTACGGTAATATAGGCGAAATTAATTTTCATTCTTTTGTTTTAGCTGAACGGCGTGAATACCCAAGGTGAGAATATTGCTGATAATGGTGGCATCAAGGAAGCTTATTACGCATATGAGGCTTGGACCAACCGACATGGAGAGGAAGCTCGTCTGCCTGGCCTTGAGAAGTACTCCCCCAAACAGGTATCTACCTAATAATTCCTAAAATATTTACATACAGACATACTCACGCCTTTTCCCCTCCGCCTGCCTAGAATATTTATGACATCATAATCATCTTAGTTGTTCCCGGTTACATTCAAGTCTACTTTTAATTTGGATTTCAGACTTTTATGGAAGAAACTGCTATCTGACCGAAAGGAAAGCCTACGACAGAGCCTTGTCTGTCCATCAGGTGTAGGCATTTTCTTTGTTCTGTGGGTGTTAGTAGGTGTATCGGTTTTCAGATGATATTGGCTAGGTAGGTACCGAAGGTCTTGATGAGGACCCATACAGCTTAGCGTTATACCTACCAATTAAAATATTTAAGTGTATGTGTAGGTAAGTACCTTAATGCTTACCCAAAAAATAGGTACCTGCTTCGCAAGTTGACTGAAATAATAATTAACTCAGTACCTACCTATATAATGTTAATATTTTCAACACAGGCAGAGCAAACATTTACCATAATTCTCAAGCAACATTTTTTCTTTTCAATTATGCAGTAGGTATCTAATTTTAGTTTTTAAGTAGGTATCAACAACATTTTGATGACCTCTATGGAATAGCGGTAGAATGTTTGACTGCTAAGGCAGGGGTCACAAGTTCAATTCCCGCTCCGTGTAAATATTTGTGTACAGGCTTCATGTAATAGGCAATAAGCCTTGTGAATCTGTCTGCATGTAATGTAGAAGTAATAATATAGGCGTTCATAAGCGTGATTTTGCGACCTATATGAATTTCGAGATTAGATGTGAATAACATATTTTTATTATTATCTACGCTTTACTTAAAAATGAGCAATTATTTAACTTTAACTGAATGTGCGTGAAGCAAATAAAAATAAAATGTAAACATGCAAAATGTTAGGTAACCTCGTCAATCTTATAACATTTTTTACCTACATAAGTTTAGCCAATATTACGTAAAAATGTCCAGGAAGTTACCTACTTGGTGCATAGTTTAGATAATTACATTGTACGAATTGTTCACTTCACAGCTGTTCTGGCTGAGTGCGGCGAACACTTGGTGCGCGGTGTACCGTAACGAGGCGATCAAGCTGCGTATTACCACCGGCTTCCATGCGCCTGGCCGCTTCAGAGTCATCGGCCCCTTGGCCAACATGGAAGAGTTCGCCAACGATTTCAAATGCCCCGTCGGATCGCCCATGAATCCCGCTAAAAAGTGCAAAGTTTGGTAGTGCGAACTCCACTTTTGCCTCTTCCCAGAACGTTGAGACTATCTCCGCGGTGCAAGAATGTTACGCCGACTCGACTTAACCTGAAGACCTGATTGCCAACAGAACTTACGACGACTATTTACATATTATAACCTATTAACACAATAGAAGATAACATTTTGTGCCTAGTGACAGAGTAATGATACTTGTAAACAGTATTCTGTCATTATTTAGCCAAACAATTTATTTCATGCAAGAACATTAGAAATTTCTTTGTACTATTTCATGAAACTACGCATCAGTTTCTATAGCTCGATTGGTGGACACACGTAGGTCGATGCACCTACGTTTCACAACTTTATGGGTGTACTAAATGTTAGAAGTCACCCCATGTTTCGATGTTGTTAAACCTGTAAATAGAATAGGTGAATTATGCTTAGGTAGGTAAGTAGAGATAATTTTACTCATAATAATATATCACACGCTATTTTGAAATTACTACGTTGTTGTTTGGCGAGATTTTAGACTGAGCACACATAAATTTATATTATAGCATACTTTGACGGGTATACTGACCCATAATATTACAGGCATTTTACATAAAATTACTTATTAATGTCTGCATGTTACGAAGGGTTGGATTGTTACAGTTAGTGTTTCATATTTATCGCCGCGGTCACAGGGTGCCTCCCTAAGCCCCCCTTGTAGTAGTAGTAGATATCTTTGTTAATTTTAATAACTGTATTATTTTATTATTTATAAACTACAACCTATTTATATATTTATGTACCTGTAGCAACTGTCGCCGCGGCCACTAGTGTATTAAATGTAATACTGACTCGAATCTCACTTAATGTGATTAGAAAACGATCAGTGATAATTTAATTTTAACTTAAGTAGGTAGGTAGGTACTAGCAAGTAATGTTTTTGGATACAATCGTATTAGTTACTGTAAATCATTGAAACACAAATATAAGATCATTTTTATGAATAATTGACTTTCATTTTATACCCACCTAAAAAATACTTCACTTCTATAGGTAGGTACCTACCTAATAACCTACTATTATAAATTCGGCCTCTCTATACAGGGTGTCCCACGGAGATGACAGATGGAGGGATAGTACCTTATATAAATAGATATAGATGGAATATTTTACTGTAGACTTCATTTTAATTTTATAAACCACTAGCTGTTGCCCGCGGCTCCGCCCGCGTGGATGTCGAAATCCGTTTTAAAAACTATCCTATCTCTCAAGTTGGATCGAACTGCACATGGTGTGCGAATTTTATTATAATCGGTTAAGTGGTTTAGGAGTCCATTGAGGACAAACATTGTGACACGAGATTTATATATATTAAGATTTAAACTGCATTCTTCAAAGATCTAAAGATCTTAGTAAATTCACTTGCAACATTCAGGTAAATGGAACCGGCTAGGAACCGAAAAAAAGCCCTTTACTTTTATGCCATATTATGGATCAAATCTCTCTTACAAACATAGGTAGGTATTAAATAAAGGGTGAATAAGTAACCTTGAAAGCTGATCAATTTGAAAGCCTACTTATCTTTAAAGCTAGATATTGAAATCAGTATTTACGCTTTTAGGATATGCATGGTCTTTGCTATGCCACGTAAGGGCAAAACAACATAGTAGATAATAGCTAGCCGGTGAAGACTATGATTTAGATAACTCGGTTCGCCGTCTCTAGGAGAAAAGTGCGTTTGCTTCGCTTGGTCAACCCTAACCCAGATCAGAAGGCCACAACTCACTAGAAACAGGAAGTGTTTGGGCTGCAACTGCTGCAAGGTAGATAGCCTCTACAAAAAACCGTGCCGTTTCGCTGGCTGCCAACTAGATCATAGACGGCGAATTCCGTCTGCTACAAACTAGAAGCTGACTAAGTAGGTATAGATTGATACTAAAGCCACTCATGTTCAGTGATTTCGTTAACAAACCTCAAGAAATCATCTTTATGAATTACCAACAGGTGGTTTAAAAGTTTCACATACAGCAGCACCCTTAGTAGAGATGGCGAGGAAAACTCTTCTGCTGAGTCACTTCAATCAATGAAATCGCACTGATTTTATTTAGATTCGTTTAGTCTAGTGTCATCAAGATCTTCGGGGCCCAAGTCAACCTTAACCTTACCTGCAACCAGGAATCCCACACCTTTTTGACTGACTAGGCTCTCGTGCAAGATTTCCTCTCGGATTTAGAAGTCTCTCCCGAAAGTCAAAGCAAATCAAATTATGAAAAGGCGAGACTAAACCTATGACGATGTGAAGATAACATGGCTGAGAGAAATAAAATAAAACAAATTCAAAACAATTTCTGATGACCGTTTATTTATTGTTCAGAAAATTATTAATACATACATAAATGGAATAAATTACTGCTATAAATGCACTGCCCCTCGATCCAGATTATTGTATGAGACAAACTACTTGTAATGCGGAGCCACGTTACCGTACACGCGTTAACGAGCTGAATAGCTACTAATTATACTGATTAAGCCTACATCTTTGACAACATTCCAAGTAAACGTTACGTACATCCAATGACTTCTAAAGTATACTATTGACAGGCTGTACGGAACAAAACATTTTCATATCACGAAAGGTCATAAAGTGACCTTAACACACGCGTAACTTTTTGTAAATATGAATTATCTCGATTTTCTAGTCTATGCTTCCCTCCCCCATTCAAACCTCTCCCCGAAACCGCCACACAATTTTTGTTCTAAACAGCTTGTCTAGTAATGCGAATATACCGCAGCTACCTACGTTGAATGAAAACACGTACTACCTTATAGCTTGCTTTAATATCAATAGTAAATGGAAAATAAACCTATATTGGGGTATAATGGAAGTTATTTCGTGTGGAAGATTTTTGATGTAACTTATATTAGATAGAACCCTTGAAACGTTGCCAATAAGGGTCTCTTCACAGTGTATGCGTACTCCATCCTAATGTGACCTTACGTTCTCATACTTTCGTTTTATAAAGCAGCACCTAAACTACACTGTTTCCGAAACTGTGCAATGCTACTGTGAAAAGTTAGCCTACCATGAAACACACATACATCTTAAGACATGGATCGAAGTTATGGGCTGATGGTACCACGAAATGCATTATGCCACAATCGAGCCTAAGGACAGCCTACCTATATTTGAAGTAATATCTTTCGTTCGTGTTTCAGTGTTCGGATGTACTTTTCATAGTAGCGCCCCAGACCCTAGCGACGCAGCCGATCTAACACAATATCTAAAAAATAGTCAATATTTAAAAATTACAGCCATATGGAAATAAATAAAAAAGTAGGCGAGATCACAAAAGTAATGTGCTTAAAAATTCAATAATTTATATAATAGCCTGTGGAGTGTAAGCTCCATGATACATTACTTTATTTTTAAGTGACTAGTAGAATACTTTACAGTGTGTTTTGACCTTAAAGTGGTTTACTAACACGGCTCATTGTCTCGCGCACCAAGGGTTCGATCGAACCTAGAATATAAATAGATTTAATATAATATAGTCAACGATACCACCATTACTGCGTCATACTTATATTTAACCGAACCATGTCTACAGTTCACTTAATTCGATAATATATTGGAATTCGTGACAATTGGGTCTTTTTATTATTTAGTTAAGACAATGTGTCCCGAGTCACCACAACCAACTTTACAAATTGATTTATTGTCACTTCCGATAATACAGAGAACCTTGTTCTAAGTATATTTGTCAAGTATTTCAAAACGAATATTATTGTAAATTTGTAATCTAAACTCCCAAGGACCTTAGTACTAAACGTTCAGTTAAAGTTGAACTTCATGATACAGACGACTGATTACTATATTACAGCGACGGCTTGCAAACACACCGCTTACAAGCACCAGAGTAAATTTGCTTCTCATCAAGCGTGAAGTCAAATTCCTCTTGCAATCATACTACAATGACCTATCAATATCGATCAACGTATAAAAACAATATAAATAGGAAAATACTGAACTTTGAGATCAAAATACACTGCATCATGGACGCCATCTAACGGCTCATGACAAAAAACGATTGTTACATCACTATTCTAATAATATAATACTATAAAAGACAACCAGCGTCACATAATTATTCGATTGTAATATCGTAGACATTTAGTAATACCGCAAAGTTCATACATGTTTGATAAAACTCATCGATAAAGTCTATATAAATATCAATATAAGATGTCGTCGGAGTATTGGAAGGACTACACAGCTGCCTGTCAATTTAATTTTTAATAAAAAAAATACCTATTTGTAAAAAAAAAATGAAAAGATAGAAAGAAAAAAGAATGAAGTAATGCCTTACAATTTTTAAATTTTTTAACAAAATGTTCTGCGTCTCTGCTGCGTCAGACAGTATTGGTGAATTAGTTTCTAACTTTCTATTCTGAATTATTTCTCTACTCCGACAACGTACGCTCGCGGTGATCTTAAGGATATATACGACATTAGTTTTAGTATATAAAACTGCAAGCAATTGATTCAAAATCCGTAACTTATACATAACGAGTAGGTATTCAACATTCTATCCTAAACACATATTACAATTTCTTTAATAAGTAAGCCTAAGTAAATTCTGTCATAGATATGTAAAAGTTGAAATAGGTGAGAGTGTGATGTATGTAAGAATTTGCTATGAAAGCTGGCGCAAGCACTGAGATTCATTCAAAATTATGACATTAATTAATTTTTACTGTATTTTAAATCAAATATCTAATTGAAGTGTTTCAACTTTATACTATAACTAATGTTGCATATAATATATTTATATAAATATTCTAAAATAGTCATTACAAAGTGTGGACATGTACGAGCAGTTTATTCATCAAGACTCGGCGGGTGATCTTCGTCTGTGAACGTCAGGTGTGGTTTGAGATAGATCAGGAAGGCCAGCAGCCGGTCATGTTCGGCATCGGAACCCCTAAAAACAAATGTTACGTTTTAGTGCACACTTTGCATACGTTTCGGGTGTTTTTAGGACCCCATCAGGATAAAAGGGATGGTGTCATTTTTTTATTACTATTGAATAACGCACATTTTATAATATTACTAGCTGTTGCCTGCGGCTCCGCCCGCGTGGATGTCGAAATCCGTTTCAAAAACTATCCTATCTCTCAAGTTGGATCGAACTGCACATGGTGTGCGAATTTTACTATCTATAATCGGTTAAGTGGTTTAGGAGTCCATTGAGGACAAACATTGTGACACGAGATTTATATATATTAAGACAAGATAATGCCCTACTAAAGCGAAACATTGATATCAAAAATATTTTATTTAAAAAGAGATCGCGATATTGAGCCACTAAAAACGCTCCATACAAAGTGGTGACGTTACAACTTGTGAAAAGTAGTGCAAATAAGAGAAATATCACATTTATCTCAGACCACATTCCGTTTACACATAGTGCATTAAATACTTTGTGATTTAGACTTTGTGAACTAAAAATAATGAAAACTCAGTTTCCCTGGTAAAAGAGTCACGTGGACGGAATACCGTGTGGTTTGAGCCGGTTCGATGCCAACATAACTACTTCCCTAACCCCGGTGAGACTAGTTTGGGGTTTCCACACGTAAAAAAAGGACTAACGCTGATGATGATGATGATGATGATGATGATGATGATGATGATGATGATGATGATGATGATGATGATGATGATGATGATGATGACATAAGATTTCTGTTTGCTTTATTAGCACTATAAGGAATATACCGAAAATACAAACACTTACTCTACGTCAATCTCGATAGCCAGTACTGTATGGTGCGGCTTCCCTTCTTCGTCCAACCATCTGAAATGAGTATTTAATTGTCAATATAATTGGATAGGCCATAAAACTGTTGTCAATATGCAACACAAAGCTAGTGGAAATATTTAAATGTTAGTGTAGTAACTAAGTTAATGTGATAAGATAGGTTGATTTCTGAAGCCGCAATTTATATTTGATTAGCTGTCCCCCGCGACTATTGAAATACTTCGTCCCCGTGTCACCAACTTTTTCAATAATGGTTGGAAATTTGCTTGATTTGTTGACGCTTGATTTGTTGATACATGATTAGTACCCGGTCCCCTGAGTAGTAGCGTTATGAGCCGAAGACTTTGCTCAATAAACAGGCTATCCAACACAAAATAGAAATAGTGTTGGATAGCCAACAAATTGTTGGCTTTGCCACGAATTTAAAACAAACAAACTTTCAGCTTTATAATAATAGTATATATTTAACTCCTATAAAGCGAAGGCATACTGACGAGCTGTATACATATAAAAACATATATACACTTACATATCAGCAAGTGACGGAGAGGTGCACGGGGCTCCAGCGAGAGAGCGAGGCCTGCGAACCGCCCCGCTTTCGCCACCTTGCACCTGAGCCATGCCCAGGGTCGAACGCACCACGTGCCAGAAAGCCCGACGAGCGGCGCCCACACCATCTATACGCTCGATGCGAACCCAACCTTAAGATTTTTAAAAAATTAGCAGATTACAATAAATTTCTTTCAACCTAGCGTTAATCCCAGTCGCATCCAAAGCTTTCACCTCGGGAGTCTAGGGTCCGCTTTACCAGTCTTAACTGCGGATTTGGCTGGATCTCGATATTTTCCGTGAAGCGACTGCCATCTGTCCTTCACAACCCAATGGCGACATTAGGCGATATCGAAGCATTCCAGGTAGACCGTTGTTATCGGACTTTTTTAGGGCTCCAACTACCCGTGCCATACATGTTTGTATGGCAACCGGGACCGATGGCTTAACGTGGTCTTCGAGGCACGATCAGACCAATGCAAATACCTATATTCATGCATACAAATATTTGCACTGAGCGGGGATCGAACCCGCGTCTCCTGCGCAGCGGCCGCGTTCACTACCGCTACGCCACAGATATATTTTTAGGGAAGAAAAGTTATTGTATATGTTATTCATTTTAAAAATACTTCTTTAAAAAATAACTTTCTAGTAAGTGCATAACCAGACAAATCCAATGAGCTCAAACATGACGGGTTTGACCGTCTCCATCTTCAGAGCCTAGATATCGTATAGCATCAAAGCATTTGCCACGACAAAACAAATGAACCCAAACTCGATTGCTTCATCTTGTTGAATTCAGGAGTTCCTATGGACACCTTCCAACTCCATTAAAGGTTAAATACATAGTACCGTACTGTCGCATAGTCATGGTCATCGAAGATATGCAAGTACACTAAATTTGAGTTTAATATAACGTCAGAAAGTTAGTCAGTTAGTCAGGAAAATAAAAGCTTGTAATCATACAAATTACTTTTTTTGACAATGAAATAGCCTGATAATACTAGTATCCCCACTTACCAGCAAGAGGCGGCACCGCTTCAGGTTGACAATTGGAGCAGTAACATCGGACTTGCCCCCAAGACACTGCCTGCCTTAACTCTGGGTAAGGCAAAACTAAGTAGTTCCAGTATTTCAACACCAGATGCAAATGTTCACAGCCTTCCCCTGACGCTTCCCATTCTGATTCAAGGCTCTGTCCTTCAATGCCCTCCTGATCCAAACACAATACACGGTTCAAATAGTGCAAATTCTCAACGGATAGCGTATCAGACCAGAAATCATCTCGACGCGTTGATTCATCAATTGACGATGACTGTTCTTCAGACAAGTCTGGTAAGTTGCCTGGTTCCATAGTCAGGCCGTCCATGAGTTCGTTGTCCAGATTGTCCACATCATTAGCCTCTGGATAGCGATCATTGTGACGGATGTTTGTGTCACAGAACTGCTCGTGAATAGCCCTGTCCGAATCATCTCCGATATGTGAACCAGCACTGAAGGTATGACGTAGTCCGGTCCCATCATTCGTATCAGATACTTGACAGAAACTGTGAGTTGAACGGCTCTTTTGAATGGAGTTGTTAACCATTTCGTTATTATTAGCTGGTGCAGATTTATCTGATAGAATAAGACTGTGATGTAAAGAAGTGCGGTTTGGTTGTATTTTTGGACATTTTACATCCTTGCTTTGACTACCGCCTGCAGTGCTGCTACTGGTTTCTGGTACTGTACTTGGGCCAGCCTCTACGATAATTGGGGGTAAATTTTCTTCAACCAGACTGTCTTGACTGTATGCCTTGGGCTTTCTCTTCGGACGGGATAATTCTAATGGTGGAGCAGTATCTTCGGCACTCGGCTCCAGATCCTTATTAGCTTCAGAGCTTTCTTGGTCAACAAACTCATCCTCGCAAGCATTCTCAGTAATGATTGGAAGATCAAGTGATTGCCCGCTGGAGACGACGCATGGATGGAGAAGTACTGAGACCTGAAAACAATTGTTCATCATTTGAGAAGAGAATCGCTCATTTATGTCACAAGTTACTTTTAGTGTTAATTTCATTTTATCGGTGTTCACAGAATTTCGTGCAAAAGGAGGTAAAAGAAGACATTAAAAGAAAATTTCAGAAAGAGAAGGAAATACGAACTTGGGCAATTCTTCCGTATAGGTCAATGGTGGGGAATATGAGGCTGTATCTGCGCGGCACTATGGCAATAGCACCAATGATCTTGCCATCGATCTCAAGCACCAATTCACTGTTAAAACGGAAGTGGAGGGTCAACACTGACTGTTCAACCAGGTTATCCAGCGCCATGCCCAGCAACGAAAGGGTCTGTAAATAATGAAATGATACCGTTTATATACAAAATATTTTTGCCTGTCATTCACCATAGATAGACATTTATGTTTGGTAGTAGTATACCTATGTATTGATCAAGACAACCAAACGAAATGTTGATTACATTTCCTCTTTTTGTGTGTTGAGGTGTCTCAATCACGAGGGGTAGAGGTGTGTGTTGCTCACGACAACGAAACGAAATGTTGATAACATTTCGTTTTTTGTGTTGATTACGAGAACAAAACGAAACGTTGATTACATTTCGTTTTGTGTCATGATCACGGCAGGTAGAGGTGTGTGTTGATCACGACAACTAAACTAAATGTTGATTTCATTTTGTTTTGTGTAGATCACGACTGGTAGAGGTGTGTTGAGCTTCACCAACACTTTTGCTTTTCGGCTGAACTTAGAGTAATTTTATAAGAAGATACTTACAAAAGCACCATTATCGTTGAGTAGATCGCTAGTGAGTATCCAGCAGGGCGGGTCGAGGTGTATACCACTCATTGGAAGCTCGGTAGGCAAAACTCCTACGGCACCTATGGAAGCCGTGCCGCACCAGTCATAGTCTAGCTTATCCACTCGAAACTGTAACAAGGAAACATTAACTATAAAGTAACAGTTAATGAAAGCAAAGACTTTAATGAAAGCCTGTGAGGATTTTTTTTGTTGATATTATTGTGAAGTTTTAACGTCAGAATAAACTATGACTATGGTTTGTAGGCTAAATATTGATATTGGATGTTCCAGCATTTTACTTAATGGTTGCAATTTTAATGTGGATAATGCCCTCGCGCTCATATCCAGAGGCATTAAATTTGAGTTTAGGGGATTATTGGCCCTTTGGATCGGTCTGTCATCATGTAAAAGGTTTTAAAACAATCGTCTGGCGAACATATATATAAATGGAGCATCAGCATTTATGTGATATAGGTAATTAATCTTTTTATGTAATTTGACTACCTGATATCTGAAAAGTGGCCATCTACGCAAGCAAGCAGGCAGGCATGCGATCATGGTACGAACTAACACTACTCAATCGTCCAGATTTCGTTCGTCAAAAAATAGGTGACGTCTAGTGGCCCTTGGATCTTGGACCATTCACGAAGCTAGTAAAGCGAAGAAATGCCGCGCTTGTAGCTTTATTTAAGTAGTTTATTAAATATATTTGCAATTGGAAAAGTAATCGCAGTCTTAAAAAACAGTATTATCATAAACTAGCACGCTTGGGAGCCACGGAATGATATGGTCATAATCACTTTAAAACAAAACCGCTCACATTCAGACGCAAATACAAACAGCAATACATTCACAGCGAATACATACATTCACAGAAGTGTTTTACGCAAGCAAAATTCATTTTAGTCAACCGGCACCTACCCTGAAGTTGTGACCTCGTCGTATGGGGTGACTAACTACAGCTATGCCCTCTTTATAACCCTTGTAGCGTACAGCCACAGTATCTGAAACAGGACAAGTTATCATCATCTTACTTTCCAAGTCAAAATTATTCTTTGTTGATGGCAATAAAAAATATTAAATACGCGCCCAACGACAGCGCTGTCTATGTTTTTGCACAGCACACGCGCGCGTGTCTCGCATGACGCAGCGTAGACCTTAACCTATATTTATGTATTTTTTTAATTGGTTCAGCTGTCATCTAGACATGAAATGGTTATAGACAGAGTTATTTCCACACTTATAATATTAGTATGGGCGGATGTAAGTTCGCTGCAGGTGCAATATAAACACCCAAGTTGCTTGTACACATAGACTGATATACGAAGCATCCCTCCCATGTATATAAAGAAAAATGCTAATAACGCTTACAACTTATTTATTTTGCCAAGTAATGAAAAGAAATCGCTACTGTCAAACGGGGTGATAGGAATAAAGGGGTGAATAGGGATAAAATGGTCATTAGAAATCGTTAATCTACTTTTTTCTTTTTACGGTACTTTTTTTTTATGTCGGTCACGTCAACATGACTTCACCTCGCCTGATGGGAAGTTGAGGCAATCTCTAGAATGGGAGTCACCATTGCAAGTACCGATAGTGCCACTTATATGTATACTTATATACTTATTTATTAAATAGTACTTATTAAAATTGTATGAAAAGAAAACAGAATTTAGTTTTTATCTACATAGGTACTTGTTATTACTCTTAGATTGTTCTTTTTGTAAGTGTTTATTTGTATATGTTTTATATTTTTGCATCCACATCACAAATACAGAATATAACACCAATTCAAAAGACACGCAAGCAATCACAGCAGCATTATTTTTGTAAATTGATCATATATTTTCCTTGTCTTTATTTTTCCGCATCCACATTACAAATTCTGCTATTCCTATTTAATATTATAAATGTGAAAATTTGTGAAAATATTTAGATGCTTTCAATTCAATCACGCTCAAACGGTTACGGATTTTGTTGAAATTCGTACAGGGATGGATTATAGTCTGGAATAACACATTGGCTATTTTTATTCCTGAATTAGATTCGTGTAGTTGTCGGGAACAGTATATTAGAAAACCACGCAGGCTAAGTCGCGGGCACCAGCTAGTATATACATACAGACACTAGCTGAAGCCCGCGGTTTTGCACGCTTAATTTATGCATTAAGAGCAATCCAAAAGGTCGCTAGCAAACAAGCAGCATAGCTCGCCCAGCATGTCAATGTTTTTACTATATTATGTAATTTAAAAATTTATGGTATAAGTGTCAAAAATCTTGAGCAATTTGAGCATGTGCACTAATTTGACGTTTAAATATCCTATGATTGGTTGATTGACAAAGATTATCAAAGACACCTAAAAATATGAACTGCGCAAATGTCAAGATTCCTGATACCAATTTATACCTTAAAATGTTAACACACCAATTATATTACAATCAAAAAGTTAGAAAGCTACACTTGAAAGGTGGTTTCCTAAATCACCTTCAGGTAAAAAATCAAAATGTTGGTGACCCTTTATAAGCTAACGAATATAATTTTTATTTTTCAAATAAACAAAGTAATTACCTGAACTACACAGTCGTATATTGTCGCCGTAAATATAGTAGAATGTATAGGGCAGGTCGTGGCGACGGCGACGTATATCCGAGGAGGACTCAGCGCCGTCAGGGTTAGGTTTGAGCGCCACAATCGACGTAACGCCGGGGATATCGCCCTCCTTGACCACATGAGCGGGTATTGTGATAGGCTCCATATCCGTATCATCGAGGTCCGGATCGGGCGGCGAGATTGGGGGAGCACTGGGTAGTACATTGCATCTCGCGGTAGGTATCGGACTGGCAGTTGGACTCGGTACCACACTAGGATCTGTTGGTGGTTCCGCACTCGGTCCTTCAATCGCTTCAACACTAGACCTCCCACTGGGCTCCACCGCAGGTTCTGCAACCAGCCCGTCAATGCTACCATCAGTAGACTCCCCACTTACCAAGCACACGTTCGTTAAGTTAGCTGCAATCAATCCATCAATATTTTCTGTATAAACGTTATTTGCCTGACCCGTGTTGCATTTTGCATGTCCATTGTTATTCACTGTAAACCATCACAAAATATCAGTTTTTATGACATTTTACAATTTCAAACTAAAGAATATAATTTCATTGATTCATCAACTATATTTTAATAGTTGTACGAACTTTAAGGTTTCTCAAAGCAAACGAAAAGATCTAAAGGAACGGTAAGGAGCTTATAAGGAGATAAGAGGGTAAAATATCTCGACAATTCCTTGGCTAATTTAAATAAAGAAAAAAAATCTCATATCATTCCTAACCTTGTAAGCTCGATTAGAGTATTCATGTATGAATCGGCAACATCGTCGATAACAATGATTTTAAATAATTGCCGAACGAGCTAGTTTATCTCACTACTGTTAATGTGTAGTGTATTTTAATTTATATAAAAGCGTCTAGCGTAAGCAAGTTTTTAAGCTTGATTCCATACTTACGAAATTGTGAAGACAACACCTTGTGTGCGACACAAAATGTTTTACAAAAGAAACAGTGGTGTATAAGTAGAAGATGACGGCTTTCAGCTCAGCATCTATTTTTTGAATTGCTCAAACAGGCAAACCGATTACTATGCTAAATGTTGGCACTCTGCCTTGAACCTATAAAACCTACAGACGGAATGCGTTGAATACCTGGATGTGTCACAAAAATGGTGGCGGTTAGCCATGTCACCTAGTGACAGTGATTATATATTATATTATTTTAAGGAAGTGATATTAAAATAGGTCTATAAAATAATTGGATCTCAAAGTAGGGGGTAGAAAAACATAACTTCGAAAAGCTTCTAAATACCCTCTCGCGAAACATAAAATCGAGAGGGAATGCTCTTAAACCCGATTAATATAAAACTAGTGTAGCCACACTCTCAGATATAATGACCAATCACGTCACACAAAAAAGCAACATAATTGGTTATATTTTGCAACAATCAGTTAAAGTCAGTTAATAGACAATCATAATATCAATTATGAATTATGGTACAGCATTGTGTCACAAAAGCGATAGGTAGGTAGGCACTTTCTTTGCATTTTATATAGGTTATAATGGGGCGACCGTACGAAAATTGGTCTAAGAACTGGTGAAGATCGAACTTGACCCATCTGATAACCAGATAGGTAAAGATCGATCCGAATATTCAATTAAGCTTACAGCAAATCTCGAATGCTTACTTGTGAGCAGCATACCGGCCGTTATAACAGCATTGCCTTGATTCATAGCATGTATCTTAGTCACATGCCCGTACATTTCCATGACGACATACACTTTCTAAAACACAAATGAAAACTTACGAAAATCACTTCATTCTATGCCGATAACGTAGAAATATGCAAAAGTTAAAAAACATAAAAAAGCCCTCTTTCACGAAATATAGGTACAGGTCTCGGTGCCAAGTACGAATTTGTCGCATTTGGAGTCGAGACGCTTGGGCCTTGGTGACGAGGTGCGCAAGGGCTTTTCGTGGAGCTCAGCAAGCGTCTAGGTGAGGAAACTGGTGATCCCCGTGCGGGCAGTTTTCTCACGCAAAGGCTTTCCATCGCCATTCAGCGCGGGAATGCTGCCTGCATCCTAGGCACCCTGCCGAAGGGACCCAGTTTTTTTAAACTTTTTTATTAGTGTTTAACTTTATTTAATTTAATTATAACTATTCTAATTTTACGATTAATAAATTATTATGTTCCCTCTTTCATGAAGATATATTTATAACACAAATGACCTGAATGTAGCCTACAGAGAATTTCTAGATACCTACTTTCAATTTGAACTAATACAAAATAAACGTTGTAAAAAAAGCCTAAGTAACTTTCGAAAGCTGTTAACTATGAACCTATAAAACACGAATCAGATCTTTAAAACATTAAAATATAGCCTCATTCTCCTTTCCCTAGCCTTTTCTTTAGTTAGTTTTAAAATCTCAACATATAGAACAACTTACATCAGGAACGTTCTCGAACGCCAATTCCAACTGTTCAGAATTATAGTAGACTAGTACTTTTGAATCGCTCGTCTTCTTAAGGCCGACTCTGTCGCCTGGCCGGAGCCAATCGAATGATGGCACGAATGATAGTATTTCTTGGTCACGTGTGCCAGGTTGAGAATATTTCATTAGCCGGCCTGAAATTTACGCAAAAAAAAAATTATGTGTTTGACGTGGTTAGGTAAGACCACGTCTACTTTTGTTACTACTGCTTTTGCCAGACAGTACTCTTTGGGTTCGTCTTGTGCATAGTTCTCATAGACTCAGTATCTCCAAATATAATTTTATTCGTGGTACCAGGGATAAATTCACAGTAATTAGTTTAAGAATAGAGAGTATGAACTAACCGTCAATGTAAGCCGTATAATGTGGAAGACAGGACACAGAAGGCGGAAGACTCCGGTTCACGTAAGCATTTAATATATTAATATCTGTGATGCCCATACGAAATGTACCAGAATAATGGGATTTACACTCTGCTATTTTAATCTGCAAACGAAAAAATATATGAGATATATGAGACTTATTGAAAATATAAGAAGTTTTTTATTTTATTTTATTTTATTTTATTTTATTTTATTTTATTTTATTTTATTTTATTTTATTTTATTTTATTTGGGAAACTTACGGCTAAAACAGTTTATACTAATAAATTATATATAGGTAGCTGAAGGCCATTTACAAGTTTTCACGAATACAATATTTTACACACTACTTAACTATGTATACAGTCCGTAAACAAAACACCACCGCAAACAGTTACCTCTCGCCAAAAAAGCGCTCCGTCAAAACCTTTCTTAAAAGCGAAATTCTATACATTTTTCTATACATAGTACGAGATCCCACTGTAAAATCATGCATGAATCGAATATTTGGTAAGAACCAAATTTTACGCATATTTATGATTAGGAGAACATTTATTTACTAGGTTGCCTATCAAAATGTGGCCGCTATATGTTTAATTCAATTTTTGCTAATTCATTTTTCGGAAAAAAAATCCATCACATGGTTTTTAAATAAAATATCATCCACGTCACGGCAATACACAAAAGGACTCTGAAAAATCACGGTTGCCGTTGCGCACTTCGCCGTACCTCTTCGCAGCCAGGTGTAAACAGGTATGATTTTGATACATTTATGCAATCATAACGGACATTTATTATTTTTACATCAAATTAAAGCTATTTTTTTTCTGTTTACTATAATATACGGTTGCCTAATTAAATCTGGCTGCAAATAAGGGTTGCTGGCTGTTAAAGATGGTAAATATTTAAGATAGAGTGAACGAGAGCTAGCGCGTAGCATCACTAGTCAGACGAGGATAGCGACTAAATAACGTCAGTATAGCGTTATCTCACTGGAGCTAGAATTGAGTGAGTGAGACAACGCCAAACGCGTGACAGTTGACAGCGGCAAACTTAGGGCGAGCGGGTAGTATATTGTTGTATTATTTCTAAGAACTAACAAATAATTATTATAAAGATGAAGGCGTGTTTTCTGTGTGAGAAAAAATCCAATGTACTTGATTTCAATAATGCATCATTCAAAAAGTGTTCACTAATGTTATTATTTCGTCGTAAGAAAAAATATAAATATCATGACATTTTATTGACAATTGAATCTACTGATGATTTTGGATATCATACTAAGTGTCTAAAAAAAATTACAGTTCTAAAACAAAAAGATAAAGAAGAATACAAAAAATTAAGAACATTTTTTAATTTTTATTTGCTTCAATGTTTAATTTTTTCAAACAGCACTTGTTCAATAAAATTTTCTTTTATATAAGTAACCTTGGTTTTATTTTTCACCGATATTAATTTTTTTTATAATTTTCTTTGTCATTTTGGAAAAGAAGACATTTCTTTTGGAGTATTTATTCAGTAGTCCCTATTACTGTTTGAACCGGTGGTTGAGAACCCTAGCATCCGACGCATGCGCAATGGTTTCAAAGCGTCATACAGCTGGCAATCGCTATCCTCGTCTGACTAGTGAGGCAACGCGCTAGCTCTCTTTCACTCTTTCTTAAATATTTACCATCTTTAACAGCCAGCAACCATTATTTGCGGCCAGATTTAATTAGGCAGCCGTATATTATAGTATTCAGAAAAAAATTAGCTTTAATTTGATATAAAAATAATAAATGTCCGTTATGATTGCATAAATGTATCAAAATCATACCTGTTTACACCTGGCTGCGAAGAGGTACGGCGAAGTGCGCAACGGCAACCGTGATTTTTCAGAGTCCTTTTGTGTATTGCCGTGACGTGGATGATATTTTATTTAAAAACCATGTGATGGATTTTTTTTCCGAAAACTGAATTAGCAAAAATTTAATTAAACATTATAGCGGCCACATTTTGATAGGCAACCTAGTAAATAAATGTTCTCCTAATCATAAATATGCGTAAAATTTGGTTTTTACCAAATATTCGATTCATGCATGATTTTGCAGTGGGATCTTAGTCTAACAGTGCTTAATATGTAAACTCAGTTTTCCCCACCGTAGACCACCGTTATAGTAATCAAAATCAACACCACGGCAAGATCTCTTCTATTCTGACTATTTTACATGTTAGGCTTAAATTGGTTATTTGGAGCGACTCACAGTGAACGATCTGCAAACAAGTATGGTAGACAAAAAGGGTTCTCGAATTTACTCCATCGCACAAACTGTAAAGCTACTAACAGTAACAGATGTTCCAATTTTGTCGGTTCCGACATGGCCCGACCAAATGGCGGCCGTCGGAGCAACCAATCCTACTAAACCAAGCTACAGACGTTCCGACGGTCGGTCATGCAACCGACGCGTGTTGCCGTTTCAAATAAAATAAAGTCTCCAGACCTTGATGGAAAAGTCCCTAGATATTGAAGAAAATGTGCTTAAAAATCAGCTAGAGGTCGCTAAATATTTAATTTTTTTTATACTACTTAGGTCTCAGATAGCACACGGGTCACCTGATGGGAAGCGGTTACCGTGGCCTATGGACGTGTGTAACAAAAGGGCAGGGGCGTCACACTTGTGCTGCCGGTCCTGGAGGGGGGGGGATATGAGGATGGGGGGGAGTATGTGAGCTCTAGCTGTTTTATGCGAAAGTTAGGTTAGAATATAAAATAGCCTAGTGGTTTGGGTAATGGACTGCTGAGACGAGTTATGTGTGTATTTATCGCAGGTTTATTAGTGCCTCGGAGAGCACGTTAAGTCGTCGGTCCCGGTTGCCATACAAACATCTATGGTAGTCATTACGGGGAGTTGGAGCCCATAAAAAAAGTCCAACCAGTCTAACTTGGAACTTCGATATCGCCATTGTTCATAATGACCATTGGTTGTGGAGGTCAGATGGCAGTCGCTCCACGGAAAATATCGTAGTTCAGCCGCATCACAGTTAGACTGGAAAGCCGACCCCAACTTAGTTGGGAAAAAGGTTCAGAGAATGATGATGATAATATTATATAGGTAAGTATCTCAAAAAGGGGAGCGTCCGCTTTTTCCTTCACAGGGGGGGATCTACACCCCCCCTCCCCTCCCCCACCCAATCCCAGCACTTAAATCGACGGCAATCTGAAGTCCTACCAAAACGAAAACTAAAGGTTGAAGCGATCAAAAATTTCGTCATCTATTGCGTCATCTTCGACTTTGACAAGCAAGGGGGAGGTGAGCTCTGGCTACCCTACTTACCACCAGGAACTCAACACGATGGTTATTATGTCCGCGGTCTTCTGTAGCGCGGAGGTACTATCCCAGTCGAACTGCTCAATGCTGACGGGAGATACCGTCGTGTTCTACCTCCATAATTAAATACTACAATTATATAGTAATACTAAGTACAAAAATATGTTTGTTCTTCAAAAATTTTTACCGATAGTTCTCGGTATCTTTCTATAAACAATGGTTATGAATTAATGAAAGGGAGAGATATCCAAGACTTTGTTCGATAAAGTGAGAGGCATTTAACCTCTAGGTTGAACATGATTCTAGTTGGGGATTTCCCAAGAAACCAATATTCATTCGTGGTGTTGCTAGTAACCACATTTTGATTTTCAGTAAAATATTTTTGCTAAATATTACATTATTGATAAAAATGTTCATTTCTTCTTCTAATTTAAGGTAGTCAACTTTGAATACAAAAAGTCGCAAGAATTCGCTAAAAAAAATTAAGTCGCTAGATGGTAATAGTCTCTAAACTCATCTAAAATACGCTAGATCTAGCGACAAAGTCGCTAAAACGGCAACACTGGCTTCATTTGGTCGGAACCCACGTTCCAGACATACCAACGGCAACGGTTGGCTTGTCGGATGCGTCGGGGACCCGACCACGTCCGACTAGTATTAATAATAATTTGTCGGGCCGAGCGCCGTACAGACGTTGCGGTCGGATGGTCGGGACCGACCAAATTGGAACGTCTGTTAGTATCTTTAGCCAACATCCTAGCTAAGTTTATTCGAGTAAAAGTTTTGTTAAAATACCTTCATATTTTAAAATATGCATTTATGTGTCAGAAGTAGGGTAAGAAATTTCAAAATTAGTTGATTTTTGTGTTCCGTTTATCAACATATCAGCCGCTTATTAAGAAAGAAAGTTAAATTATTAGTTATGAATCGTGAAGTAATAGGTAAGCAGTATTTTCTCCACATATTTTATTCATAAATATGTGTTTTGTTATTTGTTTGTTTGTAATCGGCATGCGTGTATGAAAACAATTATGAAAGTTGAAGAAGCGAAAGGAGTATGCCAAGAACGTAGCAAGTGGAAAGATGTTGTCTCTGTCTACCCCAATGGGAAAAAGGCGTGATCTGTATGTATGTTATTAAGATATGTGTAGGTGAACTCGACAGATACCTGTTTTCATGTTTAAAGTTTGTTAGACTAGAACTTACTGTTACCCAGGAGTACCCAGGCTGTAATTTTTGTCTATGACAGGTACATTAATATACAATAATAATAAGAAACTGTATGTACACTGGTGTAAATCATTGAGTTTTTGTTTTTGTTTCAGAACATAATATTTATCTATCGTAAAAGATTTTTTTGATGCATGGATCAAACATTCAGAATATGAAAAAAATAATCGTTTATTTGAATACCTACCTATTAATTAAATTTGACTTAAACGATGCCACTGAAGAGTCTATTAAGTTAACTGAGAAATGGCTTCAGAGTGGAAATAACTAGATTATTTACCAAACTCGTGAAAATTCAAACATTTATACACTATAGTGGAGTCAATTTAATAGGCCACATTTGACAATTCATCAAAATTCAACATCGCAACCTTTTACGCGACGCGACGCGGTGGGCATCAAATTATATATTTTTCGTTTTGTTAGAACTGCACAATTGCTTAACTTTTTTCAATTACTATTACATATTTATTGTAATAATGACAGATACAAGTAATTTTACGTTTTGCTTTCACCAATAAACCATTCTAAACATAATAAACAATTTCTGATTTATAGAACTGAACGTCATTACCTTGTCATTACAATATTGTGTCAGTTAATCCTTTTTCTTTTTAAAAATTAGGCATGTTACTCTAAAAATCGAAAGCTGATAAGTAGAATCGAATGCAATGATTACTTGTGAAGAAATATCATCATAAAATTAATAACCACGTTGTGACAAAAAAAATTACAGATTGCATTTTATGCATTAGTATCGATCACCAATCATCCCCCAATAGTTATTTTGTAAATATATTCAATGAACAGAATTGACCTCTCTACAGTTTTATTATAAGTATAGATCATGTACTTGTCTTATTTTGCTCCTTAAATTTACGAAAGAAAAAATAATAATGAGACAGGGATTCACCTGAGGATTTTAAAAATTCACATTATCTTTCAAGTCCGTATCGGTTCATTCGTTTTAATCGACCTTTTTTTAACAGGTCACCTCACTATGAATATAAAACTGACAAACGTCAAATGTGGCCTATTAAATTGACTCAACTATAACAATTATACTATTTATAGAAAACCTATAAAAATAATGAAAATAATATTCTACACTGAAGATCTTGGTTAGGCCCCATAAAACCTATACGTAACACCAATCCCTCGATATTTATTATGATGATTTTTTTTATAATAAGTATAAGTTATGTTGACTGTACCTCGAAAATCTCTCCAATAGCAAGATGTGCTGAACTAAATACGAGATTCGACATCGGATCTGGTGTTATTCGCTTAGCTATGGAGTAGTCGTGCATTAGGCATATGTTATCACCACAATATTCTGAAAAACTCCTGCAAAAACAAAAAATAAAAATTGTAAAACTCATTTTTCTATGAATATTAAAAATCTATGCTATTTGTAAAATATATACCAATACGGTGGCGGTGGTGACGACATAGCCCTTGAGTTACTCAAGACCGAATTGTCTGAGTTTGTACACGCATTGTAGTTGAAAGCTCTTTCTTCATTCTGAAGTATGGTGACCTGAAAATAAAAATATAAAGCTATATTCTGTTTATAAAAAAAACTCTAATTCAATAAAATAGTATTCAATGGTAAGGAGATGTAAAAAGATCATTAGTATTCTTTATTTGCTTTAAAACATACCGATTAATAGGTTAAAATAGGCTTTCAGCTACGAAGGTGATGTCAACAGGGTACATACCTGGGTGCACTGTCCGTACAGATCTACGACAGCGTAAATGTTGAGATGTGGGACATACCACGCTTTACCCATGTCCATGCCGTCCAAATAATAATGGAGACTACGGTCGGCATGCCACATCATACCTGAAAGGCCACATTGCTAGAATTAGTAAGGAAGAAGTAAGAAAACAATGTCATGACGCCATCAATGATGGTGCATGTTGATAACGAGTACCTAATTGCATCTGAACATCCTGTTGCGTTAAGAGTCTCATTATGGAAGGAGAGATTCCCACCACCTTCTAGCTTCGTACCCCCTAAGGAACGGTTACCTCCTGGTCACGACCTCCAGTGGCCGGTATGGAGGTCTCTAAATCACCTACACACTCAGGTCGGCCGGTCGAGACAAAACTTATGCAGGTAGAATATGCGAGATCCGGGCTTAACCGCGTGTGACTACGGAGCCCCTGCAGTCAATGTCGCACCTACTTGCCTGCAATCAAGACGACCTTAACAAGGCCACTAATAGCGCGGTCAAGATGGCAGAACTCTACACCCGTAAAATTTGATGAATCATTGCCACGAAAGAAGAAGAAGAAGAAATTGCACCTACGAACTTACCAACACGGCTACCAACTGTTAAGGTGTCCAAGTCCAGAGGGTATCCACTTCGCACGCATTCACCATCTTTCATCATGGCCGCTCCGCTCAGGATATAAGTGTCCCAATTGAGATCTGTAGCCGTGCCCGCCACGGCGCCTACGCCTCCACTTGCTTCAAAGTCATCAGGACGTATTGCAGTGACACCTGGTTTTGTTTCAATAATATAAATATTATTATCGACCCAAACAAAGAATCATAAGTCAAAATAAATAATATAAATTATATAGGAACGGAACAGGAAGACCTCTAAACTACTTGGATGACGAAGGTCTTGAGGGTTAGTTAGATGGGCCTTAAGGAGGATAGCATGATCGGAAAGTCAACCAGTAGTTGGAAACAAGTGGTTTTCCTAATTGCCAAGTACTCCGACCCCGTATAACAGGATAATCGATACGAATACTTTAAAACAAGATGTAAAAAGCTAAGTTCATTAATTGCAACACCTCTAAAGGAAAATTTCATCTTCAGACCACTCGTACAATTCCGTAATTAAGCACACTTCTTCAGGTCATATTAAAATGATAAAGGAATTAAAGAACTTGGTTACAAGGTGTTCGATAACTACCATATTTTACCCTAACTATGCATACTAATAAATACACAAGTCAATCTTCTTTCTAAATAAAGGTCACGAATAAGTACCGATTTCGAGGCTGCCAATCCAACAGTCGACCATTTTGTCTATTCGCACTTCAAACATGTCGCATTCTCGCAGTGGTCGTGAACTGAACAGTACAGCATCGTTGAATTCTGAGTAAACCGTTGCGCGCCAAGCTGTCAGGCGGTTACGACTGAGACGCGCGTTGCGACCGTGTACGCGGTGAAAGCACATCTCACTGAACAAGAACACAGATTTTATGCTTATTATTTCTTTTAAAATAGTTTTATGAAAATAGATACACGAAAGAGGTGTGTAGTATATAAGTATTATTTCTTTAAACATACATTGTTCAACATAAGGTGAAGACACGTTTTTCACGTTAATACTATTGAGTTTGTCTTCTTCTTCTTCAACCTACCTATCCTAGCCACCAATCAACCTAGCGTTAAATCCCTGTCGCATCCAAAGCTTTCACCTCGGAGTCTGGGGTCCGCTTTACTATTGAGTTTGTATTAAGTTATTTTTTATTTGAAACTTTTTGCACATAAAATGTATATGTATATGTTTGTACATTTGTTATATATTCATCTTATATTTCTAATTACATATATGTACGAAACAGCTGCGTGTCACGTTGTGTCCACTTGTGCCTCATCACGATCTACAGGGTCCATATCAGCCTCACCTGCTAACCGATACACCTGCTGATTTACGGACGAGGTTCTAGCGCAAACTTTCTACTCGGGACTGGGAGGTTATACGGTAGTCACTTCGCCATAAGCCAAGGTATTATTTAGATGCATGGACTAATGCTGTGTGAATGATGCTAGAAAATAATTATTGAAGTGAAATAACGAACATACGGAAATATCGTAGCATTTGACTCGGTGGAGAGTGGTGAATCTGGTGAATACAATGGCGGAGGTGTGTAGTTATCCACGATAGTCGCTTGAGCTGCGCGACCATACAAATCTGTAGGCAACAAATGATATCATAAATATTATTATACACTACACCTAGTACCACTATATGGTATTGTGCAGGCAGGTAATGGCATGTACAGGTCAGTATTTTTTTCGCAAATTGGCAATATGCATAGGGAAGTACGGAATGCTTTGACTCTCTACTTTCTTACTATTTGCTTTTTCTAGCAATAAAAGAGTATAATGTAACACCAGGTTATCTAGACCCAAACGAATGATATCTTACATAAATGCATTTTATGGAAATACATCTTTTTATAAATAGATGCACCAAAATAGTAAATACAGGGAGGGGGCGGCCTTAGCCAGCGTAATTTCGGTGTTCGTATCGAGCTTCCTAAGCCTCAGTGTGATCATATTATATAATATAATTTTAATTGATGCCAGGTGGCGATAGTTTGTAATCGAGGATGCCCCTGTTACATTTAGTTAAATCCAATGTGAGATAGTTATACTACATATTAAAATGACATTGGTAACCGGTAGATATAATATAAAGAAGTTGGTGGGATCTAACCCCTTCACCATACCCTCACCACGTAATTTTCCAATTAAAGTGACATTTCACAATTCAATTCCCATTAGATTTTGTTGCAATTAGAAAGTCTAATTACAATACCTCTCTGTGTTTGCTTTGTGACATATCCCAGAACAATACAATATTTCGGGTTAAGCCTATAAATAGAGATAAGGAGTAATAAATAAATATGTATATAATTCTATAAAATTGAAAGTTTGCATTAAAACTTACCGATCATACCGAATACGTGCTCTGGCACATTGAATGCGGCAGGTCCCTGATCGGATCCGTTGATGTAAACATGCAGTATGCCTAAATCATTTCGCATTATACCCACCGTCTCCCCTTCCTGCAATAAATTATATACATATAAAATCTATCAAATAAATAAAAGTGCGAGGTAGCGAGTCGGACTCGCACTTCCTCCGTTTTTCCACTGGTACTCACCATAAGTCTATTAAGATTTCGAATATATTGAGGGATTATGATGATGCCATCCCGTATAACGTCTTCTCCAGTAACTGTCCAGGTGCCGGTCCTTAAAAAAACCAATGTCCATAAATTTAAAATGGCTAAAAGCTAGGATCTACATGTATACTTCTACATACTATATTTTTATTAGTTTGTCATAAGCACAGAGTAAATACAGAGAAGTGTTGTAATTCGATTTCTACATGAAAGAACGCGTGACACTATGCGGGATTGAGGGTGCAGTGAAGAGGCATTAGACCCTATCTACTTCCTTATACTCCCTTAATCATATATTATGTTAATCACAAGAGCTGTGCATAGGACAAACGCCGACCTTACACTAAGCCCACGTCTACTGATATGACGTCAGGAGGTAGTTGAGAATCACAGTGCACAGTTACTTAGGCCACCACCTGTGTATGCTATGTGGAAAATATTTATTGAAACAAAGAATCTTTGAAAATGCATACTTAGCATTGCTCATTTTGAATGGAAACTTGATATCATTATGGGAATGCTGCGTGACTCCAATTTCAATGCTTCCAGCCCACTTCGGTATAACGAGATCAATCCTCACTTGGAACAATTCATTGGTCCTCAGTGGTCGGTTTGTCATTACGACCCCGTTATTGAAGTATTTGAAAGCACTAAAACAAACATTATACATTAACAATCACTGTACAGTACCCGGCTTTTAATGTGGCACGTTCGGAAGAGACCAAAACTGTGGTTTTCAATTATCTTACAATAAACCAGTTTTGAATACTCTATAAAGATTTTAATACACAACCTACAAAACAAAAGCAAGCCGAACTTAACCCGATTGTCTTATGAAGGAAAAAACTAGTTTCAACTACTCTATAAAAGTATTAATCTGTCAGTTCAATGTGCGATAGAGTATACGCTCTACAAAACTAAAGCAACTCGAATTTAGTTCGATTGTCAGTTTTAAATCGAACCTGTAAGTTTCCAATAAAAACAAAACAGTTTCAACAACTCTATGAAGGTATTCAACTGTCAGTCCAATGTGCGATAGAGTGAACGCTCTACAAAACTGAAGTAAGCCGAACTTGCCAGATCGTCACTTTTCTACCCAACGTGTCACTTCAAAAGCCGGAAATTAAAGTAGGTATATCTTTACGTTTTAGAGGAAATTATGTCAAAAAGGATATACTTACTTAAGCCTATGAGCAGTCTTACCATCGTTAATAATAATAACATTCGAATCACGCAGCGTATGAAATAAAAGGCTATCTTCGTCCAATCTTGGCCTGAACCTACCTGCGAAAGTTAGACACAGGTTACACAAAGATATGAATTGGGGCCCGAGCCAGATAGACGGACTAGAATACTTAATTACGATTGTAAATTGAAATTTGTAATATGAATTTCAATTGACTTTGACTTTTGACTTTGACTTACTTGGTGCAGGGGAATCAGGAGAAGCAATCATTGGTGGATTGCTAACGACAATGTCAATATCTTCACAAGGACTTACTATAGACACCTGAAAAAAATTACAATAATATCATCATCTCTGCTCTCCGTGGCAGATACATTACAAAGTTAAATAATCTTTTGCTTAACTTTGCAATGTATCGTGCATTTTTCGCATTCGTGGCTAAGTGATTACCTATTTGGTAAACAGTTAGCCACGAATCCTCCATTTTAGAGCTCATACCAACGAGCAAACACAGGGAGGACGCCACGGATACCTTTACTTATGTCAACCCGAATCGACTAAAACCGCACACCTGGTCAGGCCTCATTTAAGGGTGAAAGACGGCACCTCAGCGTATTCTGGGCCATCTCCAACCTTATACCGTAACTAAGTATATAAATGACTAGCTGTTGCCCGCGGCTCCGCTTGCGTGAAATTCGGTTCCCATTACCGTAACCCACGGGATAAAAAGAAGCCTGTATGTTATTCTCCACTAAGAGTATAAGCTGTCTCTGTATCAAATTACAGCCCAATCCATTTAGCCGTTCTTGCGTGAAAGAGTAGCAAACATACATCCAGTCATACATTTTTACAAACTTACGCGCTTTATAGTATCAGTAGGACTTACTTTGACTGTCATTCCATACAGGTCAACGACACCCCATACTTGTGGGTCAACCTTGTCTGTGGCAACACCCTGGTCTATTCCGTTGATGAAATAATGTAATTTTCCATCACTTTTTCGCATCATGCCAACCGTATCACCTTCCTAGAAATGTAATTCAGTAGTAGGGATTTGTAAATAATAAAACAGGTTATAATACAGATAAACATGCTTAAATACAAACATATACATAGTAACACCCAGTACCCAGTCTAATGCAAATATTTATGCCCGCTTAGCATCGAACCGACGTCACCTCCGACTTGGCAGTCGAACGTTCTACCGCTACGCTACAGCGGTTTTATCTTTATAACTGACTAGCTGTGGCCCGCGGCTTCGCCCGTGACATACTTCGTCCCCGTGGCAGGATAAAAAATATCCTATGTCCGTCTTCTAGTTCTAAGCTACCTCCCTACCAATTTTCAGCCAAATCGGTTGAGCCATTCTTGAGTTATAAATAGTGTAACTAACACGACTTCCTTTTAAATATACAGATTTCTTTTTAATAAGAGTTCTAGCAACCGAAATTAATAATAATCGCCTTACAAAAATGTATCTAAATTTCTAGTGTGGGGAGTTTTGTACCCAATTGTGGGATAAAAATATGGTTCACAGTAGCAATTGCCCAAATCTTTGCTTTAATATACTGTTTCAAATTCGTATGTTTTATAAGATACGTTCAAGATAGTACAGTCAGCGTCAGAAGTCATGAGAAATATTTTTCAATTTTGAATTCTATGCAACTATCGCCTAGGTACTTCTGACACTCACTGTATATAGTCAACTAAAAACAGAAATAAGTCTTACCCTTAGTTCGTCTAGGTTGAAGTTCCCGTACTCCATACAAGTACCGTGGCCGTTAAGGAGCACTTTACAACCAGACATCATTATTGTACCAGACTCCATATTCGTCATAGTGGACGGGAACCGTATAGTTGCTGGATTATGCGTTGTTACTCCAACCTGCAATATAATTCCTATAGTCAAAATAAATTATTTAACAGAGTTCATTGAATAAGGGATATTGACATAGGTTTAAATATTACATTGCTAGCCAAGGCCCGCGCCTTCACTCGCGTGGAAATCGGTTTTCGCGTTTTGTGATCAATCTCGCGTAAGATTTTAAGTCTGACCAAGACCTTTCAAACAAAAAACAGCATAATAATCCGTTCACTAGTTTTTGCATCCATCGCGAACAAACAGATAGACAAGATTTAGAAAAAAAATTAATAAGTATATCTTCAATGTACAGACATAGTCACTTTACAATTTCATAATAGTATAGATAATATCACATTGTAGTCTTTGTTCAATTATTACATTTATTTTTATTTTCTCTTAATCCATTACAGTCTAAAAGCACTTAGTGTAAATCCTAACACATTAAAGTTGAATGCATGCTTGGCTATTATGTGAGCATGTAAATAAGAAGTGTGAAACAGTGTGTGTGTGTGTGTGTGTAAGTGTAAATAAGTGTGAGTGTGGATGTATTCATTTACCTCGATGCTGCCACTCCACTTGTCTACAAGTCTGTCAATGCGTATTTCAAACAGTTCATTATCGTACAGCAATCGATGTGTCATTACCACACCGTTGTTGTAATCGTCCAATGGGCGGGCTCGTTCTGCAGTTCTGTACATACATATAAACATCATCGACAAAAGTAATAGGTAGGTACAAGAATGTGTGAGAACCAGTAAAGGATTTATGCAATGACACATTTTTTTTCGTGCGGAAATCTTCATGGATACCCACCCCGCGGTCAGCGGGGCAGGTTAGGTCGGACTCTTACCGACTAAAACCGCACGCCGTTTAGGGTCTTCTGACGCCAGGGTGTAAGGTGGCCCAGTATGCCCTGACACCTCAAGAAACTTCCGTTAGTCCAATTATAATAAATATGCAGTATTATTGAGTAATAAATTGATAATGGCCTATTTCTATACGTGAAGATTTATCTTCTTCAACCTAGCGTTAATCCCAGTCGTATCCAAAGCTTTCACCTCGGAGTCAGGGGTCCGCTTTACCAATCTTAACTGCGGATTTGGCTGGACCTCGATATTTTTCGTGAAGCGACTGCCATCTGACCTTCACAACCCAATGGTGACATTAGGCGATATCGAAGCATTGCAGCTAGACCATTGTTGTTGGACTTTTTAGGGCTCCAACTACGCGTAACGACTGCCATAGATGTTTGTATGGCAACCGGGACCGACGGCTTAACGTGCTCTCCGAGGAACAACCAGACCAATGCAAATACCCTTCATTCATGCATACAAATATTTGCACTGAGCGGGGATCGAACCCGCACCTCCTGCGCAGCGGCCGCATTCACTACCGCTACGCCACAGAGGGTGAAGATATTAGCTTTATATCAATTAATTATTAACTTATATTTCGTTGTAAAGTGTTGGCCAAATAAATTAAAACATACTTGTTGTTCGCAGACAGCTTTACTAATATGCCACACCTTGGATGGAATCGTAGACGATCTGGCACTGGCGCTGTAAATATATACGCATGAAATTATATTGACATCAGTAATGATAGAATAGCATTCGATTGCTCGGTCATTGATTTGAATGCCGTTCAGTGCGTCTAGTTCAGCAATGCATACTTTAGGTCTAGATAGCTCAGTGTACACTTTTTTAGAATATTTATTTGTAACTAGCTGTTGTCCGCTCCTCCACTCGCTTGGAATTCTGATCCCATTCCCGGAACCTTTGGGAAAGTATTCCAGAATTCCAGATCCTTTCAAAAGTTTGAGCCTGATTGAGATGATATAGTTGTCACAAAATAAAAGGCCCACTTTGACAGTTCGTGCCCATGAAGTTCTTAATTTTTTATCAATTGAAATGTTCTAAAGATAATTACATTTTTCATTGACAGGTGCCGCCCACTCGGCTAAGTGCTGTGCATAACGATTTTTTCATGTAGTCCACAGACTATTAATAATCAGTTAAGGAAAGAAAATATCGAGTGAGATATTTTTTTTCAAGCCCGACGTGCACTTTTATTTTCATTTATTTTATTACTTGTGTTTAGATTCTGAAGACTGATTTAATTATTCTTGTTGTTTTTGTGATTGAGTGAATGTTATTGTAAAAAAATATGAAATATAAGTAAATTGACCTTTAATAAAATTGTATTGTATTAAAATACCTACAAAAACAAAGGTTAAGCAATTTTTTCTAATAAGAACTTTAATCCAATGCAGTTTACATACATATTCAAATCGATTAAATACCCATGCAAACTGGATTCGATTCATCCTGAGTATCGAATACCGAATCGTATAGGTACATAACTAGTTACGCCACGAGAACAAACGTCAAAACGGGCCTTTTATTTTGTGTTGAGTATAGGTTTCACAATTAGAATCTTAGTAATACTTGTATATTAGAACCAAAGAAAGATAATTATGTAGATTAATTACCAAGTGCACAAGCACCTTCGGAGGTCATTGGCATGTATGAATTATGGGGTTCTTTTGGATCAGTAGGCAGACCGGCAACCTCCATTTCACTTGATGTCAATGTATCATCATTATTTGGATCTTCTTCTGCCTATAACATGAATAAATAAAGAAAATATTAAGCACTGATTTTACAGCGACTAACACTCATAACTTAAAAAGAAAGAGCTTGTTGAAAGAGAGTGTTCTACACTTTTTATAGTGCACGGCATCAAACTTGGCAAGGTTTTGGAATAGTCGGGGTAAGTTCGCGCATCGCACACTTAGAGGCACAAAAAATGTTTGTCATTATTCTATTCATTCACCAGAATGCGATCACTTATTTTGAATCATGAGAAATTTGGAAAGTTTTTGGTAAGTTTATTAGGTGTTACAAATAACATAAACAAATATATTATTTAAAACAAAATATTTTAAAAATCATGTCTCGCTGTCATTATCACTTGCTATAACTGCTACCCCTCCTGGCATTAAATGAAACCTACCACCTGAACTAGTTGAAGGGGTTGGCTCCACATGCCGGCACTTTTTTCTGGGCTTTCTTCATAACACAGTACTGGATCTTGGCATTGCAATAACGTAACTTAATGTAACATAAAATAAATACTACTATAACAACATATCGAAACAAAACAAAAATATAAATAAATAACAAAAACTCAACAAAAATTAATGGAGACATATTTAGTGCACGAAGTGTAATCGGGCGCGAATGGAACGTAGACCCAGTGGGAGACCAAGGTCGACCGACGCACCAATCATACGTCCGCGACGGTGCAACTGCGGCAACCACGTCTCCCACGTCCCGCTTTACCGTAAAGGAGAGCTAAAAAACGACCTTTGCGCATCTAACAGTTCTTGCCAAGTTGGGTGCCGTTATCTGTAACTTCAATCAAATAAGAAAACTTTTCAAACAATGTCTTACCTGATCTAAGCTAGTGTCCATGATAGACCTCATTTCAGTTCCGCGTATAATAGATACCTGTACGCATTGCCCGTACAAGTCTATGACGGCAAATAATTTTGGAGGCATATCTCTTGCTGCTATTCCAAGGCAACGGCTGTTCACATAGAACATTAATTCACCCTGAGAAAGCAAGTATGTTTATTTTATTGTACTCTTATTACAAAAAAATATCATAATGATTATTTTTATATTGTATATATGTATTTTATACAAAAAAAGAATAAAAGTAATGATAAGTTATTCAAAATTCATTATTTATTTTAAAAAGTGAGTTGTAATTCATACTGGTAACAGATTGCTTCATGGAGAATATTGAAGTTTGGTCTCTTTGTAGTTAGACTAAAAGCAGGCTGACTGACTGACAAACTAAGTTGGGTAAAAGCTTGGAGGATGAAGATGACGAGACGTGCAAACCGAGTAAACATTAAATGTGGCTATTCTCTCTTTGCATACATTAGGCCTGGGTAAAGCACTTGAAACAACAAATGTAATTAATATGACATAATGTAACAAATGTGATATAAATGGTTTCACCTTGCTCGTTCGCATGACTCCTATGCAGTCTCCTTCTCTCAAGGTATCCAATTCTGGTCCATAAGAATTGACTAGAGTGACACCATCTTTCACTATCGAGCTGCCAGACATTATCTAAAAAGTAATAATGCTTAGATTACACAATTATTATAGGTACATGTATTTTTACTGTCTATATACTAGCTATAGTCCTGACTGTTGTGGGTACTCTCATCTGGACCTGGCCTTCTTTCTATATGGCCTATCATCTGCTTAACATAAATATGTAAGCCTAGGTCTACCGTTGCAGAGTTGCTCATAATCTCTGCCTATAAGTCTGTTTTGACAATCCTGTCTATATGTCCGTACTATGAAAGCATCATCATGGGTATAGGAGCATAGAAGAAAAGCAGAGTGTTGAACAGATAAAGAAAAAACCAACTTACCCATGCTGTATTTCTTAGTTTAGTAGCTGTTGCTGGTAGTTCCACATACTCGGGATCCAGTGTCGTAACACCGATCTCAAGACTGCCATTCCATACATTGACCTAAATATTTTAAAATGATGTGTATTCTGATATACCTACTAAATTAAAGAGTACAGATCACTGAAAATATATTGTCAGTGTAAAAACCTTGTTGTACTTATAATATTTACTAATAATTTTTTTATTCAGGTTTTTATTAAAGTATTTACAGCTCAAAACTTGAAAAAAAAGAATGTACACTTTACTTGAGCACTTGTAAGAGTACTTTTTTTTCCTCATTATTTCAACACAAAGTATTTCCAATAGGACACCATTATTAAACAAATCAAGTTTCCAAACATTTGTTTAAGGGTAATGAACCCTAAACAAGCAAATTGATATTTCTTTGTTCTTTTCCTTACCTTCCTATCAATGCAGACTTCGAATATAACATCATCCTTCAAGGGTTCACAGCTTAATATCAGGCCATGGTTAAATTCTACAAAATTCCTTACAGCTGTAGAGTTTTCATTCAATAACGTGACCCGGTCGCCGCACCTTCTATGAAACCTCATTGTTTCAAATAAATTTACCAGCGCGTGGTTAAAATTCAGAATACAATCTTACTGTACATAATTTCATAACAAAATCTTAATCTCCTGTACTTCTTATTCACATATTATAAACGGTGGTATCACTATAAAAAACAGCTCGAAGTTAATTAAGTAGGTACTGAAATGATCACTCATTTACGCATGTCCAGGGTACCACTTTATTTAACAATTTAAACTTTTTATGAAATAAACTGGTCTTCTCCTCACTCATTATTATTGATACAGGACTAAAATTACATTAATCAAATAATTAGACCCCGGAAAAACAATACAATAAAACTGAAAATATCTTGCTGCATTGATTTTCACTTCCGACAGTGTTTGTTAGTGACTCCTAAAAATATTTACCCATTACTTATCTTCTCAGGTTAAATAAGGGTTGCCAACCATACTGTTAAAAACAGTATTATACTGTTTTTCACCACATAATACTGTACTGTTTACTGTTGAACAATAAAACAGTATTCAAAATATTGTTTACAGCATCAGAATGCAAACACTATTCGATATCAAATTAGATAAAACCTATCACTTGTCTGATCCCGCCACTTCAGCATTTACTGAAAGGCGTTTTCAGTTATGAATGCGAAGTGGCGGGACGATAGAAACAGAGTTAAAATCAATTTAATAAAAAATAAGCTCCTTGTTTATTTTCATTATTATTGTGGTGAGGCATAATGAGGTTGTAGGTGCGGGCTGGAACCTTCACGTGGGGCAACGGACGGTACGGTACACCCCGGTAATTAAGGACCGAGACGGTGTTCGGTTTTAGTCGGTTCGATCCCGACATAACCACCCCCGATAGCCGACGGGGGTGGTATCCATGGAGATTTCTGCACCATAAAAAAAGGCATAATGAGGTTTTCAAAAATGACTCTAAATTAAAAAAAACATTAGATAAATAAATAAATAAAAAAGAAAATACTGTTAATTTTTACCCGACTGCCAAGAAGGGTTATGTTTTTCCTAAAAAATACTGTTCAAAATGCTTCTCAGACTTAAATATACTTTTTTTTCCTGGAAAAAAAGTTGGCAACCCTAGGTTAAATTCAAAACCTATTATACTACTTTGAATACCAAACTAAAAATTAAATACGTTTTATAATATCTATTGATCATACATAATATATATATGAATTATTATTTCAAATATAGGTAATATCGGTTTCACATGGTACCAATATTTTTTTAAGTTATTCCTAATAAAGTGAGCAGCAGCATTCTGACTAAAATATAATTGTAAAAGATGACGAGGGGCCAAAAATAATTTAATATGGTTAGATTGGGCTGCGTCCTTAAAAACATTAACCCATGCAAAAAGCTCAAATTACTTACAACCCCCTATATATGGGGAAAAATTCCTTAACCTTGGCACATTGGCTTTCAATCACAACACAACAATTTGAATATAATATTTTTTTTTTTTATTCTACTTTGGCAAATATTGTATGAATGCCAGTGTCAAGTAATTTGATAAATCAAGTTAGAATTTAATAATTAATATAATTACGAATGAAATAATAAGTTGCAGCATTTTCGTAATTTAGTCATAGTCAAGGTCAGTCAATAGTCAAGTCAGTCATAGCCTTACCCTTACCCCAGTAAAATAGTTGAGACTTTTATAGAGGCTTCTATGGAGTTTTGGAATCATACAACTTTCCCAAACTCGACGCACGTTCCGAAGATGTTATGTTTAAAAAGCCACCGTTTTTACACATCATAATAACTACATATTTTTACACATAATAACTACATCATTTTCTAAAATTAGAAAATGATGCAATGCCCCGATGAGTATTTTTCAGCGTTGGCGCCAAAACTCCATTTTTTTGTACCTATAGTACAATTTTTTTTTACTTGTTTTTTTTGTACTTTTTTGTACTTTATTTATCAAGTAGGTACTATTTAAAAAAAAAGTTATATGTCATGAGTATGACGTATAACTTTTTAGGAAATTGTTATTAAAGCGTAAGTATTACTTTAAACCAAAGCACATAGAACCATGAAGCTATTAGCTTCATGCATAGAACGATGACTTCTAATACCTACAACTGCCTACAACATCTTGGAAAATACGACTTTTATTTCATGATAATACTCGTATACACAAACTGTCTAGGAATATTTACTATTTACAAATAATTTATACTATTTAGAAACAGACACCAAATAGGTAAACTGTTTTGATACTCAAAGCTACAAATAGAAAGCACTAGCATAATTTCTATTCACTGAAAACTAGTAAATATTACATCTTATTAGTCTCACCATTGCAAAAAAGACAACACATAATTATTTAACTTTAAATTTTTTTAGATGTATAGTGATAACGTGTAATAGTGGCTTTTCATAAAATATATGCCCGGCCGAGACCGATAGATGGTGCTAGTAGTATTTTAAATTGTATTATATTTATTTTTATTTTATCTCTTAATGGCAAATTGGGTTTTTCTCCTCTTTCGTTTGATTTATCCTGGCTTGCGGTACAGCGTGCATTTATATCTTTAAAGTTTTTTTTTACGCGGAACCCTAATTCCCTTACCAAAATTAGAGTAACTCAAAATCTTATAAAATTACCTATCTGCCGGCGAAAGTCCCGTGCAAATCGATCCAGATGTTCCAGAGATTACCGACAGAAAGACAGGTAGACAAAGACAATTTTTTTATTATTTATTCAATATTTTTTTTGTGGCGCCAAAAATCCGCCATATTGATTTTCTAGAAATTATAATGTACCTGGTGTCAGTCACACAATCACGAAGAATCAAATAACACCTTGCTTGACAAAATCCGTCAAGCCGTTCAGGCGGTAGAGCGTGTCCGTTGTAGCGGTAGTAAGACCCGTCATGGAGGGCTGGCTGGAGAGGCCTCACGGGGGCCTCTCGTACCGGCTGACGCAGGTGATCTCTGGTAAGGGGTGCTTTGGGGATCACTTGTGTCTGATTCGGAAGGAGCCAACGCCCGAGTGCCATCACTGCGATGCGGGCGAGGACTCAGGGCTGCACACGCTGGCCGAGTGTCCGGCGTGGGAGGTGCCGCGACCGGCCCTCCTGGCGGCCCTCGGGGTGGGATTCCTCACACAGCCGGTGTTAATCGCAGCGATGGTGCAGAGTGCGGATGCGTGGTCGGCCGCCGCCTCCTTCTGCGAGCAAGTGATGCTCGAGAAGGAGGCGGCGGAAAGGGTTCGGGAGAGGCTGCACAGAGCTCTCCCGGACGGCGGCGGGCGCGGACGCCTAAGGCGTCGGAGGTCTGACGACCTCCGTCCTCCATGAGCGCTGGCCTGGGGGGTGACGGGTGGAGCCGCCTGTCACCCTAGCAGAAGCAGCCCGAGGCGGCGGCGCGCAAAAGCGGAATTTTAATATACTCGTACCTTACTTTCGAGACATTTTTGCGGGATCGACTCGCTACGTCCGAACCAAGCGGCACAGCGGCAGAGCCTAAACCGCTGGACTTAGGTACAAACTTGGAATTTTAACATTAGATGCTTCGGGTTTTGCTCCGCTGTACCCCTGGTTTATACCACCGGTGGTAGAACGGGTAAAATTGGTTTGCTCCATGGTTCCCCTCAGGGGTAGAGTGGAGCATATGTTCACAAATGTTAATAATGTATTCGAGTGTGCTTCTGCAGATATTATGATGCATACACACGAGTACCACTTTCCACTATCGCGAGCACCACTTCGAAAAAGGTGTACCTACATTATACATGATAAAACCTCTTTTACTTGTATTTTAGTTTTTACTGAACAATGTCAAAACTATACATGTCAAAATAAAAATTAGAAGTATTTTTTCTTATAATAAAAAGTTATTTGTTATTATTATGGGCGACGGTATAAAATATATAAGAAGAAAAGGTGGAAAAATATTACTGAATGGTGGTCATCAGTATTATTACCACAAAACATATAAAAATAACAATGTTTTGTGGCGTTGTAAGTACTATAATAATCCAATCACAAAATGCTCTGGATCGTTGACAATATTTGTAAGTCTGACTTATTAATGTTTTATACCTAAGTATGTATTAGCATGATATTTTGCCGCGTGGTAGCCGGCGGAGTAGAATAGTGCCACTCCATCTTTTCCCATGTGGTGTCGTACAAGGCGACTAAGGGACAAGGCTGTTTAATAACTGACAGTATATATACAGCCCCGTGCCTCGGAAAGAACGTTAAGCCGTTGGTCCCGGTTGCTATGCGAACATCTACGGCAGTCGTTCGGGTAGTTAAAGCCCTCAAAAATTCAACAACTGGTCTAGCTGTAATGCTTCGATATTGCCTTCGGGTTGTGAAGATCAGATGGCAGTCGCTTCATAGAAAACATCGAAGTATAGTCACAACCACAGTTAGACTGGTAAAAAGCGTACCCCAGGCTCTAAATTTGAAAAGCTTTGGATGCAACTGGGAACAACGCTAGGATAATGATGTATGGTATTAGAATGAAACAAGGTCACTTAATTCTCCTAAACCATGCAATGGATTTAAATGTTATGTTTACCGTTTGTTCAGTAATGGTTTTTATTATTTTTAATCATTGAATTGACTAGCCTGTTTATCTAGTGGTTACCTTGTCTGCTAGGTAGGATATGCTATTGGTTCCGTCGCTCGGTGAATGAATTTTGAACGTAACTTAATATGTATATGAATTTTGTCAGTTACTTAAGTTTTTTTCTAATTTATCGGCAAATTGCAGGGAGATACAATATTGCAACAAAAAGGTCATTTATGTGAACCGAACCCTATACAAAATGAAGCAGATTTTATAGTACATGGACTTGTAAAAAGTGAGGCTGAAAACTCCGATCGGGCAATACAACAAATATATAAAGGAAAAGTTTTAGAACTACTGGAAGCCAAAAATGACATAGCTAACAAATTGCCACAATTTAGTAATATAAAGCACGGTTTGTACAACGCACGAAACAAAAGTTTAGGTATCCAAAAGCTATTTTACACTGACGCATGTTCTGTGGAAATTCCAAATATTCATACAGACTTTGTTTTAGCAGATTACTCCCACGAAGATTCACGTATAATTATATTTTGTTCACCAAGTGTTACTAGTGAGATTAGTCACATTGGAGAATTTTTTTTAGATGGAACTTTTGATAGTTGCCCAAAACCATTTTTGCAGCTATTTACGATTCATGGCGAGATCAATAGCTCCCAGAATAATACTAATGTTAAGCCCCTTATTTTTGCTTTATTGTGTGATAAAAAAATGAAAACTTATGAAGTTACATTTAATTTAATTAAGTCGCAACTCAAGGATTGGAATCCCAAAACGATACACTGCGACTACGAAGCTGCTACCATAAACGCTTTATATAAAGTTTTTCCCAATGTTCAAATTAACGGTTGCTACTTTCATTGGTCACAGAAACTGTGGCGACAAGCAAAGTCGTTAGGTCACACTGGTAGTAAAGTTGAAAGAAGAATAATATCCCTGTGTTCAAGATTGCCATTATTGCCAGGGGATAAAGTTGCAACTGGCTGGAAATATATAAAAGAGGAGTGTTCAAATATTAAGCAAATGCCAAAATTTATAAAGTATATGGAAAAAATACTGTTTAAGAGTAAATACCGTTCTATAATTTCTGTGTTTGGACATCGCCATAGAACGAATAATGCTGTTGAATCCTGGAATGCCAAAATCAATAGTCAAATAGTTAAGCATAGAAACAATATATTACGCCTATTGAATGTCCTTAAAAAAAATGACTCGTTACCGATAGAAAATAAAAAACGTAATAAAAATTTAATTTCCAATGATGATTTCATACAACACGTACAATGCCAACTAATTAATGGTTTAATTACTGTTGGTCATGCATTGGAAAAACTGCGCTAATGTGTATAGTAGTGTATAAGGAATTCAATTAATTAAACATTATTTTATTATTAAATTAGATTTTAAATGAATTCCTTTTCTTTTCCCTCTCATATTTTTCATTTTCTTTTCTCTTTCCGCGAATTACCTCTCCACCCATTGATGGACTGGTTGATCCAAATATGTGTATATACACCTTAATAGAAGTACTCACGAGGGGAATATTGGATCATATATATTTTCTCCACTCTACCCCTGAGGGGAACCATGGAGCAAACCAATTTTACCCGTTCTACCACCGGTGGTATAAACCAGGGGTACAGCGGAGCAAAACCCGATGCTTCTTATGTTGTAGGCATCCACTAAGAAAGGATTTTTAGAATTTCTACTTCTAAGGTAGCAAAATAAGCGATAAACGTTTGTATGAAAGTCCGTCATTTTCATGATTAGACTCATGAAATTTCATACACCTATTTCTGGTTAAAAATAAATGAACACGTTTATCAGTGTTTTTCCAAATTTTACCCTCCAGGGGGTGAAATAGGGGTTGAAAGTTTATATGGGAAGTTCGTCAGTTTTCAAGATTGAAGAGTAAAATTTCATACACGTAGTTATGATTAAAAATGAATGAACACGTATATCAGCGTTTTTCAAAATTTCACTACTAAAGGGGTAAAATAGGCGATGACTGGTTGTATGGAAAGTCAGTCATTTTCAAAGCTAGAGCCATGAAATTTCATATACCTACTTCTGATTAGAAATAAATGAACACGTATATCAGCGTTTTTCGAAATTTCACCCCCGTAGAGGGTGAAATAGGGGTTGAAAGTTTATATGGGAAGTTCGTCAGTTTTTGAGATAGAAGCATGAAAGTTCATATAGTTGCTTCTGGTTAGTACGTACACGTGAATCACGGGTTTTCATAATTTCACTCCTGGGGGGGGGGCAAATAAGGGTAGAGCGATTTTATAGAAGTCCGTTATTATGGAAAGTGCTTAATTCAATGTTAAAGGCCCGGCGGGTGTTGGTGCATTCGGGTTATAGAATTAGATATTTAAGAATTTATGCCCCGGCGAAGCCGGGTCACGGGCCGCTAGTATTGAATAAATAGGGACAGCGCCGTGAGCGCAACTGAGGCTAGGGGCGGTGTCAAAAGGCGCTTACCGGTGAATCAGTCATCATTGTAGCCAACATATTTCGTACAAAAATTAATTTGTTACGCTCATCCCGTGTTACTTTTATACGGTCTCCCCTATATTATAGGTAGGTACCTACCAGTACCTACCTATATATCGTACATTCACTTTTAAATGCATTGATATAGGTACCTAAAACCTAATAGGTACCTAATTCAATATTAAAAACAGACGCTTCAATTTTATTTAATCGTACCTATCTATGTATTATTGTACCTGCCAGTACCTACGTACCTTTTTTTTTTTTTTGTCGTGCGGGAATCCCCATGGATACCATCCCCGTCGGCCATCGGGGGTGGTTATGTCGGGATCGAACCGACTAAAACCGCACGCCGTCTCGGGCCTTAGTAACCGGGCTGTAAGGTTACCCAATGGGCATATCCCTCGCACCCCAGCTGACCCCTGGCCATCTACGGTTTTAAGATGGCCCCCTCGACCCGAAAGGGGGGGTGGGGCGACCATCGCGCCACTTCGCCGACGGTGGGGTGTAGGGTGACAGGAGGCCGTCCTGTCACCCAACCGTCGGCGCGCAGACAATCAGCTCGCCCCCCGCTCGCTCCCCACTGTGCCATCTGCTAGTCAGAGGGACACGTGGAGAGCCTCGGAGCAGCCCTCTAGAGGGCCACTCCCACCCCGGCCGGATTGGCCGCAGGCAGCAGCGTCTCCCGTGGCGAGTGGGAGGCGCTGCTCGCCTCCGTTGCCCAGGTGCACCACGTGGAGGTTCCGCCGTACCTATCAAAGACCATGTTAACTTATCATGGTCTTTGGTACCTATGTAAGATTATGTAGCTATGAGATACCTGATATATGATTACCTACTCTAAAAATGAGAGAGAAGTACCTAATGAAAATGTAAGCTCAGCGAACATTCCTCGAAATGCATCCACAATGCAAAGCTTGCAACTCTGTTTTGATGTTGCAGTGTCTGACGCCTAACCTCGAACGCGTCATTGTTGAGTATCTTGGCCCGTTTCCTAATTGACTCAGGCGCTCCCAGGTGGAATTTAGCCAACCCATCACAGAGGTACGAACAGTAGGCACACCATGCAGAACCTTGCGCTTGTGACAGTTTGAGTTCCGATGTGGAGTAGGTACCTACTGTCACACCTTCAACAGCAAGTTAAATTTTTGGCCGCTACTTAAGCCTTTGTCTCGATGTGTGGGTCAAAGTTGAGGGTAGATGTTAAAGTTATAACAAGAAGCTCAAGGTGATCAGTTATCGGCACGGGTGCACCTAGGGATAGGGTTTAGCTGGAATCGCTCCGCTTAAAAGAAAAAAGATACCTACATACGCCTAGGTTTTATTGGGTACTAGCGACCCGTGACCCGGCTTCGCCCGGGTGTAAATTCCAGTTTTCCAATAAAACATAGCCTATGACACTCACGAATGACGTGGCTTTCTATTGGTGAAAGAATTTTTAAAATCGGTTCAGTAGATCCCGAGATTACCCCTTACAATTTAACAAATATACAAACACACAAACTTTACTTACCTCTTCATAATATTAGTACCTACTTATAGGTATATTATAAAATTTTTAGATTCATAATTTGACCTTATTTTGTATTCTAAAATAGCACAAATAACTTTTATTCAGTTCAGCTAGTATCTAGGTACCTATTGCTTTAATTTTGGTCATCTCGTTTTGCAACGTGACTGACACACACTATGTATAGCGAATAGGGCTGTCATTTTTGGTTTTTCAGTTTAAAATGGAGTGCCACTTAAATTTTCACCAGTAAGCCGGCGCGTGTTAGGTACACGGGCTTAGACGGCAGTCGCCTTCGTTATAGTCAATCAAACCATAAAAAAATGAGGGACCGGGTTCCAAATTACAAGCTTTTTTGCAACTGGGGTTGACATTCAAATATAGATGGTACAACTCATATGCCTCGGAGCGAATTCTGTTTTACGTTCAGCTGTTTTTGTAAACTTATACGAGTAGGTATCTAAATAACTCAAAAATATTAAAATCTAGTGTTTGTCATCAAAATTCTTGGAAACGGCTCGATCGATTCTTGTGAATATTCTATATATAGGTATTTGTATGCGTGGTTTCTCCTTGTACCTACCACTTTGATTCAGCAGAGAATAGGTACATACCTTAGGTAGGTACATCAATATTTCATTTCACATTTTCATAGAGGTAGGATACGATCGTATCTACCTCCCGTCCGAATAGAGCAGTCCCACTGGAGTAGTTTCTCACTCTACAAAAGACGTATAACGATTATGTGATGTTCCCGGCAGTAAGCAGGATAGTCAGAGGGGTTTTGTACTGTTTTGTGTGAAGATCGTGCGAAGTGGAGAAGTAAAGGCCGAAAGCGGATCCTGGCTTCTAGGTGAAGGCCTAGCCGCCTAGGATTCTAGTTGGGACACGACTGTGAAGACACAATCAGGAGTTGGGTGGACTCACCGTGGATATGATCTGATCTGGCAAATAATGAGGCGTACATACATATATCGAGATTGGGGACTTTCTATAAAAAGTCCAGGTCAAGAGTACCAGCACCAGTGAGTGTAAATGAAAGTAATTATGAAATTGGCTATCTCTGTGTACTCCAACAGGAAAGAGGCATGATGGTATGTAGGCAATGTATTTGAGATAATGGGATGACCCTACCTTTTTATGGACGATAATATTCCTAACCTATGAATGTGTGTAACACGTAGGTACATTCTGAAATTAGAGTGCGACTTGCGTCATGTTATGTAACAACCTCGTCATGACATCGGTGATCTATTAAAAAAATAGTTGTTGAATTCTATTATCCGTTGTATCTAATCAATTTGTTTCTTTTTTTTATCAATTTCAAAATCGAGATGAGATTTTTTTGAATGCATAATTTAGTTTTCAATCATTAACTTTTCCAAATTATACTTATTGTTGCTCACATTTTAATTTTTAAACTTCCTACTTCTTCTTCCTTCCCTTCCTTAGGCTTCCTCTTAGTGGCCCAACCCAGAAAGGATATCCTGCTCTAGAGCCTTGTTCGTAGTTGAATATTTTATCATACAGCCATTGGGATCCACAAAGATCTTTATAGCCCAAATTAACTTCACCAGCAAGCCTGCTGATTAACGGACGAGGCGTTTTTCTTCTTGAAGTTTTTTCAAAGGACAGTTGCTCCTGCTAAGTCAAGTAAAGCCATAGCACAAAATAGTAGGAGACGGAATCCGGCGCTCCGAAATGTAAGCTTTGAATGCAACCGGAAATAACGCTGCGATGATGATGATTTGTTCTACGCGCTGGAATAAATATACTTAAGCTCTTTAATTTGAGGGTTTGCTATCTGCTAGTCCCGTCCGAATTAGCCCAGCCATTCAAGAGATCACCACTTTGAAACAGACAAACGGATAGACAGACAATAAACAAATCAAAAATGGCTATTTATTAGGTAGGTATATTATGCATCGTAGGTAGGTCTTTTATATTTACCTTGAAAGTTACCTAGTTACCACGGGTTAAAAATAAATTAATACCTACGTAAGTTATTTTTAAATTTCACCCCTAACGGGTACAAGTAAGGTACCTACCCACCTATACATGTTTATACAAACATTCTATTAATAAATTAGAAAGTACATCATTGATAAGGAATGTACCTACTATTTACGACTATGACACTTTTTTTATCCCAGTTAAGAAAAGTCACTTCCTATTTAGTTATATTTAACCGACTTCACCAATAAAGTCTTATGAGCAATTTTTTTCAAAACCTGTATTTCAGTTATATTTCACTTTTCTATAACTTAGAATTTCGAAGTCTGCTTATTTTTTATTAATATTTTACTTGTTTTTATCCTAACTTGCACATTTTATAGTAGGCAATAATATAATGAATTGATAAAACGAAAAATTCTTATGAAAAATATTTTACTTAATAAAGCATAATTTTGTCCAATAAAATTAAAGCTAAACACTAACTAGAAAGCCATCGCGAGAAAACCAATCACATTTTATAGTTGAAGGTAAATACGAGTAGGTACCTAGCAGTCCTAAGGGAAGAGGGAATAAGTAAGGGATGTAATGAAAACCATACCTACTGTACATTTACCCAGTTTGATGCTCTGCGTAGGTATAATATAGGTAGGAAAATATAATTATAAAATGGAATCAGGAAATACTACTTATTAATAAACCAGCTGTGGGCCGCAGCTCCGTCCTCATGTATAGGTATCGAACTGTCGTTAAGTTTTATACAATTATCCAAAATTCTAAAATTCATGTTGAGATTTTTTTCTGTTTCTGCTGTGACTCCTATACGGCTTGAATGTTTTTGTGCCGTCTGGATTTCTGACACAAGGGTCCGAGCACTCGTTCACTCTTCAGGGAGGTTGCAAGACAAATAATCGACACTTTTCTTGATCAGAAGGTTGATTTTTTAGCATACGGGTTAAGCACTGTTTGGCATAGGCGATGCTAAAAATTCCATGCAATTTAACGTTGCAGAGACGGTCATTATTGAAAAGTTGCTCTGAGAAGAGTGCGTGGGCCAGAACCTCCACGCGGTGCACCTGGACAACGGAGGCATCCCACTCGCAGGCAGACGCTGCCGCCCGCGGCAAATTACGGCTGACGCGGAAGACGCTCTCGGCGGGTAACCTCTGTAGAGTAGCGGGCACAGTAACTGTAGAGAGTCGACCAGTGATGGGCTGATTCTTAAATTATAATAATGTTCAAGGCATTTACGGGATCTTACTTACGGATGGCAAAACTCTTAACACTTTCAAAGTTTTAGCAGAAAAGATTCATTATTAGAACTCGAAATTGATAACACCAATTTGCACCAATTTGAACGGTCATTATTCTTCTCATCCCGTAAAATTACATCTTCGATTACACTTTGTTTTCGTTATTAAGTATTTAACACACTTTACGTTTTAAGAGTCTGTTACCGTGGGTTTCGCCTCTAAACCAAGTAAATATTGCGGTAATATAATATATGAAAATATAATAATTTTACATTTTTATTTCTAACCTTCGTACGTTACTTTATATTCAAAATGAATATTTCATTACCTTTTGATTTGTTACACGTGTTACCAGTCATATGCAAAAAATATATCATATTGATATACAAAATCCTTACGAGGAAAAAACTGAACATTGAATATTTTATTTTAATAAAAGATAAATGCTGTTTTGTTTTACCACTGTTAAAATGTACAGTTAGGAAAATGAGAGAATGCGATCCTGATCGATGTCAATTCGTCATGACTAGTGATATACAATAAATACCTAGAACCGTTCTCTAAACCTATTCCCAACTAAAAATAAAATAATATTAATCACAGTCAGCAATTATAAAAAATTCTTTTGTAATATTCTGTCATAGCCTTATGTTATTTTATTTATTATACCTATATATAAGTATTTATGATCGTATAATATAATAATATATATAAATCTGGTTTACTATGTATTTATATATGATTAAGTTTAGTAGTATTTGTTATACCTACTTATGTCTAAAATGTCATCGTACACCAAACTGCCCAAAATCGTTGTTTCTTTATTCTCTGCATCCCATGGTTGCCTGTTAGAGATTGCCATGAGCGATAAGGCTCCATACATTTCGGACCTTATCCTTTCAAAACTTTCCAAAAAAACGATAATAAAATATGCTTGCCAATAAAATTGTGATTCTATTTTGTTAGACACAGTTTAGACATAAACGATAGAGAATGATTTGAAATACAAAGCTGAAATAAATAAATTTCATTTTTTGAACACCATGTATTTATAATGTTTACACACGGAATTGGAATCCAAATACCACGGAATTAGATTTTTTACCACGGAATTAGGAGTTTCTGACTTTTTTGATTGTTTTAATAATTTAACAGTTTTAATGAACTTTTAGAACCAAATTGATGGTATTTTTTCAAAAATAAGATAGATTACACTTCTAATAAAAATAGCCTTATGTAGATAAAGGCACAATGAATAAGTACTTAATTTTTGACGTTCTTTCGAGATTTATTGAAAATAACACGGAATTAGACGCCTTTACCTTAAGTATTAGACTCAGGGGTAGCGTGGGTTTTCGCCACCCAGAGTGAGCTATTCATAGTACTGTCTTGACGATCCAAATGCTGGTAAAGGATACATCCTCTAAGCAGTGACTCCACACTTTCACCGCAGCATTAACCCCGTGCCACGCAACTCCTGCGCGTGTCACTCTAGCAACTATCACCTCTCGCAGCCGTGTTAGCCGTGTAAGAGCGTTTGTCTACCGCCACCGTCACCGGGATGGCACCGAGGACAAGATTATTTCGGGCCGGTTTTGTTTTGTCGGCAAATCGGTGACGGAAGTGCGGTGTCGGCGGCGATGGACTAAAATAGCCTAAGAGGACTGGCCTAATAACGGTTTTATAGTCCTACCCTTCAACCTAACGGGCATTTTGGGTTGACATTATATAAGACTCTATAGGGAACGTTCCCCAACAACACGTCAGGGTCTCCAATGTGGATGGCTGGTTGGACGGGGTCTCAGGGATATCCTTTGGGACATTGGATTCCCTGATCACACAGGCCGATTTGAAGAAACCCCGTGTGATATAATCGATTCGAGTTCGTTATATCCACCTCACATTATCTCCAGTGAGATGAACCCTGGAAGAGTACGCAAAAAAGTGCGTGTACTATGCTGCGAGCGTCAAGTGGCACTCACTACCTTCTCACCCTGGAAGAAATGAGTTGCTGATAAATATAATTATATTAGAATTACGAGTAGTTATCTACTCAACTTCAAGATATAAGATACACCATGAAGGTAGGTACTTACAATGATGTACGAAATTCTCACCAAAAACATCTTGAAAACATCAAGACCTAATTTTGTAGTCAGCCTCGTGAATTTATGTATGTGTCTCTCTATAGTTACGTCTATATGCGCGTCTGCTTCTTTGGTGGAAAAATCCATTGTTGACCAACTCACGACGAGTAAGAAGAATAATACAATCAGCAGGTATTATGATTTGTTACCACAGAGCGTTGAATAAAATATAAGTATCACTAGTCGAAGTCACTTTAAAAAACTTGATGCTATTCAGCATTTTTTAGAATTTAAGTTACCCTTTTAGTTAAGGTAGTTTAGGTATTATAGAATTCAGTCTTGATCTTTCAAACCTAACCGCATTTCAGTCCTGAACATCGACTAAACAAGTCATCATCCTCATCAAAAGATCGTTGTGTCCCGAGTGCATTTGAGTTGCTCACCTCGGAGTCATGGGTTCGCCTTCCGGCTTAAACTTCTCGACGTCGAACTTTCTTAGACATCCGTAGCAATGAGACCATTAAACAAGTATTAGAAATTAATTGCATTCAGAATAGAAAAAACTAAGATGAAGTGATGATAATCACAATAAAAATATAAAAACCAACTTCTTGCTTGTTCAATAGTATAGAGTGGACCGGCGGAACTGCACCGTATTTCATGAACGGTCCATTTTTATACATAGGCGCACAAGGTGCAAAGAAGCGATGGTATCTGAATGGATAAGGAACCTTGCCTTTACTCAGAGGTATCGAGTTCGAATCCGGCCGGGCAGTACTAATATGAATATCCCTTCCTTTGTGGAATTTATATGTGCTAATCACATTATTTACCATCTGCAGGCGGTGAAAAAATTCTAAGGATATGTCCGATCCACCAACCCGCATTAGGCCAGTGTTTGTGGATTAAGGTCTAAACCTCTAAACCCTTTCAGCTGTCTCGTTAGGGGAGAGGAGACCCGTGCCCGGCAGTGGGACATTTAATGGATTGCTATTATTATTTATTTTGTTTATTACACAAGGTGACCTACCTTGTGTAATAAAAGTAAAGTTACTGGCTCTGTCTCTTAATTGGAGGTTGACCGTAAACGTGTTTGGCATCACCATGGTGGGTATTTTTTGTGGGTCTTATCTCGTCATGCCTCCTCTCCACCTCTCTATTACATTGTGTTGTTTCTATTTATTTATAAAGACACTATAAATAATCACTATTGTCAGAAAAAAAACAGTTGGTGGAGAAATATAAAGTGAACTTTAATTGAACATAAAGACTTAAGTTCAATGAAAGTTAATTTTTCATTTTTTAAACCTCATCTAATATGCAGTTATTATTTATTATGTATATATATTTGAATAACATTTGATAAACTATAATATTCCATTTGGTTATCAGATGGTTGAAGGTCGATGTTCATCGGCTCTTAGGCCATAAGAGAAAAAAAATTGACTAAAAACTTCCACTACTGTCAGAAAAAATAGTCCTCAATCTCGATTTAAATTGTTCAGGGCTCTTATTTACTGCTGCCAACCGTAAATTAAACGTAAGTATTTGATCAGGCACTTCCATATTAGCTCTACACAATTACGTTGACTTAGTTATGTTAGAGTTAGTTGGTTTTTGCACGTCCATTCTTATATACCTACTTAGATCATAGTACTCGAAGCCTCTGTGGCGTAAAGGTAGTGCATTCGACTGCTACGACCTCTTATGGCTACGTGATACGAGCTCTTATGGCTACGACTTCTTAGGATTACCGCTCAGTGCAAATATTTATATGCATTTGTCAGCATTGGTCTGGATGCCCCTATGTTAATATGTATGTATTTACAAAAAAAAACTATATAAGCATATACGGGATCACTACGAGTCCTACACCGTTTATACGCATTCTAGACCTTATAATACATTGTCATGTTAGTTAAACTATGCTTACTTTGGTGGCGCTGTATAGAATGTCATATTATGTAACCACAGAACAAAGATTTAATGTCCTGTGTATGTAACCTAAAGGAGTATACATAGCTATAGATAATTCAACCGTTAGTTGACACGTTAGGTAATGATAGAAAATAGAGAGTAAAACGGGTTCTTCCAGGTGGACAAACTATTTTGTCAAACTGATTTGACCACGAGGAAAAAAATTCCTGTTGGTCAAACTTCTTGGATTGAGTCCACGTGATCAAACTATTTTGTCTAACTGATTTGACCACGGGTAATAGTTCTTCCTCGTGGTAAAACTTGTTAAAGTTTAAGGAAAGCACAGTCATTTTGAAAATAGCAACAATTATATCCTTTTTCTCCGTCATTAGAATTCAAAAAATTAGAATTCACAAACTGAACAAACTAGTAGGTAACTTATTATTTTTATTAAACCTTTTCAAAATAATGTCTCTTCCGTAGACAGGAGTAAGAAATAGACGTGCTGTCAGAGTATACCCGAGAGTGATGGCAATAGTTTTTTAAAGTTCATTTTCAAAATGACTGTACTTTCCTTAAACTATAACGAGTTTTACCACGAGGAAGAACTGTTATCCGTGGTTAAATCAGTTAGACAAAATAGTTTGATCACGTGGACTCAATCCAAGAAGTTTGACCAACAGGAATTTTTTTCCTCGTGGACAAACAGTTTGACAAAATAGTTTGTCCACCTGGAAGAACCCAGTAAAACTGTCTAGACTTCATGTCGTTCAACCTTAACGTAACGTGAGGCTTAAAGAGAACATGGGCACTTAACACATATTATGATACTAACTTTTTATAGTCAAGTAATATTACTACACTAGACTTTGCAATGCTTCTTCATTATTATCTATTCTTTGCTTTCTTTCGGGCCTCTATTTCAAAAAAATGATTTGTCGTCATCAACGTATAAAACCTACGGACAGCTGAATTCAAGACCGTGTCGACGACGGCAATTCAAAGTACTCCACAGTCCATACCCCACCTACTAACGTGTGCTGCATGCCAAACACTGACGTAACAACACACTGGGCTACGCTTACAGGGTAATTAATACGACTACGGCAGCGCCTCTCATTAGCAGGTGAGACCCTGCTGCCTGCGGCAAATGCCGGCCGAGGTGGGAGTGGCCCTCTAGCTGGGCTGCTTGGAGGCTTTGGGTAACCTTACACCTTGGTAATTGAGACCGAGACGCCGTGCGGTTTTAGTTGGTTCAAATCTGACATAACCACCAAGAACGAGGGTGATATCCACGGGGATTTATGTACCTACGAAAAAAAGTAAGTACTTAGTTTTTGTGTTCATTGCGAACAAATCGTTCATATAAAATAACCCAAGCCACAGCCACTTTACAATTTTATTTCGAGTAGGTATATCCCCATACCTCAATGTTCTAAGTGTTTCTCACGTATCACGTAACAGGAGACGAATCTATTGTTTACAATTTTCTACGTAAATAATATTGGATAATATACAATAGGTGGTCGTTGCCTGCGGCCGAGTGCCTCATGTGGTATTCTAGAGTTTTAGACTCTGATAATAATCTATAATGAGTGTACACGATTTTTATTACGACGTTCTAAACAACGCTCTCTAGATTCAAAGTAGCTCTCTAGCTTGTCTTAACTAGTTTGTGTTATGGGTTCTAGAAGGCGGATAAACACGCTTATATACTTTTTGTTGTAAATGCTTACATTTATGGAAGCACCCAGACCAATGCATTTTTTAATGCTATACACGACAAAATGACTTTACCTAGTCTAATGATAAGCTAAAGGTAAAGTCTCAGGTCACCACAACATACACCGATAAGTAGTGCTGCAGTGGAAACAGTGGAGTAAGGAAACACTTGCGCTTGTAAAGAGTTCCAAGTTTTTATAGAGCGGCATAGAAAAGAGGCGAGTAGAGAAGAGTGAAGTGGAGAGTGGCGTGGAAGGGAGTGGAGAGTTGAGTAAAAGGAAGAGTGGAGAGTTATATTGGTGGCGATTCCGACATCCACGTGGGCAAAGCCGCGGGCGAAAGCTAGTTTCAAATAAAATTAAGTGCCGACCAGTGCCAACAAAAGAAATAAATATTGTATGTTCTTCATAACGGAAATTAATCTGTTTATTCAATCCTACTTAAAATGTTTTCAATACACAGGCAAAATTCTTTGATGGTTTACAGAAAACGACTTACAAGCATGACGATCTTGTAGGTCTTCTATTGTATTGCGAGCGTACAAGAAATTCAAGGGCAATTGTACATTTTATACATAGTAACTTTCATCATTAACATTTTTTAAGGTTAGACGGTTTAAAATAATACTTAGAATTTCCTTCACAAGGTTAATTACGCAGCCATTCAGAAATAGGGAAACAGGGGCGCATTTTTAATTATTGTTAAGTAAGTATAAACTTTGTTTTAAATTGCTTTGTTGTTTGTTTGTTTATATGTTAGTTTGTTAGTATAGTTCAAATCTTAGAACTCTTACTAGAAAAAACCACTTCCTGACGTCAGATTTAGTTGTATATTTGTATTAAATTTGTATATCTTGGGTCACAATATAATAATAATGTAGGTACTATGAAACTGGTCTGATGATGAATGCCGAAGGTGTCTATTTAGGGTTACCATTTAGGAATTTGATAAGTCCTGACAAAAAGCCGGACGTTTCGATGAAAGTCCGGACACCTCGTTGCAAGTAGCACGGGGGGGGGGGGGGGGGTAGGATGCGAGGGCGGATTTGACTTGAAACGCCTGTCACATCGATAATATTTCATCGATCCTATGTGTACTACAAAAATTATTCGGGGTCATAAGTCAAGGATTTTTAAGTTTTGTGCAAAACGGAAATTTAATAAAAACAAACATCAGACCAAATGATTTTATTTTTTTTTTGCTTTTCATTTCATTCATTTTCATGCAATTGCTTAAAATTTCATTCAATCAGACCAAAGTTGTAGATCTTAAAATTATCTACAAAAATAGTCTCCATGTTTTTTTGAGTTACCATTCCTGAGATATCGCGATTCTAAGAGGTGTTTTTTCGTCCATCGCTTCTCGCGACGACGACTGAAAACTACCGAACGGATTTTGATGCGGTTTTTTATTAGAAAGGTCTTGCTTAGACTCAAAATTTACCGTATGTTTGGTTGTAATTGCCGTAATTGGTTAAGTAGAACCAGAGATATGGCCAAAAACGACCTAAAAACTAATACGGCCGAAGTCACGGGTATAAGTTTGTATAAAAAGTAGTTACAGTGTCCATACTTCTGGGTAATATAATATATTATAGGCCCAGAAGTATGAACACTATAATCGTACCAAGTTTGATCAAAATCCCTCCAGTAGTTTCTGATTCATGCGTGCACATACAGACAGACAGAAAGACAAACAACTTACTGATTTTATTTTTTGCATTAGTATTGTATCGATCACCATCAATCCCCCAATAGTTATTTTGTACATTTATATTTAATGTACAGAATTGACCTTTCTGCAGTTTTAGAAGAAGATATACCATCTAATTAAAAAAGTCCGGACAAATTAAAAAGCCGGACAAAGTCCGGACAAGTGCCTAAAAGTCCGGACAAGTGCCTAAAAGTCCGGACATGTCCGGATTAATCCGGACGGATGGTAACCCTATGTCTATTGGAACTTCTGTACTGAACAAGATGATGTATATTTGCATTGGTCTTGGTGTTACACCAAAAAAATCTTTATTCGCATTCTAGAACCCATAACACAGTCTAGAGAGTGCTGTGTGGAATATCATGTATATAAATTATAGATATATATATGTACTAGTATATTATTATATGCACTTCGCCAATTTTAATTCTATTTGATACCATTATTCTAAACAAGTTGGATTCCGATGCCAGGGGCCTTACTCCGAAAAACGAAAATATTCGTATCCGTTGACGTTTTGACCATTTAGCTACCCCGAAAGTGTTTCGTTTCAGATTTCGGATCCGTCTTCGATCGTTTGACATTGAGGTTGTCGATCGTTATCAGTACACCTCCTACTCCCAAAATACATTTAACGTTTTCACTGTCGTTGTTTGACAAATTGTCCGTTTTCGTTCGATCCGAAACGTTCATGTTCGATTTTCAGAGTAAGGCCCCTGTTTCGACATTTATTAAGTATATTTTATCTCACGTAAACTGTCGTAGTTTCCCAAAATGTCGGCAGTCCAACTAGGGTTCTTAGGGGATGGAACACGATTCCATTTTACCATACACTGGAATGCGTATCACTTGTCCAACCGAATGTGAAAGTGATTCAGGTCCGCGGTGAGGCCCACAGCTTGCTTTCGGACTTTTTCCGGCTAAGTTTGTTAAACCAACAAGTTTAGTTCCAAGCAAAAAAGTATCCAATAAAACTTTAACAAAGGTTGTTATTTACTATAATAGGTACCTACACCTACATCTAAAGTTTCTGTAGAACGCTTTCAACATTCAAGGTCTTCAAAAGTTTTGGTTATTGTAGAAAGTACTTCTTACAAACGCCATTGTATAGATTTGAACTTTGAAGCAGAACTTCCTTCCTTCCATGACATACCTTTCCTTATAGAATTTATGTAAGTAATAAAGTTGGTATAGGTACGTAGGTCACCATAGTCGGGCTACGAGGGAAAGCTGGGTGCAAAGAAATGCCGTTTGGGTCACCTTACACCGCGGTGTTTGAAGACTCGAGACAGTATGCATTTGTAGTCGGTTCAAGTCCGGCTTACCCCGCCGGCCGCGGGGGTGTTATTCGTGGAAATTTCCATTTGAAGAAAAGGTAGGTAGACATTATATAAGTACAATCCGTTGAGATTCATTGATACGATAAAGCTAAAACTGTTCGTCATAATCAATACAGCATTTATTCCGGTTAGATTCAAAGCATGTCATGTAATATCCTACTTTTCATTTTAATTTGACCCATCATGTCTTTTAGGGGTGCGACTGCCCAACAAGTGTATCAGTTCACGCGAGGTCTACTTGGGCCCCGTAGGTATATTATACAGGGTGAATTTTTCAAAAGGGATTGGATGGCCAAATCTGAAACTATAAGGAATAGCGAAAAATGGTCAAAGGAGTCATGAGCCCGATTTTGATGAAACTTAAAACCTCATCATTAGATTTTTGAAAAACCAATAAACCTAGATGAGAATCAAACGCGTTGATTTTGAAAAAAAAACACACCCTTTATTATTACACCATACGATAGTGTCGCTGTTAAGGATCAAATTCTACTAAGTAATGATATATGGCAAATTTAAGGTAAATTTGGAATTTAATAAAATTCATATTTCATGTACCTATTTGTTTCGTTCGAAATCCCAGAAAAGATCGTAACTATTCCGTGTTTTAAATTATACTCAGAATTATTATAATGATTGATGTTTTTTTTTAAACAAGATGGAGCTCCAGCCCATAATAGTTGTAAAAGAGATTTTGATTCAGCAGTTTGACGACAATTTTATTGCAAGGCATGGTCTTGTGCCTTGGCCAGCGAGATCCCTGGATCTTACTCCCTTACATTACTTTCTCTGGGGGTATGTCAAAAACGAAATTTACAAAGACACATTGATACAGAGATAACAGTTGATGACTTGAAACGTTCTTTGGAGGATATTCAAACGCAATCAATAACATTGTAATATTGAATGCAGTACGATCCTTGAGGTCTCGAATCCAGCTATGTATTGAAAACAATGGTCTACATTTTGAACAATGAATCAGTTAATGTAAGGAAAATTAAAATGTATTTTGTTAATGATGAGCTCTTTCCTTTAGTTTGCGATATGTCATTACTTCCCAGAATAAGATCCTTAATAGCAACACAAAGATAGATAAGATCCTTAACAAACACACCCTATATTATGGTGTAATAATATAGGGTGTGTTTTTTTTTCAAAATCAACAGGTTCGATTCCTAGCTAGGATTATTGGTTTTTCAAAAATCTAATGATGAGGTTTTAAGTTTCATCAAAATCGGGCTCGTGACTCCTTTGAGCATTTTTCGCTATTCCTTATAGTTTCGGATTTGGCCATCCAAGCCCTTTTGAAAAATTTACCCTGTATACCCTGTCACAATTTGCCTATTGCTTATTACATTACTAAGTATATTAAGTTCAAACAGAATAGGTATGTACGAAAAACATGAAATATTTTTCTGACAAATCTCTATGTTTGCATTTACCTAAGTATAAAAAATATTCTTACTAGCTACCTACCCGGGAAAACTTCATTGTACTGAATTAGATGGTGAAGGATAATTACCCTAGCTAGAATTTTATATTAAAATGTTTAATTAAAAAATAGAACCGATTTACCTCCTAAAACCTTCTCCAGAATATAAAAAATATTTTTCTGAAAACCGCATCAAAATCGGTTTAACCAGACACGATATAGCCGCGGAAAACCATTCAGGTCCAAAAGTGAACCTCCTTTTAAAGTCAGTTAATAAATGCTTGTAAATGTTATAAATTATAGATATAGTGTAGATATATTGCTATCTCAAAGATGTTATAAAGCACGATAGGAAAATCCTGTAGCCGGTATCTTCGACTTCATTTGATAGACGCTAAGCTTTAATATACTTACTTAAGAGGATTTAGATCGGTTCCAGGAAAAAATTGAAAGTTGCCTTTAACGTCACGAAGTGCTATTCTTGTTCCAGGAAAGCGCAATCCTATGAATTGTTAGATAACTTTGTATCATAATTTGTATTTAAACAATTTGTGAAAAGTTTTAACTAACCAGAGGTAAGTTTAAAGTTTTCATAAATGCATGGATGGATGAAATGGAAAAATGGATTCTAAATACAACACTAGTGGAAACTAGAGTTATGTTAATATTAGTTCAGGGTGAAATCTTGAAATCTGGCGTATTCAGTTAGTTCCCCTGACTAGAAGATTTTCAACAAAAAAGAATACCGGGTTAAATTATGTGGGTATACGATACATTTTAACAATTTATATTTATTTGTTAAAAAACTTCAAAGTAAAGTGAGCGCAAATTTCACGATTCACTCTTTGGCACCTCAAATCCTTAAGGACGTTGGCGGCTGTAATCACCATAAATTAAATAATTGTCTATTAAGCTGACTTATAAATACTAAGTAGTAGGTATATTGGCTAGTGAAAAACAACTCCGCCGTAGATCCCTTAAGTCTTACCTTAATTGAACCGTTAGAGATAAGCAGCGAGAGCTTTATGCTCGGCGATGGAAATATTATTTGCAAGGGTATAAAACTAGAATTTGATCCGAGTACCTATTTACCATGATGGTGAAATCCATTAGGGGTTGAACCCGTGTACACACAGTACACGAAGTCCTTATTCTAAAGTATACCTACTGTCAAAATTTCAAGTTTTTATCTCCAGCAGCTTAGGCAGTCAGTCAGGACAACTTGTATGGGGTGGGGTAGGGCTGTATATGGCGCCCCAACAATATCTTCAGAATCCAAGACAACATCACCTGTAAGCCGGCACCGTCGTCACCTGCTGTACACCTGCTAATTTACGGACGCGGTGTTTTTCTCGGGGTCGGGATATCAAGCGGCAGCTCCCAGAAAAGTCATCAAAATCAATATCTCGGACCTCTAGCATGTCTAGCACAGAATATATAAAATTAGTACCTCATTATACGGATGTACTTCTTTAAGGGAATCTTGAATGTAATAACGAGTACACGAGTTTGGTACCTGCTAAATAAAGTAGAGTTCACATTACTGATATTTAGTGATCATTTCATTAAATTGAATGAAATGATCACAAAATAATACAAAGAAAAGGTTAATCTTTCTTCATCAGAACGCCAATGCAGCTTGCATCCATAGAAAGGGCGACCTACTATTATTTTCATTAGTTAATCTTCTTGAATGACCGTAAATTTAATTACGTCTAAATCTCATCGGATTACTAGGAATCAGGACGGTGAATTTCTGGGATTTGGTCGGGATGATTTCAATAGTTCTAGCTCTATAAGGATTTTTCTTTGTTCTGTGCTCTAAGTAAACGGGTTAAGTTGTATATTGTAGTAATAATAGTGCAATTGTTTTGTTTAATAATATTAAAATTATCTGTTTGTTTACAGTTTGCAAAACTATTTTTAGATAAGTTGCGGGTTATTTTAGGGTAGTTGTAACCCAATAAGCTCTTCGGTACACCTTAAGCAAGTACACCTGCTGACTGACGGGTGAGACCCTTATGCAGGCTTACCTCTCGGTGTTAGGGGTTCTACTATATAAATTGCTAAACAAATCAAATGTTTTATTAGTAGAAAATTCATGAGAATAGGCCTTTAAATTATTTTCACCTATCAAATTTAATATACCTACCTACAAATAAAAAATTTAATATTTATTATCTAGTATTTAATTTCTTTTGTACTAAGTACAACTAAACCCTCTCAGCTTTCTCGTTAGTGGAGAGGAGACCCGTGCCCAACAGTGGGACATAAAATGGCTATCAAGTACTTAGGTACGTGAATTCGATATTACTTCTTCTATTACTTTTATATTTTCCCTGAATACCAATTTAGTTGTAGTTATATTATTCTCTTCATATTCCAAATCAAATCTAATAGGTTGCTAACACTAACGCGTCATAAGTATTTTGTATTCCAGATTAAACTAGTAAGGCAGTTGCACATTTCATTCCTAACTGAACCTTAACATCAGACGCCAAGGTTCGAATGTAATCCCCAACCTTAACGTATAAAGCGTTTTCAAATAAGATTATAGGTAAGAAGATGCGATTTGACAGATGCATTGTATTGGAAATCGACTTTATACCTCTCGACATATGAACAATAATTGACAGAATATGAGGAGATGCGTCCATTGTTCCAAAGTCAATCGGAACACAAGGTGTTAAAGTATAACAATTAAACGTTTAAGTTAGGGCCTTTTGTAAGTAGATAAGAAGTTTTGATGTGGGTGGGATATCGATCGGCGCCGAACAAGTGCGCGCCCACTCGCTTCTTTTGCCAGTAAACATACAGCACGCTCACAGTACACCAGGCGCCTACGAGATGCACACGTTGGTCGGGTTGCTGGTGGTTACGGCGGCAGCATGCGCCATCGCTATGTCCCCTGGTAAGCTACAAAAATAACACAATATTTAACAATATTATTATTAGTAATTACACACACACATTTCATAACAATTCTATTGTCACTGATATGCGTTTCCTGTCTCCGTGAGATTGCTGAGTTTGTAAAATTAAAGTACTTGATGTAAAATTTACAAAATAAAATAACAAATAACCTAGTGATTTACGTCATTCGAATTATTTTTAATATTATTATTAGGTACAATAGATTATACTGTTTTAACTGAAAATTGACGGACACCTGTTACATGCTTCGAACTTAGGCCGTTACAAAAACCTTTAACGATATATTTGTTGGTTATATTTGCTTTACTTAAAACATTTTTATTCACTGAAACAAACTCCAAGAAATAAAGTTTTCTGTATTGAGATTTCTTTAAAAGGTTAGCTTCAAAGAAAAGCCGATTGGCTTAGAGCTTCAATGTTAAGCTCAACGCCAGGTATTGTTGTTACTTTCCAACGTGGACTTCTGATTTTTCTATTGTTTTAATCTTGTGTTATGTCTTTTTGTCCTTGTGATAAACTAGTATTGAACTGATTTGTGCATTGCTAAGTTTACTGTAGTGATAATAACATTTTGATTATTAACATGTATGGATATTAAACATACCTAGAGTTCATTTATAATCCATCAATTTAAGTAGGTATGTTTATGTACATTTTAGAATCCATACTATAAGCTGGTGAAGCTGTGCTTATTTTAAAATTTAACACAGCGCTATTTAGATCCAAAGTCTAAATAGCGCTGTGTTTAATTTCATCATATTTCATTTCATTTCATTCTATAAAAAAAATAAAATATGCTAACAATCATTCGGGTCAATATGTGACCCAAAAATGTGACTCTATGTATCCAGCGAACACTGTCTGCTCGATGGTTACGGTGGTTCAAGGGGTAAAGTTTTCAACTAGCAATAATCGCACCTCGGATAAACCTCATTGGTTACGGTGGTTCAAGGGGAGACCAATAAAATTCGACACAATCTTCACAATCAGAAAAAAATGTTCGTCTAAATTATTTGTTTTGATCTCTAAAAATTTTATTATAATTTATTTAGTCGCTTTTAAACTTAATAGGTCATTAGCGAACACAGTACTTAAAATTAAATTGTAGGTATATATTAATCATTTTTACAAATTGAAGCCTTCGAGCACATCCATCTTGAGGTAAATAATGTTTACACCCTGGCTTCAGAAGACCCTAGACGGCGTGCTGTTTTAGTCGGTAAGAGTCCGACATAACCTGCCCCGCTGGCCGCGGGGTGGGTATCCATGAGGATTTCCGTACGGAAAAAAAAAGTAAATAATGTTTTAACTATTGTTAGGTAGGTACCTATTAATTGCACTATACGGTGTACAGTTTGTGCAGATATCATGAAATATAATAATAAATGAAGCAGTAACAGGTGTGAGTCGTGTATGAGGCCCTGGATCACAACCTCTCATCAAGTAGTTTTTTTTTCTTTTATTGGGACACAATAAAAGAGAATAAATAAAGTTTTGGTATTTATTGATTTGACTTCAGCCTAATTACATGGGACTGGACACATAAAATAATAATTAAGTACACTTCTTTCATAATTATACCTATCATAATATGAGTAGAACTACACTCACTCACGGTGGAATAAAACAGAATAATATAGTTGGGAAGCTAATCTAAAATTCCAATTATTCTAGAACTACTCAAATGTATACGTGAAAAAAAAAATTCTGTTGTAGGTACTTACGACATTTTTAGCCCGCCCACCATATCGACGAGAATACCTATATTATTAAAAAAAGCAATTATTACCATTTGTACCAGTTTCATTTTTGCATACTTTATCAACGTTAGTAGACTCCACCGACTATTCAAGGAGATTTTTTTGCGATAGGAATACGACTACCAGCGCTATGACCATCTTTCTCCTTTTCTTCATTAGGTACTTAGGTAGACCCCTCAAGAGTCGTCATAATGGTACAAATGACAGTGTGTCAGTTGTGTGTCGATGGAGAGTCGTTGGCATGGTTTTGCTCTTTTCGTATTCCACTAACTATTTAAGACCAATGGCCTCCCGACATCCACCCGATGACATGCCACTTAACTGTCACTGATACAAATCGGTAATCTGCAATTCAGTGTCGCGATGTCTTCGTAATTGTTTGGGAAATGGTATTCTACAAATTATTTGACACTTTTCACAGCTGGAAATTTTTATATAATCCCCTTCTGGTGTAATACGCGCGAAAAACATAACCTTTCCTTGACAGTTCAATGGTTAAAATTAACTTAAATTAAATTAATTTTCGAGTCAATGGCTAACAATCTTTCCTTCCTGCTTACAGTCCATCCAGTCCGGGTTGGATTATCTTATTAAACAATTCCAAACACAAACATTTTTTGAATTAAATTTTAAGCAATTGCATGCTAACTATTTCCAATGATTTTCTGATCGGAAAAAATGATCATCCAGGACGGGACTTGAACCCGTTAATCGGGCGGAGAATCTAAAAATAATGTTCAAAAACAATTGCAATATTGTTCATTGTTACCGTAGTTCGAACGAATTACGGTAGATGGCTCCACCGGCGCCCTAAGCCGTAGAATATATCGGAAAATTTCGAGCATCTAGAATGGGTCCAGGTAGCTCAGTTGGTCAGAGCATTCCCCCTGTAAGGGACTGGTCACGGGTTCAAGTCCCGTCCTGGATGATCATTTTTTCCGATCAGAAAATCACAAACATTTTTTCTTGGAATTCTTGTGTGTTTGTTTGCAATAAAACTTCCGAGTTTTGATACTGTTTTTCTATTAGAAAAGCAATTGGTTATGTAGGTAGAACTGGCGATAAATTATGACTAGGCAGGCATCAGCTAGTTATTAATATGAAAAACTTTCACAGTATTTCATACGACCAACGTCGTCAAACGAAAAAAAAAGGGGAATTTCGACCATGGGCCGCGACATGAAACGAGACTTTCGCTGGCAGATAGTAGGTACAGTCAGCGGCAAAAGTCTATGATGATTGCATAGATTTCAAACTTAAAAATTAGAATAAAAATGGTTAATTATATTGTAATCAAAGTTTAAAGATAGTTCAATAGAGCTAACCAAGTAATTAAACATCATTTTCATTAAGAACCATAAGTTACTTTGCTCAAAACTACTGTTCAACATCTAAAAAGATGACCTTTGACGCTGACTTTACATGGCCGCAAAAAGAAACTTTAAAAATCTCAATCCTAGCGGGCGAAGTCGTGAGCTCAGCCAGCTGCAAATATAAAATAGAAACTGAATTATGCTCTATTATAAAATAGTGCTATCAACAAGAAAACAGACAGAGATAATAACAAAGCCGCCTCAATGGCGTTGAAGCGTCGATACGCTGTATTATCAATGTGGCAGTTCTATTAGCTCTACATCAATCACTGTAGGGCGAGCATAAAACTACAATCGAATAGTAAGCGTATTGTATTCGTAACGAGAGGCTGGAGGCCGTGAATATTATCTATGTATATCACAATTCTATATCGTGATCTTGTATTTAATCAATGGCGTTTGTTTATACACCAATAATATCGCGTTTGCAATTCAATATTATTGACCGTCCCCAATCTCTCGTTACGAATACTATACGCTTACTATTCGAATGTATTTTCGTGCTCACTCTACAGTTCCCACTGTTCCCAGTATTTCATTTGGTTACAGAAAAGCGTCGGGCAGTAAAGAAGAGCGAGAATCCAGTTGATATCAGTTTGCTTCAATTTTGTAGTAGTTAAAACTGAAGCTATGGTTTTGATATATATACCTTTATACTAGCAGATATACTTATAATATCAGTTACCGCATCCAAAAGTAATTGCATATTTTGCCCGACACCTCCAATTATATTTTAGCCAATGTAAACAGTAAACAAAAACTTGACAAATTGTACACCTACTAAAAATTGTATGTTTATTTCTGAATAAATAAATAAATACAAAAAATTTCGTCAAGAACCACTCTATCCATTGATGAAAACAGCACGAAAAGTTTTTTTAAGTATTATCACAGAATATATAATAGTACTAGCTGTTGCCCGCGGCTCCGCCCGCGTGGACGTCGATTTTCGCGTTTTTTTACTATAAGTATCGCCGGTTCACTAATATGCGTAGGATTTTGAGTCTAACCAAGACCTTTCTAATTAAAAAAGCTGCATCAAAACCCGTTCAGTACTTTTGACGTCCATCGCTATCGTGAGTACTTAATTTATATTTCGCAATTAAATGGCAATAAAATGCCCTTTAACTGCTTAGTGGGCTCTATCATTTAAACATTGATCACAATATAATGAACAAGATAAGATGATGATTATTAAGTTTGAAACCTATGTAGTCATCATCATATTTTGCTGCAAACTGTACTAGGTACACGAGTTTCATAAATATCTAGTTACACACCTTAACAAGTCGCAAAATGTTGTCGTTTAATATAACATAAGTATACACACATTCGTCATCTGCCACCAAGGCTTTTCTTAACTTAGTCAGACAAAAGTTCGAGGCTTTCAATGTAACTAAGAAAGGGTCGAACTTGGATATCTTACGAGAAACGACTGTCATGTGACCTCCACAACCAACTGGAAATATCGTAGTTTTGTAGACCAGATTGTTGGGCATTTTAGGACTTCATTTACTCGTAATGAATGAACAGATTTTTGACCGAAAGCTTAACGTGCTCTTCGAGGTACACAGTATAAATAAAATAATTTAAGAATATGCAACATATTAAATTTCATTCAACATTTTTGTCAAGTTTTATCAAGCAAGGTGTTTTTAGCTAGTACACACTCTAGAATACCCACGTAAGACGTTCTCCAAACTCACCTCGAAAGTTTATTAAATTTAACAATGTACTGTTTCTCTATAGAAATAAATAAAATTAAAATAACTATCTGTTTATATTGTAAAATAAAGCGTTCTTATTTATAATGAGTGTTCACTATAACTATAACAAAAAAAACACAATTTTTTTTTGATTGTCTGTCCTTCCGCCTGTTTATTCCCGGTAACCTCTGAAGTGGTTGGGGCGATTTTGACGAGAATTTTAGTACTGATAGCTGCAGATTTTAGAAAGGTTGACTTAAGTTACACTGCAAGGTAAATTAATACTAGCCCTCAGTCTTAGGATGGGTTGTGATGGTGAGAATTATCTTCTAACACGCCACGATAAGTCGTCGGTCCCGGTTTCCCTCCGAACATCTGTAAACATTTTGTTAAAGGGTAGTTGTAACCCTGCAAGTCCGACTACCAGGTCTAACTACAGAGTTTCGATATCGCTAGTGGGTTATGGAGATTCGACCGAGAAGTTCGGCCCTACAGTAATTAGACTAAAAGCCGACCCAACTGAGTTAGAAAAACGCTCGAAGGACAAATGGAACTAGTCACGGGTTAACTTTCGCCAATATTACGCACAGTGTCGTTAAAATATTCAGTGTGCCACCTCGTACTGCAAAAAAGAAAATTATGTTCTCACGTCCGTATTGCGTAGGTGTAGGGCAACAAGCGTCGGCTACGATAAGCTACAACGCTTTCCGTAGCCGACGTTTATTACCGCTACGAATAAAAATGAGCTTGTTGATAAATCTTTCTAAGATAGCAGTTCACCAGTGAAAATCTGTTCAAGTAAACTGGGATATCAGTAATCATTTATGTTAGATTATATTTTATACTAGCTAATACCCGTGGCTTCGACTGGACGGAATTCGGCTATCATCTTTAAGGTCATATCGCGGGTTCTACTCAACCAATTGCAATAAAAAACACAGCAGATTTTAAGTCTGACCAAATCTTTCTAATAATCAAAATCTGTTCAGTAGTTTTGCGTCCATCGCGAACAACTATATACACAGACAAACCGATCAGAATTAAAAAGAAACATATTTTTGTGTTCAAAATCGTTTATATAACATAACCTAAGTATTTTTTGTATGAACATACACGGCTACTTTATTATAGTCTAGTGATCCAGGTCTTGGATTTGCTCAAGCAAAAACTCATAAAAATCCTATAAGCCCTATAGGATCGAGATTCGATTGGATCCAATTTCGATATTAAGAGTGAAGTGAGTGAATGTATGTGAATTTCTATCCATCTAAAGGTTACAGACGAACATACGAGAATAACTTGTTGTAATAAGTTTTCCTCTCTTCAGCAGGTGCTAATTTATAATGAGTTTTTATGATGAGGACCTCATAAAGGCTACGGCCGCTTACGTTGTCAGTTCTCTAATTGAAATCGTTGGTTGGTTTCCAATTTAAATAAACTTATTCTAGAACATTAGTCCAGAGTCCTTGATAACCGGTCTCGGGTAGGAATACTTATTCGTGTCGTGTATGAGTTTAACGCTTTCTTTGACAGAACCAACAGAATCTTCGTTGCCGCAGCTACAACTCTCACACAATGAGGAATCGGAAGCCTACATGAGGGGTTACCTTTTACCTCGTCTACTAACCCCCAAACAGTTTGGTTATGACGAGAACCTTCAAGGCGAATCAGGTGCACACGAGTGGCTAAATAAGGTAAGAATATTCACGTAGTATCTGCATAGCTCATCTTGAAATCTATTGACGGCCTCTGTGGCGTAGCGGTAGTGCATGCGACTGCTACGCAGGGGTGCGGGTTCGATTCCTGCTCAGTGCAAATATTTGTATTCATGAATATGTCTATTTGCATTGGTCTGGGTGTTTCTATGTATAATAAGTATGTATTTACAAAAAAAAAGTAAATAAGTATGTTTATCAGCATTCTAGAACCCATAACACAAGCTAGTTAAACTAAGCTTACTTTGGGTCTAGGGAGCGATGTGTAAAATGTTGTAGAATATTTATTTATTATTATTATTATTTTAATGACACCCGCGGTAGCTCCGCAAATCGTAGGTAGGTACTATGCAATTGAGCAGAGCAAGAAGCAAGAGATTAGTGGTGATCAAACAATACCTGTTAACCCAGTTGTACACAGAAATCTAACAAAAATACTTCATACAAAGGGTATATGGCACCCCCATTTCTCTCGGGGTGGGCACTTCCATAAACGCGGTTCCGGGCTCCAAAGTAAAAGCCTCGGGTGTAACCGAGAACAACGCTAAGATGATGAGGATTTCATGCAGATTACTACGAGTAGTAATTACTAAATTTTAATGTCAACATAGCCATATCCTTCGATTACGTTCATAATGCGCTTATGTTAACTTGAACCTTTAGGACTAATATAGCGGGCTATTTTAACACTTACTGACCTGCTTCTAAAATGGGTTTAATGTCACGAACGCGAACCGAACGCGATGACGTATATAAAGAACAATTCACTTGTTGAACGGAATGAAATAAAAGCTTCTATGCCTTGTCAAGGATAAGGTTTTTGCAAGAACATTAGAAATTTCCTTGTACTTAGCGGTTTTTGATTTGATTCGCTAATGACTATTTATGGAACTATTTCTCTAGGCTGTTTATGTTATGACCACAGTTATGACACATATTTATTAAAGCCAATGAAGCTATTCTACTCTTGGGGAAGGCGTGTAGTAATTACAAAGAATACTAATTTACAATAATTTCGCCTATTGTTGGGTATTGTTAGTGATTATGGGTGTCATTACAGAAACGTTAATATTAGATTCATTTTTAACCGATTTCTGAAAATGAGTAGTGTTTCTCTTCGAATGTATTTTTTTTAAATAGGAAATTGAGCGTCTAAGTGAAATGGAGTCAGAAGAGGAGGAGGATTTAAGTCCGTTAGAGGATGATGTGATGCGCTGGATAGCTCAAATTTCTTATGTGGAACAGCCTTATGAAGGACCGGGACCACTAACACTACGCCGTTTCATACCAAAAGCACGTACTACACCAGAAGCCACCGAACACCTTTCAGTATCTAAAGACACCGATACGCGTGAACCAGCACTAATAGAGCCAAAGGAAGTAGAGATAACGAAAGAAGTAGTGGAACTAACAGAAGTAGAGGAACCAAAACAAGTAGATGAATCAAGAGAGGTAGAGGAACCAAAGTTGGTTAAAACACAGAAAAATGAAACTTTTGCAATCACACCTCTTGAACCGGGTTATTTTGAACCTTCACAGAAGGTTGTCGCAGAACGTAAGTACTGTATTTTTTATGTTTTCCTAAGAGGCTTCAACTATTGCAGAGTGAACTTGACAGTAAAATCTTCGATGCAGTTACATAAAAATAAATGTACGTAGGCCAATGAAATTGTATTCGCATAACTACCGAACGATGGCACCTTATTGAATAATTATTTTGTGTATTATTCGTTATTGACAGGATAAGGTTTATATGAAAATATAATGAGAAAGTCACGGTAAATATCGGCACAGTATTACTGGGTATGAAAAGCTAAATAAAATATAGTTTTATGGCTTAATGTAAATCGTTTGCCTTATACACAAAATGTTTTGTAAACAAAAAATGTAACTTAATAACAAATAGTGATTCCCTATTGAAACGTATAACATTTTCCTCATAAAAATAGTTTGGCAAAACAAGGTGGCATAAATAGGTCATATTACTTCGTTGCATAACCATTTACAGCCTTTACAGCATAGGTAAGCGCAAGCAGGTACTTATGATGTAAATGATTTTAGCCAAATGTGGTCGTATTATTGATGATCACCCCGAAATAGCATCATTTGTCCTTATTTGTTTGTATTATGCCATAAAATTTATGCATAATAATGTTTTGTATAATACATATTAGGAAAAATTACAGTAAGTAGGTACACCATGTTCTATTAAGACATTATTGTATACGTTCCAATGGGGAACCATCAAAATAGTAACTAGAATAAAAATTTTCAGAACCTGGTGGACCACTCGAAGGAGGTGAATCTACATTGATTGAGTTATCACCGCCGCGTGAAACTCGACAGAATCCTAATTTAGGAAGGACGAAGAATCTTGTCGCCGAAAACGTGGGCCTTATGCGAGCCGCACTGTGAGTGAATTTATTATTTTATATAATTATTAAGATTGATACTAATTAATTTACTACTAATTCTACAGGTAGGACAGGTAGGTACACATTTAAAGGTATCATTTAAGACTTTACCTAAGTACTTACTCTTGTTCTATATACGCTTTAAATCAGTTATATTAAATGTAAATTGTAAACCCCAATAGCAGAGATGGAAGAAATGAAATTAAATACCTACCTAATGTAAGACGGCTTCCCAAACTAAGTTTGATTGTTTGAACGTCTAGGTACCTACTTGCAAACATAGTACTGACTAGCTGTTGCCCGCGGCTCCGCCCACGTGGACGTCGATTTTTGCATTTTTTTTACTACCTATATCGCCGGTTCTAATAGCCGCTTGCGATCAAATATGCATAAGATTTTGAGTCTAACCAAGACCTTTCTAAAAAAAAACCGCATCAAAACCCGTTCAGTACTTTATATTAAATAAAATACCAAACGGATTTTGATGCGGTTTTTTTTATTAGAAAGGTCTTGCTTAGACTAAAAATTTACCGTATGTTTGGTTGTAATTGGTCAAGTAGAACCGGAGATATGGCCAAAAACGACCTAAAAACCAAGCGCGGGCAAAGCCACGGGTATCAGCTTGTATAAAAAGTAGCCTATATGTTACCCAGAACTATGAAGTATAGTCGTACCAAGTTTGATCAAAATCCCTTCAGTAGTTTCTGATTTTAGCGTGAACAAAAATTTTGTGCGGACAAACAGAGGCACAGACAAACAGACAAACAGACAAACAGACAAACAGGCAAACAGGCAAACAGACAAACAGACAAACAGACAAAAATTCTAAAAATCATAGTTTTGGCATCTATTACATTCATAAAGTCCCCTGATAATTTTTTTCTCATATATCTTCCATGTACAGACACCGATCAGTTACAGATTTATTATATGTATAGATTTCAAGCAAGGAAGTCATAAGCTCTGTGTATAATAATCAGGTACTGATACTGAGATCTCTTAATATGATAATGAAATGAATAATGGAATTTATATTAATATACCCAAAATAAACTATAGATAAAATGATAGAAAGATCTGTATACCCATCTAAGTGCTCACAGAGGTGTAGGTAATATCATCTATTTGCAATCCTCATCAAATCATAATTTTATGTGTGTCATAAACTTGGGGCTCTACTTTAGGGGCGCTTTTATTCGAAGATTAATTATTAGTAACATGGGTGATCACGGATATATTACTAATCACTACATAAACTGACACTTAACAAAACTTGTGACCCTTTACCGCTCTATAAGTATAGTTAGTTACCTACCACTCACGTATTCACGACAAAGTCGTTGATATAATACATGTTTATTCAGGGAAAGATCGAGAATCGCCTTGATGTCAAAGGTGATTCTCAACCGATCCGACATAACAAGAATCATTAAAAGGTTACTTCGTGCCTCAATCCGTTATCGGAAAAGTTATCCTTTCGAAGACGTGTTGACCGAGCAAGCTTTTTGTAAACATTCTACAATATTTACAACTCAGAACTAAGTATTTAGATTTGATGATTCATTGCGTTTCATTTCTATTGAGTTTGCTTCATAGTAAAGACACGCATATTTCTTGAAAACTTTTCAAAGTCCGCTCAGACCGCCTGACCCGTAAAGACTCGTATTAGAAGAGCAACAAGTAATGTCTGAGTGGACTTGCAACATACTACACAGTGGCGGATTTACCAGTAGGCTGAGTAGGCTGGAGCCTAGGGCGGCAGATTTTAGGGGGCGGCAATTTTGAGCCAATTTTTTTTATCTTTCATAAATAAAAAAAATAACTTTATTATATACACAAACGAGTTTTGGGGAGCGTTTTCTTGGAGGCATATCTTAATCCACCTTCTAATTAGTACGCACCGCTGTTTTTAGCTCTTCAATAGCAGGTATAGGTACTCTTCACTAGGGCACGTCACAATTACGCGTGGTCAGTCGCCGCCTCCTACTGCGACGCGTGGTCGGTCGCCACCTCATTCTGCGAGCAAGTGATGCTCCCATGCTCGAGAAGGAGGCGGCGGAATGGGTTCGGGAGAGGCTGCACAGAGCTCACCCGGACGGTGACGTGCGCAGACGCCGCAGGCGTCGGAGGTCTGATGACTTCCGTCCTCTATGAACGCAGGCCTGGGGGTGACGGGTGGAGCCGTCTGTCACCCTAGCAGAAGCAGACCAAGGCGGCAGCGTGCACAAGCACGGCCCCCCCCTCGAATGCGAATACCGTGGTTCCCAAACCCGAAGGGACCATCTCGAATCCGGAAATGGCCCGGGTCAAGCTGGGGTGCGAGGGAAATGCTCTATGGGCCACCTCACACCTTGGCGTCAGAAGACTCTAGTCGGCGTGCGGTTTTAGTCTAGTTCTAGTCTTCCTGCATTTACGGTGAGGCCGCCTGTTGCATGATGGATGGTCAATGCCTGGTGGGGTTTCTGGGGAATTTCCTTCCTTAGGGTACACGCGGGTTCCCCCCGTTGTAGGTACCCTTTTTTTTTTTTTTATCGTGCGGAAATCCCCATGGATACCACCCCCGTCGGCCATCGGGGGTGGTTATGTCGGGATCGAACCGACTAAAACCGCACGCCGTCTCGGGCCTTAGTAACCGGGGTGTAAGGTTACCCAATGGGCATATCCCTCGCATCCCAGCTGACCCCGGGCCATCTACGGTTTTAAGATGGCCCCCTCGACCCCCCGAAAAGGGGGGTGGGGCGAGCATCGCGCCACTTCGCCGACGGTGGGGTGTAGGGTGACAGGAGGCCGTCCTGTCACCCAACCGTCGGCGCGCAGACAATCAACTCGCCCCCCGCTCGCTCCCCACTGTGCCATCTGCTAGTCAGAGGGACACGTGGAGAGCCTCGGAGCAGCCCTCTAGAGGGCCACTCCCACCCCGGCCGGATTGGCCGCAGGCAGCAGCGTCTCCCGTGGCGAGTGGCAGGCGCTGCTCGCCTCCGTTGCCCAGGTGCACCACGTGGAGGTTCCGGCCCGCACCCAGGTTCCGGCCCGCACCCGTTGTAGGTACCCTAGACGGTACGCTAACACCTAGTGTGGTTTAATTCGGTTAGATTACGACATAACCACCTCACCGTTTAGTCTCGATGAGGGGTACCTGTGGATGCGTGCGAGTCAGAACCTCTACGCGGTGCACCCGGGCAACGGAGGCGAGCAGCGCCTTCCATTCGCCACGGGAGATGCTGCTGCCTTCGGCCAATCCGGCTGGGGTGGGAGTGGCTCTCTAGAGGGCAGCCCCGAGGCTCTCCACATGTCGGGGCGAGCTGATTGTCCGCGAGCCAACGGTTGGTTGACAGGACGGCCGCCTGTCACCCTACACCCCACCGTCGGCGAAGTGGCACGATGCTTGCCCAACCCCCTATCGGGGGGTAACCTTACACCGGTAATTAAGACCCGAGACTGCTTGCGGTTTTAGTCAGTTCGATCCCGACATAACCACCCTCGATGGCCGACGGGGGGGGGGTGGGGGTGGTAGTCATGGAGAATTGTATAGCCTACTGGCGGCAAATTTGTAAATCCGCCACTGATACTACAACCATGAATAATACAATAGAGCTTAGGTAACTCACTTTTTGCATTTAGTTTCGAGTATGCTTTCAAGCACTTACAATTCAACATTATTTATCTTACGCTTAGATTTAGCTCGGCAGATTCGCATTGAAAATTTAATGTCGTTCCTACGAAAATAAATTGAAATACGAAAATTGAGGCATTGCAGATTCTTAAAATCAAACTGTGCCAACATTTTTAGGGCAGACGTTCTGCTCTAACGAGCAGCCGCTTTGCAGTAAGATTCTACTGGTGAATAGGTGAATGGACATTCGTATCGCCTGCTACATTTCTTTTTCTTTCTGTTACCACGCATCATATTTATATTTAACCTAAGTGTCTCATATACTTACTTTATTTGTCTTTTCGAATTTAATCTTCACGTCAAGTTTGCTTTAAGTATTTGTTTAAAAAAAACATGAGAAACAAATTTAATGTAGATTGCAGGCTTCCTAAGAAGAAAAGAAGTCAAAGGCTGCTAAATTAACTAACATCACACTTTTAACATAATTTTATTATAATAGGTATATAATTTGATACCTCTGCATTTCAAATTCTTCTCATATCCTTGCGAGCGAGCGGTTTTGTATTATTTAACCGATACGATTTACTTGACACCGATATTTTCTCTTTCCTTTCAATATGGGTTGTAGTTAACTGCAGGAGGGAAATAGGTCAATGTGATTTTATGTAAGTACCTAGTTAGATAGAAATAACGTTCATGCTAGGGATAATGGAATGTCGACAGTCATTTACCCTCGTCATGCAGTACTTGTATGTTCTTAAGTACTTGTCATTGTGCTGCTGATTTTTAACGAATTCGAAAAAACTATTTGGAAGTCGCACTCTTGTAATAATTTTATTATTAATATTCTCATTATTCATTGCTTTACATATCTATAAAAACACTATTTAAAATATTAAAATAGTGTAGCCCATTGGTCAAGCTACCTGTGGTCAGGCTCCAGACAGAGAACCTTATTATTTATTGGATGGAGCTATATCACGTCTTTGCTAGAGAAAGCGAGAGGTGGTGGGATGCGAGGTAAGCAACAATCGACCAGGGCACAAGGACCATTGACAGAGGGACCACCGGACTATGCGGGCATTGTCGAGCAAGAACACGATTCAGATTATTACTATTATATTTTTTCTACTACATTTCTTTTTTTTTTTCTGTAAAGGTCAGAGTGAATCTAACATAATGACTCTTTTACACCTACTAATTTTTTACTTCACAGTTTTTTAATAGTTTGTTGTAAAGCTGCACGTATTTAGTTGAACCTTTTATTTAGAAATTCAAAAGTAATTAATAATACGAGACTACGATAGTTGTGAGATCATGGCAGAGCGTTTTACTGGTCGATATTTCAAAATAGCGGCGGCAAGAAGTTGGAAGAAGACTTAAGTAGGTACTCGCTCGACCTAATCCCAGCAGCGCTTTAACAGAAGTAGGTCAAAGCGGTGCGCCATGTTCCGAACACGCCTGTTTAATAGGTATAAATGGCATCCTCTGTGTTCCTAAAATGAGACCGTTTTCTGAACGAAAGCCAAAGTCTACCGGGTTTCCTAAGGATTTTTATTTACTTATAGCCGTGTCCTCCGGCAGTGAAGCGCTGTATCTTTGGTCGACGTACACCGACATAGTCACTTCACCATTAGTAACGGTGATGATCTTGACAAGCGAAACCAAGCTCTAATAAAAATAGCTGATAACACACAACATGTTCGCAATCCGAGATATAGCCGCCGGCAAAAGCTGACTCTGGCAATAAATCCATTAATTCTTTCCAAATAGAAAAAAAATATCCAATTACAGTCTGTTGCCGAATATAAGTCATCGATATGTAATTCGAAACGTTTATTATTGTTTATGTTGCCATATTAGTCGAAACTGCCTAATAAATAATTTAACCATTACCTAGCTAGAGGAAAATATTTTCGTAGTCAAAGCGCACGGCAGTGCGCAGGACCTGATATCCTGCGCACTGCCGTGCGCTTTGACTACGAAAATATTATCAGGATATCAGGTCCTGCGCACTCCCGTGTGATACCGTTCGCTTTTACATAATCGACATCCGCATCATCCGTTTATCACGTATCCCGGTTGCATCCGAGTCTTCCACCTCGGGGCCTGGGGTCCGCTTGCCAGCTTTTTCTTCGACAATATAGTATTAATTACAGGGCAAATAAGGACTACCGAATACCTGTCTCCTTACTGCCCACCAACCTGCGCTGGTTGAGAATAATTTCGACCGATGAGACGAGGTGAAACTATGTAACTACATCATGTAATACACTTAGACAAATCTTTAGCTCCACTCTTAAGAGACTTTAGTTGCGCATGGAAATGAAATAATTATGTTATGAGTGACGCGGTTGCAACATTTATGTTACAAATGCATTCGAACATTCACTATGGTCGTTTTAACAATAAATCGATAGAAATGTCCGCTCGTGTAGTCGAATTTTAAAAAATTCTAATCACCAATGAATGGAAAAAAATTGTATCAATCATAGTATTTTTGGATCGTGTTATGATTTGCAATAACGCGGTGATAGTCTAATTCAGAACTGGATGCATAGGTATGAAACAAAACCAGGGTGTGGTTGGGTGAATGCAGTTTTAATTTTGTTACTTATACTTAATGAACAGCTTTGTTCTGCGATTAGCTAAGGTAAGCACCTAATACAAATATTACAATACAAAATCGCTTAAAGAGTATACCTAATGGAATATTATATGTTAGTAGTTACGTATTTCCGTATATACAATTTGATATCATTAGGTAATTGTCTACGTCGACAAAATGATACGAGTAACATATTGAAGGATTCGCAAATAGCGAGCAGCTAATAATACCTCCCTTAGGTATTAGAAGCTGCTCGCTATTTGCGAATCCTCTCAAATCACATCACGACTTTCAGATCAAAGTTAATGCGCTTGACATTTCCGCAACAGTACGCACAGTTACTTGGTAAATATTAGAATGCTACCTTCTGATGAACCAGCCGACTACCTAAATAGCAAGAATAATTTTATACAAACACCTATCCGCTCCGCATATTTTAGGTATTTTAAAGGTGCCAGGGACAGAAATTGTTACTCAAATAGTTTCATTAAGCAAGTATTTTGATGTAGCTATTATAATTATTTTGGCTGACACAAATCTTCTCTGCTGTTTTTCCAGTAAAAGCTTTATTAGTTACAGATCACAAACTACACCCATTATAATGTATAAATGCATTCATTGTTAATATTCATATTATCTTAGAGAGTTTTATTTACGTAGTTTGGTATTAAAGTAGACCTTTTAGTAGTATCTTATTAGTACGTTCATACCTACGCACTACGCACTCCTACATACTTAAAGAGATGTCAAAATAATGTTGCATGAAGTAGCAAAATACAGTTTAATATACTGATCCAAATGATGTTGTACAGCACTAACCAGGCTCCTGACAGCACGGAGAAGCCACATCACTACCACGTGCTGGAGAGCGACCCCATTGCGCCCATCTATAGTATGGCACTAATTACGGCCATTGGCAGCGCTCTATCTATGACAATCGCTGGCTTTGGGTTCGGCTGGTACAAGTAAGTAAAATTTTATAAGGTACTAGCTGTGCCCCGCGGCTTCGCCCGTGGCATACGTCGTCCCCGTGGCAGGATTAAAAGTATCCTATGTCCGTCTCCTAATAAGTGAATATGGTCGTTAAGTTTTCTTAAATTTTCTGATGTCCTGCGCAACTTTCTTGACTTTTTCTTTCATAAGAACCTTCTCCTGACAATAAAAAACACAACCAAAAAAGAATTAACGTAATCGGTCCAGCCATTCACGCGTGATGCCGTGACCAAGGGAAATAGGGATTCATTTTTATCACAGAACAAAGAAAAATCCTGATTTTTATACAGAACTAGCGTACCCGCGCGCGGCTCCGCCCGCGTGAATGTTGGCTATCGCCATCAAGTCTTTTTTAAGCTGAGGGACTGCCCGTACTAACTTTCAATGTCTATTCCTTCGCAATCAGTGGTTGTAGCTAAACGTATTCTCAAGTTCTATCAAACCCTTCAAAGTACAGTGACATGCATCGCGGTCAAAGCCCGTTTATTTACCATCATTATCCTTTTTCATTGTCTTCAAGATTTTATGGGGATTAGATAGCTGATCTGGTCAAAGTATGTGTGACTCGGAAGAGGCCCTTTGAAAAACCCTTTCATTATAGTTGCATTGCACTTTCACATTCGATGCACTATTTCAAATTATATAGTGAACACAAAGTGAACATTATTTATTTCCGAAAATCTGATGTTTTTATTATTAAAATCTTGATACAGACATTGACATTTGACAACCTGATTTAACATTCAAGAAGTTCATGAAATAAAGAAAGAGGATATACTTATAAATACCGGTCAAGTGCAAATTGGGCTCGTGCACGCAGGGTTCCATACAAAATTGGGTTGAGGGGGATTTCCACACGACAAAAAAAGGGGGCGTACTTAACTTTGTTGCAGTGCTTCTTGTCTTGAATGACAGACATATATATTTTTTTTGGTGAAGTAGGTAATATTTATGCTTTCCGAACTTTTCCCTATACTTATGCTATAAGATTTTACTTTCTGCAAAATATCTGGATTCTAGCCCAAAGGGAAATACCCCTTTTTTCGTGCGCAAAAACCCCGTCGGGCTTCACCTCTACGGAGCCAACGGAGAGGTTGGTATGTCGGAGTCCTACCAATGCCTGTGTGATCGAGGAAGCTGGTGTGTCCTAGAAAGGATATCCCAGAAACGCCAACCGGTTCCGGCCACCAGCACTGGCGACCTCGACGTGTTATTAGGAATCTAAATCCCCCATCTCTATATAAAAGCGCACGTGGAAATATAACACCCTGCCACCCTGGGTCTGCTTCTGCTAGGGTGACGGTTAGCCTCAACCGTCACCCTTGGCCCTCACTCATGGAGGACGGAGATGGTTCTGCGAACTACGCCGCCCGGTGCGCCTTCATCGGCACGGGGGAGTGATAGATCTGTCCCGTAGCTTTTCCACCACCACTTCTGCCCGCATTACTGCCTCGCAAAAAAAGTGGTGGCGTTCCACATACTCTCTATGGTGACCATGGTCGGCACCAGGGACCTCACCATGAGGCTTACCCCACCGACGTCTGCTTCTAGGACATGGCGCCACTCTATCCACTCTGGAGACTCTACCAGTGTATGAAGAGGTGGTGTGCCCACGGATCAACCCCGGCAATGGTGGCATTCAAACGTCAGCACCCTGCCTACGCAATGCAGGAACTCACCAAAACAGCCATGCCCATAAGTAAGCCTTGGATAGCTCAGGGTCAAGGGTTACCTTAAACTTCATCGTCTGTAGACCCAAGATGGAGTTCGACTTTAGTCGGTCAAGTCCGATATTACGTCCCTACTGGCCAGAGGAGGGGAGAGATTCGTGGGGATTTCCGCACGAAAAATAAGGTACGGCTTCCTAAAACTATCCGATTGCGGTGCAGGTGACTCACTAACGTCGCCGAAGGTAACTTAACGACCTCCGTCCTCCATGAGTGCAGGCCAGGAGATGGTAGGTCAAGCCACCTATTAGTCGATAGTGAGACCACAGTTTGGATATTACGCTTCGTGTAATGCCAAGCATTATCCGTAACATTCCTTTTATCTAATTCAACTTGATGCCTCTACGTGTTCTTAAGAAAGAGGTCTTGACAGACAGGCAGACGGATAACGAAGAGATAAGGTTTTTTTTTTCTAATCAGGCACAGAACCCTAAAAATTAATACATTCTATTTACTTTTGAGGAAAAAGAAGTAAAGGATACTACTCTATGAAAATTTAGACAAAGTCAATTTTAGTTCCCGTTGCTATGACAACTATTATAGATGGCAATAAAAACGTTTGCAACATCTAATTTTCTTTTTATTACTAAATTTCCTGAATGAATCATATGTTTTTAATTATGTTATATGCTATTCGAGGCGGAGACAAATCCAAAAAATCATAGATCATGAAAATCTGTTCAGCCGTTCTTGAGTTCTGGCAAAAGCACGTTTTTAGCCCTTTTTAGGGCTTTAGGGTTCGAATTTTAAAAATTCCTTTCTTAGTACACCTCTACGTATCAAAACACACATATTCTGCAAATTTCAAGTCTCTACGACCAGCGGTTTAGGCTGTGCGTTGTCTCTAGGTCAGTCAGGACTTTGAATTATATAGTATAAGATGAATTTTTCAAAAGGGATTGGATGGCCAAATCCGAAACTATAAGGAATAGCGAAAAATGGTCAAAGGAGTCACGAGCCCGATTTTGATGAAACTTAAAACCTCATCATAAGATTTTCGAAAAACCAATAAACCTAGCTGAGAATCGAACCCGTTGATTTTGAAAAAAAAACACACCCTTTATTATTACACCATACGATAGTGTCGCTGTTAAGGAACAAATTCTGTGAAGTAATGATATACGGCAAATTTAAGGAAAATTTGAAATTTAATAAAATTCGTATTTTATGTGACCTATTTGTTTCGTTCGAAATACCAGAAGAGATCGTAACTATTCAGTGTTTTAAATTATGCTCAGAATGATTATAATGATTGATGTTTTTTTTTACAAGATGGAGCTCCAGCCCATAATAGCCGTAAAAGAGATTTTGATTCAGCATATTGACGACAATTTTATTGCAAGGCATGGTCCTGTACCTTGGCCAGCGAGATCCCTGGGTCTTACTCCCTTAGATTACTTTCTCTGGGGGTATGTCAAAAACGAAATTTACAAAGACACATATGACACAGAGGTACAGTTGATGACTTGAAACGTTCTTTGGACAATATTCTAAACGGAATCAATAACATTCTAATATTGAATGCAGTACGATCCTTGAGGTCTCAAATCCAGATATGTATTGAAAACAATGGTCTACATTTTGAAAAATTAATCAGGTAACGTAAGAAAAATAAAATGTGTTTTGTTAAAGATGAGCTCTTTCCTTTAGTTTGCGGTATGACATTACTTCCCAGAATAAGATCCTTAATAGCAACACTATCGTATGGTGTAATAATATAGGGTGTGGTTTTTTTTTCAAAATCAACAGGTTCGATTCCTAGCCAGGATTATTGATTTTTCAAAAACCTAATGATGAGGTTTTAAGTTTCATCAAAATCGGGCTCGTGACTCCTTTGAGCATTTTTCGCTATTCCTTATAGTTTAGGTTTTGGCCATCCAATCCCTTTTGAAAAATTCACCCTGTATAATATAGATTTGATGCGTTTGAAGGCATCTAACCTAGGTATGTGATTCTGAGGATGGGCTCTCATCAGCTCGCGCCTGATGCGCCCTGGAAAGAGTGTTAACTGCAAGTGCAGATGTGTTCGTACTGTTGGTCGTATTGCGACTTTAGTAGACTAACACATACCATAGAAAGCAGCGGTGAAAAGTGTGGCTATCCATGGTCTGTGTGGTACCACGCACCATGGAAAGCAAGCCATCTTATAATAGAAAACAGTATAAATATCATTAATTACAGACTTCAAAAAAAAGCGAAGGCCGCCGCAGAAGTTGACTATCCTGCCTACGGTGTTACTGGACCGACTGTAGATTCATCAGGTGATAGAAAACTTGCCCACTCCGCACACATGTACCACTACCAACATCAGAAACAACAGATCATCGCCATGGAAAGGTAAAATCTATATCTATACATATAATAAATCTGTACCTGATCGGCGTCTGTACATGGAAGATATTATATGAGAAAAAAAAATATTAGGGGACTTTATAATGAATGTAATAGGTGCCAAAACAATGATTTTTAGAATTTTTGTCTGTTTGTCTGTTTCTCTGTTTGTCTGTGTCTCTTTACCTCTGTTTGTCCACACTAAATTTTTGTTCACGCTAAAATCAAAAACTACTGGAGGGATTTTGATCAAACTTGGTACGATTATAGTTCATAGTTCTAGGCAACATATAGGCTACTTTTTATACAAGCTGATACCCGCGTGGTTTCAACCGCGCTTCGTTTTTAGGTAGTTTTTGGTCACTACTTAACCAATTACAACCAAACATACGGTAAATTTTTAGTCTAAGCAAGACCTTTTTTTTATGAGAAAGGTCTTGGTTAGGCTCAAAATCTTACGCATATTTGATCACAATCGGCTGATTAGAACCGGCGATATAGCAAAAAACGCGAAAATCGACGTCCACGCGGGCGGAGCCGCGGGCAACAGCTAGTAATATATACCTACTGTTGAATTCAGAATAATTTATTAATTTGAAAACACATTTTAAAACAATATTTCTAGTATCTAAGTATACAAGACAAATCAAATGAGCCCAAACAGGAGGGGTAATCTTGTTTAGGTATTTATTTATTTTATTACTAGCGTACCCGCGCGCGGCTCCGCCCGCGTGAATGTTGGCTATCGCCACCAAGTCTTTTTAAGTTGAGGGACTGCCCTTACTTCCTTCGCAATCAGTAGTTACAGCTAAACGTATTCATTTCATCTCAAGTTCTATCAAACCCTTCAAAGTACAGTGCCATGCATTGCAGCCAAAGCCAGTCCATTTACCATCATTATCCTTTTTCCCTTTTTCATTGTTCAGTAGCGTAGTCCTAGATAGCTGCTCTGGCCAAAGTATGTGTGACTCGGAAGAGGCCCTTTGAAAAACCCTTTCATCATAGCTGCATTGCATTTTCACATTCGATGCACTATTTCAAATTAGTGAACATTATTTATATCCGAAAATCAGATTTTTTTATTATTAAAATCTTGCTACAGACATTGACATTTGACAACCTGATTTAACATTCAATAAGTTCATGAAAGTAAAGAAAGAGTATATAAGAAAGAGTATATATATACTAATAAATACCGGTTAAGTGCGAATTGGGCTCGTGCACGCAGGGTTCCGTACAAAATTGGGTTGAGGGGGATTTCCGCACGATAAAAAAAGGGGGCGAACTTAACTTTGTTGCAGTGCTTCTTGTCTTGACTGACAGGCATTCATTTTTTTAGTGATGTAGGTAATATTTACGCTTTCCGGACTTTTACCTGTACCTATGCTATAAGATTTTACTTTCTGCAAAATATCTGAATTCTAGCCCAAAGGTAAATACCCCTTTTTTTCGTGCTCAAAAGCCCCGTCGGACTTCACCTCAACGGAGCCAACGGAGAGGTTGGTATGTCGGAATCCTACCAATGCCTGTGTGATCGAGGAATCAGGTGTGTCCTAGAAAGGATATCCCAGAAACCCCAACCGGCTCCGGCCACCAGCACTGGAGACCTCGACGTGTTATTAGAAATCTAAATCCCCCATCTCTATAAAAAAGCGCCCGTGGAAATATAACACCCTGCCACCCTGGGTTTGCTTCTGCTATGGTGACGGTTAGCCTCGACCGTCAGCCTAGGACCGCACGGAGGACGGAGATGGTTCTGCGAACTACGCCGCCCGGTGCGCCTTTATCGGCACCGGGGGAGTGCTAGATCTCTCCGGTAGCTTTTCTACCACCACTTCTGCGCGCATTACTGCCTCGCAAAAAAAGTGGTGGCGTTCCACATACTCTCTATGGTGACCATGGTCGGCACCAGGGCCCTCACCATGAGGCTTACCCTACCGACGTCTGCTTCAAGGACATGTGTGTCTACCAGTGTATGAAGAGGTGGTGTGCCCACGGACCATCCCCGGCAATGGTGGCATTCAAACGTCAGCACCCTGCCTACGCAATGCAGGAACCTACCAAAACAGCCATGCCCATCAGTAAGCCTTGGATAGCTCAGGGTCAAGGGTTACCTTAAACTTCGGCGTCTGTAGACCCAAAATGGAGTTCGACTTTAGTCGGTCAAGTCCGATATTACGACCTTACTGGCCAGAGGAGGGGAGAGATTCGTGGGGATTTCCGCACGCAAAATAAGGTACTGCTTCTTAAAACTCTCCGATTGCGGTGCAGGTGACTCACTAATGTCGCCTCCGTCCTCCATGAGTGCAGGCCTGGAGATGGTAGGTCAAGCAACCTATTAGTCGGTGAGACCACAGTTTGGCTATTACGCTTCGTTTAATGCCAAGCATTATCCGCAACATTCCTTTGATCTAATTCAACTTGATGCCTCTACGTGTTCTTAAGAAGAGGTCTTGACAGACAGACAGACGGATAACGAAGAGATAAGGGTTTTTTCCTAATCAGGCACTGAACCCTAAAAATTAATATATTCTATTTACTTTTGAGGAAAAAGAAGTAAAGAAGTAAAGGATATTACTCTATGAAAATTTAGACAAAGTCAATTTTAGATCCTGTTGCTATGACAACTATTATAGATGGCGATAAAAACGTTTGCAACATCTAATTTTCTTTTTATTACTAAATTTCCTGAATGAATCATGTATTTTTAATTATGTTATATGCTATTCGAGGCGGAGACAAATCCAAAAAATCATAGATCATGAAAATCTGTTCAGCCGTTCTTGAGTTCTGGGAAAAGCACGTTTTAGCCCTTTTTAGGGCTTTAGGGTTCGAATTTTAAAAAATCCTTTCTTAGTACACCTCTACGCATCAAAACAAACACTCCCTACAAATTTCAAGTCTCTACGACCAGCGGTTTAGGCTGTGCGTTGTAATCAGTCAATCAGTCAATCAGTCAATCAGTCAATCAGCCTGTCAGGACTTTGAATTATATAGTATAAGATTAGTAGCAATATTAGAACACAAAGAAAACAGTTTTGAAATGAGCACGACTCTTGCATTAAATTTATAATTTGCATTTTTATTGATTGATTTTTTTTTAAATAAAAGCTTGTTTTAAAAATGTTTGTTTATTAATCGAATTGTATTTGAAATGTCTTTAATAAGGACACAATTAGTTTACAATTTTATATAAGTCGATATTCAGTTGCAGGAATGGCTTAGAACAACGTAATGGCTCCGTGTCAGACCCCGAGTCGGAAGAAGAAAACGAAGAGGGCGATTACACCGTGTACGAATGCCCCGGGTTCGCTACGGTAAGTTCATGTTTCTATATGGTTTCTATTTGGTACATCTTCAAAACAATCACGAGGTGATAAGTAGGAAAACCTTTTTTCCGATGCCATTAGAAATGGAACATACTGAAATCTATCCACATTATACCCAATGTGTTCATGTTCAATAGTATGTACTTATAAAAGTGAAAACGTTAACGCGAGTAGCACACCTTCGCTGCGAAATCAAAATAGTAGTTTTTCTTTGTTCTGTGGAAATTACTGATGTGTTTTTACTATCCACCGCTACGCTTACGACGAGACAGAGATTTTTTAGTCTTAATTTGACGTTTTTTTACGTTTATAACAGATACAGTGAATAAGACCCGCAAAAGTATAAATTTTGAACGCATGAATAATTATTCTTATTACGTCATAAGTATTATGATTTGAAGTTTATGTTTTGCAATAGCTTGATAATTATAAAATAATCATCTAGACACGCTACTGACTAGAATTAAAAATCGTACTATAATGTGTACCTAATTGTAGTACCTATGAAAATAGGTACAGTTTATGGTCACCGCTTTATAAAAGGAAGCAGTCAATCAGCTCGAATACGCTTCTTTATCTAAATAGATAAACGATTCGATACTGATACCAGTTGACATGAATCAGTAATACCTTCAAATTACATTAGCTGGGCAAGGATCCCGATTGCTGTTTCGTCAGCTTTAGAAAAAAAAACAAAAAACGAATGAATTCCGAGTTACTAAATTTTGTAAGGTTTACGAAAGTAAATGCAATATTGATTCTTCTAGCACATGATTTTGTTTCATACTTGCACACCTTTCCTTAAAATTTAAGAGTTTTTAGATAAATTCTGTAATACCTATAAGGCTAGGAAGGACATGTGTATTAAAATGTAATCTTTATGGATCTGCAGACTGGTGAGATGGAAGTCAAAAATCCGATGTTCACCGAAGATCCGACACCTGCAACCCCTGGCAAGTGCGAGCTGGTGCAGCCTCAACCAAAGGACTAATTATTCAAAAGATCTCTCCCGTGGCAAAGTATACATACCTGGCAAAGTATAATTGTAACATTCTCACACATATTCAAATTAATTGGATCATCGTTTCACACCTACTACTATTGTGAAACAGGTATGGCCTAACCGAGCTTTGTATAACAGAATGACCGTTGCTGCCAAATGACTAACGATAATTAGTATACCTAAAGTAAACATTATGGTTTAAGTAGGTACATTGTGTATTGAGTTCAGTAGTCTCTCTAAGTTCTCTACGGTTTGGTACTGCAACTTGTTTTATAGTTATAATAACCTTAAAGCCGGTTTATACTATTACCTAAGTAGGTACTTAAATCAAATAATTAACTTTTCGCATTAACTTAATAATATTATACATAATATATATCTTAATCAATTAACCTTAATTAATTATTCATCTATACCTACAAGGTACAACCGTTTCAATATTTCATGTTTTTAAATCGACAAAAAGCAGCATAAAATAACATAAACTCACGCCTATATCCCCGAAGCGGTAGGCAGAGGCGCTAACACCCACATTTCGCCAGTTTATGTTTAGGTCCCAATGTAATAGGTGGCGAGCCTATTGCCATTAACCGGGCACTTATAAAACTGCGATAAGCAAAAGGCAGATACGAGTATATACTTAATATACCTACTGAATTAGCGTTTACACGTTCAAATATACCTAATTGTAAATTGTGTTAGGTGCCTACTGAATAACATATACTTAATATTTATCTTATGGTTTTATCCCAATTGTATGTAGGTACCTAATGTATTTCCTTAAATGTAACACACAGATACCTTTATTGGACCTATTAAACTGATTAAACACTTACTGCTCCCTAAGAATGTAATAAACACATTATAAACATTAGAAATCCTGTTGATAAACACTATTCTATTTAGCAGGTAGATATTTTGTTACTACATACCCACATAGGTACATATATACTTACATACATAAATGCATGCATAGGTACATACATACCACATACAAATCACTTTATTCCCATTATCATCTATGTCCATCACATCACTCCACTCACATTGAATACTTAGTTCCTTCCCAAAGACTTTTGGATTTTAATAATTTTATTGTGTAAATAAACATGTTTAATAATGTATTCGGCCTAAACACGTATCTATACATGAGTTTTGTTTAATGAATCATATTATTCCCTGATCACAAAAAAAATCTTGTTTTTAGGGTTGAGTTGTTTATCCCTTACCCTGATTAACTAATATTTTTACAAATTTCTTAAATGTCCCTATATCGTAGTACGTATAATGTATAAATTTGAGCCTAGGTACTTACTGCTTGTTACCCCTCCCACCACTACAACTGAACCCACCTGCCACTTACAAAATGAGATCAACACGTAGGTAGGTACTCATCGAAGTTACATTGCAAACTAATATTGTCTTATCTTGTCTATTCGAATTTGAAAATAATCACATATTTAAAAAATCAGAGCTTTTGATAGTAATTAGTTGTAAGTTGTAAACCACCTGTCATTATTGGACTATTTATATTTACAATAATATATACCTAATATACATTAAAATATTTAATATTTATATTATTTAGTTTATATTAGATATGTATATATATTATAATAAACACATCACTTGATAGATACCTTATAAAAGGATGTGTTTACACTCTAACTTTACCCGTACAAGTTACATCCCTACATATCTTCTACTATTTACCTGTGTACAATTTCATAAAAGTTTACTAATTATGATAAAAGTATATTATAAATATTATGATACTAAATGTATAAATGATGCCCTGAAACAACAAAGAAACCTCACCGTAGAAGTCGATACAGTCGCATTCGACGATCTACAGTTTAGTAAGAGTAGAGGAGAGTGACCAAATATGGAATACCATTTTGATTTTTGGGCATAATTTGCACAAGTGTTATAAATAAAAAACTTTTTGTGGTAATTATTAATAATTATATATTTGCACTTAAGTTTACAACAATTTTAGCTTATATGGATTAGTTTAAGGTATGATAAATGATAAAAAATGAAATAACGAGAAAGGTACCTATATATGGAATAGGTACCCCAAATATGGAATACTGTAAATACTATCAAAAATTAACCTTAACTTATATGAGACTCATTGAAAACTTTGGTATAATGTAGAAATTAACACTAATTATTTGCAAAAATCACAAATTCAGGTATCATTGTATGTTTAACGTAAGGTATGTTTCATTAGAAGGTTTTCGCAGGGTCGGCAGCGCGAGTGTGACGCCCCTGGTGTTGCACGCGTCCATAGGCCACGGTAACCGCTTTCCATCAGTGTGGGCCGTGTGCTTGTCTGCTACCTAAGTGGTAAAAAAATCAAATTTTGGTCCAGCGCAATCATAATGTGCCCAGAGCCCACACATGAGGCACTTGACCCATATTTCCCCATGGGTGTCATTAGAAAACAGCATGCCACAGGAAATACATTCCGAATCTTCAGAGTCTGGCGCTGTATAAACCTATCAGAGCCTCGGGTTATGGATATGGTATCCAATTATGGAATAGTCCATAATTGGATACTGTGATCTGTTCATATTTGGATTTTCCAACAGTTTCAAACTGACGCTTACATTTTTATATTTATGAAAGTAATACCATCTTATACCGCTGAAACATACAAAAGAACATCTAAACGGTCTCTAAAAGCTATAAAAATAATACTATGTGAACTTTCTGTACGAAAAATACTTCTTTCTTACATACCTTAGAAAGTTATGCAGGAGCGACAAAACAAAAACCTCTCACAGCGATGACAGGACTCTCTAGACTGACTTGCCACGTCTTGTACGCGTGAATGGGAGTAGAATGAGACAGAAGATCACTGTTTATCGCGTGTGTGAGTTTGCACTTGAGAGAAATGTAGGTATTCCATATTAAGAATCTATTCCATATTTGGTTACTTTCCTCTACTATAATATTATTGTAGTCTCATTTTATGTGTGTAATCTGTGTTAGAGATCAGTGTTGTAACTTATCACGTTTTTATTACGCTTTAATTTATGTAGTACTTGCTTTCTTGTATGTCTGCTCTCGTAATTTACCGATAAGCCAGAGAAAAGTATAAAAAAATTGAACCAGGCAAGAAATTAAAATGAAGATACCTAGTCCGTTATAAAAACGTGATATTCAAAAATATATATTTGTTGTTCTTGAGACATTAAATAGTAATGCAAAACCGTATTTAATCCATGCCATACCTACTGTGGATTAAACAATACCTACGGATTTATATCTATATTTTATTATACTTAGATATTGGAAGTGTAATCCCATTGAACTAAGAGTTTATGATTGGGAACACACAATTATTTAGATAGGAAATTCAATTATCCATAAATATTAAACAGTCTATAAGATGTACCTACTAGAGAAATACATTTGGTATTTTAAACTATATTTGTGAATTATCGAATAAGTATTATACATGACTGTCAATCATGACGCATATACTGGGCACCCGGTTAAAAAGGTACCTACCGACCATCTACCGCCGGGTAGTGCCATCATGGCGAAAACATTGCAAAGCCAATTCTATAATAATCTTTTATCACTTCTCTTAAGTACCTGAAATGGTTAGAATTGTGGAAATATGTTTTAAAACATAATATAATTATACTTATATATTAGCCAATAAATGTTGATTCCATTGATGTTATATTAACGTATCCACGTAGCAAATCCTATACATAATTATGTATCCGTAGATGTATGTTGGTTACTATGAGCTTGGTAAATTTTATTAAAGTGTTTTATCAGAGAAGATTTGTATGTACCTACCTAATTACTAAATAAACTGTAGAGTGCCAGCTCATTAATTTGTAAAATAATATCAAGCAGGTATGAGCTATTATTTTTCGAATATTTTAGTAAGTATCAATTATTGTCTAATAATCATTCTATCAATTATTATTGACTAAGGTAATATTTATGAACAACGTCCACGTTCCAACAAAATCTCACGTGCCACGTACCTATTCTAAGTATCTATCAATTAAAATCAGATGCCAAATAAATAGTCAATATAATGTCTAATTTCACTTAAAATACTAATACCTAATATACGTACCTACGATATTCATTTTTACAATCAGTGTGTCTATCGGAAGTAGCTGGTCTTCACAAAATAGGGTATCCTAATGTGGTGATCAGTGGCATTATTATTTTAAGCAACACACGCGCTTCTGCTGCGCTTCCTTACAAAGTGGTCTAATGTCGGAAGTAAGGTGTACTTCAATCTATTTATATAAAGACCTACAGTACCATTTATGCCTGACAGTATTTAGCGTATCATAATGGTAAGTTACGCCCGTCAGGAAGAAGAGTGCAAGGCTGGTTTATGAGTAAATTAAAATAGTAGATACCTACCTATGGCATAATCAAGGCAAAATCGTACTTACGTATCAATACGTTTTTGTTTAGATTATGCCACGATACACCACGCATAAGTCCGTGTGAGCGTAGCAATTTACTATCATAAGTATTATTTTCTTATAAACAGACTTTCCAAAACATTGTGAATTCACTATCATTATAAAAATATTATAGATACCTACCTATACCTACAGCAAACGTTCACTGACGCGACGTCCGATACACCGATGAACTTTTTGTCGACAGGCTGATTCATTTTTCACCAATAAGTCATGCCTTGGACATGCCTGATACTTGGACACAAAATTTCTCTGTTGATGGAAAGGTCTGTAGTTTACGACACAACACGACGATATACCTTATATAATCAAAGCGATATACCTACCCATAACCCATTTTGACGACAGGCCTTTTCACCTAGTACTGAATAGTTTACCCATACGGGGATAAAACTTTAAGCCTTCTACTACAGACCTTTCCCTCTACGGAGAAATTGTGTCCAAGTTTCAGTCATGTCTAAGGCGTGATTAGATAGCAACCATGGTCACTTCTTGCCAGTCGTTGAAAGAGTTATCGGTGTATGGTCGGTGAAATATTAAGTCATTGAAAAGACAATTTATGAAAGGTCCATGCTAGCGACCGGTGAAAGAGTCAGGCGGTGAAACAGAAAAACAATCCATTGGTGAATCGGTCGTCAGTAAAGGGTTGCTGATCATTTCAATGAGTACCTTCCGTACTTATTATTCACCCGTTGATGAACAGATCCTATGCTCTTTAGATTTAAGTCACGGTCAAAGTAAATATACCTAATCATGTTTAAAATATCAAAAATAAATTGGTGAGGTACCTATCTATTTTATGTGTAGTTTATTAATTTCTAACAATATATTCATTTTTAAATGGATTGATGTGATATATTTCATTAAATAAATAAATAATATGCATATATATATATAATATATATTATATATAAAGCATGTCTTGTTATTATTTTATATGATATCCCCATATCTAATAGTTCTGAAGTCTTCAGAATGCAAAAATGAGTCAACGAAAATTACTTGAAAGTGAAAGGAGTGAGTGGACCCCGGGTTCCGAGGAAATGTCCTCAGATGCAACAGGGAGCAACGCTGAGATGATGATGATAAAGTAAAATCTAAACCCTACACAAGTAAACATATCCAAACCGAATGTATAAGGGTATGAAATGCTTTTAATTATTTAAGGTAGCCAAGGTAGGTAGGTGCCTAATAGACCAGTGCCGATAGCTATGAAAATGGTAAAAAGTAAAAGAAATTTATAGTAGGATGAAACCTGTTGTAAAAGGAAGAGAATATAATAAAAATGATAGGAAAAATAAATTACGGGCGATCTGAGCTCGGGATGGGGGGAGGGGGGTGAGTTTTAAGGGTAAAAACGGTTTATCTCGATTTCCGGCAAAACTACAAGTCCTATGGAAAAAAGTTAAATGACAAAGTTGTAGGTAATAAACAACTTTTGTACTTACACTTTTTTCACATAACCTCAAAAAGTATGTGAAAAATTCAAATAATCAAGTTTTTGGTTTTTTATTTTTATCTTAAGTAAAACAAATTTGTTTTTCACGAAATTTGGTGAAAACTTAGCTTTTTATTAACTTTTAACTCTATTTTGTGATTATTGTATTTAGTCATTTCCTCGCTGAGGTGGGATGAAAAGTTACGTGTTGCACTATAGCTTCATAGTTACACTCGAGTGCAAAGATTTTTCACCTTGCGCACTTTTGATTCCCTCGTTAAAGATCTGGGTTCAATTTTTAGAACCCTTCGCGTGCTCAGTTTTGATGACCGAGCAAGCGTAGGGTTCATAATTTGAATCACGAGCGCAGCGAGCACTGTGGCATCTGTGGCTCATGTAAATGGCATTGAATGAATACAGCGCCATCTAACGAAATGAAGCTGAACTACTTTAATGCTACTGTGACACAAGCCCCTTTGCTAGCTATATAGAGGGTGTTTGACGGAAATACTGGTAATTTCGGTTACCTACTAGTCATTTTGAAAAAGAAAAGACTTGTCTTCCTCAATTAACTCATCCAAAGTATTCGAGTGAGAGTTAAACTTGTATGCTTAAAGTCAAACTTTTACGGGGATGACTGCCGTCTGACTCCTCAACCTCTAAGAAGAAAGTCTACCTTAGAACCTCATACACCAATCAGCAGGTTTACCGGCTTGCAGATCAGCTTGAGTTGCGACTTGAAGATTTTAGTCGGCCCCATAAATCCAGACAACTGCATACAACTATCTAAATTATGATGTTTTATAATTTGATAAGTATACTCACCTAAAAGTTATATTGACTAGAATGCCCGTATGGATTGAGGTGCCACTTCAGATTTAAAAAGGAACCTCGCCCCCTTATTTAGTATGGAAGTGAATAATTTTGTATTATAGGCCGAATTCTGAAATTTGTAGTAAAATATGACTAAAGTTATATCAATGTAAATGTGGCTCCTCAATCCAAACATCTGAATTGAGAAGCCACCTGAAATACGGAAAGAATTTCACGTAGATATATTTTTGAAAATTTTGTATCATTTATTAGCAAATGTGTATAGTGTCTCCTAAAAATCTGAGCCTAGTACCTACTATTATATATGTAGATATTGACATAAATCAATATATGTTATTTAAATAAAGTTACTTAAAATAGGATAGGAATAATAAATAATAACACTGTAAAATAAAATAAACATTAATTGCTACTAATCAAGTTAAGGAAACTCTGCCCTTGTCATGCTACGAAGGAAACTGAAATCTGGTAAATAAAACACGGGTCAAGTTAAACAATTTATTAGTTTGGAACATGAACTAGAATATTGAGACGTCACTGTCAATTTATTTATTCAATCTAACTAATAAAAGAGTGCTATTAGGTATATCACATTAGTACAAACAGAATAGATTCAATACGAGTCTTACAAAGAAGAAATATAAATAATAGGTATGCGTATTATTATACCTCTGAGTAAGTACCTAGGGTGTAGCAGTATTTATATAATTTATTGAAAACTTTATACAATATTAAAATGATTATATAAAATTGTAAGATATAAAAGTAAGTAAGTACCTACCTATAATTATCGCCTATGTTATTCCTAAAAACACTTATGCCTAGTACAAAAATAATTTATCTAATAACAATTTTCATTTTTTGTCTTATTTAGTGTAGTTCATTGAAATGTTAATTAATAGGTATCTACTAGTATATTCGCTGTGTCCGCTGTGTCCATTATCTAAAGATGATTTTTACGCGCCTTCTTTACGATAATACGTATAATCACCATCATCATAGCACTGCGTCTAAAGTTTGCACCCTGAAGGGCAAGTACGAAATTATATTCGAATAGTAAGCATGTAAGTAGTATGCATTACGAAAGACTAGGGACAATCAATTTATATTACAACCCTATATAGTGATTCAGTGTTTGACCAATCTCATTTGTTTGCACATCAATAGGTATCGTCAAGAATATTGACCGGATCGCGATCTATTTTGACTGTCTCCAGTCTCTCGTTATAAATATAAACGCTTACTATTCGGATGTAATTTCGTGCTCACTCTAATAAAAGAAAGCCTGCGTTAGAGAATAGGTCATTGTTTAGCAGGCACACTGACTTGCAGGCGAGGTTGACTTGGGCCCTAAGGATGTTGGTTCCTACCAACACATGCCTATAAGTACATGTTTTATACGGTATTCTTCGTCTAATAACAATTTCACAAAACTCTAAATCAACTAGTATCTCGCATAGGTAGCCGTCAACTTGCACTTAAAACGCATCTTCTGGGTATTTTCCATCATAAATAAAGGAATTTTGCTATAGAATTTGTGCATACCTGAGTAAATTTATTCATTTCTCCAAATTCATTTCAATCCAAGTAGGTAGGTACCTAAATCTTACAATATTAAGTAGATATAATTTATAAGTACCTATATGGGATCTCTAACGTTCATAAATATTACTTTCTTTTCTATATTTCTATATTACTTTAATGGTTATTGCCTTCTTGGCAAAAGTGACCCGTTATCCATTACCATTTAAAATAAATTGTATGATACCTAAACACATTCTCCCACATGATATTCCTACATAGGACCTAGGCGAGTACCTATACTTATAAGTTGCTTATTTATAACAGTATTACCTATTATTGGAAATAAAACTATAAGGTACTTACAATAAAAAGTGACATAATTAGGTACATACATTGGATAAACACTAGAAATTGCATGAATTAGTTGGTACGCACCATAGAACAAATTACAAAGTCCTCAAATACTTTGCGGGACACAACTTAACTATAATCCTATAAAGTGCTCCTTTTCAGCTCTTTTATTGAATATTATTATATGAGATACCTACTCATTATTTATCTTTTATTTTTTATTATTTTGTTATCTTAGTTTTTGTATTACCTATGAACTAAGTTGCAACGTGCCTTTAGTCCTTGCGAATCGTTTATGATACTATAATAAAAGTATAAGTACCAACACGATTATAATAACAGTATAGATCTTTGAACATACAGAAATATAATTAATTACTTTTATAAACATCTAATATAGCGATTCATATCAATGATATATACAATATTTACTAAAGTCTTAAGCTTAAGAAACGAACTAATAAAAAATTGGTTTTCGGTCTTTACGAAGTTACGAAATACAGACAAAACTTTCAAGAATTACATTTAAAAATCAGATTTTATGAAGTTCTAAAACACTGATCAACTGAGTTACAACTGAATAAATCTGTTAATTAAAAAAATCTATACCTGAAACGTAAACGCACAAGTCGGCATAACGCACTTGCGTTATGTCTCTGAAAGGCGGTACAACAGGAAAACATAAAAATGGCAGTGACATTACTGTCATCACCGATGACGCACATGCATATCCAATTAATAAAATTACTAATATACTTAATATCTAAATGATACACAACTATTCGAGAACTGGATTGGACAAATATTCTTTAAATGCGCCAAATAAATGCAAAGAGTATGTGTTTGCAGAGCGATGCTTATCACAGTTTCTACTCTGGCTGATGCACTAACTAGAAATTTTAGAATTTGTGACTTATTGAAACTAAAAACACATGAAGTTACCTACGTTTTAAATATCTTGAAAGTGTAAAAAGCGTGTCGCAGATATTACCACCGATTACCTAATAGTTGGTATTACGGAGACCGTCCCACGTCGCTTTAACTGTACCTAAGATTATGTAGAAAAGTTTACGTCTATTTATAGCTGAGCTTGAAATTTGGCGTATTAAGTTAATTCCCCTGGCGCTAATAACTTTGAATTTTTTTAACAAAAAAGGATAGTGTGATAAAAAATGTATCTAAGTGTATTCAGTGACACGACGACTTGGCGATGGCGTAGCAATGAAGCTTTCGACTTCTGAGTTGCAGGTCGCATGTTTCTATGTACCTATACAACTAATATGTATTGTATATATTTATAAAAAAATGCAGTTAATCCGCATTCTAGAACCTATATACCTACTCGTAACAAGCTTTATTTAGTTCTTAAGAAAATTTTAGTAACTACTTACTTGCTTAATTAAATAAAATGCATTTTGAACACTATTAAAATATCACCAAACCTACCTAGTAAGTATTGCAATCAATCAGGGGTCGAATAATTGACTTGGCCATTGAAAAAAAACCGTTTCAACAGTAGTTACGGAGTGTAGTTTTTAGCTTGCTATGCAGGAGCTAGGAGGAAAAACTAATTGCAGTGACCCAAATTCAGATATAGGTTACCATGACAGATGGAGATTCGTTTGCAGACCAACTAGCTGTTGCCTGCTGATTCACTTGCATAAAGCTAATTCCGTTCTCTCGTTCCACAGGAAGATATTACCGGGCTAAAGAGGACTAGAGTATAATTTTATTATCCGTAGGTATATCCGAACTGGAGTGATTGAGTCTCAACATTATAGCAAGGTACCTAAGGCTTCAATCGAGTCAGATTAACTTTTGACTTACCTACACAATGGAAGTGATTTACGAACACTGATTCGGGAGGCAACTTTCAATTATCATATATATTAATTCAGTGATAATTAAAAAGTTCCTTCTTTAATTTAATGCTGTTAAAAATGCCAATATTATGAATGTGCAAGTTTGTAAGTTTGGCTGTTTGTTACTCAATCACCATTCGAAATGTTGAACGGAATTGACTGCAATTTGGTACTGTGACACATTATAGTCGAGAATAACACATATAGGTATTTTTAGTAGGTATTTTATTTTTATTTTTAGGTATAAGTATACTAATACGATAATATACTTGGTAACAATCTAGGTACCTACATAAGAAATTGTTTTAAGTACCTCATTTGGACTAAAAGTTTTATTAGTTAGGTGGAGGAAACCTCGTAAGGGATCCGAATCCGATGGATACTTACAGAAACTTTGAAAAATAAAATTTTAGCGGCTAAGAAATATATATAATTTATATAGCGGCGGTTCTTCATAACCCTATGTAAATAAGACGGTACCCATAGATTTACCATATATAGACGGTAACTACCTATACAAATACGCAGATAACAATTACAATGTATGTACAGTGTATTTCAGTCAAAATAGCTATAACTTTAGTAGACAATCGTGAACACGCTGAAGCAAACGCTACATGATGGTACGGCACTCGTACCTACTTATTGCGTCATCTATAAACAAAGGTCTACCTATTTACCTACTTATAAATTAATTTTTAAGAATGTACTAAAAAAACTACAAAATTCTTACAGGTATTTAGTAAAGATAGTAATGAGGCATACATACCTATATTTGAATAGTATACGAAACTATGCGTGTATAAAACGCTATGCTTAGATTACGTACTACTATTGGCTATTTTATTCTTGTAAAAATGATATGATATTTATTGCACTTAGCAAAGTGTTTAGGTATCCTCAACTCAAACACATTATTGTCAAATTATTAATAACACTAACAATTGATAAACTGCTAAGCGCTGTTTGATAGGTACCTAAACAAGGACTACATAAGTACATACTACAATTCATAAATAAACTCTTGAATAGAAACAAACAAATGCTTATTAATATACATTGACATTAATTTACAACAAAGGTATTTGCGCTTAGTTCATTGACATAAAAAAAATATTTACCAGTAAATATTAAGACGTTGAAATATTTACAGCACATTACAACAACAAAGGGTAAAATTCAAGTAAATTTTGTTCATATTCTAGAGTAATCTAGAGGTATGAAATAACATTATTTTTTGTCAAAATTAGGACGAGCCTACCATCGGCCAAGTATCTAAATCCAATATTATAGGCCGTCCGCTGCCTCTTGGGTGTTAGGCATGCGGGATGCCCGCACTTTGAACAAACCATAGGATTTTTTTGCACGTTTTGAGACAAGCGCTCGCATGCATGCACATACATTAGGCAGCGGACTTACTGTGAAAAACACGCAACTGGGCAACAATTAGCTAAGGATTTACATACCTGCCAAAAGGTGGACTCAGTCGTCATTATCCATACCAATGAGTTCAGCTTGCAAACGCCCTTTGCTACGGCAACAAGCAGTCAAACATAGTATTCTAAGAGCGAGCCGAAATTGCGGGCTCAAAGATAACAATATAACAATCTTCCAAAAAGAGTTTAAGATTCCCAGCCACACAATACCAAAATGTAGCATAGGAACCTTTATTTTCTGATCAGTGAAGAATTCATAGAGATTTACGACGATGAAGGGCGCCCAGCTGAGCCAGAACACGGTGACGAGCACGAAGCTCATCCAGTGGCTCGGGTTGGACAAGTTCTCAGCCAGGGCAGTAGCGTATTCTTTGTCGTGGATAGGTGCACCACTGTTCAGCTTGCGTTTCATGGAGAATATATAAAAATAGTTGTACACGATAGATATAACGCTGGGGCCCAGCACAAGGATTCCGAGCGTGGCGGTGTAAGCGTAAGTAGTGCCCCAGTCTAGCATGCAGATAAACGTCTCCTTGTCGAAGTTGGCATCCTTTTTGTACCCGAGGAGCGGCGGACAGCAAAGCATCGCAGCAGATATCCATGTAAATACCATCCAGCATTGACTCCTAGTACGCGTTTGTACCTGGTCCACATATGTTATTAATAACTCATAATAAATAGTTTTGCCTACACCTACCATTATCACATTGCATTTTAGAGAAAACTGACTCATTATTAGAAAACTATTCGTATATATTGAAACTTAAATAACTAGGTAGCAACTCAGTAATAATAGAGAGCCATAAAAGTGTTCTTAATCGAGCTCCAGGGAGCCAACACCACCAGCCAGATACCTTTTTGTCGATTTTTTAAAATCGTTTCAGTAGCGTAATAGTACAAAGGTTAGTCAAGAAAGTAGTACTTAAAGTCTTGAGCAATCATAATATCAGTTTGAAATTCTAATAAATATCATCATGCTTAAAGACTAGAAAGTCAAAGAAGATATTTATTTATAAAGATTGAGATAAAATTAATAGAAGCCGAAAACTGCTTAGAAAAGTACCTACAAGATAGGAAAAAGAATACAGTCTCAACGATTCTATTCAAAGTAGAAAAGGCTTTAGTATACCGAAATGAGCAATCTCTAAATGCAAATGCGTATTTTTAAAATGCAAGCTTCTAAGAAATAAAATATTGAAAGGGATAACTACCGTCGCACTAACCGTCTCATAGCGGAGAGGTTTCCGAACGGCGAGATAACGGTCAACGGATATCCACATGAATGTGTACACAGAGACGGCCCAGAGTGTTACTTCTACGTAGCCCGCCAGCCGGCACATCAGGTCCCCGAACATCCAGCGGCCAGTGATGGCTGGATATACTGATAGTGGCACCACAAGTAGGCCAAACAACAGATCTGCCACCGCCAGCGAGAGTAAATAGTAGTTGATCACCTCGTTCGACAGTCCTGAAGATTATAACATAGAAAACTTTACAAAATTGTTTCAAAATAAACGTTTAAGAGTTCATTTCGCATGTTCGTTATTTTTATACGTCTTATTTGAATTGTGCCTATTGCATTTTTCTGATGGTACCTAGATATTGGCTATCCCCTGATCTCAAGAACATGAGGCGTGAAAAGTGAGAAACTTCTCTTGGCATAGTTAAACTCACTGATCTACGAAGTTACCGAGTCATTTATACCTACACCTTGTTGGTAAAAACACACAATCGTACACCCAGTAGATAACGCTTTATTATAAGAAGAGCTGAGATTCGTACTACAAGCATTTTTTACCCGACTGCGCAACGCAAAGGAGTGGTAATGTGTTTAACAGCCTATGTATGTATGTTTGTATGTTCCTTTGAAGCACTATACAGACCAAACGCCTGGGCCGATTTTCATGATTCACACGTCAATCGATTCCTCTTAGTCCGGCGAGTGTCACTAAAGACATGACGTCAGTGAAAATTCAATATGGCGACTACTGGCCGCCATATTGTGAAAATTAAAAAAATGAAAGTCAGCAAACTATGTCAAGTGGGGTATCGTTGAATAGGTATTTAAAAATCATTTTTAGTTTCCTTTCAACATTTTTCGATTCTAGTGACCATTTAGGATCTATAGCGATTTAAAGTTGCGTAACAACAATTCATAGGTTTTTATTAGACAGTAGAAAGTCCAATCGGGTAAATAGCTGGCTAGGACACTTACAACTAAAAAGTATAAAATAAAAAAATATAATTTAGAAATTAAAAAACCCGACTGCGTAAAAAATTAAAAAGAAAAAAACAAGCACTTATAGATGTCCGGTGGTCTAGAAACATAACAACTTAACAGTCGGGATCCATTGAAAAATAAGATTGGCTGTTGAATAGTGGATCCCGACTGTTAAGTTGTTATGTTTCTAGACCACCGGACATCTATAAGTGCTTGTTTTTTTCTTTTTAGTTTTTTACGCAGTCGGGTTTTTTAATTTTTGCTTTAGAGGAGACCCCAAACACTAAGCAAAGTTATTGTTGTTCCTGAATCATCAAAATTGAATTGCGCTGTAATAACTATTAGTAAGTAGTTTCAAAAACAGGTTCAATGTATGTACCACAGTAACTATATACTCGCTTGAAAGAAACCTGAGAAGTTCACTGGCTTATCCACTTCTGTATGAATTAAATTCGATCGGATAAAGAGCAATTAGGAATTAGTAGGTTTGCCCTAGTTTTCGCACCAGTGACGTAATTTCGCACAATATACGACAAGGTCAACATAGTTAGGCCGTTTAAGATAATTACCTACAGGTCAGTATGCCTGACATGAAATATAAATTCCAAAGTTGGGAACCGAAGTTTCAGGCAATTATCCCGCACTAGGACTGATTTTATGGTTCTGCCTAAACTCTAAAGCGGATTACTCTAACAAACATTGCCCCGTAAAGTTGCATTTTTATTCAAATAATAAATATCACAGTTGATCCCACGGGGTGGCAATGTGAACTAACATTTTTAAATCTTCCAGCTTCCCCGCTATTCACCGTTAGGTGCCCATTGCCCCACGACAATCGTAAACCCGCTGTTTACCACCACAGCAATTGTTTAGATATGGAACACTCCTTCTAGTTATAATTATGCGGGCCCGAAGTTTGAGATATACGTTTCGTGGTAGCCCCCAAATTCTTATACGTACCTTTAAAGTTTAGAAATGATGCTATGATAAGTAGATTAGATATGACAATGGCGCCTCCCATCACAGCGATGACGGTGGCTTGAGTAAGCGATTCGAATGTTGCAAGAGGGGTGTCCGTGACGCTTACGTCAACCCCGCTCGCCGCCCCGCTCCGAGCACCCATCATTTTAGCAGGCATATTTCACCAGTACTTCATGGAGATCTAAAATAGATGTGTTTCTATAAAATGACTACTAAGCAACAGTAGGGCATTTTAGTGTAGGTATTTTAGTATATGTATTGTATATACATCAAAATACAGTATTGTTGCCCATTAAGATCTAAAGGTAAAAAAGAAAAATTTAATGAGAAATCTGTTAATTTACGTGAAGTAATCTACTCTAGAATTGAACTTAGAAAAGAATGAGCATTATTCAGGTAGGTACTCAATGTTTTTTCACTAATTGTTATGAATATTTTCAGCTAGTGGGCCCACCAAAATTGTAAATAAATTAATTAGGGATTGAATTATTTATTATACCAAATAATTATCTACTCAAATTTATAAAAAACGACCTTGCTGTAATATCAATTTAGAAAAAATACTACAGTAGAACCCGTTTAAGACGATCACGCTTAATACGATTTCTCGCATAATACGCCACTTTACGCCAGTCCCTGCAACTTGGAGGCATATTTCATACATTTCTTAACGCTTAATACGATTCGCATCCCGTTTAATACGCCCGCGAGCCCTTCTTACAATATGACTACAATTAAGCGAAAGGCATTGTCACTTCAAGAAAAAATTGAGATATTGAAAGTATGTACCTACCATTTAGAAGAATAGAGAAGAAATTAAAGAAAAATAAAGAAAAATACAGATTGGGAGGTGTGCAGAGAAAAAAGCAAAAGGTAGGAAAGTTTGATAAACTGCCCATAAATGGCCCCATAATATGCGAGAAAGCACGTAAGATTGCTGAAAGCTTACAGATCACTGATAATGGCTGGATAGATCGTTTTAAAAATCGTATTTTCCCTATCCCGCATAATACGCTTTCTCGCTTAAGACGCGTTTTTGGTAGGGTCCCTGAGAAATCGACTTAAGCGGGTTTTACTGTATACCTAAATTAAATGGCTATAATACGAAGAACAAAATGTAGCGAAAGGTGTATGCAGGGATAGTAGCAAGATAACATACCTACCTATGTGATTTCTATTTACCCCATTGGGTATTAGATACATCAAAATACCTGCACAGTACCTACCTATTATAGTAACACAATACTTTCCATTATATAATGATGGGCGAAGTTCCTTCAAAATAAATCGAAATCGCCATGTCTCATCATACCTGTAAAGGAGAAAGTAATCACATATTATGCGAAATAATTATTTATCAATTAAATCCTTAACATTGCGGGATATAACTTAACATTTAACTTTTTGTTGTTTCTTTCATAGTTTATGCCAAATTGTATATAATCGAAAAATAAGGGATTCTACAGTATCGTTGCGTATCCTCGAGAATGCCCTTACCTACCCTAATTATGTATATATTTGGTATACATAATTAGCGCAATTGACATAGGGTTCATGTATGTTTCGCGTCTATTCTGTGGCATAGTAAATTGAGCCTTAGATTGCCATTACAAATTGTTTTGTGACAGACCGCAATACTGTCCTCCCTCCCCTCCATCGAGCAACTCTTTTTTCTGAAATATTCACGTCATGACTGGCGATTGAAACTTGTTAACAAACAGAATACAAGTAATACCTCTGTTGCCACACGGGTTAACACAAAGGATAATAAACGAAAGCAAACTACGTTTTTTATTTGAATTAGTAAAGCTGCAATAGAACAATTGAAACCAAAAGTCTCCCAAATATTTGATCTAAAAGAACGGCAGTTTTTACCGTACAGTTCGATTAGGGCTTCCGCACATTAGCGACTGAATATAAATATATAATCACAAAACGCAAAAATCGACGTCTACGCGGGTGAAACCGCGGGTATAGGCTAGTTCATAAATATAGCGATGGACGTAAAAAGTACTGAACGGATTTTGATGCGGTTTGTTTTATTAGAAAGGTCTTGCTTAGACTTAAAATTTGACATATGTTTGATTGCATTTGGTTGGTGATACGGGGCCCTACGGGTCAAGAATAAAAAAACTTACTTTGCCACTGACTGACTGACTCACTGACCGGTAATCAAAACCTCTAGGCCACTTCCAATTGTCCTAGCGTTATGAAATTTGGCACACAGGTTGTAGGTATGTTATATTTAAACAATTAAGAAATTGATTGTTCTTTTTTTTTTTTTTTAATCTTTATTTAAGTTAGGGGTTTTTATCCAGTTGGATATGCCAACCCCATCATACCCTTTCACAAATACCGCATCAAAAAGATCTGGATGAGGTGGCTCACTGCTGAACCACCATAACCAGACGACTTAACCTCTTAGCCTCTTCCGACTTAGGTTTGGATAGGATGGTTTGGATGAGACCTACGTCTAGTCTGTTTAAATTTAGTTCGTTCAGCAGCGAGTCACGCTCATCCCTATTCCGGACACATTCCATCAGCAAATGTTGTATATCTTCAGTTGTATTGCATACAATACAATTGGGTGAATCATTTTTTTTTCATTAGGTATGCGAACTTTGCCGACGGCAAATGTCCAGATCTGAGTCTTAAAGCTATTGTTTGATTGTTATAAATGTAAAAATTTAACAAACAAAAAATTAAGAAATTGAAGAAATCTGTCAAGCGTGAGGCTCAATGTAATATCGAATTTTTCAATGAGAATACGAAGAGGAGGGGGGAGAAGAGGGGGAAGGAATTTAAGAAAACGGTCAAGCGTGAGTTGGCTTAATCGAATCCTTGAAAAACCCTTGAACTATTCCGTGCTCTACGTAACACTTGATTAATTGTATAATTAAACTAGCTGTTGCCCGCGGCTCCGCCCGCGTGGATTTCGGATTCTGTTTCAAATTCCTTTTTTAGGAGCGGTTAAATCTCGCTCAGACCTGATAAAAACCGCACGCCGCCGTCTCAAGTCTTCAGTTGCCGGGGTATAAGATTACTTAGTGCATATCCCGCGCTCCCCAGTTGACCCTGGGATGGAATATTGGTCTGATTTACGTCCGCACTTCAACTTGTATTTATTTCGCCGCGCATTATTTTTCATATTGCGATAGCTCTCAAACTATTTATGGTAATTATATAGTGTGAATGTCAATTTTGATCTACATTAAACGTACAACGTATCTAACGTATTTAATTGGATAAGAAGTAATACTGTATTGGTAAAATTAGCATCGAAAATGACACATGATTTTTTTGTAATTTGTAAAGATAAAAATGGTTACTGTGGGCTACCTTTATTAGGTAGACATATGCTATCGCGGACTTTTATGTAGACCTTTTTAAGTTATACATTTCACAGTACATTATTTTGTTCTATCTTCAATAGTTTTCGCAATGCACGCGATGTAAGTAATTTATTTAGGTAATTTTTTTACACCTTGGGTTACATTATTGAAATTTTAGTAAGGATCCCTAAATTTTTTAGAGATAAATTATAGCCTATGTTACTCGTGGATAATGTAGCTTTCTATTGGTGAAAGAATTATTGAAATCGGTCCAGTAGTTTCGAAGCCTATTCGTTACAACCAAACAAACAAAGTTTTCCTCTTTTATAATATTAGTGTAGATTAACCTGCCAAGTTCAAATTTAGAAGAAATTTAGATGCTTATGATCGATTTTATAGTGCATCTAAACTTGGCATTGGATTGGATTTCAATCCTTTTTTAGGCGAACCTTTTGCCGATAGGAATTTGGCCCCCTTTTTAACAGGTATGTTTTTGGTGGGATACGATGTACAAATGTTTTTTTTTAATTAGACGTCATTGAATATCAACAAGCCCAATTGAATTGTTTATTGGACCCAAGAAAAATTATAGGTAGAATTTTTCCTTCGGAATTCGTTAGGAGGTTCGGAATTAGTAGTAGTAAAATATTTCGATGCATGCCTCACCTCTTTTCCGGGTGTTAAATGAAAAAATATCGATCCTACGTAAAAATTGACAAAGGCAAAATTGTAGGAAAATTTCTGAACAACTTTAGTAATAACCATTTTTCGTGTAAAATTGAAAATAAACGACATATTTCAAAAACAAAAAACCACCCTTAAAATCAAGATGGCGGAAAATGCAAGACCACTGGGAATTCGAAAACCGAAATGTAGACTCCCAGTGACCCCCCTAACGAATTCCGAAGGAAAAAGACCCGAAAAAAGGAGGGTAATGTTTTTCGAGACTATGTATGTAGGTATGTATGTATGTCCATTTCTTTGTCACGGCCTATAGCCTGAACGCCATGACGGAATTTGACATGCGGTATCATTTGATTCGTCGTAATGATGAATGACAGCAGGTACATTAAAATTTCTAAAATCAAAATGGCGTATTTTTGGCGCCAAAATGAAAATCTGGAAAATATGTCTTACACGCTCTACGGCTTGAACGGCTTGATGGATTTTGACAAACAAGGTGTTGTTTGATTCGTCATGATTGTGTGAGTGACACCAGGTATATTAAAATTTCTAGAAACCCAAAATGGCGGATTTTTGGCGCCAGAAATATTTGAACGCGATGGACGCAAAAACTGCTGAACGAATTTCCATGCGATTTTATTTGTTTAAAAGGTCTTGGTCAGACTTAAAATCTTAAGTTTGTTTCAATACAATCGGTTTAGTAAAACCGGAGATACCTATGAGCAAGAATAGAATAATTAAGGTTGAATTTCGGTGACGTCCCTTCACTACACCAAAGACGATATGATAAGCTATCTAGTTATCATATCGTCTTTGACTACACGAAATTATTAACTCCATAAATTATGGATTTATACTTCATTATTATCCAGGCAGCTATGTTAATAACTAAAAGGTATAAAATAAAAAATAAAATTTAAACATTCAAAAAATCCGACTGACTAAAAACTAAACAGAAAAAAAAAACCCCTTAGATTGATGTCCGGTGGCCTAGAAACATAACAACTGAACATTCGGGTTCCATTATTCGATAGCCAATTTAATTTTTCAATGGATCCCGACTGTTCAGTTCGATTGGGCTACAGTATAATGCCTTTAAATATTAAAGCGACTTTTGAGTTGGTGAACCTCATTTATATTTCAAACGAGACCCGGTGCTGTTAGATTATTATTAATGCAAAATATTGTCGTGTGTGCACAGCAGACATAATTATCTGTGTCCTCACCATGGTTTCCAAGCTCCAACACCACCTGGTCTGCGAGAGAGTACAAATGGGTTTTAGATGTGACATTCTACCAGTGGCGAATCACCTTGAAGCGAATTGTCTCAAGTCCAAAATTTTTGGAAGATGGATTTGGATTTTTGACAATTCGCTTTGAAAAGATTCCCCTAATAGAATGTGGCTTTTCCTCACAGAACAAAGAAAAATCCTTGCTTTTCCTAATAATTTTTTGATCGGAAAAAGTGATCATCCATACCATTTTATTTTTAAATTCTCCACCCGATTGATTCAATGAAATTAATCATTAGATCAAAAAATAATTAGGAAGAGTTAGCATAGGTACAATTATTTAAAATTTCATTGAATGAATGTGACTTTGTCTAGAGGCCCTGTGGATAGACAGACGAGACTCTGCGAGCTTTCCTCATGAGTTTGAGGAGTCAGCCGGCAGTTATCATTTTTTGTTCAACATTTTATATTTTTTATAAAGTTCTTTTTAGTATGCCATGTATTTAATTGACTAAACTAATCATTAACAATCTATTTTAATTGTTTATAATATAATCATACTCGTAATGACAACTTTAATTCCTAAACAAAACAACTTCATGCATTAAAATGTTTTTTATTGGTTCGCTCGTTCATAATCAACATAAAAAGTGGAAACAATTATTATAATAGCGATTCATTAATCTGCGGCGAACACATTCGTTCCCAGAACTAGGTGCGGTAAAATGTACTGTTTATAGTGCGAGTGAATTATTGTAAAATATAATCCCACCAAAAACATACCTAAAAGGGGGGCCAAGTTCCTATCGGCTATTAGTTTGCCTAAAAAAGGATTGAAATCCAATTCAATGCCAAGTTTAGATGCACTTTGAAATCGATCCTAATCGTCTCTTCGTATTCTCCTTGTATCACTGTTTCATAAATATTTTTATGAAAAATTCGATATTAGATTCTAGAATTCGAGATTAGATAGATAGGACAGAACCGAGACATTTATAACATTTTAGTTGATTATTATAATTTTAATTGATTATTTATAAATAGGGTAGATAAGGCAGTTTTAATATTTATTTAGCGCAGTATTTCTAAGTTTGATTTTACGATTAATGCAACAGTTACATTCTGAAGCTGCTGTCAAAAAATAAGGGCCGGATAGATAACGCGAATTAAAAATAATTTAATAATGTCATCATCCAAGCGCCAATATCTCCGGTTGCAACCAAAGCTTAAACTTTGTAAACCGAGGTCTACGTTCCTACACCTTTCTATTTGGTGTAATTAGAATTTGGGGACGACTGCCGTTTGACCCCTTAGCCTTCAAAGGAAAACCTACATCAGAACCTTATCCGTATGTTGCTACGTACAAGTCGGTCAGTTCAGAAATCACATTTCAATCAACACATGGTAAGCCGACCATTTTAATGACACATGAAATTCTTGCAGCCCGCAATGCAGTTCGCTATTGTCTACGCCCGTCGTAGCAACGATGAACTTTCTACGCCGTAGCACACGCTACTTGTAATAACCCTTTTGTATAGAATGTATATTTTATACCTATAGAATGCTCTGAATGCTGGCAGTGTTCTTTTACTTTAGTTTGCAGAAGGTTTAAGTTTTTAGTAATACTAAAAACTTAAAACCTTCACTGTTTGTGAAATCAATATTATAAAAAAGTACTAGAGTCGCTACAAGTCTATTACATTATTATAAAAGTTTTTCTTTATCCCATGTACCTAGTAGGTACAAGAAAGATAATGAAAAGTTCCTATAGATACATAGGTAGGTAGATACTACCTACCTATGTATCTATAGGTGGGCTTGAAAATAACCTATCAAACATCAGCTCAGATCAAATCAGAGCGCACCCAAACAAAATAAGAATTTATGTACACAAATTGACAGCTACCGCAACTCACGTTACAAACAAAAATATCACTTCATTTATGTCCCATTGATGCACTTTCTTTGTAGGTAGGTACACTTTTTAAGAATTCCTGTTTGCGCTGTTTTATCCCATGATTTACATTTACATCCCAGCGGCCCGACGTGAAAGTCTTTAATAAGTGAAAATTACTTACAGAGCTAGCTTCAGAACAGACCAGTCGTAGCGACTCGTGAATAAGTTAGAAGTTGTCACTGATTTAAAAGTTAATATAACTTTATGCACTTAGCTACCTACTGTAGATACACCTGTCAGCAGAAATTCACTTATTCACTGATATTAACACAAGCACCTTATTTTAAGAGAATCGACATACTAGGTACTGTCAGAGAAAGTTATGAACTAACTGCGACTAAGGACGGCACTTACGTTCACAGCGAAGTCTCGCGCACGCGACTTTGAAGAGTCAAGGTCTAACCTTGGGAGCTTCGCTAGCGGCCGGGCTCCTCAAGGTCACATAGCTCTCTGCAGCCTCTCACCTCTCTCTCGTACAATCAATACTTACCGCACTACAAACTCACCCCACTCGCTCACCCTATATTTCTTTTCCACAAGTCTGCTTTTCGCAACTTATCGCTGTGCCCCGAACTTCTTGCGATTGCTTTAAATCAATATAGGTAATCTATTTTCTATAGAAAAATACATTTATGACACGTGCATACTTAGAAGTTACAACTTGAATAAATATCAAATGAATATCAAATTCAGACGTGTTTAAGAATTCAACTCAGGGACAGTAGGTACCTATAGCTGATGTTGTTATTGTTGTTTATATAAATTACTATATGCACACCCTGGTTTCGCTCAGGTACAATTTTATTATAGCACCATAGCCGTGACTTTGAAAAAAATTATTTAGTACAAACCTTGTTAAGTCAATAACGAACATACAATAAACAGAATTATCCAATTTGGTGCAGTCGTTCAAGAGTTACCTATGCGTATATACATTTTGGTACTTAATCATTTTTATTTATAGGTATTGACTAGCTTATGCCCGAGGCTCCGACCGCGTGGGTGCCGGATTACGCGTTTTTTTGACTATATCTCCGATTCTACTCAACCGATTGTAATAATAATAATAATAATAATGTTTATTTTTCGAAAAAATACAATACAATATACAGATTGGGCTACATTTTTCACTTGATTCCCATTTTATAATGCGACTGATGCTTAAAAAAGGAAAACCTGTGTCATAAGCATCAGCTTCCCACAAGTTACACAATATATATATTTTAGTACGTATAGTTGCAATCTGTCGTATGCAGTGAAATAATACAATCTAAGAGCATGAGACTTAGTTACTATACCTAATATAAATTAAATTAAAGATAAACATGAATGCCTGTGTGTGTGTGTGTGTGTTGTGTGTGTGCGAGATGTGTGAATATGCGTGTTGTGCGTGTGTGCGAGTGTGTGTGAATGTGAGAGTGAGTGAGTGAGTGGGAGTATAATAAAATTGTATATAAAATTATAAAGTGCACATTGTATAATGTTTATAACATAATATAATATCACACCGGGGGACGCAATAGTGCCTCAGTTTCCTCATAGGAGAGGTTTAGGAGATAGTTTGTAAGGATTTTCTTGCACTCGTATTTAGTTTTGTTACAGAATATCAGACAGTTGTTTAGTTTATTATATAGATAGCGCCCAAGGAAGGGATAAAATTTTTGACCGAAAGAAGTTTTACAAACTCTCGTTAGGGGAACTCTATGTTTGCGGATGGTACGTGTTTGTGTGTAACGTGTTGTTGTAGTTGTTAGGGATTGTTCTACCGTTGTACTGTTAACATGACGCCTTGTGATCAAGTACCGCATACATTCATAAAATTTAATCAGTAATTTTTGCGTTCATGGCGAACAAACAGATAAACAGACGACTTTTTTGTGCTCAGCATCGTTTATAATAACTTAACCCAACTTTTTTTTAATTATCTCTTATGTACAGACAGAGCTACTTTAAAATAGTATCGATAGATAAATTATATAGACTAGCTGTTTCCCGTGGTTCCGCTCGCGTGGAAGTCGCTTATTGCGTCCACAACCACTCCCGCTCCATCTCCCGTGCCCACTCCCGCTCCCACTCCCACTCCCACTCCCATTCCCATTCCCACTCCCACTCCCATAAATCTATTTCTGATGATAACTAATCTAAACTCAAAATCCTAAAAACTAATAACAGCACTATCCACTAATCCTACACTGGAACACCACTGCGGGTGACGTTACCTACGACAAACTTATTATTTGCGGTTAGTATAGTACCTAATCGGGTCTAGGGATCAAACCGCAAAATTAAGATTACTTTTTATTGTATTATACTTTTCCGGGATAAAAAGTACCTACCCAGTGTGGTGCCCAGGATATTAAAGAATAATTATACCAAATGTCATCGTAATCGAACCCGTAGTTTTTGCGTGATGCCTGAACAAACAAACAGATACACAGACAGAGAGACAGACAATTTTTTTTAAATCACATATTTGGGTTCGGTGTCGGTCTAGTAACACCGTCTGTTATTTATTTTTTTGATATTTTCAATGTACCTACAGAATTTGATTTGTACATTGAAAATATCAAATTCAGATTCAGATCAGATCAGATTGCCTGCCTATTATTGAACACCGATACTCACTGCCAGTGTGTCACTGGGTAGATACAGGTACTTATGGTAATCATTGAATATACGTCACTATTAGGTATTAGGGAAACGATATTTTGAAGGATTTTTAGAAATTTCACTTCTAAGGTGGCAAAATAAACGATAAACGTTTGTTTCATACAAACGTTTATCGTTTCAGTCGTTTTCAAAGTTAGACGCATGAAATTTCGTACACCTACTTCTGGTTAGAAATAAATGAACCAGGGGTGAAACAGGGGTTGAAAATTTATATGGGAAGTTCGTCTGTTTTCAAGAGAAGATTGTTAAACGTACACGTTAATCGCGGGTTTTCATATTTTCACTCCTAAGGGAGAAAATAAGGTCAAAGCAATTTTATGAAAACCCGTTATAAGTATAAAAAGTCCTTAAGTTTTGAAGTAAGAAGCATGAAATTCAATATTGGTGCAATCGAGTTAAGTATAGGATTTTCAATTCAAAAATTTATAATCAAAAACTCCCCTCCATTACGATGTTGCCCCTACTTTATTATCAAAAACTTAGATCGATCATATTTACAGTACCCGAACACTCAATACCTATATTATTTGACAAACAACAGAAGTTGCCAATAACATCATTCCGCACCCACACAAATTATTATAGAGATAATCCGTGTACCTACTGTGGTATCTACCGACTGTTTATTATTGTAAGCTAAATAATAACAATACTTACTTACGGCGGGACATAGCATTCCAACAATAGTTATTGTAGACTAGCGGACTCTACAGACTTTTGCCGCGCAGCCGATGTAATTATAAAAAAATGGCTCAAGGGCGTTATTCCATTTGGAAACGAGTTTTAATCACAGTAGATACCTAGGTACTTATAGTCGGTGGATTAAAATTGGTTAACATAGAAAACTAAATAACTTATTTATGATGTGACGACTCATACGAACGCGTGTCGTGTTCACGTTATGGTTATTCAACCCGAATAAGGGAGCGACTGAGGCAACTTACGTAACCCCTATCTAGCAGAATTTACCACCCAGAAACTCGTCTGGTATATTTTATTTTTTTACATTTTGTAATTTACCACCTGTAAAATAACCATCTCCACATTCTGCACAAGATAGACGTATCCTGTTATTATGTAAGTAGGTAGAATGATCCTGTCGTAGTTAATGTAAGAGTGCCTTTAAAATTAATAGGTAAAAATTACTACTTGTACTCATAGTTTCTTTTTCGCCTGCAATTTACTTAATGTTGTAAAATAATTTCATAATTATTAATTTCCACGCAAAAGTTCATTTGGAATCACGTGAGCGTTTTTGTGCTTACGCTTAGGTAACCAACACGAAGGTGTTGGAGCGTCAAATAGTTTTTACTATATAAAAGGTAAACTCTTCCATTAACTATAAGAGAAGTTAACTAAATAATGAAAACAATATAATTTAGACATAACTTATAACTTAATACTCACAATAGTTTTCCATGTAGCTATGCGATCATGATGTAGGCGAGCTGCGCGTGAATTCAATTCTATTCATCGGTCGCTGTACGAACGTCCTGCGATCACAAACGAGCGATTCGCCAGTCGTGTCGGTCACTTGTGTCAGACGCAACAATTCTCACACGACTGTAGTGAGTCGCACACTGCGGCGTTAGTGTACGGCGCGCGCATCCCCCGCACTCACCCTCTCACAGCCCCTTTAAGCAAGTTATTCACCATCGATTCACTGTTCAACAGGATTATTTAACCAAAAACAAAGGCCTATTCCAAAAATTTGGTCACTATCAGTTCAGGCGCTGCTGAATTTTTTTAATTATATGGACACTGGAACATTTCAACCGGTCGCACTGCACGGTGGTATAGCTTTTCCCTTACATGCGATCCGTACAAATAAATCGCAGCCGTTCGTGTGCATTATGCACGTGTGCAACTAGCCGATACCAGTGCTTATACATTTGAAATGAAGATAACTGAGAGAAACTTTATACTTATACAGTTCCAACAATATCTAATGATGATTGCATCGGTCACTTAACTGTAGGGTTTTTTTTAATAATACTCGGCATATAACTTTCATAGGAATTTTATTGAACACAAGAGCACACGAGTGCTATAAAATACACTTAATAGTAACATCGTACAAAGCTTAAATATAACGATTTTCGTTCCAAGAGTAAAACAGCGTTAATCATTACAAGATTGTTCGAAGTATATATCAATCATAAAACATAAATACCTACATTATACATGTCATGGCATTACGCTAAAATGGCATTTTTTGGAGTCTAAATTTGTCCATGTTCCAAAATTTTATCAAATAATATTGATAGCTTTTAGATGGATTTCATTTCCAGAAAACAATAGTAGATACATAAAGTTCGGAACTAGTCAAATATCATAGCCTCCTTATAAATTAACACCTAAGAAAGGACTGTAATACTGAATATCGAAGTTCAAAACAGCGATGTATAGGTGCGAAAGTAGGTATTTCACCTCGATTCATAAACATTGGTAAATGTATTCGAGCATGATGCATGTTAGTGCGAAATTTTAATAAAAGCGGAGGCATGCTACTGAGCATCGATATTCAGGTATAACATTCCTAAGAAAGGTTTACATAGCTTTGGTAATAGTAAATAAGAAATATATTATTCTTCTCGAGTAACATTAGCATTGTGCTCAAGTCAAACTTCGTCAAGTCAGTTCTTATAACAAATTACACCTCATCGATTTGGGGTAGAAATTATATAACTAGATATTATAAGGCTTCGATACATTGAGTTTTATCTCATTTTATAAACAATATAGTATATTATAGTAAACAACATACAATTTACACATGAAATCAAACTTTTGTCAGACCATCTTACGAGACCGTTTTTGCTTTATTATTTATGTACGCCAAGTAAATGAAGGAATTATGAACAAAAGGTGTACAGTTATATTCGTAATGGTTTTCACAAAACTAGACTATAGAATCGTAGATAACATCGAATAATTCTTGCTAATTGTTGCTACTTGATGGATATAAGTGCTATTAAAATCTGTTTATTTACATTAAGCCAACGCGCTAAGCTCTATTTTTTCAACTGCAATGTCGGCACTAACCACAGTTACAATGAACAAAATTAACTGCTGGTTTGATTGGGTTACTTTTTGTAAACAAATAATATGTAGGTACCTACGGTTAAATTTATAGGACAAATTAAAATTTTAATCAAAATTTTCATTCATTTCTATCGATATTAAAGCCGTGTATCTATCGTTTCCTACTGTGGTCGTCTTTCACCGAAGATTTATTTAATTGAGTATAATGTGATAGTCACTTTAATTTGTTGGTGAAATCCGCCCCTAGGTGGCACGTAGTATATTATAATGGTTATGGTTATTAAAACTAACATAACATAGGCCTCAGGCATCCACAACGCGTTTAATGACTACTAAGAAATTACGATCTGTACCTATAGGAACAAATAGTACTGCTACGAGATTCTATGTGGTGATATTCATGCTCCATCAAAAGTAATCAAAATTTAAATGTTTAGAGCGCTATTTGGGACAGTCGGTAATGAATTACTTCGCAATGAGGCGTTACAGCCCGGTGATGTATGGAGTAGGTACTCAAATGCTTGAGTAAAAACTTGAGTCAAGCGGCCGAATCTAACTACAGTATTGAAATATGCATAATACATTATAAAAGAGCCGTTTAATCTAAACGTTTTCTCAAATTTTATTCTATTTTTCAGATCTGAAGGTCCTTAATTCCTATATTATCAAGAAGAAATTGAACCCACGCTGTATATTATTAGCTGTTAATTCTTGTCAAAATAATATTGAATAGTACTTGGGGGATAATTATTATATTACCTTCACAAAACATATTCGAATTTTTTGTAGTTACCTACTTACTACTGTTTGTTGACTAGGATTCGGTAGGCCTGAGTTCAAAATCAAGATCAATAAACCTGACTCTGACCTGTCTGTAAAAGTTTACAAATACAGTATGCAAACACACGAGCGTGAGAATTCAACCAGCTTCAACAAATATTGGCAAGAGTATGCATCCCTTTCATCGATGAATGAAATTTAACAGCGGTGAAATATTATTTCTGTTATGGTATATTTTATCAGTTATTTGCGTTGCTCTGCTGAAGTGAGAGTTCGCTAATGGATACAAAAAGCCCAACTACTGAAGATGGTCGCCGTAGCCGAAATCGGCTTGGAAAGCATCATCAATGGAGACAAACATACACACAGAAAACGTCTCAATGTAAAATAATGTTACAAAGGAAAAATTGTTCCGGGATGCGAGGGCAATGTCTTTTGGGTCACCTTTCACCCCGGCGGCGTTTGAAGACCCGAGACGGCGTGCGGTTTTAGTCGGTTAAGTCCGACATAACCACCTCTGCAAGCGGTGGCGGCGGTATCCGTGGGGATTTCCACACGAAAATAGGGAAAAATAATTAACCATTTATTCCAAAGCCCAAATCATAATAAATCCATATGGCCATAGAATAAGAAGCCAAGTCAATTCTGAGGGGTTCAATAAGCGAATTATTACGCCTCTGTTAAATTTCTTAATGTCCCTATATTTCTCCGAGATACCGTTAAAATTAATAACTGTTACGTAAAATAACTTAATTTTGTAGGTGAAATATAATATCTACCTAGAGCAAGCTTATTTGACACATTTTCGTGAAATTCAATACTTGGTGATAATGTTATAGGTAGCTATCGTCGTTCAACTAACTGTTTCATATTCATAGTTCGTATTCTCGAAACTATCTACTAACACGGCAAAAAAACAAATAAGTAGGGTAGACCGGGGGCAATAGAACCAGTTTCGAAATAATGACCTATAACTCAGAATCTAATGCCACCACGTAAAAATCACTTTGGATGTTACATTGTAGTCTAATTGGCTATAACAATCTACAAAATAACTTTCATATTTTCGCATCAGAATGGTATAAATTGAGTTTTTGTTCATGAAGTCCTTGTGTTACAATTGACCCCTAGTACGGGTTAATTGTACCAGAAAAACAAAGGTAAATAAAAGCCAAAATAATGTCATAATCAATCAGTATTTATTATTAATTTCTTAAGACGAATCAGTATGTTACGTTACATCAGTCTTAATTGTAGAGACTCGTATTTAGACTAGACAAAGCTAGTATTTCAGTTGAACTTAACGTATTATAATAATCTCCAAATTTTTGAAATATATTATGTCGACTTTATATAAAAAACACTTGAGGCTACTCATAGCACACCTTTCAAGTAATAACAACATCTCAATGTAACAAAAATATCGAATTATTTAACAATTACTAATCCCATACAGTTACAATTGACCCCCGGTACAAACGACCCCATCCTTCACAACAAATTATTTTTAAATAATATAGTAGTATTATCCGATTTTATAGAAAGAGCTAAATTACGGGTATTATAATTTATAATAATAAAAAGGTATTGAAATGAATCATCGGGATGAATCAAAGGTATAAATTAAAACACCTAAGATGTAACTTATTATAAAAGTAATTGGTTTCAATTGTATTATTTTAAAATGAGTATTTACTTATCACGAGCTTAAAACTAAGAGATCAATAATTATTCGTTATTAATCAAAATATAATCAACACAGTCATATTGCCCAGCATTTTGATGCATAATATGCAATATTTCACCCCACCAACTCCATAAAAACAGGTAAATTCCTTGAAAACAATACACTCCTTTTATTAGCAGTAGTGTAAAAACTGGGTCAATTATAGCACGGGGTCAATTGTAACGTTACTATTGACCCCGAGTATTGTGGTACAATTGTCCTTTTTTACTTGCACTCACTAAACTTCACAAATCTCGATTTCTATATATCTTACTGCCCCCACACTGACACATTACAAACTTTAATAACTAGAGAATCACAATTCGGTAAAACTCTCACACTACGACTATTTCATTATAAATAGTAGTACAAAACATAAATCGTAAATACTTACGTTGGTCAGTCAAAAACACAAATCGTCATCCAGCAACTGCGTCTCGCGCGGCAGCAAGTGGCCGACTGGTGAGCAGGTGAAGACAAGCTCAAGGCACATTTGTGTATACACACACACGCATATTTTGATATAGTTACAGAGTTATAGGCAATGATACTATTGACCCGTGGTACAATTGACCCCGGTCTACCCTAGGTACTTTATAAGACTCGGCAAGGTTTCAATTAAATCGTTATCTTATTAGTTGTAGGATTTAATTCAATTCTCATAGGATAGGATAGGATAGGTATAGAAAAATATTAATAAGTGCGTTTAATTTACTTATTGAAGCGTACACAAGAATCTGTTAAAAGTTAACATTTGATAATAATGGCACTTTTTATATAATATGCGGCGTATTGCAACAAGGAATTAGCTATAAATCTGTATTTCTTTGCCACAATATAAACTTGTATTTTATATGTATATATGAGACTATCGTTAATAGGTACTGGTTTCTACAACCGCGCATAATATGCATTCCATATTGCTATTCGCAATTTGATTCATGCCACTATTGCATGACTATCTCACTCAACCTTTGACTATATGGGACGGTAAATTAGAGTACGTAATGAGTACTAAACTTAGAACATGAAAATTATTTGACCTACTTGTTTGTATCTAATCTACACTATATTGTTTGTATGAGTTTAAATTTTGTTAGATAAAACATTTTGCTAACATGGAGTTGTCTGTGATATCTGTAATTCTGTATGTGTATTTGGTGTCTTATTTCTCAAAGACCCTTTATGGTTTTTTTTTCGTAAATATATTGGAACATATTCATGCATAACTGATGTACTTAAGACGCGTGAAAATAGCCTTGCAGTGCAATTATGAAAGAGGACTCTGCTGTAAAATTGGAAAATACAAAGAAATGACCCTTTGGCAATTTATATCTTTGTTCTCAAAGGTGCGATATTATGTCCTATGAAACTATCAAAAAATATTTTACGCTTAGTTATTTTCCACTACCTATAAAACAGATTTTAGTATCTATTGTTAATAACAGTTTAAACACCAAATCAATATGAAGCGACTGTAGCAGTCGCAATTCAAGGTTTATTGTTTAACTTTAAGTACAAAGGCCGATCGTTAACCGTAAATTAAGATATCCAAAGCCGACATGCAAATGACAAGTGTCATCTAGGTCATCATTAAATTTAATGTCGACAGCTATGGTAGCTTTCACGTTATTAACCTATTTTGTAAAGTTTTCTTTTATAATACTTTATTCTCACGCAAAGATAAACTAAGAATATGGCTCAGAAAACTGAACGTTTATGTGATAAGAAGAAGTGTGATAAGTACCTAAGTTACAATTTTTTTATTGTGTTGTAGTGATGTACAAAGTTAAATTGGTATAAAATAAAAGCATCATTACTATTTTTATAGAAATGCATTTGCGAAGGTAGAAACCAGGCCTAAACATGTCGCACTGGAATAAACCTACTTTAACGTCTATGAGATAAAATTTAATAAAGGCTAGAAACCAAAAATATACTTTTTGCATACACCTAATTGGTACCAAAAATCTTGTCGTCGCTTTTATGTTGTTTTATTGGCCAGTTAGTGCACATGCGAGAGTTAATTCAAGATTTTTAGAATACACCTACTATTCCTTAAGTTTGTTAGTGTGTTCTACAAACTTAACTGACTATGTTGCTGTACGTACCTAATATTTTATTGAGTTTATTGCATTAGTTGCCATTAATAACACATTTATTAATATTGTTACGAATAAATGCGCTTAAACACTGAATAAGGTCTTCACAAAAATATAAGAGTGGATTACATTATATTTATGACTAATACATAGGTCCTTAACTATAATTTACTCAACAACTATGACTACATCGCGCGTAGCTATCGTTATAGATTTAATAAATACGTATTATTATATAGCACCAAGCTAAAAATAACAGTTCTGTGTGAATGCATTTAATAAATCAAACAAAGTCAGCATTTATGAAATTTTAGGACCGTCTTAGTTTAAATGTATAATTTATAGTCATGGTTTTATTAGTCCAGTCATTTCGTAGAAAAAATATAAATGCATGTGATTTTTGGATAATAGGAGTATTATAATGGGTGCTTAAAAATGCTTAACTTTAAATTGTCGACCAAAAGGAGATGTTACACAAATGTATGGACCATAGGCCCTAAATTGAACACTACTTAGAAATATAGTTAGGCAATTGTAGTTTTCATTTTTCACTATTCAATTGTTGTAATATTGCCACGTATTATGGGCGGATTTTAACTAAATAAACACTTTCTTGCAATACAACAAACATGGCGGCCTAAAAATATTGGTGCCGAAATAAAGATAGTTTCCATAAACTGTCAAACCATAGTCCTTCAAAAACAAAGTATGATTCGTATATAGTTAATGATCGAAAAAGAATTTCCTAATATAGACTTTAAACATGTGCACTGGGTAATATTCAACACAGAAAATAATAAAAGTAAAACATCAATAATTAATTAAGTTAATTGCTAGGTAAACTGTTTTTGAATGATCATGTCAACCATCTTGTTTACATGTTGGCGTAATAAAAAGGTACTCATATTTTATTAATTTACGCTCTTGAATTTCGGAGGCGAATAAATATGATTGTATTTTTGTCAATAACCGGTATTTTTTCTCTTTTTTTCTGTATTGTGTACCATTAGATGGAAGAAAATGAAACATCTCCTTTCCTATAAGCTTTTGCCGTCATCTTAAAAATGGTTATACGAGTATTTGTTTTTTTCTTGAATAACGCTTGATAACTACGGAGCAATACGAAAAATGTGCTTGTGTGTAGGTACTTTTTACACTTATGATTAAGATTATATGAATATTGCACCTACCGTTTATCGTTGTTGAGATATCGTGCGCGAAATGTGAAAATTAAAGATCGATATCTCTTTTTCAGTTTCGCGACTCACTTCACTTGCATATTCAATTGTATACCTACCTTTAATGACTGGACTATATACGTTGTGGTCAATTTCACTTAAACTAATCAAAGGCTTCAATCAAATTTTGAGCAACATCGACTGAGCACAAAAAAAACAGCACAAAAGGCGATCTTACTACACCTAAATATACAGTAACAAGCGTATAAAACACTAATCAAACAACCGCTTCGTTTAGTTGATAAGTCACAAATAGATGCAGAGATTCATAACTCCACAGTCGGACATTTCACCGTTAACAATGATGAAACGGTGGATGCATTGGCAAGAAATATTAAAGCCTTCAAACAGATCGAGCCATTAAAAACAAGGCAAATATTGGACAATATTTTATTTTGTTCGAGGTATTTTCAATTACGTAAAATTGCATATCAGATGCAGAGTATTTTAGCAGAGTTTTTTTTTATTATTTTATTTTATTCGAGTTTGTAGGTACATAAAATATGAACTGTGCACCGTAAGGATATTTTATTGAATAATATTTCGTGACCTACATAAATAACTGTATTTTATTGCGAGAAAACCATCTAGCTAAATAAAACCATGTTGTTCTCAATATAAACACAGAATCCTTATTATAGAGAAATAAACACCTAACTTACTGTATGTTATGTATCTTATGATATGTTTCGAAATGAATCGATGTACATTTTGTTTTAGCACTTAGGTACCATAGTATTCGTTTTGAATCTATTTTTGTACTAACATAAAGGTTACAGAGTTAGAGAGTATGAATGGTCAAGAGATCTCAAAAGGAATTCTATATCAAAATAATTATCTTTTATCCAGTTAAGATTTTCCTACACTAACGTATGGTACATAGTATTTAAATAGTTTCTAGTCAGTTGTAGGTAGGTACGGCTAAATCGCATAAAAATCTCTATGTATCTGCCAGTCTAACTATAAAACGGTTAAAATGTAGAGTCATATGGTGTTATATTTATATGAGTATATACCTATTATTTAATAATATCTTTATTGTGTTCGAGCTCAAAATGATCATGAGTCGTGTATGGTATCGGCCCCGGCGCCGTCGGCGTTTATAGAAGTGACATAACACGTAGATAAAAATATGAAGGCCTATTTAAACCTAAGCGGTATTAAACTGCGGTAGAGAACGACTGCAAATGCGGTCAAACCTACTGTTCACACCAAATCTGATTTAACTTAAATAGAAGCAAAATAATACGTATGCGGTACTATAACTATATAACTACGCCCCTGTAGCCGCGGAACTTCAAAATAAATTACTGAAACACGCGCATTCTGTATCTCTACTCTACTCTCTCCACAGTGGCAGCAAATACCGCTCAGGGCCTGTAGACAAAGTCAAATTCTACCAGTGGAATCAGCACGAAGCGAACACAATAAGATCTGAAACGTATGGGACTGACATTATTTGCTACACATGACATATTGACGAATAATGTCACACCTATACATTTTAGACATTTCCACTGGTGTGACCACCAATCGATTGTCACTTTGTCCAGGCTTCTAAGGCCTTTAGACAAAGTAACATTCGACTATAGTCATTCCACTCCTTATTTTTGCATTTGACAGCAGTTTTAGAATGTAACTGTTGCATTAATCCTACAAGTAAACTTGGAAATGCGTGACCAAGAAATTATATAAACTGGCGTATCATAAGTATCTACCCTATTTATAACTCATTACCAAAATTAAAATGCTTTAATTGTTTTGGTTGATTTAAAATTTACGATTATTTGCTCACACAATGAAAACGGCTACACTCTACCATGTCTAGTGTTGGGATCGAATGAAATCGCTGCAAATTACGAATCTAAAATAATCGTTCAAACTTACTTACATTTACGTCAACACAAAAGTTGTTGTAACATGTAAGCTTTGTTTTTATAGCGTATTATGGATTCTTGTACGTGTTTTCAATGGCTAATCATCTCATCAAAATATTTAAGTTGTGTTGTGTAGGGTAATAGTTTTCATTAATATTATACGTAGGTACGAAAAGCACTGAGCCCACTCGTCTTCGACGGCCTTTTGAAACGCAGCCACAGCTTCTTCGGCATCCATAAAACGTTTATCTCGGTATTTTCTTCCTTTTTCGGAAATAAATAAAAATCTCAAGGTGTGAGGTCAGGGCTATTATACGGCGGGTGACCCAGTAATTCCGCAAATTGTTTTTACCATGACAAAACAATGGAGCCTAAACTCGATAGGCTTATCTTATTGGCGTAAACCCATGACAGATGATCGGTATGAACAGCCTATAAGTGTCGTCGAATAATTGATACATTCAGGAGGAGGAGGATGGACGTAAAAAGTACTGAACGGGGTTTGATGCGGTTTTTTTATTAGAAAGGTCTTGGTTAGACTCAAAATCTTACGCATATTTGATCACAATCGGCTCATTAGAACATGCGATATAGTAAAAAAACGCGCAAATCGACGTCCACGCGGGCGGAGCCGCGGGCAACAGCTAGTACAGAATATAAATGATTTTTGACTTTGACATTGTACACGAAAAAAGAATGTTTATTACAAAACATAAAATTTTGTAGGAAGATCCAATAATAGCCATTATTTAATATTATCATTATTATAAAAATAAAAATATTTTTAACAGATTTTATTGCGAATTATTTTATTCAATTATACGCCTGGCACGCAAAAGAAGTATAAAAATTTGAATATCGAGCAGAAATAAAATAAATTGAAGTTTGAAATCGATTGCAATTTCTTCAGAGACTATAGTTGTCACAAAATAAAAGGCCCACTTTGACAGTTCGTGCCCATGAAGTTCTTAATTTTTTATCAATTGAAATGTTCTAAAGATAATTACATTTTTTATTGACAGGTACCGCCCACTCGGCTAAGTGCTGTGCATAACGATTTTTTCATGTAGTCCACGGACTATTAATAATCAGTTAAGGAAAGAAAATATCGAGTGAGATATGTTTTTTCAAGCCCGACACGCACTTTTATTTTTATTTATTTTAATACTTGTGTTTAGATTCTGAAGACTGATTTAATTATTCTTGTTGTTTTTGTGATTGAGTGAATGTTATTGTGAAAAAAATATTTAATATAAGTAAATTGACCTTTAATAACATTGTATTGTTTAAAAATACCTACAAAATCAAAGGTTAAGCAATTTTTTCTAATTAGAACTTTAATCCAATGCAGTTTACATACATATCAAATCGATAAAATCCCCATGCAAACTGGATTCGATTCATCCTGAGTATCGAATACCGAATCGTATAGGTACATAACTAGTTACGCCACGAGAACAAACGTCAAAACGGGCCTTTTATTTTGTGTTGAGTATAAGTCGATTATTGTTTGAAATCGGTCAGGCTACGCATTTGGACATAACTATTTGACAGAAAATTGAAATGTCAAACGCAAAATAAAGGAGTGGATTGACTATAGTGGAGTTGCGTCGAACGAATTGTCGAAAAGTCCAAAATGTAGAAGTGACATTTCGAAAAGAAAAATGTCACTTGCATACATTTCGGACTTTCCACTGGCGTGATTAGAATGTCTAGGCCCCGAGGTTTGAATAGGCCTCTGCCTTATCCACGCGCTGCCGTTATGTACTTGTACTCACATAGAACACAAGACCTTGTCTCACAACATAACAACACATTTAATTTTTTAATGGTTTAGTTTATGCAACTATGTGATTCTGACAACACTGGTGTCTATACAATTTATACTTTGCTTTTTCATACAAATTACTATTTTTATTTTTCAGCTGTGGTCAACATCGAATTCTATAAATGACTAAATTCATTTTATCGTTGGCAATTCTATTTTAATTAAAAACGTATAGCTGTAAAATATTATTTAGAGACTATTTGTATGTTTGTTAATTTTTTTTAAACTTTATAATCTGATTCTATCTATAGAATAATATATATATATATATATATATATATATATATATAATGGCATTAAAGTTTTAAAAATATGTATAAAATGTGCACAATTAAATAAGAAACCCACTAACGTGTTTGTAAGCGGTTACATTAATATTTGCTGGACAAAAATTCTGACATATTAATGGTTACACACATTACTAAAACCTGCTACTTACATTACTTGTTCAAAGGCATAGTATCTTACATGTTACAATAAAGAGACTTAAACGAAATTCGCTTTTTCCTGTAAATGGTCGCATCACGCGTGTTATTAGGCCTATAACCCACTGTCACAAATTATTCAAACGACATGAGATTAGCTGGTAAAGGCTTCACCATCTTGTTTGTGACTTCTTCTATCACTTTCACCCACATCTTGGCAGTTGCTTCCGATACAGTCCTAGAACCATAGTTCACATTTAACGGATGCGTGGGCGTGATTAAGACACACGACATCATCATTGTTCCAGCGTTAATCCCGGTTGCATCCAGCCCGGGATCAGCTCTCCTATACTTTCTCCAAGTGATGTGATTTATCTTTACTTATGGCTTGGGGCCATAGGCGGTCTCACTACCATGTATGCCCAATCCTGTGCCAGAACCTCGTTCCCCGATCAGGTGTCGGTACACCTGATTGGGGAAAGGGCCCAAGTCAACCTGGGTGGGGTGAGGTTGAGGTTGACTTGGGCCCTGAGAATCGAGTGGCCCCTCATGCATCCAAAAAACCTAACTTTTTTTTATACTACGTAGGTAGTAGACAAGCACACGTCCCACCTGATGGGAAGCAGTCACCGTGGCCTATGAACGTGTGCAACACTAAGGGTGTCACACACGCGCTGCCTACCCTGAAGGGAAGGGGGGAGGGCAGGGAAGGGGAGGGGAGGCTAGGAAGGGGTGAGGGGAGGAGGGGTACAGTGAGCTCCGGCTACCCTACTTACCGGCGGGAACACAACACGATGGTTATTATGGCCGCAGTGTTCTGTAGGGCGGAGGTACTACCCCAGTCGGACAACTAATTTCGCACGGGAGATACCGTCGTGTACCTCTTTGAAAAACTACTAGATACCATATAATAATATATTATAGTACATACAATATCAGCCTTATCCTCACCATCTTATCGTGGTCTTTTATCCGAGGCCTTCACCTCAAAGTACTCTGTCTGTTTACTACTTCTCCTCCTATTGATTTGGCTTATACAGTTACAATGGGAGGGCCGTCTGACCTCCCAACCCCGAAAGGAAACCCTCCGCTAGAGTCGTCGTCAAATAGCCTCAAGCATATTACTTGGCTTGGGCCCGATGTTCCTTGTTGGCCTCTTACATCCATATGCATAAACTGCAGATAGAAGTGGTACAAAAACTATATTCAATATATATATATGTGCATAACTTACTTGAACTTGTAAACGGTGCCGGTGTTATGGTTGACCAACTGAAAGGCGTCTGTACTGAGGCCATCGACCACCCTGGCCGACCACCCATCAAGGGACAGCATCTTGCATCTCTCTTCTCGGAAATCGCTCCGGCTAGTGCTACGACAAATGGAAAGAATAAGGACGTGCAATGGTTTTACTATAGCGTAATTTTAAATAGTACACAGCATTCATTAAATTGACTGTGCTTGGATTTGGACCATTTTTTATACGTATTATATGCCTATTTATGTCTATTGTCACCCGTTTTGCTGAGGAGAGAAGTGAATTTGTTATATTTCTATTATAACTCCTCCAAATTACTTCTGATTAATTCAAGAACGGTTTAACTTTCCCTGGGATTTTCGACGTGTCATTACTCGGTGTGCTCGTGGGTCACTACTGTCGATCATGTTGTACAGGAGTTACAGTACACTCTGTCTCAGTGGATTGTAACACTGACTTTTAGAATCCAGACCACTATGTGATTCAAAGTCGGCAATGAGCAAAATATAACTTTGCTCATTGTGGAACACATCATAGGTACATTTAAGTTATTCGTGTCATAGTAGCAGAGACTCGTCATAGTATCAGGTGCGTTTAAAAATTAAAACTTAACCCATAAATTAAGAGTTTATCTGTCTATAAACATAAAAATGAATTTCTGTTTCCCTTGTTCAAATACCTTGACAACGAAGTCATTCCATTAACACATGCCCGAGTTGCCATATTAACATCTTTGGCATTCGTTATGGGTATTTATAGCCCTACAAAATCCAACAACCTGCTCTAAATAAAGAACTTCAATATCGAGAGTGGTTTGACGAGGTCAAGTAGCCGACCCTTTACGAAAAATACCGAAGGTTGACCGTTTCGTAGTTACACCCGGGTTCTTTAAGCGGGGCGTGAAAAAGCATCTCCCAAAGCCGTCTGGGTAGAGGTCACCATTCTATGGGCATGGGCATCTCTTGGGAATGGTGACCACTGCTTTTTGGACTCCACCTCAGCTTACCATCAGACGGGGTGCAGTCAATCCGGCGGACTAAACATAAAAAAGACTAAAAGCCAACCTTAACTGAGTTGGATTTGGAAGGCACGAGGGAGACTACGACACACAACTTGAGTAGCATGTTGCCGATTACAATCATTTTTTAAAGTTTCTATTACTTTGTAAAAAAGGTTCTTACGGTAAGAAAATTGCATGGCAAATTGGAAAAGTTGATGACTATATCAGTATTCTGCGTGAATAGAGGTACCGGCAACAGTTAGTTTATAATAATTTTCAATTATCTAAACTTCGTACATATATAACTAAGGCGTTAAATTGTAAACCTTTCATTAGTCACAGTGCCTACTTAAGATTGTTCGAATATTATTAACTAGTGAAATGAAACCAGTGCACAGTTAATAACTGTACTAGCCTTAATTGCTCTTATATACCTACTACAAGCACATTAAAATTACACATCTACTTAGTACACAAAATTTCGCCAGCTAATATAATAATTTTTTCACCTCTCTAGCACGAAAAGGGCGCCTTTGCGGCAAAATTGCATTTTGCTGCGAGGGTGAGCAAAAGTGATTCGAATTTCAAGCACCACCTTTTGGATATAGGTACTCAGCGCTGAAAAAAATGCACATAGGTATGTCTAGAAACTCATGGAAGAGGTCGCGGTATAGCAGTCACTGGTCGAGGTGAAAAATTGTAAATTGCAAAAGGGAGCAATTTTTTGTTATCTCATACCAGTAAAGAACTCATTGTGCTCAGTAGTCTATCTTAGAACCACGAGCGCATCGCTAGTCCGTGATTTGAAGTCGGCACTTGTAGCAAAAAATAACTTTGCTCTAGTACCTAATTTACTCATTTGTGTTGACTGAAATAGCAATACGCTTGTTGTTTTGTTTAAATATTACATCATAGTAGGTAGTTGAAATTACAAGATTGTAATTTTAATAACTTACCCTTTGAAAGATTTTGAAGCATAGAACACGAGTATATTTCCTGTTATCTGCAACCAATAGCGCTGCCACGATGATAAAGATATTTTTCTTCCATCTTTTAATATTGTCTTTCTCCTTACAAATCCTTGGAAGTCGCATTGAATCACTTCAGTTTTGGAAAGATTGCTAAAAAGAAAAATATTTGTCTAGAATTATGCAACTTCAACCAGAAAGATTCAGACTACAGAAATTTTAGCACTACAAATCGGTTCGTTCCGTAGATATCCTGATAATTGGAATCGGAAAATGTCCCTCAGTAAAAATTTATATCGTCCATAACCGCGAACGTTAGCCAATACTTAATTATGATTCGCCATACGAGTATTTGCCGTGATATAGTCAATTAAACAAACACAATCAAAAATGAAAACTTTATTCGTATTTTGAAAATATTTTGTTTTGCGAAAATTATAAGTATTCATTAAAAAGAGCATACTGCGATGTTTAGTGATTATGGTATATAAACTGTAGTTTGATGAATTTTATTGCGGACCAATTACGCCAAGCCTCTTCCTGGGAACCTTGTTGAGGTTATCACTAACCCAACTTTTGTTTTTCGTAGATCGTCGCATTAGAAGTAGAGACGCAATATAGTTGACGTTTAAGAAGGTCCATGATTGTACCTAATATAAAATTTTGGTTATTCTCACCAAAGTTCTTTAATCAAACCGCCTTTGTAATATAAAAACTGTTATTACCGAAGAATACTTTATCACTGTGTGTGATCTTACTAATGAATATCATTGTTAACATTTAATCATTCCTAACCATATTATCAACTCTGTTAACGAAGCTATAATTCTAGCCTATGTCATGGCCAGCTCAGAAGCTCGACTATAAATTAAATCGCAAATTAGAAATTGGGTATACCTGTGTGGGAGCGACCTTGACATTTTGCTTCCAGAAATGGAACAAGGAGACTCAAGTAACGTATCATCGAGCAGATTAACCGACCCTGCCGGTGTCTTATCTTCCAATTTGTCATCTGTATGACTTTTTCCGAAGATACTGAAAATTAATTAAAATTATTTCATATCGAAACTTACACAATAAAAGCTGAATAGATAGATATATCAAAAATGCAACTTATTTTTAAGCATTCGAAATATTATACCGGTAATGTTATACTAATATACCTATTTAAATACTTGGGCACATGCCTGACGGGGCCGAATGGTATCACGAAGGTGACCAGACGTGACTGTACCGTAATTTAAATTACAAAAAAGAATAGAATATAAAATAGTACCTATTACCAGATCAGTCAGTTAGTCAGATACAGTCTAATATATAGATAAAGTCTTCAAGTGTTTGAATATTGTTGCATTGCAGTTAACGGAAACTTTTCTATCTTTCTTTATTTCTGAACAGTAGCAATGTAGGAGCATTATTATTATGTGTACTATATGTATGTGATACGAACGCGTTATCGAATAAGGCCAGCGCTACACTCGACGGCAATTCCGTCGGCGATCTGCCGCGCCATCATTCAACCACAACGGACATAATTTAACAAGTAGGTACCTAAAGTAATAGAATGATTCATATTTTGTATGTTGTTTTGTTTGTCTGTTTTAAGTCACAAGTTTGTACCTACATAACGTAAACAAAACCAATACGATCTCTTCTGATCCAAACTTCGTGAGATAGGTACCTATATATTGCTTCAGAATTTAGAATGGAATTGTTCATGCCTGTCGTAGACGATCTGATGTCTCGTTGGCATTACGACGACGTTCCACTTTATCAGATGTATGCTCAAGTTTGCGAAGTCATACTACCAAATAGTTTATTCAACAAAAAAGAAAATTCGGTCACGTACGATACGTACGATACGGTATGAAATTAATGACAACAACAATAGATAACATTTCATATGAGGAGCACACGCGTTATAATATAATACAAACAAATCAAAATGTAGGTACCTTACTAATATATATTATAAAGCCATGTTGAATAGACTATTTGTAGTAAAATTTTAGGATCTACTTATGGCAAGACTTGAAATCAATCAGTTACACAACAGTACGCTTAATGAGGAGACACACTACTTGTTTATCCCGATAGGTGCCGTATCAACGCTGGTGTTGTTTTGCTGTCTAACTTCATTCAAATTGTTAGTTAATTATAAGAAAAAGTCTTTTGTGAAAATAATAATGACACTGTGTCAATGTAAAAATGGGGTAATCATCGTTTCCCTACTGATGAGAACAGACGGAAGCTGTGAATTAAAGCCCTGATTATCCAAAACTGGAAACCAAATTTGTCTGCTAGAACATGTAGCGGCCGTTTCGAAGCTGATGTTTTTTATGTTGAGAGCAGGTTTACTGATGAGTAAATAAGTGTATCTGAACATAACAGATTTAACACATGTATAAACAGTGTCAAAACATACTTAACCTTGCTATATTTTACTGTTTTGACAAGCACCAGCGATGGTGACGCCATCTGAGATTAGTTTTGCTTGTGTCTCCCCACTAGAAGAACATTGTCAGTTAATGTATTGCTGTCATGTCAAAGTAGACTAAGAATACATTTGAATAAAGTTGAGTATTTATTTACAAGCTATTGCAACGCCGCACTCATCACACTGCCACATACGTCAGCAAAACACATGACATGACGCATACGTATAAAAATAAAATGAGTGGACAATATAATAAATGGATAATATAAAAAATTGTAATTATTAGTACTTATACTTTGTTAAAACTTAACCGTTCCCAATTAATGAAAACTAGTTTTTGTATTAAATACCTACCTAGTGTGTAAAAGTAATAACAGCCTGTTTTTGTATTTTAGGAACGTTACTGGCATGAGAAGTTTGAAATTCAATCATCTGTATTAGCATTCTGATTGAGTTGTGAAACCTTAAAAATATCAATTCGTTTTGGCTGAGAGAAACACAACAACTAGTAGCAAAGTTGCTTTCAATATTGTATCATTGTTTATTTTTCGACTTGGTGCTTTCTTAAATCGACTTTTTAATCAAATTTAGTTATAAAACTCAGTACTGGTACATTGACACTAAAAAACATGCACGTTGGCACTTCCGTTGCCCAGGCGGCAACGGTGCCAGCACAATCCCATACCTACTTGCCTACATACATAAGCTCACGCCTTTTTCCCACTGGGGGAGGCAGAGACAACAGCCCGCCATCTGCTTCTGTCTTCACGCGCCTCCACTACCGTCATAAAACCTATCATGCAAGCTCGCCGGTTTAGAGTATCATATAATATATGTTGTACGAATGATAGATACCTACGGCGATATAATTATATTATTTGTATTTCGCACTTCTTCACGGTTCTTTCAAGAGCGAAGGATCAGCTCTTCTCCAAATAGACAGAGTGGCCAGACCTAACAGGCATTGCGTGGTGTCGTGCCTTCTATACAAATATCTACTTCATCGTCTCTTTCCTAACTGAGCTGAATCTATGTATTTTATTTATACTCCTGAATTTATTTATTAAAACTAATATCTACCTACTTATTTACTATTTAGCCGCTAAGTAAAATTAGCGTTGTATCTTCAGACATTGAAACTAATTACGTAATAAAATTTTTAGTTTAACTTACTAGTAAATCTTACAGTTAATACAGGGAACAAAATATTCTTACAATTGAATATTTAAGCAAGCACTATTAAGAATTTTAGGCCCGTCCACATTTTGTCGCAACATTAGAAGCAGGTAATGTGCATAAAGGTACATTCGATGTAGGTATATTTGTATAAATGTGGACGAGCCGACGCGAAGTCTAAAGAAATGAAGTATCTACATATCAAATGTGAAATGTAAACAACAATGAAGGCTAGGACATGCGAGCTCAAATTGTTATATTAACAGATAATTCCGCCGCCATCCAACAGACATAATCATCTTTACAATAATAAGTTTGCAAACGATTAATTAAAATATTGCTTATCATATTTTGCCGAAAACCTCTCATTTAGATGAGAGACTACTATACCAGCAAAATTGTGGTAATTAAAAACAAAACAAAATGATTTAAATTTAGTTACATTAGTCAGTCCTTTGAAGATCGCTTACCAAGACTCAGTGACTAAATTTTGAACAGAGTGGACCTCTCCACTCTGTTCAAAATTGAGGAGAGTGGAGGGTGGATGGATAGATTATGCTAGAAGGTATTGCCGAGGTCTCACAGAGCCTTCGTGACGTCCATCATACCTTTCGCGTTATAAGATTATATTACCTTTATATAAACCAGCTTATTACAAATTCCTATACAGTTACTTCAATCAAAGATTAGAGATGCGATGTTAAAATTGAACATGCTTATCTGGATTTCATAGGTCCAAATTCATATGTGTACTTTAATCCATTTTGCCACCTAATTTTAGCCTTTGAGCTAAATATACAAACACAAGAAAATACGAACAAAAAACATGCTCTTAAATTACTGGTTATTTCTACAAAGATTGTAATATACATATAAATACAATCGATGTCTACATAAAATTATATTGGAAGCTTTCGTGTCCATTAACTAGGAAAAGACTCACCCCATCCCAAAATTGACCTTGTGAAAATTTCTTGGCAAGCTCGCGCTACGAAACCTATGTACCAATTTGTAAGGGTAAAAAATACACCAGTACATAATTAAAGTTTCACAAAAAACATGATTATGTCTCGGAGATTTAGTCTTTTCGAATTGAGATATCTTGCAAAAACTTGTGCCATTGAAATCGATCGAATAGATTTTTTCGAAACATGTAAGAATTATAAATAATGAATTGAAAGTGTGTAAAGTGATTATTAGAAATGAAAGATGCGCACTGAAAAATTAATATATACACATTACAACATTCAATATTTTTGTATAAGGTTATGGCTGTTGATATTTCGGAATATAATTATTCTAATTAATTTTTCAGTAACTCCAAATCACAAACAGGACTCTACTTGATAGCACGAGTGTTACTCAGTAATATTAAAAACATATACCATATAGAAGCAAACTGTTTTACTTACTTGGATCCAAGTGAGCGGCATTTTCGATGGGTCGGTATGAACTTGCCCTGGTGACATGTTCCTTGGAGCCGCAGAGAGCCTGAGCCCGTCTTGTGAGAGGGTGAAATGGTAGTGATGTTAGATGCACCTTGCGAAATTACTTCTTTCACGGATTCTTTGGAGCCGCAACAACTGCCTGGAGGCGACGGTGGCTCCAGCTTTAGGGATAATCTGTAAAAATGCCAAAATTAATACCGAAGTCTAAATTAATCTAACTAGACTATTGCAGTCTATTGCTGGACATAGGCGTCTTCCAATGTATGCCATAGCCAATGCTGCCCTGCCTAAGTCAATTTGACGTACATTTTGATATATTAGGTAAATTATAGCAGCCTTCTCCCAGCCCAATCAATACGCAGCTAAAATCAATAAAGGTTATTTTAACAGGAATGACAAATTTCACACATTTCGATGTGTTAATATGGAGGGATTGATTATTATATTAAGGTACACATATCAGGGCCGTGGCCGGGACGTGACCGATATTGTTATGAGCCCCCGACGGGGCACGGTCCGTCTACGTCCCAGGTACGGCCCTGATGTGTGTAGATAAACCTTTATTATTGTAACGATGTTAACTACGAAGATAATTACAGTGATAAATCCTACTTATGAAATAAATGTGAAAAATTGAAGATGTTCAGATGTTTGTTACTCAATCACGTTCTAAAGATCTGTTCAACGATCTGGATGAATTTTGGTACAGGGATACATTTCAGTTTGGAGTAACAGAAATGCTACTTTTATCCCTGTATGCGAACAGAATTCTACGCTGGTGAAGCCGCGGGCCGCAACTAGTATAATATGAATGTAAAAAATATGAAGTCAGTCCAAATTTAAAGCCGGGTACTGTAGATTATTTAGATATTATGTGAATAAATTTCTATAACATGAACAGCGAATTCCTTTATAACGTTCAGAAAGACATCAGTTAATGGAATCAGTATCAGTAGGTAGTCATTTTCTGAGTATGTTGTGTTATCAAAACACTACATTATGTATGCTCATAAAATTATATTATGTACTTCTTATCATCATTGCTGACACAAACAAGACAGAAAATAGAATATTTATTAGTAGCCCGAGGACAGTACTGCTTGTTTCATCTGAAGTGACGTTATAAACGTATGATATTTATCTATTTTTTTATATAAATTATGTACAATAATTTCTTTATAATGTACCTACGTTATAAAACTGGAACATATGGCGTATTTTCGTGCGTGCCTCGCTATAGGGGAGGGGGATACGTCGAGGTTTGGGGCCAAGGCCGGTCGGCGTCCCAGGGATTTCCTTTCTATGACGCACCTGGTTCCCCGACCATATGGCGGATGTGGGAGGCACCGTTTCGTCGGTTTAAACCCGATTACCTACTCACCCATGTACCCTTTGTAACATATTTATTGCTTCGTAATTTTGACCCCAGTGGCTTTAGAATAAGATACCTTTACGATTTATTATAATAATATGGTTTACGAGCATTAAGACATTGAAGATTAGTGTTTCATCTGAAATTAATAGATTAGCTATAGGCATACTTTACTTACTTATATTGATCATCCTCCAGAAATTTCTGAAGCTCTTCAATATAGCGCACACTATTCAAATAGTTGCCTACGTGAGGCACCGTTGCAATATCGTACTCTGACGTTTGATATTTTTCGAGAGCCTTCAATACTACGGTCATTTTTGTGACACGATGGGGAGATCCCGCGGGATGCGCTATGTCTATATAAACCAGATCTGTTAAGAAAATACCTGTAAGAAAATATTGTGGTAAGACTTGGGAGAATTCAACCAGGTCACACGATGAGCGTTAACCACCTTTATGAACCCTTGCACAATGGATCTACTTGCCATTGATTGATAAACCATTAGTGCAGATATGTGCGGAGGCATCAAAGCTTTAGTAGGTAATGTGAGGAGAAAATCATTGTACAAAATCACTGATACTAATGCATGATATGATTGATATTTACTATGTTGTAACAATAAACAAAAGGTGTGCCAGCAGTATAATATCAAAAATTATTTTTTAAATAAATGTAAAGGAACACTCACCAAGATATGGTATACATGGTAGAGGAATACATTTTAAATATTCCCTTAAGGCAGTCCAGTTATCTTTTTCACCAAAAAGTTCTGCAAGTTTGTCAAACTGCTGTTTATCCTTCTTTGATAGACATGCCCAAGTTTTTGTCAGCCTGAGGAAAAAGATGAGATCATTTCTTAAAAATATACTAACGTAACAAATACCAGCATGAAATGAAAAAATATTATTCAAGTTAAACGGTTTTAAATTGTATTGTCATCAGAACTAAAGACTTCTGCCAAATATCAGACCAATCAGACAACTGAAAGGAGGTCAAATTTCAATTAATAGATTTGACCCAATGATATTATATATGTAAAAAGAGGCAGATATGTCATTAGAGCGCGCCTGGTGAAGACGCGAAAAAGTCCCAATTGGGACATTTTGTCTTTAGTACATGTCTTGCAAACGCCAAGTTGACACGCGTGTAATTTTGTAAAGCGCTTATTAAAATTGCAATAAAAATGCCATCGTGTGTTTTTAAAAACCGTACAAATTACGACACTAAAATTAATAAAATACAAGGGATTTCCTATCACATGTAAGTACATACAATATTACCGATTTATTAGTGTATTTTAATAAAATTTGTTTAATAATATTTTTAAAATAATGGCGGCGGTGAAACGCGATAAAAACGAGACAGAGATACTTTTTGATGTGAGAATTATAGCTATCCTTTTTACTCACGTGCCTATCCCATCTTTCGTACTACTTATCGCTAATTGACAACTATTGTGCAGTTCATAGTTATGTCATAGACAGTTGGATCAGATTTGAGAAGTCAGTTACTATGAACATAACGTATCTTGTGTAAAAAATCATTGATTTGACCCAAACAAACAGGTCAAGTTAAAATAATAAAACTGTTTAACAAAAAACAGGTTTTGTATTAACACACAAGTAGCTTTTAAACACCTGCTAAACTGTGTCTACGGTACTGGGGCTTTATCTGAGGGATGAAGGTCTACACTGTGTTTAGTTTTCACTCTTCCTCAGCTGAGTGATACTAAACTGAATGGTTAATAGCACGTCATGGTAAGGCCCCTGTCTGTCTCTGTATCTCATCCCTAACATTAAGCAATTCCAATACAAAATGTTCTTACCTGTAAATACTAGCACTGTGCAAAGCAGAAATAACAGCAAACAAAGAATGTAAATTATTCAGTTCATGTAGTTTTTTGCCTACTTTAATAAAATGTGCCAGGATTTCTGCTCGAGCTTTCGGAGATTTACCATTTAATATTTCTTGTACAGTCCAGAAACTGACCTGGTAACAAATAATTGCTTTTTAAATACTAGTAATAGGACCACGGATTTGTGAAATTTATATATATGGAAAGTAAAATATTCCATGTTGCTAGGTCTCCATTCCTCTACTGCTATCTTCTACAATAAAAGAGTGGAATACTCTTGACTGTGTGCTGACCGACGATTCTAGTTGTTCACAAAGAGGCCATACATAAATAACGTGACATGAATATCATTGTCTTTTAACCCCCACCCCAATCCTTGTGGCCACATCCAGCTGGCCACATTTGTGAGGCTCAACCATCCCTAGTGTGACATCTAATATCATGCAATTTTATAGTTAAAACAATGTGGAAAAGAGGTGTTTACTACCCCTTCTCTAGAAGTGACAGACTCTTGTTGCTAGGCAAGGGTTAGGCAGTATATATTGTGGGCAAAGAGAATATACTGTAATCGAAAGTTATCTGTATAATCTTACCCTATTAAATCGCTTAGTGAATGCCACAACATTAGGGGCAACTGTCAATTTGTTCAATTTATTCCACCCACATGTAGTCAACTCCTCAGGCTTTATAGATTTGAAACAAGGTAAATCAAGAAGAGTCAATTGGTTTGCAATATCCTCAGGAGTGATACGAAGTGCCGAGCAGACTATTTCATCCCACGATTGGTTGATTGATGATGCGGGTGGCAAGCTGCTTGTTTTGTATTGGTATATAGGATCATGCTGTCTGCCATTTCCACTGTCTCCATGTCTGTATAAAATAGAAGATTTTATAATATTACATACTATAATGTTATATCAACTTTGAAATATAATATGTAAACCATACCCATAATTATAATAACATGCACAGTCATCTTTAGCTATGGATTTTTGGCTGTTCATAGGAATGTTAGATGTTTTTTTATTGTTGTGTTTGCATGGAGGTTTATTTTCCAGTGGCCAGTTCTCTTCATCTTCATGCTGAAACATCAGTACTAGATATAATATACACATACATAATTATACTGGCTGTCTCATTTTTAAATAATAAATTTGCCTAATATTAATAAAAAGTAATAAGCTTATTACACTAGTCTGAAAAGCACTGGTGGCCTAATGGTTTGATATGTGGGGTTTACAAAAGAGAAGCAGTGATTCCATTACAAAACTGACTCAGTCCAAACTCCTAGTCACATTAGAATTTTGGGTTTGTTAAAAAATCTGCTGTTGCCACTGCTATGTGAAATTTAGTGCGATAATCATGTGGCCATTGTTAACTATGCCACAATGTCTGTCCAGCTCCAAACCAGAAGATAAATACCATAAGCTTAGAGTGTAGAGTGAGAAAGGAGGATGTTACATCTCCCAAACTATTCCGAAACCGAGTACAAAGCTACGATAATTATGATATATTGTGTAGTTGCATTTATATTATAATTTCAATTTAATAAGTTCAAACTACAAACAAGGAACATTATGGCATATGAAGTGCACTGTATTCAAAAATTCTATACAGGTTCATCCCGTCAGAGTTCCAGACATCCAAGACAGTCAAAGTTACATTCCACACCGGCTCACTAAATAATAACAAGCACAGAAAACAGTTCATAAAATATTTTCATATTTTGAATATTTACAAACAACTTCCCTGTTTGTGTGTTTGTGAATCCCCACCGATACCACCCCCGCAGCCAGACTAAAACCACACGCCATCTTGGGTCTTCAAGCACAAGAGTGTGAGGTGACCCAAAAGGCATTTTCCCTAGCAAATCTTTACTATCACCTCCTCATCAAAATGTCTACAGCTTTAACTTTGCTACCATTTTTTTGTACCTGGCCATGGGTAGGCCTGATTTATTTTACACACTGTGGCGATTGTCTGCCCATGAGTTTATGATATTTTCTATGCCACCTAAACTATTTCAGTGAGGGGCAGCGATTGAACTATGGACCTTCATTAATTAGTTAGCCAATGATGATTTTAGCCAGACCTATACACACCATACTGTCATCACATACTTACATATAACTAAATATGAATTTTATAATGACCAACTATATGTTATGTAAATTTACCAAATAAACCTACCTCAACAATTCTTAGGACAGCCAAACTATCACTCAAAATATCCCGCGGCATGTTGGCCTTACTAGCATGTACTGTGAGAAAAAACAATACTTAATGAGAACAAGGAATAGGTACCTATATATTACGTTAGATACACATTTATTCTTTAAATTATAAACGCCAGCTTCAAAGCAGCTATCCAAAAGATTAATTTACATTATCTTTAGAATACATATTTATTTGATAAATTTCGAAGCAATAAATTATGGTAAAAAATTTGTTGTGAGGTCACAAATTATAAATTTGTTTACCTGCAATCAATATCCTTCTGAATTTATATTATTGCATATTATCGTAGACTGTGATGTGGAATTAATTGCTAAATTCTCAAACACAAGTTAACAGCAAACCATAATTAAATTAGCGCTCATAACTAAGTCTGACCTTTATGATTATTCCTTGTTGGTTTTCTTCATACATATTTATTTCACATTTAAACACTATATATCATTACATACCATGGCATACGTTGCAGTATCCAACATATAACGAAACTTATATTCAATTAAATTATTAGTTATACCACTAAAATGAAACGAAACACTACTCTTTTATCATAATATTAGATTTTGCAGTAAATTGAACATGAACAGTGGATGGAGATGGATTCTTTGGAACTGTATGAGTGTTACAAGACCAAAAAATGGATTGACATTTTTTAACTAAATTTTTTTTTACTACTCTGTCTAAAAAAAGCTGGACCTTCAAAAACGCGGCAAATTTAAAAAAATTAGGGCTGGTATCACCAGTTATAGTAGGATAAAAACATTTTGATCTTGAAATAAAAGTAAGTACAGTCATTTTGGGTAACTTTGAACATTTTTAACGGATTATTAATGCATACTCTCTGATTATATTTATTACATCTTTATTTTATAGAATAAATAGTGTTCTTTTCAGTTGGTTTATGTTTCTAAACCAACAAATTTATGGAAAAAACACAAAAACTGCCCAAAATTTGCCCCAAAACTCACGTTCAAAGTTAGCACGAGTTTTGGGTAACTTTGAATATATATTTTTTTGGATTTTAAAACCTTTATTATCCAAACATTTTAAGATTTGGATAAAATTGAATGATGTATTCTTGTAAAAAAAAGTCCAATCTATTAAAATCATGACTAACTTGACGTACCTACCTGTGAAAAATAGCGAGGTCTTGCCATATGAAACAAGGTGGACCAATTTAGTGAAAAAAAAAACATTGTTATTTTTATATTTTCTAATAAAGTAAGATATAGCTTGTCTATTTAGTCGTGAAAAGAATGTTTGAGGAAACTAACATTAAACATGTGAGTGGCAACACCAAACATAAGTACGTCAGTTGTCAATACTATCGACGAACTATAGTTTTCTTCTCTTATTTTTAATTGTTTTCATTAAACTGCAATACATTGAGACCAAACTACGCATAAAAGGTTGAGAAATGAGTAAAGGAAATCAGAGTGGTGCGTGGGAAGTGATTTTCAAAGTTTTCCAGCAATGAATCACGGATTACTAAGCTGGACAATTTTATGGGATTTGGAGGACGTTAATGAGCGAACAGCATCTTTGATGGGTATGTAATCATGTTATTATTTGTTTTGAATCTGTCTGAACTTACAAATTTACTGAATTTACGATTTGAAGGCAAAAAAGGCAATGTTTACATTGCAAATTTTTAGGTTAGATTTAAAACTGTCAGTAGGTTATTTTTATAGTGCGATCAAAATTTTTGATATGATGGTACAACTCGTTCAATCTGTACCAATTTTTTATTTGAATTAATTGCTTCAAGTCAATAACTTGTTGCCATTCAGTAATTAATTATTAAATTATTATTTTTACTCTTTACAGGAAAATCAGAGTATAGTTGGCGGATAGTTAACAAAGGTTTTAAGAATGATGGAAAGTTTGAAACTCCTGGGAAACACATGAAAGGTCGGCTGAAGAAAGAAATGGATAACTTTAATATTTGTGGTGACAGTGGTGACTGTACTGCTGAAAGTGGCGATGAAACGCATTTCAATATTTAATATTTAAAATCCGGAGTGATTATTCTTTGTAACTGATTGAATTTATTAAATGATTAAGTTTGAGTTTGAACTAACTTTATTCTGGATCTGGTTCAATAACTTTATTCTAGATCTGGTTCAAAACTTTATACTGCACCTGGTTTAATAAATAAAACAGAAACAATATTATGACTGCATAATGTGTTTTATTTTATTAACTCATTTTACTAGGAACGAACTTCTAGTATCAAGATCATTTTAGTCGCACTATATAGGGTTGCTACATGAAGTTCAGCAGCGCCCTCATTTAATTTCACGACTTTATAGACAAGCTATAAGTAGGAACATAGTGCACAACATAATAAATTATATGTTTATTTGGTTATCAGATGAGATCAAAATCGTAATGATTGCTAATAATTTTTCTGGACATTTTATTTTTTAAAGAAAACTAATCACCTTTCCATGAACAAAATACCATCGTCTATACGAATTTTTCCACCTTTTTAGGGCCAAATGGCAAAAAACAGAACCCTTATAGATTCGTCATGTCTGTCTGTCTGTCTGTCCGTCCGTCCAGCCATCCGTCCGTCCGTATGTTACACACCCACTTTTCTCCGAACCTATAAGGCCTATGCGGTTGAAACTTGGTAAGTAGACGTATTCTGTGAACCACATTAAGCATTTCACACAAAAATAGAAAAAAGCAATCAATTTTAGGGGTCCTCATACTTAGAACTGAAAATTTTTATAAGACACGAATAACTTTGAACCATTCAATGTTACCCAAATTACTTCGATTTTGATCGTCGTTACAACTTTATCAGTTTTAGACAATTTATGTAACACCATGTACGGACAGCGATTTAAAAATAATAAGTTTTTTAGTAGAATTTAAAGATAAACACCAAACATACCTGTTTACAGCAAGTTTTGTACAAATAATTCCGATATTAAATTCAACTAACAAACACTGCTAAAAACTTCACTCGAAAAAGGCGGTTAAATTACAAAATTCTGACTTTGAAAGCCTAATGTTTTACGTTACGTTTGTTAAAAAACATTATGGCGATCCGTTTAGGCAGTTATAATATTGAAACAATAAAACATTTGCATCAAAGAAATTTTTAAATCTTTTTCACAACTTTATTCAAAGTTACACTGCGATTCAATGTTACCCAAAATGACCGTACCTATTATAGTTTAACTGGTATTTTTAAAGAATTTCATTGCGATTGATTTGGTGTCATTATTATTTATATTTTGATTTCTTTATTAAATACTATCCATTGTCCACGACTTCGCCTGCGTGGGAGTTTGATAGTGTGGGAATATCGGGGGAAAAGGTAGCAGGTTTATTCATGTTGAAATCCCCACGAATACCACCCCCGTTGGCCATCAGGGATGGTTACGTCGGAATTGAAACGACTAAAACCGCAGATAATAGACTAAGACTAGCAGCTGTTGCCTGCGTGAAATTCTGATCCCTTTCCCGCTAGCCTTGGGAATATATTTCTGGGACAAAATGTGGCCTATGAACGTGTGCAAGACATTTTGCCTGTGTTATTCTAGACTAAAAACTATCTTCAATCGGGCAGGAATCAGACGAAATTCATTTATTAGATTTTTTTTATTAATTATAATCAAAATCAGATTCCAAATATTCTTCACCATCATCTGAGCTGCTTGATCCATCATCAGTCACACTTATAAATTAATTATATTAATTAAATAAAATATTGTCGAAAAGTACAAGTATCTAATACAAAAGAAAATATTTTTGGATATCGCATCTGAAACACGTTAAAATATCCTTTGATGTGAATACATATAGCTTGTCTATAAAGTCGTGAAATTAAATGAGGGCGCTGCTGAACTTCATGTAGCAACCCTAAATAGTGCGACTAAAATGATCTTGATACTAGAAGTTCGTTCCTAGTAAAAGGAGTTAATAAAATAAAACACATTATGCAGTCATAATATTGTTTCTGTTTTATTTATTAAACCAGGTGCAGTATAAAGTTTTGAACCAGATCTAGAATAAAGTTATTGAACCAGATCCAGAATAAAGTTAGTTGAAACTCAAACTTAATCATTTAATAAATTCAATCAGTTACAAAGAATAATCACTCATCATCATTCTCTGAACCTTTTTCCCAACTCAGTTGGGGTCGGCTTTCCAGTCTAACTGTGATGCGGCTGAACTTCGATATTTTCCGTGGAGCGACTGCCATCTGACCTCCACAACCAATGGTCATTATGACCAATGGCGATATCGAAGTTCCAAGTTAGACTGGTTGGACTTTTCTGGGCTCCAACTACCCGTAACGACTGCCATAGATGTTTGTATGGCAACCGGGACCGACGGCTTAACGTGCTCTCCGAGGCACTAATAAACCTGCGATAAATACACACATAACTTCGAAAAGCATCGAAAAGTCATTGGTGTGTGCCATGGTGAACCTGGGATCGAACCCGAGACCTCGTCTCAGCAGTCCATTACCCAGACCACTAGGCTACCGCGGCGCACAAAGAATAATCACTCCGGATTTTAAATATTAAATATTGAAATTCGTTTCATCGCCACTTTCAGCAGTACAGTCACCACTGTCACCACAAATATTAAAGTTATCCATTTCTTTCTTCGGCCGACCTTTCATGTGTTTCCCAGGAGTTTCAAACTTTCCATCATTCTTAAAACCTTCGTTAACTATCCGCCAACTATACTCTGATTTTCCTGTAAAGAGTAAAAATAATAATTTAATAATTAATTACTGAATGGCAACAAGTTATTGACTTGAAGCAATTAATTCAAATAAAAAATTGGTACAGATTGAACGAGTTGTATCAAAAATTTTGATCGCACTATAAAAATGACCTACTGACAGTTTTTAATCTAACCTAAAAATTTGCAATGTAAACAATGCCTTTTTTGCCTTCAAATCGTAAATTCAGTAAATTTGTAAGTTCAGACAGATTCAAAACAAATAATAACATGATTACATACCCATCAAAGATGCTGTTCGCTCATTAACGTCCTCCAAATCCCATAAAATTGTCCAGCTTAGTAATCCGTGATTCATTGCTGGAAAACTTTGAAAATCACTTCCCACGCACCACTCTGATTTCCTTTACTCATTTCTCAACCTTTTATGCGTAGTTTGGTCTCAATGTATTGCAGTTTAATGAAAACAATTAAAAATAAGAGAAGAAAACTATTTAATAACTCGACTCGACGATAATATTTGACAACCACTGACCTGAATGTTGACAACTGACGTACTTATGTTTGGTGTTGCCACTCACATGTTTAATGTTAGTTCCTCAAACATTCTTTTCACGACTAAATAGACAAGCTATAAATCAGACCAATATTACCGTACATAGGACTAGGTATCTAAAATGCTCAAAATATATTATGCTCTATACACGCAGTGCAGGTTTCTTGGGTAGTCTTTTGACGATAGCACGGGGTGCGACAGCACTGGACGAGCTCAAATTCACCATAACATAACATAACATAAACTCACGCCTATATAGGCGTGAGTATACCGAAGGGGTAGGCAGAGGTGCTAGCGCCCACATTTCGCCAGTTTATGTTTAGGTCCCAATGTAGGTAATAGGTGGCGAGCCTATTGCCATTAACCGGGCACTTATAAACCAATTCACCAATCATAGATTATTGCAAAACCGAATTGCAAACCCGCTCGGGCCAGGACGTCGTTTGTCTCGCGAATTATGACAGTCCAAGATAATGTTTTGAGGTATAATCTTTGATGCTCTAAGCAATCTTACACCCCGGCAACTGAAGACTTAGGTAAGTCGGCGTGCGGTTTTTATCAGGTCTGAGTCAGTCAGAAAAAAGGAATTTGAAGCGGAATTCGAAATCCACGCGGGCGGGGCCGCGGGCAACAGCTAGTTTTTTTATACAAATACCTACAGGCGTGGAACTCCCTGCCTAAGAATTCGGGTAAAAACTTCCCCTTTGTTTTATGATCGTAGGAAGCTCCACCGGAATCTCGCGAGCACTCAGTAAGTGAGTCTAGCAGTAAAGTTGTCCTAAATTGCATAATTGCTGTGATTTTGACCAGAAACTTTGTTCCAAATTGGCGCCTGAAGCTCCACCGGAATCTCTTTTTTATACCTACTCAGTGCATCTAAACCAGAAAGCTTCAATGGGCTTATGAAAGGATGTTAGAATTGGAACAATGTGAAAGATATAAAATAAAATACAACAAAAGCTCCACATAAAGAGTATAAAATACATTTATTTTCATAAATAGGTAATAATTTTGTATATCACACAACATTTATTGTACGGCGAATAATACCTACCTACCTATAAACAGAAAACACCCGCCTATCTATCATTCCATAATTTGAGAGTTTGTATTGGCGTGTGGTGGTGGTAATTACACGAAACGGCACTTGCATTATGCTTGTGCACGCTCGACGCAGCGCATATCCTAAGGCAAAGATAAATAATAGGTAAATACAAAAGAAAACAAACCTTCTTAGCAGTCGGGTAATACCATGTTCACAGAATGTTCTGATGCAAGGATTCGTTAAAATCGGATATTAGGTATAATAAACATCAAAAATCCGATATTTATTATCCTACTTACATAGGTATTATAAAGTATTAATGAAGTATTATAAATGTGAAAGATTGTGAAGAGGTGTAAATTTGTGGTTTTGTTCTATATAATTTTTTCTGCCAAAAGTGTAAAAGGTACAAAACTTAAGAGATGTTTCACAAATGTATGGACCCTGGGCCCGAAAATTGTACACTACATAGAAAAAATGCTAGGCAATGTAGTTTTCATTTTTGACTATTCAATTCTTATAATATTGCCTCGTATTATGGGCGGAATTTAACTATAAACACATTCTTGCAAAACATCAAACATCATCATTCTCTGAACCTTTTCCCAACTCAGTTGGGGTCGGCTTTCCAGTCTAACTGTGATGCGGCTGAACTTCGATATTTTACGTGGAGCGACTGCCATCTGACCTCCACAACCAATGGCGATATCGAAGTTCCAAGTTAGACTGGTTGGACTTTTGAGGGCTCCAACTACCCGTAACGACAAAACAAAAAACAAACATGGCGGACTAAAAAATGTTGGTGTACCTAATAAAAATGTACTCATATTTTATTAATTTATGCCCTTGAATTTCGGAGGCGAATAAATATAATTGTATTTTGCCAATAACCGGTACTATTTCTCTTTTTTTCTGTATTGTGTAGGTACAATTAGGGGGCCCCTAGTAGGTAACTACCTATTTATTACAAAATTAATAAATTCGAGTCAAATAATAATCAATTTTTACTTACTTACTAATTAACCAAATTAAAGTTACAACATATGTATAATAACAGTCGAACTAACACCTACTACCGGTCAAATTAGGCACGCGCAGGTATGTACGAGGGTTCCCTTAGCGTATGTTTTGATTTATAATTTTATGATTTATTTTATTTATCATTATTATTCTAATACAATAAAGAGCTAACCGTACACACATTTAGATAGATACATATTATGGTGACGCACTGAAATTTCTAATAAGATTGCTACTTGCAGAAAATTATCTTAACTTCATTGTATTTTTTTGTTGAATGTAGGTCAGGCAGGATAATACCTAAATATCAAGATTATAATGATGTATTCGCTGATAAATCAGCGAAACCTCGTTCAAAGGGACCTTCAAGCAGTAAAACCTTTGGATGGCGGTGATGGAAATCATTAGCTAAAATTTTGAGAAAAGCTCACATTGGCAGCGATCGTCTTATGGCTTTTATAAATTAAGTAGAAAATTCAATACATCTTTACGAAGAAAGTTACACAGGATAGAATACCAATGAAATTTAAATAAAGATGTACAGTTTAACTGTTTGCATGATTGGCACACTTAAGCTGGGTAACTCCAATGAGCTAGTTTATGAACCCTATCTCTTCAGACTTAGGTAGGCAGGTCTCTGACTATACTAAGTATCTAGGTATAGTAGTCTTCAACGGTTCGAAAAATACGCTATTTTACAAAAAATACTTTATAAAACTACTTTTGTTACAAACATTATTTATTCTTACACTAATACTGATACATGTTATTACTGAAAAAGATTATTGGACAATGGGGTAATTTATTGTGAAGCCTATAATCTGTTTCATTTTACTGGTATTGGTATCGCCACGCAACTTCAGCTTGCACTTAGATGCGCAGTAAGATGTTTGGGTCTCTTCGGTGGGTGGTAAGGGCGGGGCGCGGCGGCGCACATCAATCAATCATAGATTATAACTGCTGCACGGGCCCGTGTGATTAACCAATCACACGGACCCGTTGATGCTGCCGCGTAACAGCTGATGTTTGCAATGTTTACATCTTTCAAAGTCAAACGTTAACGTTAGCTTCCACACATGCGCGCCGTTAATTTTTTCTTGGCAATGCACATGCGCGAAGTTAACATCTCCACGCCGATCTTAACTCAAGTTGCTTGGCGCGACCTATAAATATAACTTTCCATATAAATATGGAAGCATATATTATATACTTATAACATAATATTATGCTCAAATATTTTCCCTACGGGATAGGCAGAAACAACAGACCGTCATCTGCTTGTCTTTGCATAGGTACTTCACGCGTTACCTCTACGGTAATTTAAGCCTTTCATGCAAGCCCACGGGTTTCGAGTGCTAATAATCTGTCGATTCTGCTAAAGGCAAACCTAACCACTGTCATGCCACTGACACTAAAATGCTATTTAATTGTAGACTTTACTGTAATACAGTCTAAAATTAAATGAAAAGAATTCATAAAAACTTTTTCATTCTCTCTAAAAAATATTAGTTAATTTTAGACTTTAATCTATCTATATAATATAAATTACTTTAATCTGACTTTTTTTGAAGTGTCAGTGGCATAACAGTGGGTTGTTTTAACAGAATCGAGGCCCTGCCCTTTTTGCAATAACTCATGAATTTGGTCAGTATATACTTTGCGAGGTCGACCCCGGCTTGTCTGCCCACTTACATGTTGTGCCTTACATATTACTCTTTCAGGCCGCACCATTCTCATATTATATCAGTTTTCCTCTTCCTATCAACTAACCTTACTTCACATATACTTCGCAAAAACCGCATCTCAACTGCATTCACTCTACTTTCATGCTTTTTCTGCCATACCCATACATATATGGGTATGGCAGAAAAAGCATGAAAGTAGAGTGAATGCAGTTAATACTTGAATATTTCATACAAGCTTCCATATTCCATAGAATATGGAAGCTTGTATGAAATATTCAAGTATGATGTCATACTTATTTAAATATCAAACAATAATAATTTTCACAATTTTTTTTTGCAAAAATCGCAACAAAAACATCAACATTTTTGTTTAATAAATTACCCACATTTCATGTATACAAAGGTTACAAGTTACTTTCTATTATAAGTTTATCCATTTACCATGTTTAAAAAATAGTAATCTTTTCTAAGATAAGATTATGGTAACAAGTGAAACTGGATAACAAGTTTCCTGTTTTAAAATATACAGATAATGAGATCTATAAATCTCTCTTGCAATATGAAATCAATTCTAACTGATTACTATAAAATTATTACATTTACACAGTTATTCCAACATTATAAAACACCAATAACAATAGGTAGAGTGATTTGAGATAATGGTATATAAATGTATTTCTAAAACACCTAGCTGCCTGTAAGTTTATTCAGAGATAGCCTGTAGCTATCCGATAGATTTAAGCCTCTCCAGTTCTTTGAGTTCTTTATCATAATCTTCTCTAACTTTCTTACATTCTATTTGCAGGTCCTCAAATTGGCTCTGAAAAAGACAATTAGATGATTATTAGAAAGTAAATCTTAACAGTGGAAAATTTCAGTAATAAAAATTATTCCAATGTATCAATGATCAGATGCTAAACTGTGTGGACCTGTCCAAAATTAAAAATCTAGATGCAACTATGCAACTACAACACATGAAGAAAATGACATATGGAAAATTCAGTCTAATTGGAGCTAATGTATTCATCTATTGACCAAATTCATATATGAAACTAATTGAAGGTTTACTTCTACAGGTATTATTTAACAATTTACAATCTATTCAAATCATTTATTAATGTTGTGAAAATAGGTTGATGGCAAAATTGATGGGTTTGAAATTGATTAATGGGATTGAAAGATGTTGTTTATAGCATATTAGATAAATTTGTACAATACATACCATGTTCTGCTGATAGTCATACAAAATATTGTACAGAAAACAATCATACAATTTATTGAACTTATATTATAATGATAATGAAGTATAAATATTCTAAGGCATTTCTCCCTATCTGGACTGAAAGCCTAGTTTAATTAGCCTGTGTTATGGGTTCTTGACTGTGAGAAGACATACAGTAAATAATCATCAGTATTAAGTACCTAACTATAATATTCACCTGACAAATAGCAGCTTGCTGTTTCATAGCGACGCAACTGTCCACAATGTCCTTGTACCTGCCCTTCTCTAATTCATGGGCTTTCTGAGTGTCCGTCAACAGCTTATCAATATGGTCTTTATACTCGGTTACCACTAGAATGACATAAGATGTAAACCAATTCAAAATTAATGAGTAGTTACATTTAAAAATGTTAACAATATAACCCAATTGAACTAAATTATATTTAATGACTTAGATAGGAAAAAAGAAGGGATTGTGGGTTCACTTCCCATGCTGCAAGTTCTCTTTTGCCAATCTAAACCATAAGGAAAAGTTAGCATACTGTTATTTAAAAATTTCATTAAGTACCTATGTTATTTGTGGTACTTATTACATACTATTACATATTATAAAATTGTAAATAGTTAGCTGTGTCTGTACATTGGAGATTTAAAAAAAATACTTGGGTTGTCATTATGAATGATTTTGAACACAAAAATATATTTTTTAAGTTCTTGTCTGTCTATTTGTTCATGATGGATGCAAAACTACTGAATGGATTTAGATGCGGTTTTTTCTATTAGAAAGATCTTGGTCAGACTAAAAAGCTGCCGTAATTCGGTTGTAATTGGTTAAATAGAACCAGATATATAACCAAAATCGACAAGCCATCGCCCAAGCGGAGCTGTGGGCATCAGTTAGTATATTTCAATAAACGGACTGTAGTTTTTGCTTACCATTTAGTTGATATTTAATAGAAGTTAATTCAGTGAAACAGCGTTCACCAGACGACTGAGCGCTCTTGTAAGTGTATTGTAAATGGTTGAGGTAAATATATACACTTAGGAGTAAAACGACAATTAAAAGTACGAATACTTTCTCTTTAGATTTAAAATACTGTAGTGATATTGACATTTTTACAAGCAGATATTGTAAAATATTAAATTTATGTAGGTACCTTTCACTCGTTATTTTACGTAAAACATTATTTTATTATTAAACAAAAACAAAATCTGTTGTTTTTTTTAAGATCTGAGCTGCAGCTGAGCTGAGCTTAATAATTATTTTATTTAATCCAATCGCAAAGAAGGTTAAAATATTCTTAAATCGATATTTGATATCGATAGGTACTATAATAATCGGTACCTATACGAGTACGATGAGATTTTGATATTGTTGATATCAAAAAATACGAATTATTTTCGTAGTAAGGAGGTATCAAGTAATTATACTGAATTGCACTGATTACTGAATGTCAAAAATATGAAACGAAGGCATATTCATAATCATAATAGGTATATAAAAAATGTTAAAACAAAGTCAAAGCAGACAATCCGTACCTTTATACAATCAAATCAAATCAAATCGATTCAATTATATGTATCGAATTCATTGTTTGCAGAACGTTGTTTATTGATGATACTGGGTGTTTTCAAAGAACGTATTTAATAAAAACAATTTCGTCTGTCAAAACAACGAACAATATATTACAATTAATTTAACAAATATATTTTAACTCTCTGTAGACATCTGTCTACGTACTTATCCTATTTCCCATTTATAAATCCAACCATATGCAATAATCAAAATAATAAGTTATAGATGAAACAAAACATACTTTCTAAATGCGCAGTACAAAAATAAAATAAAATTATAACGGAACAACACATACGCCACCGTACGCCACGGAAACTTCTGCGCCATCTAGTAGGGACTTATCGTACTTAACAATGGCAATGATTCAGCATTGTGAGTACAGATGGTTCTATACAGAACATTTTTTTTATAATACGTAGCTGGCAGACAAGCACACGGCCCAGCTGATGATAAGCGGTCACCGTGGCCTATGGACGTGTGCAACACTAAGGGTTTCACACACGCGCTGCCTATCTCGAGCAGCGGAGGGCTAAGATTTACAGTTTTACAGGATTACAGGAATTTACAGAATTACAGCAACAATAACCCTAGGCGCAAACTTGGCGACAGGCGACAGCGATAACGGATTAACGGATCTGGCTGTTTGGTATAGGGATAGATTATAGCATGGTGCAACACATACTTTGTATTCCTGAATTAGGATTCCATGGAACGCGGGAATGGGAACAAAATTTCAGGCGGGCGAAGCCGTGGTCTACAGCTAAGTAGCACTAATTATAAACATGAATACCGATTTATGAGTTTGTTACTCTTTGGAAGCACTTATTGGTAAAGTTTATTCACCAATTGAAAGGTCCCCGGTGGACATAGACTTAGTTATTGCATTGCGTGTTTGTGTCCAGTGAAGGGCGCAGGTAGGCCCCTCCACGCGGTGCATCCAGGCAACACAGACGACAGCGTCTCTAATTATTTGCCAGGGAGAAGTTGCCGCCTCCAGCAAATGTCAGCCAAGGCGGGAGTGGCCCTCTAGAGGGCTGCTCGGAGGCTAACCACGTGTCTCTCTAACTAGCACAGTGCACAGGGCACAGTGGAGAGCAGGTGGATCGTGAGCTGGTTCTCATTTGGATCGTTTTGTTAATTTTACGACAGCCGCTTAACCTCTCAAGGTCCCGTCTGGCGCAGGGGGCCAGAACCTCGTTCTTTGTTTAGCTAGCAGGTGCACCGTCTATCAGGTGAGGCTGGCTTACCCCGAATATGTTGAAAGGGTCCTGTACATAGCGTAGGTACCCTTTTTGTACATCCTATATAACGACAAATTGAAGTTGATACAAAACAGTACAAATCAAATATCAAGGATCTGCGTCCCTTAAGTTTTAACCGTAACACATAAATATTTGTCAACATTAATAAATTTTAATGCTTTTCAAGATGGCTATTATTTTTTCAGTTATAATAAATATAAAAACTAACATAAAAAAACGGAACTTGGCGATATGAACGCCCAGGCTACGAAAAAATCTACCATCTTTGGTAGTTGAACTTGCTCTCGCTTAATACATTATTTAGGCTCTTACTGAAAGCGATTTAAGCTTCAAAATTTAACAAAGAAATAGTTCGACACAAGTCGTTGGAATAACACGCATGCTTTGAAGAAAAAATGTCCGTTGAAGGATCTAATTAATGTTCCGTGACATATGAAACGCTACCGTCCGCCTCTCTTACAAATTTCTCCATAAATTATATTTTAAATGTGACAATATGTTTGCATAGAGATAGTCCTTATTGCTTGACTTTAAGGTTCTGAATTGGAATACTTCGGTTACAAATGACGGTGAGAGCTGATGATTTAAATGCCGTTGGCAACATGTATGACAGGATTTTTTCCATTTTACTAAAGCAGACAGCTTGTCGCCTATACCGGATGTCTGGACACGCTGACCTCCTTAATGTCTCGAGAGGCCGAACCTTTTTGCTCGTTCTATCTACACAAAAAATAGCTTTATAAATTTGGTTTGGTTTTATGGCAATTAATAAAAAATATTAGGTAAATTATTGATACATTTGTTTCAGTATAATATTATTAGGATGATGAAATGACACAAACGAGAATAGAGAGAGAAAGAGAGAGAGAACGAGAGAACCATCTACTTTTTATACCTGGAATAAGAGATAAAAATTTGTTACTCCAGCCTGGTTCGTTAGCTCGTTTAGGCGCAATACAAAATGTATCTACTAGGTAGGTAGCTTTACTTAACTAGCTGTTAGCAGCAGCTTCACCCGCGTGGAAATCTGTTCTGTTTGTGCTGCCCATGGGAAGCTATTCCAGGGATAAACGTGGGGAGATTGAGTAACAACATCCAAACTTACAAACATCTTTATAGAAAAACCTTTTTTCAGAAGACTAGAATGTGAGGATGTAGATATAGACGCTGCAGTGAAATGTTTCTATGAAAAAGTCCCTTCATGTTATATTTTCCCGTATTTTTTTATATTGGACACGTCATCATGACTTTACCTCGCCTGATGGAAAGCTAAAGGCAAAGTCTCAGGATCGTGGGTCACCACTACACTACATAGGTACACCGATTATAGTGCTACAGTGGTGGCGCTCAGCTTAACGGCCTCATCAAATGCTTTTTGATGGAATTGTTTGCACCGAGTGAGGGTGATATCTCAGCCTGGCACGTGCAGGTCTATTTTGGCAAGGAGAGGATGGGATTAATTGGAATCGCCATTGTAGAGGCGGTACAAAACTGCCAAAGAAGCTCGATGTAGGTAATTGTAACGGTTCGATAGTGTTGGTGACTTCAGTAATACGGTACGGACCGCACGTCGCTGCAACCTGTCGAGAGCATCTAGGTAGGAGGTATTGTGCAGAGCCATCCCAATGGTGAGAACAGTATTCCACGCCGGAACGAATTTGTGTCTTGTATAGAAGCTCTGCTCCGGCGTAAAAAACCGTCTCACCTTGTTCCGGAATCCGAGTTTACACGAGGCCATTTTGATGATGGTCTCGATGTTGTTTTTGTTGTTCAGCTTGCAGCGAACATCCCTGCTAGTATATCACGATTGTCTTGCAGAGTGTGTCCCGAAGAGTGGGGAGGGGAAGGAAAGGTGACAAAGAAGGACTCTTCCTTCAGGATAGAGACCTTTGCTGTAAACGCACAAGCCTATGTCTTCTTGGCATTGAACTTGACCAAGTTCTCAGAACCCCGTGCAACCTGTAATCGACGTGCATGTATGCAAACTAAATAAGCGAGAGGCTTAGGTATGCCAAGATCGTATTAAGTGGAAAGATGTTGTCTCTGCCTACCCCAATAGGAAAAAGGCGTGATTTGTATGTATATATGTACGACACGTAATGTGATTATGATAAGCAGGTACTAACGACAACCGTTCTATTTGATTTCGTCATAGATGACAGGCCTCAAATGAAAAATACAGGAAAGATGCTGAAAACTAATTGCAAGAAAAAAAAAGTTCCTGAAGGCATAGACTTAGGAAAAGTATGGACGGAGTGCCTAGAGTAACTAGTCTGTGTCAAAAAATGGCGGGCATCAATCATTGTGTGAGTAAATTGTAGGGATGCGAGGTTTTACCTAAATTTCCCCATTTTTTATTATTTTAGTTGAGGAATAGGGAGAATTATTTGGTAAATTTTAAAATATATAAATGAACAATCATTAAAGGTGATTCGTGCATTATTATTATTTTTTTTAAATTAATGAAAATAATATTTTAGTTATTTTTTACATTATTTTTTTCATTATACCTATATAAAAAAAAAAACTTACATGGATGGTAACCGTGGGGAATATTCACACGATTAAACTAGGTACCTATACCTAATTAACAAAAAAAGTTAAAAAATTCATATTAGTTACAATTTGTATTTTTGCGATTCCTAATCCCATGTATTTATAAAAAAAAAGTTAAATCACTACGGTTATCACTACTAATAAATAGTTTATGTTATTTCATCATAAAGTCACACAATTTACAGATTTCCCCAAAATATGGGGAAATTTGCACACTTTTATGTTGGGATCACTGGTTTTGTACCGAACAATTGAATTTTGTTTTGAAATATTGAATGAACATTTATGTATAATTATTATACTCAACACAAAATAAAAGGCCCGTTTTGACATTTGTTCTCGTGGCGTAACTAGTTATGTACCTATACGATTCGGTATTCGATACTCAGGATGAATCGAATCCAGTTTGCATGGGGATTTAATCGATTTGAATATGTATGTAAACTGCATTGGATGAAAGTTCTGATTAGAAAAAAATGCTTAACCTTTGATTTTGTAGGTATTTTAAAACAATACAATGTTATTAAAGGTCAATTTACTTATATTTAATATTTTATTTACAATAACATTCACTCAATCACAAAAACAACAAGAATAATTAAATCATTCTTCAGAATCTAAACACAAGTATTAAAATAAATAAAAATAAAAGTGCGCGTCGGACTTGAAAAAAAATATCTCACTCGATATTTTCTTTCCATAACTAATTATTAATAGTCTGTGGACTACATGAAAAAATCGTTATGCACAGCACTTAGCCGAGTGGGCGGTACCTGTCAATAAAAAATGTAATTACCTTTAGAACATTTCATTTGATAAAAAATTAAGAACTTCATGGGCACGAACTGTCAAAGTGGGCCTTTTATTTTGTGACAACAATAGATTTTTTTTTTTTTTTTTTATGTCGGTCACGTCAACATGACTTCACCTCGCCTGATGGTAAGCTGAGGCAAAGTCTCTGGAATGGGAGTCACCATTGCAAACACCGATAGTGCCAAAATGGTGGCTCTCAGCTTGACGGCCTCATCAAATGCTTTTTCACGCCCCGCTTAAAGGACCCGGGACTGTATGAGGAAGGAAACACGTGAGCTGGTAAAGAATTCCAGGTTTTGATGGTGCGGCAAAGGAAAGAGGCACCGAACCGCTTGGTTCTTGATGGAATTGTTTGCACCATATGAGGGTGGTATCTCAGCCTTGCACGTGTTGTTCTGTATAGGAATGGAGAGGGTGGGACTAGTTGGTAGAGCTCGTCGGAACACTCCCCATGGTATATGCGGTAAAAAGCTGCCAAAGATGCTATATCTCTGCGCAATTGCAGGGGCTCGAGAGTGTTGGTAACTTCGGGACTCCCAATAATACGGGCCGCGCGTCGCTGCAACCTGTCGAGAGCATCTAACAAGTACTGAGCAGAGCCATCCCAGAGATGAGAACAGTATTCCACGCCGGAACGGATTTGTGCCTTGTACAGAAGACACCGTTGCTCCGGCGTGAAAAACCGTCTCACCTTGTTCAGGACTCCGAGTTTCCGCGAGGCCGTTTTGATGATGCTCTCGATGTAGTTTTTATTATTCAGTTTGCAGCGAACATCCATGCCAAGTATATCTAGGTTATCCCGAAGTGGCAGTGGAGTGTCCTGAAGAGTAGGAAGTGGAAGGAAAGGAGATACCTTTGCTGTAAACGCACAAGCCTGCGTCTTCTTGGCATTGAACTCGACCAGGTTCTCAGAGCCCCACTGCGAAATGAGATTCAAGACCCGATCAAGCTCAGTGACAAGAAGCTGTCTTTTTTCCCCTACGTCAGTCTGCTTGTCCGCAGGTTGACCGTGATATCGTCCGTGCAAGGTGCTATCATCTGCATAACAATGAATGCTGCCTGCTGACAACATGTCATTGATATGCAGAAGAAACAGAGTAGGCGATAAAACGGACCCCTGCGGTACACCTGCATTGATCTGCAAGAAAGCCGATGCCCGCCCATCACAGAGCACTCGGATGCGGCGCTCCTGCAGGAAGTTCTTAACCCAGCTGCATAATAGGGGAGGTAGACCAAAAGCAGGCAGCTTGGAAAGAAGCGACTTGTGCCAGACTCTATCGAAAGCTTTGGCGATGTCAAGACTGATAGCCAATGACTCGCCATGCTTGTCCATAGCCTCACCCCATAGATGGGTGACGTACGCCAGAAGATCACCCGTTGACCGTTTCGGCCTGAAGCCATATTGCCGGTCATTAATTAGGGAGTGATCCTCTAGGTGACGCATGAGCTGTGCGTTGATGATGTGTTCAAACACCTTGCACAGCACTGAGGTGACGGCTATGGGTCGATAATTGGCCGGGTCTGACCGATCCCCTTTCTTGGGGATCGGCTGCACATTCGCTTCCTTCCAAGCTGGCGGCACTGTACCCGAGGTGTATGAGATGCGGTACAGTCGCGTAAGCATGGGAGACAACTCCGCTGCGCATTTTCGTAAAACCACCGCTGGAATTCCATCGGGACCACTGGCCTTCCGGACATCGAGTGATCGCAGTACTGCACGAACATGGCGTTGCCTGATAAAAATATCAGGCATTGCGTGGTCACAGTTAGGAAGTGTCGGAGGCTGCATGCCGCAATCATCAATTCGGGAATTAGCCGCAAAGAGATTAGCTAGCAAGTCAGCTTTCTCCTGCGGCTCATGAGCCAGCGATCCATCGGGGTTTCGCAACGGGGGCAGCGAAGGCTGGCAGAAGTTTGATTGCACGGCCTTGGCCAGACGCCAGTAGCCACGGCTGCCCGTGGGGAAATTAGATAAACATTAAGTGATTGAAATATTGATTAACCTGTGAAATGTGATCCCTGGATTTATTTTCTTCCTGTCACTACGGTTTTTACACCATTTCACTGCACAAGACATGTTGTATTTGGTTTTTTTTTCTTCCCGCTTAAACTGACAGATCGACCGATTCGGCCGACGTTTGCCGCGAAGTGGCTGACTATGATGTGAGAGTGTGCGGCGCGACTGTATACGTATACGAAAGTTGGCTGACTATGCAGCGTCACTTTTTTGTTCCCATGGCTCCGTCCATAGTTATTCCTAGGTCCATGCCTGAAGGTATATTATTATCTACAGTATTTTTTAAACTATAAAAAAATAAGTGTTTGTTTTATTCTGTTACCACATTTTCAAGCAACTCTTTAAGTTGACACTTTAGTTATTCTATTGTGGTACCTACTATGATTCCTAACCGTTTAGTTAGAGCGTAATAGCTAATTAGGTACCTACTTACTCGTATGTTTTATCATTGAGAACTAAAAATGGAACATAAGTGTTATTCTAAGTTGAATGAATAAATACAATACATATTCCACGTCATTCTACACAGCGCTCTCTTGTTATTCTCAACTAGCTTGTGATACGGGTTCTAGAATGCGTACAAACATACTTATATACTTTATTGCAAATAGGTACCTAAATACATGGAAACACACCCAGACCAATGCAAATTGACATACCTATTCATGCTTAAATATAATATTAGGGCGGGAATCAAACGTGCGTCTCCTGTCGTAGCATCGAATGCACTACCACTACGCCACCATCAAATGCCGTCAAATAGTAGGTAGGTAGGTAATAAAATAGTTGTATTGTATGTACCGGTCTATGTGTTAGAAGTCTGTGTGTTTACAAATTACAAATTACTTCGTCCGCGCAGTTTTAGGTTTTTAAGGTTTTCATTTTACATTCGGAACCAACCTATTTTTCCAAAATATAGCACTTTATAGTAAAAAGCGGTTATCGTGGTATTACAATCAGGTACCTACTCCAATTTTATTTATTGGTATAGATATGTAGATTACAAAATTTGAAGAGTGAAAGACACTTAAATTACACTAATATACACATTTTCCCCATCTTTCAGTCACGCAATTTACTTTAAGCTTTAAATGCCTTGCGGTTTTCAAGTTACCCAAGTGACAGAGGGATGGGAAGTAAACTACAATTAATCCATTTGGAATTTATCCGGTGCAGCTACCCTCGGGGTTCAATTAAAATGTAAATTGATGTCGGGGTGCGGGCCCGGCAAGCTCGCAACTGTTATCGTAAGGCGACAGCGTCACCGCGCCACGCTGCCGTTTCACCACCTACTCAAATGAAACTTATCAATATAAATATCATCCACACAAACAAGAGGGGCTTGGTGGATACCTACTCAAATCGATTTATGGAATTTTTGTTGGTGCTGTGCATAAACCTATAAAACCAACGGACGAAACGTGTTGAACACGAGGCTGTGTCACGAAAATGGCGGCGGTTAACCATGTTTGAGTATAAGTATTTAGAGTTGCAATGTGTTACCCAAAATTTAAATGTGATTTCTGGATATTTTTATTTGCTTTCACGTTTTTACACAATTTCATTACACAAGACATACTGTATTTTTTGTGTGTGCCGATGTACATCATACCTATAGTAGTGGGGCAACTCTAGGGACCGATTGATATTTATTTGCTACTAGCTGTGCTCCGCAGCTTCGGCCGTGGAATACCTACTTCGTCGGTAGGTAGGATGAAAAGTATCCTATGTCCGTATCCTAGTTCTAAGCTACCTCCCCATCTATTTTTAACCAAATCGGTCCAGCCGTTCACGCGTGATGCCGTGACCAAGGGAAATTAGGGATTCATTTTTATTATATAATTATATTATATCTGATGCAGATAATTATAGTAGAGGAGCCGGTGAAAATCGACATTCGTCTATTTGATAAGATTGTTTGGTGTTATTTTATTATTTCGGATTCAATGTAAGTAAAATATCATCAAATAAAATAGTACCTATATACTTATTGTCAAATATTAATAAAATTGTTAAATTGTGTACCTACAACATTTGGCCTGATACAATCTTGTTTACTTTCCTTCCACGCTCTACCTACTCTCCGTTAGGGACGAAGTTATAGGTAGGTACTGTATTAAGAATTTATCTTTGGTTCTCAGACAGCAAAAAATTACCTATATCTTGTGCTGTTATGTTAGGTTTTTATTTGAACGCCGCTTTTTAATTGAAGTATAGTCTTCCTTACTACCATAGCGATGATTAGCAGACTTCGTAAACACTGCGGAAAGCTCTTAGATATAATGATGATAGAGCTAGAATGTTTTAACAAGATAGTCAGGATACAAGCGAGTAGAGGTCATCTGCTACTTCAATCAAAAACCTAGTAATTTTATAGGTAGTCTCAGAAAGATCATCTATTTTTGAGGCTTACTATACCTACCTACATAGGTCAATCTTCAACAAGAAAAGACTACGTGAATATTTATCTTCTAAGCGCAGTGGATTTGGTGTTAACAATGCGTTCCGTCTTTTGTTTTGTAGACTGGTTGTCTCGTAAATGTAGGCATCTTAAAAATTATCAATTTACAAAATAAATTATTACAACTTTTACCTATGTAAAAAATTAGGTGCCTATTGAAAACGAGCGCTAAGGTCTGGCCTAGCGTTTGGCATACTTAATTATGCTAAACTGATCGTGAGGCACATAATAAAATAAAACATGTATCAGCCAAAGATAAGTGTTTAATGTGTGCCTCAACAAACTTTTCTCACTTTCTTCTGCTACACGTAGGTAGGTACCTAGGTAAGTACCTACGTATTACCTATTTTACAAAAAAATAAGTAAGTTATTTTACCAACTTCAAAAATAATCACCTACCTAACTTAACGATGGATTTGGATACTACCTAAGTATATAAAGGGCCAATCGCACTTACAATGAAAGTAAACTTTATAATATATTATACCTAAGTATTAAATGTAAGTATGCCTAATAGTCAATCGCTGGATGACCATGGTGATTGAGTGATTTAATGGATCTAATAACACTTAGGTAGGTATAATTTATTAGGTATGTACCTTGTATCGCAAATAAAAGTTAAAGGTACGAATTTTTATACTTACCTAATAATTTCTTAACCACTAAAAAAGGCAGATTAAAAGGGGCAAGAACAAATTTTTAGATATTGAGAACTTTTTCTTTATTTTATCATATGTCATTTAAAAAAATAAACAAATATGCTTACGACAGAATTAATTAAGACTCCACAATGCGAAGGCTCTATTTAATATCCGTAGTTCAATATGTCAATTTATCAAATGGTTTCTGTTTAGAGTGAGTTGACCAGTCAAACAAAGCGGATATATGCCAGGAAAGTCGACAGATGTGTTAACAATAGTCAGGATATAGGACTAGGGTGAGGAGTGTCCGACATGGGGTTGTCCTGTGAAAATGCAGTGGTGCCGCCTAAACAGCAGGGCTGGGCGTGCGGCGCCCCACGCGTCCCCCGCGACAGAGACACGCATAGCATGCGGCCGGGCGCACGAACAAGACAGGTATAGGGGCGGAGCGCGGCTGATCCGCATCTCATCCAACGGCGGCGCCCACTCTGCCGCTCATTCGTCTCTCGTTGAGCCTCCGCTATGTAAACCGGCCTTGTTGTGAAACCAAACAAAATCGGTCAGTCGTAGTTCTGTTGCCGTGAGAGCAACGCGTCGACAGGCCCGTAGTGGCGGTTCGAGAATGTTGCGACAGTGAACGTAAACGATCAAGATGCACGCGTTGTTCGGTGAACAGAGTCCTTATGCATACCGCGGTGGAGCCGCCGGCGGCTATTCAGCAAGTGTCACTCCCTATGCCTATGAACAGTACCGCTACGGCTACGGAGCCCCGTACCTTCATCCCCATCAACAGCATGTCGGTGCACCCAAAGACATGGTTAAACCACCATACTCATATATTGCACTGATAGCTATGGCTATACAGAACGCTCCAGAAAGGCGCATCACGTTAAACGGCATCTATCAATTCATAATGGAGCGGTTCCCTTACTACAGAGAAAACAAACAGGGATGGCAAAATTCTATCAGGCATAATTTAAGCCTTAACGAGTGCTTTGTGAAAGTGGCGAGAGACGATAAAAAGCCTGGCAAAGGCAGTTACTGGACTCTAGATCCTGACTCTTATAATATGTTCGATAACGGTTCGTATTTGCGACGGCGGCGTCGTTTCAAAAAGAAAGATGCGTTAAGAGAAAAAGAAGAAGCACTGAAGCGTCAGCAGCAGCTGCAGCAGGCGCAAGAAGCGCTCGCAGCGCAGGAGGCTCTGAGCTCGGCCGACGCTCTCGGGCAGCAACGGGACGTAAAACCTGATGTAAAACCTCGAATTTTTGAATGTCGACCGAAACGAGAACCCGGTGCGGACTGTGCGAGATACGACAAACCGGTAGATACCCTCGATGACTTCAGTGAACCTCGATTACCAGCTTCAGCTGTGTACTGTTCGCCCCAGCCATATTCACTAGCCGCCGAAGAGTTCCGCGCGGCTACATCTGGCTGGTACGCGGCTCCGGAACCTCCAGCTGAGCAAATACCGCCAGCATTCCGAGACCTATTCGAACCACCAAGTTGTCAACTAGCGGGATACCGTGGGGGATCACCAGTGCCAGACGCGTACCGCGCGTCGCCACCGCCACACCACCACTACCGCACGCCTGCTCCCACCTACTATCACCACCAGGCGTGCGTGGCCGCCGCACCAGCTCCAGCTCACAAGTCCTACTGAGACACAACACTCAGGTGAGATATCTGCCTTCACTCTAAGTTTTGCTTGCGACTTGCGACTACGTTTCACTGGTGTACCTAGTTAGCGTTCGCGAATTCCGCTAGCGAGTCGGTTGCACGCTGCGGTGCGGTCGTCGGGGGAGCGCCGCCGGCGTGCATCGAGACACTTCGTGACGTGGTTGTGGTTGCAGGAGGCCGGCATCGCTCGGCGCCGAACGGATTTAGCCGAGCGCGTCAGTTCCAGAGCGGATAAATATAGCCCAGTAGCCGGAGATGCCGTGGAAGCAAGTGGCGGCGCGTCGATAACCACTGTTTACAGATCGGCGGCCGACCCTGCCGCCTCCCGCTCCGTTCACACCTTTAGGTATGTCGAAATTCCACATGTGTTAGAATACTAGATGTAACAATAAGTGGTGACGGCGGCGGCAGCGTGCGCATGCGAGACCCGCGTACGCGCCGGCCGCCGCCGCCGCCGCTGCTCTGATCACCACGATAATTATATATGTGATGCTCCACGGAAGTTACATACTTAGTACATTTGTTTTCATTTGTTCTGGACATACATTATCCAAAGTATTTGAAGACTTATCTGGGTTAGATACGTTTAGAACATATATCATAAGTGGAATTTGTTTATAGATAAGTAAGTATTATGAACAACCGGAACCATATTTTGAAATTGAAATGCGTGTGCAAAATTGTAATGTTGGATGAACACAGTGTGTTTCGTTCGTTACAATACACATTCGGGTCTAATATATTTTTTTCTTTCAATAAATCGGGTTGTTTCCTTACAATAAATCTTGCAAATGTTAAACCAGTGTTCATTGTTTCAATGCAAACAACTGACCATCTGGTGACCAAGTGTGGCCACCGCAAGAAAAAATCACAAAAGCGCACCACCTATATGACAACTGCGCATCGCAAGTCACAAGTCGACTTACCATTGCCAGTAATGAAATAAAACTGTTTTAGCATAAGTAGTTATTTCTAGTAAAGCTTAGAATTAGCCAAACGTTTGGAAAGACTTTTCTATAAATAATAATAATTGGCATGTAGCAACATGCCAATAACAAATAGACTTTTATGGTCTTCTTGTAGTCCTTATAGGCTCATTCTATTTTTTCATTTTTTTTTCGGAATGAATATTGCAAAGGCATGTGTGTATAGTTATGGAGTTATTGGGTAGTATCAATTAGTCAAGTTAAGTACATTTACGAGTAGTATGGCATCTAAGGTCAATTGGATTTTTATATTTCCTCGTTTGTACCTACGTACCTACCGTATATTTATACGCTCCGCCACAGGCATTATGAATAATTACCAATTCATGTAATTAAATTATGAAATAACAGTTATTATAATATACATTACTACCATCATTCTCTGAACCTTTTTCCCAACTCAGTTGGGGTCGGCTTTCCAGTCTAACTGTGATGCGGCTGAGCTTCGATATTTTCCGTGGAGCGACTGCCATCTGACCTCCACAACCAATGGTCATTATGACCAATGGCGATATCGAAGTTCCAAGTTAGACTGGTTGGACTTTTGTGGGCTCCAACTACCCGTAACGACTGCCATAGATGTTTGTATGGCAACCGGGACCGACGACTTAACGTGCTCTCCGAGGCATTAATAAATCTGCGATAAATACACACATAACTTCGAAAAGCATCGAAAAGTCATTGGTGTGTGCCATGGTGAATCTGGGATCGAACCCGAGACCTCGTCTCAGCAGTCCATTACCCACACCACTAGGCTACCGCGGTACAATAAACTTACTACCAACAACAAAAAACAACAGTTAAAGGGTCGTAAGAGCTACTTTATATCTACTCGTATGAAAGTACCTACTATTCGTAGATACGTATTAAAATAGGCATAGATACTTAAATTACTTGATTACTATTAGGAAAGTCGTTGTAATTAAGGCGAGTTAAGCGTAGTTCTTTTTTTCTTCCGCTCCATCAGTTGTAGCTAAGCTAGGTAGGTTATATGATGGTGTTAATTACCTTTACGAAGCTGTTCGTTAACTGTATCTAAATCGCATAGTAGAATTTGTAATTTCGTTTTCACTGTCATTTAGATAATTAATTTTACGAAAGGTTAAAGGTTAGGTACGTATAGTTTATATAATTAAATTTGTCCTAAATCCACTTTTGAAGTACCCACGAGCTACGGGCAATCAAATTGCATGTTTGTGCAAAATGGGGCGAATAAAATATAAAATATAATTTTAGATTTTTTATCAGATATTTTGTGGGCAATTAGATCTATAGATAGCTTGTCTGCAGTTTAACTTATCTACTGTGAACATTATTCTGTATCTGGATTTAACAAACTTGTAGCGCACAGACTAGTCTAGTCAATTTAGACATAAAAATAGTGGCCAATGTTACACACGTCCACAGGCCACGGTGACCACTTCCCATCAGGTGGTCCGTGTGCTTGTCTGCCACCTGAGTAGTATAAAAAATAACAATAATTCCCACAGAGCCAAATTTTGGTGGAGAGCTAGGGCTTCCCATTACAAATAATATTTAAAGTCCTTATGGATCCTATATTTGTGCTTCGAAAATTATTCGGGGACAAAGGTCAAAATTTGAGTTTTTTGGATTATTCTCGAAAACGATAAGCTTTATCACAAAAACCTCAGACCAAAGTTGTAGACCTTAAAATTGTCTACAAAAATGGATTTCATGGGTTTTTTCTACGTAAAGTGATTATAACCCCCAAATGAGCAGTTCGAAATTTAAACGGAACATTTTGAAAGTCAATTATCATGAGCACGCAAAATGTGACGCCATTAAAACTTGTATTTACACATTATTGTATTTATACATAATTATTTAACATAAAATGATAAAATGTAAGTTTTATTTTTTTAGGTCGCAAACTGAGGTGATACTTGTTTAGTTAATAAACTGATACTGTAAATATTTAGGTACTTACCTTGTCTAAGTACCCAGGGGAAGTTACGTTTTTTTACGGTGTCGGAGAGTGCCTAACGACCCTATTTTATTATTATTGTTATTAAACTCTTATATTTAACTTGACCTGTTTGTTTGGGTCAAATCTAGACATTGAAATTTAAACCCCTTCCTGTGGACGGATTGTTCTGATATTTGGCATAATATATCTTTAGTTCTGGTGACAATACAAGTTAATCTATTCTGTATCATTGTAAATCCAAGATGGCCGCCGCTACAAAAGGCCGGAATACTTACATATTTTTCTACAACTACCGCAATATGGTTATCAAATGCAAGGGCTTGACGCCGCTGATCGCCGCTTTTAGTGCATAAAAGTGTTTAACTTAGAACATTTTTTACTTTATTTATTTCTTGTTATTCCGTGCCCTGTGATTCTATTTTTCTCTATCCCGCAGGTGGCAATGTGCAAGTCACATATTTGGTGTTGCAAGATGTCAAAAGCCATGGTAATATAATAATCAATGTAGATCATGGGAGGGGGATGAAAATAGGAGAATAGAAAACAGGAAGGAGGTAGGTAAGGCTTCTGGCAGTCTTAAAAACCTTTCGAAATGAATATAAATATAATATATATAATATCAATAATAATATGAATACTTATTGCTATTTTAAAATGGACATGAAGTGGCCAAGCCGACCTATAAATAATATGCATTGCATGGTTAAATCCTTAAACCGTGTTTTGATACTATACTTTTGAAAAAGGTTGCTAATCTCTCTGACATAATGACGTCATACTAAGCAATGACGTCGTGATTTTCATAGAACAAGCATAAAAGCCGATAAAAGCAAAGGAAAAATATTGAACTTATTGTCTTCTCAGCTTCATGGCCCACAAGCGGCAGCTGCTGCAGGGCATTGTTAATTTGATTTTACGTTTCGTCGGTAGGTACAAGCCATGGTGCAAGCTTTAAAACACAGACAATAGCTCTGCCATATTACCTTACGCACCTACCTAACCTCGTATACAGTTGATATAAAGGTATCCAACTGTGAGTGCATTGCGTACATGGGGCTCACGACTAGAGAGAAAGCTCTACGTAACCGTAGCCAGTGGATTTTAGTCGGACTCTCACTCTTCTTCCTGAGGTGTCATGACAAAACCCAAGTCCTTACTGGTATGTACTGTAGGTAGGTATGTACATTGTACATACATTCACGGCTGTTACAAGGAAGAGCATAATAGTAGGTGCCTACGCCCTCACTTCGAGTTGCTACGAACCAAGCTACGGATGGTCTACGTACCCCGTCAACGTCAATTTAGGATTAAAAGATGCCAAAATATATTTGGAGTAAGAATGGAGTGAGAAAATAAATTTGGTTCATTATTGTGTAGTGTAGATACAGGCCCACTGAGTTATATTTTTACATTATACTTATTAAAAGAAAACAAATATGTAGGTAGTTCAGTATATAGTTTATAAATAAATGATTAAAAAAATAAAAAACCCGACTGCTGTTGCAAAGTCTGAAACAAGATTACTACCCATTAATTTTCTTTCAGTTTGAGTGAGTGAGAGTGAGAGAGTGAACAGCTGTCGGGTTTTTTTATTTTTTTAATCATTTATTTTATTTTATTTCATACTTTGTAGTTATGAAATATAACCATTATATTTTTAGAATCTCCTTTTAATTTTCTACATTTTGATACCCTATTCGATAAGCTGGAGTAAAAAAATTCTTTGATAACATAAGCACCTGAAATCAAAATTATTCATATAACCTATGACACTTGGGAGATGCATATCTTTCATTTGATACCTAAATCATCGAAATCCGTCAAGCCGTTAGGCCTATAGAGGGGAACAAAGAAAACTACATACCTAGTTACATATACATACATAGTGCGCGAAAAACATAAACAGCGCTGGCGCAGTCGGGTAAAAAGCTAAATTTTAAAGTTTAACTAAATATTATAAATAAATATTCCACGACATTCTACACAACGCTCCCTAGACCCAAACTAAGCTTAGTTAAACTAGCTTGTGTTATGGGTTCTAGAATGCTGATAAACATACTTATATAGGTACTTTTTTTTTTGTAAATACATACTTATTATACATAGAAACACCCAGACCAATGCAAATAGACATATTCATGCATACAAATATTTGCACTGAGCGGGAATCGAACCCGCGCCCACTGCGTAGCAGTCGCATGCACTACCGCTACGCTACAGAGGCTGTCAAACTAATATATTATATTTAATTATATAGGTTTTAATTATTTAGGTATAGGAAATAATTAGACAACAGAAAAAACAAAAATGTTCAAGTACTGGACAGACAAAATAAAAATACCTACAATAAAAATAATATAACTTTGTAAATTGTGAGCTGAAGGAACTCCAAAGAAGTTGCCACGAAGCAAAGGAATTATATAGGAATCTAATCTGTGGGTGATACTCACGCCAAGAATAATTATTACCCGACTGCACCAGTGAGGGTAATGTGTTTATGCATGTATGTAGAGGTAGCTTTCTTTGTTCCCCTCTATAGGCCTAACCGTCAGACGGATTTCGATGAGTGAGGGCTCAAATGAAAGATATGCATCTCCTAAGTGTCACAGCCGTCACAGGGTACATGAAATGTGAACAAAAACCATGTGATTTCTGGTGCTAGAATGTATGTTATCAAAAAAATATTTTTACCACAGAACAAAGAAAAATCCTTAGATTTTTACTCAAACTATCGAGTGGAGTATCAAAAAAAGGACATAAAAAGGTGATTTTTCAAAAATATAATGGTTATAATTATGTAGTAACTACATGGTGTAAAATTAAATAAATTATTAAAAAATAAAAAAAACCGACTGCTGTTGAAAAGCATGACACAAGTTTGATAGCAGGCTGTACCCATTTATTTTCTTTCGGTTTATGATTTCCGATACTCTGCCAAGAATTACTTTTGGTGATTTACTGACTTTTTAAAACATTTGGATGGATGGATGACTTGAAAAATGATTGACTGTATGTGGGAGGAGCAGTAAACTGAATTGATTGATAAACCATTTGGCCAATGGAGGTTCCTAACACAGGAATTAAGGTTTGACAGGAGGACAGGAGGAAAATAATTTTTGGTCAATAAATAAATTATTTAAAAATAATCAAAGAATTTTTTTTTCTAATTAAGAAAAATAGTACTTATAATAATTTTCATTTTAGTACCTATTAATAATTTTCAGTAACATAAATTAGGTTACCTACTTAATATTTCTTACCTACCTATTTAAATGAATAGGTACGAGTACGGACCTTCAGAAGCTATGTTTTATAAAGTGTAAAAACATTCGGGTAAAAAGTAAGCTGTTCTGGCCGTGACCCCGTCCGTCCGTCACTCATACTTCGTGCCCAGTCCGAACCACCGCGTCATATATTTTACAACACATTAATACCAGATGTAAATAATATGGGAGGAGTAGGAGGTAGGAGGGACTGAGTAAGTCATAAAGCGTGTGTCGTAAAACATTGCGATTCAATAGGTACTGTAAATATTTTAACACTCTATACTGTATTCCATAAAACATAGATGTGTTGATAATTTATAATTTATTGTGTATCGGTCAATACTTAGGTACGAAACGAGCTAAAGTTTATTTTACTAGCAATCGTATATTATTGTTGTTATACATGCCAAAAATACAAGTTCATCGCTCCGACGTTTATATAACGTAGGTTTAAGTGGATTTTTAACATTGTACCTATATATCTTTTTTTACGTCACGTGAATTAAGGTGTTTATTCTTTTAGGTAGGAGCTAAGTATTACCGCTCAAAGTCAAAGTCAAATATCATTTATTCTGGATAGACCATTAAACGGAACTTACAAAACGTTAACAATAAAAATATTTAAAACTAGACTTACTTATAAGTAAAGACTTTGACTCTCCGGCCAGAAACTCAGGGGGCTGTTTTTTTTGGACTATTTACAATCAATTCCTTAATCTAAATACAGTTATTGTTTATGGTTGAGTGAACAGTTCATTTCCAAGCTTGTTAATCGTCTAAATAATCTTAAATTTTGTAGTAAGCTTTTTGGCAAAGTTTCCTATTAATCACATTTTTAAATTAACTTAAGTAGGTACTTGTAAATCTCATTAGTTACCACGGAAAGCATATAATTTTTTTTTGTAGTACTACTATCAGGCTACAAGATTGTTTTTGTGCCTGGTATTTATATTAAGCCTATCACAAAGTCTCGGGAATTGTGAATTGTGTACTAAGTATTGACGCTATCTAAGTATACCTACGCGTACTTATTATACGCTCATACATCGCTTTAGTAACGTTTAGTAATGGTTAATGTGTTAAATAAATGGATTGCCTTAGCATAGAGATGACGACAATTTTTTTATTGTTAAAAAATCTACAATTTAAAATGATACAATGAACTGCTATAGTGAATTAATAATATTATTTTATTGTTGGCAGGTCCGCGTTTGAGTAGGTACTATCTCACTTCTCTCCATACTCTTATCACACTCTTATGACAAATAGTTCATCTTGTTACACACATACACATACACACACACACTCACACACACATACACACACACACACATATATACACACACACACACACACACACACACACACACACACTAACAAGCCAATTGAAGTGTCACCATCAAAGAGTTGTTTTAACGGACACAAAACGTACCTATATAAACAAATAGCGTTTTTAAACACTTTCGTAATCGTTTTCTTTTTATTGGATCGTTACATCATTAAGACAAGTAAAAGGTAAGTACAGATTGCCCATTAATTGTAGAAGTATTTCTATCTACCGAACATTATAAGTAAACTAGTTGTGCCACACGGTTTTACCTGCTGTATTCGTGGTTCTGTTAGTTCTATTCTACCGTGTCGTCGCGCGCGTCGCCGTCATCTTAGTCCGCTTACTCAGGTCGTTGCATTTTTATACTTAAGTATACCTTTTCCAGGAATTTGGCTAGGTATATACCTATTAAAAAATCGAATTGTCTGTTTGTCTAAGGGTGCGCAGGCGATGTCGCGGGCACAGTGTTAGTCAAAAATACGAGTATAAAGACGTTTCGTATTTCACATGTAGCTTCAAAGATTAGCGCAATCAAACAAACAAACTCTTCAGTTTTATTATTATTTAGTGTAGATAGATAAATAGGGTGTAGTTAAGATATATTTAAGATCTTATATAACTATCAAATTAGTTCACTGCCATAAGCTTATTTCTCATTTTTATTTAAGTATTACTTGTATTTTATGTTAGCACTAAACAGCCGTTGAAAAATTTGGTAAAAAAGCGGAAGTTGTGAGAACGTCCTTAGATAATAAGCAGATAATCTCAAAATGGAATAAGCGGATTACAACTGAGTTATCTTAAATCTTTTGTCGCTTCCGGAGTACCTACCGTATTATCAGGGTAGGACTAAAATGGTGCAGTGAAGGCAAATGTATTGAACACATTAGGAAATGATCTTACCGAGTACCTACTTAATGTCGCATTTCATAATACAAAAAACTGCACAAAATAGTTACTTACTATGTATGTATAACGAAGTCAATTTTTTATTATTATTAAACGGTTTTAGTAAACTTAACCTGTTGGGACAAATCTAGTATAATCGAAATTCGACCCCCTTCCAGTTGTCTGATTGGTCTGATATTTGGCAGAAGTCTTGAGTTCTGATGACAATACAAATAAAAACCCGTTTAACTTAAAAAAGTTTTTTTTCACAATTTATTTTAATGAAATGAAATGAAATGAAATGAAATGAAATGAAATGAAATGAAATGAAATGAAATGAAATGAAATGAAATGAAATGAAATGAAATGAAATGAAATGAAATGAAATGAAATGAAATGAAATGAAATGAAATGAAATGAAATGAAATGAAAATTTATTCGTAAGAGACACGGTGAAGATAAGATGTTACAATTAGTATAGACAGTACAGTATCTCGCCTGCATTAGGCATACGAATTTTTACATTATACCTACTTTATGAATTTTTACATATACCTACATAATTTATACACTTAATATTATATTCGAAGAAAAAAAATAAATAAACCAATTACACAAACATATGAGTCAATTGACGGATTCCACTTAATTAATAATAATACAGTTAGTCATATGCAATTAAAGTATTCTTGCAGATCATAAAAGCATTTATTGATAAGCCATTGCCTTAGTTTCGACCTAAACTGAGTCCTGGGCAGTTCCCTGATTATCTTTGGAATGTGATTGTAAACCTTAATGGTCATTATGAAGCAGTTTTTTTGGTAAAAGCTAGTTCTGCACATCTCAAATTTTATTTTAGTGGGGTCCCGAGATTCAAACCTACATGTTGTACTTGCTTTAACAAACAAGTGACTCTGGTTTCTCACGAACATGCCTACCTCCAATATGTAGACAGACACCAAAGTCAGCACCCCCAGTCTCTTAAAGAGTGGTCTACAGGTTTCTAGGGGCCCTACTCCGCATACTGCTCTTATGCACTTTTTTTGCTTCAAGAACGCTCTCTCTATATTAGTTGAATTACCCCACAATAGTATACCATAGCTTAATATCGAAGCAACGTGCCCGTAGTACGCTATAAGAGCTGTCTTTTCACAAGTTGTGTTTCTAAACTGACGCAGGGCAAATACAAATCTATTTACTCTCTTGCATACTGCATCTATATGCAGTTTCCAGTTACAGTGTTCGTCTAATATGAGACCTAGAAAGCGAATGTGACTGTCCCTGCCTATTGCAACACCGTTCAACGTTAAATTAAGGTTTTTAAGTTTTTGTTTATAGTTTCTAAATTCAATGTAATGTGTTTTCGATAAGTTTACTTTTAGGTTATTTAAACTAAGCCAATTCAGTATGTCTCTCATTGTTAAGTGCACAATTTCATCATGATCGTGATTTGGATTGCTAGGTATAACAATTGATACGTCGTCAGCAAAGAGAACACATTTTTGGGTAGTGATGCCTGGTAAATCATTGATGTACAGAAGGAATAGCAGAGGGCCCAGAATGCTACCTTGTGGGACTCCCGAATTCTTAATTCGAAATTGAGATCTGTACTGTGTTAGTGTTTGATTCTCGTTTATACGGGCTATTTCTACACATTGATTTCTATCATAAAGATAGCTCCGAAGCCAGTCGAGGGCTGGGCCTCGAATGCCGTATCGTTCGCACTTATCAAGTAGCCTCTCAAACTCTACCGTATCGAAGGCCTTGCTCATGTCCAAGAACGCTACTGTTACTGTATTACCCTTGTCCACGTTTTCTGTTATAGTTTTGATTAAGGAGAAGGCTGCTAACGTGGTAGATTTCTGGAATCCATTCTGCTCCTCCCTTATTATTTAATGTTTATTTATAAATTCAGTTAGTCGACAGTGCATTATTCTTTCATAAACCTTCGAGAGTATAGGTATTAGTGTAATGGGCCTATAGTTATCGACCTCTAATGGACTGCCTTTTTTATAAAGAGGTTTGACTATAGAAATTTTTAACTGCTTGGGAAATACACCATTTGTCAGAGACAAGTTTATAATGTGACTAAGTACAGGCGATATGTGAACTGCACAAGCCTTCAAGATATAAGTCGAAAGCTCATCATAGCCTACAGCTTTTTTATTATTTAGTGAGTTTATAGTTTTCAATATTTCCACGGGTGTACAGGGATATAAGAATATGCTGTCCATATTTCTATCTGGTTGTAACATAAGGGGGGGGGGGGGGGGCAGATACATCCCGGACACTGTTATTTCCGGAGATTATCGAGAACACGTCATTAAACCTGTTTGCAATATCTATAGGAGTAGTTATTAATGTTTTATTATTCTCTATACATTCAATTTGATTGCAAGTTCTTACTGCATCAGCTTTATTTTTTATAACCTCCCAAGTAGCTCGACTTTTATTTCTAGAGTTTTTAATAAATCTATGACTTGTAATTTTTTTAGACCTAATTATACATTTTTTTAGAATTCTAGTGTAATTTATATATTTTTATTTAATAGTAATTTATAATTTATAATTTATATTAATCGTCAGAATCATACTGCCCATTGGTGCGCCGTCAGATTTTTTTAGCGCGATTTTTAGTGCCTATTTTCATAATTCATAGATCTTTAACTCAAAATAATTGATCATCCAGTACGATTTGTGTACATTTGAACTACGTGATATTATGTTAATAGAGCTCGCTCGGCCCGGCACCGACATACGTGAACATACCTACTTATAATAATATAATTTAAACGAAATAGGTACATAATACCTGCATATTTTTAGCTAAAACTCAAGGAGACTTGTCGCGCCTAAACGGCGGCGTAATTACAAACCGTTTTATATTGTCGGCACTGATTGATGGCGCTGCAATCGAGTTATAGGATTTATTTACGAATTTATTTTCAGGCGGATCTGAGACCCGGTATTTTTTATTTGAGTCCATTTTGTTTGGGATTGCTTCCCTTTGTGATTAGTAAACGTTTACCCTTAACTGTTGCTATCCAGTTATCATAAGCACTTGTCCGACTTGTTGATTCGCACAATCAATGAGTCGGATAAGTCCTTACGATGTTTGGGCTTCCCTTACTTAAAATTAATTTTCATATTAATGGCTGGCAATTCTTCATTTACTTTGAGAGATACTGTTAGACATACCTCTTTATTACCTCTGTAATTGCACAGCTAAACACTAACTGATGGCCTGAGCAGCAAGCCGGTCTGCCTGTTGATTGATGGATGAGATTCTGGTCAAGATTTTCGTCTTGTCGCAGTTACTCCTGCAATTTTTAGCAAACTATAGAAGTGAAACGGTCCCCCGCTGCCGCATTGGACCCTTTCATTTGAAACTTTGAATTCTCAACCAGCATGCACGTGTTTCCTTCTTCCTAAAATCTCTAGTACCCACTTTATGTGGGGCGTAATAAAGCTCTGTCGTGGTCATTCAGATAGGGATCGCCATTTTAGGATCGCTAGCATCTGGAATGAAGGCTGGTTCTTCTAGACTTCGCCCTAGCTGGTTACCAACCAGCTGGGCGCAGTCAACTGACGGACTGAATACAAAAAAAGTGATTTAATCTGGCAACAATTTAATTCGTAGTTGGCAACATGCAAGTAGGTACTGTAAAGCGCTACCTGTTGTGTGCTCGACGTATTCCTCACGATCAGGCGTATCAAAAGGCGCACTTTTATACGTAAAAATCATTAACCAAGGAGTAGATAATATAACTTTTTATTTTTTAAAGGTTTTCTAAAAGACCTCCTAAGCTTAAGGCTAAGGACTCATGAAGCTGTTTTCACCAGCGCCCGCCGCGGTTGCGGGCCTGCAGCCTTTGTCGAATACACGGGTGTAAAACATGTTGTGAAATATGCTTTAATTTATTACATAAATATCAGTATTCTACAAAGCCTGTGGGCCCGCAAGCGCAAGCCTGAAACCTGTCTTCGCAAATTTTAGTTTTAACGGGTAGTATGTTAATCAATAATTTAGGCCACGTTCACACGGCGATTATTTTCCCGTATACCGTATACGAGATTTTATCGAATAGAGTAGTGACAGCAGAATATATATGAAAACTTAAAAATTGTTCACACGGCGTTCATACGGGAGAATCCCGTGTTCTAGAAATATATTTTAACGTATACCGTGCGAAGTTGTCACTGGAACGCCGCGTCTCGAAACGATTTTATCGAATACGACACGCAGTGGCGCTTATGTTCATGTTGTCTCGTTCACACGACTCGCCCGAAATCTCGCTTCGAGAATCGGCGAAAATCGAATCGAATGGTTGCCGTGTGAACAATTGCATCGTATGCGGTAAAACCGTATACGTGAAAAATGGTCGCCGTGTGAACGTGGCCTTACACTTTGTTGTTCAAGTTATTCTTGAATGCGCAGGACAAGTTCCAGCAACAGGCCGTACACTATTAACACTAACCGTTTCGACCCACTTTTGACCCTCCTGTAGCTCAGTGCCTATTACAAGTACAGAGATAAAATTATACCTACATAATCATTTAACTACTAGTACTAAAGCATTATGCCCATAGATTTGTTACTTCAGTAGATCCTGAAATATGACCCTGTAAATATAGCTTTTGGCACTGACTGACTGACCGGTAATCAAAACCTTTAGGCCACTTCCAATTATTGTCCTAGCATTATGAAATTTGGCATACAGGTCGTTGTAATATGTAGTTAACAAAAAAATTAAGAAATTTAAGAAATCGGTCGAGCGTGAGTTGGGTCATCAATCTAATATCGAATTTTGAATAAAAATATTTATGAACCAGTTATACAATGAGAATACGAAGAGAAGGGGAGAGGGTATAACATTAACATAAGAAATTTAAGAAATCGGTCAAGCGTGAGTTGGCTTAATCAAATCCTTGATATTCTTGAAATAAAGTATTGAAATCCCACCAAAAACATACCTGTTAAAATGGGGGCCAAGTTTCTATCGGCTAATAGCTCGCCTAAAAAGGATTGAAATCCAATCCAATGCCAAGTTTAGATGCCCTTTAAAATATTGATAAAATTACAAAATAAAATATTTACCTACATTGTGAGAAAATTAAAATCGATCATAATCATCTAAATTTCTTCTAAATTCGAACTTGGTAGATTTTCGTGCTGTACGTAACACTTGATTAATTGTACCTATAATTAAAGTGTATTACGAATTTAGATGATTATGATCGATTGACCTAGGTACATGAAAACAAAAAGTATAAAATATGTAATAAGTATAATTATATAATGTATAAAATATTTAAGTGTTTAATGAGGAAATAAATAAGATGCTTTAAGTAAATATTATATCGTAAGGTTTCTATTATAAAAAGAATATTATTCAAGTAACGAATGTAGTGTAATAATTGCAGTTTCTTTTGTCGCAGGTTTGGCGGCAATGAAAACCAGCGGGAGGCGGAGTGCAGGGACGAAATGGACAACTCAAAAGTGGCCGTGAAATGCAGTGTGAACTCGTTTACGCGTGGTGCACATACTTTTGCGCGTGCAAAGTTCGCTTATGTCAGAGTCTCGTCAGGTATCGACCACTGATAGTGCCAGAAGACTTAAGTATTTTAGATTAACTATAAATATTATATTCTTTCAGCTGTGAAAATAATATAAATAAGGCGAAATACGAGAATTCCGAGAAAAGTATTCAATATATTGATAGGTAGGCCTCGATATAACTATTTCAGTATTAACCACTTACACAGTATTATATTATCGTGAATGAATATTGTACCTACTTACAACACGTTTTTTCCGTAAACAATGATCTGTAGCTAAATGTATATAAATAGTGTTAAATAGAAATAATTTCTTAATGGTAGAGTTCCATGTGTGGATATAGAAAGAATTAGTGAATTATTGTAAGTGAACGTGCCGTTTCTAGTCTGATACTGATGGCCAGCGTAATGTTATAGAAACAGTCAACAGTGCGCTAGGAATAGCCATTTTTATGTAACCTAGTGCTTTATGACAAGATATTAACGCCTTGTTTTAACTGACATTATAAATACATCTAAACTGATGTATAAAATAAGTAAATAATTTTCTGAATTACTACAATGCTTTCAGAATATCCAGAGAAAACTTACTACCAGTTAGATTTTTACCAACAACTTCACAAGTAATTTTTCACAATAAAAGATGTGGCTTATAATGATATATTATACCAGTGCCATAGTTAAGGTAATGGACAGATATCGTAGTTCATTTATTGTAGTCCAAATGACATCTTAGGGTCAGTAGATAATAATGTTCACCGGTTTTTATTGATCTTATCTTGTGATGTGTGTGATTAAAGAGAGTGTTTTGATGAAGTTACTATCTGATAGTAGATCAACATTCATAATCGGTAGAAAAAATTACTATAAGTACTTATTTATTTTTTATTTTAAGAACAATCGACTACATTACTTCAATAATTTTATTCTGAAATGTATTATACTTAACTAAAACATTCGACCACAATAATTTTGAATTGTGAACGGCTGCAATTATTCTATATAATTATTATTTAAAACAATACTCTACATATTTTTTAATAATTTAAAGCAATCCGTCACAAAATTTTGGAATAATTTAAACAAATCGGCTACAATAATATTTTTGAACAATTCGCTAAAATAATTTTAAAATCGTTTTCTATGATATCTCAATGTACTTATTCATATTCGCATTTCGCATCGTCACAACAGACAAAAGTCTTACCTACTATAGATAAATTTTATTGTGAACGATGAATCGTGTTTTAATTTTTATATTGGGTATCTTCAATACGATTTCACGTGTGTGAATTTTTTTAAGACGTGTAAAGAATTGGAAATTATACTGTATCTAGATATGCAATTATGATATTCAATTAACGAAATATAGAATCCCATCATATATAGTCTGTAGTAGCTAAATTATGCACACACCATCTTCATGTAGGTAAGTAAGTATGTTAATAAATTAAATAATAAGCTTAGCTATATTTAAAATTTAAAATGGATTCATGTTCAGGTTACAAATATAAACTCTGTGTGAATAATGGCAATGGTTTTCAGCAACAGTATTGTTACTTTTAATTGCACTTCTATATACATACCTAAATACCAAGAAGAGGAAGACAAAATGTTAAAGCCTAATAACGTTATTTGCATACTACTTTAAATACAACTAGCAATGCAAATTCAAAACTTACTAAGAGACATCTGGTAGGAAAACGGATCTTTGTATTTTGTAAGTTAACAGGTCAGAAAGCATCTAAAAATTATCTATACATATAATAAATCTGTAACTGATCGGTGTCTGTACATGGAAGATATATGAGAAAAAATTTAGAATAAGATTTTTCTATTAAAAAGCCAGGAAATTCTCTGCTGCATATTGTAGGTACCGTCTATAACTTAAAAGAAAAGAAAAACATTTTCATCGCCGGGCAGATCTGACGATTCAGATTTAAGTCTATAAGCTAGATCTATATTTGTAATAATAAGTACGCAATTTAATCTGATCTGTGCATTGCTGACAGTTGTGAAAATGGGGCTTTACAAAGCTTAAAAGTACTCTAATATTGCCTAAATTTAATTTCTGTATATTATCATCGAGTCCATATTTGCATGAGAATCAATATTCTCCTTGGTCATTGTGTCCATTTCCGGGTTTTGAAATTACACAGCTGTTTGTCTTGGCAATACAAATTAGTTACTAGATTAACTAGAAACTACTGCATAATTTAGTAATTTTATAATTGTAAAATACCTACGAGTACATGATACACAAGTTTTTATTAGTTCACAAAGAAGGAAGAGCTGTAGAGGTTGTAGGGTAAGTTTCGTGCCATGATAACTGTTAAGAATGTATTTTCCAATATACCTACACATACAAAATAGAACAAGATAGTAGCCGCTTGACGTATCAATTGTTACAACATACCAGTATAATCAAATCACTCTTTCAACACCGCTTATTTTGACCGATTATTGAAAGAAAAAAGTTGCACTCTTTAAACAAAAAAACCCCTTATCACACTTCACACAACGGGCGTTTTCCTATCGCTATTATTGCTATTATTATGCATTAAAATTTAATATTTAAATTCATTCTGCATTATTGTCAGATTTTTTTCAACGAACCATTCAATCATGATCATGAAAAAATTAGACGTTCCTTTTTTTAAAATATTCCAAATCTTCAGCATCCCCGATAGTAAAATCATCACGCGTGTCATAAAAAAAATATATTTACGTACAGATATGTAGCGAGTGTTACAAATTGTTAAAATATCATAATCATTTCAAAATTAGAATGATGCAATAATAATAATAAGATACGTAAACAATCTAAAGTTTGACTTTTCGTTATTTTCAAGTATGTAGCTTATTTTATAAATTTGCTGTGTATGTTGGAAATCGAAAATTCATCAGTGTAGTGAGCGTAAATGATGTGTCACATTCGTGAGATGTACGAGTAGGTTCACGATTGAGTAAACTCGATATAAGAAAAATGTTTGATTGATTGATTTGAAAGGACTTTTCCACCTATTGAAAAATTCTTGAAAGAGAGTGGCTTGGATCATTGATGTCAATTTTTTTTTTCGTGTTACTTCTGCAACTTAGGAATCCGTGTTGACACAATAAGCCAATCGTTTGTTGATGTCAATAGCATAGCAATATATCTAGATGTATAATTCTGAGTAGGTATACCTTTCCATGGTCAAATTACTTGACTAGGCGACAAGCCTTGATTTCACCAACAAATTTTTGCTTTAATTCAACTTGAATTGCATTAATATCTTTGCTTAGTTGATTTCACGTAATATACTTAAGTCAAGTGAATTTTGAATGGTGAAATTCAGCCTAAATGTTAAAAACGACCAGCTCTCTGTTTGCATACTGTAAGATAAATGTGCCCCCTGTATATTATGTTAACTATCTTACATTGCATTATTATAATATGTATAGTGAAAAAGTAGACGACCTACCTTTTAGCTAATAACTTTGTGATAATTATCGTAATCGTGTGTACATAAATGTATTTAATAATAAATGTTTATTTGTATTTAGCATACATACCTACCAATATTTCTTGTTTTTTTTATTTTATTTTGTGTTGACAACATCTATCGCCATAAACATTATAACTACTTATACCTAAAAACTTTTGTATAAAATGTATAATTTTGATTATACACTAAGTGATTTTTATTTTGATTTTGATTATATAACGTATAAATTATGACTATAATATAATATACCTAACACTTTGATTACTACACATTGTTACGAGACGGTTCAATTCAAAGAGCCCAAGTCCTACGCTTTTTCTCCTGATGACACTAATCTTGGGAGCGAGAGTTACTGTTGTTTGACCGACTAACAAACGCCAGAGAGGACCTCATTCTCAGGAACGCGTAGAGGCATCAAGTTGAAGTTTATAACAAATACTCAGGTCTGCAACGCTTTGAAATTGTGAAAATTATGAATCTAGATCAATACGATTATAAGGCACAGCCATTTTCACCCGACTGCCGAAGAAAGGAGGGTAATGTTTTTGTAATAAATTTTACCCATAAATATCCTACATCACAAAAAAATCTGGGTTTCGCCTGTCAAGATTAGAAGCTCTACCTACAATGTATGTCAATTTGTACGAAATCCTTAGTGCGCGGGTCCAACTCGCACATGACCGGTTTTATTTTTATTTGTGGGACCCCGAAACGTGGTGAAGATAATTATGTAGGAATAGTAAAATAGCTCTGGCGACCCCTCTGAGAATTTTTAAGTGTAGGTATGAATATTAGTTATTCAGTGGATTATGGAAATGTCAGAGTTGTGCCGAAAAGCTCACGTTAAATCGGGACAAACTACACAGCCAAAACGCTCACTGTCTTGATCCAAACTAGCTTATAATATATTATGGGTTCAACACTTTATCTCAACCAGCGCAAATGGATATAGGTTTTCATGCGAATACACGTATTTGCACTGAGCGAGAAGCGAAGCCGCGTCCTACGGCGTAGCAGACAAACACTACAGCTATGCTGTAAGTCATCACATGGTCAATAATTGACAGTGTCTTTTCGGAGTATCAACCATAATTATTATAATAAAAGAAGTGTCTTTTCGGAGTATCCACCATTCGAGATAGGAACTCCAGCCTCTGCTGCAGTTTGCTGCGTATAATAGTAGAGCTTACACACACGAGTCTCATGTGTATAAGCTGTGGATAGGTACATGTGAAATTGGCACCCGTATAATGATGAAGTCGGTAGGTACCTAAGGTAATACAAAAAATAATTTTCATTTCGAGTAATAAAATTCTTATAAGTACTTAGTTAACACACTCTTTATTGAAGTTAATATTAAAGAAGCACGTACCTACTAAGTATATAACCAGTTCGAAGTCGACATACGTACCCAGTTCTCAGAATAAAGCAGAAGTACGTGTGCCCAAGGCGAAGCGTTCGTTAGCGAGTAACGATTTTAGCTTGTTTGTAGTGTGAATGAAACGAAACGCCAAGTGGCACTCGTCCGATCCGATACTGATTTTATCGAATCATCACTCAATCAAACGCTTGTATCTACACACATTTTTTATAAGACGAAACGAAGCCATTGAAAAAACATGTCAATAAAATTAGGCGGGCAAGTAGGTAGTTGGGTTAGGTGGATACGAGTCTTGAGGCGTTGCACTTTGCTTAGTATTACTTTGTTCAAATCATAAGTTGTATTTCGAATGAACATGTATTTCATAAAGCACTTAGAAGCTAGTAACTACTTAGTGTTGCTAACCAGGCAAGTTACAAACAAACGAGGATGGATATGACCTAGCGTTATTCGTGGTTCCGTCCAAGACTCTGAGGCTTGCGCTTCGAGGCTTCTGTGAACTCCTTCTCCATATCTTGATTAGGTATCATACAGTTTTTTAGGAGTGACTGCAGTCTGACTGCCCAATCTTGAGAGGATAGCCTGCACTAGAGCATCGTCAATCAGTCAGCAGGTGTACCGGCTTGCAGATCAGGTTGACTTGGACTTCGAAGATCTTATTGAGGTTCCAAAAACCCCCTATTTAGATCTAAATCTGCCTCCCACTATGAAAGCAAATTTATAGGTGTATCGAGTTTAAATTTATGACTTGGCATTTTTATGAAACTATTGCACGAGACACGAACCGATGACTTGACTTCCTATTGTCAAGTCTGTGCGCGATGGTTGAGGAATGAAGAGCATTGACCAAAGATAGTTGTAGATTTAGCGTATATAGATTTAGCGTATGCGAGTTGGCACATAAAGCTCTGATGCAGATTTTCCTCTAGTTGGGTCAGACCACTCACGCTCACGTAATAGCTAAGATTAAAAATCCATAAGGATTGTTGGAATAGGAAAGTAGACCACGAAAAGTGCAAGCTTTGGATGCCAATGAACGCGTGGATGATGATGATGAAGATGATGATAGATGATGATGATATTTAAAGTTAGATATCATTACAATGCAGTGAAGCAATACAGAAAAATTTGTAGACTTTAATTGGATATCTATAAGAAATATTCAACGTAGTTCAACATGAGTGAGATATGGACGAGCGTAGGCCAGACAGTTTAAATTTATAACTTGGACATAAAGATGAAAGTTCGTTTAAACATAATTAAGTGTTGCAGATGTAGGTAGGTATGTTTAGAGTACCTTCGAGTATTTCTAAAACTCCCTTGATCGTGAATAAGTAGCGACATGAAAAGCGCTAGAACTCTCTTAAAGTTAATATACCTTAGATACCTATAATTATGAAAGTTCTAAGTTGATTTTATTCAAAGAAATTATGTAAATCTTCTATGTACTCATAGTACTAAACGGACTATACAAAGCACAAAAAATGGTATCGTGGAAGACCATGGTCTATTTATTACAAACATGTTTCTAATTGAAATGTATTGTTTGAATAGCGTGGTAGAGTAAACAGGTCATTTTCAGCGTTCAGTTCCTGTGGATAAAGTGACATTTGGAATTGTTTCGAGGTGAACACCTAAAAAGTCAATGGGTGTGATATTCTGACCGTTAGGTATTTATTACAAGTGATTTATGTCGACAAATGATGTCACTCCCATACATCTTCCACTGGTGTTATACCGAGTCAATAGAATGTGACTTTTTTAGGTCCCCAATCGATATAAATTTTATTTTCCGTACAGCCAGTCTACTTATTAACTTAACCTAACCCGGTACAGATTTTTGACATTATCACTAATTACTATAGGTATATCTGTATAATACATCTGAAATAGAATTCTAGATTTACATCAATCGATAGCTTAAAGGACGCAGATGCGGAAGATGATGCGTTGCAGAGAATGAAGCGGTCATCATCTGGAGATCGTTTATCAAAGAAAATATTATCCATTACGGATACCTAGAATAATCACTTAAAAACAAGGCCAGGACTACGACACAACCACATTTTTTACTTCAACGGGAACCACTTAGGCGTTAAGCAGATGGCGGGGCGGGGCGGTCAAAATGACCGCGACACAGTCTTATTTGTACGACAATAAGGTTGCATTTTTCCGTGCAATAGCTCATGTCGCTCTTGTCAGACATACGTGGGCTAAATGCGACCTAATGATAGTAATAATAAGAATGCATCGCGGGCATTTTGGCCGCCCCGCGCCTCCGTCTGCTTAACACCTTATACTCGATCAAAGCAATTATGAATTTGACTAAACTCTGATATGTAAGTACAACACGTTGCATTCCGATCTTGACAAAAATGTTACCCAATGTCAATACACGAAGCTGTCGGGCCACACGCTTCAATATTGAAAGTCTGTCACCAGTTGTATAGACTTGCCAATCTTACTTAGGTGTTATCTATTAATTACGTCAACGAACGTTCTCACAATATGATGGTCACGACGTCATCAATCAAATCAAATAAAATGTCTTCGTTCAAGTAAGTTACACAGTAACATTTATGATCGTGAAGATTATTGCTTCACATTTAGGTATATTTATAGTTAGTTTCAGCAGAAGCCTGTGAGAAGACAGGTATCCTGCTACCCTGCTGCTACGGGTTTAATCGGTGCGAGTCCGACATTATCCAGTATGAGGTGAGGGGGTATAAGGTAACGGAGGGGGGATTAGATATCTTGCTACCAGCTTAGGTTAACCTAGGCCCCGAAGACGTTAATAGACCCCTTAAACCCCCATTCATAAACCTTGACGACAATAAGATGCCGCAACCCGCAACTAAGCGTGTAAGCGAGACAAAGTAATTTAAATTTTGAACCATATAGTCAAATAAAATGTAAGTTGAACCATCATTTTTGACTTTAACGTACCTAATGACGTAATTTATGCATGTCCCCTTATTTGTCCGTTAATTTGGGAGCCTACTTGAGGTGAGAGATCAAGTTAAGCTGGCTGGTTGTCCCGCGCCGTCTCGAGAGGTCTCGTCCTGTAGTGGCAGATTGTTCGATGTGACGAGCACCACCCGCGTCGACGAAGTCTTACGTTTTTGAGCTATAAAAATATGCGCCTACTTAAAAGGTAATTATTGGTTGTAGTTTTTTTCTATAATAACATTGTCCAATCAATTTAAATACAGGTATCTACTCAGTGAAGCCGTTTTAGCTAAAAGTACTTTTAACTAAAACGGGTAAATCCAGATAAGTTTTGCAAATTAACATACGACAATTATTTCTGATTCATCATCATCATAGTGTTGTTCCTAGTTACCTCCCAAGCTTACGCCTTGAAGTTCGGGATTCATTAACTCTTTCAGTCTCCTTTTGTTGTGGTTATAGGTACAGCTGCCATGGGAGTGACTACCGTCTGACCGAAAAACCCCGAGGTGCACCTGCACCAGACTCTTATCTGTCTATCAGCAGGTGTATGTACCGGCTTGCAACTTATTTGCTTACTCGGAATGAAATAATATTGAAAAAAAAAACATCTATTACTAACATTATGACGTTAAAGACTACGAAATACTTCACTATTTTTTTACTTGTCCGCAAATGGTCCGCAATAGTTTTAACGAATTTCATGTATATATTACTGGTATGCTTTCATCTCGTCGGGAGTTTAGTTTTTAAAGACCTTACGACCCGAACCCGGGTTCGAAACCTGGAGATTACACTTTCGACGTACCGACAAACATAAACGATTTAGCTTAGCTACTTATTGGTAATTTCGGTCGGCTTTTTACGTACCTATATTTTCGATAAAATCCCACAAAAATCTGACACTGTGCGTTGTGCGTAGCAAGAGCGCTCTGTATGGATAAAATTTTTGTCCAAATATTTATCAAATTCATAGTCACATTTAAGTATACGTTGTGAAAGGTAAGGGGTGCTTATTTTGGCAAACATTCACTGTATCGGTCAAAGAACCAGTGTTTATTGTTTTTGTACAACACCCGTGTTGATATTGGCACACATTCTATTTGCTTAAAATGTTAAGTCTCGAACAAACAGGTAAGCTTACGTAACCATGGTCATAATGATAACACAAATCACAATACCATTATATCTCTAATGTAAACGGTTTTTAAGGGGAATCCTATTCTACTAATATTATAAATGTGAAAATTTGTGAAAATCGATGGATATTTGTACATTTTTACAGAAAAACGGTTAGAGTAATTTGGGTGAAATTTGGCACAGAGATGGATTATAGTCTGAAACAGTATAATAAAGGTAGGCTACTTTTTATACTGGGGATAGTTTTCTGTGGGTCAGGGGAATAGGCGGAAGCATTGTTTGTAAACTGGTTTCAATCCTTGTTATCGAAAACTTCCGAAATGGTCAATGTAGGTGCTTATCACGTAGGGTGAATTTCATCAGTGTAAATAACTGTAATCAAACTGATCTAAACTTTATTATCACGTTTTTCAATAAGTTTCCTAGAGAAGAAAGGTTAGGGTTTGATTCTCGCTCAGAGAAAATATTTGTATTCACAAATATGTCGACTTGCATTAGTCTGGGTGTTTTATGTGTTTGCAGAAGAAAATTTATCCAAGTATGTATAACAGCATTCTAGAATCAATAATACAAGTTAGTTAAGCTCAAGTTAAGTTACGATGTTGTAGAATATTTATTTATTTTTTTTGTTTATTCTGTACCAAACTCGGGTAAACATACCAAAGACACTGCCACAGGTTCAAATTCTGGTCAAATTTTGAATTTTCAAAACTCATTCGGTCTTATTACAAAACACGGACTAAAGTCAGGTTTAAACCCAGACTATGAAGTCCAGGCTTAATTTTAAGACCAAGGTTTAAACTTCTTCTTATTACAAAAACAGAATAATCCGTGGACTACTTAGGCCATGGTTTAAATCTTGGCCTAATAACAACCACAGATTACTCTGAACTTTTGTTCGTTCATTGTGATATCATTCGGTCGCAACGTTCCGTTTTCTCAGAAAGCAAAAATTTTCTGAAATCGTTAATAAATATTATTTACTAAAAAATGGTGAAAAAAATATTTACAACATTATAATTATTAAATTTAAAGTCATGAACGATAGTTGGACTTTATTTTATAGTAATCATGCCTTTATTTAGCAATCATTGTTATAAAATTGGACGATCTATGATGAACGTTAAATGAAGCGTAGTTTTTCGGAGCCCGCGCGTTGTTAATTTTTTTTTTTAAATTTTTATACCCACTTTTGAATCATTTCAATACCCGTACTAACTTTTACGTTTCCAGTGGTTTAAACTTTTAAATTTGAATTAAATAATGGAAGGAGAAAAGAAAAAGAGGGGCGAAAATTGGACTGCCGAGGAAAAAGTAAGCCAAAATATGATGTATTTTGGTATTTTCCACAAATCAAATCAAAATGACAAGTTTGACGTTTTATTTTCGTGGTTTAGATACTTAGACCAACGTTAAACTAGGTGTCACGCAGGTTTATCTTTAGACCAGAGATAGTCCCAGGTTTAGTACTAAAACGCGTTTTGTAATAACATTTTCGTTAAACCATGGTCTAAAGACGTTTTAAACCTGGGTTTAAAGTTAGTCCGTGTTTTGTAATAAGACCGATTCAGTTGCCAAATAATGTTGATACTTAGTATGTACATATTAAAAAATAGTACCATAAATAGGTACATAATTCACTATAGGCTGCATATTATATCATAGACGTAGGTATATAAATTGTCAGAATTGGTAACTTTAAAATACCTCAATGTGAGTCAGAATTCAGATTACTTTCCCCGGGATTGGAGGTCAACAACCAACTCATCTGTGTGGATTATCTCTGTCTTAACGCGATAATTTAATCCTTTGTTTATCCAATGCCTCTAATAGTCCCGATGCACCGGAACGGTAAGCATCTGAACGCACTCATGTATCATACTCGAACATATAAGAAAATAATCCATGCCACTGAGTTACGACCGGGGGTTCATATTCCAGCGAGCTTCAATGTTTCAAGAAAGTCTCAAGTAAACAATAAATTAAAGCATCTAAAATATTGGTTAGATATAAAACTCTTTTAGACTATTATTGTAAGGAGTTATTTTTAATATTTGAATGTAGGTATATCTGTTTATAACTATGTAGTAGGTACACTAGCTGACTTGTCCCGGTTTCCTATGGGCAAATTTTTTGATGAAAGGTCAGATAATCCCATTGCAGCGCGTATTCGCAAATGTAACTAACAAGTTAATGAAATTATTTTTATGATATTGGATCTTAATCTGATCCGGCTTGATTGTAAGTGGAAAATTTTGACAAAAATAGTCTGATAGCCTCGGGACTACCTATCAGACTATTTTTGTCAAAATACAGTCCCTACCCTAGTCCTAAATTGTACTTACTATACGAGTATAACTTTTACTAGTTATAGAAGGTCACTTGTGAATGTAAATACTCGTAGTAGGTACGTTTATATTTTCTTATTTATATTCACCTGTTTCCTGTCACGTGCAAATATACTCTTCGTATACTGCAACACTGCAACTGGAAAATTAGTGACAATACGCACATAATTACTCACTCTGACACCTCATTTTTAAGGCTCGGTATTTTAGGTTGATCAGATGCTTGTACTGCAACTTAGGCTTACTCCATGACGTCGTTTGTAAATGTAATGTAAGATAACTATAACTTTCTTCTATATCTATTGACTCTATCTAAGCAGTTTCGTAAGTATTCGTATAATGGTAAGTATATAGTTAAATACGCAAGGAACCTAGAGTGTGGGTAGGCCCAGAGGATTCAAAGACAATATAAATGTGTCCCAAGCCCCTAACTGTTAAAAACACATCACAAATGAAATGGTGTGCCCTTCTATGAATCACTCCCCCAAATATCTACGCCCCTCTGTCAAAACTGTCAGTCAGCAAATTGACGGTGATATTAATGTTGGTGTTACGTACAATAGTTTTGTTCTATTTAGCCTTTTTTATATAATATAGGTACATTTCATGCGACCATAATTTTAAAATTATTGCACGATAATAAAGAAATCATGTAATTAACTAACTGACTCGCTTATTTTACATTTGACTGAATAAGTCTTAATACTTCTTTCAAAATGTTTACTAGGCTATAAGTTCTGTTTATACAAGGATTACTTTACGCCTGGTAGAGTTTTGACTGAATCTTGAATGGGATTCGATTCTGGAACCTGCATGGCTAATGACTTAATCACTAGGCTACCAACGCTATTTTACAGCGGCGTAATATAAGTTGCCTATTTGTAATCGCATTAAAATCTCAGCGTTGGAAATCCGAGAAACGTACGCCACAAGCCACCCGCAGTCTAGTCGAAAAGCTATTTGATTTGACGGCTATCTCACCTCCTACTACGTTTATATCGAAAGTTAGATAAATATTTAGTTTATCGGATCTAATTTAGCACGAAGCGCCCGGTCCGCCTCAGAAATAATGAATTAAACTATATAGTGGACACAGATAACGTAGGGCTGATATTGGAAGTTTTTTATCAAACGGCTTCTATTTAAAATATGATGTTATAAGAGATAGAATTCCGGTAAAACACTTAGCATATCAATTTTATAGCAATTGTAAACCAGATCTAAGATATTAGAAATGCATTTGACATTTTTTTGACTAACAATATTATTTTATTGCTTTCTGTGTTAGTCGGTATTACTCACAAATGTGATTGACTACAGGGATTTTTGTACAAATGATATTTAGAACGTTAAAAAGTATAACACATGTCGGAAATGACAAGGCGCAGCCGTCGGCGCGTCGGCGTGCCACTGGGTTCAACTCTCGGCCCCGACTCGGGTATCGCGCCCTACACGTTTTAGTTTACGTTTACATTACTAAGCACTTGTTGAGTAAATAAATAAAGACGTTTTAAAATAAACTTTACTATTAATCCTTGACTTAGTAACGTTTACATAACCGTGAGATCGGTGATGTGTACGGACAGACACGCAATACAACAGGCCGTCGTAAATATGTCGCTAATATCTCAAACGCAAAGATTCTCATGACATGTGTAGTTTGACTTCAAAGGTTAGATTCTTTTATTAATATTATAAGTGCACCAGCAGCAGTGCATCCTAATATGACAACAACAGAAAACTGCTGCAACCTCGAAACATGATCATACTATACCGAAAGTATCTTATCTGTATCTTCCGTTTCATATAGGTACTTATTAATAATCACACCTTCATATAAATACAGTTGCTGTTATTCTTAACTCTATTAACTAAAATTTAGGTAGATTGAGTTCAAATTTGATTAAATAAATATGTCTGTTTTGTACAGTCACATTATTAATACTCATCAGACAGCCCTTTTGAAATAGAAAATAAACCCAATTTAAAGTAAAAAAAAGGCATGATCGCTAAGACTCAAATCTCATATTTATTTGGAACCACCAATGAATATATTATATCCCTAATGAAAAGAATAATTAAAATTGGATCAAGTGTTGGAGAACCATCTGATCGTACAAAAAAATAATATTCTACAAACTCAGATTCTACTATAACAAAATCAATTACAAATCAATTAATATGTAGTTTTATTGAAACTATATTTTATTCAGCACGTGAAAATCTGTAACCTAAAATAGCTTTAATACAAATTAATTAATATCTACCTATACCTACATTCAACATTTTTCGACAATCTAACTAGACAAATAGACAACACGGTAGAAGCTTAACATTTACTGGAGAATAGCAATAGAAGAGCGGTAGAGATTTGTTATAAATAAAACAAAATGTAAATATCTGTTCATTCATCAAGTGTGGCGGCTACAATACAATTAGGTGTTTCCCTGAAGCGTTCGTCAGCGGCGCGCGTCTCGCTTCGCTCCGACAGACCGCCTGCGAACTGTCATTACAAAAATAGTGGCCCCAGAAAGGGTAGTCCGAGACACGGCCCATATGGACCCGAGTGCAATGCCGCAAGTTATTTTAGCTTATTTCATTGCCGTACTGTACCACTCCATTCTGTCATTTTTTTACACGATTTTTGTTCTTTTGTTTAATTTAACATTATATAACAGCGAATGAATCACCTCTTTGACTTAACTACCTAGGTACTTATAGAAATACCTATAAGTGAATTCTTCGTGTTTATTATGGGAATGTATAGGTTTCCGTCAGTATCCTAAAACTAAAAACGGAACCCTTATAGGATGTTGAACTGAAACAACCCAGTTGAACTGAAGTACAACTCAGCCTCAGCCTCAACCACAGCCTGTACTCCTCTCAGTGCAATGCAATGATTTATCTTCGTGCTAAAAAAATCATCCAGATCTGTTCAGCCGTGTTTGAAAAATAATGGTATCACACCAGACTTTTACGGATCGCCTGGGTTCTCGAGTCCGACTCGCACTTAACACACATTTCTAGCTAAATTGTTTTTATACTTAATGATACAGACGTTACGCGCTTTAGGCCTACCCAGGCCTACCTATTTAAACAAAATCCAAAATCAAGACGATGCGCTAACGTCGTTAGATATTAATAATTCGATTCTTGTCTATCTATCTATCTATCTATCTATCTATCTATCTATCTATCTATCTGTCTATCTATCTATCTATCTATCAATCTATCTATCTATTTATATATCTATCTATATATCTATCTATATCAATTATAATACACAATACATGTATGAGTACTTGGGAACAAACAGCCGGTAACATATAATTATGCCGTTTGAAAATAGAACGAACAGTTATAGGTATTCTTATCTCAATCTACCATTTGACGATACCTATGCAGTCATAACATAATAGAGACGAATGCATGCATAATGTCTTCGATCTACAGACCGACAAGAATTCTAAAAATCAAATTTTCGGCATAGGTATCGCTCCAATGACCTATCCGGTGCGTCAGACTAGCAGGCTATCCTCACCATGACCATCGTACTACATCGTGATAAGCTTTTCATTGGTTATTTATTCCATGTTGTCGTTACTAGGAAATTTCAATAAACAGTTTTCACCGCGTTAACAACATTATTTTATTATTAGTTAGATGATAAGCGTAGGTGATTCTACATTTCTACTTAAACGGAATTAGCTACGCCGCCCGTAGGCATATTAACTACGCTTTGGAATAATTTTTAGGCTCCATAGTTAGTCGCATGATATAAGTATGCAATACGTATCGCGGATCGAGCATAGGGTTATTGCGTTTTTTACCCGACTGCCGAAGAAAGGAGGGTAATGTTTTTCGAGACTATGTATGTATGTATGTATGTATGTATGTATGTCCATTTTTCCTAGATGTACAGTTGCCCTCAGAAGACTAATAAATATCTTTACATTAAAATAATTAAGGAATAAAATAATGTCTAACTGGTTTTATAATCTCCAAAACATTTCAATGTTTGTTTATTTAACTTATTTTATTTTAACTAATTTTTTGAGCTAATATCATGATGCCGATTGCGACTGTACCTCAAAGTCAGGTGAAGAATCCGGTAAATGAGAACAGGTTCACTGGATGGATCCTAGATCAACATAGAAGTAGCTACCATGTTGTAGGTTTATCATACCTGTCTATCCCTTCAGGAATATCCAGGTGTTACTGAAGAAAAAATTGAATGAAATCCATCAAAAGCTTACTAGATATTTACATACGTCAATTGGCTGACTGTCTAATAAATTCCAAACAAAAGATTATATATTTAGATGTATGCATAACGTTACAAGCGATCTCTTTGAGAGTTTACGCTATGTGATCGGTCTCTTTGATCAGTTCGCAGTTTGTGAGTTCTTTTGTTAGTTTTGTTGAATTTTGCTGACCATTTTCGTTGATACTTTTCTAATCGTGACTCGGTCGGGTAACGCGTGTTTTCTATAATGGTGTGTTATCAACTAAAATATTAATAGTTTTTATAAATGAAATAATATATGCTTGTTTCCAACTTTTAACGACCTTTGTGGCGTAAGTAGAGCGATCGAGTGTTAGGTCAGAGATTAACGGTTCTATTCCGGGATATATATATTAATTTGCATATCTAAATGCTTCTACGTATGTATTTTATTTTTATTTATAAAAAATATCTATGTAAGTATGTGTACGTATATTCTAGCGCCCATGACACATTTATGTCTACATAGCCCCATGTTAACTATTGAAAATATAGGGAAATTGTTAAAATGAACGAAACATACCCCAATTTGTGGGGTTTGTTAGAAGATTTCGGAAGCGGAATGGATTTTCACTTGTGAAATTCAGTCTTATAACACCACCGCCGGCGCCGCTGCTCTTTCAAAATCACTAAAGTGAAAACTAAAGCAACGAGAATTTGTGACTTCATGTAAAACACAGTTTCTATTAGTTCGTTCCACGTGATAATAAATCTTTGCATCAACATTAAGTAACACAAATTAGACATACTAGACATACGTGACAAATAGATGTATGAGATGGAAATAGAATCGGTTATAGTTTCAGACACGTCGATCTGTTCGGGTGCTAATGCTGGCGTCACATTCCATTATTCATGTTAAATTTAAAATAGTAGGAATCACGTTTTTGTAGATGGATGTGTATAATGATAGGTGCGTTATGTGGAGACGAAGGAGGAAGAAAAAAGTTTGAGAACTGCCTGTCTGTTTGCGTTGTGACCAGTTGGGTCCTCACGCCGTTTGATGCGAAATCCCTAGACTGTTACTAGACCACTGAATAAATATTATTACTTAAAGTACCTATATGGATCAATGGTCTTAGTCTAGGCAATCTATGTGCAATATGTTCATTTGAATATTATCTATCTTTTATTACTTATGACTAATAAATAACAGATGAGATGATATGATATTGATGATATTTCTTATACCGGATCTTGTACTATAATCGGTGCGTCCGAACGAGAATGAAGACCTCTATCAAGCGTCGTGGTACACTTTTGACATTGCGATAGTATTTAATCTATTTTCATTTAATAGAAAATCATTGAAAGTCCAGGTCCAGTTGGTGATAATGAATAACGCTCTGATAGAGCTAAAATAAATACCTAAGTCCGAGATTTGTCACTTTAAACTTGGTGAAAATGCCGGCGCGGATCTGGTGTGACCTGTGTCAGAACGCCGATACATGAATGTAATCTATATACTACTATTATGAGAGACGCTGAATCATGTTTTAAATATCTTTTTACAGAACCACTGTTTTTTTTGAAATTTGCCTTCATATTATCCCCGATGGACCTAGGCTATGTATTTATGTGTAAATGGCGCGGGCTTCAGTTTAAAAAGACTCGTATAAATCGAAGTGAAGCGAAGGCGGGTTTCTAGTCGCAGATAAAGATCGATCGTTCACGTAGTGTTCAAGCGTAGCGTAGGCCTTTTATAGATCTCAGTAACACTAACAACCAGTCAAAGATTTTTGACTGTTCAATATAATAAAATAATTGAAATTGAAATTGCGCGACCTGGAAATGGAACCCGTTGCTTCATATACATAGAAGCACCACTCATCACAGCTGCGACATCGAAGCTTGTTAAAGTCACGATAATTTAATTTTTGGACAGCAACTCCGTTGTCGCATCGTATCAGTATAAATACGAACGATCAAATATTCATCAAGTTCCAATAATATTTACCTAGTACCTAACCTATCCGCTGCTCCGAGAAGCAATTTATGCAGATATGTACCCACACTTAGAAAAAAAAATAAAAAGTAGGGAGTCGGCACCAATAAATCGATTTAGAAATTGTTTGCTGAAGGGTGAGCCGACGTATTTAAAGAACAATTAGTCGGCTGCTTCCCGGCCCTCGGGCAAATATTTGCCTATTCCCGCCAACCCTCGTTTGGGCCAGTGCCGCTCCGGGCGTTGTTAGAAATGGTTTATAGCTAAATGTTTGCCCGCTCTTCCCTATATACTTACCTATATGTAAACTTCCCCTCTTTGCAGTCATCGTAGTCAAAATTTACATTCCTCCTCGCCGCGTGGAAACTCAGATCAATAAAATCTTTATAGATTATTGTTTTTTTAATACTTTGCAGGTTCGTTGCTTTAGGAAAACTTTAGCTACTTACATTGCGAAAAGTTTCTATTGAAATTGAGTAAACAGAAACAAAACGATACTTTTTCATGGAAACAAGTTCAGTAAAGTAAATTTGTTGTTCTTATTTAGATTAAATATTGAAGAAAGATTTAAGTATTGGTATTCTCTCATAGACTTAAATATACATAACTCCCTACTGTAATGTATATTCTAGGTAGATGATCTAATACTTTCTAGACAAGCTGTTTAGAACGAACATTGTGTTACAATTTATGACAGTAGTCGGGAAGAGAGATGCGGAAGCGATTATGATAGAAAAACATAATGTTTGTATGTTTACTTTGAATCTAGATAAAAATGTTAAGTACCTAAATCCTGAAATATTAGTACCCAGGTATTTTATTGTAAGTAAAGGTATTATTTTACACTGAATTAAATTTATTTAAATAGTATATTTTTGTGTAAATTAAATTTCTAATGGTTTTATTTTTTCAAATAAACTTTTATTTGCACAAATTACGGATACATTTCATGAAATGTTTATATAATAATATTTGCGCCTTTACAGAATGGCCACAGCCTGTTAAACAAACCACTAAGCGATTTTATAAAACGTAAATGAGCGAAGTTTTCTGTTCCTTATAGCTGGCCTAGTAGTTAGTATAGGTACATAGAAGTCTTTAGAGTATCTTAGAGAGAGAGAGGGAATCAACGTAAGGACAGAACCACGTCCTTCAGGTCCATGGTCAGGTCGGATACACATGTATTATAAAAATTACCAAATTGTGCAATATGGAATATACCTACCCTTTGCCATGATTTTACATTATATTATCAGGTGTCTGCTTCTAATTAATGTACTGCTTAGCCCCTTCCAGGAACATCAGTCATTTCAGGACGATTTCTGTCTAATCTAACCCATGCTACACAAAGGGCTAACGGTATTCTATGGCTTGGGAAGTTTGTCTAGCTATTTAAGAGTACTTTAATTTAATAGATTCTTGAGACTATTTGACAGTTTTTATTTAATTGACAACCTTTACAAACGGCGAGTGAGTGAAATGTTTATATATATTTCAAGCATAAAAAAGAAAAAGTTTCTGAATGCATAGTTTACTTGATATTTTGACACGAAGATTAGGCGGGATTCGAGTTGGCCGGTTGTATTTTGATGCTGTTTAACAAGAGATTAAATGGCCGACAATGTTTTGATTTCTTTTAGAATAACATCTCGTTAGTTTTGACCGCGAAACACAAACTATAAATTATAAAATAAAATGTTTCAAGTAATAAATTAGACTTAATCCACGGCTCTTATGATGAAAACGACCGAAAAAATAAAGTACCTACTCTTTTTACTAGATCGTGTGTAGAGTGGATATTTTCCGTTTTAAATTCAAATCAGAGGAACAAAGAGCATTTTTGAGAAATAGAACGCGTGTTTCCTTGACAGAAGAAAGTTGTAGAAGATGACCACCGCGGTGTTCGTCGCTGCCGGCGGTCCCGGCGTACTTACAAAAATACCAGAATGTAATTAAATGTGGATAACTTGCGCTTTATAGACGGCTGCGCGCGCGCCTGTGTTTGTTTAGTTTGTTATAGATGTGTTTTTACGCAATCTGGAAGTCGTAAATCTGGAACACCAAATTATGTCGTTCGTTGGAGTGAGGTTACCTTTCCTTGCGTTTTAAATTTTTAGATTTCTTGTAAGTAGAGTTACATAACGGTTGTAATAACTCTTAATATACATACATATACTCACGCCATTTTCCCTCCGGGGTAGGTAGATACAACAGCCTGCCATCTACCTACTCCTCTCACTTTATATATAGGTACCTAATAGATAATGCTGCCCTTATAGCACTTATACTCTAGGTACTTCACATTTACTTTTGTGAACAGCAAGAATATTGTTACAAACCCAATATTTACAATAAAGATCCTTGTCTTAATATTGCATGAACGTACAATTAATATCCAAATGCGCAACAAATTTCAATTCGTGTGATGCCCGCATTGAGAATAGAATCCTCACCCGCGGGGTAATGTGGCGAATAATCCACCTCGCGCGCCACCGTGCCCGGGGCCGCACAATACACGGATACCGATAATCCGCAAAAACTACCAATATACGGATCACCAAATTAACATCACTGTTTAGTAACTAAATGAATATAAATTTTGAACCTTATCCGGTAAGAAATACGTGTTCAGTTAATAACAATGACCGCAAAAAAATTGTAAAATCTTTTTATTAGTTAAACATTTTATTTGCAGTTTCTAAACGTAACATTCTTCACATGCGATTTAATTCAATTTGGTAACAATAAAACTACTATTTTACTCTATTATAGGTGGTCTCTATATTTTTTAAATTTTTTTTCGACCCTTTGAAGACTATGTACGGTGTCTTTTTTCCAAGTTTAGGGATCTGGTTTTTTCTCTCTCAATCAAACTTGGGATCACAACATGACAGCTATCACGGAGATGTTAATTACTATTATAGGTAGGTATATCAGGTTTGCACGTGCGATAATAAGCGTCCATAATAAGTAGGTAGGTTCATAAAACTATTCGATTATTGGACGAACCTTGTTCTCGTCGTATAAATATTTGAAAGCTATTCAAGTTCAAGTCTTGTTAGGTTTGCTAACTATTTTTGTATTTTTTTAGCTACTTTTGAAAATATTCTAGTACCTACCTACCATCTATAGGTACTTTATGCACTCATAGTGTTCTGTATCATTTTCAGATTTTAAAATTGGTTTTGTAAAAAGTAGTTGAAACACCCAACAAATAAGTACTTTGCAATAAAACCAGTCTGGCTCAATAAATAAATATTATGGAGAAGTACATACGTCCGATTTGATTAAATATGTGTAGCAAGTGACAATGGAATGTGTTTGAAACATAACATAAATTGTTTGCTTATAAATCTACTTCTTTTATATACGATAGGAGATATATACCTACATAGATTGTATTTTAAATTAGTGTCAAAAAATATCTATCGTATTTTTTAAACAATGAAAATGTATTTGAAACATTTAAAGTTCTTAATCTTATGTGTTTCAAATACATTCCAATGTCAGTACAGTTGAGTGGTTGCAATCAATTCAGTCAGTGTAAATAAAAGTACCTACCTACAGTCGCGTACCTATATACCTAATTGTAATCATATTTTTAAATTATTAAATTGATCGATTTGTACCGATATGCTCTACATGTTCATTTGCGAATACTGCCGCTGTGAGTGCATACCTATATGAGTTTGAGTGATGTGAGTTTGAATTAGGTCGCGAGTAGGTAGGTAGGTATACATGTTATTATTTACACTTATATAGGTAAACAATGTTGAGTTGGTTTGTGTACCCTTCAAATAATCATAATCATAATGCTCTATATCGCTTGACAAATTTCAACACGATAAGTAAGTAACCCGCCACAAACATTGTTTCACCAACTTTTGGTTTTTTTTTTCGACGATAGGTACTCTGGTAAAGCAGTGTCCTGGGCCTTTGCAGTGTCTTTGTATAATTTTGGAAACGATCATATTTAGATCAATCGCAAAATAGATCCCGGAATCGGAATCACAAACCAGAAACTGAATGAACCTCAAGATTTTCTTGCAATCCTATGCCAATGAGCCTAAGAGTGTCGGTGTTTAATAAGTAAGTAGGTAGTTATTTGGAGACTGTCAGTGATGTGGTTGACTGTCAAGTTAAATCAGTTTCTTTTTATGAAATTTCAGAATGTTCTGTTGTAACTTGTTTAAGAGTGGTGACGTCATAAAAATCTTTATCAAATAATTTATTAAATGGAAGTAATCACGAGTAGATAGATGTTTAAATTGGAAGACTTTTACAGGGTTGTCAACACGAGTATGACGCCCCATAGATACATAGGCCACGGTGACCGCTTCCCGAGACCCAGCCGTGTGTTTGTCTGCCACCTAAGTGGTATAAAAAAATAATACAGAGATAGAATAAGAAGAACGAAAGAAAATAATATTAGTTGCTGAAAAGAGCTTTAGAGTTTCATAACACATAATAATGTGGTTAAAAAACAGTTACTGTCTTTTTAAAATTTAGGTCATAAATTTTTCTAATTCTTATTAATTATTTCACGTAGCACAATTTTTAGATTTTTTTATCTATTATTATTATTACTGCAACGATAATTGTATGTTATAAAATAAAGACTTAATCATTAACTGCATAATTTTCATAATTTAATTTGAAATGTTTGGACAACTTGATCACTGACGCGCGTTACTTGCCGAGCGACGCGACGTCACGTCTGTCAAAAACCGCCTCGTCATTGTGACACCATTCATCCTGGGCGTCCGGACCCTGTTTTTTATCTACATTTAAACGCTCCCCAGATCCCCATTACCCTCGTATTAGCGATATTAACTTACAAACAGGTTCTCTTCACATAATGTGTTAAATTTTTTCGCATATGGGATTCCATTAGGACGTCAATGTCAAATGACAACATTTAGGTACTTAGTCAAATTCAAATTATTCGCAAAATTTGTTTCTCAAAGCTAATCTTGAGAATGACTTCACCGATTTGGATGACAACTTTTCGTTGTGGTCGTAAAATGGTTAAAACAAATTTTATGTAAACGAAAGTTTTGGAAAATGTTCACGTTAGTGAACAGGCAATCGATAAACAAAATTAAATTCCAAGTTTGTTGCTAAGTTAACTTTATTTATAACTTAAGTTGTCAACCCTAATCCTAGCAAGAGGCGTAGTAAGTACTCTATACTCTCGTAGCACTTCCAAAACTTGCACTTTGGGTCCTGAAGTCCGTTTTTCATGGTCCACCCTTCCTCAACCACAATCAGGTTTATTAGATTTTAGCGGGAGCGACTGCCGTCTGACCTCTTAACTACACCACGATAGCAACATCGACACGAGAGAAGAAGTTTCATAATCACCTTTACATTATTACGATAGTCAAATTGTGCAACATTTGAAATTAGAGTCACATTATATTGCTGCTACAATTTTTTCAGAAACAGGTAGTAGTATCTAAGTAATTGAACAAGATAAAACGTAAAAAAATCAAATAGGCAAGTGCGAGTGGTGCCAATGGATATAAACGTGTGCGGGTTTGAAATTCGAACAATGCGAGGATTAAGAGCGCTGTTCATTTTTGTTCACATTGTTCGGTATTCACGGCTCGCACAGCGCATGCAACCAGGGATCAGCGCTCACGCATCGGTGGCGCCGCAGCGTTATCACACCGCTACACGTCCACCACCCCTTTCAACTCTATTTTCGATGTGGTTTCAATTTGAAACTGTCGACGGATCAGCATATTTTACTCACGGCTTTTTGTAATGAACTACAATTCAATCTGCTGCCAATAAATGAAATGGGGTGGATATTTTATAAATGTCAGTTTTTTCAGTACTTATTGATGTTTTATCAATTTTATTTCTATGTTGGATTTTGTATGATCATTTTTATGACACTTTAATTGAATTGATCTGTTCGTATTCACAGGTGATGCGTTACATTTTTCATGTGAGAAATGAGACCATTATCTGACCCTGACTGACCCAATATCATACTTGCGATTTGATAAATTGATAGGTATATTGACTGTAATACGTCTACTTACTTTAATGAGCAAGAGTGCTTATAACGTTCGTAATAGATATGTAAATTGTCCATCTTATGCTTGGCAAAGCATAAGATGGACAATTACATGTTCTATATCTAAATACAAAACTTTGTTCCTAAATACAAAATTTATGGTTCATTCTTATTTAAATTTGTAGGATGCTTTCATTAGTCATAAGCTAGTTATATTTTCACTAAATACAGTGCTATATCTGCAAAGCGTAACGCATAAATAATGTAGAACGGAAACGAAGGATCGATTCTTGGACGAGGGTCCGCCGAAGCCATCAATCTGTCATGCGGACGGTCTGGATCAAACGTTCCTCGCGAATCAGCGGCAGTCACATTCTCACGCGCAGCGATGACATCTGACACAATATCTAGAAGAGCTTCAAAGACTTTTTATTGCAAAATCCCACCTGACCGGATATCCTTAGATACTTTATTGAGTTATTAATTGACCTATTTTTAACACCTACTTACCGCCTGCTTTCTAAGTAAATAAATAATTTAAGATTTTGTTATATAACACAGCGCCGCGCTGTCTATCTAAAGTAAGCGTAGCTTGTTAAGTAAATTCTAGAATTTGGTTAAATATTTGTAAGTAAATACGTAATATACGTATCATTTTTTATTTATTATATACTTTATTTTACGCTAATTACATAAATCGTGGTAAAAAACCTAAGTAGGTATAAAAAAGAAAACAGCAGTATAAAAGTGGCCATTATCGATACAACCTTGTATGAAAATAATTTTGAAAGTAGAAGAAGCAAGGGTGTATGCCAGCCAGGATGGTAGCAAGTGAAGTGGAAAACGTAGCATGTGATCTCTGCTTACTTCAATGGGAAAGAGGCGTGACTGTACGTATAAAAAAATCGACTGATTGATTTGTGGTTTTCACGATTTAATTTAAACGGTTACCCCCGCTATATTGGTTGACATGTCCGCCCGTGAATGGCCCTCATAATTACAACATCAAAGCAGACGCGATTAATTGAGCAATCATCGGGGAAAAAGGCGTCAAAGCATTCAAGCTTCATGGATCATGCACGGCTGACGTCACTACGCTCAATTTGTTGTGACACGAGCATTTTAGTTTTGTTCAGTAACATGTGTGAACTGTCAGTACCATAATTATGTATTACCATCGTGTATTACTGTAAGAAGCATTCCTTTTGAAAAGAGTGTTTATGACTCTTGTACCTATGCATACTATAGATGTCCATAAGGGGACCTTCCTTTATGGACATCAAACTAAGGCGATCACCTTTTAAAGTAGTAAGGGGCTCGTGGCCTAGTGGTAAACGAGTAATTAGTACATTGCAAGGTTAAGTAATACTAGCCAGATCAGGTCCTATGATAGGTGACCATTCTTAACACATTGATATACCTTCGAGCCACAGAGATCACTTGCAGCCATCGGTCCCGGTTACCATACGAATATCTGTAATAATATCGGTAATCGTTATGGTCTAACTTGGTGTAACTTATCAAGGGTTGTGGGAGTCAGATGATGAGTTGCTGCTCAGAACATACCTATTGAAATTCGATCAATCGAATTGTTTTGTCTGGTCTTTCTGGGTCTGATTGTTTCTATGTAACTATCTACAAAATAATTAGGTACTTAGATAGTATGTTTATCCGCATTCTAGAACCCATAATAAGCTGTGTAGAATGTCGTAAAATATAATTATGTAGGTATATTGAAATTAATTTTGATTAAAATGAAAAATGAAAAATTTGGTAGTACCATAATGGGGCATGAAAATGAAAATCTATTAAATCACCATCCGACCGCTAACTGCTGCAAACGACTCAAAGAGCAAACAGCTGCAATTTGGATTTAGCCTCCACGCCTAATTTCGGTTGGTAGACTTATTTTAACATTAAATACACACACAAATATCCCTTGTCTAAACACATCGCCCCTAATATTGACGCCCTGGATACGAAACAGCTTAACTTCATCTTATTTTGCTTGGGAAATTTCGATTGCATTACAACGGGTTAAAACACGATAGTAGGTATCGGTTTAAGTATTTCGTAATATTCGGTTTACATATCAATTGTTTTTGTATTTCCTTATTATATTAATCTCAAGTATATACTAGAAGACAATGAAAAGGACAATGATGGTAAATAGACTGGCTTTGGCCGCGATGCATGGCACTGTACTTTGAAGGGTTTGATAGAACTCGAAATGAAATGAATACGTTTAGCTGCAAACACTGTTTGCGAAGGAATAGACATAGAAAGTTAGTACGGGCAGTCCCTCAGCTTAAAAAACACTTGGTGGCGATAGCCAACATACACGCGGGCGAAGCTGCGCGCGGGTACGCTAGTAAGTACATAAAATAATTAGGGTTAAATTTTTGTCGCATGTATAATTTATAATCTCAGCAGGTACAATTATTCAAAATTCAAGAACAAAATTACCCAGAATTGAGCAATAAAAGTGTAAAATTATTTAGGAGTTGACCTACATAAAATTGAAAAAAATAATTCAGTAAATCTATATCTAGTGAATTGCAAACACTAACAGAGGCTTAATAAAACCTGTAATATCTACTACTAGCTTTTGCCCGCGGCTTCGCCAGCGTAGAAGTCAGTATCGCCACCAATTAAACGACTCTCCACTCGACTCGCCACTCCAAAAAAAGGATAAAAAGTATCCTATGTCCGTCTCCTAGCTCTATGCTACCTCCCCACCAATTTTCAGCCAAATCGGTTCAGCCGTTCTTGAGTCATAAATAGTGTAACTAACACGACGGTCTTTTATATATATACTCGTAGGTATTATGTAGGTTCAGTCATCTGGAAAAGTTACTGTACACTAAAAAACCTTCGCCCGTCTCCGCCTCGGCCTGCTTCTGGCACGGTGACATGCAGTTACACCTATTATCTTATAAAAGAAATATAAGCCAAACCAATTGTAGGAAAAGAAGTAAGCGGCTATTCGCTTAAAAAGTGGGTAGCCTTACGTTGGAGATCCCAGATCTTAGCAATGTGCTCAAAAATATCATACGACGAAATGCTTCGAGAAATGCTTGGCGAGGCCAATCTCATTATGTCTTTAGATACTATCAATATATCAATAATTATAATGCTATGCATTGATAAATATTATATCAGTGCCTAGCAACGGTTTCATTGTCAGGTATACCAAACATCGTGCATAGTAAAGTTGGGAACAGAATCTTAATCTCCAAGTTAAGAATCAAGGACGTAATAGGGACTCAACACTGGATGATGATGATGATGATGAATCTATATAGGTATTGAATAAAGAATCCCTATTTCACTTGGTCACGGCATCACGCGTAAACGCTAGTAGGTACCGATTTGGCTGAATATTGATGGGGAGGTAGCTTGGAACTAGGAGACGGACATACCTAGGATACATTTATCCTACCACGGGGACGAAGTAAGCCATGGACGAAGCCGCGGGGCACAGCTAGTGTACAATGGTTTTGAAGACATTAAATGAATGTGATAATATTTAATGAATATATATCTTGAAAAGCCCGAGATGCAACTAATAAAGATCTCAATTAAGTATCCCCGTATCCCCAATCCTTTCCCGTGCGGTCGATCTCAATAAACAAATGACGGACAGTATTTGGTTTTACCTTTCAATACGTCGGCCGTTAACGCAGGGCGGGCGTGCAATGTGGCCAGCACATGGGTGTAATCAGAAGTAACCATGGCTTCACAATAGCTTGGATATTTTTTTAAATTATACTAGCTGACCCGGCAAACGTTGTTTTGCATTTTAAGGGTGAACAACCCTTATCACTTAGGAGTATGAAAAATACATGTTGGCCGATTCTCAAACCTACTCAATATGCTCACAAAATTTCATGAGAATCGGTCTAGCCGTTTCGGAGGAGTACGGGAACGAAAACTATGACACGAGAATTTTATATTTAAGATTAGGTATTATACTAGTTTTTTTAAATTGTCAACGAGAGTACCGCCTATTACGTTAATAAAATATTATCTCGGGTCCGTTAAAGTACTGCGTGGTGCTACATATATTACAAAAAGCACATTTGAGCGTCCAGTACGGAAATTCATGCAGTCAATCAGTCAATGCACCTTTCGTTACTTAGATTCTCGGTATACTCGTACTGCATAAGGACAATATTATACGAGTATGTTTTCAACTGAACAGCTTTACGCACATTTTTGTCTTTTGAGGTAAATCTGTATTTTGGTTAGTTTGCCTATGATTGTATGCCAATCACAGGCAAGATCATAATATAGGTGTCAATTCCATTAAATTTTTCTATTGCTACCATAACAGCTGCATCTTGTGATTTATCAATTTGCTGAAATCATTCAGCAGACTTGGAAGTTTAAGTTTTGCACAAATTTAATTAGTCGCAGACACACGTTCCTGAAGAAATCTTTTGATAGATAGACAACGAACGGATCCTATAAGTGTTCCGTTTATTCCTTTTGCTTTAGGTATGGAACCTAAAATTAATTCAATATTATGAATGTAACAGTCCGGACGAAACAATTTCGAATGTAGAGAATTTCGGACATATCCCACGATAATGCTGTGGCGTGGGCCTCCTACAGAAGGCGTCCGACGCACGACGCGGGTTGCGGCACTCGTAACTCTTTACACAACTATTAACAAGCTTATTAATTTTAAACCCAAATATCTTTGTTGTGGGTTCAAACGTATGTTTTCGTAAAACCACACTGGATGGCTCAACAAATTTTTAATTTCACTCGGTAATTAATAAACTTTTTTAAATTTTCTCAAGGTAACGGTTAAGATTCAAACAAATAGACAACTCATAATAATCAATTTTGTTTTTAAATAATAACTATGTAGGTACTTACCTACTTTGATTGATATAATAAGACGATTTATTCGGATTGATTGTAAAATTTATACCTACCCCATTAATAATAGAGCTGTAGAGTTTGTATAGTTTGAACATGCAAACTCTAGAACTACTAGTGTGATTTGCAAAAATCGCTTTGCGTATTTGCGTTCGATATGCCTTGGGAAAAGTTTCACCATACCAACTCCCAATCACAGTTAATAGTTGGTAATAATAATCTTAATTCAACAGGAACAAATACAGAATTGGCTGCTAAAGTAGGTAGGTATTATAAGTAGCAGTGACATTATTATTAGTAGTTAGTAGTATTCAAGGATTGTACCTACTATGGAGCCTTAAGTTTACGCTGCTATATTCATTTCGTGCTATATTGATTTTTCTTGGCTTTTATGGGAGTTTCTACCGTTACCGTCTTCTCCCGGGACAGGGGACCCCGATACGAAAACATGCACCAAAGCCTCGTTAGGTCGATTCGTCGGTAGTAATTAAGCTTGTTGTTCTGCAAGATATTTATTGGGATCCACGCACCCTTCTACGGGAAAGTTATATGCTATTTAACATTACGCTATAGCTCTTGGGAGCCGAGCATGAACAAAAGCGAGTCGGATACAAAATGTAGTACGGCGAGTAAACCGCGAAGCACAGCTACATTAAACAAACAAAGTGGTGTCGGGCCACTCGCGGGACTCGAATCATGTTTATTTGTCTATCTTTTAGATAAATAAACTTTTATTTGTCTATCTTTTAAATAAATAAACTTTTATTTATCTAACATCGCCTGAGAACTGCATATCGATTTCAGTATCTGTTGCTGCCATAATAAGTGTTTTTTTTTATATAGGACACGTCAAAATGACTTTACCTCGCATGATGTTAAGCTAAAGGCAAAGTCTCAGTACTGGGGTCACCACCACATACACCGGTAGTGCTACAGTGGCGGCCCTCTACTTGACGGCCCCATCAAATGCCTTTTCACACCCCGCTTAAAGGCCCCGGGACTATAGGAGGAAGGAAACACATGCGCCAGGTAAAGAATTCCAAGTCTTTATGGTGCGGCAAATAAAAGAGGCCCCGAACCGCTTGGTTCTTGATGAAATTGATTCCACTATGTGAGGGTGATACCTCAGTCTGGCACGTGTAGTTCTGTATAGGAAAGGAGAGGGTGGGATTAATTGGAAGAGTTCATCGGAACACTCGCCATGGTAGAGCCGGTAAAAAACTGCCAAAGATGCAACATCCCTACGCAGCTGCAGAGGCTCGAGGGTGTTCGTAACATCAGGACTCCCAATAATACGGACCGCACGTCGCTGCAACCTGTCGAGAGCATATAATAAGTACTGTGCAGAGCCATCCCAAAGATGAGAACAGTATTCCATCCCAGAACGGATTTGTGTCTTGTACAAAAGACACCGCTGCTCCTGCGTGGAAAACCGCCTCACCTTGTTCAGGACTCCGAGTCGCGAGACCGTTTTAATGATGCTCTCGATGTAGTTTTTGTTGTTCAGCTTGCAGCGAACATCCATACCGAGTATATCAAGATTGTCCTGCAGTGGCAATGGTGTGTCTCGAAGAGTAGGGAGGGGAAGGAAAAGAGATACCTTTGCTGTAAACGCACAAGCCTGCGTTTTCTTGGCATTGAACTCGACCAGGTTCTCAGAGCCCCATTTACAAATGTGATTCAGGGCCTGGAAGGAAGTGTATTATTTAATGTAAGGTCAACTTCAAAAGTAGCTACAAATTTATCACCTTAGCAATTAAACTTTCATCCTATCCTACTGCCTACTTACCTAATATTATGAATGCGAAAGTTTGTGCAGATGTTTGGATGTTTGTTACTCCATCACGCTCACGTCTGTTCGGAGCTAGCTATAATTTGGTACAGGGATAGATTATAGTCTAAAATAACACATAATCTGTTATACCGGAAATAGGTTCCTATGGGAAGTGGGAATGGGTACCAAATTTCTTGCGAACATAGCCCCAGACGACAGCTAACCATATAATAAAAAACATGAAATAAATAATATTAATTTTCTTCCTCTGAGGATTATAAAACTCCATTATTGACAATTCTTCTTATATAAAAAAATTAATATCTAAATGAAAAACAACTTTGGTCACTGACGTGATTATTTTACTCATCCGCCGAGTACTTTTCCAATTCAGTTGGGGTCGACATTCTGTCTACGCAACGTCGCTCTACCGACTGCTCTACGACACGAGGTCATCAGTATCTACCTAACAGCACAGCTAATACGAGTAAATCATATACCTATCCCTAACTAGTAGGTAGTTAAAACCACGGGGATAGCTGGCAGAGAGGTGGGGTTGGGTGATTAGAAACACAAATTATTCATGAAATACTTGAAGGTTGACTTGAAGCTTCCGTCTAAAACCATGCTTATAACGTCTATAAAGTGTTAAAGTTACAAAATAATTGAGAATTTTCTATATTATTTGTATCGTGTGTGTGGGCGATGAGATTCATCTATGACAAACGAAGTATTAAATCAAAACAAGATATAAGTCACACAAAAATGCGTTGTTTACGATGAATCGATCTGAGATGAACACTTGAAGGTTAGAGGAAACAAAAGCACTCAAACGAGTTAATGCCATTTTGGCTTGCGTGCAGCGGACTAAGTATAAACGGAACGCAAGGATACATAAGTTTACTTTTGGTTAAGAATTTGTTATTGTAAGCCATATGGGCGCAGGGCGCTCGCGGCGTAGGATTTTTTTTTCTGTTACGACGAATTTGAGGCCATCGTTAAACAATGGGACACATGCTTACATGCCTGTACCTACATCTGTGACGTACGTTTGGAATCAGCTATTGTCAAGTACAGATTTTGTAAATCTTTATGTTTTAACAAGAATTTAGATTGGGTGTCATGTAGACTATCGTTTTATGTTCTCCTTGTCCATCCGTGTGACACACGCTAAACGCTAATGTTACCTAAGCGCGTTGCGGTAATTTCACAATCTGAGAAACCGCGGAAGTAAATTTTACTCTGAAATTATGTTAGTCACTATTCAGATTTTGGAAACATTATAGCCCTCTTAATGTAAACATGTCCGTTTTGTTGTTAAAACAAGTTAAAATCAGTTTCTTGTTATTGGTAGTCAATTAGAAGCTTGTATGAAATAACATAGTATATGACGTCATTTATCATGTTATCTTACTAGTGTTAAAGTAACATGTCAAAAGTTTGGATGGATAGATTGATGAATGGATATTTGTTACTCCAACACACCATAACGGCTCTACCGATGTGCACGAAAGTAGGCACCGAGATAGTGAGAACTCTAGAGTTGTGAGAACAAGATCAGAATTTAAGGGTGTATCCCATCTGCCCCGGTGACTTGGCCCACTGCCGGGCCACATGGGAAAAAAAAGTTTTAACTAGCCCGTTGATATGTTTACCGGGCCAGACAACACAAATCAAGTGCCATCGTCCCCGGTAAGGGAAAAATAGAGGATACGCCTCGTAATTTTTTTTTAATATATATTATATAGGACTCGTCAATTTGACTTCACCTCGCCTGATGGTAACTTTACCTTCAGCTTACCATCAGGCGAGGTGAAGTCAAATTGACGAGTCCTATATACATATAAAAAAAATTACGGGGCGTATCCTCTATTTTTCCCTTACCGGGGACGATGGCACTTGGATTGTGTTATCTGGCCCGGTAAACATATCAACGGGCCAGTTAAAACTTTTTTTTCCCATGTGGCCCGGTACCGGGCCAAGTCACCGGGGCAGATGGGATACACCCGAATTTAACGAGGTAGATCCGAGAACTAGTGGTTCAATATATAATTACTATAAGTCGTTGGTGTTATCGTCAGTAAAAATAAATGGTGTGGTAGATGATTATGAATTATAAAAAAACGTACTTATATCTTAGTAAGGGGTATTTTTTCGCCTCTACACACTGTCAAAACCTACTTACTGTTACGCTTGTAGGTATTAGAACTTTATACCATAGAAGGCGAACCCTTGGGCTGTCGCAAAAATACCTACAACGGCCTACAATTAAAAAGTCTGCTTTTGTACCGAATCGTGCGATGTGTTACAGTTGCGGATGACTGTTAGGCCCATAGCTATAGCATACCTCTAAAATTTTTACCTACCTATGGAGGTTTGTTATTAGCAATATTGTTGCATATTTTTTGTTACCATATCATATTAGTTATTAGTCTGTAAGCCTTCTTCAAAAGTAAATAAATAAATAAATAAATAGAACTACAGACACTATTATAATCAGTTTTTTTTAATGAGGCAGAAAATGTCTTCGATTTGATCGACATACCTACCCCTAGGTCGACATGCCTATATTCCAGAAATGCACGGCAATTTGCCGCAGTCCACAGGTTAGGTGATATAGATTATTCCCATATTACATGAGTTCGAAATAGATGACTAACATTGGGTATACTTGGATATACTGTATGTATGTAACATACAGTAGGTATTAGGTACATAAAGGTCTCTGTCAATTCTCTAATACAATATGAACGTGACTTTACTAGCAGTAATTGTGAACAAGTAAACAGCATACAGATGAACAAGAACCAATCAGCGCACAGTTTTACAGACTTACGATCTGACATTATTATATCGGTCGTAAATTTGTAAACGGTTCCCATGATTGGATGATGTGGTACAGTCAGCGTCAAAAGTAGGTAGATGACGTTTGCACAGATTTCGAATTCAAAAATCTGAGTGAAAATGATTAATTACATTCTAATCAAAATCTATACATCCCACTGAGTAGTTAAACAGTATTTTCATTAAGAAACTATATAAGCTTCAAAATCTGAAAATGATCACTACTTTTGACGCTGACTATACCTATGACGCACATTGGGATAGGCTTATGTTCAGCAATGGACTAATAGAATTTTAATGTTTATTTTCAAGTTAGCTGGTAGGAAAAAGAAGACTGAAATTCGAGAATCGTGTTGTATATAATGTAAGCGACGGTAAGTAGGATAGTCAGAGCTTACTTGAGGGATTCTGCAGTGCTATTCTCTAAGGACACAGCGTCACATTCGTCGCTGCGACAACGACGAACTGGTTAGTTGATAAAGATTAGTGGTAAAATCAAACGGAGCAGTGGCTCCTGACCTTAATAATCGAACAACACATTACCCGATTATTAAGGCCTGGAACCTTATATCACCTAAGCAGTTCGTCGCTGCAACAGGTCGGCTGCGACGAACGCAAGGCTATGTCCGTAGAGAATAGCACTGCTGTGCTGTAAGCGGAGAGACCAAAGTCTCCTGCATTGTCAGCACAGAAATTCTCTTAAGAGAACCCCCTTCCATTTCCCCCCCGTAACCCTCCCTTCAGTGTTGGCAGAGCGAGTGTGACGCCTCTGGTGTTGCAAATGATCACGGTGACCCCTTACCATCACTTGGATCACTGATATATAACAAAAGAAAGCAAAGTCTTATCAAGTCCATTACTTGCGGCGAAAGCGTGTTAAAATAATCATCTACTGAACCTTTTCCCCAACTCAGTTAGGGTCGGCTTAAATTTCGATAATAAATGATATTAAAATAGAGGAAGGAAGGAAGTTCGAAATAATTAGGTATCGATTGAGGGGTAAGTGGATAGCCGAGGAGTCGTACCGTCTAAGCCTAGATGACCCCGGGCTTCGAACTCGCCCCTCAATATTCATAACTCGGTATTCATTAGACGTTCGAAGTTGAAAGTATTACACCGATCTGTAAGGATTATACGATCCTTCGACTGAGAAAGAAGATTATGAACTCTAAAGTAAGTTACGTTTTCGATACCGTTCGTTGGCGAGTAGATAAGTATAACTAAGGGAGATAAAACCAAGACGATCTCATGTCGATCTTTTTTATCGTGCGGAAATCCCCATGGATGCCACCCCCGTCGGCCATCGGGGGAGACTATGTCGGGATCGAATCGACTAAAACCGCACGCCGTCTCGGGTCTTAATTACCGGGGTGTAAGGTTACCCAATAGGCAAATCCCTCAACGCACCCCAGCTGACCCTGGGCCATCTACGCGTTTAAGATGGCCCGCTCGACCGGAAAAAAATATTAATTACATTTTCACCAATATATCAAGATATTTTACTAAGTAGTTAAACAGTATTTTCACTTATAAATATAAATTACTTTGCCCAAATAAATAATTCAAAAATAAAAAAACCCGACTGCTGTTGAAAAGCCTGAAGAATATTACAGCAGCGGTGTACCCATCAATTTTCTTTCGATTTATGATTTACGAATGAGTACCACCTGCTATCAAACTTGTTTCAAGCTTTTCAACAGCAGTTGGGTTTTTTTTATTTTACACTTCAGAATTGGTTGATGTAGGTATTAATTTTGATTGATGAATGTAATTTGGTTAAAGTCGATATGAAGTGTGGAGACGGCATCTTCTGTGGTAGATCTTTTATGAAGTCACTTCATCCCTGTACGGAATGTATTTTATTCCTGGACTAATCCCTCCCTTATTCCCATTACTTAAACTCCTGTACCTACACCAGAATCAGCAATAGTGACCACGAACATACCGTCTAATTACATCCGAGAAGTTTTGATTAGAACTAAATTGAAGGAGTTATGTATCTGCATTATCTAACATTACTTTATTTATTATTATCAGTTATTCCCTTTTCAAAACGATGTCCATACACGTCATTACGACGTGCTTGTTCGACGATACCATTTTCTATACTACCTAGACTCCACCCCGGTACTTTTTCCGTCGTCCGTCGGTGTCTAGATAATTCTTCCGTACTAATTTCATAGTTAACTTCGATACTTTCGGTGGAAATGACGAGGGTTTACCCCGTGAGTTAACGTAACAAAGAATTTCATTAAATATATTCAGACACTACAAAAATGTAAGGGCAGCGTGGGACGTATTCCAGTGACAAAGCTACATTATATCCAATGAAAATACGATCTTATTTGATTGCGGTACGGTTTAAATTACCGTATATACAGCATTTGGATCCTAAACCACTCCACTATGAATGTCACGGATCAAATCGTCAATAAATGTTGAGTATTTACTTAGCATTTACTCTATAATTGTACGTCCATAATGACGGACGGAGTGTCCGCCCGTATTCTGTCCATGACAATGCACGTTCGTCAGTAGGCTGTGTTATTTTATAAAACTAACCGCGCCGTTCAGTGGTGTCATGTACTGAAGTATCGACAGGATTATCGGTTTTCAATACTGCACAGTCACGGCGTTGAAGGTTACCCGGCTACTTCCACAGATTTGTGTTGTATTATATATAATCTATGTAACTTAAAATATTAAGCACGGCTGTTTGCCGCACTCGTCAAGGTCGTCACAAGATATTAGAGCAGATTCACTTTATCTATCACCTAGCTAGAGAGTACCCAGTTGCGCCCGCCCGAGTTTGGCTTTTTGTTCATTTTTGGTATGTTGGCTTTTCTAAAGCGACTACCGTCCGACTTGTCAGGGAGGAAAACCTGCGTCAGACTCTCTTTATTTTTTGCTGGTTATAGCTTGAGCCTCAATAAATTGATATAATATCTATTTAATTATAGTGAATTAGGATAGGTAAGTATTTGTTGCATAACTTAATAACATAAGATAGATATTTATCACTGTCTACGAAATTGCTCACAATTTTCATAGTACAGCCCAATATCGAACTCAAACCCATCATATTTACGAAGATCTGTGTGGTATAGCGGTACAATGTTCGACTGCTAAGTCTAGGTTGCGGGTGCGACTCCCGCTCATTGCAAATATTCTCTATTTTTATTGGTCCATTGTTTTATGTACCTACTCGTATATTTATCGGCATCTCGGACCCGTACCTAAATTATATAAGTTAGTTATGCTAAACTTACTTTGGGTCTAGATAGCGCTGTGTAGAATTTCGAAGAATATCTACTCCTATATTATTTACATTATTGTACTCTATTCTAATATTTCAAAAGATAATCTCAATATGTAGACCATCAAGTATCATAAAGGCAGTGTTCACTGGGTATATAACGGGATAAGGATTTCTAATATACCTTTGTATATTGTGTACGCTGAATTGAAAGCAGCACAAGGTGGGGTGTGGGCCCGGTCGATATTGAGAGCTTGAGGACGCATGCGTAGAACCCTGGGCACGATTTGAGCCCCCGACCTGAAACAAAGCGGTACCTGGGCCTACCTACGTACGTGTGCCTATATGCAATCCACTACTTACAGTTTCAGATATTCGAATACATAGCTCTGTTATTTACCAGCGTCGGTTCACACTAGTTGTTGAAATCGGTTCCGCCCGCGTGATCCCGTTTACCTAGGCCAACCTATTCCCAGACGTTTTTTTTATTAATTATAATCAAATAATCAAAAAGTATTAAATTATTCAATAGGTAGGTACATAATAATATTTACTAATACGCGAAGTTTTTCGGGGGTAATGATGGGGCGAAGTCCGTGTCACATGGCTGTGTGGCTGGGGAATCAGGCATATCCCGATACAGCGCATCAAAGGCCCTCGACCCGCCGCTTCAAAGGAGATCACTGCAGATGTGTTAGGTTGCCCATAAAGTTCCTTGCCTACACTGGAGCCCTACGAAAGACCGTAGACCGCAGGATCCTAATGCAGACATACAGGCCCATTTAGATCAGGCCACTTCAAATTAGGCAGCTGGCAGCAGTGGTTAGAGTGCCATCGCGAACCGTTAGAGGTATGCACTAGATTTTGGATTTTTTTTCAAGAACATGCCATATAGGTACAATTTATAAATCCTTGATAATTAGATTGTCTTATTGGTTTAAATTCAACTTTTTATTAATTTTAGTCAGTGGCAGCCACAGGGTTATGCAATTCACGATATACAAAGCATGGGTCGATTCACTGCCTATATTGCTCAAATAAGCCGTGCACCGACATGCCGGGGGGTCTGACCACAGACAGAGATGTTACACTAACACCCCATTTTTATACAAAATCAATTCATACAAAGGGATAACGTCCCTTGCACTAACGTGATATATAAATTTCAGCTTTAATGCGGAGTAATATGAATTATATTTACAAAACTATAACAATTGTAAAATAGATCAGAATAAAGGTACTTCAACACATTTTTTGTGTTTTTATAAGGAATAACAATAGAGACTTTTATTGGCTTCTTTGTAGATCAGTAACTGTCACAAAGCGTTTAGTCATCGCCCTATCGGCTGTGTAAACATTCCAAATTAAAAGCTCGAGATGAGAGTTCGTTGCAATTGTCTGTCGGAAATACGCGTAGAATGGCCTTCGGAGCGATACTAGTACGGTCAAAGAGCAAATATAAGTACTTGCTATTACTCGTAGAGATGATATTTATACCGCGTGGATTGTTTATAAGGTCTAAAGTAATGATATAGTAAAGGCACTCGACAAGCTGCTCAGAATAAAAAAAGGAACGAGGCGCAGAACATTTTATTAAAATTTGACTTAAAGATAAAAATTACCTTGTGAATTGTATTAAAACTGCCATCTGCTGTCTACTGTTTATAAAGAAATAAGTACATTCTTATGAATAAATACATGCCTTATTTTTTTTATAAGTACATACATAATTATACATAGAAACACCTAGATCAATGCAAATATTCGTTTTCATGCACACTAATTTTTGCACAGAGCGTGGATCGAACCCGTGACTTTTGACTTAACAGTCGAACGCTCAACCGCGGCTACTCTACAGAGGTCGTCAAATATGGCACGGATATCACATGAATATCTATGGTACTGTCGTAATATATCACATTCGGACGTGATTAAAGTGATATAAATATAAAAGAAGCGATTAGACGGCTGCATAATCTATAACTTTAATAGCATCTGCTGAAACAATAGCGGTAGGTACCAAAAATTTAATCATTATAAATTGAAATCAGAATATAAATTATAATCCAAATAATAATAAGAATTAAATTAAAATAAAAAATATTTGAGTATATTTTTCATTTTACTTAAACTCTACACCTTTCTTATACCTAAGAAGTTAAAAAATTGAAGTCATAATTGAAATACTTACGACCAGAATAAAAGAACGAAATTAATATGAAAAAGAAGAAATAAATTTAAATTTATAATTTAATAAGTACGATAAAATATTTCAATTAAGTATTTGTTACTGCTTCGAAATTTCAAAATAAACTGTTTAATGCAAATTTTGTAGGTAGGTATGACCTACATAATATACAAATTGAATTTATTATTATAAGTAGGTATGTATTTATGTTCCTACGTATGATATATTATGTAATATAAATCTTCCATTGACCAGTAGTACTCTAACTACATAAATAAAACTACTTGAAAACAATTTATTTATTTTCATAGAAAAACTACTTGGTACTATGCAAGTCACATGCATATATTGCATATTGAATTTGGGTGTTCTTCACTTCTTCTAGGATAAATAGACATGTATGTACTTTAAACATTGGCACACTTTTTTCTTTAAATTTAGGTAAAGAAACAAATAGAAAACACCCAAACAGGAAAGCAACTTCGATTAAACGATAGTAACTGCAGAAGTCATTATTTAATTCTTACAAGTGGCTAGGATAATAATTGACGTTCCGACCGAGGGTTTCGTACAAACTAAGGTACCTACCTACCCACTCATAACACGTACGAAACTATAATAATTTAAACAGTTAGATTAGGTTAGCTATACTCACTAAGGTATAGCAACATTACTTAGGTTTATAAACTATGAAAGCGAACATTGCTCTAACCTCTAACAAAAAAAACTAAGTACTTAGGTAGAAATATTATCCTCCTACATGGGTCGCGGTACTCACGCCGTTCACTTGCCGGAGTAGACAGAAACAACTCGCTATCGGCTTCAACCAGCTTCAACACTAATTAGATTTTTTTTTAAAATTAGGCTAATTTTTTTTGTATTAACCAAATACTGCAGTTACCTATTAAAATCTATGCGTAAAATGAAAAATACGGTACCTACCCATAGTCAAAGACTTAAGAGTCCTAGTGAGAGTATGGCATGCAGTTCACAAAGATACAAGCAGGATAATAACTTTTAGTAATGTGGAGAATCCGATACTTGCAGCCGTCAGGAGCGAGCGCATAGATGATGCCACATCGCGTCCAGCACCACTTCGAACCGAACGCCCGTCTAGATGTCTTGTAGAGTTCATAGCGCCATCTCGTCAGAAATTCCGTTATGGTATAACCAGTCCCCTTGAGCTTATCTCTCAAGAACCACAACTTATCCCTGACTCTAATGGTTGTGAATTCCACTGCGATTGGCCGCGGTTTATTGTGATTGTAACTTAGTATGCGGTGACTCCGGATCATTTGGTCGTCTACAAAGTCACTCATGATTTGTGTCCTTATAATTTTAACCACGACATTGAAAATATTTTCATTTGGTTGCTCTCGTACTCCATGAATGAGCAACATCTTCCTGCGGCCTTGCATCTCTATCAAGTCTTTTTGGTGGACAATAAGCTCAAACTCCATTTTCACGTGACTGCTGTTGAACGGTCAGCAGAAGAATGGTTGTAATATCTGACATGTCTACAAATATAGTGGGTACTAAATGGGACAAGTACTAAGGAGAGGGTGAGAACGGTCTCCTGCACCCAAGTTGTAAAAAATGCAGCCTAATTGCCATGACCATAAGTTTACTTAAATCGGGACAGTCTTGTTTCTAATCTATGTGTTAGGTTTTTTTATAAGAATGTAGAAATTTAATCATTTGACGAAACATTATGGTAAACAGCACCGGGCCTTTAATCCAAAACAGCCCAGTGGATGGAATAGATACTTTGCTGAGTGTTGATTTCCATTGTGGAATACTAGGAGTACCTAAGCTTAGGAGTATTTAGAGAGTGCAGAAGAGCGTACTCGATCTAAAAAATTGTGAACTCTGTAACTCATTGATTACCAGTCACCAGTGAATATATTTAGGTAGGTACCTATCTGCTTACGCCAATCTGTCTCTTGAGGATTAGGCAGAGGTGCACCAATATCTACATTCTGACAACAGGTTCTCGTTCCGACATTGGTAATGTTTGTTCCAGACTTGTAACTGGAAACTCATTCCTACAACTACAATCTGGCACTTTGAAGTCTTCCTGTTAGCAAATTCTTCAATACACTCTGCAACTGGGAATTTGCTGACAGCAAAATTAAAATAATCCCAATCTATCCCAATTTCAATATATTATTTGGTTGTGGCACCAATTGCTCGAAACTTCGACCCGTAACTTCAGATGAATAGTAGGCTATATTACAGCCTACTAGTCAGGTATTCTTATTAATTGTCTACGGGTCATTCAGGTCAATTAACCCTTATTCTTGTAAACAACAAACTAAATAGGTAATATAACAATATAATCATGGAACGCGAAGGTGTGTTGATAGGGCCTTGTAGGTACAACAGGGCCCTACCAACACCTTGAGGGCCCAAGTCCACCTTGCCTGCAAGTAGGTGCATCTGCTAACTCCAGATAAGGATCTGGAGGTTTTCCTATCGACGTTGAGAGGTCAGATAGCAGTCCCTCTCGTAGAAGTCAACAAATCAATTCTACTATAATATTTTGTGAAGATGTTTGTAAGTTTGGATGTTTGTTACTCAATCACGTTCTGAGGGCTGACCGGATCTGGCTGAAAGTAAAGGGATAGATTATAGTCTGGATTTCTGGAATAATACATAATAATAGTAACGCACTTTTATCTTTATATTAGGCAACATCAATCTAACATATAATATATAAAAGATGCAACAGCAACCTTTGTGACTCGAATGCGTAGACCGCCGGATCTGCTGTATGCGTCACCTAAAGGCATCCTAGTCTGAGGTAAAAAAGAAATGGTCACTGTTTTTTCAAATCGATAGTGGGTGAGAGGGTGTTAATAACTAGGACGACGAAGGAGGCTATTGTCCTATTCTATTATTTACAGCAAAATGCACGGTGGCTCTATAACAAACATAATGAGACTATTTGTTTGTGTCAAAGTAACGATGTATTTTGCATGGTTACTTTGTTTACTTGATAGGGGTGGGCAAACCGGTCAAGTACAAACCGTTAACGAAGGTTTCCGTACTATCGTGCAAAATATTATAACAACTTAATAATTAAGGGACAAACTTAACTTTGTGTTTAACTCAGGGAGAGAGCGCTATAAACGGTGCATAGCTCCATCTCTCTCCCTGAGTTGAAATGCATCACATACGAATTGCTGTTAAGTGCTCTGGTGGTGTAAGTAAGGCGGCCTATGTTCAGCATCAGAATTGATTATTTGAAAAAGTTGCTACAGATTCACGGTTATCGGACTTTACCCTTTACTTTTGCTATAATACCTACCTAGAAAAAATCATATTGGAAGGAAAGAACTCTCTAGATCTTGAATTTCTTGCGATTGTCCTAATATGCTGCATAAACGTCTGTATCATTTGATTTGAAGAAGTTTAATTTGTACTAGCTTCCGCCCGCGGCTTCGCCCGCGTGGAAGTCGGTATCGCCACCAAGTCTATTTAATAAAACGACTCCACTCGACTCACCACTCTACTCCATGCCACTCTCCACTCTACTCGTCACTCCACTTTATACTCCACTGGTCTTCACTCGTCTAACCAAAACCAAAACCTTTCTAATAAAACAAACCGCATCAAAATCTAAAAGGTCTTGCTTAGACTTAAAATTTGACATTATGTTTGATTGCATTTGGTTGGGTAGAACCGAAGATATGACCAAAAAACGATAACCTACCTAAAAACGACGCGCAGGCGGAGCCGCGGGTATTAGCTTGTATAAAAAGTAGCCTATATGTTGCCCAGAAGTATGAACTATAATCGTACCAAGTTTGATCAAAATCCCTCCAGTAGTTTTTGATCCACGCGTGCACATACAGACAGACAGACAGACAGAAGTCAAAAAATTTACTAATTGCATTTTTTGCATTAGTATCGATCACTAATCATCCCCCATAAATATATTCAATGTACAGAATTGAACTCTCTACAGTTTTATTATAAGTATAGATATAGATTTGCATTTGATCAGCAACATGTAATTTTCATCTTACAAGTTACACGCGGATTGAGGTTTGTGAACTTAGTGATGAATGTTCACGAACACTAAAAAGTTTAAAATAAGAAAAATACAATTTAAAAAATAAAAAAACCCGACTGCGTGAAAAACTAAAAAGAAAAAGAAACAAACAGATTGATTTGATTTTTTAATTTCTTTTGAAGAAACCCTAAAAATAGTATCTACTGACCCAGTCACTACCATCCTAGCGTGTTAAAAAGTGGCCGTAGGTACTTTAGGGGTGTTGTACTTGTAGAATTATTAATAGAGTTCACGGCTAAGGCTGCGTTTCCATTTACTGAGCGGAGAGGAGACAGGCAAAAATTGATACCTAAGTCTTAATGGCTGTTCCACATCTGAACATGTATCTGTTTTTTTGTTGTGCTGTTTCATTTATTTGAGTTAAACGCGAAATTTTATTCGCTGTTTATGAAAACTGGTGAAAACACACTTTAAGTTGTCGTAAACTCTTTATTATGGTTAGTTTTCTAAAAGACCCATACCGTACCTACCTACCACCTTATCACGAATTTGATCGACAATTAAGGTGGCACAGCTATTTCTTGGTCATCGTAACAAGTTTTAATCCCAATCGTAATGTGACTTTGACATTTGTGACTTTTGTGACAGAATTTAATTTGAGAAAAAAAAAGAAGTTTTTGTTCTCCTTAGAATGGGTCAATCGGCATAAGGGTGTAGATCTTAACGAAATTTTGCAGTTCAGTACCTACAATTCGTGTATGGTCATGGTCATCACATAAAAGTAAATAATCTGAGTATTAGAAGTATCACGCCACAAGAACGATGCCTTCGTACTTGTGTATCCGTCACCTTAATTTCTGTTTGTGTTGTACCGTGTGGGAACTGCCGGGTGCGGTCGCCATGGGCGTGGCAGTAGCCAATATGTCTGAGTTGAACGTAATCAGGCCATGTAGCTTGTTTGTGTTCGACTCGGACATTACCTAGATCTAATTAGCGGCAGGATTATCGATCTCCCTTTTCGCAGGCTTGACCGCCTCGGCTAGTGATTCTTGCTTTTTTGGAGGGGAACATCAAACCTGCGTTGGTAATTTCGTAAATTTCTCTTGGCAAGTTATTCACGCCAAAAAGAACTATAATCTATAATTATAGAAGCATCGATTATAATTTATTATTGCTAACACCTAGCTAGGCAATCTAATATAAAGTCAATTAATCCATTCGTTCTGTATAGACCATTAAGTATAATGGAACATAAAAAACGTACAAAAGAATATAGCAGGTTCCCGTCTCCCGGTATTCTGTTGGTATTAATTTCATTGCTATATTCTTTTATAGCACATACTTTTTATTTAGATCGGAAAAAGAGAAAATCTGGGACGGAACTTAAACCCGCGACCACTCCCTTACAGTGGCAATACTCTGACCTACCTAGACATAGGTACCTATCGTAAATATTCGAAATTCTCCGATACACTTATCTAAATCTATGGGAAACGTTTTCATACTTACTTATTGTTTCAAAATTGGATATATTGCTAGTAATATTTTTTTTAGAAAATTAAGTAAGTATAAACTCCAAAAAAAAATCACTTCCGACCAATTGGCCCTAAATCTAATAATTAAAAATTGGGTTAAGTAAATAAAATAGTTTTACGAAACAGGATGAGCAAAATGTCTTTCATTTTCAAAAATGGCATCAAAAACTGAAGTCATTCGAACAAATAAAGCTTAATCCACATTGTGAGGCTCGTCGCAATAACACAGCGGCGTAAATTCGTAATCTTGACAATGGGAATTAGAAGTGTGGGCCATTGTGGCAAATTGGGCAGCCCCTCGTCCGTGAAATTGTCGTAGAACCATTGACAGCGGGTATATAAAAACATGTCAATATGTCAAAACTGACCAGAGTTGGTAAGCGACAAGTGATGGCTATTGTTAGCGGTCTATTGAAATATGTGTGGGCTGCCACGACACCTACGTGGCGTTGAGAACGAGATGGGAATGCGAGGTGACAGTGTTTGCTCACTAGATTGTTCTCGTGGATAATCGTCCTATCTAAAAATTAAGCACGCCCTCCATTCATGAAAACCGTCTCAGGATAAGAAAGGATCTCTAATAGATACGTAATTGTGTGCCCACTTAAAGTATTGACTGATTCTTGTGCAGTCACGTTTTTAATTATGGGAAGAATATCTAGATTTTTGTGATATAAATAAGCGGTAGATGGATGGGGCGTTAACTCAAATCACATATTTCTGTGTTTTCTTATATTTGAAGTAAGTAATTAGTTATAGTTTGTAATTATGGCTCTAGATCAGACTTTTTAACGTGTCTTATTGTTTCACTATAAGTATGAAGGTATGTAAGCAATCTTGGGAGTAGAGTTCAACATACATAATATAAATAAATATAATAAATAAATAAATAATAAATATATATAAATACGTAGATAATATATTCACACTATTTCCTTCCGGGGTAGGCAGAGACAATAGCCTGCTATCTACTTCTGTCCTTAACTTCACGAGCTTACTCTACTGTCTTAAAACTTTTCATGCAAGTCCGCCAGTTTCCAATAGGTACTTTTGATTCGATTTGAAATTTTGTAAATGTGTGACGTCTAGATTTCACATGTGAGTTTTTTTGTAACGCTCTGTCGCAAGGCTACAGAAGTTGTCGATACAATACCTCCTACATACTTTTTAGGTAGGTAGGTACATTTCGTTTGTGAACACAGAATAAAAATCTGGTCAAGAGTAGCCACAACCGGCAACTAGGTATTTTAAAAGTAGATGTGAAAGGTGTATGTCAGAATCATAGCAAATGGAAAATCGAATTTCTACTTCCCCTGCAGAAAAGAGGCATGACTATTTATGTACTAAGAATTGAATGACTTAGAAAATATTCGATTAGAAAAGTCACTCAATTTTCAAAGTATCTCTTTAAGTTCGCGGAGAGTGCGGCGACGCGGTGAGTGATGGCTTAGTGCCGCGCCGCACGTGGCTCTGTTATTGCAATGTCGTTACGGTTAATTACTGATTTATACCGAGCGCCACAAGCGCTCTGAATAATAGTAGTCCGTGCCACGGCCGTAAGCGATCCAGAACTTCCTTTCGAACCGTCATATTTTCTTATTACAATTTTATTAGTTATGTGCTTGAGTAGGTATCTACACTTTTGGTAGTAAGTAGGTAGGTATATTAAGTAGATAAGTACCTATAATGTTCAGCTAATATAATATATCTACCTTACTAATATAGAATACGAAAATTGTATCTACCTATATCCATTATTTGACTTTGAAAGCATCCAAAGAATGCACCCTAATCGGCGTCAGTAGAAAGACAATAATGGCACCATTGTGAAACCTAGATAACATTGTGGTGGAGCTAGATACGGAGGTAGGACATGACGGTATCCCGCGTCTGAACTGAGCAGTCCGTCTGGGGTAGGTAGTACCTCCGCCCTACAGAAGGCCACGGCCATAATAACTATACCTACTGTTGTGTTATAAATAGGGTAGCCAGAGCTCACAATTCCCCCCCTTATTCTCCAATCCCCGTCTCCTCCCCCCCAAATCTCCCAACCCTACCCCCTCGGGGTCGGCAGCGCGAGTATGACGCTCCTGATGTTGCACACTTCCATAGGCCACGGTGGCCACTTCCCATCGGGTGGGCCGTGTGCTTGTCTGCCACCTAATTAGTATAATAAAGCTAGTTATTAAAAACTATCCCTTGTTAAATTAAAATTTAACTTTAAACACATAGACAGCTATTCGCGTTCAACGGCAACGTGTCCACTGCGTCATCGCCACAGCGCATGGCAGCGAATCCCACTGTGACCACACCCGTCCGCTTATCTAAACAGACAGTACGCTAAGTTTATTCGCAGGACTCGCCATTTCAACTTAACGCTGACAAATTAAAACTCAGCTTAAATATAGATAATATTTGTTTTACTGTGTGTGAAAAGGGTAAAAAGGGTAACTACCTACTAAATTTATCACGGGTTTTACAGTCACCTAAATACGTTTAGATAATAGGTACGTCATTTGGAATGTAGGCATTACTTTGATGACTATGTGGTTTGAATTGGTATTTTGAAAAGAGTAGAGCTCAACTGCTGATTGAATTCAATTGCTGGTTCTTAGGGGAAGAACCAGCTGTTTTAACCTAACATAACCTAAATAATAAAACTAAGTATCCATATCAATTTCAAGTGTCCAGTCAATATAATTGGATCCAAGCTATTTCAAACCTTGATTTCTGTTTAAAAATATTTATTTCTAATAAAAACAATATAGTTCACTTAAAATGAGATATGATAAAAATTGTTATTAAGTATACCTACTTACTTAACAATAATAAACAAGAACATTGTCGCATCTAGGCCCTTACATTATTGCTGACATTAGGTAATTCAATTCTATTGAATTGAATTACCTAATGTCAGCAATAATGTATATCTAATATAATATATATATATATATATATATATATATATATATATATATATATATATATATATCTAATTATCTAATATACCTAGTGGCACAAGTTTATATTACGCTTTTCGCATTATGCTCTTTTAGTTTCTTTTTTAAATTTACTACATGGACCACGGCTGGGCATTATTACAAACTTATATAGGTACCTACACCTACTCGTATATCCTTATTTCAAGAGCTGAACTTTAGATATATTATGTTAAGAAGGCAGTGTGAAGGTACTAAGAGTAACTAAAATGTTGTAATGGGCCGTACATTTGAACATTATTGATACAACGTCTTAACATTGTCTATTTCTAAGTGTTTCTGAAACCATTGGGACATCACTCTCTATTACCAGCACGCCATTTTTTTCTTTTCCCGTTTCTGTAAGAACCTGGTCTGCCAAAGCGCTGTACCCTACCTTTCTGCCGCAAGCTATCAAGCCTTTCGCCTTCTCGCAGAAGTGTCCATCTTTTACTTTCTTCGATGCCTCCAATATAAGAAAAAGATCCACTCCGTCTTTGCTCAGGTTTCTTCAATTCCCATTCTTCAACCATCCTAATTAGGTTTTCAATCGTATACCATTTATTATGTACTTCAGCCAATTTGTTCACTAGCTAGAATAACACTAATATTTATAAGATAGTTGTATTAGACGATAGGCTAATATTCAAGACAAGCCAATACCTACCGGAAGAGCTTAATGGGGAAAACTGTGCTTCACGATACGCTCTCTCTAGGGCCTCTCTAGGAAATTCTACGACACTTGGGTAGGTACATACCTCCGTGGTATATACCCTGTTAGGTAACCTGCAAGTTTCTATCTAGCCTACCTAGCTAGGTGGCTAGGATTGTAGGTACTTTCGGGAAAGGCTGCATAGAGCTCTCCCGAACGGCGGCGGGCGCGGAAGCCTAAGGCGTCGGAGGGCTAACGACCTCCGTCCTCCATGAGCGCTGGCCTGGGGGTGACGGGTGGAGCCGCCTGTCACCCTAGCAGAAGCAGGCCGAGGCGGCGGCGCGCGAAAGCCTATTCCGGGGGTATGACGGGAACCACTCGGTTCCCAAACCCGAGGGGGCCTTCTTGAATCCGGAGATGGCCCGGGTCAAGCCGGGGTGCGAGGGAAATGCTCTTTGGGCCACCTTACACCCTGGCGTCAGAAGACCCTAGACGGCGTGCGGTTTTAGTCGGTAAGAGTCCGACATAACCTGCCCCGCTGGCCGCGGGGTGGGTATCCATGAGGATTTCCGCACGAAAAAAAAAAAAAAAAAAAAAAAAAGGATTGTAGGTACTAGTTACGTTTACCTACACATACACCTAAATAAATTTACAGTACCTACAGCTGAACATGCCTGAATAAGTACATTTGATGACTAGCGCGGTGACACATCTGAAACAATTATCCAAAACTGGGGCCGTCACAATACTCGATCGTAATAGGTACGTAAAATTCAGCTAGGTACTGTAAAATTATCTCGAATTTCTTTCGGTTGCGGAATAATGCCTATGCTGGTATCTACAGATTGCCTGAAACTAGGGGCTGCAACCTTTGTTTGGTAGGTCTCATTGCATCATTCCTAAGATGATAATAATTTTAATTTACCAAAGTGCTGAATATTATCTTACCTCATCGTCCGATATTTTATTTAGTTCTACTTGTTTATATAATACTATTATTTTACTAATTAATTGTCGCACAATGCATTGTATATCACCAACTTGATATGCAGTTGAGCGGTAATTCATATCTCTGAAATGTTTTACACTTAAGATTTTAGCAATAGCGTCTTTTACCAATGCGTCTTCCATTTTTATTAGTTTTCTTCTCATTCGTAAAGCTGTGCCACGTAAATATTGCGTCATTACCAATGCATTTCCCAAAACTGTGACAAATTTATTAAACAAAGTAAATGGGTGAATTTTGAAAATTGGCGTGTTCAGTTAGAGATTTTCTTTACCCAACTTTTACTTTAAAGATTTTTAACAAATATGTGTGATAATGCATATTCTGATTGCGCCAGGGGTATCGACTGAATATGCCAAATTTCAAGATTCCCTACAAATATTAAGTACAAATCTGAAAAATTGTGAAGATGTTTGGATGTTTTTTACTCAATCACGCTCAAGCAGCTGTAAGTGAACGGGTATAGCTGAAATTTGATGTAAGGATAGATTATAGTCTGGAATAATACATAGGCTATTTAGTTATACTTTATCCCTGGAAAAGGTTCCCGTGGGTTGCGAACGGGATTCCATGCAGATTCATATGAATTCATAAAACTTACACACCAACAAGAGGTATCTACCTACCTACGTTTTTTAAACTAGGTACATAGCGGGTAGTTAACCACATTTTACGTATTTTGTCCTCATCATTATATTAGCGAACGACCCGGTTATTGCCGATGCTTCCTTTTTTCTTCTCCAGTTTTCGAAACTCAGAAACCACACACCTCTATAGTCTACCACTACTCTAGCGTCTCTATAATTACCAAAATCACACTTATCATTGGTTGAAGAAAGTAGAGAGACACAACTCTAAACCACCCAATAGGTATGGGGCTATACTTACGACAACAAACGATTAATCGCCTCCATATAAATAACATTTTATTACACCCCAATACACAGAGTTCATTTATTTAGCTTGGAGTACTGAAACAGAACAACAGAATAATTACCTTATAATAATATTATATTTATTATTCTTTATCCAAGCGCCATTCCCATTGTATCTGGCGAGACTCTGGCTACGGAATACTAATTTTATTATCGTTTTCATTATAAATAAGTACCTATTTAATTAGTCCTTTCGTAATTCTCGACGAAAGGAGTATTTTCATTTTTGCCCCTTCAGCCGTTCAACTTTTTTGGCGTGATTGCAAAACAAACGCCAAACGTTCTATCCAAACTGTTGCATTACTTTAATACTTCTAATTTATTGTAGGTATAGTACTAGCGACGTAACATTTGACCAATAAAAAATTAACTGTGTTCTTTACAACATTAGGTAGTGTCAGATAATATTACTATGATGTAATATATTTCATAAGAAACCTTTTATCATAATATACTAGGTATTAATAGCGTAATTAAATTTACTGCTAATTAAAATCTAATTACGAGTAGGTATGTCGTATAATTTTGCAGTTGTTTAACTATTTTAAACGCAATTCATATACAGGTCGCAACAGTGCTAACTTAACTACTACGAATTCAACAACAATTCAGAAAAGTAACTATTAAGTAATCAGTGGTTATGGGTCTTGCTTATTTTTGCAGAAAAAATCGGTCATGTGGAAAGTAGCACTCTTTGCTGCTACAATAATTCTCTTATTGTTGACTGTACAGGCAGCAATTCTGTATAATTTTTATCCTCAGGACTATGAAACTATTCTAAGAATATGCATATGGCTAAGCAGAATTCTAACAACGTGTATCATACTGGTAATAATATTGTTCATTGTCTACGTGAAACGCAGTTTAAAACGTGTAAGCGAAGCTTCCATTGAGGAGCAAGATGCACTGAATAGAAAAGTAATAAAGGATCTTTAATAAAACGTTAACAATATTTAATACTTATAATATTATTTTATTTGAAATAGTTCGCTAGTGTCCGAATTTTAATTTGGCACGTCGAGAAGAAGAGAAGATTAGATCGGCTTGCGTTGTATGAAGATCTTCGGGGTCCAAACCAACCTCACCTGCTAACCGGTTCAACTGCTGAAGTGTTGATTGAACGACGAGGCTCTGGTGGAAGTTTTCCTCTCGGAGATGAAAGGACAGAAAAAAAAACAAAAACCGCGGTAGTTTAGTGGTTTGGGTAATGGACTTCTGAGACGAGGTCTCGGGTTCGATCCCAGGTTCACCAATGACTTTTCGATGCTTTTCGAAGTTATGTGTGTATTTATCGCAGGTTTATTAGTGCCTCGGAGAGCACGTTAAGCCGTCGGTTCCGGTTGCCATACAAACATCTATGGCAGTCGTTACTGGTAGTTGGAGCCCACAAAAGTCCAACCAGTCTAACTTGGAACTTCGATATCGCCATTGGTCATAATGACCATTGGTTGTGTAGGTCAGATGGCAGTCGCTCCACGGAAAATATCGAAGTTTAGCCGCATATCAGTTAGACTGGAAAGCCGACCCCAACTGAGTTGGGAAAAAGGTTCAGAGAATGGATGGGTTATGATGATGAAAGGTCAGACAATCGCTCCTCTAAAAGCCGTAATCAACACACACAAGCGTCAACAAAGCGTAAATCAAGAGATAGAGTAGAAAACAGGGGGGGGGCAGGGGTTACAAAATGCAAGCTGGGTCGACCTTTCAGTCTAACTACGAAGCATTGTACTTCGATATTTCCTGTGTAACGACTGCCATCCGACGTCCACAACGTCTTCAACCCATTGGTGGTATCGAAGTTTTGTAGTTAGACCAGTTGCTAAACTTTTTAGAGCTCCAACTACTCGTAACATCTGCTACCGGCAGTCGGGCAACAATGGCAACCGGGAGCGGCGGCTTAACGTGCTTTCCGAAGCACGAAAATACCCAGACCAATATAAATAGAAAATTCACGCATATATGCATATAAATATTTGCATTGAGTGGGAATCGAACCTGCGACAGAAGTAGCAGTCGAATGCTATATTGCCACACCATGGAGGTAGTCAACACATGCCACAGAGACTAATACTGTGATAATTTGATGATGATGAGCAACAGTGTCCAAGATTCTCTCTCTGATTTTGCATCAAAAGTTAGTACCAATAGTTATATCGACAGAATTTCCTGGTGACACATATAAACAAAAAAAAACACAAACAAAAACCTATACAACATACGGTACCTAATTAATTCGTTGGCCTGGCCTATTACGGGAACCGAAAAACATATTTGAGGAATGTGAGTGTTAAAACCCCATACTATGAAAAGGTATTCTAGGTATTTTTATATATTATTATGTATTCAAAATTTAGATTTGTGGTTAAAGAGTTGGCATTACGATCGTGAAGTCACGCGTTCAAATCCTGACCATCACGACTTCCGAAGTAAAACCACTCCTAATGCAAGTAACTTAGCTTAACTATAAAATAGTAGTAACGGGAACAATAGTAACGTTGGTTACCAGTCTCTTAAAAAAAGTTATTGGGCAAGTAAATTATATGATGGACACTCATGGGGTTGTTACTAACCGTTTGCTTTCGAGCTATTTATAGGTTGAATGCGTTCAACTGTTTGGAACACAATCATAAATAATCGTAATACTATATTTTTTAAAACGACGGACACGTGCTACGAGGTGAAGGCCTCGTGTGCAATCTGGACATAGTGCTGTTATGATGATGACTATCATTTAAAAATAGTAGTCAGAAGTTACCAGCGTAGTAATATAACAGACGATTGTATAAGTAAGTACCTACCTAGTTATTGTGAGAATAAAGAAGCAAACCGGAGACTGCGCAAAAGGCAAAAATGGGTAGGAAGATCTTCGGCACCCTAAAAGACCGATTATTTGAAAGTTGGTAAAGAAGTTTGGAAGTTTGTGCTCATCAATTACATTCAAACGGCTAAACAGATCTGACGGAAATTTGATACGGGGGAATAAAATTAAGTATAGTCTGCAATAACACAGAATCAGAATCAGAATATCTTTATTTGCAACAGCCTACCTTTTATGCGTGAGATAGGTTCCCATTGGGTTGTCGGAACGGAGTCAAGATTCCACACGGGCGTAGACGTGGACAGCAGATACGAGTAAGTAGGTACTATATAGGTAATATGTTGAACACATTTCTAGTACCTACCTATACCTATCACATCAAATATCAAGATATCCTATTTGGACTAAATCTGGCTTAAATTTACCTATGGGGACATTCTATAATAAGTAATCCTCGATTTTTTCCAAAAAGGGGCGGAAAATATACCCAACGCCCCAGGCCCCAGAATTTGACGCTAAGCCACTGAATATTTATCTACACTTAGTGTGGTCTAAATTAGATTGTTGAAAACCATTGTGGGGCTGGTAGGGGCTGTTTCAAAAGATCGGCGAGCGGGGTCCGGGGCGGAGGCGGTGTGGCCCCGCCCTCTTCCTGTCTATGCTTCTGTCTTACTCTAGCGAAACGTTATTGATTTGAGTTTGTTTCTGAACAATTTAATACAACAAACATCTAAGTACCTACCTACAAAAAAAAAACTGAATAAAAATGAGCTCAAAATGTACCTACCGTTTCAAAAATACTTCAAGAAGTTTTACACAAATGGTGATGATATTTATGAAAAAAATTATAGGTACGGGTAGAGCCTTTATTTTTTTTAAGTTGATTAGAAGCACAAATGGTAGATACCTAATATGTACCTACCTAGTTGAAATTTACTAACTAGACAATATTCGGCATGATGTAATTTTCTTTAACTACAAACAAAAATAAAATTGGAGTGGCTTCACCGATTTTGACCAGACTTTCACTGGCAGATTCTGATGGCTGATGTAGCAAGGAGTAACTGAGGGTAGGTAGGTACTTACTTTAATTTTGGAAATAGATTTAGGGTTCGGAGTAGAGTAAAATCGCGTACCGGTACCTCTAACTTAGCAGTCGAACTCTCTACCGGTACTTACGCCACAGAGGTCGTAGGAGGAACCTTGCCAAAAAAAATGTATAAATATCAAATCAGTTTATGTGCGGCCGGTAAAGGCAAAGTCTCAAAGAAGTATGAACTTCCCCTTTTTTTTAAGTCCGTTAAAAATATACAGTGGATAGTAATAAATAAAAGTACTTAGCTACTCAAACGGAAGTGGAAACATCAATTTGTTGACACAAGTAAATGTCAGAAATAAAATGTTATTCGTTTGGACAAAAAACTGTTGACCCAGATCAGCTGTTCGTTAAAACTACCTGAATACCCGCCAAAAATCCAGCCAGATTAACGCGATTTCCGTTCACAATAATATTTTGTGTTGAAAGATGACAAAATTGACATTTTGTATCATGCATTTCACTAGGGTTAGATACCACGCAGGCCTGGGGGTGACGGGTGGAGCCGCCTGTCACCCTAGCAGAAGCAGGCCGAGCCGGCGGCGCGCGAGAGCCCCCCCCCCCCCCCCCCCCCCCTATTACGGAGGCATGAACACCGTGGTTCCCATACCCGAGGGGGCATCTCGAATCCGGAACTGGCCCGGGTCTAGCCGGGGTGCGATGGAAATGCTATTTGGGCCATTTTACACCCTGGCGTCAGAAGACCCTAGACGGCGTGCGGTTTTAGTCGCTTCGAGTCCGACATAACCTGCCCCGCTGTGTGTATCCTTTTAGGATTTTCGGGCGGAAAAAAATGGTTAGACACCAGATAAAAGAATATAAAAGGCCGGCGAAAAAGTATGATTTCCACTGGTATCGCCAGAGATTTTCTTAAATTTTGTGGACCACCATCCACCATTACACCTCTCATGTAGGTATTAGACAATCGCAAGGAAGTCAAAAAACTATTTCCCATCGAGTTTAGTAAAAAAATAACACTTGCTATTTATTCGGCTGTTCTACTACCCATTAGATAATTAAATAGTTACAATTATTATAAATAGGTAATAGATTTGTAACTCTGTCAACGTTAAGAATATTTAATAAATTATGAACATAATATATGTATATTACAAAAACAATAAAAAAAATATGAAAATGTATAGGTTCTTATATTGTATGATTTTATTGATGCGCCTACGCCCCGTAGCATTCCGTGCTTATAACCAAAGAGACCTAGGTACTACATACAACTCGACCAACTACGGACATCTAAAAAGACAAAATAGGTTCCTTATATTTATACATGTCAAGTATTTTGCCCCTATCTTTCTACCAATTACATAACAGATGGCAATTATTTTTATGGTGACCCAAATTATCATTTAAAGTGAGCACCTACCGCATCTTAGTAGATTATTCTCATTTGAATCGCATAGTAGGTACCTAAGTGGAATGAGTTGACAACTGTCATAATGACATTTTGGTTCCCGTTGCTAAATACTTCATTATAGGTATAAAGTAAGGTCAGCAAATACATTTTTCTACATCACTATTTCCTCTGAGGTAAGTAGGTACCTACATCCATGATAAGTACGAGGTCAGCGTCACTGCCTGAACGTCGTTGGACGATAATATTTTGTAGTATACTTACAATTTTTTGAAAAAAAATTCATAACTCATTTCTATAATAGTAAGTACCTACCTAAGCTCTACTTTTCTGGAACATGTTTTATCTACTTACTCCAAAATTCATCAAAAGGAGAAGAAAATCTTCGGCCCGCGGCCTGTAGTTTGCCAGACCCCTGGATTCTAACGGGTCTAAACTCATTGAAATGTTTGCATTATGTTTTTGTTGACAGACATGGATTGGAATTTTGACGATAGTGAGTGAGCTGCTACACAAGGACTGGTACTAACTTTTGCTGGTAGCAGCGCCCTCTATGTAATATACGCTTAACTAGCAATGAAACCTAGAAAGCGGTTTGTGATCGTCGGCTGACGTCAGCCATCGCTCTTCGTATTTGTCGGTCAGTGGTCGGTTTGTAAGAAGCGCCATCTACAGATTATCATTTACAACTTTAATACAGAAGTTTTTTATGAAATGTTCTTTTTCATACCTACCACTTATTTTAATAGGTGACAGATATACACTGCAGCCTATCATAATCATAGCTATTTTGACCCCTGGAACCTGGAAAGGATAGTCTGCCATGAGTTGCAAAAACGGGAGCAGAATCCCACGCGGGAGTTAACAAATGCCTAAATTAATGCAGAAATAGGTATTATTAAGAGAAATATTTATTAATATTTGGTAAAATCAAAACAATTAGCTGCAAGACCAGTATGTGTTCGGTAATCACTGCGAATATTTGCATTGAATTTCTAGTAAAGGCTACAACGGCAACTAAAAATTATCATTTTACTGTTAACAGTACCACAGTACTAAGAATGATTATCCCTTGAATGGTTCAATGGCAAATAAAATTGTCACATTACCTACACTACCGTCATTATGGTAGTCTCTAATGGTATCGCGGTGCAAGAATACAAATATTAAAACGAAAAATTTACCAACATAATTCACTTAAATGAAATGCTTGTTACTTCATTGGAATTGTAATGTCTGAATAAAAGGCTTTTATTATTATTATGTATATGCACCCATTATTTATTATCATTAAACTTAAAAATAATCTCTAATCTCTAACTTACTTACTAAATTTACAATAGAAATTCCATACCTATAGCTATATTTTTTATCTATACTAATATTATAAAGAGGAAAGATTTGTTTTTTGTTTTTTTGTTTGTTTGTAACGAAAAGGCTCCGAAACTACTGGACCGATTTCAATAATTCTTTCACCTATAGAAAGCTACAATATCTGGGAGTAACATAGGCTATAATTTGTTTTCAAAAAATTATGGAATTCGAAATCCACGCGGGCGAAGCCGCGGGCAACAGCTAGTATTATATAAATATCAATGGTGACCGACGTGAAAAGCGCGGGATAGTGCCACCCTAGCTAATTAATGGTAGGTACTGTTTTGTCTCATGTATCTACTCACTGATCAGATGGGAGCTCCCGGGGTTTTCTTTTTTTTTTTACCTACCACCACTTTGGAGAGGTGCCTTTTTTGCTCTATAAGCGGTATTAAAAAGCTCCCTAATTAAGACCCTATAGCTTTCCTCTTTCATTCCAGTTCTCTTTATCACTCCAGTTCTATCATGATGCCTCTCGTACTTTCACGCTAATCCTTTCATTCTCTAGCTCCCGGGGTTGGACAGACTGGACAAAGATGACCTAAGTAATCTGAAGGAGACGCAAGTAACCAGATTTATCAAGGTTATAAGGTATGATGGGTTGCCGTGAGAAGTTGGATTGACCACACAGTCCTGGGGTAATGGACGGAAGTAGGCCGCATACATCACACGTGGATCACCCGTCTGGTTGCCAGGCGTCCCGGGTCCCGTTGGATATAATAATAGTTTAGTGCTGCATCGAATAGCTCACTCTCCCAATAATCTTCACGGAGAGTCGATCAGTGTCGAGCGATGTAATAATGTACTGTTGCCTGCTCTGTTGTGTGGCCAGTTGTCTGCTGGTTTATCTGCAATCACGTTATAGGGTATTTGAATCTAGTAGTTAGTACTGTAAAAAATTGGTCGAGTGCGAATCGAACTCGCGCTCTAGGGGTTCTGTATAAAACTGAATTGAGGGGCGAATTTAACAGTGCTGTTTTACTGTTATAGATATACAGTTTTTTTTTTGATGTGGGTATAAATACTTCTAGCCAAATTTCAAGATTCCAGTTGACGGGAAGGGCCCGTTAGGTTTTGATGCCCTTGCATTTGTTATATGAAGGGCTATACATTTAGATTGCATTGACCTATAAGATTTTTTTTACAGTTTTAGGGTATTGTAGACCTGAGTATTTGACATAAATAATGTTCCTGAGAAAATTGTCTCACGAATTATTATTGTTTTTTAATATCTATTCCGTAAATTTACTTTACCTAGCAAGATGCCTTGTTAGAATCATTAGAATCATTTATTATATTTTATTTGTATTGTGTACATAATAGTTTCATTTGCTTACCCATATTTATCTCGTTTAGGATGTCCACTACCAGAGTGTATATTTTTGCTTGAAGTTGGATGTTCATCGACCAGTCTCACTGCTTCGTCAGTGATCATTTAAGATTGTTTGTAAGTTATATAGTTTTTAGGATGTCGATTACCATCTAATAATGCTTGCTTAAATTTGGATAACCATCCATTAATCATAAATCTGCTTCATCATTAAAGGAACTCTTGAGATAGTGTTTTCTTTCAGTTTATGTTCTATAGAATTTTTCCCAAAATCGGCACGGTTTGTTAGACCACATGGCTGCTTCGTTTTATTATCTAACATAAAAACTTATCGTCACATTTCATTTAGATGAATGTCATAGAAAAAAGCTGATCTCATCCATGTTGGTCGCTGTCATCATGCAGCAAGCTGAATAGAATTAAGAATCTTACGAGTTTCGGTTCCGCAGTTGTCACGAAAACAACGCTGCTGTTCTCTCCGCGAATTTTTAATCGAAATCAGTGCTAGAAGTTAATTTTAAACAACTCACATAAAACTTAAAACCATACAGTGGTTCATTGAATTTTGGCTGAAGAAGTGATTTTTGGCTGAAGAAGTGATTTTCGGTCTCAATTTCTGGTGAAAAGTGATAAAATCGAAAAAAGAATTTCATACCTATTCTTGAGCCTATTCTATACTTAGTAAAAACCAAAATACCCTCTCATCAAAACAGTTCACGGCAAACGTCATTTTACTTTAAACTACACTTCCGCCACTTGACATTTGACTTTGACGTTTTGACGTTTCGATCTGACAACCAGACGCGTTCCAGAAACACAAGAAGTTGTTGAATAATTGTTAAGCATCATAACAAAATCTACATTAGAGGTAAAATATGGAAAAACATTTAGAAATGGTCTTAAAGAAAATGACCGAGAACATGAATGAAATAAAAGAAGAATTCAGGGTGCAAACAAATAGTTTAGCTACAAATATGATAACCACGATTGAGGATAAACTGAAACCACTGGTGGAAGAAAATGAAAAACTTAAAGCTGACGTAACAACCTTGAAGAAAAAAGTGCATCATTTGGAAAAAGAAGTCAGGCAAAACAACGTGATATTACATGGAATAGAGAAATCTGAGAGAAACAACTCAGATTAGAACTAGTCTTAGGAAAATTCAATACAATGAGTAAAATTAGCAAAATAGATGAATTTGATAAATGGGAAGTGAGCAGAGTCCAAAGACTAGGAAAGAGACAGGACAACAAAAGACCGATACAGGTGAGGCTGACCTTAGGCTGGAGGAAAATTGAGATATTGAAGAACAACAGGAATTTCCCCGAGAATACTTGTCTCTGAAGATTTCCCAAAGGAAATTCTACTAATAAGAAAAGAATTGAAAATAAAACAACAAGAAGAAATAAAGAAAGGAAAGGTAGCACTATTGCGTTATGATAAACTAGTAATAAAGGAAAAGGAAAGCCAAGAAAAACCAAGTGAAAGGAGGAAGAGGATGCCTTCGAACACGCCGCCTCGATCGAACCCCAATACTGGAGCAGGTCGAAAGGCAGGGAAAACGAACGCCTTTGAAAAATTTCACAAAAAAGCTCACAACTTGGACCAAGCAGCCAATAGCAATTAACAAGCAGCACCCTCTGTGAGACAATCAAAATACAACATAAAATCACAGATGCGAACAGCAAACAATCACATTCCCCAACCCGGCTGGTCACCGTGGGGACTAATGACCACCACCCCTCATCTTCATTAAAAATCTGTACCCACAATGTAAGAACCCTTTCATCACGAGAAAAATACCACTAACTGTTATATGTTCTACAAGACAGAATGGCATGTCTTAGGATTGGCTGAAGTAAGACGAAATGGATGTGAAATAGAAGAACATGAAAATCATATATTCTGTGGGTAGACACTTGGCACGGACCAGAAAAATTGGACAGCTATGGGGGAGGCTTTTACCCAAAAAGGGATTCATTTCTACAAATAAATACTTGTGCTAATAATAGAATAAGAAAAATACTAACAAACATGTAGCAAAATGAAATAATAAAGCTTTATTATTATTATTATTTATGAGTTTAGTCTTGTACAGCTGTCCACTGATCCCAGACATACCAAAATGTTTCTTGTGCAAAGCATCCATTGTGTGACACCACAGGTCAATGTAAGGTTTCTTGGGTTTTTGCAGAACAAAGCTGATCTGTTAACATGTTAAGAAAATATTAGGTAGTGTACAAGAAAATGTACCCCGCAAATATCTTCGTGGCCTAAGCTTACCTCCCCTCTCCCCTGCAAGCCAGTGCACCTATCGATTAATGGACAAGAGTAACTGGTGCAGGATGTCTGCTCTGAGTTTAGGGTCTGTAATGCAGTCTGTTCCGTCAGGCCCGTAAAAATCAAGATAAACCAAATTATGTACCCCCGGTTCCTAATTGCAAGCTTATTATGCAACTGTCATTATCATTACCCCACATAGTGATTGTATACTGATATCAGTTTTAAAGTGTTGTGTGGCTGTTATGAAAAGTAGATTAAATAAGTAAGTATCCAATGTTGTATCACTTAGTAATGTCACTTCCATACATATTGAGGCTTGTAGCCATTACTCTTATGTACTTTGCGGGCCATTTCACCCATTTCCCTTAGGATATGGGATTGAATGTATCTGTTTCCTTGCAGAATCCTATGATCTGGTCCACCTTTAGATCTTCTAGGTCATCTACGTCTTGTGTGTCTATCCCCAGTCTCCCATCATATCATTGAGTACTAAATGAGGCATTTGGCGATATCATTCCTGGGTTGAGGTCTAGCAGCAAATGCTCCTGAAAAAACCAATATTATTATTATTATTGGTAATAGCAGCAGTTGATTCAACTGATAATGCCTATATCACATTGTTCTCTGCCAGATTCTACTTAGACTTCAAATGCTTGTCTAGTCTGTTCTTAAATTGATTCACACTGTGAAGATATTTTTTTTTCTTCTACTTTATTGTATGAATGCCAGTGTCAAGTAAATTGATAAATCAAGTTAGAATTAATTACAAATGCAATAAGTTGCAGTGTTCTCGTCATTAGTCATAGTCAAGGTCAGTCAATAGTCAAATCAGTCAGTCATAGTCTTACCCCAGTAAAATAGTGGAGACTTTACTAGAGGCTTCTATGGAGTTTTGGAATCAACGTTGAAAAGCACAATTCACGGTAATATACCACTTTCCCGAACTCGTGCATGTTGACGAAGATGTTATGTTTAAAAATCCACCGCTTTTACACATAATAACTACATTTTACACTAATTTTAGAAAATTATACAATGCCACGATGTGTCTTTTTCAGCGTTGGCGCCAAAACCTGGCAGTCTGTTCCATGCTTTGACAACTCTATTGCTCAAAAAGTATTTATGTGGATTGTTATGAGACGAACTGGAACTCAGCTTTAGGTGGTGACCTCTAATCCTGATCCTGATCAAAAAGGCAAAAACAAATGTGGCCAAGCAACTAGGAATCCAAAGTAAACATAGCTTAGCTAGTTCGTATAACACATTCTTGAATGCAGATGAACATTTACATATTTTTTAGTCAACATAAATATACTGTACACTCAGTGTAGGTACATAAGCCCATTGGAAAAGAGGCCTGACTATTTATGAATGTATGTAGATAAAACTATCCATAAATATTTGCACTATGCTTACTTTTGCTCTAGATACTACTTGATACTATTATAATTATTTATTTACTAACCTGCATATATTGAATTCGTTGTCAGTCTCCCAAAGAATCACATAACAAAGATCGCTTGCCTTTAACTAAGGTACAACATGAGCCAGCGTCATCACCGCGGTGATATCCTGGGTAAGTGGGTGGGTAAGACATGGATACTCGCACCTCGCACGTACGGGCTAGTAGGTAGTAGGGCTGTACAAAGAATATTAGTCTAAGCTAAGGGGCTGTAGGGCCAGCGGGCGAAGCGTTAATCTTGTTTCATTACTTGATTGCTCCAACCTTGATACAATACCAGGGGGGTGACAGCTTCATACAATCCTCGAAAACATAGATTTGTATGGAAACTAGTGCCATCTCTTGGGCGGACAAGTAAACAAAACTCACACCTCTCCTGCTAGGCACACTAGATGTCACTACAAAAGCATCATTTCATGTTTTAAGCAAAAGTTTTACTAATTATTAAGACAAAAAAATAATTTAACACGTAAAAAAATATCGCGAAATAAACATTGTATTTTGGCAAAATTATTACTAAAAATTTTACTCTATTTTTGAAAATATTATAAATTAAATTCTTCATTAATTTTGTCAACGGCCACACTGCACACATCACATTCACATTGACATCTTTGAACTTTCTCGGCGTTGTGTTTAAAATTTTCAAAGTTTGTTAAAGTGAGTTTTCTAAGTTTTCTTTTCTTATAACGACCTTTGCTGTTTCCTGGACTTCTCCTTGGCGCTCATATTATTGTTAACTTGGCTACGTACCCCGGATTCCGACTTCGATTCTACACCTGCGACACTGATTTTGTTTTTTGGACTTACGAACGACTGGGCAACGATGGACAAAATTCCTACGAATTATCGTTCTAAATGTTATTTTGGGTGTGTAGTTCATGGTGAGTGTAACTTTTTATATTATTAGCTAGAAGAAGTACCTAGTTCTAGTATCCACAAAATTTGGCTTATTGGATGTTGATGTTCTTTAGTAACACTTTGAAACAATAAACATAAACATAAACTCACGCCTATATCCCCGAAGGGGTAGGCAGAGGTGCTAGCACAACACAATAAAGTATGTTTTATTACCGGTAACTTGTTTTATGGAGTTCATACGTAGATTAATTATGCCACGATAAACCGCAGTGAAGGAGCGAAATAATAGATACTAACAAAAAAAAACTATTTCAGGTCCGCTGCATCGCTTTCCAAATCCCAAGAATTAGAAACAATTTGAAAGATTTAATGCATGGAGAGAAGTTTTGGATATTGCCATTCAAACTCAATTACATGATGAATACATTTAAAATGCACTTCGTCTATGCAATAGACATTTTGAAACTGAATTTATTGTGGGAAACAAATTGACACGGAATGCAATCCCTACACTGAATATTATAAAAGGTAAGAGTTACTGCAACTTAGACTAGGTTGCACCACCTTACTTTAACATTAACAGCACAACTAATGTGCCCGTTAGGTATAAAAATATGTTGCACCATTTGACAATAGTTACAATTATGTTATGAGATGAAAGATGAAAAGAGTTATGGATTTTAATGAAAAATTCAATCAACATGAAAAATTCAACATTTGTTGCAGACCTGTCCATGCACTTTTGACACCTAGTGTACGGCATCCCTCCCACATACATTATATATTTACATTCAAATCACAAACCTTGGCCAAGAATTAGTAAAATATTTACAAAAAGAGACAGCCAGCAGTTAGTACCCAATTGCTTTTCTTATTTCAGATATGGCCATTAATGTGCCATAATGCCGGTAAAGCTGAAGGGGCAGGTCTATAAAAACATCATTAGACCTGTCCTCTTATATGGCTGCGAAGCATGATTATAAAATTGTTTTTATTATCTATTTATTCACATAAAATAACTTACAAATTATATTTCTAAATATTAATTATAAAAATAAACATTTGAAAATATAAAAAATAGTAGCCCACTGACATTGGGCTTAGGTGACTAAGCTGGAGATGGTTAGGGCTCCAGGGAGAGAAATTTCTTCAATATCTATGCCATGCGTAGTAGCAAGCCCTAGAGCCAGCTGCCTAACAAGAGCCACTTAAGAAGTCTATCGAGGCTCTTCGCAATGAGCCCATGTTAAGCAACGACTATGGGTACAATAATAATAGTTGAGTCCATCCCCCATGTCGACAATCTTGTGGGCTAAGTCCAAATACTTAAACTTTAAATTACTCTTCTTTTCAGATGTCAATAAACAGCAGTCAACATCGAACCAAGAAATGTGGCAACATTTAAATCAAAAATTCAAAATAAAAAATCTAATAACAAGAAGTTTTAACTAGGACCCCTTGAGAATTTTTTTTCTTCAGTATGAAGCAATGGTGTGCAGAATATAAACCCAACATGCAATCAATTTAAAAATTCCTACAAAACTTTGTTAATCAACAATATTAATTCTCTTCATTCAGTGCATGCTAATGCATGAATTTACTGATTGATTAAAAATATTTTATATCATATAAAATGGCCCTTACTAAATTAAAGGTATGTATTTGGCTTATACCGTATTTCTGGTAGGCTCAAAAGCAATAGGGAAATTGGTCATTTGCTCGCATGCAAAACTTTGTTTTCCCGGCAATTATTAGGTTTTTTCTCGCTGTAAAAACCATCTTTGGACTTCAACGAACATAAAAAAAAGAATTGGCCAAATTGATCTAAGCGTTGTTGAGTTATGCGTTGTTGAGTTACCAATACATTTTTCTATCTTTATATTAAAGACTGCTCATATTTGTTACACAATGTAAAGTTGCAGGAATAAAAATATGTTTTCATATTTTGTAAATGTTGTTTTATTTTGTTGTGCGTCTTACTATATTTTTTATGTATAAAAATGATCATTGTCTGTTTTTTTTGTGCCTAGTTTGAATAGAAAATGTATGTATACAATACCATAAATTGAAATATCTAATAGGCTCGGTTCAAAACTAAGACATCATATTGAATAAAAATCATTCTTTAAAATATCTTGGACTTGAACCCTAATTTCAGATTGAAGATATTTTAAAGAGGGATTTTTTCAAATGTCTTAGTTTTGAACCGAGCCAGTAAAATTGTTTTTGCTTGAAAACGCCACCTATTGGGTAATATAGGTACTAATAATACATATAGCTATATATAGACACGATATAGTCAAAGAAACTAACGCCATCTGTTGCCGGGGCAAACTGCAAACTTTACGAGAATTTTGGAAGTGACTTATCTATACCCGTATATTTATATTATCTATGTACAATACTGTAAAACCTATACCACTAGCTTACTTTTTTAGAGTCAAGCCAAATAATTGGTAAACAAACTAAAAACCAGCAAAAAACATTTTGTTAGGTAATTTTTTTTTTCTCCTACTTTGGCAAATATTGTATGAATGCCAGTGTCAAGTAAATTGATAAATCAAAATAAGTTGCAGCGTATTCGTCATTTAGTCATAGTCAAGGTCAGTCAATAGTCAAATCAGTCAGTCATAGTCTTACCCCAGTAAAATTGTGGAGACTTTACTAAAAGGGTTCTATGGAATTTTGGAATCAACGTTGAAAAGCACAATTCACGGTAATATACCACTTTCCCGAACTCGTGCACGTTGCTGAAGATGTTATGTTTAACTTAGATTACTACACTAATTTTAGAAAATTATACAATGCCCCGATGTGTCTTTTTCAGCGTTGGCGCCAAAACTCTGTTAGGTAATTATTATTCTCCACATCCAACGATCGGGGTCGAACTCTGTGGTCGAACTCTGTGGTCGAACTCGACTCGAGTCTCGATCTCGACTTCTCGAGTCAACTAAACTATTATAGGACCTTTGATCAAAGTATAGGATAGTGTATAATGTACCTAGTTATTATGGGTAAAAACGGTGGATTTTTAAACATAACATCTTCAGCAACGTGCACGAGTTCGGGAAAGTGGTATATTACCGTGAATTGTGCTTTTCAACGTTGATTCCAAAATTCCATAGAACCCTTTTAGTAAAGTCTCCACTATTTTACTGGGGTAAGACTATGACTGATTTGACTATTGACTGACGTTAACTATGACTAAATAATGAAAACGCTGCAAATTATTGCATTCGTAATTAATTTCTAACTTAATTTATCAATTTACTTGACACTGGCATTCATACAATATTTGCCAAAGTAGGAAAAAAAACTGTCAACATAATGTCAATGTCATTGTCAATTCAGTCAAGCCTATTGTCATTATTGACAATATGATATGATATCGTTTGAAAAATGCTTTTTGACCATGGACACAGGTCCTTAAAGCACAACACTATGATATTACCAAGAACATTAGAAATTTCCTTGTACTTAGCTGGACGATTCATTTCGAACGAGCGGTTGTCTCCAGGATTTTTGAATCTCGGCCGGAGGTCATCTCTCTCGCACACTGCCTAAAATTGCCATGATACGTTAAAATTTCCCAATCCAAACCTGTCAAAGTCAAATTTACGCAAAGGCTGAGTTCTTCGGAGCTTCATTTTAATTCTAGTTGAGCTTTATGAAAATTCGCAGAACACCGTACATATCAATTATTATTAATTGAGTAATATTTATAGAAATTAATAAAAAAATTGACACATATTCGCTTCCTAGATTGTGGGTGACAGCCATTTTAATAACGAAGCAACACTGTTTACCAAAAATTCGTAAGGTGACCAACCATCCGTATTTTGCGGGATAGTCTCCTACTAGAAGCTCCTGCATTGCAATAAATACATAGCATACTCCCACAAAACGTCAAATGCTTTCTGCACGTTTATAATATCCATCATAATATATTACAATATTAACTGTAGAGAGGTCAATTCTATACATCCATACTAAATTATTATAAATGCGAAAGTAACTCGGTCTGTCTGTCTGTAACGCTTTCACGCCTGAACCGCTAAACTGATTTTGATGAAACTTGGTATAGGAGTAGATTAGACCTAGATAATGAACATAGGCTATGTTTGGTTGCGATAACCGACATCCACGTGGGTGGAGCCGCGGGCAACAGCTAGTTGAATATATTTAAAAAATAACTACATATTGGGAAATAATTAGCGATCGATACTAATGCAAAAAATGCAATCAGTATTTTTTTTGTCTTTCTGTCTGTCTATCTGTATGTGCACGCATGGATCAAAACTACTGGAAGGATTTTGATCAAACTTGATACGATTATAGTTCATACTTCTGGGCAACATATAGGCTACTTTTTATACAAGCTGATATACCCATGGCTTCACCCGCGCTTCGTTTTTAGGTCGCTTTTGGTCATATCTCCGGTTGTACTTAACCAATTGCAAGCAAACATACGATAAATTTTGAGTCTAAGTAAGACCTTTCTAATAAAAAAGCCGCATCAAAATTCGTTCAGTACTTTTTACGTCCATTGCTAGGAAGCTGGTCATAATAAGTATATAATTTCAACTTTGACGCTTATTATTTATTGCTTTCTAGACATAACCTATACCTACTCAAGTAGGTATTAAGTTATCGTTTCTAAAAACCACTACACTTTTTTATTTGTTCACGACTGTACATACTTAGACCACGGTAGTATAAACTTACTGTATACAGGTTGACTCAAAATATTATTATATATTTATTATTCTTCACATACAGACAGATAGAAAGACAAAAAATTTACTGTTTGCATTTTTTGCATTAGTATCGATCACCAATCATCCCCCAATAGTTATTTTGTAAATATATGCAATGAACAGAATTGACCTCTCTACAGTTTTATTATAAGTATAGATCATGTATTTGTCTTATTTTGTTATTTTGTTAAATTTACGAAAGAAAGTATAATAATGGGACAGGGATTCACCTGACGATTTTTAAAATTCACATTATCTTTCAAGTCCGTATCGATTCATTCGTTTTAATCGACCTTTTTTAACAGGTCACCTCATTATGAATATAAAACTGACAAACGTCAAATGTTACCTATTAATGTGACGCTACTATAGGAAACACCCTTTTGTTGCTACTCTATCGCATTGGGTTTGCCTGTAATGACACCGTATGTATAAAATAAATAAATACATAATCGTTCATTTAATGTAAATAATTTATTTTGTTATTACATGCTTACATAAGTAAGTCTCAATTAATAAATAAATAAGTTACAAAATTACTGTTTTCATCTTTAATAGCTTTTAAATATATTATAGTAAAATAACCTTTTCAATGAATTTGGCCTCTCTTTATAGTATTAGTAAATATGGAAACGTAGACTATACCATTTATTTTCATGAGCATAGACGTAAACTACATCATATATCCCAACCTTGCAATTAAACATGGTCACCGCAAAGAAAGGTACGCAACCCAACCAACTAGATGGAGACACTGCAATCATGTATGTCCTTGCAGTATCCATTGGTTCTAATATTCTTGGATATTACGATCGATGAATGAAAGCTACCGGCCTTTTTTCTATAGTCGATAGTCCGCGTTTGACCACTACACCTGATTGTAAGTGATGCTAATAATAAATATTTTACAACATTCTACACAGAGTGGTCTCTAGACCCAAAGTAACAATAGTTTAACTAGCTTGTTATGTTATGGGTTCTAGATGCGGATAAACATAAGTACATAATAGGCATAGGTACCTACTCTTTTTGTGAACACATACACATAATATTATTATATTACACATAGAAACACCCAGACCAACGCAAATAGACATAATCATGCATACAAATATATAGGTAGGTACACTTTTTAGGAGGTAGGACACGACGACGGTATATCTCATTCTAAATGAGCTGTCCCACTGGGGTAGTACCTCCGCCTAATAGAAGACCGCGGCCATAATAACCATCGTGTTGTGTTCCTAGCTGTAAGTAGGGTAGCCTAGAACTTACTGTACCCCACCTCCCCCCGCTCCTTCCTAACCTCCCCACCCCTTCCTAGCCCTCCCCTCTTCCCTTCGGGTTAGGCAGCGCGTGTGTGACACCTTTAGTGTTGCACACATCCTTAAGCCATGGTGACCGCTTAAGCGCGCTTGTTTTATACCTATTAAGTACATGACTACAAATTTTATCTCGTGAGCTATGGGGAAATGCCAATTTGTATCTAAAACGAAACTTTGGGCCCGTGGGAAAGACATTTAGGAACTTACCATGAGGTTGGGGCACCGCCGCCGGGTAGGTACGACAGCTTGTCACCCTAACGGCCAAACCGCGCGCCGGCGGCGGTGGCTCGATGCTCGACCCCCCATTTCCCTCGCATCCGAGCTGATCCAGAGCCGTAGTCGGCTCTGGGATTTAGAATGATCCCCAGGAATCCTGTAAAGGGAGGGCGGAGGGCGAGGAGTCGTTAGAGTGACAGGCCTGTCACCCGTACACCTAGCGCCCACCCGTTGCCTGCAGCTCTCCACTGAACCCTCTGCTAATCAGATGGACCCGTAGAAAGCCTGCGAGCAGCCGAATTGGTGGCCGGTGATAGCGTCTCCCCGGCGAGTGAGAGGTTTCCGTTACTCAGTGTCAGGTGCATCGTAGAGGTCTGGAACCACGCACCCCAGAATTAAATAGCACACAAGAAAAAAAAAGTATACCTACTGTTAGTGTGATAACTAGCTGTAGATAATCACCGCTGTTTTTAATTATTCCATCCATCCAAAACGATTGTAAATAAAAGACGTTTAATTACCTACCTTTGTTATTCACGATATTTAGTTTTTCGTAGCTTTACACTACATTAATTAACAGACACTAGGTATGTTTGTGCTAGGCACCTGTATAATAAATATCGCAGTGGAATCTCGATAACTCGAACCTTACACCCTAATAAGTAATTCGTAAGGAGAAAAAAAAGCCCTTTTTGATCTCCTAAATGTGCGATATCGGTAAAATGGAAAGAGTACGAATGAAATACCTAAATAAAGTGAACCATTTTATAGCATCATGCGTATCATGCATGTGGTCGAAAATTCATCGTGTGAATCGTTTGAATTTTGTTTGCACAATAAGTGTGTTTTTTTTTTGCACGACAACATAGGTAGATAGAGATACGCACTATATTATCTGCTCGAAACAGATTTCCGCTTGCGTACACACGCATTCATTAGCCAACAGAAGGTTCTTTTTGGAGCCCATTCATCCATTTATGTCGTAGAGAGAACAAAAACTTATAACCAGAAGGCTGTATTATTATTCAGTTGTAAATACAAACAGAACCGCTCTTTGTAGTAACCTGGGGCGCTTGTTGGTATCTCTGGCGCTCATATTATTATTAGGTACGACATCTTCTGTCAATAACATCGACATATATAAATTAAAAAGAAACAAACAAATTACTTAAACTACTAACTTAAATAACTATTAAATAATTGAGCACCTACTCAGTGTATCAACCCCCCTCTCACCGTATCCGACGCAAAGGTAGCCATTACGCTTGCCGCATTGCCGCGTTGAATGGCGATGGCCAACCTTTGCGCCAGATACGATCCAGAGCGGGAGTCGCCTGTCTTGTCCCTCAACCTACGCCCCAGTTCACTCACTGTCAATTGACATACAAGCTTTATAGTACGGGAGGTAGCGTTAATTTTTTTTGGCAAGCGATAGCGAGTTGATATTCTCCACGATAATAGATCTTTATTGATACATACCAGAATTGACCGTCAGAACCCGCACCCGCGGAGCAGTCGAAGGTGACACCATGGTAAAGTTGTCAAAAAAAATTACGCTCCGAGCAATCATTTGACACGTGAAACTTTATATGGTGATTCCTGAGGTCATTTTCAACTGAGAAATAACCGTCAGATGTGGTGTAGAGTAGTGGTTATACGTCAGTCGCGTATATATTAGACCAGTGCCGATAGTCTTTGAGACAAAATAAATTTATAGTAGGATGAAACCTGTTGGAAAAGGATCAGAATATAACAAAATGAAAGGAAAAATAAATTACGGGTGATCTGAGGTCGGGAAGTGGGGAGGGGGGTGAGTTTTAAGGGTAAAAACGGTTCATCTCGATTTCCGGCAAAACTACAAGTCCTATGGAAAAAAGTTAAATGACAAAGTTGTAGGTAATAAAGAGACCTACAACTTTTCATTTACACTTTTTTCACATAACCTCAAAATGTATGTGAAAAATTCAAATAATCAAGTTTTTGGTTTTTTTTTTATCTTAAGCAAAACAAATTTGTTTTCCACAAAATTTGGTGAAAACTTAGCTTTTTATGTCCCAAAGACACTGTATTTTTTTCGATCGAATCGAAAATTCTCACGTCAAAATACCAGCTTTTTAAAAAAAGTCAAAAAATTTTTTGTTCTTTGAAATCTCTTCTTTCTGATGATGTAAAAATATATACACATTGCTATGGTAAATGTTCTCAGGAAATGCAAAGAAGAAAAACTCGAATTCGAAATTAATATTTTTGTATTTAGTCATTTCCTCGCTGAGGTGGGATGAGAAGTTACAAGTTGCACTATAACTTCATGGTTGCACTCGAGTGCAAAGATTTTTCACCTTGTGCACTTTTGATACCTTCGCTAAAGCTCAGGGTTCTATTTTGTTATTATTGTGTTTAGTCATTTCCTCGCTGAGGTGGGATGAAAAGTTACGTGTTGCACTATAGCTTCATAGTTACACTCGAGTGCAAAGATATTTCACCTTTCGCACTTTTGATTCCCTCGCTAAAGATTTGGGTTCAATTTTTAGAACCCTTCGCGTGCTCAGTTTTGATGACCGAGCAAGCAAAGGGTTCTTAATTTGAATCACGAGCGCAGCGAGCGATTCACAAAATAGAACCCTGAGCTTTAGCGAGGGTATCAAAAGCGCACAAGGTGAAAAATCTTTGCACTCGAGGAGTGCAACCATGAAGTTATAGTGCAACTTGTAACTTCTCATCCCACCTCAGCGAGGAAATGACTAAATACAAAAATATTAATTTCGAATTCAAGTTTTTCTTCTTTGCATCTTCTGAGAACATTTACCATAGCAATGTATATATATTTTTACATCATCAGAAAGAAGAGATTTCAAAGAACATAAAATTTTTTGACTTTTTTTAAAAAGCTGGTATTTTGACGTGAGAATTTTCGATTGAAAATTAGGGTGGTTTTTCGATATTTAGTGAAAATAAGCTGAAAAAAAGAATATTTCAAATCAAAAAAAATACAGTGTCTTTGGGACATAAAAAGCTAAGTTTTCACCAAATTTCGTGGAAAACAAATTTGTTTTGCTTAAGATAAAAATAAAAAACCAAAAACTTGATTATTTGAATTTTTCACATACATTTTGAGGTTATGTGAAAAAAGTGTAAATGAAAAGTTGTAGGTCTCTTTATTACCTACAACTTTGTCATTTAACTTTTTTCCATAGGACTTCTAGTTTTGCCGGAAATCGAGATAAACCGTTTTTACCCTTAAAACTCACCACCCTCCCCACTTCCCGACCTCAGATCACCCGTAATTTATTTTTCCTTTCATTTTTGTTATATTCTGATCCTTTTCCAACAGGTTTCATCCTACTATAAATTTATTTTGTCTCAAAGACTATCGGCACTGGTCTAATATATACGCGACTGACGTATAACCTCTACTCTACACCACATCTGACGGTTATTTCTCAGTTGAAAATGACCTCAGGAATCACCATATAAAGTTTCACATGGCAAATAATTGCTCGGAGCGTAATTTTTTTTGACAACTTTACCATGGTGTCACCTTCGACTAGACCGCTACCAGACCGGTTGACGGTCAACTCTGTTATCTATACTTATAATAAATCTGTAGAAGTGAAAATTCTGTACATTGAAAATAAAAAAATAAAAAATAGCAGGGGGTGTTACTAGACTGACACCGAACCCAAATATGTGATTAAAAAAATTTTTGTCTGTCTGTCTGTCTGTCTGTCTGTCTGTCTGTCTGTCTGTCTGTCTGTTTGTTCAGGCATCACGCAAAAACTACCGGTTCGATTACGATGAAACTTGGTATAATTATTCTTCAATATCCTGGGCAGCACACTGGATACTTTTTATCCCGGAAAAGTACATACAATAAAAGACAAATTTAATTTTGCGGTTCAATTCCTAGACCCGATTACTGTACCAACCGCAAATAATAAGTTTGTCGTAGGTTACGTCACCCACAGTTCGAAATAGGCTATTTGACTAATTTTATAAAACTACTTAAAATGATTCCTTATAACATTATAAACATACCACATTAATATTTCAGTTAAAAAACAATGCATTATGTTGAAAAATCAATAATAAAGTTTAAATTATCAAAAGTGCGGGCAAAACGCCATTCACGAAAAAATGGCGTACGTGACGTCATTTGGCTAGGTGACGTTTGTAAACAATACTGAATTTGATTGCTTAAAAAAGTAATTTCAATATTTTAGTGAGCCAAGTGATGTATAAAGTGTCACACTGTATAAATATCTATAAATAAATCCCAGAAAACGTATTTGTGTCTGTTCATGTAAGTCGTGTTTACGTACACATGACGTCACCAGCGCTGTCACCAAACACAGAGCGTTTTCACCACAGACAATAAATCTAAAATATATTACATCTTTCTAGTTGAAATTCTCAATAAATATGCATATTTGAGTGTAAATTATAGTCTCATGAGGCTTGTTACGTTATTTTCTGATAGGATGATCATAATTTGTAGTATATTTTTAATGTTGTCAAATAGCCTATTCAAAATTCAAAATTCATTTAACCCTTAATAGGGTAAGGGTATATATATTACCACTTTCTGCTTTTCTACAAAATTTCAGATATATTTAAAATGGAAACATTAAATGTTATTCCTTGATCTCATTATATGTTTTTAGTAAGTTTACTGTCATATTTTTAACACTTCATAAGTTTTCAAAGTCATTTTAGCAATCTACGGTACTGTCAAAGTTGACCCAACGAATTTTGGTGGCAAAAATTGAATGTTTTAGTGGTCGAGTGCGGATTTTGTGCAAATTTGTTCTACAATAATTCTTATAAGAGATTTTACGATACAAATTTATAAAATAGGGTATATTTACTTTCATTTTACGTATTAGCAGCTTCCAGGAACGATTTTTAATACATTTTTCGATATCGTTTTTAAGTGGTAAAATAGTTACCATTGCCCGATTATACTTACTAAAAACCGTAGGTAACTATATATAAAAATCAGTTTGTTTGTTACGGTAAGCCGGGACTCGTGTAAAGTTCACTACTAAAAAGCTTTCATAGATAGTTTACGTAATTTCTTTAGAAGCTGATGGATATACCTAGTCATAAAGTACGAATTTTTTTTTAGTCTATGAATAGAAATCTTACTTGTTTTCAATATTAGTATAGATAATAATAAAAATTAATAAATAAAATAATAAGGTAGCTACATAAATTTATTTAACAAAAAATGTATGACAAACACAGATGAAACCACTAGTCTTAAAATAAAAATGCGCCAGAAGGGGCAATGGTAACAATTTTACCACCACTCCGCAAAATTTTGAAGTTGTAAACGGGCAATGGTATATTATTTACCACCGGAAAAACTACCCCTAAAATGCAACCCCTATAAAAAATATTTAGAAAAATGAAATCTGTGACCTATTATTAGCCAGGAACCAGTGTTAGTTTGAAGAAAAAGCAATCATAGGCTCGGGCCCTATTAAGGGTTAAAGGTCACAGGTGGATAGAAGATGTTGTCAGTTACATAAAAGTATCACCGTAGCATGTCTGATAAGACGTACAATAGTATTATCATATGAACCACATCACACTAGGTACAAATTAAATTGTGAATTATGTATAATTATTTAGATGAAATTATGTTTTTTTATGAGTAGGTTAATTATGAGTGGTGTTCAAGTAAGATTAGTGGATAGTGGTGTTATTAGTTTTTAGGGATTATAGTTTTTTTTGCATTTATTTTATTCATCATATTATTCATAAATATTACATTTTGAGTTTAGATTAGTTATCATCAGAAATAGGTTTATTGGAGTGGGAGTGGGAGTGTGCGTGGGATTGGGAGTGGGGGTGGGGGTGGGAGTGGGAGCGGGGTGGGACTGGGAGTGGGAGTGGGAGTGTGCGTGGGAGTGGGAGTATGCGGGGGAGTGGGAGTATGCGTGGGAGTGTGCGTGGGGGCGGGAGTATGAGTGTGAGTAGAAGTGAGAGTGGGGTGGGAGTGTGAGTGGGAGCGGGGGCAAGGGTGGGAGTGGGAGTGGGAGTGTGCGTGGGAGAGGGAGTATGCGTGGGAGTGGGCGTATGCGTGGGAGTGGGAGTATGCGTGGGAGTGGGATTGGGAGTGTGCGTGGGAGTGGGAGTGTGCGTGGGAGTGAGAGTGTGCGTGGGATTGGGAGTGGGAGTATGCGTGGGGTTGGGAGTGAGAGTGGGGGTGGGAGTGTGAGTGAGAGTGGGAGCGGGAGCGGGGATAGACCCATGGGAGTGGGAGTGGGAGTAGGAGCTGGAGCGGGAGTGGGAGCAGGAGTGGGAGTGGACGCAATAAGCGACTTCCACGCGAGCGGAGCCGCGGGCAACAGCTATGTATTAATAAAGCTCTATTATCGTGGAGAATATCAACTGGCTATCGATTGCTTGTTAGAATTAACGCTACCTCCCGTACTATTATTTTTATACAAGTTTGAATTTATTTTTATGTTATTCGCTGTTTTAAAAAGTTATCTACATTATATTAACATACTAAATAATTATAGGTAATACCTATAACTCGGTTTCGTCCATAAACTTAGTAGGTGTATATTTTTTACATTTATGGCTTTATTTATTGGGGTTCCGTACCTAAAAGGTAAAAACAGCACCCTGCTATTTAATTAAGATGCCACAGTTGGCGCTATAACTAGTGAGTTACCGCCTAGGTTACCTACCCTATAAAAAGTTACAAAAATTCAAATTTGCAAGGATAAGTAAGAACTAAAAAGCCTCCCTAAGTAAGTAGGTATGTTTGGCTCCCAAGTTTGAATGATATCGAACGTTAATTGCACTATCTATCAAACTTGCACTTTAGAGTCCGGGGTTCGCTCTCCTTCCAGTCCAGTCTAAACCTGGGCGAAATCGGGGTAAGTACCTACCTATATACTAACGAAGATCTTATATTATATATTCCCTCTATATTTGCCTCCCTTCCAACGGAGATTCCTGTATTGAGGACAATAAAATTTGTACACTTTTTGAAAACTTTGTTTGAATTCATTTTACAGCAAACTAATAATACCTACTAACTTTTATTGTGCCCACAGTTGCATGCATATTTATTTTTGTTTGACTACGTTTCACTGCACAAATAAACAAACGTGTCCAATGGAACTTATGTCTACCTACTGGCCTAACATGAATATTGCGATGAAAATTTACTCTGCAGTGAAATAAAAACCGGTGCCTGAGGGTGTACATGTACATAATTGCGTTAAGCGTCGGTAGAGCTTAGTAATTAAGAAGTCGGCCTAACGAGCGAAAAATCTTGGATTCGAATCCTGGGTATTACCTATTGCCATCGTGTTCCCTCCTTACAAAAGCAATTTTTAGCTTAACCACTCCGATTAGGGTAGGTATATAATAAATATATGAAAAATATGCCCCATTAGGTAGTAATTTTGAGTTGCGGGTAATGTTTAAAAAAACTGAAGGTAGGTATGTAAGTAAGCCCCTACCAATATAACCCGTAGGCAAGAGATATAATATACTTAACGCGCTGAAAAATACGTAGGTAGTCTTTTTATCCCGGAAATAGTTTCCCATGGCTACCAAACAGCCGAATATAGAATTCCTCGTGAAGCGACCGCTATTCTGCAGCGGCCAGATGGCAGATCAGGTGGATCAGAGGTGTCTTAATGTGTTAAAAATGGTCAACCATTAAGACAGACCTAGTATTTGCTATTAGGTATTGCTCGAAACTTGCAAACTGTAATGTGCTAACCTACTCGGTTAGGTACCACTTAGTCAAATAGGTACCTAGCTCATATAAAAAAGTGCCCGACATAATGAGAACTTATCTTTTTTTGGAGTCGGTTAAAATAAAATGTAATTACGAAAGTGCGTGGAGTGAACAGGTGCTCCACTAATATGGCTATAGCTACACAGGTGTTGGGACAAGTGAGAAGGGAAACTTGATTTCGTGCAAAGCTGCCGGACAGCATTATTAGCCGGTAGGTACATTACAGATAGATACATGTACAAATTGTAGGTAGGTACAATATTAAACATTTCAACTGAGAATAGGATTACATATTTATAGTCCAGTCAAAATAGACATTCCAATTTGCATTAATTCCCAACAAGCTGGATTTTTGTGCAGGCCTTGAATACGTCATTACAAAATGATATGTCAAAAGTCCTCATCGATCCCGCTTGTGCGTTGTTTTTTATTCGAGGTTAAAGGTCATAAATTTGCATTTTTACGTATATCTCTGAAACAACGAGAGCTATCAAAAAATGGTTCAGATAAAGTTTGTAGATCGTAAAATTATCTACAAAAAAGATCTGAACACTTTTCTTCTACAAAACATCGTTTTCGAGATATCGTGACCTTAGACCGCAGAAAAGTTGTATTTTCGACTTCTGCACACATTTCCGCACTACCTCTGGTAGGTAGTGTACACGGCGCTTTTTTTAACGTGGTTATATGGATATCTATATACGGTTACCTAGTTGGAGCCCACAAAAGTCCAACCAGTCTAACTTGGAACTTCGATATCGTCATTGGTCATAATGACCATTGGTTGTGGAGGTCAGATGGCAGTCTCTCCACGGAAAATATCGAAGTTCAGCCGCATCACAGTTAGACTGGAAAGCCGACCCCAACTGTGTTGGGAAAAAGGTTTAGAGAATGATGACTATCAATATTATAGGAACCGAAATTAATTCAAACTAAGTAGTTAAATTCATAAATCATAAAAAAGAGTCATGGGACTCTCTTTCCTAAACTAGGCAGAGATTCTGTCTGTTTCGTAGAAAAGAATGTCCATTTAAATGGTTTGTTATTAAATATTATTACTATTATAATAGTTGACGGGATATGTTACTATTATAGGCATATTATGTTTGTTTGTTATAAAGGAGGATAAAATATAGTTTGACAAGGCTAGTTTTAATTTTTGCTAACTATATTTTACTGTTCGTCAACATGCCCCATAATGATTTGCGTGTAGAAATATCGATTCGCTGCAGGTGATGCGTCGCGTCTGTGTGTTGGTGTGTTCGTTTTTGGCGAATCAGAGGCGCGCAGGTGCAATCGCGCCGGCGCGGCGCAGGTGGTGCCGCGATCTCAGTCCGTATCGATATACAGGCCGCTCTCCATTGATCGGCTGTTCCTAAATTAACAACAGGCTCAAGAATGCTCCTCGTCTTCTTTTAGTACCTATGCTCACATACCTACCTACCTAATTGCACCAATTTGCATAAAGGTAATTATGAAACATTCGCTACTTACATTATCGTGATCTTAAGTAATGATGAACTAAGTACCTACATAATTAAGTATTTTAGTGCAAATATTTATACTAAAATGTTTCGCATCCAGCACATAACGATGCTAATTAGGTAGGTAGGTACCTACCTATATGAAAAAATGAAATGAGATTTATTTTGAATTGTTTTATTTTTGCCCATGCTTTTGCCAAACTGCAGTGCAGTTTATTCGCAGACGTAGCTCCTATTACAATAATTAGATTATTGTAGATAAGTATAGGTACATATTGATATTTAAAAAAGGTTTTTTAATATATGTGGAAATATATGTTGATAGGCTATGATGATTAGGTACCTACTGGTGTTTAGTACTGTATAGTAAATTACCTTAATTTTGATTTGGTACGTCGTCTTCGAAACTCGGAATGAAGTGTAACGAGTCCGGCTGACTTCGATTTGGTAGAGAATTTTCTCTATCACACAGTAGGTACGTATGTATGTAGCTTGATATCTTTAAGAGTAGGTAAAACCAAGTGAAACCAAAGCTATAGTGATAAAATTTTCAAAAAAAAAGAAACGATTTTAGTTTTATTAATCTATAGGTAAAAGTATCAAGCTGTCAGTTCCTACCTACCTAGTACGATAGTGAGACCGCAACCACAAAATCGAAGCAAGCTTATTAAACGAGAATATTAATAATTTTCGTTGCTAGAATTTAATGAAAAAGAATAGAAAAAGATTTGCTTGACTAAATTTCATAAATAAACGAATCATTCTGTATAATATGAGCGTGCGCTACTTAGTAATCGTGTGCGAGATGACAGATGTGCGAGTCGGCATGTGCGCAGGACGCCTGCGCTAGACACACGATGGGCCAGCGGACGAATATACAAATCCACCCCTTCTCATCGCAGGAAATGATTGAATCAGAATGTTTTAGGCAGGTAACTATAATATATCTTTTGTCCTCCGTGGCGGTAAAGAAAGGTTCACCTGCTAATAATCTAATGATGAGGGTCGTGGCGTGGCTAAGTGATAACCGAGTCCTAAAACAGAACTTCGATATCGACAGTTTTGGTGGTTAGCTGGCTGTCAGTATACTAATTATGTTTAGCTTAGGTACGTAGTTAGACTAAAAACCAACCCCAGCTCGAAGGAAGATAAATAAAACATGTTTTCCTTACAAGCTTTAAGAGGGTAGGGTCTTGATAGCTCATGATTTCATGAATCATGATAGGGAAACTTTAAATAACTGGGCCAGGGCAACAAAGGGTGCCATACAACCATAGGTGGTAATATATTATACGAGTACTTACTTACTTATTGTTTAAAAGTAAACTTTCACTAGGTACCTACATGTTATAAAAAATTAAAGCAGGTGTTAATTATGTAAAATTAATAACTCCATGATCGAGGCTAATATTACCAAAAATACGAAGCCAAAAAACATCGGCTCTGGTCTCTCAGGTAAAACGTGTTCGGTCATGCCGCCTAAAACTTTTAGAGGTCCTTAAATCATAATGCAACCCCTTTTCACGATTATGTTTACTTTTACGGCAAAGATAAGTAATCATAAAAATTAGGTATTAGTCACCAACAAAATGACAAACGATCTTTAGATTGAAAAAAATCAGTACGTAGGTAGAGAAATAAAATTGATGTTAAAGAATTTGGGAGTCGTTGCATAAACAGTTCTGTGGGCCAAACTAGTATTCGTGAGTAGCAGGTGCAGCTTTATCTGAGCGAGACGTTGAGATGTCTACTTTTCTAAATAATTTAACATTGCTCTTAACTAAGAATATATAACATCTAAATAAATATGGAGTAACTTTCAAATGGTAATGGTATTGAACGGTAACTTTGGAATTACAAAGTATTTCAAGTTACATTTACGCTTGCGATCTTTAATCAAATCAATGATTTATAATCGTATGGTTTAAACGATATGAATTTAAATACGATTTTACTGAATATTTAGGTGTTGTATAATTTATCCTAAATAAGTTTTTGAGAAAAGGGTAATCGAATTACGTCCTAGCGATGTCGGGTAGTTCATGGAAAATAAAACAAATACTATTTTTATTTTTCTTTTATAATTTCACACATATCAGATATTTTTGTATCATAAAACCAAAGAATTCATAAAACTTTATGTGTACAATAAAGAATAATTAATACATTATTTAAAGTGTGTGAGAATGTTCCGATGTTTGTTATTTTACTAATTAGTAAAAAAACAAACATCAGACCTAATGTGAACATAACTATTACTATTTTAATTACCATATTTTTCATACGATCACGCCTGTAGGCACATGCAGAAGCGAGTAAAAAATTAGATTTTTATTGACTAGCCAGCAAAAATATTTATGTAAAAGTAAAAAACATTATACGGAACCTGGTATGCGGAAGTTATTCATAATTGACACATTAATATTGGAACGTGTCTTGCAGCTGTCTTAATAACAATGTGGGCTCCGAAAGTATCTGAGCGTGCGCCCGTGCGTGCGTCCACAGCCCTATGCGGCTTAGTGTAGCGCCACACCTGCGGAAGGTACGCTACGAACGTTTCTTGACAGCAGAGGATACTTCCTCTAGTGTCATGCTTCGACTTCTGTACTTACATACTTTACGATATCATACGAAGTGTGTAATGTAAGGACTGTGGTCTTAGTCCATCCCAGACGGAAAAGGTCGAGGGTATACTTATTGTGTATGTACCTACCTACATATTTCACCTTTGAGTGTAAGCACCAGCACTGACCTGCATAATAAATTATTATGTTATGTATGCTAAATAAACCTATCCTATTAATATTTTAAATGATAAAGTTTGTAAGAATGGATGCATGGATGTTCCTTTTCATGCAAAAACAGCAAATCTATACGATATTTGGCACAGAGATATTGGCATTTGCAAAGTAACCCCTCTTTTATGTTATAGGTAGGTAGGTACTATAAAAATAACAGACGGGTTACTTTCCATTCCGAGAATATGAATCGCAGAAACGGGATCTGTAGGTAATTTAAAAATTACATTTTACACATAAGTACATAAATATTACTAAATGTAATTGGTAGTTTTTACGTAACCTATCCTAATAAGCGCATAATTTTAAGGGTTTACTTGCAACTGCATCTGTCTTGTTATCAAATTAATGTACCTACCTATTTTAATTAATATTACGTACTCGTAGGTACAATACAAAGTTTCAGATCTATGTGACAGTTAATGGACCGTTAGAAGTTGAATCTGTGTCCATTTTTTTTTAACTAAATAGGTATGTAGTCAAATTATTATAATATAGTTAAATTCACAAGAAAGCGTGTAAATTTCGGTAATCGGTTTATCATATTTGTACAATAGCACAGAACCACATCGAACTTCGCGTACTTATATTTAGTAAGTGTGTCTGTGGCTTAATAAAGCGTTGAAAATACGTGTCTGTGCACATCTGCCTTTGCCCCAAAACAAGAAAAAATGCCACATGAGCACCTATTATGAACCAAGCCTCGAGACAGTTTCAAAATTAAAGAGAAGCTGCACATGAACAGTATAATATGTTTAAGTACATTGCATCTGCCGAAGTATGATTGGAACGTGTACCAAAAATTGATTGTGCATGTAGGTACCTAAATTGGTATTTGAATGACACACGGGTTTCTGAAGTGACAAGTTGAAATTGACCCTCGTGACGTACTTAAAGTCTACTGCAGTTATGAGTAGGTAAAACGTAAGAACTTAATTTAGTAAACAAATTTTCACAAAATTGATTTGGTTTGATCATTATTTTGATATGGCTCATTTGGTTTATCTTGGCTTTTACAGGAGTGATGGCCGTTTAAGCCTCCAAACCCTAAAAGAAAGTCTGCATCAGACCTTAATCCGTTGATGAGCAGGTGTTAGGCAGATCACGTTGGCTTAGGCCCTGAAGATTTTAGTGGATATACATTCCATGGTCCATACAACCTACTGTAGATATCTGTCGGATATCGGTAGGTACTATAAGAAACAGTGTACCTGGGAAAACCTTGGAAATAAAGGTGATTTTTTTTTCAATGTAAAATTTGCAAGAAAAATATTTCACTCAAGTACCTACTGTTACGAGATACAATGGGTACTTAACTTAAGGCCCATTTACATGGAGAGTTTCTTACTTCGTAGATACAATACAAAAGGTTAACAAGGTCGTCAGCAAAAAATAAAAGTATGATCATGGCAACTAAAGGGTAGCGTCCATTACCTACACCGTGGTAGCCTAGTGGTTTGGGTAATGGACTGCTGAGACGAGGCCTCGGGTTCGATCCCAGGTTCACCAATGACTTTTCGATGCTTTTCGAAGTTATGTGTGTATTTATCGCAGGTTTATTAGTGTCTCGGAGAGCACGTTAAGCCGTCGGTCCTGGGTGCCATACAAACATCTATGGCAGTCGTTACGGGTAGTTGGAGCCCACAAAAGTCCAACCAGTCTAACTTGGAACTTCGATATCGCCATTGGTCATAATGACCATTAGTTGTGGAGGTCAGATGGCAGTCGCTCCACGCAAAATATCGAAGTTCAGCCGCATCACAGTTAGACTGGAAAGCCGACCCCAACTGAGTTGGGAAAAAGGTTCAGAGAATGATGATGATGAAGGAAACTAAAGATACACTTGTCATTGAATACTGGGCCTGGGCATCTCTGTGTGAACAATTAATTTCGCATTCAAAATATTCAAATCGGTTCAAACCGGGTTATACCTACGATATTCATATTATGAGCGTACGATACTCGTAGGAGAGTTTTTATTTTATGGTTCGTGTGAATGCGATTAACGTCTGAAGATTATCGCCTACGATAATCGCATACGACTTCTCATCTTACCCTGAAACGTAGCTGTACGAGAAACTCTCCATGTAAATGGGCCTTCAAGATCTTAGAGACATACCTCTTAGGGATATAGATACCTATCAACTTAAGTGAAGTAGGTACAATTATTGTATTCCATTCATGTCGTTCTCGTTTTAATTCTCATTCAAATTTAAATACAGCAAGCAAGTAGCCTCTAATTAAAGCTTCAATGTGAAAGGAATTTCCACAATCGGAATATTTCTGTCCCCGAATTCACACAGGAGCCAAATGCAAATTACATTTCACTGATACGTCTTTGCTATTTCCACAACGTAACAAAGACTCAATGCAGTCAATGCAACAGAATCCAAATTAATGAAATATCATTTTCACTCCCTCATATGCCGCACCTATTATTATCGTTAGTTAGATACAGTACAGTCTGGAACAATAAAATATAGTTATCTCTAATGTTTTGAATTTTCGTAAGATCTAGTAGACTGAGAGAGTTCCGAGAGTACCTACCTACCTAGAGGTGTGAGCCTCGCATGCAACGTGGACTAAATACTAGATCATTAATGCAAACTAAAACTAGACAATCTCGTGCAACGGTAGGTATTTGTGGTCACACTACTCCGAAACGGCCGACCGATTTTAAGGTTCTTATTTGTTTTAAGGTCGTATCTAATGCTTTTTTCATCCTTCTACCCCATCTCCCATTTTGCCGTAAGCTTGTCTGCCACCTAACTGGAAAGTATGAACAAGAATATTAGGTAGGTATATATGAGTATTTTTGCTCGTGACTGTACAGAACTTGATTTAATTAGCGTTCCGCTTACACAAACCAGTCGAAACTCAATTTATGTTGCTATTCAAATACCTACGCTATTTTACCATGCACCTATGAGATCTTAATTTTGATAATATTCGTAGGAGGCCAAGTGATAATAATGATAAATATAATTATTATAATAAAACACATTAATAAAATACCTATTTATATTTTGGGCGAATGACAATTCAAGTACCTACATACTAATATATCTACTGGGTGTTAGGAATCGGTAGGTACTGAAAACGAAGACAGGTGATAGAGCTGAAGACTAAGGATTAGGATAAGTAAATGAGCGAGCGACAACTAGTAAAATGATTATTTCATTAAAAAGCATCACTTTACTTTAAAATATGTATGATTCAAAACTTTTGAGAGTATTCTCCAATTTATTAGCGTTTATCAGCGTATGACGATCTAAATGCTTACTTAGTATTAATAAATAATGAAGAAACAACCCGTTTTGGTGGTCATGATTGAATATTTTTAAGGTCGATTGCATTATTCTATCTAAGTATGACGAAAAAATAGGGTCGCCAAAAGAATTTACACCATTTTCCAGAGGCTAGGGAAGCACAATAAAAACCATTCTACCCGATAAAATTTGATAAAGAAGTATTATGAGTAGGTATGCATCCCGTATTTAGCATAAAGGGTATCTTTACTGGAGAAAACGTAAATAAGGAATGAGAAATTCATCTCATAACAACTTCTGAAAACGAAACCGATGGATGCGAGAGGCGCAGAACGGTCGTTGTGGAGATTCTTGGCTGACATGATGATGATGATGATAAACGTCTGAAAAAAAAAATTCAGGCCACTAAAATTGAGTAGGTGAACGGTAACTGTTATATGTATAGACAGGAAGATAATGACACAAATTTCCAGGTCATTTGTTCCAGTAATGCGACTCTTGAGGATAAGTGCCGTATGATTAAATGGATATAGATGGCCATAGCTCTGATTCAAATACCGACGAGAATTCTACCATTAGATACAAATCACCTGATTTGCGCCATAATTTTCCGGTCTTAGAAAAAGTAATAGCAATAATAAAATGTCATCATGGACAAATAGACCAGTGCCGATAGCTATGAAAATGGTAAAAAGTAAAAGAAATTTATAGTAGGATGAAACCTGTTGTAAAAGGAAGAGAATATAATAAAAATGATAGGAAAAATAAATTCATTTAACTTTTTTGCATAGGACTTGTAGTTTTGCCGGAAATCGAGATAAACCGTTTTTACCCTTAAAACTCACCCCCCTCCCCCCTTCCCGACCTCAGATCGCCCGTAATTTATTTTTCCTTTAATTTTTGTTACATTCTGATCCTTTTCCAACAGGTTTCATCCTACTATAAATTTATTTTGTCTCAAAGTCTATCGGCACTGGTCTAAAAGAATAAATTAAAAATGTAAAGGGCCCGCCGAGCAAAACGAATTCTGCAAATCTGAATTCAAATTTCGATTCGTTGAGCTCACGGAACATAAACACCTACTTCTCTTTTCTGTGGTTGAGCTGATGGCAATTTTTTAAATAGTGTGTCTTGTATAATAAGTTCCTAAGGTGACAGGTGTCAATTAAACTTTTCGGACTAACCTGACCAACCGTAATATGAATATACTACACGTGTAGTATGCGTGAATAAGTCAGTTTTTCACCAGAGTTATAGATAAGATAAAAGTGACATTCTATTCTCTTCTAATTAATGATGAACTGGTGTAAACGTTCAATAATGTATGAGTTTAGGATAATTATTATTGTGAGACTACACTTTTTAAGCTATTGTATATCAAGCTTATTGTAGGTATAGCATTTATCGCGGGCTTTGAGGGGGCCGAGTCAAGAAATTCCGTAATGTAAATTTTTATTTAAATTTTACCTAACACCCCCGTTGTCGCACAAGTTTTAACCTTGTTTCAAGTAGGTATAAACAAACCACCAGCTGACACAGGCACAGCGGCGAGTAGTGTCCCCACGTAGTCGAGTTAGACCACCACCCACCTCTGCATCCGGCTCTGGAGGACCATGTACGACCTTACGATTTCGTACTAAATTTTTAAATCATGAAATCACTTCGGCATGCACTAGCAAGAATAAAACACAATCTTGATTTCGGACGATTTATTAAAAACCTTTAAGCTATTTATAATCTCTGCTATAACCAAACCATGATGTAGGAAATCGGTACAACACCATCACCTAGTCTGGTCTGCTTGACATTTTTTAAAGAGATAAATATAAGTTTGTAATAGCACATCTAAAGGCATAGTTAAAACTACGGGTATATTTCACAATTATTTGATATACTTACTTAATATATGAAAATATATGCCAATTTATGAAAAATTTGGGAGTAGCAAAAGACGTATGCTAGGAGCGTATAGCAAGTGGAAAATATTGTCTCTGCCTACCCCAATGGGCACGACAAAAATCTCCAAATAAAATGAAATAAGTAGGTACTTTGAACAAAGTTACAACTAAGTAGTTTAGAACAGAGATGAAAGCGGACTATTATTTAATCTATGTCTCGGTGCTAATGCGTATGCAGAGTGAATTCAACAGACGTTCATCAAATCATTCGTTTTGCACAAATTACGGGAAAATGTAATGAAATACGTAGTCATGAATATTCTCATTTTACAAAATGACAAGTTGCCCGATAGGCACGAATTTAAAATAGTCAAATTGTACTAATAAATGTGAAAATTGTATAAAGACAGCTTAAATTCCGTTCAGAGATAGCAGACCAGCAAAATGTAATGTCTAGTCTATTGATGGTTACCGTAACCGATGAATACTTACAACAATAGAGGGGAAATACAAGAGGAAAGTAGGGGAGGTTAAGCCTTCGGTACTTTCACACACCGACCAAAATAAATGCAGCAAACAAGTACTCGACACAGTCGACACGTGAGAGTATGGAACTCGGTCGTGACGGTCTATTAAGTGACCTGTGAAGTGAAATGACCTGAATGCTGGACAAGCCATTATAACAATATTGGTAAAACATGATAACGCAGTTCAGGGCCCTTATTCTGTTTGACAAATCGTACCGTAACCATCCACGTTCGTATTAGCCGACACATTTAGGTTGGTTTAGTTTTACACCGGTTCTTTCCTCTATGTTAACCTATTGAAATCGACTGACTTCTCACGTTTCGACTGTGATTAGAAATCAATGTCAAACAGAATAATGCCCCAGTTCTGGATAATATCGGCTCCTTCCTATCGGTTTAATCATCGTTTACTTATGTCTGTTAAATCTGCTCTTAAATTTGCTTTTCACGGTTAAAGATTCTGCAGATGGACATGGATTCACCGAAAAGACGCAAGCAACAAGTCCGTAGCGTTCTAGACGCATTGCTACAAACAGATCGACCCATCGTGCAAATCAATTGATACAGGTGATGTTTGTGTGGTCGTTGTCGTGCGGGATTAAAACTGCAGAATCCAGGTGCCTTCAATGATAGGTTATTAGATTAGTATTAGCGTATTTAATTTTAAGTACGTACTTGGATAACTCCTCCATTGTAGACTCGAAATCAAAGACTCGACTTGCAAGTTTGTGACAATTATCTTGTTCCACAATTCAGTACAAAGAGTGAAACTTGAACCAACTTGGCTTACCGCCGCAAGGATGTCATAACGGCTAAAACAAACTTTGTGGTTTAGAGAAATTCGCAGATATGGCGGCGGAAAGTTAATATACCTGCCTGAGTGAGGTATTTGTCCGCGCCAGCGAGAAAAGACCAATTATATTGACTATTTTTCCGATCATGTAACATAATAGTGATACAGATTGCGTGTGAATGCTGGATAGACTGTCTCTATACTAGTGTTGTGGCAAAGACAAGAGCAGGCAAAAATAAATAATCGCTAAGTGAATCTCGCTTCGCGAAATGAAAATTTGCCGAGCGAGCAGGCACCACAGAGATGTGCCGTCTCGGCGGTCCCAACCGATCAACATTATCCGGCAAAGGGCCAGTCACTCGCTCTCGCAAACAAGCTTATAGACCAGCGGTAAAACTATCGGAACTACACACTCGCTACTCGCTGATCGCTTGTTATAGAGTGCTGTGACTTCATGAAGTGCTTTATAACTTTATATTTAAATATAGCGAAGTACATTATGAGATAGGTACTCGTTTCTCGTACATCGCCGGCGTTGGGACAAGTCCCTTAGAGATGGATACCTAAGTAGGTGCGTGCAGTGAGTTAGTTGATACAAGATACAAAGTTATAGAGTGCTGTGACTTCATGAAGTGCTTCATAACTTTATATTTAAAAATAGCGAAGTATGTATGAGATACTCGTTTCTCGTACATCGCCGGCGTTGGGACAAGTCCCTTAGAGATGGATACCTAAGTAGGTACGTGCAGTGAGTTAGTTGATACAAGATACAAAGTTATAGAGTGCTGTGACTGCATGAAGTGCTTCATAGCTTTATATTTAAATATAGCGAAGTATGTATGAGATACCTACTCGTTTCTCGTACATCGCCGGCGTTGGGACAAGTCCCTTAGAGATGGATACCTAAGTAGGTACGTGCAGTGAGTGAGTTACTAGTTGATACAAGATACAAAGTTATAGAGTGCTGTGACAAATCTTCATATTTAAATATAGCGAAGTACCTATGTATGAGATGTCACAGAAAATTTTGATTTGCAAAATAAATAATGTATACATGGTGCAAATGTCTGCTGCATATTCGTTCAATAGGTATATATATATATATACAGGGTGAAAGTTTCAAAAGGGCTTGGATGGCCAAATCCGAAACTATAAGGAATAGCGAAAAATGCTCAAAGGAGTCACGAGCCCGATTTTGATGAAACTTAAAACCTCATCTTTAGATTTTTGAAAAACCAATAATCCTAGCTAGAAATCGAACCTGTTGATTTTGAAAAAAAAAACGCACCCCATAATATTATTATACCATACGATAGTGTTGCTATTAAGGATCATATTCTGGGAAGTAATGACATACCGCAAACTAAAGGAAAGAGCTCATCTTTAACAAAATACGTTTTATTTTTCTTACATTAACAATGAATCCATTGTTCAAAATGTAGACCATTGTTTTCAATACATAGCTGGATTTGAGACCTCAAGGATCGTATTGCATTCAATATTACAATGTTATTGATTCCGTTTTGAATATTCTCCAAAGAACGTTTCAAGTCATCAACTGTATCTCTGTATCATATTTACCTATGTGTCTTTGTAAATTTCGGTTTTGACATACCCCCAGAGAAAGTAATCTAAGGGCGTAATATCCAGGGATCTCGCAGGCCAAGGCACAGGGCCATGCCTTGCAATAAAATTGTCGTCAAACTGCTGAATCAAAATACGGCTATTATGGGTTGGGAGCTCCATCATGTTTAAAAAAAATCAATCATTATAATCATTCTGAGTATAATAATTTAAAACACGGCATAGTTACGATCTTTTCTGGGATTTCGAAGGAAACAAATAGGTACATGAAATATGAATTTTAGTAAATTTAAAATTTTCCTTCGTATGGTGTAATAATAGAGGGTGTGTTTTTTTTTTCAAAATCAACAGGTTCGATTCCTAGCTAGGATTATTGGTTTTTCAAAAATCTAATGGTGAGGTTTTAAGTTTCATCAAAATCGGGCTCGTGACTCCTTTGAGCATTTTTCGCTATTCCTTATAGTTTCGGATTTGGCCATCCAAGCCCTTTTGAAAAATTCACCCTATATATATATATATATATATATATATATATATATATATATATATATATATATATATAAATAAATAAATATGAGTTACATTCATACTGAGTGGCGGCGTCCAGTTATTCTATTAATTCTGAGGTCTATTAATACATTATTTCGAATTGCTCAAAAATCGAGTCGAAAGACTGAGATAAGGTAGGTACCGTTTGACCAAATCTGCTGGTCTAAGCTAATCAATGTTTCTATCCTCACAGGTGCAGAGCAGCCTCCCGTCAACGCGCTCTTATTGCCAGCAGCCCGTTTCTTATCTGTACTCATTTCGTTTATCTCCAAACGGGTATACCTATATGTTATAAGTATTTACCAAATTACCAGAAGTTTTTCGATTCCCTAATCAATTTAATTGTCATCATCCTTCCCCCACCGGATGTGCCGACGCAGCTTCTAATGTAGTCAATTTCGGCTATATCGTAGGTATACATAAATCGAATACCACGGATCAACTGCCACCTGCCCCTGCCACCCGAAGGTAACAGCCATCTTGACATTACGGTCATTCCTTCTTCTAAGTTATTGTAGGTTCTTTTAATTTTACCATCGTTTTGATATTCTACAAGAGAATCAAAGCGATGGATGAAAGATGGCTACATACAGACGAAATGCGAATGCTGGCTGAAATAGATATTGGCACAAGCTTCTCGTCAGGAGGGCCATGTGTTTGTCTGTTATCTAAGCGGTACTGAAAAAAAGTTTAGTGGTAAGAAGTCGGTCTTGCGTTCGGAAGGTTCGGATCATGACCAACGTGACCTCAGTCCTTAGACAGGCAATAGTGATAGCTTAACTAAATCCCAAAGATTTGCTAATTTCAGTCATTTAAGCTTTAAATAAAAACTTAATAGGTGATATCCCTTCGCTAGTCTATAAGATCCATGGAATACACAAAAAAAGAACTCTTTTTCCAGAATAATCTATGAACAATCTTAACTTCTAACAAAACGCTATCTTGACCCATACTTAGTAAACCCCATGCCGGTTACATTCAAAACTTGCACTTTAGGGGTCCTTGAGTCTGGGTGCGGGTCGATCCCGACATAACCACCCCCGATGGCCGACGGAGGTGGTATTCATGGGGATTTCCGTATGATAAAATAATTGGACCTTGAGGCGCTCTCTTACTTTATCATCATTGGTTAACCTTGGCTTGAGTCCCTGAAGGTCTTCGTTAAAAATAATCCAAGAAGGATTTAGAATTGGAAAGTAAATATAATATAATACGTGTTTTTAATCAATACAGAATGCAAGTAATATAATTTTAATACTGATACATACGAGTACCTAACTATCTTAATATAAGTATATAAATCTCGTGTCACAATGTTTGTCCTCAATGGACTCCTAAACCACTTAACCGATTATAATAAAATTCGCACACCATGTGCAGTTCGATCCAACTTGAGAGATAGGATAGTTTTTGAAACGGATTTCGACATCCACGCGGGCGGAGCCGCGGGCAACAGCTAGTATCTAATCCTCGCCTTTCAAAGCGACAAACAGGCGCGATCATTGAAGTATAATGTGGTACGTAATCTTTATAACATATCTTATGGGCGGCAACTTTATGGCTGAATGTTACCTTACAGATGCCACAAATGGCCGAGTTTCAATGCATTTGTGGACAAATAATTTTATTTCATAGGTCAAAGGCCACAAATATCGTTTTATTTTTTGCTTTTTTGTTATGTTATGTAAAAATTCATGTAATTTATCTATAAAAAGACCTGTTTTTCAACAATTCACCAGTCCTGAGATTGCAATATACCTAGGTACCTACTTAAATTGTTTAATGGTTTTTAAGTGGGACTTCCACTCTTTTAGCTTATGTGCCGTTTACAAAACCGGAGACACGTTCATTCACACGTGCGCGTAGGTAGGTATATGTATTTATTCCACGCCGCTTCCTTCGATCATACATAAATTAAATATCAGTAACAATGATTGAAGGCCGTTTGAAGGAGTGAATAATTAACCAAATGAAAGTGACCAATTTTTTACAGTAAGTATAGTACGTTAACCTAACCTAACCCAACATTAGGCTGCTTTTTCCCACGAGATATATGCGGGGATGCGTAGCGAAGAAAGTGTTTGTTAAGAACCAACATAATCACTAATAATAATGTATAATAAGAATGTATTTACAAAAAAAAAGTATATAAGTATGTTTATCAGCATTCTAGAACCCATAACACAAGCTAGTTAAACTATGCTTACTTTGGGTCTAGGGAGCGCTGTGTAGAATGTCGTAGAATATTTATTTATTTATTTATTATCACTTCATTTACATAGCTCTTACGTGGTGAAAAAGGTTCAGCGTAGCAAGGTTTCGACGTTTCGTACATGGAAAACAAGGGAAGAATATGTGCTAAGGATTTGTTGCGAGGAACATGTGTTAGATACAGACGCGAGAAAAAAAATTGCAGTAACACATCCTCGCACCGCTCATTAGCGGAGCGTTTCTCAGTCATTCCATCCTCGCACCGCCCAGCTACTTCGTACATTATGATAGATAATAATTGATGATATCTATTATAAAAAAATTGAAGTCTAAAGATAGGTAAGTACTTAGATAAAATAAATAGGGAATAGGGACAAGATTTAGAGCCTTTCAAGGGTGATGTAGTATCTCGGGGATTCACGTCTGTGACGTCAGGCAAGCGAATGTAGGTTTGATTGTTTCTAGCTAGTATTCTGTGTTGTAAGAATGATAGGTACAAGTTTTTTCCATCACTTGTATAATGCTCAAATTCTATGAGGAAATTTATATACGATATTCTTGTTATTTTTATTGGAAGAATCTGACAGATGATTTCGTCGTATTTTCAATTTTATTGTCCCACTCAGTAAAAACACCTTTACACGGGCCGATTCAGTAAAATAACGTTTTTAAACATGAGATTCCAAAAAGTAACCTTTTTTTACCAGTCGGTGACAACGCGCTGGATTTTTACGACGCATGTAAATGTGTAAATTTTTGTATTGTAGTAATTATATTAAGTATAGTTTATTTTAAGAATTAATTCTTTTATGGAAGTCCTACGTGCAAGCATTCGCCCGCAATGCTTATTCTACTAACTTACCGTTGCCCAAGGCTTCAATTTTAGAAAGGTTCCTACGGGAAGTAGGAACGGGAATACCGTTCCTACTTCCCGTAGGAACCTCTTCCAGGGATAAAAAGTAGTTTATATGTAATGCCAGACTTTCATTTATCCCTATACCAAATTTTAGCTAGAACCGTTCGGCCATCAGTAATAAAATTGAGAAATTAATGTCTAAACATCTTCACAAACTTTGACATTTATAATATTAGTAGGAAGTAGGAGAGTAGGTATACCAATGTATGACTAATTCATTAACACAGCTACACCCGCAGCAGATATACGAAATATGTCCATGTAGAAGAACTAATTCGAAAATAAAAACATTCTTGCTAGACGCGATTTATTTAACGAAGTAAGTAATTAAATCTTTCTGAAAGTTCGAAGCACTTCTTAAATAGGACACTCCAGACCAATCATCGGCTTCGTCGTGATATTTAACAAACAAATTCATCTTCACTACAGTCCTCTAGGCGTCTTGAACGAACTTTTCCTCAACACTCCGAGAGTAAAATGTAAAGTTCCAATGAATACAGCGTCTCTGCTCTTAAATAGAAGATCGTTTATTTTACTCCATTTAGTTAGTACCTGCTTGGTATTAATGAAAACAGGTACCTACTTATACCTTGTCTAATTTAGGATGATAATTTTGACAGTTCACGTCTATGAAGTATCATATTTTTATCAACGAGATGATACCTCAAAAATTATCGTAGCACATAGACAGGTACCGCCCACCTGCCGTAGTGAAGCGACTTGCAAGAAATCAGCACAATTGACTGTAGACAAATGAATCGAATGAATCGAAATTAAATTAATTTATTGAAATGATTGAGTACTTATCTACAACATTTTTTATAATATAATTAACTAAGTATAATACAAAACATAAGTACTATACTATAAAACTTCTCTTTTGTCATCCTGAAGTAAGTTACCTAAAATAATAAAAAAATAAATGCTTTTGTATTTTTGTAAGTATCGATTACATATTCTATGGGAACGATAATCGAAAATCGAAAGATTCATTTTCGATTATACTATATGGGGTACCCTACTTGGAGCTGTCAAAATTATCATCCTAAATTAGACAAGGTATAGTATTGTAAATACAGGTACCTACTTAGTTTATTTATATTTATCTTATTTAATAGGTAGGTATCTTTTATATTATATCCATCGACGGTCTTTGTAGCATAGCGGTACTTAGTGCATTTGACTGCTACCGCGACAGGGGGCACGGGTTCGATTCCCGCTCTGTGTAAATATTTGTATGCATGAATATGTATATTTGGATTTTTTTGGGTGTTTACATTATATAATATACTCAGTATTTAAAAAAAAAAAGTATAGAAAGCTCGTTAAACTATGCTTACTTTGGATGTAGAGAGTGCTGTGTAGAATGTCGTAGAATATTTATTTATTTATTATCGTCATTGTAGCGGTTATCCTAAGTTTGCACTTTGGAGCTGCGGTTATCATTACTTCCTTCAAAAAATCATTCCTTCAAACCTGGGATAGTGCCACTTACTTGTAAAAATTTCATTTGATAATTTAAAAAAAAATAATTTATGAAACGTCGGTATTTTTTTTTTACTAAAAATGTTCTTTAATAAGAACAGCTATTTACTTTCATGTACCATGCGGCGCACGTAACACTACCGACGTTTAAATTATAAATCGGATTGTTCAAAGTTACAAGCTGTTGAAACTATCAACTTCAATTTTACAAGATAGTCAAGGAGCGATAAGAAGGTTACTAAGTGAGGTAAACTACCATGGAAACACATCAGTTGACTACTTAGCCATCAGCGCTACTCACTAGTCACTACTCAACCTACGTGCAATTACGAGTATTACGTGTTCTGCCAAATCATTTTCTTCATCCTAGCGTTAATTTCCAGTCGCATCCAAAGCTTCACCTCGGAGTCTGGGGTTCGCTTTACCAGTCTTAACTGCGGATTTGGCTGGACCTCGATATTTTCCGTGAAGCGACTGCCTTCTAACCTTCACAACTCAATGGCGATATTAGGCGATATCGAAGCATTGCAGCTAGACCGTAGTTGTTGGACTTTTAAAGCACCAACTACCCGTACCTACCGACTGCAATAGATGTTCATATGGCAACCGGGATCGATGGCTTAACTTGCTCTCCGAGGCACGACCAGACCAATGCAAATATCCATATTCATACATATAAATATTTGCACTGAGCGGAGATCGAACCTGCACCTCCTGCGCAGCATCATATCATACAATTGATGTGTATAAATATCATATTGACGTACCTATTTTTTTTCGTCTTGAAATCCCTCAGTAAACCACTCCTCCCTGGGCGGTTATGTCGGACTTGAACCAACTAAAATCGCACAATGTTTGGGATCAAAAGGCGCGCGCCAGTGTGTTAGGTAGTCCATGAGGCATTTGCCTCGCACTCTGGCTGACCTTGAGCCTTGTACTTGTACGGCTTCTAGATGGCCCCCTCAGGAGTGGGAACCGCGGTATCCCCATCTTACCTAGGAAAAAGGGAGTACTCATCCAGGCTCAAACTATTCACGTGACTCTTCCAAAATTTTGTTGGCAACAAACATTGTCGAATGAGTGAAGCGAAGTGAGTGCGCGTACAAATTGTAGCTATAATTTTTGTAGATTAAGGTCAGATCTTGCGAATTTTTTCTACTCGAACAATTTTTCTCAGCCATATTGCCTGGAATTCGGCAGTTTCAAGGAATGCGTGACCAGTGATCACATACAACCTGTTACTTACCAAGTACCTACGCGGTGCACATATGGCGTGGGAACCCACCTGTTAAAACACCGTGTTTAGTGGCTTCATATCAAATTGCTGAATGCAACGTTCATAATTATGGTAAATGTGTGATGTATACTAAACTTATAGTCAACAATACCTAATTGATGAATCACCTCGGCCTCAGATTCGATAGGTACTACGTAACCTTGACTCTCAAACATTTCATAACATATTCCCGGGATGAAAAGTAGCCTATGTGTTATTCCAGACCATAATCTATCGTTGTGCCAAATTTCATCTATATCCGTTCAGCCGTAATTGCGTGAAAGAGTAACAAACATCATTACATTGATATGGATGGATATCCATACTCATAACTTTCGCTTTTGTAATATTAGTAGGATAGTAGACCTCAAGATAGCAAAACTACCTTATAAATAAATCAAATATTAGTGCTCCGTAGGTACTCTTATTACGTACCTATGATAATAATCGATAATATGTAGGAAATGTAATGCAATTTTGTAGGCTTGAGAAAATTAATATCAATGAGGAAGTCTTTTTTACACATTTGAATAGGAATGATTAATCACATCTATTTATCTATATTATGTTACTAGAAGGTACATACTGTTACAATTTCAAGTTATCCATAATGATTATATTTACGCTTAGTCACTAGCACGTTCATTCGGTATGTCCCTAGCAGCAAAGACCGTGAGTCAGGTCTTTGCTAGCACGTTCACTCGGCGCTGTACGGGTCGTGTCATTTGCACAGTAGGTTAATTATATTCTAATATACAAAATGTTAGTGTAAACAACTTTTATCTTTAACTAAATTATACTAATAATAAACGGATGTTTCTGTAGGTATAATGAGATGATTAAGTATGTCTTTATTAAAATATATTATTGCGTATTTTATGCACAATTAAGTGGGTTGTTTCAAGTTTTCCAGAATGAGTCCGCGAAATTCGTGTGAATTCATGTTAAATATATCGACAGAGCTTGTAGCTAGGTGCAGTACTTATAACAGCCCTTCACAATATGTAATGTAGGTACATCGTTTTTAGCCCGAAGCTTGGACAATACAGTGTACACAGATAAATTGTAAGCACGCGAATGTAGTCGGTACAGATGTTCACCATCTGTTGAACAAAAGTTCAGGTCAATTATTGAAAGACCTACACGTAGTTTGTAGCATGCTACAAGAGAAGATACCTTGTTGATACCCTGACAGATGTTGATACCCTGACGATGTAGCACCGATTACCTAATAATTGTATGAGCTTTAATTTCTACGTTGGGAATTGCGTTTGTTAAGAAAACTTGCTTATCTATTGAACAAAATTATTCACGTGTAGCCTGTGAACTAGATATTTATAATTCTAGACTCGAAAGGTAAAAACACTGAAGTCAATTTTTATTTGATAGGTACAAAAAATTTACAGGGCGCGGTTTAACCCTAAGTTACCTGTATGGTTAAGGAAGCTGTTTCTGGATGATTTCTGCCTCCTAGACTTACAATTTTGTATGTATTATCCTGCCTACCTAATAGATAGGAAAATGCCTACACAGAATTTAGTTTTTGGTATAATATGAGTTGAAATTATTTTCACATTATATAATTTTCATTATGATAGGTATAGAAACGTTTCAGAAAAACAGACAAATCTTGTAATAATCTCATTTTCTGCATTGGTATCGCTCCTAGTATTTGGTATTATCCAACATTCTTAACAATTAGAAAAATCTGTAAATCTAGCTGCACCAGAAAGAGTTTTACATCGCACTTACAGTTCAATGATATCTAAGTACCTACTAGGTATTTTAATCAGTTAAGAAATTTCTATCGATGTATCTACTTGTAAGTTGTATTTTTTTCTACGCTAGCCAATTTAATATTATGAATGTGAAAGTTTGCGAAGATTTTTAAATGTTTGTTATTAAATGACCTACCAAAAGCTGCAATCTGGTAGAGAGATAGATCGGGGCGAGGCGAACAACCCCTAGGACAACAGCATCGAGCTTACTACCTATGTTTAGATCTCTAGCTACTCGAAGTTGCACAACTTTGGCCCGCCGTGCTGTAAGTTTAATTAAACAAGTCTCATAAAATGAGTTTTTGACAGACTTCAGTTGGCTAAAGACTATTTTAATCCAACATCAGAATTTAATTTTCCAACCATCGTAAGCGGCTCTTGATTAAGTGGTAACGGAATAGGTAAGCACATTGCAAAGTTAAGCAACACTAGCCAGGTGAGTCTTAGGATGGGTGATAACTAATTAAGACCCCACTATACCTAGCGGAGTAACCAGTGGCCCCGGTACGGTAACTGGTAGTTGGAAAGGGTTCGGTACGGTAACTGGTAGTTGGAAAGGGTTGGAACCCTAAAAAATCTAACTGAATAATTTTGTAAATCGCGTGTGGGTTGTGGACACTTGTGGATGTCAAATGATAGCGTCGAGCATCAATGTGGTGCCCCAGATTGATGCTCGACCTGGTAAGCCTGCTGGCTAGGCAGAGACAACAGCCCTCCATCTGCTTCTATCTTTGCACATTTCACAAGCCTCCTCTATGTTATTAAACCTTGCATGCAAGTCGTAACATATTGACGATGATAGAAAGGCTAGTACTCGTAGGTAGGTATGTAAGTAACAATGATAGTGCCCAGGGAAAATCACTATTTATGATGTCGTTCAGAATATTTTTTCTTTGAACTCTCGATGTCGCTTAATACCTTCCTTTCTTTCGATCATGGATATAATATTATAACTTCACAATAGTGAATTATTAATGCAGGGTTGAATCAAGCCACAAAGGGACTATTTGAGGAGGTTTTAATAAAGTTGGCGTTAGTTTCGTGGAAGTTGAGCAAAAGATACTTAATCGCGGAAAGTGCCTAAAAGGGGTCATTTGATTCACCCGCAAAGTGCTTGCAGGAAGACTGAAGCCGGTTTTATAATTTTAACAATTTTTATATTACGAGGAACTTTGACTTATTCTGTAGGGTTCGTAACAACTTCTGCTTACAACAATATCTATAGGTAGGTAGGTATATACTAGACATTAAACAATAGTAAAGTAGCTATGTCTGTAAATAGAAGATATTAAAAAAAATCTGGTTATGTCATAATTTTTTTTTTTTTCAATTCTTGCCTGCTTGTCGGTTTGTCTTTTTGTGTGAGATGGACGCAAAAGGTACTGAATGAATTTTGAAGCGTTTTTTTGTTTGAAAGGTTTTGATCACTCTGTTAAGTGTGATCTAGACCTTTCAAACTACGTAAGATATTAATCTTACGTAATTTGATCACAATCGGTTGAGTTGAGTAGAACCGGAGATAGATAGGTACTTTAGTCAAAATACGCGATAATATATGTATACGTTGGCGGAGCCCCGGGCATAGGCTAATAATGAAATGAAAATAAAAATAGAATCAAAATTCCAATTAAAAACAAGATTGGAATTTTGATTATCGATATTTATTCCTTTTCAACCAACTTCGAAAAAGAAGGAGGTTTCCTCATAGCTCTGACATATAAGTACCTACCTCTGTAGAAGAATTTGCAAAGATCTTCTATTTGTTAGACAGATATTTATTCCGAAATGGTCCCATTTAAATTTCATAAAGATGACAAGTTGCTGAGACAAACAAAGAACTCTTAAAATAACTTGCCTGCAAATCATCTGCGATTGCTGCTATCGTACATTTAGGTACCTATGCAATTTCGTAACATAACATGACGCCTTCTATTCTGTCGTTTATTATGCGCCGATTATGCATTTGAAGTCAGTTTAATTTTTTTAAGAAAAAGTACCTACCTACTTAGGTAAGTACTATTTTTAAAATGTAACAAGTAAATATTCACAACTACATTCGACGTTTAGAGGTTCACTATAATATTATTTATTCATATTTACAGCTTTATTGGCTCAAGTTGGTGGAGTGCGTGAAACAGCAGGTAGTGCTGTCAAAATGTTACTCACCACGTGAAAATGTATAATTGAATTGCAATTTGCAAGTCAAATCAAGATTCGATAGACAGCTGCGGGTCTATATCATGATAGGCCACGTGATAGGCACTGTGGGCATTGTGCATGTGCCTACATAATTATGGGTGATTATCAAAAGCAAAAAAAATACACGGCAATCCTGAAAACGGTAGTGCAATGTGTTGGTTTTACGGTTTTGATTACTTTTTATAGTAGAATAGGTACTTCTCTACCATGGCAAAAAAAATTGTTGAGTAATGTCCTCTATTACATAAAAAAAATTAATTACAAAGTGACATTTTATCATCACGGTGACCTGTCCTGAATCGAATTTCACTCGTAAAATATCTTATCCTGCAGTTGTATTTAATATTTGGACTAAAATCGACTTTTGTATGAATAAATTATAATATGACCCATAAAAAAAAACTAATATTGTTTGTTTATCTTATTTCTTATACATTTTATTAAACATTTACTTTTGTCCTGTAAAAAGTTATCATTTCAGTGGATAGTAAGTTTTAGTAGAGTAACTTCGTCAACATAGCGTTCTTGCGCTCCCCGTGCCTTTCCTTACTTTGAATCAGTCCACCTCCGTTCGTCGGAGCGCATAAACGTGTCACAACATCATCGTGGATGCCCGCCAAAAAGTAAGTATATCATTTCAGTGATATGGGGACAAAAATAATGTCATTTCAGTAGCCGTTATAACTCGTGTTAGGTTCATTCAATTTATTTCAAAATTGTGGTATAAATTCGCCGTAAGATATGTTTTGTTACAGCAGTGTTGACATTTTAATAATAATTGTAATATTGGAGTTAAATGTAAAAGTTATTACTTTTATCACCTCGGTGTTATCATTTCAGTGGATTCGGTGGACTGTAATACGGATAACAGTCCACCTAAATGAAATTTAAATAAAATCATAAGTTTTAGAGATCCTTGAGTCTAAGGTTGAATCATAAAATTTTGGTGAGATAATTCTAGATATTGTAGGTTTTTGTAGTATTAGTTTTCGAAAGTACGTAATTGGATTATATAGCCAAACTGTTTGCCATAATTTACGATAACGTGATCTCAACTTAAGATGTTTTAGTTATATTTACGATTAAGTCTTTAACTCTTTTGAACATACTTACATTATTTTTATATTTTTTCTTATTAAATCATCGTGTCGTAAAAATATAAGAGTTGATTTAGTACATTTTGAAGTTTTACTTACAAAACACTATTATTATTACCAGTGAAAACAACACTCGTTCCGCAAAAAAATTAACTTTTTACCCGACTGCCGAAGAAAGGAGGGTAATGTTTTTCGAGACTATGTATGTATGTATGTATGTATGTCCATTTCTTTGGCACGGCCTACAGCCTAAACGGCTTGACGAATTCTGACATGCAAGGTATTATTTGATTTGTCGTGATTGTGTGAGTGACACCAGGAATATTAAAATTCCTAAAAAATCAAATGGCGGACTTATGGCGCCAAAAAGAAAATGTTGAAAATTTGTCTTGCACGCTCTACAGCCTGAACGGCTTGACGGGTTTTGACAAGTAAGGTGTTGTTTGATTCGTCGTGATTGTGGGACTGACATCAGGTATATTAAAATTTCTAGAAAATCAAAATGGCGGATTTTTGGAGCCACAAATATTTGATCGCGATTGATGCAAAAACTGCTGAACGGATTTCAATGCGGTTTTATTTGTTTTAAAGGCCTTGGTCAGACTTAAAATCTTACGTTTGTTTGATTGCAATCGGTTGAGTAGAACCGGAGATATGAGCAAAAATATAATACTAATCTATATATACTAATATACTAATATAATACTACTCACTACTTGAACATTATTAACTCCATAAAAGATTTATTTGCACTTTATTACTATCCGGGCAGCTATGTAAATAACTAAAAAAATAATGGATCCCGACTGTTCAGTTGTTATGTTTCTAGACCACCGGACATTAATCTAAGTGCTTGTTTTTTTCTTTTCAGTTTTTAAGCAGTCGGGTTTTTGATTTTTAAATTTTTTTTTTATTTCTCTAATATAATAGTTTGATCTTATATTTAATAAATATCACAAATATAGTCTAGTGATATCTCTATGGAATTTATTTAGATTCGTTTCAGACAATCTACGGAATCCTCCTAAAAATAAATGACGTCCTTAGCTGTATCATTTCAGTGGGCTAATTTCATTCCGGTACACAGTTTAGTCATTTCGGTGGACGATTTATCATTTCAGTGGACACTTTTCATTTCGGTGGACTCCTAAAAATTCAATCTTAAATATTTCGGTAAGTTTTGATGTTACATGATGTCCACTCACGCATATGTTACAAATAAGATTAAAGTTTATTTTCGTTATAAAATATCTTAACAAACATTGTTATAAAAAAATCTCACCGAAATGATACAAAAAAATCACTTGTTGAAAATGACCCTTATATGAACGTGTAGGACGTGTAGGTGCACCAATTGAGTTCATTTTTTACGCATGTTCAAAACGTACTATATAAATCTTACCTACAATATGGCCTCCTGCTACATTTTAAGAATAAACGCTTGCTAACCCCTTCAGCTAAGGTGACTTGTCAGTGAATTCAGAATTCGAAACCCCGACCTCTAGCCATTAGGCAATTAAAGTCATAGGTAATTAAAGTTCTATAATATTAGTTATCTTACTGTTGAAGTCCCATCAAAATCAAAGTACCCAGCCTTGTCAGAAATACCAGCGAGCAGTATCAAACAGTTTAGGTACTTTAAAATTAGCTATTTACACAAATTCATTAAAAGCACCTTTATAAATTCAAACAAACGGTTCAATTTTATTTATTTATTTGTATGCCTACATTTATATTTTCTACTCTACATTCATATATTATGCTTTTTAACTGCGAGCTTCAAAGCAGATTGTTTGCAATGCAACAATATTAAAGAACAAATTGATTGTAACATTGTAACGTAATTCTTATTTAAATAATAATGTTGGTTATTAACATAAAGTCATAAACCTGTTTCTTGGTAAAATTATCTGGAATCAACTATTCGATCCATGATTGTATAATATTATGTCAAGGACTCTACTTTATTGGAGTGTCAATCCTAGTTACATCTAAATATTTAAATGCTAGCATTTGCTCTGATAAATTTGTTTATTTTTATGAAAGTGACTGTCATGTGACCCCTAATTCATTGAAGAAATCCTGCGACAATTAGCAGGTATACCGCCTTGCAGGCAGTTGCAGGTAAGGTTGGCTCAGCCTCGAAGGTCTTGGTAGAGTCATGTACGTTACGTAATAACAAGCTATTATTTTTTTATTGCATTGTCATTACAACATTTCATCTCAATTGGCAGTGTGTCAAATTTGCAGCGACCGGTATAAAGATAACATAAAATAAATCCTCCCATGTAAGATTGCATGGTTATTTCCTTACAATTGGATTTGAAAACCGGAACCGAAAGTGCGTACAAATAATAAGTAATCTACGTATGTAGGTACATCTTCGGAGCCCTTTAAAATCCAAGTCAACCTCACCAGCAAGCCGGGTGCACCTATCAAACAATGAAGGAGGCTTCGATGCAGGCTTTCCGCTCGGGGTTGGGAGGTGAAACGACAGTCATTCCCATATATTATAAAGCAATGAAAGGAGGCTCTGGAGAGTGATCACTCTGGAGAGTGAGCTTTGGATGGGACTAGAATTGTCGCTCGAATGATGAAGAAGGAGGCTTCGATGACGGCTGTCCCCTCGGGGTTGGGAGGTCAAACTACAGTCATTCCCATATAAGTCAATAAAAGGAGGAGTGTCCGATCACTTGGCCCCAAACCCTAAAGTATGAACTTTGGATGCAACTGAAATTGTCGCTCGGATGACAAACAAGAAGAATCAAAACCTTAGGCAGGTCAAGAAAATAACCAATAAAAATGTGCACGAAATGATATTTTGCATGTGACCTCATTTCTTTTTATTTTTACATAAGTATATTTAGTAATTTCCGGAGTATGGGGAGAAGTTTATCATTACGTATAAACGACGTAATGATTACTATATTTTGAATTCATTATCTGCAAACACGGACGACGGGTGCGGGCGCGGCGTGCGGACAATTGTTGAACGCATCTGCGCCCTACACATCCACACGGTTGTATATACACGGGAGCAATCGTACTGAGGGACCATTCCTGTTCGGACCGCTTACCGGCTAACACGCTCCGGCTTACGCGAATACCACCCGTAACTTCCCGACGAACGCACGGCTGCAAAATGAAGTTTATGAACTTTGTGTTATTGACATTTGTTTTAATATTTTCTGTGGAGGCATCCCCTCATCATAAGATGGAGGCGAAGATAAGTGAATTATCGGCGGAAGTTGCAATGATCAAGGCGTCACACCAGAAAGAAGTCACAATCCTCAAGAAAGAAGTGGAGGAGTTGCGGTAAGTGACAATGATAATATGTTTAATTTATTTATTTTTCTGATATACATAGTTTCTGGCAATTTGTTATTATATTTTATTTGTTCTGAAAATTTTGTTATATTTTTATTTCGTGTCTGAAAATTTTAAAAACATTATTTTATGAGTTTTTAAATTTTTTGTATAATTTATGTACCATTTTTAATTACTTTAGATGTGTATTAAATAACTTTGCCTGTAAATAAATATTGACACCTACTTGGCGTTGGCATTTCGCCATAATTAATTTTTTCAATCCCATTTTACTAGATATTGAGGAAATTATACCAGCAATTCAATGGAGAAGTCATTTTAAAAGAATAAAAAAGACGAATGACTTTGACTTACAATTCAAAGTGGTTTCAGATTAAACAATATACCTAATTGTCATTTTTTATTTGTTTAATTAAGAAAGCTGTCGCGTCTTTGACACCGGTCTCTGTTATGTCTCCCTTCTATTTTCATCTTTATTAAATTATTAGGTATTGACAACTTACTTAATTCTGAAACAAAATTATATAAACGTTTGTATTACATACTTGCTTGTATTTAATATTAAAAGGATGATAAGATTTTTGTATCACTCGTGTATTGTACCTGCTTGTCAAAATTTTACTACTAACCTACTTTTGAGGTGTAGAACAATACCATATTCAGGTGAGAACAATATTGAAATAATTACAATTTAAACAAATTATTCTCTGCCGACAAATAATTTTAAACGTCAGATTGGAGATTTAACTGCTAGTGCTTGCTATGTAAAAAAAACTATAATTTGGCTGCGCGTTGAGGATTCGATTCTTCTTTTAATCCCAGGATTTCGATATTAAATATTTATTTTAAAGATCAAAGCGAGGAGAAGAAGAATAAAAATCAACTTAGGTTTCGTCACAACTCATTCTGTTTGAAATCTCTATACCTCTTTAAAGTTCTAAAACTGAAATCAACTGAGTAAGTTAAACCTGTAATTAAACATTATCCTTAAACAATGATTGAATTAATTGAAATTGAATGAAAAATGAAAAGAAAGAAGAAATGATTTCATAACATATGTATGTATGTTATGAAATCACCGACAAAATCAACCAATCGAATTTACATTTCAGTTATAAATAAATTTAATACTTTATTCTATAGAGATTAATATTCACACTATAAAATTAAATTTAATGCTGTACTAACGTGACCTATTTAAAAAATTCTTTATACGGTATTTAACGAATTTAATACCGTAATTTTCGGGACTGGAATATAACTGGGATCCCGTGTACCGGAGAAAGGTGAGAATCGAATCCTTCTCGCTGTGCGTATTGCTGCGATATTAATTTTAATGTCAACTGCCAGGCGAAGTAAATTGTCAGTAAAATACTTTGATTCATTTAATTCACTTACATAATGAAAAAGTGGCATAATATTTAGCCACTTGATTAAACTGAAAAATTAAAAGTGAACCATTTATTGGATACAATACGGGACCAATTTATCATTATCTCACATTATCTCACTTTATAAAAAAAAATTACCATACAAAGTCACTAAGTATGACTTTTAGTATAGGTGCAGAGCCGAAACAATGCGGCAAACGGGCAGCAGCATATGTACATACTTATTTATATTTCACAGGTTATTTTCAAGTATAATCAATATAAGTCAATATAAGTCATATAGACTTCAAGTTTCCAGACTCTATATAAGAAGTAGTAAGTACTCACAGGCATTTACTTCCATGTGGTGGTTATCGCCTTATCGCACACAGAAGGGTCTTCGCAATAGATATTTAAGTTTGCCAAAATTTTCGGTGTTTACGATTTAGGTTACCAAAGGTGATTGGGTAGGAACGTGCGTACATTATTTATGTATGTAGGTATGATATTTTGTTACGGATTCCATACATAAAATATACCAGTCAGTGTATTTGATGGGTGGAATTTAAGTATGGGTTGCCACGTCCGATTATGTATATGACAGTCATATACTCGCGTCTGTATATTTCTGAAAGGGCAGGTAGAAATATGTTAACGTATCTATCTAATATAAATATTTCATGATCTATGTCTTCCGGTTTTACGTAATGGTGGGTCTGTTCTGTAGTCGTTAACGAGTTCTGTACTGCTTCAAAAAATATTGCACAAATTTTACACAAAATAAATATGGCAAATAAAATAATTGTGTACTTACGAGGAACACTCACAAAAATACCTACCTACGAGTATATAGTATTATATTATTTCGCGCAAAGAAAATCGGGGCTTTCTATCAGTGGGTTATATTTTCCGTTATTAGTTATTCCAATTTTCTTGTTTAGGTAAGGTTTTGATTTCAACTAATCAGCGGTTAGCCGGGGTGCGAGGGAAATGCTGTTTGGGCCACCTTACACCCTGGCGTCAGAAGACCCTAGACGGCGTGCGGTTTTAGTCGGTAATAGTCCGACATAACCTGCCCCACTGGCCGCGGGGTGGGTATCCATGAGGATTTCCGCACGGAAAAAAAAAGGCACTGGTATCCCAAAAACGCTGCCGTTGTAAGACGATTAAAATTTTGTGAAATTATTTGCTGAAAGTTTCTAATCATTACAAAGTAACGGATAATTTTAATGAAATCGCGATTTTAATACATTGTATTATGTCATAACATTGAGGCGACAAAAAAGGTGCTGTCCGAATGACGATGATTGATGATATAGGACGAACGGAGTTGCGAGGAAATGGAATACAGGAATCAAATTATCAGACGAAATATCACCGAAGGTATAGGTAGGGGTTAGTAGGCACTTCCATCTATTTTCTCGGTCTCACATAATAGAGGCAAACCTATTAATAACAAAAACATTTTCCTGACTGTTTCTAAGAATGTCTTAACAAAAAAAACCTAAAAACGTCATACCCAGAATAGAAATAGAATCCGTGACCTCACAGATACCTACTATAGTACCTAGTCACAGTGACAACTGCAGCATTGGTTAGTAAAATATGCACTTCATCAAGTTAACATTGTAGAAACCTGATAATGCAATCATAAAATAAATAAAATTGATTTCACTTACCTTTTAATCATGTTCCTGTGCTGAGTTGATTTTGTCTTGTTTGATTTGAAGATACTTATATATCGATTTGCTAAATAAGATTTCATTTTTCGCTGAACGTCACACGACATCGTTCTGGCAGGCATTCCAGAGATTTTGTGTCATAAAATTCGTATATCGGTGCTGATTTCAACGCTTCATACTATTTTTTACCTGAACACGTCTTTAAACGCACTGGTTTAAAGCTTGAAGTCCCATGATGAGTGGCAATAGAGAAAACTTGATGAATAAAAACTTTGCTACGTTGAGAAAGGAAGGGCAAGTGGAGCGGGGGTTGGGAGTGAAGAAAGCGTCGCTGTTGCATATACGCAGTGTTCACCCTCGGCTCGGCCCTTAGGAGCTCGAGCCTCGCGTCGAGATCGACGCACGAGGCTCTGGTGCAGGTTTTCCTTTCAACCTTTGCGGCTCGGACGGCAGGCGCTTTTATAACAGCCATGATTAACCAATCCATAAGGAAAAAAGGAGTAGCAGTGCGAACCCTGTGCTTCAAAATTCAGTCTTTTTTAATGATAACTAGTTTTTAATTATGTTTAGCATAAAAATCTGGTCACGGGTATTATTGTTTTAACGACCAAAAGAAAGTTTACTGGATTTATATGACCATAGCGGCAAGCTGCACTGGCCAGGCGTTATCTGTAATAAATAAAACGTGGAGTGGCTTACGCAGGTGGACCGAAATCGGGTACTTTCCTAAATGATAGTGTCGAAATTTTACACAGACACACTGAAATAAAACTATTTTTGACATCAGTGTATCAAACAAATTCAACAATCACCGAACAAATTGAAATCCATTGTAAATGGAGATTAATTTTTCAATTTTACTATTAAAAAAAATAAATGATTGAACTGAGCGTATTAAATTAATTTAATTTTTGTTAAATTACGTATTAGAGCGCACATATTATAGGTAGGTACGTCCATTCTTGTTTTATCACTTTTATTTATTTACTAGCTTTTGCTCGCGGCTTCGCCCGCGTGGATGTCAGTTATCACCAAAACCACCAAACATAGCCTATGTCTCGAGGTCTAATCTAATCTACCCCTATACCATATTTCATGAAAATCGGTTCAGCGGTTCAGGCGAGAAAGCGTAACAGACAGACAGACAGAGTTACTTTCGCATTTATAATATTAGAATGGATAATAATCATCCATCAAAATCAATGGTAAAACATGACGTCAAAGGTAGGTACTTCTTTATTTGATACAAGTTTCGGTAGAACTTAGTTTTTTAGTTTGAATAAAAAGAAACTGATGACATGGCAAACCAATTAGGTGGGTTAGGTAGGTACCTAGGTATATATTGATCGTACCAATATTGAGCCTTTAGTTTACTAGTACGACCATGTGCAGATGCGAGGACTGAGGTTTACAAAAAATTGTCGACATGAAAATTAACTTTCGGGCTTCGAGCAAACCCGGGTTTTGTGTCGCAATAATACTTTTTCGTAGTTACTCTAGATTGTTTTATTACTTATTACTTTGCTATATGGTTTGGGATATCGAGAATGTCCGGTGGCACGGTTTGATAGATCTAACCATATGATGCAATATAACCGACAATAATCTATATATATATAAATGAATCCCTATTTCTCTTGGTCACGGCATCACGCGTGAACGGCTGGACCGATTTCGTTAATTCTTTTTTTTTGTGTTTGTTATTGTCTGGAGAATGTTCTTATGAATGAAAAAGTCAAGAAAGTTGTGCGGGACATTAGAAAATTTAAGAAAACTTAACGATTAACTTATTAGGAGGATACTTTTTATCCTGCCACGGGGACGACGTATGCCACGGGCGAAGCCGTGGGGCACAGCTAGTTTTTAATAAAAAGAATTTTTACTTTCATACTTAGCGATGGCACTCAGGTATCAGTGATAGGGTACGGGTCGGGACCTACTCAGGGTGGGGATAGCCCATTGTCAGCTGGGGTGCGAGGGATATGCCTATTAGGTAACCTTACACTCCGCTAGTTAAGACCCGACACGGCGTGCGGTTTTAGTCGGTTTGATCCCGATATAACCACCCCCGTATCCATGGGAATTTCCACACGAAAAAAAAGTATTATGCGATAATGTGGAACATAAAGATGCCATCTGTAGTAGGTAGATACCTAAGTATACCCACATAGGTGAGTAAAGAATTAGTGAAAAAGGACGGGCAATTAAGTGGCACCAAGTGGTTCACAATATTAACAACAGATACTGCCATGTGTTTCGGGTACTTGGACCTCGTCCTATTTATAATACAAACGGGTTTTGTTGAAAAACAATCGGCGCCGTTCACGAGCTAGCAACATTGCATTTTAATTATATTGAAATAAATTGAACAAATAATTTTATTTTCAACATAACATGCGAAACGTAAGCCTATCTTGAATAAAAAAAGTACTTATCTGAAAGTACCTATTTGCTAAAGATGGTGGTTGGAATATTTTTTGGTTTGAGCACGTGAAGAACTTTTGCAAGTTGAAGTTCGTTCTGGATGTTGAAAATTCCTCCTTTAAATTTATAAGATCACCTAATTGCATTGTACCCTGTCCCGGTCCTACTCGTGTTCGCTGCCCGGAAACGGCGCATGACAATAACAATATAAAATTGAAAATGAAAATGGAATGCAATTTGCAAAAAATGAAAGAATAGGTAACTTTTCTGTACAGCTCTCGACACAGAAACAGGTTGAGTATTTATTATTTCGTTGGAATAAAAAGTGTCCTTAAGACATAGGGATTTGGGGTAGTGACTAAATTGAATAGGTTAGATTAGCAAGGTAATTTATTTATTTAAAAATGCACTCTCAAGTACTTACTTATTGCCAATGTATAATAGGTATTGATTATACTAAGTATGAAGCCGATGTGATGATGGAGTCGGAAGGTGTCGATAGGAACTTCTAAACTCAACAAGATTAAGCTTTGCAAGGGTCCTCTTTATCGCTAGGAACGATAATATGCCACCAGCCTGGAATATTGAAGTATTGCGAGGCTAACACCTACAATTTTTTAACTTTGAAGTATTGCCAGACGTGTCATAATACCAAAGTAAGCTCACAAGTGGTTGGAGATCGCCAAGAAACGAGTACTCTTCAAGCGAACCAGGCCATCTGATCGACATGATTATAACTCTCGGTGTTTTCCGAGGGGGAGCTACAAGCGACATCGTTTCATTTTTAAACTCCGAACACTGCAAAAGAATAAAGGTTTCGAATGTATGGTATGAAATGTGTCGCCATTTGCCAATAGCACAGCAGTAGGCAATACGACAGGCGAAAAGGTAGAGCAATGTTTATGGAAGTCCGTTATATGGAGAGTGTTTCATTTTTTAATAAGAAGCATGAAAGCATTAAATTCAATATTAAAGGCTCGGTAGGTGTTAGGGCAATTGGGTTATAAGATTTTTTCAAGAATTTATACCCGGGCCGCTAGTACATGATAATTTGTGTTTTCCTATTAATAAAATATTAATACCAGTAAAAAATATCATCGGAAACCGCAAACATATATTTTATCGAAATGTATCCATTAGGTAGGTACCACCTCTGCCAACCACTTCGACATAAAAATAAGAGATAAGAGATTGGTATAGCTACTTACAATATTTTAATAAGTAACTAATTAAATTTTTTCTATGAATAACACCTGCGTCTAACGAGATAATGGTGATAGCAGACGAAATGCAACTTAACCACGAGAAGTTAAGATTTAAATTAATTTAAAATTATGGCATCCTGTGTACCAGATGGGTTTGCATCTGAGTAGTACCTGCTCGCATACTTGAGATACAACGTTGCCAGCTGTTCATATCAGTTTTACTCTTCGATTTTTAACCAGTCTTGTTTTATTTTATACCTATAGAGAATTCACGATCTCTACATGCAAGAAGGTACAAAGTATGACGGAAAATTTACGATAGGTAATTCAAAATACGAACAGGCTGCGTGTAAAATACAAATAAACAAAATATACTTTTTGTAATAATGGACTGCGTACCTGAACACACTGCACTTACGAAATGTCATAGTATTTAAAGTTAGCAACTTTTAAATTGCTCGTTTCATGATATACTTACCTACTTACTTACCAATTTATTTATTCATTTATTTGTTTATTCATTCATATTATACAATGATATACTTCTATACTTCAACCAAGTAAAGTCGTCTTCTAAAGTCGAAGGATCTTGGTATAGCAAGTATAGTATACATATAGCAAGTAAGTACTTATTACGACTTTTAGTTTAGCACGAGTTGGTCGTCGGGGCTGAAATCGGATTTTTTCGAGCGTTCTCTCTGTCGCACATTGTTGAAACATTATACCTATTCCTTCAGCATAATATAACTATGTACTTCGAATCGCTATCATATTTTTAATATATATTTCTACATAATTAAAAACAGTTATATTCATTCGATAAGCGTTTGGTCCGATTTGGCATAAAGCGAACCGAACTTAGCCATGCCATTATTCTTTCTACCGACCGCGACCGACATATCAAATCAATATTTGTACTTACCATGATCGCATTTATTCCCGCTACAAAAAAAACTATTTTAGTTATTATCACCTTAATAAAATAAATAAATTATTCGGATAATGTATTCATGTGCTTGCTATACTGGCCACGATAACAGTTAAAATATTGGAATGTCCGTACGTCTTCCGATTGTTCGATTACCTTGTTTATGTAGGTCGATATTTATTATTTGACATACGCACAACCATGAACTTCCATCATAATACAAATACACCTATGATATTATAATGTATAGAACCTACGTAGAAATATCTGTAAGCAGGTGTTACGAGTAGTGATTGCGAGTTATGTTCTTAACTAGAAATAGGTATGATAGCGAGAAATTGTTAGTAGGATAAACGGTAAACCACATTATTATCTATCAGAATGGCGTAGGCGTGAAATGATATTATATTAGGTAAGAATGCATTTTATAACTACCCAATATAAATTGTTATAAGTAATAAAGACAAAAGATGAATCGACTTAATTATAGACGAGAAAATCGTGATCTAAGGTTGAAAATTAAAACAAGCCAAAATAATAATGTCATTGGTAATGTACTTATAATAGGTGATAATATTCGAAATTCAAATGAAATCTAGAAATCCAAACGACATTAAAGATTTGGAATTAAATTCAAATATCAGAAGATTGAAACACAAAGGATCCGCTTTGGTATTGTTTTTTGTGTAGGTAGGCAAATTATTGTAGTCACATTTTTAAATACCTACTTATTATATTACCTGTGTTCCTAGTAGTTTTTGCATTGACGTCTATAACGTCTTGTTTGATTCAGGTGAATATCAGGTTTACTACAATGCCAGCCTTGCACTACCTTTTGAAACACGAGTAGGAGGTACCTACTCGTGTTTCAAAAGGTAGTGCCTACCTACTACGGTTAGCCGATTTTACCTATGAGTGCACTGAAACTCTACTAATCGATTTAATAACAACAGATACGTTATAAATAAAATAAAAATAAAATAAGAATAGAAATATAATGTACGATATGTACATCTTCTGACATGGCGGGTTCGATTCCCGCTTAGTGCAAACATTTGTATGCATGAATATGTCTATTTGCATTGGTCTGGGTGTTTCTATGTATAATAAGTATGTATTTAAAAAGAAAAGTATATAAGTACCTACCTATGTTTATCAGCATTTTAGAACCCATAACACAAGCTGGTTGAACTAAGCTTACTTTGGGTCTATGGAGCGCTGTGTAGGATGTCGCAATATATTTATTTATTTATTTATCTATGTAGGCATATTATATTGTTAGCGTTAGGACACAAAAAGACACAGCATTTTGTTGTATGTTCTATCGGTCGCTTCTTGTATATTTGCACTAGGCGCCCGGGGGATCAAATGGGGTCCAATCTGCCTGCCTAATAATATCCTGGAGCATACCTACTATTGTTGAATCTGTACGTACCAGTTTCTACTCGTAACTATCAACCAACCTAACATAACAATGTTATTTCTCATGTTACTGTATTGAGCTTTGAAGTGAAATAGCAGTTAACGTTCTACAGCCGTACCATTGATCCAATTGCCACCAACATCTTGTGTAAGGATGTTCCGCGAAAACAAATTCAGCAGTTAGGTATTCCTGAATAGTTTACAACAGCAGTTTGCTCACGTGTGTGCCGTTAGCGGCACGCACAGTTATTTTATGTTATTATTTACATTTGGTGCATTCCATAATACTATGATACAGTTGTTAGATTAAAACCATGTTAAAATTGTGAATCTTGTTGGACATAGCACAATATTTGGAGAGCGGAATAGTTTTCATGAATATTTATTTAGCTTGGTATTACTAAGTTTAAATTATTGCACTTATTTACTTAGAATCTCGTTTACGTGGACTGTGTATTTATCTCGACTGTAGTGTTTACCGAAACTAAAAGTATGCACTTAGTTGTCTGCAGATATTACGTAGGTACCTAGGTACTAATTTCTTCAAATAAGGACTTTTCAAAAAGATAGATTTTCATTGAGAGTTTCATTGGTTTAAAAATATTTCACATTCATTCAGGCGGGAACATTTTTATTCTGATAATCATAGCTGATAATACTGTAGGTGTCACTAAATCTACAAAAAAGGCATTTACCTACCTCGTTCACCATATTCGCACGACAAGGTCGCTTCCGTCAAATTTTTACTTATATTGAGCACGATCGTACAGTTCTGAGTTCAATTTCCGGGACGTGCAAAGTAACATTGAATATTTTGTGTTCATACTAAACATGGATCTAGAGAAAAGAAAGTTGAAGTCACTTACCACTTCAATGCGTGATAATCCTGGATAACGCAGTAGGTATAGGAACCTAATATTTGGTAGTAAGTAGGTATAGGTGTAATTTTATTTATCGCGGTTTGTGTCAAAGCTGCACAGGAATGTGAAATCCGCTCTACATAAGTAAAAATCCAGATATCAATGTTAAACGAACGTAACTTACGTTAAACCCAATAAAATAGCGAATGCGAATTTCGCACTAACATTGAAACACTTTAAAAACAACTTAAGAAAATACTCGTAACTTCCAACAAATACCAGGTTATGCCAATAATTTCAATTCTCTCACAGCCTTTGACTAGTAGAAAATAAAAATAACACTCATGAAGCAAGCAAGAAGAAAAAAACAAGCAACATAGGTAGTATGCCTGTGTCAAAGTTATGTAGATACCTTGAGTACCCTACTTTAAGTAATTCAATACTAATCAATCAATATCAATACTAGAGATTTCTGTTAACCAGCTTTAATTACGGCAAAGGTGCTATAGACCAAGTTTTCTATAAAATGTGTTTAAGTATTAGAATTTGATATTAGGTATACAATTATTACGCGGTACATGGCAAATGAATTATGAATCACTTACCTACATGAAGTATGGTACACTTAGATAGGATGTTATGCTAGTATTATTATTATCTATTCTGTATTTACCTGCAATAATTATTTTACTAGTGTGGTTCGCCCGCAAGAGATAGATTGCCGGGATTACAAGACTATGTCCTACTCTAGGCTCTCCAAATCTATTTCTGTGCCAAATTTAATCCAGATCTGTTACAAATATTCATACTGTATCGTTTTATAGAAACTTTCTCGTTTACGGTGATGTAGGAGTATTTAGGTGTATAGGGGCTTTATGTCCTATAAGATCTTCGTGATCAAGTCAGGTTGGCTTGGCCCTGAAGATGGCATCTGCAAGCCGCTACACCTGCTGTAAGCATTTTTTTTCTGGATATCAAAAGCCAAATCATACGCTCATAACTATAAACGCTTTAATTTTAAATTTAAAAAATAGTGCATAGATGAAATCAAATTCAGAGAGCGAACCGCGTACACGTAACAACAGCCATGGGGGTGAACATCTGGTACTAATGGGATGTTTATTTATATCCCGGCCGGAAGTAATGTTCCAAGCCCACATCCGGCTGCCAACAAATGGCGCGCGTGCGCGTCCATTGCCTGAAAGAAAAAAATACATACCTACATGTGCATACATAATAATTACGCCTGTTATTCCAGAAGGCTTAGGTAGACGCGAATAAACGCCCGCATTTTATCAATCTTTGTGCCTATTCTGTCTCACTTACCTAATACAGAGTTACCCTACTGTCGTTTACTTGTCGCTGTTTCTTCTTGACCTACATCATTGAGGCTGTGCTCCCTCCTTTCTCACCCTTCCTTCTAAGTAAGGTATCTTCGTAATCAAAGACCCAAACTGTAAATCTCATCAGTTTACTCATTGCGTTTATATTCGGATCTTCTATTGTTTTATTTTTTTCACCAAAAATGAGTAGGTAATGGTAATGGACCTTGTCCATAATCTAAAGATTTTGAGTTTAGAAGAAGGTATCCATCATGTCGGTTTGCTTATTTAGATTATCATACTCTGTCTACGGTTGGGCCCATCTGGTTTGCTGTAAATGTCATTCATTGATCGCAACAGATGGGCCCGCGATAATCTTTTACAGATAAAAATTCTTATCTGTTAATCTTAGAAAAGGAGATATATAAATTTCTTTTCCAAATTAATTAAAGTTATCCAAAGAATAATAAATATACCTATAAGACTCTCTAAACCACAACACATCCTCAATAAAAGACCAAGATATTATTCAACTTCTAATGCCCAACAAAGGCAGGTGCTTTTTATAATGGCCGCCATTCGCTCCCGCCAACATTTAGATCATTGACAATTAATATATTTTATCCGTGCTCCTACCGAACGCGCACACTTCACTTACTTAACATAAGAATCAAATTGGTGATCATCGAGAACTCCTCAATTTTGGACCTTTTTATAAGATGATACTTATCAGTACCTATTTACCTATGCTTTGTTATAAGGGTGATATTCGAAATGGATTTTTTTCTAACACGATCCACAAGCTCATGCCACTAACGCATCTGCCGCTTCAATGGAATTTTGAAACTTTTTTTTGATGGCCCGCTGCCACGGCCATACGCTTTTGTTAATTGGACTTACATTCGGGCATTATAAAAAGGCTGACAGCTGTTTGTAGCAGAACCTTGCATACCGACAAAATCAAATTAAACAACTTCACCTAAACACAATTTGGTTGTGATAATATACCGATTTTATCGCAACCAAAGCGTTTAGGTATCGTTGCTTTGTTTTTGGAACATGTTTATGCAATAACTTATTTGCATTTTAATGGTGTTATACTACTAATATTACCGAATTGATAATAAGGAGCGTCTACATTATCCTAACTATAGATAATATATTATAATGGTAAACTAACTCACTTTCGAGGTTCCTTATCTAGTAGGTAACTATAGATATAAATACGGCCGGATGGATTTGGATGGAGTTTTAAGACAGGCTGAGTGAAACTGAGGAAAGTTCATAGGCTGTTTCTCACAGGAATAGATTCCTAATAAGTAATCGCGAGAGGATCAGTAACCTACTACGAAAGTGGAACCCCAGGCGTGGGCTATTATACATATATACCTACATGATACTCAGTAGGTAGGTAGGTAGGTAGAGGCAACAGCCCACCATCAGCTTCTGTTCTTAAATATTTATCAAGTTTACCCCATTGTAATTATTTCCTTTCATGCACATTTCATGCAAAGTCATCAATATCGAATGCTTCTGACCTGCCTTAACATAAATGAATTTGAACTATTCATCCTTATTTGAATAAAATTTAAATTCAAAAGAAGTTTGAAGAACCTAACATAAAAGTTTTAAAACAGGTCTGTTGACCTGATTGGACAAACTGATTGATGAACTAAGTACCTACATAATTTCACACTTAAGTAGTTCAAGTATTCATACTATAGGCTCCTATCATTTAAGTATAAGTACTAACATGTTGTGAGAAAGTATTCAAAAATATAATATGTTGCTATAAATTCCTCCATTTTTCAGGTAAATGTTTGAGATAAAGTCTTCGTAATTAATACCATAATTTTATCAGAATCGCGCTCGAGCTGTAGCCGCAGCCTGCTAGTGCCGAACCGCCATTATTACTTATTCGCTTTTGCGTAAAACCGAAGTCCAATAAAATATAATTTACATTTAAACTTCTCCAAAAAAGCAATTTGACGCTCTCCCCAAATTGTTAATTTCAATAATGCCGCCAGAATGCTGCTCTCCTATCCCCACGCTTGGAGATTATTACCCTAATAAAAAGTGTTAGTATACTTCTGCAGGCATTAGGGATATTGTGTATCCTTAATGGCTGGCAAAATTAACTAATTTAGGCATAGATAGTGCGCCAGTCCAACTGATTCGCAAGTAGAAGGCGATTGAAATCAAATTAGGTTTGGTATACAAAGAAGCTTGGAGGCCAAGATATTAAATTATGGACATAAGTCTTGGTAAGTAAGGGAGTAGATACCATACTTCGTGATCTGTGCCGATGATAATAATTAGTTACTGTTCTGTGTGTCATGCATTTTTGGTCTTAATAGGTAATAATTTTTAAATATTCGTTTCTATACAAAAAAGCTTGTCTTGGTCCACGCTGGATGGTTTAGGGGTTGATCTCATGTTTGGTGCATACCTATATACACAAATATACTCTCGCGTACAGCTATAAACTACGTATAGCATGAAAGTATTTCTTCCTCCAACGGGCATATTGTAAAGTTTTGCAACGACATTCAGCGCGACAATATTTCTAAGAATTTAAACGAATAAATCCAATTCGAGTAGGTACCATTTTAACAAATTCACTCTTCAGTGCACTTGCTTATAAGGAATGCAGTACCTGTATATATTAGACATGGCAATAAAATGCATGGAAAATTTTATAAATTGGATAGAAGCCGTAACATATTTTCAAAACAGTTGAAAACTTACATTTGTATGAATTCAGAATTTCATCGTGAAGGAAATGGAATCTTGGAGAGTTGAAAAGACATGATGAACTTGACTGATTTCAGTTCAAACGGAATGTCGTTATTTTCTTTCATACCTGCCTACTACTAAACCGTCGACTAGCATCGGCAGACTAACCTTTTTAAATAATAAGGCAATGTAGATTTTATAGACACCATTCTGTCACATTACACCTTTTCAAGACTGTAAAAAAATGATCTTGTCTTTAGTTTCGTTTTCAAATTAATAATAAAACATAGCTTAAAAGTAGCACCATGATGAATTTCAATTGTGACTTCAATTTCTTTCTGAACATCACTAATTTTACATTTGTTAGTCATTCGCTACCAGGTACCTACTACATTATATTCAAATTAAAATCCTCGTTCTACTAGCCTCACAAAATATCAAACAAATTCTTCGCAGTGATTTCATCTCAAATGCGCGCATCTCAGCCGTCTGAAGCAGATCTAAACTGTTAGTTAGGATCTTGTTTGAATTTCATTAGCGGAGGCAAATACAGCTTACATAGGACTACAATGTTCGCTCTTGTTTTACTATGATATTAATTTATCTAAAGAAGGTAATAATTAATATCTAAGTATTGAATTTCGATGCCGGATATCACAAGCAGTATATAGTATCCCAATTCAGCCACCGAGGACAATACTGACAGTGATTGAACAGTAAAAACTGATAATGATATGAACCAATAATTGTGAGGCTAATCTAAACTTGAATAATGCCTGAGGCTGCTGGTGCTAAATTAATATTAAACTGAGATTATGGTACTTCTTCGTCGAGTAACTTCATTTGAGTTCTAGATTGAGCATACCTTCCCTTCTTCATTTGAGCACCAACCCCAGCTGCAAAGCTTGCACTCTGAAGCCAGCGATCCGATCTATTCTTCCTTTCCATAATTTGGTTTGGTTATCTTTACGATGGCTACTGTCGTCTGAGCTACGCTGAGCCTCGTTTAACTATCAGCAGTGTAATATTTCAGATTAGTTTCGGCTCCGAAGTTCTTGCTATGCCCCTAAACGCCTAAAAATTTCTATATCATCGGGCATTAATATGTCCATGTCCGGTATGATATATCTTAAGATTAGATAATGTTTGTGACAAAATAAATATTAAATATTTGTGATGTGTACTTATTAGTTCGATAAAATTATTAGGAGTCCGTACTCTAGGGTACTGATTCATGTCTGGGTCTTGATTAAATTTATTTTACTTACAAATAGATTCTTGATAGATACGGAGATTTTCTATATACATACATAAAGTCACACTCATATAACTCTTATTAATAATAATTATTAAGAGTTCTATGGTCACAACTTTTTCCCATTGCGGTAGGCAGAGACATCATCTTTCCACTTGTTACGATCTTGGCATACATACCATCACTGGATACGATTGTTCTCATACATGCACACCGATTGTCAGGCTATAAATGCTCGGCCTGACTTACATAATAATATGTACGATGTATGTGAAAGTCGAGTTTTACTTAGTTGCCAATTCACCTTAACCAATGCATCTGATTTCGTACCTCCTTTCTACGGGTTCGAACCATCTAAGCATCCCTTTCTCTATCTTGGTTACTTACTACATCTGTAAGGTTGTATAAGATTAGATTTTGTACTAAAAATATGCCTGATCTTCGTTGTAAAAGAGGCTTTTCACTCGTCGAGAACAAAATATTTGAAAGCATACGCTAAGCGCTATTAAAGCCGATCGTTTTCGGAGAGTTCCAAGTTAAGCTCTTACATCTGCACTTAGTACACGTGCCATTTATAATTAACACTTGACATAAATATATTATGATAATTTACGCGTGTCTATTGATAACGATTGAGTGCATTTTTAACATTATTATTAATTATATTTTTTTTACATATTTTATGATCTGGGACATTATTCCCTTTGGAAACGAGTTTTAATACAATCGTAACGTATGTGGTTGCAGGATTCCAATTGGTTAACTTCAATTAGAAAGATATGGCATAATACTTAGTTAATGCGACTGACCATCAGGGCCTTGATTCTGCTAAAGACAAACCACTGATTTACCACTGACACTATAAAAAATGCCATATAATTGTAGACTTTATTGTTATCAGGTTAAAGTCTAAAGTCAAATGATATTTTGTAGAGCGAATGAAAAAGTTAAACGAATTCTTTTCGTTTGATTTTAGACTTAGACTGTATAACGGTAAAGTCTAAAATTAAATAGCATTTTAAGAGTGTCAGTGGTTTTACAGTGGTTTGCCTTTAGCAGAATCGAGGCCCTGGTGAAGTGCGCTCAAAGATCGTAAGAACAAAAAACCTTAAAAGAGCGCACAATTATTAGAACAGGCACGTGGCCTGGTCAGGATACAGTATAAAGAATGTTTTTAATGCGATGCTTGCACGGGTCAGTTATCATCTGGGTATATCAGGGACCCGCAACTGTTCATTCTGCTCGTACCTGACCGTTTTTATCGATAACCTATTTTTACTGAACATTAAGAAGGTATTCGAGCTTCGTAACAATTTCAATCAAAAATGAAAAACATTAACTTTAACGTTAGTTGTTGACCGTAACGTAACGTGACAAAGTAAATGATGATTATGCTTATGAGCTAGTTATATGAATGATTCTAAACAGAAATTGTGTCTCATCGCAAATTGCGTACCTATAAAATTAACGTAATTTTACTTACATTCTGAGCCTTGGCTGACTATCGGACAGATTTTGTTTCATAATAAAAGTTAATACCTAGCAACCCCAACGGTCTTGCTCTATGAATAAAAAAAAATACGGAATATAATGAACCATGTTTAATACACGTGGTGGTTAAATATTATACAGATGGAAATAATTAATAATTAGTGAATAGTACCGGAAGGGTGGCCATAGGAGGAGACACGCCGCTGGTCGTCGCTCTTGCATAACATTGCATCCTGCGCCCGCGCGCCACGAATGTGATACGCTTGTATAAACATGTATTACAAACGAGTCACCGTTACGATCTTCATGGGAATAACCGTTCAATTAATATCATGAAAGGTTTTTTGTACTCTTATGCCTAATCTCTAAAGAGGTAAGCAGAAATAGATTACTACGCCACATTTCATTGTCTACTTTCGTTTTCACGTACGTAATAAGGGGCTTGCATTGCATTCAACCGACACTTTCGTCCTTGTCTTTTCTAACGGAAGAACTCAATTATTTATATTTTGCCTGGCTCGGGAATCTACTGCTGTCGCACTCGGTACAACCGTATCGAAAGTTAAGTAAAAAAAGATTGGAGTTTATAGTTTAATAGTAGGTCCGCCATTTTTAATTATAAGAGGCAGGTTCACTCTTACTAGGGCGCAACTGATGCACGGTTAACGCAGGCAGCATTCAACCTAAACCTCGCCATTAGCTCCGGTGAGGTGAAGCTTGTGGGGATTCTGCGCTGGAGCCATGGTTAGGTACCTCATTGCACAATTTGAGAGACCGCCTGTATTATTATGTATCGCCATATAATTATAGAAATGTAATACATTAAAGTTAGAGGGTGAGCCCCCTGTGAAATAGCATATCAATAATTTCAAACCATTTCTCAGCACAACTCAGAATATAAACAGAATATTATTCAATTCATAGGCAGAGCGGTGACATTTCTAAGGTTAAGAGGTTGAATACAGCTTCTCAATTTGGTTTCGTCGATAGTTTCTGAGAGCCGTCTTTGAACTAAGTCAAAAGGCTCTCCTGGCATACGTGCGCACTTCTTCCTAAGTAACAATGTTAACTTATACGGCATTATATAACTTTTTGATTAGAAATCAATTCTCTAGAGGCTTACTCTCTTATAGAAATATTTCTAACTGCATAAATGTTATTATACTCGTACTATACCAATACCTACATAACTTAGTGCTTGCAACACAGTTACAATGGTGTCAATTAAATAAAAGTTAACACAATAATTATTGTATCCGAGTTATAAAATATGCATGCCCATTCGTGAGCAGAAACGCTTCGAATATAATTATGTACTTACCTAATTGTAATACCATTGTAACTGTGCTTCCTACAAATCCTTATCTTTTACTATTTCCTCAAATTTTTGGTTAAATATCATGATGATACTACTTTACCATCCCACAAGTCCATATCAACATATTCTTTTAATCCTCGAAATTTTCTTTATTAAACTCATGGTCAAAAATTTTACTCAACTCTACTTCACATAGAGCTTCGTAAAAGTCTTATACCTAACAGATAAGTTATTAATATTGATATTTTCACTTGTCCAATAGGCAATTCTCCATCATCTACGAAACTGACAACCATGAGCGCAACGAAAAAGAAACACTGGAATGGGCCAAACGATCCATGGATGAACTCCGGGTAGAAGTTAGAGAAATTCGCGCTGACGTCAATAACTCCATACTGCTACGCCAACTACAAGTCATTAGAAACGAGGTACCTACGTCATCAGCATGTTCCTGTCAATACCGGCCTTTATTTAATCTGCTCTACCACTTCGTCTTTCCATATTTTTTACTAGAGCGACTAACATCTGATCACAAACCCCAAGAGAATAGAGCAGAACCTCGTCTGTCAAACAGAAGGTGTACCGAACACCTTGCCGGTTCGGTTAGTTTGGACTCCAAAGATCTTGATGGGCTCTCACCTCAGTGCTGCAACGGAAAAATCTTGCCAGCATTTCAAACTCGAAATATAAGGCACTCTTACTAAGCACTTCTGCGCTACTGAAGTGTAAATTTTGATCCTTAAAGTCCATAAAAAAGTTACTGTACCAATCTTCAGCCAAATAATTTAATAACTAAACATTTATGCTGGTAAGAGATAACGATATAATATTAATCAAAGAGAAACAGGGCAGACAGTAGCAATATAGTACTGAAGTAGGTTAGCAAAAGTTTTAATGATCTGTTCTGATTAGCTCCTTGTTTACAGTTGAAGCAAGCTCTTAAAGAGACGTCGAACGTATCTCAACTGGCGCGGACTCAAGAGAGTCGTATCGATAAATTGGACAGCGAGGTGGGACGGCTCAAGTATGAAGGACAACAGTGCAGGGACATGCTGGCCCAGCTTCGCGCACACTTCACCAAGCTCTCTGCTGAGGTAAGCCTCTTGAAGGTTTATTTCGAAGACAAATATCTGAAGAGACACATGCATACATCATACCTTGCTCCCTCCGGGGTAGGAAGAGACAACAGCTCGCAACTTTACTCTAAGTTTTTACGTTACAAACATTCAAAAATAAACCTTACCATTTATAATAATGGTGCAGATTAAATAAAACTACTCAATTATTGTAAAAATGAACACACCATACCTACATGAAAATGCAAACGTTCTCACAGAGAATGTGTAATAGCCAAATGAGATCTAGCTCAATAATACTCGTAGTCCTTACGAACTTAATGAACCTATAAGCTCAAAATCCTTAGGAGCGAAGAAACATCACGTTCACGTTTAGTATTCTGTAATATAACTAGGTACCTATCTGCTTAGGTGCCAATTCTGTTCCTACTTAATTAAAAAACTAAAACTTATTTTTATTTCTCTCCCCTGAGGCCGCATCAGTAAAATTACCTAAGTTTTTAAAACGTGTTCATTATGAGATTAAAATTTTAAAATCGAATTGAAAACGAAGCACGGAAACCACAGAACAAAGAAAAATCCTTAGACGGAAACGTAGAAGTTTTGTTTTGATGAAATAAAATCATTATTATATTTTTCTTCCTAATCGAATTGAAACCACGAGCTGTTCTCAGCAGGGTGAAGCATCATTAGGTTCAAGGGTGACAATAATACTAGTCTACTAGTCGTAGTCTACTAGTACTAGTACACTGGTATATTAGTACTGGTAGATTAGTAGAGTATTTTACTGTACGGGAGTCAAACCCGCACTAACCTATGCTCCGAGGCCGACCTACAAAACAAATATGAATAATGACCGCACTCAAATTATTTCATAATATCATGTTTACAATTAATAACATGATAGGTACAAAATTAGGTATGAGTCGTGGTTGAGTTATACCCCGACTCACACTAATTCAACCAAAATCAATATAATTGAGGTAGCTTCCGTTCCTTTATCGGTAATATTATAATCAGTATAATCTATCAGTATCATTTCTATATATAAAACGGCTTTTTCCTTGTTTCGACCTTAATGGATTCATATTCCTTTAGATATCTAAACCTCTGGCGGCCCTTTCAATTATATCCAGTCTCCTATGTTTATCTGTATGGAATATACGTTAAAATCGATTTATCTTCAAATAAATTAATAAAATTAGATTACATTGAAATGTAGTCTAATAAAAACTCCGTTGTTCAATAAACCATCACAATTATATATGTATTATTAAGTATTCTGATGATGATGGTTCCATCATACACAGAGAACTCAAAACACTCAAAGACATTATTATGACCTAAATAACTCCACACTTGAAAATCACCAAATTCTAGATACGTAATACTGTATGAGGTATCATACATACTATGAAAAATACTTCTTACTCGAATATAAATTTAGCAATATTGTTCAATCATTCATTTTCAAAGATACCGACAGTTTTCAATATTGGCAGCGTTGTCCGTCGTCTGTAGAATAGCAAGTCAGCATCACACCCGCTTAAATATTCCTTAATCGTCGTCCTAAGCCTACAAGTACGTCCTCTAAATCTTTACGTAAGATCCTTCTATTCGTTTGTGGGACCTTGCCTGTCGCAATAGACATAAACTTCACTTAGACCAATTTGGATTCATTAGGAATTTGTTATAAGATTTGTTTTCGTACCTACCTCAATAGTTCTAATTTATGGGCAAAAGCTTTTGTTGAGTTGAATCGAACGCTCAGAAAATGAAAGAATAGGCTTCCCAAACGCTTGGGCGGGAAATAAAGAAGTACGATTACGTCACAGTTTTATTACAAACGATGGCGGAAATGAAACAGCGAGAAGTCGAAGCAGTAGGAAATTAAATAACCAGCGAAGTGCTTCTAGGGCAAAATAATAAAAAGTAGAAAAAACTATCTTACAAAGTGTTGTCGAATGCTTAGGCGAGTTTTACACATTGCAATAAAATTAAATTCAACGCCTTATATCGCAATTGTTAATGTGTTATTTTATTATCTAAACTGTAATAAAAGCCAATGTCAAGTTAGGGCATAATAAAAGCCAAGTTCGTAATTAAAAACATGGGCAGAAGGAGTAAGAGTACAAACACCAGGCTCCAAACTACAAGCTTTGGACGCAAAGCAATTTGCGCTCTCGAGAAATCTCTCCTCATTAGGTATAATAGAGTAACAGGATGCCTCAAAAACTTCAATCAAACTGTATTTATCAACTCTTATCAATTTCATTTTTCAGAAGAAGTTTTAGTTCGAAATATAATAATATTCATGAAATTTCTTTACATACCTATTCATTTCCTAATTCAATATTCTTTTTTGTACAGGCACATTACTTTTGCCAATTTGGCTAAATTTATTAGTGCCCATGATGGCTTACGGTCCGGTCGGCATTCGGTTACATAATTAAGAATTGCGAATAGGATTAGGAAAAAAAGAGCCTTTATTTCTTTCCTTTGATTTGAAGCTCTGTATAGACACGATTAAACTAGGAATTATTTCACCAAGGACTTTTTGACTACCTTTCCATCATTAGCTACAACGGTAGTTGTTGAATGTCTGTGATTAGACTTGCTATCGTGATGTTTGCGGTTCGAACGCCATCTCGTATAGGTTCTCTTCTTCATCCGAAAGCCAATTCCCGTTGCGTTTAATTCTTGTACAGTGGAGCCTTCTTTTCTATGAAATTATTTGGTTAAGTTTTACAGGCTTCATCTTCTTTTTCTTCGTGTCGGAGGCTTATAATATCTCGGCTTCTTCTTAAATTTTGTCTCCAATATTTAATTACATCCACAACGTTGTCTGTGCTACTACAAGAAGAGAAGAAGCCTGCGCGCGGCGCAACACTCTGGCAGGCAGCTAGACTCTGTAACGCAGAGAGAAATCTATCTCTAAGAGAAAATCCTGCGCCAAAGCCTCGCCCTTCAATCAACAGGTGTACTGGCTTGCAGGTGCAATATCTTGTTACGGTAGCATACCACCTTTGTTTGGGTTTATTTGATTAACTTTTACTTTATAATGAATACAATATACTATAGGCCAGCCCGTACTTGCGCTGACGTCCTTATATTATGTTATAACAGATGGCATTTACATTAGCATATTGGAGGCATTATATTTTTTAAATATGTAATGATGGCGCCGACTATATTTTTCTTGATCAAATCTTCATGGGATTAGGAACTATATACTAATAATTTAAGGTTGCAAATAGTCTGTCGTTCATAATAACAGGTGGTAAACCCTGTTTGGTGTTCACGGTCGGTGATTTTAACCGCCAGCCGATGACCGTTGCATTTATCAGTTTATACTGGTCGATATGCTTCATAATTTGTAGTATACGAGTATTATGTAGTTTTAACTGTCATCTTTACCTTGAAAAGTTCGCACTTTGTTCGTATCATTTATACTGTGGTTTAAGTTTATTACGGAGCAACATTCATAAAAACTTTATTAGCTACCTAATACTTACTAGGTACGTTTAAAAATTCAGAAACTCTCCTGTTACCCTATGTGACCATTTCGTTATGCATTTTTCAATGAAGTACACTAAGACCGTAGGTATGTTCCTACGAGTAATTACGTTAGCTTCCAATCATAACATAACAAGGGCACGTCGTCGATATGAATTTAAAACTACTCTATTCTTGCTTGAAATTATTGATTGTGAGGCAATTAGTTCGGTATTCGGTATCTTCGGTTTTCTTACTTTATTTCATACCATAAGTAAGAAAGTTTTGATGAATGGATGTTTGTTCCTTAATTACTTGAGAACGGGTCAACAGATATAGCATGATTGACTGTTTTTTTAGGTGTAAGTATATTCATGAGAACGGGAATTCCACACGGGGTCGCGGTTTAGCACCTACATCCTAATGTTACCAATGTACTCGTAGGTACGTCATTGAAGTTGTACGTCAAATTATTTCATCAAATCAATCTATTTTGCACACTTCTCGTTTCTTTTTGTTCGTCGATAAATTCACCTAACTTTTAGTAGAAATACTATCCTCTATACCACATTATAGAACCTCCCCAGTGAGAGCAACTTTCGTTGATCTAGTTCACTGGAACTTTGTTTTAGAAAACTTTTGCGAAGTTCACTAAATAATTATCTACTTATTTCTAGAATGGAGATACCGGATAAATGATATATCACGATGGTTATAAAAGTTCTAAGTTTGTGTGACCGTACCGCTTGAAGAAGCTGTGGCTGTACACCTAGGTATGGACTGATTCGTCTATCCATGTCTGTAGAACAGGTCAATTTTAATTTACCTTGACTCAGGAATAAAGGTTACCATTAAAGATGCAAATAGTGTTGCAATGGTGGCGTTCAGCTTGACAGCCCTGCCAGTATACATTTTCCCACCCCGACAGGACGAAAGCAAAAAGCGTACAAGTTTTCAACCAATATTCTGCGCTATTTACCTATTTAATCTACGTTACTCAGATAAGACATCGTGTTCAAGGATTTCCGGACAGGCAGCTAGGGGATATTAATATTATGACGTGTGAGGTAATAAACTGACAACAATTTTTGAACGTGAAAGTGATGTTATTATACGGAACTACTTTTTATCGCAGAAATAGGTTTCCATTTTCTATGCGCCACGGGCACGAATTCTTTAATCAACGTTAGTAGAGCCGCAGGTAACAGTTAGTACTTTATTTATGTACTTAAGTTACTTCTTAACTCATGACATGACTATCTTCAAAAGAGTATTTAGAGATGTGGGTAGGTACTAACTCACATTTCGTAAACTACCTAGGTGGGTATATTGTTTGACCCCAACCCCACGCGACAGCGGGCGCGCCGCTTGTAGTCTACCGGTCACGTTTCCAGGCTCTCCGTTAATATTTAGTTCTTTAAAATCCCAATATTAGGTAGGCACTTTTCCTAACTGTGCATCGAACTCTGGGCTTCACGGTTAGGCAAACTTAAACGGATAGGTACTTAATACCACATGTCAAACGAGGCAAAGGCATACCTTTACGAAATATTTTTCGTGATAATTTTCAAATTTGCAGTAAACAAAGTGGGGTTATATGCTCATACCTAATACATAAATAGGTACCTAACCAGATTGTAGTTTGATGGGAAATAGCGGAGTAGGTAGTTTGTTTTAGATTTCATTTTAGGGTAAATTGGTTCCAGTAATTGTGTTATCAACTGCAAACCTGTTTCGAATTCAGATGGAGTTTATTTGCATAGTTTAGATAATTTTGACCAAACTGAACGATTATTACGTAAGAGCAACTATTATTCTATCGGTAAACTGACTGATATTTTAGGGATAGGCAGAGTTGTAAACGTCATCATTTCACTAACTGTTTTTCGGTTCCTTTGGTTTTATACAAATAGGTAGTACCTACCTATATTATACTGCTTGCTTTAAACTAAGTAAATATTAGAATCAAAGTAGATGTGTATTCTTGGATGATAACATAATTTCATGATGAATACGAGTACAAACAAAATTCCATAAATTGAAACGCGAAGGATTTGGGCAACATTAATATATGCGTATACATATACATAGGTAAGTATATTGAGAAGGAAGGAATTAAGCACTCGCACGTGTAGATACATTGTTTAATGTTTTTCGTGTCGTGGGCAGGCGAGCGGTCGCTACCGTAACAAAACATTTCGCTCCGATTATTGTGAAAACGTGCTACATATAAATGTACTCGCAATCTTCTTACATTCCACATAACATTGTTATTGTTTCACACAACAATTTCCCACGAAAATCTGTTGGTGAAATTACTCACAAAGTAATATGAAGCATTATATTTAGGGTTACCATCCGTCCGGATTAATCCGGACATGTCCGGACTTTTAGGCACTTGTCCGGACTTTTAGGCACTTGTCCGGACTTTGTCCGGATTTTTTAAATTAGATGGTATATTATATCTTCTTCTATACTTAGGTATAATAAACCCGTAGAAAGGTCAATTCTGTACATTGAATATATCTACATATTATTGGGGGATGATTGGTGATCGATACTAATAAGGATTTTTCTTTGTTCTGTGATACTAATGCAAAAAATAAAATCAGTAAATTGTTTGTCTTTTTATCTATCTGTATGTGCACGCATGAATCAGAAACCCAGTAGGAGGGATCTTGATCAAACTTGGTACGCTTATAGTTCATACTTCTGGGCAACATATAGGCTATTTTTTATACAAGCTTATACCCGTGACTTCGCCCGCGCTTCGTTTTTAGGTAGTTTTTGGTATCTCTGGTTCTATTTAACCAATTACAATCAAACATACGTTACAACTCACCAAGTTTTAACAGCATGGGCCTTATAATTTCGGAGAAAAGTGGCTGTGACATACAGACGGACAGGCAGACAGACAGACAGACATGACGAATCTATAGGGGTTCCGTTTTTGCCATTTGGCTACGGAACCCTAAAAAGCGCACCAAAATCCGTTCGGTACTTTTAACAACTAGTTAGTAAAAACAACTGTTAGAATCGCGATATTTCAGGAATAATAACTCTTAGGACCATGGAGACTATTTTTGTAGTTAGGTACCTGTACCTTAATTTTGGTGTGAGGTTTTTTTTATAAAACTTAAGTATTAAGTTTTCAAAATTCAATAAACCTCGCATCCCACCCCCCCCCCCCCCCGTGCCGCTGCATAGAAGTGTCCGGATTTTTATCGCAATGTCCGGCTTTTTGTCAGGACTTATCAAATTCCTAAATGGTAACCCTAATTATATTCCTGTAGGTGTTTAAAATAATCCTACCTACCTGCACCAGTCGACACTTTAGGCAAAATGTTACAAGCTCCAAAACAGTAAGTACTCAGTTAATATTGCCAAGCTTAAAAAAGTTCTTTGAGATACATTGTTGGGGTATGATACCCTTTGTAGAAGTAATTATTTGAAAGTCTTTCAGTTCTAACTTCATCCTAGCGCTATCCCGGTTCCCTAAGTTCCCGGATTGCGTTTTCCTACACCTTGTAATCATTGTGGTGTATCGGCTAATGTACACTAACTTAAAAAAATACTTGGGAATTTCTAAAACAGCTTGATTTTTATTCATGAAGAGTGAATATCACCGCAACTAGATACCAAAGAATGATGAATGAATAGATTAGGTACTCCCAATAATGTGTGTATCGATGCATTGCATTAGGTAGGTATTATACAAAAAATGCACATTCCACGAATGCCTATTTCGCACAAAGCGGGACAGACGGCAAACTAACAAAAGTGCACTACTGCACGTCTGTTCACATGAAAATTCCGCGAACTGGTTAAAAACATGCACGCTCATGAATGAGCTATTGAGCACATCAAAAGCGCGGTGGCCTGTTGTCAGATATGCGGAGGCGCCAGTGGCGGATTTACCAGTAGGCTGAGTAGGCTGGAGCCTAGGGCGGCAGATTTTAGGGGGCGGCAATTTTGAGCTAAATTTTTTTTTTCTTTCATAAAAAAAATAATAATAATAGGTAACCTTACACCCCGGTAATTAAGACCCGAGACGTGTGGCCGACGGGGGGGGGGGTGGAAGTCATGGAGAATTGTATAGCCTACTGGCGGCAAATTTGTAAATCCGCCACTGGGAGGCGCGCTGGCGCATGGCGCGGGCGGTACGCTGGGGGCCGCAATACACAATACGGTACTGGTGACAAAGGAATGCCGAACTACCGCACCGCCCTTGCAAAACGTATACCGTCTGTATAGAGAGCTTAGAATGCTTAAATTAATTGGGACTTTAAGGGGATACTTCAAAGCTTGGGTGTGACTTGTGGAAATGACAGTGATGTAATCAATTAATACGCAAATTAGGGGATCTATATAGTAAATATAAGTCGCGCGCTTGTAAACAAACAACTTACGCACGAAACAAGATTATTCATTTCATTAATATAGTATATAGATTGATATGAATTTAAAACAAAGATTTGGATGAACAAATAAAAAGAGTAAATATTATTGATAATTTATTTTTAAGGTACCTAAATGTATTGTCGTTAATGAAATACGTGGATACGTATTTCAATTTCTTTTTAAATTAGTAACTGAAGTTAGGTACTTTGTAAAGAGATCCCGTGAGAACTAAGTTAACAATGCTTATGGGAAGTTTTGGTCAACAGCCGGTCATTGAAACTGGCAAAAAGTGCACGGACCTCACACGACACTGCCAATGAAATTTTATCCCATTCACCCTTGCTACAGAACACGAACTTACTACATAAACTATATAGTTACCATAAGTACTTATTATCTTGTTATCCAATGTTGCTAAAAAAAATGCTAGCAAGGTCACCCAAGTACTATAAGTTAGAACATAGGTATCTAGAAAACGTCGCACGGGTAAATTGAATTATATAGTTACCTATTATGGATGTCGCTTCGACAAATTATTTTATTCGAATATCGAATTTCGATCATAAATATAGTTTCTTCAATAATTCAATAAAAAATTGATTTAGCACTAACTAACTTAGAACCTTATAACGTAGAAACCATAATAATATACGCTATTACCAACATCAATTGAGTTGAATGTAGCTTTCGGACAAAATCTAATAATATATGCAACGATATTGTTCAAAGTTATCAAAATAATCGGTAGGAGAGAAAAATAACAGTGTCCATGTGGAACGTTTTGTTGTACGTAGGATATGGTGTCTCTACCTATGTCATTAGGAAGGAGTCATAATCATGACTATTTGTTTAAAAAAACACCAGATTAACATACGCCAGCTTTACCACCCGGCGTAAAAAGAAAAAGAAAACTGGTTCAGTTTCCTTATCATTAAAAAGACGGTGAATTCACTCCTTACCTGTTCATTTGCCTGTTTGAATACGTGTGTGATTTGTCTTTATGTATGCTTCGCTAAATATATATTTTTTTATTTGTCGATTAGGTAGGCACAGGCACTGTCGATCGGGGTACGCAAAATATGTTTTCGAACGAATCCCAAAATAAAATGTACGGTTTTCAGAGTTCATATACGTAGGTATTTCAGTTTCTTTCAACTTTAAAATGCCTGTATATTTTATTGGTATTTCACGTAACCAGAGACGCGGGCTAAAATGTTACTCATAGTTTATACTACTAGGATGGGTATTTGCACAGTGCAATAAGGGAATAGTTCACCCAGTACTCTGAATCTGGACTTTGATGAAGCATTCCGAGCCGTGCTTCAATGGAAGGCGTGCACAATTATTTTCACTCCGAGACTGAATCAAATAAAATTGAGGGAACGTTTTTATTATAGTAATAGTAACGTAACTTAACTCAAACGTAACTTTATTGTCGTACCATTGCCTGTACGGAAATGTTCGACTACACGTTCGATACGAGATTTTTAATAAGTTCTGCTATTAGATTAGTTAGAGTCTCAATAAATGTTCCAATACTTACTGGAAGTTATAAGTATATTAGTTCTGAGGTAACTGCACTTAAGGTAATTACGAGTATATTAAATACATTACATCCTTAGGAAAGAAGCATTAACCAATACCTGAACATAAGTGGATTCCATCAGTGAGATGTCATTTGTAGACGTATTTATTTCCGCCGGGAAATGCAATCTTTGAAAGAAGCTTAGAGTGAAGTCTCTGGCTACATCGAGAGCCAGATGTTGTTCACTTGAGAATATTGTAGTAGATAGATACTTTAGCCTGATGGTATCCTTCATCATGTTAAGACTATCTGCATGCCAATTCTTTAATTGACTTGTTTAGACTATTACGGTGGTGGATTCCGTCTGACCGCCCAGCTTGCACCAGAGCTGTCTGCATACATGCACTTGGTATTTTTCTACGGAAGGGTTTTTATGCAACTGAAGTTAAGAGCAGATCAAATATACCGAGGTGGGTCGTTAGTAAATCAGGTAAATTTAATAAGTACCTACCTATGCCATTTTAGGCCAATTTTGTTTAGTTCGAAGTGGAGGGGAGCTGAATAGTTAATTCGCTTAAATAATTTAAAGGTCGCCAAGTGTTCTAATGATTATCGAACATTGATGGTATCTTAACCGAACATAATCTACCTAGTAATTATAAAATGTATCAGTTCTTCCGGCAAGCTGTAACCATATTTCTTTTTATGCGTGTATTTATTGAATTAAACTGACTCATTCGTACCTACATATTTCATCGAAATCCGATCCAATCCTGGTTGCACCCGAAGCTTAGAGCTCGGGATCCATTCTCCTACTCTTCCATAAAATACAAAGACTTTCACTGATTGCAGATTCAGTTTAGAAGCTCTGTTATAAACTGAATATTAAATAAAGTTCAGTATTTTATCTATTCGTCAAAACCAAATCAACCTACGCTTTGGTTGTCAAGCCTTTAAAATCACTCATTGTTTGATTCATTTTTAATTCGATTTTGAAAAATTAATTGTAGGTAAGTACCTATATAAGTTTTCGTAAACTTTGAAATTACACGTTTTATAAACGTATTTTACGGAATAGCAAAATTTACGTCTCGGTCGGTACGTGCCTTTGCACTGTTTAGTGTACGATATTATTAAAGAGTAGCCTCATGGTATACCTACTATAAGTACATACATCTCTTTGAACTCTTCTTTGAACGCATATACAATCGCTTGTTCATTTCTGTACACAAGTAGATTTCTCCCATCTCTGCCTACTCTATTTAGGTACAATATATTGGATAGAAATGCCTCGATCACGATAAAAAGAACTTCGAATGCGACCGGGACTAACAAAATCTGTTTTTGTTCTCACAATTATGAGAACTGATTACAAGTTGTTTCCCTACAGTCACCAAGAATTTTAAACACATCTCAACAATCATCATCCTCTTAGCGAGGGTTTCGGTTGCTTCTAAAGCTTAAACTTCAAGCCCCGGGGTATCCCACTTTTTCTTCTTCCCGAACTTCGCTTCTCCAATAGTGAGATTAAAACCCGAAACCTCAGTAATTTATAATTAAAAATTTAAGATTGACAAGGATGAAAAACATGGTGCATTCCCCCGTTGATCATGGCAAAGTAGAATACAGGCAATACCCCATTCTTCCCGTGGGTATCGTACCTACAAAGCGACTATAATAAGGCCCTTCAACCCTTCGGGGATATGCAGGCTTGGTTTTTTTATATATATATGTCTAAGGAAGCGAGAAATCCTTGTATAAATATATTTCGATTAGAGTTGCACTAATAGTTGAACTGTTTCAAATATTCTATTCTCTATTATGGAATTTAAAACAATACTTATTGAGCGATGACCATTGCCTCAGTATGCCCCGTAGTGCAGGAATTACTTACGAGGTTAAGTCATATATCTGGCGTTACTTTATGACATAGCCAAAAAAAACAACTAAATCGGTCCATTCATTAGGAGAATACGATGCCACAAACACACACATATTACCTACGCCTTAAATATTTGCGTCAAGAACAGCGCTGTATGAAAAAATAATAGCCATAATAGGAATATAATGGTCGTATCTTGTCATAACTCCAGGTCGTGTCATCAAGTAAACGACGACCATTCACCAGTGGGGTGTGATAAAACTTCGGCAATCCCTAAGGAAATCAACGCGTTCAGAAAGGTCTTGACAAAATTAACTAGAGAAAAATACACTGTTGATATAACTAACGTAGTTGCACCTGATTAACAATCCTTGTTTATAATATCGATGGCACTGCTATCTCTGCGCCGTTGGATTAACCATTGAGAGTTCCCGAGTTCGAATTTCGGTCACTACAGTACCGACGTGAGCCCACTATTATCACGAACAACTTAGTTTTAGTTGGAGGGGTTAACATGAATACTAGTTATTACAGTTAAGTAAGGTTAAGTTTGTAAAAAAAATCGTTTTAAAAAAAGAAGCACATCCACCCAAAGTTCATTATGCATTATTTATCTCTACTGCACTCAAATATTTTTCACTTTACTCAAGGTTATAGTGGGTATAGTCAGTAAAGACTGAAAATTAACAAATATACAAGGTACAAACAATCCTTCAACTACTTCAAATCACAACAACAATGTTTAAGGACGTTTGTAATCCTCAAAGAGCAATGGCTTAGTAATATTTTTAGTGAAACGTTTACTGACCTGAACTGGATTGAATTAAATTTACTTTCAACACTAAACCCTACACACTTTCCTTGATTTTTATAGTAACGGTAATATTTTTTTAATAAAATATAAAAGGCTCTCACTGAATGACGCACAATAACTTGAACAAAAACAGCGAAAATTTGATTAAAATATTTACTGGTTCGAATTTAGTCAGCAAAACTTTTCGATCTGAAATAAACGCTATTTCAAAACCACTACTATTTTCTCATGACCCTTTGTTCTTTTTCACTACGACGAACATCAATAAAAACAAAAAGTAAACGCGCATAAGGGTTGTATGATTATAACTTTGAATTTCTGCTGAAGTTTGCATGCGAAATCTTCCTTACGTGCCGGGCCTAATAGCAATGTACGTTCGAACGAACAGATGAAAACTACAATATAGGCTCTAAGACCTGAACTTTAAGAGTCAGAGGGGGCGTTAGAAAGGCAGGCCTTGGTCGAATGATATGAATATTCTCATCGTCGTCGCAGCGCGCTGATGTGTAGTCGTAGCGCAAGCCGTCACAATCTTCATTAACATTCTGTATCTCCCTTTTTGTCTACCATTCCATCTCCTTTAGAATTTTACAGGTTCTCGCTGAATTTTTCATGCATATTTTTGTCAGAGTTGAAAAGTGGATTACAAGGTAAAATGTTGTTAGACATAAATATTCACGACTTGTCTTGTTATACTGGATAGATAATCCCTAACAGATTTTAGGTTAGGCATTTTATATCGCCGTAATGGGCAAAATTGAATAAAAACTCGTAAATTGTGTAATAAGTTTATTTCGAGGGATGTTTTGTGCCCGACAGATTTGCCGACCTTCTTTTGACTTATATTTAATTCATCATTAGTTCAGTGACAACTCATTCGCAAGAACAATTTTTGATACAACTGTCGTCACTAGATCCCCATTAAATCCTCACTGTTATTCAATCTTTTTAAAAACAAATTTTCCTTCAAAAACCTTTTATACTTTGCAATAATATAATCTCAATCGTGACTGACATTTCTAACTCTTGCTATTATATAACTATATCATCTATTTATACCTACACACATACGTACTGTATGCAGGATCGGGACACCCTATACTATCAATTATTATTCCTCTGTATTGATATACTTAAACCAATAACGATCTATTTAATAATGCAAACTCCATTACACCGCAATTCGCTCCTTTGCCATAATTGTATGCGCGAGTGTGCACGACCGTTCCGAATTACTTATCCGTGCGTATACCTACGACATGTGTAGGTATAGCTCAGAGATACGTACGTGAATTCACTGCAAAGAGTCATCACATGCACCTTAATAATAACCGAAGTGTATACGGTACCTGCCATAGAAATCCTGTCGTCTACCTGTATTATTCACCCTCAAACGCATCCGATGCCAATGAGCCTTGCGCCAGCCCTTGCCGCTTTGTACGCATGTACCTACTGTGAACAGCTTTGTGCCGACGACGAAATCAGCATGTCTTTCATACAGATACTATCCTACTTGCATTACATTTTACTTGGAAACGGATTTCAGTAACATGTTTATACCATAAAATATAACATAACCGTTTATACTAAAGGTAGGGGTTCGTATGGAAACTAGTATCACTGAAAATTCGCATACCTATTATTTTATTTTATTTTATTTTACTATTTTCGGAAAACTAACAGCTAACCAATTAACAATGAAATAGTCATATCATATTATGACTGTGACGTGTTTAGTTATAATTACAACAGAGAATAGCCTATGAGCCTAAATAAATGTCAATTAGTAGCCAATCGCGTGCGAGCGTGCGCCGCGTTTACATAACACATCTTCACAGCCTAGTGGCACACAAGCGGTTGCTGTAGGGAACTTCCACTTATTTTATATTCTGTGGAATTGAACTTCAAAGTGAAATCAACTACACAAATTAAATACAAACATGTGGCTGTTAGAATGATACCTGTAGATACCTACATAGAGCTTTTAATTAATAATAATAACGATTAATAAATAAATGTATTGTTGTAGATAAAACAGGTCGAAGCAATGAATACTGACAACGCGATACTTGAACCTCATGAAATCCGTTCCGGGGAGCTGAAGCTTGAACCCACCCACAAGTTCCGCCATAATAAGATGATGCATACTCAGATTTCACGACTTGCCCGCAGTCAAGAACAGGTCGAAGAGTACCAACAGAATCTCCAAACGCAACTTCTCGATGTGCAGCGTCGTCTGGATCGCTTCGAAGAACCCAACTGGAACCTAATATCCGCACAAGTTGAGTTCCTCCAATTGGAGAGTAAAGTGTATAACAATCAGTTAAAGAATATAACACTGAGACTATCAGATTTCGACAAAGTTCACGTCTCTATGCTGGAGCTACGAGAAGATGTTGAGAGCATTGAAAATAAAGTCGACAAAACAATTCCTGAATTTCGCAAGGAAATTTCTAAATTGGACGTCCACGTTGCACAAGTGAGTATTTCTTCTAATTCATCTTTAATTATTTAAGTACCTACTGCCCACGTACACATTGTGCTCATTATGTGGCGGGGCGCGTATGGCAGCCAGACAAACCTACTAATACGTATGGCAAAATCTCTGCCATCTCTGCCGAGTATCACACCACCCCGTGTGATGAAGATTTGCGCTTGGATCTGTTCTCATTCGTATTCCGTTCTCCAACCAGCTCGGCATTCCGTTTCAAATCAGTCTCTACCTCATCTCACAAGCCACACTGCTTTTCGTACCTACTCTTATAATACCTAATAGTTAGGTATAAATATAATTTGTTTGTTGTGCAGTTGACTGCCCAGTCGTCCTATCTTAAAGAGGACCAAGACAACCTACGTCAGTCTGTAAAGGCTATCGCAGTTAGTGTCAGCAACAACATGGACCGCGCCGAAATCGACCGCATGCTCTTGAAGAAGATCAACGACTCTGTGAACGTACTGACCGCCCACACCAAACAACACTTCCATCGCCTGAATGATCACATTATGAAGGTTAGTAACAATTTCTTATGTAGGTACATTAGGCGCCTACATCTGAGTGCCAATTCCGGTCGCATCCAAAGCTTGCACTTAAGGATCCAGTAGTCTCGGCATGAAGTCTGTAGACCTATCTCTCATTTCTGTAATTGCAGAATAAGTAGAAAGGTGAGGTTTAGTAGTTTGGTCCATTTCATGGGTCGAGAGAAAACAAGAGATATGTGTACGAATATGTACCATGCTGGGGCTACAGGATCTACTCTCATACTCCTCTTTTCTGTATAGATTTATTTATCTTGGCCTGGCCCCCCAACCCCGAGATGAAAGCCTACCAGAACCTCGTCCTTCAATCAGCAGGTGTATCAGCCAGCAGGAGGCTGACTTGGCTGCGGCGATCTCTACGTCCCTGAAATACCACCACAATAATACTATCACAAATCCTGAAGCTTAATAAAAAAATATTTTTTTACAGAGTGAAGCTATGAGCTTTAGTGGAAATGAAACTGAAGTCCCTCTGCCTGAACTTATGGGAGAAGTGAAGGAATTGGAGCCCGTACAGCACGAGTATCTGGAGCTGGTCAACCAACTACCAAAAGACTGCACGAGCATCGCCGGCCCTGAAGGTATTTACCTCATCCACCCTGGACACGAACCAGTCGAAACATGGTGCGTTAGTGGACACACAGTCATTCAGCGTCGCTTCAATGGTTCCGTAGAATTCAACAGGAAATTTGTTGCTTATGAGAAAGGCTTCGGCAACCCAGCTTCCGAATACTGGCTAGGACTTCAATCCATGCATCACTTGACCGCCGATAACTGCTCTTCGATGAGAATTGATATGACCGATATCTACGGTGCTAGTTGGTATGCCCAGTACGACAATTTTTACGTCGGGGACAGTGACTCTGGGTACATCCTTGAAGTAAATGGATTCAAAGGAAATGCTAGCGATGCCTTTGAATATCAGAACAAAATGGAGTTCTCCGCGATCGACCGTGACAGGGATATCTCTAACACCCACTGCGCTGGTAACTATGAAGGTGGTTGGTGGTTCTCGCATTGCCAGCACGTCAACATTAACGGCAAGTATACTCTTGGGCTTACCTGGTTCGATGGCGCGCGTAACGAATGGATCGCAGTTGCCACCACTGAAATGCGCCTGTTCCGCAGAGCTGGCTGTGCTTAAACTCACTAATAACCACCTCTATCATTCCATATCCATAAGTATATTAACATTTATTACATTCAAGACGATACGAGCTATATTTAATCACTAAATGTTGTTTCCACTTTCAATTATTCAATTATACCAAAGATATCACTATAAGAGAGATGTTAATCAACACTAATATTAAGTACCTACTATAAGTTGATAGACAGTATTAATGAGGATTGTAAGAAGGCTTTGGAGAGAGTAAGGGTCAGTATTCACCTTTCATTGTTGTGACTAAATTGAAAAAGAATGTATGTGAAGCTATTTTTGTGAAATTTCTTGCCTGCATACAATGGCTCACAACTGACCTTTTTAATAAGATTGAATTTTATCGTTTATAAATATAATTGGTAACATACATTTAAATACTAAAATGTACTTTTATTTCAGAGAAAGAATAATTTGCTTGAGATCTTTTTAATCATTTGTTTAATTTATTTTATGTATAAGTAGCTGATATGTTGTAATTGAAAGTAACATAAGGGCAGTTAAATTTGGAACTTTTCATCAAGCAGCTTTTTCTATCTCGAGATTTCTGTACGTACCGTATCTAACCGTAATATTTACGTCTAACAACATAGGGAGTCAAACTGACTAATAATTTTGGACAGCAATTGAAAATCGCAAGATTCATTATTATATCATGGTCTTTTTTATTATATTTATTAAATTATTCTTGAACCTCTATAAACTGTACACTGTAGGTACAGTTATAACTCCTAATGTGTTTTTGAATCTTAGAGCAACACGGCGAGCGATACCGTTCAGCTCAAAGATTTTAAGTATCTGTACAGCAATTTGAAAAGATAATAAACACTGAGACTCAAACCAGCTAAAGTCTGAAATAGACTAACACTAAACAAAAGTTTAGCAAAAAGAACTTATTAACTTTAGCCTTGGCCATAAGAAAATAATTGAAACAGCTAAATTTAATTCAATTCAACACTTCCAAATTCACTATTTTCTGTTGAACTCATCTACCTATAAATGAATATTGATGAATATGGATGCATTCCTTTTATCGTGCCAATTTGAATAGCACAAATTCGAATTGAAGAGCTAAACGGGCCAAAATACGAGTATATTCCCTTAATTTAGCATTCCTGTAATTGTTTTATATTAGTGGTAAGTTATTGTATATATTTTAATTAGGCAAAAGAAGCCATGTTTTATTTCGCATGCCAATTTTAGTCAAGAATAATGTAAATGGTTAGATAAGCGATTAGGCTATAAGAACCGCGGAAGCATTAAATGCTAAGAAAAACTTGTGGTGAATGTTGCACTGAAAATTATCTAATGTCTAAACAATATGAAGTTTGTATTAGGCTATGTATAATCTTCAAATTATATTTTATATTATTTATTACTGTATCATTTTTGATAAAAGAATGTCAGAGGGATGACTGATTTCGAAGTGTTAAAATTCCTGATAAATTAATAAATTACTAAATAATTAATTAATTAATTAATTAATCAGGAATTAATTTAGGCTTAGATTTGTGAGGCTCAAAAGAGCATAATTTGGCAGTCGGAAAAGTAGAGAGACAAAAAAAATTTTGCAAGGATTTATATTTATGGAAACACTTGGGCCGTATATTGCCAATAGTAGCGGTTACTAAGGCACTTTACCCATATTGGTAGAATATTACATTATAATCAATAAAATTAATCAGTATAACCAATTGATGTTTTAAAAGTAATATTTTAATCTGTATACCCAAAATTGGGTCTGGTCATTAAAATAAGCAATGTAACCAATCAATTTAAACCAAATAAATGCATACAATTACATAATTGTTTTATTTCTATACTTAAAAATTTTTGTTTCAGTATCTACGGCTTACTTAACTGCTGAATTATTTAAAATCAATAATCTTCTATGTATACGAGAGGGCCACTTCTTAGTAATATAAATAATGTTCAAAATTCAGTCTGTCTAGTCTCAATGTCTAATCAATCTCCCTTATTTTGGTTACAAGAGAACCTTTTTTGATATTGTAAAGATCGAGGCGAGACTGAAACATACATGTCCTACATCAGTAGGTGTATCGGCTTGCAGGTAAGGTTGACTTGGGTCCCGAAGATCTTAGTGGTGCCCAATACACAAAGGGCAAACCAGGTGCACATAGGCAGTCCATTTGTTGGCACTTTTGAATAGGATGGTTTATTACCTTCAAAACTGGCAACACCCATTATGGAGTGCTCATTTACCTATGGTGTGACGACAGCATTCGTGTAGACTCAGTACAAAATTCAATACAAAAAGTAAAAAGTCGAAAATGTAGGTTTTATTGCTGACCTATTTTTTCGACAATGTTACGCTATTAACAGAAAAACCAATTTAAGTATTGGCTTTTAACATTTTTATTTTATTATTAATACATTAAGGACTAATTGAATTGAATATCATAATGATATTAAATATTCAGTAGGGTATGAATCTCAAACCTACGTATAAAAGCAGTGAAACCTCTCAGAGAGAATTCTTGGTAAGATTCTACCCCTTTTTAACTACTTACATTTTAATATTCTCAACGTATTCAAAGAAATCTACTTTAGGTAATAAATTCTTTGAAGTAGGTAAGTACCTATAATCTTTCTTAATTTATTTATGGATAATATTTATAAACTAGCCTATCCCCGCGGCTCCATCCGCAAGGACGTCAGTTTTCGCGTTTTCCGTCTGACCAAGACCTTTCAAACAATAAAAACCGAATCATAATCATTCTGTACGGTAGTTTTTGCCTCCATCGCGCACAAATAGACAAACCGACAAACAGACAAGACTTACAGATATATTTTTATGTTCAGAATCGTTCATTACCTAACATAACAGTTTTTTTTAATGTCCCCAGTGTATGTAGGTACTTTACAATTTTATAATAGTATAGATAGATAGACAAGTTCTCCATCTCATGCACAATGCACGAAGGCCTGTGAAATTTTCATTTCATTGGTAGAGCGACTCAAAGGTTATGAATCTTAAGTGGTGTAGCCTACTAATTAGAACATGGAACTACTGCGAATAAAAAGAGTTACTCATCTAGACTCAAAGTTTCATTGAAATTGAAAATGCAAAGTGTACCTATCGAGTTTTCTACGAGTCACTCACACATATAATTTCCGTTTAGTTTACTAAGTATATACCTATTCAATCACTCAAAGTCAATTAATGAATACAAAATCAAAGTCTCTGCCTACTCCAATCGGAAAAAAGACGTGATTTATATGTACGTATGTATGTATGTAAAGTCAATACTGGAACGTATTATGTGGCTACCTTAAGAAACATAGGGCTCATTCTCCTGTATTGGCTTCGCTAGGCCGCTTGTCACCACCAGGATCGGTCTTAAATTCTTCAAAGTCAGATTCCTCGTTATATTCCGTTATAAACGGTCGTAACGTGTCATTCCGTTTTTTAAACGCCTCCTTAATAGCTTCAAGTTTTATTTTCTCTGCGGATTCCAAAGTGAATGTCTCTCTAAACTTCTTATATAATTTAGTTTTGTATTTGTGATGAACACCGTTGTATAAATAATCTCTTATGTCATACACATTTCCAGATAGCTTCGCCAGGTCTGAATCTACGAGTAAAACTGCCATATGTTTACCGGTAACTTTATCGGGATGAGGTGGTACTATTCTTGTTAGGTTTAGCCATTGTTTTAGTATATAAGCTCTTTTTGCTTGAAATAGTTTTAGCAAATACACTTTGGATATACTTCGCAACACCGAAATATTGTGGACTAGCCACCTGAAAAAGAAATAATACAAGTCCATATTATTGTAATGACTAAAACATGTTCTGCGAGGTCGATCCAGGGCTTCACATACCTTACAGACCTGGAGTTCTTCACGTAGTAGGTACCTACTCATACGTTCTAAGTGCCCAAATCACCTTAACTTAACCTCCACTTGTTAATTTTAACATCAATTATGATTTACTCAGAAGTGTATATTTTATTTATTTATCCTAAATGAATTTCGACTGATCTTAAATATGTATAAGTACATGCATGTAATTTTGATTGACGCGACTGCGAAGCATGGCCGTTGTTAGAGCGACACAAGTAGGTGCCGCGTGTACCTATAACTAATATGAATATGCCGCGGTGGATTTGTGGAGACATGCATACCTAAGGATTATCATAGTTCCTATCCGCTGCAGAAAAGTCATCTTCGGAGGTACGGTTACATTCTGCGGCGATCACCGGGCTATATGAGCACAAAGTAATGTATATAATCGTGCCACTTCTGCCGGGCTCCAGTAGAATGATATGCCCAAGGAGTGTTACTTTGACGTAGGACAAGATGACATGCATACTATAGTCTGTCATTACCTTAGATGCCCAAGACCTTTTAGTGCTGAACTTTAGAAATCTGAAGATGATTTTTGAAGATAAATGAACAATGCAGTAAATTCACTTTCGATTAGGTTTGAGGTTCGATACGATGTTAAAAACATCAAAATTCCACTTGTTTTTTATTTCTCAATTCAGTCTATCAATGGATTACACCCCTTGGATAATAAGAAGCTGGGATGAAGACCAGAAGATACGGGCTACCATCCCAGATACTGATGATCCTAAAATGGCAGTCTCTACATTGACCGCCTCAACAGATGCTTCTTCATGTCTCATTTAGGGAGCTCAAGATTATAAGAAGAAGGAAACACATGTGCAGGTAGGTAGGTAGGCAGCATTCCAGCTTTGGAGAGGTTGTGTGTGGTGACCCGAACTCATCATCACTACATAGTATAAAACAAAGTCGCCTTTTCTTTCCCTATATCCCTATGTGCGCTTAAATCTTTAAAACTACGCAACGGATTTTGATGCGGTTTTTTCCAATAGATAGAGTGATTCAAGAGGAAGGTTTATATGTATAATACATGCATCATATACTAAGGCAACATTGCTAATTTTAGAGGTTTCTAACGTGATGTCGTAAATTAACCTATTTTTTTGGGCTTATTTAGCAATTTAGCAAAAACGCTGCCTAAACCCTACGAGTTAGATCAAATTAATGTACTACAGTATTGTACACCATAAAAAGGTCTACAAAAAAGTCCGCGATGGTATATGTTTATCTTTTAGGGATAACCCACATTAACCATTTTTATTGTTTACTTTTTACGTGAAAAAATGGCTTATTTACGAAGCTATTTTAAGCAATACGGCATTAATCCTTATCGAATTAAGTACCTTAAATACAGTGTGCAATTAATATAGATCAATATGGTTCCTTACAGCATGTAAATTAAACAAATATTTTCGGAGATATTACAAATTTAAAATTTGCTTTTTTCGGCGGGCAGTACCGGTCGGACGGGGCAGTGCGGGGAGGTTGTATTGTCTAATGACAAGAAAGCTGTGAACGTTGTGTATAAAGACATCCTGTAATATATTAATTGTTGTAAAAATAAAATAAATACCTAGGTAAAAATGTAAAAAGTAAATAAGTAAAAATGTGTAATGTAATAAAAATTGTATGAATTTAGATATTCCAAAGATAGCAGGAAATCTTCATTGTAAGTATAGGGAAAGAGGAATTGTTTTACTTCAAATTTAATGCGTGCAGGCCAAGGGCAGTAATGAATGAATCAAAAATACTGGATCGATTTTAATCATGTTTTCATTGAGTGACACAGGCATATATATTTTATGCCCGTGCAAAGTCGGAGCGGGCCGCTATGTTTTTATATACAACGTTCATAGTTTTTCTGTAGTGTATTTAATTTAGTATCAGCATTGCACCCGTGCGAAGCCGGGGCGGGTCGCTAGTTCTGTTATAATTTAGTTTAACCAAAGACCATGATAACTATATACACTATATACACTATATAACTATATAACTATATAACTATATAACTATATAACTATATAACTATATAACTATATAACTATATAACTATATAACTATATAACTATATAACTATATAACTATATAACTATTTAACTATATAACTATATAACTATATAACTATATAACTATATAACTATATAACTATATAACTATATAACTATATAACTATATAACTATATAACTATATAAGTAACATAATCATGGTCTTTGGTTTAACTTGGTTTTACGGCTAGACCGCCAGAAGAAGAAGAAAAACCAATCGTAAATTGTCTTAAAAGTGTTTTACACGAGGCAAAAATTGTTGCATTTTAAAATAAACTTATTGTATGTAACTATGTAACATTTATTTATTCATTTATCCAGGGACCCATTTTGGGGATGTTTTTCTAGGCTTAAGTCGAGCAACAGTTGGTATACCCTTAGAAAGCTTTTCCAGTTCACGTCGGTTTATATCCTTCATTCTTTCAAAATAAAGACCTCTCCTGCGCACATTCTTGTTGTATAACCTATCGGTTTTCTGTTGATCATTGGAAGCTGGCTTCCATGGCACCGCATCAGGGCTATGTCTGCGTGATATGTTGTAATTCCGCTGCTTACGTGCGTGCAGAGCCTGTCTGTCTCGTTCAATTCTAATATCAAATTTTTCCAACATCTTCTCAGTGTTTTTCAATTCTGATCTCATGTGTTGCAATTCCACGCAAGTTTTTATATACTACAACGAAAGTATAATGTCTAAATTACTAAAGGAACGGTGTTAGTCATAATGAAACCAAGATAAAAAAAAAATTGGTACCTACATATTAGGATGAACTAAACATTTATTTTCATTCTGAATCCATCTTACCTACTACTATGTATTATGAAAAATGCGAATGCGAAAAATGGGATGGATAAACATTCCTCAATCATGCCAAAACAATTGAACAGATCTAGATGATCACCGAGAAAGATACTATTAAAGATCGTTGCAGAGAAATACAGGACGAAATGCACTGAGGGATTTTAATGTAGGTACCTATTAAGACCCATCTTAAGACGGACCTGGCTAGTATGGCTTAAATTCACAATATACTAACCTACTTGGTTATCATTTAGCGATAAACCCTCAGTTCTCTAGAAATACATTTCTAGACTTTTTTGCAATAGGTAAGTAATTGTTTCACTATTATAATAATACCAATAACTTTATCACACTTATCACTTAGCAATGTTTGTTCGAGAGAACTGGGGAAGTTCTCTTGAAATACATAATTATCGACTTTCTTGCAAGAGTTACCTATTTTTTGTTGCACTAATAATATTTAATCAGGAGTTTAAAATACATACATAGTTCACGTATTCGGGATAATTGTTATCAGAAATACTTTGGACAGTCATATTCCGTTTCGTTTTATTGTGTTTGATGAGCATTTTTCTGAATGTGGTCTTTGCCTGAAAAGTTTCTATCGCAATTTGATAAACTGTCGATTTATAATAAACTTCTTTAAGATGCTGCACTTGTCGAACTTTGGCCACGGCGTCCATGAGTAAAGCTCTTAGCATTTTTTGTAACTTGAAGAACAAACGTCTTTGAGTTCCATAATCACGTATATACATATATTGGGTAGGACGCCACAAAACTGTAATAAATTATATGCAGCATTTGTTGTCAAGCGGGCGCAGTATCCAGTTTCCTTTAGCACGTCAGGTGCAGAGTGAGGGTCTGGAACACTGTACAAAACCGAAGCAAGCTGATCTGAATCGTTCTCACACTCTTCTTCCCGACATGTGAAATCCAAAACCTGGTACTTTACAACTATTACACCTATCATGGACCGAACTGGGTGTGTTTAACGTTAAACTATTCACCCAACCCCCAGCAGAGGGAAGCCTGCACCAGAGCCTCGTCCGTCGATTATAAATCTTCAGTTTGTTGACAATTAATATGAAGTATAAAAAATAGCTTGTTTAAATACGTATTATAATTTTAATTTCCCGCTATTTGCTCGTACCTACGTATACATTCAAGAGGCGCTTTGAATGATTTGGGTACAAAGAGATAAATCTACTCGTCGCCTCCTTAAAACCGTAGATGGTCCGGGGTTAGCTGGGGTGCGAGAAATGCCTTGAGGCAGATTGGGGCACTGTCACAGACTTACTTCTGGAGGTCAGATGGCAGCCGCTTCAATAAAAACCGAGCTAAGTCACATCAGGAGGATGGGAGTGGGTTCTAAAATGCAATCTACACTCGAGAGCAATGAATCCGGGTCACTTAAAGAATGTTAAAAATCTCGGAAACTAAAAATGATAGGTTAATGCAATAAATTGTATTTAATAGACAATGTAATACTCCTTAAATGAAAGTAAAAAAAATATGAGTCACCATACATTTTATTAACACAAAATTACATAAAGAAAAAAACTGCTGATCTCTCCTTAAAACAAAAATAGGAAACATGAAATTTTTGAACTTTATTACGATTTTCTTGAATTTTAATACTTCGTATTGCCTCCTCGTGCTTCCATTACTGCGTTTACGCGGTTTGGCATGCTGTACACCAAGTTCCTTATACGATTTTGGGGAATATTCTCCCATTCCTCTGTGAGAGCAATTTTGAGCTCACGAAGCGTGATTGGGGGAGGGTTTCGTTGTTTTACGCATCTGCCTAGCTCGTCCCAAGCATGCTCGATCGGGTTGATATCCGGGCTGCGCGCTGGCCACTCCATACGAGTAATGTTCATCTCTTGAAGGTAGTCATTCACAATCCTACCTGTATGAGGTCGGGCATTGTCATGCATAAATATAGCATCCTCACCTAAATTGACCATAAATGGACCAACGTGATCATTGAGGATTTCTTCCACATATCTTACGCTAGTTAAAGAGCCGTTTTCTATGATCACCAGCTCTGTGCGACTTTCAGAAGAAATTCCGGCCCACACAAGTACAGACCCACCACCGTAGGCTACTTTTTCTTCGATGCATGCTTGCTTGAATCTTTCCCCTGGTCTTCGATACACTCTGTGTCTTCCATCGTGCTTGTAGAGCATAAATTTTGATTCGTCGGAGAACATAACTTTTGACCAATCTTCAATACTCCAATTTACGTGGCTCTGGGCATATCTTAGTCTCGAAATACGATGCCCACGCTCCAGTTTAGGGCCGTTTGCAGGTCTAAGGGGTTTTAAGTTAGATTCAGCAAGCCGACGTCTTACTGTCCATGCACTTGGGTTACTTCCTCCGAGGCGTCGAAACTGATTGGTGAGTTCAGTTCCTGTGAGAAAGCGATTTCGAAGCATGGTGTTCACCAAGTATCGGTCTTCTCGTGCTGTGGTACACCTGGTTCTGCCCGTTCCTGGTCTGCGTAGGTTAGAACCAGTTTCTTCGTAACGTCGGAGAACTCTTTGTACTGTTGACAGCGACACACCGACAGTCCTGGCTGTATCGCGCTGACTCCGGCCGGTTTCCAGCATTGTAAGTATTCTGGTGCATTCTTCAGGCGTAAGCGACATAATTTCAGCTTGAATAATGAATATAGAGCACTATCAACATGGTTTATGTACCCACATAAATGACAGATTACAAACAAAAGCAAAACCAAATGCTGTAATTTCGTAGTTCCATCTTCGAAAGTGGCCCTTTTTCAAATTTGATTTTTTTATGATATAACTTTACAATAACTAAGAAGTTTTAATACCTTCATTTAAGGAGTATTACATTGTCTATTAAATACAATTTATTGCATTAACCTAGCATTTTTAGTTTCCGAGATTTTTAGGATTCTTTAAGTGACCCGGATTCATTGCTCTCGAGTGTATGTAGGTAAAGATGATGTCATCATCATTTTATCACACAAAGATTGCGCTAAGTAGGTATATCGTCATCATTGAAGATATAGTTTGATAACACATAATAATACAACTTACATAGAATATTGATCAATATTATGCCTAGAAATAGGCATTTCATGTTTGTTTTTTGCTCGTGTACCTTTTAATCAATTCTATGCTTGGTAATAAATACAATTTATGATCGGGAGAAAACTAATAAGAAACGTACCTACATTCAATAAAATTTTACAATGCTATAAATTATAATCACATTATAAAATTTTAATATTCTACTAATACAATTAGGTTAGCCGTTAGGATATCCACATACATACGTACGATACGTATCTTTGCCATTAGGTTGAAAGACCAAAGAACAAAAAAATCATTTACAAGTCATCATTATCCCTTAATGTAACTATGTCCTTATAAATGTTTATGTCAGAGACCATTGTGGTATATAGTTTTCCACTTGATACGATCACCACATACACCTTTCGCTTCTTTTACCTGTAGATATAAATGTTATCACACACTAGCCTATGCCAGTGGTTCAGCCTGCGTGGAAGTCGGTTTTCGCGACTAACTATTATCTTCGGTTCTACTCAACCAACTGCAATCAAACATACGGCAGATTTTAAGTCTGACCAAGACCTCTCTAATAGAAAAAAAACCACATAAAAATCTGTTAAGCAGTTTTTGCATCCATCGCGAAAAGACAGATAAGAATTCGAAAAGAATATGTTTTGTGCTCTGAATCGTTCTTAAAATTCAATGTACAGATACAGCTACTTACTTTGAAATTGCGATATGATTGCTGGGCTCGACTTTTACTTTTTATGTACCGAATGGACGAATGTCCATTCACACTTGCCTCATAAATCTGTTTCGTCAATCTTCTTTTAAGCAAAGGACAGATTAGCAAAAATAAAATAGGTAGGTAATCATGAAAGGAGAAGAAGCGAAAGGCGTAGGTTTGCCAGGATCTCAGCTGATCTCAGCAAATGGACACATATTATCTCAACCCACCCCAATAGGAAAGATATGTGACTTTATATTAGTTTCCATCCATGTTGCAAACGAAACTAATTAGTCTCATCTGCACCCATTGATGGTGCAGGTCAATGGTGCATACGGTACCTACAAGATGGATTCATAACCTACCTAAGCATAACTTAAACTAGCATAAATAGGTAATATCGGTTCGACAATTCGAATACACATAACTACTTTATCTAATACGTTTTTTTAATAGACATATTGATGCGTAAAAATATTAACACTGAGTTGGTAGTTTACATTTTGTAAACAAATTGTTCATTTGGCTCGACTTTCAATGTAGCGTAAGCAAATTTTTCGCAGTTGACTATTGATACATTGGCCTGTTTTGAGAGATAACTGCATCATGAAAAAATTGACACGGTTCACCTTGTTATCAAAGTAATTAATTATTAACTTACCACTTCAATTATAAACACAATGACTTACATACAGGTATTACTAGACAAGTCGCTTAGACCTAAAGTTGTGCAGTCGTTCCCAAGACTGCTGTGATCCTAAGCTACTTTTTCACTTTAACCTGCGGCGATCACCCTATTACCTCAAGAGCTCACAAGTCCCTAAAATAATCTGCTACGCGTATTTTCATGACGACCCAAAAAATATTTAAGTACTTACTTAATCTTTTCAGGTTTCATGTAGGTAAGTACCTACATGTGTTTCAACTTCTGAAAATCTTTTCAGGCATTGTTTTTATAAAGTTGATAATTTGCATGTATCGTTAGAATCCTTATAAAATCCCTAGTGAATGCATATCACAATTTTATTCAAAATCCGTTATTTCAAATCTTATTATTTGGGTTTTTTGTTTATTTTTTTTTTATTCTTTATTGTACACAAGGGTTTACATACGTTTAATTAATAAGTATGATGTACAAAGCGAGCTTAACTCTAAATGAGTTCTCTCTCAGCAAACCTTTGAGTTACAGAGGCAGAGTCTGTAGTTCGAGAAGGGGGTGGTGAAGTGTGCATTATTAAATAAAAGGAAAAAGAGAAAAAAAGCACGCTAGTAACTGCAATACATATAATTTACAGATAAAAATATAAATACATATACATATATAGTCATCATTCTCTGAACCTTTTTCCCAACTCAGTTGGGCGACCCCAACTGAGTTGGGAAAAAGGTTTCCAGTCCAACTGTGATGCGGCTGAACTTCGATATTTTCCGTGGAGCGACTGCCATCTGACCTCCACAACCAATGGTCATTATGACCAATGGAGATATTGAAGTTCCAAGTTAGACTGGTTGTATGATAACATATAGGTACATATATATTATCATACATAAATATACATACATAAACATACACATACATACATATACATACATACACATTACACATACATAAATACATTCGTAGGTCAGATATTATAGAAACTATATTATTGAGATAGGAAATATTCTTTCACTCTTCTTCTATAGGTATAAAATTTTATAGCAAATAATTTATATACCTACGAGTAGTACCTACCTAAGTATAAGGTAATAGAGATAGCAGTACTTACGATTGGTAATATTCAATACTCGTATAAATAAGTGGTAGGTCTTTGGCGTGACCACAGCCGAAACCCCAAGACAGGATCCCGACAAGACGCGCTGCAACCACGAGGGGTGCGCCCGGCACGGCCATGCAACTTGCCACGGGGTTCGTTTCGCGGGCGACTCCCAAGCACAGCATGCTGCGAGGTAAGGACACCTCATTCTAAACAATACAAGACTCCTCATTTTAACTAAGAAGGAATGTTTTAGGCCCGTAGTCTAGAACGATACTCAATCATGAATTTCTAGTTTAAACTAATTTTCTTCCTTTACAGAACTACACGTGCAAGGCTGAGGTATCACGCTCTCACGATGCAGGCAATTCCATCAAGCGGTTCGGTGCGATGCTTCTTTGATGCACGATGACGACTTAGAATATGGGTCTTAGTCGCCTTGGGGCTTAAAATAGTATTATTTCAATATTAGGTACCTATAACTTAACTTTCATAGTGTGAATCGGACTCGGTCAAACGTCGTCAGTTATTATTATAAGTGTTCTGTGTCTTGTAAATCTACTAACAAATTTAATGAAATAAATATATCCACAACATATTCGTACCATAAAAGTGAGCGAATGCCAACCACATGACGGTCCGATTCACACTATGAAAGTTAAGTAATAATGAAATAATACTGCTTTGAGAGTTTGTGAAGGCTCCTGATTGTACAAATATCTTGGCAGTTGGCTAGCATTAAATATAGTTAGGTACTTAAATCCGAAATTCATACTCGGATCCGTACAAAAGACTTAGAATTTACGCAAGTATCTACCATCATGCGTACCATGAAACTGCTTCGGGTTCTTTAGTACCTACCTAAAGTTTAGATTGTTCGAAGTGTCAGCTTTATGGTGTATGGGAACTCACCAAGACCTTTAGGGCCTAAGCCCACTTTACCAGCCAGCTTGTGTGCCAGCTGACTGATAGGCGGAGTCTGGCGTCGGATTTCCTCTTGTGGTTGGGCAGACGGCAGAAACAGTTAAATCAAAAGGATAAGAAAGAGTAAGCGGAGCCCAGGCCAGGCCTCCGGGCCTGGTTGCGGTACAAATACGAGTATATGGTCGTTGCGACTTTAAGACCTCTTATGTGTAAAAATGATAATTTTGAGAAAATCGAGAAAAACTTTCTAATGAAAAATTTTGAATGACAGCGATTAAAATAACAAATATAGGTAACTACTATATACTTTTTTACATTTTATTTTGAAAGTTGTGTTAAAAAATAAATAGTCATTATAGTATAAAAAACATTTTTTCCTCTTTTTGAGCACATGAGAGATTTTGATTGCGACTTTAGGTTACATAAGAGTTTTTGATGTATAATATGATATAAATTAAAGTAAAAAAAACAGTGTATTAAGTAATTAATCGTTATTTTTACACATCTAAAATTGCTTTTATGCGAATTGAACATGTTGGTAATAAAATAACAAGTAGGTAACTAATTGAAGAAAGAAAATTCGGAGTACGAAATAAAAAATAAATCAAATAATAACGCCTACAACCTACTCAAGTACCTGGATTGTAATATAATTTTTTGTAAAATGGATGATAATCTCGATCAATCACCAGTTTTAATTCCTGTAAATGTTTAAATTTGAAATCGGTTTGGTGACACTAGGCCCCTCTGATTACATCTTCGCTGTGGAAGTATGGTCCACTAATCTAAGATATGTCTCAATCTATAAAAAATAGATCCATTAGGCAAATATTTAAGACCCCTTATATCCACCACGACAGGATCTCCTTTTTTTGCCAGGCCGTATAGACTTCAAATTCGATTAGAGTGCCTCAAAATTTAGGAAAAAATCATAATGGATTGACTTAACTTCGTATGGGTTTTGTAGCCTAGCTTGTCTCATCCGGGTTATGAAATCACTGGGAGCATATACTTTTTGGGGGCTTAATATACTGCTCAATGGTATAGTGAACACTATCAACCTCCATCATTGTATGCCCCTTTTCTAGGTAAAGCTGTTCAATAATAATGTTATTTATTTGGGCGAAACTACTCAGTGCGCTAGATAAGATTCGATTCCGATTTTGGTGGGAGCATCCGTCAGAAATAATGATAATGCGTTTTGTAGGAGGTGGTACATTTTGACAATAATCTATATATAACAATTCACGGTAATATACCATTTTCCTACTCTTATGTGCGTTGTCTAACAATCAGTCATATTTACACAATTCGAATCTATACCAATTGTATAAAAAATTAAATAAAGCCGCGAGCCGCGATGCGACCTTTTCCGCGTTGGAGCAAAAAAAAACTACTACTTATTACTCTATGCAACGATATTATAACTTTTAACAGTCAATTTAATTTTAGGTGTGTTCCAATGCATTACCTATCTTAATATATATAAATCTCGTGTCACAATGTTTGTCCTCAATGGACTCCTAAACCACTTAACCGATTATAACAAAATTCGCACACCATGTGCAGTTCGATCCAACTTGAGAGATAGGATAGTTTTTGAAACGGATTTCGACATCCACGCGGGCGGAGCCGCGGGACACAGCTAGTAGTCTCTTATGTGTATAATAATATCACATTATCTCAAAAGTATAGAGTACAATAGTATCTTCTATTCTATATGTATATTAACACATAAGATATTTTATGGAACAACTTTTTATGAGGGGTCACATAAGAGATTTTGAATATCGTTTTTATAATGCGATTAAAACGTCGTACACAAATGAGAGTTTTTGCATACGGTAGCCCTTTAATATTAGAATCAATCTGCATTAAAAAGTCGATTTCACAAAAATGACACATAAGAGGTCTTAAAGTCGCAACGACGATTATATGTTTCATTGTACCAATTGTCCGGAACATCGTACCGAATACTAACTAGCGTTGTACGTTTCACGCCAGACATACGGAAAATGTATTTTTAAATACGAACAATGAATTAACAATGATAAAAGACCTTGAAGGTCTCGTATCTATTGATTTTACGCCCATATAATATTGCAAGCAACGACGGTTTGATGTTAAAACATTATTTTAATTATTCTATTAACTACATGGTACTTTGCTTCGTCATCGCTACTCAGCGGTAGCAAGTGATCAAGTGATGAAGTAGACGGATGATACCTACGCATGAGATCACAGGTTCAAATTTCGTTAGATAAAATTGTAAAAAGCCTATATAGTAGTACGACATCTAGATAAAACCGTTTTTATATTTAGGTATCTGTGTATTATTTTATTTCTGCATAAAAATCAGGATGTTAAATTTCTTACAATTCTTTTTTTTAGCATTTTTGGTACCTATTCATATTTTTAGAAACGCTCATTTTTCACTAGTAAGTAGGTACCTACGTAAATTTAATTAATTACCTATCATAGAAGAAGCATATAAAATTACCATCAAAAAGTTATAACTCACAAAAAAGCAGTTTGAAATCCTAGTTTACAAAGGATTAAAAGTCTCAAGCGTAATCATTATAATAAGTGCTGACTGTTCTGTTCAGTCATAAACAAGAACATTAGAAATTTCCTTGTTGGTTATAATATCCTTGGTCATAAAATATATATATCTATCAGTGTAGGGGCATAGAATATACATAGCATAGGTTATTCTCCAAAGGATAAATTCTTAAAAATACAGATTCTCAAGAATAGGTTATCGCGCTTTTTGGGTAAGAATAATTATCTCCGGTTCTTCTTACAAATTGCAATTGCAGATTTTAAGTCTGACCAAAACTTTTCTGGTAGAAAAAACCGCAATAAAAATCTGCTAAGTAGTATTTCCATCCATCGCGAACAAAAATATATAATTATGTTAAGCATCGTCGAATGTAACATAACCCAAGTATATTTTTTTAAAATCTCCAATGTATTGACATAATTAATTTTTAATGTTAAATAAGTATAAGTAATGGATTACAATATATGGTGTAAAGAGAAAACAAATAAACAAAAAGAAAAATAGTTTTAATAAGAGAAATGTACCTAATAGAAAATCCGATGGCGTAGGTACAAGTAGTTCAAACGCCGCCCGCCCCGCGTTCGTTATGGATCGGAAATATCGCATGGTCCCGGGAATTATCCGTAAGTATCGGAATTAACTATCGGAACTGTGTATGTAACTACCTACTCATTGTATAAATGAGTGCAGCCTGCAGGTGACTTGAGGCGTATTGTTTCCGGTATCCGAGATACCGGAATAGGTCATAATAGGAAAGATAATTAAGAAAAATTTTTGTTATGTTTGATATTTTTAATATTCTATCTATAGAGAGATATAAGTGAAATTTAAAAACTTTATGTTCAGATGGTACTGAGACGAAAACGTCCACTTTATTATTTAGTCTCGCGTCATTGCCGCGATATAGACAGCCTGAAAAATAGGTTTGAATAGACCTAGATCACGCAGGTCGCAAAATATTACCTACTCATACTCCTTCCAACCATTTATTAAACGTTATACACCTCAATCTATACGAACTATCTAGACGAAGTATGCCACGGGCGAAGCCGCGGGGCTCGGTTAGTTTTCAATAAATACCACGAGAACAAAGTTACAGGCACATAATTATGTTCGCTTCACCAATATTTATGCCTCGGTAACACAACTTACAATGTCTTATTCAACAACCTCAAATAACATTATTAATAATTTCAACTGGTTCGATTTATCTGCTAATAGCTCAAAGCATACTGATTATATTAATATCTATCAATTTGCTTTGATGCAGGCACGATTGAAATTAATTTATGGGCAAATTAAATTACTGTAAGCGTCCTCGAGAAACACAATAATATCCTCTGGTATAAGACCCTATTGTATGATTTGACAATAGGTAACTTAGCACCGAGATATTCCGTCTATCAGACAATTATCGCAGAAATGACATTAAACGGCACTACAGTGTTTGATTAGTTTGATCACGCATGACCGCTTTTGTGCAACATATTAGTGTGTTTGGCACACTGAATTAATCTATCTTCTATATCTATATCTTCTATCTATCTATACATAATATAATAAATCTGTAACTGATCGGTGTCTGTACATGGAAGATATATGAGAAAAAAAAATATTAGGGGACTTTATGAATGTAATAGATGCCAAAACAATGATTTTTAGAATTTTTGTCTGTTTGTCTGTTTGTCCGCAAATCTTTGTGCGCGCTAAAATCAAGAACTACTGGAGGGATTTTGATCAAACTTGGTACGATTATAGTTCATAGTGCTGGGCAACATATAGGCAACTTTTTATACAAGTTGATACTCGCGGCTTCGCCCGCGCTTCGTTTTTAGGTCGTTTTTGGTCATATTTCCGTTTCTACTTAATCAATTACAACCAAACAACGAGCGGATTTTGAGGCGGTTTTTTTATTAGAAAGGACTTGCTTAGACTCAAAATCTTACGCATATATATTTGATCACAATCGGCTCATTAGAACATGCGATATAGTAAAAAAACGCGAAAATCGACGTCCACGCGGGCGGAGCTGCAGGCAACAGCTAGTAATCTTAATATAAGCCGAGTTTAATATGTACAGTCAGCAAAAATGGGGTTTTAAAAACGAAATGTTTTTAAGTTATTATTTCACGACACATACTATTGAATATAAAGAGTAACTTAGATTCTAATTATTTATTCTAAACATTATGCATATTTATGTATATCGGGTGATGTACCTACCTAACATACCAGACCAGATACAGCCACTAATCTAGGGGTAAGGTAACCCCTGGAAATGGTAGCCACTACTCAGCTTACCATCAGGCAGGGTGCAGTCAATACGGCAGGCTAAGTAAATATATTTATTTAGCCTGCCGTATTATTTATTTAGCCTGCCGTATTGGTACACTAAGCAGGGTGCGGGCCGGAACTCCCACTCGCCACGGGAGACGCTGCTGCTGACGCGAGCGGGGGGCGAGCTGACTGTGCGAAGTGGCGCGATGCTCGTCCTCCCCCCCCCCCTCCCCTTTCGGGGGCCCGAGAGGGCCATCTTAAAACCGTAGATGGCCCGGGGTCAGCTGGGGCGCATGGGATATGCCCATTGGGTAACCTTACACCCCGGTAATTAAGGCCCGAGACGGCGTGCGGTTTTAGTCGGTTCGATCCCGACATAACCACGCTCGATGGCTGACGGGTGGTATCCATGGGGATTTCCGCACGATAATAAAAAGAAGACTAAATAAATATAAAACAAAAAACTTACGCTGTGAAGCCCGGAATCTATTCTCGAACTGCAAATATAATGAATGGTTTTCTTGGCTTTTATTGGCGCAACTGACGTCTTCCCTCTCCCCCCAGCCTGTCCCCCAGTTGTGCGCTTAAAATAAACATTAGTAATAATTTTGAAAAGCGAACCCAACCAAGGAAAAACAAAAACGGTCCGTGTTTCGACTTCGTTGTTTGTGTTATAAAAGATTTATAGCCCCTTGATGAGCATATTAATTAAATTTATCGTTATCTTCTCCTTCATTGTCTTTCTTATATTTTAATTTTTCGTCCGCTCTTCATGATAACAAAAATGGACACGAAACCGCTTTGCTACGCACTTAAGAATATTATGAAAATATTCACCCGCTGTGAACGAAATTCGACGATACTGAATTATTGAATTATTGGGCAGGTCATCCAACTTTGTAGAAACAACTTCGAGAAAGAAGTCGCCCGAATGATCCAGTTAGTTTGGGCAGCATTTGGCAAACTACGTCGGGTTTTCTCCACACCCTTACGTCCTACCAGTCATGACCTACGGTGCCGAAACGTGGACACTGACTGTGGGGCTAGTTCACAAATTTAAGGTCGCGCAGTGGGCCATGGACCATGGAGCGAGCTATGCTTACTTGGAGTTTCTTTGAAGGACAAAATTCGCAACGAGGTCATCCGACAAAGAACTAAAGTTACCGACATAGCTCGCAAAATAAGCAAGCTGAAGTGGCAATGGGCTGGCCACATCTGTCGTAGGACCGATGGCCGTTGGAGCAAACGTGTCCTAGAGTGGAGATCGCGAGTCGACCAACGGAGGGTGGGACGCCCCCCAGCCAGACGGATCGACGACCTGAAAAAGGTGGCTGGGGTGGACTGGATGCGGAAGGCGGAGAATCGGGTGATATGGCGCACATCGGGAGAGGCCTTGTCCAGCAGTGGACGTCGACAGCCTAATTGATTGATTGATTGATTGAATTCTTCTATAATAGACAATTTTTTTACTATTTTTTAGTTCGTAGTAACAGAACGTCTGTTACTACGTACTTCAAAATTAATCACCTCGGAGTAATGTCCACACAAATAACCGTCTATTGCCCGTGGTTCGATCAAGTAGTTCTGCGTCAATGCAAGGGTAATATTTATGAGATAAAAAGAAGGTATTGGTGCGGTCAGTATGGGAAAACAAGACAACAACGAGATGCTTCTTCACGATGGTCAAACAATTCTGCATCCAGCGGACGCCGGTAGATGTCCGCTACCGGATGCAAATGTGGCAGCACTTGCTCGTTGCATGACGTGCGTGCCAATGATCCCATAACCATAGATTCCGAGACCGTGCGAAGTAGAGTAAAAGCCCTTGAGGATGGCGGAGGCTATTTTAAGTTGCTTGTTTCGGTTGGTGAGATGCTGTGTTTCTTTTTGTTGTTGGGTGTTGTTGAATTCCGGGTTCCTTTGACTATAGTTTGAACCTTGGATGATGCATGGGTATTGTCTTTGGAAGAAATCTGGTTCTTTTGTTTCTCAATGGTACTTTGGTTCCAGAAGATCAATGCAGCCAACCTAAAGAATAGTATAAGTAATAGTAAACCTATTTTATTTCAGACCATATTATTATCTCTAGTTTTTTTTATACTGCAATTCGTTATAAATTATTCGATCATATTTATATGCTACTAATACTACATTTTTCATATTACTTATTTTCTAATTATTATATTAAACATGGTACTTACCTAAAAAATAGAGGTTTTGGCTATGGATGCTGATTCTCGTATCGGTGCGTTAATTATAATAAAATTGCTGGTTTCTTTGAGCCCTGGGCTCTTGCAATACTGGCTTAGCTTGTTTTGGTGGTAGTGGTAGAGGATAAGCAAAGGTATTCGGGTGCTCTAAAGTAGGTATGTTTTATTGTGGTGTGTATCTCACGTACCTACTTATTAGTTCCTTTTTGAGTAGATTTTTTTAGTTGGTACGTATGAGCGGTAACAGTGGTATGTGTGTTTTGGCAGGTGGGGATAATATCATAAGCAGCCTTTTTGAATAACCTTTTACTGGCAGTTCTTATATTATAGAGTCTTTCCTTCACTAGCTGCCAATACAATATTGCAGGTCAGTTGCACAATCCAATTCTCTTAGGGGATGTTTTATTAAGGCTATTATTTTATCTTGCTCTGACAGTTAAAAGCAAAGTAGTACGAAAAAATAACAGAACGACATCAGCAGGTGGCTCTTCAAATAGAATGAGTATGGCGGGTAAAACCGCAGGGTACAGCGAGTCATTAAAAAATAACGATGGTTATTACATTTTTCATCTGGAGCTGACATATCAATTTAAATGTTAAATAGATTTATTCCACCTCGTGCACCTGGGGGTTATCATCTAAGTAAACATTGCAGAAATGCCTTCCTAAGCGAGTTAATGGAGTACCTCGACAGATCTCTTGGAAATAGGTAAGTAATTAACGTTTTTTACAATTATTTTAAAATATGTATATATAAGCATTGACTGACCATGGAAATTTAGTACACATGGTAGAGTTGCGATCTTCACCCATCTGATAACTAGAGGAGACATGTTTTATAATCTATTGCCTATGCCTATGATGACTTGCCTATTAAAAAGTGTTCATAGTTTTTTTTTTCATGGCAATGTCTTCAATGAGCAGTGTTTTGCAGGACCAACCCATATGGAAAGAAGAAATTAGAGTAGTAGACCCCAGGTTCCGCTGATTAAAACGGGATTGTTTGATGATGATCATGATAAATGAAATTTCACCATACACCATATTCACAAACAAAAATACTTACATGTGTATACATATGGCAGGCGGTGGTGTTTTCTTCATACACAAAGTTGATCGTTCTCAGCATAGGATCTAGTTTTTCACCTGAATGGTATCGAGTTGACCGAGGCAGACACAGCTCTCTACCCTGCAATATTGAAAACCGATCAATAAAATACTACCTCTATCTAGGACATACCTCCCTATATATAGACCAAACCATATAGGCCCCAGTTACCATAATTTCAGCCAGATCCATTTGGCCGTCAGAGCGTGATTGAGTAAACATATTATCAAACTTTCACATTTATGATATTAATAGGATATAATGATTATATTATTGATCGAATTAACGAATAATTTTATTTAACTACTCCTACTCACAAATTATCCTGGTTCCTAAAGGCAGAATGCATGTTATTACTTCCGTAGGCAGATGCGGCAGACAAGGAGGTAGGACATGACGGTATCTCTCGTCCGAAATGAGCTGTCCGACTGTCCACCCTACAGAAGACCGCGGCCATAATAACCATAGTGTTAAGTAAGCCGGTAAGTAGGGTAGCCAGAGCTCACTGTAACCCTCCTTCCCCCACTCCTTCCAAGCCTGCCCATCCCTTCCTACCCCTACCTACTTCCCTTTAGATTTGGCAGCGCGTGTGTGACACCCTTAGTGTTGCACAGCCCATAGGTCGCGGTGACCGCTTCCCATCAAATGGGCCGTGTGCTTGTCTGCCACCTACGTAGTATAAAAAAATCCCAAAAATAAATAAAAGCTTGCAAAAGAAAATATAGATACCGTGCGATCACAACGCCCCCAGCCAGTGACGAACGCTTTGTGGCCCTTTATCGATTCACTCGTACGAATGACAGGAATCCATTTCGCCGAACCCCTGAAACAAAGCTTTTAATTGTTAATATGTGGTATTGTTCCTTTCACTCAACCCCGCTAAATTGAGAAAGCGCCAAATTATATAGTAGAACGCTAAAACCCATAGTGAAGATCGACGCCCCCAAGGAATAAACCTGTATTGTACTATTACTGGGTTACTGTTATTGCATTTTCGGTATCTATGGGTCGGAATACACCTATGTAATTTTTTTCAAATTTTTCCTGCGATAATAGCCAACTATTTACCTTATGACACCTTTATTCTTCGGAAAAGTGTTAATTTTTATGTACGAGAAGAATATCATAATACATTATTACAAATTCATTTGTGTGACTACATTTCGGTAAAGTAATATTACTGCAAAATATTTTCTATTAATTACTGGTTAAAGCGATTACAGGTTTATTCTCGTGATTTATGAGATACATATTTTCGGTAATACTCTGTTACAGTAATCATTTGGGTAAACTTTGGTCTGGCTTACGAGGGCTGTCATTATAAAAATAAGTATCCACAAAAGTCTATAGGACCAGACCTGTATATGTAATCGTAAATTGAACTGTGGTAGCAAATTTACCTCTTCAGACAGGCAAAATTTATTAGATAAATTTTATAAACTAGCTGATATTTTCTGTTTTAATATAATATACACAGTATATATAGTTATATACAGTATGTATTATATTAAAACAGAAAACATCAAACGAATGATTCTAGAACGAAAAAATAAACGCACACAGACCATTAAATATTTATTTTCTTTAAGAGAAGTGGAGGTTTTGGCTTGTAAGAAAATTTTCCTAAATATTTTACAAATTAATGAACAAATGGTACCTATACACAGTAATAGAAAAATTTAAAACAGACGTAAGCACAATAATAGACCTCGAAAAATGAGCTCCAGCACAGAATCGAGTACCTATTTCATAACGCTAGGACAATTATTGGAAGTGGCCTAAAAGTTTTAGGCCACTTCCAATTGTCGTAGGTACTTGGCAATTTCTTCTCTGTACTTGCAATAGAGATTGAGCTACACGGGTGTCAAAAGTGGGTCGAAACGGTTCGTGTAAATAGCGCGGCCTGTTGCTGAAACTTGTCCTGCGCACTGATATTATATAAATGACAGCACTATTGCTATATTCGATTAGACCGCAATCTACTGTGGGTATTTTCCACTATAAACGAAAGTACCCAGTCCCAGTATACAACTGCACCATTTTTGATGTACTTCGTAAAAAGGTTATTGTTAGGTATGTGCGGCATTAACAAATTGCAAGGCGAGGCTGCACCGAAATTGGTAGTTGCTACAATTCCTCAAGTCCGAACATGAACGAGGTATGAGTAAATTCTACCTCTATTCAGATGGCTTTTATGTTCAAATATATCCATAACATACAGGTTTTTTAAAACTAGGCATAGCCAAAACGAGGGCGATTCGATATTTAAAAAATAGTTAAATTGGCATCATCCGAACAAGACAAGGTTTTCTTTAAATATGATTTTGATTCTCTTTCTTTATTTTTTATTCTATTCTGAATTAGATTTTATGAGTTCATTTCAAACGAAACGACGCGGGCGAAAACCTAAAACAGTTTCGTTGGTTGAGACTGATATTGTACTGGAACATGCCTATCATCAACCTTTTCCCATAACCAAGGCGTTGCCTACTGATTTAGGTACTATCTTTATGCAACAGTGGAGCAATTCCATAGTATTACCACCCATTTTATGTTGCTTTAGTGTCTGTAGAAAATAGTGAACAAGATATTGATGATGATACAATGAAAATCGTGATTAAGTACTGCTTTTGATGTTTTTATTTCTTTATATTTTTTATATTACAATTGTGATATAATTAAGGACTTTTTACCCATTAAAAACAATATTCTGATGTATTAAATAAATTTTCTTTAATTTTTCCTTAGAGATACCGATCGTAAATTTATTTACATAATCTGTTTCAGTGATTACATTAAAATATGATTACCAGAAAGACTTATAATATTCCAGTTACTATACTTTACCATTATAAGGTTATTAAAATGTTTACCGTAATAAGTCGGTAACTGAACATTACATTTATCTAGTAATGAAACCCTACATCGTTGGAGAACTCAGTAAAGTAGTGTTATGTCTAAGATTTTTAAGAAATTATTTTTATATTACAAGAATAATTCTGTAAGTAGATGTTGCTGGAATATTATTGATAGTTCATGGTGGTAATATATCAATACCCTAAAAACTGTTAGAAAATACTTTCGGTAATTTGAACTTTGGTGAATATCTAATTCTGTGTTTAATCAATGGTCACACGGCTAACTATGATCTGTTTGGGCAAAAATTAGCTTTCCCGTCGTATTAAAATGTTGTCATAATTATCTTTTATAGAAAAGTTAGAACCGAAAAACACTAATCTTTTTCTCCTGTAAAATTTGATTTTTGCGATTACCGGTTTATTCCTCGGGGACGTCGAGATCAAAAAATTTAATTTAAAATTATCACATCTTGATAAAGTCTCTTAGTTTGAGTTTGAGCTCCCACATCCAGGAGAATAGCCATCAATATCAAGCGGTTAACCCCGGTGCCGAACATGAATCTTTTAAGGTGTTAGACGATGCATTTAGCTCTCAGACATGAAACTACTGTGTCACAAAAATGGCGGTTGCTAAAGTATAAATAAGTGAATTTTAGGTTGCAATAGGTTACCCAAATATATGATCGAAATGTGATTCCTGGATAATTTTTCTTGCTGTCATTACGGTTTTTATACAACTTCACTACACAACGACTGTTTCGAATAACGTTTGCCTCGAAGTGGCTGACTAATATGTGAGTGTGTACGTGCCGACTTGTAAGTATAAGTAAGTGAGCTGATTCTATTGTCATCAGTTGTATTCTTCAACGCGTCCTGTCCATAAGTTCTTAGGTTTATGCTCTGAGCCTGTTAAGCTACACACTTAACAGAACACTGTTCGCCGAATTCACATTCCACATTCCAGTGTCTATTAGTAGATTAACGTACTTAAGTCTATTTAATTAGCATGCGGACGTTAGGTATCTGTTCAGATACTCTTGGTAACTGAAAGCCAGCGATCAGGTGTTTGGTCAGCGTCAAAAGTAGGTAGATAATCATTTTCAGATTTTCAAGATTAATTTACATGCAAACTAAGTAATTTATAATTCTTCATGAAAATACTGTTTATCTACTCAGTGGCCTCTATTTAGTAGTTTTACTAAAAGTGTGATTTAAATGAAATTAATTGTTTTCATTCGGATTGTTAAATTCGGAAAATTCAGAATCTGTACAATTATCGTCACTATCTAGTAAGTTGAATGTCAGTACTACAATTTAGTTCGAGAATAATATCTAACCTCTTAGAGAGAGTACCTACGAGTACCTATCGGGTATTATTTTTATTTTACTCATATGAATGAGTAGTTAAAATGAAACTTACTAAAAATGAAAACGACTTAAGATAATAATGCTTAAATCAAGAGATAGATGTTGTGGTCTGTTGTAGGTCCCTAGATTACTTTCATTATTTTGTATTAAGTATTATATTTAGAAATTGCTTGCGAGATTCTTTAAATAGCATTCATTAATTTTAGTTATAAGTAAGTAGTTATTAGATACATGTAGTTTAGGATAAAAATTAGATTGGTACAGACCCATATTTTATCTTGAAAACTATAGAACTAATGTTGATAAAACTTCAAGTTTAACAACATTTTATTGCTTCAACTGTTGAAGTAATGCAATGTAAGTCATTATAAAAGGAATGATGTTATACTTATATACCGAAGTGTGTATGTTTCGATTGCTTGTTCAAACAGTGAAGCTTTATAAATTTGATCCTGTTCACTGAGTTTTGTGTTCAACAAATACCTACAATTCGTCATCGAAACGAAGAAACACAGTCAGTGAACAAATATAATATGAGTTGAGCAAACATTTTTTTATGTGTGATAGTTCTGACATAAATAAGTATGTAGTTATAGTAAAGGTGAGGAATGTAGGCACGAGAGTCGCCCAAACGTACGAAATTGACCCTAGATGACAGAAGTACAAGGCATCCGCATATTATGTGGCCCCATAGGTACATTATACCTGGGGCCTTACTATAACGACCTATAAACAGTTCAGTTTCGTATGAATGAATTTTGTATATGAAGATTCTTTTTTCGTAAATACTACATGTTTTACATAGAAACACCCAGATCAATGCGAACAGACATGTACATGCAAATAAATATTTTTATTGAGCGGGAATCGAACCCTTGACTGCCGGCGTAGCAGTCGAATGCTCTACCAACCACCACGCCATGCGCCACAGAGGTCATCAAAGTGAATACATTGCAGATCATTTTCGTGACGTACTTACTTACCGTAACCGTTACAAAAACGCCTTATCTAAATGTAATTCTAGCATGAGATTGTGGCTGGCAGAAGTACCTACCTAGGTACCTACAAGAAAGTCGCTCCAAGTTGTATTTTAGCTACGGAGCTACGTTACCTAAGTAGGAAAGCCAATATTTTTTATCGATCTTCAAATTATTTTGTAGTACTTAGCTTATGCCCGAGGTTTCACCCGTGTTGAACTCAGTGACGTTTTTGAGTTTACTCACTCAGTTGACTCAAGAGAGATCTTAGCGTTAAATTTGAGTGCTGTGCATTTAGACCAGTTGACCAGTTGACAATCTTGAGTAGCTATTAGCTTAGCTTGAGAGCATGGTATCAGCTGAGGTTGTACTCAAGATCGCTTTTGAGAGCGATTTATTAGACAATTACCATCATCAATGTCCTTGTGATGACCATGGTTGCTAAAAAGCATCCGAAACGTCGGGTTCAATGTATATAGATGTATAATATATTTATTTGGTGTTATTTTATTATACGCCAAATAAATTGCGATATAAATCATTAAGTTAATAGTTTCATTTCAATATTTAATAACAGTTTCTTTTTTCACAAGTAACACAAAGAACGTGAAGTTCAAGTTCTGCACACATAGTGACTGCGCGTGGAGAACTTTAACTATCCAAGCCAGGTTTAGGTAACTTAGTAAAGTAATCTCAGCAGAAAAATCTGCCGCGGGTTTAAATCTCGTCCAGTAGGTATGTTGATTTTGTTCAAACTCATAAGATAAAGTTAGCACAAAGTAAACGCTTTAATAATAGGTACGTTCGTATTATATCCAAGTTTAGTTCGGCCCAACTTTCTTGTTACTCGTAGATAGGTATCTTATGTATGTCTACCTAAGTAATTTTACTCACATGTTAAACTTTCAAACTTCTCAGTTATGAAGTTAAACAGATTTGTAGGAGCGCATGCATTTGCTAAGGCTAGATCCACACCTCGAAATCCCACCACTTGAAAAATATTTCATTTATCGTAGATTTCAAGATCGCAGACGCACGGAAAAAACCGCGCGTACCTAAATAATTTCGCTAATCTGTCTTCTGCCATAAAATCCATCTCCTCACAGTCTAAATGCGCTAGGCAAGGAATTAGAAAAAAAACAAAAGGAAACGAGGCACTGAGCTGACTAAGCTTCAAAAATCAAATATCGAGCATTGTCTCATTGTTTACCTAACATGAATCACTCTCGTTAAGGATCAAGAGACGTGTTCTTTGGTTCAATACAATCATTATTATATATATGAGGATACGTTAAATTATTGGTTGACGGCCTAAAGTTTAAAAAACGCTGAACTAAACCAACTGTAGGAGTTAAATAGGTAGATAAAGACTTCTTACTTGAATGTTATGTCCTCGTACACCCTTAGCAACGCAATGTCGTTTTCCAGCGTTGACGGGTTAAAATTTGTATGTATGATCATAATGATTACTGTTAGCATCATGGCACCACGATCTGAGTAGTTCTCACCGACCACCACACCCAATTCCGCCATTGATACGCTACAACACGTATGAAAAGAGTACTTTAGAACCACTCCGAAATATTTAGGGACTCATTTTGTTAACAAATGAAGGGGTGAAACACATAGCAGAGGTTGCTCTACAAATATATTGTCACCGGCCAAACTATAAATGTTTAATTATTAAGTACCTACCTTATGGATTAAATCATTGCCTTAAAAATCGCTCATATCTAGGTACTACAATATAACGTATAGTCAACGTTGAAAGTGGATAATCATATCCAGGTTTCGAACGCGAGGCCCTGCGTCGATTAGTTTAGTGAATTCAATAGAAAATTATAAGGATTAGTTTTGTAGTCCCAAGTTGTTTTTTTTTCGCGCAATTTTGAACATCATAGTGACATTATACCACTGATCTGTATTAGATAATACAGATCAGTGCATTATACCTACTAGTCATCAATTTTTAAAATTTTGTTTCAATACTAACTTTTGACACTGACTGTACGACCACATTAATCGAACGAAGTTTTTCCACTGTGGTACGCCGTACAACTATTCGTACAAAATTTTAGTTAAATCTGGGACGACAGAACTTTTACAGAATACAATATAAGTGCCAAAGAATAAATATTACTTAGTTACCTCAGTGGGTTTAGATTAGACTAGAGATTATGATATTCTTATCTACTTCAACCAATAAAAACATATTGAGTGATTAAAGACACAATTTTACTTTCCAACATTTTGGAACTTAATTGTTAGCGTGTACAATAATAACAAAATATGTAGTACCTATCTAACTAATTCTTAATTTTATATACGTAGGTATATTATGGTCCTTGTCGTTACATCAATAGTTTAAGCATAAATATTTGCTTAAAAATACCTAGGTACCTACTTAGGTTATAATAAGCTAAAACTGAGTTTTCTCATTTTAATTTTACTTTTGTACCATTTTCATACATATTTGAAACATTTTACATGTATTGGCATCTATATTCTAAGCATTTTCTGTTGCTTATCAACCAGTCTATTAATATACCTATCTAATCTAAGCTTTGTTGCGATAATATAATTATTATATTATCAATTTGACTTAGGGATAAATAGTTAATAACATAATTTACCAAAGTTAACAGAAGTTATAATGTTGTGGTAACCCGGTTTATGATGTTATGATATTAGAATGGATTTTTGTTCTCAGAGAGCTTTATGAGTTAACTACATAATGGACGAGGCCGTAATCCAATTCGGAGTAATACTAATGGGCCCTGTACACAGTGGGTGAAATGGTACGGTACGAGTCTTTTCAAAATAGTACTTCAGGGTAGGCAGCGCGTGTGTGACACCCTTGGTGTTGCACACGTCCATAGGCCACGGTGACCGCTTCCCATCAGGTGGGCCGTGTGCTTGTCTGCCACCTGCGTAGTATAAAAAAACTTTTGAGCGAAAACGAGCGATATGTCCTATCTTTACCCACAGCAGCAGCGAATACCGTTTGTATAAGTGAAGATTTGAATAGATTCCTAGAAAATGGATAAGTTTAGGATGCAGCCGGGACTAGATAAGACTGTGATGATGTTTTTTGAACTCACTTGCTCAATGGATGAGCGACGGTTACAACAATATTCTTCGTTAGTATACAGCCCGTCGAGTAGTGTGCAACGTTTCGCCGAATACTCGCAACATATGGGTGTTCGCGAATAGAGACTCTTCTGCCTTTGAAAATCTGAAATGATAAATTCATCCGTTTTTATTAGTTGATGCGTATGTTTGTAAGTTTAAATGTTTTGTTATCTAACAGAATTATTCAACTCAATTTTGGAGTACTTAGATACAGTAAACGTGCATCTAACGGATCGATTTGAAATTTTATGCACTTTATCAAGAACCGATGACAATATCATAGTACCTAATTGTTATCGGTACAATAATATGAAAAAATAACTTAGTTAACAATTAAAAAAATTACGTGCAATTACTGATTATTATTATTACTTTTAATTAATTAATTATTATTATTATATGGTAATTATGAGTGAACAATTAGGTGTTTTTATCCAACTGCGTCAGCTAGGGTAATGTGTAATGTACGTATGTAGTTTTCTTTGTTCCCCTCTATAGGCCTAACGGCTTTTTTTTTTCTACCTAACGGCTGGGCGGATTTCGTTGACTAAAGTATGAGGTCTCAAATGAAAGGTATGCATCTCCCGATCATAGGGTGCATGAAATATAAACTAATTCAATAGAGACTTGAAGCTGCTTGAATCCCACAGAAGCCAGAAACAAATTCGGGCAAACAGTCCTACGCTATGCTGTAGTCATAATTGATTCTCGAACTCTCCGAAATGTATCCGGAAAAATACCGATAGGCATGCTACTTTGCATTTAACTGTAGCAGTGTACTCTTTAAACAGAATGGAATACATCCGTCATTGTAAAAGTTAGATATACTTGCAAGTAAGTGTGCCGATTCTGCTCTAAACTACTTTAGTTCTAAAAATGCTTGATTTTTTGTAGTCTGCTCGACACGCGTGTACAGTGAATATTATAGGGTACATACATTACGTAGAACATAGGTATATTTACCATGTTTAAATATAATAGTTACAGATCTGCCATACCCACATTACCTTTCCAACTTTTGACATAAATTCGATAAACGTCTCTCTCACCGTCCCGGCGCGGCGGGCATTCCGATATCGCGAAATATATTTACGTGATATTTGAAAGCTTATAGTTACACTCCTCAAGTTTGACTTCTTTAATATCAAATACTAGCTACTTAAGTACCTTATTATGTTATTTCCCCTGAAATATACTAATATATAAAATATATTATAATATATGGGCCATAATATATGGGGCCCCCCTAAAACTTTGTAGGGACATCGGAAAATTCAGAACCTCACTTGCTAGCCTGCTGATTATTGGACGGGATTAGGAGGTCAGATGATAGTCGGTCCTGTAAAAGCCAACAAAAGGTAACAAAAGAGAGACAGTAGGCAAGTGGACCTCAAGCTCTAACATGCAAGCTTTGGATGTAACGGAGACTAACATCGTGATGATGATGAATAGAAACTCGAAATTACTTACTACCCAGTCTTCGTAGTTGATAGCTTATGTTATGTAAGTAATGGCCGTAATAAATTAAATAATTCAAGCTCTTGACCTCTCCATCCCAAGTCCACTCATAAAAATTCTAGTTATTTCGATTTGAACATTAATTCTGCGGTATTCATAATTATTAATTTAGCAACAACTCTAAAAATATAATAAGTGCCGGTACTCTCCAACTCCCCCGACGACGTAATCAATCGCGGAAATTAACAGCGGAAATTAGACCTCATTCCTCATGCGGACGCCGCTGTACAACTCGCGACAACTTCTAAACTACTGATAGGATTATGAAAGAAATAGGCTGCACTTTTGCACGTTTTTAATTGTACATGGGTTGATTGCGGCCTCACATTGAAAAGCATATTATATTCTTATTACATTACCCTCAAGCCCAAATACTGAGTTATAATATGTCTATTAAATAGACACACCTATATAAAAAATCAAAAAACCCGACTGCGTAAAAACTGAAAAGAAAAAAACAAGAACTTAGATGTCTTGTGGTCTAGAATCATAACAACTGAAAAGTCGGGATCCATTATTCGACAGCCAATATAATTTTTCAATGGATCCCGACTGTTCAGTTGTTATGTTTCTAGACCACAAGACATCTAAGTTCTTGTTTTTTTTTTCTTTTTTCAGTAGTATTAGTAATTATTTTTTAAATTATTTTTATTTTATTTTATACTTTTTAGTTTAAGTGTATTATAATTATCACGAAGTTCGTTAACCTCGATCCGCGTGCAACTTGTATAGATAAAAATTTCATTTTTTTTAATTAAAATCTAGTCATGATATACCTTTTTGAAATCCTCGTGATAAGCCCTTTAATTTGATATCCATATTGCAGTATACAATAATAATTTTTATCTTTTTCCCCTTTAATCTATATCGTATTACAGCGACCATGTTGTTTTTTTTCGAGTCACCTATCTAAGAACACTTGGGTTACCGAGACGAATCTAACGATATGTTAATTAAAGAAATCCGTCCAGTGGTTTCAGAGATATGAGGTAATAAAGAATCTTACAAATAACCCTTCTTGGCAGTCGGGTAAAAAGTATCAACACACAGAAATGCCGAGATTTAAGAAGGCTAAAAATGTTACAGAAAGCCTGCTCTGCATTCAACTAGACAACTGAAGTAGGTAGGTACTTTTTCTTTCTTGCCAAATCAAAAGCCGTGTGACTACTGATCTGTATTATTAGATAGGTACCTAATAAATAAATACAGATCAGAGCGTGTGACAAATAAATAAAATTGGAATAAATAAATAAAATGTAATTCTGTTTGTAATACTAAAATAACCGTTTTTTATACTAAGTGCATTTGGATGTAGGTATACGCGGTACATGTACCAGAACAATATTTTTTTACAATTTGGTCTGTTTGTCTGCTTGTTCCGGTTAATCTCTGCAATGACTGAACCGGTTTAGTCGGCACTTCCATTGGTAGATAGCTAATGTAACAAGGAGTAGCTTAGGCTACTTTAATTTTGCTGGCTACATCTAAAACCACGCGGACGAAGTCGCGAGCACAGCTAGTCGTGGATACAAAATGTAAACAAACCTTCCTATTAAGTATAGGTCTGGCGCCTTCAAGTGGATATTCGACGCGGTCGAAAAGTCCCGGAAGCAATTTTTTTGTTCTGTAGTTGCTAACATAGTTTGTCAAATCTGAATCGTAACATTCGATGATATTAAGTACCACTGAAATAGAATAATACATAATAATAATAATTGTGCCGATAGTCGTATCGGTCCATAGATTGATCGCCAAGAGCCTCGATCAACATCTCAAGAGGCCCTTGAGGCAGAAGGCGGCACTCCTCAACACGGTAAGAACTGTGAGGAGATTCCACTGTGAGGATTTCGTAGCAGTTGAATGCACTAACGCTACGCCACAAAGAAAACATAATAATCATTAATTTATTATTATATTTTAGGTGAAAGGCCACTAAGGCGGCCGAGGCCATGCCAACCTCACTTTTTAAATCGGTACAGTCACAAGTAATAATATGTATATAATTTAATAAAGTAATGAGTGTATAGGTACATATTTATGATGTGAACCGTGGTTACAATTTCATGCTCTACACGTTGAGCACTAGGTACCTACCTACCTATTATTGCTAATTGACTGTAGGTACTATGCAAGATGACACAATGGCGTCAACCCTTCACAAGCAGTGTCATAATATATTGATGTTTGCACAAATATGAAATCTGATTAGGTAACTGTTATTCAAGTTTTGATCCAAATTATTTCAAATGAGTAAATTATTTCAATTGATAACTAAATCTGATTATAATCATCTACTTATACGATGTCGGCTCCCTGTGCATAGTCTAATGAAGGTATCCTATCCTTTTCTAGAAATGATTCACTAAAACATATTAGATGGGCGCGACAAGGTGGGAACTGGATAAATTAATAAACCATTTACAAAATGTACTCACTAGACGCCAGGATCACAACAAAGGACAACATGTTAGTGCCAACTGACAAATGGAAATTAACGTCGAATCTGTTGGGCTCCGGTTGGGCTCAGATAATAATTGTCATATTTTAGTGTATCAGCACAGAATATATAATAGTAGGTACTCGTACATTACATTAGTAAGACGCTATACGATGTTTTAGTAAAATATTTATTACATAACACTTACATCTGAAAAATTATAAAATAACCTTTATAGCTAAAATAAATATTGTAGTCTATCAACAATAATTAAAATACTAGCATAAAAAATATCATCATCATTCTCTGAACCTTTTCCCAACTCAGTTGGGGTCGGCTTTCCAGTCTCACTGTGATGCGGCTGAACTTCGATATTTTCCGTGGAGCATAAAAAATATATTCGTAAACAATTATTCTATTTCCACTAGTTTTAAACATTTATTATTACATTATAGTATAAAATTAAATTCAGTAATAATTGTTATTCAGTGAATATTGTGGTCTCGAAACGCTCACAATCTTATGTCTCTGGGTGCTGAACACTGACATTAGCGATTGGAACACCGGAAATAGTATGAATAATAAATATATTAAAATAAGGCAACATAAATCGTAAGAGAAACATGTCACATCACGCCGTGGAACGCCAGTCGGTACTCAGTACGCACTTTAAAGTTACAATAAGATAAAACTCGTCATTATATCACACTACGGTCCGCTTTCCGCCTTTTAGATAAAACTAGGCAAATCTTAGCGGGACTAAAGTACACCGGTTACTTTTGCGCAAGTGTGGTAGCTTGATGGTCTTCTGTACTCGGAGTAGCGATGTGTACGCAGGCTTGGACTGGCCAGCCAGCAGGCCTTGCTCGCTCCATAATCCCTAGACACGAAGCTGCGCTGCTGCCTGGGCCACTAAAAGCCTGTGTGCTAGCCGTAGACAAGGAATGCACAGATATTACCTGCAAAAACGAGTTAATACGTACTTATAATAAAGAAAATTAAATAAGTATTGCTGTTTGATTTTCACTAGTGGGCCCGGACAGGCGTTGTCTTGCCACAAAGCGACTTTGAGGTATTTTCTCTACTGAGCAATGTTATGTATCCGAGTTCTAGATGATCTTCGCCACCCACCAAATACTGTGTTTAAAAATAATACATAATACTGATAGAATCCGTGAAAATTTTACTTAAACCCACGAGCAATATTCGACAATATCGAGAATAAAGATACTTCTGCCAACGCTATCTCTACTTTATAAAATAGCGATTTTATATTTAAAGTAAAGTTCCTTTAACTTTTAGGTAACTACTTGCTGTAACTTTTTTCTTTACATAAACAGCATTATTAAATATTTTCTCATACTTGGTAATGCTTTATGTAAAAGATCATTTTCTCGTCAACGACGACCAAATATAAAATAACTAATAAGATGATTCAGTTCAGAATCACGTAAATGTATTGTAAGCGTAGATTTAATGTAGTTTTTTGAATCATACGATGCGTTAAAATTATATACGTCTTAATGTGACATTTTTATGTCCAGGCTGTCGGAAACCGTATAAAACCGTGTTACATCTATTTTGTCCGGGGTAGAAGAGGTAAAAAATTATGGTAAAGTATATGGGTCGACTACCCAGATTATAAAATACTAGCGACCCGGGACCCGGCTTCGCTCGGGTGTAAATTCCAGTTTTCCAATAAAATATAATATAGCCCATGACACTCAGCAATAATGAGGCTTTCTATTGGTGAAAGAATTTTTAAAATCGGTTCAGTAGATCACGAGATTACCAATACGATATACAAACACACAAACTTTACTTTTTATAATATTAGTATAGATAGGCTTTAAAAGACGTGTAAAGAACAAACGACATTGTAATTATTATAAATCCACGCCCAGGCCTTAAAAGAACTTGGTGACAGTAATGGATTTTTAAGCTTATTGACTTAACTGCTGGAAAAGCTAAAGCATTGTTTAAATTTGTTATTCGTGGTACAGATTAGGTGTATACCTTATTATTAAATTTATGTTTGATGTAAGTACTTATTAAAGTACGAAGTTTTTCTGTATTATGTGGATGGAATGCGTGAAAGAGGATAGTGACTGAGGAGATAGCATCTGACAGAAATGTATGGAGGATAATGACATGTTGTGCTGACCCCAAACCAAGCGGTTCGGTGCCTCTTTCCTTTGCCGCACCATCAAAACCTGGAATTCTTTACCAGCTCACGTCTTTCATTCCTCAAACAGTCCCGGGTCCTTTAAGCGGGGCGTGAAAAAGCATTTGATGAGGCCGTCAAGCTGAGAGCCACCATTGTGGCACTATCGGTGTTTGCAATGGTGACTCCCATTACAGAGACTTTGCCTTCAGCTTACCATCAGGCGAAGTGAAGTCATGTTGACGTGACCGACATAAAAAAAAATTAGGACAAAGGTAGGTAGGTATGATGATGACGTAGGGTACGTGACGTTATTATGAGTTAAACAAAAACTAGTTACGCACGTGGACCAAAGGACTGTTATCTAATATAGGCATAAATATTCTATTTGACATCGAGTCTTAATCACAGTCAAACCGTGAGAAACAAGAAAAATTATGGGCCTGTGATAGATACTAATGCTTGACCTTGCTTTGGCTTGCCTGACGCCAGAGCGTTGGTTGAAGAAAGCAGTGGTGGTAATATTAATAGTAGACCACCTAACGTAGTTGTAGCCTCGAAATGAACGATATAATAGACCGTTAATACACCCACCATCACTAGCATGACCATCTGACTACTGGGTCACTTTCCAATTCAAATTCGTACGTACTTTAGATCGATGGTGTAACAACGGCCGACTCTCTGACGAAGAGATATCGGCTTCAATGCCTCTGGACTGAAAGTCTTGCGCCATTCGGAGAAAGAACATCATAGCCACCATCAGCATCGCTGCGTACACGAAAAATTCCGTCGCCTGCAAAGTAGGTAATTATCGTCACAATCTATATTTCAACTAGCTGTTGCCCGCGGCTCCGCCCGCGTGGATGTCGAAATCCATTTCAAAAACTATCCTATCTCTCAAGTTGGATCGAACTGCACATGGTGTGCGAATTTTATTATAATCGGTTAAGTGGTTTAGGAGTCCATTGAGGACAAACATTGTGACACGAGATTTATATATATTAAGATTGGCTCTGTTGTTTGTTTGTTAGTATGGATTAAATCTTGGAAGCCCAATTAGAACCACTCCCTGACGTCAGATTGGGCTCAAACTTGATATACTTGTGTATCTTCGTCGTGGCAAATACTCCGATGCTACGTGATATCCAGAATTTGAAGATGGCGACGGTAAATGGTAACAGGAACTTCAAAAGTATTGAAAGAGTTTCTGTCCTAATAACGCAGGAGACGAACGTCTCCACGCTGACAGCACAGAATCCTTTCAGTGAGCTCTGGTTACTCTACTTTCTGCCGGAAACATAACGCGATGGTTATTATAGGGTGTAGGTCTGTGCTACCCCAGTCGGACTGCTCAGTTCGGACGGGAGACACCGTCGCGTTAGAACACGACATCAATGGACGACGGTATCTCCCGACACACACACACACACACACACACACACACACACACACACACACACACACACACACACACACACACAAACATACACACACACACATACACTAAGCTCGTGGGGCCATGGGATTGTCCTAAAATGTCTGTAATTTTTTTAGTTCCACTGATGATGACTTTTATCAAAGACCCCTTGCTGATTTTATTGCTACAAACTCTGGCTCTGTGCGACATCATTTGACATTGGTAGTCTCAACGTAAAATGAATATATGTATAATGTGTTACATATTCAATTGACATCACTATCTACAGTATCTGATATTTAATTTAGCACGTTAGAAAAATTTGTGGACTTGCTTCGGTATTGTAAAGCATTATATACATCGCAGGTACTTATGTGAGACAGACGATTTAATAACTTTATAAAGTAGTTTTAAAAGCTTTTTAAAATATTGAAACTCATATTATGTAGGTAGTATTTGCCTTGATTTCAATTACATTACACTCCAAAAGATATGAAGCTGTGAAAAACGCTCTACTAAACCGAACTGTATAATATGAGTGTATGTGTGTATGTGTATCAAACCCTTGGTAATATGTGTGTAATGCATTTCTAATATACTTATCTGTTTAAACTACTATAAAATTCTAAATTAGCTGTCGATACATCGGACATAATTATTTAAAAAATCTTGGGTTATGTGCAATGAACGATTCTGAACAAAATGATTTTTTTTAAATTCTTGTCTGTTTGTTTTGCGATGGGCGCAAAAACTACCTATTTTTGCTGGGCTGATTTGTGAATATGGCCCCCCGTGCAGCCAGGTTGCCTAATTCGCGGGGGAGTTAATTCAACTGCAGGGCACCACCTAAGTACAAACCAAACGCATACAAAAAATTCATTCAAATTAGTCCAGCCGTTTAGTTTTAGTCTAGTGTCTGACGTCTGAACAAAGAACAAACACATTATCTGTTAGTCTGTCTGTTACTTTGTATTTCTAATTCTATTCCTATAGAATCTTTATCTTTGTGTATTATTAGTGTAGTCTAGATTAGGGATGAGGCGTATATACTGGTACAGGTATTTATACCCAGTATGAACATGGCCATATGCATACTGGGTATATACGGCAAACTTTGATTATATAAAATCAAAGACGGCAAATACCCGCACCCGCTAGGTTCGCTATCGCACGAGCCACGCGCCGAACGAAATCATATGACAGCTGAGGCAGTACGGGTGCGAGGTGCACGACCTGTACCTGTACGTACCTATACCCGTTCGTACCCGGTCTTCTCTTCGTTCTATCTACACCGTGACCGTCGCACCGCGTAAACGAAGTCACCCGAATGGCTACGGCGCCGGCGGCGCCTCCCGAATTGTTATGGCGCCTCCCGATCGTGTTGAATTTTGAAATCGGCCATCCTGGCCTAACACGTGCCACCCCACCAAGGACAAGGACCTAAACACCGACTTTTTTTTTAAAGCCAATAAATCTAAAAGTCTATAACTATCTATAAATACTTATATTATAACTGAAGAGAGGTGTATTCTGTACATTGAATTATATTTACAAAATAACCATCGGGGAATGATTGGTGATCGATACATTCGATACATTAGTATCGAATGTATCGATCTAAAAATGCAATCAGTATTTTTTTGCCTTTCTGTCTGTCTGTCTGTATTGTGTACGCATGGATCGAAAACTACAGGAGGGATTTTGATCAAACTTGGTACGATTTATGTTCATACTCCTGGGCATTTATGTACCTATAACCTACCTACCTATTTTTAATAAACATCACTGAGCGAGCGAGCGAAGCAAACTCCCGCGGCCATAATGTTTAATGATGATTGTCGTCGTGGACACCGCGCACCCCGACACGGTTAGGCTTAGGTTAAAAGATTTATTCACCCTTCGTGCTAGGTTTCTAGTTTCTATACGTAAGTAGCTACATCATTCATAGGTATCATTAATTATTAAAATACTCTTAGCTAATAATCTTAAGCCTGGTGAAGTAGGAAGGGAAGATTTCATTGCATAGAAAATGCAGTCGGCACGTAATTAGGTACGAAAACATAACTCGATTATTATTTGATTGTTGATTATGTGATTGAAAAAAAAAAACAATTATTATTGTTAAAAAAAATATTGTTAAGTAGGTAGGTACGTTCTACAACTTTAAAGATACTATATTATTAATTCAGTAGCTACCAGACCAGCCGTCAATAGGATAGGCATAGGCATAGAGAAGTAAAAAAAACTAGTGAAAATGTTACAAAGGTCAGTAAAGGTAGCATACCCATGGGTCGCTAAGGTAAGCCAGAAAATACCTATAGGTATTTTGATACCCGGTTTTTGTACTGGGTACACGGAGAGACCCATACCTATAGGGCCGGGTATTGAATGTAACATGTATATCAGATGCCTAGTCTAGCTAGAGTAGCTAGATTAGATTCGCTAGAATTTGATAAAAGTATGGTTTGGTATTTTATTCGTACACACATTGGTGAGAGTACGAAAGGAAAAACAATGTCTCACCAATGTGAGTACGACAAAGATGCTTGTCAGCCAGCGCTTTTAATTCAACATCCGTAACGAAACCATAACAGGATTCAGAAAATCGGTACACCGCCATCTATCGAGCAGTGGGGTAATGTTTCACATAATAAAAATTTTCAAATAATAATATACCTGATAATAATAATCGATAGAAAGATTCTTCGTGATGTAAGTAGGTACTTTCATAATATCAAACTATTTTATTAGTAACATTACGCTCCGTAAGTTCAGTGTATCTCTTACCTGACCGAGCCATTGTTAAATAGGTATGGACCTAGTCTCAGGGTAGCGTTTTGGGTTGCATTCTATTTTTGCTGAATAGATTTAAATGAATTGCCTAAGTAAACGAATACACAACATGTTTTGTTTGTGGATAATGTATCAATAATATTACCATATAAAACCATTGCCCATTTAAGTGTTAGACCAAAAATTTACCGAAACTAATGAGGTCGCAAAATTATTATTATTTAAACCAAAATAGCTATAAACCTATAAAATAAACATATTGATTAAATACCGATTACAGTATGTTACATAAAAAAGTAACTGTCCTCTGAAGTTCGTGGAAAGTAAACAGTTATTGTGGGAAATAAAAACGATCCCGTGAATTCCCGTGTCAACAGATCTGACGGTGGGTGACGGCGACCCATAAATTGTGAGCGCCTCTATAATTTGATCAAGACGCTGCGCGCTACACTTAGTAAATAAAGTTGCCTTTACGAATGATCAGGCACTTTTGCGTACAAATTTTAAAATAAGGTCAAAAGTCTAAAGTCTGCGAAAGAGTTTTCTGTGCTACGAAGCATTGAAATAACTGCAGACTTCAGCTAGCGGCAAAATTTTTTAATTAACGGTAGACAACATTGCGAATCCATTTCAATCCAATCAGCAATCAACAGCGAGTTGGTAAAAGCTTTTAAAGATTTACGAGATAAGTAGAAGAATTCTAAATAATTTTCCAATTCTGCGTAAATACTAACGAGGAATTCTACGATGCCACTTAAATTTGTTTATATTTGTTACTAGTGGACGTCGGTTTACGCGTTTTTGACTAAGTAGGTAAGTATATATATTTTCGCTTCCACCTAACCAAATGTAATGAAACATGCGTAAGTTTAAGTAGGAAAAAAACCGCATCGTAATCCGTTCAGTAGTTTTACGTATATCGCGTACCAATAGAAGACCGACAAACGTACAAACAGATAAACCGACAAACAGACAAGAATTTAAAAAAAATGTTTGCATTCAGAATACTGGTTACAAACTCTGGTAGGTATCATACGCGGCCGAAGGGGAATCGTTCATATTACAATTATTACATAACCCAAGTTTTATTTTACTCGTATATCCACGGAATAAAGAATACCTACTAACCTACCTACTTCTTTTTTCTGTGGTTACTAAAATCTAAAAACTATAATAAATTTCACATAAAAGCTTAGCCTTAAACGAGGCTAGACACAAGATTCCAAAAATTTTAATTCAAAAATTTAATAGGTATTCAATTTTGTATCGTCAAGGACCGGATAAATATTAACTAAAACACGGTCTAACAATAATAACCGGGCGCAATCGACGTGAGTGTGCTATACGCTCTCGGGCAACCGTCCGCTGCATCCGGTCCGTTTCTCAGACACGAGAGATTGTTATTTTCACCCCATTCCTCTGCCCACCACCCTTTCACAATCAGTTCCACATAATTTAATACATTAAAGTTCGTTGAAATTAACTGGTTACTATTTTTTACTCCTGTATTTGAAACTTATGATTCTGTTTGCATCTTGTTCACTTCATTAGGTAGCTTTATAACAACTTCGTTATTTGAGATAGTACCATGCCCGGTAATTATTTTATATAGGTATAAGAGTGTGTGGTGCATCATCGAGATCTTCTGGGCTCAAGCCAACTTCACCTGCAAACTGGTGCACCGGAGATTAACGAACGAGGCTCGCTGAGCTGGTCAGACGGTTGTCGCCTCGTCGCCCCCGCAAATGACCAGATACAAATTTAATAGGAGAGCCATAAAGAAGAAGTCTTTAACAGACAAAAAAAACACCTCAGTTTTATTATTAGTAGGAAAATACTAAATACGTAAATGGACCAAAATCCATTTTTATCTAAAGGAAAGATGAATAGACAAAGACAAAACAGAAATTTTTATAGACAATCATAAACTAAAACTGACCACGCTCTTTTGCGGCTTTGTCTTATATTAATTAAAATATTTCCCGTTCCCGTGAGAACTTCGAGATGAATGGCATGTTTTAGCACTAAAGATAAAAATGCAACGACTTCTAGTTTTCGACCACAAACACAAATGCTGTTGTCCGCAACTTAATCCGCATGGAATAGTCGTTGAGTTGCCAGGAATTCTCAAATTTTCTGCGAAATTTTCTTTATTCAAAAAATTACAATAAAAAATGACGATGAACAAAATCCGTCATTACGTATTTGTATTGTTAAATTAACAGTGTTTTAATATTATGCATGATGTATGATACTTGTAGCAAAAGGTATTTAAATAAATTTTTGTCTGTCTGTCTATCCATCTTGTGCTAATCACATGATTTCCCATCAGCTGACGGTGAAAAAAAACATCGTGAGGAAACCCACATGTCCTAGATGCATCCGGTCCGTTTCTCAGACACGAGAGATTGTTATTTTCACCCCATTCCTCTGCCCACCACCCTTTCACAATCAGTTCCACATAATTTAATACATTAAAGTTCGTTGAAATTAACTGGTTACTATTTTTTACTCCTGTATTTGAAACTTATGATTCTGTTTGCATCTTGTTCACTTCATTAGGTAGCTTTATAACAACTTCGTTATTTGAGATAGTACCATGCCCGGTAATTATTTTATATAGGTATAAGAGTGTGTGGTGCATCATCGAGATCTTCTGGGCTCAAGCCAACTTCACCTGCAAACTGGTGCACCGGAGATTAACGAACGAGGCTCGCTGAGCTGGTCAGACGGTTGTCGCCTCGTCGCCCCCGCAAATGACCAGATACAAATTTAATAGGAGAGCCATAAAGAAGAAGTCTTTAACAGACAAAAAAAACACCTCAGTTTTATTATTAGTAGGAAAATACTAAATACGTAAATGGACCAAAATCCATTTTTATCTAAAGGAAAGATGAATAGACAAAGACAAAACAGAAATTTTTATAGACAATCATAAACTAAAACTGACCACGCTCTTTTGCGGCTTTGTCTTATATTAATTAAAATATTTCCCGTTCCCGTGAGAACTTCGAGATGAATGGCATGTTTTAGCACTAAAGATAAAAATGCAACGACTTCTAGTTTTCGACCACAAACACAAATGCTGTTGTCCGCAACTTAATCCGCATGGAATAGTCGTTGAGTTGCCAGGAATTCTCAAATTTTCTGCGAAATTTTCTTTATTCAAAAAATTACAATATAAAATGACGATGAACAAAATCCGTCATTACGTATTTGTATTGTTAAATTAACAGTGTTTTAATATTATGCATGATGTATGATACTTGTAGCAAAAGGTATTTAAATAAATTTTTGTCTGTCTGTCTATCCATCTTGTGCTAATCACATGATTTCCCATCAGCTGACGGTGAAAAAAAACATCGTGAGGAAACCCACATGTCCTAGAAGAAATTCTAAGGACATATCCGATCCACCAACCCGCATTAGGCAAACGTGTGTGGATTAAGGTCTATTACCCTCTCAGTTCTCTCGTTAGAGGAGAGGAGACCCGTGCCCCAGCAGTCGGACATAAATGGGTTGCTATTATAATAGGTATTCTATACACAGGCCTACGAACTGTATAATTTTTTAGCTCTATGCGAATATTGTCAATATTTTGTCGCCTATATTGACCGGTACTATATAACTACGTTATACACGTTACGTTACACGTTACGGTATCTAGTTCTAGTTATTGATACGTCCAACGCATAGTTACTCAATTACGTTTGCAAGCACTTCTAGTTCCAACCCGATTGATGTTGTTATAACCTAATATTATAAGGTCTGCGTTATAAGATTATAGCTTAGCGTCGCGTCGCTACCAAGAAACGTATACATCCGAAACTTCGGTTTTACACAAAATAGTACTTTTAGCTACTCGCGAAATCACTTTAATATGAAGGGATCCGCTTGCAGTGCTGCTGTAACAGGATTAAAATGACTATAGTCCTTCCAAGCCTTTATTTTGCGTTTGACAGCGGTTTTAGAATGTAACTGTTACATTAATCGTACAAGTAAACTTGGAAATGCATGGCCAAGAAATTATATAAACTGGTAAATCCTATGTATCTACCCTATTAATAACTCATTTTGAAAATTAAAATGCTATAAATGTCCCGGTTAAATTATAAACTGCGATAATTAAAACCGTTTAAAAAACACATGTCTAAAAACGACTGGAATTTTTCTTGTATTTTGCACAGATTTGACCTACATACTGTATGATACAAAAATATCCTCGAAAACTGGCGAGGAATATATTTTATAGTAAATTCTCAACTAGGTAGGTAGGTAATGTTCACCACAGTTTTGATGGGTCCCGGGTGCAAATCCTCCGACTCGGAACTACCAACGTAATAACACAAGCAATTAGACTTAGCTGGAGGGGTAAGAGAAAATACTGGTAATTACAGTTACAACTACGCACTAATAGTCCTTCTTTCCATCAGCGGTAAGTGCCACTAGGCGCCTTAAAATGCGAAAAAATTGGGTTAATAAACTTATTTTCTGAATCTTGATTAGACTTTTCCCACTAGTCATGAAACAGGTAGTCTTCCCATATAGGGGGATATCCGTCAACAGAGGCACAGGTGGACCACAGGCTCCGCCATCTTGGGCCAGCTAAGTGGCATAAAACGTTCTGAAATTCACTTACCCTCGATTCAAATATCTTTGTCTGCGCGACGAGGATTACGATTAAGTTGCCAAAAGCCACCGACACGTACCAAGCAGCTATGGTTATTGTTTTCATACTTTTCGGGGCCTGGAAAAAGTAACAATCATGAATTTGACGTTGAATTCAAAAGAAAATTTTCCTGCTGGTACTCGATTACGGATCCTTTTCTCGACTTTCGGGTACAAGCCGTCTGACGTCCCAATCCTGAGAGCCAAGCCTGCCCTAGAGCCACAGTAACTAGTATGTGAGATTTCCTTGAGCCTCAAGGATCATGGTAAGGGCCTTTACACCTTACGCACACTACACATACAGCTATAGTATTATAAACTCGTTTGTTTAGCTCACCTGAGTGAAAGAAAACTCAAGTCCAGATACCGCGAACATAATTTCTGCCACAGACACGAGGAGATACTGAGGAACTATCCACGCAAGGTGCATCTCGTTCGGTGGGTTAGGTGCGTGGAGTACGGCTGCGTCGAGTCGACCCAGGCGCTCCCGTAAGCACAGGACATACACGCCCCCTGGTCGAACATACCCTTCACCGGAGCCGGACACCTCGCCATCTGCACTCACGGCTCGCCACCTAAACCTGTAGGTACAAATTTGTTGATTGTCTAGCTGTGACCGCGACTCCGCCCGCGTGGATATAGATTACAGCTTTAATTTTTTTACGCAGTATCTTAACTATTTTTATAAAATCAAAGACTTTTCAGACGTCCTGTCTGAAAAGCCTACAGTCCGAAGGCGATGAAATATATTACCAGGAACGTTACACTTACTTCACAACATTAATCCCGGTAAAGCTTACACTTTGGAGCCCGAAGTCTGCATTGCTACTCCTTTTCACGAATAGTTTATATTGGAATTTATGAGAGCGACAGCCGTCTGACCTCCCAACTCTGGGAGAAATATCTGTGCTTAATCGTTGTTCCTTAATCATCAAGTGATTAGACTAACTTTGTCTACGACCATGGTGGAGAGCCCAAATACCTGCTTAAAATCTCTGTCAACACTACTATAAATCTAATGTTTGAAGACATTGTCCTGTTTTGACTATACTTAATGGTCACATTAACTATGAGTTTTACATTTCCACGTAATATCCGGCTGTAAAGCGAAACGTGCGTTCAATGCAATGAAAACGTCATCACCAGAGATTGGATCGCATATAGTTGCTAGTTGAACAAATTTACCTCTTTGAAAATCACTCTTTCTAAAGGAAATTGTAACGTAACTATCTATAGGTATCTATACAAATAAATGAAATTAAAGTGTCTGTTTGTAACATTAAAATAACCTTTTTTTACTAAATGCATTTGGATGTATAATACGGTACATCCAAATGCACTTAGTAAATAACCTATACATAATATTACTATACTAGTGGCCCAGGATCCGGATTCACCCGGGCATGAATTCTTAAAAAAATCCTATAACCTGATTGCAGCTTAGTATTGCTTAACTTAAGCATTTTCCCTACTTCTCGTCTCTACCCTTATTTGCCTTGTAGGGGTGTAATTTTGAAAAACGTTGAAACCCGTGTTCATTCATTTGTAATCAGAAGTAGGTGTATGAAATTTCATTAGTCTAGCTTTGAAAATGACTGACTTTCCATACAACCCGTCATCGCCTATTTTACCCCTAAGTGGTGAAATTCAAAAAACGCTGATACACGTGTACATTTATTTCTAACCAAAAATCGTTACATAAATTTTCATGCTTCTATCTAAAAAACTAACGAAGTTCCCATATAAATTTTCAACGTGCTCTCCGAGGCACTAATATAGAGTGCGATAAATACACACATAACTTCGAAAAGTCATTGGTGTGTGCCTCTGAGAACTAGTGAGAAAAAAAAGTCCCATTAGTTCTACCGTAGAACTGTGCAGTAGAACTATCGGGAACAAACGTGGTGAACCTGGGATCGAACCTGAGAGCTCGTCTCAGCAGTCCATTACCCAAACCACTAGGCTACCGCGGTTCACGCCGCCGGTAGCCTAGTGGTAGTGGTGGCGGTAAGCCGGCTACTAGTTAGATAATATAATAGGTTTTATGATGCGCTGCCTGTTGCAAAAAATCACACATGGTTAGGTGCCGCCATTTTTGTGTCACCGTCTCGTCTCAATGAGTTCTGTCCGTAGGATTATACGTTCATGGTAGTAAATAAAACAATCCGGTTAATAAGTGCAATATGGTTTTAACTTATCATATTTGAATGTATGTAACATCTCAAAATAACCAACGCATACCTAATTGGTAGATACTTTGCTATTCATATCGCAAACTGATGCTGTTTTAACCGCTTCGGCCGTCTATGTAACCGTAGTACCTACAACTTCCAAGAAATGTGACTTCAGTAAATTTACTGGAGTAACTCTGCTCAAGTATAAGATTTCAAATTACTTATCAGTATCTCTTGACAACATCTCTTTGACATGCTTCAGTTACGCGCAGCTAAAAGTCATTCTACCCGTATGTGTGAGCGGTTTATTGTTGCAGGCATTGAAAGTTGTAAGACTTTGTTGGGTTTCTTTTCTAATAGGTATAAGGAAAGCTTTCAAACCTCACTCGTCTAGTGTTCCGATAAATTGTTTGTTTACCGCGTGTACCTAGCTGAATATTGTTTGAAAATACTGAATTAGTTTCAAATTATTCTTTGAAACTTCTCTAAAATGAAATCGACTTCGGGCCGATTAGTGAAACCTTTTTTTGAACTATGCTAAACGATTGCCAAGCACATTCGGTTGTAGTGTAGTTATCATGAAAGTAATTTTCTCGTGTGCCTAGATAACTCTTTATTTGATTTTAGAGTTATTCCTTCCTTGGTTGGTTGGTTTTAGAATTTTTTATAACTAACTGAGCAAAGAATAAGTACCTAATAGTACCTTTGAGGCTGAGCGCTCATTAGAAACAAGACAAGACAGTCTCGACTATTATATGGTGCTTAAAATAAGAAAGTACCTACGCAGAGTTCGTACAAAACTGTTTCATAGATAAAGCTGTCGAGTACATAGGTACCTACAAGATCTGCACGCCAAAAACTGTCTTGTCTCTATTCTGCACTCATCCTAAGTTGCTCTCATCGTTCGAACCTTTTCTCAAACTGGGTTGGGGTTTTAACATGACTACCTCCACGACCTACTGGCGATATCAGTTTTGTAGTTAGACCAGGTTACCTGGTTTTTCAGACTCGAATTACCCGTAAATAATGCCACAGATGTTTGAATCACAACCGGGACCAAAACGACGACGGTTTCAAGGTGCTCCCCGAGGCACGGAGGGCTCTAAGAATAGCTTAACACTCTTCATCACTTGGCATCGTCGTTCCATCCGAGGCTTTCACCTGGCTGCTTATCGGCATATGGTTAATGGTTACTAAAAAAATACTGACTTGCCAGACTGAAGGCACATGTACGCAGATTCACCGATGTGGTCCACCGGGGCGTCAGAAACGTAATAGATGTCGCTGAGTCTTTTTTCAGTCTCCACCACAATCGACACGTTCTTATTAGGACCAGTATCGCCTACATACACCACTCTGTAAGAAAAAAGTTACCTACTAGGTAGATAGCGCTAATTAGACCCTAAGTAAGCAAAGCCTTTTTTGTGCAGAAATCCTCACGCATGTCACCCCAGCAGGATGCGGGGGCGGTTATGTCGGACTTGAACCGACTGAAAACGTACGCCGTCTCGGGTCTTCAAGCGCTGGGGTGTAAGGTGACATAAAAGGCATTGGGCTCGCACCCCGGTAGACTCGGGCCATTTCCGGCTTCGAGATGGCCCTTTCGGGTTTGGGAATCAAGGAAATAAGCTTAGCCTGACGGGTTATTAACGGGCCTATTACGGGTTCTGATAAACATACATTTTCCTCTATTTTTATTCTCAACCCTCCAACATAAATTATTGATGATTCAAGCATACAAATATTTGCACTGAGCGGGAATCGACAAAAGATTTATACAACTCCGGAAACGTGATAAATTACCGCTGAAACAGGTAATACGAGTAAAACAAATTCAGTTTGCGATCGGCCTTCATTTGTTTACACTCGAGCATTGTACTCGTACTGCTTGCGTTTAATTCGCGTCGCATCGCTTCTGTAAAACTGCACAATTATCCACAAAACGCTCAGAGCAATTATAAACCATTGCTTTGAGACAAAACGTGATCCAAATCGATAAAGCCGTTTGTCTACAACACGTGCGACATACAATCTCCTCGGCAGCCGGATTACTTACATAACAAATATTGTGCTGTTTCATCTGATTGTACCTAATTTCATCCAAGTTCATTCAGAAGTTTTTGCATGAAAAGTAACAAACATTCATACTCACAAACTTTCACGTATATAGTATTAGTAGAAAGTAGGATAAGGTGTTTGTAGGGCCTCACCAAGATCTTCATAGCCAAGCTAAGTGATCATGATATATATTTAGAAAGTGACTTAGCTTACCTACCAGTTACGTATACACGATGAACTAACTGTAACTGTAAGTGTAATACTTTTTTAAAGAATATAACACAGGTACCTACATACACAAATATGCTCATGCCTTTTTCTTTCCGGGGTAGGCAGAGACAACAGACCGCCATCTGCCTCTGTCCTGACATACTTCACGCGCTTCCTTTACACTGTCATGCCTTTCATGCAAGCCCGCCGGTTTCGAGTGCTTTTGAACAGCCCTTATTGCGATGTATGTTAAAAGTACTGAACGGGTTTTAATTTGTTTTTTTTTTATTAGTAAGATTTTGAGTCTTGGTTAGACTCAAAATCTTACGCATATTTGATCACAATGCAATCGGCTGATTAGACTCCAGACTATAATAATTTATCTTTGTGCCTTCAATCAAATCCACTTTTTCAATCTTTTACAATCACTAAATTCAGACCAAAGTAACCCGAATTTACGGAATTTATCTAGAAGCAAAGCAGACTGATATGGGGTTTGCACGAGTCAATAAGCTCCACGATTATTACCGAAAGTCAACCGTCTAAATGGACATTCATTTAGGTTGCAAGTGAGTGAGTAAAGCCTCTAAATTAGTTAGCATCCGACTTCGTTAAAATTCCCCCTGTAAACTCCTGTTAATAGATAATAATAACTACTAACTTTAATTTAGGTTTCCCAGTCAATGACTTCGAAAATGCGTTCGGGTCCATAAAATACAGAGATATGTGATCATCTGAGTTTTGTCCAATCACGATAGGCATGAACTGAAAATGTACATAAGACGTTAGTTTCATGACTAAATTTTATTACTTAAGGCAATCATATTAATTTACACAATAAGTAATAAGCAAATATTAACCATTCCAGCTACAGTTTTCAACTCCTGTTTGATAACACGCTTCTTCATGACCCGTCCTGCGCAACTGACGGAGCAGGAGGTCGTGAGCAGATAGCTCCGGTGCGGGAGGGGTGTCATCAGCGCGGTGCTATGCGGTTCCACGGTAACGACATCTGCACCGAGCACCGCCACGTCTACCTTACAAGCCAGCGTGTTCATTATCACCAGCCCCGTTTGATGGTGCCTTGGTACTTGTAGCGTGGACCGCTGGTAAAATCAACACCGTAATTTGATTTAAATGGAAACCTTGTGAAAGCACAGGACCAGTGGCGGATTTACAAATTTACCGCCAGTAGGCTCTACAATTCTCCATGACTACCCCCCCCCCCCCCGTCGGCCATCGAGGGTGGTTATGTCGGGATCGAACTGACTAAAACCGCAAGCAGTCTCGGATCTTAATTACCGGGGTGTAACCGTGTAAACCGTTGGCTCGCGGACAGACAGCTCGCCCCGACACGTCGAGAGCCTCGGTGCTGCCCTCTAGAGAGCCACTCCCACCCCAGCCGGATTGGCCGAAGGCAGCAGCATCTCCCGTGGCGAATGGAAGGCGCTGCTCGCCTCCGTTGCCCAGGTGCACCACGTAGAGGTTCTGACTCGCACGCATCCACGGGTACCCCTCATCGAGACTAAACGGTGAGGTGGTTATGTCGTAATCGAACCGAATTAAACCACACTAGGTGTTAGCGTACCGTCTAGGGTACCTACAACGGGGGGAACCCGCGTGTACCCTAAGGAAGGAAATTCCCCAGAAACCCCACCAGGCATTGACCATCCATCATGCAACAGGCGGCCTCACCGTAAATGCAGGGAGACTAGAACTAGACTAAAACCGCACGCCGTCTAGAGTCTTCTGACGCCAAGGTGTAAGGTGGCCCATAGAGCATTTCCCTCGCACCCCAGCTTGACCCGGGCCATTTCCGGATTCAAGATGGCCCCCTCGGGTTTGGGAACCACGGTATTCGCATTCGGGGGGGGGGGCGTGCTTGTGCACGCTGCCGCCTTGGTCTGCTTCTGCTAGGGTGACAGACGGCTCCACCCGTCACCCCCAGGCCTGCGCTCATAGAGGACGGAAGTCATCAGACCTCCGCACGTCACCGTCCGGGTGAGCTCTGTGCAGCCTCTCCCGAACCCATTCCGCCGCCTCCTTCTCGAGCATCACTTGCTCGCAGTATGAGGCGGCGACTGACCACGCGTAATTGTGACGTGCCCTAGTGAAGAGTATACCTGCTATTGAAGAGCTAAAAACAGCGGCGCGTACTAATTAGAAGGTGGATTAAGATATGCCTCTCCAAGAAAACGCTCCCTAAAACTCGTTTGTGTATATAATAAAGTTATTTTTTTTATTTATGAAAGAAAAAAAATTGGGGTCAAAATTGCCGCCCCCTAAAATCTGCCGCCCTAGGCTCCAGCCTACTCAGCCTACTGGTAAATCCGCCACTGCACAGGACCTTTTCAAACCTGAGGCCCAACAATCTCATCTGCATGTCGGTGCGATTGCTTAACAACTAACGAGGTTCTGGCGCAGGTTTTCCTCTCAGAGTTGGGAGGTCAGACGGCAGTAGGTCTCAGAAAAGCCATATCAATCACCCCCGGGCTCCAAAGTGCATAGTCTGGATGCAACTGAACAATTGCTGTAAGGATGATCTTGTGAGACAAAAATTTCCTATATAAAAATATTCAAAAAAAAAATTTCATTGCCTTACTAGCATCCTATCCTCGGTTTGCTTGGGTTTAAATAGGTATATGAGTTGTTTTATGAGTGATTTTGATCTCACTGGGATGCCAAAAACCGAGTGAACGAGTGAAGTACCTACAGTAGGAATATGACCCCAAACTTTAAAGTAATGTAACCAGTTGCAGTTGTAAGCTAGGTTGATGATTATTTGTAAAACAAACACAAACCAACCAATGTCTATAACAAACTTGTAGATAGGTATTATTATGTACCTACTTACGTACCTATGTATATCAATTCGTACACAATATAAGTATTACACAAACATAGCCTAGGGATGGAGTTCATTGCCACACAAGCAAACTCCAATAAACGTCGCATACTCACAATGAAAAAGCAATTTATTTTTGATATAGAGGCTGGTAACAAAGCGTCATCTATTAAAAAGTAGAAAACGCAATCCATGTTTTACATTGCGAGCATATATGTCAAATAATATGTTTAGGCGCGTATGTAGCGTGCATTGTATATCGTATTGTAAGTTGCTGCAATAATAACTTTCAAATTTGAAATTTCAATGTATAGTGTTTTATACTCGTAGGTATACGGGAAAACAGCAGAGCTCCAATTTTAGTTACTGATAAACGAAAATGTGAAGTCTATTAATTACAAATATTGCGTAGGTAGTAAGTAACATACGAGTATGAAGTGATGCTTACAGTCATGAATGAACCCAAGCCTAACCTAATTATCGGCTGATATAAAGCTAACTTGGGAAGGTTTTGGAGTAGTGGGGCCCACACTGTTCCAAAATCTTGCCAAGTTAAGTGCCGTGCACTATATGTATGCTGTGGTGTAGTCTTTTCTCTCGAAGTTTAGCAATCAGACATGCAGTCGCTTCGTAACAGTAAAAAAATCCAATCATCAAAAATTGGTCGGAGCTCGGGCTCCGTAGTAAAAGCCTCGGATGTAACTGGTGCCATTGCTAAGATAATGACGATGACTTCGTATCAAAACACAGATTGGTACGTACTAAAGTAATATTAGTTATTCTGAGAACTACAGAAAATTATTCAAGGCCTGTCACGTAGGTCACAGGCCAACGAGACCTTGCCTGGCATTGATTATACAGCCACAGTAAATCACAGAACAATATTACAAATAGCACGGCACACATAATCAAGAGATCATCATTATAGGATCCGTCCGCGAAGCACTTCGGAGTTAATGGGTCCGCTGTTATACTCTCTCTCCAGATTTCGCTTATCTTGGCTTTTACGGGGTACCTAACAGGTACCCGGGATCCTCCACAACAGGTTTACCTATAATACGCATGTGGGCGCCCGCACGTCGTACAAATCGTACGGATTTGTTTGCAAGATCTTGTGTAAATTAGATACCAAATGCGCCCGAATTCGCACACGCGCAAAGTGCAACTCCGTCGGTTCGATCCTGACAAAATTAAACGACCTCACCGTTAGCATTAGCTCCACTGATGTGGCTGACGTCATACTCAAAGGGGGTTACCATAAAAAAGGAGATTTTTTTTTACCAAATGTATCAATTAGAATCTGACAAAGTGAAAATTATTCCCCCCCAAAGACAAAATAGCCTCGGGCAAAATGAAAGCTAAAAGTTTATCGGTGCCTGCGGTCTCCGAAACAAGCACGTGATATAATTTAGGACAATAATGAAGCATTCAAAAACTCCGTTTTCCCAGTTGTATTGAAATGAAAATATTTTGTGCAAGGGTTGTGCTGATTTCAAAAGCTTGTGCCGCTTTTTATTTGTGCTACAAGATTTTAAAACACTAACGCATTGTCATCCTAACTAAATGTAAAAATACCTCGATCCCGATTTGTAGAATACCAGCGGCTACAAACGCAAGTGCTGCAAGCATGCCTCCAACGAACATCTTCTGCAGTGGTACCAGGTCCGGCAGCAACGGCCACGCTCCACCCGGGCAGAGTGGTATCATCAACAGCACCATGGCCGGATTCATTACTTGCAACTGGTCGGGCATCAATGTGATGCCGAACACTTCGCTCCGTAGCCTAGAGGCTTGGAAAGTCCATCGTGAACCCTGGAATTTATTTGATGACCTGTGACTTGTAAGGCGTGCGGCATACTGTTCGACTGCTCAGAGGTACCTACTACCTAGCGCAAATGAAAGCTATGAACCCAATTTGGTTGAACATTTTTTTACAAGAACGCTGAAGTTCTTTAACTCAAATATTAGAGTACATTTTTAAAATAAGAAAATCTTTACTTTAAATAGAGAGTAAATTAAATAGGCGTAAATATTATAAGTATTATAGAAAGTAAAAAAAAGGGTACCTACCAGTACCTACCTACTCTTTATTGCACGCCATTAAACAAAACACGCCAATTTTGTGGACATAAGTGTACGGTGAGCCTTTATTTTGCCTTTAAGCGTTTTAAAATGGGAAAATCGTTCGTTTGCTTATTTATAAACCGGTGCCTCCAATTAGTAAAAAAATAATAGGTTTGTGCAAAAATTCAAATCTATCTCGATTTTATCTGATCTAAACATTTCAAATTGTATGCCTAATAGTCACAAATACCTTATCAACTGGCACAACATTAATATAAAGATTAAAAATATTTTGGCTTACCATTGTAATGATTGTAATGTTACTTTACTTTAATGTCTTATTTAACAATCCGTTTTCAGTAACAAACATTATAATCGATGATCGGAAAGGACAACCCCAACTCTCATACAATCTTGGGCCTACACGTACAGGGTTGAAAATTAGCCAATATTTAGACCATCTAAGGACATTTTGTTTGCCTAATTTTCACGACGATTCACAATGGCCAAGTTTGTTAAATCGAGCATTGTTCATAGGTTTATTTAGGTTATGTTGTAATACATAATTCCAGTTTTAAAGCCAAGGTCTACAAATGTAGCAAATAACGGTGTCCGGTAATCAAGCAAGGGTCAATAAGTTCGAAAATCATATAATTCACAGAGTAAAAGCAACAAAACAACGATCTCAAAGAGCCGAAGGAAAGCGAAGCGAATGAATTGTTTGTTGACATTTACAATGACAGGAGTGAAAATGACATTTTTTTTTTTATATTTGCTCATTTCGGAACAGGCTAAGGTTCTATAACCATATGACGTTACAGATAATTATGAATTCTATAAAATCAATTATTTATAATCGATATTTTGACTTCCATTATGAAAGAGACTGGTGTCTTTCTGATTAGTTAACTGAATAACGAAAATAAAGATGCTACATAGCTATTTTGAAATCATTTAAATTATAAAGCCACGAATTGACAAATTAAATTAATAGTTATTAGTTATCGATTTGTTTACAAAATCCAATCGATAAAGTAAGCATTATCATAGCGCATTTACGAAGATCGGATTAAGTAAATTCAACGTTTACGAAGCTTGTTGATGAATGAAAATCACATTTTAAAACTTTTGTCGCACTTGGCCATTGCTGATTTTAATGAGGTCTAAACAAAATTATAACACAAAATAGACGAATTTTTTGAGGTAGGTTTGATGTCTGTACACTCGGGCCCAAAATGGGGTATCTCCTTTCGGCTGCGATGATGACTGTTATCAACTATTAACCCAAATTATTTCAAAGAAGTGTTCCTAATAATATCTTTTTCATACACTACTACTACCAATAACCGAAAAATCCAAACCTGCTGATCGAAAAGTGACCAGAATATAGGCACTGGCAGATACAGATACAGAATGGAGAAGACGACCTTCATATCGGCGATCAGCTTTTCACCGTATTCTTCTACAGCATAGTCCAACCAGTGCTCGCAACGTGGCCCATCCGTCCTTGAGTTGTGCTTGATACGTTTCATGAATGCGAACTGTAAATTCGAACCTCGGCTTGCATGAGAGGTTTAATGACATTAGAGGAAAATCGTTTATGAAGAAAGACAGAAACGGATGGTCAGAAGGTGATTATTTAAATTACTCCAGGCTATAATGGTGCAGGCCATAGATAAAATAATTCTGGAGATTATGCCATTTGCTTAGCGTTGCAAATCAAGGAGTATCGAAGACCGTGCAAAGTGGAAGAGACATCATCCTCATCGTCATAACGTTCGCTTACCTATTTCCTCCTTTCGATTTTAACTTTATAACCGACTCACGCGGTTGTATACTAGCTGTGCCCGCGACTTCACCCGCGTGGACTTAGATTTTTGCAGATTTTTGAGGTCTTAATTTTTTACACGGTAGCTCAACTTATTACCTACTTACATTAAAGTTGCCTATGTTACGTCTTATAATACTATCTATAAAGCCAGTGAAACTCTTGTCCAAATCGACCTAACCGTGCCAGCGATTACCACTTTCAAATAGATAGAATTATTGTGTTTGTTATTTTATTATCACAGATACTTCAATTTTATTTATTTGTACCAAAGACCATTATAACTATATAGTATCATAGTCTTTGTTTGTACTTATCTATACATATATTTTCTCAGTGGTGCATGCCGAGTTCATTCAAGGAATGGCTCGATATATTAAGTACTGCATACATTAACAAACGAAACGCAAATAATTGCAAATAGATTTTTTTAAATATCTACGTTTCATACGATAAAGATAGCTATTTTTGAAAGAAGTACATTTTTTGGGACCGTTTGCGGCAATATTACACATCACACAATATGGCACCATCCTATTTGTGAAAATGTGCCAGTCCATCCTAAGGTTGTCTGGAAGAAATCGCGTTTAGCGATAAAGCGATAAAACCTTTTTTAAGCTGGCGTTTAATTTATTACAAAGACATTGTTGTAAACATTGTTTGGCCTGAGTGGTTTGATATTGCTAGTTATGATAACTTTTTTGTTAACATGGCGTACAAGTAAAGAATGAATGAAGAGTTTGTTTTGTGTTTGTTTGAATGCGCTAATCTCTGAAACTACCAATGCTATTTTTTCAAGAATTATATAATCTATACTTATAATAAATCTGTAGAAGTGAAAATTCTGTACATTGACAATATCAAAAAAATAAATAGCAGGGGGTGTTACTAGACCGACACCGAACCCAAATATGTGATTAAAAATTTTTTTGTCTGTCTGTCTGTCTGTCTGTCTGTCTGTTTGTTCAGGCATCACGCAAAAACTACCGGTTCGATTACGATGAAACTTGGTATAATTATTCTTCAATATCCTGGGCAGCACACTGGATACTTTTTATCCCGGAAAAGTACATACAATAAAAGACAAATTTAATTTTGCGGTTCAATTCCTAGACCCGATTACTGTACCAACCGCAAATAATAAGTTTGTCGTAGGTTACGTCACCCAGTTCAAAATTCAAAATTCAAAATTCATTAAGGTCACAGGTAGATAGAAGATGTTGTCAATTACATAAAAGTATCACCGTAGCATATCTGATAAGACGTACAATAGTATAATCATATGAACCACGTATGAACCACATCACACTAGGTACAAATTAAATTGTGAAATATATAATAATTGTACTATTCTTTCCACCTTCCATTTTCTTTACTAATTAACATTGTGTGTAATAAAAATATTAAATAAGTAAATAAATTATTTAGATGAAATTTAATTATGTTTTTTTTATTTGTTGTTATCATAGACTTAGGAAAAGTATGGACGGAGTGCCTAGAGTAACTAGTCTGTGTCAAAAAATGGCGGGCATCAATCATTGTGTGAGTAAATTGTAGGGATGCGAGGTTTTACCTAAATTTCCCCATTTTTTATTATTTTAGTTGAGGAATAGGGAGAATTATTTGGTAAATTTTAAAATATATAAATGAACAATCATTAAAGGTGATTCGTGCATTATTATTAAAAATATTATTTTATCATAAATTAATGAAAATAATATTTTAGTTATTTTTTACATTATTTTTTTCATTATACCTATATAAAAAAAAAATTACATGGATGGTAACCGTGGGGAATATTCACACGATTAAACTAGGTACCTAATTAACAAAAAAAGTTAAAAAATTCATATTAGTTACAATTTGTATTTTTGCGATTCCTAATCCCATGTATTTATAAAAAAGAAGTTAAATCACTACGGTTATCACTACTAATAAATAGTTTATGCTATTTCATCATAAAGTCACACAATTTACAGATTTCCCCAAAATATGGGGAAATTTGCACACTTTTATGTTGGGATCACTGGTTTTGTACCGAACAATTGAATTTTGTGTCGAAATATTGAATGAACATTTATGTATAATTATTAGATAAACATTAAGTGATTGAAATATTGATTAACCTGTGAAATGTGATCCCTGGATTTATTTTCTTCCTGTCACTACGGTTTTTACACCATTTCACTGCACAAGACATGTTGTATTTGATTTTTTTTTCTTCCCGCTTAAACTGACAGATCGACCGATTCGGCCGACGTTTGCCGCGAAGTGGCTGACTATGATGTGAGAGTGTGCGTGGCGACTGTATACGTATACGAAAGTTGGCTGACTATGCAGCGTCACTTTTTTGTTCCCATGGCTCCGTCCATAGTTATTCCTAGGTCCATGGTTGTTATTGTTAGGTGTTATTAGTTTTTAGGGATTTTGATTTGAGTGGGAGTGGGGGTGGCGGTGGGGGTGGGGAACGGGGTGGGGGTGGTGGTGGCAGTGGGAGCGGGAGCGGGGGTGGGAGTGGGAATAGGAGTGTGCGTGGGAGAGGGAGTATGCGTGGGAGTGGGAGTGTGCGTGGGGGCGGGAGTGTGAGTGGGAGTGAGAGTGGGGGTGGGAGTGTGAGTGGGAGCGGGAGCGGGAGCGGGGGTGGGAGTGGGAGTGGGAGTGTGCGTGGGAGTGGTAGTGTGCGTGGGAGTGGAAGTGTCCGTGGGATTGGGAGTGGGAGTGTGCGTGGGGGTGGGAGTGGGGGTGGAAGTGTGAGTGGAAGCGAGAGCGGGGGTGGGAGTGGGCGTGTGCGTGGGAGTGGGTAAGTGTGTGGGAGTGGGAGTGTGCGTGGCAATGGGAGTGGGAGTGTGCGTGGGGGTGGGCGTGGGAGTGTGAGTGGGAGCGGGAGCGGGGGTGGGAGTGGGAGTGGACGTAGGAGCTGGAGCAGGAGTGGGAGCAGGAGTGGGAGTGGATGCAATAAGCGACTTCCACGCGAGCGGAGCCGCGGGCAACAGCTAGTGTTATATATAAGTACCTAAATAGGCAATAGTTCTAAATTGATTAGCACGATTACGTATCTACTACATAGGCAAATAGTTATCACTAATCCACTAATGGTCTCTTATAAGCCTAAAAGATTACCAAAGACCATCAATCATTACTGATATTCTCTTTTTTACAGTCTATTGCGCAAAAAAACTTGTGAAAGGGATGTGCACGGCAGGCTGATGATTGATTCGTCTTACTCGCAAGGCTATTGCCATGATGAATGGGGCCAAATAATGACCCCTTTAGAATTATAACACACATTCTATGTCATCAATTACCTGTAATATCAGAATAAGTACGTTGTGGATAATATAAATTACGACACGACTTCTTATTTAATAGTACATTACCTTATTACCTATTACTTACTATTTATTATATCATGCGACCGAGGTGTACGTACCTATGTCAATTATTTTATGAATCATATCGAGGACATTGTTTCAAAGACAAGCCAGGTTAAGACTACCTACATGCAACCGGTGAGCATGTAGGTATGAAAACAATTCTGAAAGTAGAACAAACAAACGTTGCCTGCCAAGATCGTAACAAATGGAAACGATGTGGTATCGGTCTACCCCATAGTACAGAATACCTAATAGTAGGTACCTATTAGCCCATGAATTAATGCATTAAAATGCATTTTTCATTATAAAAAACATCTAGCAAATAAAAAACTTGAAAGCTTGAATCTGAAGTTTGCAGATGCTTAGATTTCTTACCTACTTCAAAAAGAAAGTACCAAAGAGGGTGGAACTTAAACTAGGTATACCTACTTATTTCTGACCCGATACCCTGTTTCTAAACACTTGCAAGAAATTTGTAGGGCTCATTTTATTTTTATAACAGTTTTGTTTTTATTAAGAGCTGGTTTTCACAAAATTTTATTTTTGCATATTTTTTAGTTGGTGTCAAACAGAAGCTAAACTTCAGCTATTCGTCATTTTACAAGCTTTTATTTTTCGTATGCCTACATATTACATGTATGTAGGTACATGCCTACAGGATATAAAATAAATCACGCAAAAGCCGATCACTAAACCGAATTCCTGTATGCACGACTGCAAATATAGCCAATATACCTACCTACGTGCCGAAACTGTGTATGACACAAAGGGGCACAACGCGACGATAGCTATACCTACAACGTCCAGTGCCTTTGATGTGCTTTGATGCCAGTGCAGCCAGTGGAAGATACTATAATATTTCATTTTTAAAAATATTCGTCATTTGAATTTAGTCCCACTTTTTCATTCAAATAGGTAATATGCTCAGAATATGCTAGTTGTCAAACTATGCCAATTCAATTAACGAATACTCGTATAATATGCGAATATTAATAGAATATGGACGCACTCCGTGTGATATAGGGATGTCCAAAAGTATTAAGTCAGATTAAATTATAGTTGACCCATTTAGCAATCTGGCATGTAGTTCGTTCGAATCACTGACAGGAGAGCGAGGCCCTTGCTTGAAAACCACGCTCCCGCGCCGGCTATAGTACGTAAACAACCAACTATCAACTACTTTCCCATTTAAAAAACGTACAGTTGACACAGAATGCATATTATGTAATTATGAAGCAATGATATGCATACCTATAACTGTTATATGACTAGTTGGTCGCTGTCTGTTCACTCTACCGACAAGACCCTCTCTCTACTAATTTTGTCGCAACGATTAGAGCTATCAAAGGTACCTAACTATTAGAATTAGACAATGTGCCATTTTCAAATGACGATCAGAAAACGCGCCGTGCTATACTCGCCAAACAAGCAGGCATTTTTAATTTTGAAGCGTCTCTATCGCCCCGAGAAAGTATTCCGAGTAATATCCCGTCACCATCGCTAACTCGATTATAGTCCAGCGATAAAACCATAGAAACCACACACTCGCTACTCGCTGCCTCTTTAGTTCTACTTGTTTTTCGTTCATCGCCGGCAGCATGGTGGGACCAGTGTACCTACCTTATTATACGTAGGTACATGAATCTCTGACGACACAATCGTATTATATTATTTATAGGTATGTAAACTAATGTTACATATTGAAAGAATAACAGTATAATAGCACTTACCCAAGCACATGCCATAAATTTCAATGTCACATTGTTACGAGGTTGCTTTATTCGGTACGTCGATTTACCTGAGACGAATATGACTGAAAACAAATATGCTGTTAAATGAGACAGAACCCAGAATCATGGAAAGAGAGGAGAAGCGGAAGCTTTGGATGCAACAGAGATTGGCGCTCGGGTAATGGTGTGATCATGAACAAATTTGATGATGTCCATTGGTCAATCGTATTGATCAGAATTCTACTATTCTAAATTATGTCCATAACTGTTTTGAATATAGCTTGACATTTTATAGATACTATCTCCGAAGAATACCCGAACATTTTAAGTACATACAAGGACATACCTAGATAGTATTAAAATTCAAGATGGCCATATTATATCCGTGTGAATGTACCTAACCATCCTATGAAGACCGAATTATACCGAGCACACCCGTACTGCCGCATTTGCAATTTAGTACATACCCACAGAATCGTGTGTTCTTTCCTTAACATTCACGATGTCGTTTCGTATTTTCTGTATGACTGATGCGACATGTCACTATGATGTATAGGATACGAGACATAGTTACGACTTACGACTACGAGAAGCGAAACCTATTTTAGAGGTAGAATACCGCTTCGTTACTTCGAGACTGCACTGCAATACCTAAGCATCTACTGGTTAAGTACCTACTAAGTAAATCGGTTTGGTCTATTCTTGGCAAATTTATGGTGCAGGTAATAACTGTTACTTTTTTATCAAGTGACTGTAATAATAGGTACTAAAGTTCAGGACAATATATCTTCGAAAATGACGAATTTTTACACAAATTTTCATAACCTATTGGAACGCCTTCAAGTTTTTTTTAATTTAGAAATGCACTATTTTATATTATACTCGTAGACATTTAATTTTTTGCGTTCCAATAGAAAACCGAAATGTAAATCCCAAGTTCCGGATCAAAGTTTCAGGCAATATTGGTACCAAGAAACGCATTCCATAATCGGCCCAAAGACGATCGTCCCTAATGAAAGAAATCTGAAGCACTTATACTCCGTTAAATGTAGCATGATCTCTGTGACAGCTGTCAGTAAAATTATGCCTATGAAGTCTTGAATTTTTCAACAGTGCTCACAGTAGCTGTCAATGTCATACTTTATGGGCATGCCGACCTAATTAGTGATGGGCGATAAATCATCGTGACCCCATACTATAAACTATCCATATTTGGAATAAAATTTAATTCATCATATAAACTAATTGTATACCTACTTTGTATAGGTATTTTAATACTATAACAATATTTATATGTGAATACACTTGATAAAAGTGAGTAAATAAAATTCAACACTCCATCCATCAACGTCCTGGCAGAAGACACGCCGCGTTTGGCTCAAGGGCTTGTTACTAGATTTCACATTAAAGTATTTGTTTCATTTAGTAACGCTTTTAATTAAATTATGCCCAAATAATTATGTTACATTTGCATCGACAATAATAGTCCGTAACATCGATAATTACTATCGTCACTTTCCAGCCCTAGGAATCACAGTTTGACATATGTCACAGAGATCATGCTATATTTAACGGACTATAATAACTATCTTTATTATTTTCGTACCGAATTTGTGTTATCGGCTGCTGTAGGTACGAGTAGGTACACGGTCCATGGTAGCTCCAGGTTTATACATTTTACATTCTAAGAGATCGGAATCTAATCTAATCTAACATAGGTATAATAAATCTGTAACTGATCGGTGTCTGTAGGTACTTGGAAAATATATGAGAAAAAAAATATTTATTAGGGGACTTTATGAATGTAATAGATGTCAAAACAATGATTTTTAGAATTTTTGTCTGTTTGTCTGTTTGTTTGTTTGTCTGTTTATCTGTTTATCTGTTTGTCTGTGTCTCTGTGTCTCTGTTTGTCCGCATCAAATTTTTGTTCACGATGGGATCAAAAACTACTGGAGGGATTTTGATAACTTGGTACCTTTGGTTTGGTACGATTATACTTCATAGTTCTGGGCAACATATAAGTAGGCTACTTTTTATACAAACTGATACCCGTGGCTTTTTGATGCGGATTTTTTTTTTAGAAAGGTCTTGGCTAGACTCAAAATCGTACGCATATTTTGACCACAATCGGCTGATTAGAACTAGCGATATAGTAAAAAAACACGAAAATCGACTTCCACGCGGATGAAGCCGCGGGCAACAGCTAGTTTTTAATATAGTGTGTTGCAGGTACTTTTTACCCGACTGCGCAACGCAAAGGAGTGGTAATGTGTTTAACAGCCTATGTATGTATGTATGTATGTATGTTTGTATGTTCCTTTGAAGCACTATACAGACCAAACGCCTGGGCCGATTTTCATGATTCACACGTCAATCGATTCCTCTTAGTCCGGCGAGTGTCACTAAAGACATGACGTTAGTGAAAATTCAATATGGCGACTAGTGGCCGCCATATTGTGAAAATTAAAAAAATTAAAGTCAGCAAACTATGTCAAGTGGGGTATCGTTGAATAGGTATTTAAAAATCATTTTTAGTTTCCTTTCAACATTTTTCGATTCCATTGACCATTTAGGATCTATAGCGATTTAAAGTTGCGTAACAACAATTCATAGGTTTTTATTAGGCAGTAGAAAGTCCAATCGCGTAAATAGCTGGCTAGGACACTTATAACTAAAAAGTATAAAATAAAAAAAATATAATTTAGAAATTAAAAACCCGACTGCGTAAAAAACTAAAAATAAAAAAAACAAGCACTCAGATGCTGATGGTCTAGAAACATAACAACTTAACAGTCGGGATCCATTGAAAAATAAGATTGGCTGTTGAATAGTGGATCCCGACTGTTAAGTTGTTATGTTTCTAGACCACCGGACATCTGAGTGCTTGTTTTTTTTATTTTTAGTTTTTTACGCAGTCGGGTTTCTAATTTCTAAATTATTGTTTTTGTAACTGGTGTATACTTTGCTTTGTCATTCTTCTTTGTTTTGTAGCTTTATTGAAACTTCGTACACACTCATGTTTTGTTCCTACTTTAGCCCCATCAAGATCTTTGGGGCTAGGCCAACTCACCAGCAAGCAAGGACACCTGCTGCATGACGGACGAGGCTTTCGCGCAGATTGGCAGACAGGAAAAGAGGAGTAAAGAGATGAGATCCCGGGCTCGAACCGGGACTGGCGCTTTGGACGATGTTGAGATTTAACGAAAATCAGTACAAACCAATAGAAAGAAGCACGAGCAGAGCTGGGAAACCAAATCCGAGCGCATAGCAAGCGTCATCACCAAAGCACATAACACTTCTTCGCAGCGCTGGTGTCACCACCATACCCATGAACCCACCTAAGTTCACGGTACAGTAAAATGTCGAAAAAAACCGCTGGAGAAGGTGGTTTTCTTCGGGAAGGTGGAACTGCAAGAAATAACAATTAACATTCATACAGGGAAAATGTAAAATAATATAAATCTAATCAGGTTTTTTAACCCTTCGGTGAAGGAAGAGACAATATCCCGCCACCTGGTTCAGTCCTTACACATTAGTTGTACTTAGTTATTAATATTCCCAATACACATTATAGGGTATTTATGATTAGGTACCTACGCTAAGCCAATAAATATACTTAGGTATTATACATAATGTATACTTCACGCCTTTTTAGCTCTAAGGTAGGCAGAGACATCACCAGATCTACTTTTGACCATACACAGTTCACGAGTTTCCTTTACTGTTATTAAACTTTTCAAGAAGCCCACTGGTTTCATGTGTTTCTGAATTGCCCTCTTTTCAATACATCATCAATCTGATCAGTGTATGTTCTGCGAGGTCGATCCTGGATTTATTGATCACACGTGGTTCAACATAGGTACTTGGTGTGTCATAATAAACGTGTGGTATGGTACCATGTGGTCTCAAAGCAAAAGTACGTTTTTCAACAGATTACAAGATTCTCAACTGGATTCAGGGATGTTTTCATAATTCTTGTCTGTTTGTTAGCGATGGACGCAAAAGTTACTGAACGGGTTTTGATGCGTTTTTATTCGAATGGTCTTGATCAGACTCAAATCTACTCCCGATCTCCGAATCTTTCAAAACCGACTGTGATCACAATCGATTGTGTAGAACCGGAGATACAGTCAAAAACGCGAAAACCAAGGTCCACGTGGGTGGAGCCGCGGGCATAGGTTAGTTGTTTATATTTTAAACTAATTCACCCTTATCAGATTTCCAACGAAGAAGGTCATGCCATTAGGGAGCTGAATAGCCGGTTAAAGAAGATTGCACTTGAGCAGAAGAGAGTTTCCTCGCGATTACCTACTGGGAGCTGGAGGGCACATCATTCTATGGACATGCTGGGCTGGTGATGGCAAAATTTCACAAATTATAATTATCATGATTTGACAGGCTTTTCTCGACCAGGTGGCGAGATTTCCCTATAAAAAATAAAGGGTAGTAATTTAAACCTCTCTCCATCCTATGGTTGCCTGGCAGAGATCGCCATGGAGTGATAAGGCCGGCAATTGTACGTACCACTAACTGTACCTCTAACTTGTGTTTCTTTTTTTCTTATTTCCTTGGTGTACAATAAAGAGATTTATTATTATTATTATTATTAAACGAGTGACTGTATTACTAAGTGAGCGACTGACTGCGAGTGACGAGAAATCAACAAAACAGCAACTTACAAACATTAATTTGAGTTACTTACTTACAATACAAAATGAGAAACTTTCTGGGTGGTTTAAAAAAAAACAAATAACCACGAAGACTAACCTAACCTATATGAGTCGGGGTAGTCTGAGCCGAGGTATTAAAAATGTTATATTTTGTCCTCTCTATATTTTTAGTCGCTTACTCAACTGTTCTGTTGATTTCTCGTCACTCGCAGTCAGTCGCTCTCTTAGTAATACAGTCGATCATTTTATAATTTCCCGAAAATAAAGGTGCATTGAGCAAAAAATATATCACAACATAGGTACCTAGTTTACATACACGAACTTGTTCAAAACTTTCAAGCTCCATTGCATCCCTATTTGCTTCGTTTAACATCAATAGTCTGGGTAATGTATTCCAGTACAGTAGACACTTTACCTATTGAGGGTATTAGGATGGGTATTCGTTGTCAAGACTTCGTTTAACCGATACATTGCCACCTTCATTGCCTTCATTTTTACAAATGGCCACAAAGATTGCTCAAATGACGCACATATGCGTCACTGGCATGGCTGGGGATTTTGACGCAAAAATGTGTCTTTGGCTACGAGTCGGTTGAAGTAAAATTATTTGTTTATTACTTTTTTATATCAAGGACTAATTGTGACATGATGGTAAGTTTTAGGTTTCTAGGTAACTACTACTTATACTAATATTATGAGTAGGTATATGTTTGATTGGTTGGTTGAACGCGAATGCATAACACAGTTGATCTAATAAACCTATACATCATTTGTTTTTTTTTCCTCTCTTCAAAGGACAGCAGATTACCTCTTTCAATGACAATAGCCTACGATTGGAGTCGCCTGCACTCTAGTCTAGCAGAAGCGGAGCAAGGCGGTCATCGTTGTTCCCAAAGTCGAGGGAGCCAACTCGCAACCGGAGATGGGCCTGGGTTAGCCGGGGTGCGAGGGCTTTAGGCGGTTCAGGTCCAACATCAAAGTTAATACTTATCAAAAATAGACGAATACTGAAGGCCAAATAAAATTAATTTTTAAATGAACTAAAAACATTACCTGATCTCCACCAAACGCCGCCACGCAAGGTTTAATGCCCCCTGTGCCCGCTGCTATTAATAGTAGACCGAACATGGATGTAGTCCTGAATTAAGTAAATAAAAAAGAAATGTGTAGTAAATGAGAGACGCTATCTTTCCTTCGCGACTACAAAGGGAGCTTGGGTTAAAAACCATCGTCAAGTCTTCAGTCAGTCGAAGATTTGGATTTTTACTTGAGATTTCAGATGGGTATGACAGATAATAATTATCATCAAAAAATTAAGGAGATTTAGCGACAAAAAATAGTTCCACATATTGTTAGTAGGTACCGAGCCGGGCGCTCATTATAAACAAGCTAAGGCCGCGTTTCGGTGACGAGCGGTGAAAAGTGGTCATTGTTTTCACTGAAGTGGAGGGGAGCATACTTTGGGAATCGAGCATTTTTGCGCTCAGTTACACTCAATCTGCCGCTCCGCTGTCCTCCGCACCGCACCCCGACCCGTTGTGTTTTTATTATGAATATCCGCTCAGCTCTGCTCCAACCCGCTCGTGCTGTTTCCATTGAAGCGGAGCGGAGATTTCGAGCATAGTGATTGGTCAATTCGTGCACCGCTACGCTTCTCTCCACCCTGCTCCGCGTCAGTGGGAACGCGGCCTAAGACAAACTGTCTCGGTCTGTGTTAATTGCGCATAGTTAGAACAAAACAAAGCTAAACCTACTTCGTACTAGGTACTTAGGTAGGTATTAATTACACTTACGTCGGAGGCAGCATTAATGGAGGTATCGCAGCACAACATGTTAATACAGTTCCAAATAAATATATGATTGAAAAATATAATATTACTCTGCAAAATTACAAAAGTAAATAATAAAATATTTTTGCCTTGTCTACTAAATGAATTTCCTATGGAGGCTACTGGTAGTCTCATAGAATATTAAACGTATAGGTGCACGGGTCCCACCCCCAACCTTACCAGCTACCCGGTACACCTGCTGCTTAACGAACAATACTCTGGCTCAGCCTGAGCCAGAGTATTGTTATTCCTCGCGGTGTTGGGAGGTCAGACGGCAGTTATTCCCACGAGAGCCGTATAAGCCCAATCTAAAGGAGGATCCGTAAAGAGTGTGAACACCGGGCTCCGAGATGAAAGCTTCGTATGCAACCGGGCATCATGCAACTCATAAAAGATTAAGAAGAGGTGATCCTTTCGGAGTCGAACTGACTTAGCCCCCTTACGCACTAGCGTAGCGGTTAACCGCAGGGGCGGCTAACAGTGCGGTTATCCGAAGATAAGGTCAAGTTGTCTTCAAAAAAACTCGGAGTGCTCAACAGGGCGAAGCAGTACTTCACTGCGGGGCAAAGACTTACTCTTAATAAGTCGCAAGTCCGGCCCCACATGGAGTACTGCTGTCACCTTTTTGCCGGGGCACCTGCATACCAACTTGACGTGCTCAGGGAGGACCGAGATCGTTTAAGCACCTTCGCCCTCCGATGCGCCTTCTGTACCACGGGAGAGTGCTACCATATCGCCAACTCTTTAGCGCGCATCACCAGGCTATCTGCTGACCATAGCCAGCAAAACCTACCCAACCACTGTTAAAAGATCACACCGCGCCATTCAAGCTGAGTATCCAGCCATTGTTAACCCTGTTTCTAACTTCTTACCCTCGATAAACAAAGATCATTATGATAACGGTAATCGCTTACTATTAAATTAGCAGTACCAGCACAGTCGGTCTGTTGTTCAATAACTTAATACAATATATGAGTAGGATTTACTATTTGCGAGTGATTAGCGATGAATAGGGGTGCATTCAGCCGTTCAAACGCATCCAGTACAATAGGACACGTATCCATGCGGACGTCTTCGTTTCGAAGATAGATATATAGATAAGGAGTACTTAACGGAGTGTGACGAGGCGGATATGTTAGACCCGAACTAAAACCAGTACGGTGTTTCTCCATGATTACCTATGTTACAGGGAAACCTGGGTAGGCAAGGCCATACCCGTTTTAACGCTAAGAGTCACTGAGTCAAACTAACAATCTCTTCCAGGAATAAGTAGACATAAATTACCAGCATCCACAAATCTATTGTAAAACAAGGCAATACCTGTATCTTCCGATGAAATTGTCAGCTAATATAGCACCCACAAGCGGCATGGTGTAGCACAACATTATAAATATGTGATAAACAACAGTCGCGGCGTTCTCGTGAAGACATAGCACATTCCTTAAGTACAGAGATAATATAGCTGCAAACAATAATGTTGTAAGATTTTTAACCGACCTCAAAAACAGTTTGGCCATTATCTTAGGCTCAGTTTCCATCAGAGATGTACTGGGCCGCTGAGGGTGTGGGAATTCTTGGCGACTGATGAACCCGTAGCACACACTTTTCCGTAGTTTTGCATTTACAAAGAAAAACCTTGCTAGCCTGATGTGATTCCACTAGAGCTGCACTGAGCGAGGCTAACAAGATGCACTGATTCGATTTGTTCTTAAATTCCTAACAAACATAAGCTCTTGCACGTAGCAAGAGATTCTTACATACCTCCATGGTGGAACCATGGCGATGGCCTAATTTCACCCCGTTTCTAAGCAGATGTAATGACGAGAATGTGTACGTACTTCTCAATCCACAAAAAGAAAATCTTTCACAAAATTCTGTTGCTATTATACAAAATATTGATGCTGGATGACTCTGCATTATCTTAAAATAAATATACTTAATAAAAATATTTTAATCTGTAACTGACGGCAAGAGAAGTAAACTACTGTCAATGTCAAGTCAAGTGCAACGACAACGGCCATTTTTTTATTATTATTTTATTCTGTCTACGTTTTAGGTAGGTTACTATTCTCTGTCTATAGGTACTTTGGATACTTTATTATACGTAAACGGGACTTAACGCGATAATAAGTTATGGAACGCGAAAGTTTAAAAGTTAATATAACTTTGGATACTTACTATAGCAGTCTTTCCCAAAGTGGGCGATAACGCCCCCTTGTGGGCGCTGCAGGTCTCAAGGGGGGCGGTAAGAGACCCAGAAGAAAATGGGGGCGTTGTGTAGAGGCGGGCGGGCGGGGGGTGATTTGTAACTTTTTTTAGCTAAGAGGCCTCTTAAACAACAACTGCAAGAGCTCTCGACTCTCAACAACAACTTGTGAACATCAACTAATATGAATTAAAATAAAATATGAATTAAAAAGTTTCGTTAAGAATTCTCTGTTAATATACATAATATATAGGTCACAATAATTAATTAATTTATTTGAAGTTATAGTGGTTTTTAAATAGGTGAAAAAATGGGGGCGCTAAAAAAATATTTATTCTCAAAGTGGGCAGTAGACAAAATAAGTTTGGGAACCACTGTACTATAGTATAGGTACCTACCTACCTAGATAAGTACTTCTCACGACTGACATTGACTGCGACGTCAAGGCAAGCGCTGCCGCCACGCCAGCAGATGCTCCGGCGGTCTCGGCCAGTTGGCGCGGTGTCATTATGACCCGCAAATAGTATTAGGTTCATCATCAGAGAACAAAAACAAAAATTACGTACCTAGGTACCTATGTATAGCAACGTCATCTAGGTCATCTGCTAATCCGCTACGCTATAACCACATGAATAGCTATGGTACTGTCGTAGTCGTACTATAACTGTAGGTACGTACCTACTGGCAGTGGTGTGGTACTTGGCGTCATACTCCTCTACGTTGGAAATTAGTTCTGTATGTTTTACATAGATGGCACTATTATAACACGAGTTAACACGAACGAATAAGGGGAGTAAATCGTAGACAGAGAAGATTCTCTGTCTACGGGAGTAAATGGATGGTTTAACATTTTCTGTTCATTTTTTTTTTCTATTCATATCATTCTTAGAGTCATCATATACCTACATAGCAAAGAAATAACAGAGAAATCTGCCACGTGACCAACGCTTCTCATTAAGTACCTACCTACATTAATAGAATTTCCTCAATCAGCAGGTGCAACAACTTGCAAGTGAGGTTAACTTGGGATCACCATAGGTACTTACTATTATCATTTATTCTTTATTGTACACAAACTTGTATTAATAAGTAGGTACTATAACAAAAAATGATGTACAAAGGTTACTATATTATAATACCAGCCTATGTCCGCGGCCCCACCCGCGTGGACGTCAGTTTTCACGTTTTTTGACTAAGTATATCTCAGCCGGTTCTACCGCGGTCTTCTGCAGTTATTCAATACATTCTGTAGGGAAAAAGTACCTACCACCCCAATCGGACTGCTCAGTTCGGACGGTAGGTAGGTAACGGGAGGAGGAACAGGAGTCTTTCTACCCACCGCACCAGGTAGTCACATAACCCATAGGACTTGTTAGAGGTGGCATGAAGTCCCGCTTAGTCTCCTGCGTTGTCAGCACAGAAACTATCTTAACCCTTGACCCTTCCTTCCCATCCCCTTAGGCCACGGTGACTGCTTCCCGTTAGGTGTGCTGTGTGCTAGCCTGCAAGTAGTATACAAAAAAAGACACGATTCTGTAGCGGGAATTAAAACAAAAATGACATTCAGACATATTCAATTTATTACCTTATTTTGATATCTCAGAGCTTAAACTCCTCTTTGGTTTGTATACTTAATCAAAACTTGAAGTGTCTCATCAAGGATGGAAAATAAAAGAGAAGTGCGAGTGCAGTTTTTGTGGGTAGAAAATATTGAAGACTACGCAAGAACCCCGCCGTCTGTAGCAAGTAGGCAATCTCTAGGAGCTGAGGCCCCCAAATTAAACTTCTGTCAGTAGGTATGCAGGTAGGTAGGTATATTTCAAATTTTTATGGACCATGTCTTTATTGATGATGATGATGCTGATGGCATCTCCGTCAGATCATCTGAAGTAGATAAATTTGAAGATCATCTACATACAGGTAGATGGTAGGAAGAATTGAGATCATTGCAGATAATGGAGTACCTATATGAAAACAACGAAGATTAAAGTACCAAGAAAAAACCGCAACGTGTGAAACGCTGTTTGCGGAACGCGCGAAAGGCTCTTGTCCTTTGATGTGTGCTCAAAAACCCGACACAATTCGGCTTGCCAGCCAACGTTCGTGCCAACTACGATTTGTCACAAACGTTTCGCAAAATTAGCCCTGTCTACACATTGGTCCAATGTGTACCTACAGCGGTCTTTAAAAACCGCATCAAAATTTGTTCAGTGGTTTTTACGTCCGGATGTTACGGATTTTGATGCGGTTCTTTTATTAGTGAAGTTTTAATAAGAATCCCTAATTTTTTGAAAATAATTAGCCTATGTTACTCCTAGATATTTTAGCTTTCTAGGTAGGTATAGGTAAAAGAAATCGGTCGAGTAGTTCGGGGCCTAATTCGTTACAAACAAAAAAAACAAATCTTTATAATATTAATGTAGACCTCTATTTACCTACACTACTACGGACTACCTGTACTTACCTACTTCTAACTTCGAATCCTCCACTTGCTCTCTCTGTGCTTTCATTTTCACCACATACCTAAGCACTGGCGTAGCCAGGATTCAGTTGGGGGAAGGGTTAAGAGAACAATACAAAAATGTGTTTTTCGGTGTACCTACCTATTACCAGCGGGTATTTTTATCCTAGTTCCCACTACTTAGCTACTATCCTAAGCAAAGGAATGAAAGTGAATGTAAGTAAGACGAAAGTAATGGTTTTTGAAAGAGAAGAAAGCATGACCAATTGCACAATTTTGATTGAGGGAGAAAAAGTGGAACAAGTGAAAGAGTTTGTATACTTGGGTTCAATATTTACGAGAGATGGAAAATATGACTGCGATATTGAGCGAAGAGTTTTGGCATGTACCTAATCTAGTGAATGGGGCGCTGCATAATTTTATGAGCAGTCAGAACGTGTCTAAGGAGGCACGACTGGCTGTACATAGAGGCGTTCTCGTTCCCACACTTATGTATGGTAGTGAATGTTGGGTGTGGCATAAGAAGCATGAAAGTAGATTGAATGCTGTGAAAATGAGAAGTCTAAGAAGCATAGCTGGAGTAAAGCTGATGGACCGAGTGAGGAACAGTGTGATAAGGGAACGTTACGGGATGGTTGAGTGACTAAGATAGAGAAAGGATGCTTAGATGGTTCAGACATGTAGAGAGGATGGATGAAAGAAGATTGACGAAGCAGATATACGAGGCGAGGGTGAATGGGCAACCCGGTAAAGGCCGACCTAGGCGTACATAATTTAATCAGATCCAGGACGTTTTGGAGAAAGGCCAGGTCAAGAGTACCCGCAACCGGCATTTCAGACCCACGGTACCCCTGGCCATACCCCCGGTGGTACCGTGGCGTGTATGAAAACAATTATGAAAGTTGAAGAAGCGAAAAGAGTATGCCAAGACCGTAGCAAGTGGAAAGATGTTGTCTCTGCCTACACTAATGGGAAAAAGGCGTGATCTGTATGTATGTAGGTATGTATGTATCCTTAAATTTCTTATAGGTAGGTAAGTATACCGGGTGTTAGGAATACTGTCCGAAAACGAAGACAGTGACAATGAATATCGGATCACAATGATTGTTGTCATCGTCAGTCATTAACAATACACGCCACGCTGGCTGAATGATTTTTGTTTGTCTACTCCGGTATGTCTGACCTTTCTAGTCTGACTCAGTATGAAAAGTGAAAGCGCCCCGCTCTGCTACCGCTAGTCTGCTACAATACCTACCTACTGCTAAGATGTTCAACTGACATTCTCGCTCATTACACGCGTTTGACTAGGTACTGGTACTAATTGACATTTAACTTTTGGCTTATCAGCAGAACATTATAAATAATCACGTCACTGTTTTGTGTGATGTGACTCACATTTAACATCTCCAATACAAAATTTTGCCGAAACTAACGGGGTCTAAGGGCACTTTCTATTGTCAAAAATAAGACCAAAGTCCCTTTCATATCTAGATAGTTATATTCCTACAAAGAAGGGATAATAGAAATAAATTTTAAGTGCTTGTACACTATGTTTGTATATATATGAATTAAAAATCAATATGTACCGTATTGTATAATACGAGCACGTTATATTATATAGGATCAAAACGTACAATAATATAGATCCTACCTAGGTTTGTAGGTAGGTACCTACTTAATAAAAATATATTTTACTCTGGGCCCGAAAGTATCACATTGGTTCAATGGTTTTTAAAGAATCTAAAATTGTCAAGAAAACACTCGGCGAGAAGTCATAACGGCCTTTTTGCCGAGTGGCCCTAACAGATAAAAATAAATTAGATAGGTATAGAGGACATTTTGAAAGTTTACACACTTATAGTTTTCTACTTATAATTACACATATTTTAACTACACATTTATAGATGTTCAATAATATATACGTTTAATATATTTAAAGACGTTTAATAATAACTTACAGAATTGGGTACGGTACCTACCTATATAAGTATTTTCTACTGTTCAGTTAATGTTTCTTTTTATTATTCATCAATATGTTAAGGTGTATGAAATAAAGGGTATGACGTCACACTCATTATTCTAAGTTATTTAAAAAATAACTGTTAGTCGTTGGATGCTTAAAAATAAATAAAACGATAAAATAAGAACGAACGTAATTTTTGCTGCTCATTAAGTATTTTACTTTAAAGGTAAGTTCAAATTATTATATCAATTTATTTTTACTATAAAATGTCATTGGCACCACCGTAGTCTAAAATCCCTGTATCTCCGAGAGTATGTTGATTTTTCCAATTAGGTACCGCCTTTTGAAAATTTCGTTATCCAAACGCGTGTGATAAAAAGAAAAATCTATAAGGGTTCCGTTTTTGCCATTTGGCTACGGAACCCTAAAAAATAGATAATTTTGAATTATCGTCTCACAAAACCTCATCCATTTCCTAGGCAAACGCAATATGAGTTATTGATTAATACATAAATATTTATTCCAAGGAGCCCCTCTGTCCATCTTGAGAGGCTCGCAATTAGTGGGAAGTCGGTGGTCGAAGACGCAGAAAGCGGTCATTGCTTGACAATGACAAATTGTCCGATCGTTGCTCTGCCTAACGCCCTGGCAACAGCCCATCACACCTGGGAATCTTGCCGCCCCACCCAAATTACAGGGCAGGCATGAAGTAGCTAAATAAGGAATAATACATTTATTTATTGCAGGTGCACAGAGTACTAGCAGGAGACAATGGACATTTCGCTATCTTCAGCTTTCGCTAACCAATGCGAAAACGGAACAGAAGAAGGTAAATATACTAAAAGATACAAGTGTACATGTTTTATACGCAGATGCCATGTCAAAATGACCTCGCCTGATGGTAAGCTAAAGGCAAAGTCTCAGGACTGGGGTCACCATCACATACACGGGTAGTGCTACAGTGGCGGCCCTCAGCTTGAATAGAGCAAAGGATAGAGCAAAATCACCGAACCGGTGCAGTGCTCAGAATAGCATAGCATTATTATCATCAACATCCTAGCGTTTGCTCATCCGAGGCTATCACCTCGGAGACGGGGTTCGCTTTCTGACTTTTACTTCTCCACTACGCACATTCTTGGGCGTAATTTAATTTTCGATAACAGGATCGATTGGAACCGAACACTGACTGACGACCGCGACAAATGCCAGCACCGAGATGTCATGACTCGAAATATTAATATGCCTGCGAGCGCAAATTCATTCATTAAAAATTTGCAGTGAATTTTTATCGAAGCTCTAATATTGTTTTTACTCGAACGAGTGAATAAGATTACAGCAAGTTAATTTTTTTATTATAACTCGTACAGCAATTTGGACATGTCTAAATGGTATTATATAATATATATTACCAGCGGTTTAGGCTGTGCGACGTCTCTATACTATATATTTCAAAGTCCTGACTGACCTAGTCAGGACTTTGAAATATATAGTATAAGATTATTCCGAGTAACCGCCTTTCTGGTCCAAAACGACTATAAAATCACGCTTTATAGACACTAGAGACACTACCTTATACTATATAAGGTACCTAAATTGCATGCTTTATTTGCTTCGACATTTATTTACGCATCATAATATTATACGAATAAACTTCACCTAAATATCTACATGATATTTAGGATAGCCTCGCCTAATTTGAAATATTTGAATACGCACTATTAAATAGAAAAATGCCATGCTCATGCGCATAAGAACCGATTTAGCCGTGAGTAGAAAAAACTGTTTATAGGTAATCACGTCTCTATCAGTTCCGTAAAATGGAGTGCCTAGTGCGAATTAAGTGTCAATTTCAACAAATTGAAAATCTAAAAAGACGAGGTAGCAACGTGTGGTCTCTGCCCAGTTTAGTGGGAAAACAAGACATAAGACTGTACCCATGAACGTATAAAACCTACGGACAGAAGTTGCTGGAGGTGAGAATGTGTCACAAAAATGGTGGCGGTTAACCATGTGTGAGTGAATTTTGGGTTGCAACGTAGGTATTATCCCTGAAATGTGGTTCCTCGAATTTTTTCTTATTGTCACCAGGACAGTAAGAAAACTGCACAAGACATGCTTGAATTTTTTTTAACCGACTGAATCGAATGAAGTTTGTTACGAAGTGGCTGACTAGTGAGTAGGTATGTGTGCCGACTTGTACCTATAAACAAGAGGGCCGACTCTAGTGTCGCCAGTTGTATTCTTCAACGCGTTCCGTCCATAGGTTTTATCATGAGTTTTATACATCCATGACTGTACCTATATTATGTGTATTGTATAAAATACATATAACAAGACCTGAGGTACTAATTATAGATAAAAAATCTCGCATTAAGCTCTCTGCAAATTTAATGCCATGTAGGCTCCATTCTTTGTTAACATTTCATCGCGGTAGAAAGTAGTGTTTCAACACTTTCAACTTTGATTTTAAATAAGTAGGTATCAAAGATCTGGCGCATCTCTTTTGTGTTTTATAAAGTAGATACTCAGGATCTAGATTTACAGGACAATCTTTCTTACTTTTTCATTTTTCACGCTAATTTTACAAAATACGCCTAGGCCGTATAGGTATCTTCATCAGTCATAATTTATCAGTCAATATTTTTTAAAGTCTCGTCCAAAATTGGTCTCAGAGTTAGGTATATAGCGTTATATTGTAGGTACCAAATAGTGAATTAATTGGGTCTAAACGAATTATTGTCATCGTCCTTGGGCCAATTGTTGTTGCTGGAAAAGCGATAAGTGGCAGCCCCAGGCTCGTTATCATCAAGATCCAGGCTCTTTGTGCCTACGTCGTCATAAACGAGGTCTCGAAACGTATCACGAAAGTTAACCGTGAAATACGTTGGGTTCGGGTAGTTTGTGTGATATTCCACAAATGTGTAACTCAATCCTGCTGGATTGATAGCGGCCTCAATATTTTTCAGATGAAATAAATATGCCAGACGTTGACGGTACTGCTCAAGAACTGGGGTTCTATTATTCTGAGCCCAAAATGGGTGGTCAACACTTTGAGTTTCTCTTGAGCGTTCGTTTTCAACTGTGTATTCATCAAATGGATATGCCGTGGCCATGGATAGTCCTAACAAGCACTGCCAAAGATAAAATATAGCTAACTTATGTTGGCGGCGTCTTGCAATGCTTACATGCGCCATAAAGTAGGCGTGTATATCACGCGGCGGGTAACTATAAAAGAAAGAAGTATTATTGGTTCAATTGTACTCAAAATATACTTAATGGTAAGCCACACGGAGAACTTCAGCGTCGTTAGACAACATACATTCTACATGCGACATTGTGAATAGAAAAGTATTGCTAAGCTGTCAGTGAAGGAACACCTGGAAGCGTATCAACCACAAGCCAAATTAATTTTCTACAGAACAGACAAAAAGATAAATTAAATAGTTGTAATAAAATTCTCGGGTGCGTTTCTCGGGGCATTCATATTTTGTCGTCAGTACTTAGTAAAAGTCGTCCTCGGAAGATGCTGCACACTAGAAATCTCCAAAGAATAAATTTAACACTTAAGGCTCTGCCAATTTGTTAAGCTTTTGACAAGTTTTGTTAGCGCTTTGAAAAACGCCAACGGTTATCCCGTAACTGCCCATGACTCCGAGTAAACACTGACTGAGTACTTATGTCGAAAAATGATATGAGCTTGCAACTGGGATCACGAAGTATGCGTAAATACCATGGTAAATACCCACAATACACCCATATTCTCGCACCTAGGAGCACTGGTTGATATGTGCCGATAATTGTACCATCTTACAATGACAAACACAGAAATAGATAATATTAAACGGTTTTATTTAACTTAGCCTGTTTGTTTGGGTCAAATCCAGTTTTTGAAATTTGACCCCCTTCCAGTTGTTGGATTGGTCTGATATTTGGCAGGAATCCATAGTTCTGAAGACAATGTTACCGCTATAATCCGATTTTTGATAGAACCAGTTTTCCTTAGTTAAAACTAGTTTTCACCTAATGCCTTTGTTGAAACTAGAAATACTCATTAAAACTATTAAATTTATTACAAATGAAAATCTACCTCTGATATATATTTGATTTTCAGATAATACTAGTTGTCATATCGAGCTGTATTTACAACTAGCACTAGAAAAAATTATTAGGATCGAAAACAAGATATAAGTAGTTTTGGATATATTTATTGAACCCTTCATGTTAACTCGCGGTGTCCACGAGCTCGCTTCGCTCGCTCCCGCGGTGTGTGCTTATCGGAATAAAAACAAAGTTATACTGGGGTTTTCTAGTTTTAACAAAGGCATTAAGCGACTACTAGTTTTAACTAGGGTAAACTAGTTCTAACGAAAGACGGGTTATAACGGTAACTTAAAACAACTTTTTACTTATTTTATTTCTGTGATGACAACCGTCACCATGAAAATGCTACATATTGCAAGTACAATTTATTGCAAAAGCGTACAACCGTTTTTATCCATTTGGTGTCATACGGCCGCTCCTCACTGAAATAACGGAGCATTCATTTTTGAAACTATTGGTAAATTTGGTAAGTACTCCCCGAATAGTTTATGATAAATGTAACGATTACAGCGATTTAAAACGTTGTAGGTAAGAAGTAAGGGAACAATGCATTAATTTGACACTATCGAACTGGTTTAATGAAACTTCTGACGATATGTGATATTTTTAACGACACACGTTGTGTTAGTCTAGTTTGTTTTTAGAAGTCACAACTTTTTTTTTCCACTTTTTGTCTGTATTAAAAAGCTTATTTGGTTCAACAAATATATCGTATACTCAGCAAATATCGTGTAAATAATAATAAAAATGAAAATAATAGAGCCTTGCATTTTGAGTGCCAATGTATGGGTATGGTTCATGTGGAAATATTATGGCACTGTGTGTTTTCAATACACTTGTCGTTAAGCACTGCTTACACAGGCTGTTGCTGCTGTAATATCATAATATCGCTTATATATATTACCACAATATGATAACGTATACTAATCACAAAATAAAAGGCCCGTTTTGACAGTTCGCGCCCATGAAGTTCTTAATTTTTTACCAATTGAAATGTTCTGAAGGTAATTACATTTTTTCATTGACAGGTACCGCCCACTCGACTAACTGCTGTGCACGGCTGTGCAATAATTATTTTTTCATGTTACTGTGTATGTACTGTACGATTTAGGTGTATAATTATACGGTCAACGTCTGTTTCATTGAATGAATGAATATTGAATTATTTACACAGAAAACTGAAGCCCGTATTTTAGAACGATACTCAGTCATTCTATCTCGATTTGAAACCAGTTTTGGTACAGATTGTATGTAAAGTAAGTGTAGAAAAATAGTCTCAAGTCCATATTAATTCAGTCATGAATATCGACTTGAAACTATTTTTCTCGTCTATATTGTTATTATCGTATATTATTACTTCCTAGAACTCGAACAATAGAATATTAATTTTAGAACGTATTGTTTTTATAGTAAAAATAATGTTGGAAGGCCACAGATAAATACGGTATGTTTACGAACCATGCAACAAAAATTAAATATAACATTTACATATCGTTGACTATTTTTATTCGCGTGTTATGATACCCTTCAATACGTGTTCACTTCAAAAAGGTTAGGTACCTATAAATTATACAAGCAGATTTATCTAAAAAAACATAAGAAAAACAATGGCAAGGGTAGGTAAGTAGCCTAATGGTGGGAAAATTAAAATTTTATCAAGATACCACGAAATGATCCCGAGGTACCCAAACCTAACAAATTTAACAAATTTAATAATGTTTGATAAATGCTACATGAGTCAATTATCCTCATATAAACATAAAACCATCTGTCTCATTTTTCTTGTCATTAAAATAATCGCCAACCGTACGTATATCATAAAATATTATATTTTTGTAAAAGCCCGAACTACGGTAAATCCTAAGATTTTTCGGTGGAACCAAGGTTTTCCGTTGAATACTAAGGTTTTCTAGTAAATGCTACGAACTACCAACCCTTGGTGTGGACTGGTAAATTCCAAACAATTTTTCGATTTGAACTTTTACCACCATTCACTTGGTAAATCCTAGGATTTACGTTTAAGCCACGGTAAATGTTGAGATACGAGTGTTCGGCGTATCGTCTCGTATTCGTGGGCGACCTATATCTCGATAAGAACAAAAACGAAAGTGTTACGAAGATGTAAATACACATCGGCAAACCTTACGAGATCATAGATTTTAGGGATTAAACCAAATCCGCCTACCAAATCGCCCTTTGTTTACCAAATCTATATGATATATCAGCGCGGCAGCGTCAAGATGAACTTTTTCCTGAATACCGAAATGAAAACCAATATTAAATTTGATACATAATATAATTTATACAAACCAATTACACATTATAAAAATAAATCAAAAAATTAAGCGCTAATTACTTACAATACTACTTAGGCGACATCGAATTACAGTTTTCTAATTTACAATTACAAATTAACACTATATACACTGAATAGGAGACCCTCCTAATCCAGATTAAGCTGACTGGTACTAACGTAGCAAGACATTTCATGCACTTTAAATATTCCTCGAGAAACATAATCCAAGAAAAAGATCACATAGCCTTTTAATCCTTCTCAATTTCTTTCACTCCCATACTTAAATTTACAAAAAAGAACAATCTCTGTACAAACAAGGCGTCAAACCATAACACATGATTATGTTTCAAAAGAAATTTTCACATATTCTTGTCTGGCCAAGTTAGTATATTCTAAGAACAGCTGATAATTTTTCAAAACTCAAGAAATAATCAGGAACCGTGTCTTTTAATAAAGTAAAAACAACCAAAAATAAAAACAATATAAAAAAACTAAAATATAACATGAAACAATAAAGACATATGATAACAGGAAATGATTGTCTTTAGGTAAGTCATTATGGACATAATGTTCTGAATTCATGAAAGGTTGGAGCAAATTAACACGAAAAACAAAAATAAAAAACATAAAACGTACTCAGTCGTTGTGTGGAGGATCGAGTCCTGTATTTGGAATCATTGAAGTGAAGAATCTGGATAACAGAGCCGAGCCTCCAATAGAAGGATTGTTTGGGGGGTTGGCAGGAGTTTTGTACCCATACCGATTAACTCCTTGGGCGAACAGCGGGTCCCAGCTGGAGGTAAAGCCGGGTTTCGAGGGCAACGGCTGAGGACAAACGTGTTTCCAAATTTATACTATTATAAAATTATAAAGTAGCTGTCTGTACATTGGAGATATTTAATAAAAAAAACCTTGGGTTATGATGTTATATGAACGATTCAGAACACAAATATATCTTTTTCGGAATCCGAATCTTTTTATTTTCAACTAGCAGACCCACACCGGCTTCGCCCGTGGCGTATTTCGAGCCCCGATGCACTCTTTTTAACTCACATAATAATTTTATAATGCTCATAATATAACAGTTTTCCTAATATGTATGGGAATCTACCGGAATTGTTCACATTTATGATTATTGCTCCGCTCCTTTGGGCAGTAGCGTGATGATATTCAGCCTATGACATTCACGGATAATGTGGCTTTGTCTTGGTAAAAGAATTTTTAAAATCGGTTCAGTAGATCCCGAGATTACCACTTACAATTTAACAAATATACAAACACACAAACTTTACTTCTTTATAATATTAGTATAGAAGTATAGATATCTCCAATGTACCTGTATACTTTAAAAAATATAATAGTGGGTATATAAATGTTATTGGTAGCGAAAAAATGCTACAGAAGTAAGGTGTAGTAGTAGTACTAAGAAGTGAGTAGTAACGCATACGTACCATCTCCATGAGCAGATTGGCCATAGGCCGAATAATACTGACGTGTCGCATGACCTCAGATGGCCAGGCTCGGAATATATTGTGACGCATCACGGCCAGTTCTCTTGCTCTTTCCTATGGGCACAGTCATTTAAATTTAAAATATAATTATGTAGCCAGCAAATAACCATCGCAAGGTACACAAAAAGCCAAGGTAGGATCTTGCATTATGTGAGACACACGTGGAATTCTGTTTTTTCTATGAAGAAGAAATATTACGTATTTTACGTATTCGAAAATATAAAATATTTATCCACCTATTTAAAAATAGTCGCTCTTTAGAAGGTATGCACAGTTTGAGCACATAATATATATAATAGTACTAAGTTTGGGTCTAGATAGTGCTGAATAGCTGAGTCTAGCCTATAATATTACCTGTATGTCCTCCCTAGTGTCGAACTGATCAGCTACTTCGACGACGTTTCTAAAGAACCATTCTTTTACTTCTGGTTCACGCCACTTTGGCCAAACGAGTCCAGCGTGTATCATTATTAGTTCTTCGAGGCCTGCAACCCCACTGAAATAAAATGAAGCATTAACTATACACCGATATCTATGAATACACAATAAAACTAGCCTATGCCCGCGAGCTCCGCCCGCGTGGACGTCGGTGTTCGCGTTTCTTGACTAAATGTCTGGTTCTACTCTACCGATTGTGATCAAACATGCGTAAGTTTAAAGAAAACCGCGCATCAAAATCCGTTGAGTAGTTTTTGCGTCCATCGCGAACAAATAGACAAACAAATAATAATACCAAAGAAAATATTTTTGAAAATATACTTCATTTTCTTCAATAGCTTCTTATTATATTTAGCTACTATATTTCAAACCGTATAATAAGTATGTATTTACAAAAAAAAAAGTATATAAGTATGTTTATCAACATTCTAGAACCCATTACACAAGCTAGTTTAACTAAGCTTAGTTTGGGTCTAGGGAGCGTTGTGTAGAATGTCGTAGAATATTTATTTATTTATTTATTTATTTATTTAATGGCCTCACGTCGCGTTGGCAGTGTAGTCGTAAGTAACATCCGCAAACAACTAACTAAACAAAAGCAAAGGACCTTACCGTGGCAGACGCTCATTTGCAAACAATCTGTGCCCTTGAACTCTTGGTAAGCTCATATGCCCGAATTCTAATATCTTTGCCGTCACTTGTGGGTAGGCCAGTATAGCCATCTGCAGGAGGTCATCAGCCTCGGCAAGATCGGCTGAAAAAAAGATATGAGAGCTAAAAGAACCCGGCTAGTCAGCGTCACCTTAGCATTGTGGGGGTGAGTCATGTAATTCCAATGCCCGCCAGCTCCACAAGGGACTAAGTTCTAGTAGAAGCAAAGACTGTTTCATTGTCAATTGAATACTTTTCTGATGGGACTTTAGTCACGGAATAGTGATTTGTGATTGGTCGAAAACAAATATGGAGCTAGCGGTTTTTTGAAACAGCTTAAAAGTTCGAGTCAATTATTGTTTGGAATTTAGCGATTTTTGACATAGAACTTCTTTGAGTGAAAGAAAGAAAGTTACACAAACTATACAAAATATCCGACTGTCTATTTTTCTTCAATTGTTGACGTTGACGGGTATTGGAATTATATGATTCAATTCTTCTCCTTATTTTGTTTGGCCAACCATTGACGTCTGACCTTCCAACCCGGAAAGAAAGGTTGGTAGGGCCTTAGGTATAACTGATCGCTTAACGACCTCCATCCTTCCTAGCCTCCCCACCCCTTCCCAGCTCTGCTCCCATCCACATCCCCCATCATAGGCAGCGCGTGTGTGACACGCTTAGTGTTGCACACGTTCATAGGCCACGGTAACAGCTTCCCATCAGGTAGGCCGTGTGCTTGTCTGCCACCTACGTAGTATAAAAAAATGAGCGCTAGCCTGGCCGTGACGGGTGAAGCCGCCGGTCACCATAGCAGAAGCAGGCTGAGGTAAGACAGGGACACCGTGCCGTTTCTCGGCCCGGGTCAGTCAGGTCAGCACAGGGTGCGGTTTTTGTCAGTCCAAGTCCAATATAACCGCTCCCACTGGCCGCGGACGTGGTATCCGTGGGGGTGACCGCTCAAAAAAAAACAGTGCCTTATAACTAACAATAATTTTGTTGAATAATTATGAAAAACAGCTTACTTTTGCTTTTAATTGCCACATGGAAATGGGCTAGCGCATTTGAATATTGAATATTGAAAAGCAGACCAGTGTCGCGGTACTCATTAAAGTATTTAGACGCCTCGATAAGCCATTTGTGTTCCCTAGCCCTTAACGCTAGTGTGTCAATAACCAATATCACTGCAAGAGGATCCGAAGGATCTATATTCATTAACATTTTTGCTATTTCCAAAGCTGTTCGGTGACAAGCCCTGTTCGAGAGCACATAGGCGTATTTCAGCATAACGACATGGAATGGCCGATTCTCTATATATTTGTACAACAGACGCACGTTGCTCTGTAAAGAGAAAAAGTGCATTAAACCAAAAATAAATAAATCAAATATGCAATGCAAGTTTATATTTATAGGCTATAACCAGTCGTAAAGCGTGAATAAGTTGATACGTCGAAGAAGTATAATATTATACAGGGCATTTTTAATTTTATTGGTAAAATATAATTTGGCGTTCTTTTTTTATATCGTAATTGTTGAATAACTATTAAATAAATAAAATTTAAATGATCACATATTTTTCTATAAATAAGTAAATAAAATTGTGGCGTCTGTTTGTAATGTCCTTCTTCTTCCCTCGTGTCGATGTTGGTAACGTGGCCCAAGCACAGGTGTCGCTCTTCGAGATGGCTTAGTACATCCCCTTGTACGTAACGTTAAAATAACAGTTTCTTAATAAGTAGTTCCATGTGAATTTATTGTATATCCATGACACAGTAAAAAGTCTTTTGTCTATCCTTCTGTTTGTTGTGGCTAATCTCAGAAACGACTGGCTCAAATTATATATTAAACTAGCTGTTGCCCGCGGCTCCGCCCGCGTGGATGTCGAAATCCGTTTCAAAAACTATCCTATCTCTCAAGTTGGATCGAACTGCACATGGTGTGCGAATTTTATTATAATCGGTTAAGTGGTTTAGGAGTCCATTGAGGACAAACATTGTGACACGAGATTTATATATATTAAAGATAAAAAAAATGAACATGGGCTTACACTGGCTAAGTTGAACGAGGGATGGGCAACATACTGCAAATAGGCCACCATGTTTTCAACTAGTTCCACTGCCATTGGGTATTCTTCCATACCGAACAGTGAATCCACAATCTGAAATAATTTAATATATATCCTATTTTAACACGACACACTATCAACCAGGGCAATTTAACAATTGCACTTTGTTTCCTTGTGGAAACAACATCCAATGAGGAGGCACACCGATTATTTATCGCGATAGGTGGCGCATTATCGCTGGTGTTGTTTTGCTGTCAAACTTCATACAAATTGTTAGTAATTATAAGAAAAAGTCTTCTGTGATGGTAATGACACTGTGTAGTGCATTTCAATGTAAAAATAAATCGTTTCCCTACTGATGAGAAAAGACGGAAACTGTGGATTAAAGCCCTGCATATCAAAAACTGATTCGTCTGCTAGAATATGTAGCGACCATTTCAAAACTGATGATTTTTATGTTGAGAGCAGGTTTACTGGTAAGTTAATAAGTGTATCTGAACATTACAGATTTAACGCGTGTATGATCAGTGTCAAAACATCCTTGACCCTATTGTATTTAATGTGTAACAAGCACCAGCGATGGTGACGCATCTGAGATTAGTTTTGCCTGTCTCCTCATTGACAAAATGCCCAGTTGTCATAATATCCAGGTGTCAGAACAACAAATTGCTAAGACGTCTAATCGGAAACAATGCCCTGTTGTCATAATATCCGGGTGTCAGAATAGTACTTACTTTAGTGTTATATTAGAAGTACAAGTAAGACCTAAGGTCTATCTGTAATTACAGTGGTTGGCCATATTATTAGGGACAGTACTCAAAATTATGTATTTTCGACTTAATTGGATTTCTCTAACAAATGTTGTGAAGCAAATGTCATTTAACTTTATTATTTACATTTATATTCTATTGCAATCATGAAAACTAGAAAACGTAATTGTTTGAACACTTTTTTATTTCCTAAATCAAGTGATAACAAATTATAAAATTAATTTCAATACTTGGTGATGCCGCCTTTAGCGGCAATAAGAGTTTCTTTTCGTCGGGGCATGCTCTCAATACATGCCCTGGCATTTGAAATTTAATGATATCACAGACGACACCATGACATTCACCGGGTGTTTTACCCGCTCCCAAGGCAATCTGCGTGGAGTAGCTCTCCAAGACGCCGTCTAACGAAAAGACTTTTGCCAACAAAAATTTGGAAGTTGATTCGTCGGAAAAGCACACCTTTAAAATATTATCTCTAATAGTAACAACCTTTATTTTACCTATACCAAATTACGCTCTACCAAAGAGTTATATTAACATGATTCCAGTCTTCAACAGTCATATTTCGATGTTGTCTAGCCCAATTGTAGACGTTTCTTTTTCATAGTATCGGTTAGGCGTGATTTCTTGCTAGGCCGCCGAGCTACCAGGTTCTCTTCGACAAACAGCCTCCGCATTGTCCTTTCGGAAACCTTTTACACCTTCATCGTTAATCATTCTAGTCAACTGTCCAACGCTCTTCTTGCGATTTTCGATGCAGATATTCCTAATTTTCCGATCGGTATGAAGCATGGTGATCCTTTTCCTACCACACTTTCCTACACGATTTGATTCGAGAAGTTTTTCATTGTCAATTTTAATTTTAATTCGTTGACAACCGATTTTGAAACCCCTGCAATAGTTGCTATTTGCCTCTGGGAATGTTTAGAATGCAGCAATAAGGTTAGTATCTCCCTAAATTTACCTGGAGACGTGTCTGAAGCCTTGCCCATTCTAAAAAATACAAATTTGAAGGTAACGTCTTTGAGCCTTTCTAAATAAATTAAAATCGAAGATAAAACAAAGCAAAACTATCGTATTATGAAGCATTACTTACCTTCAGATAAAATTTCGGCCGAAAAGTGAACTATAAATATTTAGAAATATCTATTATGAATAACTTAAATCAAAATACAGAGAAGCGCGCTATTCAGGAAACAATGGCCGCCCACGAAGAAACGTCATTTAATTAACCAATCAGGTGCTTATCCTGTGCTGCCGCTTTACAAAAATAATAGTAATAATACCAGCTCAGACCAAAATATAATACATCTTTGAAAACCACTTTCACTGTTCACACAAATGTTCTAATCTATAATTTTTATAAATATGAGTACTGTCCCTAATAATTTGGCCAACCACGGTAAGATACATACCTCAAGCAACGGTTCCACGTGCATCATCTTCTTCGAATCATCGAGGCTGACGTGAAGTACCTCTTGACTCATTAAATGTATAGCATATTTATGCAAGAACGCATTGTGCATCCGTCGGTGGTACTCGTCATGATCGTAAACGAAGTATGTGATACCTTTGTCACGTCCAACAATAGACATGGTCAAACCTGGCAAAATTTAATATTATATTTAGTGTTGTGCCACCTAACATTGCACCGGTATAAATTCTTAAATAAACCAAATTCATTTGTTAATCTATATCTACTATCATATTAATTGAAAATGTCATTTCCCATCCAAACAAGAACGAAAACGATGTTTGAAAAGCGTCAAATAATCATCAAAAATTTTCAAATCAAGAGGTTCGGTAAGCACTCAGTGGTAGTTTAGATACGCGTGTGGTATTTTAGATTGAGTGCTCTCTTTTATAAAGATTTAAAAAAGAACATGTTCACAATTACCGATAATATTGCAGTTTGCAAATAAATGCCCGTGTTTACGTTAAGTTTATTTGTCACAAATTGACTCTAAATTATACTCGTAAAATATAATAACATTATATTATTAAGAATTTATACAGCCAAAGTTAGATAATTTAGAAACACTCCGTCTGCACCATTGGAGAAGAATTATAAAGTTTTATTTAGAACACTCAATTGAGTGTTCTAAATAAAACTATAAAATCCAAATCCAAATATTTCGTAAAAATATAACCACCTTAAAAAGAGCACTCAATCCACATGCATATACATACATATATATATGTATATATGCAGCTTAGACTAGAGTCCTTACCAGTTTTCTGAAAGTTGTAAACGACTGTATCACTTGCTGGTTGTACCAAGACCCGTTTCAATATACGACTCCTATGTGGCTGAGTTTTCAATCTGTAATAGTTGATGGGCATGATAATGTGTTACATGGTTAACTTGTTATTATGAGCAATTTAATTTTAATTAAAGTATATTCACATTAACGCCTACCTATCTCGAATCTCGTCAGGCTCATCGGGTCCAAACATTCTTCTAGTCTCATAGATAACATTCAAGTGTTTCGCTTCTACATCCAAAATTGTATGTTTTCTAACAAACTTCTTCTGTACAGGTGGAAGCGGTGGAGGTCCAAGTAGTTCGTTAATTTCCATGACTGACCGGTCGATTTCATCCAACTGAAAATAAAATATTAATTAATAACCAAATTATACACAGTAAAATATAAAATTTACACCATAAAAAGTCAAGGGATTAGGTTTATACAAAGTAAAAAGTTACGGAATAAAATTCCTCCCCATCGATATCGACTGGTAACGTACACAGAAGGCTGACTGACGGCATTGTCACGTTGGATGGCTAAATCACAGAAAAGAGACCAGCCTTCGGTCTTGCGAAACGACGACCAGTCGCTTCAAAAGAGCAATATCGAAAACCTACTACACACTAAATCTTCAGGTCCCCACCTGACCATTAGTTCACCAAATCTCATCACTGGTGGACAGATCGACTTCGACAGACGACGACTTGTCCGAACCAGCCCGCGGCGCCCCTTGTCTGCTCTCCACTGTATCCTCAGCTAGTCAGAGAGACGCGCAAAGAGCCTCCGCACAACCCCATCCAGGGCTACCTACTTGCCGCTCGAGCATTATTAGCCGCTGGTTGGTATCCCGGGTGCATAGCGCGGGCATTTATTTATATTAGAATTAGAATGAAAATATTTATTTACCTCTTCGTATCGAGAATTGCGGCGTCGTGCCCCATGGTGCCATCCAGCTTCTAGATGGGCTCCTGAACCATGACCGTGTCCATTTTCATTGGTGCTACCACTAGTGGAGGGTCCAGGATCCCCTGTACCCCCAAGTCTCTTATTCTTCTTGCCTTTCTTGCCGTTTTTTTTCTGTTTCTTTTTCCTTGCACCACCATGTGCGATGCTTATGGCAGCTTGGGCTGCCTCATCAGATGCACATGCATCTTCAGCTTCTGAGTCTGTACTTATTTGAAGCTGAAAATGCCCATTACCTTAATTTTGTCGACAACATGGAAACATCATTAGGTAAAGGAGTAATTATCCTAGGAGTTGCACAACACTATACAGACCCAAAGTAAACATAACTTTTACATAGTGGTACTTATATACATTTTTTGTAAATAACTACATAGTAGTATGTATTACGTGAAGACCCAGAACAATGCATGTGCACTGCATATAAATTTTCATTTAAATACTACGCCAGCACTCAATATTTAAACGAAAACGATCATCAAACTGACTTCTAATAATTGAAAATAACCATTGTCTTAATTTTGTGCTCTAGAAACTATTATGTAGATTTAATTGAGGAGCTGACAAACAAAACGGGATAATTACTTTTCTGGTTAAAACTCTGAATACAAATCTCAATTAATTTCCTAAACAGCCTAAACCAGTGCTAATAAAAAAAAATATTTCAAAAGCTTCATTGTAACCTTTAATTTAATTTTATGTAATAATAGTGTTTTGTTGTCCAGCTCCTCAATTTTGTTATATTATAGATAGGTAGGTACTACGCCAGCACATAAATCGTATACTATTAATCATTATACAGGGTGGCAATATTAAGTGTAAGTGTACAAATGTGCAAAATAAAAATGTATCTTTAAAAATTAAGAAATACATAGTTGCTTGGACACGCTTAACGTTTCCAGCCGGTAGCTATACATTTTGATGCAAGAACACAACAACACAACATAAGGTCTTGAAAACCGCGTTAAAAAATACAGAGAAAATCTTTCTTTCGGAGTTCATCCATTATAAGGCCTATTTCCTTAAATAACACGTAAAAAATATACCGACTTAATTACTACGCCAGCACTTCATTTTAACCGAAGGTGTTCGTCATCAAAAATCAAATTTTCTTCTAAAAATCCTGCATCAAGGATTAAAGTGGACATCAGAGTGTAAAAACATCCATCAATGAATCTTTACAATGAATTTTAGTGGATAGAGGGCAAACTGACCTGTAAGTACTACCTATCTATTATTTTGAGCAGTGATTTATATATTTAGTGAACATGCTGTTTAACTACTCAGTAGACTCTATTTTTAAGTATATTTAATCATTTTCATACAGATTTTTTATTTTGAAATCTGTGCGATATCATCTACTTTCAACGCTAACTGTACTTGAAACTAATAAAAAAGGAAACTAAGATACGCATAATTTTGTACTAAACGTCATTCATTCAATATTTAAGAATTTGATCTCTGGATCGCATTGCCGACGAGATCATCGCGCGAGGAACACAGTCGAAGGCTTTTTCTGCATGTTTCGAAATTAGGCAACGCGGAAGCGTATTCTTCGTCTTCACATAAATTTAGGTATATTATGTGTATAATGTATATAATATATATACTTAATACATATTGTATATACGAAATTAAATAAATGAATCGATATCATTTTTTCATTTCGTATATACCTACAACCAGTATAACAAGTATACATGGAAGTAATTGGTATTTCGCTTTTCGTGTAGGTACCTATACGCATACCATAATGGGGATATAATTCCCATAACTACAATGGCATCATCATTGAACAAGAAAGTTTCAGTTCATTTACATTTGCATTTCAGATTTACAGTATATCAGAAATACACTGCCCGAATCCCCCTGACAGCCCACCCGGCACCGACGCACGCAGCATCCTTTCATGCACCACCCTCTATGAATGAACTCAATATGCACTCCCCAACCCCCAAACCCTCCCAACCACCCTTTAGCTATGCCCGGGCCGTTATAAATCAATATCAGTGCTCTTTGTTTCAATTACTTCATCAAGGGTCATTGGCCTGCTATAAACATGTACTACAAACCTACATATTGGTTATTGTAAAAACTACATACCTACCTTCCTATGAAAACTATCATTCTAAACAACTTATTTACTTTTTAGGAAGAGCGTAGCCGAGAAGCACCCAAAAAAGATGGACTTGTATGAAAAATTCCATGACAGTAAAGTAAGCTCATGTATAGGAACCAAAGCAAGGTAAGGTCGAATGTCTCTGCTCAGGTGGTAGACAGGTTTTCCTTTAACTGTGTAGGTACTCGTATATTATATGCTAATTATAACAATAGGCTAGCAAATATTCATTTGTAAGACTTGGTTGGACCCATGTTTATGATTTACACAATAGCCTTGGGTCCAGCCCCAGTACAATAAGTGTACATTTACACTGAGTGTTCATTACAGAGAAGAGTCTTAAGACGTTGTCTAATTACTCATAAGTCATGTAGAGCGACTTACTATGTCTTTAGACTGCCTTGTCTATCATGTGCGATAGCCCCTTAGGTAGTTTGCCACTTATATAAATTAGGATAATGTGTTGTGGAGGGACAGAAGATGCAAAGGAAAAGATGCTCTACACATTTTTTTAATTGCAGTTAGTCAGTGTGGAGTCCCTCCAGCTATTCAGAATGGAGAACTATTCTCTCCTTCAATGTAAGTAAATACAAATAAATCCATCTAAGTTGGTACAAATGGACAGATGATATGGGTAGTAACAGTAACAGTTTTTTACTGCCACTGTTAGTATTACATAATATTAACTTGATGTTGGATTTATCATACAATTTTCGGTCCGAGGCTAGATTGGAATCTCTTTCCTTAACGCCCTCAAGTATTATTTTACTAGCCCTCTGCTCCAATTCCACAAATTCATGTACTTAATGCATTGGTGTTACCAGGGCTAACGCAACTAGTATGCTTTGACAGCAGTTCCATGTTTTGATGATTCAGATATTTGAGGCGTTCCCAAAGCTTAGGCACTTGAAACAAAGATTCACGGCATGGCGGGCATAGGTAAAGCAACATCTGTTTGTCTTTCAAACTCATTTCACATGTCTTCCTACTCATAAAATGCATTGCTGGCAGTTATTTCATTTGGGACCATCAGACTTTTTGTTTATTTCTTGTTCCCATTTGGTATCTGCAATCAGCTTTTTGCGCTTAGTGTATGTGCTGTAGTTTTAGAGCAGATGTGGTGTAGATTCTCGTTTTTTACCCGACTGCCAAGAAGGGTTATGTTTTTCGTATATCTTGTATGTATGTTTGTAAGATTCTTTATTACCTCATATCTTCCAAACCACTGGATGGATTTCTTTCATTAACATATCGTTAGTTTTGTCTCGATAACCCAAGTTTTGTTAGATAGGTGACGGGAAAAAAATCCAATATGGCCACTGTAATACACCACATTATAAAGGGGAAAATAATAAAAATAAATTGTATACGGCAATATAGGTATCAAATTAAAGGGCTTATCACGAGGATTTCAAAAAGGTATAATTAACATGACCAAACTTTGATTGAAAAAAAATTTACCTATACACAAGTTATACGCAGAGTGAGGTTTGTGTACTTACTGATGAATATTCACGAAAACTAAAAAGTTTAGAATAAAAAAAAAATATAGTTTAAAAAAAAAAAATCCGACTGTGTAAAACTGTCATGTTGTCTTGTGTGTCTTAAACAGTCTTAAATGTGTGACTTAGATGTCATGTGGTCTAAAAACATAACAACTTAACAGTCGGGATCCATTGAAAAATTAGATTGGCTGTCGAATAATGGATCCCAAATGTTAAGTTGTTATGTTTTTGGACCACAGGACATCTAAGTGCTTGTTTTTTTGTTTTTAGTTTTTTACGCAGTCAGTTTTTGATTCCTTAAATTATTTGGATTGTGTCTTCCAGTGAAGATATTGACTCCTTATTTAAGTTAAAAGATAACATCCTTCCTCTTAAGGTGCTTGTTGTAGCTGGGTGTCAGCAGCTTTGTTGCCAGTACATTGAGGTTGTTTTTCAAATCTGTCCTAGTATTGCTCTCCTCTTTTACACTTTTCATATGTAATTATAATTACATATGGTGTTAATTGTTTGTGTATTTCTTGGTTAGTGATATAACATTATGTTAGAAACCGTGTTGAGTTACAAGAACTTCCCCATAGTTGGATGTTATACAGGGGGAATTTTTCAAAAGGGATTGGATGGCCAAATCTGAAACTATAAGGAATAGCGAAAAATGGTCAAAGGAGTCACGAGCCCGATTTTGATGAAACTTAAAACCTCATCATTAGATTTTTGAAAAACCAAAAAACCTAGCTGAGAATCGAACCCGTTGATTTAAAAAAAAATCACACCCTTTATTATTACACCATACGATAGTGTCGCTGTTTAGGATCAAATTCTGCGAAGTAATGATATACGGCAAATTTAAGGAAAATTTGGAATTTAATAAAATTCATATTTTCATGTACCTATTTGTTTCGTTCAATATCCCAGAAAAGATCGTAACTATTCCGTGTTTTAAATTATACTCAGAATGATTATAATGATTAATGTTTTTTTTAAAACAAGATGGAGCTCCAGCCTATAATAGCCGTAAAAGAGATATTGATTCAGCAGTTTGATGACAATTTTATTGCAAGGCATGGTCCTGTACCTTGGCCAGCGAGATCCCTGGATCCTACTCCCTTACATTACTTTCTCTGGGGGTATGTAAAAAACGAAATTTACAAAAACACATAATTATTATACAGAGATACAGTTGATGACTTGAAACGTTCTTTGGAGGATATTCTAAACGGAATCAATAACATTGTAATATTGAATGCAGTACGATCCTTGAGGTCTCAAATCCAGCTATGTATTGAAAACAATGGTCTACATTTTGAACAATGAATCAGTTAATGTAAGAAAAATAAAACGAATTTTGTTAAAGATAGCTCTTTCCTTTAGTTTGCGGTATGTCATTACTTCCCAGAAAAAGATCCTTAATAGCAACGCTTTCGTATGGTGGAATAATATAGGGTGTGTTTTGTTTTCAAAATCAACAGGTTCGATTCCTAGCTAGGATTATTGGTTTTTCAAAAATCTAATGATGAGGTTTTAAGTTTCATCAAAATCGGGCTCGTGACTCCTTTGAGCATTTTTCGCTATTCCTTATAGTTTCAGATTTGGCCATCCAAGCCCTTATGAAAAATTCACCCTGTATAGCCAAACAGGCTTTAATACCAATTTATAAATCAGGAGTTTATTGTTTAAAGAGGGTTTGCTATTTTGGTCCAGAAGCCACAATAGGTTGATGTACCGTATTTTAAGCTCATCACACTTCATTTTTACATGCTCAGTCAATGTCAACCAACAGTCAAGGTGCAGGCCCAAGTATCTTACAGATCCTCCCCGACTCTTTGAAGAACGCCAGTAGACTTTTCATGCTGCTGGTGATCTCCCGGAGTGTACCTGTATCTTGGAAGTCCGCAACCAGTGTGCATGTATGAAAACAATTATGACAGTTGAAGGAGCAGAAGGAGTATGCCAAGATCGTAGCAAAAATTAGGGTATGTGTTTCGACAAAACATCCAATAATAAGGGACACCTTAATAAATACTTACCCCTTCATATGTTGTCTTCTTATTTGATCGGTCACCCAATGGATCAAAAACGCCATCTGAATCGGAGTCAGGTTCAGGCAATGAGACTCCAACCAACTTCCTAAGGTTTCGCGACGACATGTTGGCTGCAACAAAAGAATAAGAAGTGATTTACAGCTATTTTTTTAAATTGAAATTAACGCAACTGTCACACACAACCAAAGTGGATATGGACCTCGTGAACTAATGAAGGTAAAGGCTAAACAGAACTTGTAAATCACCAATAAAGTGCGACCGCGTCACACCTGGTTATGGTCATGAGATGTAGGCACTAAAGTCGGCCGTCTAGCTCACTCCCAGGACCACTAGCTTTGTCTGGGCACTTCATGCGTGCGCATAAATGGCAATCAATCAATACCTTCAGTTTAAAAAAAATCGAAGTAATGCTCAGCACAGCAGGTTGTTTATTTTATTGAGTGATGCTATTGACTGTTGATTTTATTAATGAACGAAATCAGTACATACTTAATTAAAACGATGATAAATTTACACGGTCTTAAGTTATACGTACGTACCTTAAAGTATATGCTCTAAAATAATATTCATACACAAATATTATGTCGTATAATTATCTCAAAAATACTGCACTTATCCAAAATTACTCGCGCACGGCGCAACTCGTCAACTCGTGTCATGTCATGTCATGTTTTTTTTTCTCCTACTTTGGCAAATATTGTATGAATGCCAGTGTCAAGTATTATAGCTTGTCTATAAAGTCGTGAAATTAAATGAGGGCGCTGCTGAACTTCATGTAGCAACCCTATATAGTGCGACTAAAATGATCTTGATACTAGAAGTTCGTTCCTAGTAAAATGAGTTACTGAAATAAAACACATTATGCAGTCATAATATTGTTTCTGTTTTATTTATTAAACCAGGTGCAGTATAAAGTTTTGACCCAGATCTAGAATAAAGTTATTGAACCAGATCCAGAATAAAGTTAGTTCAAACTCAAACTTAATCATTTATTAAATTCAATCAGTTACAAAGAATAATCACTCCGGATTCCAAATATTAAATATTGAAATGCGTTTCGTTGCCACTTTCAGCAGTACAGTCACCACTGTCACCACAAATGTTAAAGTTATCCATTTCTTTCTTCGGCCGACCTTTCATGTGTTTCCCAGGAGTTTCAAACTTTCCATCATTCTTAAAACCTTCGTTAACTATCCGCCAACTGTACTCTCTGATTTTCCTGTAAAGAGTAAAAATAATCATTTAATAAAATTAATTACTGAATGGCAACAAGTTATTGACTTGAAGCAATTGTTCAAATAAAAAAATTGGTACAATAACAGATTGAACGACTTGCACCATCATAATATCAAAAATTTAGATCGTACTATAAAAATGATCTACTATAAAATATTTTTCTAACCTAAAAATATTGAATGTAAACAATGCATTTTTTGCCTTCAAATCGTAAATTCAGTAGATTTGTAAGTTCCGATAGATTCAAAACAAATAATAACATGATTACATACCCATCAAAGATGCTGTTCGCCCATAAACGTCCTCCAAATCCCATAAAATTGTCCAGCTTAGTAGTCCGTGATTCATCGCTGGAAAACTTTAAAAATCACTTCCCATGCACCACTCTGATTTACTTTACTCATTTCTCAACCTTTCATGCGTAGTTTGGTCTCAATGTATTGCAGTTTAATGAAAACAATAAAAAATACGAGGAGAAAACTGGTCCACTATACGATATTCGACGATAACATTGACAACTGACGTACTTATGTTTGGTGTTGCCACTCACATGTTTAATGTTAGTTCCTCAAACATTCTTTTCACGACTAAATAGACAAGCTATAAATTGATAAATCAAGTTATAATTACGAATACAATGGGGTTGGCAACTGTCAAAGTGGCGCTGGTGTAGATGGCTCCTAAAACATTGATCATTTGTATGGAATTATTTACAAAATAATTTTTAAACACAAGATGACTAAATGTATAGTAGCGAAATGCTCAGAATTTGGAGTACACCATATCCCAAAAGATTACAAAATTCGTCGGCTTTGATTGAAAGACATTTGCCTACATTTTATTTCTAAAAATAGTTAGAGGTTATGTCGAAAACATTTCGTGGAAAATGATTATAAAAAATGGTGAATACACAGGTGAGTGTTGCTTATTCAACATTATTAGTAGTCTTAATACATATGTACTTGATATAGGTACCTACATAAAATAACATACAAATTGATTTACTCCTATAATCTTAATAATAACAGTCATATTTTCTATATTCTAGGAGTTGAACACCAACATAAATATATGAAGAAAAGTGCTGTACCATCTATATCTCCTTGAAACACTTAACCACTATCAGAAACAGCAAGAACAAGAAAATATATATTGGGAGTCCGGAACCTGAGGAAATAACTATTTGAAATGCCATCAACTTACCAATCCTGTGAAGGCATAGTGCCATTAAATATAGTGATAGTATATTATGATGATTTTGCAATGTATCTCAAGAGCATGAGATTGATAATGACACCAACAACTTGCCACACTCATCAAAGTACTCAAGCATCTAATATATAGTTCACGGCATCTAACTTAATAGTGTGGACGGTGGGCCCCACTACTCTAAAATCTTGCCAAGTTAGATGCTGTACACTATACTTATTTGTGGCAAGGCAAAATGTGTTGCATTCAAACAAGTATTGTGTACGGCATCTAACTTAGCAAGGTTTTCGAGTAGTAGGGCCCACAGTACTCCAAAATCTTGCCAAGTAGATGCTGTACACTATACTTAAGATTATTTTCCACAGAGCTACTACTTGCAGATGATGCAGGTATTGTAAATAAAAAACTAAGATGACATAAAGTGTTTTATTTTTAAAAGCTTCATGTGTCCTATTCACGTCCAAGTATTATGTATGTCCACTTCATATTGAACATTTTTCATTGATTTTCTGCAATATCCCTTTATATAGGTATTATTACCAACAACAGAAGATCTTACCATCAATAAATGACGGGTTTCATACAGGAGCATAGCAATATTGTTCTTTTTGTGTACTGAAAAGAAAAAATATAGTTGTGAATAAGTAATGGTGAAAATGGTTTCAGTTAAAATTTCACTTTGGTTTATATCCTACCTCAATGCAGTTAGCAGTACTTAGTTTAGACTACTTACTAGCATAGATAATGCCTTATGATTGTCTTATCAAGAGGTAGTAGAGCCGTGTTACTGTTAATATCACGATAGGTTTCTGGCAATGGTAACTATATTTCAGGATCTTCGTTATCAGCCCTTTAATAGGTGTTCAAAATTGAAGTTTTTGGTCATAAATCTCCAACCTGAAAGTAAAAAAATGTATATTATTATTATCCCCGTAGTTTAACTATATGCATAAGTATTACAAGTCTGTTACATTTTAGGTAATGGTATCTTCAAAACAAAAATGTTTCTGAATACGAAATTTGTGAATATAGTGGTAATTTATTTAAAACAATATACCTTTCCACAAGATCTGCTTTTTTTCCTCGTAAAGAAGCACCACGTTTTTTAAGTTAATCTTTAAGTTCCTTCACTCACCGGTTACAATACATGATGTATTAGTTCACAAACTACTAGTTAATACTGTTTTAGGTCCCTCTTTATGTTATGAAAAGATAATAAATGCATGTTTTTTTTGTAAACAATAATGACACTGAATATGGCCGTCGTACACAAAGGAGCCAACTCGCTAGCGCCATCTGCGATTAGCTTTCACCGGCCAACCCCATTATTGAGTACTTAATACTAATAAAATTTTTGTGATATAATTAGCTAAATATGATACGAAACATAATACTATATCATAAAACTTCTCTTTTGTCATCCTGAAGTACAGTTTGTCTTGTCTATAAAGTCGTGAAATTAAATGAGGGCGCTGCTGAATGAGGATCAGTCACTTTTTTAGTTGAGTATCAAAGATATTATATATTGTTGAGTATGCAGTTTTATAGACCTAAAAAAACAATGAATTCTGTAAAAAAATTATTTGAATCGGATCAAAAATGACGAAGTTATAGCCAATTTAGTACGGTAATCTCAAAAACGCTCGCCACCGCGTAGAAATACACTGTGACGTCATAGCTCACATCGTCCCGCGTCGCCGCCGCGCCGCGCCGCGCCGCTATGGAGAATATAGGGCTATTCGGATAAAACATTTCATGATTTTTTTGTAAATTATAGAACTAAGTATTTTTTCTTTTTTTTATACTACGTAGGTGGCAGACAAGCACACGGCCCACCTGATGGGAAGCTGTCATCGTGGCCTATGGACGTGTGCAACACCAGGGGTGTCACATGGGGTGTCACCAGGGATTCTGCCTACCCTGAAGGGAACGGGGGGGGGGGCGGCTAGGAAGAGGTGGAGAGGCTAGGAAGAGGGGGGGAGAGGAGGGCTACAGTGAGCTCTGGCTACCCTACTTACCTTGGGGAACACAACACTGTGGTTATTATAGTCACGGTGTTCTGTAGGGCGGAGGTACTACGCCAGTCGGACTGCTCAGTTCGGACGGGAGATACCGTCGGGTCCCACCTATTATCATAGTATTAAGTATTAAGAATATGAAATATTTATTCTTTCATTTGTAGTGGTTCGATAGCATTTTAAGGCATGTTGGAAATCAAATACTTATACAACCCATGCGAAAATCCCCGCACGAAAAAGATAAGATTAAAGATAAAGATAAAGATAAAGATAAAAAAGATAGGAGGAGGACCACCACAGGAGGTGGTTATGTCACACTCGAACCGACGAAAACCGCACTTGCTCGCGTAAGGTTACCCAATAAAGAATTTCGCTTGCACACCGGTGACCTTGGGCCATATACCATTTTGAAATTGCCTCATCGACCCCTCCCCCCCTCTTTCCAGGAGCAAGAAGAGGACACCGTGGCTCGCAAATCCGAGGGGTCATCTTGAAGCCGGAGATGGTACGGGTCAGCCGGGGTGCGAGGGACATACCTTTTGGGCAACCTTATACCTCGGCGCTAGAAAACCCGAGACGGCGTGCGGTTTTAATCAGTTCGATTCAAACATAAAACGCCCCGGTTGGGAGTGTTTTTATTTTTGTCAGTCCGCCGAATTGACTGCACCCCGCCTGATGGTAAGCTGAGGTGCAGTCCTAAAAGTAATGGACATCATTCCATCAAAACTTGAACACTTTCCCAAACAACGGATGTCTAGGTATACAACCACTCTACCCTTATTTGTCCCCTTAGGGGTGGATTTTTGAAAAACCGCGATTCACGGGGTACGTTTATTTTTAACCAGAAGCAGCTGTATCAAATTTCGTGCTTCTTACTTTCAAAATAATGGACTTTCCATGCAAACAGCCATCGCCTATTTTACGCCTTTAGTAGTGAAATTTTGAAAACGCTGATATACGTGTATATTTATTTCTAATCAGAAGTAGGTATATGAAATTGAATGCGTCTAACATTGAAAATGAAGAACTTTCATATGAAGGTTTATGCCTTATTTTGCCACCTTAGGAGTAAAAATTCTAAAAATCCGTTCTTAGTGGATTCCTACAACATAAAAGCATCTACTGTCAAAATTTCAAGTTTGTAGGTCCAGCGGTTTAGGCTCTTCGTTGATGTATCTGTTTATCAAATCGATAATTAGACGATAGTATTGACAACTGACGTACTTATGTTTGGTGTTGCCACTCACATGTTTAATGTTAGTTCCTCAAACATTCTTTTCACGACTAAATAGACAAGCTATAGCAACCTATAATATAGATCATTTTAGTCGCACTATATTATAGTGCGACTAAAATGATCTTGATACTAGAATTTCGTTCCGAGTATGAGTTAATAAAATAAAACACATTATGCAGTCTTAATTTTGTTTCTGTTTTATTTATTAAACCAGATGCTGTATAAAGTTTTGACCCAGATCTAGAATAAAGTTATTGAACCAGATCCAAAATAAAGTTAGTTCAAACTCAAACTTAATCATTTATTAAATTCAGTCAGTTCCAAAGCATAATCACTCCGGATTTTAAATATTAAATATTGAAATGCGCTGTCATCACCACAAATATTAAAGTTATCCATTTCTTTCTTCAGCCGACCTTTCATGTGTTTCCCAGGAGTTTCAAACTTTTCATCATTCTTAAAACCTTCGTTAACTATCCGCCAACTGTACTCAGATTTTCCTGTAAAAAGTAAAGTGATTATTCTTTGTAACTGATTGAATTTATTAAATGATTAAGTTTGAGTTTCAACTAACTTTATTCTGGATCTGGTTCAATAACTTTATTCTAGATGGTTCAAAACTTTATACTGCACCTGGTTTAATAAATAAAACAGAAACAATATTATGACTGCATAATGTGTTTTATTTTATTAACTCATTTTACTAGGAACGAACTTCTAGTATCAAGATTATTTTAGTCGCACTATATAGGGTTACCTACTACATGAAGTTCAGCAGCGCCCTCATTTAATTTCACGACTTTATAGACAAGTGCGGTGTTATCGTTTTTATACTCTGTCTACGTCGTGTCTACGCAAGAACATTAGAAATTTCCTTGTACTTAGCTGGACGTTTCATTTCGAACGAGCGGTTGTCTCCAGGATTTTTGAATCTCGGCCGGCGGTCATCTCTCTCGCACACTGCCTAAAATTGCCATGATACGTTAAAATTTCCCAATCCAAACCTGTCAAAGTCAAATTTACGCAAAGGCTGAGTTCTTCGGAGCTTCATTTTGATTCTAGTTGAGCTTTATGAAAATTCACAGAACACCGTACATATCAATTATTATTAATTGAGTAATATTTATAGAAATTAATAAAAAAATTGACACATATTCGCTTCTTAGATTGTGGGTGACAGCCATTTTAATAAAGAAGCAACACTGTTTACCAAAAATTCGTAAGGTGACCAACCATCCGTATTTTGCGGGATAGTCTCCTACTAGAAGCTCCTGCATTGCAATAAATACATAGCATAGTCCCACAAAACGTCAAATGCTTTCCGCACGTTTACAATATCCATCATAATATATTACAATATTAACTGTAGAGAGGTCAATTCTATACATCCATACTAAATTATTATAAATGCGAAAGTAACTCGGTCTGTCTGTCTGTTACGCTTTCACGCCTGAACCGCTAAACTGATTTTGATGAAACTTGGTATAGGAGTAGATTAGACCTAGATAATGAACATAGGCTATGTTTGGTTGCGATAACCGACATCCACGTGGGCGGAGCCGCGGGCAGCAGCTAGTTGAATATATTTAAAAAATAACTACATATTGGGAAATAATTAGTGATCGATACTAATGCAAAAAATGCAATCAGTATTTTTTTGTCTTTCTGTCTGTCTATCTGTATGTGCACGCATGGATGAAAAACTACTGGAGGGATTTTGATCAAACTTGATACGATTATAGTTCATACTTCTGGGCAACATATAGGCTACTTTTTATACAAGCTGATATACCCATGGCTTCACCCGCGCTTCGTTTTTAGGTCGTTTTTGGTCATATCTCCGGTTGTACTTAACCAATTGCAAGCAAATATACGATAAATTTTGAGTCTAAGTAAGACCTTTCTAATAAAAATTCGTTCAGTACTTTTTACGTCCATTGCTAGGAAGCTGGTCATATTAAGTATATAATTTCAACTCTGACGCTTATTATTTATTGCTTTCTAGACATAACCTATACCTACTCAAGTAGGTATTAAGTTATCGTTTCTAAAAACCACTACACTTTTTTATTTGTTCACGACTGTACATACGTAGACCACGGTAGTATAAACTTACTGTATACAGGTTGACTCAAAATATTATTATATATTTATTATTCTTCACATACAGACAGATAGAAAGACAAAAAATTTACTGTTTGCATTTTTTGCATTAGTATCGATCACCAATCATCCCCCAATAGCTATTTTGTAAATTTATATATGCAAAGAACAGAATTGACCTCTCTACAGTTTTATTATAAGTATAGATCATGTATTTGTCTTATTTTGTTCCTTAAATTTACGAAAGAAAGTATAATAATGGGACAGGGATTCACCTGACGATTTTTAAAATTCACATTATCTTTCAAGTCCGTATCGATTCATTCGTTTTAATCGACCTTTTTTAACAGGTCACCTCATTATGAATATAAAACTGACAAACGTCAAATGTCACCTATTAATGTGACGCTACTATAGGAAACACCCTTTTGTTGCTACTCTGTCGCATTTGGTTTGCCTGTAATGACACTGTATGTATAAAATAAATAAATACATAATCCTTCATTTAATGTCAATAATTTATTTTGTTATTACATGCTTACATAAGTAAGTCTCAATTAATAAATAAATAAGTTACAAAATTACTGTTACAAAATACCATTTATTTTCATGAGCATAGACGTAAACTACATCATATATCCCAACCTTGCAATTAAACATGGTCACCGCAAAGAAAGGTACGCAACCCAACCAACTAGATGGAGACACTGCAATGTATGGCCTTGCAGTATCCATTACTTTTAATATTCTTGTGTCTACGTTTTCCTAATAGGTCCGTAGACAGAGAAGGAAAAATAGGTCTTATTTGGTATCTAATTACTGTCAAACAGTGACAGAAGTGACAGTTAACTGCAAAATTTTCTGCAAAATGTGATGATGGTGATTGGTGATGCGTGGTGATGTGATGTGTGCGAGCACTGACCTGTGTGCGAGTGACATATAGACAGAGTGACGTTTATATATAGTGACGCTAAGTAACCGTATAGGTAACGAACAACTGAACACTACTCTTTGGAACACGGCGAACACTCGCCTGGCAGGTCGGTTATGTATTTGACTGAAGGAATGACGTATTTAAAGTTAGTGACCTGACCTGATACCTGATACTCAGTTTTACTTTAGAGTTAGTTCGTATCACGCAGCTGCCGGCAAAAGCTGTGTTTCTACTGTCTTAAATACGGTGACGGACATAATACTAAAACCGTTCAATATGAACATTGGACAGTTAATCTTTTTTATTCCTGTATTCATTGCATTAGTGAACAGTGCAGTTGTAGTGAATGATGGTGATGTTGATCAACAAGGACTGTACAGTAAGTCGGACGGTGTTGACATATTAACAAACCGTAATTTTGAAAGAAAGATATATGGACAACAACATGCAATCCTTGTTCAATTTTATAACAGTTATTGCGGACATTGCCGAGCATTTGCACCCCGATTTAAAGCCATGGCCGCTGAAATTTCAACATGGAAGACTATAATAAGACTAGCAGTTCTTGATTGTTCAGTTGAAGAGAATAATGAAATTTGCAGACAGTTCGAGGTCATGGCTTATCCTTCACTTCGTTATTTGCATGAATTTTATGTAAAGGGAAATGGCAATATTGGTGAAAAGATACAGATAGCAGACTCACCTGAAAAAGTCATCAGTAACATAGTCACAAAGATGCAAAGTGAGCAACTTGCCGGCCGTTTGACTACTGCACCAAAATTAGATATTGACTCATATAGCTCCTATTCTGCAGTTGCCAAAAAGCTCCCTTTTGATACTCTTTATTCTATCCTAGTTTTTGAAAATGGAAATTCAACATTAGGATCTGAGCTTGCTTTAGATATGAATAATTATCAACATATAAAAGTTATAAGAGCGTATGAGACTAGTGAACTCAGCCACATTGCCAATATCAGACAGTTTCCAGCAGTAATTGGTCTTACTGCTATACTGGAGCCTACTCCAATCTATTCCAAAGAAGTTGATAGAAAAAATGTACTTAAGGCTATCAACTCATACTTAAAAACGAAAAATTATGTGTTCCCAGCTGGAAATCAAGGTGGCCAAGAAATAATTGCTGATGGCAATTCTAATGAGAAGCCAACACTTAATACTGACTTTGTTTATTATAGTGACCTAGAAAAAACTTTAAAGACAAGTCTGCACACAGAAATTACTAGATTTAAAAACTTGAGTGGTGAACCTCTACAAGCTCTATTAGATTACTTAGAGGTCCTAATAACGTCATTCCCTTCAAGAGGAAATATTAAAGAATACATTATGGATTTATATGCCACTATAAGAACAAGAAAAAGTTGGAGTGGCAGTGAAATTTATGAACTAGTTAAAAATTTGGAGAATGCACATGCTCCAGTGTATACTACAAATAATTTAGAATATGTTAGATGTAAGGGCAGCCAAGCTAAATTCCGTGGGTATACCTGTGGACTCTGGACATTATTCCATACACTAACTGTAAATGCAGCTCAAAAGCCAGAGACTACAGAGGGCCCTAAAGTCTTAAGAGCAATGCATGGTTATGTCAAACATTTCTTTGGTTGCACGGACTGTGCCATGCACTTTCAAGCAATGGCTGCAAGAAATAGAATATTTGACGTAAAAGAAAATGACAAAGCTGTTCTGTGGCTGTGGATAGCTCATAACGAAGTAAATCTACGTCTGGCAGGCGATGTAACAGAAGATCCCAGTCATCCTAAGATTCAATTCCCCAGTGTGGGTAGATGTCCAGAATGTAGACTAGCTAGAGGTGCTTGGAACCTACCAGCTGTGTACCAGTACCTTCAAAATGTCTATGGAGCTGACAACATTCAAATGATGAGGCAATCAAGAGCTTCAGTAGCTGCAAGCCCCTTCTCCAATTTGGACATCGGAATGTTAAGTCTCCTGTACATATTATCTTTTGTTATTCTTATTCTAGTCATAAAATATTTCCTATCTAGACGTTACAAAAAAAAGGTATATAAACATGGGCGGGGTAAAGTATAACACATAACTAAATACCAACATACCTATATGGTTAAAACAAGTTTAGTATAATGTTTTGGCTGTTGTTCTCGTTACCCTATTTATATAATTTATCCTTTCATTCAGAGTTTGGTTTTAATCTCATGTAGCTCAAGTTGGAAGTAGGTAATATTAATACAGAATGTGGCTAGAGATAACTCTCATTCCATTCCATAGTTACTGCTGACGATGTTGTTTGCCACCTGGGGACTAACTTGCATGCTGTGAAACTAATTATGTTTTGATTTGTGACTTAGCTATGCACTTTCAAATATTGGTTGAACTAAAAAGAGTACTTTCTTCAATTCCATTCAACTGTGAGAATTACGTATTTACCAATATTATATATCTAGGTATCAATCTAAAGTAGTGTCAGTAACCCCAAATTTTATGGGTCTCTTTTACTTCTAATCTTATATCTCCAAATTCTAACACGTAATACAGACTGAATAGGCTAATTTAAAGATTTTTTGTTATTCGATTGATATTAGCTTTGAGATTAGTAAATTCTAGTAAATTAGCTTTGCATCTAATGTTATAAAATTAAGTCCTTAAAAATATATTAATATTGCAATAATAAATAGTGAGGTAAATAATAAGTACATTATTTTTTTTTAAATAAGATGTACTTTTTTGGTGTTATCTCATCTTTTTGCCTGAGTGACACTGGGTCCAGAAAATATAGAGTAGAATTGTTAAATATTTTTACATTTTCTAAATGTTCTATTGTTGTATGTTGTGGATTTTTAATGATGCTAACTACTTTTAGTATACTTTGAATCACTATTATGATTATGCATAATAATTTAATTGCTATTTTTATACATTTTTAATATTAAGTACAAATGAAATAAAACACTTAAGCACTTCTATTACCAAGTATCTACCTAGGTACCTATATGGTAAAAAATAGTCATCATAAACTCTCATACGTACATCAAATTTATTAACCAAGTGCTCTTAAAATACCTAAGACTTCCGATACACCAACCCATGGCATTAACTACTATTAAGTATAAAGTTTATATTTACCCACAATAAAAAATAATAATAACAATGTTAACGGATTTATTATAAACTGTAATTAAGCAGAATATCTAGTTAATTATCTAACGTAAAGGTCCAGAAAGGCAAAACAATATTTAAATTAAGTACCTAACAATAATATAAAATGTAAGTTAAGTTGTGAAATTCTCAATTTTGCAAAGTATTCGTTCGAAACCTGTTGACTTCCAGTGGAGCGAAGCAATAGAAAACTATAATAAAATTAAGCAGATTCAGTTAGTTATCTTACGTAAAGGTCCAGAAATGCAAAGCAATATTTAAATTAAGTAACAATAATGTAAAAATGTAAGTAAAGTTGTAAAATTGTCAATTTTGAAAAATATTAGTTCGTAACCTGTTGACTTCCAATGGAGCAAAGCAAAAAACCATCTATCAACCGCCAACCTATCCAGTTTTATGTATACAGTGACATTTTGCGTTAAGATTTCGAAATAAAAAATAGGTTCTGCATCTAATACATTCGATGTTAGTGCCTTTTTAATTTAGCATTGTACAGGATCAAGCCAGATCAAGCCTACACCTGTATTCAGCTCAGGGGGTGTATTCTGTTGCAGTCTATAATATTTGGTATTTTTGGTAATATTTCTAAAGGCAAAACGGGCTTGGTCTAAGTTTGTAAAATTCACGTAACTTTCCTATAGTAATATTTACTTTTCATATACCTACCTACCTACCTAAATAGTACTAATTTGTTTTAGCCAGACTAGTGATAGGTATTCAATAGATTAACATGACAAACAACTGTATACGTATTGTTTTCAATACGGAACAATGCTTCGGCTGGTTTGGTCAGTCAGTTTTTGGTCAAAATAAACAATCTATTAAGTCTTCCATTCATTCATGTGTTGTGACATTGTATTAGCCTCTCGTCACGTTTCTGTTTAACAAAAACGTGACGTCTATCGGGTCCCGAGTTCACTCGCAGCAGCTCGGAATCAGGCAATCGTGCCCGGTTAACAGCAAATAGGCTCGTACCCTCATATCTCATATATCATAGTTGGAAAGTATAGTATAGCGTCTTGTCATAACTCCACCAATCTCCTTTGGGGAAATACATATAAATAGGCGCAAAAATCTAGACAATTTTTTCTTACGCCATTCAACCAATCATGGAATATAAAACTGATTATAAATACTCAAGGGGTTCTCATTAGGCCAGTTAGTACACACGTGCGAACTAAATTGTCAAGATTTTAGCCCCTACCTATATTTATTACATTAATATTATACTAGCGAACCCGCGCGCGGCTCCGCCCGCGTGAATGTTGGCTATCGCCACCAAGTCTTTTTAGTAAGCTGAGGGACTGCCCGTACTAACTTTCAATGTCTATTCCTTCGCAATCAGTGGTTGCAGCTAAACGTATTCATTTCATCTCAAGTTCTATCAAACCCTTCAAAGTACAGTGCCATGCATCGCGGCCAAAGCCCTTTTATTTACCATCATTATCCTTTTTCATTGTCTTCTAGATTTTATGGGGATTAGATAGCTTTGGCCAAAGTATATTATGTGACTCGGAAGAGGCCCTTTGAAAAACTCTTTCATCATAGTTGCATTACACTTTCACATTCGATGCACTATTTCAAATTAGTGAACATTATTTATTTCCGAAAATCTGATTCTTTTATTATTAAAATCTTACTACAGACATTGACATTTGACAACCTGATTTAACATTCAAGAAGTTCATGAAAGTAAAGAAAGAGGATATACTTATAAATACCGGTCAAGTGTGAATTGGGCTCGTGCACGCAGGGTTCCGTACAAAATTGGGTTGAGGGGGATTTCCGCACGACAAAAAAAGGGGGCGAACTTAACTTTGTTGCAGTGCTTCTTGTCTTGAATGACAGACATACATTTTTTTTTTGGTGAAGTAGGTAATATTTATGCTTTCCGGACTTTTCCCTGTACTTATGCTATAAGATTTTACTTTCTGCAAAATATCTGGATTCTAGCCCAAAGGGAAATACCCCTTTTTTTTCGTGCGCAAAAACCCCGTCGGGCTTTACCACAACGGAGCCAACGGAGAGGTTGGTATGTCGGAGTCCTACCAATACCTGTGTGATCGAGCAATCTGGTGTGTCCTAAAAAGGATATCCCAGAAAGCCCAACCGGTTCCGGCCACCAGCACTAGCGACCTCGACGTGTTATTAGGAATCTAAATCCCCATCTCTATAAAAAGCGTACGTGGAAATATAATACCCTGCCACCCTGGGTCTGCTTCTGCTAGGGTGACGGTTAGCCTCGACCGTCACCCTAGGCCCGCACTCATGGAGGACGGAGATGGTTCTGCGACCTACGCCACCCGGTGCGCCTTCATCGGCACGGGGGAGTGCTAGATCTCTCCCGTAGCTTTTCCACCACCACATCTGCGCGCATTACTGCCTCGCAAAAAAAGCGGTGGCGTTCCACATACTCTCTATGGTGACCATGGTTGGCACCAGGGACCTCACCATGAGGCTTACCCCACCGACGTCTGCTTCTAGGACATGGCGCCACTCTATCCACTCTGGAGACTCTGGCAGTGTATGAAGAGGTGGTGTGCCCACGGATCAGCCCCGGCAATGGTGGCATTCAAACGTCAGCACCCTGCCTACGCTATGCAGGAACTCACCAAAACAGCCATGCCCATCAGTAAGCCTTGGATAGTTCAGGGTCAAGGGTTACCTTAAACTTCGGCGTCTGTAGACCCAAGATGGAGTTTGACTTTAGTCGGTCAAGTCCGATATTATGTCCCTACTGGCCAGAGGAGGGGAGAGATTCGTGGGGATTTCCGCACGAAAAATAAGGTAGGGCTTCCTAAAACTCTCCGATTGTGGTGCAGGTGACTAACTAACGTCGCCGAAGGTAACTTAACGACCTCCGTCCTCCATGAGTGCAGGCCAGGAGATGGTAGGTCAGGCTACCTATTAGTCGATAGTGAGACTACAGTTTGGATATTACGCTTCGTGTAATGCCAAGCATTATCCGCAACATTCCTTTTATCTAATTCAACTTGATGCCTCTACGTGTTCTTAAGAAAGAGGTCTTTGACAGACAAACAGACGGATAATGAAGAGATAAGGATTTTTTTCCTAATGAGGCACAGAACCCTAAAAATTAATAAATTCTATTTACTTTTGAGGAAAAAGAAGTAAAGGATATTACTCTATGAAAATTTAGACAAAGCCAATTTTAGTTCCTGTTGCTATGACAACTATTATAGATGGCGATAAAAACGTTTGCAACATCTAATTTTCTTTTTATTACTAAATTTCCTGAATGATCATATATTTTTAATTATGTTATATGCTATTCGAGGCGGAGACAAATCCAAAAAATCATAGATCATGAAAATCTGTTCAGCCGTTCTTGAGTTCTGGCAAAAGCACGTTTTAGCCCTTTTTAGGGCTTTAGGGTTCGAATTTTAAAAAATCCTTTCTTAGTACACCTCTACGCATCAAAACACACATATTCTGCAAATTTCAAGTCTCTACGACCAGCGGTTTAGGCTGTGCGTTGTCTCTAGGTCAGTCAGGACTTTGAATTATATAGTATAGATTATAAATATCACTACTACACGTTCGCTATAAGTTGAGACCTGACCGCTAGACGTCACCGGCACGTGTTTGTACAGCGCACAAAAAAATATCGTAAACAAGCTTCTGCCCGAGTCGTTACCTACCTGTTCACCTATTTTTTTGCGAACCGTACATCACGGGCGACTGAGGGGCAGTGCAGGAGGAAGTAGGCGGAGAGCCCAGGTCTTAACTTATAGCGCACGCGTTATACATAGTATTTAATAAAACAAAGTCGCTGTCTGTCCGTCGGTTCCTATGTATGCTTAAATCTTTAAAACTACGCAGCGGATTTTGAAGCGGTTTTTTTAATAGATAGAATGATTCAAGAGGAAGGTTTATAATGTAATAAACACAGCAGGGTCTCGTTTCAACTCGTATATTAATCAATCAGATACAATTAAATACAGGAACACTTCTTAAATTTATTACAAACCAAATCCAATCCAACTTCTACGATCGCCCACAATCTAATTCCCTAATCCCGCCAACCTTCCACCAAAGAGCCCAAATCTACTTTTTTTTATAGCCGTGCACCACCGACAACTCGTTTGCCGCCTTTTTGGCTATCTTAAGTTGTCGGTGCTGCCGGTATCTACAAATATATTCTAAATTAATCACTTATACAAAATCCAACAATTACACTATAAATCTTTTACGTTACATATTATAATTATATTTATTATTTTATTTAATATATTATTATAAAACCTTACAATATCAAATATGTTGCCGGTACAATAAATACATTCTGTATTAATCGACAGTTACACTATGAATTCCTTGCATTATTATATTAATATTTATTATTTTATTATATTATTAAGTAAACCTTACACTCGTCCATCCTGACGGCGTGTATGTCCTCATACACGCATTCAATTGGGTACTTTACTGTCTAATCAAATCAGTCACTTCAAAATAGTAAGTTCTAAAAATGTGCGAATGTTATAATTAATAGTTTATTATAACTTGGTGGTTTATTAAAAATAACCAACAATGATGAAAATAATCGTACCGATATAAGTAAGTACTACCAAAAATAAGTACCCAATTGACCTACCTATACCTTACACTCGGCTACATTAATTATATTTCATTTAATCACAAACTATATATTAATTAATAACTAAACGATACCACATATTATAAATTATTGTATCATAACCTTGTACAAACTAGTTAAGTACCAGATATAAATTAATTTTAGAATCCTTGTTAGGTATATTTCCAACTTTTGGAAATTATTGATAGCTCCAACTTTTGGAGTCTACTACTTGCTCCAACTTTTGGAGTCTTCTACTTGCCCCAACTTTTGGAGTCTACTACTTGCCCCAACTTTTGGAGTCTACTACTTGCCCCAACTTTTGGAGTCCTCTACTTGCCCCAACTTTTGGAGTCTTCTACTTGCCCCAACTTTTGGAGTCTACTACTTGCCCCAACTTTTGGAGTCTTCTACTTGCCCCAACTTTTGGAGTCTACTACTTGCTCCAACTTTTGGAGTCTACTACTTGCCCCAACTTTTGGAGTCTTCTAGTTGGTCCAACTTTTGGACATTATTATTACAAGCTATTATCTATTGTTTATATATCTCTTTACATTATATCTATCAATGTTTTACTATTAATAAACCAACTTTTCATAATAATCTAAACGAGATAGCGATACATTAGAAGAAAGAGAACTTTTAAATAGAAATAAACCACATTATCAATGTCTGTCTGGACTTGTAAATATGGCATCTCACTGTTAATGTTTAAAAAGTCTAAAGTTGTAGCTGTTTTGTGTACGATAACGTGAGAGTGTTCAGTGAAACTTTGGCCAGTCAGAACTGGCACGACCAAGAATATATCTTCGACTACACGGCAAGAGATGTTCACTGGCACACCATCAACAGAGATATTGACGTTAACATTTCCTAGTGACCGCACCAACTCATTACCAAAACCCTTTAACATCGTTACCGTACCATCATGCTGAAGACCTAGCTGATTTATGAGAGACTTCCTAATAAGCGAGACTCCGCTGCCAAAGTCTACGAAGGACCGCACTAGAACATTATTCATTTTGATTTCCTTAAGAAATTTCGACACATAGTTTTATTTACTTCATCAGATGATGGCTGGAAGGTACAGTTCTCAGTATTATGCCCTACCTTATTACATTTGGTACACTTTTTAAGGGAATTTGGACATTTTGAAAAAGTGTGTCCCTTCTCTTTACAATTGTAACAATGATAATTATAGGGTACATTGATTCCTTTCGTCGATTTGTTATTGTTGTTAATATTTATGGGTGAATCGTTTTCTGACCTATTCTCGGAAATGATTGAACGCTCCGAAAAAACAGGGCCCTCTTTATTACTCATTAAAAATTGCAATAATTGGTCGGGGTGATTGCATCGTAATGCTAGAGCACTGGATTTAATTGTTCTGTCGCCGATACCATGAATAATACAATCTACAGCGCGCTTATCTTTTATATCGCACTGATTTAAGAGAGCTAGTTTTTCATAGAAATAATTTTCTATAGGTTCACTTAATCTACTTCTGCACTTCAACATCTCCTCCAGGACCTGGCCATAATTCTGTTCACATGGAAACGCACTTAAGAGCTTTTCTTGCCACTCGGGCCAAGTAAATAAAATTGAGTTTAAACTCTCGTACCAAGTTTTGGCCAGACCCTGCAGTTTTTGCAAAGCAAAGTGTACGGTGGTTCTTTCATCCCAGCCATATACAGCAGAGCACTCATTTACCTTCTTTATCCAAATGTCAATGCGTTGGTTTTTCAAAGAGGGATTAAAATCCGGTAGAATATTTTTAGGGTCATTACGATTTATATGTGCAATTGCAGCTGTAGATGGCTGTGACGCAAGTTGTTTCATGGAGCTCAATAAACCAACTACGTCTCTAGTAGAAAAAGAAATGCTCTTTGATCTCCTAGGCCCTTCATCGGCGGCATCATAGGTGTTATGCCCACCTCTGCGATAGTTAGGTTTTGTAGAGACTGCTGGGTGCGGCGAGATTCGTGGTGTGAGTGATACTCGGCCGTCTCGGCGTTGAGACAATAGTGCTTTTCTCACCTCACTCTCCATACTTCGATGACGCTTACGTTCCCGGTTCAGCTCCATTTCCTGTTCATGTATGCTTGAAATACCACGCCTTGGATACTGCTTACATCCTCGATGACAGCTGCGGCTACGGCTGCTAACGTGGTCATGGTCGCGGCTGCGCAGACGCCTACGGCTTCGGCGGCGGCTCTGCCTCACACTGCTACTTCTAAAATCTTCCACGTCGTCGTGTGGTTGGCGGCTGCGGCGACGGCTCTGCCTCGCGCTGCCTAGACGACTACGGCTGCGGCGACGGCTCTGCCTCGCGCTGACCAGGCGGCTACAGCTGCGGCGGCAGCTCTGCGTCGCGCTGCCCAGACGGCTACAGCTGCGGCGGCAGCTCTGCCTCGCGCTGCCCAGGCGGCTACAGCTGCGGCGGCAGCTCTGCCTCACGCTGCTACCACCCAAATCTTCCACGTCGTGTGGTTGGCGGTGAACAGCCGTCTCTAATCGCCGGGATGTGCTCTCATCGTCCCACGACATGATCTAAAAACTCGGTATATAAAAAGAAATGCATATTAGAATCTAAAACTCGTATAAAGAAATGCATATAATATGAAATTGAACTAAAATAAAAAAAAAACAATTTCTAAAATATTTATCTCTGAAGCGGTGGGTCGGAGCTCAAAAATAACCAAAAATTTACCCCCCTTTTATAAACCCTACGTGGAATAGGACCTATTACAGGAACTCCGTTTTTTTTTTTTTTTTTTTTTTTTTTTTAAAACAACTGAACTTCAGCGGGAAAATTTAAGAATAATACGTCATCACAAATTATACAAATAAGTTATCCAACTGAACTGGAATAGCATTCCATAATATTAACACTAAATTATAGGATAAAGCTTTTCACTATTGTTAAATGAATGCTTAGCCAATTACATACATATTTATCATTATCACGAAACTAAATAGATAATTATGTCATAATAGAATAATAACATTTTTTAAATACTAACACTATGTAGTACATATTACTAGCACTACCTATATAGTACACACATAAATCTCACTATTTTGTTAAATAGGTAAATGCCAATTACGTACATACATTATACGATACAATTACATATTAATATGTATTGGAATCTTAAGTATACTTCATGAAATTTAAAAGGCGTGTACATACCACTTCTGAAGTGTAATAAACACAGCAGGGTCTCGTTTCAACTCGTATATTAATCAATCAGATACAATTAAATACAGGAACACTTCTTAAATTTATTACAAACCAAATCCAATCCAACTTCTACGATCGCCCACAATCTAATTCCCTAATCCCGCCAACCTTCCACCAAAGAGCCCAAATCTACTTTTTTTTATAGCCGTGCACCACCGACAACTCGTTTGCCGCCTTTTTGGCTATCTTAAGTTGTCGGTGCTGCCGGTATCTACAAATATATTCTAAATTAATCACTTATACAAAATCCAACAATTACACTATAAATCTTTTACGTTACATATTATAATTATATTTATTATTTTATTTAATATATTATTATAAAACCTTACAATATCAAATATGTTGCCGGTACAATAAATACATTCTGTATTAATCGACAGTTACACTATGAATTCCTTGCATTATTATATTAATATTTATTATTTTATTATATTATTAAGTAAACCTTACAATAAGTATAATATATTTATGCAACGTGTCTACACCTAGCGGGATCCCCTGTCTGGGAGACTTATGAATGATGCAGAGAATTAGTTCTGGATTTGTTCTACTGAATTATGCTGGAAACAGAATTTGTTCTGTATAATAAACGGAAATATAAACTTTTCTAACCGACCTCCAGCCAGCGGGATATTTACCAAAATTAAGTCTGGGGAACTATAAATTGGTATTACCTTTTAGTTCTGTCTTTGTTCTGTTTAACAAAACAAAAAACATACTTCTAGCGTTCTTACTTCAGCCACAATCAAGCTGAAATGAAACCTCCAGTTAGCGGACTTTTTCTCTCAGGGACATTTTTTTGTAACTTTTACACTAAATTGATAACATTTAAACTATTTACGACTATAATTGTACTTAAATTACCTATTCGTACATCTAGTATGAAAATTAAAAGTATAGAATTTGAAAGCTAGTAAGTGGGTAGAATACAAAATAATCTCACCGGTCTGCATTATCTTTTATAAATTAATATTATAAATGCGAATATTTGTTAGTAAAATTATAGTCGTAAATAGTTTAAATGTTATCAATTTAGTGTAAAAGTTACAAAAAAATGTCCCTGAGAGAAAAAGTCCGCTGACTGGAGGTTTCATTTCAGCTTGTTTGTGGCTGAAGTAAGGACGCTAGAAGTATGTTTTTTGTTTTGTTAAACAGAACAAAGACAGAACTAAAAGGTAATACCAATTTATAGTTCCCCAGACTTAATTTTGGTAAATATCCCGCTGGCTGGAGGTCGATTAGAAAAGTTTATATTTCCGTTTATTATACGGAACAAATTCTGTTTCCAGCATAATTCAGTAGAACAAATCCAGAACTAATTCTTTGCATCATTCATAAGTCTCCCAGACATCATTCATAAGATCCCGCTAGGTGTAGACACGTATTTATGCATACTATTGTAGAGAAACACTGATAAGAGAGAGATACAATATCTGCAGCAATTATTTCAATAATAAAATCAGTTTATCAAAAATAAATACGTAGGTAATGAATAACTGAAAGGGTTTATGGGAATCATGTTCTTCAAAGACCCATCCACTTCGAATCACACATAGGTACTTTGGCCAGAGTGGCTATCTAATCCAGATAAAATTCAGAAGACAATGAAAAAGGACAATGATAGTATGTAAATAAACGACTTTCTGTCATTCTGTTCATGTAATAAATACCTACTACTGCTGTTTGCCAAGGAATATACATTGAAAGTTAGTATACGGGCAGTCCCTCGGTTTAAAAAAGACTTGGTGGCGATAGCCAACATCCACGCGGGCGGAGCCGCGCGCGGGTACGCTAGTCTAGTATACCTATGTAAATAAAAAAAAACATATAAGGCATATCCATTCTTATTTATTCAAATTCAAAAATTCAGTACCAAATTACATAGTAACTCTATGTTGAAAGGGTTTTGGAAATTCATAAAAGCTAAAGCCTAGAGACCATATAATTATATTTATGATATTTCTTCAAGGAAAGTATCTGACCAAATATCACAAAAATAACAATTCCTTTGACGGCAGTGGGCGTTTATAACAATAGAACGTAATGTTTCTCACAATATAGGTACGTAAGGTAAAACAGCAAATAAATTAACATAGTATTGTTTTAGTAACTATCTACTTTGCAGTATTGTTTAAACTATGTTAATAACAACTGTTTCATTCTTAACATGAATATCTTGTTTCTCATAATTCTGTCTCCTAAAAAAGTTCAAGTGGACCCTCCTATCGTGCGTAGCAGACAAACAAACAAACAAAAAACGGCACCTGGGGCATTATTCTGTTTGGTAACAAGTTTGAAACGAAGTCGAAGAGTAGGTAACATGAGTCGTCGTAGTCGGTGGGTTTGAATTAGTTAACATAGAAGAAATAACTACCATGCTATTCTATGAGAAAGTTAGTATGTCGATTGCTGAATCTACGGTGAGACCTATCACATTTTGTTGTGGCGGATATGGTATCTCCACTCGGTTTTCTTATAATTGTGACAGTTTTTGAAGATGTTTTCATGCTTGGACGTTTGTTGACTGACAACGAACGAACTGGCTGAAATAGCACAGGGTTAGATTAGATTAATACATAATAACCTGGAATAACACATACGGTTTTTCAGGACATGTTTCATGCCTGAAGTATGTTCCCGTGAGTTGCGAAAACGGGACCAGAACTCCTTACGGGGAACAGCTTGTTGTTCATAATATAATGTTATTTTATGATTGCCGAAACTAGGTGTATTAGATATAAGGAAACTTTATGCTGTATGTATGTATGTATGTTGCGTTTCAGGATAAACCAATGTTAGCGTAGCGAGTTCATGGACACCGCGCGTCCCTAAATGTTATGTTACAACCATAGGTGCAGCATGCATGAAGAAATAGGAGCCATGAGATGCTTTACTGCTTCCAAAGACTTTGCGTATTTGTTATTTTATCGAGACAAAAGTTCCCACGTACATGTATGAGACGATGCCTCGAACTACGTCGAACACGTATTTTTCAACATTTACTGTGGCTTTTTTTGTGCACAAATCCCCACGGATGCCACCCCTGCGAAAGGCGGAGGTGGTTATGTCGGCATCGAACCGACTAAAATCGCACCCCGTTACGGGTTTTCAAGCGCCGTGGTCCAAAAGAAAATTATTTTTAATACCTGATATATACCTAATGTAGGTATTGTCACAAATAGCTTTTAAACTTGGTTTTTATTTTTATCATAGGTAGGTATGCAAAAGCATCTATAAAAAAGATAAATCTGTGAGTACTAGTTTATAGTGCAAAATGATATAGGTACAGTGTAAATATAGGTACTTACAGCGAAAATATACCAGTGACACCAATGATTTTATATACACAAGTTTTGCTTCTTATAAATATGAGGTAAATCTTATTAGTATTAAAATTCCAGGTGGATATATTATTATCTCAAATTATTATAACGATGTTTATAGAACAAATAGTCTTGAGAAATATTTCCGGAATTAACTCCTTTTCTGTAATTTTGGGTATAATCCCACGTTGAAGTTGCTTCTAGCCATTGTTCTAGCCCCAATCTGTTGCTGTCAATTCTTTACCTATACTCCGATTTTTAATTCTAGGCAAGAAAATGACATTTGCAGTGTTGCAGGTTTTTTGTATCAAATAAATAGTGATGTGGTTGAATCGAGTTTTCCAATTATAAGTTAGTCGTGAGTCGAGATTATAATTCTTTTATTAAATATATAAATAAAATTGTTATATAAATAAAAATATGTAATTTACGGAAATTAAACAGAAAATATACACAGTAAGTAATTAAATCTATATACTATATAAAATCAATTGCTGTTCCGATTGGCTGGACCGATTTGGCTGAAAATTGATGGGGAGGTAGCTTAGAACTAGAAGAAGGACATAGGATACTTTTTATCCTGCCACGGGGACAAAGTATGCCACGGGCGAAGCCGCGGGACACAGCTAGTATTCTATAAAAAATATTTCCGTCGTGTAATGTACTAGGCGAGCATAAACTGCAAAGAGGTTCATTCACTGATAAAAATAAAGAATGACTAAAGTATCTAGTCTATTGATTGCCAAACATCACTATTGTAGCGGGTCACCCTTTTTTGTATCAGTGACAGTTGCAGTTGTCATTTTCTTGCCTAGAATTAAAAATCGGAGTATAGTCAAGTTTGAAGTTGATAATAATGCTCTGCTGCACCTTCCGTGGGTAGGAGATTTGCCAATATAAAAGATTATTTAAATTTTGCCAATTGATATTTTTTAAATCTTAACTGCTTCAGTGATATAATTTATCATTTTTACATTTCTAGGTATATAGATTTGATTATATACCTATAGAGAATTGTAATCCATTTTCTTAAATAGGTATCTTTTTTCTTTGGATTTTCTGAGAACATTTACCATAAAGAAGAGATCTCAACGAACGAAAAACTCACCGACTTTTTTTAAAGCGCTGATATTTTGACGTGAAAATTTTCTTTTGAAATTTAAGGGTGTTTTTTCGATATTAAATAAGTCAAAATAAGGTGAAAAAATAAATATCTCAAACTCAAATAGTCAATAAAAATTACAGTGTCTTTGGGACATAAAAAGGTAAGTTTCACCAAAATTCGTGAAATACAAAATGATTTTGCCTCAGACTACAAGAATTCTAGTCTGAGGATTTTGCTTAAGATAAAAATAAATAAAAAGCATGAAATAAAAAAATTAATTAAAAATTTAAAAAACCCCCGACTCCCAAAAAAAGAACAATAAAGAACCTGTAAAAAGTAAAAAATAACTATTATATTATGACCTATCTACCCTAAGTATTGAACCTTTATTATTATTATAGGTAGCTATATTATTTACGTATTCATATTTTTAACTAACAGTGTGTCTCGTCGGGGGGACCGCAAAACATCTACAGTTAGAATCTTGCGAGACAGACGTACGATTAGGTTATGATTAGCAGGGGTGAGCGGTCCCCGACGAGACGAACCGAAATAATATAGCTACCTATAATAATAATAAAGGTTCAATACTTAGGGTAGATAGGTCATAATATAATAGTTATTTTTTACTTTTTTCAGGTTCTTTATTGTTCTTTTTTTGGGAGTCGGGGGTTTTTTAAATTATTAATTTAATTTTTTTATTTCATGCTTTTTATAGGGGTAACTTAAGTATAATAGCTAATTCATTATTTAATATCAACATACGTATAGTCTATCAACAATTAATCAGAGCTAATGCGAATTGCGCAGAGTGTGGTTACAGAATTAGAAATACATTCCACGCCTCATATCTTTCGAATGGCTAAACCGATTTTCATAAAACTTGCGGTATCGTAATGTATAAGTTATGACCTTTCATTTGATACCCAACACGAGTATATTTGAACACATTAAATTTTTCATCACCACTTCCACCCCCCATATCTTTGAAATGGCTTAACCGATTTTTATAAAACATAGCTAAGAACACTCTCCCCCAACCCATCTTTCAAACAAAAGAAACAGAATCAAAATCGGTTCATCCGTTTGGGAGCTACGATGCCACAGACAGACTTACAAACACACACACACACACACACACACACGTCAAACTTATAACACCCCGTTCGGGTTTCCGTCGGGGGTTAAAAATAAAAAACATTTTTGAAGTGAAAACTTCTTTAGCGGCGCTGAGCACTTTTTTTGTATGGGTAAAAACTTTCAAACTCGCGTCAGGGTCACGTGATGCTGATCGAAAAAGCGTAAGATCGAGGGGAAGGGAGAGGAACTAGTATCTCCCACTCTTTCTACCGTGCCTGAGTGTGCTGCTCTGTTTAGGCGGCACAGGGCGCTTGCGCGAATGACCGTGTGTGTTTATGTACAGCGTCCCACGCGTATCCAAGGATGGTGACAGCTGATTGCTTGACTGTTGTGTAGTAAATACACTGTTGTGTATTCGTAAATGTGAATTGTTTAAATTATGGAAATCGAACAAAGTGAATCTATTAATGAAAAAAGTGATGATGAAGTAGTGAAAGAAAATGAGTAAGTACTTTATAAATTACTAGATGAAAAACTCTTACTTGACTTTAGCCCGTAACTGCCGTCAAGAAAACCAGCTATAAGCTGAGAACTATAAAACGTAAAAAAACGAATAATAATAATAGTAATAAATATAATTTTAATAATAAGATTAGGTTTCGATCTAGTCTGTATTGACACATAATAGATGTAATATTTGTAATATGTTAATATTGAAGTTTTCACTTCTGCCGGCACTCCCGGAGTGCTATTTTTTTTTTCTGGTAGGTATAATGTAAAAAAAAACTTAATTCAAAACATGAGTCAGCATGAGTGCTGCTTTTATAGACATTTTCGGAGGTACAAATTTTTTTATTTTTATATTTTATCCTACTTATACTTAACAAATCGCATTACTTTCAGTGTCCAAGTACCTACGCAAAATGTATATACCCAATTCTAACACTAGAGTGACTAAGAATTGAGAATGACGATGTCTATTTGCCATTTTTGTAGACAAAAAATCAATTCATTTTTGTAAAAATAAAAACATTTTTTTCTGGTAGGTATAATGTAAAAAAAACTTAATTCAAAACATGAGTCAGCATGAGTGCTGCTTTTATAGACATTTTCGGAGCTTTGCAAATTTTTATTTTGTTTTATTTACCTATACTATTTAGGTGGCAGACAAGCACATGGCTCACCTGATGGGAAGCGGTCACCGTGGCCTATGAACGTGTGCATCACTAAAGGGTGTCACACACGCGCTGCCTACCCTCTTCCTTTCATTAGAAAACTAAGATTTCATTTAGTAGATATATATTATTATAAAATACAGGTACAATGTGGTACAATGATTTTTATATTAGAACAAGGTAGATACGACACTAGTGCTCAAATCTAATCTGGGGAGTCAAACACAATTTAATACGAGTACTTTTAATATTTTTCATTTATTTCACATAGGTACCTAATAATAATAAAATTGTGAGCTTAAAAAATAAGGCTGTTTCATTTTCAGCCGCAATGTAATAGGTAAAATAAATTACTTTTTAAAGCCTGTTAAAAAATCAATATATCTGAATATTCTACCTGATTTTAATATAATATCATGTGCATTCTTTCAATTGAATCTAAATACTTGGTTATATTAATTTATTATGTTTACTGTTGCACTTCCGAGTTTAATGTGCCTTAACAATATTTTGCCTCTTGTTGTGTTACCCAAGCAGCTGTTGTTATAAAAATGTGCGTTTATTTACATTGCATCGTAGATTTAAATGTATTATAGCTATAACGTTGATAGAGGTATAAGGTATAAGTATAGCATCATTCGAATATCCCATTATGTCTATCGCGCGCAACGCCAAACGCTCCCCGACCGAACCCTCGCCGTACCCCGTTGCCGATTGATTTTGGCATAATATCACTAAATCACTAACATAGCTTTAAAAGCTACGAACATGAAACGTGTACTTACAGTTTACAGGTGTGATGTCCGTGATTAAAATCAAGCTACGCCGGGACACGGTTCGGTTGCGGTGCGGATGCATTTTAGGTACAAGTACACACGCGTGCTAAAGGTTAACATAAATACAATATAATAAAATTATAAAGTATAAGTACAGTATTATTTTACTTATAATTATATTGATAGTAGAGAAAAAATAACTTGAAATATAGTAAGAAAGTACAGTAACATTTTATGAGTATTTTTTTTGTTATTTATTAACTATTTTTGCATCCACACAGTACCTACAAATCATCGTGAGTGAGGAAACGGACTCTTGGCTAAGGTCAGTAGGAATACCTGAAAGTTAATTTATGGTGGTGGTAACTGGGTTATTGCATACTATTTTATTATGTAACGTAATGGATGTGTGTTGATTATAATATTTCCAGTACAATCCTGGCGGAATTAGATTTTATAAGTACGTACAGTCAGGGTCAAAAGTTGATGATCATATCCAGGTATCAATGAGACAATATTGTCATAATTTTTGCACTTTTGCACGTACTACCTACATAAAAATAATGAAAAAATGAATGTCGGTCTTAAATTATAAGTGGCCTGTTTAGCTTTTCTTACACTCAATTATAATGATGAATATTAGGTATATTTATGTAAAGCAAATAGGTAGTAGATTTATTGTCTATGGCAAAAACGCTCTATAATTGGTTAAAGCGCTGGTGACGTAAAAGTAACCTTTAAACACAACGTATGACAACTAAGATTGCAAGCGCTTTTCGTTGTTTCGGTGTTCTATTCGCTTTTTTCGTTGATTATCGGGAGTTTTATGGTAATATTTCAAAGTTTATACTTTCGTTTGTTTCTAACATAAAAATAGACACTAATTTTGTGAGAGCAGATAACAGCAACTTGCCTACAGTACAATACCTTTTTTTTTTTTTTTTTTTATCGTGCGGAAATCCCCATGGATACCACCCCCGTCGGCCATCGGGGGTGGTTATGTCGGGATCGAACCGACTAAAACCGCACGCCGTCTCGGGCCTTAGTAACCGGGGTGTAAGGTTACCCAATGGGCATATATCCCTCGCACCCCAGCTGACCCCGGGCCATCTACGGTTTTAAGATGGCCCCCTCGACCCCCCGAAAGGGGGGGTGGGGCGAGCATCGCGCCACTTCGCTGACAGTGGGGTGTAGGGTGACAGGAGGCCGTCCTGTCACCCAACCGTCGGCGCGCAGACAATCAGCTCGCCCCCCGCTCGCTCCCCACTGTGCCATCTGCTAGTCAGAGGGACACGTGGAGAGCCTCGGAGCAGCCCTCTAGAGGGCCACTCCCACCCCGGCCGGATTGGCCGCAGGCAGCAGTGTCTCCCGTGGCGAGTGGGAGGCGCTGCTCGCCTCCGTTGCCCAGGTGCACCACGTGGAGGTTCCGGCCCGCACCCCTACAGTACAATACCTAGACGTGTTTATGATTGCACTGTTCTTAAAAAAGAACGCTGATTTCTATGCTACTGAAACCAAAAATGTAAAAACAGCAATGTAAGTACCACGTAGTATATACCCTACTTATCTATTTACAAACCTTAATGTGAAATTATTAAAATTTTATGGAATCTAATTTTAGGTTATATTGATAAATACTTTTCACTGTTTACAAAACAAACGTCAAACGTTGTTTTGTATGAGGAGGATGACGTCACCCGCATCGCGCCACGCAGCCAGTTTTGAAGATAGTGTTTTTCGCGCACTTTTGACAATTTAAACTTTATCATTGGTTTTTTATCATAATGCATTGTTTTTGAACTGAAATATTAATGCGGTATGTTTATAACGTTGTAATGGTTGTAATAATTTAAAATGATATTCCAAAATTAGTCAAATAGCCTATATTTGTTAAAATATGTATGTAATCAAGTACCTATGTATTCATATAATTATGTATTTAAGTATATATTATAATAGTAGGTATATATACGCCAAAAAACACCGAGCACTCCAACCAATATTTCCATCCAAAGGTTGCCTGGCAGAAATTGCGTTAAGCGATAAGACCGCCTTTTCTACTGCTGTTTTCTTTTTATTTCTGTATCTTGAATTGTGTAATCGGCGTACAATAAAGCATATAATAAATAAAATAAATAAATAGACAAATTTACTTTGTTGGACCTTAAAATATACTTTTTCCAAAAAAATGGTGGTCATCCTACTAATAAATGACGCGTGTGAATTTAGATTATGATAAACTATTTTCGTCGCGGACTGTACATAGCTATTCGAAATAGAACGTCATTATTAAATCTTCTAGAAGTGACTTTGGTGGGTATTTATATTGTAAGACTGATTAGATATTGCCATCAGGTTATTTATTAGGGCAAACGTGTATACCTATTGTGAAATAAGTGAAATTAATAGGTGCCATTATCCTACCTATGACAACTAATTTTGTTTTATTTTTAGTTTACGTTATATCTGTAGTAAGTTTGTAGGTATTTGTTTAAAAAATAAATGTTTAGGAGTGTCCACAAGCACAAGCTTAGGTACATCTAATCAATCACGAAAACAATGATTGTTTATTAATACCTACCTATATTTTAAATTGCTTTAAAAATAAGTAGGTACTATTGGAGGGTAAAAATAATATAACCATAGGAACCTACTTAAAGTGTTTGATATTTCATAGGTCATTTTAAGTGACCAGACGTCGTAGGTGCCATAATGCTTTGGCATAGTTGGCACCGACTTTAACAGTCAAAATAAAATGTAATTTAAATCAAAAGCACTCAGGAGTACCTATAGATATTATTATCAACTTCAAAGCAAATCCCCCTATAGTACCTACCTAGATAAGCTTTCATCCCTTTTTAACCCGTTAGGGGATGCATTTCAATAAAATACGATATACGTACCTACGCCTTCCATCAATTCTGTTATTATGTAGAATATCTGTTTGATTGAATTGAAAGACCCCATTTTTAAAAATACGTTCGGTAGGTAGCTCACTTTGCTACTTTGACAACGAGCCACATGAATAGCTATGGTAGGTATACTTATCTACGTGTCTACACCTAGCGGGATCCCCTGTCTGGGGGACTTATGAACGATGCAGAGAATTAGTTCTGGATTTGTTCTACTGAATTATGCTGGAAACAGAATTTGTTCCGTATAATAAACGGAAATATAAACTTTTCTAACCGACCTCCAGCCAGCGGGATATTTACCAAATTCCAGCATAATTCAGTAGAACAAATCCAGAACTAATTCTCTGCATCATTCATAAGTCTCCCAGACAGGGGATCCCGCTAGGTGTAGACACGTTACTTATCTTTACTCATGTGACCGAGCTGTCGTTTCGTCGCATTCGGTCTACTTCGCATAGTTATTGGTAAAAAAAATATCTTATCTGTCACCAATCCAATGCGAACAAACTTCTTAAATTTTGTGCAAACCAATAAACCAATTTAATAAATATCGAACGGTATTTATACCGGTTACATCGTCATTCACCGCTTTCTCTTTATATATATTTCTTTCATTATGTAAGTTGCTGAGCTTATAATCAAAATCTCAGCTTCGCCCACTAGGCCTTCTCCATTGATCCCATCATTTATTTTTCGTAGTCATATCTAATAGGTGTTTTTATAATAATTAAGTAGGAAGTCATATTAACCTAATTGTACCTACCTATTATTCTAATACGAGTATGGTTTTTGTTGCTTTTTCATGCCCCATCAATATGGAGTTCCATCAGATCTTCAGGGCCCATGCCAACTTCATCTGAAAGCCGGTACCTGTGCCTGCTGACTGACCGACCAAGCTCTGGTGCAGTCTTCCTCTCGGAGTTGAAGGGTCAGGTCAGACGGCAGTCACTGCTGTTAAAGCTATATATAAACCAAATAATGAAATTGTTTCGATGTAATGTGGTTTGACGTTCAGATGAAGATGGAGACTAAATTATGTTCCCGTTATGGGAACCTACTCCAGGGATAAAAGTAGCCTAGGTATATATTATGTTATCCCATACTATGGGATAACATACTTCAGCCAGATCCGTTCAGCCATTAGAGCGCGACCGTGAACTAATATAATAAATCTGTAACTGTTCGGTGTCTGTACATGGAAGATATACTTATGAGAAAAATATTTTTAGGGGACTTTATGAATGTAATAGATGCCAAAACAATGATTTTTAGAATTTTTGTCTGTTTGTCCGCAAATTTTTATGCGCGCAAAAATCAAAAACTACTTGAGGGATTTTGATCAAACTTGGTACGATTATAGTTCATAGTAGGTACAATGAGTTCTGGGTAACATAAATAGGCTACTTTTTATACAAGCTTATATCCGTGGCTTCGCCCGCGTTTCGTTTTTCGTCATATCTCCGGTTCTACTTAACCAATTACAACCAAACATACGGTAAATTTTTACTCTAAGCTAGGCCTTTCTAATAAAAAAAATCCGTTGGGTATTTTGCTATCGCAATGGACGTAACAAATACTGAACGGGTTAGACTCAAAATCCTACGCATATTATTAATCATCAATCGGCTGATTAGAACCGGCAATATATTAAAAAAACGCGGAAATCGACGCCCACGCGGGCGGAGCCGCGGGCAACAGCTAGTTGATAAATAAATCATTCAAACATCTTCACAAACATTAGCATTAATTTTAGTATAATCAGCAGGATTATTTCGTATAGCCATGATTCATAAATTATTTAGAGTGGTAGACTAGAATATACCTACCTACCTGCCTTAAACGGATGACCGGTGTCCAGAAATAACAAGTAGGAGCTATGAGGAGCTACAATGAGTAGACCGGTGCAGTCAAGTCAACGATAAAAGTAGCTTATCAAATTCTTATTTTCCTTCCTTTTCATAAATATATCGTCGTACATTGAGATATGTTTGGGCTTACTCTTGCGATGAAAATGGCCGCTTCGTGAACGAGAATTTTTCGAACGCGCTGCAGGTTGCCACGCCACACGCGACATCCCGTGTCTCTGTAAACGAGGCCTTATGGATACGCTAAGTATTGGATGGCGGTGCTTCATGCGGGTTAGGGCTAGCGCATACAATAACATACAACTTTTAGTCGAACAACTGTTTTGTTGTGTATCATAATATATATGTTTAAAAGAATATTTATGAAAGTGCTGATACTGTCAATTCGATAGTTGTTGTTGTTCGACAAAAAAAGCAAAAAGCCGTGATTTTCAGTTTATAATTTAAGTTAAAAGTTTCCAAACAAAGTAATAGATACATTAGATAGGTACATAGTAATTTTTAAGTTTGAAATCTGTGCTATCAGCTATCATAATCTACTTTTACCGTTGACTATACGTAGCCATAAGTACTAAATACGACAGACTACTTTGCCATCCGAGTTACCTAGAGCTGACTTGGAGAGCTGAAATTATTGGATCTTTCAGGACAGATTTTTGGGCTTCGACGCCATCGCCAGTCCGAATTTTGTTCTAGCTTGTTTGCATGTCGTAGGTTACTCTTAAACTTCCGGGGTTAAGACGAAGTGCGAGGGAAATGCCTTATGGGCCACCTTACACCCTTGGGACCCAAGATGGCGTGCAGTTTTAGTAGATTTCCTACGGATACCTGTGGAATTTCCTCACATATCCGTACCTACGAATTAAAAAAAAGGTTTTCCAGATGCTCTTGCTGCAGCGCGTAAAAGATACAGTATACCTACTTAGTAGATACTACCTATGTTTTATGTAGGGTACGTACCTAAATATCGACCGCTAAACAGAAAAAGGGTGCAAGTAGCGAAACAGTTAACAGAAAAATGACTTCGCTAAATTGTAAATGACGTCCTTTGAGGCCTTTTCACGATGATGTCACTTGCGCACTTTTGTCAATCGATGTTAGGTAGTTACAAAGATAATACAATACTTACATCTTGAAACGTAAAAAATTTATGGCGGAACCATACTTCGCTATTCGCCTATAATGTATTCGACGCAATTTTTGTAGACGACTAAACCCTTCACAATTCGTCATATAAGAGCGACTAAGGCGAATAAAGCAAATATAATAAAGGTGAATAGCGAAGTGTGGTGCCGCCATTACGTATATTTCCACATTGTGCCGACCACGATTTCTTTCCCAATAGTCTTACGAACTCGCTAACCACCTTTACCTACTAACACAGTACATAATACAATATTGATTTACCTCGATTTTTTTCATTTCAGGTACATGTAAACATACTTCGTGTTTACGTTACGGAGACGAGCGCTTGAATTAATTTTACTCGAGTCCTGTAGTACCTAAACATAGTTATAGTTCTAAGCATACAAATGTTTGATGACTAAATGATGGAATTCAGTTTTTATGCATTGTTCTCTTTGCTTTTAATGTCCAACGCTTTACCCTGGAGATGCAAATAATTGATCTCATTAGAATTCAATGTAGTATGTAATGCCATCATTATAATATACCTCCCAGTAATCGTTTCTTGCTCCATTAAGATGAAATACAATGTTTATAATATTTTTACTGTTTTATTGACCTTCAAGACATTTTTTTTTGACAAGCACACGGCCCACCTGATGGGAAGCGGTCACCGTGGCCTATGAACGTGTGCAACAAACAACTAAGGGTGTCACACACGCGCTGCCTACCCTGAAGGGAAAGGGGGAGAGCTGGGAAGGGGTGGGGAGGCTAGGAAGGGGAGGGGGAGGAGGGGTACAGTGAGCTCTGGCTACCCTACTTACCGGCGGGAACAAAACACGATGGTTATTATGGCCGCGGTCTTCTGTAGGGCGGAGGTACTTCCCCAGTCAGACAGCTCATTTCGGACGGAGATACCGTCGTGTCCTACCTCCTCTGTATTCTCATCTTCATAATCGTATTATAACCTCTCTAGTCTAGATGAAAACTCCGGCAGTCAGAAATGACTAGTATACCTACGGCTTTTGGAATATTTACTAGACATCAAGAAATTACTTATTCATTTATGAATGTAAATTATGTTCTAAAGCCTGTAATTCATTAAAGTATTTTTATACTATCCTCTTGAAACTTGAAAAGTAAGGTGATAAGCAGACGGCAGGGCGGGGAGGTCAAAATGCCCGCGACGACGCAACAACTCCAATATACCTAAACACTTTTTACATTAGTAAGGTTTTCATCTAGGGGTGCAATATGTAGGGCTGCCCACTTAGGTACATACCCCTAGATGAAAACCTCACTAACTTAAACAGTAACAGCGGTAGACCTTTCGGAATACACACTAATAAAATAAGATTATTGAAAAAAAAAACAGGTCTAATACGAGTATTCGAAATCGGTGGGCTTACATGAAAAGTTTAATGAAAATAGAAGCTCGTTAAGTGTGTAAGGGCTATATTTCACCGGGACACCATGGCGGCGCCACCAGTCGCCGCAAACCAACAAAATGTATACAGTTCTATGGAGTATTACTCACCTGGTGTCCGTTTAGTAGCGCGACCAATGTACTGCCTTGCGACTGGTTGCGCCGCCATGGTGTCCCGGTGAAATATAGCCCTAAGGGTAAAAACACGTGCGTGCTTTTGTCTCTGCCTGCCCCAGAGAATACGGTGTAAGTATATCGCCTCACACCACTTACCAACAGGTGTAAATAGTGGTCCAACGCGGACCTACAGTTAGGTACTAGAAAAAATATCGCAGCTGGGAGGATGAGGGGTAAATGAAAGTCAAAATTGTCTGCAAATTTATAATGAATATAGACTAATAAAAACCACGGCAATACACATACATGCATGTTAAAAACGTGAGTCACACGAACGTAATAAAATAATTGTGCCACTCTTAGTGCATCAATTTCAAACTCCGACTGACAAAGTTGACTTCAGATGTTACATGTAGACATTTGTTCTTACAAAATAATTATAAATCACACATAAATAAACATTTCATGTAAATTATATGCTGTAAATAAGAACAATGACTTAATTTCTTAAGGCTAATTCAGGTAAGTGAAAATCATATAACAACATAAAACTGTATGGTTACTCACTGGTTATCTTAGGTGTATAATAAGTAGGTATAAATCATTGGTGGTTATATAAATAAATAATGCACTTAATTCATTTGTGCTGACAATAAGCTTTACAAAATCTATAAATATAAAGTAATATACAATATTCATATTTCTTGCCGTTTCCCCTATACCTAAAATAAGCTTTGTAATAAAATATAAAAATAATAAAGCTTGTTTTATTCTAGTATGGCACTTAGGCCAAGATAATAAGAAATCAAAATGAGGTAATAAGAAAATCCAATAATATCATTTTGTAAAGCTCATATTAAAAATATGTACCTAATCTACAATATATCGATGCTCTAGAATAGTCTAGAAGATAAATGGGCTAAGTGTTAAATTCTGCACTTGGCATGTTTGTCTTTTAGACCATCGATATTTATAAGGTTCATATTTGAACGTAAAAGTTCTTGTACTTAGTACGTTTGTCTTCTAGCTAGACCATAGATGTAGACCTGCAATGGAGTGCCGAAGCACTTCCACGAAGAGTGTATTTTATTAATGTCACGTACTAAGTTTCGTACTAAATGTTCTATGGTAACTGTTTTAAATAAATTTATGGAAAACATTACGAAAAAGAGATTAAGGCTTATGCCCGCACAGCGAAATATCAGTGCGCGAATTATTTTCTGATGGATTACAAGCCGTGTAATTAAGTTACACGCACGGCTAATTAAATTCTTCGCGTCTTGGTCAGTTTCTAGTGTTTCCATAAAAGTGCTATTTATATTTGCTGCAAATTTTTTGTGGAGAATTTCGGAGTGCGTATTTGACCTAACGATTGTGTTAAATCACCTTTGTTTTGTCAGTAAGCATGAAAATGTATATTTACGCACTCGAAGAAGTTTAAATGTAGATTTGCTATACGAATATCAAAAAGTACTACATCAATCACATTTTATAATCATTAAGGATTTAACACAAACCATAAAAACGTTATACAGGATGATTTATTTTAAGATTACAACACGCCAGAACTATAATCTTATCATAGCTCAAGTATATAGGCAAGGTAGAAACTAAATAATAACCTCAAACCTTGTGTACCTACTTTTGCGTACACAAGTGTAAATAACAATTTAATAATATTACGATTCTGAGATTGACTAGTCGACTGAAACATTATTAAATTTCATACAAATACAGCTACAGTTTGTAGTTAATTATTTAATGAAAATGACATCAATAATGTCTACGAACGTGTATTAAATTTTACAATTATTATTAGAATTTCTAAACTGCACTTTTTGAACACCAAATATTTTCATATACCCTAACGACAGTTTAGCTAAATAAAAAAATAGAGGTCTCATTTTTGTATAACAGTCATTTGTAATTGTCTACCTTGAGGAAAAATGTAGTCGCTTGGTCAAAAATTGTATGCAACATTTGTACCTGTAGTCATTCAAAATAATTTCATCAATACACAGGTACACGATAAATGTCAAACTGCTAAAAAGCCGCCCCATTTACGAGATAATTTTAATCTGTGCAATAGATTATGACTTGTAACGATGCAAGTCGCTCTAACACAGATACAAGTAGATATATAGAAGCATTTGCTACTCAGCACTCTTGACACGCTGGCATGATTATACAGATTCTTTGTAATATACTGAAGATGGTTAAATAGGTAGTAAAAGTATCAATTGCAAGTACTGCTGCACACCTGGGAAATGTAAACGCTATCAACACGTACCAGACACTGTTAGTATTTAATCATTGTATACTTTGTACCTATAGGTTCTCTTGGCCTGTTTACATTACTTAAATTCGGACACTTGGTTGTACACAAACACAAGGTACACGCCATACTCACCAATATAACTGACGACTCGAAGTGTACGGTGAGTGGACTGGTGGTAAGTACAAAGTGTACAAACAATGCAGAAAGACCAGTAGCGATTATTATTTTTCATGGCTTTCTATGGCTGTATATTTTATATTTGACTGAATACATATTTACGCCACGAGAATTGGGCTTCAATCTATACAAGGCTTTTAGTAGAAAAGTTACATTTCAAACAAAATATATTGAATTTATAGATCTCGCTTCGGCTTTTTTCTACGAGAATATTCGAAAGTGGCACTTAGGTCGAAGAAAGTAATCACTATCTATCTTAATAAGTAAGTGTATAGTTACATTTAAATAAAATTAAATGCAGGTAAGTTTCGGTAGGTAGTATGCAGCTTTTAAAGTGCGCGAACACCCTGTGGATAAAGAACAGAAAGTTAGTAGCAATCAAAACAATTCGTTGAGCTAAATAGGTATAGTTAGTAAATCTGAAACAAATTTTTTATCTTTCTGTTTGGATACGCTATAGCGAACATAATAGCAGGTATAATTAATCGTGTTATTTAACAAAAGAAATTACCATTATATATTAAGAAACTTGATAATCAAAACCGTGTAAGTACCTACTAAACTATTGTAGGTATTATTCTTCTCTCTACTTTTTATTCTATTGTGGCAGATGAAATGTTTCCGTTCGATTCCAATAACGTGTTCGACTCTACCAGAACAGTTACCGGAAGTGGTTGGACCATCCATACTAATATTATAAATGCGAAAGTAACTCTGTCTGTCTGTCTGTCTGTTACGCTTTGACGCCTGAACCGCTGAACCAATTTTAATGAAATTTGATATAGGAGTAGATTAGACCTCGAGAATGAACATAGGCTATGTTTGGTCGCGATAACCGACATCCACGCGAGCAACAGCTAGTAGAATATACTTAATAGCAACGAAGTGACCGGTAGCGCCTTGTGCGCCACAAAGTTGTTTAAAGATGTTAAGAATAATTCATAACACGATTGGGTGCTAAGAGTCTCTTGTTCTATGTTGTAAATAAATTAAATAAAAATGTTTTAAGTTATTATCCACAAGTGGCGATATTGGATTTTATTTTTTTACAATGAAATATATTTCACTAGTCAAGTTCTTTCGTTTAATCCATATTGCGATAGTTGACGAATTTTGAATTTACAATGATACAGAATAGATTAACTTGTATTATCACCAGAACTAAAATTATGTGCCAAATATCAGAACAAGCCATCTACAGGAAGGGAGTCAATTTTCAATTACCAGACTTGACAAACAGGTCAAGTTAAATAAAAGTGTTTATACTCAACACAAAATAAAAGGCCCGTTTTGACGTTTATCCTCGTGGCGTAACTAGTTATGTACCTATACGATTCGGTATTCGATACTCACGGTGAATCGAATCCAGTTTGCATGGGGATTTAATCGATTTGAATATGTATGTAAACTGCATTGGATTAAAGTTCTGATTAGAAAAATTAGCTTAACCTTTGATTTTGTAGGTATTTTAAAACAATACAATGTTATTATAGGTCAATTTACTTATATTTAATATTTTTTTACAATAACATTCACTCAATCACAAAACAACAAGAATAATTAAATCAGTCTTCAGAATCTAAACACAAGTATTAAAATAAATAAAAATAAAAGTGAGCGTCGGGCTTGAAAAAAAATATCTCACTCGATATTTTCTTTCCTTAAAACTGATTATTAATAGTCTGTGGACTACATGTAAAAATCGTTATGGACAGCACTTAGCCGAGTGGGCTGTACCTGTCAATGAAAAATGTAATTACCTTTAGAACATTTCAATTGATAAAAAAATAAGAACTTCATGGGCACGAACTGTCAAAGTGGGCCTTTTATTTTGTGACAACTATAATAAATTATAATGAATCCTGACTATTTTGTGTGACGTTATAAACGCTTCATTATGCCGAGATTTAAGAGCACTTCCCCTAGACTATGTATTTCGTGGGTAGCAAGGACCATAGCTACTGGAGTTTATAATCATCCACATAAACTGAAGCAGCATTAACCTCTACTAGCGACTTCCAGGAAACCGAAACCGCCAATTTTTTAACTGTGTTGAAAGTCGTCTCAAGCAATACCGTTAGTGCCATTCCTGAAGTACAGAGAAAACTGAGTTTTGGGTTCCAAGCGCTTCAGGGTTCAGGTCCACCCACTTGTTAATTCGATCAAAGTAGGTACCTGTATTCAAAAGACTGATATTATAATACAGGCTATAGAGCATAAAAATTATTAAAGCCTTAAAAATCTGAATTCAAGCGGTCGAAGTCGTGGGCACAATTAATGTGAAATATAGAGTCCGGCCAGCGAGGTTTTGTTCACACATACGAGTAGTATGTTCCTACAACTACAGGAAAAACATCTTAATTAAAATTTACTGTAGAAAACTTCAACAATATTTTGATACTACGCGCAATTTCAGTATATTAACAGTATAAGAATGCCGTCTCCTTGGACGGTGAGTAGTGTCATCTACCGTCCTTCCCGTGACATCTGATCAAAGATATAGGTAGTCACTCGGGTCTTAAAGGGTTGATGGACGTGTCAGGTCAAGGCCTGGACTGGCTCACCAATAGTCTGTAGGTCTGTACCTACGTACGCGACCTCATGGGCGCCTCGTTGGCGACAAAAAAAACTATATATTACAGCTGTGAAGGTTGGGTCGTACAACAAAAGCACATCCATTAGCAGCCTCACTTACCTTGTTATTCAATAAATGAGATATTGTAGCTACATTTTACCCGGCTTTTGATTTGTCACGTCGCCGTCGCGTCGAGAAGAAAACCGAGTCTGGCAAAGATCGATTTGCTTCGATTTTGTGTACCGTTATTTATCTCTATGTTCACAGCTTAATATCTTTGTAGAGTAGTTACAACCTAGGCTATAGTTTTGATGTTGTATAATTACAACATTTTATTATATATGTATATACACATATCTATAAAGATATCAAACTGACAGTCCGATGAATGCAGTAGACAGAACACTCTTTGAGGCTGAACTATCCACACAACTTCCCGAGCGACGCAGGACGTGTCAAGTCAAAAGCCTATTTACTATATTCAATAGGTATGTTTGATCAAGATTTACTGTAATTCTAAAATAGCTAACAAGCACACGGTATACCTGATGTTAAGCGGTTATCGTAGTCTATGAATTGCAACACTAGCACGGAAGAGCAAGAAGTGAGAAGCATGAAATTCAAATTCAATATTAAAGGCCTGGTAGGTGTCAGCGCAATCGGGTAAGTAATAGGATTTTTTCAAGAATTTACACCCGGGCGAAACCGGGTCGCGGGCCACCAGTAACTATATAAAATGCAGTAGGTAAATAACCAACCACATTTTATAGATATTTTTTTAAGTTAGACACGTCATCATGACTTTACCTCGCCTGATGGTCAGCTAAAGTCTCAGGACCGGCGGCGTCACCACTACATACACCGATTGTACTGCAGTGGCTCTCAGCTTGACGGGCTCATCAAATGCTTTTTCACGCCCCGCTTAAAGGACCCGGGACTGTACGAGGAAGGAAACATGCGCTGGTAAAGAGTTGCAAGTCTTTATGGTATACGTAGGTACCTATATTACATTAAGTATATCAAAATCTTAAGCGAAAGTTTTGGTAGATGTATCGATATACTAGTGTTGGTAATAGTTAATAGGTTTTTTGCACACATGGGATCGACTGGGGTTTCATATTAGTATGGCACTAGTATGGCATCCCAAACGTTCCTGTAAATTTTCAACTTTCTTTTTTTTTTTTTGGGATAACAACAGTCGTTTACAAGTCGGTATACCAGTATAAACAATTACTATACAATGACCATATGACTTCTCTGAATTAATCCAAAAGTATCCCTATTTTTCGGACTAACTTGACCAAACTATGAGTTACAAACGCGTTTTGTTATCAATAAAAGCGTTGTGCAAATACAAGTCTACAATCAAGCTGTATACAGGATGTTTCAGTAATCTAACCAGTAATTGTCAATACAAATATTTAGAGATATCGCTCATCATTTAATACATTAATCCATACTGACAAACTTTCGCATTTATAATCTATTAATTTATATAGTAGGAAGTATGATTACGTAACAATGAATGATATTGCAATATATATGACATTATTTTTTGATGACTTTGGTTACGTCGTAGTGATTTTTTGAAGGTTTCTTATTGTAACTTTTACTTGTGAAATTCAAAGGAGAAACCTGATTATGTAAGTACTATAAAAACAGATCTGACGATGACGCAAAGCTGAAAATTAGGTTAATGTCATGTCTTTGAAATATTTCTAAATTATTTTGGCTATGAGCGACTGCCATCTGACCTCCCAATCTCAAGAGGAACGCCTACGCCATAAACTCGTGCGTTGATCGGCCGGTGTACCTAGATACCGGTTAATAGGTTAACTTGCCTTGGGTCTTGAACATGTACCAGGGTTTCATATATCCCGTAAAATAAAATAATATAATATTTATTAAAGATACCTATAGTATCTAAGACTCAATACAGTAAACACTCAGTTACATTTTATTTAATGGTTGCAAGGTCACTCTAGGATCGATCGATCGCCTGTGTATTGTGCCTACTACGAAGTCTGGGATACGACCTTTTGCAAGATTAAGTATTTTGTGTGTAGGCAAGTTGAAGCAAACATGAATTCTTATCGATAAATTAAGTTTATTTGATTCGGTATGACTACTTAACCAAACAAAGTACTTAATTAACTTTGTTACACACTGTTGATATGCGGATCATTAATTCGAATAATTACCGTTTTCCAATTTACCCTATTTAACCTATAGGAAGTATGTTTTTATACTGATAAGAGTTAGTTTAGTTCTTTTTACAAAAGTTTCACAACTGCTCATTATGAATTCAAGTTATGTATGGGCGTTTCTTGTTTCTTTACTCCACCATAGTTTTTAAATATCTAAACAGATTAGAATCTATCGTTAGAATCCTTATGGGTATTGATCAACGATATGCTGCCAAATGGCGTCACACCTGGACTACAGAATCGTGAACTAATTTATCTGTGAAGGAGCGACCGTCCAGAAGGCTGCTACTATATCAGAAAATAATACTAAAACTCGAAGGTAAAAGTTGACAAGAATGTAAGAAGTCATTTAACTATTTTTTATTATAATCCGCCCGCGATCAAAATGTGATGCTACCTTTTGGAACTGAGACGTACGTGGGCCGCCGGCTAGCCGTAGCGTCGGCAAACTCATGTCGAAGCTCACAAAACGAAGCTGTATTTTTAGTGCGACTAGATTTCTAAATGAGTTTAATTTTGAGTGCGAGATTTATAATAATTATAATATTGTATGATTGTCTGTTTGTCCGTAAATTTTTGTGCGCGCAAAAATCAGAAACTACTGGAGGGATTTTGATCAAACTTGGTACGATTATAGTTCATAGTTTTGGGCAACAATAGGCTACTTTTTTATTCAAGCTGAAACCCGTGGCTTCGCCCGCGCTTCATTTTTAGGTCGTTTTTGGTCATATCTCCGGTTCTACTTAATCAGATACAACCAAACATACGGTAAATTTTTAGTCTAAGCAAGACCTTTTTAAAAAAAAACCGCATCGAAATCCGTTTGGTATTTTTTATCGCTATCGATGGACGTATAAAGAACTGAACGGGTTTTGATGCGTTTTTTTTTTTATTAGAATGGTCTTGGTTAGACTCAAAATCTTACGCATATTTGATCACAATCGGCTGATTAGAACCGGCAATAAGACGCGAAAATCGACGTCCACGCGGGCGGAGCCGCAGGCAACAGCTATCTTTAATATACCACCTTTTCATTGTGATCTACGTGGATCTACATGTAATCGTGCCAAAAATACAGTTCAACCGTTCTCGAGTTTTTGCAATACTAACAGAATTGCAATTAATTTTTATTTATATAGATTAAAGATGAGTGAATGATAATAATGAGTGGAAAAGGTAAAATCTTGAGTAGTCAATCTCGCGAAATAGTTCTGGCATTTGATAGATATTTCAATCAAGAACAAAGTCGGTGTTATCACGCTAACGCTACTTGAGAACTGTCATTTTCGATTTACTTTGACAAGGTTCCTTCACATTTTCATCGCGCGCGGATTATACTATTCTGATGTGCCCATAATGGTTCAGTGATTCCTTTGTTAGGAAGCATACTCGTATGAAACATCGAGGACGTCAAACTATGGACCACCAATTTAATAATCTGTAATCTGGTGCGGTAAAATATACTATTACACGCCCTAAAAGCTTACTATACGGCAGGGTGCAGTCAGGGTGCGGGCCGTTACCTCCACACGGTGCACCCGGGCAACGGAGGCGAGCAGAGCCTCCCACTCGCCACGGGAGACGCTGCTGCCTGCGGCCAATCAATCCGGCGAGGAGTGGGAGTGGCCCTCTAGAGGGCTGCTCCGAGGCTCTCCACGCATCTCTCTGACTAATAGAGGGCACAGTGGGGAGCGGGTGGGGACGAGCTGATTGTCCGCGCGCCTACAGTTGGGTGGCAGGATGGCCACTTGTCACCCTACATTACGCGAAGAGGAAGTGGAAGTGGCGCGATGCTCGCCCCATTCCCCTATCAGGGGATTGAGGAGGTCATCTTAAAACCGTAGATGGCACGGGGGTGGTAGGTATCCATGAGGAAAAAAGGCGGGGTGTAGTCAAATTACTGATGGTTAAAGTGTTAAAAAAGTAGGGAAATGCGTAGAAAACTACTACCTAATTGTTTTGAATGAAACAGATTGCATTACGACAAGTCGGGGTGTGTATTAAGTAGGTATGTCGTTTAACAACTTATATACCTACCACATTTGTATATTCCTGAAAAACTAGGACCCAGGTAATATTTTATTCATTCTACATAAATTATGTAGCTGCGTATGGAGGAGTGTGCGTGTTACCGTCAACTAGTCTATTTTCATGGGCTGAATGTTTAATCTCGGATGGAGCCCAGTCATATCGTTGGCGTCGAGCGTCCATCGTCGGTAGCTTAGTGGTTAAGGAGTCGGCCTTACGATCAGGTCTCGGGTTCAAAACCTGGCCGATACACTATCTACTGACGTCCGACGTGTACCCGTGGGATTAGAGGGAATACTAGTAAGTACATACTCGTTAAACTTCGGTTGCTAAATATGTGTTCTTTAAACAATTGGGCTGTGTAGGTCAGATGCAGATCGACTGCCATCTGGTTTCTACAACGCATTGGCTATATCGAAGTTCTGTACCTCCACAGACCAGTTATCGGATTTTTAGGGCTCCAACTAGCCGGAACGATTGCTATAGATGTTTGTATCGCAACCGGGACCCACGACTTAAATAACTGTTCGAGACAAATGTGGCATTATCTGTTTCAATTTAATTAAGTACTGTTTGTTGATTGCACTCAGCAAGCAGTTAATTATTATTATGTAAATAAGTTTTCCAATAAGTGTCACTTAACCTTGGAGCACCGAGTTATTTGCGAATATCGGTATTATTGATATGCCTACTAATTAAGAATGATTTTAGATAGGTTATTTTTCTTGTTCATAATAATCATTCGAGCACCAATCCCAGTTGTATTCGAAGCTTGAAGTCGGTCCCGGTCCTAAGAAGACGTAGGTATATAAAAACATTAAACCAAACCAATTTGATGTGTTAGTCATAAGCAATCATCGTCCAAGAAATCAAGGTATTCAGAACACAAGGTGCCCTGTCTAGAGTGGGGACGCGCCCCAATCACGATGATCCTTGTAAACGTACATTAAGAGCTATTTTAAAATGGCGCGTTCGCAAGAATTTTGGGTAACACAAGTACGTACTCGTACATAGTGGATAAGGATGTTCATCGAGCCGAAGACAACAAAATGTTAATGACCTAACAAAAAAACTACATGACCTTCTAAAACACACAAGAAGAACTTAATTAAGTTTTTAATCTTTTTTTTATTGTAAATGATTTCATCACATACATTGCATTGTTAATTAATCCTGTAAATCCCTTCTTTGGAACCCGGGGTCCGCTCCGCAACACAGGCTTCTCATGTGGATTGGTTCATCTTGGCTTTTATGGGGTTATGAGGAAGTGCCCAACTTCCTCATAACCCCGAGAGGAAAGCCTGCGTCAGACCCTCGTCCTTCAATCAGCAAACGCACAACCCCACCTGCAAGGGTTGGCTAGGGCCGTGAAGAGAGTTTGGCTTGAACCGCGAAGATTTTTGCAAGGGCCCCACACATATTTACAGATTTTTGATAACAAAACCTCATACATATTAAAACAAAAAAAATACACAGATTTTAATTGTTCGTGTCAACTAGTTCCTACCTATCTCTCTGATCCCACGATAAAACTTTGGTTTTTTGTGTGCATTCATTAGGCTCTTGGTCCGATTAATAAAAGGCCGTAGTGTTATATTACCTTTACCTGTAAGTATAGTGTTATAGCACCTTTACTTATCAGTATATACACGCGTAAGTATATAAAATAAACGTATTTTAAAATACAAATATGGCAGGGAATTCGATACGGAAATTAATAACATTACAATACATGATCTGGTAATATTAGTTTCAGCATTATATAATAGACTGAACGTCAGTCATAACATAACACAATAGTTATACAAAAACATGCGAAGCGATACTGACATCAAACACGGACGAAATGTAAGCAAGCGATACGAAACTACCTCACATTGAAAAGCAATGTCAACAATGATCCACAATTAAAATGAAGTAGATATTACGTTACTTACTTATCTCAATACTATCGCGATATTAAAAGTGTACCGTGTGTACTTTATCACTCGGACTTTAAAAACAGACAGTCACTCAAAATAACGCTAATTTGTTTGTTGAGGCAAACAAATTAGCCTTGTTTTAGTGACTGTTTTTGAACCCAAGTGTAGTATCTACCTCTTTTTAATTTAAGATCATTGATCAGGTAACAGGCTCACCTTATGAGCAGTAAGTAGATCCCTAGTCTCTTGTACAGTTATCGTTGTTTCCGCGCAGAGTCGCCGCGAGCGGTCGGCGTGGGGAGCTTGGGGGGTTCCAACGCAGCCTGGTGCCATCATCAACGCGTTAGTCAAGCAAAGCGTTATTGCGAACAAACCTTATTTTAACCCCAGTCTTGCCAAAGTTAATTTAGATTTAAAATATTCACCTGCGTGTACAAGGCACTGCCACCGTAAAACACGGCGCTAGTGCGCTGTTCACGCGTGTTTGAATATTTAAGTAAATTTCATTTGAGGATTAAAATACTACTTGTTCGTGACAGAATATTACGGCATATAAAATCAAGAAAAGTTGCCCCGCAGCTATCACTTGTCTCACAACGTTGTGAAGATAATTTGCAACGCGATTGGTTGATGTCTGATATTCACTTATAGGCTTGTTCTACGTTGAAAATGATGAACCACGTCACTGTTTTTCGTTGTGATTAGTCATTATGTCTGAATTTGGCGCAACGACATTAGTATCCATATTAGCGTGGTGGTCCATATTAGGTGTTAAGAGCACTTCAGCTTGATTTTATATTCCGTGCAGGTTACACATAATAAGCACATTGAACAAATAACAGTAAGAGTAGTAATTGAAGTTGGACAAGATAGGAATGTTAGTTGCGTTATATTTATGTAAATGATAAAGAGACTATTTATAGGAATGAATAGTTTATATACATATTATATTTTTATACCTTTGAGGTAGAAAAAATGTGAATATATTGAACAGTAGTAGGTACCTATAGTGCTAAAAGTGGTTGTCGTGAGAAAACTATTATAATTATTATCTTTTTACAGACCAAATGCAAGACCTTAGGTACACCAATTAGAATATTATCTACATTATAACTATCATTACTTATGTCATTATTGATTATAATGGCAAAGGAATATGGTGAAAACAGTTACATAATAGAAACAGTGACCAAACGCGTCATTTATTATAAGCTGTCGAAACAACTATTATCAACAGATGTTACGTTTTAAGACCGGTATAATAAAATAAAAGAAAGTCGGGCTGTATATTGTGAATGTATAATCTGATGTAAATTATGAAAAAGTGAAAACTTTTTTCGAAAATTTCCGGTGAGCAAATATTTATTTATAAGCTTGTTTTCGGTTGAAAATTTAAGCACGATTTTAATATTCAGAGTTTTGAAGGATTTTATATTATTTTGTAGTTTAATCCTCCTATATTTGATATTACATAGATATTACACAAACATATAGCCTCTCACGGCTTTCATTTTCAGATCCATATTACATTATTTTGTATTAAATTTACGCGTGACAATTCGATTTAATCACAGATATATTAGGTACATAAGTGACAGAAAATAACATGATCTTTCTATTTTTATTATTTATAGTGGTAAGTTATTCAAGATAATTTTAATCGAGTACATGTCATAGGTGATTTGATAAGCTACAAGTTTAACCTGATAAACTCTGTTATGATAGCAGTTTTCTGAGAATTAATATCGGGTAATAAAGTTGGTATATTATAGTTCAGATTAGATTTTAGTACCTCTATTGCATTAGCATAATATTAGCAATTAACTATTGTTTTATGGATCATCACGAAGACTATTGTAATGTTAATGTAACAATTAACTTCTAATGATCGCATAATGTGTTGGGAATTAGCAGCCTTCATAATTATAGTGTAATTTATAGCTACACTTCTATTAAAACTTCCATTTTCTCGTCCCTAAGAATCATATTTGTCACGTTTAGTTTATAATTATCAAGTTATTTAATGAATACAAAATACAAGGATACAAAATTAATGTTCACAAGCCACAAGTAATATTTACATTATTCTTTGCGGTTTATATTTATTATTTTTTGTATCTTGATTGATAAATAGTGGCTGAAAGTTTTAACGAACACACCAAGAGAACTGTGCTGGTGGAAAGAACTGAAAAAGCTGTGAGTCACGTGCTGTACACATAAAGGTCTACATTTTATAAACCAGAGTAATAACCCCTCGACAGTCTCACTTTTGAAAGAAATACTTCTTGAATATTGGTTATCCTCGCGAGGTCACGCAAAAAATAATAATAACCCTTATATTGCAATATTTTAACTAGTCTAATTGGGCATCCAGGCAGCGAGTGTGATTGCAGTCCACTGCAGTATTTGAGTTGTTGTGTCTAGAGTTGTGTGGTTATTAATTTAAATATTGTTTTTACAGTAACAGCAGCCAAAATTATCATATAATGATAATGGGCGTTTCCTTGGAAGGGCCCAAAAACAGCTGAAGAAATCGGTTTTTCAGAGACCCGTAAAACATAGTAGTACCTACAGAGTTGACTGCAACGTCACGGAAACGTGGGTTTGACCCCCATTGCAAATATTGCAATATGAAATATTGTATGTAAAAATATATTCTTTGTACGTAATTGTACCGTGTACGGCCATGTTTTGATGTGTTCCAAGGCTCATAGTTCATGCTTTGCTTCGTTTAAGTTAGTTAAGCATCGTATAACATAGCAATTACGATGGTGGAATAAGTATTAGAAAACTTTAAAACTGAACTGAACTTACCGAAGCAGGGCTGTTCCGCGCCTAAAAGAGTATATTTATCTTTAAAATTGACTTACCTAAAAATGCATTTCAATAAAATAATTGTGAATAAAAGTAGCTTGTCAGGATGTACCTAGTCTCTGCCTAACCGAATGGGGAAAGAGGCGTGACTGTATGTATGTAATACTCGTATGTAGCGAAGAAGCTTGTGTGAACAACTTTTGCGATAGTCGAATGATTAAAATTGGTCTCGACAATCACAAATTAAAATTGGAAGCACTTCGTCAAAAGTCGAGGGGTTTGAGACGTTTGGGGGTTAACGCGATTTAAGAACTTTCGTAAAAATATGAAGCAACAGTACAGTGATCAGCATAAATAATGTGGTATAATTTTAGTTTTTTCGTAAAGCATGTTTTGGTTTACTCAAATTTTATTGTATGCGATAAATATAGGGGGGAGTCTAACCACTGATCTGCAGTAAGTAATAAACAAGGGCCTAACTAAACTAAGCATCGACCTCAATTTACGGTCAGTAACACTCCTCGACAGTGGCTACAGGGCTGTCATCTACAATATTCCGTAAGGTGTTAAATGAATAATGTAAAAATTACTCGGATAATATCCCATATTGACGGTAAGAAGCCTTCTTTGGTTACATTTATTGAAATGCTTTTTCTTGAACCCATTAAATTGTCCAGGATAGGCCTAACTAATGCTAATGTGGTAATAACTTCACACAGTATCATAAAACTCAGTGGTATTTAAATACGGTTTTCTATGCAATAACCGCACGCAAACTTACGATTTAAAGCCGTATGTATGAATCCTTTGCCAACTGGGCTACCAAGATTCATTTGAATAGATGAAATTTCTAACAATCAACAAACAAATTTAGAAAAATCGGCTACATAACAACTCAGGGAGACGTAGGAGCCAGCCCTTGGCAGCTGAAATGGTACAGGCAGCTCAGTTAGTAGACTATTCTCTTAGAACAGGCTGGCGCAGTCGTTGAGATATATATCAATTAAACACAACAATCAAAAAGTAATTTTGGTTTTTTTCTGCAATTGAATTAAAATACGTGTAAATAAGTTATTGACTTAAATATGATATTAATATTTGCCAATAACCTCAAGTGGCACGATGAAAAACCAGCTTCAAAAATTCAGGTATAGGCGATCAGACAGCTATCGAAATGGGCCGGCTACTAACATTGGCTGTTGTGCAACATTACACAACTTACCTTAGAAATGTCGACTCCAGTGACTCCCTTCACCAGTTCAGGGATACATTGAACGATGTTGAGAACCTCGCCGGTGAGTTTGGCTGCTCCCACCTCTCCTCCACCGCAAGACACCATGGTCACCTTCCTGGCTTGCGACAGCGGCGCAGCCACTTCGGCAGCCACCTAAGGAGAAGTAGTTTTATGGTTAATCTATACTGTTATGGAAATTTTAAGTAGCTGTGTAAACATGAGATGTTTAAAAATGATTGGGTTATGTTATATAAACGATTCTGAACACAAAAATATATTTTTTATATTCTTGTTGTTTATTCGCGATTGACGCCAAAACTACTAAACAGATTTTGATCTGGTTTTTTTTGTATGAAAAGTCATGGTCAGACTTAAAATCTTACGTTTTTTATTACTGATCACAATCGGTTGAGTGGAAACGTAGATAATACTCAGTCAGAAACAACGCGAAATTCAACGACTACGCGGACGAGGCCGCTGCCTGTGGATAGGCTAGTAATGTATATAAAAACTAAATGACTAAATATTTTGTTAGGTTCAACACTTAAAAATATTGTATTGATGTATATATTAAGTTAATAATAACGGTGCAAAAATTGAAAATAAAATATTGCCAGACGGTTAATTAAGTCATTAGTCTCGCTTTAAGGTAATTTCCAAATTATACCCATAACCTTCGGGCAAGTGTAGGCTATAAGTTTACAAAATTTGATTACCACCGGATGACCGCTGAACGCAACAGCAGCGCCAAAAAATAGCAACTATAATGTGGCTTCGCAAAATTTCATACCGATTACATTCATCACTTCTGCATGTAAGACTAACAAAAAAAACACATACACAGGCACTCACGCCACGCGCACCTCACACACGCACACATTAACATGCCTATATACACACCCTTTCACACATTCATGCGCGCGAGCACACACAAACATAGACTCGCACGCGCACGCACACACAGATACGCACGCGCACTCACACACACACGCACGCATGGACGCACGCACGAACGCACACAAATGTACGTCGTGACAAACTCACATAAATATATTGATAGGATTTGATATTCACATGTACTACGTATACATTTGCAATTATCTTCGGCTTCTTACGTATACCTACTTATTAACGCATATCAAGATTACGACTCTAATTTGTAATCGCGACATTTTTGTCACGGCTATACAGAGTCTCCGTTTGACTGCAGCTGGGAAATAAATCTACTCATAATGTAAACGCTAGTTAACGTTAGTTTGTCAGTATGAATCAAATATTGGATGCCCAAAATTAGTACCATTTCCTGACGTCAGATTGGGTTGAAATTTGGTATATTATCTTCGGTGACCATACAATAATATGCTTGGTACTATGAAACTGGCCTGATGATGGAGTAGGCAGTTGTTCACAGGAACTCTGAGCTAAACAAGATAAATCGTTCATGTTTGGGCTCCTTTGATTTGAATAGTTATGGACTTTGTAGAAAGATGTTTTTAAAAAGTATTTTTAAAGTTAATAACGTAAATATTTATGTTATTCTGGCGGCACCTTGGACGATCCACACAACATTATATTTATGGTTCATGTCATATCAGTTTCTGATAAACTTATTGATTTGACGTTAAACAAAAGAAAATTTATGTAACTAAGTCATGTACTTTCGGCGTGGTTCCCAGTCAAGTACAATATGGAGGAATATTCTATCTCTTCTCTGTGGGTATCTCATTCGTCAGAAAGTGTCTATTTGCACATTTACGTGGGGACCAAAACAGTGACCGAAATCTTCGATAGGTGTTTACTCACCTCTGCCAACCTCTTAGATGATTTATAATGGCGTTAGTATATTCAAAAACAATTCTTTTAATGCATAAATGGGTAATCATGGCTTTATTCACGCGTGTTACAATCAAGTGTGCATGATTTGTTACATTATACCTTAATTATCGATTCGAATCTCGAAGCGAATAGAACCTAATAGGAACAAAGAACGAACGCATATAACGTCAGGTTTATCAAAAGACTTCTATGCACATTATGCTAGATTGGCTTTCCGGCACAAAATAAGTTATTTATTTTCAAAACATTATTTTAAAAACAAGCTTTTTAGCTGAGTTAGTGTATAACTACATAAATTTAATGAGGCCAAACATGACGGGTTTATCTTGTTCACTTCAGATGTGCCTATTACCACTTACCGTCGCCATCTTCAGACCCTGGATATCACATAGCATCAGAGTATTTGCCACGACAAAAGAAATTAACTTAAACTCGATTGGCTCGTCTTGTTTAGTACAGAAGATCCTATACATCTTCTGACTCCATCACGAGACCAGCTTTATAGTAGACCATCAACAACGCGCAAGTTTTTGTAAGGCCCAGCGCACACCACTGGAGGCACGGCGGAGAGCATTTTAAGTCAACAATTCAATACGAACCTTTTGGTCTTGATATACGGTCCATAATTGTACTTCAAGAATAAATTCGCGCGCGTCATTTGGAGTGCCCTCGAATTTATTCTTGATATATAATTATTAATCGTATATCAAGACTATTAAGGTTCATATTAAATTGTTGACCTAAAATTCTCTCCGCCGCGCATTCAGCGGTTTGCGCTGGGCCTGTGTTAAGATGATATTACGAAAAGGCGTGCTATGCCAATACATATAGATAGGCATAGCTCTTTATCATACTAGTCTGTGCTTGCCGTACCCCTCCTCCATTCTCGCCTTGTGTCAGAGTTACACGGGTTTCTTCTAAACAGCTAGTCAACTACATATCGTCATTGAGTTTATTATATAACACTCATTCACCTTGGGTAATGTCTCGAGCATCATGTCCACCATTGCAGCAGAGCCGTACTCTTGCCACGCCTCCGCTTTCTTGGTCATTTGTTCCGCATCGGCAACTGCCTTGGCTTTGATAGCGAACGCCTCCGCCTGCGTGCAATATAATTATATCAATATGCATAATACACCGTAACAATGTAATCCAATTTAAGGTGAACCGTTCGAATTGCTTATGCAATTACTATAAATGAAATCACGTGTAACAGTTGATTTTGTTTGCGAGAACAACACGTTTTATATAGGATTTGTGAGAAAGACAACCCCACCAGAGTCATCATACTCCTAGCGATTTCCCGGTTTTAGCTTTCACGACAGATTCCTCGGATAGCATGTTAAGCCGTCAGTTCCGGTTGCTATACAAACGTCTATCTAAGGCAGTCGTTACGGGTAGTTGGATGCCTAAAAGTCCAGCAACGTGATATAACTTCAGTATTTCGATATCGCCAGTGAGTTGTGGAGGTCAGATGGCAGTGGTTTTACGAAAAATATCGAAGTTAGACTGAAAATCCGGTCTCAAATAAGTTGGGCAAAGGCTCGTTAGGCGAGTTGTTACGATAGCAACTGCTGTCTGACGATTCAACCCTGAGAGGATAGCCAACACCAGAGCCTTATCTATTGATTAGAAGGTGCAGCTACTAGCAAGTGAGGTTGACTACAGTAGCGGCACGATATAATGACCGGTTTGACACATTACAATAGTGATATGAAATGTCAATTTACTCTCGATAAAAATATAATCAAATCTATAAGTTTTTATTGCAAGCAGTACTTACCTGATTCAAAAACTTTAGTAAAAAAATATAAATTTTTACCTACTAAATACATTTGAACGAACTGAATATTGGAATTAGGAATGAAAATGAGTACCTATATATTAATCCAGCTTCCTTCAGTGATTGCACTAACTTTTTTTTTGTTGGATACTCATTCCGTTAATAGTTACTACACACATGTCGTCGACTGGTTTGCTCGTTTTTTTCTGTTTTAATGTGTGAAGTTTATTTTCTTCTGTGCCAGTCTCGCCAAATTTTTCTTTAGTTATCTATTCGTCTAACAGTTATAGGTAAAATAAAATTGACCTTCCATTTTGAAATTCACGATCGAAATGTGACCGTACGTTCGGCCATATCGACGAAATCCAAAACAAAAGGCGTAAACAGAGTAAGTTGAGGGCCACCATTATAATTATCACTGTTAGTGTATGTAATGGGGACCCCTTCCTGAGACTTTACCATCAGGCGAGATTTACCATTTAGCTTACCATCAGGCGAGGAGGTCTAAACTATATCGCAATCGCAGTGCACTCCTAGTTTGTGCTTTTCGAAGCAACGTCAAGTCGAAAATGCTTTGTTTTGAAGTAAGTTTGCCGGAGGTATTATTGGGCTTGCCAGTGGTCCTAGTGTCGATTATATAGATTTTATTTAAAAAAATTGAATTTCGAAAAACAAATACCGAGTTGTGTGAAATAAGTACACCAATAGGTAGATATTATAAAAATAAAAAATAAATGATCGTGGGACACTAATATACATTATATAATTCAGAAATCAATGTAATAAATAAATATTGTGTCCTAAAATTATACCTACATTCGATAAAATTTTATGACTTACTGTACGTCACTATTGACAATAAAGAACAGCAATTTGCTCTTTCAAAATGTCACAATAATTAGTACGAAACTTCATGAGCGGACAAACGTCAAACCGGCCATCATATCGTGCTGCTACTGTAGCTCCCAGACTGCCCCAAGTAGCCGGAGTACTAATTGGAAAATGCAGCAACTATCCCGGGATAGTTGCCTTGGAGCCCGGGATTTGCTTTCTTACTCGACCTTTGGCAGCTTAGTGGTTAAGGAGTCTGCTTTACGATCTAAAGGACCCAGTTCTGAACCTGGCGATTACACTACCCACGTGAAACCACTCTTAACACAAGCAATTTAGCTTAGAACCCCTCCAGTTAACAGGAATACTAATAATTTCGTTACTACTACCATTCATATACTCTTTATTAATTTAGTATGTTTTACGGGAGCGCTTGGTGTAAAATCGCTCAACCCAGAGAGGGAAACCATGGTAGGGCCCCGTCAGTCACTTAATCAATAGGTGTACTTGCTTGGACTTGAGATTGGCTTGAACTCCGAAGATCTTGGTAGGGCTCATACACCCAAAACAAGAATCGCGATGTAATTTATTTTCAGCTACAAATATGTTTTTTTATTTAAAAAATATAAATTATCTCACCTCTCCGCGCACTTTGACGGCTTCAGCCTCGGCTTCGGCTTCGAGTACAGTCTTCAGCCTGTGAGCCTCAGCCAACTTCTCCAGCCTAAATTTCTCAGCTTCCGCAGGCCTGGGAAATATTAGAAAAGAAAAATAACTGAATATTAAGCTTCTTATTACATACTGACCTCAGTAAAATGTGAGGTGCTATAAAATATACATTGTCTACTAGATGCTACTCGTGGCTCGCTTGGCCCACGTGAAATACTGATCCTGTTACCGAACGTTTTCTTGCAGAAATCCGCACACCGATTCGGGTCTTCAAGCGCCAGGGTTTACACCCCGGCAAGGTCACCTAAAGGCATTTCCTTCGCACCCCGTGATATCCTGAGTCCTAAATGACCCTGTTCGGCAAGAACCTATTCCCTGGATAAAATAGTTTATGTCTTATACCCAGAATTACTGAATACACACAATTTTTTAAAGAATCAGACTAGCCGTTATGGGGATCTTTTGTTACAAACACAGTGATACAAGAATTTTATACATTTTTGTATGCCATGTTTCTATAGTAAAGAATACTTAATTGACTGATTTTCTCTGTTTAGACTTATTTAATTACCTCAATTTTCGGTTACAAGGTAAGGCAAGGTTGGGCTTTACAGAGTTGAGAGTTCAGGTAAACCTACAGTTTAATGACTGAAGAATGTTGTTTATTTACTGCACAAATAATATATGGTGACCCAGAATGTTATAACAATTAAATGTCTGCGCCCAGTATGTTATGACGTTTTAACAGAAAGCACATATTATTCTGAAACTGCTAATAATAAAATCTATTCTACATAATATATAATAATAATGACTTTAGCAATAAGTCTTGATCAGACTTCAAATCTTAGGTATTTTTGATCACAATCGGTTGGGTAGAACCGGAGATTTAGTCAATAAACGTGAAAAAAGACATCCACGCGGACGGAGCCGCGGGCATAGGCGTGACTTGTACGTATATATACCCTGGAGACCGGAGCAGTAAGCATATTTTATATGTCAAATTGCAGAACCAATAAATTACGGACATGTATGCGATTAATAGGTGCTAAATGAGTGGCGATAGGAATGAGGCGGAGGGGTGTCATGGGCGAAGTCGCGGGCCACAGCTAAAAAGAGTATTGTACCTGCGAATTGTAGCCTCCAACTCTTTTTCTCTTCTCTGCACTTCCCACTTTTGTACGTTGATTTCTTGAGTGCGTTCAACAACGGCGATTTGCATCTGTTCCTCCTTTATGCGCTGTTTGGTCTTTGCGGCTTGTAGTTCGTACGCCATTTCAGCCTCAGCCTAAAAACAATCATTATGGGTGCTATTATTTGAGACTTCCGCTAATTCCAGGAAATGAAAAGCTTAATGAATTTCTATCATTTCTTAAAACAATACTACCGCCGGTTTGGGGTTCCGACCTGAACGTAACTGTGATTAAATGGCTTCGAATAGGGAGGACATCGTCAGTCGAAAAATTTGCGATTATTCGACAAATATAACCTGTATTTAACAAATTTAACAAGTTTTTCCGGACAAATTGTCAGTAATAAATTTTACAAACAGAAATACGACATATTTATAGATTTTTCTTATTTTAATTTAGAATTTTACTATTTCCCGACAACAAGATTTTTTTTGGGGATCATGGTCGCCATGTAATATAAAATAATAGTATGATACAACTATCAGCGAATATTCTCAATTTGGACGTGTTGGAGTTAAACGGTTTTATGGGTGAAACCTAATTATTAATATTGATCCGCTTTATTGGCAATAACTCTCTAGGTTAGACCCTAATTAAAGCTCGTAATGGGAACACGAAACATACGATGACAGGCGATACATTTTATTGTAAATATGAAGCTACTGCGAATAACCGAACCGACAACCTTGCTCTCATCGCAAACAGATCCGCGAAGAGCCACGGATATCATCTAATCATTGCAAGTGGGTAGATAAACTACATACTGATAAGCAACACTCAAAAGCCGCCAGCGATGAACGCATTTGCTCGGAAGTAACATAAACTTCAACATTGCATTGAATCTTGAACCACAAACGTAAACTTCGAAAGACCATTGATGTAATAAGAATAGGCCGCCACGGATACCATCTCCGTCGGCCATCGGTGGTGGTGACGTCAGCTACGTGCGGATTGAAATTGCACGCTGTCTAGGTTCTTAATTATCGGGGTGTAAGGTTACCCAATAAGACATTTCCCTCGCAACCAGGTTGACCTTAGGCCATCCACGATTTAAAGATCTGCATCGAACCCCGGCAGTTGAGCCTTCACTGACTCTTTATTGAGAACATGCAAAGGAAGAAAAGTATGTAAAGGAGGAGCAGTCTCCGGATAGTTTCACTGAGGCCATGCGATTACAACGTCATTAATTAGACCTCGGCGATCCACTATTGGAGCAAGAACTCTATAAATATATGCCGTAGGAACCCAGTCCTTCCTTGATAATAATCAACTGTGGGGGACACAGCCGGCGGCGGCGTGGGTTTGGATTGAGGTGGCACTTTTATATCGTAAAGAGTTAGTGCATAGGGCCTACCGGGCCAAGACAACGTCGCCTACAAGCTGGCATACCTGCTGATCAGGCGCGCCGACGCGTTACGCTGGGAGTCAAAGTGTCAAATTAAAGTGATGATCTGGATGATAATACTTCCAAGGGTATCAATATACGCACCTTTTTTGTATGCACTTCCACGTCATACGCCGCCTTCTTCAGCTCGAAATCTCGCTGAGCTTTCGCTATTTCGGTGTCGTTGAGGAATCTGGCTGCCATTCGTTGTTCCTCGGCCATGGCTTCTTTTATTTTAGCCTCGGCTTGGGCTTCAGCTTCCCCAATACGGGCATCGCGTTTCACCTCCGCCGTACGTGCCATACCAAGAGCTTTCAAGTAACCCTGTATAAATAACAATATCTATAAATTTATGGTTCAGTATATAGTTCTTTTAAGTGATATTCCAAAGTTAAAAAACACAGCATTCGATGAATTACGTTCAGAGTATCTAACTCGCACAATCATATCCCCACAGATTTTGGAGGTCAAATCACGGGTCCAAATCGTGAAATTATGCGGTTACCAAACGTTTCCTTTAATAATTCAATGGTGACTGATAAAGAGCCAATATATAACATAACATAAACTCACGCCTATATCCCCGAAGGGGTAGGCAGAGGTGCTAGCACCCACATTTCGCCAGTTTATGTTTAGGTCCCAATGTAATAGGTGGCGAGCCTATTGCCATTAACCGGGCACTTATAAACCTGCGATAAATACCGTTCGGGGGAAATCGGGGGATACGATACAAAAGGGGAAACCGGCGAAAAAGGGCCAATAATACAGACTTTAAGTTCATCAATTGAACAACCATGATGTGCAGGAGCCGTGGTTTCAACAAGACGGCGCAACATGTCACAGCTCGTGCCACAATTCAATCATTGAAGGAAACGTTTGGTAACCGCATAGTTTCACGTTTCGGATCCGTGAATTGGTCTCCAAAATTGTGCGATTTCACGTCGCTTGACTATTTTCTGTAGGGATATGTGAAGTCGCTAGTCTACGCCGATAAGTCCGAAAAGATTGACCACTTGGAGAACAAAATTCGCCGCGTAGTTGCCGATTTACGACCACAAATATTGGAAAAAGTAATCGAAAATTGGACCTCCAGATTAGACTTCGTCTGAGCCAGCCGTGATGGTGGTCATATACCAGAAGTCATATTTAAATTATAATGCCAGAAAATTACCTTTCGAATCAAGTAAATTTCATGTCAATTTTAAAAAGTCATCTGTGTTTTATTCCATTTCAAAGTTCTATACCTCTAAAAAACACCCGTTATTATTAAAGGTTTAAGAACTAAGGTCATAATAAGAATTTGATAACCAACTTTTGTCATTGACTGTACAACAGATTAAAAAGCAATTAAGTCGAATACCGGTTCGACTCTGCGCACTCAGACAACGACAACGTTTTTACTTTATTTTATAGTAATCAACGTTATCGCAATGGCCCGTTGTTTCATATAAGAAACAGCATTAGATTCGACACACAAATATTTTACTTTTAAACTAACATCTCTCCAAGGTCGCAATGATAAAGAGTCGAGAGGAAATGGCAAGAACTATGCGCAACTTGTACAACATAATTTACATAGTATTATATATACTCGTGCAGGTTCGCGTAGAGTGTAATCTTACTGATAGCAAACTACTCAACAGTCATTGGGGATTATAATAATCATAAACAAATATGAATCGAAAGTAAAACTACGCTGGCTACAATTTTATGTTGCGATGTTTGATCTATTCGTAGTCAAAAATATTCTTCATACTTTGTACTGTTGATTAATGGCACTTAGTGGAACCTGCTACACATATTGAATGAAATCACTTGTACTTTTTAACCGACTTAAAAGGAGGGAAGTTTTTTATGTTTGGTACCTCAGTACTTCCGACTGGGTGAACCAAACATTGATGATTTTTTTTTATTTGATAGCTGGCGCTTCGCGTGTGGTCCCATTTCAATTTGGTCCGTTGAAGTAGTTTTTTTTTGTAAGAAATATCCACAATATTTATTACATTAAACCTAATCGGTTTCGGCTCGTGATATTTTCAAAGGTCAAAGGAGAGAAACAAATATTCTCGATACATATTTAAATACTTGTTGCTATTAATTGTGAACAGTCATTGCAATTACTGGCGAATAAAAAGTTGTTTTGAGTTTTTATTGCCAGAATCTTTTCTCACAGGTTTTAAAAAGAAAAGCGTGCACAGCTTTTGCAAAAAAAAAAAGATGTTAATTAGACGCAAATACTGCAAAAAATATTGGAAAATGATGTAAAATGACATCATTGTTTGTTCAACTTTAGCTTGAAAGCACAATTATATGTTTACAGAAATTAATATTTGGTTTCATGCCTTAAAAGTACAAATGTATTCTGTAAGACTTTTTGGTTGGACGTATGATAGTGCGTTTATTATTAAAAACAGAATTACTTATAATAAAAAAGCATAATGTGAATACACAGTGTCGAAAAAGCTATTTTGAGTATAACACAAATTATAAATATAATAAAATTTATCATAGGGATAACAATAATAATATGGTCAACTGTTGACAATTCTTTATCTTATTATCAGCTAAGTTTTACTATTATTCCGTGGTAGATATTTATTGCAGAAGCATGATTTTAAACAAATGAATGATTGGCGAACACCCAAGCCACTAACTATCACCAATCACAACAATAATACTATTTTCGTGTCAAACAGAGCTGGAATATTATGTGTAGCAAATGAAAAAGAAATATTGTTAACTTGATGACATTATTAAAACTATAGATAATGAATTAAAAGGTACAAGCATTCAATATAATTTAATAATTATATAATCAAAAAGCGAGTGTGAAAGTTTTATTGATTGATCCCCGCTGGATGGTAAGAAGCTAGTGGGTAAAGTCCAGAGGGTACGGGCCGCAATTCTAGACACCATTCGTCCCAAAACGGCGGATCCTACCTAGACAGATGCCTTTTCACACCCCGCTTAAAGAAGAGTATAGTAAAGTTAGTCTTTTCCCAGTTATTTGGGGTCGGCGTAACATGTCATTCCCCTCTATACATTCCTATCAGATGCTGTCTTCACAGTAACGCCTAGTTAGGAACGATTAATATTAATATTTGTTTAAAATTAACATCTGGTAATTGATCAGATGTCACTTAGCTGAGACAGCGATGTGGATGACACCAAGGGTGTGTACAGTGCATCCCTTGTCAGGAGTGTCACCGTGGCGTCACACCCTCTGTTATTTATTTATCTCGACATTTTAAAGAGTTATATTAGTCAAACAAATCTTCATGAATATTTAATAATGATTTACATTTAAATAGGGCTCTCAAACAATGTCATCTTATGTTATCTCGCTAGACTACCTGTGTGAGATCATTCATGCCTTATATTTATGTGTAAATGAGATGTTTTTTACATTAATAGAATTTCATGTAACAACATTTTATGCAGTATTTATTATTAGGTCAGTTTCGATATTACATATGATATGATAAGGTAAGCAAAAAGCATTATTTTTATAAGTAAACGGGTAGCATGAATAGAGTAAGCAAAATACATCATTTGTGTTCACAATAATGAGACAAAGTGGATAACAGCTCTAGAATTACTTTATATGTAGTAAATGCACAGTGATAAACATTTTGCTTTGATGTTACACATAGAACAACACAATGTTGAATTCGACATACCTTAGCTCCCTGAAGCCGTTTCGAAGGAAAAAAATGTCTAAGTCTAAGTGTGACATATTAAGTATAATGTGTATATAGATACAACTGCGTATAGTGTGCGAATTATAACTATTATGAGAGTATATACAGTACCTTTGATTCGATACGTTGAAGAGTGAGAGTTCAGGCTAATTTTGGCTTCGGTTTTATAAATGTTCCTTTTATAGCATATTGGACTAAATAATAAATAAATAAATATTCTACGACATTCTACACAGCGCTATCTAGAGCCAGTGTAAGCTTAGGTTAAATAGTTTGTGTTATGGGTTCTAGAATCAATTTTCTATTATAAATACATACCTACTCACTACTATTGTCTATACTACATAATATATTATACATAGGAACACCCGGAATAGACATATTCATGCATACAAATATTTGCACTGCGCGGGAATCGAACCCTCGACCTCCGATTTAGCAGTTGATTGTGCTCTCTGTCACTGAATTGCCGGGTAATGTACATGAATCCTGTCTTGAGTAAGGACCCTATCTCACCGGGACGCCATGGCGACGTCGCCGGTTACGTATCCAAACAATTCATATATTAGGCGACGTTGTGGTATCGTCGCCAATTTGTAAGCGTAGCCACGACTGTCAACTCGCTGAGTGGATTCTGGAGACCGTGGCGACCTGGCGACGTTGCCAGTAAAATGTATACGAGCAAGCTGCGTCTCACTCACTCAGTGTACAAACGGTCGCCAATAATGAGTTTCAATACAGAAAAAATCATTATAGAAATTAAAAATCGACATGTTTATGGGATTTTATTTTAGGTTTCTAATAAAATCCCATACCTATATAAATAAGCGCGATTTCTAATGTACGCTTCTATGCACGAAGCGTACATTCTCGAAACGAGTGAGAACTGAACTGACAAATGGTTGCCACTGGCTACTCCTTTTGGCAACCGAAGGTAGCCAAAGGTAACCATGCCAAAGTAGTCGGCGACGTCGCCATGGCGTCCCGGTGAGGTAGGCCCTAAATTTATGTACAAGGACCTCAATATTTACAAAATTTAAGTATTTTTTACAATTTAAATAATCATTATATTTTGATACTGAGACTAAAACATAAATAAACATACCTCTTCATCTCTAATATCTTTAAGCGTGTACGATACGACTGTGATGCCCATATTGATAAGGTCACTCGAAGCCACCTCGAACACCTACAATGAGCAATTTAAAAAATAATGTTTATCAATTGTAACGACATGCCATTGCTCTGAAAACATAATAGTTATTATTATAGTCAGCACATATACTCATACACATACATAGGTGTGAGTATAATTATACATATACGCACGCCTATGTTATCCCTGAAGGCGAAGACGGAAGTTACCGTGAATGCACTCTCACATAGAAAGTTGACATGACTGAATATTGGAAAGAAGAGGCTTTAAGGGCAAGCTTATTTTTTCAACCTGGGCCTCGATTCGATCAAGCCACTGTCGTGCCACTGACACTTCAAAAAATATCATTTAATTTTGAACTTTACTGTCATCAGGTTAAAATCTAAAATTAAATGATATTTTGTAGAGTGAATGAAAAAGTTTAATGAATTCTTTTCATTTAATTTTAGACTTTCACTGTACGACGACGGTAAAGTCAACAATTAAATAGCATTGTTTTAGTGTCAATGGCATGACAGTTGTTTGCCTTTAGCAGACTCGAGGTCTTGATCCATCCAAAGGTTCTGCGTCAACATTCATAATTTATAACGATAATAATATATGCAAAATATTAACAGCACTCAAATCTAACCTTTTTAGAAAACATTTTTCGGTCTTTATATATTTCTTCAACAGTCATGGAACCCATTATAGCACGCTGATGACCTTCCAGTGTCACCAGGGCTATGTGCTGTATCTCATGCTCACTCTTGCCCAAGAACTGTTCACAAGCAGATAACAGCATTTCTGCATTTTGTCCTTGTATCTTGACCTGTAATTAGATAAAAAATAATGAGACTAAGCAAAGCACGAACATTGTTACAGAAGGGGTTGGGGTGAGAAGAGGGGCAGTGTTAAGAAAACAACAAAAGATAATTATTTGTAAATAATATTTCGAAATCAGCCTACCACGACAATACATAGCACATGACCGTGAGTGCGAATGAAAACAAAGTAGATAGTATTGAGATAACGTACAAACATTAATGATTCAATCAAGGGTCGATATTCGATCTCTATGTTAGAATGTCATTGAGTTAGTGACTATTGTTATAGCATGAATTTACATGAATTTAGATGGATTACGTCATAATAATCCGAGTGTGCGTAGACAGTCGTAACAACATAAAGAGTGAAGAAAAGTGTTATTGATATTGAGTCCTTTTAGAATTTTTTCAATAGATGCACTGAATCTAAAAAACGTGTCGTGCCGCCAGTCAGCTAATAGTTTACCAGAATGTACGAAGTGTGATGTTTTAATCGTGGCGTATCTACAAACACTGTTACTGAAATTTTAATTATGTTGGACGCGATGAGCGAGATTGAGCATTCGACTTAGAGCACATGTTTACATCATACCTACTAGTCTAACGTGTAGGTACTTATAAAGTATAGTTTTACAATATGAATAAAATACCCGCGGGGTTTTCTCTGTCGGTTATGCTTGTAAGGTGAATCATAAGGATGCGTGGTACGGGGAATTTCTAAAAACAGATACCTATGTATCTATGGTAATTGGGATATGAGGTAACTGAGATATTGAGGAGTCCCTTCGTCCATATTGATAACCAGTTACCAAAGAAGAAAAAAAATCTTCAATCAATTCTTCAAATGGGCAATCAGTTATCAAACAGGAATTATTTTCAATATTGAGTTGAATTGCAGTACGTGTTATGTATCAGATGTCGGGCTATGAATTGGGCCGGACACAGCGCCCGCCATCGTGAGCTCATTAACGCGAACGTTGTCAAGGGTGTCCTCTTTCATGATCCCGATTTCCATCCAAAAAAACAGAAACAATTCGCGTGCTTTTTTATTTCGTGGATTTAGTATTAAAATACCTAGGTTACCAAAATAGAGTTAGTTCATCATTCTCTGCACCTTATTCCCAACTCAGTTGGGGTCGGCTTTCCAGTCTAACTGTGATGCGGCTGAACTTCGATATTATCCGTGGAGCGACTGCCATCTGACCTCCACAACGAGAGTTAGTTAAACAAGCAAAAAAAAAACAAGTTAACAATGTAGGTATTTTCGCACAGTTTTGTCTCAACCTTGACACGTTAACAATGAACCTGTGTGACATTTTTTTTTTGCTGTAGAACATTTATCAAATCGGCTTTTTTTCTCAGATCTGCTGAACCCAAAACTTAAATGGATTTTTGTATCACGCAATAAGTATACCATTTTAAAGTAATGTTAAGGGTTAATCTTGACATTTGGCATACCTATTCTGTTGATTCACAAATTAAAGTAGTAATAAATACAGTATGAAAATTATAAATCATATTTATTTATTTAAATTATTAATTAAAAAAAGTAATTTAAGATATTAATTTTACAAATGGATAATTCAAATTCAAATTCAAATAAAGCAGAATTCTTCTTTTTACACCCTAATAATTTTAACTTTAGCTTGACTACAAATTGCTATTATCGGCAAAGATAATTGACATGATAGTACTTATTCACGCATACCGATGAAAAGTATTTTCGCGGATTAGATGATATAAAACTCGATAACGTAAGACCAATAGTGATAAAAAATAGAAAAAGGGTCTTCCTACCATCGTCACTTTTTATCACTGCACTGTGTAAACATATGGTGGTGGAGCCTTAATCCTAATTTATGCTTTACATAACTAATCTTACATTAGTTCGTACATCTACAGTATGGCAGATAAATATGAAATTTTCTTTCAGTTCGTATGATACTATTCTCGTAGTTTTATCCATAGAATGTGTGCTCAGAATACGCCTAATAAACATTGCTCAGGCTTGATCGGCTTCCCTTTTAAATTACATTCCTTTGGCCACTGCTGTATGTAATATGTATAAAAAATTGAAAAATTAGATTGGATGGGATTGTGTAAGTATTATGTTATGAATGATAGCGACGACAATTTACCACTATCTGAGCTGCAAAACATCACCCAGACCCAATTTGAAAAAAAAAAAAATTTTACCAGTTAACTAGAATTTTAATAAAGGTTTGTGAGTAGGTATACTGGAAATTCTAATCTTTCTTTGATAAAAAAATATTATAAATACATAAAAACGTAAACTGAAATACAGGGTCAGTAAGACCCTCCACATTCTCTACATACTCATTTTGTACCACATTCTCGCCGGGTTAAATCAGGAGAAAGGGCCTTTTGTAGCGCAGAATCGAGGCCCTGGACTAACGCGAAGACGATGATTTTAATAGATATGTCATAATAAATTTTATTGTTGAAATCAGGCCCAAAAGTGAAAGAGAGTCTATAGATTAATTAAGCAAGTCCTATTTGTTCTAAAATAGAAGACATTTTTTTAGAACATTCATAAAGATTAATAACTATACCTGTGCTATACCAGTCACTGATATAGGTACGCCCTGACTGGTGTAGACAGTAGGAGATTCTACTTGGAGAGTCATGGTGTTGAGTGAAATACGCTGCACAGTTTGTATGGCTGGCCAGACGAACGCCCGTCCACCTGGCACTAATAATGGCTTCGAATAACAGCATCCTGTATGACAAAAAAATAACAATACTAATAATATTACCAGTAATAACGGCAAATCTAATGAATTGATAGGGCTAGCTAGAGGTAATAATCTCGGTAGGAGCTGAAAACATTCTAGATTAGAAAGCAAGTCGCACAAAATAATAACGTTTTTAGTTATGGCAACATCGGTAGTCTCAAATAGCGTTTGAGATAATATAATAATTCATATTCAATATGATGAGCATTAAGTACAAGAAACTGACTGTCTCAATAGTTGTATTAAAAAAAAGAACAATAAAAAACCTGTAAAAAGTAAAAAAATAACTATTATATTATGACCTATCTACCCTAAATATTGAACCTTTATTATTATTATAGATAATTATATTATTTACGTATTCATATTTTTAACTAACAGTTTGTCTCGTCGGAGACCGCTCACCTAATCATAACCTAATCGTACGTCTGTCTCGCAAGATCCTGACTGTAGATGTTTTGCTAGAGCGGTCTCCCCGACGAGACAAACTGTTACTTAAAAATATGAATACGTAAATAATATAACTACCTATAATAATAATAAAGGTTCAATATTTAGAGTAGATAGGTCATAATATAATAATTATTTTTTTACTTTTTACAGGTTTTTTATTGTTCTTTTTTGAGTCGGGGGTTTTTTAAATTTTTAATTTAATTTTTATTTCATGCTTTTTATAGGGGTAACTTAAGTGTAATAGCTAATTCATTATTTAATATCAACATACTTATAGTCTATCAACAATTATTCAGAGCTAATACGAATTGCGCGGAGTGTGGTTACAGAATTAGAAATACATTCCACTCCTCATATCGTTCGAATGGCTAAACCGATTATCATAAAACTTGCGGTATCGTGATGTATAAGTTATGACCTTTCATTGGATACCCAACACGGGTATATTTGAACACATTAATTTTTTCATCACCACTTTCACCCCTCATATCTTTGAAATGGCTGAACCGATTTTTATAAAACATAGCTAAGAACACTCACCCCCAACCCATCTTTCAAACAAAAGAAACAGAATCAAAATCGGTTCATCCGTTTGGGAGCTACGATGCCACAGACAGACTTACAAACACACACACACACACACACACACACACACACACACACACGTCAAACTTATAACACCCCGTTCGGGTTTCCGTCGGGGGTTAAAAAAAATGAAGTCGGTCAAGTATATTGTTTGCTTTTTATTTCAATCGATTAGAAAATTAAAAAATTAGGAGCGTGGGGCAAGATTATTTGGGTGCGGACCGGTACCTCCACGCGGTACACCGGGCAACGGAGACGGAGTCGCTTCTAACAGCTAACAGCTAACAGCAGTGGGTACGCCCACTAATTGTCGGATGCCGGAACCGTATTTACATAACACGCTAAACAGAAACAACATGCCGTGTGCGCCCGGCATGCTGTTTATGTTGAGCGTGATACTAGACGTTCTATAAGTTCTATTAGACAGCATCAGAAATCGCGCTGCCGGACGCGGACAGGGGCTGATTGGTGCGACGTATGAAGTTGTAGAAAAAAGCGCTTGAAAACGGCGGTTTGAAGCTTAATATGGTGAAGACCAATACTTGGCAGTGAACTCAATATACCATAATACATACCTAGACCATCCGCATAGGCGTCGACGTGGTTAAGCACACGGACCAAGTACTTGGGATCTAACCTTCACGCGACTGGTGACATCAAGTCCAACGACTAGATGACGACAAGACACGAATTGGTGCTGTATGGGTGCAGACCACCACAAAGGTCTGTGAGAGGGCTTTCATTAGAGCGGATGCCCAGCGCATAGCACGGCTTGGTCATGAGCTTGTGAGCCATTCCACAGGCAGCCGTGGCTACTGGCGACTGGCCAAGGCAGTGCAAGCAAATTTCTGCCAGCCTTCGCTGTCCCCGCTGCGTAATCCCGATGAATCCCTGGCCCATAAGCGGCAGGAGAAAGCAGATCTGCTTGCTAATCTCTTTGCGGCTAATTCCCGAATCGATGGCATGCAGCCACCGACACTGCCCACTTGTGACCACGCAATGCCTGATATTCATATCAGGCAACGCGATGTTTGGTGCAGTGCTGCAATCACTCTATGTCTGTATATCTGTACAAGGTTTTTGAACATATCATTAACGCATAGCTCATGCGGCACCTAGAAGATCACTCCTTAATTAATGATCGGCAATATGGCTTCAGGCCGAAACGGTCAACGGGTGATCTTCTGGCGTACGTTACCCATCTATGGGGTGAGGCTATGGACAAGCATGGCGAGTCAATGGGTATCAGCCTTGACATCGCCAAAGCTTTCGATAAAGTCTGGCACAGGCTCTACCATGAATCCCACCCTCTCCTTTCCTATACAGAACTACACGTGCCAGACTGAGGTATCACCCTCACACAGTGGAATCATTTCATCAATTTTCTCCTCTTTTATTTGCCGCACCATAAAGACTTGGAAATCTTTACCAGCGCATGTGTTTCTCTCCTCCTATAGTCCCAGGGCCTTTAAGCGGGGCGTGAAAAAGCATTTGATGAGGCTGTCAAGCTGAGGGCCGCCACTGTAGCACTACCGGTGTATGTGGTGGTGACCCCAGTCCTGAGACTTTGCCTTTAGTTTACCATAAGGCGAGGTAAAGGCATTTTGACGTCTTCTATATAAAAAAAAAGTAGCGTGCGATGACCGGTGTCATCTGTGACCCAAAAATATCGATAAGGTTGAAAGGGTAGCAGGCATATTTACAGTCAATTTAATGTCTGGTTATGAATTTGGTACTATCCCGACGCGACGGCCTTGGCCGGAGTAGGAATGACGACATTTGTGCCGTTTCGCAAAGAAAGAGACAGCTTCTATCGCAATCGTAACAGAAACAAACTTAGGATCAAAAATATCTCCCTGTCCCAAAAAGAAAATAAATTCACATCCCTCATTCATACAGCTAAGTATTCCACATTGATCCCGAGGGTCACGACCGACCTTGCTCTATTATTTATTGAGGTATGTAGGTACGTAATAACGCTAATTGCTACATGACGCAAACATCTATTTTAGGGATGGGAAACCGACACTGGACACTAGAACCTACGATAAACTGTTGGTATGTTAGAACTGGGTTCAGCAGTGGGCCGTAAGGGGAGTGCATGTAATTTAGGGTGAAAAGTTATCTGTTTTTTATTTATTATTATATTGTAATAGTCAAGTATGTCCATTTGGTCATTTTTAAAGATGTATTGATTTGCATTTGAGCATCTTTCACAGGGGAGCTTGAGGTAAACACTTTATAACACTATAACTAACACATAGATTATAGTCTGAATAATATATAGGCTACTTTTAGCCCTTTAATTGGTTGCTATGGGCAGGGAGAACAGAAATAGATATGTCTATACAACATGATACACTACACACTACACATTATGTATTACGGTTTGCATACTTATTGCCATTATTAATATCGACCAAAAATCACTTTTCTTGTATGGGTGTCGCCCTAATAAAATTTATTTTTAAATAGACTATTTGTTTTTTAAGTAGGTACTTATATATTCATATTTAACTGAATTATTCTGTGAATATTTCATAAGACTACCATGTAAAAAACTTCTAACAAAAAATGACAAAAAATGATGTTTGTTGTAACTTGTATGGCTTATGTGTTTAGTATTGATAGATGCATCACTCTGTTTCTGGATGACAGTAAGGATTACATAATTTTAGGCATGAAATTAGTTTTTCTTTAAATGTAATCAAAATAATACTCGCATATGTGAATAGCTTGGTTTTCGCTCAGCTTCGAGGTTTTGATGCAGGTAAATATTTTATTAAAAATACAGAGTATAACTCATAATTGGATGTTTGTTTATTGAAGATATTATTTTCCTTATATTGCAACCTAGTGTTAATAAGAATGTAATTAAAAGTTGTACAGTCTTAAATAATAATAGAATGAATATTTTCATGATTTTAACTGATTATAGAACTAATTTTATTCATAGTCCCTATAATATTCTTTAAAAAAAATTAGATCACCATAATTGAAGCTCCAAATTATGCTTGCATTAAAAGCTTATACTTTGGAACCCGGGGTCCACTCTTATATTAATTCCTCATTGTAACCATTTGATTTATTTTATTTTGTAAGCCTATTTTAAAATCATGATAATTACTTGAAAATGTCAAGTTACAGTGCACAGCTTAAAGAAAAACTTTAACTATGACTATGAACAAGTGATTTCAATAAGTGTCTCTATATTTTCATTTATTGACAACATTGTGGGTAATGCCAATCAGTAGCAGTACATCCCACAAGACCTAGAGACACCTGGACCTATTATGCTAATAACGCAAGCAGTTTAGTAGCATTACTAACATATAAAAACACAAAATAAAAAAGGCTCTCTCGCATTGGTAAATTATTAATGACCTAAAAGAGGAATATTTTAATAACAAATCTAAATTTTAGATTTCTCTAGTAATGCTTTTTCAGTGTTATATTTGTTTGCTATAATGACTAATAGTTTAGAAATGATAATAAAATAATCTATTAGTCATGATAGTAAATTGCAATATTAAAGAGTGATAAATATTATCTTAAGTAGCTGGAGATGTGGTTATTGCATGGTATGTGTGGAGTGAGGTTGGCTATAGTAGGGTCACATTATTAGGTCACATTTGCTGTTTGTCAGTTTTATATTCATAATGAGGTGACCTGTTAAAAAAGTCGATTAAAACGAATGAATCGATACAGACTTGAAAGATAATGTGAATTTTAAAAATCCTCAGATGAATCCCTGTCCCATTATTTTTTCTTTCGTAAATTTAAGGAGCAAAATAAGACAAGTATGTGATCTATATCTTATAATAAAACTGTATAGAGGTCAATTCTGTTCATTGAACATATTTACAAAATAACTATTGGGGGATGATTGGTGATCGATACTAATGCAAAAATGCAATCAGTAAATTTTTTTGTCTTTCTGTCTGTCTGTATGTGCACGGATGCATTAAAAGAATTATAAATATAATTATGTTTCATTACAATCACAATGTGGTTATTAATTTTATGGTGATATTTCTTCACAAGTAATCATTGCATTTGATTCTACTTATATCAGCTTTCGATCTTTAGAGTAACATCCCTAGTGTATAAAAAGAAAAAGGGTTAACTGACACAACATTGTAATGACGTTTTAGTTCTTTATATCAGAAATTACTGTAATACAATAATATTTAATGATCTTAAATAATAATATAATTTTAATAATAATATTTTCCAATGAGAATTAGAATATGTACCTATGCTAAGATTAACTGGGCATGTAGAACATAATGAGTACTAAGAGAATGACACATCAAGTTTATAAGGTACATGTATGTTGACAAGCAAGTCCGGGTCGATCTTGCAGAATTATATGTTGATCAAATTTATGATGTATTGAGAAAAGACCAGATCAAAGGCACTCGAAACCGGTAGGCTTAAGGTGGGAAGGGCTTAATGATAGTAGAGGAAGTTTATCAATTAAGTGAGGACAGAAGTAGCTAGGCGGGCTGTCTCTACCAACCCTGGATGGAAACTGGCATGACTATAATATATGTATTATGTCAAATAAGTGTTGATAGCATAATTTTTTAATCACTTATCTGTGTTTTCACTCACTACATGAGATGCACAAGGCATCTAATGTAGTTATATTAAATAGCAAGTCACAGTTTGTGACTGACAAATGTTTTTATTAAATGGTTACTTATACAGAAATATTCATAGACATTCTCTTCACTGAAACACAAGAAAATTACAACAAAATGATAAAAAAGCTGTTACTGTAATGGTGCAATTCTTCACTTTGGTATAATTTACTGGCACTAAGTTAGGGTACATAGGCTACATAGACAAAATACGCCCAGTACATAAAGAATAATTAGATTCGCATAGCCATGTTACACCTATTAGTTAGTAATTCAGTTAAAACCCGCGCAACAACAATCCATCCCATAGCAGGAGTATATAATCTCTGTAAATTGTATACTTTGGAGAATCATACATAATATACAACCTATTTCTAAGAACTTGTGCGTATTGATAGTAAATAGTATAGACTTACCGGACACAACAAGAGCCTCATTAGGCCCGCACGTTACGAAACCCCAAGTCATTTCTATAAGCTGAAAAGAAACTAACTTTGAACAAAATAAACTCAGGAAATCAATTAAATAAAACCATAAACTATTGAACTTGATAACTATTTTGTGTCAAATAACAACAAAAATCGGCTTCATGCGGAAATGGAAGGCGATATCATAAATTAAATAAACCATACCATACTAAATATATAAAACCTGGATAAGTTGCCATAATAAAATATATAAAAGTTTCATTAAAAAAGTGAGACTTAATTTTTAACTTGTTTTATTTTATGTGAGTAATAAAAATATTTATAAAATTTTCTATGCAATATAAGTTTAAACTAATTTGAGTTTGCAATAAAATTAATTCATTGAAAAGTGACCGAGGCACACACGATCACACAGACCTAAAGAAACAAACGTTTTTTCTGAAGGTGCTTGTTAACAATAAGAGATGGCAGCTCTAATATAATTCTGTGTCGTTTAAGCACAGCACTTCACATGACTTCACAGCAGAATGCAATTTTTATTTTATGTCATTTTGTGCATGTAACTATAATAGCGTCTGCTTTTGTAATAATAAAATAGGTAATAGGTTTTCAAACTTTTCAATAAATGCATATGGAGTATTTTTATGTGCTACGGGTGGGTTTTATAGGTATGTACCTATCACTGACATGTAATAAGTGGTAGTGGTATGTATACAATTATCTACCACTGATCTGTATTATCAAAGACGACGACGAAGAGTTATCTATCGTCTTTGGTATTATCTATCCATGCATGCGCGGCCCACCCCCCAAAATCTTCCAAGTCAAATTAAAAAATCTTCAGCAAATTTACAAAATAAAAAACCTACATTATATTATACTCCTATTAAACTCGTAGGTATACTCGTAATATTGGTCCAAAGAAACAGCGATACATTTTATTTTGATTGATTGATTTACTGACATCTTACGGATCTTTTAATGCACTACAATGTCACCTAAATGAATATGAACCTAGATGCGACATCTAGTTATGCAACAAGGAAATACGTAGTTTTGATAATCGTAGCAAAGTCATTATTATCGTATTAGGCGATATTATAGACTAGCTGTTGTCCGCGGTTCCACCCGTGTGGATGTCTGTTTTCGCGTTTTTATGGTGCCGTACCTACAAAGGAAAAAACCTTATAGGATCACTTTGTTGTCCGTCCAGACTCTTCTCCTCAGGAACGCGTGGAGGTATCAAGCTGAAATTTATATCTAATACCCTGTAAATTTTCGACATTCGCAAGGGAATCAAACCTACAGGGTACTTCCTGTGAACTCAGAATCTTGAAATTTGGTACGAAGCAATATCTTATAGCACAGATATAGGAAAAATTACGAAAATCGTAAATTTTTAGATGCATCATGAATAAAAACATATTTTTAATAATTTTATACTTACTCGTACCTACGAGTAAGTATACAATTATTAAAAATATCTTTTTATTTGTATACCTACAGGTTCCGTACAACCTTTTTTTCGTGCGGAAATCCCGCGGAAATCCGCGCACCACCGTCTCGGCCTGCTTCTGCTAGGGGTCTGTCGGCTTCAATCGTCACCTCCAAGCCTGCGCTCATGGAGGACGGAGTTTGTCTAATGCGGAGGTCATTACGCCTGAGGCGCCTGCGGCCGTTGTGGGCCTGATCCGGGAGAGTTCTGAAAAATCTCTCAAGGACCTTTTCCGCCGCGGCTTTCTCAAGCATTACTTGCTCGCAGAAGGTAGGGGCGACGGCCCACGCGCTCGTACTCTGCAACATCCCTGTGAGCAAGACTCGCAGTGTGAGGACTCTCATCCCGAGGGTTGCCACGAGGACACACCTCGGCACCTTTCACGCCGGGCACTCGGCCAGTGTGTGCAGCCCTGAGTCCTCACTTGCATTATAGTGATGGCATTTAGGCGTTGGATCCTTCCTAATCAGACACAACTGACCCCCCTTTCCAGAGATTACCTGCGTCAGCCAGAACGAGAGGCTCCCGCGTCGCCTCTTTAGCCAGTCCTCCATAATGGATCTTACCGCCCTGCTGCGGCGTGCCTTGCGTTTGGTTGTCCAAGTCGATCTTTCCACTCCACCATGTTATCCCGGCGGAACTGGGCGTGGACGGCCTCGATTTCTCGAGGCTCCGGGTCCAGTCCCTGCTCCCTGCTTCCCTTCAGGGTAGGCAGCGCGTGTGTGACACCCTTAGTGTTGCACACGTCCATAGACCACGGTGACCGCTTCCCATCAGATGGGCCGTGTGCTTGTCTGCCACCTACGTAGTATAAAAAAACTTTCATAAAGGGGAGAAATCATAGAACCCTTAATAAGTACATTAATGAATTTAATCAAAAAATACATACACAACATGATATATATTGCTTACAGAATAAAGAATATTAGTCAATAAATTAATTTCTTGCACTAGACTCATGTAATCGGTCACGATGTAATGAACCTTTGACCTTATATTTATCTACCTGATATAGCGCCTTGAATGTATGCCAAGTACCTTTCATTTTATATATGTGCTTAAGTAGGTCTGGCATATTCATATGTGGCGCCCTGGCGATTATTGAAGTAACCTCTGCATTTGTTAGCCCAAGAGAGTTAACTGATATTTTGATTGGTTTACCATCTGTTCTTGTTGGTGGCACTGTTACACCGCTCACTAGTTGCATTAGCAGCAACTGTCCTGACTCTGTTAAGGGAGGTATATTCTCGTGATCATCTGGTTCGAATCGGGGCATTCCATACATTTGAGTGTATGATTTCACCCAATCATTCGGGTATTTGGTTCCAAATACAGAGTATGGATATTCATGAGACAATGATGTGTCACTGTTGGTTGGGGAAGGGTCTTCAGGTACAACTGTCATGGTTCCGTCAGCCGATGAGTGTGTCAAGTATTTTTGACCGGATGTTTCATGAATCCAACACATTAGCTTTCTGAATCTTTCTTGCTCAGATGTCGGTATGTTTATTGTGAATGAAGAATTACAGGTCGGAGAGCTCAGCGGCCTAGATGTAGTTGCCTTGCTGGTATTTTCGTTTGAAACATTGGTCAAGATTCCGTCAACTTTAATGTTAGGGCATTTATCTTCATCACCTTTTTCGTCCATTTTTCCTCTTACAGTATATAATGTATTCGTAGACTGAGTAGTCCTCGTAGTGTCAATTGATCTGAAATGACAATATCATAATGATTAACCCATCACATGATTAACCGATTCAATCAACGTCAATTACAATTATCCATTTCCTGAACTCTCTTGTATGTTTCACTATTCGTATCCATCTTGTGACAAGTAAAGGTAAACCTAACACGGGTATATTTGAACACATTCAATTTTACATTACCACTTTCACCCCTTATATCTTTAAGATGGCTTAACCGATTTTCATAAAACATAGCTAAGAACACCCTTCCCTAACTCATCTTTCAAACAAAAGAAAGAGAATCAAAATCGGTTCATCCGTTTGGGAGCTACGATGCCACAGACAGACTTACAAACACACACACACACACACACACGCACACTTCAAATTTATAACACCCCGTTCGGGTTTCCGTCGGGGGTTAAGAAGTAAAAAATAACCATTATATTATGACCTATTTACCCTAAGTATTGAACCTTTATTATTATATTATAATTATTATTTACGTATTCATATTTTTTTAACTAACAGTTTGTCTCATCGGGGACCGCTCACCTAATCATAACCTAATTAGTCTAGTCGACAAGTTGAAAGTGGTACAAAATAGAGATATTGCTCTTAAATTATGTGCTCATTGGATCCGGAATGACGCCTAGAAAAATGTGCTAAAAGCGTGTATTAGCACATTATAAATACCTATAATAATAATAAAGGTTCAATACTTAGGGTAGATAGGTCATGATATATTTTTTTTACTTTTTACAGATTTTTTTATTGTTTTATTTTAGTGAGTCGTTAAATTTTAATTTTATTTTTTATTCATTTTAAACTTTTTAGTGTTCGTGAACATTCATCACTAAGTTCACAAACCTCAATCCGCGTGTAACTTGTAAAGATACCTATAATTACATTTTTTCAATGAAAATCTGGTCGTGATTTACACCTTTTTGAAATCCTCGTGATAGCCCTTTAATTTGATACTCATATTGCACATACTCATATCTAAGAACACTTGGGTTACGAGTACCGAGACGAATCTAACGATATGTTAATTAAAGAAATCGAGATACGAGATACGAGATAATAAAGAATCTTACAAACCACAGAACATTAAAAAACCATAGAAGTAGTAATTAAGTAAAAATACAAAGGAATAGCTGTCGCCAAAAAATACACTCACACAGACTTATAGGACGTCTTATTGGTTGCATACATTTTACCTTAAAATATAAGAAGAGCAGAACTACACACCTTATTTTACTGAAAATGAATTTAAAGTACGTTTTGACAAGGTATAAACTTCAATGATGCTTACAGAGTACCATCAAATCTGCCCCCATTTTAAAGTAATATACAACAAAATTATGTTTAAGCCACGTTGGAATAGAGTACACATTTATTTATCCCAATAATACCCCAATCTAGCGGTCAATAGCAAAATCAATGTACATTATAGTTTTGCTTTTCACCAATAGATGTCTAAAATTGTATTGTATTGCAAATCAGTCCTTAAATATAACAATGGTAAGGATGAAATTAACTTAACTCAAAATACGGACACCACATTCTGTCGTACATTTTTCACAAACTTACCTAAAATGATAATTTTGACAGCTCTAAGTAGTGTACCCCATATAGTATAATCGAAAATGAATCTAATCGATTTTCGATTATCGTTCCCGTAGAATATGGAATCGATAGTTATAAAAACACAAAAGCATTTATTTTTTTATTATTTTAGGTAACTTATTTCAGAATGATAAAAGAGAAGTTTTATGGTACCTACCGTAATTATGTCTTGCATTATACTTAGCCACTTTTATTATTTTATTTTATTTTATTTTATTTGGGAAACAAACAGTTACAATGTACGGTCTTATTATGCTTATAAATTACACTTAAACCCAAACAGTTTATATTATATTATTATATTATATTATTATTAGCTATATTACAAAAAATTGTAGTAGATAAGTACTTAAAAATTTCAATAAATTAATTTAAGTTCGATTCATTCGATTCCTGTGTGTCATAGTCAATTGTGCTGAATTCTTGCAAGACGCTTCACTATGAAAAGTGGGCGGTACTTGTCAATGTGCTACGATAATTTTAGAGGTATTATTTTGTATATAAAAATACGATACTTCATAGACGTGAACTGTCAAAATTATCATTTAGCATCCTGAATTGGACAGGTATAGAAACTTCTAGAATATTGAAGTAAATATTTCGTGAAAACTTATAGGAAAATAAACCTTAAAATCAATCGCATAAACTTGTTTTTTGATTATTTTAGCCTGCGTTGTGCACATACACAAGTGTATATGTGTGAGGTAAATGCAATTACACTTAGGTTTTTGGCGACACAAACACGCCCCCATACGATTTCTAGTCCTAAGGATTTTTCTTTGTTCTGTGTTACAAACCATAGGTTCACACATACATACATACATACTTACATACAAGATACGCGCGAAAAACATAACCCTTGGGGGCAGTCGGGTAAAAAATCATTAGTTACCTATTATATTATATTTGATGATGTACTGAAACACCAAAGTCATTGTAGAAGCAATCAATCATAATGAGTTGCAAGAAGCTATTAATAAAGAATTAGGTACAAGTCTTAATACTATCAGATAGGTAAGTAAGAAGAAAAGAAACTAATAGTATAAATGGATACAAAATGGATTTAAACCAGAAGAAGGTATCGACAAGGTCGGACTGGGCCGGAAAGGCCCGGGTTGCTGGCCACAAGCCCGGTGCCCGAGCTTATAGTCAGCCCCTTGAATAAGGGCATCGAAACCCGGTGCAGTTGTCAAAACTCGGATTTTCGGGTTTAAACTTAATTAAAACCCGGGCAACTGAGTTTTTTGAGCTTTTCGATAATTTTGGTTCGGTTTTTCTTTAAGGTTGCCGCAAGCTAGGTCCGCGGGGTGACCGGTAGGCTGGGGCCCGGCCGGCAAACGCCACCCTTAGCTGTTTGTCCACCGCCACCTTCGTCGCGGGTAGGTACGGCTCCGAGAACGAGATAATTTCGGGCCAGTTTTGTATTGCCGGCAGAACGGCCCGTCATCGGTGACGGGTGTGTGGTGGACACATGGCCATAGTAAATGTAACTATCGCTAAATTAGCGCCATCGTTTCATTCTCGGTGACCTCGGCGACGATGGACAAACGCTCAATATGGCCAGTCCGACGACGTTGCGGTATCGGAAACCTCAGACTACGATTTACGTGGGTGGAGCTAAAATAAAAATATTTTTTAAAACAATTTATGCATCTGGTTCGAGACTCCTTTTTTTTTCCGGACAGGAAGAATGTTCTTAAAATAGCGTTAATTATACCTACGAGTATTTAACTATATATACTTTCTTGACCTCAGTCACTGTCCGCGGTTAAAAATATTCAACTCAATATTTCTATATACCTACCTACTTTCGAATATTAAGCATCATTCGCGTTCACAAATAATGCTATAAGATGCATAGATATTTAACTTTGATAATTAAAATAGTTTTTACCTGGGTAGGTACCTACCTAAATTTCGTTACAAATCATTATTTTAATATACCTAGTGACTTAATTTTAACTCCTCGGTACTCGAAACTAGAAAGTAAGTCTTTATTTATTTACCAACATAAATAATAGTTATCTATACTAATCTATACTAATATTATAAAGAGGTAAGTTCGTGTGTTTGTTAAATTGTAAGGGATCGGGATCTACTAAACCGATTTTAAAAATTCTTTCACCAATAGAAAGCCACATCATTCGTGAGTGTCATTCATAGGCTATATATTTTATAGGAAAACTGGGATTTACACCCGGGCGAAGCCGGGGGGCAAAGCAAAAAAGCAAAAGCAAAGTTGCTTTTTAACCGCGTGCTCAGCTTTGATGACCAAGCGAGCGAATCAAAAGAACGCAAAGTGAAAAATCTTTGCACTCGAGTGCAACACGTAACTTTTCATTCTACCTCAGCTAGGAAATGACTAAATGCAAAAAAATAAATTTCTGCGTCACTTGAATCACTCATTTTAAGTTTCTCACTTGTTTTCAAGTTTATTGTTTAGTGACCTAAGGTTTTAACGGCACCTCCGAGTTCACAAGGTTATATTTAAGAGCAAGTTGCTGATGGACAATACATAGGCCACTTGGTTATGTCTATGCAAATACTCACAGCCACTCCTTTATTATTATTAATAAACATTACAGCAAATACGTAACTCATTATCATACGTACCTATATATTTTTTGGCTAACCTAAAATATGATTCGAATGATAAAATATAAAATTGTATATAACTGGATCACTTACCTGATAAAAAATGTCGGCTACTTTATAAAATTTTAACTATTTCTATTTCTATATTATAAAATGTTACTTTTTATGTAAGGGTAGGATGATGATGAACGATTAACGTGTACTGACCCTTGCAACAATTGCTTATATTGTGGCTTTTATGACATGAACCTTTAAATAAAAGAATAATGACAGGGTATGTATCATATTATTTCATAAAGTACTTATAAGTAAAAAAATATTGGCGGTATACAGAAAAACAAAGAAACATTGGTGTCGATTCTGTTGTGCACTTACCTACTTAAAATATTTAAATTTTATGTGTGCTGAATTGGCTTTAAAGTAAAAGCCAATTCAGCTGTTGTTTTATTTTAATTTAAAATTATTGTTAACATTGGTGAACCAATTTATTAGACAGGTCGGTCCAAAACCATCAGATATTTAATGGTTTATAAAAGTTCTGAAACAAGCAAAACGGGATAAAACCGAAATTTAAATTTAGAGATTTTAGTTACCTATGTGAAGATACCTATTATGATTCTGTACGTCGCGTCGTTACAGAAAAATAGTATTATACGTAGTAATTAGTACGAGTAACTGTAGTTCGGAAAAGAGAGTTTGCGATCCTGACACATGTCAATTCGTCATGACTAGTTATGTACAATAAATAACTTACTCTGTTCTGTTCTGTAAACCTCTTCCCAACTTACAATAACATAAATAATCACAGTCAGCAATAATTGTGACAATTTTATTTCATTTGAATTTTATTCTAATTTGGCTATCTATCTGCCCTATTTGTTTTTCCAATTTTTAATTTTTAATGTTGTTTTATTCTTATTTAATTTTATGTGATTATTAATTGTAATGATGGGTTATTGTTATTACCTACCTGAAATAATAATAAAAAAAATCATTTTCATTTCATTCATTATAAAAATATGATTCATTCTTTCAATTAGCTTGGGTACAATTACAAAATTACATTTATAAAATTATAACGTCCTATTTTATATTTTTCAGTTAACAGATTACCTACTATTATTAAGATTACAAAAATATGCGGTTACAATTGCCTTGTTATTTTGTCTCATCACTATGAAAGCAAACAGTTGACATAACCTTGAAACAGCGCAGTTTGACGTGGTATGATTTTAAAAGCTATTGATTTTATATTTTTTAATTAATTAATTGTTAATAATTTTAGCCCAAAATTAATCTGTGTATTGTAAATTGGCACAGTTATTAAATTTGTAGTGTTATCACTCGTTAATAAGGTCAATAAATGATATTTAAAATTTTGCCGTAAATTGTAAACCAGTTGCCTGTTCGCTCAAAACCTGTCAGGATCGCATTCTTTCAATGATTCAATTATAGTATATTGTTTTTTGTAATGTGTAAATAAGTACTCATTGCATAAATTTTAAAAACTAAGCCATGTATCATGGTATCGGCATTAAGCGTCTTATGACATTAGTCAATGCAATAAAAACATTTATAATGATTTCAATTGACGCATATATCAAATAGTGAAATAATTTACAATGCCCAACAAATCAATAATCATCATCATCAGCCGAGCTGTTTGCATCCAAAGGTCACAGTTCAGAGCCCATGGGTTAGCTCTTTTACTTCTCTTATCCATAACTGATTATGGATAAGAGAAGTAAAAGAGCTAACCCATGGGCTCTGAACTATATACAATGCATAATATTCAGTCATTCAGTCGCTCCCTCAAAAGTCAGTAACAACCTGAGTTGTAACTGACTTTTGAGGGAGCGACTGTCATCTGGTATGACCTCTAGCTTGAGCCTAAGATACTCCATGGGCCTTGATTGGGTTCATGAGTAGGTACATAGAACCCATGGATGACGTATGGGTATTGGGTTTCACAGGTGAAAGTAACTCCATAGATCCTGATGGGGCCCATGGGTGTATGGAACCCGAAGGGTATATAGGGCTCCATGAGTATATGGACCCCAGGGGTTACGTATGTACCTATATGGGGCACCAGCCCCATAATCCCACAGAGCCCAATACCTACTCATATGGTGCGATCCCATAAGAGTAGTAGAGTTGCCCCATGGTTGTATGAGTCCCATGAGTGATTTATATGTAGGTATGGGGCTCCATAGGTGTTCATGTATGGGAGTCCATTAGTTAATAAAGCCCCATGGGTGTAGGGAGTCACCAACACTTTCGTTTCCCTTTTTCATAATTTGGCTGTAATTAGTTTTTACAGGCGCGAATATCCTGATAGCTAAATTACCACATTATTATTATAGGTAGGTAGGTACCTACCTATAATAATAATGTGGTAATAATAATAGGTAAAACGAATTAAGCTTAGGTAAGCTTAATTCGTTTTACCTAAAGTGCTACTAAAAGTTCTTCTTTATAAATAACAGTTCTATTATTATTTGTGTTGATACTAAATATAACACTTTAAGTTAACTTCCGTTACTTCTCTGCCAAGGATTTTTCTTTGTGCTGTATTCTCTGCATGCTGACCGCCAGCAGCGCCACGATGGTGTGGCGTAGGTACTTTGCTATGCTAAAAATATCTAAATTCTTAACGATTAATTACCTAACTGTGCCAAAATTTGCCTGCAATACAAACGGTAAAATGGATTTTTTAACCCGCCATACCGACGAGAATATAATTAGGTAATGTTAATAAAACAATTCTACCATTTGTTAGTTTAGTATCATCGTTGAGTAGCCATTTACTCACAAAAAAAAATCATCATATTTGGCCGACGAGTCTTACCGCCGCAGTTTTTTTTTGCGACCTATCAGCGACCTCCTATCAGCAATCTTAAACCATTTCATCATTAGATACTTAACCTACTTAAAACTCCTCAAAAGCATAAGTCGTCAAACAGTGTTACAAAATTATGAAAATGTGTATTAATATTGTAGGTAGGTGCTTAATCTATATACATATAATAAAATGGTAGGAAAGTCAAAACTGTACATTGAATATTTTTTTAAAAGAATACTCGGGGTGTGATCTACAATCGATACCGAAGCCAAAAATATAGTTTTTAGAATTTTTGTCTGTTTGTCTGTTTGTCTGTATGTATGTCCGGGATAAACTCAAAAAGTACTGCATGGATTTACTTCAAATTTGGCAAGAATATTATTAAGAAGTCGGGTCAACACATAGGCTACTTATTATTACGCTACCACCTACGGGGAACGAGCAGTGAACCTTTATATCTTCAACGCATTCTGTAACAACGTGTAATCTAAAGACGCATATTTGAATGTTGTTATTATGTTAACCATGCTATAAGCTAGCTTCATAATATAAGTAACTTGACCGATAATATATACAATAAAAAACAAACTTAATTTTGCGGTTCGATCCGTAGACCCGATTACTGTACCAACCGCAAATAATAAGTTTGTCGTAGGTTACGTCAATAAAACTGTAGAGAGGTAAATTCTGTACATTGAAATATTTACAAAATAACTATTCGGGGATGATTAGTGATCAATACCAATGGTAAAAATGCAATCAGTAATTTTTTTTTCTCTTTCTGTCTGTCTGTCTATCTGTATGTGCACGCATGGATGAAAACTACTGGAGAGATTATGATCAAACTTAGTACGATTTATCGTTCATACTTCTGGACAACATAATAATATCAACCCATTTATGTCCCACTGCTGGGAACGGGTCTCCTCTCCTCTAACGAGAGAGCTGAAAGGGTTTAGACCTTAATCCACACACGCTGGCCTAATGGGGTTTGGTGGATCGAACATGTCCTTAGAATTTCTGCTAGGACATGTGGGTTTCCTCACGATGTTTTTCCTTCACCATCAGCAGATGTTAAATCATGTGACATATAAATTCCACAAAGTGAAATTCATATTAGTACTGTCCGGCCGGATTCGAACTGAGTAGAGACCGCGTCCTTATCCATTCAGCTACCATCGCTTACAGGACAACATAATAGGCTACTTTTTATACAAAGCCGGGGTGCGAGGGAAATGCTCTAAGCGCGTTCCCCGCACTTGGTTTTTTTATAGTCGATAGGCTCGCGTTTGCCCAAGTCGGTCCTTCCACTCCGCCACGGTATCCCGGTGGAGATGGGCGTGGACGGCCTCGATTACTCGAGGCTCCGGGTCCAGTCTCCGCTCCCACGCCTCCTTGCACCACCAAAATATAGGCATAACGCGCTGCGGCTCTCCTAGAGTACACCTGTTACGGCTATTCAGGGCCTCCGCCCAGATCGGGCACCCGTACAGGGCCATGGAACGCACGATCCCCGCGTAGAGCCTCCTGCAGGAGTCATCCGGCCCCCTCATGCTGAGCAACAGCCGCGCCAGAGCGTTGGCCCCCCTACACCCTGGCGTCAGAAAACGCCGTCACGTTACTGACTAAAACCGCACGCCGTCTAGGGCGTGCGGTTTTAGTCAGTAAGAGTCCGACATAACCTACTCCGCTGGCCACAGGGTAGGTATCCATAAGGTTTTACGCACGGAAAAAAAGGCTATTTTTTATACAAGCTGATACCCGCGACTCCGCCCGCGCGTCGTTTTAATCTAGGTCATCATTTTTTGGTTATTATATCTCCAGTTCTACTTAGCCAATTAAAACCAAACATAGGGTAAATTTTAAGTCTAAGCAAGACTTTTCTAATAAAAAACCTCATCACAATACGTTAAGTAGTTTTAACCATCGCGATTTTGGCTTTTGATGATTTTCATTAGAAAGGTTTTGGTTAGACGAGTGGAGACCAGTGGAGTGAAGAGTAGAGTGGAGAGTTGTTTTATTAAAATAGACTTGGTGGCGATACCGACCTCCACGCGGGCGAAGCCGCGGGCGAAAGCTAGTACAAAAATAAAATTGGTAACTGATCTACTACCTGGCCTACTTATAATAAAGCTGAAGTTTGTAGGTACCTATGTTTATTTAATAAAAATCTTTTTGGTCCTAATATTCAGTACCTAAAGAAGGTTATAGGCTATAATATAACATTAGGCTACGTACCTATTTTAGGAGCCGAGCAATAAGAAAAAAGTGAGAAAGGCGCGGGCGGGTAAAATCATGAGGCACAGCTGGCTAGTTTTTTTTAGACATGATCAAGTAAACTGAAAATTATAATTGTACTAAAATACTAAAAAAAAACCGATCAAGTGCGAGTCGAAATCGTCCATGAAGGGTTCCGTAGCAGCAAGTAACTATATACGAGCCCATTATCAGGCTTGTGATAGCTAAACAAGCTAATATAATACCAGTTTCACAAGAAATATTTAAACCAAAAATATTGTCAATTAATTGCGGTTTATGACGTACTAGCGGCCCGTGACCCGGCTTCGCCCGGGCATAAATTCTTAAAATATTATATAACCCGATCGCACCAACACCCACCGGGCATTTGAAATTGAATTAAGCACTTTCCATATAACGGACTTCCATAAAATCGGTCTACCCTTATTTGCCCCCTTAGGAGTGAAATTATGAAAACCTGTGATTGACGTGTACGTTTATTAATTAACCAGAAGCAACTATAATGCACTTTCATGCTTCTATCTCAAAAACTGATGAACTTCCCATGTAAACTTTCAACCCCTATTTCACTCTCTGGGGGGTGAAATTTCGAAAAACAATGATACACGTGTTCATTTATTTCTAACCAGAAATAGGTGTAAGTATGAAATTTCAAGGGTCTAGCTTTGAAATTGACTGACTTTCCATAAAACTGTTATCACCTATTTTACCCCTTTAGTAGTAAAATTAAAAAAAACGCTGATACACGTGTACATTTATTTCTAACCAAAAATCGTTAATGTAAATTTTCAAGCTTCCATCTTGAAAACTGACGAACTTCTCATATAAACTTTCAACCCCTATTTCACCCCCTGGGGGGTTAAATTTGGAAAAACGCTGATATACGTGTTCATTTATTTCTAACCAGAAATAAATGAACACGTATATCAGGTGTATGAAATTTCATGCGTCTAACCTTGAAAATGACGGACTTTCATACAAACGTTTATCGCTTATTTTGCCACCTTAGAAGTAGAATTTCTAAAAATTCTTTCTTAGTGGATGCCTACAACATAAGAAGCATCTACTGTCAAAATTTCAAGTTTGTAGGTCCAGCGGTTTAGGCTCTGCATTGATGAATCAGTCAGTCAGTCAGGCAGCCGGTCAGTCAGTCATCAAGCCAAGCAATTATATAATATATAGATAGATAGTAGAAGTAGAAGAAGATAGATAGATTAAAAAAACTACTTAGTATATCTGGTTCAAACCAATTTTCGGTGGTAGTTTGCATGGCAATGTACATTATATTTTTTTTAGATGCATCATTCTCTTATTTTTCGACTTTGGAAGTGTCTCTCGCGCAAACTCTTCTGTTTAGAAAAAAATGATGTTAGAAACCTCAATAGCATTATTGAAGACCTATCTATAGATACCCCACGCGTATGGGTTTGATGAAAAAATAAAAAAAAGTTTCAGTTCTTAGTATGGGGACCCTCAAAATTTTATGCTTTTTTTCTATTTTTGTGGAAAATTTTAGAATGCGGTTCACAGAATACATCTACTTAGCAAGTTCCAACAGCATAGGCCTTATAGTTTCGGAGAAAAGTGGCTGTGACATACGGACGGACAGACGGACAGACAGACAGACATGACGAATCTATAAGGGTTCCGTTTTTTGCCATTTGGCTACGGAACCCTATGGTATGGTATGGTTCATTGTTGTGGTGGGAATAAAAACCTATCTTCCTATAGGTACAAATAAATAAAATTGAACTGTCTGTTTGGAACTACCTAATTATTGATGTTATAACAGTTTTTTAATAATTATTATTCGTGCATACCCTCGCATTATGCATTATAATTATAATGCATAATACGAGGGTACGCACGATACTGATAACAAAAACAATTTTTAAACACTTTGACTTTCTCGTCTTTCTACCGGGTAGCCAATAGGGTACCTACACTTTTTTAATTTATCCTTTGAAGATTACGATCGAGATTTGATTTGAATTCATTAGGCTTAGTGATTGCATCTTTCTGCTTTCATCATTATCAAAGATCGATGACGATAAGTAATTTTGTAGAAAAGCTGTATAGTTTCAGAATACCTAACAACAACAACCATTCCAGTAGGTATTTACCGCGGGTGGAGGACACCTAGCGGCAAAACATTTGAAAACTTAGTAGGTAAATTCTCCAACTTACCTATTTCTGTAAAGATGCTTTGGCACTTATTTTCGGGCTGTTCCATTATCAATACTGATTATATTTCCACCCCTTGTGAAACTTACTTGTTGTTTTTCTAATTATGCTACCAGTCTTTTTCTTGAAGTCTGAGACTACCAAGAGGATCTTCTGTTCCAATTTTGTCATCAAGGATTTTTTGAAAAAATATCTGATGACAATACTTTTCGTGTGCGTCGTTATGTCGTGTAACCGATTTTGTATTCAATTAATAAGGGTTATATTGTTTCGTTTCGCATAGGGAGGCAGAAGGCAGATGGTAAGGCCGTAGGGTGATGAAAGTTGCAGCCAACCACTTGTCGCAATAATGTGTGTGTCAGTCTCCGCCGCTGTTAAAACTTGTGGCTCTCGTAACTAGCCCTTGTCCGACCAGTCACAGAACTTAATTCACTGAGAGATGTCTAATTGATATTTTTTTTTAAGCAGAATTATTATTAAACTATCTTAGGTAATTACAAAATAAAATATTTACATTATGAGAAAATATTAAGTATGTACAAATTTAACAAAAGTTTAGGGGCCAAAAAATTAAATTTTGGAATCGCCAAAGATCTATAAACGTTGTCGATGAGAAAAATTTCACATTTTGAGGAATTTAGTTCTAAACCAATCGTTTTTAATTCATCTTTCAGAAAAGCCAGATCTTTGAGTAGGTACTGTGTTTATATCGCCTCATAAGGTGCCGACATCTAGATACCAGATGTTAAATTTGGAATTTAGCTGCATAATTATTGGATGTATTGATAGGCTGAAAATGAGTGGCCCAAGGGGGTCACCTTGTTGACACCCGACCGCTGAGTCCAGAACATTTTCCTTAAATAATAATTTTTAAGGGTGCCTGTAGCATTGCCAAAGAAATTTAAAAATTTTGGGAGTTTCCAGCTTGGCCTGTGTCAACAAAGTGTCCCTGTTTACTGAATTGAAGGCATTCCATAAGTCAACCTTAAGAATGACCTCTCCTTCGCCGCAGCCAAGGTACGTTGACAGGGCATGTACAGCAGCCTCACAGCCGCCTTTGGACCCAAAACCGAGCTGTGTAGGGGTTGGAATTTGGCGGCTATGTCTGCACTGTAGAAATTACAGCACAGTTTGGCTGCCATACGCCTGTAAGTGCATCCTACGGCAATGGGACGAACGCCACCATCTTTTTTCCGTAAGGCGCATAAATTTCGTTGGATGGTAGTAATAGGATGTCTATGATGCCTTCGTCCACATTGCCGGAAAGCATTAGGTTCATTAAACCTGTGAGCTCCTTCAGGAGTACCCCACTAACGTCCCCGGTGCCTGGACTCAGGAGGTCTTTGAGGTGTTGAGGAGTCAGGCCATCGAGTCCGCCAGCAGAACCACTCCGAAAGGAGCCCACTGTAATTAGCACGTCCTTGGCTGAAACAGTAAAAAAATCAGCGTTAAAATTTGGAGGATCGGGGAAGGAAAGGCTATCAGCTGGCGCTGGATGCTTGCTCTTCAGATCCGCAAGGGTTTCTGGAGAGCAAGGCGCCAGTACGTCGCTACTGAACAATAACCTAGAAGCCCCTCGAATGTCACCTTCCCTCAATTTGGATTCTACGTAACGGTAAAAGGTATTTTTATGAAAACTGATGAAATTAGGGTCGAATGTACGGGCCGAAAAACAGTTGTCTTTAATTTGGGTTGTTAAACTTGATGTCTCAATTGATAAATGGTATTGAATTAAGTGCGCGCTGCATTTTTAGTTTCATACATTATTCAGTTAGTTCATTATCATGGTAGGTGATACGTTCTAAGCGACCGTGCGTAGGAATTTGTGTTATTATGTAACTTGAGGTTTGAAATAGACATGTGTGTATCCTTTGGTTTGACATCAGTACCTATTGCTGTGTTGCACTGTGTAAGTATATGTAGGAATTTTATACTGCTAACGTAGCAAAAGCTCACGACTTATCTAAGGGTAAGCGGTAACCGTGGCCTGTGGACTATGATGACATTTAGCACCAGTGGCGTCAATCGCACGCTACCCCCTAAGAAGGGAGGTGGGATAGGTTTTATTTAATTTTGTAGTTAAGCCTGAGATTGTGCGGTCCATGCCTGCTCATTTATAGCCCGCTATATAGGTAACGAGTTTAAGGATATTTCTTTTTCATATTCTATCGTTTTCATGTTCATGGAACGCGAAAGTTTAAAAGTTAGTACTTATTTCTTTTTTTTCTATATTATATTTATTATATTTATCGATGTGCTATGAACATTACGTGGCAATCACTGAAGTATCTCTGTAGCAAATTTCAGCCAACGTTGTTCAGCCGTTTGTACTGTGACTGAGTAACAGATATCCAAACATCTTCACAAACTGTAACTAAGCAGGTAGGCGGCTTCCTTAGCAACATCGCCACAATATCGCTGCTGTAAAGTAAGTACTTTATTAATATAAGAATTATAATTTAAGACACCTATAAAAATGTTCAGAATTATTAATGGCCAGTGTCAAGTTTTATAAACATCCAATTAAAACTATAACTAATAAATTTTAAAACACAAGCTACGCAAACTGTCATATAACGGCGTTGGTATAAAATATATATATCCCTTCAGAGATAGGAGGCATTATTAGACGTTGGTTTTTGTAACAAGATTATGTTCAGCGATATTTGTGTCAAGTAAGTACTGGGTGCAATATGCACATGTCTCTTAGTCTGAGGTATATTATGTATTTTCTATTACGAATTGATTAGACCAGTGTTCGGGGCCTCACCAAGGCTTTCGGGGGCCAACCCTACCTCACCTTCAAGCAGATACATCTACTCTTGACGCGTAATCTCCCTATTTCCCTTGGTCACGGCATCACGCGTGAACGGCTGGACCGATTTCACTAATTCTTTTTATATTGCGTTTGTTATTGTCAGGAGAAGGTTCTTATGAAAGAAAAAGTTGAGGAAGTTGCGCGGGACATTAGAAAATTTAAAAAAACTTAACGACCATAATTATTAACTTTTCAAATTCAACCTACTTAGTGCTTTTGACAATATATCAATAGTATCCTCAAGGCGTACTTAACTGTCATGCCAGTTGTTTCAATATGTAGCTGTCAAACGTTCAGTCTAATATGGAGTTTTAGGTTGTTGGTAGTCAATGGGAGTTTCTATGGACCAATTTGAACTCGCTATTCGTTGTTAGCACATGTCGGGTCTGCTAGTATTAAAATAAAAGACCCCTGACAAGACGAAGTAGCGAATAATAACTAGTTTAAAAAAGTAGCCTAAGTTACTCCTTGTTACATCAGCTATCTGCCAGCTATCTGAAAGTCCCGTCAAAATCTACCCAGCTGTTTCAGAGATCAGCCGGAACAAACAGACAGACAAAAATTTTAAATGTTGCTTTGGTAAAACTTTTGTCTTGCTTTGGCTTGGCTTGACTTTTACCATAAAAGTATTGTGTATACATTAATTGTAACAATGTGATACATAGAATTGTGTACATTCATCACTAAGTACACAAACCTCAATCCGCGTGTAACTTGTACCTATAGATAAAAATTACCTATGTACATTTTTTTAAATTAAAATTTGGTCATGATATAGGTACCTTTTTGAAATCCTCGTGATAAGCCCTTTAGTTTGATATCCTTATAACAGTATACAGTTTTTTTTCATTTTCCCCAGTCTTAAGATATCTATGTATAAGCTGCAGACGTCTGAAAATGCAGCAGTGGAGTTTGTTGCGCCGTTTCTTCTCCACTAGGGTCTGGGAAGCGGTGGTAAACTTAGTATTAAGTAGTTTCTGACGTCAAAAAGATGCAATTACGTTGCACTATTTTGAAAAATAAAGAAAATGAAAAAAATAAATGAAATGAATCCTCCTTCGAAACTACGGTTTCCTAGACGGCCGAAGGGGAAATGTCATCATGTTTTCATCACCTTTCAATACATGGACCTAGGAATAACTATGGACGGAGCCATGGGAACAAAAAAGTGACGCTGCATAGTCAGCCAACTTTCGTATACGTATACAGTCGCCACGCACACTCTCACATCATAGTCAGCCACTTCGCGGCAAACGTCGGCCGAATCGGTCGATCTGTCAGTTTAAGCGGGAAGAAAAAAAAATCAAATACAACATGTCTGGTGCAGTCAAATGGTGTAAAAACCGTAGTGATAGGAAGAAAAGAAATCTAGGGATCACATTTCACAGGTTAATCAATATTTCAATCACTTAATGTTTATCTAATAATTATACATAAATGTTCATTCAATATTTCAAAACAAAATTCAATTGTTCGGTACAAAACCAGTGATCCCAACATAAAAGTGTGCAAATTTCCCCATATTTTGGGGAAATCTGTAAATTGTGTGACTTTATGATGAAATAGCATAAACTATTTATTAGTAGTGATAACCGTAGTGATTTAACTTCTTTTTTATAAATACATGGGATTAGGAATCGCAAAAATACAAATTGTAACTAATATGAATTTTTTAACTTTTTTTGTTAATTAGGTAGGTACCTAGTTTAATCGTGTGAATATTCCCCACGGTTACCATCCATGTAAGTTTTTTTTTATATAGATATAATGAAAAAAATAATGTAAAAAATAACTAAAATATTATTTTCATTAATTTATGATAAACTAATATTTTTAATAATAATGCACGAATCACCTTTAATGATTGTTCATTTATATATTTTAAAATTTACCAAATAATTCTCCCTATTCCTCAACTAAAATAATAAAAAATGGGGAAATTTAGGTAAAACCTCGCATCCCTACAATTTACTCACACAATGATTGATGCCCGCCATTTTTTGACACAGACTAGTTACTCTAGGCACTCCGTCCATACTTTTCCTAAGTCTATGTTTCAATAACCCGTGCGTATCTCTAGGTATTATTGTAGTCAACCAGACGTTGTAGTAACGACCAGACGAACAGCGTCACGCCACCGCTATAATATGGTCAATATTCCACTCATACGCACAAAGTGCTTTGCTGACACGTTCATCGTGCGTAGGTACAGCTAAGGAGTGGAATTCCTTGCCTGAGTCTGTGTTTCCGGAAAGCTATAACCTGGGAGTTTTCAAGTCACGAGTGAATAGGTTCCTTCTAGGCAAGCGTGATTCATCGTAGACCACATCGTCACTTACCATCAGGTGAGATTGAGGTCAAACGTAAGCCTATCATGAATAAAAAAAATCATTTAGAGGCACTTTTGAATAAGAATAATAAATAGGTACCGGTCTACTTAAGTATTATTGTTGTAATTTACTTTCGGTAGAAATTCTTCTCAAGAAAATTAAATTAAGTAGATTATACAATATAAGTACCTACCTACATAATATCTTCATCGTCATTATCGGCGTTGCGTCTAAAGTTGCTACCCCCGTTGGCCGTATACCATGATACTCTCTCCTACTCCTCCACCTTTCCACCTTTTTCTGAACCTTGAACCCCAAAAGGTAAGCCTGCGTCAGAGCCTCATCTGTCAATCAGCAGGTGTACAGCATTGCGGGATTAGGTTAGCTTTAGGCCTTGAAGATCTTGATGAGGCCCCCACACCACAACTTTATTTTAACAAACGACAAACTAAACCCCTAAAATTGCGAGGTATACTTACATAACGAAATTTTCATTATTTCATACAAATTTCCAGAAACTTTTTTGACGTTTAATAAAAAGAAACTTATTTAAATTGGCATTGAAGTGCCCTTTTGTAAGAGTACCTATGGAACGCAAAAGTTGTAAACATTTTGTTATATTCGGACACGATTCTATTTTCAGCTTACTCCATGATTCATAAAAAATTTGCTATTTATACATAAAACGTAACCGTCTGAAGTGTAGCGTAAGACAAAGGACAAAGCCAGTGTTTGTATGAAACCTGGTCCCACTTCCAATAGCTATTGTTACATCGTTGGGTAGGCAATTTTGAGCTGAATAAAAGTTTCTATGGCGTCAAGTTCTTAATGTTTGTCCGTTCAGAGTTATTATCCTTTATTAAACATAGTAGTTTTACAAGATTCAAAAACAATGTTAAGAACATAGGTAATGTACTTACCTAAAACAGAAGTTAAAGTTAAAAATGCTCATTTATAAATGAAATACCTATATCAATAGCTATAATTCGGATTATTGCGCTTATAGGATAGCTTCGAACCGCTTCGAACATAGATTATGATTTTGTTGAACAGAACGGGTATTTCGTTGATAGGCAAGAAATAAAATTCGATGAAAAAATAAAACATTATTATTTATCATCATATATATCATCATATAATATCATTTTGAAGATAATATTTCAAAAAGAAAATTAAGAAACTTCTCAAGATATATTCAAAACTAGCTGTTGTCCACGGCTCCGCCCGCGTTGACGTCGACTTTCGCGTTTATTTAGCAATGTTCGACCTTTTTTCGAAGTAGGTATATCTCTCAGTGGCTTTGAAATGATTGCTACAAATTCTGCTGCTTTTTGAAGGTGTCCAGTCAAACTCATTCCGTTGTTCCCTAATAATTGCAATCCACTCTTGAAGTCGAACTTCATTAGTCGGAAACCTTGTAAAAAAATTAGGTTAGTATAATTATTTCAAAAAAAAAGTATATAAGTATGTTTATCAGCATTCTAGAACCCATAACACAAGCTAGTTAAACTATGCTTACTTTGGGTCTAGGGAGCGCTGTGTAGAATGTCGTAGAATATTTATAAAAAAAAAACAACAAATAAATAAAACAAATGTTGTTACTAAATTTTAACTAATAAAATCAAACTGAACAGCAGGTCAATTTATTACTTTAGTAGGCAGTAAAGTGAATGAATTACCGGGTCGGCTTCAAGGACCCACTAAGCAGACCCACCGGTGGGTCTCAGAATACCGACATGTCTCCAAAGGCCCACTAGTGGGTCTACTGAGATTTTATTGTCTTCGAAGGCCCACTAATGACCCCTTCATTGTCAAGGTTCATAAAGCAGACCCCACGGTGGGTCTCAGAATACTGACATGTCTTTAAAGGCCCCCTGACAGGGGTAGGCTCCGTGTGATTCTACCTAGCACGACCCCGGATGATTATCATAATTTTCATGTAGTACAAATTCATGAAAAAAAATGTACTTTTTTGTACCATAGAATAAAATAAATGTACTCTGATATTTTCGCTGATAAAACGTACGTACCTTTCTGGCACGACCCCTACACATTTTAGGTTTTATATCAACTTTATGGTGGAAAATACTATAAATATAATTGTACTTAATTGTACTCTATTTTACAGATATTTTTGAACAGTTCAAAGCCACAAAATTATTTTATTAATTTTGCCTAAATACTTAGAATTAACAGTAATGGCGTAACGTTGTGACATTGATGTTACTTAAAAAGTAAAACGCTTTGAAACAGGTAAACCACCGTTCAAAAATATATCATAAAGTTGATATAAAACCTAAACGGTCTTATTACAAAACACGGACTAACTTTAAACCCAGGTTTAAAACGTCTTTAGACCATGGTTTAACGAAAATGTTATTACAAAACGCGTTTTAGTACTAAACCTGGGACTATCTCTGGTCTAAAGATAAACCTGCGTGACACCTAGTTTAACGTTGGTCTAAGTATCTAAACCACGAAAATAAAACGTCAAACTTGTCATTTTGATTTGATTTGTGGAAAATACCAAAATACATCATATTTTGGCTTACTTTTTCCTCGGCAGTCCAATTTTCGCCCCTCTTTTTCTTTTCTCCTTCCATTATTTAATTCAAATTTAAAAGTTTAAACCACTGGAAACGTAAAAGTTAGTACGGGTATTGAAATGATTCAAAAGTGGGTATAAACATTAAAAAAAAAAATTGAACAACGCGCGGGCTCCGAAAAACTACGCTTCATTTAACGTTCATCATAGATCGTCCAATATTATAACAATGATTGCTAAATAAAGGCATGATAATGATATTTTACTATAAAATAAAGTCCAACTATCGTTCATGACTTTAAATTTAATAATTATAATGTTGTAAATATTTTTTTCACCATTTTTTAGTAATAATATTTATTAACGATTTCAGAAAATTTTTGCTTTCTGAGAAAACGGAACGTTGCGACCGAATGATATCACAATGAACGAACAAAAGTTTAGAGTAATCTGTGGTTGTTATTAGGCCAAGATTTAAACCATGGCCTAAGTAGTCCACGGATTATTCTGTTTTTGTAATAAGAAGAAGTTTAAACCTTGGTCTTAAAATTAAGCCTGGACTTCATAGTCTGGGTTTAAACCTGACTTTAGTCCGTGTTTTGTAATAAGACCGAAAATGTGTAGTGGTCGTGCCAGAAAGGTACTACAGGGCACCTACGTTTTATCAGCGAAAATATCAGAGTACATTTATTTTATTCTATGGTACAAAAAAGTACATTTTTTTTCATGAATTTGTACTACATGAAAACTATGATAATCATCCGGGGTCGTGCTAGGTAGAATCACACGTAGGCTCCATTGATTTTTTAATTTTATGTCTCCTAATACCCACCATGAAGTTAAATGTAAGAAAAAATAATCACACTAGATGCTCGATATCATCGGAAAATTTTAAGCTATCAATCCCTGCGCATTCCACTAGGTTTCGAGAAAAATTAGTTGTTTACAATACAAGCTGCACGCTTGTGGAATGCGCTACCAGAAAAGGGCTCAGACGCTCTCAACGTTTAAAACATTACTTAAGGAACACATTTCATCAGTGGGTCTTTGAAGATAATAAAATCTCAGGGGTTCCACTAGTGGGCCTTTAGAGACATGTCAGTATTCTGAGACCCACCGTTGGATCTACTTTATGAACCTTGACAACGAAGGGGTCTTTAGTGGGTCTTCGAAGACAATAAAATCTCAGTAGACCCACTAGTGGGCCATTGGAGACACATCAGTATTCTGAGACCCACCGGTGGGTCTACTTAGTGGGTCCTTGAAGCCGAAATGAAAATTACCCTATGTCGCATCTGTAGATACTGATAATAATTAATCTATGCGTGCAGTGTTTTGTGTCTTTGTCATGCTCACATCAAAAAGTATCTCTGTCTCGTTTTTATCTCTTTTTGCCGCCGTCATTATTTTAAAAATATTATTATACTAATTTAATTAAAATACACTAATAAATCAACATGTGATAGGAGATCCCTTGTATTTTATTAATATTAATGTCGTAATATGTACAGTTTTTAAAACACACGATGGCATTTTTGTTGCAATTTTATTATGCGCTTTACACAATCACACGCGTGTCATCTTGGCGTTTGCCAGACATGTACTAAACACAAAACGTCCCAATTGGGACGTTTTCGTGTCTTCACTAGGCGCGCTCATAACATATAGATCTGCCTCTTTTTACTTATATAATATCATTAAGTCTGACTAAGACCTTTCAAACAAAAAAACGGCATAAAAATCTGATCAGTAGTTTTTCGTTTCTTCCAAACACTTCCAAGACTTCCAAAAATGCTTTTGTGTTCCGAATCGTTCATATAACATGTTATTATAAAGGTAACATACTTAAGCCAAATTATTTTTTTACATTATCTTCAATGTACAAACTCACCTATTTTACAATTTTATAATAGTAGGTACTACTAGCCGTTACCCGTGGCTCCGCCCGCGTGGATTTCGAGTTCCGTTTCAAATTCCTTTTTTCGTGCGGAAGTTCCTTCGGATACAATCCCCGTCAGCCATCTGTGGAGTGGTTAAGTCTGGCTCGGACCTGATAAAAACCGCACGCTGTCTCACATCCGCATTTCTGCTTGCATTTGTTTCGCCGCGCATTATTTTATCATATTACTAGCGACCCGCCCCGGCTTCGCACGGGTGCAATGCTGATACTAAATTAAATACACTACAGAAAAACTATGAACGTTGTATATAAAAACTGATAAAAACTAAAAACATAGCGGCCTCCCCGCACTCCCCCGTCCGACCGGTACCGCCCGCCGCAAACGCAAATTTTAAATTTGTAATATCTCCGAAAATATTTGTTTAATTTACATGCTGTAAGGAACCATATTGATCTATATTAATTGCACACTGTATTTAAGGTACTTAATTCGATAAGGATTAATGCCGTATTGCTTAAAATAGCTTCGTAAATAAGCCATTTTTTCACGTAAAAAGTAAACAATAAAAATGGTTAATGTGGGTTATCCCTAAAAGATAAACATATACCATCGCGGACTTTTTTGTAGACCTTTTTATGGTGTACAATACTGTAGTACATTAATTTGATCTAACTCGTAGGGTTTAGGCAGCGTTTTTGCTAAATTGCTAAATAAGCCCAAAAAAATAGGTTAATTTACGACATCACGTTAGAAACCTCTAAAATTAGCAATGTTGCCTTAGTATATGATGCATGTATTATACATATAAACCTTCCTCTTGAATCACTCTATCTATTGGAAAAAACCGCATCAAAATCCGTTGCGTAGTTTTAAAGATTTAAGCGCACATAGGGATATAGGGAAAGAAAAGGCGACTTTGTTTTATACAATGTAGTGATGATGATTGTGATAGCTCTTAAACTATTTTATTGTAATTATATAGTGTAAATGGGAATTTTGATCTACATTAAATGGACAACGTATCAGCTAACGTATTTAATTGGATAAGGAATAACACCACGGAATAAAGAATACCTACTAAATAACACTATATTGTTAAAAATAGCTTCATAAATGACACATGACTTTTTTTGTAATTTAATTTAATTTTTTTTAAATTTCCTTGATTGTGAACTTTTTTATGTAGAACTTTTTATACACAGTACTTACATTATTTTTTGTTCTATAATCAATAGTTTTCGCAGCGTACGCGATGTAAGAAAGTGTTTTGTTAATTTTTTCACACCTTGGGTTACATTATTAGAGTTTTAGCATGGTGCCTTAACTTTTTTGAAAATTTAATATAGCCTACTTTCAACAAACAAGCAAGAAAACAATAAATATATAAATAAATAAATACTCTACGACATTGTACACATCGCTCCCTAGACCCAAAGTAAGCTTAGTTTCACTAGTTTGTGTTATGGGTTCTAGAATGCTGATAAACATACTATTATACTTTTTTTTTGTAAATACATACTTATTATACAATCAAATCTTTCCTCTTTATAATGTTAGTGTAGAAGTGTAGATGTAGATAGATACGGCTAAACAAAATGTTGAAAATCTCCAAAATACTTTAAACCGGTCGGACGTTAAAGTACTTACCTTGACGCGCTGTGCAGAGAAACAACAAACGTGTACCGTGACACGCCATGATTTAAAAACTCTAGTAATTCTTACAATTATTTTAAAACCAGTGTTTTGTAAATTATCCTAAAGGTAAGATTATGTCTGGTTGCCCATTGGTGGAATTTCCATTTATTTTTTTCATTAGATAGGTACCTACCTACACTAATATTCTTCAATTTATGAAAGTAGGTAGATAAGTACTTACATATTAACCAAAAAGTTGCAACTTAAATATTTATTTATATTTTAAATAAGTACCTACCTTCATATGTATTAGGTAGGTTCCTTTAAGATAATGCAATTTTTCCTACTTTATAATTAATAAGTAGGTATTTATTATCATTTCGCTAATATTCATTAGCGATCGCGCTTCATAAGAAACCGCATAGAAAATAAAGATTCAGGTCAAAAGATCAGTTTGATATCAGGGCTATAAATAAAGCAGCTCTCAATAATTTTTTTTTCAATAGCCACTACTTGGGTAGAAATCCGTTTTCTTACTGGCGTAAGATGATAAATTTTCGCAGCGAGCTCTTAATAATTATCAAGCGTGCGAATCGATGTGAATCGTCGCGGAGGGAGCTCGAAGACGTGAAGGGGCCCGCATTTTGCGGTGCGGGGCGGCGAGGGACGCCGCGGTACCGCGCAAGTCGCCGTTGGTATCGACCGCCCCGGATGTGCATTGCAATGCCGCCGGAGAGATCAGGCGACGACCCACCTACTCACGGAACACTACGACACCGTTCCGATCGAACATTCAAAGCCAATGATAGTAAGTGGGTACGTATGCGGCGGCGAACCGGTGCGGCGCGGGCTGTCCCGTCCCGTCTGTCATCGGTACATTCTGCTTCATCCGTCGGATGACGCGGCGACGCGCGCTGTCCCACGTTTTCATCGCATCGACGACGTGGTCAATCGCATTCTTAGACTGTTAGGTTCTATTTTCCCAACATCATCGGTCTAGTTAACCTTTGAGTTGTAGAATAGTTTACCCGCGATAACATCTACAAACTGGTTCACATTTTATTTCTCGGAATTATTTACTAACTCTAGGTTGGTAGTAGGTATCGCAGAATACCTACTATGTTTACTACATAGTTAGTTACCTATATGAGTTGACCGACTGACTGATTTGTCAGTTCGTACAAACTTGAAATTTGGGCAATTATAATCAATAAACTTTCAACTAGGTGATTTTTTTCGAAATTTTCTGCCCAACTGGGTTAAAATCGAATCCTTACACTACCGATTTTAGCAAGTTAGCTTGGTAGGAGGGATTAGCGGTCGACCAGGCGCGTCACTAGTACCTATCAATTAAAGAAAAATAATTATTTCACCTATATCTTCATAGGTATATGATCATCTAATTTCAGGTCAAATTACATCAGTCAAAATAATTGCGTTTGGGTTCAATTATACGAGGCTGTGTATACGGTATATTGGGTGCTCACGTTTCGTGCAGTTGTTTTTATTTGTTTTTGATTCCTTCATTGGTGAAATTGAACACGGTTGCAACCGGAAAAAATGCTATGATATGGCTGATGAATACGTTTTCAGGAATAAATACACCACCTTCCCGGATGGGCGGCATGCGGCAGTCTATTCCGTCAATCAACAGGTGTAGGTACCGGTTTGTAGGTGAGGTCAGCTTGGGTCTCGTCTCGAAGATCTAGGACATTCTAGAATCACATATAAGTAATTATAAAAATAGAATATTTAAATAATAGTTTTAGTTCAAAATATAGAAATGTCTAAAATCACAGTTCGAATTCAGCTTGAAAACGAATGGAATTTATAGATTGGAGTCCAATTTACTCCATGGTGGGGGAATACTGTTGTAACTATAATACCTACTTTGTGGTATATAAAACTCTGGCATTGAGTTTCATTTATTTCCGATAGCGGTCGGTCAATGACTCTGATCCGGAACTATAGTTGAACGATTAGTTGGGGTGCAGCGTTTAACAATTGGCACCCATATATTCTGTAGATAGGTACTAATGATATGAAGAGGTAGGTGAATGGAGAAACCCGATATACATAGGTACATGTAGGTAATACCTACTTACTTGTTGATACAGAACTTCAAATTTTTAGTAACATAGGTACAATAAACATAAAATATGGATCGCGAGCGCGATAAAGTATAAATCGACCACAGTCCACCCTCTTAGATGCCCGTGCCGTCGCGTCCCACAGGTTTCTTTAGCTGTTTTAGAAATATAATACAGAGTATTTAGGTTTATAGGAAAGCAAGAGAGTGCGGTAGGTAAGTCAAGATGCTATTTACCTTGTTAAAAAGGTTCAAAGTATGAATTTACAGGGCTTTAGGAGCAGATAATGGCAAGGAAAGATGTGACTGAGGAAATGGCATCTGACAGGAATGTATGGAGAAGAATGACACGTAGTGGCGCCCCGAAATAATTGGAAACGGAAAGTAGATGTATGAATATATGTATGTATTGTATGTATTTACAAAAATTATAATGTTTAATCCGCATTCTAGAACCCCTAATACAGGCTAGATTAGCTATGTTTACTTTAGGTATAAATAGCTCTAAAAATTACTCGGGTTGTGAAAGTAAATAGCGCGAACTGATATAATGAAGTTGCGGGCAATACTAATGAAAATTCTAAAATTCAAAAAATATTTTTGAACATTTAAAGAACTTAAAAACATCCTTTACAGTCCGTAGAATAAGTGATTACCTTAAACCACAAAAGCTAAGCTGCGGGCAACAGCTAGTATCTAAGTAGGTAGGTATATGAAAGCACAGCTTAAAACTCATAATAACTTCATTCATTGAATGCTCGACGACTCGACTCAACTGGACGGCAAAGTTTAGTTTCACCCTGCTTGTTACGAACTGTATTTCAATTCAATACATATTTCAGTATACATACGTATTTCAAAGCTAGATATTGTTCGAGTTTGAACCGTTAGGTATTCAAAAAGCCTTACGCGCATTTCAATTAACTCACGTCGTCATTCGTTAGAGAAAACTGATTATTTGTACTTATTAGATAGGTAAATAGGTAGGTCTTAGATGGGTTCACTGGCACTAAGTAAGTATAGCGGGACGTAACGATCCCAGATTGCACAAGGAATGCCTGTCGCTTCGCAGGCCGCCAGTACCCGCGGGCTTGGAATGTGCAGTAGCAGCCATAGCTCATTGTAATAAGAATTTGGCGCGTAAAAAGCTGGCCTCTCTTCTGAGAAAACGAGTCAACATGAAAGGTCTTCTCAGAAAGGACGATCTTGGAATGGGCCTTGTTGTTGAGTTTTGTGCGTGAAAGTAAGCTCAGTTATTTTTATTTCAAGTTTTTTACTATGGTTTTATTATAGGAGCGGAGCGCAATTAAGTTAATCTCATAATAAGTACAAAAAATAATATCAAATTAAGTTTGTAATAGGTACTATAAATGCATAGGAGTTTGTGTACAAATCATATAGAGCTAATAAAAAAAACGATTTTTAAAATTTTTGTCTGTCTGTCTGTCTGTCTGTTTGAATGAGGTAATCTCTGGAACGGCTAGGCCGACTTGGACTTGGACTTCGCTGGCCGATAGGTACTGTTTATAAGGCATAACTTAACTGCTACTATAATTTTTGAAAAATAATTAGGTTTCTGCGTAACAAATTAAAACCTTAAAAATCTTAATCCACGTGGATTAAGTCGCTGGCAGAGCTGACTGACTGATATATAAAATGCCGGCGTGTTTTGGGTTGTTATTGATAAACTAGTTATTTGTTGTTATTGATAAAAGCAACACCGTAACTAGCTCCATTTATTTTAGTAGTTTTACTGGTAGGTAAGTAAGATTTGAAATAGTAATGTCAGTAGGTAACGATGTGCTCGTTCATAATGTTCTACTGTTCATTACCTACCTCATAATGATGAAGTTTGTGCACGTTGCATACCTACTATAGTTAGGTACCTAATTTATGTTTATGAAGCTAAATCCTAACAGTTCTTACGCTTGCGTTAGTACAAACTGCAAACGTAGTGGTTACGTCATACGCTACCTGATTAGTAAGGTGAAACGGTGCTATTGTATAGGTCATTACATCTTCCTGCCCTTGTCCCAATTATTTGGGGTCGGCGCAACATGTCATTCTCCGCCATACATTCCTGTCCGATGTCATCTCCTCAGTCACTCCCTTCCTTTCCATATCGTCTTTCACGCATTCCATCCATCTTTTCTTAGGCCTACCTCTGCCCCTGTAGCCCTCCACATTCATACTTTGAACCTTTTTAACAACATAACTTTCATCTCTTCTCATAACATGTCCACGACAGTCGCTCGCTTCTCAATTTTTCATTTACTGGTGCAACTTTCAAACTGCCTCTAATATACTCATTCCTTATTCTGTCCATTCTTGTCACACCACACATCCATCTTAACATTCGCATCTCCGCTACATGCATTTGTTTTTCATCCGTCGCTTTCAAGGCCAGACATGACGATCCATACAAGACGGCAGGTCTTATCATGGTTTTATAAATTTTCCCCTTAAGCTTAAGGGGAAATTGAGGATCGCATATGGTTCCTTTGACCTGTCGCCATTTCATCCAACCTGCGTCAATTCTGTGCTTTACTGCACGATCAATTTCCCCATCGGCCTGGATAAGAGAGCCGAGGTATCAGAAATTGGAGCAGACTGGTATTGGTGCACCATCAAGTACCATGGGTGTAAAACTGGAGAGACCGCCGAAATCAGAGAACATATATTCAGTTTTGGCTCTACTGATTTTCAAGCCTACCCTCTCCAATCTACACTGCCATTCCTCCAATCTGCTCTGGACCTCAAGCCCGTCTTCACCGACTAGCACAATATCATCGGCAAATAGCATACACCAGGGGCTCTCTTCCTGTATCTCCGATGTCAAGGCATCCATTATCAACAGGAAGAGGTATGGGCTATTGTATAGGTATTCAACCATAATGTTACAGAGGTTGATGATAATATTTAAGCGTGAGTCTGATCTGAATAACGCATTGAGTTCTGAGAGGTTTCGTTTGTAAATTAATATTTTGTGGTCTAGTAGCAATAGAAATATTTGTAATTAGTAATGACTGAAATTAAATATGGCCTACATGTTTACGTACCATAAATATTATAGGTATCCGCTCCTGAGCTTATTTATAACTAGGGACCCGGCTTCGCCCGGGTGTAAATTCCAGTTTTCCAATGCCTATGACACTCAGCAATAATGTGGCTTTCTATTGGTGAAAGAATTTTTAAAATCGGTTCAGTAGATCACGAGATTACCCCTTACAATTTAACAAATATACAAACACACAAACTTTACTTCTTTATAATATTAGTATAGATATAGATAATTATGTCTTCAATTTCAGATAAGTATTGAAGTTAATATTTTGAATAAAATTTCATTATAACCGTCTTTAATACCAGCATAAATAACGATAGGAAAAAAGGTACCTAAGTTGGTAGATAACAACTAAGGAAATAATATAATATACCTAATAATAATAAATTATTAAATGTTAACCAATGAAGTTAACTTTAACAATATCCTCCTCAAATCACCTACAGGATAAACCTTATTGACGTAGGTATTTGTTGACAATTCTGTGAGAATATCGCCGATAGAATTTGTAAGTTGGCCGTTAGTTTAGTAGTCGAGAAACGCGCGCGTCGCCGTCGGCGCGGCAGGCGGCGCGGGCGCGTTTCTTTTTTTGTCCCCCGCGGATTCCATTGCCCCATGTCCAACCTGTAAGTCCGGCAGTTTGCCGAGCGTTGACCGCGCGCCTTGCCACGAAGCGCAAAGCCGTCGAACAACCTACGTTGGACGCTTTCGATGGCTCCCGTAAACTTACAAACTTGGAAAATATATTGAATCGTTTTCTCGTAATTCCGCGTAAACATCATTAAACTGTTCGAATTGTTTTAACTTTACACAGACAGAATTTACTTGAAAGTTCCATCAGTTGGTTACAAAGTAAAGGGCAAAGTTATCTTTCTGTGCTTGGCATACATATAAATATACATATAAGTATGTATAAGTTATATATTTTTTGTTTTAATAAAGTGGATTTATGTATTATAATTGTGAATTATTTAAATGGCTCTCTTGGGCATAAAACGTATAATAATTTTGCTAGGTACCAGTATTGGATAGTTTCGATACAGAATATCCTTGTTCTGACGTTGAGTTTGTTATTATTAGGTATATTATTCATATAAAAGAATATTGTACACCATTTTCAGTATTTTGCGTCTATGCGTTGAAGAATTTAAATTGCTTACTTTCATTCATGTAAAGTAAATTAATTTAAGATACATTTCTGGTTTCGTACAGGGTACACCAGCATTCTTGAGGCCCACCCAACCTCACCTGTAAGTCGGTGCGCCTGCAAATAATAACGAGTCTCTGAAACAGGCTTTTCTCTCGGGGTTGGGAGTATGTCAGTCGCTTCGGGAAAAGCCAACATGCCTATCAAAAACAATAAGCGGGCCTCAGGCTCCGCAGTGCAAATTTGGGCGTAACTGAGAAATGGCTATGACGATGATGACAATTCTTGCCACGTGTAGAATTTATTAATGGTGCATTTGTCATATGTAGCTATAGAACTCTTAATAAAATTCTAAGACACCTTATTATTAAGGTTCAACTCACATTCTACATAAAATTTGCGTAACATTTCTGTGCCTCAAAGAAGGGAATAAAGATCATATTATTAAATTGCACAAACAATCAAATTGGCCCCCATATCTACACTCGAACCCACTTACGTCATGTAGACCCAAACCAAGCGTAGCTTGTAATGCAGGGTGTGTCTCATTATCATAATATATAAACTCATTTGATATAATTTTCATTTGATATTAGGTTCATATGATATAATCAACGTATGATATAACAACGTTTGATATAACGTTTATGTAATCGAAAATCATACGTTAGACCAAATGATTCTCGATTAATGATAATGTTAATATGTTTTGTTTAAAACACCCCGACTCGCATAGGTTAGGTCTAACCTAACCTATGCGAGTCTGGGTACTCTGAGTAAGACTAAGGTGGGAGCGAAGCTTCGTGATTTTTTTTAACCACCCAGAAATAGGAGCCCCGCGACGCGGGGCTCCGTCGACCTCTTTTTTAACTGAGCAAAATTTGTTGTTTTAAAATTATATCAAACGTTTATTATATGAACTAATCATTGTATTAAATAAACATTAGTGGTTTTAAACAATACTAGGAGGATTTTTTTAACTTTACTTGAAAGGAAGTACTTAGGTTAGCTACTCTTAATGCTGTAGATAGTAATTTTACTCAAAGGAAACATTCATTTATTTAAAAAAAAGGTTTCGAAAACTTAATTGCCACATTCAGTAATCGAAACTGCTAAAATCCTGGAAAAACACCAGAGTAAGGTATCCAGATAAGGTTAAAAAGTCTCACCTTTTTATGTTCATAAAATCACTTTGAACTGTGAAAGTTTTGTGTTGTCTGTTGTGTGCTACCACAGAACAAAGAAAAATCCTTAGGACTGTGCTACCATATTCCTCCTGTTCATATTTGGTTTATTTTAATTTTTACGGGAGTGGAGACTAAATGCTGGAACCTGTTGGCGACATAATCTTTCGCCAACAGGTGAACTTTGTAGCCTTTCCATACACCTCAGCAATTATTTCATGCTCGCGGCAGTTCCCATGTCTGAAAGCCTTCACGCTCTAGATTTTGCGTTAAGTTTGAAATGGACGTAAGGTCGAGCTTCTTAGAATATTAACCAAATACTTAATGAACTATGGGTAGGTAACTTTTAAATCATCTGTACCATACGGCCACTCATCATCACCTCAGCGTTGAGTCTCGAGCGAATCCGATCCCATGGCTCCGAGATTCACTATCAGGCTTGAACTGACTCTACGGATCATAGGGCTAGTAGTTCATGAATAAATTTGATCGGAAGTTTACGCGATGATTGAACATTAGCTGTAGCCCACAGCCAGGCCCACGTGGAATTCTCATCCCGTGGGAATATACCTATATTATCATGATAGCTTGCATGTTATGCATGATAGTCTGTGTTTCATCATAATTATCTTTTAAGTAGCCTAGGTTGAAAGAATTCTTTAAATCAGTTCAGTAGTTTCAGAGTTTATCGATTACAAACAAATAAATCTTTGCTCTTTATAATAAATTAATATACAAGTAAGATGATGTACGAGTGGAGGCCTACCCATATTCCAAGCCACCAAAGACATACCGTCAAGCCTCTTGCCATCGTCGCGCACCAAAGCAGCAGGTTCAAGCGCAGCTGGAACGCCGGCGGTGACAAGAGCCCGACGGATAATATCATTTAGGTGTGCACAGGTGTGCATGACATGATATGCGTCCTGCGCTCCTAACAATACGAGTCCTAGAGTGGAGACGGCGAACCGGCAAACATAAAGTAGGACGCCCCCAGCACGATGGACGGACGACCTGAAAAGAGTAGCTGGGATAGATCGGGTGCTATGGTGTACTTAGGCTTATGTCCAGCAGTGGACTGCAATAGGCCTATTGATTGATTGATGATGATGTGATGATATACGAATTGGTTGAAATAAAATTAAAAAATAGTTTTTTACATTATGCATTTTCAAATTCATCAAATAACATCACATTTTGACCACGTTTTACATTTAAACGGCGATCTGGTATCTAATACCCACCAATATAATATTTACACGTACAGATACTACTGTGGTTACTAGATAACACGTTACTACCTCTATCCTTGAATTTTTTCTATCAACCTTGCTCAGGATATCCGTTGGATGACGTAATCATAGTTACACTAAATACTTTGTTATGTATTTTCTATGGAATGTGTTCTGATATTTCTTCAAAATACTTGTCAGGATTTCAGAGCGTCACTTTATTTTTCTAAGTACATAATAAACAATCAATAACCGTTATATCTTGTGTAGTTCGCTAACTGTGCGAGTGTGTGAAACTGTGATGAGGTCATTATGGTGTTCAGCTCCCAATAAACTCCATCAAGAACCAAGCGGTTCGTTGCCTCTTTTCTTTGCCGCACCATCAAAACCTGGAATTCTTTGCCAGCTCACGTGTTTCCTTTCTCATTCAGTCCCGGGTCCTTTAAGCGGGGGGTGAAAAAGCATTTGATGAGGCCATCAAGCTGAGGGCCACCATTGTGGCACTATCGATGTTTGCAATGGTGACTCCCATTACAGAGACTTTTCCTTTAGCTTACCATAAGGCGCTGTGAAGTCATATTGACGTGACCGACATAAAAAAACTAAACTCAGTTAACAATAGTTATTTGTTTACAAGAGTGCAAAGTAGCTTTTAAACCGCGTGCTCAGTGATTGATCACCAAGCAAGCGAAGGGTTCTAAATTTAACCCTGAGCGTTAGCGAGGGAATCAAAAGAGCACAAGATGAAAGATCTTTGCACTCGAGTGCAACACGTAATTTTTCATCCCACCTCAGTGAGGAAATGAATAATGTAAAAAAAAATAATTTCTTCGTCACTGTGATCCGCATTAATTTTAGGTTTCTCACTTGTTTTCAAGTTACTTGTTTAGTGACCTAAGGATTTAAGTAAGTACATAAACCAAGGAGGGTCCAAGTCTGAGTTAAAAAAAAAAACAATACGTGTGGCACTCGGAGACTGCTGCGGTAAAGCTATTGTATACCATTTTATTCAATATGCATAGATTAACTATTCAATACCCTAAGTATGTGAAATCTATATCTAATAAATCTGTAACTGATCGGTGTCTGTGTACATGGAAGATATATGAGAAAAATTTTTATTAGGGGACTTTATGAATCTATACATATAATAAATCTGGAAGATAGGTATATAAGAAATTTTTTACTAGGGGACTCTATGAATCTAATAGATGCCAAAACAATGATTTTTAGAATTTTTGACTGTTTGTCTGTTGGCGGTTTGTCTGTTTGTCTGTTTATCTGTTTGTCCGCAAATTTTTGTGCGCGCAAAAATCAAAAACTACTGGAGGAATTTTGATCAACTTGGTACGATTATAGTGCTGGGCAACATATAGGCTACTTTTTATACAAGCTGGTACCCGCGGCTTCGCCCGCGCTTCATTTTTAGGTCGTTTTTGGTCATATCTCCGGTTCTACTTAACCAATTACAACCAAACATACGGTAAATTTTTAGTCTAAGCAAGACCTTTCTAATAAAAAAACCGCATCAAAATCCGCTTGGTATTTTTTAAAAGTATTGAACGGGGTTTGATTCGGTTTTTTTTATTACAAAGGTCTTGGTTAGACTCAAAATATTACGCATATTTGATCACAATTGGCTGATTAGACCATGCGATATAGTAAAAAACCGCGAAAATCGACGTCCACGCGGGTGGAGCCGCGGGCAACAGCTAGTACTAACTATATTTATTTATTTGTAAAGTTGTACGCGTGCTCGATAGATGGCGTTGTGCCGATTTTTTGCAAGGTATGGTTTCGTTGCAGCATGACTTATACTGTAATTCGATTGTTTTAATAACTTGATATTTGGTTTAATGACTCTACTCGCCACTCGCCACTGTGCGCTGCGTCGCTAGTGGTATGTTTGAGTGACTTTATGAACGTGCCACATTTTCCGTTTCATTCAAAAAGTCACTCAATTACGGTTCTTACTACACTTGAAATAGTTGAAACCGTCCCGTATTTCAACTTGAAATACGGGACGGGTGAAACTTGGGCAACAATGGGAGGTGATAGGTTTTTATTTTCGTTACGGAAATTCTTGACTCGGTCCCCTCAAAGCCCACGATAAAAGCTAAAATATATAGGTAATTTATAGCTTAAAAGTTGTATATTGGTGCCATAGAGGTAGAAGTTTAATGAATTATGTTTTGAATGCACAAACTTAGCGCACACGATGTTCTATATTCAAATTTACTTTATCCTCTAGACTCTAGCTAGAGGATAAAGACGACTTTTGCACTCAGATATCGAAGAGCAAAAGTACTCTTTCCGAGGTGGTGGAATAAAAAATAAATAAAAAATGAATGATGATGAAATAAATTAAATGATGTGATAAATAACTTGATGATGAATTACAAATTAATTATCAAAAGTATAAATTACAATAGGAAGTGAAATGAATAACCATGTACAAACAAAAGTTTAGGCGTCGAAAAATTCCTCGCCATCGATGTCGACTGGTAAATTAGTTTACATGTCTATATTACTAACATAATAATATATTTTTTAAAGCAGTTATTCTCATTCTCGACTATTGCTTTTTCAACTCGTACCTAGTAGGTAACTATTTAACTAACCTCTGGTGGCCTCTTATGGCCTAGGTATATGCTGAAATTTATTTCTTACCTATTACGTCCTACAATGAAAAAGCGCCCATGCCAGCTTCAGGCCCAGTATGGTTTTATTAGTAGATATTTTATACATACAATTTCTACTTAGAAGAAGAAGAACTTAGTGGGTAAGTATTTTCATTAATGACAATTATACAAAATTGGTATAAAGCCTGGTAAGCTGACTGGGGCTATTCAGTGTAACCATCTGAATTCTTGTTAACGTCACTAAATAACAAGTTTATGTTTCATAGCTTTAAATAAAAAAATAAATATAGACATAATACTTACTAGCTGTTGCCCGCGGCTCCGCTCACGTGTAATTCCGATACCGCTACCACTACTCACGGAAACCTATTCCTAGGATGAAAAATAGGCTATGGACTATTAATCTATCTCTGTTAGTTCCACATTTCAGCCAGATCCACTCGGCCGTTTTTGCGTGAAAGAGCAGCAAATAGGTATACACATCCATATACCTACTTACCAATCCATTCATTCTTACAATCTTTCGCGTTTATTTATTATTAGTAAGTAAGTACTTTATTACACGTCATAAAATTAGTGGTGTGTTGAGATTACATTTTCCAGTAAGTATTACCTTGTTAATAAATAGTAAAACGTGAAAGAGATTGAAACTGAAAGTTAAGCTGTAGATTCCAATTCAGACATCATTACTTTTACATTATTATTTTACAATACACCATACGGGCTTATGGTTTTTTCATTGATTGTTTAAATAACAATGTAGTTACTCATGTAGTCTGTACGTTACAATTTTATAGTTAGTATTCCCTCGTGATAAGATTATAAAGGAGTAATCAGGAGATAAAACCATACAGTGGTGGGAATGAGACGGCGAGTGGACGCGGCAGTTGCGCGCGAGCCGTTCATTGATGCGCAGGCGCCTCAGAGGTGCGGGGGGCGGGGGAGAGGAATGCGGTCGCGGCGAGCAATGACCGCGCCAGGGTCGCTTCCTTTACGAGAAGCGCGGGCCGTCGTACTACAACCGATCCCCCCCACCTGCCCGATACGGGCCGTACTACATGGTATGGTCCTCACGGCAGCGACGCGCGCTTTTCGACCCGTAGTCCGTTACAAAAATTAAGTGCGCCGCATTCCGCGACCGTTTCGTTGTCTCGTTTACTCTTTAGATATTTGTTATCTTCCATTCTCTTCGTGGGTGATAGCTTCGTCCTCGAAGCGTTCGATGTTCGAAGTGAGGCGTAGGGCGCGAAACTTACTTCTTACCAAAGTGTTCTCTGTTCTCTACGTCGCCGTTATTAGGTAGCTTACAAACATTAGTTACATTGATATTCTTGTTTTCATTGCTAACGATTTTTTATTAAATTGTAAATTTGAAGCAACAGGTAAATTCATGTTAACGCGTTAAGTGTAATTAACACAAATTTATATTAAGTAATTTAATAGATTTTATCAACCTTTGGGGGTCCATTTAAACACTCTCGACTAGAGGGCCATGTCACATCATATCTCCGTAAAAACTCCGAAGCACTGTTTGGTTCCCGGTATCGAGAAACAGAAGAATGCACATTCATTATATTGTAAGTAGGTACCTACCTGCTTGCTGTATAATAAAATAACGCTGCTTGTAAACGACATCTGCATAATTGAACCTTGGCAGTATGAGTTCCACTGACAAATACGGTCTCGTTTTGTAGAGAATTTTGAGTAGATAGAAGCAGTACCGAGCTAAGTTTTAAGTTTGAGTCAACACAATGCTGCCGTCGTAATTATAAATGCAGTAATCGAAATTTTTCTGAATTCCTGTATTTATCGAAAATTAAGTTAAGAGATAGGTACGTATCTAACTTTAACTTTTGGTTAAAAAAAATTTAGAAAATCTTATGGAAGTTAGTAAAACTGTAAGCAAAAATGCAGCATTCGTATGATTTTTCGGGGTGTTTCTTAATTTAAATGCAGTAGGTAATAATAATGTACAAGGATAAAATGCAGTACTAATGTCTATACTACTAATGTAAAATCATCTTTTATCGTAGAGGCAAATGCAGCATTCGCATAATGAACTGCATTTTAATGTTGTACATTTTATATTTCTACGAGTCTTTTCTAATATACTACTAATTTAAATTGCAGCATTAATCTTATCGTAGAGCTAAATGCAGCATTCGCATAACGAACTGCATTTTGATGTTGTAGGTATATTTTATATTTTCCATGAGTCTTTTCCAATATACTACTAATTTAAATTGCAGTTTTAATCATAACGTAGAGCTAAATGAAGCATTCGCATAATGATATATTATAATGACAACATTTCATATTTCGATGAATCTTTTCTACATTCCTTTTCCTACATGTGTCCACGAAATTGCAATGTAGGTAGGTACTGCACTTATAGAATATTTAGTTGATCGTTCAGTTTCGACATAGGTACCTACTAGAACTAAATGCAGTTTGGATTATTTCCTAGAATTAAATGCAGTACTAAGCACAAATACTGTGCTTAGTACTGAATTTAATTATTTACTATATAACATAATACTATTTAAAATAAATGCAAATATATTATCAAATATAAATACAAAGATAAAACGCCGTATTCAACATTATATTTAAACTAATTAATCTATAAAATTGTTTTCGATGTTAAAGTTACGAGTAAATTGACTTATTATGTAAGTACATACTGAGCCAAAAATAAAACTTATATATGATTTCAGAAATTGTAGAGAATGTTCGCGCTAAGTTTGCCGCTGCAGACTGTCACGCGTTTAGCGTTGTCTCACTCAGTTCTAGTTCCTGTGAGACAACGCTATACCGACGTCATTTGACAGCGGCAAACTTAGCGCGAACGGGTAGTACGAGCAACAGCAACTCGGTTTATTGACTCGGCCATGAGTCTAAGGTTTAGAGAACTAATCGGGCACTTCATCAACCTGATATTTCTGATGCCGAGCAGCATTATTATAATTTTTTAAGTGAATTCAAAATCAAAGAAAAGCTTTCTGACGACGCAGTGCCGTATATTAATTAAGTAATATCGGTCCTAGAATGGAGCCCTTTTAATAGAAGCAAGTGACGAAAGTATTAGAGGCTCCATCGCTCAACTTTAAACCAGATAGCTCTGAAAACACAACAGCGATTTGCCATTAATTCCTTGACCTGACCCGTATTTATTCAACCGAATGCGTGAGAAAAGCCCATAACACAAAAGTGAGCCTGGATACTGTGTTGTACAACCAATATGTTGTCAGCAGTCAGTAGATAGTGGTATTAACAAGTAGCCAATCATGTAACGAATGTGTATATTCACGTTATTGTAGCAGTAAACACTCAAGTAGTGTAATAACACAAAGATTCTTACAAAAAATCTTAATGTTGCTATTAATATTTGGTAAGAATCTTACATTGTCAAGTAAATGGTAAACCGCATGGTACAAATGCGAGCAGGCTTCAGGCATAGCTTGTGTATATTTTTGCACCGGCCGGCGGCGGCGCAGCCTTGCTGGAGTTGCCCAACGGCATTCCCAACCGCAGCCACACCATGCAGCTGCCTACAATATTTACTAGCTAGCTTTTGTATTTTGGAAACCTATATTAGAACATTTTATTTATATGGTAGTAATATTTAAGGTAAGTGTGCTCGATGATGATTGTTTTGACCACCCCACGCTTACTTTAATATTAATATTCTAATCTGAAAATGAGTAATAATTATTTTTTAATCTAGTCTTCATTATATATATTTGAAAACTTGTCTTAATATGTATTATTACCTATATATTTGAAAATGCAATGTATGTGCGGAAAAATATCCCACAATTTCCAAGACTTTGTGATAGGCACAATATAAATACCAGGCACAAAAACAATCTTGTAGCCTGTGATAGTAGGCTCCAAAAAAATTGTAATTCTTTCCGGAGTACTTAACTGTATACGCTTTTTTAAGAAACTCCTAAGCGAAAATAGAGATTCACATGTAAGTAAATTTAAAATATAGAATGGTCTGGTACTTATATACTTAGTAGAAATACTTTCCACTGTAGTAGATGTTTGATTGCAATCGGTTGAGTAGAACCAGAGATAATTATGAGCAAAAATATAATAATTAAGGTTGAATTTCGGTGATGTCACTGTGCCCTTCACTACAAGAAAATTTAAACTCCTTAAAATATATATAATAATGGATTTATACTTTACTAGCTTTCCCGGCAAACTTCGTTCCGCCTTGCAATCAAGTTATGTTATTCGCTTATTAATTGAAATAGATGAGGGCACTGTGGTTACTACACCCGAGCACACCATTAAAACTATAAATGACCCAGGGTATCAATAAACGATATTGCAATAATATTTTTTACTTTACGTAATCAGGTAAAAAATAATTACAGTCTCTTTGTGTTTGAGCAAAAAGAAACAAAGGATTTTATTGCTAACTAGCGTACCCGCACGCGGCTCCGCCCGCGTGAATGTTGGCTATCGCCACCAAGTCTTTTTTAAGCTGAGGGACTGTCCGTACTAACTTTCAATGTCTATTCCTTCGCAATCAGTGGTTGCAGCTAAACGTATTCATTTCATCTCAAGTTCTATCAAACCCTTCAAAGTACAGTGCCATGCATCGCGGCCAAAGCCCGTTTATTTACCATCATTGTCCTTTTTCATTGTCTTCTAGATTTTATGTGGATTAGATAGCTGCTCTGGCCAAAGTATGTGTGACTCGGAAGAGGCCCTTTGAAAAACCCTTTCATCATAGTTGCATTGCACTTTCACATTCGATGCACTATTTCAAATTAGTGAACATTATTTATTTCCAAAAATCTGATTTTTTATTATTAAAATCTTAAAATCTTGCAACAGACATTGACATTTGACAACCTGATTTAACATTCAAGAAGTTCATGAAAGTAAAGAAAGAGGATATACTAATAAATACCGGTCAAGTGCGAATTGGGCTCGTGCACGCAGCTTTCCGTACAAAATTGGGTTGAGGAGGATTGCCGCACGACAAAAAAAGGGGGCGAACTTAACTTTGTTGCAGTGCTTCTTGTCTTGAATGACAGACATACATTTTTTTTTGGTGAAGTAGGTAATATTTATGCTTTCCGGACTTTTCCCTGTACTTATGCTATAAGATTTTACTTTCTGCAAAATATCTGGATTCTAGCCCAAAGGGAAATACCCCTTTTTTTTCGTGCGCAAAAACCCCGTCGGGCTTCACCTCAACGGAGCCAACGGAGAGGTTGGTATGTCAGAGTCCTACCAATGCCTGTGTGATCGAGGAATCTGGTGTGTCCTAGAAAGGATATCCCAGAAACCCCAACCGGTTCCGGCCACCAACACTGGCGACCTTGACGTGTTATTAGGAATCTAAATCCCCATCTCTATAAAAAAGCGCGCGTGAAAATATAACACCCTGCCACCCTGGGTCTGCTTCTGCTAGGGTGACGGTTAGCCTCGACCGTCACCCTAGGCCCGTACTCATGGAGGACGGTTGATGGTTCTGCGAACTACGCCGCCCGGTGCGCTTTTATCGGCACGGGGGAGTGCTAGATCTCTCCCGTAGCTTTTCCACCACCACTTCTGCGCGCATTACTGCCTCGCAAAAAAAGCGGTGGCGTTCCACATACTCTCTATGGTGACCATGGTCGGCACCAGGGACCTCATCATGAGGCTTACCCCACCGACGTCTGCTTCTAGGACATGGCGCCACTCTATCCACTCTGGAGACTCTACCAGTGTATGAAGAGGTGGTGTGCCCACGGATCAGTCCCGGCAATGGTGGCATTCAAACGTCAGCACCCTGCCTACGCAATGCAGGAACTCACCAAAACAGCCATGCCCATCAGTAAGCCTTGGATAGCTCAGGGTCAAGGGTTACCTTAAACTTCGGCGTCTGTAGACCCAAGATGGAGTTCGACTTTAGTCGGTCAAGTCCGATATTACGTCCCTACTGGCCAGAGGAGGGGAGAGATTCGTGGGGATTTCCGCACGAAAAATAAGGTACGGCTTCCTAAAACTCTCCGATTGCGGTGCAGGTGACTCACTAACGTCGCCGAAGGTAACTTAACAACCTCCGTCCTCCATGAGTGCAGGCCAGGAGATGGTAGGTCAAGCCACCTATTAGTCGATAGTGAGACCACAGTTTGGATATTACGCTTCGTGTAATGCCAAGCATTATCCGCAACATTCCTTTTATCTAATTCAACTTGATACCTCTACGTGTTCTTAAGAAAGAGGTCTTGACAGACAGACAGACGGATAACGAAGAGATAAGGTTTTTTTCCCTAATCAGGCACAGAACCCTAAAAATTAATACATTCTATTTACTTTGAGGAAAAAGAAGTAAAGGATATTACTCTATGAAAATTTAGACAAAGTCAATTTTAGTTCCTGTTGCTATGACAACTATTATAGATGGCGATAAAAACGTTTGCAACATCTTATTTTCTTTTTATTACTAAATTTCCTGAATGAATCATATATTTTTGATTATGTTATATGCTATTCGAGGCGGAGACAAATCCATAAAATCATAGATCATGAAAATCTGTTCAGCCGTTCTTGAGTTCTGGCAAAAGCACGTTTTTAGCCCTTTTTAGGGCTTTAGGGTTCGAATTTTAAAAAATCCTTTCTTAGTACACCTCTACGCATTAAAACACACATATTCTGCAAATTTCAAGTCTCTACGACCAGCGGTTTAGGCTGTGCGTTGTCTCTAGGTCAGTCAGGACTTTGAATTATATAGTATAAGAAGATGAAAATTTACACCGACATAAAGTCACTTTTAGTTCCCGTTGCCATAACAACAAATATAGATGGCGTTCAGGCTTTCTTACAAATGTTTTTCTTTCGGGATACATACGCGGGATCAACAGAAACACTTTTGCAATTCATTTTTATACAATGATATGATATTATACATGTAAAAAGAAATCATTGTTTTTATAGATGTAGACAAGATCTAGATTAATTATTATCCGTACAGCCATAGACCAAGCGTGCAGCTATATAAATAACTACAGTATAAAATAAAAAAATGCATAGTGCATTGTCTTTTACTTCTTTCAAGTACCGCCTTTGTCACTCGCAATGAAAACATAACTCCCGAATCTACTTATATTTATGTTGATTAAAGAAACAAAAATTTGGGGTACCGATTCTTTGTGTCAAAACCAAACTTGTATCCCTATGTAAAGGTACCTCAACAAGTGATATATGTAGGAATGAATAAATCCAACAGCGAGAGAGAGACAGACAAATCGAGCGTGGGAACCACTCAACTGACGAAGTGTAACTGCATTTGAGCCTGAGGCGATTCAGACAACAAGTTGGTGGTAAAAAAGTTGTCCATGTAGGTACTCAGTCATGCCTTACGAAAAGCTCGTAAAAGTAACGGGACTTCTTTATGTGCAAAATATACAGTAGAAAGTTATTAAAAAATGTTCAAAGCTACAAAATATCACTCGACTTTCAATGGAGGCAACATGTTTGTTTCGTTAAAATGTACATACTGTCAACTACAAAAGTCGCTTAGCACTTAAATATTTATAAACCTTTTCTACATTGGAATACGAAACATAATAACCTATTTAGGATTCCAAGTAAAATGTGATAATGCTGTTCAGTTTAAATGAAATTTCACGCAAATATTTTTACGTGATCAGAAAGAAGCTAGTACTTGCGTTATTCATTAAAACATAATCTTCAGATTTGCGTTGTATGGCGACTTATTGGGCTATGTGTCATTCAAAAGCATACCCTATCTCTGCTTTAAATTTTATTCAGATCCGTTCAGCCGTTTTTGCGTAAGAGTAACAAACCTCCGTACATTCATATTACAAAACTTCGCATTTATAATATTAGTAGTTTCTTCATGATCATAATACACATATAAGTTTGAAGACAATGGCTCTTCGAGTAAGAAGATCTAACGCAGTCAGCAAGGCTAGACTATGTTCCGCCAATTTTTGTTACTAATTATGCTAAAGGTCTGACTGTTTAGACGATCTTTTGAGGCAGGCAAATGCCCTCTGAATGAAAGCCAGCTCTTCGACCTAGCGTTAATCCCAATCGCATCCAAAGCTTTCACCTCGGAGTTTGGGGTCCGCTTTACCAGTCTTAACTGCGGATTTGGCTGGACCTCGATATTTTCCGTGAAGCGACTGCCATCTGACCTTCACAACCCAATGGTGACATTAGGTGATATCGAAGCATTGCAGCTAGACCGTTTTTGTTCAACGCTCCAACTACCCGTGACGACTGCCATAGATGTGTGTATGGCAACCGGGACCGACGGCTTAACGTGCTCTCCGAGACACGACCAGACCCATGAAAATACCCATATTCATGGGTATTTGCATTGGTCGCATACAAATATTTGCACTGAGCGGGGATCAAACCCGCGATCAACACCGCTACGCCACAGCAGAGGATGTCTGAATGAAAGCCAACATGACACAAAAAAAATGCCGTAGGTATAAAACGTATATAAAATTACAGACCGATCTCTAAGCGAAGACCCATGTGAAACCTTAGAGAGCAAATTCATAAGCAACTTTATTCGACTTGGAAATATAACTTTGACATACAGCATACAGTAGCATAAATTTTTAATCAAAAAACCCGACTGCCTAGAAACTAAAAAGGAAAAAGCAAGCACTTAGATTGATGTCCGTTGGTCTAGAAAAATAACAACTGAACAGTCGGGATCCCTTATTCGACAACCAATCTAATTTTTCAATGGATCCTGACTGTTCAGTTTTTTCCTTAATTTTAGCTTGCACCTCTTATAAATCAAGTTAGGTGCTTACAGAAGAAACGACGGAAACAAGTATGGTAAGCGATATATCAATTTCAATGAACAATAGCGAGATATCACGCCGCAGACCGCATTACCTTGAGATGAGCTAAGCTGTCCGTCAGTCTTGTATCTAAAACGCCGCACCGCCGCGGCGGTGCGGCGTTTTAGATACACCGCCGTTGGGCTCTAACACCGGATCCGACCAGACCGTTTAGAACCGGCTGGTGGGAATTGACTAAGCTATAAGACGCAAAACAGTTGTCACAGTTAAACAGCTTAATAGCGTTTTTTCCAGCTGTATATCTGCTGCTGTATTTCCAGCTGTGTTATCGCGGGAAAACGTTAAGTGTGTCTAGATGATTATTGCCCCCAGACTACGCAGGCCGATGTAACGAAACACCATACAGTTTTAGTCGATTCGAATAATAATCATTTTTTAAATAATTTGAATTTATAATAACTATTCAGAACGCCAACGAACTGCACTGAACTTTTTATTTGGAGCCATTCTCAATATTTTATATTAAACACTGTCTTGCATTTGCACTTGACAGGCTACGGCGGCTATTATTTAAACTTTATGTGAGAGAGTTCAATGAGAATAGAAACAAAATTCTAATGCTGATATGAGCTCAAAGCCCGTAACTGAACAAACGGGCTGTCTGCTTATATCTACCTATACCGCAATTCACAAATTACGATATCCGAATTCTGACCACAATAGTTATTGAACCTACCGCTTTAATAAATCTTTCGTCGTATACGGACAGCTTAGAAACTGGCTTTGAAAAAGCTGCAAAAGTTATAATAATTTGCATTAATTATTTTTTAATTGTGATTTGACCATTTGACAATGCGCGTGAAACACACTAGGTACAAGTTAACACTAATTGAAGGCACTTGGAATTTGAATTGCTTGATTTGATAGCAACTTTTGAAAACAATTATTATAAATAACGCTGATAATTAATTAATTGACATTTTGTGACAATTATCTGGTTTTATACACTGCATGAAATGAAACAAAAAAGTGTAGATAGGTTACTACCGTATTATGTTTAGGTATATAATTATACATATATATTATCTACAGATTAAAAAGATAAATCCATATTATTATTTCCATATCAATAATATAGGTACCTACTATAAATGCGAAAATAACTCTGTCTGTCTGTCTGTTACGCTTTCACGCCTGAACCGCTGAACCGATTTTGATGAAATTTGGTATAGGAGTAGATTAGACCTCTAGAATGAACATAGGCTATGTTTGGTCGCGATAACTAACATCTACGCGGGCGAAGCCGCGGGCGGAAGCTATTCAGTTATTATATGAAACAACACCAACACGACGCCAAGTTTAACGAAAAACTTTAAAGAGTGCTAGTACACGACAATACGAGTATAGGCAGTTGACCTTGTTGGGTGTTTACATCGGCGCAGATCGGTCGCGGACGCGTCAGGGGCAGTCAGGGCCGCGCATTGCACCGTGCGGTCACAAACAACCTACATACGTATAACTACATCAATGCTAATGCGCTTCTCTCTACATAGTGGTTCGTGTGTGCAGCACGCCCGCCGCGCGCCGTCGGCTGTGTCCGGTTAGGCGCGTCGCGTTCCTATCCAAGGATGCCACTGAACTCCTTGCGAGCTCATTGTCACTGGAGACTCGAGGTTCGAGACACGCTTTTAACGACAATACGGGTAATTCGGTTTCATTAATAACTGTAACACATCAAAATTAAGCTTAGGCCACCATAGGATAAAGGTTTGTTAAAAAAAGTAGCTGTTGCTGGAATGTAGAGTAAGTATAATAATAAACTCTGTACACAGGTACTCTGTAGGTTAACGGTAAAATCATAAAATGCTGTGTATATTTGTGTAAGATCCACCTCCTTAGCGTAATGTTTCAAATATTTGAAGGAAACATGACTATCTGAACAATGAATACATACCTAATAGAATCAGATAATTTCTCTTCAGAAAAAAGACAAATAGGTACATTATGTACCTTATAATTTATGTTCTTCATCTGTTGTGTGAGCCACGAATTGAATATTTCCTTTCTTTCTACGTTCTTAACTGTATGTAGACTTTTTGTACCTACCTAAAGTACAAAAAGTCTACATACAGTTTCATATAAATAATTGATAAAATTAAAATTACGAGTAAGTATTTCAGAAAATTTAAGAAAAATCGATACTAGGTACATACCTACCTACTTCCAAAAGAAACTTCATTAATAGTTCCGTAAGTTACGTGTAGAAGTTTACAATTTACAAAAATAGTTTCTGAAATAAAAAAAAATAAATTATGCCATCCGTAGATCTAACTCTCTGTCTACGTAACTTAAAAACTTATAATATTCTCTGTACCTATTCGTTTTTAAATCAATTCGAATTGATTAGATTCGAATCATAAAATAGTAAAACCAGGCAGTTTCAAAATCAATGAACTGTTATTTTACTATTGACCTTTAAACTTCATTGTGAATTACCTTATTACGACCTCGGTTGGGGTCGTCTTTCGGTCTAACTACGAAAGGGCCGAAAAAACATTTTTTGTGAAGCGACTGTCATCTGATCACCATATAAAGCCACTGGCGACATCGAAATTCTGTAGTTAAACCACATTTGGACCTTATAGGTTCCAATACTATCCGTAATGTATCCCGTTAGAGCGTGAATGAGTAACAAAAATCGTCGGAAAGGATAGTAGGTGAGCCGGGCTCCAATGTGTAAACTTTAAATTCAACCGGTATTAATGTTCATATGAGGAAGAATATTTATTATTAAAATACCTAGGTACCTACTTAGAAAATGACCGAAGAGTACTTAGAAAAAGATTTTGTTTTGCTTAGAGGAAGTTAGACAACCAAAAAACTTATTATAAGTGGTTTTCTATTTATATTTACATCTATAGAAGTATACTCCTCTGCGTTACCCCAACCTTTATGTATATAAAAATGGATACAGTGTCTATTTGTAACGTTAAATGAATTCATAAAACTTTTACCTGTCTGTCTGTCTGTCCTTCTGTCTGATGCCTGGGCCGAATTTGCCGGTCTTTTACTGTAGATATTTTGTTATAAGAAGTAACTTAGGCTATTTTATGTTAGGCAAAGTTAGGGCTTATAAAACCCAAATCTAAATAAACGTGGACGAAGTCACGGGCACAGCAAGTCTTAGTCTACTTACCTACGTATCTCATTTGAAGTCGTTGGTATCGTGTCGTTTTAGAGTAAGTAGATATCATTCAATAAATCTGAAGACGATACAACTTACCTATTCATAAAAAATTAAACAAAATGTAACTTCACTATGAATGATTCAAACGTTCAATTTAGTTTAGACTGCGTTAGCACATTCCACCAATAAATAGGTATAGGTAGTTAAAGAAAATGTGAAGTTTAGTTAAACAGGGGTTTACTGGTGTTTCACTAACCGCATTAAAATTTAACCTCACAATGTTATTATGGCTCCTCCAAACTATAAAACTTGCCTGAACATGATATACCAACCACTCCAACCAGGCTACAATCATTTATTCAAAAGTATATAACCCAAGGTAAATTGCAAATTCCTAAGCATAATCGCGTTCATTCCTGTGAACACAATAAAATTGTGTTATCCGATATATAGCTACGATAATTATGTTGATTGTTCGGTAGATTTGGCAGGCAGGTAGTGCGCTGCGGCCTGCGGCCAGCGGCACTGCGGTCGGAATCGGCATTGGAAGTTATTATCCTGACATTTACTCGGAATCAATGGTCCGAATTGCACTCAATATTTATAGTGGGGGCCAAATTATCAGGGAAAGTTTAATTTTTTACATTTTTTATTTTGAATTTTTAGCAAATGATATGTTTTAATATTTGGAATGCTTTATTCTTTCTCAGCCTACATAATATAGATAAAGACGAAGAGATTTTTGTCTTAGAAACTATAACATTTGTCTGTTGTCTCTGCCTACCCCGGAGGGAAAAAGGCGTGAGCATATTATGATGTATGTATGTATGTAGATAATATAGGTAGGTACGTCTTTGCCATAGCCCTCCGGGTGTGGCACCTCGCTGTATCAGATAACTAGATTCTAAGACGGAACGAAGTTTGCTGGATTCTTTCGGTTACAAGAATACCTTTTTTTGACATTTGGGAGATCGACATGAAATCGAGACTAGACTGAGACTCAATTTTGAATTTAGATAATACCTTCGGCATTAAGCCCTTTGTATATCTTTTAGTGCATAAGGTTTTAAACAAATAAATACCCTAAACTACCGTTTTCTTAAAAAATAACCTAAAGTCCGTTAACTTCATCTACTTTCTTTTAGGAATAACTACATTGCATAACTAAATGATGTGATAAATAATAGACTAAATATTACTTTTACTGTCTGTTTGTTATTTCTTTTATTTATAAAATGTATCACATAACCAACTGTTGTACAGAATTAAGTACATGACCTTACCTTAAGTAGAGCACAGGCTTTTAAGTTTCAAACAAGTGGTTTCAACTTTAAAAGACTCCTGTAAAAAAATATTTTGCAATTAGAGGTTTCTACGTTAGCACCGTCGATAATATACCTAATTACTTTTAATAATAATAATATGATTTTGTATAAAAAGGGTTTGTAAGTATACAAAACGATTACCTATACGTCACTCAGTACACGGTTGCTGAAAATATCAGAAACGTCGTACTTAATCAATGTCAATAATAAAATAACACCAATTAATTCACGATAGAATCCGTTAACAATTTAGTTTTATTTCAAATGATTAGGTGCGGTGAAAATTTGATTACACTGAACACAGTTATATACGGCTTCCAGATTATCCGAAATGTTAACCGCGAGCAAATACCATTATAAAGTGGGCGCTCAGAAAATTGTTATTTATTTATTTACATTGACCGTACATCCAATTTCGAGGGTGCTCTTTCTACTCGTATTTATATAGTGAAAAAATAGGGAATTCAGAGCAAATTCTCGAATCGAATTAATTTCTATACCTACCTGTTGTGTACACTAAACTTGTGGATACTACCAGGTCCTGCTAGCTGGATGTGCCCGTATTAGTGGTCTCTACTATGCGGACATCCAGCTAGCAGGGAATAAATAATTAGATGCTATCCGTCTAATGAAAGGTAAACTTATTTAGGGTACAGATCAACAATAGAACCTATATAATAATGTACTACATCATAGGTTGTATAAAATAATCGTGTAAGTTTCTTTATGTTATTGATTACCTAATGTTACGTACGTTGTGAAGTACCTATCTCACAAACTATCGGGATGTTAAAAGTGTATTATGTCAATTTTAGCTTGTTTAGCTATCACAAGCCTATATGGGCTCGTATAGTTACTTACGGCTACGGAACCCTTCATAGGCGAGTCCGACTCGCGCTTGGCCGGTTTTTTAATTTTTTAATCATTATGCTTCGATTGATATGGTATCAGGAATTACCTAGATGAAAACGCGTGGCGGTATTAGTTATAATAATATTTAATCAACAGAAAATCATTCATCATTCTCTGAACCTTTTTCCCAACTCAGTTGGGGTCGGCTTTCCAGTCTAACTGTGATGCGGCTGAACTACGATATTTTCCGTGGAGCGACGGCCATCCGACCTCCACAACCAATGGTCATTATGACCAATGGCGATATCGAATTTCCAAGTTAGACTGGTTGGACTTTTGTGGGCTCCAACTACCCGTAACGACTGCCATAGATGTTTGTATGGCAACCGGGACCGACGGCTTAACGTGCTCTCCGAGGCACTAATAAACCTGCGATAAATACACACATAACTTCGAAAAGCATCGAAAAGTCATTGGTGTGTGCCATGGTGAACCTGGGATCGAACCCGAGACCTCGTCTCAGCAGTCCATTACCCAAACCACTAGGCTACCGCGGTACAGAAAATCATTATTGTATAATTTAAAAATTAACATTTTAGGTATATCGTGTGCGACATTTATAATATGCTTAGGCACATGTTAAAACGTGACATACAACCTCCGTGCATACAACATTGATATATTCTTTTTTTTTTCAAGTACGTAGGTACTAATTGAACATTCTCACTGTCAATAATTTCAATTATTATTTTTGTAAGACAATCAGACAAAGCTGTGCATATAGGTATTTAATTGGTGTAAGCACATGCCTATTATAATATCTTGTCAATGTTACTTAGGAAAATGCTTGTGTATACAGGGTCTCCCGTAATGAATGGATAAACCGTAAACTGGAGTTCCTCCGGATGTGAGGCTATAAGAAAATCATATCATTTTGCTAGGGTTGTCAACCATATGGTAATGGCATAGACTTTTATACTTTTTTAGTAATTTCTCTACTTTTTTTATTAATTCCGTAGCCATTTCTTCAAATTTAAGTATTTTCGTGAATTTTTTTTGTATTATACTCTTAAAGACGTGTATCATTCACTTTTGATATGATTTTAGGTGTCCTTAACGTTAAACGTTAATAAAATAGTCATTTTAAGAGAATTTTTTAATTTCTTTTTCTTAACATCAACTTTTGATCATCTACTGTGAAAAAAAAAAGTACGGCGCTATAGCTGCCCATGATCTTAATAAATTTTCCAGTATGTGTAGTTTCTAAAAAGGTATAACAATGTATACTTTTAAAGCAACATTATGTTACTAGGAGCAAGAACGTTTATCAAGGTCAAAATTTAGATTTTTCAAGTAATGTTAAAAATAGTTGTAAAACTCGCCTTAATGATTTTATTCTATCAAGATACTTTACAAAAAAACTAACAGGCCACTAACTAGGATATTCAGAATGAAACCAAGTTGTTTAAAAAAAAAGAATTTAATGAAAAACTTAAACTAAATGTTCAAAATGTCTTCCGCCGGCAGCAATGCATGCTCGGCAACGCCTAATAAAAGATCTTTTAATCCGACGCGCATAACCAGCTTCTTCAATTTTACGAGCTGCTACTTGAATGCGCGTACGCAATTTTGTCAAAATAGGTAGAATCTTCTCTCATCTGCCGCAACAAAACGTTACTCTAGCAGCCCAGTCCCTCGGCATTAATGTTTGAACCCTTTGGTAATGATAGGGATACAATTCGTGCCTCTTTAAAATTCTGTGTACAGAATGATGTTCGCCGTGAAATAGCACTTATGGACGTACCAGGGTCCTCTTCGACTATTTCTAGTACTTCGTCTGCATTGTGTCGTTGAGGTCGTCCTGCGCTTGTCCCGCCTATGCCACTTCCCGGAAATCGTCCTTCCATAAATGCATTATGTACTCTGATGAAAACACGGTAATCAGGGTTTCGCGCATTTGGATATCTTTCGCGATAAACACTAGCAGCTCCATTGGCGTTGCCATTACATTCACCGTAAACGAAATGCATGTTTGCGTATTCGGCGGGCGTGTATTGTTGAGGCATAATACACAAATTTCACAAAAACTTCTTCAAACAACAAGTCCAATCGATAGCAGAAAACGAAGTCCGTAAATGTTTGCAAAGTTGTCAGTATCACCACGTTAACAAGTCCAAATCACAAGGCAAATCAAAGTCCGATATTAGAAAGCAGTAACAAATTGACGAAACTAATGAAAACAAAAAAAACTGGAGGAACTAAATTCTTTTTTTTTAACAACTTGGTTTCATTCTGAATATCCTAGTTAGTGGCCTGTTAGTTTTTTTGTAAAGTATCTTGATAGAATAAAATCATTAAGGCGAGTTTTACAACTATTTTTAACATTACTTGAAAAATCTAAATTTTGACCTTGATAAACGTTCTTGCTCCTAGTAACATAATGTTGCTTTAAAAGTACACATTGTTATACCTTTTTAGAAACTACACATACTGGAAAATTTATTAAGATCATGGGCAGCTATAGCGCCGTACTTTTTTTTTTCACAGTAGATGATCAAAAGTTGATGTTAAGAAAAAGAAATTAAAAAATTCTCTTAAAATGACTATTTTATTAACGTTTAACGTTAAGGACACCTAAAATCATATCAAAAGTGAATGATACACGTCTTTAAGAGCATAATACAAAAAAAAATTCACGAAAATACTTAAATTTGAAGAAATGGCTACGGAATTAATAAAAAAGTAGAGAAATTACTAAAAAAGTATAAAAGTCTATGCCATTACCATATGGTTGACAACCCTAGCAAAATGATATGATTTTCTTATAGCCTCACATCCGGAGGAACTTCAGTTTACGGTTTATCCATTCATTACGGGAGACCCTGTATACTGTTGATATGCCTTTTTAAATAAATAAATAAATAAATCATCAAAAATTAGCGAACATGAGCATCAATTAGAGGGATGGCAAATTGCAATTCTACAAACTCGCACTGACAAACTTAAGTCTGCGCCACGCGCCGCCGGCCGCCGCGCCGGTGTAAAATAGCCACTGAAGCGCGCGTCCCCTTTTTTTTTTTTTTTTTTTTTTCCGTGCGGAAATCCTCATGGATACCCACCCCGCGGCCAGCGGGGCAGGTTATGTCGGACTCTTACCGACTAAAACCGCACGCCGTCTAGGGTCTTCTGACGCCAGGGTGTAAGGTGGCCCAAAGAGCATTTCCCTCGCACCCCGGCTTGACCCGGGCCATCTCCGGATTCGAGATGGTCCCCTCGGGTTTGGGAACCGCGTGGTTCCCGTCATACCCCCGGAATAGGGGGGGGGGGGGGCGCGCTTACGCGCGCCGCCGCCTCGGCCTGCTTCTGCTAGGGTGACAGGCGGCTCCACCCGTCACCCCCAGGCCAGCGCTCATGGAGGACGGAGGTCGTTAGACCTTAGGCGTCCGCGCCCGCCGCCGTTCGGGAGAGCTCTGTGCAGCCTCTCCCGAACCCTTTCCGCCGCCTCCTTCTCGAGCATGACTTGCTCGCAGAAGGAGGCGGCGGCCGACCACGCGTCCGCACTCTGCACCATCGCTGCGATCAGCACCGGCAGTGTGAGGACTCCCACCCCGAGGGCTGCCAGGAGGGCCTGTCGCGGCACCTCCCACGCCGGACACTCAGCCAGCGTATGCAGCCCTGAGTCCTCGTCCGCATCGCAGTGCCGGCACTCGGGCGTTGGCTCCTTCCGAATCAGACACAAGTGATCCCCGAAGGACCCCTTACCAGAGATCACCTGCGTCAGCCGGTACGAGAGGCCCCCGTGAGGCCTCTCCAGCCAGTCCTCCATGACGGGTCTTACCGCCGCTATAACGGCGTGCCCCGCGCTTGGTTGCCCAAGTCGGTCCTTCCACTCCACCACGGTATCCCGGCGGAGCTGGGCGTGGACGGCCTCGATTACTCGAGGCTCCGGGTCCAGTCCCCGCTCCTGCGCCTCCTTTCGCCACCAATATAGGCGCGAAAGGGCTCTCGCCTCCAGGTCCCACGGTGGAGTCCCGGCAAGGAGACTCGCCACATCGAAGGAGATCGTGCGGTACCCCCTGATGACCCTGACAGCCATAACGCGCTGTGGCGCTCGCAGCGTGCGCCAGTTACGGCTATTCAGGGCCTCCGTCCAGATCGGGCACCCGTACAGGGCCATGGACCGCACGATCCCCGCGTAGAGCCTCCTGCAGGAGTCATCCGGCCCCCTCATGTTGGGCAACAGCCTCGCCAGAGCGTTAGCCGTGCCCTTCAATTTGAGGGCCAGCCTTCGGAGATGCTCCCCGAAGTCCCATCGGCCGTCGAGCACGAGCCCCAAATATTTCATTTGGGGCTCAATGCCGATGGATATGCCTCCCACATCGATGCTGGATCCCGCTGGTGGCACGCTCCGAGGCCCATGGAAGAACAGAGCCTCGGTTTTATGCAGAGCCACCTCGAGACCCAGCTGCCGGATCCGACCCACGACTTGGGCAACCGCGGTCGTGGCCTTCAGGGTCGCTTCGCTGTGAGACGCCCCGCACGCCGTCACTAGCGTGTCGTCCGCGTAACACGTGACGGCTGCCCCGTCCACGAGCTCACCGCGAAGCACCCAGTCGTAGCCGATATTCCACAGGAGCGGCCCCAAGACCGATCCCTGCGGAACACCGCACGACATTTCCCGCCTGCCGAGACCGGTAATGCTCGGGTAGATGACGGCTCTCTCCGACAAATACGTCCCGACTATGCGGCGAAGGTAGTTAGCTATAAATTGGTAGCGCTATATTTAAGCGGAACTATAAATAAAACATGCAGCTCGGAAAATATGAATATAATAATGACAGAACTATAAACAGCAAAAACAGTAGAAAATAATAACCATGGCAACCGCCACACAACCCCCCCCTTGAGACCGTCTCTACGGGCGATAATAGTCGGGGAACCGTACTCTACGGCCCGACCGTGTCGTCCTGATGCTACCTCCTATAAGGCATCAGGTGACTTGGTGGTGGGTGAAATTGGGTGTGACGGATATGTGCAGAGCTGATTTTGAATATGTGGTGATGAGTGAATGAGTGTGTTGTCTGAATTGCTGAGTGTGTAGGCTGGCTTCAAGCGGTTAATCGAAACAGAAACAATTTTACCCTTAACCATCACGTGGAAAAATTTATCTCCGCGTTGCGTGACTTCATATGGCCCAGTGTAGGCAGGTTTCATCGATCCCGAGGTCTCATCCCTAATGAATACCCGGCTGGATGATAGGAGATCTTTATGAATAAAAGTAGGCCTACTACCGTGCCTGGCTGTGGAAGATGGCTGTAAGCGTTTGGCGAACATTCTCAAACGTGCGACATAATCGGTCAAGCCGACCGTATCGTCAATTTGAATCGTCACTGTTCAAAAACCTTTCCGAGGTAGAAGCACTTCGTGATACACGAGCGCCTCCCTAACGCAACTCCAGGGCAAGGTGTTGAACGCGTTGGCGATGTCCAGGGACACCGCCAACATCACCTCACCCCGGGCAACTGCATCCTTCGCCAGAGCCTTCACGCGCATGATGGCATCCACGGTGGAGCGCCTCTGCCGGAAGCCGTACTGGCCATCCGACAGGTCCGGCCCCACTCTGGAGAGGTGCTCGACGAGGCGCTTCGCGATCACTCTTACAAAGAGCTTGCACACCTCGTCGAGCAACACTATTGGCCGGTATGCGGACGGTGAGTCCGCCGGGCGCCCCTCCTTTCGGATGAGGACCAGCTTCCCCGTCTTCCACAGTCTCGGAAACTGGCCCCGCTCCAAACATGCGCTGAAAAGCCCTCTCAGTCGGGGCCCGAGAGCATCGTCGTCTAGAGCCAGGACCCACGCCCGGCCTGGAATGCCGTCGGGTCCCGGGGCGGTGTTCTTGGCTTTGAGCCTTCGCACCGCCAGCTCCAGTTCTACCCAAGCGACCTCGGGTACGTCGTCGTCATCCACGCTGGGCGCCACAGGCGACCGAGGCGGAGTCATTTGCGGCGGAACTTGTTCCACCGCCCTCGCTGGGAACAGGGAGCTAACCACTCCTCCGAGGAGATCTGGCTGGAGACACTGGGTCAACGGCGGGGCCCAGGGGCGCAGCTTGCCCCGCACCATGCGATAGGGCCGCCCCCACGGGTCCCGCTCCAACGTCTCCAACAGCTCGCGGCGGGCCTCGGCTTTGGCCCGCCTTATCTCCACTCGGAGGGCCTTTCGGGCCTCCCTGTATTCCGCGTATAACTCCGCCTGTCGGGCCTCCGCATCTGCGGGGCGGCGACGCCTCCTACGGAATCGGGCCCACCGGCGGTGTGTGATCACGCAGGCTTGACGCAGCCTCGCGATCTCCATCGACCACCAGTAGACCTGACGCCTCGGATTATAGGGCGGAGCCCTAGGCATCGCCGCGTCGCAGACACGGGTCATGGCCTCCCGGAACCACTCCGCTTCATCTTCTACGTCGACAGGCCTGTCCGGCGCAGGGGCCCAGGCCTGTACGATGGCGGCTTCCAGGAGGAGCTCCCGATCTAGTCGCTTAAGCGCCCAGCGTGGCGCCTGAGGAGCCGGTGTGACCGGCGCAGCGTTTGCAGGGGGGGAGACATCAAACCGAATGTATCGGTGATCCGACTTTGTCTCCTCCACGACGACGCGCCAGTCCTGGACACGGTCGAACAACAAGGGGCTCGCGAACGAAAGGTCCACGATGGAACTGCCCCTGGAGGTCACGAACGTGTCCTCGGCTCCCCGATTGAGGAGAACTAGACCGGATCTGTCGGCCCAGTTCTCCAATGCCGTGCCCCTTGGATTCGTGTACCGGGAACCCCAGGCCTGTGACCAGGCGTTGAAGTCCCTGAGCACCAGAACCGGATGGGGTTGGCAGGCTCTGACGACGACGGACAGCTGTACGAGCCATCGCTCGTACGCGTCTATCCCCACGCCTCGGCTAGGCATGTAGTATGCGGCCACGACCGCTATTTCGCCCACCAACGCCGCAATGCAGCCGGGTCCCCTTGCCAGAACAACAAGGGGAGGGGTGCCGGCGGCGGCGTTGTGGACCAGTGCCGCCTGCCCATCCACGTCGGTCTCCCAAGCGGGCCCGAGAAACCGATGCGTGTACGGGTCGGCGACAGCAGCTACATTTATGGACCACTGTGCCATGCTCTGGAGCAGAAGGGCCTGAGCATAGGCACCGTGGCCCACATTCACCTGCAGGATGCGGAGTTGGGGATCCATTATGGAACCCCCACTTCCCGGCTTCGACTCTCCTTCGGTACAGGCCTTGCTACCAACCCTATGGTCAGCCGGCTTGCCCCCCGCTGCACACCTGAAACAGTGCAGCGGAGCCCCGCACTCGCCGGCTTTATGACCGGGTTGACCACAGCGGAAGCAGCGGTCACCGACCATCACCTCCGCCGTGCACTGCACCCCCACATGGCCAACCGCCAGGCACCTGAAGCACCTGGTCGGTCGGGCCTGCAGGAGCCGTGCCTGCACCCTCAGGAAGCCTCCTACCAGGAAGCTCCGCCCATCGGCAACCTTTTGAGCCGCCGCGATAGGGCAGCCGACAACTGCTGCCCCCTGTCCACCGCGGCCGAAGCGTATAGCTCCGACCTTGACCGTGTCAGGGGAGCAGCCTCCGGCCTCCGCCACAGCGAGCTTAAGCTCCTCTACCGTGACGGAGTCCTCCAGGCCCGTTATGCGCACTTCTGCGCATTTAATGGGCCTGGACACCCGGACGTCAGCTGCATCCAGCGACTCCCTGAGCTTAGCCGCTAGGGCATCAGCCTTGGGGCCACTGGTGGCGCCGGGAACCTCGAGAAGCCGGGCTCCCGTCCGTGTGCTTTTGCACTGGACACCCGGGATCTCGAGGGCCTTCAGGTCTACGTTGGCCTTCACTCGGGCCAACACCCCAACACCTCGGCATACCCCATGCCTCTCTCCGCAGCTTCCGCCGTCAGGGTGACGACGACTGCCGCAGATCGAGGGGCACGGAGCTTCCCCGGCGCTCCTTTCGCGGCGGCGGCAGCGGCACTCCTGGCCTTTTTGGCTGCCTTTTTGTTGGCCTTCCGCCTCTTTTTAGCGGCTCCGGCTACCTCCCACTCCCCAGCTGATCGGGGCTGCGTGGGAGAGGCTGGAGCCACTGCTGGGGCTGGGGCTGGGGCCTGGGCTGGGGACGTCTTCCCTTTGCCCTTGCCCTTGCCCTTCCCTTTGCCCTTCCCCTTACCCTGAGCAGGAGGGGGGGGAGCCGGTTTCGACTGGGACGGCTTCGGCTGGGACGGTACCACAGCCTGACGGCTCGGACCCGCCTTTGCCTTGGCCGCGTAGCTGACCGGTGGCGCCAGAGGCGGTCGGCGGGTGGAGTCCAATACGGCCTCCATCCGACTCAACATACGCTCCTCGAGCGCCACCATGTATGCCATCCACGGCTCCTGCGGCTGAGCCTCAGGCCGTGTCGGCTTCGCGTCCGGCGATGCCGGTTTCCGCGCAGGGAGTTCCGGCTGCGCCGGTTGCTCCGGTTGCGCCGGCTGCTTCGCCCGTGAAGAGCGAGTAACTCGCGTCGGCTGAACCGGTTGCGCCGACTGCGCCGGTTGCTCCGCCTGCGCAGCTTTCCCAGCCGCGCTCGCCATCTCCTTGCGAAGCTCCTCGATAGACGCAGCCAGCCGTGCCACCTCGCGATGGGATTCGGCTAGCCGCTTCTCGAGGGCCTCGTTTTCGGAGGCGAGTCTGCACATGACGTCCAGCATCTCCTCCTGCTCAGGGTTTGGCTTCCCCCTGTAGGACTGGGCTATCCTGACCCTGAGCCCCTCCACCAGGTCTCGGGTCTTTCCACCCCCGCTCGGTGCTGATGCCGTTGAGGTGGTTGGCCTCGGTAGCGACGGCTTTTCCGCACTCTTGGGGACGGTCCGGTCGACTAGCCCAGCCCCTATGCCTCCTCCTCGGGTCCTTTGGCTTGGCCACCTCATCGCCGCTCGAGGACGAAGACTCGACCGACCCGGTCCGGATGTTTTCCCAATCCGAGTCGGTCGCCTTGGAGGGCTTGCGCCATCTGCGCTTCCTCTCCACTAAGCTTGCCCGACGGGTCTGCTTTGCAGCAGATCCCGACGGGCCGCTCTTCCCACTTCCCTCGCTTGCGGTGTCGAATTTCTCCGACACCGCCGCGGTGGGGGGCGTGAACTCCACGCCGTGGTGCTGCGCGGCCTTCGCGCAGACTGTTTCGCTAGGGGGAGGGGGTTTTATAGGTTTAAGATTCTCCATATAATTCCCACGAGTAGAGACGAATTAATAGCGACCTCCCGGGTGACGCTCATTCCAGGAGGCGGGGTAAATACTAACAGAGGGCCCCAGGTGTCTGTAGGTTTTTACGACTTCGCTGTCGGGTCTTAAAGTCTTTTCCTTGACGCGGGCCGGCCAATTAAGGCAAGCCCCACGTTCCCCCAGGTCACGACTACCCGAATGTGGCTAGCACTCAGGTCACGGTCGATCACCAGGGGGCTACGCGACGCGGGTGGACAGCCAACCCACCCAACTCCGACGGTGGCACAGAAGCCAGTCAGCCCCTGCGTGAGCAGTGGGCCAACCCGTCCCTGATCCCTATGGATCCATTCGTGTCTCCCATGTCCCCTCCGATGGACAGAGGGATACCGGGAGAGACGACCGCGAGCCTTGAAGGCCCGCCATACCACGACCCCTCCCTAGGTCAGCTAGCCCTGAAAAGGGCTGTTGATGTCGCCGTCTCCCATTTCCCCTCTAAAGGGGTACTGGAAGCGGCGACCGCGGACCTTGCAGGTCCGCCATACCACGACCCCCTCGTGCAATGGGGTCCGCTGATTGACGTCAGCCGTCGACGGCAGACTCCCACCCTGGGGGGAACACACTGCCGCCTCCGTTCGCCAGAGTGCACCACGTGGAGGTCTCAACCTAGCACCCCAAGCGCGCGTCCCCTGGCGTCGTCGCTATAACATACCCGCAATGCCGCTATAGAAAGCTCAGCGGATTATGTGACTTCGTCGGCAACTTAACAAGCTTTCTACAAGGATTTCCGCACGAAAAAAAGGCTCTTTAAAGCCCATGAAAATGTTTTCCAACTTGTAGGTCTTATTACAAACTGTTATAATGAACGTCATTATGACTTCTAGTTAACGAAGGAAGCTTAAGCGATTCACATTGGACACATTATGCGTCAGTAGTTGTTTTCTTTTTCGTGCGGAAAGCGTCATGGATACCTCCCCCGGGGCCAGCATGGCAGCTTATGTCGGACTCGTACCGACTGCAATTGCACGCCGCGCCGTCTAGGACCTTCTGGCGCCCCGGGGTATAAGGTGGCCCAGTGGGCATTTCTCTCGCACCCAGGCTTGGCCCGGGCAATCTCCGGGTTCGAGATGGGCTCCTCGGGCTTGGGAACCATGGTGTCCCAGTCATGCCCCTGGGAAAGGGAGGAGGGGCTTTTTCACACGTCGCCGCTTCAGTTTGCTTCTGCCAGCTAGGGTGACAGGTGGCTCCACCCGTCACCTCCAGGCCTGCGCTCATGGGAGCACGGAGGTCGTTGCGTCAGTAGCCTGGCTGGGATTTTTTGGATGTGTTGCATGTGTCTATGGCCGCACGTCTGTTAAGATAACATCATGATAAATCCGTCGATTCAAGTTAATCGATAAAGTTACCATTCGCAAAATTTAAATGTTATACTTATACTCTCTGTGCGGGAACGTAGGTACTATTCTTACGGACTAATATTAGATACGATATAATATATAATTGTTTTATTTTTTTGGTGTGGGGATCTACACTGACAATACGCCGGAAGGTATACCTTCCGGGATATAATTAACTACATTATACAGTCCAGTATCATATCCGGTCCGTCAATTGGACACATATTCCTAAGCTTTTTCTGAGAACCTGAAATAGCAATGTGTATTTTCATAGATATAAAGTATAGGTGATAAGATTAGAGCCAGCCATTAACGATACTTTCTGTATTAACATTCTCATAAAGTCAATGAAATTTTAAAGCTATTCCTAATGATCTTTTGATTGTCCTGGATGAACACTTTTTCCGATAAAAAAAAAATCTTTGTCATAACGTGCTGCGTCTCAAGTCAATCAGATTCAAATGAGCTTCTTATCCGAACACAGGGCCTAGAATCCCTGTAGACCCTGTAGGCCCTGGAGCAACCTTCAGAGACCGAACACCGTAGAGGCCGTCTGCCCCATATCCGAGTAATACCTTTCATAACTAAAATCTTATTCGAATATTGAAACATTTTCTCTGTATATCCCTTTCCCGAAGACTTTCCAACGGTCACAATCTCTACATCCACTACTGGGTGAAACTAGTCTGTATACTCGTATATAGGTCGGGTAACTTAACTACGGTTTGAGGTCTATTCATCAATATTAAATAACTAATTGGATTGTCACTTTAGAGAGTTAGTGCGATGGAAAGAACAGATATTATTAAACAAACAGTTGTCGAATATTTTGATTACATGCCGGCAACGCCACTGAGATTGAATTGTTTTAAAAGACATAATCATCCTTATTATAAATAAAAAATGATGGCTAATTTTTAACGATAAGTTTTCATATGATGGCGTAAGACTGGTAAGACTTGCCCTTTATTACAATAAAATTACAATTACAATTAGGTATTGTACGCACGTATGAATCGACAAACATAGGTAGAGAATAATAATAAACATTTAATAAAATAAAGCGCCTGCTTAGTAATGCAAAATATAGTTAATAATATAAAGTCATATAGAATATTGCCTAATACATCGCCCTCAACAAGATGTTCAGCCTAGTCAACCTCAACTGCAAACCGATACCTGCAGCTGATTGGCAGAGAAAACTCTGGTGCAGGCCGCCCCCCTTGCCTGAAAGTGTCCCTTTAGCTCACCATCAGAAGGTGAGGTGAAGTCATATTAACGTGCTCAACATAAAAAAATACCGAGCATCTTGAAAACTGTTTGCAAAAGTGTGAGCACCGACAATTTTACTTCTAAACAACGGAGTATATATATTGCCACTGTAGAGAATTCGCCAAGGGTTAAGTAAGTACGCTGTAATGACAATAGTAGTGCCTATAGGTTTCGTATTGATGAACACCGTTACTGGCAGGCAGGTTCTTTGTCACGTTGCTTTGCTGTGCCAAAGTGCCGTACTCAAATTAATATGTGTCCGGCGTAATGATTAGCATCGCATTAGTATGTGCCACTGGGTATGTTTGCCGAGCGTTCGACTGCTAAAATATTTGACTAACCGCACTTTGACGGACTGAAATGAAGGTTCACTGCGCCATCTCGGAATCGTATGTCTAAAATTCTGTGTGTGCCTTTAATGATATACTTTATTATAATGCCCGAGTCCTCAGGAAGAAGAGCGAGAGTCCGCATAAGATGAACTGTTTTTTTTATTATATATCGGTCACGTCAATATGACTTCACATCACCTGATGGTAAGCTAAAGGTATATTCTCAGGAATGGGATTCACCATTACCAAAACCAATAATGCTTTAGGTAATGGTGGCGCTTTTTCACATCCCGCCGCTTTAAAGGACTTGCTTTGGTTTTTGTAAAAACTTCTATCTTACTAGAGTAATTCCACGACGGAAGAGTTTCGTTCGTCTGTGGTAATACCTACTTACTCTCTTTTTCGACGGCAAGCCCCACAGATACCAGTCCTTTCGGTATGACCCGGTATGTCGGACTAGGACCGATTAAAACCGCACGCAGTCTCGGGTCTTCAGACGCCGGGTGTAAGGTAACCCAAGAGACATTTCTCTCGTACCCCGGCAGAACCAATTCTCGTAATGAAATATTATTTTTAAAACTCAATTCCGATCTCGCAGACCTAAAGAGGAAAGAGAATACCAATTTCCTTTCATTCCCATTACAATGCAAATAAACACTTTGTATACGAAAGTTGACGCTCAGTACCTAATTTCGCTTACTAATTTGATTGAAATATATGTAGAAAAATTATACCTAAGTACTTATATATTAATGCGACTTGTAAGCGCTGCCTGCAACCATCCTGTCTGCTGATAAATTTAAAGCATCGTTTGCATATAAATAATTGTATTATGTTAACTACGGTAGACCAGTTTCGGCTCTAGTGGTCTATAAAGTTCTATACCAATATAATCACGATGTCGTCTGATATTTGGACGAATCAATGTTCATTGACCAATACTACTTAGTAGGATATACTTAGGTGTATGGGGGCCCCTCAAGAACTTCGAGGTCCAAGCTAACCTCACCTGCAGGCCTATACAAATGCTGTTTGACAGGATTGTATTGTGGTTCTGACGCAAACTTTCTCCCGGGTTTAGGGATCAGATGACAGTGATGCACCTGTTAACTTAAGTCGAAAATGTATAATAAAATGAATTGTTTTTGTGGAATTCTAAATATTATTGCCATTGAAACTGCTGGCACGCAATCGCGCGGCGTAACTATTTGCTGTTTCATGGGTCGTGGGTATTAAAATTGTTAGGAAACGATGAGTTACCTAGGTATTACATTACCAACAAATGATACGCTTCTAATCGAATGCAGTTAACAAAATTACAGTTTAGGGACTGTGCTCAATGTATAATTACGACCCACTACGTTTGGATGCGGCAGAGTGACGCGAAGCATTTTGTCAACAGCCCTGCAGCTAGCGTGACCGCCAAGCGTTGGTATAGTATGTAAATGAAGCGCATACATGAGCTTTAAGTGCTTTTGCACTTTCGATATTCTGTGAAATTAGTGTCTATTACCGTACTCTTTTAGTTATTAGTTTTCAAATTTATGCATGCGCATCGATCATAGCATTTTTTGAACTTAACGTAACACACAATACTAAAAGTATCGTGTGTTCCAAACGTTTTTACCAATTCGCTTGGGTGGTCTTGGCGTTGCAGAACTTTGGAAGTGAGCCTACCGCGTTTTTGGCTTTGATTCTCAGCACTGAAGTCCTAATGGTCAAATTGTTCCTTAGACATGAAAAAACTGCAAAGTCCTATCAGTATCAGTTTTGCTACGACGATCAATCAAATCAACCAAACAAACCACAAGGACAAACGGTGAACAAAGCTGATATAGAGTTAAATAAGGATTACTTTACCTGTGGGCAGCTGGCAGTTAATTTAATATACATGTAGGTACGGTATATTCTTGTGTGAGGGATGCCACAAGCCTAACAATGCTTCAACAAACACAAATTTTCACATCGAATATAGTGTATTATATACTAACTGTTGTACATAGTTATGTAGGTATTCGCATACCTATATAACTATGTTTCTATTAGAAAACATAAAAAGCATATTATTTTTATTCAAGGCCAAATGGCAAATCAACGTCTTAAGGTGACAGTTATTTTTAGTTCATTATTTAACCGTTTCATATGATAAATTAATTAAATGCTAGCTTAAACGATTATAATATTTAATGTAATAGTCACAATGTCATGTTGACGGTGGCGAAAGCTGTCATTGGCGGGGACACCAGGCCCATTGTCTTGTCGCTGAGTCATAGGCGGCGCACGCACAGCTATTTTAGTACGCTATGCGTAGGCAGCGTATTATGCTTTCCTTGTCATTTGCCTCTCAGACCGCTGAGAGACACTCGGAAATGCTAAACTACCTATTTATAAATCTCCGAATTGTAAAAACAGTGATCTTATCATCTGTCTGTAGAGCAACGTACCTATTCAGCTGAAAAAATGTAAAGTGCCACCAGCGTACCAGATGTTATTTGCGGTGTCGAGGTGAAAATAAATTATCATAGAATTTAGGTTCAATATATTTAGATGAAACAACGTTATTATTTATAGTCATTCAAATTGACTAAGTACCTTTAGGAAGAATCCCACATATAGGTCTACGGGTTTTCCCTAAACTGCAATTGATAAAAACAAAGTGAATGCATCTTTTTGCTTTTATCGTCAATTAAGGTACTGTGCCTGATGAAGGCCCATCTCCTTTTAAAGCCCACTTTAAAAAAATAGAAGTTCCAATGGCCAGAACATTTTAAAATTTCGCGGGAATCTTGTGAATGCGTTTTTAAACGAAAGGCAAAAGTCATCACATGTATTGTGCGCGCCAATTTTAAACACAGCTGTCAGTTGTCAGTGTGGCTTGAAGCAGTGCACGTGTTTTAATCTCAATCACCTAACTATTTTTATTTTTTTGCAACAAAATACAATAATATCTCAATTTGCCTTATTACAGCTTATTATTAATAATATTGACATCTAATTCAAGCTTAGTTATAATGTCTACCGGTGAAATTACATTTTTAATTGTAGTTTTAATGTCGTATGAGAAAGTTCCATAAGATGGTCCACGGCATGCCTACCAAACAAGGCCCAGCCCTTTCTTCACACTATTGAATATAGTATTTGATATGTAATAAATTACAATTAAAAGAAATTTAAAGTTTTCCACTTTTCTATTCCTAACTGTCTTAATTAAAATAATAAGAAATAAAAAAATAACTTCAAATTTGCGTTAAAATTACGATTACAGTAATTACACCGATTGTTACGCATAATATGGCCCACATTTGAAAATTTGTAACCTATTAGAAGATATTGCTAGTATTATATTGTTACAAACAAATGACACAGATTTTCAAAATATTATGTCACTATAAATTTTAGTGTTGATTTTTTGTTTTATAGCCATTTTAAGTTTCTATGGACATAAGAAGGCCCGGGGTCAGGTTTTGACTGATTAATTCAGACTAAGGACTCAATTTTAGTTACAACTGCACACTAAGTATATTTTGATAAAATAAGTATTTCGCTTATCGTGATATTACACAGATATTCATTAATTCATAACGGGCTTTCTTAAGCTACTAAGGTCCTAAGACGGCCCATTGCCTATGTTTTACAAATCAGACATTTTCTCAAAATTGCAATCACATTAAAAAGAATGTTTTTATTGAAAATGTTTCATAAATATACCCTTTCTTATATTGCAACTAGTTTTTTGTTTTAACTCCTTTGTTTATTTAATTAATAATGTTTAAAAATTAGGTGGGCCTTATTCGGCGTCTGTACCTTATTTCTCGAATGCGTCATACGGTTCCAAATATTATTTTAAAGTGGCCACTTCGAAACTTGATGAAGGAATTCTGATCCAGATACCTATAGTGTGATGTTGGTTTGGCCTTGGTGTGCCACAGGGTTATTAAGATATCTTAACTTGTTTCTCGTGTAGTTAATAGCGACTAATAGCTGTCAATGTCACATTGAAGAACAAGGAAGGCCGTTTTAGGTCTTACATTCACTCAATACGACCACGCACCCCTTCATGCGTTGGAGCTTAACTCCAAAGCATGAAGGGGTGCGTGGTCCGGAACCCACGGAACCCACGCATTGCACTTTGAGATTACATTAGGATGAAATGCAACAAAATTATTAACAAAAGTATAATTACAATAGGAAGTGAAAGGTGAAAGGAATAACTATGTACAAATAAAAGTTTAGGTGTCGAAGAATTCCTCCCCATCGATGTCGACTGGTAACGTACTCAAAAGGCTGGCGGCATTATCACGTTGGATGGCAAAGCTGATTCTTTGTGCAAACAAAAAAGAAGCCAGCCCTTTGGTCACGTGAAGCGTCGACCAGTTGCTTTGCGATTTCTTTATAAAGCGACCGTGCGCTCGGACCCCACGAACCTAATGTTTCGACCCCAAACGGCTCAAAGATAATATAGGTAGTTGTTAATTAAATTGTTACAAAATATTTAGGGCAGGTTTTATACATTCTTCAATATTGAGATGAAATCAAGTTGAGTCAGATAAAATCCAGTTATTCACTGAGTGCTTGTCGTGTTTCTCTCTGTGATGCAAACCGCTGTTAGCGCTCAGCGCTAGATTATCCGGTGCAAGCCTTTAATGCTCGAAATAATGGACATGACATGACGTTTTGTTTTGCGCGATCATTGCTAGATTCTCGAGCACAAACTGTGAAGATATACCTACCAAGTACCTATCTAGTTTGTTTACTGTGAGCATTCGATAGATAGAGAAAGATTTTCTTGCAAGTGTTTGCAATGCTTTGGTGCCTTCTATACTGAACTGAAGAAGAGTCCTGAGAACTGAGAACCTGAGTTTGTCCTATTTATGAAGTTTGAACCATAAACGGGCAATTACAGTGACCCGTTACTACTTATTACGCCAAATTAGGCAATTAAATAACATTCTATAAAAAGCAAATAATAAAGATATTATGTAAAGTATCTAAACAACTCCAGAGAAATCGCGAAAAAAAACCAAACAAATAAACAACCTTTAACTATTTTTAATATTACTCGTAGCAATAAAACAACGTAAGTATAAATTTCTTATAAAAAGTCATTATAAAAGATTGAATTGAATAGTTCCATTAAGGTGGATTAAGAAAACCTCAGTCATCGTGTGCACTTTTGATTTCGTACGAGTCCTATGCAAGAGCGGCCGTCTGTTCCAAATAACTACTCGTTAGAGAGGCCACAATCGCACGTTTCAGTTCGGTATTCGGAGGCGTATTTACTCAAGCGTCAATGAGTAAAAACTAGTTCATTGAATGCTGCAGAAAAAGCAAAGGCCGTTTGAAGTCATAAAAGTTCAATAATGGATGTGGCAGATTTTATCTTTGAATACTTACTGCCATCGACGGCAGGCTGTCTCTACATGACAGATTTATTCTTTCTAGACATTAATAATGTACAATAATTAAAGCATCTTCACGTTTTGACCATGAATAGTAAAGTAGGTAGGTATATTATGTTACCTATTTACTGTATATTAATACAATGCGAGTGCTACGAATATGAACATTGTATGAGAAAGATGCCTCATCTATCAATTAAACGGTTTTATAGGTTGGCTTGTGATGTAGAGCCGTTGATCGCACGTAGGACGCGTGGTTGTTGACTCGTCGCCTTCACTTCTCAGGTCGTTACCGTGTCGCTTTGGGGCGGTCGATAGGAGGACGGTATAGGTACAGCCGTTTGGTAACGGTCTCTTTTCCTCTGCCAGGACAAGCTTTCAACCTTAAGGTGTAAAACATTGTAACACTAACATGTGGCCTCTTGGTTCTTATCAGAGGTGAATAGGTACGATGTATGATTTCCCCGTATGTTTATATACCTACCTATCTAATTTAAAAGTAACGCCTTGTATTTGCGGCATGTTCAGCTCGCAGATAGAGTCACATCTGCGAGCTGAACACGGTCAACTTGGGCATGCGCTGCCGGCAGAGGTGTGACATAGCACTGTATGGTATTGGTTGTCTGCTGACGCCGCCGCGCCGCGCCGGTGCTTTCTGGCAGTGTTTGGGGTGCGTAAGTTAGAGTTGAGCGGGGCCTAGTGTGTCATGCTGGAGGTGGCCGATATCGCGTAGTATCGTGTTGCGGTACAGTGAGAGCAGCATGGCAGCAACATTGTGTCGCGGTTAGGGCGAGCGCGGTCGATGAGCCCGACGCAGAGGGCAGCACGGAGCCACCGCGGGGGGCGCTCCCGCGGCCCCCTCGCTCTTTTCTCTACCCGGTCTGCTTGCGCACTCTGTATAGCCGCGCCGCGCGCTCACTAATGCGTCATAACGCCATCGAAGTCGACGCGCTTTTCGCCGCTCTAGAACTACACTTCGCGCGCGCCATGTGAACTTATGTGATAACTTATATTCAGACATGAGACGGTTCGGCGTGCTTGAAAAGCTTTATTACGGTTTCCTATGACTTTTGCTGTTAAATATAGTGACTGGTGCCTGTGAGCCGAAAGACTTTAGTGCTACACGAGGTTGGCGCACGTGCTTCGCGTCTGCTTCCTGAAACTGAGTAAGTTTGAAATAGTTTATTTTAAAGTGTGACTGGAACACTGACGTCGATTCGCTGATGAGTCGGTTCTGTGCGCGTTATTTTCGCAGCGTACAGCGGGCCGCGGCGCCGCCGGCCGTCCGGAATGCGGCCTCCGCCCCGCCGTGCGTTGCCGGCGCCGAACGCGCCGCGCGTAGCGTAATAAATAAAGGCGGGGCGCGGCTGCGTGCGCGCGCACCCTCCCGCACTCTCCTCGCCCTCGGGTCATTGACTCGCGACTGTCCGCTACTACCGCGACCGACCAAGGCGACGACGCCGCCGCCGGTGAAGACAACAGTTTTCTGAAGCGGTACAGCGCTCTTGGCCCTAGCACCGCCGCCGGCGCCCCGCGGAAACTTCAATGTCAATGCCGATGCTCAGGAGTAGTGTGTATTAACGGAACTATCACTGCGCCGCGCCGCGCCATATAACATTGATAGGAACTGAATTACTTGTCACACTACTGCGGTTATTCACCCCTGTTTCTGCACCTGGCCTCATGAAATAATACCCCTCGTTTATAGGGGCGCATCACATTCGTGTGTAAAGCAAAATCATTTAGGTACTTTCTCAAAACCGGTTACCAAAATAGCAACCGACCGTTTATTTCCTGTGGACAAGGCAAGCCGATTTGTTCGCTATATACCTACCTAGGATGTCGATCCATTTAACATTCATGTTTAGATGGAAAACGTCTCTACGCATTTATCCGTTTCCTCGTATGTACGAGTACCTAGGTAGGTGTAAGGATAAGGACGCGCCCACGCGCCCGATACAGCCTGTTGTATTTTACCTTTGCTGCTTATACGGGAATAGTCTTAATAATAAAAATAAAATAAAGATTATTTTATTATTAATGGTTTTTTGGTAGTTCGCTTTTGATTGTGAACAAGTTAGGTAGGTAGGTACCTATCTAAGTAAATTGTTTTTCTTTACGTATAGGTAAAAGGAACCTACCATAGTCACTAACTTAGGTACCTATCAACTAGGTACCTACCATAAGGCGCCTAGTTGATAAAACAAAATATTGAAAGGTACCTAGTACGAAGTTAACAACATTTTGTAGGTACAAAAACATGCAGACTATGTTCAAAGCTCATGTTCTTGGCAGCTCCGTTATTTTATCAGCATTGGAAGTTTCGTGGAACGCTAAAAATAAAATGTTGAACTTCCCGGTTGAATGGCGTCGCTTCGGCGGTAGAGTGCGGGGGGAGCGGCAGGCAGCCATTGCCCTCGCCTGGTTTGTTTACAACTTATGCCTTGGGATCGATGTGATACTATCTACACCCTCTGCATTCATCATAGGGTACATAATCGTACGCAGCCCGCGGTGGGTGCGACCCCTGCGCTCGCACCATCTGCGCACACGATTAAAATAAACTGACAACGTTAGATAGTTAGCATAAAAAGAGCGTCGGGTATGTGGCCAGGTGCAAGCAATGCAACCCTCATAATTTACGAAGGTGTGCCTAGTGTTAGGTCAGTTATTGGTATGAAATGGCGCGGCCGAGGACCTCGTGGCCTCGAGCCAATGACCAGCTCGCCTTGCGGGCCTCTCGGTACAAGAACGAACTTCGTTAAAATCAACGTGTTACTCACGAGTCACGACGGGTTTATGATATCAACTCGAAAATACCTTGTACGTTTCGTAGGTAGGTACCTACCTAATAACCATATTCACTGATTTTTTTTTATGATGGTTCTTTCCAATAAACGAGTTTTACGTTTCGTCTGATGATAATATAATGAGTCGCGATGAAGTATTATGGTAGGTAGGGGTAGGTACAGTAAAATTATTTGAAACGAGGGTAATTGTAGGTAAACATCGTACCGCTTCAACAAGTTGCGGGCGGTCCCAGACTAGACTGCGCACGCAGCTGACGCAGCCCTAGCCTCTATGTACTCTAGGCTAGGGTTAGTAGGTGAAGCATTTCATTATGGTATCTATAAAAATTTAATTTCTTAAAAACATTAGTAATAATAACATATGATTAAAAATAACTAAGTAGTATACCTACACTCGAGAGCAATGAATCCGGGTCACTTAAAGAATGTTAAAAATCTCGGAAACTAAAAATGATAGGTTAATGCAATAAATTGTATTTAATAGACAATGTAATACTCCTTAAATGAAAGTAAAAAAAATATGAGTCACCATACATTTTATTAACACAAAATTACATAAAGAAAAAAACTGCTGATCTCTCCTTAAAACAAAAATAGGAAACATGAAATTTTTGAACTTTATTACGATTTTCTTGAATTTTAATACTTCGTATTGCCTCCTCGTGCTTCCATTACTGCGTTTACGCGGTTTGGCATGCTGTACACCAAGTTCCTTATACGATTTTGGGGAATATTCTCCCATTCCTCTGTGAGAGCAATTTTGAGCTCACGAAGCGTGATTGGGGGAGGGTTTCGTTGTTTTACGCATCTGCCTAGCTCGTCCCAAGCATGCTCGATCGGGTTGATATCCGGGCTGCGCGCTGGCCACTCCATACGAGTAATGTTCATCTCTTGAAGGTAGTCATTCACAATCCTACCTATATGAGGTCGGGCATTGTCATGCATAAATATAGCATCCTCACCTAAATTGACCATAAATGGACCAACGTGATCATTGAGGATTTCTTCCACATATCTTACGCTAGTTAAAGAGCCGTTTTCTATGATCACCAGCTCTGTGCGACTTTCAGAAGAAATTCCGGCCCACACAAGTACAGACCCACCACCGTAGGCTACTTTTTCTTCGATGCATGCTTGCTTGAATCTTTCCCCTGGTCTTCGATACACTCTGTGTCTTCCATCGTGCTTGTAGAGCATAAATTTTGATTCGTCGGAGAACATAACTTTTGACCAATCTTCAATACTCCAATTTACGTGGCTCTGGGCATATCTTAGTCTCGAAATACGATGCCCACGCTCCAGTTTAGGGCCGTTTGCAGGTCTAAGGGGTTTTAAGTTAGATTCAGCAAGCCGACGTCTTACTGTCCATGCACTTGGGTTACTTCCTCCGAGGCGTCGAAACTGATTGGTGAGTTCAGTTCCTGTGAGAAAGCGATTTCGAAGCATGGTGTTCACCAAGTATCGGTCTTCTCGTGCTGTGGTACACCTGGTTCTGCCCGTTCCTGGTCTGCGTAGGTTAGAACCAGTTTCTTCGTAACGTCGGAGAACTCTTTGTACTGTTGACAGCGACACACCGACAGTCCTGGCTGTATCGCGCTGACTCCGGCCGGTTTCCAGCATTGTAAGTATTCTGGTGCATTCTTCAGGCGTAAGCGACATAATTTCAGCTTGAATAATGAATATAGAGCACTATCAACATGGTTTATGTACCCACATAAATGACAGATTACAAACAAAAGCAAAACCAAATGCTGTAATTTCGTAGTTCCATCTTCGAAAGTGGCCCTTTTTCAAATTTGATTTTTTTATGATATAACTTTACAATAACTAAGAAGTTTTAATACCTTCATTTAAGGAGTATTACATTGTCTATTAAATACAATTTATTGCATTAACCTAGCATTTTTAGTTTCCGAGATTTTTAGGATTCTTTAAGTGACCCGGATTCATTGCTCTCGAGTGTATAATCAATGAACTAAGTACTATGTGGACGTAAAAGGATAGGTACAATACCCATATGAAAATTAAATAAAGCCACAAGTTTATCTCTTTTTATGCGTAGTGTACAATGTGTACATTAGGCCATCAAATTCTTTCCACAAAAAACACTGAAAGTTAACTAAAGGGTCCCCAGTTAACTTTCAGAACTGGTATTTAACACGTTCTAAAATAATGTTTCTCGCAATTACCTAAGTGTGACGAAAAGCTATCAGATTACTGTTGCAAGTTACTTGGTATGCGAGAAGGAAGAAGAAGAATAAGTACTGCTGGTAATATGAAACTGAAATTATAACCGATATATTGTTCAAAAAACTTTGAAATCGAAACATACTTTTTGAAGTTAGTGAAGTCTCCATCTATGACGACGATATAGGCTTGGGCAACTGTTGTCACTGATGATAAAATAGGATACAATTTGCAATACATGATGCGAATGTAAATGTCTCGACATCATTAGGATCATCATAGAGTAATCCCTCTAACTTAAAGTTCTAGCTTAAAGTCTAGCTCAAAGAAGCCACATTCCTAATGGAATGAAGCTTCTTTGAGCTAGAAGAGGGATGAAACTAAAAAATATAATTTAGAAATTAAAAAACCCGACTGCGTAAAAAACTAAAAAGAAAAAAAACAAGCACTCAGATGTCCGGTGGTCTAGAAACATAACAACTTAACAGTCGGGATCCATTATTCAACAGCCAATCTTATTTTTCAAAGGATCCCGACTGTTAAGTTGTTATGTTTCTAGACCACCGGACATCTGAGTGCTTGTTTTTTTTCTTTTAGTTTTTTACGCAGTCGAGTTTTTTAATTTCTAAATTATATTTTTTTATTTTATACTTTTTAGTTATAGGTGTCCTAGTCAGCTATTTACCCGATTGGACTTTCTACTGTCTAATTTTATTACCTATGAATTGTTGTTACGCAACTTTAAATCGCTATAGATCCTAAATGGTCAATGGAATCGAAAAATGTTGAAAGGAAACTAAAAATGATTTTTAAATACCTATTCAACGATACCCCACTTGACATAGTTTGCTGACTTTCATTTTTTTAATTTTCACAATATGGCGGCCAGTAGTCGCCATATTGAATTTTCACTGACGTCTTGTCTTTAGTGACACTCGCCGGGCTAAGAGGAATCGATTGACGTGTGAATCATGAAAATCGGCCCAGGCGTTTGGTCTGTATAGTGCTTCAAAGGAACATACAAACATACATACATAGGCTGTTAAACACATTACCACTCCTTTGCGTTGCGCAGTCGGGTAAAAAGGAAGGCTATCTGCCGCACTCAGAGACGTTTAACGGATACTTAAGTTGTTCCTTAGTTAAATTTGAAAAAAATGACCACTCAGAGTCAGTTAAGGATTCATTACCACCCCTAATGACTCTTTAAAGTTAAGTGATACAAAACCCTTACTTAACTTTTAAGGATTGATTTTTACATCTAAAAACAGAATTATCAAATAGGTATCAGGTCTTGATCTTTTTTTTTTCGTGAGGAAATCCTCATGGATACCCACCTCGTGACTAGCCAGTCCTCCATGACGGGTCTTACTGCCGCTATAACGACGTGCCCCAATTAGGTCTTTACCTATGAAATTGCCGTTATGTATGAAAAAAATGAAACGATTTTATTTTCATGTATTTTTATTTGTATTAATCGAAGTACCCATACAATCAATGCATCTTGCCAACGTAGCGGCAGTTTATTGATGCCCTTCTTAAAGAAATCGGCAGGCCGGGAGGCAACAAATTCTTCAAAGGCATTTTGTACTGCCTCTCGAGTATTGAATTTCTTTCCCGCTAAGAAGATATCCAAATTCTGGAAAACATATTAATCTGTTTGGGTCTGGTGAGTATGGCGGATGACGGTGAGCTTCTAACCCCAGTTCCTGCAACTTGGAGACCGTCTGCTGTGCAGTATAAGGTCGCACATTGTCGTGTAGGAGCAGCGGAGACGAGCGATTGAATGCTAGTTGCAGATGTGCCAGTTTCTTCATCATTGTGTTCAGTTCTTCACAGTATACATCTGCAGTAATGCTCACCCCGTTTGGTAAGAAGTTGTAATGAATCACACCGGGCGCTAGACCACCAAACAGTCACTATCACTTTTCTAGAGGTAAGTTTTCGTTTAGGGCATTGTTTAGGTGCTGAACTAGGATCCAACCAACTTGCTGAGCGCTTGCGGTTATTAAACAGAATTCATTTTTAAAATTCCTTTATTTCTGTGTCTGTTGAACAATGCACAATAATTTGACGTTGGCTATATTGACATTGGCAGTTGTCAGTGATGCCATAGAATAAAAGAGTCCAGATGTTTTATTATCAGTATATGAAAATAAGTATTTAATTTCATCTATATATAAAAACTAACAGTAAAAGAACGGATTGTAATTTATATTACTATAAATAAAAGTTTTTAATATGTTTAATATTATTTTTCTATTTTTTACTGTAACGCTTTTTAGGTGTGGCTACACCGAAGCCTTATCGATGCCCTATCGATACTGTGATTTTGTCACTGCACCGCTCTTCAAAACTTAAAGTTGTGATTAACTAATGAACCCTTAAATTATGACTCTGGGATGTTCCATCAATTAACAGATTTAATGATAATTAGTTAAGTATCACTTAGGACTAATTTAATGAACCTTTCTGAGTGCGGCAGTATGTGACTTAACTTAACGACGACCTATTAAAAATTGCTCGGTCTCGGTGGATGCAGCCTGCATCATGCAGGTGGCAATAGACCGCTCGCGCTGGAGATCAATTTGGAGAGGCCTATGTTCAGCAGTGGATAGCGATAGGCTGAGATGATAATGATGTATGATGAGACTTGTATAGGTGGTCCCCTTGTGACGGTTGAACCGAATCTAATGAATGACTTGGTTTAAAAAATAAAAATGGCAAATTATTCGCGTAAAAGTAATATTATTCTCAAAAAGGGCCAACACTGTTTTTGACTTATGTTATAATTAGGTAAGTTCTTACCTACGGTAAAAATACTGATTTTGGTTGTACGAATGTATTCTGTAGAGAGTAATTAGTACAGGTCTGGTTAGTTGTGTGAACGCAGGCCTCGTGCGAAGTGGAGTGCGACGGAGCCATGTCTGCCGCATCGAGTGGGACACGCCACACGCAACGCGCGGTATGTGATGAAAGCTTATCATACCAGAATCGTTGGTACCAGATATTTTTTATTATTTCTCATGGTTTTCATGAATTCTTCTCAGTTAGAATAGGTGAAAGCAAATAACATAAATATTAAAGGCACTTACCTATTATTAATTACTTATATTTCATGATTTCATGACTTACCTATCCTGTTACGTATAACATTGGAAGACGATATATAGTATTAGATTCAAATCTAATCAAATAGCCTTTAAAGTAACGAATTTTAACTTAAGTGCTACCAATAGGTAAAACCAGTGAGAAAAGAAACTGGCAATAATACTCATATATGCATATGCTCACGCCGTTTTCCCTCCGGGGTAGGCAGAGACAACAGACACATGCCTCAGCTGTCCTGACATACTTCACGCGCTTCCTCTTCTGTCATTAGGCCTTTCATGCAAGCCCGCCGGTTTCGAGTGCTTTTGACCTGCCCTTTTTGCAATAATTCTTTAATTTGTTCAGTGTAAACTCTGCGAGGTCGACCCCGGCTTGCCTGCCCACTTACATGTGCCTTACATATTTAGTGTATCATTCGCTCTGCGTGCCCAAACCACCATTCTCTTTCAGGCCGCACCTTTCTCGTATATCCGTATTCCTCTTCCTATCCACTAACCTTACTCCACATAATTATACTTCGCAAAGACCGCATCTCAACTGCATTCACTCTACTTTCATGCCTTTTCTGCCATACCCAACTTTCACTTCCATACTCACACACAGCACTGTTTTCTAATAGCCAGTAATAACAATAGTTGTGATTACAATGAATACACTGTAGGTATTAAGAAGATTTCAATGCGTGTACCTATCGGTAAACATACTTGAACTTGTAAAGATTGATTAAGGGAAATTGTATAGGTACTGGTATTGTAAATGATCATAATATAAGAGTTTCTCAAAGTGGGTGTGGTGTGCCAGTTGTTTGAAGGGGGTGTGCGACAAAATTACAAAACAACTGTCTATATTTGTTTTTAGGTATATATATATATATATATATATAGTATTGCTAATATATCCGGCGCTTTCGTGTAAAGCAATAAAATGCTAATATTCACACGTCATCACGTACATGAAATACCCACAGGAATCGGGCCAATACGAAATCTGAATTAAGTTTGTCGTTGTCTTGGAAGGCTATGGATCAAGAGCTCGTACCGCAAGCCCTACGTTCTATAGTAGGGTAAGAAGTATTTGAAGCTAAATGTTTTAGAAACACTGCTCTAATATCGATGCATACGTGAGTTCGTTGAATCGTTGCGTCCGTGTGTGCATCATGCACTCGCACTCGACGATCCGCGTAGCGTTTGGAAAGTTATTCTTAATAGCTACGCTTGATTGAGCCATAATCTCATCTCCTTTTCTCCAACATTATCGAGATACGGCGCATTTTTAGTACAAGTATCTTAAGCTGACTGTACAATGTAGTTATCCCCATTTATATTAAAAAAAATACATAAATAAACCCGACTGCGTTAAAAACTGAAAAGATCGGGGTTCATTGAAAAATTAGATTGGCTGTGAATAATAAATAATGGAGCATTTACCAGACTGGATTTTTGCATTCTAAATTTTAAATTTCTAATGTCTAAAAACTTATATGTGAGAATGGTTGTAGGTTCGCAAATTTAAATTGATATACTTAGTTAGATCCTAAACGGTCAGTCGAATCGAAAAAGTAGACCGTGCAAGTAAAATTTTCAAGATTTTCATTACGTTGCCAAATCCGCTATTTTGATTTTCTATCAATTTTAATATACCTAGGTACCTGGTGTCACTCACACAATCACGATGAATCAAATGATACCTCGCATGTCAAAATCCGTCAAGCCGTTTAGGCTGTAGGCCGTACCAAAGAACTGGACATACATACATACATACATACATACATACATACATAGTCTCGAAACACTTTACCCTCCTTACTTCAGCAGTCGGGTAAAAAGAAAAAGTTTTGCAGTTGATATTTTTTATACTATCAAATTCTTGAAGATCTTAATAGGTTGAAATAATTAATTAGAGATTACTGCCTGCACCTGCCTAGTTATTCTAAAAATCGATGTTAATCTACTAAATATCTAAGTATAGGTAAATTTATCTTAATAGATTAGAGAGAGATTCATTAAAATTGTTCAGAAAAAATGGTTACAGTCTAAATTGTTTAAACAATCGATAATGACATTAAAATATTCGTCCCTACAGAATGACATCAAATTGGCTTGTTAGGCAGTTAATCAACGAAGCAATTGATCGAGTGACCGTCAACTAGGTAATATGGTTATATAAAATAATACTCGTATTGCCTTGACATTGCCCACATAATTATATTATGTGGAATCAACGCTTTTCGGCATCGATTGACAAAATCAGGTAAATCTATTTGTCGGAAAAGGTTTGCAGGTAGTCCCAACTAATAGAAATATTAGTTGGGACTACCTAACTAATACTTCTATTAGTTGGGACTACCTACCTTCTTTTTTTTCCGTGCGGAAATCCTCATGGATACCCACCCCGTCTGAACTCCCAACCCTTAGAGTAAAGCATGCCTCGTTCAATTGGAAGTGAAGTTGGCTTGAGCCTTAGCCCTAGTGTTCTCATAGCACTAATTTAATACTTGTTGTAAACAAATGATATTACCTGCAAAAATATTAAATGCCATCCACGTGCTGTACAGAAATTGATAGCTGCGCGGGCGCATGTGTAATGATAATAAATCACTGTAATTTACCTGTGTAATTTCACTTTCGAAACTACTTTGACTGAGTATGAACAGGTAGCTATACCTTATACCTACTTGAATACAAATTAATAAAATAGAAGTGTCTGTTTGTACTGCTAAAATAATAGCTTGTTATTAAATGCATAAGGAGTGTGTTCACGACCGCGTTATTATGGCCGCGGTCTTTAGGGCGGAGGTACTACCCCAGTCGGACAGCTCATTTCGGACGGGAGATAGGTACCGTCGTGTCCTACCTCCTTCCTTCTTTCAGTTTTTACTGCAGATAGCTGCTCTTATAAGGCGTAACTTGGTTAGGTTCTTTTATTTTAGAAATAGTTATCAGGGTTCCGCGCAAATCAAAGTCCGCTATCTCTATCGGGTCAGCTAGTTAAATGTATAAAATTATTTTTTGTTTGTCTGTCTGTTTGTTTTCTGTGGGAACATTTCTATATCGATGGCAATGAAACTTATCTTGTGAGGATGCGAGGTTTCTAAAGCCCTACCAAAATCTTCGCAACTCAAGACATCCGCAGCTGCGTTGTGGTACACCTGTTGATGGACGGACGAAGCACTGATGGAAAGTCTCACTCTTAGAGTTGCCAGGGTCAGATAGTAGCAACTCCTATAAGCCAATAGAAACCAAATATGAAAGGGTGGAGAAGACCAGTAGAATTTACTAATACCTACAAGATAACCAGCTATTGCCTACGATTACCAAACAATATCTTACGACCAATTGTCAAACCTAGGCACCAAATATAAACAAAATATTTCACAAGAACTGGTCCAGTCGTTGCCGTTGCCGTTGGGGAGCGGGCGTTCGGTAACAAAACCTGACTCGAAGTTTTAATAAGTCTATTAGAGAGAGATAAAACTCAACAAGTGAGCGCTGAACATAAACTAGTGTCACTAGTGTAGTGTCAGTTGGAGTTTTAAAATGGCTTCAACTTATTATTGGAGCGAGCGATGACCGTTTTGTTCGTAATAGAACTGCAAGCAACACAGGATATGACGTCATCCTTTCGACCGTTAAATGCCTACGTATTATACGCAATCGTGGTCTTAGTGCTAGGTCTGCAGATTGCATTAACACTTTGCTGAGCCAGAAAAGTGTTTCATATGAATGTGAACATTAGGTATACATTATGTAGTTTACTTAGTGCGATCAATGAATCTCTGGATTATGAGGGAGGGGAATTTAAATAAATCTATAACTAACTAGGAACGAACAATGAAACTGAGGCGTGTTTGTTTGAACACAAATCTCTGGAAATGCCAATTAAAAGCTGTTGCAGATTCTATTCAACGCCACAATCCTCAAGAGCCAAGAAATAAGACTGAGTACCTACGGTTACAACCTAGAAAAGCGGGCGAAACTCATAATATCACGTATCCATACTCTTATATTGCCGAATAATAGGCAGCCCACTGTCGTCAACTGGGCACTATCAAGAAGGTAATGTGAAGGGTATTAACGAGAAATGCTGGGTTTGGTCCCTTATAGAAAAAATTACAAAAAAAGAAAAATCAACACTGCTTTTTTCACTTGAAATAACAGTACTTTCAAGTTATAGTAGTAGTAACAGGAAAGGGGTTGGGATTAGACCCGTAAAAAAATATATAAATAAATAAAAAACAATGAAATTGTTTGCTTTTTAATGTTTTTCGAGACTATGTATGTATGTATGTCCATTTCTTTGGCCTACAGCCTAAACGGCTTGACGGATTTTGACGTACGAGGTATCATTCGATTCGTCGTGATTGTGTGTGTGACACCAGGTATATTAAAATTTCTAGTAAATCAAAATGGCGGATTTTTGGTGCCAAAATGAAAATCTTGAAAATTTGTCTTACACGCTCTACAGCCTGAACGGCTTGATGGATTTTGACAAACAAGGTGTTGTTCGATTCGTCATGATGGTGTGAGTGAAACCAGGTGTAGGTATATTAAAATTTCTAGAAAATCAAAATGGCGGATTTATGCCGCCACAAATATTAGATCGCGATGGACGCAAAAACTGCTGAACGAATTTTGAAGTGGTTTTATTTGTTTAGAAGGTCTTGATCAGAGTTAAAATCTTACGTTTGTTTGATTACAATCGGTTTAGTAGAACCGGAGTTATGAGAAAAAATATAATAATTAAGGTTGAATTTCGGTGATGTCCCTTCACTATCAGTAACTCCATAAAAGATAGATTTATACTTCATTATTATCCGGGCAGCTACCTATGTAAATAACTAAAAAGTATAAAATAAAAATGAAAAATTTAATTAAACAAAAAACCCGACTGCCTAAAAACTAAAAAGAAAAAACCAGACTGCCTAAAAACTTAAAAGAAAAAAAACAAGCACCTAGATTAATGTCCATTGAAAAATTAGATTGGCTGTCGAATATTGGATCCCGACTGTTCAGTTGTTATGTTTATAGACCAACGTACACTAATCTAAGTTCTTGTTTTTTTCTTTTTAGTTTTTTATTATTAATTAAACGGCAAACGGTTATTTAACTTGACCTGTTTGTTTCGGTCAAATCTAGTAATTGAAATTTAATCCCCTTTCAGTTGTTGTTTGTTTCTTTAGTTCTGATGACAATACAATTTAAAACCGTTTAGCTTGAAAAAGATTTTTTCACAATTTATTTTCAGTTTAAAAGTGATGACTAATAGATGGGTACTAATGACAGGGTGGTTAAAGCCAATAAAAGCGTGTCGAAACTATCATTTGTTCAGATAATTTCTTGATGTCCATATACTAAACTAAACGCTACTGCGAGCACAATATGATTTTCAACCCGAAGTTACGTGACTTGAAATTGTATGATAGGATTTGAATAAAATAACTTTGCATGCATAATAGGCCATCCGGTAGAAGACTGTCGCGTCGTTTTTAATTTGATGGTCGTTTAGGATGCGAACGTCCCATTTGACTTATGGAATGTATAATGTGATTGCCTTTACTCTTCGACTGATGTAATAAAAAGTATGTACATGTTCATGATTTTATCAAAAACGAATAAAAACAATTTATGTCGATTTGACTAACGTAATCTACTATTATTTAGCAAAGTTTTCTATTTATGCGATGCCACATGAGCTAGCTGAGCATAGTAGGTGATTTAATGCAACGAGGCTCTAGAGTGAGATTATCATACCGATCCGGAATTGTGTGATTGCAAAAAAATTGTTGAATCTGCCACGCCATGAGCCGTTACATTACATCAAGTAGAACGCATTTGCACGCATTTAACGTTATCATTATCAACGTGGCTGCAGGCACGTTCTGCTAAGCTCAGCTGAAAGTCTACATTTCGTTCTAAAACTAGAAGTCCAACATAATTTCCGTGCTCTGTTTTCGCACGACAGCCACACGTTGCAAACCATAGCGAGTACGGCTTAACGAACCAATTTTGTCAATTGAAACGAATGTGTTGAGGTCGACAACATCCGTATATTAATTAATTAATTGGCTAAAGTAGTCGTTTGACACCTCGTGTACTCGTTCTAGATTATGTTCTGACTGTATGTACTCGTAGGTATCTCGCAAACATTTTATATACCTACTTAATGCTAAAACTACATTATTATGTACTACCTAGGTACTATATCTATGTTTCGTGGGTGGGTCGAAGATTGATATCCCAGTGATGTAAAAGTGCAACAGTAGACTTCACTCTGGACTTATTACAAGTCCAGAGTGAAGGCAAACTCTATTATAGCTGCACTCACACTCACACACCACTTTAATGAGAAAAATGTTCAAATATACCAGAGGGTTTTCACTAGAGGTTGGCGAGGTAGCTACGCGTCTTGGTGTTGCGAAGATGAATTTACTAGCGTGTGAAACTGTAACCAGTTCCGTCATCTCATTACCATAATAGGCTCGTTGGGCACCAGTCCAAGGCACCCGAACTCACGAATGGTGCTAAAATAAAATGAGTTACGCACTCTATTCAATTAGAACTGTAAGATTCGTAAACCATTTTACCCATAGGTAATACCTATATCGGAAAATTGTTCAAACGTTTCTCACTCACAACCGTCGTTACACATGCTTCATGCCCATTTTTCACTAGCCTATCACAAAATATCTCTTTACCAGCAAAATATTTTAAAACTAACTTTATAGGTACCTAGTGTACCTACCCACTTAGTAAAATAAGATAATCCTATTTGTGGATGGCCCATGTCCACCTCACACTCTGGTATAAACCCTACCCTACATACATTATATGTGGTAGGTATATATGTTTAAAACATTTTGTTTTCGAATAATAATTCCGTCGGAAATTGTGTCGTGCGCGCACGTTGCGTTGTGTACCTATTTTTTATCTCGGCGTCATTCGGCGCAGGTAGTCGGAGCGCCCTATCCAGCGAAGTCTACCCAAGCCAATGGTCACAAAAAATGGGTTGGGAATTACGCAATACTTTGATTCTTTGTGAAGGTTTATCCAGAGTGTTGAAGCGCAGTAAATAATTCATTTATACCTATTATGTATACAAAGCGCTGTTGAATACAAAAGCGATGCCATCGTGCTTTTAAATATTTAAATGGAATCGATTTTTGAAGTACTTTACCTACCGGTTTGGCTTTTCGTGGCGGCTTGTCTTGATACCGCATTTCTTCCTATATTTCAATTTCTCCCTTATTTGCTATTTCGCTTCTTATCACAAGACCTTAGCGTGTACTGGCCACTTTTATAATATACAAATATCGTACTTTCGGAATAGACAAGTTTAGCATGGCAGTGTACATTCTATGATAGTTGATTATATTATTAGGCACATAAATTACCTATCCACTTAAAAAACTCCAATAACAGAATACCTATTAGCAAAATGAACTTATCTCACACCCTGTATTTGATACTTAGGTGGGTGACTACAACGTCTAAAAGAATCTATCAATCGATTATATTTATAACTCTCTCTTGCAATAGAATACTTATTGGTGCAGTTTTTACTCTACCAAGCCTACGGCTACGTGTCTACTTTAATTATTTTGAGCAACGCTATTATGAGTCCCTATTAGGGCGTATAGATGAGCGTTTTCAGGTAGGCTATGGTACGCGACGAGAGCGTGCGACATCGACGCGCACGCGTTATCTCCATCCAATCCGACGACGACGTTCACCGAATGGTTTATGGTGAACATGTGGCGTTTCGTCATTGAGCACCGAGCCAACTTTCAAGGACAACGAGTTGTCTACTTTCTAAAAAATTCTTAGAGATTTTTGAACAGTCGAGATCTGGAGAATTTATTACTTAACCTTTGTTTTGTTTTCAGGTACACAACACGATGAGGAATCGAAGAATATGGATTGAAGAAATCCTGATGATAAAACCTAGGCTTTCCCGTCTCAATATGATCCGGTTTTTAGCAGGTAACGGATGTTTTAGTATAGTTCAATCTATTCCTAAATATCATCTGCCTGTCTCCGGCGCTGTTTTTTCATTAAAGCATGTAGTCATTTCATAGCTTTAATAACATTAGGTAGGCAGATAGGTACCTAATTAGTTCTGTTGTCAGGACTATGGACACAAATAATACTTAATATTTTATATATATATACCTATATATAGCATAGGTAGAAACATCATGACTTTTCGAAGGTAGGTTATACCTAACGTAGTAGGTGCTATTATTTACTCTGCGATTACAGGTACCTACTAGACTTTTCAGATTTCATAACAGTTCATTCTACATTTCTGCAGCTATCTTAAATTAAAAATTAATTAATACCTATAAACAAAATGACGGACACTTCTTACGCCTATAACACTAACATTTTGTGCATTACGTACACCTGCAATAGCTAAACTATCCTTTTGTACAGAATTCTCGGATTCCGCTGTCGTACCTAATTCCGAGTGAAGCAGCCTTGGATCGGTAAATTTGGACGCCTGCCAACTCAGTTACTCCGACGGGACGTAGAATGAGTCGCAATGTTGATTACCTATATAGTCCGGTCAATACGAGTATATAGACATTGGAAATAACAAAAATTCCCCCGAGCAAAATTTTGGAGGAGAGCTGGGGTTTACCATTACAAAATCCCCATCGATCCTATATGTGCTACAAAAATTATTTGGGATCAAAAGTCAAAACTTGATGTTGGCAAGACTGACATTGGCAATTGGTACACGCTAGAGAACACATCATGTATATAATAATATGAATAATCAGGTACCTAGGTATATGTAACTCTTAGAATCGCGATATCTCAGGAATAGTAACTCTTAGGAAAAAACCATTTCATGCTTCGTTAGCTTTTCCTATGACTAGATAAGACCGAAATCAATAATTTTTGTGCTACTTGAAAGTGAATTACGAGTAGGTAAGGTACACATAGAAAATCTAAATTAAACCTATGTTATGCTTTGTTTTCTTTAACGATACCTTGAATTGAAATAAATAACAAAGAGGCTGAATTTTGGAGTTCGTTTGTATGTCTCGGGTAATCTTGAAACAAATTTTCACAAACATCAAAGGTACATTATCCCCGATGGACATAGGCTATATATTATGTCAATTAGATGTGTAAACTACGATGGATTACAAACATATTCACATTTTCTCAAAATTCAGTTTTGACGATTGAATCCATGATTTATTGTAGGTACTCTGCAAAAATTATAGTATAGACAAGTTTATTATAAAAATGTAACATGTGGCAATGCCAAAGGTAGTAAGCACATCGCCTGCTCTTGTTGACGGATGCTGATTGTCTCCACAGCGTTCTTTATTACAATATTATTGGCAACAGAACCTTGTAACACCGTGACGGACCGCCATCTGCCACCCACCCAATGCGTCGATTGAGCGCGGGTAAACGGTAACCACATCTATAATATTCACCAACGCAATTTTAGACAGTTAGCATTGTACGTCGTATATTACTGCTTACTACGGAGCGTTCCAACAGTTTCCACATAGATAAACATCAATGTAACGAATTTCGCAGTTAAGTAGTAGACACCCTACGAAAGGAATTTAATTGAACTCTGTATCTCAGTAACTACATTACCTACTCGCTAATATGATTAACGATTGGGTGTTCGAGTGTATAATATTCAGTGCACCACTGTGAGGGTTTGACGTCACGGGGAAGACAGTTAACGGTCCAGTTAACTTTCAACATTTCTCACAATTAATTCAATATACACTGGATTAAGCTTCAGACTTCATTAAAGTGACTTGTAGCCAGCGACTACCGTATTAAGGACATTCGATAAAGTTATTATCGACTATGCAATAAGTCTATAATAAATTTGCACCTGGCGGGAATAAACTTATTACAAGAGGTGGACTAACAGAAAAACTGATTATAGGAAACATTGTGAACCGAACTATATAAACTGCGTTATCAGGTTTATTCCATTTAGTCCTACTGACAGTTCGATCATCGGACAGTTTGGACAAAAATATTCCAAGTAGTTACGTTAAAAGTTAAAAGTACTTTAAGCTAAAAGCAAGAACTCATTAATTGATAGCAATTATGTTTAATGGTAAAATCCTACTTTAGTTTTGGTAATTTGCGTTTTTCAATATGTAGATATGCAATAATGTTAGGAAGATACCAGGAACAATGTGCGATGCATCTTGTTGCAAATTGGGCTGATATTCCAAGAGGATTAGATTAGAGGATTATTTTTAACAAGCTTCCGCCCGCAGCTATGCCCGCGGGGAAGTCGGTATCGCCACCAAGTCTTTTAATAAAACGACTCTCCACTCCACTCACTACTCCACTCTCCACTCCACTCTACACTCCGCTCTCCACTCCACTCCACTCTTCACTCCACTGTCCACTCCAATAGTCTCCACTCGTCTAACTAAAACCTTTGATGATGATAGACCTACGGCTACGTAAACAATACAGACAATTGTGACTGAACGAGAATGACAACAATTTTATAAATTTTAAATTTTCGGCTACATGATAAGCATAACTGTGATCGCTGATAGCAAACAGATGTTTTCACGGTTCGTTGCACACGAGTGTGAGCAAATACTATTAACGCTTCAATCTACAGGAGTCGCTTACGTGCACCAATTTAATGAAGTTTGTTTTTGTTTAAAACCCAGTCTCCATTTTGTGCACCAACTAGTTAGTTAACAATGATGGTTCAAGTTACTCTCATGCCAGTGCCATTGTTCATACGTCTTTGTACATTGGCTTTCTCCGTTGAATCAGAAAAAAGGTAGGTACCGCTTCTAAACATTTCATTGATTTATTAAATGGAGCTTAGTGGGACTTGGCTAATTGGAATAATACCTACTTGCAAATTCTTTTTATGAATGAATTAAATTTTAAAACCATCGGTATGTATGACTAACATGGGAATTTAAATCAGAAAATTCAACTGCCGTTACTATATACTTGAATTCTGAGAGCACAGTTGGAGACCTGAATGGAGCAAGTCTGGAAGCGACCAATGTCGTCGACTTTTTGTTTAGGCACTTCTGATACTGTAAAAAAGAAGTAGAAGACTTGAATTGATTGTTAAGTATATCATTGGTGAATTTTTCAAGTCACATTTGACATGTATCGAGATAAAATAACGACTTTATCGCATTCCGCTGTATCGATATACTTACTAAAATATCGCTAAGTAATGGTAAGTAAACATAGGTATATCGTCGTTGGTAAACGCACTTTTTTAGCACTCGGCAGCGAAACGATACGGTCAGGCATAATATTATATAGGTTTAAAAATCTTAATCGATGGTTAATTTTATTATTTTATAGGTACAATAAGGTACATCTTTTGTTATTGGAATGTGAGACGCTTGTCTCCAAGCAATAATTTTTGTTTACACAACATTATTGTCGATTATCCAATTCGAAATGAATAGGTATTATGTTTTTCTACTAATTGGCGGTCTAATATAACTGCAGAATGTTTTTGATTACTTGCAAAAAATAACTAAAATATCGTAGGTACTCGTATTACAAAATATATACCGTGGTGGATATTGTTCCTTTCATTTGTTAGGATATTGGGATACGATGAGAGATCATTAAAGATATAATAACAAAGATTTGGTAGTTAGCTACCAATTTATCGCCAAGCAAAGTATTGCTAGCGACCCACCTCGATTTAACTACCATTTAACACAGCTGCATTTATTTATTTATTTGGAACAAAAAACAGTTAGTAGACCGCAACATTGTTTAGAGGACCTTGTTCTTAAAAGTAATGGTTTAAAAATCTTTCGCTTTCTAAGTTCTGTCCGCCTACAACGCGATGTCTTCATTCATCTGGCGAGCACATTGCGTGCTGGGGACAGTAATCTATGCGTTATCAAGCCTTGTCTCAAATCTATAGTCTCAATGTACACCTTATATCGTGATAAGGTTTGACGTAACCAGACTTGGGAGTGCGCTAAACGATACAGTACTGATGATTATCATCATAATCTTTGGTTGTCCCCGGTTGCCTCCGAGGCTTTCACCTCGGAGCCCGATGCGTCCTGGTACCTGATTTGGCTAATGTTAACTTTTACGGGAATCACAGGCATCACAGCCGTCGACCCCCGAACCTCGTTTGTTTATCAGTACATATAACGGCTTACAGGTGGGGTTGGCGTGGGCTCCAAACACCCAATGGTATGCATCTTATAGTTGATGATAAGATTTGACGTTGGGAGTAGGTACGGTAAATGATACAGAACCGGCACTATCGCTCATATTCATAACAAACACGGTAGTTATCGCGTGTGACGTAATTGCTTGACAACTTATTGTTTGTGACCGCCAATAGTTTTATCGTACGATTGTACGTTTAAAAGTTTTAACTTATCTGTTGTTCAACAGTTGTTCAAATTGTTACTTTATTATATATACTCATGCCTGTGGCCCTCTCCAAGGTCTTGGCTGTATTAATGTATGGACGCACGTAAAAGACGCTTTTGCTTTATTGTTGTATCTCTGTCATTATCTCTATGCTTTATCTAAGATCTGTTCGGTTGAATGGATTTTGGCATTTTGGCTCAATGAAATAACAAACATTCATCCATAATGGTATTTATATTAGTGTAAGATTGAATTATAAGCTTTAATGACATTAAACACGCGATCCCTTTGAGGGTAGACAGTTCCCGTGGCCTATGAACATGCAGCAGGTGTCGCTTGTTGACCTATAGAGGGGTGACCTGAAAACTGGATGACAAGAAGATAAAGAGGTTTTTTTGTCGCAAGTGTAGGTATTATGGCTATATACACTTTCGTCAAAAAAATCGCTCTTTATCTTCTCATCATCCAGTTTTCAATCCCTCCTGACCTCTAAAGAGGTTAACAAGCGACACAATCTTCAAGGCATAAGCCAACCTCACCTACATTACAAAACGTCAAACTTACTGATTGACGGATGAATCTAGGGTAGGTACAGACTACACTCTCTGACTTGAGGGTCACACCGCAGTTGCTAAAAAAACTAAAAAATCTAAAAAGCAAAAGCTAAAAAGTTTAAGATAGCAGACTCCGAACTCCAAAATGCATGCTTTAAATGCAACCGGGATTAGCGCTAAGATGTAGGAGATATTTTGTAGTAAACATGAACTAATCTTACGTTTTAAGCTCGACTTCATAAACTTAACTTCTAAATTCAACCTCATTTGGTATTGTAACTCTTTACCTCTCAGTCTTACTCTTTCCCGTGATTCAAATGCAACTGATAAGCATAAAATATCAATGTTCACGCTTCACAGAATATATACAGATTGCAAATGTACCGTCATTTTCCTTTATTATTACGTAACCAAATATTGAAATATAAGGGTAGAAAAAGTCGAGAGTAAGTATGTCTTAAAAGGAGCTTATGGAAAGCAGAAGCAGTTAGTTTATCTCAGCTCACAATTTAGAAGTTTTTGCAATCATACCAAATCATGGACTTCGTATTAAGGTGCAGTTTCTTAATTATAAAGAATCTCCTCTTATCCTTTATCCGTGTCTTATACATATACTAGCGACCCGCCCCGGCTTCGCACGGGTGCAATGCTGTGTATTATACATATAAACCTTCCTCTTGAATCACTCTATCTATTGGAAAAAACCGCATCAAAATCCGTTGCGTAGTTTTAAAGATTTAAGCGCACATAGGGATATAGGGACAGAAAAGGCGACTTTGTTTTATACTATGTAGTGAAGTTTCCGCAATGTGTATGCAAAATATGTAGTGAACGCTCTTTGGAGTCATTGGATACTTTTAATCCTTTGTGATTGTATTGCACATGTACCTAATAGCGTATGGCTTCGAGCCAGTGCTTTGTGAACCAGTAAATGAACCCGAGTATTTGAGCACCCTTTTTGTAAATTCGTCCATGTGTGAAGAGTGTTCACGGCGCGCCTGCAATATTCTTCACGGCAACGTTTAGGTCAAATAATTGCGCTCACTCGCAGACCAACTCTGTACGGGTGACCATAACATTCATATACCGAGCAGCTTAAAAGTTTTAATTCACCTAAAGGTTCCTGAATATCTCACATTAAAAAAATAAACGCAATTTGTTATCGACGATTACTCTCAGGTTTAATTAAGTTTAGTTAAGTCTCTCTGATTTAAATTAACTGACCTTTTAGGCTACTATGTGCACTGTAGGTTGAGGGAATGGATTTTATCTAGTTTCCGGATCCGGTGACCGGGTTCCGTGGTAGCAGTTTTTAGTAAAATAATAATGCAATCGTATGATTACGCACTTTAATAGATCTGCTATCTATTAAAGTAACTCAAAGTTTTTCAACCTCATGATATAGGTACCTAAGAATAGATTGAAATGAAACGAAAAAACTTAATAAGTACAGAAAACAATAAAATTGTGAATTGAGGAATGCATATTATGTACTTACCTAAATGATAATAATGTCAGGTAGGGCTCAGGGACAACATAGGTGCCTACGTAAGGAGTGAATGAGTGAAGGAGTAATACAGAATGAGCCGCGTTAATGACTTGCATGGTTGTATTCCACCACTGACACATAAGGCGGTGCCAATGATTAATATCCAACTAAACTTTAACAGAAATAAAATGATATCGTATTTCTTAACGGTAAATATTTTTATCATAGTATCCTAGTAGGTATACAAATACTACACAGAGGTCAGGCGATACCAAATATGTATTGAAATGTAAATAGGTAGGTACTAGGTATATGAAAATCTATATAAGGTCGTCACGATGAGCACAATCATTTACGATAGCTAGTTGCGTAATAGATAAGGTAAGTTCGCCTGTTCGCGTTCATTGTATGGATCTCCCTTTGAAAACTCTCGAAATTAAGTATACTAACACACCATAAGTCGAAAAGTCATTACCACCAATACCATATTGTATAAGAGCCACGTACGCATAGGCAAAAGTTCTGGGCGCCCAACCAATCCTGTGTAAAAAATAGTGACGGCTGTTCAACGAGAGAGCACGAATCCGCGAAATTTTGAGAAAAAAGGTAGTGGGCAGCGGTGCATTTGAAGGCAAGTCTTTTATTGTTTTATCTGTATTTTGAATACATAGCTGTTTCTAGACGTCGATAATGATAAAAGGAATTATGTTCATTATGAATATGCTATTTTTTTTTTATAATTACCAGTTAAAATAAGGTAGACGCGAATTACTACACCGAATTTATAGAACTTGCAGATTGCGTCCGCAATGGACGCAAACTATACCTGCAAGGAATAATGACAACAAATCGCGTCCATTAATTTCCTACTTCGAATATAAGAGAGAAGGAAAAAGAACATACACAGAAGACGATTTAAAGAAAGCATTCAGTGAAATTCGAGAGAAGAAGAAATTGGTAAGACAAAAAATGCTATTCCCAAGACCACTATATTGGACAAACCGTGGGCACAGACCTGATGGAGTAAAGAAACCGGGCCCATAACCTGCGCTAGGAGTAGATGGTGACCATCATAGAGGACTGGCTAGAGATAAAATACGGGAGCCTCGCATTCCACCTGACGCAGGTGATCTCCGAGAACAGGTGCTTCGAGGATCACTTGTCTGATCAGGAAGGCGCCAACGGCTGAATGCCATAACTGTGATCCAAGTGAAGACTCAGGGCTGCACACATTGGCAGAATGCCGGGCGTGGGAGGTGCCGAGGCGAACCCTCGTAGCAGCCATCGGAGTGGGAGTTCTCTCACTGAAAATCTTGCTCACAGCGTTGCTGCAGAGCGCGAGCGCATGGGTGGCTGCCGCTTAATTCTGCGAGTAAGTGATGCTCGAGAAGGAGGTGACAGAAAAGAACTCCCCTGAACCAAGCTCACGACAGAAGTAGGCGACTCAGGCGTCAGAGGTCATTCAACGAACTCCGTCCTCTATGAGCGCAGAACGGGGGATGACGCGTGGAGCCGCCTGTCAAGCTAGCAGAAGCAGGCTGAGGAGGCGGCGCGGCGGCGGCGACACCCTGGCGTTAAAAGACCCGTAACGGTAGATATTCGGTTTTAACCAGTTCGATTCAAACATAACGCCTCCGCTGCGGTAGGTGGTATTCGTGGGGCTTTACGCACGAAAAAAAGGAGTAGATCGTGAAAAAAAGGTTGTGAAATGGTTTCTTAACATTTCCAAAAGTGATTTTCAGTGAAAAATTGCAAATTTCCTGTGAAAATTCAAATTTCTAGTGGACGCAAAGTGGTCCAGCAGGTGGACGCAAATTGGATTTTATGGACGCGAACTGGGTAAAACGCCTATTTCTGACGTTTGTATTTAAAAAAAAAACTACAAGATATTTCGAATAAAACTAAAAGTTGCCTTAAAATAGACTATTATATATAACGAATAGATTAAATAAACTTTTCATTGAAATTAGTACTGGAACATTTTTATTTTCTCCTTCAAACTTGCCAACTGCGCTAAGTGGACGCGAACAGGCGAAATGACCCTACTTAACTGAATTGTCAACGTTTTGGAATTTAAAACGTTTGTATTGAACTACTTAATATATCTTTTTCTAACTCCCTCGCCGAGTACTCATTCCCGGGACTTCTGAGTATCATTACTTGGTTTTTTATCTACCCACTTTTGGTAGTTGTTTGCTTGAAAAGCGTGCGTCTGTTTTTAGCGGGCCATCAGAATGACATTTTTATAAAATTCAAGATTGCTTCATAGACTTAGGAAAAGTATGGACGGAGTGCCTAGAGTAACTAAGTACAAGGAAATTTCTAATGTTCTTGGTAACTATACTCAGATTTTAAATTCTAGGCAAGGTTTTTTGTATCAAATAAATAGTATTGTGGTTGAATTGAGTTTTCCAATTATAAGTTAGCCGTGAGTCGAGATTATAATTCTTTTATTAAATATATAAATAATGTAATGTAATGTATGTAATTTACGGTAATTAAACAGAAAACATACACAGTAAGTAATTAAATCTATCTTAATATATATAAATCTCGTGTCACAATGTTTGTCCTCAATTAGGGTTACCATCCGTCCGGATTAATCCGGACATGTCCGGACTTTTAGGCACTTGTCCGGACTTTTAGGCACTTGTCCGGACTTTGTCCGGCTTTTTAATTTGTCCGGACTTTTTAAATTAGATGGTATATCTTCTTCTAAAACTGTAGAAAGGTCAATTCTGTACATTAAATATAAATGTAACTATTGGGGGATGATTGGTGATCGATAGAATACTAATGCAAAAAATAAAATCAGTAAGTTGTTTGTCTTTCTGTCTGTCTGTATGTGCACGCATGAATCAGAAACTACTGGAGGGATTTTGATCAAACTTGGTACGATTATAGTGTTCATACTTCTGGGCCTATAATATATTATACTAGCTTCCGCCCGCGGCTTCGCCCGCGTGGAATTCGGTATTGCCACCAAGTCTATTTGAATGAAACGGCTCTCCACTTGACTTTCCACTCCGCTGTTCACTCCACTATCCACTCCAAACTCCACTCCACTGTTCACTCCACTCTCCACACCACTCTCCACCTCCACCCTACTGTCCAATCCCGTCTCCCGACTACACCCTACATTCCACTCTCCACTTCAATCTCCACTCCACTCCACTCTCCACTCCACTTTCCACTCCACTCTCCAGACCACTCCCCACTCCACTCTCCACACTACTCCCACTCCGCTCCACTCTCCACTCCACTGGTCTCCACTCGTCTAGCCAAAACCTTTCGGATAAAAAGTACTAAACGGATTTTAGTGCGGATTTCTTGGTTAGACCTAAAATTTGGAGATATTACCAAAAGTTTTTTTTCTCCTTATTTATTGGTTTCACTTTACACCATCTTTACAGGGTTCACCTAAGGCGACAGTGTGGACATATATTCCTTTATAACAGTATACTTTTAGTTGTAATAATCGATATTTGAAAAAAAAGACTTGGTTATGTTGACCACAAATATCTATTTTTTTGCAATCCTTGTCTGTTTGTTCGTGATGGACACAAAAACTGCTGAACAAATTTTGATGCCGCCCTTTTATTAGAAAGGTCTTGGTTTTACATAAAATCTGCCGTATGTTTGATTGCATTTGGTTAAGTAGAACCGGGGATATGACCAAAAAACGATTACCAACCAATCGACTCCCACGGGCAGAGCCGCGGGTATTAGCTTGTATAAGAAGTAGCCTATATATTACTCCAGACTATAATCTATCTCTGTACCAAATTTCAACCCGATCTATTCAGCCGTTTTTACGTGAAAGAGTAACAAACATACATCCAGATATCCCGACTGATCAACTCCATGGGCGAAGCCGCGGGTATTAGCTTGTATAAAAATTAGCCTATAATTATGTTATTTCACACTACACTCTATCTCGGTACCAAATTTCAGCCAGATCCATTCAGCCGTTTTTACGTGAAATAGCAACAAACATAATAATTGGACATCCCGACCGATCGACTTTGCGAGCGGAGCCGCGGTATTAGCTTGTATAAAAAGTAGCCTATATGTTATTCCAGACTATAATCTATCTCTGTACCAAATTTCAACCTGATCTATTCAGCCGTTTTTACGTGAAAGAGTAACAAACATACATCCAGATATCCCGACTGATCTACTCCGTGGGTTGACTGATCAACTCCGTGAGCGGAGTCGCGGGTATAAGCTTGTATAAAAAGTAGCCTATATGTTATTCCACACTTTAATCTATCTCGTTACCAAATTTCAGTCAGATCTATTCAGCCGTTTTTACGTGAAAGAGTAACAAAGATATATCTAGAAATCCCGACCGATCGACTTTGCGAGTGGAGCCGCGGTATTAGCTTGTATAAAAAGTAGCCTATATGTTATTCCAGACTATAATCTATCTCTGTACCAAATTTTAGCCAGATCCATCAAGCCGTTTTTGTGTGGCAGAGTAACAAACATACATCCAGACATCCAGACATCCAGACATCCAGACATACATTCTTACAAACTTTCGCGTTTATAATATTAGTAGGAGGATTACCCAGAAGTATGAACACTGTAACTACTTTTCATACAAACTCAAACCCGTGACTTCGGCCGTATTAGTTTTAGGTCGTTTTTGGCCATATCTCTGGTTCTACTTAACCAATTATGGCAATTACAACCAAACATACGGACTTTTCTAATAAATAACCGCATCAAAATCCGTTCGGTAGTTTTCGGTCGTCGCGAGAAGCGTTGGACGAAAAAACAACTCTTAGAATCGCGATATCTCAGGAATGGTAATTGTCAGGAAAAAACCATGGCAACTATTTTTGTAGATAATTTTAAGATCTACAACTTTGGTCTGATGTTTTTTTAATAAAATTTCCGTTTTGGACAAAAATTCAAAAACCTCAACGGTAGCACACCATAGGATCGATGAGGATTTGTAAAATATTATTTATCTATGTGATAGGCGTTTCAAGTCAAACCCGCCTGCACCTCGCATCGGGTTTTTCCCATTGGTTAGATTCCTACCCCCCCCCCCCCCCCCCGTGCTACTTGCAACGAGGTGTCCGGACTTTCATCGAAATGTCCGGCTTTTTGTCAGGACTTATCAAATTCCTAAATGGTAACCCTATCCTCAATGGACTCCTAAACCACTTAACCGATTATAATAAAATTCGCACACCATGTGCAGTTCAATCCAACTTGAGAGATAGGATAGTTTTTGAAACGGATTTTGACATCCACGCGGGCCGGCGGGCGGAGCCGCGGGCAACAGCTAGTATATTATATAAAATTAATTGCTGTTCGTTAGTCTCGCTAAAACTATAGAACGGCTGGACCGATTTGGCTGAAAATTGATGGGGAGGTAGCTTAGAACTAGAAGAAGGACATTCTATAAAAAATATTTCCGTCGTGTAATGTAGGTACTACGCGAGCATAAACTGCAAAGAGGTTCATTCACTGATAATAATAAAGAATGACTAAAGTGTCTAGTCTATTGATTGCCGAACATCACTATTGTAGCGGGTCACCCTTTTTTGTATCAGTGACAGTTGCAGTTGTCATTTTCTTGCCTAGAATTTAAAAATCGGAGTATAATAGTCTGTGTCACAAAATGGCGGGCATCAATCATTGTGTTAGTGAATTGTAGGGATGCGAGGTTTTACCTAAATTTCCCCATTTATTATTATTTTAGTTAAGGAATAGGGAGAATTATTTGGTAAATTTTAAAATACATAAATGAACAATCATTAAGGGTGATTCGTGCATTATTTTTAAAAATATTATTTTCATCATAAATTTATGAAAATAATATTTTAGTTATTTTTTACATTATTTTTTTCATTATACTTATATAAAAAAAAACTTACATGGATGGTAACCGTGGGGAATATTCACACGATTAAACTAGGTAGGTACCTAATTAACAAAAAACGTTAAAAAGATCATATTAGTCACAATTTGTATTTTTGCGATTCCTAATCCCATGTATTTATTAAAAAGAAGTTAAATCACTACGGTTATCACTACTAATAAATAGTTTATGCTATTTCATCATAAATTCACACAATTTACAGATTTCCCCAAAATATGGGGAAATTTGCAGACTTTTGTGTTGGGAACACTGGTTTTGTGCCGAACTTTATAATTTTGTTTCAAAATATTGAACAAAGATTTATGTATATTATTAATGAAATAATAAGTGATTGAAATATTGATTAACCTGTGAAATGTGATCCCTGGATTTATTTTCTTCCTGTCACTACGGTTTTTACACCATTTACCTGCACAAGACATGTTGTATTTTTTTTTTCTTCCCGCTTAAACTGACAGATCGACCGATTCGGCCGACGCGCGACGTTTGCCGCGAAGTGGCTGACTATGATGTGGTTGTGTGCGTGGCGACTGTATACGTATACGAAAGTTGGCCGACTATGCAGCGTCACTTTTTTGTTCTCATGGCTCCGTCCATAGTTATTCCTAGGTCCATGTGCTTAGGATTAAAACATAATACCTGAGACTGTTTCGATAATCTTTAATGACAGTCATAACGTGAGTAGTTCGGTAGATCTTATTTTGTGTTCCTAAAACGGTAGGTAATGGTTGGTTGATTCTGAATAGGTATGTACCTATGTATTGGCTGGTAGAATAAAATTGGGATGATGACATGGTCGTATTCTAACCAATACTGCTTAATGTCTCAGTTTTTTCTGAATAAAATATGCATTGTAAAATTAGATATCTACCTATTGCCTAACTTAACCGAAAATATGACTTTTCATTGTTTTTAGTTCACAAAATAAGTCGAAGAATAAACAATCAAATTAAGTAAGTCAAAATATATAACATCAGATTTCTTAATAAATTTTAAACGAATTCTATTTTGCACTATCCACATGAAAACGCAACGTAGACTGAAATAAATGTGTGAATGGAGCGTTTTTGAGTGGCTCGAGAAATTGAATTTTCAAAATCAAGTATTTTTGACACTATTTGTCATAACAAAATATCACTTTTGCAGTTCATTATAATATTATAAAATGATCATTTTTCAACAATAAAAAAAATATTCGTCATCCATATTATCAGTTGATAATTATATTATAGAATACCGAGTACCTACAATAAGTTAAAATGTGACACTAGATCAGACATTGATTTAATATGGTTCTGATTTAGTATAGGCACAAAAACTAACATACAATAACAACTAGGATCGGCACGATGGAAGTAGGGTTGAAATACGATACTAACTTGTTGCTGGTTTCCCTGGCGTACATTATTGCGATGACTCCAACGAAAAACATCGTAATTCGATTTATATTGCTTTCAAGTAGCAGCCCTAATGCAAACATTAAACCCTTAGAATAAATAGTAAGTTGAAACACCCTAAGCATAGTGGCTGCATCATTATTATTAATACATTAATATATATAAACTAGCTGTCGCCATCGGGGTCGCTTGCGTGAGTTCTGATCCCGTGCCAGCGACTGATGGAAACCTATTCCAAAGATATAAAGTAGTCGTGCTATTTCAGAATGTAATCTATCCCTGTACTCAATTTCAGCTAAATCTGTTCAGCCGTTATTTCGTGATTGAGTAAAAGCACCCAAATATACAAACATCATAACAAATTTTCATATTATTTATAATATTAGTAGTAGTAGTAAGAAGGATGCATCTTTAGCAATCGGTTAATAAGTCACGTATACGCTAACTAAACGCAAAGTATAATAGGGCCACACTGATCTAGCGGCAGCGGGTGGGGAATCGCTTAACACATTAGTGCCAACCTGGGGACGTTGTCTCTCCAACGACGCTTGCGAATCATTCTTTATACAAAATAAAAACCGGGCGGGTGTTAATCACAAATTAAGATAAGTGTTGTTAACTGTTGTATCGTTCCCGTAACACAGAATTCGAGGACACCGGCTTCACCACAGAAAAGAGAAGTAGGTATTCTTTATTCCGTGGGCTTCACCGACAGGGTACGTACCTACACTGGCTCCGAATGCCCAGGTAATCCTAGCGATTCCCATATATTTATTTTTCCCCTGACATTGCATTTCACTCAAGCACCTCGCATTTGTGAAGGTTTGAAGACCCGAGATGGCGTGAGGTACAAGTCCGAATTTTATTTTTGTGATGTAGGTAATTACTTACATGGTGGGAGCGACTGCCAGAGCCTCGTCCGTCAATCAGCAGGTGCACTGGGTTGCAGCCTATTGCACAGTGAGGTAGCTTGGGCCTGTATACCTCGTCAGATTAGTTTAATGTAGGTATTAGGTCTAGTTACAACGTTATAAGTAGGTTAAAATCGATTTCCCAGATGTGGTTACAATGTTTCTTACATTATTTAGTTACAAGTAAGGCTAATAAAAGCGCGTTAAGAATAAAGCGGCGCGGCGTCGGGTAATAAGGTGGGTTTTATATTTCACCCACTAGACCCGAAACATAAATATATTCCCAATACAAGCAATTTTGCTTAGCTGGAGCTAGTCACTACAAAAATAGCAGGTAACAACGGCGGAACCCTAGCACTCCGGTTCGCCTGCTGATTAATGGACGAAGCTCTGGCAGGTTTTCCTCGCCAGATTGGGGGTCAGACGACTGTCGCCCTGTAAGAACGAAGAGAAAGTGTTTAGAAAGCGGCCAAAGTATTAAAGCTCCAAAGTGTCCAAGTCAACCGTGGTGCGAGGGAAATGCTTTTGGACCAGCTTACACCCCGGCGCTAGTCAGGTCGATTCCAACATAACCGCCCCTGCTAGCCGCGTAGGGCTCTCAAGTGTAAGCTTTGGATGCAAGCTAGATATCCGCTGGGAGGATTTTGGCGTGACGCAAGCATTAATTCTAAAACCATTCCTACCGGCTTCGTAGTTACTAGCTACCCTCTTCTATTTAGTGACGTCATCTATAAGAAACAAATTCCAAATTTGGCGATTAAGGGTAACTACACTAATTTAATTCAGCTAGCGTTAACTGCCTTGTTGGTTAGCTGTGGTTGACGTTTCGGGTCCGATTACCAATTTGGTAGGTATTTAGTCACGTGGAACTCAAACAACATAAATCTAAATTAGCAACCACTATGTAGGTAACCAAAAATTCTCTTGACTTTACTTTAAGGTAATTAGTGTTATTACTACGCACTGCGTCCGATACAGATGCGAAAAAAACGTCGGAACATTTCACTCTGTTATTTTTTGATCGTGTATCAAATCTGAGTTCCAATCCGGTGCGTGATTTAATTAACCGTGTGAATGCACAGTTTATTCGGTTCAACATCAGAATGATTCGGGAATTTCTCGTATACGGATTGTTAATCGAATACAGCGTTTAAAGGATATTCGAGATATTGTAAATTCATATTTACAGGAATTCATTTTACGGACATAGTGTGTAAACACTTCTGTAAATAATTATAACTACGTTTAAAAACCGACTTCACAAACTAATATTTTTTACTTTTTAGTGTACAGAAATAGAAAAGTACCTATTTATGAGGTTTATTGTATACAAAGGCATCAAAAACAGATTTTAAATAAAATTTAATGATTTCCCCTCGATTTTCTTAAGATACCAGCATCAGATCCTGATACCCTGGATATGGGACAACCTCAGAAGTAGCCTCTTTCAAACAAAAAAAATTTCAAAATCCATCCATAATTTTATTGGCGCCGCTATCGCGTAACATACATGCAAAAAAATAAAAATAGCGTACGAATTGAGTACCTCCTCCTTTTTTGAAGTCGGTTAATAATAGATACTAGTACTAGTAAGTATCATTTTGTGGCAACAAAAAAGGAAACTAAGAATATGAACGAAAAATATGAAATCTCTCGAGAGAGATACGGAGATGAGAGCTTATCTGTGTAGTAATATCACATTACAATTGTTATAGTTACGGCATTATCCTCAAGGGCCTTACATGTATTGATCCACAGCGGACGCACGTGTACAATTTTTTCTCCTTAGTTAATTCATATAGTTAACGGTCCCCGTTAACTATATGAATTAACGCTAAACAACGGTTACATATGAGTGATAAGGTAGTGTGAAAATTCTAATTCTTATGAAAATAATTGAAAGGATCGGATTTTAAAAACAAAATGGCAAGGCTTTACAGGCGTCGCTAAGCGGCACGCAAAGTAAACACGCATGCGCTGTAAGATCGATTTGTAAATACGCGAGGCTTTTTCCAATATTCGGCAACACTATCTGTATAACCTTATCAAATTACCAAGAAGAATTACCGAACATCTCGTCCGTTCGACTAGCGACGGGTGCTAATAACAAAACCGGTTGAAATATTTTTGAAAGAATAATTCTTCATTTCGAAAAAATTATTAGACGGAACAAGGAAATTTCTAATGTTCTTGGATTCGGAAATACATTTCATAATAAAGAGCAATTTTTAATTTGAATTAAGAACACATTGATAAAATAGCTGTAATAATGAGTACCTACACTACAGGTCTCGGACGGGTGTAACAGAGTGAAATTTGTAAGTGACCGAACGTGAAACGCTCCATGTTGGTGAAGCGTTTCACGTAGGTACAATTTGGAGGCGAAGGGAATGACTGTGGGGGCATGAACGACTCTGTACTCACATTATCAGGGCAGAGTTCGCGCAGGCACCACGTAAGTATTTGAGACGGCATTGTGCGCGCTGAACGTCCATCCGCCCCGATCGTTAAACGTGCGAAATTGTTACACTTTCTTCTAGTCTGAGTAACTACCATATATCTAATAGTTGTCATCGCTCTCCAACTAGGTAATTATTACCTTTTTTACTAATATTTGTTTGCATTTTACCTCATCGTAAAATTTGCATGTATAATTTTACACAAACATTGTTTTATTAACGTTACGGTTGTATAATCATTTATAAGGTAAATTATTCAATATAGCCGGCATTTACATACACAGAAATTAGTGATATCGGATGGGAGGAACCCTGTTTATCGAAGCATACATCCTATGATAATAGTGCCCCGAAGCACCATGCTACGTTGTCTATTACTGTACATGATTTATACAATTTCTCATTTCAATGTACAAATGGGTTATTAGGTAGTATTAAAACTGTCACAATATAACAAATACTGGGATGTGTTGTGTATAAACCATGAAGCTATAGATAAACATGGAGGCCAAACCGGGAAGAACAGCTTGATCCAAATACCTACATGTCTCTATCTTACTCTCTGTGGGCCAACTTCTCTTTCGTGTATTTGTACAATGTTGCTATCTTCTTATAAGTATCTCCTAGTAAATTATAGAAATAGACCATACTAACCAAAAATGCAAGTAAAATGATTTATAAATAACTCTATAGTTCGACTACGATTATTAATGTGGAAATTGAAACATTTTATGCCATTTATTATGCATGATTGGGTTGTTGAATCAGGAAATCAGTGAATTAAATTCCCATTGTCTATGGAACTTCGATATCGCCATTGGTCATAATGACCATTGGTTGTGGAGGTCAGATGGCAGTCGCTCCACGGAAAATATCGAAGTTCAGCTGCATCACAGTTAGACTGGAAAGCCGACCCCAACTGAGTTGGGAAAAAGGTTCAGAGAATGATGATGTCTATGGATTCAGTACGTGGCAACATTAGTACTATATGTCAACTATCAATAAACAATATGGCGGTTGTTTATTATTGTTTTGGTTTTTAACGTTAATTATAAGTATAAACTCAAAAAATGGTGCAAAATTGTATAGTGCGTGGTTGCGGTAGTACGTGGCGTCAAGGATGTGATATAAAATTTCACGCGTAAGTGTTTAAACTTGTTTAAATGGTGATTTCTTGCTTAGAAGGTTATCATACTTAGAAAGAGAAGTCGGCCCACAGAGAGCAAGATAGTAAATACAGACTGAGCATCAAGTAGGTATTGGAAGTAAGGCCTCCATGTTTATCTATAGCTTCATGGTATAAACGTACCTAGATATCATGCGTCGCACCCACATTCGAGTATGCCATGCAGTACCTACCAGCATGACTACCCGGTAATTTTGACTCGATACTTGATTGACCGTTTCGATATAAATTGATTGTTTTAAACAAAAAAAGTCTAATAAAGATGTTTAAAAACAATGCGTATGTAATTTACTTGCAGTCAATTTTTAGATTTTTTTTGTTTTATTCGTGATATTATATTTGAATCTCGCAACTCTTGGGAAACTACATGGAAACTATAATCCAAAACTGGATCTGGAGAACGTGATTGACAAACATCGCCACAAACTTTCACATTTATTATCAGTAAGATAAGAAGAATAGGATAGCGTGTCAGATTATAAACTGTTAAACTATTTATCAAATAAAGGGATTTTTTTGGGCGTTTTGGCGCCAACGCTGCATCGGGGCAATGTATCATTTTCTAAAATTTGTGTAAAATGTAGTAATTATGTGTAAAAACAGTGGATTTTAAAACATAACATCTTCGGCAACGTGCACAAGTTTGGGAAAGTGGTATATTACCGCGAATTGTCCTTTTCAACGTTGATTCCAAAACTCCATAGGAGCCTCTAGTAAAGTCTCCACTATTTTACTGGGGCAAGACTATGAAGGAAGACTTACTTGACTATTGACTATGAAGACCGTGACTTGACTTTGACTGTGACTAAATAACGAAAACGCTGCGTAATACATTTATATGCAAATTATAATACTTGTTTGTGGCAAATTGAAAAGCAAAGAAGTCATTAAAAAAAAGGGATTTTTTTTCAATATACATACGCTAAGAACAAGGAAATTTCTAATGTTCTTGATACATACATACATACATACAAATCACGCCTTTTTGCCATTGAGGTAAGCAGAGACAACATTTTTCCACTTGCTACGATCCTGGCATACCTACCCGTTTCGCTTCTTCAACTTTCATACTGTTTTCATACACGCTCGCCGGTTGCGGGTACTCTTGACCTGACCTTTCTCCAAAACGTCTTTGATCTGACGATACATAAATAAATACTGGGATTATAACGTAAATAGTATATGATAACAAATAGTGAATAATTTATTCATTTGACAAAATTTTAAATAGTAGTTTTTTTATATACTACGAAGGTGGCAGGCAAGCACACGGCCCACCTGATGGGAAGAGGTCACAGTGGCCTATGGATGTGTGCAACACTAAGGGCGTCACACACACGCTGCCCACCCTGAAGGAAAGGGGGTTCCCCAGTCGGACAGCTCATTTCGGACGGGAAATACCATCGCGTCGTGTCCTACCTCCTAAAAAAGTTACGTGACTTAAATGGACATTGAGGATTTACGCAGGCTACTGGCGCGGGAGGTGGACACTGGGACAGTGCACAAGAAGTTGCACGGAACGCGTTCAGCGCTAGTAAAATTTTAACTGTGAATAACTGCCCATTCACGTCAACAAGTTATCTAAGTACTTTAAGGAATAAAGTGGTATTAAAAAAAATCTACACATTTCTTTATTTCATTATTTGATCATATCTGTCAATCCTTTCCACAATACTTATACCTAAACAAATGCAGGTCCACCTATAGGTAGTGGTTTATAACACATAAACGTGTAAATATAGCATTTTGTGTAGCATTTCATCGAACTATTATTGGACACCACAAATGTTTTCGCTGCAAAAATTAACGTTTTCCTCTGCGTTCAGGAAATGAGGAAAAGCAAGAGAGCTGACTGCTCTGACGACGACGCAGTCACACCATAAATGAAAGGCAATATCCTGTTACTAGTTCAATAATGCATTTTGTGCTCGGTAGGAACAATATGACTAGGTACAGCCAACGATGCGGCTATGTTTACGGAAACATGGCCCCATTCTGACTACGACCGGTGCATTTCAACTTTCAACGTTAAAAGTTATTTACATATCAAAGTCAATTAGCAACACTGTAGTGGTGACACCATACCTCAACAGTTAGGTAATTGAAATAAAAAATGCATTCAAAATATATTTTATCACTTTTATTTAACCAACAATCGGTAAAAACATTCCAAGTCCTGGATTCCCGAAGTGAGTCGTGAAAACCACTATCTCGGTACCGATGGTCTTTATAAAGGTGTGCGTTCGCCCAGCGGAATGTTGTTAAATTTAAAGATTCTAATTATGCAGATATTTAGTAAATGACGTCGTGTAATTGTGTATGGTAAAATAATATTAGTGCATGAAGCCATTGTGGAAAAATTTGCCAAAAACTGATTCCGCTGGGCGAACGTTGTCCTGGCGGAACTTTTTTTAATCCATGGACTTAGACGAAAAAAAATGTGTCCACATATCAATAAATATTTGTGTATGATAGTGTATGTATGAATTAAGTTAATGTATGCATAAACTTCAGAGATTAAAAATTTAAAAAACCCCCGACTCACAAAAAAGAACCTTCAAAAAGTAAAATATAACTATTACATTATGACCTATCTACCCTAAGTATTGAACCTTTATTATTATTATAGGTAGCTATATTATTTACGGATTCATATTTTTAACTAACAGTTTGTCTCGTCGGGGGGACCGCTCTAGATCTTGCGAGACAAATCGTTGCATCGGTTAGGTTATGATTAGGTGAGCGGTCCCCGACGAGACAAACTGTACAATACTTAGGGTAGATAGGTCATAATGTAATAGTTATTTTTTACTTTTTGCAGGTTCTTTTTTGTGAGTCCGGGGTTTTTTAAATTTTTTATTTCATGCTTTTTATAGGGGTAAATGCAGGTTCTTTTTTGTGAGTCGGGGGTTTTTTAAATTTTTAATTTAATATTTTATTTCATGCTTTTTATAGGGGTAAATTAAGTATAATATTTAGCTAATTCATTATTTAATATCAACATACGTATAGTCTATCAACAATTATTCAGAGCTAATGCGCATTGCGCGGAGTGTGGTTAGGTTATAGAAATACATTCCACTCCTCTTATCTTTCGAATGGCTAAACCGATTTTCGGTATGCGGTATCGTGATGTATAAGTTATGAACTTTCATTTGATACCAAACACGGGTATATTTGAACACATTAAATTTTTCATCACCACTTTCACCCCTCATATCTTTGAAATGGCTGAACCGAATTTTATAAAACATAGCCAAGAACACTCTCCCCTAACCCATCTTTCAAACAAAAGAAACAGAATCAAAATCGGTTCATCCATTTGGGAGCTACGGTGCCACAGACAGACTTACAAAACACACACACACACACACACACACACACACACACACACACACACACACACACGCACACACGTCAAACTTATAACACCCCGTTCGGTTTTCCGTCGGGGGTTAAAAAACAAGTTTCCGCTGCGCGAACGTTTGGCCATTAGTTGGTTTTCATATGAAGCGCTTATATAGAGAGCTGTAGATTTTTACATACGTTGTTTTTAATTTGTGTATATTAGTTAAAAAAACAGATTTAGAAAAATTCGTAGGGTTTAAAAGATAAAAATATAAAAGTAAAATACTCTTATAAGGTCTTAGTTCGTAAAGTTATGCACTTGGAGGTCCAGATTTTCGCGTTTATACAAACCTTGTAATAATGTGCAACATGTTGCCAAGTATCAATGATGTTCCGTTAGTAATTAAAGAGTTATAGGACAATTTACCATGAATAGACCACTGTTTACAAAGCAGTCAAATATCACGATATTCTAAAAGAATTGCATAGTAAAATATATTCCAATCATCAGTGTATTAAATTTTTATTTAAATTTCATCTCATCAAATTCAGTAATTACAGAGAAACTATTAAGACGTCAGATAAAGTGTAATGCTTTATTGAGAGCCAAGCTCAACACGTCAGACTCGTAGAGGCTACAATATACCTAATATTATTAACATGTTTGTGACGCAAACCATCTTCAGTTTTTCCCTAATGATGATTTTTATTAGGAGAAAACACCTCTATAATTACTTCATTTTCAATAAGTAGGTACTCAAAGAAAATAAGTTTTCATTGTTAAAAAGTTATTACATTTGCTACGCCAATTCTCGGAACCAGCTTGGAGACTGGAGGCGTGAGTGAACAATTATGAACAATACTTAACTCATGGAAAATAATAAACAATAAGTCTGCTTTTCGATGAATGAAATGTTTTATAAGTAGCTTGTGTTCACGGTAAATATGATTGATATTATGCAAAGGGGCTGTTTATACAAACATTCATGGGTAACTTTATTTACATTTAACATTCGTGTTATTCAATTCCAATTTGTGTTTCGGTGCAATCCTATTACTAACTTGAATGGTCCTTCAGGATCCTACCAATCGATCATAATAACCTTTTTTCATTTTTAAGACCTTTGTAATAGGTCATTAGGTAGTATTTGATAAAGTGATTTGATTATTATCATTTTCATACTGCGCAAATTAACTTCTTGTGACAATATCGACTCAACGGGTAGATGCGGGCCGCTCGTATCTCGTAGCATGCTTTTTCACGAACACGACGACCCGAACGGCTCTCGTCGACCGCCCAAGGCCAATATAGTGCGTGATGGGGCAATTATAGTTCGTTGATGCACTAAAAGCGAGCTCAATGAACTTACCCGAAGTAGCATGCGGCATAGTGCATCAATTTCGACACTCCGCTTTTCTTTTCTAATCCAAGCGTTCATAGACCAAGAGGACCACCGGGCAACATGTGGGTTTCGCATTTGTCTAATTTAAAAAAAAATCGATCATACTTTTTAATTGTGTTAATTTTTTTTCGCAGGTCTGACGAACGGCAGATGACACAGTTCCAAAGATGATGTATCGTATATTCTCAGACTTGGTAAGTTTTCAAAATATTATAAGTGGATAGATCATTATAATATGTGTTGTAGTTGCTCAAAGCGATTTTTATATTCATGATTATCTGTGTATAAATTGTTTATTATTGTGTATTAATATAATCACGCTGTGCGGCTGCTTTGCAATAATATTAATTGTTCTCAATGTTAGATTGTTATTAACCTTCTAGAATCCGGATCAAAGAACATTCTCTCTATTGTTACAGAGAGTACATCCGGCCCTACGCGAGCACAGACTACGTCTCCGATCGCCGGAGCAGCCTAGCACAGAAAACATCTTGCCGACAGTATAATCGATGACACCATTTTAACCTAACAGGTAATTATCTCGTCGTTTTTCATGTATACACATATATATTTTTAAAATTAAGTGAGATAGTTATATTTGAGTAATAGTTTAGCTTTGCGATGCGTGACAGCGCTTTCAGCATTTAGCAAAAGCGATGATATACAAGCCTTCAGCGCGAGTTAATGAATGACGACTGACGTTGCGTGAGAACAGTCATGGGAAGATACAACGGCACCTAGTACGAGTACTAGCCATTGTTATTGCTTCGTGTTAACATTGTATAGCTGTTAAAATGACGATGTACATAGTACTATATCATTTACGTTTTAATAGCCAATCTTCTTATGACAAGTTGTCACGCAATGTATGACTGTCATCTGGCTGGCGCAAGTGAATATATAAACGAATTATTAGAATGGATTTTGTCATATATTTTGACAGCTTGCTATTATGGGAGCAGAGCGGAATGTCGCGGCTCGAAGCTGACTGGATCCAGGGCTTTGCTGACATTCTAGCAGGTAGGTACCTCAAATAATTAAACAGAAATTAAACCTGACGATAACCTATTTTCTCCTTTTTGTTACCTTTACTGTTTATTTGCCAATGTGTTTGTTTTACATAACGCTTTATATGAAAATGCTAGCGATTCAAATGCAGCAGCGACTACAGTCACTACCATGCAAAGAATTTCAGGTGAATTACTTTACCTGCATGAACATTTTCAATCGTTAACATTTATTTTGCCCTGTTTATTTCAACCTCTCGCTAGTACCGTTCTACTTCCTATTCGCTTATGTTATTTTCGAACATAAATCTGCACTTTACAGACAACATTATTATTAATAAGTTATGAGGATAGCAAATAATAAAATCACATCATAGTTTTACCGAAACTGGTCTTAGAATGTTATTCATGCTATGATCCATTTGATTCATATTATATTAATAAACTTCGGAAAATGTTCGATAACCTCATAAATATAAACAATTTGAGGTAGGTACGTAATTCTAGGAACAGATCATTTCGACAAGAGAGCTCTTAAAAGGCCCTCTTCACAGTATAATGGTATCTCAGTGCCCTCGTTCTGGTTTACGTTCGATATTTCTCACCTACTTCTTGAGAGATAATACCGAAATCCACAATCCTTAATATCAAGATTTTCTATCCACCTATTCGAATTTTAGTGTATAGTTTTAATAATTTCAAACTCGAAATTTAAATTGGTAAACAATATAAATCGCATAATTGACACAAAGTTTATAATCGTATAGAAATAAACGACTACAGATACCTATTACTTTTTTTACGCTATCCAGGCTCATATTCAGTCAATCACCTGCATGTATGATAGCACTGATTTATTACTGTCATAGATGCCTGATTTGTAAACCCAGTTGATTAATACTATTTATCACTTTCTCATACGATATGTAATATCTCAAGTACCAAATTTTTTTAAAGATACGTTATATTTAACTAGATCGTCAACTGCATTTTTGTTATTGTTACGTGAGTTGAAATTAAAATGCCCTTGCAGTGACGATGATGTCGAAAATATATAGAGGGCAACACAAAGATAAAAAAATTCGCCTTACAAAGCTAAAAACTAAGGTTTAATCTACCTCTGCTTGTGCCGTCCTTTGACACCACTATCAAAAGACTTTTAATTACTTTGTAACCTGAATTCAAAAAGCCGTACGATATATATACTGGCAATGCATTTTCAATGATGCCATTTTTTTTAAATCCTGTCACACTTTGGCCTTTTCATTCTTTGTACGTTTTTGTATATTGACCGGGCTTTGGTTTGAACTTTATTGCCTTTGTGCTGTCAAATGAGCCCTTAAAATATTTTCGAATCATGAATGTGTGAAAATGTAGTGGGTATTCACATAATCTTCGCAAACGTAGTTAATCTATAGGTAGGTACAATATAATATTATGTTTTACGAAATCTTATCAAGCATAGGTGGTAACATAGCGATATATGAACTGGTTATTATGTAATAATGTATTATGACTTAAAGATTTGTTTATGTTTTGTATACCTATGATAACATAATATTGATGATTTTTAATTTTATGAGTGGTATAAGTGTCACTTTGCATGGATGCGAATATTTTAGTGAGTAACATTTTCCCGAGGCAATGTTGCAGTGGTGTCGCGGTCGCAGTGATCCTGTTAATTACAAAATATGTAACTTCCTTGCTGACTATTTTCATAAAAAATATACACTTGGAAAGCAAACTAACTGAACCTAAATCTTTTCATTAGATAAACCAAAGAAACGAATCAATAATATCGAAGCAGTAGATTCAAACCCAGTTTTCATAATCTAAATTCAAATTTCTTTTTACCTACAGTACCTACTCTCAGCAATAGACTTCATATGCCTATCGGTATCGTAGATATTTTAATTACCTGACTATTTTATTAGATTCTTTAATAATAAAATTGCCCTGTGACTATTTAAAGGCAATGTTATTTGTCACATACTTGTATTATGTAACGGAGACAAATAACTACTTATATCTGCAATTTAAAAAACTTTGAGGTGTACCTACGATAAAGCCAAATGTGCTGTTACAGAAATAAAAATAATAGCAAGTGGAGTTTTTAATCGGTTCGACACATTTGATATTTTAGAACTATCGATAATAAATCGCGATTGAATTGCCTACTATTTTTATTGGAAATTATCGCTCATAGGATTTTCTGAAAACACTCAGATAAACATTGAGCACTGCCTACCATGGCTACCTAAAGCATCAGTCTGGCAACACAAGCATTCTGAGGCAATTGTAGCTAGAAATGACAGTACAATGAACAAAAAAAATAGTTTCTTTGCTCCCAAGTGTGTATTACTGTAAACACGTTTTTAATGCAGAGTTACACTTCTATCGCGAAATACAGAGACTACATGCCCAAGTACAGAACACGGCCTGACAACTACAGTACTCGCTCTTTGCCTTACGAAAGACTTGGGTAGTGAGATGTCCATGACATCACTCGTTCTCACTACCTTGTCTTTCATGAGGATTGGGCGCACTTCATCTCAGACGCCCCACTGAAGATATCTACAGGCGTACGTCCAACGGTTAATACGTGATATTTTGATACTAATATTATTTGTGTACAACTTATACTTATAAGTTCTAATTATGTAACGTTTAGAATATTGAATGTAGGTATTTGTGGGTTACTCAGAAAGGTTTTACAGAAAAGTTGTGTGATAATAAAAAAAAATATGCGCAACAGCACCCGGTCATTCGCATACTGCATCTATTCTGCTTGCTTCAGGGGATCAGTCCAACTGGCAGACGTATATCCCTACCGATTTGGGATCTCCTATGTCCCAATGGCCTCATTCCCTAATTAGTGTGTGCAGGTATTACTTACTTGTGCTCATTTCATATAGCATGGTAATCATTTACAAAATCTTTCTGAATGGCCCGATGATTTTAAATAACCACAATCTACTCATGTGGGCTCAGTAGATAGACGCATATTATATGATATTACCTGTACAGCCCTCATTCAATATTTTTATCAAAGTTCCAATAAGTTAGTACCTAAGTCTTATTACACAAAACATGCTCAAAAAGTATACTTACCTAAATAGTGTGAGAATTATAAAAACCTTAATTTAAAAAACCGACTTCAAAACCAAAATAAAAAACCCGACTACGTAAAAAACTAAAAAGAAAAAAGAAGCACTTAGATGTCCTGTGGTCTAGAAACATAACTGAACAGCCGGAATCCATTATTCGACAGCCAATCTCATTTTTCAATGGATCCCGACTGTTAAGTTGTTATGTTTCTAGACCACAGGACATCTAAGCGCTTGTTTTTTTCTTTTTAGTTTTTTAGGCAGTCGGATTTTTTGATTTGTTAATTTATTATTTTTTATGTTATACTTTTTAGTTTTCGTCTTATTATCCCAAGTTTACAAACCTCAATCTACGTGTAACTTGTATAGATAAAAATTTAATTTTTTTATTAAATAAAATCTGGTCATGATATACCTTTTTGAAATCCTCGTGATAAGCCCTTTAATTTGATACCCATATTGCAGTATACAATTGTTTTTAAGCGTCACCTATCTAAGAACACTTGGCTTATCGAGACAAATCTAACGATTATGTTAATTAAAGAAATCCGTCCAGTGGTTTGAGAGATATGAGTTAATAAAGAATCTTACAAACACACATACATACATACATACATACAAGATACGCGCGAAAAACATAACCCTTCTTGGCATTTGGGTAAAAAGTATAAAATAACTTTAATACTAATAAAATACCTACTATTATTTGTATGCGCTGCCTATTAATAGGTTTGAAGGCGGTGCCAAACCCTAAACAAGACAAAACATACATATTACGTAGGTATAAACAGCTTACTGACAATGAAATTCATACATTAAAGATTAACCTACGTAAATAAACCGTAAATACTAAAGTTATTTTAAACTTTTTAGTATTTGAAGTCGGTTTTTTAAACGTAGTTTTTTTTAATTTTTTCCTTTTTAGTGTCTGTACTGTAGATTGTCCTGTAAACTACAGTAACACTTTTCCAGATAGGTAGGTACATCAGTATAACATTTTTAAGTTACTTTCATAAAATCATTCATACCTTATTTTACCCCTTAGTAGTATCGTTGGCTTGGATATGGGATCACCCTTGAATTATCCCATTCCAGTAAGAAAGCATCATTGAAATCGAGTGAATGATTGAGTGTTATTTGTTCATTTGTCGCGCATATGCTTACACACACATACATACTAGTATCGTTGTTATTTCTCAGTGTTTATAAACCTGACCAAGAGAACATTATTGTAACAGATTTGCATAACAACTGGTTAAAAATAAGTCTCATCCATCAATCGGCAAGTGTACTGGCTTGCAGGTGAGGTTGGCTTGGCTCCGAAGGGCTCGGTGGGACCCCAAGGATACACTCTAATCTTGTGCGTAAGATTTTCCTTTCGTACCGTTAGTAAATTAATAAATAAACTATAATACCGATTACTTATCTATCTAAAGTTTCTCATCTTTTTTCTATAAGACGCAGATAAAACGTGTGATTCTACCTAGCACGACCCCGGATGATTATCTTAATTTTCATGTAGTACAAATTCATGAAAATAAATGTACTTTTTTGTACCATAGAATAAAATAAATGTACTCTGATATATTCGCTGATATAACGTAGGTGCCCTGTAGTATACCTTTCTGGCACGACCACTACACATTTTAGGTATTTTTATCAACTTTTTGGTGAAGAATACTATAAATATAATTGTACTTAATTGTACTCTATTTTCCAGATGTTTTGGAGCGGTGGTTTACCTGTTTCAAAGCGTTTTACTTTTTAAGTAACATCAATTTCACAATGTTACGCCTTTACTATTAATTCTAAGTCAAAAGTAAATAAAACTTCGCTTGGTACATAATTTATATAACATTTTATTTTAAAATAGGAAAATTATGAAAGTCTTTTATATAGAAGAAAAAAAAAATAAACACTAGGTAGGTACGTCGAATTGTAATACGTACGTCGAACTATGTTAGTAATATATTATTTTGAAATAAAATATAATATAAATGATGAATAAATTATTTTAAAATAAAATGTAATATAAATATGTACCAAGCATAGTTTTATTTACTTTTGACTTAGAATTAAGCTAATCGCACATATGTCAGCACCGCACGCACCGCACGCGCCGTACGCCCCGTATGCAATCTTTGGTATTGCCAACACGTTTTAGGGATGGGAGTGGGTGGAGGGGGGGAGGAGGGGGTGTAGAAGCCCCCCTTTGAAGGAAAAAGTGCGGACGCCCCCCTTTTTGGAGATACGATTTTTTTAAATATTCTAACCTAACTTTCGCAAAAAACAAGCAAAGTGCGGACGCCCCCCCATTTTGAGATACGACTGACTGCTATATAGTGCTGAGAAAGCAACAGAACAGCAACTTACAAACATCCAATTTGAGTTACTTACAATACAAAATGAAAAACTTTCTGGGTGGTTTGAAAAAAAAATAACCACGTAGGCTAAGGCGGGAGCGAAGCGGAGCGAGTCGGGGTACTCTGAGTCGGGATTCACAGACAGGAGTACGTAAACGATCTCAACTTCTAGGGAGAACACTGCAGTAACACACGCACAACACGCTACAGTCTGAGCGCCAAATTACGTTTAGTTTCACATATCGGTAATAGTCGGTAAATTATTGTAAGTACAACTTTAATAGCATTCATTTAACATAACATAACATAAACTCACGCCTATATCCTCGAAGGGGTAAGCAGAGGTGCTAGCACCCACATTTCGCCAGTTTATGTTTAGGTCCCAATGTAATAAGTGGCGAGCCTATTGCCATTAACCGGGCACATCATTCAAATAAATCAGCGAAATATACACGTATAATAGAATATGCATAAAATATGCATAAAATTTAACTTGGTCACTAAATATACGTATTTATTCAATTATCTCATTTAATAATTGAATAAATACGTATATTTTGTGACCAAGTTTCACCATGCTTTCTCGATAAAACGTTTCGTTCGTTAACCTTATGAAAAACGAAACGTTAAGAGTGTGTGTTCTGTTGTCAAAAGTGTCAAAATATTGATAAAAATGTGTGACTTTGAAAATTTTTTACTCATTAACCATTAAACTAAGCAAACAAAAACTTCACATGGAGACCTCTAAAAATTGAATTCCGCACCTTAAAAGTTTACGTGGAAGCTTCTAATAATATTAGTTTTGTGTAAAAACGCATGTGGACTCCAAACTCGTGGGCCGCTAATTTAAAGCTGAGCCGAATTAAATATTTAATCAACCAAAATTTCTCAGGGGGGTTTGAAAAAAATACAGATCACTAGTCTAAGAAAGGTCAAATAAATTTTAAAGTTGCGTTTTATTTCAAAACATTTTCTTAGGAATAAAATTCGTGTGCATGTATTGTCCGGTTTGAACATTAAATTTCCGTATGGATACGGACAAATTCGTATATATCGCAACACTGAGCATGCATGCGGCTACACCGAGTATCAGCACGCGCCGCAAAAATGACGTCATCAGAATCCTTTTGTCAAAATCGGATGCCTACCGAAATGTGGCGCGTGCGGTGCAATTGAAGTGTGTGAGGTTTCATACTATTACATACAACGAATTCTAAAATGCGGCGCGTTCGGCGCGTGCGGCGCGTGCGGTGCTGACATATGTGCGATCACCTTTAATAGTAATGGCGTAACATTGTGAAATTGATGTTACTTAAAAAGTAAAACGCTTTGAAACAGGTCAAACACCGCTCAAAAATATCTGGAAAATAGAGTACAATTAAGTACAATTATATTTATAGTATTTTCCACCATAAAGTTGATATAAAACCTAAAATGTGTAGGGGTCATGCCAGAAAGGTACTTCAGGGCACCTACGTTTTATCAGCGAAAATATCAGAGTACATTTATTTTATTCTATGGTACAAAAAAGTACATTTTTCTTCATGAATTTGTACTACATGAAAATTATGATAATCATCCGGGGTCGTGCTAGGTAGAATCACACGATAAAACTTAACGTCAAGATTATTGTCCTACTTATTTTACAGCCAGATTCTTAAGCCTCTCAGAAAAGAGTCTGGCTATAATCACACTCTTATCGAATCGGAGTAACCTATCCAATTGAAATGACTTTGTGAAATGAATTCAAAGTCGACAATAAAAGTAAAACGTTATTCGTCGTGCGTAAACACATCGGTTGCTTTATGATTCACTCTTCTAGTTATGTTTCCAATCTACATTGAACTGTAATTAAATGTAATAATACTTAACATTGCATTTGTCACTGACCTTTATTCTAAAACAATTATATAAATATTTAACATAATTATCATGTTATACAATACGTTTGTTTTAATCACTAAATACCTAAGGAGTATTCAGTTCAGAAATACAAATTCATTATACGAGTACTGTTAAGTAGCATTTTATTTACCTACGCTACTAAAGTACAATGAAACAGTTAGTTAGCTGGATCCCTAGGATTATGGTAATTTCGGTAGAACCTCATTCAACAAATGTATATCTTTTTTTAAATGTTTGTTGAAGTCCAAGGATGGTTTTTACGGCGAGAAAAAATGGAAAAATTAATTGATTCACGAAATATATAAAAAAAATATTTGTAAGAAAGCCTGAACGCCATCTATATTTTTTGTCATGGCAACGGGAACTAAAAGTGACTTTGTGTAAATTTTCATTATCAAAAGTTATAAAGTCTCCTTTGTTTCTTTTTGCTCAAACACAAAGTTTACCTGATTACGAAAAAAATATTATTTCAATATCGTTTATTGATACCCAGGTCATTTATAGTTTTAATGGTCCCCTCGGGTATAGTAACCACGGTGTCCTCATCTTATTCAAATAATAAGGCAACTAACATAACTTGATTGTAAGGCGGAACGAAGTTTGCCGTGAAAGCTAGTTAAGTATTTATAAAATCAAAAACTAAAAAGGAAAAACAAGCACTTAGATATCATGTGGTCTAAAAACAACAAATGAACAATCGGGATCCATTGTAAAATTAGGTTGGCTATCGAATAATGGATCCCGACTGTTTAGTTGTTATTTCTAGATCGATTCTATCTAAGTGCTTGTTTTTTTTTTGTTTTTTACGCAGTCGGGTTTTTTGATTTTTTTTTGTTACTGTTGTATTAGTTGTATATGACATTACAGAAATAAAAGGCGCTTATACAGATAAATATTACAATTCATTGTCTATATTCTGCGTCCTGTCCTGAATCCTACATTCAAACTACACTTCCACTTCATCATTGAACCGTGACACAATTTTTATCCTAAACAGCTTGTCTAGTAGTGTATGTTATGTCAAATGCCTCAATAGAGCATAATTATTATAAAAGTATTTAGATACACTATTTGTGTAAATAAATAGACATTGATGCATTGCATTGCACTACGGGGCAACCATACCCTTGCCCTCTGGCGTAGCAGTGAAACGTTCTACACAATACCGTAGGCGCATCAACCGTCACACGATTTTTCGCGACGTAGAACGCCGCGGGTGCTCATCGTAGCGGATGGCCTAGGTGTCATGCCATTTTCATCTTCGGCTCGGTGGCTCCGATTGCGGGATCAAAGCGTTTTATGCTACCGACTACCGATAGCCCGAAACTTCGGATCATGATAGCCATGAATTGCGCAAATAAACCTAAACAATCATTCGCTCTAGATTGTTTAAACAATGGCGTATTATCTTACGATGACGTATATGGGCTCGTATCAGGTTGCGTTGAGGTTATCACATATTGTGTTCATTTGTAGGCTTTACCGGCGTAAGAAGTTACTCATACAGTCTCAAAACAATGCGTCCTACGCTACTCCATGTTTTGAAGTCATTTCTTTAAATAATATGAAGACCTATGTTGCTGACATTAAATCAACAGTGATTTCCTTGGGAAAAATTCCAACCACTATGAGTGCTGTGTATCCTGTAGGTGCACCAGGAATGATAGCATTGTACAAGAGATCATTAACTTCATAAATATTCTTTTCAGTGGAATAAACACTACAGACATGTCCAAACTTCATCTTCAAAGTGGCTCAATGCAATGATAATACCTACATTCGTATAGAAATTACGGTGACTCATCAACATGATAGTATGATGTCTTAGCTTAGCATAGTAGAAGGTCGAAATAATGAGACCTACAATCTAAGCCACAGAACATTAAAGGATTTTTCTTTGTTCTGTGATCTAAGCAATATATAGATGAAACGGATAACTATCTTTTTTGTGCTGAAATCCTCATGGATACCTTCCCCGCGGACAGCGGGGCAGGTTATGTCGGACTCTTATCGACTAAAACCGCACGCTGTTTAGGGTCTTCTGGCGCTGCGCCAGGGTGTAATGTGGCCCAGAGGGCCTGTCCTCACACCCCGGAACGGATCCGAATCCGAACCGAATACAACATATTTTAAAAACCATATCAAAGGGTAAAGTAAAATTTGGAAATTGTAGAAAAATAACTGAAGTTTATGTTTAAAAAGTAACATCATCAAAATAAAGACCGTCTACGACAGCACTCATCTAACCTCAAACGTAAATTATTGAAAACTTTCTTCAGTAATGCTAGTCTAATTACTGCCGTTTTACCAAGGATATTGTCCTTGAGCTGATCGATGTTTCTCTGATCATTACTTTATACTTTATGTTTGAGATATCCCCACAAAAAAAAATCAGGAGGCATCAAGTCTGCACTTCGTGGGGGCAATGGGTTATCACCCCTTTTTGAAATCAATCTGCCAGGGAACATCTGTTTCACAATTAGCATAGAGTCATTTGATGTGTGACTGGTGGCTCCATCTTGTTGAATCCAAGTCCCATAGTTCACTATTCTTGACTTTTCAAGTTTTGAAGTCCAAAAACTTTCCAACATTGCAACATGGCATTCGGTATTAACAGTGACGTTTTGACCTCGCTCATTTTCAACGGAAAAGGACCAATTTCCATAACTCTCAATATTGTCTTCGGTTCTAGCTGTTCTTCGGCGACCCTTTTTGTGTGGTTAACGTCGAACCGGTCTCTTGAAAACGCTTTACCCATAATTATTTTAATTAAATTAGCACTCGGATCCTCACTTATTCGCCGCACTCCATATTCAGGAGAATATAGTCGTCTACTAACAATGTATATAAGCGAGAGTTCACGTAAAATGCGCGCACGCAAAATACGTGAAGTTTACCGTTGAGTTGAGTAATATTCCATAAGCTCGGCTACCCAACAAACGCCCACGCGCTTTCTACCCCGCAAAAAAGGTTATACCTACCTTTTTTTTTCAAGCGGAAATCCTCATGGATACCCACCCCGCGGCCAGCGGGGCAGGTTATGTCGGAATCTTACCGACTAAAACCGCACGCCGTCTAGGGTCTTCTGACGCCAGGGTGTAAGGTGGCCCAAAGCGCATTTCCCTCGCACCCCGGCTTGACCCGGGCCATCTCCGGTTTCGAGATGGCCCCTTCGGGTTTGGGAACCACGGTGTTCCCGTCATGCCCCCGGAATAGAGGGAGAATATGTATACTTAATACTAAAGTAAATATTATTTTTATATCAAGTATGCTCCAGATACTAACTTATTATCCGACATCCAACCGAATAGTAAATTTACAACGGATAGGCCGGATCTATTTCTAATATAGCCTACTGTAAACACTTCTCTACAATAGGCTAGGTCAGGGTAGGCGAACCAATGGCACGCGTGCCATTGGTGGCACGCGGCGCAATATTTTGGGCACGTCGCCGATCATAAAACTTGTGTAAAAAATGTATTTAGGTATTTTATGACGATCTAACGAGAATGATCCTATGCTACGGAGTGTTCAAATATGTTATAAAACGTCGTATGACACTCGTGAGGTATGAAAATTACTTATCCTCGGCTTCTTATAACCCTCGCCTACGGCTCGGGCTAGCAATATCGTCTCAGCCGTAATTTCCAACTTAGGTACCTCCCTTGTACCATAATGTACTATTATGCGTGTAACAAAAACATCGAGAACTTGGATCGAGAGACGAGCCAAGAGACTCATCAACAACGATGCACTAGTCGAGAAAAGGCTTTAAAGCCTTGCCCATCGACGCAAAGTTGCAGGTCTCTCGGTGTTCTATCGGATACATTTCGGGGAGTGCGCTCTGGAATTGCACAACCTGATACCTCCAAGTCCTTTCCATCAACGAACGACCAGACGAACAGCGTCACGCCACCGCTATATGGTCGATATTCCACTCATACGCACAAAGCGCTTTGCTGACACGTTCATCGTGCGTACAGCTAAGGAGTGGAATTCCTTGCCTGAGTCTGTGTTTCCGGAAAGCTATAACCTGGGAGTATTCAAGTCACGAGTGAATAGGTTCCTTCTAGGCAAGCGTGATTCATCGTAGACCACATCGTCACTTACCATCAGGTGAGATTGAGGTCAAACGTAAGCCTATCATGAATTAAAAAAAAAACATTTCAAAAATATACCTCTTTTGTTTACATTATTTCATGAAGAGTTTTTGATGGCACGCCAGTGACCCCATGAAACATGTTTCAGAAAAAAATGGCACGTTGATGCATAAAGGTTCGCCTACCCTGGGCTAGGTATATGCACTTTGAAACCCTTTCGTATTTCTTCTCATTTCTAATAGATTCAAATCACATTAATAAATTTTCCCATTCGCCGCGCGCCGTTTGCACTTTCCCAATTCCGTTCCCCTATTTAAACTCGTTCAAATAGTATACATCCGCAGGCTAGTCGGCTCTATATATTTGGGCAGGTGACAATTAGGTACATTAGCCGTAGGCCCACACATAAAATAAAAGGATAAAAGGCAATCAATCGCTTTTGATATTCACCCTCCTGTTGCCTGCGGCCAGCCACCCGTTGCGCACTAATTTACCTTCACTGGAGCTAACGTGTTGGAAACGTTAAAACACGGCTCATTTAATTTGCAACCAGCTAATACCTGTGCACACAATGATATTATAAAATAATGAGTTTTTTCATACTGAATGGCGTTCAGTTATTGTTGTAACTTTGAGTATATGTTATGATATAACCCTTGGTCTGGATATACAGTACCTACAAAAAAAATGTTATCGAAGACCACAACCAACCACTAGCTTTAGGTATGTACCGGTCCCTATCACACGAATGACATTACAAAAATGCGCGTCCCTATAGTATGATTATAAATTTTTTATTCAGTCAGTAAAATGACATTTCCAGTGTTGCAGGTTTTTATCTCAAATAAATAGTTATGTGGTTGAATCGAGTTTTACAATTAAAAGTTAGTCGAGATCATATTTTTTTATTTAATATCAAACTGCGTACATAAAAATAAAAATATGTCATTTACATTAATTATACAGAAAACATACACGATATGTTGTTGTTTTGTTACGTTAGTATTTGAAATGGATCCCAACGTCCACCCCTAAAGAGAGATGTCTCCCCCCAAAAAGAAAGCGCCGATCATTTTGTTGTGAGTGAGCAATAAATGGTTCTTAATGCATATAATTATGTATGGAATCAGAATGCACCAAAACCTGATGTTCCAAAGAAAAATGAGTGTATGAAGACAGTACATCTGAAATATTGGGAATTTCGACTAGGATACTCAAGGAACAAAAGGAGAACTTCTAAGCATCGAGCATCTAGAACGGGTCCAGGTAGCTCAGTTGGTCAGAGTATTCCCCCTGTAAGGGACTGGTCGCGGGTTCAAGTCCCGTCCTGGATGATCATTTTTCCGATCAGAAAATCATTGTAAATAGTTAGCATGCAATTGCTTAGAATTTCATTCAATTAAATTTTTCGAAACAGCAGCCCTGTCGTCGTGAGTATAGCGACAACTTAAACCAACGATAGAAATGCGGTGTGGAAGTCATACCTGTACCATTATTATCTTTTTTTTTATCATTTTGTAATTTAACTTCGTTACCTAAAATAGTTTAACTATGTGATGACCTGTAATACCCTTACCACCTTAATTATGTAGCCCTAAGGAAGAGCGGGATTTTTTTTTTAAGTGAGGAATGCTTGACCCAACACAACACAACTACATGCTGCCTGGGTTGTTCCGGTAACTGAATAACTTCGTAAGAGAAATGTTAAAGAAATAAACTAATTTTTTTTATTCATTCTTCGTCACAAAGTAACGTGAAACCTTCGTGAAACAATATTTGTTTCAGAGCTTTTCTAGTTGTACATAGGTTTACAACAAGAAATGCGATAGACAATTAGTATCTGTAATGAATTAAGTAGCCCATGACAACATGTATTTATTTTCCGATCAGAAAAACATGTATTTATCCTAAAAGTTATTTTTTGAAGAATAATATCTCCGCTAATACCTCCAAGCTAAATAAATTTTATTGTGTTAAGTTCTGTAGCTATGTATAAGCATATTGATACGTACAGTGGCGTAACAATAGGGTGGCAGGGGTGGCAAAATGCCACGGGCCCCCGACCCAAGAGGGCCCCGGCCCAAGAGGCCGCGAGCGAAAAAATATTTTTTAGCATTGTACCTGAGTATTTTATTTTATTTGAAAAGTATATTTTTATAAGTTCTGGGCCTAGATTGTGCTAAAGGCAAACCACTATCCTATCATTTTTAGAGATGTACATTTGTACCTACATATTACCAGTGACGAGTAATTTTACTTATGACCGTCAAAAACCGTCAATCAAAATACCTGTAAATAGCACATTTCTATTCATTTTAGAACGCATCCATAGGTTTCTACAAATATTTTGTCGCAGTACGTTGCCGTTGGTAGCGCAGGTGAGCTAGCAAACACTATGTTAGGGGAATCCCGGGCATGGAGTGGAAGGACCGACTTGGGCAACCAAGCGCGGGGCACGCCTTTGTAGCGGCGGTAAGACCCGTCATAGAGGACTGGCTGGAGAGGCCTCACGGGGGTCTCTCGTACCGGCTGACGCAGGTGATCGCACTAGTAAGGGGTGCTTCGGGGATCACTTGTGTTTGATTCGGAAGGAGCTAACGCCCGAGTGCCATCACTACGATGCGGGCGAGGACTCAGGGCTGCACACGCTGGCCGAGTGTCCGGCGTGGGAGGTGCCGAGACAGGCCCTCCTGGCAGCCCTCGAGGTAGGAGTCCTCACACTGCCGGTGCTGATCGCAGCGATGGTGCCGAGTGCGGACGCGTGGTCGGCCGCCGCCTCCTTCTGCGAGCAAGTGATGCTCGAGGAGGCGGAAAAGGTTCGGGAGAGGCTGCACAGAGCTCTCCCGGACGGCGGCGGGCGCGGACGCCGAAGGCGTCGGAGGTCTCACTGGGGGTGATGGGTGGAGCCGCCTGTCACCCTAGCAGAAGCAGGCCAAGGCGGCGGTGCGCGAAAGCGCCCCCCTATTCCGGGGGCTTGACGGGAACCACGTAGTTCCCAAACCCGAGGGGGCCATCTCGAATCCGGAGATGGCCCGGGTCAAGCCGGGGTGCGAGGGAAATGCTCTTTGGGCCACCTTACATCCTGGCGTTAGATGACCCTAGATGGCGTGCAGTTTTAGTCGGTAAGAGTCCGACATAACCTGCCCCGCTGGTCGCAGGGTGGGTATCCATGAGGATTTCCACACGGAAAAAAAGGAGAATCCCGGGCATCCGGATTTTATATTTTTTTAAGAGGGCACGTGGTGCACCCGGGCAACGTAGATGAGCAGCGCCTCCCACTCGCCACAGGAGACGAGAAAGAGTCAGCTAGGGTGCGAGGGATATGCCTATTAGGTAACCTTACATCCTGGTAATTAAGACTCGAGACGGCGTTCGATCCCGAAATAACCATCTCCGTGGTATCCATTTCCGCACCATAAAAAAGGGAAAAAACTGAGCGAAGAGTTTTGGCAGGTAATCAAGTAAATGGCGCACTGCATAATTTTATGAGTAGTCAGAACAGAAAATGTCTAAAGAGGCACGACTTGCTGTACATAGAGGAGTTCTCGTTCCCACATCGATGTATGGGTATGTATGGTAGTGAATGTTGGGTGTGGTAGAAGAAGCATGAAAGTAGATTGAATGCTGTAGAAATGAGAAGTCTAAGAAGGATAGCTGGAGTAAAGCTGATGGACCGAGTGAGGAACAGTGTGATAAGGGAACGTTGCGGTATAGTTGAAGATGTAGTGACCAAGATAGAGAAAGGGATACTTAGATGGTTTGGACATGTAGAGAGGATGGGTGAGGGTGAATTGGCAACCCGGTAAAGGCCGACCTAGGCGTACATATTTTAATCAGATCCAAGACGTTTTGGAGAAAGGCATAGGTCAAGATTAGGTACCCACAACCGGCGTGCGTGTATGAAAATAAATATGAAAGTTGAAGAAGCGAAAGGGGTATGCTAAGATCGTAGCAAGTGGAAAAATGTTATCTCTGCCTACCCCAATGGGAAACAGGCGTGATTTGTATGTATGTATGTATGTAAAAAAGGACTCTAGGTACTGACTGCGTATTCTTTGTGTAATTATTTTGACATTGGTTTTGGTTACGCTGAAAACCTCAAAGTTTATTAAAATCAAACTGAGTACAACGTGACGATTTTTACTGACAGGGCCCCATCAACAGATTTTGCCACGGGCCCCAGATGGTATAGTTACGCCACTGGATACGTAACCAATTTACTAGATCGATTGGTTTGAATTTTGTTGCAAATGGATACGAGGAGGAAATATCTGATCAGTGTCAATGTTTGTATCAATTGCTACTTGTCCACGGCCAATCTACTTAATTTATTTCAATGTCTCGACGCATACACCGGTAAATTCATGTGTTTAATTTGCACATTTCTATATAAATAAAGATGCAACTTACAAGATATGAAATGCTTATGAAAAGTTTGATATAAAATTAAAGGTTTTGTAGCATAACCAAAGGATTATTTCGATTCCAGATGAAATAGAACTAAAAAAAAACCCCCGACTCCCAAAAAAAGAACAATAAAGAACCTGTAAAAAGTAAAAAATAACTATTATATTATGACCTATCTACCCTAAGTATTGAACCTTTATTATTATTATAGGTAGCTATATTATTTACGTATTCATATTTTTTACTAACAGTTTGTCTGATAATAAAGGTTCAATACTTAGGGTAGATAGGTCATAATATAATAGTTATTTTTTACTTTTTACAGGTTCTTTATTGTTCTTTTTGGGAGTCGGGGGTTTTTAATTTTTTTTTTCATTTCATGCTTTTTATAGGGGTAACTTAAGTATAATAGCTAATTCATTATTTAATATCAACATACGTATAGTCTATCAACATTTATTCTAATTGCGCGGAGTGTGGTTACAGAATTAGAAATACATTCCACGCCTCATATCTTTCGAATGGCTAAACCGATTTTCATAAAACTTGCGGTATAGTAATGTATAAGTTATGACCTTTCATTTGATACCCAACACGAGTATATTTGAACACATTCAATTTTTCATCACCACTTCCACCCCCCATATCTTTGAAATGGCTTAACCGATTTTTCTAAAACATAGCTAAGAACACTCTCCCCCAACCCATCTTTCAAACAAAAGAAACAGAATCAAAATCGGTTCATCCGTTTGGGAGCTACGATAACACCCCGTTCGGGTTTCCGTCGGGGGTTAAAAAGAAAAATAAGACTGTCAAGCTGTGACCCGCCACTGTAGCACTACCGGTGTCTGTAGTGGTGACCCCAGTCCTGAGACTTTACCTTTAGCTTACCATCAGGCGAGGTGAAGTCATTTTGACGTAGTCTATATAAAAAAGTAGACAATAATAAATTAGAGCACTTAAAAAGGTTTCTGAAGATCCATTTTCACGACTACATATCAGCAATGGTCAAATCAGTTAAATCACGCAACGTTTGTGGAACGCATAGATTAAGGTTTATGATTCTGTTTGAAACATTTTTACAGGATCTAAATTTAACATTTAGCTTAGCGGGTGGAGTATACTAGTAATTTTGGTTACTCTTTGGTTTTGTTTAAAAAAATAAGCAAAGATTTTTTTCGATGTATCCTAGAATTAAGTTTGGATTGCTAGATTTGTCTGGACCGAGTATCTCCTGTGATAAATGTCACAATTATGTAAGCAAAATAATCCAGTCGGCGATTCTGTGCCTCAATAGAGGTACTGAATTACCTAATATACTAAGAGTAGTAGCTGACGTTTTAAATTGAGTATGATAAATACTACCTCATTTAAGTGATTAAGACACGATATGGTATACATACCACTACTGTGATGAATATACCATACATTCCATCTGACCATCTGTGTTCTTTAGGCACACTGCCTCAAGCTAGCATATCGAATATAGCATACTTAGAACAAAACGTAGACAATATCAACCAAATAAAATTGATATAATATATCAACCCAAAAAGCAATATCCGTCTCTAGATGTATGTTTCGCCCACCATTTTTATGGCAAAAAACGTTTGCAGGGTCAGTTAGATACAGAATGTATATTCCGCGATGGGGTATTCAGTTTTTAACATATCGCAATTTTTGGTCACTGAGGCAGTCGAGGCCATTGCGGTCAGTTATAAATGAAATTTTGGGAATAGAAAGTTAAAATTAAACATAACTATTACGTAAGCATTTTCGATATTTTGCTAGGAATAATCACGTCTCTATTAACAGGATTAGAATAGAATCTCCCAAGAAAGAATTAGGTACACCAGTGTCCTACACAGTTCGGTAAATACCTACCTAATAGTTATTTCTAATAAACTATTATTGGACGAAACTATTTCTGTCTAATTATCAGAAGTATCTAATAATGTCTGTTTATTAATAGCACTAGATACCTACATCAGAAAAGTAGTTCCTACCTAATTGGTAGTCTGGTTATAAGATAAAATGTGTTAATTAAAATTAGATTACAAATTACAATTTGATAAGTCAAATATATAATATGAATATACTTAATACTAATGTGGAGTCAATTTAATAGGCCACATTTGACAATCATCAAAATTCAACAACCCAACCTTATAACGGCGCGCCGCAGTGGGCATCAAATTATATATTTTTCGTTTTGTTAGAACTGCACAATTGCTTAACTTTTTTCAATTATTATTACATACTTATTGTAATAGTGACAGATACAAGTAATTTTACGTTTTGCTTTCACTAATAAACCATTCTAAACATAATAAACAATTTCTGATCTAAATAACTGACTGTCATTACAATGTTGTGTCAGTTTATCCTTTTTCTGCACCTTTACACTTCAACATAACTTCATTCTGGCTGAAGTATAAATTATAAGGAACAGCATCAACAATGTTTTTTAGGTAAATAGTGTTTATCAGTGTATGATAAAAGGTCAATTTCGAATTACCGTATACTTACCTACTGTCTCATTCGCTTAATGCCCTTACCTTTTCCAATTCATGTCACTACATTCCCTTGCGGCCCACCCACACCACTTTCAGATATCTTCAACTACCGCAATTTTAAACGAAATTGCTATTTATTGTTCGTAGTGTAACGAACCGTTACAGTATTATTGACAGATTTGCCTATATTTTCAAGTAGGTCGTAATTGAGCTGGCGATGCTGAACTTCGTGATAGCGGAAGTAATCTATAAGTTTGTAATAATCCTGGTGTCGTATGAAGACGTGTTGGGAATATATCTGTAAGTTTGAGAGCTTTGTACGCTAACTTAAATTGGATGTCGCCTGACATGTATGGTCATGGCTTCAAGAGGGGTTTCCCCTTACTCTTGATTTTAATTCCAATCGATCGACATTGGAATTTTGATGTTTCTATCAATGTACCTAATTCAGATGAGTGTGCAGAACTGTTATAACAAGATTCCTTTACTTTTACGACTTCTATACTTTAACGTTCTACTTATAATTATTACGGTCTTGGTATACTTTGGTGTACATACTTTAGCATTGACTGACATTTCTACCAGGTTGCACTGGCGACCACTGGCTCGGTGATGAACGTCCTTCTTCATTTGGCAATTGTTGTCAATTGTTGCTTTCTATCTCGGTAGTTGGTATGTACCTCATGTTTGAGATTTGAGCTTATAAGTATACGGGTGTTGTCATAGGAAAGATCCCAACAGCTATGAGCCGCATATGAAGACTTTCATAAATCGAATGTTCCTTTTATTGTAGTCCGTATATAGAAATAAAATTAATAAACACTTCAAACATCTCCATCATCGCTCAGTTAATAGACATTATACCTTCTGTCAAAGTTTAGTTGATTAGTCTAGACTTGAAATAGTTTCACGGTACAGAGAGCAATACGATGTACAGTTAATAAGGTTGACGCGATACGCGATATAATTCTTAGTTGAAAACGTTTTAATACCAGTCAACTACCACACTAATTGACTACGAGGGCCCTACGGAAATAGCTTTCAGCTACGCGTCAATGTTATTTCGTCGTTAGATATTGATAACGGTTAGCGCGCGCATACGTGGCGTTGCAGACTTACAGGGGATGCGTTTTGCGTGCATAGGTATATTTTTGTAGGTAAAAGGTAAATGAACTGAATTTTTCGCGATGATTACTAAAACAAAAAATATTTGAAGAGTCATTTCTTTTCAATAACGTTCGTTTGATATATAGTTTAAGATGCATATTAGGTGTATATACTTCGGCCATAATGGTGGATCAATATTATCAAGACATCGTCTGGGTAACACCCTACACGGCCTACACTATATAAGCATTAACGTCGTGCCTTTTTTGTCACAAAGGAGGGTGAACTTTCACGGGACTCTGTCGATTGCATATCTGTAGATCTTTGGAAGGGATATTTTATATTTTAAAAATGTAGGTAGATATATCCTTATAATGATTAGTCTTGATTAGTAAAGTCAGCGGCAAATGTTGATGATAATTTTACAGATTGCTCACTTAAAAATCTGTATGAAAATTGTTCATTATATTGTGATCAAAGTTTAAATATATTTCAACAGAGCTCACTAAGTATTTTTTATATTTTCATTGCGAAATATATATTAATAATAAAGCTGACATATATTTTGGGCAAAATTTTAATAATCCGTCAGTCAAACCCGTAAGGACGGTAACAAGTTATGAAAATAAATAAATATGACATTGACATCCCACTTTCATTATTATCAAAATAGCTATTTAACATAGGAAGGAACCTTACCGTTACCGCTCTTTTACTATTCTTTATGTAACTATAGTTTAGTTGAATAGCCCCACTTTGCTATTAGCTATCCTGTATTCGACGAAATTCTTATAGACTACTAAACCCTCCAGAATTCGTCATATAAGAGCGACTAAGACTAATATTCGTGCGAATAAAGCAGATATACCTACACGAATAGGCCCTATCCACTTCGTTGTATACACGTGAATATAGGCGAATAACAAAATGGGCCGCCATCAATAAATATAGGCAAGTACGCAATTGACCTAATAAGATGTGACCTTCATAAACAAACAAACATTGCAGGCTAGAAAACAAAAGCTTGTAATAAGGCAAGGGAGGCAAGTCTCCCGCCGTCTGCTCCGTAACAACCTTTCAATCGTTTTTTATGCCACCCACATTGCCTTTGATTGTATCTTTGATCATAACTGCCAGCTAGACTGAGGTCAGGTGTCTGTCTGTCCTTATTTTTAGAATCCTTGGCTATTAGTGTTCTTCTGTGTTGGGTGACATACTTTAATTCAGTTAAATAGTATTGCCATTCTTATTCATATTTATGAACTTGTGATTTCATTCCACACAACAATTTTTCATCGAAGAAAAAATGTTGTTTCGACATCTGCCGACGACGCCGCTTCCCGTGTCCGGCCCTGGAACTCCCTAATGTTTGAAATAAAAAAGTATTATAGAATGCTACGAACTTTACACGTGTTTTATGCAAACTGAGTAATTTGTTTGAAAATTTAAAACACTACTTGTTGTTGTTTTATTTTAATAACACTAGCTGTTGCCCGCGGCTCCGCCCGCGTGGATTTCGGATTCTGTTTCAAATTCCTTTTTTAGAAGCGGTTAAGTCTCGCTCAGACCTGATAAAAACCGCACGCCGCCGTCTCAAGTCTTCAGTTGCCGGGGTATAAGATTACTTAGTGCATATCCCGCGCTCCCCAGTTGACCCTGGGATGGGAATTGTTTGATTTCTGATGCCTACAGCCACTTTCTATCATCGCACCGCTCGCCACAGGCAGGGAAATTCATCCCCACACGTTGCATCCGCCTGCAGTACGTACTGTAAGGTTTTAAAGAAATTTCATTCCGCGCACGCCCATTTTTAACCCCCGACGGAAACCCGAACGGGGTGTTATAAGTTTGACGTGTGTGTGTGTGTGTGTGTGTGTGTGTGTGTGTTTGTATGTCTGTCTGTGGCATCGTAGCTCCCAAACGGATGAACCGATTTTGATTCTGTTTTTTTTGTTTGTAGCCAGAGCTCACTGTACCCCTTCTCCCCCTACCCCTTCCTAGCCTTCCCACACCTTACAAGCCCTCCCCCCCTCCCCTTAGGGTAGGCAGCGCGTGTGTGATACCCTTAGTGTTGTGTTGCACACGTCCATAGCCCACGGTGACCACTTTCCATCAGGTGGGCCGTGTGCTTGTCTGCCACCTACGTAGTATAAAAAAAATCACTCAGTGCGCTAGATAATTCCGATTTTGGTGGGCGCATCCGTCAGAAATAATGATAATGCGTTTCGTAGGAGGTGGTACATTTTGACAGTAATCTATTAAGCAAGATGTAAACTCGTTTGCTGTAATATTACCGTCTGCTTCGTGCCAAAAATAAATTGTCACGTCTTTTGATAACACGTTATTAACTGTGAAGTTATGGCATTGTACTAATTTAGATTTATAATACAATGAACTTGCATTAACTTTGGAGCAAGTAGAACGCTTTGCACATCAAAAATGTGTATATTAACACATAAGATATTTTATGGAACAACTTTTCATGAGGGGTCACATAAGAGATTTTGAATATCGTTCATAAAATGCGATTAAAACGTCGTACACAAATGAGAGTTTTTGCATACGGTAGCCCTTTAATATTAGAGTCAATCTGCATTAAAAAGTCGATTTCACTAAAAATGACACATAAGAGGTCTTAAAGTCACACATAAGAGATTTTGAATATCGTTCATAAAATGCGATTAAAACGTCGTACACAAATGAGAGTTTTTGCATACGGTAGCCCTTTAATATTAGAGTCAATCTGCATTAAAAAGTCGATTTCACTAAAAATGACACATAAGAGGTCTTAAAGTCGCAACGACGAATGAAGGCAAAATATTTGCGGAAATTGTAATGTGTTGTAGTGTGGATCTGATTAAACTAAATTTCGATTAAAGGATAAATCAAATTTCAGTTTAAGGGACTGGACGAAATCAAATTACAAAGCTAGACTTTTTCCATTTTCTCAATTACCGCCGATTTATCATTGTTTAGATTTTCACAGGCCACTCTTGGCTGTCTTTCATTCGAGTCATTAGACCTAGACACCTGTACAAGCTTCGACCATTAGGATATCAATATCTTCATCTAAACTGATGGATTAATATCAGTTTGAGTGCAGTTCAGAGTGCTGACTGAGGTTAAAGCTAATCGGATTAACGTCTTTAAATTTTGAGCTCTAACGTTCACAAACCACCGGTAACGGTAACTGTTGTAATAAACACCTTCCTTATAAATATATATAGGTACTATTGGATCGTGCACAACTATTTGTATGAATTGATTGATTTTTTTTATACTACGTAGGTGACAGACAAGCACACGGCACACGGATAGTCTGTATGTACCAATTGAACACAAAACTTGAATGAAACTAGTACGTAACTTGGCCCATGAGCCCATGAGTCTAAACTAAAAAGACAAAGCCGTTAATTCTATAGTTTCGCCATAATGTATAGAAATTTGCTCGATTTGTTGACATTATATTTGCTTCATTAACTTTTTATTTGTATATGTAATATGTAAACGGGAATTAAATTGCGTTAATTCCCGTTTACATATTATTATAATTATATTTGCTTCGCTCCCCACTATATTAACGAGGAAGGCTATAACCCAACCTTACCAGATTGACACGCTATCTAACTCAAAAATAAACGCGTTCAACCAAACAAACAAACTCTTCAGCTTAATAATATTATAGTATACACTCATACGTACATAGGTAGGTACATATTATACTTATGTACACACTCATTTCCAACTTTTATCTCCGTTCTTTAATTGTTAGTCTATTTGTTTAATGGGATTAATTAGAAAATGAGCAAAGACGTAGGGTAACATGGTTAACAAAATGATCCACTGTAGACCATATGACCCTATAGCTTGTCTATAAAATCGTGAAAAGAATGTTTGAGGAACTAACATTAAACATGTGAGTGGCAACACCAAACATAAGTACGTCAGTTGTCAATGCTATCGTCGAAGTATAGTTTTCTTCTCTTATTTTTAATTGTTTTCATTAAACTGCAATACATTGAGACCAAACTACGCATAGAAGATTGAGAAATGAGTAAAGGAAATCAGAGTGGTGCGTGGGAAGTGATTTTTAAAGTTTTCCAGCGATGAATCACGGATTACTAAGCTGGACAATTTTGTGGGTTTTGGAAGACGTTTATGGGCGAACAGCATCTTTGATGGGTATGTAATCATGTTATTATTTGTTTTGAATATGTCTGAACTTACAAATCTACTGAATTTACGATTTGAAGGTAAAAAAAGACATTGTTTACATTCTATATTTTTAGGTTAGAGTAAAATTTGTAAGTAGGTCATTTTTATAGTACGATCAAAATTTTTGATATGATGGTACAAGTCCTTCAATTTGATAATAATAATTAAGTGCTTCAAGTCAATAACTTGTTACCATTCAGTAATTAATTATTAAATTATTATTTTTACTCTTTACAGGAAAATCAGAGAGTACAGTGTTGGCGGATAGTTAACAAAGGTTTTAAGAATAAAGGAAAGTTTGAAACTCCTGGGAAACACATGAAAGGTCGACCGAAGAAAGAAATGGATAACTTTAATATTTGTGGTGACAGTGTGGTGACTGTACTGCTGAAAGTGGCGACGAAACGCATTTCAATATTTAATATTTGGAAACCGGAGTGATTATTCTTTGCAACTGATTGAATTTAATAAATGATTAAGTTTGAGTTTGAACTAACTTTATTCTGGATCTGGTTCAATAACTTTATTCTAGATCTGGGTCAAAACTTTATACTGCACCTGGTTTAATAAATAAAACAGAAACAATATTATGACTGCATAATGTGTTTTATTTTAGTAACTCATTTTACTAGGAACGAACTTCTAGTATCAAGATCATTTTAGTCGCACTATATAGGGTTGCTACATGAAGTTCAGCAGCGCCCTCATTTAATTTCACGACTTTATAGACAAGCTATACCTATACCTACATAATCGTTTACGCTGTACCTATAGTCTCACAGTGAGAATATTTTGCTTTGCTCATTTTCTAATTAATCCCATTATCAGATTTTGAAAAATGTAATGTAGAAGCAACCCAGACATTCATTTCTTACACAAGAAATAACAATTTTAATCGGACATAATCTTGGTAAAAACAATACGAAGCCAACTTCCTCATTTTGAACTAATTAAAATGTAGAATAAAGTATACCAGAGACAGGACAGGACTTAGTAGACGAACCATTGAAACTTTGTTGCAGAAGCGATCGGAAAGTTGGTGATGCTTTCAAACATCATAAACCGATATAAGTACTATAATTACGGCACTCCGTCAAGGATTGTTCAAATTTTGTAGTCAGTGCGCATTGTAACGCTGTGTGTTGTGTGTCGACCACGTCTACACCTGCGCGTAGTTTAGTTCAGGGGTGGATGGAGTAGTACGAGGCGAACTCCGTACTCCGCACTGGACTGCTGCACTAGACGTCCGGCGGCCCTCCCGGCACGTCGCGAGTCGTCGCCCGGCGCGACACTTGCTATCGCGAATATTCGTCACTTCTCGCCGCGGTGCACTTTGCGTTCCTCGAAGTATTCACATAACGTAGACCCTCATACGTACATTTTATGTATGAACATATATATTGAGTTATTGTACACTCCGGTTAAGTGAGTCAGGTCAGGGCCCGTAGCCAAGTGGCAAAAGTCTAAATCGCAAACGATCGCTAAGGAAACGTATAGATTAGGTCAACCAATCACACTCCAGCTCGTGATTCCGCCGCGACGCACGCATCGTACACCGGCGACGAGCTGGGATGTGATTGGTCGACCTAATCGTTCGTTTTCTAAGCGATCGTTTGCGATATAGACTTTTGCCATTTGTCTACGGGGGCAGGATAGTCTACGTTATTAGACTGTTCTTTTCAAAGTGGAACTGAATATTTATTGGGTCTTGTTGTCTATCTTATCTTATCCTATTTCATGGCAGATGCGTTCTTCTGCGTTTCATAAATTTTAATATGCACGAAATAGCAATTAAGCTCGGCAGCTTTATACTCGTATACATACTTACAACGTCTGTTGCTCTTCGACGTTGAATTTTAAATCGTAATTGCTTTGAACTTTCTTGCTTTTCATATTTAGTGAAATAATATCTCTTTCTATAATTTATAATTAAGTAGGTAAGTAATTTGAATTTACAAAAGGTCAAAATATACTTACCTACGCAAAAAGATGAATCGAGTAAAAAAGAAAATCAATTAGGAATTAGTTTATGTTTAGGTAAATAATAGTGAACAAAAATAATTAGAAACTATTTGTGCGATGGTGCAGAACCGGGTACCTAGTTGCTCTCGTTTGTCAAAATAAAATACACCTAACTTTTGACGTCGGAATCTATAGTTAATTACCACTGATTGAATATAATAAAGCTGAAGAGTTTTTGTTTTTTATTTAGTAGAACGGGCTTATCTCAATAATTACTGCCCTAATTGAAAATCTATCATAATATCGTGAAACAATACGTACTTAATGGGTACATTACACCATAAACGATTTCATGATTCTATTACGCTCAAGCTATGATATTATTGTAATTTTGTATAATGAATTGTACCTAAGTAATATGTGATTCTATTGTAATTTATATTTCATTAATTGCACAATTTTACTCTGTAATTGTATTGAAATTTTTATGTGATTATTTGTATTAGGTTTAATATACAGGTGAATTTTTTAAAAGGGATTGGATGGCCAAATCCGAAACTATAAGGAATAGCGAAAAATGGGCAAAGGAGTCACTAGCCCGATTTTGATGATAAAACCTCATCATTAGATTTTTGAAAAACCAATAAACCTAGCTGAGAATCGAACCGTTGATTTTGAAAAAAAAACACGCCCTTCATTATTACACCATACGATAGTGTCGCTGTTAAGGATCAAATTCTGCGAAGTAATGATATACTTACGGCAAATTTAAGGAAAATTTGGAATTTAATGAAATTCATATTTCATGTAAGTAGGTAGGTACCTATTTGTTTCGTTCGAAATTCCAGAAAAGATTGTAACTATTCCGTGTTTTAAATTATACTCAGAATGATTATAATGATTGATGTTTTTTTTAAACAAGATGGAGCTCCAGCCCATAATAGCCGTAAAAGAGAGTTGATTCAGCAGTTTGACGACAATTTTATTGCAAGGCATGGTCCTGTGTCTTGGCCAGCGAGATCCTTGGATCTCGCTGGATACTCCCTTGGATAACTAAACTTTCTTTGGGGGTATGTCAAAAACGAAATTTACAAAGACACATAATGATACAGAGATACAGTTGATGACTTGAAACGTTCTTTGGAGAATATTCTAAACGGAATCAATAACATAATAACATTGAATGCAGTACGATCCTTGAGGTCTCAAATCCAGCTATATATTGAAACATGGTCTACATTTCGAACAATTAATCAGTTAATGTAAGAAAAATAAAATGTATTTTGTTAAAGATGAGCTCTTTCCTTTAGTTTGCGGTATGTCATTACTTCCCAGAATAGATCCTTAATAGCAACACTATCGTATGGTGCAATAATATAGGGTATGTTTTTTTTTTCAAAATCAACAGGTTCGACTCCTAGCTAGGATTATTGGTTTTTAAAAAATCTAATGGTGAGGTTTTAAGTTTCATCAAAATCGGGCTCGTGACGCCTTTGAGCATTTTTCGCTATTCCTTATAGTTTCGGATTTGGCCATCCAAGCCCTTTTGAAAAATTCACCCTGCATATACCCTGTAAATTTATTGTAGTTTTTATGTAATATTTGTATTTTACTATGCAATTATATTGAAATTTTTGTATATTATGTGTTATATATAGGTACTGGACATTATTGTAATTGATTTTGGTACCTACTCGTATGTCATGTATCAAATTTATGTGGGTTTATTTTTGTAACTGTATAAATGTCACTTCCAGAATCTCCAAGGTATTGAAGACAATTACTGAAAACGATGTGTCCCTGCCATCAAAGTCGGTTTGTCATAGGTCATTATGTAGCTATCACAGCCAGCTTTGATGAGCATGGCTCATACGTAGACCCGCCCATGCGAGAAGAAAATGAAAGATGTGTATCTGCTGCCTTACTTATATTTATTTTCTATTCTATTATTTTAATTATGTATTATGTATCTACATAGGAATTGACGTTTCCCGGGCCTAGCCTGTCAAAGCGGCGGTGAAATGTAACCGTCATCATATCACAGCCACTTTGATGTGGTCGGTTCACGGGAACTCTCTTCAAAGTTGCCGCACCTGCCGCCAACCCGAGTCCGTGGCCCATTCGTAAAAACGGTTGTGCCATGGTTGCTATTCACATATCACAGCCATTTTTGACGAGTTGGGCTGAGAGACGTTACAACAGCTTCGTTAGGGGTAACCAGAAGATACGTCGCTCACAAAGTGGTTGTTGTATGTGTTAATGAATCATATCACAGCCAGCTTTGATGAGCGACGAACCTTCAATAAGAACCTACACTACGATTGTCTTTATCATCGAGTTTCATCTGCTTTCTATATATATATTTTAACATAAATTTATAATTATTGTGTATATTTTTGCTAGATATTTCTTTTTTTCTCTACAGGATAGAGGTCTATAATGGATGCAGGGAGTGTTTCAGCACCGTTAGGAGTCGACAAAGTGGCTGTGTCTTATGCAATACCACAGACATATCACAGCCAGCTTTGTTGACTTCTTCGATGTTAATTTTCATCGTGCACAATTTAACAAGAAGATTATGGTCTACTCTCGTGGCTAGCAGCAAGGCACAATGATAATAATTATATTATGTTATGTAGATTGTTTGTTAGATTTATTATGTGTGCACCTAATGACAATATTCTTCCAATGACTGTACTCAACTTTAAGGAGCATGCCATATAGCACCAATTTTGAAACGCTCCAAAATTATTCTATACAACCAAACAGCATAGCTGTAATTTTGGTACGATTGCAATTGGCGCACTCAATGGCATGCTCCAATTTCTATATATTGATCTATTTGTATATTTTTTGAGCTTGCGTAATTGTGTAGGTACTTTACAGTGTTATACATACTTATTTTATATAGTCAATCGTTAAAAGAAGATTCTTTTAAACTTTCTTCTTTTGATGATTGATTGTGCAGTAATTAGTACAATACTCATACTCATTCTGTAACTTTCAGGTTGCAACAAGGCACATAGGAGCTGTAGCCAAGACTGAGTGACCTGCAATAAATTTTGAAAAATATTTTACATTGTTATTTAACAAATTAATATTAAATGGTTAATATTATTGAAATATATTTATTTTTCCAAGCCTCAGCACCTATCTACGAGTACCTACCTACGACACTTTACTACTGCTAGGCCGTTCTGAACTTCGCGGTTGGATTACATTTCAAGATAATTTTTCAATATTATAATTAGTTTCAAAAATAAGTGTTTACCGTATGGTTTATAAAAGCTTACAAATAATAATAAATGAAACTGTTGCCGTCGTCTACCATTAGCAAGTTTCGATTCGCTGAGAACTTTTGCGAGTACCACGATACCTTAACTACTTCATAATATATGATAGCTTAGATATACCTGCCTCGAAATGACAGCCAGTACGACTACTGTACATGATCCCAGGTTTGACTTCGACCCAGGGCTTGGCAAAAATAGGGTTTTCTGTTAGTAATTTATCAGTATCACAGCTGGGAGTTGCGAGCAAAATAGACTAAATCTGCCTATGCTGCTCGAACGATAGGATATAAATAAATATTTTTGCTGGGTGTGCGTTGTTTTATAGCTAATTGTTTTATAGAATTTCGTTTCACATAATATTCAATACACAGAATACTTACCTACTTAGGTGCTTTGAAGATTTTTAAATCATTGATTTTTGTTTCATATAAAATTTAATCTTAAAATAATCATTTATCATAAAATAACAATTCAAATATTCTTTTTTACTAGATTGTTTATTTAATATAAAACACTCAAAAGATATAAAACTTATTTGCGCTAAGACAATTCGACGGAGCCCCGCCACATGAGTAAAGATAAGTACAGAGTACAATCTTCTAACTAGCTCATTGCGCGGGTGTACTACTAGCGCGGGGCTCCTATTTCTGGGAGATTTGAAAAAAAACCACGAAGCTAATCTATCCTAACTAATAATCTAATTATTGTTGTTCAAATTATTTTTATAAAGCAAGTCTTAAAACAGACTCGTCGTGCCTAATACCCAGCATCACCTTTTCTAGAGAGAATACCTACGCCGTTCAATGATCTATTGATTAAGATGGAAGAGGTAATTAATGATGATAATAGAATTATTAGAGCCTCGCCGTAGGTACAAAACTTAGTTGTTATAATAAAGATGAATTTGCTTGAATGGATTCCTGGTCCAACGTCATGCCGGATAGACGGACATCCGTCGCCTGGATTTCCGGCGTCCTAAATATCTGGCCAATCATTTTAACGAGGGACGAACGCAACGAACGAAACTGAGTCTTTGGACATAATTCAATTCAGATGTAACTAGTTATAGATTCACCTGTAGGTATGTAACAGAGTGAACGTGAATCAGTCTGTTCAGGAATTGACTTCTGTGGGCCTACCATGAAATGCTATTATCGTTCATTTTCCGGGAAAGAGTAAAAGTGTATAACCATAATTTTGACCCCTTCACTGGTCTTATAGGGCGTAACTTAGGCTAATTTTATTTTTGAAAAATTTACCTACCTGGTTTCTTTGCCTGGTTGTCCTAGTGCTGGTAAAATATTTTTACGAAATTTGCCCGATTTGTGCCGAGTATGGCCGCTAGTTGTCAATACAAAACTAACACTAAGTATTGCTATACGTTTCTTGTTTCCACGTAGAAGCTTATTACGGACACTACGAAGAACTTTCTAACACAAAAACACTAAAGACACTGGCTGAGTATTGAAGCTCACGAGTAAATACAACTTTATCCCACAGAATCAACAAGTTAATTACGATATTGCTTCACACGCTTTTCAACTCTATCACTTCTCTGTATCTGCAATTATTATTATTGGGGCTGGGGGAAAGGTGTACAAAATGACCTGCAGGCATAACGACGTGTTCGGAGAGCTGATGGCGAATTTAGGCAAATAATTATTTGGCAATTTTATTTTATAAGAATACAAGCTGATAAAACAAAGTGGTATTTCATTTTTATTTTAGAATAGCAGATAGGTATGTCCCAACTTTACAAAACTTTTGTAAAGTATTCAATATCCCGATAACAGTGCCATCGGATTACTTATTAATTACTAGCTTTCGCCCGTGGCTTCGCTCGCGTGGAGGTCGGTATCGCCACCAATTAAACGACTCTCCCCTCCTCTCTCCACTACACTCCACTCTCCACTCCACTCCACTCCACTCTCCACGCCAAAAATAGGATCTCCTGGTCTAAGCAACCTCTCTACCAATTTTCAGCCAAATCGGTGCAGCCGTTCTTGAGTTATAAATAGTGTAACTAACACGACTTTCTTTTATATATACCTACGAGTATATAGATTACCGTCGCCACAGAATATCTGATAGTAGGTAGGTACTCCGTCGCCATCAATAAAACCTGTGATAAAACTTACTTCTACTGTCATAGCAATTTTGATTAGCTTGCACTTGGTTAACAATAAGTTGACGACATGTACCTAATAACAATGGGATGAATGTAAAATATTGTGCAGTGTTCAGTAGGTACTTACTTAATATTTATTCATAACATGCAAATTACCGGCTTATATGCCAAGTTTTTTTTATATACGGGTAAGTTATACCGGAATTAGACTGGCCTCTCGCGAGGACCAGCTTTCGACGTTACCAACCAAACACATTTAAATTTTAGGTAGTAACAATATTCTGTGATTCATGTGTCACAGCTTGAGAGCTCAAGGAGCCTGCACCCAGTGTGTGCAGTAGGTAAGTATACATTTATTAAACAGTTAAGAGTAGTCCGTTCAACTGGCTAGTCATCTCAATAATCCTGGACATCTATTTTTAGTTTCCATAACATTTCAAGTTGTCCAACCAAATAGGATAGGTATTATTTTTGAATTTATTTTTAATTCAACACCGACAAGCGATGTGTAAATGAAAAGGACATTTCTTGTTCCATGACAGCAAATGTGTAGCTCATGGGGTTTCTCTTATAATTGGACCAGGCTTTATTTTAATTGGAACAGAATTTACATCTAATAGGGTCATTTCGCCGGTTCTCGACCGTTTAGTGGAGTTGTCAACTTCAGAACGAAAAATAAAATTGAATTATTATGAATTATTGATAGAGAATATTTTTGATACATAGTAAATATAGTCTATTTTCATTTAATATCCTTTATCTTCCATTAAGATCATGCAATAATTTTACAGAAAATAATAAACCCAAAAATGCCGATTTCGCCAGTTCTCGACCGAAATTTCCAGTTCTCGACGTTATATTCGCCAGTTCTCGACTATTAGGTGAGATGGCAAATATGTGAAGTAAAACATTAGTATTTATTAATTTGTAATCTAATGAAACCCGTATTTTGACAGAATTTAATATACATTATGTTATTACAATAAACTGATGTTAAATAATCATTATAAAGTTGATAACACGACTATAATATTTACAAATCAGTGTTCTTCCTCTGCTTTATCATCAACCTTTACTAACTAAAATTAAAGTTTATTTCTTAATGGCACTCATTAGCCTATTGCAGTCCACTGCTGGCAGTAGGCCTCTCCCAATGTGCGCCATAGCACTCGATCTTTCACCTTCCTCCAGTCTATCCTAGCCACCTTTTTCAGGTCATTTATGTCCATCCTAGGTACTGTTCCATCTTCCGTTTGCCAATCAGCGGTCTCCACTATAGAACTCGTTTGCTCTACGATCATTATTAGTCCTTCAGCAGATGTAGCCAGCCCATTGCCACTCCAGCTTACTTATTCTGCGAGTTATCTCGGCAATTTTAGTCCATTGGCATAACGAATCCTTCAAAGAATCGGGATTATTATCCTTCAAAGGATCATAGCTTGCTCCATAGCCCGCTGCACGACTATGTTGTGGACGAACCTTACTGTTGTCCACGCTTCGGCACCGTATATTTTATCAGATAGAATTCACTGGTTGAAGAGGCCATGTGGTAAGCCGAAGTAATTTGCCAAATGCTTTGTGAAATAAAAGTCACAAAAAGGATTCAATTAGGTTACCCAATTCAATCCTTAAGGTGACTTTTAACTCGAAGTTGTTTCTACCGAGCTGGATAACCTGCACAAGGTAGACATTATTCTTTAACAACTCTCCCTTCAATGGCAATTGGTCTTGGTGTAACCAGTTCCAGCGTATGTATTCACCAATACTGACGCGCCGAGAGGATCCATTTAGGCTGTGCAGCAATTTGCTCAGCTGCTCCAGCAACTCTGTAACTATGATGATGTCGTCGGCATACTGATGATGCGAGATGTACTCACCGTTAATGTCCATACCTATATGTACCCACCGAAAATAGTAGTCGGAATATGGTATAGGCCTATTTAATTGCACTATCTTGTTCTCGACCTAGAAGGTTTTACAACACGTGATATTGTTAACGTGCTTGAAAAAATCTGGTCGCGAACTGGCTGACATGATTCTCATGTAAATAAGATTCAAACTCACAATCTTAGTTCAGTAATTTCTTTAACAATATGTATAAAAACATGCAAGTGTTTGGACTCGGTGACGCCAATTCTCGACGGTGGGGGTCGAGAATTAGGTATTCTACAAAAATGAGGTAACAGTTACCGACCATCCAATTATACACACTTTTCAAATAAATTTACAATAACTCCTATATTTAATAGATACTATACTTCATTACCTATCTGTACAAATAACAAACAAGTCCAAAACATAAAACGACAATTAAAAAATCTAGGGTCAACTGCAGAACCTCCTCACTTTTCTTTTCGTAGTGAAGCACGCTTTCTGTCATGTAATAGCGAACCACATATTTCAGTATTTTTTTACTCCCTACTCTGTTTGCACAAATGCACTTTATCTATTTGTGTCTACAACCGAACTATTTGAGATTGCCACAGTATTTTTGTTTTGCTTCTAATCGTATCGGTATTACTGTTCTACGCCGATTAGGCAAACAGGTCGGTAAAAAAGTCGGGAACTGGCGTCGGTCGAAAACAGGCGAAACTACCCTATTCAATAATTCGTCAGGATTTTGCGTGCGAGTGGAAGGGATGTTTCGTAGGAGGTAGGACATAATAGTATCTCCCGTGTGAACTGAGCAGTTCGACTGGGGTAGTACCTCCACCCTACAGGAAGCCGTGGCCATAATAACCATCGTGTAGTGTTCCCGCCGGCGCCGACGCGGCGACGCCGGTAAGTGAGCAGGCGGCCAGAGCTCACTTACCGCCGTCCTCCTCCCCTTTCCCCGCCCCTTCCCTTTAGGGTAGGTAGCGCGTTTGTGACACCCTTAATGTCGCACACGTCCATAGGCCACGGTGACCGCTTCCCATCAGGTGAGTCGTGTACCTGTTTGCCACCTACGTTGTAAATAAAAAAAAAGACTGACTTGGGCAACCAAGCGTGGGGCACGCCGTAATAGCGGCGGTAAGACCCGTCATGGAGAGCTGGCTAGAGAGCCGTGGGGTCTCTCGTACCGACTGACGCAGGTGATCTCTGGTAAGGGGTACTTCGGGGATCACTTGTGTTTGATCGGGAAGGAGCCGATGCCTGAGTGCCATCACTGTCATGCGGGCGAGGACTCAGGGCTGCACACGCTGGCTGAGCGCCCAGCGTGGGAGGTGCCGAGACAGGCCCTCCTGGCAACCCTCGGGCTGGCCCTCACGCTGCCGGTGTTGCTCACAGCGATGGTGCAGAGTGCAAGCGCGTGGTCGGCCGCCGCCTTCTGCAAGCAAGTGATGCCCGAGAAGGCGGCGGTGAAAAGGGTCTGGGAGAGGCTGCACAGAGCTCTCCCGGACGGTGACGGGTACAGGCGCCGCAGGCGTCGGAGTTCGATTAACGTAACGATTAACCTCCGTTCTCCATGAGCGCAGGCCTAGGGGTGGCGGGTGGAGCCACCTGTCACTCTAGCAGAAGCAGGCCAAGGCGGCGGCGTGCTAGACCACCTCCTCACCTATTCCGGGGGCATGACGGGAACACCGTGATTCCTAAACGCGAGGGGGCCATCTCGAATCCGGAGTTGGCCCTAGTCAAGCCGGGGTGCGAGAGAAATGCTCTATGGGCCACCTTACACCCTGACGTCAGAAGACACCAGACGACGTGGGGTTTTAGTCGGACTCTCATCTCTCTCATCTGGGGTCTTCTTCATCAATAATAGTGATTAAATGCGTCTCTCCCTTCGTGATAATAAACACAGATAATGAAGGGAGAGCCGCTTTTAAGCACTATTTCAGTATTTTCAATTTTTATTTAGAAAAGACAACCTAGGGCTTGATCACGCACAGTGACCATGTCGGCTATAGATACAAAGTTTCTATTTCAGTCCTATTATAAATGCGAGTATAACTAAGTGTTTCACAAGACTCGCGACGTAATACATTATTATGGACTGTGGTATATACTATTATATTAGATCAAAATTATTTTTATATATTTAGACAACCTACAGTTTTCAAATCTAGGAACAATTGAATAGATACTTAGGTATTGACCTAGAGTTCCATAGACATTTAGAAGAATAGTAATTATCTATAGATGCAGCCAGCGGCAAAAGTAGGTAAGTGGGGACTGTTAAAGATTACTAAAATATCTGAAAATATCTGTAGGCTCAATACCAAAATTTTGAACAATTTCCTTTATAGGTATAATACCTGGTCTTTACGTCACAGTAATAATATAAAGGAAAATAAGGAGTGTGTTCATAATGTGAGAAAAACCGTTATAGGTGCCTTTTTTTAATTGCGCTGAAATCCCCACGGATACCAAACCCGTCGGCCATCGGGGGTGGTTATGTCGGAATCGAACCGACTAAAACTGCAAGCTTTCTCAGATCTTAATTACCGGGGTGTAAGTTTACCTAGTAGGCATATCCCTCGCGCCCTAGCTGACCCCGGGCCATCTACGGTTTTAAGATGGCTTGGTGATGAGTTTCACATGAGTGCCCCTTCCCTCCCCTCCAAGCCCCCGTACAGAGCGGCGCGCTGGGCTTTTCAGAAAGCGTTTGTAAGGTCTCTTTGGTGAAAAAATGGGGCGCGCGCCTATTAACCAATCAGATTAGACTAAATCAATTCGAGCTCAAAGGTCTCGCGGCATTGTTTGATCACTCCTTTTATTTTTTGGGTTGTTGTTTCTGGTGGTCCGTAGATCGTACATGCGTGAACTTTTCGATTTTTGTTCAAGACGTTTACTGGCACTTGAACTGTAGTACCTACAAGAACATTAGAAATTTCCTTGTATTAATATTCTTGAGTACCTACCTACCTAATTATTTTTGACATTGTTGACGCAGGTCTAAAGCGGTTAAGTATCGAAAAAGTAAATATTTATACTAGTAAGATAGCAAATAAGCATGCTGCCCGTGGTGTTAATGAAAGATTGCAACACCGAATTGTCACTCGCGAGTTGTCTTCGAAGAGGAGAGGGAAGTACCTAAGCCAAAAGGGACTGTGATGTGATAAATGAGGTAGGTACCTAAGGTAAGACCTCAGACAAGTGCAAACCGACAGACTGCTGTTTGCAGTTGAAATTATTATGTGATCTTGGTCAAACTCACCTCACCTTCAGGCTGGTACGCGCGCTGCTTATAGAGTAAGATCCCAGAGCAATCAGACATAAATTATTTTCACACGGATGAAACCTGCAGTTGCAGTTTTCAGTAGCGTCTCGTGTGCCTTGAATACCTACGCGCTTTGTGGAACTTGCTGAGTGACACCTGGGCAGGTACCAGGTGAGAAAGGTGACTAAAAATAAGTGTGATGTAACTTAAATTCACATGGCTGATTTTTATATATGTCATGTAGAATATTATTTTAAAGTAATTATCATAAGTGTCAGACACTTTTGATGGACCAGAGCTTCTGTCAGACGCTTTACCCAAAAAATGAATGAACTTTACTTATTTTTACATGTCTGATTTTTTAATACCTATGTTATTGAAGTATTTATTTAAAAGTTATATTCAATCAGTCAGACAAATTATAGTGACCAAACATCCCCTAAGACAAAAATTATTCAGCCAGAAGTAGATATGAGGGCGATAGCACTATGCGCATGCGCCTCAAAGTAATGGTAATATATTCCAGTTTTACATCATCAGAAAGAAGAGATTTCAAAGAACAAAAAACTATGTGACTTTTTTTAAAAAGCTGATATTTTGACGTGAGAATTTTCGATTGAAAATTAGGGTGGTTTATCGATATTTAGTCAAAAGAAGCTGAAAAAAAGAATATTTCAAACCAAAAAAATTACAGTGTCTTTGGGACATAAAAAGCTAAGTTTTTACCAAATTTCGTGGAAAACAAATTTGTTTTGCTTAAGATAAAAATAAAAAACCAAAAACTTGATTATTTTAATTTTTCACATATATTTTGAGGTTATGTGAAAAAAGTGTAAATAGAAAAGTTGTAGGTCTCTTTATTACCTACAACTTTGTCATTTAACTTTTTTCCATAGGACTTGTAGTTTTGCCGGAAATCGAGATAAACCGTTTTTACCCTTAAAACTCACCCCCCTCCCCCCTTCGCGACCTCAGATCGCCCGTAATTTATTTTTCCTTTAATTTTTGTTACATTCTGATCCTTTTCCAACAGGTTTCATCCTACTATAAATTTATTTTGTCTCAAAGTCTATCGGCACTGGTCTATTATGATAATTACTTTAAAATAATATTCTACATGACATATATAAAAATCAGCCATGTGAATTTAAGTTACATAACACTTATTTTTAGTCACCTTTCTCACCTGGTACCTGCCCAGGTGTCACTCAGCAAGTTCCACAAAGCGCGTAGGTATTCAAGGCACACGAGACGCTACTGAAAACTGCAGGTTTCATCCTGTTTCATCCGTGTGAAAATAAGTTATGTCTAATTGCTCTGGGATCTTGGACTATAAGTAGACGAGGCTAAATAAAAATTTGACCGCCTTGTCTAAACTCAAATTCTTACCATGAGCTATTCAAATGTGATGCAGTTCAACTCAGGGAGAGAGATGGCGCTATACACGACCGAACTCCATATCTGAGTAAGGTAAGGCCATGGTAAGGCGCTCATGGTAAGGTCCTACTTATTCCAATACTGTTATGGCACTTCAGTTATAGTGTAATAAGGAAACTCGTGAACGTGAGCTAGCTCTAACTAATTAAAAATATGCATAGTATTATTTTTTTAAAGCATATTGGTAATTGAAATTACTATGTTAGTCCCGTCAGTTGTGTAAAGACCAGGATTAGAAACTGGTAGGAACGCTCGTAAGGCCAACTCGTTAACCACTAAGCTGCCGACGCACATAGGGGTATTACAATTATCTGGCCGGTCAAAATTATTTATACCTTTTTTATTACACAAAATACGTTTTTATATCGTTTTGTACCATAAAAAAAATTTGTGATGGGTATAGGTACCTACGTAAAAAAATGATTTTTTTTAAATAGATTTAATGTTGCTTTAGTCTCCCTTGAAAACTTTCGTGCGAAACTGTTCTTTTACATCTTAAAATTTTTATTCCGGGCTTCGGCAGCCTCTTTGAGTTTGAGCTAAGTACCAGGAGTCTCTAAAACAAACAGAAATCATGTTAAAATGAAAGAAAAATAAAGTTGAAAAAAATATTTTTACGAGTAGATGGTACCTACTCGTAAAAATATTTTTTTCAACTTTATTTTTCTTTCTTTAAAATGATAATAAAACAAAAACTTGCAAAAACCTGCAGCTAATTTTACAGCTACCATGTTAGTAGAAGTCCATTGAATAATCTCCAGCAAAAAATAGGGACGGGGAGCACCGAGGAGTATAACTAATACCTTAGAGAAGAAAAAAGTGACTAGAAAATTATAAATTAATTATGTCATAGTTTCGAACGTTTATTCTGCACTAATTTCTACCAAATTTACAATCGTATTAGGTTAAAATTATGTGTTCTTACCTGTATTATGACAATCAATTATTGGTTTTTCACTAACAAGCACCAACTTAAAGTAATATAACGTCAACCGTTACGTTTTCTCTCTTGAAACCGATAAGGGACGCATACGCAAATAGATGTTAGTCAACTTTCGACTGCAGTAAAAACAAACTTAAGTGATATGAGGGTGCCGGGAAGGGGTAAATAGTGTGTAGGAACTATCGAGCTAGTAGTACGTGGGTTTTGTATTTCTCTAAACTAGTTTTGACAAAATCGATTTATGGCCGGCCAAATTCCTTCAATTCCCCTATGTGCGACGCTTTTAAATGTTTTAGGCTATTGTGTAAATGGCACCATTAATGAAAACAAAAACATCTTATGACAAACTTTATTTGTGACTTGAACAATCAGTAGGTATGTTATACATCGATATGCATTTCATCATTTGTTTCATATTGAATAAGTACAAATCAAATTATATTCACCAACATTGATAGTTCACTAAATTTTATTAGAAAAATATTGTGCTACTGATTGTGTAAAAATATTAATAACCTAACAGAGGCGGCGTTACTTTTCAACTAAGTAAATAATTAAATTACGCAGGCCCGCACCTGGGAATCTGAGAGGGGAAGGGAGGGTCACCCCCAAAAACAATTTTTTTTTTCAAGCATAGAATTGTAGTGTTGATCGTTCTTAAAATTTTATATGAAGATAAAAGAATAGTGGGATTTATTAGCCACAAGCTGTTGCCGCTGACGCGATGGACGTAAAAAATACGGTACGGATTTTGATGCGGTTTTTTTTATTAGAAAGGTTTTGCTTATACTAAAAATTTACCGAATGTTTGGTTGTAATTGGTTAAGTAGAAAAGCAATGGTAGCTGAATGGATAAGGATGCGGCCTCTACTCAGAGGTATCGGATTCGAATCCGGCCGGACAGTACCAATGTGAATTTCACTTTGTGGAATTAATCACATGATTTACCATCTGCTGACGGTGAAGGAAAAACATCGTGAGGGAACCCACATGTCCTAGAAGAAATTTTAAGGACATGTCCGATCCACCAACCCGCATTAGGCCAGCGTGTGTGGATTAAAGTCTAAACCCTCTCAGCTCTCTCGTTAGAGGAGAGGGGACCCGTGCCCAGCAGTGGGACATAAATGCGTTGCTAATAAAAGTAGAATCGGAGATATGACCAAAAACGAACCAAAAACGAAACGCAGGCGAAGCCACGGTTATCAGCTTGTATAAAAAAGTAGCTTATATGTTGCCCAGAACTATGAACTACAATCGTACCAAGTTTGATCAAAATCCCTCCAGTAGTTGTTGATTTTAGAGTGAACAAAAATTTGGTGCGGACAAACAGAGGCACAGAGACACAGACAAACAGATAAACAGAAAAACAGACAAACACAAAAATTCTAAAAATCATTGTTTTGGCATCTATTACATTCATAAAGTCCCTTAATACTTATTTTTTCTCATATATCTTCCATGTACAGACACCGATCAGTTACAGATTTATTGTTATGTATAGATGATTATTCTAAAATTGTCGTAGAATTTGCTTTTTTAGTAATGTGATCGACAGATCGACCCCCTCCAAACCTGACCGCCAGATCATCGATCATCTATTACCCCTACTAACTTGATCCCTCAGTTATCTATTACCCCCTCCAAACTTGATCTCTTGACTATCTATGACCCTCTCCGAGTCACCGAACTTGATCTCTAGATCCGCGCCTGAAGCTACGCGCCGCCGTCTGTACGAGATTTCAAAAATCATTGAATTCATATTCTAATTTCTAGTAAAAGGAAGAGTCTTTCATAATTAATCACCACGAAAACCATTGTTCATGCTATACTGCATATTTTAATATTTAGATTCAGTTTGACATACCTACGTATATTAGACGGTAATTTGTGTGACGGGGGGTGGGGTCGGGACTAGAGGTTTGCGATACCAACGTTAATAATTTGTGACAACTTTCATCGTTAAGATAACTAGTAGGTATTATACTCAACACAAAATAAAAGGCCCGTTTTGACGTTTGTTCTCGTGGCGTAACTAGTTATGTACCTATACGATTTGGTATTCGATACTCAGGATGAATCGAATCCAGTTTGCATGGGGATTTAATCGATTTGAATATGTATGTAAACTGCATTGGATTAAAGTTCTGATTAGAAAAAATTGCTTAACCCTTGATTTTGTAGGTATTTTAAAACAATACAATTTTATTAAAGGTCAATTTACTTATATTTAATATTTTTTTTACAATAACATTCACTCAATCACAAAAACAAAAAGAATAATTAAATCAGTCTTCAGAATCTAAACACAAGTATTAAAATAAATAAAAATAAAAGTGCGCGTCGGGTTTGAAAAAAAAAATCTCACTCGATATTTTCTTTCCTTAACTGATTATTAATAGTCTGTGGACTACATGAAAAAATCGTTATGCACAGCACTTAGCCGAGTGGGCGGTACCTGTCAATGAAAAATGTAAAAACCTTTAGAACATTTCAATTGATAAAAAATTAAGAACTTCATGGGCACGAACTGTCAAAGTGGGCCTTTTATTTTGTGACAACTATAATACGAAATAATTACCGCCAACTGGCATACAAATGACAAGGTTCACAAATTGCACGACTTGGGGGGCTAAAAAGGCCACATTTGATGTTTCATATTGTGTTCATCATATCCGTCAGTTGACATACTTTGACATATTATATTATTATATGTAAATTATGTCACCTGATAGATAAGATGATCATATTATGAAACATCCAATGTGGCCTTTTTAGCCCCCCTGGAACCGTTAAAACTTATTTTTTTAAGTAGGTATATCTCTTGAAACAAAAACAATTTTGTGTTACAGCTGGCCTGAATTCACAAGTTTTCATTTTGAAAACATTATTTTAATAACTAATAAAATATGAATACTGTAATCAAGCTCTTGTCAAGTATCCAGAATGAAAGAACCACTTGTAAAAATTAACATTGATACATTATAATAACTATTGATCCAAAACTGCACAGTGTGAGCTATTCCTAATTTAAATGACTAGTTTGTAATATCTTATTCCATAAATAACCCTGAATTTATACGTTTTAGCTACTGAATAAATGGAATGTACTGATATGAGTTTCTGTGTATAATATGTAATATGGCTATGCGTAATAAAATTCGAAACTTGACATTTGGACGAAGTTATTTTGATTGTTGTACTACTTTTTTAAAGCTGGTAAAATTTCTATTTCATTTGGTTATAATAATGTACTAATCGTTAATATATATTTTTAATTGCACCAAAACCGGAGGGAATTTTTCAAAATACATAGAACAACAATAATAGTTATGAGCTGTTTTCAACTGTATCAGTACTGGGTGCTAACCTTCTCTCTATGAGAAGAGTCAAAATTCAACTTTGCTGAACTGATCGTCCTATAGTTGAGAAGATAATGTATACCTATTCATTTCTTTACTTTTGAAGTTCACTTGAATTATAAAAATAAACCACTGACTGTTTCTATAAATATAATTAAGCATTCGATACGATTGAAGAAATCGCGCGTTGCTAATCTCCTAAACTAGAATTTACGTAACTATTGTCACTGAATTAGGTGCTTAATATTAATTTAACATAACTGAGTAATAGAATAGAATAGAAATATAAGCGAATGAATACAAATTACAATTAGGTGGCACATTAATAACATCTCTTTATATAGTAAATCGCATTCTATATCTAAAACATCGGCAAATACTCGTATAAAGCGTGTAACTGGCTCCCAAACATTAACTGTTAATTTATACGGTGAACGATACATATCTATGAAATACACAAGCTTTATATATTCAGCTTTATGACAATAAAATTAAGAGCTGAATTAAAATACTGCCACTAAATATTTAAGTCTATATTATGCCGGACTCTGACAAAATACCTAAAGTTAATTCATATAAATTTACTACTACTAGTCCATTTTTGGGTAAATTAGTGTCCAATCACGGTTATGTAATGTGAAATAGGAGGAGGGCGATTATCGTGCTGCTTGAACAGTACAGATTTTTCATTTACGAAAACTACCGGAAGGATTCCATATGTTACGTCATTTATTAAAAATTTCATTGCAAATTGTAACATATTAATTAGGCGCATGATTTTATTCAATTTTTAAAAGATCTATACGGCTCATTCTTTTTATGTTCAGCTTTTTGTTCAATTTATGATGATTTTCTGTTAGAATAGCCTTGAAGGTGATCTGATAAAATTTGAACAATATCTGCACATGTAAATATTAAAATAAGCCGTCTTTATAGGAAAACCTTGTTACTCCTTCCGAAGTGGAATGAAATTAAGAGGTTTTAGTGTTAACAATACAAACATTGCATTACGATTGCAATTATTGTAACGTACATTTATTTTATATTCATTAGTTTGCAAAAAAGTTAAAAACATGTTATAAATTTCCTAAGATGCACTGCATAGTCATTATCCAAGGTGATTCATGAAACCAGATCTTATGAGCTGTATATGAGCAGCTTAAGGAATTAATAGGCTAATAAAGTGTAACTACTGTATGTGACATTTTAAAAGGACTGGCCGGTTGAGCGTCTGCAGGTGATAACGGGATTATTTATAGAACGGCGCACCTTGAGCATCGCTTGGCCTTTATTTGCAATCAACGGCGACACCTGGCGTTATTTTACTTACTGAACATGTTGCAACAAACTATTATTCAATAGCCGATAGAAATTAATGAAAACAGTATTACTATGAAATTTATAATATTATCTGCGTGTTCGTACCTAATTTGGACTGGTTTTCATTAGTGAAAACCCAATCAATTATACTAATTTTTAAAATATGATAATGCGGTTTAGTTTCATCTGATTTCGGTTCCTTTTGGTGAAAGTAGTCCATACTGGGTAAGTTAAGCCAATTATTGCGAAGGAACGGAAGGAGTTTTAAAAGAAATTCATTAAAGTTGCAAGACAATAATAATAAAATTAGGAGATAAGCTAAATTATAAAAAGAAAATATTTCACCTCAAAGGGTAAAGAATTAAATTTCCTTTAGGTATTTTCTAGAGTCGTTAGTTAATTTTTTACAAAGCTCATTTTATCACTCAAACAAATACTGCTTTATTTATACACAACATTTTATAAATAAGATTTTTGAAAAGCAGTGTCACTCAACTTTCAATTTATTACAACCTAATTTCGTTCTATATATCGCACCATAGATACGGTACCTACCCTTGTCTAAAACATGTACCACAATTGACACTCTTCTCTCACAAACTCCCAAATCTTTTGTTTAATTACTACCAAGGCCTTCTTCGATTACGTGATAATTTACGTGAAATTATAATATAATTTACAATTCATATCTATAATTCAATTTGACACTAGCGAAATTCAACTTACTGACTCTGCACTGCAGATATATATAGCTTAGGTCGATACAACAACCAACAATTCAATAATTATATAGACATTTAGTACTGCTTATGCAGTATATTGAGTAGTATACAGACAGCTATATCTCCATATATATTTAGGATACCTACGTGATAATTCTCATACTGACCTATAAAAAATTACTCATCAAGCAGATTTAATAGAATAAAAACTAAAAAATGCATTAAATTATATAATACGATACTGCATAAAACAGTAGTATCACGAAGTCGCATATACTAAAAAAACATACTATATAAGTAAATTAACTTCAACTGAAAGTTAAGTTAGTGCACAGAATTAGGTAATTTATGTAAATTTAATAGAAAATACCCTAATTAGGCACAATTCATAGAATAGCACAATGAAACTCAATTCGTAACCGAATCCAAGATGTGCGATATGACCTTATCTCTGATATATTGAAATACATTTTACGCCCCTAGTACGAGTACTAGTAATACTGAAATTAATAAGAGTATTAGTATGAGAGCAGCTCATTCGCAGAGAAAGTGATTCGCTCATACACGAATCTTTTTTTTTCTTTAAGTATTTTTGAGCCGATTTCAATACTAGGGGAGTACAGGCATGACTGCTCTGTACAAAAAAACTTATTGTCTAAGAACATTTATGGATAATCACATTATATTACAAGCTCGAGAATTTTGTTTTACACATCGTTCTAAACATACCAACGCTGTGTTGGGTTTGAAACTACAACTAATAAATACGCGTATACGACAAACACACACCATTGATACAAGATTATATTACATACCGTATCATAATTATTTACGTCACATATGTATGACATTGATATATTAACACGAGAATATAATACTACATTTTACGTGATTGTTAAATCTGCTTATACAATCGCAGTTTTTAAACACATTCATATTGGCTGTTGAGGATCTTCATCCAAAAGTAAATCATTACGACGCACATTTTGTGTAATGAATTCACTGCAACAAAATTGCAATAGTAATTATGTAATATAAGTCAAAAAATAATCAATATAAACATAATTTAAAAAAATGCGTAACGTCAATGTTCAACCGGAACACTCTCCGCCAGACTAGTAGTATTAGTCATCGCACTACTGTGCTTCTATCACATAACCTTATTCAATTTATTCGAGACAAATAAAAAAATATTATAAGTATAATGTAAAGCGCAATCAACGTAGTGACGTCATCATAAAAAAAGAGACGCTTGCTTATACGCCCTTCTGCCATGTATTGGCCAGTTACAGTCTAAGTAACCAAGATACTTCCGCAGTACATACTCATTGAGTTGATACAGTAATATGGACCATTTTATTTACACAAAAAAGCCACAAAAGCTAATATAAATAAATGCCTACAAAGGATTTTCGATAATTACTTCGTTGACATATTAAGCCGAAGACATGTATTGTGTGATAAGTTCGTCAAAGGACAGTCGAAACTATGTACAATGAGTAGATACCCCACGTGGTGAATAGGGATTGGAAATAAATAGAGATAAAATAATCATGAGACTTCGATACATTGAAAACCTTCCATTAAAAGAAAATGACTGTAAAATTTGACCCTTTTATTTGTCTTCCCCCCGTTTTACCAATACTTGACCATTTATTCCTATTCACCCCGTTTTAGCACTATTTGACCTAATCACGGTTTAGAATATGTACACATGCGAAAGTGTTTAGTTTAGTGCGGTGGAAGTGGTGGCGATGGGGCTGTCGTTGCGGGGCGGGGACGACGACTCGTCGTACGTAATGTTCAAGCTATCGCAGTCGCTGCCCGGCGAGCAAGCGTCGGTCTCTTGTCAGGTCTCGTTCCGCACGTTCAATATCGCCGCGCGGCACATCGGACACTCCTTCAGCTGCGACGTGCACAGCGAGCAGAATCCCCTGTAAAACCAATAGTACTCTCACCATTTTAAAATAATAAAAATTCGTTTCTCGGTAAAGTTCTTTAGAAACCTTTTAAAGCTGAGTAGATTCTTCAAAATGATAAAATAAGAATCAACGTATTTTTGCCGCTACTTCAAGATTGAATATTTAATAAGCTCATGTTTTTTAACTATAGGAAAGTACCCAATTCCCCTAAACCCAAACAGATATTCACTCATTTTCGCATTACCATAATAAACACGTGTATTAAGAACGCAGCTGTACGGACAAGTTCGTGTACGAATACGAACGCGTCCGTATAAGTAGCCTGGTTGTAGTTTCAAGGTGGAAGCGGGGCGGTTGAAGAGGGGAAAAGGGAGTAGTCTATGGGTTGTTTAAGAAGGGGAGGTAAAATTGGTTCAGGAGGGGGAGGAGGGGTGGTGTAAAAGGCGGCGGGCGGCGAGGAGCAAAAGAATAAAATTTGGCATGAAATCACATTATTATTCATATCGAAAATCACAGGAGACTGATTGGTAGATAGGTATATTTTGAATTTCATACCTGGGAGGCGGGGGCGGGATGTTTGAACACTAAACATCCCACTCCCTAGCATTAGAAGTACAAGTAGTAATAGTATCATTTGTATTTTGTAAGCAATCGAAGAAACACGCAGGCAGTGTGGTGTATGTAGGTACTCGAAGTGTTTTTAACGTTGATGCTGAACGATGACTCGTTCGGGCCAGTTACTCGCCGGAAAGAGTTTGCAACGTTGATCTATTGTCGATACTATCTATACTAGGCATGAGAAGATTCTATTCTTCAAAGGATATAGGGCAATATATTAATAAAACTTTAATTTACGGAGGACATAATATTACAATACCTCTCAGCATTAAGAAATTGCAGCTCTACCATGAACGTACTTACATGCGAAGTTGCGGAACAAAGTCTCGGGAAATTGGTATCATGATATGGATTTATCGGGTCTGAAGACAACACATGACACCTTGTTAATAGACTGGAGCATTCACTTGTAACAGAACATCTAGCATTCTTTGAACTGAACAACGAACAGAACCAAGCATAGAGCCAAATATCGCTACCGACCCAACACTGCTTTAGTTTTGGTAAACCGTAGATCTCAAACTTTTCTGTAGCTGGCGCGGCAGAAGGGAAACCGAAACGATCAAGAAGTGATTGGTATTATTAATTTTCCACTTTGGGACCCAACTATGATCAAGCAAGCAGGTCTGGTATACCTGCTGATTGACGGGCTTTTCTCTCGGGGTCGGTAAGAGTCCGACATAACCTGCCCCGCTGGCCGCGGGGTGGGTATCCATGAGGATTTCCGCACGGAAAAAAAAGAGGTAGAAGTTTAATGATGTTTATTTAGCGCACACGATGTTCTTTATTCAAATTTACTTTACCCCCTAGCTAGAGGATAAAAACGACTTTTGCACTCAGATATCGAAGAGCAAAAGTACTCTGATGATGAAGATGAAAAAGTAGTTTTTCCCCTCATTTCACGTATTTTCGTCCTTCTGGCAGCCAGTGATGCAGAGCAGGACAGCACAGCAACTTGCGATTCTTGTATGTTATCAGGGTCGCAATCGCAGTCATAAAAAGGTTTGTTAGTGAAAATGAAACATATAGTACTAGCCTCAATCTCAGTAACAAATCTCTCGAAGATGCATCTTGATTATTGTCGTATAGCTTCACGAATTTGTAAACAGCATTCAACGTGCGCTTGTTTCTGATGCGGTGACATAACTGGACCACTTTTCAATACTAGATGATGGCGGACCAACCTCCTCAGCATGGCGACCATAGCCATATGTCGATAGAACAGAGATATGACTAAGGACGACATGCTTAGGCTGCTGGTTCTAATACATTTATTGGCTTAATCTTGTTTGTATTAAAATTCAATAACAGAGCGATGCAGAAATTTTAACAGAATTACCTCTTTGGGTGGCCACCGTGAAACTAACATGCGGAATTTCACGCCTGCACGAAATCAGAATTTAAGGCGTAGTAGTTTTTTTTTTTTTTTATACCACACAGGTGGCAGACAAGCACACAGCCCACCTGATGGGAAGCGGTTACCGTGGCCTAGGGACGCGTGCAACACCAGGGGCATCACACTCGCGCTGCCGACCCCGCAAAAACCTTCTAATGCCCTTCTTGAAGAACCCCATATTGTAGTCGCTAGGGAAAACCACGGCAGGGAGATCATTCCACAGCCTAAGCGTGCGCGGAATAAAATTTCTTTCAAACCTTACAGTGCGCACTGCAGGCGGATGCAATGTGTGAGGATGAATTCCCTGTCTGTGGCGAGCGGTGCGATGATAAAAAGTGGCCGTGGGCATCATGTCGAACAACTCATCTGAACACATACCATTATATAGGCGGTAGAAGACGCAAAGTGAGGCGAAATCTCTCCTCAGGCTAAGCGGCTCCACATCGCCCAAAAGTATGGGATCGTCGACTATCCGCAGCGCACGTCTTTGTACCGACTCGAAGGGGTCAAGCTGGTATGCAGGTGCCCCGGCAAAAAGGTGACAGCAGTACTCCATGTGGGGCCGGACTTGTGACTTATAAAGAATAAGTCTTTGCCCCGTAGTGAAGTACTGCTTCGCCCTGTTGAGCACTCCAAGTTTCTTAGATGCCAACTTGACCTTATCTTCGAGGTGATTACCGTACTGGACGTCACTGGAGATATCGACACCAAGGATCCCTATACTCGAGGAGATGGTGAGTGGTGTGTTCAGGAATTGTGGCGCTACAATGAATGGGGTTTTCTTAGCGGTGAATGCACAAACTTGTGTCTTAGTGGGGTTGAATTGGATCAGGTTTAGTCTTCCCCAATCGGACACTCCTGTGAGAGTAGTCTCGATTTCAGACACAAGTTGTTCGCGACTTTCCTCCACTGCGGACCGAGGGAGGTTAGCACGGCCCGTGTAAAATGCATCCCCGGTACTGTCATCTGCATAGCAATGAACGGAGTCAGCAGACAGCATGTCATTGATATGCAGCAGGAACAGGGTCGGGGATAGCACGGAGCCTTGTGTAACGCCAGCATTTATGTCCATGCGGTCCGAGCAGCTGCCGTCAACAACGGCTTGAATGCTTCTGTTGGACAGAAAGCTGGCAATCCATTCGCAAAGTCCCTCGGGCAGTCCATAGGACGGCAACTTCGCCAGAAGACCTCTGTGCCAGACCCGGTCGAAGGCCTTCGCTATGTCCAGGCTGACCGCCAGTGCCTCACCCCCACTCTCGATGGCTTGCGCCCATCGGTGTGTGAGATACACAAGAAGGTCACCGGTTGAGCGACTGTGGCGGAAGCCGTACTGCCGGTCGCTCAATAAATCGTTTCCTTCTAGGTATCTCAGGAGCTGTGCGTTAATAACACGCTCCATTACCTTCGAGAGGAGAGAGGTGATAGCGATAGGCCTGTAATTGGACGGGTCTGTCCTGTCGCCTTTCTTAGGCACAGGGTGCACAAAAGCGGTCTTCCACGAAGCTGGGACTTGTCTCGTGGAGTAGGAAAGTGCGAAAAGACGTGTAAGCACAGGGCACAACTCTGGGGCACACTGTTTAAGTACCATTGCCGATATGCCATCAGGCCCACTCGACTTGTGAACGTCTAGGGATTTGAGCTCCCGCCGGACCACCCGTTGTGTGATTTTTATTTCTGGTAAAGAAACACCACACCAGGGTATAGTGGGTGGTACGGCATTCCCGTCGTTCATTGTCGAGTTTGACGCAAAGAGGTTACCTAAAAGATCGGCCTTCTCCTTAGCGCCATGGGCCAGACTGCCGTCGGGTTTAAGCAGCGGCGGCAAACAAGGCCGACAGAAATTTCCCTCGGCAGCTTTGGCGAGCGACCAAAATACACGGGTACCCGACGGGTACCGCGCCAGCCGCTCACCAATTCTGCCGATGAAATCAAATTTGGCCCTAGCCGTTGCTCTTTTACTGGACCTCGAGGCGGCATTCAATTTCCGCTTCACTTCAGCGATATTTGGATCCTTGTTCGCAAGAGCCGTGGTCCAAGCCTTATAAGCAGATTGCTTGTTAAGACTAGCCTCTCTGCAAGGCCGATTAAACCACGGTCGCTTACTAGCCCCCGAAGCGATCCAGCGGTTAGGAATGAAGCATTCCATACCCGCTAGAATCGCCTCAGTAACTGCTGTTGCACAGGAGCTAGGATCTTCCAAAGTGAAGCAGAGCCGTCTCCACGGGTACGAAGCGAAGTATTCTCGCAATCCATCCCAGTCCGCTGACCTATAGTGCCAAACATGCCGCCATTTAACTGGCCGAGGTGGTTCTGGCCGAGCGAGAGGCACTTGCGTCCGGATGAGGCAGTAGTCTGAAGTACCTAGGGGTGCTTCCACAGTTATGGAGTATTCATCCGGGCGCGTAGTCAGCAGAAGATCCAGTAGAGAGCTTTTATGGGACTCGACATCTGGTATTCTAGTGATAGAATGAACCACTTGCGAGAGCCCATAGGTCAAGGCAAATTTATGAGCAGCCCTTCCCGCAAAATCAGTGACCGAGGACCCCAGCCACTCAATGTGATGAGCGTTGAAGTCCCTAAGAACACTAAGTCCGCGGTGGGATACTGCTCAATTGCCTTGTCCGCCGATCGCTGCAGGTGGTCAAACAGTTGAGTCGTGCCCAAGTCACCTTGGATTTCTTTCGGCAGAACTTACATTACTTTCTGGCCCGGGTGCGAGATAAATGCGTATCATGATACTAATGAAGGTTCGAAACTTTGGTTGTATGTTTCATGGGGTTTATACGCCTTATGTCAGATACGCAAAATGTCAGATGTGCATATTGTCAGATCGGCAGACTTCGACGCAAAATGACAAATTCGCAAATTGTCAGAATCTCATAATGACAAATACGCAAAATGCCATGAACGCTGAATCTCAGATACTCATTATGTCAAAAACGCATTATGCCATGATTGCATGACAAATGGTTTAATCGTGTTTAGTCCAATACGCGTTTGGTTCAATCCACCTAGTCCAATTCGCGGATTGGTCAATTTTTTTCTGTTATATTTTTAATATTGTAATTATAGCTGAAAACTGTCTAGGGTTAGGTTAGGTTATGTTAAAATAGTGACCTGTAATGTGTGAAGGCGAGCGATCGAAGCGAGCATGCCGCGGCAGTGGCCGCCGAGCGGTAGATTCCCTCTATTTTCATGTTACACAATCCAAATGAAATAATGTATACCTAATATGATTTATCATGACCATGAGACATTACAAAAAGTAATAATAAATGAAGTACGTAAGTGAACTTATATTACTTCGTGGCAAAAAACGCCAGAAAACTAAATGGGCGAGAATCATCAGCGGAGAAGGATAGAAAATGATAAGATAAAGTAGCCTAGAAAAAGATTCTGAGTATCGATACATTGTTCTTCACTTAATTGGCCAATGTTCACAGGTATAAAAAACCTCAAGCAAGCTTTAAAAAAGTGATGTAAATTATCAATTCATTCATTCTTCTCATAACATGTCCATACCACGACAGTCGCTCGCTTCTCAATTTTTCATTTATTGGTGCAACTTTCAAACTTCCTCTAATGTACTCATTCCTTATTCTGTCCACACCACACATCCATCTTAACATTCGCATCTCCGCTACATGTAGTTGTCTTTCTTCCTTCGCTTTCAAAGCCAAGCATGACGACCCATACATATCGTAGGTCACATATCGTAGCCTTGACCTGCCGCCATTTCATCCAACCTGTGTCAATCCTGTGCTTCACTGCACGATCAATTTCCCCATCGGCCTGAATAAGAGAGCCGAGGTATCGGAAATTGGAGCAGACTGGTATTGGTGCACCATCAAGCACCATGGGTGTAAGACTGGAGAGACCGCCGAAATCAGAGAACATGTACTCGGTTTTGGTTCTGCTGATTTTCAAGCCTACACTCTCCAGTCTACATCGCCATTTCTCCAATCTACTCTGGACGTCAAGCCCATCTTCACCGACGAGCACAATATCATCGGCAAACAGCATACACCAGGGGGTCTCTTCCTGTAAATCCGATGTCAAAGCATCCATTATCAACAGGAAGAGATAGGGGCTTAGCGCCGAGCCCTGATGCAGGCCTACCGCTACACTGAACTCGTCGGTGTTGCCGGCAGCGGATCGTACATAGGTTCTTGATCGACAGTACATCGCACAGATCAACTCTATATACTTCCCAGGCACACCTTTCTCTTTCAGGGCCCACCACAAAACCGTTCTGGGTACCCGGTCATACGCCTTCTCTAGATCCACAAACACCATGTGCAAGTTTTTGTGTGCTCGCCTATATTTCTCACCCAGTTGGCGGAGGGCAAAAATGGCGTCTGTGGTCCCACGACCAGGCATGAACCCAAATTGGTTTTGGGTAATCTCGCTTTCTTCACGCACACGTTTCTCTATCACCTTCTCCCAAACTTTCATACTATGCGACATGAGCTTTATTCCTCGATAGTTGCCGCAGTCCTGCACATCACCCTTATTTTTATAGATGGGCACTAGTGAACTATTGCACCATTCATCAGGGATCGTCACCTCATACAACAACTTATTGAAGAACAAAGTCAGCCACCAACATCCATCTTCTTCCAATATCTTCCACACTTCTACTGGAATGCCGTCGGGCCCTACAGCTTTCCCATTCTTCATGCTCCGTACTGCCTTCCTTACTTCGTCTCTATCAATCTCCTTCACTACACCTACATTCACTTGTACCTCTTTTAAATTCCCACTCCATACATTCTCTTCATTCATAAGTCTTTCAAAATAAGCCTTCCATCGATTTCTTACATTATCTTCTTTTACTAAAACTGTGCCGTTTTCATCTTTTATACATCTCACTTGTCTTACATCTCTCGTTCTTTCTTCTCTGGCTTTGGCTAAGCGGTAGATTTCTTTTTGGCCCTTCGGTCCATCAAGAGCATTATATATTTGTTCTTGGGCCTGAGTTCTAGCTATAGCTACCGCTTTTTTGGCCTTTTTGTTCCATTCATTATACCTCCTCTTTTTTACTTCTTTATCACTATCATTTCCTTTTTCTTTCTGCCATTCTTTAAAAGCATTCTTCTTTTCTTTTATAACCTTTTGTACCTCTTCATTCCACCACCATGTATCCTTATCAAAAGCACCTTTACCTTTCGTTTCTCCAAACACTTCTTTTGCTACTTTCCTGATGCAACTCGCCATTTCATTCCAACATTCATTCACTGATTTATTCGCCATATCTTTCATTTCTATCATTTTATTCACCACTTTCTCCCTAAATTTGCTTGCATACTCTTTCTTCTCTATCAACCTCCATTTAATCCGAGGTGGGGGCCGGTGTTTACCTTTTTGCACATCGACTTTGGTTTTTAGGTCTAATATTAGCACTCTATGTTGTTTCACTACCTCTTCACCCGGCAGCACCTTGCAGTCTTTGACACAGACCAATTTACTCCGTCGGATAAGGAAGTAATCGATCTGTGTCAAGTGAATACCACTTTTGTATGTAATGAGGTGCGGTTCTCGTTTTTGAAACCATGTATTCACGATGGCCAGGTTAAGGGAGGACGCAACTTGCAATAGGTTTTCCCCATCGCTATTATGTTCAACATTTAAAAAAAATAATGGTTTCGCACTTTTAGCTAGAAGTGAATGTTGTGAAAAACTTGTGACATTATAACTTAGATCTAATTATTTATTAAAATATATTATTTATGAAATTTACTAAATAATAATAACACTAAACAAAATAAATATTTATTTTGTTTGGTGTTTAGTTTTTAGTTTTTATTTTAATGTCAATATTATTAAATTTCATTGTATTTTTATCATACTTAATAAAACCTAGTAAATACAAAAAAAAAAGATCTAATTATACCGAGTACTTTTTGAGCGCTCTCCTTAATTCTTTCCATAAAACAATTTAGATGTTGCAATCGACATTATTTTTCGCATTTCAGAGTGTATAGAAAAACGTGGTACGATGATAATATCGCCGCGATTCTTTTCCTTTTCCCTAAGGTGCTGCCAATAATGTGCCATCGGTTGTCCAGACTTTATGACTATGGCACATACGGGTAGCTTACGATGATTTTTATACAGCGTGATTTTATGGTCGTTTTGGACCCGAAAGGGGGTTACTCGGAAATGACGACATGTTTTATCTTCTTATCATTTATTATTTTCGTGCGGCAATCCTCACGGATACCATACCCGTCGGCCATCGGCATTGGGATATGTCGGACTCTGACGACGCCAGGGTCAAAGATGAACCAAAAGGCTTCGCCCTCGTACCCCTGCTAACCCAGGAGCATTTCCAGTTTCGAGATGGCCCTCTCGGGTATAGGAACCACGATGTCCCCATCTTACCCCGGAAAAAGGGAGAATAGCTTTTGCGCGGGTTTGCTGCTAGGGTAACAGGAGGTCATCCTGTCCCTGTCTCCCTCTTCCTCTGCGCTCGTTGAACCAGCTCGACCCCCGCCTGCTCTCCATCTTCTATTGTGCCCTCTGCTAGTCAGAGAGACACGTGGAGAGCCTCCGAGCAGCCCTCTAGATAGCCACTCTAGCCTCGGCCGGCATTAGCCGCAGGCAGCAGCGTCTCCCCTGCGAGTGAGAGGCGCTCCCGTCTCCGTTGCACCGCGTGGCGGTTCCGGCCCACACCCGGGACACTTCAACGACGACTCGACCATAATCTGTGTCTGCCTACCCTAGAGAAAAAATACAGAGTAACCAGCAATGGTGGCCATGAGGTGCGGGGGGCGACTTCGCTCTGCGATATTACCACTGTCAGCAATATTATATTTGGAATACTTACTGAAATGCTAAGATGAGCGGAGCGAGTCTGACTAAGATCGACTTTTGTAGCGAATGCTCTCTATTGAGCATCCAGCGTCACTGTGTAGTTCTTTCTATGAATAAACAATTCTTAGGCTGACGGCAATACCAAGCTACCTTTTTTTAAGTAGTATTTCTTATAATCCCTTAAGCTAAATTGCTTGTGTTAGGAGTGCGTATGAAGGTATAGGGTTTTTTAAATACCAGATAGTGAATATCTTACCTATGCATGCACGGTTCAAGGACGCAACATGCTTCTTCATCGTAGCATAGGGTGCAGCTATCTTCTTTCACGCTTGAGCACCTTAGCTGCTCCAAATATATGCGGCGCGGGATCACCTGGAAATTAAATGTTAAATATCATTACTAGTTAGAGCTTTCCTTGAAGTTTCAGTTAGAGGCGACAGCCTAGTGGAATATTAGCTAAATGAATTTGAGACGATGGAGAGGCCAACAGGCTCATAAATAACGATGCACAAGTCGATGAAAGGATATAAATCGATGCAAAGTTGTACCGCATTTCGGTGAGTACGCGCTGGAATTGTTGTGATCGTAGCAAGTGGAAATATGTAGTCTCTGCCAGCCCCGTTGGTGAAGGGACGTGACTGTACATATTATGTATGAAAAGAAAGAAGAAAGAAAGAAAATAATACTTAAAGGTAAACACCACGTATATTTGCGAAATATGTGTTTTATACATAGATGTTCCAAACCTATTAATTTATTTTTTATAACTAGACTACTTTATAAACAGGTGGTATAGTGTTAAAATTGAGTAGCTGACGTGAACCGAATCTTCGTCGATGACTTCTTCAGCTTCAGTTCCAGCATTTTATCCAATTGGCATATTTCATTGGAAATGATCTGCATAGAGGTGGTACGAAGATCAAAACTGAATTATCTCCAAAAAATAGAATGGAACCTACAGGACCACTCCAGGAATATATACAAGCCTCATCTATTTGAAAAAAAAAAAACAAAATATATTTCTTTATTTTTCCTATTTCAAAACAATAATGACAATGTACGGAACTCATCCATAAAACACCTAATGGTTGAACCATGGGTACTACACTTTGTTCTAGTTATGCGTTGGACACCTTCTAGCTAGGGTCAAGGCAAAATAGCGGTAAAAAAGGGGATACGAGCCCGTGGCCCACATAATAGAATTAGATGTTCCACAGGCACGTACCCTCTTTCATTGTCGTTAGGTTTTTCATGAAGAGCCTCAGTTCTTTCTGGTTGTTGTTATTTGTTAGTGCCCCTCCTAACTGAAGGTCTTCATTCCAGCGGCAGGCCCACTAGAAGAAGTGTGGTTGACGCACTGTGACTGTTCTATCTGCGACGACTAGAGAGCACTATGGTAATCCGTGATGAAAGTATCCTTCATTTTCGTGCGGCAAACCCCAGGGATACCAACCCCGCTATGCCATCGAAGGCAGTTATGTCGGGTTTGAACCGACTAAAACAGCAAGTCGTCTCGGGTCTTCAAGCGAGAAGAGGGGTGCAAGGTGACTCAGAATGCATTTCCCTCACACCCCGGCTGACCCGGGCCATCTCAAGACGGCCCTCTCGGGCATTAAAGTATCCTCCAGTCAATCTCCACGTCTGGTAAAAATACAGTAGACCTATACTCCTTTTATGTCAATCAGTATTCAGTAAATCTGACACTCTAAGAACAATAACAGTTACGTATTGGTGTTCTTCAGGATAAAATAAAGTTACTTTCCAAAGTAAACTAGTTAAATAGTCGTTTATTATACGACAATAAAATCCAATCCTTATGAGAATAAAGAAAATACGTAAGGATGTGTTATTTGTACCTTTTTCTCATCACTAGAGAGATATCCAAAGTCATTGAAGTTGTTGAACAAACGATCTGTGGGCGGGTAACGGAACGGCTCGTTGCCAAAGTTGAACCGGCACTGCTGAAACGCCATGAAGCTCGCAGCGGCGAAAAACCCTTGCCTGTACAATAAAAAAAAAACTAATTTATGCCTATTAAAACAGGCAGTGAAATAATACCTTCCCGTAATGTGATCATTTTCTGTTATTTTTAACAAGTACAAAACCATATTTCGAGGCATGTTGCAATATAATTCAAGAAGTCGAAGAATATTTTTGATACAAATTTAATAACACTTGGATACATTCAATGTCAAAAGTTGATGATCATATTCAGGCGTCAGAAGTAGGTGATGGTTCTTGGTGAGGCTTTATCTAGTGCATTGTGAATCTATTAGTTAATATAGAAGCAATAATCTTAAAGTTCATAAGTGGTACTTTGTGATCTACATGAACAAATATATTCTGAGGCCTTTTGTAACTCGAGCAGAACCTGTGACCTGCCTTTGTTTTTTGAGTTCGCGCTCGACAGACAAGCTATATTTTGTCATTCGTTCTATATTCACTTTCAATCCACCCAGCTCTCGTATACCTACATTCCACTGGCTATCAACGAATCTTACAGCAAACATTCTTCACCACCAACAACAACAACAACTTCTTCAACAATTGCGTTTTCACGCTGTTCCTGCTATATCCAACTTACGCTACCATAATCGACAGCCTTCCACTATAACCGTTTTTATAATACCATCTGTCGAAACTTAATACCTACTTTATACTTTCCTTTAAACACTTGCTTTGCATATATATTCAAACCTTCTACAACAACTTAGCAATGAGGCCCACTCCATCATGTCTTTATTCTTCTCTAAGTCCTATAATGGACCTAATAGAAGAATAATAATAACGGAGGTAGGACACGACGGTATCTCCCGACCGAAATGGGCTGTCCGACTGGGGTAGTACCTCCGCCCTACAGAACACCACGGCCATAATAACCATCGTGTCGTGTTCCCGCCGGTAAGTAGGGTAGCCAGAGCTCACCGTACCCCTCCTCCTCCCATCCCTTCCTAGCCTCCCCCCCCCCCTTCCTAGCCTCCTCCTCCCCTTCCCTTCAGGGTAGGCAGCGCGTGTATGACACCCTTAGTGTTGCACACGTTCATAGGCCACGGTGACCGCTTCCCATCAGGTAGGCCATGCGTTTGTCTGCCACCTAAGTAGTATATATAAAAAAAAAACAAAAATAGAAAAATATATCAAATATTTAATGGCATTTACTAACTACATATAATGTTGAGATCAAAAGAGTGAAAGCTGCAACATAGTAATTAATAAATCAAATAACTTAATAAAATTAACTTAAAATAATTTTGATTCGGCACAAAGATAAGATATCATAGCTCTCTCCCGTGATTAACTATCTAAACCATAAATGCCCAAAACTTACCCGATTTGTTGTCATATATGATTACTGCTCCACTCCCTCAGGAGTAGTTTCTGAGACTAGCACATAACAAACAAACTCCTCAGCTTTATAAAGCGCTCATGAGTATCTCTGGTGTAAATATGTATGGGAGTGACTCCCCCGCACCTTGCATGCGACACGTTGAAAACTCGTCGTAAAACACTTAAGCTTCTAGTTACAAACTGCTAACATCTGGATACTAGGCTATTTTATTTAACCAGCTTGAGTCCTAAACGTGTATAATATCACGGTGTATATAGATTGTTATCTTGTTATGAAACACATCTTAACTGTCACTCCACACAGTAATGTAAATACAAATGAATCACCGAAATGTATGTACACGCAACTTTTCAACGACTGCACCAAATTGGATAATTATTTTTATTGTGTGTTTTTTTTTGTCAGAACAAGCTTGGTATGAAAGAAAAATTTTAAGTCCACTAGTACGGTGCTATAATTGCACCGGGACGAAGCCAGGGTGCCCAGCTGTTTTTAAAAAAAATGTAGTATTAATCTATTGATCTCAGTAAAAAAAAAAAAAAAAAAAAAAAACATTTTTAAGGTACATTCACCTTGTGGTTTCAAAGAGTTCGCTGCACGATTTCAAACGTTTTCCGTTCAGTGAAAAGATCGCTTCCCTGACGTCCATATCGATGAGGCAGCCTACGATGTCGCCCGGCTTCCAACTTGGGACTTCAGTCACGGGAGTCGGTTTTGCCTCGTGCCATATGAGCCTGCGACATCCGTCGTACGACAGGGAGTACAGGTCATCGCCTATGCCGTAGCCCTCCTGTAAGATATACGAAATTAGTTACTTGTTACAAAACGGTAGGTTAAGTATAGGACGTCATAGATAGCGGATTCAATTCGCGCTAATTGTAAATATTTGTATGCACTGCATCAAAATCACTTTAGTAGTTTTACGTCCAACGCGAACAAACAGACAAGAATTGTAAAAAAAAATACATTTTTATGTTCGGAATCGTTTATATACCTAACAAACATAATACAATTTTATAAAAATATAGATGTATTTACAAAATGTATATATCTATCTTAATATATATAAATCTCGTGTCACAATGTTTGTCCTCAATGGACTCCTAAACCACTTAACCGATTATAATAAAATTCGCACACCATGTGCAGTTCGATCCAACTTGAGAGATAGGATAGTTTTTGAAACGGATTTCGACATCCACGCGGGCGGGGCCGCGGGCAACAGCTAGTATGTATATATATTGTAAATACAACAATCCGAATTCAAGATAATAAGAATCTAAATCGGGTACCAGTAGAAATTTTGTACCTACTATAGACTTCGCCAGCAGGGAAATATGATAGTGTACACCTGTTAATGGTTTAATTTCCATGTTTATACGTAATCACAGCACACTATCAATAAGCATAAATAAAGACGATTTGATAGATTTGTTAAATATGTAACTCTTTTATTTATTAGGAAAGTAGAGTGCTTCAAGAATTTCAGTGCCGAAACCAACCCACACGTAGAGAATACGAACTCATTTTCTATCATGTATCGTCCCAGCAATAATTTTATATCTTATAAAATCATTGTGGTCACCCCGGGAATCGAACCCGGAATCTCAAGAACACCCGCAATAAGCACCAAGTTATGCCACACGATCAAGGAGGCAGTTTTTGCCATATCCCTTTTGATATAACTATGTGTGTAGTGTGACGATAGAGCTAGACTGCTACGTCTGAAGTCACAATTTCGATACACAATCAGTGCAAATATTTGTAAGCCTGTATATTTGTATGCATGGATATATCTATTTGCATTAATCTGTGTGGGTCATTGGAACCTACTCCAGGGATCATCATTATCATCCCATGTGTTATTCCAGACTATAATCTATCCAATCTAATATAATCTGTACCAAATTTCAGCCATATTCAGCCGTTCACAAACTTTCACATTCATAATAATAGTAGGATAGGATCTAAGGACATTATATCCACATTTTAGAATCACACAAGAAGCGGCATATTTGCGGCTTTGTATACTTTAAATAATTTACTCGCAAAAGCTCGCCAGCACACACATATGTATAAGGACATTATAACACCAGCTGTAGGGCTAGTAAAGGTGTACAGAGTCCTACCAAAATTCTTGAGGCCCAAGCTAACTTCACCTGGTAGTTGGTGCACATGCTAAACAACAGAAGAGACTAGTCAGTGCACGCTTTCATCTCAAGGTTGGGTGGTCAGACGGCAGCCACTCCCGAAAAAGTGAACATATCAATCTAAACTAAAAAGCGGACTCCTGGCTCACAAAGTCCAAACAATACAGGCAACTGGAGAATCGCTATTATGCTTATGAGGCTGTGCGATACACGAAACGCGAGCGCGATACGATACGCCAGCTTTACAATATACGAAACCAAATTACAACTGACATGGTTCAAGAAGTGGCTGCTCTTCGTCGCCCAACCGATCTGCATTACTCCAGGAGTGACGATCAGGCACTCGTAGTACCACGTACCATTGTTCACCTGCAAAAAATTAAAAGGTGCAATATTAAAAACATTCTTACATAGAGAATCCTTATTTTCAGTTGGTAGAATTTTTGTGTAATAGTTTCACACGGCCCACCTTATAGGAAGCGGTTACCTTGGCCTATGGACGTATGCAACACTAGGGGACGTGCTGCCGACCCTGCAAAAACCTTCTAATGTCCTGCTTGAAGAACTTCATATTTTCTGCATTTTATCATTTGCTGTTATAGCGCCATTATTATCTCTTTAACCAACTTCGAAAAAGGAGGAGGTTCAGGCATTACTCTGTCATATACAGGGTGAATTTTTCAAAAGGGCTTGGATGGCCAAATCCTAAACTATAAGGAATAGCGAAAAATGCTCAAAGGAGTCACGAGCCCGATTTTGATGAAACTTAAAACCTCATCATTAGATTTTTGAAAAACCTTAAATCCTAGCTAGGAGTCGAACCTGTTGATTTTGAAAAAAAAAACACACCCTATGTTATTACACCATACGATAGTGTTGCTATTAAGGATCATATTCTGGGAAGTAATGACATACCGCAAACTAAAGGAAAAAGCTCATCTTTAACAAAATACATTTTATTTTTCACAATGCAGTCCATTGTTTTCAATAGGTACATAGCTGGATTTGAGACCTCAAGGATCGTACTGCATTCAATATTAGAATGTTATTGATTCCGTTTAGAATATTCTCCAAAGAACGTTTCAAATCTTCAACAGAACTGTATCTCTGTCTTTATAAATTTCATTTTTGACATACCCCCAGAGAAAGTAATCTAAGGGAGTAAGATCCAGGGGTCTCACTGGCCAAGGCACAGGACCATGCCTTGCAATAAAATTGTCGTCAACTGCTAAATCTAAATCTCTTTTACGGCGATTATGGGCTGGAGATCCATCTTGTTTAAAAAACATCAATCATTATAATCATTCTGAGTATAATTTAAAACACGGAGTAGTTACGATCTTTTCTGGGATTTCGAACAAAACAAATAGAGTACCTCCATGAAACATGAATTCTATTAAATTCCAAATTTTCCTTAAATTTGCCGTATATCATTACTTCGCAGAATTTGTTTCTTAACAGCGACACTATCGTATGATGTAAAAATAAAGGGTGTGTTTTTTTTTCAAAGTCAACGGGTTCGATTCCCAGCTAGGATTATTGGTTTTTCAAAAATCTAATGATAAGGTTTTAAGTTTCATCAAAATCGGGCTCGTGACTCCTTTGACCATTTTTCGCTATTCCTTATAGTTTCGGATTTGGCCATCCAATCCCTTTTGAAAAATTCACCCTGTATAGACCGATTTGCTCCCGAAATGGTCCCACTTAAATTTGGTAAAAATCTGTTGACAATTTTCGGAGACAAACAACGAAACTCTTTAATATCGTACATATAGGCGTTTTTTATGCAATTATATAACACTAGCGTACCCGCGCGCGGCTCCGCCCGCGTGGATGTTGGCTATCGCCACCAAGTCTTTTTTAAACCGAGGGACTACTCGTACTAACTTTCAATGCCTATTCTTTTTTTTTATCGTGCGGAAATCCCCATGGATACCACCCCCCTCGGCCATCGGGGGTGGTTATGTCGGGATCGAACCGACTAAAACCGCACGCCGTCTCGGGCCTAAATTACCAGGGTGTAAGGTTACCCAATGGGCACCCCAGCTGACCCCGGGCCATCTACGGTTTTAAGATGGCCCCCTCGACCCCCCGAAAGGGGGGTGGGGCAAGCATCGGTTCGCCACTTCGCTGACGGTGGGTGTAGGGTGACAGGTGGCCGTCCTGTCACCCAACCGTCGGCGCGCAGACAATCAGCTCCCCCGCTCGCTCCCCCGCTCGCTCCCCACTGTGCCATCTGCTAGTCAGAGGGACACGTGGAGAGCCTCGGAGCAGCCCTCTAGAGGGCCACTCCCACCCCGGCCGGATTGGCCGCAGGCAGCAGCGTCTCCCGTGGCGAGTGGGAGGCGCTGCTCGCATCCGTTGCCCAGGTGCACCACGTAGAGGTTCCGGCCCGCACCCCAATGCCTATTCCTTGGCAAACAGTAGTCCTAGTAGGTATTCATTTCATCCCGACTTCCGTGCATCGCGACAGAAAGTCGTTTATTTACTTATTATCATTGTCCTTTTTCATTGTCTTCTGAATTTTATCTGGATTAGATAGCCACTCTGGCCAAAGTACCTATGTGTGATTCGAAGTGGCCCTTTGAAAAACATGATTCTCTTCATGACCCTTTCAGTTAATCATTACGTATTTATTTTTGATAAACTGATTGTATTATTGAAATAATTGCTGCAGACATTGACATTTGACAATAGATATAAAATTGACATAAAGAGCAAGTATGTTGCAATAATAAAAAACTGGTCAAGTGCGAGTTGAACTCGTGCACGGAGGGTTTCGTACAAACTGGACTGAGGAAGGAACTAAACGCTGCTGCAGAGCTTCTAGTCTTGACAGATAGAGATACAGACTTTTATGGTGATGGTGATGGTTGTAATATTTAAGCACGGTCTTCGGTACTTATGCCAAAGGGAATGTGCTCTTTCTTTTTTTCGTACGAAAACCCCCTCGGACTTAACTTCACCGGAGCCAACGTTGAGGTGGGCATGGGAATCGAAAAATCGCACAGTTTTTCGTAACATTGACCTGTGTGATTGAGGAATCTGGTGTGAGAAAGAATATCCTGGAGATCCCGACCGGTTCCAGCAACCAGCACTGCCGACCCCGACATGTTATTAGCAATTTAAATCTGCTTCAAGGTTACGGCGCTTGTCCATCCACCCTGGGTACTTTGCCAGTGTGTGAATTGTCGGTGTGTCCACGAAGCAACCCCAACAGTGACGCTTGGACGTCAGCTCCCGGCCCATACAAAGCAGCCATGTTCAGCGAGAACCTGCGTCACGTGGCAGGAGGGGCTATCGTTTCGAATCTCCTGTAATTCCTTCATTAAGGGTCTTACCACCACAACCGTGGCCTGCTCTACGCTTGATTACCCAAGTCGTTTATCCATTCCACCTAACGGAATTGGGATCGCTGCCCCTCGATTTCTCTTGTGACAGGCCTCAAACCTGTTATCCTGATATCCTGGAGGTATTGTCTAAATATATTGCCTAAACGGCAGCATCTTTTGCATTGACGTTCGATTTTTGCATAGCTTCAAGACATGCAGACCTAAATATTTCCTATTAGTTTCGACTTGACATCTCCTCGTGTTCCTGAGAAAAAGGTCTTTTTTTTTTTATGTCGGTCACGTCAACATGACTTCACCTCGCCTGATGGTAAGCTGAGGCAAAGTCTCTAGAATGGGAGTCACCATTGCAAACACCGATAGTGCCAAAATGGTGGCTCTCAGCTTGACGGCCTCATCAAATGCTTTTTCACGCCCCGCTTAAAGGACCCGGGACTGTATGAGGAAGGAAACACGTGAGCTGGTAAAGAATTCCAGGTTTTGATGGTGCGGCAAAGGAAAGAGGCACCGAACCGCTTGGTTCTTGATGGAATTGTTTGCACCATATGAGGGTGGTATCTCAGCCTTGCACGTGTTGTTCTGTATAGGAATGGAGAGGGTGGGACTAGTTGGTAGAGCTCGTCGGAACACTCCCCATGGTATATGCGGTAAAAAGCTGCCAAAGATGCTATATCTCTGCGCAATTGCAGAGGCTCGAGAGTATTGGTAACTTCGGGACTCCCAATAATACGGGCCGCGCGTCGCTGCAACCTGTCGAGAGCATCTAACAAGTACTGAGCAGAGCCATCCCAGAGATGAGAACAGTATTCCACGCCGGAACGGATTTGTGCCTTGTACAGAAGACACCGTTGCTCCGGCGTGAAAAACCGTCTCACCTTGTTCAGGACTCCGAGTTTCCGCGAGGCCGTTTTGATGATGCTCTCGATGTAGTTTTTATTATTCAGTTTGCAGCGAACATCCATGCCAAGTATATCTAGGTTATCCCGAAGTGGCAGTGGAGTGTCCTGAAGAGTAGGAAGTGGAAGGAAAGGAGATACCTTTGCTGTAAACGCACAAGCCTGCGTCCTCTTGGCATTGAACTCGACCAGGTTCTCAGAGCCCCACTGCGAAATGAGATTCAAGACCCGATCAAGCTCAGTGACAAGAAGCTGTCTTTTTTCCCCTACGTCAGCCTGCTTGTCCGCAGGTTGACCGTGATATCGTCCGTGCAAGGTGCTATCATCTGCATAACAATGAATGCTGCCTGCTGACAGCATGTCATTGATATGCAGAAGAAACAGAGTAGGCGATAAAACGGACCCCTGCGGTACACCTGCATTGATCTGCAAGAAAGCCGATGCCCGCCCATCACAGAGCACTCGGATGCGGCGCTCCTGCAGGAAGTTCTTAACCCAGCTGCATAATAGGGGAGGTAGACCAAAAGCAGGCAGCTTGGAAAGAAGCGACTTGTGCCAGACTCTATCGAAAGCTTTGGCGATGTCAAGACTGATAGCCAATGACTCGCCATGCTTGTCCATAGCCTCACCCCATAGATGGGTGACGTACGCCAGAAGATCACCCGTTGACCGTTTCGGCCTGAAGCCATATTGCCGGTCATTAATTAGGGAGTGATCCTCTAGGTGACGCATGAGCTGTGCGTTGATGATGTGTTCAAACACCTTGCACAGCACTGAGGTGACGGCTATGGGTCGATAATTGCCCGGATCTGACCGATCCCCTTTCTTGGGGATCGGCTGCACATTCGCTTCCTTCCAAGCTGGCGGCACTGTACCCGAGGTGTATGAGATGCGGTACAGTCGCGTAAGCATGGGAGACAACTCCGCTGCGCATTTACGTAGAACCACCGCTGGAATTCCATCGGGACCACTGGCCTTCCGGACATCGAGTGATTGCAGCACTGCACGAACATGGCGTTGCCTGATAAAAATATCAGGCATTGCGTGGTCACAGTTAGGAAGTGTCGGAGGCTGCATACCGCAATCATCAATTCGGGAATTAGCCGCAAAGAGATTAGCTAGCAAGTCAGCTTTCTCCTGCGGCTCATGAGCCAGCGATCCATCGGGGTTTCGCAACGGGGGCAGCGAAGGCTGGCAGAAGTTTGATTGCACGGCCTTGGCCAGACGCCATTAGCCACGGCCTTGACAAAGAGACATAAATAATATATTTTTTTACGTGGGGGCTAACTACGTACTGAGGGTTTTTAGAATTTTTCCTTTACTTGTGCTATAAGACCATGCTTTTTACCAAATTTCATGATTTTACCACAACGAAAGTACTCTTCTAGCACACCTACAGCACGAACCAATTCTAATTGATGCCCCAAGATGCATTCCTGAGAAAGAGGTCTTGACAGACAGCAAAGAGATCCTATAAGAGTTGTTTTTTCCTAATAAGGTATCTGCACCCTAAAAATATATAAATTCGCTTTGTTTTTGAGCAATAAAAAACAAAGGATATTACTCTATGGAAATTTAGACAAAATCACTTTAGTTCCTGTTGCCATAACAACAATTATAGATGGCGTTTAGGGATGACTAAAAAATCTAAATTTCTTAATTTTACTTTATTTCGTGAATTAATCGTGTATTTTTAAATATGCAATAAGCTATTCAAGGCGGAGACAAATCCAAAAAACCAAAGAGTATGGAAATCTGTTCAGCCGTTCTTGAGTTCTAAAAAAGTACGGTTTTACCACTTTTGACGGACTTAGGAGTTAAATATCAAAAAATCCTTTCTTAGTACACCTCTACGCATCAAAACGAACACTCCCTATAAATTTCAAGACTCTACGACCAGCGGTTTAGGCTGTGCGTTGTAATCAGTCAGTCAGTCAGTCAATCAGCCTGTCAGGACTTTGAATTATATAGTATAAGATAACATCACGCCTGTATACGCTCCTTGGGCTCGCAGACGTAACCAGTATGTTCGATTCTATATTCATCGTTTATGCACCGATACCTATGCTTTTGAAGCCGATTTAATTTTTTTTTATCAAAATTTAGGTTTCCGTCACCTTTCTGGTACAGAACCCTAAAAAGGTAAAAAAGATAATTAGAACCTACCTGGAATGTACAGCGCACACTCTCGAAGGAGTACGAATCGCAACGTGCCTCAAGTCCATCGCCTGATATCTTCAGGTACTCACTTACATCTTTTGAATTCAGAATAGCGTTGATATTAGACATATCCACGGTCTCGAATGACAACTGGCGGTCTTCTTCTATGACTAAAAATATAAAAAAAAAAACAATTACTAAAGGATCATGACCATTAAGGCCCCCCGAGCACTAGGCAGCCTGGCTGCGCAGCCGGGCTGTGGCAGCCAGTAAAACATATGACGTTGTATAGGAGCCCACGCACTAGGCAACCATGAATTCCCGGCTGCGGCAGCCAATACAGCGTGCTTGTTTGCACGGCAGCCGGCTGGCTGCGCGCAGCTAGAACGTGTGTAGGCGAATGTATGTGGCTGCGGTCGGTCTCCGCGCACTAGTTGTAGCAGCCAGACGTATTTCACCTCAAAGTTATCACCAGTTTTTCTTCAGGACTTTTACAAACCCGTAAAGGAGTACCTATCAATGCCCTTAATTAAATTTCGTATCTTTTCCAAAAGGTTATTAGACTTATTAGACAGTTGCACTGACATCCTCGTATAGTTAAAAAACCGGTCTGGGAATGCGCGAACTTCTTTGAAATAGGTTTCGAATAAGCCTTTTAAGTGTCTTTCTAGAAAAAGAGGATGAATCCAGTGTCTTTTCTTTATTTTGCGTTTTTTACCAGATAGGTAAGTTGATTGGCTGCTATAACTGGCTGCGCAAATATTCTGGATGCTCTAATACTACTGATTTTTCTCATGCTTCAAAATAGAATTACTATATAAATTATTTTCTTTATTTTTGGAACCACTCGGCCACCAAGCATGCTGGTTTTGAACCCGAGTTTTCATTTCAAAACATAAAAGATATTACATTGGTTTATTGTTTTGATATTTTGTATGACAAAACTGTCTAATGAAACCATAAACTTAGAATTTACTAACGAGTTTTATGATTAAAACGTAGTGGTTATATCCTTTTTGCCGTCTATAACGCTGTCAGTGCTATTTGATTGTGATCCTGGACTATTGTTTTAAAGTGTACAATAATACAATACAGTAGGTAAGTACTTATTTTTCTTGCTGAAAATGTCGACTACTTTGCGTGAGAGGGCTACTAGAAACAGGTGCATCAATTGTTCTGTAACGATCCCAAGGAACCAACGAATTTACTCCTTAGAACTGGCGACTACTCCAATGATCACTTTATTACAAACAAGGATAGCTCCTACGCAGGTAACTATACTTACAAATAAGCTTTAAGCTTTAATACACATTATTATAAGTATGTGAAGAGAATTATTACAAGTTACCTCACTATTTTTACCTACAACATATGTTTAGTGCCCATAATTTTTTGTGTTTGTTACATTTTCTAATAAAGAACCCCCGACTCACAAAAAAAGAACAATAAAGAACCTGTAAAAAGTAAAAAATAACTATTATATTATGACCTATCTACCCTAAGTATTGAACCTTTATTATTATTATAGGTAGCTATATTATTTACGTATTCATATTTTTAACTAACAGTTTGTCTCGTCGGGGACCGCTCACCTTAACCGATTTTTATAAAACATAGCTAAGAACACTCTCCCCCAACCTATCTTTCAAACAAAAGAAAAAGAATCAAAATCGGTTCATCCGTTTGGGAGCTACGATGCCACAGACAGACTTACAAACACACACACACCAGGGTTGGAGGGAAATGAGCGCGCCGACGTTCTGGCGAAGGAGGCGGCTCTGAGGTCGAAGAGGGCTCCACACTACGGCCTGTGCCCAGTCTCATTCGTCAAGCGAGGCCTGAGGCAGGTCACGCTTGACAAGTGGGACGAAAGGTACAGGACGGGTGAAACTGCTTCTGGCACCAAGCTCTTCTTCCCGAGCGCGGTGGCTGCGTACAGGATCGTCCGCAAAATGGAGATCGCCGGCACAACGACGCAGTTGCTAACAGGGCATGGTGGGTTCTCCGAATACTTGGCTCGGTTCAAGTGTAAGGAGGACCCATCATGTGCCTGCGAGCCCGGCGTCGAGGAGACAGTCGCACATTTAATCGTGGACTGCCCCATTCATGCCGTATCTAGATACAGTTTAGAACAGAATACGAACCTACAAGTAAGCTTAGAAAATTTACCAGAATTTGTACAGAAGTTTAAAACAGAATTTGTAAATTATGCAGTCCAGATTGTAAAAATCGTCAATAAAAGAAATAGCACTTAAGGATCACGGCGAGTATCATGTGATACCACGTGGAGGTGATCCCAATTATGTAAAAAATCTGTGTATAAATAATATGTATAAGTTGTAGGTTAAGTTAAGTTGTATTAGATTGTAAATAAATATATAAATAAAGAACGGATGACAAAATCCCCAGTTCCCCTAGATATCCCCAGTATGAAAGGTATGGAATGAATGTGCGAGAGGCATAAAAGCGAGAACTGGTATGGTACTAGAGGACAGAATGAAAGCGAGAATAGTTATATTGTTATATAGATTAAGTTATAAAACCCTGAGTGGGTTAAAACTCTTAAAAAATATAGAGACTAGACAGGGCATTTAAAAAACTAATGAGAGTACTGTAGGCCTTTGACAAAGTCAAAGATGCTAGAAAAAAAAAAAACACACACACACACACACACACACACACACACACACACACACACACACACACGTCAAACTTATAACACCCCGTTCGGGTTTCCGTCGGGGGTTAAAAATACTTGGTTTTGATTCTAAAAATGGCAACTATAAATGTTATTTGGCTATTTTATGTACCTCCTAAAACAACTTTGAAGTTGAATCAATATCGTACGGCGCAATATACTGCCATGGTGATTATTCTTTACACTAACTAGGTACCTACAATACATAAACGAAACACAACCAAGCTAAATAAAACCGTTTAAGAATAGTGTCGTTGAAGTTCAGAATAGACTCGAACAAGAATTTAGTATAGAGATTTTGTCAGACTGTCTTATTTTGTCGACAACCCGCAAAGGTCGGCGTAATTTAAGAACTTTTAAATATAACGTATCTAACATAACAATGTCGGTACAAAGTCAAAAGTACTCATTTCTCGTCTGGGATTACTTTTAAAAGCATGTAATGAGAGCGCTGAAAATAGTAAGTTGTTTTGGTTCGATTAACTTATCAAACTGGGTATTTAAAAAAATCTCATCGTACCATTGAACGAACCACTTAATCGAACTATGTTGGCAGAAGGCTAGTTACTCACATATGTTATCAAGGGCCCATTTGGCGCAGAATCCAACTTGCCGCCAGAGATAATCATGGCTATCGGCCAATTCTTCTAGGACTAGAAGCGGATGCTCTTCTTCTTCGGCGATTTTATTCTTAATGGTCAATTTGTTCTCTGTCGTGTGAGCAAACTTCTCAAGTGCGATTAAAGCGAACAGGACAATTTCTGGCGTGCGGCGAAGTATCTGCGAGAAATTAATAAATATGATAAGTACGCAAGATTTGATATGATGATCATAGAATTATGTAAACTTTTAATAGTTCCAGTACAGAAACAGTACGATACGATAGGGTAGAGGTATTAACATAAGTAATTCATGGTATTGCTGATGATACCGACGGTTACCTAAGCGGTAGCTTATTAAATAAATGAGTGGGACACGAGGGGCGTTCAATATATTCTCGGTATAGTCATATCTAGACACGCGGGAGCGTGTCAAGCCAAGTTCAAGCAAAGGAACTGGCTAGCCAGCTACAAGTGTATATTCACACGAACCATTTGGTGCCACTTTTGACCCCTCTATAACTCAAAACCTATACAACGTAGGCACGTGAAAATACGTATATTTAATTATACCCATAAGGACATGTAGAAGCCCAAATTTCATGAAACTGGCTCAAACAGTTATGTAGATATGAAGGTCCAAAAGTCGTAAAAATTAGCACTGACTGACTGACTTATAGTACCTAAACCTAACCTACTTCCAGATGACCTAGAAGGATGAAATTTGGAATCCAGCTTGGTAATTGTGTGTAAACGAAGGAAAAAATCTAAAAGTAAAGAAAGTCAAAAAATAAAAATAAAATAAAAAATAAGTGGTGTGAATTGAGAAAAAATATTAAAACTAAATATCTGCCTGGTTTTCTTAACAAAAAGTAATGATATCCCATCAAAAACATAAATGTTAAAAAGGACAGCCAAGTTCAATACAAAAAGTATGCTTGGCTATGGGCTCCGCCGCAAAAAGAATGGAGATCTAAATGAGTGCCAAGTTCTATGCAAAATCGAAATATGTATTTATAGGAACAAAATAACATTATGAACAAGTATTAAACTCTATTTCTTTGCTTTATTGGAACCTATAACAATTGCTGTTATTTAAAAATGTGAGATCTTAAAGTAGGATAAATTTGACTTGGCCAGTTTTTATCAGAATTAAAATATATGTATTACTAGCTGTTGCCCGCGGCTCCGCCCGCGTGGATGTCGAAATCCGTTTCAAAAACTATCCTATCTCTCAAGTTGGATCGAACTGCACATGGTGTGCGAATTTTATTATAATCGGTTAAGTGGTTTAGGAGTCCATTGAGGACAAACATTGTGACACGAGATTTATATATATTAAGATATCTTGAATAACTTTATAAAATGAGTGATGTAATGACAACTGGCCAAGTCAAATCTAGTCTACTTTAAGATCTCACATTTTTAAATAACAGCAATTGTTATAGGTTCCAATAAAGCAAAGAAATAGAGTTTAATACTTGTTCATAATGTTATTTTGTTCTTATAAATACATATTTCGATTTTGCATAGAACTTGGCACTCATTTAGATCTCCATTCTTTTTGCGGTGGAGCCCATAGCCAAGCATACTTTTTGTATTGAACTTGGCTGTCCTTTTTTACATTTATGTTTTTGATGGGATAACGTATACGCAGGCTGTTGCCCGCGGTTCCACCTGCGTGGAATTCTAATCCCGTTTTCTCGTAACCATTATGAGGGTGACAACTCAGAATTTGCTAAAAGAAATTACGGTTTCAGTCGATCTTGGAATCAAACACATCATCTTATGTCATAATGATTAATTTTCATGCAGATTCCAAGACAGTTTAACTTTATATAGGGCTTTCCGAGTATGTATTTCACGGTATTTTGTGGCTCACTACTTTTGGTCCTGTTGTAAAGGAGCTAGAGAGTGGGAATGTGGGTAGGACCAATTCCATTCATACTACATATTCGTGTTTTATCCCTAGCGTAGGGACGGGACCCCATCAACATCTTAAAGCCTAAGCCAACTTCACCAGATAACTGATTCACTTGCTGATTAACGTGCGATGCTCTGACGCAGGCTTTCCTCTCAGGATTAGGTGGTCAGAAAGGCAGTCGCTTTCGCAAAAGCCAAAATAAGTTAAATAAAGAGTACTAGCACTGATAAAAATGTTATGATAGCTTATTTTCAACCTTGTATGCAAAATCGATAGAAGAATGGATCTCGTATTTACCGTCAATTTCGTTTCTACATCTACAATATCGACCGACCATCCAAGCCTTTCATGTGAAATGCAATAAATAACACTATTCACACCCGTACCTCGTGCGGCCTCGCGAGTTGCCGCTGACAGTCGCATCCGTGTGTTTCTCTTTACGTAGTCAGCTTGAAACGATTGAAATAGGTATTCAATAATTTCTTCTCAATCCGTCGCTTTTACATTAACATAACGATCTATTGCTGTTTGATAGCGAAATGTAGGTGTTGATACATATCTGCCTACCCTTATTCTCTCTGGAGTACACAGAAACAAGAGCCCGCCATCTGCTTCTGTCTTCTACAGTACGCACATTACCAGCCTCATCTACTGTCATTATAGATAATTATTATATAACGTAACTCACCAAGAAAGACATCATATAATCAAGGACGTCCTCAGTGAGCACGGCGACACTATTGGGCCCCGCAAGCTTGTCGGCAATGCAGCCGAGTATCACGCAGAGGTTGCGCTCCACACGAACGAATATGTCGCCCATTCTCGCACGTAGAGCACACAAACCGAAGAGTTGAGTCAACTGTTAAAATACAATCATTTAAACTATGTTTCAGCATTTTGTCATTGGCAGGCATTTCATCATCCACGATGTCGCGTATATTCATTCTGTGCACTGCCAGAACGCAAAAAGGAGTGAAACTAATCACGTATTAGGTGACAAATTTAATCACTTTTTACTAAAGTTTTCTTAAATAAATCTCTCTGTTTTAGGAGAGTGCTTTCTCGTTTTACAAAAAGCTCATTATGAAGTCTAGTTTATTATTTTCTTATTACCTTAATATTACCTTCATTAGTTATTATTTATTATTATTACCTTGATGACCGAGTCTTTAGACGGCAGTGGGCAGTCATCGAACACGATAGTGATGGCGGATGGGCCGAGAGGATTTTCTAAAGGTATGACATCTACCATTGAAGATACAACTTGGAACCATCCTTCTTCTTTGTCCGCTATTACGTGGAGCTTTACTAATGAGACTGGTGATTCCTCATCGCTAAAACAAGGAAATAAACATAAGTAAAGCCTATAATATACTATACAGTACATACAAACAGCCTTTAACTAGAATTCGATGACACTTTGTAATAAAGTTGGACTCTACTGAGTTCCAACCGCATCCAAAACTCGCACTTTGGAACCGGAGTCCCTTTTTTGCTTCGCCTTTTACTTTTTATTCGAGTTTTGGACATTTTTTGACTGAGTTGAGTGAAAATAAGAATTTTTAACTTACTTGTCCACAAACGTTGCAATTAGTGACAGGAGTTCCAACACGAGTTGGTCTATAACTTCAGGGTCTATTGCTCTTGGAAATTGAACACATTCCAAAGTACTTGTGTTTGCACGCCGTCTTGGTGACTCGTACGCATCCTCCGCTAGCATATCCTTACACCAGCAGGCACCCATTATCTGTGAAATATAGTTTCTTAGCTTCAAAGGCAAAATTAACAAACAGCTTACTGCAAATCTTATGATATACAGTTCTACACCCTGCATTTATGGATCCAAATAACTGATATCTAGTTTTATTTTAGCAAATGTAGGACAAATTTAGGACTGAATTACTGGATGTACTGAACTACTTGAAGTTTTGGAGACTCTACTGTAGTTACTTTGCACAATTTTTTTTCCATAATACAGTTGAAGCCTGGAGATTCTTTTTACAAGACAATTTTCAACAGTTTCAAGCAATGTGTGTTATTTGAGGTAATGGTGAACAGAAAATGAAATGTATTTTATCTTTTGGGCAAAAGAAAACTAATACAATTGCAACTTAATGGTATCTTGATCTGGCTTGCTCAAATCAGATTAATACTTTGAATAGTGATAGGGTCAATGGTGACTGTACAATCTGTTTTCTATTGTCTGGAAGATCTGTGTTATTTTGGCAGTTTTATAATTCATATTGTTATGGTGGGATTAGCATTAAAAAATAACATATATATGCTAGATATGTATGGATCATAACAATGGGCTGTAAGATTATTCACAAATACTACAAAAGATTTGCTTTACATTTGGGTTGATGATGTATTCATCAGAAGTCTTACGAAATTTGTGCATACACAATAAGTAGATGTTGTTGTAGTATCCAATGCTCGTATCCAAAAACTACATGTGGAACACGTACATGTGTAACAGTTCGTAAGATTTTGCAAGGATATATACGTATATATAGGTAGCTTCGACGGAATTGTGATTGCCGGATGACACATCTTATCCATAAGTGAGGGCCTGGGGAAATAGGTAAAATGGCCCACGCAGCACTCATGGTTACGGGAGTCCCCGTTGGAAATAATAATAATCTAATAAGTACTGGTTAATTCTTAAGTATGGTGTAAGACTGATACAGTGAATGCTTGGACCCAATTTCCCAAAGAACTTTATCTCACAGTGACATTGGGACTGGCCGCATTGCATCTTAGAAGACAAAATTGAATAAATACTGAACTGTTCTACTGCTACTGAACGTGCCTGTTTGCTGGTGGAGATTGATTTGAATTAAAACTATGATTGTTTTTTATTGGGTTTTATTAAGTTTCTCACTTTTTTTATATAATAAAGGTACACCTGTGCAGCGAATGCCCCAGGTAGGTACCTATATACTTGATGATACTATGAGAGGTAGATGGTCTAACCTAGAAGATCTGAAGGTGGACCAGATCGTAAGATTTTGCAAGGAAACAGGTAGGTTCCAGTAAATCCCACATCCCATGGGACATGCATGTGTGAAATGGCCTGCAAAGGTAAGGCTGATCACCCATCTGATGACTGTAGGGATGCCCCTACAGTGAATAATAATAATAATATTTAAAGGTAAACCATTGGAAATTATCAACTTTTTTATTATTTATTTAATTAGAAGACATACACAAAAAAAGTAATCACTTATTATAAACATTTGTGATATGACCACAGGGACAGTATGTCTTGACGGTAGTTATTTTGAAAATAGTTAAAGCATCTTTAGTATAATGATAATAGTAGGTATATGTAACCATTTTAACACCATTACAATCTCTTTATATGTATATCAGCATTTGCTGATAAGATAAAAATAAACATTTTAATGCTGAAAACTTAACATTCAATCTATACTAAGATTATAAAGCTGAAGAGCTTGTTTGTTTGTTTGGTAGAATTCCTTCTCAAGTTAATCTCAAGAAGTAGAACCACTGGTACCATTGGTTTTTTTTTTTTGTGGAATGCACAATGTTGGGTAGCCCATTCATGGACTGGCCCAGTCATGAACTATCACTGCATTACTACCCAGAGGAGTGGATCAATTAGTCATAATATGTCAACAAATCAGGCAAATATCTATACTTGATTGTGGCATTATTAAATTAAGGACATGTATGGGATCAATGGGTGCAATAGGACTTAAGTTTGCCACCAGCAAAGCTGACAGCAGACAGCATACCACTATAAATTATTCATAATATAGAAGATAAATAGAAGCACATCACATAATCACAATTCAGGATTCGTTCATGAATATTATTTGTATGCATGAGTATGGGTATTTGCATTGGTCTGGTCATGCCTCGGAGAGCGCGTTAAGCTGTCGGTCCCGGTTGCCATACACACATCTATGGCAGTTGTTAGGGGTAGTTGGAGCTTTAAAAAGTCTGCTGCAATTGCAATTGGTCTAGCTGCAAAGCTTCAATATCGCCTAAGGCCAGAAGGCGGTCGCTTCATGGAAAATATCGAGGTCCAGCCAAATCTGCAGTTAAGACTGGTAAAGTGGACCCCAGAGTCCCAGGTGAAAGCTTTGGATGCGACTGACTAAAGCTTACAGTTTACACTGAAACTCTTAATATGCTGCAAATTACAGTGGTCATTAATGACATTATTGTATGATGAATTATGCATTAAATTCAATTCAGATAAGGTGCACAATAACTAATACTAATAGATACAATCCAATTTTAGGCAAAAACAGGTATAAACTTCATAACGGTTTTGTTGTGTTTAATTGATCGTAATTTAGTACCAATGAATAATGTATCAAGACTAAACTAAGTACAATGACACTGGTAGTATCTCCAGACTATCCACAGTTACAATTGCATTTACAATGAAATATTTTCATGTCTCTAAGGCTGAAGTCGTAATGACCGCACAACCGCACATTCATGCTCTATCGATCTCTTGATCCATAATTTAAAAAATACGTTTGCATTTGCACAATTTTACACCTATAAATTATAAATGCTCCCAAAGAATCACGTAGGTACCTACTTGATACATGTTAAATAAATAAACTGCAAATGTGTACCTACTTACTTATCATGAAAGTGTTCCTAATCTAAGGCACCTAAATGCACTTTTTCTTTTTCACCATCTGTTCGAATAACATAAATAACTTACGGCGGCTTTGTTTCCATTGGTTTTCAATTAACTTGTCCTGTTGATAGTCTTCAATGTAAAGAAAAGAAATCGAAATAAACTATATTAATGTCCAAGATATTTTCAAAGTTTATATTTTTCACCAAGTCCTTGTATTTTGTAAACAAATTTCTGGGACCGAAGATGTCGCAAGCTGCAGACCAGAATGTGACCAATTTCTGACGAAATTTCTGTAATTTTAGTAACGAAATGAAATGCAATGCGTCTATCTCTTGTCATCCACTCGGCTCGGCTGCTATGCAATGCTGCTAGCTAGCCATAGCTAGCCCTGAACATGCACATAGCACGGCTTGCACTGCACCTGCACTCAGATGGCATACCTACGCATAATAATATGGGCATGGGCCCACGGACGGCCCATGGCATTGATTGACACTTCAATTGAAGTGAATATATTCATATTAGTTAAGAGATTACTAATATCTATGGATTCAAGTATTATAGTAATCCGACGAACTATGATATGCTAATATTGCTGATATCAGTAATATTTCAAGATGACATACCTACACGACCATGTCCACATGGTCGTGTAATATCAGTCTGTTTTCGATTGGTGTATTCGAATTCGCTCGTACCGGATTAAATTCGTTGCTGGTTGGTTAATAATATGGTATTAAGTTTATAAGTACCAATGAAATGACATTGTGTGACTTATACACGCGTAAGACAAACAAAGTAAGAAACATTCGTCCTTGATAATAACCAAAGATTAAAACAAATAGGTAGACGTTTAGTTCGTTTAGTCCTTTACACACATTGATAACGTACGATGCGTAGTGTATTAGAATTTATTTTTGACATCGCTTTTGGATGTCAAAGATTAATTAATTAATTTGGTTATTATCAAATTCAAATTTCTGATGGATATGATAAAAATCTAATAAATCGTATCGCATTTTATGTAGCATATTTCTTTTCAGTGTCATCATCATTTAAGCGTTGTTACATCCGGGGCTTTTGTGGCTAATACCTACAACTTTTATGGGAGCGACTACTGTCTGACAGTGATGGGTTTATTGAATATATGATGACGTTGCACACGTCCAACCGTTTCCGATAAGGTGGGCATAACCCACCTGATCGGAAACGGCTTGTCTGCCACCATAAGCGGTATAAAAAAAATCCACCTAATTAATGCCCAAAGTGACAGGGCAAATTTTCACGGGAAACGAGAACAGAATTTCACGCGGGCAAAACCACGGGCAACAGCTAGTAGAAACTAATTTACTAACAAAAAAAAACAATGGGTACCTATAACCATATTCAAAATATAACAAATGAGTGCCACCGGCATCGGGTAAATACCTACTGTAACTATGTTATTATTATTCAAGTCCCCAACCACGAAGTACTAAAGTATGCGGTGTAAGGTGTATTCGTAAATAAAAATCATTAGTAAAAATATCATAATATCAGTCTTTTATTGTATCTTCAGCAATAATAATCCCTCACCAATCTAGGTATTCGGCACGAGAACTATCTATCAGTATTAGTACGGTCGTACATTATTAACTAGACTCTGTCTAATGAAAGCTGAACCCCGACATTTATGGATTTGCAACACCAGTAGACTATAAATGTCACCTTCTGTCATTTCTCTGTGATTGCGCGTTGACATTATGATTTTGATACTTTGTTGTATTCACGTCAAATATTAACGAGATTCAGATGCGATATCCAAAAATATTCGCTTTTGTATTAGATATTCATAGATATTTGTACTTTTCGCCAATATTTATTTAAATAATGTAATTAAAAGTGTGACTGATGATGGATCAAGCAGCTCGGATTATGGTGAAGAATATTTGGAATCTAATTTTGATTATAATTAAATATTTTTTTCTAATAAATGAATTTCGTCTGATTCCTATAAGCCCGCTTGAAGATAGTTTTTAGTCTGGAATAACACCGGCAAAATGTCTTGCACACGTTCATAGGCCACATTTTGTCCCTAAAATATATACCCAAGGGTAGCGGGAACAGGATCAAAATTTCACTCGGGCAACAGCTAGTCTATATCTCCACTACATCAGCGGTTTTACTCGGTTCGATTCCGACATAGCCACCCCCTATGGCCAACGGGTATTCGTTGGGGATTTTCACACGAATAAACTTGCTACCTTTTCTCTCTCTTCCCGAGGCGAAGTCGTGGGCAATAGATAGTATTTAATAAAGAAATCAACATGTAAATAATAATGACACCGAATAAAGCGCGATGAAATTCTTTAAAGATACCAGTTAAACTTTAATAGGTACATACTTTTATTTCACGATCAAAATGTTTTTATCCAACTATAACGGGTGATACCTGCCCTAAATTATATAAATTTGCCGCGGTTTTGTTGGTCCAGCTTTCATTAGACAAACAATATCACCGCGGTATTCGTGCATTGGTCGGTCGCTAAAATATTACTAATATTCAAATATTAGTTAAGATATTATAATATCATGAGAGTAATTTATATTAAGATTACCTAATACCGACAAATATCGGTATTAGCCCATCTTACTTCATAGTTCATACCTAAGTACTATTATACTTCATACATTACTTTACGGCAGTGTTGCCAACTCTGAAACCTGATGGGTGGTAGAATTCTTCTAAAAATACGGTAGATTTTCTGAAATTACGTTGTAATTGATATTTTAATTACGGTAGAATTACCTTGTTTATTTTGAGAGTCAAAGTTCACCTCTTAGCTTTCTTTTCCTGTGTTTGCCGTCGGTTTAAGGGTTAGGAGTAGGTGGGGGAGTATGTAGACTCCCCCTGTGAAGGAAAAAAGGCGGACACTCCCCCCTTTTTTTCATATTCTAACCTAACTTTCCTAAAACAAGCAAGTATGCAGCAGACACGGTGGCTTACCTTCGTATCGCATGAAGGGTTATCATTTAGGAATTTGATAAGTCCTGACAAAAAGCCGGACATTTCGATAAAAGTCCGGACACTTTCCTCGGGGGGGGGGGGGGGGGGGGTGTTGAATGCGTGGTGCGAGCGAGACTGTTCGCCTTGCAACGCCCGTCGCATAGAGTTGATACTATTAGTCGTTGTTACTATAATTTGGTGGTGAGCTGGGGTTTAGTGTGCCACAAAAATTATTCAGGGTCAAAGGTCAAAATTTTAAGTTTTTTTGATTTTCCTCGAAAACGGTCCATTTTATCAAAAAAAAAGCTCAGACCAAACTTCTAAATCTAAAACTCATGATAAATATTATGGTCTCCATGGTTTTTTAACCCCCGACGAAAACCAGAACGGGGTGTTATAAGTTTGACGTGTGTGTGTGTGTGTGTGTGTGTTTGTAAGTCTGCCTGTGGCATCGTAGCTACCAAACGGATGAACCGACTTTAATTCTGTTTCTTTTGTTTGAAAGATGGGTTGGGGGAGAGTGTTCTTAGCTATGTTTTATAAAAATCGGTTCCGCCATTTCAAAGATATATGAGGGGTGAAAGCACGGAGCACAATAACCAGTGGAGAGAGTATGGGCATGTTTTTGTTCTAAATCAAAGTCACCAATTCGCGGCGGGGAGAGAATGCGCTTGGCCCTCTGTGATTGGGTGACGAATTGACAAAAAAAATGACAACACATTATCTAGGGATTCCAAACAAGTAATTAAAAAAGTATCGATATCGATAAAATTGTTGACTCATTCGTAATCTATAATATTATTTATAAGGATTTGTTTGCGATACAGAATTGTTTGAAACAGGAGAAAAAGCGGTAGCTTAGTGGTTAAAAAGTCCGCCTTACGATAGAGAGGCCCCGGGGTCGAATCCTGGTCATTACACTACCGACGTGAACCCACTCCTAACACAAGTCCTTGAGCTTAGCTGGAGGGTTTAGAGGGAATATTAGTAATAATTTCAGTTGCTAATATTCTTTATAAAATAAAAGAAAAGGTATATAAATGAGGATCAGTCACTTTTTTAGCTGAGTATGCAGTTTTATAGACCTAAAAAAAACAATAAATTCTGTAAAAAAATTATTTGAATCGGATCAAAAATGACGGAGTTATAGCCATTTTAGTGCGGTAATCTCAAAAACGCTCGCCACCGCGTAGAAATACCCTGTGACGTCATAGCTTGCCTCGTCGCGCGTCGCCGCTCGCCGCGCCGCGCCGCTATGGAGAATATAGGGCTATTCGGATAAAACATTTCATGAATTTTTTTTTTAAATTATAGAATTAAGTATTTTTTCTTTTTTTTATACTATGTAGGTGGCAGACAAGCACACGGCCCACCTGATGGGAAGCTGTCATCGTGGCCTGGACGTGTGCAACACTAGGGGTGTCACACGTGGTGTCACCAGGGGTTCTGCCTACCCTGACGGGAAGGGGGAGGGGCGGCTAGGAAGGGGTGGAGAGGCTAGGAAGAGGGGGGGAGGAGGGGTACAGTGAGCTCTGGCTACCCTACTTACCTTGGGGAACACAACACTATGGTTATTATAGCTGCGGTGTTCTGTTGGGCGGAGGTACTACCTCAGTCAGTCGGACTGCTCAGTTCGGATGGGAGATACCGTCGGGTCCCACCTATTATTAGATGTATTAAGAATATATGAAATATTTATTCTTTCATTTGTAGTAGTTCGATAGCATTTTAAGGCATGTTGGAAATCAAGTACTTATATAACCCGTGCGGAAATCCCCACGGATATCACCCCTGTCGGCCATCGGAGATAAAGATAAAGATAAAGATAAAGATAAAGATAAAGATAAAGATAAAGATAAAGATAAAGATAAAGATAAAGATAAAGATAAAGATAAAGATAAAGATAAAGATAAAGATAAAGATAAAGATAAAGATAAAGATAAAGATAAAGATAAAGATAAAGATAAAGATAAAGATAAAGATAAAGATAAAGATAAAGATAAAGATAAAGATAAAGATAAAGATAAAGATAAAGATAAAGATAAAGATAAAGATAAAGATAAAGATAAAGATAAAGATAAAGATAAAGATAAAGATAAAGATAAAGATAAAGATAAAGATAAAGATAAAGATAAAGATAAAGATAAAGATAAAGATAAAGATAAAGATAAAGATAAAGATAAAGATAAAGATAAAGATAAAGATAAAGATAAAGATAAAGATAAAGATAAAGATAAAGATAAAGATAAAGATAAAGATAAAGATAAAGATAAAGATAAAGATAAATATAAAGATAAAGATAAAGATAAAGATAAAGATAAAGATAAAGATAAAGATAAAGATAAAGATAAAGATAAAGATAAAGATAAAGATAAAGATAAAGATAAAGATAAAGATAAAGATAAAGAAAGATAAAGATAAAGAGCAAGAAGAGGACACCGTGGCTCGCAAACCCGAGGGGACATCTTGAAGCCGGAGAGGGTACGGGTCAGCCGGGATGCGAGGGACATACCTAAGTAATGGACATCATTTCATCGAAACTTGAACACTTTCCCAAATAACGGATGTCTAGGTATACAACCACTCTACCCTTATTTGCCCCCTTAGGGGTGGATTTTTGAAAAACCGCGATTCCGGGGTACGTTTATTTTTAACCAGAAGCAGCTGTATCAAATTTCGTGCTTCTTACTTTCAAAATAACGGACTTTCATGCAACCAGCCATCGCCTATTTTACGCCTTTAGTAGTGAAATTTTGAAAACGCTGGTATACATGTATATTTATTTCTAATCAGAAGTAGGTATATGAAATTTAATGCGTCTAACATTGAAAATGAAGAACTTTCATATAAATGTTTATGCCTTATTTTGCCACCTTAGGAGTAAAAATTCTAAAAATCCGTTCTTAGTGGATTCCTACAACATAAAAAGCATCTACTGTCAAAATTTCAAGTTTGTAGCTCCAGCGGTTTAGGCTCTTCGTTGACGTATCGGCCTGTTTATCATAGGGCATCGCACACGAGGTGAGCTATGACGTCATCGACAAAAATCCAGCGAGAGTGTGCGTTTTAAAATAGCAGATTTTAAATCTTCGATAACTTCGTCAAATCTTGTCGGATTTTAATCATTTAAAAAACAAAATGCTTAGAAATTTGTAGCGCATCATTAATTAAAAATTAAAAGTTCTGTTATGTGACTGATCCTCATTAGGAAGACTTTATTTACAAAATATTTTTTTCTGGTACTTTTACGTGAAATGTCTAGAACATACGACACTGCACTTTGTTGGTAAAAAATTGTCTCTATGTAGCTTTGATCCAAATTTCTTTCTTCTCGATGTCATCATTAGGAAATCTGCAAAATTTTATACAAAATACACGTTTTTCCAATATAATGAACCCCTTTTTTTATCGTGCGGAAATCCCCATGGATACCACCCCCGTTGGCCATCGGGGGTGGTTATGTCGGGATCGAACCGACTAAAACCGCACGCCGTCTCGGGCCTTAGTTACCGGGGTTACCCAATGGGCATATCCCTCGCACCCAGCTGACCCCGGGGCCATCTACGGTTTTAAGATGGACCCCTCGACCCCCCGACGACGGTGGGGTGTAGGGTGACAGGCGGCCGTCCTGTCACCCAACCGTCGCTCCCCACTGTGCCATCTGCTAGTCAGAGGGACATGTGGAGAGCCTCGGAGCAGCCCTCCAGAGGGCTCCCACCCCGGCCGGATTGGCCGCAGGCAGTAGCGTCTCCCGTGGCGAGTGGGAGGCGCTGCTCGCGTCCGTTGCCCTAGTGCACCGCGTGGAGGTTCCGGCATGCACCCAGTAGGTATGTACCTAATGTTTAGGTGGTTAAGGCGACAGGGGCAAAAGTTAACTATAGGAAGAACATTGAATAAATAAACTTATTTTAAATTCTATCGATATAAAACGTCGCGATGCTGCGAACAGAACTATCGAGAAAAAAAGGAACAACTGCTATATGCAATTCAATGTGCTAGAAAGAGAGCAAATATTTGATTTTATTTTTCGTTGTTGAAATTGTTGTTTTATTAAATGGAGTAAAAAACAATTACCTGTGAAATGTTATCCCATCTTTTATGTAACTTGACGTTGTAGTCGACTTTCCACACCATTTAATTGCACAACTAGGCATTGCTTTTAGTTTTATTTCCTTTTAAAACGGGAGCGCGTGACGTTCGTACGTCAACCTACAATTTCTGCGACTGATCAAAATTTCGCTGCATACGCTTCATTTAGCGTATGTTTGGCGACTGCGGCAGCCCCGCACGCTCTCTCCACTGGTTATTGTGCTCCGTGGGTGAAAGTGATGATGAAAAATTTTATGTGTTTAAATATACCCGTGTTGGGTATCAAATGAAAGGTCATAACTTATACATCACGATACCGTATGTTTGTGTAAGTTTTATGATAATCGGTTTAGCCATTCGAAAGATATGAGGAGTGGAATGTATTTCTAATTCTGTAACCACACTCCGCGCAATTCGTATTAGCTCGGAATAATTGTTGATAGACTATAAGTATGTTGATATTAAATAAATAATTAGCTATTACACTTAAGTTACCCCTATAAAAAGCATGAAATAAAAATTAAATTAAACATTTAAGAAACCCCCGACTCAAAAAAGAACAATAAAAAACCTGTTAAAATTAAAAAAATAACTATTATATTATGACCTATCTACCCTTAATATTGAACCTTTATTATTATTATAGGTAGCTAGGTATATTATTTACGTATTCATATTTTTAAGTAACAGTTTGTCTCGTCGGGGGGACCGCTCTAGCAAAACATCTACAGTCAGGATCTTGCGAGACAGACGTACGATTAGGTTTTGATTAGGTGAGCGGTCCCCGACGAGACAAACTGTTTGTTAAAAAAAATTAAATAAAAAATTTAAAAAACCCCCGACTCACAAAAAAGAACCTGCAAAAAGTAAAAAATAACTATTACATTATGACCTATCTATCCTAAGTATTGAACCTTTATTATTATTATAGGTAGCTATATTATTTACAGATTCATATTTTTAACTAACAGTTTGTCTCGTCGGGGACCGCTCTCCTAATCATGACCTAATCGATGCAACTATTTGTATCGCAAGATCTAGAGCGGTTCCCCCGACGACACAAACTGTTAGTTAAAAATATGAATCCGTAAATAATATAGCTACCTATAATAATAATAAAGGTTCAATACTTAGGATAGATAGGTCATAATGTAATAGTTATTTTTTACTTTTTGCAGGTTCTTTTTGTGAGTCGGGGGTTTTTTAAATTTTTAATTTAATTTTTTATTTCATGCTCTTTATAGGGGTAACTTAAGTATAATAGGTAATTCATTATTTAATATCAACATACGTATAGTCTATCAACAATTATTCAGAGCTAATGCGCATTGCGCGGAGTGTGGTTAGGTTATAGAAATACATTCCACTCCTCATATCTTTCGAATGGCTAAACCGATTTTCATAAAACTTGCGGTATCGTGATATATAAGTTATGACCTTTCATTTAATACCCAACACGGGTATATTTGAACACATTAAATTTTTCATCACCACTTTCACCCCTCATATCTTTGAAATGGCTGAACCGATTTTTATAAAACATAGCTAAGAACACTCTCCCCTAACCCATCTTTCAAACAAAAGAAACAGAATCAAAATCGGTTCATCCGTTTGGGAGCTACGGTGCCACAGACAGACTTACAAACACACACACACACACACACACACACGTCAAACTTATAACACCCCGTTCAGGTTTCCGTCGGGGGTTAAAAATATGAATACGTAAATGATATAGCTACCTATTAATAATAATAAAGGTTCAATATTTAGGGTAGATAGGTCATAATATAATAGTTATTTTTTTACTTTTTACAGGTTTTTTATTGTTCTTTTTTGAGTCGGGGGTTTTTTAAATTTTTAATTTATTTTTTTCCTAGAAGTTACTATTCCTGAGATATCGCGATTCTAAGTCATTTAAAAAAAAATCTTTAACTTTAAAAACTACCGAACGGATTTTGATGCGGCTTTTTTATTAGAAAGGTCTTGCTTATAATCAAAATTTACCCTATATTTGGCTGTAATTGGTTAAGTAGAACCGGAGATATGACCAAAAACGACCTAAAAACGAAGCGCGGGCGAAGTCACGGGTATCAGCTTGTATAAAAAGTAGCCTATATGTTGCCCAGAAGTGTGAACTATTATCGTACCAAGTTTGATCAAAATCCCTCCGAAAAATAGGTAGTTTTTTCATTCATACCCATGAATACACGCACATACCTACTAACAGACAGAAAGACAAAAAAATTACTGATTGCATTTTTTGCATTAATATCGATCACCAATCATCCCCCAATAGAGTTTGTCTAATGAAAGCTGAACCACGACATTTATTGATTTGCAACACCAGTAGACTATAAATGTCACCTCCTGTCATTTCTCTGTGATTGCGCGTTTACATTATGATTTTGATACTTTGTATGTAATTCACATCAAATATTAACGAGATTCAGATCAGTTGCGGTATCCAAAAATATTCGCTTTTGTATTAGATATTTGTACTTTTCGACAATATTTATTTAATTATTATAATTAATTATAATAAGTGTTACTGATGATGGATCAAGCAGCTCGGATGATGGTGAAGAATGGAATCTAATTTTGATTATAATTAATAATATTTTTCTAATAAATGATTCTATTCTTGCACACGTTCATAGGCCACATTTTGTCCGTGAAATATATTCCCAAGGGTAGCGGGAACGGGATCATAATTTCACGCAGGCAACAGCTAGTCTTAGTCTATATCTTCACTACATCTGCGGTTTTAGTCGGTTCGATTCCGACATAACCATCCCCAATGGCCAACGGGGCTGGTATTCGTGGGGATTTCAACATGAATAAACCTGCTACCTTTTCCCCCGATATTCCCACAGTACCTACCAAACTCCCACGCAGGCGAAGTCGTGGGCAAAGCATAGTATTTAATAAAGAAATCAAAACATAAATAAGAATAGACTCTGTCTAATGAAAGCTGAACCACGACATTTATTGATTTGCAACACCAGTAGACTATAAATGTCACCTTCTGTCATTTCTTTGTGATTGCGCGTTGACATTATGATTTTGATACTTTGTTGTATTCACGTCAAATATTAACGAGATTCAGATGCGATATCCAAAAATAGGTATTCGCTTTTGTACTTTTCGACAATATTTATTTAAATTTGTAATTAATTATAAGTGTGACTGATGATGGATCAAACAGCTCGGATTATGGTGAAGAATATTTGAAATCTAATTTTGATTATAATTAATAATATTTTTTTCTAATAAATGAATTTCGTCTGATTCCTATAAGCCCGCTTGAAGATAGTTTTTAGTCTGGAATAACACAGGCAAAATGTCTTGCACACGTTCATAGGCCACATTTTGTCCCTAAAATATATAGGTACCCAAGGGTAGCGGGAACAGGATCAGAATTTCACTCGGGCAACAGCTAATCTATATCTCCACTACATCAGCGATTTTACTCGGTTCGATTCTGACATAACCACCCCCGATTGCCAACGGGTATTCGTTGGGGATTTTCACACGAATAAACCTGCTACCTTTTCTCTCTCTTCCCGAGGCGAAGTCGTGGGCAATAGATAGTATTTAATAAAGAAATCAACATGTAAATAATAATGACACCGAATAAAGCGCGATGAAATTCTTTAAAAATACGAGTTAAACTTTAATGGGTACATACTATTATTTCACGATCAAAATGTTTTTATCCAACTATAACGGGTGATACCTGCCCTAAATTTTTTAAATTTGCCGCGGTTTTTTTGGTCCAGCTTTCATTAGACAAACTATAACACCAAATAAAGCGCAATAAAATTCTTTAAAAATATCAGTTAAACTATAAAGGTTATTTCACGATCAAAATGTTTTTATTCAACTATAACTGGTGATACCTGCCCTAAATTTTTTAAATTTGCCGCGGTTTTGTTGGTCCAGCTTTCATTAGACAAACTATAGTTATTAGTTAAGTAGGTATTTTGTAAACATATTCAATGTACAGAATTGACCTTTCTACAGTTTTATTATAAGCATCGAAGAAGATAAATAGATAAAAAAATCTAATTTGAAAAAAATCCGGACAAATTAAAAAGCCGGACAAAGTCCGGACAAGTGTCTAAAAGTCCGGACATGTCCGGATTAATCCGGACGAATGGTAACCCTAGCGAATCGCATGTCACGACAACCCTTCATTCGCACCCGCGCCTAACTAGTTTAAACTGGTTGGCACCCTAGCCGAACCGCTTTTACCCCGAAACGACTTCGGTCCTGCCCCCCGCGCCTTGTCAGTGACACGTCACGCACATGTCTGGCGCTAGTAGTACACCCGCGCAATGGGCTAGTTAGAAGATTTCACTCTGTACTTATAGCTTGTCTATTTAGTCGTGAAAAGAATGTTTGAGGAACTAACATTGAACATGTGAGTGGCAACACCAAACATAAGTACGTCAGTTGTCAATACTATCGACGACTTATAGTTTTCTTCTCTTATTTTTAATTGTTTTCATTAAACTGCAATACATTGAGACCAAACTACGCATAAAAGGTTGAGAAATGAGTAAAGGAAATCAAAGTGGTGCGTGGGAAGTGATTTTCAAAGTTTTCCAGCAATGAATCACGGATTACTAAGCTGGACAATTTTATGGGATTTGGAGGATGTTAATGAGCGAACAGCATCTTTGATGGGTATGTAATCATGTTATTATTTGTTTTGAATCTGTCTGAACTTACAAATTTACTGAATTTACGATTTGAAGGCAAAAAAGGCGTTGTTTACATTGCAAAATTTTAGGTTAGATTAAAAACTGTCAATAGGTCATTTTTATAGTGCGATCAAAATTTTTGATATGATGGTACAACTCGTTCAATCTGTACCAATTTCTTATTTGAATTAATTGCTTCAAGTCAATAACTTGTTGCCATTCAGTAATTAATTATTAAATTATTATTTTTACTCTTTACAGGAAAATCAGAGTATAGTTGGAGGGTAGTTAACGAAGGTTTTAAGAATGATGGAAAGTTTGAAACTCCTGGGAAACACATGAAAAGTCGGCCGAAGAAAGAAATGGATAACTTTAATATTTGTGGTGTCAGTGGTGACTGTACTGCTGAAAGTGGCGATGAAACGTATTTCAATATTTAATATTTAAAATCCGGAGTGATTATTCTTTGTAACTGATTGAATTTATTAAATGATTAAGTTTGAGTTTCAACTAACTTTATTCTGGATCTGGTTCAATAACTTTATTTTAGATCTGGTTCAAAACTTTATACTGCACCTGGTTTAATAATTAAAACAGAAACAATATTATGACTGCATAATGTGTTTTATTTTATTAATTCATTTTACTAGGAACGAACTTCTAGTATCAAGATCATTTTAGTCGCACTATATAGGGTTGCTACATGAAGTTCAGCAGCGCCCTCATTTAATTTCACGACTTTATAGACAAGCTATATCTTTACTCATTACTCATGTGCTGTTACAGATACAGGGGCCTTACTCCGAAAAACGAAAATATTCGTATCCGTTGACGTTTTGACCATTTAGCTATCCCGAAAGTGTTTCGTTTCGGATTTCGGATCCGTCTTCGATCGTTTGACATTGAGGTTGTCGATCGTTATCAGTACACCTCCTACTCCCAAAATATATTTGACGTATTCGCTGTCGTTGTTTGACAAATGGTCCGTTTTCGTTCGATCCGAAACGTTCATGTTCGATTTTCAGAGTAAGGCCCCAGGCACGTTACTTGGCCAGGTTTGGGGTAAGTTCACGCATCGAGCACTTTGTGCCAATCAAATGATTCAAAGTACGAACGAACGGAACGTTGATTCGCTACAAGACGACTCTCGGAGACATTTGATTGGTCTGTCAAGTGACGTCAAGTGACGGACCAATCATATGTCCGCGAAGGCGCAACCGCGTCTCCCGCGACCTAAAAATCGACCTTTGCGCATATGACGCGTCGGGCCAATTTACGTGCCGGTATTTATACTATAGTTGTCACAAAATAAAAGGCCCGCTTTGCCCATGAAGTTCTTAATTTTTTTTCATTGACAGGTACCGCCCACTCGGCTAAGTGCTGTGCATAACGATTTTTTCATGTTGTCTACAGACTATTAATAATCAGTTAAGGAAAGAAAATATCGAGTAAGATATTTTTTTTCAAGCCCGACGCGCACTTTTTTTTTATTTATTTAAAATTTTGAAGACTGATTTAATTATTCTTGTTGTTTTTGTGATTGAGTGAATGTTAATTGTAACAAAAATAATAAACATAAGTAAATTGACCTTTCATAACATTGTATCGTTTTAAAATACTTACCCACAAAATCAAAGGTTAAGCTAATTTTTCTAATCAGAACTTTAATCCAATGCAGTTTACATACATATTCAAGTCGATTAAATCCCCATGCAAACTGGATTCGATTCATCTTGAGTATCGAATACCGAATCGTATAGGTACCTAACTAGTTACGCAATGAAGACAAACGTCAAAACGGGCCTTTTATTTTGTGATGAGTATAAACTGTACCTGCCTGCATTCTGCTCAATAAATAAGTTTTTAGTGTTATTTTATTAAAAGGTAAGACAATTTAAGAAATATATAGCTTCATTTCATCGTTTTCTTGAATTCTTTACCTTGAAATTCGTAGTATGTGTAGGTAAATAGTAAGTACGTACCTACATTATATTTTCATTTGTCCCAGTGCGTATTTGTACGTGGATAACATGTGATTTAATTTTAAAACTATACTTAACTTTATTTATTTTAATCTAAATATTGTTAGATGTCCGATATTCTTTAATGGGGTGATTTAACCCGTTCGACAATTTTTTTTGCGAATTTTCGTAAAACTACCGCGTTCCTCAAATTAGACTTTGACACCTGCTAAGCTTGTGTGCGTGCGTATTGTGCGGTAGTGGCTGTGTATTTATATCCTATGCTTTGCGATAGTGAACAGATTTCTCTTCTCTACCAAATCTATTACAAAAGTTATAACATATTATATCTAATAAAATGGACTAAATGAAATTTGTTTAAATGTTAATATGAAACACAATGCATTGTCATTTAGTTGTTACACTTTACATAAATTACAATCAAAGTAAGGTAATCCTAATTTAAATTCTAATATATAGAACAATATTTAAATGTGCTTTGTTACAAAAGAGGCTACTTGTTTATACCTAGTTCTAAGTTGTATACTAACCTGTTGCATTTGATGATGAAGTGCTACAAATGCCCTAGACAGTTACTGTATTATTATATTTTGCCAACAAAGCATTGCAATGCACTTTTTTTGTATTGAAATATGAGAATACACACTTACAATTTATTGTTTCAATTACTATCGAACTATGTATAGATAATGGAGTTCTCAGACTAGAAGAATAAGATAGACGGAGTGATCAGTACTGGCTAGTGAACGCGCGAAAAAGGATACTAAATAGCAATTCGTATCCTTTTGCTCGCCACTCCTTGTGAGCAGCGAGTGTGTGCGCACATGCGATAACAGTTGAACAAAATATTATAAATATGGCGTATTGTGTGATGAAAAGGTGTAAAAACACTTCAATAATTCATAGGAAGACTGCTGGATTATCGTTTCATAAATAAGTAACTATTTCTTAATAGATTTCATAATGTTTTTCTAAATATTTTAGATACACAAACTAGGAACACAAAACTTCTACAGTGTTGCCATATTTTTTTTATCTTTTCCACAAAATATATTGCAGTATTTATGGGAATTTATAAAGTACTGAGTAAAAAAAATCAGTGTCATGAATGTTGACAAGCTTGATGTTTCTAATCATCATCATCATCATTCTTGCGTTAGTCCCGAACTCTCGATCACATCTGAGTCCTGGATGTACTTAATATGTGGCTTGGATTTCTCTGAATCTTGGGATTGACTGCTGGAAATTCCCTGACTACGAACAGACTAAAACCGCAAGCATACATTGCAGCCAGACCTGGAACGACATGCGGTTTTAGTAGGATCGTATGAGGAACCATCACACCGCTGCTCGCCACAGACAGGGAATTCATCCTCATATGAACCAATTAAAACCGCACGCCGTTCTGGGTCTAGTTGCACCATATGCGTGCGGTTTAGTCGGTTCGGAAGAGGTACCATCATCGCCACAGACAGGGAATTCATCCTTATACGAACCGATTGAAACCGCACGCATACGTTACAAACTGACCCGAAACGGGCTGCGGTTTCAGTCGGTTCGTATGAGGAACCATCAAACTGCTCGCCACAGATAGGGAATTCATCCTCATACGAACCGACTAAAACCGCACGCCGTTCTGGGTCTAGTTGTACCATATGCGTGCGGTTTTAGTCGGTTCGGATGAGGCACCATCATCGCCACAGACCGGAAATTGATACTCATACGAACCGATTACAACCGCACGCATATGTTGCAAACTGACCCGGAAGGGCGTACGGTTTTAGTCGGTTCGTATGAGGATGAATTCCTTATCTGTAGCGAGCGATGTGATGGTTCTTTATACGAACCGACTAAAACCACACGACGTTCCGAAATTTTACGAATCAGAATTTTTTTGAAAGCTAGTAATTAAAGTGTGTATTGTTATTGTTTATCACGTTTTCATTTATGCTAACTCCTCCCTATTTTAGGCACTTATTATGATAATCATTTGTCTAAATGATATATAATGATTCCAGATAACATTTGCTATAACTAATATTAATTTTCCATAATTATGTCCATTATATAGATATTTTTTGGGAGATTTTTCTTTTGCTGGCAAATGTAACGCACACGCTGTTAGTGGTATCGGTACACGGAGATCCGAGTTCACACGCACACATTGAAAAGTGTTTGGCTTCACATGTTTGTTAGAAACATTCCGTCTATCTTATTCTTGTATTCTGAGAGTGGAGTTATATTATAACTGTCAGTCAAAGAGAAAGATGTCCAAAGTTGGGCTAAGTGGACACCGAGCCCAACTGTTTTAAGTAATAGGTATGTATTATGAAAAATGGTTGATCTGATTGAGAAGTCGCTTCAAATTTTAACAGTAAACTCATAGCCTTATTTAGTAGGATAGTAAATGATTTTGTAGGTCAAAATTTATATTAAAATATATTCGAACTTATATAAATGTATGTAAAACTGGTTCCTCAATCTAAACATCTGAACTGAGACATTACCCAGAACATGCAAAGTACATTATTTGATGAATAATGATAAATATGATTAAACATTTTGTATCAGTTAGTAGTTTTTGTATATTGGTATCAATATTTAAGAAGTAACAATACTTTTAATGTGGCTTGTGAATCTTTTGATCAATCATAATATATTTAATCTCAGGTGCCACATATTATGTTATTTTTTAAAATTTGAAAACTGCCATGCTCAGATTTTGTAGTCTACTAAACAATCTCAATGTTACCAAATCATGCCATTATGATAAAATATTCATTTATGATATTCATAGTTCAGGTGTGGCTCCTCTATCCATCTTAATATATATAAATCTCGTGTCACAATGTTTGTCCTCAATGGACTCCTAAACCACTTAACCGATTATAATAAAATTCGCACACCATGTGCAGTTCGATCCAACTTGAGAGATAGGATAGTTTTTGAAACGGATTTCGACATCCACGCGGGCGGAGCCGCGGGCAACAGCTAGTACATTTATGAAACTTTATCCGCCACTTTTACATTCTTATATCTTTTTGTATATTATGTATACTAGAAGATGGAGGATTGGTGCTAAATTTGTTTTACAACTAATTTAGTACTATAAATTCATTAGGATAGAAGCAGATGGGCTGTTGTCTCTGCCTACTACAGAGGTAAAAAGGTGTGAGCATATGTATGTAAGTTACAAAAATAGTGATTCAATCCAAACACACATCAAAAACAACAAATCCAAGCCTTGATGTATGTACATGTAATTAGTGCTGCCATTCCAAATAAATTTTGTTTTAGCATAATAGGTAGATCAGATTTATAGGGAGTAGAGAACTGGTTTTGCTGTGCATGCATAGACTGGCTGTCCATTACCCTATAAGTATTAGTATGCTGTGCTTCATACTGCACATGTCACAACTCTAAGGTGTTACAAATATTCACCAAAGTGTGGCCATGTGCATGTGTTAGATATTTTACGAATAAGTATGACAAATATACATAATATGAAGAAATACATACATAGTATATTATCTAGTATGTGTTTACCATTGCTTTTATAGTATTTAGAAGTCTTCCAATCACAACTTGCGATTAGTTGTAGGTACTTCGAGAGCGAAGTACTTGTCAGTAAATCACTACATAGTATAAAACAAAGTCGCCTTTTCTGTCCCTATATCCCTATGTGCGCTTAAATCTTTAAAACTACGCAACGGATTTTGATGCGGTTTTTTCCAATAGATAGAGTGATTCAAGAGGAAGGTTTATATGTATAATACATGCAGAAATAGTATCAGCATTGCACCCGTGCGAAGCCGGGGCGGGTCGCTAGTATATGTATATAATATGAAAAGATATATACATGGTATATATCTAGTATGTGTTTACCATTGATTTTACATTATTTATAAGTTTAATATTATTTTATCCGAACAAATTGTTAACGCGGGTAGACAAAATATCGTACGATAGTGACGTGTGAAGAAGCGACGCTCACGAAAGTATAAAAGGCGAACACTGTCAATAGCTCGGTTATTCCCGAGTCTTCGAAGTATAAGGTACGATCTAACTCTTATTCTCTTGTCTTATTGATTTAATAGCTCGGTTATTCCCGAGTCTTCGAAGTATAAGGTACGATCTAACTCTTATTCTCTTGTCTTATTGATTTATTATCTTGTGCATTCTCTTGTATAATAACTTGTGTGATTTACTTGTAACCATTTCGTTATAAGTGAGTTATTATAGTGATACCCTGTGTAGTAATATTTCCAGACAGTTATTCATCATGTTAAAAGACGGGGGTATGTTATACTTTTGTAACATTATTAATGTCTTATGGTATAGTTAAGATATTAGTGTTTTAGTGTAATCCCAGTCATTAAATATTAATGTAGCACTACCTGCAGATTGTATTATATAAATAAGTTATTACAGTAAATATCATGAATAGTAGGATATATTAGGGGACAGTATGATTATCTTAGCTTCATAACAGTGATACGTAAACAATAGTACTGTGTATATCAGTTAACTAACAGTGCTTCGTTGCTTATAACAATTGTGATATCAACTATTGATTAATACCCTCACGGGTTTGTTTATTAAAGTATATTATGTTATGATATACTTATCATGATGGTTCCATAGTAACAATGGTATTTGTAGATTACCTACTTGTAGTGCTGGTTACGTGCTTCGAGGGTAGTATCAGGTATTCTATAATAGACACAACTATATTAGCAATACGAGTAGGTCGCCAATGATTATACTGGTTCGATCCCAGTGCGGGGTACCTATATGTATTATAATTCATGTGTGATATTCATATTATAATAATGGCTATACCAGCCTTGTGATACTGTTGAATATAAAGGACTAGTTCGATGCTAGTATGGCATATAGTGTGTATTGCTTACTGTATTGTAAGGTGGGCTACAAGCCTAATGAATGGTGTGATACCAGTGTTGTATTTATATTACAATGTTCGGCTACAGGCCAGGTGTTGTATTTATAATGTTTTTGATAGGAGATGGGCTGGTTTCTTATCAGTTCTTTTCCCAGCCGATAGTATCTACTTTGACCTAATGTAGCATACCTTCCTAACCCATCCTAATAGCCCGAGTATAACTGAATAAACAATGGTCATGGTATTTGCTGTTTTAATTATATTTTGTTATTCCTCAAGTTATATTGATACTTATCATCCACATATATATATATCCTGACAGTGTGTATGTACTGTATATACCTATATATATATAGGCAAGTATATAATAGAACCATAGTTTATTGAGGCAATGCTTTATGTGATAGCTAAGAAACGTCCTAGATCATATTATGGAGCATTGTATGCCTCATATTGTACATATACACATATACATAGACCCACACAAACTTTCTGAATCTAACACATGCATGCAATATTTCTTAAAAAATAATTATGTTGTAACATTGCATACTTTGAAAGATATGCTACTGCAGTTCTTCAACTATAATGCTGTTTAGTTTTACCAAATCCATGTTCCAATGGGGTTGGCAACTGTCAAAGTGGCGCTGGTGTAGATGGCTCCTAAAACATTGATCATTTGTATGGAGTTATTTACAAAATAATTTTTAAACACAAGATGACTAAATGTATAGTAGCGAAATGCTCAGAATTTGGAGTACACCATATCCCAAAAGATTACAAAATTCGTCGGCTTTGGTTGAAAGACATTTGCTTACAAAATTTTATTTCTAAAAATAGTTAGAGGTTATGTCGAAAACATTTCGTGGAAAATGATTATAAAAAAATTGTGAATACACAGGTGAGTGTTGCTTATTCAACATTATTAGTAGTCTTAATACATATGTACTTGATATACCTACATAAAATAACATACAAATTGATTTACTCCTATAATCTTAATAATAAGTCATTTCTATATTCTAGGAGTTGAACACCAACATAAATATATGAAGAAAAGTGCTGTACCATCTATATCTCCTTGAAACACTTAACCACTATCAGAAACAGCAAGAACAAGAAAAGATATATTGGGAGTCCGGAACCTGAGGAAATAGCTATTTGAAATGCCATCAACTTACCAATCCTGTGAAGGCATAGTGCCATTAAATATAGTGATAGTATATTATGATGATTTTGCAATTTATCTCAAGAGCATGAGATTGATAATGACACCAACAACTTGCCACACTCATCGAAGTACTCAAGCATCTAATATATAGTTCACGGCATCTAACTTAATAGTGTGGATGGTGGGCCCCACTACTCCAAAATCTTGCCAAGTTAGATGCTGTACACTATACTTAAGATTATTTTCCACAGAGCTACTACTTGCAGATGATGCAGGTATTGTAAATTAAAAAACTAAGATGACATAAAGTGTTTTATTTTTAAAAGCTTCATGTGTCCTATTCACGTCCAAGTATTATGTATGTCCACTTCATATTGAAGATTTTTCATTGATTTTCTGCAATATCCCTTTATATAGGTATTATTACCAACAACAGAAGATCTTACCATCAATAAATGACGGGTTTCATACAGGCGCATAGCAATATTGTTCTTTTTTTGTACTGAAAAGAAAACATATAGTTGTGAATAAGTAATGGTGAAAATGGGCTAGGGTCTCAGTTAAAATTTCACTTTGGTTTATATCCTACCTCAATGCAGTTTCCTATTAGGTATAAATCTATACTTAGTTTAAACTACTTACTAGCATAGATAATGCCTTATGATTGTCTTATCAAGAGGTAGTAGAGCCGTGTTACTGTTAATATCACGATAGGTTTCTGGCAATGGTAACTATATTTCAGGATCTTCGTTATCAGCCCTTTATAGGTGTTCAAAATTGAAGTTTTGGTCATAAATCTCCAACCTGAAAGTAAAAGAATGTATATTATTATTATCCCCGTAGTTTAACTATATGCATAAGTATTACAAGTGTGTTACATTTTAGGTAATGGTATCTTCAAAACAAAAATGTTTCTGAATACGAAATTTGTGAATATAGTGGTAATTTATTTAAAACAATATACCTTTCCACAAGATCTGCTTTTTTTCCTCGTAAAGAAGCACCACGTTTTTTATGTTAATCTTTAAGTTCCTTCACTCACCAGTTACAATACATGATGTATTAGTTCACAAACTACTAGTTAATACCTACTGTTTTAGGTCCCTCTTTATGTTATGAAATGATAATAAATGCATGTTTTTTTTGTAAACAATAATGACAGTGAATATGGCCGTCGTACACAAAGGAGCCAACTCGCTAGCGCCATCTGCGATTAGCTTTCACCGGCCAACCCCATTGAATTGGTTTTTAAGTTTGGCAAGTGCATACTGATGCATTAAAGATTTCAATACCATTTACTTTGTATTTATCTCGGACACTAAAATAGAAAAACTGTTTAAAAATTTATCTTAAAAATAGAAAATTGGTTGATAACAGCAATTTAGTTGGATGATGACAGACTAGTTATAAACCTATAAAACTTATGGGCGGAATGAATTAAACAATACAACTGACTACACTAGAGCCAAATCGGGTCAGCTGTTTTCTAGTTTTAGCGGACTAACGAACAGCAATTGTTTTTTATATAATATATACAGATTTAATTACTTACCGTGTATGTTTTCTGTTTAATTACCGTAAATTGCATATTTTTATTTATATAAACGCGGTTTGATATTTAATAATAAGAATTATAATCTCGACTCACGACTAACTAATAATTTTATTGTAAAATTCGATTCAACCACATTACTATTTATTTGATACAAAAAACCTGCAACACTGGAAATGTCATTTTCTTGCCTAGAATTAAAAATCGGGGTATACCATGTAGTTAATTTCCTTTTAACTACTTTTATTTACAACTAAAAGTACAACTAAAAGTCGGGAGGAGACACACATTTTTCCACTTCGGAAGTGTCTCTCGCGCAAACTGTTCTGTTTAGAAAAAATGATGTTAGAAACCTCAATAGCATTTTTGAAGACCTATCTATAGATACCCCACACGTATGGGTTTAATGAAAAAATAAAAAAGTTTCAGTTCTTAGTATGGGGGACCCCCAAAATTTTATGCTTTTTTTCTATTTTTGTGTGAAATTCTTAATGCGGTTCACAGAATACATCTACTCACCAAGTTTCAACAGCATAGGCCTTATAGTTTCGGAGAAAAGTGACTGTGACATACGGACGGACAGACAGACAGACATGACGAATCTATAAGGGTTCCGTTTTTTGCCATTTGGCTACGGAACCCTAAAAAGTAACTACACCCTACTCTGCTTGGGTTTTAGTGCGTGGTTAATTGACGCACCGCCATTTAACTAATCATATATTTATGCATACTAAACCAATCACAGGCTTAAAGGGCTCCTTTCATGGGTTGATCAATCCTTTTATTGATAAATAGTCCATCTCTGTATCCATAAACATCAGTTCAGTGGTTTAAGTGTGAAAGCGTAACAGACAGTACAGACAATCATTATGGATGTATTCATATAATACTATGTATATGTTAATATAATATTTTAGATTACATGACCAATCAACGGTATTTTTTTTATTTAACAAGACTTACGTACTATAATTGTCATTGCTTAAAAAGGCCCCTTCTCACTTTACCAATTTTTGGTCATTGTTATTAATGAAATTATTTTACATAATTATAAACAGCTATGCGTTGAACTTATTAAAGCAACTTCTATTAGGACTGGTTGCATAAGTCTGCGAACATTTTTAATGCAAACGTTATAGGTATATACATAATGGTGTTAAAAATATATGTACTAATGTTCATGTTGATTTCAGGTGGCTGACGTAAAATGGCGGAAGCGCATTCTGCGGTTGCGTTCTCGTTTGCGATCACTCACGACGGGTGGGACGTGAACTTTGACCGTGAAGTCCTCTATCTTGTGTGGGAGTCCGGCCTCCGCTCCTGGAAGAAGCGTCTAGCACGTTTCAGGGTAAGTAATTTCTACAACGAATTAGTAAAATACCTAACTGATATACTTGCACACTGATCTTATTATTAAAACTAGCTTGCCGCCCGCGGCCTCATCCGCGGAGATGTCGTTTATCGCTACTAAAATTCTCTTTGTAAAGTGACGGACTTTACTAACTCCATTCCACTCTTAAGTATGAAGGAGTATTGATGTCATATCAAATCACCGCCAAAACAACTTTCTACCCTTTTTTAACTCCCATTAGGGGATGAATTTAATAAAATAATAAAAAACGATATACCTACTTCTTCTATCATCTCTGTTACTTAATGTTTATGCAAAATTTGAAGTAGATTGAACCAAGGAATCGCGCTCTCCTATAACTGTGCTTCGTTTTTTACTCTCTTTGAAGAATTTAGGAAAGCCTTTCTTAATGGATGCCTACGTCAGGTCTCTGCGATCAGCGGCCTTGGCTGCGCATTGATCCGCGAGCCAGTGAATGATTCAGGCCAAAGCATTTTGTATGTATAGATGGAGGAAAAAATGTTAGTTCGTTTGTTATGGTTCGCATTCACTGATTAGTGCAAGTCCCGTTGAACTTGTGGTTGCGGTGAGTTATGCTAATAAGTCTAGTTTTGAGTGTAGTATTTATTTTTTGTCTAAAGCAGGTTGTGCACATTGGCCCAACATGCGCCAATATTATCCACAGAATTTCTATATTTGACGTTGACAATTTTACCACAATCTGCAACCTTAATTTTCAATAATTATTTATATATCTGACGATAAATCTGAATTATAGATTACATAAAATTATTTTGCAACAAAACAATAGTCGCAAACCTCAGAAAACTCCAAAATATGAGAAACGTAAAACAGCTTGGTTGACTCACGATCTTCAGACCGTGAATTTACGCTTCCCAATTAGGTACCAGTAGAAAAAGTAAACATTCCTTTCCTTCTCTGTTTTGGAAGAAAGACCTTTAGTGACCATTTTTTCTTTTCTTTTTATGTTGTCACGCCTTTATAATAAAGATAATATATGTAGAAGCAAGTTTATTTTCATCATCCGAATACTTTTACTTGACTTCATCAATCTATCAATTAATTTAGCCTATTGCAGTACTCTGCTGGGCAGGACATAAACCTCTTCCAATGTCTGCCATAGCACTCCATTATTCACCTTGTGAGTCCAGTCTATCCCAGGTAACTTCTGACAGACAGCGAATTGATATTGTAACTGAAATGAGTAACACTGGCTTGGACGCTGAAGATCTTGGAACAAGCTATGTATTATGTTACCATAATATCCGTTCCCCCCACAGAACAGCGTACACAATGGAGTTTACCCTGGACATTTGCAATCTCTGTACGTGCTGTGGACGCTCCTGGCTGCTGCGCACTTCGCGGGGCTCAGTGTTCCTTTTGGATTAGTACAAAAAGCATTAATTTTTTTACCTAGGTAAGTATTTGTGTTTTAAATGTAAAGTCGGCTGTAGATTTTTGCAAATCTAAAGTATACCGCGTTGTTGGACAAAAGTCATACTCTGTTTTCGTGTCTGCGTTTTATTGTTAGACAATGAATCCTACTAATATTATTAACGCGGATGTTTGTAGGTATAGATGTATGGATGTTTGTTACTCATTCACGCAAAACAGCTTAACGAATCTGACAAAAATGTAGTACAGGGATAGATTAGTTTGAAAATAACACATACATTTATACATTATGTCACGAAATAACACTTTTTAATTCCTGAAATAAGTTCCAATGGAACGGGAAAACGGGAACAATTTGACTGGGACTTTCCGAGTGTCATCACTCGTTATTTTTGTGAGTCGATCCTGTCACAGTAGTGGGTCGGATTCTGTTAAGTCCTTAAACTGAATATAATATGGTATTTTTTATTACCAAGCTGGTACTATTATAAAAAGAATTCGCAGGTTAAGCCATATTGACGTACCATATTCGTATCATATAAAAAATACCTTCGCTGCCCGCACTGTATTGCATTAACCTGAAGGTTCACTAATAATACACGACACGGACGACCCACGCGCCCCTGAACCACCGCTAGGTCGCCCACGAGCTTAACAGGTTGGTAGTGTAGTTGATAGGCACAATCAATAAGCTGTTGCTGCTACTTGCGCTGGTTTAGGATAGATACAGACCTATTGTTTTCGATCAGTTTTTAGTAATACAATTTTACTTCAACGACTCGGATTTCCTTAGGCCATTCCCTTTTAAACAGTTTTATTTAACTCGACCTGTTTGTTTGTGTAAAATCTAGTGAGAACCTCTTCCAGTTGTCTGATTGGTCTGATATTCGGCAGAAGTCTTTTGTTCTGATGACAATACAATTTAAAACTGTTAAACTTAAAAAAGATTTTGTCATAGTTTATTTATTACTAGCTGTTGCCCGCGGCTCCGCCCGCGTGGACGTCGATTTTCGCGTTTTTTACTATATCGCATGTTCTAATAAGCTGATTGCGATCAAATATGCGCAAGATTTTGAGTCTAACCAAGACCTTTCTAATAAAAAAAACCGCATCAAACCCCGTTCAGTATTTTTTACGTCCATCGCGATTTTATAATAATAGTTTAAGTGTTAAATTCTTATATTTACTTACTTTCTCTTATCTGGTTTTTACAATACACACACTATCTCATAACGAATACCTACTTAATTATTCAACATAAACCAACTTTATACATTAAAACACTTCAATTTGTAGCACAAACATAATAATTACTTAAAAAACTTCGGATTTTACAGATTCTTTTTCAGATAGGTAAACAATCAACGGCCATTTGCAAACTAATTAGTTCTCAGTACACTCGTCTGTCAAAGGCGGCGCTTCAAATCGGCACTAAAAATATCTGTCATCTTCTATGGAATAGCCAGTCTAGCGATTATTATTACAGGTCAGTGCTACAAATCCATCATTGCTGCGCCTCTTGCGCGAAATTCATAGACGCAAAATTGTTTGGCGCGTATTAACTAACAGTTTGTCTCGTCGGGAGGACCGTTCTACACCTAAACAATTGAGCATGTCAAGGAACAGGTACCCAACGAGACAAACTGTTAGTTAAAAATATGAATACCTACGTAAATAATATAGCTGTTAAAGTATCCTAATTAATCAGTTATGGCTGAAAGGACAATGTTTCAGTCCTTCACTCATTCACCTCACTTTTCCGCTCCTACAATTCAATACGCCTGAGTTGGCAATATTGCACGACACCTTCGGAAGAAAACTCGTGGCGTCATGGCGAACTTTCATGTCGGCTCCGCGCAAAATAATTCATAACTCAAGCAAACCAGTGATTAGTGTGTGTTAAATTATTTTAAACATATCGTGGACGTCCCAGACATCATTGAAACATAAGTTCAGTGCAGCGCCAGTGGAACAAGCAGCGAAATTGCATTTTAAGTACCTACTCATTTCCATCGTTCCCCGTTGCACTTTCAGCCATTGCCCTATAATAATATCAAATACAGTCCACATCGAAGGACATACCCACTTCACCATAGATGTATGGTAACATGCAGCCATACATCTAACTTTTACATTTGGTTCTTCGGCCGGATTCTCAAATTCCGACCTAACAAAATGGCTACCATTGCATAATTTTCATTATTTCGTCTGACGTGCATATTACCTCAATTTATACATTTAATACACATTATTACATTACCAGTGCATCCTAAATTCATAATATTTATGTATGTTCATCATTTTATATCATTAAAATTAAAAATTTAAAAAACCCCCAACTAGCAAAAAATGAACAATAAAAACCTGTAAAAAGTAAAAAATAACTATTATACTATGACCTATCTACCCCAAGTATTGAACCTTTATTTATAGGTAGCTATATTATTTACGTATTCATATTTTTAACTAACAGTTTGTCTCGTCGGGGACCTGTTCCTTGATATGCTCAATTGTTTAGATATAGAGCGGTCCCCCCGACAAGACAAACTGTTAGTTAAAAAATATGAATACGTAAATAATATAGCTACCTATAAATAAAGGTTCAATACTTAGGGTAGATAGGTCATAATATAATAGTTATTTTTTACTTTTTACAGGTTTTTTATTGTTCATTTTTTGCTAGTCGGGGGTTTTTTAAATTTTTAATTTAATTTTTTTATTTCATGCTTTTTATAGGGGTACCTTAAGTATAATAGCTAATTTATTATTTAACTAGCGACCCGCCCCGGCTTCGCACGGGTGCAATGCTGATACTAAATTAAATACACTACAGAAAAACTATGAACGTTGTATATAAAAACATAGCGGCCTCCCCGCACTCCCCCGTCCGACCGGTACCGCCCGCCGCAAACGCAAATTTTAAATTTGTAATATCTCCGAAAATATTTGTTTAATTTACATGCTGTAAGGAACCATATTGATCTATATTAATTGCACACTGTATTTAAGGTACTTAATTCGATAAGGATTAATGCCGTATTGCTTAAAATAGCTTCGTAAATAAGCCATTTTTTCACGTAAAAAGTAAACAATAAAAATGGTTAATGTGGGTTATCCCTAAAAGATAAACATATACCATCGCGGACTTTTTTGTAGACCTTTTTATGGTTTACAATACTGTAGTACATTAATTTGATCTAACTCGTAGGGTTTAGGCAGCGTTTTTGCTAAATTGCTAAATAAGCCCAAAAAAATAGGTTAATTTACGACATCACGTTAGAAACCTCTAAAATTAGCAATGTTGCCTTAGTATATGATGCATGTATTATACATATAAACCTTCCTCTTGAATCACTCTATCTATTGGAAAAAACCGCATCAAAATACGTTGCGTAGTTTTAAAGATTTAAGCGCACATAGGGATATAGGGAAAGAAAAGGCGACTTTGTTTTATACTATGTAGTGATGATATACATATAAACCTTCCTCTTGAATCACTCTATCTATTGGAAAAAACCGCATCAAAATACGTTGCGTAGTTTTAAAGATTTAAGCGCACATAGGGATATAGGGAAAGAAAAGGCGACTTTGTTTTATACTATGTAGTGATATCAACATACGTATAGTCAATCAACAATTATTCAAAGCTAATGCGAATTGCGCGGAGTATGGTTACAGAATTAGAAATACATTCCACTCCTGATATCTTTCGAATGGGTAAACCGATTTTCATAAAAAATATGGTATCGTGATGTATAGGTTATGCCCTTTCATTTGATACCCAACACGGGTATATTTGAACACATTCAATTTTTCATCACCACTTTCACCCCTCATATCTTTGAAATGGCTTAACCGATTTTTATAAAACATAGCTAAGAACACTCTCCCCTAACCCATCTTTCAAACAAAAGAAACAGAATCAAAATCGGTTCATCCGTTTGGGCGCTACGATGCCACAGACAGACTTACAAACACACACACAAACACACACACAAACACACACACACACACACACATACACACACACAAACACACACACACACACACACATACACACACACACACACACACACACACACACACACACACACACACACACACACACACACACACACACACGTCAAACTTATAACACCCCGTTCGGGTTTCCGTCGGGGGTTAAAAACACATTCGAATCGTAACATGTACTTACGAAGCCGCGCGGACGCATAAATAGGGTCATTTCGCCTGTTCGCGTCCACTTAGCGCAGTTGGCAAGTTTGACGGAGAAAATAAAAATGTACCAGTACTAATTTCAATTAAAAGTTTATTTAATCTGTTCATAATATTAGTCTAGTTTAAGGTAACCTTTAGTTTTATTCGAAATATCTTGTAGTTTTTTTTCTAAAAATACAAACTTCAGAAATAGGCGATTTACCCAGTTCGCGTCCATAAAATCCAATTTGCGTCCACCTGCTGGACCAGTTCGCGTCCACTGGAAATTTGAATTTTTCACAGGAAATTTGAATTTTTCACTGGAAATTCACATTTGAAAATGTTAAGAAGCCATTTAACAACCTTGTTTTTTACCATCTACTCCTATTTTTCACGCGGAAATCTCTACGGTTACCACCCACCAGTGGGGGCGTTATGTTGGAATCGAACTGATTAAAACCGTACGCCATCTCGGGTTTTCTAACGCCAGGGTGTCGCCACCGCCACCTCAGCCTGCTTCTGCTAGGTTGACAGGTGGCTCCACGCGTCATCCCCAACCCTGCACTCATGGAGGACAAAGTTCGTTGAACGACCTCTGACGCCTGAGTCGCCTGCGCCTGTTGTGGTCGCCTCTCCCAGACCTTTTCCGTCGCCTCCTTCTCGAGCAAGACTTACTCGCAAAGTGAGGCAGCGGCATCGCCCGCCCGCTCTACAGCATCGCTGTGAGTCAGACTCTCAGTGAGAGGACTCGCACTTCGAGGGCCACCACGAGGGCTCGCCTCGACACCTCCTACGCCCTGCATTCTGCCAGTGTGTGCATCCCTAAGTTCTAACTTGCATCACAGTGATGACATTCAGCCGTTGGCAGGAGCCAACGGCTTCCTGATCAGACACAAGTGATCCCCGAAGTATGTGTTCATGGAGATCACCTGCGTCAGGTGTAACGAGAGGCTCCCGTATGGGCTCTCTAGCCAGTCCTTATGATGGTCACCTACTAAACCTAGCGCAGGTTCTGTGCCCGGTTTCTTTACTCCATCTGGTCTGCGCCCACTGATTTTGTCTTGTCCATATTGTCGTTTTGGGAATAGCATATTTGTCTTACCGATTTCTGCTTCTCTCGAATTTCACTCAATGCTTTCCTTAAATCGTCTTCTGTGTATGTTCTTTATCCTTCTTTCTTATATTAGCAGTAGGAAATTAATTTTAATAATGGACGCGATTTGTTCTTGTCATTATTCCCTGCAGGTATAGTTTGCGTCCATTGCGGACGCAATCTGGAAGTTCTATAAATTCAGTGTAGTAATTCGCGTCCACCTTATTTTAATTGGTAATTATATAAAAAAATTGCAAATTCATAATGAATATAGTTCCTTTTATCATTATCGACGTCTAGAAACAGCTATGTATTCAAAATACACATAAAACAATAAAAGACTTGCCTTCAAACGCACCGCGAATATAGTTCCTTTTATCATTATCGACGTCTAGAAACAGCTATGTATTCAAAATACACATAAAACAATAAAAGACTTGCCTTCAAACGCACCGCTGTCCACTACCTTTTTTCTTAAAATTTCGCGGATTCGCGCTCTCTCGTTGAACAGCCGTCACTAACTATTTTTTTACACAGGATTGGTTGGGCGCACAGAACTTTTACCTATGCGTACGTGGCTCTTATACAATGAGGTATTGGTGGTAATGACTTTTCGACTAATCGATGTGTTAGTATACTTAATTTCGAGAGTTTTCAAAGAGAGGTCCGTAAAATGGACGCGAATAGGGCGATGGACGCGAACAGGCGAACTTACCCTACGATACCTATCGCCAATTTCGTGTCTGAACGAGTTTTCAATGGAGTCTGTTTAAATCTAACATGAGATATTTAGACATTTAATACATTTATCATCATTTCAGCGACCCTAAACGTAACATATAGCGTGTTAGGTATCATTACATTCTTTTGTTTAAACGTAAACATTTTAGTACGGGAGGTAGCGTTAATTTTTTTTGGCAAGCGATAGCGAGTTGATATTCTCCACGATAATAGATCTTTATTGATACATACCAGAATTGACCGTCAGAACCCGCACCCGCGGAGCAGTCGAAGGTGACACCATGGTAAAGTTGTCAAAAAAAATTACGCTCCGAGCAATCATTTGACACGTGAAACTTTATATGGTGATTCCTGAGGTCATTTTCAACTGAGAAATAACCGTCAGATGTTGTGTAGAGTAGTGGTTATACGTCAGTCGCGTATATATTGGACCAGTGCCGATAGTCTTTGAGACAAAATAAATTTATAGTAGGATGAAACCTGTTGGAAAAGGATCAGAATATAACAAAAATGAAAGGAAAAATAAATTACGGGTGATCTGAGGTCGGGAAGTGGGGAGGGGGGTGAGTTTTAAGGGTAAAAACGGTTTATCTCGATTTCTGGCAAAACTACAAGTCCTATGGAAAAAATGGCTAAATACAAAAATATTAATTTCGAATTCGAGTTTTTCTTCTTTGCATTTTCTGAGAAAATTTACCATAGCAATGTATATGTATTTTTACATTATCAGAAAGAAGAGATTTCAGAGAACAAAAAACTCTCTGACTTTTTTTAAAAAGCTGATATTTTGGCGTGAGAATTTTCGATTGAAAATTAGGGTGGTTTTTCGATATTTAATCAAAATAAGCTGAAAAAAAGAGTATTTCAAATAAAAAAAAATACAGTGTCTGTAGGACATAAAAAGCTAAGTTTTCACCAAATTTCGTGGAAAACAAATTTGTTTTGCTTAAGATAAAAATAAAAAACCAAAAACTTGATTATTTGAATTTTTCACATACATTTTGAGGTTATGTGAAAAAAGTGTAAATGAAAAGTTGTAGGTCTCTTTATTACCTACAACTTTGTCATTTGACTTTTTTCCATAGGACTTGTAGTTTTGCCAGAAATCGAGATAAACCGTTTTTACCCTTAAAACTCACCCCCCTCCCCACTTCCCGACCTCAGATCACCCGTAATTTATTTTTCCTTTCATTTTTGTCATATTCTGATCCTTTTCCAACAGGTTTCATCCTACTATAAATTTATTTTGTCTCAAAGACTATCGGCACTGGTCTAATATATACGCGACTGACGTATAACCACTACTCTACACCACATCTGACGGTTATTTCTCAGTTGAAAATGACCTCAGGAATCACCATATAAAGTTTCACGTGTCAAATGATTGCTCGGAGCGTAATTTTTTTTGACAACTTTACCATGGTGTCACCTTCGACTAGACCGCTACCAGACCGGTTGACGGTCAACTCTGTTATGTATTAATAAAGCTCTATTATCGTGGAGAATATCAACTGGCTATCGATTGCTTGTTAGAATTAACGCTACCTCCCGTACTATTTGGTTTAGACACATTTTCCAAATTAAAACGTAACATAGGTACCTACAGCGGTTTAATTTATCATCGTAGCTCGTTAGGTACACGTAACATATAACGTTGTAATCGTAGTATTGAAATATTATTGCTATTTCGTCGTAACATAGGTATAACCATGGACCTAGGAATAACTATGGACGGAGCCATGGGAACAAAAAAGTGACGCTGCATAGTCAGCCAACTTTCGTATACGTATACAGTCGCCACGCACACTCTCACATCATAGTCAGCCACTTCGCGGCAAACGTCGGCCGAATCGGTCGATCTGTCAGTTTAAGCGGGAAGAAAAAAAATCAAATACAACATGCCTTGTGCAGTGAAATGGTGTGAAAACCGTAGTGACAGGAAGAAAATAAATCCAGGGATCACATTTCACAGGTTAATCAATATTTCAATCACTTAATGTTTATCTAATAATTATACATAAATGTTCATTCAATATTTCAAAACAAAATTCAATTGTTCGGTACAAAACCAGTGATCCCAACATAAAAGTGTGCAAATTTCCCCATATTTTGGGGAAATCTATAAATTGTGTGACTTTATGATGAAATAGCATAAACTATTTATTAGTAGTGATAACCGTAGTGATTTAACTTCTTTTTAATAAATACATGGGATTAGAAATCGCAAAAATACAAAATTGTAACTAATATGAATTTTTTTACTTTTTTTGTTAATTAGGTACCTAGTTTAATCGTGTGAATATTCCCCACGGTTACCATCCATGTAAGTTTTATTTTTATATAGGTATAATGAAAAAAATAATGTAAAAAATAACTAAAATATTATTTTCATTAATTTATGATAAAATAATATTTTTAATAAAAATGCACGAATCACCTTTAATGATTGTTCATTTATATATTTTAAAATTTACCAAATAATTCTCCCTATTCCTCAACTAAAATAATAAAAAATGGGGAAATTTAGGTAAAACCTCGCATCCCTACAATTTACTCACACAATGATTGATGCCCGCCATTTTGTGACACAGACTAGTTACTCTAGGCACTCCGTCCATACTTTTCCTAAGTCTATGGGTATAACGCGAAATAGTCCAATAATCATAACAGTTAGAAAGATTGTTCTAAGGAACAATTCTATCAAGCATCATACTTTATCATCATAATTATTTCTATAATAATTATACAGGTCCTTCGACATTATCAAACTACATTTAGTTTTCTCACAAAATAGCAAGTAGGTATTTCTTCATTTTGATTTCGTTCATTTTAGTGATACCTCCTTCAAAACATACCAATAATTTCTACCAAATTTGGTAGTATTTTCGGTAGGTTGTCAAACTTTATTTTCTACCATTTATAGATAAAGTCAAGTAGTTTTCACACATTAAACAACATTTTGACATATGAACAGTGGTTCTTATTCACAATATTATTAAATAAACAGTGTTATTTAATATTTTCCTTATATCATTATTGTAAATTTAAAATTTGATCATCATGAGTGAAGCAATGGCAGCCCATCATGAATCCAAGCGTAACATTGCCTTCAAAAGGTTGACAGATGCTGTTACTTGCGCTCGTAATTGTTTAAAGGACCCTATAGTCTCCTACGTCGAATCGAAACATGGTGTTCGAGGTTAGAATCCCTTATGGATACATTTAATGACTCTCATATCAAGCTTGTGAGTGAGTACAAGGGTCTAGGTAATGAGGAATGTATTCTCACACAAACCACTTATCAAGAACAAGCAGATGACATGTATTTTGAAGTTCTTGAAATTTAACGTAAACTTTTTCCTAAAATTAGTACAGAGGTCAAGCCCTCTACATCCTCATCATCATGTGATCATAAGAAGCAGGCTAAATTGCCACCTATCAAATTACCCAGTTTCTCAGGTCAACTTAAAGACTTTCCAGGTTACATTGACTTGTTTAACACTTAGTTCACAACAGAACTGATTTATCAAATGTTGAGAAGTTTCAATATCTTCTCACTTCCCTCTCTGAGGCACCAGTGAATCTTATCAGGGCTTATCCCATTTCAGATTCTAATTATATCAGTGCATATGAAGCACTCGTAGACTCATATTTAAATTAGTCATATTTAAGATTACATTTCGAATAAAGTTAATTTCATGTCAATTTAAAAAGTTGTCTGTGTTTTATTCCATTTCAAAATTCTATACCTCTAAAAACACCCGTTACTAGTAGTACTAATTCAGTTAATACGATAGCTAATAATAACTTGATATGATACTAAGGCGGCACGAAGTTTGCCATGACAGCTAGTACTCGTATATAATATTAAGTACTAGCTTTTGCCCGCGGCTTCGCTCGCGTGGATGTCGGTTATCGCGACAAAACATAGCCTATGTCCATTCTCAAGGTCTAATCTACTCCTATACCAAATTTCATCAAAATCGGTTCAGCGGTTCAGGCGTGAAAGCGTAACAGACAGAGAGAGTTAATTTCGCATTTATAATATTAGTATGGATAATATGTAGTAGGATATGTTAATGGCGAATACGTCTACATTTGATATTACTAGTTACAGCCTTCAATTGAACAATAATCGCTATAATAAATTGTGTTGTAATAATCGACAGCAAAATTCGTTACAGCATCAACTGACATAATTGATTTAAATTTGTATATTTTCTTTATAAGACTACTTAGTACTTATAGTTGATTCACTCGCGTGAAATTCGCTTTTATTTATCGAATATTTCTTTACACACTGTATGGGGCTCAGGCTAACCTCACCTGCAAGCCGGTAATCTACTGAATGATGGACAAGGCTTTCCTTCGAAGTCCGTCGGTCAGACCGTCGCATGCCAATTACTCCCGTGAAAACCAAGATTAACCAAAATATGGAAAGAGAGAAATAGGAGAAAGGACCTCCGGGTCCTAAGTAGGTACTTCGGATCGTTATCGTAGAATAGTCTTAGCATTAGAAGTATCAGCACGGCATAGTAATTATTCTTGAAATTTTTGTTTAGTAACTCTACGATGTGGCAAATCATCGCCTGTTTGTTGGCAGCTCTTACAATGTGGCTAAGTGTCATATTCCTCATGCGCTACCTCCTCAAGCTACTTTTAATGTACAAGGTAAGTAGGTACTACTAAACTGTATCACATACTGTACAGCCTACAGTGTCTAACCCCGGGGCTGTCAACCACAACAGCTTTCAGTCTTTACTTTGCCAATTGTTCTTACATTCTTACATTTTTCTTTATTTAACTACACAATTTGTCCTACCTTCGACTTCCCCTGTGTATTATAAAAGCTCTATCTATAGGCTTGGGAAGCGTTCTTCAGTAGCGGAAAAACAATCATTGTGTTTCAACACTAGACTCATTAAATAAACGTCCTACAAGTGTTTTAGCACGGAGGGGTGAGGTCCATGGTTGCCACCCCCTATGATATCGACGTGTAATGACCTCTTCCCCACTGCACATCGATGTTAAAATCGTGCGTACCATGAAACGTTGTACAGTAATGAAATAATTGCCAATTACGCGTCGGTGTAGATGTAGATTAGGTCTATTAAATAATACAGATACCTACATACAGTTAAGCCTCGTACCCATTCGGGTAGTCAATGACTGCATGTTTCCTACAATCCATTATTGGTAATACTTTCATCATTGTTTTCATACATGCTCTTGCTGGACTCTTCCTCATCTTTGTTAGGTGTCCTAATGATTTTTATCATTGTGTGACGAAAGCCTGCATAATGACTAGCCAGTTAGGACGACGCGGCAACGCGATGCCTAAATAATGTATTGTAATGTAGTTTAAGAGAAATTGTATGAATATTTGAATTGCACGAGTTAGTATGAAGTCTTATTGAGCTGGTAGGTAGGCAGGCAATTGACGATGATGACGGAAACCATACCAAAAGTTTTGAAATTTGACTTATGTATTTATGTTTTCTATAGGGTTGGATGTACGAATCTCGTGCCCCAGGAGCGAAGATATCAACAAAGTCTATGCTTTGGATCAGCGTAGTGAAAGTGCTCTCAGGTTGGAACAAACCTAAGTTATACAGTTTCCAAGGATCACTGCCAAGATTGCCATTACCGGCCGTCAAGGACACTATGAAGCGAGTAAGTTAATAGTAAAAAAAAGAAAAATGTTGCAAGATTTTTTTTGCTACCTCTGGGTGAATCCTCTTTCAGATATACCTAGTCTTTAAAATAAACAAATTATTCTTCACCTGAGCACCAATTCCCGGTGCAGATCAACCAAAATCTTCAGTCTGGCGCAGGCGTTCCTCCTTTAGTTAAGAGGTGAGACGGTCTGCGCTCGCGTAAAAACCAATATAAACCAAATAATAGAAAGGAGGAATAGGACAGCGAATATCGGGCTGATGCAGCCGGAAATGGCGCTCGAAAGAAAAAGAAAATTAGGTGATTATTAAAATAAAACATTTTACAATTTGAGTCTTGAAACTTTAATCAGTTTTTGTACACTAATTGATTTATCTCTGTATCTATCATCTATCTATATATATTTAATCCAAAAAATCCTTTACTTGTTCAATCTGGTTTTATTAAGACTTTTGCATTATTTTGGCTATCGGTCACTGTCAATCTCTAATCCGTCGATAAGTTTCTGGGATCACAGTGCAACGCATTGCATTATTAAAGGCTCCATAATATCATATTGCAATCTATTATCGGCTTCGCTTGATAATAAAATCGAAAAACATAAACTATTAATCCAATTGCAGCGAAATCTAACGTGTCTAAGCCTTAATTATTGAATTGTATGCTTCTTACTTCAAAAGTAAAGAAATAACCATATACATTTTCTGGCCTATATCGATCCTTTTAGTGGTAATAATATTTATAATTATCTTATCTTATTTTGCCCCTTCTGTGGTGAATTAAAAAAAAACCTTTTCACTTGAAGCTTACCTATGCTTACCTACAACATGAAGGCATCTACTGCCGAAATTTCAATCATTTGTTTGTTGCTTCATCTGTTTGGGCTCAAACCCTGCGTTGATGAATCAGTCAATTATATTCAAAAGGTATGTTTCTATGAGGTAACATCTAGACACAAGAAATCTATTTGAAAAGATCATCAGGAAAGCAAACACCACTCAGATTACCATACCCCAATTAGATTATTAGTATTAAATTATTAGACTAAAATAATATCCATAATTTAATTTACATACATAAACCAAATCAATTAAAAATTAAGCGTCTTGAATTAGACTCAGTAAGCACTAAATATAAAAACTATAGTTGAGTCAATTTAATAGGCCACATTTGACGTTTGTCAGTTTTATATTCATAATGAGGTGACCTGTTAAAAAAGGTCGATTAAAACGAATGATCGATACGGACTTGAAAGATAATGTGAATTTTTAAAATCCTCAGGTGAATCCCTGTCTCATTATTATTTTTTCTTTCGTAAATTTAAGGAGCATAATAAGACAAGTACATGATCTATACTTACAATAAAACTGTAGAGAGGTCAATTCTGTTCATTGAATATATTTACAAAATAACTATTGGGGGATGATTGGTGATCGATACTAATGCAAAAAATGCAATCAGTAATTTTTTTTGTCACAACGTGGTTATTAATTTTATGATGATATTTCTTCACAAGTAATCATTGCATTCGATTCTACTTATCAGCTTTCGATTTTTAGAGTAACATGCCTAATGTTTAAAAAGAAAAAGGATTAACTGACAGAACATTGTAATGACAAGGTAATGACGTTCAGTTCTATAAATCAGGAATTGTTTATTATGTTTAGAATGGTTTATTGGTGAAAGCAAAACGTAAAATTACTTGTATCTGTCATTATTACAATAAATATGTAATAGTAATTGAAAAAAGTTAAGCAATTGTGCAGTTCTAACAAAACGAAAAATATATAATTTGATGCCCACCGCGGCGCGTCGCGTAAAAGGTTGCGATGTTGAATTTTGATGAATTGTCAAATGTGGCCTATTAAATTGACTCCACTATAATGAGCAAACCACACATTTGGTAGTGCGTTTAAGTAACCTTGCGTTATTTCGGTTGAGTCCGCGTGAAAATTTCAGTCCCCGCCACCTGAGACATATTTTCGGCATAAAACCTATTTGCTAAATATTACAGATAATAATTTATTTTTTAACAAGCCGTTTTTTAACAAGAAAGGTCTATTAAAGTAGTCAGATATTAAATATTAACTAAAAAACTGAAACGAGGGTGGGTCGCTATTATTACTATAAAATCACATGTTGATTTAACAACTTGTTTACGTACATATCTTATCAATAATGTCCTTATCTGTGTTCATCGAAGAGATAACATAGAAGATGTAATGTCAAAATTTGTGTTTGGATATCAATTCTGTTAATTCCCATCTAAGTGTCTAAACACACTGTCGAAGTTACGCGACCGAAATCCCGCGGCTGATTTTACATTTCGACGTATTCGGCTGGTATGACACACCTTATTTGCCGAACTTACGCGGCAGAACTTCCCGCCCAGAGATCTTCGTCGGCAATCGAACCGAACTTCGGTCACATATAATGTGTGTAATCGTCAGTAATTCAAATAGCATTGCAGGCGTAATTGTGCTGAACTTCAGTCAGGTAACTTCGGCATAGTGTTTTTTTAAAAACTAAGGCGTCACTGGTTGGGCGAATTTTGCGGCTTTATATCTCAATGTCTTAGTCACGGTAAAATTGCATTGCATTGCGTATAAGCTAATTTACACCTAGTACGTTGTGCTACTGGTTGTGGGATAAATTCATAACATTTTCAATGGTTGTCTCCCCGATGTCGTATGATGATCAATCATTGTCCTAATGGGTCTAAAATGGGTGCTCGGCAGTCAGACGGTCCCTACGGCTTAAAATTACGCCAAATAGAATTCAATAGTACATAAACCTTGGTTCTGAGCTGAAAGCCTCTGATGCTGAGAGTGTTGTAACAGCAAAATCGTCATTATTGTTGATTCATGGTGAATGAGGTCTATAATGTTTTCTTTTTTCAGTACCTAGCTAGTGTTCGGCCGCTCCTGGATAATGATAACTATAAACGGGTGACAGAACTGGCCAAGGAATTTGAAGAAACTATAGCTGTTAAACTGCAGAGATATCTTGTACTGAAATCATGGTAATTAATTATATCTTGAAAATTTTATACGGAGTTTTGATGTATTAAAGTATAGAATGTCTTAGAAGTTGTACGGAAACTAGTGTCACTAAACATAACACTTTCACGTGTCACAGAATAATAATTACTTAATTTTCAACACAGAACAAGCCTAAAAGTGTCAAAATCATTAAGTAACCAAGCTCCTTACGAATGATATTGAACGTCTTCATCTGAATAGCATAGAGGTGCTTCCTATTTATATTACAGCCCGTGTATGACACTATAACAAATTCCTTATCACAATTTTTCTGAATTTGCAAATATAACCTCTAAATTGAGAAACCAATAAAGAATAAAATCGGTTGCATTTTTTGCTCTCCAGCTGGACAATAAGTAAATAATTTTCTTCTTAGCTTCTATTAGTTGGCTCTTAGTGAAACCAGTTTTATATGTATATGTGTTTCTCCTTGAAGCAACAGAACTGTCAAGGTGGACTAACCAAGAAATTAGATGCAAGAAATCGTATAGCTAATTAAGGAGGTGTACCATGAAATGTACATCCGAAATTTACGGGCGAAAGTTACGGCCGATGACGTTACGTGACACTTCATTAGCTAAAAATCCTATCCAAAGAAATCGAAGTAACTTCATGGTAACTAAATCCTACGTTTTTGATTCGTGCGAGCCCGAAATTTCCAATGAAACGAGTCATGGTAGTTCGTTTGATTTTAAGAGTGGGCAGGCACCGCGATAAGGTACATTTAAATTGCAACATACTAACTATTTGATCAGCCTGAGAGCCTTAATGCCCCTTCGAGGTGTTAAACGAATTTTTCGTTCATACTGTTGATTAATGGCACCTACACCCAACTGACATCCTAACAACCTAAATCTACAGCATTGCTTTAATCACAGGTGGTCAAGCAACTACGTATCGGATTGGTGGGAGGAATACGTGTATCTTCGCGGTCGTTCACCCCTGATGGTTAACTCCAATTTCTATGGCACAGACGCCATACTCCTGCGACCGACAACCAACCAGGCAGCCCGTGCAAGTGTCATCATCCACCTATGCCTCCAGTTCAGAAGACTTATTGACAGACAGGAGCTTGAACCAGTATGTTAATGTTCTTAACCCTATCTAGTGTATTGATTTTTTTTTACAAACTAATGTCTTATTGCTAACTTAATTAACTATAATTAAGTAGCAACTCAGACTATCAACCCCTCTCTCAACGTATCCGACGCAAAGATGGCCATTACGCTTGCCGCATTGCCGCGTTGAATGGCGATGGCCAACCTTTGCGCCAGATACGAACCAGAGCGGGAGTCGCCTGTCTTGTCCCTCAACCTACGCCCCAGTTCGCTCAATAGGTTTTTGGCGTCGGCACCCCAACTAACCATTGTCTCAACCGCAAATGGAACAAATAGATATTGCTCTGACAAGGCCGCATACTTGGTTCGTTTTTTGTTTGGTTGATTCCACTTGAGTGAAAAAAGTACAATTCAAGAATCTTATTTCACTTCGCAACTTTTCACCTAAGTGATGTCACTCAGTTCACCTTGAAATTGAATCACCTATACTTTGTCCCCCATGTAGTATAATCGAAAATGAATCTCGATTTTCGATTATCGTTCCCGTAGAATATGGAATCGATAATTACAAAAACACAAAAACATTTGTTTTTTATTATTTTAGGTAACCTACTTCAGGATGACAAAAGAGAATAATTTTTATGGTATAGTATTTATGTTTTGTATCATACTTAGCTAATTATATCACAAAAATTTTCGTAGTGTGAGTACCTACTTAATAATTGAAATAAATTAATTTAAATTCGATTAATTTGTGTATAGTCAATTGTGCTATATTCTTGCAAGACGCTTCACTGTGACAAGAGGGCGGTGCTTGTCCATGTAGTACGTTATTTTTAGAGGTATTATTTTTTATTTAAAAATACGATACTTCACAGACATGAACTGTCATTATTATCATCCTAAATTAGACAGAGTATAGGCGAACACATGTGACTCTATGTATGATTCAAGTGGATTTTAATCATCCAAATTTTGGTAGACATGCTGAAAAAACTACGTAGGTAATAGTAATATTTGGGTGCGGGCCGGTACCTCCACGCGGTGCACCCGGGCAACGGAGGCGAGCAGCGCCTCCCACTCGCCACGGGAGACGCTGCTGCCTGCGGCCAATCCGGCCGGGGTGGGAGTGGCCCTCTAGAGGGCTGTTACGAGGCTCTCCACGTGTCTCTCTGACTAGCAGAGGGTACAGTTGGGAGCGAGCGAAGGGCGATCTGATTGTCCGTGCGCCGACGGTTGGGTGACAGGACGGCCGCCTGTCACCCTACACCCCCCCGTCGGTGAAGTGGCGCGATGGTCGAGGGGGATATCTTAAAATCGTAGATGCCCCGGGGTCAGCTAGGGTGCGAGGGATATGCCTATTGGGTAACCTTACACCCCGGTAATTAAACCCGAGACATTGGCCATCGGGGGTGGTATCCATGGGGATTCCCGCATGATAAAAGAAAAGCTTATAGTAATATTTAGATGTTATGCCTTACATTGTAAACACACTAGGCATCAGGCGTCAGCGACAGACGTCGACGAGACACGGCGACAACTAGACGCGCATCTAGACGCCGAGCTGACGCTGACGCCTGTCGCCCAGTGTGCGCCCGGGGTTAAGCAGCTTCAGTCGAATTCGTGCATTTATAATTCTAGTCAATTCATAATTATCAATTTCTACGTCGCTGTGAAAAAATATATTTTATGCACTGTTTAACACTATCTATTATAGAACACTGAAAGAATGCGTTCCTGACAGGTCGTGAGCGAACGGGCGATGTAACTTTGAACTGGTGTACAATTTACGGCAAAATTTTAAATATCGTTTATTGACCTTATTAACGAATGATAACATTAAAAATTTAATTACTGTGCCAATTTACAATACACAATTATAATTAATTAAAAATATAAAATCAATAGTTTTTAAAAGTCATACCACGTCAAACTGCGCTGTTTCAAGGTTATGTCAACTGTTCCCTTCATAGTGATGAGACAAAATAACAAGGCAATTGTAACCGCATATTTTAGTTATCTTAATAATAATAATCTGTTGGTTGAAAAATATAAAATAGAACTTAATAATTTTATAATACGTAATTTTGTAATAAGCCCCTATACCCAATCTAATAGAAAGAATGAATCATATTTTTATAATGAATGAAATGAATATGATTTTTTTTTATTATTATTTCAGGTAATAACCCATCATTACAATTAATAATCACATAAAATTAAATAAGAATAAACAAAATTATAAATTAAAAATTGGAAAACAAATAGGGCAGATAAAATCAAATTGTCACAATTGCTGGCTGTGATTATTATTATGTTATTGTAAGTTGGGAACAGGTTTAGAGAACGGTTCTAGGTACAAGTTATTTATTGTACATAACTATTCATGACGAATTGACATGTGTCAGGAACGCATACTCTCAGCGGCCAAACAATACTGTACCTAAAGATTTAGAGGGTATTTTCTTGAAACGTCAATAATAGTAAAATAAAAGGAAGCAATAATACGCAGCTTATTATATTATTACACGAAACAGTGTCGCTAAGTTCACATTGTACATATATACAAAAATAATAACACAATTAGTAGTATTTTTAAATTGTATGCGCCCGGAATACTATTTTTTAACATGTTTGATAGTTATTACAAACATACATAATTATTCGAAATGGATGATCATTACTGGCGTTACAAAACTTGGAACATAATAATTGATGAACTTTTATAAATGTTGATACATTTTTTATATATAGGTCACGTCAATTTGACTTCACCTCGCCTGATGGTAAGCTGAAGGTAAAGTCTCAGGAAATGTTTTACATATATTTTATAATGATTTTTCACTCGTCAATGGTGGAAATTCTCAAAATCCTTTCTGAGCTCTTAGGCCAGGGAAGGAACCTACTGTCCTAATTTTGTAGTTCCACAAGTAGCGTCGACATTTCGAACGACCTTGATCCTTGTCTAATAATATGAAGTGTAGTCGCCTCACAACCTAAACTAAAGGTTTCTAAAACCAATACTAAAAGACACGGGGCTTGATGAAACACTAACAATACTATAGACTATTATAATGACTTGATCAACAATTAAATGATGTGAGTAAATTAATACAGCACACAGACATATGTAAATGCAGCCATTGTATGGAACGCGAACGGTCGATTGAAGATAATGAGTTTCGTTTAAGCAACGGTTATGTATCACATCAGGTTATTTCGTAAAGTAAAACAGAGCTCGTAGAATGAAACAAACTCGCTTTAGGTACACCTTTCCTGCCACCGACATACTGCATTAAGCCGGAATTGAACCCGCGACCTGTGACTTAACAGTCGAACGCACTAGCGCCGCTGTGGCATACAAGTCGTCACTTATTTTTGTGTTCGTTTTATTATATTTTTGTACCTCAGAAGTCTACATCGACGGTTCCTAACAGGGATGTTGCGAACATTCGCATCCGCATCCGCAAATGCGGAACTTCCGCATAGAATTGGACATCTGCATCCGCATCCGCATTAATCAATGCGGATTTTCATGCGGTTGCGGATATCATGTAAGTAGCGATAAGAAAAATTGGGCGGGCCCGGCGACTGGCGTGTGGCCGGTCGCACGTGACAACGAACAATGGGAGCGAAGAAATTAGTGAGAAGATTCGACATGTTTGCTGTGGTGCATCATTTGTTTCTTGTGAATAAATAATTACGTGTTTGTTTGCGCTGTGGACTACTTGTAATCATTGTGTGTACACTGTGTACCTAAATAAGAGTTTACAAAATAAGTGTTTATGGGTGAACTTTAAATTATTTAAACTAGTATAAGATCGCAAGGTAAATTCTATTATGTTAAACCTGTAATACGTTTTATTGTAAGTAAAAAATATCGTTCTATGACCACAATTCTTTATTTTTCCAGTGTGGTTCCCGTTATTGAATGATATATTATCAAACTAGTTTCTTAACAATGTCACCACCGACTCAAAGTAATATATTGAATTATTATGAACCAAATAAAGAGGACCAGAAATAAAGCTAAAAATGTTAATAATTAAGTTATCATTGTTTTAATTTTTCATTAATAGACTTTATTACATAATATCTTAAACATCCGCATCCGCGGATGTGAGCTTTCAAAAATCCGCATCCGCATTCGCATCTGCGGATGTGAAAAAATCAGCATCCGCAACATCCCTGGTCCCTAAGTAGGTACAAATCCCTAATTCAAAACACAAAATTTACCGCAGAGCATTTTAAAGTTTAAAAAAACTTGTTTAAGACTAAAACGCTTTTCAATTCGATTGGAAAAAGTGAATAAGAATAGTTTTTCATAGAATTTAAAACGCTTGTGTTTCACTTAACGTAAGGTCATAACATGTGGTAATGTGATATATTTTATAAAAAAAGTCATTAAAAGCAATATTTAGTGTATAATTTGTCACCGAATTATACTTAACTGACCAATTTTTTTAACGAAAAGATTGTCTAGAGGGGTATTCTGAAGGTCATGATAATAACACCTGCAAGTCCCGTATCTACCACTTAGGTGATTGTAGGTACTTAGGAACCCTCGATATCAAGTATGTTAATTTGTCCTCAGATCATGCTACAAAACATGGTACCCTTATGTTCATGGCAATACGAGCGGTTGTTCAATACGGTTCGCGTACCCGGCGTCGAGAGAGACAAGATCGTGCATTATCAAGACTCTACCCACATCACGGTGTACCACAAGGGCCGATATTTCAAAGTGCTAGTATACTCGAGAGGACGCATCTTAAAGCCGGCGGAGATTCAAGTGTGAGTACCTATTCGTAATACTTTTAACTGTCTTTCTTTTTGGCCTGTTTACCATAATTATATTCACGAGCATTATTATAAAGCAGCTGTTGCTCACGGTTTAAGCGCGTGGTATTCTGTTCCCGTTCCCGCTTCCCATGAGAACCTATTCGAGATAAATGAGATAATATAATATTGTTGCGTGAATTTTTTTTCCGTGCGAAGCTGAGATAACTATAGCATAAACATGCATATAATTTTTGTGAATTGACAGCTTTTTTGATTTTGAGATCAGACCGCTTCTTAATAAAGGGAATTTCAAAATGAACATATTTTCCGCTATAAACGAACGCCCTGTTAAAGTATTTATGTAACAATAACAATGTAAGGCCAGCAATCAGGTAAAATTGACGCTCCCTATTGAACTTCCTATTTACGAATATGACCATTAACTATGATATACGCACGGTGGCCAATGTCACTCTATCCACGCAGTGCGACCTTTGGCCAGACCAGTTTCTAGGTTATCTTATTAACGCTAAGTTCGAAATTGTGCGCACACCCAACAGTGTATAAACTCTCCGATTTGTGTGGAATCTATTGCAGCCAACAAGGTAAGGTTCGCACATGTCAGGCCAGGGAAGGCAAATGTAGAACAATAATATTGTCTTGTACGATGTTGTACAGGACTTTTTTTATAAATCTAGTCATTTATAAAATAAATTAAAACTTATCTGCTTTCTCTGCTTTTCTTCTGTGCCACGCGGGTATACCCGGTAGATACCCTGTCCCCAAGAACTAGGCTGAAATAATTTTTAAAATCACACATAGCTGCAGAGATTAGCATGTTCGTTCAAACTAACTTTATAATTATTAGTGTAGATATGGTATAGATAAAATACTGCGCGCGTGCGGTTAATCGGTAAGGGAAATATGCCGTGCGTTTCATTTTGACCTAATTTTTTTCTGATTGAGTATATTTAAGATGAGTGATATCATAATTATTCTGTTTTACTTCTGTTCTTGCAGATATTTAGTGCACGAACCGTCATTTTTCGATACTTTTTTTTTTCTCCTACTTTGGCAAATATTGTATGAATGCCAGTGTCAAGTAAATTAATAAATCAAGTTAGAATTAATTACAAATGCAATAAGTTGCAGCGTTTTCGTCATTTAGTCATAGTCAAGGTCAGTCATAGTCTTACCCCAGTAAAATAGTGGAGACTTTACTAGAGGCTTCTATGGAGTTTTGGAATCAACGTTGAAAAGCACAATTCACGGTAATATACCACTTTCCCGAACTCGTGCACCTTGCACAAGATGTTATGTTTAAAAATCCACCGTTTTTACACATAATAACTATATTTTACACTAATTTTAGAAAATGATACAATGCCCCGATGTGTCTTTTTCAGCGTTGGCGCCAAAACTCTCTTCGATACTTATTTGGCTTCGGTGGAACAGATAGCTAGTATAATTTTCTCGTACACAAAAAAGGCTACGGCCACGAGTTGTCGAATCTGGCTAACATAACATTTGCATTTGTTTGCCCTCTATTGTTAAATATTGACCTTACACGTTAGGCAAAGTTTATCTAATAGCTTAGGCTAAAGATATTAGAATATATAATAGATAAAATATATTTGAGACTAAAATTAAATTAAAACGACACGTCCTTAACTCTTTACCGTAATACACTATTTGCTTATTTAATACTAGCTGTTGCCCGCGGCTCCGCTCGCGTGGATCTCGCTTATTGCGTCCACTCCCACTCCCACTCCCGCTCCCCTCTCGCTCCCACTCCCGCTCCCACTCCCGATCCCACTCCCGCTCCCGATCCCATTCCCACTCTCGCTCCCGATCCCACTCTTACTCCCGCGCCCACTCCCGCTCCCGCTCCCACTCCCACTCGCCTAAACCTATTTCTTATGATAACTAATCTAAACTCAAAATCCCTTAAAACTAATAACACCACTATCCACTAATCCTACTGAACACCACTGTGGGTGACGTAATCTACGACAAACTTATTATTTGCGGTTATAGTGGAGTCAATTTAATAGGCCACATTTGACAATTCATCAAATTTCAACATCGCAACCTTTTAACCACGCGCCGCGGTGGGCATCAAATTATACAGGGTCTCCCGTAATGAATGGATAAACCGTAAACTGGAGATGCTCCGGATGTGAGGCTATAAGAAAATCATATCATTTTGCTAGGGTTGTCAACCATATGGTAATGGCATAGACTTTTATACTTTTTTAGTAATTTCTCTACTTTTTTTATTAATTCCGTAGCCATTTCTTCAAATTTAAGTATTTTCGTGAATTTTTTTTTGTATTATACTCTTAAAGACGTGTATCATTCACTTTTGATATGATTTTAGGTGTCCTTAACGCTAAACGTTAATAAAATAGTCATTTTAAGAGAATTTTTTAATTTATTTTTCTTAACATCAACTTTTGATCATCTACTGTGAAAAAAAAAAGTACGGCGCTATAGCTGCCCATGATCTTAATAAATTGTCTAGTATGTGTAGTTTCTAAAAAGGTATAACAATGTGTACTTTTAAAGCAACATTATGTTACTAGGAGCAAGGACGTTTATCAAGGTCAAAATTTAGATTTTCAAGTAATGTTAAAAATAGTTGTAAAACTCGCCTTAATGATTTTATTCTATCAAGATACTTTACAAAAAAACTAACAGGCCACTAACTAGGATATTCAGAATGAAACCAAGTTGTTAAAAAAAAAAGAATTTAGTTCCTCCAGTTTTTTTTGTTTTCATTAGTTTCGTCAATTTGTTACTGCTTTCTAATATCGGACTTTGATTTGCCTTGTGATTTGGACTTGTTAACGTGGTGATACTGACAACTTTGCAAACATTTACGGACTTCGTTTTCTGCTATCGACAATCGATATTATGCCTCAACAATACACGCCCGCCGAATACGCAAACATGCATTTCATTTACGGCGAATGTAATGGCAACGCCAATGGAGCTGCTAGTGTTTATCGCGAAAGATATCCAAATGCGCGACACCCTGATTACCGTGTTTTCATCAGAGTACATAATGCATTTATGGAAGGACGATTTCCTGGAAGTGGCATAGGCGGGACAAGCGCAGGACGACCTCAACGACACAATGCAGGCGAAGTACTAGAAATAGTCGAAGAGGACCCTGGTACGTCCATAAGTGCTATTTCACGGCGCACAGGTATACCTAAAACATCTGTACGCAGAATTTTAAAGAGGCACGAATTGTATCCCTATCATTACCAAAGGGTTCAAACATTAATGCCAAGGGACTGGGCTGCTAGAGTAACGTTTTGTTGCGGCAGATGAGAGAAGATTCTACCTATTTTGACAAAATTGCGTACGCGCATTCAAGTAGCAGCTCGTAAAATTGAAGAAGCTGGTTATGCGCGTCGGATAAAAAGATCTTTTATTAGGCGTTGCCGAGCATGCATTGCTGCCGGCGGAAGACATTTTGAACATTTAGTTTAAGTTTTTCATTAAATTCTTTTTTTTAAACAACTTGGTTTCATTCTGAACATCCTAGTTAGTGGCCTGTTAGTTTTTTTGTAAAGTATCTTGATAGAATAAAATCATTAAGGCGAGTTTTACAACTATTTTTAACATTACTTGAAAAATCTAAATTTTGACCTTTATAAACGTCCTTGCTCCTAGTAACATAATGTTGCTTTAAAAGTACACATTGTTATACCTTTTTAGAAACTACACATACTAGACAATTTATTAAGATCATGGGCAGCTATAGCGCCGTACTTTTTTTTTTCACAGTAGATGATCAAAAGTTGATGTTAAGAAAAATAAATTAAAAAATTCTCTTAAAATGACTATTTTATTAACGTTTAGCGTTAAGGACACCTAAAATCATATCAAAAGTGAATGATACACGTCTTTAAGAGTATAATACAAAAAAAATTTCAGGAAAATACTTAAATTTGAAGAAATGGCTACGGAATTAATAAAAAAAGTAGAGAAATTACTAAAAAAGTATAAAAGTCTATGCCATTACCATATGGTTGACAACCCTAGCAAAATGATATGATTTTCTTATAGCCTCACATCCGGAGCATCTCCAGTTTACGGTTTATCCATTCATTACGGGAGACCCTGTATATTTTTCGTTTTGTTAGAACTGCACAATTGCTTAACTTTTTTCAATTACTATTACATATTTATTGTAATAATGACAGATACAAGTAATTTTACGTTTTGCTTTCACCAATAAACCATTCTAAACATAATAAACAATTTCTGATCTAAAAAACTGAACGTCATTACCTTGTAATTACAATGTTGTGTCAGTTAATCCTTTTTCTTTTTAAACACTAGGCATGTTACTCTAAAAATCGAAAGCTGATAAGTAGAATCGAATGCAATGATTACTTGTGAAGAAATATCATCATAAAATTAATAACCACGTTGTGACAAAAAATTTACTGATTGCATTCTTTGCATTAGTATCGATCACCAATCATCCCCCAATAGTTATTTTTAAATATATTCAATGAACAGAATTTACCTCTCTCAGGTTAATTCTGTTCATTGCATATATTTACAAAATAACTATTGGGAGATGATTGGTGATCGATGCTAATGCAAAAAAGGCAATCAGTAAATATTTTGTCTTTCTGTCTGTCTGTATGTGCACGAATGGATTAAAAGAATAATAAATATAATTATGTTTCATTATAATCACAACGTGGTTATTAATTTTATGGTGATATTTCTTCACAAGGAATCATTGCATTCGATTCTACTTATCAGCTTTCGATTTTTAGAGTAGGTAACATCCCTAATGTTTAATAAGAAAAAGGGTTAATTGACACAACATTGTAATGACATTAATTTAGATCAGAAAAATGTTTATATGTTTAGAATGGTTTATTAGTGAAAGCAAAACGTAAATTTACTCGCATCTGTCATTATTACAATAAATATATTATGTAATCGTAATTGAAAAAAGTTAAGCAATTGTGCAGTTATAACAAAACGAAAAATATATTATTTGATGCCCACCGCGGCGCGCTGTTACAAGGTTGCGTTGTTGAATTTTGATGAATTGTCAAATGTGACCTATTAAATTGACTCCTCTGTTAGTCGTGGCCAAACTAGATTGCCAAACTGATTTGGTCACGAGGAATGATTATATCCTTGTAGCCAAACTACTTGTCATTAAACTTTTGAGTCAACCTGTATACAGTAAGTTTATACTACCGTGGTCTAAGTATGTACAGTCGTGAACAAATAAAAAAGTGTAGTGGTTTTTAGAAACGATAACAGTAGGTATAGGTTATGTCTAGAAAGCAATAAATAATAAGCGTCAAAGTTGAAATTATATACTTACCAGCTGTTGCCCGCGGCTCCGCCCGCGTGGACGTCGATTTTCGCGTTTTTTTACTATATCACATGTTCTAATGAGCCGATTGTGATCAAATATGCGTAAGATTTTGAGTCTAGACTAAAAATTTACCGTATGTTTGGTTGTAATTGGTTTAGTAGAACCGGAGATATGGCCAGAAACGACCTAAAAACGAAGCGCGGGCGAAGCCACGGGTATCAGCTTGTATAAAAAGTAGTCTATATGTTGCCCAGCACTATGAACTATAATCGTACCATGTTTGATCAAAATCCCTCCAGTAGTTTTTTGATTTTAGCGCGCATAAAGATTTGAGGACAAACAGACAAACCGACAAACAGACAAACAGACAAACAGACAAAAATTTTAAAAATCATTGTTTTGACATCTATTACATTCATAAAGTCCCCTAATAATTTTTTTTCTCATATATCTTCCATGTACAGACACCGATCAGTTACAGATTTATTATATGTATAAATTATTATATGTATAGAAGATATAGATTATGACTAGCTTCCTAGCGATGGACGTAAAAGGTACTGAACGAATTTTGATGCGGTTTTTTTATTAGAAAGCGCTTACTTAGACTCAAAATTTACCGTATGTTTGCTTGCAATTGGTTAAGTACAACCGGAGATATGACCAAAAACAACCTAAAAACGAAGCGCGGGTGAAGCCATGGGTATCAGCTTGTATAAAAAGTAGCTAATATGTTGTCCAGAAGTATGAACTATAATCGTATCAAGTTTGATCAAAATCCCTTCAGTAGTTTTTGATCCATGCGTACACATACAGACAGACAGACAGAAAGACAAAAAATTACTGATTGCATTTTTTGCATTAGTATCGATCACCAATTATTCCCCAATATGTAGCTATTTTGTAAATATATTCAACTAGCTGTTGCCCGCGGCTCCGCCCGCGTGGATGTCATTTATCGCGACCAAACATAGCCTATGTTCATTCTCGAGGTCTAATCTACTCCTATACCAAGTTTCATCAAAATCGGTTCAGCGGTTCAGGCGTGAAAGCGTAACAGACAGACAGACAGACAGAGTTACTTTCGCATTTATAATAATTTAGTATGGATGTACAGAATTGACCTCTGTACAGTTAATATTATAATATATTATGATGGATATTGTAAACGTGCGGAAAGCATTTGACGTTTTGTGGGACTATGCTATGTATTTATTGCAATGCAGGCGCTTCTAGTAGGAGACTATCCCGCAAAATACGGATGGTTGGTCACCTTACGAATTTTTGGTAAACAATGTTGCTCCTTTATTAAAATGGCTGTCACCCACAATCTAAGAAGCGAATATGTGTCAATTTTTTTATTAATTTCTATAAATATTATTCAATTAATAATAATTGATATGTAAGGTGTTCTGTGAATTTTCATAAAGCTCAACTAGAATCAAAACGAAGCTCCGAAGAACTCAGCCTTTGCGTAAATTTGACTTTGACAGGTTTGGATTGGGAAATTTTAACGTATCATGGCAATTTTAGGAAGTGTGCGAGAGAGATGACTACATGGCCGAGATTCAAAAATCCTGGAGACAACCGCTGAAGGCCAATGAATCGTCCAGCTAAGTACAAGGAAATTTCTAATGTTCTTGGGTGTATATAACTGTTATGTCAGTTGTTTCAATATTTAGCTGTCAAAAGTTCAGTTTAATAGTCTTGGTAGCTGGAGTCGTAGGACCAATATTAATTAAACTCGCTATTCGTTGTTAATACATTAAGACAGGACAACGCCTGTCGGGTCAGCTAGTATAATATAAATAGTAAATAAAAATATCAATACATAATTATATAGCAAATAGGTAAAAGTAACTCTTTGATTATTTGCAAAGGACCTTTACCCGGCAAGTGGTCACATCATAAAAGTAGTCATGATCGACCTAAAGCAATTCATGTCCTAGTAAAATCTTACTAATAAAATGTGAACAGTTTGTGAAGAAGTTTGTATTACTAGTAGCTACATATATGCACGTGTTATTTTAAAATTATACGTATTATTAATAGCAGTTGGCAGATAATCAAGTGTTGTATGAACGTTCCGTCGCATTCGGTCCACAGAACTATACAGGGTGAATTTTTTAAAAGGGCTTGGATGGCCAAATCCGAAACTATAAGGAATAGCGAAAAATGCTCAAAGGAGTCACTGTCATTACTTCCGAAAATAAGATCCTTAATAGCAACACTATTGTATGGTGTAATAATATTAGGTTGTGTTTTTTTTTTTTCAAAACAACAGGTTCGATTCCTAGCTAGGATTATTGGTTTTTCAAAAATGTAATGATGAGGTTTTAAGTTTCATCAAAATCAGGCTCATGACTCCTTTGACCATTTTTCGCTATTCCTTATAGTTTCGGATTTGGCCATCCAATCCCTTTTGAAAAATTCACCCTGTATAGTTGAGCTTTTAATTTGCTAACGTAGCGCCGCCGTCGAGAAACAGAAGGGTCAAACCAATTTCCGATGGAAGTTTGCATCGCAATGTACATCATATATTTTTTAGATTTATCATTCCCTTATTTTGGAAGTTAGAGGGGGAGGACGACGACGACGACACATTTTTTCACTTTGGAAGTGTCTCTTGCGCAAACTATTCTGTCTAAAAAAATGATTTTTTGAAGACCTATCAATAGACTTATATATATACGTATGAGTTTGATGAAGTTACTATACTTAGAACTGAAAAAAGTTTCAGTTCTAAGTATGGGGACCCCAACATTTATTGCTTTTTTTATATTTTTGTGTGAAATTCTTAATGCGGTTCTCAGAATACGTCTACTTACCAAGTTTCAACAGCTTAAGCCTTATAGTTTCAGAGAAAAGTGACGGACAGACAGACATGATGAATCTGTAAGGGTTCCGTTTTTTTGCCATTTGGCTACGGAACCCAAAAAGGGACATGATCGTTCATATTTTTCAACAGAGAATAAAACTAAATGTAAATGTCAGTTAGTAGCCAATCGCGTTACAGATCGAGGTCGACAACGGAGGTCAAAGGTTTGTTTATTTTCGTAAAGACGGAATTTAACAATACAAATTATGATCTATTGTAAGAAAACGTACAAAAGATAATTTTAAGAATATACCAAGGTAGAAGAAAACATGCGCACATTTTAGTACGTACAACAATAATAATCGCACATAAATATATATTCACATCTATACTAATACTATAATACTAATATTATAAAGAGGAAAGATTTGTTTTTTTGTTTTTTTGTTTGTTTGTAACGAATAGGCTCCGAAACTACTGGACCGATTTCAATAATTCTTTCACCAATAGAAAGCCACATTATCTGTGAGTAACATAGGCTATAATTTATCCCCAAAAAATTTAGGGATCCTTACTAAAACTTCAATAATGTAACCCAAGGTGTAAAAAAATGACCTTAACAAATTACTTACATCGCGTGCGCTGCGAAAACTATTGAAGATAGAACAAAATAATGTACTGTGAAAATGTACAACTTAAAAAGGTCTACATAAAAGTCCGCGATAGCATATGTCTACCTAATAAGGGTAGCCCACAGTAACCATTTTTATCTTTACAAATTACAAAAAATTAATGTGTCATTTTCGAAGCTAATTTTAACAATACAGTATTATTTCTTATCCAATTAATTACGTTAGATACGTTGTACGTTTAATGTAGATCAAAATTGCCATTTACACTATATAATTACCATAAATAGTTTAAGAGCTATCGCAATATGAAAAATAATGCGCGGCGAAATAAATGCAAGTTGAAATGCGGACGTAAATCAAACCAATATACTTCGGGACATTATAGGTACGTAGGTAGGTATCTAAACTGTGCTCAAAATATTATGCTCTATACACGCAGTACAGTTTTCTTGGGTGCCTTTGAGGATAGCACGGGTGCTACAGCACTGGACGAGCTCAAATTCACCAATCATGGATTATTGCAAAACAATCCGCTCGCGCCAGGACGTCGTTTGTCTCGCGAATTATACCTATCTAAGATTATGTTTCCTTATGTATATCTTTGTATTATCACTGCGATGCGGGCGAGGACTCAGGGCTGCACACGCTGGCAGAGTGTCCGGCGTGGGAGGTGCCGAGACAGGCCCTCCTGGCAGCCCTCGGGGTGGGAGTCCTCACACTGCCGGTGCTGATCGCGGCGATGGTGCAGAGTGCGGACGCGTGGTTGGCCGCCGCCTCCTTCTGCGAGCAAGTGATACTCGAGAAAGAAAAGGGTTCACGAGAGGCTGCACAGAGCTCTCCCGGACGGAGGCGGGCGCGGACGCCTATCGCGTCGGAGGTCCGACGACCTCCGTCCTCCATGAGCGCTGGCCTGGGGGTGACAGGTGGAGCCGCCCGTCACCCTAGCAGAAGCAGGCCGAGGCGGCGAAAGCGTCCCCGTCCCCCCCCCCCTCCTATTCCGGGGGCATAACGGGAACCACGTGGTTCTCAAACCCGAGGGGGCCATCTCGAATCCGGAGATGGCCCGGGTCAAGCCGGGGTGCGAGGGAAATGCTCTTTGGGCCACCTTTCACCCTGGCGTCTGAAGACCCTAGACGGCGTGCGGTTTTAGTCGGTAAGAGTCCGACATAGCCTGCCCCGCTGGCCGCGGGGTGGGTTTCCATGAGGATTTCCGCACGGAAAAAAAAGGTGTATCTTTGTATTCCCATCCAAATAAATTATATCTTAATCAAAACTTTCAATAAAATTGTGTAAAAATTATTTAAAGACTGTTTAAGTTATTGAAATCGGACATCAGAGGAGGGGATTGGGGAGATAGGGAGGGGGGTTGTGAGCTCTGGCTACCCTTCTTACCGTCGGCGGTAACACAACACAATGTCTATTATGGCTGCGGTCTTCTGTACCCCCTGTCACTCCATCTCCTCTTTTCCGGGGTTCGGTAAGGACATCATACTTTTTTTTATACCATTTAAGTGGCAGACGAGCACACGGCCCACCTATGTGACCTATGCACCTATGGACGTGCACAACATCAGGGGCGTCACACTCGCGCTGCCGACCCTGCAAAATCCTTCTAATGCCCTTCTTGAAGAACCCCATATTATAGCCGCCAGGGAAAACCACTGCAGGCAAATCGTTCCACAGCCTAAGCGTGCGCGAAATGAAATTTTTTTCAAACCTTACAGTACGCACTGCAGACGGATGCAACGTGTGGGGATGAATTCCCTGCCTGTGGCGAGCGGTGCGATGATATAAGTGGCTGTAGGCATCATAAATCAAACAATTCCCATCCCAGGGTCAACTGGGTAGCGCGGGATATGCTCTAAGTAATCTTACACCCCGGCAACTGAAGACTTGAGACGGCGGCGTGCGGTTTTTATCAGGTCTGAGCACAGAACAAAAAAAATCCTTAGGACTAGAAATCGTATGGGGGCGTGTTTGTGTCGCCAAAAACCTAAGTGTAATTGCATTTACCTCACACATATACACTTATGTATATGCATGAAGCAGGCTAAAATATAAAGAAATACTTTCTTCTAATCAAAAAATAAGTTTATGCGATTGATTTTAAGGTTTCTTTTCCTATAAGTTTTCCACGAATTATTTACTTCAATATTCTAGAAGTTTCTATACTCTGTCCAATTCAGGATGCTAAAATGATAATGTTGACAGTTCACGTCTATGAAGTATCGTATTTTTATATACAAAATAATACCTCTAAAATTATCGTAGCACATGGACAAGTACCGCCCACTTTTCGTAGTGAAGCGTCTTGCAAGAATTCACCACAATTGACTATGACACAAGGGAATCGAATGAATCGAACTTAAATTAATTTATTGAAATTTTTAAGTACTTATCTACTACAATTTTTTGTAATATAGCTAATAATAATATAATATAATAAGAAAAGTAGCTAAGTACAATACTTATTATTTATTAATACGTATTATTTATTGTATAATCATGAAGCTATAGATAAACCTTCATGAGTATAATGCAAGACATAATTACTGTAGGTACCATAAAACTTCTCTTTTATCATCCTGAAATAAGTTACCTAAAATAATAAAAAAATAATTGCTTTTGTGTTTTTATAACTATCGATTCCATATTCTACGGGAACGATAATCGAAAATCGATTAGATTCATTTTCGATTATACTATATGGGGTACTCTACTCAGAGCTGTCAAAATTATCATTTTAGTTAAGTTTGTGAAAATGTACAACAGAATTGACACCATGGGGGTCGATTCTAGTGGTGTCCGTATTTTGAGTTAAGTTAATTTCATCCTTACCATTGTTATATTTAAGGACTGATTTGCAATGCAATACAATTTTAGACATCTATTGGTGAATAGCAAAACTATAATGTACATTGATTTTGCTTTTGACCGCTAGATGGGGTATTATTGTGATAAATAAATGTGTGCTCTATTCCAATGTGGCTTAAACATAATTCTGTTGTATATTACGTTAAAATGGGGGCAGATTTGATGGTACTCTGCAAAAATAATTGAAGTATATACCTTGTCAAAACGTACTTTAAATTCATTTTCAGTAAAATAAGGTGTGTAGTTCTGCTCTTCTTATATTTTAAGGTAAAATGTATGCAACCAATAAGACGTCCTAAATAAGTCTGTGTGAGTGTATTTTTTGGCGACAGCTATTCCTTTGTATTTTTACTTAATTACTACTTCTATGGTTTTTTAATGTTCTGTGGGTCTGAGTGAGACTTAACCACTCCTGCTGGTTGACAGGGATGATATATGAAGGAACTTCCGCACGAAAAAAGGCATTTGAAACAGAATTCGCAATCCACGCGGGCGGAGCCGCGGGCAACAGCTAGTCGTAAAATAAAAAACTGGCGTAATTTTACCAAATTTTACCAAATTTAGATGAGATATCGCAGGTGCATAAAACCAAACATGTAATTTTTTACCCTCTACAATGACGTTATGCTTGCCGCATACAGAATCTTCTCCATCAGCCAAACTCACATATATACGCCACACGAAACGGGGCGTATGTATATACAGTAGAACCCGTTTAAGACGATCACGCTTAATACGATTTCTCGCATAATTTTACGCCAGTCCCTGCAACTTGGAGTCATATTTCATACATTTCTTAACGCTTAATACGATTCGCATCACGTTTAATACGCCCGCGAGCCCTTGTTACAATATGACTACAGACTACAATTAAGCGAAAGGCATTGTCACTTCACGGTTGCGTACCATTTTGAAGATTAGAGAAGAAATTAAAGAAAAATACAGATTGGAATAGCTTCATCGGGCACGAGCTTTAAAACTGCCCAGAAGTGGCCCCATGATATGCGAGAAAGCACGAAAGATTGCTGAAAGCTTATCAAATGGCTGGATAGATCGTTTTAAAAATCGTATTTTCCCTATCCCGCATAATACGCTTTCTCGCTTAAGACGCGTTTTTGGTAGGGTCCCTGAGAAATCGACTTAAGCGGGTTTTACTGTATGTATATTATGTTTCCACAGAAAATTATATTCTATAAATTATTATTAGCCAATCGCGTAACAGATCGATGTCAACAACAGGAAACAACCTAAAAAAAAAAAAAAGATAATCGTTTATTTATTTTTGTGGAGACGAAATTTTACAATACAAATTATACTTCATTGAAAGAAAACCCAAAATGATAATTTTAAGGACACTGGTAGAGATTCTGAAAGAAAACATGCGTACATTTACAGTGGTTGGCCATATTATTAGGGACAGTACTCAAAATTATGTATTTTCGACTTAATTGGATTTCTCTAACAAATGTTGTGAAGCAAATGTCATTTAACTTTATTATTTACATTTATATTCTATTGCAATCATGAAAACAAGAAAACGTAATTGTTTGAACACTTTTTTATTTCCTAAATCAAGTGATAACAAATCATAAAATTAATTTCAATACTTGGTGATGCCGCCTTTAGCTGCAATAAGTTTCTTTTCGCGGGGCATGCTCTCAATACATGCCCTGGCATTTGAAATTTAATAGACCACACCATGACATTCACCGTGTGTTTTACCCGCTCCCCAAGACAATCTGCGTGGAGTAGCTCTACAAGACGCCGTCTATCGAAAGGACTTTTGCCAACAAAAATTTGGAAAGTTGATTCGTCGGAAAAGCACACCTTTAAAATATTATCTCTAACTGCCGCACTCAGAGACGTTTAACGGATACTTAAGTTGTTCCTTAGTAAAATTTGAAAAAAGTTACCACTCAGAGTCAGTTAAGGATTCATTAACACCCCTAATGACACTTTAAAGTTAAGTGATACAAAACCCTTACTTAACTTTTAAGGATTGATTTTTACATCTAAAAAATAGAATTATCGTGAGGAAATCCTCATGGATACCCACCTCGTGGCTAGCCGTGCCCCAATTAGGTCTTTACCTATGAAATTGCCGTTATGTACGAAAAAAATTTAACGATTTTATTTTCATGTATTTTTATTTGTATTAATCGAAGTAGTAATTACCCATACAATCAATGCATCTTTGCCAACGCAGCGGCAGTTTATTGATGCGGTGAGCTTCTAACCCCAGTTCTTGCAACTTGGAGACCGTCTGCTGTGCAGTATAAGGTCGCACATTGTCGTTTAGGAGCAGCGGAGACGAGCGATTGAATGCTAGTTGCAGATGTGCCAGTTTCTCCATCATTGTGTTCAGTTCTTCACAGTATACATCTGCAGTAATGCTCACCCCGTTTGGTAAGAAGCTGTAATGAATCACACCGGGCGCTAGACCACCAAACAGTCACCATCACTTTTCTAGGGGTAAGTTTTCGTTTAGGGCATTGTTTAGGTGCTGAACTAGGATCCAACCAACTTTCCGAGCGCTTGCGATTATTAAACAGAATTAATTTTTCATCGCAACTAACAATATCATTTTAAAATTCCTTTATTTCTGTGTCTGTTGAACAATGCACAATAATTTGACGTTGGCTATATTGACATTGGCAGTTGTCAGTGATGCCATAGAATAAAAGAGTCCAGATGTTTTATTATCAGTATATGAAAATAGGTATTTAATTTCATCTATATATAAAAACTAACAGTAAAAGAACGGATTGTAATTTATATTACTATAAATAAAAGTTTTTAATATGTTTAATATTATTTTTCTACTTTTTACTGTTAACGCTTTTTAGGTGTGGCTACACCGACGCCTTATCGATGCCCTATCGATACTGTGATTTTGTCACTGCACCGCTCTACAAAACTTAAAGTTGTGATTAACTAATGTACCCTTAAATTATGACTCTGGGATGTTCCATCAATTAACAGATTTAATGATAATTTGTTAAGCATCATTTAGGACTAATTTAAGGAACCTTTCTGAGTGCGGCAGTAATAGTAACAACCTTTATTTTACCTATAGCAAATAACGCTCTACCAAAGAGTTATATTAACATGATTCCAGTCTTTAACATTCATATTTCGATGTTGTCTAGCCCATTTGATTGTAGACGTTTCTTTTTCATAGTATCGGTTAGGCGTGATTTCTTGTAGGCCGCCGAGCTACCAGGTTCTCTTCGACAAACAGCCGCCGCATTGTCCTTTCTGAAACCTTTTACACCTTCATCGTTAATCATCCTAGTCAACTGTCCAACGCTCTTCTTGCGATTTTCGATGCAGATATTCCTAATTTTCCGATCGGTATGAAGCATGGTAATCCTTTTCCTGCCACACTTTCCTACACGATTTGATTCGACAAGTTTTTCATTGTCACTTTTAATTTTAATTCGTTGACAACCGATTTTGAAACCCCTGCAATAGTTGCTATTTGCCTCTGGGAATGTTAAGAATGCAGCAATAAGGTTTGTATCTCCCTAAATTTTCTTGGAGACGTGTCTGAAGCCTTGCCCATTCTAAAAAATACAAATTTGAAGGTAACGTCTTTGAGCCTTTCTAAATAAATTAAAATCGAAGATAAAACAAAGCAAAACTATCGTATTATATATGCTTTCAAAGTGCACGGCATTCGATGAAGAGACGTTCACAAATTAAGCCTCAGAAATATGCAAATCTATCGCTTACCTCCTCTTTTCTTGTTACCTGTCACTTTCACACGCAAGGCCGCGCCGCTGTTCTTGAGAACTGGAGCGCGCTTGTCTATGACAACTCATAGCGTTCATAATTTTGCCGCGAAAACATGCAAAATTTTCTACTCAAGTTATAATTAATTATACCAATTATATAAATATACTAAATATATTAATTATACTAATTCACTCACTACTCAAGTTTTAAAATAGTGAAATTCTCATTTTTAGTGCAACTTGAAGTGTTAGCGAATGTTGTTGTGAGTAACAAGTTGAAAACAACCAAAATACAACTAAGAGCACTGTAAGAGCAAGTAATTTCTTGTAAGGTCTGCGAGATATTGATTGGAAGCGCTCCCCCCAAATAAATCAGTTAAATACCCTAAGGTTAAATAAGGGGCACACTCCCAAAAGACACTTTGGAAGGGAGACCGGAGTTCAACACTTGGCACTTCTGAGATCTCTTCGCTTTTAATTTTTTATATCACATCATTTCATTCCTTACTCTATAGGTACATGATGAGTGTAAGTAATTTTATTTTTGTTATTCAAAGACAAATTTATCAAAGATAAATTTGTTATTCATGTGTGGAATCTTTTTTATAAACTTTATGATAAATTTGAGCTTTTGCCTTGAGGGTAGATGACCTTTGGCAATTAAAGTTGGGGTATACCTACTGGTTTGTTCATGGTGATTTGGGTGCTCCCCCCATAATGTTACTCCCAGAATACTTGTTTTTTCTTATTTTGGTTTATCAGATCTTGTGAAGAGATCTTGGTAATGTCTTTTGTTTTTATGTGGGGGGGGGGGGGGGTGTCCTGAACTCCCTTAAATATATTCAGGCTTATTTAGCTACATTTGTGCAAGAGCTTGGCCGAATAAATATTGACCTCTTCTCCAAATAATTTGTATTATCTTCAGAAGATACATCAGAGGCAGTTCTCAAGGGTAGTAAAGACTGTATTAAGATGAGAGTTTGGGTCTAGATCATTTAAATCTATAGCAGCCCAATTCAGTAAATCCTACAAGTCCTAGGTAATTCCTACTGTACCCATTCTGCATTGTTCAACTGGAATGTTGTATAGGGACAGTAATATATTAATCAATTTGGACGGAAGCTAGACTATAAAGATAGGTCTCGGTGACCTTAAAGTTTCTAGATAGTCTTTGCTGGTATGTCAATTACTAACAGTCAGTCTTAACACCTTCACTAGAACTGGAATATATATCTAATAGCTCCAATAAAAAGACCAGGGTCTTACCTCTGGCAGGAGCTAAAGCCATTCTATTAAACCTCCTATAGAAGGGTCGTTCTAATCTTCGGAAGAGTCCATGTGAATTTTGTAAACTTACCTTTCCCAAGGTGAAGCCTACTGTTGACTATCACAGAGGTTCCTAAAGATCCTAAGATTTGGCTAAGTAGGGTCTTACCCCTTATTGTGTGCAGCTTGGATTACACTGTTGGAAGAGTCTGTAGACCACAGTTCAGTGGTTCTACACAAGACAGGTAATACACTTGTTGACCACAGATGCTGCAGACGCAGGCTGAGTGCTTGTCTAAATGAAAGTATGTACTACTTCAGTATGTGTTTAAACTTGTACAGTCGGATAGCTGGCATTTTTTACTCACATCAGGAACGAAGGTGCGTTTCGGTACCTACTTCTTCTGAAATTCTGGAAGTGTGCGATAGTATAGATGTCACAATCTCGGTGGGTTCCTCCCGGGGAGGGACAACCGTATAGCGGACCACCTAGCTAGCAATTGACCAGTGCCGGAATGGCGCTAGGTGCCCCCGGCCTCTCAGGCCGTATTCAGAATTTGGGGCGTACCAGACATCGGCTTGTTCGGCTCAGGACGAAGCGCGGTCATAGGCTCGTACAGATCATAGCCATTTTCTTTTACGGCGCCTTCAGTCCACCTAACCAAGAATTGACCAGTGCCGGAATGGCACTTGTTGCCCCCGACCTCGGAGGTCGTTAAACAGAATCTGGGGCGTACCAGTCACCGACTTGTTCGGTGCAAAACAAGCCGCGGTCGTAGGCTCGTACGGATCATGGGACGCCAGGTATGGGTCAGCCATTTTCCTTTTACGACGCCTTCAGTCGACCTATCCAAGAATTTGATCAGTGCCGGAATGGCACTTATTGCCCCCGGCCTCGAAGGCTGTACTCAAAGTTGGGGCTTACCATTCATCGACTTGTTCGGTTCAGTACAAAGCGCAATCATAGGGTCGTATGTTACATAGGACTCCAGATTGGTCAGCTATTTTACGACGCTTTCAGTCGATCATTGAATTTCAGATTGGCTTGGGTACTCCCACCACTGAATCTTATTTCACAGGTGCTAGGCCACCTCAATACTGCGACAGAATCATAATTATTATGTAGTGATGATGGTAACACATTGGATTCAATGTTTGCTGGCAGTATAAGCTCAAGCTCCTACCTTACGAGAGCTACACGCCGTGTCGGACTGGCCATATAGTCAGGGTGGGATTTACCGGCCGGGTCCCAGCCAGTCAGGGCCCACAGGCCTAGTTTGCGGCAGCCTTAAAGAAAACAGAACCCGAACATACCCCGGCCTTATGGTTAGCCATCCGGGACCTCCCGGCCAAGTCCGACCCTGGGGAGCTAGCTACACCACAACCTGAGACTTTACAACAGGTTAGAAGCCTCCTCAGGTGCAGAAGTTGGAACTTCTAGTATAGAAATTTAGTGCTAGTGGGCCATTTAGATAGCTCACTGGACCTCAGATCTCTTAATATAGAATTTAAGTGTTCAACCTGAGCAAATTTAAAAAACCCAATAAGATGATGGATTTCAGGGTGTGTATAGCAAAACATCAGCCCTAGGCTGCAGAGCCATGAAGTAGCTAGGCTTTTTAGCTAAGTTATGTCTTCAAGACAGATTGTGTCTAAAGTAACTATACCTTTGCATATAAGGTAGATCTACAGTAGCAACATATACAGCAATAGGAGAGTGCAGATCCAGGCACCTTTTTTGTGGTTTGCACCTTAATGGTGCAGGTCCTAAAACATATTTAGGACTGGTTTGACCTCCAGAGACGTGGACACCGATTTTAGAGACTGGGTTATCCTTTAACTGGTTGAAGATTATACAAATGTCAGAGCAGCATTATTACTGTTTTTTAATGGTGATTCCCCAGTCCTGGGACTTTGCTTTTGGCTTGCCATCGGGCGGGGTGAAGTCGTATTGACGTGTCCAACATAAAGAATTCACTTGTCTAATGTATCTCTAAGAACTGCAGTATCTTTATTACTGGCTTCTTGCCATAGATCTCATGACTTAACAGTTTTAAAATTGTCTAAGAACAACAATAATATAATAGTAGACAAGCTAAGTGGTTACTGAGACAATAACCTGACGAAAGCCTTTGTCCAGTTGGGCATGTTATTAAACTAGGCAGGCACCTAGAAATGTGACTAGCCTTTTTAATAGAATAGGATGCACTTTATTGTACACCAGTAGTACAATAAAATAAATTGGATAAATTAATAGTCTTATCAAAAGCTGTGGTATATTACAGACAACACTTTGATAGACTGATTATAGGGTACTAACAATTTTTGGAATGTACATATATATTATGTAGATACATAATATATAGAGAATAGAAACATAGAATAAGAATATGTACATAAATAGGTATGTGCATAGTAGATGCTTATCTTAGTAAGTCTTTACATACAAATGGAAGAACATTAAATATTGTCATATTTTCATAGACTGTTCATTTTATATTATTACATATAACTGCATCTATGTAAACTGAGATTGTTTTTGATCTCTTAATATTATTATTACTATTATTTTAATGAAGGCTTAAGAAGTTGCTTTTAGCTTGCATTTTGAAATGTCTTGCCATTTATTTATTTTCATAATTGGTACCTTTGGTACACATTGTAAATGGTACTGAAGTGGTACTGTTAACTAAGATTTTTTCAAACTAGGTTTGCTTAAATGTCTTGTGGAATAATTATTTTTCTTTTCACATAGCGTTCTGAGTACCTGTACCTATCACAGGTTCTTTCACCAGCAGATAACAAACACGTCTTCATCGAATGCCGTGCACATTGAAAGCATATATAATATGACTGTTTTGCATTAAAACAAAACAGATATTATGTATGTGGAAAAGTGCACGGCATTCGAGCAAGGTGCTTGCTGGTGATTGATAGAAGACTATGAGTTGTCATAGACAAGCGCGCTCCAGTTCTCAAGAACAACCGCGCGGCCTTGCGTGTGAAAGTGACAGGTAACAAGAAAAGAGGAGGTGAGCGATAGATTTGCATATTTCTGAGGCTTAATTTGTGAACGTCTCTTCATCGAATGCCGTGCACTTTCCACATACATAATATCTGTTTTGTTTTAATGCAAAACAGTCATATTATGAAGCATTACTTACCTTCAGATAAAATTTTGGCCGAAAAGTGAACTATAAATTTAGAAATATCTATTATGAATAACTTAAATCAAAAAAAAAGAGAAGCGCGCTTTTCAGGAAACAATGGCCGACCACGAAGAAACGTCATTTAATTAACCAACCAGGTGCTTATCCTGTGCTGCCGCTTTACAAAAATAATAGTAATAATACCAGCTCAGACCAAAATATAATACATCTTTGAAAACCACTCTCACTGTTCACACAAATGTTCTAATCTATAATTTTTATAAATATGAGTACTGTCCCTAATAATTTGGCCAAAAACGGTAAATACATACAGTAGAACTACAATAATACCCCACATTGAACAATAAATATTCACATCATACAATGGAAAACTGGCATAATTTCGCCAAAAAATTACAATAACTTTTATTGTTATAATTTTCCTTAAGCGACATCTAAGGACACATTGTTAATAGCTGGTGATATGGATGCAGGTAATTACAGGGTTATAAAAACATGTCGAACAGTTCGTCTGACCACAATGCTTAAATAACACATCGTCTAATACAACACAACACTATAATCTACAAATTTCCATTGGTTACATTGCCTTATCATCTACGTATATCATATTTCCTCTCTGCACAGAACCCTGTATGAACAAGTCCGACTCGCACTTGATCGATTTAATTTCTTATCAATGGTCCTATTTTTTCCAGTAATCCTGAAAATACGATAAGGTTGGTCGAAGTCTGTCAGATATCTACACTTTAAATGTAAAAGGGATGGCCTGGTTTATTGACCAAGGTCCCTGTGCGAGGTCACTAACCTTTTTATGATTTCGCTTATAGTGCACGGCATTCATTATAGCAAGATTTTGGAGTAGTGTGGGCCCAAGTACTCCAAAACCTTGTGTGTGTGTGTGTGTGTGTGTGTGTGTGTGTGTGTGTGTGTGTGTGTGCGTGTGTGTGTGAGTGCGTGCGTGCGTGCGCGTGCGTGCGTGCGTGCGCGTGTGTGTGTGTGTGTGTGTGCGTGCGTGCGTGCGTGCGTGCGTGCGTGCAAGTCTGTCTGTCTGTGGCATCGTAGCTCCCAAACATAAGGGGTGAAAGTGGTGATGAAATATTGAAAGTGTTCAAATATATCTGTGTTGGGTATCAAATGAAAGGTCATAACTTACACATCACGATACCGCAAGTTTCATGAAAATCGGTTAAGCCATTCGAAAGATATGACGAGTGGAATGTATTTTAATTCTGTAACCACCACAGAACAAAGAAAAATCCTGTTCTGTGGTAACCACACTCCGCGCAATTCGTATTAGCTCTGAATAATAGTTGATAGACTATACGTATGTTGAAATTAAATAATGAATAGCTATTATACTTAAGTTACCCCTATAAAAAGCATGAAATAAAAATTAAATTAAAAATTTAAAAAACCCCCGTCTCACAAAAAAAACACAGTAAAAAACCTTTAAAAAGTAAAAAAATAACTGTTATATTATGACCTATCTACCCTAAGTATTAAACTTTTATTATTATTATAGGTAGCTATATTATTTACGTATTCATATTTTTAACTAACAGTTTGTCTCGTCGGGGACCGCTCACCTAATCATAACCTAATCGTCTGTCTCGCAAGATCTAGAGCGGTCCCCCCGACGAGACAAATTGTTAGTTAAAAATATGAATACGTAAATAATATAGCTACCTATAATAATAATAAAGGTTTAATACTTAGGGTAGATAGGTCATAATTTAACAGTTATTTTTTTACTTTTTAAAGGTTTTTTACTGTGCTTTTTTTGTGAGTCGGGGGTTTTTTAAATTTTTAATTTAATTTATATAGGACACGTCAAAATGACTTTACTTCGCCTGATGGTAAGCTAAAGGCAAAGTCTCAGGACTGGGGTCACCACCACATACACCGATAGCGCTACAGTGGCGGCCCTCAGCTTGACGGCTTCATTAAATGCTTTTTCACGCCCCGCTTAAAGGCCCCGGGACTATAGGAGGAAGGATACACATGCGCTGGTAAAGAATTCCAAGTTTTTATGGTGCGGCAAATCCTTGCCAAGTTTGATGCCGTACACTATACGTCTTGTTTCTATGCGACGCATTTTGCCACATGCCGTGCACTATACCTCTTATCGACTAAAAGTCAAAGTAGCAATGTTTCCCGTGGCAGTCGCGTGAGGCTACTAAGAGATATGGTTATCTTTATCTCACCACCAGTCTCTGTTGCATCCAAAGCTAGCATTTTGGAGACCGGGGTGCGCTCTTCTATCCTCTTTAATTACCGTCTGATCTCGTACTGAAACGAGGTTTTGGCGTTATTCGGGCCTAGGGGCTGTAAAACACCTTTATTTTTGTAAGTAATTATGTAAAAACATATTATACAGAGAGACTCCCAAGGTAATGGAACTAGACCCTAAAAAATATGTGCACTGAACCTCTGTCGAAAGCCACTTCACGTGAATCGTTCTACTCGTACTATATTATGCCATTTAAACTAGCCTATACTAGTCCTTCTTTGTTTTATACGTAACTTATTAGTCAACTAATTAATGCTAATTATGCACAGTTAAGATTCAATACGAGTACAACTTTTAAGTGACGAGCAATATTTCGTTTGTGTAAATATTCATTTGGGTTAAAGTGTAATGTTATTTTTCATTAACGAAATTAGTAAGAAATTTGCAAAATTTGATAAAAAAAATGGTGGTAAAATAAAAGGTTAACTGATGAAGATGAATATTTTCAATGAAATTAATTGATTATAGAGAGATAGATACAACCCAGATTCAACTTCAGTAATGGGGATCAAGAATAGCCCTGAAAACGGCAATACACACACCCCAAAAATGATTGAAATCGTCATCCTCTGAGCCTTATCACAATTCAGTTGGGGTCGGATTTCGATCTAACTACGAACTTTATTTTCGATGTTCTGTAGTAGGTACGTGTGGCAGCCGGGACCGACAGCTTAACGTGCTCTCTGATGCACGAAGGGATCTCAATGTGTTAAGGATGGTCACCCAGATCTCACCTGAAATAGCAACAGTATGGAATAAAATGTTTGTCTATCGCAGACAACTTCAACAAATCCTGGATGACAAGAGCGAGCCTACGATCTACGAGGCGAGAGTGGGTGTCCTAACCGCAGGCGAGCGTTCGCACTGGGCGCACATAAGACAGACCATGTTCAACCGCGGCCACAACCGGACCTCGCTGCACTGCATTGAAAGGGCAGCCTTCAATGTCTGTCTTGGTAATTATTTCTTTCTTTAGCATATTCTTCACAGCGCTATCTCTAGACCTAAAGTAAGCATAGTTGGGTATTGTCAAAAGACCAGCTGTTTTTTTTTATTAGTACTTACTCAATCAAGGTTTTTTTTCTGTTTTGTGGTGAGATGTAGTGCATCTCACCACAAAAACAGAAAAATCTTATTTAATATTACATGCGTATTTAATATGTATGTACCTATATAAGCATGATAAGCATTGCCACAAAATATATTAATATGATAATATGCTATGCATGTTGCACAAAGCATTATCAACCTTATAAACGTAAGGAAGAAAGATTATTTTGTTTTATACTGTACTGTGAGTTTCAGATTGTGTTAAATTATTTGATTTGGGTAAATACGAAATGAGGATGATCTATTCCGGGGTCAACGACCTCGCTTGCTAGCTTGTGGACTTCGGTTCCACCCTAAATACTATCTATGTTAAATTATTCACTTAATTGAAATAAAATATAACGGTACTTAGTAACCGTCTGGTCACTACTACCTATAGCTAGACTTTTTTAATGCCGTCCCCTTTGTGTTATCCCAGCGATTATCCCGTTTGTATCCAAAGCTTGCACTTATGAGTCCAGGGTCCGCACAAAAATAAATATTTTTGTGTTCAGAATCGTTCATATATATTTTTTTTTAAATGTGTCCAATGTACAGACACAGCTACTTACAATTTTATAATAGAATAGATAATGTGTCTGGTTTAGTATAGATATTATATAAAAACACGGCAGTTACTACGACGTATCAATCTTATCAGTTATTAATTAGCGAAGTGGTCACACTAGGCGTCAGCCTAGTTCCGCCTATACACAAGTTTGCAAGTACCTACTGCCTGCAATCTTGCAGACATTGACGTCATATCATTATCCTACCTACACATTTGTTATGTCTTCCAACTCTAGAATCGGACCATTCACGTGATGATTAAAATAAGCTATACTTAATTTATTATAATTATAAGATTATAAGCGGATTCTAAAAATAGGTACATAATGACGTTTTACTCAATCAATTTCATTAAAAAGCTGTGAGGAGCCAGTTATTTAACTGTAAGGCGACGAGGCCGTGTCGGGGGGCAAGGGGAATGGAAGTTGCTAGAATACGAATTTAAGTGGTATGATATTTTTAAGCACATCATCACTACATAGTATAAAACAAAGTCGCCTTTTCTGTCCCTATATCCCTATGTGCGCTTAAATCTTTAAAACTACGCAACGGATTTTGATGCGGTTTTTTCCAATAGATAGAGTGATTCAAGAGGAAGGTTTATATGTATAATAGGTACATGCATCATATACTAAGGCAACATTGCTAATGTCCGTGATGCCCATGCAAAGTCGGAGCGGGCCGCTATGTTTTTATATACAACGTTCATAGTTTTTCTGTAGTCTATTTAATTTAGTATCAGCATTGCACCCGTGCGAAGCCGGGGCGGGTCGCTAGTGATAGATAAAAATACCATAACATTATTGGAAAAATAGAGGGGTTTTGTCTGGACGGGTCCAGGGGAGCTACGGCCCTTCCTCTTGTTTGGCAACATCCCCTTGTCCCCACCATCCATGTTATTAGCGTAATACGCACCTACATAAATAATTAACAGCAGAACTTAAAATGCATTTTGAACTAAGTAATGAAATGAATTTTTCTCCGTAATTTTATACGCGACCAAAGAAGGTAGGTATACTTGAACATGTTCAACTAAACTACAAAATAACATGTCCTAAGCTTTTACAGCTATTTGCCTTTGACCGTGTGTACCGTACCTACTTGATTTTTTTTGTGAAGTTATTATCATTAATATTACCTAATAGAAATTATGAGAAAAATATATAAACGATGCGATAACGCGATGGCATTGGAATCACTAGTAATCGAGAAGTTGCCAATCTCGTCAGCCGCAGTATTCTAATGGACCCTGTATCATATATATGCTTTCTACAAGATAGATAGAAAAGAAATGTTACGTCGTATGATGCGATTTAATATTATTTCTTGTATTTTCAGTTTTCTATCTTGTTTATTTCGATCGCTGTCGTGTTTTAATGTAGATACCTACTTTATGACGAATTGCCTTGTCCCCACAAATTTGAAAAAATCGATGAATACAATCGTATAATATTGGCATTACTAGCAACTCTTTAATATTAAGCTTATCCATAAATAGTATCATAACCTATGAAGGGAAATTCATTCATATAGGTTATGAAAAGACCTGGAAATCCCCATAAACTGACCGCGGAATCCCGTAAAGGAAAGCACTTCATCAGTCCCAATTCGGCATCCCGAGGGCAAATTCCTCACGACTTTGTAAATATTACCTAAATTATTTTAAGCTGCTATGACTGGTACTCACAAACGATCACTATCAGTATTCTATTTCAACAAACTCTGCTTATCTGAGATTTTTAGCCTACACACTGAATTAGCAGCTACATATACCTATATATTTATCACAAATGTCTAACTACATTGGAATTCTAAAATGGCCTCCTAAATCTCCTGTTGAAATTTACTACATGTTTACTACAAGACTAATCCATTATAGATGACTACGATTATGGATACGTCGAGAACGACCCATCTAAATTGGACGAGTTTGGGCGTGTCCTGCTCCATGGAAATGGCTACGATCGATGGTTCGACAAGTCATTCAACCTGTGCTTCAGCAAAAACGGCAGTGTGAGTATCACCCTCTAGATTGCACCATAATATGTACCAGGGATGTTGCGAACATTCGCATCCGCATCCGCAAATGCGGTACTTCCGCATAGAATTGGACATCTGCATCCGCATCCGCATTAATCAAATGCTGATTTTCATGCGGATGCGGATATCATGTAAGTAGCGACAAGAAAGAAATTGGGCGGGCCCGTTGACTGGCGCGGGCCGGTCGCATGTGACAACGACCAATGGGAGCGAAGAAATTAGTGAGAAGATTCGACATGTTTGCTGTGGTGCATCATTTGTTTCTTGTGAATAAATAATTACGTGTTTGTTTGCGCTGTGGACTACTTAACTTATCGTATAAATATTTTTGTGATACAGTGATCATTGTGTGTTACACTGTGTACCTAAATAAAGAGTTTACAAAGTAAGTGTTTATGGGTGAAATTTAAATTATTTAAAACTACTTAATATAAGATCGCAAGGTAAATTGTTTTATGTTACACCGGTAATACGTTTTATTGTAGGTAAAAAATATCGTTTTATGACCAAAATTCTTTATTTTTCCAGTGTGGTTCCCGTTATAGAATGATATATTATCATAATAGTTTCTTAACAATGTCACCACCGACTCAAAGTAAAATATTGAATTATTTTGAACCAAATAAAGAGGACCAGGATAAAGCTAAAAATGTTAATAATTAAGTTATCATTGTTTCAATTTTTCATTAATAGACTTTTTTACATAATATCTTAAACATCCGCATCCGCGGATGTGAGCTTTCAAAAATCCGCATCCGCATTCGCATCGGCGGATGTGAAAAAATCAGCATCCGCAACATCCCTGATATGTACCTACCTACAAACAGCTAAAGAAGCGTTCGGGGTCACTGCAATCGCTCTATTACCTTAAAAAAAATTTTTTTGGCAAAATGTAATTGTTAGTACGTCTCTGCCTATGACGCGAGTATATGGTGCCTCCCATTAATAAAGACTACGGAATACTGTATGAATGACAAATCATGTACCTACATATCGAGGTAAAACAATGCCGACTTCGGAAAATAACACGGACCATACGTGAAAAGTAGTAGACAGTATAATTTTTTCTAGCACTACCAAAGTGTCATCACTTTATATTTGCGTGGGTGGTGTACATCAGTTACGGTAGCGGCTGTGCGAAAGAAATTAGTTTGTTGTAAAAAGGCTGGCTATCTTACATGTATATTACGGCCGTACCCTTAAACATTCCCGTTAATCAGCAGGTACCACAGGACTTGCAGATGAGGTTCGCTTTGGCTCCGAAGATATATAACGGCTCCATACACTCCTCCGTAAACTGTCATACAAATATTTTTGAATAGTGAATAATATTGTTTTTATTAATCAACAGGTGGGTTTCAATGCTGAGCACACATGGTGAGTATCGTACCAACAAAACATTTTACAAACGGAGATCTCACGTTTATTCTTGTTCTAACTTGTAGTTCATATTACCTTTGCAGGGCGGACGCACCGGTTATGGGACATCTATGGGAGTACGTAATTTGGTGTGAACAGGATGTTGGGTAAGCAATTCCTACTTTACAAGACTTTACAATATTCCCATTACTGACGAACTGTCCCACTCAAAGAGCCCGCGTCATTGGTTGATCAATCCATTTGTTTTTTGATTCTGCTCAAGATTTTTGTCTCGAGGTAGATATATTTATTTATTTTATTTAATATTTATGCACACACAATGTTAATTAGTACAGAAAATGGAAGGTGGAAAGAATAGTACAATGGTACTGCTTATTTCTGAAAGGAATTTCCTCCAGCAGACCGGCGAGAGGATATCTTGAGCAAGAAGAAAAAGGTGTACAGACGTGTGTATAGAACAAGACAGGATAGCATTAACATACACAAACATACATGTAGTACACTTAATTATTAGGGTCACTGGCTCGCCAACCTCCAACGTGAGCAGATGAATACGTTCATAACTCCCGCCTCCCGGCTCTCCTGTTATGTCATGTTGACGTTTCATCTCACTACGATGTGGCCCGAGACAGTGTTGCCAGTAACACAAACACAACATCCCTTCCTTATTAAAATCTTTATTGAATTTAGAATTTCCATAAACATATTGCAACCTCTAATTTGACAATCATACTACTACTAATTGAATTAACAATTCTACTCCTGTATGACAATCATACTAGGTACCATTTAATTAACAACTTCTACTTCTGTATGACAATCATACTAGGTACCATTTAATTAACAACTTCTACTTCCGTTCCTTACTCTTTATCATGTTCCTGGTCTTCATTATTTCCTCCTTGAACCGATTTCCATTCACCTTCTACCTTCTTTAAGTGTATCACATTCCTTCTTAATTTCTGACCAGTCTCCTCATTCCTAACCGTTACATCTCCATCTTGGGCCTTCTCTACTACATTTGGGGTTGGTTTATAATTTGCAGTCAACTTGTTTATTTTATCCATTTCTTTAATATATACTTTATCTCCTTCCTTTATTTCAGAGTCCTGCGCTCGTCTTTTTTTATCCCCGTATTCCTTTCCTTTTTCCTTTAGTACTTTATCCTTGTCTCTGACTTCGGAATCATCAATTTTGTTACCTATGTCCCGTAAAACTGGTATTTTATCTTTATTCACTCTTTTAAAAAACAATTCCGACGGTGTTCTGCCAGTTACGGAGTGCGGTGTTGAATTGTACATCATAAGGTATTCCCACAAGCTTTCTTTTATGTCCTTTTTCTCGATACAGCTGATTTTTAGTCTTTTCAGCATGTCCCGATTTTGCCTTTCCACTTCTCCGTTCATTTGAGGCCAATATGGAACTGTGCTAAAAAGTGAAATATTGCATTCCTTACAATAGTTTTTGAATTCTTCGCTGATAAATTGCCGTCCGTTGTCTGCTGTAATAGACGATGGGTACCCTAATCTACTAAAAATCTCTTTTAGTAGCTTTATAATTTGTCCACTAGTAATTGTCTTCGTCGCCTTAACCTCTTTGTACCTACTGTAGTAGTCTATTATCACTAATAAATAATCATTATTCGGCAATGGTCCCAAAAGGTCCATGGCAACATCCAACCAGGGAGCCTCAGGAAGATCACGACGCTTCATGGGTACGGGTGGGTTTGGCATTGCAACCAATGTACATCCTTTACAACACTTCACAATTGATTCCGCATCTCTATCAATACGTGGCCACCAAACTTTGGAACGCAAGCGCCCTTTCATACCCACAATTCCAGGGTGACCTTCATGGGCTGCATCCAGAACATCTTTTCTCAACTTTTGGGGTATAACCAGTTTTGTGCCTCTTAATAAGATATCCTCATGAAAACATAATTCGTTGCTAAAAATCTTGTACCCCTTTGCAATGTCGTCCCAGTCATTGTCATAAATGCCTTTTTTGACACTGCATATTTCTGGATCATTTCTAGAGTGTGCTATGATATCATGCATTGAAACTGCACGGGGTGCGGTCTTGCATACTGTACAATTTGATGCACATGCATATCAGGCATCTCTGGTGGCACATTGACCGATGAATTTTTGCACAATCGTGACAAAGGGTCGGCAATATTAGTCTTTCCTGGTTTATATTTAACATTAAAACGATATGTTTGTAATCTCAGAACCCATCTCTCTATCCGGGCACAGGGCTTTGATTTGAGTCCAAACAATATCTCTAAAGGTTTATGGTCCGTGATTACATCAAATTGTTTCCCAAATAGAAATACATCAAAATGCTCTACAGCCCAAACTAATGCCAGAGCCTCTTTTTCAGTTTGGCTATAATTATCTACGTTCACAATCAGTAAGGATGCGATTATCGAAAGCAATTATCCTTGGTCCTTTGTCATCTATTTGCACAAGAACAGCCCCTACTCCTACTACTACTTGCGTCGGCAATAGCTTGCGTCTTATCATTGACATCGTAATACCCGAGGTTTTGGATTTTTGTTAAACTCTTCTTTAACTGGTTAAAGGCCTTGATTCTTTGTCAAGAACTCTTCTATATTAGCATTCTTGCCAAACTTCTTCCGTACATTCTTGCCAAACCTTCAATGGTTCAGTCAGTGTGGCTAAGTTTGGAATCCACTTATTTATCTAGTTTATTTATCCTAAGGAACTCTACAATTCTTCAATTGACTTTGGAACTCTAAATTTGGTTATACTTTCCATATACTTCTCTAGTGGTTTCACTCCCTCGGGTGTTAATTGATGTCCAAGAAAATTGACCTTCTGGGTCTTATAAATCCATTTGGCTTCATTAAGCATAACATTATTTTGCTTAAATGTTTCGAGGACAAGACCTTTCCAAATCGCGAATCATGTTTCTTTTCTGTACACCATAAACCAAAATGTCGTTTATAAAGTTTACCACTCCTTCACATTGAATTTACATTTTTTCCAGTATTTTTTGGAATAATTCTGGCGCGCATGTTATACCAAACATTAAACGTTTGTATCGGAATAATCCTCTGGAAGTTATAAAGTAGTAATATGCCTAGAATAAGGGTGTAGTTCTACTTGGTGAAATGAGTTTTTAATATCCAGTTTTGTAAAGTATCGAGCTTTTCTGATTTTGAGTAACAAATGATCCATGGATGGCAAAGGATGATTTTCTCTCATAATTGCAACATTTGCACGTCTCATATCCACGCACAACCCTAACTCTCCGTGGTCCTTCAGGATAGGTACTATTGGAGAAATCCATTTCAATGGTGCATGAACCTCTTCCGCTTCTTCGATGATATCATTATCTAATAATTCTTCTATTTTCCTTTCGATTTTTACTTCTATTGGTACTGGAATGCGGCGAAAAGGTTGTATACCTGGATTTTATATATTATTATCTATTGGAATTTCAACCAAAACATACTTGAACTACGGGAACGGCTTATTGTGAATGCTATTTACCATAGGATCAAATTTTAATACTCCTAAACGTAAAGCCGTATCTTGACCCAGTAAATTCCTTGATTCTCTAGCAATCACATAAATAGTGGATATTATACCTCCAATATCACACTTTATATTTGCCTCATTATTAACATTAAAAACACAATTAGTTTCTTCATTTTCTATGTTTACTGAATTTACTTTTCTAGCATATTTATTTTCCTTTTTTGTCTCCTTTTCCTTCTATACCATTCCATTTCCTCTTCCTAATCTCAACAGATTTACAATATTGCCGAAAATGACCTATTTTTCCACAAGATTAACATTTTATCCCTTTTCCCGGCAATTATCAGCATCTGACAAATGTTTTAAACTTCCACATCTACCACAAGCTTTGTCCCCTTTAGGTATATTTTTGGTTCCTCCTTTTTTGAAACTGTAATTTTATTCTTCTTACTAGTAGATTGACTGGTCACAGCGCTTTATTTCTTCATTTTTACTTTTAGGTTCATATTCCTCTATTATTTTATCCATTACGGAAGTATTGAAACCTAACTACTCGATTGTCATAATTTAATGGAGATTAATGGAGGTATTTGAGAACCACTACACAAATTTTCCAATTTAATGGAGGTATTTGAGAACCACAACACAAATTTCCCAATTTAATGGAGGTATTTGAGAACCACAATACAAATTTCCCAATTTAATGGAGGTATTTGAGAACCACAAAACAAATTTTCCAATTTAATGGAGGTATTTGAGAACCACAACACAAATTTCCCAATTTAATGGAGGTATTTGAGAACCACAAAACAAATTTTCCAATTTAATGGAGGTATTTGAGAACCACAACACAAATTTCCCAATTTAATGGAGGTATTTGAGAACCACAACACAAATTTTCCAATTTAATGGAGGTATTTGAGAACCACAACACAAATTTCCCAATTTAATGGAGGTATTTGAGAACCACAAAACAAATTTTCCAATTTACTGGAGGTATTTGAGAACCACAATACAAATTTCCCAATTTAATGGAGGTATTTGAGAACCACAAAACAAATTTCCCAATTTAATGGAGGTATTTGAGAACCACAACACAAATTTTCCAATTTAATGGAGGTATTTGAGAACCAGCTTCCCTAAAATATCAAACTAACATAATTTTTGTTGATCTCAAATCTACAATTTACTATTCCAATTACGTAACAATAACTAAATGCCATCCGGTAAATTTCTATAATTATCGAATAATATTAAAATTTAAATATTGCAAAATAAATTTCTTTTTTATTTTCCGTTTTTCATCTACATAACATACCTACCGATCGATGTACCGACGCACGTTGACAACACTAAAATTACTAACGGCACTATCGCTACTAATTTGTCATTTTCTATAGAAAAGCCAGTCCAGTGATTATTATTACAGGCAAAGAATTTATAGGCTTAGAAACTCGGCGCGAGCGATTGAAATACTTCAACTTCGGTCTTTTGGACCGAACTTTTCGAACGAGCGCTCAGTGTCAGTGATCGAACGTCAAAGTGAAGAGCTCGCATATTTTTAATTTAAAAAAATGTACTGTGCCGTGAAAGGATGCCATAATTCATCAGGACATCGTCACAAACATTCAAAGATTACATTTCATGTGTAAGTAGTTCAAAGCATATCGTATTTTCGTTTAAAACATCTAACAATCGTAAAATATAAATCAAACATTTTATGACGCCATTTTATAGACAGTGTTGCAATCGTTGGGAATGATAACATTTTACCACTTTTGTTTTGTTTAATAAAGTTGTTGATGAATGTATTTTAATAGTTTTATCACATACTTACTTAAACAATTTAGCCAAATATCGTTAGATAGGTACTCGCATAATGATAATTATTAATTATACGTACCAAATTGAATTAATTTTTAATATTCATTCAATTTCCGTTTTTCTGTTTTTATACCATAATATATTATAGGTAAGTACGATACTAAACTGGATAGATAAGTAGGTCTGGTAAAAAGCAGAAAAAAAGAGCGTACCTAATGCGATAATTGCAAGTACTTACCTAACGTGATTTTTTAACCATCACTTTCAGATTGTATTAAAAAATGTCTCCACACACCACATAGTGCCTAGATTGGCACTAGGTAGATAGTTTTAATAGGTTAATAATAATTCACGCATACGTTGTTACTGCCAGTTCGTGCATGTAACAACATGCTCAGGTGACGTGTTTGTATTATAATATAATTACCTATTTGCAATTTTTGTATTTAGAATCTAGCAAGGTACATTATTACAAACTAGAGGCCCGGATCCCGGTCAATTAATTCGAAAATAAACTATAAACCCGATTTCACCGCCACCGCGATCGGATTAAATTATTATTAACCAGAATAAGCTTTAATACTTATTAGATTTCATACTTCTTACTTCACAAGTAAAACTCTTATCATATTATAACGTAGGTAGGTAATTCTACTTCAATACTACCCTACGTAGGTAGGATTCAAAAATCGACAGACTCTGTCTAATGAAAGCTGAACCACGACATTTATGGTAGGGGAGCCCATGAAGGGATTTGAAGAGTTACTCGAGCGCGTCAGAAAACAATATGAGGAGAAACCTTATTACTTGTAATGTACTCCTACCAAATATAAACCCTTTATATAAGGGCGTGCTCCGAGGACAGCCTGTCAGATTAGTAAAAAAAAATCAAACCTCAGAAAAACTCGAGCGCGTCAGATTAAGGCCAGGTAAGTTAAATACATACAGAACAGACTATATTTCAATAATCTGATGATTTTTGCGTGGCATAAGGAAATGGGTGAGTGGCAAAATTGTAAAAAAAAAACGTCGCTGTGAAATACTCGAGCGCGATTAATTCTTTTTTTATTTTGAAGGAAATCCTATGAGAATTACAGAATAAAATAATCTGACGATTTTCATGGGGCGATGTAGCTTAAAGCATAAATAAAGTGTGGTGTTATACAGCTGCTGAGAACTGGATTGAAACTCCGCGCTTCTGTTTCCTTCTCACTTTTTCTTTATATTTCACTCTCTCGCACCATCACATCACATAATCATCGCACGTAGCTTGGCCAGGTTTTGGAGTAGTTCGCGCATCGTGCACTTTGAGCCAATCAAATGATTCAAAGTACGAACGAACGGAACGTTGATTCGCTACAAGACGTCTCTCGGAGACATCTGATTGGTCCGTCAAGTGACCTCACTTGACGGACCAATCATAATATATGCTCATACCTCAAAGGGGACCTAAAAATCGACCTTACATATCAGGAGATACTGTAGATTCAGGTACGTTTATTTTAATACTATAATACAAAAGAAATAGAAAATTATATTATATTATTATATTATTATATTATTATATTATTATATTATTATATTATTATATTATTATATTATTATATTATTATTATATATTATTATATTTATTATATTATTATTTAGAAACAGAAAATGAAGAAGAAATTGACCAAGGAGGAATCAATTTTGAAGATCAATCCAGTGAGGATGAAGATTAAAAAAAAAAATTATATTTGTAGGTGTAGTTTCACCTACATAATATGCGTAATAATATATTCCATTCAGGAAAAAAAAATTTTTTCTTTCAAATTATCAGATTAAGAATATTCCTTCATATATTTGTCAGATTATCATTTGGGACGACTAGAACATCAAGTTGAACCGTTTGTGTAAAAATCTGACGCGCTCGAGTATTTCAAGGTCACTTTATTTTTTTACATTTTCAAAAATCTACCATAACTTTTGACCACATCCAAATCGTCAGATATTTTAATAAGACACTTTTTTGAGTTTTCTAAATATTCCCTTCAAATATCTGACACGCTCGAATAACTTTTTTCTTATTTTTTTTTCTACCCTTTTCTACAGCCATCCTCCCCTATATACTCGTCAGAATAATATCTCTCGGTTGTTAGAAAAACAAAGCGGGTAAACACCGTGAATGTCTGACGCGCTCGAGTATTTTTATGTGAATGATTTTTTTAACATTTTTGAAAATTAGCACACGCTCTCCTCCTCACTAAAATGGCAAAATGAATAAATTATTTTTCGTTTTAGGCCTAAATCTTCACAATCTAATCGGTCCCCATGACGCTTTAGTAACTGCAAATTTAGCGGGCCGGCCTCCCCTACTATTATTGATTTGCAACACCAGTAGACTATAAATGTCACCTTCTATCATTTCTCTGTGATTGCGCGTTGACATTATGATTTTGATACTTTGTTGTATTCACGTCAAATATTAACGAGATTCAGATCAGATGCGATATCCAAAAATATTCGCTTTTGTATTAGATATTTGTACTTTTCGACAATATTTATTTAAATAATGTAAGTAATTATAAGTGTGACTGATGATGGATCAAGCAGCTCGGATTATGGTGAAGAATATTTGGAATCTAATTTTGATTATATTTAATAATATTTTTTTCTAATAAATGAATTTCGTCTGATTCTTATAAGCCCGCTTGAAGATAGTTTTTAGTCTGGAATAACACAGGCAAAATGTCTTCCACACGTTCATAGGCCAATTTCACTCGGGCAACAGCTAGTCTATATCTCCACTACATCAGCGGTTTTACTCGGTTCGATTTCGACATAACCACCCCCGATGGCCAACGGGTATTCTTTGGGGATTTTCACACGATTAAACCCTACCTTTTTTCTCTATTCCCGAGGTGAAGTCGTGGGCATTGGAATCTAATTTTGATTATATTTAATAATATTTTTTTCTAATAAATGAATTTCGTCTGATTCTTATAAGCCCGCTTGAAGATAGTTTTTAGTCTGGAATAACACAGGCAAAATGTCTTCCACACGTTCATAGGCCAATTTCACTCGGGCAACAGCTAGTCTATATCTCCACTACATCAGCGGTTTTACTCGGTTCGATTTCGACATAACCACCCCCGATGGCCAACGGGTATTCTTTGGGGATTTTCACACGATTAAACCCTACCTTTTTTCTCTATTCCCGAGGTGAAGTCGTGGGCAATAGATGGTATTTAATAAAGAAATCAACATGTAAATAATAATGACACCGAATAAAGCGCGATGAAATTCTTTAAAAATACCAGTTAAACTTTAATAGGTACATACTTATATTTCACGATCAAAATGTTTTTATCCAACTATAACGGTGATACCTGCCCTAAATTTTTTAAATTTGCCGCAGTTTTGTTGGTCCAGCTTTCATTAGACAAACTATAACAGTACAAGTGCACCTACATTTATTTCAAATCAAATATTTCAAATCTCGCATTTATAACTTTGGAAATGACTGAAACATTGAATACTTATTTGCTACCTTAGTCAGGAGACGGGACGAGTCATTAGGATATAAAATAATCTTATTAAAATTAAAATTCAATTTTTACTTAGACACGATATTTTCCCCATTTATGGGAAAAATGTAGTTGTCGTAGCAACATCATCAGTGAGCATGTGTGAGTATCACTGAGTGTAAGGACGCGCGGTTTACACCTACATAGATGTTGCTTTGACTTCACTCGCGGCGACCGATCATAAAGGAACTATCAGTCTAAGCGTTATTAGTCTAAGATTACAGGTCAGTGGATGGAGCGGACTGCGACCATGAAGCTATAGAATAAAGCATTTTACTCCTCATTTTCTATGGTTCATATATAAAAATTTATTACTTGTAATTTCTATTACACATATATGCAAACATTATTAATTATGATTAAATTAGGCAATATGACTACTCTGAGAGACTCCGAGGCGTTCTCAAATGCAATAAAACACAACCAACAAACATTTAAAACATTTCACATTAGATTCAACTTCGATTGAAAACAGTACGAATATTAGTATGTTGTATCTTAATATAGTGATTCTATAACTCGATGCGGCCAGATAATATAGTAATACATAGAAATTAGGCTGTAAGCAGCGTGATAGTGATGTTATTGTCACATAATTGAAGCTAAATAATTGCATTTATGATTTCTTACGTGTTAAGGCACAACGTCTTGCCACCATTATATGATTTCACATTGACTTCCTTCATCTTGTAAAAAAAATTATTTATCTTACCAATCTTTCCACACAACAGATTCTGATAGACAGTATTAATCACTTTTTCCTCGTCGCCAATTGTAGTACACTTAATTATTAGGGTCACTGGCTCGCCAACCTCCAACGTGAGCAGATGAATACGTTCATAACTCCCGCCTCCCGGCTCTCCTGTTATGTCATGTTGACGTTTCATCTCACTACGATGTCGCCCGAGACAGTGTTGCCAGTAACACAAACACTACAATACATAAGTTACCAAATATATAAGTAGATTTAGATACACAAACATACACAAACTAAATATATATTATCAATACATTATATAAAACTCAAAGTCCTGACTGACTGATTGACCTAGAGACAACGCACAGCCTAAACCGCTGGTCGTAGAGACTTGAAATTTGATGGGTGTGTTCGTTTTGATACGTAGAGGTGTACTAAGAAAGGATTTTTAAAAATTCAAACCCTAATGCCCTAAAAAGGGTCCAAAAAGGTACTTTTGTTAGAACTCAAGAACGGCTGAACGGATTTTCATGATCTATGATTTATTGGATTTGTCTTCGCCGCGAATAGCATATAAGAAAATTAAATAGATATGATTAATTCAGGAAATAAAGAAATAATAAGAAAATTAGATGTTTGCAGACGTTTTTAACGCCATCTATAATTGTTGTCATGGCAACAGGAACTAAAAGTGACTGTCTAAATTTTAATCCTTTGTTTCTTTTTGCTCAAAGGCAAAGAGGATATATTTATTTTTAGGGTTCTGTGCCTCAATAAGAAAAAACGAAACCCTTATAAGACCTCTTTCTTAGGCAAATATAGAGGCATCAAGTTGAATTAGATCAAAGGAATGTTTCAAAATGATCAATGGCTTGGCATTACACGAAGCATAATATCCAGACTGTGGTCTCACTATCGACTAATAGGTGGCCTTATGCTGCTGTAGTCATAAATAAAAAGAAGAATAGGTGGTCTGACTTACCATCCCCAGGCCTGCGCTTATAGAGGATGTAGGTCGTTGAGTGACCTTCGGCCATGTGTATGAGTCACCTGCACTGCACCTTATTTTTCGTGCGGATATCCCCATGGATCTCTCTCCTCATCAGGCCAGTAGGGACGTAATATTGACCTTGACCGACTAAAATCGCACTCCATTTTGGGTCTTCATGGTTTAAAGTGGCCCATGACCCTGAGCTATCCAAGGCTCACTGAGGCCACGTTCACACGGCGACGATTTTCCCGTATACCGTATACCGAATAGAGTAGTGACAGCAGAATATATATGAAAACTTAAAAATTGTTCACACGGCGTTCATACGGGAAAATCCCGTGTTCTAGAAATATATACGGTAAAAGTATACGGTAAAACCGTATACGTGAAAACGGTTTATACGCCCTATGTCAGATACGCAAAATGTCAGATGCGCATATTGTCAGAAAACGCAGAATGCCAGATACGCAAAAAGTCAGAAACGCCAAATGCCAGATACGCAAAAAGTCAGAAACGCAAAATGTCAAATACGCAAAAAGTCAGGAACGCAGAATGCCAGATACGCAGAATGTCTGATACGCAAAAAGTCAGAACCACATAAAGCCAGAAAAGTATAAATTGATAATTTATGTCACTTTTTTTAAAGCTTGCTTGAGGTTTTTTTATACCTTTGAACATTGGCCAATTGAAAAGAATAATGTATCGATACTCAGATTTTTTCTAGGCTACTTTATCTTATCATTTTCTATCCTTCTCCGTTAGCGATTTTCGCCCATTTAGTTTTCTGGCGTTTTTGCAGTTTCACGAAGTAATATTACGTTAGTCTGTGATGCATAATTACTTCATTTATTATTACTTTTTCTAATGTGTCATAGTCATGATAAATCATATGTAGGTATACATTATTTCATTTGGATTGTGTAACATGAAAATAGAGGGAATCTACCACTCGGCGACCGCTGCCGCGGCATGCTCGCTTCGGTCGCTCGCCTTCGCACATTACAGGTCACTGTTTTGACATAACCTAACCTAACCCTAGACAATTTTCAGCCATAATTACAATATTAAAAATATAACAAAAATAAATTGACCAATCCGCGAATTGGACTAACTGTGAATTAGACAAACCGCGAATTAGGTGGATTGAACCAAACACGACTAAACCATGTTGTCATGCAATCATGGCATTATGCGTTTTTGACATAATGAGTATCTGACATTCAGCGTTCATGGCATTTTGCGTATTTGTCATTATGAGATTCTGACAATTTGCGAATTTGACATTTTGCGACGAAGTCTGCAGATCTGACAATATGCGCATCTGACATTTTGCGTATCTGACATAGGGCGTATAAACCGTGAAAACGTGTGTGCCGTGTGAACGTGGCCTGATGGGCATAGCTGTTTTGGTGAGTTCCTGCATTGTGTAGACAGGGAGCTGACGCCCGAATGCTACCGTTGCTGGGGCTGCTCCGTGGACACTTCGCCGCTTCACACACTGGCAGAGTGTCCACAGTGGATAGAGTACCGCCATGTCCTTGAAGCAGACGTTGGTGTGGTAAGCATCATGCTGCGGGCCCTGGTGCTGACCATAGTCACCATAGACAGTATGTGGAAGGCCACCGCTTTTTTGCAGCAGTAATGCGCGCAGAAATGGTGGTGGCAAAGCAACGGGAGAGATCTACCACTCCCCCGTGCCGGTGAAGGCGCACCGGGCGGCGTATTTCGGAGAACCACATCCGTTCTCGATTAGTGCGGACCTAGGGAACGGTCGGGGCTAACCGTCACCCTAGCAGAAGCATGCCCAGGGTGGCAGGGCGTTATGTTTCCATACGCGTTTTTTTTAGAGAAACGTCGAGGTCGCCAGTGCTGGTGGCCGGAGTCGGCCGAGGTTTCTGGGATATCCTTTCTAGGACACATCAGATCTCTCGGTCACACAGGTCGATGTGACGAAATACCGTGCGATTTTAGTCATTAGGAGTCCGAGCTCCGTTGATGTGAAGCCCGACGGCGGTTTTGCACGAAAAAAAAGAAAGGATACTTCCCTTTGGGCTAGAATCCAGATATTTTGCAGAAAGTAAAATCTTACAGCATGAATATAGGTAAAGGTCCTGAAAGCGTAAATATTACCCTCATCACCAAAAAGAATCTGTATGGCTGTCAGTCAAGACAAAAAACGTTGCAGCAAAGTTAAGTTCGTCCATCAACCCAGTGTTATCCGGAACCCTGCAAGCACGAGCCCAATTCGCACTTGACCTGTTTTTATTATTATATACTCTTTCTATAATTTCATGAACTTTTTGAATGTGAAATCAGGTTGTCAAACGTCAATGTCTATGGCAAGAGTTTTCTAATAAAATCAGATTTTCGGGAATAAATAATTTGAGATAGTGGACCAAATGTGATAGTGCAATGCAACTATGGTGTAATGTAAAGGTTTATCAAAGGGCCTTTTTCCGAGTCACACATACTTTGGGGCAGCATCCCCATAAAATCTAGAAGACAATGAAAAAGGACAATGATGGTAAATAGACTAGCTTTGGCCGCGATGCACGGTACTGTACCTTGGAGGGTTAGATAGAACGCGAGATGAAATGAATACGTTTAGCTGCAACCACTGTTTGCCAAGGAATAGATATTGAAAGTAAGTACGGGCAATCCCTCTGCTTAAAAGAGACTTGGTGGCGAAAGCCAACATTCACGCGGGCGGAGCCGCGCGCGGGTACGCTAGTATACATATATATATATACATATCCTACATCTATACATATAATAAATCTGTAACTGATCGGTGTCTGTACATGGAAGATATATGAGAAAAAAATTATCAGGGGACTTTATGAATGTAATAGATGCCGAAAACTACTGGAGGGATTTTGATCAAACTTGGTACGATTATAGTTCATAGTTCTGGGTAACATATCATCATCATCATCATCATCATCATCATCATCATCATCATCATCATCATCATCATCATCATCATTATCAGCCGAAAGACGTCCACTGCTGGACAAAGGCCTCCCCCAAGGATCTCCACGACGACCGGTTCTGCGCCTCTCGCATCCAGCGGTTTCCCGCGACCTTTACCAGCTACCATTTAATGTCAATAATTTATTTTGTTGTTACATGCTTACATAAGTAAGTCTCAATTAATAAATAAATAAGTTACAAAATTACTATTTTCATCTTTAATACCTTTTAAATATAGTAAAATAACCTTTTCAATAAATTTGGCCTCTATAATATTAGTAAATAATAGAAACGTAGATAAGTACCATTTATTTTCATGAGCATAGACGTAAACTACATCATATATCCCAACCTTGCAATTAAACATGGTCGCCGCAAAGAAAGGTACACAAACCAACCAACTAGATGGAGACACTGCAATGTATGTCCTTGCAGTATCCATTGGTTGTAATATCCTTGGCGCCAACCAACAACATTAGAAATTTCCTTGTTGGTTGTAATATCCTTGGCGCCAACGCTAAAAAAGACACATCTGGGCATTGTATCATTTTCTAAAATTAGTGTAAAATGTAGTTAGTATGTGTAAAAACGGTGGATTTTTAAACATAACATCTTCGGCAACGTGCACGAGTTCGGGAAAGTGATATATTACCGTGAATTGTGCTTTTCAACGTTGATTCCAAAACTCCATAGAAGCCTCTAGTAAAGTCTCCACTATTTTACTGGGGTAAGAGTTAAGACTATGACTGACTGGTTTGACTATTGACTGACCTTGACTATGACTAAATGACGAGAACACTGCAACTTATTGCATTTGTAATTAATGGGGTTGGTAACTGTCAAAGTGGCGCTGGCGTAGACGGTTCTTAAAACATTGATAATTTGTATGGAGTTATTTACAAAATTATTTTTAAACATAAGATGACTCAATGTATTGTAGCGAAATGCTCAGAAATTGGAGTACACCATATCCCAAAAGATTACAAAATTCGTCGGCTTTGGTTGAAAGACATTTGCCTACAGAATTTTATTTCTAAAAATAGTTAGAGTTTATGTCGAAAACATTTCGTGGAAAATTATTATAAAAAGATTGTGAATACACAGGTGAGTGTTGCTTATTGAACATTATTAGTAGTCTTAATACATAGGTACTTGATATACCTACATAAAATAACATAAAAATTTATTTACTCCTATAATCTTAATAATAACATGTCATTTCTATATTCTAGGAGTTGAACACCACCATGAATATATGAAGAAAAGTGCTGTACCATCTATATCTCCTTGAAACACTCAACCACTATCAGAAACAGCAAGAACAAGAAAAGATATATTGGGAGTCCGGAACCTGAGGAAATAGCTATTTGAAATGCCATCAACTTCCCAATCCTGTGAAGGCATAGTGCCATTAAATATAGTGATAGTATATTAGGATGATTTGCAATGTATCTCAAGAGCATGAGATTGATAATGACACCAACAACTTGCCACACTCATCGAAGTACTCAAGCATCTAATATTATAGTTCACGGCATCTAACTTAATAGTGTGGTCGGTGGGCCCCACTACTCTAAAACCTTGCCAAGTTAGATGCTGTACACTATACTTATTTGTGGCAAGGCAAAATGCCTTGCATACAAACAAGTATTGTGTACGGCATCTAACTTAGCAAGGTTTTCGAGTAGTAGGGCCCACAGTACTCCAAAATCTTGCCAATTTAGATGCCGTACACTATACCTACTTAAGATTATTTTCCACAGAGCTACTACTTGCAGATGATGCAGGTATTGTAAATAAAAAAACTAAGATGACATAAAGTGTTTTATTTTTAAAAGCTTCATGTGTCTTATTCACGTCCAAGTATTATGTATGTCCACTTCATATTGAAGATTTTTCATTGATTTTCTGCAATATCCCTTTATATAGGTATTATTACCAACAACAGAAGGTCTTACCATCAATAAATGACGGGTTTCATACAGGCATAGCAATATTGTTCTTTTTGTGTACTGAAAAGAAAACATATAGTTGTGAATAAGTAATGGTGAAAATGGGCTAGGGTCTCAGTTAAAATTTCACTTTGGTTTATATCCTACCTCAGTGCAGTTTCCTATTATAAATCTATACTTAGTTTAAACTACTTACTAGCATAGATAATGCCTTATGATTGTCTTATCAAGAGGTAGTAGAGCCGTGTTACTGTTAATATCACGATAGGTTTCTGGCAATGGTAACTATATTTCAGGATCTTCGTTATCAGCCCTTTTTAGGTGTTCAAAATTGAAGTTTTGGTCATAAATCTCCAACCTGAAAGTAAAAGAATGTATATTATTATTATCCCCGTAGTTTAAATATATGCATAAGTATTACAAGTCTGTTACATTTTAGGTAATGGTATCTTCAAAACAAAAATGTTTCTGAATACGAAATTTGTGAATATAGTGGTAATTTATTTAAAACAATATACCTTTCCACATGATCTGCCCTTTTTCCTCGTAAAGAAGAACCACGTTTTTTAAGTTAATCTTTAAGTTCCTTCACTCACCAGTTACAATACATGATGTATTAGTTCACAAACTACTAGTTAATACTGTTTTAGGTCCCTCTTTATGTTATGAAATGATAATAAATGCATGTTTTTTTTGTAAACAATAATGACACTGAATATGGCCGTCGTACACAAAGGACCTATCGTGCTAGCGCCATCTGCGATTAGCTTTCACCGGCCAACCCCATTCTAACTTGATTTATCAATTTACTTGACACTGGCATTCATACAATATTTGCCAAAGTAAGAGAAAAAAAACTGGATGATTATTGATATGCTATATAAGTAAAATTTTAATAAAAGTGAACTTTAAAATATAGTAGGTAGGTATCAGAAGATGTAAAATTGTTATAAAATATGAAATGTGAAGCAGGTACTTGGACATCTCGCAAAAACAGTGACGTAATCTGCTCGGGAGTGATCGGCTTATGACGAACCGGTACAAGAAATTAATCACGACGACGAGATGACTTGGCTATCTTTGTAGTGTTTCTAGCACCTGAAACCTTGGATGTCGAGGCAGTAATGCAGTATCTGGCATCGGCGACTTGTCGCACTCGATGGCGGCGCGAGGAAATTGTGCGAAGAGGGCATCAAGCTCAGACTTATACTCAATTTTACGGCGAATTTTGTCAGGGGTCAAGATAATGATTCTGCCTTCCACTGACCAACAATTTTTAACCCCTAAAGTGTTGTCTGGCTGCAGTAAACACACGATGCCGCGTCTTGGTCAAGAACTTGGATAGCGTGATGGCAGTACCTTTGAGGGACGTCTTGTTATCCCAAACAGTGTTGCGTTGTTCCATGCCTCGAAACCTCGATAGCTTCATTTCAGTGTTCATTATTTTATGTACGGACTCATGCGGATTCTCATTACGCTTCTCGGGGATACCGTGGAATAGCAGCACCTTCCTCCTCATGGCAGTCTCATGTCGGTCCAGCCCAAGCGAGAGAAGTTCGATCTGTACTTTTAACTTAGACAGAGCTTGCCAAGCAAAGCATTTAAATTCATTGAACTCACGTGTTAGTGATGCGAGGTCAGAGGGTGCGGGCGCCGCTTTGGGCGAAATCTTCTGCAGTTTCTCATCATACTACTTCATTCGGGAGCAGAATAGCCTCTCCAGATCTTCTAGGCCACTAGTTTGCTTCTGATCCATTGCGAAGAAGTGGGCACAAAACAAGCCAAAAGTGTGTGAGAAGTTGTGTATAATGCTAGACAACGAGCACAGGTGTGTTTTAAGCAAAGTTGATATGAATATACATGAATACAGTGGTTTTAATAATTTTAAAATAAAATATATAGCAGCAGTTAATTATTGCGTGTGTATAGTGCGACCACCCACACGAATTCCCTATTATACTGTACTGTATATAAAATATACTGTAATTCCCTAGGGGCCATCTCGAAGCCGGGGTTGGTCCGGAGTACCTACGTGTAAAATACCTTTACACTCCGGCGGCACTCAAAGACACGAAACGGCGTGCGGTTTTAATCGTTCAAGTTTGACATAACCGCTGGCAACGGGGGTGGTATCCGTGGGGATTTCCGCACGAAAAAAAAATCGTATATGTCTTTTTGCTTTCTTCAAGACTTTTGCAGAATATTTGTTTTTATTGTTGAAAAATTATCATTTTATAATATTATAATGAACTGCAAAAGTGATATTTTGCTATGAAGAATAGTTTCAAAAATACTTGATTTTGAAAATTCAATTTGTCGAGCCACTTAAAAACGCTCCATACAAAATCGTACTGAGTAGCAACGTCACAACCAGGTAGCGCGTAGTGCAAATGTATTGTATGAAGTGCAAGAGAATATCACATTTATTTCAGTCTACGTTGAGTTTTCATGTGTATAGTACATAATAGAATTCGTTTAAAATTTAATATGGAATCTAGTATTATATATTTTGACTTAATTGGATTGTTTATTTTTCGACCTGATTGTGAACTAAAAACAATGAAAAGTCATATTTTCGGTATAGTTAGGCAATATCTAATTTTACAATGCATATTTATTTTGAGACAATTGAAGAAAAAATTGAGACATTAAGCAGTATTGGTTAGAATCTGACGACCATGTGGTCATCCCAATTATTGATATCTTTGCACACATCTGCAATCAATAGTCAACGTAAGCTCATGTGTGGGATAGGTTAGGTATTATGTGATTTTTTCATAATATTTGTTACGACAGATCCCTATACAATGTTTTTGTTCTCTGACTTACGAATTAAAATCCAGTTGTGTTTGCAGGTACACGGCTAATGGCGACGCAAACGGCTCAGTAGACAGTCCTCCGCCGCAACCGATCCGCTTGCAGTGGGACCTCGCCAATGAAGACCTCACCCACGCTATCCACACCTCTTTTAACGTTGCACAAAAATTACTCAACGACGTGGACCTCAGGATACTCATGTACTCTAAATATGGAAAAGGTAACACATTTTTCAGTTGCGGTTTCCAGATCTTGGGAGTCGTAAGCCACCCTCACCTGCAAGCCGGTACACCCGTTGTTAACCTGAAAATGTATGAAAATATGTATAACTCAAACACACATATTTTATTATCTGTAACCCGTCACACAAATTAGTTAAGCTGTGGATACTTTGTGTCTAGATAGGTAGTACTGTATAGTCGTGAAATGGTATATTGAACTATCTGTGCCCTGTGACGTCGCTTGTGGTATATACTTCGCACATTTTTCACGTAATTTATTAGTTTCACAACGTTGTATGAAAATTGCCCGATTTATTGAAATTAACGTGATTTATCCAATACAAAAAAACTTTTTCAATTCCAATCAGGAGTTGCTGACATGCTCATTCAAGCAACCAAACAAACGGACTCTCAGCTTTGTAATATTAGTACCTATACATATAGTATAGGTTATGTGTGATGATAAGTATAATAACATAATATTGACTTTGTCCAGGATTCATGAAGATGTGCCGCGTGTCGCCGGACGCATTCATACAACTCGTGCTCCAGTTATCGTATTACCGAGATGCCGGCCGCTTCTGTCTCACTTACGAGGCATCCATGACCCGCTTGTACCGAGAGGGACGCACAGAGACCGTACGCTCCTGCACCATCGAGAGTGCGGAGTGGGTCAAATCTATGGTTGATCCTAACGCATCGGTATGTCGAACTCGTATTCATTAAACTGTAAAACTTGTGGACGGAACGCGTTAAAGGATACCACAGTCGGCCCATTTGCTTATACCTATGTACAAGTCAACACGCAACACTCACGCACTTGTCAGCTACTTCACGGCAAACGTCATTCCATTCAGTCAGTTAAACCAACCGCCTTAAGGTCCGTTCACACAGACCGGCTCGGAGAGCATCGGCGCGCATTTTTCTTTTCACACTGACAAATGATTTTCATAATGACAAAATCAATCCAGATGCAAAAATAAACCTTACTACAAATACTAAAAACTCTGTTTTCAACGTGATAAGAATCTGCTCTCCTCTCCTCTCGGCTCCGCCCGCGTGTTGTTGATTGTATCTCCGATTCTACTCAAACGATTGTAACCAAACATGCGTAAGATCAATCTGAGCCAGACCTTTCAATTTTGTTTGAAAAATCGCATCAAAATTCGTTCTACAGTTTTTTACGTCCATCGCGAACAAACAGACAAAAGCTAAAAAAGAAATATTGTATTACTGTACAACCAGTCAAATAGTATATACATTGAATTTGTTGTTTGTATTATATATTTTTTGTTAATCCAGCTCCAAGATCGTATGGATTTGTTCCTGAAGGCCAGCAAGCGTCACCAATTAGCCTACCAGGACGCAATGGCTGGCCGTGGAATCGACCGCCACCTGTTCTGCCTCTACGTGGTCTCAAAATACCTCGAGCTGGACTCCCCGTTCCTTCAAGAGGTTTTTAACGAGCCCTGGCGGCTGTCCACCAGTCAGACACCTCACGGTTAGTTTTACCCACCGATAAAAAAAGAAGATCACTGAAAATGTGTAGATCTTCAGGGCTAAGCCAATCTTATCTGCAAGCCGGTACACCTGCTGATTGACGGATGCGGCTCTGGCGCAGGCTGCTTTTATCTTGGCTTACTTGCGTGGAGTCGGTCAGACGGCAGTCACTTCCATGAAAGCCAAAAATAATTGTTGAAAGAGGAAAAAGAGTAAGCGGCTTCGGGGTGAAAACTACCTAAACAACCAGATATACCGCTTAAAATCATCATTGTCAGAAGAATAATGGAACCTAAGACTTAACAGTCCACTGCTATAATATTTATTTATTTATACTATCTGTCCAGACGTTTTAAATGCTTACTAATATATTATTATTGTAATAAAATAAGTAGCCTAGTACTGATGCTTGGTTACCGCTGTTACTAGGTCAGACCAGCATGTTGGATTTAAAGAAACATCCAAAGTGTGTGAGCGCAGGTGGAGGCTTCGGTCCTGTGGCGGACGACGGATACGGAGTATCCTACATCATTGTAGGAGAAGATCGTATCTTCTTCCACGTCTCAAGCAAAAAGAGCTGTCCCATCACGGTAAGCAATAAAACCAACTGTTTACTAAAACTTGGGCTCTTGGGAGTGACAGTGGGAACTGGCTGAGTAAGTTAGCAGTAAGACCCCTCTGTGCTTCAGAGAGCACGTTGAGTCGTCAGTCCTGGTTGTCATAGGAATATCTGGCATTCGTTACGGGTAGTTGGGACCCTAAACTAACCTTAAGACTACAGAACTTCGATATCGCTAGGGCTTTGTGGAGGTCAAATGACAGTCACTTGAGGGAGATATCGGACTTCCCCGAGCCGAGCCAGTTTGATTGAGAATAAGTTCGAAGAATGATGTTCACTGTAGGGTCTGACAAACGCGCTGACGACGCGTGTCAAACGCTATAAGCTCAAGGCAGTCAGCAAAATCAGGTGGACCGTATGCTTGTCTTCTTTTATTTTATTACATTGGGACCTAAACATAAACTGGCGAAATGTGGGTGCTAGCACCTCTGCCTACCCCTTCGGGGATATAGGCGTGAGTTTGTTATGTTACGTATGCTTTTCTGCCACCTACGTAGTATAAAAAAAACCTTTGCCCTCGATCGCCGTGTTTATATGCGACCCACTGTGACACCTGTTGTATACTTTCTCAGCTGCTCGAGCTGGCATCATCAGTGCGTATTAAAAAATTGTGTTTCCTGTATCGATACAATCGCATTTTAAATGAAAGATATGGATTGTAAAAAAATGATTATATTTTTGGTACATACATACATTTAGACGCTCTTTCCCATTGGGGTAGGCTAAGAATCCTTCCACTTACAACGATACTGGCAAAGGCAGTTCGCTTCTATTTGCATAATTATTTTCAAACATGCTCGACGGTTGCATGCTCTTAACCTGACCTTTGTACAAAAATACACACTGATTCGTAGTGCATCTCTGGTCACCATCAGTACTTACTAGATTTTATATGTTTTTTATCTATAAAAAGCTATATCGTCACAAACACATACAATTTGCTACTAATGATGGCCAGAGAACGCGTGTAAAAGCGCTCATTCCTATAGGTAACTAATTTTTTGTTTAGCTTACGACGGATTTTGTTCCTGTAAGTTTATTATAGTAATTTTTGCTTTATATTTCAGTAATCATTATAGAGAATATAATTTGGATTTCTCACTACCAAAAACGTAAAAGTTGAAGGCGTAAGGATAAAAATTAGGCTGGATTTCATTCACACGTGTAAATCTGTACTGTACTGACTTTTCGTTTCGTGTTGCAGTGCAGTTTAAATCGAATTAAATGCGTTTGATTTAATTTGATTTAATCCGTAAATTCAACTCCAAGATCTGATTTGCAAAATATTCTGCACTACTATGCGATTCAAATGAGTTGATAACTGTCATAATGACATTTTGATTCCTGTTGCTTAATCGTCTGCACTGTTATCGGAGTCGCATGAACAATTTCACGTGCTCGTGAATGTAGCACTGTACCTTCTCTACTTATTGTAAAGAAATATAACTATACCTAACAAAATAAACTTATCAAAATAACATCAGTAGTCTATAAAAAACACAACGTAACAACAAAAGTCAACAAAGACGCAACAAAATTAAGAAAAATCGGAATATAATATCAATGGCTTTGGAAGCGTAGCTAGCGGCACACTATAACACTATAGTGGAGTCAATTTAATAGGTCACATTTGACGTTTGTCAGTTTTATATTCATAATGAGGTGACCTGTTAAAAAAGGTCGATTAAAACGAATGAATCGATACGGACTTGAAAGATAATGTGAATTTTTAAAATCCTCAGGTGAATCCCTGTCTCATTATTATTTTTTCTTTCGTAAATTTAAGGAGCAAAATAAGACAAGTACATGATCTTTACTTATAATAAAACTGTAGAGAGGTCAATTCTGTTCATTGAATATTATTTACAAAATAACTATTGGGGATCATCCCCCATGGTGATCGATACTAATGCAAAAAATGCAATCAGTAAATTTTTTGTCACAACATGGTTATTAATTTTATGATGATACGATCCTTGAGGTCTCAAATCCAGCTATGTATTGAAAACAATGGTCTACTTATTGAAAAATAAAATGTATTTTGTTAAAGATGAGCTCTTTCCTTTAGTTTGCGGTATGTCATTACTTCCCAGAATATGATCCTTATTAGCAACACTATCGTATAGTGTAATAATATAGGGTGTTTTTTTTTTCCAAATCAACAGGTTCGATTCCTAGCTTCGATTATTGGTTTTTCAAAAATCTAATGATGAGGTTTTAAGTTTCATCAAAATCGGGCTCGTGACTCCTTTGAGTATTTTTCGCTATTCCTTATAGTTTCGGATTTGGCCATCCAAGCCCTTTTGAAAATTTCACCCTGTGTAACGCAATCATCTGATTAATTTAGCCAGTTAATTAGACACCTTTAACGCCGGCAACCAATCTAATGGCTAAGCCGTTAATTAATTAAATCAGTAATCGTTTGACAACTTCACACGTATTTTGAAAGCAAGTCATTGTTCTGTTTTTCGGTCCCGATTGCGGGATAAGATCATCTCATGGTACCGATTGGCCATTAGTCTTCAATTGTTTTTCGGGTCTGTGGATGTACGATTTATAGTGGGTCTACTTATTGAACGTTTCGTTGCACTCAACGACTTGGCTAATTGGTATTCAGCCTATTGGCTATTTGATTGGATGCCGGCACTACGAGTAATTGGACGGCCTAGGTACCGAATTAATTTGGTAATTGCGTACCATATGGCTGCAACTCTTAAATATTGTTTAATATGCAACATGTACTACAAGCAGTAATAATATTCCAGAGCTCATCGAAATTCGTGAATGAAATCGAGAGATCCTTAAAAGACATCCAGGACTTGTTCACGGAATACAAGAAACTCAAGAATGGAATCAAAAGCAAGTAGATTGACATTCAAACAATTTTATGAATTGTTTTAGGCTAATTATTCTATTTTCGTTGTTGTTGTAATATGTAGTTTATAATTATGAATTTTTCAATGAGTTCTATGATTACTACTAGATTGGTTGTACAGAACAAAGATTTTGATATCGGAAAAGGTCATTAACCGACCATCAATCACGCGCAACTTTTTGTATATCATACAGACACAGTCGCACTATGTCTATATAGATCGGTAACCCTACACCATTCCCGCTTCACTCTATAACCGTGACATAGTTATTGTTATAAACAGCTTGTCTAGTAGGTATACATATAAGTCATTGTAATTTATTAGTTTAAGTAACACTCAAATCAAATTAAAGTATTGTTATGTTAAATCGTTATGTACAATATAGTTGTGATTCCTCCTGTACATTGTCTAAACCGCGGCAGTAGCTGACTTAAATGGCTATCAGAATAACTATTTAACACCATTAGATACTTAACAGATACCAAACTATTTTTCTTAGAAATTTTGCAACAAGTGCACGAAGGGAACGAGGGCTTACATGGGAATATAAAATCTAGAGAATGTGCTCCTCACCTATCGCTAAGTCGTTCAATATATACCTATTGTGTGAGAGTTTGGCTACACTAGTTCTCTTATTTTTGTTTTATATTCCGAGATGGCTTACGGATACATGCGAATAAATCAAATGTGGACGTCGCAGTTTATCCGCAAAATTCTTCACAGATATACAAAAGATAAAATAAAATGATCATTTTTATTATTTCGTCTTCTTGAAACCAAAACTAAACTTGTCCATACCCATGATTGTCGCTATTACTCCGTTCGCGTCTGTTCTCCATCGTTCGGCCGTTGTGTACCTACACATATACGAGTGAGTGCGATTCTGTCAAATTTTTAATTTACCTCAGGAGTATTCAATTAATTTAATTTCAATTGAGTATACTTTTCTATTCAAGATTATTATTACTTAGCAGATGCTATACATAAAACATCATAATATAAGATTCTATACAAATGAGTGATAAGTGTATTATGTAGTTGCTTCTTACTAATATTTTTAAAGATTAAGTACTTTTTGGTGAATGTGTAGTTTTTACTCGAATACAACAACAATAGCTTTTTGGGGTGCCTTTAGCGGCTGATACACAAGGTGTGATAGAACTTTGAAGACGATTAGGCGTAGGCGTCGTCGTCCTAATTGACTACGATCGATCGTAATAGTCTAACATCAAAAGTAGATGATTATTTTGAAATTAGTACGAAGCAAACTTATTCATATTTCTTAATTAAAAGAAAATAGAATTAAGTACCTAGTTGCTGAAATATTTTTAAATTGGAATTGAAATAATATGTTGTTGAATTTCTTTTTTTATTTTGAAATCTGTGCAGTTGTTATCTACCTACTTTAGACGCTATATAAGCAAACGGTGAGATTAAAACAATATTCATAAAGCGCTAATAATGATCGTAAAATTTGATTTGTCCGCCAGATCTAGTATTTCTGAATAAGTATATAAAGAATATTATGTGACCTACGTTTTATTTTAATGTCATGTGCAATTTTCAAAATTTGCATCTCAGTAAACAGCCTCTGTTTAAAAGACAAAGTTGAGGTAGCATCGCGTGGTCCATTACGGCTTTTCTGTTGGAACTCATCGATTGCTCTCACGATCGTTAGACAATTAAGACGACACCTTTTTTATGATATTACATGTGTAGGCATTTTGTACCAGTACAGTTCCGCCCGTGACGTGACCCTACTCTCAACATGCTTGTACTAGTAGTCTGACTCGCTTCATGATTACCAGTGGAAGAGTCTGATAGCTTATGTTTTCATCATCATCATCATCTAAGCTGAGTGAGACTTGTATCTTGGAGCCCGGGGTCCGCTTTCCGACTTTTCTTCTCCAGTTCGCACGATCATGGGCATCTCTGGTTGTGCGACCTATCTCTTCTACCCCTCTCCCCCCTCCTCCTCTTATCCTATTCTTTCTCTTCAACCTTCTATGATAATGATACGACGACGCTAAGATGATCATGATTCCTTTCCCTCCACTTCCTTGTGATGGCCTCATTTTTCATTCCTGGTTATCGATTAGCCATTTCCTGGCTGCGTTCGAAGTTTATTTTGTGAAAGTTTGTCCTTCAATCTTTCATACAAAACGACTCGTTGGATGAGGGTGAAATTTGACACATAAATAGACAATGACTTGGAGAAGGACTACTTATTACCTATGTCAGTGTTTCAGTGATTGGTGTAATAAATAAATACGTGACATCAGCGTCTTCAAAGCGTTGTCCCAAAGGGTACGGGTAACTTTGGCTCATGTCAGATACTTCAATTGACTGTCTGATAGAGCTTATTCGCTCTGCAACTATTTCAATGCAATTATGTAAAAAGAAACATATCACCATTATTCTAATTTATTAAACATCACCATTGCTTTTAACTGCATTTTGTTATGAAGCTAGATATAATTAGCGTTGTGACTATGCTGACCAATGTATTACTATATTGTTTGTATATTATTTATTATTTCTTAGTATGTTTGTAAAGTATTTCTGTCATGAATTAAGTAAAATATTTATTTACTATTTAAATATGGTCATTTTGGGTAACATTGAATCGCAGTGTAACTTTGAATAAAGTTGTGAAAAAGATTTAAAAATTTATTTGATGCAAATGTTTTATTGTTTCAATATTATAACTGCCTAAACGGATCACCATAATGTTTTTTAACAAACGTAACGTAAAACATGGTGTTACATAAATTTTCTAAAACTGATAAAGTTGTAACGACGATCAAAATCGAAGTGATTTGGGTAACATTGATTGGTTCAAAGTTACTGATTAAGTAAAATTGATTGCTTTTTTCTATTTTTGTGTAAAATTTTTAATGTGGTTCACAGAATACGTCTACTTACTAAGTTTCAACCGCATAGGCCTTATAGTTTCGGAGAAAAGTGGGTGTGTAACATACGGACGGACAGACAGACAGACAGACATGACGAATCTATAAGGGTTCTGTTTTTTGCCATTTGGCCCTAAAAAGGTGGAAAAATTCGTATTGACGATGACATTTTGTTCATGGAAAGGGGTGATTAGTTTTCTTTGTCCAGAAAAGTTATTAGCAGTCATTACGATTTTGATCTCATCTGATAACCAAATAAATATATAATTTATTATGTTGTGCACTACGTTCCTACCACAGAACATTAAAAAACCATAGAAGTAGTAATTAAGTAAAAATACAAAGGAATAGCTGTCGCCAAAAAATACACTCACACAGACTTATAGGACGTCTTATTGGTTGCATACATTTTACCTTAAAATATAAGAAGAGCAGAACTACACACCTTATTTTACTGAAAATGAATTTAAAGTACGTTTTGACAAGGTATAAACTTCAATGATGCTTACAGAGTACCATCAAATCTGCCCCCATTTTAAAGTAATATACAACAAAATTATGTTTAAGCCACGTTGGAATAGAGTACACATTTATTTATCCCAATAATACCCCAATCTAGCGGTCAATAGCAAAATCAATGTACATTATAGTTTTGCTTTTCACCAATAGATGTCTAAAATTGTATTGTATTGCAAATCAGTCCTTAAATATAACAATGGTAAGGATGAAATTAACTTAACTCAAAATACGGACACCACATTCTGTCGTACATTTTTCACAAACTTACCTAAAATGATAATTTTGACAGCTCTAAGTAGTGTACCCCATATAGTATAATCGAAAATGAATCTAATCGATTTTCGATTATCGTTCCCGTAGAATATGGAATCGATAGTTATAAAAACACAAAAGCATTTATTTTTTTATTATTTTAGGTAACTTATTTCAGAATGATAAAAGAGAAGTTTTATGGTACCTACCGTAATTATGTCTTGCATTATACTTAACCACTTTTATTATTTTATTTTATTTTATTTTATTTGGGAAACAAACAGTTACAATGTACGGTCTTATTATGCTTATAAATTACACTTAAACCAAAACAGTTTATATTATATTATTATATTATATTATTATTAGCTATATTACAAAAAATTGTAGAAGATAAGTACTTAAAAATTTCAATAAATTAATTTAAGTTCGATTCATTCGATTCCTGTGTGTCATAGTCAATTGTGCTGAATTCTTGCAAGACGCTTCACTATGAAAAGTGGGCGGTACTTGTCAATGTGCTACGATAATTTTAGAGGTATTATTTTGTATATAAAAATACGATACTTCATAGACGTGAACTGTCAAAATTATCATTTAGCATCCTGAATTGGACAGGTATAGAAACTTCTAGACTATTGAAGTAAATATTTCGTGAAAACTTATAGGAAAATAAACCTTAAAATCAATCGCATAAACTTGTTTTTTGATTATTTTAGCCTGCGTTGTGCACATACACAAGTGTATATGTGTGAGGTAAATGCAATTACACTTAGGTTTTTGGCGACACAAACACGCCCCCATACGATTTCTAGTCCTAAGGATTTTTCTTTGTTCTGTGGTTCCTACTTATCTTATTTTATTAGAAAATATAAAAATACCAATGTTTTTTTTCCACCAAATTGGTCCGCCTTGTTTCATATGGCAAGACCTCGCTATTTTTCACAGGTAGGTACATCAAGTTAGTCATGATTTTCATAGATTGGACTTTTTTTTACAAGAATACATCATTCAATTTAATCCAAATCTTAAAATGTTTGGATAATAAAGGTTTTAAAATCCAAAAAAATATATATTCAAAGTTACCCAAAACTCGTGCTAACTTTGAATGTGAGTTTTGGGGCAAATTTTGGGCAGTCTTTTTGTTTTTTCCATAAATTTGTGGGTTTAGAAACATAAACCAACTCAAAAGAACACTATTTATTACATAAGATAAAGATGTAATAAATATAATCAGAGAGTATAAATTAATAATCCGTTAAAAATGTTCAAAGTTACCCAAAATGACTGTACTCCGATTAATGTACAATCTGGGGGGCTAAAAAGGCCACATTGGATGTTTCATAATATGATCATGTTATCTGTCAGGTGACATAATTTACATAATAAAATATGTCAAAATATGTCAACTGACGGATATGATGAACACAATATGAAACATGAAATGTGGCCTTTTTAGCCCCCCTGTCCATTAATTTTTAATTTGATTTTGAATGTTTTTATTTTTTAAAACAGAGGTTCTATTTTTAATAATGTACCTTTTAAAAATATACCGTATCAAAAATATTATACTGATTTAAATAGACCGAACACCTTTTTGTGCCTTGTAATTTCGAATTTATACAATATTTAGATCAAAATAGATCCTCTTTGGTAATTGGTTTACATTACAATAATCACTTTTATACTCATCACAAAATAAAAGGCCCGTTTTGGCGTTTTCCTTCGTGGCGTAACTAGTTATGTACCTATACGATTCGGTATTCGATACTCACGATGAATCGAATCCAGTTTGCATGGGGATTTAATCGATTTGAAAATGTATGTAAACTGCATTGGATTAAAGTTCTGATTAGAAAAATTAGCTTAACCTTTGATTTTGTAGGTATTTTAAAACGATACAATGTTATGAAAGGTCAATTTACTTATATTTTTATTTTTGTTACAATAACATTCACTTAATCACAAAAACAACAAGAATAATTAAATCAGTCTTTAGAATTTAAACACAAGTATTTTTAAATAAATGAAAATAAAAGTGCGGGTCGGGCTTGAAAAAAAATATCTTACTCGATATTTTCTTTCCTTAACTGATTATTAATAGTCTGTGGACAACATTAAAAAAATCGTTATGCACAGCACTTAGCCGAGTGGGCGGTACCTGTCAATGAAAAATGTAATTACCTTCAGAACATTTCAATTGGTAAAAAATTAAGAACTTCATGGACGCGAACTGTCAAAACGGGCCTTTTAAATTGTGACAACTATAAGATTAATACTTTCAATTTACTGTACATAAATATATATTTCAAATATTAAAAAGTTTTTTTATTTTGCACAACACTATTAACAATGAATGATTTATGTAAAGTATAGCTAGCGCACGCATCCAGCGTTACGGCGCCAGATCTCTGTAGAAAAGTAGACCCAAGTGCTGGATTGATATACTCTGTCTAATGAAAGCTGAACCACGACATTTATTGATTTGCAATACCAGTAGACTATAAAAATGTCACCTTCTGTCATTTCTGTGTTTGCGCGTTGACATTATGATTTTGATACTTTGTTGTATTGACGTCAAATATTAACGAGATTCAGATGCGATATCCAAAAATATTCGCTTTTGTATTAGATATTTGTACTTTTCGACAATATTTATTTAAATAATGTAATTAATTATAAGTGTGACTGATCCCTCCGTCCACTAGGATCCATTGGTAGAATCCATTGATGGATTCAAGTGAACTTTTAGTACACTCAGATCCATTGATGGATTTTAATTATTTATTAATGGATTTAAGTTAACTTTTAGTTCACTCAGATACACGGCCTTTGACAGACTCCATTGAGGGATTCAAGTGAACTTTTAGTACACTTAGATCCATTGATGGATTTTAATTATTTATTAATGGATTTAAGTTAACTTTTAGTTCACTCAGATTTGTAATAGTAGAAAATCTTATCAAATAAGGTACGATTCATTTATTCAAGACAAGCAAATGGCGTTATTGCACAACGATATTACTGTCGGTCATTTTCTTGAAATTATGAAATAAAAGGGGAAGCTTATTTTTTTTTTTTTTTTTTTTTTTAAGTATTCTGTAAGTAACATATAATATTTTATTATGTTTACATCTCTCTCCTCCTCTGCCTACCCCTTCAGGGAAAAAGGCGTGACGCTATGTTACGTTATGTTATTTTATTAAAATCCCTCAATGGATTCTGATGAACATGAAAGTTTATTAAAATCCATCAATGGATCTGAGTGTACTAAAAGTTCACTTGAATCCATCAATGGATTCTACCAATGGATCCTAGTGGACGGAGGGTGACTGATGATGGATGATGGTGAAGAATATTTGGAATCTAATTTTGATTATAATTAATAATATTTTTTTCTAATAAATGAATTTCGTCTGATTCCTATAAGCCCGCTTGAAGATAGTTTTTAGTCTAGAATAACACAGGCAAAATGTCTTGCACACGTTCATAGGCCACATTTTGTCCCTAAAATATAATATATACCCAAGGGTAGCGGGCACAGGATCAGAATTTCACTCGGGCAACAGCTAGTCTATATATTATGTCCACTACTTCAGCGGTTTTACTCGGTTCGATTCCGACATAACCACCCCCGATGGCCAACGGGTATTCGTTGGGGATTTTCACACAAATAAACCTGCTACCTTTTCTCTCTCTTCCCGAGGCGAAGTCGTGGGCAATAGATAGTATTTAATAAAGAAATCAACATGTAAATAATAATGACACCGAATAAAGCGCGATGAAATTCTTTAAAAATACCAGTTATACTTTAATAGGTACATACTTTTATTTTACGATCAAAATGTTTTTATCTAACTATAACGGGTGATAACAGCCCTAATTTTTTTAAATTTGCCGCGGTTTTGTTGGTCCAGCTTTCATTAGACAAACTCTATCCTATAAGGTGATATGCATGCCAATGGTCTAGCTGGGGATGGCCGAGGTGGTTTTGACGATGCGAGGGGCATTTGCGCCCGGAATGTGACTGGGCCTGCCACAGTTTTGAAGTATTTATATCGGACGCGAAGTCATCAGATGATCCGGAAGAGAGTTTCTATTGGTCTCGATTTTTAGTAATTTAGTGATACATTTGTGAGCATGGCAAATTTGTGAGCAACCGTACCACAAAATCAGTGATCGAAGACCCCAGCCACTACGCACGTGCCGCACGTGGTGAGCGTTGGAATTTTCTCACACTAAGTCCGCGGTGGAATACCTACTGCTTGATTGCCTAGCATGCTGACCGTTGCAGGCACTTAGTCTTTCCCACGGAGCACAATAACCAGGTCTTTCCCAACTCAGCACTATAAGTAGGTACCCCTGTACCTATTAATCAAGTTAAGTGTATCTAAACTTAACTTTTTGGCGACGCAACCCTGCCCTCTTGCTACTTCTACTTGTAGATGTTTTTTTTTCTGTGGGACCGCGTCCCCGAATTGAGGGAGTAGTTCAAGATCCCAGAGCAATCAGACAACTTATTTTCACACGGATGAAACCTGTTTTCAGTAGCGTCACGTGTGCCTTGAATACCTACGCGCTCTTTGTGGAACTTGCCGAGTGACACCTGGGCAGGTACAGGTACCAGGTGAGAAAGGTGACTAAAAATAAGTGTCATGTAACTTAAATTCACATGGCTGATTTTTATATACCTATGTCATGTAGAATATTATTTTAAAGCGTTTTTAAAGTAATATCATAAGTGTCAGACACTTGATGGACCAGAGCTTTTGTCAGACGCTTTAAAGCTACCCAGAGAATGAACTTTACCTATTTTTACATGTCTGATTTTTTAATATGTTATTGAAGTATTTATTTAAAAGTTATATTCAATCAGTCAGACAAAATAGAGTGACCAAACATCCCCTAAGGCAAAAAATATTCAGCCAGAAGTATGAGGGCGATAGCACTATGCGCATGCGCCTCAAAGTAATGGTAATTTATTCCAGGGATAAAATTAATCTATGTGTTATTCCAAACTATAAATCTATCCCTGTATCAAATTTCAGCCAGATCCGTTCAACCGTTTTTGCGTGAAAGTGTTTTTTTATGTCGGACACGTCAACATGACTTCACCTCGCCTGATGGTAAGCTAAAGGCAAAATCTCTGGAATGGGAGTCACTATTGCAAACACCGATAGTGCCAATGTTAGCCACCATTCGTTCGTTACAAAATATATTTAACAAACATTGTTATAAAAAAATCTCACCGAAATGGTACAAATAAATCAGTGACCATCAGGATGGCTGGTTGCCTGCCTCATTTAGCATCGAGACAATGATTAAAAATTGCTACCTAATTGCTACTATTTGCTACCTGCAATTAAATAATTGCTACCTCATTAATTTTTAAAATATAGGGAAAAACAATGTGACCAGCCATTCTGACGTCAGGATGGCTGGTCAACGCTTGGTCTGAGTAAACTAAACAGAGTTGAGCTATTGTTTTTGCTTCATAAATTGCTACCTACTCACCTATCAAGTTCAGCCTCATGACTATATCAGTTGGAAAGTTATGATTATTTATTTGCAACTTACGTGTGGATTGCTACGGTTAGCAAAAAAAAATTAGAAACACTTATTAATTTATCACAGAACTTTATTACCTACTCAAAAGCAAGGTAATCATGGCGGGGTGAATCTACTCAAGATTATTCTTCGTATGGAAAAAAATATTTTCACCTATTATTGCGAGAATAGTATTTATTTTAAGCTAGACATATAAATACATCAAATTCATGCTATGTTATAGTTAAGGCACGCTGAATATTTTAATATTTTAGAAAAATTTTGCAAATATAAAAAAAATAGGGTTGCTGATAATGACGATCTATGAGAATAATGACGCTGCTGTCGAAAAATGTAATGACGGATTGTTGCCGACAGTGACGAATATTTTGAAGTTAAATTATTGATAGGAATAAAAATAAAATGCATGTATAAAAATGAAATTACCTTTAATATTAATTGCAAACATCAACTGTATAAAAATCAACAGCATTAAACTAAATAAACAATAACAAAATATACATAAACTTCTCGATTGATGATTTAACCAGATTCAGTGTTAAATTAAATGGATCCATTCTCTCTCCAATAGACTCTTCCTTCTTCTTTTGGCGATATCTAGAAATTTAATGCGGAAAACGTTAGGTAAATGTGCTTTATAATATACCAACATAAAAACATTTCATATTAACACATATTAAATTACAGATTTGATTCTTATTAATTTTACTTTTACAGAAAACTAAATTGATTTAACGTAGAGTTGTAAAAAACTCAAGTCTTCTAGTCTTCATTTCGAGACTTGAGTCTTTTTTCAAGACTAGGACTCGTTAGTCACGTGAGTTCCGAGTCCTTTGAGTCCTTTGAGTCTTCAGAGTCCTTTCGAGTCTTAAGTTCTTTGAACTAGACTGAGTCATGAACTTGAGTTGTTTTATGACATTATCCAATAGATAGGTACATAATAGGTAATAAGTACCTAATAGGTAATAGGTGATACCGATCTGAGTGAACATATCTTATGATTAATCTGGCAACACAATAAATGAGTAAATTGATAATGTTAACAGAAAGATGGTAAGCAAATAACTATATTTTTGTTACACAAAAGAACATAATGTTGTCAGTGTCAGTTTAAAATCGCCAAAGTATATTTGACAGAGATTTAGTGGGATCCAATTGACATTTTAAATTGTTCAGAAGAATTTGTCACCTTGTCTGCTACAATATATCTGATGGCGGCTGTACTAAAATAGTCTATCATTTATAAATAAAAATACTATACAAATTATATTCATTGTGATTTTAATGCTACACTAAACAACCATGGATTAGGAGGACTCGGTCATGAGTTCTTTTAAAAGACTCAGTCTTTGAGTTCTTTTTAGCAGGACTCAAGTCTTTTTACAAAAGACTCAAAATTCTGTAGGACTTGAGTTCTCAGTTTTATTTATAAGACTCGAGTCTTCAAAAATAGCTCAAGTTCTATTAAATGAGACTCCAGGACTCGAGTCTTTTACAACACTAATTTAACGTAAACGAACATTTTCTATTGACATTATTTACAACCAGCTAAGTACTATTTTTTAACTACTCACATAACATCTACATATATATGATTGCTTGGCCCAATGACTGACTGACTGGCTGACTGGCTGACTGACTGACTGATTCATCAACGCAGAGCCTAAACTGCTGGACCTACAAACTTGAAATTTTGACAGTAGATGCTTCTTATGTTGTAGGCATCCATTTAGAAAGGATTTTTAGAAATTCCACTTCTAAGGTGTCAAAATAATCGATAAACACCTTAAAAAAATCGAAAATCCTTCATTTTCAAGGTTAGACGCATGAAATTTCATACACCTATTTCTGGTTAGAAATAAATGAACACGTGTAGCAGCGTTTTTCCAAATTTTACCCCTCAGGGGGTGAAATAGGGGTTGAAAGTTTATATGGGAAGTTCGTCAGTTTTCAAGATGGAAGCATGTAAATTTACATAACGATTCTTGGTTAGAAATAAATATACACGTGTATCAGCATTTTTTAAATTTCACTACTAAAGGGGTAAAATAGGCGATGACAGGTTGAATGGAAAGCCAGTCATTTTCAAAGTTAGACCCATGTAATTTCATACACCTACCTCTGGTTACAAATAAGTGAATCAGCGTTTTTCGAAATTTTACCCCCCAGAGGGAGAAATAGGAATAGGGGTTGAAAGTTACAATACAAATCATCATTATTAGCAACAGATGTCATTGTCGACTTGTGTGATGTTGCTAATAATGATGTTACCAACAATGACAAATTCTGGAAAGATCGCACGCAGCAAACGAAATAAGTAACTATACAATGATTTTTTACACAAGATACGTTATGTTCATAGTAACTGACTTCTCAAATCTGATCCAGCTGTCTATGACATAACTATGAAGTGCATGTGCACAATAGTTGTCAATTAGCGATAAGTAGTACGAAAGATGGGATAGGCACGTGAGTAAAAAGGATAGCTATAATTCTCACATCAAAAAGTATCTCTGTCCCGTTTTTATCGCGTTTCACCGCCGCCATTATTTTAAAAATATTATTAAACAAATATCGGTAATATTGTATGTACTTACATGTGATAGGAAATCCCTTGTATTTTATTAATTTTAGTGTCGTAATTTGTACACTTTTACACACAAAAACACACGATGGCATTTTTATTGCAATTTTAATAAGCGCTTAACAAAATTACACGCGTGTCAACTTGGCGTTTGCAAGACATGTACTAAAGACAAAATGTCCCAATTGGGACTTTTTCGCGTCTTCACCAGGCGCGCTCTAATGACATATCTGCCTCTTTTTACATATATAATATCATTGTAACTATAAGAAAAAACAAACAGTGCACGTCATTTGTTTCCAGAATACCTACTTCATTATCGTTAATAAATAAGAGTTTACCATGCACACATAATTAAGTTATATAGACCAGTGCCGATAGACTTTGAGACAAAATACATTTTAAAGTAGGATGAAACCTGTTGGAAAAGGATCAGAATGTAACAAAAATTAAAGGAAAAATAAATTACGGGCGACCTGAGGTCGGGAAGGAGGGGGGTGAGTTTTAAGGGTAAAAACGGTTTATCTCGATTTCCGGCAAAACTACAAGTCCTATGGAAAAAAGTTAAATGACAAAGTTGTAGGTAATAAAGAGACCTACAACTTTTGTATTTACACTTTTTTCACATAACCTCAAAATATATGTGAAAAATTCAAATAATCAAGTTTTTGGTTTTTTATTTTTATCTTAAGCAAAACAAATTTGTTTTCCACGAAATTTGGTAAAAACTTAGCTTTTTATGTCCCAAAGACACTGTAATTTTTTTGATTTGAAATATTCTTTTTTTCAGCTTCTTTTGATTAAATATCGAAAAACCACCCTAATTTTCAATCGAAAATTCTCACGTCAAAATATCAGCTTTTTAAAAAAAGTCAAGGAGTTTTTTGTTCTTTGAAATCTCTTCTTTCTGATGATGTAAAAATATATATATATTGCTATGGTAAATGTTCTCAGAAAATGCAATGAAGAAAAACTCGAATTTGAAATTAATATTTTTGTATTTAGTCATTTCCTCGCTGAGGTGGGATGAAAAGTTACATGTTGCACTATAACTTCATGGTTGCACTCGAGTGCAAAGATTTTTCACCTTGTGCACTTTTGATACCCTCGCTAAAGCTCAGGGTTCTATTTTGTGATTATTGTATTTAGTCATTTCCTCGCTGAGGTAGGATGAAAAGTTACGTGTTGCACTATAGCTTCATAGTTACACTCGAGTGCAAAGATTTTTCACCTTGTGCACTTTTGATTCCCTCGTTAAAGATCTGGATTAAATTTTTAGAACCCTTCGCGTGCTCAGTTTTGATGACCGAGCAAGCGAAGGGTTCATAATTTGAATCACGAGCGCAGCGAGCGATTCACAAAATAGAACCCTGAGCTTTAGCGAGGGAATCAAAAGTGCACAAGGTGAAAAATCTTTGCACTCGAGTGCAACCATGAAGTTATAGTGCAACATGTAACTTTTCATCCCACCTCAGCGAGGAAATGACTAAATACAAAAATGTTAATTTCGAATTCAAGTTTTTCTTCTTTGCATTTTCTGAGAACATTTACCATAGCAATGTATATATATTTTTACATTATCAGAAAGAAGAGATTTCAAAGAACAAAAAACTCTTTGACTTTTTTTAAAAAGCTGATATTTTGACGTGAGATTTTTCGATTGAAAATTGGGGTGGTTTTTCGATATTTGGTCAAAATAAGCTGAAAAAAAGAGTATTTCAAATCAAAAAAATTACAGTGTCTTTGGGACATAAAAAGCTAAGTTTTCACCAAATTTCGTGGAAAACAAATTTGTTTTGCTTAAGATAAAAATAAAAAACCAAAAACTTGATTATTTGAATTTTTCACATACTTTTTGAGGTTATGTGAAAAAAGTGTAAACACAAAAGTGTTAGGTCTCTTTATTACCTACAACTTTGTCATTTAACTTTTTTCCATAGGACTTGTAGTTTTGCCGGAAATCGAGATAAACCGTTTTTACCCTTAAAACTCACCCCCCTCCCCCCTTCCCGAGCTCAGATCGCCCGTAATTTATTTTTCCTATCATTTTTATTATATTCTCTTCCTTTTACAACAGGTTTCATCCTACTATAAATTTCTTTTACTTTTTACCATTTTCATAGCTATCGGCACTGGTCTAATAGCTTTATGTTCGAATGACGTTTAAAATAACAAACTTTGGAGAATGATATTCAACAACTTACCGCTGGTGAAAAAGGCGTCCGTTCACTGTAATGGGTGGCGATCGACTGAGTTACGAGGGGGGTGCGTCCCTTTAGCCAGATGAGAGGCTTCGGGTGCGTTCCGATTTCTTATAATATTGAAAAATAATCGTGTTGCTGCTAATGACGGAACTTTTTAGAACATTGTTTGATTTTATTTTTAATTAACTTGCGACTTAATTTTTAAATATATTTTGTAGGAAATACCATGCGTACTTACTCATAAGTAATAAATACATAGATGGGTCTACATTACTATAAAAATATTTATTTTATGCCATAAAATATCTAAAATCTAGCAAAGGCGACATATGAAATAATGTAGTTTTCGGAGGATTTTTTCTAATAGTTTGTTATTTTGCAATTTAATCACAGAAAGGTTTTGATTGCTTCTGGTAAATTTATTCAGGTTGTAGATTAACAAGTAAAAGTTCTGAATTTGTTTAATTTATAGGAGTCGTAAGGCGAGACATTAATTTTGGGCCTCTTGAAGATCCACCCGGCGACAACACTTTAATATTGGCTTAAAACATTTGCATAGAGCTTCATGTGCACCAAATAAAAAGTTTAGTATGAAAGTCAACAAAATAAATTGTAAAAAAAATCGCTACGAGTTTGCTACCGAATTCGCAAGATATCATACCGACAAAATTCGGTTGCAGTAACGACGCTTGCGACAGACGGTAGTCTGTTCAATGGGGTTGGCAACTGTCAAAGTGGCGCTGGCGTAGACAGTTCTTAAAACATTGATAATTTGTATGGAGTTATTTACAAAATAATTTTTAAACATAAGATGACTCAATGTATTGTAGCGAAATGCTCAGAAATTGGAGTACACCATATCCCAAAAGATTACAAAATTCGTCGGCTTTGGTTGAAAGACATTTGCCTACAGAATTTTATTTCTAAAAATAGTTAGAGGTTATGTCGAAAACATTTCGTGGAAAATGATTACAAAAAAATTGTGAATACACAGGTGAGTGTTGCTTATTGAACATTATTAGTAGTCTTAATACATATGTAGGTACTTGATATACCTACATAAAATAACATAAAAATTTATTTACTCCTATAATCTTAATAATAACAGTCATTTCTATATTCTAGGAGTTGAACACCAACATGAATATATGAAGAAAAGTGCTGTACCATCTATATCTCCTTGAAACACTTAACCACTATCAGAAACAGCAAGAACAAGAAAAGATATATTGGGAGTACGGAACCTGAGGAAATAACTATTTGAAATGCCATCAACTTCCCAATCCTGTGAAGGCATAGTGCCATTACAATAAATATAGTGATAGTATATTATGATGATTTTGCAATGTATCTCAAGAGCATGACATTGATAATGACACCAACAACTTGCCACACATCGAAGTACTCAAGCATCTAATATATAGTTCACGGCATCTAACTTAATAGTGTGGACGGTGGGCCCCACTACTCTAAAACCTTGCCAAGTTAGATGCTGTACACTATACTTATTTGTGGCAAGGCAAAATGCGTTGCATACAAACAAGTCTTGTGTACGGCATCTAACTTAGCAAGGTTTTCGAGTAGAAGGGCCCACAGTACTCCAAAATCTTGCCAAGTTAGATGCTGTACACTATACTTAAGATTATTTTCCACAGAGCTACTACTTGCAGATGATGCAGGTATTGTAAATAAAAAACTAAGATGACATAGTGTTTTTTAAAAGCTTCATGTGTCCTATTCACGTCCAAGTATTATGTATGTCCACTTCATATTGAAGATTTTTCATTGATTTTCTGCAATATCCCTTTATATAGGTATTATTACCAACAACAGAAGATCTTACCATCAATAAATGACGGGTTTCATACAGGCGCATAGCAATATTGTTCTTTTTTTGTACTGAAAAGAAAACATATAGTTGTGAATAAGTAATGGTGAAAATGGGCTAGGGTCTCAGTTAAAATTTCACTTTGGTTTATATCCTACCTCAATGCAGTTTCCTATTAGGTATAAATCTATACTTAGTTTAAACTACTTACTAGCATAGATAATGCCTTATGATTGTCTTATCAAGAGGTAGTAGAGCCGTGTTACTGTTAATATCACGATAGGTTTCTGGCAATGGTAACTATATTTCAGGATCTTCGTTATCAGCCCTCAAGAACATTAGAAATTTCCTTCTTTATAGGTGTTCAAAATTGAAGTTTTGGTCATAAATCTCCAACCTGAAAGTAAAAGAATTTATATTATTATTATCCCCGTAGTTTAAATATATGCATAAGTATTACAAGTCTGTTACATTTTAGGTAATGGTATATTTAAAACGGGTGTCGTATGTTGTTCCGAACGCCGCTATGGCGACACACGCTGTTGCGAATTATTTTTCCACTGCCTCACAGGTTCGAAAGCTCATGGACTCGAATGAAATAGTCGCGAAAGACGCTGTTTCGAAAAACATCTTCACTGCCTCATACGCTCGAAGGCTTGTGATTTCGATTTATTTAGTCATAAAGTGTATAAAAAAATATTATTTTTACGTTTGTTGTTAGTTGTTATATTAACATCTTCCACTGCAGACCGAGGGAGGTTAGCCCGGCCCGTGTAACGTGCGTCCCCGGTACTGTCGTCTGCATAGTAATGAATAGAGTCATCAGACACCATGTCATTAATATGCAGAAGAAACAGAGTTGGGGACAGCACGGAGCCTTGTGGAACACCAGCATTTATGTCCATGCGGTCCGAGCAGCTGCCGTCGAAAGCCTTCACTATATCGAGGTGCTAGTGGTCAGCCTCGATATAGCGAAGTCTTTCGACCGGGTCTGGCTCGACCTCGCTGGCTGACTCGAACGGGTCAAGTTGGTATGCAGGTGCCCCGGCAAAAATGTGACAGCAGTACTCCATGTGGAGCTGGACTTGCGACTTATAAAGAGTAAGTCTTTGCCCCGCAGTGAAGTACTGCTTCGCCCTGTTGAGCACTCCGAGTTTTTTTGAAGCCAACTTGACCTTATCTTCGAGGTGACTGCGGAACTGAACGTCGCTGGAAATATCGACACCGAGGATCCCGATACTGGAGGAGATGGTAGTGGTGTGTCCAGGAATTGGGGCGCTACAATAAATGGGATTTTCTTAGCGGTGAATGCACAAACCTGTGTCTTAGTGGGGTTGAATTGGACTAAGTTAAGTCTTCCCCAATCGGATACTCTCGTGAGAGTAGTCTCGATTTCAGACAGAAGTTGTTCGCGACTTTCTTCCACTGCGGACCGAGGGAGGTTAGCCCGGCCCATGTAAAATGCATCTCCGGTACTGTCGTCTGCATAGCAATGAATGGAGTCATCAGACATCATGTCATTAATATGCAGAAGAAGCAGTGTCGGGGACAGCACGGAGCCATGTGGAACACCAGCATTAATGTCCATGCGGTCTGAGCAGCTGCCGTCAACGACGGCTTGAATGCTTCTGTAGGACAAAAAGCTAGCAATCTACTCGCAAAGTCCCTCGGACAGTCCATAGGATGGCAACTTCGCAAGAAGACCTCTGTGCCAGACCCGGTCGAAAGACTTCGCTATATCGAGGCTGACCACTAGCACCTCGATATAGTGAAGGCTTTCGACGGCAGCTGCTCGGACCGCATGGACATAAATGCTGGTGTTCCACAAGGCTCCGTGCTGTCCCCAACTCTGTTTCTTCTGCATATTAATGACATGGTGTCTGATGACTCTATTCATTACTATGCAGACGACAGTACCGGGGACGCACGTTACACGGGCCGGGCTAACCTCCCTCGGTCTGCAGTGGAAGATGTTAATATAACAACTAACAACAAACGTAAAAATAATATTTTTTTATACACTTTATGACTAAATAAATCGAAATCACAAGCCTTCGAGCGTATGAGGCAGTGAAGATGTTTTTCGAAACAGCGTCTTTCGCGACTATTTCATTCGAGTCCATGAGCTTTCGAACCTGTGAGGCAGTGGAAAAATAATTCGCAACAGCGTGTGTCGCCACAGCGGCGTTCGGAACAACATACGACACCCATTTAAAACAAAAATGTTTCTGAATACGAAATTTGTGAATATAGTGGTAATTTATTTAAAACAATATACCTTTCCACAAGATCTGCCTTTTTTCCTCGTAAAGAAGCACCACGTTTTTTAAGTTAATCTTTAAGTTCAGTTACAATACATGATGTATTAGTTCACAAACTACTAGTTAATACTGTTTTAGGTCCCTCTTTATGTTATGAAATGATAATAAATGCATGTTTTTTTGTAAACAATAATGACACTGAATATGGCCGTCGTACACAAAGGACCTATCGTGCTAGCGCCATCTGCGATTAGCTTTCACCGGCCAACCCCATTGAGATACCGACGAAAATTGTTAAAATGTGTGCTTTACATGAAGCTATAGATAAACATGGAGGCGTCACTTCCAATACCTACTTGATGCTCAGTCTGTATTTACTATCTTGCTCTCTGTGGGCCGACTTCTCTTTCTAAGTATGATAACCTTCTAAGCAAGAAATCACCATTTAAACAAGTTTAAACACTTACGCGTGGAATTTTATATCACATCCTTGACGCCACGTACTGCCGCAACCACGCACTATACAATTTTGCACCATTTTTTGAGTTTATACTTATAATTAACTTTAAATATGCTAAAAACCAAAACAATAATAAACAACCGCCATATTGTTTATTGATAGTTGACATGTAGTACTAATGTTGCCACATTACGTACTGAATCCATAGACAATGGGAATTTAATTCACTGATTTCCTGATTCAACAACCCAATCATGCATAATAAATGGCATATAATTTTTCAATTTCCACATTAATAATCGTAGTCGAACTATAGAGTTATTTATAAATCATTTTACTTGCATTTTTGGTTAGTATGGTCTATTTCTATAATTTACTAGGAGATACTAATAAGAAGATAGCAACATTGTACAAATACACGAAAGAGAAGTCGGCCCACAGAGAGTGAGATACAGACATGTAGGTATTTGGATCAAGCTGTTCTTCCCGGTTTGGCCTCCATGTTTATCTATAGCTTCATGGTGCTTTACGATGACAGTTACAATGTTGTAGTTAACGAAATTCGTATTCATAGTCTGGTAAATTTGAGCAAAAAATGTTGACGTGTAATAACATTTTCGTGGGGAATATTTGTTACATACTAATCAATGATATTATATAAGTAAAAAGAGGCAGATATGTTATAAGAGCGCGCCTAGTGAAGACACGAAAACGTCCCAATTGGGACGTTTTGTGTTTAGTACATGTCTGGCAAACGCCAAGATGATACGCGTGTAATTGTGTAAAGCGCATAATAGAATTGCAACAAAAATGCCATCGTGTGTTTTAAAAACTACAAATTACGACACTAATATTAATAAAAAAAAAGGGATCTCCTATCACATGTAAGTACATACAATATTACCGATTTATTAGTGTATTTTAATTAAATTAGTTTGATAATATTTTTAAAATAATGGCGGCGGCAAAAAGAGATAAAAACGAGACAGAGATACTTTTTGATGTGAGCATGACAATAGACACAATAACACTACACGCATAGATTAATTATTATCAGTACCTACAGATGCGACATAGGGTAATTTTCACTTTACTGGCTACTAAAGTAATAATTGACCTGCTGTTCAGTTTGATTTTATTAGTTAAAATTAGTAACAACATTTGTTTTATTTATTTGTTGTTTTTTTTTATAAATATTTTACGACATTCTACACAGCGCTCCCTAGACCCAAAGTAAGCATAGTTTAACTAGCTTGTGTTATGGGTTCTAGAATGCTGATAAACATACTTATATTTTTTTTTAAATAATTATACTAACCTAATTTTTTTACAAGGTTTCCGACTAAGGAAATTCGACTTCAAGAGTGGATTGCAATTATTAGGGAACAACGGAATGAGTTTGACTGGACACCTTCAAAAAGCAGCAGAATTTGTGGCAATCATTTCAAAGCCACTGAGAGATATACTTCGAAAAAAGGTCGAACATTGCTAAATAAACGCGAAAATCGACGTCCACGCGGGCGGAGCCGCGGACTACAGCTAGTTTCAAATATATCTTGAGAAGTTTCTTAATTTTCTTTTTGAAATATTATCATTTTGAAATAAATAATGTTTTATTTTTTCATCGAATTTTATTTCTTGCCTATCAACGAAATACCCGTTCTGTTCAACAAAATCATAATCTATGTTCGAAGCGGTTCGAAATTATCCTAGAAGCGCAATCATCCGAATTATAGCTATCCTTTTTACTCACCTGCTTATCCCATCTTTCGTACTACTCGCTAATTGACAACTATTGTGCACTTTATAGTTATGTCATAGACAGCTGGATCAGATTTGAGGAGTCAGTTACTATGAACGTAACATATCTTGTGTAAAATATCAAATGGCTTGGCTAAATTTAGGTTATATGTATACTAATTATTTCAAAAAAAGTATATAAGTATGTTTATCAGCATTCTAGAACCCATAACACAAGCTAGTTAAACTATCCTTACTTTGGGTCTAGGGGAGCGCTGTGTAGAATGTCGTAGAATATTTATAAAAAAAACAACAAATAAATAAAACAAATGTTGTTACTAAATTTTAACTAATAAAACCAAACTGTACAGCAGGTGAATTATTACTTTAGTAGGCAGTAAAGTGAAAATTACCCTATGTCGCATCTGTAGGTACTGATAATAATTAATCTATGCGTACAGTGTTTTGTGTCTTTGTCATGCTCACATCAAAAAGTATCTCTGTCTCGTTTTTATCTCTTTTTGCCGCCGCCATTATTTTTAAAATTTTATTAAACTAATTTAATTAAAATACAGTAATAAATCGGTAATATTGTATGTACTTACATGTGATAGGAGATCCCTTGTATTTTATTAACATTAGTGTCGTAACTTGTACAGTTTTTAAAACACACGATGGCATTTTTGTTGCAATTTTATTATGCGCTTTACACAATTACACGCGTGTCATCTTGGCGTTTGCCAGACATGTACTAAACACAAAACGTCCCAATGGGGTTGGCCGGTGAAAGCTAATCGCAGATGGCGCTAGCGAGTTGGCTCCTTTGTGTACGACGGCCATATTCAGTGTCATTATTGTTTACAAAAAAAACATGCATTTATTATCATTTCATAACATAAAGAGGGACCTAAAACAGTATTAACTAGTAGTTTGTGAACTAATACATCATGTATTGTAACTGGTGAGTGAAGGAACTTAAAGATTAACTTAAAAAACGTGGTGCTTCTTTACGAGGAAAAAAAGCAGATCTTTTGGAAAGGTATATTGTTTTAAATAAATTACCACTATATTCACAAATTTCGTATTCAGAAACATTTTTGTTTTGAAGATACCATTACCTAAAATGTAACAGACTTGTAATACTTATGCATATAGTTAAACTACGGGGATAATAATAATATACATTCTTTTACTTTCAGGTTAGAGATTTATGACCAAAACTTCAATTTTGAACACCTATAAAGGGCTGATAACGAAGATCCTGAAATATAGTTACCATTGCCAGAAACCTATCGTGATATTAACAGTAACACGGCTCTACTACCTCTTGATAAGACAATCATAAGGCATTATCTATGCTAGTAAGTAGTTTAAACTAAGTATAGATTTATACCTAATAGGAAACTGCATTGAGGTAGGATATAAACCAAAGTGAAATTTTAACTGAGACCCTAGCCCATTTTCACCATTACTTATTCACAACTATATTTTTTCTTTTCAGTACATAAAAAGAACGATATTGCTATGCTCCTGTATGAAACCCGTCATTTATTGATGGTAAGATCTTCTGTTGTTGGTAATAATACCTATATAAAGGGATATTGCAGAAAATCAATGAAAAATCTTCAATATGAAGTGGACATACATAATACTTGGACGTGAATAGGACACATGAAGCTTTTAAAAAACACTATGTCATCTTAGTTTTTTATTTACAATACCTGCATCATCTGCAAGTAGTAGCTCTGTGGAAAATAATCTTAAGTATAGTGTACAGCATCTAACTTGGCAAGATTTTGGAGTACTGTGGGCCCTTCTACTCGAAAACCTTGCTAAGTTAGATGCCGTACACAAGACTTGTTTGTATGCAACGCATTTTGCCTTGCCACAAATAAGTATAGTGTACAGCATCTAACTTGGCAAGGTTTTAGAGTAGTGGGGCCCACCGTCCACACTATTAAGTTAGATGCCGTGAACTATATATTAGATGCTTGAGTACTTCGATGTGTGGCAAGTTGTTGGTGTCATTATCAATGTCATGCTCTTGAGATACATTGCAAAATCATCATAATATACTATCACTATATTTATTGTAATGGCACTATGCCTTCACAGGATTGGGAAGTTGATGGCATTTCAAATAGCTATTTCCTCAGGTTCCGGACTCCCAATATATCTTTTCTTGTTCTTGCTGTTTCTGATAGTGGTTAAGTGTTTCAAGGAGATATAGATGGTACAGCACTTTTTTATATGTTGGTGTTCAACTCCTAGAGTATAGAAATGACTCTTATTATTAAGATTATAGGAGTAAATCAATTTGTATGTTATTTTATGTAGATATATCAAGTACATATGTATTAAGACTACTAATAATGTTGAATAAGCAACACTCACCTGTGTATTCACAATTTTTTTATAATCATTTTCCACGAAATGTTTTCGACATAACCTCTAACTATTTTTAGAAATATAATTTTGTAGGCAAATGTCTTTCAACCAAAGCCGACGAATTTTGTAATCTTTTGGGATATGGTGCACTCCAAATTCTGAGCATTTCGCTACTATACATTTAGTCATCTTGTGTTTAAAAATTATTTTGTAAATAACTCCATACAAATGATCAATGTTTTAGGAGCCATCTACACCAGCGCCACTTTGATAGTTGCCAACCCCATTGGGACGTTTTCGTGTCTTCACTAGGCGCGCTCTTATAACATATCTGCCTCTTTTTACTTATATAATATCATTGATAGTTAACGATCGTAAAGCACTTTGCGGGCTGTCAAAAATGCTCGCAAAGAGTTAACGATAAATTGTTAAGTTTGCGATGATATTTGTAAACTTAACCACAAAAATTGATAAGTTTGACAGTCGCGACTTGCAAATATTGATAAGTTTACGTCGCGTCGCTACGAATTTAACGACCGAATGTCAACGCAAAGTCCTTAACGATGTGTAGAGACTTCTGCCCCTGATCTGTAATCTTCTACCAACCATCAGGTTTCAGAGTTGGCAACACTGCTTGACACTCTTGACATGACACTCTTGACTGTCTTCACTGTCTTGTTGTATTGTATTGTCTCAGTCTGATTTGTCTGGTACCTATATTGTCTTGATTGTTTTTTAACCATTGCAGTCGTCAATATAACTAACATAACTACATGTTTTCGTACGCAATCCTGTGAACATGCTTTATCCTAACGTAACATTTGATAAAATACTAATTTGCGTGTAGGTTCAAATTTTATATTAATGACCGATCTTTCAGATCATGTCGGTTATTCTTTATAACATAACAAAATATTTTAATTTTACAGTAATTTCAGTAATATTTTTCTTTAATTAAAAGATGTATCATATTCTTAGAATTATTTTATACAGACTGTGGGTTGTGTCTACGTTAACATTATTTTCTAGCATCCTCGTATTTTGGCTCTACGGATTCATCACAGCTGTCCTGGTATTTACAGCGGGGATTTCAGGTGAGGTCGCTATGAATATTTTATGTAATACTATCATAATAATTGTCAATAAATCAATATATTTCTGTATTTGCATTCCTGAAGACTTAAATCCCAGATTTAGCTAACATTTACAAATAAAGTATGATGTGAATTGCAGTTATCCCAAGAGATAAATAGGCTAATACCATTTCAGGTTTCAGATAGGTAGGTCAAAGAAATTCAGGTTTCCTTAACAAAATGTTGTCCTAATATTCACAGGTATTCTGTATAGCGCTCAGGATCTACTGCTGTACTACCCAAATGATCCGCCAGACTCGAGGGTGTTTGTACTCCAACCTAGCAATTACAAATTACCATATGAAAGTATCAAAATTAATAACAAGGATGGTATAAAAATTCATATGTTTCTTATCAAGCAAACTACAAACAGTAATCACAAACCAACCTTGATATTTTTCCATGGCAATGCAGGCAACATGGGTCAAAGGTTTTTATCTCTTATTTTTTGAAGAATATTTGTTAGTCAAATTGTCAAAATTTGCTTTATTGTTATTTAAATTGCTGTGCAATATTCTGTTTGTGTACTTTTAACACAATAGCTGTGTGATGAGGCTGTGCGATAACAGTTTTGATGTATCATTGTAATATTCTTATTTTCAGATTGTCCAATGTATCTGGTTTCTACCACAAATTGAATATTAACATCTTAATGGTTGAGTATAGAGGTTATGGTTTGTCAGAAGGTACCCCATCTGAAAAAGGTTTATATGTTGATGCACAATCAGCACTTGATTACATTATGCAAAGAACTGATATTGATGTCAGTAAACTAATTGTATTTGGGCGATCATTAGGTTAGTATCATTTATTGCTCTTTATATGAAATCCATGCTATTACTCCTGTGACATGGTGGTAGAGCATTTAACTCCCATGATGGAGGCCGCAGGTTCAATTCCTACTCAGTGAAAATATTTGTATGCATGAATAATTATGTCTATTAAAATTGGTCTGGATATTTCTGCCTCGGAATTTCGATATCGCCAATGAGTATTGGAGGTCAGATGGCAGTCACTTCACCGAGAATATCGAAGTACGCTACTTTGTAATCAGACTGAAAACCCGACCCAAACTGAGTTGGGAAAAGGCTTGGGATATACAGGGTCAAGTCCTTCCAATACAGGTACGCTCCGGGAGATCACCAGCAGCATAAAAAGTCTTCTGGTGTCCTTCCAAGAGGTGGGGTGAATCGAGTAACATTGCCCACCCACACGCAAAAACCGCGCCAGGACGTGGAGTTGCAGACAACAGCTTGAGAAACCATACTAAGAAACCATTAAATTATTGATTACTAGCGGCCCGTGACCCGGCTTCGCCCGGGCATAAATTCTTAAAAAATTCTATAACCCGATTGCACCAATACCCACCGGGCCTTTAACATTGAATTTCATGTTTCTTACTTCAAAACTTAAGCACTTTACATATAACGGACTTCCATAAAATCGCTCTACCCTTATTTGCCCCCTTAGAAGTGAAATTATGAAAACCCGTGATTCACGTGTACGTTTATTAATTAACCAGAAGCAACTGTAAATATGATCTTTCATGCTTCTATTTCAAAAACTGACGAACTTACCATATAAACTTTCAACCCCTATTTCACCCTCTAGGGGGTGAAATTTCGAAAACACGTGTACATTTATTTCTAACCAAGAATCGTTATGTAAATTTTCATGCTTCCATCTTGAAAACTGATGAAGTTCCTATATAAACTTTCAACCCCTATTTCACCCCCTGGGGGGTAAAATTTGGAAAAACGCTGATATACGTGTTCATTCATTTCTAACCAGAAATGAGTGTATGTAATTTCATGCGTCTAACCTTGAAAATGACGGACTTTCATACAAACGTTTATCGCTTATTTTGCCACCTTAGAAGTGGAATTTCTAAAAATCCTTTCTTAGTAGATGCCTACAACATAAGAAGCATCTACTGTCAAAATTTCAAGGTCGAGCGGTTTAGGCTCTGCGTTGATGAATCAGTCAGTCAGTCATCGGGCCAAGCAATTATATATATAGATAATTTTAATCTATAATTTATTAAATATATTGGAAGAATTTTGACATCTACTTACATATCCATTTCTTTGATATTATAATTAATTTTGTAGCTTCAAGAAAACAAAACAACAAAAATATGGATGATATGATATTCATATTATAATGGGGTTTACTTAAGTTTGAACCTGTTTCTTTTGTTTTGTTAATATATTTATTCGACAGCCAATCTAATTTTTCCATGGATCCCGACTGTTCAGTTGTTATGTTTCTAGACCACCGGACATCAATCTAAGTGTTTGTTTTTTTGTTTTCAGTTTTTAGTCGGGTTTTTAAATTTTAATTTTTTTATTTATTTTATACTTTTATATTATTTACATAGCTGCCCGGATAATAATGAAGTATAAAATCTATATTTTATGGAGTTAATAATTTTCGTGTAGTGAAGGGACATCACCGAAATTCAACCTTAATTATTATATTTTTGCTCATATCTCCGGTTCTACTAAACTAAACCGATTGTAATCAAACAAACGTAAGATTTTAAGTCTGACCAAGACCTTTTAAACGAATAAAACCGCATCGAAATTCGTTCAGTAGTTTTTGCGTCCATCGCAGTCAAATGTTTGTGGCGCCAAAAATTCGCCATATTTATTTTCTAGAAATTTTAATATACCTGGTGTCACTCACACAATCATGACAAATCAAACAACACCTTGTTTGTCAAAATCCGTCAAGCAGTTCAGGCTGTAGGTAGAGCGTACAAGACAAATTTTAAGAAAGATTTTCATTTTGCCGCCAAAAATCCGCCATTATGATTTTCTAGAAATTTTAATATACCCAATGTCACTCACACAATCATGACGAATAAAATGATACCTCGCATGTCAAAATCCGTCAAGCCGTTTAGGCTGTAGGCCGTGACAAAGAAATGGACAAACATACATACATACATACATAGTCTCGAAAAACATTACCCTCCTTTCTTCGGCAGTCGGGTAAAAAAAGCAAGTTGAAGATAGCAATATATTCCATCATTATTATCAATACATAGCTACAATATAAAAATTGTATAAAATAATACAAACAAAAAGTAGGGTATGGATCACAGCTTCGGAGGTAGCGGTCTCAGATACAAGCAGGGTAACCAAATTGATAAATTGTTGTGTAATTAGTTTTCTTTAGGTTGGATGAGCCTTTTCGCACCCACATTCAATCCAAATCCTTGATTGACTACTACTCTTCATTTTTCTCAACCTTCCATTATCTTTAGTTGTTCCCACTTGCAGCCCAATTTAACCGTATGTGCCGAGTCTGTTCCTTCACCTACATTCGATTTAGTTTACACAGCTGATTAGGGTCTCCATTTGGGAGTGACTGCCTTCTGACTACCCAACTATAAGAGGACAGCTTGTGTCCGAGCCTTGTCCGTTAATCAGCTTGTATACTGGTTGGCTTGCAGATGAGGTTAGCTTGGCCTCGAAGGTCTTGGTGGGGCTCCACGCACACCACCATCATACCTACTCTTCATTGACTAAGCCTGATAATTTCTTTCAGGTGGAGCAATAGCAATTGACTTAGCATCAAGGCTGGAGTACAGAAACAAAATATGGGCAGTTGTAGTTGAAAATACCTTCACGAGTATTCCAGACATGGCGCATGTTATACTGAAATGGAGTTGTCTAAACTGGCTTCCGCAGTTTTGTCATAAAAACAAGGTATACCTACTTAACATACTAGAATACTTTCAAGTTTTGCTTTTTTAAATGTTTAGTGACAAGCTTAATTGACGTAACTTACCTATGGATTGACTCTTTTTTTGCGAACAAATTTCTATATTGTTTCTTTTTTTCATTTTTTCAGTACATGTCTCTAAAAAAAATGGGACACATTATGACCCCCACATTGGTGATTTGTGGTTCAAATGATGCTTTGGTGCCACCGTCAATGGCAAAAGAACTGTATATGCGGTGCGGTGCCATTTGTAAGAAACTTGTAGTGATGCCTGGCGGTGGGCATGATGACACATGGACATGTAGAGACTATTATACGTCGGTTCAACAGTTCTTAATCAATGTGCCACCATTACCTGACGAAATCGGTCCTTTCTTTGATGATGATAAACAAACCAGCGTTGGACATATAATACATACGGTATAATTAGTATACACAATTAATTATCAAAGTTAAATAATAATTAATGACAATTTTATTATGGTTTTACAATATTTAAAAAAATATATTTTAATATGTTCTATTCCTGAAAATAAAGTGCCACAACAAAATCCCAAATTGTTTGATACAATGTGGTGATGCAATAAGTGGGCGTTTATTTGCTTTTAATATTGTATTGTATAATGTATTGTTAAATTTTAGGCTTTTATTACGTATTTTTCAAGGTATCTTATCTTAGACCTACGTACAAACAGAGGGCTTATACTATGAAACGTACATCTGATACTTTAGGCCCGCATTTACTAAAGACATTAGGTACTTATTTTGAAGTTATTTCGATATTTATTTGGCAGGTTCAGATTAAACGATATGTTTTGTGCCGTCTTGATCCTGGTCTTATTGCGAGATAAGTGCGTTTCATGGTACCGATTGCTCGAAACTTCGGATGTACGCTCCACAGTAGGCTTCCAGGATAGCATTTACATAAAGCTAATAGCCCACTACTCCGCACGCTATGCACGCCGCGCCGCCGCGCTCAGATCCGGAAACCAGATGATACATCAGTTGTAGTACGAATAATACAATAATACCTACTTTCGAAAGCAATTACAAATGGCCTTATAGATGTAGCTGTGATTACCTTAATCACTGGATCTTGAAAGCAATATTAATATAAAATTGTGTCAATGTCTGAAAAATAAAATGATGTCTAAATGTCCTGAATGATTAATTTAGCATATATCGGTAAAGACGCGGCTCTATTATATTGACTCACGTTTTTTTTCATTTTGTTAAGAGATCTCTGTTACTTATGTACCTACTCGAGAGAGTAAAAGAGAAAGATGTGGCTGTGATTCTCTTAATAACTAGGTCTTAAAAGCAATATTATAGTAATAATAACAATGGTATTCATTAGGAAAAGTTAGCATACCTACTAGTTGCTTCAGAGTGTTAATGAAATAATAATAATGTTAGTGTTTTATCCTGATTTATTGATTAAGTATATGGGTATATTTGTCCCTGCATTTAACATTTGCCATTGACTGACTTTTTTTAGTTGGTAAAGAGACCTCTGGTATTTATGTAAAGTTATCGACAAAGATCTATGAACATGAACATTTTCAGATTTTGAAGAATAGTTTTCAGCAAAGTAACTTATGGTTCTTAATTAAAATGATGTTTAATTACTTAGTTGGCTCTATTGAAGTACCTTTAAACTTTGATAAAAATTTAAATACGAATTTTTTGGTTTAAAATCTGTGAAATAATCATAGATTTTTGCCGCTGACTACACGAGAGTGTGAAAGAGAAGGATGTGGCTGTGATTTCTATAAATACTAGCTCTTATAAAACAATATTATAGTAATGTTAGTGTCCTATCCTGAATGATTATTTTTGCATGAATCGGTAAATTTATGTCGGCATTCAACTTTTTCCATTATTAATCAATATCTATTAGGCTATTGCAAGTCCACTGTTGGACATCCGCTTTTCCTTCATATTGACTGACCTTTTTTCAGTTGGTAAAGAAATAAAGATAAAAATATAAAATATACTTTATTTTATTTACATCATATAAGTAATTGATTGCACGAGATCTCTGCTATTTATGTGAGAGTGTGAAAGAGATGTGTGGCAGTGATTCCTTTTATCACTAGGTCTTAAAAAGCAATATTAAAATAACAACTTCTGTCTTATCCTGATTGATTTGGCATAAATGGGTAAATTTGTCTCGGCATTTAACTTTCCCTATTATATTCAATGGAGAGGGACTATTATATTCACACGGTAGTGACGGATAGAGATATAGCAGTAGACACTGTTTACTTACACACGTCTATGATATGTATGTAAAAAGTTAAGTAAAATATATATTAGTACGTAGAATACGTGGGCGTGCTTAGCGTGCGTTACTGATAAATGGCGGTATAGGTACCTACTAAGTGTTTCGTATATAAATCTATAATCCTATAGTATTCGGCTTTTATTTGAGCGTCGCTTGGGCAGAAGAGTGAGAGTTCGGCTAAGACGGCCTTTTTTGAAGTCCGACTTCAAAAAAGGAGGGGGTTCTCAATTCGACTGTATTTCTGTTTTCTTAAAATTTTATAGAATGACATGAATTTCCCACTTTCCCACATAAAAATTGATGAACCCATATCTTCTTTTCTTTTTACGTCATAAAAGCCAGATTGCAGTAACCACTTCAGCGTCCATTCTTGCCAATCTCTCTGATCAAACTGATCAAAAAGTTAAGACAGGCGCGTAAACCGCCTTAGCGCGCGAGGCACTGCTACAAAATCCGCCATATAGTCCAGTCAATGAATGCTCAAAAAGGGGGTCTAGATGGAAAAGTCGAAAGCAGAAACTTTGACTTAGGAACTTTGTTTGGACTAGTTAGGAGATAAACATACTAAAAGTCCTGACCCCTCCGAGGTGAGCCGGAGGGGGGGGAGCACAAAGAAGGTCCCGTTTTTTCATTTTTTGCTTACTTCTCGAAGACGGTGCTTTGTACGAAATTGTGTTATACGACAATAAAAGCTAATTAAATTCTCTACAACTTTGTCTTTTGCACTTTGTATCTGTCTCCAATCATTACCTAGCTATGAGCTTCTAAAAGTGGTCGATTTTCAAAGCGCTCATATCAGTTTTCCCAAAAATGTATGGGTATCTACCGGAATGTTCACATTTATGATTATTGCTCCGCTCCCTTGGGCAGTAGCGTGATGATATTCAGCCTATAACATTCACGTATAATGTGGCTTTCTATTGGTGAAAGAATTTTTAAGATCGGTTCAGTAGATCCAGTTTCAAACTGTTTCCGCCTTCACCGCGTAGAGGTACTCCCAGCTTGTTATCTACACTAGTCTATACTAATATTTATAAAGAAGTGAAGTTTGTGTTTGTATATTTGTTAAATTGTAAGGGGTAATCTCGGGATCTACTGAACCGATTTTAAAAATGCTTTCACCAATAGAAAGCCACATTATCCGTGAATGTCATAGGCTGAATATCATCACGCTACTGCCCAAGGGAGCGGAGCAATAATCATAAATGTGAACATTCCGGTAAATACCCATACATTTTTGGGAAAACTGATATGAGCGCTTTGAAAATCGACCACCTTTAGAAGCTCATAGCTAGGTAATGATTGGAGATAGATACAAAGTGCAAAAGACAAAGTTGTAGAGAATTTAATTAGCTTTTATTATGTCGCACAACACAATTTCGTACAAAGCACCGTCTTCGAAAAGTAAGCAAAAAACGAAAAAACGGGACCTTCTTTGTGCTCCCCCCCCTCCGGCTCACCTCGGAGGGGTCAGGACTTTTAGTATGTTTATCTCCTAACTAGTCCAAAGTTCCTAAGTCAAAGTTTCTGCTTTCGACTTTTCCATCTAGAATCATTCGTTTACTAGACTAATACCCCACCGCTCTTCGCGGCGGCGGCGGAGTCAAAATCAAAAATCATTTTTTCTGTATAGACCATTAAACGAAATTTACAAAACGTTAAGTGGAGCGCGGTATCGTGTGTTAATCGCCTTAACCTCCGTGGCACTAATTTATGTGTGGAGTGGACATGAGATGTGCAATTAAGAGAACACTAAAAACCCAAACGAAGCCGAACTATCACTCTTCTTCCCGACAAAAACCGAGTTCTGTATAGTATAGAGTTGTCTAAATCTGTAGTATCAATACAGGCATCAGAGTTGTCTTTGCCGTGCGTTTGACTGATTTCTTTATATCGCCAGTATTAATAATTAACAGTTTAATTAAGGGGCTGTAGCTAAATCAATTCGTTATAGAATAAAAAAATATATTTTTATAGTCAAGGCTATCATTTTGTTATCGACTCCGTATACATATAAACTATATGGATATTAATCGTGATTTATCACACGAATTGTAGAACAACAAGCAATAATAAATTGTAATAAAATAAGACATTCTAAATTTTTATATGACTTATTTAAATATTTGCAATAGGTATTCGTCCGTCCTAACACAGACAGGTCGATATTTCTTGATAGTTTGAATACTCGCCTGAAGTTCTAAAAATAGCTGTCGTACGATTTGTATAGTCTAGTTCTTTACCCTGTAACTTGCTGTTCATCATCTTCCTGCCCTTATCCCAATTATTTGGGGTCGGCGCAACATGTCATTCTCCGCCATACATTCCTGTCCGATGTCATCTCCTCAGTCACTCCCTTCCTTTCCATATCGTCTTTCACGCATTCCATCCATCTTTTCTTAGGCCTACCTCTGCCCCTGAAGCCCTCCACATTCATACTTTGAACCTTTTTAACAACATTACTTTCATCTCTTCTCATAACATGTCCATACCACGACAGTCGCTCGCTTCTCAATTTTTCATTTACTGGTGCAACTTTCAAACTGCCTCTAATATACTCATTCCTTATTCTGTCCATTCTTGTCACACCACACATCCATCTTAACATTCGCATCTCCGCTACATGCATTTGTTTTTCATCCGTCGCTTTCAAGGCCAGACATGACGATCCATACAAGACGGCAGGTCTTATCATGGTTTTATAAATTTTCCCCTTAACCTTAAGGGGAAATTGAGGATCGCATATGGTTCCTTTGACCTGTCGCCATTTCATCCAACCTGCGTCAATTCTGTGCTTTACTGCACGATCAATTTCCCCATCGGCCTGGATAAGAGAGCCGAGGTATCGGAAATTGGAGCAGACTGGTATTGGTACACCATCAAGTACCATGGGTGTAAAACTGGAGAGACCGCCGAAATCAGAGAACATATATTCAGTTTTGGCTCTACTGATTTTCAAGCCTACCCTCTCCAATCTACACTGCCATTCCTCCAATCTGCTCTGGACCTCAAGCCCGTCTTCACCGACTAGTACAATATCATCGGCAAATAGCATACACCAGGGGCTCTCTTCCTGTATCTCCGATGTCAAGGCATCCATTATCAACAGGAAGAGATATGGGCTTAACGCCGAGCCCTGATGCAAGCCTACCGAGACACTGAACTCATCGGTGTTGCCAGCCGCGGATCGTACGTGGGTTTTCGATCGACAGTACATTGCACAGATCAACTCTATATACTTCCCTGGCACACCTTTCTCTTTCAAGGCCCACCACAAAACCTTTCTGGGTACCCGATCGTATGCCTTCTCAAGGTCTACAAACACCATATGCAAGTTTTTGTGTGCACGCCTGTATTTCTCGCACAGTTGGCGGAGGGCGAAAATGGCGTCTGTAGTCCCGCGACCAGGCATAAACCCAAACTGGTTTTGTGTAATCTCGCTTTCCTCTCTCAAACGTTTCTCTATCACTTTTTCCCAAACTTTCATACTATGTGACATGAGCTTTATGCCTCGATGCCTGTAACTTGCTGTTATAGACGACAAATTGGCATATGGTTATACAAACGTTTGTTTGAACATAACCTATAGTACCTAATTAAACTAAGTTTCATTGTTATCATGTCAATTGTATTTAATTAAAGTTATTTGACTTTTGTCTAAATTAACCACGCTCGTTCGTAGCCTTCTTACCGCACTTACCAAAATCATTTATCAAAACTAGTTTTAATTGATGTCTATACCAAAATTATCACTAAGTTTTACAAAAAAATATTTTACCATGTAAAGAATTTTAACTACGACATAGGTACAATAAGTGAAGTAGGGAAGAAGATTATTATTATTTGTTTATTTTCACATTGTGCCTCATAACTAATCAATTGTAAAGAAAAATGACTATTTTTGTAGCATCCTTAATCTTCGATCAGTATAAAAACGGTGAGATGCTTCAATTAAATAATAACCATTATGATGAAATATTTGCGTTTGGAAATACGAATCGAATCAGTCTCAAGGCACATGTAATATGGGGTAGTTTTGAAAATAGTATAAAGGCAGAAATCTTCTATTAATCTATTGAAAATTTTAAATGATTAGGTAATCATTACCTACTATTAATCTAATCAGACTTCGACTTTGGTAATGAAAAGTGTTGAAAATGCCCAACCATTTCAAATGGCTACAGAAACATCATCCTAGTAGAGCGTTAGTCCCGGAGGTAACCGAGGTTATCACCTCAGAGTGCAGGTCCGCTCCAGAATAATATGCAACTTAATAGCTATCCTAATTTAAAAAATTAAAATACTGACAGAAAGGTATACCGTGATTGAGGATTTGCCGGGTGTATAGAAAACTAGTATACCTCCAAGATATTAATAGGCTACTTATCTTTTCCAGGAAAATAGAAGATGTCCTTTTCACTACATGTAATTGACAGTATGAGTACCTATTTGATTCCTTTTCTGCAATAATAACAACGAAAGCCGAAGATGCTTTTTGTTTCTTAGAAGGGCATTGTACTGATACAATGTCTTCATCAATTTCATCATTCCGACTTTTAGTAGTAAAAGCAGTATCGTAAGTAAGATCCTACATTTCTTAATTCATAGCTGTCGCTCGCATCAGTGGCATCCATGTATGTATATGTGTTGTCGGATTTATGTCAGTTTTATGTTCAACTTCAGAATTTGATGTAAATAATGGACCTCGTATTCAATTTTGATTTGCCTTTCGTAGATGACTTTTCCTTTTGTATGAAACTTGCTTTTTGTTGTATGTGAACAAATCGAAGACGTTCCATTTTTTTATTGGATTTAAATGTGTTGCTTATATTGTTTTCTTTTCCAAATTACATTCTTCAATCCTTTTGCGACATTTTCACGTGGAATGGCTATGCTAGAGGATTATTTAGTCATTACACCTAGATTATTAACAAGGGTTTTCTCTTTCAATCTGTGCAGAAGGATCTTCTGGCATATCTTCATATATACCTATATGTATAGGTATTGAAACTGATTGTTCGTGAGAGACTTATATTCGCAGGTTTTCTCAATGATGAGTATTCAGGTTACTTCCTTCATTTGCTCTATGGTATTCGACAATAGGCTATTTGACAACATTGAAAATATTTATTTATTTATTTGATTCGCTATCGCGATGGACTTAAAAAATACCGAGCGGATTTTGATGCGGTTTTTTTATTAGAAAGGTCTTGGTTAGACTCAAAATTTACCGTATGTTTGGTTGTAATTGGTTGAGTAGAACCGGAGATGCGAAGCCACGGGTATCAGCTTGTATAAAAAGTAGCCTATATGTTGCCCAGCACTATGAACTCTAATCGTACCAAGTTTGATCAAAATCCCTCCAGTAGTTTTTGATTTTTGCGCGCACAAAAATTTGCGGACAAACAGACAAAAATTCTAAAAACCATTGTTTTGGCATCTATTACATTCATAAAGTCCCCTTATATTTTGTTTCTCATATATCTTCCATGTACAGACACCGATCAGTTACAGATTTATTATATGTATAGATAGATGTTACATTAAAGTACACGAGAAGATGTAGGTACATTTGAACATAGTAAATAAACCGCTGCATTCATTTAGGCGGATCACACGTATTGTATGTGAATGGTTATTTATTACGATATTAATTTTATTATTTTAAATAACTTTTACGCCACTCAAACAATTTGCCGTTTACAAATTATTAGTTATGTATGAGCAAAGACGATAAGTTATCATCGTCTTTGGTATGAGTATGATAGTCGCACATTGTATTTAACGCATGCAATTTTTGTCGACATTAAAATTGTGTCAGTGGAATAGGTCAAGTACCTATACTTACCTCAAAAGTCGCATTAAAACTCAACAAGTTCAAATCTGAACTGAGAAACGGCATGGCTGTAATGCTGTTATTGTATGTATTTTAATCAATTTCTTTTTCTGTATTTAATTACGAGTTTATGTAAAATTTCACCAAAAAAGGGCTCACAGGTAGAAATATTATAATAATTATAATAATAATCCTTGAACATTCGTGATATTTATATCGTATGTGGGATTCACCAAATTGAAGATAAAATGGCAAATGAATGAATGAAGTTTCGGAATTTGTAGCGCATAAAATTTTGTTGCAATATTTTGTTTTTCTAGGTCTATGCACTTGATTCTTATGACCTACTGCTTTCACAAAAAACAAAACAAAACTTTTTTTTTCGAAAATGCCTTCTGTAACATGCTGCTATCTCGATTATGTGTATCACGACCAGTGATGGGTTTATGCTCTGACAAATTGGCCATTTATTATTTATGCCCTTAATAACAGGGCATAAATCGAGCGGGTTGAATATAATGCCCAATTAATGCCCAAGGTGACATAAACCCATCACCGATCGCGAAAGAGTGGAATTCGTCGATATTGAAGATGACGAATCATAGGCCCTTTTTTTCTTTCTTCATTTGCCTACTGATTCGATCACATTCATTCGCTTAGTTACTTACACTGTATACCTACTCGGTATCACAGTCATAAAAAACTGTTTCTAATGACAAAAATTGGAAACAATGTACAAGTGGGCTTATTATAAACAAAGCGTCCGTGTACCGGGCGAGAAAGAAGGATGTATAGCTCTATATCTTTTTCGTCCATTATACGACGTTTGATTCGAAAGCCGGGTTATTAGCACAAGTACATTCTCGGATGGATTTGGTTTGATCAAATAATGTAAATCATAGGTCATCAGCATATCTACTGCAAAGTACCTAATTAAATAAATTGAATAAGTTTTGATTACTTATAATAAAAATATCATAAGCAAGTAGGTACATTACATGTTTTAGCCATGTTTTAGCTATATCAATATCATTACTTAATTATTTTTAATACTACTTTGTGTTGTAATCAGCTCTTAAAATAGTAATGTATAGATACAGACTTAACGCACGTGGAAACAGTTAAAAACCATTTCAACTAAGGCAGGACCTTAGCTAACAGGAACTAGCGAAACGGTTATTTCCACGTAATACTAGGTAGGTACGTATGGTCGCAATAGCGTCTAACTGACATTATAATATTATTAGGCTTATTCTCTGATGAAAGTTTTAACCCCGTCACTGTTTAGTATGACGTGAACCCCGTGACGTTGTTTACGCCCGACATTATCAGGCGGATGCAATAAATGCCAAAAGTGACAGAGTATAAACCCATTACCTATATCAAAGTTATTCTATACAATATTATTTTAAGACTTAGCTAGGTATAGTGCCAAAATATTTTTTACGACCATGTCAGCGTTACTTCCAATATTTGAAGTTGCGTTTGTATTATTTATAATAATTAGCAATATAGCAGTTATAGTTTACTGAATAATACACGAAAATAATATAATGTGCAAATCTTGTACAGAAAAGATATCCACCTTAATTTTACAACATAGGGGAGACTGAGGACACTTGATCCCCCCTTTTGTTTTTTATCCCTAATTTCTTTATTGAGTATCCGTTTAAAAAGCCGTTGGTACTGAAATACGTGAAATTTATTTGCTCATAATTGCTATGAGAACCAAAGATATTAATGTCTAAATTTCATAGTTATTTGACTAAAAGCAATAATAGGGAATGGTATCATGTGTCCCGTATATATGCAAGACTTGATCCCCCCGGTCTGGATGACGATCTTGGGGGATCAAGTCTCATAATAGAGTGTACCAAGTATACCTCTAGCTACTTGAGGTTATAAACAAAAATATTTTGAAATGTCTATTTTTAGCCACTTTTATAGGTAAAAAAACGATAATGATATATGTAATGGCTCGTATTAAATTTATATGATAGGTATGTTTAGTCGAAGTGAAAATTCACCAAAGTTTGCTTTTTGCCGCAGCAATCACTTGGTCGCCCGCCATTTACCCAAGTCTCAAATGTAATAAGTGTAACAACTATAGATAGTTAATGGGTATCTTAAACAACAGATGTTGCCAATATAGAAGTAATACGGCCTGTAGGTACAAGTTCCGTAAATCTTGTGTACCTAGTCTCCCGTAAGGATCAAGTATCCTCAGTCTCCCCTACATATACTTGTCTAATTATAATATTATTTTTTATTAACTACCGGTTTTTATTTCAATCACCTTTTGACCGCTACGACGTCACCGGCGCGTGTTTGTACAGCGCACAAAAAATATCGTAAATGAATTTCCGTCCGAGACGTTACCTATCTGTCTACCTATTTTTTTGCGAACAGTGCGTCACGGGCGACTGAGGGGCAGTGCAGAGGGAGATGGGCGGAGAGCCCAAGTCTCAACTTATAGCGCACGTGTTATACCTACTTCTCTAAATAAATATTAGCATTTTAGTACATAGGTATATGGTAGATATCTACCGAATACCGATACTGTGACACAGTAGTTACTTAGCGAAAAGAAGGTGCTCTAAACATGAAGCTATAGATAAACATGGAGGCCTCACTTCCAATACCTACTTGATGCTCAGTCTGTACCTATTTACTATCTTGCTCTCTGTGGGCCGACTTCTCTTTCTAAGTATGATTACCTTCTAAGCAAGAAATCACCATTTAAACAAGTTTAAACACTTACGCGTGGAATTTTATATCACATCCTTGACGCCACGTACTACCGCAACCACGCACTATACAATTTTGCACCATTTTTTGAGTTTATACTTATAATTAACTTTAAATATGTTAAAAACCAAAACAATAATAAACAACCGCCATATTGTTTATTGATAGTTGACACGTAGTACTAATGTTACCACATTACGTACTGAATCCATAGACAATGGGAATTTAATTCACTGATTTCCTGATTCAACAACCCAATCATACATAATAAATGGCATATAATTTTTCAATTTCCACATTAATAATCGTAGTCGAACTATAGAGTTATTTATAAATCATTTTACTTGCATTTTTGGTTAGTATGGTCTATTTCTATAATTTACTAGGAGATACTAATAAGAAGATAGCAACATTGTACAAATACACGAAAGAGAAGTTGGCCCACAGAGAGTAAGATAGAGACATGTAGGTATTTGGATCAAGCTGTTCTTCCCGGTTTGGCCTCCATGTTTATCTATAGCTTCATGGCTCTAAGAAAATATTATTACTGACACTTCTTTTTCATATTCGTTCTGGACATTAGCTCAGGGCCCTGTGCTGTGACATATGGGCCCCCAAGTATCTACGGATACTCTTTGCTAGGAGGCCCGATCATCAAACGACAACAGCTGATATCCAACGGGTAAAATCTAGAAAATTACCGCATTTCTCTTGGGGTTGGAGGTTCAGACGGCAGTCGCTCCTATAAAAACAGATACAAGGAATAGGATAGCATACATACCTTGATACCGCCGAAATTATCCAGGCTGAAACTGTAATGACTTGATCAAACCAGTCAAGGTTTTGGAGTAGTGGGGCCCACACACTACTCTAATAGATTGAGAGCTGGTAGGTACCAATTTTTAAGTATAACGCGTGCGCTATAAGTTGAGACCTGGGCTCTCCGCCTACTTCCTCCTGCACTGCCCCTCAGTCGCCCGTGATGTACTGTTTGCAAAAAAATAGGTAAACAGGTAGGTAACGACTCGGGCAGACGCTTTTTTACGATATTTTTTTGTGCGCTGTACAAACACGCGCCGGTGACGTCTAGCGGTCAGGTCTCAACTTATAGCGCACGTGTAGTAGGTGTTTGAGGCAAGCTGAAAACTTGTCACATACCTCTCCTATTATACCTCAACACGGACATGCAGACCTGGCTGGTGAGTATGGGGGCTAAATCAACCCCTGAATTTTTAAAAATATTATTTCTTTTACCCAAAAAATGTATTTGAGGCAATATGTAACTTACCTATATAATGTTGTAGTGTAATACTTAATGAATACGAAAAATAATAAGCCAGACAATTTAATGGGGGCTTTCACCTTGCCAGGCGCGCGCAAAAATATTTTGCAAAAAATTTTGGGGGTCCCCATACTAAGAACTGAAACTTTTTTTTATTTTTTCATCAAACCCATACGTGTGGGGTATCTATAGATAGGTCTTCAAAAATGCTATTGAGGTTTCTAACATCATTTTTTTCTAAACAGAACAGTTTGTAACGTAGTTATAATTATTATCATAACTTTTTTAGGGTTTATACGCCCTATGTCAGATACGCAAAATGTCAGATGCGCATATTGTCAGAAAACGCAGAAGGCCAGATATGCAAAAAGTCAGAAACGCCAAATGCCAGATACGCAAAAAGTCAGAAACGCAAAATGTCAAATACGCAAAAAGTCAGAAACGCAGAATGCCAGATACGCAGAATGTCTGATACGCAAAAAGTCAGAACCACATAAAGCCAGAAAAGTATAAATTAATAATTTATGTCACTTTTTTTAAAGCTTGCTTGAGGTTTTTTATACCTTTGAACATTGGCCAATTGAAAAGAATAGTGTATCGATACTCAGATTTTTTCTAGGCTACTTTATCTTATCATTTTCTATCCTTCTCCGTTAGCGATTTTCGCCCATTTAGATTTCTGGCGTTTTTGCAGTTTCACGAAGTAATATTACGTTAGTATGTGATCCATAATTACTTCATTTATTATTACTTTTTCTAATGTGTCATGGTCATGATAAATCATATGTAGGTGTACATTATTTCATTTGGATTGTGTAACATGAAAATAGAGGGAATCTACCGCTCGGCGGCCGCTGCCGCGGCATGCTCGCTTCGGTCGCTCGCCTTCGCACATTACAGGTCACTTTTTTGACATAACCTAACCTAACCCTAGACAATTTTCAGCCATAATTACAATACTACAGGACTAACTGTGAATTAGACAAACCGCGAATTAGGTGGATTGAACCAAACGCGTATTGGACCAAACACGGCTAAACCATGTTGTCATGCAATCATGGCATTATGCGTTTTTGACATAATGAGTATCTGACATTCAGCGTTCATGGCATTTTGCGTATTTGTCATTATGAGATTCTGACAATTTGCGAATTTGACATTTTGCGACGAAGTCTGCAGATCTGGGGCGGAAGTCTTGACACATCGTTAAGGACTTTGCGATGACATTCGGTCGTTAAATTCGTAGCGACGTAAACTTATCAATATTTGCAAGTCGCGACTGTCAAACTTATCAATTTTTGTCGTTAAGTTTACAAATTTCATCGCAAACTTAACAATTTATCGTTAACTCTTTGCGAGCATTTTTGACAGCCCGCAAAGTGCTTTACGATCGTTAACTATGTAATTTGTTGATATTTTTAGGTTATTAAATATGGAAATTGAACAATATAATCATAATGGAAATGTATTTGGTACAGGATTTCATTGTGCTTCAACGCAGGCGCGTTACTATCATCATCACATTATTTAACTACTACTTGCTGGCACTTTAGAGCCCGGTATAACGTATACGGAACTCCAAATAGGTTTCTGTGGGTTACACAATACACAGGCACCTATTTTAGGGATTAAAGTAATCTGTGTGCTATTTCAAACTATAATCTATCTAGTACCACAGGTTCATTCAGTAAAAATACATCCATCCATACAAATTCAAGTATTTCTGACAGTCTGTCTTTAGAAGATTATTTTCCATTAGGTAATAAGTGTTATGCTAAATCACAATGTTTCATCATCTTAGCGTTGGATCCCGATTGCATCTGTAGCCTACATCTAGGTGCCAGGGTCTGCTTAGATCACACCGTTAGTTTCATTAATAAAAATAACAGACAAATGTTAAATTGTCATGTTTTTGTTATAGGGCTAGTTACTAGCATAAAATCAGTGACTGCTGATTGTAAACAAATATAGGTAGTACCTAGTGTTATATAGCTATTCCATGAATTAAATAAAACTAGTATACACATCATAATTATGCTTATTTTATTTCAAAATAAAAGTTATCTGTCATTTTCTTTATATGGAGCCTTTGCAGACAATAAGAACTTCTCACTCTTCACTTGGGCTAGATACCTCAGCCTACATCTTGGTACCCACTAACTACATGGGCTTGGGGAGCAGCTGCTGGCATCTGTAATGAAAGAGTATTTTTATTTTACTATATAAAACTTACAGCTAATACCTTACTTGTACAATAATTATTACAATTATAAGAAAAAGATCAGTTACAAGATTTAACATAAAGATAAGACAAATTTTATTATATAATACATGACCTATCTATTATTATCTAAATATATTATATACTGTCTCTTATCTTCTATACACATTATTCACTTATTTTCCACTTTTCAAAGTCTCCTACCGCAGGTCTGCTGCTGTACATCTTTTTCTTATTATGTATTTTTATCTAGTTGTGTGTGTGTGTACATAAATATGTATAAATAAATATTACTTTCATAACAAATTTGAAGAGGAAGAAAGCACAACAGAAAGTAATTCACTCTTAATCAGAAGAGTACTATATACTTGTAACTAAATATTATGACCTATTGCAATACAGTAGCATCAAGGCTGTATCAAAAATATGTTTTAACGAATGCTAGTTAAAACATATCCAGATTGAAATAGTTTAATCTCATTGACACAATAGACCCAAAGCAATCTATTCCTTGGGGACTAGTACTAGGTGGGAACGGTTGAAGTGCTCCGTTAATTTATATAGCTTAGACTTGCCTTGTTTCTTTCTGTTGTGCTTTCTTCCTCTTCAAATTTGTTATGAAAGTAATATTTATTTATACATATTTATGTACACACACACAACTAGATAAAAATACATAATAAGAAAAAGATGTACAGCAGCAGACCTGCGGTAGGAGACTTTGAAAAGTGGAAAATAAGTGAATAATGTGTATAGAAGATAAGAGACAGTATATAATATATTTAGATAATAATAGATAGGTCATGTATTATATAATAAAATTTGTCTTATCTTTATGTTAAATCTTGTAACTGATCTTTTTCTTATAATTGTAATAATTATTGTACAAGTAAGGTATTAGCTGTAAGTTTTATATAGTAAAATAAAAATACTCTTTCATTACAGATGCCAGCAGCTGCTCCCCAAGCCCATGTAGTTAGTGGGTACCAAGATGTAGGCTGAGGTATCTAGCCCAAGTGAAGAGTGAGAAGTTCTTATTGTCTGCAAAGGCTCCATATAAAGAAAATGACAGATAACTTTTATTTTGAAATAAAATAAGCATAATTATGATGTGTATACTAGTTTTATTTAATTCATGGAATAGCTATATAACACTAGGTACTACCTATATTTGTTTACAATCAGCAGTCACTGATTTTATGCTAGTAACTAGCCCTATAACAAAAACATGACAATTTAACATTTGTCTGATATTTTTATTAATGAAACTAACGGTGTGATCTAAGCAGACCCTGGCACCTAGATGTAGGCTACAGATGCAATCGGGATCCAACGCTAAGATGATGAAACATTGTGATATAGCATAACACTTATTACCTAATGGAAAATAATCTTATAAAGACAGACTGTCAGAAATACTTGAATTTGTATGGATGGATGTATTTTTACTGAATGAACCTGTGGTACTAGATAGATTATAGTTTGAAATAGCACACAGATTACTTTAATCCCTAAAATAGGTGCCTGTGTATTGTGTAACCCACAGAAACCTATTTGGAGTTCCGTATACGTTATACCGGGCTCTAAAGTGCCAGCAAGTAGTAGTTAAATAATGTGATGATGATAGTAACGCGCCTGCGTTGAAGCACAATGAAATCCTGTACCAAATACATTTCCATTATGATTATATTGTTCAATTTCCATATTTAATAACCTAAAAATATCAACAAATTACATAGTTAACGATCGTAAAGCACTTTGCGGGCTGTCAAAAATGCTCGCAAAGAGTTAACGATGAATTGTTAAGTTTGCGATGAAATTTGTAAACTTAACGACAAAAATTGATAAGTTTGACAGTCGCGACTTGCAAATATTGGTAAGTTTACGTCGCTACGAATTTAACGACCGAATTTCATCGCAAAGTCCTTAACGATCTGTCGAGACTTCCGCCCCAGGTCTGCATGTCCGTGTTGAGGTATAATAGGAGAGGTATGTGACAAGTTTTCAGCTTGCCTCAAACACCTACTCAAAAATTGGTACCAGCACGGTACCAGCTCTCGGGCCATAAAACCTTGCCAAGTTAGATGATGTACACTATACTTGTTTGTGACAAAATGCGTCGCATATAAACAAGTATAGTGTATGGCAACTAACTTAGCAAGGTTTTGGAGTAGTGGGCCCATCGAAAATCTTGCTAAGTTAGATGCCGTGCACTACACTGTGTTTACTGTGGCCATGTTTAAACAATAATAAACATTGTCAACAAGCTACAAGCTGCTGTGTCTGATAATAATACCTACTTTGATTTCAAAATTGTATTTTGTTAGGAATAAAAAACAGTAATTTGTCTCCTAAAATATTTATTAATATACGAAGTTCATTTAACAATCCACGCACCTTATGGTACCCTAATGAATGTATGTAAAATTATGTCCTAACATCTCGAAGAGAGGTAGGTTCATACAATACATTTATAGTAAGCACGAAATACGAATCTTATATTTTATCGAAATAGAAAGAACACTCGTACAATAGTCTATTAAATAAGGATACAAAAGTATTCAGTTTCCAAACATGCGTATTGATTAATTAACACCTCACTAGCTACAACAACTAATCGAAGTTGTCGATGACAGACACAAATATACAAAATAAAAAACATAAAATAGCGGTCATTGGAATAAATACAATGGTAAAAACATCAATTATTTAGATAAGTATAATTATATTCTTCTATTATTATTGCATAATTCATCGATCATTGAATATAATAAAACAATGAAATATGTTTAACGTTAACGTTGATCTATGTCAGATATACAAAAGTGTAAATATTTTAACAATTTGGGTGAATCATAATCGTCAAAAGTCAGTCCAGTCATCAGGTCGGTTCACCGTGCAAAACATCGCGTCCATCTGAGCGCTGTACCTAGGCTTGAGACATGGGGTTTAATATAAATATGACTTTGCTTAATTGTTATGAGTAGGCAGTATAGCAGTGTAAGATATTGGTCGTATGTAGACAAGTAGACAGAAACCTTAGAAAATAGACTCCTTTATTATTATAGTATACAGATAACAGATAACATCTAGACATCTATTACGTTAATCGCTAGGTAGTAGAGGGCCCCCTCTATCAACAAATGGAAAGATTCAGAATTCCTCGACTATTTGCATGGCAAAAGCCTTTACGACAGGACGACTGAACCTTTGCATATTACTATATTAAACTTTTTGTCGCCACATAAATATATAAAGTTATTACATTATGTATAATTATTATATGTCGGTTTAAACCCCCATAAATATGTATAGTATTTCCAGAGATACGAACAAGAGGCGCAGTGATGACACAAATAATATGTCAAGCACAGCTGTCGGCGTCGACACTCAACCCCCGTGGCCTACACAAACTCGCACTAACACATTATTCCATGTAACGTCATTTTTAAAAGTTGTTATTTTATCTTTCACGTTCTCAAGAACATGGACACGTTTAGAGAAACTCGTAGATGACTTTGAAGACGGTGTTTTGTGTGTGATGCGAGGTGCAGGTGGCGCAGTGGCGCGTGTGCGAGGGCGAGGCCGTGGCGTCCCGCTAGCGGCGCGCGCCGAACTCGACGGCGTCGTCCTCGGTGATGTCGCCGTGCCGCCACAGGCTGAGGCGCGCGCCCTTGGCGTGCTCCTGCGCCTGGCGGTACTCGCCCGCCAGCGCGGCCAGCCGGTGCTCGCGCACGCTCTCCATCAGCACCAGCCCCTCCTTGATCAGGTTCTACGACACACGCACACCATTTATATTTAGCTCAACTCTCAACCTCCTCTTTAAACATTTCATGGATTTTATTTCTTTACCTTGGCAACGTCTGTATTGTTGTTCGGGTCAATTAACGTTACGGCAGCCGGCGAGCCTCGAATCTCCACATTGAGGAGTAGCTTCTTGTTAAGGGTGTCAGCAGAGAATACAGCAACCGCTTCGGACCTATCGTCGGGGTCTGCTGGGAACTTCACGCAGCAAAGCACGTATTCAGTCGCGTATGGCGGTTCGATTTCGGTGCCAGCCGGCAGGGCGGCCAATCGCGTGATGCTCAGCACCTACGAATTTAACACTTTCTTTATTCAAAGAAAAAAAAAATGTTTAATGATCTGTAAGCGATGTCAGGATTGTAGAAAGTGGAACCCTATTGTCTCTGCCTAGCCTACTAGAATAAAGGCGTGACTGTAGGCATGTACAACTTATTTTTTCAGGTTAAAAGGTTTTAATTATAGACTTATAATGTTTTTTTTAGTTCCATCCGCTAATTATCTGCACCCCGTCAATTAACTAGCTAATGTCACATGTCGGGCATCGCGCGTGAACGTCCATGCGAACTACCAGACAGAACAGACAATGTTACTTGCTCATACATAATATTTGTACGCATAAAAGTTACTACGGTAATTCAATCAATCAATTAGCCTATTGCAGTCCACTGCTGGACATAGGCCTCTCCCAATGTACGCCATAGCACCTGACCCTTCGCTAATTACTACCATTAAAATTACGACCTAAGCAAGAACATACCTCACGATTTCCATAATCAATATAGAAGATGTGGGCCATTTTATCTTCAGTAATCTTCTCCACCTTGGCTCTGTACCATTGGTCGTCCATGGTGAATCTGGCTGCGCAAATGTTTCCTCGCCTGGGAATGTAAGAACCTGGCAAAGGTGCATTATTTTTAAACTCTTGATGAATTTTATCCATCAAACTCTCAAGCTTGGTTCCCAAATCAACATTCTGTGCATAGAAATGACCTTCGGATGTAATTTCTGTAATCACAACCTTTTCATACTTTACAGTACGATCTAAAATGGGCGCATTTCTCTCTTTCTCCGTTTCCTTTTCAACTTCAATGTAATCTTTCCATATGCCAATTTTCTTTCTCATTGCATTTTCTTCAGCAGTTTTGATCACTCTAGCGAACTCAGAAGTTTCAGCAGTGTGATGCATTGAGGCGAGACCATGCTCCACTAGGGAAACTGACAAGTTCTCGTTGTCAATCCATAACCAGCCGATGAAGTTGCCCGCTTTGTCCATCTCTTCAATTGTCACATTAACGTCTCGCTGCAAGCACTTTTCCTTGGTGAATTGGAGGGCTTCCTCACCGTGAGGCTCTGCTTCTTGCATGCCGCCGCCACCGCCGATAGCGGGACGTGCTCCCCTCGGGCAGTTGACTCCAGCTAGCAAGAATGTTACCAGAACAGATTCCTTGGGAATATATATCCTCATTCTAGATCCACTGGCAACAAATTCTACTGTAGCTTCAGTCTTTTGAGCTCTCTTTAAGAACGGGAAGAATTTCTTTGCCTTGGCAGAGTCTCCACTGGTGTCTTGGATGCGATGAGTAGGTATATCTTTTTTGGCATGGACACCAATGCCTGCTTTTTGTGCTTTCAGCTCAGCTTCCAACAGCTTGTCATAGTGGGAGCTCCTCTGGTCATTGTCATTTCTATATCTAACGACAGTTGCGTAGCCCTTGGCGACCAGTGCTTCTGCTATGTTCCTTTATACAAAAGAAAATAGTGTTAGGATATTCTGCAGTATTTGGAATTTAAATTGTGTAATCTTTTTAGAAAATTACTCACGTTCCTCCTGCAATAACAGTGCAACAACTCTTTTCAGGGAAGTTGTTGTTAGCGGGCTGAATGTAATCAACGGTCACATTGACTTTCTTGCCAATCAATTTTTTCCTGATGGATTCACGTGCCTCATACATCCATGGAATATCATACAAGGGTTTGAAACCCTTTGGCCTTGGTGAAGTCTTGCCTTCTTCATCTGGGCTGTTCCTATACAAAGTGAATTTGTTAGGTATTAATATTAAATATTTAGGCTTATTAATAGATGATAAATTGAGCTGGAAACCACATATTAACTAGGTAAAATCAAAATTAACGTCCCTACGAGGAGCCGTACGCAAAATAAAAAATATATTATTCCAAAAAAAATAAGCACAATCTATATATATAAAAATCAATCCCTATTTCCCTTGGTCACGGCATCACGCATAAACTACTGGACCGATTTCGTTAATTCTTTTTTTGTTGTGTTTGTTATTGATAAGAGAAGGTTCTTATGAAAGAAAAAAGTCAAGAAAGTTGCGCGAAACATTAGAAAATTTAAGAAAACTTAACGACCATATTAACTTATTAGGAGATAAACATAGGATATTTCTTATCTTGCCACGGGGACGACGTATGCCACGGGCGAAGCCGCGGGGCACAGCTAGTTATATATGAGTCTTTAGTAAAGACACGTCTCGAATATTTAATTGAAATATGGGGTACAGCTGCCGTTACAAATTTAATTTCTTTACAAAGAACTCAAAATAAAATAATAAAAGCACTATTTCACTATCACTATCGGACTCCAACACATCAAATATATCACGAAACAAAATTACTGAACATAAAACAACTATACATATACACGACCTGCATTTTAGTTAAAAAAATTACAACGAATTCAATACAAACTAACATACAGTTATCTAAGAGGGAATCAATTCACTTGCTAAGAAACAGAGACAATATTCAGTTAATTCGTCCACATACTAACTATGGTAAAAAAACGATATTATTCGATGGAGCACAGCTTTATAATAAACTACCTAAAAACATTAAAAATATTGATAGTTTGAATGTGTATAAGGTTAAACTCAAAAACTATGTACAACAAAAAATGTAATCATTTAAAGTGGGCAGAATGGAGGAAAACATTTATTGTAAATTTCTAAATTAATGGTTTTATGAGAAATAAATGTCTTTAAACCTAAACCTAGGCCTAGGTATTGCTACAGAAAGTTTTGACAGAAGCTCACAAGCAGTTGTTGGTTTTCGCAACGCTACTGTGGCAACTCTAGATGTAACTGTATTTTTGGTGCACTTACTTTTCACGTGGTGGCCTGATGCTGGCTAAGAATATCTTCTTCTGGGTATTGTTGGGCAACTTGACGACAAGTGCATCTCCATTCACGACCTCCAAGACTGTGGCAGTAAACTCTTTGTCCTTGGCCGCAATGATAGGCGCGTTGCTCGTGTAATTTGTCCAAATACGAAGTTTGGCATCTTTAGCTGCCCTTTCAGCAGTTCTTAATGCTGGAGCACCTGAATCGACCAAGATTAATGAAATAATTGAACATTGTGATAATTGTGTTCTTTAATAGGTACTATAAGTAACCCACGCACACAGATCCAGAGGGTGGACTAAAACATCAGCCTAAACCCAGCATGTCACTGAACTAGCTTTTCACCCTCCTACTTTAATACCTATATTATGTTCAACCTATAAACTAAAGTTCCATTGTATCTGTACAGCGCTGGCCGGCATTTGGATAGGGTGCCAAAAAGCGAAATGCGCTGAAATAATCTCATTTGACTATGATCAAAGGGACCGACGTGGGGTTCACTCTCCTATTCCCCATTACATGATTTAGCTTTTACGGTAGCGTCTGCCATCTAACTATACTTTGTCTAATGTAGGATGATGATAATGATAATCGAAAATTAATCTTTCGATTTTCGATTATCGTTCCCGTAGAATATGGAATCGATATTTACAAAAATACAAAACTTTTTATTTTTTATTATTCTAGTTAATTGACTTCAGGATGACAAGAGAGAAATTTTATGGTATAGTATTTATGTTTCGTATCATATTTAGCTAATTATATCACAAAAATTTTGGTAGTACAAGTACTTAATAATTTCAATAAATTATTTTAAATTCGATTCATTCGATTCATTTGTGTACAGTCAATTGTGCTATATTCTTGCAAGACGCTTCACTATGACAAGTGGGCGGGGCTTGTCTATGTATTACCTAAATTTTAGGGGTATAATTTTGTATAAAAAAATACGATACTTCATAGACATGAACTGTCATTTTTATCATCCTAAATTAGACAGAGTATAGAAGAGTGTGCCTGAGTCCGTCCGTCCATACAACCTGTGTATTTCCCTACCAGGGAACATAGCTTGACACTGTAAGGGATAACATGTGTGCCAACGGTCTCACCGCGGGGCAAAGAGGAGGAGAATAAGCCGCAAAGCGGATCCTGAGTTCCGAGGGAAAGGCCTCAGAAACAATCGGGATACACAGCTAAGATAAAAATGTGTATTATATACGTTGGAATTATATTGACATCTTCTTCAACCCAGCGTTAATCTAGCTAATAATAAATATCTAATAATAATAAAGTAGTTAATAAAATAAGCATTGCAGCTAGACCGTTGTTGTTGGACTTTTTAGGGCTCCAACTAACCGTAACGACTGCCATAGACGTTTGTATGGCAACCGAGACCGACGGCTTAACGTGCTTTCCGAGGCACGACCAGACCAATGCAAATACCCATATTCATGCATACAAATATTTGCACAGAGCGGGGATCGAACCCGCGCTTCCTGCGCAGCGGCCGCGTTCACTACCGCTACGCCAGAGAGGCTGTCTTTTTGACATGAGGCTACAAAACGGAATGAGTAGCTGCCACAACGTAATTTGGCAGTCAGGTCACTTGGCAATTAAAACAATGATTATTATATCAGAGCTATTTTTATTTAATTTCTACTGAGATAATGTTATTGATAATGATATGTTGTATTACACATAGCCGAGTTATATAATTGTATTTAATTAACAGTCTGCCTCACTGGTTTCGTGGCACACATTCGAGCTTATCTATATGTGCAATTATGACGTACCTGTTTTTTTTTTATTACAGCACTATTATGAAATAGATACTTGAATTTTTGTTTCTGTTGCAAATAAATGAATTGATTGTTCTGTTGGAAAATTTGCAGCAAAGAGTGATGTTTGGACCCTTGCACACATTAAAGTAGCAGCACGATATGATGGCCGGTTTGACATATTACAATAGTGATGGAAATGTCAATTTACTCTCGATAAAAATATAATCAAATCTAATAAGTTTTTATTACAAGCAGTACTTACCCTACCTGATTCAAAAACTTTAGTAAAAAAATATAAATTTTTATAGATGTTCTATTTTAGGAAGGCGGTTTTGCTTTGGTTGTAGTTAAACGTATATTTACACACTGCTTTCGTGTGCGTAAAGGCTGGAGCGGTCAGTCGGGCCCGTGTCGCGGTCCGGATCACTAGTGTATAATGCGTTCGCGCCAAAATCGAAAAAGAACTACCGTCAGCATGCAAAATTCGTTAAGTCGACTTTACGTCTATCGCTCTAGCGACGGACGTAAAAACTATAGAACGGATTTTGGTGCGGTTTCATCATAAATTTATAAGATGATAATGATGGCGATAGCGACAGATTCATCAGATTCCTAATAATTGCATAAACTTAATAATATATTCATACAATTTTAATTTACGGATTTTTACCCGGCTTCATAAAAGGAGGAGGTTCTCCATTCGACTGTATTTATTTTTATGTTTGTTACCCCAAAACTTTCGACGGGTGATCCGATTTGGACGATTCTTTTTTAATTTGATAGCTGGCGCTTCCCGCGAGGTTTCATTTCAATTTGATGCAGTTGAAGTTGGTTATTTTTGTAAGAATTATTAAAATTGGCCTTTACTTTCCTCCCTATCTACCTAATCCCATAACATGTTATGCCAAAAAATAAATCCCATTGGACTAATAAACTATTAGTTCATTAATTGTTGGGTAATAAAATCTATAAAAATACTTACAATCTGTATACTTATCAAAAATTAATTACTTGCAATTATTGTTCTACTACCACTACCGCTACATGAACTTCTTTTGACGTGACATTGCGTGACATGAACTTTCGCACACAAATGCATGCGTATTTACAAGACACTCATACTACTATTGCAAACCCGCCTTCCTGAGATAGAACAACTATACCTACTTAATACATTTGAACGAACTGAATATTGGAATTAGGAATGAAAATGAGTATATATTAATCCAGCTTCCTTCAGTGATTGCACTAGCTTTTTTCTTGTTGGATACTCCTTCCGTAAATAGTAGCTACACACATGTCTTCGACTGGTTTTGCTCGTTTTTTTCTGTGTGTGTGAAGTTTATTTTCTTCTGTGCCAGTCTCGCCAGATTTTTCTTTAGTTATCTATTCGTCTAACAGTTATAGGTAAAATTGACCTTCCATTTTGAGATTCACGATCGAAATGTTACGAAGGCGTACCTATAACGAACACACGTGCCTGACTGTTTAGAACTCAGCTCTGCGTATGTTCGGCCATATCGACGAAATCCACAACAAAAGGCGTAAACAGAGTAAGTTGAGGGCTACCATTATAATTATCACTGTTAGTGTATGTAATGGGGACCCCTTCCTGAGACTTTACCATCAGGCGAGATTTACCATTTAGCTTACCATCAGGCGAGGAGGTCTAAACTATACCTATCACAATCGCACTGCACTCCTAGTTTGTACTTTTCGAAGCAACGTCAAGTCGAAAATGCTTTGTTTTGACGTAAGTTTGCCGGAGGTATTATTGGGCTTGCCAGTGGTCCTAGTGTCGATTATATAGATTTTATTTAAAAAAATTTAATTTCGAAAAACAAATACCGAGTTGTGTGAAATAAGTACACCAATAGGTAATTATAATCTTATAAAAAAAAATGATCGTGGGACACTAATATACATTATATAATTCAGAAATCAATGTAATAAATAAATATTGTGTCCTAAAATTATACCTACATTCGATAAAATTTTATGACTGTACGTCACTATTGACAATAAAGAACAGCAATTTGCTCTTTCAAAATGTCACAATAATTAATACGAAACTTCATGAGCGGACAAACGTCAAACCAGCCATTATATCGTGCCGCAGGTATAATTACAAGTAAAATAGTAGGTACATTTCAGATCATAATTTAAGATGTATCATTACGAAATGTAGCTGTAAATTTTCGAAGCATATAATATTGCAAAAAGTATGTAGATAGTTGGTACATGTACTGAACTGATGTAGAACATTATATCACTAGGCCGTAGGTTATACAATAGTGATATAATGTCTCCCCCTAGGACCTAGACTATGGCGCAAGATTCAGGAGGAAGGTCAGACGTTTGTCGCTTGTGTAAAATAAAAGCGGACCTAAAAGTGAAGTTGGCTTGAAGGGATCCCGTGTTTACTGACGGACGAGGCTCTAGCGTAGGCTTTTCTTTCCGTGTTGTGGGGTCAGATAGTAGTCGCTCTCGCCAAGGTTTAAGGTAAAAGGCATTTTCCTCACACCACACTTTGGAGCCTGGGCACCGTTTATTATTTTTGTTTATTGATTTGTGTACTGGCTTGAGCTGCTTCTGTTTAACAGGTGCGCGATTAGAAGGTGAGCTTGGCTTAGGCCCCAAAGGTGTTTTTAGGGTCCTGTACACTACCCCGTATCAGAATCTGCTATGCATGTAAGTTCAATATCAGAATCAGATCAGGAGTCCAAATTAATAACCTTTATGTATGTTTAAATGTGTATTATTTAACCTTACTAACCAGTTTTCATGACAGCAAGTGACCAGTCAACGCATCTCGCGAAGCCCTGCCTGAGGAGTGCTTCAGCTATGTTACCTTGTGGGTGCAAAATGGTGCCCACAAAATTGTTGTTATTTACTGATTCTAGGATTACTTCAACATCTTTTTGTAGCAGTTTTGATTCCAAGAAGAAGCGTGCCTCCTCTGCGTAAGGTTCACTGTCGCCATCCTGTCGCACTGCTGGGCACTGTGCAAACAAATTTCTTTAGTTTAATAATACCTACCCACCAAAAACATAAATGTAAAAAAGGACATCCAAGTTCAATACAAAAAGTATGCTTGGCTATGGGCTCCGCCGGAAAAAGAATGGAGATCTAAATAAGTGCCAAGTTCTATACAAAATCGAAATATGTATTTATAGGAACAAAATAACATTATGAACAAGTATTAAACTCTATTTCTTTGCTTTATTGGAACCTATAACAATTGCTGTTATTTAAAAATGTGAGAGCTTAAACTAGGCTAGATTTGACTTGGCCAGTTTTCATTACATCAATCATTTTATAAAGTTATTCAAGATATAATATATATATATTTTAATTCTGATAAAAACTGGCCAAGTCAAATCTAACCTACTTTCCTCCATTCTTTTTGCGGCGGAGCCTATAGCCAAGCATACTTTTTGTATTGAACTTGGCTGTCCTTTTTTACATTTATGTTTTTGGTGGGATATCATTACTTTTTGTTAAGAAAACTAGGCGGGTATTTAGATTAAATATTTTTTCAGGGACACCACTTATTTTTTTTATTTTTTGAATTTTCTTTATTTTTATTTTTTTTCCTACACTTAGTGGACCTACCGTGTCGGCGCGTCTGTTGCCCGGTTGTTTAGCGCGTATTTTTTGTATTGGGACACCATTTTTTTTTTTTAATTTTTTGACTTTTCTTTATTTTTAGATTTTTTCCTACGCTTACACACAATTACCAAGCTGGATTCCAAATTTCATCCTTCTAGGTCATTTGGAAGTAGGTTAGGTTTAGGTACTATAAGTCAGTAGTCAGTGCTAATTTTTACGACTTTTAGACCTTCATATCTATATAACCGTTTGAGCCAGCTTCATGAAATTTGGGCTTCTACATGTCCTTATGGGTATAATTAAACATACGTAGTTTCACGTGTTTACGTTATATAGGTTTTGAGTTATAGAGGGGTCAAAAGTAGCACCAAATGGTTCGTGTAAATATACACTTGTAGCTGGCTAGCCAATTCCTTTGCTTGAACTTGGCTTGACACGCTCCCGCGTGTCTAGATTGACACCAAACAGTGTATCTAGCTAAAACAAGCTGCAACTTATCATTCAAGTTTATCTTCTAAACCAGGGGTCAGCAAACTCCGGACCGCGAGAGATCAAACCTTGGACCGCCAAGTATTAAATATTATATATCTGAACTATTTTCAATAGGTAACCTTATAGAAGATCTTCTTTTATTGAAGATTTTTCGGTAAAAAGTTCTGAGGTAACAAACAAAAAAAATAGTCAAATCGAGAACTTCCTCCTTTTCTGAAGTCGGTTAAAACGTAATAAAGATAGTACTTCATCATTTTTTTCTGGCCCTCGAGAAAATTTTTGCGCAGTATTCAGATCCTACTTAAAATTACTTTCCAACCCCTGTTCTATACTATTATAAATTATCTTTTGGTTTATGATTTGTGAATGTGTACCGCCTGCTATCAAACTTGTTTCAGTCTTTTCAACAGCAGTCGGGTTTTTTATTTTTAATAATTTATTTTATTTTATACTTTGTAGTTACGTTACGACATAATAACCATTATATTTTTGAAATCGCCTTTTAATTCCCTTCATTTTGATACCCCACTCGATAAAATTGGGTGAAAAAATTTTTTTGACATCATACATTTTCGCACCAGAAGTCAAAATTATGCTTTTTGTTCACATTTCATGTACCCTATGACACTCGGGAGATGCATACCTTTCATTTGAGACCCCACCCATTCAAATTCGTGCAGCCGTTAGGCCTATAGAGCGGAACAAAGAAAACTACATACATACATACGCGCGAAACACATTACCCTCGCGGGCGCAATCGGGTAAAAAGAAAATATTTGGGTTATTATATGAATGATTTTGATGCAGTTTTTTTATAAGGTATTGGTCAGATTTAAAATCTTACACATGTCTGATCACAATTGGTTGAGTAGAACCAGACATGTAGTTAAAAGCGCGAAAAGCAAAATCCATGCAGGCGAAGCCGCAGGCGTAGGCTAGTGTGTTACAATATTAAAGTTCTCATGCAAGCTACAATTATCTTATACAAAAAATATATACTTACTCTGATCCCGGAGAGCATAAGAGTGATCTGCGTGAAGTCTGGCAGCAGACAAAGTCTAACTGTGGAACCATCGCGTACATACTCGATGATTGCTTTGATTGGCTGGCCATTGAACTTATTGACAAATTGCTTTGGGTTGTCAACTGTCCATTTGATATCCCGTACATGCTCCTGTTATTCATAATGTATATTTGTATATTTACATTCTCGTAAATGTACAGCACACATTATAAGTTTCATATTTGTTGTTCACAAGATACATTTGAATAAGATGCAAGTCAATGTAAACACAATGATTTAATTCCTCAGAAAGTGATAAATGGTGAATACTTACATACTTGTACAATACATATTCTAATATAAACTGGTTTATGGGTTTCTTTATCAGTTCAATATAATTTTGCATATTCAATATATTCTAATAATTATTGTAAAGAAAATTTAATTTACCTGAATGTCTGTTCCCCAAATCCCTTTGCCTTGAGATTTGGCAATGTCTTCAATCTCAACAAGCCTTTTCAGCTGTGGTATATTTCTGCCACCATCTCTGACTTTCACCAGACCTTCAGCTAGCAGGGCCTCTGTCAAGTTTTCATCTTTAAGGGGGTCCTTTCCAGCCCAAACACTGCCATACTCTCTGGTTGCTGAATTTGGTGGTTTGTCAGCAGTGAAAATGACTTCCTTGCCAACCAATTTTCTGAGGAACTCTCGCGCCTCCCACGCAAATGGTTCATCTTTTGATTCAATGTCACTGTATAGACCAAAATTTATTTATTTGTGATGGAATCAAAAACAAGAAGTCATTATTTGATTTGTAAAACTTGCTTTATAAGGAATTAACATATTACATGCAATGCATATTACTAATGATGAATTTACATATTTCGCTATGCAATCTCATGGTAAAAACATTCCATAAATTTGTGTTGTTTGTTTTTATAATCCATTTGTAAAGAGCATATGTAGTACAACAAACATATTTATATCATCTGTGTGATTATCATCATGCTGTAGTGTAGACATTGTTATTTTGACACATCAAAATGCAAAATTTTTTGGGGAAAAAAGCAACTCAATTCCCATCTCAGGAGGCATCCAGACAAAAAAAATACACCTAACTTGATAAAATTAGTAATAAATAGCTTCCTATTTAAAAACAACAACATGCAAAAACAGTGAAGAAAAAAAACATCAATTGTATGATCCACAAATCTTTCAATTGCATCAATTGGTTGATCATATTACTAACATATTCATTTTTAAAGAAACAACTCACATAGAGTAAAATGCAAATCTCAGTCTTAGCGTGTAAAAAAGAAAGTCATAGTTTCAGTAAATGTGAAATAAATTGTTAAAACCTATTAATCTAGCATCATTAGTGTTACCTAATTTAATATCAAATATTAAGTATTTGTATCATCAAGATGTAATTTGAAAGCTATTATTCTGTTTAAATATGCACTATATTTACATTAGATTATCTAATTAGGTACATTATGTCTATTTAACAGTTCCACTAATAGTGTATTCAGTTAATTAAACAAAAGTAAAGCAAAGTGATAAGTTCATTTGCAGTACATAATGTAAGGTTCATGTATGTATTTCACTCTGACCGAAAGCATTTTATTTTAATTAATAATAATATTAACCAGAATCAATAAGAATGGAGACAGAAATGATTTATTTAGAAATAGGTAGTTTGGAATTGATAACTGTTACATAAATTCGCATATGCATACGCTCAGTATATTAAAACACATAAAATACAGCACTTTCAACTTACTTTCACTTTACAAATAACAACTTCTGTTACAAATAACAACTAATAATATTGGAATTATTTAGTTAATTCTCATTTTAATCCGTTTAGGGGAATTTCATCAGGATTCAGGATGAATCCTGAATATCACATTTAAACCTTTTTCTTGAATACCTTTTCAGTAATTATTACTTTGGTTAACATATTTGAGTGTGACAGTAGGAATTGATTTTAAGGAACACAATTTATCCAGATAGAAAGAATACATAAGAATTCACAGTAGTTGGTAGATAAGTAAATATTGATGGTTTAAATAACAATATGGAGAATGAATGACATAAAGCTTGTATAATGTAGTGTAAAGTGGCTACAGATGGAATGGTTCTGGAAGTCATACTCACTTGTTGGCAGTCCTCTGACGCGCTAGTTTTGGCGCGGTGATGCCCGATAATGCGATTACTTTCTCTGGAGGAGGACCACCTTGGGGCTGCTTTCTTATGACAATCGTGTCTCCAGACAATACCTGCACGAAATAACAATTATATTATATATATATTTGATGGAGTTATAAGATTTATTTAATTAAAAGCTACGACTCATAATACATTTAACCCAACTTGCTAGGTTGCACAAAAGAAATATGGCATCGAGTGCAATAAATCAATATTCATAGTATATACTGAAAAAGAATTAAAGAGCGTTACGTGTTCAATAATAAATAATGTGTGCACAATGTGCTGCCAACGGGGCAGATTATAACGAGATCGGCACGAGGTATTCCGCTTAGGGTGAATTAAAAGTTTAAAAACATATAATTAATGTATTACCTGCTTCACTATACCGATTTTGTAAGCAGGTGTCGGTGCTGGAGCACTCATTTTTAATTATTTTCCTTTATGTCTTTCAGGCGGAGCACTTCCAAGATAAAAATTTACTGATGAGTGAACAACTAACAAGAAAGATCGACGAAACGTGGCGGGCCGCTAGTGTTTCCACATTGAGGAGTGTTAAATTAAATTATAGATAATATAATGTTACTTTCTCTATAATACAATCTGTTTTACCGAAATGCTCGATGACCTCAAGCATCTAATCTAATCGATTTTTGAAATAGGCAATACATGGAACTGTAGGTAGATAGTGCTACTCTAATATTATTCGACTAAACTTATTAGTATTAGTGTGAATCATTAGTAAGTTAATATAGAATATTGTTTAATATAATAATGTATGAATGGATGCTTGTTACTCTTTCATTCAAAGTAAATGAACGGATCAGATGAAATTTATTACTGGAATTGATTATAGTATACAAAAACAGGCTACCTTTTAACCCTGGATTACTATTATTCCAGGCCTATTTAGATGCAGTAATTTTTGGTTCCTCCAGTGATGGATTTATGCCCTGTGGCACTTTGTGTGGTAATAATAAACATCCAATTTACCTACTATAAGTTCATATTATTTACAAATAGAGAAACTAATGATGGGTAAATAATGCTTATTCAGGGTTATTTGTAATTAACTAGCACTCTTACAGGGGTAGATAGCTGACATCATAACTAACAATGTTTGTTCTACGACATTTTATAATTCGTTAAATATTACTTTCATACAAAAATAAAACAACTATTAGTTCAATTGTTGTAAATACGCTGATTCCACTTTTTAAATACCCTGCATCGAAAAATCAAAAGTGAATCATTATATTATCTACCTACATACCAATGCTTGTTTTATGAATGAAACATAGACTTAATAGTGTCGCGTTCTTACAATAAAAACTTGAAAACTCATTATTGAGTAATGTGTTCAGTTTTATTGAAAGTCGTAGAACAAATGTTGTTACTTATGATGTCTGCTACCTACCCCTGGGAGGATGCCAGTTAATTAAAATAACCCTGTTTATAGCAACCCACTCGGCTAGCCGTCCGGTTCGCGCAACACGCGGAACGAAACCGAAGGGTTTATACGCCCTATGTCAGATACGCAAAATGTCAGATGCGCATATTGTCAGAAAACGCAGAATGCCAGATATGCAAAAAGTCAGAAACGCCAAATGCCAGATACGCAAAAAGTCAGAAACGCAAAATGTCAAATACGCAAAAAGTCAGAAACGCAGAATGCCAGATACGCAGAATGTCTGATACGCAAAAAGTCAGAACCACATAAAGCCAGAAAAGTATAAATTGATAATTTATGTCACTTTTTTTAAAGCTTGCTTGAGGTTTTTATACCTTTGAACATTGGCCAATTGAAAAGAATAGTGTATCGATACTCAGATTTTTTCTAGGCTACTTTATCTTATCATTTTCTATCCTTCTCCGTTAGCGATTTTCGCCCATTTAGATTTCTGGCGTTTTTGCAGTTTCACGAAGTAATATTACGTTAGTATGAGATCCATAATTACTTCATTTATTATTACTTTTTCTAATGTGTCATGGTCATGATAAATCAAATGTACGTATACATTATTTCATTTGGATTGTGTAACATGAAAATAGAGGGAATCTACCGCTCGGCGGCCGCTGCCGCGGCATGCTCGCTTCGGTCGCTGGCCTTCGCACATTACAGGTCACTGTTTTGATATAACCTAACCTAACCCTAGACAATTTTCAGCCATAATTACAATATTAAAAATATAACAAAAATAAATTGACCAATCCGCGAATTGGACTAACTGTGAATTAGACAAACCGCGAATTAGGTGGATTGAACCAAACGCGTATTGGACCAAACACGACTAAACCATGTTGTCATGCAATCATGGCATTATGCGTTTTTGACATAATGAGTATCTGACATTCAGCGTTCATGGCATTTTGCGTATTTGTCATTATGAGATTCTGACAATTTGCGAATTTGTCATTTTGCGACGAAGTCTGCAGATCTGACAATATGCGCATCTGACATTTTGCGTATCTGACGTAGGGCGTATAAACCAACCGAAGCGCTATGCGTCTCCCTCTAACATATAAGTGCGTCGCGCGATACGCGTGCTGTTCGTTTCTACGCCACCAAAGACACTTACGATACTCGGACAAAACCGTGTCTAAGACGCGTACCACGTACCGCGCACGCTTCCAAGTACCTACTTGCCGCCGTCGTTTATAAAGGCGGAAAAACATACTATTGCGTCGTGTTGTGTCGTGATGCTTTCTGTCGTGACGCTGAGTGTGCATACTAACGTGTTGTGTCGTGGCGTGCTCTGGCGTTATTTCTGAACAGTACATAATATCGAACCTTTGCAGCGTTCAAACATACATAATGTTTTCTTCAGATTCGGCTACTGATATTGATGAAGACCTTCAATTTCTCTTAGAAATGAAACTTTTTAAGAGCATAAAAACGAAAAGAAGATACTGGGTTCACCCTATAAACAGAGGGAGACAAGACAAAGGTGAATTTCATCGTCATGTTAAAGAATTAAGAGCGACGAAGAGAAATATCATCAGTACTTTTTTATTGACTGAAAAATATAATACTTGAAATACTATTTTATTGACTTATATTGGTTCTTTCAAAATTTCTGCAATTTCTTCCCAAGCAGCATTTCTGATCAAATAATCCTTGTACTCTTTACACTTTGAGTCTTAGTATAACTTTTCGTTGACGTACAAGTTCATTAAGATCGTCAGTCATTTTACTGCAAATATGTATAATAAATTTAAAAGTCCCGCTAGATGTTCGCGCCACGAGCTACGCGCCGGTGTAGACTCTACACCGTAGAGACACATTTATCACTGTTGTGTCGTGTCGCATCATAACCCCCACCACCGCTCTGGCGTTATCGGTGGCGAGCAGTCTGCGCCACGACAGAACGCGCTGCGACACAACACGACATACAAATATGTCCCTAACCATATTAAATGTATGAAAGCGATATGCTTCTGGCGCGTCACGATACAACACGACACAATAGTATGTTTCCACCTTAACTCAGGCAATCTTGTACCTACCTAAATAAATTCAGTGTATCTGTGCACTACCCGTTCACGTTAACTTTGCCGCTGTCAAATGACGTCAGTATAGCGTTGTCTCACTGAAACTAGAACTGAGTGAGTGAGACAACGCTAAAAGCGTGACAGTTGGCAGCGGAAAACTTAGCGTGAACGAGTTAGTAATTATTTTATACCTACTCTTGACTCAACTCACCACACCACGTGTAGTAGTAGGTAATTTATTCCCTGGGATAACACTTCCCTATGCATTCAGTAATTTCATGAAAACTATAAAAATTAGTTAATTTTGGTTTACTATAATTCTAAAGATACACGTGAATATTATAATAATATATAACTAAAATAAACGCAGCCCCCAAAAAGAGTAAATCGTGTAGACTTATAAACTTTCAGTCGTTCTTTATGTTGGATATTAGTTTGTTACAAGAAGATCATTGTTGCATTATTTATTAATTTGAATGTTTCTTCTGTCAGGTGATCTTATTACTCTATCAATATAACTTTTAATTTAAAAGTAAATAATGGTGCATCATTAATTTTCACCTAGATTCGCTTCAGTAAATATAGCGAGAATTTCATTCCGTTTACTAAGAAAAATAATCGAATATTTAGTCGAATACTGAAGAACTGATTGGAAGGAAAATCGCCGGCCTGCAAGGCTGCATGTCTTGTCTTGCTAAGTTGCTATAAACACACAGCCTAAGCACACACGGCGTCAGGCGTCAGCGACAAACGTCGACGAATCGTCGACGACTCGCGGGCGTCAACGCCGCGACATCGCCATAATGAGGCTTAGCTTTTGATTATCTGCACACGAGTTTGGAGTCCATATTTATTTTACACAACGCTAATATTATTAGAAGCCTCCACGTAAAGTTTTAGGTTTCGAAGTTCAATGGTTAGCGAGATAAAAATTTCAAAATCAGAAATTTATCAATATTTTGACTATTTTGACACTTTTGGCAACAGAGCACATACATTCTTAATACTTTAAATGGTCCGTTTTACATAAGGTTAACGTACAAAATGTTTTACTCATTTAATACTTAACTAAATACGTATATTTACTGACCAAGTTTAATTTTATGCATATTATATTATAATATTACGTGTATATTTCGCTGATTTAAATGAATGCTATTAAATTTATACTTATAATAATTTACCAACTACCTATTGCCGATATGTGAAATTAAACGTAAAATTGCTTTGGCGCGCTCCGACTGACACTACTGTCAGTCAGTGTGTGTGTGTCAGACCGTCTCGTCTGTCAGTGTAGTGCAAGTGTTGGACTCGAATGCAAAACATGGTGTTTCGAAGCACATCAATGACCAATGTTAATTAATTAAAAATTTAAAAAACCCCGACTCACAAAAAAGAACAACAAAAATTTTGATCGCACTATAAAAATGACCTACTGACAGTTTTTAATCTAACCTAAAATTTGCAATGTAAACAATGCCTATTTTGCCTTCAAATCGTAAATTCAGTAAATTTGTAAGTTCAGACAGATTTTAAACAAATAATAACATGATTACATACCCATCAAAGATGCTGTTCGCTCATTAACGTCCTCCAAATCCCATAAAATTGTCCAGCTTAGTAATCCGTGATTCATTGCTGGAAAACTTTGAAAATCACTTCCCACGCACCACTCTGATTTCCTTTACTCATTTCCCAACCTTTTATGCGTAGTTTGGTCTCAATGTATTGCAGTTTAATGAAAACAATTCAAAATAAGAGAAGAAAACTATAATTCGACGATAGTGTATTGACAACTGACGTACTTATGTTTGGTGTTGCCACTCACATGTTTAATGTTAGTTCCTCAAACATTCTTTTCACGACTAAATAGACAAGCTATACGTCTGTCTCGCAAGATCTTTTACTGTAGATGTTTTGCTAGAGCGGTCCCCCCGACGAGACAAACTGTTAGTTAAAATATGAATACGTAAATAATATAGCTAGGTACCTATAATAATAATAAAGGTTCAACACTTAGGGTAGATAGGTCATAATATAGTTATTTTTTACTTTTTACAGGTTTTTTGTTGTTCTTTTTTGTGAGTCGGGGGTTTCTTAAATTTTTAATTTAATTTTTATTTCATGCTTTTTATAGGGGTAACTTACGTATAATAGCTAATTAATTATTTAATATCAACATACGTAATAGTCTAACAACAATATTATTCAGAGCTAATGCGAATTGAGCGGGGTGTGGTTACAGAATTAGAAATACATTCCATTCCTCATATCTTTCGAATGGCTAAATCGATTTTCATAAAACTTGCGGTATCGTGATGCATAAGTTAAGACCTTTCATTTGATACCCAACACGGGTATATTTGAACACTTTCAATTTTTCATCACCACTTTCACCCCTCATATCTTTGAAATGGCTTAACTGATTCTTATAAAACATAGCTAAGAACACTCTCCCCTAACCCATCTCCCATCTTTCAAACTGTAAAAGAAACAAATCAAAATCGGTTCATCCATTTGGGAGCTACGATGCCACAGACAGACTTACAAACACACACACACACACACACACACACATACACACACACACATACACACACACACGCACGAGCACACACACACACACACACACACACACACACACACACACACACACACACACGTCAAACTTATAACACCCCGTTCGGGTTTCCGTCGGGGGTTAAAAAGGGGTACAAAGTTTTCGTTTCACCTAATAATAATTAATAATTATTAGGTATGTATTTAAACTTACAATGTAGGTACCTAATAGGTAATTATCAATTTAAAAAATAAAATAAAATAAATAAAAAATAATTTGAAAACAAGAATTCAAAATGATATTTCTATAATAATTAGATTATAAGCCATTCATTCAATGACGGTCTTTTTATGCATGTCATTGTCAACGACCACGCGGTCCCACAGAAAAAAAAACTACAAGTAGAAGTAGCAAGAGGGCGGGGTTGCGTCGCCAAAGAGTTAAGTTTAGATACACTTTAACTGCAATTGCTCACTTGAAGGGGTTCATTTATTATATACATAGATTAATACTTATCAAAAATAAGTTTATTTCAGTAAAATAAGGTGTGTAATTATACTTTTCCTATATTTATGACACAATATATTATAATTATGCATCCAATGAGTAATATTAGAAATTCTGTGTGAGTGTATTTTTTGGCAACAAAGATTTCTTTGTATTTTTACTTAGATACTACGTCTACTGTCTTTTAATGTTCTGTGCGCGGTCCCATCGGTGTCTATCAGAACCGCGGGTGTACTTTTTTAATTTGGATGAAAACTATCTTAAATAAATGTACCTAAAATGTACTATTTAGTACTTATATTGAATTTAATTGTACCTCGTTCCATACCTTATAATCACAATACTAAAGTGAGCCGCCATTCTCATATCAGGATGGCGGGTAAACTCTAAATCAGTAAGCATATTTTGTTTTTATCATTACGAAATAAATGTATCTAAAATGTACTATTTAGTACTTGTATTGAATTTAATTGAACCTCGTTCAATACCTTGTAATCACAATATGAAAGTGAGCCGCCATACTGATATCAGGATGGCGGGTAAACTCTAAAGATCCAAGTGTATTTTTATTGCCGGATTACGAAAAAAATGTACCTACCTAAAATAGTAGTGTAGTACTAGTACTAGTATTAGTATGTAGTAGTAGTAGTATGTCAAGATCGAAGCTTATTTAAATAAGCGCCTACAATTTTTTTAATAACCATTTATCATTCTTAGTTTTATTAATAATTAAACCACAGGCGATTGACATGTAAATGTTGAGGAAACAATATAATAAAATATAATTCAATACAAGTACTAAATAGTACATTTTAGGTACATTTATTTCGTAATGATAAAAACAAAATATGCTTACTGATTTAGAGTTTACCCGCCATCCTGATATCAGAATGGCGGCTCACTTTAGTATTGTGATTATAAGGTATGGAACGAGGTACAATTAAATTCAATATAAGTACTAAATAGTACATTTTAGGTACATTTATTTAAGATAGTTTTCATCCAAATTAAAAAAGTACACCCGCGGTTCTGATAGACACGTCCCATCGTGGTCCAGAGAAAAGAGCGATTGAAAAATGGTCGCTTCTGACAATTTCTTATATCTATCTCACTTACTCACTACCTACCATGTACATATTTATACATGTACGAAGAGTAATCTAAAATTTGAAGTAGGCCAAACTTCTTTGCTAGTCTGAACATAGCCGCGAGTTCGGACTTGCGCATTATGTACAACGGTCATATAATTTTTGTAGCGTAGATTTCACATCTTCACAGCATAGCTGCATAACACATGGTGGAAAAGCACCCTTAATGTCGTCGACGCTAGCGTCAGCTCGGCGTTCGACGCGGCGATGTCGCGGCGTTGTCGTCGACGTTTGTCGCTGACGCCCGACGCCGTGTGTGCTTAGGCTGTAAATGATAAACACCAAGCCAAGCGCACACGTCACACGTGAGACTACGTGGAACGCGTAATCACGCGTAAGCAAAGTGGAGCGCTACGGACAATGGAGTAGGTATTAAATTGTTTTGTTATAATAATAAACTGATCTTTGGTCATAGCGTATGTTTTTGAGAGTTAGACTGGGTTTCACCATTATTAAATCGCGTTCAATTGAATTTAAACTGCGTTAAAACATTTAACGCAATGAATTAGATTGAGGCAGTTTAGTCGTTTAGTGACTCAGTTTAGGAATGAAACGGATTTTACTGGTGTAAACAGGTGTAAATAAATCAGCGTAAAACCTAAAAACTGTTTTGTTAAATGAATTTTATTGGTGAAACCAATCTTGATATTGCATTATTTTATTGTTTGGATTTACCATTATCTTTTTTTTTTTTTGGGTTTCTTGAATAATTTTGTCTTTAAGGCTTAAAAGAGGAGCCGAGCAATTCGAATGATAAAATTTTATTGTTAAATAGGTTAAATGACTTAGAAAAAAAAGCATAGATAACTAGGAATAATCAATTCTTCATGTAAGTAAGTGTAGGCAGGGCCCGTGTTGTAGGTATAGACTGAGCCCTTTTTTTTTTTTTTTTATCGTGCGGAAATCCCCATGGATACCACCCCCGTCAGCCATCGGGGGTGGTTATGTCGGGATCGAACCGACTAAAACCGCACGCCGTCTCGGGCCTTAGTAACCGGGGTGTAAGGTTACCCAATGGGCATATCCCTCGCACCCCAGCTGACCCCGGGCCATCTACGGTTTTAAGATGGCCCCCTCGACCCCCCGAAAGGGGGGGTGGGGTGAGCATCGCGCCACTTCGCCGACGGTGGGGTGTAGGGTGACAGGAGGCCGTCCTGTCACCCAACCGTCGGCGCGCAGACAATCAGCTCGCCCCCCGCTCGCTCCCCACTGTGCCATCTGCTAGTCAGAGGGACACGTGGAGAGCCTCGGAGCAGCCCTCTAGAGGGCCACTCCCACCCCGGCCGGATTGGACGCAGGCAGCAGCGTCTCCCGTGGCGAGTGGGAGGCGCTGCTCGCCTCCGTTGCCCAGGTGCACCACGTGGAGGTTCCGGCCCGCTGCACCCGGTATAGACTGAGACCTAACAGTTCGACAGCCTAACTCAGGGTAGGCGAGGCGAACCCTTATACATCAACGTGCCATTTTTTTTCTAAAACATGCTTTATACCACTTAGGTGGCAGACAAGCACACGGCCCACTTGAAGGGAAGCGGTCACCGTGGCCTAGGGACGCGTGCAACACCAGTAGGGTTGCCACCTTTTTTTTGTGCAAATAAAGTACATTGGTTATTATAGGCAAGAAAAAAAAAGTACGTAGTATCAAAATAAAGTACAATTTATTTTTCTTTATTATTAAGTATATTTATAAGCATATCTTTTATTGTTTTTTGCGATTTGTATCAAATTAGCATCTTTACTAAAGAATTGAATTGCACAGCATCTTTACATTCTATATTTAAATTAAAATAAATAAGTAATTCATTTTTTATCAAATTCAGAGACGCTTTGATCCTATCGTCTCGCTTATCCATAATGTACTATAGCATAAATCTATAAAACTTTAAATCGTACAAAACAGACAAAAATCTGTGACAACTGTGAAGTGACAATGAATGATTGACACACTGACATCATTGACATTTGAGGTCAGGTTGCGTTCAAAAATTGTACAAAACGATTGCTTGAGTGCAACATGCGACATTGATTCAGCACCGAATCAGCAATCGATACATTTCGTTTAACAAAATAATCAACTAAACTTTTCAAAATCTCAAAGAAATCGAATATTGCAAAATAAAGTATTTTCGTGTACTTTATTGATCTCATAAAGTATAAAGTACAATTACCTGAAATAACGTACAATACTTTATAATAAAGTACGGGTGGCAACCCTAACACCAGGGGCATCACACTCGCGCTGCCGACCCCGCAAAAACCTTCTACTTTCAAACCTCACACTTTTTATGAAATAATGGTTTTTATTACACGCATAATAGTACATTAGGATACCAGGGAGGTAAGTTGAAATTACGGCATAGGCGATATTGCTAGCCCGAGTCATAGGCGAGGGTTATAAGAAGCCGAGGATAAGTAATTTTCATACCTCACGAGTGTCATACGACGTTTTATAACATATTTGAACACTCCGTAGCATAGGATCATTCTCGTTAGATCGTCATAAAATACCTAAACACATTTTTTACACAAGTTTTTATGATCGGCGACGTGCCCAAAATATTGTGCCGCGTGCCACTAATGGCACGCGTGCCATTGGTTCACCTACCCTGGCCTAACTAAAGGGAGCTGGACCACGATGCGCTTAAAGCAATTCAGCAGAGCTAAAGGAGGGCGATGGAGCTTTACACCATGTACGTATAGGTACCTACTACTCGTGCGCTTTAAGTTGAGACCGCTAGACGTCACCGGCGCATGTTTGTACAGCGCACAAAAAAATATCGTAAACAAGCTTCTGCCCGAGAGGTTGCTACCTACCTGTCTACCTATTTTTTTGCGAACAGTACATCACAGGCGACCGAAGGGCAGTGCAGGGCAGAAGGAGGCGGAGAGCCCAAGTCTCAACTTATAGCGCACGCGTTATACCAGTATTTTAAATAGGTAATTTACGCGTACCTAAGCATTTTTACATACTAGGTAAATGTGAAATACATCAATTATTTAGTTCACGTTGGCACCGCACCCCAAGCACGGTCGACGCCGTACTCTCTCAATATTATTTATTATTTTATTTATTCATTCAAGTATCAATTAGAAAGAAAGAAAGATAAACATTTAATCCGTACCCACACTTCCATTTTTTTAAGTACCTACCTGTACCTACCTAGCCGTAGCCTACCTTCTAACTCATAGATTTTATAGGTATTAACATGAGGTATTAACAAAGACGATAATAATGATAACTATCATCATCTTTGCTAGTTATCATCGTCTTTGGTATTACCTATGTAATCCCAAGTGATCCGGACCGCGGCACGGGCCCGACTGACCGCTTCAGTCCTTACGCACACGAAAGCAGTGTGTAAATATACGTTTAACTACAACCAAACAAAAACCGCCTTCGTAAAATAGTAAAATAGAACATCTATACTAAAAAGGTTTTGTCCAAAACGGCCAGTGGTTTGAGTGGTTTAGGTACTTTTGTAATACATGGTACCATAGAGAAGTACTTATTATTAAAATTCGAACTTCGAAAAAATAAATGACAAATGACTTTTTCCATTACTATCCGGCCGTGAAGTAAGATTTATATTATGTAGCATTTTCCAGTGTCGATAGTCACTGTTGTTCATGTATTTTTTAAAATAGTGTTTAAACCTTAACAGTATTAAGTTGAAGAAGTGTTAAAATGGCAAACGCAGATTTTAGAAAGGACGTGACCATGCCTGTTCGGCCAAGAAGTGTCTATACAGCACACTCCTATAATCAGGTGATATTATTATTGTCCCTGTCTCTACATAAATGTCTCTTTTAGTTAAATGGATTTTAATTTTCCTACCTTTAAGCTCAGACCAATAAAAAAGTATAGACGGAGCCATTGTGAACAATAGCGATGAAATATGTGAAGCTTCTTGTGTATAAGTCAAAACACATCACACGCTGACATAGCTCTTCGGCCGACTACCTACCCAAAGTGTTGCCGCACACAGGCCACACGCGACAGCCACAAACGCCGCCACAAGAGGCAAGAAACGGCCACAAAAGTAGCTGAAGCGCGCTACAGCCACTTGTGGCCGATGGTCGACACTTGCGGTCGGTGGTTGCTACTTTTTTTAACCCAGGCATGTAGTACCTATCATAATGGTCTCGGTTTAATTGTGCTACTTTTGATAAAAAGATGTCGTCGTAGAAGACGAAACCGTAGTTATTGGATACATCCAATTTTAACGAATGTACACAAATGCAACGAACATTTCGATAATCGCGCGAGTGGCGTGTGGCGGCTTTTTGTGTCGGCGTTTAGTGGCCGGTGCGAGCCACAAGAAGCAAGCTGCGACGATTTGTAGCGTGTGGCCGTCACCGGCGCCAACCGTGTGCGGCGAGTCCATATAAAATGTATGAAAATTACAGGAAATATGCCAGTGGCGGCGTTTTGTGGTTGTGACCAGTGGCCCATGTGCGGGAGCCCTAAGACTACCAAACCGAGCGTCCGTCATAAGTCCGTCAGAAGATTATTCGAATCGTCTTATGTTGGTGGGCTTCAAAAAAAAATGCGCAATACTCCGTCTATACTTTTATAAAAGTTGTTGTTGTTGTTGTTAAACAGAGCAAATACAGAACTAAAAGGTAATACCACTTTATAGTTCCCCAGACTTAATTTTAGTCAATAGCACACTGGCTGGAGGTCGGTTAGAAAAGTTTATATTTCCGTTTATTATACGGAACAAATTCTGTTTTCAGCATAATTCAGTAGATATCCAGAACTAATTCTCTGCATCGTTCATAAGTCTCCCCGACAGGGGATCCCGCTAGGTGTAGACACGCTACCATAATTGCTTCTGAAATTCTTGTATTCAAAAGCTCCATTTACACGATACCATTTTCTTGAACATACCAGTGCAAGAATTGAATGCAATAATTGAAATTGAAAATCAATAATTACCTTTCAATTTCAGTTAAGTATGTTGTTTAGGCGATGATTGCTTTCAAGTCTGGAATCGTCTAAACACAGACTTGTATGCAGTTTTCCATGTACCTACAAGCGAGTTGCTTCAAGAATTGCATGTATTTGCGTTGGCAAATATTTCGTTCTTTCAAGTCATGGTTCAAGTATTGAACGTTTGAGAAGATTAGGGAATATGTGTATTATGATACTAATAGCGCTTAATTATTATTTATATGTACCTACATATAAATAATATAATATATTCCTATATAATATATACCTACATATAAATAATGTAAAAGAAAAGACTAGGTACCTACCTAGTCTTTTCTTTTACATTTACTTACTTATTATTATTTTTTAATATACCTACTTAATTACGTTTCAAAAATAATTAACGAAAAGTGGGTAAAATACCTAAGAGAGAAATTCAAATTAGTTTTCAATGTCGTTTTTCTACATTATCTGGCAACGCGGCACGCGGCGCCACGCATATACGCGATCGCGATCAGCAAATGGATTTTGGCCCTAAACGTTCAAACAGAGAGAATCTAATTGAATACAAAAATTGCATAAGTTATGGTAGGTATGTGTTGTTTACACCAATAACAGTTTTAGCTTACAATAATTGCCTAGCAGAGCAAGAATGTGACATGTAGTTTAGAAGATGCAAGTCAATTATTGTATTCAATAATTGCACTGGTGTACAAGAAAATGGTAGGTATCGTGTAAATGGGGTTTTAGTTTCTCTCTTCATTTGCAAACACGAGTGTAATAAGTGAGGGTTTATTGAAAACTAATTTGATTTTGCGCACTTTTCGATAATTATTTTCATAATAGAAACTTATTAAGTACTAGCTGTTGCCCGCGGCTCCGCCCGCGTGGACGTCGATTTTCGCGTTTTTTTTACTATATCGCCGATTCTAATCAGCCGATTGTGATCAAATATGCGTAAGATTTTGAGTCTAACCAAGACCTTTCTAATAAAAGAAACCGCATCAAAACCCGTTCAGTACTTTTTACGTCCATCGCTAATTTTCTAAATAAATTCCTGAGACTTCACTTTAAGCTTTAAGCTTAATCAGACAAGGTAAAGTCATATTTTGACGTCCATTAAAAAAACACTTGATTTTAAAGGTAATTTGGTTTTTAGGAAGAGTCTAACCTGTCCGCCTTCCAAGATTACAGCAAATTTCTCGAAGGTGGATTGGGACAGGCTGAGCTGGTGGGTGCTGCGAGCTGGCAGCCACCGTGGCGAGCGCCTCTGCAGCGCAAGGCACCCTTCTACCCAGGAGATGACATCTATCATGCTGACACCTGGCGAGAACTTGAGGCGAGTTTGTTAAACGCTACTAACTTATCTAACTACTTTTGGATGAATGAATGAATGAATGGATGGATGTCTGTTATCACACCAGAACGGTTTAGGCTAAGGCAATGTACAGTTGAACCCGGATTTGGTAGGGTCTTTTTATAGGCTCGGCTTTATTAGATATTCTCATGCGTTTCGTCGCATAATGCCAAATTTATGAAAACAAGTACCTAATCAAAATCTTTCATTACCTACTTATGTCAAATAGTCATCATTTTCGTTGAAAAACTGCAATAATAATAAAATTGTGCGATATAAAAAAAAGGAATAGGTACCGAAGTCTTTTTAAGAATTAGCCCTTTGACGAAATAGTCCTTTTTCGAATTAGCCATTTCGCGAATAGGTAAGTCTTTTTAAGAATAGAGGGGATAGGTATATGTAATGCACAGAACAACTACATCGCGTTATGCCTGAACATATCGCGAGTTAGGCAAAAAGATAGACCTACTACGATATACCTATACTTAGATCAAATCGCTAGTTAAGCAAAAATATAGACCTACACCTACAACGATATAGGGGGTGTTTCCTCGTGGCCAAACTGTATGTTGTCAAAAAAATTTTTACTCATACTTATTAGAGCAGTCTGTGTAGAATATTTATTTATTTATTTATTTATTGAGTGGGGTATCTATCAAAATGAAGAAAATTACCACATATCTACGGTTATCCGGTGCACCGCTGAGCCAGTCGGCCTGTGACCACGGCCGGTGTAAATTTATTGTCATAGAACGTGAAAGTTTAAAAATACTTACATTTATTAAACAGATGACCGAGGTTGTGGGCGGTGCCGGATTTAATGCCTCTGTCACTCCTCACGGTACTGTATGTCTCCGCCTAAGGGACCGGGTCAAGTGAGTGAATTCTTAGAATTTTATTTATAAATAATACCAACAAGTGATGGCAAGACTACCCTTTATATAAGACATACACATAAGGTACTTATGTGTATGTCTTATATAAAGGGTAGTCTTTTTTTTTCCTCTAAGGTAGGCAGATACAAAATACCGTCGAGATGGAAGTCGCTCGGTTGCACACGGGCAACGGAGTTGTGATATTTGTTAAGTTTTGTTTTTGCGGGGCAGATGTTGTGATATTGATAGTTCTACTTTTTAGATATTACACTTATACTTATACTTGTTTAGGATAAAACTAACGGCCCGTGACCCGGCTTCGCCTGGGCATAAATTCTTAACAAATTCTATAACCCGATTGCACCATCACCCACCGGGCCTTTAACATTGAATTAAGCACTTTCCATATAACGGACTTCCATAAAATCGCTTTACCCTCATTTACCCCCTTAGAAATGAAAACGCACGCTTACGTGTAATTAACCAGAAGCAACTATATGAACTTTCATGCTTCTATCTCAAAAAACTGGCGAACTTCCCATATAAACTTTCAACCCCTATTTCACCCCCTGGAAGGTAAAATTTGGAAACACACTGATATGTGTTCATTTAATTCTAACCAGCAATAGGTGTATGAAATTTCATGGGTCTAACCTTGAAAATGACATACAAACATCATACAAACGTTTATAGCTTATTTTGCCACCTTAGAAGTGGAATTTCTAAAAACCTTTTCTTAGTGGATGCTTACAATATAAGAAGCATTTACTGTCAAAATTTTAAGTTTGTAAGTCCAGCGGTTTAGGTTCTGCGTTGATGAATCAGTCAGTCAGTCAGTCAGTCAGTCAGTCAGTCAGTCATCGGGCTAAGCAATTATCTTATACTATACTAGCTTACCCGCGCGCGGCTCCGCCCGCGTGAATGTTGACTATCGTCACCAAGTCTTTTTTAAACTGAGGGACTACTCGTACTAACGTTCAATGTGTCTATTCCTTGGCAAACAGTGGTTGCAGCTAAACGTATTTATTTCAGCTCGAGTCGTATCAAACCCTTCAAGGTAAAGTGCCATGCATCGCGGCCAAAGCCAGTCTGTCTACCATCATTGTCCTTTTATGGAGATTTTATGGGGATTAGATAGCTGCTCTGGCCAAGCGTTGAAATATTGATTGTTGATCTTATGAACTGTTGATCACCACGTATGTATCCCGTGTGACTCGGAAGAGGCCCTTTGATAAACCCTTTTACCATAGTTGCATTGCACTTTCACATTCGATGCACTATTTCAAATTAGTTAAACATTATTTATTTCCGAAAAACTAATTTTATCGGTTTTTATTATTAAAATCTTGCTATGCAGACATTGACATTTTGACAACCTGATTTGACATTCAAAAAGTTGAAACTAAAGAAAGAGTATAATAACCCGTGTGTATAATAATAAAAACCGTCCCGGTTCCGTACAACACTGGGTTGAGGGACGAACTTAGCTTTGCTGCAGTGCTTCTTGTCTTGACTGACAGACATAGGTACCCACAGATTTTTTTTGGTGATGTGGGTAATATTTACGCTTTCTCAAACTTTTACCTTTACCTTTGCCATAAGATTTTACTTTCTGCAAAATATCTGGATTCTATTATACGTAAACGGGAATTAACGCGATCACGTTAAAGGTATATACATACCTTACGTATAATAGTCATGGAACGCGAAAGTTTAAAAGTTAATATCTGGATTCTAGCCCAAAAGGAAGTACCCTTTCTTTTTCTCCGTGCGAAAACCCCGTTGGGCTTCACCTCAACGGAGCTATCGCGGCAACGGAGAGGTTAGTATGTCGGACTCCTACTGACTAAAATCACACGGTCTTTCGTCTATGCCTATGTGACCCGGGATCCGGTGTGTCCTAGAAAAGATATCCCAAAAACCTCGACCTTATCTATAAAAAAGCACGCGTGGAAACATAACGCCCTGGCACCCTGGGCCTGCTTCTGCTAGGGTGACGGTTAGCCCCGACTGTCACCCTAGACCCGCAATCATGGAGAACGGAAATAGTTCTGCGAACTACGCCGCCCGGTGCACCTTCAACGGCAAGTGCCGGCAGTGCTAGATATCTCCAGTAGCTTTTCCGCTGCTGTTTCTGCGCTCATCACCGCCTCGCAAAAAAAGCTGTCACGTTCCACATACACTCTATGGTGACCATGGTCGGCACCAGAGCCACAGCATGAGGCTCCCTACGTCTGCTTCAAGGATATGACGCCACTCTATTCACTCTGGACACTCTGCCAATGTGTGAAGCGGCGAAGTGTCCACGGAGTAGCCCCGGCAACGGTGGCATTTGGGCGTCAGCGCCCGGCCTACACAATGCAGGAACTCACCAAAACAGCCATGCCCATCAGTGAGTCTTGGATAGCTCAGGGTTATGGGCCACCTACCCTTTAGACCTAAGACGGAATGCGATTTTGGTCAGTCAAGTCCGATATTACGTCCCTACTACGGAGGGGAGAGATCCGTGGGGCTTTCCGCACGAAAATCTCCGGTTGCGGTGCAGGTGAATCACTCACGTGGCGAAAGGCCACTCAACGACCTCCGTCCTCCATGAGCGCAGGCCTGGGGTTGGTAAGTGACTCGATAGTGAGACCACAGTTTGGATATTACGCTTTGTGTAATGCCTATCCGCAACATTTCTTTGATCTAATTCAATGATGCCTCTACGTGTTCCTAAGAAAGAGGTCTTGACAGTCAGACAGACGGATAACGAAGAGATCCTAAGTACAAGGGTTTCGTGTTTTTCTATTGAGGCACAGAACCCTAAAAATAAATATATCCTCTTTGCCTTTTAGCAAAAAGAAACAAAGGATTAAAATTTAGACTGAGTCACTTTTAGTTCCTGTTGCCATGACAACAATTATAGATGGCGTTAAAAACGTCTGCGAACATCTAATTTTCTTATTATTTCTTTATTTCATGAATTAATCATATCTTTTTAATTTTCTTATATGCTATTCGCAGCGAAGACAAATCCAACAAAACATAAATCATGAAAATCCGTTCAGCCGTTCTTGAGTTCTAACAAAAGTACCTTTTTGGACCCTTTTTAGGGCTTTAGGGTTTGAATTTTTAAGAATCCTTTCTTAGTACACCTCTACGCATCAAAACGAACACACCCATCAAATTTCAAGTCTCTACGACCAGCGGTTTAGGCTGTGCGTTGTCTCTAGGTCAATCAGTCAGTCAGGACTTTGAGTTTTATATAATGTATTGATAATTCAAAGTCCTGACAGGCTGATTGACTGACTGACTGACTGATTACAACGCACAGCCTAAACCGCTGGTCGTAGGGACTTGAAATTTATAGGGAGTTTTTGTTTTGATGCGTAGAGGTGTACTAAGAAAGGATTTTTTGATATTTAACTCCTAAGTCGGTCAAAATTGGTAAAACCGTACTTTTTTATAACTCAAGAACGGCTGAACAAATTTCTATGCTCTTTGGTTTTTTGGATTTATCTCTACCTTGAATAGCTTATTGCATAGTTAAAAATACATGATTAATTCACGAAATAAATTAAAATTTAAAAATTTAGATTTTTTCGTCATCCCTAAAGCGCCATTTACACGATACCATTTTCTGGTACATACCAGTGCAAGAATTGAATGCAATAATTGAAAGGCAATAATTGCCTTTCAATTATTGTAAGCAACTGTTTACACGAGGATACTAGTCAAAAAGTTTCATGCGATTATGGCATGCAATTCTTGCCAAGCAATAATTGCAAGTTATATATATAAATCTCGTGTCACAATGTTTGTCCTCAATGGACTCCTAAACCACTTGACCGATTATAATAAAATTCGCACACCATGTGCAGTTCGATCCAACTTGAGAGATAGGATAGTTTTTGAAACGGATTTCGACATCCACGCGGGCGGAGCCGCGGGCAACAGCTAGTGATATTATAAGAATATCATGTTTTGCTAATATCGTGTTTTGCGAATGTGATGTTTTACGAATGTGGTCTTTTGAGAATATGGTATACAGCGACGGAAGGATAATTGTTGTCATGGCAACAGGAACTAAAGTGACTTTGTATAAATTTCCATAGAGTAATATCCTTTGTTTCTTATTGCTCAAAGACAAAGAGAATTTATATATTTTTAGGGTTCTGTATAACTTATTAGGAAAAACAACTCTTATAGGATCTCTTTGCTGTCAGTCAAGACCTCTTTCTCAGGAATGCATCTTAGGGGCATCAATTAGGGTTCGTGCTGTAGGCATGCTAGAAGAAGATACTATGCAAAGGAATGAAATGCAAATAAAGTCCCACCAACTCAGGCGCGGCGTCCATAGACAAACAGATCAAAGACGGATTAGTCTATTGGTTGGTGGGTCGCGGATCGTGGGCTTTTGCGTCTGTGGTATTGTTTTTGAATTGCTTTTTTTAACCTGTGTACGCTTTGTGTTCATAAATAAAGTTAGTTTTCTTTCTTTCTTTCTTTCTTCTAAAGAGTACTTTCATTGAGGTAAAATCATGCAATTTGGTAAAAAGCAAAGTCTTATAGCACAAGTAAAGGAAAAATTCTAAAAACCCTCAGTACCTATAATGTAGTTAACCCCCACACAAAAATGTAGGTATAATCCGCGCGCGATCAGAATGTGATGCTACCTTTTGGAACTGAGACGTACGTGGGCCGCCGGCTATCCGTAGCGTCGGCAAACTCATATCTAAGCTCACATAACGAAGCTGTATTTTTAGTGCGACTAGATTTCTAAATGAGTTTAATTTTGAATGCGAGATTTATAATAATTATAATATTGTATGATTGTCTGTTTGTCCGTAAATTTTTGTGCGCGCAAAAATCAGAAACTACTGGAGGGATTTTGATCAAACTTGGTACGATTATAGTTTATAGTTTTGGGCAACAATATGCTACTTTTTATTCAAGCTGAAACCCGTGGCTTCACCCACGCTTCGTTTTTAGGTCGTTTTTGGTCATATCTCCGGTTCTACTTAACCAATTACAACCAAACATACGGTAAATTTTTAGTCTAAGCAAGACCTTTTTAATAAAAAACCGCATCAAAATCCGTTTGGTAATTTTTATCGCTATCGATGGACGTAAAAAGAACTGAACGGGTTTTGATGCGTTTTTTTCATTAGAATGGTCTTGGTTAGACTTCAAATCTTACGCATATTTGATCACAATCGGCTGATTAGAACCGGCAATAAAACGCGAAAATCGACGTCCACGCGGGCGGAGCCGCGGGCAACAGCTATCTTTAATATACCACCTTTTCTTATCTGATCTACATGGATCTACATGTAATCGTGCCAAAAATACCGAAACGACGACGACGAGAGTGATAGGAGATAGGACGAACATCAAATGTCTGACAGGTAAGAACAGTTCAACCGTTCTCGAGTTTTTGCAATACTAACAGAATTGCAATTAATTTTTATTTATATAGATTAAAGATTAATAATGAGTGGAAAAGGGGGTAAAATCTTGAGTAGTCAATCTCGCGAAATAGTTCTGGCATTTGATAGATATTTCAATCAAGAACAAAATCGGTGTTAACACGCTAACGCTACTTGAGAACTGTCATTTTCGATTTACTTTGACAAGGTTCCTTCACATTTTCATCGCGCGCGGATTATACCTATATTATTTTTATGTCTCTTTGTCAAGACCTTTTTCTCAGGAACACGTGGAGATGTCAAGTCGAAACTAATATGAAATATTTAGGTCTGCATATCTTGAAGCTATGAAAAAAAATCAAACGTCAATGCAAAAGATGCTGCCGTTTAGGCAATATATTTAGACAATACCTTCAGGACATAAAGATTTGAGGCCTGCCACAAGAGAAATCCATTTCAGACCCACGGTACCCCTGGCCATACCCCCGGTGGTACCGTGGGTTTTTAAAAGTTAAACGGTACCATCGACTACTAGTGTTGTGATGCAACAGCCATGGCTGATAAAACACGGTGTTAACAGTAAATAGGCAATTACTATAATACGTTTATTATTCTAAAATAACTAAAAAGACATTTTGTATATCAAATCATAGCTTTTTTGAAGCTTTTCACTAAACCAACATGTCACACACTACAAAAAAAATGTACTACGTAAAAAAAGGTACTACGTAATTAACGCAATTTCTCTAGTCCGTAGCTTATACAGATATGTCTTTATTTACGAATTGATCTTTGCGTCTTTTTTTTGGAATCATCTCCAAAGTGTGAACTTGCTCTAGTACGTGAAGCAATCGCATCAACGTAACCGTGTTTTTATTAATCAGTTTGTTTATTTTTGAGTGGAAGGCTTCTAAAATGTTTGTTGTTCGGTGGCGTTCACCAAACACACTAATTATTTTCGGACTATGGACCTTGAACCAAAACGATTCAAGATATTTTATAAATGCTTCTGGTATGTTATCGGCTTCAGCTTTTATGTAGTCCAACCCTGTTGAATATTGTCTTCAGGAAGAAGCGGCAAGGCACTTGCCAATGCAACGATTCTACGCCCAGATTTCGTTTTTGTGCATCGTAACGACTTGCTTTTCTTCCAAATGTTACGAGGGAACCACGAGTCCGGCGCGCTAGTTATCATGCGAGAGATATATAGGTCAACACATCACTAGGGTCACATACTTGATGGTACCGTTTAACTTTTAAAAACCCACGGTACCACCAGGGGTATGACCAGGGGTACCGTGGGTCTGAAAGGGAGAAATCGAGAGGCAGCGATCCCAATTCCGTTAGGTGGAATGGATAAACGACTTGGGTAATCAAGCGTAGGGCAGGCCACGATTGTGGTGGTAAGACCCTTTATGAAAGAATTACCGGAGATGCGAAACGATAGCCCCTCCTGCCACGTGACGCATGTGCTCGCTGAACATGATTGTTTAGTTGAGTTCCTGCTTTGTATGGGCTGGGAGCTGACGTCCAAGCGTCACTGTTGGGGTTGCTTCGTAGACACACCGACAATTCACACACTGGCAAAGTATCCAGGGTGGATGGACTAGCGCCGTGTCCTTGAAGCAGGTTTAGATTGCTAATAACATGTTGGGGTCGGCAGTTCTGGTGGCCGGAACCGTTCGGGGTCTCTAGGATATTCTTTATCACACCAGATTCCTCACTCACACAAGCCAATGTTGCGAAAAACTGTTTAATTTTTCGATGTCTTGGCTCCAGTGAAGTGAAGTCCAAGGGGGTTTTCGTACAAAAAAAGAAAGAGCGCATTCCCTTTGTCTTAAGTAAAGGGAAAAGTCCGAAGACCGTACTTAAATATACCCACATCACCATAAAAGTCTGTATGTCTGTCAAGACTAGAAGCTCTGCAACAGTGTTTAGTTCTTTCCTCAGTTCAGTTTTGTACGAAACCGTCCGTGCACGAGTTCAACTCGCACTTGACCAGTTTTTTTTACAACATACTCTTTAGGTCAATTTTGTATCAGTCTATTGTCAAGTGTTTATGAGAATCATGTTTTTCAAAGGGCCACTTCGAATCACACATAGAGTGGCTATCTAATCCAGATAAAATTCCAGAAGACAATGAAAAAGGACAATGATAGTAAGTATGCAAATAAACGACTTTCTGTCGCGATGCACGGAACTCGGGATGAAATGAATGTATTATACTACTACTGTTTGCCAAGGAATAGACATTGAAAGTTAGTACGGGCAGTCTCTCGATTTAAAAAAGACTTGGTGGCGATAGCTAACAACATCCACGCGGGCGGAGCCGCGCGCGGGTCCGCTAGTATATTATATAGATAAATAGTCGTCGTCTGACACACTCAACAGCTCTTTCTCTAAGCGTAGACTGGAGGTGACAGGACGGCTGGCCGTCACTCTTCATCACATCATTGGCGAGGTGGCGCGATGCTCGCCCCACCCCTTTTCTCAGGGTGGGGCGAGCACTTAAAACCGTAGGATAGCTCGGGGTCAGCTGGAATGCGAGGGGCCTTTTGGGTAACCTTACACTCCGGTAATTGAGAAATCGAGAGGGCGTGCGGTTCCAGTTGGTTCGAATCCGTCATAACTACCCCCGATGGCCGACAGGGGTGGTACCTATGAGGGTGCGGGCCGGAACCTCCACGTGGTGCACCTGGGCAACGGAGGCGAGCAGCGCCTCCCACTCGCCACGGGAGACGTTGCTGCCTGCGGCCAATCCGGCCGGGGTGGGAGTGGCCCTCTAGAGGGCTGCTCCGAGGCTCTCCACGTGTGCCTCTGACTAGCAGATGGCACAGTGGGGAGCGAGCGGGGGGCGAGCTGATTGTCTGCGCGCCGACGGTTGGGTGACAGGACGGCCTCCTGTCACCCTACACCCCACCGTCGGCGAAGTGGCGCGATGCTCGCCCACCCCCCTTTTCGGGGAGTCGAGGGGGCCATCTTAAAACCGTAGATGGCCCGGGGTCAGCTGGGGTGCGAGGGATATGCCCATTGGGTAACCTTACACCCCGGTTACTAAGGCCCGATACGGCGTGCGGTTTTAGTCGGTTCGATCCCGACATAACCACCCCCGATAGCCGACGGGGGTGGTATCCATGGGGATTTCCGCACGATAAAAAAAAAGGGGTGGTACCTATGAGGATTTTCGCATGGTACCTACTTATTCGTCATTTTGCCAGTTGGATTGGCCAAAGTCGTGCTTAAGTGCTGGTGGTTTTTTACCATTATTACCTTATTACATTACCGAGTCTGTGTTTCCGGAAAGCTATAACCTGGGAATATTCAAGTCACGAGTGAATAGGTTCCTTCTAGGCAAGCGTGATTCATCGTAGACCGCATCGTCACTTACCATCAGGTGAGATAGTGGTCAAACGTAAGCCTATCCTGAATAAAAAAAAAAAATTATAAGAAATTTCTTCGTCTGATCTAAGTGTCGTATTAGTTATTAGTAGTTTAAGTAGAATGATTAGTACCTGGCTTTTGATTTGGTACGTCGCGCGTCGAAAAGAAAAATGTTAATCCAGCTTTGATCGGCTAGTTTGGTTTTGTAGAGTAGGTAAAGAGATAAGTAACAAAGTTTAACAATGGCACACTTGGCTATCAATGCCTGAAGTAAAACGACGTAAGTATAATGATTATTGATTATTAAAAACCATATCGATTGTCCACAGAGTAGACATGACCATCGACGGTGCAGTACGAGTTACCAACGCTAAGAACAACATAATCTTGGCTTTGTCACGGTCAGGCGCGGCGGCTGCGCTCATCCACCCCAACGGACGTGTCTATCACTACGGATCGCGCGTCGAGATCCAGGCTCGCCATCAGCAAGGCAATAACAAGTAAGCAACAACATACGAACTCCTTTAAGGCGTTGTATCTCAACTCAATAATCCATGTTAGTTTCAATAAGATGTCGATATAGTCACGTCTCTTTCTCGTTGAGATAGGCAAAAACGTCTAGTTCACTTGCTACGAAACTGGCATAATGTTTTAGTTCTTATTTCATTTCACTTGAGGACGTCTGATCGTGCCTTAATTGCTTGGTAATACCTATATTGATATACCTATGTATGGGTTCAAACCTCCGTAAATCATATATTTTAAAGACCAAGTTGCGATCACAGATTTGAACAAAAGTATGCCTTTCAAAAGCGTCTGATTCGGTTGTTCGAAAACTGGCTCTGTTGAGACAGTCTTCAATTTCTTGGCATTGAATAATTTTAACCACAACACAACAAACTTACGTGTTGAGTATTGTTCCATATTAAACGGTGCCTTGCATAAATTCAAAACTTGTATTGGAATAAGCTTTGAAATTTATACCGCAGCTGGATATTGGATATAGAGTGGCAGTAGTAGCAGTCTTATTTGACGTAAGGAAGGATTATACTGAGCACCCGTGCTACGAGGAAAAGCTTCACATGTAACCGTGATCATGATTCCAATCATGATCACGGTTACATTGTGATACACCGGTGTACAGACCGGTCAAATGATACACCTATTTGAATGTAGTTAGGTCTCAAAAGGAAAAGCCTACAAGCGTGGTTCTACTTTAGCTATAGTCAATCCACTCCTTATGTTTGCGTTTGACAGCAGTTTTAGAATGTAACTATTGCATTAATCGTACAAGTAAACTTGGAAATGCGTGACCAAGAAATTACATAAACTGGCGGATCATAATGTATCTACCCTATTTATAACTCATTACCAAAATTAAAATGCTTTAATTGTTTCGGTTGATTTAAAATTTACGATTATTTGCTCACTCAATGAAAACAGCTACACTCTACCTCTACCATATCTAGTGTTGGGATGGAATGAAATCGCTGCAAATTACGAACCCAAAATAATCGTTCACACTTACTTACATTTACGTCAATATAAAAGTTGTTGTAACATGTAAGCTTTGTTTTTATAGTGTACTAGCTTCCGCCCGCGGCTTCGCCCGCGTGGAATTCGGTATCGCCACCAAGTCTATTTTAATGAAACGACTCTCCACTCGACTTTCCACTCCGCTGTTCACTCCACTCTCCACTCCACACTTCTGTTTGTTCGTGATGGACGCAAAAACTGCTGAACAAATTTTGAAGCCGTCTTTTCATTAGAAAGGCCTTGATTTTACATAAAATCTGCCTTATGTTTGATTGCATTTGGTTAAGTAGAACCGGAGATATGACCAAAAAACAATTACCAAACAATCGACTCCCACGGACAGAGTCGCGGGTATTAGCTTGTATAAAAAGTAGCCTATATATTACTCCAGACTATAATTTATCTCTGTACCAAATTTCAGCCAGATCCATTCAGCCGTTTTTACGTGAAATAGCAACAAACATAATATCTGGACATCCCGACCGATCGACTTCGCGAGCGAAGTCGCGAGTATTAGCTTGTATAAATAGTAGCCTATATGTTATTTCAGACTATAATCTATCTCTGTACCAAATTTCAACCCGATCTATTCAGCCGTTTTTGCGTGAAAGAGTAACAAACATGCATCCAGATATCCCGACTGATCGACTCCATGGGCGGAGTCGCGGGTATTAGCTTGTATAAAAAGTAGCCTATATGTTATTCCACATTTTAATCTATCTTGTTACCAAATTTCAACCCGATCTTTTCAGCCGTTTTTGCGTGAAAGAGTAACAAACATACATCTAGACATCCCGACTGATCGACTCCGTGGGTCGACTAATCGACTCCGTGAGCGGAGTCACGGGTATTAGCTTGTATAAAAAGTAGCCTATATATTACTCCAGACTATAATTTATCTCTGTACCAAATTTCAGCCAGATCCATTCAGCCGTTTTTACGTGAAATAGCAACAAACATAATATCTGGACATCCCGACCGATCGACTTCGCGAGCGAAGTCGCGAGTATTAGCTTGTATAAATAGTAGCCTATATGTTATTTCAGACTATAATCTATCTCTGCACCAAATTTCAACCCGATCTATTCAGCCGTTTTTGCGTGAAAGAGTAACAAACATGCATCCAGATATCCCGACTGATCGACTCCATGGGCGGAGTCGCGGGTATTAGCTTGTATAAAAAGTAGCCTATATGTTATTCCACACTTTAATCTATCTCGTTACCAAATTTCAGCCAGATCTATTCAGCCGTTTTTACGTGAAAGAGTAACAAAGATATATCTAGAAATCCCGACCGATAGACTTTGCGAGTGGAGCCGCGGTATAAGCTTGTATAAAAAGTAGCCTATATGTTATTCCAGACTATAATCTATCTCTGTACCAAATTTTAGCCAGATCCATTCAGCCGTTTTTGTGTGGCAGAGTAACAAACATACATCCAGACATCCAGACATACATTCTCACAAACTTTCGCGTTTATAATATTAGTAGGAAGGATAGGATAGTAGGATTATGGATTCTTGTACGTGTTTTCAATGGCTAATCATCTCATCAAAATATTGAAGTTGTGTTGTGTAGGGATTAAAAGTTTTCATTATATTATACGTACGAAAAGCATTGAGCCCACTCGTCTTCAACGGCCTTTTAAAACGCAGCCACAGCTTCCTCGGCATCCATAAAACGTTTATCTCGGTGTTTTCTTTCTTTTCGGAAATAAATAAAAATCGCAAGGTGTGAGGTCAGGGCTATACGGCGGGTGACCCAGTAATTCAGCAAAGAGTTTTTACCATGACAAAAAAATGAGCCTAAACTCGATAGGCTTATCTTATTGGCGTTGGGCTTACAGATAATCGGTATGAACAGCCTATAAAATAAATGTCGCCGAATAATTAACGCATTGTACACGAAAAAATAAATTTTATTACAAAACATAAAATTTTGTTGGAAGATCAAAATAATAGCCATTATTTAATATTATCATGATAATAAAAATAAAACTATTTTTAACAGATTTTATTGCGAATTATTTTAGTAAGTTACACATCTGGCACTCAAAAGAAGTATATAAAAAAATATAAAACATCGAGCAGAAATAAAATATCGAAGTTTGAAATCGATTGCAACTTCTTCAGAGATAATGTCGATTATTGTTTGAAATCGGTCAGGTTACGCATTTGGACATAACTATTTGACAGAAAATTGAACTGTCAAAAGCAAACATAAGGAGTGGATCAATGATATTATAACATTAGATATGTCATATGCTCACAAATCAAGCTAAAAAATGTTCCGAACACATTTTTCATTCATCTACATTTCACTCCCAAACCAATCGATTGAAAAGAGATGACATGAAAAAAACCATATAAAAAAAGAAGAAAGCTAGTGTTTGTCATTTCGATTTAATGTTATCACACTACACTCAACGCACCAATCATTGCGGTTGCTACATCGGTGTACATAGACTAACAAAATTATTGAGAAAGAAGGTACAAAGCTCTCTGAATTGAGGTAATTGCCTATTTTTAGACAGATATGTTTTTAGTTGAAAACAAATTATGGAGAAATCAAACTTCACTCTACAAAATTAAATATATATATTTATTGAAGAATGGTCGTGACATCCTCTTTCATTATTACAGAATCATGTAGAAATTGACTTTTGCAGATAATATCTTTAAAAACTGACATATTTTTACTTACAATACAAAGTATGACAAAGTGTATATTATTACTTTTCAACACACATATAATGTAGCGTAACACTTAATTTCGCCAATAAATTATCTCTGCGTCATATTGATTTCAGAAATCAATCAGTAAAACTTGCCACTCAGTTATTCAGTATGAGTGTTACAAATGCACTCAAACCAGGCCTCCGTCACTCGCTCAAGGCCGCGCGCTATTTACCTACCGCTCGGTGCATCCCCGGGGACACAACTAACAACTAGCAGAGGGCTGCCGAACGCCCGCCTGAGCGCTCGCATCGTACCGCACCGCACGTTTCCCGCGCTTACGCTTCGCAATGCCAAAACCACGTAATTAATGTGCAGTAGATGGGTGTAAAAGTAAAAAAAACAAAGGAAAATTTGTCGTTTATATCGTAAATTAAGAAGTTTTTTGAGTCAGGTATTATAAAAGTTTTATTTTATAGGTAATTCTATTACTGTAGTTACCTAGTAGGTACTTACGCACTAGGTAATGTCCGTTAATATTATATTTCTTTGATTATACTTTATTATTAACTATTATCTTATTTGAATAATTATCTATTAACTTATTTGAACCACATAGTTTTAGTACACACTTACAAAAAATAACAATTTAGAATTGCGAGGTAGTGTAGTGAGTTTACTGCCTACGATATTCTCATCTGTACTTTAATCTATGTTCGGAGTACACGCGTCCTTGTCGCTCACGTACCAAATTATATCATGCTGTCTCCTTTTATTTTCGTGCTGACATTTTTAATTTGAATAACAAGCAAGTTAGAAAATATAATCTTAATAAGTTGAAATAAGTAATACTTACATGTGATATGAAATCCCTTGTGATTTATTAATTTTAGAGTGATAGTTTTTGCAATGTCTATACACACACGATGGCATTTTTGTTATTTTAAACCAAAACGGTTTTGTTTCACTGAAGCTCTCGCTCTACGTTCGACCGGCGCCGGTCGGTATCGCGGACTAGAGACAAAACGTTCCAATTGACTCGTTTTCGGATCTTCACGTTTCTCGCGCAATAACACATCTACTTCTTTTTATATGTAATATCATTGGAGTGGATTGACTACCTATAGTAAATTATATTTCGAGTTTTGGCGCCAACGCTGAAAAAGACACATCGGGGCATTATAAACATTTTCTAAAATTAGTGTAAAATGTAGTTATTATGTGTAAAAACGGTGAATTTTTAAACATAACATCTTCGGCAACGTGCACGAGTTCGGGAAAGTGGTATATTACCGTGAATTGTGCTTTTCAACGTTGATTCCAAAACTCCATAGAAGCCTCTAAAAAAGTCTCCACTATTTTACTGGGGTAAGACTATGACTGACTGATTTGACTATTGACTGACTTTGACTATGACTAAATGACGAAAACGCTGCAACTTATAGTTGCATTAACTTGATTTATCAATTTACTTGACACTGGCATTCATACAATATTTGCCAAAGTAGGAGAAAAAAAAAAAGATTTCTCGTGAGAAATGTGCGGTCTACGTTGTTGCATTACGTTGAAGGCATCGCATTGGTCTATTCTTGTAAAAGTGTTAGAATGCAATTTTTGCAATTGGGTCAAAGCCAGTGGATATAACTAGAAGTGGTCAAATCCAGAAATGGATAAATCTAGGAAACGACTATTTAAGAAGTGGACGTCAACCGTCTAAGCCAGCTGGACATAGGCCTCTCTAAATATCCGCCAGAGCCTCCTTTCGAATTTGGTCTTATAATTTACCCTTTACAGGTCGTCAGTCCATCTAGCAAGGGGACGCCTTATCTTTTGTTCGCCGGTTCTTGGACTCTAGCTACTATTTAATAACACAATTTATAACATTTTAACAGGTACGCGAAGATGTGGTATAAAGGTGTATCTTTCACGGCAGAACAGTGTGCACTGGTGTACCTCGTAGACGCGGCTGGCACGCGCACCACTACTGACACCTTTCTCGATATGAGTCAAGATTTCACCCTCAATGTGTTCTACAAGTAAGTATATACTTTATGAGTAAGATCCCAGGGCCACTGGACGTCACGTATTTTCTGACGAATGAAATGTGGATGATTGAGGAGATTGAGTAGTGTTATGTACTATGATACTTATTATGTTGCTGCTTACTTAGACTGCCAATTTTCAATCAGGCGTTTTATTTTTTTAAGGGGACGACGGTAGTTCCACGCGGTGCACCCGGGTAACGGAGGCGAGCAGCGCCTCCCACTCACCACGGTAGACGCTGCTGCCTGCGGCTAATCCGGCCGGGGTGGGAGTGGCCCTCTAGAGGGCTGCTCCGAGGCTCTCCACGTGTCCCTCTGACTAGCAGAGGGCACAGTGGGGAGCGAGCGGAAGCGAGCTGATTGTCCGCGCGCCGACGGTTGGGTGACAGGACGGCCGCCTGTCACTCTACACCCCACCGTCGGTGAAGTGTCGCGATGCTTGCCCCAATCCTCCTACGGGGGCACGAGGGGGCCATCTTAAAAGCGTAGATGGCCCGGGGTCAGCTGGGGTGCGAGGTATATGCCCATTGGGTAACCTTACACCCCGGTAATTAGACCCGAGACGGCGTGCCGTTTTAGTCGGTTCGATCCCGACATAGCCACCCCCGATGGCCGACGGGGGTGGTATTCATGGGGATTTTCGCATGATAAAAAAAGGGCAAGACGGTAGTTTTTACCCGACTGCCAAGAAGGGTTATGTTTTACGATTTATTTATTTATTAGAAAAAGGATTGCTAAGATGGTTTAGGCACGTAGAGCGAATGAGACAGCAAATAATGTAAGGCACATGTAAGTGGGCAGGCAGGCCGGGCTCGACCTCGTGGAATATACACTGACCAAATTAGGGAGTAGTTGAAAAAAGGGCAGGTCAATAGCACTCAAAACCGGCGGGCTTACATGTAAGGCTTAGGGGCTGTCTCCACGAGCGAGAGAATCGCGACGAGTCCGCGCTTTTATCGTCGGAGAATCTCCACGAACGTGCGATTGCCCCCTGAACCAGCTGGGTGAGATCGAACGCTAGTGCCAGCTTACGAGTCTCTATCCCAGCGTCTCTATACAGTTTTTTTTAACAAAGGTACAGTTAGGTACAGTTTAGGTACAGTTATTTGGTGCAAATTTTGTGAATATTCAGACACCAGTCACGCTATCCTGACACACACGATATTTTGCACTCCTACCATGAAATTTATGGTTAAGGTAATCATTCATCAATCGTAAAACGTAGAAAATACGACATAATATAACTTTTCTTAATATAATTGTTAAACTAGCGAGTCCAGACATGGCCCATCGTATGTGAACGAAGCGCTGACCTTATTACAAGCAGCACAATATTGGCTGACCGATGACGGTATTGACAACTGGATAATTAATAACGTGCGCGTGAGTCAAACAGCGGATGGTCTAGTCAGGTAAATAGACGAGTTGTAATCCTAAATCTTAGTAGCAGATGCCGGGTGGTCATCCATACTTACCCTGAAGGGAAAAGGCTAATAGACTACAAGCCCATGAAGAAAAATAACCTGTCAAATGAACCATCGTGAATAATGCCTAGAAGTTGAACAAAATTTCAAAGCAATTGCATGCTAACTATTCCCAATGATTTTCTGATCGGAAAAGTGATCACCACCGGCGCCCTAAGCCGTAAAATATAACAAAAAATTTCTAGCATCTAGAATGGGTCCAGGTAGCTCAGTTGATCGAGCATTCCCCCTATAAGGGACTGGTCACGTGTGGTCCTCTGTGGCCGGACCACAGTTCAGTACTCAGATGCTATAGTTCGAAATAATACCTACCTAAGGGCTTGTACACAAAACTGCGATGCGACGTCGCATCGCAGTTTTGTGTACAAGCCCTTAAGTCTACTTTCATCGGAATATACAGGGTGAATTTTTCAAAAGGGATTGGATGGCCAAATCCGAAACTATAAGGAATAGCGAAAAATGCTCAAAGGAATCACGAGCCCAATTTTGATGAAACTTAAAACGTCATCATTACATTTGTGAAAACCAATAATCCTAGCTAGAAAAAAAAAGTTACTGATTGCATTTTTAGCATTGGTGTCAGTCACCAATCATCCCCGAATAGTTATTTTGTAAATACCTATATTCAATGTACAGAATTCACCTCTAAGTACAGTTTTATTGACGTAACCAACGACAAACTTATTATTTGTGCCAAATTTGAAGTAAATCCATGCAGAACTTTTTGAGTTTGGGTATCCCGGACATACAAAAACAGACAAAAATTCTAAAGTCTATATATTTTTGGGTTTTTCCCATTGGTTAGATTGATGGTCAGATTAGTCTGACCAACGGGATTTTTTTTTCCCGCTGGACAGATTTATTTGACAACTGGAAAAGACGTAGAAAAAAGTACAATGAAATACAGTTTGACTTTGGCAAAGTTAAATAGTATAATAATTGCAATTTTATCTTGAGCGTTCTAAAAAATGACCAACGTTTAATTCTCCATTAGTTAACTTCATTTATGAATCCATTATGAATTCGTCTCTCACTATATTTTTTTTCGTCCGTTTATTTGTGATTTTACTAAAATCATTTTTCAGTAAAATCCGAAGTATGTTGATAATTCCGGGTCCTTTTCTTGTTATTTTTTTATTTAACTCTTTATGCCAACTTTCCAAAGAGTTTGTGGTTCTGTGCCTCTGCCCAAACACAGACCAAATTTGTTTAAAATTATACTTCTCTAGCCACTGCTTTTCAAAATATTTTATAAATCGTTTTATGTCAGCTGAATCGGGAGCATCATTAATTATATACTGCCAACCTTCGTCCACTAAATGTGGCGGTAGCAATGGCAAAATTCCCGAAAGTGCAATTATGCGTTTTGTTTCTCTTGATTTTGTCAATTTAAATTTTTTTGCTTGTGCCAGTGTCAACAAACTCCATAATATCACAAATAAAACAAGTATTAACAAGAAGTGGAAGAATCGAATTTTGTGTTTAGCAGTACTTTACTAAATCCTAAGCTGATCTGACCAACGGGAAAAAAAATTCCCGTCGGTCAGACTAATCTGACCATCAATCTAACCAATGGGAAAAACCGATATTTTTGGCTTCGGTATCGATTGTACATCACACTCCAAGTATTATTTCAATGTACAGTTTTGACTTTCCTACCATTTTATTATATGATAGATTTGACGAATAATTGCTAAATTATTTAAAAAAAAAGGCTTGACGAATCGAAACCTTTTATTGACTTGACCAGTTGATACTTTTACATTAGGTACTTGACGAATCAGAACCAAAACGTAGGGAAAAAACACGCTTGACGAACTGGAACTTTCTTTGCATTTGACAATTGAGTACTAAATCTTGTTTTTCTTAGATTAACCAAAGACGATAGATATCGTCTCTGCATTAACTGATTAATTGTTCAAAATGTGAACCATTGTTTTCAATACATAGCTGGATTTGAGACCTCAAGGATCGTACTGCATTCAATATTAGGTACAATGTTGTTGATTCCGTTTAGAATATTCTCCAAAGAACGTTTCAAGTTATCAACTGTATCTCTGTATCATAATTGTGTCTTTGTAAATTTAGTTTTTGACATAACCCCAGAGAAAGTAATCTAAGGGAGTAAGATCCAGCGATCTTGCTGGCCAAGGCACAGGACCATGCCTTGCAATAAAATTGTCGTCAAACTGCTGAGTCAAGATCTCTTTTACGGTTATTATGGGCTGGAGCTCCATCTTGTTTGAAAAAAAAACATCAATCATCATAATCATTCTGAGTATAATTTAAAACACGAAATAGTTACGATCTTTTCTGGGATTTCGAATGAAACAAATAGATACATGGAATATGAATATTATTAAATGCCACAATTTCCTTAAATTTGCCGTATGTCATTACTTCGCAGAATGTGATCCTTAAGGAATAGCGAAAAATGGTCAAAGGAGTCACGGGCCCGATTTTGATGAAACTTAAAACCTCATCATTAGATTTTTGAAAAACCAATAAACCTAGCTGAGAATCGACCCGTTGATTTGAAAAAAAAAACACACCTTTATTATTACACCATACGATAGTTTTCGGCTTTGGCCATCCAATCCCTTTTGACAAATTCACCCTGTATACCTATACTATATTTGTAGTACCTCAAGAGATATCTTTTTAATCCTCCCGGCGCACTATGTTTTATGAGAGCCATTTTTCGGACATCCCACTTTTATTCAATAATATGATAGATATAATCATTTTAATGTTATATTTTGAATCCCTGTTTAGATACCATGTCTGGTTTTTTTTTTAAAAATATCCAAAGTTCTCAATATTTTTAACTCAAAATTTATAAAAACATTAATTGAAGTCAAAGTATATACAATTCGTGAAAATGATGTTAGAAGCATTAATAGGGAATCTAGCACCGCATATTTTAAAGTTATTTTGAACAACGTATCGCTACCAGATCCGGATTTATACGTGATTTTAGGTTTTTCGTTATTCCTATTTTTCTCGATAGTTACGTCTCGTAAGTGCCCATTATCTTTACCAATATAAAGCTTTGTACTTCTACTACACACCATATGAATTTCAGAATCCAATGTCATGGAACTTTGAATCTAAAGTTTTTTAAAAATTTACCCGGATTTTCACCATTAGGGTCGACACACACTCAAATAATATTTTTTCACCTGATTTGATTTCGATTAAAAATATGGAAAATATACTTGAAACTAACTGGTTTTGTATTATATCACATAAAAAAAAAATTCTCGACCGAAACGGTGATTTTAAAAGAATTTTATCTATGTGGCTATCAAAATCCATTTAGTATATTCGAGTGTGTGTCGACCCTAATGAAAAATAATAATAATAGTAATACATAATAATAATAATAGTAATAATACAAAATAATAGTACATACATACATATTATACCAATATCCATCCTTACAAATATTCGCATTTATAATATTAATTTATGAAAGATAATGCAGACCGGTGAGATTATTTTGTATTCTACCCACTTACTTACTAGCTTTCAAATTCTATAATTTTTATTTTCATACTAGACGTACGAATAGGTAATTTAAGTAAAATTATAGTCGTAAATAGTTTAAATGTTATCAATTTAGTGTAAAAGTTACAAAAAAATGTCCCTGAGAGAAAAAGTCCGCTGACTGGAGGTTTCATTTCAGCTTGATTGTGGCTGAAGTAAGGACGCTAGAAGTATGTTTTTTGTTTTGTTAAACAGAACAAAGACAGAACTAAAAGGTAATACCAATTTATAGTACCCCAGACTTAATTTTGGTAAATATCCCGCTGGCTGGAGGTCGGTTAGAAAAGTTTATATTTCCGTTTATTATACGGAACAAATTCTGTTTCCAGCATAATTCAGTAGAACAAATCCAGAACTAATTCTCTGCATCATTCATATGTCTCCCAGACAGGGGATCCCGCTAGGTGTAGACACGTAGGAATGTTTTGTAGTAACCAACCACCTTATTCTTGGGTGGTCGGTTAGGATTATAGATGCGAAGCAGGTTATTAATGATTCTAACCATGCGGTTTAGGCGTGAAAGCGTAACAGACAGACAGACAGAGTTACTTTCGCATTTATAATATTAGTATGGATTATGGATATGGACATGGATTACCTACTTATAAATAAAAAAATGGATTATATGAAATCCTTATCTTTCGGATATCGATTTTTCACTTCACCAAGGAGTTAAATACACAAGAAAAGAAAAAGTTTACCCTTTTTAGCTGTCACAGTCGGATAATACTTAACCGTTAATAACCGCATTTTATCGGTAGCTAATCATAAATTTGGTTAATTAACGGTAGCTAACGGGTTTTTTACAACTACAGTTAGGATCTTTAAAAAAAGAAAAAAATATGTATAAAATAAAATGTATTTGACAAAAAATAGACATTTTTTGGAAAAATTAAAATAAGGAATAATACCTCAAACTTATTTTAATTTAATATTCCTAACTGACCACCTCCGTGGATGGATTGAGTGGTCCGTTGGTAAAAAAGGTCCTAACCGACCACCCAGGAAAAAAAGGTGGTTGGTTACTTCAAAACATTCCTAACTGACCACCCATGTGGACAGTAGGTGGTCTGAGAGGAATGAAATTCCTAACTGACCACCTCGGTGGATGGATTGAGTGGTCCGTTGGTAACAAAGGGTTCGAACTACGGTAACAATGAACAATATTGCAAATGTTTTTAAACATTATTTTTAGATTCTCCGCCAGATTAATTGAATGAAATTTTTAATCTAAATCTAAAATCTAAAAATCTAAATCTAAGTCTAATCTAAATCTAAAAATCTAAAGAATCTAAAAATGTTTTAAAACAATTGCAATATTGTTCATTGTTACCGTAGTTCGAACGAATTACGGTAGATGGCTCCACCGGCGCCCTAAGCCGTAGAATATTTGGGAAAATTTCAAGCATCTAGGATGGGTCCAGGTAGCTCAGTTGGTCAGAACATTCCCCCTGTAAGGGACTGGTCACGGGTTCAAGTCCCCTCCAGGATGATCATTTTTTCCGATCAGAAAATCATTGGAAATAGTTAGCATGCAATTGCTTAAAAATTTCATTCAATTAATCGGGCGGAGAATCTAAAAATAATGTTTAAAAACAATTGCAATATTGTTCATTGTTACCGTAGTTCGAACGAATTACGGTAGATGGCTCCACCGGCGCCCTAAGCCGTAGAATATATCGGAAAATTTCGAGCATCTCGGATGGGTCCAGGTAGCTCAGTTGGTCAGAGCATTCCCCCTGTAAGGGACTGGTCACGGGTTCAAGTCCCGTCCTGGATGATCATTTTTTCCGATCAGAAAATCATTGGAGATTATTTTGTATTCTACCCACTTACTAGCTTTCAAATTCTATACCATTAATTTTCATACTAGATGTACGAATAGGTTATTTAAGTAAAATTACAGTCATAAATAGTTTAAATGTTATCAATTTAGTGTAAAAGTTACAAAAAAATGTCCCTTAGAGAAAAAGTCCGCTGACTGGAGGTTTCATTTCAGCTTGATTGTGGCTGAAGTAAGGACGCTAGAAGTATGTTTTTTGTTTTGTTAAACAGAACAAATACAGAACTAAAAGGTAATACCAATTTATAGTTCCCCAGAAATAATTTTGGTAAATATCCCGCTGGCTGGAGGTCGGTTAGAAAAGTTTATATTTCCGTTTATTATACGGAACAAATTCTGTTTTCAGCATAATTCCAGAACTAATTCTCTGCATCATTCATAAGTCTCCCAGACAGGGGATCCCGCTAGGTGTAGACACGTCTACAAATATATTATATTCCGATGAAGTAGACTTTAGGCTTAGGTATTATTCCGAACCATAGCATCTGAGTAGGTACTGAACAACTGTGGTTCGGCCACAGAGGACCACACCTGACACGGTCACGGATTCTAGTCCCGTCCTGGATGATCACTTTTTCCGATCAGAAAATCATTGGGAACGCCTAGAAGGCTGTTACTATTATCATGAAATAACTCTGAGCGCTATGCCGTTATTTCTGAGCAGTACAGGTGGGTACGTGAGTAAATGGAGTTTGCCAGGTTAGTAATAATAGTAAGTACAAGTGAGTAATTAAAGACTAAGGGCGCTTTCAATTTAGACGTTTCGGGTCGCACGTTTACCGTTATTGATGTGGTATTAAAGTAGTAAATTTACTTAGCTCAGTATTAAAAATGTCCTTAAAATCATTTTTTTCTTGCATATTTTGCGTTTCATTTTTAATTTGTTTTGATCGGGCACTCCGCCATGTTTACTGTTTTGGTGGACAGCGCCACGCGTGGTTAATTAAAGAGCAAATCATAAACCGCGTTACTAATGAGATTTTTTATGTAAAAGGACGAAAATTTACAATCGGCAATTTGTATAACGCTTCATGTTTATAAAATGCCGAAGTTATTATTTTGTAAACCGACAAATCATTCAAATTGCCTGCGACATTATAGGTGCCTATATACAGATACTTTATTCATAACCGCCGTATATATTGTCAGCTCAGGGGTCAAAAGCCAAGGGTCGCAACCCTTCCCCTACACCCATACACATCTCATACATAGGTATAAGGTAATTGTAAAATGTACGGCATCTTGTTCAAAATATTACCTATATTGATATTATTATGCCGTTCAAAATTTTTAAATTTTTTTTTGAAAATTTTATATTCTATTAATCTGACGTAAAATGTACGGCATATGGTTTCTTTTGTTTATTAAAACCATAAAAAACCATTAGGGCCAAAAAAAGGGGGTCAAGCGGTCCCAGGAACGGAAGGCGGCGAAGGGTGGCCCGCGGCGCCCTCGCAACCAGCCGCTCCTACGCAGTCCGAGGAGGCGATGGATACGACCCAGTCATAAATGGCCAGTGTATCTCCTTCCTGCAGGCGAACATCAACCATTCCACTGCCGCTCAGGAAAACCTGATGCAGTGCATGGCGCAGTGGCAGGCGTCGGTTACGGTGATCTCCGAGCCGTACTACGTTCGCCCCCGCGACGACTGGGCGAGCAACCGGGACGACCTGGTCGCGATCGTTACGCAATTGCACGTCCCCGGCTCCGCTCCCTTCGACAAGTTGTTGAGGGGTCGGGGATGTGTAGCAGTGATCGGGGTGTACTGCCCTCCCAGCAGAACCCTCATGGTGGTAGGGGTGCGCCCCGCTCATGTAGTGATTGCCGGAGACTTCAACGCACACTCGCGTGCTTGGGGATCACCGGACACCCATTAAGGCGGTCTGTGACAACTTCTTGTGATGTCCTCTTCTGGATATGACTAATTCTGTTTTTGACCACTTCTTGTTACGCCCGGTTCTAGTAATGCCCGTTTCTGTTTTTGACCATTTCGTGTTATGACTATTCCAAGTAATAGCGAGAACAAAAATTCTAATTAAAATTTATTTTACCTATTTATTTATTTATTCGTTATTGTAACTTACAAGGCATAATTTACAAAGAAGTGATATGTTATGTACAAAAGCGAGCTTAACTCAATGTTGAGTTTCTCTTTTTTTATATAACTTTTACAAGACAGCCTTGGACACCATGGCCTTTCATGCAGCAGAAGCGCAGGCCGTATATCGCGCCATGCCTGCATCAATGACATCATCCGCCGTGCTCTTGTCACCGCCGGCGTGCCAGCCGTTCGTGAACCTAATGGACTGGTACGTGACGATGGTAAGAGACCGGATGATAGGTATGTCATGGCTGCCTTGGAAGATGGGTAGGCCCTTGGTGTGGGACGCAACGTGCGTCGACACCCTTGCGCCTTCACATCTTCCAAGCACAGCAAGCTGTGCCGGCGCTGCTGCTGCATCTGCAGAAAACCTCAAACGGCGTAAATATTCCAACTTGGTTGGTGATTAAATTTTTGAGCCGTTTGGGGTTGAGACGCTGGGGTCATGGGGTCCAAGTGCCCGTTTTGTCTACAAAGATTTGGCGAAGCGGCTGATCGACGGTACAGGTGACCAGAAGGCTGGACTCGATCTTGCACAGAGAATCAGCATTGCCATTCAGAGTGGCAATGCTGCCAGCCTTCTGAGCACATTACCAGTCAGCGATGATGCGGAGGAATTTTTTGACGCCATGTAAATATTTATTTTGTTTAGTTTTTAGTTTTTATTTTAATGTAAATATTATTTAATTTTCATTGTATTTTTATCATACTTAATAAAACAATCAGTTAATGTAAGTTAATATGAAAAAAAAAAAATCTTTTACAAGGATATCTCTTGTTTCTTTGTGATCACGCCTACACCTAAGTGCAGGCGTGATCAAAAAGGTTTTTGATCAAAATGGTCAGTGTTTTTGACCATTTCGTGATATGACTAATCATATCACGAAATGGTCAAAAAAAGAAACGGAGATTACTAGAACAAATACGACTGTACGACGAATGTACGAATAGGTAATTTAAGTAAAATTATAGTCGTAAATAGTTCAAATGTTATCAATTTAGTGTAAAAGTTACAAAAAAATGTCCCTGAGAGAAAAAGTCCGCTGACTGGAGGTTTCATTTCAGCTTGATTGTGGCTGAAGTAAGGACGCTAGAAGTATGTTCTTTGTTTTGTTAAACAGAACAAAGACAGAACTAAAGGGTAATACCAATTTATAGTTCCCCAGACTTAATTTTGGTAAATATCCCGCTGGCTGGAGGTCGGTTAGAAAAGTTTATATTTCCGTTTATTATACGGAACAAATTATGTTTCCAGCATAATTCAGTAGAAAAAATCCAGAACTAATTCTCTGCATCATTCATAAGTCTCCCAGACAGGGGATCCCGCTAGGTGTAGACACGTCGTTTTTAGGGCCCTGAGGTGGCACGTTAATTGTAGACCTGTCGTTCGCCAGTCCCGCACTGGCACGCAGGACGCGGAACTGGAGACGGATAGGTCCCTCCGACCATGTCGTCTCGCACCCAGGAGCCAATCGTGGCGGACGAAGTCCCTCCCGTATCCAAGGCAGAACTGGCGGTGGCCGTTATTCGACTCAAGGCGAAGAAAGGCGCCCCAGGCCCGGACGGAGTACCTGGGCGGCTAATCACATCGGTGATTGACCTATTCTGGGAGGACATACGGTCCCTGATGACGAAATGTCTGACGGGGGGTAGATTCCCGTGTTCTTGGAAGACCGGGAACCTCGTTCTTATCTTGCGGGCGTCCAAAAGAGTCGCCGTCGGCCTACCACCCGATTGTGCTGCTTGACGAGATAGCAAGCTGTTCGAACGAGTGATCAGCGCTCGCCTCGTCAGGCAGTTGGAGGTGGTAGGACTAAACTTGTATGATGGCCAATTTGGGTTCTGCCGTGGAAGGTCAACTCTCGATGCCATCTCGTACTTACGAGATCGCGTAGAGGAGGCAGAAGCACAAGGAGAAGTGGTACTAGCGGTCTCGCTAGATATCGCCAACGCGTTTAATACGCTACCCTGGGCGACTGTCGTGGGTGCACTTAGGTACCACAAGGTTCTCGAGTATCTCAGACGAGTGCTTGCGGACCACTTCGTCGGACGGGCGATCACGTACCCAGGTCGTGACGCGCTCGTTCGTCGCGACATGTCATGCGGTGTTTCACTAGGGTCAATCCTCGGCCTGCTCTTGTGGAACATCGGATTCGACTGGGTCCTGCGCGGGGCGAATCTTCCGGGAGTCGGCATACTCTGTTATGCTGACGACACCCTGGTTACCGCGCGTGCCCCCAATTTTCGGGATGCAGCGGTGTGCTCGGGCTCAAGGTGGCACTCGAAAAGTCCGAGGCTCTGTTTTTCCACGGGCCTCAGAGACCGCCACCAGTAGGCACTCAGACATTATTACCTTTATTAAACACTTGTTCCTATAGCTGATAATAAGTGCGCTTGGCATAATGACAAATTATTATACAAATAAAAGTTAACTGTTGACACAGGATCCATCGCTGCAGCCATAAGTATCAGCTACGTACGAGTCCCAGCAATGGCTCTGCGTCGATTACTAGCCCTTTCCTTCACTGCACTGCTTCGCTGGGTCAGACGCAGCATTTGTTTGTACGGTACGTACCCTCGTAATTTTTACCACCGAAGAGGAACACAGATTTTATAAATAATTTCTGCGTTTCATCGCATTTGGTCCAATGGACGAAAATATATCTATAGTAAGTTGTCTATATTGTTTAAAAAATAAAATGTCCAGAAATATTATTAGCAGTCATTACGATTTTGATCTCATCTGATAGCCAAATAAATAAAATAAAAAACATAATTTATTATGTTGTACACTACGTTCCTACTTATCTTACTTTATTAGAAAATATAAAAATAACAATGATTTTTTATATTATGGCTAAAATGATTAACAATTAATTAAAAATATAAAATCAATAGTTTTTAAAAGTCATACATAGTACCACGTCAAACTGCACTGTTTCAAGGTTATGTCAAATGTTCGCTTTCATAGTGATGAGACAAAATAACAAGGCAATGGGGTTGGCAACTGTCAAAGTGGCGCTGGTGTAGATGGTTCCTAAAACATTGATCATTTGTATGGAGTTATTTACAAAATAATTTTTAAACACAAGATGACTAAATGTATAGTAGCGAAATGCTCAGAATTTGGAGTACATCATATCCCAAAAGATTACAAAATTCGTCGGCTTTGGTTGAAAGACATTTGCCTACAAAATTTTATTTCTAAAAATAGTTAGAGGTTATGTCGAAAACATTTCGTGGAAAATGATTATAAAAAAATTGTGAATACACAGGTGAGTGTTGCTTATTCAACATTATTAGTAGTCTTAATACATATGTACTTGATATACCTACATAAAATAACATACAAATTGATTTACTCCTATAATCTTAATAATAACAGTCATTTCTATATTCTAGGAGTTGAACACCAACATAAATATATGAAGAAAAGTGCTGTACCATCTATATCTCCTTGAAACACTAAACCACTATCAGAAACAGCAAGAACAAGAAAAGATATATTGGGAGTCCGGAACCTGAGGAAATAGCTACCTATTTGAAATGCCATCAACTTACCAATCCTGTGAAGGCATAGTGCCATTAAATATAGTGATAGTATATTATGATGATTTTGCAATGTATCTCAAGAGCATGAGATTGATAATGACACCAACAACTTGCCACACTCATCGAAGTACTCAAGCATTAATATATATATAGCTGCTCGTGCTGATTCACTCACTCATTGGTCACCTCTCCTGAACAATTTTGTATGAAATTTTTTTTTTTCACCGATGGTTACGTATAGAGGATGGAAATTCATTCGGAGGAAAAATATGGAGAGAGCTGATGATGGAGGATTTCGGAGACGGGTGAAGAGCACGCTTAAGGTATTGAAGATAGGTTGGTGGTGCTTGAGCAAATGTCACTCGAAACGTCATTCAATTGCCAGTGACTTGAAAAAAATTCAAAATGGCGAAAAAAAAATGGCCGCCATAGAAACTTCCTCGGTGTCCATCTCGGAGAGTATAAAAGATGGAAGAGTAGTTTCTTCGCAAAAGATGATCAGGATCCAAAGGTCTACTCGATGAATAGAAAAAAAAATTCAAGATGGTGGAATTTATTTTTCTATAGAAAATGTATGGCGAACATTGAATAGACTACAAGAACGAACGAGAAGAATGAACTATGCAAGAATTTGATTTATACTTAGTTTCTTTTTAATATGTTTTTGTGGAAGAACTCTTAGTCAGAAATATATGTAGATAGATGATGATCGAGGGTTTGGAAGATGGGTGAGAAGCACGGCCAAGGTATTAGACATAGGTGAGGGCTGCTCAAACAAAAAATACTTGGAACCTCATCCAATTGGCAGGGAGATGGAAATGAATCCAAAATGGCGGATTCAAGATGGCGTCAACACAAATGTCATGGGTGTCTCTCTCAGAAAGTATTAAAGATGGATGAATTGTGTTTCGGTTCACCTCTGCTGTATTTTTTTCCCTGATGCTTTCATATAAAGGACGAAAATTCATTCGGAGGAAAAATATGGAGATTTTGGAGACGGGTGAAGAGCACGGCCAAGGTATTGAAGAGAGGTAGGGAGTGCTCAAATAAAAACCACTCGGAATCTCATCCAATTGTCAGTGAGCTAAAAATATAACCAAAATGGCAGATTCAAGATGGCGCCCATACAACTTTCGACAGCGTCTATCTCACAAAGTATAATAGAAGACAGAAGAGAGGTTTTTTGGCGAAAGATGATAAGGACCTAGCCTAGAGGTCTACTCGATGAATAGAGAAAAAATTCAAAATGGCGAAATTTATTTTTCCATACAAAATATAAGACGAATATTGAAGACAAATGTGCAAGACTTTGATATGCTTTTAACCGACTTCCAAAAAAGAGGTGGTTCTCAAAACGGCCCGTTATTTTCATTTTTATGCAAAGATTTTTTTAAATAAACAGTAGAAGTTTTCGTCTTGGTCCCATAAAAAAATCTGGATCCATTCCTTAATCCTGATGCTGAAAGATTACTGCCCGCCTAGGCCCTAGGTTATCAAGATTCAGAAAGTGTTCATTGTGAATTAATATTATAGGTACCAAGCAACGACTTCATGGTTAGACTTCAAGTCCCAACCCCTCAACCCTGATAATGCAGGGTACAGCTGCGCTCACAAACTATAGTGATTCAGAAACTGCGGATGGTGCAATGCAATAATATTTTAAGTACCAAGCATAGACTACATAATTGAACTTCGGATCCCGACTCCGCAATCTTGATGCTGCAAGGTGCTGAACTCTTAAACCATGGGGATTCGAGAATTTCTTATATTTTTATTTATTTATAAAAACTTCATGCACATATGCAACAGGCATTCTCTACCAGTCAACCTTATAGGTGGTGTAGAGAATAACATAGCATAGCATAGCATAGAGAATAACATAACAGCATTTTAGGCATCAAGCAACAGCTTCATGATTACACTTCAAGTCTGAATTCCACAAACCTGATGATGCAGGGTACAACACTCCTAAACCATAGAGAATAAGGAACTGTTCCTGGTGAAATAATAGGTACCTATTGTAAATGCCGAGCATAGACTTTTGTTAGGTATTGAATTCCAAGTCCCAACTTTTCAATCTAACCACAAATTCACGGTTTTCAGTTTTTTCCCCCTATGTCTGCTATAAGGCATACCGATAGGTAGATATGCCAAAGTGATTTAATTCAACGGGATTTCTTGACACGACACGATAGACAGACAGACAGACAACGATGTGATCCTATAAAGGTTCCTTTTTAGGGTTTCATACCTCAAACCCTAAAACGGAACACTTATAGGATCACTTTGTCAAAAACGAGCATCATAGGTATCACAAAACGAGCTGGGGCTATACCTCCTGGGTGGCTTGGAAACTGGCCCACTAACTCTTTTTTATGTTATAATAAAGACGTATTAAGTACACGAAAAAGTTTATATACGTAATATAAAGAATTGTAGAGGGCCAGTTTTCAAGCCACCAAAGCTAATATTTTACTATTTCAGATATTCATTTTGTAAGAGTTCACTGTTCAGTAACTTATGAGTTTCTTTAGTGTTATAGCTCCCCGGGGTCACGTGACCTGAGGAATATAACTACATTCTTAATATAATATTGAAAAATCGGTCAAGTGCGAGTTGGACTCGCAAAGAAGGGTGCCGTACCACCGTACAAGAAATAACACTTTATTTTTTAAATTTTCATGCTATAGCGGCAATAGAAAACTGTCTGTTCTGTTCTGTGAAAATTTCAACTCTCTACCTATTGCGGTTCAAGAGATACAGCCCGCTGACAGACAGAAGGATGGACGGATAGCGGAGGCTTAGTAATGGGGCCCGGTTGGAACCTTTCTGGTACAGAACCAAGAAAAACTGTTACATAATTACTTACACACCAAAACTTTAAATCCAAACGGACCCCTGTTCCAGGTTCCTGTTGTCCACTCATCTACGTGGTCCGCTTTAGCGGGCCGCGCACCCACGCGCCCTACTAGTCTAATATATAGTTCACGGCATCTAACTTAATAGTGTGGTAGGTGGGCCCCCCACTACTCTAAAATCTTGCCAATTTAGATGCTGTACACTATACTTATTTGTGGCAAGGCAAATTGCGTTGCATACAAACAAGTATTGTGTACGGCATCTAACTTAGCAAAGTTTTCGAGTAGTAGGGCCCACAGTACTCCAAAATCTTGCCAAGTTAGATGCTGTACACTATACTTAAGATTATTTTCCACAGAGCTACTACTTGCAGATGATGCAGGTATTGTAAATAAAAAACTAAGATGACATAAAGTGTTTTATTTTTAAAAGCTTCATGTGTCCTATTCACGTCCAAGTATTATGTATGTCCACTTCATATTGAACATATTTCATTGATTTTCTGCAATATCCCTTTATATAGGTATTATTACCAACAACAGAAGATCTTACCATCAATAAATGATGGGTTTCATACAGGAGCATAGCAATATTGTTCTTTTTGTGTACTGAAAAGAAAAAATATAGTTGTGAATAAGTAATGGTGAAAATGGGCTAGGGTCTCAGTTAAAATTTCACTTTGGTTTATATCCTACCTCAATGCAGTTTCCTATTAGGTATAAATCTATACTTAGTTTAAACTACTTACTAGCATAGATAATGCCTTAAGATTGTCTTATCAAGAGGTAGTAGAGCCGTCTTACTGTTAATATCACGATAGGTTTCTGGCAATGGTAACTATATTTCAGGATCTTCGTTATCAGCCCTTTATAGGTGTTCAAAATTGAAGTTTTGGTCATAAATCTCCAACCTGAAAGTAAAAGAATGTATATTATTATTATCCCCGTAGTTTAAATATAAAAATGTTTCTGAATACGAAATTTGTGAATATAGTGGTAATTTATTTAAAACAATATACCTTTCCACAAGATTTGCTTTTTTTCCTCGTAAAGAAGCACCACGTTTTTTAAGTTAATCTTTAAGTTCCTTCACTCACCAGTTACAATACATGATGTATTAGTTCACAAACTACTAGTTAATACTGTTTTAGGTCCCTCTTTATGTTATGAAATGATAATAAATGCATGTTTTCTTTGTAAACAATAATGACACTGAATATGGCCGTCGTACACAAAGGAGCCAACTCGCTAGCGCCATCTGCGATTAGCTTTCACCGGCCAACCCCATTGTAACCGCATATTTTAGTAATCTTAATAATAATAATCTGTTGGTTGAAAAATATAAAATAGAACGTTATAATTTTATAATATGTAATTTTGTAATAAGCCCCTACCCAAGTTAATAGAAAGAATGAATCATATTTTTATAATGAATGAAATGAATATGATTTTTTTTATTACTTCAGGTAATAGCCCATCATTAGGTATAATTAATAATCACATAAAATTAAATAAGAATGAAACAAAATTAAAAATTAAAAATTGGAAAAACAAATAGGGCAGATAGATAGCCAAATTAGAATAAAATTAAAATTAAAATGAAACCAAGTTGTCACAATTGCTGACTGTGATTATTATTATGTTATTGTAAGTTGGGAACAGGTTTAGAGAACGGTTCTAGGTACAAGTAATTTATTGTACATAACTAGTCATGACGAATTGACATGTGTCAGGAACGCATAGTCTCAGCGGCCAAACTATAAGTATACAATGTTTAACCGGCTGTAATTAGTAAATGCGACTCCAAAGTATGCCACAAAATAAGTTTTGTATTTATTGGCTATTTAAGTTATAAGAACTGAAATATGAAGTTTGTAATAAAAAAACTACCACTTAAATTTTCAAAAAACATAAGCTCTAGAGAATTGTAATTCCGTGGTATACAGCGGTAATTAGAAACCTACTAAAATATATGGCACCTAATGCCGCGGTATTTTTAACACTTTTTTTCTCCTCAATTTGTTAATAGAATACTCAAATATTAAGTGTATTCGATACAACGTATACCCTCTCAATATTTAACCCAAAACCAAAATCTCTTGTAGTATAAAAATATCGTTTAAAACACTATTTAGCAAATGGTAGTATTTGCGCGCATAAGGACCGAAATGTACCATGGAGCGTACGTTCAACTCAGGTGGCAGTGGCAAAATACCCAAATATTTTAAAATATACGCACACCAAGGTACTTTTGTGTTCATATAAATATGAACAGATAAATTATTATTTGATTAATGGGTCTTGCAATAACTAGTAATTTGTTTTATAAAGCTGTTTTTCTAAATACCACGGAATTAGGCGCCAATTTTTGAACCCCACGGAATTAGACGCCTTTACCTTATAGTGGAGTCAATTTAATAGGTCACATTTGACGTTTGTCAGTTTTATATTCATAATGAGGTGATCTGTTAAAAAAGGTCGATTAAAACGAATCAATCGATAACGGACTTAATAATGTGAATTTTAAAAATCCTCAGGTGAATCCCTGTCCCATTATTATTTTTTCTTTCGTAAAGGACACCAACCACTTTATGTATGAAACTTCGGCTCAGGCGTGGATATTTTTTTATTTAAATGAATTTACTACTATTTAGTAGCTGAAGCCATGTAGAAACCAATAATATAAATAGTTTAGTACCCAGGCATGGACCTAGGAATAACTATGGACGGAGCCATGGGAACAAAAAAGTGACGCTGCATAGTCAGTCAACTTTCGTATACGTATACAGTCGCCACGCACCCTCTATTCCAATATGTTCAACTATCTGTTCAACCAGTTGAACAAATTGGACTACTTTAGTCCAGTTTGTTCAACTACTTGTAATAGTTGAACTTTTTGGACTGAAAATTCCAGTTTGTTCAATCATAGCAGTTTTGTTAATTTAATAAAAGAAATCACTGTTTTATCACCAAGAATACTTAATAATTAATGAAAAAAAAATATATTGCACATTCCAATAAAAATTGACCGACACATATTTCGTTGTTGATTAATTTCATTTGTTGGTCCATTATGATTTTATCATTCAAAATGCTATCTTTCTTCCGCTTGTTAACTTTTTGTTTGTTTCTTATTTGCAACTCTTTCACACTATTGAATTCTGAATCTTCAAAGAGCACTTTCAAAAGCTGCATTAGTGTTACTTTTTTTTATTTTTAACGCACTCGTTATTAAGGTTGAGGTGCCACCCTTCAACACTATTGGTAGTTCTATGACGTTCGCCAAATACACACCAAGTGCTGATAAAGGCGTCGTCCTTGAGCCAGTATGTTTCAATATATTTTACGAACACATCCAAATTGGACTGTACTTCCATGTTTTTTTTCAACAACTCAATCTTTTCTAAAATATAAGTCCATCCCTCTCTTACTTTTGTAGACGGAAGCACTTTTAGTACTTTTAGTGATAACCTCTTTAGAGCATTTGCTAATCTCACACTAGGTTATGAAATTATAATAGTGCAAGCAATGCAGCGAGTATTGGGAATGCATAAAACATGAAGAGGTTCATAACCATCCCTTGCACGTCCGAACCCACATAGCATTTTAAATGATAAAATCATAATGGACCAACAAATGAAATTAATCAACAACGAAATATGTGTCGGTCAATTTTCATTCTTGGTGATAAAACAGTGATTTCTTTTATTAAATTAACAAAACTGCTATGATTGAACAAACTGGAATTTTCAGTCCAAAAAGTTCAACTATTACAAGTAGTTGAACAAACTGGACTAAAGTAGTCCAATTTGTTCAACTGGTTGAACAGATAGTTGAACATATTGGAATAGAGGGCCACGCACACTCTCACATCATAGTCAGCCACTTCGCGGCAAACGTCGGCCGAATCGGTCGATCTGTCAGTTTAAGCGGGAAGAAAAAAAAATCAAATACAACATGTCTTGTGCAGTGAAATGGTGTAAAAACCGTAGTGACAGGAAGAAAATAAATCCAGGGATCACATTTCACAGGTTAATCAATATTTCAATCACTTAATGTTTATCTAATAATTATACATAAATGTTCATTCAATATTTCAAAACAAAATTCAATTGTTCGGTACAAAACCAGTGATCCCAACATAAAAGTGTGCAAATTTCCCCATATTTTAGGGAAATCTGTAAATTGTGTGACTTTATGATGAAATAGCATAAACTATTTATTAGTAGTGATAACCGTAGTGATTTAACTTCTTTTTAATAAATACATGGGATTAAGAATCCCAAAAATACAAATTGTAACTAATATGAATTTTTTAACTTTTTTTGTTAATTAGGTACCTAGTTTAATCGTGTGAATATTCCCCACGGTTACCATCCATGTGTTTTTTTTTATATAGGTATAATGAAAACAATATTGTAAAAAAATAACTAAAATATTATTTTCATTAATTTATGATAAAATAATATTTTTAATAATAATGCACGAATCACCTTTAATGATTGTTCATTTATATATTTTAAAATTTACCAAATAATTCTCCCTATTCCTCAACTAAAATAATAAAAAATGGGGAAATTTAGGTAAAACCTCGCATCCCTACAATTTACTCACACAATGATTGATACCCGCCATTTTGTGACACAGACTAGTTACTCTAGGCACTCCGTCCATACTTTTCCTAAGTCTATGTACCCAGGCTTACTTAAAAAATGAAAAAAAGCTCATTCCGTGTGAATATAATAATAATAATAATAACCCCCCCGGGGGATCACCTTGCCGTGGTGGGGGGGCTTACGGGTACTTGGCACTGGATGAATGGCATTACCAACTTGTCATTATAAAATAACCTACCCAAACTAACGATCCCCAAACCCATCTAATGGAGAATATTATGGAAAGTCAATTAAAGAGATATAGTTTACGGCCGCTACCCGGGGGCCGCCGGGGCGCATCTGGAGCCGACGCTGGGTGCCACAGTATGCGAACCGTTGGCGACGGGGGACTGAGCAGGCGGGTTCCCCTCGAACAAAATACTACAGCCGAACCATCAAGATCACCGTCATCTATTTCATCTTCAGATCAATCACTATTTTCTCATATCCCATCACCATCATCAACCCATACCATTTTTCGATCATTTACCTCTTCACCATCATCCACTTGTTCAGCTTATTCTACAAGGTCTTCAGCTGTTGTGCAGGAGGCATTAGCCACTAACCCTGTACCCACTGTTGGCCCTACCCGTGCGCGAAAGAAATGGACTGAAGATATGAATCGTTTTATCTGGCGCACATACCTAACTATTACAAAATGTGAGACAACACATATGAACAACTACTTAGAATCTCTACACCAAGAATTCAACAATAGATATCCAGAAATGCAAGCCACTAGACAACGATTAGGAGACCAAAGAAGAGCCATATTAAGAAGTAAATTACTCCCAGAACGCGTACTACACGAAATAGACACAGAAGCTAAAGAATTTTTACAAAATGAAAATACAAACCATTCACCCACAATAGATCATACAACACTAGAACACACACGAATAAACACCACTACCAATAGTAGAATGAAATGGTCGGATGAAATGAATGAACACATTATTAGATGCTACTTTGAAATAACTGAATTAGAGTCAAATAAGACAGCCTACCGGCAAAAACTTCACAAACTATTCACAGAAAGATACCCACACTTATCTCACCTTACTGAACAAAGAATTGCAGACCAAAGAAGATTGATATTCAATAATAAGACATACACCCACAAAATTAATATATTAAAAAGAGAAATAGAACTAAAACTAACAGAGATTAATAACCAACGTCTTCAAGACACAATAGAATGTACACAACATACCCAACAAGAATGCTTAACAAACATCATACTCACGCCCACACTACACTCCTCGCACGAAAACATTATAGATAGCACACTTACACTTTCAGGAACTCTCACCCAAACTAATCTTAGTAACTCCAATAACGCAGTCCAAAGTCAAAGTCACATAGAAACCATAGAAACGAATGTAATCGAACTAGAGTTTATGAATGCTATTGCACAATTTAATACTACTGAACCTGAAACAAGACCATACATTCCAAAGCAAAAGACATCACGAAAATTTGCTCAAATTGTTCAATCCTTGAATTGCGAAATTCTTCCCAAATACTTAAACCAAGATCTAGATTTTGCTACACTACACTCTTTGATATATTCAGCAGCTTTCGCAGCTGCAACTTGTAATGGCACCAAGTTTAACACAGAACAAAGTAGACTTACAAACCCCAAAAACAGAAAACCTAACTGGCAGAAAAGAATTGAAAACAGAATAACCAAATACAGACTAGAAATAGGTAGATTAACACAGTATATACTAGGAAACAGAAGCCAGAGAGTACTTAATACCGTAGAAAATATAAAAATCAACTATAAAACCCATTCTCAACATGAAGAACCTAACACAGAGCCGGAACATTTTCTAGACACCCTGAAACAAAAATTAAATGCCGCATCCAACAGACTACAAAGATATCTAAACTGCACCAAACGTAAGCAGCAAAATGCAACTTTTGTTAACAATGAAAAACAGTTTTATAGAACCCTAGGTCACACTCAACAACCGCATACAACACAACACACACCATCACCGGAAAACTTACGCCAATTTTGGGCTGGCATCTGGGAAAACCCTGTTAATCATAATGCTAATGCAGAATGGTTACATAAGACAGCAAACACAACACACATTAGCCAAATGGAGTTCGAAAACATCCCAATCGACACATTCATACAAATCATCAAACGCACACACAACTGGAAAGCACCGGGCACTGATAATATACATAATTACTGGTACAAAAAACTCTCTTGCATACACCCATTCCTTCATAACCATATCTCTCGTTTCATACAGTCACCACATACAATGCCAAAATTCATAACACACGGAATCACTTACATGCTACCAAAAGGTTCAGACCCAAAAGAACCTGCTAACTACAGACCTATCACATGTTTACAAACCATATACAAAATAATAACAGGATGCATTAGTGAACTAATTTACAAACACCTTGAACAAAACAGTATTCTTGCAGAACAGCAAAAAGGATGCAAAAAAAATAGTCAGGGATGTAAAGAACAATTAACAATAGATGCAATAGTCATGAAACAGACTCTTACCAAAAATAGAAACATTCATACAATGTACATTGATTATAAAAAAGCTTTTGATTCCGTCCCCCATAGTTGGTTAATTTACATATTAGAACACTACAAAATACACCACAGCCTGATCTCATTTTTAAGTGCAACTATGCTCGAATGGGAAACTAAACTGAAATTAATTAATCGCACCGCATTAACTACTGAACCGATTAAGATACAAAGAGGAATTTTCCAAGGAGATGCTCTCAGTCCACTCTGGTTCTGTTTAGCCCTTAATCCATTATCTGAACTTCTCAATAGCACTAATGTAGGATTTAAACTCAAACATAACAACTCACAACATATCATTTCACACTTACTGTACATGGATGACATTAAACTCTACGCTACTACCAACACTGACCTAACAAAACTGACAGACATCACTCAATCGTTCTCTACAGATATAGGCATGCAGTTTGGAGTGGACAAATGCAAGATTCATTCTATTCATCGGGGTAAAACACAAAGTAACACCTACACTCTTGATACAGGGGAACACATAGAGCCCATGGATGAATATACTACATACAAATACTTAGGTTTCCAACAGTCTAAACAGATACAACACAAGCAAGCAAAATTAGAATTAACCAAAAAATTTAAGGCCAGATTAAATCAAATTTTAAAAAGTCAACTAAATGCACGCAATACGATAAAAGCCATTAACACGTTTGCTATACCAGTCCTTACTTATTCCTTTGGGATTATAAACTGGTCCCAAAGTGATTTAATGCAACTACAACGTACAATTAACACACATATGACAGCCAATAGAAAACACCACCCTAGATCATGTACACAACGCCTCACCTTATCACGTCAAGATGCAGGCAGAGGGCTTATTGACATTACAAACTTACACAATAGCCTCGTAGATAAGTTACGCAAATATTTCTTCACTAAAGCCGAACAATCACAACTACATAAATTTGTTACAGACATTGATAAAAAACTAACCCCTCTCAACCTAGATAACAGAAATATTGTACCGAAAATCATAAACAAACAACAGAAAATAGATACATGGTCACAAAAGTCTCTGCATGGGAGACACCTCACCGATCTCAGTCAATCACACGTCGATAAAGAAGCATCGAACGAGTGGCTGCGGCGAGGTGAACTGTTTCCTGAAACGGAGGCTTTCATGATTGCTATTCAGGATCAAGTCATAGATACCCGTAATTACCAAAAATACATTACCCGAATACCTAACTTACCCACTGATTTATGTAGAAGATGCCAAAGTAGTTCAGAAACAATTCAACATATTACTGGTGCATGTAAATCTATTGTCCAAACAGACTACAAACATAGACACGATCAAGTTGCCGCAATCATTCATCAGAACTTAGCACATAAACATTCACTAATTCCACAAAAAATAGCTTACTATAAATACAAACCCAACACTGTCTTAGAGAATGCATCACATAAAATCTACTGGGACCGAACTATCATTACAGATAAAACCATACACTACAATAGGCCTGACATAACAGTTCTAGATAAAATTAATAAGTCCGTATTTATTATAGACATTGCAGTTTGTAACACACACAACCTTATCACTACACACTCAGAAAAAATGTCGAAATACATAGATTTAGCTACAGAAATCAAAAGACAATGGCAGGTAGAAACAGTCAAAATTGTACCCATCATCATATCTACTACTGGAGTAGTCCCTAAGACTCTCCAAACCAACCTTAACACACTTCAAATGCCTAAATCTACCCTAGCACTCATACAGAAAGCCGCTCTACTCAACACATGTCGTCTCACACGTAAATTTCTAGCTTCACCCACATCATGTTAACATTAGTCTTAATCTTAACTGGCACACTTGGTCAAGGCCCGTGCGTCTGTTACTGCACCCCTAATAAAAAGGGAGACTTAAAATAAAAAATACAAAAATAATAATAATAATAATAATAATAATAATAATAATAATATAATAATAATTCCATATCAACATTTCGGAATTTGGGTTATCCATATCCAATCATCGTAAGTCTCCATATAAAGCGGGTACAATTTCTAAAGAAATGCCAGGTCAACTTTCAAAACAGATGCAGGGTCCGAGTGTAAGCGGAGTTCGTCATTAGAATTATCACAATCCATTTTGAATCAGAATTATTAAAATATTATAATATTATCAAGGAACTCAGACTAGAAGGAACTATACTCTGTCTACGGTCTAAGTCAAGAAATGATAGCAGCCAAGACACGTCAAGCGAATGACATGACCTCATAAAGAAAGTGTTGCCGAACTTTCCGATCGATAGTCGACTATCGATAGCCTATCGATAGTTTACCGATACGTGTCTACACCTAGCGGGATCCCCTGTCTGGGAGACTTATGAATGATGCAGAGAATTAGTTCTGGATTTGTTCTATTGAATTATGCTGGAAAAATTGATAACATTTAAACTATTTACGACTATAATTTCACTTAAATTACCTATTCGTACATCTAGTATGAAAATTAAAAGTATAGATTTTGAAAGCTAGTTAGTGGGTAGAATACAAAATAATCTCACCGGTCTGCATTATCTTTCATAAATTAATATTATAAATGCGAATATTTGTAAGGATGGATATTGGTATAATATCGATACCGGAAATTTCAATTGTCGTAAAGGACAAAACACGACTTTTCAGGAGAGCCAAAAAACGAAAAAAAAATTTTTATTTTCCTTATAACTTTTTTAAAGAAAGTGCTATATTCATGATGTCAAAGGAGACCCTAACTATTTTTTTGTGTTCTATCCGTTGCAATTAAGAAAATAAACCAAACTTAATAATTGACGAAAATGAGTGTCCGTTACGACCCATAAAATTTGAACTGAAGTACTTTACAGCCACAAAAAATTGGTTGTGATAAAATTAGATATGTAGTAAAGAACTAATCTTGATCATCAATGGGTCGTACGAATCAATTAAATTGGAGACTAAGGGGGTACAAGGAACAAAAGAAGCTAAAGATCTAGTTAAGAAATAGAAAACTAAGTGAAATAAAAGGGATTTTTAATACTTTGTATTTTTTAATCAAAAAATTCAGTCAAAAACATGCTTTTTCACCTCCCGCTTGTAAGGCCCGGGACTGTAGGAGTAACGAAACACGTGGGCTGGTAAAGAATTCCAGATCTTTATGGTGCGGTAAAAAAAAGAGGCACCGAAGCGCTTAGTTCTTGATGGAATTGTTTGCACGGTATGAGGGTGATATCTCAGCCTTGCACGTGTTGTTCTGTATAGGAAAGGAGAGGGTGAAACTAGTTGGGGGAGCTCATCGGAACACTCATCATCACCATGGTAGAGGTTGTAAAAAACTGCCAAAGAGGCCATGTCTCTCCGTAATTGTAACGGTTTGAGAGTGTTGGTAACTTCAGGACTCCCAATAATACGGGCTGCACGTCGCTGCAACCTGTCGAGAGCATCTAGGAGGTACTGTGCAGAGCCATCCCAGAGATGAGAACAATATTCCACACCGGAACGGTTTTGTGTCTTGTATAGACACCGCTGCTCCGGCGTGAAAAACCACCTCACCTTGTTCAGGACTCCGAGTTTCCGAGAGGCCGTTTTGATGATGCTCTTGATGTAGTTTTTATTATTCAGTTTGCAGCGAACATCCATGCCGAATATCTCTTGGTTATCTTGAAGTGGTGGTGGAGTGTCCCGAAGAGTAGGGAGGGGAAGGAAAGGAGATAGTTTTGCTGTAAACGCATAAGCTTGCGTCTTCTTGGCATTGAACTTGACCAGGTTCTCAGAGTCCCATTGCGAAATGTGATTCAGGACCCGATCAAGCTCAGTGACAAGAAGCTGTCTTTTTTCCCCTACGTCAGCCTGCTTGTCCGCAGGGTGATTGTGATATCGTCCGTGTATGGTGCTATCATCTGCATAGCAATGAATGCTGCCTACTGACAGCATGTCATTGATATGCAGAAGAAAAAGAGTAGGCGACCAAACGGACCCCTGCGGTACACCAACATTGATCTGCACGAACGCCGATGTCCGCCCATCACAGAGCACACAAATGCGGCGCTCCTGCAGGAAGTTCTCAATCCAACTGCATAATAGGGGAGGTAGACCAAAAGGAGGCAGCTTGGAAAGGAGCGACTTGTACCAGACCCTATCGAAAGCTTTGGCGATGTCAAGACTGATAGCCAATGACTCGCCGCCATGCTTGTCCATAGCCTCACCCCATAGATGGGTGACGAATGCTAGTAGTTCACCCGTTGACCGTTTCGGCCTGAAGCCATATTGCCGATCATTAATTAGGGAGTGATCCTCTAAGTGACGCATGAGCTGTGCGTTAATGATATGCTCAAAAACCTTGCACAGCATTGAGGTGACGGCTATGGGTCGATAATTGCCCGGGTCTGACACATCCCCTTTCTTGGGGATCGGCTGCACATTCGTTTCCTTCCAAGCTGGCGGCATTGTAACCGAGGTGTATGAGATGCGGAACAGACGCGTAAGCATGGGAGACAACTCCGCTGCACATTTACGTAGAACCACCGCTGGAATTCCATCGGGACAACTGGCTTTCCGGACATTGAGTGATTGCAGCACTGCACGAACATGGCGTTGCCTGATAAGGATATCAGGCATTGCGTGGTCACAGTTGCATACAGCAACCATCGATCCCGGAATTAGCCACAAAGAGATTAGCCAGCAAGTCGGCTTTCTCTTGCGGCTCATGAGCCAGTGATCCATCGGGGTTTCGCAACGGGGGCAGCGAACGCTGGCAGAAGTTTGATTGCACGGCGTTAACCAGGCACCAGTAGCCACGTCTGCCAGTGAGATGCTCCACAAGCTCCTGCCCAAGCCGTGCAATGCGCTGGGCATTCGCTCTGATGTAAGCCCTCTTGCATACCTTTGTGGCTTTGTTGTACGCTGCTTTAAAGTGGCCTACGTTAGGATCGCGTTGTGCGGATGCTCTGTTCCAGGTGCGGTCCGCCAGCTGCTTCTGGTGAACAGCCTCTGCGCACTCGCGCCCAAACCAGGGACGCGCCCTGCAGGTACCGGTGACATCAGTGTAGGGGATATAATATTCCATACCTAAACTGATATCACCGGTGACCGCAGCAGTACTTTCAACGAAATCCCGCAGAATGGCGCTGCGAAATGAATCGTACGAGTCACGATCCTCCCGTACCCGTTACTTACACCCCTCGTGCCCTAGGCTTCGTGCTTCCGCGCACCTCCGTGTGACCTTTACGCCGTAATTACAGAAAATAAAGCAAAGCATAGATTAGGTCGTAAGGGTATCGATTATCAAATAAAACATTTACGACCTTATAAATAATAAAAATATGACTTTACGCTCCCTGATGTAAATTACTTTTACGATACACCCCAATTATTAAGAAAAATCAAGCCAGAGCTAGTTGAAAATCTAGGTAGTAAAGGACTTTTTTTTGAAGATAGGACCACTTTAAGTATACCATTCGATAGAGCTCGCGACGCTGATTCCGAATATATATATAACTCATTTTCGTCAAAATGTCCTTTACGACAATTGAAATTTCCGGGGTCGATATGTATGTATGTACTATTATTTTGTATTATTACTATTATTATTATTATGTATTACTATTATTATTATTTTGTATTCTACCCACTTACTAGCTTTCAAATTCTATACTTTTAATTTTCATACTAGATGTACGAATAGGTAATTTAAGTAAAATTATAGTCGTAAATAGTTTAAATGTTATCAATTTAGTGTGAAAGTTACAAAAAAATGTCCCTTAGAGAAAAAGTCCGCTGACTGGAGATTTCATTTCAGCTTGATTGTGGCTGAAGTAAGGACGCTAGAAGTATGTTTTTTGTTTTGTTAAACAGAACAAAGACAGAACTAAAAGGTAATACCAATTTATAGTTCCCCAGACTTAATTTTGGTAAATATCCCGCTGGCTGGAGGTCGGTTAGAAAAGTTTATATTTCTGTTTATTATACGGAACAAATTCTGTTTCCAGCATAATTCAGTAGAACAAATCCAGAACTAATTCTCTGCATCATTCATAAGTCTCCCAGACAGGGGATCCCGCTAGGTGTAGACACGTCAAAAAGGGGGTCTAGATGGAAAAGTCGAAAGCAGAAACTTTGACTTAGGAACTTTGTTTGGACTAGTTAGGAGATAAACATACTAAAAGTCCTGACCCCTCCGAGGTGAGCCGGAGGGGGGGGAGCACAAAGAAGGTCCCGTTTTTTCGTTTTTTTGCTTACTTCTCGAATACGGTGCACCGTAAGCACCGTCTTCGAGAAGTAAGCAAAAAACGGCTCACCTCGGAGGGGTCAGGACTTTTAGTATGTTTATCTCCTAACTAGTCCAAACAAAGTTCCTAAGTCAAAGTTTCTGCTTTCGACTTTTACATCTAGTATCATTCGTTTACTAGACTATAAGCTTTCACGCCTGAACCGCTGAACCAATTTGGTATAGGAGTAGATTAGACCTCGAGAATGAACATAGGCTAGGTTTGGTCGCGATAACCGACATCCAGGTGGGCGAAGCCGCGAGCGGAAGTTAGTTGAATATATTTACAAAATAACTATTGGGGGATGATTGGTGATCGATACTAATGCAAAAAATGCAATCAGTAATTTTTTGTCTTTGTCTGTATGTGCACGGATGCATTAAAAGAATAGTAAATACCTATATGTTTTATTATAATCACAACGTGGTTATTAATGTTAGGGTGATATTTCTATACAAGTAATCATTGCATTCGATTCTACTTATCAGCTTTCGATTTTTAGAGTAACATGCCTAGTGTTTAAAAAGAAAAAGGATTAACTGACACAACATTGTAATAACGTTCAGTTCTTTAGATCAGAAATTGTTTATTAATGTTTAGAATGGTTTATTAGTGAAAGCAAAACGTAAAATTACTTGTATCTGTCATTATTTCAATAAATATTATGTAATAGTAATTGAAAAAAGTTAAGCAATTGTGCAGTTCTAACAAAACGAAAAATATATAATTTGATGCCCACCGCGGCGCGCCGTTACAAGGTTGCGTTGTTGAATTTTGATGAATTGTCAAATGTGACCTATTAAATTTGACTCCACTATAGTTCAAAGAATATACATACCCAACAGAATTGAAAACATAAAGGTTCCCTCGCGCCGGAGCAGTATTAACTTATTAAATTAATAATTAATTTGTCTCTCGTAAACTGTACAACATAATATTATTCTATTGAAGAAAGCATAATACTCCATTTGGTTAGGTATTTAAAAAAAAGTAATTTAAAAAAACAAAAAACCCGACTGCATAAAAAACTAAAATGAAAAAAAAAACAAGCACTTAGATGTCCTGTGGTCTAGAAACATAACAACTTAACAGTCGGGATCCATTGAAAAATTAGATTGGCTGTCGGATAATGGATCCCGACTGTTAAGTTGTTGTTTCTAGACCACAGGACACCGTTTATCTGCCAAAGCCACGATGACCCGAACTTCATAATGGGCCATCGTTCTTACCTGTATTGGGAGCATGCGCTAAAACTTAACTTAAACTTTCAGCTTTTATTAAATAACGAAGGTCTGTTCACGGGCTCTTAGTCCATTAAGTAATCTCTACGAGCAATAATAGCCTAGGGATATAATATATATTATCACCGTTGGACTACCAAATCATAGGTCGTAGGTTCGAACCAATGTCTTTTGCAATATTATTGCTTGTATAGATTACAACGCTCACTGACGTACGTTCTCTTGGGGAACAGTCCATGAACCAATATTGTTCTTTGGGTGAAAAGTTATTGGTCAAAACGTTCTGCTGGTTAAGCATTCACTGATTCGTCCAATGAACTTTTCATCCTTCATTCAGTCGAATCTTTATCGTAGAATGATAATTTGAACAGACGCGGCGAACGGCGAATGCATTTTGACGGCAACTCCTTCATAGTTCGCAACGCTGGACACTCCGCCGGCTTCGATGACAAGAACCAACTGAAAGTGTACTGATCATAGTCACACGCATCAATATAATCATAGTTTTATCGGTTATTATTACCTTACTGATCACAGTTGTATCTTATATCATTATTATATCAGTTGTAGTCCCGTACTGATAATGTTTGCCCTCTTTTCACACTAGTTTTGTATGGAACACGTGGACAAGTCGCGAGTAAAGTTAATAGCGTAACATTGTTTTTTTTTATACTGATGCCAGTGTGTAAAGCTTGTTGAAGTTTTTGATACTTTTAATTTCAATCGACCACGCTTTAGCTGCCAAGCTAGGTACATTTTTTTATTTGTCGAACCTCGACAGTCGCCTGCGGTTTCATAGTGATTAAGATTACAGTTTCATGATATAAGTGTTAGTTCCTCGGAGTGCCACAATGTCTATACCATAAGATTAAACAATACCCTTGACGTTTATTTCATTCAACTATGCTGTCGAAGTAAACTCGAGCTCCTACACTCCAGATCACTCTATATATATATATATTCTCTGAACCTTTTCCCAACTCAGTAGGGGTCGGCTTTCCAGTCTAACTGTGATGCGGCTGAACTTCGATATTTTCCGTGGAGCGACTGCCATCTGACTCCAGATCACTCTATCGTGCTAAAATCATAAACATTACCTACCTGTGTAGGTAACGGGCACATTTCGCACATTATAATTTCTATCGATTGATATTTTGAACATTCTCAAACGTTTAACGTTTTTATATTAAACAGCCCAAAGCATAACTTATCGCTTATGGTTGTTTTAAAAAGAGGGGTATAATGCGATTATTTAAAAAAACATGTGCTTTATTTTGTCGTGATAGTATTTATATCGAACTATCTTATTATATCGTGATAGTACTTCATGCACTTTATGCATTGGATACTTGCCTGTGTAGGTACATTATTTTATTTTGGTAACCATAAGTCTTTTTCGAAACCAACTTGTTACACGCACCCCGAAACGTGGGTGAGAATTCTGATCGTAGTAAGTAATTGGTTATTCTTATGGTTATGCTGTAACACATTGTGCATTTTGTAATTCATGTTTATAGTTGTAAAACCTTTCAATAGTCGCTATGTTCGGAAGCAGTGTTAATCTTCAACTGTTTATATATGTTCATATACAACCCTTTTATTGACAATGTTTTTTTGTATGTCATATTATGTAGATATCATATTTAGTAACTTCGCGTTGACGAATTAGAACAATCTGATTTAAAAAATATCGTAACTGAATAAAATATGATTGTTGAAATAAGAAATATACTTCAACGCATTTGTTACCTCTTCTTGATACTGCAACGGAAGCAGCCTCCAGTGAATATAATAAAAATATATTTTATGTAGCAGCCGTTTCAGTAGATTTTATTTATCACTTTTTGAAGATATTAATAGTTTAATAATACTTTTTGAAGACGTTAATAGTTTTAATGACGTGTAGTAGTTTGAGCTTGGTGGTCTTCATACATTGGGTGGCTGCGCTTTGGTAGTCTGTGTTCATACCGCTTGAGACGATTTACCACTATAAAGTAACACTACTAACTAAAGTTCGACCGCTTTGCCTCAGTCAGACAACGTGGATAATATCGCTCTGTGCTGGACTGTAATCCACAACACGGACCTATTCTAAACGCACTGGATTTTAGTTCAGTATCGGTAGATATATAGGTATATATATAACAATAGATATTAATGCACAACCACCTTATGTACCTACTCTCTTATCTTTTGGAAATTACCGACTTGTCCCAATTGTTTCTTTGTGTATAAAAGTTCTCAAGTAGGTAATACATTATTATGAGTAATAAAGCAATGTATGCTTCAAATCTTGTATTTTTTCTAGTACCTACCTACCCAAGTAATCTCTCTTTAGCGCCTTCGCTGCGATCGACCGGCGTTTCTTGGTGGTCATATTGGCATGTCATACTGATATGACCAGTGAGAATCGCTTGTATTGGTGGTCATACTTGTCATTGTCCCTGTCATACTAATATGACCAGTGAAAATGTGAGAGTCAAAGTGGCGGGTGTTCCACCGCGAATCACGTTGTACCACTTAACATAAAAAGGTACCTAGCATGTACCAATAAGTACCTAGGTCTAAAAAATGAGTACCCGATTCTGAACGAAATTATTTCGGAATTAAAATACACCCGCCGTATTGATGTCAATATGGAGCGTTTGCTCGTGGTCATACTAGTTTGTCATACCAGTATGACCACGAGGATATAAATGTCCTCGTAGTCATACTAATGGGTTTACTTCCTCCTGTATATATATTGGTATCGAAACTTCTGCGTATGACCACGTATTTCACTCATTAAGAATAAAACTGAATGGGTAAGTAATAGAGCAAATAATTAAACTGTCGGTATAATTAAACTGTCATGCTGTTAAGCTATCGAAATTGTTTTTCTTAAAAAATAAAACGTAAAACGTAAAAAGATGTGATTATGTTGCACTATTTTGAAAATAAAGATTATACTTATAGACCAGTGCCGATAGCTATGAAAATGGTAAAAAGTAAAAGAAATTTATAGTAGGATGAAACCTGGTGTAAAAGGAAGAGAATATAATAAAAATGATAGGAAAAATAAATTACGGGCGATCTGAGGTCGGGAAGTGGGGTGGGGGGTGAGTTTTAAGGGTGAAAACGGTTTATCTCGATTTCCGGCAAAACTACAAGTCCTATGGAAAAAAGTTAAATGACAAAGTTGTAGGTAATAAAGAGACCTACAACTTTTCATTTACAGTTTTTTCACATAACTTCAAAAAGTATGTGAAAAATTCAAATAATCAAGTTTTTGGTTTTTCATTTTTATCTTAAGCAAAACAATTTTTTTTCCACGGATTTTGGTGAAAACGTCCCAAAGACACTGTAATTTTTTTGATTTGAAATACTCTTTTTTTCAGCTTATTTTGACTAAGGCCCATAGCACACGGCGTATTTTAAACGCGCAGACGACGCGCAGATAATGCGCGTATACGTGCTTCAAACGAGATTTGAACGCAATCTTGTAACCTAAGCATACGGGGCGTTTGTGAAACGCGCCTCTCCTGCGCGTATACGCGCTTTAGTCGCTCGTAGCTTGCGTTTTTGAACAGAGACTGTTCGCACTTCAGTTGTACAATGGCGTCGGTTGAGACAGCACTGCTTACGCTGGCTTTAGTACTTCTTTTAAAAAGAAAAAAACGTAAAAAAAAAAACCGAATTTATTGGTTCTCCCTCTGCAGTTACTCCGCTCCTCTGTACGTGCACGCGCGTTTGCATGGCTTCAAACGCGCGCATACGCGCTTCATGTGCGCGCGTGTATCATTAATGCAAACGCAACAATCAGCGTCTACGGCGCCGAAAACGCGCGATCCTAATACGCGCGTCGTCTGCGCGTTAAAAATACGCCATGTGCTATGGGCCTAAATATCGAAAAACCACCCTAATTTTCAATCGAAAATTCTCACGTCAAAATATCAGCTTTTTAAAAAAAGTCGAAAAGCGTTTTGTTCGTTGAAATCTCTTCTTTCTGATAATGTATAAATATATATACATTGCCATGGTAAATATTCTCAGAAAATGCAAAGAAGAAAAGCTCGAATCCGAAATTTATATTTTTGTAACGGACGTAACGTAAGCCTACGTATTAGCCAGCCATAGCCAAAGCCAAAGCCAAAGCCGCCATGTGACCTTCTTGATCCGCCAGCCAGCCAGTATGTCAGCCAGCCATATATGTTTATGCCTTATGGAAAGAGATGTGTCACATGGAGCCAATGCCAGCTATTAGCCAGCCATTTTTGATATAATATGATTGCAAATATAAAGCGAATAGTCAGCGTTCTGTTACTTTTATTTACCGCCCGTTTTATTTTTGTATTTAGTCATTTCCTCGTTGAGGTGGGATGAAAAGTTATGTTATGTATGTAGATGTACGAATAGGTAATTTAAGTAAAATTATAGTCGTAAATAGTTTAAATGTTATCAATTTAGTGTAAAAGTTACAAAAAAATGTCCCTGAGAGAAAAAGTCCGCTGACTGGAGGTTTCGTTTCAGCTTGATTGTGGCTGAAGTAAGGACGCTAGAAGTATGTTTTTTATTTTGTTAAACAGAACAAAGACAGAACTAAAAGGTAATACCAATTTATAGTTCTCCAGACTTAATTTTGGTAAATATCCCGCTGGCTGGAGGTCGGTTAGAAAAGTTTATATTTCCGTTTATTATACGGAACAAATTCTGATTCCAGCATAATTCAATAGAACAAATCCAGAACTAATTCTGGGTTTTTCCCATTGGTTAGATTGATGGTCAGATTAGTCTGACCAACGGGATTTTTTTTCCCGCTGGACAGATTTATTTGACAACTGGAAAAGACGTAGAAAAAAGTACAATGAAATACAGTTAAGACTTTGGCAAAGTTAAATAATATAATAATTGCAATTTTATCTTGTGGTAATGTTCCGTGGTAATAGTTCAGGTGACCAAATAAAACAGTTACACACGAGAATTAGAGTTTTATATTTAGATCACACAATAGGAAGGTAGTTACACAGAACAAGCAAGAAAGTTACAGAAGGAGAAAGTTGAGTTGCACAGAGTCAGTTCAGATGGAAGATTGGAAACACGATCACAATAAGTAGTAGCACAGAAAATAGTTTATAGAAAGTTCACACAAAATACTTTTATTATTTAGCGAGATGCGGGTGATTTTATATAAGCGCGGAGACATTTATCACATACGTATTCGCAGTCACAATATATTCCAAACTGTGTGGAGCGAATTCCCACTCACAGCTCTGAACTGAACGAAGTATTTAGGCGCGCGGTTCGTTTACATTCGGTCGCACTCTTGCGGCCTCAATTACACCGTCGCGTCACGATATAATAATATTGTTCAGAAGAATTTATCGAAATGCAATATTATTATATATTTTGTGTAGTATATTTTTATAGTATTTAGTGTGTGTATATATGTTATTATTTAAAATCTAAAATGGTATAAATATAAATTATCTGAGTTTTTGTAAGTAATCGTATATACATATAACATTGATGTTACAATGTGTAAATATGTAAGTACGTAATAAATATTGTAAATATGTAAATATTGTATATAAATGTTATAGGTAGCCCACAATCTTAAGCGTTCTAAAAAATGACCAACGTTTAATTCTCCATTAGTTAACTTCATTTGTGAATCCATTATGAATTCGTCTCTCACTTATTTAAATGACTATGTATTTACAAGAAGTGGAAGAATCGAATTTTGTGTTTAGCAGTACTTTACTAAATCCTAAGCTGATCTGACCAACGGGAAAAAAAATTCCCGTCGGTCAGACTAATCTGACCATCAATCTAACCAATGGGAAAAACCGCTAATTCTCTGCATCATTCATAAGTCTCCCAGACAGGGGATCCCGCTAGGTGTAGACACGTGTGTATATGTGTGAGGTAAATGCAATTACACTTAGGTTTTTGGCGACACAAACACGCCCCCATACGATTTCTAGTCCTAAGGATTTTTCTTTGTTCTGTGGTACATACAATATTACCGATTTATTAGTGTATTTTAATAAAATTAGTTAAATAATATTTTTAAAATAATGGCGGCGGTGAAACGCGATAAAAACGGGACAGAGATACTTTTTGATGTGAGAATTATAGCTATCCTTTTTATTACTCACGTGCCTATCCCATCTTTCGTACTACTTAACGCTAATTGACGACTATTGTGCACTTCATAGTTATGTCATAGACAGTTGGATCAGATTTGAGAAGTCAGTTATAATCCGCGCGCGATCAAAATGTGATGCTACCTTTTGGAACTGAGACGTAAGTGGGCCGCCGGCTAGCCGTAGCGTCGGCAAACTCATGTCGAAGCTCACAAAACGAAGCTGTATTTTTAGTGCGACTATATTTCTAAATGAGTTTAATTTTGAATGCGAGATTTTAATAATAATTATAATATTGTATGATTGTCTGTTTGTCCGCAAATTTTTGTGCGCGCAAAAATCAGAAACTACTGGAGGGATTTTGATCAAACTTGGTACGATTATAGTTCATAGTTTTGGGCAACACATAGGCTACTTTTTATTCAAGCTAAAACCCGTGGCTTCGCCCGCGCTTAGTTTTTAGGTCGTTTTTGGTCATATCTCCGGTTCTACTTAACCAATCACAACCAAACATACGGTAAATTTTTAGTCTAAGCAAGACCTTTTTTAAAAAAAACCGCATCAAAATCCGTTTGGTATTTTTTATCGCTATCGATGGACGTAAAAAGAACTGAACGGATTTTGATGCGTTTTTTTTATTAGAAAGGTCTTGGTTAGACTCAAAATCTTACGCAAATTTGATCACAATCGGCTAATTAGAACCGGCAATAAAACGCGAATATCGACGTCAACGCGGGCGGAGCCGCGGGCAACAGCTATCTTTAATATACCGCCTTTTCTTATCTGATCTACACGGATCTACATGTAATCGTGCCAAAAATACCGAAACGACGACGACGAGAGTAATAGGAGATAGGACGAACATCAAATGTCTGACAGGTAAGAACAGTTCAACCGTTCTCGAGTTTTTGCAATACTAACAGAATTGCAATTAATTTTTATTTATATAGATTAAAGATTAATAATGAGTGGAAAAAGGGGTAAAATCTTGAGTAGTCAATCTCGCGAAATAGTTCTGGCATTTGATAGATATTTCAATCAAGAACAAAGTCGGTGTTAACACGCTAACGCTACTTGAGAACTGTCATTTTCCATTTACTTTGACAAGGTTCCTTCACATTTTCATCGCGCGCGGATTATACTATGAACATAACGTATCTTGTGTAAAAAAATATTGCCTTGTGCACTTTTGATTCCCTCGCTAAAGCTCAAGGTTCTATTTTGTGATTATTGTATTTAGTCATTTCCTCGCTGAGGTGGGATGAAAAGTTACGTGTTGCACTATGGCTTCATGGTTACACTCGAGTGCAAAGATTTTTCACCTTGTGCACTTTTGATTCCCACGCTAAAGCTCTGGGTTCAATTTTTAGAACCCTTCGCGTGCTCAGTTTTGATGACCGAGTAAGCGAAGGGTTCTTAATTTGAATCACAAGCGTAACGAGCGACTCACAAAATAGAACCCTGAGCTTTAGCGAGGGAATCAAAAGTGCACAAGGTGAAAAATCTTTGCACTCGAGTGCAACCATGAAGTTATAGTGCAACACATAACTTTTCATCCCACCTCAACGAGGAAATGACTAAATACAAAAATATAAATTTCGGATTCGAGCTTTTCTTCTTTGCATTTTCTGAGAATATTTACCATGGCAATGTATATATATTTATACATTATCAGAAAGAAGAGATTTCAACGAACAAAACAAAAAAATTTTTGTTATATTTTTAATATTGTAATTATGTCTGAAAATTGTCTAGGGTTAGGTTAGGTTATGTCAAAACAGTGACCTGTAATGTGCGAAGGCGAGCGACCGAAGCGAGCATGCCGCGGCAGCGGCCGCCGAGCGGTAGATTCCCTCTATTTTCATGTTACACAATCCAAATGAAATAATGTATATACCTACATATGATTTATCATGACCATGACACATTAGAAAAAGTAATAATAAATGAAGTAATTATGGATCACAGACTAACGTAATATTACTTCGTGAAACTGCAAAAACGCCCGAAAATTAAATGGGCGAAAATCGCTAACGGAGAAGGATAGAAAACGATAAGATAAAGTAGCCTAGAAAAAATCTGAGTATCGATACATTATTCTTTTCAATTGGCCAATGTTCAAAGGTATAAAAAAACCTCAAGCAAGTTTTTAAAAAAGTGACAAATTATCAATTTATACTTTTCTGGCTTTATGTGGTTCTGACTTTTTGCGTATCAGACATTCTCCGTATCTGGCATTCTACGTTTCTGACTTTTTGCGTATTTGACATTTTGTGTTTCTGACTTTTTGCGTATTAGACCAGTGCCGATAGTATTTGAGACAAAAAAAAATTATAGTAGGATGAAACCTGTTGGAAAAGGTCCAGAATACAACAAAAATGAAAGGAAAAATAAATTACGGGCGATCTGAGGTCGGGAAGTGAAGAGGGGGGTGAGTTTTAAGGGTAAAAACGGTTTATCTCGATTTCCGGCAAAACTACAAGTCCTATGGAAAAAGTTAAATGACAAAGTTGTAGGTAATAAAGAGACCTACAACTTTTCATTTACACTTTTTTCACATAACCTCAAAATATATGTGAAAAATTCAAATAATCAAGTTTTTGGTTTTTTATTTTTATCTTAAGCAAAACAAATTTATTTGCCACGAAATTTGGTGAAAACTAAGCTTTTTATGTCCCAAAGACATTGTAATTTTTTTGATTTGAAATATTCATTTTTTCAGCTAATTTTGGGTTAATATCGAAAAAACACCCCAATTTTCAATCGAAAATTCTCACGTCAAAATATCAGCTTTACAAAAAAAGTCAAAGAGTTTCTTGTTCGTTGAATCTCTTCTTTCTGATAATGTAAAAATATATATACATTGCCATGGTAAATGTTCTCAGAAAATGCAAAGAAGAAAAGCTCGAATCCGAAATGTATATTTTTGTATTTAGTCATTTCCTCGCTGAGGTGGGATGAAAAGTTACGTGTTGCACTATAACTTCATGGTTGCACTCGAGTGCAAAGATTTTTCACCTTGCGCTCTTTTGATTCCCTCGCTAAAGCTCAGGGTTCTATTTTGTGATTATTGTATTTAGTCATTTCCTCGCTGAGGTGGGATGAAAAGTTACGTGTTGCACTATGGCTTCATGGTTACACTCGAGTGCAACGATTTTTCACCTTGTGCACTTTTGCTTCCCTCGCTAAAGCTCTGGGTTCAATACTGGAGGGATTTTGATCTAACTTGGTAAGATTATGTTCAGTTCATAGTTCTGGGTAACATATAGGCTACTTTTTATACAAGCTGATACCCGTGGTTTAGAGGCTATTCCTATGGGTCTTACGTGGGAGTATGGCTGAAATTTGGTACCGAGATAGAGTGTAGTGTGAAATAACAAATAGGCTACTTTTTATACAAGCTAATACCCGCGGCTTCGCCCATGGAGTCGATCAGTCGGGATATCTGGATGTATGTCTGTTACTCTTTTACGTAAAAACGCCTGAATAGATCAGGTTGAAATTTGGTACAGAGATAGATTATAGTCTGGAATAACATATAGGCTACTTTTGACGTGACAACGTCTTATAAATTGGTTTGCCGGGTGACACTTCAAGAAACTGCGTTACGCTCCGCTCACGTTATGCGCTCACAATGAGAGCGAGTGAGAGGCACGCGTCCCTTCCACTCGGGCATGGTTAGCCCGCCTAAGAGCGAGAGAGACAGACATAAAAATTATTTTACCACTCAAAGTCGTTGTCACGTAAAACTTTCGCCCGTATACCGACTTTACAGGCAACCAATTTTTTTTATACAAGCTAATACCGCGGCTCCGCTCGCAAAGTCGATCGGTTGGGATGTCCAAATATTATGTTTGTTGCTATTTCACCTAAAAACGGCTGAATGAATCTGGCTGAAATTTGGTACCGAGATAGAGTGTAGTGTGAAATAACATAATATATAGGCTTTATTTTTATACAAGCTAATACCCGCGGCTTCGCCCATGGAGTCGATCAGTCGGGATATCTAGATGTATGTTTGTTACTCTTTCACGTAAAAACGGCTCAATAGATCGGGTTGAAATTTGGTACAGAGATAGATTATAATCTGGAGTAATTATATAGGCTACTTTGTATACAAGCTAATACCCGCGGCTCTGCCCATGGGAGTCGATTGGTTGGTAATCGTTTTTTGGTCATATCCCCGGTTCTACTTAACCAAATGCAATCAAGCATACGGCAGGTTTTATGTAAAACCAAGACCTTTCTAATGAAAAGGCGACATCAAAATTTATTCAGCAGTTTTTGCGTCCATCACGAACAAACAGACAAGGATTGCAAAAAAATAGATATTTGTGGTCAACATAACCAAGTTTTTTTTTCAAATATCGATTATTACAACTAAAAGTACTGTTATAAAGGGATAATATATGATGTCCATACTGTCGCATTAGGTGAACCCTGTAAAGATGGTGTAAGGTGAAACCAATAAATAAGGAAAAAAAACTTTTGGTCTTATCTCCAAATTTTAGGTCTGACCAAGAAAACCGCACTAAAATCCGTTTAGTACTTTTTATCCGAAAGGTTTTGGCTAGACGAGTGGAGACCAGTGGAGTGGAGCGGAGTGGGGATTGGTGTGGAGAGTGGAGTGGGGAGTGGTGTGGAGAGTGGAGTGGAAAGTGGAGTGGAGAGTGGAGTGTAGTGGAGATTGAAGTGGAGAGTGGAATGTGGGTGGAGTCGGGAGAGGGAATTGGACAGTAGAGTGGAGGTGGAGAGTGGAGTGGAGAGTGGAGTGTGGAGTGGAGAGTGGAGTGAACAACGGAGTGGAAAGTCGAGTGGAGAGTCGTTTCATTCAAATAGACTTGGTGGCAATATCGAATTCCACGCGGGCGAAGGCGCGGGCGGAAGCTAGTAAAAAATAAAATGTAAATATTGTATTGTTTTATTATTTATTTATTATGTATAGCTGTTGCCCGCGGCTCCGCTCGCGCGGATGTCGCTTATTGCGTCCACTCCCACTCCTGCTCCCACTCCTGCTCCCACTCCTGCTCCCACTCCCGTTCCAACTCCCACTCCCACTCCCACTCCCACTCCCACTCCCACTCCCACTCCCACTCCCATAGACCTATTTCTGATGATAACTAATCTGAAGACTGGAGAGTGTAGGCTTGAAAATCAGCAGAACCAAAACCGAGTACATGTTCTCTGATTTCGGCGGTCTCTCCAGTCTTACACCCATGGTGCTTGATGATGCACCACTACCAGTCTGCTCCAATTTTCGATACCTCGGCTCTCTTATTCAGGCCGATGGGGAAATTGATCGTGCAGTGAAGCACAGGATTGACACAGGTTGGATGAAATGGCGGCAGGTCAAGGCTACGATATGTGACCCGCAGTTTCCCCTTAAGCTTAAGGGAAAAATTTATAAAACCATTATCAGACCTGCCGCCCTGTATGGGTCGTCATGCTTGGCTTTGAAAGCGAAGGAAGAAAGACAACTACATGTAGCGGAGATGCGAATGTTAAGATGGATGTGTGGTGTGACAAGAATGGACAGAATAAGGAATGAGTACATTAGAGGAAGTTTGAAAGTTGCACCAATAAATGAAAAATTGAGAAGCGAGCGATTGTCGTGGTATGGACATGTTATGAGAAGAGATGAAAGCAATGTTGTTAAAAAGGTTCTAAGTATGAATGTGGAGGGCTATAAGGGTAGAGGTAGGCCTAAGAAAAGATGGATGGAGTGCGTGAAAGAGGATATGGCAAGGAAGGGGGTAACCGAAGAGATGACATCTGACAGGAATGAATGGAGGAAAAATACATGTTGCGCCGACCCCAAATAATTGGGACAAGGGCAGGTAGATGATGAACTAATCTGAACTCAAAATGTAAAATTTTTGTTAATAAATACAAAAAAAAACTCAAAATCCCTAAAAACTAATAACACCACTATCCACTAATCTTACTTGAACACTACTGCGGGTGACGTAACCTACGACAAACTTATTATTTGCGGTTGGTACAGTAATCGGGTCTAGGAATTGAACCGCAAAGTTAAATTTGTCTTTTATTGTATGTCTTTTTCCGGGATAAAAAGTATCCAGTGTGCTGCCCAGGATATTGAAGAATAATTATACCAAGTTTCAGCAAGTAATCGAACCGGTAGTTTTTGCGTGATGCCTGAACACACAGACAGACAGACAGACAAAATTTTTTTTAATCACATATTTGGGTTCGGTGTCGGTCTAGTAACACCCCCTGCTATTTATTTTTTTGATATTTTCAATGTACAGAATTTTCACTTCTACAGATTTATTATAAGTATAGATTATTATTTAATATCTAATATCTATATATATATTCATAATAATAAATCAGTATCCGCAACACCAAATTTCATCAAAATCAGATCAGTAGTTTAGACGCGACGTTGGGGCGACACGACTGTGCGCGCCAACCTAACGTCAGAATGGCGTGTCCATGTTACTATCTATTTAATAATATGTGCCGTGTTAATTCACCTCTGCCTAACCCTCTGGGGATAAAGTAGTGGTTGTATGTATTATTATCTACACTACAGGATAGGGGTCGGTTAATAAGAATCTGGTTCATCATGAAACAAATGAATGCATTTATTCCTTTTTCCTCCTAATTTACATAAATATATTTCCACTTACACGTTCATGTCAATTCCATGAGAGCTCTCTTAAAATATCTTATTCAATTACATTGAGTGTAAATTATTTAAATGAATTGGTAAATATTATAATCATATTAGCAATGATTTTTTACACAAGATACGTTATGTTCATAGTAACTGACTTCTCAAATCTGATCCAACTGTCTATGACATAACTATGAAGTGCACAATAGTTGTCAATTAGCGATAAGTAGTACGAAAGATGGGATAGGCACGTGAGTAAAAAGGATAGCTATAATTCTCACATCAAAAAGTATCTCTGTCCCGTTTTCATCGCGTTTCACCGCCGCCATTATTTTAAAAATATTATTAAACAAATTTTATTAAAATACACTAATAAATCGGTAATATTGTATGTACTTACATGTGATAGGAAATCCCTTGTATTTTATTAATTTTAGTGTCGTAATTTGTACACTTTTTAAAAACACACGATGGCATTTTTATTGCAATTTTAATAAGCGCTTTACAAAATTACACGCGTGTCAACTTGGCGTTTGCAAGACATGTACTAAAGACAAAATGTCCCAATTGGGACTTTTTCGCGTCTTCACCAGGCGCGCTCTAATGACATATCTGCCTCTTTTTACATATATAATATCATTGCATATTAGTATTTTCCTCAATGACGTCCTGAAAAAAAACAATGAATCGGCGACAATGTCAACTATACCTATGTTTTTAAAGTATTTAAAAATAAAACCATCGATCACATGCAACAGTTAATATCAAAGAGTTTTTATATATTTACTGAAGCTTACTCGATACAAGCTAACAGCTCGGCCGTCCTGCTCAAAGCGTGTCCTCACGCTTTCAGGTGTCAAAATACAATTCATATCAAAAATAAGTTTTAGATTCTAAGAGTATAATATATAGGTACTTCGAGGCATGGATCTTGAACAAACACCTACACCTTCGCGCTACACGACTACAGACAAACAAATCCGAAAAAAAAACGTTATACTAAGTATTTAGACTACATTGTCTAGATATTTACCCCTAACATAAACTAGTTCCATAACATTGTTTATAAAAAAAATATATACTTAATCAACTTTTCAAACAATAAAACGCATAAAATCATCAGTACGCAGTCTACAAATACATTTCACATAAAAATAAAGTCAATGTCAATAGAATTATAGTATTCACATGACGTTAACATTATTATACATTACAGTAGCGGCACGATATAATGGCCGGTTTGACACATTACAATAGTGATGGAAATGTCAATTTACTCTCGATAAAAATATAATCAAATCTATAAGTTTTTATTGCAAGCAATACTTACCTGATTCAAAAACTTTAGTAAAAAAATATAAATTTTTACCTACTAAATACATTTGAACGAACTGAATATTGGAATTAGGAATGAAAATGAGTATATAATTAATCCAGCTTCCTTCAGTGATTGCACTAACTTTTATCTTGTTGGATACACCTTCCGTAAATAGTAGCTGGTTTTGTTCGTTTTTTTTCCGTTTTAATGTGTGAAGTTTATTTTCTTCTGTGCCAGTCTCGCCAAATTTTTCTTTAGTTATCTATTCGTCTAACAGTTATAGGTAAAATTGACCTTCCATTTTGAAATTCACTATCGAAATGTTACGAAGGCGTATCTATAAACGAACACACATGCCTGACCGTACGTTCGGCCATATCGACGAAATCCACAACAAAAGGCGTAAACAGAGTAAGTTGAGGGCCACCATTATAATTATCACTGTTAGTGTATGTAATGGGGACCCCTTCCTGAGACTTTACCATCAGGCGAGATTTACCATTTAGCTTACCATCAGGCGAGGAGGTCTAAGCTATATCGCAATCGCAGGGCACTCCTAGTTTGTACTTTTCGAAGCAACGTCAAGTCGAAAATGCTTTGTTTTGAAGTAAGTTTGCCGGAGGTATTATTGGACTTGCTAGTGGTCCTAGTGTCGATTATATAGATTTTATTTAAAAAAATTGAATTTCGAAAAACAAATACCGAGTTGTGTGAAATAAGTACACCAATAGGTAATTATAATCTTATAAAAATAAAAAATAAATGATCGTGGGACACTAATATACATTACATAATTCAGAAATCAATGTAATAAATAAATATTGTGTCCTAAAATTATACCTACATTAAATTTTATGACTTACTGTACGTCACTATTGACAATAAAGAACAGCAATTTGCTCTTTCAAAATGTCACAATAATTAATACGAAACTCCACGAGCGGACAAACGTCAAACCGGCCATTATATCGTGCCGCTACTGTAATTAAAGGCAATGGCAATGGTTGCATAGGTCATAACTATCTTCATAAATCACATCGCACATAAATCCATAACACAACAAAACAATAGCATTTTTGAACTAAAAGTTTAAACAAGCATTTTTTAAATGTAATAATTTTCTCTTGACTCATCTTATATTCCTTGGTATACTGACTTAAGCGTCTTAGGACCCATAATAATGATACCTTTCGCACACAATGCAGTTTTGTGTCTCGGCATACAGATTGTACTAGAGTGCCTAAGTGTGATGATAAGAATTAAAGTTAGTTAGTTTAGTTAGTTGGTTGGTTTTTAAGGAACAGTATTGGTGCCCTTCATAGGTGTAATGTTGTGTTCCTCTGTCCATATTTCATCACACGAAAATAAGCAGGTATACTCGTATCATCATCAAAATATCCACTTTAGGTGATCTTGGATTGCGTTTCCGACAACTGAGTGCATTAACTTTTGCCTGTTGGCTCACAAAATAAACAATAATTATAATAACAAACAATATTATGCTCATCCCATTCCATTCTATTTCAAAAATTGTAATCTGCATAGTTATGGAAGAGCGTGGTCATCTGTTACAGCTATTTTTTCGCTTAAAAGGTAACCACGCTCAACATTTTTACAACGTAAACAACAGAACATTAAAAAACCATAGAAGTAGTAATTAAGTAAAAATACAAAGGAATAGCTGTCGCCAAAAAATACACTCACACAGACTTCTAGGACGTCTTATTGGTTGCATACATTTTACCTTAAAATTTAAGAAGAGCAGAACTACATACCTTTTTTTACTGAAAATGAATTTAAAGTAGGTTATGACAAGGTATAAACTTCAATGATGTTTACAGAGTACCATCAAATCTGCTCCCATTTTAACGTAACATACAACAAAATTATGTTTAAGCCACGTTGGAATAGAGCACAAATTTATTTATCACAAATATCCCATCTAGCGGTCAATAGCAAAATCAATCTACATTATAGTTTTGCTATTCACCAATAGATGTCTAAAATTATTGTATGGTATTGCAAATCAGTCCTTAAATATAACAGTGGTAAGGATGAAATTAACTTAACTCAAAATACGGGGAACACTAGAATCGACCCCCATAGTGTCGATTCTGTTGTACATTTTCACAAACTTAACTAAAATGATTGTTTTGACAGCTCTAAGTAGAGTACCCCATAAAATATAATCGAAAATGAATCTAATCGATTTTCGATTATCGTTCCCGTAGAAATGGAATCGATAGTTACAAAAACACAAAAGCATTTATTTTTTTAAAAATATTTTTTTAAAAATAGCGCACACAAAGATTTGCAGACAAACAGACAAACCGACAAACAGACAAACAGACAAAAATTCTAAAAATCATTGTTTTGGCATCTAGTACATTCATAAAGTCCCCTAATAATTTTTTTCTCATATATCTTCCATGTACAGACACCGATGAGTTTCAGATTTATTATATGAGAAGAAGAATAGATAGATTATTTTAGGTAACTTATTTCAGGATGATAAAAGAGAAGTTTTATGGTACAGTACCTAATTATGGTTTGTATTATACTTGGCTAATTATATTACAAAAAATTGTAGTAGATAAGTACTCAAAAATTTCAATAAATTAATTTAAGTTCGATTCATTCGATTTCTTTGTGTCATAGTCAATTGTGCTGAATTCTTGCAAGACGCTTCACTACGAAAAGTGGGCGGTACTTGTCCATGTGCTACGATAATTTTAGAGGTATTATTTTGTATATAAAAATACGATACTTCATAGACGTGAACTGTCAACATTATCATTTAGCATCCTGAATTGGACAGAGTATAGAAACTTCTAGAATATTGAAGTAAATATTTCGTGAAAACTTATAGGAAAAGAAACCTTAAAATCAATCGCATAAACTTATTTTTTGATTAGAAGAAAGTATTTCTTTATATTTTAGCCTGCGTCATGTACATACACAAGTGTATATGTGTGAGGTAAATGCAATTACACTTAGGTTTTTGGCGACACAAACACGCCCCCATACGATTTCTAGTCCTAAGGATTTTTCTTTGTTCTGTGACGTAAACGTATCTATTAAAGAACAATACATTATTATTTATACCATCTACTTATTGGATGCATTCAAAAAATGTTAACAATGTAATCAGATTTAATCGAACAATAAAAATAAACCATGCCAACCTTATGCCATATTTAAATAAGTACTTAAACGTATTATTGATCGTAGAGAAATAATAATAATAATTACAATTAAATAGGTCTCTTAAAATTATCATACATTGAGTTTAAGTTCTTATTTAGTTTTTTTACACCATAACGACCCATCTCCTCCCGTACAACCGGGACTAACGCTTTGATGATGAAGATTATTCATCTCCTCATTGCCACTTTCTAAATCTCTAGCAAACTCCAGTCAAGAATACATTGCATCAATAGCAATTACAGCCACGCATCTACGGCCCATTTTCAAGCACTCATCATTAGGAAGCAATAACATTACACAATACGGACCTTGAAATTACACCGACAACAAATAGCAACATTATTAGTAACTTCTGTAACCTACCATCACAGGTTGACACGAACTAAATCATCTACCCTAAGACATTCAAGATCCTTTTTTTAAAATAACTCTCTGTATAGCAATATCAAAACATATTTGTCCACACTAATATTATAAATGCGAAAGTAACTCTGTCTGTTTATGCTTTCACACCTGAACCGCTGAACCAATTTTGATGAAATTTGGTATAAGAGTAGATTAGACCTTAAGAATGGACATAGGCTATGTTTGGTCGCGATAACAGACATCCACGCGGGCGAAGCCGCGGGCAAAAGCTAGTATGTCATAAATGTGACCATCCCAAATTTCACCATCTTATGGACACTAGTTGGAAGGGCATTCACTAAGGTCACAACAAAGTATCCAACCTGTACATTGGCCCTGTAGGCGCAGAGGCCTTTTGAACCATAAAATGAAGATAAGCAAAACCATGTCTGTATCTAGTTCTGTTCTCCAAAACACTCAATTCTCTGTATTTCCTCGTCCTCTTTCTGCACAGTAATAATCTAGTTCTGATCAGAACCTTCAACACTTAAAATGTCTAACAAGTCATATGATTCAGATACAACGAGCGTTACCGGTCTACGAATCAGCAAATTAGCATGTCCAATAGCGATACAAGTCACAACTCCATAGCACAGTAAAGCTCCTGTATCTGAATTCACCAACGTGTAACCCGCGAAATAGGTCGTACTTGACGAAAATCTATCTTAAAGATACCAAACTGATACCACAATGTACACATTTCGTGAATGACATTCCTAGCAATTAAACCACTCAATCCACTCAACGACGCTATCTATGTTAAAACTCCCATTACACAAAAAGGTCTGAAGTTAAGATATTGGGTGAAACCTTCCTTCAGCATCACTTTGCAGAAGCACATCAGCAAGCCCGTCCCTGTACGTTACAGCATGTAATTATGTGACACAAAACTAACAACAGCTCAATGATATTAAATGACTCCACCCGGTCACTACTCAAGTACAGCGAGTCAAAAACGATGTTAAAACGGCATGATGCTTGATTTGAACCTTTATAACCACAAACTCATTCACTTTGTCCATGTGTCCCTGAAAGTGTTCGCCACCCCTAAGCTGAGTCGGGCTCTACTGAAGCATAAAACGCGCGCATTGCTGCCAGTGTGTGCATGCTGCTATACAACTGCTATTGCATTTACAAACATGTCCAGTTCACGTACACTGCGAGGCGAGAGGAACCCGGAAACTGCTGAAGTCCTTGTACTCACCAGATGGACACCCGAAGAACTAACTTCGAACCCTATATAATCCGCGCGCGATAAAAATGTGATGCTACCTTTTGGAACTGAGACGTAAGTGGGCCGCCGGCTAGCCGTAGCGTCGGCAAACTCATGTCGAAGCTCACAAAACGAAGCTGTATTTTTAGTGCGACTAGATTTCTAAATGAGTTTAATTTTGAATGCGAGATTTATAATAATTATAATATTGTATGATTGTCTGTTTGTCCGCAAATTTTTGTGCGCGCAAAAATCAGAAACTACTACAGGGATTTTGATCAAACTTGGTACGATTATAGTTCATAGTTTTGGGCAACACATAGGCTACTTTTTATTCAAGCTGAAACCCGTGGCTTCGCCCGCGCTTCGTTTTTAGGTCGTTTTTGGTCATATCTCCGGTTCTACTAAACCAATTACAACCAAACATACGGTAAATTTTTAGTCTAAGCAAGACCTTTTTAAAAAAAACCGCATCAAAATCCGTTTGGTATTTTTTATCGCTATCGATGGACGTAAAAAGAACTGAACGGATTTTGATGCGTTTTTTTTATTAGAAAGGTCTTGGTTAGACTCAAAATCTTACGCATATTTGATCACAATCGGCTGATTAGAACCGGCAATAAAACGCGAAAATCGACGTCCACGCGGGCGGAGCCGCGGGCAACAGCTATCTTTAATTTACCGCCTTTTCTTATCTGATCTACATGGATCTACATGTAATCGTGCCAAAAATACCGAAACGTCGACGACGAGAGTGATAGGAGATAGGACGAACATCAAATGTCTGACAGGTAAGAACAGTTCAACCGTTCTCGAGTTTTTGCAATACTAACAGAATTGCAATTAATTTTTATTTATATAGATTAAAGATTAATAATGAGTGGAAAAGGGGGTAAAATCTTGAGTAGTCAATCTCGCGAAATAGTTCTGGCATTTGATAGATATTTCAATCAAGAACAAAGTCGGTGTTAACACGCTAACGCTACGTGAGAACTGTCATTTTCGATTGACTTTGACAAGGTTCCTTCACATTTTCATCGCGCGCGGATTATACATTAGACAGTCTACGACGGAACTCCTTACCAATGTCAATACGGTAACAGTCCGTAGTCAAGTGGAATAAGCTCGAAGGCTTGTTGCCCATTATTCCCAGTAGTCCTCTCTAGCTCTGTCCTCCGGGGTGACAGCTAGGAATTGTCTTCCCAGTTGTCACCGGGGTGACAATTTGTGCCGACTGTTCCCTTTGAAAGTTGGCTAGAGGGGACAAATGAGAAGTTTGTTTCTCAGTTGTCATGGGGGGGGGGGGGACAATTGCAATTCCATGGATTTCAGCTTTTTTATTTCTTATCTATACTAATATTATAAAGAGGAAAGATTTGTTTTTTTGTTTGTTTGTTTGTAACGAATAGGCTCCGAAACTACTGGACCGATTTCAATAATTCTTTCACCAATAGAAAGCTACATTATCTGTGAGTAACATAGGCTATAATTTATCTCCAAAAAATTCAGGGATCCTTACTAAAACTTCAATAATGTAACCCAAGGTGTAAAAAAATGACCTAAACAAATTACTTACATCGCGTGCGCTGCGAAAACTATTGAAGATAGAACAAAATAATGTACTGTGGAAATGTATAACATAAAAAGGTCTACAAAAAAGTCCGCAATAGCATATGTCTACCTAATAAGGGTAGCCCACAGTAATCATTTTTATCTTTACAAATTACAAAAAAAACATGTATCATTTTCAAAGCTAATTTTAACAATACAGTATTATTTCTTATCCAATTAATTACGTTAGATACGTTGTACGTTTAATGTAGATCAAAATTGCCATTCACGCTATATAATTATCATAAATAGTTTAAGAGTTATCGCAATATGAAACATAATGCGCGGCGAAATAAATGCAAGTTGAAATGCGGACGTAAATCAGACCAATATTCTGCCGTCCTTATCATAAACAACGCACTTGCTTGGCGGTAACTTTCGAGTAAATGGCGCCTAAAGTTTTTTTTCGTTTTTTTATTGTCCCTCTAAAAGTAAAACGAATATTGCAAATATTTTTGTTTTGTTTCGTGCCTTTATATGTGAACTTTGCATGGGCGATCCTATATTTATAAATTTAGTTAATTTAAATATTTTTAAAGACGAAAAATTGTTTAAGACTAGAAATCATGAACTGCAATAATATTACTTTACCAGGCATAAGCAACTCATGTGTGGCAAGTGAGTGGTTTATGTCTAGAAAAATGCCTTTGTGATGTTTATGCCTAGCAAAGACAGTGGAATTACTTACATGTAAGTTCACCTTTGTAACGTATATGTTGCAAATACGTTTAACATGACTAGCAAATAATGGTAAGAGCAGTCCACATGCGTTTAATTTTATGCAACTGAACAAAAAATAAAACTACTTTCTAGGTATCATACCATATTTATTAGATAAAAAGAAATGAAATAAATGCTTGCAGTAGGTGGGTAGCACACTGTGAACAGTACGTTATTAACTTAGTTATATTTAGTTTATCACAATCATTTTAATCGCAAATCTTAATATTATTACCTATACAAAAATATTGAAATTAGGTTTTCTTTGAGTATCAATATAATTATCTTTTCTTAGCAATATAAAACAATCTCAAAATAGAACAATGAATCTGTTAAATCTTTAGTTTACTACAGATAAAACTTTAGGCTTTAATCCACACACGCTGTCCTAATTACGGGTTGGTGCATCGGACAGGTCGTTTGAATTTTTTCTAGGACATCTGGGTTTTCTCACGATGTTTTTCCTTCACCGTCAGCAGAATAATGGTAAATCGTGTGGTTAGCACATATAAATTCCAAAAAGTGAAATTCACATTGATACTGTCAGGCCGGAATCAAACTCGATACTTAAATGTAAAAGTTTCAGAATCTTGATTTTTTGCAAGCTAGAGTGATAAAATCACAGGAATTTTCTACAGTTTCTGCAAAGGTACAACCATTACCATTATTTCAAAGCTTGTTCCTCTAATGCCAGAAAATTGAAAACATTTTTGGTATAATTCATTTGTTTTAGATGCCAAAGATTTAACTCAAAATGACCGGTTTTTTTTCTATTCAGGGACTATATTTTTTAATTCCCATTTTAATTTGTTATTCAGGTACTTAGTAAATTGTTATTCTTACGTAAAAAGTAGTAACATAGAGATTTGACAGATTTATTGTGCTATTTTTAGATTGTTTTATATTGCTAAGAAAAGATAATAACCTATATTAATACTCAAAAAAAACCCTGATCTCAATATTTTTGTACAATATATTAAGATTTGCAATAAAAACGATTGTGATAAACTAAATACCTATAACTAAGTTAATAACGTACCATCCACAGAGTCCTACCCACCTACTTTAAGCATTTATTTCAATTTTGTTTTTCTAATAAATATTTTATATGAAACCTTGAAAGAAGCCTCCCATGACTCCCTCACTTTACCCCGGACTTGCCCATACTCTGACACACTTTACTAATCATAATAGTCGCAAATGTAATAATTGCGTTACTTTTCTTATTGCTGTTTAGTTTAAATTCATATCAAATACTTATCATATATAGCGCAAGTACGTTTATGACCTGTTCACATTATTAAAAATATTTTACTTTGCTAATTATAAACATCACTAGTACCGCATGCGTTATTTATGATTAGTATTTTCATACATCTAAATTCTGACTGAAATAGTCAAGAGCAACGCATAATTTGCTTACGATGCTTATGACTAGTAATAGGTTTAGAATGGTGCAAATACGCTGTTTATCAATAACAAAAAAACTAAAACTATAAAAGATATCGAAAAATGAGTGATTGATCCTGGTAGATCTCGTTTCCGTGATTCCGAATATACCAATAACTCCATTTCGTAAAAAATGTCGATTGCGTTGTTTATGATAAGGACGGCAGTATTACTTCGGGACATCATAGGTACGTAGGTAGGTATCTAAACTGTGCTCAAAATAATTATGCTCTATACACGCAGTTCATCTGATACGACACGATTTGTTTGCAAAACATATCATAGAAGGAAAGATTGAAGGAAAGAGAGGAAGGGGTAGACCCAGAAGAACGTTTATGCAACAAGTCAAGGAAAAGATACAAGTTAGGTCGTATCAGGAGGTGAAAGAATTGGCAGAAGGGAGAGAAGAGTGGCGATTACTCCACCGACAAGAGCAGTGCTATTTTTATATAACTTTTTGACATTTTTATTTACTTACTTAATAGTTAATATTTTTCTAATGTTGTAAGCATTTTGACATTCTGATGATTCTATGTAACATAAGAAATAAAAAAGCTGAAATCCATGGAATTGCAATTGTCCCCCCCCCCCCCGTGACAACTGAGAAACAAACTTCTCATTTGTCCCCTCTAGCCAACTTTCAAAGGGAACAGTCGGCACAAATTGTCACCCCGGTGACAACTGGGAAGACAATTCCTAGCTGTCACCCCGGAGGACAGAGCTAGAGGGGACTACTGGGAATACCACCAGTAGGTCTAGCATAAGTCGAAGAGGATTTCCTAACCAACCACTCTCCGTCGCTATCCGAACCATATCACCAACGAGTGTTCTTGAAAATGTGACAGTTGGCTGGGTCCATATACGGGCGTTTTTAACGTGAAAGTTATTTCCGGATGACTACAGCTTCCTTTTTCCACTTTAATTGTGAACATAAATTTAAAAAAAGTAATAAAATTAAATCTGGAAATGCGCCATCTCACGTCTTGCAGTACTGTCCCCTTTTACTGGTAACGGTCATGACCAAAACGTATCTGGGTTACTATTTATTTACTTAGATTAGGTACTTGAAATAAGGGACCAATATGATAAATAAAAATATAGAACCAAGATTTATTAAACTTATCACTTGACTAAACCAAGAATTAACTAAAATATCTAAAACAACATCAGTAACGTATTTTCACAGATAGGTAGCAGTTTAAACGAAAATGCCCATACAACAAGTACAGCACCCTCAAGTCCTTTATATATATTTTAAAACCTTCCTGAAATAATCACAACATCCACCCAAAATCTCTACAAAAGCAAGCACTTATCGCTATATAAAACCTCAAAACAACCAATCAGATAGAATAGAACATGGCCCTTATTCTGTTTGACAAATCGTACCGTAACCATCCACGTTCGTATTAGCCGACACATTTAGGTTGGTTTAGTTTTACACCGGTTCTTTCCTCTATGTTAACCTATTGAAATCGACTGACTTCTCAAGTTTCGACTGTGATTAGAAATCAATGTCAAACAGAATAATGCCCCAGAATAGAAATAAACTTTATTGTACACCAATAAGAAAATACATAAAGGGAAAACATATTAAATGTGTACAAACGGCGGCCTTATCGCTAAAAGCAATATCTTACAAGCAACCTATCTAAGTTAAGCTTTTCAAACTTCACCTCGAAACAATTCAATCCCTTGTACCAAAGGTCATATTTTCAAAAGACCCAAGTGATCGACGCGTTTCTTATGGCACAACGTCTTCGAAAACAACGTATATGTTATATTTACTTAACAAGAGACAGTATTCCCTTCCGTCCTCTATTTCCTTTAATTTACAATGAAAACGTTTGACCACATCTCACATGCTGGTAACATGTATTCATTCTCTCAAATAACAGTTCAGTCCATGTCCCCGCAACAACTAAATCAGGCATCTCATCAAATAAATATACGCATAAGGTGTCCATTATATAAACAACACACGTTGTATAGTCTTTCCAACTTCTCAAACCCCAAAAATGGTGGCCATAGCTCCCACCGGACAAGTCTAACTCGCGGTCATTCTCAGTACTGGTAGACCACGTCTACGTGACATAAAACTGATCTACTGAGGTCCGATTAACTCAATTAGTGAATCCGAACTTCCAAGATCTACATCGCTGGTACAGCGTCGACTTCTGTTTTACTCCTACTTCCTATCCTACTAATATTATAAACGTGAAAAATTAGTGAAGATATTTGAGGTGTGTATGTTTTGTACTCAATTACGCTTCAACGACTGAACGGATTTGGTTGAAATTTGTATCTATCATATTTTGGAATTCCACAATACCTACTTTTCATTCCTAGTCACAATCACACTTGAAAACCAAGGTGTCGTGATAGTTCACATTTACAATTAAAATAAATTAGTTGTGTTAGAATTTGAAATACCTATCTTAGAAACCTGGGCTCGTTAATTTATAATGCCTGATCGTTCACGCTCGCTCCCATTCCTGTCACCTGAATACTTCAATAAGCACACACACCGTACAATATCAACCTGGCATGAACCTTGCATCCATTCAATAAACTCAGTTTCAAACCAATAATAATGCACCAATGGCTCACCGTACCTCTCTGTCAAGAGCTCAGCAGAATCCACATGGAAAATACCTCATAAACCGCCTCTACCTACCCCACGTGTGCAAAAGGGAGGGTAAACCCTGGTGCCAGGTTTTCACTACCCCCACTTTTGTTATCCAGACAAAGTGATGTTTGTTACCATGATGTCGAAATCTAGTATAACATTGTTTAAGAACGATTTGTAAGTTTCTCTGAGCTCTTAGCTTAAATCCGTTCGAGATGTCTTCGCTCGATCCCTACGTGTTCCATGACCCTTTAATCTGGGTACTCCGTCTATATTTAATACCAATACATCCATATTTAATACCAATCCATCTATATTTATTAACAATCCTTCTCTTCTGTTGTATCCAATATTGGGCATTCCATGACCGTCAAAATAGGGTACTCCATATTAAACATTTCGAGTAGGTATCAATATTCTAGTCCAATGAATCTGAAACTTACAATCATTGGTGTGTATAATATATATCGCGAAGAATATATGATTCAGGTTAAGAAAATATGAGGCAAGTTAATGTAATTAAATCAAATCAGTCATCCGTAGAAAAGAAAAAAAAAATATCTTCCCCAATTTTATTACCCCATCGTATATCCTATCTAAAACATGTAGCATATTAAATTTATTCATAAAACGTTATCAATAATTTGATTCATTCGAGTAAATCCCAACATCAAGCAAAATCATATGCATTTCAGAAGCTGCAAGAACAAGAGGAAGAAAAAAAAAAAACGCACCCAAAGAATGGAAAGGCAACAATTTCCATACATCATCATCACATCGATAAGTCAATTTAGGCCAAATGAAAATTATTCACATTAGATTCAATACCAATTATTAGATATAGACCTTGTAATTGTGGACGTGAATAAGAAAATTATGAGAATTTTCTTGAAATCCCTCTTCTGAGATATTATCTACACTACAGGATAGGGGTCGGTTAATAAGAATCTGGTTCATCATGAAACAAATGAATGCATTTATTCCTTTTTCCTCCTAATTTACATAAATATATTTCCACTTACACGTTCATGTCAATTCCATGAGAGCTCTCTTAAAATATCTTATTCAATTACATTGAGTGTAAATTATTTACATGAATTGGTAAATATTATAATCATATTAGTATTTTCCTCAATGACGTCCTGAAAAAAAACAATGAATCGGCGACAATGTCAACTATATGTTTTTGAAGTACCTATTTAAAAACAAAACCATCGATCACATACAACAGTTAATATCAAAGAGTATTTATATATTTACTGAAGCTTACTCGATACAAGCTAACAGTATATACGTATGGAACTCTAAAATACGTGTTGCGGATACACTAGGAAATCTATTCGTTTTCTAAGCGATCGTTTGCGATTTAGACTTTTTCCATTTGTCTACGGGGGCAGTTGTTATGTTTCTAGACCACCCTACGAGACCACCGGACATTTCTTTTCGTGTTTTTATTTTTATTTTTTAAGTATTCAGCAATGATGACAATAGACGAGATATTGTAATTGGACGATATTTTTTCATCTGGGGATTTAGTTGTGCTTGCCAGAATTCCACAGCAAGGAAGAACTATTCATGGTGGTCAAATCAGTTAGACAAAATAGTTGGATCACGAGGACTCTATCCAAAAAGTTTGACCAACAGGAATTTTTTTCCTCGTGGTCAAATCAGTTTGACAAAATAGTAAGTTTTACTTCATAGCAGCGTTAATTCCAGTTGCATACAAAGCTTGCACTTTGGACCTTGGGGTCCGCTCTCCTACTCTTTTTCCTCCTTCATAATTTGTTAGACTTATCTGTCTGACCTATCAACTTCGAGATTAAACCCTCCACCAGAGCCTTGTCTATTAATTACAGGGTTGGCCGGCTAGCAGGTGTGGTTGGCTTAGACTCCCAAGATCTTGGTGCGCCTTATACTCCACTCTTGTTTGTGTGGTAACTAAGAATCTAGTTACTCGAGATAATTCGTGTAGGTACCTAAGTAGGACGGTCGAGAAAATTGCCCTCATTTTCTTTAATTAGAGGCAATTGACGGAGCTGAGTAAAATTGATTGTATTAGGAAAATGTGCTACTAGGGCTAGATATGAATCTAGTTCCTATAGGATGTTGCGGAACGGGCTTATCTTTACCTACGGTGGACTACGTTTGTCTTATGAGTACTTAGCTTTTGTGTCACCCGGCTTCAAGGCTTTAGTAGCTGAATCATAGAGCTGAATATTGACTTTCTACAGAATGACTATACTACTATTAATTATGGTGACTCGTACTGCATGCTAGTAGCAATGTGCGACTACTAACCTTTTCTAAGAACTTACGTTCGCACCATGCTGACTGGAGTGATGTTATTATAATTATCATTGCAGGTATTACTTACTAGTAAAAATATGCTCAAATAGTTAGAACAACATTTTCTCAATAAAACTGTCCTATAGTGACCTACAAGAAGTTAAAAGGATAGGGAAGAAAGGCGATAGACCACGCCCAGTAGTGGTATCCTATATGAAAGAGGGCTACCTTGGGGCTACCCTAAACACGTTTTAGAAAAAAAAACCAGTTACAAGAACAGTTGAAAACAGAGAGAAAAAGGAAACATGGTTTTTCTAAAGTAGGTATGACAAACTCTTTTCATATTGTGTTCATCATATCCGTCAGTTGACATATTTTGACATATTTTATTATGTAAATTATGTCACCTGACAGATAAGATGATCATATTATGAAACATCCAATGTGGCCTTTTTAGCCCCCCTTGTCATACTCACACTTAACATATTAAACACTTAAAAGAAAGCTTCCTCCCTCACCAACAATAGGACATGCCTAAAGAAAGAAACACTCAAACAAGTAAGAAGAACAAATCACAACAGCATGTCTGACCTCCCGGCAAAATTTTTTTTTTTTTTTATACCACTTAGGTGGCAGACAAGCACACGGCCCACCAGACCTGATGGGAAGCGGTCACCGTGGCCTATGGACGTGTGCAACACCAAGGGCGTTACCCACGCGCTGCCCACCCTGAAGGGAAAGAGCGGGGCTAGGAAAGGGTGGGGAGGCTAGGAGGGGCGGAGAGGAGGAAGGGTACAGTGAGCTCTGGCTACCCTACTTACCGGCGGGAACACAACACGATGGATATTACGGCCGCGGTCTTCTGTCTGTAGGGTGGAGGTACTTCCCCAGTCGGACAGCTCATTTCGGACGGGACATACCGTCGTGTCCTACCTCCATCAAAAAGATCAAACAGCATCTCAGAAGGAGTAACTAAACCGAGCATACTAAACTTCTTAATTAATAAAAATAGTGCACTTAACCAAGAAACCTCCAAATACAATGCATAGCAATTAGCTAGCCCTCTCCAAGCAGATTCAACACAGAATTATTTCAACACACATAACGTAATATATCCTCTAACCCGGCTGGTCACCGTGGAGGATCATGACTATAACCCTCCAAAGGAAACCACAATCCCAAGAAATAACGACAACAAACAAAATCATCAATTGAAACCGCCCAGAAGCAGATTAACGGAAAAAGATAAATTATTTCACGTAGCAACGTCTTAATATATATAAATCTCGTGTCACAATGTTTGTCCTCAATGGACTCCTAAACCACTTAACCGATTATAATAAAATTCACACACTATGTGCAGTTCGATCCAACTTAAGAGATAGGATAGTTTTTAAAACGGATTTCAACATCCACGCGGGCGGAGCCGCGGGCAACAGCTAGTATATTATATAACGTAGTAAACACTGGAAAACAAAAAGTGGAAAAAATTAGAGGAGGCCTTCACACTCACATAATAAGGGGTTCTTGCATGTCAACATAGTTTAATTAAAATTAACGGTAATGAAGTAAATTTAAGCAGCTTAAATATTAAAATATAATTTCTTATTAATATATTATTACTTATATTAATAAGAAATTATAATTTCATTATATCAAAGCATGTAATACTATTATAATAACACGGTTTAAAATTAATTATAGAATGGATTATGCATTGTAGGTTGTTAATTAATTAATTAACAACCAACAGTAATAATATAATTATTCTAAATTAATAATATCAAGAGCAAAAAAATATAATCAACAATAACAATACAGAATGCTGATCAACCATAATAATATTAAGAAGAATGGAATTTATTGTGTAAAATGATTACGCAAGAAATAAAAGGTTTTTTTTATACCCGACTATTTGAAATTCAACTATGGACATTTGAGTAATTTAGACCTTTAAACTTGAGGGACTCTATTTATATTTAATTTCAATGCCGGCTTTTCTACGCTTTCGTAGAAATTGAAGTAAATTGTTACTGTATACTTAGTATAATTGGATTCATAGAAGTTGTCGCACCATTTGTACTCTATCTCTCCTTTTCATCAAAGGAGTTACTATCCGGGTCCCCGACTATTTAAGGTAAGTCGTAAATACCATACTAACTTAATCTTGCAGTACCAACTAGCCCTAATATTCCGGCACAGTCTTAGATAGTCTCAAGACTTTACTGCATTTTGTTTATGCCTATCATAAAATATCATTATGTCACATACGTGTAGTGCTTAAAAGTTTCATTGTGCCGGTTTAAACACACTTAACGCTACAAGAGAGATACAAATAGCTCGTTTTTGCTAAGCTCTAAAAAAACAGTTATAATTAGGACATAGACAATCACTTTTGTATGTTATGCTACTAATAGTTGAAATTCAGACTTACTGATTTTAAGATTAAGAAGAAAAGGGAACCAATAAGAAAAGGAAAGGTAGTGCATTTCATTGCTACATCAGAAGGCTACGAGTATAACCGTTCAATGCAATATTATGCCTTATATACTTGGTACACACCACTACAGTTCGCTCTGCACTCGTTCGTTATAAGTGCCTATTTCCCTTTTTTTCAATTTTCGTTATAACATTCTCTTTAGGGCTACACCATTTTCGTATCCTATCTGCCACCTGTTCCTACCAGCCAGCCTCACACTACTCCTTGTGTAGCTATGTTTAGTTTGGGTCTACATTGCAGATTATAGAAGCCTTCGTCTCGAAGTCAGAGGTCTACCTTCCGGCTTGTCTTTCTACACTACACACGGTGATCATGTCTCTATACGAATCGTAGTCATTCATAGAACATCAGTATTCATCTACTAAACTGACTGACAGTTGAGAAAACATCTCTGCAATAATTGTTCTGAAGCTTTCCCTTGCATTAGCAGCAAAAGGGCTTATGGGCCCCTTTTTATGTGCTATCAAAAGGGCCTACATATCATGTACGGGGCGACCGAGGCACCCTATTACGGTGCAAAAGATGCATGATGATATTACAGGTGTATTGAGCTCTATCAAGTATCAAGTGATGTATTGATTATTTTAAACATTATTATAAACATTCTCTTACCATGCCGGGATTCGTGCACCAGATATTATTGAGGTTACTATTACCTCGAAGAAAAATTTCTTAGTAATATTAGTAATATTGCAAAACGGCACACATTTACGGATGTGGCAGGTACTTTACCAGGAAATACTGCTTCAATATATAGAGATGTGCCGACCACGACTAGTTACTGAAGCGATTATGAACTGCCATTGCCAGCTCTAACTGATGCTGCTAGCTAGTATAAACTAGCAACTTATTATCAGTTAGAGCTCCTACACCCCTAAGGTCGTAGGCCTTACACCTCCCTCCTTAGTAGGCTCCTACACCGTCGAGAGCTAATAGGTTCTAGGATAGACCCTTAACCATGGCATAATCATCTATCCTAGAACCTATTAGCTCTCGTAACAATGCCAGTTAAAATTTGATGATAATCGTAATGACTTGTGCTTCTACCGTGTTTATTCAATCAAATCAACATCATGTCTTAGTTGAAGAGAATTAGATATAGGTACTCCCAATCTCAGTATTAGGCGCCAGTTTCATGATAGTTGGCTTCGCAACCAGGAGCATGGCTGCATGGCTTGGACAGGTTCTTGTCGGCGGACAGTGCGTGCGACGCGCAGCGTGCGGTGTTACTCGCGGTTGCGCGGTGGCGCACCGCGCATGCCGATGCCGGCTCGGCGCGGCGCACGCTCTCTATATTGATCGGTGGGCGCTAGTGGCGCCGCGGCGCGGGCTCTTATTACTTGGCGCGCGGCCCTCGTGCGCCAGCTGTCAAAACTGTGTGACGTAACAGCTAGGGCGGCACGCACACGGCCGTTGCCAGCCGCCCGCTTAGTACGTCCGTGTAGTACGCTCTCGCCGCGTTGCATTCGACGCTTTGCGTCTCCGGTCCAGTGCACCGTATTATCTACGCCGCAGATTTCGTGAGACAGGTGAGGTTGGGGCCAGCGTGGCCCCGGCCGCTCTGAGTGTATTCGACTCGGTATTCATCAAATCTCGTCTGATTATTTCGATGTTTATAAACAGCCGGCCGCATCCATTCGCTCCCTCTTGTTTTCGGTACGTCCGGCTGACAGCGCACGATTCGGACGGCTGATCCTGAATGCACCGGCAGCACCGCAACGCACCGATAGGATTCAGTGCACGTATGTAAGCTTGCACTTGTTTATCCCGATTTCGTCGTATATACTTGTGACGACAACTCGTTTACGTAGGCATAATGTAACGAACTATAAATAATGCTTATGTGTTCTCAATACATGTAAACAGAATCAGTGTCAATGTATGTATATATTTTTTAATTTGGCGCATCATTTACATTCCCATACTAAGACACCGGGAAGAGTAGCAAAGGTTAAGGATGCAGGGGGCAGCCGCTGCAGTCGCATTGCTCCAGGGAACACACTGTCTAGTGTCTTGTGTAGGAATAACTAGTCGATTGTACTTATTTATTTATTGCACTAGTGCATATAGGTTTGCGTAATCTATAGGTATGGACTTAGCACTTAGGGGTGTAGGACCTGCACCTACCGCTATTTAAAAAGTTTAATGACCATGCACCTGCTTCCTGGTTCTAATACAATAGTTCTGTACGAAATCTAAACGTGAAAGAAATAATTTCAGGCAAATCAAAGTTTATTTACAACAGCAGTGGTAATAACCGCCGTTCCTATGCGCGTTAACCTACTTGGGTTTGCTTTTTCATAGATGTTGACCTCAAAACTCCATCGATAGTTGGTGTGATTACAATTTTATAGTTTACATGCTCAACATGTTATGGTACAGATAGATTTTATTAGATATATCTACAGTAGTTTTACAATAGAATAGAGAATGAGTGTTTATTTCCGCACTACAATATAATAATTAGATTGTCCTTACTAAGCCGGTAGAGGTGTTAAGTTTGCGGTAGAGTAGGTATTCAACTCTACATTCATGAGGTGACTAGACTGACTGTCATCATTAATCATTGAAATCGTGCTAGTTTTCAAAAGTACGTGTAATTTCCTGTGAACCATTTTTCTTGTTACATAATAAACGAATACGACCTAGTTTTTTTTGGTAGATAATTAGGTGAGCTCACTCAAATTCTAGGCCTGGATGATAGCAGGAAACGTGAATTTTCTTGTGTGCCGGGCTTAGATAGACTGCTAAACGTAGGACATCCTGTATTTGTTAAAATTACAACTCATCGCGGAAGCGATGAAAGGGGATCTAAAAGGTCGCTTACCTATAACATGCGGTAGTCTTACCTGTTTGATTTTTAAACAAATTTTTTACGTCCCGGAGAAAATTACATGTTTATTTTTTCTTAGAAGAATTGATTAATTGGTTCTAGAATTGGATCTAATTATAATAATAATAATAATAATAATAAATTTTCCATAATTATGTCCATTTAGAGCGTTTCTTTGGTCGCCTGAAGAAAGTAAGTACTCAAAAGTCTTTTGTCGGGTGGCAATAAGGTGCGTGCTTGTAACGGTTGGGTCATGCCGGTCTTAATGTACTCCTTCGGCATACTCAGGTGGACTCAGACCGAACTAGACGCTCTGGATAGGAGAGTTCGTACGCTTCTTACTGCATACCGAATGCATCATCCGCGTTCATCTGTGATGAGGTTGTACATACCGCGGAAATGCGGGGGACGTGGCTTTTTAAATGCCAAGTCCCTCCATAACCGTGAGGTGTGCAACCTCAGGGAATACTTCCTACACAATGGTGCTGATATGCATCGTGATGTAGTGATGGTGGATAACGGACTCACCCCGCTCGCGCTGGCTAAAGAGAACTGGCGCAAACCTGTGGTACTAAGTATTAATGACCGCAGGGATGTATGGAAGAGCAAAGAGTTGCATGGACGTTTCTATCGGGCTCTCCATGGGCCTGATATAGATTTACCAGCATCTGTATCTTGGCTACGCTTCGGTGACCTATTTGGGGAAACTGAAGGGTTTGTTTTTGCAATTATGGACGAAGTGGTGATGACGAATAACTATCAGAAGTATATTATAAAGGATGGTACGGTTGACATCTGTCGGGCGTGCCACCGTCCCGGGGAATCCCTTAGACATATAATTTCTGGTTGTTCTCATCTTGCCAACAGCGAGTACTTGCATAGACACAACCAAACCAAGTAGCCAGGATCGTTCATCAACAACTTGCTCTAAAGTACAAACTTGTGGAATCAAAAGTACCGTACTACAGGTATGTGCCCGACCCAGTTCTCGAAAATGGTCATATCACGTTGTATTGGGATCGATCTATCATCACTGACAGGACTATTGTAGCCAATAAGCCTGATATAGTGGTGATAGATCGATCAGAGCGCCGCGCAATAATCATCGACATCACCATTCCACATGACGATAATCTCGTGAAAGCCGAAAAAGATAAACAAATAAAATATTTGGACTTGGCTCACGAGGTTGTCGGCATGTGGAATGTGGACTCGGCAATTATTGTTCCGATAGTCGTATCGGTCCACGGATTGATCGCCAAGAGCCTCGACCAACATCTCAAGAGGCTCGCGTTAGGCAGTTGGATCAAAGGCTTGATGCAGAAGGCGGTACTCCTCGACACGGCACGCATTGTGAGGAGGTTCCTCTCCCTGGAGCCCTAACCACCGGTGGCTTGGTCCCTGTACCCGACGCCGGTGGAACACTATTTTTTATATTTTTAAATGTATACTTTTTTTTTATATATTTAAAAATGTAATTTATATGTCTATATTTAAAATAAAGTGAATAATAATAATCTTTATTTGCGAGAACATTGTTTAAGGATGGTACCTACAAGTAATATCTTATGACTAGGTGCATCATGTTCTGCCTAAATTGGGCATGCAAAATAATTTTAATCTCACGCACTCAGACTAGAAGAATAAGATAGACGGAGTGTTTCTAACAAACATGTTGTGAAGCCAAACACTTTTCAATGTGTGCTTGTGACCTCGGATCTCCGTGTACCGATACCACTAACAGCGTGTGCGTACAGTTGCCAGCAAAAGAAAAATCTCCCAAAAAAATCTCTAAATGGACATAATTATGGAAAATTAATATTAGTTATAGCAAATGTTATCTGTAATTATTATATATCATTTAGACAAATGATTATCATAATGAGTGCCTAAAATAGGGAAGAGTTAACATGAATGAAAACGTGATAAACAATGAGTAAACACAATTTAATAAGGTACTAAACTTTCAAAAAAATTCTGATTCGGAAAATTTCGGAACGTCGTGTGGTTTTAGTCGGTTCGTATAAGGAACCATCACATCGCTCGCTACAGATAAGGAATTCATCCTCATACGAACCGACTAAAACCGTACGCCATTTCGAGTTTGGTTGCAACGCATGCGTGCGGTTTTAGTCGGATCGTGAGAGGATGAATTCCCTATCATGTCGAGCGATGTGATGGTTCCTTATACGAACCGACTAAAACCACACGCCTTTCCGGGTCTGTTTGCAACGTATGCGTGCGGTTGTAATCGGTTCGTATGAGTATCAGTTTCCTGTCTGTGGCGATGATGGTTTCTCATACGAACCGACTGAAACCGCACGCATATGGTGCAACTAGACCCAGAACGGCGTGCGGTTATAGTCGGTTCGTATGAGGATGAATTCCCTATCTGTGACGAGCGGTGTGATGGTTCCTCATACGAATCGACTAAAACCACACCCCGTTCCGGGTATGTTTGTAACGTATGCGTGCGGTTTTAATCGGTTCGTGGACAGGGAATTTCCAGTAGTCAATCCCAAGATTCAGAAAAATCCAAGCCACATATTAAGTAGATCCAGGACACATATGTGATCGAGAGTTCGGGACTAACGCAAGAATGATGATGATGATGATTGGAAACATCAAGCTTGTCAACATTCATGTCACTGATTTTTTTTACTCAGTATTTTATAAATTCCCATAAATACGGCAATATATTTTGTGGAAAAGATAAAAAAAATATGGCAACACTGTAGAACATGGCGGCGGTTTTGTGTTCCTAGTTTGTGTATCTAAAATATTTAGAAAAATGTTATGAAATCTATTAAGAAATAGTTACTTATTTATGAAACGATAATCCAGCAGTCTTCCTATGAATTATTGAAGTGTTTTTACACCTTTTCATCACACAATACGCCATTATTTATAATATTTTGTTCAACCGTTATCGCACGTGCGCACACACGCGCTGCTCACAAGGAGTGGCGAGCGAAAGGATATGAATTGCTATTTAGTATTCTATTTCGCGCGTTCACTAGCCAGTACTGATCGCTCCGTAACTCACATATTAGGTTTAGGTAGGTATATAAGGCGAAGATAGGTCTACATAAGAAAATGAGAAACGACGATCATAATTACATATTCACCTCTTTACATCGAGTGGATAAAAAGTCTGTAATGGAGTAAAAACATTTCTCAAGCAACCATTCTTTAAGCATTTTCACAAATCTCTTATATGGTAAGGCTTTAATTTCGTTCGGTATACAATAAAATTATAAATATATCCACACATAGCAAAGCAGTTTTTTTTATATAAAGCAGTCTTAGGTATCTTAGGCAAAACTATTCTATCTGGATTACGTGTGTTTCTCGGGTATATTAGGTAGGTACATACTTACCTACATACAGAAGCCTGAGAACGTACCTATCTATGAATCACTGGTTTTGTCAAACAAGTTTTCAAAAGTTGAAGTAGGTAGTTAACAATCGTTAAAAATCGTTAAAATAAATATTAAAAAGTCACGAACAAGAAAATATTATTCGTTAAATTTTTGTAAGTATATAGGGTCATTTCGCCGGTTCTCGACCGTTTAGTGGAGTTGTCAACTTCGGAACGAAAAATAAAATTGAATTAATATGAATTATTGATAGAGAATATTTTTGATACATAGTAAATATAGTCTATTTTCATTTAATATCCTTTATCTTTCATTAAGATCATGCAATAATTTTACAGAAAATAATAAACCCAAAAATGCCGATTTCGCCAGTTCTCGACCGAAATTTCCAGTTCTCGACGTTATATTCGCCAGTTCTCGACTATTAGGTGAGATGGCAAATATGTGAAGTAAAACATTAGTAATTATTAATTTGTAATCTAATGAAACCCGTATTTTGACAGAATTTAATATAAATTATGTTATTACAATAAACTGATGTTAAATAATCATTATAAAGTTGATAACACGACTATAATATTTACAAATCAGTGTTCTTCCTCTGCTTTATCAACCTTTACTAACTAAAATTAAAGTTTATTTCTTAATGGCACTCATAAGCCTATTGCAGTCCACTGCTGGCAGTAGGCCTCTCCCAATGTGCGCCATAGCACTCGATCTTTCACCTTCCTCCAGTCTATCCTAGCCACCTTTTTCAGGTCATTTATGTCCATCCTAGGTACTGTTCCATCTTCCGTTTGCCAATCAGCGGTCTCCACTATAGAACTCGTTTGCTCTACGATCATTATTAGTTCTTCAGCAGATGTAGCCAGCCCATTGCCACTTCAGCTTACTTATTCTGCGATTTATCTCGGCAATTTTAGTCTATTGGCATAACGAATCCTTCAAAGAATCAGGATTATTATCCTTCAAAGGATTATAGCTTGCTCCATAGCCCGCTGCACGACTAGGTTGTGGACGAACCTTACTGTTGTCCACGCTTCGGCACCGTATATTTTAACAGATAGAATTCACTGGTTGAAGAGGCCATGTGGGAAGCCGAAGTAATTTGCCAAATGCTTTGTGAAATAAAAGTCACAAAAAGGATTCAATTAGGTTATCCAATTCAATCCTTAAGGTGACTTTTAACTCGAAGTTGTTTCTACCGAGCTGGATAACCTGCACAAGGTAGACATTATTCTTGAACAACTCTCCCTTGAATGGCAATTGGTCTTGGTGTAACCAGTTCCGGTGTATGTATACACCAATACTGACGCGCCGAGAGGATCCATTTAGGCTGTGCAGCAATTTGCTCAGCTGCTCCAGCAACTCTGTAACTATGATGATGTCGTCGGCGTACTGATGATGCGAGATGTACTCGCCGTTAATGTCCATCCCTATATGTACCCACCGAAAATAGTAGTCGGAATATGGTATAGGCCTATTTAATTGCACTATCCTGTTCTCGACCTAGAAGGTTTTACAACACGTGATATTGTTAACGTGCTTGAAAAAGTCTGGTCGCGAACTGGCTGACATGATTCTCATGTAAATAAGATTCAAACTCACAATCTAAGTTCAGTAATTTCTTTAACAATATGTATAAAAACATGCAAGTGTTTGGACTCGGTGACGCCAATTCTCGACGGTGCGGGTCGAGAATTAGGTATTCTACAAAATGAGGTAACAGTTACCGACCATCCAATTATACACACTTTTCAAATAAATTTACAATAACTTCTATATTTAATAGATACCATACTTCATTATCTATCTGTACAAATAACAAACAAGTCCAAAACATAAAACGACAATTTAAAAAAGGGTCAACTGCAGAACCTCCTCACTTTTCTTTTCGTAGTGAAGCACGCTTTCTGTCATGTTCTTAGCGAACCACATATTTCAGTATTTTTTTACTCCCTAGTCTGTTTGCACATATGCACTTTATCTATTTGTGTCTACAACCGAACTATTTGAGATTGCCACAGTATTTTTGTTTTGCTTCTAATCGTATCGGTATTGCTGTTCTACGCCGATTAGGCAAACAGGTCGGTAAAAAAGTCGGGAACTGGCGTCGGTCGAAAACAGGCGAAACTACCCTAATTAGGTATTTTATAAGTAGGTATTAAACTGTGGTATTAATGGAGTCTAGAGACTCAGTTGTAGTTGTAGAGCTATTGTGAGGTATAAAATGTTATAAAGTTTACAAATTATTACAACAAAACACCTCAATAGCATAAATAAGTCTGTGATCTAGATCATGACCTCCTTTTCAATTCTTTTTGGAGATGGTATACCGTTTCGTCGGCCTTTAGAAATGTAAAGTTCATTTTATAACTACTTTGTATAGGGTCATTTCGCCTGTTCGCGTCCACTTAGCGCAGTTGGCAAGTTTGACGGAGAAAATAAAAATGTACCAGTACTAATTTCAATTAAAAGTTTATTTAATCTGTTCATAATATTAGTCTAGTTTAAGGTAACCTTTAGTTTTATTCGAAATATCTTGTAGTTTTTTTTCTAAAAATACAAACTTCAGAAATAGGCGATTTACCCAGTTCGCGTCCATAAAATCCAATTTGCGTCCACCTGCTGGACCAGTTTGCGTCCACTGGAAATTTGAATTTTTCACAGGAAATTTGAATTTTTCACTGGAAATTCACATTTGAAAATGTTAAGAAGCCATTTAACAACCTTGTTTTTTACCATCTACTCCTATTTTTCTTTTAAATCTCTACGGTTACCACCCACCAGTGGGGGCGTTATGTTGGAATCGAACTGATTAAAACCGTACGCCATCTCGGGTTTTCTAACGCCAGGGTGTCGCCACCGCCACCTCAGCCTGCTTCTGCTAGGTTGACAGGTGGCTCCACGCGTCATCCCCAACCCTGCACTCATGGAGGACAAAGTTCGTTGAACGACCTCTGACGCCTGAGTCGCCTGCGCCTGTTGTGGTCGCCTCTCCCAGACCTTTTCCGTCGCCTCCTTCTCGAGCATGACTTACTCGCAAAGTGAGGCAGCGGCATCGCCCGCCCGCTCTGCAGCATCGCTGTGAGTCAGACTCTCAGTGAGAGGACTTGCACTTCGAGGGCCACCACGAGGGCTCGCCTCGACACCTCCTACGCCCTGCATTCTGCCAGTGTGTGCATCCCTAAGTTCTAACTTGTATCACAGTGATGACATTCAGCCGTTGGCAGGAGCCAACGGCTTCCTGATCAGACACAAGTGATCCCCGAAGTATGTGTTCATGGAGATCACCTGCGTCAGGTGTAACGAGAGGCTCCCGTATGGGCTCTCTAGCCAGTCCTTATGATGGTCACCTACTAAACCTAGCGCAGGTTCTGTGCCCGGTTTCTTTACTCCATCTGGTCTGCGCCCACTGATTTTGTCTTGTCCATATTGTCATTTTGGGAATAGCATATTTGTCTTATCGATTTCTGCTTCTCTCGAATTTCACTCAATGCTTTCCTTAAATCGTCTTCTGTGTATGTTCTTTATCCTTCTTTCTTATATTAGCAGTAGGAAATTAATTTTAATAATGGACGCGATTTGTTCTTGTCATTATTCCCTGCAGGTATAGTTTGCGTCCATTGCGGACGCAATCTGGAAGTTCTATAAATTCAGTGTAGTAATTCGCGTCCACCTTATTTTAATTGGTAATTATAAAAAAAAATTGCAAATTCATAATGCATATAATTCCTTTTATCATTATCGACGTCTAGAAACAGCTATGTATTCAAAATACACATAAAACAATAAAAGACTTGCCTTCAAACGCACCGCTGTCCACTACCTTTTTTCTTAAAATTTCGCGGATTCGCGCTCTCTCGTTGAACAGCCGTCACTAACTATTTTTTTACACAGGATTGGTTGGGCGCACAGAACTTTTACCTATGCGTACGTGGCTCTTATACAATGAGGTATTGGTGGTAATGACTTTTCGACTAATTGATGTGTTAGTATACTTAATTTCGAGAGTTTTCAAAGAGAGGTCCGTAAAATGGACGCGAATAGGGCGATGGACGCGAACAGGCGAACTTACCCTACGTACCTACCTAATAAAATTAATAAACTTACTTTTACACAATTATTGTCACATATCTTGAGACAATTATTTTTACCCGACTGCCAAGAAGGATTACGTTTAGGTATAGGTATGATTATCCACTTCTCATCAGAAAAATCGAAACACGAAAATTTTTATGATTGAAAACCACAGAACAAAGAAAAATCTTTATTGAAAACAATACACAAATTATTTATTTTATGATATTTGAATTTAGATCATTAAAATTAGAATTTGAAAACCTCATACAGTCATACATTATTATAATATAGGTATTAAACGACATTGGACATAATATTCCTAAGTTTACACATTTTTCTGATAATCCTTAGAAAACATGAACTTGTTTCGATTTTTCTGATGAGAATTGTATTTCATTATGCATGTGCCTATACTATATTCCTGTATGAGAGTTGGTAGAAATATTTCATATAATTATTATTAACAAACTAATATTTTTAGTCATACGTACCTAATCGGCGCGAGCCTATTACCGTAACTCGGGCATTTAACCGGGAAATTATCTTTCGTAGGAAAGGTAGTGGGTACCTACTTTGCGTGTAAAGTATATTAATTTATTTTATAATAATATTTCAATTGAATTGAATTTATTTTATCTTAAAACAGTGAACTCGTGTGTGTTGTGTAGTACCTACCTACCTAGCTATATTTAGGTATAAATAACTTTTTAACTTTTCATCTAAAATTACCTACAATCATAGGTAGGTAAGATACCCTATAGAAAAGTTTCAGAGTCGGTGTCAACTTCAAGTTCTTATACACCTGTCTTTTTTTAGCGTACTTAGGTATGCGATTTTACTTCTAGATGAAAATTATTTTGCAAGTTTCGGGTTATTAGTTTATTAGTATTATGGTATGTAGACACTATCAAACGCATTTATTCCGCAATCGGCCTGAACCCGGAACCGGGCACCTTCATGGTTTTTTGTTCGTGTTTCGTGCGGGCCTGAAGTTTCAGAAGTTTATTACTTACCTTAACATCTAAAAACAGCATTTTGTGATTTTGGAAGGAGGTAGGACACGACGGTATCTTCCGTCCAAAATGAGCTGTCCGACTGGGGTGGTAGGTACCTAAGCCTACAGAAAACCGCGGCCATAATAACCATCGTGTTGTGTTCCCGCCGCCCGGTAAGTAGGGTAGCCAGAGCTCACTGTACCCCTCCTCCCCCCATCCCTTCCTAGCCTCCCCGCCCCTTCCCAGCCCTCCCCCTTTCCCTTCAGGGTAGGCAGCGCGTGTGTGACACCCTTAGTGTTGCACACGTTTATAGGTCACGGTGACTGCTTCCCATCAGGTGGGCCATGTGCTTGTCTGCCATCTACGTAGTATAAAAAAATATGAGAGAACCTGAAAATTTTAGAGTCCTGTATAATGTTTTCGAAGGTTTCCGGAAAATGCTGGTGATTTGAACTGGGCATTCCATTCTAACATGACCCAGTACCTTCGGACAGTTGAGAAGGCAGAACTTAGCATCATAGTAGATATAGATATGCATACAGGTGGACATTTTTGCTATTATTGGAAGTACCTAGTTTTTAGACACAGAACATTAAAAAACCATAGAAGTAGTAATGAAGTAAAAATACAAAGGAATAGCTGTCGCCAAAAAATACACTCACACAGACTTATAGGACGTCTTATTGGTTGCATACATTTTACCTTAAAATATAAGAAAAGCAGAACTACACAACTTTTTTTACTAAAAATGAATTTAAAGCAGGTTACGACAAGGTATAAACTTCAATGATGTTTACAGAGTACCATCAAATCTGCCCCCATTTTAACGTAATATACAACAAAATTATGTTTAAGCCACGTTGGAATAGAGCACAAATTTATTTATCACAAATACCCCATCTAGCGGTCAATAGCAAAATTAATGTACATTATAGTTTTGCTATACAACAATAGATGTCTAAAATTATTGTATGGTATTGCAAATCAGTCCTTAAATATAACAATGGTAAGGATGAAATTAACTTAGGTACATTAAAATACGGACAACACTAGAATCGACCCCCATGGTGTCGATTGTGTTGTTCATTTTCACAAGCTTAACTAAAATGATAATTTTGACAGCTCTAAGTAGAGTACCCCATATAGTATAATCGAAAATGAATCTAATCGATTTTTGATTATCATTCCGTAAAATATGGAATCGATAGTTATAAAACACAAAAGCATTTATTTTTTTATTATTTTAGGTAACTTATTTCAGGATGATAAAAGAGAAGTTTTATGGTAGGTACAGTAATTATGTTTTGCATTATACCTACTTAGCTAATTATATTACAAAAAATTGTAGTAGATAAGTACCTACTTAAAAATTTCAATAAATTAATTTAAGTTCGATTCATTCGATTCCTTTGTGTCATAGTCAATTGTGCTGAATTCTTGCAAGACGCTTCACTACGAAAAGTGGGCGGTACTTGTCCATGTGCTACGATTATTTTAGAGGTATTATTTTGTATATAAAAATACGATACTTCATAGACGTAAACTGTCAACATTATCATTTAGCATCCTGAATTGGACAGAGTATAGAAACTTCTAGAATATTGAAGTAAATATTTCGTGAAAACTTATAGGAAAAGAAACCTTAAAATCAATCTCATAAACTTATTTTTTGATTAGAAGAAAGTATTTCTTTATATTTTAGCCTGCTTCATGCACATACACAAGTGTATATGTGTGAGGTAAATGCAATTACACTTAGGTTTTTGGCGACACAAACACGCCCCCATACGATTTCTAGTCCTAAGGATTTTTCTTTGTTCTGTGTTTTTAGACTTACATAAATCAATTAAAGTAGTTAGACCTTTTTGCTATTAGCAGAACAGTGCTGACGATCATAGGCCACTGCAGGCTGCACTGTAAAAACAAACGATGAATTCAATATTCTCTTTTTAAAAAGAAGTTGAAACATTATTTCGTTTTTTAGTTTTATCACGACTATTTGTACGTAGTACATATCTTCTTATCTGTGACTATTTGGTATTATTGTGAAACCTTTCTAAACGTGCAGTTTAATTATTCCCTTTCTTTTCAACTGACTTTTTAAAGAAGTGTGCTTCTTGAAAAATTCAAGACTTACTTTATAGTAGGCAGAAAATATAAAACCTAGAGTAGGTGCCTTTGAACCTCACTGGTGTGGTCATAGAACCGGTACCACACGAAACAATGATAAGAGAAAAACCCTAGAAGTAAATGCCACTGTAGACTGTAGGTAATAAGTTACCAATCGTGTTGTGAATTATGTTGAATAATATCTTTGCTGAATTGTGGCTCACACATAAGTTCACACAACCGATGCCTGCACTTCGGCCTTAGATGTTCAGCACATGGTGTTAAGCAAAATACACCTTGGCCTGTAGATAAAGCGACATACACAATCGCTTCAATGCGAAACGTTTTCTATCCGTTATCAATGAATCACATGACTTATCAGTGATTGTCATGTGATTGTAAAATCATTTTTATTACTTAACTTGCTGTTGCCCGCGGCTCCGCTCGCGTGGATTTCGAATTCCGTTTCAAATTCCTTTTTTCGTGTGGACGTTCCTTCGGATACCTACCTACAACTCCCGTCAGCCATCAGGAGTGGTTAAGTCTGGCTCGGACCTGATTAAAGCCGCACGCCGTCTCAAATCTTCAGTTGCCGAAGTGTTAGATTACTTTGAGCATTATGCTCGTATCCCTACTATCAAATATACTACCTACCTATACTTGAAATTAAAATCTATACGGTCGCGTAACAAGTATCGCTAAGGAATAGAAAAGATTAGATCGCCCAATTAAACTCCAGCTCGTGGCGCCGCGGCGCGCGCATTGTTTTCCGGCGACGAGCTTGGATGTGATTGGTCGACCTAATCTATTCGATTCCTTAGCAATTTACGCTGTGACACTTGTCTACGGGGGCAGTACTTTTTACGTCCATTGCTAATCGCTCGACGTAAAATCTACTGAACGGATTTTGATGCGGTTTTTTATTAGAGAGGTCTTGGTCAGGCTTAAAATTAACCGTATGTTTGGTTGTAATTGGTCAAGTAAACCGGATATAAATTACCTATGACCTTTTTTATTTCCATTCATCCATAATCCATTAGGATAATTTTTTGCGTCAACGGGGAATAGTGATCAAAAAGTTCATATCCCCATCAACGGGGATGGTCAACGGGGGAAAGTGGATATAATAAAATGGTAGGCAAGTCAAAACTGTACATTGAATATTACCGAAGCCAAAAATATAGTTTTTAGAATTTTGTCTGTTTGTCTGTATGTATGTCCGGGATAAACTCTGGCACGAATATTATTAAGACGTCAGGTCATCACATAGTCTACATAATTATCACGCTATCACCTACGGGGAACGAGCAGTGAACCTTTATTTCTTCAACGCATTCGAAAACAACGTGTAATCTAACCATGTATCTATAATATAAAAATGAATCGCAAAATGTGTTGGTAAGCGCATAACTCACCAACGGCTTTACCGATTTCACTAATTCTTTTTTTGTTGTGTTTGTTATTATCGGGAGAAGGTTCTTACGAAAAAAAAAATAAAACAGTTGTACAGAAAATTTCAGAAAGTAACTTTTCTTTTTCTCATACAAACTTTTTCTATTATGTGAGAGAAGTTTATGTTTACGTTACGGGATTAGTATTTAGTAGTAGTAGGTAGTAGTAGGAATGGGAATGGGAATGAGAATAGGAATAGGAATGGGAATAGTAATGGGAATGGGAACGGGAACGGGAACAGGAATGGGAACGGAATTGCACGCGGGTGGAAAATATGGCGGTACGAAGTTCGCCGAGACAGCTAGTATATAATAAAAATAGAACAGATAGATGTTGAACAACAATAGGTATAGGTAGGCGTAATATGCTGTAGATACTATTATTGCTTATTTACAAGTAATAGGCAAATAGTAGCATATATAAGCGCTTTGGTAGGTATTGTCTAACTGTTAGCCTATATTGGTTGTTCAAAATCAATCTATTCTATATTAAATTTATAATTAAACTGTAGAGAAGTAAATTTAATTTAAACTTATTTCCTAATTAAATATACAAACTATATAAGTATTTTGACAAGGCACACACAGACTAATCTACTTCAAATCACGGGAAGAAAACGTGGCGTTACTGAATCGGGTGCCAGCGCGAGTATCCTGCATGTGATTGAGCGTGCGTTTTCGCTCGTTGTGTGAACCCGGCATTGGGCCTATTTATTTAATTCCACCCTCTCCCTTCCTTTCCAGACGAACACGTGTACGACTGAGGTATCCTCTCATAGCGTGCAAAATGCGTGCAAACAATACCGCCTCAAACCAAACGGTTCAGTAGGTATTCTTTCTTTGTTGCACAATAAAAAACTGGAATGCAATACTCCTACACGTGTTTCGTTTTGTCTACATTACCTGAGTGTATAAGCGGGGCTTGTAAAGTGTAAAAACATATATGTCAAGGCCGTCAAATTAAGGATCACTGTAACAGAATCGATAGCATCTGAAACCTTAACCTTTTGGACTGAAGCCAAAACTACCATCAGGTGGAGTGCTGTCCAACTGACATGTAGGTAATATCAATTTGCGCTCCATCAGGTGAGAGAAAAGTATGCTATTCCTATTTTTCTGATAATCCTAAAACATAAACTTGAAAGGTGTTTCAATTTTTCTGATGGGAAGTAGGTAAATATAATATATACATAACTAGCTTTTGCCCGTGGCTTCGCCCGCGTGGAAGTCGGTATCGGCACCAATTAAATGACTCTCCACTCGACTCTCCACTCGACTCTCCACTCGACTCTCCACTCGACTCTCCACTCGACTCTCCACTCGACTCTCCACTCCATTCTCCACTCTACTCCACTCTCCACTCTACTCCACTCTCCACTCTACTCCACTCTCCACTCCATTCGACACTTCCCTCGCCACTCCACTCCACTCTCCACTCCAAAAATAAAGGATAAAAGTATCCTATGTCCGTCTCCTGGTTCTAAGCTACCTCCCTACCAATTTTCAGCCAAATCGGTTCAGCAGTTCTTGAGTTATTATAAATAGTGCAACTAACACGAGTTTCTTTTATATATTTTTTTAAAGTGGAGAGTAGAGTGGAAAAGATTGGAGAGTGAAAGTGGAGAGTGGAGTAGAGAAGTCAAATCAAAGTCAAAGTAAAAAAGCATTTATTCTGTATAGACCATTAAACGCGGCACTTACAAAACGTCAAAATCAAAAATATTTAAAACTAGAAGCAAATGGACCACCACTTTAAAACGCGATCCAGACCTGAGAAGACTCCGGCAAGAAACTCAGCGGGCTGTATTTTTGGAGTCGAGTAGAGAGTCGTTTTATTGGTGGCGATACCGACTTCCACGCGGGTGAAGCCGCGGGCGAAAGCTAGTAGTACTATTAAAGGGAGGTAGGACCCGACGGTATCTCCCGTTCGAAATGAGCTGTCCGACTGGGGTAGCACCTCCACCCAGAAGACCGCGGCCATAATAACCATTGTGTTGTGTTCCCGCCGCGCCGGTAAGTAGGGTAGCCAGAGCTCATTGTACCCCCCCCTCTCCCCCCCCCCCCTTCCTAGCCTCCCCACCCCTTCCAAGCCCATCCCCCTTCCCTTCAGGGCAGGCAGCGCGTGTGATACCCTTAGTGTTCCACAAGTGCCACGGTGACCGCTTCCCATTAGGTGGGCCGTGTGCTTGTCTGCCACCTACGTAGTATAAAAAAATAATAGTATACTACGATTTTTAATTCTAGGCAAGAAAATGACAAGTGCAACTGTCATTGATACAAAAAAGGGTGACCCGCTACAATAGTGATGTTCGGCAATCAATAGACTAGACACTTTATCAGTGCATGAACCTCTTTGCTATTTATTCTCGCCTAGTACGTTACACGACGGAAATATTTTTTATAGAATTTTATCAGTTAAAGAACCTCAACGCAGTTTTATTTATCTTGCAATTTTTCCATATTTTCTCACCGTATAAACCTTCTCTGGACGTCCACGAATATTTCAAGACTAAAATTAGCCAAATCGGGTCATAGACCAGTGCCGATAGCTATGAAAATGGTAAAAAGTAAAAGAAATTTATAGTAGGATGAAACCTGTTGTAAAAGGAAGAGAATATAATAAAAATGATAGGAAAAATAAATTACGGGCGATCTGAGGTCGGGAAGTGGGGAGGGGGGTGAGTTTTAAGGGTAAAAACGGTTTATCTCGATTTCCGGCAAAACTACAAGTCCTATGGAAAAAAGTCAAATGACAAAGTTGTAGGTAATAAAGAGACCTACAACTTTTCATTTACACTTTTTTCACATAACCTCAAAATGTATGTGAAAAATTCAAATAATCAAGTTTTTGGTTTTTTATTTTTATCTTAAGCAAAACAAATTTGTTTTCCACGAAATTTGGTAAAAACTTAGCTTTTTATGTCCTAAAGATGCTGTAATTTTTTTGATTTGAAATACTCTTTTTTTCAGCTTATTTTGACTAAATATCGAAAAACCACCCTAATTTTCAATCGAAAATTCTCACGTCAAAATATCAGCTTTTTAAAAAAAGTCAAAGAGTTTTTTGTTTTTTGAAATCTTTTCTTTCTGATAATGTAAAAATATATATACATTGCTATGGTAAATGTTCTCAGAAAATGCAAAGAAGAAAAACTCGAATTCGAAATTAATATTTTTGTATTTAGTCATTTCCTCGCTGAGGTGGGATGAAAAGTTACATGTTGCACTATAATTTCATAGTTGCACTCGAGTGCAAAGATTTTTCACCTTGTGCACTTTTGATTCCCTCGCTAAAGCTCAGGGTTCTATTTTGTGAATCGCTCGCTGCGCTTCTGATTCAAATTAAGAACCCTTCGCTTGCTCGGTCATCAAAACTGAGCACGCGAAGGGTTCTAAAAATTGAACCCAGATCTTTAGCGAAGGAATCAAAAGTGCGCAAGGTGAAAAATCTTTGCACTCGAGTGTAACTATGAAGCTATAGTGCAACACGTAACTTTTCATCCCACCTCAGCGAGGAAATGACTAAATACAATAATCACAAAATAGAACCCTGAGCTTTAGCGAGGGTATCAAAAGTGCACAAGGTGAAAAATCTTTGCACTCGAGTGCAACCATGAAGTTATAGTGCAACTTGTAACTTCTCATCCCACCTCAGCGAGGAAATGACTAAATACAAAAATATTAATTTCGAATTCGAGTTTTTATTCTTTACATTTTCTGAGAACATTTACCATAGCAATGTATATATATTTTTACATCATCAGAGAGAAGAGATTTCAAAGAACAAAAAACTCTTTGACTTTTTTTAAAAAGCTGATATTTTGACGTGAGAATTTTCGATTGAAAATAAGGGTGGTTTTTCGATATTTAGTCAAAATAAGCTGAAAAAAAGAGTATTTCAAATCAAAAAAATTACAGCATCTTTAGGACATAAAAAGCTAAGTTTTTACCAAATTTCGTGGAAAACAAATTTGTTTTGCTTAAGATAAAAATAAAAAACCAAAAACTTGATTATTTGAATTTTTCACATACATTTTGAGGTTATGTGAAAAAAGTATAAATGAAAAGTTGTAGGTCTCTTTATTACCTACAACTTTGTCATTTAACTTTTTTCCATAGGACTTGTAGTTTTGCCGGAAATCGAGATAAACCGTTTTTACCCTTAAAACTCACCCCCCTCCCCACTTCCCGACCTCAGATCGCCCGTAATTTATTTTTCCTATCATTTTTATTATATTCTCTTCCTTTTACAACAGGTTTCATCCTACTATAAATTTATTTTGTCTCAAAGTCTATCGGCACTGGTCTATCAGCTGTTTTCTAGTTTTAGCGGACTAACGAACAGCAATTGATTTTTATATAGATTTAATTACTTACCGTGTATGTTTTCTGTTTAATTACCGTAAATTGCACATATTATTTTTATTTATATAAACGCGGTTTGATATTTAATAATAAGAATTATAATCTCGACTCACGACTAACTTATAATTGTAAAACTCGATTCAACCACATCACTATTTATTTGATACAGAAAACCTGCAACACTGGAAACGTAATTTTCTTGCCTAGAATTAAAAATCGTAGTATAGATACCTATCTATAATATAAAAATGAATCGCAAAATGTGTTGGTAAGCGCATAACTCACCAACGGCTCTACCGATTTCACTAATTCTTTTTTTGTTGTGTTTGTTATTATCGGGAGAAGGTTCTTACGAAAAAAAATAATAAAACAGTTGTACAGAAAATTTCAGAAAGTAACTTTTCTTTTTCTCATACAAACTTTTTCTATTATGTGAGAGAAGTTTATGTTTACGTTACGGGATTAGTATTTAGTAGTAGTAGGTAGTAGTAGGAATGGGAATGGGAATGAGAATAGGAATAGGAATGGGAATAGTAATGGGAATGGGAACGGGAACAGGAATGGGAACGGAATTGCACGCGGGTGGAAAATATGGCGGTACGAAGTTCGCCGAGACAGCTAGTGATATATAAAAGGAAGTCGTGTTCGGGACCTTTCGATCGTACGTAAGGCTGAACCATTAAGCTATCGATGCTTATTAAGTGGAACGCTAGTACATCTACGATCAAACTGACCTTCTTATTCTGGCAAATAACCAGGCTATGGATGTGTCATAAGAATGACACCTTTTACCTTTCTCGTCGTAGGTTCGCGAGGAATCTCAGTTCTCACTTGACCACGTAATGAATTCTTTGATCCTTTAGTTATCGAGGCATTGAGCCCCAGATGAAATATTTGGGGCTCGTGCTTGACGGCCGATGGGACTTCGGGGAGCATCTCCGAAGGCTGGCCCCCAAATTGAAGGGCACGGCTAACGCTCTGGCGAGGCTGTTGCCCAACATGAGGGGGCCGGATGACTCCTGCAGGAGGCTCTACGCGGGGATCGTGCGGTCCATGGCCCTGTACGGGTGCCCGATCTGGGCGGAGGCCCTGAATAGCCGTAACTGGCGCACGCTGCGAGCGCCACAGCGCGTTATGGCTGTCAGGGTCATCAGGGGGTACCGCACGATCTCCTTCGATGCGGCGAGTGTCCTTGCCGGGACTCCACCGTGGGACCTGGAGGCGAGAGCCCTTTCGCGCCTATATTGGTGGCGAAAGGAGGCGCAGGAGCGGGGAATGGACCCGGAGCCTCGAGTAATCGAGGCCGTCCACGCCCAGCTCCGCCGGGATACCGTGGTGGAGTGGAAGGACCGACTTGGGCAACCAAGCGCGGGGCACGCCGTTGTAGCGGCGGTAAGACCCGTCATGGAGGACTGGCTGGAGAGGCCTCACGGGGGCCTCTCGTACCGGCTGACGCAGGTGATCTCTGGTAAGGGGTGCTTCGGGGATCACTTGTGTCTGATTCGGAAGGAGCCAACGCCCGAGTGCCATCACTGCGATGCGGACGAGGACTCAGGGCTGCATACGCTGGCTGAGTGTCCGGCGTGGGAGGTGCCGCGACAGGCCCTCCTGGCAACCCTCGGGGTGGGAGTCCTCACACTGCCGGTGCTGATCGCAGCGATGGTGCAGAGTGCGGACGCGTGGTCGGCCGCCGCCTCCTTCTGCGAGCAAGTCATGCTCGAGAAGGAGGCGGCGGAAAGGGTTCGGGAGAGGCTGCACAGAGCTCTCCCGAACGGCGGCGGGCGCGGACGCCTAAGGCCTATCTAACGACCTCCGTCCTCCATGAGCGCTGGCCTGGGGGTGACGGGTGGAGCCGCCTGTCACCCTAGCAGAAGCAGGCCGAGGCGGCGGCGCGCGTAAGCGCGCTCCCCCTATTCCGGGGGCATGACGGGAACCACGCGGTTCCCAAACCCGAGGGGGCCATCTCGAATCCGGAGATGGCCCGGGTCAAGCCGGGTGCGAGGGAAATGCTCTTTGGGCCACCTTACACCCTGGCGTCAGAAGACCCTAGACGGCGTGCGGTTTTAGTCGGTAAGAGTCCGACATAACCTGCCCCGCTGGCCGCGGGGTGGGTATCCATGAGGATTTCCGCATGGAAAAAAAAAAAGGGGTATAAGTAGATGTTGGATGTAGCTCATAGAGATGTGGACTTACCTACCTATGCACATAATTAACATGGCAATTATACAAACATAGGCTTCAATCTACAACATTGCTAAGTCATAGCTCAGTGGCTATTTTAAATTCTTGAATGCATCACTGCTCGTCACTCTGGTGTTGGTGAGGTCATACGCACACACAAGCATCGAATGTCCGTGACAATAGTCTTCTGGCCCGCGTTACTTGGGTGCGCCGAAACTGTGTCCATTGTCCACCCACTGTGCTTACGTTAAATGGTTATTTATTATGAACATCATTGTTTAACCGCTACTGAAATTAAATTCCTCTCTATTGCTTGATAATGTTTTGCTATTTACAAACTTTGGCCGAATGTTTTAAATCTTGTAAACTGGATTAGATCCACTTCCTTTTAATAATAAAAGGAAGTGAATCTGAACCAACATGAAAAAATTGGACTCCAAAATTTTTTTGGCTTTGTTAGTTTTTCGCAAGAGGCTGCCGTCTCACACTTAACTCCGAGACTTCCCTCTCCCTTTACCAGAGCTTAGTCCGGTCGTGCACCGACTTGCAGGTGAGGTCAGCCTAAGCCCCGAATACCCTTAAACGAAAGAGTGGTATTTCTCTGCTCGAACCGGCCTTTGTTCTGTTAAACGCATGAGTCTACCACTTAATAAGCAAGCAAAAAATCCACTACAGTTTATTATTTCAAACAGTGACAACAGCGTTACCCTAGAAATCTGATATGAGTCCTTCACTGTCATTATCATTTCATACCAGTCTCCCTGTTTCAGTTGTTTTTGTCCTGCTTTTTTTCAAGACCTTAAGAATTTGATTGTGAAAGTATTTAGATAACAGCTGTTTGAGTTTCCTACGGCCGGCGCGGCGGCGCGCGGCGGCGCGAACAAAGATTTTTGTTTACGAATATATAACTATTATTTCTGTTTCTGTAAGTAATGCTTATGCCATGCTTATGCATTACTTACAAAAATATAAAAAAAAATTCAAAATTCAAAGATAAAATGTATGGGAATTGGTAGTGTCATATCATAATACTAGCTTCCGCCCGCGGCTTCGCCCGCGTGAAATTCGGTATTGCCACCAAGTCTATTTGAATGAAACGACTCTCCACTCGAATTTCCACTCCGTTGTTCACTCCACTCTCCACTCCACTCTCCACCTCCACTCTACTGTCCAATCCCCTCTCCCGACTCCACCCTACATTGCACTCTCCACTTCAATCTCCACTACACTCCACTCTCCACTCCACTTTCCACTCCACTCTCCACACCACTCCCCACTCCACTCTCCACACCACTCCCCACTCCGCTCCATTCCACTGGTCTCCACTCGTCTAGCCAAAACCTTTCGGATAAAAAGTACTAAACGGATTTTAGTGCGGTTTTCTTGGTCAGACCTAAAATTTGGAGATAAGACCAAAAGTTTTTTTTTCCTTATTTATTGGTTTCACCTTACACCATCTTTACAGCGTTCACATATGGCGACAGTGTGGACATCATATATTATCCCTTTATAACAGTACTTTTAGTTGTAATAATCGATATTTGAAAAAAAAACTTGGTTATGTTGACCACAAATATCTATTTTTTTGCAATCCTTGTCTGTTTGTTCGTGATGGACGCAAAAATTTTGATGTCGCCTTTTCATTAGAAAGGTCTTGGTTTTACATAAAATCTGCCGTATGTTTGATTGCATTTGGCTAAGTAGAACCGGGGATATGACCAAAAAACGATTACCAACCAATCGACTCCCACGGGCAGAGCCGCGGGTATTAGCTTGTATAAAAAGTAGCCTATATATTACTCCAGACTATAATCTATCTCTGTACCAAATTTCAACCCGATCTATTGAGCCGTTTTTACGTGAAAGAGTAACAAACATACATCCAGATATCCCGACTGATCGACTCTATGGGCGAAGCCGCGGGTATTAGCTTGTATAAAAATTAGCCTATATGTTATTTCACACTACACTCTATCTTGGCACCAAATTTCAGCCAGATCCATTCAGCCGTTTTTACGTGAAATAGCAACAAACATAATATTTGGACATTCCGACCGATCGACTTCGCGAACGGAGCCGCGGTATTAGCTTGTATAAAAAGTAGCCTATACCTATGTTATTCCAGACTATAATCTATCTCTGTACCAAATTTCAACCTGATCTATTCAGCCGTTTTTACGTGAAAGAGTAACAAACATACAGCCAGCAGCCAGATATCCCGACTGATCGACTCCATGGGCGAAGCCGCGGGTATTAGCTTGTATAAAAAGTAGCCTATTTGTTATTTCACACTACACTCTATCTCGGTACCAAATTTCAGCCAGATCCATTCAGCCGTTTTAACGTGAAATAGGAACAAACATAATATTTGGACATCCCGACCGATCGACTTTGGGAGCGGAGCCGCGGTATTAGCTTGTATAAAAAGTAGCCTATATGTTATTCCAGACTATAATCTATCTCTGTACCAAATTTCAACCCGATCTATTCAGCCGTTTTTGCGTGAAAGAGTAACAAACATACATCCAGACAGCCCGACTGATCTACTCCGTGGGTCGACTGATCGACTCCGTGAGCGGAGTCGCGGGTATTAGCTTGTATAAAAAGTAGCCTATATGTTATTCTACACTTTAATCTATCTTGTTACCAAATTTCAGTCAGATCTATTCAGCCGTTTTTACGTGAAAGAGTAACAAAGATATATCTAGAAATCCCAACCGATCGACTTTGCGAGCGGAGCCGCGGTATTAGCTTGTATAAAAAGTAGCCTATATGTTATTCCAGACTATAATCTATCTCTGTACCAAATTTTAGCCAGATCCATCAAGCCGTTTTTGTGTCGCAGAATAACAAACATACATCCAGACATCCAGACATCCAGACATCCAGACATACATTCTTACAAACTTTCGCGTTTATAATATTAGTAGGATTTTCAAAAAGTCGAGTGTCCCGCCGGAACGTGTTAAGTAAACACACCTTTATATATTGATTTGAATTATTTTATTCAATAGATTCCAGAGCCGTAAAGAAAGTAGTATAAAGACATTATAGTTATGTCAGCAAAGTTCGTAGTTATGTTGTCATCAACCAATTTCCTCATTAACATTATAATATTATTTGCTTAATAAATTACTTACGAATATTTTCATTAATAAAAAAATCATTTACAAGTAGGTAAATAGGTATATTGTCACTCTGTCTGTCATTGTGTGTTGTTGAATTGAGTAACGAAATAAAATGGTAGTTCATTCCATGTATAACAATATTATTGTTCTCAAAATAAAAAGTTAACTCCATAAATCCATACTAATATTATAAATGCGAAAGTAAACTCTATCTGTCTGTCTGTCTGTTACGCTTTCACGCCTGAACCGCTGAACCGATTTTGATGAAATTTGGTATAGGGGTAGATTAGATTGGACCTCGAGGCATAGGCATTGGCATAGCATAGGCATGTTTGGTCGGGATAACTGACATCCACGCGGGCGAAGCCGCGGGCACAAGCTAGTAAAATATAAAATCTGTCGCTAAATATGCCGATTTGTGTTCTAAACTGCATGTTTACTTGTTTAGTAACATGTAGATTACATACAAGTTATAGGTTTTTTAGATTGCGTAGGCAATAAGTAAAGTCTTACAACGAATGTGCAACAAAAATAATTAATGCAGGAACTTTTGAAAGTTCCTTTCTTTCTTTTTTTAGCATCGACTATAAAAAGAATCATATAAATCGGTCCAGAGATCACGGAGAAATCGAAGTTTCCAAAAAAAATACGCGTGGCAATTAAGACCTCCTTTTCTGAAGTCGCAGATTAAAAAAAGTTTTCTTTTATTTATGTTTAGACAACAATAAATTAAAGTAGTCAGCGCTAGTTTTTATTAGTAATACATCACAGACATCATCAAATGATTGATGTCTGAATGTCCTCGATCTATTTGATATAATTACGCCTAGGTACCTACTTCCACCAAACTTCTTTCATTCAATCTCTTAACGTGTCCGAACCGAACCATCTAGATGCATCAGTTCTCTATCTTGGTCACTGCAAGCTCTACCGTACCACGACGGCGACGCTACACTCCCTCGTCACGCTGTTTCTCATGTAGTTCATCAATGTCATTCCGGCTGTACTCTCAGACCTCTCAATCTCGATGTTCAGTTTACCCGTAGGTATGTTACTTCTGCCAAATTCAACATTCACTACCTATAGGAGTGGAAATCAGTAAGTACCTACTTATCTATATACATACCTTTTACTATACTCACTGCTCGTTAGATTTTATTGGACACCCAAAATCCAACTGAAATATAATTGATTTTGATTACGCAAGCCTAAACCAGCCTCCGCCCCTGTAGTTACGGATCTTGCGATCCACTGGAAAGCTAGAACCGTATCCGTTGATCAGTGGCTGTTCCAGCACGCGGGTACACTGTGAAAATCTTGTTTTTTTTTACATTAGCGATAAAACAAATAAGCAATTGGCGGACGTATTGCATGTGACATCGATATCTAATACCTACGTATGTAATCCGAAACCGGCGGGCTTGCACGAAAGGTTTAATGAGAGATAGAAGCTAATGGCGGACTGTTGTCTCTGGCTGCCTTCCCCGGCCCCGGAGGGAAAAAGGCGTGAGCATTTATGTAGTCCTATTTCTCACCAAAATCTTATCATGTCACATTGTTTGTGATTTCATAAATGGTTTACTTCCCCGGGTTGAAAGCTTCTAATTCAAGCGGGTAATTGCATTATAACTATTGTGAACACATATTCTGTCCCTCAGAGCGTATTTTTTTATACAGCTAAGCATGGATTTGTCCGGTAAATATAAAGCAGCTGAGGTTTGAGAGTTCCAAAACCTCTCGGTCTAGTTTTACGCCTGTTCCTTCTTCTATGGTTAACAATTGAAATCCACCGACGACTTGCGGTACGTACCTGTATTATTTAGACTTGTTTCCAATCATAAATAATGCGCCTGGTCTGTACCATCCCTGCATTTTTTTGCATTAGGAACAAAATGTAGGTAATTTTTAATAGCCGATTAGTATCTATTTGATTTAATATGATCTCCGTTTAGAAGTATTAGACGACAGTGTTATGATAAACTTCATGTTGTATTTTTACGAGTGATTTAACGTACTGGCGGAAGAACTAATGAATGCTCACTTCAGGATACGCTTAGTGTAATTTCTAAATATAATCGCCTTAGCAAATTAATGCTTATATTACTGTATAAACCTACTATATATTATGGTGTCCTATGTACATTTATACACAGAATAGCATAACGCTATTCTGTGTTGTTAAAAACCAATTCGGTAACTGAAACCCGTCTGTACCAGTGTCCGACTAATATGAACGCCGTGTTCAGGAATTCACGTTACGGCTGGTCTGGTGGTCGGGAAGCTATAGCACAGAATATACAATATAATAGTGGCAATAGTAGGTATCTATTGCTGCTGCTATTTCAAAAGTTGCTGGTTGCTGGTCTTTCATTTTATAAATGTGAGTGTTTTTTTTAGTGTTTCTGGAAGCGGTATTTTACTTAAAAACGAGATCACTTTAGTTACGCCCTGTATCCATTATTCGTTGTATTTGCGTTGGTGAGCTGAATAGGATCATCAGCGTTCCCTAATTAAGGACTGTACCGTCAATAGTGTAATTTAACCTTCCAGTGTTGGTATACGTTTAGGTATAACAACTTCTTACAAATTATATACTTCTAACGCCTCTCATTTAGGTACCTCACTACTTCTTCTGCTAAGAACTTCCCAAGTATTCTTGAAGCAATGACAATAAAACCACGCTTGAAGCTTTGTGGGGATTAGTCCCTTTAAAAAGCTTTTCAATGTTATTTTCTGTGTTGCAAAACATAGGTATAAGATTAAGTCACCTGGTTGTGGTGTGCACTCTTGCCATCATTTGATCTGGTATGAAATGGTGGAATTTATAGACCCCACCAAAACTTCGCTTTAGCCCGAAATCATCATCGAATTTCGGATCCCGAGGTCCACTATGTTGCACTTATTATGGTTTGTAGTCTGAGAACTCCGGGCGGGAAGCCTGTGCTAGGGTCTTCTCAGGTGATCGGCTGGTGTACAAATTAGTAGTGTACTTAGCTTAGGCCCCAAAGATGTTAAAAGATAAATATAGGTACACACGTATTATACACACTTATAAACTAGCAGTGACAGGAGCGAAAATATATCTCCGATGCCTGGAACGAATAAATTGTGAAGAATCCAATGACCCCAAACCAATTAGACTGTCGCAATGGGCCAGTGATGAATACTACGGCTGCTGGGCATGAGGTTTCGGGTTCAATTTCCAGATTCAGTAAGGTGTCATTGGTTTTTCCGACAAAAGTGCACGGTTAACCTCCGTCCATTTATTCCGGGGCGATGATAAAAATAGTCATTATTATTATTTTAAACCCTAAAGTTGGACGAATGGACGAATGGATGAATATTTGTTTGAGGTACAATCACGCCAGAACGGCTGAACGGATTAGGATGGAATGTGGCCTCAAGATAGATTATACTCGTAGTTTGAAATAGCAAAATATACTTTTTACACTGGAAATAGGTGCCATGTGGAAACGGGGTCACTTTTTCACACGGGCTGAGCCACGGGCAACAGCTAGTTCTAAATACTCGTATCCTTGAGTTTTATAAACAGGTGAAAGATTATACATTCACTTAACATAATATTATTACGGTTCTCAGATGCCAATTCTTGCGAAAACACACACACGTATTTCGTCGAGTTTATGGACTTGATATTTCTGATTGCGAAATCACTTAGGTTGCACATACAAACAAAATTGCATATTATGTCATTAAAATTGTACTTCAATCGTCATAATATTATTCATGCGTGTCATATATTATGATATGCATATTGTATCGTATTAGGTATACCGTACACTTTGCCGTAGCTATGAGATGCGGCTTGTGAGGAAGTGTGGAAGCAACAATCCAGTTATGTATTAGTGTGGTTAAGAATCGTTTATCTGTCCTGCTTTGTGGATGAACAGTTTTTTAAAAGTACCTATATCGCCCCCTTCAATGATGAGCGGCGTTCAATTATTGTTGTGTTATAATATGACCTCTCTATACAGGGTACATTATTATCGATACCTACCGAGGGACGACAGGCACAAGCCCAATGTATTTCGCCCGGAAACAACCGATACAAGCATTTGTTCGTACAACGTGGTACCTATCTATAAGCACGTTATGGTAGGTTCATTGCAGAAACGTTGTATGTACCTATACCACAGAATATATAATGGTACTGACGCAATTAAATGCTCGCTGCGAATGTTAACATTACTCCCTTGAATGCCGGCCAGTACCCACTCGACATGCCTATTTATCAGTAATCCTGTCATAATACGAGTAAGTATGACGTGTTGAGCTTGGCTGGCAAACCTCGTTTATTCGGCCTCTGGTCATCCGAACCTCCGCGTTATCCGAGCACTTTTCATTAATTACGTTCGGTGAGGAGAAGCCCAAGGAGGCTTCAGCACATAAAATAAAAAACAAATGAATGTGGTGTTTTTCCCACCGGCACTAACCCGGTAACTTTGGTGTGTCGACTGTTTAGCAGGTAATAATTTTATCTTCTTCGAGAAAAGATTTCAAAATGATGACACTGTGTATAAATGTCGATGTTTATAACGTCGCTTTATAAAATGAACCAAAACTACATGAGTAAAGATAAGTACCATAGCTATTCATGTGCCAAAACGTTTGATTTGATTGAGTTCTAAATTTGAACGGTAAACTCTGTCTTTATTAGTACAAGATGCGTTATAAGAAATATCATAGGTACTCTCATCTGTTATTTGTTAGTGATAAGAAATAAATGATAAATTATATTCATATAATTAAACATTTAAACATAAATATTGCGAATAGGTTGCCTAGTTACATCGCGCCCGAACAATATAATTTAATTATCGAGATTTGCCTTGTGGAAAACATACAACATAATTGAAGATGCGCAAGTATACTTAGTTTTATCTATAGCTATAGCTAATAGACCGCATCTATAGCTATAGTGGAGTCAATTTAATAGGCCACATTTGACAATTCATCAAAATTCATCGCAACCTTGTAACGGCCCGCCGCGGTGGGCATCAAATTATATATTTTTCATTTTGTTAGAACTGCACAATTGCTTAACTTTTTTCAATTACTATTACATATTTATTGTAATAATGACAGATACAAGTAATTTTACGTTTTGCTTTCACCAATAAACCATTCTAAACATAATAAACAATTTCTGATCTAAAGAACTGAACGTCATTACCTTGTCATTACAATGTTGTGTCAGTTAATCCTTTTTCTTTTTAAACACTAGGCATGTTACTCTAAAAATCGAAAGCTGATAAGTAGAATCGAATACAATGATTACTTGTGAAGAAATATCATCATAAAATTAATAACCACGTTGTGACAAAAAATTTACTGATTGCATTTTTTGCATTAGTATCGATCACCAATCATCCCCCAATAGTTATTTTGTAAATATATTCAATAAACAGAATTGACCTCTCTACAGTTTTATTACAAGTATAGATCATGGTACTTGTCTTATTTGCTCCTTAAATTTACGAAAGAAAAAATAATAATGAGACAGGGATTCACCTGAGGATTTTAAAAATTCACATAATCTTTCAAATCCGTTTCGATTCATTCGTTTTAATCGACCTTATTTAACAGGTCACCTCATTATGAATATAAAACTGACAAACGTCAAATGTGACCTAAATTGACTCTACTATAAGTATACAAATGCTTCTTCGATATATATTATGTTGTACGGTTTCCGGGAGACATCAATTAATAATTTTTTTTTTTTTTTAATAAATAAATATTCTACGACATTTAATATTATCCGGGTGCGATGTAACCTTTATGTTTTCAATTTTGTTGGGTAACTTGGCTATATTCTTTGAACTAGTAGTTTTTAAATAATCAATAAAAGAAGTACCTACTTAGATTAAAGAAATGCAATTAATAATTTTATTATTTAATATTGTTCGGGCGCAATTAAGCTAGGCAATCTATTTGCAGTTTGTTTATTTGAATATTATCTATCATCTATTTCTTATCACTAATAAATACCAGATGAGGGTACCTACATACCTACCTATATATTTATTTTCTTATACCGGATCTTAGCCTACCTATATCTACTATCATCATAGAATAGATAATAGTACCTACTGCTAAGGGTGTCATTAAATCACATTAGTTTATTCTGTGTGGACAATTTCTCCTTCACGTAATGGATCCATATTTTGTCTGGTCGACCTCTGGTATTTAAGCCCTTGATGGACCTGACCTTGGACCTTATAACATTACTCTCATATCTAGCCACCAACATATTTATCATGCCATTTCTTTTTCTCATTATGTAAGTTAATTATTTGCTCAATGGGATCATTGAGCAAATTAAACGAAAAATTAAGCCAATTTGATTTATTTAATTTCATTTAATTAATAATATTTATCTCGTTCTTGTATTGTTCTTTATTTTTATTTTTATTTATCTAATTCATTGAATGATCTCATGTTGATAAATTGATTGTGTAATTTGCATATTTGATTCTGAATATTTAATGATAAATTTACAAATTGTATAATTTTAATAAGTTTTTATGTAGGTATATTGGAACGATGTGACAGTTTTAATTATATATAAGCGAACCTCCTTTTACTTATATAATATCATTGTAAGCGGACATCTACAAGAACATTAGAAATTTCCTTGTACTTAGCTGGACGATTCATTGGCCTTCAGCGGTTGTCTCCAGGATTTTTGAATCTCGGCCATGTAGTCATCTCTCTCGCACACTGCCTAAAATTGCCATGATGCGTTAAAATTTCCCAATCCAAACCTGTCAAAGTCAAATTTACGCAAAGGCTGAGTTCTTCGGAGCTTCGTTTTGATTCTAGTTGAGCTTTATGAAAATTCACAGAACACCTTACATATCAATTATTATTAATTGAATAATATTTATAGAAATTAATAAACAAAATGACACATATTCGCTTCTTAGATTATGAGTGACAGCCATTTTAATAAAGGAGCAACACTGTTCACCAAAAATATGTAAGGTGACCAACCATCCGTATTTTGCGGGATAGTCTCCTACTAGAAGCGCCTGCATTGCAATAAATACATAGCATAGTCCCACAAAAAGTCAAATGCTTTCCGCACGTTTACAATATCCATCATAATATATTATAATATTAACTGTAGAGAGGTCAATTCTGTACATCCATACTAAATTATTATAAATGCGAAAGTAACTCTGTCTGTCTGTCTGTTACGCTTTCACGCCTGAACCGCTGAACCGATTTTGATGAAACTTGGTATAGGAGTAGATTAGACCTCGAGAATGAACATAGGCTATGTTTGGTCGCGATAATCGACATCCACGCGGGCGGAGCCGCGGGCAACAGCTAGTTGAATATATTTACAAAATAGCTACATATTGGGGAATAATTGGTGATCGATACTAATGCAAAAAATGCAATCAGTAATTTTTTTGTCTTTCTGTCTACTAGGATATAATCATTCCTCGTGACCAAATCAGTTTGGCAATCTAGTTTGTCCACTACTAACAGTGGAGTCAATTTAATAGGTCACTGTGATGTATTGAATTAAAGATAACTAGCGCCATCTAGCGCACAGCAGCGCCGAGGTTACTTGCGATCATTTATTGAGTCGGCGGTCACTTGCCGTTCGAACGTCGGACCGAGAGCACTGCTGTGTGCGTGCGACTATAATACGTATTTGTTGTGTTATTTATTTACCCCAAATAATACCTATAAAAAATATAGGACACCACAGTCACATTTTGACAATTCATCAAAATTCAACAACGCAACCTTGTAACAGCGCGGCGCGGTGGGCATCAAATAATATATTTTTCGTTTTGTTATAACTGCACAATTGCTTAACTTTTTTCAATTACGATTACATATTTATTGTAATAATGACAGATGCGAGTAAATTTACGTTTTGCTTTCACTAATAAACCATTCTAAACATAATAAACAATTTCTGATCTAAAGAACTGAACGTCATTACAATGTTGTGTCAATTAACCCTTTTTCTTTTTAAACATTAAGGATGTTACCTACTCTAAAAATCGAAAGCTGATAAGTAGAATCGAATGCAATGATTACTTGTGAAGAAATATCACCATAAAATTAATAACCACGTTGTGATTATAATCAAACATAATTATACAGGGTGTATTTTTGAAACGGGGCAGTAAGGGCAAGTACCTTAACCGTTGCAGTTACAGCAAAACGTTCATAGAAGACCTTCCCTAACTTTTTGACATATTTTGAACTGCATTCACAGATTTTGTAAAAAACTTACAGTTGGCAAAAAAAATGCAAAAAGTCCAAAAAATTTTTTTTTATGCCAATCGATTCTATTTCATGTGGGGATCAAAAAACTCTATGAAACCATTTTAGCTTTCAGTACTAGGAAAGACAGAAATCGCCAAAAACGTTTCCCATACATTTCGGCAACAGAAACAAATTTCTACGATGGTCTAACTTTTTGTTATGGCCAGGAAGTGGGTAGAATTGACTGTAAAGTAAATAAAAAGAATTTTTACCCTCAAATTTCGAATTTGATTCGAAAAAAACGAGATGGACGAATGGCCCTGTCGGAATTGCGAAAAGTTCATTTTCAACAAGATGGTGCTCCGCCACATAACAGTCACCTTTCACGTTCCAATTTGAGCCGCCTATTCGGTACACAGTGGATAGGTACACATGGTCCAACACAGTGGCCACCTCGTAGCCCCGATCTAACACCACTTTATTTTTTTTTATGGGGCTTCGTGAAAAACGAGGTGTATAAGACGACGTACGCCAGTGTTCAAGAGCTCAAGGATGCATTAATGACCATTTTACGTAATTTTCATCCCAGAACATTATTAGCCGCCATTCGTTCAGTGCAAAAAAGGATAGACTTATGTATTCGTGAAAATGGCAATCATTTTGAGCAATTTATTTCATAAACCAATTTCTTAAATGTTTAAATGATTTTTTTTATTTAAAAAAGTTCAAAATTTTACCTGACCTATGAGTTTCGAGTTGATTTATCATATTTCCGTACGAAATGTATGGGAAACGTTTTTGGCGATTTCTGTCTTTTCTAGTACTGAAAGCTAAAATGGTCCCATAGAGTTTTTTGATCCCCACATGAAATAGAATCGATTGGCATAAAAAAAAAAATTTTTGAACTTTTTGCATTTTTTTTGCTAACTGTAAGTTTTTTACAAAATCTGTGAATGCAGTTCAAAATGTACCAAAAAGTTAGGGAAGGTCTTTTAAGAACGTTTTGCTGTAACTACAACGGTTAAGGTACTTGCCCTTACTGCCCCGTTTCAAAAATACACCCTGTATTTATTATTCTTTTAATCCATTCGTGCGCATACAGACAGACAGAAAGACAAAAAAATTACTGATTGCATTTTTTGCATTAGTATCGATCACCAATCATCTCCCAATAGTTATTTTGTAAATATATGCAATGAACAGAATTGACCTCTCTACGGTTTTATTATAAGTATAGATCATGTATTTGTCTTATTTTGCTACTTAAATTTACGAAAGAAAAAATAATAATGGGACAGGGATTCACCTGAGGATTTTTAAAATTCACATTATCTTTCAAGTCCGTATCGATTCATTCGTTTTAATCGAACTTTTTTAACAGGTCACCTCATTATGAATATAAAACTGACAAACGTCAAATGTTACCTATTAATGTGACGCTACTATTATATAGGAAACACCCTTTTGTTGCTACTCTGTCGCATTGGGTTTGCCTGTAATGACACCGTATAGGTATATAAAATAAATAAATATATGTATTCCTTCATTTAATGTCAATAATTTATTTTGTTGTTACATGCTTAGGTACATAAGTACCTAAGTCTCAATTAATAAATATATAAGTTACAAAATTACTGTTTTCATCTTTAATACCTTTTAAATATAGTAAAATAACCTTTTCAATAAATTGGGCCTCTATAATATTAGCAAATAATGGAAACGTAGATAAGTACTATTTATTTTCATGAGCATAGACGTAAACTACATCATATATCCCAACCTTGCAATTAAACATGGTCACCGCAAAGAAAGGTACACAACCCAACCAACTAGATGGAGACACTGCAATGTATGTCCTTGCAGTATCCATTGGTTGTAATATCCTTGGCATTCTACTACTCGTATGATGACTGTTATTTTGATATAAAAAAGAGTTTCACTGTCTGTCAAATAGTAGGGACGCCTAAGACACAGGACTTGTTCCTATTATATAATCGCTGAAAGAATGCGTACCGTCACATCTATATACAAAAAAAAACAAATATATTTAAAAATATAAAAAATAGTGGCCACCGGCATCGGGTACAGGGACCAAGCTGCCGGTGGTTAGGGCTCCAGAGATAGAAACCTCCTCACAATGCGTGCCGTGTCAAGTAGGACTGCCTTCTGCATCAGTCCTTTAACCCAGCCACCCAACGTGAGCCTCTTCAGGTGTAGGTCGAGGCTCTTGGCAATCAGTCCGTGGACTGATACAAGTATCGGGACAATGATCGCCGAATCCACATCCCACATGTCGACAACCTCATGAGCTAAATCCAAAGACTTAATTTGTTTATCTTTTTCAGCTTTCATGAGGTTCTCGTCATGAGGGATGGTGATATCGACAATCATAGCAAGCCTCTCTAATCGATCTATTACCACTATGTCAGGCTTATTGGCGAAAATAGTCCTGTCAGTGATAAAAGATCGATCCCAGTATAATGTGACACGACCATTTTCGAGACTGGGGTCGGGCGCATACTTGTAGTATGGCACCTCTGCAGATACAAGATTGTATTTAAGGGCAAGTTGCTGATGTACTATCTTGGTCACTTGATTGTGATATTATTATTATTATCTTCTAATACTTAGGTACCATACGTCTCATAATCGCTATTCGAGCATCAATGCTTATATTCAAAGTTTTGGAGCCCGGAGTCTGGTTTCTTATTCCTACTTTTTTTATTATAGTCGATAGGCCCGCGTTTTACCACTATGTCACCTGATGGTACGTGAAGATGTGGTCGATGGAGTATTCTTGCCTAGAAGCAACCTATTCACTATTGGTTTAGTTTATTCTGCCTTCTATCACGCCAACCCCAAGGGATAGCCTGTACCAAATCTTCGTCCATCAATCAGCACTGGTATCAAACCCATATTCGAATATTGAAATTAGACGAACATTCGAAGTGGATAATATCCTTAAAATAGTTAAAGAGGATGTGCACGTGCTAGCGTCTGCATTTGTTCTTGTAATCGCGGAAGTTTGAAAACAACAAACATGTCGAAGCCAACCAGGAATAGATTGTATTACTACAATCTCGCCAAATGTCGCCAGTTTATCATTCATATTAAATTTCTAACTAGCTGTGCCCGCGAATTCGTCCACGTGGACTATAACTGGGTTTTATTATTTTACAGAGGCTCATTGTTTTTCTGAAATAAATGTAGCCCATGTGACGCTTTATAATACTTATTAGCTATCTACTAGTGAAGGTCTATTCAAAGACAACGGCGCAGTCATTTCAAAGATTTCCTAATTTCAAATAGACAGCTGCAGGAAAGATAAACAAAGTTTTTAAAAATGTTTTTTTTTTTGTTGTACCGCTTATATTAAGTACTAGCTGTACCCCGCGGCTTCGGCCGTGGCATTATTTCGTCCCCGTGGCAGGATAAAAATTATCCTACGCCCGTCTCCTAGTTTTAAGCTACTTCCCCATCAATTTTCATCCAAATATGTCCAGCTTTTCACGCGTAATGCCTTGAGTGCCGCGACTAAGGAAAATAGGGATTCATTTTTACCCAACTGCCGAAGAAAGGAGGGTAATGTTTTTATATATTACTTATATAGATATTGAAAAACTGAAATACAACCGAAAACAGACACTTAAATTTTCTATATTTGTATAGATAGTTATCTTATACGATATCTTGTGATGTGTCACAACAACAATCAGCACTATTTACCTATTCTGTGCCGCGCCTCCTTTCAGCAACAGCGTGCCTGCCTATATAAATAAAATCCATCATTTTCTTTAACACACTTGTATTTAACTTCTGTTAGGTACCGTATCCGCAATTAACTAGGTATGCGTGTAAGCAAATCTTACTAGTAGAATACAATTTAGTTAACGTCTAATTGGGTAGATATCTACTTTGCTATAAGTAGTTAAAATAAATTATTGTTATTCATCTGAGCTTGATAACATAATATGAATAGGAATAGATCTGTAAAAATTACGACCGTTCGTAATTTATCACTATTGGAATGAAGTTCCTTATTATTGCGCGTTGCGAAAGGGGGCTAGACGGGAAAAATTGGGACCAAAAATTTGAACGACACTTTTAAGACAAAAAGTTGTGCTACTGTGAAAAATAAGTACCTAAGTACTACCTACCTTGAAAATCAAAATCCGCGCGGAGTAGCTATCTGTAATGAAAGCGGCAATCACGAATACGGCCCGCATTCATGATTCCCTACCAACTTTAGATTGAGTATGTATCAAATATCCGTCAAAACTTCAGCATAGTAGGTTTCTAACTAACACGCTTATGTCTATCCCGGCGGAGATAAGTAGATAGGTATAGGTACACGAGATTATGTGTACGAAACTTTATTCTAAGCAGTACCTAGTCACTTTTATATTCAATAGAGGTGAAGGTTGTCTAATGCGATTAAACAAATCACAAAGTTATTCCGGTCGCCGAATAAGGTCAATCTCGATATATAACACCAACCTTTTGGAAAGCAGGCCATTGCAAAATACATTTCCTACCTACCTACGTTGGACTTTTTTGAAATACGTGTTTCTTTAACCAACTTCACCTGGTAGGTAGTTGGTACTGTTGGTAAGTAGTAGGTAGTAGGATCTCTTGATCAAAGGACTACTATGAGGAGTTCTGGTGGCGGTTTTCCTCTCGGGGTTGTGAGTTCAGGCCGTATATGAAGCTGACGAGTAGTAATGGTATAAAATGAGGTTTTGGACACATTGTGTCTCTCTAGACTCATAATAATATCTAACATTCAGGAATAGACCGCCAACGTTTAGCTTATTAGCAACGGTGTGCTGAGCAGTGAAACATCTAGTAACCAGCCGTCTGTGCTGTAAATTTAACAACAAAATAATACTCACTTAAATTTACAGTTTTAATAGATTAGAGCCTTGTACATTCTTCTAAGCATTGAGATTATGTATGAGTTAAGAAAAAACGGGTACCTAGGTATCTAGGTAACCGTTGAATATTATTAGAAAATTTAATCTGTTAACTAAATATTCTGTTTGGAAAACATTAGGTAGGCACTTTTATTATCGTTCATAACAATCACAAAATGAGTACACTACACACAACTATGATGGTAATACTAGCAGAATAGCGAAATACTATAATACCTATATAGTATCCTTCCATCGACAGCGGTCGTATAATAATTCATTATTAAAAATGATAAGGGAATGCCATCTGGGTCCAGTCAGTGTTAATTTCATAGTACGTAATATATTTATTCGAAAGAGGCACAATAACAAGTAAGAAATGAAGTTACATCATAAAATCGAAGTTCTTGGTTTTTTTATGTGAACTGTAATCTATATACATATAATAAAATGGTAGGAAAGTCAAAACTGTACATTGAATATTTTTTTAAAAGAATACTTGGAGTGTGATCTACAATCGATACCGAAGCCAAAAATATAGTTTTTAGAATTTTTGTCTGTTTGTCTGTTTGTCTGTATGTATGTCCGGGATAAACTCAAAAAGTACTGCATGGATTTACTTCAAATTTGGCAAGAATATTATTAGGAAGTCGGGTCAACACATAGGCTACTTATTATCACGCTCTCACCTACGGGGAACGAGCAGTGAACGTTTATATCTTCAACGCATTCTGTAACAACGTGTAATCCAAACACGCATATTTGAATGGTGTTATTATGTTAAAAACATGCTATAAGCTAGCTTCATACTATAAGTAACTTGACCGATAAATTATACAATAAAAAACAAACTTAATTTTGCGGTTCAATCCGTAGACCCGATTACTGCACCAACCGCAAATAATAAGTTTGTCGTAGGTTACGTCAATAAAACTGTAGAGAGGTAAATTCTGTACATTGAAATATTTACAAAATAACTATTCGGGGATGATTGGTGATCAATACCAATGGTAAAAATGCAATCAGTAATTTTTTTTGTCTTTTTGTCTGTCTGTCTATCTGTATACATTTCCATGCATGCATGGGTAAAAAACTACTGGAGGGATTTTGATCAAACTTGATACGGTTTATTATAGTTCATACTTCTGAACAACATAATAATATCAACCCATTTATGTCCCACTGCTGGGCACAGGTCTCCTCTCCTATAACGACAGAGCTAAGAGGGTTTAGACTTTAATGCACACACGCTGGCCTAATGGGGTTTGGTGGATCGAACATGTCCTAGAATAAATTCGAAGGAAGGGTTTCCTCACGATGTTTTTCCTTCACCGCCAGCAGATGGTAAATCATGTGATTAGCACATATAAATTCCACAAAGTGAAATTCACATTGGTACTATCCGGCCGGATTCGAACTCGATACCTCTGAGCAGAGGCCGCGTCCTTATCCATTCAGCTACCATCACTTACAGGACAACATAATTATAGGCTACTTTTTGTACAAAGCCGGGGTGCGAGGGAAATGCTCTAATAGGCCCCCTAACGGAAATTCTCATGGATACCCACCCCGCGGCCAGCGGGGTCAAGTCGGGGTGCAAGGGAAATGCTCTATGGGCCATCTTAAACCCTGGCGTCAGAAGACCCTAGATGGCGTGCGGTTTTAGTCGGTAAAAGTCCGACACAACCTGCCCCGCTGGCCGCAGGGTAGGTATCCATAAGGATTTCCGCACGGAAAAAAGGCTATTTTTTATATAAGCTGATACCCGCGACTCCGCCCGCGCGTCAAGGTTTAAGGTAGTTCATCATTTTTTAGTTATATCTCCAGTTCTATTTAGCCAATTACAACCAAACATAGGGTAAATTTTAAGTCTAAGCAAGAACTTTCTAATAAAAAAAAACCTCATCAAAATACATTTAGTAGTTTTTACGTCCATCACGATTATCGGCTTTTGATGGGGTCTTTTTATTAGGAAGGTATTGGTTAGACGAGTGGAGTGAAGAGTAGAATGGAGAATGGAGAGTGGAGGAGTGAGTGGCGTGGAGAGTTGTTTTATTAAAATAGACTTCGTGGCGATACCGACCTCCACGCGGGCGAAGCCGCGGGCGGAAGCTAGTAATTTAATATGCGAAATGGAAAATGAATATTTGCACTTAGTGGGTTTCATATCCGTGGCTGCCTTCAGTCTCACCCTTTTCTTTTTTCGTGTGGAAATCGTTTTTCCTTGGAGAAACTTTACAGGGTGTATGATAGATCCGGAGATCCCCAATAATAACTTGTAACTAAAACCGAAGGTGAAGTTTAGAATTCCACAATTTCATTTATTTTACGCATGCCTTAGAACTAGGTAGGTCCTCAGATGATATCAGTCTATTTCACAGACGTAGTTTCTCTATTGATATAATATTGACCTCCATTCTTCAACAAGTGTTGAACCGTATGTGGAGGTATGATATTCACTCATTAAGTTGGGTGTCACACGTGTTGTACTTAGTAACAGTTTAATTAGCTTTTTTTTTTCAAACACGATCCCAGAACTTGTTATTGACTTTGCGGCATACCGCCTAACAACGTTTCGCTAGGCATTCTCTCCCTTACAGTCGGGCACGTTGGTGCCATAAACTTATGATTTTTAGTGCATGGACTGATAAAAAGTAGTTACTCTTACTGAGTGCTTAAAAATAATGAAAGAAAGGATATTTCAAGTCAAAGATCTTGTTCTAGACCCCTGATGTTGCAATCGTTCGGTAATATAAAGATGACCACTTGAGATTTCGTTTACCTACTAGGTACCTAGCTGAATGATATTAAATACTCAAGGCCGCATTTTTCAATCGCTAACACAAAGCTAAAGTAACAATGTTTGTGTAGTAAGTAGGTACCTAATTACAAAATGTGTCAACAAGTTGTGTCGCAGACACAATAACTCCATTAATTCAATCAGTCAGATATAAATTAAAAGCTAACGATATCATTATTAGTCGACGATGACGCAGACTAATGGGATCATTCACATACTAACAACAATGGGTTACGTAATGTTTTCATTTGATCGTTTGTGGACAAAGTGAAAAATTCCGTCATTGTAGTGAAAGTTAACTTTAGAACACGGTTACATGGCGTATCATCATTGCCAGCGTAAGCAGCACCTAGTACCTATGACGCACAGACTCCTTCAACAACATTTAGTATACGAATGACGTCGTGACGATACGATAACACACTTCGCTACTTTATATATAGGTATATATTATTATCTTTTCTAACAGTTGGATATTGGCAGTATTGGCTAATAGACCAGTGCAGATAGACTTTGAGACAAAATAAATTTATAGTAGGATGAAACCTGTTGTAAAAGGAAGAGAATATAATAAAAATGATAGGAAAAATAAATTACGGGCGATCTGAGGTCGGGAAGTGGGGAGGGGGGTGAGTTTTAAGGGTAAAAACGGTTTATCTCGATTTCCGGCAAAACTACAAGTCCTATGGAAAAAAGTTAAATGACAAAGTTGTAGGTAATAAAGAGACCTATAACTTTTCATTTACACTTTTTTCACATAACCTCAAAATGTATGTGAAAAATTCAAATAATCAAGTTTTTGGTTTTTTATTTTTATGTTAAGCAAAACAAATTTGTTTTCCACGAAATTTGGTGAAAACTTAGCTTTTTATGTCCCACATACACTGTAATTTTTTTGATTTGAAATACTCTTTTTTCAGCTTATTTTGACTAAATATCGAAAAACCACCCTAATTTTCAATCGAAAATTCTCACGTCAAAATATCAGCTTTTTAAAAAAAGTCAAAGAGTTTTTTGTTCTTTGAAATCTCTTCTTTCTGATGATGTAAAAATATATATACATTGCTATGGTAAATGTTCTCAGAAAATGTAAAGAATAAAAACTCGAATTCGAAATTAATATTTTTGTATTTAGTCATTTCCTCGCTGAGGTGGGATGAGAAGTTACAAGTTGCACTATAACTTCATGGTTGCACTCGAGTGCAAAGATTTTTCACCTTGTGCACTTTTGATACCCTCGCTAAAGCTCAGGGTTCTATTTTGTGATTATTGTATTTAGTCATTTCCTCGCTGAGGTGGGATGAAAAGTTACGTGTTGCACTATAGCTTCATAGTTACACTCGAGTGCAAAGATTTTTCACCTTGCGCACTTTTGATTCCCTCGCTAAAGATCTGGGTTCAATTTTTAGAACCCTTCGCATGCTCAGTTTTGATGACCGAGCAAGCGAAGGGTTCTTAATTTGAATCACGAGCGCAGCGAGCGATTCACAAAATAGAACCCTGAGCTTTAGCGAGGAAATCAAAAGTGCACAAGGTGAAAAATCTTTGCACTCGAGTGCAACCATGAAGTTATAGTGCAACATGTAACTTTTCATCCCACCTCAGCGAGGAAATAACTAAATACAAAAATATTAATTTCGAAATCGAGTTTTTCTTCTTTGCATTTTCTGAGAACATTTACCATAGCAATGTATATATATTTTTACATTATCAGAAAGAAGAGATTTCAAAGAACAAAAAACTCTTTGACCTTTTTTAAAAAGCTGATATTTTGACGTGAGAATTTTCGATTGAAAATTAGGGTGGTTTTTCGATATTTAGTCAAAATAAGCTGAAAAAAAGAGTATTTCAAATCAAAAAAATTACAGTGTATGTGGGACATAAAAAGCTAAGTTTTCACTAAATTTCGTGGAAAACAAATTTGTTTTGCTTAAGATAAAAATAAAAAACCAAAAACTTGATTATTTGAATTTTTCACATACATTTTGAGGTTATGTGAAAAAAGTGTAAATGAAAAGTTGTAGGTCTCTTTATTACCTACAACTTTGTCATTTAACTTTTTTCCATAGGACTTGTAGTTTTGCCGGAAATCGAGATAAACCGTTTTTACCCTTAAAACTCACCCCCCTCCCCACTTCCCGACCTCAGATCGCCCGTAATTTATTTTTCCTATCATTTTTATTATATTCTCTTCCTTCTACAACAGGTTTCATCCTACTATAAATTTCTTTTACTTTTTACCATTTTCATAGCTATCGGCACTGGTCTATAAGAACAAGGAAATTTCTAATGTTCTTGATTGGCACACATAAAATAATATTCTGTGGTTGTGCTAGGTAGTAATATTAGTTTTCGATAATTATTTCGGTGTTTCTTCAGTTTCACAGGTTTCACTTGTCCATACGCGATACGAGCAAGTTATTAACGTGACGACATTGTTTGATTTTCATTATTTAACTTCCACCGCCGGTATAATGGTATCAATTTTGTTTAAGCAAATCACAATTACACCGTGTAATTTACACGGTGTGAGTCACCGTGTTTATGATCACTTATCAAGTTATCACCAAATGTTCGCGAATCTAGTTCGTAGGTGCACTAAATGCCATGAATTTCGTTTTGAATATGGTTAGGTTACCGCTTTAAAGTAGTGATTCTTCTCTTCTCATGACTCATATCTGCCTAGTATGTCCCTAAAACGACTTTTGATGTGATTGGTGTGATATGATGTGAGTGAGCTTACAGCCATGACTGCACTACAATACAGTACCTACATAGGTACCCACTTTTTAGAGTTACTATCAAGTTTATTTTGATATCCGGTTCTCTATCAACCTGATCTAGATGATGTTGGACTCTGATTTGTTTTCCTATTCTATCACTCGTGTATTACCTACCCTTCCTCCATCATAATTGACGACTTACTTACGCGACTGCACAACAGCAGCTGCAGTCGTGAGGTCATTTTAAATTCGAATGACAAATTCGGCTGTACCCGATGTTCTCTAGTTATAATTGCAATATTGAATACTTACAATCAACGGGACGAGAATAATATCTGACAGAGTGATGAGTATGAATGTTAGCGAGTAAAATAGAATAGGAGGACCAAAAAATATAGATGGAGTAAATAACAAGATGACATTTATAATTACTTAATAATCCAAAACTTTTGAAACGTGTTACATTATAAGTAGGAGAAGCTCGTCAAAATACGATCAACGGTTCATTCGCTCTATTGCTTGCCTAAAAGTGTGCAGGTTTCACATTGATACATCAAAATGTTACTTATTTTTTAACAATCGTAATGTTAATCAAGTTCGTTGGAGCGAGCTATGCTTGGAGTTTCTTTGAAGGACAAAATTCGCAATGAGGTCATCCGACAAAGAACCAAAGTTACCGACATAGCTCGCCGAATAAGCAAGCTGAAATGGCAATGGGCTGGCCACATCTGTCGAAGGACCGATGGCCGTTGGAGCAAACGAGTCCTAGAGTGGAGACCACGAGTCGGCAAACGGAAGGTGGGACGCCCCTCAGCCAGATGGACCGATGACCTGAAAAAGGTAGCTGGGATGGACTGGATGCGAAAGGCGGAGAATCGGGTGGTATGGCGTACATTGGGAGAGGCCTATGTCCAGCAGTGGACGTCGACAGGCTAATTGATTGATTGATTGAATGTTAATCACGAAGCCTGGTGACCCCAGTAAATTTTTAAACTAGGTACTTACTTATTCAATTTATTTATGCATATCGGAACTGACATGGAGGTCGTCTTCGCTTTTTCCAATGATACCGACAAAGAGAATGTCACATTAGTAAACCTGACAAAGTTAAGCTACAATTTATTAAAAGTAAGTAATCTGTATGTAGGTACTCCAAAAACTTATTAGATTTTTGTACATGAGAACAGTCAAATGACTCCACCTTGTCTGATAGTAGCTAAGCTAAAGTGGAAGTCCCAAGAATTAATACCACTGTACAGATGCCAACAAATGATACAATGGTGTTCCTCAGCTTGACGATCTTCGAGTCCCGCGACCTGTATTGAAGAAAAAAGGATACAAGTGTGTTTGGAAAGAATGTTGTGTCTATAGGGCGCGGCAAAGATATGCTGAACTGTTTGGTTCTTGTTGCTTTTGTTTGCATGACCACGTCATTATTTTTTTCAACATTCACTGCTGGACCCTAAAAGTGATCAGCATGTTGTATTATTTTACTTATTATAGACAAATCATCGCTAAAAGTCAAACAAACATTGAATTAAAAAGATTGTCTGAGTCCCACTATTGTGTTTATTGTTCAATTTTGATCTGCTTCATTAATATTCATGTTAGGTACCTACGGTTGAAGTTTTATGATGCTCAAATATTGCATATAATTATGTTGTGTTGTTTATCCTTAACAGATTAATATTTATCATGTTTTTTGGTTTTTAAGGCCGTTGTATTTTAAAATTTGTGCATTTACGTATTCAAACTTAGCTTCTTTATAATGATATCTAACTCCTGTTACAGGTAGATTTAATTTGATAGCGGGACCTTGTAATATAATGATTGAACAATAAATAAGTTTTTATTTTAGAAGCTATTCAAAGAAAAATGTTCCTATTTGAGTCTGAAAGAGGGATATGTTCGAAAACTGTCCAGACTGTGACAGAGCGTGTTTGTTCAGACTGTGTGTAGGTACTCGGTGCCTAGACCTAGATTGTATAGCTTCGAACATACTCGTAGATACCTACGTCAGCTCAGTTGATTGTATATCAACCTAAACACTAGAGATGCAGTCGGGAGCGGGACTCGAGTTTGTTTAATTAGTCTGAAGCCAGCAAACTTTGCAGGTAGCTGTGTATCAGTGGCGGGTCCAATAAATGAATAAGGGAATGAATTTGTGAATGAATGAATGATCAAATTAATTTATGAATGAATTATTATTTTATTATTAACTAGCTTCCGCCCGCGGCTTCGCCTGCGTGGAGGTCGGTATCGCCACCAAGTCTATTTAAATAAAACGACTCTACTCTACTTTCCACTCCACTCCAGTCTCCACTCCGTTCTCCACCCCAATCTCCACTTTCCACTCCACTCCAATCCACTCCACTCCACTGCACTGCACTCCACTCCACTCCACTCCACTCCGCTTCGCTCCAGTCCAATCCACTCCACTCTTCTTCTCTCCACTCTCCACTCATCTCTGTACTCCACTGGTCTCCACTCGTCTAACCAAGACCTTATTAATAAAAAAACCGCATCAAAATCCGTTCATCCGTCCATCGCTAAACGCGACGGACTTAAAAACTACTGAACAGATTTTGATGCGGTTTTTTTATTAGTAAGTTCTTGGTTAAACTAAATATATGTTGTATGTTTGGTTGTAATTGGTTAAGTAGAACTGCAGATATAACCAAAAAACGATGACTGACCTATAAATAAAGAGCGGGTGGAGCCGCGGGTATCAGCTTGTATAAAAAGTAGCCTTCTATGGTTGGGATTACACCAATTACCTGCTCTCTTCTTCTTTCGTCTCAATTTCCATAATGAGACTCAGTCTTAACGCAACAGAGTGTTCGTGTGCGGCTTCCGTAGTTGTACTCTTGTCTTGCCTTTTCGAGTCTGTAAGCAGATGCTCGTCGTATTGCAGGTGGTGCAATACCTGCCAGTGGACGGAGCATGCTGAGAGGAGTGGGCTTTAGGCAACCGGTAATAGTTCAACAGGTGTCATTCAGAGCGATGTCCACCTGCCTGGCATGAGCTGACTGGTGCCACACAGGACATGCAAAGTATTTTCCAAATGACCTAGATCGAATTGCGAAACATTTTTATATGTGGTGTAAATTCTATTGCCGCTAGGCTATGTTGTAATGTGCTACTGTAGTTCGTGGGAATTCTAACGATATCTTTGGTCACACAAAAAAGTCAAACTCGTTGTGAAATAGACAAATCGGTTTATTATTTTGCCAACATTAATATTCTGACCCCAGTCCTGAGACTTTGCTTTTAGCTTACCATCAGGCGAGGTTAAGTCATTTTGACGTCTCCTATATAAAAAAAAATATTGATTATAGTGATCGTTCCTATGCGAAGTGTATAAGGACCTTAGACAAAATATTTAATTAGTTCACAAATTAGGTACGAGTAAGGACAGAAGCAGATGGCGAGCTCATGTACTCGTATCTCCCTACCTCAGAGGGAAAAATGCGTAATTATTTAAAACCATTATATTAAAGACGGCATTACTTTGTATTATTTTTTAATGTATTAAGTTAAAACATGAAACAATAGACAGGTCGGGGGGATTAGTCGCTGGTCGGATTACTATGATCAATGATTATTGTGGGTTCTTTAACTTTAACCGCGGTAGCCTAGTGGTCTGGGTAATGGACTGCTGAGACGAGGTCTCGGGTTCGATCCCAGGTTCACCATGGCACACACCAATGTTACATGTCAGCCTACCTATCTATACTTATAATAAAACTGCAGAGAGGTCAATCCTGTACATTGAATATATTTACAAAATAACTATTGGGGGATGATTGGTGATCGATACTAATGCAAAAAATGCAATCAGTATTTTTTTTCTTTCTGTCTGTCTGTCTGTATGTGCACGCATGGCTCAAAAACTACTGGAGGGATTTTGATCAAACTTGTTACGATTATCCTACTAATATTATAAACGCGAATCCTACTATACCTACGGCACGATATGATGGCCGGTTTGACATATTACAATAGTGATGGAAATGTCAATTTACTCTCGATAAAAATATAATCAAATCAAATAAGTTTTTATTGCAAGCAGTACTTACCTAGGTACCTGATTCAAAAACTTTAGTAAAAAAATATAAATTTTTACCTACTTAATACATATGAACGAACTGAATATTGGAATTAGGAATGAAAATGAGTATATATTAATCCAGCTTCCTTCAGTGATTGCACTAGCTTTTTTCTTGTTGGATACTCCTTCCGTAAATAGTGCTACACACATGTCTTCGACTGGTTTTGCTCGTTTTTTTCTGTGTGTGTGAAGTTTATTTTCTTCTGTGCCAGTCTCGCCAGATTTTTCTTTAGTTATCTATTCGTCTAACAGTTATAGGTAAAATTAACCTTCCATTTTGAGATTCACGATCGAAATGTTACGAAGGCGTACCTATAACGAACACACGTGCCTGACTGTTTAGAACTCAGCTCTGCGTATGTTCGGCCATATCGACGAAATCCACAACAAAAGGCGTAAACAGAGTAAGTTGAGGGCTACCATTATAATTATCACTGTTAGTGTATGTAATGGGGACCCCTTCCTGAGACTTTACCATCAGGCGAGATTTACCATTTAGCTTACCATCAGGCGAGGAGGTCTAAACTATATCGCAATCGCACTGCACTCCTAGTTTGTACTTTTCGAAGCAACGTCAAGTCGAAAATGCTTTGTTTTGACGTAAGTTTGCCGGAGGTATTATTGGGCTTGCCAGTGGTCCTAGTGTCGATTATATAGATTTTATTTAAAGAAATTGAATTTCGAAAAACAAATACCGAGTTGTGTGAAATAAGTACACCAATAGGTAATTATAATCTTATAAAAATAAAAAATAAATGATCGTGGGACACTAATATACATTATATAATTCAGAAATCAATGTAATAAATAAATATTGTGTCCTAAAATTATACCTACATTCGATAAAATTTTATGACTTACTGTACGTCACTATTGACAATAAAGAACAGCAATTTGCTCTTTCAAAATGTCACAATAATTAATACGAAACTTCATGAGCGGACAAACGTCAAACCGGCCATTATATCGTGCCGTAGGTATAATATTATAAACGCGAAAGTTTGTAAGAATGTATGTCTGGACTAGCTTCCGCCCGCGGCTTCGCCCGCGTGGAATTCGGTATCGCCACAAAGTCTATTTTAATGAAACGACTCTCCACTCGACTTTCCACTTCGCTGTTCACTCCACTCTCCACTCCACACTTCTGTTTGTTCGTGATGGAGGCAAAAACTGCCGAACAAATTTTGAAGCCGTCTTTTCATTAGAAAGGCCTTGATTTTACATAAAATCTGCCTTAGGTTTGATTGCATTTGGTTAAGTAGAACTGGAGATATCACCAAAAAACGATTACCAAACAATCGACTCCCACGGACAGAGTCGCGTGTATTAGCTTGCATAAAAAGTAGCCTATATATTACTCCAGACTATAATCTATCTCTGTACCAAATTTCAGCCAGATTCATTCGGCCGTTTTTACATGAAATAGCAACAAACATAATATCTGGACATCCCGACCGATCGACTTCGCAAGCGAAGCCGCGAGTATTCTCACAAACTTTCGCGTTTATAATATTAGTAGGATGTAGGTATATTTGTTACTCTGCCACACAAAAACGGCTTAATGAATCGGACTAATATTATAAACGCGAAAGTTTGTAAGAATGTATGTCTGGATGTATGTTTGTTACTCTGTCACACAAAAACGGCTTAATGAATCTGGCTAAAATTTGGTACAGAGATAGATTATAGTCTGGAATAACATATAGGCTACTTTTTATACAAGCTAATACCGCGGCTCCGCTCGCAAAGTCGATCGGTCGGGATTTCTCGATATATCTTTGTTACTCTTTCACGTAAAAACGGCTGAATAGATCTGACTGAAATTTGGTAACGAGATTGATTAAAGTGTGGAATAACATATATAGGCTACCTTTTATACAAGCTAATACCCGCGACTCCGCTCACGGAGTCGATCAGTCGACCCACGGAGTAGATCAGTCGGGATGTCTGGATGTATGTTTGTTACTCTTTCACGCAAAAACGGCTGAATAGATCGGGTTGAAATTTGGTATAGAGATAGATTTATAGTCTGAAATAACATATAGGCTACTTTTTATACAAGCTAATACTCGCGGCTCCGCTCGCGAAGTAGATCGATCGGGCTGTCCAAATATTATGTTTGTTGCTATTTCACGTAAAAACGGCTGAATGGATCTGGCTGAAATTTGGTACCGAGATAGAGTGTAGTGTGAAATAACACATAGGCTACTTTTTATACAAGCTAATACCCGCGGCTTCGCCCATGGAGTCGATCAGTCGAGATATCTGGATGTATGTTTGTTACTCTTTCACGTAAAAACGGCTGAATAGATCGGGTTGAAATTTGGTACAGAGATAGATTATAGTCTGGAGTAATATATAGGCTACTTTTTATACAAGCTAATACCCGCGGCTCTGCCCGTGGGAGTAAATTGGTTGGTAATCGTTTTTTGGTCATATCCCCGGTTCTACTTAACCAAATGCAATCAAACATACGGCAGATTTTATGTAAAACCAAGACCTTTCTAATGAAAAGGCGGCATCAAAATTTGTTCAGCAGTTTTTGCGTCCATCACGAACAAACAGACAAGGATTGCAAAAATATAGATATTTGTGGTCAATATAACCAAGTCTTTTTTTTTCAAATATCGATTATTACAACTAAAAGTACTGTTATAAAGGGATATGATGTCCACACTGTCGCCTTAGGTAAACCCTGTAAAGATGGTGTAAGGTGAAACCAATAAATAAGAAAAAAAAACTTTTGGTCATATCTCCAAATTTTAGGTCTGACCAAGAAAACCGCACTAAAATCCGTTTAGTACCTTTTTATCCGAAAGGTTTTTGTTTTGGCTAGACGAGTGGAGAGCGGAGCGGAGTGGGGAGTGGTGTGGAGAGTGGAGTGGGGAGTGGTGTGGAGAGTGGAGTGGAAAGTGGAGTGGAGATTGAAGTGGAGAGTGGAATGTAGGGTGGAGTCGGGAGAGGGGATTGGACAGTAGAGTGAAGGTGGAGAGTGGAGTGGAGAGTGGAGTGAACAGTGGAGTGGAGAGTGGAGTGAACAGCGGAGTGGAAAGTCGAGTGGAGAGTCGTTTCATTCAAATAGACTTGGTGGCAATACCGAATTCCACGCGGGCGAAGCCGCGGGCGGAAGCTAGTAGTTCATACTTCTGGGCAACATATAGGCTACTTTTTATACAATACCCGCGGCTCCGCCTGCGCGTCGTTTTTAGGTAGGTTATCGTTTTTGGTCATATCTCTGGTTCTACTCAACCAAATGCAATCAAACATACGTCAAATGTTAAGTCTAAGCAAGACCTTTCTAATAAAACAAACCGCATCAAAATCCGTCCAGTAATTTTTACGTCCATCGCGATGGTCTTGGTTAGACGAGTGGAGACCAGTGGAGTGACGAGTGGAGTGGAGAGTGGTATGGAGTGGCGTGGTAAGTCGAGTGGAGAGTCGTTTTATATAGATTTGATGGCAATACCGACTTCCACGCGGGTGAGGCCGCGGGCGGAAGCTAGTCCGCGAATAAAACAAATGTCTATTTACAATTAAATTCAAATACCTTTATTCAATGATGTTCCACGCCTTTAACAATTGATTAAAATACAATTGATATGCAGTTAGATACTAACTTATGTCCCTAGCTACTAAAAACACTGAATAACTTCATAGCCCTGTCTCCACCGGCTCAACGATAACGAATCCAAAGGTGTGGTGAGATGAACTTATCGGCACATTTCCACTACACGTTCTAACAAGTGCGAGCAACGTTAAAACGTTAAGTATGGCAAACGTTTGTAATTAGATCATAGCGATTGCAACCATGTGGAGCGAGGGCTGCCGAAACAGCACTGACGACAGTTCGACATCGTGCCGACTGCCGGGTTCACTTGAGGCGACTGATCTTTCCTCCGCGTGGAACATTACTTGAATCATATTCCCACACATTCTGATCTTGATACCGTCAAAAACCGTGAACAACTACAAATTATAATCAAACATTCAACATTTTTACGTCCTAAATCTTAGTCATTTCAGAATTCCAAATTGATAAACTGTTTCTTAAATCTGTTTCGCGAATCAGGGTTGTTTACACTGTCTTTACTATCGTTTGTATAGTTAGTAGGTACGTAATGTATGTACTAGTGTACATAAGATGTAAGTAATTTTATTGTCAGCAAGTGTGATTGAGTGACATAATTTTTTCATTACCTTTGAATACTATAATATTATTAAACTTACCTAAAGGAGCATATTTTCTAGGTAGTATTAGTGGGCTTCTCTTCGACTGCCGGGACATCAATTTTGCCAAATTAGGTAGGTATTTTACCCGTGTAATTAAAAAAAAGCTCAGATAATAATTTATTTTAACTACAAGAAAGTACTCAATTACACTCGAGAGCAATGAATCCGGGTCACTTAAAGAATCCTAAAAATCTCGGAAACTAAAAATGCTAGGTTAATGCAATAAATTGTATTTAATAGACAATGTAATACTCCTTAAATGAAGGTATTAAAACTTCTTAGTTATTGTAAAGTTATATCATAAAAAAATCAAATTTGAAAAAGGGCCACTTTCGAAGATGGAACTACGAAATTACAGCATTTGGTTTTGCTTTTGTTTGTAATCTGTCATTTATGTGGGTACATAAACCATGTTGATAGTGCTCTATATTCATTATTCAAGCTGAAATTATGTCGCTTACGCCTGAAGAATGCACCAGAATACTTACAATGCTGGAAACCGGCCGGAGTCAGCGCGATACAGCCAGGACTGTCGGTGTGTCGCTGTCAACAGTACAAAGAGTTCTCCGACGTTACGAAGAAACTGGTTCTAACCTACGCAGACCAGGAACGGGCAGAACCAGGTGTACCACAGCACGAGAAGACCGATACTTGGTGAACACCATGCTTCGAAATCGCTTTCTCACAGGAACTGAACTCACCAATCAGTTTCGACGCCTCGGAGGAAGTAACCCAAGTGCATGGACAGTAAGACGTCGGCTTGCTGAATCTAACTTAAAACCCCTTAGACCTGCAAACGGCCCTAAACTGGAGCGTGGGCATCGTATTTCGAGACTAAGATATGCCCAGAGCCACGTAAATTGGAGTATTGAAGATTGGTCAAAAGTTATGTTCTCCGACGAATCAAAATTTATGCTCTACAAGCACGATGGAAGACACAGAGTGTATCGAAGACCAGGGGAAAGATTCAAGCAAGCATGCATCGAAGAAAAAGTAGCCTACGGTGGTGGGTCTGTACTTGTGTGGGCCGGAATTTCTTCTGAAAGTCGCACAGAGCTGGTGATCATAGAAAACGGCTCTTTAACTAGCGTAAGATATGTGGAAGAAATCCTCAATGATCACGTTGGTCCATTTATGGTCAATTTAGGTGAGGATGCTATATTTATGCATGACAATGCCCGACCTCATACAGGTAGGATTGTGAATGACTACCTTCAAGAGATGAACATTACTCGTATGGAGTGGCCAGCGCGCAGCCCGGATATCAACCCGATCGAGCATGCTTGGGACGAGCTAGGCAGATGCGTAAAACAACGAAACCCTCCCCCAATCACGCTTCGTGAGCTCAAAATTGCTCTCACAGAGGAATGGGAGAATATTCCCCAAAATCGTATAAGGAACTTGGTGTACAGCATGCCAAACCGCGTAAACGCAGTAATGGAAGCACGAGGAGGCAATACGAAGTATTAAAATTCAAGAAAATCGTAATAAAGTTCAAAAATTTCATGTTTCCTATTTTTGTTTTAAGGAGAGATCAGCAGTTTTTTTCTTTATGTAATTTTGTGTTAATAAAATGTATGGTGACTCATATTTTTTTTACTTTCATTTAAAGAGTATTACATTGTCTATTAAATACAATTTATTGCATTAACCTATCATTTTTAGTTTCCGAGATTTTTAACATTCTTTAAGTGACCCGGATTCATTGCTCTCGAGTGTATTATAACGGATGACTCATCATTACCAAGTACCTAATGGAGTAAGACCTACAGGGAACTAGGTATGTTACTTTATGGGTATGGAACCTCCACGCAGTGCACCCGGGTAACGGAGACGAGCCTGCCGCGTTCCACTCACCCCGGGAGCTGCTCTTGCGGCAAATCTGGCCAAGGCGGGAGTGGCCCTCTTGAGGCTCTGTTCCGATGGTTCCGAGGCTCGGCCCGGGGTCAGCTGGGGTGCGAAGGATATGCCTGTTTGGTAACCTTACACCCCGGTAATCAAGATTCGAGACGGCGTGCGGTTTTAGTCGGTTTAATTCCGACATAAACACCCCCGATGGCCGACAGGGGTCGTATGTACGATAAAAAAAGTAGGTGCCTAATATTGTGGCTGGGTTTGACAGCGTGAACTCAGTCACCAACACCATACTGCATAGAATAATTATATATTCCAGTGTGATCTTGCTTGACCTTATGACGACATTCTAAATTGAACCTTATTGGCAATTAGAATTCTTTCAAGGATAAATTTACAACGGTACCTACTGAATAATTTGATATTCTACTAGAACATGTGCCTACTTGACATGAAAGTTCTTCAGTTTGGCTGCAATTTTTGTATGGCTTGAACAACTAAGTTATCTGTGTGTCGTTCAGTCAGCGCGGCGGTAAAAGTTTATTATGATTGTATAGATTTCAAACTTAAAAACCTGAATGAAAATTCATTAAATTGAGATTAAAGCTCAAAAATATTTCAATAGAGCCCACTAAGTAGTTAAACAGAATTTTAACTGTGAAATAGAAATTAGGTACTTTGCTCAGAAACTAATTTATTAAAAGCTGAAAATGATCATCTACTTTTGACGCTGAATATGCCTACTTTTAACTTCTGTTTTCCGTCTGTTCATGTGTTCAGTGTGCCGAATTGTGCCTAAACTTCCGACCCATGTGATTAAAGTTTGCGATTTGCAGTACTAGGTACCTGCCTATTCACACTGTTTCATCGAGAGTAGGGACATTACTTCCGATTGGCTTTAAGTCAACTACAAATGCCTGCAAAGACAGAAAAGTAAATAAAAGTCGATGTAAGGAGGGTTCCACACGGTCTAAACATTAAATGCAATCACGTGGTCAAATTATTCCGATTATGTGTATTCTTATGTAGCGCAGTTAGTTGTACCACTTCTATTCGCCTGATGACAAACTAGCTAGCTGGTAAGGAGGTCTCAGGAATGAGGGTTACCATTGGTAACCCTCATTCCTGAGACCTATAGTATACCTTCTTACCTACCATTATAGATTCCTACTAATAAGTAATACAACAACGGCACTCACACGGTACCTACACACGTACCGAACCGTAAGAACCGAACTCGAGGGCCTCTTTAGACGATTTTTCACGTCCGAAATTAACACGCGAATTGAAAACAGTATAATAGGTACATACGTACCTATCTACCTACATTGTATAGAAGATGTTTATAAAGCGAATCATTCCTCGCAGTTCAAAACATGTTTACCTACCTAAATTCATTCATGTGCCCAATTTTCAATCAAAAAGTGAGTCATTTTTAGAGTTACCATTTAGGAATTTGATAAGTCCTGACAAAAAGCCGGACATTTCGATAAAAGTCCGGACACTTCTTTGCTTGCATGGCACGGGGGGGGGGGTAGGATGCAAGGTGCTGGTGGAGATTGTTCTCCTTGAAACGCCCGTCGCATAGATATAATATTATTAATAATATTTTACAAATCCCCATATAATGTTCATACAAAAAAAAATTTGAGGATTTTTGAATTTTTCTCGAAAACATCAGTTTTATAAAAAAAAAACACAGACCAAAGTTAAAGTATAGGTAAGTACAAAAATAGTCTTCATGGTTTTTTCCCTAAGAGTTACTACGAGTACCTATTATTTCTGAGATAATATCGCGATTATAAGAGTTGTTTTTACTAACTATAGTTGTTAAAACTGCCGAACGGATTTTGATGCGGTTTTTTTTATTAGAAAGGTCTTACCGTATGTTTGGTTGTAATTGGTTAAGTAGAACCAGAGATATGACCAAAAACTACCTAAAAACGAAGCGCAGGCGAAGTCGCGGGTATAGCTTGTATAAAAAGTAGCCTATATGTTGCCCAGAAGTATGAACCATAATCGTACCCAGTTTGATCAAAATCCCTCCAGTAGTTTCCGATTCATGCGTGTACATACAGATAGACAGAAAGACAAACAATTTACTGATTTTATTTTTTGCATTAGTATCGATCACCAATCATCTCCCAATAGTTATTTTGTAAATATGTATATTGAATGTACAGAATTGACCTTTCTACAGGTTTATTATACCTAAGTATAGAAGTAGATATAATATACCATCTAACTTAAAAAATCCGGACAAATTAGAAAGCCGGACAAAATCCGGACAAGTGCCTAAAAGTCCGGACATGTCCGGATTAATCCGGACGGATGGTAACCCTAGTCATTTTTGCATTATTTGTGGGTTCGTAAACAATTTCTTTCGTTTCGCCAAGAAAGTCACAAGAAAATTATTTTAGTTCATGAAACTATAGGCATTGAATGTTGAGTACCTACCTAAATAGCTATCTAGGTACCTACTCAACATTCAATTTAAAAACTTCTTTCTACGGATAGGTATTTAATTTATCTGCTGACTTGAGTTAGAAGTTAGAACTATTTTCCCGCGTGGACTTAGATCAGGATCTGGGTGTCAATTTTTTTGCGCGGAACCCAAGTCTTTACGCCTTGTAATATTAGCTGTGTGAAAAGTCCCATTAAAGTTGGCCCAGCCATTCCAGATATTACTTATCTAATTAAAACTTCAAACAGACCATCCCAAATCAAATTTTAAAAAAAGTTTCTTCTTGTAAGTAGGTAGTCTGTGGACACCAGGTGGACACATTTTTTCTTTTCATTGAAAAACTAATAAAAAAAATAGTTACCTACTTAACGTGAACAGACACTTGAATTTTTTTTGTGTAGAGTAGGTTAATCAACATGATATCAGCCACTAGGTATACGCAGACGTCTAGACTCTTTCTGTATCCAGTTGCTTCCACTTGTCACATACTCGTCTCCAATCAAAAACTGTTCGGTGTAGCGTGGCCCGTGGGTAGCCGGAAACTAAAAGTAGACGTAAACAAATACTCGCGGCTCTGCTCGCGTTTCGTTTATAGGTTGGCAATCGTTTTTTGGTCATATACCTATCCGACTAATTACAGACTTAAAAAATGACCGCACCTACCTATATATTAAACAAACATAATTTTATTAGAAAGGTCTTCTTTCTAATTATGTTTTGGTAGTGCGAATAGTGTCACCAAGATAGGTTGGTAGGTACTCCTTCGCTCTTTATTGATAGTAGGTACTGACAAATACTTATAAACTGATTTTCTTCCGTTATACCTACGAGACACCTTATCGTTTTATGTACCTACTGTGTTGTGGTTCAAGCAAGGTAAAATATACCATACTGCCATTATAAGACTGTTATTGAACCATGTCTGCACAATAAAGATAATCATGGAAACTGAACTATTTAGAGGCCAAAGAACCCGAATGCATGAGTCATAAAATTCTAAGTTTATTCTTAAGTTTGTTACTTGAAAACTAATGAATGTATTTCGATACGGTGTTCTGAGTTTTGTGCTTTAAGATCTAGTAGGTACCTATAGGTAGGTACTTTTAAAATTCAATATTTGGCAAAATACTTCGTTTGGGTTTACCTACTCGTAGAAGAGCTCGCTCATTGAAGTCTCCACTGCTTAAGTAGCAACAAGTTAAGTAGGTACTGTACGTGCGTCTATATTCTGTATACAAGAACTGCTCAACTTCTCCAAATCTGATCCCAACAACGAGTGCCAACTACCACAAGTGCCAACTTGCTAAGAGTATGAGTGTTTACCATACTCGATAGACCATGATTATTTTTTTCTTCATATCTTCGCCTCTTGTGTCATCTCAGAACAACTTCTGCCAGAACAGCGAGTGATCGACGATTTTTAAGTTGACAGTGCACTCTAACTGGCAACTTTTTCTCTCTCTAACAGTAAACTCTCACATGAAATGTTATCAAAATCAGTTGCACCGTTTACATAAACATAACCATTGAACTTAGGCTCACAAAATAACACGCCTTACTATCGTGTCAATAACCTTAAACCAGCAAAATCTCGTTCAAATTCTTTGCCTGTACCTACCTATTGTTATATTCAGTAAAATGGCTAGAGTTCAAAAATACATGTTTGTGTCAGGGACCCCGAGATACGTTGTCCTCGTGCGGGTAAATCTAATTGTTCCAAAAATGAGACCATGAAAAAGATTGCTGCGCGCACGCGAAAACTTATTCCTATACTAAATCATAGATCAGGCGCCAACGAGATGATGTAGGTAGGTACGCTGTATATTTAGATGATCATACAAAATTACGCGTGCGTAATTATTCTCTGACCTTGGCAATGGCAAAATGTGGAACAATAGTAATGTTTGCTCGGTAGTGCATGTCCGTTGCATGTCGTAACGACTCAATTTAAAGACGTGTCTCTGCGCAAGCTTACAAGGTAGGTACCTATATAAAATATAAAAACTAGTCCAGGCTGCTATTCTTTAATGTTTCCAGTTAAGTACCTACCTATATACATATTTACTGCAGGTTTTTTGCAGAATTGTGTTTTCCATAATTTCTGAACGGTACCTACTATTCCTTATTTCTTACAATACAAAATTGAAAACGATATCATTTCAGATTCATTTTTACCATAGTCTGTGCAAGTGCCCTTTTATAGATAGATAGGTCATAAATAAATCTTATTACGCTGTTGTGTTTAGCGCCTAAGTATTACCTAACATAATTCTACTACCTACACAGTTAAATACTTACTTACATTTTCCTGAGATTATATTTTCATCTGGAGAAACTATGAATAGCATAAGTATTTAGTTTCAATATATTTATAGGTATGTGCAGCTTTAAAAATAGACAGGTAGGTATCAGTATCAGTATCAGTATTATTTATTCATGAACAATTTTTACATTGTGTTTGAACAGTCTACACAGTCTACACAGTTTGAACAGGTAGGTAGTTACTAGGTATGTAGAGCTTACGTAGGCACCTCCGTACCACGATGGCCAGATTTCGTTCATTCAAGATCAAGGTTGAAATCAGTGAAAGCAATCTTACCAGAATAAGATTGAATTTTCTGGCCATTTTAGATTCATTGTACAGTTTGTTTGGCTGTATAGAACTAGTGAGATGTTTTTGAAGCTGCTGGAGTTTCAACAACATAGGGTTCATTGTTCTTTTAATAGGAATGTGAATGTGATATCTTTGGAAAGTCAGAATAACAAAACGTATTTACTTAGTGAGTGAATAAAAATATCGAGCCAGCATCAATGAATACGTCGAGAACCGCGTAGCGGTCGGCCAATAAAATTTGAGGTGAAGGTGTAACAGCAAGGTCAAGGCGTGAATATTTTACAACGCTGAATTAGACGCTCTAAACAGCAGTGATTACATACCACCCACTGCCACTCTACTCAGTCAACTAATTTCATTCAACAAAAGTCACCTTCAAGAATGTCAATGGGTATTCTGAAGAATGGCTCTTGTAGACTTTCAGAATAGCGACCCAATTACGGAAAGGTAATATTTGGCTGTTTAACCACTCAAACTAAATTAGTTAATTACTTAGTTCATGTGGGAAGGTACCAAAAGGTACATATGTTCATTGATTTTTTTATTCTCAGAATCCCTTATCGTTACGATTAACGTTACACGTAGCCCTTGTTCGCTTAAGGACAGATTCGCTTTATGACAGATTCGCTTTACGACAGAATCGCTTTTTGACAGATTCGCTGTACGACAGAAAGTGGGGTTTGAGAAACCCTGATCTAACTTAATAATCACGAACGTGTACAAATCAATGCATAAGCGTAATTAAAGTCTGCCTATTACACAGGTTTGTGTTGGCAAGATATAATTGCCGAATTGTCGCTAAGGTCGTTCTTTTAATGAGTGTTGAATTGATAGGTGTCAGGACAATGTCAGCAATTTCCTGACAGTGTAGTGCAATTTAGACACTGGTAAGCTATTATTATTGTCAGCACCTAAGTACAACTTTATACTCAACACAAAATAAAAGGCCCGTTTTGACGTTTGTTCTCGAGGCGTAACTAGTTATGTACCTATACGAATCGGTATTCGATACTCAGGATGAATCGAATCCAGTTTGCATGGGGATTTAATCGATTTGAATATGTATGTAAACTGCATTGGATTAAAGTTCTGATTAGAAAAATTTGCTTAACCTTTGATTTGTAGGTATTTTAAAACAATACAATGTTATTAAAGGTCAATTTACTTATATTTAATATTTTTTTTACAATAACATTCACTCAATCACAAAAACAACAAGAATAATTAAATCAGTCTTCAGAATCTAAACACAAGTATTAAAATAAATAAAAATAAAAGTGCGCGTCGGACTTGAAAAAAAATATCTCACTCGATATTTTCTTTCCTTAACTGATTATTAATAGTCTGTGGACTACATGAAAAAATCGTTATGCACAGCACTTAGCCGAGTGGGCGGTACCTGTCAATAAAAAATGTAATTACCTTTAGAACATTTCAATTGATAAAAAATTAAGAACTTCATGGGCACGAACTGTCAAAGTGGGCCTTTTATTTTGTGACAACTATAGGTAGGTACGTACCCACAACATCGAAAAGTCGTGAGTACAGGCATGAATCTAGGAATAACTATGGACGTAGCCATGGGAACAAAAAAAAAATTTAATATTTTCATTATTCGACAGCCAATCTAATTTTTCAATGGATCCCGACCCTTGTTATGTTTCTAGACCACCGGACATGAATCTAAGTGCTTGTTTTTTTTCTTTTCAGTTTTTAGGCATTCGGGTTTTTGAATTTTTAAACTTTTTTTTCTTATTTTATAGTTTTTAGTTATTTACATAGCTGCCCGGATAATACTGAAGTATAAAATCTATCTTTTATGGAGTTAATAATTTTCGTGTAGTGAAGGGACATCACCGAAATTCAACCTTAATTATTATATTTTTGCTCATATCTCCGGTTCTACTAAACCGATTGTAAAAAAACAAACGTAATATTTTAAGTCTGACCAAGATCTTTTAAACAAATAAAACCACATCGAAATTCGTTCAGCAGTTTTTGCGTCCATCGCAGTCAAATGTTAGTGGCGTCAAAAATCAGCCATTTTGATTTTCTAGAAATTTTAATATACCTGGTGTCACTCACACAATCATGACAAATCTCACACAATCATGATAAAATGATACCTCGCATGTCAAAATCCGTCAAGCCGTTTAGGCTGTAGGCCGTGACAAAGAAATGGACAAACATACATACATACATACATAGTCTCGAAAAACATTACCCTCCTTTCTTCGGCAGTCGGGTAAAAAAGTGACGCCACATAGTCGGCACACTTTCGTATACGTATACTTATAGTCGCCACGCACACTCTCACGTCATAGTCAAGTCTGTAACTTTGCTTTTGATTATGTTATAATTACATAAATTGTGCAATTTTATGATGAAATAGCATACATTATTTATTATTGAATATGAATATTTTTTACTCGATTAAGGCAGATACAAAAAGTACGGTTATGATTTTGACCTGAAAGATAGATTAAGCATAAAAGGGTCCCGTGTAGGGTATAAAATAAAAGATCCAATTAGCACATTCCAAAAATATAAATAAATGGTGGTAATTTTTTGTGCGTCCACACGAATAATTCGTCAATTTAAAATATAGTAAAACTCTTAACTGATATGAAATCATGACATGCATCGCTTTATTTATAACTTCTTTTTAATTAATAAATACCCATATATTTATTAAAAAGAACATTAGTAATCGCAAAAGTACAAATTGTGACTATGATTTTTAACTTTTTTTTTTGTTTATTAGGTAGTTTTTTATCGTGTGAATATTCTCCACGGATACCACCCCTGTGACCTGCGGGCATCAGCTAGTGTTATATTTATAATGCACGAATCACCCTTACCAAATAATTCTCCCTATATTACTGTGAAATTCACTACCGATCTACAAAATTAGCCTCAACTAAAATAATAAAAAACGGGGAAATTTTGGTAAAGCCTCGCACCCCTATAATTCACTCACACAATGATTGGTGCCCGCCATTTTGTGACACAGACTAGTTACTCTAGGCACTCCGTCCATACTTTTCCTAAGAGTACAGGGCATTAAAATTAATTTGGGTAATTGGTCGTGGCACTTCAATCAGATAAATACATTATGTCAAACAGAGATCTGTTTAATGGATGAATATGTGTGCCCTTTCATTGTGCCCTATGCAGTTTTTATGTCATTGCCATACTAATTCACGCCTACTTAATTATTTTTAAAAGATTTCTCAGATGTCCATCAGACCGTTACTTATCTCTTTCTGAACTCAGTCAGAGCAGTGCTCTTGTCGGTGACCGCTCCCGCGTGTCTAGATGTAGGTACCTATCTTTAGGAGGTAGTTTAGTTGACACACCACTGTATCAAACACTCGAAAGCCATTTTGTATATATACAAACGGATCGTAGCTGTGTGAACTATTCTATTGTTCACACAACAGAAATATTGTATACTGATGTCCCACAAGCTAACTGAAAACATTTTTATTGTTTCAGATCGTGTCGGAGCGACGGCTGACGACGAAGTGTTGGTGACAGAGTGGAGTTAAAATCTGGGAGATTCCATGTTGTTTTAGAAACAAAACTAGGCAGCCATGCTGTCGTACATGGTGCCAGTGGAAGAGAAGCCGCCCCCAGTACCGGGGAAGGGCAGGCTGGCACTAGAACTAGTGGGCAGCCCCGGCAGCCCTGAATCCGCAGTGCGACGGGCTCGCACCAATATTTCAAAAGACTCATCGACCAGTTCTTTTGCTAGTGACCTCACGATATCTTCGTCGACCCCTACTGGCGCGCTTGATAAACCAAAGCATAAACTACTCGGTAATGGAACCAAGCACACCACACTAAAAAGGTATGTTAGTTCAATTATTATCAAAAAAAGTAAATATGCAATATGTAAATGCCTATCCTGTCATGGATCAGAGCTTTCATGTAATAAATTTATCATGGCATTATTAAAATAATAGCAACCAACGGTAACTTAAATGGTTGCGTAAAATGAGAGTATAGTGTTATAATGCGACCGGTGGGATCGTCATGGGAAGTTGATTTTTAATATAACATGGCCTTCATTCTGCCTTAAACTGAGGTCTAAACAAACTGAGGCTTACTTACATCGATTTTTTGGCTTCTCTGATGTAATTCTGTCATACCGTGTAATGAGAGACTTAAGTTAATTGAGTAAGAGGTTTTAGAACTAGAATACATATTTCATTAAAACATCAACCTGTGAGTCTTTTCCCAACTCGGAATCACGTTTTTCAGACCAACTGCGAAGCGGCTGAACTTCGATATTTTCCGTGCAGCTACTGCTATCTGACCTAGAGGTCAAATAGCAGTAGCTGCAGATATCGCCAATGAGTTGTAGACAACTTATTGGCGATATCGAAATTCTGTAGGTACTCCATTTAGCTTGTAGTTGGACAGGTTACAGAGAATTTTACTAATTTTCCTTTCTATAGGTATTATTACTTAATTATGTACATCTTTAACTATTTTTACCTATTTTGAATTGTTTTTGTTAACTACGCTTGTAGTTTTTTTTCTACGTCCAGGGTCACCGTAGGTAAAATTTGATCTATTATCTGATTTATCTGATGAATTAGGTATTATGTAGGTATCGAACACAAAATGAGAACATCATTTACATTCATACCTGTATCTACAATAAGTTCAATGCAAAGTAAGTACTTCCAAAGGGGTTTATTTTCAGACTCACTTCTGCAACACAGTACCTATCTATCAGTTCTGCATTATGTTACCTATATCTACCTAATGAATGATTCAGTAGATACTTAAGTAACGAATACAGGTTTGAACCATTTAAATAATATATACACAGCTGCAGAACAGGTAGGTACCTAGGTATAAGAATTTATTATTTTATCTGTGAGAGTAGGTACCTACCTACTGTTAAAATTTATTAATACTATTATTAGAATGCATGGGGCCCCACAAGGAACTGCCGAGCGCAAACTAACCTCACTGGCGAGTCGGCACACCTACTGATAAACGACCGAGGCTCTTGCAAAGGTTGGGTACTCAAACGGTAGTCAAAGAATAGAATAGAAAATAATCTTCATTGCACACCAATAAAAACAAAATACATAAATCCTCCTCCTCATTTAGCTTTTTCCTGCAGGTTGCTGTAACACATTAAATAGATATATTATGTACGAATGGCAGCCTTATCGCTAAAAACAATTGTCTTACAAGCAACCTGCAGGCAAAAGCTACATGAGGAGGAGAAAGCGTACCTAAGAGCGACTGCAAGTATTCAATCTGATGAATGATGAATAGCATCATAGCAGCAATTATACTTAGTGTTTAAAACAAAAATAAAGTTAATCCTCAGATTTCGTAAATAGTGTTATTAGAGACAATTTTGTTACAAATCCTGGCTCTTAATTGCTTCACTAATTAATCCAAAGAGTCAATCTTGTGGATTACTTACGTAACTTTATTGAACAAAAATTTATCCTAAAACAGTAAATAGTTCTAACAAATATTTTGACTGAATGTCAATACCATGGAATATGAAATAAGAGGCGCTTTTATATTTTTTATATTACATTTCTCAGAAAAATCTATGAGGATATTAAATTCGCTCACTTTCGAATTTGCTTATTTAATTGAGAGAAGCCAACAACATTACTCAACTTGCTAAAGAAATAAGTACCTACCTTCAAACATAATATTAAACAGAGAATATTGAATATTATTATTACCTCATTTTACCGTTTGATTTTCAATTACGTCTTCGTGAAACAACAAAATTATTTTCTTTTGTTCTATAAACAACAATTCCAAAGAACGTGTATAAGCGATGATGTCCCCTCCCCTCTTCCTTAATGGTCCACGATTGATTAAATTTGTAATAAAATTATTCATGGCCCATGTAATCAGGTCTGTCCCACGTATCAGGCAATCGCCGTGGAGGCTTATCCAACCACGACCTGTAAATCTCGAGCTGGCAATCAGGTCTGAAAACAGTATCATACTTATTTCCTCTGCACGATTAAGTACGCCACTGAAAGGATACAGAAATATACTTCTACGTTAGTAAGAGTAGGTAGGTATGTACGCCTTTTCATAACGCGTTCCACATTATCCCCTTAGACGAACGTCACCTACTTCTCAACGAGCGGCTGCTTTCACAGCATTTTTCAATAAAGATTTCCTAACCTAAGAAAACCTTTTAAAACAGAAAACTGATGAGGTACGAACTCTACATAAACCATTCACAGTTCAATCAAAATGCTGAATTTTCCGATATCTTTGTTAAAGCTTTTATGAAGTACTTTGAGATAGGACTAGCTGTTTTATTATGTAGATGCATCAGAGGCAATTTATTGCGGCGCCCACAGCCAAACTTGAAGTCAATATCTAGGGATTATCTTTAGTCATTTTGACGAAGCCTCCATTCACCGAAGGTTTATTAATAACAACGCAATATTAAAGGTCAATAGCAAACCTGCTAGCGAGCCAGCCTATTACGCCGGTTGAGGTGATAGGCACCGGCTTCAGAGACTTGACAAGTTCATCCTTGGTAAGGACCTTATTCAGAGCATCAGCCGCCTCCCGTCGGATAGCATCAGCTTCAGCGAGTGTCTCTCTGATTGAACAAAAGTTCTCATTATTTTCCTTGCCAAAGTTAGATAATAACGCGTTAGGTAATATCGGTCGATACCTACGTGCCTACTACACAGAGGGGTAGCAGACAATTATTGTCCAGCCCACCGAGCTAAGAATATATACACTTACCTACATATCGTTGTGTTATTTTGTGTTGTGTTATTACATTACTTTTTAATTATCCAACGTAGGTACCCTGCCTCTTTTTATCGTTTCAATAAACTATCGGTAAATATAAAGATTGCGTATGTGTGAAAGGTTAAGATTTTGTAAAATGCTTTATAATTTTTTATGGTGATTTTCGTTGTTGGAATAGTATCGCGAACTAGAAACGGTGGTCGTGTTCGACATTGGTTTCGCATGAAACTTCGGTGCTCACGATTAATTTGATCCCCGTAGCGAATTCCTTCGCTTTGATGTGGTTCTGACGTCTACTAAACTACTGCAACAATCGCACGACAATGTTTATATACTAGACCGTCTGTACCTACAACCATAAACCAACCATTTATATTTATAGACCAGCTGTTGCCCGCGACTCCGCTCGCGTGATACTTGTGACCCACAGGAACCTGTTCCCGGAATAAAAAGTAGCCTATATGTTATTCCAGACTATAATCTATCTCCGTACTCAATTACAGCCAGATCCATGAAGCCGTTTTTGCGTGAAAGAGTAACCAACATACATCCACATCACATATCCACATAAGTACCTAACCATTCTGACAAATTTTCGCGTTTATAATAATATTATGTGTATTAGTAGGATAGGATAGGTACCGTAGTACGTAAAACGGGGTTACTTTAACATTATGGATAACTTTGACAGTATTTGGGGCTACTTTAACAGCGCGCCAAATTAATTGTTTAAACCTGTGTGGAAGGAACGTGTTGTGACTCGTGACCATAGATGTAAAGTCGGATAACAACGAATTCAACCAAGCGGTTGACAACGGATAAATATCCGTTGTTTATCGTTTTCAACCACCAGATAATGAATAAAAAAATTTTTTATTTAATTGGATAGTGTTTTCTCGTATTTAATGAGTAGAATAGAGAGATATTATGTAAGTACCTACTCAATTATTCATTATAAAAAAAAAATTTAATGTTATGTATTGTTATAGGTATACATAATAGGTAAGTAATTGCTTAGTTCTTCAATCCTAAGGTGGCAAAATAAGGAAAGAACTTCTGTATGGAAATCCGTCGTTTTCAAAGTTAGACGCATGAAATTTCATACACCTACTTAGATACAGTTATTAGAAATAAATGAACACGTGTATCAGCGATTTTTAAAATTTTACCCTTAAAAGGGTAAAACCTAAGTGATAATAATAATATAAATGACTGATTGATCTCCTCAACTCATTGTTTCAATTTCAATTTCCTCTATAATGCATAAAATATTAATATTTTCTTATCAAAATGATGTCAAAGTAATCCTTACACTTTAGATCTTTGACGATGCTTGCATTTTAATGCATTGTCAAAAAAACCCCACTTCGTGGTTACTTTGACACTTTGAAAAAAAAAAAAAAAAATATGGGTGCCTGTAGAGCTTGATATTGGTATGAGATTGATAGTCAAAGGGGACATTGTTCTATTGGAGCAAAAACACTACCTATTCATTTTAGATGTTAAAAATAAAAAATATCCCAAAAAACTATATAATTTTTTTTTATATAACTATAAAACTCTATCAAAATGTACAAAGTAGCCCCGTTTTACGGTACTATTGTGTCTTCGAAGATGAAACCTTAATTATTATATTTTCTCTTATCTCTTTATGGACTCGGTAGGTTAGGTCTAAGATTTTTAAGCAAATTCAGTAATTCTACAACATAAAAGATGTAGAGGTGAGTCTGATATTGCATAGTAGAGTAGAGCGTCTCTATTAGTTTCTTGAATACCTACGTAATCATCCATGACGGATGATTATTGATTAGGTGCCTACCTATGAAGTTTTTATTTTGTCTCACTCAATACAATACTGATATCAGTATTGAAGTGTTAACTCGAGTGTTGATCAAACCGTTCGATTAGATATAGATTGTAACTAAATGTATTGTTTATGGATCTTTGTTAACATTTATCAATATCATGAAAGATAATATTATTTAAAGAAAAATGTTCGTTCGGCTGTAGCGGTAAGCGGTATGACTTAAGTTTCCTCTTCTGATGATATTCGAGCTAGGTGATAAACTTTAACTACGAGACGTTGACCGCGAACTTGGAACTAATTTGCTAGCTCCGATGTGCTGACTTTATTGACTAAGAAAGAAATAGTGTGATGTATCGCAGCAGGTGCTATATTTTATAAAATGACAATGAAGTTAATCTTTATTGCTAATAGATTTACTCATTTTGAAACATGCTGTTCTCTTTTCAATATCGTCGGTCTGAATGAGTGCCGTATCACTGTAAATCAGTGAAAAGGGGTGAATAGAAGTCAATGGGTGATAAATAAAATGGTTAGATATTGTTTTTTATTTATTTCGTAGTTATTATCTTCCAAAGGAAACTATGGACAATTTTACTGTAATATACAGGAACATTGAATAATATTAAAACTGGTCAGGTATGTACTTATTTGAATGTTTTGAAGAAATTACGACGATTTAATTTTCTTTAGTGACGATTTTCTTTCTATTCACCCCTTGGCTTATGTTCACCCAGTATTATGGTAACCAAACGACTAAATAACAGGCGTATTTATTAATGTTTACCTTAATATGATAATGTTATTTATATTCTGAGGGAATGGCATAGGATCAGTTCAAAATTGGGATGAGTCAAGAAATTTGAAATGGGATGAGATTTCGTGGGTTGAATATGGAATTATCCTTATAAACAGTTCATTCGTCAAATATTGGCTAGGTAAAATATCTATGATGCATACTTCCTCTCATCCAATAGCCAGCTCCAACGATCAAACCACTGTTTTCTACAATTGTCAGTCTTTTTCCACTGCGCTCGCATCTGGAACGCTTCAGTGTTTGGGTCAAATTTTAAATTGGATTTATCTTTTTCATTCGCCATGTGTAATCTAAGAGACAAATAATAAATAGATAAATAAATATTTTAAGACATCATGCAGCGCCATCTAGACACAAAATAAAAACTAAGCATATCTTGTGATATCGGTTCTCATATGGCAATGGAAATAAAATTACAAAGGTAGGTTTTTATTTCCCTTATATCTATTAATTATTAATTATAAGTACTTAGGTACTTTTAATTACATAATATACCAATGAGACCAAATAAACAATCTGCAAATTTTAGAAAATATAATTAAAAAAAACAAACATTTGTGGCATATATTTTAAGTGACGTTTTTGTGCACACATGGGATCCACGGGGAATTTTCACCTTGACCGAACATAGGTATAGTATTCGTATTATTATGAATATCCTGATTCAGTGAATTCATTCATAGAATATGGTATAATGCAGTTCTTATAGTGTATACCTACCTACCTATGGGCCCTACCAAGATCGGGCGGATCCGGACCATCTGGATGCAAGTTCCATCCAGATATAGCTTAAAGTCTTATATAACCAATTTAAGTTACTTTCACCCAAGGAATAGGTGTCTGTGCGTTACTAAAACGGATCAAAATATCGTAAAAGTGTAACCACGGGAAACAGCTAGTATTTTTAAAAGAAAGAAACCTGTGTATTACTTCATTAGCAATTACTTTTCGAGGAACTATGACGAGAAAATATCTCAGAGATATATGAAAGAAAATAGTAGTGTACGGAAGTTGGCGTAGTGCCAGCACACACTTATTCATTTTATGATGACGTACTCTTTATCGAGCAACTTGACAATAGAGTGGAGGAAAATGTGCTTAGTTTAGTGAAGCCTGTTCTAGTGTACGATGAACAGTAGGTATGTCTGTACATCGTCTATAATATATATATACAGGGTGAATTTTTCAAAAGGGATTGGAATAGCGAAAAATGGTCAAAGGAGTCACGAGCCCGATTTTGATGAAACTTAAAACCTCATCATTAGATTTTTGAAAAACCAATAAACCTAGCTGAGAATCGAACCCGTTGATTTTGAAAAAAAAAACACATCCTTTATTATTACACCATACGATAGTGTCGCTGTTAAGGATCAAATTTTGCGAAGTAATGATATACCTACGGCAAATTTAAGGAAAATTTGGAATTTAATAAAATTCATATTTCATGTACCTACCTATTTGTTTCGTTCGAAATCCCAGAAAAGATCGTTACTATTCCGTGTTTTAAATTATACTCAGAATGAATATGATGATTGATGTTTCTTTTAAACAAGATGGAGCTCCAGCCCATAATAGCCGTAAAAGAGATTTTGATTCAGCAGTTTGACGCTAATTTTATTACAAGGCATGCCTTGGCCAGCGAGATTCCTGGATCTTACTCCCTTAGATTACTTTCTCTGGGAGTATGTCAAAAACGAAATTTACAAAGACACATATTTATGATACAGAGATACAGTTGATGACTTGAAACGTTCTTCGGAGAATATTCTAAACGGAATCAATAACATTGTAATACGATGAATGCAGTACGATCCTTGAGGTCTCAAATTCAGCTATGTATCGAAAACAATGGTCTACATTTTGCACAATAATTAATCAGTTAATGTAAGAAAAAAAATGTATTTTGTTAAAGATGAGCTCTTTCCTTTAGTTTGCGGTATGACATTACTTTCCAGAATAAGATCCTTAATAACAACACTATCGTAAGGTGTAATAATATAGGGTGTGTTTTTTTTTTCAAAATCAACAGGTTCGATTCCTAGCTAGGATTATTGGTTTTTCAAAAATCTAATGATGAGGTTTTAAGTTTCATCAAAATCGGGCTCGTGACTCCTTTTAGCATTTTTCACTATTCCTTATAGTTTCGGATTTGGCCATCCAAGCCCTTTTGAAAAATTCATCCTGTATATTATAGGTATGTGAGGTCTAAACAAACTGGCTGCTCAATTTTTTACAGGTGCTCAGGATGAAAAAAAAGATCAAAAAAGAATCTTCGAAATTGGTTTGGTTATCTTTATTCTATCTATATGGCCCGAGAGCTGGTTCAGTCAGCTTGCCTCAAACACCAATTTTTGAATAGGTGTTTGAGGCAAGCTGACTGTCTGTCTGTCCGTCCGTATGTCACAGCCACTTTTCTCCAAAACTATAAGGCCTATGCTGTTGAAACTTGGTAATTAGATGTATTCTGTGAACCGCATTAAGAATTTTAGACAAAAACAGAAGAAAAGCATAAAATTTTGGGGGTCCCTATACTAAGAACTGAAACTTTTTTTTTATTTTTTCATCAAACCCATACGTGTGGGGTATCTATAGATAGGTCTTCAAAAATGTTATTGAGGTTTCTAACATCATTTTTTTTCTAAACAGATCAGTTTGTAACGTAGTTATAATTATTATCATAACTTTTTTAGTACGTTTGATCGCCTTTTTTTTTGCGTGCGGATATCCTCATGGATACCTCCCCCGCAGCCAGTGGGGGAGGTTATGTCGGACTCTTACCGACTAAAACCGCACGCCGTCTAGGGTCTTCTGACGCCAGGGTGTAAGGTGGCCCATAGAGCATTTCCCTCGCACCCTGGCTTGACCCAGGCCAGCTCCAGATTTGAGATGGCCCCCTCGGGTTTGGGAACCACGGTGTTCCCATCATGCCCCCGGAAAAGGGCGGGGGGGGGGCGCGCCACCACGCGCTGCTGCTTCGGCCTGCTTCTGCTAGGGTGACAGGCGGCTTCACCCGTCACCCCCAGGCCTGCGCTCATGGAGGATGCCTGATACGCCTGCTCCTGTTGTGGGCTTGGTCCGGGAGAGTCCGGAGCAATCTCTCTCGGGCCTTTTCCGCCGCCTCCTTCTCGAACATCACTTGCTTGCAGAAGGAGGCGGCGGCCGCCCACGCGCTCGCACTCTGCACCATCGCTGTGAGCAAAAATGGCAGTGTGAGGACTTCCACCCCGAGAGCTGCCAGGAGGGCCTGTCTCGGCACCTCTCACGCCGGACACTCGGCCAGCGTGTGCATCCCTGAGTCCTCACTTGCATCACAGTGATGGCATTCAGGCGTTGGCTCCTTCCTGATCAGACACAAGTGATCCCCGAAGCACCCCTTTCCAGAGATCACCTGCGTCAGCCGAAATGAGAGGCTCCCGTGTCGCCTCTCTAGCCAGTCCTCCATGATGGGTCTTACCGCCGCTACTACGGCGTGCCCTGCGCTTGGTCACCCAAGTCGATCCTTCCAATCCACCATGTTATCCTGGCGAAGCTGGGCGTGGACGGCCTTGATTTCCCGAGCCTCTGGGTCCAGACCCTGCTCCCGCGCCTCCTTTCGCCACCAATATAGGCGCGAAAGGGCCCTCGCCTCCAGGTCCCATGGTGGAGTCCCGGCAAGGAGACTCGCCGCCTCAAACGAGATCGTACGGTACCCCCTGATGACCCTGATGGCCATCACGCGCTGCGGAGCGCGAAACTTCTGCCTGTTTTTGACCTTCAGGGCGTCCGCCCAGATTGGGCAGCCATATAGGGCCATAGACCGCACGATCCCCGCGTAGAGTCTCCTGCAGGAGTCATCCGGCCCCCTCATGTTGGGCAACAGCCTCGCCAGAGCAGTACGTTTGGTCGCCTGGCAGGTAGAAGAGCCCACCGAAATGATCTGTCTTTTTGGAAATCCTATTTTTTAGTTATAAATAACACTCCATTAAAATTTCAAGCTGCCTCAAATACCTTTTTTATAATTTTTCAAAATAATTTTGCGCGCGCCTGGCAAGGTGAAAGCCCCCATTAAATTGTCTGGCTTATTGTTTTTCGTATTCATTAAGTATTACACTACAACATTATATAAGTTACATATTGCCTCAAATACATTTTTTGGGAAAAAAAATATATTTTTAAAAATTCAGGGGTTGATTTAGCCCCCATACTCACCAGCCAGGTCTGCATGTCCGTGTTGAGGTATAATAGGAGAGGTATGTGACAAGTTTTCAGCTTGCCTCAAACACCTACTCAAAAATTGGTACCAGCTCTCAATCTAATAGTGAGTACATACGGATTACTCACATAAGTACACATAATTCAATTACAAAATTTGAACGTCCGTCCTGTAAAAAATTGAGCGACTATCTTGTTTCGACCTTATAAAGATAGCAACGGCTAACTCCGATGGCCATCAATTGCAACATGCATGCAGATAAAGTGATTAAAGTCTTTTGAACGGATATTGAATGAAGAAGGATTATAATTATGCAGTATCTGCACTGAAAGAAATGAAGAGCTGGCGGTATCAATAACACTGATGGTTCGCAGATAAGTCAATTAACGATGAATTAAATAGCGATCATTTTGATAAAATATAATTATTGTGAGTCGGCTTTTACAGCAGATACTTTGGTTTGTAAGTGTGGAAACCTTTGCTTAGGGCGAGTGGTAGGTAAAATGGCCATGTCGGGATCGAAGCGACTAAAACCACATGGTGATTCTTAATTCTTTATTGTACACAAAACTAAACATCATATTATTTATATATATATATATATTATAAATTTCATACACCTATTGCTTGGCCCGATGACTGACTGACTGGCTGACTGACTGACTGACTGACTGATTCATCAACGCAGAGCCTAAACCGCTAGACCTACAAACTTGAAATTTTGACAGTAGATGCTTCTTATGTTGTAGGCATCCACTAAGAAAGGATTTTTAGAAATTTCACTTCTAAGGTGGCAAAATAAGCGATATACGTTTGTATGAAAGTCCGTCATTTTCAAGGTTAGACGCATGAAATTTCATACACCTACTCCTGGTTAGAAATACATGAACACGTGTATCAGCATTTTCACCCCCAGTGGGCGAAATAGGGGTTGAAAGTTTATATGGGAAGTTCGTCAGTTTTTGAGATAGAAGCAGGAACGTTCATATAGTTGCTTCTGGTTAATTAATAAACGTACACGTGAATTAAGGGGGCAACCCCTTAGGAGTGAAATTATCAAAATCCGTAATGGTAGAAAACCCGTAAGGGTAGAGCGATTTTATGAAAGTCCGTTATATGGAAAGCGTGTAAGTTTTGAAGTAAGAAACATGAAATTCAATGTTAAAGGCCCGGTAGGTGTTGGTGCCAGTGGCGTAGCTAGGGGGGGGGGAGGGCGGTCCGCCCCGGGTGTCACCCCCAGGAGGGTGACACCCAAGTCCAACTATGAACATCAATTATAGTACCATCTAAATCATTTAATTGGGTAAACGGTTGGGTGACAATGACAAGACGGCCTCCTACACCCCACCGTCGGTGAAGTGGCTCTATGCTCACCCCACCCAGTAAATGGTCCAGGGTCAGCTGGGGTGCGAGGGATGTGCCTATTAGGTAACTTACACCCTGGCTAGACCCGAGATGGCATGCGGTTTTAGTTGGTTCGATCCCAATAACCACCACCGATGGCCGACGGGGTGGTATCCATGGGGATTTCCACACGATAAAAAAAGAAAAAAAGGGGTTTCATTAGTTTTCACAGTGAGCTCTAGCGTTGTCTATTGATAGTCCACTATCAATAGTTTCGCAACACTAGTCAGCTCAAATAGACTCTGTCCAAGGAAAGCTGGACCCTGAAAACGCGGCAAATTTAAAAAATTTAGGGCAGGTATCACCAGTTCTAGTAGGATAAAAACATTTTGATCGTGAAATAAAAGCATGTACCTATTATAGTTTAACTGGTATTTTTAAAGATTTTTATTGCGCTTTATTTGGTGTCATCATTATTTATATTTTGATTTCTGTATTAAAAACTATCCATTGCCCAAGAATTCGCCTGCGTGGGAGTTTGATGCAGTGGGAATATCGAGGGAAAAGGTAGCAGGTTTATTCATGTTGAAATCCCCACGAATACCATCCCCGTTGGCTATCGGGGATGGTTATGTCGGAATCGAACCGACTAAAACCGCTGATGTAGTGGAGTTATAGACTAAGACTAGCTATTGCCTGTGTGAAATTGAGTAGTAGGTAAATATCAATACAAAAGCGAATATTTTTGGGTATCACATCTGAAACACGTTAATATTTGATGTGAATAAATACAAAGTATCAAAATCATAATGTTCTACTAACCGATTAATGTCACTTATAGTGGTGTTGCAAATCAATAAATGTCAGGGTTCAGCTTTCATTAGACAGAGTCTACAACCAATAAATTCATATTTTTTAAAAATTCCAGTGTACCCCCTGTCAGTCGATTGGGGATTGCCCCAAAATTTAATAAGTACCCCGTTAGTGTTTGACCAACGCTAGTCAGGGGATTCCCTCGAAATAGAGATTGCTCGTCACCTGTGAATTGGGGAATTTCTTTTGTTTCCGTTAATAATTTTAAAGGTACTTAAAAATTTAATATTATGAGTACTAGGATTTTAATAAAATGTAAATTATTATTCTTTTTTATTTTAACAATTTTCATTGAGTTTTGGGGTGACACCCACAAATTCCGCCCCGGTTGCCACCCTTGCTAGCTACGCCACTGGTTGGTGCAATCGGGTTATAGAATTTTTTAAGAATTTATGCCCGTGCGAAGCCGGGTAACGGGTCACTAGTGTATATAGGTAGTTAATAATTGCTTGGCCCGATGACTGACTGACTGATTCATCAACACAGAGCTTAAACCGTTGGACCTACGAACTTGAAATTTTGGCAGTAGATGCTTTTAATGTTGTAGGCATCCACTAAGAAAGGATTTTTAGAAATTCTACTTCTAAGGTAGCAAAATAAGCGATAAACGTTTGTATCAAAGTTAGACCTATGAAATTTCATACACCTACTTCTGGTTAGAAATAAATGAATACGTGTATCAGCGTTTTTCAAATTTCACCCCCCAGGGGGTGAAATATAGGTTGAAAGTTTATATGGGAAGTTGGTCAGTTTCAAGATCGAAGCATGAAAAGTTCTATATAGATTTTTGGTAACGTAAACCCATAAAATTTCATACATCTACTTCAGAATAAATATAATAAATGAAAATATAATATACCTATCAGTGTTTTTCAAAAATTTCAAACAAAATAAGGGTAAAGCGATTTTATGGAATTTTTGAAGTAAGAAGCATGAAATTCAATATTAAAGACCCGGTCGGTGTTTGTGCAATTGGGTTATAGGATTTTCTTAAATATTTATGCCCGGGCGAAGCCGGGTCCCGGGCCGCTAGTAGTATGTGTAGGGTATGAAAAATAAGTAGCCTTGAATGCAACTTCGTCGGGCATGCCACCTAATTCAAGAGGGCGCCTCAAGCATTGCTAAAGTAATTAGATTTGATTTATAAATGGGAAAATTAGGAAGCTTAATCGATATTCAAATCGTGCCTATATTTTTTATGTTTGTTAGGAAATATTTCTTTAATTATTACATTTTTTGATACCCGATGAGATAAGTGATTATTAGGCATGAAGCAAAATAGCGGACTGTTAATTTTGCCTACACCGAGATAAAAAAGCGTGAATAGGTAGGTACCTGTATCATTGATACAAATTCCCATTCTACTTCTTTTAAAAGAATATTGGTAGGTAACCAAAAATACTAATAATATTCTCTCTAACTCCTCCAGTTAAGCTAAAAGTCTTGTATTACGAGTGAGTCCACATCGCCGTCGTCGGTAGTCAGTTGGTTGGGATTCGAACCCGAAGTCTTTCGTCGTAACGTTTTTCAACTCCTTAACCATTAAACTAGCGATGATTTATTCTTATAATGTATTTAGAAAGTTCATACCTACAATCTAATTTCTTATTAGGTTCTGTTGCATGCTTCTAAACTTTCTAATGGTGTTTTGTCTGCTTATAAGGATACCTTACAATAGCCACGTATATTTCGTCTAATACAGTTCCACATCCGTGGTCAAGAGTATAAGAAGCTACTTAACATGCTCAGTGAAGTGTGCCCCACTTTACGTATAACTAACTCTAGCCTTTAGCCCCTGCCATGCATTACTTTGGTAGCACAACGTACGCATTAGAAATAATAATAATTATTGTATCTTATCTGTGCAGTAGTAGTTAATTATTATTATACTTAAGTACATGTAAGCATAGTATTGTCAGGCATAACCAAGTTTTGTTTCCAGGGGTTCAAATAATAAAAATGTACCTAAATGAAATTATATTAATCCATGTCCTCACTATACGAGTAGTAGGTACAACAGAATGATGAATGGATTTATTCTAGCTTTAGCGAGCGAATGCCGTTTGACCTCCTGATGACTAAACCTCTTCCAGCAATCAGCAGGTGTTGTATCTACTTGCCGGTATAGTGGCTTACGTCACACCGTGTGTGAACCGGGTCTAGGAATTTACCCATAAATTTTTTTGTACTATAATAGACTACAAGCCCATGAAGAAAAATAACCCGTAACATGAACCATCGTGAATAACGCCGCAAATAACTCTAGAGTGCTATGCTGTCATTTCTGAGCGGTACAGGTCAGTACGAGAGTTGTAAATGGAATGTCTCAGGTACAAGTGAGTTATTAAGACTAAATTATTAATGTACGGCTTTTTATAGCTTATACGAGTAGATGATTAAAAATAAATGTCGAAAAATCTAGTGCCGTATGAAAGTGGTGGTGCCGGAAGTTAGTGCAAGTTTTTAATTCACCGGTAATTGCAGACGCAATGTAGGTCATTTTTAGATATTATTATGATATTATTCTAATAATCTAACGTAAAATGTACTTACTGCATATATGATTTCTTTTTTTTTATTAAAACCATAAAAAAACAATATAAACCATAGATGCCGTAGGTACATTTTAGTCAGATTAATAGAATAATATCATAATAATTATCTAAAAAACGGCGTTCATCGATAAAGTATCTGTTATGTGTATACAAAAAGAATTACACAAATGCCGCACAGTATTTGTGCCAACTGCCGGCACCACCACTTTCGTACTGCCATGTACTGCACTAGGTTTTTCAACATTTATTTTAAAACATTTTAAGCTATAAAAAAGCCGTACATTAATAATTATTATTAAACGCTTTAATAAATGTTATATTATAGTACTATACGATTTAGTAGAAACAGATAACATTATGGGTATCATAAATTATATAAAAAAGTATTGAAATTAAATACCTAGTTGGGATCAATCAAAGGTATAAATTAAAATACCCAAGATGAAACTTGTTACAAAAATAATTGGTTTCAATTGTATTATTTTAAAATAAGTAAGTACTTACTTATCACGAGCTTAAATCTAAAAGATCAATACCTAATTTATTCGTTATTCATCAAAATAATTATAATCGACACAGTCATATTGCCCAACATTTTGATGCATAATATACAATATTTCACTTCACCAACTCCATAAAAACAGGTACATTCCTTGTAAACATTACACTCCTTTCATTTTTTATTTTTTTTATACCACTTAGGTGGCAGACAAGCACACGACCCACACCGATGGAAAGCGGTTACCGTAGCCTATGGACGCGTGCAACACCAGGCGCGTCACACTCGCGCTGCCGACCCTGCAAAATCCTTCTAATGCCCTTCTTGAAGAACCCCATATTTGTAGCCGCCATAATATTATTATACCATAAGTGTAAAAACTTTGGGCCAATTGTAGCACGGGGTCAATTATAACGTTACATTTGACCCCGAGTGTTGTGAAACAATTGTCCTTTCTTACTCGCACTCACTAAACTCCACAAATCTCGATTTCTTTAAATATCTAACTGCCCCCACACTGACATATTATTACAAACTTTAATAACTAGAGAATCACAATTCAGTAAAACTCAGTTGCAGAGTTATTTTTGGTAATTATTGACCCCGGTCTACCCTACTAGGTTGTGGCAACCTTTTTTTTTCCGTGCGGAAATCCTCATGGATACCCACCCCGCGGCCAGCGGGGCAGGTTATGTCGGACTCTTATCGACTAAAACCGCACCGCCGCGCCGTCTAGGGTCTTCTGACGCCAGGGTGTAAGGTGGCCCAAAGAGCATTTCCCTCTTTGGGCCACCTTACACCGATATATTATAATATTTATATTACTTACGTGGACCTGTGATCTGTTCCGAATTGTCCCAATCTATTTTAATTAATTGTTTAATTGTCTGATACAGAATAAACGAGCAAAATTATATCACCGGAGCGCTTTCGCTTTTAAAAGGAACCTAAAAATTGCAATTTACATGCCAATTATTTGACGCAACAATAGATAATACAGATCAGTGACGCAACAAGAATATATAAAACCATAAAGCAGGATGTTCTACCTACATAAAGCCTACCTATATCATATTACACTAAAAAGATTTTATTGCGTCTAACTCGTTTCACATTATTGCGTAGGTATAAGTCACTGTGCTCCGTGGTATAAGTAGTTTAATAAATTATTGCACACTACCAGTTGGGACATAATGTACATGAAATTTTAGTGTTCTGTTACATACAGCTTACATATCAAATTTTACACCATGTCGTAACAGAGATAGACTAGTGCCCATATTTTTTGAGACAAAAAAAAAATATAGTAGGATGAAACCTGTGGGAAAAGGAAGTGAAAAATCTTTGCACTCATGTGTGACCATGAAGCTATTAGTGCAACACGTAACTTTTCATCCCACTTCAGCGAGGAAATGACTAAATACAATAATCACAAAATAGACACCTGAGCTAAAGCTCAGTGCTAGAAAGAGCTAAACTTTTGATTCCCTGGGGGAATCAAAAGTGCACAAGGTGAAAAATCTTTGTACTCGAGTGCAACCATGAAGCTATAGTGCAACACGTAACTTTTCATCCCACCTTAGCGAGGAAATGACTAAATACAAAAATATAAATTCCGGATTCGAGCTTTTCTTCTTTGCATTTTCTAAGAACATTTACCATGGCAATGTAATAGGTACTTATTATATATTTTTACATTATCAGAAAGAAGAGATTTCAACAAACAAAAAACTCTTTGACTTTTTTAAAAAGCTGGTATTTTGACGAGAATTTTCGATTGAAAATTAGGGTGTTTTTTCAATATTACCTATGTCAAAATAAGCTGAAAAAATGAATATTTCGAATCAAGAAAATTACAGTGATTTTGGGACAAAAAGCTAAGTTTTCACCTCGGACCTCGTGGAAAACAAAATTGTTTTGCTTAAGATAAAAATAAAAAACCAAAAACTTGACTAATTGAATTTTTCACATAGGTACATTTTGAGGTTATATTTATGAAAACAGTGTACCTAAATACATAAGTTGTAGGTCCTTTATTACCTACAACTTTGTCGTTTGACTTTTTTTTATAGGACTTGTAGTTTTGACGGAAATCGAGATAATTATACCGTTTTTAACTCACCACCCTCCCCACTTCCCAACCTCAGATCGCCCGTAATTTATGTTTCCTTTCATTTTCGTTATATTCTCGTCCTTTTCCAACAGGTTTCATCCTACTTTAATTTTTTCAAAGGCATTGGCACTGGGCTTAGAGGAACGACCTTCATTTTACATTTTTTACCGCCAAAATAAACAAAACAGTGTCACAGTCAAGGAAACGGCCGTTCCGTTAATGCCAATCAAATAAGCGAGCGGGTTTTGTCTGAAGAAAGATATAATGATATCAATTTTATCTTGATGCCTGTAGCTGTCGATATCAAAGGCCATGAACAAAGCAAGATTATTTTCGTGTAAGTACGATGCATCTCGCTGATAATAGTCTCAGTCACACGGCATTTGCTTTCACTCAATGTTAGGTAGGTACAGTTGTTAATATCTGATTAAACATCCAGGAAGAGATCGACTGACTATTTTACTTTCACTTCATTTGTAATATTTTTATTGCCTAGGTAGGTACCTGATTAAATATTCCTCATACTTAGCTCTTAAATTATTGTTGTTTCTACGATGAGTGCCTACTTATTATATTACTATTGACGTATTTACGAGTAGGTATCTTCTCTATCTATATGTATCTTATATATATATATGTATCTATAGATATCTTTTGTAATATCCGCACTGCAACGTGTAGGGAGCTACGCCTCAACGCCAGGGACATCTAGGTAGGTACATTTTATAGGGTAGTTTCGCCTGTTTTCGACCGACGCCAGTTCCCGACTTTTTTACCGACCTGTTTGCCTAATCGGCGTAGAACAGCAATACCGATACGATTAGAAGCAAAAAAAAAAATACTGTGGCAATCTCAAATAGTTCGGTTGTAGACACAAATAGATAAAGTGCATATGTGCAAACAGAGTAGGGAGTAAAAAAATACTGAAATATGTGGTTCGCTAAGAACATGACAGAAAGCGTGCTTCACTACGAAAAGACAAGTGAGGAGGTTCTGCAGTTGACCCTAGATTTTTTAATTGTCGTTTTATGTTTTGGACTTGTTTGTTATTTGTACAGATAGATAATGAAGTATAGTATCTATTAAATATAGGAGTTATTGTAAATTTATTTGAAAAGTGTGTATAATTGGATGGTCGGTAACTGTTACCTCATTTTTGTAGAATACCTAATTCTCGACCCGCACCGTCGAGAATTGGCGTCACCGAGTCCAAACACTTGCATGTTTTTATACATATTGTTAAAGAAATTACTGAACTTAGATTGTGAGTTTGAATCTTATTTACATGAGAATCATGTCAGCCAGTTCGCGACCAGACTTTTTCAAGCACGTTAACAATATCACGTGTTGTAAAACCTTCTAGGTCGAGAACAGGATAGTGCAATTAAATAGGCCTATACCATATTCCGACTACTATTTTCGGTGGGTACATATAGGTATGGACATTAACGGTGAGTACATCTCATCATCAGTACGCCGACGACATCATCATAGTTACAGAGTTGCTGGAGCAGCTGAGCAAATTGCTGCACAGCCTAAATGGATCCTCTCGGCGCGTCAGTATTGGTGTATACATACGCCGGAACTGGTTACACCAAGACCAATTGCCATTGAAGGGAGAGTTGTTCAAGAATAATGTCTACCTTGTGCAGGTTATTCAGCTCGGTAAAAACAACTTCGAGTTAAAAGTCACCTTAAGGATTGAATTGGGTAACCTAATTGAATCCTTTTTGTGACTTTTATTTCACAAAGCATTTGGCAAATTACTTCGGCTTACCACATGGCCTCTTCAACCAGTGAATTCTATCTGTTAAAATATACGGTGCTGAAGCGTGGACAACAGTAAGGTTCGTCCACAACCTAGTCGTGCAGCGGGCTATGGAGCAAGCTATGATCCTTTGAAGGATAATAATCCTGATTCTTTGAAGGATTCGTTTTGCCAATGGACTAAAATTGCCGAAATAACTCGCAGAATAAGTAAGCTGAAGTGGCAATGGGCTGGCTTCATTTGCTGAAGGACTAATAATGATCGTAAAGCAAACGAGTTCTATAGTGGAGACCGCTGGTTGGCAAACGGAAGATGGAACAGTACCTAGGATGGACATAAATGACCTGAAAAAGGTGGCTAGGATAGACTGGAGGAAGGTGAAAGATCGAGTGCTATGGCACATTGGGAGAGGCCTACTGCCAGCAGTGGACTGCGATAGGCTAATGAGTGCCATTAAGAAATAAACTTTAATTTTAGTTAGTAAAGGTTGATAAAGCAGAGGAAGAACACTGATTTGTAAATATTATAGTCGTGTTATCAACTTTATAATTATTATTTAACATCAGTTTATTGTAATAACATAATGTATATTAAATTCTGTCAAAATACGGGTTTCATTAGATTACAAATTAATAATTACTAATGTTTTACTTCACATATTTGCCATCTCACCGAATAGTCGAGAACTGGCGAATATAACGTCGAGAACTGGAAATTTCGGTCGAGAACTGGCGAAATCGGCATTTTTGGGTTTATTATTTTCTGTAAAATTATTGCATGATCTTAATGGAAGATAAAGGATATTAAATGAAAATAGACTATATTTACTATGTATCAAAAATATTCTCTATCAATAATTCATATTAATTCAATTTTATTTTTCGTTCCGAAGTTGACAACTCCACTAAACGGTCGAGAACCGGCGAAATGACCCTATAGGTTCGATGTATCTTGAAGATCCCAAGCCATCAATCAATTTGATGCTAAATATGTACTTACATTAACTGCATCAAAAATAAAGACGTTGATTTAGGATTAAAAATAATGAATATTCGGCCCTTTTACTCACACACATTGATTAAGGTTCACGTGAATAGGTTACCGATTCTATAGGTAATAAGATAAGTAAGTAGGTTAAATAGCTGCCGAAAGTATCAAAAATGCGGCAGAAAAGAACAAATACCTCTTTAAGTCTGGCAGAGCACACTATCTACCTGACTTAATTTACCTGACATAGCGACAGACACATGTTTACAACCAACTGAACCCGTACGGATAGGAAAACTTTTCACCCCGATGGTTTTACGTGGCGGGGAACGCAGCCCGTCATCTGATAAACGTGGGAAGACGCTGCACTCGTGTGTCTGGCACGTGGGTCTTTATAAGACCAAAGGTCAGTGTAGGTAATATTTTTAGCGGTGAACACGCACAGTTCTGTTGTATCTATGATGTAGGTATTTATATATATAAATATAGAAGAGGCAGTTAGAGGATCCCAGACTCCAAGGGTAGAAGAAACATTTTTCCAATAGGCCGGATAACAGGTAGGATACGTGAAATATCTGTGGTTACTGAAGGATTTATTAGTACATAGGTACCTACTGTAGGAGTAACGTGGAACAGAGTGGCCCAAGATAGACAAGAATGGAAAAGGTTGGAGGAGGCCTTTGTCGATTGGCAAACAGACCTACAAAAAATAACTAAGTATTAGAATAGAATAGATTAGGATTAGTTTAGCTACAAGAAAAAATGTACACTCATAGTTTTTAGTTCCTAACACTTTGTAAGTAGATGCTAAGTTGGTCTGAATAAAGGGCTTCATTATTATTATTATATACCTACTGTAGACGCTTTATACCACCTCATACCAGAGTGCGGTTTCAGGTATGAGGGATTAGGCTAAGTTCAAATGAACGCGCGATCACGCGCGGTTGGCTCGGCGCGCGGTTTATATTAGCCTCTTTTATTAGCCGTTCTACCGCGTTATTAAGTAGGTACCTACTTGAGATTAGAACCAACTGCAAACGGGTGTCGTTCATGTGTGCTTGCACATCGCTTAATTGATTCCTGATGAAGTGGTAAACTATAGATTTAGATCAGAAAAAGAGAACATCCAGGAGGAGATTTGACCACCCAACCATTCTCTTATGTACCTACCTCTAATCAACTAGTTAATCGGGCGGAGCCGTATAATGTATCAGGGTATTTCGTATATCTAAGACGAGTCCATGTTGTTAAGTTGATCAGAGTATTCATCCTGTGCCTCGATTCTGTTAAAGGCAAACCACTGTCATGCCACTGCCACTCTGGAAAATGCTATTTAATTGTAGACTTTACCGCTGTACAGTTAAAGTCTAAAATCAAATGAAAAGAATTCATTAAACTTTTGCATTCGCTCTACAAAATATCATTTTAAACACAAAGTCTACAATATAATGGCATTAAATTTTTAGAGTGTCTGTGGCATGACAGTGGTTTGCCTTTAGCAGAATCAAAGCTCTGTAAGGTCGCGGGTCCAAGTCCCATCCTGGATGTTTTCTTTTTTCCGATCTAGGTATATAGGTTTAGATCGGAAAAAGAAAACATCCAGGATGGGACTCGGACCCGCGACCTTTTTTTTTTTTTTTTTTTTTTATCGTGCGGAAATCCCCATGGATACCACCCCCGTCGGCCATCGAGGGTGGTTATGTCGGGATCGAACCGACTAAAACCGCACGCCGTTTCGGGCCTTAGTAACCGGGGTGTAAGGTTACCCAATATATCCCTCGCACCCCAGCTGACCCCGGGCCATCTACGGGTTTAAGATGGCCCCTTCGACCCCCCGAAAGGGGGGGTGGGGCGAGCATTGCGCCACTTCGCTGACGGTGGGGTGTAGGGTGACAGGAGGCCGTCCTGTCACCCAACTGTCGGCGCGCAGACAATCAGCTCGCCCCCCGCTCGCTCCCCACTGTGCCATCTGCTAGTCAGAGGGACACGTGGAGAGCCTCGGAGCAGCCCTCTAGAGGCCCACTCCCACCCCGACCGCATTGGCCGCAGGCAGCAGCGTCTCCCGTGGCGAGTGGGAGGCGCTGCTCGCCTCCGTTGCCCAGGTGCACCACATGGAGGTTCCGGCCTGCACCCCGGACCCGCGACCTTACAGAGCTTCGATTCGAAAAGTTAGCATACGAATTGCTTTAAAATTTCATTACCTACTTTAAAATTACTTTAAAATTTCATTTAAGTAAACTAATTCCCAGGTCGAGTCACGGGGTGGGGGGTTAGGGGAAGACTATTTCGGTTACTAATATCTTTTTTTTATAAATAGAACCATTTGGCTTCCTTTGGTCGAGTAGTACCTATGAGGTCTCATTTCCTTTGATTGAACTGTAGCACTCGTTGCAGATAGTTGGAGCCTTGAAAATACCGACAACCTGGTTTAACTGCAGAAGTTGATATCACCAGTGGGTTGTCGGGATCTACCTAACTAAAGGAAAGCATTCAATTATAGGTTCTATTAGTACTCCATAATATACTAATATACTCGTAGGTATAGCTATCTTTATCAAGTCGAACTGACTAATAGTGTATCTTACATTAATGGATGTCACTCACTTTGTCAGACGCAGACGATTTATTGTGTTGCCAACCATTTACGTTGCGAAAATCGGAAATAGAGCACTTAGTACCCAACCTGTAAAAGTAGATAGATACTAGATATACCAGACGGGGCATTATACTGTATAAAGAATACATTGTTACATGTGAATGCTTTTATTATGGTAAAACCAAGTATTTACAGTGTTTAACTACCCGTTTTTTAATTTAGGACGTTACCGTCTTAAAGAGAGAGAGAGTTGGGCCAAGATATCTCAGTTTTTTACAGTTCCCTCTATAGTATATACTTACATGGAGCGACACGGTTAACTCTAGCAGAAGCCCTCTGTCGCCGTTGCGCGTTCTGTGGCACAGAAGAGTGCTGGTCCTCTCGCGAATCTTTTCCACTGCCTCTGCCTCTTGGCTCTGTGCCAAGGAAAAAAACTATTGATAGGTCCCCGTCTCTCTCGTGCTAGGGCCGAGGGTAACCCCTCGCCCTTCGCCCTCAGACCCTTGCTTACGGAGGACGGAGATCGTTTAATACTCTCCGTCGCCCGGTATATTGTTTAACCCTAAGCTCTTTTCTATATTAAAACAACACTTTCTAGAAAGAAAGAAAAGAACTTAGTAAAGTTATAGAATCAATTAGGTACCCACAGACATGGACCTCAGTTCAGCATAAACTTTGCATAGATCATTAAATCAATGGTCAAGTAAAATGGCTCTACACACCATTTAAAATGGTACATAATTATTGTTATACCTCAATATGTTGTGTACTGCCTACATTCAACACGTGATCGTGAATAAATATGATTATGATGTTTGTATGTAATCCCTGCTGATTGACGGACGAAACTCGATTTCCCTTCGAGGTTGGAGGGGTCAGACGGCAGTTACTCACGTAAAAGTTGATTTTTGATTGCTCAAAGTTAAAAATAAATAGCTGAAAACAATCTCAGGCGTGCGAATTCAAATGCTAACCTAACAAAACATTTGGAATTCGGTCTCTCTAACCAACACTTTATCCTCGTCTCAAAACCTTCGACGTTCTCCCACTGCTAGCCACAGCTGCAATGCGAATTATAAATCATACTAAGAACCATCTCCACACATCAGTTTAGGCAGATATTAGGTACCTACCTACTTGTAGTTAGTAACTAAAGGCAAAAGGTCACAGGCCTCGAAAACGGTACTCATGTATACCTAATACATAGGTACTATATCGTGTCGCATCAACCGCGCGCGTCTGTCACATCACATCACATCACACGCGATGCAAAGAATTGTGCTAATAAGCGATTTCTTTATATTAATATAGGTAGGTACTTACCTAAAGATTAAAATATTTATTATTGTATGGATAGGAAGTGAACGAGTCTGTTACATTATTTTAAACGTTATAATTTTTCAGGGTGTCCTTCGGCAGTTCCAAGGGGTCAATGGTAGAGACCCTAATCTACGAGAGCCCACTGCAGGAGGAGCCAGAGAGCAGCCCGCCACCGAAGGTGCAGGAGACAGCGTTCCCTTACACGCCCGTCGAAGACGAGTACGTTATATTCGTTTGAGTATGTTAATTATTCATTTTCGTTTCGTATTAGGGCGAACGTTTACGTTTTTATGCGAATTGCATTGATACGTTAACGCCGTTTCATCTTATATACCTTGCTTTGTAGGTATACTACAAAGCAAGGTTTACCTATTGTGCAATAGTATAGCATAGGTAGATGAAACTACACCTGGCATCCTTAATAAAAAAACATCGATGACATCATTCTACTCTTTTTATTTTCTTCACCTTACAGTATACATACTCATAAGTAGGTATGTTTAGTCAACCACAAAGGTTGATTGGTACCTACCTATTAAAATATTTACAAACCTTTCTCACATTGGAATATCATCAATCATCATCACCTTAGCGTACCTACCTACCAGGGGTTCGCTTACTCCTTCTCCTTTAGATTTGACTTATGCGGCTTTTGTAGGAGCGACTTCCTAACCCCAAGAGGGGAGACTCTAGAGTCTCGTTCGTTTAATTAGTTGATAGGTCTAATGTACCAGTGCAAAAAATAATAGGAACAGAAGATTTTTTTTTGACGAAGACGAAGATAGTTTGCTTGGTATTGTACCTATCTAGGCAGGTACTATGGTTTCGAGTCTATCCCCATCAAAGATTATTATAATAAGGCTCCTCATACTGTCCTCGTTTAGAAAGATACCTGTATTAAAGTACCTATAGCGCTTAGATAAATTTATAGTCAAAATAGGTACCTACCTACCTATTTTGATTTACCTTACGACGACGTAGGGATAGGTACCTGCCTATCCCTACGTCGTAAGGTAAGAGTAGCGCCATCTAGGCAACATTGTGTGTAACAATAAAGTTTTATTTCCACTCGGATTAGCTTTACCGACTCAACAACATTTTAACAAATGAATAAATTAAGAATAGGTACTGAAGTTTAAATTATAATGTTTTATGAATTTTATAGCAAAAGTGACAGTTCTTAAAATTTGTATTTTATCGTCTATTTGTTATCGCGAATGTTAACATTACGTCACTGGGTGAGCTGCGTGCTCGGTGCTCCGCTCGCTTCGTTCCGTTTCATTCCATTCGCCACGGAGCCGCGCGCGACTTCCGAGCCGAGCGAGATCGATGTGGTGGGAAACATTTCTGTGTAGAGTAGCGTCGAATGGACCAAACCCTATAGCGGTACTGCGTCGATGTTTTTATAAATTTATACTTCTATTGTAATAGTGGTTAACAATTTACGTGAATAGTGGTGAATAGTTTGAGTGGATACTTTAAAGGTATGTTATTTACAATAATCACGTCATACTTGTTGTGGTGCAAATTGGGTGTTCACTTGCCGCTGATCTTCAGAACTTACGTTTTATTTGGAGTTTATTCTTTCATTTTATGCTCATATACTTAAATATAATCGGTGTGGCGATCAATGATATGTCAAGATAATCTAACTGCTTTAATTTTTCTTCACATATCTACGAGTTTGTGCGGATAATTTGGTCACAATGACGTCACTAGTACTGATTTATAAACATAAAACGACTTGCGGTTCCATCCAGCAGTCGGGAATACAAGGTCATTACTCAGCATGTACCTATATGTAGTAAACATGCATTGGCAATCGTTTAAAATGCTCTATTTATAATGTCACTATCAACGATCGCCTCCATTCACGAGGGCCCGCCCTAAACAGGCCTGTTCGCTCGACTGAATTGCCGAATCCCCTCGACCCAATACGTACATTTAAATTTAAAATTTCTCTTCAATTTCTGTAATTTATAAAGCTTCTATCATCGATCATAGTTTATGATAAAAAGAAACAGTTGGTACCTACTAGATCATTGTCTAAATTAGCCCTAAGTAGATATTCCAGCAAGGCAGTGATAATGTCAATTTATAAGACTGCATTGCTTGTGACCTACTTTGTGCACCATAATGTGATGTCTAATTAAGTAACTTTGACCGGTATGAATTGACCTCTCAATACCCATTGGGTATAAGCAGATATATAGGTTCATGTATTATGCAGTTACTGTTTTCTTTTTGGTTGTATAATGTATTGTTTTGTTCTCGTTTAGGTATTTTCCTAAAGGGTTAATTTGGATTTAAAGATAAGTGGACTAGAATTGTTTATACAAGTACTTGCTCCATAGGCATAGGCTTGCTGTGTTATGTCAGTAAAAAATGTCCTACCCACTAATCAGTGCATCAAATCCAATTGAACGATTCATATGCTATGAATATGACCATTTAGCGAGCCGTTTGTACTGAGTCGAGTTTACATTGTACTAGTCCTTGGGAGTATGTCAATTAAGCTGTGCGATGATTTTTCTCTATTTTTACCATCTGTTGAATCATATTGTTATGGAATTTGTATGAAGTCAGACCTTTGTATCACACTTCCAATGAAGACAGAATTTGAGTGGGCGTTCCACTTGCCGCTATGTAGAGAAAATTTGAATCCATATTGATACTAATGATTTTAAAATGACTTTGATTATGGCTTGTTTGTTTAGTTAGTTGCAACCAAACAAGTTGTTTTCTGTCTTAAAATGTTATAATATATTAAAATGAAATTGAAAGTGAATGATGTCATACTGAATGTGGTCTGAGTTTGTTTATTTGGGTGTGACTGTGGTTTTGATTATGATGTAAGTAACCTTGTATCCTTGTATTTTTTTATTACAGACTCTTATAGATTAAAATTATTATTACCAAAATTAATACAGTGGGATGTCACACTCAATTATGCAAATGAAGTCTTATTAATAAAAGCAAATTTACCTATTAAACAAGTCAAAATGTTAAGTATATGCTCTAGATTGGAGCTAAATACTGCGTGGGTGGTGAATATAGTCATCAACTAATAAAAGAGGTACCATCATTTGAGTCACCTTCAGGGTTAATACTTGTTGCTAGCGTTCCTGCATTGCAAATTAATACATAATGTGTTGCATAGCGACTCTTGTATAAATTATGATAATGATCATTGTTGAGGAAAAATATTATAATTCCATGAACACTTTTCTTCAGTTCAATATCTATTTATTAACTTTTACTTAGTCTTTGTTAATCTATTGGTGAAAAAGATATCCCACCAAATATCAAAACTCTTCATTAATATAGAATATATACATAGCAGTATGCTGTATATTGTACATTCTGTGATATCACTAGACACCTTAGGTCGTAAAATGTCTTTTAACAGAGTACAAGTCCTAAAAGGTCCCAGATTTATCCACAAAAAAAAATTCTCTACCAAATTTAAACTTATTTTCTAGAAATATACTTATTATATTTTTAATACACACACGCGTGCGCACACGCACACACTCACGCACACACACGCACACACACACACACGCACACACACACACGCACACACACGCACACACATGCACACACACACACACACACACACACACACACACACACACACACACACACACACACACACACACACATGCGACATCTATTTCATGTTTATTTGTTGTTTGTAGCAGTAATCTGAAAATTTATTCACGTTTCACGAGATACAGCTTGGTGATAGACAGTGTAGTCTTAGTGGGGTAGTACAATAAAATTATTCTTAGTCGTAGTACTCGTAGTACAATTATTTTGTAAGCAGAAATTGCTTTTGTAGGCATATACGATTTTTTTTTCGAATTAGCTGTACATTATTGATATTTTTAAAGTAGGTATCTTGTATACTATGTATATGGTTACTAGTATTATGTACAAGTAACAAAATGTAACCATATACATAGTATTGAAAAACTAAATAAAATGATTCTCCTCCGTAGTACCTTCCAATTATCGTATTTTTAAATTAAAATGTCAAAGAATGTATGTATATAAAAAATTATTCAATCTAAACCTTATTCTATATTTACTTCTATAAAAAGAATAACCAGCCGAACAGATCGTAACGCGTCCATAGTAAAATAACGGTTAATGTATAGTTAAAGTGGGACAAAGCATTTTAATCAATAAATCGAATTACCGGGTATGTAGGTCAGTTCCATGCTTCGCTATGTGGTAGGAGAGGAAGTAATATTTCAGTTTGCCTTATCAGCCAAGAATACTGCGGGCTAACAGAAGTGGGAATAAAAGTGAATAGGATTAAGTAATAACGACTTTAATCTGTTGTATTTGTGAGGGTACGGAGGGATTTTGTTTTTTGTTTCGCCTTTTCTTATTCTTCTCATCTCCTTGCTTCTCATTTGAGAAAGTTCCTTAGTAACAACTTGCAGTCACGTGGTCCATTATCGCTACCTGAGTAGTATACAAAATATATCGCAAGAGTATTCTATTCTGTAAAGTGGTAGCCTTCGACTGTTTTGCAAATTTGGTTGTGTATGTTGACCATACCCGCTTGAGTTTAGTGAAAGCGCTGTTTCATTTTTATGTCTGCGTTCAATTAGGTCATTGACTATCGCTTTAACATGCTTCGCGATCAGATAATTCTCAGTCATTTTGTATTTTTTATCAGTTACATAATAATAATACCTAATAGGTAAAAATATTATATTTTTTCACATGTACCTAAGTGCTGATTTTGTACAAACGATATTATGTCACATGATACCTACTTGTCTACTCCTTTCTTTTATGCGCCTGCGTTCTCACGTCCATATTTAATTGCTCTTGTTAGCTTTTCATTCAGTTTTATATAATGGCATCTCGTTACATGAGCATTGTGTACATTTTATGATTTTAATATTTTAAAGGTTTCCGTGTTCGCACAGGTTCTTATTGCGAATTAGCTAGGATCCGTGAATATAAGAAAGCGGATTCGTAGAATCTAAAAAAAACAGAAGTGAATTTGTTATTAATTTATATTCGTCATCATCATCTGTCTACTCTTTATATATTTCCCTCTTTCTCTCATAGCACAGAATACTTAATACCTAGTACGTTAGTCTCTTCTATAGTTTCCTGTCATCTCCTTAGTTACTATTGTTCCTTGTCATGTCCAATCCACGTTGCACACTAGGACATCCTTATCGCTCAGGCAGGGATTCGCCACACAACGCAATACACTTCTACATTCACACTGCAACGCAAACATTGTACCTACCTATATTTTCAAATTTCAAATTCAGCTTTATTTTAGAGAATATGGCTAGGTACAGCATCAGGTATTATAATTATTTGTAAGTACAGCATATTATTCTGCCGTGTGACGTTGAAATATAGTATTGCAAAATAACACGAACATTAAATTAAAAAAATAAAAGTAAAATCAAAAAAAGAATCAAATTGAAATCAATTTATAATCAAACCGAACCTAGAAGACCATTAGTTGTGCATATTTTTTAAAAGTAGGTCCTATAGCTTAGATGGTGGTGATGATGATCACATTATAAGCTAACCAATGATATTTGAAGTACATTATTTGCTTGCGATAGCTATGTTGGAAAACACAATTATGTATAACCTTTCAATGGTGTTTCAGTTCGGAGCGATCTAAAGTACGCGTTTCGTTCTACCAAGGGGCGCGGCCGCAGTGCCTGTCCCCCCCGCCGTCAGTGCCACAGACGGATTCCCACGTTTTTTACGCGGCCCTGCTGTCAGCATCTGCTAACGCCGACATGGCGGATCACGCAATGTACAACAGACAGATCAGGTAAGAACTGTGTGTTTGTAGGCAAGTACAGTTGCTACAAAAGTTGCCGGACACTGCATCGACTACCGACACAGGATGATGAGAGACCGAACTACTATTATCACCGACTGTAGGTACTCTCTCGATATTTCTAACTATTTGGTTATTGCAAGTGACACCTCTCGCAGTAAAGATATGAATATGTTGTGTAAGACGTAGGTACATATACCTACTTATGTTTAAACACGCTAGGTAGCGATTCTGATAAGAGTTTCAGATTGATAAACTTAATCGAATGAAAACGCATCGACAGATATAGGGTACCTATATCTATATTTTATATATTATATAATTGCTTGGCTCGATGACTGACTGACTGGCTGACTGACTGACTGACTGACTGATTCATCAACGCAGAGCCTAAACCGCTGGATCTACATACTTGAAATTTTGGCAGTAGATGCTTTTTATGTTGTAGGCATCCACTAAGAAAGGATGTTTAGAAATTCCACTTCTAAGGTGGCAAAATAAGCGATAAACGTTTGTATGAAAGTCCATCATTTTCAAGGTTAGACGCATGAAATTTCATACACCTACCTATTTCTGGTTAGAAATAAATGAACACGTGTATCAGCGTTTTTCCAAATTTCACCCCCCAGGGGGTGAAATTTTACTACTAAAGGGGTAAAATAGGCGATGACAGGTTGTATGAAAAGTCTGTCAATTTCGAAGCTAGACGCATGAAATTTCATACAGCTATTTCTGGTGAGAAATAAATGAACACGTGTATCACTGTTTTTCACCTCCCAGATGGTGAAATAGGGGTTGAAAGTTTACATGGGAAGTTCGTCAGTTTTTGAGATAGAAGCATGAAAGTTCATTATACAGGGTGAATTTTTCAAAAGGTATTGGATGGCCAAATCCGAAACTATAAGGAATAGCGAAAAATGGTCAAAGGAGTCACGAGCCTGATTTTGATGAAACTTAAAACCTCATCATTAGATCTTTGAAAAACTAATAATCCTAGCTAGGAATCGAACCTGTTGATTTTGAAAAAAAAAACACACCCTATATTATTACACCATACGATAGTGTTGCTATTAAGGATCTTATTCTGGGAAGTAATGTCATACCGCAAACTAAAGGAAAGAGCTCATCTTTAACAAAATACATTTTATCCATTGTTTTCAATACATAGCTGGATTTTAGACCTCAAGGATCATACTGCATTCAATATTAGAATGTTATTGATTCCGTTTAGAATATTCTCCAAAGAATGTTTCAAGTCATCAACTGTATCTCTGTATTATGTGTCTTTGTAAATTTCGTTTTTGACATACCCCCAGAGAAAGTAATCTAAGGGAGTACTTAAGATCCAGGGATCTCGCTGGCCAAGGCACAGGACCATGCCTTGCAATAAAATTGTTGTCAAACTGCTGAATCAAAATCTCTTTTACTGCTATTATGGGCTGGAGCTCCATCTTGTTTAAAAAAAAACAACAATCATTATAATCATTCTGAGTATAATGTAAAACACGGAATAGTTACGATCTTTTCTGGGATTTCGAACGAAACAAATAGGTACTTGAAACATGAATTTTATTAAATTCCAAATTTTCCTTAAATTTGCCGTATATCATTACTTCGCAGAATTTGTTCCTAAACAGCGACACTATCGTATGGTGTAATAATAAAGGGTGTGTTTTTTTTTCAAAATCAACGGGTTCGATTCTCAGCTAGGTTTATTGGTTTTTCAAAAATCTAATGATGAGGTTTTAAGTTTCATCAAAATCGGACTCGTGACTCCTTAGACCATTTTTCGCTATTCCTTATAGTTTCGGATTTGGCCATCCAATCCCTTTTGAAAAATTCACCCTGTATATACATATATATGTTTCTGGTTAATTAATAAACGTACACGTGAATCACGGGTTTTCATAATTTCACTCCTAAGGGGGCAAATAAGGGTAGAGGGATTTTATGGAAGTCCGTTATATGGAAAGTGCTTAATTCAATGTTAAAAGCCCGATGGGAGTTGCATACATATGCCCGGGCGAAGCCGGGTCACGGGCCGCTAGTATACAAATATATTTTAGTAGGTAAACGATGCATATAAAATGTCTTAGCGAATGGAAACAGACGATTTTAACGGTTATATGGGGCCTCACCAAAGAATCTCTCAGGGTTCGGAGGTCATTGTGGTGGCTCTGCATAAAACCGAGGCCCTGTTTTTCCATGGGCCTCGGAGCGCGCCACCGGCGGGATCCAGCATCGATGTGGGAGGCATATCCATCGGCATTGAGCCCCAGATAAAATATTTGGGGCTCGTGCTCGACGGCCGATGGGACTTCGGGGAGCATCTCCGAAGGCTGGCCCCCAAATTGAAGGGCACGGCTAACGCTCTGGCGCGGCTGTTGCCCAACATGAGGGGGCCGGATGACTCTTGCAGGAGGCTCTACGCGGGGATCGTGCGGTCCATGGCCCTGTATGGATGCCCGATCTGGGCGGAGGCCCTGAATAGCCGTAACTGGCGTAGGCTGCGTGCGCCGCAGCGCGTTATGGCTGTCAGGGTCATCAGGGGGTACCGCACGATCTCCTTCGAGGCGGCGAGTCTCCTTGCCGGGACTCCACCGTGGGACCTGGAGGCGAGAGCCCTTTCGCGCCTATACTGGTGGCGAAAGGAGGCGCAGGAGCGGGGACTGGACCCGGAGCCTCAAGTAATCGAGGCCGTCCACGCCCAGCTCCGCCGGGATACCGTGGTGGAGTGGAAGGACCGACTTGGGCAACCAAGCGCGGGGCACGCCGTTATAGCGGCGGTAAGACCCGTCATGGAGGACTGGCTGGAGAGGCCTTACGGGGGCCTCTCGTACCGGCTGACGCAGGTGATCTCTGGTAAGGGGTGCTTCGGGGATCACTTGTGTCTGATTCGGAAGGAGCCAACGCCCGAGTGCCATCACTGCGATGCGGGTGAGGACTCAGGGCTGCACACGCTGGCCGAGTGTCCGGCTTGGGAGGTGCCGAGACAGGCCCTCCTGGCAGCCCTCGGGGTGGGAGTCCTCACACTGCCGGTGCTGATCGCAGCGATGGTGCAGAGTGCGGACGCGTGGTCGGCCGCCGCTTCCTTCTGCGAGCAAGTGATGCTCGAGAAGGAGGCGGCGGAAAGGGTTCGGGAGAGGCTGCACAGAGCTCTCCCGAACGGCGGCGGACGCGGACGCCTAAGGCGTCGGAGGTCTAACGACCTCCGTCCTCCATGAGCGCGGGCCTGGGGGTGACGGGTGGAGCCGCCTGTCACCCTAGCAGAAGCAGGCCGAGGCGGCGGCGCGCGACAGCGCGCCCCCCCCCCCCCCCCCTATTCCGGGGGTATGACGGGAACCACGCGGTTCCCAAACCCGAGAGGGCCATCTGGAATCCGGAGATGGCCCGGGTCAAGCCGGGGTGCGAGGGAAATGCTCTTTGGGCCACCTTACACCCTGGCGTCAGAAGACCCTAGACGGCGTGCGGTTTTAGTCGGTAAGAGTCCGACATAACCTGCCCCGCTGGCCGCGGGGTGGGTATCCATGAGGATTTCCGCACGAAAAAAAAAAAAAAAAAAAAAAGGGTTCGGAGGTCAAAGCAAAAGAAAGATAATGCAACCGGGAATAACGCTAAGATAATGACGATATTGGGAAAATGAAAAAAAAAAAAGACCTCTGGGGTTAGCGGGGGTGGTTATACTAGACTTATCCGTCTAAACCCGCCCGCCGACTTCCAACGCCGGGGTGTAAGGTGACTCAGGTCATCGCCAGCTTCGAGATAATACCAGTTATTTTGTTAGCGACGATACTGCGATGGTAAATATCAATAAATATACGGTCGAGGTCCACCCATAAGTAATTTATTCACAATGTATTGTTGTATTACAATAATATTATGTACATAATAGACGCAGTACACAGATCAATGATGTCACCTACCACACACATGTTCATGCGGCCATCATTGTGGCTTTATAAATACAATAATAGCGTTCTAATGTATTCTCGATCTGCTATTCTTTGCGGACTTCAATTGTACAGTCAGTACCAAAAGTTGCTTAACATTGACTATAATAATATAATATGTATTTACAAAAGAGATATAAGAAAACTAGCAAACAATGCACTGGCAATATTATAATCATTAAAGATTAATACCATTCCATTATTAGCATGTTGAGAGTCTTCCGTGCCTCTTGGCCCTCTATTATACGAGTAATATATTTAGTCCTGAGTTATCTGCAGAACTTCGATATTGCCATGACTGAAGATGGCAGAACCATCGCTTCACGGAAGTTTAGCCGCTTCGTAGTTAGACTGAAAGCCGAACCCAGCTAAGTTGGGCAAAGGCTCGGACGATAATGATCTGAATTAGAAAAATGCAATTTGGTATGGTTCAATGGTAATCACAGGCCATTGTATGTCATGTATTGTATGGAATGTAATTGGTGTTTACAGCACAGAGAGTGGCTGGGACAACCCGTTCCGTCCAGATGGCGACCTGAGCCGCGAGGCCGATGAGATAGTGTCGCTAATCAAGGGCGGCAAGCCTATCACGCCAACGCCGCCTCCCGCCGCCGTTCCTCAACTGCCCACCTGCGATGACCAGGAGGAGAAAGTGCACGTTAATAATGTCAACGTAAGATCTTTTTGCTCTTGATGTGACCACATTTATGACGAACTAGCTGTTCGTACCTATACCACTTGTTTACCGGCTTATACTCAATTATAATACCGCGGACTGGAATAGAAGCTAGTTTTTGCAACGATATTGTACACAACATAATGAACTTTATGTCAATGGTACCTACTACGATCTACTCTACCTCTTTTGGCTCGTATTTTGTTCCACTTCCACTATCTGCCTGCGCTTGTCCCAATCATTTGGGGTCGTGCAACGTATCATTCTCCTCCATACGTTCCGGTCGACATCTCTTCAGTCACACCCTTCCTTGCCATATCCTATTTCATGCATTCCATCCATCTTTTCTTAGGCCTACGAGTACCTCCGCACTTAAAGCACTTCACATTCATAGTTTGAACCTTCTTAACAACATTGCTTTTGTCTCTTCTCATAACATTTCCATACCACGACTACACGCTTCTTAATTTTTCGAACTCCATACTTCTACGCAATGTATACATTTTCCATGTGTCGTCTTATAACATGAATGTATATGAAATATTTTTTGCAGGCTAATGCTCCTTCATCACCGCAGACGAAAGTGGCAACTCCAGTGCAGCAAACTACTCCAAAAGCGATGAATGGAACCAAGAATGGTTCAGTGGCAGAAGTGCGGGCCGGACACGTAGAAGTACAGCGCGCTCCACCTCAGGAGCCGCAGCAACCCGAGCACGTCACCATCCGCAAGAAGCCCAAATGCAAATGCTGCGTTGTTCAGTAACTATACGTTTCATTTCACAATTATCGCAAACCAATCTCAATAGATACCGATTTGCCAACAAATTTGAAGGCGGCAAAGAAAGAGTCGAAATCACGAGCATGTAACATAGTTTAAACTAAACGCAATAGGGTAGTCGATTATCAAGTCAAATGCGTTCTTTTTTTATATTTCGGAGCACATAGTGTTCTGCCTTTCCTAAAGTTTTAAATTGTAAAAAGTGAACATCCAGAACGGGATTTGAACCCGCAACCAGTTTCTTACCAGCTTTGATCAACTGAGCCTCGATAATTTTTTTTATTAAACGTGAGTGTTAACTCCTGTGCAACATAAGTCACAAGGTTTGTGTTATTTGTCATCACTCACATGTCGTCAATCCGTCACCGCGCTATCGTCAAATTACTATTAGTGCCTAATATATAAGTGCATAATTTAAAATGAATATAAACAAGAAAGCAAAACGGTCGTCATTCTTACCACTGTTATCATATTTTTATGACAGTTATAATCAACTGACTTGATGACATGTAGACAATTACCCTATAACAAGTGTATATGATCGGCATCCATCGTCGGTATCTATTGGAGTTGAGATGCAGTCTTCACACCGGTAACACGCTATGCTTCACGACGGCGTACTGCCTAATCTTGGTGTTTACTCGGTGCTAGTATTTCATTTCAAAACATACTACATATTATGTTTATTGAAATATCACTAAAATCATAGGTACTATTTACAAATGGAGGTTTACCGTACCTATTATTTACAAAATTCACGCGAGTATGGCAGCTATTTTTGTGTAATCTTCCATATTGTCGTGTTGGTTTCACAATTGATTGATACCTTCGTATTGTAGCTAGCTGTTATTGTATCTGTTATCATAAATGTTTTTGATAATTGTATGTGCTAAGTTTTTATCAAATTGTGTTAGGTACAAACATGAAAGTATTTATTTTGTTTAGCTAGTCTGAGGAAATTTTAGTTCGAGATGTTGAATAGTTGTCAGGCTATTTGAAATAATTGTTTCTTACTTCAATGACGATGTACGCACTCCGTGCACGTGATGCAGAATAATGTTTTGATTATTTGTAGAGAATCTCACAAAAACAGCTCCAGATTAAGATAATTATGTGAAAGGAATCGTGTTATATCAAAAGTAAAGCAACTGACATGTTATAATTGTTCACTTTGCTCATTTTAATCGATGACATTTATACAAATATCATAACATTGAGAGTAATCATTTATTTAGAAACTGTTACTTTAAGAGTTGAATCTGTGTTGAATAATATTAAAATACATAATTTAAATGTATATTTTTATATCTTTATTTATAAAAAAAGTATTATAAACATACAAAATGATTATTCAAGTATCGACGATATCATTGTTTGTAATAGATAATTCGACATTCGCCATGTGCTATTCACGAATACTATTGGACATTTCGATCAGGGAGTGTTCAGCATTGTGTCAGCCATTTCTCTAGTATTTTACAAGTAATAATCTGGTGATTACGTCAATAGCATTCGTGTGTAGAGGTTCTTAATAAATACCCATAGTTAAAGTGTAGGTAAATGTTATAACTGTTATTATTATTAAAGTAGCCTCCTACATTTGCCACGCTTGCGTCCAGTAGAGTTGACAACCTGTTTCGAATGACGATGATATTCTGGTTACTATAATAAGTGATTCACGAATAATTTGAAATGTGCCTACTACAAACTACTAGTATCTTCTACAGAATCAACAAGACTGTATTCTTTTAATATTTGGCAGCTTTATGTTTAACTGGTTAGTGAAAATGTAGTAAGCTAACACTACACACAACTGTAAGCTGAATTGTGGCCTTTGTGTGAAGTGTAAGCTTTTGAGAAGTGAGGGCGAAGTCGTTGTGTTCAATGATTTCATTAAATATGCTAGTTTCTGCTGAGAAAAAGATTAAATTAAATTATCAATAACATGGTGGTCTATTTTTCATTATATACCAAAAGATAACGAAATTGAAACGATTTGTATTATAAATTATGAACAAGACAATGTTCAGGCAAGGATGTAGTTAGTATGTGTATAAAATCGATAGGTTCCAAATGGAATAGACTGTAAGGTAGCTAGACGTAATTAGTGAGGCAATAGGATATCTGCGTTATAATCTTCATTTCTAAACAGATACATTATTTTTAACGTTTTAGGGTTTCGTATATTATAGGCGCAGCAGGATCCTGTTTAAGATAACCAGAGCATGATTTGTAGTACCAGAAATGTAAGCTTAGGGACGTGAATTTGTTGACTGCAAATGAAGAAATCTTTCGCAGATTGATCAAGGTCTGGTTTCATTGACCAATAAATACAAGTGGTGCAGTCATTCTTTGTACCAACGGAAATGGTTTGGTACAATTTCGAAATCTGAACTATATTTAATTCGTTCCCCAGAACGAAATATTTTTTCTATTGAAGTCTAGTTCAGAATCTAGTTGCAAGTTTATTAAAATTTTACTTCTCAAACTATTTTGACTTACGAAATCGCCTGCGAGGTCATTGAGAAAAGGATACAATATAGTCGAAGTAATGTCGTATTCCATCTCCACGTACATAATAGCATAGCTTGATATCACCTGTACCTTATTGAATATAATAGAACTACAATTATTCAGCCTCATAAGTTTCGCTGAAGGATTTGGTCACGTCAAACTGAATAGACGCGGCAAGCTGAGTGGATGTGTGCAGCTAAATAAGTGTAGTTACACCGTAGGCCAGCTATGTGACGTGTTGGTGTTAAAGCTATAGTTTAAATGTTCCCATAGAAGAATTTAATGAACTATTATATCCACTAGTCTATTAGATGTCTACTATTCTCTGTGGCCAAGTTGCAGGTGGCCCATCTCGTTCTAGAAACTATATATTAGCTTCTAATCGTTTAAATTTCGTTTTTAAGAGGCTTCCCTATTCAGCCTCACGTTTTAAATCTCATAATTCAGTAAGTGCTTGTTGACAACTTGTTATTTTTTTACTACATCATATTATTTAAGTGCGTTTATTCGGGCACAAAATTTTGTTCATAATATATTCCTGTATGTAACTAATGCAGGAGTAATAACATTGTACTACGTGTAGTGGGTTCTTCGTACCTTGATTGGTGAACAGTCTATCATTGATTTGTTGTGATCTATGCTACATGTCACAAACACATCGTCTTATAACGGTATTTGTTGTAGAGAGCATAAGTTTGCTACAAGGGTTCAAATTCACTGCCAATAAAATTATAAGAAGGGCCTGTCTCGCCATTATTGATCAGTTTTAGGTACATGTTTAGTCTGACCATAAGGCAGTCCATAATGTATGTAAAAAAAATATTCGATATTAAAAGACAGATATAAAGATTTGTTGCAGCTGATTAACATCCATATTGGTTAGAAACATATCAGTAGTCTGGTGAGACAGGCCCTAAATGCCTTTGCAAATTTGCATCAATGATTTCTTGAGTAAGCTTAAATATTGTGAAAATAAGAGATGTGTCAGTTTGGGTGGCCAAGTGTTCGTCACTTGGTGGATGGTATAACCAACAGTATTGATACAAAGTGTGTAACATGTCTCAATGTTATAACTCGTACATTTTCATGTAATGATGTAAGTATAATATATGTATGTAGTCATTTAAATAACACTTTCGTACATAATATCACCTTTTAAGATTCCAATTGATTAAAGTATGTTCCTTAATAAAGTTTTTTATTTGTAAGTAAAATACTGTCATTAAGGTTCCATATTTCTAGCTAGTTTTCCGAGCGATAACTGAGTTCAGCGATATAGAAGGAACGACTTCATTGTGCGACATATATCTATTTAATCTATATAGATGTGGATTATCTTATTATTTTCCAATGTATGTATGTATTACCTAGCCGTTATTTGTAATACAGACCTAAAATGACATTATATTTGTATAAAATCTTTACTTTCTATTATTATTGTCAATGAATATGTACAAATTGATTACATTGTAATTATTTATATTAAATCTTTAAAGGCGAATTGGTGTTTCTTTATGATGTCAATCAATCAATGTATCGCAGTCCACTGCTGGATCTTGCCTTAGCACCCTTTCTCCCTTCTTTACGTCAGTATTGGGAAAAACAAAAACCAAAGTAGACATAATTTTACCCTTTTATTATATTAATTATATTAGACATCTAACATTACTTACAGTATATTCGTATTCGCATTCAACACTGGGCACATCGGTGGGGTGATTCCTTAAGCCAGAAAAGCCAACATAAATATACGAATATCTAAAATGATATGTACTTCTTTTAAATTATGTTGAGGACATTTGTACAGCCAACAACAAAAGTCACCGAACATACAAATAGGTACGAGCTTTAAAATATAGGAGCCAGTACAATAGTGATGCCCCACTAAAACGGATTATTCCTTATTATCCCTGTATCCCTAGTAAAGGGAAACTTATGAAACAACTGTTAATCTCCCTGGTACGAGTCTCGGCAAGTGTGTACACTCCGCAGGATATCCCGTCATGAATGGAAACAGAACTCCCGACTGTTGATTTCTTTCTACTCAAATTCTGTACCTAAGCGCTAGATGAATTTAAGTACCTATTAATTTTCTTAATACACTGAACAAATTCAGCAAATTCCCTGAACTAGCCACGCACGCATCTTCAAGACAAGGGAGCCCGTTTAGTGTAAATAATGGTCGTTCAGTGTACGAAAACTCCATTGTTTCATCTCCATTTATGTCCATTTATGGTGCAAATTAAACTAACTGGTTTGCCTAGTTCGATCTACTTTCGATGTTCAATGTTCATTGCACAATTTTTACCGAAGTAGCATTAATCATACTCAAAATGTTTACAAGGATATTTTAAACAGCTACCTACACACTCGGTACCTATACAGATTTTAATCAACATTACGATTACTGAATTTCACTTAGCCATATTGATGGTTAATTTATCGATTTTTCTAACATTTGTGAATATTGGAATGATTACATTTATTTTAATAATTTGGTAAATGGGGTCCAACCAACAGTAAATTCAAATTAACAACAAAGTTCATAGCTTATTCGAATATTGTTTAAATATACACGGAGGAGCAAGGCTAGAGATAAAAGCCTTGGAGGCAACAGGGGCTTAAAGCTACGGACATGATGACTGATGACATAGGTACATACAGTATAGTACTTACATGAAAATCATCTAAGCTGTCGTACAGAGTGTCCTTCGTCTAATTCTAAGCTGTGTTTAGCTGTGGTAAGCATTTTTTGACCAGTTTCAGGAACACAGTATGGATGCGCTGTGAGAAGGGTAAGCCTTTTGTGATATATTATTAAGTTATCCTGGGACGGACATTTAAAAAAAAGCTGAAAACCTGGTGAATGTTGAAACAAAGATGATAATATGAAGTTAGTTGATCAACAATGCTGACGTGAGATAGTGAGTTTGATTAATCCACACGAGATTGGATAGATACCTTACTTTTTCAGTCCTTTTTTGTTTTTAATTTGTAATAATCATGACCATATTTTGGACACATTTAAGAAATGATTATAAAATCATTTTCCTTATTCTTTGCATAGCCTTAATCCTCACACCGATTCAAAACAAACAAAGTAGGGACTAATTAAAAATATATACATATACAGTTACCTAAAAGGGTATTAAAACTATACATGTCATATAATAAATATTGTCATGGGAAGTAATTATAAATCAGAGCTTTGACCTAAACTTAAGAGTATACCATTTAGTACACCAATTTTGAATCATATAAAAATTATTCCATACAGCTATGGGATACAAAGCAGCTGTTTGGAAGAATTATTTTTTTATGAAAAGATAAAATATCGAGGAAAAATAAAACATCAATGTGTAAGATCGATTGCAACTTTTTCAGACATAAAGTCTATTGTTGTACCTATTGACATCGCTTAGGTTACGCATTTGAACTTTACGTATTTTATGAAAAATTTAACGTCAAACGTTAAATAAATGGTTGGAAAGAGTACAATTACCCTATTGTAGTTCACTGCTGGACAAAACTCTCTCCTAATGCGCGTCATAGCTCCGGAGGTGGAGGACCTTACTCATCCAGTGTATCCCTTCCAATTTCAAGTCGTCCCACTCTAGAATATTCTATTAACTATTCATATTGGTACACTCAATGGCATATCTCGAACTTAAAGTATAAAACGTAGAAATAAATACATATAGGTATATAAGAAGCACCCAAACAAGTTATTCGATTAGAATTTGCGATAGCAATATTTAATATACCTACCTAACGTACCTACTAATGACGGAAATGATAAGACAAATGATATGCAATGGTACACGGCAGCAGATGATGAACCGTGTCGTAACAGAACTGCAGTCATGAGAAAACCTTCTAAATAAATTATTTCTCTTTTATGACTGAGAAAACCTTCCAAATAAATTATTTCTCTTTTATATACCTAACTTTTATAACTTGTAATGTAAAACCTATTTATTTATGTCTGAACATATAATTTCTACTTCATAAAATGAAAACCTTGCAAATAATGTTTCTCTTTTACATATCTAACTTATATTGTAAAACTTAATCATTTCATGTCAGAACATAATTTAAATATAATTTCTGCTTCATAAAATTTTGGTAATCTATACAGCACAAAATATTGTAAGTATTTCTTTTCTTATATCCTTAGATAGTCCCTACGAATAATTAAATGTTGTAGTAAATTTTAATACAGACCTGCTACATATTTTTCAATTTTTTACTATTTGGATTGTGGATACACAATGGTATTGCTGGAAAGAATACACTTACTACCAGCATAACATGATGTATTTGATTACAACTCAAGATTATGTTGTACCTACAATTTTTGCTTTTATGCAGCTTAACCCGTTATGGGCGACGCGATCCTCTGATAAGTTTCGACATCAACTGTTGTAAAACTATGTACCTAACAATAAAGTTAATTTACTCGCCCGTGGACATAAGCTATTAGAATGATTGTACAAAGTCGGAGTCATCAAAAACCGTCTGGAGATATAAGAATACCAGTAGTTTGTACCATCTAACGGTAAAATGAAAAAACAAATCAACAGGAATGTTTACAGGACTAGGTAACTACTAATTATGGCTTAGTGTATTTTTGGGTTTATCTACAGCAGCTTACGTTATGTACTTATTATATTAGTAATTGAATTTTAGTAATTTGGGAGTAAATTGGGGTCGACATAATATAGGCCTAAAGATAACTAACTACTTACATCAAATTACAATAATTTCTAGCAAACATGTAGAGTGAAATAGATTATCCAAAATTACGTCAATATGTATTCAGTACAAAAACATCAAATGTATATAAATGCATAGTAGATGAGTATATTGTTATTAAAAACAGATTCAGCAGTCAGTTCAAGAGATTACTAAAATATAAAGTTGGCTTATCGGTTTTGAGATATCTCAAGAGCTTTATTTAGTATCAAAGATACATCCATTGGTGGAAAGTTCTGGAGTAATTTGACATTGCAAGCGAAGTCACCAGATAGTAGTTCGTTCCTGACCAACCTGTCGAAAAGAAAAAGTTGGTGAATCAGAGGGGAGGGTGATGATTCATGAGGTATTGGATTGCCAGGTCTAGCAAAGTGTTGCCGAGTAGATGGCAAAAGGTTCGTAAATGGCTGTAGGTGATCTAATACTGTACAGCATACCTCGATAACAAAACACCTCTATTTATACTATTAATTATTAGGTACTTACAGGATCATGGCGCAACAAATGTGTAATAAGAAGTCAAATCGTTGTGCGTCAGCAAACATCGAATCCCAAATCCTTTCAACGTCTGGTAGAGAAAATTCCTGTGATAGTAACAAAGTCAACCACCTGTAACAAAGATAACTTATTTAGGTCTGTCTGATTCTGGTCGGTGTTTATATATTATGTCTCTTTCATGATAAACGCGCCCCGCGTTTTAAACATTTTCCAACTCACAATGACTAAACCTAATAAGTACTTAAATAAATATTTTTAGTACAACCGATCTGTAAAAGGAATTAAAATCAATACATGGTTATATTCAAGTAAAAGTTTGAGCGTACGTATATGTGCGTGCGCGCGCGCGCGCGCGTTTGTGCGTGCACATAAATGCGTGCGTGTGTGAGGGTATGCGTGCAAGTATGCAGAATATACGTATGAATTGCATGAAGCTTCCTTACCTAAAACTGTAATATTGTGGGCGTAATTCTTGATGTTCCAACAAATTGAATACCATAGGATCATTTTTCTTGACGATATTGCTGAGTTTGCCCATTACATAATTGATACCACTGTCAGATTCGTCCAGGGTGCGTATGAAAAAGTCTCGTATCTCAGCCATAAGGTTAGTGAAACAGAAGAAACAGTCCTCTTCGGCATGCTCTGTTTATTATATAAAATATCTTATTACACATAGTACACTGAACCGAGCAACGGTGAAAATTAGAGGTTCATAGGGGAATCAGATTATGTTTTCAAGGTGCAATAGGTATATTGTAGGAACACAGACTATTATTAACAACGTATAATGTAACTTAGTTCGAAGCACGTGCGCGGTTAACAAGTCGTGATCGGACAGACAGTAGGCTAGGCACACATAAACTAGCTTGTGAATAAAAACAAACTTCTGTGATAACTGGTTTCAAGCACAGGCCTGACAAGCTCATGTAGTCTAAACATGTCATTTATACTAACTTCGGTATTCTTTATTGGTGTCTATAGCGAAAGTGTGGTATATGGGTCCGATGATCTCGTTCATGCCTTGCACGTAGCCCTGGCCGGGGTTGAGCTTGGCGTAGAGGAACAGCATGCGCTCGACCACCTCCCAATGCGCCTCACACCCCTCGTTCAAAGGCGCGTAATCACCGCTTTGCATACTATCTGATCGGCGGATCTCATTACTCAACTACAACATACAATAACTAATGTAGGTCGCCGCTTTGATTCAGTTTAGGAAGAGATATTACGTCTGTTGAATAAACTGTTTACAAGTTTTGGTATTATATCAAACACAAGTTTCAATTTTGCAATGACTACCTTAGCAACTCCGAGTCCCCTCCTTTCCAATGTAGAATACTTCAAAACCGATTGTTCGACTCTCTTGTGCAGTCTTTTTACTCCATTGCTATTCACTATCTAAAATTAAACATATAAGAAATCTTTATTTGTAAATTATAGCCAAACCAAGAAACTATATATAATTTCAGACGATTAATAGATCTCAGTTGACTATGACAGTTAAGTGCTGTTCCAAACTATAAAATCTATTATCTGCCTAATTTCATCCAGATGTATGCAGTCATTCTAGCATGGTAGAGTAACAAACATCGTCTATTCATTCAAACTCTAGTATTTATAATAGTAGCAAGATAGCGATGCTAACCTCTGCGCATGGAAACTCTGTGGCTGATTGAAAGAATGATATATCAGGACAAAGCCGCCGGACATCTTTGTCAATTTGTAGCAGAACCTCATTGTCTTTGAAGTATGTACTCCAAGAGCTGTCAGGACTGATGTTCAACGGATGATCACTGGGTCCACCGGGAGACACTATGATTTCATCTAAAAATAAATAATCATATTATTTCGATTACAATCGACGACTTTTATGTGTACTAAGTATTCGAGGTCTCGGGTTCGATTCCCATTCAGCGCAATTATTTTTATGCACGAATACGAAATTTTTAATTTCTCGTATATTTTTTATGTTTGAGAACAAGCTCCGATGGCAGGAGATTCACGCGGTCCGCCTAACTGTCCCTAACGATGCGTGTACCCTTCGTGCAAATCATTGTTGTGGTCGAGGTTCATAAAATCAACTCGGTTTACCTCAACCTCGATAGGACGAAATAATTATTATATATACAGGCAATCTCTCAAGGTAGAGAGGTCAGATAGCAATCGCTCCCCGAAAACCCAAAACCAATAAACGGGCCATGGGCTCCAAAGTGCAAATTGGACGCATTCGAGAAGACGAGGTACTGCGAGCCGAGAAGGAAAGTTCATCGAGACTGAGTTATGAAAAAGACTTTGTGAATGATATTTGATTTTTCTGATTCAAAGTAAAGGAGATTTTTCATTTTGGGCCCCCTAATTGTACACAATACAGAAAAAAAGAGAAATAATACCGGTTATTGACAAAAATACCTACAATTATATTTATTCGCCTTCGAAATTCAAGGGCATAAATTAATAAATACGAGTAGGTATCTACATTTTTATAGTTTTGGTCCGCCATCTTTATTGTTGCTAGAAAGTGTTTATTTAGTTAGATTCCACTCATAATACGAGGCAATATTATTGCCTAGCTATTTTTCTAAGTAGTGTACAATTATCGGGCCCAAGGTCCATACATTTTTTGTGAAACATCTCCTTTATAACTTCTATAATACCTTAAGCTCAATGAAACAAACAAGCAATGTACTGAATTAAAATATTAATACACACGTTATTTTGACGAGTACCTATGCAACAAATAGGTGCTTAGCACTGATTCCATGAAATGATCGGTCGGAGCTGACGTCATCACAATGTCTGTACTACACGTGCGCTATAAGTTGAGACCTGACCGCTAGACGTCACCGGCGCCTGTTTGTACAGCGCACAAAAAAATATCGTAAACAAGCTTCTGCCCGAGTCGTTACCTACCTGTCTACCTATTTTTTTGCGAACAGTACATCACGGACGACTGAGGGGCAGTGCAGGAGGAAGTGGGCGGAGAGCCCAGGTCTCAACTTATAGCGCACGCGTTATATGTACTATGCGATTCAAATGAGTTGATAACTGTCATATTGACATTCTGATTCCCGTTGCTTACTTCATTGTATAAAGTAAGGTCAGCAAATAAATTTTTCTACATCACTATTCCCTCTGAAGTAAGTACATAATGTTACGTACGAAATAAACTATCGGTTCTTTTTTATATTTATTTATTTTTAATCGGGCGGTAACACTTCGATGCCGCTTATTTTATCGTCTGCACTGTTACCAAAGTCGCACGAACAATTTCACGTGCTCGTGAATGTACCACTGTACCATCCCTACTCATTTTAAGTAAATGTAACTCGTAACTGTACATAACAAAATAAACGTATCAAACAATAACAAATTCTATAACAAACACAACGTAACAACAAAAGTCAACAAGGACGCAACAAAATGGAGCAAAATCGGAAATATATAGGTATCAATGGCTTTAGAAGCATAGCTAGCGGCATACTATGACGCTAATCAATTATGAACTATTATTATAAACTATTACTAAGAAAATATGTTAGTATGTATTTAATGAAAAGAAAATAAAAATTAAATCATTGTTACCATACAGGTATGTACCTATCCGACGCGCCGTGAAAATTTTGTTGGTACAATTTTGAAGAGTACGGAATGAAGTTGCCGCGAACGCGATTATCTTCTCATTTGAATCGCATAGTAATCCGATAACGCGCACCTTACAAAATACACAATGATGTGGTGGAATATTAATTATTAACATTATAATATCACATCACACTATTGTGTTAGGTAAGCCTGCAAAAATAGTGAGGTTGAGAAATAAATACCTACATGAATAATTATTGTTGTGGATTTAGTTTTGTTATATTATATATGTAATGAATTAATGCTTCTTTGTCCTTATCATACAATTGCAATGTGCATATATTCACACCTTTCCTCTTTTTTGGAGTAGGCAGTAACAACAGACCATCTTCTGCTTTAGTCCTTACACAATTCACGACCTTTATCTACTGTCATTAATACTTTTATGTAAGCCTGCTGTGGTTATCCCTAGCGTCTACAATATAGGGTACTTCAAGAAGGGCATTAGGTTTTTATAGGGTTTGCAGCGCGAGTGTGATGCCCCTGGTGTTGCTCACGTCCATAGGCCACGGTGACTGCTTCCCAACAGGAGGGCCTTGCGCTTGTCTGGTCTGCATCTAAATGGTATAAAAAAATCTTCTGGTCAACCTCCCAGGATAAATACCGATAAAATTGATGACAAAACATACATTATGTTAAATACCTATGTATTGTTTATAATGCTGTCTCTTTTCAATGAGGGTAGCCTCCCATGAATTTTTCTGGTGTGGCAGGTACAGCAACAGTATCTTCCACACTAGAGATCTTAATCCTTTGTCATCTGGAATACCTGCACATAGACAAATAAAATAATAAAAATCGATGCAGGAAATAATTATGTTGTCTATGGGCTTTAAAACAGTTGCACCAATATTCATAAAATTAAGAAATCATTACATAGTTCTAAAGAATTTTCGTAAGACCTAAAACATATGAATTACTATAAGCACTTATGTATAAAGAATTTAAGGTTGGGGATCAGATAATTACCTAGTCGCGTAAGTCAAAATAAATCACTTCAGGAGGAGAAAGCATAGGAAAGTGGAAGGGCCCAGGCTCCAACTAGGATTGGCACTTGGACGAGAAAGAATGAAGGCATGGGAAGTTAAAACCACCATGTGAGATGGCGGTCAAACAAACGCTTATCATTAATGAGTAAATGAAAGTTACCATTGAATGCAAGCTTCCTAAGCTTCTCAATGTTAATAACATCTTCTTCAAGTAATTCCTCAAATGCTTTTATTCTGAAATGTAACAAATAATACATGAGATTAAGCAAAGCTAAATTATGTTTATGTATTTAACTAAAGCATGCCTCCATAAACATCTTCATGTAACCATCTGCAAGTAGGTAAACTTAGTGTCGACGGACAAAGCTATAGCATAGGTTTTCCTCTCAAGGTTGATGATTGGATAGTTGTCACTACCATAATAGCTAACATTAACAAAACAATGTACATGAAGAAGACCAGGTTTCCAAGTTCAATTTCTGGTTGTAACTGGGACTGGTGCAAGAATGAAAAGAGAGCTTATTAGTGAATCAAAGGAAATTGAATAACAGAAGATATACAGGTGTAAAACACTCTACTACTGATGTGAGTCCAGCCTAAGGAAACATTAAGGTGCAACAGGGGGCAGTGAATGCTAGAACACTCATGTCTAACTCGAAAGATAATCTCCAACAAGGGTGAAACAATCAGATAAGAATGTTTTTGTATCTATTGGTGTCTTCATTAGAAATAAGTATAATTAGATTTGACCGTTAATCTGGTTTATACATAATAATGTGGCATTGCATGAACCTTACTGAAATATGAACATATAAATTTCCATTTGCCCTTCACGGTCATGATTATGAGACACGTCAACAATGAAAATATTGCAATGGCTTGATACTAACATGTTGAGATGGATTAGGCAAATTAGGAGTCGAGTAAATTTTAAATAGATTTGGCAAAACACCAAGCAATAGTGATTATTGCTTAGTTTCTTCTTGTTAGTTCCTAGAAATATAACTATCTTTTTGGCAGATTCAGACACAATATCTTTGGGGTTATTTTCACTGAACTTAAAGTTCCAGTTGCTTTTTAACAGTTGCGAATCATGGACACATTGCAATAGAATCCTAAAAAATATTTTTTGTCAAAATATTTATTTCCTATTAAAACCACTGGCCCTTGTATGCAGATGTAAACCCAGAAGCTAATTGATGAGAGTCAAAGACAATCATCTTATAGTCTGTAGAAGCTTTTGGATGTGCACTTATAGACAATAGAAAAAAAATTGCACAGATTTTGTACCTTTTGTGGCAATATTACTCGAGAATAGAAGGCAATATTCTAAGGCTGCACAATTTCCCAACAAGGGAAGCCTGACTTGAAGAACACAGTGATGAAAAGGTAAAATTGTAAATATTAATTTGAATGGATGCATGGCAAATGTTGTATACTACTCGTTCGCGCTAAGTTTGCCACTTCATTTGACAGCAGCAAAGTTAGCGCGAACGGGTAGTACCTACATCCTTTGTTAAGTTGATCAGTTTTTTAAAGAAACACTTCATTAAGATTATAACTCTAATTATAGCAATATAGAATATAGATTCAAATTCTCATTTAAAATATCAGCATAGGTACTTAATGAATTACTTACTTATATTATAGTAGGTATATTGAATATGAGTATGTTGAGGAACAAGATTATTTCTATAATTTATTGTTTTTTAGAACCTTTTTCGTTGAAAAATATTGTCATATAAGTACTTCAGTTATGTATCTGATCAATTAAACATATATGAGTAAAAAGTGCAATTAATCAACCTCCAGTTGATGAAACACTATAAATCGATGGAATCAAATCAAGCCCAGTTTTTTACGCCTTTTTTTGTGTCAACCTGCAATACTCGCTGGACAACAAGTAAAAGGATAAAATTTACTATCACTAAAAGCTTGATTTTAATTACCTTGCTTTATGTAGACTCATTTTAATTATTTTCTTTGCAGTTAATACATGAAAACAACAAAATTGTACGCCCTTATTATGTACACTTTACCACTCACTACAAGATTCATTAAAAAATTCTGTGTTGGATTGGATTGGAAGATATGACATATGACATAAGTGACAGGACATGAATGACCAAAGAGCACTGACCTGTACCAAAGAGCAAAGAGTTTGTAAACATGACAGTGTTAGGTATAATGTTGGGTAATGTAAAAATTTAATAGTGTTAGTAAAGTGCAGTTTCCAAACGAAGCAGGGTTATGGAAGCGTTCTAGGCCATCGGAGGTAGTTATGTCACACTCGGACCGACGAAAACCGCAGTCGCTCTCTCGGGTGTCAATTACCGAGGCGTAAAACCTTACGCCATCCACTCGTTTCATCATTCATCCACGCATTATCGGATAACCATCCAATAAAGCATGCCCCCCCTTGCACACCGGGTGACCTTGGACCATGACCGATTTCAAAATAGCCTTATCGACCCCCCTTTCCGGGGCAAGAAGGGAGCACCGTGGTTCCCAAACCCGAGGGGCCATCTCGAAGCCGGCCCGAGATGGCCCGGGTCAGCCGGGGTGCGAGGGAAGTACCTTTTGGTCCACCTAATACCCTGGCGTGCGGTTTTAGTCAGTTCGACTCCGACATAATGTGTTCGAGTCAGTTCGATTCCGCTGGCCGCTGGAGTAGTATCCGTGGGGATTTCCACACGAAAAATAATGACTGAGTGGTTTGAGATGATTCCTTCCACTTGCTATAGGCCCGGGACCCGGCTACGCCCATGAATAAATTGAAACAAACCCAATTGCTCTGCCACCTACCGGGCATGTGAATGTCAGTAAAAACAAACTTTAATATTATTATTTTTTATATTTAATCCGCCGGATGGACTGCGCACCGCCTGACGGTAAGCTGAGGTGCAGTCCTAAAAGTAATGGTCAACATTCCATTAAGAGCTTACTTTATACTTTCCTAAAGGATTGCCGTACAACCGCTCTACTCTTATTTGCCCCCTTAAGGGTGGAATTTTGAAAAACCGCGATTCAAGTATACGTTTATTTTTAACCAGAAGCAGCTATATCATATTTCGTGCTTCTTACTTTGAAAATAACGGATTTTCCTTGCAACCAGCCATCGTCTATTTTACGCCTTTAGTAGTGGAATTGTGAAAAACGCTGATATATGTGTACATTTATTACTAACCAGAAGCAGCTGTAGCGCATACGTCTCATTGAAAATTAAGTTCTGTTATGTATTAATTGTGACTGATCTTCATTGTACCTATATTTTGTTGACTTTCATACTAAATTTTATTTGGTACACATAAAGCTCTGCGCAAATGTTTTGAGCCAATATTAAAATGTTTTCATTATGATTAACTTGCTTTTAAGAACCTAGGTAATAAAGTTCTGTGATAAATTAAAGTGTTTTTAATTTTTTTATAGCAATCCACACGTAATTTGTAAATAAAATAATCATTACTTTCCAACTGATATAGGTAGTCATGAGACTGAAATTGATAGGTGAGTAGGTAGCTATAGCAATATTATTGAAGCTATTATTATATTAATAGCTCAACTCTGTTTATTTTACTCAAACTAAGCGCTGACCAGCCATTCTGACGTCAGAATGGCTAGTGACATTATTTTAAAAATTAATGAGGTAGGTATTAGTTGTTCTATCTCAGGAAGGCGGTTGAGCAATAGTAGTACGAGTGTCTTGTAAATACGCGTGCATTTGTGTGCGAAAAGTTCATGTCACGCAACGTCACGTCAAACGAAGTTCATGTAGCGGTAGTGGTAGTAGAACAATAATTGCAAGTAATTAATTTTTGATAATATACTGATCGTTAATATTTTTGCAGATTTTGTTGCCCAACAATTAATAAATTAATAATTTATTAGTCCAATGCGATTCATTTTTTGGAATAACATGTTATGGGATTAGGTAGATAGGGAGGAAGGTAAAGGCCAATTTTAATAGTCTTACAAAAGAAAACCGACTTCAACTGCATCAAATTGAAATGGAACCACACGGGAAGCGCCAGCTATCAAATTAAAAAAGAATCATCAAAATCGGTTCACCCAGTCGAAAGTTTTGAGGTAACAAATATAAAAAAAAATATAGTCGAATGGAGAACCTCCTCCTTTTTTGAAGCCGGGTAAAAATCTGTAAATTAATTATATGAATATATTTTTATGTTTATGCAATTATTAGGAATCTGACGAATCTGTGTCGCTATCGCTATCACTATCATCTTATAAATTTATGATGAAATCGCACCAAAATCCGTTCTGTAGTTTTTACGTCCGTAGCTAGAATGATAGACATAAAATCGACTTAACGAATTTTGCATGCCGACGGTAGTTCTTTTTAGATTTTGGCGCGAACGCATCATACACTAGTGATCCGGACCGCGGCACGGGCCCGACTGACCGCTCCAGCCTTTACGCACACGAAAGCAGTGTGTAAATATACGTTTAACTACAAGCAAAGCAAAACCGCCTTCGTAAAATAGAACATCTATAGCAATTTATTCATTGTAGGTAGCAAATAGTAGCAATTATAGTCAATCCACTCCTTATCTTTGCGTTTGACATTTAAATTTTCTGTCAAATAGTTATGTCCAAATGCGTAACTTGACCGATTTCAAACAATAATCAACATTATCTCTGTAGAAGTTGCAATCGATTTCAAACTTCGATATTTTATTTCTGCTCGATATTTTATATTTTTTATATACCTACTTCTTTTGAGTGCCAGATGTGTAACTGACTAAAATAATTTGCAATAAAATCTGTTAAAAATAGTTTTATTTTTATTATCATGATAATATTAAATAATGACTATTATTTTGATCTTCCAACAAAATTTTATGTTTTGTAATAAACATTCTTTTTTCGTGTACAATGCATTAATTATTCGGCGACATTTATAGGCTGTTCATACCAATTATCTGTTATGGGTTTACGCCAATAAGATAAGCCTATCGAGTTTAGGCTCATTTCTTTTGTCATAGTAAAAACTCTTAGCTGAATTACTGGGTCACCCGCCGTATAGCCCTGACCCACCTTGCGATTTTTATTTTTTTCCGAAAAGAAAGAAAACACCGAGATAAACGTTTTATGGATGCCGAGGAAGCTGTGGCTGCGTTTTAAAAGGCCGTCGAAGACGAGTGGGATCAGTGCTTTTCGTACGTATAATATGATGTACGTATGATGTAACGTAGAATTAGAACTGTACAAAACTATGTTCCACAAATAAATAAATTTGAGTTTGAGTTTGAGTTTGAAAAAACTTTTAATCCCTACACTTCAATATTTTGATGAGATGATTAGCCATTGAAAACACGTACAAGAAGTCATAATCTTAATATATAAATCTCGTGTCACAATGTTTGTCCTCAATGGACTCCTAAACCACTTAACCGATTATAATAAAATTCGCACACCATGTGCAGTTCGATCCAACTTGAGAGATAGGATAGTTTTTAAAACGGATTTCGACATCCACGCGGGCGGAGCCGCGGGCAACAGCTAGTACACTATAAAAACAAAGCTTACATGTTACAACAACTTTTATGTTGACGTAAATGTAAGTAAGTGTGAACGATTATTTTGGTTCGTAATTTGCAGCGATTTCATTCAATCCCAACACTAGATATAGAGTATAGCTGTTTTCATTGAGTGAGCATAAATATAATCGTAAATTTTAAATCAACCGAAGCAATTAAAGCATTTTAATTTTGGTAATGAGTTATGAATAGGGTAATACATTATGATATGCCAGTTTATGTAATTTCTTGGTCATGCATTTCCAAGTTTACTTGTACGATTAATGCAATAGTTAATTTCTAAAACTGCTGTCAAACGCAAAGATAAGGAGTGAATTGACTATAGGTAGCAATTTTTAATCACTGTCTCGATGCTAAATGAGCCAGGTAACCAGCCATTTTGACGGACACTATTTGAGTGGGGTTGAATTTCCTTCGCAATGAAAAATACTAAACAAATAAAATACATACCTAATCACTTTATTACATCATTCTTATCTAGTACAACTACAGATTTGTGAAATAAAAGGTAGGTACGGTGATTGAAGTCGTACCTAGGTATTATACCTACATAGGTACGTATTCAACTATAGGTACCTACCTACGGCGTAGCTTGCGATATAGTTAGGTAGGTACTAGTACCTATAATATTAAATTTGCATCATAAGTAAGTACAGTCAGCGTCAAAAGTACTTAGATAAAAATAAAATTGTAAGTAAAAACGTTTTGAAGTCTGAAACCTTACTTACTTATTTAATGTTGAGTAGGTAATTTATTGTAGGTGTAGGTATATAGGTACCTATTCGATTTGAGTCCCAGACACTAATAACGGAGGCAGAATGAAATCTAACTGAACTCGGTCCTGCTGTAGGTACACGAGAACTATATTCTAAATTAGGATTTACATCGAAATATTTCAGTCCTACCTACATTGAAACCCTTGTAGCATTCACACATACAGTAAAGTGATATCTATTATATCCACGACTACAGCTATAATACATATGGAGCCTTTATTCACAGTACTACCGTGTTTAGATTTATCTGAATTACGAAGCTGTGAGTATTCATAAAAAGAAATAACGGCAAGCACAAAGTTTGAAATGATGTCTACAACAAGAAAAGAGCAGTCTACGCATTCGTCAGAACGATCTAAAGTCAGGCTGGACTCTATCATGCGGCCCATCGACACAATCAAGCAGCTACCGTATACTCCCGAGGCCAAAAAAACAGAAGACGCGTCCATATTTTCATTTTCCGAGTTGAGAAACAAACCAAATGCCATTAAAAATACTATTAATCCTCGAAGCATCATCTGTGCGACGTTTCCGATAGCCATTTTTGAGTTATAAAAGAAACTTTGTAAACTCGTACTAAATACAATATTTTTCTGACGTGGCACTGGTATTGTATATGAACATTCGATAAAAATATAATATTGAAATATGATAGGTACATACAAATAGTCTAAGGGTACATATCGCTTCTCTTATTGTGATATCGAACTATTGAACAATGAACAATGAACAATGACACTGGATGACAAATTTCTAAAATGAGTCTGAACTATTCTCTGTCTACGGAGTCTGATAGTACGAGATCCCACTGCAGAATCATGCATGCATCGAATATTTGCTAAAAACCAAATTTTACGTATATTTATGATTAGAAGAACATTATTTACTAGGTTGCCTATCAAAATGTGGCCGCTAACATGTTACGAAAAAAAAAAAATTCTTCACATGGTTTTCAAATAAAATATCCACGTCACGGCAATACACATAAGGACTCTGAAAATCCACGGTTGCCGTTGCGCACTTCGCCGTACCACTTCGCAGCCAGGTGTAAACAGGTACGAAGAGGTACGGCGAATTGCGCAACGGCAACCGTGATTTTTCAGAGTCCTTTGTGTATTGCCGTGACGTGGATGATATTTTATTTAAAAACCATGTGAAGGATTTTTTTTCCGAAAAATGACTTAGCTATAATTGAATTAAACATATTAGCGGCCACATTTTGATAAGCAACCTAGTAAATATATGTTCTCCTAATCATAAATATGCGTAAAATTTGGTTTTTACCAAATACTCGATGCATGCATGATTCTGCAGTGGGATCTTAGTCTATGAGTGTCTCGGAGTGTCTGAGTGTATGACGTTATTACTCGCAATGTGACCAGTGTTATCAGATTTCTTCGTGGACACTGTCTACAGATTTCTTCAATTTATTTTCTACTAGCCGCCCGGGACTCTGCTGCCAGCACCCGGCCATAAATTCTTAAGAAAATCCTGTAACCCGATTGCACAAACACCTACCAGGTCTTTAATATTGAATTTTATGCTTCTTACTTCAAAACTTCCATAAAATCGCTTTACCCCGCTTTACCCTTATTTACCGCTTAGGGGTGAAATTTTGAAAAACTCTGATATACGTTTTCATTTATTTCTATTCAGAAGTAGGTGTATGAAATTTCATGGATCTAGCTTGGAAAATTGACTGACTTTCCCATGTATAATATCATTGGACTTTCCATTCAACCTGTCATCGCCTATTACCCCTTCAGTAGTGAAATTTAAAAAACGCTGATTCACGTGTACCTACATTTATTTCTAACCAAGAATCGTTACGTAAATTTTCATGCTTCCGTCTTGAAAACTGACGAACTTCCCATATAAACTTTCAACCCCTATTTCACTCTCTGGGAGTAAAATTTGGAAAAACGCTGATACACGTGTTCATTTATTTCTCACCAGAAGTAGGTGTATGATGTATTTCATGTGTCTAACCTTGAAAATGATGGACTTTCATACAAACCTTTATCGCTTATTTTGCCACCTTAGAAGTAGAATTTCTAAAAATCCTTGCTTAGTGGATGCCTACAACATAAGAAGCATCTACTGTCAACTGTCAAAATTTCAAGTTTGTAGGTCCAGTGGTTTAGGCTCTGCGTTGATGATTCAGTCAGTCAGTCATCGGGCCAAGCAATTATATAATATAGATTACTTAGCTGTTTTCTATTAGCGACTTCATCCGCACTAATCACTTTATTAACGGGCTGGATAAGGTGTTGCTCCATATGATAGTTGCCCGTGTTCCATAGTTTTTTATAAAACTTGTTCGTAAAAAAATGAGAATTAAATCCAGATCGAACCGTGGAATTGTTACACTATAGGAGGATGATACTTACCATATTTAATTTGATTATAAAAAAATTATATAAAAAGCGTTATATAAATTGCAGTCCAAACTAAACCCCACTGATCTGTATATTATATTACAGAGCAGTGCCAAACCCAGTAGAAACTCGAAGCCGACTGTTCCTAGTAATTCCCATAGCTATATTATAATTAAGGTTAGAGCTTTCGTTCAATATCTTGATAGATTTAGATCGCAATTGGGATTTGATTTTCCTTTGAAGTTGCTTTGATTTAGATACGGAACCTTTGATATAAAACGCTTAGTCACAGTGCTAATGTGATTGAAACTGCTCTCTGCTCTTTGTACTCACAAACCAAAAAGAGACAGTATAGTGAATACAATGTACGCTCAAGTGTATTTTTGCTTTTTAAACATCATAGCACAAAAGGTCAAGAGGTTGATGCAAAAGGCAGTTTTTTAGAAATAAAACTAAAATAAAAATAAAATCTATTGCATCTAATTGGGTGCAGGTAGGTAATTGACGGACTGAATACTTAAACAAAAACAAAAAAACGATATGCATGGTATTTTTTCTCAAAAGTACTTACCACCCTTTGACTTGACTTTAAAAACCCTTAAATATTATAAGTATGCTTGAAATCTAAAGAAAGATGAATAAAATAATAATGTGGAGTCAGATAAAGCGAGAAAGCGAGGCGGTAGATCCAGATAGAGCGTTCAAATGATACATCAGAGATCAGAGGTCACGGGTTTGATTCCTTCCCATGTTCATTGTGATTTTCGAATTCATATGCATGAATATGTCTCTTTGGTATTTTGTACCTTAAAATATGAAATTTGAACTTTGTTTTATATTTTATACAAATCTGTGCCCTACTTGTTTAAAAAACTTGTAGTGTTTTGTTAAGAAGAACGCTAAGAGCAAGGAAATTTCTAATGTTCTTGAGAAGAACAGACAATAATATTCTATAATCTGTTTCCCTGTCTGTAATAGGCCGTTATTCTATATCCGTCTACTCTACGGATCGAACGTAGACAGAGAGATCGAAGACAGATATTATGACAATCTTCATTTTAATCATTTGTCATATTGCACTCACCCGAATTAACGAAGCTTTCCTATTCATTTCGTCTACAAAATGATTATTATTTATTTTATTTGTATTAATTTTATTTATAGTAACGTGTTTTGCTACAGCAACGATACACAGGAGTATGATATTTTCGATTATTGTTTGCATCCAGATTGTTCATTGGAAAATCAGCACACTATGTGTACCGCCCTTAAAAAGCAAAGTTCCAAACTTTACGCATCTGGGATGACAACATGGATGCGTTACCAAATTCTGCTGCTACACAATAGACACAGAGACAATATTGCCATGGGTCTAGAGCCCGGGCAGCCCCCGGCTACTAACATGCGTAAAATGTATTGGGATTATGAGTTGGAACAAATGGCAGAGGTATGGGCACGACAGTGTCAAAAGCGACACGATGAGTGTAGGAACACAATAAGATTTAATGTCCTTCAAAACATGGATGTACGTGCTGTAGTCAGTAGGGTTACAGAAGCTCAATTGCTTGCTGATGCAGTTGGAGCGTGGTTTTCAGGGTCGCGATTACTTCCTCCAGAGCATGTCTGGTCATTCAGACTCAGTAACTGTAGCGCTCCTGGAGGATGCAATGCTCATTGGTACTCGGCAGCGGCTTGGGCCTCTACATGGCGCATAGGTTGTTCTCAGGCTTTATGTACAGCCAGAAAACCATCCTGCGTTCTTTTTCGTAAACGTAGAAAAGTTAATACAGAAAATGATGAAACCGGAAATGAGTTATTAAATTCTAAAAAGGAAGCATCGAGGACATCTATGAGTGAAAACATATTACGTCGCACGAGGTACATGACAACGTCCGCTATTCCACATTATGAAGACTTTGCTACTACCGCGAAGAATCAGTTTAAAGAGTCGCCATTGCATCGAGGGATTGTAGAACAGGATATTGAGAAGAAACGTAAGGAATCAAAGATTTTAGCTTACACATTTTGCAACTATGGACCGGCTGGTAACATTGATGGATTTCCTATTTATGAAGCGGGTACAACATGTTCCAACTGTCCGCTAGGTACACAATGTGGAGATCGAACTCATAGGGCCCTTTGTTCGGTCGTGGGTGATCCAGATACTATAAATAATTAGGCGTATGTTTTTTTTGCCCAGTTAGTTCTTGTAACCAAAATACTTTGTTTGTATTTTAAGATATATTAAAAATGTGCTTTGAATAGGTACTTTGCTTGTCGTCTTTTGTATTTTTAATTATATTATGATTGTTCATCGTGAGTATTGCGTAAACTATCCCGACAGGAATTAAAGATGTGTAAGATTCCAGTTAAATATCCTAGGTATACCTACCTACTGCGCCGCCGCCCGGCGAGAAAATTTTAATGTAGGTATAATATAATAATATTATTATTCATATAAACAGGCTGGTAGGTGCTCCATCACCGCTGTAATAGTTATTAGATCTTAAACTGTCAACAAAAAGGGATTTTTAGATTGCAGAATGTATTTAGGTCTTAAGGGGTTGGTAGTGGAGCGCATAATCTGCAAATGTTGACATTGGCAAGGCTTAGCGATCGGGGTCAACTGTCGATATCTGCATAAGCTTAACCATTTTCTTTGTCTTAGAATTCGCCATGGTCCGGTTTGCCGGACAACCTAACCGTACCACGGACAAAAACCCATCTGATCATTGAGCAATAGTGTAGTCTATGAATATAGAGCAAGAGCCCGTGAACCCCAGACCTTCGTTATTTGATAATAGCTGAAAGTTTGTAGCGCATGGTCCTAAACATAGGTAAACGGTGGACCATTATGTCGGGTTACCGTGGCTTTGGCAGGTTAACGGTACAAAAGATGTGTAAAATACTACATACATGAATTGCTTGTAGAGAGAAAGAAGACTTCTGTTGGAAGCGACTTTACTTTTTAAGTTCATCTATAAATTACCTAAGTGTCTTTCATGGACCCGAGGGGGCCACCTAAAACCGTAGATGGGGTACGAGGGTAATGCCTTATGGGCCAAAACGGTCATCAAGTCGGACATAACCACCCCTGCTGGCCAGCAGTCCATGAGAGTTTCCGCACGAAAAAAAGCCGTCTTTCATGGAAAAGTGCAACTTTCGAAATAAAAGGAAACATTATAATAGTGTTTATATAGGTAGGTAGGTGTTCTGAGATTGTGATCATAGTAGACTAAGTTGTAGTCAATTTAAGTTGTGAAATTGAACCACCCATTACAAAGTAGCTAGGAGTATCGCAGATCATACTGTTGGAATTAGTTTCTCGAACTCACCTACTACTCAGTGTAATCTACGTAGGTAGCACGGAAAAATTGTACTTATTGTACCCCGTGGCAAAAATTAAATAATAATAAACTAATAACTGAACTAACACCTGAGGGACCGAGCTTTGAAATGCTTCTCGAAGAGATTTTTACGGCACCGCACTGGGTGCCCCACCACACTGGGGCACCCAGTGCGGTGCAAAACTTTTCGAGATGTCGTTAGTGGTATGCTAAACTCTATTCTTATGAGAAAGTTTACGAGAAAGTACAGCAAAGATTTACGAGATGGCGTTATGTAATGATATTGGGATTATGATAAAAATATTTGTTATACTCGGTTATACCATGAAGCTATAGATAAACATGGAGGCCAAACCGGGAAGAACAGCTTGATCCAAATACCTACATGTCTCTATCTCACACTCTGTGGGCCGACTTCTCTTTCGTGTATTTGTACAATGTTGCTATCTTCTTATTAGTATCTCCTAGTAAATTATAGAAATAGACCATACTAACCAAAAATGCAAGTAAAATGATTTATAAATAACTCTATAGTTCGACTACGATTATTAATGTGGAAATTGAAAAATTATATGCCATTTATTATGTATGATTGGGTTATCGAATCAGGAAATCAGTGAATTAAATTCCCATTGTCTATGGATTCAGTACGTAATGTGGCAACATTGGTACTACATGTCAACTATCAATAAACAATATGGCGGTTGTTTATTATTGTTTCGGTTTTTAACATTTTTAAAGTTAATTATAAGTATAAACTCAAAAAATGGTGCAAAATTGTGTAGTGCGTGGTTGCGGTAGTACGTGGCGTCAAGGATGTGATATAAAATTCCACGCGTAAGTGTTTAAACTTGTTTAAATGGTGATTTCTTGCTTAGAAGGTTATCATACTTAGAAAGAGAAGTCGGCCCACATAGAGCAAGATAGTAAATACAGACTGAGCATCAAGTAGGTATTGGAAGTGTGGCCTCCATGTTTATCTATAGCTTCATGGGTTATACTACGATTTTTTAATTCTATAGTCGGATTTATAATTAGACGAAGCTATCTGACGTTTACTGGGTTGTAAGTGTTTGATGAAAAAAAAGTGTTGTGACAAAGTGAACTATTTATCATGATGAATGAATGAAGTAGCATGGATAGCCTAGAGAATGGCTGGAGCGCCATACTGCCGATATTTTATTGTAAAATAGTAATTATACGTATTGTAAAGTAGTACTTAGTAGCAGTTCTTAAGTAAGAAAAGTATAGTAAGAAAAGATTAACGATCGCTCTCGCTCATCATTCATTTTTCATACGGTCGAACGGGAACTGAATTCATCAGTTGCATCCATAGACTTAGGAAAAGTATGGACGGAGTGCCTAGAGTAACTATAAAAACTATTAAACTATTATATAACTGTAACTATACTATAGTCTGTGTCACAAAATGACGGGCATCAATCATTGTGTGAGTGAATTGTAGGGATGCGAGGTTTTACCTAAATTTCCGCATTTTTTATTATTTTAGTTGAGGAATAGGGAGAATTATTTGGTAAATTTTAAAATATATAAATGAACAATCATTAAGGGTGATTCGTGCATTATTATTAAAAATATTATTTTCATCATAAATTTTATTAATGAAAATAATATTTTAGTTATTTTTTTCATTATACCTATATAAAAAAAACTTACATGGATGGTAACCGTGGGGAATATTCAAGCGATTAAACTAGGTACCTAATTAACAAAAAAAGTTAAAAAAATCATATTAGTCACAATTTGTATTTTTGCGATTCCTAATCCCATGTATTTATTAAAAATAAGTTAAAGCACTACGGTTATCACTACTAATAAATAGTTTATGCTATTTCATCATAAAGTCACACAATTTACAGATTTCCCCAAAATATGGGGAAATTTGCACACTTTTATGTTGGGATTACTGGTTTTGAACCGAACAATTGAATTTTGTTTTGAAATATTGAATGAACATTTATGTATAATTATTAGATAAACATTAAGTGATTGAAATATTGATTAACCTGTGAAATGTGATCCCTGGATTTATTTTTTCCTGTCACTACGGTTTTTACACCATTTCACTGCACAAGACATGTTGTATTTTATTTTTTTTTCTTCCCACTTAAACTGACAGATCGACCGATTCGGACGACGTTTGCCGCGAAGTGGCTGACTATGATGTGAGAGTGTGCGTGGCGACTGTATACGTATACGACGGTTGGCCGACTATGCAGCATCACTTTTTTGTTCCCATGGCTCCGTCCATAGTTATTCCTAGGTCCATGGTTGCATCACTATTACTGAATATAGCAACATTATTTTGACGAAGTGACATTAGCTACTGTCAATTGATATCTGATGATTTTAATTAAAAATTCGAAATGACGACTTGGGACGATCATGAAGCTATAGATAAACATGGAGGCCTCACTTCCAATACCTACTTGAAGCTCAGTCTGTATTTACTATCTTGCTCTATGTGGGCCGACTTCTCTTTCTAAGTATGATAACCTTCTAAGCAAGAAATCACCATTTAAACAAGTTTAAAAAACACTTACGAGTGGAATTTTATATCACATCCTTGACGCCACGTACTACCGCAACCACGCACTATACAATTTTGCACCATTTTTTGAGTTTATACTTATAATTAACCTTAAATAATATGTTAAAAACCAAAACAATAATAAACAACCGCCATATTGTTTATTGATAGTTGACATGTAGTACCAATGTTGCCACATTACGTACTGAATCCATAGACAATGGGAATTTAATTCACTGATTTCCTGATTCAACAACACAATCATGCATAATAAATGGCATATAATTTTTCAATTTCCACATTAATAATCGTAGTCGAACTATAGAGTTATTTATAAATCATTTTACTTGCATTTTTGGTTAGTATGGTCTATTTCTATAATTTACTAGGAGATACTAATAAGAAGATAGCAACATTGTACAAATACACGAAAGAGAAGTTGGTCCACAGAGAGTGAGATAGAGACATGTAGGTATTTGGATCAAGCTGTTCTTCCCGGTTTGGCCTCCATGTTTATCTATAGCTTCATGGGGACGATTTAGACCAAGAACATTAGAAATTTCCTTGTACTTAGCTGGACGATTCATTGGCCTTCAGCGGTTGTCTCCAGGATTTTTGAATCTCGGCCATGCGGTCATCTCTCTCGCACACTGCCTAAAATTGCCATGATACGTTAAAATTTCCCAATCCAAACCTGTCAAAGTCAAATTTACGCAAAGGCTGAGTTCTTCGGAGCTTCGTTTTGATTCTAGTTGAGCTTTATGAAAATTCACAGAACACTTAACATATTAATTATTATTAATTGAATAATATTCATAGAAATTAATAAAAAAATTGACACATATTCGCTTCTTAGATTGTGGGTGACAGCCATTTTAATAAAGAAGCAACACTGTTTACCAAAAATTCGTAAGGTGACCAACCATCCGTATTTTGCGGGATAGTCTCCTACTAGAAGCGCCTGCATTGCAATAAATACATAGCATAGTCCCACAAAACGTCAAATGCTTTCCGCACGTTTACAATATCCATCATAATATTATTATAATGTTAACTGTAGAGAGGTCAATTCTATACATCCATACTAAATTATTATAAATGCGAAAGTAACTCTGTCTGTCTGTCTGTAACGCTTTCACGCCTGAACCGCTGAACCGATTTTGATGAAACTTGGTATAGGAGTAGATTAGACCTCGAGAATGAACATAGGCTATGTTTGGTCGCGATAACCGACATCCACGTGGGCGGAGCCGCGGGCAACAGCTAGTTGAATATATTTAAAAAATAACTACATATTGGAAAATAATTAGTGATCGATACTAATGCAAAAAATGCAATCAGTAATTTTTTTGTCTTTCTGTCTGTCTGTCTGTATGTGCACGCATGGATCAAAAACTACTGGAGGGATTTTGATCAAACTTGATACGATGATAGTTCATACTTCTGAGCAACATATAGGCTACTTTTTATACAAGCTGATACCCATGGCTTCACCCGCGCTTCGTTTTTAGGTCGTTTTTGGTCATATCTCCGGTTGTACTTAACCAATTGCAAGCAAACATACGGTAAATTTTGAGTCTAAGTAAGACCTTTCTAATAAAAAAGCCGCATCAAAATTCGTTCAGTACTTTTTACGTCCATTGCTAGAAAGCTAGTCATAATAATTATAAATAATTTCAACTTTGACGCTTATTATTTATTGCTTTCTAGACGTAACCTATACCTACTCAAGTAGGTATTAAGTTATCGTTTCTAAAAACCACTACACTTTTTTATTTGTTCACGACTGTACATACTTAGACCACGGTAGTATAAACTTACTGTATACAGGCTGACTAAAAAGTTTAATGACAAGTAGTTTGGCTACAAGGATATAATCATTCCTCGTGTCCAGATAAGTTTGGCAATCTAGTTTGGCCACTACTAACAGTGGAGTCAATTTAATAGGTCACATTTGACAATTCATCAAAATTCAACAACGCAACCTTGTAACAGCGCGCTGCGGTGGGTATCAAATAATATATTTTTCGTTTTGTTATGACTGCACAATTGCCCAACTTTTTTCAATTACGTTTACATAATTTATTGTAATAATGATAGATGCGATTAAATATATGTTTTGCTTTCACTAATAAACCATTCTAAACATAATAAACAATTTCTGATCTAAAGAACTGAACGTCATTACAATGTTGTGTCAGTTAACCCTTTTTCTTTTTAAACATTAGGGATGTTACCTACTCTAAAAATCGAAAGCTGATAAGTAGAATAATCGAATGCAATGATTACTTGTGAAGAAATGTCACCATAAAATTAATAACCACGTTGTGATTATAATAAAATATAATTATGTATATTTATTATTCTTTTAATCCATTCGTACACATACAGACAGATAGAAAGACAAAAAATGTGCTGCTTGCATTTTTTGCATTAGTATCGATCACCAATCATCCCCCAATAGTTATTTTGTAAATATATGCAATGAACAGAATTGATCTCTCTACAATTTTATTATAAGTAATAGATCATGTATTTGTCTTATTTTGCTCCTTAAATTTACGAAATAAAATATAATAATGGGACAGGGATTAACCTGACGATCTTTAAAATTCACATTATCTTTCAAGTCCGTATCGATTCATTCGTTTTAATCGACCTTTTTTAACAGGTCATCTCATTATGAATATAAAACAAACAAACGTCAAATGTTACCTATTAATGTGACGCTACTATAGGAAACACCCTTTTGTTGCTACTCTGTCGCATTGGGTTTGCCTGTAATGACACCGTATGTATAAAATAAATAAATACATAATCCTTCATTTAATGTCAATAATTTTATTTTGTTATTACATGCTTACATATTCAAGTTTCAATTAATAAATAAATAAGTTACAAAATTACTGTTTTCATCTTTAATACCTTTTAAATATAGTAAAATAACCTTTTCAATGAATTTGGCCTCTCTTTATAATATGAGGAAATATGGAAACGTAGACTATGATACCATTTATTATCATGAGCATAGACGTAAACTACATCATATATCCCAACCTTGCAATTAAACATGGTCACCGCAAAGAAAGGTACCTACGCAACCCAACCAACTAGATGGAGACACTGCAATGTATGTCCTTGCAGTATCCATTGGTTATAATATTCTTGATTTAGACACAACCTCTTTTTGATCAACATATTTTTGTCAAATGAAAAAAAAATCATCAACAATTTTTACTTTACAATTTGCTAATTAATATTTTACCAAGATAATCGGAAATCATTCTTACGTTTTAGAATATAATTTATTGTTTTTACACTAGTGAATACGGAAATTCGTCAACAATATGCTTTCGGCAGCAAAGGTTCGCATTCATGGAATGCAAGATGAGAATTGGGTTATCAAAGATAAGATCAATCAATATCGGGGTCTTATTAAACTATACGGTAAGCTCATGTAGGCTCAGGTGCACTTATTTCACCCTTAAATCAGAAAATACCATTGGAAACTCAAGAAAAAATGCTGGTGCTTAATGGTCAATTATTAGGCTCACTAGCTAATACGGGGAATCAAAATAGGTAAACACTCACTTTTGACCAATCTCTGTTGGTCAAAAGTGAGTGTTTATTCGCCTTAGGTACCTATATTATATCTTATATTACGGCTACACATGACGCGAATAGCGAGAGAAATAGTGAGGGAAATTGGTAGGGACGACGACATCGTGTGACTGCTGGCTGCGTTATTCGTCATGCTGCTCGTCTTGCCCGGCGATCCATTTATTTTTCGATTTTTTAGCGCGAGTCAGCGATGAACATCGCGATGACTAGAGTGTGTGGCTAGCTGGGCAATATTCGCAGCAACGCCAGCAGCAACGCGAGGAGCAGCATCTAGCTGAGGAGTTCGGTTTATCCTGTAAGAATGGTCGTTATGTAATACTTCATAAATATAATTTATGTAGGTATAAATGAAAACTTCTGTACTCGGAGAGCCTGTCACCGTGTTAACATGTTTATACTTATTTGGACACCGGGCGCGTGATGTGAAGGTAGTTATTAGCTCCAGAACTAATATTAGATATTAGTTCTGTGCTATTTTAGCCCATTAATTAGGCGCGTTTTGAGTTGTTGTTTTATGTAGCTATTAGGTAGGTAGGTAGGTAGGTACACTAATAATAGGATACCTGTCCCACCTAGGTATTTGACGATATTTGAATTTGATAAGTAATAAAATTTATTAAGGATAATTCCATTATGTAGTAGAATAATAGTACCTAGGTACATGATAAAATACACGCGTAAAGGTAGAATTTTACGCGGGTGAAGCCGCGGGTAACAACTAGTTAACTAATAAATACTATTTATTATTTTTGTAGAACGAGATCGCAAGATCCATGAAGGTGACTTGGCTAAACAGAAGAAGCGCTACTCCCGGGACATCCGACAACTGCGCAAGGACATTACCGATAAGCGTGAAGAACTTGGTGTCGCCGTGTATGGCGACAAACAGTTCCTTAGGAATGCCTTCCAAGAGCACAGAAAATTGCAGCTTACCTACATGAACAGTCAGGCTGATGTCAGTATCACAGCAACTAACCGTAATAAAATATTTCAACCTCCACTAAATTCAAAATCTTAGTTACCCTAGGCGCACACTTGGCGACCATTGGCAACAGGCGACAGCGACAGCTTGGCGTCTAGATACGACGACAGGCTGCAGCCGACAATTTCATAGCGCCAATAGACGCGGCGACTCCCCTAGCTTGTTGTCGCGACTCCGTGTCTCTTACGCCAAGTGTGCTAAGCTTAGAACAAAATATATGAAATTCTGGGCCGCTGCCTGTCGTCACAGATTAATAAATAGTTACTACCTACTACCTACCGTCGCGTCTAGTTGCCGAGCTGTTGCTGTTGCGTGTCGCCCAGTGTGCGCCTATTGTTATTATTTTCGCCACCATTGACAAACCACTATAGCAAGTAAAATAATGCTAATATTAGTTATGTATATCTTACCTATGTATTAGTATAAAGTCTCTAATATCTACTCAAATATAAACACTGCTGCACTATTGAATGCATCACCACCTCTCAATTACCTCCAATAACAAATTAAAGTCTATTAATATAATTATTATACCGCTGTACTCTGTACGACGACGCGACGACCACTGTGGTGTAACGGGTTGACCGGCTCAGTACCTAGGTAAAAATATTTGTGTGCATGAATATGAATATTTGCTTTGCATTGAACTGTGGGTTTCTATGTATTATTTGTATGTATTTACAAAAAAAAACATCGTAAGTATAGACCAGTGCCGATAGCTATGAAAATGGTAAAAAGTAAAAGAAATTTATAGTAGGATGAAACCTGTTGTAAAAGGAAGAGAATATAATAAAAATGATAGGAAAAATAAATTACGGGCGATCTGAGCTCGGGAAGGGGGGAGGGGGGTGAGTTTTAAGGGTAAAAACGGTTTATCTCGATTTCCGGCAAAACTACAAGTCCTATGGAAAAAAGTTTAATGACAAAGTTGTAGGTAATAAAGAGACCTACAACTTTTGTATTTACACTTTTTTCACATAACCTCAAAAAGTATGTGAAAAATTCAAATAATCAAGTTTTTGGTTTTTTATTTTTATCTTAAGCAAAACAAATTTGTTTTCCACGAAATTTAGTGAAAACTTAGCTTTTTATGTCCCAAAGACACTGTAATTTTTTTGATTTGAAATACTCTTTTTTTCAGCTTATTTTGACTAAATATCGAAAAACCACCCCAATTTTCAATCGAAAAATCTCACGTCAAAATATCAGCTTTTTAAAAAAAGTCAAAGAGTTTTTTGTGCTTTGAAATCTCTTCTTTCTGATAATGTAAAAATATATATACATTGCTATGGTAAATGTTCTCAGAAAATGCAAAGAAGAAAAACTCGAATTCGAAATTAACATTTTTGTATTTAGTCATTTCCTCGCTGAGGTGGGATGAAAAGTTACATGTTGCACTATAACTTCATGGTTGCACTCGAGTGCAAAGATTTTTCACCTTGTGCACTTTTGATTCCCTCGCTAAAGCTCAGGGTTCTATTTTGTGAATCGCTCGCTGCGCTCGTGATTCAAATTATGAACCCTTCGCTTGCTCGGTCATCAAAACTGAGCACGCGAAGGGTTCTAAAAATTGAACCCAGATCTTTAACGAGGGAATCAAAAGTGCGCAAGGTGAAAAATCTTTGCACTCGAGTGTAACTATGAAGCTATAGTGCAACACGTAACTTTTCATCCCACCTCAGCGAGGAAATGACTAAATACAATAATCACAATATAGAACCCTGAGCTTTAGCGAGGGAATCAAAAGTGCACAAGGTGAAAAATCTTTGCACTCGAGTGCAACCATGAAGTTATAGTGCAACATGTAACTTTTCATCCCACCTCAGCGAGGAAATGACTAAATACAAAAATATTAATTTCGAATTCGAGTTTTTCTTCTTTGCATTTTCTGAGAACATTTACCATAGCAATGTATATATATTTTTACATCATCAGAAAGAAGAGATTTCAAAGAACAAAAAACTATTTGACTTTTTTTAAAAAGCTGATATTTTGACGTGAGAATTTTCGATTGAAAATTAGGGTGGTTTTTCGATATTTAGTCAAAATAAGCTGAAAAAAAGAGTATTTCAAATCAAAAAAATTACAGTGTATGTGAGACATAAAAAGCTAAGTTTTCACCAAATTTCGTGGAAAAAAAATTTGTTTTGCTTAAGATAAAAATAAAAAACCAAAAACTTGATTATTTGAATTTTTCACATACATTTTGAGGTTATGTGAAAAAAGTGTAAATGAAAAGTTGTAGGTCTCTTTATTACCTACAACTTTGTCATTTAACTTTTTTCCATAGGACTTGTAGTTTTGCCGGAAATCGAGATAAACCGTTTTTACCCTTAAAACTCACCCCCCTCCCCACTTCCCGACCTCAGATCGCCCGTAATTTATTTTTCCTATCATTTTTATTATATTCTCTTCCTTTTACAACAGGTTTCATCCTACTATAAATTTATTTTGTCTCAAAGTCTATTTGCACTGGTCTAGTATGTTTATTCGCATTCTAGAAACCATAACATAAGCTAGGTAAACTTCGCTCTAGATGGTGCTGTACAGAATGTTGTAGAATATTTATTTATTAATTAAACTCTTGCAGAGAGTATTGGAGAGTATTCATCAAGAGAATTTCAATAAAAGGAAGCAGTTGGATAGAATTAGATACACGAAGAAGAAGAAAATGGAAAAGTTTCGGCTCACGCAGGTGCTCACTTACTTTTATCCTTATTTTAAGTGTCACAATAAATATTAACTTTAGGTGGCCATAAATAGGAATACATGTTAAATTTTGGCCTCACTTGAGGAGAAATAGCGGGTGGGATGAATGCACAGGCACTCTTGAGAATTAGTAGGAAAAGCACTAGAAGTAAGAGTTATTTTACTACAATATTACGAGTAAGTATGTTAGCCAATGAAACTGCTCCAGCCTAGTTAGTTTATTAGTATTTGGAAAAAGCCTCTAAATACTAAGCGTGCCAATCCAATATCCCAATAATAATCCCTTCGATACATACAACCACGCCTTTCCCCGCCTGGAAATAAACAGATAATAAAATTCTAAATAATGTTCCGATTATCGATTGCTCATAATAATGATGAAGTTAAAGATTCGACGAGGACACATACATACAGCTAAAAGATGAATTTTCAAATGGAAAAACATTGTCTTAATACCTCAATCGATTCCCGATATCGCATTAGGTACTGCGCTATCCGAATCAGAAATCACATTGATATATGGTGCAATTGTGCTGAGTCTAAGTAAACGATTTAAAATAATTATCTCTTAAGGTTCCATTCCTCAAAAGGTAGGGTACCTTAGGAACGGAATACCTGTAGAATTACTTGCCGTTCGCGCAAAATGCTTAAAAAGAGGTCCCTACACAGTCTCCTCACGTATTTATGTATAGACTCTGTGCGAGTGATATATATGAGTATCATTTAGTTTTAAATATTCACACAATAAAAACCCCACCTGAATGTTAAGGGTTGTGCCTTAGACGAAATGTCCAATTTCGACGAGCTCATTTGAGCATTACCTATAAGAGTACATGTGAGGTGAGTGTATATTGTAATGTATATCTACCCAACGGTTTATTTTCGCGAACTGCTGCGTGAATAAATAATTAATTTTAGGAGGCCATTGCGGAGAGCTCGCCCGGTCGGCTGAGTACGGTGCAAAGATATTAGAAACTCTTGTTATTCACTATGATCCTACTTATATTAAATTTAAGTACTTATAGGTACCTAATTAATAGGTACACGGTTTTTCATTTGACATGTTGCACTTCGGGATGAAGAGTGAGAAAATCAGCTTGCGAAGCGTTTCTTACAAAACCAAAGCGAGCGTGACTTGATAATATTTTTATGCTAATTAAAACTAAAGTTACAGTTTATTTTTTATAAACATGAACTGAAGAAGATATTGAAATGCCAGTGCGGTGTACGATAAAGATAAGACAAAGAAAGGGGGATTAAATCACCCTCGAGTAATAAATAGAGGTGGAATAAACCTAATGTGAACTGGAACTTAATAATATGCTAGCTATCTGAGTATTCTTATAAATAAATCATAAATATTTGACAGATGGAGGCAGCTGAACTCCGTGACCGTATATTATACGAGGTTGGCGGTAAACTTGCTCCCGAGAAGAAGGAGCAGGCGGTAGCTAATTACGTACAACGGGCTAATATAAAGAAAAACGCCGCTCTAGCTATCAAAGTCATGTATAAGAAGATTCTAGATATACTCAAAAAGGTAAATTTGCATTTTTATAACAGTTGTCCTCAAATGTCGTTGAACAGTTGTATCTACAAAACAAACATTATTATCGTCAGAGGACCAGTTTAATAATTATACATTTCATGTTTTACGTAGGTAGGACACGACCCGACGGTATCTCCCGTCCGAACTGAGCAGTCTGTCTGGGGTAATACCTCCGCCCTATAGGACGGGCCATAATAACCATAGTGTTGTGTTCCCGGCGGCGGTAAGTAGGGTAGCCAGAGCTCACAACCACCCCCCCATCTCCTAATCCCCGACTTCAACCCCCCCCTCCCCCCGTGCCTCCCAACCTTCTCCCCTCCAAGGTCGGCAGCGCGAGTGTGACGCCCCTGATTTTACACACGTCCATAGGCCATGGTGACCGCTTCCCATCAGGTGAGCCGTGTGCTTGTCTGCCACCTAAGTAGTATAAAAAAATGTTTTGTTTATAATTTATGATAGCTTTTATAGCAGTCGCTTCACGGCAAAATATCGAATTACGCCGCTTCGTAGTTAGATTGAAAAGTCGACCCCAACTAACAGCGGAGGGCAATAACTGTACCAGATTTTTTATACCACTTAGGTGGTATAGGTACTCGTATATATTATATTGGGAGGTGTATTATAGTTAAGTTAACCTATCATTACCACTAAAAAACAGCATTCATTGATTTCGAGCGAATAGTGCTGTACTTATGCATTATTTTTATTCGTTTGTGTGCTTGCGGCAGAACTTCTGCATCACGCTGTTAGCATGAGTGGGTTATCTAGGAAGCGCATCTGTCACACGACATACCACGACTTAGGCGATAGCAGTGCTTTAAGTTGATGGTGGTGAATAACCGCGTATAGTGTCGTTGATGTGATTAGTCCGTTTTAGGCCAGTGTTGTGAGCGCTTGCGTAATATTGGTATAGCAAATCACCTACTCCACAAGTATGCTTAATCCATATTGAAATAAAGCCACGCAGTGTAAAATGCGTGACTGTAAAACTTAACCAAGCTGCAGTGACAGGTATAAAGGGTTCCGCTTGAAGTGCTGCTGAAGCGCGCTAAAATACCAAAGTAAGTATAGGTAGTTAGGTAGGTAATTGTGAAAGCGTTCTTTCGATCAAAAGAAACATTTCTAAGCAAACGTCGTTATGAGGTCGTACATATCATATCACTCTAATATTTATTGATAATCATCGCAGAACATGTTGTTTCTCAACAATTTATTATAATGTTCGTATATTTATATAATAGTTGACCAAACATTGTTTTCGAAACTCGACAGTCGAGTGTAGGATGCGACAAACAAACCACATTACAGCTGCTACTAAGTTTCAACCTGTATTTCGGTTACAAACTAACAGAAGTTAATTTAAAGTGTCAGTAAATTCTATCAGCAAACATTAGTATAATAACGTTAGATGAGAGAACTTGGAAAATAGATTCGTATTTTTACGACTTACCTATCTATACTATGGAGGTATTTATGGAGGTAGGACACGACGGTATCTACCGTCTGAAATGAGCTGTCTGGCTGGGGAAGTACCTCCGCCCTACAGAAGACCGCGGCTATATTAACCATCGTGTTATGTTCCCGGCGGTAAGTAGGGCAGCTAGAGCTCACTGTACCCATCCTCATCCCCACCCCTTCCTAGCTTCCCCACCATTTCCTACCCCTTTCCCTTCAGGGTCGGCAGCGCGTGGGTGACGCCCCTGGTGTTGCACACGTCCATAGAGCACGGTAACCACTTCCCATCAGATGGGCCGTGTGCTTGTCTGCCACATACGTGGTATAAAAAAACGAATATTATGAAGCTGAAGAGTTTGTTTGTTCAAACGCGCTAACCTCAGGAACTACTGTCTGAACTGAAAAACTCTTTTTGAGTTGAATAGCTCATTCATCGAGGAAGGCTATTAGGCTATTATATCAGAATGTTTATGCCCAGCGCAACAGTTAAGTAATCACATATGTCAAGGAATAGGGCAAATTTCCATACATGATTGCAAAACTTAGTATTAATTCACGTACCTGGGTTACAAAATTTTCTTAAGTAATAACAAAATAAATTATTTACATTAAAAGAAGGAGTATGTGCAAATAAAAGTTTTGGTGTTGAAAAATTAAAAATGAAAAATGGCAAAGCTAAGTAATTACGGGCATGCCACGGGGACGAAGTTTGTCACGGGCGAAGCCGCGGGGGACAGCTAGTTACAATATATTAGTAGTGGTATGTCATATGATATTTATGCAGAAACGGATAAATAGTACTAGAGCACGGGCTCCGGGCTCTAAAGTGCTTGCTTTGGATACAAACCTAGGGTTTATCTGGTTGTATCCAAGGCTAGCACAGAGCAGCTAGGTGAACAAGAAGTTATTTCTTACAGATAATACGAAAGACATTTATATCCACAAATCATCCTTATCCCAGTCACAAAGTAACAAAATCGAAACTGAATGAATCCCTTCAAACTAACCCTAGCAAGCTAGGAATAACATTGACTGAAAGAGCAACAGCACAGTGTTGTACACCTCCTATAATTGCGGTATCTTCACAATGCTATTAGTATTCCCCATTAAGGCAAACTTTCGTCGGAAATAAACGAGTTCTACGATATATACCTACACTTGAACAGTCACTGATCGATAACAAGACCACACCTATCCTATCAGTTCAACTAAAGGACTGACCTAAATTAAAAATAAACAAAATAGACGCTTTAGAAAATTAAAAATAATTGTTAATAAGTTCGAGACTCTATTTCCTAAATAAAGTAAAAACTTTTGAAAAGCGTGAGGTGCTCTACGATAATTATTATTGTTGTAAGCACTACATTTTTCTTTTTCACAAAGAAACGATTTTCTTGTTATTCACTTGCCTGGAAATTACTATGTGGTGTCACCTTACGCCCCGGTGTCTGTAGACCCAAGCCAGCGTGTGGTTTTAGTTAGTTCAAGTCCGACATAACAACCCCCGCCCCCTGGGCTAAAACCACTACCTACCGCTCTGTGTAAGTGCCCTGACATTTTCAGCCAGACTCTCTGATGAACTCAAAATCCTTGAATTACACACATTCAAGGATTTTGAGTTCTTCAGAGAGTCTGGCTGAAAATGTCAGGGCACTTACACAGAGCGGTAGGAAGGAAATTAGGATGTTACTTTAAGCAAACTGGAGTTTAAGCAATTAATAGTGGCCGCTTCAGCAAAGGTTGTTCTCCTAAAAATAGACCTCGGTAATATCTTCAATCATCTACCGATACCCTACCAACCAAATTTGCTCGCTGTGGAAAAGCCAGATACGCGAATCCGTACTTTCTATCCGAATGAGGGCCATAATCACTCGTTGAGATCCAGCGTAGGTTATAGCATTTGCATGATAACAGTATTTGTTACTGTAATACGTCAAAATGTTTTATCAGCTTCTGTAAACACCTAATATTAAACTCTTTAATGTTCAATTAACGAAAGTAACAAAGACAAAAACATAATGAGGAAGGAAAACCCTTCTTACTTAATGATGTTTTTGTATTTGACGTTTATCAACATTGTCTCATATTTTTACTTAAAATGGCTTGGCTGGATGATATTGTTGATATTACTTTGATGTGATCTAAGACGGCTGGTGGAAAGGCAGGAAAAGGGGTAGTTGAAAGATCAAGGTCTTTATTTACTCACACTAAACAATAAAGGACATGATTCGCTTTCAACTTGTTCCGTATATTTGATCATGAAAATAAATTGCGTTGTTATAGGTAATATCAGTAATCTTTATTGAGATCTTCGTCATCCTCCGAACTTTTTCCAACTCTAACAACAGCTTTTCCATGTAATTGTGAAGCGGCTAAACAGCCTTTCGGCTTGACACGATTATTGCCTAGTTACTTAATTTTAATAATAAAAGAATATTATAAAAATGATCATGCAGCGGCTCTATTAATAAGTTTCATAGTTAATTATTTTACCCAGCCAACTGAAAATGTGTTGTATTTTCCCCGTGTTATATTATTATGGCAAACAGGTCTAATATAATAATTACACCTATGAAATAGTGTTCGCGCCAGTACTTTATTCACACAGATATTCCGAGGAAAAGGAGGTATGGGGGAAACGGCAACACCTGCGCCTGTAGCTTTCATTAGCCTTCATAACTGAGCGCAGTTGGCTACTGACCTAGTTATTATTTAGGTACCTGCCTACAATAGGAACGTTACATGCTAATTGTATATTTTCTTGTTGTTGTGACGTACGAATATCTATACATCTATACTTATAATAAATCTGTAGAACTGAAAATTCTGTACATTGAAAATATCAAAAAAATAAATAACAGGGGGTGTTACTAGACCGACACCGATCCCAAATATGTGATTAAAAAAATTTTTGTCTGTCTGTCTGTCTGTTTGTTCAGGCATCACGCAAAAACTACCGGTTCGATTACGATGAAACTTGGTATAATTATTCTTCAATATCCTGGGCAGCACACTGGGTACTTTTTATCCCGGAAAAGTACATACAATAAAAAACAAACTTAATTTTGCGGTTTGATCCCTATACCCGCTTACTGTACCAACCGCAAAAAATAAGTTTGTCGTAGGTTACGTCACCCGCAGTGGAGTTCACTAGACGCTGCTGCCTGCAGCCAATCCGGCCGGGGTGGGAGTGGCCCTCTAGAGGGCTGCTCCGAGGCTCCCTATGTGTCCCTCTGACTAGCAGAGGGTACAGTGGGAGGCAAGCTGATTGTCCACGCGCCGATGGTTGGGTGACAGGATAGCCGCCTGTCACCCTACACCGTCGGTGAAGTGGCGCGATGGTCGGGGGGTCAAGGGGGCCATCTTAAAACCGTAGATGGCCCTGGGTCAACTGGGGAGCGCGGGATATTCTCTAAGCAATCTTACAACTGAAGACTTGAGACGGCGGCGTGCGGTTTGTATGAGGTCTGAGTCAGACTTAACTACTCCTTATGGGTGACGGGGGTGGTAGGTATCCGAAGGAACTTTCGCACGAAAAAAGGAATTTGAAACGGAATTCGAAATCCACGCGGGCGAAGCCGCGGGCAACAGCTAGTATTATAATAAATCTGTAACTGATCGGCGTCTGTACATGGAAGATATATGAGAAAAAAAAATATTAGGGGACTTTATGAATGTAATAGATGCCAAAACAATGATTTTTAGAATTTTTGTCTGTTTGTCTGTGTCTCTGTGCCTCTGTGCCTCTGTGCCTCTGTTTGTCCGCACTAAATTTTTGTTCACGCTAAAATCAAAAACTACTGGAGGGATTTTGATCAAACTTGGTACGATTATAGTTCATAGTTCTGGGCAACATATAGGCTACTTTTTATACAAGCTGATACCCGTGGCTTCGCCCGCGCTTCGTTTTTAGGTCGTTTTTGGTCATATCTCCGGTTCTACTTAACCAATTACAACCAAACATACGGTAAATTTTTAGTCTAAGCAAGACCTTTCTAATAAAAAATTCGCTGTCGCGATGGACGTAAAAAATACTGAACGGATTTTGATGCGGTTTTTTTTATTAGAAAGGTCTTGGTTAGACTCAAAAGCTTACGCATATTTGATCACAATTGGCTGATTAGAACCGGCGATATAATAAAAAAAGGCGAAAATCGACGTCCACGCGGGCGGAGCCGCGGGCAACAGCTAGTAATATATATATTATGTGAGTTTTTTGCATCTCAGCCGATCCCTTTTATGCCTTGAGGGAAAAATCTTGACCAACCTCAAAAATATTGCGCCAGCAGTTAGTGCACATCACTAACTGACCAATCAGAAAACCAATAAAAGGACTGATCAACCAATGACACGAGACCTTGGTGCCCTTAATTAATTTTATATACCTATCTAAGAGCTGGTGTTATTACACCTATAATAGCGTGATGGTATATTATAACAGAGTTTATGACCATGCCTAGGCTAAAAGAATGTGCTGTTTCAGGCCAATTCTGTTGAGCAGTTTTCAATCTGCAGGTAATAGAACCTCTGGGGTACTTCATCAGACACAAGGCCTACCATCTGCTTGCAAACGTAATATAATTATGAATTAAGTTTTTTTTTTCAACGAATGTTTTTTGCAGGATTCTTCCTACTTCACTGTTGTACTGGAGGCGTTGAAACTAGACTGTCGAGCCCAAGGCAGGTGCCTTATGGGTGCCACAGAAATGGGTCAACTCGCGATGGAGTATTTGGATGATCGAAAATTTGAATACAGCAAGCTGGAGAAGGAAATCAAGGCGAACATGAAAGAAAGAGAGAGGACATTGAAATTGGCTCGCCGTGAAGTGGCATTTTTGACTGACTCATTTCCGAATCTTATTAGAAAGGAGGTACTTAAATATAATGGATTCGATACACCAGTGCAACTGAACATTGTATCTATAGTTAAACTATTGAACGAGTAATTCTTGTATTTAGGTTTACTTAATAATAGGGCATTATGCAATCTATACTTAATATTATAAAGAAGTAAAGATTGTATGTTTGTATATTTGTTAAATTGTAAGGGGTAATCTCGGGATCTACTGAACCGATTTTAAAAATTCTTTCACCAATAGAAAGCCATATTATCCGTGAATGTCATAGGCTGAATATCATCACGCTACTACCCAAGGGAGCGGAGCAATAATCATAAATGTGAACAATTCCGGTAGATTCCCATACTTTTTAGGAAAACTGATAAATTAAGAGATTATTATGTGAGTTAAAAAGGGTGCATCGGGGTTCGAAATACGCCACGGGCGAAGCCGAGGTGGGTCTGCTAGTATATTATAAGATGGCATTCAAACAAAAAAAGCCGAGCATTGGTCGTCCAGGCTCTTAAAATATAACCGTGGGCTTGACTGCCTATGTTGTCTAGTTGTTGTTATTTCTAGAAGAAAAAAAAACAAACGTGTTCTGATAATTTTAAGGAAGCTACAAATCTTGACGACCTGTACGATAACGAGGATGCTGGAAGTAACCGCTCTGTGCATTGGGAACTCGAAGAAGTGATGTCCATATGCAAGCGCTTGCAAAAAGCGACACTGGTATCATCGTTTGATCAAATACTTGCAAGGTAAGGTTTAGCATTGGCTAGAATCAATTAGATTATAGAAAACAGGTAGGTAGGTAGGTTATAGGCCATATACAATCAAGCTACTACCCAAGGGAGTGGAGCAGTATCAAACCATAATATAATCTAGGTATATTATGTGAACTAGTCGGGTAAATTCTCATACACAACTATTGGGGGCATGTAGGTATGGGTTAAATAGGTGCCACGGGGATGAAGTGTGCATGGTCGAAGCTGCGAGGGAACAGCTATTTCTGAAAATTGTTAAAAGATTTGCCGATGATTTGTTCGTATTTTCGTGGGCTACTGCTGTGAAACCTGGCGAACACGATACACGTTTGCTGGAAATATGGTGGAGGGTCAACTTAAAAGAGTCATATTTTGATATTGAAAGATAAAAAGGCATATTTTACCCAGTAGGTTTCCTGTGAAGATGATTTATCATCATCTTATTAGCTTTTATACTGGCAGCTACTTTATATTAATATTTTATTGAAAAGGTATTGAAAAATAATCTTTGACCATCCTGTTCTGAATTTGTATACTTAAGCACTTATTTTTAGAGACATTTAATTGTAATTTTGCTTCCTTTTTAAAGCACTTAGGGGGGTAAGTGCCCTTGAGGGCAATGTCATGTTTTGCGAATATAATATTCTGAGAACAGAATTATGTTCATATTCTGCTTATACTTTTGTAGGTACCTACTTGATTTTACAAGAGATAATATTTTAAGAATATAATATTTTTCTAATACTCAATGTAATGTGATATTGCGAATGTAATATTTTGAGAATATAATATTCTGAGAACGAAGGTCGGAGTTTAGCGCGTCAAACAAACAAATGAGAGATCAATTCCGTAAAGTAAACTGCGCTAGCACGTATTGCTCAATAAGTACATTTAGTTATCAATCAATCAATTAGCCTGTCGACGTCCACTGCTGGACATAGGCCTCTCCCAATGTACGCCATACCACCCGATTCTCCGCCTTCCGCATCCAGTCCGTCCCAACTATCTTTTTCAGGTCGTCGGTCCATCTGGCTGGCTGGGGGGCGTCTCACCTTCCGTTTGCTGACTCGTGGTCTCCACTCTAGGACTCGTTTGCTCCAACGGCCATCGGTCCTTCGACAGATGTGGCTAGCCCATTGCCATTTCAGCTTGCTTAATCTGCGAGCTATTTCGGTAACTTTAGTTCTTTGTCGGATGACCTCATTGCTAATTTTGTCCTTCTAAGAAACTCCAAGCATAGCTCGCTCCACGGCCGATTGCGCGACTTTAAATTTGTCGACTATCCCCACAGACAGTGTCCACGTTTCGGCACCGTAAGTCATAACTGGTAGGACGCACCGGTCGAAGACCTTCGATTTGAGGCATTGCGGCAAGAGTGAGGAGAAAACCCGACGCAGTTTGCCAAATGCTGCCCAACCTAACTGGATTCTTCAGGCGACTTCTTTCTCGAAGTTGTTTCTACCAAGCCTTTCTGAACCACTTCGAGTGTCAACCCTTCGACGACGATCGGTCTTTTAGTTTAGTTAGATTAGGACATCTAGTTAAGAACTAAGTAATCATTATCTAACATATTTGAAAAAATAGGGGGGAGGCTCAGCTTGGACATAGACTGAAAGGAAAATATACACAAATGTTCTAGACCTATTTTTTTTTACACTTAGGTGGCAGATAAGCGCACGGGCCACCTGATGGGAAGCGGTCACCGTGGCCTATGAACGTGTGCAACTCCAGGGGCGTTACACCCGCGCTGCCAACCCTGAAAGTGAGAAGGGGGCTAGGAAGGGGTGGGGTAAGGGAGTTAGGAAGGGGTAGGATCGGGGACGAGGAATACCCTCTGGCTACCCTACTTACCGGCGGGAACACAACACGATGGTTATTATGCCCGCGGTCTTCTGTAGGGCGGAGGTACTTACTACCTCAGTTGGACTGCTCAGGTTAGACGGGAGATACCGTTATGTTCTACCTCCTACGCAGTTCCGTACTGCGCATTGTGCGTAATTACGTGTTGACGGGCCTCTACACCAACTTCTCGATACATAAGTACTAGGTACTGAAGAGCACGCTACAGATCAAAATGTTTGTTTCTATGTGAAGGTTGAAAGAACAGCGTTACCAGACGGACCGACTGATGCTGGCGCTCAATATCAACAGCAAGAAGCGAGACGCACTGCTCGACGACCGAAAACATGCTAACTTAATGCTCGATAGTCTCAAGAACGTCGGCCAAGAGGCAACTGCTGCGTGAGTGTACTTAACCTTGTTCAAATTTAATACAATCTGTCCGTATTCACTAATGTAACTTAATTGTATGTAACTGATGTATTTCATCATTGTCATTATCTTGGCATTGTTCACGATTGCATCTGAAGCTTATGAAACTAGCACACACGATGTAGTTTTTAAGCAAATTGTACAGATAATAAAAAAAACCCGACTGCGTAAAAAAACTAAAGAGAACCAACTGCGTAAAAACATAAAAAGAAAAAAAAAACAAGCACTTAGATGTCCGGTGGTCTAGGAACATAACAACTTAGGTACTGAACAGTCGGGATCCATTATTCGACAGCCAGTCAAATTTTTTAATGGATCCATTCAATTTCAATGTTCAATCTTTCAAACATACATAGGTAGGTACATAAAATACATACATACATACATACATTCATACATACAAGATACGCCCGAAAAATATAACCCTTCTTGGCAGTCGGGTAATAAAGATTCTAAATGAAAAAAAATATATTTTGGATTCTTGAATAAACATACTTTTATTTATAGTCTGTTTTTTAATTGGTGATAATAATAAATTGACAAGTGCAAATGTCAAGTTGTGAAATAGGTAATGATACCGTGCACGGCATCTAACTTGGCAAGATTTTGGAGTAGTGTGGGACCTACGAATAATGTACCCTATACCTAGAAGTGTAATTCGGCTCCAAAAATGGCACCACATAAATGTATACCGCGGTACTGTGGCGGTTGCTATGGGTATTATTTTTACTGTTTATACTTATGCCGATATGCCAATATAGGTATTTTCACATTTTCCATCTGCACATTTTATCGTAGTTCCAATTCGTAGAGTTCCAATTAAATATAGCGCTACTATTATTAGCTATAATCCGCGCGCGATCAGAATGTGATGCTACCTTTTGGAACTGAGACGTACGTGGGCCGCCGGCTAGCCGTAGCGTCGGCAAACTCATGTCGAAGCTCACAAAACGAAGCTGTATTTTTAGTGCGACTAGATTTCTAAATGAGTTTAATTTTGAATGCGAGATTTATAATAATTATAATATTGTATGATTGTCTGTTTGTCCGCAAATTTTTGTGCGCGCAAAAATCAGAAACTACTGGAGGGATTTTGATCAAACTTGGTACGATTATAGTTCATAGTTTTGGGCAACATATAGACTACTTTTATTCAAGCTGAAACCCGTGGTTTCGTCCGCGCTTCGGTTTTAGGTCGTTTTTGGTCATATCTCCGGTTCTACTTAACCAATTACAACCAAACATACGGTAAATTTTTAGTCTAAGCAAGATCTTTTTAACAAAAAAAACCGCATCAAAATCCGTTTGGTATTTTTTATCGCTATCGATGGACGTAAAAAGAACTGAACGGGTTTTGATGCGTTTTTTTATTAGAAAGGTCTTGGTTAGACTCAAAATCTTACGCATATTTGATCACAATCGGCTGATTAGAACCGGCAATAAAACGCGAAAATAGACGTTCACGCGGGCGGAGCCGCGGGCAACAGCTATCTTTAATATACCGCCTTTTCTTATCTGATCTACATGGATCTACATGTAATCGTGCCAAAAATACCGAAACGACGACGACGACGAGAGTGATAGGACGAACATCAAATGTCTGACAGGTAAGAAAGGTTCAACCGTTCTCGAGTTTTTGCAATGCTAACAGAATTGCAATTAATTTTTATTTATATAGATTAAAGATTAATAATGAGTGGAAAAAGGGGTAAAATCTAGAGTAGTCAATCTCGCGAAATAGTTCTGGCATTTGATAGATATTTCAATCAAGAACAAAGTCGGTGTTAACACGCTAACGCTACTTGAAAACTGTCATTTTCGATTTACTTTGACAAGGTTCCTTCATATTTTCATCGCGCGCGGATTATACCTATATTTTTGGTGACTCCGGTGATCTTATAATATTATAATGAACTGCAAATGTGATATTTTGTTATGACGAAAAGTTTCAAAAATACTTGATTTTGAAAATTCAATTTCTGGAGCCACTCAAAAACGCTCCATACAAAATCGTATCTAGTAGTGACGTCACAACTAGGTAGCGCATAATGCAAATGTATGAAGTTCAAAAGAATATCACATTTATTTCAGTCTATGTTGCGTTTTCATGTGCATAATAGAATTCATTTCAAATTAAATAAGGAATATAATTTGATTGTTTATTTTTCGACCTAGGTATTTTGTGAACTAAAAACAACAATGAAAAATCATAATTTTAGTTTAGTTAGGCAATATCTAATCTTACAATGCATATTTATTCAGAAGAAACTGAGACATTAAGCAGTAGGTATTTAATGATATTATACATGTAGGTAAAAAGAGGCAGATATGTTACTAGAGCGCGCCAGATGAAGACTCGAAAACGTCCCAATTGGGACGTTTTTTGACGGATAATGTTTATAGCTGTCTTTTTCACTCACGTGCTTATCCCATCTTTCATACTACTTTAACGCTAATTGTCAACAATTGTCAATGTGGATCAGATTTGAGGTGTCAGTTACTATGAACGTAACATATCTTGTACAATGATTTTATTGTAGGTATTGGTTAGAATACGACGACCCTGTCGTCATCCCAATTGCATGGTTCGCTCTATCTATCAATGAGTTTGTTTGTAACTGGCTGCTCTATGCGACTTCATCTGTGTGCGATTCAGAAGTCAGTCCAGAGAGAAAACAGAAATTAATGAATAGAATGACAAATAATGGGGTAAATAGTCCAGTGTGATTATTCACATCGAGTCTTCTGTGGGTTACATTTCATTACATTTTTGTCAAACGGACGGACAGTTAAAATACATTAATATTCATTCCAAGATAGTTAAAAACCAAATAAGTAGGTATTATACAATTTACGGAAATTCTTTGTTTAGGTTCACGCCAACTCCGATGAGATTAGACTTACATTTTCCCTCCTTAATCTCTGTCAAAATCAGAAATAATAATTAATTAATTACCCATTAAGAGATGACAGAATTTAATTAGGAGCAAATTCTATTCTAAGCTTAGGGTTACTTTACTGCGAAAGTCAAATATTTTGGTATTTATCAAAACCCACGCATATTTATTTTACTCTTTTTTTTTATACTACGTAGGTGGCAGACAAGCACACGGCCCAACTGGTGGGAAGCGGTCACCGTGGCCTATGAACGTGTGCAACACTAAAGTGTCACACACGCGCTGCCTACCCTGAAGGGAAAGGAGGAGAGCTGGGAAGGGGTGGGGAGGCTAGGAAGGGGAGGGGGAGGAGGGGTACAGTGAGCTCTGGCTATCCTACTTACCGGCGGGAACACAACACGATGGTTATTATGGCCACGGTCTTCTGTAGGGCGGAGGTATTACCCCAGTCGGACAGCTCATTTCGGACGGAAGATACCGTCGTGTCCTACCTCCTTGAAAACTCTGCACGAAAAAAGATTTCTCGCACCGTGGGTTCGCTTTCTCGAAGCCGGAGATGATCTGAGTTAGCCGAGGTGCGTAGGAAATACCTTTTGGGTCACCTTTTACATGCCGGCACTCGAACGACGTGCGGTTTTAATCGGTCAAGTCAACCCAGCGGGGGTGGTATCCATGGTATCCGCATGAAAAAAAAAAGGGTTGAAGTGCTTAATTTTCCATCTCCACTTCCCATGGTCTTGGACCATGGTGAGAGTACCCATACGTAACTTCTCCTACTATAATTTAATTATTTCACTACGTAACTAACTAACGAGATTTGTATGGAGAAAGTTTACCTACACGTTGACGGCGGTACGTAATTATGTGGTACACTCAGAGTGGTACATCTTTTTGTAAAGTTTCTGTTACTGCTCGGAAGATGGATACGAAATTTAGGTTAGTAAATGTTAGATATAACATTTTAGAGCAAGAGCCCATGAACCCCAGACCTTCGTTATTTTATAAAAGCTGAAAGTTTGTCAGCGCATGCTCCCAATACAGATAAGAACGATGGCCCATTATGAAGTTCTGGTCATAGTGGCTTTGGCAGATACACGGTACTAAAGGGTAGCTGTAGGAGCGAGTGCAGGGCAGTGGGTGTGAGTGACATGGCGAGTCAGGTCTATTGCGATCCTTCACAGCCCATGTATTGGAATTACACAATTGGAATTATAATTCCATTTATATAATGCCAATACATGCGTAGTGAGGGATCGCAATAAACCTAAAATTGGAATTAGAATTCCAATTTTATAATTCCATAATATGCGCAGTGAGGGGTCGCAATAGACCTGACTTGCCGTCTCACTCGCACCCACTGCCTTGCGCTTGCTACGCTTTAGTACCGTTTATCTGCCAAAGCCACTATGACCCGAACTTCATAAAGGGTCATCGTTCTTACCTGTATTGGGAGCATGCGCTGACAAACTTTCAGCTTTTATAAAATAACGAAAGTCTGGGGTTCACGGGCTCTTAGTCCATTTGTGCATATCGAGGATGATTAATTTTTCGTAACCTAAATAACTTTTGTTGCAATACATTTACCCTAAGAAGTTATTAATCATTAACAAATTTACATAAAATAATAAATGACATCTTCAGAGGACTAATTTAATATATTTATTTATTACTAGCAGGCTGTTGCCCTCGGCTCCGCCCGCGTGGACGTCGATTTTCGCGTTTTTTTATTTATCGCCGCCGGTTCTAATCAGCCGATTGTGACCAAATATGCGTAAGATTTTGAGTCTAAACAAGACCTTTCTAATAAAAAAAATAATTTCAGTAATTTTTAAGTATCGAACGGATTTTGATGCGGTTTTTTTATTAGAAAGGTCTTGCTTAGACTAAAAATTTACCGTATGTTTGGTTGTAATTGGTTAAGGAAAACCGGAGATATAATCAAAAACGACCTAAAAACGAAGCGCGGGCGAAGCCATGGGTATCAGCTTGTATAAAGAGTAGCCTTTATGCTGCCGAAAACTATGAACTATAATCGTACCTACCAAGTTTGATCCAAATCCCTCCAGCAGTTTTTGATCAAGCGCGCACTAAAATCTGGTGCGGACAACTAAGTTCATAGTTCTGGGCAACTTACATATAGCCTACTTTTTATACAAGCTGTTACCCGTGGTTTCGCCCGCGCTTCGTTTTTAGGTCATTTTTGGTCATATCTCCGGTTCTACTTAACCAATTACAATTAAACATACGGTAAATTTGTAGTCTAAGCAAGACCTTTCTAATAAAAAACACCGCATCAAAATCCCTTCAGTAGTTTTGATTTTAGCGTGAACAAAAATTTAGTGCGGACAAACAGAGGCACAGAGGTACAGACAAACAGACAAACAGACCAAAATTCTAAAAATCATTGTTTTGGCATCTATTACATTCCTAAAGTCCCCTAATATTTTTTTTCTCATGTATCTTCCATGTACCTACCTACAGACGCCGATCAGTTACAGATTTATTATTTATGTATAAATGTAAAAATCACTCTTTTACTCGAGCTGTCTACTAAATTATTAAGGGAAATGGTATCGGCGGCGGTTAGAAAAAATAAATTGTAAGTACATAAGTAAGTACATAATTATTATAGTCCGTTCAAGTCGTTACTTTGCGTTTGACAGTTCAATTTTCTGTCAAATAGTTATGTACCTACAACAAATGCGTAACCTGACCGATTTCAAACAATAAGGCATTTAATTCAACTAAGCAGACCGAGGCGCGGGCCGGCCGGTCAAAATGACCGCGACGCCCTCTTATTATTACTATCATTAGATCGCATTTAGCCCGCGTATGTCTGACAAGCGACATGAGCTATAGCGCGGACAAATGCAACCTTATAATCGTACAAAATGTGTCGCGGTAATTTTGACCACCCCGCCCCGCCGTCGGATTATCACCTTATCGAATTTATCTTTGAAGAAGTTGCAATCAATTTCACACATAGATATTTTATATCTGCTCGATGTTTTTGAATTTTTTATAAACTTCTTTTTTGCTACCTACTAAACTAAAATAATAATTAACAATTATTAAGAGCTTGCGCAGACGAGGACCTTGTCTGCGGACTTTTTTGTCCTCTAAAATAAATCACTTACAATTGTATCGAGTAACGCAAAGGAAGGATTAAAATTACCGCGTAGGTACGCAAAGTTCACTTGTAAGCGATCTATTTAAGAGCTTGCGTGGACGAGGGTTTTTTGTCCACGGACTGTATCGAGTACCGCAAACGAAAGCAAACCTTCATACCTCGCACGGGGGATTAATTTAAAAAAAAAACAGCGCTCATTTGTCCGCAAAAAATAAAATTTGGTTTAATTTTTTTCCGTCGTATACAACTAAGTTTATCATAAGTTTTTTGAAAACTTGCTTTAAAGCTGTACTTGTTTGTTGGCGTCTTCGAGGGCTCAAACATTATTATAATATTACTAGCTTCCGCCCGCGGCTTTGCCCGTGTGGAGATCGGTATCGAAACCAAGTCTATTTTAATAAAACAACTCTTCACTCTACTCTCTACTCCATTCTCTACAGCTCTCTACTCTACTCTTCATTCATAAATTGGTCTCCACTCGTCTAACCAAAACCTTTCTAATAAAAAAAGTAAGAATTATTACAAGTTACCTCACCATAATATTTACCTACAACATAGGTATTTTTAGTGTCCATAATTTTTGAGGTTATGTTACATTTTCTGAAAATACTTGGAAACCCGGGTTTTGATTCTAAAAATGGCAACTATAAATGATATTTGGCTATTTTATATACCTCCTAAAACAACTTTGAAGTTGAAGCAATATCGCACGGCGCTCCATACTGCCATGGTCATAAGGTATTCTTTTAATATACCTGGTGTCACTCACACAATCATGATGAATCAAATAACACCTTGTTTGTTAAAATTCCTCAAGCCGTTCAGGCTGTAGAGCGTGTAAGACAAATTTTCAAGATTTTCATTTTGGCGCCAAGAATCCGACATTTTGATTTTCTAAAAATTTTAATATACCTGGGCCTCGATTCTGCTAAAGGCAAACCACTGTAATACCACTGACACTCTAAAAATGCTATTTAGTTGTAGACTTTATCGTCATACAGTTAAAGTCTAAAATCAAATGAAAAGAATTCATGTAACTTTTTCATTCGCTCTACAAAATATCATTTGATTTTAGACTTTAAATTGATAACAATAAAGTCTAAAATTAAATGGCATTTTTTAGAGTGTCAGTGGTATTACAGTGGTTTGTCTTTAGCAGAATTGAGGCCCTGGTGTCACTCTCACAATTACGACGAATCAAATGATACCTAAAAACAGTATCCACTCCTTGACTATCACTCTACTACTTCTACTTCTACCGAACGCCAATCCCAGTTTAAGCCAAAACCAGTAGGTACCTACTTTGGAGCTTGGAGTCTGCAACTCTGCATTCTTAAGTACTCCTACTCTGACTAACTCCCCAGTCTCAATAGAGAGACTAATCCATATAAGCAAGTAGAGGTCATAACCTGTCACTTCACTTTACTTCGTTAGTTCGTTGGTTCGTTGTATAGTTACTACCTACATTAATATTATACATGAACCATCTACACAGAATTAAATATAAAACACTAAATTCTACTTTCATATTGTTTTCATACATGCTTGCTTGGTACTCACCCTTGACCTGGCCTTGATAATACAGTATCAGTGTATATATAATCTAATGATTATATCTCTACAAAGCCTGTGTGCTACTAAAATCCCGAAGAAGGTAGCACATAACAGGATATCCCTTTTTACGTTAAGAGCTGCCCAACTTGGGAAGTATCTTCAATGTAAAGAAAATTGAACTAAAGTGTTAAGGAGACGGTGGGGTGTGGCGGGCCGATCAATTTTACGTGAAGTATAACATCCTTTATAATAAAGCACACGGATGATAAACCCACCGCGAATCTAACAAACAGTCAATGTACCTACACACGATAGACGCTAATGCAGACAGTCGCGCGGCAGCCAATTTAGTCCGTGTCAACATTTGTGAATGCTATGGGTGGACCCAGTAAGTACTTTCATTACAATTAATCTTTAAATACAAATCTTTTTAAGTTTATATTTCGGTAATGGCCCCCTCGGGTTTCGTTTGGGTGCAATTTGCATATTACTTAGAAAATTGCCATAAAAATATCTAAAGAATTGGTTAAAAATGATTATTACCTGATGATAATAATCATTTTTAACCGACTTCAAAAAAGGAGGAGGTTCTCTATTCACTATTTTAATTTTTTTGTATGTACTCGTATGTTACGCGATAGCGGTGCCAATTATGGATGGATTTTGAAATTCTTTTTTTGTTTGAAAGAAGCTACTTCTGAGGCGGTCTCATATCCAGGGTATCAGGATCTGATGCTGGGATCTTGGGAAAATCGAGGGGAAATCATCAAATTTACGGCAAAAATTCTATTTTTGATGCCCTTGTACATAATAAACCTCATAAATAGGTACTTTTCTATTTCTGTACACTAAAAAGTAAAAAAAAAAATAGTTTGTGAAGTCGGTTTTTTAAACGTAGTTACAATATTATCCTATAGATGTTTACTTTCGTCGCTATCCCGAAACCATCCGATTTAGCAACTGATGATTAATAGACCAGTGCCGATGCCTTTGAAAATGGTAAAAAGTGAAAGAAAATTATAGTAGGATGAAACCCGTTCCGAGTGCGAGCCGGAACCTCCACGTGGTGCACCTGGGCAACGGAGGCGAGCAGCGCCTCCCACTCGCCATGGCAGACGTTGCTGCCTGCGGCAAACCGGCCGGAGTGGGAGTGGCCCTCTAGAGGGCTGCTCCGAGGCTCTCCACGTGTCCCTCTGACTAGCAGAGGGCACAGTGGGGAGCGAGCGGGGGGCGAGCTATATTTTGTGAATCGCTCGCTGCGCTCGTGATTCAAATTTAGAACCCTGTGTTTGCTAGGTCATCAAACTGAGCACGTGAAGGGTTCTAAAAATTGAACCCTGAACTTTAGCGAGGAAATCAAAAGTGCACAAGGTGAAAAATCTTTGCACTCGAGTGCAACCATGTAGCTATAGTGCATCCCGTAATTTTTCATCCCACCTCAGCGAGGAAATGACTATATAAAATGAATCACTAAATAGAACCCTGAGCTTTAGCGAGGGAATTAAAAGTGCACAAGGTGAAAAATCTTTGTACTCGAGTGCAACCATAAAGCTATAATGCAACACGTAACTTTTCATCCCACCTCAGCGAGGAAATTGACTAAATACAAAAATATAAATTTCGGATTCGAGTTTTACTTTGCATTTTCTGAGAATATTTACCATAGCAATGTACATATATTTTTACATTATCAGAAAGAAGAGATTTCAACGAACAAAAAACTCTTTGACTTTTTTAAAAAGCTAATATTTTGACGTGAAATTTTTCGACTGGAAATTAGGGTGTTTTTTTCGATATTTGGTCAAAATAAACTGAGAAAATGAATATTTCAAATCAAAAAAATTAGTGTCTTTGGGACATAAAAAGCTAAATTTTCACCTAATTTCGTAGAAAACAAATTTGTTTTGCTTAAGATAAAAAAAAAACCAAAAACTTGATTATTTGAATTTTTCACATACATTTTGAGGTTATGTGAAAAAAGTGTAAATACAAAAGTTTTAGGTCTCTTTATTACCTACAACTTTGTCATTTAACTTTTTCCATAGGACTTATAGTTTTGCCGGAAATCGAGATAAAGAAGAAAGAACCTTTTATTGTCACTCTTAACATGAGGTAATTATGTACAGAATATTATAATTAACTCTATTTCATTCTGAGAGTGTCAAAGGGATACAACTCAGCAAAATGTTGGGTTGCACCCAACGCTGGTTTTCAGTTGCAACCCAGCCTTAGAATGGCAACAAGCATGCAGTACAATAAATTACACAGATACAAAGCCCAATGTTGACAAATCAAAAAGTAAAAAAAAAACATGAATAAAAACAATAATTGAGTATTTGTGGGTTTGTACATAAAATTAACACATAATAAATACATAAAATTAGAATAAATTGTATATAAAATTACACACACAACACAAAATAAAATTAGACACTGTTTATTAAATTAGACCATATATAAATGACAAAATATCGAATAAACCATTTTTACCCTAAAAACTCACCCTCCTCCCCACTTCCCGACCTCAGATCGCCCGTAATTTATTTTTCCTTTAATTTTTGTTATATTCTCGTCCTTTTACAATGGGTTTTATCCTACTATATTTTTTTTTGTCTCAGGAATTATCGACACTGGCCTATAATGCAAATACCGCCTCTCTCATTCGATTATGCAAATTAGTGACATCGCTCAACTTCAACCTTATTAAGTACAGCCGAACCAATCTATAGTAAAATAATCGTACCTACACTCATCGATATACATATATAGGTACTTATACAGGTTATAACCCTTTCGGCCACTTTCATAACTGTTTTTTCTTAACTGGTTAAGAAAAAATACGTTTTGGTAGGTTTTCTTAACTGGTTAAGAAAAAATACCTTTTTGTATGTTTTCTTAACTGGTTAGGAAAAAATACCCCCTTGTATGATTTCATAACCGGTTAAGAAGAAAAATTATAATATGCGCTTTTTCAAAACCAAGTATCAATCAAATATAATTCCATAAAGGCGCGCACACACCCTAGGAAAAGTCACTGGGCCTATGTATTATGTACAAGAACCGTTTGATAATAACGCTCAGATCAATTTCATTATGATTAACGTAAAATTTATCTCATTAAAGAATTTGATCGGCTATATTTAGTCAAGAACTCGTTGTGAGATGGCGCTGTCCATCTCATCATCATCTTTGCGTCATTTCCGGTTGTGTCTGAGGCTTTTACCACACAGCCCGGGGCTCACTTATTCCTTCTTTTTCGTATGGAAATCTCCACGGATACCAACCCGTTGAATTAACTGGGGCTGGGGCGATTAAGTATGTCGGACTTGAACCGACTAATACCGCACGTCGTCTCGGGTCCTTGACCCAGGCAATCTCCAGCTTCGAGATGGCCCCCTCGGGAACTAACGGTGTCCTCGTCTTGCCCCGGAAAAAGGAGGTCCGCGCACCACCGCCACGTCTTCCCACTTCTGCTAGGGTAACAGGCGGCTCCACCCACCATCCCCAGGCCTGCACTCATGGAGGACTGAGGTCGTCGAGTGACCGCCGACTCTCGGACGCCTGCATGCGCCTGTTGTGGTCTAGGAGAGTTCTATTATATCTCACCCGGACCCTCTCCGCCGGCTTTAGTCGGTTCGGATCCGACATTTACACTTCACAGTTTTTGCCCATAAGGCGAAGCCCGAGAGAATTGCCGCATGTAGAAAATAGAAGTTCAAGGTAAGAATATTAAGGGTGAAATATCTATTCATTACAAACAGCTTTCTTGTTATCTTGTCAAAAACGACTACCTTTGACTGAATGTACAAATGTAATTACATATGTAATGTATAAATGTACTACAGTAACAGCACGATATGATGGCCGGTTTGACATATTACAATAGTGATGGAAATGTCAATTTACTCTCGATAAAAATATAATCAAATCTAATAAGTTTTTATTGCAAGCAGTACTTACCTACCTGATTCAAAAACTTTAGTAAAAAAATATAAATTTTTACCTACTTAATACATTTGAACGAACTGAATATTGGAATTAGGAATGAAAATGAGTATATATTAATCCAGCTTCCTTCAGTGATTGCACCAGCTTTTTCTTGTTGGATACTCCTTCCGTAAATAGTAGCTACACACATGTCTTCGACTGGTTTTGCTCGTTTTTTTCTGTGTGTGTGAAGTTTATTTTCTTCTATGCCAGTCTCGCCAGATTTTTCTTTAGTTATCTATTCGTCTAACAGTTATAGGTAAAATTGACCTTCCATTTTGAGATTCACGATCGAAATGTTACGAAGGCGTACCTATAACGAACACACGTGCCTGACTGTTTAGAACTCAGCTCTGCGTATGTTCGGCCATATCGACGAAATCCACAACAAAGGCGTAAACAGAGTAAGTTGAGGGCTACCATTATAATTATCACTGTTAGTGTATGTAATGGGGACCCCTTCCTGAGACTTTACCATCAGGCGAGATTTACCATTTAGCTTACCATCAGGCGAGGAGGTCTAAACTATATCGCAATCGCACTGCACTCCTAGTTTGTACTTTTCGAAGCAACTTCAAGTCGAAAAAGCTTTGTTTTGACGTAAGTTTGCCGGAGGTATTATTGGGCTTGCCAGTGGTCCTAGTGTCGATTATATAGATTTTATTTAAAAAAATTGAATTTCGAAAAACAAATACCGAGTTGTGTGAAATAAGTACCTACACCAATAGGTAATTATAATCTTATAAAAATAAAAAATAAATGATCGTGGGACACTAATATACATTATATAATTCAGAAATCAATGTAATAAATAAATATTGTGTCCTAAAAAATTATACCTACATTCGATAAAATTTTATGGCTTACTGTACGTCACTATTGACAATAAAGAACAGCAATTTGCTCTTTCAAAATGTCACAATAATTAATACGAAACTTCATGAGCGGACAAACGTCAAACCGGCCATTATATCGTGCCGCAGGTATAGTGCCGTGAAAGTCACCTCTACACCTTCTCTACACCTACGGATAAAGTCCTAGGTTATAACTGAACGCGACTTCCTATCACTGCGATTACTTCGATAACTTGTTACGGGGCCGTTCGTATTGATTATCCGCGGCAGACGTCTTTAATAATGTGTTGATATTTTATTATAATCATTTATTAACACCAGACACAATTGGCAATGTATGTTTTCTAATTTCGGTGCAGGAGGTTCGTATCCGCTACGGGACTGTCTCATCTGTGCATGCGCTAATATTATAAATACGCTTTATTGCTAATGGTATTGCATCCTGCCGTGAAATGTTATATCATTGCGTGGAAATGCGCGCCGAGCTGATTGTCTGCGCGCCCCCTCTGTAGCAGAAGGACAGATACGCAAAATCCCGGAATAGCAAAATCCCAGATTAGCAGAAGGACGGATTAGCATAAAGGCAGATAATGTACTGTCGTGTACATTATTGCCAGCAATTCTGATTCCGGAAGCCTACCTTTCTATATTTGATTTGTGTCCCGAAAAACCAGAATTTTTCGAATTTCAAAAGTACTTCAATAACCAATGGATCCTCAAAATCACAAAGGACATTCTTAGCTGTTACAACGAAAAATTTAGGACAACGAATGGTGTTGAGGGATGGCACCGGAGGATTAATACAAAAATACCTACGAATCCTTCACTCTTCCTATTTGTACAGCTATTAAAGAAAGAAGCATATTTCCAAGATCTGAAGTTGACCGGCAATAGCATACCACAAAAACGTTCTTCTCTTATTACAATGAAAGATAAAAAAATTGATCAAGCTATCACGAGCTTTTTGAATAATAAAAATTCTGCAATGGAATGTTTGATACGTTTGGCCAAAGTTAATAAAACAAATTAAATAACTTTTAAAATTTATTTTGTCTTTAATAAAACGAATTAAATAACTTTTAAAATTTATTTTGACTTCAGTGTGTATCTGTACTTCTGCCTTTATGCTAATCTGTCCTTCTGCTAATCTGGGATTTTGCTATTCCGGGATTTTGCGTATCTGTCCTTCTGCTACAGAGGGGATGCTCGCCCCACCCTCCCTTTTGGGGGATCGAGGGGCCATCTTATAGTTCGGGGGGGCAACCTTACACTCCGGCGTGTGGTTTTAGTCGGTTCGATCCCGACATAACCACAACCACCTCCGATGGCCGACGGGGGTGGTATCCATGGGGATTTCCGCACGGGTAAAAAACGGGTTACAGATTGACTTAAAACCCACCTACCCCTTCACCGTTTCACTACCCTCTGCCTCTTGCTAATCAGAGGGACGTGTGATAAATCAAGTAAAGTGCGCGTTGAATTAAAGTATAATTTTTTCATGGCTGCACGGGGTTGTAACTCAGATTATTTGATTTTACTTTGAACTTCATACCTTCACGCTTTCCAGATAAAACGGTCTTGGTAGGTAGATAGACAGACAGATGGACAATGAAGTATCAGGTTTCTGTTTATTCCTTTTGAGGTACGGATCCACAGAACCGTAAAAACACATTCACCTAAATGTATTAATTGAGACACGGTGTTCTGAATAAGTACATTTTAGGACACATCTAATAAACCCGAGTCTTTGAAATATATTATATTCCTTGGTAATGTGACATGTGAAAACAAAATCCCTTTCGATATTTGCGTTACGGGCTACATGTTCCATTTTCTTTGGTATTAACAAAATTGTTACGTAAACATGCGTCCGTGGGGATACTTCACACATGGATACTTTGCTGATGTTATTTATCATTCGACTTACTTACGTTGTTAAGGTTTCTGCCTTAAATATAATTATTATTATTCCTTTAAAACAATTTTGCATAACGCTTTAAATATGAGGTCGTATATATTTATTTATCTTCCAAACAACAATGAAATCAATGGCTCGTGCGAAAATGTAAATGAAATGTCGACTGTTGTTGGGAGCATGTTCGACATATGACAAGCTCTGAATATGCATAGGACACACACCTCAGTTAACTCACCATCGTACCTATAGGTATAATTTGTTTACAACGTGAATAAATTATACACCTACACCTTCGCACTTTTTAGTCCTTTTCAACTTGTTTTGCCGAAGTTTCAAAAAGTCGCCCATCATAGATGATCCTTTTATTTGTATTTACCCGTTTTGTAATTTAATAATAAAACATAATTAAGATGTAAGTAATGGCCTAAGATCCGACTGTAAGGTTAAATTAAAAAAAAACAGATGTTTTATTCTAAAACTATGGTCAGAGAGGTTTAAGTTCACATTTTTGAGTTACCCTATATCAGATTCTGAGAAAATCAAGAGGATATCTCTGGATTTTCTATTGATTGATCGATTGATATCTTACAAGGTTTTAATATAGCTGTGCAATATTATCCTAGACTATAGGAAATCCCAGGTATAAACATATATACGAGTATAACCTATAGTGAAGTGCATTAATTGGAAACGTATTTTGATGAAGGATCAAGAGAGTTTATATATATTACCTATAGACTCTTCACAAACGTAATAGCTATTATGTCAGTTCACTATGTTGTTTTGTTACACATTGTTATGGAAATCAATCGCTCGCATGTCCACAGGTACCTCGCGAACAAGAAACAACTTCTAGCGCAAATCGAGGCCGAGAAACGAGAAGAAATGGAATTAGCAAAGAAACTTGATGCGAGAGGACGCGTCTTTATAGAGTTGAGAACGTCCTTGCAACAAATCAACGAGCTTCTATCTAGCGTCGGTGAGTTCTTGAGAGTGTTTTATCATTGAATTTAAACTTGATTAAATGAAACTTGTTCCCTATTATCCAAAAAGTTTAACAGCGGATTATAGCTCCGTAATGGCATGAACAGACGATTGCCAATCACCATCATACGAGTGACAATTCCAATTTGCATCCGAAACTTGCACTTTGTAGCCCTGTTTCCGATCTTCTACTGCTCCTTTACTCCTGATGGAAGCAAGTGAGGTTGGTTTGGGCATCCTGTACCGGCTATACTTATTATATCAGAGCTCTTAGTGAAGATTACTATTTGTAGTTACTTTACTACTACTCTCAGCTATAAAAAGTAGGTACCTACTTACTGAAAAGTTACAAATTAAAAACTATTTAAATTTGAATACTTAGGTAAGTACCTACCTACAAGTACTTCTGATTAAATTTATTGCGGGTTCGCAGACAGTTTATGTTCGGAGTAGAATCGTACTTTTCTCATTACCAAATGGCCGACTACACTGGATGAATACCACCCTCTCACTTAATATTCACGTTAAGTAGCAGTGGCCTGCATTTCTTACGGTTCTTAGTAGTTCCTTAGAATTCGACTTCAAGCATATTGTTATTAGGTATATCCTTTTTTATTTATCAATAGTAGTTATAATTGTAATGATCAGAATACGTTTACTCCTGCAAATAGATCGCTTTTAACGATAAAACCTATTGTACATACCGCATTTTAGTTTTAAGATAATTTGTAAATAATTTGTGGTTTAGGTACCTATACTTAATAAAAAAATATCTATATTTACAACCGAAATCTTTGCCACGTGTTAGTAAAGAATGCCGTACGCAGTCATTGTAACTTTTCTGTATCAATACCTCAATATCATTCTCTAAATCGTCATCGGTATTCTAAATCACTTTAAATAACGTGTTCACGTGGATATCAAAAAATGTCAAAATAACTAACCATTAACATAAAAATTCGTTCAATAATTAATGCAGATCGTTAATCATAATAATTCACAACGCCCACACTGCTCTCAGTTTTTAATACTATGCTCTAGAATGAAATGCAAAAAATGCACAACCTATACTACGATTTTTTTTCTCCTACATTGGCAAATATTGTATGAATGCCAGGGTCAAGTAAATTGATAAATCAAGTTAGAACTAATTACAAATGCAATAAGTTGCAGCGTTTTCGTCATTAAGTCATAGTCAAGGTCAGTCAATAGTCAAATCAGTCAGTCATGATAGTCTTACCCCAGTAAAATAGTGAAGACTTTACTAGAGGCTTCTATAGAGTTTTGGAATCAACGTGGAAAAGCACAATTCACGGTAATATACCACTTTACCGAACTCGTGCACGTTGCCGAAGATGTTATGTTTAAAAATCCACAATTTTTTCACATAATAACTACATTTTACACCAATTTTAGTAAATGATACAATGCCGCGATGTGTCTTTTTCAGCGTTGGCGCCAAAACTCAACTACGATTTTTTTTTTATTGGCTTCTTTGCTTTGCAATTTGCCACAAACAAGTATTATAATTTGCATAAAATGTATTATGCAGCGTTTTCGTTATTTAGTCACAGTCCAGGTCAAGTCACGGTCTTCATAGTCAATAGTCAAGTCAGTCTTCCTTCATAGTCTTGCCCCAGTAAAATGGTGGAGACTTTACTAGAGGCTTCTATGGAGTTTTGGAATCAACGTTGAAAAGCACAATTTCACGGTAATATACCACTTTCCCAAACTTGTGCACGTTGTCGAAGATGTTATGTTTGAAAATCCACCGTTTTTACACATAATAACTACATTTTACACTAATTTTAGAAAATGATACAATGCCCCGATGTGACTTTTTTCGCGTTGGCGCCGAAACTCCAACTACGATTTTTAATTCTAGGCAAGAAAATGATAAGTGCAACTGTCACTGATACAAAAAAGGGTGACCCGCTACAATAGTGATGTTCGGCAATCAATAGACTAAACACTTTAGTCATTCTTTATTTTTATCAGTGCATGAACCTCTTTGCAATTTATTCTCGCCTAGTACGTTACACGACGGTACCTAACATTATTTTTAGAATTTTATCAGTTAAAGAACCTTAACGCAGTTTTATTTATCTTACAATTTTTCCATATTTTCTCCCCGTATAAACCTTCTCTGGACTTCCACGAATATTTCAAGACTAAAATTAGCCAAATCGGGTCAGCTGTTTTCTAGATTTAGCGGACTAACGAACAGCAATTGATTTTGATATAAGTAATATATATAGATTTAATTATTTACCGTGTATGTTTTCTGTTTAATTACCGTAAATTACATATTTTTATTTATATAAACGCGGTTTGATATTTAATAATAAGAATTATAATCTCGACTCAGGACTAACTTATTCAACCACATAACTATTTATTTAATACAAAAAACCTGCAACACTGGAAATGTCATTTTCTTGCCTAGAATTAAAAATCGTAGTATACATCAATCTATCCTGTAGTTTGGTTAGAAAAACACAATCTGAACTTAAGTTACTAAGAGCATTGACTAATGCAATACGACTGTGCGAGATTATTAGATTACCTACATTGTCGTGATTGCAGCACCCCGCTTCATCGTCCGTCCTATTCTATCTTGCTTAATGTTATATTATGTAATATAACATTAAGCAGAAAAATTAAGTAAACTCCGATTTTTAATTCTAGGCAAGAAAATGACAAGTGCAATTACTGTCACTAACACAAAAAAGGCTGACCCGCTACAATAGTGATGTTCGGCAATCAATAGACTAGACACACACAGTCATTCTTTATTTTTATCAGTGCATGAACCTCTTTGCTATTTATTCTCGTCTAGTACGTTACACGACGGAAATATTTTTTATAGAATTTTATCAGTTAAAGAACCTCAACACATTCTATTTATCTTGCCATTTTTCCATATTTTCTCACCGTATAAACCTTCTCTGGACTTCCACTAATATTTCAAGACTAAAATTAGCCAAATCAGGTCAGCTGTTTTCTAGTTTTAGCGGACTAACGAACAGCAATTGATTTTTATATAATAATATAGATTTAATTACTTACCGTGTATGTTTTCTGTTTAATTACCGTAAATTGCATATTTTTATTTATATAAACGCGGTTTGATATTTAATAATATGAATTATAATCTCGACTCACGACTAACTTATAATTGTAAAACTCGATTCAACCACATCACTATTTATTTGATACAAAAACCTGCAACACTGGAAATGTCATTTTCTTGCCTAGAATTAAAAATCGGAGTATAGGAAAAATCTAAAAATAAAGAAAAGTCAAAAAATAAAAAAATAAAAAATAAGTACGAGTATGTATTGACTAATTTTTGAATATACCTGCCTAGTTTTCTTTACAAAAAGTACTGATATCCCACCAAAAACATAAATGTAAAAAAGGAGAGCCAAGTTCAATATAAAAAGTATGCTTGGCTATGGGCTCCACCGCAAAAAGAATGGAGATCTAAATGAGTGCAAAGTTCTATGCAAAATCGAAATATGTATTTATAGGAACAAAATAACATTATGAACAAGTATTAAACTCTATTTCTTTGCTTTATTGGAACCTAAAACAATTGCTGTTATTTAAAAATGTGAGATCTTAAAGTAGGTTAGATTTAACTTGGCCAGTTTTTATCAGAATTATTATAGAATCGCTGAAAGAATGCGTTCCTGACAGGTTGTGAGCGAAAGGGCGATGTAACTTTGAACTGGTGTATAATTTACGGCAAAATTTTAAATATCGTTTATTGACCTTATTAACGAGTGATAACATTAAAAATTTAATTACTGTGCCAATTTACAATACACAGATTAATTTTGGGCTAAAATGATTAACAATTAATTAATTAAAAATATAAAATCAATAGTTTTTAAAAAGTCATACCACGTCCAACCACGTCAAACTGCGCTGTTTCAAGGTTATGTCAAATGTTCGCTTTCATAGTGATGAGACAAAATAACAAGGCAATTGTAACCGCATATTTTAGTAATCTTAATAATAATAATCTGTTGGTTGAGAAATATAAAATAGAACGTTATAATTTTATAATAATGTAATTTTGTAATAAGCCCCTACCCAAGCTAATAGAAAGAATGAATCATATTTTTATAATAAATGAAATGAATATGATTTTTTATTATTATTTCAGGTAATAACCCATCATTACAATTAATAATCACATAAAATTAAATAAGAATGAAACAAAATTAAAAATTAAAAATTGGAAAAACAAATAGGGCAGATAGATAGCCAAATTAGAATAAAATTAAAATTAAAATGAAATCACGTTGTCACAATATTGCTGACTGTGATTATTATTATGTTATTGTAAGTCGGGAACAGGTTTAGAGAACGGTTCTAGGTACAAGTTATTTATTGTACATAACTAGTCATGAAGAATTGACATGTGTCAGGAACGCATAGTCTCAGCGGCCAAACTGTAAAATATATATGTTATATCTTGAATAACTTTATAAAATGACTGATGTAATGAAAACTGGCCTAGTCAAATCTAGCCTACTTTAAGATTTCACATTTTTAAAAATAGCAATTGATATAGGTTCCAATAAACCAAAGAAATAGTAATTTAATACTTGTTCATTGTTATTTTGTTCCTATAAATAGGTACATATTTCGATTTTGCATAGAACTTGGCACTCATTTAGATCTCCATTCTTTTTGCGGCGGAGCCCATAGCCAAGCATACTTTTTATATTGAACTTGGCTCTCCTTTTTTACATTTATGTTTTTGGTGGGATTAATATTTGACAATTACAGTAAAGTAGAGAGGCGGCAAGACTGAGGTATCGCCCCCAAAAGTGCTTCATCTGACAGACTTCTTTTTAATTGTTAACAGACTGTTACATACTACCTGTTTGTTTTCCCTGTAAACTTCTGGTGTACAATAAAGAGTTATCTATCTATCTATCTATCTTAATTATTGCTTACGTTATAGGTGCACAAAACGCACCGAGACCTTTTAAGGATGTCCCTCCAGCACTTCAATATGCGTTAGAAGATGTGCTTCAACCAGTGCCTGAAGTCGAAGCCGACGGTAAGTAAACACGTACTATTTAAAAAAAAACTTTAGGTGGCGATAACCGACGTCCACGCTGGTGAAGCCGCGGGCGGAACGCTAGTTACTTATATTTTTGTTTTGAGTTTAGTCAGTAAAATTAATTTCTCTTAAACGTCTTTACAATCCACAGTTGACAAGCTAATAGCAACAGCTAAGCAGAAGTTGAACGTGCTAATGGGTGCCATTTCAAAAATGGAAGTAACGCCAGAAATAAGAGCTCAAGCGCACCAATTCTATCACCAGATCTTGGCCCGGCTGATGAGGGAAAATTACAAGGACGAAGCTGTTGCCGAAGGAGGTAAGCATGTTTCATTTATTATTTCTATCATATACCTACCATTTAGGTACTTGTACGTAAGAGTCATGTTATATAGGTACTTAAATAAAAGGTGTGAAAAAATATGCAAATAACACTCGCAGAAAGTAAAGGGAAAGAGGAAGGGAAAGAGTAGTAAGTTTTGATTAGTCATAACCATGAAAATACGAATGCAACTGATTTTATTATTAAACGCTTTTATTTATCTTGACCTGGGTCAAATCCAGTAATTGAAAATTGACCCCCCTTCCTGTGGACGGATTGTTTTGATATAGGCACACATATCTTTAGTTCTGGTGGCAATACAAGTTAATCTATTCTGTATTATTGTAAATCCAAGATGGCCACCGTTACAAGATGGTGTCTTACATATTTTTCCACAACTACCGCAATAATATCAAATCCAATATATTGGCCGCAACAAAATGGGAATTTTAGTGCATATTTATACTCGTAAAAGCGTTTAACCAAAGACCATGATAACTTAACTTAAAAAATAAATGTAATTTGATTTATTTGAGCATAAGTACCTACATGATTATTGTCTGAACTAATTTAAATGGAATTTAATAATGTATTGACGATGGTTTATTAGGAGTAAGTACCAATAACAGCTTATTTTTTATTAGGTGACACTTTCATAATTCAGTTGCGACAGTTGAAATTGCCAGTCACGTCATTATTTCGAGTTTCCGTAGGTATGGCTAATTAAACAGTTTTTACTTTTGAAATTGAAGCATCGTTTTCCAGAAATTAAGATGTAATTATGTGATTTTTGCAATAAACAGTCATCATTCATATAAAATAATTTGCGATACACACCCAAGTCTTATTGAGAATCCGTGGAGTAGGGCTTACCGGATCCCTCTAACTATAATCCCTGAACTGTTTCAGAATGCTATAACTTTCTCCATCAAGTTTGTTACGATATATTTCCACCGTATTACTTATGCTGTTTGTTATTGACTCTTGCGGCACGTTATCGTACCTATTACGACTAGTCGAAGCCGGTTTTAGAAACGTCATCATCGGAAAGAAGAGTGACGGTGACTTGTCTCGGTATTGTGGACTGATACGTTCTTTCTATCCACACGTGGAATTGACAGTTTGATACCTTTACAGAGTAGGTATTTAAAATCTATGTTTATATAATACTAGCGTACCCGCGCGCGGCTCCGCCCGCGTGAATGTTGGCTATCGCCACCAAGTCTTTTTTAAGCTGAGGGACTGCCCGTACTAACTTTCAATGTCTATTCCTTCGCAATCAGTGGTTGCAGCTAAACATATTCATTTCATCTCAAGTTCTATCAAACCCTTTAAAGTACAGTGCCATGCATCGCGGCCAAAGCCCGTTTATTTACCATCATTATCCTTTTTCATTGTCTTCTAGATTTTATGGGGATTAGATAGCTGGCCAAAGTATGTGTGACTCGGAAGAGGCCCTTTGAAAAACTCTTTCATCATAGTTGCATTGCACTTTCACATTCGATGCACTATTTTAAATTAGTGAACATTATTTATTTCCGAAAATCTGTTTTTTTTTATTATTAAAATCTTGCTACAGTCATTGACATTTGACAACCTGATTTCACATTCAAGGTTCATGAAAGTAAAGAAAGAGGATGTACTAATAAATACCGGTCAAGTGCGAATTGGGCTCGTGCACTCAGCGTTCCGTACAAAATTGGGTTGAGGGGGATTTCCGCACGACAAAAAAAGGGGGCGAACTTAACTTTGTTGCAGTGCTTCTTGTCTTGAATGAGACATACATTTTTTTTTTGGTGAAGTAGGTAATATTTATGCTTTCCGGACTTTTCCCTGTACTTATGCTATAAGATTTTACTTTCTGCAAAATATCTGGATTCTAGCCCAAAGGGAAATACCCCTTTTTTTCGTGCGCAAATACCCCGTCGGACTTCACTTCAATGAAGACAACGGAGAGGTTGGTATGTCAGAGTCCTACCAATGCCTGTGTGATCGAGGAATCTGGTGTGTCCTAGAAAGGGTAATCTCAGAAACCCCAACCGGTTCCGGCCACCAACACTGGCGAACTCGACGTGTTATTAGGAATCTAAATCCCCATATCTATTAAAAAGCGCGCGTGGAAATATAACACCCTGCCACCCTGGGTCTGCTTCTGCTAGGGTGACGGTTATCCTCGACCGTCACCCTAGGCCCATACTCATGGAGGACGGTTAATGGTTCTGCGAACTACGCCGCCCGGTGCGCCTTCATCGTCACGGGGGAGTGCTAGATCTCTCCCGTAGCTTTTCCACCACCACTTCTGCGCGCATTACTGCCTCGCAAAAAAAGCGGTGGCGTTCCACATACTCTCTATGGTGACTATGGTCGGCACCAGGGACCTCACCATGAGGCTTACCCCACCGACGTCTGCTTCTAGGACATGGCGCCACTCTATCCACTCTGGAGACTCTACCAGTGTATGAAAAGATGGTGTGCCCACGGATCAGCCCCGGTAATGGTGGCATTCAAACGTCAGCACCCTGCCTACGCAATGCAGGAACTCACCAAAACAGCCATGCCCATCAGTAAGCCTTGGATAGCTCAGGGTCAAGGGTTACCTTAAACTTCGGCGTCTGTAGACCCAAGATGGAGTTCGACTTTAGTCGGTCAAGTCCGATATTACGTCCCTACTGGCCAGAAGAGGGGAGAGATTCGTGGGGATTTCCGCACGAAAAATAAGGTACTGCTTCCTAAAACTCTCCGATTGCGGTGCAGGTGACTCACTAACGTCGCCGAAGGTAACTTAACGACCTCCATCCTCCATGAGTGCAGGCCAGGAGATGGTAGGTAAAGCTACCTATTAGTCGATAGTGAGACCACAGTTTGGATATTACGCTTCGTGTAATGCCAAGCATTATCCGCAACATTCCTTTTATCTAATTCAACTTGATGCCTCAACGTGTTCTTAAGTAAGAGTTCTTGACAGACAGACAGACGGATAACGAAGAGATAAGGTTTTTTTTCCTAATCAGGCACAGAACCCTAAAAATTAATATATTCTATTTACTTTTGAGGAAAAAGAAGTAAAGGATATTACTCTATGAAAATTTAGACAAAGTCAATTTTAGTTCCTGTTGCTATGACAACTATTATAGATGGCGATAAAAACGTTTGCAACATCTAATTTTCTTTTTATTACTAAATTTCCTGAATGAATCATATATTTTTAATTATGTTATATGCTATTCGAGGCGGAGACAAATCCAAAAAATCATAGATCATGAAAATCTGTTCAGCCGTTCTTGAGTTCTGGCAAAAGCACGTTTTTAGCCCTTTTTAGGGCTTTAGGGTTCGAATTTTAAAAAATCCTTTCTTAGTACACCTCTACGCATTAAAACACACATATTCTGCAAATTTCAAGTCTCTACGACCAGCGGTTTAGGCTGTGCGTTGTCTCTAGGTCAGTCAGGACTTTGAATTATCTATATACTTATAATAAATCTGTAGAAGTGAAAATTCTGTACATTGAAAATAAAAAAATAAAAAATAGCAGGGGGTGTTACTAGACTGACACCGAACCCAAATATGTGATTAAAAAAATTTTTGTCTGTCTGTCTGTCTGTCTGTCTGTCTGTCTGTCTGTCTGTCTGTCTGTTTGTTCAGGCATCACGCAAAAACTACCGGTTTGATTACGATGAAACTTGGTATAATTATTCTTCAATATCCTGGGCAGCACACTGGATACTTTTTATCCCGGAAAAGTACATACAATAAAAGACAAATTTAATTTTGCGGTTCGATCCCTAGACCCGATTACTGTACCAACCGCAAATAATAAGTTTGTCGTAGGTTATGTCACCCAGTTCAAAATTCAAAATTCAAAATACATTTAAAGGTCACAGGTAGATAGAAGATGTTGTCAATTACATAAAAGTATCACCGTACGTAGCATGTCTGATAAGACGTACAATAGTATAATCATATGAACCACATCACACTAGGTACAAATTAATTAAATTGTGAAATATATAATAATTGTACTATTCTTTCCACCTTCCATTTTCTTTCCTAATTAACATTGTGTGTGCATAAATATTAAATAAATAAATAAATAAAAATTATTTAGATGAAATTATATTTTTTTATGAGTGGGTTAATTATGAGTGGGGTTCCAGTAAGATTAGTGGATAGTGGTGTTATTAGTTTTTAGGGATTTTGGGGGTGGTGGTGGGAGTGGGAGCGGGAGCGGGGGTGGGAGTGGGAGTAGGAGTGTGCGTGGGGTCGGGAGTTTGAGTGAGAGTGGGGGTGGGAGTGTGAGTGGGAGTGAGAGTGGGGGTGGGAGTGTGAGTGGGAGTGGGAGCGGGGATGGGAGTGGGAGTGTGCGTGGGAGTGGTAGTGTGCGTGGGAGTGGAAGTGTGCGTGAAATTGGGAGTAGGAGTGTGCGTGGGGGTGGGAGTGTGAGTGGGAGTGGGGGTGGAAGTTTGAGTGGAAGCGAGAGCGGGTGTGGGAGTGGGAGTGGGAGTGTGCGTAGAGTGGGAGTGTGCGTGGCAATGGGAGTGGGAGTGTGCGTGGGGGTGGGCGTGGGAGTGTGAGTGGGAGCGGGAGCGGGGGTGGGAGTGGGAGTGGACGTAGGAGCTGGAAGCAGGAGTGGGAGCAGGAGTGGGAGTGGATGCAATAAGCGACTTCCACGCGAGCGGAGCCGCGAGCAACAGCTAGTATAGTATAAGATTGAAACTATAACTATGGTTTCAACTATTCCAAAATATATCAAGCTGTAGCCTTTTTTAATGTTAAATCAGTTTGTCAAATGTCAATGTCTGTATCAAGATTTTAATACTAAAATCAGATTTTCGGAATTAAATAATGTTTACTAATTTGGAATAGAATGTGAAATTGCAATGCAACTATGATGAAAGGATTTTTCAAAGGACCATTTTCGAGTCACACATGCTTTGGCCAGACCAGCTATCTAATCCCCATAAAATCTGGAAGACAATGAAAAGGACATTGATGGAAAATAGACTGGCTTTAGCCGCGATGCATAGCACTGCACTTTGAAGAGTTTGATAGAACTCGAGATGAAATAAATACGTTTAGCTGCAACTACTGTTTACGAAGGAATGTGTAACATTGAAAGTTAGTATGAGCAGTCCCTCAGCTTAAAAAACACTTGGTGGCGATAGCCAACATTCACGCGGGCGGAGCCGCACACGGCTAAGCTAATAACTATATAAATACGTTAGGTCATAATTGATCATGCCACTTCACTGAGACGTTAAACGTTTTGCCTTGCTCGGCAATTATGAAGAATATTTTTACCTTTATATATATAAATTTGATACCTATATAGTCCTTGACATACTATGATGGATTAAGATTATTGCATGCAATACCCACAGGAAAATCTTATGCAACTTACTGTAAAAATAATGATACTTTAAATAGTTATAGGTTATATCGTGAGGCTTACCTTCGTCATAAACCCGATGCCCGAGAGTGTTGAAATTTACCTATATTATATATTTATGTTTTATAATATTAGTAGATGGGACATTATGTAAATGTTGTCTTTCAGTAGTCTAAAAGACAACATTTACTTAATATAGGTACGCTAGTGTGTATATACTCGCATATTGATATTCTCAACCCTTCTTTAGTTTTGCAGTGTCAATACAAGTTCAACATTTAGTCCCCGATAACTATTGACAATAAAAAATGATACTGAACTGTTTGGGTTTTGCCTATTTATTATATCTATTATATAGGTGACAACATGTTTGACACTTAATTAATTCAACAATACCTACTTCTTAATACGACGCCTCCATAATATCTTTTTTATAATTCAAGCAAAACTTCACTACTGTGCACTTTAAAATCTCTGTGGATCATTCTATATTCACAAAGTTCACCGGGAAGTTTACGACTGAGCGGCAAGTTGGAGTTTTAAACTTTTATAGTTTCACAAAACTGCGCTTCGAGGTTCTGATAATGTACAGACAAAGAATCTGTCCGTATGCAATAAAAGTTAGGGTGCTTTTTACACTCGTATGGCAGCAAACAAGCAAGCCGCCTCGCCCCCCTGATGACGACTACCGTAAAAGGTATCCCACATACTATCACCTGAGGGGAAGTGGGAGGGTAAACAGGACAATAGGAAAATTTCATTGTCCTGTTTAGCCTAACGACACCCCGACATCAGTTTGTGACAGGGTCAGAAACCTCTGATACTCTCACAAGCTGTTGTCAAATTAAGATATTATATATATGCCAAGTCAAATCTAATCTACTTTAAGATCTCACATTTTTAAATAACAGCAATTGTTATAGGTATACCAATAAGGCAAAGAAATAGAGTTTAATACTTGTTCATAATGTTATTTTGTTTTGCATAGAACTTGGCACTCATTTAGATCTCCTTTCTTTTTGCGGCGGAGCCCATAGCCAAACATCCTTTTTATATTGAACTTGGCTCTCCTTTTTACATTTATGTTTTTGGTGGGATATCATTACTTTTTGTTAAGAAAACTAGGCAGGTATATTCATAAATCAGTCAATACCTACATACTCGTACTTATTTTTTTTTTACTTTTCTTTATTTTTAGATTTTTTCCTACGCTTACACACAATCACCAAGCTGGATTCCAAATTTCATCCTTCTACGTCATTTGGAAGTAGGTTAGGTTTAGGTACTATAAGTCAGTCAGTCAGTGCTAATTTTTACGACTTTTCTTCTTTACGGACCTTTATATCTATATAACCGTTTGAGCCAGCTTCATGAAATTTGGGCTTCTACATGTCCTTATGGGTATCATAAAACATACGTTGTTTCACGTGTTTACGTTATATAGGTTTTGAGTTATAGAGGGGTCAAAAGTGGTACCAAGTGGTTCGTGTGAATATACACTTGTAGCTGGCTAGCCAGTTCCTTTGCTTGAACTTGGCTTGACACGCTCCCGCGTAGATAGTATATAGGTACGCAGCAAAACCAAGGACGCGACAAGACACGCGCATAGTCGGTGACGATATTTTTCTCGCCCCACATGTGCCACGTTCCCATCCCGTTCGTGTCTCCAAGACTTATAATGCACTGTCACATAAATTTTGTATGAAACGATATTCCCAAAACTTCACGTCCCGTCCCGGCCGTATAAAAACCCGGTGCGTATGCCGCGACCTTTACTTGGTTTGGTATTTTAGCAAAAAATTGCAATTTGTTTACATTAAAACAACTAGTGAGTAGGTACTATTTTCAATTTTGAAATAATTTCGGTACACGACTCTCAATAACTTTTTCTTTCCAAAATTGACAAAGCCTGAAATACGACAGCGTTTATACTCTGAAAGTTTTCATAGAACAAATCCCAGTGTTAACGATTACGAATTATACAGGAGAGACGGTTATGACTTCCACATACCTATAATGCTGTCGTATTTCAGGTTTAATAATTTTACCGATATAATTTTTTACGTAATTATTACCAAGCGTAGCCGGGACCCGGGTCATATTATATAAACTTTATACTTTAAATTAAACTTCAATACTATATTTGACTACTACACTCATGGTAGGATATTCTTTGTGACATAGCCAATGTGTTTATTGTATGAGAATCCAGAATGTGCTAGTAAATTGGTGCCTGCCTAATGAGCTACCTATTGATGTCAATTTTGATTCACGGCGCGTTTTATTATAAAGTGTTTTGCAGAAAGCGCAACTCATCCTACAAAAGTAGTAGGTAACGCCGAAGAATTTAGTAGGTTTTATTCGCAAGTAATAACTTAGGTGAAGACAATATTTTATGTTGTCTAACAGGAAAAGACGTGTTTTAAGTAACTTCAAAAAAGAAAACATAGTTAATTTTTAAATTTGTTCGTGTAGGCAAAGATCCAGTATAATAAAATATATGAGTAGGTACTCTCATCTATTATATTTATTTTATCAGTGATAAGTGATAAATTATGGATAATATTCATACAAACATAGCGCCCGGATAGTATTAAGGAATAAGGAACACATTTGAAATGTCTTAAACAAATTTCGCCTTATTGAAATTGAATTCTAATGAAACAGAACCTCAGTCAGATCCGTTCAGCCATTAGAACGTAATTGAGTAACAAACATCGAAACAACTTCACAAACATTCACTTTTATAAGATTAATAGGAGTAGGTACCTACAATATGGAATAAACAGCTACCAACAAAAAATGTTCGACACAATTTCAGATTTCAATAACGTCATTTTCTGCTTTTCTGGTGGCTATTAAAAAGTTTCTCTTTTCCACTTAGCCATGTAAACTCAAGACATTGCAAAACTTCAATAAGACCGCGCCCATTCCATCGCACTTTCTCCAACAACTTATCAGAAATTCTTTATCAGTTCTGAGTAATGAATAAATTATAATTAAACTTGAATTAAAAGATTGCTATGAATATTGCACAATATAGGCATGTCAAGTGTTTAGATAGTTCTTGTGCCTGTAGGTTATATCAATTGGAACTTGGTAATATTTAAATAAAATTCTGTAAGATTTCTTTTTATTGTGACTATATTTATTTGAGCAAAACTTACTTGGTACAATGTTCTACCAGAGAGAGAGAGAAGAACGTGTTTACAAAGACACATACAATTCTAATAACGTTTACGAAGTATCCTTTATAAATTTATATTTATTTAACACTCCCACTTAAATTTATAAAGTAGACATCATTACATTAGTTAACTAAAACATTCTTTCTTTCATTACATAGACATCTTAAAATTACTTTAGGATTATCCATAAACAAACATAAGCCTCTTAAACATTTTTCATCAACCTATCCCTAATAGTATTAAATTTAGTTACAGGCAAAGCTTTGGTTAAGAAATCAGCCAACTGATTTGAACTTTCAACATATTGAATATCAACAATGCCTTTTGCAACATTCTCTCTAATAAAATTATACCTAATGTCTATGTGTTTACTTCTCCTATGGAACACTGGGTTATTGATCAATTTAATTGCACTCTGATTATCTACGTTCAGGGTGACTGAGCTTTGTGACTCCCCAATGTCACATAGAAATTGCCTTAACCACAACACTTCTTTACAAGCTTCACTAGCAGCCATATATTCAGACTCAGTAGTGGATAATGCTACAGTATTTTGCTTACGACTAGACCAAGTAACAGGGCCTCCGTTCATTACGAATATATAACCTGTATTAGATTTCCTAGTGTCCAAATCACCTGCAAAGTCAGAATCAGAGTATCCAACTAATTCATTATTACCTTTATAAACAATGGACACATCTATTGAATTAATTAGGTAACGCAAGATTCTTTTCACTGCTGTGACATGTGGAGGACCTGGCTCATTGACATATCTACTAACAACATTCACAGCATAAGCTATGTCTGGTCTAGACACAGATGACAAGAATAACAATGCTCCCACTACTTCTCTATATGGGAATTTAACAGGCACATCACTAGAGTTCTTAATTAAATGAACATTTACATCAGCCGGAGTACTACTACCCTTAGCATCTGACAAATTAAATTTATTAATTATTCTCTTAATATACTGCCTTTGACAAATACTTATACAATCTCTTTCTCTATATATTTCCATTCCGATAAATGAATTACAGTCTACAATCTTAATTGAAAACTTTTGTTTAAGATTATTCAATATAGTAGACAAAACACCCTTATCTTTGGCTAAAAGTAATCCATCGTCAACATAAAGAATTAATATCACTTTAAAATCATTAAAATAGCCAGTGAATATACGATTATCAGATGGACACGCTTTAAAACCATAAGTAGTCAAAAAAGAAACAAATTTCTCATTCCAACATCTAGCAGATTGTTTGAGACCATATATTGATTTAACTAACTTACATACTTTTGAAGACTGAGTTTCTAATCCCTCTGGTACCTCCATGTATATCTCTTCAGATAGCTCACCATACAAGAAAGCTGTCTTCACATCAAATTGCTCAATTTGTAAGTTGTCCCTCGCAGCGATGCTAGTTATCAACCGGATGGAGTCATACCTGCTAGTAGGGGAAAAAGTTTCATTATAATCCAGGCCTTTAACTTGGGTAAAGCCTCGAGCACACAGTCGTGCTTTGTATCGAATTATTTCTCCATCTTTATTATGCTTTATAGTGAACACCCATTTACAAGATACAGGCTTCTTCTCAGTTCGATCAGTCAGTATCCAAGTCTGATTATCTTCATGTGACTGAAGCTCTTCAGCCACAGCTTTCTTCCATAGATCAGAATGTGGACTGCTCATTGCTTCTTCATAAGTATTGGGTACATCGAACTCTGTGAAATTGACTTCCAACTTATTATTTCGACGAGGACGCAATGTAATATTTCTTTGTTCTTCCTGTTCGAAATTTATACCTTTTGGAGGGATATATGTTTCATCTGCATCTTCTAAACTCTTCATACTTTCATCAGAAGAATTTTCATCAGCCTCATTATATTGTTGACTATTATTTTGTGGGATAGACACTCCTAAAGGTCTTTCTTTTTCATCGACTCTCAATTCTATAAATTGTTGTTTTTCTTCTGGCTTACTACATTCATCAAACTTCACATCCCTCGATACTGTAATATTTCTAGTACACTCATCGTACATTCTATAATTTTCATGTTCGTAGCCAACCAACAACATTTTAATACTTTTTTTATCAAGTTTCCTTCGCTTTTCTTTTGGTACATGTACATATCCAATGGAACCAAATATTCTTATATGTTGTAAATTCGGTTTTACTCCATACCACAATTCAAATGGTGTAACATTTCCTGTCTGAGTAGACGTATTTCTATTTAACAAATATACTGAACAGTTGACAGCTTCTGCCCACATGTATAGGGGAATATTCTTTGCATATAGCATAGTTCTAGCACTTTCCATAATAGAACGCATTTCTCTCTCCGCTCTCCCGTTCTGTTGAGGAGTGTACGGGGCAGTACGCTCATGCATTATTCCTTTACTCTCTAGAAATGATGTCAAATCTTGATTCACATATTCACCACCATTATCAGTATGTAGTATACGTACATCATGCTGAAATTTATTTTTCACAATAGCATTATACTTTACAAAATATTGAAACACCTCACTTTTGTGTTTCATGAAGTAAACATGTCGATAACTGGTTGCTCCGTCTTTGAACAATACAAAATACTTCATGCCCGATACAGAGGGTTCCTCTATAGGACCACAGACGTCACTATATACAATGTCACCTGGTTGTGTCGGACCTCGGGCTGATTTCAAGAAGGGACGTCTCGCTTGCTTACCGTATTGACATGCTTCACAAACAAAATTCTGATCACCACTTAATGTAACTGGAATCACACCATTCTTAGACATATTCTGAAGTTCCTTTACATTCAAATGTCCAAGTCTTTCATGCCATATTCTGACATCAGTTTGCACAATATTACAAATTTCTTGTTTTATTGTTTTCACATTCAATTCATATAAATTATTCTGTGTTAAATGAGCACTCATTACAACAATATTGTTTTTCATTATTATTGCTTTTTCATTATCCTTTATTATGACATAACCTCTTCTGGTGACAGCGCCTTCAGACAACAAGTTTCTGCGCAAGTCAGGTACATAAAGGACATTCTCTAAGGTACACCTTTGCCATACTCCTTTCACCTTAGTATCTATTAATATGGTACCTTCACCATACACTTTAATACTTTCTTTATTACCCAATTTAACTGAATTATTATAATGAGACTCGTTTAACATGGAAAAGTACTCACGCTTGAAGGTCATGTGCATTGACGCTCCACTATCAAGGATCCAAGATTCTTCATCGTTTGGTAATGAATTTCCTTCAGCACTAAATGCTAACATATTGGATTCTCGATTACTGTACTTTTTCTTAGGCATTCTGCAATCCCTTGCAAAGTGACCTCTTTTGTTACAATTGTAGCAAATAAATCTGTGACTTGAATTATTTCTTTCTTCATTCGAAATATTTTTCGCCTTTTTAATTCGCTCTTTGGAATTTTCTTTGGACATCACTAGGGCCGTCTCGCTACTACTATTAGTATCATTGCACAGGCTAGCTTCTTCATCTACTAGGCGTGAGGTGAGGTTCTGTATGGTCTGACTGCCTTCATCCAGTGACAACCATGCTTGTCTAAGTGAACGGTATGTTGATGGTAATGTACTTAAAATTTTTGTCATTATTGCCGTATCACTAATCTTCTCACCTATTTCTCGCAGTTGTTTAGCTAAGCCTTCTACCTTGGATACATGTTGTGCCATCGTATCACTGGTACAATATGAATACTGATAAAATTTCTCATGAATTAACATTTTGTTATATTCAGACTTTTGTTCATAGATGGCTTCTAATTTTGTCATGACCTCCTTAGCAGTCTCGCAGTTTTCTATGATGGAAATTTGATTCAAATCCATCGATGATGTTAGGATGAACATTGCCATGCCATCATCTTTATCCCATTGCACTTGCGAACTGGGTTCTGTAGGTCTCACTTTGTCAATACTCAACCCTTTTGCTCTCAACGCACATTTTACTTGGAATTTCCATTGTTTGAAATTCCTCCCATCGAATTTTTCGATTTTCATTGCGTTAGTGACCTCCATTTTTCAGGCCAATTCTTGATCGACAATAATCGTGCTCTTTACAAGAATATTTATTAATATTATTTAATAATCGTATTCCTGGGCCCATAACCAATTGGAACTTGGTAATATTTAAATAAAATTCTGTAAGATTTCTTTTTATTGTGACTATATTTATTTGAGCAAAACTTACTTGGTACAATGTTCTACCAGAGAGAGAGAGAAGAACGTGTTTACAAAGACACATACAATTCTAATAACGTTTACGAAGTATCCTTTATAAATTTATATTTATTTAACAATATCAATCAAATCAAATGGAGGAGCAAAAGGGTAGACCCCGAGCTCCGAAGTGTAGGCTTCGAATGCAACCGAGAATACGCCTTGTTGTGACTTTGTTATAATCTATTGTAAATTGCATAATAATATTATGAACTGCCAAGCTCAACCTATCAAGCAGGAGTCCTTTTTCGTCACAGATTCAGTAAACCACAGATTACTCACATTACAGTTGGAACTTAAGTGTATAGTTTTTTCTTACTGAACTAATCATAATTATCAAGGTTGTACTCGTATTTTATTATATATTATTCTAATGATAATTCCTATCTATAATCACGTTAAAATATGGGTCGAGCGGTGTTCAGGGACCGGCCGCTATGCAAGACGCTACTTTGGAATATTTTTTACTTTTTTAAGGTGTATGTTGGAAAGACAAATAATGAAAGGTCATGGTCATTTGAAGTAGGTACATTTTAAGACAAAAGCTCACAAATTTCTTTGAATCTTCAAGTGTACTTATACTAAATGTATGTGCCTAAGTGAAATTCGGTGTTTCTCACTTAGAAAAAGATAAGTTTCCATACAACCTTCCACTCCTTATTTAACTGCCTTACAACAACCTACCTACATGCCCTTTGCTTACTAATTTATTGATAAGGCGTTTAAAAATGCCATAATTTTAAATTTTGTTGCCTCAGAAATTTTGACTCTACGTTGATGAGTAATTAGGATTTGGGACGAGAAGATAATAGCTCGCAATTTCCCGATTGACCTCTTTTTCGAAGTTGGACGTACCTAGCTGGACTGTTTGTCCCAGGTAAACATAGTCCTCACAAACATACATGGTAGCATCTGTAGACAAACTAGGATGACCATGTAACTCCGCTTGCAGTGTCAACTCTCCCCAAAAATTACAAACTGGTAATAGCCATATTTCAAAAGTAAATCTACTTACAATATACCTACCTATAAGAAATTTTAACTTAACTACATCAAGTACTGCCGTTTTGTAACTAAGGTAGGTCAAGAGTAAATCATGTCAAAAGAGTCAACATTTACTACTTGTACCTATAAGAACGAAAATATTTAGTTTGATTCTATTGCTATCAAGAATTCATAGTATTATTATGTACCTACAGCAGAATCGCTTTGGTGACGACTCCAAATATTATAACGAGGAATTAGTTCATGCCATCATATTTATAAAATATAACTTTATTATGTTCATAGATTCATATTTTACTAATATCAATTGCTGTCAAGTACAAACGATACATCTAATCGCTTAATAGACCAGTGCCGATAGTGTTTGAGACAAAATAAATTTATGGTACTATAATTTTCTTTTACTTTTTACCATTTTCATAGCTATCTAGACCAGTGCCGATAGCTATGAAAATGGGCGAAGGGTTCTAAAAATTGAACCCAGATCTTTAGCGAGGGAATCAAAAGTGCGCAAGGTGAAAAATCTTTGCACTCGAGTGTAACTATGAAGCTATAGTGCAACACGTAACTTTTCATCCCACCTCAGCGAGGAAATGACTAAATACAATAATCTCAAAATAGAACCCTGAGCTTTAGCGAGGGTATCAAAAGTGCACAAGGTGAAAAATCTTTGCACTCGAGTGCAACCATGAAGTTATAGTGCAACTTGTAACTTCTCATCCCACCTCAGCGAGGAAATGACTAAATACAAAAATATTAATTTCGAATTCGAGTTTTTGTTCTTTGCATTTTCTGAGAACATTTATCACAGCAATGTATATATATTTTTACATCATCAGAAAGAAGAGATTTCAAAGAACAAAAAACTCTTTGACTTTTTTTAAAAAGCTGATATTTTGACGTGAGATTTTTCGATTCAAAATTAGGGTGGTTTTTCGATATTTAGTCAAAATAAGCTGAAAAAAAGAATATTTCAAATCAAAAAAATTACAGTATCTTTAGGACATAAAAAGCTAAGTTTTTACCAAATTTCGTGGAAAACAAAATCGTTTTACTTAAGATAAAAATAAAAAACAAAAACTTGATTATTTGAATTTTTCACATACATTTTGAGGTTATGTAAAAAAAGTGTAAATAGAAAAGTTGTAGGTCTTTTTATTACCTACAACTTTGTCATTTAACTTTTTTCCATAGGACTTGTAGTTTTGCCGGAAATCGAGATAAACCGTTTTTACCCTTAAAACTCACCCCCCTCCCCACTTCCCGACCTCAGATCGCCCGTAATTTATTTTTCCTTTTATTTTTGTTATATTCTGATCCTTTTCCAACAGGTTTCATCCTACTATAAATTTATTTTGTTCCAAAGTCTATCGGCACTGGTCTAATCGGCACTGGTCTATAAATCAATAATACCTATATAGACTTGGTTCCGTGACAGCTGTCTCAGAAATAAAGCTATATTGTGGCAGGACAATTTACGTAAGTGCAAATATTGAAGACCATTATTTTTAATAATCAATTTATACGATAACTTCACGAATGCTATTGCATGCAATTATGTACGAAATTATTAAACCATCGGTTGAAGATAATCTGAAATCCCAATATTGGATTTGTCGTTTTACATTTATCCGTGAAAGACAGATTTTCCAACTCATTGGTTACAATACAATATAAAAAGATTAAGAACATAATATCATCTTAATACGTAGGTAGGCATGCGTAGATCCTTATTGAATATTTTCTATTGTATTAAGTTATACTTTTGTATTTTTTATAGGTACTCTGGGTGAGTATAAAAAGCCCTGTATAAATCTTATTGCAAAGTTTCCGGGAATCGGGACTGCCGAAGCAGTCAACTGTATGTTATAGAGACACGAGTAGGTACTTGTTAAAATCAAGCGAACCGTACTTTTCATACATTTTTTAATTACGTTAGAGTACATGCGTCCTCAAGAGCACGACCTTTGTTCAGGTGACCACCGACGAGTGTGGGCGGAACAACAAATATATTTCCTTTGAACTCTGTTTACAGCTTTACAAACTCTGTTCCATTGTTGCCTGACCTTATGATATTTTATTTTTCCCTTAAGAGTTCCTTTAGAGCAAAATAACAATCGTTTTGTTTATTTACGTATTGTTTTATTTGCTTTTGATATAAAATTTCACATTTGGAAACATTTATAAATAACGATTTAGGTCTATTGTTCACGGAGGCGTAACTTCATAGAAGCTTCAAAATACGCTGAGTTGTTTGTGCAGCCCATCTAATTTAGTTAAAAAAAATACAGTTCTAAAAAATACCTCGTAAGCAATGTGAGCATGTCTGCCTTCTAAGATAACATAATCTGTGGTGGTATCTGGTATATGGACGCTAATTTAGGTAAGTGTTGCATAAACTTAGCTCCATTAACTCAATCAGCTCAAGATAAGGCTTATCTGGAAAATGATTTCCATTAAAATGGGGGAAATACCTACATAAAGAAAGTTATGATAGCTTTAGAAATTTAGCTGCAATCAAATAGCAAAGGTTTGATTCGGGAAGTTTGAAAGATGAGTAAAAGGTAAAATGATTTTTAACTAATTTAAGCATTAAACATACCTAATTTAAGCATATTCAGAGCTAATGCGAATTGCACGGAGTGTGGTTACAGAATTAGAAATACATTCCACTCCTCATGGCTAAACCGATTTTCATAAAACTTGTATCGTGATGTATAAGTTATAATATATGACCTTTCATTCGATATCACCACTTTCACCCCTCATATCTTTGAAATGGCATAACCGATTTTTATTATTACATAGCTAAGAACACTCTCCCCTAACCCATATTTCACACAAAAGAAACAGAATCAAAATCGGTTCATCCGTTTGGGAGCTATACACATTGCTTTTAAAAATGAATTACTTGCAATGCAATTATCTTTCTACTAACTGCTTCATGAATTTCTTTTGAAGTGACATGAACTTTCGCACACACAATACATGTAACACGCGTATTTACAAGACACAGGTACTACTATTTAATTGTTCACCCGCCTTCGTGAGATAGAATATCTATTCCTACTTACGTTTTGTTTTTGTAATTACATTCATAATAAACATATACAACACCTTTAATATATTATTTCAACCGTGCGCAACATTATTTTTACATGAAAATTTCAGCGATATTATTGCTTTCCGCTGGTCATGGTTCATTATAGTCATGTTAATTTGAGGGATCTGCCGAATCACCGCGCCTAGCTGTCATGTGCCGATATGAGCCGGCACAATAGCCTGACGTCTTCCCCGCTAGCCAGTCGGCTATATTACGCTAATTTTCTCAATTAAAAGTCCTATAGCTTCCACGGCCCTTAAGTGACCTAATAATCTCACAGATGATAATTTAATGTTCTACAGGGCAATTTGTATATTGTTAAGTACCGTAACCATCCCAATTGGGACGTTTTTTGACGGACGTGCTTATCCCATCTTTCATACTACTTTAACGCTAATTGTCAACAATTTTGTCAACTATTGGTATGTGAATCAGATTTGAGGTGTCGGTTACTATGAACGTAACATATCTTGTGTATAAAATACCATAATTATTTATCTATTTTAATAAATAAGAGGCAAAGGCAAGAGGAGAGTACTGCTCGTATCTGTGTGATGGCTCAGCTAAATATTAACTTGACGCGCTGGAGACGATCGAGAGACGAGCCAAGAGGCTCAGCAACAACGATGCACTTGTCGAGAAAAAGCTTCAAAGCCTTGCCCATCGACGCAAAGTTGCAGGTCTATCGATGTTCTATTCTATCGGATACATTTCAGAGAGTGCGCTCAGGAATTGCACAACCTGATACCTCCAAGTCCTTTCCTAAAATAAAAGTCCTTGTCTATTTAGGCAAGACCGAAATCAATATTTCAGAAATCTGTAATAATAAAAACTACTAACATTCATTGAGGTCTTGGCTGAGCTTTAGATTGTTTGCCGTCGATTTAAGGGCTGGAAGTGGGTGGGGTGAGGCCGCCTTTTTTCCTTTACAGGGGAGGGGGCTACACACTCCCCCCCTGAAAAGGAAAAAAGGCGGACGCCTCTCCCCCCCCCCCCCCTTTTTCTCATATTCTAACCCAACTTTCACATAAAACAAGCAAGTATGCAGCAGACATGGCGGATTACCTTCATGTTAGCCGCCCATGAGTGAATAAGTTAAATTGTATGCATATTTTATCCATATTTACCTCTACTATTTATTTCGGAATGTAGCATTTTTAACACCCCGACTCGGATAGATTAGGTTAGGTTAGGTTAGATAAGGTTTTTATTTTCAAACCTCCAAGAAATCTTGTTTGTTTTGTCGAAAGTTAGGGAACAAATCGTATCTCAAAAAGGCTCCCCCGCCTCCCCGACCCACTCGCATACTTGCTTGTTTTATGCGAAAGTTGGGTTGGAATATGAAAAAAAGGGGGAGGCGTCCGCTTTCTTTCCTTTACATCCACTCTCAGCCCTTAAATCGACGGCGAACAATACGAAGTCCTACAAGGTCTTTGCAAGAATTGATCGATTTTCTGACAAATCGATCAATTCACATCCTTAATCCACAAGCAAGTAGCAGGCTGTCATAACTGTCACATAGCATATAAAATGTATAACAATATTGTCGGTTTTCGCACAAACATACCCTTAAAATCTGACATATTTGTTTAATTTTTGCGTTTGTCCCTTGTGTGTCTGTCTTAGAAATATAATGTGATTAGAAATTAGAAAAATATTTCACATTCAATAAGCCTTTTCCCATTGGTGCTGGTTCTAAGGGTGAATGATGTATGGACGCGTAGTAATGTCCTTTGGATAAATGCGTTCTTTTACAACATAAAAATTAATGTTTCTTGTTGCTAAGTTATTGTGCATTGCCCATGACGGTAACTATCATAAAATAAAGTAAAAAGGCATCGCATCGCATGCTGGGAATTAAATAACTAATAGTAGTTAAATACTTACGTCTTTTTCCCAAGTTCTTACCTACCTCTCGTTAGCAGAGCATTGTAACGAATTTGTGCATTCTATACCGATTGTAGTCCAAGAACCCATGAGTGCCAGACCTTCGTATTTTTATAAAAGCTGATAGTTCTTCTATGTGTGTCCCTAGTACAGGTAAGAATGATTCCCACCCATGAAGCTAAGGCAGCGGTGGCTTTGGCAGGTAACGGGTAACAAAGGTGTGTAAAATTCCATCTCAAATTCATCATGAAATAAAACTTAATTTTTTTGATATTTGATTCGTATTATATCAAAACTCGCGTTGCTCATTGCCAGACAGTTAGTATGGTTACAACCCTCTGCCAGACACCCCTAAACTATTATAATTTATAATTATACTTACGTTATAATACACTCGAGAGCAATGAATCCGGGTCACTTAAAGAATCCTAAAAATCTCGGAAACTAAAAATGCTAGGTTAATGCAATAAATTGTATTTAATAGACAATGTAATACTCCTTAAATGAAGGTATTAAAACTTCTTAGTTATTGTAAAGTTATATCATAAAAAAATCAAATTTGAAAAAGGGCCACTTTCGAAGATGGAACTACGAAATTACAGCATTTGGTTTTGCTTTTGTTTGTAATCTGTCATTTATGTGGGTACATAAACCATGTTGATAGTGCTCTATATTCATTATTCAAGCTGAAATTATGTCGCTTACGCCTGAAGAATGCACCAGAATACTTACAATGCTGGAAACCGGCCGGAGTCAGCGCGATACAGCCAGGACTGTCGGTGTGTCGCTGTCAACAGTACAAAGAGTTCTCCGACGTTACGAAGAAACTGGTTCTAACCTACGCAGACCAGGAACGGGCAGAACCAGGTGTACCACAGCACGAGAAGACCGAAACTTGGTGAACACCATGCTTCGAAATCGCTTTCTCACAGGAACTGAACTCACCAATCAGTTTCGACGCCTCGGAGGAAGTAACCCAAGTGCATGGACAGTAAGACGTCGGCTTGCTGAATCTAACTTAAAACCCCTTAGACCTGCAAACGGCCCTAAACTGGAGCGTGGGCATCGTATTTCGAGACTAAGATATGCCCAGAGCCACGTAAATTGGAGTATTGAAGATTGGTCAAAAGTTATGTTCTCCGACGAATCAAAATTTATGCTCTACAAGCACGATGGAAGACACAGAGTGTATCGAAGACCAGGGGAAAGATTCAAGCAAGCATGCATCGAAGAAAAAGTAGCCTACGGTGGTGGGTCTGTACTTGTGTGGGCCGGAATTTCTTCTGAAAGTCGCACAGAGCTGGTGATCATAGAAAACGGCTCTTTAACTAGCGTAAGATATGTGGAAGAAATCCTCAATGATCACGTTGGTCCATTTATGGTCAATTTAGGTGAGGATGCTATATTTATGCATGACAATGCCCGACCTCATACAGGTAGGATTGTGAATGACTACCTTCAAGAGATGAACATTACTCGTATGGAGTGGCCAGCGCGCAGCCCGGATATCAACCCGATCGAGCATGCTTGGGACGAGCTAGGCAGATGCGTAAAACAACGAAACCCTCCCCCAATCACGCTTCGTGAGCTCAAAATTGCTCTTACAGAGGAATGGGAGAATATTCCCCAAAATCGTATAAGGAACTTGGTGTACAGCATGCCAAACCGCGTAAACGCAGTAATGGAAGCACGAGGAGGCAATACGAAGTATTAAAATTCAAGAAAATCGTAATAAAGTTCAAAAATTTCATGTTTCCTATTTTTGTTTTAAGGAGAGATCAGCAGTTTTTTTCTTTATGTAATTTTGTGTTAATAAAATGTATGGTGACTCATATTTTTTTTACTTTCATTTAAGGAGTATTACATTGTCTATTAAATACAATTTATTGCATTAACCTATCATTTTTAGTTTCCGAGATTTTTAACATTCTTTAAGTGACCCGGATTCATTGCTCTCGAGTGTATTATAAAATCTAAATTTTATATATATTACTAGCGTACCCGCGCGCGGCTCCGCCCGCGTGAATGTTGGCTATCGCCACCAAGTCTTTTTAAGTTGAGGGACTGCCCTTACTTCCTTCGCAATCAGTGGTTGCAGCTAAACGTATTCATTTCATCTCAAGTTCTATCAAACCCTTCAAAGTACAGTGCCATGCATCGCGGCCAAAGCCAGTCTATTTACCATCATTATCCTTTTTCATTGTCTTCTAGATAGCTGCTCTGGCCAAAGTATGTGTGACTCGGAAGAGGCCCTTTGAAAAACCCTTTCATCATAGCTGCATTGCATTCACATTCGATGCACTATTTCAAATTAGTGAACATTATTTATTTCCGAAAATCAGATTTTTTTATTATTAAAATCTTGCTACAGACATTGACATTTGACAACCTGATTTAACATTCAATAAGTTTAAGAAAGTAAAGAAAGAGTATATTATGCTAATAAATACCGGTCAAGTGCGAATTGGGCTCGTGCACGCAGGGTTCCGTACAAAATTGGGTTGAGGGGGATTTCCGCACGATAAAAAAGGGGGCGAACTTAACTTTGTTGCAGTGCTTCTTGTCTTGATTGACAGGCATTCATTTTTTTTAGTGATGTAGGTAATATTTACGCTTTCCGGACTTTTACTTGTACCTATGCTATAAGATTTTACTTTCTGCAAAATATCTGAATTCCAGCCCAAAGGAAAATACCCCTTTTTTTCGTGCGCAAAAACCCCGTCGGGCTTCACCTCAACGGAGCTAACGGAGAGGTTGGTATGTCGGAGTCCTACCAATGCCTGTGTAATCGAGGAATCAGGTGTGTCCTAGAAAGGATATCCCAGAAACCCCAACCGGCTCTGGCCACCAGCACTGGAGACCTCGACGTGTTATTAGAAATCTAAATCCCCCATCTCTATAAAAAAGCGCCCGTGGAAATATAACACCCTGCCACCCTGGGTTTGCTTCTGCTATGGTGACGATTAGCCTCGACCGTCACCCTAGGACCGCACGGAGGACGGAGATGGTTCTGCGAACTACGCCGCCCGGTGCGCCTTCATCGGCACCGGGGCCCGGGGGAGTGCTAGATCTCTCCCGTAGCTTTTCCACCACCACTTCTGCGCGCATTACTGCCTCGCAAAAAAAGCGGTGGCGTTGCACATACTCTCTATGGTGACCATGGTCGGCACCAGGGCCCTCACCATAAGGCTTACCTCACCGACGTCTTTTTCAAGGACATGTGTATTTACCAGTGTATGAAGAGGTGGTGTGCCCACGGACCATCCCCGGCAATGGTGGCATTCAAACGCCAGCACCCTGCCTACGCAATGCAGGAACCTACCAAAACAGCCATGCCCATCAGTAAGCCTTGGATAGCTCAGGGTCAAGGGTTACCTTAAACTTCGGCGTCTGTAGACCCAAAATGGAGTTCGACTTTAGTCGGTCAATTCCGATATTACGTCCCTACTGGCCAGAGGAGGGGAGAGATTCGTGGGGATTTCCGCACGAAAAATAAGGTACTGCTTCTTAAAACTCTCCGATTGCGGTGCAGGTGACTCACTAATGTCGCCGAAGGTAACTTAACGACCTCCGTCCTCCATGAGTGCAGGCCTGGAGATGGTAGGTCAAGCCACCTATTAGACGGTGAGACCACAGTTTGGATATTACGCTTCGTTTAATGCCAAGCATTATCCGCAACATTCCTTTGATCTAATTCAACTTGATGCCTCTACGTGTTCTTAAGAAGAGGTCTTGACAGACAGACAGTCGGATAACGAAGAGATAAGGGTTTTTTCCTAATCAGGCACAGAACCCTAAAAATCAATATATTCTATTTACTTTTGAGGAAAAAGAAGTAAAGAAGTAAAGGATATTACTCTATGAAAATTTAGACAAAGTCACTTTTAGTTCCTGTTGCTATGACAACTATTATAGATGGCGATAAAAACGTTTGCAACATCTAATTTTCTTTTTATTACTAAATTTCCTGAATGAATCATATATTTTTAATTATGTTATATGCTATTCGAGGCGGAGACAAATCCAAAAAATCATAGATCATGAAGATCTGTTCAGCCGTTCTTGAGTTCTGGGAAAAGCACGTTTTTAGCCCTTTTTAGGGTTTTAGGGTCCGAATTTTAAAAAATCCTTTCTTAATACACCTCTACGCATCAAAACAAACACTCCCTACAAATTTCAAGTCTCTACGACCAGCGGTTTAGGCTGTGCGTTGTAATCAGTCAGTCAATCAGTCAATCAGTCAATCAGCCTGTCAGGACTTTGAATTATATAGTATAAGATAAACCGTCCCGGTTCCGTACAACACTGGGTTGAGGGACGAACTTAGCTTTGCTGCAGTGCTTCTTGTCTTGACTGACAGACATAGGTACCTACAGATTTTTTTTGGTGATGTGGGTAATATTTACGCTTTCTCGAACTTTTACCTTTACCTTTGCCATAAGATTTTACTTTCTGCGAAATATCTGGATTCTAGCCCAAAAGGAAGTACCTACCCTTTCTTTTTCTCCGTGCGAAAACCCCGTCAGGCTTCACCTCAACGGAGCTAACGCGGCAACGGAGAGGTTAGTATGTCAGACTCCTACTGACTAAAATCGCAAGGTCTTTCGTCATATCGGCCTATGTGACCCGGTATCCGGTGTGTCCTAGAAAGGATATCCCAGAAACCTCGACCTGCTCCGGCCGCCAGCACTGGCGACCTCAACGTGTTATTAAGAATCTAAATCCCCCTTATCTATAAAAAAGCGCGCGTGGAAACATAACGCCCTGGCACCCTGGGCCTGCTTCTGCTAGGGTGACGGTTAACCCCGACTCTCACTCTAGACCCGCGTTCATGGAGGACGGAATTGGTGCTGCGAACTACGCCGCCCGGTGCACCTTCACCGGCACGTGCCGGCAGTGCTAGATATCTCCCGTAGCTTTTCCGCTGCTATTTCTGCGCGCATTACCGCCTCGCAAAAAAAGCGGTCACGTTCCACATACACTCTATGGTGGAGGGGAAAGATCCGTGGGGCTTCCCGCACGAAAATCTTCGGTTGCGGTGCAGGTGACACACACACAGTTTGGATATTACGCTTCGTGTAATGCCTATCTGCAACTTTCCTTTGATCTAATTCAATAGATGCCTCTATGTGTTCCTAAGAAAGAGGTCTTGACAGACAGACAGACGGATAACGAAGATATCCTAAGTATAAGGGTTTCGTTTTTTCGTATTGAAGCACAGAACCCTAAAAATAAATATATCCTCTTTGCCACTGAGCAAAAAGAAACAAAGGACTCTATTAAAATAAAATTTAGACTAAGTCACTTTTAGTTCCAGTTGCCATGACAACAATTATAGATGGCGTTAAAAACGTATGCAACATTTACTTTTCTTATTATTTCTGTAATTTCGTGAATTAATCATATCTTTTTAATCATCTTATATGCTATTCCAGGCGCAGACAAATCCAAAGAATCATAGATCATGAAAATCTGTTCAGCCGTTCTTGAGTTCTAACAAAAGCACGTATTTGACCCATTTTTAGGGCTTAACTATTATAATTTATAATTATACTTACGTTATATTATAAAATCTAAATTTTCATATATAATTTTTGGGGGCCTATTAAACATGGTTTATATAGTAGCCGGACAGTTTCGAAGGTTCTATCATCTTGCCAGACGCATTCAAAGTGAGCAGTAGTCGGGAGAGTAAGGAGCGTATGCAAGTAACTATAGTCGAATTTTTAATTAAACGATATCAATTGACAGTAGCTAATGTCACTTCGTCAAATAATGTTGCTATATTCAGTAATAGTGATGCAACTGATGCATTCAGTTCCCGTTCGACCTTATGAAATGAATGATGGGGGATCGTTAATCTTTTCTTACTATACTTTTCTTACTTAAAAAGAACTTCTACTACTACTTTACAATACGTATAATTACTATTTTACAATAAAATTATGCTCTGATATTTACCATTTTACTAGTATCTATGTAGTAATTACAATAAAATTAGTTTTTTTCCGGTCTTTTTCAAAGACCTCACGAATTAGCACTTAGTATTCAGTATAGGCAGATACTATAGGTATCAATATAAATTAACTCTTTGCTACGTAAATAGGCACGACTAGAATTCGATAACGGTAGGTACCCAATATCGGCAGTATGGCGCTCTAGCCATTCACTAGGCTATCCATGCTACTTCATTCATTCATCATGATAATTATAATATTGAAGACGATCAATCCACAGAATGGAATAATAGCGACGAGGAATTTGGATATATTGACGATAACGATGAAAATGATGAAAATGTTTAAAGATTTAATTAAAATAAATGAATTTCTCTATAAATTTATTATCTCAAAAAAAATGTGTCCTTTGGTATAATAAACAATAAAATTTGATTTACTTTGACTCATTGGCTTTATAATTTTAATAGCATTAAAAATAATAAACTTCTTAAAAACGATAAATAATATTAATTAAATTATTAGATATTTTACTGAGTATTGTTTTAAATATTTGTTATTCAAACTGTAAAAAATTATTTAATGAAATTTCTTGATTAAGAAAAAAATGAACTGCACAATTTGAAATTAATAACAGCTGATGCGCAGTGAAGGGCCGCAATAGACTAAGCGCTCTGTTTCACTCGCACTAGTTACTGCATACGCTCCTTGCTCTTCTGACTACTGCTCACTTTGAATGCGTCTGGCAAGATGATAGAACCTTCGAAACTGTCCGGCTACTATATAAACCATGTTTAATAGGCCCCCAAAAATTATATATGAAAATTTAGATTTTATAATATAACGTAAGTATAATTTATTATAAATTATAATAGTTTAGGGGTGTCTGGCAGAGGGTTGTAACCATACTAACTGTCTGGCAATGAGCAACGCGAGTTTTGATATTAATTATGAATTAAATATAAAAATAAGTTTTATTTCATGATGAATTTGACATGGAATTTTACACACCTTTGTTACCCGTAACCTGCCAAAGCCACCACTGCCTTAGCTTCATGGGTGGGGATCATTCTTACCTGTACTAGGGACACACATAGAAGAACTATCAGCTTTTATAAAAATACGAAGGTCTGGCACTCATGGGCTCTTGCTCTATTACCTACCTACTTTACCCGAACCGATATTTCCATTTCGATATGTACCGGAATGGAAAAATCGAAGTTTGACAGATCACTTTATTTTTGTAAGTACCTACTTATTATATTATTTTTATCTTACATCAGTGCTGCACCTATTGAAGCTTTCCATATCTCCAGATGCCGTAAGGATTATATTGTGGTCAAGAGAGATAGATTAAATTCCTCTACAGACCGGTATTAGAACTATTAATTAATAGCGAGCGAATTAATTGTTTTTTATTGAAAGGGGTGGCTATGATTTCAACTTTTGCCATTTTATTCGTAGTTATTGAAAATATGTAAATTTAGGAACGTCTTCGCGAGAACCTCGTTCGTCAATCAACAGGCGTAATGACCGTTTTAGTTGCATAAGTTTGGCATGTACAGTGAAATTAGTCTCGAGAAATTTTTGCATATGTAGTGGTGTGTTGTGCTCCGTGTGGTGTGTATATTACTCAGATCTTAGAGCGCGTTTCCACTATATCGTTCTGGCCTATACAAAAATGTTTCGATATCCTAACATTACTACCTATTTAATTTTATACTTTTCCCTAGCAACACTCTGATTTTTGTTTTCAATAAAAACAAGTTTTTATTTTAAAGAAAAAGGTTTAGACTTTATAAAAAAAAATTCATTCAATTTCACGTCCTTGAGCAAACGACAAGGCGACTACCGTGAAACAATAAAATATCGTGTCGTTCTTTAGATGATAGTAGTTTAGCTATAGGTAAAAAGTTTTGGCCATAATAATTACGAAACAAAACAAATAAATAAATCGTCACTTGATAGTGGAAAGTGGAAACACGCACAAAACCACAATAAACCAGTTTACGCTGTCCGCAGGTGCCACGTGCAGTCGCTTGGTACTGTTAGAACACAAAGCACACATTTCATTCAAAAATTATAATTATTACGTATAAAATTTTTTTATAAAAATTTTATAGTTTAATTGTTAAATTTAGTATTTGTTGATTGTTGTTATTGTTTGTTATTATTGTTATAATATTTGTTGAAGTGTTAAATTTGTGTGTAAGTGTTGTAACTTTATATAGTTAATTCAAAATGGCTCCAGTGTTAAAACATGGTCGAGGCAAGCCTTTGACTTCTCAAACTAAAGAAGTTTTGTACTGTTTGTACAAATATTTCGAAAATGAGTGTAATAACAACCCGAGCAGTATTATGACCCCCACTCAATTAGTTGCTAAATCAACAGGAATTTCAATTTCAGTGGATACACATTTTCACATCCGTATTAGTACGTAGTGCGTATGCGTAGACGTGTATGCATTTGGTGTGCTCCAGCCACAAACGTTCGCTTCGCTTCGCCCGTGGCATACTTTGTCCCCGTGGCAGGATAAAAAGTATCCTATGTCCTTCTTCTAGTTCTAAGCTACCTCCGCATCAATTTTCAGCCAAATCGGTCCAGCCGTTCTCAAGTTTTAGCGAGACTAACGAACAGCAATTGATTTTATCTTAATATACAGGGTGAATTTTTCAAAAGGGCTTGGATGGCCAAAACCGAAACTATAAGGAATAGCGATAAATGCTCAAAGGAGTCACGAGCCTGATTTTGATGAAACTTAAAATCTCATCATTAGATTTTTGAAAAATCAATAACCCTCGCCAGGAATCGAACCTGTTGATTTTGAAAAAAAAAACACACCCTATATTATTACACCATACGATAGTATTGCTATTAAGGATCTTATTCTGGGAAGTAATGACATACCGCAAACTAAAGGAAAGAGCTCATCTTTACAAAATACATTTTATTTTTCTTACATTAACTGATTAATTGTTCAAAATGTAGGCCATTGTTTTCAATACATAGTTGGATTTGAGACCTCAAGGATCGTACTGCATTCAATATTACAATGTTATTGATTCCGTTTAGAATATTCTTCAAAGAACGTTTCGAGTCATGACCTGTATCATATGTGGTTTTGTAAATTTCGTTTTTGACATACCTCCAGAGAAAGTAATCTAAGGAAGTAAGATCCAGGGACCTCGCTGGCCAAGGCACAGGACCATGCCTTGCAATAAAATTGTCGTCAAACTGCTGAATCAAAATCTCTTTTACGGCTATTATGGGCTGGAGTTACATCTTGTTTTAAAAAAAAACATCAATCATTATAATCATTCGGAGTATAATTTAAAACACGGAATAGTCACGATCTTTTCTGGGATTTCGAACGAAACAAATGGGTACATAAAACATGAATTTTATTAAATTCCAAATTTTCCTTAAATTTGCCGTATGTCATTACTTAGCAGAACTTGTTCCTTAACAGCGACACTATCGTATGGTGTAATAATAAAGGGTGTGTTTTTTTTTCAAAATCGACGGGTTCGATTCTCAGCTAGGTTTATTGGTTTTTTAAAAATCTAATGAGGAGGTTTTAAGTTTCATCAAAATCGGGCTCGTGACTCCTTTGACCATTTTTCGCTATTCCTTATAGTTTCGGATTTGGCCATCCAATCCCTTTTGAAAAATTCACCCTGTATATAAATCTCGTGTCACAATGTTTGTCCTCAATGGACTCCTAAACCACTTAACCGATTATAATAAAATTCGCACACCATGTGCAGTTCGATCCAACTTGAGAGATAGGATAGTTTTTGAAACGGATTTCGACATCCACGCGGGCGGAGCCGTGGGCAACAGCTAGTATAATATATAGATTTAATTACTTACTGTGTATGTTTTCTGTTTAATTACCGTAAATTACATATTTTTATTTATATAAAAATTTGTAAGTAAAATAAATAAAAGAATTATAATCTCGACTCACGACTAACTTATAATTGGTAAACTCAATTCAACTACATCACTATTTATTTGATACAAAAAACCTGCAACACTGCAAATGTCATTTTCTTGCCTAGAATTAAAAATCGGAGTATAAAAATAAAATGTTTTTTTTTTATTTGCTGACCATACACTACTACAAACGCAAAAATTTCTCCAAGCCTTTTACCTGTAACCGAAGGTTTTGGTAGAATTCTATAATGCCCTACAGGATTAACTTCGAGTTTGATTTTCATTTGGCACCGGTTTATAAGAGTAACATATTATACAACCCTCTCATATTCAGCCCATGTTTAATTCACTTCACTCCATCACTCCTACAACTATGTCAGTATGTAAAGCATGCGAGAGTTTAGCTACGCATCCTCGCCTGAAATCTATTAGAATATCAAACCAGTCTGTATAGACGCTATTAATCTGAGCACAGGTTCTGGTAGTTTTAAATAAAAACTTTCAGCCGATGTTAGGAGGCTTCTTTGTAAAACTTATTAATGTTCATCTTATTATACCTACACTTTCCCGGGTCTTATATTACGTACATTTCTACGCAATACTTTTTGTAATAAATACACAAGGAAAAAACTTGATCTGTTAATATCGTATTCCATTCCGAATCCTGTCAACAGTATTATCTGAATCATATATCTACCTATTAAGCTATGTTAAGACAATCGCTATGTTTATATATATAATTTCTAATTTATTACTTAAAATTCAACAGGTCTTATCGAGTTCGAGATGGAAGATCCGAATGTACCTAGCCACGCTATCATAAAACTACGAAGCAAACAACTTGTGGAAGCACAAGTCAGCGAGTTCGATGTGCCTGATGTACCAGCGAAGAAGTAGGCCGTAGTAGGTACATTTCTTGAAAATGGAAGTATTTAATATATACATACGTATAGATATTCTATCTCACGTGTGCGGGTGAACAATTAAATAGTAGTACCTGTGTCTTGTAAATACGCCTACATGGTGTGTGCGAAAGTTCATGTCACGTCAAAAGAAATTCATGTAGCAGTTAGTACTTAGAACAATAATTGTATTGTAAGTAATTCATTTTAAAAACACTGTATAATTTAAGTTTTACTACAATGACAGCTAAACCGCCTTCGTGAAATAGAACATCTAGGTATATCAGATCTATACCTACATATTATGTTGTGTTATACTCGTACAAATTACACTATCATTAAAATTTCAGTAATGAAAATTTCGTGCATTTTTATTAAAATTTCACATGATCTGATTATTTTACAAGCTTTTATTTAACTTACAGTATTTGTATGTATTTATCCATCAAAATTTGGTAACCACTTTTCGATTATTTTTTTGTCATCCGATTGAGATGATTCAGTTTGGATAAATTGAATAAATTAAAAGCATGTTTGAAAAAAAAAAGCTTTTTAACAATTTGTTTATTGATCTTATATTTATACAAGCCATCCCCCGCGGCACTTACATGGCCGTATTTTTTTAGATTGACCGATTCGTTGACATATATATATGATATCGGTGTAAGTTGTCAAAAATCAATATTTTTATTATAATAATCATGCGTCTACAATGACGTCATTTAAAAATAAAGTTGGGCCTACAAATCACAAAATAGAAACAATATGCGCACAGGTCCCTACAGTACGTCGTCCTGTGATGCAGGTAGGTAGCTACAATATCTTTGCAGAATAATGTTATTGTGAACTAATAAGTAACCGTAGTATCTTCTAGCTCTCACGTGTCGCGACTGTATAGGTACGACTAAGTAAGAGCCAAGCATCATCATCAATGCCAAAATCAGGTAAATCCTCTAGTGCAGCTTCACGATATGTTTCTATTGTAGGTATATATTCCATTTTGCAGTTGCTCGCTGCAGTAAGATTTCGCTAATTTCATTTAGAAGATTCCCAAAGCTAGGTAGTTAATAGGTATAAAAAAAGATTCGTTCTTCAATGAGTCTCGGAAAATTAATATCACTTGCTTCTAATCTTGTGAAATCAGCTCTTCTGCTGTTTAAACGTTTTTTGAAAGAGGAATGAAGCTTTTTTGAGTGCTAAAAGTACCATGTTTAATAAAGAATAACTCTGAACGGACAAAGATTATAGAGCAAGAGCCCATGAACCCCAGACCTTCGTTATTTTATAAAAGCTGAAAGTTTGTCAGCGCATGCTCCCAATACAGATAAGAACGATGGCCCATTATGAAGTTCGGGTCATAGTGGCTTTGGCAGATACACGGTACTAAAGGGTTGCTGTAGGAGCGAGCGCAGGGCAGTGGGTGTGAGTGACATGGCGAGTCAGGTCTATTGCGATCCTTCACAGCCCATGTACCTATTGGAATTACACAATTGGAATTATAATTCCATTTATATAATGCCAATACATGCGCAGTGAGGGATCGCAATAAACCTAAAATTGGAATTAGAATTCCAATTTTATAATTCCATAATATGCGCAGTGAGGGGTCGCAATAGACCTGACTTGCCGTCTCACTCGCACCCACTGCCTTGCGCTTGCTACACTTTAGTACCGTTTATCTGCCAAAGCCACTATGACCCGAACTTCATAATGGGCCATCGTTCTTACCTGTATTGGGAGCATGCGCTGACAAACTTTCAAGCTTTTATAAAATAACGAAAGTCTGGGGTCCACGGGCTCTTAGTCCATTAGGAACTTGGCACCATAGAAACTTTTATTAAGCTCAAAATATTCATCTATCGATGTAACACACAATAGCTATTGGAAGGTGGGCCCAAAATTGGCATTGTCCTTTAACCTTTTAGCCGCCTGAGTCGGATTTATCCGACAAAAAATTTCGAGCTTATTCCGCCTGAGTCGGATCTATCCGACACAAAATCCGGTGTATAATATATTCACTTTCTAAACGTATTACGACGTTTTAGCCTGAAATACATAAGTTTTTCGAAAGTTTATCTATTCAACCTTTTATTTAGTGTTATAATTCAAATTTACTATATCAAGAAACAAAATAAAACACTATTTCAATTAAGGTAAATTTACTAAAATTATCCCTGAAAAGTGTATTGACTTCCAACGCCTATGTCGTATTTTTCCGACAGTAGTGATGAGACAATGTTAGAACTTATACGATATGGAATATGCATAAACAAACATAAATTATATTAAATACTAAGTTATTAAATTTAAAAAGAACATGAATTAATTGTTATATAATATGGTGTTGTTTTTGCTTTGTATAAATCTATAGTTTCGTATGAAATTAGCGGTTTTGTAGCTTTTATACGGACTACTATAAATGCAAATTCCCATCCCTAGACTTGTGTCCTTTTCGCCAGGACGCCAAGTACCTATAGCAAGCGCCTGCGTCGGATATACACGACCGTTCATGACGTCACAACCGAGTTGAGCCGTATGGAATTTTCCACTAGTGCTGATCGTGTTTTTGTGATATAAGTTATTAAGTTTTACTTTCCTTTGTTGTTCCATTGTTGTCAAACATTTTTGTTTGTTGTTATCTGTATTTTTCGATTGATTTTTTATACTTACTATACCTATTATTGAAAAATGTTACTTGTAATAGTCAGACTGATTAGGTACTACTGGGATATTAAAAGGCGAGGTTCATTCAGTAGGTACCTATAGTTATAGTTCAGTATAAGAATACTTAAATACCTAAATACCTATTAATAAATCGATCGATGTTTTATTTGCTTACAAAAAATGTCCGATATTTCCATAGAGTAATCAGCAGTATGTAAGTATGTACCTACATAGTTGATAGTAATCAAGCTCGCAAATACAAATAGGTATTATTATAGCGAAATATCGACATCGAAAAATTTATTTACTTACATCCCTATATGACGTAGGTATTTATTGGTCGATTCAATGTATCGGGCGCTGGGGGCACGCCAACTGATAAAATGCTGGGCGGTTAAAAGGTTAACAATGTCAGAATACATGACTGTGTCAATGTAAATGTTTATCTTAATATATATAAATCTCGTGTCATAATGTTTGTCCTCAATGGACTCCTAAACCACTTAACCGATTATAATAAAATTCGCACACCATGTGCAGTTCGATCCAACTTGAGAGACAGGATAGTTGTTGAAACGGATTTCGACATCCACGCTGGCGGAGCCGCGGGCAACAGCTAGTAGAGTATAAAATTTTCCTATCAATAAAAAACTATGATTGGTTCAACAAAATCATAACAATTATTTTATTATTATCTTATGAAAATGTGTGTGCTAGGCAACTTTTATAACCACAGACGTTGCGATAGTCGTGTAAGACGATTGGTCTTACACAACTATCGCAGTGTACCTAGGTATACAAATATTTATAAAATAAATATTTTCTGATAATATGGTTACTGATAATGCATTCTAGTGGAAAATTAGTGCTATATATGTAAACTATGTGATCAGAGATATAATGGGCGAAGACTCTAACCGACATAAATTCAACATTGACTTAAGATAAAAACAAAAATGGTATATAGATACGCGATATCAAAGATTATCACAAGCCTCGAGATATCGTTAAGTGATACTGGCGATACTATGCTGAAAATATTTAACTAATCAAACTCTACACTAGAAGGAGTATGTTTACTTTTATATAATTTTATGACGCTCTTCTGTGTGGCCCATACCTAAAGCGAAGCGATCGACTGAAATAATAAAAGAGTAATTATATCGATAAATTTGAGATCGTGTTATGCGATAGTGAGCGCGGTGAGTAGCCTAGCGGCCCTGAGTAACGTTTATTAGTTTGTGATTCGACGCCGTTTTTATTTCGTCGACATAATATTGTTATCGTGCTCGCCTTCACTATGATAAGTGATTTATACAGGTGTAACGTTGTGTGCCGGTTATGGATTGACAAATGTATTCTGAATAGAAGTATGATGACGTCGTTTCGGAGCTAAAAGTGTTAGAAATTGTGATTAGTATTAGTGAAAAGTGTGGTGTATTGTGTTACCATGGATAGATTCAGAAGACGATCTAAAAAAGAGAAGCCACAAAAACATGCTGAAAGAGACAAATCTCCCTTGTTTATAACTGACGTTAAGACAATAAAAGAAAATCTCAAAATTAAAGAGATATTAAGGACTGTAAAAATGAACAGCAGTATGCGTATAAAGGCACCAAAAGGCAGTAAAGTTATGCAAAATAAAGACTTCAATGACAACGAGGATATATTTGAAGTTGATAAGAATACTAAACAGCACAATATATCGGAAACTACGAGTGCTATAAACCCAGATGTAGTAGTACACTATAATAACATAGAAATAAGGGACGATATAACTGAAAACTGTGCAGTTGTTGACACACGCGACGAGGGAGTGGAAAATTATATTTTAATAGATACTACGTTACATGAATCCAGAAGTATGCCGGAAGGCTTATCGGATCCCGCACTAATTAGTAATGAGCCTGAACAAAACTTATCAGTTATCCCAGATGTTAAGATCGATTTACTGCTCCAGGGCGATAGTTCACCTGTCAAGACTCGTGACAGAAAACTATCGTTGGATCACACTATGTTATCTAGACGCGAAGGGTTGTCACAGTCTGAATTGGATCTGAACTCAATAGGAAAATCTCCTTTGGAAAGAAAATCTTCATTTTTTAGAAAAAAAATGGATAGTTTTTTGAGAAATACGACAGAAATGTTTAAGCGACAAACAAGTAAAAACCTATCAATCCAACGAAGGGGTTCAATGTCTGTATCTCTTCAGTCCCTGAACGAAAACAGCACGTGTAATGGTGACTTCGAAGCAGGACTACTACACAATCACCAGGTTGGTATCATACATTGTACAGTATGAATATTATTCTATTGTGTGTGTGAAACTAAGAAACTTGGACTTTTAGTCGCTAGACTGAGAATGGTTTTCCTTAAAACAACAACAGACTCAATAATATACTCATACTCGTAACTAAACAGTGATAACAGTTAGAAAATATACTTTAATCGGCATAAATAATGCTAACACGTTTAGCCAACATAACTACAGAATACCTAATAGTACTACGTAACATAACTAATCCGTCATTGTCGATTCCGAATGTACGGTAGCTTGACAAAATAATGAGTTAAAATAATTATGAACTCTTTGGCGCGTTGAAGGGTTCCACAATTTTGATACCGAGTTTTGTTATACTTATTAATATTTTTTAATTTAATATTTTAATTTATTGAGTTCTATTTTTAATACACCTTTTCCACTAATTCAAATTGTATAAGTAGTGATACTCTGTTTGAGCCTGTGTTGCTTAATACCTAAAGTTGTAACCTGGGAGTTTTCAACTTTTGAGTGAAATAATGAAGATTATTTCGAGGCAAAGCGTATTTTTAGGTCACATCGTTACTTATCAGCCGGTGAGACAGTGGTCAAACGTGGCACCTATCGTAAGTTACAAAAAGAAAGTATATACTAATTCATAATACTAAAAGGAGTTTTTCATCAACGTTATTTCAACCATGGCTCCCGGTTACCTACATCTTTCGGTTTGATTGGTTGGGTTTTTACCCTTCTATCTAATACTGTCTTCGGTATTCCTGGCAGTGAGACCATGCAGTTCATTCCTTACGAGTCTGACGACGCGACGTCAAGTCAACACTTCTTGAGCGTTCCCTTCCTATAAGGCTCAGCGGAGGTGGCAGGGCTGTGATACGAATTTCTGAATATAATAAGATAGTTATATTTAGGAATATACCTTGGTATGTTCCGTCGGTAAATATAATAGATAGGCAGCTATTCTACGTACTTACATTAAGTATATTAGGTTACCTTCGAAATTCGACAGGTACCTACGGTTGTTAGTTTAGTTGTTTGTTACGAGCTACAAAGTAATGGATATTGAGTTATCTTCGTATCTATCGCAAATGACTCATGGAAGGTAGATACTTACTCTTTTCATATTAGAATAACTGACTCATCAGAAAGTGTAAGTTAACTGGGTACTACCATAGCCCACAAAATCTATTTGTTCAAAATTTATTAAGTATTGCATTTTAATGCAAAGAATACACAATGTTAACAGCACTATGTACTGTTTGCTCGAAATTCTATTCAAGTTACTGAGATCTACGGGAGCATTTGAGTGAATTCACAAATACTACCTACATTATCGTATAATATATGGTACGGATAAGTATGTTACATCCGATAGCCTACTCTGTTGTATTAGGGTATACCTATACCCTAATACAACAGTAAGATGTGATAATAAATAAATAAATTAATTCGTAAATAAAAATGTTATTAGCTGGTTTGTAGAAGTACTAAAAGATTCCAAAATGAAAACCGTTGATAATAAGCAAGCGATTCACAAAACAGAACCCTGAGCTTTAGCGAGGTCATCAAAAGTGCACAAGGTGAAAAATCTTTGCACTCGAGTGCAACCATGAAGTTATAGTGCAACGCGTAACTTTTCATCCCACCTCAGCGAGGAAATGACTAAAATACAAAAATATAAATTTTGGATTCGAGTTTTTCTTCTTTGCATTTTCTGAGAACATTTAACAAAGCAATGAGATTATGAGATTATGATGAGATAAACTATTTTTACCCCTAAAACTCACCTCCCTCCCCACTTCCCGACCTCAGATCGCCCGTAATTTGTTTTTTCTTTCATTTTTGTTATATTCTCGTCCTTTCCAATGAGTTTCATCCTACTATATTTTTTTTTCTCTCAGAGATTATCGACACTGGTCTAATAGATTTTGACTATAATAAGGATTAAATATTATACCTACTTAGTAATTGAATGTTACTTAGATCAATAAAATATTAAACATTAATATTCATTACATAGGTAGGTACTCGTATTATCCTTTGATCGTTATATAAAAAAGGTATTTCTATACATGAAATTAAGCCTCCATACAGCTATATATAGGCTAAATATGCACACATCAAAAAAGTCTAAGCAACATGCTTTAATACTAAACTTATAATACTTACTTAAATCTATAGAAGTGAAAATTCTGTACATTGAAAATATCAAAAAATAAATGGCAGGGGGTGTTGTTACTAGACCGATAACGAACCCAAAAATGTGATTAAAATTTTTTGTCTGTCTCTGTCTGTCTGTCTGTCTGTCTGTCTGTTTGTTCAGGCATCACGCAAAAACTACTGGTTCGATTACGATGAAACTTGGTATAATTATTCTTTAATATCCTGGACACCATACTGGGTAGGTATTTTTTATCCCGGAAAAGTAAATACAATAAAAAACATACTCAATTTTCTAGACCCGATTACTGTACCTACCTAAACGGGACCTTCTTTGTGCTCCCCCCCCCCTCCGGCTCACCTCGGAGGGGTCAGGACTTTTATACCTACGGCACGATATAATGGCCGGTTTGACGTTTGTCCACTCATGAAGTTTCGTAGTAATTATTGTGACATTTTTAAAGAGCAAATTGCTGTTCTTTATTGTCAATAGTGACGTACAGTAAGTCATAAAATTTTATCGAATGTAGGTATAATTTTAGGACACAATATTTATTTATAACATTGATTTCTGAATTATATAATGTATATTAGTGTCCCACGATCATTTATTTTTTATTTTTATAAGATTATAATTACCTATTGGTGTACTTATTTCACACAAATTCAATTTTTCTTAAATAAAATCTATATACATAATCGACACTAGGATCACTGGCAAGCACAATTAATACCTCCGGCAAACTTGCGTCAAAACAAAGCAGTTTCGACTTGACGTTGCTTCGAAAAGTACAAACTAGGAGTGCACTGCGATTGCGATATAGTTTAGACCTCCTCGCCTGATGGTAAGCTAAATGGTAAATCTCGCCTGATGGTAAAGTCTCAGGAAGGGATCCCCATTACATACACTAACAGTGATAATTATAATGGTGGCCCTCAACTTACTCTTTTTACGCCTTTTGTTGTGGAATTCGTCGATATGGCCGAACGTACGCAGAGCTGTTCTAAACAGTCAGGCATGTGTGTTCGTTATAGGTACGCCTTCGTAACATTTCGATCGTGAATCTCAAAATGGAAGGTCAATTTTACCTATAACTGTTAGACGAATAGATAACTAAAGAAAAATTTGGCGAGACTGGCACAGAAGAAAATAAACTTCACACATTAAAACAGAAAAAAACGAGCAAAACCAGTCGAAGACCATGTGTGTAGCAACTATTTACGGAAGGAGTATCCAACGAGAAAAAAGTTAGTGCAATTACTGAAGGAAGCTGGATTAATATATAGTACTCATTTTCATTCCTAAATCCAATATTCAGTTCGTTCAAATGTATTTAGTAAGTAAAAATTTATATTTTTTACTAAAGTTTTTGAAACAGGTATTGTACTGCTTGCAATAAGAACTTATAGATTTGATTATATTTTTATCGAGAGTAAATTGACATTTCACATCACTATTGTAATGTGTCAAACCGGCCATTATATCGTGCCGCTACTGTAGTATGTTTATCTCCTAACTAGTCCAAACAAAGTTCCTAAGTCAAAGTTTCTGCTTTCGACTTTTCCATCTAGACCCCCTTTTTGAGCATTCATTGACTGGACTATAGGTGCCTTGTTTTCTTTCGTGCGTGATAGACTAACTTAATGAAAAAAAAAACAAAATCGAGTTTTTTTTTCTAATCAAACAGAAACCGTAAACCGTACCACCGAACATACCCCTGGTGGTACGATGGGTAATTTAAAAATAAACGGTACCACTGACAAATAGTGATGTAATAAAGGCCGATATTTTTTTATAATTATAGTGTATCATTTACAAAAAAACATAAGTAACATGAATTCTCGCTAATTCTGAAAACAAAACGTGAAGAATTATTAGATTAATACACATTAGGTAAAGGATTACAATAAATATTTCGTTCGCCCGTTGATCTTTCCGAAGGAATGTGAAAAAGAGAACTACTTACTTATATTATACATATATACTCGTATCACACAATTCCGTGGGATTACCTACCCTTTATAATGAGTGCATTATGATAGTATAATTGATAAGTACTTAATAAATTATAGATTCATTTGTAACAGCACTAGGTACCACCAGGGGTATGTTCGGTGGTAAGGTGGGTCAGCAAGGGTTACATACCTACCCACCAATACCGACTAATAAAAGTAGAACAATTGACCAACTAAAAATATTTTGCAGAATATGTAAAATTTAACGTTGCTTAGACTTTTTTGATGTGTGTATATATAAAGTATTTGACAGTGCATTTTGGTATCTACTCGTACCTATCTAACAAATATAATAATCACAGATAATCAAACAATAATAACCACTATAAGTGATTATGTCCCTAGTATTACTGCCATAACATATAAGTATATCTATCTAACAAGTAATAATGATAGATAATTTGATCACATAAAGATATTAACAGATGCCTTTTATAAAGCCTTTTAATTATTCAATTATTCAATACTCATGAATAAAACCGGGTAATAAAATAATCCACCCGCACCAACAGGCATTAGGGTATTATTATAGGGTGCGGGCCGGAACCTTCACGCGGTGCATCCAGGCAACGGAGGCGGGCAGCGCCCCCCACTAGCCTCGAGAGACGTTGCTGCCTGCGGCCAACCCAGCCGGGGTCGGAGTGACCCTCTAGAGACCGGCTCCGAGGCTCTCCACGTGCCCCTCTGACTAGCAGAGGGCACAGTGGAGAGCGAGCGGGGGGTTGTGTGACAGAACAGCGACACCTGTCACCCTACACCCCACCGCCGGTGAAGTGGCGCGATGCTCGCCCCTCCCCTCTTTCGAGGGGGTCGAAGGGGTCATCTTAAAACCGTAGATGGACCAGGGTCAGCTGGGGTGCGAGGGAACCTTACACCCTGGTAATTAAGACCCGAGACAGAGTGCGGTTTTAGTTGGTTCGATGGCGGACGTGGGTGGTATACATGGAGATTTCCTGGGATTTCCGCACGATGAAAAAAGGATATTATAGGTTTTCTTATACGCTAATATTTATGGCGGCGATAGGGTAATCCCTATCACCGCCGGGGTGTAAGGTGATACATAAGGCATTTCCCTCGCACTCGGGCTGATCCAGGACAGGTTTTGAGATGGTCCCCTCAGGTTTGAGATTTTGAGCGATACTGCCCTCTTCTGCGCGGGCCTTAACAGTCATCGATTCAAACCGCTATTGACCTGGGTTATAGCTTGGTCGAACGACGTCAGGATTCAGATCAAATTTATCACTCACCACTAAATTTTATAAAGAACTTTTCATCCTCGCAGCCATGAAGAGCTACCAATCCGGTCCGTTGCCGGTCAAGGCAATGGATTGAATATTTAATCCATATTACTTACATACGTGCACATTGGTCTGTTATACCGACGATATTTTTGTTTATTTATTTACTCCTTTTATGTTTTTCTGGCTAAGTGGGTTCAGGTCAGTTTTAACAGCCCTATTACTTTCGGTCTCACACACTCTGTGTGAAGATAGTCACAGTACTTATCGCGGGTATATGAATGTTAAGGAGGATCAAAGACTACTAAAGTAGGTAATTAGTTTAAACGACGTAACCTAAAGTTGAAAATATATACCTATGTAAATTTTAATGAAAACTTTGCAGTCAAACAAATGTTTGTATTTCACTGCTACCTTTAGTTAGCTTTGATGTTATAAATGCCACTTGTTTCGGACAGTTACACCCCGTGGTTAAACCTAATACTACTTCTATGGCGTCGTAGTGGGAGCGCGTTCGACCTACCCTTTTAACCTAACAGACATTTTCAGGTACAAAATGACATCCGTCATCTCTCGCCACTTGCAATGCGACTTCCTCATTTATAACAGTCTAAATTATGCCTGCAGATCCATCCGTGTGGAATTCTGATACCATTCCTGCAACCCATTGAACCTAATCTAGGAATACAAAATAACCTATGTATTATTTCAGACTTTAATTTGTCCCTGTACCAAATATCCAGATCCGTATTTAACCGTAAAGCGTGATTGTGCTTTTGTTGATTTTGTTTTCTTTTGTTATTTGTGATCTTGTTCAAAATGTAATTTAAAACGGACAATAATGTTTGATAATGATGCGGTTCAAAAATAATTGTCAATATTTTTAGATACTTACACTCGAGAGCAATGAATCCGGGTCACTTAAAGAATCCTAAAAATCTCGGAAACTAAAAATGCTAGGTTAATGCAATAAACTGTATTTAATAGACAATGTAATACTCCTTAAATGAAGGTATTAAAACTTCTTAGTTATTGTAAAGTTATATCATAAAAAAATCAAATTTGAAAAAGGGCCACTTTCGAAGATAGAACTACGAAATTACAGCATTTGGTTTTGCTTTTGTTTGTAATCTGTCATTTATGTGGGTACATAAACCATGTTGATAGTGCTCTATATTCATTATTCAAGCTGAAATTATGTCGCTTACGCCTGAAGAATGCACCAGAATACTTACAATGCTGGAAACCGGCCGGAGTCAGCGCGATACAGCCAGGACTGTCGGTGTGTCGCTGTCAACAGTACAAAGAGTTCTCCGACGTTACGAAGAAACTGGTTCTAACCTACGCAGACCAGGAACGGGCAGAACCAGGTGTACCACAGCACGAGAAGACCGATACTTGGTGAACACCATGCTTCGAAATCGCTTTCTCACAGGAACTGAACTCACCAATCAGTTTCGACGCCTCGGAGGAAGTAACCCAAGTGCATGGACAGTAAGACGTCGGCTTGCTGAATCTAACTTAAAACCCCTTAGACCTGCAAACGGCCCTAAACTGGAGCGTGGGCATCGTATTTCGAGACTAAGATATGCCCAGAGCCACGTAAATTGGAGTATTGAAGATTGGTCAAAAGTTATGTTCTCCGACGAATCAAAATTTATGCTCTACAAGCACGATGGAAGACACAGAGTGTATCGAAGACCAGGGGAAAGATTCAAGCAAGCATGCATCGAAGAAAAAGTAGCCTACGGTGGTGGGTCTGTACTTGTGTGGGCCGGAATTTCTTCTGAAAGTCGCACAGAGCTGGTGATCATAGAAAACGGCTCTTTAACTAGCGTAAGATATGTGGAAGAAATCCTCAATGATCACGTTGGTCCATTTATGGTCAATTTAGGTGAGGATGCTATATTTATGCATGACAATGCCCGACCTCATACAGGTAGGATTGTGAATGACTACCTTCAAGAGATGAACATTACTCGTATGGAGTGGCCAGCGCGCAGCCCGGATATCAACCCGATCGAGCATGCTTGGGACGAGCTAGGCAGATGCGTAAAACAACGAAACCCTCCCCCAATCACGCTTCGTGAGCTCAAAATTGCTCTCACAGAGGAATGGGAGAATATTCCCCAAAATCGTATAAGGAACTTGGTGTACAGCATGCCAAACCGCGTAAACGCAGTAATGGAAGCACGAGGAGGCAATACGAAGTATTAAAATTCAAGAAAATCGTAATAAAGTTCAAAAATTTCATGTTTCCTATTTTTGTTTTAAGGAGAGATCAGCAGTTTTTTTCTTTATGTAATTTTGTGTTAATAAAATGTATGGTGACTCATATTTTTTTTACTTTCATTTAAGGAGTATTACATTGTCTATTAAATACAATTTATTGCATTAACCTATCATTTTTAGTTTCCGAGATTTTTAACATTCTTTAAGTGACCCGGATTCATTGCTCTCGAGTGTATTATAATGAATAATAAGTATTATTCTTATAATCTGACGTAAAATGTGCGGCATATGGTTTATTTTTGTTTATTAAAACCATAAAAAAAACCATTTAAAACATATACGAGTATAGACAGACAAAAATTATGAAGTTAAAAAAAATCTTATAAGGAAAATTTCAGACTAGACGAATTATTTTGCATTGGGGCTTGTAGGTATAGAGTATAACGTAGGTATAGTAGAATAATATGTAGGTATGTGAAATTATTAATTTTTCATCGTTATTTCAGCAACTCAAGCTGCTGAAAATAGACGTTTTACGGTCAACCTCATCATCCGCACCCCGATCCCGGTAGTAGGTATTCAAAGCTTGCAATTGAGTGCCCTGGGTTCACTCTTTTATTCCTCTTTTCCATGTTTTGTTATGTCATTGTTTTCACGGACCTCCTCCCCAACTTATGTTGGCTTGCACATTCATAAACTTCTGAGGTGTGTCACACAAACACCATCGAGTGCTATTCTGTACAGGCATCTGCAAGCGACTAGGTTAGGTAAGAGCCATCCTGAGGCAAAAATGCAATGCCAATGACTTGGCAAAGGGAAGGCCGAAATGCTCTTAAAACACACTACTTTATCTTGGCCAAGCAGTGAATGTGATACAACTTATTAGCAGAAACGTAACAATGTGTGGTCGCTATAGTCTGTGGGGGACAGTCCAACACGTACCCGGTCAAGAGGCTATTAACTGGAACAGGAAATCCAGTTCTCTGAATGAACGGAAATTCGTTCGATTCTTCATAGAACGAGACTCGTACAGCCTGTTTCTGAAAAGCTGATCAACGCCAATATTGCCTAATCAACTATGGCGTCTCCGGTAATTGCTATTTGATTGCTACAGTATGGACAGAAAATTTGATTTGATCGATAATATCAGTTAAAACATGTCGGGGTTATTTATATCCGAACAAAGTAACAACGATTTTATCGATAAAACACTTTATAACATAAAGATTGTAATATAAACCTATAGTTACAGTGACTGTTTCACGTAAGATCTCAAATTCGATTAATTATTAGGTTTTCAGTTAAATAATTTTATGAGGAGCATAGAGATAGGAAAAGGCTCTCTGGCTTGGTAGTCCATTCGCAAGGTATTCTTTATTCCGTGATTCGCAACAACATTTACCCCCACGTCGCCGTCGTCGTGTGCCTCCCTTTATTATTAGTTTGGAATGATTTATCAGAGATTATCAAAGAAGCTTGACGTGAGGTGAAATCTAGCCGTGGTTGAATATGTTTTTACTATTCTGTGGTAAATTAAATAATACTCAGATTTTGAAATCGTTGAGATGGCTTGTTCCTAACACGAGCCTGCGGCAGGCGCCGAGGAGGAGAACGTTCGATGCCGGTGCCTCCGACAAACTTGCTGCAATTTGCTCCTCTTGTACGAGCAAAACAATGTCTCGTGAAGTACGGATATTTTTATGTGTTACTTTGCGAAGTTTGAAAGGGTGTTACTTCGGTGTTTGTCGTAATTGAATAATTATTATGGCTAGATATATTATTATCATAAATAAGGGAAAAGTACGTTGTCGTATTGGACCTAAATAAATAAATAAGTAATATACATATTTATGCTTTTTCCTTATTGAGGGAGATGATAACTATTTGCTTCCATCCTTACATACCTTTGAAATCCGTCGTAAATTCTTTCATAAAGATACGATGAGTCATTTTCACGAGCTTATGATCTACCCTTTTTCAAAACATCCCTAATTTGGTCCGTGTCAGTCCGTGTGTTTGTCGAGGTCGACTTCGATCGTCTTGTCTGTTTACATTTACTTTGCCTACCTATGCTTGATTTGTCATTCATTCAATACTTTTCTGTTCCACATCCTGCAATTTCGGGTCCGTTAAGCGGGTCGTAAACAGTAGATATCTATTGAACTCGTCAAACTGAAGATCACCATTTTATTATTGAGAAACCGTTGATACCTTTAGCTGTGACTCGTAATGAAGAGTATTAAGATGTCGCTAACAGTTTACCATCAGGTGCGGTGAAATCACATTGGTATACCTACTATACATTTTAATTTATGGTACGTCAATGCGGCGAATGCTATTCTTTTTAAAGAAAAACATGTCCGAATTAGATCAAAATACCTGCCTACTTTTTTCAACTCTCTTCCGCCTTGAACGCAATGTTTTCTTATTTTGTATAGGTATGTGTAGGTACATATCTCCGGTATATCCGGATTTCAATCACGCCAGAATAGCTGAAGGGATTTGGATAAAATTTGGCCCAGATATCGATTATAATCGAGAATGGCAAATAGGATACACTATTAGAAACGGGAATAGGTTCTTGTGGGTTACGGGAACGTGATCAGTATTTCGCGTACGCAGATCTACACATAACTATAATAATATAGCTGTGTATAGAACTCATATTCAGTCATATCCATTATTATACACATAATTATGTCATGATATCACATAATTATGTGACAGTTATTGTGTGGTACAAAGGATGGCGTTATCGCAGACGAGACATCATCCAGACAACCTTTAGTCTAGGTTACTTTTGAGACAATGGCGTACATTAATGTATTATATTTTAAGATTCTTTTAAGAGTTACATTAACACATAAATATATTGTACAGTATCTAACAATATGTTTTTCGTGGTAAAATGTCTAGACATAATTTTATCTCACAATTATAATTTTGCCGTAAACTGTACGCCAGTTCAAACTTAGGTACATCGCCTGTTCGATCACAACCTGTCAGGATCGCATGCTCTTTTTTAACCCCCGACGGAAACCCGAACGGGGTGTTATAAGTTTGACGTGTGTGTGTGTGTGTGTGTGTGTGTGTGTTTGTAAGTCTGTCTGTGGCATCGTAGCTCCCAAACGGATGAACCGATTTTGATTCTGTTTCTTTTGTTTGAAAGATGGGTTGGGGGAGAGTGTTCTTAGCTATGTTTTATAAAAATCGGTTAAGCCATTTCAAAGATATGGGGGGTGGAAGTGGTGATGAAAAATTGAATGTGTTCAAATATACTCGTGTTGGGTATCAAATGAAAGGTCATAACTTATACATTACGATACCGCAAGATTTATGAAAATCGGTTTAGCAATTCGAAAGATATAAGGCGTGGAATGTATTTCTAATTCTGTAACCACACTCCGCGCAATTCGCATTAGCTCTGAATAATTGTTGATAAGACTATACGTATGTTGATATTAAATAATGAATTAGCTATTATACTTAAGTTACCCCTATAAAAAGCATGAAATAAAAAAATTAAATTTAAAATTTAAAAAACCCCCGACTCCCAAAAAAAGAACAATAAAGAACCTGTAAAAAGTAAAAAATAACTATTATATTATGACCTATCTACCCTAAGTATTGAACCTTTATTATTATTATAGGTAGCTATATTATTTACGTATTCATATTTTTAACTAACAGTTTGCCTCGTCGGGGACCGCTCACCTGCCAGCTAATCATAACCTAATCGTAGGGGAGGAGTGGCATGAAAGGGACACGTATTGAAAGGGACAATTCAAATAACTTGTAAAATAAAAACAATTTCCAGTCAGCAATATTATTGTTGTATGGCAACCTTGACGCAAGTTTATTCGCAGCAAACTTCAAACTTCTGTAATTTCAAACATGGCGGATTCATGACAGTGTTGTTATTGAGATTGAAAAGTATTTTTTCTGTTATAGTTTCGAAACGTCTTATGCAGTGCTGTGAGTTAATTATTTATGTGTGAATCACTTTTTAAGATAGGTTGGGCATCCAGAAATATAAGAACATAAGGTTTGTGAACTTTCATGTAATATTGTTGATTTTGTGGTTATGTTTTTAATTTTTGTATGATATTTATGAAAGGGACACAACAAACGGTTTTGAATGGGACGTCCCCTTATAACTGTTTCTTTCAAGATTGCTATTTTGCACTAGGTTTCTTATATTTTTTTAATTCTTTTTTAGATTACAAATTTATGCCACACAAGAAGAGAACGGGTGTCGATGCAAAAAAAATTAAGAGGCAGTAAATAAAAAACCATTATGGAGGCTGTTGATATGGTATAAATTCTATTAAAAAGTAAGAATATTTTTGTAGTGCAGTCTAAGTCTAAAAAGAGATATAATTATATTGTTGATTTTTCTTTAATTTTATATAATGTGTTTAATTTCTTGCGAATTAAAAGAAGACTAATTATAAGTGTCTTAAAAAATCCATTAATATTTTTTAAATTCATTAAATCTGAGAAAAATGTTTATATTGTTGATTTCTGGTTAGAGTTACATAAAAGTGTTTAAATTATGTTTATTTATTAGATGAAAACAGTAATACTCAATAACTTCAATACATATTTCTTCCAAATAAGGTACTGTCCCTTTCATAAATAAGTACGTCCCTTTCAATACTGTCAATTTATGAAAGGGACAAAAAATACATTTTTTTTAAATGCGAAAATAAATGACTAGGAATTGATTAATGACAATTATTGCATTTTATTTCAGTAGTTTAATAATAAACGTTTACTATACGACTCCAACGTTTTCCAAATATTTTCTCAATAACTTACTAGGACCTCAAAATCAAAAATGTCCCTTTCATGCCACCTCTCCCCTACGTCTGTCTCGCAAGATCCTAACTGTAGATGTTTTGCGGTCCCCCCGACGAGACAAACTGTTAGTTAAAAATATGAATACGTAAATAATATAGCTACCTATAATAATAATAAAGGTTCAATACTTAGGGTAGATAGGTCATAATATAATAGTAATTTTTTACTTTTTACAGGTTCTTTATTGTTCTTTTTTTGGGAGTCGGGGGTTTTTTAAATTTTTAATTTAATTTTTTTTTTCAAACTATAAAAGCCTAAACTTACGAATTTACGAGTATATCTAGATATATTATGCTTCATAACTCGCGTACCTACTTAGTTTGCTACTTGTACCTAGATAAATAAATAATTTGTCAATATATAGGCTTACGATTATGCCAATAAGACTAATAATTTGATTGAAGTAAACGAAAGGATGGATGATCGGGTGCCAACTAATGGATTGATTGAAATATAATAACACAATGCCATACTTTATGCAAATACATCAGCAGTTCTCCAAACAAGTCTGTGTCTACACTAGTACTGGTAATAAGATCAGTTCCAGAATGTATATTTTACCATAACATAACTTTGGGACACCTTTGAAGAACGTTATTATAAAAATATATTATACATTATTTACAAGCACAAAAAATACGACAGCATTAAAAAGAATAACACTGTGCCTTCAAATGACAAGATGTTGTTCAATAAAGGTTATACTAAATAGAAAATAAATGGTTCAATCTTAATGATAAAACTTGATCTCTTCTGTTCGTTCACAAAACAAAAACGTTGTACAATCAAATGTTGATGTATACGTACAACTTTTCCAAATGGACAAATTTTCCTATTGAATATTTGGATAAATTGTCATTAATACCTACAGAGATTCGACGCAATAATAATGAAATTCATTTAAATAACCTTGCCAGTTGTTTCCTGAGATAACAAAAAGAATACGTGTGGACATAATTAAAGAAAGTTTTAAATGGTTTCACTTTTCATAAAAGCTCCATGGTTTCACTAATTTAAGGATGCAAAATAGACTGAGTGTACTGAGTGAAAACTGTTGCAAAATGGATCATTTTAAAGAAAATATAATTGTAGATCTTCAGAGATCTAGAAACTGGTCAGTGAAAGCACATTCCGAGGATTCCAATGATCCCCATGGACGTATAATATGTCTTAAACGATGTTCGATAACAACATCATTTGCGCTGACTTTATAGTCAGCGCAAATGATGTTGTTATCGAACACTTATCGACTTATTTATATAAGTCTCAGTAACAAACTTTCTCCATGATGTGTGATTTAAGAAAAGACTGTTTCTGTCATGGGCAGCAATAGGTAGATTTATTAATCACATGTTGGGACTCCCATAAACTAATATATCTTACTATCAGAACATAAAACGACGGCCTTGTGTACAGAGAAGCACCAAATCAATAGTCACTTTAAATTACAACCAGTAAGTAAATGGAACCGTTTATTTAGCAATTAATAAATTTTTAACTTTAGGTAGATTATGTACGACAACGAGTTTACTAGCCAAAGAGGCTATTGGTTCTTCGATTGATGGTATTATATTGTCCAGTTGGATCGTGATAGAATATTCTCAGATATAGCTATCTACTATTGACTATAGACCAATTTAATATATTATTATAGTCTTGCGAAAACCATAAGTTTCGTCACACTTACATTTACTTTCATTCCTTTACTTTTTAGAGTAGTATACAATACATAATATTAACCATCACCTGCAGGTCCTCCTAAGACACCTTGCCTTGACACACTGCCCGACGTTTATTAAAGTACTTCGTTTTTATTCCTTATACGCTTTGGAGATGTCACCATGGAAGAGAATGAGGTACGGTAACCCTTAGGACCATTAGTTTGGTTGAGCCTCTTTGAAACTTCATTGGTAGGTACGAATATTATGATTATGCTCAAAACCTAGCAATCATTAAACCTATAACATAAAATATTTGAGATAGGAGACATAACAGCTAAATACAGTCAAGCTAGAGTACCTATAGACTCGTAAATATGTAGAGATAAATAACAAAGTACATACTCTCTAAGGATGAACCCTAAAATTATTATTACGATAAACTTACAAGTAAATAACTGGTAAAACCTCAGAAGTTTCGGTTAATGGTACCTACTTCGAAATCTGTTATTGGCAATTTTCTATCTAATCCTAATATTTTATAACTCTTTATTGTTCTACTCATATTTTATGATTAAGTTATAAACGATAAATATACTTTACAGTAATCTAAAAGTATACTGAGTCAATAGGTATTAGGTATAGCCATTTCATAATGTTTTTCCTTCCACCATCGAAGTGAGTAATGGTTCGTTTTAGAACAGAATCTACATAATACTATTATTATTTATAAACGGCGGACTTGCATGAAAGGCTTAATTACAGTAAAGGAAGCGCGTGAAGTCTGTCAGGACAGAGGCAGATGGCGATGGCGGTCTATTATCTGCCTACCCCGGAGGGTAAAAATAAAATATAATGAATAAAATTCCTCTCATACCTCACAGTACGCACCGATGAAGGATGCAACGTGTGAGGATGGCTTCTCTGCCTGTGGCGAGTGGTGCGATGGTAAAATGTGGCCGTTGGCATCATTTCAAAAAAATCGTCTGAACACTCGCCATTGTATAATTCCGGGTAATCCCCGAAATATCGAGGCCAATTTGGACGGGATTTTTATGACAGATAACTGATGTATGACGTAACTTGACTATTTTTGATTTTAAAAGTATTTAAAAAGTTAAGACCAAGAACATTAGAAATAGACCAGTGCCGATAGTCTTTGAGACAAAATAAATTTATAGTAGGATGAAACCTGTTGGAAAAGGATCAGAATATAACAAAAATGAAAGGAAAAATAAATTACGGGCGATCTGAGGTCGGGAAGTGGGGAGGGGGGTGAGTTTTAAGGGTAAAAACGGTTTATCTCGATTTCCGGCAAAACTACAAGTCCTATGGAAAAAAGTTAAATGACAAAGTTGTAGGTAATAAAGAGACCTACAACTTTTCTATTTACACTTTTTTCACATAACCTCAAAATGTATGTGAAAAATTCAAATAATCAAGTTTTTGGTTTTTTATTTTTATCTTAAGCAAAACAAATTTGTTTTCCACGAAATTTGGTATAAACTTAGCTTTTTATGTCCCAAAGACACTGTAATTTTTTTGATTTGAAATATTCTTTTTTTCAGCTTATTTTGACTCAATATCGAAAAACCACCCTAATTTTCAATCGAAAATTCTCACGTCAAAATATGAGCTTTTTAAAAAAAGTCAAAAAGTTTTTTGTTCTGTGAAATCTTTTCTTTCTGATAATGTAAAAATACATATACATTGCTATGGTAAATGTTCTCAGAAAATGCAAAGAAGAAAAACTCGAATTCGAAATTAATATTTTTGTATTTAGTCATTTCCTCGCTGAGGTGGGATGAAAAGTTACATGTTGCACTATAACTTCATGGTTGCACTCGAGTGCAAAGATTTTTCACCTTGTGCACTTTTGATTCCCTCGCTAAAGCTCAGGGTTCTATTTTGTGAATCGCTCGCTGCGCTCGTGATTTAAATTAAGAACCCTTCGCTTGCTCGGTCATCAAAACTGAGCACGCGAAGGGTTCTCAAAATTGAACCCAGGGCTTTAGCGAGGGAATCAAAAGTGCGCAAGGTGAAAAATCTTTGCACTCGAGTGTAACTATGAAGCTATAGTGCAACACGTAACTTTTCATCCCACCTCAGCGAGGAAATGACTAAATACAATAATCACAAAATAGAACCCTGAGCTTCAGCGAGGGAATCAAAAGTGCACAAGGTGAAAAATCTTTGCACTCGAGTGCAACCATGAAGTTATAGTGCAACATGTAACTTTTCATCCCACCTCAGCGAGGAAATGACTAAAAACAAAAATATTAATTTCGAATTCGAGTTTTTCTTCTTTGCATTTTCTGAGAACATTTACCATAGCAATGTATATGTATTTTTACATTATCAAAAAGAAGAGATTTCAGAGAACAAAAAACTCTTTGACTTTTTTTAAAAAGCTGATATTTTGACGTGAGAATTTTCGATTGAAAATTAGGGTTGTTTTTCGATATTTAGTCAAAATAAGCTGTAAAAAAGAATATTTCAAATCAAAAAAATACAGTGTCTGTAGGACATAAAAAGCTAAGTTTTCACCAAGTTTCGTGTAAAACAAATTTGTTTTGCTTAAGATAAAAATAAAAAACCAAAAACTTGATTATTTGAATTTTTCACATACATTTTGAGGTTATGTGAAAAAAGTGTAAATGAAAAGTTGTAGGTCTCTTTATTACCTACAACTTTGTCATTTAACTTTTTTCCATAGGACTTGTAGTCTTGCCGGAAATTGAGATAAACCGTTTTTACCCTTAAAACTCACCCCCCTCCCCACTTCCCGACCTCAGATCGCCCGTAATTTATTTTTCCTATCATTTTTATTATATTCTCTTCCTTTTACAACAGGTTTCATCCTACTATAAATTTCTTTTACTTTTTACCATTTTCATAGCTATCGGCACTGGTCTAAAATTTCCTTGTATGGTTAAGACTCACATCTGAAACTACGCGAATGCCCTCGCAGGCACAGCTAGTCCTGAGTATAATTACACCAATCGATAACCTAAGAATTAATCAGGTTGACTGAGGATTGTGAGGGAGAAGGAAGTCAGGAGTGTCGTCTATACGTACACCTATTCACGTAAAACCCATGGCGTTATCCACGACTCTTGTATTACGTTTTCTTCGTTTTCCACAACCATTAGTATCCTACCGAATATTGTGTCATTAAATTCAAGGTACAGTATGGTTTCATTACGGGGCTCAACATGAAGTTTGAAGTTAGGTTTATCTTAGTTCAATCTTCATAAACAGACCCTCTCAAACTTTACACTGGGTAAGAACTTCCACTGTAGGCAACAAAACTTATTGATGACTAGCTGTTGCCCGCGGCTCCGCCCACGTGGATTTCGAATTCCGTTTCAAATTCCTTTTTCGTGCGGAAGTTCCTTCGGATACCATTCCCGTCAGCCTGGTTAAGTCTGGCTCGGACCCTTCTCCTTTTCATTTGACTTATACAGCTATAGGTATACCTAAAAAAGCAACCGTGCCGTTCATCGTGTCGTGACATGCCATGTGACTTCCTAACCCAATGAGGACAACCTACGCTACAGTGAATACACACCACGCTAGAGTTGCGAGTGAAGTTGTCTAGACCCTAAAAGTATTGATTTTGGGGCCGCTGATACACTCATAAACTGATAAATTATTTTAAAGCAAGTATCGTGACAGGGACATTATTTAAAACACTTTAAACCATTCAAACGTTGTTACAAAATTCGGTAGTGATCTATTGTACTTATAAGACACAAGATCATGTATTTCTATTGTATGATTCTAGGAAGAATTACACGGTAGCGCGTCGAGCCTACAGTCCTCGCTAACGCCAGCGAGGAGTAACTCCAGCTTATCAATATCCCAGAGTGAGCGCACTCCAGACGTCTTGAGTGAGTCTAACAGCCTCACCGGCAGTCGCCCAGTGCTCACCAACAGTCAACCCCTCGAAGTCATGACGTCGGACAGCATACACAGTGAGTTACATTCATTATATTATTATTATTGACCTACGCATCTTAAACACTACTATATTAAAAATATGTTTGAGGTGTCATTCGATTTGCAATAATTGATTTAAAAAAGAACGCAGTCACTCACAAAAATTACAAAACCTAAAACAATTGAATGAAAATAAAAAATAGTTAGGGTTTGGTTTTATTGTGGTTTTACGCAAATTTTGCAGTTTCCTAGAACTGGTACGTGATCAACATCAGGAGTATGAATCATCACGTTTTAAAATAATGAGCAGCGCAATATAAAATTTTGAAACTATGGAATTACCTTTGTATTAACGATAGTGTTGACCTATTTAACTCACAAACCTTTCATATTTCATCTCATCATGGTATTATATTAAAGTACGGAGCAAAATTTATTGTTTATTTACAGCATAATCTCGCAAATATCATAAATAAATAAAATTTAATACACAATAATTAAACAACTTAAGTGATGGTACATGTTGGGATCGATACCTACTGCAAAAGTAAACATCCTTTGATATACCTAGATACTAACTACCTAACTTAAAGTAAACGAGGTCACGGGTAACAACTAGTTTATAATAAACATCAGTTTAAGGGGTTTATAAGGACTAAATAAAAGTATTGATAACTTTTACAAAACATTAAGGCTTTAGCCAGTTGCAGGTACCTACCTATAGTCAGCGACTGTGAACAATCAAATGTTGTAAGCTAAGAAATTGATTATTATTATAATACCTATAGATACAAGTAATAATATTATGCAGTGTGGCGGAACCACACTTTGCTATTAGCTATTCGGTTATATTGTATTCGAGGAAATTCTTATAGATGACTAAACCATTCCTCATAGAAGAGTGACTAAGCCGAATATTCGCGCGAATAAAGCACTTCGATTTATACACGTGAATAAAGGTGAATAGCGAATAGCGAAGTGTGGTTCTGCCATTTATTTATTTATTTTATTTATTTACTTTTGAAGACCATTAGGCCATTAGATACATCAATTAAATTAGAGCTATAGAATTATATAAATTGTCATTGACTACCTACCTACCCTCGCCTAGTTTTTTTGGAAAAGGCAATCTAATCGATGGGCAATTTTCTAAATGCTGTTTTTGATGTTTCTGTTTTTGATGCAACAGGGAAGCAATTTTTTTGCGAATTATCGCCTTGAACCCGTCAGCTCGATTTTCAGCAAATATACTGGAGGCACTACAGAGCCGCGGAAGCCCCAGTAACATTCTGGAATAATCAAAGTCAAAAAGGACTTTTGCATAACTGCGTGCTAAATTATCGCATACCTATATACAAGTTTTTGTTTAAGTCCAATTAGAGGACAATACCGAATAATTTTCCCACAAAAGTTTCAAAGAAACATTATCAAAGGAAAATACTGAAACCTGAAGACAGTTTTAAATACTTACCTACGTAGCAAAAATTAAAAAAGAATAAAAGTGCGCACACTTCTAACAAAACAAAGCTGACCAACAATAGACTACAAGCTCATGACGAAAAATAACCTGTGAAATTAACCATCGTGAATAACGCCTAGAAGGATTAAACTTAACTTAAACTTACAAGTATAAAAAATTATACCTATTATTTAATCTGTGCTACAAATCACGTCACGACAAGTCTGTCTCAAGACAAGACTGTCTGCTTTAACCGCCCATCCTTTCACTCACGCTGAAAAATGGATTAGCTCCATCCTATTTATGTATGTTTTAACATTTATAAAATGTCCTTATACCTACCTCGACCAGCTAAATATCTCCGATATTTACAAGCTGGTAGGTACTCGAATTGAAGTAGGTACTGTGGATTTGCTTAAGAGTTGATAATTGTGTGTGAGGCAACCTTTAATCGAAGTACCTAGTTATTCTTCTAACGTATCGATGTTTACATTTAATTTTTTTCGAACAAATTCTTTCATGAGGATAAAACAACTTTTTATTAAATAATAACTTACTAACACTACATAATAACTAAATAACTTACTTGTTGCTGTTCTTTGACGGAAAATCTCGTCTCATGAATTGTATGTTAGATAATAACTGTTTGGATTGGTTTGATATTGGTCTATTAGTCGTCATGGGAAGAGAGCTCAAAGTAGGGACAAATTTCCATAGATGCTCAAGTGTACTTCAATTTTATATTATTAGCAATGATTTTTTACACAAGATACGTTATGTTCATAGTAACTGACTTCTCAAATCTGATCCAACTGTCTATGACATAACTATGAAGTGCACAATAGTTGTCAATTAGCGTTAAGTAGTACGAAAGATGGGATAGGCACGTGAGTAAAAAGGATAGCTATAATTCTCACATCAAAAAGTATCTCTGTCCCGTTTTTATCGCGTTTCACCGCCGCCATTATTTTAAAAATATTATTTAACCAATTTTATTAAAATACACTAATAAATCGGTAATATTGTATGTACTTACATGTGATAAGAAATCCTTTGTATTTTATTAATTTTAGTGTCGTAATTTGTACACTTTTTAAAAACACACGATGGCATTTTTATTGCAATTTTAATAAGCGCTTTACAAAATTACACGCGTGTCAACTTGGCGTTTGCAAGACATGTACCTACTAAAGACAAAATGTCCCAATTGGGACTTTTTCGCGTCTTCACCAGGCGCGCTCTAATGACATATCTGCCTCTTTTTACATATTATATAATATCATTGATTATTAGCGTTTTGACAACCTCTGTAACAAGCCAGTAATTAATATGACGACCACGTTGGAGGTCGCGGGTTCCATTCCCACTCCGTGTAAATAAATTTAATACTTAGGTTTAGAAATTCAAAATTTGAATGCATTAATTTAAAACCTGAGGCAATCTTTTTTATATTTTTGCAACAATTGATCATCAGTTAAAATTATATTTCACAGCGAGGTCATTTTGTTATCACATATTTGTGAAAGTTAAATTGCTGAAATAGTTTTTTATACAAAAATTCTGAGGGTTCATCGTTACCATACAGGGTGTATGGAGATTGGAGATGCCACTAAGACTACTATTGCAAATAATGATTTATGGACGTATATCTACCAACGGTCACTGTGACAGCAACAATACCATTCTCCATGTGTTGCAGTTGATACAAGCCAAGGTCTCACGGCCACGGTACCTACACTGGTGTCTGAAGTTAGATAACGGTTGGCGTACCTACTGATTTGTTGTCTGACTTGTATTACGCTAGTCAACATTCAGTCATGAAGTTATTTAGCAAATACATTATTTATTAACTCATGCTAATCGTCGCTTCATCTGCGCTTTGTGTACTTAGTGTTTGCGCTGTTCTTCCCACTGGCACTGGTGTAAATACTGAATTGTCTAACGCTTTGCAATAAATAATTCGCGCAATAAACTGAATGAGCGAGAGAATTGGCAGTCGCATGGACAATTTTTTTTATGTCGCCGTATTAGCAAAGAGAATTAGCATTTGCAACTCACATGCATTGTAGTCAAGAGAATTTACATGATAATGAAATTAAACTAAGATCAATACTGGAAATGATATTCTCGTGGAGAGAGCCTCGGAGCAGCCCTCAAGAAGGCCACACCCGCCTCTGCATTGGCCGCAGGCAGCAGCTTCTTCCATGGCGAGTGGGAGGCGCTTCTAGCCACGGTTGCACGGGTGCTCCGCGTGAAGGTACCGGCCCGCACCCGATGCACAGAACCCTAAGAAGAAAACCGTTGTCACTGTTGGAGTGTTACAATATGGCAATAATGCTTCATTTTGTTAACAGCCTACTCCATAGCTTAAAAAACGGAAAAAAGACTCATCTACATTTTTACCGAAGTTAATTAAAAACTTAGTTGAGATGTTTTGTTCAACACGGTGCGCGCAAAAGAACGATGGAATATAAAAGGCTTCTTTTTGTTTTCTACTGATGCTTTAACGTAGTCATTAATAATGTTGATAGAAGGTCTCTTTCATCAAAGAAAAAAGCTTTTTAATTCCGATCATACACATACTTTCGTATTTATATGTATACATCGCAGTAAGATAGATAAAGCCGTAATATAGTTATATCCCTAGGGATATAATTTATATACCGTAACATAGTTATACGAAAGTTATAAAACGGTATACATACTTATATTACTAGATTAAGTTCAGTGTTATAAATATATTACTTGATTAAGCTTAGTGCAATAGAAATCTACCATATATAATTAAATAAAACAATATTATATTGGTTTTATCTTTATTAAAAAAGTGACTACATTACTAAGTGAGCGACTAGAAATATAGAGCCCGACTCGGATAGGTTAGGTTAGAAGGCCATCGTGGTTATTTTTTTTCCAAACCACCCAGAAAGTTTCTCATTTTGTATTGTAAGTACTTACTTACTAAACTTAATCTAGTAGGTAATATAAGTACCTACTTATATCACTAAACTTGGACCGTTTTATAACTATATTCCTAATGGGATAGTAGGTAACGAATCGCTTTCGTTTAACTATGTTACGGTAGGTACCTATATAATTACATCCCTAGGGATATAACTATATTACGGCTTTATCTATCTTACTGCGACATAATTATATATTGTTGAACTACGAGTAAATTGCCATGGTAAAAAACTAAAATAGTACCTACAAGAAAGTGAACGATATAAAATTTTATAATGAATAAAATAAATTAACGTTACGTGAGGGATTACAGCAAAGATTGCATTCTGTATTTGGATATCGAAAAACGTAACGAAACGAATAAAATTATTCCCTCGTTATTTATCGATGATTAATGATTCACTTGATGATTCATCGACAGAGATTCTCAGGGAACTGTTTTTTATATTATTTACGGATCACATTTATATTCAAATAAAAACACAAATTATATACTTATAGGTATTGTAAATCTTTAGTAATCGTATTCCGTTAATCTGAAATGATGCTTTTAGCTCTCAAGTTTTACTGGTTTACAAAAACTATTACGTAATACTTGTTTATTTTTAACAGGTTTAAATGAAGCATATATACAGGAGTCCCTTCTGCATTCCCGTGCCATATCTATGAGCTCTGGCCTAGATTCAGCACATGGACAAAACAGACGGAAAAACAGATCGAACAGGTGAGTCATGTTATTCTTACTACTTGAACATAACGTCAACCCCGTTTGTTTACTATTCGTTATCCACTTACTGAAGAGCTACACAGAAAACTGCAATGAACTGACAGTTATACAGTATTTTAACGATAGGTACTTTACTTCACCTATAAAATATAACTAAATTAATATTTGAAACACACAAACTTTAAAGACCATAGGTGCATGAACTCTAAACCTTTGCTACTAAGCTACAGTTAAGTACTTGTATTATCTTTTCTGTACTACAGCTGTATTGTCAAATATAAGTGAAGTTAAAATCGCGAAAAAACATCTATATTCATTATCATATTCACGGCCGTGCGCAGGACAAGTTCCAGCAACAGGCCGTACATACATACATACACTATTTACACGAACCGTTTCGACCCACTTTTGACCCCCTGTAGCTCCAGTGCCTATTGCAAGGACAGAGATAAAATTATACCTACGTAATCATATGCTAGTACTTAAGCAGTTGGTATGCCAAATTTCATAGATATAGCTACAGTAGATCCTGAAATATAACCCTGTGAATATAGCAAATTTTGGCACTGACCGGTAATCAAACCTCTGGACCACTTCCAATTCTCCTAGCGTTATGAAAGATTAACAAATTAAGAAAGTCAAGAAATTAATTGGCTCATCAATTTAATATCGATTTTTTAACCAATATATATATGAAACAGTTATAAAATGAGAATACGAAGAGGAGGGGGCAGGTGAGGGGGAGGGGGTATTAAATATATCATAAGAAATTTAAGAAATCGGAAAAGAAATGCCAAGTTCAAATTTAGAAGAAATTTAGATGATTGTGATCAATTTTAAAGTGCATCTAGACTTGGCATTGGATTGGATTTCAATCCTTTTTAGACGAACCTTTAGCCGATAGGAACTTGGCCCCCTTTTTAACCCCCGACCGAAACCCGAACGGGGTGTTATAAGTTTGATGTGTGTGTGTGTGTGTGTGTTTGTAAGTCTGTCTGTGGCACCGTAGCTCCCAAATGGATGAACCGATTTTGATTGTTTCTTTTGTTTGAAAGATAGGTTAGGGGAGAGTGTTCTTAGCTATGTTTTATAAAAATCGGTTAAGCCATTTCAAAGATAATTATGAGGGGTGAAAGTGGTGATGAAAAATTTAATGTGTTCAAATATACCCGTGTTTAGTATCAAATGAAAGGTCATAACTTATACATCACGATACCGCAAGTTTTATGAATATCGGTTTAGCCATTCGAAAGATATGAGGAGTGGAATGTATTTCTATAACCTAACCACACTCCGCGCAATGCGCATTAGCTCTGAATAATTGTTGATAGACTATACGTATATTGATATTAAATAATGAATTAGCTATTATACTTAAGTTACCTCTATAAAAAGCATGAAGTAAAAAATTAAATTAAAAATTTAAAAAACCCCCGACTCACAAAAAAGAACCTGCAAAAAGTAAAAAAATAACTATTACATTATGACCTATCTACCCTAAGTATTGAACCTTTATTATTATTATAGGTAGCTATATTATTTACGGGTTCATATTTTTACCCGACTGCGCAACGCAAAGGAGTGGTACCTAATGTGTTTAACAGCCTATGTATGTATGTTTGTATGTTCCTTTGAAGCACTATACAGACCAAACGCCTGGGCCGATTTTCATGATTCACACGTCAATCGATTCCTCTTAGTCCGGCGAGTGTCACTAAAGACATGACGTCAGTGAAAATTCAATATGGCAACTACTGGCCGCCATATTGTGAAAATTAAAAAAATGAAAGTCAGCAAACTATGTCAAGTGGGGTATCGTTGAATAGGTATTTAAAAATCATTTTTAGCTTCCTTTCAACATTTTTCGATTCCATTGACCATTTAGGATCTAGAGCGATTTAAAGTTGCGTAAAAACAATTCATAGGTTTTTATTTATTAGACAGTAGAAAGTCCAATCGGGTAAATAGCTAGCTAGGACACTTATAACTAAAAAGTATAAAATAAAAAAATATAATTTAGAAATTAAAAAACCCGACTGCGTAAAAAACTTAAAAGAAAAAAAACAAGCACTCAGATGTCCGGTGGTCTAGAAACATAACAACTTAACAGTCGGGATCCATTGAAAAATAAGATTGGCTGTTGAATAGTGGATCCCGACTGTTAAGTTGTTATGTTTCTAGACCACCGGACATCTGAGTGCTTGTTTTTTTTTCTTTTTAGTTTTTTACGCAGTCGGGTTTTTTAATTTCTAAATTATATTTTTTAACTAACAGTTTGTCTCGTCGGGGGGACCACTCTAGATCTTGCGAGACAAATCGTTGCATCGATTAAGTTATGATTAGGTGAAAAAATATGTATTGAAACAATTGTGTTAATAGTTGTAAATATATTACGCACATATACAATTTGGCTATAAAATTAAATGAAGACTGTTAATAAAAATATTAAATACACCAATATTGGACATCTGTTTATAAAATTTTCCATTTCCCTCAAATTTTCTTTCGAGTCACCTATCTAAGAATACTTGGGTTACCGAGACAAATCTAAAGATATGTTAATTAAAGAAATCCGTCCAGTGGTTTCAGAGATATGAGGACATACATACATACATACATACATACAAGATACGCGTGAAAAACATAGGTAACCCTTCTTGGCAGTCGTGTCAAAAGTTTAGACTATTATATACTTACTACTTTTTAGATAATTTTGTAATGAATCCAAATATACATCTATATTACTATTATGCACTCATACAAATTCATTGAGAAATCTTCGAAAGAATGCATCTGCCCCTCCCTCCCCGCGTACCACCTGATGACGTCAGCCAGATGCGCCGGAATTTATGGTCGCAGGGATAAAAGCATTTTTAGGGATAACTTAATTTAAACACAACATTTTAGATTTTAGATGCACAACAGAATTGATGCCACTATTATTTTCATCCTAATATATTACAACCTACTTTTGCCTGACTGACTTATTAACGCAGAACACCGTAAATACCAAAACTTAAAAATAGAATTTAACTTTGCATTAAATTACCGATCCAATTTTTTTTATAAGTTTAAGGAGCACTTACTAAGTCTAAAAACACAAAATGTTATCAGCTTTCGGTTGGAGCCTGAGGCGCCATCTTGAAACAAAGTTTTACCCGAAATCTCGGTAACTATGCACTTAAGGGTAAAAGTCAAAAGACCATTATCGTAGAAAATAAAATTTCGCGTCTTTTGTTTCCTGTAGGTAATTATTTACGTAAAACTTACTGCTTACGATTTATGGCTAACAAACATGAAGATTCACCGTACTATGTCAGTATTATTTGTTTTTATACTCAGTAAGTGATCCTTATTAAAACAAACAATCAATAAGTTAATGTAAGGTAGACCAAAAAAGGTGTATTGTTACTGGCCTGAGCTATATTTACGAAATTTGGACGTTATAATTATGACAATATACAATTATAGTGCAGTAGGAGGTATACGTATAATGCATAGTGATAAGCAATAAGCATACTTACAAGATATTTAGACTGAAAGGAAATCGAACTGGCCCCTGACGTTCCTCTCAAAGACTCATCCGTTATGCCACATCTATACACAGGTATGTATTACTAGCTGACCAACCCCGGCTTCGCTCGTGGCGTATTTCGAACTCCGATGCACCATTTTTAACTCACATAATATGCTCATAATTTATCAGTTTTCCTAAACTGTATGGGAATCTACCGGAATTGTTTACATTTATGATTATTGCTCCGCTCGCTCCCTTGGGCAGTAGCGTGATGATATTCAGCCTATGATATTCACGGATAATGTGGCTTTATATTGGTTAAAGAATTTTTAAAATCGGTTCAGTAGATCCCGAGAATACCCCTTACAATTTAACAAATATACAAACACACAAACTTGACTTCTTTGTATTATTAGTATTATTTTTAGATAATAAATCTGTAACTGATCGGTGTCTGTACATGGAAGATATTTATGTGAAAAAAAAATTATTAGGGGACTTTATGAATGTAATAGATGCCAAAACAATGATTTTTAGAACTTCTGTCTGTTTGTCTGTGTCTCTGTTTGTCCGCACTACATTTTTGTTCACGCTAAAATCAAAAACTACTGGAGGGATTTTGATCAAACTTGGCACGATTATAGTTCATAGTTCTGGGTAACATATATTATAGGCACAGAACATTAAAGGATTTTTCTTTGTTCTGTGATTATAGGATCTTAATGTGTGGCAGAATACATGACATGTCATGTCTTTGTCTAACTATAATGCCACTGTCGATAGGTATTGAGTTCTTAGCTCATGCCCGCAGCTCCACGCGCGTGGCATGTGGAAGTAGTCGTTAAATTTTATACAATTTTCTGCACAATTCTCTTCAATTTTCTTACCATAAAAACCTTTTACAGAGTATTAGAATACTTAAAAAGGGGTTAAGTCATCATCAGATTCTGGCGCTCATTTTCATCCCTAAAATTGTACTTTTGTAATACGTAACATTCACACAGAAAGACTTTTACGGGAGATTCTGCCGTCTGATCCCCCCCCCCCCCCCTCTGCGGCTCAATAAATATAAATAAACTGTAACTATATACCAAATCTCACACACCCTCACCATTACATTTTTATTTATTTATTTATTCATCTTAACCTTAAAAACTATCATGCACAACTTTTCAGCACTTATGGTCACAGGGAGTGGATCTGTGAGACACTTAATAATAGTAAAGTAACAAGACATAAATCGCGATGGAATTCGTTAAAAGTGGTTTATTTCGTTAACGTTAGCGTAATATTTCGACAATATTGTAATTAAACAACTTGTAATTTACCGAAATGTGCAAAGCGCAAAAACAGTAATTAAAAATACAAAAGTAGACGGGGCTTACGTGGCCTCCCGTCTGAATTTGGAGCCACCCACAGTGGGGGCTACCGCCACCCTACAGCAAACCGCAGTTACATAGGATTTATGTTCATGCTAGTGAACACTTATGCAAGTGTGCTATTTAACTGACGTGCTCTAAATTCTACCGGAATATCGTAATACTTACACGAGGTTTGAAGGTTGTAAATAATTCGGTACTCGTGACCAGAATATTGGCTCGGATCTATAATTGGAGATATTATGTTAAAGCTGTACTTATATAGAAAGACTGAAACTCACATTTTAAATTATATATCGAGTAAGATACTGTATAGAATAAAGTTTCAAAGTCCATATAAAAACATCTTAGATATAGTTCAGTGTCATAATCTGGCTAATTACACTTACCCCGCTCAACCGGCTAATCTGAAAAAAGACAAAAAAGTGCTCCATAAGTGCTAAAGTACTGTCGTCGTCAATTTCAAATGAAGTTTGGAAACTTCAACTCTACCACTCTACGCTTAATAATTAACTGGATTAATAGGAGCAGTCTGATTATTGAAACCGATCTTGTAAATAATTTATGGAAACCAAAGAGACTACCGAATGATAATACGTTCAATATCGTTTGCAAGACTCACTGCTATTAGCATTTGTGTATAACTAAATTAATAAAGTATTATTACCATCAAAACGTGAACTCTAAAAAGCACTGACTCAGTTCAAACGATGCGATGTCTTTTCAATAGGAATTCCAGCAACATTATTATATTATAATTAAAAATACCTACCGGCTTTTGCTTATAATTTTTTTACAAAATAAATTTACAAATCTTAGTAGGGAGAGTATTATGGAAGCCAGTTAATCTCTAAGGGCAGCAACATGTCAATGGAACTACACTTGAGACGTTACTCTGGAAACTATTCATATGAATTTGGCTTAGGTATACGGGTTTTATTGGGAGTACTGCTGGCTGCGCCAAAGCTTCGTCTGTTCTTGCAGGGGTGTTTGTGAGTCTTCGATGGTACAGCCCCATAAAACCTCACATCGGCGGTTAAAATTGTTATAGCGGAACGTATAACGTATTAAATAATGTTACAAAATATCGTTACAGAGTAACGTGGTTAGCTAGCGAAGGCCTGACTAACTACTTGAGGCGTATCATCCAAGACGAGAACAGTAGCGAGATACAACCTTCTCACTCATATCAGGACTTCTCTACAATCCCGCAGAATAACCATTATTGTCCTAAGATGGACTCGAAGGGCAGACGGCTTTCATACCAGAGAGCTGTGTCCGGTGAAGATCCTCGGTACCATGAGCCTTCTCTCAGAAGATGGAATCAAATACCTGAATGTTCAGAGGTAAGAGCTCTCCTTTTCCAAGCACTAATCGCGATTGCAAAGCTTGCTTATTGAAGTTCAGGAGTCGCTCTCCTTGCCGCAGTTTAATATAATGTTGTGTTTTACGGTAGCGACTTCCGTCTGACCTCCCAATCTCGAGAGGAAAGTATGCACCAGAGCCTTATCCATCTAACGGCTTACAGACGAAGTTGGCTTTAGCCTCGAAGAGGTAGAGGTAAGAGCATTAAGGTTTAATTATATCTAAGTGGGAATTTGCTGCCTTATTAGTTTGCATTAGAGAAAACTGAAAGAATATGCGGTAACACTACTGTTCACTACCTATGTACCAACTAAGTATTATTATACTCCACCTACAGCGCGGTACCTAGCGGTAGCGGCAGTGAATACCGCTCTGCTCCCGTAGACAAGTGGAACAGCGTAAATCGCTAACGAAACGAATAGAATAGGACGACCAATCACATCCAAGCTCGTCACCGGTGTACGACGCGTGCGCTGCGGCAGGATCACGAGCTTGGGTGTGATTGGTCGACCTATTCTATTCGTTTCGTTAGCGATTTTTTTACATTTTATTACTCCAAAACCTTGCCAAGTTAAATGCTGTTTATATGCGATTTTATTTTTTAAAGTTTCGTACATCTTAAGGAAAAATGGAACCTTTATAAGATCAATTCATTGTCCGCCAGTCCCTCTGTCCGTTTGAACAGCCGTTAGTCTCGCGAGTTTTGCTGTGTGAAGTGTGTGAACGCGTGAAGGTATTAAATTGAAATTAATATCAAATACTCTGTTCCGCAATCCCTTATAGGTGAGGCAAAAGAAACTTCACAGTCAACGCAATTAATTAAAGGTCCGTTCATATTGCATGTTTTGCCACTGTCAAGCGAATCAAAACCAGTAGTGTACTTCTTGTTGATCTAGATTAATTAAATTTGTCAAGAACATAGCACATCATATAATAGGTACACATATAACTTGTAACGATGTTTTATAATAAATATTACAACCTTTTTTTTAACCCCCGACGGAAACCCGAACGGGGTGTTATAAGTTTGACGTGTGTGTGTGTGTGTGTGTGTGTTTGTAAGTCTGTTTGTGGCATCGTAGCTCCCAAACGGATGAACCGATTATGATTCTGTTTCTTTTGTTTGAGAGATGGGTTGGGGGAGAGTGTTCTTAGCTATGTTTTATAAAAATCGGTTAATCCATTTCAAAGATATGGGGGGTGGAAGTGGTGATGAAAAATTGAATGTGTTCAAATATACTCGTGTTGGGTTTCAAATGAAAGGTCATAACTTATACATTACGATACCGCAAGTTTTATGAAAATCGGTTTAGCCATTCGAAAGATATGAGGCGTGGAATTTATTTCTAATTCTGTAACCACACTCCGCGCAATTCGCATTAGCTCTGAATAATTGTTGATAGACTATACGTATGTTGATATTAAATAATGAATTAGCTATTATACTTAAGTTACCCCTATAAAAAGCATGAAATAAAAAATTTAAATTAAAAATTTAAAAAACCCCCGACTCCCAAAAAAAGAACAATGAAGAACCTGTAAAAAGTAAAAAATAACTACACTCGTGCGCAATGAATCCGGGTCACTTAAAGAATGTTAAAAATCTCGGAAACTAAAAATGATAGGTTAATGCAATAAATTGTATTTAATAGACAATGTAATACTCCTTAAATGAAAGTAAAAAAAATATGAGTCACCATACATTTTATTAACACAAAATTACATAAAGAAAAAAACTGCTGATCTCTCCTTAAAACAAAAATAGGAAACATGAAATTTTTGAACTTTATTACGATTTTCTTGAATTTTAATACTTCGTATTGCCTCCTCGTGCTTCCATTACTGCGTTTACGCGGTTTGGCATGCTGTACACCAAGTTCCTTATACGATTTTGGGGAATATTCTCCCATTCCTCTGTGAGAGCAATTTTGAGCTCACGAAGCGTGATTGGGGGAGGGTTTCGTTGTTTTACGCATCTGCCTAGCTCGTCCCAAGCATGCTCGATCGGGTTGATATCCGGGCTGCGCGCTGGCCACTCCATACGAGTAATGTTCATCTCTTGAAGGTAGTCATTCACAATCCTACCTGTATGAGGTCGGGCATTGTCATGCATAAATATAGCATCCTCACCTAAATTGACCATAAATGGACCAACGTGATCATTGAGGATTTCTTCCACATATCTTACGCTAGTTAAAGAGCCGTTTTCTATGATCACCAGCTCTGTGCGACTTTCAGAAGAAATTCCGGCCCACACAAGTACAGACCCACCACCGTAGGCTACTTTTTCTTCGATGCATGCTTGCTTGAATCTTTCCCCTGGTCTTCGATACACTCTGTGTCTTCCATCGTGCTTGTAGAGCATAAATTTTGATTCGTCGGAGAACATAACTTTTGACCAATCTTCAATACTCCAATTTACGTGGCTCTGGGCATATCTTAGTCTCGAAATACGATGCCCACGCTCCAGTTTAGGGCCGTTTGCAGGTCTAAGGGGTTTTAAGTTAGATTCAGCAAGCCGACGTCTTACTGTCCATGCACTTGGGTTACTTCCTCCGAGGCGTCGAAACTGATTGGTGAGTTCAGTTCCTGTGAGAAAGCGATTTCGAAGCATGGTGTTCACCAAGTATCGGTCTTCTCGTGCTGTGGTACACCTGGTTCTGCCCGTTCCTGGTCTGCGTAGGTTAGAACCAGTTTCTTCGTAACGTCGGAGAACTCTTTGTACTGTTGACAGCGACACACCGACAGTCCTGGCTGTATCGCGCTGACTCCGGCCGGTTTCCAGCATTGTAAGTATTCTGGTGCATTCTTCAGGCGTAATTTCAGCTTGAATAATGAATATAGAGCACTATCAACATGGTTTATGTACCCACATAAATGACAGATTACAAACAAAAGCAAAACCAAATGCTGTAATTTCGTAGTTCCATCTTCGAAAGTGGCCCTTTTTCAAATTTGATTTTTTTATGATATAACTTTACAATAACTAAGAAGTTTTAATACCTTCATTTAAGGAGTATTACATTGTCTATTAAATACAATTTATTGCATTAACCTAGCATTTTTAGTTTCCGAGATTTTTAGGATTCTTTAAGTGACCCGGATTCATTGCTCTCGAGTGTATTATATTATGACCTATCTACCCTAAGTATTGAACCTTTATTATTATTATAGGTAGCTATATTATTAACGTATTCATATTTTTAACTAACAGTTTGTCTCGTCGGGGACCGCTCACCTGCTAATCATAACCTAATCGTACGTCTGTCTCGCAAGATCCTAACTGTAGATGTTTTGCGGTCCCCCTGACGAGACAAACTGTTAGTTAAAAATATGAACACGTCAATAATATAACAACCTTTAATAATAATGAAGGTTCAATACTTAGGGTAGATAGGTCATAATATGATAGTTATTTTTTACTTTTTACAGGTTTATTGTTCTATTTTTGGGAGTCGGGGGTTTTTTAAATTTTTAATTATGCCTAAATCCCCACGGATACCACCCCCGTCAGCATCGGGGGTGGTTATATCGGAATCGAATCTACTAAAACCGGGGTGTAAGGTTACCAAGTGGCATATCCGTCGCATCCCAGCTGACCCCGGGCTATCTACGGTTTTAAGATGGCTCCCTCGACCCCTCGAAAGGAGGGTTGGGACGAGCATCGCGCCGCCTCGCTGACGGTCTACGTGCCCTATCATCTCTGGCATACATTTTTTTTATCCTCGTTAAATATCTTTTTTCAACTCGCGAAGGTATCTTCGCATGCCTTCGTTCCTCATTTTACTTAGGTACTTATTTTACTGAGATGCTATATATAGCTATCAGATCAGAAAAATTGGTTTTACATCATTATAAGTAGATTGGATATATACGCAGCATACATTTATTCATTCGCAGTCGTACCTACACCTTGCCGCCAAGATACAGTAGTTGGAATGAAAGACTGAATTCAGTCGGAGCAAGTGCGTGTTTCACGCGATTACAACATAAACAAACTTCGATTTGACGTCAGACGTTCAAGTGAAGTATTTAATCCATACATGTATGATACGAAATAGGTGCATTGGTTAGAAATTTTTAAACTGTATTTTTATTAATGAAGAGAGAAAGATGTCAAATTCAAAGTTACAAGCATCCAGTCATGTTAAATTGCTGATATTAGTACTTAGTTCACGTTGTCGGTAATGTTGGCCGGTGTTCAAATCCTCAATCGAAAGTCCGATATATTTTCGCCACCGCCGCTCATTATAATATACTAGAAATCGCATAATTCTATTGAATACCTAAAGTCATACATAAATAAGATGGTACAAAGTTTGTTTCAGTGAACAGTTTCAAGACTCATCGCTGGCGGCTAAAAGGATCAAAGGAAAAGAAATAAGAATTTCAAATATTGATAGTCTTATTTAATACTTGTTAAGGTTGCGATACAAGAATGTAATCTTAATACAAGCAGTTATTAGCTTAGCTGGATGGGTTACAAACGTTATTAGTACGAGTAATTTTAGTTACTTTACTAGTATCCCTAAATAAAAAAACTATGTAGCTACTAAGGAGCACAAAACGTGGCAGTTCGCCATTAAAGAAAAGAAGGCAAACTTAATATTATGTATTGTCGATCTAACATACTACAACGCGATTAAAGGTAATCTCAGGCAGGCGGGTGAGCAATAATAGTAGTATGAGTGTCTTGTAAATACGCGTGGATTTGTGTGCGAAAAGTTCATGTCACGCAATGTCACGTCAATAGAAGTTCATGTAGCGGTAGTGGTAGTAGAACAATAATTGCAAGTAATTATTTTTTTATAAGTATACTGACCGTAAATATTTTTGTAAATTTTGTTACCCAACAATTCATAAATTAATAATTTACTAGTCCAATGTGATTTATTTTTTGGAATAACATGTTATGGGATTAGGTAGATACGGAGGAAGGTAAAGGCCAATTTTAATAATTCTTACAAAAAAACTGACTTCAACTGCATCAAATTGAAATGGGACCACACGGGAAGCACCAGCTATTAAATTAAAAAAGAATCATCAAAATTGGTTCACCCAGTCGAAAGTTTTGAGGTAACAAACATAAAAAAAATACAGACGAATGGAGAACCTCTTCCTTTTTTGAAGCCGGGTAAAAATCTGTAAATTAATTATATGAATATATTTTTATGTTTATGCAATTATTAGGAATCTGACAAATCTGTGTCGCTATCGCCATCACTAAGTATCATCTTATTATGATGAAACCGCACCAAAATCCGTCCTATATTTTTTACGTCCTACGCTAGAGCGATAGACGTAAAATCGACTTAACGAATTTTGCATGCATTTGCATTTTGGTAAGTACCTACCTAGTTCTTTTTAGATTTTGGCGCGAACTCACGCATTATAATCCGGACCGCGGCACGGGTGCGACTAACCGCTTCAGCCTTTACGCACACGAAAGCAGTGTGTAAATATACGTTTAACTACAACCAAAGCAAAACCGCCTTCGTAAAATAGAACATCTATAAGTACATACAAATGTTGAAGAATGCCTTTAAATTTGCAGTTTAAAACTTTTATATTTTCAAAACTGTAAGTATTGACGTAAATTTAATAGAGAATCCCTTCTATCATTTTTAAATCAGCAAGAGTCAATGGTAATATCGGCCTTTGTGGCATGTCAACGTGTAGGTACTCGTTTACCGTAAGTAATCTGACAGTAACGACCAGTACCATAGATATTCATGTGGTAACGACTGTCTAGATTATCATCAAAACATCAAAATAATCGCGCCGGACCTACTCCAAAACCTTGCCAAGTTAGATGCCGTGAACTATATTTATTTGTGGAAAAATGCGTCACATATAAACAGGTATATGAAATTAATTACGTACTAATACACAACAAGAATAAAGAGTACAAGGTCGATCGCCCTCCGTAAGTGACACGTGTTCACGAACACGAGCCATATCGAATTTGCTAGCTATGTAGGCTCAAATATGTCTTGTATGTTATTAAATTTAATGAGAATGCTTTGCTTCAAGTTATCCTTCGTCAATCATTAATAATTTGATCTATTTTGATGGATCGAGATGGCAACACCACAAATACGATAGAGAGGAGCTTGATTTCAACCTTTCTTCTTTTCTTTGTATCTGTACAAACCCCTACGCCTCACTTTTTTATTTAACTAGGACCTACATAAAGGAGATCGGTATTCTTGGGTTATACTGTTAGTCGATTTAAATTAATATGAAAATGAAACACTAAAAACGATGCTTATTTTCTGCCAAAACTGAAAACGCAAGTATGCTAAGAAACGTAAATTCCACTTTCAACTTACAAACCGAAAGATGATGTGACGACACAGGTGTTTCTACCAGGATGGTGCTCTTGATGTGACTAATTATCTAATGAAGAAAACAAAAAGATTGTCATAGCGCAGGCACTAGCGGCCCAAACGCAATAATATTACTCAACGATGATTAACTGTGCAAAAATTTGCCTGATACAAATAGTTAACTTGTTTTCAGCCCGCCATATCGAAGGGAATATCCTTCTTCTTCTTCAACCTAGCTTTAATCCCAGTCGCATCCAAAGCTTTCACATCGGAATCTGGGGTCCACTTTACCAGTCTTAGCTGCGGATTTGGCTAGACCTCGATATTTTCCGTGAAGCGACTGCCATCTGACCTTCACAACCCAATGGTGACAATAGGCGATATCGAAGCATTGCAGCTAGACCGTTATTGTTGGCCTTTTTAGGGCTCCAACTACCCGTAACGACTGCCATAGATGTTTGTATGGCAACCGGGACCGATGACGGCTTATCGTGCTCTCCGAGGCACGACAAGACCAATGCGAATACCCATATTCATGCATACAAATATTTGCACTGAGGGGGGATCGAACCCGCGCCTCCTGCGCAGCGGCCGCGTTCACTACCGCTACCCCACAGAGGCTGTATCGTATCCATCGAAGGGAATATTTTATAAAAAATAATTCTACCATCTACACCCGGTTAATTTTTGAACAGCTTAGCTTCGTTGAGTAGCACGAAAATCACCATGTCATACTTTTCTGATGATTCATACTGCCACAAAGGAGACTTTTTTCAGTTTGGGCCACCAGTTTACCATCGTTATGATCATCTTTATCCTCTTTATCTTTGGTCCTTTGACTCTTCAAGAGTCGACGTACTTGCACAATTAATGACCTCGAAATGTGTGTCTTCCAGTCTATTACTTAAATTATGTGAATACTTGCGTATATTTTTTTATATTGGTCTCTTTAATATGACTTTACCTCGCCTGATGGTAAGTAAAACGTAAATTCACTGGAATGGGGGTCGCTTTACAGACACAATTATGTAGTACTTAAATCGAATTAGATTTTCAGATCAATTTCGAATACTATTGCAATTTTTAGATTAATTCGTTTTATCATACATAATTCATACATATTCTAATGAATTGTTAGGAAATTTGAATACTAATTCGATTCCACCTCTCTCAAGTTGAAGTTGAAAGATTTCTTGCCAAATCTCTGGTTGTAGGTACTCAACCGATTAAGGTAAGATTTTAAGTATAACCAAGACCTTTCTAATAAAAAAACCGCATTTGAAACTCTTATCTATTTTATATTGTAATTTTTCTATTCTTTGGAATCCTTGTCAAAAACTACTGAACCAATTTTGATGCCGTTTATTTTATCTGAGAGGTCCTGGTTAGACATAAAAACTGCCGTATGTTCGATTGGGTAAGTAGGAACGGAGATATGACCGAAAACGATGGTTGACCTCCGTGCGGGCGGAGCCGCGGCTATCAGCATCATCTATGATCTATCGATTATCAACCACCCCATAATAGGTATTTTGTAAATAAATGTTCAATGTACAGAACTGAACTGACCTCTCTACAATTTTATTATAAACTAGCTGTTGCCCGCGGCTCCGCTCGCGTGGAAGTCGCTTATTGCGTCCACTCCCACTCCTGCTCCCACTCCTGCTCCAGCTCCTACTCCCACCCCACTCCCACTCCTGCTCCGGCTCCCACTCACACTCCCACCCCCACTCCCGCTCCCACCCCCACGCACACTCCCACTCCCACCCCCACTCTCACTCACACTCCAGCCCCCACGCACACTCCAACTCTCACTCCCATGCATACTCCAACTCTCACTCCCATGCATACTCCCACTCCCACTCCCACTCCCACCCCCGCTCACGCTCCCACTCCCACCCCGCCCCCGCTCCCACTCCCACTCCCACTCCCACCCCCAGTCCCACTCCCACTCCCATAAACCTATTTCTGATGATAACTAATCAAAATGTAATATTTTTGTTAATAAATACATAAAAAAAAAACTCAAGATCCCTAAAAACTAATAACACTATCCACTAATCTTACTTGAATTCCACTCATAAAAATTGACCTACTCATAAAAAAACATAATTTCATCTAAATAATTATAATTATTATATTTCAAAATTTAATTTGTAGTTACTTAGTGTGATGTGGTTCATTATGATAATAGGTACTATAATATTGTACGTCTTATCAGACATGCTACGGTGATACATTTATGTAAATTGACAACATCTTCTATCTACCTGTGACCTTTAAATGAATTTTGAATTTTGAATTTTGAACTGTGGGTGACATAACCTACGACAAACTTATTATTTGCGGTTGGTACAGTAATCGGGTCTAAGAATTAAACCGCAAAATTATATTTGTCTTTTATTGTATGTACTTTTCCGGGATAAAAAGTATCCAGTGTGCTGCCCAGGATATTGAAGAATAATTATACCAAGTTTCATCGTAATCGAACCGGTAGTTTTTGCGTGATGCCTGAACAAACAGACAGACAGACAGACAGACAGACAGACAGACAAAAATTTTTTTAATCACATATTTGGGTTCGGTGTCAGTCTAGTAACACCCCCTTCTATTTTTTATTTTTTTATTTTCAATGTACAGAATTTTCACTTCTACAGATTTATTATAAGTATAGATATAGAATACATAATACTGCCACTTGAATCATACCTGTGCACGATTCAAGTCCATTTTTATTTTAAATTAGTTTACAGTCATTCAGACACAAAACATTTACCGTTTTGATTCAATACAAGACTTACATTGATTTTTCTGTATTACATTATATTATATTAATAACTAGCTGTTGCCCGCGGCTCCGCTCGCGTGGAAGTCGCTTATTGCATCCACTCCCCACCCCCACGCACACTCCCACTCCCATTGCCACGCACACTCCCACTCCCATTGCAACGCACACTCCCACTCCCACTCCCACCGCTCTCGCTTCCACTCACACTTCCACCCCCACTCCCACTCACACTCCCACCCCCACGCACACTCCCGCTCCCAATCCCACGATCTTACTTGAACCCCACTCATAATTACCCCCTCATAAAAAAACATAATTTCATCTAAATAATTTATTTATTTATTTAATATTTATGCACACACAATGTTAATTAGTAAAGAAAATGGAAGGTGGAAAGAATAGTACAATTATTATATATTTCACAATTTAATTTGTACCTAGTGTGATGTGGTTCATATGATTATACTATTGTACGTCTTACGTATCAGACATGCTACGGTGATACTTTTATGTAATTGACAACATCTTCTATCTACTAACCGGTGACCTTTAAATGAATTTTGAATTTTGAACTGGGTGACGTAACCTACGACAAACTTATTATTTGCGGTTGGTACAGTAATCTAGTCTAGGAATTGAACCGCAAAATTAAATTTTTCTTTTATTGTATGTACTTTTCCGGGATAAAAAGTATCCAGTGTGCTGCCCAGGATATTGAAGAATAATTATACCAAGTTTCATCGTAATCGAACCGGTAGTTTTTGCGTGATGCCTGAACAAACAGACAGACAGACAGACAGACAGACAGACAAAAATTTTTTTAATCACATATTTGGGTTCGGTGTCAGTCTAGTAACACCCCCTGCTATTTTTTATTTTTTTATTTTCAATGTACAGAATTTTCACTTCTACAGATTTATTACAAGTATAGATAACAAGGCAGATCTTGCGATACCACCATTTATTTACCTACTTATATAAATATTTATGTACATACACACAATTAAATGAGAACACATAGTAAATAAAAAATATACAGAGGATGTACCTACACCATCTGTGACCATGTGATGATATCCTAACTGATGTTAGTTGGGATATTAAGAAACGATAAACAAGTTTGTGTGTGTTTGGATATTCTCTTTTTATTATAAAACTATCGTTAGGGCCAACACAAGCACTATAGGTACCTATCCGGAACCTAGCCTATATTTGAGCAAACTGCTCAATAGGTAGGTACTTTTAAGCTCCTAAAATTACAGACGCACTTTTTATCATCAAACTATTTTTGAAGTTGCCAAGGCTCAAGGTTTCTTGTACAGACTTTAGGTGACTATATATCAAATATATTTAACAATAAATATTATTTTGGAACACGGTACTGACCAAAAACTTTAAAAGTTAAAAAGATCCGCGTCTCTTTGGCCGCGAAACCGTTTGCGCCCTCCGTCGGCCGAGCGACGGTTGCCTCCTCGATGGCAGACGGCAAACTGCGTACATATTTTACGGCTTAAATACATCACTTATCTGATTTATATTATTATGTAATTCTAATATACTTGCCCATTTTCTATTTCTATTTCTAAATAAGAAAGATGCCGACAGTTTTGAGCATTTAAAAAAGGTTACATAAACCCGTCTACTTAAAACCTAAAAAATATTAAAACCTACGACCAGTTTAATACTCACCAGAACATTATGAAGGGGTATTTTTAAGTGCAGTTCATGTTAGTAATTAATGAGTCTATTACAAAAAATCGGTAATAAATCACAATTTAAAAATAATATTAAATACAAATGCCGGGATGATGCGAGGGCTAAGGTGAGAGACGCGTAGTGCGCAGGTGCGAGCTTCTTCAGAGACCTCGAATAAGGTTGGACTTCGCAAAGCTTCACTGTGGGTCGAGACGTCTCCGGAGGCACCCGTGGCCTCAGGACAGCTCTCACGACATTCGAAATCATTTAAAGTATATCTTACTATGTTATATCTCTGGAACTTAATCAGACTTTTTAGCTTAAATTCAGTGTAAATTCAAGTTACAAACTTTTAAGTGCTTGCAATATTAACTAAGCCTTTAAGGCAGTGATTTCAAAGATATGTAAACTTTCGCGACTTTCGGGTTTGTTCGTGGCGCGGCGAATCACTACAGAAGATAAGTCCTGCAGTCAGGTGCTTTGAAAGTGTATTAAATTTATTACAATATCAGAAATAATATTGTACTGTTAAATAACATATCTTTATACAACTCTTATGAAATAAGTTAACCAACACATAAATCGTGTAGGTACTTTCCTTGGACGGTGATCCAGATCTTCGCGAATTCACTTTATCGACGAGTCAGCAAAGGTCATGTAAAGAAGTTATGTGGTTCGCGATAAAATCGGGCTTTATATTGATTCGGGCCAAGGTGTTTCATTAACTACATCAACTTTACGCACGCCGAGACACGCGATTCCTGGGATATCATTTACATAGCGAACATTAGGCACACCAATTTAAGATAAACTTTGAAATAAAATATTGTACCATCTTATAGATATTGTGCCAGCAGATAGTGAGAACTTAAATAAGTTGTTATAATATTTTTCTAAATTAATCACAATATTTTAAATCTAATCGACTTTTATATTATACTATCAACTTCAATAATAACATTAATAAATTAGATCAAGAATACAATATTGTACTTCTTTATAAATCATCTTATGATTCTACAAATAATACAATATCGTATTACTCTGAATAAGGTCATGTTACCTTAGTGGGAGTAACAATAATACGCATTATCATTAAAGTAATATCAGAAAGGCTCGTCGGCTAAAACCCCCGGCACCCGACGCCCCTTCAGAACATTAATTCGTTATTTCTGATGTAATATTGTTTTTTATGGACATTTGATGCCGTTTATATTACCTGACTACGGTTTATGTTAGAAATCCGAATCGTATATAAATAATTTGAAAGAAAAATTAGAGTCTACGACGTCGACAAGGTAATTTATTTTATAAACGCTACGAAGTCTACGAAAACATTATTGTAGACTTCAAATATTTCTCTTTAATCGCTACGCGTCTACGATACCGACTATCATTGTCTCTAACAAAATAAAATATTCATGGTTGAAAGCTAGATTTATGCCAACGGATGTTGATCGTCATTTTGAAACTCATTACGAAATGAATATCGAAAAATGAAACTCCGACGCGACTTTAGTATAAAGGAAGGTCAGTTTATCACCGGATTTCGATCTTAATCTAAAAGTCTATGATTTTTTTGTTGAAGACCACATCGTCACTTACCATCAGGTGAGATTGAGGTCAAACGTAAGCCTATCATGAATAAAAAAAATGAATACATATTTATTAGTTAGTTGTAATCTTTTACACAATAATTTTAAACAATACTGTTTTATTCAGTACTTACAGTTTTTTCTTAGTTTATTTATTTGTGTTTAGCGATAAATTAGACGATATTTAAACTAAGTAAGTAGGTACACCAAACAAAATACCCATAATGATGTTTGTAAAGATGTTTTGGAAAAAAATATCTTTAGCTAATTTGCGTTTTCTTAAAATACCATCTACTTAATTTTTTTTCCTTTAACAATTCCAAATACTTTGCTTTGTGTAAAATTGTTTTAAAAAACCCTCTCGCAAACTTGATCTTAAAAAATAATTTATTTTAGCTATATATCAATAATATGCCTGTCCGCAAAGTCGATCATTAAAAATCTATTCTTAAAATGCGCTCCGGCGCCCTCCACCGGTGTGCACCATTTCAGAATAAATATCTGTCTAACAAAAAATAATTTATTTTGCAAATCCGTTATGCCCGAACATACAAACACATATTATATCTACCTGCCCTTGTCCCAATTATTTGGGGTCGGCGCAACATGTATTTTTCCTCCATTCATTCCTGTCAGATGTCATCTCTTCGGTTACCCCCTTCCTTGCCATATCCTCTTTCACGCACTCCATCCATCTTTTCTTAGGCCTACCTCTACCCTTAAAGCCCTCCACATTCATACTTAGAACCTTTTTAACAACATTGCTTTCATCTCTTCTCATAACATGTCCATACCACGACAATCGCTCGCTTCTCAATTTTTCATTTATTGGTGCAACTTTCAAACTTCCTCTAATGTACTCATTCCTTATTCTGTCCATTCTTGTCACACCACACATCCATCTTAACATTCGCATCTCCGCTACATGTAGTTGTCTTTCTTCCTTCGCTTTCAAAGCCAAGCATGACGACCCATACAGGGCGGCAGGTCTGATAATGGTTTTATAAATTTTCCCCTTAAGCTTAAGGGGAAACTGCGGGTCACATATCGTAGCCTTGACCTGCCGCCATTTCATCCAACCTGTGTCAATCCTGTGCTTCACTGCACGATCAATTTCCCCATCGGCCTGAATAAGAGACCCGAGGTATCGAAAATTGGAGCAGACTGGTAGTGGTGCACCATCAAGCACCATGGGTGTAAGACTGGAGAGACCGCCGAAATCAGAGAACATGTACTCGGTTTTGGTTCTGCTGATTTTCAATTCAAGCCTACACTCTCCAGTCTACATCGCCATTTCTCCAATCTACTCTGGACGTCAAGCCCGTCTTCACCGACGAGCACAATATCATCGGCAAACAGCATACACCAGGGGGTCTCCTCCTGTAAATCCGATGTCAAAGCATCCATTATCAACAGGAAGAGATAGGGGCTTAGCGCCGAGCACTGATGCAGGCCTACCGCTACACTGAACTCGTCGGTGTTGCCGGCAGCGGATCGTACATAGGTTCTTGATCGACAGTACATCGCACAGATCAACTCTATATACTTCCCAGGCACACCTTTCTCTTTCAGGGCCCACCACAAAACCGTTCTGGGTACCCGGTCATACGCCTTCTCCAGATCCACAAACACCATGTGCAAGTTTTTATGTGCTCGCCTATATTTCTCACCCAGTTGGCGGAGGGCAAAAATGGCGTCTGTGGTCCCACGACCAGGCATGAACCCAAATTGGTTTTGGGTAATCTCGCTTTCTTCACGCACACGTTTCTCTATCACCTTCTCCCAAACTTTCATACTATGCGACATGAGCTTTATTCCTCGATAGTTGCCGCAGTCCTGCACATCACCCTTATTTTTATAGATAACATAACATAACATACAAACACATACAACATCAAAAATTTAAACACTCCAATTGAGAACCTCTTCAATTTTCGATTTCGGGTGAAAGGCAAAAACATTATGTAAAGCATAAAACAGAAGATAGTACCCATATAATGTATATCTGGCATTGTTTATTAGAAGGTGCCGGTGTTTTACACCCCCCTTATAGTCACCTATATTACACATTATTTATGATCCCACGGAATAGGAAGCAAGCCCATTAGTAATACTTAGCAATAATTAATGTCAAATAATAGGGCACCGGTGACCTTGAAATCGACTGTTACAAATGGTTATTTCTTACATTATTTTATTTTCGTTTAGCTGGCAAACAAGCGCATGGGTCACTTGCAAGCTTTTGATGTCGATTGTTCTCGACTCGAATAGGTTGCTTCTAGGCAAACGAGCCTATCGAATAATATCACCTTTATAAACACCAATAATGCTACAAAAGGGTTATTCAGTTTGAGAGCCTCATCATATGCTTTTTCACACCCCGCTAAAGGGCCTGGGACTGTAGAAAGAAGGAAACATTATTGTGCTGGCAAAGAATTCAATCTTTACGTTGCGGCAAACAAAATAGGCACCGCACCGCTTGGTTATTGATCGCTTCTCTGTTTTGCCTTTCGTTTAGTAAAGTCAAAGTCAAAAATCATTTATTCTGTATAGACCATTAAATGCGGAAATTACAAAACGTCAAAATTAAAAATATTTAAAACTACAAGCAAATGGACCACCACCGCCGGTTCGAAACGCGGCCCAGACCTGAGCTGAATACAGCAGCTTCATTTTAATTAAACTTTTTAACTGCTTTTTTTAACTTTTTAGTTTTTTATAACATTTAATATGGTCTGGAATAACACATAAGGTACTTTTTGTCCCTGGAATAGATTCCCATAGGTAGCGGGAACAGGATCGGATATCCAAGCGGGTGGATCCGTGAGCATCAGATAGTCAACAAAAACGATATATTGCAATAAGAGTTTTTACAAAAAGAAAGCTCCATGCAAAGTGGTTACAATAGTTGTTCATCATCGCTTTTTCGTTCGTCCGTAGGTGAAGATTTTATGAAGAGTTGAATTGATTATACATAGGTACCTACCTAGTTATTTATATTTCTATACAAAAATGCTGAATAATTATTTAGTGGGCTCTATTGAACTATTTTTAAGCTTTGATTACAATATAATAAATAATTTTCATTCAGATTTTTAAGTTCGAAATTTCTCGCAATTTTCATCGACTTTTGCTGCTAACTGTACCTACTCAGTTCAGTTATAGACCAAGGAGAAAAGGGTATTTAATAAATTGCTAAAATTTCTCAACTGGTGCGACATCGCACCGGTGAAATTCCTGAAATTCTTTTCTCTGTATAGGTGCCACAAATCATTGTTTATTATTTAATGGCTGTGTTGTGAGCCCCGAGGCTCGGAACTAAATTGGTCTTGGGGCTTGTTTTGGTGTATTACCGTTTAAAACTCTCTCAAGGCTGACTAATGATTATATCAAAGACAAAACGTATAAACATTTACCACCTTTTACATGAAACCCATTTTGTTGGTTCACCCACGGCACGGGTTCAGTCCTGAGTTCTGCATCCAGAGACCGCCTAGTAGGCGTGCAAACTTGTGGGCCGCGGGTGCGGTATCAGTATTTTACTATAGGCTAGTAGTTTGTAAAATTGTAGTTCTTCGTCGTTATGACCGTTCAAAAAAAATATTTACTCCAAACATTATAAAAAAGCAAATAAAATACGATTTATTGTACTCGTAATTGCCATGATTTAACGCCGGCTTTAATTTATTGTTATTGACAAATTAAAACGTGGAAAGAAAATCTAATTTAAAAATCTAGTTCACATCGAAAAAAAATAAGCAGGCGATGTTCTAAGCCAAAAAACAGGTTAGTAGAAGTACCTGGTCTCTGATGCGTAAGGGTTAATGTTGTCAAGTAGGTTCATTTTTATATACCACTTAGGTGGCAGACAAGCAACACCAGGGACGTCACACTCGCACTGCTAACCTTGAAGAAGGCCGAGGGTTGGGGGGATTGGAAGGGTTTAAAGCAGGTGTTCGGGAGAATGAAGGGAGGTGGGGGGGGGATTGAGAGAGTTTATATAATATGGTGACAACACAGGAGACAATTGACAATTGAATGCGGATATAATTAATATATATAGGTACCTATACTTAGATATATTTTTAATACATCCATATTATACATAGAAACGTCTAGACCGATGCAAATATACTTATTCATGCATACAAATATTTGCATGGAGTGGGAAAAGAACCCAGGAACTCTGGCTTAGCAGTCGATTGCTCTTCCGCTACGCCACAGAGGTTGTTTAAATCTATCCTTCACCTGATCGACATACGAGTACGTACACCTACCTATATCGACACTTACCAATTATTAATTATAGTCATTGAAAGTAGTATAGTGGTTTATAATTACATAAATGATTGAATTTATCTGCGTATATTCCGATCACCGATACTTCATGTCTATTCCATTGTGATTGCACAATTTATTAGTTGTTCAACACCTCATGCTGAACAATCCGAGTAGGTTACCGATATCTCCTATTAGATTTGAACTGAACAATAGAATATGTGCTTTATCTTCAAGCAATATAGTCAAATTTTGCATATGTTGGTATATAGTATAAATGTATACCACTTCATACCATAATGTACGAGGAAAAATGCCAAATCAGAAGCACTGACAATACACTAGCGCTTTTTAAATTTTCACTGGGTTTGTGTATTTTTGGATGATGATATTTGAAGCCTGTGTTATCGAACTGAAAGTTGATCATTAAATTTTATGCAATATTCGGATATCTACTGCAAGGTCTATTATGTGAAACTACGTCAGTACTATTCTCTATTCAATTATAAGTACTTAAAACTTCTAATTGAACCAATTCTTATCTAGCCTAGTCCTACATTAATCTAAAACAGAATTTAACATTAATGAAGAATAAGTTCCAGAAGTTCTGAGATATCTGTCTTGATAAAATTTGTGTATAGATACTCGCTTACCCTTTTTTTTTTTTTTTATCGTGCGGAAATCCCCATGGATACCACCCCCGTCGGCCATCGGGGGTGGTTATGTCGGGATCGAACCGACTAAAACCGCACGCCGTCTCGGGCCTTAGTAACCGGGGTGTAAGGTTACCCAATGGGCATATCCCTCGCACCCCAGCTGACCCCGGGCCATCTACGGTTTTAAGATGGCCCCCTCGACCCCCCGAAAGGGGGGGTGGGGCGAGCATCGCGCCACTTCGCTGACGGTGGGGTGTAGGGTGACAGGAGGCCGTCCTGTCACCCAACCGTCGGCGCGCAGACAATCAGCTCGCCTCCCGCTCGCCCCCCACTGTGCCATCTGCTAGTCAGAGGGACACGTGGAGAGCCTCGGAGCAGCCCTCTAGAGGGCCACTCCCACCCCGGCCGGATTGGCCGCAGGCAGCAGCGTCTCCCGTGGCGAGTGGGAGGCGCTGCTCGCCTCCGTTGCCCAGGTGCACCACGTGGAGGTTCCGGCCCGCACCCGATACTCGCTTACCTTGAACGTACCTTATTCGTAGCTTTGAAACTCTAGGACACGGATTGTTGAATTGAAGTACGACCGTGCTATAATATAAATTTAAAAAGAAATAAATGATTTCGAAAGTGTGAATCATTCATATCCTACCGCTTATACCCTTATAATATACTCAGTTATGCGTAAATTCAGATTCACCGCGTTGTAATCGTCACTGTGAGATGAATTCCCCTGACGTTGACTGATGATAGGCCACTGCCTTTATTGTTTATTTACGCTTGTTATGCACATACAGACAAATAAAAAGCCGTATATTCATTTTGGTAGTGAACATTGAAAATTTTATTTATTTATTTATTCTCTTATACAAAAGTACCTACACAAGATCCATTCTATATTCTGTATATTTATTAAATATGTATTACGCATTACAAATTACGACTTATATAGAAAAAAAGAAGTAACGTAATTAGCGCCTGTTCACGATACGGTTAATCAATCCAAATAAGGGGCAAATCATTTTATGCAGTCATTGTAAGTAGAGTCATTAAGTAGTCACATCAATTTACAATTTATACCAGTGCGTTACACTATTACGCACGTACGTTAAATTATTATAGAAATCGAACGTGCGTCACGTACCTAAATAAACGATAGTAGGTACTATTTCATTAAAAACACCAAAAGATCATATTTATTTTCATAATGCTCTAACATTGTTTAAGAAATTCATATTTGTGAACCAATGCAACAAGACATTAGTTGTAAACCGTACCCACAAAACGTGTTTCTATAAGAAAAATATGTTAGGATGATTTGAGAAAAGTAGACTACTTATATATAAAATGGAATGAGCTAAGAACAGAGAATAAATTAAATGCCATAGAATCAATGAGGAATTTCGAAATGAAGTGAGATTTCGAGAAATGAATACGGAATAATCCAATAATATTTTTCGACAATCATTAAAATAGGTAAAAATAAAAAACACCGTGACACAATTTCGTGATTTTTGTATATCTGATAATTCTCGTTATTTGTACAGTCGGCACCAAGTGTCTTTTATAAAAGACATTGAGAGTTTATTACCGAGTGACTGCTTTCTTCAGCGTTCCTTAGACGTTTTTAATGATCACGTATTTTGCAAATTTCTGTCTCTCTGACATTTGACCGAAAAATACTAACTGTAATAATAAAATTTGTAAAAGAAAATTATAAACCGTTTTATTCTTAAATTCGAACACTAAATTATAACTAAGTATGCCTAATTTATTTTTTATTGCTCAGTAACTAACCAGATCCGGCTTCGTAGTTTTAATTCTTAATAACACCAGCAGGTTGCATTGTAATGCTCCCCTGGGTTTAACCTATCCTATAATAATATCTGTGAAACTACAAACTATAAATTGACAACTTTGGCAGCGCATAAAGACAAATAAAGGGCTACAATAGTAGAATATTGTAGCTTATTGAATTGGCCCTGACAAGTCTATCACAACATATCGCTCAGCCCATGCTCAGCCTAATCGTTCTCTGCACTACTGGGTGTTTATAATATAATCAAGTATCAACTCAATCTGTATGTCAAGAGCACAAACCAAAGAACGCATAAACTTGCAGTTAACATGGTAACAAAAAATTGACAATAACTATCAATATGATTTCATCAATAAAAGCTAAGAAGTTGTAAATTTATACGAGTAATTTCAGTAGACTGATTGTTGACGCACTGCAACAGGATAGCAATTCAAAATTTCATCACAAAGGGGGTCACCTTGAAACGCATAAAAATGTATTAACATACTTTGACATAACAAGTTTTGCATAACTTTCAAAGTGTAGATAATTATGGTACTTATTACGAGTAAAGTTCAATAGAAACCTTGTAAACGTCATTTCAATAATACCTTAGATTTCAAACAAAGTGATAGTTATGTTTGAATCATACGTGCTGATTGATATCCAGTTGTCACAACATCAATTAATTCCATTACTTTATTCGAATTAATTTATTCGCTATTTGCATTTCACGCCCCATCGATATATCGCATTCATCGATCAAAATAAAGTGTCTACTTCATATCTGACGGTTAACATCACATCAATCCAAGAACATTAGAAATTTCCTTGTACTCATCAATCCATTAGATTAACGAAACCTGCCTCTAAAACTAAGGATTTGATGTGCTAAAGGGTTAATGAAATTGATGTCGCTTACCTACATACCACCAATTAATGAAGGTGAAACATGAACAAATAGAAACATTCATATGGTTGAGCCTTGGAAATTAATCGAGCTATAGACGTTGCTAACATAATAATTATTTGCAGTTAGTTAGAATGCAAAATCATTTTAACACGAATCGCCAAGATGGATTTTTTATCCCAAGGAAAGTTAAACTGTCTTGGAACCCACATCGAAATAAACAAGACGGAAATAGCATGAGTTAGAAATACTCGTACAATACTCGTAAATCTTGTTCCCTCCTTAGCAAAACTAGAGACAATAGACACAAATGGGCAAACTACATATTACAATAAATAAGCACCACGGACATAATATCGGTCCTAAGTGAGCTATTTAATTTGATTCCAATAAGGCTTATTAATAGAGTTATTCAGAATGAATGACTGTATTTGAACCTGGCTCATTCCATGAAGTTGATTTTTTGTGGTTAAACGCGCTAAACTCTGAAATTACCTTTTCAATTTGAAAAAATATTTTTACATACCTAATAGACCCGTTCTAAACCTATAGGCTTATTTTTTTATATAGGATAGGACTTATGCCTTTATACCTATACTAGCTGACCCACCCCGGCTTCGCCCGTAGCGTATTTCGAACCCCGATCTACCCTTTTTACCCAACTGCCGAAGAAAGGAGGGTAATGTTTTTCGAGACTATGTATGTATGTATGTATGTATGTATGTATGTCCATTTCTTTGTCACGGCCTACAGTACAGCCTAAACGGCTTGACGGATTTTGACAGACGAGGTATCATTTGATTCGTCGTGATTGTGTGAGTGACACCAGGAATATTAAAATTCCTGGAAAATCAAAATGGCGAACTAATGGCGCCAAAATGAAAATTTTGAAAATTTGTCTTGCACGCTTACAGCCGTCAAGCTGTTCACAGCTTGACGGATTTTGACGAAGCAAGGTGTTGTTTGATTTGTCGTGATTGTGTGACTGACATCAGGTTAAAATTTCTAGAAAATCAAAATGGCGGATTTTTGGAGCCACAAATATTTGATCGCGATGGATGCAAAAACTGCTGAACGGATTTCGATGCGGTTTTACTTGTTCACATTTATTATTATTGCGCTCTCTTGGGCAGTAGTGTGATGATATTCAGCCTATGACATTCAAGGATAATGTGGCTTTCTATTGATGAAACAATTTTTAAAATCGGTTCAGAAGTCTCGAGATTACCCCTTACAATTTGACAAATATACAAACACACAAACTTTACTTCTTTATAATATAGCATAGATTACGTTACAACAAAAAGAACTCGGGCACTAAGAAAAACATTGCGGACGGGCCATGGACGGGTGTTGTCAAAAATAGAACCGAAAACGGCAGGTGGGACATTGCTTGTCACCTTACACCCCGGCACCAGGAGATCCGAGATGGCGCGGCGGCGTGCGGTTTTAGTCGGTTCAACTTCGATATAACCCTTGCAATGATGATGCCATAACAAGCAATGCCCTTGACAACAAACTGACAAGACAACCAGTTATGAAGAGTAGGCAAATGTAAGTTCAGAATAATTATGTGATATGATTACCACCGCATAACAGACCAAACTTAACTTGGAACATTATTCGATATGGGCAGCAAAATCTTTAGTTAATTCATGACGATAGTCCACGCGACTGGTGCAGTGCATTGAACCCTCTACGCTGGTCGATAAATAAAGTTGCTTCTAGAGTGAGTAGCATACTGTTAGTCAGGTAGGTACCTAAATAATAAAGGTGGTAACATTTTTTTATAAAATTCACAAAATTATTGTCCCTAGTCAGGGAATACCATAACCTGAACTGGTTGATCATCAAAACTTGAAACTGGTACAATCTATTTATTAGCTTTAGCTTCCGCCCGCGGCTTCGCCCGCGTGGAGGTCGGTATCGCCACCAAGTTTACTTATAGTGTGAAGCTAGCTTCTAGCATGGTTTTAACATAATACCTAACAAAATTCAAATATGAGTCGTTAGATTACACGTTGTTACAGAAAGCATTGAAGAAATAAAGGTTCACTCCTCGTTCCCCGTAGGTAATAGCGTAATAATATGTAGCCTATGTGTTGACCCGACTTCTTAATAATATTCGTGCCATATTTGTAGTAAATTTTTGAGATTATCCCATACACATACACAGACTAACAGACAAACAGACAAAATTTCTAAAAACTATATTTTTAGCTTCGGTATCGATTGTACTCCAAGTATTCTTTAAAAAAAATTAAATGTGCAGTTTTGGCTTCCCTATCATTTTATTATATGTGTAGATGACATATTTACGATCAGTAAGTATGAAATAACTGATTAAATGTACGTATAAAGGACTTGGGACAAAAGTAGGTGTAGGCTTTAAGTATCATCAAATATAGTCATGGTAATGATAGTAAATTATAATGTACCTTTATCGGTAAATTGAAAATACGAATTTGTTTCAATTGTAACAAACCTATTTTGTTGGCGAGTACAAACTAAATCAATGATCACGTTTCTTGTATTTCCTTTTCAAATTGCAATAAGGTTACTTTACAATTTGTACGAAATGAAACACACTGTCGGTAAGTAATAAAGAGTGTCAACAGTACGATGAGCAATTAACCTCGCTTGCTCGTAAAGTTGACTGAGGAACTTCAAGTCCCCTACCAAATTTGCAAATTTTAGGTCCACTTTCCGGCTTTTCCTCCTTCCTTTCGCACGGTCTTGGGCATCTCAGACAGTGAGGCCATTGGCACATTCATGACATTTTCGTGGTCTACGACATAAAGTTTTTGAAATTAATCATTCTACCGGAGCCCGACGGAAGTGACGTGACCAGACATTTCTTACTCATGAGCTAGGTGGGCGCCGCTGTACTTTATCTACGTCTCTACGATGTCACCGAATTGAAGGCTGCCACGAATACCTCATGCGATCTTTAACACATACACTGCAGCAACGTGTGTTGTATCGCACCAACATGGCACCAACAACAGCTATGCTTCGTAGCCATGTCAAAGTACAAGCCTAATGATGGTTTTATAGACAGGTCCCTTACACTTAACCTATACTTTGGAGTCACAGAAGACGGCAGCTGCGCTACGTCACCTAGGTCCATGAAAAAATACGTTCCTTGACATCGCAATCAATTTCACCAGTTTTCACGTAATTCGTGAAATTGATACAGATCCCAGATACTCAACCAATTCCATGCACTCGAAGTCATTGCCAATGCGGAACAATTTTTGAAACACCGCTGCACGCATGGGACGCCATTCTGCTCTGTGGTCATAACGTCAGTTAGTTGTCACATAGCTGTGACCTGCTGACGATTCGGACACAAATTATACACGAAATATACGGCTTTTTCAACATTAGGTGGTCCTACCATACCGCTACATTTTTTTTATTTACTTAAAACCAATGTCGGTTTTTCATTTTCAACTTCACTAATTTACTATTTTTGAAGTTATGTTATAAAACGATTTAATTGCCTCTAGAATACACATCACGGTATACATAGGTCACAGCTGTTGATCCTGATATAAAGAACGTACCTATATCAATCGGCATTTACTCGTAGATAAGATTAACAGATGCAAAGAAATTACAAGTTGTTCAGATGCCTTAATGAACTACTCAAGTCATGTTAATTTTTATCATGTCATCAATATTTTTAAATTAACTTAACCTTGTTCATTTTTGTACAAAAAAGAGTAATTTGTATACTTAAATCGAAACCTTTGACGCTCGTCACGATCGAGGGCAAAGAAAATCGTGACTGAAGTAGGAGCTCTTGTAGATACCGCTAAGGGTTACTCCCTATACCTAACGGTTCTATTACTGCAGTATGTTTCTATGGTACATTAGTGAACTCGCGTACTTTAGTACTTCATCGGATACTAAGGTATTATACAAACATTGTTTCTACTACGCCTAAGATTGTGTTATTTATCATAACGTACGACACTTAAATAAGTAATTAAAAAATTGAATAAAGTAATCACTGATCTAACTAAAGTATGAATTTTTTTTTTTTTATAATCACTACATAGTATAAAACAAAGTCGCCTTTTCTGTCCCTATATCCCTATGTGCGCTTAAATCTTTAAAACTACGCAACGGATTTTGATGCGGTTTTTTCCAATAGATAGAGTGATTCAAGAGGAAGGTTTATATGTATAATACATGCATCATTTAATTTAGTATCAGCATTGCACCCGTGCGAAGCCGGGGCGGGTCGCTAGTATATTATATTATAGATATATCATCATTCTCTGAACCTTTTCCCAACTTTTATATTATAGATATATATTATATTTATAGGTATTATTTTATATTATATTATTATATTATATTATATATATTATATTATAAATATAAAAAAATATATATTATAAATAATGAATTATTTACGAGCAAGTTGTTTTCAAAAAAGAAAGAAGGTAAAGTGCCGGTCTTTATATTTCTACTATAATACACTGTATTCGTGGCTCTTTAGGTATTCATAGAAAGATTAGTGTACCTAGTAGTAGAAACTCAGCAATCCTAAGTTTAAATAGCGGTATAAGTCTCGGCGTGCGTCACTGTGTCTTGCAGGATATCTTGACGTAATATTATCAATATTTGGTGTACAGGTCTGAACCTAAGGATTTTTGTGAAAGTTATATAAATAGTAATTCAAAATGCCTGGTTCCCACTCCCCGAGGAGCTCAGGTTCCAGCAGGGATGGTGGTGGTACGAGTTCTGCAGAGGTAAGTCTCATCTTACCTCCATGGACGTATTTATGTTGTAGATAGAGAGGAGTAGATATTCGATGTTGTGCCATTATCATATTATTTGCCCAGATCCAACATTAGCTAGGTGTAGGTGTATATGGGTGCCGATTTAGTTGCACATGTTTTTAATAATATGATTCAAATAATAATATGTTAAGCATTGAATAAATAAAACTTAAAATTGTGATGTACCTACTTATAATTTGATGGTTACGTTCGTCGTTTGGAGAATAACAAACAAAATTTAAACGATATTCATTATGCAAAGAATAGATTGGCCTAGGAGAAAGAACTTTGCATTAGGCTTTCATTTCTTTGCTTTGTAAGTATTCTTAGTAGAATCGGCATCATGTATTACTTTCCAGCCTCATGTTAGATTTGAAAGAAGACTAAAATATTGCATGCAGTACGCATGTAAAATATTTTATCCTGCCATATTGCATGCATGTTATTTTAGGTAAAATAAGTACATTTTAAAATTACATGAAACTTAAAATACGAATCAAATGAACACACAATAATGTTCATTGTTCAATCTTTCAACTTTCTATGAATGAAAATGACATTACCTCTCTTTCTGAATTTGATCTCTCATTCTATACGTGACTTCACAATCACATATTGACATTGTAATGCCGGCACGGGTAGCACGGGGGCACATTGAGAGATCTTCGAGGTCTGAATCCGAAGACCTCTTATTAATCAACCTGCCAACTTGCCTGCGAGTCGGTACACTTGGTAAATGAAGCTCTAGCGTAGGGTTTAGGCTCATGGGCTTGGAGATCGAGCACGAATTAGTGGCAATACAATTACCAGCGTGCTGTACCAAACATGTAATTCAGTTTGCACATGTCACTTACGACTACACGTGTCTTTGATACAGGACAATAATATATGCCGGTTTCTTTATATCTAGATTGATGACATATACATAGACAGACTGATGTGTGTTAAAGCCCTACCTGGATTTTGTTTAATTGAAGTTTAGAATGAAATATCGTGTAAATGGGGCTTTAGTCTCGTTTGCATTCAGAGCTTGAACTTTAAGGCCCAAGGTCCTCTCAGGTACCTCCACGTGGCACACCCGGGCAACGGAGACGGATACCGGCAGAGGCGGAATTAGCCCTCTAAAGGGTTGCTCGTAGGCTCACCACGTGTCCCGCTGACTAGCAGAGGGCACAGTGGAGAGCAAGTGGGGGTGAGGGCTGGTTCTTTGAGCACAGACGAGAGAGGGGTGGACAGGACGGCCATCTGTCACCCTACACCCACCGTCTGCGCAGTGGTACAATGCTCGTCCCACCCGGGGTCAGCTGAGGTGTGAGGAAAATGCCTCTTGGATAATACTCACATCCCGGTAATTGGATACGCGTGCGGTTTTAGTCGGTTCGAATCCGAGATAACCACTCCCGCCCGATAGCCAACGGGGGGTGGTATCCGCGGGAATTGCCGCACAAAAAAGATCCTCTCTCCTACTTTATCTTGATTTGGCTCTCTTTATCTGATCTTGGCTTTGCGGAAATGACTATAGTCTGACCCTTACGACCCCGAGAGGAAAGTTCTTCAGACCTTCGTTAGATATTAGTAGGTGTATATTGGTGGAGCCCCATACACCCCATGACATTATATTTCTTCTGACATTTACAACTGCAAACCCTTTGTCTTTGGGCATTGTTCATATTTCATTCACGATAGTGAACACCGTTTATATCAAATCTAATTTTTTGTGTAGTAAAAATGTTTCAACCCTACCTTTTATCGCTCCGGCCTCGCTAACAAACATCAAACAACCGGTTGTTTACTAAACCTTATTATTTCCCCATTTACCAAATAACAATCGCGACTAGCAACTATATCCATACATAGTCAAAAGATAATGGTGGTCAGATTATTTATATTGTAATATTCCAGGACAGGAAACGTTATTAATAACAAGACAATATATCTAATTAATAACTCGGACATGAACGTATATAAATTACGGACAGAACGGACTGATGACGAGACTGTCACAAAAATAGTGTCGGTTAACGATTTGTGAGTGAAGTTTGGATTTGGTAAAAAGTGAAATTTTAATTGAAAAGTGATTCCTAGCTATTTTTCTCGCTGTCACTACGGTTTTTACACCTTTTCACTGTACACGTCTGCTGTATTTTTTTTCCCAGGTTAAACATGACTGCATCTAATGACGTTTGTAGCTTAGTGTGGCTGACTAGGGTGTGAGTGTATGCGTATAGTACCTATATATTATATGCAATTGAGCCGATAATAGTATCGTAAGTTGTGTTCTTCAACGCGGTTTTTTTTTCTTGGTTTTATACGTTCATGAACTTTCATGAATATTTTTAAGATTTTAAGAATTTGTTATTTAGAATTTTATTATATACTAGCTGTTGCCCGCGGCTCCGCTCGCGTGGACGTCGATTTTCGTGTTTTTTAACCCCCGACGGAAACCCGAACGGGGTGTTATAAGTTTGACGTGTGTGTGTGTGTGTGTGTGTTTGTAAGTCTGTCTGTGGCATCGTAGCTCCCAAACGGATGAACCGATTTTGATTCTGTTTCTTTTGTTTGAAAGATGGGTTGGGGGAGAGTGTTCTTAGCTATGTTTTATAAAAATCGGTTATGCCATTTCAAAGATATGGGGGGTGAAAGAGGTGATGAAAAATTTAATGTGTTCAAATATACTCGTGTTGGGTATCAAATGAAAGGTCATAACTTATAAATTACGATACCGCAAGTTTTATGAAAATCGGTTTAGCCATTTGAGAGATATGAGGCGTGGAATGTATTTCTAATTCTGTAACCACACTCCGCGCAATTCGCATTACAGTAGCGGCACGATATAATGGCCGGTTTGACACATTACAATAGTGATGTGAAATGTCAATTTACTCTCGATAAAAATATAATCAAATCTATAAGTTCTTATTGCAAGCAGTACAATACCTGATTCAAAAACTTTAGTAAAAAATATAAATTTTTACCTACTAAATACATTTGAATGGTCTTCGACTGGTTTTGCTCGTTTTTTTCTGTTTTAATGTGTGAAGTTTATTTTCTTCTGTGCCAGTCTCGCCAAATTTTTCTTTAGTTATCTATTCGTCTAACAGTTATAGGTAAAATTGACCTTCCATTTTGAGATTCACGATCGAAATGTTACGAAGGCGTACCTATAACGAACACACATGCCTGACTGTTTAGAACAGCTCTGCGTACGTTCGGCCATATCGACGAATTCCACAACAAAAGGCGTAAAAAGAGTAAGTTGAGGGCCACCATTATAATTATCACTGTTAGTGTATGTAATGGGGATCCCTTCCTGAGACTTTACCATCAGGCGAGATTTACCATTTAGCTTACTATCAGGCGAGGAGGTCTAAACAATATCGCAATCGCAGTGCACTCCTAGTTTGTACTTTTCGAAGCAACGTCAAGTCGAAACTGCTTTGTTTTGACGCAAGTTTGCCGGAGGTATTAATTGTGCTTGCCAGTGATCCTAGTGTCGATTATGTATATAGATTTTATTTAAGAAAAATTGAATTTCGAAAAACAAATACCGAGTTGTGTGAAATAGGTACACCAATAGGTAATTATAATCTTATAAAAATAAAAAATAAATGATCGTGGGACACTAATATACATTATATAATTCAGAAATCAATGTTATAAATAAATATTGTGTCCTAAAATTATACCTACATTCGATAAAATTTTATGACTTACTGTACGTCACTATTGACAATAAAGAACAGCAATTTGCTCTTTAAAATGTCACAATAATTACTACGAAACTTCATGAGCGGACAAACGTCAAACCGGCCATTATATCGTGCCGTAGGTATAGCTCTGAATAATTGTTGATAGACTATACGTATGTTGATATTAAATAATGAATAAGCTATTATACTTAAGTTACCCCTATAAAAAGCATGAAATAAAAAAATTAAATTAAAAATTTAAAAAACCCCCACTCACAAAAGAAGAACAATAAAAAACCTGTAAAAAGTAAAAAATAACTATTATATTATGACCTATCTACCCTAAGTATTGAACCTTTATTATTATTATAGGTAGCTATATTATTTACGTATTCATATTTTTAACTAACAGTTTGTCTCGTCGGGGACCGCTCACCTAATCATAACCTAATCGTACGTCTGTCTCGCAAGATCCAACTGTAGATGTTTTGCTAGAGCGGTCCCCCCGACGAGACAAACTGATAGTCAAAAATATGAATACGTAAATAATATAGCTACCTATAATAATAATAAAGGTTCAATACTTAGGGTAGATAGGTCATAATATAATAGTTATTTTTTACTTTTTACAGGTTTTTTATTGTTCTTCTTTTGTGAGTCGGAGGTTTTTTAAATTTTTAATTTACTATATCGACGATTCTAATCAGCAGATTGTGATCAAATATGCGTAAGATTTTGAATCTAACCAAGACCTTTTTAATTAAAAATAACCGCATCAAGATCTTGCTTAGACTAAAAATTTACCGTATGTTTGGTTGTAATTGGTTAAGTAGAACCGGAGATATGACCAAAAATGACCTAAAAACGAAGCGCGGGCGAAGCCACGGGTATCAGCTTGTATAAAAAGTAGCCTATATGTTGCCCAGAACTATGAACTATAATCGTACCAAGTTTGATCAAAATCCCTCCAGTAGTTTTTGATCCATGCGTGCACATACAGACAGACAAACAGACAGACAGACAGACAGAAAGAAAAAAAATATACTGATTGCATTTTTTGCACTAGTATTGATCACCAATCATCCCCCAATAGTTATTTTGTAAACATATTCAATGTACAGAATTGACCTCTCTACAGTTTTATTATAAGTACCTATAGATTTTTTTGAGATCTGGCAATCATTATCTACTGTCACTGACTGTACCTAACAAGTAATACAATGTAACAATACAATGCCGGCCATTATGCTCTGTGTTTCCGCCTCATTACTTGTGCCTTATCGCCGCACATTAAGGCACGTGGCCACTCATTATTCTAAATGTCAATTGGCTCATGAATGGTAACAACAGACTTTTTATTTGAAGAACATGGCCGTTAAAACCGCACATATAATTATTTGAAATGGTAGACTTCATTCAAAATATGTATTGTGACTGTGTTGTGACTAAAAAAATACCTTAAATTGGGCAGATAAATATTTCAATTTTAGAATACTATCCCACGAGTTTCCCCTTGTGAAGTAATGATCCTGTCCTCACGATGAACAGAAACCTTTTCCTTACATGAATTTAGGTTATTTACATAATAAATATGTGTTATGTCAGACTATAGTCGATCTGTGTCTTCAGAGAGATCCGTTCAGGAGTTTGGCAAAGAGACAAATTATTATAGTCTGAATGGATATGAAATTTCGACACAGAGATAGAGCCTGGCATAATACATCCAATTTTGACTTTAGTAACAAATATCCATACAAATACATCGTCACAAACCTCCACATCTATACATTTATAATAAATCTGTAACTGATCGGTGTCTGTACATGGAAAATATATGAGAAAAAAATTATTAGGGGACTTTATGAATGTAATAGATGCCAAAACAATGATTTTAAGAATTTTTGTCTGTTTTTCTCTTTGTCTGTTGGTCTGTTTGTCGGATTTTAGTGCGCGCTTGGATCAAAAACTACTGGAGGGATTTTGATCAAACTTGGCACAATTATAGTTCATAGTTCTCGGCAACATATAAGCTACTTTTATACAAGCTGATACCCGTGGCTTCGCCCGCGCTTCGCTTTTAGGTCGTTTTTGATCATATCTCCGGTTCAATTACAACCAAACATACGGTAAATATAATGACCATCCACCCTCCCCACATAGCATTAAAGATAAACAAATTGAAGAAGCACCCTCTGTCTCCCTATTATCTTTTCGGAGCTTACATAATACTTGAATGACGCTTGTTTGCTACCTTATAGAGTCATATAAAAAACCACTATCATAAGTGCGACATCAATTTATAGTCGCGGCACGATATGATGGCCGTTTTGACGTTTGTCCGCTCATGAAGTTACGTATTAATTATTGTTACATTTGAATGATCAAATTGCTGTTCTTCATTGCCAATAGTGACGTGAAGTTAGTCATAAAATTTATCGAATGTATAATTTGAAAACACAACATTTATTTATTACATTTATCACTAAACTATCTGTGTTAAGGTCCCGCGAACATTTATTTTTATTTTTATAAGATTATAATTATTAGTGTACTTATTTACCACACAACTCGGTATTTGTTTTTAGAAATGTGAAAATAGATAATATTTTAGAAAACGAACCTATAAATGATTATTGTTTATTGAAATGAAGTTCAAAAAATATTGTTATGAATTAATGTAGATGATATCAGTGACGAGAGTGACAATAGCAGTATGGACACCGATTACCTAATAGTTTGTATGGACGAATCTGATTAAATTATGGGCTTTTACGGCATCTTTTTTTGTCTCTTTTTAGATTATTTTGATTCTTGTGTGCATATGAAGTAATATATATACTCATTTTCATTCCAATATTCAGTTCGTTCAAATATATTGAGTAAACATTTATATTTTTTTATTACAATTTTTTAATCAGTTACTGCTTGGAATAAAAACTTATAGAGTTGATTATATTTTTATCGAGAATAAATTGACATTTCACATCACTATTGTAATGTGTCAAAACGGCCATCATATCGTGCCGCTACTATAAGTACTTTAGTCGCTACAAGAGTAGCTAAGCATTGGCAAAAGCAAAAGACATTCATAATTTGCAGCTACGACTGGTTACGGCGTAGCTAATGCTACGTTATAGCTACGAATTATTTAAAGTGCTGCTTTCAATTGCAATCATTCGAGTTTTAAAATATAACTTCAAGTCCTGTACAAATAATTTATATAAAAAGACTTGTCTTTAGCTCATTAATTTAGCCTATGCAGCGTGGTGTTTGACTACTACGATTTCGTTCGGTTCGATTCTTGTTCAATGTAATTTTTTGTTTGTATGTTTCTGAGTGCTAAACTAGATTTAGAAGTACCTATATAAGAGACATTTATGTTCCACTGCTGGGCACGGGTCTCTTCTCCTCTAACGAGAGAGCTGAGAGGGTTTAGACCTTAATCCACACACGCTGGCCTAATGCGGGTTGGTGGATCTGACATGTCCTTAGAATTTCTTCTAGGACATGTGGGTTTCCTCACGATGTTTTTCCCTCACCGTCAGCAGATGGTAAATCATGTGATTAGCACATATAAATTCCACAAAGTGAAATTCACATTGGCACTGTCCGGCTGGATTCGAACTCGATACCTCTGAGTAGAGGCCGCGTCCTTACCCATTCAGCTACCATCGCTCTACCATAGCTTGTCTTTAGTCTTTGTGAAATTCGTTTGTAATATTTAAAAATATATGAGTTATTAACTTAAAATCAGATTATAAAATGTCGAAATATTGTCATCAGTTCTCACCTTTCGCAATTCAATATTATGCAAAATGGTATTTCATATTGTGAACAAGCAAAGTTGTCAAAATATCAGTTCAACTTGTTCAACTTCAGACTAGGTTCGAAGTTTATCAGACAATTTTATCACCTAACGCATTTTTAAAACAAAATTAAAATTAAAAAGAATTTCCCAGTTGTCTAATGACATTTATAATTTAAACTTTACAGATTTTTACTTATGGTAGCTAAGTTTTCATACCTCTTGAATATTCCTTAAACAAGACCTATGTAAGTAACATCTTACTGAAAAGTGGCGTAAAATGCGACGCGAGCATTACAACGTACTTAGTCAGAGATCTGCGTCGGCGTTGCTTCTACACATAAATATACGTATATAGACTTATGCGGATAAACTTATGCGGTAGATAAGATCACAGCCTACCTAACAAGAAACGGTTCCCGCAACCTATGGACATGGGCAACATATCGGACGTCACACTCGCATTGCCAACCCTTTTAATGCCTTTAACAAACTCGCTATTGTAGTCACATCTACTGTAATGGCAGAAGACTCATTTCACAACTTGAGCGTGCGCGGAATGTTGTTCCTTTCATATCTCAATATGCGCACCGTTTCTGGTTGCAAATTAGTGCTGAATGTACAAAGATCTTCGGAGTCCAGGTCGACCTCATCTACTAGCTGGTACACCTACTGCATAACTGATGAGACTCTAACGCAGGCTTTCCTCTCGGGGTTACGAGTTTAGACAGGAGTCGGTGGACGGCAACGCTTGGACTTTATAGTACGAGGTCCGTTCTCCTGCTTTTACACGTACTTGATTTAGCTTATCTTAGCTTTTACGGGAGTGACTATCGTCTAACTTAGACAGAAAAGTTTACGGTGATGACAATAACAGTGTTGGCTAAAATGTTCGTGCACTGTTAAAGTGCACAAAACATTTAAATAAAATATCATTCTTGCTTATTTTTAGAATTCCCCCGTCATAAAAATCCTATCTTTTCTTGTGAAATACAGGTTCGAGTGTCGATTGGGAGTCCCTACGTTATGAAAGTGTGTTCATTCAAAGACCGAAATAAGTGAAGAAATGCTTTATCTACCTGTTTTCATAAATGCATTTAAAGTAACACCTGATTTCTTTGGGAATGCAACGTCTTTCCAATTGCAATCCTAACATACGCCTTTCAATACTACTTTCATAATGTGCTTTTATACATCATACACGTCAGTTGTCTATCACTATTCTCATATCTACCAAATATACAGCCATATTGGAGGAGTACGACCACAAACATGAGGTTTTTATGCTAGCTCTTTTAACCAAAATGAATAACTTGCTGTTATCACAGAATAAACCTTCGTGATATGAGAAGTGGTTTGGCTTCCCTAAAACACTTGAGCGTTAAATTCAGTCATAACTGTTTATATGAAAAATCTGAGTGGCAGTTTTAACAAGGTCCTTGATATTAAATAACTTTGGAAGGATCCGCAGCGCTTTTGACGACAAAAAAGCGTAGAGATGAGAAATTTTTCTAAGAGCCGAAGTGTTGCGCCAGTTTTTTCAATTACTCAATACCTCAAATGTATTTTGGCACACAGGAATTCACAAATTTTCAATATTTTTTACAACTCTTAAATTTTTAATCAATAAAAAATATTGTCGAATGTTTAAACGGGCTTGAGTAAATTAGATTTTGTACTAATACTAGAATGAAGTTCGTAGAAATCTAAAAGCCACTTTCAAAATTAAATATTACGAATATTAATTTTTGCAAAAAGAATGCTGCGAAATAAGACGAATATAAGACGTAATAATAATATTCTGAAGATTTTCTGCTAGCCGACTCTGAATAACCATTATACTGAATCCAAAGAAATAAACTTATAGTAGCATAATTTGTGAGCAGTTTGTGAATTGTATGACCCATTCAATATGAAATGGTCTTGAAATGGTATCGATTCGAAAAATAAACGCCCAAATATATTACTTTATTGAAAAAATCATCGTCCATTTTTTAATTATGTACATGACGTGTGGAGATGTCAAATAATGGTCAGTCCGACATAACCTGCCCCGCTGGCCGCGGGGTGGGTATCCATGAGGATTTCCGCACGAAAAAAAAAAAAAAGGGAGAATAAGCAAAGCTGATTTTTTTATCGTAAAGGTTTTCTTTGTTTGGAAAAAGACATCCATATAAGTATTTTGATGTAGTAACAGACAATACAAAAGACGGACCTTTGTTGAGGACACGTTTACGGGCGGCTGCTTATTTGACTCAAAATATACGTGAAACTGGACTAATTTCAAACAGATTGTTTCCAAGTTTTGATTATTTTCAAGTGAAGATTATTTTCTACAAACTTTATCATAAAGTCGGCACCACCCGCTGATTGACGGAGGGACTCCTAGCTTCAAGGTGCAAACTTTGGTTGCAGCCAGTATTGGCACTCTGATGGGGAAGAAGAACTTAAGATTAACGAACGTATGTAAAATATAAGTAGGTGAACGCAAATTATTAAGTTTAGTAAATGAAGAAAGGAAAAGCACTGACTTTTTCTTTAGTTAAAATAGTATATAACTGTATTGAGGAATTATATCGAAAAATATAAAACTACTACAGTATACTCGCTAATAAATTTTTCACGGACAGTGAAACACAATTTTATTTATTCAATATGTTGTATCATATAACACAGGCTGCAAACACACTGACTCGGTACCTGTCCGGAAGTCGCTGTGATTGCCAAAGCACACGGGACCTTGGTAGCCGTAACATACGCCGCAAAGTCCACATTGTCCACTGCCCCATATGTAGCGCGTGACCAAACTGTCTGCACCATATTCTTGTTTATCATACTTCGTAAGTACACTAAACTTAGCGTGACATACTGGCGTGATTGAAAGATGACCTAGAAAGGGACCATACATATATATACCAAGTAATAAATAGACATCAATATTTTTATAAATATTTTAATTAGATCCTAAATGGTCTTATTTAAATAAGGCCTGGGCTGCGGGTTGTGTGAACCCCATAGATGCACCTGCGGTTCTATGGTGGCGGACGACGGCCATCACGCACTGAGTTGTTGTAGAAGTGCGGGTAGGTTTCCGCGCCACCATGCTCTCAACGATATACCCATGCCTATTAGAACCACCTGGCCTCAGCAGATCCGACGGCAAAAGGCCGGACGGTATGACTCTGGTGCCATGGAAAAATGGTAGGTGCCTCCTGTGGGATGCCACGTGTGTCAGCACGGTCGCACCCAGTCACCTGAGCCGTACTGCCCGGTCTCCGGCAGCTGCTGCCGAGGACGCAGCGAATAAAAAACGGGAGAAATACGCTGCATTGACAGGGCAATATATATGTTCGCTCCCTTTGCGGTCGAGACAATGGGTAGTTGGGGCACCGATGCCAAAAAACTAGTTGGCGAATTGGGGCGCAGGTTGAGGGAAAAAACGGGTGACTCCCGCTCCGGCTCGTACCTGGGGCAACGGTTGGCCATAGCAATTCAACGGGGCAATGCCGCCAGCGTTATGGGCACCTTTGCACCAGGTACGATGAGGGGCGGGTTAATAGATTAGACTTTTTTTTTTTTGGACTGTAAAAACTATAATTTTGAGAAATAAAGATTTAGGATCGAATTAAAATATTTATATGATACATTAAAATTTTATTTGATATTTGAAATGATACATTATAATTAACCTATAATGTATCATTTTATAAACGCTTTCTGAAATATATTCAGTCCTGACGTGATTATGAAAAGAAGAATCAACACAATTAATGGTTCAAGTACATTTTTTTATGCAGTGAAGGCTCGTTTGCACAGTTTGCGCTTGTTGAACAGGACATCCCTGTTCGCAGTAGAAGTAGTTTGCGAAAGCCAAATAAACAGTTAGCTTAAGCTACGTTTTGACCGACCACGAAGGCCTAAATATATCTGCACACTTTATTGTGAATAAGCTAGGATTTACATTTTGATCCTGTAACATACAGGATTTTGTTTTGGTCAAGTTTTATTTTTAGAACACTCAAGCTGATATAAATTTCTTCAGATGCGATTTACGTTTCTTTCCGATTTCCCAATGATCCCAAGTGTTATGTAGATTAAGTTTATCGTTAAATATTGACGAGTATTAAAATGTGGCCCGTTGTTTTTTTTTTCTTTGCGCTTTAAGAAGATATATGGCTTGCGTACTTTTTATGAGTCGTTTGTAATCTATGTATTCAGTAGTACAATATACCTAACAGATTTTATAATAATTTGTTAGTAGATATTATAAGTTCTAATGATATTATTATAAATGTTGATAAATCGATTAAATAAAACCGTCATTTTATTTTTCTGACAAAGTTAAAAATCAAATTTAAAACAACAAATTGAACTTCATATAGGTATTATTTTGCCTACTGTCTTTGCAACACTTATTAATTGAAATAAAAACGGAGAAAACAAAAAGGTTTACGTGTAGCAAGTCTGTACTTATAAATTTTTATGGGAACGTAAGTCATCAGTCTGTTAAAAATTGTTAGAAAAATTGACATCTTACCTCTTGATTTACGAATCTCAATTCATGGTGGAACTACACTTTGCTATTCGCTATATGCTATTCGCCTATATTGTATTCGAGGAAATTGACTAAGGCGAATATTCGTGCGAATAAAGCAAATATACACGAATAAGCCTTGCTCACCTCGATATAGATACGTAAACAAAGGCGAATAGCGAAGTGTGGTTCCACCATTATATATAGAAGCAGGTCGAAGTTCATTAGTGTTTCATGGCGTCAATGAATAAAGTTTGAATTTGAATTCATCATAAATCATTCTCATATTTGCCAACAGATCGTAGAAGTTATATACTAAGTACCTATGTAATATCGAAATAACCCTTTTGACTTATTCCTTAGGCGTGCAAGGAGCTGACGGCACACCTCGAAGAGTTCCAACGAGAAGGCGTGCCTACCTTGCAAGGGTTTCAGATGGCAGCGATTGCCGAAAAAGCCTTTGCATTTCTATATTGGGCAGGGAAACCGGAGAACTTGGAAGATTTTTACGATTGGAAACGTGAGTACTTAGATATACATGTCTAATTCTACTATCCTACTAATATTGTAAATGGAAAAGGTTTGAAGATGTCCGAATGAATGGATATTTGTTAATCCTATAGTCCCGGGGCCTTTAAGCGGGGCGTGAAAAAGCATTTGATGAGGCCGTCAAGCTGAGGGCCGCCACTGTAGCACTACCGGTGTATGTGGTGGTGGCCCCAGTCCTGAGACTTTGCCTTTCGCTTACCATCAGGCGAGGTGGAGTCATTTTGACGTGTCCTATATAAAAAAAAAAAAAAAAATCTTTCATGCAAAAACGGCTGAAGAGATCTGTACGGAACTCGAACAGATGGATTTTAGTCTAAAAATACACATAGGCTAGTTTTTACGAGCCGTGAGTAGCAGCAATTGGGTTTCAAAACCCTTTGAGAGAAGCAAACCTTGATACTTAGCTTCCCGCAAGGAAGATAGTACAATATGTAGATTCCGGTACATAGGCTGTGCTTAAAAGAGCTCGTTATTATTTAATGGTCGGTCACATTTGCCGAAAATAACTACTTCACAAAGAATCCCTAACTTTTAAGGGTTGTATTTGTACAGTGTCTTCGCATTATGAATACTGTTGACAAGGAATATCTTTTCATATTGTCATACTTCATCCTTTATTAAAGGACATCACAGGCTTATAATATCACATAGGTATATCAGCTCTGTCTTACAAATGAAATATTGAGTAGATTAAGCACGTAACTGTAAACCGTAAATTGAAATATTGTGAACACATATTATATATATTTTTAAATATATTTTTAAAGTTCGGCCGTTTCGTAGTTAACTAGAAAGGCGACTCCAACTGAATACAAGTATTTATCACAAGATGTTGTGTTGTAACCAATACAGCGATCATATATTTATTCATGTCTCACGGAAAGCATAGCATGGTGGGTACCTCAAAATCTAATCAACTAAAACCTCACATGTTCCGTCACAAAAATGTATGGTCAGAGGGGTAAATGTGTGTCGTTATGGAATCATTTCCTCCTTTGCCAACGTTGTCCCAATTGCCGTAGAGGACTTTTAAACTTCAAAGTGCAAGCTTTGGATGCCATCGGAATAATGATAATGTCTCCAAGAATTATATTCTTATACATTCTCATACCCACGAGACAAGACGTCTCGTGGGTATGAGATAACCCAAAGAAACAGCCATATTCTGAACTTCACTGAGAATTTTTAACATAAAACTACTTTGTTATTTAAACCGTCTCATGCACAATAATTGCACTCATTACTGACGCGCTTTTAATATACTGACTAAGTACTTACCTTACTTTTCGGGACATAGGTATGTACCACAGAACAAAGAAAAATCCTTAGGACTAGAAATCGTATGGGGGCGTGTTTGTGTCGCCAAAAACCTAAGTGTAATTGCATTTACCTCACACATATACACTTGTGTATGTGCACAACGCAGGCTAAAATAATCAAAAAACAAGTTTATGCGATTGATTTTAAGGTTTATTTTCCTATAAGTTTTCACGAAATATTTACTTCAATATTCTAGAAGTTTCTATACCTGTCCAATTCAGGATGCTAAATGATAATTTTGACAGTTCACGTCTATGAAGTATCGTATTATTATATACAAAATAATACCTCTAAAATTATCGTAGCACATTGACAAGTACCGCCCACTTTTCATAGTGAAGCGTCTAGCAAGAATTCAGCACAATTGACTATGACACACAGGAATCGAATGAATCGAACTTAAATTAATTTATTGAAATTTTTAAGTACTTATCTACTACAATTTTTTGTAATATAGCTAATAATAATGTAATATAATAATAAAAGTGGCTAAGTATAATGCAAGACATAATTACGGTAGGTACCATAAAACTTCTCTTTTATCATTCTGAAATGTTACCTAAAATAATAAAAAAATAAATGCTTTTGTGTTTTTATAACTATCGATTCCATATTCTACGGGAACGATAATCGAAAATCGATTAGATTCATTTTCGATTATACTATATGGGGTACACTACTTAGAGCTGTCAAAATTATCATTTTAGGTAAGTTTGTGAAAAATGTACGACAGAATGTGGTGTCCGTATTTTGAGTTAAGTTAATTTCATCCTTACCATTGTTATATTTAAGGACTGATTTGCAATACAATACAATTTTAGACATCTATTGGTGAAAAGCAAAACTATAATGTACATTGATTTTGCTATTGACCGCTAGATGGGGTATTATTGGGATAAATAAATGTGTGCTCTATTCCAACGTGGCTTAAACATAATTTTGTTGTATATTACTTTAAAATGGGGGCAGATTTGATGGTACTCTGTAAGCATCATTGAAGTTTATACCTTGTCAAAACGTACTTTAAATTCATTTTCAGTAAAATAAGGTGTGTAGTTCTGCTCTTCTTATATTTTAAGGTAAAATGTATGCAACCAATAAGACGTCCTATAAGTCTGTGTGAGTGTATTTTTTGGCGACAGCTATTCCTTTGTATTTTTACTTAATTACTACTTCTATGGTTTTTTAATGTTCTGTGGTATGTACCAACCGACACAGGTATGCGTGACAGCCCGGAACGGATAGTTTTACCCCAGCTTTACCCTCTCCCTGGACACAGCGGTAAAACTTTTTGTAATCGATTACTAAATATTGCAACTAAATCACGACGGTGTTGTCAACCACTTTAAACTTGTATTTGATGGCCAGTAGGTTTGATAATGACAAGCACTATTTGAAAGGTATTTATTACTTTTACAAAACGGAGCCGTCACGGAGCGCCTGGTAGATTTGAAACAATTTTGGTTTAGAAAATATGCATCAAAGCTATAAAGTTTATTGAAGGAAATAAACATAGTAGCATAAGCACGAACTATGGCATAATTTAATTTTATAGCATGATCAAAAACTATAACACTAGGTATCAAAAATTATCTTCACTTTGGAGCTCAGGTTACCCCTTCTTGTCATAATTTAGTTTATTATCGCATGTAAAAAACATTATTCTTCATTCAAAAACACAATGTTACTTAATTGAATTTCAAGTTTCAAACATTCAAATGAACCGAGTAGAATGGAGTTGCAGAGTTGCGACCAGCAGACAACCGAACCAGTCATATAATTATGTTTCAAATCAAAACTCAGTGTTAGCCCTTTTCCGTGGCCGAATTTACCAAACTAATATATTTTACGATCGCTTAATACGAACAACTCTACATCAGTATAAACATTTCAAATATACACTACGTAGGCATGTTTTATGAAGAGACAGCAGCTGCGGCCGATCTCATCTGATCCTATTACACGTGCTTACACGTGATACTATATACTTAGATTATTAATATGATAATTCAAAGTCCTGACTGACCTAGAGACAACGCACAGCCCAAACCGCTGGTCGTAGAGACTTGAAATTTGATGGATGTGTTCGTTTTGATGCGTAGAGGTGTACTAAGAAAGGAATTTTTGAAATTCGAACCCTAAAGCCCTAAAAAGGGCTAAAAACGTGCTTTTGCCAGAACTCAAGAACGGCTGAACAGATTTTCATGATCTATGATTTTTTGGATTTGTCTCCGCCTCGAATAGCATATAACATAATTAAAAATATATGATTCATTCAGGAAATTTAGTAATAAAAAGATAATTAGATGTTGCAAACGTTTTTATCGCCATCTATAATAGTTGTCATAGCAACAGGAACTAAAATTGACTTTGTCTAAATTTTCATAGAGTAATATCCTTTACTTCTTTTTCCTCAAAAGTAAATAGAATGTATTATACTCAACACAATATAAAAGGCCCGTTTTGACGTTTGTTCTCGTGGCGTAACTAGTTATGTAGGTACCTATACGATTCGGTATTCGATACTCAGGATGAATCGAATCCCGTTTGCATGGGGATTTAATCGATTTGAATATGTATGTAAACTGCATTGGATTAAAGTTCTGATTAGAAAAAATTGCTTAACCTTTGATTTTGTAGGTATTTTAAAACAATACAATGTTATTAAAGGTCAATTTACTTATATTTAATATTTTTTTCACAATAACATTTACTCAATCACAAAAACAACAAGAATAATTAAATCAGTCTTCAGAATCTAAACACAAGTATTAAAATAAATAAAAATAAAAGTGCGCGTCGGGCTTGAAAAAAAATATCTCACTCGATATTTTCTTTCCTTAACTGATTATTAATAGTCTGTGGACTACATGAAAAAATCGTTATGCACAGCACTTAGCCGAGTGGGCGGTACCTGTCAATGAACAATGTAATTATCTTTAGAACATTTCAATTGATGAAAAATTAAGAACTTCATGGGCACGAACTGTCAAAGTGGGCCTTTTATTTTGTGACAACTATAATTTTTAGGGTTCTGTGCCTGATTAGGAAAAAAAACTTATCTCTTCGTTATCCGTCTGCCTGTCTGTCAAGACCTCTTTCTTAAGAACACGTAGAGGCATCAAGTTGAATTAGATAAAAGGAATGTTACGGATAATGCTTGACATTACACGAAGCGTAATATCCAAACTGTGGTCTCACTATCGACTAATCGGTGGCTTGACCTACCATCTCCTGGCCTGCACTCATAGAGGACGGAGGTCGTTAAGTTACCTTCGGCGACGTTAGTGAGTCACCTGCACCGCAATCAGAGAGTTTTAGGAAGCCGTACCTTATTTTTCGTGCGGAAATTCCCACGAATCTCTCCCCTCCTCTGGCCAGTAGGGACTTGACCGACTAAAGTCGAACTCCATCTTGGGTCTACAGACGCCGAAGTTTAAGGTAACCCTTGACCCTGAGCTATCCAAGGCTTACTTATGGGCATGGCTGTTTTGGTGAGTTCCTGCATTGCGTAGGCAGGGTGCTGACATTTGAATGCCACCATTGCTGGGGCTGATCCGTGGGCATACCACCTCTTCATACACTGGTAGAGTCTCCAGAGTGGATAGAGTGGCACCATGTCCTAGAAGCAGACGTCGGCGTGGGGTAAGCCTCATGGTGAGGTCCCTGGTGCCGACCATGGTCACCATAGAGAGTATGTGGAATGCCACCGCTTTTTTTGCGAGGCAGTAATGCGCACAGAAGTGGTGGTGGAAAAGCTACCGGAGAGATCTAGCACTCCCCCGTGCCGATGAAGGCGCACCGGACGGCGTAGTTCGCAGAACCATCTCGGTCCTCCATGAATGCGGGCCTAGGGTGACGGTCGAGGCTAACCGTTACCCTAGCAGAAGCAGACCCAGGGTGGCAGGGTGTTATATTTCCACGCGCGCTTTTTTATAGAGATGGGGGATTTAGATTCCTAATAACACGTCGAGGTCGCCAGTGCTGGTGGCCGGAACCGGTTGGGGTTTCTGGGATATCCTTTCTAGGACTCACCAGATTCCTCGAGCACACAGGCATTGGTAGGACTCCGACATACCAACCTCTCCGTTGGCTCCGTTGAGGTGAAGCCCGACGGGTATTTTGCGCACGGAAAAAAGGGGTATTTCCCTTTGGGCTAGAATCCAGATATTTTGCAGAAAGTAAATTCTTATAGCAAGGGAAAAGTTCGGAAAGCATAAATATTAGCTACTTCACCAAAAAAAAAATGTATGTCTGTCATTCAAGACAAGAAGCACTGCAACAAAGTTAAGATCGCCCCCTTTTTTTGTCGTGCGGAAATCTGCCTCAACCCAATTTTGTACGAAACCCTGCGTGCACGAGCCCAATCACTTGACCGGTATTTATTAGTATATCCTCTTTCTTTACTTTCATGAACTTCTTGAATGTTAAATCAGTTTGTCAAATGTCAATGTCTGTAGCAAGATTTTAGTAATAAAAAAATCAGATTTTCGGAAATAAATAATGTTCACTAATTTGAAATAGTGCATCGAATGTGAAAGTGCAATGTAACTATGATGAAAGGGTTTTTCAAAGCGCCTCTTCCGAGTCACACATACTTTGGCTAGAGCAGCTATCTAATCCCCATAAAATCTAGAAGACAATGAAAAAGGATAATGATGGTAAATTGGTAAATAAACGGGCTTTGGCCGCGATGCATGTCACTGTACTTTGAAGGGTTTGATAGAACTTGAGATGAAATGAATACGTTTAGCTGCAACCACTGATTGCGAAGGAATAGACATTGAAAGTTAGTACGGGTAGTCCCTCAGCTTAAAAAAGACTTATTATAGAATCGCTGAAAGAATGCGTTCCTGACAGGTTGTGAGCGAACGGGCGATGTAACTTTGAACTGGTGTATAATTTACGGCAAAATTTTAAATATCGTTTATTGACCTTATTAACGACTGATAACATTAAAAATTTAATTATTGTGCCAATTTACAATACACAGATTAATTTTGGGCTAAAATGATTAACAATTAATTAATTAAAAAGATAAAATCAATAGTTTTTAAAAGTCATACCATGTCAAACTGCGCTTTTTAAGGTTATGTCAAATGTTCGCTTTCATAGTGATGAGACAAAATAACAAGGCAATTGTAACCGCATATTTTAGTAATCTTAATAATAATAATCTGTTGGTTGAAAAACATAAAATAACGTTATAATTTTATAATAATTATGTAATCTTGTAATAAGCACCTACCCAAGCTAATAGAAAGAATGAATCATATTTTTATAATGAATGAAATGAATATGATTTTTTTATTATTATTTCAGGTAATAACCCTTCATTACAATTAATTTATACTTATAATAAATCTGTAGAAGTGAAAATTCTGTACATTGAAAATATCAAAAAAATAAGTATCAGGGGGTGTTACTAGACCGACACCGATGTGACATGTGATTAAAAAAATTTTTGTCTGTCTGTCTGTCTGTCTGTCTGTTTGTTCAGGCATCACGCAAAAACTGCCGGTTCGATTACGATGAAACTTGGTATAATTATTCTTCAATATCCTGGGCAGCACACTGGGTACTTTTTATCCCGGAAAAGTACATACAATAAAAAACAAACTTAATTTTGCGGTTCGATCCCTAGACTCGATTACTGTACCAACCGCAAACAATAAGTTTGTCGTAGGTTACGTCACCCGCGGTGGAGTTCACTAGACGCTGCTGCGTGCGCTGCGGCCAATCCGGCCGGGGTGGGAGTGGCCCTCTAGAGGGCTGCTCCGAGGCTCCCTATGACTAGCAGAGGATACAGTGGGTAGCAAGCGGGGGGCAAGCTGATTGTCTACGCGCCGACGATGGTTGGGTGACAGGACGGTCGCCTGTCACCCTACACCCCGGTACGTCGGTGATCGGTGAAGTGGCGCGATGCACGGGAGGTCAAGGGGGCCATCTTAAAACCGTAGATGGCCCAGGGTCAACTGGGAAGCGCGGGATACGCTCTAAGTAATCTTACAATTGAAGACTTGAGACGGCGGCGTGCGGTTTTTATGAGGTCCGAGCTGACTCGAAGTCTCACGCACGCTGTCAGTATCGGGAGTAGTTAAGTCTGAACTTAATACCCCTGATAGCTGACGGGGTGGTACCCGAAGGAACTTTCGCACGAAAAAAGGAATTTGAAACGGAATTCGATATTCACGCGGGCGGAGCCGCGGGCAACAGCTAGTAATTACATAAAATTAAATAAGAATGAAACAAAATTAATAATTAAAAATTGGAAAAACAAATAGGGCAGATAGATAGCCAAATTAGAATAAAATTAAAATTAAAATGAAATCAAGTTGTCACAATTGCTGACTGTGATTATTATTATGTTATTGTAAGTTGGGAACAGGTTTGGAGAACGGTTCTAGGTACAAGTTATTTATTGTACATAACTAGTCATGACGAATTGACATGTGTCAGGAACGCATAGTCTCAGCGGCCAAACTATAGTGGCGATAGCCAACATTCACGCGGGCGGAGCCGCGCACGGGTACGCTAGTACTTATATATACGTAATTATATATTATATGCTTTTACATTACAGTATACGATTTATAGTATTTTTTTTTTTTTTGTTTATTTATATTTTGTTTTTTATTTATAGTATTTTTATATACGATCTGGGTATCTGCAAAACTTAGGCTCAGGCTAACCGTATCTGCTGGCCAGTGCTCTTGCTAATTGACGGACAAAACTCTGACGTAGGCTCTCTTCGTGGAGGTAGGAGATCAGACGACAGGCGCTCCCCTGTACGGGTAAGTCATGATATTAATAATAATGTGATGGTGGGTCAGTTGATACGATTTGGAAGTTGTACACTAAATATTCTTTTACTACTCACGTTACACCTATTTATTATTTGAAAATGATGAGCAAAATATACAAAGAAATCGGGCTATTAGCGAATGCCCGGAAATACCGCGCCTCCTGACCCCTTCACACTTCGACCGCCAGACGAACGTTTATTGTTTAAGATGACTAATAACCATAATAATTGGAAATTATCTGAGTAATTACGTCGCAGGGTATAAAGACGAGAAACTTTGCTGGAGAAAATACACAGAAGAGTAAACACCTAATAAGCGGTAACTTTTTGACACACAAATTGATTCAATATATCTTTCAGGATAACAAAAGTTTCGGGTGTGATTTAATTAGAATGTATCTTCAAAACCGAGCAGGGCTGTATAAACCAAGGGGTGAAGTGAAAAGTACATTCAAAAGTCACCAGATTTTGCCTATCATGATTTGGCAGCAGCGTTGGGTAAATAGAGCTTGACCGTGACCTTCGCGGCCCAGGCCAATCCGGTGAGGTTTTCCTGGGCCTACTAGTGAGTTAGCCGGTAGACCTGCTAACTGACGGACGAGGCTCAGGCGCAGGCTTTCCTCTCGGTGTTGGGAAGTCTGACCACAGTTGCTGTAAAAGCCGAAATAAACCACGTAATAGAGTTGTGGAAGAGTGAACCCCGGGCTTAAAAGTTCAATATTTGGATGCAACCGAGATTAGCTCTCGGATGAAGAACAGTTCGGTATAGCGCGGGAGGCTTGATATTTGCAAATGAGATGGGTGGCCCCATACATGTGAATACAAAACCACTAAGTAGCTATAGATATTCTATTTCACGAAGGCGGTTTTGCTGTCATTGTACATAGTAAAACATATTAGGTATACACATTGCTTTTAAAAATGAATTACCTTCTTGCAATACAATTATTGTTCTACTAACTGCTACATGAATTTCTTTTGACTTGACATGAACTTTCGCACACCCATGTAGGCGTATTTACAGAACAAGACATAGGTACTACTATTTCATTGTTCACCCGCCTTCGTGAGATAGAATATCTATACCTATATGCAGTCTAGTAGTTGCGTGTTATTTGATGAATTTGCTAGCATCATATAAATAAGTAGAACAAAATAAAGTTCTTGTAGGCGAGAAAAAATTAAGATTAGAGCAAAACAAAACAAAAATATGCCTTAAAATCTAGCAGGCCAGGTTTATTGAAATGGGCAATATTTTTGCGTTGGCATCGATCACGTAGATTAGCGACACGCGACGTGACTCGCAGGCGACACACTGACCCGATCCACGAGTACAGAGCTTGTACGATCAACACTGAGATTTTACGTTATACCATAATTTATCAGTGATTTATTTGAAATGCATTATGTAGTTAATATTGTGCATCTTAAGTGCAAACCGGTACACCTGCTGATTAACGGGCGAGGCTTTGGTACAAGCTTTGCTCTCAGGTAAGTCACACAGCAGTCATCCCAACCTAATGGTTTAGGAAGTAGGACACGACGGTATCTCCCGTCCGAAATGAGCTGTCCGACTGGGGTAGTATACCTCCACCCTACAGAAGACCGTGGCCATAATACCATTGTGTTGTGTTCCCGCCGGTAATTAGGGTAGCCAGAGCTCATTGTATCCCTCCTTCCGCCACCCCTTCCTAGCCCCCCCACCCCTTCCAAGCCCTCCCCCCGTTCCCTTCTCGGTAGACAGTGCGTATGTGATATCCTTAATGTTGCACACGTCCATAGGCCACGGTGACCGCTTCCCGTCAGCTGGGCCGTGTGCTTGTCTGGCCACCTAAATAGTATAAAAATAAAAGATAAAAAAATCCCAGTAAATCAAAATAAACATAAATTTTATTCTTGTGTGATTGGTGCTATCGAAATATAAAATCAAGAAGAAGAGTCCTGCAGATCGCGATTGTTTACCCACAAAACTGTGCTAGATATTCAACATAATTTTTAATTCGATTTGCTGTTATGTAACTGACATTTACCATCAGGCTTGATCTGTGTCGAAAATTGAAACCAAACACGTGCAAACACGTCACTATTTCGTGTGACGTGATTGGACATTGAAGGGGTGAGTCTCGCGACACAAGTTTCGTAGCAACGTGATTAAGGAGCAGTGCTTCTCGTTTTTATGTTACGGGGTTGCACGGCTGAGTAGACAAAGGACTCATGTATGTGTTTAACATGCACATACAAAAGATTAAAGCTTATTTATTATGTACATTTCAACACCAGCTTCCTAATAACGCCTTACAATCTGCGATCTTCCAACTTTACATGTACATTAAAAAGGTATCTTAAAACAAAACGGATGGGTCGGTGGAGCGCATCTGCTTGCCGCAATCTGTTCCCCTCCTGAGAGGGCCTCTCATCAATCATCACATTTGGGACACAGCTCTAACAAATACTGCACAGGCTTTATACCTGAGCGCAGGTAAATTTATGAACGAAAGTTATTGTTTTAGAATATTTTGTGCACCTGAGTAACAAGTAAATTAATATCGAGTAGTCAAATACAAAGCAAACGAATTATTTTAATAGTACTTGCTACTTACTTAATAAAAGAATCAGGAACGAGTTGCCTGAGTCTGTGTTGCCAGAAAACCATATCCTGATAGTCTACAAGTGTCAGGTGTATAGGTTGCTTCTAGGCAAACGTGTTCCATCCTTGACTACGTTATCACCTACCAATAGGTGGAATAATGTTGAAACGTAGGCTTGTTTATTAATAACAAGAGAAATGAGCTGTCGCAGTCAACTGCTAGATATATATTGGCCTTAATGTATAGCCGATCCGCTACCCTACTTCAAAACATGACGTATCTATCGAATCTACTAGTACGAGTATCATTATCGTCTTAGCCTTGTTCCCGGATGCTCCCGGGATTTTCACCATGGAGCCCGGGATCCTATCTTGGTTCATGTTACTTTTATAGGAGCGACTGCTTTTTTACCTCCTAACCCCAAAAGGAAAGACTACGCTAGATTCTCATACGCCAATCAGCAGGTGTATCTGTTTGCAGGTTTGGCTTGGACTCGGCATATAATAATAACCTATTAAAATGAAATTCAGTTGTTTGATCATCGAATCTGCTTAAGCAAAGGTAGGTTTCCATCACACAGTATGCTCGATGGTCCCCATACACTATCTAGTTATGAGTATAACTTACAGTATTTTCTAATCAGTAAAATGCAATCGTACAGCCCCAATATTTATAAATATTTTCTGCTAAAATATATATATATATTTATAAATATATATAATATATATGTAATATATAATATATATATATATATATATATATATATATATATATATATATATATATATATATATATAATATATCAGCGATATTATATTTATTGCATATACAGGGTGAATTTTTCAAAAGGGATTGGATGGCCAAATCCGAAACTATAAGGAATAGCGAAAAATGGTCAAAGGAGTCACGAGCCCGATTTTGATGAAACTTAAAACCTCATCGTTAGATTTTTGAAAAACCAATAATCCTAGCTAGGAATCGAACCTGTTGATTTTGAAAAAAAAAACACACCCTATGTTATTACACCATACGATAGTGTTGCTATTAAGGATCATATTCTGGAAAGTAATGACATACCGCAAACTAAAGGAAAGAGCTCATCTTTAACAAAATACATTTTATTTTTCTTACATTAACTGATTAATTGTTCAAAATGTTAGACCATTGTTTTCAATACATAGCTGGATTTGAGACTTCAAGGATCGTACTGCATTCAATATTACAATGTTATTGATTCCGTTTAGAATATTCTCCAAAAAACGTTTCAAGTCATCAAATGTAGGGTTACCATCCGTCCGGATTAATCCGGACATGTCCGGACTTTTAGGCACTTGTCCGGACTTTTAGGCACTTGTCCGGACTTTGTCCGGATTTTTTAAATTAGATGGTATATTATATATCTTCTTCTATACTTAGGTATAATAAACCCGTAGAAAGGTCAGTTCTGTACATTGAATATATCTACATATTATTGGGGGATGATTGGTGTTCGATACTAATGCAAAAAATAAAATCAGTAAATTGTTTGTCTTTTTATCTATCTGTATGTGCATGCATGAATCAGAAACTACTGGAGGGATTTTGATCAAACTTGGTACGCTTATAGTTCATACTTCTGGGCAACATATAGGCTATTTTTTATACAAGCTTATACCCGTGAATTCGCCCGCGCTTCGTTTTTAGGTAGTTTTTGGTATCTCTGGTTCTATTTAACCAATTACAATCAAACATACGTTACAACTCACCAAGTTTTAACAGCATGGGCCTTATAATTTCGGAGAAAAGTGGCTGTGACATACAGACGGACAGGCAGACAGACAGACAGACATGACGAATCTATAGGGGTTCCGTTTTTGCAATTTGGCTACGGAACCCTAAAAAGCGCACCAAAATCCGTTCGGTACTTTTAACAACTAGTTAGTAAAAACAACTGTTAGAATCGCGATATTTCAGGAATAGCAACTCTTAGGAAAAAACCATGGAGACTATTTTTGTAGTTAGGTACCTTTACCTTAATTTTGGTCTGAGGTTTTTTTTATAAAACTTAAGTTTTCGAGAAAAATTCAATAAACCTCGCATCCTACCCCCCCCCCCCCCCCGTGCCGCTGCATAGAAGTGTCCGGATTTTTATCGCAATGTCCGGCTTTTTGTCAGGACTTATCAAATTCCTAAATGGTAACCCTAATCAAATGTGTCTTTATAAATATAGTTTTTGACATACCCCCAGAGAAAATGATCTAAGGGAGTAAGATCAAGGCACAGGATCATGCCTTGCAATAAAATTGTCGTCAAACTGCTGAATACAAATCCCTTTTATAAGCTATTATGGGCTGGAGCTCCATCTTATTTTAAAAAACATCAATCATCATAATCATTCTGAGTATAATTTAAAACACGGAATAGTTACGATCTTTTCTGGGATTTCGAACGAAACAAATAGGTAGATGAAATATGAATTTTATTAAATTCCATAATTTCCTTAAATTTGCCGTATATCATTACTTCGCAGAATTTGATCCTTAACAGCGACACTATCGTATGGTGTAATAATAAAGGGTGTATTTTTTTTTTCTAAATCAACAGGTTCGATTCTCAGCTAGGTTTATTGGTTTTTCAAAAATCTAATGATGAGGTTTTAAGTTTCATCAAAATCGGGCTCGTGACTCCTTTGAGCATTTTTCGCTATTCCTTATAGTTTCGGATTTGGCCATCCAATCCCTTTTGAAAAATTCACCCTGTATATATATTATAGTTACTGATTATCATCCTCCATCATCCTCCCAGCCTTGTCCTTTTTTTACGTGCGGAAATCCTCATGAGGATCCATGAGGATTTCCGCCCCGGAGGCAGCGGGGAAGGTTATGTCGGACTCTTACCGACTAAAACCGCACGTTATCTAGGGTCTTCTGACGCCAGGGTGTAAGCCCCTGACTTGATCTGACTGGAATAAGCCCGCTTTCGCGCGCCGCCGTATTTCGGCCTGCTTCTGCAAGGGTGACAGGCGTCCCAGCCTTATCCTGGTTGGTTTGAAGCCTTGTTCTCTAAAGCCTGTGGCCGATTTTCTTACGTTTTCTCCTTTCGAAACTCAGTGACTAAAAGCTTAGATAAGAGTTTCCCGATAGCCACTGGTGTCTTACCCCCCAACTTCTAAAAAAAGCTTACGCCAGTCTCACTGGCTCCTGGTTGAGGTTAGCTTAGGCCCCAATGATCTTGGTGTGTACCCACACATCCCATCCTACAGTGCATCAGTTGATTTATTTGCTTTACTTGTAACAATTATAATTTTATGGATATTAATATTTTGTAATTATAATATCGTATCCTGTTGGCAGTCATTTTAAAATTATAAATCAAATTTCCAATTACTCATTGTAGTTTGGCCGCTGAGACTATGCGTTCCTGACACATGTCAATTCGTCATGACTAGTTATGTACAATAAATAACTTGTACCTAGAACCGTTCTCCAAACCTGTTCCCAACTTACAATAACATAATAATAATCACAGTCAGCAATTGTGACAACTTGATTTCATTTTAATTTTAATTTTATTCTAATTTGGCTATCTATCTGCCCTATTTGTTTTTCCAATTTTTAATTATTAATTTTGTTTCATTCTTATTTAATTTTATGTAATTACTAGCTGTTGCCCGCGGCTCCGCCCGCGTGAATATCGAATTCCGTTTCAAATTCCTTTTTTCGTGCGAAAGTTCCTTCGGGTACCACCCCGTCAGCTATCAGGGGTATTAAGTTCAGACTTAACTACTCCCGATACTGACAGCGTGCGTGAGACTTCGAGTCAGCTCGGACCTCATAAAAACCGCACGCCGCCGTCTCAAGTCTTCAATTGTAAGATTACTTAGAGCGTATCCCGCGCTTCCCAGTTGACCCTGGGCCATCTACGGTTTTAAGATGGCCCCCTTGACCTCCCGTGCATCGCGCCACTTCACCGATCACCGACGTACCGGGGTGTAGGGTGACAGGCGACCGTCCTGTCACCCAACCATCGTCGGCGCGTAGACAATCAGCTTGCCCCCCGCTTGCTACCCACTGTATCCTCTGCTAGTCATAGGGAGCCTCGGAGCAGCCCTCTAGAGGGCCACTCCCACCCCGGCCGGATTGGCCGCAGCGCACGCAGCAGCGTCTAGTGAACTCCACCGCGGGTGACGTAACCTACGACAAACTTATTGTTTGCGGTTGGTACAGTAATCGAGTCTAGGGATCGAACCGCAAAATTAAGTTTGTTTTTTATTGTATGTACTTTTCCGGGATAAAAAGTACCCAGTGTGCTGCCCAGGATATTGAAGAATAATTATACCAAGTTTCATCGTAATCGAACCGGCAGTTTTTGCGTGATGCCTGAACAAACAGACAGACAGACAGACAGACAGACAAAAATTTTTTTAATCACATGTCACATCGGTGTCGGTCTAGTAACACCCCCTGATACTTATTTTTTTGATATTTTCAATGTACAGAATTTTCACTTCTACAGATTTATTATAAGTATAGATTAATTGTAATGAAGGGTTATTACCTGAAATAATAATAAAAAAATCATATTCATTTCATTCATTATAAAAATATGATTCATTCTTTCTATTAGCTTGGGTAGGTGCTTATTACAAGATTACATAATTATTATAAAATTATAACGTTATTTTATGTTTTTCAACCAACAGATTATTATTATTAAGATTACTAAAATATGCGGTTACAATTGCCTTGTTATTTTGTCTCATCACTATGAAAGCGAACATTTGACATAACCTTAAAAAGCGCAGTTTGACATGGTATGACTTTTAAAAACTATTGATTTTATCTTTTTAATTAATTAATTGTTAATCATTTTAGCCCAAAATTAATCTGTGTATTGTAAATTGGCACAATAATTAAATTTTTAATGTTATCAGTCGTTAATAAGGTCAATAAACGATATTTAAAATTTTGCCGTAAATTATACACCAGTTCAAAGTTACATCGCCCGTTCGCTCACAACCTGTCAGGAACGCATTCTTTCAGCGATTCTATAATAGTTACTTAATTGAAACGTGAGTCCAGAATATAACATGACAGCCAACCTTGTGAAGAAATATGTAAATAGGCACCTACTGATTGTTTGGTGTCGTCGCACTTTTCATCTGTTTTTGAATGAAAGTAACAAACATCCAAGTAAGTTCACAAACTTTCACTTGTATAATATTGGTAGAACAGGATTTTATGATGATGTACCAATCTTCTAAATGTGGTGGACAACAATGCCCTCTCATAAAATACTTACCAGCATATACCTACTTGGGCTTGCCTTTTTTACATAACGTCATCAATTTATCGGTGTGTCCTTGATACCTTTTAGGGCCGCCGGGTACTTGACCGATTATGTTTGCCTTACAGTCATAGCATAATAATATTTTGTAATTGTAACTAGATTGAGGTTAGGGTAACTATTATAGCCGGGATGTGAGGAAAATGCCTTTTGGGCCCCCTTACACCCCTGTGCTAGAAGACCCTAGAGGGCGTGCAGTTTTAGTCGGTTGGATTCCAACATACCCGCTGGCGAGGGTGATATCCGTGGGGATTTCCGCACGAAGAAAAAGGGTAACTACTCGTAATTAGTCACCGATATTTTTATGACACAGCTTTTTCTTCAGCGCTTTGGGTCTGTAGGTTATGAGTATAATACGTTCATGTCTATACATGAATATACAAAAGGTAGCCCCAATATCGGGCCTGGACGGACACGTTCTATAATCCAGACTTAATCCACCAAGTAGGTAGGTATACATAAAAATAGTGCTTTGCCTCATGAAAATGTATAATGTAAATCTCAACCTCGTAGATAATCGCTAAGTACCTACCTACTTCAAAAAGCCGGTTAAATACGAGTCGGACTCGCGTACGAAGGGTTCCGTATCATTATATGACTAAACGGCAAAAAAGCACGTTTGATGTATGGAGCCTCCTTAAATGTTTATTTTATTCTGTTTTTAGTAATCGTTTTTATAGCGATAACAGAAATACATCATTTTGTGATCAACTGTTTAGCTATCACGGTTCATGAGATCAGTGGAGTCTTAGTAATAGGGATCAGTGGAGTAGTGGAGTCTTATACTTATAAATTATATCTACCAGAAACGATGCAAGGTTTAACCGAGTTAGTTGCCTACTGATAGTTCTGTGTTATAGGTGTGCATGTATTATGGGGCTATAATATCTCTTTAAGTGCTCTAAAGATACACACATAAGATCATGGAAGGGTATGGAAAACGGGTTTCTTCTTTTATGACACCAAATCATTTATGAGACCAGTTCATAAATAACTTTATAATATACTAGTAGGGCGCGTGGGTGCGCGGCCCGCTAAAGCGGACCACGTAGATGAGTGGACAACAGGAACCTGGAACAGGGGTCCGTTTGGATTTAAAGTTTTGGTGTGTAAATAATTATGTAACAGTTTTTCTTGGTTCTGTACCAGAAAGGTTCCAACCGGGCCCCATTACTAAGCCTCCAACACTTAAAAGTTTAATACGAAATACTACCAAATTGAAATATGTAATTAGATAATAATAATTTTATGTAATTAATTAAACAATAATAAATAACTTCTTGAGATTGATAAATCTCTAAAAATATGTTTAGAACAATTAGAACACTCCACGCAGAAGAAATACAACGTAGAACGAAATCTGAAAGGTAAAATATTTGTACCGCCTTTTATTTTTTTCACTCCGGATTTAAAAAAAGAACATCGTCCGTATTCGTCTAAAAATTAACAAACATTCTACTTAAGTTACTATGTATAATTCTAAGCATAATATTATAAACCTATTATTTTAAATGTTAGAATTTAAAACCGTTTTTATTATTAGGGGAAAGGTGTACAAAATGATCCCCCTAAGGGAGAATGCCTATTGTGTCAAAAATATAAACCTAAACGTAACGATTGAAGAAATTTTAGTTAGACCATTTAATTGTACATACACTAGCACAGCAATATTTTGTAATTTATTTACGTTTTCCAATTTATTAGACATTTCCCAGAAGTTTACTAAAGGATCATTTTGTACACCCAGGTGTACAAAATGATCCCAAGAGTAGGGTTTAAATGATCCCGGGGATCATTTTACCAAGTACCAGATTTAATAAAATATTTGTGTATTATAATCATATTTATTACCCAACGTATCATTAATAGGAACAAAACAATTAAACCTATAGGTACTCTATAACAATCATATTAATTATATAGTTAGTTTAACAAAAGCCATTGTTATCTTTTAATAATAAATCTTCTTCTAATTATACTTTAATAACAAAAAAAAAGTCTTCTAAATAATTAATAATCACAGTCTAATCTTCTAATTAATAATCACAGTCTAATCTCCTAATTAATAATCACAGCCTAATCTTCTAATTAATAATCACAGTATTTTGTACTTCTTCTTAGATCTACTTCTTCAAAATTTTAATATATTAATTAAGTTAGTTTAGCAAAAGCCATTGTTATCTTTTAATAAAGTCTAATCTTCTAATTAATAATCACAGTCTAATCTTCTAATTAATAATCACAGCCTAATCTTCTAATTAATAATCACAGTATTTTGTACTTCTTCTTAGATCTACTTCTTCAAAATTTTAATATATTAATCATATAGTTAGTTTAGCAAAAGCCATTGTTATCTTTTAATAATAAATCTTCTTCTAATTATACTTTAATAACAAAAAACAAGTCTTCTAAATAATTAATAATCACAGTCTAATCTTCTTATTAATAATCACAGCCTAATCTTCTAATTAATAATCACAGTATTTTGTACTTCTTCTTAGATCTACTTCTTCAAAATTTTAATATATTAATCATATAGTTAGTTTAGCAAAAGCCATTGTTATCTTTTAATAATAAATCTTCTTCTAATTATACTTTAATAACAAAAAACAAGTCTTCTAAATAATTAATAATCACAGTCTAATCTTCTAATTAATAATCACAGTCTAATCTTCTAATTAATAATCACAGCCTAATCTTCTAATTAATAATCACAGTATTTTGTACTTCTTCTTAGATCTACTTCTTCAAAATTTTAATTTTTTCTTTGTACTTCCGAAATTATCTATGCAGAAGTCACAAGTAAAATCTTCACAGTCGTCACTATCAAGCCCAGCACATGCTTCATGTCCCCATCGAGAACATTTCACGCATAGAATCCACCCTTCGCCCCTGTTATCTTTTGAATAAGGCTCTGTACAGAACATACACTCGGCATCCTCTTCGTCTAATGAAGATTCGGACTCTTTGCGTTTCTTAGTTCTCATCTTTCTTCTTCCATCTCCTTGTTTTTTATTTTTTTCTTTTCTATCTTTTTGTATATTTTTATTCTCTTTTTCTGGCTCTGATTTTTTCCCTTTTCCAACTCCTTTACCTTTAGTTTTTTTATTAAGGTCCATATTCTGCGCTTTATGTTTGCGTGCTTTTTGTTTTTCTTCTTTTTCAACTTTTTTCTGCATTTCTTCTTCTAAATAAGTTTTGTACGGTGTACTAGTCAGAATGGATGTTTCTATTTTTCTTTTTCTTATATTGTTACTTCTTTTCCCTTCTATCTTCGGCAAAGGTCGAATATCTCTAGGTGAAAAACTTCCAAATGATGTGGAAGGTTCGACAGGATCGATATCTTGTATTTGGGATGTTTTGGTGGGTGAAATCAGATTGGATATTAAATTGAAAGTCTTTGTTTGAAGAGATTCACACGGTTTATGATAATCGCGCGAGGGTGGTGTTGATGTTTCATTTAAATTTATTATTTCAGAGGACGATATTTCTGGCATATTGGGAGCTAATGTAGACGCTTTGGCTGTATCCGTGTCAACTATCATTTGTAAAGAAGGCCCAGGATTCAAACTTACAGAATTTTGTAAGGTAGCAGCAGTACTATCTTCTAAAATCAGCGCGGGTACATTTTCTAATAGAGATAGAGAATCAGAAGAGGTTTCAGTCTCAGGATTCACTTCCATTTCAGTCGTTTCAGCAGCCGCATAGTCTACATCAGTGAACACGTCTTGATTCAAAGGGTATATCCCACACTTTGAAAATCCGTTAATTGCGTTTAATGGTACTCCTGCCTTAAAATAAGCTTCTGCAAAAATTTTTGCTATTTGAAATACAGAGACCACTCTTCCTGGATTATTATTCATCCACCTTTCTAGTGCTTGGTTGTGATAGATGCTAAGAGGATACATAACTCCAACATCCAGTGGCTGGAGTTTATGTGTGCAGTGGGGTGGTAAGCATATAATTACAACGTGGTTTTTTCTTGCTTTCAACACAACATTCAAATTTTTTGTATGTGAAAGGTGACCGTCCAAAATTAACATAGCTGGATCATCTGCTGATGGTTTCACGTGAGCCAAAAAGTGATCAAACCATTGATCAAATACTTCCAATTTCATCCATCCAGTTGAGTTGCATGCATAAGTAGATCCTGGAGGTGCACCATCCATCAATTCAATTTTCATTCGCAATCTGCGGAATATGAACATCGGTGGTATAAAACTCCCAGCAGCTGAACAACAAATAACTGCTGTAGTTGTGTCTCCTCTTTCAGCCGAAGTTACTCTTGCTACCTGTTTTCGACCAGTTTGAGCAAATACTTTGGTATTTTTAGTTGGGACAGTACATAAACTAGTTTCGTCAACGTTGAAAATTCTATGTGGTGGAATATGCTGTCTGTCCTGCGTGGCTTTTAAAATAGAAAAGAATTTGTCAACGACCGGTTTATTAAAAGCTCTTGCACGGGCAGCTGATGTTGATTCCGGACTACGAAGGGTTATATCTGCATGACGCTTTCGAAACCCTTTTAGCCAGTCTACACCAGCTTTTTCCTTCTGCGCTGAAAATGGATGTGAAATTTTGTTTTTTACCGCCAGTTGATATGCAAGAGAAAGGATATCTTGCTTTGTCAATCCATACATTCTGGATTCCATATCCTTTATATGATCAACCAGTTCATTTTCTTGTTCAGGTGTAAATACTGTTCGTTTACTACCTAGCACCTTGACAGCACCAACCGCGTTTTTATTTTTCCCTTTAGCTCTTCTTTTCAATGTCATAACAGGTACTGAAAATTGTTTGCTAGCTGTTTTATAAGGCATTCCGTCTTTCACAGCATCCAGTGCCTTAGACATTACATCCTCAGACCAATTTTGTCGAGTAGTTTTTCTTAAGTAATTACGTGGCATGATCTGTAAAAGAATAAAGAAATATAGCAGAAAGAAATAAAGATTTATTGATTGAGAATACACAACACAAGAATTCAGTATCCATTTACTACCCCACACTTCACACTCCACTCTCCACCCCACTTTCCACTCCACCGATCTCCACTCGTCTAACCAAAACCTTTCTAATAAATGATAATATGTAGCCTATCCTTATAAATAATATTCGTACCAAATTTGAAGTAAATCCATGCAGTACTTTTTGAGGTTATCCCGGACATACAGACAAACAGACAATATTTTTAAAAACTATATTTTTGGCTTTGGTTTCGACTGTAGATCACACCCCAAGTAGGTATTCTTTAAAAAAATATTCAATGTGCAGTTTTGACTTTCCTACGATTTTTTATATGTATAGATATAGGTACAACTGTATAGAAGAAGATATAGATATATTATTAATACATGTCAGTACATGTTTTCGAAACAACAGGTAACTATTACAAAATACCATAATACAATGCAGTGGATTTAACTGTACTGGCAACATTATGAAATTTATAGCTGAATGTGCCATTATAGATAATAATTATACTTATACTAATAAGTATAAATTATAGTAAGTACCTACCTACCTATCCCAATATTTTAAATCATTATATTTTATCCTTCTATTTTTGTAAACTGACAAAACGATAGAGGTAAAATGATCCCTGGGATCATTTTATACTCACAGCGAGTAATCATTTGACCCCAATCGTATTATTTCGAAAACTTTGTAAAAATAACCTCAAATAACTATCATATTGAGAACCAACACCTGTTCAAAATGTTATTGAAATACTATAGAAACCGTTAATAAAACAGCTATTTTCCAAATCACAATAAGTTAGCACCAATATACTATTAAAAGTCAGCTTACCTTGGATAAAGCACACAAATTTTCTATTTTTTATCAATTTACAATGAACAACGATCACATCGCCATGACACTTCGCCGAACAACTGAGCGGGATGCGGGGAATACGTTTGTGGCGATTTTAAACAGATGGCACTAGTGGTTTGTTTTAAACAGATGGGAATCATTTGACCTCGAGGGATCGTTATGTACACCTTTCCCCTATCAACAAAATAATAAATACCTACTTAGACATTTAAATATTCGATTTTCGAAATCATCCTGACAATTGATTTTCTGATCGGAAACAATGATCATCCAGGACGGGATGATCATTTTTTCCGATCAGAAAATCATTTGGAAATAGTTAGCATGCAATTGCTTAAAATTTCATTCAATCCTGACAATTTTTGTTCACTCTAACACTTTGTCGTTTTATAGTGCTTATTCAATTTTTTTAAATTAAATCTTTTTTTTTTTCAATATATTATAACGCCGAAAAAAGAATTCTGATTTTCTGAAGATTTTATTGGGCTAAACAGCGGTCCTTTAGTGCTAATTATTAAATTGCCGCAACCGGTAGGATAACAATTACCCATTATTTTGCCAGCACTGATTCTTTTCAAGAAACACTAAAGTACCGCTAGCGGTACCTACTACAGTAGTCACGGGTAACTTAAGAAAGGTGTTTTTAATGCGTAAAAAATAACTTCTCACCCGCTATTTTAACTCTATGGGTCAACTATCATGTCAAAAGTACGGTTCATGGTTCACCTTTAAATACACACACACCTTTTCGACATTTTGCACGATAATTCAAAAACTATGACGTATAAAAATAAACAAAAAGCTGTTTCAGAATGCACAGGTGAAGCCCTTTCATATGATACTCCACTTGATATAGTTATCTTACTTAAAATACTAATTATTAGTTCATGACCACAATTTAATTCTTTTTGTGTAATGTAGCCACAAATTCTTTCTTCTTTCCACTTTGACATATCTACCTATCGGTATGCCTAGCAGACATAGGGGGAAAAATCTGAAAACCGTGAATTTGTGGTTAGATTGAAAAGTTGGGACTTGGAATTCAATACCTAACAAAAGTCTATGCTCGGCATTTACAATAGGTACCTATTATTTCACCAGGAACAGTTCCTTATTCTCTATGGTTTAGGAGTGTTGTACCCTGCATCATCAGGTTTGTGGAATTCAGACTTGAAGTGTAATCATGAAGCTGTTGCTTGATGCCTAAAATGCTGTTGTGTGTTCTCTATGCTATGCTATGCTATGTTATTCTCTACACCACCTATAAGGTTGACTGGTAGAGAATGCCTGTTGCATAATTATGTGCATGAAGTTTTTATAAATAAATAAAAATATAAGAAATTCTCGAATCCCCATGGTTTAAGAGTTCAGCACCTTGCAGCATCAAGATTGCGGAGTCGGGATCCGAAGTTCAATTATGTAATAGTCTATGCTTGGTACTTAAAATATTATTGCATTGCACCATCCGCAGTTTCTGAATCACTATAGTTTGTGAGCGCAGCTGTACCCTGCATTATCAGGGTTGAGGGGTTGGGACTTGAAATCTAACCATGAAGTCGTTGCTTGGTACCTATAATAAGTATTAATTCACAATGAACACTTTCTGAATCTTGATAACCTAGGGCCTAGGCGGGCAGTAATCTTTCAGCATCAGGATTAAGGAATTGGATCCAGATTTTTTTATGGGACCAAGACGAAAACTTCTACTGTTTATTTAAAAAATCTTTGCAAAAAAATGAAAATAAACGGGCCGTTTTGAGAACCACCTCTTTTTTGGAAGTCGGTTAAAAGCATATCAAAGTCTTGCACATTTGTCTCTTCAATATTCGCCTTATATTTTGTATGGAAAAATAAATTTCGCCATTTTGAATGTTTTTTCTATTCATCGAGTAGACCTCTAGGCTAGGTCCTTATCATCTTTTGCCAAAAAACCTCTCTTCTATCTTCTATTATACTTTGTGAGATAGACGCTGTCGAAAATTGTATGGGCGCCATCTTGAATCTGCCATTTTGGTTATATTTTTAGCTCACTGACAATTGGATGAGATTCCGAGTGGTTTTTATTTGAGCACTCCCTTCCTCTCTTCAATACCTTGGCCGTGCTCTTCACCCGTCTCCAAAATCTCCATACTTTTCCTCCGAATGAATTTTCGTCCTTTATATGAAAGCATCAGGGAAAAAAAATACAGCAGAGGTGAACCGAAACACAATTCATCCATCTTTAATACTTTCTGAGAGACACCCATGACATTTGTGTTGACGCCATCTTGAATCCGCCATTTTGGATTTATTTTCATCTCCCTGCCAATTGGATGAGGTTCCAAGTATTTTTTGTTTGAGCAGCCCTCACCTATGTCTAATACCTTGGCCGTGCTTCTCACCCATCTTCCAAACCCTCGATCATCATCTATCTACATATTTCTGACTAAGAGTTCTTCCACAAAAACATTTTAAAAAGAAACTATGTATAAATCAAAGTCTTGCATAGTTCAAAACTTGTAGTCTATTCAATGTTCGCCATACATTTTCTACTATAGAAAAATAAATTCCACCATCTTGAATTTTTTTTTCTATTCATCGAGTAGACCTTTGGATCCTGATCATCTTTTGCGAAGAAACTACTCTTCCATCTTTTATACTCTCCGAGATGGACACCGAGGAAATTTCTATGGCGGCCATTTTTTTTTCGCCATTTTGAATTTTTTTTCAGGTCACTGGCAATTGAATGACGTTTCGAGTGACATTTGCTCAAGCACCACCAACCTATCTTCAATACCTTAAGCGTGCTCTTCACCCGTCTCCGAAATCCTCCATCATCAGCTCTCTCCATATTTTTCCTCCGAATGAATTTCCATCCTCTATACGTAACCATCGGTGAAAAAAAAAAATTTCATACAAAATTGTTCAGGAGAGGTGACCAATGAGTGAGTGAATCAGCACGAGCAGCTATATATATATTAATAATAGGTGCATTTATTTATTTATTTAAACTTTCCGCACAACAATAAAATTCTACAAAGGTGGACTAAATGTAAATGCCTTAGGCATTTTTACCAGTCAACCAATAAAACGTTTATTACAAGAATTAGGTACTTGTTTAATGGTATATTTCTGGTAGATGGATAGATGCATCTATTCTGTTTCGTTATATTGATCTAACAGAACGAAAAAAATACGTTTTTTTATATATTTAATCTGTCAATTTCCTTCAGTTAAATTTTCCGTCAATTGCTTAATGATGAGCTGAGGAGAAGTTCAAAAAGTACAGCACTACTATTATTTATTCTGTGTTAGAATGCCCTACCATGACGTCCTCGACAGATGCTTTGTCACGCCCTGCTAAAGGAAGGAAAGAACCACTACAAATCCGTATTATTAAATCGATCTAACACAATAACAAAGAAAACATTCCGTTTCATTAAATTGAATAAGTCTAGTAAATGTTGTTTACTCAAGCTATGGGCTTAAATCACCTACACCTTCAGCGGATGAGCTATTGCCTAGACGTGCCAATCGATATACATGCAAACAGTATTCACTTAACGATCGATAACAACCTGTTCTGCTTTTGTAACCGTTAGTCCAGTCATTTAGTATTTTTACCTGGAAAGTTTTCCGGGAGTTTTGAAAATTGGTGATTTTATAGATTTTGATGATATGCTCTTTCCAAATTTCAACTTTGCCACCTCGTATGTTTGCCGCTCGCGCCGCCATCTATACATAATAAAATGGTAGGAAAGTCAAAACTGTAAATTGAATATTTTTTTTAAAATATTTGGGGTGTGGTCTACAATCGATACCGAAGCCAAAAATTTAGGTTTTAGAATTTTTGTCTGTTTGTCTGTATGTATGTCCGGGATAAACTCAAAAAGTACTCCATAGATTTACTTCAAATTTGGCACAAATATTATTTATAAGCCGGGTCAACACATAGGCTATATATATTATATTATCACGCTACCACCTACGGGGAACGAGCAGTGAACCTTTATTTCTTCAACGTATTCTGTCACAACGTGTAGGCTAACGACGCATATTTGAATGTTGTTATTATGTTAACCATGCTATAAGCTAGCTTCACACTATAAGTAACTTAGACCGATAATTTAAATAATAATAAACAAACTTAATTTTGCGGTTCGATCCCTAGACCAGATTACTTTACCAACCGCAAATAATAAGTTTGTCGTAGGTTACGTCAATAAAACTTGTAGAGAGGTCAATTCTGTACGTTGAGTATACTTACAAAATAACTATTGAACGGGGATATAATATAAAACGGGGATGATGGTTGATCGACACCAATGCTAAAAAAACAATCAGTAATTTTTTGTCTTTTAGTCTGTCTATCTGTATGTGCACGCATGGATCAAAAACTACTGGAGGGATTTTGATCATACTTGATATGATTATTTTATAGTTCATACTTCTCTACAACATAATAATAGCAAACATTTTCATGTCCCACTGCTGGGCATGGGTCTCCTCTCCTCTAACAAGAGAACTGAGAGGGTTTAGACCTTAATCCACACACGATGGCCTAATTTCTTCTAGGACATGTGGGTTTCCTCACGATGATTTTCCTTCACCGTCAGCAGATGGTAAATCATGTGATTAGCACATATAAATTCCACAAAGTGAAATTCACATTGGTACAACTGTCCGGCCGGATTCGAACTAGATACCTCTGCGAAGAGGCCGCGTCTTTATCCATTCAGCTACCATCGCTTACGTCCACTCCCACCTGTTCTGTTGAGTTGTTCTGTTGGCAGAACTAGTGGGAATTTTTTTCCCAATAGTTCTGTCCACAGAACAAATGGGAAAGCAATTCCCACCTGTTCTGTTGAGTAGTTCTGTTGGCAGAACTAGTGGGAAATTTTTTTCCCATTAGTTCTGTCCACAGAACAATCAAACGAAGAACAAATAAAGAGATCGAAAACGATGTGATGATTATTGTGTATCAAATGCAATTGATTAAACGGTGACATCGGACTGCGTTTGTTTTTAAAAACTGCGTTAATTTTTTATCCCACCAAAAACATACCGGTCTGTTAAAAAGGAGGCCAAGTTCTTATTAGCTAAAGGTTCACCTAAAAAAAGGTTGAAATCCAATCCAATACCAAGTTTAGATGCACTTTAAAATAAAGTTAACCATAATCATCTAAATTTCGTATAAATTTTAACTTGGCAGGTTAATTAAATTATATAAATAATACATTTTAATTATACAATTAATCAAGTGTTACGTATAGCACGAAAACCTGCCAAGTTCAAATTTAGAAGAAATTTAGAAGATTATGATCGATTTTAGAGTGCATCTAAACTTGGCATTGGATTGGATTATAACCCTTTTTTAGGCAAACCTTTAGCTGATAGAAACTTGGCCCCCTTTTTAACAGGTATGTTTTTGGTGGGATTTCAATAACTTTTTAAAGAATTTCAAGGATTCGATTGAGCCAACTCACGCTTGACCAATTTCTTAAATGTCTTAATTTTTTGTTAATCTACATATAACACACGACCTGTGTGCCAAATTTCACAACTCAACAGTACAGGTAGGAATAGACGATAACAGAACAGGTGGGAATAGTTAAGACAAGTCCGGTGTAAAGCATAGTCTTATAAGTCACAGAACTAATGGGAAAAAATTCCCACTAGTTCTGCCAACAGAACAACTCAACTCAGAACAGGTGGGAGTAGACTACATGACAACATTATATAGGCTACTTTTTATACAAAGTCGGCGTGCGAGGGAAATTCTCTAGAGGCCACCTTACACCCTAGCGTCAGAAGACCCTAGACGGCGTGCGGTTTTAGTCGGTAAGAGTCCGACATAACCTGCCCCGCTAGCCGAGGGGTGGGTATGAGGATTTCCGCACGGAAAAAGGCTACTTTTTATACAAGCTGGTACCCGCGGCTCCGCCGGTTTGGGTTATATCTCCAGTTCTACTTTGCCAATTACAACCAAACATAGAGTAAATTTTAAGCCTAAGCTAGACCTTTCTAATAAATAAACCGCATCAAAATTCGTTAAGTAGTTTTTTACGTCCATCGCGATTATCGACTTTTGATGGGGTTTTTTTATTAGAAAGGTATTGGTTAGACAAGTGGAGCGAAGAGTGGAGTGGAGAGTGGAATGAAGAGTTTGTTTGAACGCGCAAATCTTAGGAAGCACTGATTCGAATTAAAAAAATATTTTTGTGTAGGATAGACTGTTTATCGAGGAAGGTTTTAGGCTATATTATTATCTCGCTTCTACCCAAGGGAGCGGAGCAGTAATCATATAAGTCAACGAATCAGGTAAATTTGCATAGATTATTGCAAAACTATTAAATTACGGCTATGTAGGTATAAGTTAAATAGGTGCCACGGGAACGACGAAAAGTATGTCACAGAAGAAGCCGCGGGGGACGGCTAGTAGTAACCAAATAATAACAAACAAATGTAGATATAAAGTCAAATATATAGGTATATAGGTACCTCCTGATGTCTCCCCCAGGGGGTTTACCAGGGGAGCCACGGGTCCGAAGGGCTAAAATTGAGGTTGTTATAAATGATAGACTGATCTCGTTAACCAGTACCAATTTCGTTAAACATTTTTTATGACGTCAACGATTAATATCGTCAATAAAATTAGCGAACATTCTAGGTGTGTCTGACATTAAGCTGAATAACAATTGGCCTGTGAATTACAGTAAGTTTAATCCACCACTCCAGTTCGAAAAGGGCGCTATTGGTGCGTATAAATTCGCGCAAAATCGCTTTTTACTACGAGCGAGCGTGAGTAAAAGTGATTCTTTTCCTTACTACCTTTTGGTAATATTCAGCGCCCAAAGAAAGTTCGTTCAGTACTCCACTCCTTTTTCGTTTTCTTGCTTTAGAACTAATTGAAATATCGTCTTCTAAGATAGTTTTTCTGCCTTAAAAAAATTCTCACCGCGGTAGTTCACATGAGAGCAATTTTTTTTATCTGTCTAGTCATTGTGCTTAGTAATTAAATTCGTAGATAAGCTATAGTTTGGCTTTCTCACTCTTTTAACTAACAATTTGAAATACCTTTGGCACCTTCAAAGGTAACCTTTGGCCTAAAGCATCGGACTTGCGAAAGTAGGTACTTCGATCGAATTGATCTTGAAAAAAGGACACGTTAGAAGCAACAGAAACCAGCTGACTTGGGTGATAGGCTTAATCATATTTGAAGAAACTCGTGGAAGGTGTAACGACAAAAGCCAAAGGCTGTAGGTACCTATTGTCTTTGCTTACATCGATCGAAGAGAGTCTATCTTTCTCTATCTTATCTCTATCTTTTATGCGAAAAGAGAGTAAACATTAGAAGAACAGAGAACAGTAGGAAATCAACTTTTAAATTTGCAATTAAAATAATGTTTCATTTCACAGAACTGACTCCGTACGAGGAGGCGAGGCAGACTATGATCCGCGAGCTCATCGCCACTGAAGCGGACTATATACGCCATCTAGTCGCCATAGTGGAGGTAAGTTTTAAACGATAATAACCTCTTTTTGAATATGCACCGTAACTCCGATATAAAAAAAATGGAGCTCTTAAATAATCAATTTGCTGTCCGTCTGTCTCTCAAAACTTTTTACACTAGAACGCGTGGAGATATCAATTTGAAATTAAAATCTATCAATTACGTAAGTGCAGACTTGACACCATGAGACTGCTAGGTTATCAAAAGAAAAAAAATAGGATCAGAATCTACAGGGTAAATCCAAGAACATTAGAAATTTCCTGTTGGTTATAATATCCTTGGGTAAATCTTTACCTTTGAGCTAGTATCATGAGATTTGGACACGTTCGACGCGTTCATCATGCGCATACAGCTAAGGAGTGGAATTCCTTGCCTGAGTCTGTGTTTCTGAAAAGCTATAACCTGGGAGTATTCAAGTCACGGGTGAATAGGTTCCTTCTAGGCAAACGTGATTCATCGTAGACCACATCGTCACTTACCATCAAGTGGGATTGAGGTCAAACGTAAGCCTATGAATAAAAAAATTAAAAATCAAAAAATCGTCAATTTGTGCACATGAAAAAAGACGATCAAAAACTTATTACAATCAATCAATTTTATTGTAGCCTATGGATATACTGGAGAGCCTTTCTCGTAACGTACGCCGTAGCACACGATCTACCGCTTATTATTTATACTGGTGTATGATTTATCATAGTTGCAATAAACTAAGTAGCTCATTAAATCCATTGAAATATTATAATAATTGCTTGACTATAATGTAATTATTCGTACAAATACCTAATTCATGCTACGTCCATTTTTCTGTTTACATAATCAAATATTTACGGCACAATCTCACAAAATAAGGGTAGGCATTCAATTGAATAGGATTCGCCGTAGGGAAATTCAACCTGTCTTTTAGCAGACAAAAATGGTGAGAATTTCATATAGACTTGTGTACAAACAACACTCACTCACACACATCATGATAACTTGAAAATTGAAGTTGATATTGCTAAAAACATAAGTAAATGTTATTTTAACTCGTACAACTTTTTTATATTCTGTAACAGACCAGAGTTTCTGTTACTTATTTGCGTGAAAATTTTGATATTTATTTTGATAGAAAGTAGTACGATATAAATATGTACAACCGCCATCTATCGGTGAAATAATAAATCGATATGACTGCATTGGGTTTCTTTAGGGAGTTCTAGCCGTTATACAAAGATGGCGATACTATAGCACATGATGGTGATGGCTAAGTTTAAAGTAATTTATTAATTGAGTAATAATTACCGTATATAGGCATGTTACCTTAGACTAATATTGTGTTACCTTAAAAATCTATTTATAATAAAGGCGTTTCTGATCACTGATTAAAAGTTAGTTGTCGTAGCTTCGAAATGTAAAAAAAATGAATTGTCTCGAGAGGAAGTGACTCGATTTATTAATTAGATAATAATAATTGAGTATAAATATAATGAAATTGAACAGTAATATTAGTTAAATAATGAAATAGGAAATTTCCACTTCTTTTAATAGAACTATATTGCGTGAATGAGATATGTATAGCTAAAAGAAATATCAAGTTGATAATGGCGTGGCTTGGTAAATTGGACGAAAATGTGTAATCATAATAGCATGAATTAATGTGATTTCCTTAAATATTAAGAAATAGGGAAATATAGGACTAGATTACGTCATAAATAATTAATTGAGTAATTTTTTTATTGGATTACACTTTATTGAAACAACGGATTAAAAGTTATCAAATAAAGGTATTATTCGAATAAGTGGAAGTGGTTGAGATGCGTTGGGGGGACCAATAGGAGGAGAGCAGAGTGTATAAGGGGTAAATAGGATCGTAGTTGAAACGGTGGAAATTCTCGTTCATTCGGCATCGGGCTCCAGCTGAAGAAAGTCGAACATATCTCTAAGATAGGTTTAGACAGCCATTTTGTAAGTACTGTTGAGTTGTAATTTATAGTGTTAATCCTAAATTTGTATTGCGATGGGTTAATTCTGTCATATTAACGGGGTAATAGATACGAAACTTGTTGTAGATTACATGTAATTTCTTTTAAAGTTCGAGTTTGGGTGGGATGTTCTATCACGTGGGATGTGAGTACATCCAATATATTGTGAAGTTGTGCGGGTTATAATTGCTATTAGATTAATAGGGGGTTGCATTAATAAATTGTTTTGTGGTTTCAAAGAGTTGAGGCGCGTAAGGGAAGTGGGGTAGGGATTGATCGTAACCAAGACACCTTTAGTTGCGGGAGGACTAATGTGAATGTAGTAGCATTTGTACTCTTGCAGGGCTGCTGAGCCTGGCAGTTCTGCGATCAATAAAAATCTGTCTTTTGCCGAGAGTAGGTGGGGAATAGTTGTAGGTTAGAAATAGGGGCTGCGGCTGCCGAAATAGACTAGGGATGACCAAATAGGAAAACCCCAGTCATGGTATTGGGTTGTGGCGGAAACCTAACGGTGGCAACACAAGCCATATCCATCTTTTATAGCTAGGGTTCCGAGATCCCTCTAGAGCGGGTCGGACTTCGACTTTTCCTGTTTACAGGGTCGGAGAGCTCTCCAGATGGATGTATCTGAAGGGAGTGCCCTTACCTTCAGACGTTCAGTCTGTCCTTCTATGTATCTATGTATATATACACTAAAATAGTAGTTAGTTGGTTCATATTCACAACCTCAGCGTCAGCTGGTGGATATGGGCAAGCACACGGTCGTTACTAGGTTCAAAGCCAAGCCTGACCAGCTTGCATCTTTACAGCGTAGTCAGGGTACATCACACACCACACGTTTAATTCAAATATGGAGGCGTTCTCCCAACTTGCTTTACATAATAATCTTATTGAAGGTAGGTTAGGTACTCATTCTTAGATTATTAGGGAGGTTATTCGTTAGTGAAAACTATAATCATTGTGTTTCTGATAAAACAAGTGTTCAATAATAAACTTATCTAGTTGTGTCAGTGGATGTATAAATGGTGCGGACTGTTGGTTACTATACCTAAGTCTTTATCAAGACTAGGCAGTGAGAGTGTTAGCGGTGACTTCTAGTGCTGGGAGGTATGTTCACGGTACTGAAGGTTAATGTTTTATTACGTTTCAATTACTAGTATGATGTGTTGTCATGAAATATTGTTTGTTGGACGTAGTTAATGTCTATAAATACCATTGACTACTCATTAAGAGTTAGTTATATGCGACAGAATCTGTAAGGGCTTACCTTGTTTAACTAAACCAATATTATTTGATATACCTAACATTATTTACATTAAGTTTGTAATTGTATTGAGTTTGTTCCGAAAGACTTAAGTACCTATTATCTGGTGACCGATCGATTGGACGTTTGAATCAATCATTAATCAAACTTGCTATTCTGCATTACTTGTATCGTAATAGTTAGAATGGGTCAACTAGATCTAGATCAACCCTCACGTTTAGCTGAGACCTCTCAAATCTGAGAACTGCATCGAAATCTATTGGCTTCAGGTTACCCACCTGTACAGATATCTTCTAAACCAGGGATACTGTAGAATTCTGCCTCATACGTGTCAAGTATTGGAGCGATCTAAAAGTCCTTACTTAAGGCAAAATACCTACACAAATACTATCCGTTTGATGGATTGGTCATTGGACTTAGTTTCATGTAGAATTAAATATTCAGTGTACCCTTACACGAGTCTATCGTATCTAGTTAGAAAGTGAGATTAATAATACCTACAATTGTAACACTATGTGTTCTAAACATAAAGATTATGTGAACACTGGGATGGGATTTCCGGCTGTCTCGGTTCTGTGCGACCCTTGCATATCTAGTTGTATAACTAGAATGTAATTCGCTAAAGACAGGGGGGAGATATTTCCATCATGTGTTGTATCTCATCGCGATAGGCGTGGTTTGGAGCCTTCGCCAAAAGGGGAACACAAATATTGTAAAGTATACTCATACAACTATACGCCAAAAGGGGAATCAAAGCAATATAAAAGAGTAGGTAGGCGTATATAATGATACACGCAAAAGGGGAAACAAATAACTTAATCAAATATCTTATAAGAATGTTTAGCAACTGATATTTTATAATAACTAATATTAAAACTAAGTATTTATTTCTAAGGACGCTCGTCTTAAACATAGTTTGGGTAGTGAAAGATATTGTGTGGGTAACTTTGACGAGATCGACTGTTAATACGGAAGGTCATAGATTATAAAAATGAACAGTAGGGTAGGTTTATTGAGGTTTGCGGAATGTGAAATGGAAGGTAGTAGGAATATAGGTAGGTTATCTAGATTAATAGCTTGTTGCTAGGCGTCAGATTTAAGTAGTTGAGGGTAGGAACCGACTATTCCAGAGATCTTATAGAGTCATGGAGACTTCGGATCATAATTGGGTTCTGTATACCGCTAAACGATCACATGGCCAAACTAGTAGTTTAACGGTAGACGATTAGTTGTAATTTATTCATAGGTAGATGAAGAGAGGTTATAGGCAGGGTACTTGTGCGTTCTAGAGGGGAGGCTAACACACGAACCGTTGCAGTGTAGGCAGGAATGTAAGTATGAGAGGATGTATGCGTAAGGTATGAATGTATATGAGGTGTAATGATGATGTGTGAACGAATGTTGATGGGTGGATGAGATGTACGCGAGTGATGTATGCTATCTATAGAGTATATAGTTAGATATATTTATATGCTAGAGTATAAGTAGGCTAGCTAGGCTAGTGCGTTACAATTCTCATCTATTAACGATCGATCGGCTATAATAGTGTTTTTTTTTTTGTTGATTCAATCACCGAATACATAAAAAAGCAAACTAGTAAAATTCAGTGTTATTTAGGCGTCAAACGATCGTCGCGTGAAATTCTTTATCTATCATTAGAATAGATTTACCTTCATTACAATAAACCTAATACGGGAATGGATTCAGTAATCAGTTGATCGACCGCAGGCCCCATGACAACACAAAATTGATGTTCACGTCAACCTAATTTGTTTTACGGACTTTGAATAAATCTGTATATTTACCTATAATCTGGACCTCAGATTCGTGCTAAGTACCTATCATTTAGCTTGACGCTACGGCTTTATAACGGTAGCCAGTCTTCTGACACACTATTATTCTTATTAAAAATTTCATCTTAAGATAAAATAGGGTCTTGATGGAATGAATCAACGCAGGTAGGTACTTAATAAGCAAACTGAACGACAATTACAAAATACTTGTATAATATTATACTAGCTGTGTTCCACAGCTTCGCCAGTGGAATAATTTGCCCCCGTGGCACCTATTTACCCTATAGGTGCCTAAACTTATTAGTTCTACAATAGTGTATGGAAATTTTCCGGATTTGTTGGTATATAGGTATGATTACTGCTCCACTCTTCTGAGTAGTAGTATGATGATATAAAGCCTATATACCTTCCTCGATAAATGAGCTAACCAGCACAAATAGATTTTTTCAATTTGATCCAGCAGTTCCTGAGATTAGCGCGTACAACCAAACAAACAAAGAAAAAACTCTTCAGCTTCATATTATTATTAGAGATGCGAGTTACCGAGAACTCGTAGAACTGTCAACCCCAGTTATCATTACATAATCAATCATTTCCACAGCTTTACTCCTGAGTTGTGCAAATTCAAAACTAGTACCTAATAAAAATGCCTCGCACATTACAACTTCGATTAGTTTCTTTCCATTTCTTTTCTGGTTCGTACGAGGCAGAGGAATTAAGATTTCGTAGGCAATGGTATCTAAACGGTAATGGGTTTAAGAAAACGGACGAAATGGAATCACTGTAATATCTGCGCTACTCTACTCATGCTTGGCAGTACAATCCGAAGAAGCGTCTGACAAGCATAATACCACATAATACTTTCATTAATCGGGTAACTTTATGATTACTCAAAATTCATTTTTTTAAATTGATATTCTGAACCAAACATTCCAGTTTGCTGTTTTCTTAAATAACCTGTATTTTCTGATTGCTGGGTCACCTTGTAATTCAAGTTAAAGCAAACACATTATTCACGTAGTGGTTGGGTTGTTGGTGAAGAGAAAGTTTACACAACTGTATGTAACACTAACTGTCAACAAGTCGTGGAACATTTATGTACGGGAGTTACAGTATTACGAAAATAGATAAGATTAGTCTTAATAGAAAAAATACTAGTAGGTAGTGAATATTAATTATGCAACTCTAAGTTGTTAAAATATAGGTTCCTAGAGTAATCAATTGGACTCACACGATAACTTTTTCGATGTCACCATAATAAAACGCTGAAATAAAACAAACGGGAACACCGAGGTTACTTCACACTTCAAAGATTTGGCAACGAGACAATTTTAATGAAACTGTGTTGGAATTTTAAGGTTCAGTGGTCAACGTTGAATTTTAAAATTGTATTACGCAATTTTGAAAGACCTGGCAATAAAAGGTAAAGTCAATTTCATAATACAATCATAATTATATACTTACATTCACGCGTTTCTCCCTAGCATCTAAACCTGGTATTGGATTGGATTTCAATCCTTTTTTAGGCGGACCTTTAAGTGATAGGAACTTGGCCCCCTTTTTAACAGGTACGTTTTTGGTGGGATTTCAATACTTTTTTTCAAGAATTTCAAGGATCTGATTAAGCCAACTCACGCTTGACCGATTTTGTAATTTCTTATGATATATTTTATTCTCCCTCCCCCCCCCCCCCCCTTCTCTTCGTATTCTCATTGTATGACTGGTTCATAAATATTTTTTCGATATTAGATTGATTGCGCCAACTCACGCTTGACTAATTTCTCAAATTTCTTAATAGAATCTACTGTACTATAAATTAATAAAGTATAAATTACCTATATGACCATTGTAAGAAAAAAGCAGGTCAGGATTAAGTATATAAAAACCAAACATTCTAAAAGATATGAAATAAAATAAAAGCTATTAGTATCACAGAACTGCAACTAAATATTTAAAATAAAGCAATCAAATCAGGCATCTTATTACATTTAACAAAGGTCTCGTCTTGAGAGAAATCGATCCCTTACCTTCGTACCCCAGTAACGTGCCCTTCAACAATGCCGATAAAGGACGAGGGGACCTGATGACATTATGATGTATCGTACTTTATTCAGTACTTAATTGGTTTGTGGCACTTAAACTCATGCCTTAATCTGTTGAAAGAGTATGTTGTATATAATGTTAACTAAATATGTTTTCGGTTCTATGTCGGTAATACAAATCAAGCTTTTGTTACTAATGGGCCCTTGGGCATGCTGCTGCTTAGAATTTTTTATACAAACATTCCGATAATGCTTTGTCTGACTCGGGCGTCGGACAACCTCATAGTCCACAGAAATTTACACAAACAGAATCATACTATCATGTGCTCCGAAATAAAAGTTCGTTATAATAGGTATGCTTATAACATCGAGAAGTAAATTACCTTTTTTTGACACTGATTACCAAGTCATATTGCGGGCGTATCAAATTTTCTTGATTTAATTCTTTATACAGAATGCAAAATGTGACTCACTAATATAAATTATACACATTCCTCCCTTACGTATTTTCCTCTATCCTCTGAGGTCTTATACTTACATAGAGAGTGGATAACCTACATGGCTATTATGTACCTACTATAATAAAATCGTAGAGGGATCCAAAAATAACTATACTAAAATTATTGCAGTATTTCCCATTATCCTCTCCCTCGGTTTATTATATTAATATTGGAAGACTGCTGAAATAAATTCAGTACAAATGTTATTTTTGTAACAAGTTTTTCTAACCTAAACACTTATGTAGGTGTGATTTCTATACATTCAGTAAGTATTTAGTGAATGTATAGGCTTACCTGACCTTGCCATTCTATGTGATTTCATACAAAAGAAATACAATGATTTGATGATACAACGTTGAACGTTGGAAAAATACTAAGACGATATTCAAAAGGTACCTACCTATATACGGCAAACTATTGGGCAGTACCTAGACAGAATTTATTTAAAAAATATACCTACGCTTGGTGGACTATATTATATTATTTATATGTATATATATTATGTATATATAATGTGATATTGTGAGGTTTTATATTATACTAGCTGTGCCCCGCGGCTTCGCCCGTGGCATGCTTCTTCCCAGTGGCAGGATAAAAAGTATCCCAACGTCTGTCTCCTATTAATTTTAACTAATTTTCAGCCAAATCGGTCTCGCCGTTAATGTGTTTTTGGAAGCAACGTTGAAAAGCACAATTTCACGGTAATAGGTACACCGCTTTCCCAAACTCATGCACGTTGTCGAAGATGTTATGTTTAAAAATTCACCGTTTTTACACATAAAAACTACATTTTACACTAATTTTAGAAAATGATACAATGCCCCGATGCCCGATGTGTCTTTTTCAGCGTTGGCGCCAAAACTCCTAACAAAACTTCATATTCAAATGAACTTTTGACAGCTACATATTGAAACAACTGACATAACAGTTATGTACACTATGAGATTATATTAGACTAGCTGACCCACCCCGCACTTCGTCCCCGTGGCAGGATAAAAAGTATCTTATGTCCGTCTCCTAGTTCTAAGCTACCTCCCCACCAAATTTTCAGTCAAATCGGTTCAGCCGTTCTTGAGTTATAAATGTTGTAACAAACCCGTCTTTGTTTTATATATTAGATAGATATAGATGTTTCTTGTCAGAAAAGGGCTTCTCCAGTTAGTTGCTCTGATTTACAGCCTGATCTGCCACAGCGGTGATGTAGACGGTTGGCAAAAACAAATAAGCAACGGAACCAGAAAATCACGTACATATGGGAACCTCCTGTTTGGGAAAAGATTAGGTTATGGACTCTGTGTAAACTATAATATTATATGTAGTTTACTTTTATTGATGTGCCAACATGTTACTAAAGTGGAATGGAAACGTATCCAGTTAATAACAACTCCGAATATTTTCCCAACTCAGCTGGGGTCTACTTTGCAGTCTAATTTGAAAGCCGTACTTCGATATTTTCGTTAAAGCGACTGCCATCTGACCTACCATTGGCGATATCGAAGTTCTGCAGTTACGAGATGTTCGTATGGCAACCGGGACCGACGACTTGACGTGCTCTTCGAGGCATGAAGGGATGTCGATATGTTATGAATGGTCACCCATTGTAAGACTGACTTTGTAGTATTGCTAATAAGCTCGCTTATAAAGAGTGGCAAATTAAAATAATGATACCCACGGCATTCGATTTGGCATGTCGGTAAGAAAAGTGTAAGTCCAGCTAGTAAATTCTTCGATTTTAAACAGTGTTCTCTCTTTGTCGCACACGGGACCTGCAGTGTGATACTTGAGACTCTGCGGTGGGCATATCGAACTTGAAACTACTAAATCCATCGCGTCAGCCATGTGATACAGCCGATACAGGGCATCTAGGTGCCCTAGAAAAGAAATTCCAGGCACCTCGACCGGCTCCGGTGACCAGCGCTGGCACTCGACTCATTATTCAGGACTTAATCCCCCTCGCGATGCCTGCCACCCTGGGCCTATTTCTGCTATGGTGATTGCCAGTTCCAACCGTCAACTACAGGCCTGCGCTCATTCAGGACAGAAATACCTTTATAGATTAGTTAAAAAGTGTTTGTTTGTACAATAATTAAAACTAGTAGCTTCAGTTTTAACTACTTACCTACTATAAAAAGATATCAAACTGTAGATGCTTTACTTAAACGATAGTAATAACTGGACTCTCAATGCCTGCCTGACATCGAGCCCAAGCTAAAGATAGGTTGGGTAAATATCTATGTGTAAGCTATAAATTAAGTAAGTAAACTCTGTGAACAAAAACGTTTTCGCAAAGTGTCCTTAAGTACTTACTACCTAACCTTTGTTTGGCGTGTTATGTTTGTGTGTTATCAATCTTTTAACAGATTAATAACAGAGAGGGTTTTGATAGGGACCTAATGGTTTAACATAAAAAGCTTTCGTAGATTGCGCTATATAGAATTCCATTCCATACCAATAATAAACCTGAAGAATTTGTTTGTTTGTTTGAACGCCCTAGTCTCTGGAATTACTTGTGCGATTTGAAAAAAATATTATTAAGTTTAATAGTCATATTCTTTGTGAAGACCTTCTAAGAAAAAAAAAGATAATAGAAATGTGAGTTACAATGGACCTAACCAATTAAAATAAAATCCCCAAAACAATAACCTACTTAATTAAAGGTCCTGAGAATAAAGACTTCAATTGGTGCCTATCTAGGTACCTTTTCAAAAACAAACACGAAACCTCGTAATATTAGCAGCTTAGTAGTTGGCTATTTGTCTGTTTGTTCTCGCCCACTCCTTTAGAATTGGCAATCGGTGGTAGGGCAAGGCATGGTGCCTTGAGTTCAGTGATCAAGCTTAGTTGTAGATGTTGACCGATTTGTTTACCGGTGCAATAAAAGTTAATCCACTATCGACCTTCAAAACTTCTTAAACAAGTTACCGTAGGTACTTGAGACACATTATCTTTTTTAGAACTTAATCGTCACGTAGTTGAATATAATTAAGATTCAGTGAAATTTACATTTCAATATAAAGTTAACGTGGGCGTCGCTTTATTTTACTTAATCCGAGTAAATCTACGGGATTTATTAAACTTATTCCACTTGCAGAGATTAAGTGGGCTTCGGGATGTTTATTACAATTATTGCCGTTGATATCTTATCTTAATATATATAAATCTCGTGTCACAATGTTTGTCCTCAATGGACTCCTAAACCACTTAACCGATTATAATAAAATTCGCACACCATGTGCAGTTCGATCCAACTTGAGAGATAGGATAGTTTTTGAAACGGATTTCGACATCCACGCGGGCGGAGCCGCGGGCAACAGCTAGTCTTAATATATATAAATCTCGTGTCACAATGTTTGTCCTCAATGGACTCCTAAACCACTTAACCGATTATAATAAAATTCGCACACCATGTGCAGTTCGATCCAACTTGAGAGATAGGATAGTTTTTGAAACGGATTTCGACATCCACGCGGGCGGAGCCGCGGGCAACAGCTAGTAGTTATATAGGTTTTGATTATTGACTTAATTCTTTTCATTTTTTTAACATCCTGAACATCAATGGTATAATAATAGCTGTATGTGAGTGCCACCCGCCAAGCCTTTTCCCAACTCAGTTAAGAGGTTTCAGTCTAACTATGAAATCGCCATACTTCGATATTGTTACCTGCACAACTCACTTTAGCAATATCTTATACTAGTATTTTGATCGATCGATTTAAAATCCTACGTATACATTAAATATCCCGTTATTGCCATAATATGTTTAGTTTATTTACTAATAAACTAAACATATTATGGCTCGTTACAAATTATTATTCATAGGACACAATGCATCATTTGTAACGAGACAATTCCTAAGTTTAATAATCGTAAATGTTTGAAACTAAGATTTAGAACTAAGTAGTCAACTTTATAAAACAGAAAAAATGACGCTTTTTCACACTATAACCTGTCCGTACAGCCAGTCTAGTAGTACATGCACATGAGTAAAGATACGACAGTACCATAGCTATTCATGTGGTACATGACAGAAGTTATTTCTTGCAAAGTATACTCATAAGTGATTTTATTTGCTATTCAAGAATGTTTGTTATAACTTAACTAGCTGTTGCCCGCGGCTCCGCCCGCGTGGATGTCGGTTATGATTTTCACGCTTTTCTGTTGAAATTTTTCCTTAATTTTCTTTGCTATAAACCTCACGGAGCCCGAGACCTTTCCAACGAATGCAAAAGCGTGGAAATCAGTTCGTGCGTTCTGGAGTTATAGCGTCAAGAAGGAAAACCCGACTTATTTTTATTATAACTTAATTTTGTCCACAGGTGTTTATGGCCGCTGCCCACGCTATTCAAGACATGGGAATGATGCTTGATGTTGAAACTTCAAGGCTGTTTAGCAACATACCTGATGTGCTTAACGCGAGCCTCTACTTTTGGGAGGCTTCCCTGTATCCGATGCTGCTGGATGCAACTACCAATCTCACTCCGTTAGTATTTCTTTCATCATTTCTATAATATTCGGATTTCTCATCATCTTAACTAGGTTCACGGTTTTATCCGAACCTTTCACCTTGGAGCTCATACTTCCTTCTCCTTCCTTGGATTTGGCTCATACGGCTTTTATGGAGTCGACTACCGTCTCACTTCTAACCGCACTCTTCAATATGGTATTAAGTTTTAGAATGGCAGAGCGAGTTCGTCACTGTCTTTTGTGGGCACCTAGAGACCGCATAAATCTTGCGCGTCACTGTGATGAATCACCTCTTCGTAGTATTTCTAAAATTTCTTTAGTGAATTATTGCCTGTATAGGTAGGATGTTAAGTGAGGCGAGCACTCCTCTGCAACAACGGTAGCGAGTTCGATGCTCGCTCACTATCAATTTGTGTATGCATAAGTGTGTTTATTTATAAGAGTTCTTAATAATAAAAAATAAATAGATACATAATAACTGTAGCTGTTTACAAAATAAAACCCAAGTATATTCATTAGTGTTATTAGGCACTAAAGTGCAAGCTATAGTTAATTTGGATCTTGGTTAGGGTTGTGTGTAATATGTCCTAGATTATAAATATTGCTGTCTAAAAACTGAAACTGAAACTAAAAAGGAAAAAAAACAAGTACCTACTTACTTAAATGTCCTGTGGTCTAGAAACATAACAACTTAAATTGTCAGGATCCATTGAAAAATTAGATTGGCTGTCTAATACGAGTAATGGTCGAATAATGGATCCCGACTGTTCAGTAGTTCTGTTTCTAGACCACAGCACATCTAAGTAGTGTTGTTTTTTTTTTTCCTTTTAAGTATTTCACCGCAGCCGGGTTTTTTGATTTTTTAATTTTTTTTTTTTTAAACAAGTTCACAAAATTCAATCCGCGTGTAACTTGTATATAGATAAAAAAAAAACATTTTTTAAAATTAAAATTTGGTCAGGATATACTTTTTTAAATCCTAGTGATAAGCCCTTTAATTTGATACCCATATTGCCGTATACAATTTATAATTTTTTTCCGCTTTAAACTATAGCGTATTACAGTGGCCATATTGGTTTTTTTTCGCGTCACCTATCTAAGAACACTTGGGTTACCGAGACGAATCTAACGATATATTAATTAAAGAAATCCGTCCAGTGGTTTGGAAGATATGAGGTAATAAAGAATCTTACAAACATACATACCTACAAGATACTGGCGAAAAACATAACCCTTCTTGACAGTCGGGTAAAAAGGACAAGTACTGGAAGTTCACGAACTTAGATTTCACTTTACAATAACCCCCTCTTGACATCCAAAAAATAAAGTCGCGTTGTCTTACTGTTGGACGCTATGCTCAATAATGTTACCTTGCAATGGACCATAGACCTCCGACCGATTAATCCTTGGTTGATATAGTTCTCATACGCGATTGCGGAGAACAAGTAGATTTATTTTCTTCTATGCAATTACACAGATAACGAGAAAATAGCTTGAAGGTAGCTCATCGCTCGCATTTAGTTTTATAGATTGGGTGTTAATATGTGAGAAGGGGTAGCTTCCCAATCAAACAACTCCAAGATCGACAGTCTGACACGACCAAGATTATTACTAAGATTAATAAAAATTACGTAATTACATGTACTAGATCAGGTTATAGCACTATAATATTAAAAGTTGATATGGAGTTAAAACAATTTCATTTTTATCGTAAACAGGTTTAATACTGAGCTGATGTCACCTGGCTTTTGTCGTTTCCATGACATCTTTTACCCTTATGAGAAATTTATGAGTGAACAAACCAAGTCATTGGACTACCTACGTTCTTTGAACAACCATGCAGTCTTCAAGACCTACTTAACTTGGTGTCATTCTCAAAAAGCTTGTAAGAGGTAAGTATATTTTTGGAAATTTCTGGGATCTCATTGGTTCGCATAAATTTTATGTCGTTTTCGTAAATGTACCTACAGGCGTGTTCAATTACCTCCCTCCGTTGCCATACCATGATATCAGATCAGAATTAAATAAGATCTTAATTACAGGCTCCAACTGGCCGATATCATGGTGAAGCCTATGCAGCGTATCACCAAGTACAGCTTGATCCTACGCCGGATCATCAACCACACCGATACGGAGCCTGAGCGGACAAGCCTGAAAGCGATGGTACGCCTTTTTTGTTTTTAAATAATATAGATTTTGTTGTCAATTGAAGCAAGTAAGGTTACCTAATAATCCTATCCTACTAATATTATAAACGTGAAAGTTTGTAAGAATGTATGTCTGGATGTCTGGATGTCTGGATGTCTGGATGTATGTTTGTTACTCTGCCACACTAAAACGGCTTAATGGATCTGGCTAAAATTTGGTACAGAGATATATTATAGTCTGGAATAACATATAGGCTACTTTTTATACAAGCTAATATCGCGGCTCCGCTCGCAAAGTCGATCAGTCGGGATTTCTAGATATACCTTTGTTACTCTTTCACGTAAAAACGGCTGAATAGATCTGACTGAAATTTGGTAACGAGATAGATTAAAGTGTGGAATAACATATAGGCTACTTTTTATACAAGCTAATACCCGCAACTCCGCTCATGGAGTCGAATAGTCGACCCACGGAGTAGATCAGTCGGGATGTCTGGATGTATGTTTGTTACTCTTTCACGCAAAAACGGCTGAATAGATCGAGTTGAAATTTGGTATAGAGATAGATTATAGTCTGGAATAACATATAGGCTACTTTTTATACAAGCTAATACCGTGGCTCCACTCGCAAAGTCGATCGGTCGGGATGTCCAAATATTATGTTTGTTGCTATTTCACGTAAAAACTACTGAATGGATCTGGCTGAAATTTGGTACCGAGATAGAGCGTAGTGTGAAATAACATATAGGCTACTTTTTATACAAGCTAATACCCGCGGCTTCGCCCATGGAGTCGATCAGTCGGGATATCTGGATGTATGTTTGTTACTCTTTCACGTAAAAACGGCTGAATAGATCAGGTTGAAATTTGGTACAGAGATAGATTATAGTCTGGAGAAATATATAGGCTACTTTTTATACAAGCTAATACCCGCGGCTCTGCCCGTGGGAGTCGATTGGTTGGTAATCGTTTTTTGGTCATATCCCCGATTCTACTTAACCAAATGCAATCAAACATACGGCAGATTTTATGTAAAACCAAGACCTTTCTAATGAAAAGGCGGCATCAAAATTTGTTCAGCAGTTTTTGCGTCTATCACGAACAAACAGACAAGGATTGCAAAAAAAAATGATATTTGTGGTCAACATAACCAAGTCTTTTTTTTTCAAATATCGATTATTACAACTAAAAGTACTGTTATAAAGGTATATGATGTCCACACTGTCGCCTTAGGTGAACCCTGTAAAGATGGTGTAAGGTGAAACCAATAAATAAGGAAAAAAAAAACTTTTGGTCATATCTCCAAATTTTAGGTTTGACCGAGAAAACCGCACTGAAATCCGTTTAGTACTTTTTATCCGAAAGGTTTTGGCTAGACGAGTGGAGACCAGTGGAGTGGAGAGTGGAGCGGAGTGGGGAGTGGTGTTGAGAGTGGAGTGGGGAGTGGTATGGAGAGTGGAGTGGTAAGTGGAGTGGAGAGTGGAGTGAACAGTGGAGTGGAGTGTGGATTACAGAGTGGAGTGAACAGCGGAGTGGAAAGTCGAGTGAAGAGTCGTTTCATTCAAATAGACTTGGTGGCAATACCGAATTCCACGCGGGCGAAGCCGCGGGCGGAAGCTAGTTATTCATATTTTGTTATGACAAAAACCTCGTTAGTACTGATGGCAACTAGTGTCGTCAAACCCACACTACATAAGACCAATCATCTTAACAACAATGTAGCACACAAGTGATAGCTGCTTCGTCTTAATTATATAATAATAATAATAATAATTTAAAAAAAATTGTGTTTTAATTAAATTAGTTTTCAAATAAATGTTTTTATACAGGAATCTTTCTCAACTAATTTTGCTATGGATGTAAATCGTTCCATACGCCAACGTGAAGAACTCGAAAAACTGGATCAACTCGTGACCTCGATTGAATGCTACGAACCTGTAAGTTTTATGTATCTTACAACATCCATTCATATAGTCACACCTGTTAACCCAGAAGAGTTAGACAGAGGTGAATAAACATCCAGATTTCACCAGTTCATCCACCAATCAAACGCATGCACAATGCATATAATCCGCGCGCGATCAAAATGTGATGCTACCTTTTGGAACTGAGACGTAAGTGGGCCACCGGCTAGCCGTAGCGTCGGCAAACTCATGTCGAAGCTCACAAAACGAAGCTGTAGGTATTTTTAGTGCGACTAGATTTCTAAATGAGTTTAATTTTGAATGCAAGATTTATAATAATTATAATATTGTATGATTGTCTGTTTGTCCGCAAATTTTTGTGCGCGCTAAAATCAGAAACTACTGGAGGGATTTTGATCAAACTTGGTACGATTATAGTTCATAGGTTTAATGGTTAGAATGCTACATTCTTCCAATTTGACATAGGCTACATTTCATTTTGAAAAAAATTAGGGATCCTTGGTAAAATTTAAACAATGTAACCGAAGGTGTAGAAAAATGAGTCTTAAAATGTCTTTCGTCTAATGCGCTGCCGAAACTATTAGCGATAGAACAAAATAATGTACAACAATATTGAAGAACATCATAATGTCTACAAAAAACTCCGCGGTAGCATATGTCCAACTATTGTAGTTATGTCACTACAACAACTTTTTTCATTTTAAACATTAATGAAAATGCTAAACAAATCCAAACCATGCTATTTATGTGTTTATATTAATCCTTATCCAAATAAATTATTTTATGGTCCTCTTTATAATATTAGTGTAGATGTAGATTGGAAAATTTAAACTTAAAATTTACACCCGGGCGAAGCCGGGTCCTGGGTCGCTATCTTTAATATATCGCCTTTTCTTATCTGATCTCACTGACCTGTAATAATAATACAGGTCAGTGTCTGATCTACATGGATCTACATGTAATCGTGCCAAAAATACCAAAACGACGACGACGAGAGTGATAGGAGATAGGACGAACATCAAATGTCTGACAGGTAAGAACAGTTCAACCGTTCTCGAGTTTTTGCAATACTAACAGAATTGCAATTAATTTTTATTTATATAGATTAAAGATTAATAATGAGTGGAAAAAGGGGTAAAATCTTGAGTAGTCAATCTCGCGAAATAGTTCTGGCATTTGATTGATATTTCAATCAAGAACAAAGTCGGTGTTAACACGCTAACGCTACTTGAGAACTGTCATTTTCGATTTACTTTGACAAGGTTCCTTCACATTTTCATCGCGCGCGGATTATACAATATGTAGTTCAAATAGTAGGGTACTACTCTGTGATATAGCTAGGTCATTGCCATCATCCTACCGTTATTAATCCCGGTTGCGGTCAAAGCTTTTATTTTGGAGCCCGGGTTAGTACCTTTTCTAATTCCCTTCGCACGATATTGGGCATCCCTAGGAGTGTGATGCATGCATGTCATCTTCACGCAAGCATATTTCGGGTGAACCCCTCCCAAGGGAGTCCGGAAAAGCGGCATGGCATATTTATTTCTCAGCTAGCCATCAGGAAAGGTGCAGTCAAATGGCAGACCAAACAAGTAGGTATATGAGAAAAGAGTCGTGGGTCGCGATTTTGAATATGTTCTACGTACTTTAACACATTTTGATCGGAACGCTGAGGAACGGCACTTTTAGAGTGTTTTTCATTACGTGCTTATCAAATTAATTTTCTTCAACAACTTTGTCATCTATACAAAAAAAAATTGATCTGTCTGTTTGTAAAAAGATTTTAAATCAATACATATTATGAGTGTATGAACGATACATTATTATAACAAAAAAAGCAATTTTTAATTTTTTTATCTGCCTATCTTTATGTCTATTTAATGTAATCTGGATTGGCTGAGCCGATTTGAACGCGACTTTCACCAGAAGATAGGTGATATTATAAGGCGTAACATAGACTACTTTAATCTTAAAAAAATAATAAAGATTCCACGCACAAAAAACTTATAAATATATAAATCCACACCACACGGGTTATTCGTGGATACAGCCCCGTCGAAACTCAAATAAAACATAAATCTTGTAATATGATTTTAAATACATAGTACCTATAGTCTGTGAGCTCTGAATTATAATAATTTAACTAATGCACAAAAATTCTAAGAATTAATATTTCTACGATGCAGAATCCTAAAATCTGTACAATAATATTTACCTATGACGATTACATACATAATATACCTACATACATATTCAAGTTCATAATATATAATATACCTACATATACACATATTATAACTAATTATTATTGACAAACATTATTTATTTTGGAAATATTTATATAAATTTTCTGTATTTTGATTTTATTTTTATTGACAAACAAATCAATGGTGTGCATTCAAAAATTATTTTATGCTTATAAATGTTTGAACAGAATACTTGCTGAAAGTCTAGTATTAAATGTTTTATTGCAGGATTTCAAGGATGAGGACATGGAAAGATGCTTCCGTTTACACAGTTCTGTGAATCTGAAGGCGCCGATGCCAAACTGCAACCCCAATCATAGCAGGACCTTGATCCACCAAAGCGATCTACGTTACAAAGACAACGCTAAGGAGGCAAGATCAGACACTTCATCACTGATCTCTCAACTCAGTCACGATAATAATTATCTGCTCAACACCAGATAATATTATTATTATATTTGAAAGAGATCATGGATGAAACGTTATCTTATCTTATCTTATCTTATAAACATTATTTCTAAAGAGAAGTTATGTCTATTTGCTTGCGAGTAAATTCTTGGATGCATCCGTTTAAAAATTAGGAATTAAATATGCAGTATTAAATAACTATTGACAGGGGTAAGAATTAAACAATTGGACTAGAGTCTGTCCACGAGTCGGGGAGGCACTCATCAGTTTCCCTAACTCGCCAGTTTCTGTAACTGCCTACTTACGCACCACAGTTGTAGCAACCATAGAACTCTTAATAATAAGAAAGTCTTATGATTGAGAGTTCTATGGTAGCAACGTCCGTAAGTAGGTAAAGTCACTTCAATTTCTCAATAAAATTCAGAAACCGGTCATAGATAGTTATTTAATTCAATATACATAGTTATTAGTACTAAAATAATGTCAGCTAAATTGCGAATTGTGTGATTTATAAGCGAATGTAGTACCTACCATTAAATTTATTGAATCAAAGGTTAATTTATAGATTTTCTTTTTTTTTCAGTATGAATTTTTAGATAAATAAATAAATATTTATTTCATTACAGTTTGAAGCTCGCATATTTCTGTTGACTGATATGCTACTTGTATGCAAGAAGATCTCGACTAAAGGCAACCACCCCACCTACAAGCTGACCCGGTAAACATTTTTTATCTCTGCTTAAATTATATCAGTATTTGCTATGCGGTACTTCTAAGTATACAAATGTGCGATTTCTTTGTTTACTTTATAGCCCCAAGTACTTTGTTGACAAGCTGATTATATATCCGAAATTTGCTCGTAACGGCAAGGATATAACCCAGCTCGTTTTGGTCGCATTAGACGAAGTTGGGTCATCATACATTACATTTGCGCTTACGGATGTCGGCAAAGAATACATTGCACTTAGGGTATGTATTACCAATGAAATTAGATATAGTAGGTACTTATATTATAGATATTTTCCTATAACTTCTTTATGGCCTGACTGTGAATAGACGTAATTAATATGCTAGTTTTTAATGTGTTTCAAAAATTTGTATGTCGTGCAAATATTATACATTTTATCATGACAATTATTTAATAACCCAAGTGGATGGTGATAACGCAAAAACAACAATGAAAATTCTTTTACAATACGACCCTTAATAAAAAATAATTGAAATGGTCAACAAAATTTATAGGTAGACATTGAACTTTGATCTCACCCACTCACAACATACAACATATATGGTGTAACCTAATATGCAAGCCGGTACTCCTGCTGATTGACGAACGGACGCGGCTATGGCGCAGGTTTTCCTCTTGGGGTTAGAGGTCAGATGGCTGTTAATATAATAAAAATCAAGATATACGAAACTACGAAAAGTACAATTAAAAAAGCAGACCTCTGGCCGCATAGTGCCAGCTTTGGGTGCAACCGGGATTGGTGCTCGACTGAAGGAGGAGAGAACTTTGTACACAGAACTGTTACTGTACAGTAACAGTTCTGTGTACAAAGTTCTCTAAGGAATTAATTAGGATGGAGGTAGGAGGTAGCTCTCCAGGTTCCAACTGGTCTCTTCGAAGAGCTGGCCATTCAATTGTTCTTATTACTCCCATGGCTCCGTTGACCAGACCGTGGTTAACATTCAGATTTCTGCGTAACATTACTCGCGACCCTAACCCGATCGTTAAATATTTGACGATTCCTCCAGTTTTGTTAGGGTCATCAGAAACATATGCATCTTTTGGTTTTTGACCATATGTCTTCGTTTCTAGTGATATGTCTACTGCATGTAATTTATATAGCTTTTTGTTTTTTTCCAATTCAGTTGTCATTTTTTCATTATATTCATTCACCTGTTTGGTAGTAGGAAAAACTCAGATTATTTCATTGGAATGGTCTGCTTCTACTCGTCGCCTATCTAATATCTCTAGTTGTTGCATAGTCAGTTCCCCTACTCTAAGATTATTTAATATATCCACAAATGTAGTGTCTTGTCCCTGTCTCATATTTTGTGGTAATTCACAAAAATTAAATAAGTGCCAGAGGTTGACTTCACCTGTTAACGTCGCAGGTTGACGAAAACAGTAAGCCCCGCCAATTGTTTTAGAGACAGGTGGCAATTGCATTAAATCCCCGAAAAGAATAACATTGCAACCACCAAAGTGAAATTGATTGTTCTTGAATTGCTGAAGGCGTAGATTAATATTCCGTAGCATGAGGTAATCTATGGATTTCCATTTTTTTCGTTCTCGTTGAAGGCGTTCGCCAGTTAAAAGTCGCAGGCTTTCTGGTCGACCCTTTTCTATTGGAAGTGTGAAAGTCGAATGGAGAGTACTTCCACCTATCAATCGGGCAGCTACACCGGTAGGTGCAGTCACAACTATAGCTTTTTCGTGCATGCGATTGCTCCGAAGCCTCCTTACTTCTTCTACCACTAATTTTAGTGTAAAAGTTTTTCCAGTACCGGCTCCACCAGTAACAAACATTCTAAGAGGTTGATTGTCATCGTTCAAAAGTTTCTGAGACACTCTTCTAAATAGCTGTTTTTGCTGAATGTTTAAAGAGGAGAGAGCTCGTTCAAATTCTTCATCAGAAAATCTTGTATCAGTTTCATTTTCTTCTATACAATCTTCTTCCTCTCCTTGATTCAGCAATATACATTCGTCGTTAATTATTCTCAAAGGTGCATCATTATCCTCATTATGTTCTATTATGTTAATCGCTGCATTTTCTGCTACAAGATGACTAATAGCTTGTTGAATTTCTGTTTCCCATCTAGACATTGTTTCTGTATCGTAACCGTGTTGTAATGGCCGAAGTAAATGCCTTTTATTCATAAAAGCATCTTTGGCAGATTCAAATCCTTCCAGCAATTCTTCTTCTGCTCTAAAAGGGACATGGGTTACCAACAGAGAGTAATAATAAGCTTCTGGATCTGCAGAAACTGTATAATATCTAGTCCGTAATATAGCAGGATGATTTCTAGCTTTCATTCGCCCCACATTATCTAATAATGTGAGGATTCTCTGTCGAGTTACGGGAATATCGTCAACAGCGTAAGCGTCAGCATCTTGATTATCCTCAGACATAATATTATTGGGAGTTATTGCCTCATACTGAACTGCAAATTCACCTAAACTCATAAAATCCAAATTATGCGGTCGACAAACATACCTATCAAAATATTTTTAAATGGTTCCGAATTCTCTGAAAGTTCCACACGTAACTTACGGTATCTTTGAGATGGCGCACAAGTATTAACAAAAACGCACATTCTTGAACTATCGCGTAGCTTCAAATGACAGAGACGATATGAACATTCTGTTGCTGACACTTCTCGATGGGTTAAAATGGCGTTTTGCATAGCAAAGATCTGATTTGCAAAATTTCCTCCTCGTTCTTGAACCCTTCGTATAGACTCCCTTATGGACCTTGATACTTCGGTCGGTTCAGACTTAGATATACCTATATTTCGAAATGTAATACGCTACACCCAAAGCAGAACCGCATGGTTGGATATCTATATTGGCGCGCCAAATTTTCAAAATTCGGGCGTTATAATTGTTTATCATTGATGCTTCAGCATCTCTTTTTAAAATGCAAAATCGGCCACCATTGCGAACCGCTTCGTCATCATCCAAAATTTTAGTAGAATCTGAAGCGATTCGCGGAAAACTGAATCGGCATTGGTTACCATTTTTAAAACAAGTATTTGTGTGTTTGTGCGTTTGCAAACGATTAACTAAATCGTTCATCTCTAGATCATCCTCAGCATCTGGTATTTCACAAGTAACCACTTTATTTATTAACTCAATACCTTCACGGCTGTCAAAAGATGGCATATCTTCACACCATACCACCATATGCACATGTGGACTACCTCGCAGCTGAAATTCGATTCGCCACCAATAATCTTCAACTTTCCGACCCAATATTTGATTGGCGTCTTTCTTTAGTAATCTAAAAAATGCATTTAACCTAAACATGAATTGCCGTGACAAAGTCACCGGGTATGATTCTACGAGGCGTATTTTTTCGTGAAAGGTTAAATTATCAACATCAGATTCGGGGCGTCCATCAGCCACTAATAAAGCACGTAACATATCAGGCCAGTTTAGGTCGTTACAAGATAAAGTGATATACCAATGAGGAGGTCCTAAATTTTTAACCATGGCTAACAAATCTGTGTACGCTTTGTGCCAATAAGATTGTGTGCCTCTTATATTTCTCATTACTAAATGTACGTTTTGTACCAAATCTCTCGGTTCAACTCCATCTTGACGTAATCTACCACAAACAGAAACGTTTTGCCGAGCTTTATGTAATTCCACAGTTGATAATGCATAAAACAAGTATTCATTGTTTTGGAATCTTCGGTCATGAGACATAACTCGTGACTGAAAGTAATCGAGAGGTGTAATTGGAGTAGTTCTGTTTTCTCTCAGACCGTTTTTTCCATCAGGAAAAAGCTTCACCCAGGAAAGTTCTTCTGCTCTTTGCTCGGTAAGTATGCTTATTGGCGCAGCTGTTTTTCGTTTTAATTCGTAAATTGGTATAGACCTCTCCTCATTAACATTATTAAGCACGTCTGTTATCATTGGTGTATCTGTGTCTATTGGCATTAAAGATGTTGTAGTAATCATGTCTGAATTTAAATTTGTACTGTTTGTGTTTTCGCTGACAATTTGTAAGTCTACATTATCAGTCAATGACTCCACAACCGTCTGTTGTGGATATTCAAATACATAACTAGATGTTACTGCTGTGATAGAATATTGCAAATCTTTTCGACTACCAACTTGCAACGAAATCAACAGATGTCCGCATAATGATTCCATTTCGTTACATTGCATTACCATTGAAGTTCCGTTCTTGGCACGATGACCTTTAGGGCCTCGCGCATGTGAATCAAAAATATAATATTTGCTATTATATTTTATAATAGCGACAGAATATTCGGTCTGACACGTTATTATTCCTTTTTCATGCATAGAAAAAAAAAATCTACCCCTTCATCTAAACTTGGGTAATAACCTTGCAATATCTCAGATTGTCTATTTAGCTTTATCACTCCAATCACAACATCTGGTTCAACTTGTAAATGGAAATTATTATCAGCTACTGTAAGTAATGGCAATAATTCTTCAGAATTAAGAAATTCAGGACGAAAATCAAGCCTCTCTATGCACAACGAGTAATAAGTATTGCCTGCAAGAGGAATGCGATCCATATCAGATGGTTGCCATGCATTAATTTGTTTGTTTGTAGTATATGCAATAGCTACAGCTGCATTTGCAGTACATTGCCGTCCTCTAGAGTCTTCGGGAAATCTTTCGCTTCCTTGGTGGAAGGTACCCCGCAAAATACACTTTTCATTGCCAATTGGCTTAAAATCATTATCTTCTCTGATTACTAATGGCGTATAAGTTTGCGATACGATCGCTTCAATAGCATTATCATTCAACTCCTGTGTGATAGTGTCAAAATTGAGTCGAATATTGGAATATAAGTGATTGTTTACCACGAGCCACTGCAGGGCTTGTTTGATTTTGGTAATATCAATACAGTACCTTCTATTATTTACAACATTTTGTAGCGTTTCTGAGACTATTATTATCCCAGTACTCGAAATTGGAAGCGGCAGTTGTTCAGCAATTTCTTCTACTTGCTGGGCAAAGAGAACTGCCTGGCCCTTAAATCCTTGTTGTCCAAATCTACCACCTAAACGGACTACTTTCAGAAATGGTTTGATTCTTGAAATCAAACGAATTTCCATTTCGCTCAAACATTCCAATTCTGGCGGTATATTAGCTACTGTCATGTTGTTCCAAAATGCATTCGGTGGTATTTTATTTTTCAATAAATTTGTAGCGCATCGATTACAAGAAATGAAATGATTTGGACTATCTAATGGTAAAACAATAGACTGTTGTTTTGAAATCGACCTCATTTGATTTGTGTAACATAACTTTTTGCAAATATAGCAGACGCGGTTTGCAATTTGTGATATACTATCATTGTATACCGAGTCATCCGAGAAAAGTTGTCGCCGATAATGTTGACGAGAGTTTAGCCTCAAACGTGTAAGTCGATTACATCTAGATTTTGGTGATTCATCGTCACGTATCTGAGACGCATGTGAACTCATAGTTGATAATCTTTGGGTTCGCGTTGTGGGCGACTCATCGGTACGTATCTGAGCCGCGTGTGATCTCATAGACGATAATCTTTGCGATCGCGTTGTGGGCGACTCATCCGCACGTATCTGAGACGCATGTGAGCTCATAGACGACAGTCTTTGCGATCGCGTTGTAGGCGACTCATCCGTACGTATCTGAGACGCATGTAAGCTCATAGCTGATAATCTTTGCGATCGCGTTGTGGGCGACTCATCGGTACGTATCTGAGACGCATGTGAGCTCATAGCTGATAGTCTTTGCGATCGCGTTGTGGGCGACTCATCGGTACGTATCTGAGACGCATGTGAGCTCATAGCTGACAGTCTTTGCGATCGCGTTGTGGGCCACTCATCGGTACGTATCTGAGACATAAGTAATCTCACTGACGATAATCTCTGAGATCGTGTTGTCGGCGATTCTAGCTCACGAATTCTCCTAATCTGCATTTTTTGTCTACTAAGTCTGCTAATTCGACCTCGATTAGATTCTCGATTGTTCCGATACTCAGCCATTCTATTCGAAGTTTCATACAGTTTTATAATATTTTTGGTGGGAGATTGACTGTTGTATCTGAGGCGCATTAGGTCTCGAACTTGTTGCAGACGTTTCTCTCGCGATTCCGGCGACTGAATTGCACGAAGTGCACTTTGTTGACGGATTCTTTTAGTTTTACGTGAAAGATTTGAATAAGATCCACGTTGCTGGCATCTTAAGTACCTTATTTAACATTTAGCTATTCAGTGAATACCTTAACAGATAATTACAAACTCACAACGTATACCTATGCACCTAACACGGAAAAGACACTAGCAAACAAAATAGTAGAAGAAAGATTTCACTAAGCAGGAATAATTAAATAGAATATTAATGAAACAGTAAGAAAGTAAGTACACACGTATGATTGAAGTCTCTACCTAACCTAAACCTAATTACATTTATCTATGAAGTAACTACCCAGTTATATTCGCATCCGCTGTCTTTAAATAAAACAATTCAATTTCGCTCGCGTCCGTTGCGTAAGAAGCCGACCACGCGTCTGAGCCGCGCGGCAACCATATTCATAGATCGTACCTCGGTGACTTCTCGCCTAGCGAGTAGCGAGTAGCCCCGCCCCATGCGTAGGTAGTACTCTTTAAATAATAACATTCTTTGTTCCTACTATAGTTGCGGTAGGCTATGACGGCTATGATGGCCGTTAACAATAAAGTAAAAAAAAACCGATATATTATATAAATAATAAAAAGTATGTAGGTCATTAATATTAATATATCTATATGTACGGGCTACGCTCTATTATAGATACATAGGTATATATATGTGAACATAATACAGGTATATATATACCTATATTAGGTTAATATAGGTATATATATATATATATATATATATACCTATATAAGGTTCACAGACATCACAGATTAGGTAGGTACTACACCAACGGCACGCTCGATTTTGCAACATATCTCACTACAGTTCCGCTCCTATTGATCATAGCGTGATGTTATACCTATAGCCTATAGCCTTCCTGGATAAATGCACTAGCCAACAAAAAATATTTTTTAAATTAATAAAAAAAAACCTATGAATTGTTGTTACGCAACTTTAAATCGCTATAGATCCTAAATGGTCAATGGAATCGAAAAATGTTGAAAGAAACCTAAAAATGATTTTTAAATACCTATTCAACGATACCCTGCTTGACATAGTTTGCTGACTTTCATTTTTTTAATTTTCACAATATGGCGGCCAGTAGTCGCCATATTGAATTTTCACTGACGTCATGTCTTTAGTGACACTTGCCGGACTAAGAGGAATCGATTGACGTGTGAATCATGAAAATCGGCCCAGGCGTTTGGTCTGTATAGTGCTTCAAAGGAACATACAAACATACATACATACATACATACATACATACATACATACATACATACATAGGCTGTTAAACACATTACCACTCCTTTGCGTTGCGCAGTCGGGTAAAAATATTTAAAACTAGAAGCAAATGGACCACCGCACCGGTACGAAACGCGGCCCAGACCTGAGAAGACTCCGGCAAGAAACTCAGCAGGCTGTTCTTTTTTTGTCTTCAAAATGATTTTCTTAGTCTATTCCTTAGTATATTATTATTTATTAGTTTGAGTAACATAGTTGAGTGAACTGTTTATTTCCAAGCTTTTAAATTCAATAATCTTGAATTTTATAGTACGCTTTTTGGGAGAGTTTTCTTTTAACAACATTTTTAAATTTACTTACATGTTGTAAATCTCTAATTTCGGTTGGGAGTTTGTTAAAAAAGCGTATACAGTTACCTGCCCCGGAAAGAATTACTAATTTTTAGGAGCCTACTATCACAAGCTACAAGATTGTTTTTGTGCCTGGTATTTATATTGTGCTTATTTGTGATCTTGGAAATTGTGAGATATTTTTCCGCACATACATTAAATTTTCAAATATATATTGTGAGACTACAGTTAGAATGTCTATTTCTTTGAACTTTTCTCGGAGAGAGACTCTTGGGCCCAAGTTATAAATAGATCGCACAGCCCGCTTTTGCAAAACAAAGATCGTGTTTATGTCTGCGGAATTACCCCAAAGGATGCTATGAAAATAGCTGAAATAGACTATTCTTGCCGTGTCCACGTCTGTTAAAGTCCTAATCCTTTTACAGTGTAGGAAGCCGAACTTAGTCTACTGGCTATTTTTGTAATATACCTAATATATGATCCCCACTGTAGTTTGCCATCAATGCTTAATCTTAAGAACATTGTCGATTCCAAAAGGTTCAACACTTATCCATTAAGTTGTACATTGGTTTCCACCTGTGTAACATTAGGTAGGGTAAATTTAATGCATTTAGTTTTGTCTCCATTGAGGCAAAGATTATTTGTACTAAACCAATGAACCACCATTGTGATTGCACCATTCACTTCGTCGTAATTATTTAGTTGTCTTTGATTTTAAATATTAATGAAGTATCGTCAGCAAATAAAACAATACTATTTTTATCTTTTACGAAGTAAGGGAGATAATTTAAATAAATTAAAAACAAAAATGGTCCGAGTATCGAACCCTGTGCCTGTAACGCCCATTGAAATCACAGATCCTTCTGATTAACATCGACCCTTTGAATTCTATTGTTCAAATATGAAATCAGAAGCTCGAGAGCCTTATTCCGTAATGTTTCAATTTCCTGATTAATGTGTCATGGTGAACGCAATCGAACGCCTTGGACGGATCGCAAAAGACGCCTAATGCATCATGCTTGTCCTCCCAGGCCTCGTAAATACAATTCAATAATTCAATACCAGCATCAGTAGCCGAACGTCCTTTGGTAAATCCGAACTGTTTATCATGAAATAATTTGTTTTTATTAAAATGGGTCAGTATCTGTTCAAGGATTAGTTTCTCAAATACTTTACTCAAGGTCGGCAACACAGAAATGGGCCGGAAATCTCAGGGATTCCTGGAGCTGCCGGCCTTGAACAAAGGTATGATTTTGCTGTGTTTCATTAAATCAGGAAATATACCACTATCGACACAGTCATTAAACACAGTTGCCAAATGGGGAGCAATAACATTAATAATACTTTAAACAGTTTTAACTGATAATCCCCATAGGTCCGTGGTCTTTTTAATATCAATGGATTTAAATGATTTAGGGATGTCAGTGCTATTAACAACTGAGAATACGAAGGCGTCCTCACACTTCATTACTGATTCTATAAACAATGACTCAGCGGAACTGGAAGATGACTGGAGAGTCATAGTTGTGACTACAGTGCGAAAAAATGTTCAAACTCTGTCGCAACCTCCAGAGCCGCTGTGACATGGCGATCTTCTATGTTTAAATGGAAATCTCTTACAGCTGATGAAGATTTCCCACATTCAGAATTTACTATGTTCCAAGTAGTCTTAATTTTATTGGTAGAATTCGATATTCATTTTTAATGTAGTACTTAGTACTTTGTTAAGGAACAGGCTCGCTTAAATATATGTAGGTATATGAAGAATTATTAACGTATTCTTAATTGTTGTCATCAAAAACTAAATTTTAAGATATACATACGCTTTCCAGATATGGGAACAAAAGCTTCGTGAGGCAAAACTCACTTATGAGTACGCTGTGTACTATTCTAGGAATCCTTCTCGAGATATCACAGAACTTGACATAGATTCCTCATCTGAGTACTCTACTCTGCCTCCTACTACAGCCAAGGTAATATGTTTTGTGAATACTTTATCAATTTCAAGACTGAATGTATTATTTATAATTGCTTGATATTTACATCACTCTGTATTCTGTTTCACAATTTTGGATCATAAGGCGTTACGCAGACGGCGGGGCGGGCGGGTCTTTTTGACCGCGACGCTTTCTTATTTGTACGATTATAAGGTTGCATTTGTCCGCGCAATAGCTCGTGTTACTTGTCAGACATAGGTACGCGGGCTAAAAGCAATCTAATGACAGTAAGAATAATGAGTGCGATGCGGTTATTTTGACCGCCCCGCCCCGCCATCTGCTTTCAAAATTTAATGACGACTTTAGTCCGCTTATATTTCAACATCTCATTACAGCCTACTTATCACGGTGCTTAGCATATGAATTTATTGTAATATTCATAGCAAATTTGTACCAAAAAGCTATAAGATTAGAACCTTCCAATTATTATAAGTTTGATAGGTATCTCTTATTAGTGCATATCCTCAGACTAGAAGAATAAGATAGACGGAGTGTTTCTAACAAACATGTGAAGCCAAACACTTTTCAATGTGTGCGTGTGACCTTCGGATCTCCGTGTACCGATACCACTAACAGCGTGTGCGTACGGTTGCCAGCAAAAGAAAAATCTCCCAAAAAAATCTCTATACCTATAATGGACGTAATTATGGAAAATTAATATTAGTTATAGCAAATGTTATCTGTAATTATTATATATCATTTAGACAAATGATTATCATAATGAGTGCCTAAAATAGGGAAGAGTTAACATAAATGAAAACGTGATAAACAATGAGTAAACACAATTTAATTAGGTACCTACTAAACTTTCAAAAAAATTCTGATTCGGAAAATTTCGGAACGTCGTGTGGTTTTAGTCGGTTTGTATAAGGAACCATCACATCGCTCGCTACAGATAAGGAATTCATCCTCATACGAACCAACTAAAACCGTACGCCATTTCGGGTTTGGTTGCAACGCATGCGTGCGGTTTTAGTCGGATCGTGAGAGGATGAATTCCCTATCATGTCGAGCGATGTGATGGTTCCTTATACGAACCGACTAAAACCACACGCCTTTCCGGGTCTGTTTGCAACGTATGCGTGCGGTTGTAATCGGTTCGTATGAGTATCAGTTTCCTGTCTGTGGCGATGATGGTTTCTCATACGAACCGACTGAAATCGCACGCATATGGTGCAACTAGACCCAGAACGGTATGCGGTTTTAGTCGGTTCGTATGAGGATGAATTCCCTATCTGTGACGAGCGGTGTGATGGTTCCTCATACGAACCGACTAAAACCACACCCCGTTCCGGGTATGTTTGTAACGTATGCGTGCGGTTTTAATCGGTTCGTATGAGGATGAATTCCCTGTCTGTGGTGATGATGGTACCTCATCCGAACCGACTAAAACCACACGCATATGGTGCAACTAGACCCAGAACGACGTGCGGTTTTAATCGGTTCGTATGAGGATGAATTCCCTGTCTGTGGCTAGCAGCGGTGTGATGGTTCCTCATACGATCCGACTAAAACCGCATGTCGTTCCAAGTCTGGCTGCAATATATGCTTGCGGTTTTAGTCGGTTCGTAGACAGGTAATTTCCAGCAGTCAATCCCAAGATTCAGAAAAATCCAAGCCACATATTAAGTAGATCCAGGACACAATGTGATCGAGAGTTCGGGACTAACGCAAGAATGATGATGATGATGATTGGAAACATCAAGCTTGTCAACATTCATGACACAGATTTTTTTTACTCAGTACTTTATAAATTCCCATAAATACGGCAATATATTTTGTGGAAAAGATAAAAAAGATATGGCAACACTGTAGAACATGGCGGTGGTTTTGTGTTCCTAGTTTGTGTATCTAAAATATTTAGAAAAATGTTATGAAATCTATTAAGAAATAGTTACTTATTTATGAAACGATAATCCAGCAGTCTTCCTATGAATTATTGAAGTGTTTTTACACCTTTTCATCACACAATACGCCATTATTTATAATATTTTGTTCAACCGTTATCGCACGTGCGCACACACGCGATGCTCACAAGGAGTGGCGAGCGAAAGGATATGAATTGCTATTTAGTATTCTTTTTCGCGCGTTCACTAGCCAGTACTGATCGCTCCGTCTATCTTATTCTTCTAGTCTGAGTGCATATCATAATGTGAGTGAATGCTTTTGTAAATAATAATTATGTAACTATCGTAGAGTGTACAGTGTTCTAATTCAATTTTGGTTTACCTTGTAGGGTAAGATAATATCAGAAGATATGAATATAGAACGGTTAGCTCGTGAACGAGCCGCAGTTATGATGCATAGAGGCATGGGAGCCTCTACTGAACATGATTACTCTCAAGGATCAATGGCCACAGATTCGTTTGACGGTGAGTTTACATGACAGTACATGCGTACATTTCTTATTTACAAAGTGTTTAAGATTATCTGTTACTGCCGTATAAATTATCAATTACTTACTTACTTACCTACTTCACTGGTTGCAAATATGTATTTCTTGAATACAGGAGACCCAATGTCATTTGCAACAAGTGGTGGTCGTGGTCATTTACTAAGATACCCTATGAAACGTAATTCTACGGGAGGAAGTTCAAGGAACTCCCGTCTCTCAAGCTTCCAATATTCAACAAGGTATGTCGATATTTCCAATATCATATCAAATATGAGTACCTACAGTAAATTTTTTGATTGATAGCCCAATAATTGAAACTCTAAATGGAAGGATTATTTATAAGTTAAAACATTTTTATTTATTTGTCACAGAAAAACGGTTAAGAACGTCATTATTTACAACTAGATTTGCGAGAGAAAAAGTACCTATTCTATGCTTTCAATCTCGAAAATAAACGGGGCTGTTGAACTGGTTATACCAAAGGGATTTTTCATTTCCAGTGTTTTACTGTTTAAGTAATGTTGATAAGCGGTATCCTTATTTTTACAAATTACCTAAATATTGGTTAGATAGGTATACATAAATAACAAATAATAAATTCAAATAACCACCGTTTGTGCATAAAAAGCTGTGTACAATGCATGTAATCGTTCTTAAATAACCCAATTATTATTATCATAAAACAAATAATCCTGTTTTTGCGAATGTGAAGAATGTAAACTTAAACGAAGTTAATAAGACACTAGCAATACCGAGCAGGTGCAAGCCATCTTAATTTAATTTCTCAACCCATGGTTTTATAACGTTTGTAGCTAATTACTTACTTCCATTACAGTATAGCTAGTAGTGTAGAGTAGTACAGCTCTTCTTCTGCATCTTGGAGCACCAAGCTCGGTAGTATCTGAAGCTCGCACTTTAAAGCTCGGTTTCCGCTCACATGCGTTTAAGCAATCACTTTTAATAATCAATTTTGTTCCCTGCTCCCTTTTACCTAAGTAGCCACATAACTGTCACTGAAATTAAGCTACCGCATCCAATTCCCTCCATCCGTTTGAAGCCTCTGTTTTCAGCTTTTAGAATATCATGTTTCTTATATTCCAATACTTGATAACTTGTTTTGTACCAATTTATAATAGAATCATTGAAAGAATGCGATCCTGACAGGTTGTGAGTGAACGGGCGATGTAACTTTGAACTGGTGTACAATGTACGGCAAAATTTTAAATATCGTTTATTGACCTTATTAACGAGTGATAACATTAAAAATTTAATAACTGTGCCAATACACATACTTTTGGGCTAAAATTATAAACAATTACTTAAGTAATTAAAAAATATAAAATCAATAGTTTCAAGGTTATGTCAACTGTTTGCTTTCATAGTGATGAGACAAAATAATAAGGCAATTGTAACCGCATATTTTTGTAATCTTAATAATAATAATCTATTGGTTGAAAAATATAAAATAGAACGTTATAATTTTATAATTTATGTAATTTTGTAATAAGCCCCTACCCAAGCTAATAGAAATAATGAATCTTATTTTTATAATGAATGAAATTAATATGAATTTTTTTATTATTATTTCAGGTAATAACCCTTCATTACAATTAATAATCACATAAAATTAAATAAGAATAAAACAAAATTAAAAATTAAAAATTGGAAAAACAAATAGGGTAGATAGATAGCCAAATTAGAATAAAATTAAAATTAAAATGAAATCAAATTGTTAGAATTGCTGACTTTGATTATGTTATTGTAAGTTGGGAACAGGTTTAGAGAACGGTTCTAGGTAAAAGTTATTTATTGTACATAACTAGTCAAGACGAATTGACATGTTCCGGACTGTAGTTGGCAGATAATCTGTTGAATGATGGGAAATTAAAAACAGTTGAACATTTATTATTTGATCCCATGGATCAAAAAGAGATCGCTTTGGTACAACACAATTATCCACCCCGAAACCCTTATCCATCATATTAATTTTCCGTCGAAATATAAGTAGGTGTTTCAATTTTCGGAGAAAAAATCATTTGTCTCAAGTTTCGAACGCTTGTTCTAAAAATTGTGTTCATTGAGAGATATTAATCGCTCTACATTAGGTACACAAGAAGGATGACGGGAAAATGGGTACTTAGATCAAAACCAAATTACGAGTAGGAATGTGTCGGAGTTGAAAAGACTTAGCTAATTAAACCGCACCGGGTAGTTTCAATTTAATTGGGCATTACAGCGCGGCGTCGCATGATGATCCACAAATCGGACCTGGTAGGTATGTGTACAGAGCTGGGAGCTCTGTAGAACACGTCATACCACCGCTCCATCCTGAAGACGGTAAGATCCAATTGTTTCTTTTAACCTACCGATACCTAGACTTCAAAGAAGAAATCTTTAAAATGTTTTAAGACAACTATGAATCATTTGATCTTGATGAATTGCGAACTATGGGAAATCGAGATCGATAAAATATATATATAATATTGGTAAAATGATTATGAATCGCATCGATGTCGAGTTTATTAAACCTCTCATTAATAAACTAAAATCTATTAGGCGTCGGATTTAAAGTTTAAAACTAAGTACGGTAGTACGAAAAGTGAGTTTTGATGTGTATTGTTACTGTCAAAGCTCGAACTATAGTAAATCCTAAGATTTAAGAGTAAGTCTTAGTATTTACCGACATGAGTTGATAATGTACCTGAGGATTTATAAAAATGGGCCTTTTTTTCGGGCTTTTACTCTTAGAATTTAATAGGTACATGCTAGATGTTACCCCTGACAGCTAGTAAAAGTTAGTTTTGGGAAGTTTTAGGTTAGGTTACCGTAGCGGATATTGATAGATTAGGTTAGGTTATGTTAAAACAGTGACGAACAACGCGTGAAGGCGAGCTGGCGAAGCGAGGGCCCGATCTCCTTTATTGTTGGTGAATAATTATGTGCCATGGTCATGATAAATCATTTGTATACATATTTCATTTGGATTGGCCGCTTGGCGGGCGCTACCGCGGCACGTTCGCTTCGCTCGCTCGCCTTCGCGCGTTATTGATCACTATTTTAACATAACCTAACCTAAAACTTCCCAAAACCAACATTTACTAGCTGTCAGTGGTAAAACCTAGCATGTACTAAATTCTAATAGTAGAAGCCCGAAATAAATGTCTCACTTTCTTAAATCCGATATAATATACATTTACCAACTCATGTCGGTAAATCCTAAGACTTAGTCTTAAATCTTAGAATTTACCGTAGTTCGAGCTTCTACAGTAACATATACATTGCTGCTTATGTTGTTTTATTTGCTTCCGCTTTGCTTTGCTGGAAATATATGACACAGACTAAAAAAAGGATTGCATATTTTTTGTAAGGAAATTTGTTTAGGCAATTAAAATAAACTAGCATGCTTATAAATATATTACACAGGTGTCACCTCGATCACAGTGAACGTAGTAAGTGAAAGTGAATCTGAAACTATGGTACAGAAACAACAACCGGTAAGTTTTTTGTAAAATAGATACTCTCTTATATTGTTCGATTTTTTTCTTACCATATCCTATGCTTGCGAACTTTTATTTACTTATTTTTATTTATTATTATTCTTTTTATACATTGTACAACTTATATAGATTATATTTTTAATAAGTACACTTCTAAAATAATATATAAGTATTTTTTTAAACAATTTTAATAAAATATCCTTTAAAATTTATAAATACATTCTCTAAAAAAACAAATATATTTAAAAATATAACAATAGTGGCCCACCGGCATCAGGTATAGAGACCAAAGTACTGGTGGTCAAGGCTGGACTCCTGGGAGAGGGACCTCCTGACTATGCGTGTTACAAACATTTAACTAAATTGTATGTGTGTGTGCACTTACTTCGACAATGCGCCCATCGCGAATTGTCTTATAGATAGTGCTAATCTTTGAAAACTTGAAGAGTATTAATATTTTGACATAATTTTTACTATTGCATGATTTGTAAAAAAGTAGCATCTACTATCAAAACATGATTTTTGTGGCGAGATGCCGTACAAGCATTTATGAAAGACTGCTTGACGTCATCGTGATGGATGTAACCTTGGTCGGCTTGGTCCATCTGTCAACGTCACTGGTTGGTTCCTTCCTTCGTGTCTAAATCAAATAAAGATAGAAATGGCTAGTTTCAGTGATACGCATCGGTATTTCTTTCATTAGATAATATTATAGTAACAGTTTCTGTTTAGTAAACAAGTTTATAGAATCACTACATAGTATAAAACAAAGTCGCCTTTTCTGTCCCTATATCCCTATGTGCGCTTAAATCTTTAAAACTACGCAACGGATTTTGATGCGGTTTTTTCCAATAGATAGAGTGATTCAAGAGGAAGGTTTATATGTATAATACATGCATCATATACTAAGGCTAATTTAGTATCAGCATTGCACCCGTGCGAAGCCGGGGCGGGTCGCTAGTTAAGTATATTTAAATCAGCATTTGGTTTTAAAGATTTCATAGCGGACTCTTATCTCTTATTTTTTCTTCACCGCTACCTACTTTAAAATACCTAGTGTAAAATTATACAGCCTGTCATGAACAGCGACTGCCGTCTGACTTTAAAACCTCGAGAGGAGAGCCTACACCACAGCACTCGTTCGTCAGCCAGCCTGCAGGTGTGCCAGCTTACATTACCTACTTGTAGTTATGAGCTGGTACACCTTGTTGCCTTGGACCCCGAAGATATTGGTAGGACGCCAAAGTACACTAGCATAAAATATACAGCCTGACTATTTATTAAATAGGAGAGTTTAATGCACTATTATGTCCTTCATTAAATTTTTTAGCCACGGTAGCCTAGTGGGACATTATCAAGATATTTGCACATGCTTATCAAGTAACTAACAAAAGTAGTTCCGTAGAAACTTGATAAAGATTTATTTACTTATCACATAGTAGTTGATGTAGTGATAGCACAAGGATATTTTTGCCCGATTAACAGCACCTACAAACTTCGCTTCTTCTACTTTTTTAGCTATTTAGACATAAGTATATTTTATGTATATTGGTTGCTTTAAAACGTCCCCGATCTAATCGACATACGTAGGTACCTACACCAAAGTCGACCCGTACCGAGCTGCCGCAATTTAACCTCGCCTCATAAATCTATTCCGTTAATCTTTTTTGTTCACCCTCTCTCAATTATTTTCTTAATATCGCTATTAATTCTTATGATATTATGGTTTTTGTCACATACAAACTTTGGTTAGTATAACATCCTCGCTAGTTTGGAATGAGGTATCAGAATACTAACACACCCGCGGGTTTGGAATGTTTGCGGGTAGGGAATGTTTGAAATGCCATTATTATACTTATATCGTATATTTGTACCACCGAACGATTCCTCGATATATGCTTATACCCTTATGAAAATTTTATAAGCAATATTGATCCCGTGGTTTCGTTATCATAAAGCTTATAACGAGATGTGAACTTTGAGCATACAGAATCACCGCGACAACTCACTTATAAGTAGCAGCACGATATGATGGCCGGTTTGACATATTATAATAGTGATGGAAATGTCAATTTACTCTCGATAAAAATATAATCAAATCTATAGTTGAGTCAATTTAATAGGCCACATTTGACGATTGTCAGTTTTATATTCATAATGAGGTGACCTGTTAAAAAAGGTCGATTAAAACGAATGAATCGATACGGACTTGAAAGATAATGTGAATTTTTAAAATCCTCAGGTGAAGCCCTGTCTCATTATTATTTTTTCTTTCGTAAATTTAAGGAGCAAAATAAGACATACATGATCTATACTTATAATAAAACTGTAGAGAGGTCAATTCTGTTCATTGAATATATTTACAAAATATAACTATTGGGGGATGATTGGTGATCGATACTAATGCAAAAAATGCAATCAGTAATTTTTTTGTCACAACGTGGTTATTAATTTTATGATGATATTTCTTCACAAGTAATCATTGCATTCGATTCTACTTATCAGCTTTCGATTTTTAGAGTAACATGCCTAATGTTTAAAAAGAAAAAGGATTAACTGACACAACATTGTAATGACAAGGTAATGACGTTCAGTTCTATAAATCAGAAATTGTTTATTATGTTTAGAATGGTTTATTGGTGAAAGCAAAACGTAAAATTACTTGTATCTGTCATTATTACAATAAATATGTAATAGTAATTGAAAAAAGTTAAGCAATTGTGCAGTTCTAACAAAACGAAAAATATATAATTTGATGCCCACCGCGGCGCGTCGCGTAAAAGGTTGCGATGTTGAATTTTGATGAATTGCCAAATGTGGCCTATTAAATTGACTCCACTATAATAAGTTTTTATTGCAAGCAGTACTTACCTAGTACCTGATTCAAAAACTTTAGTAAAAAAATATAAATTTTTACCTACTTAATACATTTTTTGAACGAACTGAATATTGGAATTAGGAATGAAAATGAGTATAATTATATTAATCCAGCTTCCTTCAGTGATTGCACTAGCTTTTTTCTTGTTGGATACTCCTTCCGTAAATAGTCTACACACATGTCTTCGACTGGTTTTGCTCGTTTTTTTATGTGTGTGTGAAGTTTATTTTCTTCTGTGCCAGTCTCGCCAGATTTTTCTTTAGTTATCTATTCGTCTAACAGTTATAGGTAAAATTGACCTTCCATTTTGAGATTCACGATCGAAATGTTACGAAGGCGTACCTATAACGAACACACGTGCCTGACTGTTTAGAACTCAGCTCTGCGTATGTTCGGCCGTATCGCCGAAATCCACAACAAAAGGCGTAAACAGAGTAAGTTGAGGGCTACCATTATAATTATCATTGTTAGTGTATGTAATGGGGACCCCTTCCTGAGACTTTACCATCAGGCGAGATTTACCATTTAGCTTACCATCAGGCGAGGAGGTCTAAACTATATCGCAATCGCACTGCACTCCTAGTTTGTACCTACTTTTCGAAGCAACGTCAAGTCGAAAATGCTTTGTTTTGACGTAAGTTTGCCGGAGGTATTATTGGGCTTGCCAGTGGTCCTAGTGTCGATTATATAGATTTTATTTAAAAAATTTGAATTTCGAAAAACAAATACCTACCGAGTTGTGTGAAATAAGTACACCAATAGGTAATTATAATCTTATAAAAAAAAATGATCGTGGGACACTAATATACATTATATAATTCAGAAATCAATGTAATAAATAAATATTGTGTCCTAAAATTATACCTACATTCGATCAAATTTTATGACTTACTGTACGTCACTATTGACAATAAAGAACAGCAATTTGCTCTTTCAAAATGTCACAATAATTAATACGAAACTTCATGAGCGGACAAACGTCAAACCGGCCATTATATCGTGCCGCAGGTATAGCTAAGTTTAGAACTGGGACAATTTGGATCCATATATATATATCGAATCGCAAATTCAGAATTTTAGTAAGTATATCGCTTACGGATAAGTAACTATTGCCCGCGGCTCCACCCGCGTGAAGCAAGGATCGCGTTCCCATAAAATTCCTGAAAAAAATAGCTTATTAGCGTATAAGCTATTTCTCTATAATCCATTCAGACTTTCTATTTTTGTGCTAAATATCATTAAGATCCATTTAGACGTCCTAGTGTGACTGAATAAAAAAAATCCCTGGATGGATGGATGGATGGAAGTCTGGATGGGCCATTCTTCCATCCATCCTTCCATCCTAACCTCCACACTCAAAATAGTGATAATTTGATTGCCCGATCTACAAGAGTTTATTTAATGATAAATTAAATACAGTAGGTACCTACCCGGCTTTTGATTTGGCACGACGTTGAGAAGAAGAAGAAAAGCCTAATTAAAATCGGCTTGCTTCAGTTTTATGGAGTTTTCTCTTTATCGGACCGTTTGTGGTTATAAAATATAATTTGAGCTTTGATGATAATATATCAAGCTGTTGACATGCGCTATGTGATTGGAGGTAAATTTTGTAAGACCTGAATTTGGATATATCCTAATTAGGTGAACCAAAGCCTAGTCAAATCATTAGTGACTTATTGCGTAAGTAAATCTGTTTATATGAACTTATTACATACCTAAGTTCAGTACCAGAAGTACCATTTAACCCTGTAATGCACTACTTGTAAAATACTTACCTACTATTATTTAAATTATCTAACATTTCTACAGCTTTATTAGGATACTTCTTTAGACTACAATGGCCGTACAAATAGTCCCAAATACGCACAACTAATAGATGAGGAAAGTTGTTACATTTTAATGGTTATTACTTCAATAAGGTACCTACCTATAACTTTGGTGTTTACTAGGGTTTTCGATGTTAAATTACATGAATACTATTTTAAATAATAAATACAGTCAACCTACAGTACAACACTTATTTCGTTAAGGTGAAACTCTTAAGACAGGTAGTTATCGGAAATTGTATGTTTATGCTTTCAGGGTTTTTTTTATTGCGGACTTTTCGCCCAGACTGCCGCCATAGTTAGAATAATAAACAAAAGAGTTTGGTAGTCTTATCTTAGTAGTAAATTAAATAGTAGATATATTCAGTTAGATTATGAAGCCAATGCCTGCTGGGTTTCCTTGGGAATTGGGATTCTATTCTTAAGGTATACCGGGGCTCACGACAATATGCTCTCATAACGAAACATCGTGATTTTATTCGGTGCGATACCACCAACTCCGGTGAGGTAATAGCCGTAGAAGATTCTACCTGCAGGCCAGAAAAGATAAGGGAATGAAAATTACTAAAAATAAATATAATTGATAACAAGAGAGGTTCTACTCCTATGTTGATTCCGTGAGCGATTACATTTTTAATAATAATTGAACTTTATTGTCAGACCAAAATTAGTTCATATTGTTGTACTGCTTTTATGTACAATGTCCAGTTTTATAACCATAGTTATATCACAGCACAGTTTACATCAGGTCACTCATACATCATTTTTGTTAGATATGTACCTATCAAAAACAAACTTATTCACTACGTCTAGTTACTTCTTCCCCGAAAATACTAAATTCTCCTAATTTGATGCAGCCTTTGCTGGTTCTTCAACAACCGTCACCACACAAGGCAATGCCGATGCCGAATACTCGTTTTCCAACTGCATATCGTAACACATTACGGGTACAACCTCAAAACGTTGTCATGGCGCTAGTTCATAGCTTACCAGACCTCACCTTCGACCCTGCACAGCAACCCCAGCGCCCACAACCAAGGTAAGTTGCCTTACTTTTCGTTAAATCTTAATTGTTTTTTAAATAGGCATCTACTAGCAACTAAAATTGCTAGTACGCGAACATACATTCATGTTAAATTATTTGTGTTAAGTTCTCGTTCATAGTGTAACGGCCCAACAGCCTACGATTTCGTATGAAGGCCGAATGTTTATCTATGTAATGTACCCAATTTCAGGTATATAAACGTTCCCCGAATATGAGGATAGGATCAGAGATCAAAGTTAGTTTGGAAGAGTAAATTAGTAGAGGAGTTAAGCACAAACAAGACTAGTTTGGAATCTGAACTTCGCTGGCTCTTGCTCTATAATGGCCATTCGTTCGTAAAGCCAACTCCTTAACCACTTGAACATATCAGCTCAACAATAAAGCCTGCTGAAATTGAAACAACTAACAAATTCCGGCCGCTCATAATTCTACTTCATTGAAGTCCAGAGGACCCACGTATTGGACCCACGTAATCCTTCCCTACGACCGGGGTATTTCTAACATAAATGAAGATGGTCATAAAAGGATACAAATAGCCAAATTTATCACCAGTATAAGCCCATACTACTTACGTGATCTACACTCAAATTAATAGACCTCATTCTCTATGATAATAAGTGATCAAATTATGAAGTTGGTGTATTTTAATTGTTATTGATCATTGAGCACCGACTTTAAAATACATAAGCTAAATTGCTTGTGTTAGGAGTGGGTTCACGTCTTTGCTAGTTTAAGTGACCCGGATTTGAAGCCGGGAGCTCTTGATTTATAATCGAGTCGTTAACCACTACTGACGCCTAAAATTTACGTACTGGAACACATTTTTAGTTCTGTTTTATCAAGCCAAGTATCAATCAAGTCTGGGCATCGGATTTCTCCTTTTAGAACTGAACATCTTTATACCTAACCAACTAAAAAACTAGGAAGTTCCAGATAGATAGGTATGTATGTATTTAAATATATCCAAGTATATTTTCATGTACTAATGACAGCCCGCCGCCACTAACTGCATCAGAAAAATTGTATCAAAGTCATCAAGAGTTACTCCAGCGAAATCGCCTGTCAGTACAACATCAGCACTACCTGACGCCTGATCATCGTGGCACAAGTTATCCGCCGCCTAGTCCCACAAGGTAATTTCCACAATTTACTCTCGGTCCGTATGACCGTGATAGATGTATATCTTTGGAAAAATTTATCCACTTGCGACAATTTTAACCAATCGCACTTCTTGATTAGTAGCAATATCGATATAGTGAAGTGTAGTAAACTATTCTAGCGCTGCATAGTAGGTATAGTAGGTAATACATAATTTTAGTATTCCACAATTTTTTTAAATGATATACCAACCTTCCTACTAAGGAGCTTCGAAAGAAGTACCTAGCATATATTCAAAGTTTTTATCAGTAAGTAAAAGTAAAAGTACTTTATCATTCATAAGCAGGTATCTAAATTAATATCTTCCCATATTATGTGCATTTTAACTCTCATACCTTTAAAAAAAAGAGCCAAATCCCTGAAACCTTACCGAGTCTGACCAAATTTATGTTATTACAACCCAATAGTTACCTACAGCTATTCGTTTTCCTTATAGAGCATCATTGAAACGTGGCTTAGCATTCTCCTACTCACTCAAGAATCCACCACTGTCCAAAATGGGCCATGTGTACAGTCAATCTCAGTTGCATCCCGATGCCGCCGCCGGGGCTTCAACTGGATCTAAGGTAAACTTTATTTATGAAGTATCTACTTGTAAGCGTTTTTTTATAATACAGTAAGTTCTGATCTACCTGACCCATTGATTTCTTAAACAGCATCTTGATCCCGGGCCATCAACTAGCGGGGTATCTCAGGTAATATTTATTTGTATCATTTAGCACGTTCGCTAAAATGGCTACTCATGATGCAATTTCAATAATAATAGAAAAAAAGTATGGCAGAATTGCGTTGATGGTACCTACACCTGGCAGATTTCAACAAATTGAATAAACCGCTCTAATCAACGCACATTCAATTTAGAGAAATTTCATTTGCTGAACAAAAATGCATCTGTTGATTCAACTCATCGATTGCTAGGACATGGTCCACTCAACATAAAATGTAATGTAAAAATAGAGTAGGTAACGTTATTTATTTTGTTTTAGAAGCATCATGATCTCGGATCTAGCGGAGAATCTAAGGTAGGTAATTTTATCTATATAATCATTTCATAGTTCCTTAATAATAATATTAAGTAACTTCTGAGTGACTTATCTTTTTAATATAAATTTAATTTAATAAGTGTATTTTCTTTTTAGAAGCGTCAAAAGGAATCTAAGGTAATAATCTCGCACGTTTATTAATTATCGTGTAACTACTAAACAACTTGATGATTATGAGGCAAATAAATGTAATAAGCATATTTGTTTTTTGTTTTAGAAGCATCATGATCCTGGACCTTCGACTAGCGGAGAATCGAAGGTAATCTTCATTTGATAAAATCATTTGGCACATTTCTTAATTATTGAGTTTCTGAGCGATTTGAGCGTATATAAAGTGAAATTAATGTAAAAAGTACATGCATATTTCGTTTTTTTTAGAAGCATCATAAAGAATCTAAGGTAATCTTTACTTATTATAAACACTAGCTGCGCGCCGGCTGGGCTTTCCCCCGGTGCAATGATAGCACCTTTCCCATGCTCTTTCTAAAACAAATTCTTTCATACAAACCTTGACCTTGACAAATAAATGAACAAACATAAAAAATGAAAAACTTTCCAATTTGGTGCAGTCGTTCTGAGGCAAATTCATTTCGGCTATTTATTTTCATTTACATAGTTTGACGCGTTTCTTAGATATTGAATAACTTCTAAGCACTAATGGTATTAGGGAAATATGTAGGTACATGTAACAGAAATATTTATTTTGTTTTGTAATTTTATTGTTTTAGAAGCAACAAAAGGAAGCTAAGGTAATATTTGTTTATATAATAATTTGGCATGTTTTATAATTTTGTTATGTGTAATTATTACGCATTATTGTGTAATTTCTGCACGAGTTGATCGTATGAGGTGAGTTAAATGTAATAACCATTTTTTTTTTTTATTGTTTTAGAAGCGTCTCGATCTTGGGTCCTCGATTAGTGGAGGATCTAAGGTAAATTTTGATTACTAATTATGATATTATTATCATATGTATAACTTCGGTACGGTTTGGCCGTATGAGATGAAATATTATGTTTATTATATTTACTTTGTGTTGTTTTAGAAGCATCAAGAATCCGCGCCTTCGACTAGCGGAGTATCTAAGGTAACGTTTATCCATAGGTATTATCACTTTATTCGTATGCTGATTATCGTGTACCACCACTTACCCTTACCCTACCACTTACCTTACCACTTGCCCGTTTGACGTAAAGTAAAATATACTCGTAATAAGTAAATATATTTGTTTTTTTTTTCTGTTTTAGAAGCATCCTGATCCTGAATCTTCCACCAGCGGGGCATCTAAGGTAACTTTTATTTACATTAACATTGAACGCATTCGTTAATTTCTCTTGTAAATGACTGCTTGATGAATGAATGCTTCTAAATGACTTGATCCTATTAGGTTAAAATAAAAATAATGTATGTTTTAAGCATCATGATCCTTTCAACTTTTAATTATATTGATAATAAAATTGATCATGGTCGTTAATCGGGTACCTACCTACTAAACAACTTGGCTCTTAAGGGCAAATAAAGCTGATAATATAATTATAATGTATTTTATTTTGTTTTAGGTGTATCACGATCCACCGCCATCGACTAGCGACGGATCTAAGGTAATTTTTATTTAAGTATAGGTATTATTATGTAGTGCGTGTGATAATCATGCAACTTCTGAACGACTTGGCTATGAAGGTCAAATAAAATATATCTTATATAAAATGTGTTTTATTTTGTTTTAGACACATCACGATCCAGGACCTTCGACTAGCGACGGATCTGAGGTAGGTACTTTTTACCCGACTGCCAAGAAGGGTTATGTTTTTCTTATTTATATTATCACTGAGCGCGTTAGTTTATTATCGTGTAACTTCTAAATGACTTGATCCTATGAGGTTAAAATAAAAATAATGTATGTTTTTAAGCATCATGATCCTTTGAACTTTTAATTATATCTATTTATAATTGATCATGTTCGTTAATCGGGTACCTACCTACTAAATAACTTAGCTCTTAAGGGCAAATAAAGCTGATACAATGTATTATATTTTGTTTTAGGTGCATCACGATCCAGGGTCTTCAATTAGCGACGGATCTAAAGTAATTTTTATTTTAGAATATATATACCTATCATTATGAGCGCGTGTGATCGCGAGTCGTTCAGAAGTTGCATGGATATTCCATGCAACTTCTGAACCACTTGGCTTTAAAGGTCAAACAAATCTAATAATATAATGTATTTTGTTTGGTTTTAGATGTATTACGATACAGGGCCTTCGACTAGCGACGGATTTAAGGTAATTTTTATATAGATTACCATTTATCGCTTTTGTTAATTATTGTCACGTACCTTCTGGAAGACTTGGCTCTTAATTTTTTTTTGTCAAATAAATCTAATAAAATGTATTTTGTTTTTTTTTTAGATGCATCACGATCCAGGGCCTTCGACTAGCGACGGATTTATGGTAATTTTAATCTATATTATCATTGAGCGCGTTTTTTAATTATCATGTAGATACTTCTTAAACGACTTGGTACCTACTGAATTTGAAATAAATCTAATTATAGGTATGTAGGTATTGTGGTTTGTTATCCAGGGCCTTCGACTAGCGACGGATCTAAGGTAATTTTTTATTTATGTCATCATTGAGCGTGTTTGTTATTATCGTGTATGTTCTAAGTGACTTGGCTCTGAATATCAAATAAATGTATTTTTTTGTTTTGTTTTAGGTTCATCTTGACCCGGGACCTTCGACTAGCGGGGTATCTAAGGTATACTTAATCTTTTATTGTAAATGATAAGGCACTTCTTTCAATTTTATTGTGAAGTCTCAACATTGACAGTTCGAGGTGAATATTATTATGTAATATTATTTATTTTTTAATAGCAGCATTTAGATCCTGGTCCTTCTACAAGCAGGGGATTTAAGGTAATGCACAGAATATCAGAATTTAAAATAATCTGATCCTTATAAAATACTTCTTAAACAATGATATTATATATGTAAAAAGAGGCAGATATGTCATTAGAGCGCGCCTGGTGAAGACGCGAAAAAGTCCCAATTGGGACATTTTGTCTTTAGTACATGTCTTGCAAACGCCAAGTTGACACGTGTGTAATTTTGTAAAGCGCTTATTAAAATTGCAATAAAAATGCCATCGTGTGTTTTTAAAAAGTGTACAAATTACGACACTGAAATTAATAAAATACAAGGGATTTCCTATCACATGTAAGTACATACAATATTACCGATTTATTAGTGTATTTTAATAAAATTTGTTTAATAATATTTTTAAAATAATGGCGGCGGTGAAACGCGATAAAATCGGGACAGAGATACTTTTTGATGTGAGAATTATAGCTATCCTTTTTACTCACGTGCCTATCCCATCTTTCGTACTACTTATCGCTAATTGACAACTATTGTGCACTTCATAGTTATGTCATAGACAGTTGGATCAGATTTGAGAAGTCAGTTACTATGAACATAACGTATCTTGTGTAAAAAATCATTGTTCTTAAATAAATGGTCCAGGATGTTTCTATAGTAGGTGTCTATATTATTTTCCCATAGACAAGCTGGTAGGTATCTTATACATATTTGGGCGTAAGTGCATCAACTTTACATTTAGGTACTCTGGTTCACGGTGATCTTATGCCTTAGCCTCATAATCGTGCTAACTTCAGCATTATTAACGTTAATATTCAGGGACAGGGTGTTACTTCCTTGTATGAGTCGACCATTTGTGCTTAGGCAATGGCTCTATCTACTACGTACCTTCATCATAATTGTGGCATACCTATATAGCTTGGAAAAACTCTTAAATCATTGTCCATTGATGAATGAATGTCCAACCTTTTTTTCGGACAGACCTTTTTTTTAACCAAGAACAGAGCAAGGGTTTTGGAATTGTTGTAGATTACAATGCTCCAATCTTTGTGAGGTCCTTGTTAACTCAATGCGTAGCAGATGTGATGCCGATATAAATATATGCGACGCGCTTGCAGACTACATAATGGCTCTAGGATGTTTTGTATGTCTATTGTATGACCGGTGTAATTACTCTTTATTGGTTATAAAATTACATACCTATATACGCGCCAGTTAACGTGGCAATACAGGTCATTAACCCTATTTCTTCTCGAAACAAACAATATGTTACTAAACGTATCGCTCCCCGTACAAAAACTGTCGCAAACGGACATCGGTCGATTATCATAATACATCATCATTATCATAATATCGTATTTTTGCAAATTACGTATACAGTGGTACGGAGGGGTGAATGACTTGCATTGCCACGTTAACTGGCGCGTACTATACCAACTTATAAGTTTTTACCAGATTGTAGACGTTTCTTGGCACATGCATTAAAGAAAATAATTTTCTAACAATGAAAACAAATAAAAATGCAAAAAGCGCTGCAATTTTCAAAAAATTTGTATACCTACCTATTACCTAATCAAAGTAAAATCCATTAAGGCCATTAAATTAAACTGATAGAGTTAGTAAACTGATAGAGTATGTAATAGTAGAATATAATTTTACTGTACTGGACCGATTTGAATGTTTTTTTTTGTATGCGTTTGGGGGGCGCCCTGGATGGTTTAGATTCACAAGTCAGCCCGACAGATGGCGCTGCAGTTGGGCAGGACAACATCTGTTGGGTCCGCTAGTACATTATAATGATTTTTTTATTGGTTTAATTCATTTTGGTGATTCGAATTCAATTATTATTATTAATGAACCTTAGGTAGATATGAACATAAAGTGCCAAATTTTGTTGGAGTAGATATGGAGAGAAAGAAGCAGAGATAGCAGTACAAGCCCAGTTGCTGGGCCACGCACGAGCCCAGACATCACAACTAGTGAACAAAAATCAGGGAAAAAGTTAAAACCGTTCAGAAGCAGGTAAGGAACATGACCTACTATAATGTTCTTAATGTTTAGTAGTTCTATTTTGTACATCTGTCTGTCCGTATACTATTTCATCTCGCGTCTTTCACAACGAATTGGCATACCTACCTGCTAAGGAATATTCTGGTTTTGTATGAAACTTGTTTCTCAGAAATATTGATGTCATCAAAATGTGCCGTATTGTGTTATAATGTGCTATGCTAGACTTAAGGACGTACCTATAAACGGGTTGGTTGTTAATTTGACTCTTGAATATGCTAAATTAAGTTTAACCTACTTACTCATAAAACATTTACCTTTTATGGATTTATTGTAAATTATATAAGATTTAATTCTACCTATGTTTAAATCAATTTAAAGATTTTAGTCAAATCTACACCCATTGTAAATACGTTCTTACAGATCTTTATATGTGCTGATCAATGTACCTTCAGTGTAGCATGGTTTATCCTTGTATCAGTTCATTCTTCAGTTCGGGCGGCTGGCACTCCAAAATCGAAGGATGACAAATAAAATGCTGGCGGACGATGACGTTTACAAGGCAAGAATATTTTTCTAAATTGGTCCTATAGGTGTAGCCCAAGAGCAGTCAACCCATTATTAGAGTAGATACCCTTAGCACTTTATATTCGCAATGCTTAAGAACTATTTTATTTATTCATGAAATATTTAAAAAAATATGGAAAAATGATTGCTCTTAAGTTTAAGATACTATTGGAAAACTGCAAATATTGATAGACAAGAAAATTCTATTATCTATCAATAATCGAATGGTGGAATGGTGTACATTTTTGGAATATTTTCATTTATAAAATACAAGCTATTCGGTACTTATAATAGACGAACACATTATATGTATGTGCTAACTGTTATGAACCATGTTGTAATATTCATGTAATGAATTCAAATTTGCCGGATTTAAGTTGGTAGAGGGCACATCGGTCGGGGTGACGCAGAAAGTAATGGCGGAAGACATACAGAGATTTTATTGTGCATTTTAATTGTAAAAAAAACTTGTATGTGAAAGTATATAAGTGAGGAGACGATATTAGTGAACTTTAAATGTCGTTTCTTTGTATTTTCAGGTGAGATAAAAGTGTAATTATCATAGTCAACAATGATTGTTGAAATATTGTAATGGCGTGTTGAATAAAATAAACAAAACTTTGTATTTTCAGAGAAACAATTTGTGTTCATTTCGAAAATCCTCAATAATTTTATCTTATAAAACGACATTTAAAGTTAGTATACCTAACTTTAAATCTAGACAATATTTTTATGAGACTACCTAATTGCAAGAGTAAGTAGTAACCATCAATAAAGCAACACTATGCGTAGATATCGTTCGACGTTTCTCCGTTTCACCGCAATAATTTAACGATTAGCTGAAAGTATAATAAATGTTCGCAATTTATATAATAGTTATCAGGATTCATTACATCGGTATCTAGTGGATTTTCGGAATACCTACCTGCGTTACTCAACGAGATTCTTGACCCAAATTGATTACAAAAAATAATTTATTAGTTCATTGTGTGTGGTCTACGCGTGACCGTATTACTGATTATTATTATTACATAATCAGCGTGCACATTTATATAATTCTAAAGAGAGTACCTAGTTACTACATATACCTACCTACATACACAAGACATAAGTTCAACATTGTTTTTGGTTTTCTGTTTTTCTTATAGATTTAGGTATATTTATGGTTGACTTTATTTGCAAATACATTATAACTACCTTCAATATTGTTATACGAGTTTCAATACAAAGCCGTTGACGTACCTACACTTATACAAAATTTTGAGTTTTTGTACGCCCGTGAAAGCTTGTTAGAAAAGTAAAGGTCCTATGGTAAGGCCTCCGGGACTTTCACAAGCCTTAGGAACTAAAATGTGTAGACTACCAAAAGTACATCATTAGTAACGCTTAAATTAGAATATTACACTACTAAATGGTGTAGATCTTAGGTGCGATGTAGTAAGGTGTGTGACCGTCGAACTAATATTGTTGTGTTACTGTACGCAGGCACAAGAGCAGCTCTGTCAGCCCGAGTGGTCCGCGCAAGTCTGATAAGGGCGAATGACGATGGCCGTGGCGGCGGCCGCGAGACTGAGATAAGTCCAAACACGTAAGCTTCCGCTGGATGTACAACTGGTGCTGGTAGATTTTTCTGCCAAATCTAGGAAGCGGACAATTTTTTACGTGTTTTACAAATATATAGCAAATAGACGTTATATTTTTAATATAACAATAAAATAAATTATGGGCATATGCATTGCCCATAATTTATAAGCTATTTTTAACGTACAACCACACTGTTTCGGATTGTGTTTGATCCATTGACCTTGTTGATATTGTAATCTAGCCTTGGAGTTTAGTAATAATTTAACTTCATTTGCTAGAGACTTTTTAATTAGTTCGGGCTTAGTGCTCTTTAGTGTTCTCATGGTCCACGAGCCGAGAAATTTGGGTCATTTCTTCTGGGGTGATTAGTGCATAGGGGCTCCACCAAGATCTTAGGACCCAAATCAACCTCACCTGCTAGCTGGCACACCTGTTGACTGACAGACGAGACTCTGGTGCAGGCTCGATCTCCTCTCGGGATACAGGAGGTCAGACAGTAGGCACTCCCGTAAAAGTCTAAATAAGCCAAACCAAGAGAAAAAGTTAGTAAGAGACTGAACTAGGTTTCACAGTGCAAACTTTGAAAGTAACCGGGAGTAACTCAATACTGATGATTTCCTCTCGAGCGATGACTCGTCATTATGCTTCAAAGAGTTATATCGTGAAGCCTCAAGAACGTCAGCCGCGGACGGGCGGGTAGGTTGAACCGCAGTAGCCACCGAAGCAGGTAGAAAAAATCTTTGGTGATTTCTTTCCGATCGTGATTTTGTAAAGGACATCGTCGAAATTCGCCCTAGAACCAACAAACATGTGGATACCATAATTATTTATGTATTTTAATATTATATCTGTATCACACGGATACTTGTCTGTTCTAAATTAATTAATTAAGAATAATGTAACGATTTATACTTACTACCGACATTTTCATACAATGACGGACTCTGTGACGTAGCGGTAGTGCGTACGACTGCTACGCAGGGGGCGCTTGTTCGATCACCAAGTCTGTAAAACTTAACCTACAACGGCTACAACCGTATTTATAGATTGCTATTGATTATTTCTTCTAGTACATAATTTAAAGGTTCGAAATTCGAAGACCATTCCGATTTCCGAGCATTAAAAATGCATAACAATATTGTCGGAGCCCACCGCCATTTTTAGGGCCCAAGTCAACCTCACCAGCTAGCTGGTTTATCTGATGATAATGGATGAGGCTCTGGCAGCTTTTCCTCTCAGGGTTGGGAGACCAGACGGCAGTTGCTCCCGTATAAGCTATATCAATCAAAATGAGGACAAGGAGTTGATCCTGAGTTCAGAGGTGAAAGCCTCGAAAGCAATCACTAAGATAATAATGATTGATTTCTTCTCAATTGAAAGTTTATATTCTAGTGATAGTATATCCAGTATTGTGAATAAGTCAAAAGGTCAGGTGGTTGTTGCTCGGAAGAAAGATTATTATCAGCTAATACCCTATAGTCTAGTAAACGAATGATTCTAGATGGAAAAGTCGAAAGCAGAAACTTTGACTTAGGAACTTTGTTTGGACTAGTTAGGAGATAAACATACTAAAAGTCCTGACCCCTCCGAGGTGAGCCGGAGGGGGGGGAGCACAAAGAAGGTCCCGTTTTTTCATTTTTTGCTTACTTCTCGAAGACGGTGCTTTGTACGAAATTGTGTTGTACGACATAATAAAAGCTAATTAAATTCTCTACAACTTTGTCTTTTGCACTTTGTATCTATCTCCAATCATTACCTAGCTATGAGCTTCTAAAGGTGGTCGATTTTCAAAGCGCTCATATCAGTTTTCCCAAAAATGTATGGATATCTACCGGAATGTTCACATTTATGATTATTGCTCCGCTCCCTTGGGCAGTAGCGTGTTGATATTCAGCCTATGACATTCACGGTTAATGTGGCTTTCTATTGGTGAAAGAATTTTTAAAATCGGTTCAGTAGATCCAGTTTCAAACTGTTTCTGCCTTCACCGCGTAGAGGTACTCCCAGCTTGTTATCTACACTAGTCTATACTAATATTATAAAGAAGTGAAGTTTGTGTTTGTATATTTGTTAAATTGTAAGGGGTAATCTCGGGATCTACTGAACCGATTTTAAAAATTCTTTCACCAATAGAAAGCCACATTATCCGTGAATGTCATAGGCTGAATATCATCACGCTACTGCCCAAGGGAGCGGAGCAATAATCATAAATGTGAACATTCCGGTAGATACCCATACATTTTTGGGAAAACTGATATGAGCGCTTTGAAAATCGACCACTTTTAGAAGCTCATAGCTAGGTAATGATTGGAGACAGATACAAAGTGCAAAAGACAAAGTTGTAGAGAATTTAATTAGCTTTTATTATGTCGTACAACACAATTTCGTACAAAGCACCGTCTTCGAGAAGTAAGCAAAAAATGAAAAAACGGGACCTTCTTTGTGCTCCCCCCCCCCTCCGGCTCACCTCGGAGGGGTCAGGACTTTTAGTATGTTTATCTCCTAACTAGTCCAAACAAAGTTCCTAAGTCAAAGTTTCTGCTTTCGACTTTTCCATCTATACCCCCTTTTTGAGCATTCATTGACTGGACTACTAAGGCAACGTCCGGAGTGGCTACGCTCTACGCAGCTGCGTAGAACCACCGATTACCTGTAGAACGTAGAGCGTTTAAAACAAATGACTGATACTCGCCGATAGTAAAGGGAAAAAAGTAGTAAAAAAGTTCGGGGTATCGATAATTACTCAAATATCAAACAAATTTAACACTCCACCGTCGACCACATCATCACTTACCAACAGGTGAGATTGTGGTCAAACGCGAGCCTATTACCAATAAAAAAAAAATTGTGTAGATATACGTGGTGAATTTTAATTTTACATACGCCTAAGTCAACTATTTACTGGGTTGACAATTCATACAAACTTGCTTCATAAATCTGTTTCGTCGATCTTCTTTCGCTCATTCTGCCACACGGAATATTCACTATACCATGCATAAGTGAAGACGATCACCACTCTACCTACGTTATAAGCTCATTAAATTATGCATCGCCCGTTCACTTGATTGCCTGCCAAAACTTTTCACGCAATATTGGTCATACTTCCCATCTATCTCTCGTAAACTTTGAACTAAAGTAGGTACACAACACTTTCATATTGAATTCAATCTTCTATTTAAAATTATATCTTTCAGTTTGTGCAATTAACGTCATTTCCTACCGGATGCAAGTAGTTAAGCTGATTGTAAATATAACAACTCTACCTAAATAGCAAAAAAAAGCAAGTAGAAGTTTGCTGAGAGAAAACTCATATTTTATGCTCGATAAATGCTTCTACGGCCTAGATCTTAGGGGTCTTCTAACGCAGGGTGCGGGCCGGAACCTCCACGTGGTGCACCCGGGCAACAAAGGCAAGCTGCGCCTCTCACTAGCCACGGGAGACGCTGCTGCCTGCGGCCAATCCGGCCGGGGTGGGAGTGGCCCTGTAGAGGGCTGCTCCGAGGCTCCTTCACGTGTCCTGACTAGCAGAGGGGCACAGTGGGGAGCGAGTGGGGGGCGAGCTGATTGTCTGCGCGCCGACGGTTGGGTGACAGAACGGGCGCCTGTCACCCTACACCCCACCGTCGGTGAATTGGCGCGATGCTCGTCGAGACCATGTTAAAACCAGCCCAGGGTCAGCTGGGGTGCGAGGGATATGCCTATTGGGTAACCTAACACCCCGGTAATTAAGACCCGAGACGGCGTGCGGTTTTAGTCAGTTCGATCCCAACATAACCACCCCCGATGCCCGACGGAGGTGGTATCCACGGGGATTTCCGCACGATGAAAAAGGGGGGTCTTCTAACGCAAGCTTTATTCTCACGTCGCGTCGGGGAGCCAGACATTAGTCGCTCCCGTAAAAGCCAGGTACCTAAACTAAATTAAATTATGAAGGAGTAGGATATAATAGACCCCGGGTTCCACCGTGCAAGTTTTATTTGATTGCAACCGAAATTGCCGCTCGAATGATGATGCTTTTGCGATACAGCTTTCAGGGCATTAGTTGACAAGGTTTCCATCAAGATATATCCAGCTGACATGACGTTTCACAATAGCATATAAACTTTCATCTGATAAATTTTCAATCAAGAAGAAATCACCGAGCATAGATTTATTTTGCATGTTCGGGTTAAGTAAGTACCTACCTACAAGTTGCTGCATAATCCACCACAGTATTATCAGCACACTTTTTTGTTCTTCGTGATATTAGGTTAACTATAATTATATCTAAATCTCAATCGGAAGGCAATTACTATTTTTATTTCTACGGCTTTAGGAGGCTGATGTTCACGAGACGTCATGAAACTTTCTGAATTTTTTTACAAGACGTTATCGCCCGAGAGGGTCACAGAAAATAGTTCATGCAAATCTATTACTGGCCCGTGGTGTTAATTGACGTTCAGATGTTAAGAATTGTCTCCTAATTCAGGTTTTATCAGGTGGATAATATATGTTACATAGGTACCTAATACTAAAGCACTACGAGCAGGCTTGTTCGCTGAAAATAAGTAAGTGATGTAGTAAAGTAAATAAAAGTGCATTATATAGATAAGGGCGGTCAAGGCCGTCCGTATGGAAATACTGACTATTAACTATGCGACTGGGTATGTGTCTATAACACTTGCTAGACTTAGTAGGTAATAAAAGGTTATTTTAAGAACGAGCTACCTAGAAACTCCTGTTAAATATTTTAGTCATTATCATTAGTCATTGAAATTGGTAGACCTTATTATAAATGAAGTCTGCACTTTTGTACATAATTTATATGTTCTAATTCACGAAGGCGGTTTAGCTGTCATTGTATTAAAACATAATATAATTACACATTGCTTTTAAAAATGAATTACTTGCAATGCAATTATTGTTCTACTAACTGCTACATGAATTTCTTTTGACGTGACATGAGCTTTCGCACACACAAGTGCGCGTATTTACAAGTCACAGGTACTCCTATTTAATTGTTCACCCGCCTTCGTGAGATAGAATATCTATACCTACCTATCTAAATAATTAAAGTTGTGGTCATCAATGACGTATAGGTACCTACATTGTTGTAGGCTATTGTAGGTATATAGGTATTATATCTAATGTTTCTACGTCTACGTGTTTGTATTATCTTAACTACCTACCTACTTTGTTGTAAGTATTTAGGTAGGTAGGTAAATGTTATAGGTACTTAATGAAGAATTTACATGTTTGTATCTATTTATATTGAACTTAAATATCTATCCAATTAAGATTTGTTACCATTATGGTCATTAATATCTAATGAAAAGATACCTACCTACCTTGTTACATGTAGGTATACATAAGTACATACCTAGGTATTAACGAATATAATTAGTTAGGTAAATTAATTAAAAGTGTTTATATTGTAATACGTTATAGCTACTATTTTGCTCATTAATGTTATAAAATAACTTGTAAGTAATAGGTACCATTATTTAACAATTTTAAAACTGTAAGACAATAGTCTTGTGTGTGACTAAAATGTATGAATTTAGTAAAGCATAAGAAAAATGTTTTATACTGAAATTACTTACATTACAATTATGTAAATAAGAGTATTTATTTTTACATGTGGTTTAGTGAAATAAATGTTGTTAATAAAATGTGAACTAGAAGACTTTATAATAAGTACTTATTGAATAATTTTATTACAATTTTATAATCAATATCATAATGTGTATAAAACAACTGTGAAATAAATATCATAACCAAAGTAGTATTGTATACCTACCTAACAAAGTGCATTTTCAGAAAGTCTAGTATACTAGTATGTAGTACTAGGTAGGTATTTCTAGTATCTACTTAACTACATACCTTTTTTTTTTCGTGCGGAAATCCTCATGGATACCCACCCCGCGGCCAGCGGGGCAGGTTATGTCGGACTCTTACCGACTAAAACCGCACGCCGTCTAGGGTCTTCTGACGCCAGGGTGTAAGACTTAACTACATACCTAAAAAAGATTCTGAATCTTTGTAAAATATCAAAGCGTAAAACGCATTACGAAATATGTCATTTGACAAACTACTCATAATATCTAGTGTGTTTAAGTGTTAATTGTTACCTTTAGATAATAATAAATTGCGGCCAAAATTTATCTGTGCATTTAAAGTTCGAATATCTACAATTATTTATATGAGTACTACAAAACACTATAACCGAATTTAATTGTAGTTTCATTTAGACACCTAATTGTCAATAAATGATATACCAACATGCATACCTAGTTGTTTGATTTTAATCTACAGTTAGATAACGACCCACCGTTTTTTTTAACTCCAACCTACCTAGTTACAAATTATATGTAGGTAGGTACCTTACCCTAAATACATAGAAACATAATAATTTCCATCGGAATCGGGGATAATGCCCTTTTTAAATCCTATGCTGTGTCCTAACTAATCCTGCTAATATTATTATAAACGCGGAAGTTTGTGAAGATGTTTGGATAGTTGTTTACGATGGCTCTTTTTATCCCTGGAATAGGTGGCCATGGGCCATGAATTTGTATCATGCGGCCTCGTCGTCGTCAGCTGCAGTCTATCTATTCTGACATGTGTTACCTACCATGATTCCAGGCACGTGTAAAGATAAAAATCATAGCTATCGCAATACCTGTAAGGAAAAAGAAATCAGAAAATCAGTTAGATGGTCATACGAACAAATAATATCTATAGCTGATATAGATTCTATAATAGCCATAGATAGGTAGGTACTTAGATATATTATATTCCATAAGTTAGATCGTTTCCTTTGAATTGAAAGTGAGCCAGAATACACTATTTTGCTTTCGATAATTTGGTCAGATTAGAAAATGACGTTTGAGTGTGATAGAATCACACTTTTTCAACGGTTAGTAATCGATGGCAAATAGAATAAGGGCCCATTTACATTCCGGTGAAAGAATCGTCTGATCGACATTCGACAATGGGTCAACCCACCCACGTCATCGCAGCTGACAATCTCTGCGATGATTCATGATTCATGATACAGCTCTCTAAAGCATTTGCCGGGTTAACCAAGTACCTACCACCTGTATGGAAGTTGGTCGTGATGAGTCGGGAGATGTTTCTGGCTCGCGGGCCATACTTCTATGTTTGGGATACCTACTAGGTAGGTACTTATGCAACGTAGGTAATGGAAATATAAGAGATCACGCTAGTCGTACCTAGCGGACTTCGTAGAATTGAGTTACGCTGATTGGGTCTTCTGGACTTCAATGTTGAATTTACATAGGTACTTAGTCTTGAAGAAGGAAATTGATGTTGTCCTGGAAAAGGCAGCTCAAAATCATTTTGATACGATCAAACAGAAGCAAATGGTGGGTTGCTCTCGCGGCCTTCTTTAGGGGGTGAAAGCCTAGTTCTTTAGAAAAGTCATTGGTTGTACCTATATAGAGTAAATTTATGTAGACTATAGACTCTACAGTACCTATACATATTAAGGCAGGTATCATATTCACATAGGTACACAAATATTCCACATTTCTCCACCAGTGGCTGGTTTGAAAGAAAGAAGAAGAAAGAAAACTAACTTTATTTATGAACACAAAACGTACACAGGTTATAAATAAGCAATTCAAAAACAATACCATACAATTAGGTTATCACCAACAGACGCAAAAGCCCACGATCCACGACCCACCAACCAATAGACTAATCCGTCTTTGACCTGTTTGTCTATGGACGCCTATGGTTTGGTGGGGCAATATAGATAAGAATCCTATTTCCTATTAATACCCACCTATATAGGTAGGTATACCTAATGTGAAAGTTTGTGAAGATTCTTATGTATGTAGTAGGTAGGTACGTTTGATCGTGATTGAGTAACAAACATCTCAGGTCTGCCTGAAATTTAATACGGGAAAGATAGAACAGGAAATAACCGATGGGCTTTTTTTAGGAAAATAGGTAGGTACCCATAGGTTGCGGTAATGCGGTAAGAATTCCACACAGGCGGGGCCGTGCGCATCAGTTAATAATTAAATAAAACCATGATAATGCTTATTCACAAATATATTAATAATAACACAGATGAATTCAATAATTTATAGACAAGTTAGTGATTTGGGCACTTTTTTTCACAACACCTCCCGGTGGGCGTGATACGGTAAATTCGGTTATTACGATCTTTTGCATACACTGGACCCGGCTTGGCAAAGAACCCCCTTTTTAAGCAGGGTGCCCACATTATTAGCGTCAGAGCTCCCAGGAGCCAACCTAGTACCATTTTTATCGAACATTAGTAGGTACATAGACATTCCTGTGAAAAATCAAAAAGAAAACATGAACCACATCAATATTGAGGACATTGCACAACTTGACACTTACAAACACTAGACGCTGAATATAATCGTATAGGTATTAAACCATATAATAAATACAGTATGAGTTTTAATAATTGTGTAGGAACTATAATATTGTCTAACTATAATTTTTGAAACTGAAATTACTATACTCTGTCCACGGGGTAGGTACAATATCCCAAGATTTTTTAAAATTAAAAATGTCACTCATGGTACACTGCCATGGCCATGTGACACGTAGTATTTTCTCTATGCCATAATGGTCTAAAAGCCGGTGAAGATCGACCTTCACCCATCTGATAGGTATCCAGATGTGATAATATTATATTTTTTATCCAATGTTATCCATCTATTAACGTGCCTATGATGACTTGCCTATGAAAAAATATTCATGACTATTTTTATATTAAGTACCTACCTACTTAGTTAAATTAATTTTAATCTCCTTTGATAACCGGGTTTTTTTATCTTGCCTGACAATTTTCAACTTAGAGAATATGCCTCGGTAGGCTTATTCCTTCCGATGCCTACTTATTTTTGTTCATGACTACCTACCTGTCAAGCACCTATTTATGTAATTAAAGGCAAGTCGATATAGCGCACGCTGAGAATGGAAGTGACCTAACTCAAAATTTGGGTAAAATGAGTTAAATATACAGAATGACTCAAAAAAGCATACTCTGTCGTACTAGTAAATAAAATACAGGCTTTTTAAGATTAGAGAGTCTTTAAGCGCTGTACTCCCTCCGCGCCCGAACGAAAGGGACGCAAAAAGTATTGTACCGCGAGTTATTGTCACAGGTCGTGACCAGTATAGTGCTGCAGTGACTGATTACGCTTTGAGTCAGTTTCATATTAATCAATGGAGTAAGTTCTGCTTCAATATTATGATCGTAAAGTGACCAATTAAGATGAAGGTCATTTTATCACCATTAATGTAAGCAACTAAGGTGACAAAAATCAAATTCAGTCACATATTTTTTAGTAGTGGTCAAAATAAAATAAACCTTAATCAAAAAAAGTCTGCAGGAATTACAATTTTTTAATAATGAAGTGACCTATTTTTCCCGATTTTTTTCTAAAGTCATTTAATACTAGAAAAATGTAATATTTATAATGAAATGTCAGGCATCTGTATGCTAGTAAAGTCAAATAATATAATACAAAAGAATTTTTTTACCTATGTTCTCAAAATAAAATATTATTGAAGACTAAATAGAAAATGTTCAATGCGTCGAACACATTTTCGTCGATTCCCAAAAATCATGAATTTTGAGTTGGGTCACTTCCATTCTCAGCGTGCGATAGGTGACTACATCCCGATCTTATAACCAATCGAAAGTGGTATCATGAGAAAAGTAATTTACAGTGGAGTCAATTTAATAGGTCACATTTTGACAATTCATCAAAATTCATCAACGCAACCTTGTAACGGCGCGCCGAGGTGGGCATCAAATAATATATTTTTCGTTTTGTTAGAACTGCATAATTTTGCTTAACATTTTTCAATTACTGTTAGATATTTATTGTAATAATGACAGATACAAGTAATTACAAACATAATAAACAATTTCTGATCTAAAGAACTGAACGTCATTACAATGTTGTGTCAGTTAATCCTTTTTGTTTTTAAACACTAGGCATGTTACTCTAAAAATCGAATGCTGATAAGTAGAATCGAATGCAATGATTAGGTACTTGTGAAGAAATAGCACCATAACGGCATAACATTAATAACCACGTTGTGATTATAATAAAACATAGGTATATTTATTATTCTTTTAATGCATCCGTGCACATACAGTACAAACAGACAGAAAGACAAAAATAATACCTACTGATTGTATTTTTTGCATTAGTATCGATCACCAATCATCCCCCAATAGTTATTTTGTAAATATATTCAACTAACTTCCGCCCGCGGCTTCGCCCGCGTGGATGTCGATTATCGCGAACAAACCTTTTCTTTATTTTTATCGTGCGGTATTATCCCCATCGATACCACCCCCGTCGGCCATCGGGGGTGGTTATGTCGGAATCGAACCGACTAAAACCGAACGCCGTCTCCGGGCCTTAGGTACCGGGATTTTACCCAATGGGCATATCCCTCGCACCCCAGCTGACCCCGGGCCATCTACGGTTTTAAGATAGCCCCCTCGACCCCCCGAAAAGGGGGGTGGGGCGAGCATCGGGCCACTTCACCGACGGTGGGGTGTAGGGTGACAGGCGGCCGTCCTGTCACCCAACCGTCGGCGCGCAGACAATCAGCTCGCCCCCCGCTCGCTCCCCACTGTGCCATCTGCTAGTCAGAGGGACACGTGGAGAGCCTCGGAGCAGCTATCTAGAGGGCCACTCCCACCCTGGCCGGATTGGTTGCAGGCAGCAGCGTCTCCCGTGGCGAGTGGGAGGCGCTGCTCGCCTCCGTTGCCCAGGTGCACCACGTGGAGGTTCCGGCCCGCACCCTATCGCGACCAAACCTAGCCTATGTTCATTCTCAAGGTCTAGTCTACTCCTATACCAAATTTCATCAAAATCGGTTCAGGCGTGAAAGCGTAACAGACAGACAGAGTTACTTTCGCATTTATATTATTAGTATGGATTAGTATGGATGAACAGAATTGACCCCTCTACAGTTTTATTATAAGTATAGATCGTGTACCTACTTGTCTTATTTTGCTCCTTAAATTTACGAAAGAAAAAATAATAGGTAATGGGACAGGGATTCATCTGAGGATTTTTAAAATTCACATTATCTTTCAAGTCCGTATCGATTGATTCGTTTTAGGTAATTGACCTTTTTTAACAGATCACCTCATTATGAATAAGTATAAAACTTACAAACGTCAAATGTGACCTATTAAATTGACTCCACTATAATTACAAAATCAATGATAATGCTTGCCTGCAAAAAACACTCCCAAAAGAGCCATGAAAATGGCAAGTTATCATAGGTACGTTAATAGATGAATAGGAATAGGTAATATTGGATAAAAATATATCACATCGTTATCAGATGGGAGAAGGTTGATCTTCATCGGCTCCTCGCCTATAACTCATAAAGTACCATCGAGTAAAGTACCTATATCACTGATCTGTATTATCTATAGCACACCTATATAACTACATGGCGTTGGCAAGATGGAAACGGTTAGAACAAGGAGATTCTTGGGTTGGAAACTTATTTTCCTTAGGCCACACAACAGTGAATAGCTCATTGCTGCCAGCCTGGCGAAGTATTTGCGATGAACGTGGAAGTTATTAACGTTTATTAATTTTAATACTGCTTACAAAATAAATACCTACTAAGTATCTATATTATAAGAGTAGGTATGTAGGTACATCATACCACAAAAAAATTCACCAGGTAGGGCCCGTCGTTACCTGGGGCTACGAGGGGTGTGTGGCATCCATGCGCAGGTAAACTGTTGCCAAACGGTCCCTTTAAGCGCTAAGTATACGACGGGCGGGGCGAGCAGGTCTTTTTGACCACTTCCGCCCGTCGTCGATGCCCGCGACTGCCCTCACAGCGAAAATAAAGCGACGCCAGTGCCCGCCGGGCACCTGCAGCGCGGACTTTTTGCCCTTCGTGTGCGTTGGTAGTATAGGATTCCTTTTGCTCTATCGTTCGCGGTGAGAAATTGACTGGCCCTGCCCTCACTTCCGTGTGCTCGATGCCTTATGTGACTATAAAGCATGCCAGAAGCCGGCGGTATCTGTACGAACGCCCCTATCTTATGCTGAGAGATAAGTTATTTCCATGAACACCTCTACTAACCCAAAGTTTCCAGCCGGCGTTACTTCAAGAGGCCGTCTTTCCTTCGAACTCCACCATTGATGGAGGGTGGATTGATCGCAACTTGAAGATGACGTTGCGCCGAAGTCACTTCGCAGAGAAAGATGTAGTGGAGAATAGAATCAATTCTGTTCTCCGCCGGGGATCTATCTACTCATGGATACGCCAGTCTACTAATTCCCTAAAATATCGGCAATCATAGAGTAGGTTTATAGTGTAGGTACCTATCTATCTCTACACCATAAATCTTATCAAGCGAAAAATATGGATGGATGGTTGGTTGTTTAGAACTCGACTACGTCAGCATCTGAGTTTAATTTGGCCCAGTGATTACTCAGTCAAATAGCACATAGGCTATCGTGAGAATAAGTTCCTGTGGGTAGCAGGTGCTGGATTAGTACCTACTTCACGCGGTGGAGTCAAAAAAAGGTTAGTGTATTCTTCGTCGCGTCAATCGCAACTCTTTTGCATCTTAGCATGTAATTGTGCAGGTATTGGGGCACAGCGGTCACGACAGGAAGTGGTCCATCAGTTCATCATCATTTGCGGAATGCACCACAGGCGCAGCCTCCAGTCCCCACATCCAAGTTTTACCCAGTTTGCCCTACAGTAGCCAACTTAGGACGTTAATCTATTAAGGGATTTCCAGGTCATCCATTGCAGTCCATGCCCAGCTGGTAGGTGAAACGCGGGCTGTTTGTAATTTTATAGTGTGAGCGCTTTCCCTGAGACACCTCTGGCAACGAGAACTCTCAGGTAGGATCAGTTCAGCAACTATAAATCTCAGAAAGCTCTTCCTGCCCTTGAGACGCGACCAAATAGTTAGCGTAATATATATACTTACTTTTCATGTGTTTTCCTCTCGAAAGTGGGCAGAGACAGCAGCCCACCATCTACTCCTTTACTTACACACTTTACGGACTTCCTCTACTGTCACTAAACCTTTCATGCAAGGCGGCTAGAACACCATAAGACTACAAACCAGCCCTTTGGAAGTGTTTGCATTATTTCACACCCTCATTGTAGATTGACAAATACCTACCTACTATAGTGGAGTCAATTTAATAGGCCACATTTGACAATTCATCAAAATTCAACATCGCAACCTTGTAACGGCCCGCCGCGGTGGGCATCTAATTATATATTTTTCGTTTTGTTAGAACTGCACAATTGCTTAACTTTTTTTAATTACTATTACATATTTATTGTAATAATGATAGATACAAGTAATTTTACGTTTTGCTTTCACCAATAAACCATTCTAAACATAATAAACAATTTCTGATCTAAAGAACTGAACGTCATTACCTTGTCATTGCAATGTTGTGTCAGTTAATCCTTTTTCTTTTTGAACACTAGGCATGTTACTCTAAAAATCGAAAGCTGATAAGTAGAATCGAATGCAATGATTACTTGTGAAGAAATATCATCATAAAATTAATAACCACGTTGTGACAAAAAGTTTACTGATTGCATTTTTTGCATTAGTATCGATTACCAATCATCCCCCAATAGTTATTTTGTAAATATATTCAATGAACAGAATTGACTTCTCTACAGTTTTATTATAAGTATAGATCATGTATTGTCTTATTTTGCTCCTTAAATTTACGAAAGAAAAAATAATAATGAGACAGGGATTCACCTGAGGATTTTAAAAATTCACATTATCTTTCAAGTCCATATCGATTCATTCGTTTTAATCGACCTTTTTTAACAGGTCACCTCATTATGAATATTAAACTGACAAACGTCAATGTGACCTATTAAATTGACTCTATAGCTTGTCTATAAAGTCGTGAAATTAAATGAGGGCGCTGCTGAACTTCATGTAGCAACCCTATATAGTGCGACTAAAATGATCTTGATACTAGAAGTTCGTTCCTAGTAAAATGAGTTACTAAAATAAAACACATTATGCAGTCATAATATTGTTTCTGTTTTATTTATTAAACCAGGTGCAGTATAGAGTTTTGACCCAGATCTAGAATAAAGTTATTGAACCAGATCCAGAATAAAGTTAGTTCAAGCTCAAACTTAATCATTTATTAAATTCAATCAGTTACAAAGAATAATCACTCCGGATTCCAAATATTAAATATTGAATTGCTTTTCGTTGCCACTTTCAGCAGTACAGTCACCACTGTCACCACAAATGTTCAAGTTATCCATTTCTTTCTTCGGCCGACCTTTCATGTGTTTCCCAGGAGTTTCAAACTTTCCATCATTCTTAAAACCTTCGTTAACTATCCGCCAACTGTACTCTCTGATTTTCCTGTAAAGAGTAAAAATAATCATTTAATAAAATTAATTACTCAATGGCAACAAGTTATTGACTTGAAGCAATTGTTCAAATAAAAAAATTGGTACAATAACAGATTGAACGACTTGTACCATCATAATATCAAAAATTTAGATCGTACTATAAAAATGACCTACTATAAAATATTTTTCTAACCTAAAAATATTGAATGTAAACAATAAGTTTTTTGCCTTCAAATCGTGAATTCAGTAGATTTGTAAGTTCCGATAGATTCAAAACAAATAATAACATGATTACATACCCATCAAAGATGCTGTTCGCCCATAAACGTCCTCCAAATCCCATAAAATTGTCCAGCTTAGTAGTCCGTGATTCATCGCTGGAAAACTTTAAAAATCACTTCCCATGCACCACTCTGATTTACTTTACTCATTTCTCAACCTTTCATGCGTAGTTTGGTCTCAATGTATTGCAGTTTAATGAAAACAATAAAAAATACGAGAAGAAAACTGGTCCACTATACGATATTCGACGATAGTGTTGACAACTGACGTACTTATGTTTGGTGTTGCCACTCACATGTTTAATGTTAGTTCCTCAAACATTATTTTCACGACTAAATAGACAAGCTATACTTTTATAGTTAAATCCATAGACTTAGGAAAAGTATGGACGGAGTGCCTAGAGTAACTAGTCTGTGTCAAAAAATGGCGGGCATCAATCATTGTGTGAGTAAATTGTAGGGATGCGAGGTTTTACCTAAATTTCCCCATTTTTTATTATTTTAGTTGAGGAATAGGGAGAATTATTTGGTAAATTTTAAAATATATAAATGAACAATCATTAAAGGTGATTCGTGCATTATTATTAAAAATATTATTTTATCATAAATTAATGAAAATAATTTTTTAGTTATTTTTTACATTATTTTTTTCATTATACCTATATAAAAAAAACTTGCATGGATGGTAACCGTGGGGAATATTCACACGATTAAACTAGGTACCTAATTACAAAAAAAGTAAAAAAAATCATATTAGTTACAATTTGTATTTTTGCGATTCCTAATCCCATGTATTTATAAAAAAGAAGTTAAATCACTACGGTTATCACTACTAATAAATAGTTTATGCTATTTCATCATAAAGTCACACAATTTACAGATTTCCCCAAATTATGGGGAAATTTGCATACTTTTATGTTGGGATCACTGGTTTTGTACCGAACAATTGAAATTTGTTTGGAAACATTGAATGAACATTTATGTATAATTATTAGATAAACATTAAGTGATTGAAATATTGATTAACCTGTGAAATGTGATCCCTGGATTTATTTTCTTCCTGTCACTACGGTTTTTACACCATTTCACTGCACAAGACATGTTGTATTTGATTTTTTTTTTCCCGCTTAAACTGACAGATCGACCGATTCAGCCGACGTTTGCCGCGAAGTGGCTGACTATGATGTGAGAGTGTGCGTGGCGACTGTATACGTATACGAAAGTTGGCTGACTATGCAGCGTCACTTTTTTGTTCCCATGGCTCCGTCCATAGTTATTCCTAGGTCCATGGTTAAATCAAACACACTTCGAAAAATTATATTGTATATTTAAGTCATTCAAAAATATGAAAGCCCCAACAGTTTGCTTGTAAATATAAAAAATACGCTATCAATAAAATCACTAACATGATTATATCACTAGACACTATGACAAAATTATACGAAATATTATTTCGTCACGACTCACAATATTCAACAGTTATTTTTCATAAAGTAAGCCCGGAATGTATTACTTATTCTGCTTATACTATATTATCACAAAGCAATCCCAGTATCTAAATATATATTTATATATTTATTGTATATATATGTACCTATATAATTATGTGTGTGTAAATAGAAACTTCAAAACGAATAGGCTGTGCAATTTTTGCAAAACATTGATTTTCATTGTCCAAAAGACCTAGAAGTAAGACGCATATAATCTGAAAAATCTTACATTTTTGAAATTGCAATTTCATGCGCTGTAAACGTAAATTTCCATAAGATGAATAGATAACTATAAAATTTGTCTCACACGTCCCTAAAAAATTACACAGCCAGAATGCTTAGTTATATATTATATGAGTATAAAAATACAGTCAAACCCTAACCTTAATGGTTCGGAGACAGTTCCCAATCACCAATGAGATACATAAATTAATAGTGTAATATGAAAAAAAAAACAGTCCAGACAAACTTAACAGCACTTAAATGCACCAACGATAATTATGTAAAATAACGGATCATTTAACAGGAAAAACGTACAACTCACCGGATATATCTGTGGCGGTGGATTGATTCCCACTCAGTACATATATTTTAGTTTATTACGTCTTTTCTTTTAAATTTATTATGTAACTATCAAAACAGACTAGCAAAGTCGGTTGAGTCAAACTTCTGCTGCCCCTCACTGCCTCCACTGCAGAAGCCTGACGGGACGCTGGCCCACTCCGCGGAAGAGAAGGCAAATTTATTTGCTTCGCTTTTTGCGGAGTCTTCGCGTCTGGATGCTGGTACCTCCAAGCCTCCTGCTCCTCCTGCCGGTTGCGAGGCGCGCATGGCAGATATCAGCATCCGTCAGCGGGATGTACGTGGGGTACTACGTAATCTGGACGTGAACAAGGCCAGTGGACCTGAGGGGATTCCTGCATTTGTACTGAGGACCTGCGCACCTGAGCTGTCTCCTGTATTGACGCGCCTGTTTCGTCTCTCGTATGAGGCTGGTCGAGTGCCGAGGGCTTGGAAGCAAGCTAACGTGCAACCTGTGCCCAAAAAGGGCAGCCGGGCAGACCCTGTCAATTATAGACCAATTTCGGTAACGTCCATACTTTGTAAAAGCTGAACAAAAAACTCCTGGCATACCTCGAAATGAATGATCTCCTCAGTGACCGGCAATATGGCTTCCGTCAGAACCGTTCCACTGGGGACCTTCTTGTGTATGCCACCCACATATGGAGCGAAGCTATCGAGAAACATGGGGAAGCACTTGCCGTCTCTCTCGACATCTCGAAGGCATTTGACAGGGTCTGGCACGATAGCCTAATTGGCAAGCTTCCGTCCTACGGCTTGCCCGCTGGCTTATGTATCTGGATTGCCGACTTCCTGAGGAATCGGGCCATACGTGTGGTCATTGATGGCTGCGCATCAGACCAGCTTGAGATCAATGCTGGGGTTCCTCAGGGGTCCGTACTCTCGGCTACTCTATTCCTGCTGCACATAAATGACCTGCTCAAACCCGGTACTTTTGGGTACGCAGATGACAGCACAGTGGTCGAGAGGTATGAGTCTAATTCTAGAGCCAGCGCGGCACACATCCATGCCATGGTTGGGCGCTTGAACTTATCCTTGAAGGCGGTCTCCGACTGGGGTGATGCTAACCTGGTTAAGTGCAATGCTGCTAAGACTCAGGCGTGTCTTTTTTCTGCCAAGCGAAGTCAATTCCAGCCAAATCCCTCCTTCCGAGGTGTACCCGTGCCGATAACCGACCGCCTGGAGCTTCTTGGCGTAACTCTCACATCCACCCTCAACTTTGGGACTTACATTGAGGCTAAAGCTCAAATGGCCGCAAGAAAGCTGGGCATTCTGTCAAAAGTGCGACAGTACTTCACACCGGAGCAACTGCTCAACTTGTATCAAGCGCAGGTCCGATCCTGTATGGAGTACTGCTCGTATCTGTGTGATGGCTCAGCTAAATACCAACTTGACGCGCTGGAGACGATCGAGAGACGAGCCAAGAAGCTCATCAATAACGATGAACTAGTCGAGAAAAGACTTCAAAGCCTTGCCGCGTGCGCTCTGGAATTGCACAACCTGATACCTCCAAGTCCTTTCCATCAACGAACGACCAGACGAACAGCGTCACGCCACCGCTATATGGTCGATATTCCACTCATACGCACAAAGCGCTTTGCTGACACGTTCATCGTGCGTACAGCTAAGGAGTGGAATTCCTTGCCTGAGTCTGTGTTTCCGGAAAGCTATAACCTGGGAGTTTTCAAGTCACGAGTGAGTGGGTTCCTTCTAGGCAGGCGTGATTCATCGTGGACCACATCGTCACTTGCCATCGGGTGAGATTGAGGTCAAACGTAAGCCTATCATGAATAAAAAAAAATAAAAAAAAAAACAGAATACATACAGTACATGCTTAGTTTAAGTATAGATAGTTAAATGTAATGCCAAGCTTAGTTTGAGTGTAGATAGCGTAGTGAATCCCATGCTTAGTTTGAAATTCAAACTTTGAATGTGTAGGTAGGTAGGTAGAATAGTAGGAAAAAAAAAAAAAGGCAGCGTAGTGTAATATTATGTCCTTCTATCTATATATCGTAATATTAATTATTTTTATCAGAGTCACATCACGCCTTTCCTAAATTAGGGAGAAGCGGTTAGTAATGCCATGTTTTTTGTTGGTTGAGTACATCTTTAAATTTGCTTCCAACGCAGGAAGCAATCCAGAAAACTTTATGGGGATACAGTTCAGTTTTGCAGCTACATCGATATTCGATACAATTGAATTATACCACTCGATAGCTAAATCATTAGTGAATTCATTATTTCGTTGTGTAGGAAGGGCTAGTCAAAGAGCAAATACCGCCGTATACGTACGGTCAGCGACAAAGTATGGAGTATGGACTGTGAAATTTACTAAGGTATATTGTAATCTAACTTTACAAATATTATAATAGAGCCACTTAAGTAGTTAACAGATTTTTGACAAAGACATATACATTAATTTGCTCAAAAACTAATATTTAAATGCGGCGGACACATCATATTCATGTAAAACACACGGAATGTGTGTACGTTACCGCCACACCTTTTTAATGTCGTCCGATTGACATGCGCACAGATATTTCCAGTAAGTTGTGTTTCGTTGTGTCGGTCTGTTTATCGCTGGCAATAAGTTTATTTAGTTATTGTAAGTAGAAGCAGACACATTGCCACCGTGGCCGGTCCAGTTGGTATGGACGAATTTCCCTGGGTTGGTGATCAACTCATAGGTGTGAGCGCCGAAGTAATCCCGTTGTGCCTGTAATATAATGTGATTATGTAGAAACATATAAACTGTCCATACGTTATTAATTAAATACATTTGAATTCTATTAGGTTTCTGACAAAACGATACGTTCAAACGACAAATGAATTTTCATCAAAAAATACATGTGCTAACGCCTTTTTCCCTCCAAGGTAGGCAGAGACAACAGCTCGCCATCTGCTAAGGTCCTTGCGTACTTACCGGGCCTCCTTTACTCTCATTAAACCTTTTATGCAAGTTCGCTTCTGACCTGGCCTTTTTTCATTGCCCGAATAATTTGATCAATGTATGTATGTGCTGCGATATCAGCCTAGACTTGCCTGCCCACTTACATGTGCCTTACATACTTGGTGTACCATTTGTTCAGTACCCATTTGTTGGAAATGCCCAAACTACCTTAATTACTCTTTTCAATTCTCGTCCCAACATTCATAAAATACTTTTCACTTAAAACTTACCTGAAGCAAATTAGCTGGAAGCACGCCAGACCTGTACCCATCATAAAAGGCAAGAGCAGCGGCGAACGCCGGCACTGGTACGCCGACCATAACAGCTTGGCAGAACACCTCCCGCAATGACTGCTGAGACGCTCCGATGCGCTCACAGAAGTACGGGTCCAGAAGCAAATTAGTCAGTTGTGGGTTCTTCGTAAACGCTTCCTATAAGTGCAAAATATAGTAACGACACATTTCATATCTAATACCCTACTGGTACTGATCCCTTTCACACAACCCAAGGGAACCTATTTGAAGGACAAAAAGTAGCCTTATTTCACATTACTATCGGTCCCAGTACCAAATTTCAGTCAGATCTGTTCAACCGATTGATCATGATATGGTTGAAAATGCCTAAGGTGTAAGTTCGGCACTGTACAATTTTGATTCATGCACAAAATATAAAAACAGTTTTCACAAACCTTGATGTTGCCGAGGAATACACTTCTAATTATGCAGCCACCGCGCCACATAAGTGCGATTCCCCCATAGTTCAAATTCCATCCATTCACCTGGAAACGAGATTAATAAGCAAATTGTTTCAAAAACTTTATTAAGATGAATAAATTAATAACATGTGTTTAATTGCGTAATAATAAATGAATCGTACTCGAGACTCTGGAGACAGTCTATATTATATAGCACGATCCGGTCAATAATATTGAAGTGCAAACGCGATATTACTGATGTGCAAACAAACGCGATTGGTCAAACACAGAAGCACGATATAGGATTGTAATATTATATTGACTGTCTTTAGTCTTTCGTTACGAAATCGATTCGTTTAGTATTCGAAAGAAATTGCCTGCTCGCCCTACAAGACTAACGTGAAGATGGTGATGATTGCATTTTTTTTAAATATTACTGTTAATATTTAATTTGTGGCTGTTGACTAATGCTGACGATGGCGAATTGTTACCTTGGCGGCCTCTCGGAGCAACATGAAACCTTGCGCGTACGATATGAGCTTGCTGGCGTAGAGAGCTCTTCGCAAATGTTCAAGGAATTCTTTCTTATTGCCTGTAAACTTAGCCGTAGGACCATGCAGCACTTTGCTCGCCTGGACTCGTTCATCTGAAAAGAACATAAATAAATTGATAAAAATTATGATTACCTTTATCTACTTAATTGTTTATTTGTTAGCATCCGATGTTAAAATAATGGTGTTATTATTTAACTTTGGTATCGGTATAATAATCCATATTGTTCCCAGGAGTAGCAAGGGAACGATGTGGTACATCTAAATAGAGTCCCGCATGTCTGGATAAGGCTAGCCCTATTCTAACGTTATTAACCGTAGGTATCGGGTGTCAGTACGGTTAATAACGTTTAATTTCGTATTATTTATACATAATCATATATTTATAATTACACAAAACCAATGGCCGCCGTACGCCGACTTTGGCTCAAGTTGCTTAGCGCGAACTATTTAAGTTATTAATAAAAAGGGATGTAAAATGGGGTTAGGTGACTAGTGCGTTTAAAAACATCAGGCGGTTGCTAACGATCCGCCGCTAATTTATAACATGCGACGCCAGCTCGTGCGGGGTCCGCGCCGTCCTCTCGCAGCTGGTAGACGACGACGGAAGGGAAAAGGTTCATAGCTTCGCCTCTCGTACCCTTAGTGACGCATAGAATAGGTAACTATTCACAGATACATCGCGAAGCCTTACTATTCTTTTTTTTTTGGTAAACAAATTCCACCTATTTATATAATTATGCCTGCCATTTTAGATTTCGTTAAGATCATATTAGGCGCTCAAACGGGTGTACCTACTATGCTACCCAACATGATGCAGCGCTGGGTAATAATATTATTGACTTGTTCATTTTGTATTGAGTAGGTAAGTGCGCACAGATGAGAACGGAGCGGACGGGATGTCGCCCTTACCCTTGCCAGGTAGTAAACACGTGAGTCATAGCGCACCCAACGAACCGTTTTTGTATTTTGTTCAACAGGAGTTATTGTTAATGGACCCGATATTTCGAAAATTTCAAATTATATAAGAGCCGGTTGGCCATAAAGATTGTGAAATTATTAGTTTGCGCCCATTATGTTAATCATAGTAAGTATCTGTATGAAGAATCAGATTGCATAAAGTGAGGGTCATATGCTGGTAGTTCCAAGCAGTTGTCGAGTGGTGTTAGGCAATTTAGGCATACTCCATGAGCCACACATGGGAATTTTCAAGTCAAAGTCATTGACCCGTAGCTATCTGATGCAATGCGGAGCATAGACGAAGCTGTGGAACGGCATGTCAAGTGTGCGCGGCGGACACATACGCGCCAACGCGGCAAACACATTGACCGAAACGGCCATGGATGCATTGATGTCATATCTCAATATATTATGGCAGATGCCATGTCCAAGTGGTTAGATGTGTTCCAGATGTCGAAAACTGCAGCAACAGGGGTTATAGAAAGTGAGTCAATTGTTCATCAAGTGTGGTCTGCCTAGGCAGGTAGTCACCGAGAATGGGTCATCGTTTACGACTGCAAAATTTAAAAGTTCACTAGTATTTTGGAAAACACAACATGTTCACGGCGCCACCACTTCAAAAACATTATCCTCCTTTCGTCGGCAGTCGGATAAAAATGTAGAAAGATGTTAAGAAATTGTGTTGTAAAATTTCATTTTTATTTTATAGATTTGTGTTCATATAGCAATAATTTGTATTGGAGGAGTGTTATGTAGGTAGCCGCGAATAGTTTTGGCAAATACAAACCTTAATGCATTAAACTGAGTTGGTAGTATCTATGCAACAGCAATATCGCATTACTGATCGACCTAGACCCGTCACCTTGGTCGATTTACAAGAAAGTATATCGAAGTACATATTACGTATTGTGTAGATTACAAGTAAAAATAATCTTAATAGTTATATAATACAAATAAATATAGGTTGTATAGGGGTTCCACCACGATCTTCGGGACCTAAGTGAACATCACCTTTGAAGGTTCAGAATGTCTCTGAATAAACCCATTCTTTCCTTAATACAACAGAATGGTGACCGAAAGGTAATTTATACTTGTACCTACTAGTCATAGTAAGTTGTATGTACTACCTAATCCGTCGAGCAGTAGGTATAAGGTTGAAGGTGAGGTTAGATTATCATCGTAGGTCTAAAAATTTTAGCACCCGATTTCAGCAGTAACTACTGTGTTCAATTAACCTACTTAAACAACCGAAATCCCATCAAAATCTTGTTTAGACAATACATAAATGTTTTTATACACAAAGAAGATATTGAATACCATCTATGACTTTTGCTGACCTTTATGCTACGATACGAAAGCTGTTATTGAAGAAATCAAGTATCAAGGTCAGTACAGCACACACACACACACACATGCAACACAGTATTTCTTTAATGACACATATTTACTAGTTGTCGAGAAGTGTATCTCATAAAAGATAATATATAATCAGTACTTATTCAATCTGTTTAACTATATCAATACCTACCTTACTTTACATTTTACTACACCTATATTAAACAACTAAAAAATATTAACATGGACACACCTATCCGGAACCCCATCAGGATATTCAGGGCCCAAGCCAACTTTACCTGTTAGCCGGTAGACTTGAAGATTAAGGGACAAGACTGACAGAGACTTTCCTTCCTGCCAAACCCCTACAACATATTATGGTAATATCTGAAATTCTGTAGTTAGACCAGGTTTTGTACTTTTTAAGGCTCCAACTACTTGTAACGAATGCCACTGATGTTGATATGTTAACCGGGACCGACAGCTATGAGGCCCATGAGCACGTTTATGCCATCACCGTTATCATTAGTGTACTTAATTATAACGTAATAATAATAACATTGATATGTTCAACAGGTTACCTTTAAGCGCTGATAAGCACCGTGCGAAGACGGCCTCGCCAATTAGCGTGACCGGCACGCCGTACTCCAGAGCCGCAATGCCCGTCCACTTTCCTGTGCCCTTCTGCCCTGCTGTATCACGTATCTTTGGCAGCAAATATTTACCTGTCAATGTCAATGTAGAATCGTGATGAATGTAGCTGACATATCTTTCTAAAAGTAATGAATTTAATATCACTTCCATCTATGCCTGTCTGTCTGAACACAATATATTCTCTTGTAGTTAATATATTATATATTGATATAATCTAGTTATCACCATAGAACGAAACAATACTTGAGGAACGTTCATGTACCTATCGTTCTTTAAAGTTTTGCGTGAATTAAGATCAGTTGCATTGCATATCAGTTGAGTTAATTGAGCGTGATTGGGTATCAAACATCTTCAAAAACCATCACATATTAGATAATCATCTATTTATTCATACATTTCTGTGAATAGATGTTTGTAATTTTTTTCGATCAGCATAGTTTGTCGCTGTCTATACGTAGTAGGGTTGAATCGCTGTGTAATACCTAAATAATAAGGGATAATACTGAAGCAAAACACAAGGAAACTACTTAATTCCAAATGGGTTCAAATGCGTCATTGTTTGAAGGTCAAGAAATATTTCCTCATACATTTATATAATACATAATATTCATATCCACGCGCCTGTATATCCCCAGGTGGTAAGTAGGACGTGTATCAAAACGCAACTTTCGGTAATTATGTTTTAGGTGCCACGTAATAGGAGGTGGGGTAATGGCCAACAACCGGGCACTTTTTCATTTAGTATCGGATTCATTCGTCAAAGTTCATTTATTCGCCTTGCCTTACACCTATGTGAAGAGATGAGGGTTCCGTGTCTTATTCGCTGCCAAACCCAGTCGCAACCAAAGCTCGCACTTTAGAGCTCATGATCAGCTCTTCTGTTCCTCCTTTATTGTTTTGTTAGTCTTAAGAAGTTCCATAACAACCTAAGTCTTCGTAAATATATAATCATGATCAATATGAAAAAATATAATCAGAATCAATATATGTAAATTTAATGACTTACCGTCACTGTCCTTGTATTTCAAAATATCTCGGGTTATCTCAATCAGAAATGAATCCAATTCTCCTTTGTTCCACTCTTCAAATACGTCAGCCATTTCACCTTGCTCCATACCTGTTAGATACCAACCCAAATGAACAAAACGTCGCCAAGGGACAAATTTACTAATTTACCTACAGATACGCTATAGATAGATTTATTCTAAAATTCTAATACAGATTACAAATACGATACGAGTATATCTCGAGGTTTCAGCAGCAAAAACCAAATACCAACATCATAGGGTGTGTTTTCAAACATAAAATTGACATTTTTTTTCGATTCATGCCTATAACGATATCCTGTGACCCACAGGATATCGTTACTTTCCGGGATTTCTTTATGCTTAGACACGTCAACATGAGTTTACCTCGCCTGTCGGTAAACTAAAGATAAAGTCTCAGGACCGGGGGTCGCCACTACATACACCGATAGTGCTGCAGTGGCGACCCTGCCTAAGCTTGACGGCCTCATCAAATACTTTTTCACGCCCCGCTTAAAGGACCCGGGACTGTAGGAGGAAGGAAACACATGCGCTAGTGAAGAGCTCCAAGCTGTAACCGCGCAGGCCTGCGACTTCCTGGCGTTGAATTCAACCAGGTTCTTAAGCTCAGAAACAAGAAGTTGTGTTTTTTCCTCGATGTCAGCCTGTTTGGCCGCAGGATGACCGTGATATCGCCCATGTAAGGTACTATCATCTGCATAGCAATGAATGCTGCCTGCTGACAACATGTCATTGATATGCAGAAGAAAGAGAGTAGGCGACAAAACGGATTCCTGCGGTACGCCGGCATTAACCTGCAAGAACTCCGATGCTCGCCCGTCACAACGCACTCGAATGCGACGCTCCTGCTATATGCTATTCCAAAATCAATCGCTATGCTATATTTCTTTCAGATCCGTTCAACTGTTCTGACTTGGGCCATCCATCCATTCAAATTTCTCGAATGAAAACGAACTATGGGATGTAATTAAATCAAGTCACATTATGTTAAAATCAGGCATAGTGGCACTAACCTAGGACATCCTTCATAATGTTGTAGGTTTCACAAATGAGTTGCATATCTCCATATTCAATACCGTTGTGCACCATTTTGACGAAATGACCTGCACCATCCTGTCCAACCCAGTCACAGCAGGGTTCATTGTTGGCCTTGGCGCATATCGCCTACAAATTTTAAAGTCTAGGTTATTTCAAAAATTTATAAAATGTCTTAAATATTAGTGTCCGACCGAATATTCGGTTTCGGTTTCGGTTTCGGTTGAGTTACGGCAAAAAAACGAGTTTCGGTTATGTTTCGGTTTCGGCAGCAAACCTGCCGAAACTACGACCGAAACCGAAACTGCATTCGGGAGTTTCCGCGCTGTGTTCGGCGCGGTAAATGACATCCAAGCGACGGCGTAATCATGTCGTAACCTGTTTGTTTGCAGTGCATTTTGTTTGTTGTGAGTTTTCGTGTGATATGTTTTGAATTCGGTGAGTGTTATCATGTGATATAATATAAGAGTACCTCGAAAAGTAATTTAATATAACAAAGGAGAACCTAGATTATCATAAAAATTTACCATAAAAATCTAAACAAAATGTTTAGATTTTTATGGTAAATTTTTTGGTTAACTCTTTCGCTAATGCTATGTAAACAATAGTTAGGTACATGGTATTTACTAATAGTGCATTAGTGGTGATAATATTAAGGATTTAGGGTTTTGCGTTCAATTTAATCATTATTCGTACGTTCATCGTGCGTACTGCTAAAGAGTGGATGGAATGCCCTGCCTGAGTCTGTATTTCCGGAAAGCTACAACCTGGGAGTATTCAAGTCTAGAGTGAATAGTTTACTTCTAGGCAAGCGTGCTCCACCGTCTACCACATCATCACTTACCAACAAGTGAGATTGTGGTCAAACGCGAGCCCATTACCAATAAAAAATATATTAGATAAGTAGGTATATATAATAATTGTTTTTTTTAATTAACACTTATAATTAAACGAGCAGATACCTACCTGGTTATCCGTATAAAATTAACACTTAAGTATACTTATTTTATTTGTTTTTCAATTTAAAACCTTATCCATAATAGTTCTCGAATACCTATAAATAAATTAAAATATACATTGAGTACCTACTGATTAAACCTACTTAATAGAGAACCTTTCTTTGTTGTAGTATTGAATCATCTATTATGAAAGAACAATGTCGTTAAAAACAGCATTTGGCAATTTTTCGAGAAAACTTCGTCTAATTCAGAAGTTTCGGTTTCGGTTTCGGTTTCGGCCGAAACTGAGACCGTTGCCGAAATTCGTTTTCGGTTTCGGTTTCGGTCGTAAAAACCAGTTTCGGTCGGACACTAGTAAATTCAAAGCTTTGATGGAGATCTTCGATGATTCAAAACTAGAACGGCAACTGCACAATGATAGAGCAACCATTAATTCTATTAAACCAATACTCGCTGTTGATATGTGTTGATATGCAGCAGTTTTGGCTGTTATATTATGCAATTATTTATAGTTCCATATATACTAGCTTTATTAAAATTTAAGATAAAAAAGGTTTAATTAAATATTGTCCTGTACGGTTTTGTACTGTAAAAATTTTATTCTTTTGGTATCATTTATTCCTGGTGTACAATTAAGCATATTCTATTCTATTCTATTCTATTCTATTCTATTGTCATATAACTGCCTCATTACGAAATTGTTGTGTTAATAGTTTCTGATCAAAAATCATTAGGAACAGTTAGCATACTAATTGATTTAAAATTTCATTGAATGAATAGTTTCAGTTTAAATCATACCTGGAATATAGGTTTTATATGCGGCCAAGCATCTGGGTGTCCTCCAGGCATCAAAGATGGTCCGTATCTAGCACCATCCTCACCTCCACTTACCTGCCAAACATTACTATACTTAACAATTTTATTGACCTTCAGTAATATTGATGTAGAAAGCAGTCTGCTAACATCCAAGGTACTTAAAGAATTGGAATTGGAGATGCACATGACCCTGATTATGGATATTTCTTGTGTAACATAACATTGGTAGAAAGACCAATTAGGTTCTGTTCAACTATCAAATCTCTCCAAACCTCCTTCACTTCTGCTGAGTCATTGCTTATGGCTTATGGTGTCAATAATAAAATGAGGATCAAGCAGGATCCTCAGGTGGCAACACAATAGACAATTAGAAAACAAGGATTGAATAAGTATTCAGTGATAAGAGCAAAAGAGTGATGATCACATTACATTTCCCGCGGGGACGCCGGCTGCCAGACGGACAATCCACTCGCGGCGCTTGCGGGCCACTTCGTCCATTTCCCCAGAATCAGTAAGGTGGTATGTTTATAATCATTTGGTTGAATTGATCATATAGAAATTAAGGTAACAGGGAAAATTCTACTAAGCAATATATCTGGTGCATGCATGAAGCATGCAAGCATGAAGCTGGAGCAGTCCGACTGAGGTAGGCCATAATAACCATGGTTTTTTTTCCCGGCGGTAAGTAGGGTAGCCAGAGCTCATCCCTCCTTCCTCCATCCACCTCTTCCTAGCTCCACTAACCCATCCCTGGCCCCCTTCCCCCTTTCAGGGTGGACAGCGCGAGTGTGATAGCCCTGGTGTTGCACACATCCATAGGCCACGGTGACCGCTTTCCATCAGGTGGGCCGTGTGCTTGTCTGCCACCTATATACCTATAGTATAAAAAATGAAGATATTTCAAGAAAAGAGCTGGTCAATCCATGGGCTTTCATAAAAGGTTTAATGACACTTGAGAAGGCATTGAAGTGTGTAAGGATAGAAGCAAATGATGGTATGTGGTGAATGCCTACCTCCCACCTGATAGCCTGAGTTCTAAAAAAATTCACTTTGTGTAAATTATTAGCAAATAAGTACTTGGGATCTGTACTTCACCTGACTGGTGACCTCGATTGTGACATCAAGACATGCATTTCCACTACATGGGCCAAGTTGTGTGAGATGTCTGGTGTCCTCTGTGACCCCAAAATGTTGCTTACAATGAAGGGTCAGTTCTATTATCAAGAAGGAAAAGTAGGCAAGCATGCTCCTCGGTTTAGGCCTTGGATGCAATCCTTTCGGCCACTTTCATAACTGTTATGGGGACACAATGCCAAATAATGATGATGAAGTGTATATAATGTCACTTACACCCATTCCAATATAGAGTATGCCACTTGACTCCAGTTCTTTGCACCAACGTTGTGTATCTATGTATTGTGAATTGCCACCATCAATAATTATATCACCTTTGCTGAGAAGAGGCACTAACTTTTTCACAAATTCATCCACTGCCGAACCAGCTGAAATAAAAAGTTATATAAGTTGAGAAAAGATCAAAAAAAAATTTATAGCAGAATAATAACAATTTCGAATTCTGAACAATTTTTTTTTTTTATTATAATGAAATTAAAGATCATTGTTGCCAAATGTTTGATTGAAGTTATTGTATAATATGCAATCCTAATATTGTAAAATACATAAATTGCAAATCAATGCATTAGTCAATGAAGAAAAGTGATAAATAAATCAAAAAAATTAAAATAAAATAAAATACAATGATGTCATAAATCACAATTAAATAATTATTTCTGAGATATTATGCCCACTTAACCACTCTGAAATTCTTCTGGCAACACCGCTTTGTGTCTTTCACATTCAACCCACAGCCAATCTTATAATTTCAAAGTACCTTTTACAAGCAACATCACTTTTTTAGGCTTCTTCAGTTTCAATACCATGTCTTCTAAAGAAGTTGCACCAATTATTTTTGTTCCTTTTGCTTCATTTTTAAGAAATTCTTCAACCTACAAAGATTTCATGATAATTATAGTAAATATTAGTTGTATATACCTACTTTATAATATAACTTTAATGTGTACCTTAGCAACAGTTCTGTTGTATGCACAAACAACAAATCCATTATCATCCATGTTCAAAATTAAATTCTGGCCCATGACCGCCAGGCCAATGAGGGCAATATCTGCTTGGGGTCTGAAAATGAGATCATTACTCACATTTTTGTTGTTGGTGGTGCTCCAGATGCAGCCCAACAATAAAATATAATCAAAGGAAAGTGGCGATATATGTACCTACCTAATAAATAACCAAAGAACCTATAGACTTTCAAATCCATCTATAATAAATTGTGAACAAGCTACATACCTATGTGAATATTATAGTTACATACTCATATTCCACTAATTATAATAATTAAGACTTCAAATAGGTATGTATTAAAAGGTACAGAACTATGCATGATGGTCACCTTCAAATAACCTTGTGACCCAGCTAGTTATGTAGTAACATATTTTGTTGATTTATTTGAGGTAACAAAACTTTTACCACTTCACAATCATCACACCATTGTTAAGTATGTTATCTAATCATCACTTTATACATAATGTTGAATTTGTACATCAAAATAAAATAAATTGAGATGTACATATGCATGTCCCGGAATAATCAAATAGGTATTATAAAGTGATATTAAGATAAATTTAACGAAACGAATACTACCGGCTGTTAAATGATTATTATATACAGAAAAATATTACAACACTTCAATCCAGTTATTTTACAATTTCGGTCTTAATAATTTTAAGTTAGGTTTTATATCAATTATAGGGTTTACAGCTGTTATGGTTACAAAATAGGGTATAAATACTTACTGTGCCATTGTTTTGAGGAAAATAAACTGCTCTTTTAACTGTGTTCGTTCCAATGTTAATGACGTTAATGTACTTAATGTACTTATTAAACTTGATCTTTATTATGTATGTACATATTTTATTAGGTACGACAATTATTTAACTATACTACGCTACGTGCCGCTATTATTATTATTTTTTTCTCCTACTTTGGCAAATATTGTATGAATGCCAAGTGTTAAGTACTTAAATTGATAAAGCAATTTACGAATTACGAATGCAATAAGTTGCACAGCGTTTTCGTCATTTAGTCATAGTCAAGGTCAGTCAATAGTCAAATCAGTCAGTCATAGTCTTACCCCAGTAAAATAGTGGAGACTTTACTAGAGGCTTCTATGGAGTTTTGGAATCAACGTTGAAAAGCATAATTCACGGTAACCACTTTCCCGAACTCGTGCACGTTGCCGAAGATGTTATGTTTAAAAATCCACCGTATTATAATGCCCCGATGTGTCTTTTTCAGCGTTGGCGCCAAAACAAAATGATATACGGTCATTGTGGGTAACATTGAATCGCAGTGTAACTTTGAATAAAGTTGTGAAAAAGATTTAAAAATTTCTTTGATGCAAATGTTTTATTGTTTCAATATTATAACTGCCTAAACGGATCGCCATAATGTTTTTTAACAAACGTAACGTAAAACATTAAGCTTTCAAAGTCAGAATTTTGTAATTTAACCGCCTTTTTCGAGTGAAGTTTTTAGCAGTGTTTGTTAGTTGAATTTAATATCGGAATTATTTGTACAAAACTTGCTGTAAACAGGTATGTTTGGTGTTTATCTTTAAATTCTACTAAAAAACTTATTTTTTTTAAATCGCTGTCCGTATAGCTTGTCTATTTAGTCGTGAAAAGAATGTTTGAGGAACTAACATTAAACATGTGAGTGGCAACACCAAACATAAGTACGTCAGTTGTCAGTGTTATCGTCGAATATCGTATAGTGGACCAGTTTTCTTCTCGTATTTTTTATTGTTTTCATTAAACTGCAATACATTGATACCAAACTACGCATGAAAGGTTGAGAAATGAGTAAAGTAAATCAGAGTGGTGCATGGAAAGTGATTTTTAAAGTTTTCCAGCGATGAATCACGGACTACTAAGCTGGGCAATTTTATGGGATTTGGAGGACGCTTATGGGCGAACAGCATCTTTGATGGGTATAGCTTGTCTAGAAAGTCGTGAAATTAAATGAGGGCGCTGCTGAACTTCATGTAGCAACCCTATATAGTGCGACTAAAATGATCTTGATACTAGAAGTTCGTTCCTAGTAAAATGAGTTACTAAAATAAAACACATTATGCAGTCATAATATTGTTTCTGTTTTATTTATTAAACCAGGTGCAGTATAAAGTTTTGACCCAGATCTAGAATAAAGTTATTGAACCAGATCCAGAATAAAGTTAGTTCAAACTCAAACTTAATCATTTATTAAATTCAATCAGTTACAAAGAATAATCACTCCGGATTCCAAATATTAAATATTGAAATGCGTTTCGTCGCCACTTTCAGCAGTACAGTCACCACTGTCACCACCAATGTTAAAGTTATCCATTTCTTTCTTCGGCCGACCTTTCATGTGTTTCCCAGGAGTTTCAAACTTTCCATCATTCTTAAAACCTTCGTTAACTATCCGCCAACTGTACTCTTTGATTTTCCTGTAAAGAGTAAAAATAATCATTTAATAAAATTAATTACTGAATGGCAACAAGTTATTGACTTGAAGCAATTGTTCAAATAAAAAAATTGGTACAATAACAGATTGAACGACTTGTACCATCATAATATCAAAAATTTAGATCGTACTATAAAAATGACCTACTATAAAATATTTTTCTAACCTAAAAATATTGATTGTAAACAATGCCTGTTTTGCCTTCAAATCGTAAATTCAGTAGATTTGTAAGTTCCGATAGATTCAAAACAAATAATAACATGATTACATACCCATCAAAGATGCTGTTCGCCCATAAACGTCCTCCAAATCCCATAAAATTGTCCAGCTTAGTAGTCCGTGATTCATCGCAGGAAAACTTTAAAAATCACTTCCCATGCACCACTCTGATTTACTTTACTCATTTCTCAACCTTTCATGCGTAGCTTGGTATCAATGTATTGCAGTTTAATGAAAACAATAAAAAATACGAGAAGGAAACTGGTCCACTATACGATATTCGACGATACTATTGACAACTGACGTACTTATGTTTGGTGTTGCCACTCACATGTTTAATGTTAGTTCCTCAAACATTCTTTTCACGACTAAATAGACAAGCTGTATGTAATCATGTTATTATTTGTTTTGAATCTATTGGAACTTACAAATCTACTGAATTTACGATTTGAAGGCAAAGAAGGCATTTGTTTACATTCAATATTTTTAGGTTAGAAAAATATTTTATAGTAGGTCATTTTTATAGTACGATCTAAATTTTTGATATTATGATGGTACAAGTCGTTCAATCTGTTATTGTACCAATTTTTTTATTTCAACAATTGCTTCAAGTCAATAACTTGTTGCCATTCAGTAATTAATTTTATTAAATGATTATTTTTACTCTTTACAGGAAAATCAGAGAGTAAAGTTGGCGGATAGTTAACGAAGGTTTTAAGAATGATGGAAAGTTTGAAACTCCTGGGAAACACATGAAAGGTCGGCCGAAGAATGAAATGGATAACTTTAACATTTGTGGTGACAGTGGTGACTGTACTGCTGAAAGTGGCGACGAAACGCATTTCAATATTTAATATTTGGAATCCGGAGTAATTATTCTTTGTAACTGATTGAATTTAATAAATGATTAAGTTTGAGTTTGAACTAACTTTATTCTGGATCTGGTTCAATAACTTTATTCTAGATCTGGGTCAAAACTTTATACTGCACCTGGTTTAATAAATAAAGCAGAAACAATATTATGACTGCATAATGTGTTTTATTTTAGTTACTCATTTTACTAGGAACGAACTTCTAGTATCAAGATCATTTTAGTCGCACTATACAGGGTTGCTACATGAAGTTCAGCAGCGCCCTCATTTAATTTCACGACTTTCTAAACAAGCTGTACATGGTGTTACATAAATTGTCTAAAACTGATAAAGTTGTTACGACGATCAAAATCGAAGTGATTTGGGTAACATTGAATGGTTCAAAGTTATTCGTGTCTTATAAAAAGTTTCAATTCTAAGTATGAGGACCCCTAAAATTGATTGCTTTTTTCTATTTTTGTATGAAATTCTTAATGTGGTTCACAGAATACGTCTACTTACCAAGTTTCAACCGCATAGGCCTTATATAGTTTCAGATAATAGTGGGTGTGTAACATACGGACGGACAGACAGACGGACGGATGGACGGACGGACGGACAGACAGACAGACAGACATGACGAATCTATAAGGGTTCTGTTTTTTGCCATTTGGCCCTAAAAAGGGTTCATGGAAAGGGGTGATTAGTTTTCTTTAAAAAATAAAATATCCAGAAAAATTATTAGCAGTCATTACGATTTTGATCTCATCTGATAACCAAATAAACATATAATTTATTATGTTGTGCACTAAGTTTCTACTTATCTTACTTTATTAGAAAATATAAAAATAACAATGTTTTTTTTTCCATCAAATTGGTCCGCCTTGTTTCATATGGCAAGACCTCGCTATTTTTCATAGGTAGTTACGTCAAGTTAGTCATGATTTTCATAGATTGGACTTTTTTTTACAAGAATACATCATTCAATTTTATCCAAATCTTAAAATGTTTGGATAATAAAGGTTTTAAAATCCAAAAAAATATATATTCAAAGTCACCCAAAACTCGTGCTAACTTTGAATGTGTGTTTTGGGGCAAATTTTGGGCAGTCTTAGTGTTTTTTCCATAAATTTGTGGGTTTAGAAACATAAACTAACTCAAAAGAACACTATTTATTCTATAAAATAAAGATGTAATAAATATAATCAGAGAGTATATACATTAATAATCCGTTAAAAATGTTCAAAGTTACCCAAAATGACTGTAGTTTGTCTAATGAAAGCTGGAACAACAAAACCGCGGCAAATTTTAAAAATTTAGGGCAGGTATCACCAGTTATAGTTGGATTTAAACATTTTGATCGTGAAATAAAAGTATGTACCTATTATAGTTCAACTGATATTTTTTTTAAAGAATTTTATTGCGCTTTATTTGGTGTTATTCTTATTTATATTTTGATTTCTTTATTAAATACTATCCTTTGCCGACGACTTCACCTGCGTGGGAGTTTGGTACTGTGGGAATATCGGGGGAAAAGGTAGAAGGTTTATTCATGTTGAAATCCCCACGAATACCACCCCCGTTGGCCATTGGGGATGGTTATGTCGGAATCGAACCGACTAAAACCGCAGATGTAGTGAAGATATATACTAAGACTAGCTGTTGCCTGCGTGAAATTATGATCCCGTTCCCGCTACCCTTAGGAATATATTTCACGGACAAAATGTGGCCTATGAGCGTGTGCAAGACATATTGCCTGTGTTATTCCAGACTAAAAACTATCTTCAAGCGGGCTTATAGGAATCAGACGAAATTAATTTATTATAAAAAAATATTATTAATTATAATCAAAATTAGATTCCAAATATTCTTCACCATCATCCGAGCTGCTTGATCCACAGACATATGAAGAGAAAGCAGACTAAACACAACCCATGAAAATGCGTGGCAAATTTCACTACAAACAAACATTACTCACACAGACACAAAACACAGGGCCGAATTCAGCATTATAAGGGGTCCGTAACTTAATTTCGAGAGACATTAAGTTAGATTATTGGAATATCGACTGAACGATTGTGCGAATAGAGTTTACTGCGAAACAACTTTTTGTCGCCAAACGCTGCTTCGACTGAACGATTTTTCAAATATTTTTTAATCGATGGACTAATCTTTCGAATGTTTAATTCAGAGTATTTACATGCAAATTGTTTGGTAGGTATAAAGAAAAAACATAATTTTTAATCAAATAGGTATTTATATTAATTAACAACATTCACATAAAATACTTGCCACTTTAAAAAATAAAACAACACTTAGTTCTATGCATATTTAGTTGTTTTTATTATTATGTACTTCAAATTAGTAGGTATTTAGTTTCGAGAATATTTTTTTCATATAGGATACGTCAAGTTGACTTCACCTCGCCTGATGGTTAGCGAAAGGTAGTCTCAGGAAATATGGTCACTATTACATACACGTAAGTATCATGTTCAATGGTTACACTCAGATTGTCAGCCTCGTCAAAAGAGGATTGTCGTCGCAGCACCGCGTAACACCCAGCGGTCCCACTAGAGCCGCGACCACAAACCCCCCTGCCCGGCTATGCATGCATTTGAGGATAGCACGGGGTGCTACGGCGCTGGACAAGCTCAAATTCACCAATCATAGATTATTCCAAAACAATTCGACCGCGCGGTGGCAGTGCCTCTCCCCAAGGGGAGACGCTGCTGTTCACGGTAAATACCGGCCGCAATGGACGCTTCCATTGCGGCCGGTATTTACCGTGAACAGCAGCGCTTCCCTTTGTAGAGGGCTGCTCGAAGGAAAAAAGGAGTATGAAATGGAATTCCAAATCCACGCGGGCGGAGCCGCGGGCAACAGCTAGTAAAAAATAAAACAAAAACCAAAAACTTTTAGATTAGTGCTTATTTATTTTTAAACATTACAATTCTTTTAAAATAATATGCTATATGACTATTTTTGGAAAACTACTTAAAATTACATACCTAATCCATAAAACATTCTAATATAAACATATATCACATAAATATTTCAGTTAAAAAACAATGCAATTTCAACAGTTTAGTGGGCCAAGTGATGTATAAAGTGTAACACTGTACAAATATCTGTATATAAATCCCGAGAAAAAGTATTTGTGTCTGTTCATGTAAAGTCGTGTTTGCTAGAACATGACGTCATCAGCGCTGTCACCAAACCCAGAGCGTTTTCACCACAGACAATAAATCTAAAATATATTACATTTTTGTAGTTGAAATTCTCAAGAAATAGATATTTATGCATGTTTGAGTGTAAATTATAGGTAATCTCATGAGGCTTTTTACATTATTTTCTGATAGGATAATCATAATTTTTCTTTAATTCTGCAATTATATCAGAAAATTGTTGCACCTTTTTTTTAACTCTTCTGTTTTTTTCTCGTAAACTTTTTATTTTTTTATTTTTCATCATGATTTTTTCCTGCAATTTAGTGACTGTAGCACTCTCGGTCAAATTCTTTGAATGCTGGAAATGAAAAGGGATGATTTTATTAACATCTCATTAAAAAGATTTCTAAATGAGTGTTTACTGAGAATCTAAAAGAAGAAAATGCTTTCTTAGATTAATTTGATATCCTCAACAAGTCTGTCTCAACAAGCTAAAGTGTGTGGGACTTGATCATAATGCTCGAGTAAGTGTATACACATATACCCACCGTATGTGTGTATACACATTTTATAAAATCTTAAAATATTAATCAAGTAAAACATAATATCAGTATTCAAATTTATACCTACATTAGCTACAACGGCTTTACTTTCTTATACCGGCCGTCGATTTAAGGGCTGGGAGTGGGTGGGGTGGGCGGGGGGGAGTGTGTAGACCCCCTCCTGTGAAGGAAAAAGCGCGGAAGCCCCCCCGATTTTTTTTCATATTCTAACCTAAAAAAAAGACAAAACACCAGGATCCAAGTTTTGTAGGTTAGGTTATGTTAGAACTGTGACTACAACAACGCACGAGCCGAGCGAGCGAAGCGAGCGTGCCGCGGCAGCGGCCGGCGAAGTGCCACAAATTATACTTTCGCACTAACGTGCTTCGCGGTGGAAAACATTCTAAATAATGGGTATCCCCATACCCCGACTCGGATAGATTAGGTTAGGGTTATTTTTTTTTTCAATCCACTTAGAAATCTAGAATATAAAAAAGGGGGAGCGTCCGCGATGTTTGCCGCCCACGAGTGACTAAGTTAATTTTTATGCATTTTTTTATTATATTACGTATTATAATGTATATAACATTTTTAACACCCCAACTCGGATAGATTAGGTTAGGGTTATTTTTTTTTTCAAACCACCAATTAATCTAGAATATAAAAAAAGGAGGGGGCGTCCGCGCTTTTTCCTTCACAGGGAGGGTTCTACACCCCCTCCCCCTCCACTCCCAGCCCTTAAATCGTTCAAACCACCAAGAAATCTTGTTTTTTACGAAAGTTAGGTTAGAATATTAAAAAAATCGTATCTCAAAAAGGGGGGGCTTCCGCACTTTTTCCTTCACAGTGGGAGGTCTACACCCCTCCCCCTCCTCCCCCCCCCACTCCCAGCCCTTAAATCGACGGCCGGTATAGGAAAGCTTAACCGCTACAACTACTGCACCTATAAAATGTTTTATATCATATAAACTTACATGTGCAGTAGTAGCATCCGAGGTTGGTATTACAATAGACTTGTAAGAACAGCTGGGTTCATCTATTCCTTTTGTCTCTGATGCTACAGGTAATAAATTGTGAATTTGAGAGTGGGAAGCCTGAGTGGCTGTCCTTTTTGTCATCAAATTATCTGGAGCTTCCTGCAAATTTTCTTTATTCTGTAAATAACAAAAAAAAAAACAATACAAGTTACAGATTATTCAAATGATTTTCTTGTCAAACATCTTCCACAGCTTTTATGTTTATAATGTAACAGTAAAGTGTACAGTAATTAAATATGAGTAAGTACATAGTAGTTAAATAAACTCACATCTTGTATGGTTTTGTCTATAATGTTGGAATTGCACCAGGAGCCAAAATTGTGCGGTGGTCTTTTCTACTTAATAAGTTCGATTCAAAATGTGCTGAACATATCACATTGCTCGATTTAGGCTGCCAGTCATTTTTAGTTAGATTTTTAATCCACAGGTTTTTTAAGTCCTCATTTTTGGGGAATCTGTAAAAAGAGGTAAGTATAGTGAGTATAACATATAACATACGGTTTTTTCTACTTTACCGACGACGCTACACAAGCTAACTATAGTAGGTACCAAAATATCAATAAACCTAAAAATTCACTCTGAGTTCGACCCTTTTAAATGCCCTAGTACTTAAAATGTCAAACTACGTCTTTAGGAAATTTCTTTAATAAAATCTTATGTATTTCACATAGTAATCTAGTTACAGCAGCTTTTTTTCTAAAGAACTTAACGTATCTTCCAATTTCAAGGGAAACAAAGGCATGGCTAACTATTTAAACACAAATAATAGGTAAACAATAATAAAACGATATTTACATACCGGTGGAAGGTTATTTCTGGAGATTTTTTGTAAGATGCGTTGGCGCACTTCGGGACACAACATTTCACCATTATATTTTAGTTCTTTTTGCAGTTTGTAGTAATAAAATAAAATAAAAACACCATCAGCACAACGTCAAGCCGCCATTGTGTAGCTTATTTTGCGGCCATTTGTCGCTTATTTTGAAGAAAAAGGGCACGATCTCCGATGTGTCTATGTGGGAGTTATTGTAGCCATACAGGAAAAAAAGAGATAAAGATATACTATATTAGGTTAGAGTGAAAGTGACAACGGTAATTTTTTACATGGTTAATGTGTGCGTATAATTATGTTTAGTCTGCTCCTCTTCATATGTCTGTGGCTTGATCCATCGCCAGTCATACTTATAATTAATTATATTAATTAAATAAATATTGTTGAAAAGTACAAATTTAATATCTAATACAAAAGCGAATATTTCTGGATATCGCATCTAATCTGAATCTCGTTAATATTTGATGTGAATACATACAAAGCACTGATCTGTATTATCTATAGATACAAAGTATCAAAATCATAATGTAAACGCGCAATCACAGAGAAATGACAGGAGGTGACATTTATTGTCTACTGGTGTTGCAAATCAATAAATGTCGTGGTTCAGCTTTCATTAGACAAACTCTATAATCAAAATTAGATTCCAAATATTCTTCACCATCATCTGAGCTGCTTGATCCATCATCAGTCACACTTATAATTAATTATATTAATTAAATAAATATTGTCGAAAACTTAGATTATTAATATGTCGTCGAAAAGTACAATTATTATAATACAATGCGAATATTTTTGGATAGTCTAGAATACTCTTCTAGAAGAATCTTTAGTTTTTACGGCGACGGCGACGCCCCACTACAAAAATGTTTTTATAATAATCTGTGGTGTGGTGGCAGACAACATAGTTGCCACCTTAGTAGTGTTACCACTAAATCTGGTGGTTTCGACTTTCGAGTAGTGGTGAAAAATTGTATTTAGTTGGAGAATCCAAACTTGAGAAAAATAAATTTTGCCAGTACTCTTCTAATACTGCTTCAATATTATGAAACTATTTAGCAGTATTAATCTAGGTACCTACTAGAAATAAGCAGAGGAATAAAATGAATTAGAATCTTCACCGCGTGCTATATTAAGAAATACTTTTTTAAATTTCATAAATAATTACTGTTATAAAATTGTAAATAAAGTAGCTGTGTTACTTTAAACTTAATTAACTTAGAGTTCCATAGATATTATAAATAAGTGGGTTTGATGTTGGAAAGAAAATGCTGCATCGAATATTAACTACCACCTAAAGTTGTGAATCACGGAGGTAGGACACGATAGTACCTATCTACCGTGCGAATTGAGCAGTCCAACTGGGGTAGGTAGGAAAGTCACCATTAATTAGCCGGGTTGTGAGGGAAATGCCACTGCTTCAGCCCTGTTTCTGCTAGAGTGACAGATAGCTCCACGTTAAGTCTAAAATTGTTAATACGATTATATAATAGTAGGTACATACAAAGTGTAGATTTGCATTAAATTTGTAATTCTTATACTCGTTTATTTTTTCTTTCTGTAAATGAGCTGGTTTAATTTTTTTATAAATACATGACAACTTCCAGGCGATATTCGCAATAACAGTTGACTTTACTGTACCTACTTATCTACTAGTTACTAAAATATTTTGCCGGTCCTAAGTCCATAAAAGTAGGTAGTGTGCGGGTCAGCTGATCAGGGTTATCGCTGTAAATTACCTACGTAAACGAAGTCCTAATAATCAATGCACTCATGAATTTGTGATGGCTATAAAAGTAGCTCCAGCCCCCCTGTGAAGGATACTCAAATGAAAATCAACAGGTTGTATATTATTACATAAATTATAAAGGATAATATCAACTCCTAATTGCTTTTATTATAAGCTTTTGTAGTTATTACTGTTTTAAAGATTTTTTGAATGAAAAATTTAGTGATTATCTATAGATTAGGGCCGTTTTTGTTGTTGGTGGTTTTTGCTGTTAAATCGGTGGGGAGCTAGAATAAATAACTGTTGGCAACACTGCAGATGTAGACAACAGACCGCGAGTCGCGACACGCACGACAAACAAGACAAGACGAGACGAGACGCAATTAGACAGGCAGGTGAGGCAGGCGCGAGCCAGTTGACGGCGGCATTTTGTTGTGGGCATGCAATGCTCGTCGATACTATTTACATTACAAAGAACACATGGTGGTTATGTGGACGGAGCTGTAATGATCAAGAACAATTATCAGGAATATGAGAAGCAAAAGAACGAGCCTATAGTATTAATAGTGGAGCTGGAGGTGGTGGTATTTTCATTAATCCTCCGTTATTGTTTTTGGTATAAGTACAATTTAGGGTAAGTATATATTTTTTAAATACGTAGGTAACCTTTACGGTCTTCTATTTTTCTCCTACTTTACTTATATTGAAAAATTCGTTCACAGCTCATGAGTAACAACGAACAAAATGGCCGCCAGCCGCCTATAATACCGCAAACAACAGCGCCCCCAACTGATCCGCGAATCCGAACCGCGGTATCCTCCGACCAAGAAGATCGGACGTGTCGAGATTTTGTCTGGGGTATTTGTAGTAAAGGCGCACAATGTCGATTTCAACACGTCTTGAACCCGGAGTCCATGAAAAACATTTTAAAATTTTGCCACGATTATCAAAACCGGTCTGGCTGCAATCGTCACGGATGTACTTACTTACACACAACCAACGAGGAGCAGATGTTATTTTTAACGACCGGGCAGATACCAAAGGTTCTGAGAGATCGCTATGCGGCCGCAAATGTCTATATGAATGGCATTATAAACCAAGCACCACCTCCACCACCACCACCACCGGCCAACAACCCATTGCCGACTCCAGCAGCTCAGCTGCCGCCGTCAACTGTTGCATTGCCGAGTTTATTAGCTCCGCCGCCGCCGCCGCCACCACCACCTCCCCCAGCCACAGTATCAACAGCCTCAATTTTGATGACACCACCTGTATATACAGGTAAGCTTTTTGTTTTGTTCAGGTAACAAAAACTGTGAAGAAAAGTTATATTTTGCACGGTTATCTTGTATGTAGGTATGACTGTGAAAAAAAAACCAATATAGCAGCTGTGATACACTATAATTCAAACGGCAAATAAAATTATTGTATACTTCAATATGGATATCAAATTATAGGGCTTATAACAAGGATTCTAAATGGTACTTATATCATTTTAATTAAAAATATACAATTTACATGCAGATTGAGATTTGTGAACTTGTGATGAATGTACCTACATACAAATATATAAAGTGAAATTTTTTTTAGAATGTAGTTTCTAACATGCAATTTGTTTTTTTAAACCATAAGCAGTGGTGTTTTCAGTATGCTTGTTGTGTTAGACATGGCTTCCCACTGCTGGGCCACCCTTTTTACTCGACTGCCATGAAGGGCTATGTTTTTCTACTCTCTATTCCATGTTATGCGATGTGTGCAATCTTTTCAGCCTTCTTGCTGCCAATTAACACTGGGATAGTCTGTTCTGGTGGTGAGTTAGGTATTCAGTGTTTGTATAACTGGGTAGTTTTAACTATATGTACTTGTTTTATTGTCGAACATCCAAGTATTCATCCTAGTAAATCACAGAGCATTTGATATACATTTCAGCACAGAATTTTGAAATCTGCAGTATCTTGTGATCCTCTGGCTAGAAGCCATTCCTATGACCTAATAAAATTGAGTTCAACCCATTTTTTTTTGGATGTGTCTTCCAGATCTGCTTTCTGTCAAGGTGAAATCTGAGGTACTACTGTGAGGTAGGACTGCATCCAAGAGTGAACTTTGTCTAAATGCTTCTGTAGATTTTTAGATGTAATTTCTGGGTCTTTAACAGCTGAAAGTACTGTGGTGTCATCTGCAAATTTGGCTGTAATCATGTCCTCAGATTCCAGTACATCAAGTGGTGGTTTTCATGGCTTGAGGACCATTTTTATCTGGGATACTTTCCATGTATTTGGATAATAATGTAGTTCTTTGTATGGTATTGAATATTCTTCTTCTTTGGTATTTTTGTAGCACTTCTGCCAATTCAATATAAAAGTGAATGTAAAAGAGGGTACTTAAATATTTTATCATTGTAATTTGTCACTGGCGATTTTTATTGCACTATTTTGTTTATATTGCAGTGTTTCACAAGTGGATAACAATTTTACAGTTTTCACAGTATACTTGGCACTTTGGTATTGTTTTAATTGCAGTTCTATGATTATTTCACTGTAAAACTAATCAACTTCAGGCAAAGGTTTGTTTCTGATAACAGTTTTGATAGCCATTATTTTTATCCACCTTCAATTTAACAGTTAGAAGTAATTTAGAATTTTGGAAAAAATTAATTTTATGAATTTATTGAAATGTTAATTGCTACAGGTGTTATATTTTGTCATTCTGCGCACCGGCAAGCAAATACATAGGACAGAATGTTCATACCTGGTTGCTAGCTATCATGTTATAACAGCAGTTTAGCAAACATGCCAATTTTATATATATATTTTTTACAATCAAGTTGTGAAAACGTTAGTGTCAACAATTATGAATTCTACTCCAAATCCAATTGATTTTAACTAAAACATATAACGCCACTTTCTTAATGAAAAATTGGACAGAAACTGATTTAACGTCAAGGAATCAGGCTGTATTAATCGAAAGGCTACACTAGCACAGGGCACAGTGGGGAGCAGGCAGGGGACGACCTGGTTCTATGAGCGTAGGCGGAGGGGTCACAGGAGGGCTGCCTATCTCTCTGCACCCTACCGTCGGTAGGGCGGTGCGATACTTTCTGGGGGTGGAGGGGCCATCATAAAACTACAGATGGCTCGAGGTCAACTGAGGTGCGAGAGAGACGCCTTTTGGGTAAATTTACACCCCGGTAATTAAGACCCGTGAAATCGTGCGATATACAAGGAACCGGTAGGTATACACATGTATACTCTCGATCTCAAAGACTTAAAAGACACGAAAGGACACTCGAGAGCCTGTGGACCCACTGGGGTGAAAACAAGAGAAAATGGTAGTGGGAAAAAGAAATTAAGGTCACTGACTTATAAACCTTACGAAAATCAGGGTTATTCAAGGTGGTAGGTACCTTGGTAATCCTTGGCGAAATAGTGACATTCGTGCCAAGGACAGCATGTTACGAACGGCCGTAGATCGTCAACATAATGTAGTCATCTTTAAAAATTATAATTTGCCTTCTGACCCATTGTGCTACCTAATTTTACTACCAATAATGTAATGGGGAATATTTCTTCCCCTCTACATTATTAACCAGCTACTGTATAGCTTGTTTACCAGAACATTAACAGAATAATTTGAATGAGTATATTTGTAGGTAGGTATATGTCTAAATCCGTATTCGGCGCAATAATGCAACTACCATATTTTTTAAAATGTTTTTTTACTTTATAGCCACTCCACTTGCAGCCAACGTTCCTTCTGCCGTATTTCCACCTAGTCAGCCACCACTCGATATACCACAGTAAGTTATCTATTTAAATTTATAAATAGTTAACTTTTTAAGTAATGTAGTATGCTAACTTTTTTATGAATTTAGATTGGAAAAGTAAACATCCTTTACACAATACACAATGACCATAGCATATTGTACATTTTGGCAATGGAGCATTTTAACCCATGTACAATTTTATTATACGTTTACTCAATGAAGTACCTGCGTCTTATATTATACAGTATCTCTGACTGTGCTCTTGGAAATATTTGAAATCTATACCTGTACAAATCGATAACATTAAAGTGTCTAATAATAAAATAATAGGTTTTTAATAAATGCATTATATATAAAAAAGTAATTATTGAATTTTGTCTTTATGAAAGAGGTAATCCACCTCCACATCCAAATCGGTCCAGGCTTTCCAGATATTTTTGCCGAAATATTGATAGTTTTACTATCAATCGTTTTCATCTGCAAAAGCTAAACTATCGATTGAGTGCAATACTATCGATAGTATTGTTGCTCGTAAATAAAAAACTATTGATAGGTACTATCGATAGTCGGCGAGCAACAATACTATCGATAGTATTGCAGTCATTCAATAGCATTGCTTCGTTCTATGCTATCGATAGATCGATACTATAGATAGGCCAGGCCTATCGATAGTTGAGTGATTTGTTGGTTATCGATAGACTATCATTTAACTATCGATAGTCGACTATCGATCGGCAATACTCACCTGGTCCAATTTGGACGAAAATTTTGCTGACAGATAGGTAATTTGATAAGGCGTAACATGGGCTACTTTAATTTTTGAAAAGAAATTAGGGCTCCAAATAAAAAATTAAAACCTTAAAAATCTAAATACACGTGGGCGAATTAGCTGTGTCGACAGCTAGTTCTCACATATAGGCGTCCTCATATATAGGGTCTTTCAAATTGAGCGGGTCGATTTTAATAACTTGTGGCGGCCATATTATTTTGGCGGCATCTATATGTATGTATGTGTATGTATATGTCTGTTGTTTCTTATTCAGTCACTGTTGCCAAATCACCATGGCAAGTTACACGGTTAAGCAGCATGTGCAAATGATAAAACTTTATTATCAAAATGAGTGTTCGTAAGTGCAAACGTTGCGCGCAGTTTGGCCAAAAAATAATCTTTAGCGACGAGGCACATTTTTGGATGAATGGTTTTGTTAATAAGCAAAATTTCCGTATATGGGATGACCACAACCCACATGAGGTTCACCAGGTGGCAATGCATCCACAAAAAGTTACTGTTTGATCCGCATTCTGGTCTGGCGGCGTCATTGGTCCGTATTTCTTCGAAAACGACGTCGGCGAGGCCATCACCGTCAACAGGGAGCGCTACAGATCAATGATTAACAATTTCTTTTGGCTTGAATTGAACATATGGACGTACGACGACAATGTGGTTCCAGTAAGATGGCGCTACTTGCCACACAGCGAACGACACAATGGATATTCTGCATGAACGGTTTTAGGGTAGGGTTATTTCTCGCAGAGGTGGCATGGATTGGCCACCAAGATCGTGTGATTGGACTCCGCTAGACTTTTTCTTGTGGGGTTTTCTGAAGACGCGCAGGTCTATGCCAATAAGCCACAATCGATCGTTGCACTGAAAGCCAATATTAACGCAGGCCATCGCTCAGATTCAGCTGGATCTATGCAGCAGAGTCATTAAAAAATGGACCTCTTGGATTCGTACCACCATACGAAGCCGCAGCGCACATTTGAATGATGTTATATTCCATTCAAAATGGCATAAATGGGCCTTTCAAATTGAAAAAAAAAATCGTTAATATCTCACACACATCTTGTTTTATTCAATTTTAACACTGACCCGTCCTTTTTGAAAGACCCTATATATATAACAAAACCAAGAACCTTTAACCAAGAGCTGTTCTTAAGATTTCGCGCTTAGCAACAACTTTAGTTAATCCATTTTTATTTATCGATATAAAGTATAAATAAAAATTAATAGCTAAAGTTTAGTTAGTATTTTTATAACGTATTTCTATTTAATGTCTCATTTTCTGTTTATGAAAGTTTCGATGCCAGTAAACCGCCGCCTCCACTGCCAAGAACTCAAACAAAAAATGATGCTGTAAAAAGGCCAGTGGAACCACTTGTTGAAGGTAATGAAATTCGTTTAACAATGCTTGCGTATGAAACTCTTATTACTTATATTATTTTATGTTAATAAAGATGACATGTCTCGCCATTTATCTTAAAAAAAAGATAAAATGAAAGCAGTAAGCGCAAAGATATTATAGCAAATATTAGCTAATAATGTTTATATAAATAATATTTATAAAATTGATTCAAATATTTTTCATATTGATTCAGAATGGCGTAAATTTTTAGCAATAAATTAAATTACAAATTAAAACTGATAAGGCGATTATCTCATTGGGCCATAATTACTGTTAATAACATTACAAATGCAAACAATGCATGTTACTAAACATCACTGCATTGATGCAACGCATATTCACTGCTAAGACGAAAAGTTATCACTGTGTTTCCATAAACAATGCAATTAAGTGTTCTGTAATTCTCCTAGTTGTCGAGCCTATGGCTCATAAGTAAATTAGGCTTGATTTCACCAGTGTAAATCAGTTTACCAAAGTTTGAGTTAAGTTTTCAAATTTTGCCAATGAAATTCATTGAGTAAAATGAGCTAACGCAGTTTAAGTTGAGTTAACGCGTTTATATTTATTGGTGAAATCCAGCCGTAATAGTGTATATCAGACATGTCGTGTTGCCGCATACTTTGATCAATTTTATAAGTTAAGAGTGTTATAAGCTTAATTATCATATTGTTTTATAGAAATAAATAACTTCACAAGTCAACGGAGATATCTGAGATGCTACAGTGTGAATGACTAAGGCTTATTGTATTGAAGAAAGTATACAGATGTTTCCGATTACTTGTACCTCTTATTTCTTAATTCATTGCATTCTACTTGAGTCTATCCAGAGAAAGTCAATTGGCATAATATAGATATTATTAATAAAAAGGTGTCTGTCTTTTAAAACAGTCCATCCAGCGCTATGGCCATAGCCAATCACAATGAAATGATGCTAAGCGAGGGTCAGCTTTGCGTTTATATAGTACTAGCTGACCCGTCCCGGCTTTGCACGGGGAACATTATTAAAAGTTTTCTATTACATAGTCCACACTATGCCTGTAAAATTCGCGTGATTGCAAGCTATCAGTTGACAAAGTTTTACCGCAATTTGAACTGTGCGGCAGCGCATAAACACCAACCAATAAAATTTGATTCTTAAACGTAAGACTATCACTATTCTATTTATATAATAATCAAGCCTGTATAATCCCGAAGGGGTAGGCAGATGTGTATTTTACACTCCGATTTCACTAACTATATTATATAAGAGTGTCATAATTATATTGCCAGACTCCATGCAGCTATTTGAAAATTCTTAATAGACCCTAACATTTTTCCTATTTATTATAGAGTAATACTAAGTAAGAGTACTTTCCCTAGATAGACATTATGTTTACAGTACTATGAATAAGTGTTACTTACAACTTTCACTGCTAATGTTGTATGCTTGGCGCTTATTGATTTTGTTCTCAGCTGGACCAAGCAAAAAAAGAAAGCTAGAAGTAGAACAGAGCGTCTGCGAAAGCTGTATCCAGCGTGAAATCAGGTTTGACATGAAATGTACCTTAATATTTTGTCTGCATGATATTATTCAAAGTATATATTTAAAAAGTTTCCTAACTGATAGATGTCTTAATTATGCGAGCGAATTAAATGTTTCTGTAGTCTGCTTGCCGATCTTAAGCATATTTCAATTAAAATTTAAGTCGAAAGACACCAAGAACGAAATTCTTATTATTTCCCTGCATACGTCGCGTTGGCTGTGCGTTAAATTATTACAAGAATTAGATTAGATTTCTGTCCATGCTTTGTGGGTACAGCTTATTTTGGCACAAGCCATTTGATGAATTATCGTTTCAAGTTCAATTGCTTATGAAATTTATTTTCTTTTTTAATTTCAATTAATTAAAAAAATCAATTAACGCCCCCTGTATGAGTAAAAAACGTGTGCAATACAATGAAAATCAGCCACACATTCCAAACTGCACAGCGACTTTTTATTTTAAGTCGTCAATATGTAATGTACCCTGTCTATAAAATACATATAAGTACCCAATTAGTCGAATTTTGCAGTAGACATTGTTAATGAAATTAGAATGCATTTAAACGTATGCTCGTGTTTTGCGTCATTGACAATATCAATACATTTTAGGTCTGAAGTGCTCCGAAAACAAATTGAAAAAATTGAAATGGAAAAAGAATGTCTACAATATGCTGTTCAAAAGAAGACTGAAATGAATGCACATGGTAAACTCCTCTTAAAGTCGGGTGTCAGTCCAGAGCTTTACCATATTTTGGAAGCATACATAGAGGTAAAACATGTTCAAAAACAGCTTTTATGATTGCTATTTATTTAGCGACATAGTAGATGATCATTGTGTAGATTTTAAACTTAAAGTGAGAAATGTGACAGTTCAAATCAAAGTTTATAATATTTCAATAGGTTCTCACCGCTAAATAGAAAAACAGTATTTTCATTAAGACATAATATTTTTAAAATTTGAAAAGGACCCTGATTCTACTTTTGACGCTGATTATATAGAGTACCAGCCACAGAGCCCAAACCGCTAGTTAAATTTGTAATATTTGGTATTTATGTTGACATGAAAATGAAAAAATATTTTTTTTTTGGGAAAATATAAATATGATGTCGAGTGAAGTCGCGAGCAGCAGTTAATTTAAATCTTAATATATATAAATCTCGTGTCACAATGTTTGTCCTCAATGGACTCCTAAACCACTTAACCGATTATAATAAAATTCGCACACCATGTGCAGTTCGATCCAACTTGAGAGATAGGATAGTTTTTGAAACGGATTTCGACATCCACGCGGGCGGAGCCGCGGGCAACAGCTAGTAGAATCAGATTTTTGTAATCTAATCATATAAGGTTCATTACATCTGAAATAGTGGGGAGCTACCTGCTGTAAAATAATAATACTTTGACAAAATAATTGCTCGAATTGTATTATTAGTGAAATATATTTTTAACTTGTTATAAAATTGTACTAGCCTCAATATAAGCAACGCATACTTTTCTTTAAATTACTTAGCGTTCCTTCCGTGGTGGGACGGTTGCATAAATTTGGATTTGACTATTCGCAGTTTTATTAAGAAGAGATGGTGTAATTTAAAATATTAATTTTATTAGAACTTGTCGCAAATAGGTACTGGCAAAATTAGTGATTGAAGACTTTCAAAATTCGTTTTTTGCTTGCTAATTTATTATTTATCAAAGGAAACACTCAAAAATATTGTGATTGTAACAATAAAAAATATTTTCAGCAAGCATCTCCACTAGAACAAGTATCTGATGTATTAAACCATAATCTGAATTCACTTGTTACGGTAAGTGAAAATAATATTTCAGTAGGTATTCTATTTAAATAATGGCTGTATTCATAAATAAACTATTAAGACTGACATGTACAGATACATAAAGTCACGCTTTGTTCCGTAGTTTTGTAGGTAGAACGCTTTTCCACTTATTACGAATATATATTTTAAACAAATTATGTGTTAAGATGATTAATTTTGCTTTGTGTTATCTGTTAGGATACGTTTTCCATGAAACATTCACGTTTCATTTTTTTTTTTCATTTCATGTACCCAATTTTTTCATAAGTGTGTTTACATTTTGTTTAAAGCGACGGCCGCCGTGTCGTAGTGGTAAAGCGTTCCACTGTAAGTCAGAGGTCGCGGTTTCGATTCCCGTTCAGTACAAATATTTCTGTGCATGAATATGAATATCTGCAGTGGTATAGATGTTTCAATGTATAATATAATTATGTATTTACAAAGAAGTATCTACGTATGTTTATCTGCATTCTAGAACCCTTAACAAAAACTAGTTCAGCTTTGCTTACTTTGAGCCTAGTTAGCGCTGTGTAGTTTGTCGTAGAATATTTTATCTATCTATCTATAATTGCTTGGCCCATTGACTGACTGACTGACTGACTGACTGACTTACTTACTGATTGACTGACTGACTGACTGACTGACTGATTTATCAACGCAGAGCCTAAACCACTGGACCTACAAACTTGAAATTTTGTAGTAGATGCTTCTCATGTAGTAGGCATCCACTAAGAAAGGATTCTTAAAAGTCCACTTCTAAGGGGGCAAAATAAGCGATAAACGTTTGTATGAAAGTCCGTCATTTTCAAGGTTAGACGCATGAAATTTCACACACCTACTTTCTGGTTAGAAATAAATGAACGTATATCAGCGTTTGCCAAAATTCACCACCCAGAGGGTGAAATAGGGGTTGAAAGTAAATATGGGAAGTTCCACAGTTTTCAAGATAGAAGCGTGAAAATCGCGTTCACGGCAACTTCATTCCGTACTCATCAAAATTGTACAGATACAGGCACGTAACTTGGCCAGGCTTGGCGTAAGTTCGCGCATTGTGCACTTTGAGCCAATCAAATGATTCAAAGTACGAACGAACGGAACGTTGATTCGCTACAAGACGTGTCTCTCGAAGATTCCAAAATTCGCCACCCAGAGAGTGAAATAGGGGTTGAAAGTAAATATGGGAAGTACCTCAGTTTTCAAGATAGAAGCGTTAAAATTTATATATCGCATATTGGTTTAAAATAAATGTACACGTGTAACAGCGTTTTTTCAAATTTCACTACTAAAGGTGTAAAATAGGCGATGACTGGTTGTATAGAAAGTCAGTCATTGCCAAAGCTAAACCCATGAATTTTCATACAAAGAACATGAGTATCAATGATTTTCAAAATTACACCCCTAAGGGAGCAAATAAGGGTAGAGACGAGAAGTCTGTTATATGGAAAGTGCTTAAGTTTTGAAGTAAGAAGCATGAAATTCAATATTAAAGCGGGTTATAGAGTTTTTTCAAGAATTAACGCCTGGGCGAAGCCGAGTCCCGGGCTTCTAGTAAAAAAAATATAGGTATAGTAGGGTTGTTTTTCGCGCGTATCTTGTTGTATGTATGTATGTTTGTAAGATTCTTTATTACCTCATATCTTCCAAACCACTTTTCGTTTCGTTATTTTAGGGTTTCGTTAATTAACATTATCGTTAGATTCGTCTCGGTAACCCAAGTGTTCTTAGATAGGTGACGCGAAAAAAAACCAACATGGCCGCTGTAATACGCAATAGTTTAAAAGGGAAAAAAATAAAAATGAATTGTATACTGCAATATGGATGGATATCAAATTATCACGAGGATTTCAAAAAGGTATATCATGACCAAATTTTAATAAAAATATGACATTTTTATCTAGGTATACAAGTTACACACGGATTGAGGTTTGTGAACTTGTGATGTATGAGTACACGAAAACTAAAAAGAATAAAATTGAAAATAATAATTTAAAAAATCAAAAAACCTGACTGCGTCCTGTGGTCTAGCAATATAACAACTGAACAATCGGGATCCATTATTCGACAGCCATTCTAATTATTAAAGAATGCCGACTGTTATGTTATGTTTCTAGACCAAATGAAGTGCTTGTTTTTTTTTTGTTTTTTATGTAGACAGTCAAATGGCGTTAGGACTTTCTAAAATGTGATTCGTGAGTCCTTCTCACCGTATAAACCTTCCCTGGACTCCCACGAATATTTCAAGACTAAAATTAGTCAAATCGGTTCAGCAGTTCTCGAGTTTTAGCGAGACTAACATACTTGTAATTCATTTTTATTTATAGATATATATATATATATATATATATATAGAATAAGGCAAATCGGTTCAGCCGTTCTCGAGTTTTAGCGAGACTAACTATATAAGATAACAAATATCTATACATATAATAAATCTGTAACTGATCGGTGTCTGTACATGGAAGAAAAAAAAATATTAGGGGACTTTATGAATGTAAAATAGATGCCAAAATAATGATTTTTAGAATTTTTATCTGTTTGCCTGTGTCTCTGTGTCTCTATTTGTCCGCACCAAACTTTTGTTCACGCTGGGATCAAAAACTACTGGAGGGATTTTGATCAAACTTGGTACGATTATAATTCATAGTTCTGAGCGACTTTTTACACAAGCTGATACCCGTGGCTTCGCTCGCGCTTCGTTTTTAGGTCGTTTTTGGTCATATCTCCGGTTCTACTTAACCAATTACAACCAAACATACGGTAAATTTTAGTCTAAGCAAGACCTTTCTAATAAAAAAAAACCGCATCAAAATCAGTTCTATATTTTTTACGTCCACGCGACAGCGATGGATGTAAAAAGTACTGAACCGGTTTTGAAGTGGTTTTTTTATTAGAAAGGTCTTGGTTAGATACAAAATCTCACGCATATTTAATCACAATCGGCTGATAGGAACCGGCGGCGGTTTAGTAAAAAAACGCGAAAATCGGGATCCACGCGGGCGGAGCCGCGGGCAACAGCTAGTAATGTATATAAATCTTCATAATGTGTGTACGTTTTGCATATTTTCTTGCAGGGTTCATCTTCATCGCTACAAAGCCAACTCTTCCTCAATATGGTAGAGCTAGCAAGAAATATTGCTGAAGCCGTAAGTACCATTCAAATCTATATCTTATACTAGCTGACCCGGCAAACGTTGTTTTGCATTTTTAGGGTGAACAACCCTTATCACTTAGGGATATGAAAAATAGATAGTAGCCGATTTTCAGACCTGACTACGCATATAAAATTTGGTAAAAATCGGTAAAGCCGTTTCGGAGGAGTACGATAACTAACATTGTGACATGGAAATTTTATATATTAAAAGATACATAATTATAATAAATCTGTAACTGATCGGTGTCTGTACATGAAAGGTATATGAAAAAAAAATTATTAGGGGAGTTTACAAATGTCTGTTTGTCTGTGTCTCTGTGTCTCTGTTTGTCCGCACCAAATTTTTGTTCACGCTAAAATCAAAAACTACTGGAGGATTTTGATCTTTCGAACGGATCTTTTTAACGTAAAAAGTTCTGAACGAGTTTTGATGCGGTTTTTTTTATTAGAAAGTTCTTGGTTAGACTCAAAATCTTACGCATATTTGATCACAATCGGCCGATTAAAACCGGCGATATAGTAAAAAAACTTGAAAATCGACGTCCACGCGGGCGGAGCCGCGGGCAACAGCTAGTCTATAATATATGTCATATTATAAAGGGAGAAGTCGAAGTTTGTGACTTTGTTTATTATAGTTTTGGGGCAATTTTCGGAAGCACTGCGTAATATATTTGAGTAATACATTATCCCCGATGAATGTGGGCTATGTGAAAATTATAATGGCTTGACATTTTTGTGACACAGCCGCGTGATCAACTCATTCCGTCCACATGTCCATGATCGATCTCAAGTTTCCTTTTTAATAAAAGGGAACTTGAAATCGTACAAGAAAGTAGTGCTACTATAAGTTTTTTTTATAACATATGGGTGCCTCCTCGATCAGTCTACTAATGATTATTTTTAATTAATAATAAATGTGTAATATTTGTATGTATTTTTGTATTCAAGGGTCCACGACCAAGTGTGTTTGGCAATAATGGTCCAAAATTGACGTTAAAATCTGTTATGGAAAAGCTCCGCGGTGGTAAGTTTAAATAACAATATTTTCTCTAACTATAAAATAACAAATCACCAGAAAGGTCTTTGAAGCAATATTAAACAATGATCTTAGTGATAATCATGAACCAGCTCAGCAGGTACCTAGGTGTAAACCCGTGCCAGGGTTCGTTCATTCAGAACGCATGCTGAGCTGGACACCCATTAGTTAGTTAGGCACACAATAATATAATATAGCTATGTATTAGTAATGTGAGTTACTTGCACTACATAAAAGTTCACAAATAGAAACAAACTTTATTAACCAATAGGTTTGTGTTTTTTGACCATTATTTACAGGGAAACGTCAACAATTCGTGTTAAAAGGATATAAGCATTCATTTTTGGATTTTATTAAATTTGTGTGTTAGAGTAAGGCGCATATTTACTCTACGGATTGGAATCACTCACTAGCATGTTGTGTTGTGATGTAGTGGTATAGTTGAAGATGTAGTGACTAAGATAGAGGAAAACACGTTTAGATGGTTCCGGACACCTAGAGAGAATGACTAAACAGATTTATGAGTCAAGTCGGTTTACCAACCCGGTAAAGCTCGACATAAGCTTACAGTCAGCATCAGAAGTAGATGATCATATCCAAATCTAATCTATGGTTATTTGCTGTATTGTGGCACCCAGTAGTCCACGGATTATAAGTTTTATTTGTTTAGTAGGTCCAAAAAAGTATTGTTAATAATTTGAATATTGAATAATATTTTTTAACCTTTGCTATTCTGACTTGTTTCAGCAAACTTCACACAATCACAAGAAGCTACCGCAGCTGTAAATGGTTTCTTGAATGGAAGCCCTAGTACTTCTGTATCGGGGATATCCGGTGCCAGCCGGTATATAAGTCCAACGAGCGCTGCGGCTATTGCGCCTAATGTACCGGTGCATATGCCAAATAGGCTGCTTACTCCAACGATAGACCCTCAGAAAAGAGCACAATTGCAAAAAGCTCTGCAATCAACCACGTCTACAAGTATGACGACGCCCTCAGCTATGGCGCATGCGTCGAATGCAGCGCAGAGCCATATTGCAACTCAAAACCAAATTGCGCCTCAACCCCAAAATGTGCCTCAAACCCAAATTGCACCTCAAACCCAAATTGCACCTCAAACACAAATTCCACCTCAAACCCAAATTCCACCTCAAACGCAAATTGCACCTCAAAACCAAATTGCACCTCAAACCCAAATGAAGCCTCAAACACAAATGGCGCCTCAAACACAAATGGCACCTCAAACACAAATGGCGCCTCAAACACAAATGGCACCTCAAACACAAATGGCACCTCAAACACAAATGGCACCTCAAACACAAATTGCGCCTCAAACACAAATGGCGCCGCAAAATCAAATTGCGCCTCAAACGCAAATTACAGCTCAGACACGGGTTCCATCCCAGATCCACTATTCACCTCAAAACCAAGTTACTGCTCAGGCCCCAAATCACGTGCGAAATGGGACATCCTTGCACAATAGGGTACATTTTCAGACCATCACTCAAATACAAAATGCCGCACAGCAGCAAATGCAATACGGCCAGAATGTGACCAGATCTCATAATGGAATGCACATTCAAAACGCCACACAAGTGCAGCCCTCGACGCCAGTGCACCTGCAGAAGGCAGCGCAGGGTGCGCCTCGGCCTCACGTCACGCATCAACAGGGCCCACCCCCTTGGGGCTACCCATATCAGGCAACCGCGCCACCTCCACCAAGGCCATATTATCCGCAGTATAATCACATGACAAACAGTAAGTCTGTTCATTTTAGAACATTCTATATTTTAATGAACTTTCCTGGACTGGAGACGCTGCTGCCTGCGGCCAATCCGGCCGGGGTGGGAGTGGCCCTCTAGAGGGCTACTCCGAGGCTCTCCACGTGTCCCTCTGACTTGCAGAGGGCCAGTGGGGAGCGAGCGGGGGGCGAGCTGATTGTCCGCGCGCCGACGGTTGGGTGACAGGACGGCTGCCTGTCACCCTACACCCCACCGTCGGCGAAGTGGCGCGATGCCCGCCAAAAATCGCCGTCGGGGTCGAGGGTGGCCATCTTAAAAGCGTAGATGGCCCGGGGTCAGCTGAGGTGCGTGGGATATACCTATTGGGTAACCTTACACCCCGGTAATTAGACCCGAGAAGGCGTGCGGTTTTAGTCGGTTCGATCCCGACATAACCACCCCAGATGGCCGACGGAGGATTGAGATGACATAAGGCAGTTCCTGAACAATGGATGAGTTGTTCCACAATAGTTGCAGTATTTTCATACACCTGGCTATCATTACCCTCGTTGGAATATAACAAAAAATTCCGTGATTTTCCTTGACCTTGAAATTTTTCATTGATCTTCAAAAAAATAATCACTTTTACTGTCTCATTCTTTTACCTTATAGTGAACCATGCACAAAATTAACTTCCTTGCACCTGCGATCACGTTAATATAAATTTTATCGGCGAATAGGGAGGCATTTGACGATCAGTTATGTATTGATCTATTAGCGCACTTTCAGATATTACAAGCATTTGTCTATGGACAAATTTAAATAACCTTGGCAAAAATACACATCCCTGTCGTTTTTCGTTACTGCGAGCGCCTTCCCAGATTTTTTTCCAACGTGGTAACCAAAAGCCAGATAATCGGATTTAGTGATCACTATCCCTTTCAACAAATCATAACTTAATATTAAAACTATCTCAGCCTGCCTCTGCTAAGATGACAGGAGGCTCCACCCGTTACCTGGCGACCTGGCGGAGACGGAGATAGTTCAGTGACCAAACGAGATTCGTTCATTTTATTCATATCTTAATATTTACAAGTAGTGATTGACTGTGTACCCTTTACTATTAATTTATAATTTTGGTTAACACTAGTCTTCGTTATATTGTTACAGATGTGCCAAACACACCGGGATATAACGCACCCGTGAGACCGCAAGCAAGCACGTCAACGATGGCACCTGCCCGCCCGTCCACACCTACAACGAATCAACATTATACATTTATGCCACGGTATCCCCATACATACAATAACAATAACATTTGAAGGTATGGTTATGTAATAATGCTCTTTGCGACTGGGTTAACATAAGATATAGGAAGCGTTTCTGAAATGTGCCATAATGATTATGGGCGCGTATAGACAGTGTGTACTTACTATAGTAATGCGGAAATGCGAAACTATTGACCCCTACACTGGATCACAATATTCTTAGTCCTATTCACATTTGGCTAAGCTTAGCGTACATTCTGGCCTTTAATCTGCTCTTAAATTTTGCTGAAACTTCGAACACAGCGGTTCATAGACAAAGCTGCCTAACACCTACAAGATCTGCATAGTGACAAGTTTGTTTTAAGACTCGTATCTCTAATCTGTGTTCAGCTATAGCATTTAATAAACTTGCATTTTCATGCGTAGTGTTAGAACTTGATCAAATGCGTACTAATACTTCTAATGGTGGAACCACACTTCGCTATTTGCCTTTATTTTCGTGTGTAAATCGAAGTGGGGAGGGTTTATTCGTTTATATTTTGATTTGTTGACACTAATATTCCTCTTGCCCGTGGTCCACCTACATAGTTCACCTGGTTGTACCACAAGTAATTTTTTGTTTTCCCGTAATCCACCTATGCTAACAGCATGAAGTATAATATATATTTTTATTTATATTGCCCGTAGTCCACCTATATCGGAAAACACAAAAGACATTCGTAAATTATTTATTTTTTACGAACTTTTAAGGTTTATAATCGCATGCATCTTCAAAGTGAAATAAATTGTCATAAATATTATAAAATAATTCAACTTAAAGATAACATAAAATAAACAATAATTGAATCCTTCATTTCTTTATCAGTTTTTCTAACGCTAATCCTACGCAAATTTCTTTATTCATTATTTGCATTAGCACACATATTATGTCATTATCATTGTCTACATAATATTATATAATCCTTCTCCTTGTTCCATGAACAGATTTGCTTTCGATGTCTTGATACCGTAAGTTAGCAGACGTACGACAGTGACTTCGGTTTTTCTTATTCTTTTATTTAACTATGAATGGTATGATTCTATTATAATATAATTGCACAAACAATATTACAATACTACAATTATACAATTATTACAATATTACATTGCAATGTCTCTGCCCAAACACGTACAGGTGGACCACAGGGAAAAAAATTACCCGTGTACAGCCAGGTGAACTATGTAGGGTAGGTGAACCACGGGCAAGAACTGGAATATCCGCCTTAGTCACTCTTTTATGACGAATTGTGGAGGCTTTAGTCATAAGAATTTCCTCGAATACAATATTGGCGAATAGCGAAGTGTGGTTCCACCATAAAATATATTGGACAAAAATGAACAAAAAAACCAATGGCGGCAGTCTCGACATTTATTTTTCGCAACTCCTTAGCTACCGAATTCGGTCGCTAAACTCGTAGGGACGCAAAGTTAACGATATTTGGTAGTCCAAACTAACGATTTTCGTCGGTATCTTAACGAATATCATCGCAAACTTAATGATTTATCGGTATCTCCATATTGTTGACCATCCTAAAATGTACAGACTACCGTTTGACGCAAGAATCGTTACTACAACCGATGTTTGTCGCTATCTTAACTTGCGATTTCGGTAGCAAAGTCGTAGCGATAAATGTCGAGACTGCAGCCCCAGATGCGAAGTGGACGACGAAACGAATATTGGATCGCAATGTATATTACTGTCTAGACGCGCTCAATGTTTTTATTAAAATAAGACTGAAATGTTATTTAGTAGTAAGATTTTTTTTTTACAGAAAAGCCAGCTATTGTTACACAAGAATATTAATTGCTAGTAGCTTATAATTAGAAGGATCTTCAACTGTGATTACATAAAGACTGATCAGATTAGTTTAAAAAAAAACATTGTAGTATTTTTAAGCTTCAAAAGTGTCAAAACAGTTATTTTTATTAAATGACAAATATTAAGTTTTGTGGTAATTTATATGAAACGCTCAACTACGACGTCATAGATTTTGTAGTTTTAATATGCAATCTAATTATCAAAGTAATAATAATTAGGGTGTATCTGGGGGTCTCACTAAAATTAACGGACGAGGCTCTGGTGCAGGCTATCCTATCGGGGCAATGCGGAGGGGCTCAGACAGACGGTAGTCGCCACGGAAAAGTCAAAACTGCTAGAGAAAGGGCATCGCCGTTAAACTACGCATAGGGTTCGCGCGTCTCATGACGCAAATGGGTTGCCATGGCGCGCACAGTCAGCGACGCGAGGCCAAACCATCATTAGGCGTGTCCTTTTACACAGATGCGAAGCGTGGCCGCTACAGGGCTCGTAGACAAGTGTTAAAAGTCTAAATCGCTAAGGAATAGAAACACTCACAGCTCGTGATTCCGCCGCGGCGCGCGCATCGTACGCCCGGCGACGAGCTGGAGTGTGATTAGTCTAGTCGACCTAATCGTTTCTATTCCTTAGCGATTTAGACATTTGACACTTGTCTACGGGCCCTGTACACCTGCACATCCACGGCAGCCTTTATTTCCGTAACGTCACAGACAGAAGGCCAAACTCACCTTCGCTAGTACGATTACGTTCTGTGACAACCATATCTGTCGGGTCTTGAGTGTAGGAGGGATAGACTCAAGAAGGGCTGTTCGTCGTAGGGTGAAATTGTATGAAACCCTCAATCATGACGTCATAGTTATTCGTGTCAAATAATTTACTTTTAGCGTTTGATTTAAAAATAATAAAAACAAATTTAGGTGGGAAAATAACAATGAACGTGAAGCTTTTCAATGGCCTTTATTCAATGGATTCTCTTAAATAATTTATTTTCGCTCAGACGTAGAATGTCCACTGGTCGCAAAAGGTCTCTTTCGCAGAATGTCCCTTTCGCAGAATGTCCTCTTCGCAATATGTCCCTTCCCTTATGGCCCCTTTTTACCCGACTGCCCTAGCGAGGGATGGGTGGGTGGATGGTTAGATGGATGGATGGATGGGTGAATGGGTAGATGGATGGATGTATGGGTAGATGGATGGGTGGATGGATAGATGGATGGGTACATAGGTGGATGGGTGGACGGATGGATGGATGGATGAGTGGGTAGATGGATGGATGGATGAGTGGGTGGATGGATGGATGGATGGACGGATGAGTGGGTGGATGGATGGATGGATGAGTGGGTGGATGGATGAATGGATGGATGTGTGGATGGATGGATGTGTGGATGGATAGGTGGATGTGTGGATGGATAGGTGGATGGGTGGATGTATGCATGGATAGGTGGATGGATGGATCTATCTTTCATCTTAGGGATGGGTGGCTGGATGGATCATCTTTTATCTTATGGATGGATGGATGGATAGATGGGTGGGTGGAAGGATGGATGGATGGGTGGGTGGGTGGATGGATGGATGAGTGGGTGGATGGATGGATGGATGCGTGAATGTATGGATGGATGGATGAATGAGTGGGTGGGTGGATCCACGGGTGGGTGGGTGGGTGATGGATGTATGGATGGGTGGATGGTCTGATCTTCTCTATGATTCTCTTTGATCTTCTTTTCTTTCTGGGTGCGTGGATAGATGGTTGGATGGGTGGATGGATGGATGAGTGGATGGATGGATGGATCGATGGATGGATGGATGGGTGGATGAATGAGTGGGTGGGTGATGGATGTATGGCTGGGTGGATGATCTGATCTTCTCTATGATTCTCTTTGATCTTCTTTTCTTTCTTTCCATCCACCCACCCACATCCATCAAGCCATCCACCCATCCAGACCCATCCATCCATCTACCCATCCACCCATCCATCCATCTACCCATCCACCCACCCACCCATCCATCCATCTACCCATCCACCCATCCATCCATCCATCCACTCACTCACCTATCCATCTACCCATCCGCCCATCCATCCATCCACCCATCCATCCATCCACTCACCCATCCATCAACCCATCCATCCATCCACCTATCCATCCCTCGCTGGGGTAGTCGGGTAAAAAGGGACCATAAGGGAAGGAACATTTTGCGAAGATGACATTCTGCAAAAGGGACAATTTGCGAAAGGTACATTCTGCGAAGACATTTTGCGACAAGTGGACATTTTGAAAAAAGGACATTTTGCGTCTGATCCTTTATTTTGACTATAGGAAATCTACCCAAGTTCTAACTATTGATAATTTGTATGATAATATAAACATATAGTTGGCTACTACAGATTTTTATATTGTGTGATAGAAATATTTTAAGTGTTTAATAATATAAACTCCATTTTTGGTACATGGTAACACCATACGTATCAGCAATTTGGGGCTAAAATTCCTTCACGGGGATCCAGAAATCCAGAATGAACTAGGAAGGAAATTCCAAGAAACGCCGATGGTGCTTGAGCATAGCCGTAGAGATTCTTCCTCTAATCCAAATCGTCGCGCCAGCATCTCAGGCCTGCTTCTACCGAGTCGAGTGAGGAGCCCTAACTTCCGTTCTTCACACTTCCACACGGTGCACCTGCAGAAGGCGGCGCATGCGCAAGGTGCACCTTGGCCCCTCACGTCACGCATCTCAGGGTCCACCTCCCATGAGCTACATATCAGGCAACCGCGCCACTTCCACCAAGATCATACTAATCCCATGACAAACCGTAAGTCTATTGAATTTAGAACACTCTATATTTGAGGCAAAAAAGTGGCCAAAAAAGTTGCAGTGTTGTCATCCGTCCGGGGAAAAATAGCATTAAAAAAACGATACTCGTTGTTTTCTTCGTGGCAAATTACCTTGTTATAGTGACCCGACCATTATAGCTGTTGTAGCCGTGATTTCTAATCGCTATTCGCTATATGTGGCCATCTTTGTAATGATAGACACACATAGCAATTGCACCTTGTGAGTTTTGCCAGACTAGAGATAGTCCATTCGCATTATATTTCAGCAATCGCTTTCCACTTAACAAGGTGGCCAAATCCCATGCTGATTTCTCCCACGGTTTGTAGCATGGATGGCTGTCTTGAGGTTAAGACATTGCTGCCGTCACGCTGTGCCCAAGCTGGTTGCCATTGCACATCAATAATTATGTTGCCAGCTGTAGTCATTGGTGGTGGTAGCCTTCCGTAACCCGGGGATTTTACTCACTCCCTGCCTCGCCGTTACCAGGACTGCTACCTTGGCCTTGGCTTCGTACTTTGTATCATTGGGAGGGTTTAGGCCTACTACGCTGGCCAGACGGGTTGGTACAGGGTTTTGTCTCGAGTTTTCCTTCTCTTAGGCCGTATTGGCCTTGGTAGATGATCGATCTGAAGCGGCAACTCCTCCCAAAAATTATGGGGGAATAGTGGCCACTTCCGTAGCCGGGTGCGCACCAGTTGGAGGTTTCCTTGCATCGCACTACCATAATATATCTATCTGTATGTAGAAATACCAAGGGCCATTTGTACAAAAATAATACTTTAGTAAGTTAAACATACATTTGTTTAGTTAAATTGTTGTTAGTCAAATATTAAAATATAATGAGCGTTCCCATCAAAATTGTATAATAATTATTCTGTTGAGTATTTATATAACATCTTATTGGATGAATTTGACTTGGTACTATATTTTTTATATAATATTTTTCCTTCGTTCTCAGAATATTATGTTCTCAAAATATTACATTCGCAAAACATTACATTAGCAAAACATTATATTCTCTAGATATTACCTGTACAATGAAACAGAAAATATGCAAAATAATAAAATTATGTCTATTTTTTTATTCAAATTGACGAAAAATAAACGCACTTAAAATTAACAGAAGTCCACACAATGACAACAACAGCAGAAAAACATAGAAAACAGAACATTTTAAAATGATACGAATGAATAACGAACACATTTTTGTACAAGAGATAATATTTTGAGAATAATAATTATGTTTTGCTAATGTATTGTTTTGCGAATGTAATATTTTGAGAATATAATATTCTGAGAACGAAGGATATTTTTAATTAATACTTGAAGTATTGAACATTTATTGTAATAATTCGTAGGTTAAATTCTTTTGAAGAATTTTGACTACCTACTAATAAGTTCCTATTACCACATGCTATGTATACAGCCTGTAAGTGAAGTCATTTACATTAGTAACTTAGTTCAGCATTTAGTTTTAAGTATTTGTTTTATGATAAACAAATGGTACAGGTGGTCAATCAATCTCTTTATTTTCAAGATATCTGATTCGAGAATAACCAAGCTTACATATATTTTCGTAATATATTTTGAAAGTAACGTAAAACGGAGCTAATAGAGATCAAGGGGTGAATAGTAATAAAATGGTCAGATAGATGTTGCATTTATATTATTTCAAGTAAAACTATATTTCAATGTAGTAATGAACAGAATCCTCAATTATCTGGTGAGATAGGTACTTGACATTTAGTAAAATAAATAGTTTAAGAAATTCTAATCATCATTTTATTTCTATTCACCCCTTGATCTCTATTCACCCCGTTTTACTGTATATTGATAATTAACCACTGAGTTTCATGATTGAGATTTAGATGTATTCACTTATAATAGTTCATGATCTCATTGTAACGTTAATTATAGACTACCGGGTAAAACGGGTTGAATAGGGATATAATATGGTCTATAGAACTTGTTTAATAATTTCTTTTAGAAAATTTCCAAGTACTTACCTACCCGCATATTCGTTGATTCTCTTCATTGTGACGTGGAAGTGGTTTAGTTTCGCATAAAAGATAATAACTTCAAAATTTAACTGACTGTATTGTTCCTATTCACCCCTTAATTCCTATTTACGGTATTATCGGTTTAACTACCTTTTACAAATATGTACCTGGACTTGTAACTGTACAGTATCCTCAGTAAGCCATGTGACAATGTATAAATATATATTTTTACTGCTATGTTGAAATTGTATCTAAATATTTTTTTATTAGTATAAAGGTATATTCTAATATGACAGGCTTTTGCGTTTAACACTATATAAAAATGTATGTATGTACAATTTTAGATACGTATCTATATTCAAATAATGTGTAGTAGTATTAGTAGTTAAGGAGTCGGCCTTACGATCGAGAGGTCCTGGGTAAGAATCCTGACCATTCCAACGTGGACCCACCCCTAACACAAGCAATTTAGTTTAGCTGGAGGAGCATTCTCGTAATTTCGATTATTAATATTCTTTAAAAAGTAATGCTCGCGAATGCTTTGCGTTTTAATATTGTCTTGTACAGACTGATCTCATGAAGAAATTATTACTTTTATAAATGACATAATATATGTAAGCAAGATAAAAATAAACATAACTCAAAATCTTTTAATTGTTTATTGTATCATTTCAATTTTCGACTTCCATAATTTAATTCATTATAACTTGCTGTTTACATGACAATGATGATAATATACACACACATACTATGCGTTTCAACTAAGATAGGATCGAGCTTGCGACTAATTCATTTATGAGTAATTTTATATGTTTAGTGTACACGTTCATAATGTTAAAACTAAGTGTTATTACTGTTATTACTCCAGTAGAAGAGATCATTATTTTTTGATTTGAACAATTTATTTTCTGGTCGTTCTTCAGTAGTTCACATTTTAGTATAAAATTACTTTAGCACTCGCATTTTATCCATTTTTCTCAATTGATATACATTTAGATGTAGATTTGAAACGCATAGTACAAAATTTGACTAGTTATTATTGGACTAGGTATTTTGAATAATGCAGATTTAACTGAAAGAATTTTAACATTCAATGATTTTAGAAAATTCGCTTGCACCGCTGGGCTACATACAACCGGCTAAAATTCGAAAAATACTTATATTAAATCAAAGAAAATCCAGGATATTCAAAGCATTGTAATGTTTTAATGGGTAATGAAAACGGTAGATACATCATGGTTAGGCTGTTTATATACGAGTATTTCATTTACGGCGCATTTCATAGATTACTTTTACAAATAGTGTAATAATTAGGTACGTATGAAGGCGCTGTCACACGTGAAAAAATGTTGCCCGCGGTTCCGTTCGCGTGGATGTCGCTTCTCGCGCGTAGACAATAGCAAAAAAATGATATTTTTAACCTTTGACCTTGAATATTTTTTTGGTTCGACTTGTGTCGATGGGGACTTTTGAGACTAAATATATATTATTTTATTACTATTATTTTTGATATAATCTCCATCAATATGCCACCATTTTTCAGCTTTGTGGTATTTTCAACATGGTTATCACGTCATTATTTTTGTCTATTTTTACCTGCCTACCTGCTTTCTTCTGGTCCTGGATAATGGGTATCTTGGTCATGAATAACATGACACATGCATTTACTACGGCATTACCTGCCGAACGCCACAGCATTTCTATTTAAATGCTCAAAAAGTATGGGAGATATCATTAGAAAATTTTTCAAGTAAAAGTTGTGTAGAATAGATTTATATTCACAAAACTAGCTGTGCCCGCGATTTCGTTCTATATCTATAAGGTAATAATTTTATTTTGGCAATGTAAATAAACAAACTTTGATTGATAATTTTTTACGCGGAACCCTAATTCTTTTCCAAAATTAATGTATAAGTTAGATAGGCACTCCTTGTTACAACAGCTATATCTGCCAGTAAGGGGTACTGTGGGTCTGAAAGGTTAAAATCGACTCAAAAAAATATTCTTAGCTATAGGTGAAAATATCAGTGCCCGTAACCAAGTGGCAAAAGTCTAAATCGCTATCGAATCGTATCGAATAGAATAGATTAGGTCGACCAATCACACTCCAGGGCCCGTAGCCAAGTGGCAAAAGTCTAAATCGCAAACGATCGCTAAGAAAACGTATAGATTAGGTCGACCAATCACACTCCAGCTCGTGATTCCACCGCGGCGCGCTCATCGTACACCGGCGACGAGCTTGGATGTGATTGGTCGACCTAATCGTTTCTATTCCGTAGCGATTTACGCTACGGAATAGCTACTGCTACTGAACTGCTTCAACGCAGTTCGCTGCATTGAAGCAGTAATGTTTGAATCTGGATCGCAAATAGAGGTTGGATACAATTTGTCTAAAAAACTCAAACACACTACCTACGCAGATACGATAGGATATCTGTATCTGAGCCACTGATCTGTATTATTTGAGCGCATATCTTTCAATATCGCTCTCTATATATAAATTTGTATAAACTGCCACACACAGCGCAGATAAAAGGTACATATAGGTATATTGAAATTGAAAGATTACGAAATTATTATAATGACATGACATAAGTATGGCTATTCCCACCTTGCTTAAAATTTTCAAGGTTGGTTGGCATTAAGACTTCGCCTAGCCTGATGGTAAGCTGAAGGCGAAGTCTCAGAAAAGAGGGTCACTATTACATAGGTACATCATATTATTATACCGTGTTACACTTATAATGTTGACACTCAGCTTGACAGTCGCCTACCAAACTGTTGATTTCATGAACGACTGACAAAACGAATTGTTGATCTAATGAACAATTCCTTTCGGGCACTTTCATAACTGTTAACTGGTGAAGAAAAAATACCTACCTCATAACTTATTGGTGCTGTAAACTTGTAAACTATTGATATTTTAAGCTGCTGATCTCATGGCGTTGACATATTGATTGTTGATCCCGCGTATGTATCCCACCGTACGTATAATATATTATCGTATCTGTTCAGTGTGTGATGCTTTCAGATAAAGTTTTTATATGCAGATAAAATTTTACCGTATCTGCGTAGTGTGTGACACCCTATAATGCTTGCACTGCGAATATTGTAGTTCTCTCGAGTAAAAGAATGAATTAAGATATAACATGGATGCGTAATGATCTTAGGGTTAAAAACTAGCATGATGACTTTGATTTAGGTTATGGTTTTAATTCTTTTGCACGGAACCAAAGATATTATTTATGTAAAAAGAGGCAGATATGTCATTAGAGCGCGCCTGGTGAAGACGCGAAAAAGTCCCAATTGGGACATTTTGTCTTTAGTACATATCTTGCAAACGCCAAGTTGACACGCGTGTAATTTTGTAAAGCGCTTATTAAAATTGCAATAAAAATGCCATCGTGTGTTTTTAAAAAGTGTACAAATTACGACACTAAAATTAATAAAATACAAGGGATTTCCTATCACATGTAAGTACATACAATATTACCGATTTATCAGTGTATTTTAATAAAATTTGTTTAATAATATTTTTAAAATAATGGCGGCGGTGAAACGCGATAAAAACGGGACAGAGATACTTTTTGATGTGAGAATTATAGCTATCCTTTTTACTCACGTGCCTATCCCATCTTTCGTACTACTTATCGCTAATTGACAACTATTGTGCACTTCATAGTTATGTCATAGACAGTTGGATCAGATTTGAGAAGTCAGTTACTATGAACATAACGTATCTTGTGTAAAAAATCATTGCACGGAACCCTAATTTATTATCAATAGTATTATAAAATATCAAATTAGATGTTTATACATTGGAGATAAATGAAAAAAAAACCTGGGTTATATTAAACGAAGAATTCTGAGCCCCAAAAATTTTTTTACAATTCCTATCTGTCGGATATCAATGCAGTTTTTTTTTATAAAAGTCTGTCCCGCCTAGTGATGGGTTTATGCCCTGGCCCTGTCCATCGAGCATAGAACGAGTCACTTTGGGCATGAACCAAGAACATTAGAAATTTCCTTATCCTTGGCATGAACCGATTTAGGCCGGGCATAAATAATAAATGCCCAAATTGTCAGGTCATAAACCCAGGACCGAAGACGTTTCGGGGTGTAAAAGCGGTTCGGCTACCAGTTTAAACTAGTTAGGCGCGGGTGCGAATGAAGGGTTGTCGTGACATGCGATACGAATAACGTGCAATTTTTATCATAAAAATTTCTAATATTTTCCTAAGCGTTGCAAACTTTACAAGCGTCTCATCAAGAATGGAACACAAGAAAGTAAAATAAATAAAACACGCATTTCCTATTATAAAATTCAACAAATAAATAAAATTGTTCAAAAAGTATTTTACATAACAGGGTTGATTGCATAGTTTCAATTATACTTTTATTATACCAACTTTGTTTGTATGTAGGTCCACTTTGCTTAACTCTCTAACTTTTCTACCTCTACGCTCAAAGGTTTGCTGGTAGAGATCTCTTATAGATACCTACATATTATTATACTAAAAAAAACATAGCGGTCGAATTGAGAACCTCCTTTTTGGAAGTCGATTAAAAATTATATACTCTTATATAGTTATGCTCGTTTTTGTACATATATTATATTATTTTATTTCCCGTGGCTCGTATACATTTATCTTTTTTAATGTTTACTTACAATACAGAATTAACAAGAGTTGTTTCATTTTTATTTCTCAAATTTGTCTAGGTCTTCTTATAAACTCCATTTATTAGAAACTTATTTAATATTGGCTTACAGCAAGTACACTCTTCACTTAGACCCTTGATTATAATTCCAATTGTGTAATTCCAATACATGGGCTGTGAAGGATCGCAATAGACCTGACTCGCCATGTCACTCACACCCACTGCCCTGCGCTCGCTCCTACAGCTACCCTTTAGTACCGTGTATCTACCAAAGCCACTATGACCCGAACTTCATAATGGGCCATCGTTCTTATCTGTATTGGGAGCATGCGCTGACAAACTTTTAGCTTTTATAAAATAACGAAGGTCTGGGGTTCATGGGCTCTTGCTCTATTATAATAATATCTTGTTTAGCTATCACAAGTCTATTTGGGCTCGTATATAGTTACTTGCTGCTACGGAACCCTTCATGGGCGAGTTCGACTCGCACTTGGCCGGTTTTATATATATTTAAAAATGTAATTTCATGGTAGTTTAAATGAATAAAGGATAAATAATAATAATAATGATATATTTATACAAGATCATTGCGGATGCATACGTAAGTTAGTAGGTGCCTTTTAGACATCATTAAGTATTCATCAAGTTCCAGCGCCTTTCTGCGTCTTTTTGTATACATACCTATTCATTTTTACTCGATTGATCTATATTATATAATGGTCGATGCTCAGGCCTATACTTTATTTTACTTGCAGCAGAAGCGAATCAAGGTAAAAATGTAGTACCTATTTATTCTTTCGTCGGAGATTGTATATATTTCTACATACATAAACAACTCACAACAAAATACCAGCTGTGCCCGCGACTTCGTCCGCGTGGTTTTAAGATTTATAAGGTTTTAATTTTTTTTCTCGGCACTCTAATTTCTTTTCCAAAAATAGCCTAAGTTACTCATTGTTACATCAGCTACCTGCCAGTGAAACGCCTGTCAAAATCGGTCCAGCCATTTCCGAGATTAGCCGGAACAAACAGACTGACAGATAAAAATTGATAAAATTTTATAGTATAGGTACCAGGGCTCGAAAACGTTATTTAAAATAACGGTTTTAATTCGTTCGGAACAGTTCATTGCAAGGACTTTTCTTGGGAACGAAACGAAATGAGAACGTTTTGAAAACCCAAATAAAACGGTTAAATCCACACAGCAGTAGGTACCGCGCGCATGCAGCGCGTCCGCGTCGACATGAATGAACTTGTTTTTGTCAAACCGCAGTGCCGCTTGGCTATTTTTGTATAATTATTTGTTCTATCTCAGGAAGGAAAGCGGGTGAACAATAATAGTAGGTAGTACGAACTATTAGGTAATCGGTGGTAGTACCTATAGATGTTCTATTTTACGAAGGCGGTTTTGCTTTGGTTGTAGTTAAACGTATATTTACACACTGCTTTCGTGTGCGTAAAGGCTGAAGTGGTCAGTTGGGCCCGTGCCGCGGTCCGGATCACTAGTGTACAATGCATTCGCGCCAAAATCTAAAAAGAACTACCGTCAGCATGGTAAATTCGTTAAGTCGATTTTATGTCTATCGCTCTAGCGACGGACGTAAAAACTACACAACGGATTTTGGTGCGGTTATATAATTTTTTAGTTTTTTACTAATAATTTAATAAATAATTGTTTTGACTTCTGACTGTTGGCTTCACATGCGATACGAAATGTAAATCTAACAAGTATCTAACTTTATTTAGGTAGGAACCTACGATAAGCGACGTTGCCAAATGGGCATTATTTTCATAAAATTTCGAAACATAATAATATAGAAAGAGACAAAATTCGCTTTGATATTGCCGCCTACAGGAATCACCATCATTTTGAGGCGCTGGTCTTTTAAAATAATCGTAATATTTAATTAATTTAAACATCTGATAAAAAGGCCTCCTTGTTTTTACGATTAATTTGTGCCCTCAGACTAGAAGAATAATTCTTCTAGTCTGAGTTTGTGCCGTAAATATTTTTTTTATTATTAACAATGATGAAATCATAACAAAGACATAGGTAAGTACTAAGTATTTTTTATTCCAATAAACGTCTGAATAGAGAATTTCATTCTTTTTAAAGTTGGTTAAAATCTTCTTGGTTCACCAAAATTCAAAGTTCGCTAGTTAACAAGGTACGTTCTTCAATCTGCCTGCACCAGAGTCTCGTCCGTCATAATCAGTACCGGCTAGCTCAGGTGAGGTTGACTCGAGCCCCGAAAATATTGGAGACACCCAACCTCGTGAATCTTATAATGCGTGTCATGTAATAAGTAGGTACATATTATCACCTCAGATTCATCAGGAGGAGCAGGGGGTTTCGTGGTACCAGAATCTAGACGCGATGACTCCGCAAAAAGAGAGGCAAATAAATTTGCTTTCTCCTCAGCAGAGTGGGCCAGCGACCCGTCGGGTTTCAGCAGTGGAGGTAGTGAGGGACGGCAGAAATTAGTCTCAACCGTCTTGGCCAGGGACCAAAACGCTTTACTGCCCGCTGGGTATGATGCGAGTTTGCTCCCTATTCGGCCAATATGGTCATAACGAGCCTTACGCAGTCTTTTTGCAGGCCTTGGCAGTTCTATTGAAGGCCTTCTTCCTCTTGGATACATCCCCAGACTTGCGGTTACGAGCATCGACCCAAGCAAGGTAAGCCGCGTGTTTTTGCGCTTCGGCGCGACCACACTCGGCACCAAACCAAGGCCGCGCTACGCCAGACATTGTGACGTCAGAGAATCGAATGTAATACTCCATTCCCCGCCGCACAACATCCGCTACGGCGTCCGCGCAAACAAATGGATCAGCAGAGGCGAAGCAAGTAGGCCGCCAAGGGTAGGATGCGAAGAAGGACCGCATCTCATCCCAATCTGCTGACCTGTACCGCCATATCCTTCGAGAGCCCTTAGGGCTAGCATCGTGTGGGGGAGTAGACGGATACAGATTTCACCAGACAGTGGTCGGAACTTCCCAGAGGGGAAGATACCGACACGGAGTATCGGTCTGGATCCGTTGTCAGTAGAAGGTCCAAGCAATTAGCTGTGTGCGTATCAACATCTGGTACCCTCGTTGCCTCCTGATGAATGTGAGGCCCGTATGGTGGATGTTAGCATCCGTCAGAAGGAGGTGCGTAAAGTGCTGAGCGGTCTGGACGTGAATAAGGCCAGTGGGCCCGACGGGATTCCAGCAATAGTGCTGAAAAAATGTGCGCCTGAATTGTCTCATGTCTTGACACGCCTATTTCGTCTCTCTTATGAGGCCGGTCAAGTGCCGAAGGGTTGGAAGCAGGCAAATGTGCAACCTGTGCCCAAAAAGGGCAGTAGGGCTGACCCTGTCAACTATAGACCCATATCGGTAACGTCCATACTTTGCAAAACTATGGAACGTGTGCTGAACCATAAGCTCCTGGCATATCTGGAAACGAATGAACTCCTCAGTGATCGGCAATATGGGTTCCGCCAGAACCGTTCCACTGGGGATCTTCTTGTGTATGCTACTCACATCTGGAGTGAGGCCATCGAGAAACACGGAGAGGCATTCGCTGTCTCCCTTGACATCTCGAAGGCCTTTGACAGGGTCTGGCACGAAAGCCTAATCAACAAGCTTCCAGCGTACGGCCTGCCTGCTGGCTTGTGTGCCTGGATTACCGACTTCCTGAAAAACCGGTCAATCCGAGTGGTCATTGACGGCTGCTCGTCGGAACAACTGCCAATAAACGCAGGGGTCCCTCAGGGGTCGGTTCTCTCTGCCACACTTTTCCTGCTGCACATTAACGATCTGCTCAAGCCCGGTATTTTTGGGTACGCAGACGACAGCACAGTGGTTGAGAGGTACGAGTCCGGCCCGCAGGCCAGCATGGCACAAACCCGGTCTCTTCGAGAGGCTATGGTTGAGCGTTTGGACTTGTCCTTGAAGGCTGTCTCCGATTGGGGAGACGCTAACTTGGTCAACTTCAACGCGAAAAAGACCCAGGCGTGTCTATTCTCCGCTAAGCGGAGCCAATTCCAGCCAAACCCTACTTTCCGAGGTGTACCAGTGCCGATAACCGACCACCTTGAGCTTCTTGGCGTGAATCTCACTCCTACCCTCAACTTTGGTCCATACATTGAGACAAAGGCTCAAGTAGCTGCCAAAAAGCTGGGTATTATTTCAAAGGTGCGGCAATATTTCACACCGGAACAGCTGCTCAACCTTTACAAAGCGCAAGTTCGATCGTGTATGGAGTATTGCTCGCACCATCAGCTAAATGTGTATGTGTGTGTAGACTCTCATGGTTTGTACATATGGTTTCATTGTTTAATTATTTTTTTACATTAATTTTGTTAGAAAATGTAGTTTTTTTCTAATCAAGGAATTTAATTAAATTTTTAATTTAGTTCAACTTCTATGGACTAGGATGCATTGAGGTGTCAGTAATTGCCTATGTCTGAGACCCTTACTGTATATAACAATTACACCCACACAACTCTCCCTTTAACCTATTCCTTAATAATTTCAAAAAGAGGCCGAACAGACGAGTGCTCAGGTAAAATACCTCTCCCGTTTGACTACTAGGGCAAGGCGGCTTCAGCAGGCTTTCAACTCTCAAATCTCAACGCCCTCCGCTGTCGATCCATCCATCATCAATAATTCAAACAGTAGTAAAAAATCAAAACATTTAATGTAATAGTTGCTACTCAACTGAAGTTAAATGATCCATGTTTAATAATCCTTTTTCTACTCTCACACATCAAAGCCGCATGGCCGCGATCCCGCGAATGAATGACCGAAGAATAATATTTTTTGTTCTATACATATAAACTATCGAGGAAATGGGAAAAACCGGTTAAAAACGTTTTAAGGATCAAAAACAAAAAAAATCATAACGCTCTTATAAAACGTATCGCATAGCGTTCCGTTCCGAACGAAACCAAAACATAACGTTCCGTAGGCATTTAAGGCGATAACGTTTCGAAAAATATAACGTTTTTCGAGCCCTGATAGGTACCTATATATAATTATTATGTACCATGTATAAATTCAAATTGCCTGTTCAGTATTAAAGTGCTTGTGAAATCAGTACGTAGGTACTGCACCATTTAAGACAAATTGTGAATTGCAATATTAGTTTTCGAAGTAAACAAAAGAAATAAAAGTTTTAGTTTTTACGTTGCCAAAAGCATGTGAAGTAATAATTCTAATAATAATTGGATTGTTTCGTTTCAATTCTCTGACGAGGTGATAACCCTTACACACGAGTTGGCGGGGAAGACCTATATTCAGATTAAAAGCCGAGATTTACCTATTTAATTTGTAGGATATTAAAACGGCGGCTTTCTTCAAGATCCAAGGAGTGCAACTTCTGGGCGTAGTAGGTAGTTATTCTGTGGTTTTAGTGCCAATCACTACATCCAAAATTATGGTTCCTAACCTCTTTCGAGTCCAAACACCTAGCCACCCAAATTACAGCACTTAAAATAAAGATCGCTGAAGAAATCCAAGTGTTCGAGCATTTTGAAATCAAAAAAGCATAACTTCACACAGGTTTCAAAAGCCTAATCGACAGACCTAATAAAATACTTCAGGATAAGAGAAGACTACATAAAAAATCGATTGTAACACGTCGCGGTTGAAAAAAACATAAAGCTCTTGTCAGTTCATATATGTTAAAATATTGATTTCATTAACCTTACTTATAAAATACGAGTACTCTTCGTGGTTTAAGACAAATTGGTTATTATAAACTTAATACAATACGGTACAATGGTCTGTGGCGAAACGTAACGTTGATATTAGGCGTCCAAAAAGGGCTCAGAGCTGAGATTTATGTACTGTACAGGAGAAGAAATCGCTGCTGGCACCAACTCAAGAAGCATTGACTCGATCCATTAGTTTTCGAGTTACTTACATACCTACGCATGTAAGTAACTCGAAAACTAATGGATCGAGTGAAATGTCACCCCATGATTCAGTTGCGGACTATGAAGTTCAGGGCTTTGTTATACAAATCTGTAAAGTAAAGATCTCGGATGGGTACCCCTAGAATATTAAAATATTTTTTTTTTCAGTGTCTTTTATACGAGACACAAATCCGTTCCGGGGTGGAATACTGTTCTCATCTCTGGGATGGCACTGCACAGTACCTACTTATTAGATGCTCTCGACAGGTTGCAGCGACGTGCAGTCCGCGTTATTGGGAGTTCATAAGTCACGAACACCCTCGAGCCTCTACAGCTACGTAGAGATATCGCGTCTTTGGCAGTTTTTTACCTGCTCTACCATGGCGAGTGTTCCGATGAGCTCTTCCAATTAATCCCACCCTCTCCTTTCCTACACAGAACTACACGTGCCAGACTGAGGTATCAGCCTCACATGGTGGAATCAAGAACCAAGCGGTTCGGTGTCTCTTTTATTTGCCGCACCATAAAGACTTGGAATTCTTTGCCAGCGCATGTGTTTCCTTCCTCCTATAGTCCTAGGGCCTTTAAACGGGGCGTGAAAAAGCATTTGATGAGGCCGTCAAGCTGAGGGCCGCCACTGTAGCACTACCGGTGTATGTGATGGTGACCCCAGTCCTGAGACTTTGTCTTTAGCTTACCATCAGGCGAGGTAAAGTCATTTTGACGTGTCCTATAAAAAAAATACCTACCTATATTAATATTGTAGAAGTGGTCCCGCGTAGAGGAAATAAATAAGGTTGTCTTAAATATAAGTAGGTACTTAGATTTTACCAACTTGCTACAACGCAACGGTTTAAATTTAAGATCAATAAAATATTTTTAGACCAATATTAACATTATATTTTATTAATGAAATGATGGAAACCGATTCACTACATAACCGATTAAGTACATTTAGTACAAATCCCTTTTAGGTCTTTCGATTATCTTGTTACAGGTTGTATAAAAAAGTCCTGAAACAATAACCCATTTAAGTAGGTATTATTTTATGGTTTATTCCGCAGTGCTTGTTTGTAATGTAGAAAAGTACAATTTCCGACAATATTAGATCTATGTATGGCAATGCGAATATGGCTATAATTTAAAAGCGCGGCACAATAATTTTTAATGTTTTTTAAAGTTTATGTTATATGTTTTTTTTATATATTTTATAGGGCAAGTGACCTTGGTGACAAAAAGAAACAAGGCAGTGATCTTGATGGCAAGAAGGAACGGGCACAACTAATGAGTGAAATGAAATTTATATATAAACTTTTAAGTGAAGATAGTAGTGTAGAATTTGGACAAATTAATTTTTATAAAAATACGTAATGGTAAGATGATCCAGAAAACTAGAGTGTATAGTTTTGAGTTAGGTAAGTTAATGTTTGCTGCGAATATATTGATCATTTTTACCTAAGTCTAGTTTACGTAGTTATCTTCTAAATTTACGAGTAGTGTTAATTGCCACATCTATGCGATATGGTCATTTGTATATATTGAAATGTAATTCACAGCAAAAGAAGTTTGTTTACCTGCGAAGTAGCCTGATGCTTATCTACCTAACAACATACCTGAATAACGTGCAAATACAAAAGCTAATGTAATTACAGTACCTACCTATTATTGTTGAACAAACGACTCATTTCATCAATTTGTGAATTAGGTACATTCATACATATTCATGTATGTTACGAATTCGATTCGAATGTAGAATTCGAATCTTTCATTTGAAAGTTTCGAATTCTACATTCGAATTTGAAAGTTTTGAAAGTTTTCTATCATGGCTACGTGTGGCAAGTGGTCAAGATAAACACTGTTAATGATACTTTTTTATACTATAGTCACAACATTAACAAATTCGCGGGCGATGCCAAGTTAGTCTACGTTATTTTTTATGCAAGCTTGAAGTCGCTTTTACTTACGTGATGCGTAGCACGACTGACGCCGACGTTAGTCCATGCAACAAAGCAAAAATGTAGCGCATAGCTTTATAAAAAGACAGATAAAACATCGGGCGCGCTTTTTGTGGCAGTTAATACTGCTATCAGCAAGTGTTGACTAAAAGGGTGTACCCACATTTATCGACGCGGAATCGGCTTAAGCCGAGTGCGTATCACCACACTACTCGGCTTATCGCCGTTTAGCTGCTGCGACGGCTGTTGACATGCGATCGGCAGTCGATTACTCCGAACAGCCGTCACGACAGCTGTTCACTTACGTTCGGCAGTCGACTCCTCCGAATAGCCGTCGCGACGAATGTTCACATACGTTCGGCAGTCGACAGTCGTGGTTTTGTTATGACCCCGAAAATATCCACAAATGCTTTCATCGCAGATGTTCAATCGTTTATTAAAAAATTTCGTCACGGCACAACAACTGACTGACACTGTTGACGGACTGCAATCGCGAGCGCCTGTGTCACCACCACCGGTACTCGGCCGTCTCCGGCGCCGTTCGGCTGACGTCGGAGATGAAGGCATGCGAGCGGATGATTCAACTGCCGTTCGACCGCGTTCGACCGTCTCCAGCGCTGTTCGGCAGCAGTCGGAAACGTTCCGCTGGATTCAGCGCCGAACGGATGCGATCAGCTAATCGACAAACGGCTCGTTTCGCCGTCGGCCGGTGTCGCGTCGCGTCGGCCGTGCCGAGCCGATGCGAAAGCTATTAGTAACACCCTTATTCCGTCGATATAAAGACTTTTTTGACCGGCGTTAGCCGATTCCGCGTCGATAAATGTGGGTACACCCTAACTTACGTACATTTTTGATAAAATAATCCTTATGTACCCAGTCTTTACCATTGAAGATCAACTCTTCATTGGTCTTCAATGATATAGATATAGTAAATTATCTGCCGACCGTTCCAGACACTAAACCTACACGTAGTATCCACAGACTCAGTTTCAAACCCCTCATTTAAATACTCAATTGTTCGTTTTTACGCTTATTTTATAATTTGGCATTTTTATCGTAAACATCAAAGCAATGGTTACAGTGCCCGCATCGCCACTACCAGCAGCACTTAATTTGTTATCGGGATACTTAGATAATTATCTGTTTACGCGTTATTCCCGTTTTGGTATCTTTTTAATAATACCTACCTATAATAATAAAATATTTTTGATACTATTATACATTTATTAACTTTGCAAAATCTGGTTTTGGTGTCATAAATATTTTTATACAATGTGAAATTTGCTACTGGCTAATTTTATTGGTAGGACTATGAAAATAGGTATTATGGAGTTATAAGTCGAGATAATTGTAAATAGGTATGTAAAATATACTTAATTATTTCTTTAAAATTAATTAAAATTAAATAATTAAATATATTAATTTGATATTTTTTTAGATGTGTCACTTGTCTGATTTCTAATACCATCTAATACTATCACCATTGTATTCTGTATTTTCTAGTTAACAATTTAAGAAAATTGCAGGTGAACACCTAAACGGGAATAGTTACCATTATACGTCGATATAGTCAGAATCAGAAGCAGATAATCATTTTCAAAGTTGAAAATTAGTTTTTGAGCCAGATAAAGTACCTATATTAATTTCCTACTTCCATAAATATTCCTTAATCATATCATTATGACCATATTACTATATAATTAACAATTTACCTGTAGATTTTTTATTTTTCATATCTGAAAATTATTCATCTATTTATGATGCTGACTGTACGTGCAGATAATATTTCTATGCGTTTGAAGTGCGTTGGCAGCAGCGAGGCGATATCTGTATCACTACAGGTAGCAATAATTACCATAAAGATGTTATTTAAGTACTAAGCGCTACATGTTGCCTAGGAAGTACAAAGAGTTGGGCAACTCATCACTGGAAGGAAATTCTTCCTGTACTAAGTAACAATAGAATGTTAGCTATAAGATGTTATAGACAAACTTGCTATGATAGGAAGTGATTGTGAAGAATGAGTTAACATTTACAGAAGGGCGTATATTTATTGCGGCTGGTTCCTGGTTTCAGAGTTTTTTCACGGGAAAATGTGATTCGCAAATTTTAGGTAGTGGTTCCTTTACGGTATTCATGCTCGAAACCTGGCGGGGAACTTAATGCGAACTCTAAACTGCAAATAATAAAATCTTTGGATTTTTATTATTTGCAAACAAATTTATATTCTTGATGCAATAAATGTACAATAGCCGTGCGCCAGTGTACATTTATTTAGCATTAAATAAATAAAGCAATAAATAACTAAATATACTGAAACAAAATACATATAATTCACCATTAGTGCTTTTCTTAAAATGTTTAGGTGTATATTAAGAGAAGAGCAATCGATATATTTAAATAGTAAAACGCTAGTTGTGATATAATTCCTTTTCCCCAAATAATGTTTTTGTAAACTACAATTTTCGTGCATATTATTTCTATATCCACTTAACAGGTCCACTTTTAAAGTCATGAAACACTCACAGAGCATAGTACAAGAAATGAAATAATTATTATACGTGGATGGTGGATTATACCTACATAAAACAATTTTGAAATAAACTAGGTATGTATCGTGTGTAAACACAGCATAACTATAATAATAAGAGACTAATTCTAGTGGTATTACTGACATAAGTGCTTCCGGTTTTAAATGAGGGAAACTTTATCTAATTGGCCCTTAGAACTTTTGTTCATAACGAGATTCATAAGTACCTGCAAAGTGCATTCACTCATTATTAGCCTACATTATACCTATACATTAATAAGTAAAGCAATAACATTTGAAGTATAAGATTACTAAATAAGCATACCGAATAAATCAAATAGTTTTTGTAGTTTTATACGAATGTGATATTCAAATTTGTTTTCTATATATTTAAAGATTTGACACCATAAAATAATATTATTTCTGAATATTTTAATCAGAGATGTAATGAATAAAAAATAGTAAATTGGTGTGCTTTACCTATACAGGTAAATATATAGGTTTTTACCATTACATAGGTAAAGCACACCAATCAGGCAACTGAATAAATAGCGTATGTATTCTAAAAAAAGGTGACTTGACATTATCTAGTACAACGTGTAGGTACTTGTAGTTTATAATAATTGTTTGTTGATTGTATTACAAAATATATAAATTTGTAGACGGTCGAAGAAACAATATGCCAATTCATGATCAACAATGTTCGAATGTCACTAGGCCCGGCGCTGATTGTGACTTTTTGTCACCGATACTTAGGCACTGTTACAGTACCATGGCTATTCATGTGCTGTTACTATCACCTACGATGCACTCACTGAATCTGTTCTTGGGTAAGAAATCGCATTCATTTTTGTATGGACTTCAACGAGGTTGCCGTGATTTGACAGTCACATCACTCTGGTCTTGCCTGCCACTGCAACTATTTGTCACCGTATTATCATGTCAGCATAATGAGCGCACTCAGTACCTATAGTTTTAATTGCACTTGACTGTGACAAAAAGTTACGTTGACAAAATATCACAATTAGCGCCGGGCCTAAGCACAAAACACTGAAAATGGGCGCAGGTCGGTTCCGTGTTGGTTTGCCATTCGTAGTCGTTTTCACACGATCATCGCATCTGAAGCTCTAGATGTAAGTAATCGAATATGGCGATGAATGACAAACCGACACGCACTCGCACCGTGTCCGCTATCAGTGTATTTTGCGTATTATATGTGTATTCAATGACAATTCACGTGAATAATCATGTCTTTAACAAGTACAATGAATAGCTCCTTATTATTATGAATTAAGTAACTATGGTAATATTACGGCAATATCATAAAATTGTAATACTAATAGGTAGAAGTAAGTATTACATGGTACGCACACTGGGTGACAAGCGACAGCGACAGCTCGGCGTCTAGACGCGACGACAGGCTGCGGCTGAGAATTTCATATATATTGTGCAAAGCTAACACTTGGCGTCAGAGACGCCGAGTCGCGAAGTCGCCGCGTCTCGTAGCGCTATGAAATTGTCGGCCGCAGACTGTCGTCGCGTCTCGTCTAGACGCCGAGCTGTCGCTGTCGCCTGTCGTTAAGTGTGCGCCTAGGGTTAAGGAACCAGCTCGTGTCAATCCAGGCGCCCGATTCAGTATGTCACGTTATCAAAATGCACTCGATTTGAAGGAAAAAAATGACTTCATGTTATTTAATGTGATCTGTCAAAATAAAATTTACCCACGACGACCCACGCTTTCGTGAGGTAAAACCTTTATTTTTACCGTAGACAGAGAATTCTCTGTCTACGATTTTTACCTATATTATAAGTTTTCATAAGCTTTGAAATCACATGTTTTAAAAACGTAATTTTACTGAATCAGACCCCAGTTCGTTGTTTGTTCGATACTTGTCTATTCTAGACAAGAAATTGTCTCAGCGTGTCGTAAATTGGAGGCAAATACCTCATAACACTAATAGCGTCAATAGGTAGGTACGGTTAATTCTAAATATGCCTACAATATAATTATACATAAAATGTAAACAGTGCAATAAAATTAATTACATATTTTCTAAAATGTAAAGTTTCAATTTGATTAAATGTTCAACGTTTTAAAATGACTAATTGTTATTTCAAGAAAATATACTACATTTCGTCATGTTGTGTCAAATTAAAAAAAAAGAATGCAAAAAAAATATTTATAGGCGTTAAAAAGGGTTCGTTTAGTGACAGAATAGATAATACCTGAACCTGTGACACCGTGTGACAGTTTAAAATTTTGTAATAATGGCATTATAATAATTTTAGATAGGTAACCTACCGATTTTTTGTTTACAATAATTTGTACCAAGCTCTGACTAGAGAATGGTCATTGATCTTAAATTAAAATGAGGAGACATATATTATTATGTTAACACAATACCTACTATCGCCAAGTTAAAATCACATGGCCAACTCTTTTTATTACATTTAGGTATAAGATCATTGGGTACAGCAGTGTACAAAATTTAGCCGCACTCAGATTTGCAGCCACAGTTATCTATATTATATAAATATAGTTTAAGTATAATAAACTGTTTTAATTTTGTAAAGTAGAAATTAATTTTTAGAGATAAATTTCCTTTAACCATTAAGAGTTAGTTTTAAGTATTTATAGATTCGACAGTAGGTAAATTAGTTTGTGTATGGCTACTCTAGTCTTAAAATTAAACCTTAACGCTATCTGGTTTATATTTGAGTTGCAGTAGGTGCCACAGAACAGGGAACAGTACAGAAATATTGAGGACCGAGGCACGCAGACTGGATCTTTGTGCGCGTGCTCACAGTTGGATAGAGACCACCTGCACGGACAAATATGAAATATCGCTGCTTGCCTAAGATGTGCGATAACTGCTCCTCGGAATCTAAGATGCCGCATCATCGCGTCGATAAGTTTAAACATAATATGAACATAGGTACTGATCATTATGTGATTTAAATGTGTTAAATAGGAAATATATAAGTTTTGATCTTTGCGAACATGTGAACATTGCGTGCTACTTAAGACTACATACAGTAGATACTCATTACGAAACGTTTAAATTTGCAAATTCTTTCTTCTCTCTCTTGTAAATTCTCTGCAAAAGTCAAAGTCAAAGTCAAAATGCATGCATGTAGGTATATTTTTATAGGCGATTCACGAAATGTATACAAATACTAACTTTTTGATAAGTGATGCATTTAGAATGATCAAAATGGCATTTTGTGTATAGTTGATTAGGTACTAGTAAATGTGACGAATGAGTAAGTATAGATTTTTGTATAGGTAATATGAATTATATTGAAGGGAGTGTAACTGGTGGTTCGGTTAGCAACTAAGTGGTTCCATACAATTGAGCTTGATGGAACATCTAGCTATTCCCTGTTTTGTGATAAGTACCTACCTTCTAAAAAAAAAATTCTATACAGTTTTATTTTGAGTTCATTACTCTTAAGTACCTATATATACCAAACTGTTTTCATACTAAATAACCAAATTTGTTTCTTATTCCGTTTCGATGTTGTTTATTTTATTATTCCTTTGTAATATTACTATTAGATATATAAAGGAATTGAATTGAATCTATCAGTTTTTGGTTATTCTATACTGTTTCTATATCTATTTATATGTCTATATATTACAATATATATTGGTAAAATTATGTAATTTCTGTTATTGACTGTTGATTAGGCGAATTACGAATGTTAATCACTCTATTTAATCTTGTGTGAATTTCAGGTTCTTACATTTCCACATTTCTTTAATTGTGCAAGATTTTTTCAGAAACCAGACGCCACGGCCAGATTTTATGACATGAGTACTGCCTAGTATATTTTGTCTATTGTATCCAGTTACGGTCAGTATATAATGTAGTGGAACATTTTAACCTAGGTATTTCAAATTCTTCATGAAGTGGTTGTTTGTTTTACACAGGGTAAAACAAACAGGCTCAAACATCTTTCTACATCTTTAAACTACTTTAAGTTTAATGACGTTTTTGGTTTTGAAATTCACAAACTTACCGCACACGATGTTCTATATTCAAATTAACTTTATCCTCTAGAGGATAAAAACTTTAAAAACTACTTTAGCACGCTGATATCGAAGAGTAAAAAAAAGTACTCCTTCCGAAGTGGTGGGATGAACTTATATTTATAAACATGCATGAAGTCAATGTTGTGGAGATCATCTAATCTTCAACCGAATGTTCATCCATTCGGCATAAGATGATCATTATTAACACTTTCTAACTGGGAACTGAACGACTAATGATCTTCTAAGTACTTATTTTTTACATGTGTGATTGTAAACATTGTGGAATGACATTCCACTGTAATCAGATGATCTATACACTTAAATTACGCAAAGCAATATTTTTAGTCCACACAGCAATTAGCTAGATTCTGCAGTTTACGCTTCTTCCTCGTAGTCAAACTTACTGTCCAGATTATGTAACGAAGATTATAAGAAGTAGGCGAATCAATTTATATTGTTGAATAAAGAAATGTTTTATATTTTCATGTTAGGAAAAATATGGTTAAATTTCGTCTTAAAAAGTGTTTCGAAGTGACAATGCTGAAGCTGATTAAAAAGAAATAGTCGAAGTGCATTAGGACGTACTCCATGGCAGTGATATCAATGGCAGCATTACCCGGAACGGTAAGGTAAAGAAAAATATTAAATGGATCAATTTTAATAACATAGATATTAAACGGGCGCTTATTATACGGGAGCTGGCACCCATGGCGGTTTACTTTACATGTAGGTAGGTAAATCCAGAACTAATTCTCTGCATCATTCATAAGTCTCCCAGACAGGGGATCCCGCTAGGTGTAGACACGTGGTACCTATACCTATATATTGATAAAGTGTAAGATGGTAACCCCACATGGTTACTTATCAATTTATCTTATTTGTTATTTTATTTATAAGTAAGTAGGTACCCATTTCAATAAATTGTCCTTACATCTGCGTCTGTCACATCATGCCTACAATCATTTAGTAAATGGAAAAATAATATAAACATACAAATAATGATACAACAGCACAGTTTATATTATCATACGAACGTATATTATATATATATCTTATGAATCAGTGGTGGTCAAATTTCGCGAATATTTATATAGGTATTCATTTTGCAACCAAGATAAAAATAGGTAATTAACTGAATCTATAGGGTTTGCTTTCGATAAATAGCACGTTTAGTGCTGAGATCTTATAAAAGCGAATAGCTCTACCCTCTTAACTTGGCACAGCTGAGCGCTTGAGTGCCAAAATTAGAAACATCTTGATTTGTCAAGTTACGAGTGCATAGCTATAACATGCTGCCAAAGCGAATAAAGATTGCCACTTATGATACCTACTACTACTGATACGTAGATACCTACAACTTATTTAGTTGGGTGGGTGTAGCGTAGGTACCTACCTATTAACTTTTCCAATGCCGCTATCGACCATGTTATGGCATGTCATATCATATAACTATTAATTCTCACACTCCAATCATTTACAATATGACCACTTGGTGTCGTTTCATTGATTATTGCATAATTGAAATATGTATACTATTTCTATTTTTATCCACTAAAATACTCATGGTTCAATACTTCAGCAAAATCACTTTTAGCAAGAATAATTTATAAGACATTGAATAATACTTATCAAGGGACCGCACTTCGGCTTTGAGTTAATGATTTCATTTGTTACCCACATACCTACTTAATATCCAATCCATCATCAACATTACCATTTTAATGCCTTAGCTATGTAATAAAAATTGTATACTTATAATTATAAGACGCCTAATTTTATAAAGAAATGTTATACAATTTAAGTGCGATTTTGCTGTGGCTGTTATTTTGCTGGCCTGCCAATAAGTGTCAGGGCTTAGAAGGTTGATTCTAACCCAAGTCGTACAGGTATGGTATATCTACTGGATGGAGCTAATAAATATTTGTTATATTTAGCTATCGATTCACAAAAAATTACAGTAAACATACCCTACCTACTTTGTAAAATCAGCTAAGCAAACTGTAACTTATACTTAAAAATAATACCGCGTCACTGGTCATACCGCTAATACTTGTTCTGGCGTTCTTGAGGGATCTTGCGGCTGCAGGTTCCGGTTCTGGTGCTGGATGCCACGCGACTTATGAGTAATGACTAATAATAAACTGCGACAACCTACCGCGAGAGTTTAATGATATTGCTTGACCAAACCATTTATAAAGATGGCATCAGGATAAGAGAGCCAAGCTAGTATTTGTTGTCCATTAAAGTTGCGTCCATGCAATGGAATTCGGAATATAATTACTATATCAAACGATACCTACAATTTTATTTTCCTTAGAAAAAACGTTCTTTCTAATTTAGTTTATGATTTTATCACGTATTAATAGGTATAAGTAAGTGTGGACATCATCTTGACATGTCAAGCGGGCCTCCAATAATTTAGCGGCTTGCAATAGTGTCAACATAATCAAGATTGGCATTTGTTTTTATTGTGTTTGAAACACCGATTCTATTGTTTTATAAACTAGGCAACCTTTTCAACGTCAAAACTAATTTTGAAATAGGAATAGAAATGGTTTAGTTTATGAAGTCAGTACCTACCATTGTAGGAAATAATGATAATATATTACATGCCTTATTTATAAGACAGCGACGCGGTTGTATTGTTCTTAATTATTTATATACTTATATATAATATATAATACTTTTGAAACGTCGAAATATTTATGTTTTACCACTTACCTACTTAGGTAGGTACTGGCATATCCAGTGTCAATAGTAAATGTATCATTCATTCACTTTTGAAGCTGATTGTACCTATGTACCGAGTTTTATTTTAGAGAATTCAAGAACTGTTCTTAATAAAATTTTCAGTAACACTTTCAAAACAAATCACATAAATTGGTAAACGAAGTAGGTAGGTAGGTATGTACAGATATGTACTTACTTACATTAAGTTTAAGCCCGGACAAGTGTAAGTACCTACCATGTGCTTTTATCTCTTTCACATCAAGTTATAGTTACCTATATACAGTGGCGGCCTTAGCCATTGCGAGGCCCCGGCGGCAGGTCTTTGCGAGGCTCTTTATCCTACGGAAAAGTACCTTTTTTCCATGGGGAAATCCTCATGGATACCCACCCCTTTTCTTTTGTTTTTTATCAAGCGTAAATCCCCATGGATAACACCCCCGTCGGACATCGGGGGTGGTTATGTCGGGATCGAACCGACTAAAACCGCACGCCGTCTCGGCTCTTAATTACCGGGGTGTAAGTTTACCCAATAGGCATATCCCTAGCACCCCAGCTGACCCCGGGTCATCTACGGTTTTAAGATGGCCCCTCGACCCCCCCGAAGGGGGGTGGGGCGGGCATCGCGCCACTTCGTCGACGGTGGGGTGTAGGGTGACAGGCGGCCGTCCTGTCACCCAACCGTCGGCGCGCGGACAATCAGCTCGCCCGCTCGCTCCCCACTGTGCCCTCTGCTAGTCAAAGGGACACGTGGAGGGCCTCCGGTGGCTCTAGAGGGCCACTCCCATCCCGGCCGGATTAGCCGCAGGCAGCAGCGGCTCCCGTGGCGAGTGATAGGCGCTGCTCGCCTCCCTTGCCTGTGTGCACCGCGTGAAGGTTCCGGCCCGTACTCTTCGGCCTGCATCCTAGATACCCACCCCGCGGCGGCCGCGGCCAGTGGGGCAGGCTATGTCGGACTCTTACTGACTAAAACCGCACGGTGTCTAGGGTCTTCTGACGCCAGGGTGTAAGGTGGCCCATAGAGCATTTTCCTCGCAACCAATCGCAACCTAGACTAAGGCAATTGTTGTAAATAGACCAAAAAAAAACAGCCCGCTGAGTTTCTTGCCGGAGTCTTCTCAGGTCTGGGCAGCGTTTCGAACCGGTGGTGGTACATTTGCTTCTAGTTTTAAATCTTTATAATTTTGACGTTTTGTAAGTGCCGCTTAAAATGGTCTACGACGAAGGTCCTTCGAACTCCGACACCTGTGGCGCCTGTGCCCGTCGCCGCCCGGGAGAGCTCTGTGCAGCCTCTCACGGACCCCGTCCGCCGCCTCCTTCTCGAGCATCACTTGCTCGCAGAAGAAGGCGGTGGCCGACCTCGCATCCGCGCTCTGCACCATCGCTGCGAACAATACCGGCAGTGTGAGGACTCCCACCCCGAAGGTTGCCAGAAGGGCAGTGTGAGGCGCGCTCGGCACCTCACACGCCGGGCACTCGGGCAGCGTGTGCACCCTTGAGTCTTCGGCTGCATCGCAGTGATGCCACTCAGGCGTCGACTCCTTCCCGATCAGACACTAGTGATCCCTGACCCGAAGCACCCCTTATCAGAGATCACCTGCGGCAGTCGCTACGAGAGGCCCCCGTGAGGTCTGTCCAGCCAGTCCTCCATGACGGGTCTTACCACATGATACATGATACACGTGAATCGCGGGTTTTCATAATGTCACTCCTAAGGGGAGTCATTCACAGTCGGGTCTGGTAGGGGACTGCACAATCGAGTTATTTATATTCACGAATTTATGCCCGGGCGAAGACGGGTCCCGGGCCGCTAGTTTAATATAATACTATACTAGCACCGATTACCTAATAGTTCATACTAGTCCCGAGTGTGATGCGTTTAATAAACTGATTTTTAAGTACTTCTAGGCGCGACGATATTCAATTACTACAAAATGAATTTAATTTATGATTTGAATTAATTAGTTAACTAACTTTTATTTGTTATGTTATAAACTTAATAAATAATTGACAATCAAATTCAAAAGTTTCAAAAAAAATCTGTTTTTTTTTATTAGCTTGACGCGAGGCCCCGGGCGATTGCCCGGTTCGCCCCCCCCCCCCCCCCTAAGGCCGCCACTGCCTATTATCATTATATTTTAAGTAAGAGGTATAATTAAAACTTCCGAGTAGGTACACTTTCGGTTTACGTAGGTTATAAGATTCAGGCACCACGGTAAATTATTATTTTTTTATAGACCTTACGTGCTGTTCTTGTTGATGTGACAATTTTAGAGTTATATAGGTATTAGGCTGACGGCACACTGTCATTATATAGTAATAATATCTAATGAATATGTTGCAGTCAAAACTCTTAACGAGTCAAAAGTACTTTTAACTAGGAAAATGAGTCAAAAGTAGGTACTTTTAACCGTAAGCTTGCAGTTAAAACTCTTAACCAGTCAAAAGTACTTTTAACGTTTCAAACCACCAAGAAATGAAAAAGAAATAACCACGAAGGCTAAGGCGGTAGCTTTGCTCCGCTTCGCACCCGCCTTAGCCTTCTAACCTACTCTATCCGAGTCGGGGTGTTAAAAACAACGTTAAAAGTACTTTTGACTGGTTAAGAGTTTTGACTGCAAGCTTACGGTTAAAAATACTTTTGACTGATTTTGCTAGTTAAAAGTACTTTTTTCTGATTTTGCTAGTGAAAGTGCTTTTGACTGATTTTGACTATGACTGAGTTAAGAGTTTTGTTTTATAATTGATAAGCCACTCATTGGAGCCAAGGACTATGAAAATTCACATCTTAAATTGTTAAGTGTTCTTGCGGGTAAATTCGTTGTCATTGACCCATAGGTCAATGACAACGAATTTACCCGCAAACGGTTTAGGTTGAAAACTCTTTTAGAGTTCACACCTACATAAGACACTGGCTTGACGTGTTAAGCCACTTTTCTTTCTGTCTGATTTTTATTTTCAGCTTGATTTCTACATTATATTCCTAAATTCCGCTGAGTGGACGCTATCTTTCTAGACAAATCCTTTAAGTAGGTACTAGATTTTGTCAGTTTCTAAATTTATGAATTGAAATAATGCCTTAGGTGCAGTAATATAATATATATGATTGTATAATAAACTTTGAATCTGAGTTGAGTTTTATTCCATACATTTATATATTATTATTATCTTAGGTAAGTAGGTACCTATAATATTATCGAAAAGTCGTCAATCAATGAAAGAATGCCAATGGTAAATTAGGTTTGAAACCAGGAACGTCAAATTGCTTGCGAGTTTTTATGTTTCTCCCTCCCACATCATAGTAAAATCCAATTATACACCAAGAGACACCAAGTAGGTACCTACAGCACTTCAAGCGAGGAGGGGAATGCAGAAATCCCAAATCAATATACTTAATATGTCTGATGTCAAGCTATTTGCTTTGAATCAAATTAATACCTATGTCAGTCACGAGAATTTCTGGGACCAATGGGATCTTTAGGTGAGTTGACCACAATAAAATTGTTATCTCGGCAAAACCTATAATGGTAGGTACAGTGCCTATACAATAGTAGGTGTATAGGCACTTAAGTAAGGTACCTACCTCTCTGCCAAATTAAACATCCTTAGAAAAAGTTTTGACTGTTTAGGGCCCTATCTAATTTTATGTGTATAAAATTAAAACTATTACCTACTGGTAATGTAGGTTTAGAGAATGTAAAGTCAAAAGTCATGATTTTCCTCATCATATTATCTTTGATAAGGGTTGCAGCACTTAAATATTCCCGTTATTCGTTGATTTCCCCCTGGAAAAATTGTGATCCAGTTGCTACAACTCATGGTAGGTATTATTCCTGGGGCAAAAAGTACCTACCTAGTGATTCCGAATCATACCTACCCAGTCTACCCACCCACTTAAACCTGACATTAGTTGGTTCTGGGCAGACAAATGGGTGCAAATCAGCCTATAAATTCTTTGTGCAAATCTAACAAATAAAAGTGATTTATTATGAAGTGTCTGTAGTTAACTATGTATTAAAATGAATGGGGTTTATACTCAACACAAAATAAAAGGCCCGTTTTGACGTTTGTTCTCGTGGCGTAACTAGTTATGTACCTATACGATTCAGTATTCGATACTCAGGATGAATCGAATCCAGTTTGCATGGGGATTTAATCGATTTGAATATGTATGTAAACTGCATTGGATTAAAGTTCTGATTAGAAAAATTTGCTTAACCTTTGATTTTTAGGTATTTTAAAACAATACAATGTTATTAAAGGTCAATTTACTTATATTTAATATTTTTTTTACAATAACATTCACTCAATCACAAAAACAACAAGAATAATTAAATCAGATCAGTCTTCAGAATCTAAACACAAGTATTAAAATAAATAAAAATAAAAGTGCGCGTCGGGCTTGAAAAAAAATATCTCACTCGATATTTTCTTTCCTTAACTGATTATTAATAGTCTGTGGACTACATGAAAAAATCGTTATGCACAGCACTTAGCCGAGTGGGCGGTACCTGTCAATGAAAAATGTAATTACCTTTAGAACATTTCAATTGATAAAAAATTAAGAACTTCATGGGCATAAACTGTCAAAGTGGGCCTTTTATTTTGTGACAACTATAAATAAATGCACATGTGACATGAGTGTATGTACATTGCTACGATAAGTTATACTCAACACAAAATAAAAGGCCCGTTTTGACGTTTATCCTCGTGGCGTAACTAGTTATGTACCTATACGATTCGGTATTCGACACTCACGGTGAATCGAATCCAGTTTGCATGGGGATTTAATCGATTTGAATATGTATGTAAATTTCATTGGATTAAAGTTCTGATTAGAAAAATTAGCTTAACCTTTGATTTTGTAGGTATTTTAAAACAATACAATGTTACTATAGATCAATTTACTTATATTTAATATTTTTTTCAATAACATTCACTCAATCACAAAACAACAAGAATAATTAAATCAGTCTTCAGAATCTAAACACAACTATTAAAATAAATAAAAATAAAAGTGCGCGTCGGGCTTGAAAAAAAATATCTCACTCGATATTTTCTTTCCTTAAAACTGATTATTAATAGTCTGTGGACTACATGAAAAAATCGTTATAGACAGCACTTAGCCGAGTGGGCGGTACCTGTCAATGAAAAATGAAATTACCTTTAGAACATTTCAATTGATAAAAAATTAAGAACTTCATGGGCACGAACTGTCAAAGTGGGCCTTTTATTTTGTGACAACTATAACGATACTACCTACTAATTTTTTGTCTGTAGGTAGGTTGAAAGAAGTAGGTACCTAATCTCTGGAACGGCTGGGCCGATTTTGACGAAACGTTCACTCACAGGTAGGTAGGTAATACCTAACATATTGAACTGATTTAAAATTAGAGTTCCGCGCAAAAAAATCCTCATTTTCTAAATTAAATCGTCGCGGGCAGTTTCTTGTTAAATTGCAAATACCGTACCTAAACTAAAATAATACGTAAAACATTAGATAGGTATTCTTTTAAATTCCGTAAATTAAACTTCAATAAGGTAGTCTACTTAGACAGTTTTGTAAGTAGAATCGACTCCAATATTATATTCTAATGTACCTACCTAAATAGGTAATAGGTATAGGTACCTACCTATATGACATGACCTTAGATTCAAAACCAAAGACATTAAAATAAGTAAGTACCTATCTATCTAACCTAGGTAGGGTTACCATTTAGGAATTTGATAAGTCCTGACAAAAAGCCGGACATTTCGATAAAAATCCGGACACTTCTATGCAGTAGCACGGAGTTGTTAAAAGTACCGAATGGATTTTGATGCGGTTTTTAGGGTTCCGTAGCCAAATGGCAAAAAACGGAACCCCTATAGATTCGTCATGTCTGTCTGTCTGGCTGTCCGTCTGTATGTCACAGCCACTTTTCTCCGAAACTATAAGGCCCATGCGGTTGAAACTTGGTAAGTTGTTACGTATGTTTGATTGTAATTGGTTAAATAGAACCAGAGATACCGAAAACTACCTAAAAACGAAGCGCGGGCGAAGTCATGGGTAGAAGCTTGTATAAAAAGTAGCCTATATGTTGCCCAGAAGTATGAACTATAATCGTACCAAGTTTGATCAAAATACCTCCAGTAGTTTCTGATTCATGCGTGCACATACAGATAGATAGAAAGACAAACAATTTACTGATTTTATTTTTTGCATTAGTATCGATCACCAATGTTATTTTGTAAATATGTACATTCAATGTACAGAATTGACCTTTCTTAAGGTTTATTATACCTAAGTATGGAAGAAGATATAATATACCTACCATCTAATTTAAAAAATCCGGACAAATTAGAAAGCCGGACAAAGTCCGGACAAGTGCCTAAAAGTCAGGACATGTCCGGATTAATCCGGACGGATGGTAACCCTAAACCTAGGTAGGTACGTCATGCTCAAACCGAAAGAGACAAAAGTTAAATAATAAATATCGATATAGGTACCTACCTAAGATATCGATATTTATCATTTAACTTTTAAGTCTAATTTAAGGTAAGTAATATCTAATAAAGAAGGTAAGTACCTAGGTACTTACCTAAGTAGGTACCTACTTACCTTCTATACAAAACTTACTTTTCAAATTAGGTAGGTAGATACCTATCTTTCGCACATTGAGTTCAAGGTCAAATATGAGGAGGTACCTATTAGTGGGTACACGGCGTCTAACTTGGCAAGATTTTGGAGTAGATACCTAATGTGGGCCCCACTACTCCAAAACCTTGCCAAGTTAGATGCCGTAAGTTAGGTACCTATTGAAATAAAATCGAAAAGCATATTGGGTTAGGTTTTGTTGTGTTGCCAACATTGTTACAAAATTTTGTAACACCAATTATTTTTATTCTCCTATTTTTGGTATTTTGTTGAACTTGAAAGTATTAGCTAAATTGTGGGAACTATGTGGGTTTCCGATCTGTTATCTTACCAATCAACGCTAGTAACCCCGACCTTTTAAAGGAGATCCATTCTCTTCCCTTCTCTTCCCAACAGGCGTGAAACGGATAGGTAGGTACCTACGCACCGCCTGGTTTGACTTAATTGAGTAGTCACCTAATGCTAAGTAATTCTTTATAATATATTCGATCGCTTCAAAATACCAACCTACATAGGTACTATACGCGCCAAACAACTTTGCGTCTGTTTGCGTCTATGAAGTTCGCGCAAGAGGCGCAGCAATGATGGATTTGTAGGTATCGCAGGGGTAACGTTCGCGCAGCTGAGGGGGGACGGGTAGGCACGTGGCCGGCCGGTACGATGCTGCATGTTCAATCGTGCATCTCGCTCTGACGCGTTCGGTAATTTCGCCATTTCGCTCTAACGTACTGTTGTGAACTTAATGGGGTTGGCAACTGTCAAAGTGGCGCTGGTGTAGATGGCTCCTAAAAATTGATCATTTGTATGGAGTTATTTACAAAATAATTTTTAAACACAAGATGACTAAATGTATAGTAGCGAAATGCTCAGAATTTGGAGTACACCATATCCCAAAAGATTACAAAATTCGTCGGCTTTGGTTGAAAGACATTTGCCTACAAAATTTTATTTCTAAAAATAGTTAGAGGTTATGTCGAAAACACTCCGTGGAAAATGATTATAAAAAAATTGTGAATACACAGGTGAGTGTTGCTTATTCAACATTATTAGTAGTCTTAATACATAATGTACTTGATATACCTACATAAAATAACATACAAATTGATTTACTCCTATAATCTTAATAATAACAGTCATTTCTATATTCTAGGAGTTGAACACCAACATAAATATATGAAGAAAAGTGCTATACCATCTATATCTCCTTGAAACACTTAACCACTAACAGAAACAGCAAGAACAAGAAGAGATATATTGGGAGTCCGGAACCTGAGGAAATAGCTATTTGAAATGCCATCAACTTACCAATCCTGTGAAGGCATAGTGCCATTAAATATAGTGATAGTATATTATGATGATTTTGCAATGTATCTCAAGAGCATGAGATTGATAATGACACCAACAACTTGCCACACTCATTGAAGGACTCAAGCATCTAATATATAGTTCACACTTAATAGTGTGGACGGTGGGCCCCACTACTCCAAAATCTTGCCAAGTTAGATGCTGTACACTATACTTAAGATTATTTTCCACAGAGCTACTACTTGCAGATGATCCTTTCGGGGGATGATGCAGGTATTGTAAATTAAAAAACTAAGATGACATAAAGTGTTTTATTTTTAAAAGCTTCATGTGTCCTATTCACGTCCAAGTATTATGTATGTCCCCTTCATATTGAACATTTTTCATTGATTTTCTGCAATATCCCTTTATATAGGTATTATTACCAACAACAGAAGATCTTACCATCAATAAATGACGGGTTTCATACAGGAGCATAGCAATATTGTTCTTTTTGTGTACTGAAAAGAAAAAATATAGTTGTGAATAAGTAATGGTGAAAATGGGCTAGGGTCTCAGTTAAAATTTCACTTTGGTTTATATCCTACCTCAATGCAGTTTCCTATTAGGTATAAATCTATACTTAGTTTAAACTACTTACTAGCATAGATAATGCCTTATGATTGTTTTATCAAGAGGTAGTAGAGCCGTGTTACTGTTAATATCACGATAGGTTTCTGGCAATGGTAACTATATTTCAGGATCTTCGTTATCAGCCCTTTATAGGTGTTCAAAATTGAAGTTTTGGTCATAAATCTCCAACCTGAAAGTAAAAGAATGTATATTATTATTATCCCCGTAGTTAAACTATATGCATAAGTATTACAAGTCTGTTACATTTTAGGTAATGGTATCTTCAAAACAAAAATGTTTCTGAATACGAAATTTGTGAATATAGTGGTAATTTATTTAAAACAATATACCTTTCCACAAGATCTGCTTTTTTTCCTCGTAAAGAAGCACCACGTTTTTTAAGTTAATCTTTAAGTTCCTTCACTCACCAGTTACAATACATGATGTATTAGTTCACAAACTACTAGTTAATACTGTTTTAGGTCCCTCTTTATGTTATGAAATGATAATAAATGCATGTTTTTTTTGTAAACAATAATGACACTGAATATGGCCGTCGTACACAAAGGAGCCAACTCGCTAGCGCCATCTGCGATTAGCTTTCACCGGCCAACCCCAAAGATTTTGTTAATTTAAATTATAAATCTGTCGATATTATACTTAACACAAGTAAATTGATTTATGTAAATGCTGCTGCATTCGGGTATTAGGTAGGTATTATAGTTCTATTCAAAATATCTATGTACTGAAAATTATATTAATTTGTACCTACTTAGTTGTGCATTGTGTGCAACCTACCTAGGTAAATAGCTAATGCAACAACAAACGAAATTAGCTAGGTACTACACGTGCGCTATAAGTTGAGACCTGACCGCTATGATGAACTTATAGCGATGAACTTATAGCGCACGTGTAGTACCTATTTGCATTTAGAATGAATCGGGGATAACAATACTTAGTTTATTGAAGAAATACCTAATTCATTCATGATGATAATAAAGCATAACGTTAGCTATATAGTTTATTTTGCACGGTGATCAGGTTTAGAGTAGGTATTTTTGTATAATTAGGGAAAAGGTCATCCTCTGGGAAAGGAAAAAAATTCTAACGTTAAGTGGACTTGGTTTTTGTGGGATAAGTCTATTACCCAACATGTATATTTATAAATACTTAATAAACAATGATATTTCACGTTAATTTTGACCTGCATGAAAGATAAACTGAATTAGATAATAATAATGGTTGACGATGGAAAAATAACATTGTTTTTAATTAATCCAAAGGTTACAAAAATATCGTTTTGGGGAAGTGATTTTATTAATAGGGCAAACCCCGTCCCGCTTCTATCATTTCGATTTCGATCAATACTTAACTGTGTTGTTTGGCTATAGGTATTATACATATACGTGTAGGTATCAATAAAGGTATATTTGTTTATTTGGGCCTACCTACCTGTCTATACCCTATTCACCAAACCTTAAACAAAAGAATAAATGACAAAAAGGTGCAGTTTTTTCTGCCTTAGTACCTACCTTTTTTATCGTGCGGAAATCCCCACGCATATCACCCATGGTTATGTCGGAATCGGACCGACTAAAACAATTTAGAAAAAAAAAAATAGCACTCCGGGAGTGCCGGCAGAAGTGAAAACTTCAATATTAACGTTGTGTTTAATTATAAGTATAAAAGTACTATCATTTATGAGGTAGAATACAATGTTTATTTATTGCGCTATCGTACACAAATATGACAATTTATATGTTGTTATTTATTCACATTTACGAATACACAACAGTGTATTTACTACACAACAGTCAAGCAATCAGCTGTCACCATCCTTGGATACGCGTGGGACGCTGTACATAAACACACACGGTCATTCGCGCAAGCGCCCTGTGCCGCCTAAACAGAGCAGCACACTCAGGCACGGTAGAAAGAGTGGGAGATACTAGTTCCTCTCCCTTCCCCTCGATCTTACGCTTTTTCGATCAGCATCACGTGACCCTGACGCGAGTTTGAAAGTTTTTACCCATACAAAAAAAGTGCTCAGCGCCGCTAAAGAAGTTTTCACTTCAAAAAAAGGTAGGTCCGTATAGGTATCAACGTATCAGAACTGCAGCTTTGCTTAGCTTATATCCAGGTTTTTATGTTTCATTTTCATATTAGACTAGCCAGAAGGTGACACAAGCTGCTCTCAGAGCATCAAGTAGCATATAGGTAGGTAAGTATGTGCTTTTAATTTAGGTACTTAATGCTTTTGGGTATTGGTGGGTGCTTCAGCTAGAGCAACGGGTAGTAGATGGGGACAAGGCGTCTGCATTCCTTGATTGGGCTGCAGGTTGCACGGGCGTATAGGGAGCTAAAAAACTGCTGTAGTTCATGATGAATTCCTCAGGGTATCTACCACCGGGACCATCTGCAATCTGCAAACACAGTGTGGTTTCAGTCGATTCAATTTTGAAAGAGCTATTTCACTTCTAACCCCGATGAGGCCACATTGCATCTGTCATCGGTGCGCACTGTGTGGTATGAGAGGAATTTTATTCCGCCCACGCTTAAGACTGTGGAATGGTCTCCCAGCTGTGGTTTTCCTTAGGGTCTACAATATGAGGTTCTTCAAGAAGCGCATTAGAAGTTTTTTACAGAGTCGGCAGTCTTTGACGTCCCTGGTGTTGAACACGTCATAGGCCACGGTGACCGCTCTGGTCCACTTTGTTCAACAGTTTGGACCGCTTCTCATCAGGTGGGCCTGCGCTTGTCGGTCATCTTAGTGTTATAAAAGATTGAGGTTATAAGTAGTTACCCGTGGTTGTTTTCACACGCTAGAAAATTGATAACTATATATAATACTAACTATATACATAGGTACATAGGTACCCACCTACTCGTATATAGCTGGGTATATACAATACAGCCTCTTCCTAGGTATATCTACTTTATTCGTAAAATAATAATATTGTACGGTTTAAGTCGCAGAACGGTTCGGTTTTTTATTCATTCGACTTCGTGCCATAATAAGGTAAGTCACTGTTTAATTGAAGAAATCACAATGATGGTAGTTCATGATGGGGCAGTGTTAGACTGCTCATAAATGGCGGAGCAGACTATCTCATCTCTTCACAGCTTTCCCATACCTTATCTTTTTGCCTGTAGCATGTAGGAAAGTACCCTTATCTAAAGTATGAGTACCTAATTATAAGTCTGTGTGTAGGTAGGTGTTTGTATAATCCATTAACAAGGTAATTATTTGTTATAGATCTACAGCCTGCTGTCGCTGTCAGCTGCAAAAACATTTAGACAAACGGGGCAATCAAGACTACTTCAGAGCGCACTGATTCTGTTTGTGCCTGCTTTGGTGTTATTCAAGCAATGTAGAACGCCCAAAATTTTCAAATTTCGTAAGTTTTAGTTATTCAACGTATAAAATGTTAGGGCTGAGCTACAGGCCACTAACGGGGTCCATAGGTGGTGGATAATGGAACGGCCATCGGAGGCGGTGGTTAGCTGCAAATATATAGAATAAGCAGCCCCCAACCAAGAAGCGGCAGGGATGCAATTGTAGTAGGAAATAGTCAGACACTGATTTATTACTAGCTACCTATGTCTAAAACATCAGGTACTTACATATTTAAAAATTGCTCCTGTGACATGGCATTCACTACGTACTGTGTTAATGTTGTAGGTACGTAGTGTTGTAACGCTCGGTTAGGCGAAGCTCTTGCCTACACCGACAATGTCATTAGATAGTACGCCTGTTCATGTGTCATTTACAGGATGGAATGTTTCAATGCTACTTGAAGGGCTAGCCTACCTATATACCTAATACTAAATTACTGGAGTAAGCAGTGGCGGATTTACCAGTAGGCTGAGTAGGCTGGAGCCTAGGGCGGCAGATTTTAGGGGGCGGCAATTTTGAGCCAATTTTTTTTTCTTTCATAAATAAAAAAAATAACTTTTTTATATACACAAACGAGTTTTGGGGAGCATTTTCTTGGAGAGGCATATCTTAATCCACCTTCTAATTAGTACGCGCCGCTGTTTTTAGCTCTTCAATAGCAGGTATACTCTTCACTAGGGCACGTCACAATTACGCGTGGTCAGTCGCCGCCTCCTACTGCCACGCGTGGTCGGCCGCCACCTCATTCTGCGAGCAAGTGATGCTCGAGAAGGAGGCGGCGGAGTGGGTTTGGGAGAGGCTGCACAGAGCTCACCCGGACGGTGACATGCGCAGACGCCGCAGGCGTCGGAGGTCTGATGACTTCCGTCCTCTATGAGCGCAGGCCTGGGGGTGACGGGTGGAGCCGCCTGTCACCCTAGCAGAAGCAGACCAAGGCGGCAGCGTGCACGAGCACGCCCCCCCCCCCCCCTCCCGAATGCGAATACCGTGGTTCCCAAACCCGAGGGGGCCATCTCGAATCCGGAAATGGCCCGGGTCAAGCTGGAGTGCGAGGGAAATGCTCTATGGGCCACCTCACACCTTGGCGTCAGAAGACTCTAGACGGCGTGCGGTTTTAGTCTAGTTCTAGTCTCCCTGCATTTACGGCGAGGCCGCCTGTTGCTTGATGGATGGCCAATGCCTGGTGGGGTTTCTGGGGAATTTCCTTCCTTAGGGTACACGCGGGTTCCCCCCGTTGTAGGTACCCTAGACGGTACGCTAACACCTAGTGTGGTTTAATTCGGTTCGATTACAACATAACCACCTCACCGTTTAGTCTCGATGAGGGACCCGTGGATGCGTGCGAGTCAGAACCGCTACGCGGTGCACCTGGGCAACGGAGGCGAGCAGCGCCTTCCATTCGCCACGGGAGATGCTGCTGCCTTCGGCCAATCCAGCCGGGGTGGGAGTGGCTCTCTAGAGGGCAGCTCCGAGGCTCTCCACGTGTCGGGGCGAGCTGATTGTCCGCGACCCAACGGTTGGTTGGACAGGACGGCCGCCTGTCACCCTACACCTCACCGTCGGCGAAGTGGCACGATGCTTGCCCAACCCCCAATCGGGGGGTCGAGGGGGCCATCTTAAAACCGTGGATGGCCCAGGTTCAGCTGGGGTGCGAGGAATATATGCCTATTAGGTAACCTTACACCCCGGTAATTAAGACCCCCGGTAACTGCTTGCGGTATTAGTCAGTTCGATGATCCCGACATAACCACATAACCACCCTCGATGGCCGACGGGGGGGGGGGGGTTGGTAGTCATGGAGAATTGTATAGTCTACTGGCGGCAAATTTGTAAATCCGCCACTGGGAGTAAGCAATATTCCAAAAAAGAAACATCCCTTTATTTTTAAAATGCGTTAGGTGACTGGGGGTAAGATCAAAAACGGGGAAGGAAAAAAAAATATAATAACGCCGAAAACCAGGGATTTTTTTTAATCCTGTCAATATCGTTGTGGACACCATTGTCTTGCGCCTCCCCGCAGACTGCGTCAGTCGTTAGGTGAGGGTACGCGTGTGTTATTTGTAATTTTTCCGTAGATGACATTTCCCGCGAAAAATTGAGTTTTTCAATCTTAGTCCCCGCACACTGTACCTATCTCCTTACACATGTTAGTAACAAACATTTTGTTTTAATATTCGTTATTAGATTTGAAATGTTATATACTTACTCTACAATGTGGTGATTAGTATATTTCACGTATTTTAAGATTTATGGCACCTTTCAAACTTTCCCATATGTTACGACAAGCTAATTGTGAAAAAACCAGAGAACACCAACCGAGAAAAAAGAAAGAGATTTTTCAAGATCCCAACCACTCCATCTCAGAAAAAACCGAGCACTAAAGATGCTCAAAAAGAAAAGACATCCATAAGGGCAACTCAGGAGATGTAACTAAACCAAGTATCTTTTCATACGTAACACGTGAAAGATCTAGCTCGATGTCAGAACTGCCAAAAAAGAAGTAAAGGCCTTCTCCGACCGGAACCAAGATACAAAAACAACAATAAACACAAATACAAGAAAAAACTTAATACATTGCACCCCAAGCCGGCCGGTCACCGTGGGGGAAGTCGACCATCACCCTCCAACAAATTAACCAACCAAATCAACAACAAAAAAAAGGGAGTATTCTATACCTACCTATGTACGCTAAACACACGAACCTTGAGAACACCAGAAAGCTTGCAAGAGCTTGAATTAGCTATCGAAAATATCAAATGGGACATATTGGGTATAAGCGAGATGAGAAGAATAGGGGAAGGAATAGAAGAGAGAAGCCACTTTATTATGTACCACAAAGGTGAGGTCGCGGGACAAAGAAGAGTAGGTTTCTTGGTAAAGCTAAAACTCAAAAGCCAGATCATCGGGTTTGAAGGGATATCGGATAGAATAGCGGCAATTCATGTACACTTACCAAATTATTCGAAAAAATGGACAGTCATCCAAGTCTACTCACCAACAGAACAAGCAACAAAAATGGATATAAATAACTTTTATGATAAACTAAGTGAAACTGTACAAAAATATTCAGAAAACAATTTAGTAGTCATGGGTGACTTCAATGCTCAAGTCGGCAGTCAGCAAACTGGGGAGGAACATATAATAGGCAAGTATGGAAGCAGAAAAAGAAGCAAAAATGGAGAAAAACTGGTTGAATTCCTGCTTGAGAAAAACCTAACACTTCTAAATTCCAAGTTCCGAATAAAGTCCACAAAAAGGTGGACTTGGATGTCTCCAGATGGAAAGACGAGGAATGAAATCGACTACATCCTAACCAACAAAGCCAGGGCATTTAGCGATACTAAAATAATACAAAACCTGAACTTCAATACTAACCATCGCATGGTACGCAGCTGTCTCTCTAAAAGTGGTTTCAAAAAACCCAGACCTAAAGCAATTCTGGAGAACTATTTACAAAATAGTAGTGAAAAGGGAAACCCAAACGTTACCACAGAAGATCTAATGGAAGTAGTTACCTCGAATATGGATCTAAATGATTAATATAAAATAATAGAAAACAAGCTCCAAGAACAGGCAAGAACGTAAACAAACATAGACCCACAGTTATATGTACATGTTCAAGATGCAAAAACAGCAAAACAGGTATGGGACAACTTATTAAAAGCATATGAAGACACTGGTCTGCCCCGTAATAATGTATGTCCGTAGAATGTAGTACAAATATAGAAGAATATATAAACAAATTGATGTCAACAGCTCATAAATTGAGAGGAATTGGTTCCAATGTGGTTGATGAGTGGTTCGGGACTCTAATGTTGGCCGGATTGTCAGATGAATATAAGCCTATGATTATGGGCATAGAAAGCTCAGGCATAACTACACTCGAGAGCAATGAATCCGGGTCACTTAAAGAATGTTAAAAATCTCGGAAACTAAAAATGATAGGTTAATGCAATAAATTGTATTTAATAGACAATGTAATACTCCTTAAATGAAAGTAAAAAAAATATGAGTCACCATACATTTTATTAACACAAAATTACATAAAGAAAAAAACTGCTGATCTCTCCTTAAAACAAAAATAGGAAACATGAAATTTTTGAACTTTATTACGATTTTCTTGAATTTTAATACTTCGTATTGCCTCCTCGTGCTTCCATTACTGCGTTTACGCGGTTTGGCATGCTGTACACCAAGTTCCTTATACGATTTTGGGGAATATTCTCCCATTCCTCTGTGAGAGCAATTTTGAGCTCACGAAGCGTGATTGGGGGAGGGTTTCGTTGTTTTACGCATCTGCCTAGCTCGTCCCAAGCATGCTCGATCGGGTTGATATCCGGGCTGCGCGCTGGCCACTCCATACGAGTAATGTTCATCTCTTGAAGGTAGTCATTCACAATCCTACCTGTATGAGGTCGGGCATTGTCATGCATAAATATAGCATCCTCACCTAAATTGACCATAAATGGACCAACGTGATCATTGAGGATTTCTTCCACATATCTTACGCTAGTTAAAGAGCCGTTTTCTATGATCACCAGCTCTGTGCGACTTTCAGAAGAAATTCCGGCCCACACAAGTACAGACCCACCACCGTAGGCTACTTTTTCTTCGATGCATGCTTGCTTGAATCTTTCCCCTGGTCTTCGATACACTCTGTGTCTTCCATCGTGCTTGTAGAGCATAAATTTTGATTCGTCGGAGAACATAACTTTTGACCAATCTTCAATACTCCAATTTACGTGGCTCTGGGCATATCTTAGTCTCGAAATACGATGCCCACGCTCCAGTTTAGGGCCGTTTGCAGGTCTAAGGGGTTTTAAGTTAGATTCAGCAAGCCGACGTCTTACTGTCCATGCACTTGGGTTACTTCCTCCGAGGCGTCGAAACTGATTGGTGAGTTCAGTTCCTGTGAGAAAGCGATTTCGAAGCATGGTGTTCACCAAGTATCGGTCTTCTCGTGCTGTGGTACACCTGGTTCTGCCCGTTCCTGGTCTGCGTAGGTTAGAACCAGTTTCTTCGTAACGTCGGAGAACTCTTTGTACTGTTGACAGCGACACACCGACAGTCCTGGCTGTATCGCGCTGACTCCGGCCGGTTTCCAGCATTGTAAGTATTCTGGTGCATTCTTCAGGCGTAAGCGACATAATTTCAGCTTGAATAATGAATATAGAGCACTATCAACATGGTTTATGTACCCACATAAATGACAGATTACAAACAAAAGCAAAACCAAATGCTGTAATTTCGTAGTTCCATCTTCGAAAGTGGCCCTTTTTCAAATTTGATTTTTTTATGATATAACTTTACAATAACTAAGAAGTTTTAATACCTTCATTTAAGGAGTATTACATTGTCTATTAAATACAATTTATTGCATTAACCTAGCATTTTTAGTTTCCGAGATTTTTAGGATTCTTTAAGTGACCCGGATTCATTGCTCTCGAGTGTATTAGTGCTCTAATATGATAAAAATAAGAAGTAAAAACCATATCGGAGAGCACTACCGTTTTTTATGCAAAGTCTAAGAATAAGAAATTCATAACAATCACTCAACATGAAGACAATCACTCAGGAACACCAAAAGGCCTCCGTTGCTTCAACTGTAATAAATATGGGCATATGGGCAAGCAATGTTGGTTTAAAAATAAAAGCAAGGAACACAAGGGTACTAAAAATGGTTTTGTTGCAGCTTTTTCAGCTACATCTGTTATATGTAGTATGATAATATACCAATGATATCAGTAGTTGGTATGAGGACTCCGGAGCTTCAGCCCACATGACAATGAATCATGAATGGCTAGAAATGAAACTGCACCGCCTGTACAAAGTTTCAGGATCGCAGACAACAAAGTCCTCACCGTGCAAAGCTGTGGCACTGTAAATATTCAGGTACCAAATAAAATTACTGGAGAACCTGACTGTACCTATTCAGGTAAATATTGTGTTATTTATTCCAACTTTGTCCGCAAATTTACTCTCTGTGAGCAAGATGACACTGAATGGCAACGAGCTTAAGTTTGACAGCTCAGGTTGCTTAATAATCAGATAGTGGCCAATGCAAAGTTAGTAAACAATACATACAAATTACAGACCTACCAAAGTGGGCAGGCAATGGCAGCTACATCATCATTCTCTGAACCTTTTTCCCAACTCAGTTGGGGTCGGCTTTCCAATCTAACTGTGATGCGGCTGAACTTCGATATTTGTTAAGGTTGTGGAGGTCAGATGGCAGTCGCTCCACGGAAAATATCGAAGTTCAGCCGCATCACAGTTAGATTGGAAAGCCGACCCCAACTGAGTTGGGAAAAAGGTTCAGAGAATGATGATGTAGCTGCCATTGCCTGCCCACTTTGGTAGGTCTGTAATTTGTATGTATTGTTTACTAACTTTGCATTGGCCACTATCTGATTATTAAGCAACCTGAGCTGTCAAACTTAAGCTCGTTGCCATTCAGTGTCATCTTGCTCACAGAGAGTAAATTTGCGGACAAAGTTGGAATAAATAACACAATATTTACCTGAATAGGTACAGTCAGGTTCTCCAGTAATTTTATTTGGTACCTGAATATTTACAGTGCCACAGCTTTGCACGGTGAGGACTTTGTTGTCTGCGATCCTGAAACTTTGTACAGGCGGTGCAGTTTCATTTCTAGCCATTCATGATTCATTGTCATGTGGGCTGAAGCTCCGGAGTCCTCATACCAACTACTGATATCATTGGTATATTATCATACTACATATAACAGATGTAGCTGAAAAAGCTGCAACAAAACCATTTTTAGTACCCTTGTGTTCCTTGCTTTTATTTTTAAACCAACATTGCTTGCCCATATGCCCATATTTATTACAGTTGAAGCAACGGAGGCCTTTTGGTGTTCCTGAGTGATTGTCTTCATGTTGAGTGATTGTTATGAATTTCTTATTCTTAGACTTTGCATAAAAAACGGTAGTGCTCTCCGATATGGTTTTTACTTCTTATTTTTATCATATTAGAGCACTAATAGTTATGCCTGAGCTTTCTATGCCCATAATCATAGGCTTATATTCATCTGACAATCCGGCCAACATTAGAGTCCCGAACCACTCATCAACCACATTGGAACCAATTCCTCTCAATTTATGAGCTGTTGACATCAATTTGTTTATATATTCTTCTATATTTGTACTACATTCTACGGACATACATTATTACGGGGCAGACCAGTGTCTTCATATGCTTTTAATAAGTTGTCCCATACCTGTTTTGCTGTTTTTGCATCTTGAACATGTACATATAACTGTGGGTCTATGTTTGTTTACGTTCTTGCCTGTTCTTGGAGCTTGTTTTCTATTATTTTATATTAATCATTTAGATCCATATTCGAGGTAACTACTTCCATTAGATCTTCTGTGGTAACGTTTGGGTTTCCCTTTTCACTACTATTTTGTAAATAGTTCTCCAGAATTGCTTTAGGTCTGGGTTTTTTGAAACCACTTTTAGAGAGACAGCTGCGTACCATGCGATGGTTAGTATTGAAGTTCAGGTTTTGTATTATTTTAGTATCGCTAAATGCCCTGGCTTTGTTGGTTAGGATGTAGTCGATTTCATTCCTCGTCTTTCCATCTGGAGACATCCAAGTCCACCTTTTTGTGGACTTTATTCGGAACTTGGAATTTAGAAGTGTTAGGTTTTTCTCAAGCAGGAATTCAACCAGTTTTTCTCCATTTTTGCTTCTTTTGCTGCTTCCATACTTGCCTATTATATGTTCCTCCCCAGTTTGCTGACTGCCGACTTGAGCATTGAAGTCACCCATGACTACTAAATTGTTTTCTGAATATTTTTGTACAGTTTCACTTAGTTTATCATAAAAGTTATTTATATCCATTTTTGTTGCTTGTTCTGTTGGTGAGTAGACTTGGATGACTGTCCATTTTTTCGAATAATTTGGTAAGTGTACATGAATTGCCGCTATTCTATCCGATATCCCTTCAAACCCGATGATCTGGCTTTTGAGTTTTAGCTTTACCAAGAAACCTACTCTTCTTTGTCCCGCGACCTCACCTTTGTGGTACATAATAAAGTGGCTTCTCTCTTCTATTCCTTCCCCTATTCTTCTCATCTCGCTTATACCCAATATGTCCCATTTGATATTTTCGATAGCTAATTCAAGCTCTTGCAAGCTTTCTGGTGTTCTCAAGGTTCGTGTGTTTAGCGTACATAGGTAGGTATAGAATACTCCCTTTTTTTTGTTGTTGATTTGGTTGGTTAATTTGTTGGAGGGTGATGGTCGACTTCCCCCACGGTGACCGGCCGGCTTGGGGTGCAATGTATTAAGTTTTTTCTTGTATTTGTGTTTATTGTTGTTTTTGTATCTTGGTTCCGGTCGGAGAAGGCCTTTACTTCTTTTTTGGCAGTTCTGACATCGAGCTAGATCTTTCACGTGTTACGTATGAAAAGATACTTGGTTTAGTTACATCTCCTGAGTTGCCCTTATGGATGTCTTTTCTTTTTGAGCATCTTTAGTGCTCGGTTTTTTCTGAGATGGAGTGGTTGGGATCTTGAAAAATCTCTTTCTTTTTTCTGACGACGGCTTAACGTGCTCTCCAAGGCACTAATAAACCTGCGATAAATACACACAACTTCGAAAAGCATCGAAAAGTCATTGGTGTGTGCCATGGTGAACCTGGAATCGAACCCGAGACCTCGTCTCAGGAGTCCATTACCCGAACCACTAGGCTACCGCGGTTTTTTAGGCAATAATCACTAGGCAATGGCAGCTACAGCTGATAATAAATATTTATGGCACCAAAGACTCGGTCATCTTAATTTTAATGATATTAATAAGATTCCAGAATGTACTCTCGGTGTGAAGTTATGTCAACAAGATGAGGAATATAATATACTAGCTGTTGCCCGCGGCTCCGCCCGCGTGGATTTCGAATTCTGTTTCAAATTCCTTTTTTCGTGCGGAATTTCCTTCATATATCATCCCCGTCAGCCAGCAGGAGTGGTTAAGTCTCACTCAGACCTGATAAAAACCGCACGCCGCCGTCTCAAGTCTTCAGTTGCCGGGGTGTAAGATTACTTAGTGCATATCCCGCGCTCCCCAGTTGACCCTGGGATGGGAATTGTTTGATTTCTGATGCCTACAGCCACTTTCTATCATCGCACCGCTCGCCACAGGCAGGGAAATTCATCCCCACACGTTGCATCCGCCTGCAGTACGTACTGTAAGGTTTTAAAGAAATTTCATTCCGCGCACGCTTAGGCTGTGGAACGATCTCCCTGCAGTGGTTTTCCCTGGCGGCTATAATATGGGGTTCTTCAAGAAGGGCATTAGAAGGATTTTGCAGAGTCGGCAGCGCGAGTGTGATGCCCCTGGTGTTGCGCACGTCCATAGGTGCATAGGTCACATAGGTGGGCCGTGTGCTCGTCTGCCACCTAAGTGGTATAAAAAAAAACATGATGTCCCTACCGAACCCCGGAAATGAGGGGATGGGGTGACAGGGGGTACAGAAGACCGCAGCCATAATAGACATTGTGTTGTGTTCTCGCCGGTAAGAAGGGTAGCCAGAGCTCACAACCTCCTCCCCATCTCCCCAATCCCCTCCTCTGACGTCCGATTTCAATAACTCAAACAGTCTTTAAATAATTTTTACACAATTGAAAGTCTTGATTAAGATATAATTTATTGGGATGGGAATACAAAGATATACCTCAGGAAACATAATTTTAGATAGGTATAATTCGCGAGACAAACGACGTCCGAGTGGATTGTTTTGCAATAATCCATGATTGGTGAATTTAAGCTCGTCCAGTGCTGTAGCACCCCGTGCTATCCTCAAAGGCACCCAAGAAAACTGTTACTGTACACGCAGTAACAGTTTTCTACATAATGTTTTGAGCACAGTTTAGATACCTACCTACGTACCTATAATGTCCCGAAGTATATTGGTCTGATTTACGTCGCACTTCAACTTGTATTTATTTCGCCGCGCATTATTTTTCATATTGCGATAGCTCTCAAACTATTTATGGTAATTATATAGTGTGAATGGCAATTTTGATCTACCTTAAACGTACAACGTATCTAATGTATTTAATTAGATAAAAAATAATACTGTATTGGTAAAATTAGCTTCGAAAATGACACATGATTTTTTTGTAATTTGTAAAGATAAAAATGGTTACTGTGGGACACCCTTATTAGGTAGACATATGCTATCGCGGACTTTTATGTAGACCTTTTTAAGTTATACATTTCCACAGTACATTATTTTGTTCTATCTTCAATAGTTTTCGCAGCGCACGCGATGTAAGTAATTTGTTTAGGTCATTTTTTTACACCTTGGGTTATATTATTGAAGTTTTAGTAAGGATCCCTAAATTTTTTAGAGATAAATTATAGCCTATATTATATTGTTCGTGGATAATGTAGCTTTCTATTGGTGAAAGAATTATTGAAATCGGTCCAGTAGTTTTTGAGCCTATTCGTTACAACCAAACAAACAAAGTTTTCCTCTTTATAATATTAGTATAGATGTACATCTTGTCCGGAGGCGAAACAAACCAGGCTACCATTGATAAATGAAAGGCTCCCGGCAATAAACTTATAATACATATAATACATAAGCATCGAGTTCATGTTGGCGGATGCGTTAACGAAGGGTTTGCATCGACCGAAGCTCTGCCATCTCATTGCTGGAATGGGTTTGCGTTCAGGAGAGGGTGTTGGTGTGTGAACGCAAATGTTTATGGTTTTGTCTATTGTCTAATCTAAAAAGTGTGTGTTCTCTCTCTCGGTGCGCGGTGACACAATGACATAGCTTTTCTTATAATTGTATTTTTTAAATATATTTTATTAAACTCGTCTATATTTATACCAAATGCTTTTATTACACAATAGGATATCACCAAAACCATAAACTCACCAAAGCTCTTTACAGCAGTACTTAAACAAATGTTCAGAAAATTAAATTGGGAACACCTGGGGCTAAACATAAATGGAGCTCGATTACGCCATCTAAGATTTGCTGACGACCTGGTTATAATGGAAGAGGATCCACAAATACTAGAATCTATGATACAAGCCTTAGTAGACAGAAGCAGCGAAGTAGGGCTAGAAATCAACACAATAAAAACAAAAATGATGACCAAACTCGATACACATAGACCATCAATGGACAAAAGCTCGAATATGTAGAAGAGTATGTATATTTAGGCCAGATAATATCGCCAAATGACCAAACATCCAAAGAAATAGACAAAAGAATTGCGACAGGGTAGAAGTAGTACTGGGCCTTAAAAGAAATAATGAAAAGTAAGGAATTGAGCAAGGAGATTAAAAAGAAGTTGTTTGATACCTGCATCCTACCCTGCATTACATATGGCTGCGAAACATGGGCTTTGACCAAACGCCATAGGGATCAACTAGCAAGATGTCAGAGAAGCATGGAGAGAAGCATCTTAGGTATAAAACTAATGGACAAAGTTAGTAGTGACGACATCAGGCGCAAAACGAAAGTAACAGACATAATAACACACATTGATTTACTCAAATGGAGATGGACAGGACATATGCTCCGCTGTAAAAAGGAAAAATGGAGTAAACAAGTCACAGTTTGGTACCCTAGAGATGGCTCCAGGACCCGAGGTCGAAAACCTAGAAGGTGGGAGGACGATCTGAAAATGACCTTGGGCCCCTTTTGGATAAGAGTAGCTTCAGATAGAAAGCAATGGAAAGAGTTGGAGGAGGCCTTTGCCGTAAGGCACCGAAATTAGAGACATATTAGAGTAGTAAGAGCTATAGTTATTATCCTAAGTAGTAAATGATTGAAATATAGTATTATATGTATATCTGTACGATAGTATAGTGAACTTTAGCTTACCTAAGTGTTGTCATATGTATCAGTTTTTTCGGAAATAAAAGGCTTTATTATTATTTTTAATTTTAATAGATTATATCAGCAAACATGAGGCATTAAATATTTTTAGAACAGTTGGGTCAAAGATGATATGTTTACATTATGTGGTATATTATTTCCATTTCCTAATTTCACAACTTCAATAAGGAATTGATAACCTGGGTACAAGAATTTGGGCAGACTAGTTTCCCAAACCTGGACCTCATCAGATGCACAATGAATAGCAATAGCTGGCATATCAATGAAACTTGTTAAATTGACCTGTTTTACACGTTCCTAATTTACTTCGATCTGCTTTCCCCAGTCAATGAGTTTAACCAATGCTTTGCTACCATTTGTCTTACAGACAATGGCTCGTTCATATATTATAGCCTCATTAACTCTAACACCACAGGTTCGACCTTCAGCTGCAGCTGCATCAATATTTTGTACTGCCTCAATTTTGAAGAAAAATCCTTTACAATATGTAGAAAAATCAGCACCTTGTCTGACATACCTTTTATAATCAGTAATTTGGCAACATAGAAACTCTTAATTGAGTCACCACTCTGAACTCTAACATGTAATATGTCACCAACTTTTACATCCCGTGCTTAATACTTCTTTATGTTAGCAAAAGTTGAAGCACCATGAAATCTATTAACATCATTAGGCACTGTCATCATTTGGGTGTAATTAAGTAAAGAAAGTGTTTTTCCAACATCATCAGGACACTCAAAGGTATTCAGCTCTACAGTAAACTTATTCATAACTCGCAACTTAATTGTCATCTCAGCATTATATTTTCCCACATAGAACTTCATTGTATCAATTACATTTGGTTGGAATGTAGCACCTATTGGTTCACACATATATAATTCACAATGCATAGCTAGTGGAGGACAATATGTATCAGAATTTGGTAAGAAAATACAATTCAATGGTACCTGTGCTTCCCTGCATCCATAGTCAACAGCAAATATTGTGCATGAGACACTGTTTTCTTCAGATGATGTTAATTCTATATCTCCACGAACATACTTGTTCAGTATACTGGATTTAAAGATAACATTTTTGGAGATCATCAAATCTTTATCGGTTATTGGGTCTCCTGGTGTCTCTAATAAGAGCATATCAAAAGTGATAGGTGCAGGTCGAACATAAAAGTCTTTAGGATCATTTATGTGTGTTACCTCAACTGTGTGTGTAGAGCCAGGTACAAAATTTCGCATATCCATTTTATTCATCACATACGAAATTATTTGGCCATTATCTGCCATGGTTATCTTTAATATACTATTAAGTGAACAGAATAAATTAGGCACTGTTATGTGATACAGAAACACGAACACCGTATGCGCCGGGCCAGATTCTTCTCCTCCTCAGCTCCCTTCCCAGTCCAGCAGTCCTACCTTGAACTTTGAAGTCCCACTCACTACTCCAGCCACCAGTCGCAAATAAAGTACATAGTACTCCGAGGTTGTATTGTCTGGTCTAGCTAGACTCTTGTCTCAGTGTCAGTCAGTGTCTCACTCTCATCAGTCTCATCCGTAGACAGAGAAGGAAAATTCTCTGTCTACGATACTACGATTTTTAATTCTATACTTTGTCTAATGGTAATGCATGGTCTACTATGCGATTCAAGTAAGATCTCTGTCTACGAGTAATATACTATTCTCTGTCTACGAGTAAGAAGAACTTCATTCCGTACGCATCCAAATTGTACAGCTAGCAACAAAATTTTCACGGGGCGGCGGATAGGTTCATACCTGTAATGGTAACAACGACTTAATTTTTATTTTCTTTTCTCAAATACATAACATATTTTCTTAGTAATAGTTTATATTAATAGTTCATAATTGATTGGTGTCATAGTGTGCCGCTAGCTACGCTTCTAAAGCCATTGATATATTTCCGATTTTTCTCCATTTTGTTGCATCCTTGTTGACTTTTGTTGTTACATTGTGTTTGTTATAGACTTTTATTATTGTTTTGATAAGTTTATTTTGTTAGATACAGTTAAATTTGCTTAAAATGAGTAAGAAAGGCACAGTGGTACATTCACGAGCTAGTGAAATTGTTCGTGCAGCTCCGATAAAAGTGCAAACGATAAAATAAGTGGCATCGAAGTGTTACCGCCCGATTAAAAATAAATAAATATAAAAAAGAACCGATAGTTAATTTCGTAATTTATCATTGTATGTACTTATCTCAGATGGAATACTGATGTAAAAAAATGTATTTGCTGACCTTACTTTATGCAATGAAGTAAGCAACGGGAACCAAAATGTTATGACAGTTATCAACTTACGTGGATGATTATTGACAGCTCCAAGTAGGGTAGCCCATAATTAGTATAATCGAAAATGAATCTTTCGATTTTCGATTATCGTTCCCGTAGAATATGGAATCGATATTTACAAAAACACAAAAACTTTTTATTTTTTATTATTTTAGTTAACTTACTTCAGGATGACAAAAGAGAAGTTTTATGGTATAGTATTTATGTTTCGTATCATATTTAGCTAATTATATCATAAAAATTTTAGTAGTTTATGTACTTAATAATTTTAATAAATTATTTATAATTCGATTCATTCGATTCATTTGTGTAGAATCAGTTGTGCTATATTCTTGCAAGACACTTCACTATGACAAGTGGGCGGGGCTTGTCTATGTAATTACCATAATTTAAGGGCTCCCGCACACGGGCCACCGGCCACAACCACAAAACGCCACCACTGGCATATTTCCTGTAATTTTCATACATTTTTTTTTTTTTTTTTTTTATTTATTCATTCAGAAACAAACGGTCATACATATGAGTATTAAGTATAAAAGTTAACCTTAAACTATAGACCTACAGTTTCCTTATTTTATATGGACTCGCCGCACACGGCTAGCGCCGGTGGCGGTCACACGCTACAAATCGTCGCAGCTTGCTTCTTGTGGCTCGCACCGGCCACTAAACGCCGACACAAAAAGCCGCCACACGCCACTCGCGCGATTATCGAAATGTTCGTTGCATTTGTATACATTCGTTATAATTGGATGTATCCAATAACTACGGTTTCGTCTTCTACGACGACGTCTTTTTATCAAAAGTAGCTTCTTCGTCGGAGTCCATTATGATAGGTACTGCATGCCTGGGTTAAAAAAGTAGCAACCACCGACCGCAAGTGTCGACCATCGGCAGGTCACAGGTGTGTCACTGATACAAAAAAGGGTGACCCGCTACAATAGTGATGTTCGGCAATCACTGGACTAGACACTTTAGTCATTCTTTATTTTTATCAGTGCATGAACCTTGCTATTTATTTTCGCCTAGTACCTACGTTACACGACAGAAATATGGTTTAAAGAATTTTATCACTTAAAGAACCTCAACGCAGTTTTATTTATCTTGCAACTTTTCCATATTTTCTCACCGTATAAACCTTCTCTGGACTTCCACGAATATTTCAAGACTAAAATTAGCCAAATCAGGTCAGCTGTTTTCTAGTTTTAGCGGACTATCGAACAGCAATTGATTTTTATATAATACTAAATAAATAAATAAAATAAATAAATACTCTACGACATTCTACACATCGCTCCCTAGACCCAAAGTAAGCTTAGTTTCACTAGCTTGTGTTATGGGTTCTAGAATGCTGATAAACATACTTATATACTTTTTTTTTTGTAAATACATACTTATTATACATAGAAACACCCAGACCAATGCAAATAGACATATTCATGCATACAAATATTTGCATTGAGCGGGAATCGAACCCGCGCCTTCTGCGTAGCAGTCGCATGCACTACCGTTACGCCACAGGCTCCGCCCGCGTGGATGTTGAAATCCGTTTCAAAAACTATCCTATCTCTCAAGTTGGATCGAACTGCACATGGTGTGCGAATTTTATTATAATCGGTTAAGTGGTTTAGGAGTCCATTGTGGACAAACATTGTGACACGAGATTTATATATATTAAGATATATAGATTTAATTACTTACCGTGTATGTTTTCTGTTTAATTACCGTAAATTACATATTTTTATATTTATATAAACGCGGTTTGATATCTAATCTACACTAAATCTACACTAATATTATAAAGAGGAAAGATTTGTTTTTTTGTTTGTTTGTTTGTAACGAATAGGCTCCGAAACTACTGGACCGATTTCAATAATTCTTTCACCAATAGAAAGCTACATTATCTGTGAGTAACAAAGGCTATAATTTATCTCGAAAAAATTCAGGGATCCTTACTAAAACTTCAATAATGTAACCCAAGGTGTAAAAAATGACCTAAACAAATTACTTACATCGCGTGCGCTGCGAGAACTATTGAAGATAGAACAAAATAATGTACTGTGGAAATGTACAACTTAAAAAGGTGTACATAAAAGTCCGCGATAGCATATGTCTTCCTAATAAGGGTAGCCCACAGTAACCATTTTTATCTTTACAAATTACAAAAAATTCATGTGTCATTTTCGAAGCTAATTTTAACAATACAGTATTATTTCTTATCTAATTAAATACATTAGATACGTTGTACGTTTAATGTAGATCAAAATTGCCATTCACACTATATAATTACCATAAATAGTTTATGAGCTATCGCAATATGAAAAATAATGCGCGGCGAAATAAATGCAAGTTGAAATGGGGACGTAAATCAGACCAATATACTCATTATAGGTACGTAGGTAGGTATCTAAACTGTGCTCAAAATATTATGCTCTATACACGAAGTACAGTTTTCTTGCCGTGCCTTTGAGGATAGCACGGGGTGCTACAGCACAGCACTGGACGAGCTTAAATTCACCAATCATGGATTATTGCAAAACAATCCGTTCGCGCCAGGGCGTCGTTTGTCTCGCGAATTATACCTTGCTAAGATTATGTTTCCTTATGTATATCTTTGTATTATCACTGCGATGCGGGCGAGGACTCAGGGCTGCACACGCTGGCAGTGTCCGGCGTGGGAGGTGCCGAGACAGGCCCTCCTGGCAGCCCTCGGGGTGGGAGTCCTCACACTGCCGGTGCTGATCGCGGCGATGGTGCAGAGTGCGGACGCGTGGTCGGCCGCCGCCTCCTTCTGCGAGCAAGTGATACTCGAGAAAGAGGCGGTGGAAAAGGTTCGGGAGAGGCTGCACAGAGCTCTCCCGGACGGCGGCGGGCGCGGACGCCTACGAGGACGGAGGTCTGAGGACCTCCGTCCTCCATGAGCGCTGGCCTGGGGGTGACGGGTGGAGCAGGCCGAGGCGGCGGCGCGCCCCCCCCCCCCTATTCCGGGGGCATGACGGGAACCACGTGGTTCTCAAACCCGAGGGGGCCATCTCGAATCCGGAAATGGCCCGGGTCAAGCCGGGGTGCGAGGGAAATGCTCTTTGGGCCACCTTACACCCTGTTTAGTCGGTAAGAGTCTGACATAGCCTGCCCCGCTGGCCGCGGGGTGGGTATCCATGAGGAAAAAAAAAGGTATATCTTTGTATTCCCATCCAAATAAATTATATCTTAATCAAGACTTTCAATAAAATTGTGTAAAAATTATTTAAAGACTGTTTGAGTTATTGAAATCGGACGTCAGAGGAGGGGATAGGGACATCATGCTTTTTTTTATACCATTTAAGTAGCAGACGAGCACACGGCCCACCTATGTGACCTATGCACCTATGGACGTGCTCAACATCAGGGGCGTCACACTCGCGCTGCCGACCCTGCAAAATCCTTCTAATGTCCTTCTTGAAGAACCCCATATTATAGCCGCCAGGGAAAACCACTGCAGGTAGATCGTTCCACAGCCTAAGCGTGCGCAGAATGAAATTTTTTTTCAAACCTTACAGCACGCACTGCAGACGGATGCAACGTGTGGGGATGAATTCCCTGCCTGTGGCGAGCGGTGCGATGATAGAAAGTGGTTATAGGCATCATAAATCAAACAATTCCCATCCCAGGGTCAACTGGGTAGCGCGGGATATGCTCTAAGTAATCTTACACCCCGGCAACTGAAGACTTGAGCCAGCGGCGTGCGGTTTTTATCAGGTCTGAGTGAGACTTAACCACTCCTGCTGGCTGACAGGGATGATATATGAAGGAACTTCCGCACGAAAAAGGGATTTGAAACAGAATTCCCAATCCACGCGGGCGGAGCCGCGGGCAACAGCTAGTAATAATTATAATCTCGACTCACGACTAACCTATAATTGTAAAATTCGAGTCAACCACATCACTATTTATTTGATACAAAAAACCTGCAACACTGGAAATGTCATTTTCTTGCCTAGAATGCCTAGAATTAAAAATCGTAGTATAAGGCCCGAGACGGCGTGCGGTTTTAGTCGGTTCGATCCCGACATAACCACCCCCGATGGCCAACGGGGGTAATAGCCATGGGGATTACCGCACGATAAAAAATAAAGATATGACCAAAAACGAAGCGAGTAGTTTTTGATCCCCGCGTGCACAAAAATTTAGTGCGGATAGAGAAACAGACAAACAGGCATCTATTACATTCATAAAGTCCCCTAATATTTATTTTTCTCATATAGGTATCTTCCATGGTGCAGACACCGATTTATATGTAGGTAGCATTGAAGGCGTACCTACCTAGTAAGTAATTACAGAGTGCAAATGCCAGTCAACTTTTTCAATTCACAGGTATTTTTAAGAAAAAGTGCCACAAGAAGTGGATTTTGTTAATCCCAGATGTTGTATTAAGGAACGAGACAAATTTTATACATACTGTCCATTAATGCGGTTTACAGAATACATCTACTTACTAAGTTCCCACAGCATAGGCCTTATAGTTTCAGAGAAAAGCGGCTGTGACATACGTACGGACAGACGGACAGACATGACGAATCTATTAGGGTCAAAGATATTATATAAGATTAGGGTTCCGTTTTTTGCCATTTGGCTACGGAACCCTAAAAAGGTTTCAATGCGGTAATCCCTAGAATCACCCGTGGGATTTTCAAGATACCTAGGTACTGTTGCCGTTGTCAACATGATTGAGGCACACACTTGAACAACCTTCATTCGTAGTCGGTGCACCAGCTAAACAACGGACGGTGCTCTGGCGCAGGCTTTCCTATCAGGGTGGTTAGATGGCAGTTGCTTCCAACAAAGCTAACATAGGTACCTACCTACTAATCAATCATCAACAATAAACAGATTCGTTAGGTAGGTACCTAGGTACCTACTGAATGTTCCAAGTGCAAATAAAAGTGTTACTACGGGGAATACCTACATAGTGTACCTGTCTAAGAGCAATCAACCGAAAAAAAAGTAGGCACGTAGGTACGGAAGGTAGGAACGGAAGATAGATTCATTATAATTATTGATTTATTAATCATAATCGCCTGATACGATTGTAAATGCATAACATAATAATATAATGGAATGCATTCCCAATTCTAGTTCATACAGAACGTCATAGTAGGATGCATTTTTGCATACCTACAATGAAATCGGCGCATTTGGATGACCTGAAAGCGCATGCCTGGCAAACTAATCGATAGAGACCTAAGCCATTCGTTTGGCATGGCACACAACTCCTTCAATATTCATCTAATAATTACCTTTTAATTGCAGAAGCAGAAGCAGTTTACGCATATAATATCACAGAAGACGGGTCGATCGAATGGCCACAATTATTTGATATTATCAAGCTACTTGAAGATCTTAACAATTAGAAACAGAAGAGTATAATCATCATAGAATACCTATCATATCAAGAGAGAATATCATATCAATACGAGTATTATATACCTAATAATTATATTATCAGAGAATATCATAATATTAAGTATATCAATACGTGTATAACGTGTCTTGAAAATTATGCAAGCAGTCAAGCGCACCTAACTACTTAGGAATCAGGAACTTATACCGAGGTAACTGTTACAGGTTTTGATTACTTCATGCACCACGACATCAATGCTATGCTTTTGAGTCAACAGGAATTCGGATTACTATGCAAATATTACTCAGGGCTGGGGCTGGACTAGCGAATTTTCTTGAATCTTATAAAATGCCAAGATTTCGAGTGAAGTACTCATTACCTTACATAAATTCTATTTCTGTATGGTATTAGTGTTGTAGAGTTTCTATGTAGCATTATTAACTGGCACACGTTTAGGTATTCTGATTACGCCATCATTTTAGACATAACGTTATGTACAGTCAACTACAAAGATATGTATCCAATTTAATCTTACAAAATGATGTACCCCTACGAGTGCCACTATGAACTAACCAAAGATTGTGACAAACATGGTATCCACCGAACTTGACAGTAACATTTTATGCTCAATATTTATGTATCCCACTACTCCTGACTATCTTTGTGCTGAAATCTCCATGGATGCCAACCCCGTCGGCCATCGGGAATGATTAGGTAAGTCGAACTAGGTAGGTATTCTATTATTTTATTACACTGCCTTATAAAATTGTTAGGTATGGGTATTTATTTCGCGATTATTGGTGGCGCCTGTAAGTAGATATTTAATTTTATTGTAAGTAGTAGGTAACATAATTTCAATATACTTACTTAGTTACCTACCTAATCAAGTCTCTACTTAGTCACGTACTGCCCCTACCATGTTGAAGTACCTACAGTCATTACATTATTTTAAATTTTAATTAAATTCAATTGAATCACCATAGTTTATCAATACAAAATAGTAGCGGTGAGTTTTATTGGTTTTTTTCTCACTTGCTCTACCTATTGCGTTGCAAATCACTACATAGTATAAAACAAAGTCGCCTTTTCTGTCCCTATATCGCTATGTGCGCTTAAATCTTTAAAACTACGCAACGGATTTTGATGCGGTTTTTTCCAATAGATAGAGTGATTCAAGAGGAAGGTTTATATGTATAATACATGCATCATATACTAAGGCAACATTGCTAATTTTAGAGGTTTCTAACGTGATGTCGTAAATTAACCTATTTTTCTGGGCTTATTTAGCAATTTAGCAAAAACGCTGCCTAAACCCTACGAGTTAGATCAAATTAATGTACTACAGTATTGTACACCATAAAAAGGTCTACAAAAAAGTCCGCGATGGTATATGTTTATCTTTTAGGGATAACCCACATTAACCATTTTTATTGTTTACTTTTTACGTGAAAGAATGGCTTATTTACGAAGCTATTTTAAGCAATACGGCATTAATCCTTATCGAATTAAGTACCTTAAATACAGTGTGCAATTAATATAGATCAATATGGTTCCTTACAGCATGTAAATTAAACAAATATTTTCGGAGATATTTTAGATTTTAATCATGTTTTCATTGAGTGACATAGGCATATATATTTTATGCCCGTGCAAAGTCGGAGCGGGCCGCTATGTTTTTATATACAACGTTCATAGTTTTTCTGTAGGTAGTGTATTTAATTTAGTATCAGCATTGCACCCGTGCGAAGCCGGGGCGGGTCGCTAGTCTGGTATAGGTAAATGTAAATGTAGAAGCATGGTGTGAATGAATAAAGAAGACCTTACCGTGAGGTAAGGTAAGGTACAGATGCCGGCACATAAATTGGCCAGACGCGTCATATGCGCAAAGGTCGATTTTTAGGTCCCCTTTGAGGTATGAGCGGGTCGCGGGAGACGCGGTTGCGCCGTCGCGGACATATGATTGGTCCGTCACTTGACGGACCAATCAGATGTCTCCGAGAGACGTCTTGTAGCGAATCAACGTTCCATTCGTTCGTACTTTGAATCATTTGATTGGCTCATAAGTGCACGATGCGCGAACTTACCCCAAACCTGGCCAAGTTACGTGCCTGTATCTGTAAGGTAATTCAAATTGATACGGTAAGGTCTTTTTCAGGGGTGCAAGATAGAAGCCTCCACGCGGCGCACCCTGGACAGCTAGATACTAGGTGCTTAACCGTATAACTAGCACCTAGCTGACGAATTCTATCAACATAAAGTCCTGTTTCTAGAAACTGACTAGACACACAGCTTTTTCGTGTTTGCCGTAGAGCCGTCTGATAAAGGTGAAGAATATGGTGGACTGATGAATAATCCCTTGCTTGACCAGAAGCAATGAGTTCTGTGAGACTTCGGTAGTGTACCTACCTATGCGGCGTAGGTTACGTATATACCTATTGAATAGATATATTTTCTTTTCCAGTGCATTGTTACTTTTAAATATATTATTATGATTCATGAAGAAATAGTTTTAGAGAAATTTTAGTTTAGTGATGTCAACAACAGAATTAGCATCAATATCATTTATTATTACCCCTCATAATGAACTTTAAATTTTTTTACTTGATTTTAAGATGGCAAAATATTATGAACGCGGTCATCAAGTTTGGTGGAATACCTAATTTGAATACAGTATGTTCACACAAATTAGTTGTCTCTCTATACAATAATATTGTGCTCGTCTATTCTACACCATGCGCGAAATTCGATTCGCGGAATGTCCAGAACTGTCATCAACTTTGACAAGAAGAGTTTACTTTACATGCGTGTATAAGTGATGTTGCTTTAAACATTAACATGGAATATAAAATCAAGAAGAAGTGCCCTGCAGATATCGCTTGTGTGCAGGCGCTGTGGAGGTGTTCAATATAATTGCGTAACGAGATTGGTTATTAACATTTAGTTTTAGGCTTGTTCTAAATCTAAAATTATAACGAATCACGACTGTTTTGTGTGACGTAATTGGTCATAATTATATTATATACATATACAGGGTGAATTTATTAAAAGGGATTGGATGGCCAAATCCGAAACTACTTGTATAAGGAATAGCGATAAATGCTCAAAGGAGTCACGAGCCCGATTTTAATGAAACTTGAAACCTCATCATTAGATTTTTGGAAATCCAATAATCCTAGCTGGGAATCGAACCTATTGATTTAGAAAAAAAAAACACATCCTTTATTATTACACCATACGATAGTGTCCAATAGCTCTAATACAGTTATTTCCAAAATATTGGAAAAGATTTTATACGAAGCACTATACCACTATTTAGAAAAATATAAAATAATTACGGATGCACAAACTGGTTTTAGCAAAGACATGACGGTAAATAGTGCTATATATAAACTTATCAGTGACGTATTGGTCAATGTAGATAATACCACACCAGTCTGTGCCCTTTTCATGGACTTAAGTAAAGCCTTCGATTGCGTAGATTACAAAATACTGAAAACCAAGTTATATAAATGTGGCATTAGAGGTAATGTGTTGGATATTGTTATGTCCTTCTTAAGTGACAGAAAACAAGCGACATCAATTAGCAAAATATGTGAATTGAAGAGAACAGAAATTACTTATATTTCCGACTATGAACAGGTAGAATATGGAGTTCCTCAGGGTAGTGTACTGGGTCCCCTATTATTTTTGGTGTACATTAATGATTTCCCCAAAGCAGTCACTGTACCAATGATTTTGTTTGCAGACGACAGTACCTTAATATTTTCGAATAAAGATCATACAATGCTCAGAGACACATTAAATAATACTCTTTCTGACGTGGTTGAATGGTTGAGATCAAATAATCTTGCAGTTAACTTAACAAAAACGAATGTAATGGTATTTAGAAATCGAGACAGACCGCCAATTGATGTTGCAATTGACTATGCAGGTACATCAATAAAAGAAGTCGACACGACAAAGTTTTTGGGATTAACGATTGACTGTAATCTAAATTGGAAGTCACATGTAGATAACGTTTGCACTAAATTGTACCAAATCTCATATGCCCAATACATGTTAAAAAAAACCGTAGACGTATCTACTGTTGTAACCGCATACCATGCCTATGCGGAATCGGTGATACGCTACGGCATAATTTTTTGGGGTAACTCCAATGATTGGGAAATGGTATTTAAAGCCCAAAAACGATGCATCAGAGCCATTTGTAGAATTCCAAAAACCGATAGTTGTAAACAGCATTTTATTAATTTAAAGTTATTGACTTTACCAGGTTTGTACATTATGGAGGTAGCTTTATTTGTTAAAAGAAATATGCATTTGTTTGAACACCTTCGTGGCACTCGGCATCAGCATAAAATAAAAACAATCCGAAATAAGACTGCTCTCGTGAACAGAAGTGTTTTATGTATGACATCAAGGGTTTATAACAAACTACCATCTGAACTATGCTGTACCGAGAATTTGCACGATTTTAAACACAATTTAAAAAATGTATTATTACAAAAGGCATATAGACCAGTGCCGATAGACTTTGAGACAAAATAAATTTATAGTAGGATGAAACCTGTTGTAAAAGGAAGAGAATATAATAAAAATGATAGGAAAAATAAATTACGGGCGATCTGAGCTCGGGAAGGGGGGAGGGGGGTGAGTTTTAAGGGTAAAAACGGTTTATCTCGATTTCCGGCAAAACTACAAGTCCTATGGAAAAAAGTTAAATGACAAAGTTGTAGGTAATAAAGAGACCTACAACTTTTCTATTTACACTTTTTTCACATAACCTCAAAAAGTATGTGAAAAATTCAAATAATCAAGTTTTTGGTTTTTTATTTTTATCTTAAGCAAAACAAATTTGTTTTCCACGAAATTTGGTGAAAACTTAGCTTTTTATGTCCCAAAGACACTGTAATTTTTTTGATTTGAAATACTCTTTTTTTCAGCTTATTTTGACTAAATATCGAAAAACCACCCCAATTTTCAATCGAAAAATCTCACGTCAAAATATCAGCTTTTTAAAAAAAGTCAAAGAGTTTTTTGTTCTTTGAAATCTCTTCTTTCTGATAATGTAAAAATATATATACATTGCTATGGTAAATGTTCTCAGAAAATGCAAAGAAGAAAAACTCGAATTCGAAATTAACATTTTTGTATTTAGTCATTTCCTCGTTGAGGTGGGATGAAAAGTTACATGTTGCACTATAACTTCATGGTTGCACTCGAGTGCAAAGATTTTTCACCTTGTGCTCTTTTGATTCCCTCGCTAAAGCTCAGGGTTCTATTTTGTGAATCGCTCGCTGCGCTCGTGATTCAAATTATGAACCCTTCGCTTGCTCGGTCATCAAAACTGAGCACGCGAAGGGTTCTAAAAATTGAACCCAAATCTTTAACGAGGGAATCAAAAGTGCGCAAGGTGAAAAATCTTTGCACTCGAGTGTAACTATGAAGCTATAGTGCAACACGTAACTTTTCATCCCACCTCAGCGAGGAAATGACTAAATACAATAATCACAAAATAGAACCCTGAGCTTTAGCGAGGGAATCAAAAGAGCACAAGGTGAAAAATCTTTGCACTCGAGTGCAACCATGAAGTTATAGTGCAACATGTAACTTTTCATCCCACCTCAACGAGGAAATGACTAAATACAAAAATGTTAATTTCGAATTCGAGTTTTTCTTCTTTGCATTTTCTGAGAACATTTACCATAGCAATGTATATATATTTTTACATTATCAGAAAGAAGAGATTTCAGAGAACAAAAAACTCTTTGACTTTTTTTAAAAAGCTGATATTTTGACGTGAGATTTTTCGATTGAAAATTGGGGTGGTTTTTCGATATTTAGTCAAAATAAGCTGAAAAAAAGAGTATTTCAAATCAAAAAAATTACAGTGTCTTTGGGACATAAAAAGCTAAGTTTTCACCAAATTTCGTGGAAAACAAATTTGTTTTGCTTAAGATAAAAATAAAAAACCAAAAACTTGATTATTTGAATTTTTCACATACTTTTTGAGGTTATGTGAAAAAAGTGTAAATAGAAAAGTTGTAGGTCTCTTTATTACCTACAACTTTGTCATTTAACTTATTTCTATAGGACTTGTAGTTTTGCCGGAAATCGAGATAAACCGTTTTTACCCTTAAAACTCACCCCCCTCCCCCCTTCCCGAGCTCAGATCGCCCGTAATTTATTTTTCCTATCATTTTTATTATATTCTCTTCCTTTTACAACAGGTTTCATCCTACTATAAATTTCTTTTACTTTTTACCATTTTCATAGCTATCTGCACTGGTCTAATACTATAGTGTGCAAGAATATTTAGATGACAAGTGTGTTAAAACAAAATAGTAATGCCTAAATTCTTATATTGTTCGCTGTGACATTGTATTTTATTTGTTGCTTGCTTTACCTTTTGACATTGCCTTTATATAATACAAGCGACCCGCCCCGGCTTCGCACGGGTGCAATGCGGATACTAAATTAAATACACTACAGAAAAACTATGAACGTTGTATATAAAAACATAGCGGCCTCCCCGCACTGCCCCGTCCGACCGGTACCGCCCGCCGCAAACGCAAATTTTGTAATATCTCCGAAAATATTTGTCTAATTTACATGCTGTAAGGAACCATATTGATCTATATTAATTGCACACTGTATTTAAGGTACTTAATTCGATGAAGATTAATGCCGTATTGCTTAAAATAGCTTCGTAAATAAGCCATTTTTCACGTAAAAAGTAAACAATAAAAATGGTTAATGTGGGTTATCCCTAAAATATAAACATATACCATCGCGGACTTTTTTGTAGACCTTTTTATGGTGTACAATACTGTAGTACATTAATTTGATCTAACTCGTAGGGTTTAGGCAGCGTTTTTGCTAAATTCCTAAATAAGCCCAAAAAAATAGGTTAATTTACGACATCACGTTAGAAACCTCTAAAATTAGCAATGTTGCCTTAGTATATGATGCATGTATTATACATATAAACCTTCCTCTTGCATCACTCTATCTATTAGAAAAAACCGCATCAAAATCCGTTGCGTAGTTTTAAAGATTTAAGCGCACATAGGGATATAGGGACAGAAAAGGCGACTTTGTTTTATACTATGTAGTGATTTGTAACTTAGTTCATTATGACATCACATTATTCAGAACTAGTTTTTTGACATTACCTAATATTAATTTATGATATGATAATTGAAATGATTATAATGCATGTCTAGTCGAGAAATTAAATAGAATTTATGCAAAGTATCTACCTAAATATATTTGCATGCCTTAGGGCGGAATGTGGCTGTTCTTAATTTATTTCATGTAACATCTTCTGTATCTACCCATCTTCGCAAATAAATGATTTGATTTGATTTGATTTGATTTGTCGTTGTTAAGGATCAAATTCTGCGAAGTCCTAATGATATATGGTAAATTTGGAATTTTAATAAAATTCATTTCCACCATAATTTTGTATCTTAATTTGTTTCGTTCGAAATCCTAGAAATGATCGTAACTATTCCGTATTTAAATTATGCTCAGAATATTCTGGTAGGCGGGTAAAATTTGAAAGTAGAATATAATCTCGCTCACTCCTTTGAGCATTTTTCGATATTCCTTATGGTTTCGGATTTGGCCATCCAATCCCTTTTGAAAAATTCACCCTGTATGTGAGTTTAGGATGTCCGCTGCGTGAAACGCTCGGCACACTGTATCGTGCAAATATATTGGAGCAGCGTTACGTAAGGCGGGTCGCACGTGGCACCACGTTTGCGCGTGCGCTGTTCGCTGCAGGTTCCTACGACGGATTATATTTGAAAGTCACGCGTAGCGCAGCGGACGGCGTTATACAATATTATACTTCCTCATCATTTTACATTTCGTATATTAAACTATAAACCAGTTTATTATTAGGATTTTATTATTGTCATTTGAAGCTCATCATAATATGTCCATAAATAAATAAATTTACACAACATGTATTGTTTGATTCACATAACTGTTTAATAAATAGTCTTCTTATCTTTTTCACAAATTTTGTTCTTTCACTTTAAAAACAAAGTCAACTGTTCATTAACAAGCATGTGTTGGCTTAATTATAGAAGTTGTGAAGTAATCGCATCGTAAAACTTTTTAATAAGACACTGTTGAAGTCTATCGTTTCAGTAAATTAGGAGTTGGACGTGTGCGTGCATACTGAGGGTAGATAACCATGAAGTAGGCCCTGTAGTCTACCATGAAACAAACATCCGAAGTTGCGAGTCGAAATTACGGGCAATTGATAGGGGTCACGCCACCTTGATGACCGTTCTGAACTTCGCATTTTAATTTTTGCAGGATAATTGGGTATTTGACGGTCAAGATGTTGCAATAATATGTATTTTTAATTTCATCAAACTTCAATTCTATGAAAAATAATAAATAAATACGATAATCATACTTTTTACTGCCAAATAATAATTCACTATTGATGGTTGGGTACAAAAAAAACCCAAAGTTTAGGACGTAAGTTTCACGGTAGCCACCTGATTCTCTATGGCAAAGTCAAAAGTAACTAGCTATGTTCAATTGTATGGTTATAATTAATTTTATTCATTGCATTACAGAGGTACACTGCTGTACACGTTTCGGTAGCTTTGCAGCAGTTATGGTCGTATGGAGACAAATGTACAACAAGTAGCCGAAAATTGTTGTAAAACTCTTGATGTGTACATGGCGAAACATTGTTTATAACAATATATCGATAGTTTCTGACGGGTTGTAATCCGTTACTATACCCATATTGCGGCTGATACATACACACGGGACAAGTACTTTTTGTATTCATTACATACTATTATTGCTATTATTTTAGTACCTACGATGTTATTATTTTTTAATTTAAAATTGTTATAGTTATGAACGGCCAATTATTACTAGGTATTTTATATTCCTCATTCTCATAGAATAATTTCAGATTTTCATATATTATTGATATATTTCAATGAAAAAGAGTGGAAAAAGAATGAATATTCTTATATTTGTGCTACTGGCCACAGTCAACATCAAAAGTAGCTTAAAACATTTCAAATCACAAAATAAATCACCTTTGGCTCAAAAGTAATAAATAAAACATTCAATAAAAAATAAATTAAATAAAAAAACAGGAACAAAACATCAAACATAATAACTTTTGAGGATTATAAAAATATTTATTTATCAATTATATTGATTGAAGCGCATACTTCAATGTACAGATCGTTTGTAAATTCGTTGGTGTTTAGCAACTTGTGTCCTCATTGTCATTCGAATACACTTCATAATGGTCTTACTTGCCTCACAGCAAATATATAAAAATGAATCCCCGTTGCCCTTAGCCACGCCATAATTTGAGATCGACTATACTGACATCATACATCTTAAACATTTACGAATAGAAAAATTAAGAATCGAGTTTAGGAATTATTTTCGGGTGAAGCTACAGGCAGGGAGGAGGGAGCAGCAAATAAAACCATGGGACAGTGTATTCTTGTGAGCGTATCGCGCAGCATTGTTATCAACAAGTTACTTTTGGCTTGGCCATACTATATCACTCTCTAGATTTCGAAGAACGTGCGGTACATTGCGTGTTGTCATGTATCTTTTATAGTCGTACGACTACAACGCAGCTTTCGCGGCACTACAATAAAATTGTTTTAGTACACTTTTAACGCACAAAATGTTCACGTCTATATCGACGACGGTCGAAAGGCAAACGGTTGTGCGGGAAGATACTGAGTCATTTGGGCACACGAATGTGGGCGCCTATTTCGTGCAAATAATACTGAGTTACATTTGTGCAGATAATTTGCACAGAATCGTGAAAATAATCTATACGATTTGCACAACGTGCAACGGGCGTCCGCATGCGTGCACACGCACGACGCAGCGCACGCGTCACTGTAAGCGACATTGACACTTCAAGGAGCAAACAGAATTCGCTTTTTTTTTTCCTTTTAATACCATTGGCTCCTTTTTGCTACAATAAACCTTTCGACAGTTTGTCTTTCTGACACTTGACATTGGCGAAATTGTGGTGGTATCCCCTATAGCCACTATCAATAGTTGAAGTTGACCCCAAACGAAATTTTCTACATTTTATAACACAGTGGTTTTGCTGTCAATTATTGTTATCGCTTGGTGGCTATAGCCTTTCATCCGACCACATATTAAATAGTAATCATTCGTTCTTCATATCGCTCAGTCGCGACACTAGAGGGAAGCGGACGATACGCAGCTGGTTCGCGTAGTCACACACTATCGCGTCTTTCAATGGTAGAATTTGCCGCACGAAGATACAGCTGTCACTTTGACCTGGAAAAAGTATATTTTTGTACCTGAGAAATGTATGGATTATTTCAATGGATCCTAGTGGACGGAGGGATGGATTAATTTACCAAATTCGGAAAATTTCGCACTAACGTGCTTCGCGGTGGAGAACATTCGAAATTATGGGTATCGATGTGGCGCACTTTCCACTACCGTGAGTCGCGTTTCGGTACTTTAGGGCTACAGTTCATAGCTATTTTGAACTTCAAAGTTCAGTATGACAGTCCTATGTTAGGAGCCTCCTATAATATCTTACCTTATACTGTTATAACCCAATCTTGCTTATAATCAATTTTTTTATGTACGTTTGTATTACTTTTGATTCAATTAAGTACCTATTCATTCATTCTATTATGAAAACGTGGTATTTTAGACCGACTGATTAGTTCAGTATGAACGGGATACAAGAAGCCGGTTTAGCATCAACATGTACCAACCTAATAGAACTCGGCGTATAACATCTCCACTGCTGAGGTCGTAGGCGGTGAGACCACTGCGGTCACCCATCACGAGCATAGTGTGCGTCAAGGGCAGCATACGGCTCATATAGTTAAGCCCCTGGAAGTCAAACATAGATTAATGAGAGGTTGTTAGATAGACCTCTGTGGCGTGGCGGTAGAGCGTTCGACTGCTACGTCGGGGATCGCGGGTTTGATGCCCGCTCAGCGCAAATATTTGTATGCATATGCATGAATATGTCTATTTGCATTGGTCTGGGTGTTTCCTATAAATATGTATGTATAATCTATGACAGTCGTTATGAGTAGTTGGAGCACTAATAATCCGACAATGATCTAACTAAAGAACTTGGATATCACCAATGGGTTGTGGTGTGGAGGTCAGATGTCAGTCGCTTCACTGAAAATATCGTATATAAGAAAGCCAATGCTGCTAATTCTGTTGTTACATTTCTAAACTTACAATTCTCTAAAATTTTCTAATTGCATCTGTTTCTTTCATTATCAGATAAAAAAGGACAGATGATTTATTTTAGTGAACACCTGTCAAATTAAGTCGGCGCCTTGACGGTACCCTTCAAATTTAGTCGACATCTACGAACATGCGACTTAACTTATTACGCACCAACAAGGCGCTGTCTTAATTTGACAGGTCTTAACTTAAATAACATCATCTGTCCTTTTTTATCTGATCATGAAAGAAACAGATGCAATTAGATTTTTTTAGAGAAATTTATGTTTAGAGATGTAACAACAGAATTGGAAGCATTATATCCATATTATACAAGCTGGTACCCGGAACTGTGGGCCCGCGTGATATACTGAAATAGCCTTCTAGTAATAGTGTGATTAGGGGCAACGGGGATTCATTCTTGCATATAAGGTGGATACGCTAAGGATGTCCAGTCTATTTCGACGGGATTGTTCGATTGGATTGATTACAATTTTAAGTAGGTATATTGGACTTGGCACTGCAATCAGGTCAAAGAATTTTGTTGTACAAACAGTGCAAATGTATGGTTTTGGATTAATACTATTTGTAAGCGTCGGTAGATTAATTGATAAAAAGGTGGCCTTACGATCGTGAAGTCCCGGGTTCGAGTCCTGGCCTTTACCAACGTAAGCAACTGAACAATAATGTAAAATAGTTCTTACAATGTGTATGGAGTTAAGCATGTGTCCTTGGAAGCGGTCCCAAATACAGAGCCTTTCGTCAGCGCCCGCTGACACGACGTAAGAGGCGGTATACGCCAGTGACGTCACTGCGCCGTCGTGAGCCTGCATACTGTATAGACACGCCCCTGAAATAGTACAAAGTAATTTAACACCTGAAACAGACACGACAGACGCACGGGTGTAGGGAGATGGCGTGCGTCTTGCCTATGGACAAACACAGAGGTGGATGGTTTTGATTTATTTTATTTTTATTCGGTAAATGAAACAGTTACATTCATGAACCTATAAAACCAATGGACGGAAAGCGTTTAAGAATAAATCGTGATAGTTAGGCTACTTATTTTTTCTTCCTTATTCTGTGTACATCAATTACGAGTTGCTGTAAAGAACAGCAGTGACCAGCTAATACCTACTGACGACATACCGACAAATGAATATTCTACTAGGACATTCTACACAGCTCTATCTATACTAGAAGTTGATTAGCTTGTGTAATGGATGCGTATAAACATATTTAGTTACATTGTTTGTACAAATATGCAATGTATTTAACCTTTTAGCCGCCTGAGTCGGATCCGACAAAAAATTTCGAGCTTATTCCGCCCGAGTCGGATCTATCCGACACAAAATCCGGTGTATAATATATTCACTTTCTAAACGTATTACGACGTTTTAGCCTGAAATACATAATTTTTTCGAAAGTTTATCTATTCAACCTTTTATTTAGTGTTATAATTCAAATTTACTATATCAAGAAACAAAATAAAACACTATTTCAATTAAGGTAAATTTACTAAAATTATCCCTGAAAAGTGTATTGACTTCCAACGCCTATGTCGTATTTTTCCGACAGTAGTGATGAGACAATGTTAGAACTTATACGATATGGAATATGCATAAACAAACATAAATTATATTAAATACTAAGTTATTAAATTTAAAAAGAACATGAAATAATTGTTATATAATATGGTGTTGTTTTTGCTTTGTATAAATCTATAGTTTTGTATGAAATTAGCGGTTTTGTAGCTTTTGTACGGACTACTATAAATGCAAATTCCCATCCCTAGACTTGTGTCCTTTTCGCCAGGACGCCAGCGCCTGCGTCGGATATACACGACCGTTCATGACGTCACAACCGAGTTGAGCCGTATGGAATTTTCCCCTAGTGCTGATCGTGTTTTTGTGATATAAGTTATTAAGTTTTACTTTCCTTTGTTGTTCCATTGTTGTCAAACATTTTTGTTTGTTGTTATCTGTATTTTTCGATTGATTTTTTATACTTACTATACCTATTATTGAAAAATGTTACTAGTAATAGTCAGACTGATTAGGTACTACTGGGATATTAAAAGGCGAGGTTCATTCAGTAGGTACCTATAGTTATAGTTCAGTATAAGAATACTTAAATAAATACCTATTAATAAATCGATCGATGTTTTATTTGCTTACAAAAAATGTCCGATATTTCCATAGAGTAATCAGCAGTATGTAAGTATGTACCTACATAGTTGATAGTAATCAAGCTCGTAAATACAAATAGGTATTATTATAGCGAAATATCGACATCGAAAAATTTATTTACTTACATCCCTATATGACGTAGGTATTTATTGGTCGATTCAATGTATCGGGCGCTGGGGGCACGCCAACTGATAAAATGCTGGGCGGTTAAAAGGTTAAGTATGTTTATCCGTTGTCCAAAACGCATGATACTAGCTAGCTAAGTCAGTCGACCTATACTTACTTTGAGTCTATATAGCGTTGTGTAGAATGTCCTAAACATTTTTTCTAGCTGAAATCCCCACGGCTACCATGGCCAACGGGGGCGGTTATGTCGGAATTCAACCGACTAAAACTGCATGCTGTCTCGGGTCTTCTAGCACCAAGGCTTAAGGTGGCCCAAAAGGCATTTCCCTCGTACCCGTTTGTAGAATGTCATTGAATTTGCTGCTGAAATTATTTAACCTTACCTGTGTGTAAGTCCCAGACACATAGCAGACCATCCTGTGAACCGCTACCCGCGATTGTGGGTGTCGCGTGGTCGATGAAACAGCTTGTGATAGGGCCGCAGTGCCCGTGCAGAGTGAACAGCGGGTTCAGGTCTGAACTTGAAAATACCTGTCAACAAAATTCAGATAAGATTTGAAAAAAAGGCTTGCAATATTATGGTCTAGCTAGGTATAGGGCTTAAACACACGGATGGCATTAAGGAAATAGGATTGTAAAGTGCTGTAAGTACCCGAAGGAAATTTAATACCTCTTGGGCCATCATGCACCCCGGCACGAAAAGACCCGAGACGGCGTGCGGTTTTAGTCGGTTCAAGTCCGACATAACCGCCCGTTAGCAATGGAGGTGGTATCCGCGGGGATCTCCGTACGAAAAAAAGGGTGCTGTAATTACCTTGAGCACGTGGTCCTGCCCACCGGTGACAATGCGCCCACCTTCCGAGTGCATCTCTGTGATCGGTTGTTGGTGAGGTCGACAGTGCGCTATTCTAATGCACGTTATGACATCTGTAACAACACAAAATATCGTTAATTCAGGCGCCTCGCATTGTTTTTTATTGTGAAGTCCTAAAGCTTTATTTCAAACTCACAAGCTCTGTTGCTTGTTAGTTTGTTAGTATGGGTCAATTCTTGGAAGCTCCACTTCCTAACTTTAGATTAGGCTCAAATTTGGTATACTTTCGTATCTTCGGTGGCAATACGATGATATGGGAGGTACTATGAAGCTGGTCTGATGAGGGATCTGAAGGTGTCCATAGGAACCTCTGAAGCAAGATAAACCCGTCATGTTTGGGCTTATTTGATTTGTATGATTAAGCACTTACTAGAAAGCATTTATGTCTAAAAGAAAAGTACCCTATGTTACACCTAAGATACGCAAACATTTCAATTTATTAACTATAAATGAGTAACCTTCGCCATCGCCGAGGCTCGTATCGTAGGAGAAACTCATTCTGGCGTGCGACGACTCGTCATCCGGCGCATGCCCGACGCGGAGGGAACCCGCCGACCCTGTGCGTTTGTGAGCTGGAACAAACAGATTAATGACAATAAGTATTTCCTAACTCAAAATAGCCACATACAATTTATATCTTAGAAAAATAAAGCGAAATTCTGAAACCCTGACTTCCAGGGGCGTTCATTCCGTAGAGATAAGGACGAACAAAGTTTTGGTGCAGGCTTTCCTTTCGAAGTTGTAAGGTCTGACAGCAGTCGCTCTCACAAAATCGATGAAAATCTAGTTTAAGTGGACGATGAAGAGGGAAATGTAATAAGTACGAAGCGACTGTTTCCAGTAGAGTAACGTAAGAGCATTGAGTTGCGAACAAGTTCCTTAATTTGTACTTACAGTATACCAATAGGACATTTAAACATAACCTGTAAATTTTCTACTGGCTATTTTACCAATTTGTTCCCTGGTATTTTTTAATTCCTTAACCCCATAATGTAGACGCTGGGGAAAACCGCAGTAGAGAGATCATTTCACAGCCGGCGCGTACGCAGTTTGGAATCCTCTCATACCTGTCAGTACGCACCGTTGTTGGATGAAGGTGTGAGTTTCGTAATGTAAGAAGGGGTGAACACTTTTTATCATCGCACCGCTCGCCACCGGCAAGGAATTCATCCTCACACATTGCATCCGCCTGCAGTACGCACTGTAAAGTTTGAAAGGAAATTTATTCCGCACATGCTTAGGCTGTGGAATGACCTCCCTGCCGTGGATTTCTCTAGCGACTACAATATGGGGTTCTTCAAGAATTAGAAGGTTTTTGCGGGGTCGGCAGCGCGAGTGTGATGCCCCCACGGAGCACATAACCAGTGGAGAGAGTATGGGCATGTTTTTGTTCTAAATCAAAGTCACCAATTTGCGGCGGGGAGAGAATGCGTTTCGCCCTCTGTGATTGGGTGACGAATTGTCAAAAAAATGACAACTCAATAGCTAGGGATTCCAAACAAGTAATTAAAAAAGTATCGATATCGATAAAATTGTTGACTCATTCGTAATCTATAATATTATTTATAAGGATTTGTTTGCGATACAGAATTGTTTAAAACAGGAGAAAAAGCGGCAGCTTAGTGGTTAAGAAGTCCGCCTTACGATCGAGAGGCCCTGGGTTCGAATCCAGGTCATTACACTACCGACGTGAACCCACTCCTAACACAAGCCCTTGAGCTTAGCTGGAGGGTTTAGAGGGAATATTAGTAATAATTTCAGTTGCTAATATTCTTTATAAAATAAAAGAAAAGGTTATTAAATTAGGAAGACTTTATTTACAAAATAATTTTTTCTGGTACTTTTACGTGAAATGGCTCAACATACGACACTGCACTTTGTTGGTAAAAAATTGTCTCTATGTGTAGCTTTAATCCAAATTTCTTTCTTCTCGATGTCATCATTAGGAAATCTGCAAAATTTAATACAAAATACATGTTTTTCCAATATAATGAAACCCCTTTTTTTATCGTGCGGAAATCCCCATGGATACCACCCCCTTCGGCCATCGGGGGTGGTTATGTCGGGATCGAACAGACTAAAACCGCACGCCGTCTCGGGCCTTAGTTACCGGGGTGTAAGGTTACCCAATGGGCATATCCCTCGCACCCAGCTGACCCCGGGGCCATCTACGGTTTTAAGACCCCCCGACGAAGGTGGGGTGTAGGGTGACAGGCGGCCGTCCTGTCACCCAACCGTCGGCGCGCAGACAATCAGCTCACCTCTTGCTCGCTCCCCACTGTGCCATCTGATAGTCAGAGGGACACGTGGAGAGCCTCGGAGCAGCCCTCTAGAGGGCCACTCCCACCCCGGCCGGATTGGCCGCAGGCAGTAGCGTCTCCTGTGGCGAGTGGGAGGCACTGCTCGCCTCCGTTTCCCAGGTGCAACACGTGGAGGTTCCGGCCCGCACCCAATATAATGAACCCCTAACCTTTAAACTGTCGCGTTCCATGAAATTCAATAGGTAATGATAACGGGAAAGATTAGAATTGCTTCGTCATTTAGTGGCAGGACGTCGCCTGGAGGGTGCGGGCCGGACCCTCCACGTGGTGCACCCGGGCAACGGAGGCGAGCAAATCTATTTTTTTTAAGTCAGGTAGAGATTTCATTTATTTTGCCACGCATTTTGCCACAAACAAGTATAGTGTACAGCATCTAACTTGGCACGGTTTTGTAGTAGTGGGGCCCACACTACTCCAAAATCAGGCCACGTTAGATGCCGCGCACTATACATTTTTACTGTTATGTACAAGTTTTTTACCAGTATTCCTACACTTTTGCGAGGAAGACCTGCATAAGTAAGTCTTAAAATAAAGCAATAATGATACAAAAAAAAAATAAGGAAACTATAGGAAGAACATTGAATAAATAAACCTATTTTAAATTCTATCGATATAAAATGTCGCGATGCTGCGAACAGAACTATCGAGAAAAAAAGGGACAACTGCTATATGCAATTCAATGTGCTAGAAAGAGAGCAAATATTTGATTTTATTTTTCGTTGTTGAAATTGTTGTTTTATTAAATGGAGTAAAAAACACTTACCTGTGAAATGTTATCCCATCTTTCATGTAACTTGACGTTGTAGTAAACTTTCCACACCATTTAATTACACAACTAGGCATTGCTTTTATTTTTATTTCCTTTTAAAACGGGAGCGCGTGACGTTCGTACGTCAACCTACAATTTCTGCGACTGATCAAAATTTCGCAGCATACGCTTCATTTAGCGTATGTTTAGCGACTGCGGCAGCCCCGCACGCTCTCTCCACTGGTTATGTGCTCCGTGGATGCCCCTAGTGTTGCACGGGTCCGTAGGCCACGGTGACCGTTTCCCATCAGGTGGGTCGTGTGCTTGTCGGCCACCTAAGTGGTATAAAAAAAAGCACTAACTTCTTCGATGTGCGGTGCTGAAATGCCAGTCGACCTGTGTGCCCGAGGCGGCGTTGTACGCGTCCAGGCGCAGCAGGCCGAGGTGTCCGGCGAGCGAGGCGGCGCACACCCGCCGGGCGCCCGCCAGCGCGCGCACGTGCGTCACCCCCGCCGACGAGCGCGCCTCGCCGCTCCACCACACGCACTGCCAATCACACAACATACCTGTCACTACAGGTGCCGCCACGTAAATTGGCCAGACGCGTCATATGCGCAAAGGTCCATTTTTAGGTCCCCTTTGAGGTATGAGCGGGTCGCGGGAGACGCCGAGAGACGTCTTGTAGCGAATCAACGTTCCGGTCGCTCGTACTTTGAATCATTTGATTGGCCCAAAGTGCACGATGCGCGAACTTACGCCAAACCTGGCCAAGTTATGTGCCGGCATCTGTACGTAAGTTGTAATGGAGGTAGGACACGACGGTATCTCCCGTCCGAAATGAGCTGTCCGACTGGGGTAGTACCTCCGCCCTACAGAACACCGCGCCCATAATAACCATAGTGTTGTATTCCTACCAGTAAGTAGGGTAGCCAGAGCTCACTTTACCCTTCCTCCTCCCATCCCTTCTTAGCCTCCCCACCCCTTCCCAGCCCTCCCCCCTTCCCCTTCCTTCAGGGTAGGCAGCGCGTGTGTGACACCCTTAGTGATGCACACGTTCATAGGCCACGGTGACCGCTTCCCATCAGGTGGACCGTGTGCTTGTCTGCCACCTAAGTAGTATAAAAAAAACAATATACATGATTAGGGTTCCGTATGTACCTCGAAAGCAAAAAACGGAACCCCTATGGCCTATAGGATCACTTTGTTGTCCGTCCGTCAGTCTATCTATCAAGACCCTTTTTCTCAAAAACGCGTGAAGTTATCAAGCTGAAATTTATATCAAATACCCTGATCTACTGTCCCTTGAAGCTGTGAAAAAATCTAACTTCTAAGTCAACGCAATCAAAAGATACATCCGTTTATGCCGCAAATTGTCGACAATTCGAAAGAAATCAAACCTACAGGGTACTTACTGCCCGTGAACTCAGAATCTTTAAATTTGGCAACGTCTTATAGCACACAAAATATAATTTCTTAATTTTATTTTTAAACCTTTCTTAATTTTAGCAACCCACCCCCTTCATCGGGGATGGTTGTGTCGAAATCAGACCGACTTAAACTGCGCACCGTCTCGGGTCTTAATTAGCGGGGTGTAAGGTTACCAAGTAGGCATATCCCTCGCACCCCAGCTGACCTCGGGCCATCTACGGTTTTAAAATGCCAATTCGATCCCCCATGTAGGGTTAGGCTGACAGACAGCCGTCCTGTCACCCAAGCATCCACGCGCGGAGAATCAGCGCACCTCCCGCCCGCTACTCACTGTGCCCTCTGCTATTCAGAGGGACACGTGGAGAGCCTCGGAGCAGCCCTCTAGAGAGCCACTCCCACCCGGCCGATTTGCTGCAGGCAGCAGCGCCTCCCGTGGCGAGTGGGAAGCGCTGCTCGCCTCCGTTGCCCGGGTGCACCACGTGGAGGTCCTGACCCGCACCCAACTAGTAGTGCCTAAGATTAGCGCTTCCAACCAAACGAACAAACTCATTAGCTTCATAATATTAGTATAAAATAGTACAACTATGATGTAGTATCAACTCAAAATCAACTTATTTCATTCATAAAATAACACAAAACATGAATCGTATAAACAACTCACCATAAGTTTCCCAGAACTGGCTTCCCAGAACTCGAGGCGGCCGTCAGCACAACCCAATATAATAAGATCGTTACAAAAGTCCATACACCACACGGGAGATTCTTTGATCGCCCTCCCCTTCCAGTTTAAATTACTCATAACGTCCGTATCTGCGTCGTCCTCGATCTTTGGACCGTCGTACACTAACCTATTCTTACTTCTACTACGCACACTGTTCACATGCTTCTCACTTGAATTAAATACGAATATACCTTCATCACAAACGTCATTACTCTTAACACTATTATTGCTCACAGTTCGATTACTTATACTTATATTATTAATGTCCACGTTTTCTTTAGCCTCGAAACAATTATTTAAGTCATTTTGTTGTTCACTGCAGTACAGATTTCTGGAATAAAAAGTTAATCAATTGAGGTATGTATCATCTGTTTGTACAACAGAAGTGCAAAGACAAGCAACTGTGCCTGATGATAAACTTTTAAGATAGCATATGCCCGCGGCGCCTCCTGCGTGTATATACACGTAACAACATATATGTTGGTTGTTGCGTTTTTTGTTCTAATCTTGTATCTTTGGTTCTAATTAACCGATTGTGAGCTAAGAGGTCTAGCTAAGACCTCTCAAACAAAAAAAAACCGTAGCAATACCCGTTCACGAGGTTTTAAGCTTCATTGCGAGCAAACAGTAACAATAAATGATTATTGAAATGTGTAGTGTATTATGTACCTGTAGTTTTTAGCAAAGTCGTATTTAGTTGTTTCCGCTGGAGAAAGATGGGGCGGCGAATCCCGCATCACGGGCCGGAACCGCAACCCACTTAGATAGCTAGTCAATCCTTTGCACAACGGAGGTACATTCTGTAAAAAATAACACATTTTATTATCTACTAGCCTATACCCGCGGCTCAGCCCGCGCGTAAGCCGGTTGTTTCTTTTTACTTCACCGGTTCTACTCAACCAATTGTGATCAAACATGCGTAGGACTTTAAGTTTTGCGTCTATCACGAACAAACAGTCAAACAGACCAGAGTATTGCTATTTATGACTATCATACCCGAAGGTATGGTCGGATGTGTATTCATTTTTGAACACTTGTTTGAATTCTTACCTCGTTACTTTTTGGAGTGCTTTCTGTGCTCCTGTTCACTAAAACAAAAATATATACATAAATCAGTATTAGACATTCACCAACATTTCACAGACATTTATAACTGGTTCATTTTCATATTTATAAATATCATACCTTCAGCAATTTCATATGCCATGTTATTTTTCTTAGAAACTTTATCACATAATTCCCTCTGCAACTTGAAATACCTGTAAAAGAAAATTTGCTTTAGATAAAAAAAATAGTGAATTACTACTAGCAATGTGGATTAGCAATCAGAAAAGCGGTGGTGCACAAACAAAGAAAAGAAGAAAAAGAGGGAAATCTTGGTGACCCGCTGCCAAGCAGGAGCGGTTATGTCGGACTTGAACCGACTAAAACTGCACATAGTCGCTGTTTCTCGAGCGCCGGGGTTACAGGGTGACCCAAAAACCATTTCCTTCACACCCAGACCATCTTCGGTTTTGAGATGACAGGCGGCTTCACTTGTCACCCCCAGGCCTGCGCTTCTGGAAGATGGAGGTCATTGAACTACCTCCAACGCCTGAGTCGCCCGCGACTGTTGTAGCTTAAGCAGTCCAGGGGAGTTCTGCATCTCTCCCGAACCCACTCCACCGCCTCCTTTTCGAGCATCACTAGCTCGCAGAAGGAGGCGGCGGTACCCCACGCACTCGCGCTCTACACCATCAAGACTCTCAGCGAGAGGACTCTCGCTCCGAGGGCTGCCACGAGGACCCGTCTCGGCACTTCCTACGCCGGACATTCCACCAGCGTGTGCAGCCCTGCGCCTTCACTTGCATCACAGTGATGGCACCGGGCCTTAGCTTCTTACTGATCAGACATAAGCTCCCTTTCCGGAGATCACCTGCGTCTGTTAGGACGGGATACTTCCGTGTCACCTCTATCCAGTCTCTAGCCAGTCCTCCACGATGGAAAGCCGACCTCTGGGTCTAAAGTGGAATGTATAGATACAACCGGAATACACGCTGAAATGATGATGATGAGGAATCCTTCGACACAATGACAAAACTAACTTTAGTATACCTACGACATGACGAAACATGGATTTCATGGTAATGATACTATAGGATCATTTGTCGCGACCTGCAAGTGGCAGCTGAAATGTCACCGACTGACAAGTAAAACTGACCGATAAAATGTAGTTTCATTGTAATTATAATTCATGTTAACTGCCACAACTGGCATAACTCGGACTAAACCATGTTGATAAAAGAGCATCAGATGACATAAAATTGTCGACCATTTTATGATTAATCCTTTAAGTACATTTTATTGGATTAGGGTTTTGTTAATTTCAATGAAGCCGACTTTATAACGTTTATTTAGGACATCACAGTGTGCATTTGGTATTTTGTGTTTTTGTACAGTTAGTGTTACTCACGCGCCGCGGTCAATATTGGTTATGATCTCTCCGTTCTGCGAGTCCCACACTTTAATGTTTCCTTGTAAACACGAACTGACCACTTTTTCACCGTCGGTGACCAGACACTCCACCTCTTGACTGTGGCCTGCGACTACGAGCGGCACTGCTTCCATCACCAACTAAAATAATAATATCAACTTATTACTTTATATATTTTGTGTATATTTCAAATAGTGTGCTTGCTGACCTAGTAGACCCCCTGGGTCAACAGTCAACATTGCCGATGACATAGTTTGTGTGGTGCACATTCCTTATATTATTATGTACTGCGGCCTTACTATGAGCTCTTATAGCTATTCAAATGCGATGCAGCTCAACTCAGGGAAAGAGATGGCGATATACACGACGCATGGCTCCATCTCTCTCCCTGAGTTGAGCTACATCGCATTTGAATTGCTTTAAGAGCTCATAGTATGGGGCCTGGGGGATACTGGAACGATATGACGGGTACGACGACTATTACAGGTTCTGCTGGAGCGCCTACTTTTTGGTGAATGGCAAACTAATCCATGAATACCCAAGTCGAGACAGTCTGTGTCGCTTGAAGGAGTCGGTGGTTTTTTGTTTATGCCAAATGTTAGAGGGGAACCACACTTTTCTAATCAAACGCATCCATATCATATCCACTTCTTGGAGAAGAGTGGTAAGAACGACTTGCGACCGAGCACAGGCCACACCACAATTGAAGCGGTAAGGCTCGGTGACATAATGACCTCTCCCAGTTCATCTTCATAATGAGGATGATGCTGAGGGACATTAGTGGAAGGGTCAGAGTGGGTGCAGCAGCTTCACGACCTCGTGATAGCTATCAGGATATAATGAAAGCTGTAAGGACAGTAGTAAATGGAGAACATTCCTATGAGAAGAAAATGGATGTGTATTATGAAGGCAATGTATACATAGAAACATAATGACAAGAAACCAACAATACCTGGACAGCGGGTTGCTTTGCAATGGTTTTTTTATATTCTTCGTCATCGCTCCAGGACGCTCGCCATTCGGCATAATGGCGGGAACACACGCATCTGTGAATAAACGGTTTTGTAATATTACTTTCTTTTTCATCCTAGCGCTAACGTAAATCAGTCATGGTTGCCTTATACAGCAGTCTGCGCTCAGACTCCCTAATCTCCATAATACGCCATTGTGTCATATTTTCACCATTGTATAATTGTGTAATTCCATGCACATAAACTGAATAATTATAATGAAACCCGAAATCCATTGAATTCACAAAATTTCGTTTTGAATTGGTCTCCGTTCTTATCGTTGGTGAACCAACGTGTATGTTCAACCAAGTGTTACTGTTAGTTCATTGGAATAAAACCCAAGTATAGTGTACGGCATCTAACTTGGCAAGATTTTGGAGTAGTGTGGGCCCCACTACTCCAAAATCTTGCCAAGTTAGATGCCGTACACTATTACAACCATACAGAGCCATGACATTCCCAGTATGGCCATCGATTGGTCGAGTCACTTAACACCATTATATACTGTAGAGTTTGGCGAGTCCAATGTTTCATGTGTAAATGAACTTACCGGTACAAGACGACCATCATATACGCGATGACAGCGACACTAATGGTACACAGGATAGCCAGCAGCAATATTTCCATAGGCGTAGTCGGATATATCGGCAAGTCAGTATCCTTGCCCCACTGATGCGGCTGGCCTTTGTTGTCCATTGAGTCAAAATCTGAAAGTAGGTAGGTACATAAAGTGGGTCCGGTTGTTAATACCTACATTGCAAAAAACCTATGTAGTAAATAATCCACATATCATATTCTCTACTTCGCATTATGACTAAATCGCATAATGACATAGTAGCAAAAAGCCTACTTTTTCAAAGGTACAGCCGAGAAAAAAAACACTATGACAGATGAAATTTTTTATATACTAGTACTTAAAATCTACATACCATGTGACTAATTATGATAGCTCGGGAAGATGTACATGATTGGAAATTGCTACAATCTGACATACACAGGTGAATCTAGTCGCTACGCAGATCGGTTACCAATTCAATAGGAGGTACAACACTGGCAAAGTGGTCCTGGTGGTATTTTAGAAGTTGAATTTACAAACGCAAAATTGGCCACTTTGGCTTAAATGAACAAAAGTAATAAAAAATATTTACCTGGTACGTAATCTGAAGGATCCAGCGCAGCGGCAAGGGCCTGCCAACGCATTGGAGGAGGATCTCTTTCATCAGGGTTTCGGACTCCAGCAGCCACTTCTGGGGCTACACGGTGACTGAGCAATATGGGTGGTAAGACCGCTATGTAGTGTCCAGCAACAGATTCGTTGTACTGAGAAAGAATTCCCGTCCAGTGTTGTGATGATAACCTGAAATGCGAAAAAAATCTCTGAGAAAAAAAAAACGAGAGATTTTTATTTGTTTAATAAAATGTAACATTAAACACGTAGCTTGTATGGTACTCCGTTTACAAGACTGATAAATTTGAATATGATCTATTTTGTAACGGTACCGGAATTAGTAGGTATACTAAAGAATAAATCAGTGAACAACAGATTTCGGAGTGGATACATAAATGTACTAGATAAGATTGTCTCACCTCGTCCAGGGTCTTGAGTGCGCCGAATGTTTTAACATAATAGTGTCATTAGCATCCGCGACAGACTTTTCAGTTTCCGTGATTTCTAAAAATGGTGGGAACACATGAGGACTCTCGGTACTGTTGTAGATCACGTACATCGACTGCTTTGGCTCCTTTATCTGATCACCCTTCTTGCTAACTTCAGCATCAGTTTTTTCAATATTGCTGGTAAAGTAGTCTACCACGCCAGAATTGTAGACGATCATCGATATCCAAACGAGCATCCAAACCATAAAAGCGCGCTGGAAGAAGCGCGTTCTGGCCCACATATTCACTAAGCGTATTCTTTTCGGTACTCTATAGTCCTGATGGCCCGGGCTTGAGTTCCTCTTGGCCACTACGTCAGTGGGGCTGTTGTGTGATAAGCCATTCAGTCTCGGGTGAGATTTGGATTTCGTCATTCTTTGAGGTGAAAAACTATTTTCTTCGACGTAATTCTTGCTAAACCTCCAGTTGAGAGCGTTGTTTGCGTTGAAGTATTCTTTCAGATGTAATTTATTATTTTGGTCTTGAAAATATTCCATGCGATGCACGTCTATTCCAAGTATCGTCGCAAAGAAGGCCATTTGTATAAAATAATCAGATATTAAACTCACTATCATAAATATTGAAAACTCTTGTATGAATGGGACAAAGGTGAAGAAGCTAACAGTTAGAATTGTAATTTCTGTGAGTAAATTTTTAGTGATGGACCAGCCTTCTTTACTAAGTCCTTGAGCGAGGCGAATTTTTACGTCTAACCGAGAATCAGTTGATGTGACACTTTTCGTGAGGACTAGTATATTTTCTAGTCCGACAATAATTACGAGGTATGGAAAAATTTCCTTGCCTTGTAAACTTAATGAGAATCCGAAGAAGAAACAAATTCCTATGGACATTGCGAGACTACCACCAATAGTGAGGACTGCGCAAGCCGCCAGACCTAACTTAGACTTAATGAACTCAATCTTTCTGACAGAGAAATATACATATAGAAATAATCCGACAAATGTGATAGTCAGAGGCACTAATTCTCGATAATTAAATTGGCCTGGGTAATATATTAATGTGAATTTGTTCGCATGTGTGTATTGTGTTCCTTGATACAACGGGTACATTTCTTTTAGCTTCATAGTTAGAGATTGCATGAACCTGAAAAATAAATAATTTTACGAAAATTTAAGATTGTATTATAGGCAAACATACACCTATACTAATAATTATAATAGGGGCCAAGTCAACTGCCGTCTTATTCACCCGCGATCTAACCCAGGGTCGGGTTAGCTCCCGAGGGGGACATCTCGGCTACGGAGATGGCCCAGGTCAAGCCGGGGTGCGAGGGAAATGCTCTATGGGCCACCTTACACCCTGGCGTCAGAAGACCCTAGACGGCGTGCGGTTTTAGTCGGTAAGAGTCCGACATAACCTGCCCTGCTGGCCGCGGGGTGGGTATCCATGAGGATTCCCGCACGGAAAAAAAGGGTCCGGTTAGTTCGCGGGCCTCGCCTGTCAATCAGTGCAGGTGTACCGGTGAAGGTGAAGTTGACTGATTGCTAATTGATTACGCCCCAGAGTATTAAAAAGTATATGTGTAATCAATAACAACATGTGTTATTCATAAAGCAAGACGTAACCTTACCTCAGACTGAGCTCATAAATATTTTTATTACCTACATCCTTCATGAATGTGCAAAATAGTTATTTAAGACATTTACAATTATAATAGGTAGAGATTGTTGCTTTTGCCTGGCAACAGCAAGGAATAGGAAACCGATTTGAATTCCCGAATTATTAAAATGGATATCCACTTTGCTGGAATTGCACATAGTCCACTTTTATACCAAGAACAGGTTGCTGTGGGCGTAGCCGCGGGCAACAGCTATTTTTATATAAGTACATAATATATTATACAGGGTGAATTTTTCAAAAGGGATTGGATGGCCAAATCCGAAACTATAAGGAATAGCGAAAAATGGTCAAAGGAGTCACGAGCCCGATTTTGATGAAACTTAAAACCTCATCATTAGATTTTTGAAAAATCAATAAACCTAGCTGAGAATCGAACCCGTTGATTTCGAAAAAAAAAAACACACCCTTTATTATTACACCATACGATAGTGTCGCTGTTAAGGATCAAATTCTGCGAAGTAATGATATACGGCAAATTTAAGGAAATTATGGAATTTAATAAAATTCATATTTCATCTACCTATTTGTTTCGTTCGAAATCCCAGAAAAGATCGTTACTATTCCGTGTTTTAAAATTATACTCAGAATGATTATGATGATTGATGTTTTTTTAAATAAGATGGAGCTCCAGCCCATAATAGCTAATAAAAGGGATTTGGATTCAGCAGTTTGACGACAATTTATTGCAAGGCATGGTCCTGTGACTTGATCTTACTCCCTTAGATCACTTTCTCTGGGGGTATGTCAAAAACTAAATTTATAAAAACACATTTGATGACTTGAAACGTTCTTTGGAGAATATTCTAAACGGAATCAATAACATTGTAATATTGAATGCAGTACGATCCTTGAAGTCTCAAGGGAGTTTTCAAGTCACGAGTGAATAGGTTCCTTCTAGGCAAGCGTGATTCATCGTAGACCACATCGTCACTTACCATCAGGTGAGATTGAGGTCAAACGTAAGCCTATCATGAATAAAAAAAAAAAAAGTCTCAAATCCAGCTATGTATAATTGAAAACAATGGTCTAAGTACATTTTGAACAATTAATCAGTTAATGTAAGGAAAATAAAATGTATTTTGTTAAAGATGAGCTCTTTCCTTTAGTTTGCGGTATGTCATTACTTCCCAGAATATGATCCTTAATAGCAACACTATCGTATGGTGTAATAATATAGGGTGTGTTTTTTTTTTCAAAATCAACAGGTTCGATTCCTAGCTAGGATTATTGGTTTTTCAAAAATCTAATGATGAGGTTTTAAGTTTCATCAAAATCGGGCTCGTGACTCCTTTGAGCATTTTTCGCTATTCCTTATAGTTTCGGATTTGGCCATCCAACCCCTTTTGAAAAATTCACCCTGTATAGTATAATAATATTAATATTTTACATATATTAAGTGGTCGTGTAGCGACCCAACATCCGTCATATTGTGATCGCCGGTGATACTTAATTGCTAATTTAAAATAAAAAAATAATTAACATAAATAGTGCTCTAAGAATTGTTATGTATTAAACTACTCTTACTTTATTCTTTTAGTTTCTGTTTAAACCTATTTAGATTTCTTTATTATTATTCAGGAGATTATTATTATGAAATCTGGAAATAAGGCATTTCACGCTTCGTTCCGCTAAAATTCTGATTCTGATGTTTATCTTAAAAGAGAAGTGTTGTTTTACTATTTTCCTCGCATGTTTTACGTTAAGTATTTCTTTCTAAAAGAACCTTTCTTGTGCCCTGACGAAAATATTAAAAAATTTGCTAAATTAGTCCAGCCGTTCTCGAGTTTTGTGCATCACAACACAATCGAAAATATTGATGACGTAATGACTATCCATCCCCACATTATCAGAAATAAGCAAGTTAGAACAAAAACTTGCATGTAATGTACCTATTACCTGTAAGTTTAAGAAAACATCAGGTACCTATCTGTGTACATATTTTTCCATTTGATGAACTACTCCTAAGTAGTCCTGAGTCTTCCATTAAATATTCAGTTATTGCCTGGCATAAGTTTCAAGATATTTGCTATATCATTATATTATACCTTTGATTAGGATGCTCATAGAAAATAGTGACAGCATACTGGAGAGCTCTTGGCCTGGGTCTTAGAGGGTATCGTTTGATTCCGGCTTCTCTCAGATGCATTCCGAACGCCATCTCTGCAATCGATGTTTTCCCTTTCTGTAAATTCTGTAAAAAATATATATTTATATTGGGCCCGTCTAAACTTCAATATTTTTATTTATATGGTATGTAACAAAACCCATGTCAGATTAACACAAAGGTTTACTAAATACAATCAATATCGACTATAAATATAACTTACAAATTAAAACACTAAAAACAGACATATATTATTATTACCATTTTTAATGCTATTTTCTAGTATCACGGCACAAAATAAATAACTATAATAAGTAATAATAATATTTAAAATGCGGCCTGCGCCAGGTGCGGACACCCCATTGTGTAATGCCATGTATGTTTCAGTATAAAACTAAATTTTATTGATGTTTGTGAGGGGTAAGTTGTTTAATTTATTTTGGAAAAAGGATTACATAAACAGAACTTAAAACTCATACTTCAATACACCTGCACTGATCGCACACAGTTTCCGTTACATATTGCATAGCTTCACGAACTTTGGAGTTTTACTCAATCGGTATTCTGCAAGATGACGAAAACCTACGTACCTGGTAACTATATACACTGGCGACTATGTTAGTATCTAATGAGAAAGATTGCAAGTTCTGCTGCCATAAGTTAGCAGGTGACAGTAGCAGGCAGCTATACTCGGGTAGCACACGGTTGACACTCGCTTTACTATCTTGACGCTTGATGCCACCAATTTGGTAACAGTGTTGTAGTAATGTGGTTTTTCTGTAACAAATGTAGGCATATGGTAACACACACTCCTAAAAATAATCTTTATTGTACTAGTGTTGTACTTTCGTGCCTTTCCTACAAGTAGATAATGAGAATTTATTCACGTCAATCAGGGTAACTTTGAATAGGTTTACTAATGGGTCACTTCAGGTTCCATCAAAGTAGGTATGGATATGAATGAATTATGAACGGCAAAGGAATTATGAAAGGATCTTCTTTAAGACACCAAAAAAACAGGAACAGTAAATTTAAAGGACTATTAATTAATTACAAAAGGGACCAAAAAGAGCGTGGGAAGGGGTCTGAAATACCTAAATGACCTTATCTCAGAGTGGGACAGGACTATAAGTCATTCATAATTCAGTACGCCAGAATGAGCATTACTTTTCATTGGAAGTTGTCCAAGAGATTTTATATGTATTTATATGGGCGTAACCCCTAAATCAAAGTCAATAATCACTTATATGACATTGTATGAATGCTATTCAAATGAGACAGCCAGAAAAATATTGAAACCTGAAATACTGCACAATCGCATAGCTTAGTCTACAAACATACTAATCGGTATGTTGCAACTAATGTTTTCGCTAGCTCATTAGTATGTAGTCAACTGGCTCAATAGGACTACACACAATATTAGTTTTAGTAAACAACCGAATACTTAGCTTTTGTCATTATTCTAAGCTAACAATGTCTGACGCGAGCGATATTTCTGAAGTATTCTTAAATTAAGTCTTGCCTTGATAAAATGAAACACAACAAAAAAATAAATGATCCTACGCTTAGCATAAGTTTAGCAAGTAATTTTTAATTCATGTAATATAAATGTGATATGATATACTCACGTATCTGGATCTTCATGATTTCTTATAGTCTCTAACAATCTGAATACTTCTTGCAATGGCGCTCTGAATGCATCCCACATTTTAAGGTTACTATTCCATGGTGAAACGCCTGAAATTTATCACATAAATTTATTTAATGAAAACAACCAAGTTTGAAGCATTTTGTGTAAATGTAAGAAGCGAAAGGTGCATGCTAGGATTGCAGGGTGGAAAATATAATAATCTATAATATATCTCTGCCTACCCCAATAGGAATCACTGTGTGTCACATCCAAAACAAGCAAATGAATGCAAGGTTACATGTCACAGGTTCAATGCCCATTCAGAGGAAGTCTTAGTATTCATTAATACATCTATTTGCGTTGGCCTGATTGTTGGCTGAACATATTATTATACATTACAATATATAATATTATAATAATAACTAATCATTTACCACATACATGCCACAAGATTTCTTTTAGAATAACTGGCTAAGTTTCATTGGACAAAAGTCAAAGCAGATTTTGGAAGATAGTATATTAACACCTTTTATTTGTTTTTTTCGTGCGGTAATCCCCATGGATACCATCCCCGACGGCAATCAGGGGTGATTATGTCGGAATTGAACGGACTAAAACCGCACGCCGCCTCGGGTCTTAATTACCGTGGCGTAAGGTCGCCCGTAGGCATATCCCTCGCACTCCATCTGACCAATATCATGTTAGAAGGTTCATACGAAAAGAAAAGTTAGTAAAAGCGGGCAGAAAGTGCTATGAGCACACCTAGTACAGTTATAAATGTATACAAGTAGATAGATGCATACATTATCTTGGCAAAATGATTATATTATCAAAGATTTATTATGTGACATAAAACAACTTACACCAGATAGGTACTGAAAATTAAGTTCTTGTTAACAGTTGTATTATAATGAGTATGAGTATATAGGAATATAATTGAAAACAATTCAATTAATAACATAATATATATATTTTTATATATTTAATGTAAATATTTGTAAGGGATACAATAGGGATTGTAGGGTAGCTAGAGGGTTATAGAAAATAATGAAGAAAAATATGTAAAATTTATAAGCGTGCCAAATATAATTTAATTAATGTATTATGGAACAATATGAAATAACAGAAAAACTACATTTCCTGTTATGACCTAATTAGATAAGCAAAATATTACTTTTCAGCAAGTAATTTTAAGGAAAATCATATCTAATTCAACTATTGAATGTGTAGAACTGCAAAGTTAGCTACCAAATACAGTACACAACTTCTTTGATTAACACATCTGATGTCTCATAGACACATAATTTATTCTTAATTCTTCATTGTACACATAGTAAACAATTATCAAAATATTACCTACAATATAATTTTATGTACAAAGGCGAGCTTAACTCAATATTGAGTTTTCTCCCAGCAAACCTAAAGGACACAACAAATGAGAGAACATGATTTAGAACCAGAGGAACATACTTAATGTACATACATGATATACATACTTTAATAGGATATAGAATATAAACATACATTACACAATACATACTAATATACATTCTAAACACATAATACCTACAATATGTAATAGAAATTATAACATTCAATAAGTAACTATTATGTTTTTAAATACCTACTGAAAATACAACTGACCCATGTCAAATTTACAGATCTAATATTGCATAGAAATAACTACGGTCAGAGCAAAATGTGTTTACATTATATATTTAATGTAAACACATGAGTTGATCTCTAAATGTCGTATTTATCTATCTTTAAATAATTAGAAAATATTACCTATTTTCATAATAATTTGTTGTACATATAAGAAAGGTTTGTCCTTTGCCCAAATATATGGTAGTTTTTGAGTTTCATTGTGCAGGATATCCAAATATGACGGCAGCTCTGTGAAAAAGTGTAATGACAATGATTAAAATTTTATGTTTACTTTTGTCACTTACAAATTACATTACCTCTCTGACGGCAGTCGGTTATTACCTTGAGGGCATTTATTTCTGCCACAGTCAGCTTTAGGCAAATGATCTAGATTGGTTCCATCCAACGGTAAAGTTACCACTGTGGGTATATTTCCAGGCAGGGGCACATTCAATAGTGGGAAACTGAAAGACAATATAGCTGAATAAGAATATATTTCCGACTCCAAAATTTTATTTTCATGCAAAATACCTACTTACCAACAGAGCAATACAATGGATAATGTTAATGTGATTGCTGTCACAGGATAAGATGAGCAAATTAAGCCATAAGTGTAATAAATTTGTGCTACCCTTTCGGGCAGAGTGGACCCTGCCATTATTGTCAGACAATAACTCGTTTACTGTCCGAGAAACTGCGTTTACGGAATTTAAGATACCATCGCACATTAATTTTCACGTCACTTGAAAAATTCGAAGAGTTGTTTATGCACGATTTTGTTATTTAGCACGCATTTATTACGTTCGATCGCGCGAGTACCAAAACCAGATACGTATATTATGGTATTTTGCATCATGCACGAGCATGCCGCTATTTACACCGTTCACTTATTAAAGCAATCATCTATAACAGATATTACATCAACCAAAGCAACCACGCAGTTTTGACAGATTTACTATGAGAAATTCTTGACATTTGGAATTTTTTTAATTGTCTGATAAAAGGCAGGGCAAAGTATTTCAACTGTAAGCCTTTTTATTTATTATAAATTTTTTTTGCAATATTATTGTGTCCTGTATTACACGATTGATTATAATTTTTTAAAGATTTTTTAAATGAAATGTTACAATTTTCCCAAATTCCAATGTTCCAAAAATACTGATAAAAACACCTACTATTGAAAAATAATCATTGCTACATACCAAGAATATTAGAACCAATGGATACTGCAAGGACATACATTGCAGTGTCTCCATCTAGTTGGTTGGGTTGCGTACCTTTCTTTGCGGTGACCATGTTTAATTGCAAGGTTGGGATATATGATGTAGTTTACGTCTATGCTCATGAAAATAAATGGTATAGTCTACGTTTCCATATTTACTAGTATTATAAAGAGAGGCCAAATTCATTGAAAAGGTTATTTTACTATAATATATTTAAAAGCTATTAAAGATGAAAACAGTAATTTTGTAACTTATTTATTAATTAATTGAGACTTACTTATGTAAGCATGTAATAACAAAATAAATTATTGACATTAAATGAAGGATTATGTATTTATTTATTTTATACATACGGTGTCATTACAGGCAAACCCAATGCGACAGAGTAGCAACAAAAGGGTGTTTCCTATAGTAGCTTCACATTAATAGGTAACATTTGACGTTTGTCAGTTTTATATTCATAATGAGGTGACCTGTTAAAAAAGGTCGATTAAAACGAATGAATCGATACGGACTTGAAAGATAATGTGAATTTTAAAAATCGTCAGGTGAATCCCTGTCCCATTATTATAGTTTCTTTCGTAAATTTAAGGAACAAAATAAGACAAATACATGATCTATACTTATAATAAAACTGTAGAGAGGTCAATTCTGTTCATTGCATATATTTACAAAATAACTATTGGGGGATGATTGGTGATCGATACTAATGCAAAAAATGCAAACAGTAAATTTTTTGTCTTTCTATCTGTCTGTATGTGAAGAATAATAAATATATAATAATATTTTGAGTCAACCTGTATACAGTAAGTTTATACTACCGTGGTCTAAGTATGTACAGTCGTGAACAAATAAAAAAGTGTAGTGGTTTTTAGAAACGATAACTTAATACCTACTTGAGTAGGTATAGGTTATGTCTAGAAAGCAATAAATAATAAGCGTCAAAGTTGAAATTATATACTTATTATGACCAGCTTCCTAGCAATGGACGTAAAAAGTACTGAACGAATTTTGATGCGGCTTTTTTATTAGAAAGGTCTTACTTAGACTCAAAATTTATCGTATGTTTGCTTGCAATTGGTTAAGTACAACCGGAGATATGACCAAAAGCGACCTAAAAACGAAGCGCGGGTGAAGCCATGGGTATATCAGCTTGTATAAAAAGTAGCCTATATGTTGCCCAGAAGTATGAACTATAATCGTATCAAGTTTGATCAAAATCCCTCCAGTAGTTTTGATCCATGCGTGCACATACAGATAGACAGACAGAAGGACAAAAAAAATACTGATTGCATTTTTTGCATTAGTATCGATCACTAATTATTTCCCAATATGTAGTTAGTTTTTAAATATATTCAACTAGCTGTTGCCCGCGGCTCCACCCACGTGGATGTCGGTTATCGCAACCAAACATAGCCTATGTTCATTATCTATCTTATTGTCTAATCTACTCCTATACCAAGTTTCATCAAAATCAGTTTAGCGGTTCAGGCGTGAAAGCGTAACAGACAGACAGACCGAGTTACTTTCGCATTTATAATAATTTAGTATGGATGTATAGAATTGACCTCTCTACAGTTAATATTGTAATATATTATGATGGATATTGTAAACGTGCGGAAAGCATTTGCCGTTTTGTGGGACTATGCTATGTATTTATTGCAATGCAGTCGTAGGAGTAGACTAGGAGACTATCCCGCAAAATACGGATGGTTGGTCACCTTACGAATTTTTGGTAAACAGTGTTGCTTCTTTATTAAAATGGCTGTCACCCACAATCTAAGAAGCGAATATGTGTCAATTTTTTTTATTAATTTCTATAGATATTACTCAATTAATAATAATTGATATGTACGGTGTTCTGTGAATTTTCATAAAGCTCAACTAGAATCAAAATGAAGCTCCGAAGAACTCAGCCTTTGCGTAAATTTGACTTTGACAGGTTTGGATTGGGAAATTTTAACGTATCATGGCAATTTTAGGCAGTGTGCGAGAGAGATGACCTCCGGCCGAGATTCAAAAATCCTGGAGACAACCGCTCGTTCGAAATGAATCGTCCAGCTAAGTACAAGGAAATTTCTAATGTTCTTGCTACATACTATAAATAATATTTATTAAATCAAAGATGATAGATAACTATATAGACATCTATCGTCTCTGATTAAATTATGTAAACGTTAAAATATTTGAAATATTATTTATCCCTAAGATTTAACTATTGTCGCGTCGGAGTAGGTACATACTTGGCAACAAAATGTGACAATTATTGTGGTATTATAGGTACATTTTTTTTAATGCTCTTAATTTCACCAGTGAAAATCTCTTAAATTATTGGTTTCGTAAGTTGTTGCAGAGCCATCTGTAGGCAGTTACTGTATCTATCACACATTCCATTGCTTGCTTTAATACTTAGCTGCCGCCATCTAGTCCTACAAACGAGAACTGGCCACAAACAAATATAGAGGTCACTATAAGCGCATTGGGATCAGTACTTTGAGTACAGAGCCTAGGCAGGGTACCTACAAACTTTGTATTTGACTTGATCCGTACGCTCGATCAAGTCATTGCCTATGTAGACGGGCGTGAGTTTAACGCCATGTACTTGGTCTTCGCCACATATTACATACCTACCTACACGTACAAATACCGGTTCATGATAGCAAAATCGGCAGCCACACACAAGCTCAGGATGTCCTCACCCTCTGCGTTACGACCACCGTACCCAAAACCACTGTGGGCATGCTCCAGTGGCGGATTTACCAGTAGGCTGAGTAGGCTGGAGCCTAGGGCGGCAGATTTTAGGGGGCGGCAATTTTGAGCCAAATTTTTTTTTCTTTCATAAATAAAAAAATAACTTTATTATATACACAAACGAGTTTTGGGGAGCGTTTTCTCGGAGAGGCATATCTTAATCCACCTTCTAATTAGTACGCGCCGCTGTTTTTAGCTCTTCAATAGCAGGTATACTCTTCACTAGGGCACGTCACAATTACGCGTGGTCAGTCGCCGCCTCCAACTGCGACGCGTGGTCGACGGCCACCTCATTCTGCGAGCAAGTGATGCTCGAGAAGGAGGCGGTGGAATGGGTTCGGGAGAGGCTGCACAGAGCTCACCCGGACGGTGACGTGCGCAGACGCCGCAGGCGTCGGAGGTCTGATGACTTCCGTCCTCTATGAGCCCAGGCCTGGGGGTGACGGGTGGAGCCGTCTGTCACCCTAGCAGAAGCAGACCAAGGCGGCAGCGTGCACAAGCACGCCCCTCCCCCCGAATGCGAATACCGTCGTTCCCAAACCCGAGGGGACCATCTCGAATCCGGAAATGGCCCGGGTCAACCTGGGGTGCGAGGGAAATGCGGCCACCTCACACCTTGGCGTCAGAAGACTCTAGACGGCGCGGCGTGCGGTTTTAGTCTAGTTCTAGTCTCCCTGCATTTACGGTGAGGCCGCCTGTTGAATGACGGATGGTCAATGCCTGGTGGGGTTTCTGGGGAATTTCCTTCCTTAGGGTACACGCGGGTTCCCCCCGTTGTAGGTACCCTAGACGGTACGCTAACACATAGCTAAACTCACTATGTGCACCTGGTCGCTTTAGTCACATCGCAGGATAGGCAATAGTATGCTCACTGCAATTTGGCCAGCGTTTTTTGCCCGGCGGCGGGCCCCACTGAGGGACGAACGAAGGGATGACGCGATCGCGTAAACCGCCTCGTAAGACACCGTACGATACGCCCGAGCCGCTCTTTGCGCGCCGTACAGTGCCTTTGAACGGAGGACGCCGTCCGTCGTAGAGACGACGGCATGCACTACCCGGGGGGGAGGAGCCTTGCGAGCATTCCAGCATAAGCTAGGAGTTTTGGATCCAGCTGCCGGAAGTGATCCGCAGAGCTCCTGGGTACAGGTAGGTATATTGGCCATTATTAGATGGGTAACAATCTGTCGATAATGGTCGATAACCAAGCTTATGACCAGAAGCTACACGCTAACCTATCATAACACATTATTTATTCTGTACTTAGTACCTATCGTTTCCAAGATAGCGCTCCCCACCATAGACAGTAGTACCACATGGGTTCAGTAGTTTTTCCGACTCGGACCAACCTTACTACCAAGCATTTCCACCAATGGGAAGGTTACATCTAATCAGGAGTAGCCTTTCCACTGATGCAAATCCGGTTACCAGTGGGAACGTTTCACCTAATTAGGAGAAAGTTAGTACAATAGATATGTAAGTAGGTACAATAGACTAAACACGTGTACCCATGATGTGTGACGGTCTATTGATATATATATGAACTGCAGATGTTATTAAAGGAAAAACATCTTCAAACCTAAAGTCATTCGAGAGAATCGCGTGCAGTAGGTAAGTAGGTATCTAGTTAGGTACTTAAGTCTTAAAAATACGAATTCGAAGCAATTTTTTAAAATTACGTTTCATCGATAATATTACTGAATAGGGAGAATAATTAGATAATATTTTGGTTATCGGCCATAATTCTTATCTAATGTGTTACTATGAATTCTATTCTATTTTAAACCTCAGCCTGTATATGAAGTGCAGTTTAAAACACAATTGAAGCGACTTTACAAACGTAGAAACGGCTCAATCGTTTCAAGAGGGACAAATTAATACTTAGCCGGGGACGTCTTTAGCAACAACACTTAAGGTTGATATTAAAATCCAAACAGCTTGGTGAGGCTGGGGAATGTGCCGGGCCGCGAGAGGGGGTGAACTGAGGCTGTGAGCCGGTGTCGTCTTATCGCAAGTGTTCCGCTGCGGAAACACCGCAACCACTTGTCCGCCTGTGCAGTAATATCACGGAGCTGCTCCTGTTACAAAAATATTTTTTTCTACGGCACACAGTACTTATTGTGGTAAGTTTTAACAACTCAATATTTTTTTTTCTAAAAATACCTACCCACATCAATGCAAGTAGGTATATCTATGTATGCAAATAAATATTTAGCAATTTACAGTGGTGGATCACCTCAGTTACATTTTTTTGGAGTGTGTGTTATAAGAGTGGGGACCATGCAGTAGGTACCTACACGTTTATGTATTCCGTGCCTGTACTTCTAGGTATATGTAAGAGTCGCACCTTTTGAGATAGGTACTTTTTGGTTGCTCATAAAGTCATGCAGTGCCAGGAGTGTCTAATACATAATGCCTGCACCTAACTTATTGATCAGCCAGTAGCTTCCTTGTGCGTGCCGATACCATCCCTGAGATGAAATAATGTTGTCTTCGCGTGATCGATTAACAAACAAACATAAAAAAAAAACAAACACTGGCCTTCAAGGTGCATTGTAATGTGTTGCAGTTTATGCACCTACCTAACCTTGTTTAGATTTTTTGTGTATCTTGAGTGTGAATGAATAAACTCATTCTTTCTTTCTTTCAGTACAGGTAACTACAAGCATATTTTTCTAATACCTACACTTTATTTCCAATCGTACAAAAAAAAGTTTCTCGTTGAGGAACTCTACGCTTTTTCTATTCAGACTACTCACTTTTTAACAGCGTTAATAACGGTGGAATTAAAGCGCGAGAGGCCGCGGAGGACGATTTAATTAAACCTTAACGAAGATCCCTCACTAACCACCCCCACCACCTCCCACCACCTTTACCTGCCCGTTATTTTATTTAATTTTTGAATCTGCTTTCACTTTGGTTGTAATGACAGTCTCAATGCAAATAATAAAAATTCATTATCTGACCACATAATCATCATCATCGATCTCGGTTGTTTCCAAAGTTTGAGCTTTGGATTCCTGGTTCCGTGCCTCTACTCCTTCTTATTTATCTTGGCTTTTACGAGAGCTACTGCCTTCGGCATCCCCAAACTGCCCTGGCTCTAAAATCGTGGTGAACTCTATTTTGCTCACCATTATATTGCAGAGCAATTATTTAACGTACACTTTTGGAAAGTTGGTTTAATCGTGTGGACTAGTTTTTGTTTTTTAATCGGTTACTTTTCTGTTTAATTCATGTCGTAGTGCACGATTTGTTAAATTGTTTACACATAAAAAAGGTACTCATCATGGGCAAATGAACCTTCTGTTATTTTTCACATGAATAATTAATTCATTTACATGTACATTTTAGTGTAAGTACTTACCTACTTAATTGTGGAACTACTTATGAACTAAATCTTACATTTTGGCCAGTGCATACATAAGCCTTTATAATTATAGTAAAGGTATCTGACGAATGGTTGTGGCCGCCGCCGTCACACGTCGCTGATAGCCTCGTCCTGATCCCGCATGATTTACGGCCGGCTCTCCACCGCTAATGTGCACGCAGCCCAGCCACAACCAAGATGTCCCACCCTTTTCACGAGGACTTTAGACACCACGCGCATGAATTAATAAACAAAAGGTCAACTAGGTATTACAGTAACCATTTTTATCTAAACTTTACAAATTACAAAAAAATCATGCGTTATTTACGTAGCTGTTTTTTATGTTCCCATGATAATTTAATCGCGATACAAAGTATTAGGTACTTGTACCTTTTTTATTGAGTGGAAATCGTCATAAGTACCATCCCCGTGGCCTGTGGGGCCGTTTTAGTCAGAGTCGAACCGACGAAAACCGCACGTCGTTTTGGGTCTTTAGGTTTACTTCGCTATTGTGAGACAACCAAACTAAATTTATAGCATTGATTAGGTAACTATCATAAATTATGAGGTTTTGTTCAAATATAAATAAATCGATATTTCCTTTGGTCACGTCACGTCATAACTATTCAGATTAAAGTTTAACAATTTCATTTCTAATTTTTCTGATACCTACCGTCTATTCTAAAATATTCTTACGAAAAGAAAACTTAAAGAAATTGCGTAAAAACATAGAAAATTTCAGAAAACGACTACTTCAGGGTTTCATGTGGCTAAGCGGCTAGCAACAGTTCGTCGGATAAATCCTAATAGGTAGGTACTACCCACGTACTACCTATGAAACATAATAATTTTCAGAAACATTTTTAAAACAAACGCCGTCAAAAATGGTTATTAACGTTTTTCGTATTTTCATTAAGGTGAGACTGCTCATTTGCAAAATGATAAATATGGCATAAATTATTTCATTTATTATTCAATTCGCTTCTTTCGTTGGTTCAAATTTTACGCGGGTAACGAGGAGATACTTAGTCATCGACACCCTTTTTTTTCTCCGCCAACGATACTGTTTACTCACCGGCTCTTAATTTTGAGTTTAAATATGGGGGAGAGATACGTTCAAAAGAACTCTCGAGAGATCCTAGACTAATAGCATGTGTACACCTGAGCCGTGTGTTTATTCGGTCCATGTTCACATAATATATATAACTTCAAGGTATACAGCTGAGCTTTATGTGTATGGTACTCGGCTATTGAAGGAAGAAGAGTGAGTATCCGGTTAAATAGATTTGTTGAGTACCTAACTAATACCGAAGTTATAAGTTAATTAGTTAGTTTTAATCTTATACTATATAATTCAAAGTCCTGACTGACTGACATAGAGACAACGCACAGCCTAAACCGCTGGTCGTAGAGACTTGAAATTTGCAGAATATGTGTGTTTTGATGCGTAGAGGTGTACTAAGAAAGGATTTTTTAAAATTCGAACCCTAAAGCCCTAAAAAGGGCTAAAAACGTGCTTTTGCCAGAACTCAAGAACGGCTGAACAGATTTTCATGATCTATGATTTGTTGGATTTGTCTCCGCCTTGAATAGCATATAACATAATTAAAAATATATGATTCATTCAGGAAATTTAGTAATAAAACGAAAATTAGATGTTGCAAACGTTTTTATCGCCATCTATAATAGTTGTCATAGCAACAGGAACTAAAATTGACTTTGTCTAAATTTTCATAGAGTAATATCCTTTACTTATTTTTCCTCAAAAGTAAATAGAATATATTAATTTTTAGGGTTCTGTGCCTGATTAGGAAAAAAACCTTATCTCTTTGTTATCCGTCTACCTGTCTGTCAAGACCTCTTTCTTAAGAACATGTACCTAGAGGAATCAAGTTGAATTAGATAAAAGGAATGTTGCGGATAATGCTTGGCATTACACGAAGCGTAATATCCAAACTGTGGTCTCACTATCGACTAATAGGTGGTTTGACCTACCATCTCCTGGCCTGCACTCATGGAGGACGGAGGTCGTTAAGTTACCTTCGGCGACGTTAGTGAGTCACCTGCACCGCAATCGGAGAGTTTTAGGAAGCTGTACCTTATTTTTCGTGCGGAAATCCCCACGAATCTCTCCCCTCCTCTGGCCAGTAGGGACGTAATATCCGACTTGACCGACTAAAGTCGACCTCCATCTTGGGTCTACAGACGCCGAAGTTTAAGGTAACCCTTGACCCTGAGCTATCCAAGGTTTACTGATGGACATGGCTGTTTTAGTGAGTTCCTGCATTGAGTAGGCAGGGTGCTGACGTTTGAATGCCACCATTGCCGGGGCTGATCCGTGGGCACACCACCTCTTCATACACTGGTAGAGTCTCCAGAGTAGATAGAGTGGCGCCATGTCCTAGAAGCAGACGTCGGTGGGGCAAACCTCATGGTGAGGTCCCTGGTGCCGACCATGGTCATCATAGAGAGTATGTGGAACGCCACCGCTTTTTTTGTGAGGCAGTAATGCGCGCAGAAGTGGTGGTGGAAAAGCTACGGGAGAAATCTAGCACTCCCCCGTGCCGATGAAGGCGCACCGGGCGGCGTAGTTCGCGGAACCATCTCCGTCCTTCATGAGTGCGAGCCTAGGGTGACGGTCGAGGCTAACCGTCCGTAAGCGGACCCAGGGTGGCAGGGTGTTATATTTCCACGCGCGCTTTTTTATAGAGATGGGGTATTTAGATTCCTAATAACACGTCGAGGTCGCCAGTGCTGTTGGGGGTTTCTGGGATATCCTTTCTAGGACACACCAGATTCCTCGATCACACAGGCATTGGTAGGACTCCGACATACCAACCTCTCCGCTGGCTCCATTGAGGTGGAGCCCGACGGGGTTTTTGCGCACGAAAAAAAAGGGGTATTTCCCTTTGGGCTAGAATCCAGATATTTAGCAGAAAGTAAAATCTTATAGCATAAGTACAGGGAAAAGTCCGGAAAGCATCAACCCAATTTTGTACGGAACTGCGTGCACGAGCCCAATTTGCACTTGACCGGTATTTATTAGTATATCCTCTTTCTTTACTTTCATGAACTTCTTGAATGTTAAATTAGGTTGTCAAATGTCAATGTCTGTAGCAAGATTTTAATAATAAAAAAATCAGATTTTCGCGATTTTCGGAATTATATAATGTTCACTAATTTGAAATAGTGCATCGAATGTGAAAGTGTAATGCAACTATGATGAAAGGGTTTTTCAAAGGGCCTCTTCCGAGTCACACATACTTTGGCCAGAGCAGCTATCTAATCCCCATAAAATCTAGAAGACAATGAAAAAGGATAATGTTGGTAAATAAACGGGCTTTGGCCGCGATGCATGGCACTGTACTTTGAAGGGTTTGATAGAACTTGAGATGAAATGAATACGTTTAGCTGCAACCACTGATTGCGAAGGAATAGACATTGAAAGTTAGTACGGGCAGTCCCTCAGCTTAAAAAAGACTTGGTGGCAATAGCCAACATTCACGCGGGCGGAGCCGCGCGCGGGTACGCTAGTATTTTATAAATAAAAACTGTTTCAACTACTCTATACAGGTATCAAATTGTCAGTCTGTATGATAGAGAGAATGCTGTACAAAATCGGAGCAAGTCGCTCACCGTAGGCGTTCAACATCTCCCTGATCTCTATAGGTACTATTATAAAATAATAAATTGGTTATGTAAATATAATCTACAAATCAAGATTTTGTAGTTTTTCACATGAATAAAAATGTCATTTTATACACATTTTTATTGTTTAGTTTTCTTAAGCCCATGAACCTAAGACCTGGTGACACCCAAGGCTGCAGGCATTACAAACACGTCGAAGTTTTAAACCCGGGAGCGTTTGGCGCGTCCTCAATATTAAAGCCAACTATACCAAAATCCTTAAATCGGGCGTGTCAAAGAAGGATAGTTTCAGAAATTTACGAGCTGTTATATTGTAATTTAGTGTCGCGAACCTGCAGTAAAATTGGGCTTAAAAGATCACGTCTGTAGCGGGCAACACTGCGGGGCATCTCGATTACCAGTTTATAGCTTCTTTGGTCACAATATACCATTATTCGTACCAAATCTTATTTTCGAAACTTGGCAGAAAAATATGAACAAATTACAAAAGAAGTTTAATGTGGCTTCTTTTAACATTCAATTTACTCAGAATTTATATTTTTCAGCCGTTTGGGGTCGAACATTAGGTTGTCTTTACAAAGAGATCGCAAAGCGACTGGTTATTTTTTTTCACAAAGAATCATTGCTATCCAACGTGGCAATGAAGACATCCCTAGACCCAAAGTAAACATAGTTTAACTAGCTTGGGTTATTGGTTTTAGAATGAGGATAAACATACCTATATACTTTTTTGTAAATATATACCTACCAATCATACATAGAAACATCCAGGCCAACTCAAATATACATAATCATGCATACAAATATTTGTACTGAACGGGAATCGAACCCGCGCCCCCTGTCTTAGCAGTTGAATTCACTACCGCTGCGCCACAGAGACCTTCAAATACTTATATACTCGTTTCGTGCTACCTTACGAGTATTCGATAATCATCTATTTTTGTCGCAAAATTCGGATCGGTTTAGCGATTCTGTAGTGATAGAGTCAAAAATATCTATAGATTCAGACCTTCGCATTTATGACATCTAAGTAGCAATAAGCCTGAGTGCTCACCCTTATCTTTGCTACACGGTTCTACATTTTGAAAACAGAAATTAAGACATAAAAAGGGATTTTTCACCTATAGGAACAGAAAATGAAGATACTTTCGAAAATACTATAATATAGTAAAATACTCTTATCACATGAGTCCAATTTTCACATAACCCGTTTATTCCGCACGTGTGATCTGCACGTATCTAATTATTATCTATGATGTCACTATAATTGCACGGATCAACGGATGGATGTAGCAACAATATAGTGTGAGTAGGAAATTTGATGACAATGCCTCTTTGTGGTAACCATGAATGGTCACTCTTACCAGAAAGATCTAAATGAATTCTTCAAAAGATATATGTGTAGTTCTATAATACCCAGAGGACAAAGTTCATGTATTAGGTACTTAATTATATGTTATGTTGTAGAACCCTGAGCTTTAGCGAGGGTATCAAAAGTGCACAAGGTGAAAAATCTTTGCACTCGATTGCAACCATGAAGTTATAGTGCAACTTGTAACTTCTCATCCCACCTCAGCGAGGAAATGACTAAATACAAAAATATTAATTTCGAATTCGAGTTTTTATTCTTTACATTTTCTGAGAACATTTACCATAGCAATGTATATATATTTTTACATCATCAGAAAGAAGAGATTTCAAAGAACAAAAAACTCTTTGACTTTTTTTAAAAAGCTGATATTTTGACGTGAGAATTTTCGATTGAAAATTAGGGTGGTTTTTCGATATTTAGTCAAAATAAGCTGAAAAAAAGAATATTTCAAATCAAAAAAATTACAGCATCTTTAGGACATAAAAAGCTAAGTTTTTACCAAATTTCGTGGAAAACAAATTTGTTTTGCTTAAGATAAAAATAAAAAACCAAAATCTTGATTATTTGAATTTTTCACATACATTTTGAGGTTATGTCAAAAAAGTGTAAATGAAAAGTTGTAGGTCTCTTTATCACCTACAACTTTGTCATTTAACTTTTTTCCATAGGACTTGTAGTTTTGCCGGAAATCGAGATAAACCGTTTTTACCCTTAAAACTCACCCCCCTCCCCACTTCCCGACCTCAGATCGCCCGTAATTTATTTTTCCTATCATTTTTATTATATTCTCTTCCTTTTACAACAGGTTTCATCCTACTATAAATTTATTTTGTCTCAAAGTCTATCGGCACTGGTCTATATGTTAGAGAAATGTATTTTAAACTGCTGATACAATGATTAAATTGTAAAAGTTACTGTAATACGCTGGTGTGTTCTTTATCCCGTCCCACCGTCTTCAACACAGATTTTCCGTCGTCACCGTGCCCGCTGTGAATTTATCAAATTTAAAAGTTCGCACCGACGAGGAAAAAATGTGATTAAATATGTTTTGTTCAAGAGCAAGACATTAAAGCGATGTTAAGGGTGTGATAATGAGGGCGTTGATAAGCGTTTATTAGCCGGGCGCGGCCGAGCCGGCGATCTCAATAATAGCAGCGCCCGTAACGCTATCAGAGGGGAATTAAATCATTTTAACGTAGTTTGCGACGAGACTCCTTAAGAAAAACTTCGTGATACGCCGCTTATTTGGCTTTTAAATTGCGCACTTTGTACTCGTTCCCGATGAGTTTGCGGGACTTGGCGTTGTTTCCAAAAGTAATTACACTTTTTAGTGTCTTCGTGAAATGTTATAATACGTTCGTGTTATTGTGGTGAACTTTTTGTTTTAGGGGTGCGTTTTAAAATAATATGTACATCGTATTTATTTTATCTAGGGGCCCGCGGGTTGGACAACGTTAACCCGTAGTTTTCTTTTTAATAGTTAAAATGATAGTGTGGTTCATTTACTTAGGAATTAAACCTTATTCTCATTCTTTACCTGATGACGCCCGGTGAGGATTTTAGCTATGAATATAGAGTCAGATCAGATTGATCTTAGCTTGCAAAGTACCTACTCAAAATGATATGCATACTACAATGCAAAGATTAGCAATCACAGTGTTCAAATTGTTTTAGGCATCCAGTGTGAGTGTGTGTGAGTGACTTATTATACGAACTTTTTTCAGAACGAGAGACACTAATTCCCTTTTTACAAATATTCAGGCTGCGTCCGCAGTGACTACCCGCTACGCAGCGTAGAGCGTAGAGCGTTTAAAACAAATGACCGATACTCGCCGATAGTGAAGGGAAAAAAGTAGTTCGGGATATCGATACTTCCTCAAAATCCTTAATTTTGCCGTAAATTCTTCATTCATTCATTCTTCATTAGTCCTCAGAATTCGTTACTAGCAGTACTATAATACAGGAGAATGAGAATGGTGCTATAATACAGGAGGATTTTTTTACATTGATTTTTGGAAAATCTAATGACGTACCTAGTGTTAATTTTCATCAATATCGGGCTCGAGATTCCTCTGATCATTTGTCTATATTCTTCATTGTTTAGGATATGGCCATTCACGCCCAGCTTAAACATTCACTCTGTACAATCCACAGAAAAAATAAGTGTTTAATTCGTTAGACTATTTGAGGAATTGTCGATACTCTTCCCAATTATTTTTTAATATGGATACATTACACCATATCGACTAAATTTTTCACTACTAAAAACACTGTACGCTCGACGCTAGTGCTATACGCTCGGCACTCCGGACTAGCCTTAGGGTCGGTTCACATATAACGGAGAATCCGTCGTGGACATTTTGAACGCCTTACGGCTCCGTCTGCTTATCGCCTAACTGTCTCAAACGAACATACACTGTCAATATCATTTTTAACCCCCGACGGAAACCCGAACGGGGTGTTATAAGTTTGACGTGTGTGTGTGTGTGTGTGTGTTTGTAAGTCTGTCTGTGGCATCGTAGCTCCCAAACGGATGAACCGATTTTGATTCTGTTTCTTTTGTTTGAAAGATGGGTTAGGGGAGAGTGTTCTTAGCTATATTTTATGAAAATCGGTTAAGCCATTTCAAAGATATAAGGGGTGAAAGTGGTGATGAAAAATTGAAAGTGTTCAAATATATCCGTGTTGGGTATCAAATTAAAGGTCATAAATTATACATCACGATACCGCAAGTTTTATGAAAATCAGTTAAGCCATTCGAAAGATATGAGGAGTGGAATGTATTTTTAATTCTGTAACCACACTCCGCTCAATTCGCATTAGCTCTGAATATTTGTTGATAGACTATACGTATGTTGAAATTAAATAATGAATTAGCTATTATACTTAAGTTACCCCTATAAAAAGCATGAAATAAAAATTAAATTAAAAATTTAAAAAACCCCCGACTCACAAAAAAGCACAATAAAATCCTTTAAAAAGTAAAAAAATAACTGTTATATTATGACCTATCTACCCTAAGTATTAATTCTTTATTATTATTATAGGTAGCTATATTATTTACGTATTCATATTTTTAACTAACAGTTTGTCTCGTCGGGGGGGACCGCAAGAGATCTTGCGAGACAGACGATTAGGTTATGATTAGGTGAGCGGTCCCCGACGAGACAAACTGTTAGTTAAAAATATGAATACGTAAATAATATAGCTACCTATAATAATAATAAAGGTTTAATACTTAGGGTGATAGGTCATAATATAATAGTTATTTTTTTACTTTTTAAAGGTTTTTATTGTGCTTTTTTGTGAGTCGGGGGTTTTTTAAATTTCTAATTAAAAGTTGATCTAAGTCTTTTGAAGTTCGAATAAAATAAAATGTAGGTAAGAGAGAGCTATCGGATAATATTATGTCATTACGATATCTTAATGTCACGTCAAAAACAACAAATGGACAAACGGATATACCTTCTATAAAAATGTGTATAGGTAGGTATACATTGTAAGAGGACTTTTCATATTACCTACAGTAACTTATTAGTTACAAATGTTTAATGAACTTTTGACAAAAACGTACCTATATCAAAATTTTTGCTTCAAATGCCTGTTAACATCAATGTTTGTAGATAATGCAGAATTTGTTATAAAGTGCTTAGCAACATTAACATTACACGTCGGAATATAATCCGAGCAGTTTTATTCTGTTACATGGTATGCATTTATTTGCGAGTGTGTAGGTACATTGGGGGTCGGGGGTGCTAAGTTGTGGGCTTAGCTCTGCGGCCGCAGGTGCACGCGGGCCCGACCGGTTTTACCGCACTATTGATGATAGGCTTTTCTAGGGTTGCAACAAACTGATTTACAAATTCGAAATCTCACTTATGATAATGCTTGACTTATGTGTAATCCCCAATTGATTTAACGCTCGTCATTTTCTATCGTAAGCATTTTGTGAGACCCTGGGTGGCAGCCCGAGTTTTTTTGCAACATTTACAAACTTGGTGTCAAGTCGAAAAGCTACATTTTAGGTATATATGTAGGTAGCTTTTCGACGTCAAAGAGAGGGACAGGTAGAGACAATTTCTTTCCACTTGCTACGATCCTTGAATACACTTTTCGTTTTTTCTACTTTCATAATTGTTTTTACACATGCACGCTGGTTGCGGGTCCTCTACATACATTACACTAGTTACATTAATATATATATAGCTGCTCGTGCTGATTCACTCACTCATTGGTCACCTCTCCTGAACAATTTTGTATGAAATTTTTTTTTTTCACCGATGGTTACGTATAGAGGATGGAAATTCATTCGGAGGAAAAATATGGAGAGAGCTGATGATGGAGGATTTCGGAGACGGGTGAAGAGCACGCTTAAGGTATTGAAGATAGGTTGGTGGTGCTTGAGCAAATGTCACTCGAAACGTCATTCAATTGCCAGTAACTTAAAAAAAAATTCAAAATGGCGAAAAAAAAATGGCCGCCATAGAAATTTCCTCGGTGTCCATCTCGGAGAGTATAAAAGATGGAAGAGTAGTTTCTTCGCAAAAGATGATCAGGATCCAAAGGTCTACTCGATGAATAGAAAAAAAAATTCAAGATGGTGGAATTTATTTTTCTATAGAAAATGTAGGTATGGCGAACATTGAATAGACTACAAGTTTTGAACTATGCAAGACTTTGATTTACTATATTTATATATTTGCGAAGAACTCTTAGTCAGAAATATGTAGATAGATGATGATCGAGGGTTTGGAAGATGGGTGAGAAGCACGGCCAAGGTATTAGACATAGGTGAGGGCTGCTCAAACAAAAAATACTTGGAACCTCATCCAATTGGCAGGGAGATGGAAATAAATCCAAAATGGCGGATTCAAGATGGCGTCAACACAAATGTCATGGGTGTCTCTCTCAGAAAGTATTAAAGATGGATGAATTGTGTTTCGGTTCACCTCTGCTGTATTTTTTTTCCCTGATGCTTTCATATAAAGGACGAAAATTCATTCGGAGGAAAAATATGGAGATTTTGGAGACGGGTGAAGAGCACGGCCAAGGTATTGAAGAGAGGTAGGGAGTGCTCAAATAAAAACCACTCGGAATGTCATCCAATTGTCAGTGAGCTAAAAATATAACCAAAATGGCAGATTCAAGATGGCGCCCATACAATTTTCGACAGCGTCTATCTCACAAAGTATAATAGTAGATAGAAGAGAGGTTTTTTGGCAAAAGATGATAAGGACCTAGCCTAGAGGTCTACTCGATGAATAGAGAAAAATTCAAAATGGCGAAATTTATTTTTCCATACAAAATATAAGGCGAATATTGAAGAAACAATGTGCAAGACTTTGATATGCTTTAAACCGACTTCCAAAAACGAGGTGGTTCTCAAAACGGCCCGTTTATTTTCATTTTTTTGCAAAGATTTTTTTAAATAAACAGAAGAAGTTTTCGTCTTGGTCCCATAAAAAAATCTGGATCCAACTCCTTAATCCTGATGCTGAAAGATTACTGCCCGCCTAGGCCCTAGGTTATCAAGATTCAGAAAGTGTTCATTGTGAATTAATATTATAGGTACCAAGCAACGACTTCATGGTTAGATTTCAAGTCCCAACCCCTCAACCCTGATAATGCAGGGTACAGCTGCGCTCACAAACTATAGTGATTCAGAAACTGCGGATGGTGCAATGCAATAATATTTAAAGTACCAAGCATAGACTACATAATTGAACTTCGGATCCCGACTCCGCAATCTTGATGCTGCAAGGTGCTGAACTCTTAAACCATGGGGATTCGAGAATTTCTTATATTTTTATTTATTTATAAAAACTTCATGCACATATGCAACAGGCATTCTCTACCAGTCAACCTTATAGGTGGTGTAGAGAATAACATAGCATAGCATAGCATAGAGAATAACATAACAGCATTTTAGGCATCAAGCAACAGCTTCATGATTACACTTCAAGTCTGAATTCCACAAACCTGATGATGCAGGGTACAACACTCCTAAACCATAGAGAATAAGGAACTGTTCCTGGTGAAATAATAGGTACCTATTGTAAATGCCGAGCATAGACTTTTGTTAGGTATTGAATTCCAAGTCCCAACTTTTCAATCTAACCACAAATTCACGGTTTTCAGATTTTTCCCCCTATGTCTGCTATAAGGCATACCGATAGGTAGATATGCCAAAGTGATTTAATTCAACGGGATTTCTTGACACGACACGACAGACAGACAGACAGACAACGATGTGATCCTATAAAGGTTCCTTTTTAGGGTTCCAAACCTCAAACCCTAAAACGGAACCCTTATAGGATCACTTTGTTGTCTGTCTGTCTGTCGGTCTGTCAAGAAACCTACAGGGTACTTCCCGTAGACCTAGAATCATGAAATTTGGCAGGTAGGTAGGTTAGGGGGAAAATCTGGAAACCGTGAATTTGTGGCTACATTACACAAAAAAAATTAAATTGTGGTCATGAACTAATAATTAGTATTTTAAGTAAGATAACTATATCAAGCGGAGTATCATATGAAAGGGCTTCACCTGTACATTCTGCAACAGCTTTTTTTTATTTTTATACGTCATAGTTTTTGAATTATCGTGCAAAATGTCGAAAAAATACGACTGTAATACGGAACCCTCCTTGCGCGAGCCTGACTCGCACTTGGCCGGTTTTTTCCTTTTGAGATACGGAACCCTAAAAATGACTCCTCACGATCCATTTTAACTTTTTGTGTTAAAATTCATGTTAAAAGTACAATTTTAGTTCTTAATTTAAATGTGAACCATGAACCGTACTTTTGACATGATAGTTGACCCATAGAGTTAAAATAGCGGGTGAGAAGTTATTTTTTACGCATTAAAAACACCTTTCTTAAGTTACCCGTGACTACTGTAGTAGGTACCGCTAGCGGTACTTTAGTGTTTCTTGAAAAGAATCAGTGCTGGCAAAATAATGGGTAATTGTTATCCTACCGGTTGCGGCAGTTTAATAATTAGCACTAAAGGACCGCTTTTTAGCCCAGTAAAATCTTCAGAAAATCAGAATTATTTTTTCGGCGTTAATATTTTGAAAAAAAAAAAGGATTTAATTTAAAAAAAATTGAATAAGCACTATAAAACGACAAAGTGTTAGAGTGAACAAAAATTGTCAGGATGATTTCGAAAATCGAATATTTAAATGTCTAAGTAGGTATTTTTTATTTTGTTGATAATAATAAAAACGGTTTTAAATTCTAACATTTAAAATTCTACATTTAAAACTAACATTTAAAAAATTTATATATTATTTAAATTAACATTTAAAAATTTCTAACATTTAAAATCGGTCAAGTGCGAGTTGGACTCGCAAAGAAGGGTGCCGTACCACCATACAAGAAATAACACTTTATTTTTTAAATTTTCATGCTATAGCGGCAATAGAAATACACATTCTGTGAAAATTTCAACTCTCTACCTATTGCGGTTCAAGAGATACAGCCCGCTGACAGACAGAAGGATGGACGGATAGCGGAGGCTTAGTAATGGGTCCCGGTTGGAACCTTTCTGGTACAGATCCAAGAAAAACTGTTATATAATTACTTACACATCAAAACTTTAAATCCAAACGGAACCCTGTTCCAGGTTCCTGTTGTCCACTCATCTACGTGGTCCGCTTTAGCGGGCCGCGCACCCACGCGCCCTACTAGTATTTATATATACCTATCGTCTTTGGCATACAACCTGTAGATAACAGATTACAAGTAAACTCGTAAAGTAAATTCTTGGCTTCTGAATCGGTTTAGGTCCTTTTTATTAAATATTTGATCGAGAAATGACAATGACAACGATGATCAGTTGTTAGGACCACAAAGATATTTTTTTTTTATATAATTCCCTGCGCATGATGGAATTGATTGACATATAACGAAGATGTTACAATATTTATATCTGCAGTTTATTCATGAAACAAAAACAGTGATATACCAAAAGTACCTAACTTTTTATTAAATATTTGATCGAGAAATGACGACGATGATCAGTTGTCAGGACCACAAAGATATTTTTTTATTATATAGTTGCAGCATGATGGAATTGATTGGCATGTCACTGTTTTTGTTTCATAAATAAACTGCAGATATTTATTGTAACATCTTCGTTATATTAAAAAGTTCATAGACCAGTGCCGATAGACTTTGAGACAAAATAAATTTATAGTAGGATGAAACCTGTTGGAAAAGGATCAGAATGTAACAAAAATTAAAGGAAAAATAAATTACGGGCGATCTGAGGTCGGGCAGGGGGGAGGGGGGTGAGTTTTAAGGGTAAAAACGGTTTATCTCGATTTCCGGCAAAACTACAAGTCCTATGGAAAAAAGTTAAATGACAAAGTTGTAGGTAATAAAAAGACCTACAACTTTTGTATTTACACTTTTTTCACATAACCTCAAAAAGTATGTGAAAAATTCAAATAATCAAGTTTTTGGCTTTTTATTTTTATCTTAAGCAAAACAAATTTGTTTTCCACGAAATTTGGTGAAAACTTAGCTTTTTATGTCCCAAAGACACTGTAATTTTTTTGATTTGAAATACTCTTTTTTTCAGCTTATTTTGACTAAATATCGAAAAACCACCCCAATTTTAAAATATCAGCTTTTTAAAAAAAGTCAAAGAGTTTTTTGTTCTTTGAAATCTCTTCTTTCTGATAATGTAAAAATATATATACATTGCTATGGTAAATGTTCTCAGAAAATGCAAAGAAGAAAAACTCGAATTCGAAATTAACATTTTTGTATTTAGTCATTTCCTCGCTGAGGTGGGATGAAAAGTTACATGTTGCACTATAACTTCATGTTTGCACTCGAGTGCAAAGATTTTTCACCTTGTGCTCTTTTGATTCCCTCGCTAAAGCTCAGGGTTCTATTTTGTGATAGTTTTGCCGGAAATCGAGATAAACCGTTTTTACCCTTAAAACTCACCCCCCTCCCCCCTTCCCGAGCTCAGATCGCCCGTAATTTATTTTTCCTATCATTTTTATTATATTCTCTTCCTTTTACAACAGGTTTCATCCTACTATAAATTTCTTTTACTTTTTACCATTTTCATAGCTATCGGCACTGGTCTATCAAGCATGAAACATAGAAACGGAAATGAATTTCATAATATTTTGAATTTCGAATCAAAGGGGTCTTCACGTTGGCAGTTTAATCATGCAAACGTCATTTCATACTGTGTGGGATTAAACCGGCCCGTAAAACATGTCGGTGGCTATTAGTACTCTAAAATCGAGATTTGATTGGTGTAATTGCATCTCTGTAACGGAAAGCGGCGCCACAGTTGTTATTAAACGTTTCTAATTTAATATAATTTGCATAGACGTGACCTGGAGTGGTGCGGTATCTATAGAAATATTTCTTTTTATATTGACATTCTTTTACTACCTAGGTGCTATCATATATTGTAATATTATATAGAGAGAGTACACAGAGTTTGTTTGTATTTTTAGGGAGAATCACTGTACTTAATGGGAAAATTCTTCTGCCATTTGACACGTAACATAATCCCCGATGAACATAGGCTATATTATATGTAAATTATATTTATTTATAGATATACCGGCCCATCGGCACAAATGCTTGAATATCCAACCCACTATTTTTATCAGAATGCAGGATTATCAACAGTGAAATATACGTAGATTCTATAACATTAAAGATTCTTAGTTTTATGTTCTATTACATTTAACTTATCTATTTAACATAAATAATTAACTTTTTATTTAATATAAAATAGCGATGGACAGTTTAGAAGTACCTACAAGGGTCGTTTAAGAGTAGGTACAGCGAGCGTGAATGTATGAAAACAGAAACGAAAGTAGAAGAGGCAAAAACGTCTGACAGGTCTTCGAAGAGCAGGAGGAAAACAGAACAGTTGAACCAAGTTGAACGGTTCAATGTTCAATGTTCATTAGTTCAACTTGAACCACTGCCCTAATCTTCTAAATATTTAATTATTGTTGGAACAATTAAAAGAAAAATATTTTATAGTATTAATTGTGAAACGGCTCACCTAGGTGTTAGGGGGTGGGTGGCGGACCCCGGCCGCGGGTCGCAGGGCTTCGGGCCCGCACGCGCTGTCACAGATACAAATCGCGCGGATTTACGCGCACTCCAGCCCCCACCGGAATTTATCTGACGCTTCTATTTACGTATCCTTTTATTTGTTTCGCTCCTATTAGTCCCGATAGAGAATTTTTATGTTTGTATGCCCCCGTCGCCTGCCCTCATAAAGCGGCGACTTGCGAACACTTTACAGCGGCGATAACACAATTTTCGAGCGAGCGATCTCTGTATATCGGATTATAGCGCAATAACTTAACGCTTTCGGATCTAGTAAATATTTTTGTTTGCACTATACTGATGTAGCCTGACTAATTACGACCGTTTGTTGTGCCGTTGCCAGGTGCGTTGTCATCGTAATCCGTGTACGGCAACGAGCAGTGAATATCACAAATACAGATAGGTATTACTACTGTTGTAAATTGAGAGTTGGAACCGACAAGCCTGGATTGACCAGCAGATCTTATTAATATACTTTGTGGGGACTAACAGAGATATCTGAGGTCGACCCTTACTGGACATACAAGACTTACTATAGTGCAAGAAAAAAAAATTAAACAAAGCTAAGCAGTACTTGGAGACTAAGTAGTAGGTAGGTAAGTTCATCCCGAAAGCTCCACCTAGTAACGAACACTATTTAGTATGTATACCATAATTATTTAAGCAAAATAGGTAAATATGAATAGGGCCCAGGGTAACCAGTAAGTAAGTGTGTCATAAGGTTTCATTAATAAGTCTACCTGCTGCTAATTAACTACGTTCAAGGTCTAGTGGCATCAGGGTGCAGTTGTACTGCGTTTCCGTTGTCAAGGTGTACGTTGATACGTTGATAATTTATAAAAAAGCTTAGTTTTACCAGCAGCAAGCTTTAATTTCTTTTATTCATCGATAAATTTACGTGCAGTAGCGCTACGAAAGGCAATGTTGGCCCGCGTGGCGTTCATTACACCGGTGATCAGCTGTCTGTGTATATTTATACCATGTTGAAGGGAGCGGATCTGCTGTAATCCGCCGCGCAAACATTTAAATTAATGTAATAAAGAGCCGTGAAATAACACGGCTCTTGCGGATTGAGGGATTAGAGTGGCGTAGCTCGTAGCGCGTCGTAGGTACACGTGTAAGAGATAGGTGACCGAGCTGCGTACAGTGATTTTTCGGTTTTTACGAGCATCTATTCAAATCTGAATATTTATTTACACAATGTAAAAGTATGCAATTCCAGATTATATTCTATTCCTGTTTTAAATTTTTATCTAGATTCGTTCTGCCGTTTTAGTATGAAAGAGTATCCATCGATCAGATTTATTCATATGGTTTCAATTACTATCACAGTACTATATTATATAGACTAAAAGTAAGAAAGACAGAAATATGTATTATACAAATATAATAATAATACTAATAATTATATTCATGTACTTATATAAATACCATATAGGTATCGGAAATTCAATTACCGGCCTCTGATTTCATCTAACTCGAACCGCTTCCACATTTAATATCAGGATAGTATAGTATTCGAATATTAATTCCTAACATAAAGGTAGTAGTAACATTTCAATATCACCAATTAGATTAGACAAGCCAATAGGCTATATACGCAATCAGATTGGGCAAATTGCGTCCGTGCGATCATAAATCGGCCGCTGTCGGCACGGCTTAGCAATGGTTAAACCCGGTCTGATAATGGGGTTAACACGTCGACACGACTTAAAACTCTTGTTGGCTGGGTTCTACCTATTTAGATTTAAGCCTCGTTTAACTTAGCACGGTATACGTATGAAAATCACATAATAATCTATAATAATCTATACATGTAAATTACTTATCCCGATTGACTGACTGACTGGTTCACTAAAGCAGAGTCTAAACAGCTGGGGTCACAAACTTCAAATTTTGGCAGTAGAAGACTTTCTTCATATTGTAAGCATTTACTAAACAAGGATTTTTAAATATATCACCCTAAAATAAATACGTGTGGGTAAATAAACAACATAACATTTACAGCATATACAATACCTACTAACGTAATGGAATTCCATATGCCTGATTGCTTCCGATTAGAATGAATAATTTCCTAATCCTGATATCAGCTGTTTTCAAATTTCACCCCTAAGGGCATAAAATAAGGAATGAATGTTTATATTGTAGTGAAATTTAACATATTCCTAATATTTTAAATATCAATGGTGTTGGGATAAACTAACTTTATTAAAAATCTAAATCGTCTACTACAGTGTAAGTTAAAGTAAAATTTTCTTTAAATTAACTTAATAAGGTTACTTGTTAGTTGTAATAGTTAACAGTTTCCTTCAGCAGTTAGTAGAATGGTTGTAATAAGCGTTTAGAGTTGGGAATTGTGATAACAGGTGGCATCAGTCGACGTGACGCGAAGTGTTCCGTTATTGCTGAAGTTTGACGTCAAAACACCCGGCCGCCGCGTTGGGGTACGTGACACAAAAACGAGGGCTCGTGTTAATCTGAGACAAAAACTCTCATCTAAAAATCCAGTTCAAAGTTATTTATTATTATAATATTTAATACTATTTGATATTATCTTAAATTTAATACTACTTGATATCATTATATCTTTAATACTATCAATTCACATAGAATTACGAAATTCCTACATCTATCAGCTATACTTAGGTACCTATTATGTTAAGTTGATTCGTGTTTACTTTAAAAATCATCAATAAGTCACATTAAAATGTATTTATTTCATGTAAAAAATAAATCCGGTTCGACATTAATCTTAATATATATAAATCTCGTGTCACAATGTTTGTCCTCAATGGACTCCTAAACCACTTAACCGATTATAATAAAATTCGCACACCATGTGCAGTTCGATCCAACTTGAGAGATAGGATAGTTTTTGAAACGGATTTCGACATCCACGCGGGCGGAGCCGCGGGCAACAGCTAGTAAAAATTATAATAATGAAAAAACATAGGTACACTAACATATTTATTTTTGCCTGTTGCCGCTAATTATATCATACATTATGATGTGATATTTGAACTGTCTATACTCAACACAAAATAAAAGGCCCGTTTTGACGTTTGTCCTCGTGGCGTAACTAGTTATGTACCTATACGATTCGGTATTCGATACTCAGGATGAATCGAATCCAGTTTGCATTGGGATTTAATCGATTCGAATATGTATGTAAACTGCATTGGATTAAAGTTCTGATTAGGAAAATTAGCTTAACCTTTGATTTTGTAGGTATTTTAAAACAATACAATGTTATTAAAGGTCAATTTACTTATATTCAATATTTTTTTTACAATAACATTCACTCAATCACAAAAACAACAAGAATAATTAAATGAGTCTTCAGAATCTAAACACAAGGTATTAAAATAAATAAAAATAAAAGTGCGCGTCGGTCTTAAAAAAAAATATCTCACTCGATATTTTCTTTCCTTAACTGATTATTAATAGTCTGTGGACTACATGAAAAAATCGTTATGCACAGCACTTAGCCGAGTGGGCGGTACCTGTCAATGAAAAATGTAATTACCTTTAGAACATTTCAACTGATAAAAAATTAAGAACTTCATAGCCACGAACTGTCAAAGTGGGCCTTTTATTTTGTGACAACTATACCTTGTGTCTAACCATCACAGTTCATTGAGATACAATAGTTTGAGGTGTACTCCCCACAAGTACCTAACAGTTCCAATTTCGTTAAATTTGCTTTTATTTAAATCAAGTACTTAGATATTAATCTTTAAAGGGAATACGAATATAAATTTTCTATGACAACTCTTTTCAAAACTTATTCTTCCTCCTTCAAAAAGAAAATAGATTACCACCGAGTCACTCAACGCACAGTCAACGGCAAAGTTTAAAAATATTTCAATAGATCTCGCCAAGTAGTTACACAGCATTTTCATTGAGCAATGTATACATATTTCAAAATCTGAAAATTTCTATTCGTCGCTGACTATACCTACCGTGTCGTTAAAAAATCGTATATGAGTAATAGAGTCCAAAATGGGTCAAGGTCCAGTTGAAAGTGAAAAGCCCGTGTTTATTACCTGCGAAATTACCTGTATTAACAACTAAAGTACCAATATAATTTTCGATACAATATTTAATTACATTAACACCTAAATTGTGCTACAATAAATTCCACATCAAAGGGAAAACATACATCATAACGGTCTCATATGTTCTGAGGGTCGAATAAAACATTCCAATCACGTTGGCTCGCTTGTTTTACAAACTGATACGACGTGGGTGCCGGTAACTTCAGCTTGTATGCGTGGCATTATAAATCTTACTGTAAAAACATAAGAGCCATTATTCCAAGTCAAAGTAGCGTCCACTAGACATGACAATGCAATCAGCGGTGACCGGGCGGGATTTGTTTCATACATGATCGGATTTGCGGGATGAATAAGTTTCGACCCCAAAATAACAAAGAGGCCTTATTGCATGTTATACGTTTTATAAGGTAGTTTGCAAAATTCTTTCCTTTCCATATTGACCATACTTTTATCCCCTATTCATTCGAGGATTAGACTATGAAGAACTTGTATAAATGAAAGTTATTCTTTCCTTGTCTGTGTACAGATTGTAACTTAATGAGTTGATGGATTGGTGATGAATTGGTATAATATGGGTTACTCTCAAATTTAGCAGATGCCTACACTTATAAATCACTTAGGTAAAGATTTTATTGTTTTATTTCCTTTAAAGATTTTCTTTTTAATTCCTTAAGTTCTTTTTTGTAACACATTTTGATAAGTCAATCAATTTATATTTCCATAAAAAGAGATGATATAACTAAACGAAATTTTTAAAAAGTGCAAAACCTAGTTCTCAGTTGCGTCCAAAGTTTGCATTTTGAAGTCCAAGATCCGTTTCTTATTTTTGATTAATATATTGGCTTTGCCGGGAGCGACTGTCATGTGATCGCCTAACCCTGAAAGGAAAGCCTGCTTCAAAATCTCATTGATCGTTTAGCAGTTGTGCTTACGGACTTGCAGGTGAGATTGGCTTGGGCCTCAAGGCACAACAGTGGTAGAAAAGTAGTACCTAGTAACTAAGAACAAAAAAGTGAGTATAACCATGGGACAATAATTTTATACTCTCATTATTTAAACATATGAGTATAAATAATATCGATAATCGTAATAGAATTGTATTTGACAACGTAAGGACAAGTAATAACTTTGTACTCGTCAATCCCATAGTCATTAATAGTCGGAAATTGTGACGAAAATGATGGACAACAACTGTGACTTTAGATTGGAGTTTTCGGTTTTTGATTGCTCGCGTTGGAGCGGCAGAACCAACCGGTATTCAGGCGGTGGGCGAGTGGAGGGGTGACGGTCGCGCTTTGCGGCAACAGATTAATGTCGCCGATCTAATATTCTGACAGGTGCGGTCGAACCGTTCGTCGTACACCAGATTTCGACAGAGTAGAGGTGGCTGTATGACTTGTTAGTTGAATTATTTTGATGTGATTATTTCGATTCAGATGTTTTTTTGTTCTTTAGGCCACGGGGCCCCAAAGCGTGACCTAATCTTTGTATGCAATTAGGATTGGTGTTCGGATGATGCTTTGACAGGTTATTGATTTACTACAGGTTATGTGACTGTTTTATAGAATGATACAAAATAATTTAAAAATAGTTATATTTCATTGTGTAATATTCGCATAAATTTTAAGAATGTTGATTACGTACTCCGAGCACCGTATACATTCAGGTCAAATCAAGTTTCTGACTTTCATGTCGTCAATAAATAACATATTCGCGAGGAATGACAGCTGCTACTAATCGCGCCCGCCCCCTCGACCTCGCACCCTGCCCCCCTCAGCATTAGTGTTACTCGCGCGAACTAAAATTTTCTCTCCGCGAAACTTTGCAAACACCATTAAGTCAATCTGCTCGTTTTACAGATGTTATCTTGATATTAATCGCGAGGTATTCTGTGGAAATCGAGCAACACTGTGACGTATACTCATCATTTTAATAAGTAGGTACTTACTTAAAATGCTGATCTATCGCTGGCAAAGAACAATATTCTGATTAAGATGTTAAAATTTTGAAGAGAAAAACTGCCTAGATAAATTCGATCTACTCGTTAGTTTATTCATCTTGACATTTTTGTAAAACGAGTATAATAGTGATTATGACCTGACCAATGTGGGAAGAGTGTGAATAATAATTATCTTAATTTCTATTTTTTTTATATAGGACACGTCAAAATGACTTCAACCCGCCTGATGGTAAGCTAAAGGTAAAGAAGTCTCAGAACAGCTGATGACAATCCTACTTTCTGCCATCACGGCTTCGAGTAGGTTTCCCTGTTGAAGTATAACATTAGATGTTGACATCGAAAAGCTGCCTAAAGCAATAAAGTACCGACACAATAAAATGTAATGACGAGGCTAATGTTGAGTGCCCACCCTCGCAACCGACCAATGCTGTTTTAATATAATTTGAGGTATCACGACAAATTAATTGCTGTGGCAGCCATCCTACCCGCGATCAAATGATTTACGATTTTGTTTTCATAATTAATTTTGAAGCATTTCGCATTTTCCATAATGCTGAATGTTTTGTGTCGTACCCATCGCGTGTTGCATGTTTTGTCAATTATCTGTTTTTGATTGAAAGTATGACCAAAATAGCTGTACTTACAGGTTTAAATGTTTATTTATCGAGTACCCTGCCCAAGTAACTCTTCGGTCACCCATAATCATTAACATGTACCTGTTAGACACCTGTTAAATTGTACATCTGCTAATACATCTCAAGGTTACAAGGGGGAAGAGGATAGGGAATTAGTTGGCAGTCACTCCCATAAAAATCAAGATAAACCAAATCGAGCGGTACTCAGGCTCCAAAGTACAAGATTTTGATGCGACCGGGACAAACGCTGTTATGGTGAAGAATATCTCCTTTTGGTAATGTTTTTTTGATAGGTAGGTACTAAATTTTAACTAATTACTTACGTTTAAAAGAACGAAAAAATATTCACATCGCTGTGTTGCTTGTTATATCAAACTCGATTAGTACAATTTTTGTTAAAATAAGATATTTGAAATGATTGAAACAAAATAGGCAATAGAAAAAGAGAATTTTATATATATGGTATTATAACATGGTATTAATATAATATAATTATTCTAGTAATATAGGGTAAGTCCGGGAGAGTTGCCTATAGTTTTGAAAAAAATCGATATTTAATTATCTAATTAAAATTCTCAACGAAATACATGTACGCTATTTGAATTACTCTTTATTTGTACTATGTAAATGAAATTTGAACCAATTGCACAACATAAATCCGTATAAAAAATATTAAAAAAAAATAATCATATTAGGCATCTCACCCATATATTTTATGCGGGTGAGATGCCCATAGATGTAAGGGATAGATGCCCATGAGTAATTAAGGAATGATCAGGCATTTTAAGTCAGGTATGACGCCGGATATTGACAGCAGGCCTCGTGGAACCACATTTCGCAGCGAATGCACTGTAACCAATCGCATATTTTTTTGTTGCGTTATAGTAGGTAGGTACTCCACACACACAATACAAATATCTTCAAGAAACTCGTATTCTATGTCCCTCCCTGGTGAACTATCATGAAGAGAAATATCATCGTCTTCAATGCTCGAATCATCTGAGTTTAATTGACGAATACGGTTATCTTTTTCTTTTTTGATCGTTTTTTTCTTTTTCGTCGACTTTTTTTATACATTTTCCAAGGTATTCTCTAATTCTTCTTCACACCAACTAGCTCTATTCACACCGCTAGGCTTTCTTGTGTATTCATTCGGCATCTAAAATAATAGAACATCATTAAAATTTACTGGGCCTCTAATCCTGAAAAATCATTAGGCGTCTCTCCCGATTATTAGGGAGAGATGCCTATTGACTCTGAACGCACTCTAAAGCATTTGCAATAAAAATGGTGGCTGATTAACAAAACAAGATCACAATGTAAGGTTATAAAACAATTGAAAACAATTTATGTGAAGAATTCGAGAAAAAAAATTGCTGCAAAGTATCACACAATTTATATTTTAATGATTTGAGTAACTACACTTACCTTATTTCACGAATAAACACAAAAATATTAATTAAAATATCGTAATTTGCACATTCGGTAACTTCCATACTTTGTAAAAGTATGGAACGTATCCTGAGCAAAAAGCTCCTGGCATACCTCGAAGCGAATGATCTCCTCAGTGACCGGCAATATGGCTTCCGTCAGAACCGTTCCACTGGGGACCTTCTTGTGTATGCCACCCACATATGGAGTGAGGCCATCGAGAGACACGGGGAGGCACTTGCCGTCTCTCTCGACATCTCGAAGGCCTTTGACAGGGTCTGGCACGATGGCCTGCTTGGCAAGCTTCCGTCATACGGCTTGCCTGCTAGCTTGTGTGTCTGGATTGCAGACTTCCTGAGGAACCGATCCATTCGTGTAGTTATTGATGGCTGCACATCCGATCAACTAGCGATCAATGCTGGGGTTCCTCAGGGATCGGTACTTTCGGCCACACTATTCCTGCTGCATATAAACGACCTGCTCAAACCCGGTACTTTTGGGTATGCAGACGACAGCACGACTGTGGTCGAGAGATATGTGTCCAGTCCCCGAGCTAGTATGGCGGAGATCCGGTCTCTCCGAGAGGCTGTTTCCGACTGGGGTGAAGCTAATTTGGTTAGTTTTAATGCTGCTAAGACCCAGGCGTGTCTCTTCTCTGCCAAGCGAAGCCAATTCCAGCCAAATCCATCTTTCCGAGATGTACCCGTGCCGATAACTGACCGCCTCGAGCTTCTTGGCGTAACTCTCACGTCCACGCTTAACTTCGGGTCATACATAGAAGCTAAAGCTCAGCTGGCCGCAAAGAAGCTGGGCATCCTGTCTAAGGTACGACAGTACTTCACACCGGAGCAATTGCTTAATTTGTACCAAGCGCAGGTTCGATCCTGTATGGAGTACTGTTCGTATATGTGTGATGGCTCAGCTAAATACCACCTTGACGCGCTGGAAACGATTGAGAGACGAGCCAAGAGGCTCATCAACGACGATGCACTAGTCGAGAAAAGGCTTCAGAGCCTTACCCATCGACGCAAAGTTGCTGGTTTATCGGTGTTCTATCGGATACATTTCGGAGAGTGCGCTCTGGAATTGCATAACCTGATACCCCCAAGCCCTTTTCATCAACGAACGACCAGACGAACAGCGACGCGGCTCCGCTTTATGGTGGATATTCCACTCATACGCACGAAACGCTTTGCGGATACATTCATCATGCGTACAGCTAAGGAGTGGAATTCCTTGCCCGAGTCTGTGTTTCCGGAAAGCTATAACCTGGGAATATTCAAGTCACGAGTGAATAGGTTCCTTCTAGGCAAGCGTGATTCATCGTAGACCGCATCGTCACTTACCATCAGGTGAGATAGTGGTCAAACGTAAGCCTATCCTGAATAAAAAAAAAAAAAACATAAAAACTTTCCACACGAACACTTGCTACTGACTGATGCATTATGGATGCTCTCCGGGTCACGCAGAATTTTTTATGAATTTTTAAAATTTACTAGGCATCTCTCCCGTATAGGCGTCTCTCCCGGACTTACCCTATATTAATACCATATCAATACTCCAAGGTTAGGGTATATTAAAGCTGTGCTATAGCGTTTGAAGGCAACTTTTTTATAATGGTAACATTTTGCTTAGCTCTGTGACATGAGGAGTGAAGGTCATAAGTTACGCGTTACCCCGTGGCCCTATTTTCAATTCCTCACGCACCACACTCGTCAACATCTCACTTATTTACGAGATCCGACCCTAACGGCTGCAGCTGACGAGGAAAAAATCTCTTATATTTTTAAGCGGTTAACCAAAATGTTTTCACTCTTTAACGAATATAGAAGACATTGAGAATTTGTTAGCGCATGGCCATTCGTAATTTGTTTTTTAAATTAACCACTTTGTATTCAAAATTTTTGTTAAGTACATAGAACAAGAATTTATATGCCGCCGTCATTATATAGGTAGCCATTTTAGCGCCAAATAGATAAAGAGAGAATTATTTTCAGTTGTTTGAATAAAATTTTCTTACTTAATGGATCTAGCTGAAACTTATCACACTCGTAACCACAGATCCACGATACCTGGCTCGTAACCGTTATACAATACATACATGTATTGATCAGGACGTATAATGTTTATAATGTATTTTAGAACAAGACGATACATAATCTACTTGTTACAATAGTATTCTGTTGTTGTTACTCATAAAGTAATGTTTTTGAAACATTCGTAGCATAAGTTTGTAGCTATCCGTAGCGGCTACGGCGTAACCGCGATGGATACTCGCGGCGCGTAGCACCAGCTGCGTGTAAAATTGCTTGCACTCGATAATGGCCTTTTCAATTTGCGGGGATTTGCAACTTGAGCTTTGAGTAGGCGTTACTCGGCCGAAATTTATTTATTATTAAATCGCTTTTATAATACTTGTACTACTTATACTTTTATACGATAGAAATAAGAAATAATTGTTGGACTGACAATAGTTTTAAATTAAATTTATACATTTAGTTTATACCAAAACGTAACGTTACGTAACGTGACGTAACTTACGGGACCAATCATTGGATAACAAATGTTTAGGCGGCCATAGTTTCTATACATATTTATAGCCTTTTATTTTACCCGTATAAACAATTTTTAATTGTGATATAACCAAACTTGATCAGTGTTTCGTAAAGGCAAACGAAACGAAAATGCATTCATTTCTTTATGCGAAGGCCGTTTTAAAAAGCTTCTTCATAGACGCATACATATAAATACGTGCTATGTATGTAAAGAAACCGTATTAAGCCTAAACTCATACAGTTTGTGTTGAACGATGTTTTTGCGTAAAACACACCGATACGGGTAATCCTCGCGCGACATAACCGAGATTGTATTACGACAATAAGTCCGCCCCGGAGCCGGTTATACGGGCCCTTAATCTCGCTAAGATTTTTTTCACACGTCCCCCGCGACGCGCGGAGGCTGCGCGCGCCTCGGGGAAAACTAATAAAGAAACCATCTCGTAGCCAACTGAGGCTTGAAATGTATTTTTTATATAATTTACCGCGGATTGATTGTGACACAGACACATCTGAAACCCTCTCGCTACTTGTTCAAAATAAATCTGTCCATGCATTTTATACAATTTTGTGAACCATGCTTTGTGCATGCAGATAAAATCGCACCTGTATATAATACCTATCTCGATTATGTAAAATAAACCATAAATAAACTATAAAATTTACCATCTCGAAATGTAACGGCATAAGGTTAATTTTTTAAAAAATTCTTTAACACTTTAAACAATTTCCTGTCATAGATGAGCTATCTACATATTGCACTCTCAATAACATCATCTACTATCTCAGCTACCAAAATTTAATATAATGTTCACATCACTAAGTATTAGTGTAACGTTAATTACAATTACAGCCTCATTGGATCTGCCTTAAGTAATATATCCACCGTTAAAGATTTAGGTGTTCTCTGCGATGACAATAAAATTGTCTCTAAATCAACATACATATAAGTAACTAAAGTAAAAAGTGCATTCAAGCTGTATAGTTTCATAATAAGGTCCTCTTAAATTTAGATGAACTGCAACTCTTCTGTGCTTATACAAGACGCTTATTCGCAGTATGTAATTATTTTGGTGGATTATGAATGCACTGATGTGGCTTTTATTTCAATGTAGTTTTTGATTTTTTTACACCATGGCCATATTTTAAGAAGTATTAATTGATTACAATGAATATTCTAAGACATACTAGACAGTGCAATCTAGATCCAAAGTAAGCATAGCTAGGCTAAATTTCTTTATGCATTCTAGATTGTGAGTCAACTGTTGTAAGTAGTCTTATAAGTATTCTACTACTTAGATTTTTTTGCAAATATCTTGGGTAGTAGGTAGAAAATATACTCAGGTGAATACAAAGTTCATTGCACTGTGCGAACTCTTGTGGCTCTACTACATTGAGACCATCATCATCCGAGTGAACTCCAAGGAAACAACCACTTCGAAATGTGGCCGTCAAAAATGGACTAAAAAAAACTAATCACCCTGTCTAGTTTAGTAAAAAAGTGTTGTTGTTTGTACTGTACTTGTAACTATGTAGTCCTTTCCAATAAAATGTATTTTCCCATTTTCTTCCTACGGAAAAAAAAATAACTAAAAGAAACCTCTATCGGCGTCATAGGATTAGGACGCAAACGTCATATCAGTGCAGACTTTAATATAATCGTGTGTTGCCAACATAAACAACGTGGAGTAGTGACGTTGCGGGTGTTGGCACCCTGCGACGGACGGGCCGTCGGCCGGCGGTCACGCACTAATTACACCGTCACGTGTCCCGCGGCGCAAAACACGGCGTCACCCGCCGGGTCTGCCGCCCACTAGGCATGAGAGCTGCCACAATCGATCAAAACAACTTATATAAATGACAATTTCATTTAAGCATACCAATATTAGGAATGTGAAAGTTTGCGAAGTGGGATGGGTGTTTGTTACTCTCTTGCCCAAAAACGATAGATTGATATACGGTATAGGGATGTAATAGTCTTGGTATGCTACTTTTTATCCCTTAAAAAGGTTTTTGTGGGTCGTAGAAATGCTGGTGAAGTCACAAGCAATTAAAATATTTTAGGATATTCTACATAGCGCCTCGTTATGTTCAGCTTAGTATTATTCTGGAGTAAGCATACTATTAAAAAGGTACCCAGGCAATGGTAAGGAATGTTTAAGTTTGCCATTCGACAGTCAACATGCAGTCTTTGATACAATTTAAAAATGGGGAACCTAACTGCCAATTTAAATATCGATTTGACAGCGATACAGAACTAAAAATTAGGGCATAATTACTAATTACTTAGAGCGCTTAGAATGATTTCTGAAGACTCATTTGCATAGCTTTTTATGACACTTTAAAAAAAATACAATTTGGCCCTGTCTTGGCCATTGCCTACAAGGCTGATACCAGTAATATCTAATTAAATAATAAATAAGTTATCGTGAAGTTGGTTAGTTACAGCTCTATTGTGGAGCAGGACATGCGGCGTGGTCAGGGGTGTCCGCAACACATCGCGCCCATGGGGCAAAAAGCAGCGACAAACGCAATGGCCGCTGCACTACTTGACCACACAATGCGCCCGCCGACATTTATACTAACCCTATTTACACGTGAACTGTACTTAAATATTATATTTACGAGCCTTGTTTGTTCTTTAAATTAAACAATTTGTTTAAAGTTAATTTCGGTCTAAGATTCAACTGAAGTCATTCTTGTTTCTGGTAGGTACTTATACTTACTTACTTTGTTGTTGTACAGCGGATCGTGAAAAACTTCTAATCCTGACCTACCAATTCTATTGTATGAGGCACACATAATCTTTTAGTACTTATTTTTATTTTTCTTGCTTGTGAAGTTTGGAACTTGAAGTTACCGGCTCATAGGGCTGAAAACATTAATTTATGTCCTGAGTAAACGATTTGCCCAGTCGTTGTCGTTATCACAAAAATTATCTTGACATTACCATCGTAACATGACGAAACTCCTATTACATGCATAATATATAATATCTTTGTCACACAGACGGAGGACGGGCCATATAATCAGAGTTCAATCCTGTCTAAAGAACCATAAAAAAGAATCTCCAATTGCAATAACTGCATATGTAAAATTTAAAACTGTAAATGTTCTATTTGTGAAACAGGACGAGATAGGGATGCGAGTGTTGCTTTGATACTCGTTTTAAATTGTATTACACTTGCCGTGAAACGATTGCCATTGCCCCCAAGCCTTTTTCCTTCCTTTACCCGTCGGAACTACCTCTTCATTTCGATTGCACTCAATGTACCTAATTACAGTTGTAGCAAAATGTTTTCATATTTTCCCTTGTAGCGTTATACCTTTATAAAATCAGTTTGAATACCTACAGTTTTATGAAATAACATTTTGTTACTATGAAAACAAATCAAATCGAGTGAGTAAATAATTGCGACTTTATAAATCACAAAGTTCTATATTATAATAAATTACCATACTGTTTGAATAATGATTTGGTTTTAAGATTTATTCATTCTTTTTTCAAATTCTTCAGCCCAAATCAGATATTACAAAATTAACAGAACATTATTTTTCTGCCTTCAATAATAATTTTATGCAACAGAGGTTACAGAGGGTCCATTTAGAAATCAAATGACCAGTTGACGTGTGTAACACTGTAACGTCTAAATGTGTTTGCTTTACGTTTGTCCGAATTAATTTGCAACAATCTCACTGCTGGGCAGGGAACGGCTGATTCAATTATGTCACGTTTGGAGCACAGTCGTTCACGCGAAAAGATGGGGAAAAACGAGAAAAATGTCGACATTAGATCGCGTTGATAAGTGAATGACTTCTCGCATGGTTTGGCGTCAAAGGGCGGGCAGCGAGGCGCGAACTTACTGGCGCAACCGACGGCCGTCGACATGGACGACCAGCGCAAGCCGCGAGTCTCACCGCTACGAAAGTCCTTTCAATGAAACGGTTTAATTCTTTTAACCATTTTATTTCGATGTCAAGTTGGCGAATGCTTAAATGAAATATTTAGAGAAATTAGTACTATATTTCTACTAATATGGGAATTGCAATTTGGAATTACATATTTCGTAAGTCAATTTTCTGACATGCAAAACTAAATGTACCTTAACCAAAATTCTAATTGAAGATGTAAATTATTCTCATCATAAAATTAATAACATGAAATTTAAAATAAATAATTGAAAGCTAAACCAACCAAATTATATCTACTACTAAATTGATCCTTAGCAAACTGATTCTGTACAATATTTAGTATAAGGTTTATAGTTATTTATTGTCAATTATATTCTTAATAAATCAGCGTTATATAACCATCTTCAAGAATTTTAGGGTGTATCTAAGGATAAACGGCTTCGCTTTATAGTATAATTCAGAAACTAATGTATAATGTAAGTGAACATCGATAAAGTTTAAAGTTCACGGAGCCTCGTGGCAGTAAAGCAAATCCTTTCTAAATTGCGTGTCAGCACACACAAGCTGTTGAAGTGATATGTCGATATTTTAAAAGAACACGAACACCGTACGACATAAAAAAGATACGAGAGTTAGGACTTAGTATCCATTTGGTGAAATTGGGCTCGTTGAAGATAACAACAAGTTTTCGCACCCTCGCGACTAAATGTGCAATTCATACGTGTGTAAATTTATAAGCCAGTAAAGGAAACTGCACTTTAGGATATGCGCAACTAGATTCTGAATAGTTTGACTGAAAAGTAGTAAAGCATATGTCATTGTGGATGCTTAGGCAGTCTTATCAGACACTGTTGGACAACATGCGGTGAGCGTCAATTCTTTATCGTTAGTGAAATTTTAGTTTAGTATGTAAGAGAATATTTTCATATAATATATCTAACCGGCATTTTCGATGATCATTCGAGCTTTACCTACGACATACCTATAAGTGGTTTAAAACAACTTACAAAGAAGATGCGAACCTGGTAATTTTTTAAAATTCTTTGTTCCATAGAAGTATTAATAGATATAAAAGTATATATTATTTATTCACTTTAATGTACTTAAGTAGGTATTTTAAAAGCAACTACCTACAGTTAATTGTGTCACTGTATCTGATATGATGATAAAAAGTGAATCAATACGTATTAAAAATGGTTTATTGTAACAACAAGATTTATTTATAGATATTTATATAGACTATTAATAAAACTTGTCTGAAATATTGTTCAATCTACTAAAGTTTACTTATTCTATTGCTATCGCTACCACCTCGATTCACGTCTGAGCTCTTTGTACGTTCGGGATGTGTGGAGGTAGCCTACCTGTATCCCATATTGTTTTTCAAGTGATTACACGCTTCAACGAACAAAGAAAACTATCTACTGAGTCTAAAGATTCCCGTTTTCTCCCTAATATTAGATTTGAAATGCTTTTGTCCTTTGTATAAAAAAAGGATCATCCATTTGCATAGACATAATTCTACATGGCTTTGCGTGCCTATAACATCCTGTAGACTTTCGATATAATTCAATAAAACGTGATGATATCAGAAAGGGAGAATAGGGCAACATAAAGAATGGAAGATGGCAATAAACGAGTTAGCAGGACAACTCAAACGCGGGTGTACTTTCATAACCCTCCGTTGCACCCCGTACCTCCCGCCTTTTCCTATAACTGTCATCTTGTCAAACTATAACACGGTGTAAATCCCCACATTTCCATACAACCGTATTTTACGGCTCACCAGAGAAAATAAATAACAACTATAATATAAATATGAGAATTTTCCGAATCTTTAACTGTAAGGGTATTTACATATCAGTATTCGCTGTGAAGAGTTTGACAGCATTTTATCTGGAGCGGTTTGGAGAGAAATATCAATTTATCTATAATATTTGGATAGGTTGCACAAAATTATGATATCCCTAAGTGGATAGGTTGCACAAAATTATGATATTCTCTGTATTGTGTTCTGTGTTGTGGTGTGGTCTTTACACGCATTGCAGGAAGTAATTAGGCTTATCAAATAACTTACGTAGTAGTTTGGTGGATGACTAAAAATAACAAAAAACGATAAAATAAAAACAGAGGTACCTACCTAATTTTTACCGCTTTTTATAAGCTCAGTTATAGCTACCACATGTTTCATACTTCTTTTTTTCCCTCTCTAGTCTACAGTATTAATTTGAACTTAGCGAGTACCACTCACCATCCTTAATGTGTTTCTTCTGTATGTTTGTGTGCTATTTTAGTCCTCTATCTATTTGTCATTTAATATTTCAGTTTTCTTGTACTTAAACTGTTTATTTCAAGAATTTGGCTGTGCACGGATGTGAATAGGTATGACCAGTGCCACTGGTTGAAACTTCAAGTATGTATATGGATACTATTATCATTATCACATTCATGAAATTCCCGTTAGTATTACCTATTGCGTATCATGAAACAGTAAAGTTCAAAAGTTACGATTTCATTTCATACTACAAAAATAAAATTACAGGCAGCACCTAAGGAATCGATGCATTTTCGATTTGTCTATTTCTGAACGGACGGAACGGAATACAAGCATTTCAATCACAATAGTCATTACGTTTGAATTTTGGATGAGATTGAAGAACAGAGCGTGCAATATGGCCAATAGAGGTGTCTAGCCACAAAACTGTCGGTCGAGCCGACACGCGTTGTCCGATTCGCGTGATGGATGTTGAGGTTAATTTGTCCGAAGTTACTAGCTTGATATTTGATAACAGGGATTATTTGAGAATGCATTAACGTCTATTAATGACGTCTAGTATTGACTATAACCGTTAATTATAGTCAATACTTTCGTGTGATATTGTATCGGAGGCTTTTTGGTAATCGATAAAGACGATATAGAGTGGTCTTCTCATCTCTTGGTATTTCTCTATTATTGTTTCAAGAGTATGAATATGGTCGATAGTAGAATATCCTTTTCGAAAACCAGCTTGCTCTATCGGTTGATTAGCTTCTATTGCGCTGCTTATCTTCCGGTTTATTATGCTAGAGAAAAGATTATAGATACTGGGCAGTAGACTTATCGGTTTATAGTTTACAATGTTGTGTGGATCGCCTTTCTTATACAGGACAATTATATTTGATTCTCCCCATTGACTAGGTGTTTCTCCGGTTAGGATTATGTCGTTAAATAAATCAGTTAAAGGTTGAGCTAAGATTGTGGTGGCTACTTTTAAGCATTCGTTTGTGATGTGATCTGAACCTGGGCTTTTGTCATTTTTGAGGTGTTCCAAAGCTTTTATTACTTCACTTATCCCTATTCCAATTTGATTCGCGTCTTTTTCGTAGTTTATCGTGGTTAGCTGTCTTTGACTGGTACAATGACATTTACTGATATTTTTTGTGTTATAGGTACAAGTTCCTATAAAAGTTAGTAGTTATTACCTAAATAGTATAAAAAAATTAAACAAAGAAATGCAGATAGGTGAAGGGGGCTACTAATACAAATAATAGTTTGATTCTCAAGTTTTGAGCTTAGTACAGATACAGGCACGTTACTTGGCCAGATTTGGGGTAAGTTCGCGCATCGAGCACTTTGAGCCAATCAAATGATTCAAAGTGCGAACGAACGGAACGTTGATTCGCCACAAGACGACTCTCGGAGACATTTGATTGGTCCGTCAAGTGACGTCAAGTGACGGACCAATCATATGTCCGCGACGGCGCAACCGCGTCTCCCGCGACCTAAAAATCGACCTTTGCGCATATGACGCGTCGGGCCAATTTACGTGCCGGTATCTATAACAGATTTAGTTTTTCAAATTTATTTACAGTTCTATCCTAGGCGTTTCATAAATATAATTATCGATCAATCAAATCAGTTAAGTGTTCGTAGTTCGACCTCTCACCTCACCCGGTCAGACAATTGAAGCGTTAGAGCATTTTCATTGAAAGTTACTAAACAAGTGGGTCACCTGGATATTGTTCAGGCAATTAAACATCGGGTAACTTGCACTTACGTCTATTCATTTCATATTATACGTCAACTGGCTCACATGGAACTCGCTCGTTCTACTGTAATAAATTTAATTGTTATGATAATACTCTATCACACACTGTTAATATTCTACGAGACCCAAAGTGCCTAAGCATAGCTTATCTAACTTGTAATCTGAATTCTGGCATCTGGGGAAACTATAGATACATTTACTTTTGTAAACATATACAACGGACGGGACAGACGTACGTTGTCCTGGATACCGACTGCAGCGCCATCTGCCGGGCCGATTTAGTGGTTAGGGTTCGATTAAAATTTTACTAAAAAATTAGAACAGACGTAACAAATGTTTACTGCTCTTTATCTGGTGTTTATCTTTCTTACCTGAACTTTTTTGCATAGGTAGGTAGGTAAAAAAGTAGGTAAATCACTGTCTGACTAATCAGTTTAATCATATCAATCTCATCAAGTAGACTCAAAGCTAAAATTACGTACCTAGCTGGTACAGACCGGGCTTCACGAAAAACAAATTTAATTAAACCACAGCATGAATAAGTGAACAGACATAACAAATAAATTTGGATGTAGATGGCTGGTTTTAAATGTGGTTTGCGTTGTAATGGCGTGAGGGCGGGTCCCGAACATTTTCGTTTGGGCGGAGTTTACCAGAAAAATGAACCGCCTTTCTAATGCCACGCCCACCTAGTCTCACTTTTCCACACAAGCATTTTACTCACTTTCCTTTCATTATGCCTTTCGTATGAGTAGACGTCTACTTACACACACAACGATGCCATGCATCTCCCTCATACTGCACTCGATCATTCGTTGATATCACAGAGGCTATATCCAGTTTTGCAACTACCTAGCTATTTTGAGATCCAAATATATTATAGTAAGCAAATCACAATATGAATACTTCTTTGAAATTATTGGGTCTCATTGCCTAGTATGTTGTATGAATGGACGTTCACTGACGTTCACTCAGATCCGTATCCACATTTAGGTACCTATTTTACTAAACGTGCGCTATGAGTTGAGACCTGACTGCTATGACGCGTCATAGCGGTCAGGTCTCAACTTATAGCGCACGTGTTATAATTTTTAAGCTACTATACTTTTCCTAAGTCTATCTACAAAAAAAAAAAACAAATGAAAGTAGGTATTTTTGAAAATAGAATAATAAAAAATTCATAATGAGTGACTGCATTTGAATTTGGAATGCGGTGTGCGCCTTGATTTAAAAATGTCATGTTGAATAGAAAAAAATTTAATACAAAGATTTTTAAAAACACTTCTCTATTATTATAACACCTCATTATTGTGCATTTGGTATACAAATATTATTTATTGAAGACAGTATGTACATAATGTAATATAAAAATAATAATTTGCCGATGTTATTTAGATACTTGCGTAGTCTTCTATACTATATGAGGCTGCTATCGATAATTTAATATCGAATTATCGAAACGATCCTTATTTTTTTATAATTTAAACTTCTTAAATTTTTTATGTAAATAATTTTAACTTTTTAAGTTACCGACCATCTTGGCTCTGAAATTTAGAAAATAAGCGACCTTTGTCTTTGAACTAGCTTTAATAAAAAATAATAACTGACAGTTTATGGTTTTGTGTCTGATGCACTGATCTGTATTGTATTATCTATAGCACGTCTGATGTCTGGAAATTATTTTTATTACCTACGTCTACGCTGGCAATTGGCAATGGTTAATTGTATTTTGGCACTGACTTTTTTATTTATTCATTCATGGAGCCGAAAGTAACTAGTTGTAAAATGAAGAGTTGAGTAATGTGTGTAGACCTAATACTAGATAACAATATTAGATGTAAGCGGAGACAGCTTTTTACAGTTAGTATAAGGATGTGTTCAGAAATGGGTTCCAACCTCTTACCAATATACTTTGCTGGACCAGACTGGATAGACGCTTTGTTGCAAGAATACGAGGATGAAGGTAGGTATTGTTGTTGCTTTAGTCTGTGAGATTGATGATTAATAATAACGTATGTAAGTATTTATTGATACACCTTTTTGTTATAAATTATAATAGCAAACGAGCCTCTAGTGCAGGCTTTCCTTTTGTTGAGGTCAGACGGCTGATGCTCTCGTAGTGTACAACATAAACCGACTCATACGGTCCTCCGCTCTCATACTGAAGAGCGGACTCCAGGTTTTGATAATATGTGAAGTTCTTCTGTTTGATAGCAAAAGAAGAGGCTCGTTGGCCGATACTGCTTTTGCAGTCAGCTGGTAGAAAATTGATTTGGCATTTGTGCGGCAGACTCCGTGTAAATGACAAAGGAGTACCGGGGAGTGCTTGCCGCCTCATGGAGCGATACTTTTCTCGGCACATACGCTGCTATCTTCAGGTATTTCGTGGTGAGTTTTATATACAGTTTCTAGTTGCAGTCAGTAACAAAAGTGGCTGAACACTGAATTTATAAAAGTTCATAAATTTATGTACTTACCTATAGTTAGGTATGTCTTTTCGTCCGAGCAAGGTTATTTTATAATCATTTTTATATGTACTGTATTATTTTCTAAAGGGTTTCAAGGCCGAGGTGGTCTATTATTGAAATGCTATCTACTTGCTAAACCTGCACTCTGAAATAAACATATCCAACGTCCACTAATTTCGTGAATCTCATTATTATCTTAAAGTTATTCCCGATTGCATCCGAGGCTTACACCTTGGAGTCCGGGGACCGCTTTCTCCTCCTTTTTAAAGGGAGCTCCTTGAAGCACCTGCCATCTGATCTCTCAACTCCAAAAAGGAAAGAAGTTTGCTCCAGAGCCTCGTCCGTCAATCAGTAGGGCTTGGCTCCCTACACCCAGGCAATCCGCCACTAATTCCGTGAATATTTTTTAGATAATGATGAATGGGAACGATATAGAACTTTATTGTCGTCAAGATACTATTTGGTAGCAGTGTCATGTATCCAATTGGCGGCTAAGATGACCGATCTTACGGCGCCATTGTCAGCGTCGCTAGTTCGCTTAACACTGCTTAGGGAGGGAGTGGTGCATTCCAAAGCAGAGATCGTTCATATGGAGTTCCAAGTATATCATGCTCTAGGTACGTTTGTATAGGAGCCCATTTATAAGGTAACAACCAGTTTACGCGCCTGATGGTATGGTGTTGTCATAACATGAAGTTGAAAATGAGAAAAAGAAAATATATTAGGTCACTGCTAGTCTTAGCTCTCTCCCTATCTGCACCTCAGCACTTGAGTCTTCACCTTCCGCATCCAGTCTATGAAAGCTACGCCTAGGGCGTCCCATTTTTATAATAGTATTCTTACATAAGTATGTAGTAAGTAATATTCTTACAAACAAGACATGCGGCACAGCAGTGGGCTGCATTAGATTAACTGATTGATTATTTGACCCTACGTTCACACGGAGCCACGTTTTCCCGGATCTGATTTTTTATAGGATAAAACGGGCGGTAAATAAAAGTAACAGAACTCTGACTATTCGCTTTATATATTTTCAATCATATTATATCAAAAATGGCTGGCTAATGGCTGGCATTGGCTCCATGTGACACATCTCTTTCCATAAGGCATAAACATATATGGCTGGCTGACATACTGGCTGGCTGGCGGATCAAGAAGGTCACATGGCGGCTTTGGCTTTGGCTTTGGCTATGGCTATGGCTGGCTAATACGTAGGCTTACGTTACGTCCGTTACAAGGATCTGGAAGCAGTCAACTTCAGCATTTTTTTTGCCGTGTCTTGAAATCGAATGCATGAACTCATTCATTGAAATAGGTACTGTTGCCACTAAACCGATCCAGTGAAAATAAGATCTGGTAAAACGTGGCTCCGTCTGAACGTAGGGTAATAGGAGAATACGGCATACGACGTTATTTGGACCCATACTAAGAATACCTTTATACCTAACGATTGTTTTACTTTAAGCATTATTATCCTCTGAACCTTTTCCAAACTCAGTTACGGTTGGCTTTTCAATCTAACTACAAAGCGGTCAAAGTTTGATATCTTCCGTGCAGCGCCTGCCATCTGACCTTCACATCTTAATCTTATTCCAGAACTGACATTACGCTAGGCTAGTAGGTATATAATTACGACTATCCAGGAGCCCCTCTAACTACAAACATTATCTTTCTAGATTTTCGTATACCACTATGGACATCATTGGAAGCGGCTGAATTCTTGGCGATGCACGTGGGTGTTGGCAGCCCTTCGATGTTAGAGGCGTTAGGACTTATCATCAATTTGACGGAATTTAATAGAGATTTGCTCGAACTGCACATGCGGAACTGGACTGAGCAGTGCAACACACCGGGCTCATCTGCGTCCAGTTTGTGCTTTCAAATAATCCTAGTAGTAAATACGTCGCAACATACATCATTTGAAGACTCTGTGAATAGAGATTCGTCTTAAGATGTCAGTTGTTTTGACGTTGTGGCTTGGTATCTAGATCTGATGCTCAATGGGTGTATTATATTTGTTAGGTTAGGAATCGTTTTATCCTGTCCCGTTTCTTATTACAGTAGTACATTCAAAATTGATTCATATATAATTCGTCCTTTGAATCTTGGTGAGGTCTAGTACCTCACTAAGATCTTTAAGGCTGAAGTTAACCTCATCGGTGCACCTGCTGATCTGATTGATGGATGAGCCTCTCGCTCAGGCTTGTTTCTCCTGGACAGACGGCAGTCGCTCCCTTAAAAGCCCACATAATCCCATCCATATTGAAAGTAGGAGAAGCAAACCGTGGAGCACAGATGATGATGATGGCAACGACCTTCAGATGTATTATAATTGGCGGTTTGTTAAAGATTTGAACTAACTGCTGCATATGCACAACGTTTACATCATTATCATAACAGCAGCGTTAGTTCAAGTGCCAACAGCGTTAGTCATAATGCCTGTGCGTAAGAGTCTGCCGTCTGACTATCCCAACAGAACGATTAGCATTCCTGGGTATAATACTTTCCTATAGTATTTTTACCCAACTGCCAAGACGGGTTATTTTTTTCCTCTTGAGTTATATATCTGGCTTGCATATACTACCTGTGTAAACAAATGTATTTCTGTCTGATACAATGATTTCTGTCATCGTAGGTGCAGGTCGGTGTGTACTACGAACGTTACACATTTGTGCTGGCGGTGTCTGCGCAGCGGCACGGTTCATGCGAGCACCCATTGATCCAGCACATTCGCTTGCTGCCCTCACTCGTACTGTACCCTCTCATATTAAAGCCATCTCGGATACTATACTCAATCATATTATACCAGAGAAATGATAACCACGGATATTTTAAAAAGTTGCAAGCACACAGCGAGCGAAAGTGCGTAGTAACCAAACTTATGGAGAATGTCGCGTAGATGCGTCACATTTTACACATTACAGTGCCTAGAGACAATGGAACATTCTACCAGTTGAATCACTTCGAAACAAAAATATGGGAAGTCCGAAATTTGGTTATAATATGCTCGATGTCAGTGGGAGTGGCGTTGTTTGTGGACATGTCAAGTATAACAAATTATGTCAGTCCCATACATTTCGAAATTAAGACAATTCGCTTTGAAACTATTCCACTGGTAAGATATGATTATGTCTAGTGACCTAGGACCGGGCATTTGATTAAGTGCTTCGGGAAGAAGTGTTAAAGTCCGGGCTAAGTTCGGCTTGCTTCAGTTTTGTAAAGCGTTTTCCCTATCACACATTGCCAAGTTAAAACTATTAGTATTTATAAAATATAACAACTTTAACTTCGGTTATAACTACTATAAGTATACTACGGTTGGGACACTGCCGGTGTCTAACGCTGGTCATTTTCCAATTGCCTTCCAATCTTCGTTATTACACTACTGCAAAATCGCCAAGGATGGACACACTATTTCAAGATTAAAATAAAACTATACTTACTCTGTTTATCGAAACTTGATTTAAATGGCAACAAATTAAAAGTAAACAAAATCATTATTTCGCATTTTTTGTTATAAGCCGCAACAATATTTCTTCTGCTATATTTTATCCACGTATTTGAAATTTATTAATTAGTAGTAATATAAGTAATTTAATTTCATATTTTACCCTTTAAAAAAGTTAATAGTTAATAATATAATTACAAGCATTTTCTATGGTATCAGGATATTGTAGGATTTATTGTAACAGAGCTTTTAAAGTTTTGCTTTGTATCCGCCATTGCAGTTCGTCAATAAAAGTTTAATAAATTCTTTTTTTTTTGTTACACTCTGTGCCAATCTTCACTTAATGATATGGAAAAAGCTATGACTGTGTCCACCGTCGAAGGTCCCATAACAGCAACGTACAGTTACTGTGCCGACATTTATTAATACTTAATTAATAAATATCGGCACACGGGGTTTTCCCCGCATTAGCTTTGTAAATTAATAGAAAAGCTTAGTTTCTAAAAGGTTGCAGCTAAACGTACGTATAGTTCAGTTTACAAATCTAGTTCGGGATATATATTATATGAGTTGCTAAAATAACAATACAAAATATGTAAATACTTATAATCTGTACGTAATATTTTGAATTAAAAATTATTATAATGATTACATGTAGGTAATAAATTACGTTTTTATTTACCTTATAATAATGACAATTATACATGACTGTGTAATAAATAGCATAAGATAAATAAACTTGAAGTTTATGAAATGTTTGTTTCTTTTTTAACCTGTTATATTTTTGTAATATTAATAGGTTCAAAGTCACTTTTAATCGAAGTCATAATAGGCACAATATATTATAGGTACCTACGAAACCTTCAGATACTGCATATTGTTTGCGAGAGTATCGAAGTCTCTTCATATTTGCTTATGCTTTACCCTAATATCTCTGCCTTAAGTAAAGTGCACATCCACTGACATCCACATTAAGTGCGCACAGCCCATACATACAGGTGTCTCATACACACCTTTATAATATTGGTAAAATGGCTGAACGGATTCAGAAATTAGTTCCTGTGGACAAGTTATCTTGATCTCAATATTATTATTATCCCATCGTCACCTACCACACTCCAAGATTTTTAACCCTTCTAGTACATATAGGACAAAAAAAGAACGCATCAACTGTGGCATGTGAACGATTGATTGTAAACAATAAGACAATGCTGGGACCTAGTATATTTATGAAACGCTAAGTGTAATGTATATGAAATTTATTTGCGCTTTTAACTTGGCACATGAATGTTATTATCCGTTATTGAAGTAAGCTCTTTGCCGCAGCGCTCATCGGGTCGTCGGTTGGGCTTCGCTTTGATCAGCCAACTGAGAAATATGGCTGCATCGCCGGAACTCCAACCACTGGCAGACTTTAATATTAAAACCGATAATTCCCATCGCAATTTAGGGGTTGAATTTGTTTTTGTCGAATATGAACAGAACAAAAATTCGGTACCTAACAATGATATTATATAAGTAAAAAGAGGTACCTAATATTTTAATGTTACCGATTTTTTTTTACGACACAATGTTACAGTCTGCTGAATGCAAATATTAGTATTCATACATAATTTTATTTATGATTTAGACCGATATCTGAGTATTTCAATGTTATATGGTCCCGGTTGCCATACAAACATCTATGGCAGTCGTTTCGAGTAGGTAGTTGGAACCCTAAAAAGTCCAACAACAACGGTCTAGCTGCAATGCTTCGATATCGCCTAATGTCACGATTGGGTTGTGAAGGTCAGATGGCAGTCGCTTCACGGAAAATATCGAGGTCCAGCCCAATCCGCAGTTAAGACTGGTAAAGCGGACCCCGGACTCCGAGGTGAAAGCTTTGGATAGGACTGGAATTAACGCTAGGTTGAAAAAAAAAGCTATGCCATACTTAGTTAGGCACTACGTAGTAAGTATATTCCAGAACATTATTATCTATATTTCTACCAATTACATCTTATCCACTGACCACACACAAAACTTACTTGAGTGTTAACAATGTCTTGAAATTCACTCACTCCCATTTCATTTCACAAACGCCTTAAAGTCAAGTTGTAAAGTTCAGTCTGTGGTTCAGTTCGAACCGGCCTATAACCCGCAAATGATAACAGGTTATAAAAATTATGAATTACTTAATGTCAACGAGACGAGGGTCACGCGAGGCGCAGGGTAGCAGTCAGAGGGTTCACCACAATAGACGTTGCTTTAGGGTGCCCAATAAAAACTTGACAAATGGCGTTTCATAATCGTGTTGCATTCCAAGCCTCGTCACAGCCATCCTGGATTGTCCTCCCCATGGAAAATATCTCTCTTGTTACGAAATTGCCTCGTGTGGTGTCACTGCTCTGACTAATGTTATCATATCACATCTCAATGGATTCCATCGCTGTGATTTTTTAAAGAAATTCATTCAATTGGTTGTTTTATTTTCTGTAGGTACTATATTTTTATTAATACTTTGAAGTTAATTTGATGAAATAATAATATTTTTTAAAATTCTTTATATATTTAAGAATACTTACTTAAATAATCTAATTGTTACAAATATAAAACAAATATATTATAATGAGGTCCAGCCAAATCCGCAGTTAAAACTGGTAAAGCGAACCCTAGACTCCGAGGTGAATGTGTTTCCTTCCTCCTATAGTCCCGGGGCCTTTAAGCGGGGCGTGAAAAGCATTTTGATGAGGCCGTCAAGCTGAGGGCCGCCACTGTAGCACTACCGGTGTATGAGACTTTGCCTTTAGCTTACCATCAGACGAGGTGGAGTCATTTTGACGTGCCTTAATAAAAAAAATGCCCAAGCCCAACTATTTCCTGTAGCTGCATACGGAATGTGTTATGGAGAGTAATGTGTAAATACCGATATATACAGGTGGCTGATTGCTCATTTTTTGTTTCCCCGTACTGATTGCACGAATGATTGTCGTGACGGTATATTATCATTTGGCGCAATCCGTTCCAAGTTCGCATCCCATCGCATTGCGGACGCAGACCGGTAACCGTTTATCATTAGGTGGATTAGGTACTGATGGTTTGCTACTTATTTGCTACGTTAGTACTTAGTTCTTCTTTATTCTTTACATGACCATTGGTTAACTGGTAGAGAATTCCTATACCTCTTCCTGTGGGTTAGTACATAATATGGACGTAAAGATTTATAAGTAAAAAAATATAGCATGACAAAGAGTAAGTAAGTAAATAATTAAAATTTTCCATCACGCAAACAGGGTGTTCCATTACAATCATCTGGATCTTGTCTACTGACTTATTCTATGACGAGTATAAAAGTCGTACACGATTGAAACAATACCTACACCTCTTTCTGGGCATGCATACTTGTTGTCTTTCTCTCTTTGGAGCACTGCAAGCACTTTAACGTCAATGTTGTAATAGCCACGTAGGTACACATAATGCGGCAACATTTACCTAGCTAATCATTCAAATAGACGACGTTCTCGGAGTAATAAATTTTCAGAAGGGCTGATTAATTTTAGGTTCCTCAAAATTGACTGTTGTACAAATGCTCAAAAAACTTAGTAATTTATCAACATAGCTTTGGTAACTTTGGAAGCGAACGTCCGCTCTCCTCCTTCTGAGATTTAGTTGATTTTAACGGGTGTGACTGCCGCCTGACCGCTTAACTCCGAGAGGCAAGCCTTTTAATCGTCAATCAGCAGGTAAAGTTGGCTTTGGCTTTGGTGGAGCCTTTAGTATTGATTAGTTTTTAGTGCCTCATACTTGGTCCAGTACTCATACTGTACAGTTATCGGCAAAAGTCTATGATGATTGCACAGATTTCAAACTTAAAAATTCGAATGAAAATTATTCATGATTGTAAGCAAAGTTTAAAAGTAGTTCAATAGAGCCAACTAAGTTTTTAAACATCATTTTCATTAAGAACCATGACGTTACTTTGCTCAAAACTACATATTTGTAACGGACGTTAGCCAACGTACCTAATCAGCCGCATACCTAATCAGCCAGCCATAGCCAAAGCCCAAGCCGCCATGTGACCTTCTCGATCCGCCTAGCCAGTATATCAGCCAGCCATACCTATGCATGCCTCATGGAGAGTGTTTTGTCACTTGGAGCCAATGCCAGCCATTTGCTAGCTATTTATAAGCATCGTTAATTTGCGAATAATGCGTATAGGTACACTAGTATACGCTTTCTTGCGCGGCTTACGGCTTTATTACACTTTGTTACATTAATGTATCACCCGTTTCATACTGTTCAAAATCCCGAATATGATTAGGTATAGAACTTTGACGCTAAGTAACTGTACTATCTGTACGTATAAGCGTTTGATTCAGCATTCTAATATATGCAGCGTACATGTAGATACCTAAACCACAATTATCATGCCTTTGCCACAGAGTAGAGAGCTTGTGAGACCACTTGTCGCAATGGCTCTTAACTCAATTAGCTCATAAACAGCATAATGTATGCGGTATCTGTATCGCCAATCTGATTATCTAATATCACTACTGTTGCCTATTCTGTGTTAATACGATAACCTTGCCAACAATCATACCTACTTAATTGAATTTTAGACTAGATGCGGCAAGATATCGGTGTGCATTTATTGAATAATTTTAGGAACCCATCATGATCTTCGGGTCTCAAACCAGCCTTATTTGAAAATGCAAGCTGCTGTTTGACGGACGAGGCTTTGGCGCAGGCTTTTTTCCTCGGGTTGGGCGGTCAGACGGCAATCACTACCAATACCACATAAGCAAAACGAAGCAGACAAACTAAACGCAGATCTGGATGCGGAAGACGGAGGAATAGCGGACAATAAGAGAGGCCTATGCCCAGCAGTAGACTGTAGTACTCGTACCTAGGCTGATTGATACGAGTTATTTAATCTGAATTTTACCAATGAAAGCCCGTTTAACTAAACTGAGTTCTCACCTTCTTCTATGTATAATATTACTCAAATGAAAAATATTGGTCACTTATTATAGTTGCTGTCAAATTGCTAACAAATATTTCTAGTGGTCGTAGAGATGAGACAACAAAAAGAAGTGCTTTGTCTATACAGATAGAGGTCAAAATTCATTAATTCATTTACTATCTTAACTCTGGTACCTGTCTCCCTGCCCCATTCCCGCCATATTCTCGAACTATGACACCATTTTTGTTTAATAAATAGCGTGTATAGCATAATGTAAGTAGCGTAATGTAGTGTGTAAAGCGTACGTGGAAGTAATTTACTTCAATCAATCAATCATTCGCAGAAGTCAGTACATTTCTGCTTTTTTTTATTAGAAACTTGAAGTTCAAGCTTCAATTAAAATGGGAGCTCGGTTCGGGCTCGGTTGTGACGGTGTTGGGAGTGCTGGGACACGGACGACTTGCTGTATCTAACCACTCTAAATCCGGGGCTGTACACATGTCCAAGTTTCGATACCAGAGGTGTGCGTGTAGTTTGTAGTTACATCTCCATCACAGACACTAATACATATAGTTTTATTTTTAAATTGCATATACTTTTTAAACCGCAATACAAGTAAACCTTATAATAATGTACAAGTGATCGCACGTTTATCCAGACATAAACATCAGGCAGGTCGTAAAGTAAGTCTTCTCACTATTATTACGCAGTAGAGGCGAGCGAAGAATGTCGGGTAATAAGGGGTCGGTATTAGCTTCGCCGAAATATCGTGCCTAGTCACCGCACCCCACACACCGGCAATATTATTAAAAATAATTTCTCATTTTTATTGCGTGCTTAAGCACTAGTGTAATAAATGACTACAATTTTATCACAATCATTTTATTGCTGTTCAAGGTGGTGAAAATAGTTGTAGCTGAATAATTGCAGTATTTTCATTTGAAAAATCTATTTTTTATGATACTCAAATCTTTTGTATAGGTACCTACTTTAATTAAATGTATACGTCGTGATTATAAAAACTGAGAAAAAATATGTTCTGCTTGTACATATCCGAAGATCTTTTTAATGTTAGGTGCCACATACTCGTAATACGACCAAGCCAATCGCCGTCTATCGCGCACGTTTCGGAACTTATGGATTTTCCTATCAGCAAAATCCAATAATATTTACTCCTACCGGGGTCCGAACACAGTATCTCTTGATTGCACACATTAAAATATAAGCGCAAGGTTTTGCTACGAGCCTACTAACCGAAAAACTAATATTAGACACTATATAAATCAATCGTAGCACTTACGTAGCAACAAGTGAAACATTGTAGTGTACGCGTAGCTAATCTTGATAAGTATGTTAGTAGATACGCTAAATAAAAAACTTCGAGAACCCGTTTCTCTCTGTGAGCCCAAATGGCATCAGACTACGAAAATAAAATACCAGATCACAGCTGCCGCAATCTCACCTATTTATTAATTTAATTTTTATTAATTTCATTGTTCTTAAATACAATGAGACGTGACTAGCTCAATCTACCAGTGACAACATTTGGTATGTACCTACTAATAATAAAGTCTATATGTGTATAATGGGCATTTTCTCCGTGTGTATTATTAGGATGTGTGGGTCTAATTAGATTGTCAGGGTCCAAGCCAAATTCACCTGCTGATTGCTCTCAGAGTTGGGAGGTCATACTGTAATCGCTCCCGTATTAGCCAAAATAAACCAACTTTTGAGAAGGAGTGGGAGACCGGGCTCCAAAGCGTAAGCTTTTCAGAATTGCTCATTCAAAAGTAGAAGATTTTTAAGACCCTTCCTTTGTAATAATGTCTTTACATTTTAAGTTAGCTGCCTATCAGATACACACTTCTACAGTGAAACTTAATTTGGTACTTACGCCATTTACTGGCAGAATTTCATTGTATTATTATTTACAAAATTCATTAAGAAACTAAATAAAATTAATCCACTGCGTTCACCTGACTGCTACTTCCTGGTGAACACCAGACTTAGATGCTATCATCGAATTAGGCGAACAAAGTGAAATAATCCAATTAATAACCCAAATGTACAATGTATTCTCTATCGACTAATTATTGTAATCCACATACGCTTCGCAATGGCCACAACCTAATATTATGTAATAATATAATGTCATAATAGTATTACTCAGAGTTGTCGAGGCCCAAACCACAGGACAAACAATCAGCATACTGTCCAAGTAGTTTGAACTGTGATTTATAGAACACAGGTAAACGTAATTAGGCAAGTATATTTGTTTTGTAAATATGTATCTACACTACATATCATGCATAGAAACACTCTGACGCACTGCGCGGCAATTGAATCGGCAACGTTTACGGTGCAGTCGAACGCTCATCACTCCTTCGAAATTGCATTGAAATTGATTCAATAGGATCGTAGCGGCCTCGTTAGGACTCATCACTCGTACGTATGATATTGATTACTCCGCTTCACAGCAGATACGTTGTTAGCATTGACTGATCAATATCCCTTACTATAATTACGAGACAATTAACCTATCGATGCCTTTGAACAAATCAAGCGAGCAAGAGGTATTAGCAAGACTATTTTTAGAACCTTAACAAAATATTCGAGGCCCTAACCAGCCAAGCTTATACCTACTACTAATTGACCGTCAAAGCCCGGCTACAGGCTTTACTCTGGGGGTTGGGCGAGGGAGTCGGATGGCAGTTACTCCCATAAAAGTCGTACAAATCATACCTAAAGTAGGAAAAGGAGTAAGCGGACACCGGACTATAGAGTCTTCAGAGCACTATACACTTTAAATACGATATTGGAGATTTGCGACAGACTAAAATCACCGTTTCCAAGTAATCTATTTAGTACTAGCTGTTGCCCGCAGCTCCGCCCGCGTGGACGTCGATTTTCACGTTTTTTTTACTATATCGCCGGTTCTAATAGCAGCTTGCGATCAAATATGCATAAGATTTTGAGTCTAACCAAGACCTTTCTAATAAAAAAATCCGCACCAAAACCCTTAAGGACGTAAAAATACCAAACGGATTTTGATGCGGTTTTTTTTATTAGAAAGGTCTTGCTTAGAAATTTACCGTATGTTTGGTTGTAATTGGTTAAGTAGAACCGGAGATATAGCCAAAATCGACCTAAAAACGAAGCGCGGGCGATGCCACGGGTATCAGCTTGTATAAAAAGTAGCGTATTATGTTACCCAGAACTATGAACTATAATCGTACCAAGTTTGATCAAAATCCCTCCAGTAGTTTCTGATTTTAGCGTGAACAAAAATTTAGTGCGGACAAACAGAGGCACAGAGGCACAGAGGCAAAGACAAACAGACAAACAGACAAAAATTCTAAAAATCATAGTTTTGGCATCTATTACATTCGTAAAGTCCCCTGATCATTTTTTTCTCATATATCTTCCATGTACAGACACCGATCAGTTACAGATTTATTATATGCATAGATTGTAATGTGCTTACTCACAATGACATCGTTTATGATTGTTCGGAGAAGGTAGCAATGTTTCCCAAAATGTAGGTATCTAGTAGTAGAGTCTAAGCTCCACTATTGGATACATTAAGTATGGTGTATCCCGCGTATAAATACATATATTATCTTGCATACTTAAGCTTGACCTTTTTTTTATCGTGCGGAAATCCCCATGATCTTCGCACCCCAGCTGATCCTGGGTCATCTACGGTTTTAAGATGACCCCCTCGACCCTCCGAAACCTTTACTCCACATTCGTAACTGATCTTTGATAACCAGTTACGAATATGGATATTTTTTCTGGTTTGATAACCAGTTACAAAAACAGAATATATTTGTCGTTTTGGTAACCATGGTTCATAACCAGCAACGAAAATGCATTTTTTTTCTCTGTTCATAACCGGTTATTAATTAGGAATATTTTTTTCCACTTTCGTAGTCCAATTCCAAAACCTGGAATTGTCCGGTTTTTAAACTTGACATAAGTAAGTAAAGTAAGTAAATATTAAAAGTAACTAAATAACAAATATATCGCAATAGAATCCGGAAAAAGGTGGTTTTATTTCAATAAGTATGAATATACGAAAAACTTACCAAAGGTCCTGTTAGGTGCATATTAAGTCGTTAGGGACATCAATCCGTGTTATTCGCTAACACTACTACTTTATACAAGAGTAATAAAATTCTATAACATGTAGGTAAGTGTTTTAATTTGAAATATTGTAAATTGTGGAGGAATTAATATAGAATGTTTTAAACCGTTTTTAGACATAACTTAACTAATCTTAGTGACAAATAGATTACAATACCTAAGACATCAGTAGGTACCTATATAAAATAATAATCTCTGTTTACATGTTATAGATATCAATAACTAAGAATTTGTTAATAGTTTGTTATAATATCCCAATCCCAGCAACACAATAGTAAATTTTATAATTGCAAATAAGTACTTACCCCATTGCCTACACGAATGTGTCGCCCTTTTCGTATATACTTATGGAAATAAAACCACTTTTTTCCGGATTCTATTGCGATATATTTGTTATTTAGTTACTTTTAACATTTACTTACTTTACTTACATAAGTCAAGTTTAAATACTGGACAATTCCAGGTTTTGGAATTGGACTACGAAAGTGGAAAAAAATATTCCTAATTAATAACCGGTTATGAACAGAGAAAAAAAATCCATTTTCGTTGCTGGTTATGAACCATGGTTACCAAAACGACAAATATATTCTGTTTTTGTAACTGGTTATCAAACCAGAAAAAATGTCCATATTCGTAACTGGTTATCAAAGATCAGTTACGAATGTGGAGTAAAGGGTTTTTCAGGTCTTCACTATACGAATTATTGCAATTTCATAAAGTCACGGTCAAGTTCTTCTTAAACTTCTATCTTACAAATTTTTGTATGACTATTTCTATAGAACAAGTTCTATAGGTAAGTTCACATAAAACGTCATGAATATAACGAAGGAACATATTAAAACACAATCTTTAACTTGGCTTTGGTTTAATCGGGGAGGTTTGTGGAGATGAAATATACGTTAAAAAGAACAAATCCGCGTCTGATCAATGCGTTGTCAAGAGTAATCCAGATTTTCATTGCTGGGAGTGGCGCTCGCTCCGCCTCGCTTGCTCTCTCAAATCATTTTCTGTCACTCTCTCTTTTAATATTTTGTATTGATATTTCTATTCTACGCTATTTGTACATGTTATGCAAATAGTGATTGTATAAATAAACTAAAAATGCGGTCTCAGCAACCATCCAATTAATTTTTTGTGTAAAAGTAAAGTTTTTCTTCTGTTTTTAGTAAATTCCCAACTGACGCTGTTTTTCTCGTATATTTGATATCGTCGTAGATTTGAGAACAGAAAACGTAGCTTGTATTGTGTTTAAAATACGATTAAAGTATTGTGTTGGTTTATTTCAATGATTTAGTGAGCAGTTGGACGTTTCTAGATTATTGGAAAATGTTTTTTTTTCCTGAGAGCTGCATGTGGGGGCGTGTCGTGTTTCCCGCCCGCCCAGCGCAGCAGCACTCCGCACCGCAGTCGCACCGGTGCCGCCACGTCGCGAACACGTCCTAATAGACTCGGTGATAACTCCGTCGGTATCTCGTTACGCATCACTTTGCCGTCGCACTTTTGGTAAGTCACATTTTTAAGTTTTATTGACTAGGTGCATATTTATGCAGTTTTTAATGATCTTTTAGGATAGAAAATATAACTCGTTTTTGTTCCAGTGCCAGAAAATGTTAAAAAATATTTTAAAACTTTATTTTTACTGACTTGTCTAAACTTCTACTTGTTACTAATACGAAACAAAAGTTTTAAATTTTAATTAAACTTATATTTGAAATACTTAACAAGTAACTTGCCAAGTTAACATTACCTTACCATAAAATAATAATAGGTATTTAAGAAATATAATTAATATGTCTAATTCGTGTTGTGTTTTTAAGTTAAAATAAATCTTAATTTTAAAGTTTCATATACTTATTACATGAAAATTTAAAATTCATATCATTTTGAAAGAGAAAAGCCTGACTACGTTATTAAATTAGTATCTAAATAACCATCTTACTAAAAAACTAACTATTACAGAAATTGCTTTAAGATGTTGAACCTTGTAGCACAGAAAAGATATTAGTATTATAGTAGCAGCAGCAGTAGCAGTCAATAAATGAAGCGTAGTGTGTGCCACACAGTTCTACAGTTTCCTATATTTAAAGATACAGTTACACTCGGGGCGAAACTGTAAATAATTACAAAAACCATAACGACCGCATAAAAAACAACATAACTGAGATAAAATCAGTGTTCTATTAGTTCGTTATAAAATATTAATTTATTAAATACCTACTAAACTAACTAAGGGGTAAATTATAATAACCAGGCAATATCGCAAGAATTTTATTATTTTGTTGTTACAAATTACATACAATACTTTACATATAACATAACATAAACTCACGCCTATATCCCCGAAGGGGTAGGCAGAGGTGCTAGCACTCTTTACTCACTCCTTTACTCAATTGTACTCAATACTTTAGGTATCTTGATTACTTGCCTGAGATGTAATTTAACTCTCGTAAAACTTTGACAGTATGTACTTGCCTAGAAAATCTTTAAACAAATAGAAATCAACTTCAGCTTCATGTATTTTGACCAAAAACTGCTAGTTAATTAGCTAAAACTTAGATTAGTTCATAATATTTTAACTTTTATTTTTATAACTAGATATATTTTGAGGTATACAACTGTAATACCAAAAAAATCTTGAAGTATTTTTATTTGTTGAAAGTTTTCAGAAACACTCAAATGTTATTTATACATCGCAAAATGTATAAAAAAAACCAGCTAGGTATATGTAAATATAGCTATTATAATATTGCACTCAATGATGCTCCACTGCTTTGTCTCAAACTAAAGAGTTTGTGAGGGAAAGCCCGCTACGGAATATAGCGTTTAGTAGCTTCTGAGATACGAATATATTCGATTTCAAACATTGTTCTTACCATAGCTGGGTAGACTGACGATACACTACGATCCGTAGAAGCGCAAGAGTGATAAAATGTCTTTATGTTCTAGACACGAGTTAAAGTAATCTATAACAGTATTGTCAAATATGCTCTCTTAGGTTTAGTGATTCCCTGCTCATGAACATACCTACTAAGTCCGTTTTGTGCAATAAGTAGTTGATAATTATTAGCTTAACTTTACGTAGGTCTATTATATATTCCTATAACAGAAAACTACTTTCTTTTGTATGTCTTTCTTTATTCGTTCAGTACCAAAATATAATATTACGAGTATTTTACAACTTATCATAATAACAACCCCTGCGGCCCTGTAATCAATTTTAAACTAATTTCCCTGGAAACTACAGTCAGCCGTTGGCATTTTTAAAAACTGAAGATGTCTCGAGTGCCGCCTAGTAAAAAATAAATTGGGTTAAGTGTCTTCTTTATCTTCTCGCCAAGTAAGTTACCTAAGGTATGATGTTTTTTAAATGAACCTAGTTTCATTACTGTTAATTGCTTATTGAAATATATATTTTGTTATAGCACAAAGCAAATAGAGAGAAGAGGATTGTGATTATCAATGACGTCAGCTTCACCACATCCTCACCCCCGCATAGTGTCACGCGTACTTTTATAGGGAAATGTAACTACAACACCTTATTTCTGTATTTGCTCTGTGATTGATACTGCAAAGTATGGGGCACAATGATACATAGAAGGTGCCCCGTAACTTCATTGAGGTTTTTCAATATTATTTACACAATAAAGTTCTATTTTCTTATGTTATTTTCAGAACATTGTGCGAAAGTATACCAATATACTAAGGGCGAAATGAGATTATTTAGGCCCCAAATCATAAGTTACTTCAATCATATTATCTAAATGAAAAGCAGGTGACAAGTATGGATTTATGGCTGGAACAATGAAACATCGTGCTGAAAAGTTAAGAAAAGATTATGAAGAAGTCAACCGTGAATTTTCATCAAAACTTTATATTTTTGTTCAAAATGCTTTATGACAAGAACGTAAGGTAGGTACCTATATTTTTTGCTATAAGTATCTACCTACTTACATTGAATTGAGAATAAAATAAAAATATGCCTACTATCCTATGTCATTTTAATATAATATTTCAATAAAATATTATTATCAAAATATTACATTGCTATTATATTTTTTTCTGAATGTGTACTTAATTTTTTTACCCTGGGATTTATCTTAAGTACACGTTTTCGTACCAACCAGAGACCACGATAACTTGGTCTTTGGTACCAACCATGTTGTAAAATGTTCTTATTTCGACTTTATTGTCTGATAAATATTTTAAAATGAAGACATTTTATCATTGTTTCTAAATTGTAATTCGAAATAGTACATCTAAGAAAATTGATGAATTTGCTTAGGATCCCGAATAACGAAGGATAGTTTCCTGTTGTCAAAATAAAATGAAACTTAACTAAGCAGTTAAGTGGACAAAATTAAGAATAGCAAAAGAGTATACCTACATAATTACATAAGTCCACATTTCATATCTTCTTATTAAATGATATAAGGTTCCAAACTCATATTTCAATCAACTACCGCGTTGTACCTTTCGCATATGAAAGATAAAATTAAAAGCGACCTAAAACGTATTGAAAGATCATTTAAAATTTTGATACAATTATTTTACAGCTCTTACATTCGGCTGGAGGTGTTTTAAAAGATGGAGCGTTACAGTAATAAATTATATCATTAAATGGTAATTATTTAGAACATATTTATTATGCAAAAGCGAATTTGATATTGATAATAATTATTATTGTAATAAATAACTTTAATGTTTGCGACAGATTTACAGTTTACAGTAGAAAGTCTTCATTCATTTCATGTGAATAACTACGTTAAGAGTAGAAATATAGCTCACTTAGGTATTTAGCGAGTGAAAACCGGATCAATAGTTCAAAGTCAACGTCAAGTAGGTACTTAGCCTTTCTCAGGCAGCCTGCTGGCAGTTCTAAAATTAAATATATTCCGCATCCGCTCTCCTAATAACCGCTTTATGCCAATCAGCCTAGATGAAAGGACATTTCTTTCGTCTAGCTAAGGCGTGACCCCGGTAGAAAATCCCTCGAACAAAATACCACGGGCTTCATCACTAGTATCGATGAGTCCCATACTCTCTGTGCATGTTTCACACTTGTATGTAAGCATAAAATCAGCCTATGCAGGATAGCTTGATTTACTGCTTTAAGGACACTGTTACACTGTATTATTTATAGAGTCATTTACACAAATTCATTCTTATATATCCCATAGATGTAGCATTGGTATAGGATTATGACAGTGGATACTATATTGTCGTACAATAATAAAAAATGAATATAAAACCATTCAGAATAATGTACCTTTCAAAATAGTGAAAGAATTTACCAAATAGGCGCCTTGGTTCCGATTAGCACTCTTTAGTACAGTATCAGGTAGTATAATTAATATTGTGGCGTAAATTCCTGATAGCATAATTTATCACTCTGTGATCCCAAAGGTTAGGCAGATAAATCAGCTGGAAAATCATTCACTCCTATTGAGTTAATTTGCTTAATTTAACGTCTATGTAAGGTCCGTTCTAAATATATTATGTATCATCACGGTAGATTTCTATAAGGTTATTATTACTTCGTGGCTTTGTACCCACTTCGCTTCGTAGACTTTATAGATAACTAGCTTCCGCCCGCGGCTTCGCCCGCGTGGAATTCGGTATCGCCACAAAGTCTATTTTAATGAAACGACTCTCCACTCGACTTTCCACTTCGCTGTTCACTCCACTCTCCACTCCACACTTCTGTTTGTTCGTGATGGAGGCAAAAACTGCCGAACAAATTTTGAAGCCGTCTTTTCATTAGAAAGGCCTTGATTTTACATAAAATCTGCCTTAGGTTTGATTGCATTTGGTTAAGTAGAACTGGAGATATCACCAAAAAACGATTACCAAACAATCGACTCCCACGGACAGAGTCGCGTGTATTAGCTTGTATAAAAAGTAGCCTATATATTACTCCAGACTATAATCTATCTCCGTACCAAATTTCAGCCAGATCCATTCGGCCGTTTTTACGTGAAATAGCAACAAACATAATATCTGGACATCCCGACCGATCGACTTCGCAAGCGAAGCCGCGAGTATTAGCTTGTATAAATAGTAGCCCATATGTTATTTCAGACCAAAATCTATCTCTGTACCAAATTTCAACCCGATCTATTCAGCCGTTTTTGCGTGAAAGAGTAACAAACATGCATCCAGATATCCCGACTGATCGACTCCATGGGCGGAGTCGCGGGTATTAGCTTGTATAAAAAGTAGCCTATATGTTATTCCACATTTTAATCTATCTTGTTACCAAATTTCAACCCGATCTTTTCAGCCGTTTTTGCGTGAAAGAGTAACAAACATACATCTAGACATCCCGACTGATCGACTCCGTGGGTCGACTAATCGACTCCGTGAGCGGAGTCACGGGTATTAGCTTGTATAAAAAGTAGCCTATGTGTTATTCCACACTTTAATCTATCTCGTTACCAAATTTCAGCCAGATCTATTCAGCCGTTTTTACGTGAAAGAGTAACAAAGATATATCTAGAAATCCCGACCGATCGACTTTGCGAGCGGAGCCGCGGTATAAGCTTGTATAAAAAGTAGCCTATATGTTATTCCAGACTATAATCTATCTCTGTACCAAATTTTAGCTAGATCCATTCAGCCGTTTTTGTGTGGCAGAGTAACAAACATACATCCATACATCCATACATACATTCTCACAAACTTTCGCGTTTATAATATTAGTAGGATTATTCCAGACTATAATCTATCTCTGTACCAAATTTTAGCCAGATCCATTCAGCCGTTTTTGTGTGGCAGAGTAACAAACATACATCCATACATCCATACATACATTCTCACAAACTTTCGCGTTTATAATATTAGTAGGATAGGATAGTAGGATCTGTTAATCTGTACTACTAATAGAGGTACCTAAATAAAATAAGTCTGGTCAATAAAAGAAGCCACCTTTACTTTTATGGTTGTTTCAATCGTTTTACAACAATTACAAATATTTTACTTAATATTATAATTTTGCTATCTAATCGATCCACCCCAACCTTACAGGCAAGCCGGTACACCTGCTAATTGACAGACGGACGGACGGTGCAGGTTTGTGGTTAGAAGATCAGAAGGTAGTCTCACACTCTTTCTCGATATAGTAACTGACGGTTCTGAATGATAGAAAGGGTTGGGGTGCTGCCAGATGTAGTTTAACCCAAATACCTTGCCCGTCATACAGTTCTCAGACATTGATATCTACATACTTAGCCATCTGTTTACAGTTCTGCCAAACGGGTACTAGTTATATTATAAACTTCGTACTGCTACTGAAACAATCCTAAGAGAATCCAAAAGGAAATCTTATATTTTATTATAATATATCCAAGCATTGATCCCGAACTTCGTACACAGAACTCACACACGTTATTACAGCGCCATCGAGGCATATCAGTTTTAAGAATTGGTTGTTACGTTTATTTCATTGTATGAGTAAGGTGTAAATAGGAAACACCATTAATTCTATCAGTGTAATATATCAGATGGTAGTTACCAATAAGCGGGCAATAAAACGTTCGCGGATCGGCAGAAAGAAATACGCCTTTCCTGATTTATGCGTGATCGGAACGCGGCCGCCCCTTTTCAATAAGGGCTCTGATAAGAATCATTGCAAATCGCCGCGTGACGGCCGCCGAGGTATGCAATTAAATCGGTTTTTTACAAGCCCGCCTCTATTCGACAAAAAAATATAAGTACCTACTTTTATAGCGACTATTGAGAAAATTGTCATAAATTGTAGCATACCTATGTACCTAGGTACATAGTTCTAACCTAGGCATACGTCCACTAATGATTTTATATCGTGATTCTTTGGCGTCGTTTCTGCTTTTTCATTTTGTCAAATAGATTTTTGAATATTATAAATAAAATATAGATAGGTTGGTACCTACATATTTTATAGTTGGTGCCTCTTTTGTTTCTTATACAAAAGTATTAAAAAAGTCCATAATATTATTTTTACGATGGTATGGAATCTGTCTTGTGCGAGTCCGATTCGCACTTAACGAGTTATTTTTGTTTTATAAGTTAGCAAATTAATGATATTTGCATCTGGAAACCAAACTTCGTTCGATCTCTTCTTTTTTTCGGTGATACCTAAGTATAGAGACTAACTTAACAAACGTAATATTTACAAACGCAAGAGTAGTTTTCGAGGTAGTACCTACCTAGCGTTGGTAGCTTAGGGGTTAAGTAGCCGACTTTATGATCATATGACAGGTCCTGGGTTCAAATCCTGACCATTACACTACCGATGCAAATTCACTCCTAACACAAGGGATTTCGCTTAGCTGGAGGGCTTATCGACAAAAGTAAGAAGTAGTTTCGTTTCCTAGCACACAAAAAAACATGCAAATGCACAAGAAAGATTAAAGACATTTCTGACACAGTAAGTGGTTTGACAGTAGATAGATTTTTTCACGGATTGCACATCGAAACCCAACCTGTAAAATATATTCTCGTCATTGTTTAAACTCATATTCTAGAACACCCAGAAGTGGTTTGTATAAACATGTAGGTATAATTAAATTTGGAGTGGTGGATATTTGAATGCACCGTATGTATCATTTCATAACGTTTACATTCGGAGTGTTTATCGCCTACTGTTCCGGGCCATACTATTCTTTTCCCAGTGTTTACACGTAGTGGCAATAGAATAGATAGCGCAAGTAACGCGGGCCAACTGCTCCCGGCTAAGTAGGCGGGCGTAAGGGCACTGCCACACTGCACTGTGAGTAAAACACAACGCTACAGAATTTCATTTTTCTTTCCTTTTGTCTGTTAATATGGCTAGGAATAATTCTAGCTTGGACGAAACACCTTGTCGTTACAGCTCCATTTTACTTAAACCTACGTTAATTGCGAAAAAAACTCAGTTAAGGTGGAACTACACTTCGTTATTCACTATTTGCCTTTATTCACGTGTATAAATCGAAGTTTTGAGGACATATTCGTGTATATTTGCTTTATTTACACAAATATTCACCTTAGTCACTCTTTTATGGCGAATTATGGAGGGTTTAGTAAGTATAAGAATTTCAACGAATACAATATAGGTGAATAGCGAATAGCGAAGTGTGGTTCCACCATTACATTAATATATTTTAGTAGGTACTTATGGAATTTATATTATTATTCTTATATTTAGGAAACATAATTGTTTGACAAATAATATCTATTATTTGTGGAGTACCTACCTACAGAACCGAACAGAACGATACTTACAAGATGTCATTAAAAAAGAAAATAATTAGACTGACTCATATCCACTCTGTCTACTGACCACTGTACCGGTGGTACTTCAATAATACGTACAACTTGTGATCGTTCGAGAACCTAGAAAGCCAAACAACAGCGTTCCCCCTAGAACATTGTCACCTTTGAATACAACCTACCGTTTTCATACGGTTTACATTTCACCCCAATCAGACGATTTCGCTATTGATAGACTAACTATATTTAGCCGTCTGTCTGTTCAATTAGCACCTACACATACCACTGGGTCAAGCAAGTGTTGGCTTTAATTACACGATCTAATGGTAAACATGGCTGAGCTTTGTACGTGCCAGTTCGATGTTACTCGTAGACATACAACTCACACAACTCACAGCCAAGGTGCGAATATTTGTATACGTTTAAGTGACAGATAATAATATCAAGTCCCTCAGGGCCAACGTTGAGATTAACGTTACACTCTACATTATTCTACTACATTAACCTTTCATCCAACGAAACTTCTAATACGAAAACAAAAAAAAATCAAATTAATGATAATTTAGATAACATGCAAGTATTTCGGTTGTGTGGTACATAGGCTGACTTTCACATGCGTCTTTTCGCGTGGAAGGTTCTATTAGAATCCCTTAGAAAACTTAGTAGAGCCCTATGTAAATATAACTAAATGGTTACTTCGATGACGCCATTTACAAGTTAGCTTTGCTAAAAACTTACAATGTAATGTGTGTATGTGTGTTCATTGGCACTTTTCTTATAGTCACTATTATAATGAAACGTGGCAAGATACTTTGTTTTGCTACCTTGAATTCATTGAGTATATAAACTCCTGTTTATATTTTCACTTTGTTGCAACTAACGTTGATGGACAGGAGTCAGGAGTCCATCAATGTCAGTTACAACAAAAGTAAAGAGACATGGTCACAAATTACATCGTATAATCTGCACATTAGGTATACCTATGCCTCTAACAAGGCCTCAATAAACACGGTAATTAAGGTAGACGCATCCTGCAATCTACCGTCAATTGCCAGCATACATGACAATATCGCAATTTACAGTAATGAGATAATGAATTGCCGTGTAAGTAGTAATTTTGTTTATTATTCGCATGTTTCTAAACGCAGGGTTTTAAAACACAAATGACTATTGCAAAACTCGTCATGCCAGAAGAAAAACATAAGATAACACCTCGATCAGTAATTATCACAGTTGATGATAGAAAAAAAAGCTAGAAAGTCACCGTATTGCTCACATTTTCCGTATTTTTTATTTTAACGCATTTTAACGTAATTTTATACTGTTTCTTAGATTTTCCGCGATAGCCGCCGAACATTCATGCAAAAAATGATCAAAAAATTCAAAAACCATATGGTCCCAATTGTTTCAAAAAAATAATAATATATTTTACCCTACCAGAGGTAATATATCAAACAAGCACACGGCCTTTCTGGTAGTTTTACCGTGGCTTATGAACATTTACAGAGCTTGCAAAAAGAAATGAGCAAACACTAGAATAGGAAAAGAAAATGAATGGAGATGCGACTTACCAGGTTAGGTCAGCCCTTTCGTGTGTACACAGTCAAAAGTTTATGCGTTAAACACTGAAACCAATTAGTAGGAAATTAACTAATACTGGGCCAGTCACATTGTCATGACCTCGATCTTAGGTAAGACTCTTGCATTATACTTACAGGAGTATAATACAAAAGTCTTGCCTAGGGTTGCGGCTCACAACGGATTACTGCGGCTGTGAAGTCAGAAGAAATTCATGCTGTAAGTAGATACAGAAATCATCGGTGACAGTCGGTGCTGCATTTGACCGGCATTTTAACCAGAATCACTATCTTACCTAACATTTCTGTTACACTACTAATTGAAGGACGGGCCTCCGGTGGGCTTTCCTCTTGAGGCTGAGAAATCAGACGGTATTCGCTCCCATAAAAGCGGCATAATGTAAATTTAAAGCAGAAGGAGTAAGCAGACTTTTGATTTCGAGGGGGAAGCTGCAGTTGCAACCGTGAACTGAAATGAAAATGATGATTAGCTACAATTATATACGTGGAACTTAATGGACGGATAGTATGTAGCCGACAATGATTTGACGGCAATCAAACAACCGAATTCACGCGCAGTTAGGGTTACCATCCGTCCGGATTAATCCGGACATGTCCGGACTTTTAGGCACTTGTCCGGACTTTGTCCGGCTTTTTAATTTGTCCGGACTTTTTAAATTAGATGGTATATCTTCTTCTAAAACTGTAGAAAGGTCAATTCTGTACATTAAATATGTACAAAATAACTATTGGGGGATGATGGGTGATCGATACTAATGCAAAAAATAAAATCAGTAAATTGTTTGTCTTTCTGTCTGTTTGTATGTGCACGCATGAATTAGAAACTACTGGAATTAACTGGAAGGATTTTGATCAAAGTTGGTACGATTATAGTTTTCACACTTCTGGGCATATATGTTGCCCAGAAGTATGAACACCATAACTACTTTTTATACAAACTTATACCCGTGACTTCGGTCGCTTTAGTTTTCAGGTCATTTTTGGCCATATCTCTGATTCTAATTAACCAATTACAACCAAACATACGGTAAATTTTGAGTCCAAGCAAGACCTTTCTAATAAAAAAACCGCATCAAAATCCGTTCGGTTGTATGGTTGTTTTTACGTCCATGTTTTTTGTATAAAATTTCCGTTTTGAAGAAAAATTCAAAAAACCTCAAGTTTTGACGTACCTAAACCCCCGCTCTGTGGGAATTTTTGTTACTTTTATCTATGCAACGGGCGTTTCAAGTCGAACCCGCCTGCACCTCGCATCCTACATCCCCCCCCCCCCCCCCGCCACTTGCAGCGAAGTGTCCGGACTTTTATCCAAATGTCCGGCTTTTTGTCAGGACTTATCAAATTCTTAAATGGTAACCCTACGCGCAGTTAGACCCAAACACGGTTTACTGAATACTTAGTAATTCAATACGAATTGAATCAATATTATGTACGATGTGGGGTTGTGTGAGCCTTCTCGAAGAGCGATACCTTTGCTCGGGCCCTCTTCGTAAGTAGCGGCAATGCTGTGAAACTAATAACTACACCACCATGGCAACATCGACACGAGAGAAGATTAGGTACCTACCTAATTACATTAATTAGGTAGGTACCAAATCTAATATAATATATAATATAATAAGTGCTAAATATCAATTTATAATTAAAAACCCAGGCGATGCGACATTATGAATTTCTTTTTATTTAGAAGCGCCGAGTAATTTTATTGTTTTGTGTGTTCAATTTATAGTTATTCGTTATTATTTGAGATAAATTACTTTTACTTGTCTAGACAAGTGAAAGTTCCTCTGTTGTTTAATGTTGTTTATCAGTTTTTATTTGTACATTTTCACTTATGTAATTTACAAAATATTAGGGTTAAGATACTGCAACTTGACATTAATTGAGTGTCAACAATAAAGCAGGGATGTTTATTTAATCTCGTGGTCGTCCCGAGCCACATCTAGTTGTAGCCCAAGCTCGTGCAAACAACGCATCATGAATGGTAACAAAATAAACACATCTTCTATTCGTGTGAGGTTAAGTGGTTGTAATTCTATTTTTTTTGTTTATTTCTTCGAACCATACGATGGCTACTTTATGTGGAATTGTACCGACTTTTATGTATTGTTACGTACTATATGACACTATAAAAAAACTACTTCAAAAGCTGTTCTATTGTATTATGTTTTCCTGTATGTAAGAAAAACTTGTGTAGGTATATAATAGAATTGCTCATTTAACGTAATAAAATCTATACAACTGAAATTGAATAAAAATCTAATAATACGTTCACCTTTTACTAAATAAAAATTTCGGTGGAGACACTGAAACACCGTGTTTAAGTAGGTACTTTTCTGCGATATTTAGGTAGCCCACCGTTTTTTCGAGTGTGTCCCATCTGCCCCGGTGACTTGGCCCGGTGCCGGGCCACATGGGAAAAATAAGTTTTAACAGGCCCATTGATATGTTTACCGGGCCAGATGACTTGTGTCATCAAGTGCCATTGTTCGCCGGTAAGGGAAAAATAGAGGATACACCTCGTAAAAGGCAATCCCTTTCATAGATACTGAATTTCGATATCGCCATTGGTCATAATGACCATTGGTTGTGGAGGTCAGATGGCAGTCGCTCCACGGAAAATATCGAAGTTCAGCCGCATCACAGTTAGACTGGAAAGCCGACCCCAACTGAGTTGGGGAAAAGGTTCAGAGAATGATGATGATGATGACCGATGAATGAATGATGAATTAAGTATATTCTGTAATCCTACCAGATCCTACCAAGATCCTAAAGACCAATAATATGATTTTTCATTCCTTTTACAATAAAATTCTGTAGGTATATTTTTCTATAATATCAGTAAAAATTGGTAAAAGTTAGAAAAAAGTTATATTTATTAAAAGAAATACCTATTCTGTACCCCACCAAATTTCTTGCTGGCGTATATTTATCACATAATATCTCTATAATTAATTAGAAACTCTGTTTAGACCGCCACGTCAATTATGGAGGGCTTTCTGCACCATATGGCACCGCAGTTTCTGCATCCAGCACTCCAGAGCTTCGGGTGTGGTGCCTTTCGCCCTATAGGGGGTGCGTTCCATCCACTATACCCGGGTAAGGCGTTTGCAAGACATCTTGGAGAACAGTATGCGCTTGGACAAAGTGTTGGACAAGCTTTGAGAGTAAGTACATTTTTACTATCCGTATAAATAAAATAAGATTTATGGCCAACTTGAAGTTCTAGAACAAGAAAATAATCACGCATAAGTAGAATCGCCTGGGGATAAAGCGGCAAGATGCCCTTACTGATTCAGTGCCCCATACCTGCGTTTATCTGGGGCTCCACCAAGACCCTCGAAGCCAAGCCAACCTCACCTACACGCTGGCACACTTGCTGATTGAAGAACGAGTCTCTGATGTGGATTTTCCTCGTCAAGTTGGGAGGTTGCACGGCGGTCGCTCCCATATAGGCACACAAGTGGTATTAAAGAGAAGAGGAGGAGTAAGAGCACCCTGAGGTTCGAGGTAGAAGGTTCGCGTGTAACCGAGAGCCAAGCAAAGATGATGACGATTGCCCTTCACCCACATTATACTACATGTACCAGCTTGCAATTTTATTATACTATGCAACTTTATGCCTTGTATAGCGATCCATCCTGATGCCTCGTACTCCATCTCGCGTTGAGATAATTTACTTTTAACTGGTCCACAGTTATTTTCGAGGAGTCATAACGATGTAAACGGATGGAATAAACATCATTGTGTTGGTCAGAGCGTGCGTGACGAGAGCAGCACTCCACCTCTGTACCGGCATGGCTATGCGGCAAGAGATGATACGAGCTCGCCGGGATCTGCGGCGTCAGCGTCGCCGAGACCTTGCAAAGACGATGAAGCTCAGCCGCCAACGACTTGCACCGACTCACATGACTTTTTCTCGCGTGAGTACCCTATGTTGTAGGTAGGTTATAAACTTTTTACACTCTGTACAGTTTCGACCAATCCGGCCAGCGAGCCCAGAGAAGGTGCTTAAAAATAATAATGTACTATAAATATCAAAAAACAATATCTACTGATAATGTTCATACTAAATACTCACAAATAGTTTTAAACAAAGTTCATTTCATGTTATCCAGCTGACGGTGAGCGTAAGTCGTCCTGCGGAGTGTGCGGCGCACGCCTGGGCCCAGGTGTTGCGCAGGCGCACTTCCTGCAAGAGTTGCAACACTTATACAGCCTCAGCGCTCTACCGCGGGACGCCACTGCGCCGCCCACTCATTCGTTGCATCATCAGGATGAAGATGCGCGGTGGGAGGTAATTAATATAATAACGTACCTAATTAAGTTATTAAACGGAGCAATTTCTGGACATACCATCTAAATACTTTTAAGACGTATGTTCCTTAGTTTTACGTATAAAAAAATATTTGAAATCATGTGTGCAACTGTATGTTTGTACCTACAGTTGTGAGTGAGTGTGGCGTTATAGTGGTCGTCAACAAATAGTTTTGTTTTCAATAGGTACCTAGAATTAGTGTTATTCGCTGGGTGCAAAGCGGGGAGTAGGAACAGACGAATCGATCGCAGCGCCCGCCGTGGCTAAAAAAGGAACTCGCGGCGGATGTCATCCTTGCGTATACATAGTGGAGTGTTGTTGTTTATTGTATTTCGTTAAAAATAAAGAAATATGGGTCACGATACCTGCTGTGTTGATAACTGTAAAAACCCTGGCGTAAACAGTGCTTGTAAATTCTACAAATTTCCACAAGCACGTTGGAAACAAGAACAACGAATGAAATGGATAACAGCCGTCAAGAAGAAAAAGTAAGTTAACCTATAAAATAACACTTTTATTGTTTAATTATCCATATAGTATGAGAATGTTAAGTGACTATAATTTATTTGTTGGTTTATTTCAGTGCTGATGGATCGCCGTGGTACCCAAAGCCCCATGACAAAATTTGCAGTGCACACTTCATTGGAGGCAAAAAAGCTGAAGAACAGGGCAGTCCTAGTTACGTCCCAAGAATATTTCAGACTACATCCACCTCCGCGAGGGTTAAGGCAAATTTAGCCATGTCAAGGTATAACCGATACATGGAACGCAGAAACAAAAAGAAAAAGAATTGTTGAGCAGAGCAGAAGAACCTAATATTCCTTACGAATCAAGAGTTGAAATCATGGAAAATACTGCAAAAAAAATTGATAAAGGATGCCAAATAGAAATATTTTCGAGTGTTGAAAATGAAGGAAAAACATTTATATGTAATCGGTATATATACAGTGGCAAAGAAATATGTGATTCTGAAGTACAGACTGATATACCAAGTGACCCCAAGATTATTAAATATGACAAGAAGACGAAAGACCAAGGGTGTAACACTATTCAAAAGACTTTCGCTCATCAAGGAATTATGACAGAAAATAAATATTTTAATGGGTTTCGTTCAATTACTAAGGATGAAGAACTCATTGATCTTGCTGGTGTAACCCGTGGCCATGTTTAACAAACAATCAGCAATAGGTCCGTGTGTACTTCATAGAATTGGTTGAATTGTGCCAGTTTACACGGCAAATAAAAAAGGCCAACGTTACTATAGACGCTATACATTTACATGTTTTTAGTTTTACAATAAACGATTTTAAATACGACGTTTCATTGAAAATATTTCTTTGTTTATTTTACTATTCGTAATGACAACTCGCCATTTAACACTTCAGAGTCCGCCTAAAGTTCATCCGTTAGTTGGCGCTGCCGTCGCGCACCCAGCGAATAGGTACACGTTTACCGTGTATATTATGCCAGTCGGATAGAGGGAGAGAAAGAGACACGTGACTTTCAGGGTTTCATGTAGGTATTCATTTTTATCTGATTGTTCGCAGACCTACCAACGTATCCGCGCAAATCGGCAGCGACGCCTGAAACTGCGGACCCGCAAGCGACACCACACAGTCGAAAGCATGCTCGGGTACGACCTCGATGAGGAACGCCGAGAGGAGCGCCCTCGTGAACCGAGACAGTATGACGCTGAAGATGAGCCTGTTGATGTGGAAGGCGATTCTCTTGGGTGGCCCGAAGCAGCTATCAATGTTGATGGTAAGTGACTTTTGACCAGCATTTTGTCTTTGCCATAATCGTTATATTTATACCATAAGTGGTACTAGTAACAGCTTAAAATCGTGATGTTTACACTGTTCACATTTTTACTAAACCCTTTATTCACACCAGTGCAGTGTGACATCCTAGTGTGACTACGAGTCCGCAACGCATGTGTTTTTCTTGGATTCGACTAGGACTAACGCGAATTTGATATTGAAAGTAGGTACCTAGTAGTACCAAATCAAGTTTGGGGAACTGAAAACCGTGAGGAAAGAAAGATCTACAAACCATTGACTGTAGAAGCATGATCTTCTCCTTCCTTCAAAGTCTAAAAATATAGACAACATGGTTAAAGTGGTAGAGGGAATCTTTGGTTAGAGGTGATATAAAATCACGCTTATGGGTATTTTTTGCCGGGAGATAATGTCCCGCAATGGTCTACCCCTCGTGTGCTCTTGTTTAAACTGGAGCATTAATCTGACCAACGGTCTATAAAAGTAGGTAGGTATCAAAACCAATATTAAAATAATGTTTTCATCAAAACCACACCTAGGTACTATGTTCCCATCTATAATGACTAAATTTATTTTTAGAAAAAGAACCTCGTAATGAAGTTGAGAAGCTGCATTTGAATTACACGGAGGACCTCGAAATCTCGAGCACTAACGACGCAATGCAGTCACCTGAACGCGTGAGGTATTTTTTCTCTAAGAGTCCAAACCACACCTTATCCTTTTAACCTTTGTTTAATAGTTAACATGTAATTGCATGTATCACAGATAAAGTACTTGTTCCAACTTGTTTAATTTTCGTCAGTAAGTCTAAGTCATACCTGATAACAGTTTTCTTCTTAACTGTACCTACTACGACGAAATGAGAATCCGACCATTTGCGAATCCGACCCAATGCGAATAAAATGATCCGAGCGCATAACCGCTCTCTTGCGCCATGTCCGCTCTCTTGCGTCATAACACTCATAACCGCTCTCTACAAGCTTGCGCCAGAGTCTCGTCCGTCAATGAGTAGGATGAACAGTTATAGTGGAGTCAATTTAATAGGCCACATTTGACAATTCATCAAAATTCAACATCGCAACCTTTTACGCGACGCGCCGCGGTGGGCATCAAATTATATATTTTTCATTTTGTTAGAACTGCACAATTGCTTAACTTTTTTCAATTACTATTACATATTTATTGTAATAATGACAGATACAAGTCATTTTACGTTTTGCTTTCACCAATAAACCATTCTAAACATAATAAACAATTTCTGATTTATAGAACTGAACGTCATTACCTTGTCATTACAATATTGTGTCAATTAATCCTTTTTCTTTTTAAAAAATAGGCATGTTACTCTAAAAATCGAAAGCTGATAAGTAAAATCGAATGCAATGATTACTTGTGAAGAAATATCATCATAAAATTAATAACCACGTTGTGACAAAAAAAATGACTGATTGCATTTTTTGCATTAGTATCGATCACCAATCATCCCCCAATAGTTATTTTGTAAATATATTCAATGAACAGAATTGACCTCTCTACAGTTTTATTATAAGTATAGATCATGTACTTGTCTTATTTTGCTCCTTAAATTTACGAAAGAAAAAATAATAATGAGACAGGGATTCACCTGAGGATTTTAAAAATTCACATTATCTTTCAAGTCCGTATCGATTCATTCGTTTTAATCGACCTTTTTTTAACAGGTCACCTCATTATGAATATAAAACTGACAAACGTCAAATGTGGCCTATTAAATTGACTCAACAGTTATGAGTTTTAAGAGTAGCTACCACAATCTAGAGTTCCGTACAAGAAATTGTTGGGCGTCTCATTAAAATGAAGCTACTTACGAAAAAGCTAGATAGGTAGTAATAAAGTGCAAAAATGCCTTTCTGACCAGCAGTGGTGGTACACCTATGTGGTTCACCTAGGTTCCACGGTTAACTTTATGTATATACTCCGATTTTTAATTCTAGGCAAGAAAATGACAACTGCACTGTCACTAATACAAAAAAGGGTGACCCGCTACAATAGTGATGTTCGGCAATCAATAGACTAGATACTTTAATCATTCTTTATTTTTATCAGTGAATGAACCTCTTTGCAGTTTATGCTCCCCTTAAGTACATTACACGACGGAAATATTTTTAATAGAATACTAGCTGTGTCCCGCGGCTTCGCCCGTGGCATACTTCGTCCCCGTGGCAGGATAAAAAGTATCCTATGTCCTTCTTCTAGTTCTAAGCTACCTCCCCATCAATTTCCAGCCAAATCGGTCCAGCCGTTCTCTAGTTTTAGCGAGACTAACGAACAGCAATTGATTTTATATAATACTAGCTGTCTCGGCGAACTTCGTACCGCCATATTTTCCACCCGCGTGCAATTCCGTTCCCATTCCTGTTCCCGTTCCCATTCCCATTACTATTCCCATTCCTATTCCTATTCTCATTCCCATCCCCATTCCTACTACTACCTACTACTACTAAATACTAATCCCGTAACGTAAACATAAACTTCTCTCACATAATAGAAAAAGTTTGTATGAGAAAAAGAAAAGTTACTTTCTGAAATTTTCTGTACAACTGTTTTATTATTTTTTTTCGTAAGAACCTTCTCCCGATAATAACAAACACAACAAAAAAAGAATTAGTGAAATCGGTAGAGCCGTTGGTGAGTTATGCGCTTACCAACACATTTTGCGATTCATTTTTATATTATAGATATAGATTTAATTACTTACTGTGTATGTTTTCTGTTTAATTACCGTAAATTACATATTTTTATTTACATAAAATTTTTATTTATATATTTAATAAAAGAATTATAATCTCGACTCACGACTAACTTATAATTGGAAAACTCGATTCAACCACATCACTATTTATTTGATACAAAAAACCTGCAATCACTGCAAATGTCATTTTCTTGCCTAGAATTAAAAATCGGAGTATAGGTAGGTAGGTATACTAAAGTAAAAAAATACGATTATTAAAAATGAAAACATAAGGAGTCCGACTGTTCCGAATGCCAGATACGCAAAAAGTCAGAAACGCCAAATGCCAGATACGCAAAAAGTCAGAAACGCAAAATGTCAAATACGCAAAAAGTCAGGAACGCAGAATGCCAGATACGCAGAATGTCTGATACGCAAAAAGTCAGAACCACATAAAGCCAGAAAAGTATAAATTGATAATTTATGCCACTTTTTTTAAAGCTTGCTTGAGGTTTTTTTATACCTTTGAACATTGGCCAATTGAAAAGAATAATGTATCGATACTCAGATTTTTTCTAGGCTACTTTATCTTATCATTTTCTATCCTTCTCCGTTAGCGATTTTCGCCCATTTAGTTTTCTGGCGTTTTTGCAGTTTCACGAAGTAATATTACGTTTGTCTGTGATCCATAATTACTTCATTTATTATTACTTTTTCTAATGTGTCATGGTCATGATAAATCATATGTCATCATTTGGATTGTGTAACATGAAAATAGAGAGAATCCACCGCTCGGCGGCCGCTGCCGCGGCATGCTCGCTTCGGTCGCTCGCCTTCGCACATTACAGGTCACTGTTTTGACATAACCTAACCTAACCCTAGACAATTTTCGGCCATAATTACAATATTAAAAATATAACAAAAATAAATTGACCAATCCGTGAATTGGACTAACTGTGAATTAGACAAACCGCGAATTAGGTGGATTGAACCAAACGCGTATTGGAACAAACACGACTAAACCATGTTGTCACGCAATCATGGCATTATGCGTTTTTGACATAATGAGTATCTGACATTCAGCGTTCATGGCATTTTGCGTATTTGTCATTATGAGATTCTGACAATTTGCGAATTTGACATTTTGCGACGAAGTCTGCAGATCTGACAATATGCGCATCTGACATTTTGCGTATCTGACATAGGGCGTATAAACCAGAGTCCTAGTGAAATAACTTTTGAGAGTAATAAAACCATTTAGTAGTTATGTTCCTACTTACCTACCTACTCAAAATTACAATGAAATTATTTGTGAGTCACAATACAAACACAGGTACCTACACAAGTTGTTAGGTAGGTACCTACCCTTTTTAATACCTACAATCAGACATTGTATTTTATAATATAATGATTGACCAGGATTGAGACGCCCAAAGCCATATCAGTGGAGTGCCCTGCAAAGACGGATACCGCGGAGCGTCCAGTCGCCGAGGTGTCAACGACAGAGTGGGGCACGGCACCGGAAGCGTGGCCGGCGCTCGCGGCTGAGGCGTACATGCAGGCAGCACGCCACAAGATGGACGGCGAAAATTTACCTTCTTCTACCGACTCCCGCAATTGAAAACTTGGTGACTAATTTAACGATATTTTATGCATTTACGGAACGAAACATGTTACAAAATATCGAACATGACTGCTATACAAAAAAATTCTTTGATTAGCCTTAACTACCTATGTAATTTCTCTCATGAACATGTTTTTGTAACATGTAAAAGACCTATTGTAAATCTCCATTCACATAATACCTTGACTCTGATGGCATTTTTTGTAATCGATCGCTAGAATCTGCCATTGCCACAATAGAGGTTTTAAAAATATATCTTTTCGTATGCTAAAGCCACAAATGCAACCCTAGGTACTCTTGCAGTTTTTGGAACCTTTCGATACTTCCTTGAAAGCTTCTGAGTAAAATAACACCAACAGTATAGGACTAAAATGAATTAAAATATTAAGAGTCTCTTGATTTGAGTCAAATTGCATGTTGATTATTGCCAATGCGTTTCATCATAATTTTATTATCAATGTAGGTAGGTACCCCTACCTATATGAATTTTAAATGTGTAGGTATCTTCGCTCCGACATATTAAAAAAAGTTTATAACTTTGTAAATATTTATTAATGACATTAACTGCAATCAGTGTTTCATACAAATAGATTCAAAACCATTTAGGATTAGGTAGGTACTAATCAACTATATTTCTCATTACCTACCTAGGTGTTTACTGAATATTTATTATAGCTAGTAATTTTTGTCTTAAATCAACTTATTTAATTAATATACCTACTAGCACATCATATTTTTTATAGCTCATTTATTTCCCATGAAAGTAAATATAAAAAAACACAAAAAGGAAATACCTACCTATATACCCATATGCAATTGTTATTTTAAACATACACATTCAACATTACGATTTATTATTGAAGCTATTTATGGCACTGGTGGTACAGGTTGCGTTGAAGGATAGAGCCGAGTACGACGCGATAGTCATCGCAGTATAGGTTCTCGTGAGACTAGTTGGTATTTGGTAGAGCTAAGTTTGATGGCAGTGAGTCAACCAGCTGGATCGCTAAAATAAATACACCGCTGACCCGCTCTGGCCTACCGCTTGCAGCTAGTACATGGGTCCAATTATTATTAGGACCAACCACCCACGAGGCTTCTTAATAATAATGTGGTTCATTTTGCCAATGGTGCGATAACCATAATTCATTACCCTTTTTTAACTCTAATCCATTGTTAATGTTCAAATCCATAAATAAGTAGGTAGGTACAATTGATTCCGTTTTTGAGTACAATCTTATACACGATTTTATTAGATTCCGCATCATTGCAGTTACTCAAAGAGTTCTTTGGCTATATTTAACTGCTTCAACCATGGATTTTTTTGCTCCCTGTCCATAGTCTCCATCCATAACGGCGGTTTTTATTTCATTCTTTGGGCATCAACTAGAGCTTTTCAACGTGAAGCGGCACAAAGTCATACTGACGAGTTCAAAATAAAAAAAATATTATACTACTATGTTTGTATTGCATTTAAAATAAAATTAGTAAGTGTTTGTAAGCACAAAATAGGGAAGGATCAATGCGGAACTGATATGGCATGGTAGCACTAGTGATAATGGGTCTCTTTTAATAGCCAATATGTTTATTTGTTAATAAATTGCAAAATTTCCGCCTATCATTTTAAACTTTGTACATAACTAGTTGGAAAATAATTTGCATCTTTGTCTAGTTGTGGTGGATATAACTATTAGAATACTACCTATGTATTAGATTAAAGTTAATAAAATGTTATTTATTGATCTGTAAATAGATTTAAATTTTCATTATGTGTTATATTACGAGCAAATTTAATGTTATGTTCGCGATCCTAACTTTTTATGCAATTATTGTTTAAGATTAGACTATTTAAGCGTAGTTACTTCTAGTTTAAGACCAAAACCGCAAAAGGCAAACTAATCATTCTTGTTAACTCTTGTATTATAATAAATATAGTAAAGTCGTAAGTATGTTGATGTTATGAATATCGTGACTAATATTATGAATGTGAAAATGTTTGTTGGTACCTCCTCCTTTCACGTAGCAAGCAAGTGGATTGGTGATATTTGAGCGACTATTACCCGAGATCTGATCAAATAGTTCTACACTTTCTTAATCCAGCCATTATATAACATTATCTAAGTTTATATTGACACTATCATATTGCGTCCTACCTGTTATGACCTACGGTGCCGAAACGTGGACACTGACAGTAAGACTGGTCCACGACTTAAAAGTCGCACAGCGGGCTATGGAGCGAGCTATGCTTGGAGTTTCTTTGATGGATGAAATTCGGAATGAGGTCATCCGACAAAGAACTAAAGTTATCGACATAGCTCGCAGAATAAGCAAGCTGAAGTGGCAATGGGCTGGTCACATCTGCCGAAGGACTGATGGCCGATGGAGCAAACGAGTCCTAGAGTGGAGACAGCGAATTGGCAAACGGAAAGTAGTACGCCTCCCAGCACGATGGACGGACGACCTAAAGAAGGTAGCTGGGATAGACTGGATGCGCAAGGCGGAGGATCGGGTGCTATGGCGTACATTGGGAGACGCCTAAGTCCAGCAGTGGACTGCAATAGGCTAATTGATTGATTGATGTTGACACTGGATTAAATGGTAGAACTTCTCGATCAGATCACGAGTATTACCCGTGGTTTCAAATCATGCAAATCTTCAGGTCATCTTACCCAGATAGAAGTCTCATCATCATTTATTTTACTGTAGGTATATAAATACCTCTTTTAATCTGTGACGAAGTAGTAGTTTTAATGTTCATTCGATTTGCGTGTGTTAATTCGATTTGCCTTAATGCAAATATATGTAGGTATGTATGTAAAAAAACTATCTAAGCTACTTAATCTATGTATGTTTATCGGCATTCTAGAACCCTTAACACAAACTAACTTTCTTTGGGTCTAATAGCGGTGTGCAGAATGTCCTTCCTAAAATGTTTATTTATTTATTTTTATTTAATTGTATAAAGTAATATGAATTAAACAGCAAAAATAGATGGAGTTAATAGAGCAAGATGACGTTAAATAGATAGGTACACTTATTTGTTCACGATTCCAGTTACCTACATATACTTACTGTATACCAACTTGGGGCTATTTCGGTTGCTCAATAAAATTGTACGGCATATAATTGATGGCCAGTCCAGGCAGGCAGCTCCTTTGAGAAGTTACTTCCCAGAACTGACGTTCAAGATTATTTATTTTTATAATCAACGAAATAATGGCAACTAGTTCTCTATATAATTTCGATGTGCAATTGCATGCCTAGGTGTATGAACATGCTTATTAGGAGTTATATCTAGATAATTATTTTATCTTTAATGTATTTTCAATAAAAATAGAAAATCAAGAAAAAAAATGTTTAATTTTATGACACAAAATTCAGTAAAATATTGCGGCTTGATGTTGATTCCCGACTGCTCAGCTATTTATAAAGTCGAGTATATTGAGCAGTGGGTGGTATTTCGGTTGATCGAAGAATTAAAGAGGTGCAGTAGTTCGATCAACCGGACTACTGCTCCTAGGGATTTTTCCATTAAGGAAAAAAAGTGATAAAACCTTTGTTATAGCGGTGTTTGGGAGACAATAGGAATGCAGATTGCAGTCTTGCAAGCTATCATAGCTATCATAAACATCTACTACATTTCAATACAATAGGTATTAAATCAATATTAAAGCTCATTTTTTTTGATTCTATAACTCATCCAAGCTCCAAATAAGCAAAAAGTAGTATCCCAACTTTTTCCTGTAGATTTAGTTCGGCAAAGTAAACATCTAGGATGGGAATCGAAGTCCTTCAAGACTTCAAGTTCCAATCTGGATGTTCACTTTTTCGCTCTGAATCTATACTGAACATTACAATATAAATGAAATGTTTAAAAAATGGTTAGATACTTATTGCCTGTATGGTTGCCTCTATTCCAATATGTTCAACTATCTGTTCAACCAGTTGAACAAATTGGACTACTTTAGTCCAGTTTGTTCAACTACTTGTAATAGTTGAACTTTTTGGACTGAAAATTCCAGTTTGTTCAATCATAGCAGTTTTGTTAATTTAATAAAAGAAATCACTGTTTTATCACCAAGAATACTTAATAATTAATGAAAAAAAATTATATTGCACATTCCAATAAAAATTGACCGACACATATTTCGTTGTTGATTAATTTCATTTGTTGGTCCATTATGATTTTATCATTCAAAATGCTATCTTTCTTCCGCTTGTTAACTTTTTGTTTGTTTCTTATTTGCAACTCTTTCACACTATTGAATTCTGAATCTACAAAGAGCACTTTCAAAAGCTGCATTATTGTTACTTTTTTTTTATTTTTAACGCACTCGTTATTAAGGTTGAGGTGCCACCCTTCAACACTATTGGTAGTTCTATGACGTTCGCCAAATACACACCAAGTGCTGATAAAGGCGTCGTCCTTGAGCCAGTATGTTTCAATATATTTTACGAACACATCCAAATTGGACTGTACTTCCATGTTTTTTTTCAAGAACTCAATCTTTTCTAAAATATAAGTCCATCCCTCTCTTACTTTTGTAGACGGAAGCAATGGCAGTACACTTGTGAGTCGTACAATTTTTCGGCTCATTTTTTCCTTTACAAGGTTCAACTTTTTGGCCTTTCGCCATACGGCATTAGAATAATGATAGAAACAACCTTTAGTTATTATGCTTGGAAAAACTTCAACGATTGCAGCCCGTGTCGCTGTTTCGTAATCTGAAGTGAACTTTTGTGGTGTCCAACTCGGAAATTGGCTTTTTATAATCTCAAATAAAATTGTATAAGATGCCTGGGACATGTCGGACATTAACGCGTAGATTAATGGAATAATATTTGTAGTAGTTTCAATACTGTTAATATCACAGTGAATACTATAAATTTGCTTACACGGTGGTGGGCACGATTTAAAAGTCCCGTCTCCAAAGATATGATCAACAGTTGGTACAATTTTCCTCATATCTTCAGAACAAAATAGTATGATTCGAACACCATTGCAATTGTAATCTCCTAATAAAAATGATAAATACCTTTGTGGCACTACAATATCCTGCGGGTTCGTAAAGCAGAATTTGGGTACGCCTGCTGCTTTAATTCTAACGTTGTATAGAGTACTTTTCACTGAGTCAAAAACTGGAATTTTAGTAATTTTATCCAGGCCAATATCTTTAATAGTTTTAACTGTGTTTTTATAAATTTTCCGAACCGTTTCAGTTCCATCCGATACTTTGATTTGCCGTTTACATTCTTCAATCTTTTTCTCTATTTCAATTTTTGCATCATCTGGTTTGCAATTATCACTATGCTTTTTTATCTTCAGAAGTTTTTCAGCCTGTTAACATTAACAAAATTATGCACGCTTGTTCCAAATACAACATAAGATAATAACTTTGAACATGGTCTCAAAAAATATGAAGGATTAGTCACCTCAAGAGTCAATGATCCGACGCAAGAAAATTTTCCTTCTGATCTCGCCGAACACCGCCATATAGATGATCCATTGCGATATTTCCTCACGCGATAATATCTATACCCCCCATGTACTAGCACCACACCTCTACCTTTTTCTAAAAAATGCAAATCTTCATCCTCCATTGTAATTAACAAATATCGCGTATAATAATAAAATTCTGTTACTTGGAAAAACTGCCACAATACCTTTCTTTCACACAGTGACGAAGTCACCAAGATGTCATTGATGTTATTTTCCTCCATTTCTAATCAGCCAGTACTTTTAGTGATAACCTCTTTAGAGCATTTGCTAATCTCACACTAGGTTATGAAATTATAATAGTGCAAGCAATGCAGCGAGTATTGGGAATGCATAAAACATGAAGAGGTTCATAACCATCCCTTGCACGTCCGAACCCACATAGCATTTTAAATGATAAAATCATAATGGACCAACAAATGAAATTAATCAACAACGAAATATGTGTCGGTCAATTTTCATTCTTGGTGATAAAACAGTGATTTCTTTTATTAAATTAACAAAACTTCTATGATTGAACAAACTGGAATTTTCAGTCCAAAAAGTTCAACTATTACAAGTAGTTGAACAAACTGGACTAAAGTAGTCCAATTTGTTCAACTGGTTGAACAGATAGTTGAACATATTGGAATAGAAGGTATGGTTGGACGTAAAATGAAATCTCACATTAACAAAACTAATACCGCATATCGCCGGCATCTAAACGACAAATAAAGGACAACATAGGTGTAACAAATTCATATAATGGTTCTATCTGCATGCTATAAAGGTTATGTATATTATTATGTTCTATACTTAAAACCTTACATGAGTCAAAACTTGCCGGTATAATCCCCTAATTTTTGTAACACTTGGAAATATACATTCAAAAGATGCTCCACGCAATATAATTTTTTCGAGATGATGTATTTATATATCAGGTTTTAATACGAAAATGGATAAGTACATATTTGAATTAATCTTATGTTCTACATCACGCAAACAGACAAAATCTTGCTGGCAAAGTTTATGTTAATGAACTTGAAAATTTGTTAAGGACTACGCATGTTTAGTAGTGCTAACTCTTCTTTGAAACATTACTATAAAAATAAATACAACACGAAACGAAGAAAGTTAAAACTTTCTTAAATGGATTGTAGAAATTACTGCGGCGGATCCCCCAATAGTTTGTATTTGGACTGCCGATGACCGTCCTCAGCCATAGAAGCTGAAGCGCGCAAAGTCTGATCTATATCAAAAGGTGATCGATAATCCTGCAACACCTGTAAGTAACGAAATTCATAATGAGTATTAGTACCTACGAGAATTAGATTTTCAAGATTTAACAAAGGTAGAACACAAGAATGGCTATACTTCCGCGCGCTATCAATGTTTTATTGGCATTTTGGAGAGCACCACTAGCGATTATTGGTATTCACACCCTACAGAAGATTGCAGTGGAATAATTTCATATGTGTAGTATTTAGGATTAGGAATTAGGAGTCAGTGCTGTGGGTGGTGCAGATTGACCTTACCAATGGTGCCCTTTACACGCACGGCCTATCGCAAGTGTTATCACGAGTAAAAACCGATTCGCATATGAAAGAACGCGCATTTAAAGATGTTGGAAGAGAGAGGGAAAGAGCGCGCGCTCCAGGACTGTCATGGCGTGCATGACAGTCCTAGTGTTGTCTTCCTTCCCCATACACAGCCTATTGCAGCCTATACACCAATTTTCCGATACGTCAAAAAGGACCGCACGTAATCGCGCGCGAAAGATTTAGTTCACAAAGATAATCACGCACGATTGCGCGTACGAGCATTCCGTCGCGCAAGCCTACGCTCCTAGAACGCGCGATAGTGTCGTGTAAAGGCCACTATTGACTTCGATGAGCGCAAAATGTTAACGTTTATAGTGTTCTAAGCGAGTCCAAAATGTAAAGGCTACCATTCTACTTGATTTATTATATCTCAACTTGATTTATTATATACCTAGTTGTAAATACAGATCGTAGGTATGTCATATAAAAACGGACTTGTTTGGATTGGGGAGCCACTTCAGATTATAAATTCACATTCTAGAAGTTACAATAGGTACACATTTTTCAATCTGAGTCGTATTTTCTTTGAAAAATTATAGGTAGGTAAGTCTTATGTTCACAGGATCCAATATAATATGTGATAACTTTTAAATTTTAACACTAGGTAGGTACTAAGCTCAGGTTTAGTCTACTACCTAAATAAGTACTCTCATGATGTTCCAAATTCTGACATGGCGCCTCAATCCAAACATTTTGAATGCGGTGCCACTTTCATGTTATTTTTCATGTCGAGGATCGAACCTACAAAATTTTTAAACTTATTGCTAAATAAGTAGCGTAGTCTTCTCATAATGTAAAAATAAAATAGCATGAGCACTCACCCTCCGTAATTGTTGCTCGCGCGATGCGAGGTCTGTTGACAGTTCCTCTTTGCGGAGTTCCAGTTCTGGTTCATACTTTCCATCCCTAGTACACCTGTTCAATCTCTCGTATTCACGGTATAAGTTGGCGAATTCCGCAATATTTTGTTTAGCCTCCTGGCATGCTGCATTCCCTTTTGATGTGGCAGCATCAAAGTCCTCGCGGTTCGTCGCTAGACTGCTTAAAATTGTATATTATGAGAAATGTAAGCGAATAACATTTTAACACAAAACTGACACGTATTCTTTTGTATAATATTCTGTATTAAAAACATTAATGATTACAATATTGTAGGTATGTGCAGAAACATAAGTAGGGTAAAGGTTGGCTTTATGGTGATAATAAGGGATAAAATGAAAAAAATATACAAAAAGTAACATTTATTATAAACGAACTTTACTTAATAGGTTAATCAAACTTTTGTTTTCAACTATTATAAATCACAGCGACTCTAAGTCTTATACTTTAATAAAAAAATTAAATTAAAAAAAACCTCTTGACGTTGTCAATATGGAGATACGGGGCCAATATGGTGATACCATATATGGCAATATAGTGACTCCGGTGCCCAATCACTGTCATCGGAGCCCGAAATTCACGTCTGCCACAGTTATCACACAAAAGCTGTGGTGACTCAATGCCAGTACATTCCTGATGGTACCATTTGCCACAGCTCATGCACTCTACCCATGCAGCTCCGTTTCTCAGCGCCACATCCTGGGAGTACCTAGTGGACGCCACAGTAATCACACATTGTACTTTTGTTTGAATTTGGCGTTTTTTCCCTCTTAACTCTTGGTAATTAACGCTTCAGGCTTGTCTCATTTGATGAACCTGAAATAGGAGAGTCAGGGGGAACTGAACCCGAGGTAACTGTCTCCACACTGGCTACTCAGAGGTCGACGTTTCATTCGGTCCGACAACGACAATTTCTTCTTCGCTGCCAAGGTTGTTTGTACTTTGAGGTGTTAAGTATCGGGCCTGCGGATTCCTCTTAGGTCGTCGCGTACCATTAGAAGACTGCGGGACATTAGGAAGGGAAAGTAAAAAAGACATTGAAGGTGACGCAATTCCAAAGTTGTCTTCAGTATCGATAACAGTAGATTCAGCAATTGGTGACTGTAGACCTTGTGGCTGTATCGTTGAAGGGGCAATACTGTCACTTATCCTTTGTAACCTTCAGGTAAGCTGCTTTGAAGCTAGATGAGTCATAGTTTCTTCGTTTGTAGCCCTTCATAAGGCGCTTTCGTATCACCAACTACTTGTTTCTGTAAGAAAAATCAACCAATTCGTAAGGTCATAAGTTGAACAATTTAAATGATAACTGTTTTTTATTTAAATATTATTATGTAATGTTTATTGCTTTACTATTCCTGCAAAACTCACCAAAATCGTGCTAAAAACAAAGTAATTATAAACCATATAATGTTGTTAATAATATGGTGATATTTACGTACCGATTATCCTCCATTTTTGCACTTAATTTCGCGCGAAGCCAGCGAACGGCGGCCGCCATCGAGAACAGCGCGCGGCTGAATGAAGGGGAGGGGCAGTAGCTTGCGTTGGGTACATTCAAAAAACGTAACAATCGCGCTGGACAATATAAGCAGAGGAAAAACCAAAATTGTCACCATATTGCCATATATCACCAATTAGCCAACCTTTACCCTATAGTGGAGTCAATTTAATAGGCCACATTTGACAATTCATCAAAATTCAACATCGCAACTTTTTACGCGACGCGCCGCGGTGGGCATCAAATTATATATTTTTCGTTTTGTTAGAACTGCACAATTGCTTAACTTTTTTCAATTACTATTACATATTTATTGTAATAATGACAAATACAAGTAATTTTACGTTTTGCTTTCACCAATAAACCATTCTAAACATAATAAACAATTTCTGATTTATAGAACTGAACGTCATTACCTTGTCATTACAATGTTCTGTCAGTTAATCCTTTTACTTTTTAAACATTAGGCATGTTACTCTAAAAATCGAAAGCTGATAAGTAGAATCGAATGCAATGATTACTTGTGAAGAAATATCATCATAAAATTAATAACCACGTTGTGACAAAAAAAATTACTGATTGCATTTTTTGCATTAGTATCGATCACCAATCATCCCCCAATAGTTATTTTGTAAATATATTCAATGAACAGAATTGACCTCTCTACAGTTTTATTATAAGTATAGATCATGTACTTGTCTTATTTTGCTCCTTAAATTTACGAAAGAAAAAATAATAATGAGGCAGGGATTCACCTGAGGATTTTAAAAATTCACATTATCTTTCAAGTCCGTATCGATTCATTCGTTTTAATCGACCTTTTTTAACAGGTCACCTCATTATGAATATAAAACTGACAAACGTCAAATGTGGCCTATTAAATTGACTCAACTATAGGTAGGTAATCAATATTACTAATCTAAATAGTGAGAGACTATCGGAGTTTCGGCAATAACGACATGGCCTATTAGTAATAGAGCAAAAAATATAAATTTAATCGTGTCCTATTGACACCTCGTCCCCATTTACAAAAATATTTTCCCAAAACATTTTCCCGAATTTGCTTTATTTTCGTAGTTATATTATTTTTCGCTAGTACCGGTCTATCTATGAATTTCCAACTTTTGCATACTACTTAGGTGGCAGTCAAGCACTCGGCCCTCCTGATGGGAAACGGTTTCCAAAGCTCATGGACGCGTGCAAAACCAGCAGCCGTGTTCTACACGTCCATGAGCAAATGGCGTTTATTAAAAAAATACTGGGTAATCGCGCCAAGAGGCTTACCTACATCATCGGTTTTAAAGAGCGAAGGAAATTTTGCATACTTAAATAAAAACTCACTTGTACATTGATGTATAGAAGTAGTGAGGGCGGCTGATGGCTCTAAGGAAGCGAGGAACCATGCCTTCCCCTTCTCGATACATGGACAGCAAGCGCTTGTACGATACGTATTTGTACGATGGCAGACGTAGCATCCGCTGCCCTACCCTGATCGCATTGATAGCTTGATGTTCCGATTCTGGATGCTACACAAATAAATCGAACAGTCTATTAAACAGTATTAAGTAAAGTATATTGATAGCTATAAAGGCTGATTTACACGGGGTCAGTTTGACTCCAAATTCGAGGCAATTCAGTGTTGCCCAATACCGGACATCACGTCAGTACCTGACTTCCATATTCCCACTTGAAAAAGCATTCGGGCGAACACTGACTTGATTCGAATATTAATAGCCCAACTATATCAAAAGTACTGAGCCGAATTTTTTACATTTACAAAATTTCTCTTTAGGTTTATACATAGGTATTCTGAAATCCTTATTACAAAATAGTTAAATGTTTACCTACATTGGTTTCAAATGGTGCTGTGTACTATCACCGATTATGGTACTATGTATTCTACGGAATAATACTGTTTAAATATCTATACCTACTACATACCAATACCATAAAGCAGTAAAGTTTATTTGTTTGGTTGGTTGATTGAACGCGTTAATTTTGGGAACTACCCCTACTGGTTCGATTTGAAAAAATCTTTCTTTGTCCAATAGCCCATTTATTAAGCAAGTTATTTATACTCACCACCATGGCAGCACTTTTAGTATCACTTGCAGGCACGTGGCTTAAACCTAAAATAAGTATCTAAATGAGAATTTATCAAAACATTTCTTATTGTTTATAAACTACTTTTATCAAAGTAAGGTCACCATGTCCAGTGAGCCCCTGTCATCACTTAATATTCTGTATCATTAATTAGATATGTACATACAGAATTGCAGAACGTAAGTAAGCCGGCCCCCTTTTTCTTTAGGTGTGAAATTATACATAAAAAAGATAAAACATAAGGCACAATCAAAGCAAAGTCGCGTCAGGCATAAGGCGTTAAGGCCTAAGGAACAGTATAGATCAGGAAAAGGTGTCTTGAAATATGCAGAGTATCGGAATGCTTCACCAAAATCTCTCACTCTTTTGCGCCATCCGGTCAATGAGAATGGCAATGGCAATAACAATACATACACAATTCAATTTCGCATGCCTTTCCACGTCATCAAATACTTACCCATGTGATGTGCAATGGTCAACGGTATCCTAGAGAGTGGCTGTTGCATTTTGAGACCGTTCAAGACCTGTACATAAATTGTCTAATTACATAAGTGTAGTTTGGTATATTACTTCTCAACGTTGATGGCCAATCTATCATGGGAATCAAGCACAATTCAAAGAATCGAATGTTGATCGTACCACTAAATATACAGGCTGGTTAACCGTAACGTGAACATGGTCTTGATATTACTGCCTACATTCCCAACTCTGAGAGGAAAACATACGCTACAGTCTCGTCCATTGATCGGCAGGTGTACCAGCTGCCAGGTGGATCAAAATAAAGCAATATCGAAACTATAGAAAGCACCGAGGTTCTGCGCTGGTAGTATGTATAGTTAAAATCCCCAGTAGTGCGTGCACTTGTGCATACCAAGCAAACTAAATAATGCATATAATATCTGTGGTATACATACTTGCTGAATATTTACACCTATATTGTGGGAGGGGGCGGTGCTTTTTGACACCACGAAAGGTATATTTGTGTGGTTCCCGGTGTCATAATAATATCTTATGCTCGCTTGCTTCATCTGTGACGCGACGGTGGGCAACTCGTAACGACGGCTCTTGTACTTGATACGACGTGGTTGACGAGTCTCCTAACATAATATGGAAAAGAGAGTATTCAATTCTAATTTTTTCGTACCTACTGGTGTTTCTTCTTACATTAGTTTTAGAGCTCTATTAAAACTATGTAATAGGTACTTGTATCATAAGGGACAGTAGGTAGGTACCTATGTATCAAAGAGCGCGTGTGTCATTATTTTTTTTTAACAGAACTATTAGGCATAGATTCCATACTGCTTATTAGCTTATATATTTACTGTGATATTACTATGGTACTCACGTTTAGGGATATCGGTGGCAGACAGGATTAAATAATAAGATTCATTAAATTCATACTTCATGCACCTATTTATAGTGGAGTCAATTTAATAGGCCACATTTGACAATTCATCAAAATTCAGCATCGCAACCTTGTAACGGTGCGCCGCGGTGGGCATCAAATTATATATTTTTCGTTTTGTTAGAACTGCAAAATTCCTTAATTTTTTTCAATTACTATTACATATTTATTGTAATAATGACAGATACAAGTAATTTTACGTTTTGCTTTCACCAATAAACCATTCTAAACATGATAAACAATTTCTGATCTAAAGAACTGACCGTCATTACCTTGTCATTACAATGTTGTGTCAGTTAATCCTTTTTCTTTTTAAACACTAGGCATGTTACTCTAAAAATCGAAAGCTGATAAGTAGAATCGAATGCAATGATTACTTGTGAAGAAATATCATCATAAAATTAATAACCACGTTGTGACAAAAAATTTACTGATTGCATTTTTTGCATTAGTATCGATCACCAATCATCCCCCAATAGTTATTTTGTAAATATATTAAATGAACAGATTTGACCTCTCTACAGTTTTATTATAAGTGTAGATCATGTACTTGTCTTATTTTGCTCCTTAAATTTACGAAAGAAAAAATAATAATGAGGCAGGGATTCACCTGAGGATTTTAAAAATTCACATTATCTTTCAAGTCCGTATCGATTCATTCGTTTTAATCGAACCTTTTTTAACAGGTCACCTCATTATGAATATAAAACTGTCAAACGTCAAATGTGACCTATTAAATTGACTCTACTATAGTTGTAGGTACAGTCACATTGCACCTTATCGCATTGTCAGGTGTCAGGGTCATTTTTTCATATTATATGAATGGTACTCAATTCGATAACAAAATACAATTTAAATTACATGGGGCTTACTTTTCGTGATTGGTGGTCCAACTGTATAATATTTTCCAAATGGCCCGGGTCCTGGTTGTTACGTGCTGAAAACAAATTAAAAGTAATTCTCATTCGAACCAAACAAACAACTGAACTTGCATAGAAGGTATATATTTTGTGAGTATGAATATCAACTTACATTTGTCACTCCTTTTCGATTTCCGAGGTGTGTTTACTGGCTGGGGCTCAACGTTCTGCTGTTCTCTGTTAGGTGATCCGTGGCTCTTATTAAACAGTTCAACCACTGGTCGCTCTTCCTGTCTGGACACCCAACCTGTTCCTGAATTATCATCGAATATTATTTAGTGTGTTCGGAAGAGAACTATAACCAACTGCGGTTAATGTCTAATTACTTCAGGTAGGTACCTACCAAAACTTCGAAGTGTTAGGTACACTTCGAGAAGTTTTGATGGTCCACTCAACAAAAATATAATAAGTATATTTTACGTTCATTATTTTTTCTGCCATCGGGCTACCGATGAAGTAGCTGTTGAAATCGAACTGACTCCATGCAGTAACACCCATACACAGGTACAACCTAGGAAGGAAACCTGAGCAACATGACCTAAAGATCGTCTTAGAGTGTTCTGTCCACTTCTTTCTTGAGTGGCAGGTTCGGTAGACGTCACCCCACCCCCGTCGTCGTCTCAGAACTGTTTCTACTCGTAGGTACTAGGGAACAGTTAGCATTAAGTACCCTTCACTCTCTGTCACGCTCAGAGTTCAGATATTTATTATTTAGCATTCACCAGCTCTGGGTCGATTGAAAAGATATTTTGACGGATTATCGAAAAAAACACTAAGTATCGAATGATATTCTAGGGCCAGTTCTTACCTGTCGATCCTTTCGGATTCTTGTTGGAAACAGGCCGCGCATTTGCAGCCGGTGAAGTCGTTGTATTTCGCCATGGGTCACCAGCTTCTTCAAACAAATATTTTAGGTAGACTACCTTCATAATAACTTTTCATGCGTAGAAGATTGAGTGTTTGGGGCGCCACCAAGACCTTCGGGCTAAGCCTACCGCATCTGCAAGCCTGTACTAGTAGTACACCTGCTGATTGATGGACGAGGCTCTGGTGCAGGCCTTTCTCTCGGCGTTATAAGTTTCAGACGCCACAAGTCAACCAAATAGTGGAGGATGATTAGAAGAATGGACTATAGTACTGGTACTCTTTTGGAAAAATAGATTTTCTTTTAGGTACATCAGGGCGCCTATCTCGATTGCTTCCAAGACTTTCACCACGTTGAGTTTTTATTTGGCTTATACGGCTAATTTGCGGAAGCGACTTCTGTCTAACCTTCCAATCTCGAGTGGTAAGCTATCACAAGAGCCACGTCCGTTAATCAGTAGGTGTACTGGCTTGAACCCAAAGGTCTTAGTGGGGTCCCAAACACCCACCGTGCTTTCTTCTCGTAGGTAGGTAGTTATTATCTTAAATTACAAATAGTGGAATGCGGCATCGAAAGAAAAATCATCTTAAAGCATAAATTCTTATGGGACTAGAATTCAAATTCATCCGTTCACATACAGTTCAGTTCAGGCTCGGGCTAGTTTTGAATCGTTATTTAGGGGAGATCCACGTATTTGAGGTGAAATGATTCCCCTTCGTTTTCAAAGGAACAACCAACGACAACTAAATACTCAATAACCTCGTTCCCAGCAAGTCCCATAGTTGTCGTAATGTTATGGCGGTGTGCCTTTCACTTTGCGTGATGTTACACAGATGATGGCTGTAGTTGGTTATGCTACAACTAATAGAAGTGAGTGAAGTAGGTACCGTAAAATCATACAACTATAATCCTGTAATACAACTTTGGTCCATTACAGTGCCTTAACATTTAGGTAAGTTTAATTTTTTATATAATATCTATTAAACAGTCCCATTTATTTTATACCTATATTCAAAGTTTATTAAATAACAAAGCACTATAAGATCTCATGATGTCCTAGTCTATTTTACGTGATGTTTGAAAATATACTTAGTTAATAATTGCGGAAAATGTTCATTAAGTACCTTTCTACTTACGTTAATTATTACTTACTAGCTGTTGCCCGCGGCTCCGCCCGCGTGAACGTCAATTTTCGCGTTTTTTTACTATATCGCCGGTTCTAATCAGCCGATTGTGATCAGACGTAAAAGTAATTGCTTAGAATAAAAAATTACCGTATGTTTGGTTGTAATTGGTTAAGTGGAACCGGAGATATGACCAAAAACGACTAAAAACGAAGCGCGGGCAAAGCCACGGTTATCAGCTTGTATAAAAAGTAGCCTATATGTTGCCCAGAACTATGAACTATAATCGTACCAAGTTTGATCAAAATCCCTCCAGTAGTTTTTGAACCTAGCGTGAACAAAAATTTAGTGCGGACAAACAGACACAGAGACACAGACAAAAATTCTAAAAATCATTGTTTGGCATCTATTCTATTACATTCATAAAGTCCCCTAATAATTTTTTTTCTCATATCTTCCATGTACAGACACCGATCATTTAAAATTCATGCACACACAATAAAGTGGAAAGAATCGTAGGTTACAATGGTACATAGATACCTACCTACTGCTTTTCGTAGCCAACCGTTTACTTAGCTAGTTTTTTTCATTGAACAACGCCGTTCAAAGTATTTTAGATGAGTTATTAGGGCAACTGAAATATTTAACTTTAGGGCTGATTTAAACTGCTCACTTCGACATGCATAAATTAGGTTAGACAGGTAAGGCAGAGCCAAAATCTCTTAAGAGATCTCCGCGCCGTTTGGCTACGATCTGTTTTTTATAATTAAGTACCTAGAAAGTCACTGGCGTCAATGCTATGCTATCGTCTTAATAATTAGTGAACAATAAATGTTGTGAATATTTGCATCAAAAAGCAATATAAGTCACTGTTATTCTACAAAGAATAACGGCATTTGCCAGTAGGTATACCTAATTTATTATACCTTCTTTAAGCGGCAGGTCTTTGGGCACATGCCTCTGTCGCCCCGTCTGGGTTTTGTTCTTATAACGGCTTACTGGTTTCCTGTAATTTATAACGAGTTTAATCTAGTTAAACACTACAAGTCGTAAAAATACAACGTAAACTTTTGTGTAGAACGTTGACATGTATCTGATTAATAACGAATGCTAAAAAAACGTTATTAGTCTAAGGCTAAAAATAAATATAAAATGCAGATTTTATAGCAAGAACGAATAGAACGTAACCCATTGTTTTGACGTTTTGAGCGATTGTCATTGAATAATATTTTATCCATTAGAAGTTCAATATTTATGCATATTATTTTCCATTGGTTTCTTGTTTCACAGTTATTATCAACTAGCTTCCACCAAGTTTACTTTTAGTGTGAAGCCAGCTTATAGCATGTTTTTTACATAAGAACTAACAACATTCAAATAGGTATGAGTCGTTAGATTACACGTTACGTTACGTTAGAATGCGTTGAAGAAATAAAGGTTTATTGCTCGTTCCCCGTCGTAGGTGATAGCGTGATAATATGTAGCCTATGTCTTGTATTGACCCGACTTCTTAGTAATATTCGTGCTAAATTTGAAGTAAATCCATGCAGTACTTTTTGAGTTTATCCCGGACATACAGACAAACAGAAAAACAGACAAAAAATTCAAAAACTATATTTTTGGGTTCGGTATCGATTGTACATCACACTCCTAGTATTCTTTTCAAAAAAATATTCAATGTAGTACAGTTTTCACTTTCCTATCATTTTATTATGTAGGTAGGTATAGATGTGGAAAAAAGAGAGGCTGTAAAATTCATGTCAGGTATATCACCAATTATTTGGGCCACCTTACACCCTGGCGTCTGAAGACCCTAGACGGCGTGCGGTTTTAGTCGGTAAGCGTCCGACATAACCTGCCCCGCAGCTTGCCGTAGGGTGGGTATCCGTGAAGAATTCCGCACGAAAAAAAAGGCACCAAAACCTCGTTTGTCAATCAGTAGGTATAACGGCTTGCAGGTAAGGTTGGCTAATGAGCTCCGAAGGTCGTGTTGGGCCCCAAAATATAAATTCGTTAACTAAACAACAGAAACATTACTTACATTTCGGGAGGGTGCTCATACTCCTCATTGCTGTTGCTGTAATTAGAATAATCATCATCTTGTCCGCAAGCTGCTTCCACTGGGCAGCTGGAGATCTTCGTATCGTGGCTACAGAAATCTACATGGAACACAAAGAATCCATTGACTTTATTTCATCAAAATACAATATAATGAGATAAAACTACATTTTTACATTATGTAGATACCGTAGCTAGAAAATGATTGTTCATCTATCATAGGTACACCATTTCAACTGAAAACATTTTCCAATAGGGTAGTTGACTGCGGGAGCAACAAGCCGAAACAAAAGCTTCAAGGTCCAAGCAAACTTCATCTGCAAGCCAAAACGGTAGGTACCTACACCTGTTGATTGACGGAACAAGCTTGTGATGATGGTGACGATGATGATAGATATCTGAATAGGCATGTGGGCTTTGAGCATACTCACTATCTCCGTCCGCTTGAGAGCGTTGTTGTCGAGTCAGTCGTTTTCTAATATTAGGCTTATTTTGATCGATGCTTGTTTCATTCTGTATTCATATTAAAATACTTGTTAACTCACTAGGAAAACATTTATTTATTTCTTAAGTTATTTATATAATCACGCCTATTAGTGGGAATGCGCGAGCCCCTCTTAAGTACTAAGGCCTTTGATGCCCAAGCCAAGATCACCTGCCACTAACGGATGAAACTGGCATAGGCTAACCTCCTGGGGTTGGGAGGTCAGACAGCAATCGATGCCGGCAAATTCGGTATACAGGTATATAGGTTCCAAAGTGCAAACTGGGATGCAACTGGGCGATCGGTATGAACCCGATCATAACTTATAAATTAGTGGCGATCGAAATAAAGTGGTCATGACAGTCGTGATCTTTTATTACGAAATTCTTTACTCCTAGACTTTACCAATCTTGCGGATCTGTTTAGATATTTATTTATTTATTTATTTATAATTATATAAAATACAAGTTTTTACATTATATTAGTACATTGTCCCGCAAAACCGTACATACGGTTTGTCTGCGGGATCAGAAAAATAACTAATTAATTATACACTAGGATTACAATATTACTTAACAAATAGGTAGTAGGTATTACGGTAAGGAGTTAAGGAGGTGTTGTTTTAATTTAGTCTTAAATATATTTTTTCTCTTTTCTATTCTAATAGTTTTAGGTAAGCTATTTAGTATGTAAGGAATTCTTTTTTTAAGCGTCCTATCCCCATACACATTATTGACCCTGGGTACTATAAATTTACCGGCTGTCATCGCTCGGGTGTTGTACCTGTTATCAACATGAGATTTAGTCGATGGATCCTCTTCTTGGCTACCATGATTGTTGATTGCAAGTAGGTATTTATGTTTCACACTAACCGGTAATATTTTACATACTTTAAACAACTTATAATAATCATTTTTATACTTATTCTTAATTTTTTTGTCTACTAATAATTTTATAAATCTAATTTGCATATTTTCTACTTTATCTATATATGTTTTAAAAGTAAGTCCATAACAGTCAAGCGCATAGTCCAATATCGACTCCACTAAACTACTATATAACAGCTTTAAGGTACCTCGGGGAACTTTGTAACTTAAGTGGTTAAATTTACATAAAATAACTCTAAGCTTGTTACATATAAAATCAATATGTTCCGACCAGGAAAAGTGCTCATCAATTTTCATTCCTAAATGAGTTACACACTTTACTCTCTCTATCGGTTTGCAGCCACAGTTCACAAGGCTATTGTGTAAACAATCATATGTGTGAGTAAAAAGTGGACAAGGTTCGTCTTTTAATGGTAAATAGGGAGAATGCACAATCAGTAGTTTTGTCTTATCAGAATTAAGCACTATACCGTTGTCATGTGACCACTTGACAACGGCATCCACGTCCTGCTGTACTAGTCGGCACGTCTCGGTCAAGTCAGTACCGGCGCGCAGCGCGCATAGGTCATCCGCGAACATATGTGCTGTACAATGCTGTAGTGTTCCGCATAAGCTATTTACATGCATTAAGTAGCACACAGGTCCACAACCAGAGCCCTGCGGGACGCCACACCGAACCACCCTGTTATCACTAAGCGTGCTCCCAACCCTTACTCGGTAGGAGCGCGAAGTAAGATAGTCTCCGAACCATTCATTCAGTGGCTTTGCCACTCCACATTCCTTTATTGCTTGCAATAGCGTATTGGTTTCTAAAGTATCAAACGCTTTTTTATAATCGAAAAATATGGCTATAACGAATTTTTTATCATTTATGTATGTATTTATCTCATCTGTAAAATTAGCAAGTAATGTGTTTGTACTTTTCCCTCTTTGGAAACCATGTTGTGATTTATGTAAAACACTGTTAGTTTGTAAGTAGTTTCCTAATTGGTCTATTATGCCCTTTTCTATAATTTTGTCAATACTAGATAATATAGATATTGGTCGATAGTTTGAGAATGACTTCCTATCGCCTTTTTTATAAATAGGACGTATTATAGCCTCTTTAAGTTGATTTGGAAATATATGCTGTTTAACAGATAAGTTAATCAATTGAGCTAGTACAGGGCTGATTTTATCACTTACTAATTTAATATCTGACATACGTATCCTGTCCCCACCGGGTGATTTGTTTGAGTTCATGTTATTAATTATTTTGCCTACTTGCTTGACGCTTATCGGTTGCCACCTCATGCATCTATCAATGTTTTTCACATAATCATCCCTATTTAACCATTTGACATCACATTCATGCTTAATCTGTTGAATTTCCTCATCAAAAGTAGCTGCAAATCGATTCGTTATGTATTTAGTATTTCCCTGCTTATTCATGTTATACAATATCTGATCATCTATATTCTGCTTATTTTTCCCCATCAAAGCATTTATTCTATCCCATATCTTTTTTATATTTTTATTACAATTAATTATACACTGCCTATCATAATCATTACTACGTTTAAATATCATTTTAGAACATTTATTCCTATACTTTGTATATTCCAATCTTTTCATCATATTTTTTGAATCATTGCACCATACCGTAAACAATCTATCTCGCTCTTTTATTATGTTTTTAAGATCTACCGTCACCCAGCATTTATTATTTCTAAGACTACTACGGACTGTTATAGTCTTATAACATTTGTTATAAATGTCTTCGAATATTTGACGAAGAGAATTGTACAATTCTATTGGGCATTGAATATTCATTAGTTTATTGAAATCGGTACTTAATAATCTTTCTCTGACCAAACGATTATCTAGCACACGGCAGCGAGATGTGGGTATTTTTATATTGCGATTCCGTTCGCCACGGGCGCAATCGTTAGACGAAGCGTGGTTCCACTGCACCGCAGCTGAAACTGGAAAGTGATCCGATATTTTCTGGTGTATTACTGCTGAATTTATCTGCGCTAAAGGTGCTCGTATACTAATATGATCTATGCATGATTCAACAACATTTCCACTAACAATTTCTTTACGGGTTATTTTATTGATGCATTTTATCAAACCAAATTCGGCTAATAAATTTTCGTATTCGATCACAAGTTTATCGTGACACTTAAAAAGATCTATGTTAATATCACCGCACAATATTAATTTGGTAGTTTTTGGTATACTTTCTAATACATTCCGTAATTCTCTCAAAAACTGTTTTGTTTTGTCTTTTTTCCTTATTTTCGGAGGCTTATAAATGGATAATAAATATATTGGATCACCTCCATCCTCACCAAGCACAATGGAAACACACTCCGCCGCTTGCATATTATGCGTAGGCACAGTATCGTTCACGCGTGCAGTCCGAGTATGTCGTGTGTAAACAAGCACTCCTCCCCCGGATCGTTTAGTGCGAGTAAAGCTGTGTACCTTAAATCCCTCAATTTCATACAAGTTCAATTCCAAATAATTTACGTTCGCCTCAGTTATCACTAATACATCGAATTCTTTTAAATTATTATCTAACATAACAATTAGTTGTAGAAAATATTTTCTTAATGATCTAATGTTTAAATGTAATATGCAGAAGTCATGTTGAGTTTTAAGTGACGTTAACCATTCACTTAAGCTGCTTACCTCCGTTGTGTTGACTGTGTCATCGGAGATAGATACGATATTTTCTATATCCGTGAATAGTAATCTATATATTTTTAAAACACTTGTTTACAATGACATTCTTAAGTATTAAAGGAAAAAGTAAACTATTTTTTAGCTTTAAGTAAGTCGTTAATATCACCCAGCGATCGCAGCCATATTGATTTGTCACCTTCACTTTTCTTTATTAAAATTTTTCCGTTTATCACCCAAATGTACTTATATACGGCGTGCAATTGTTTCTTGGCATTCCACAGTAGGGTCCGAGTTGCTTTGGTTAAATCCTCGTTGATATAAACTTTACTTGTACTTGCGCCGCCTGTTATTTTATCGCTTGTTATTTGTGATATCTTACTACGTTGCGATAGCCATGCATTACGAGACTCATTTCCTGAGGTTCTAAATCCTACGATTATGGAGGGAGGTTTCGCCCCTTGTTTTCGTGGATGGCTTCGCCTCACCCATTCTACTTCATCACAACTTACATTTAGTGTCTTACTAATATTATTAACAACATTTTTAACATTTTCTTCAGGTAGTTGTTCGATTCCTACTATCTCAATATTGAGATTACGCGTAGATTGCTCGTATTCCTGAAGTCTTTGTTCTAGCGCAGTATTACATTTCTCCATATATATACATTTATTATTTATATTTTCTACCGTCTTTTCTAACTTCATGATTTTATCTTTCGACTTCTCATGCTCGGCTAGTAGAAAATCATATTTTTCAGAAAGTAAGCACATACTATCATTTATGGACTCCAGCTGTTTTTTGAGGCCAGGTATCACACGAACGTTCTTCTGTATCTCTTTGAGTATTTTGTCCGGCTGCTGTTGACAGTCCTCTTCCTGCTCCTCACTCTCGGTCTCGTCATCCTCGCAGTTATTACAGTGAATACGAATTTTACCTGCCTTTAACTCCGCAGCTAATCCTTTTACGCAACTTCTATGAAAGGTTCCCTGACATTGGCCTTGGCATATAAAATGTGATCCTTTTTTTGATAACACCTTTCTACACTTTTGGCATTCCATTTTCCGGGACAAATTGCGTAACTAAATGAATAATCACGTAATTTATTTTATTCTTATGAAGCGCGCGCGATACGTGCGTTGCGGGCGGGTACTTTCGTATGTTAACCCATATAGAAGTAGATTTCTACTACTACATTTCATGGAATAAAACATTAAGTATCAGGTATCAGGCATCAGGTAAGAGGAATGAATTTTATTTTGACTGGTGGAATCCAGCCAACCCAGTTTGTAGCTTTACGTACCTTTGTGGTCACCGCTCGGTCATAACGTGGTTGGTTGAAGGCCTTGTTGTAACCACGCACTTGACCAATCATGCGATGCTGTTCAACCGTCGCCGGGTCCAAGTACCCGCGCGTAGGATTCGGCGGTACCTCAAACCTACGCATTCGAGCCGCTTGTTGTGATACCTCTGTAATCAGCAAAGCTACTACAGTTTTCCTTTATCTAAAAAAGAACTAAATACGACTTTATTAAGCACTGGTAGGTATTATGGGGCTATCAACACTTTCGGAGACCTAAGTACTTCGACTGCCATCTGGTACCTACAGTTACTGATCAACGGAAGAGACTCTGATGCTGGCTTTACTCTTGGGCTCGGATTGTGTTCCTCCTTAATATATTTTTTTAATTCTTCTACCCATCATGTAAGTAGGTATTTGAGTTGTTTGTTTAATCGATTGACATGGCTTATCTCAGGAACTACAGGTTCGAATTTGTGTTAGGTAGCCTATTTATCGAGGAACGCTATATTATTAAGCTATAATTATATTATCACGCTACTACCCAAGTGACCGCAGCAGTGATCATATAATGTTTCACAATTCACTATATTTTACTAGTCAAGCCGTATTGCGGTTGTTATGGAAAATTAAGTAAGCTGCCATTTTACTTATAGCGGCGGCCATCTTGGATTTACAATGATAGAGAATAGATTATCTTGTATTGTCACCAGAACTAAAGCTACGTGCCAAATATCAGAACAATCCGTCCACAGGAACAGCGTAAATGTCCAATTACTAGATTTGAGCCAAACAAACAGGTCAAGTTAAATAAAAGCGTTTAATAATAATTAACAATGATCATTCTACGAGAACGGTCATTTTAGGATAGTAGCCATTTTCGACTTATCGTAGGTAGGCGTCTCCATCGCCTACCTACGATAAGTCAGTCAGTACAGTATGCGATTGTTCCTAGAACTTACTTGCAATGAGCATACAAATAGGCATGTATCACCTACCTAGTATCTCTAAGTAATTTTAAATCCAACAAACCAATAAACATGTCATTCGCACTACGAGTAAAGTCGCCCCGTACTCGTACGCCGCCATTATGCGGTGCTAGGTAGGTACCTACATAAATAGTGGTTGGTACTTTAATGAAACAAATTCAAAAATCTTCGCAACAATTACAATCTAGAGGCCTAAGTTATTAACTGTAAGCCTAAAATGACGATATTCGACGTTTTCCTACCGGAGCAAAATAAATCTTTTGAAGCCTCCTTAGAAAAGTTTACCTTCACACTGTATAGATGGCGATATACCGTTTTTTTGACCCGCGTTATAGTTTGGTTACCAGACACTACTATATTAGTGCTCCTGAAATATTTCCTAATTGAGAGGCTATTGCGCCGTAATGGCCGGATAGCTGCATTGGTGTACCGTGCGCTTCATAGTCATGAGGTGCTGCAGCCTGCTGCTGAGTACCTAATCAACGCAGTTGTCATTGGCTATTACTGCGCAATAGTCTCTTGATAAGAAAAAAAAAAACAATTTAATAATAATGTAATGTAATGTGAGATAGAATTGAAGATTGAACTGAACTGAACGTCGCGTCGTCGCCACGTCACGTCGCTCGCTGATCGAGTTACCCGTATATTTGTATTATCTATGGTTGTGACACATAACATAAATTGGTATCGTGGAAACTCGTTCAACGTGCAGCTTGGTGACGGTCCAGCAGGTGTAATTGTAGGTTTATACAACTGTATAATCTTATTAATCCATAATCTATAATCCATCTATAATAATATACAAATTAATACAACAATTACTACTAGGAGTACTAGGGAATTCTAGAATCATGAGTGTTTGTTTACCTACGTTAGGTAGTTCTTTCATCTCAACTCCAAAGTTTAATTATTATACAAGCAGGACGTCGGTTTTTGTACTTATATTAAATGTCTGACTAATCTCCGGTTCATGGAGAAATTGATGTATTCTCACTATTCTCCAAGCACCGGTTCTACTCAACCGATGTGATCAAAGTTCAAAGTTGCGTAAGGTTTAGTTCTATTTTGGTGTAATTGATAAATTCGATTGACAAAATTGATAACACTAACAATTATTTCAAAAAACTTCAGGTGAAACCACAGGTGAAACACAAGCAACAAAATAGGAAACATTACTTAATTCGTAAATCGTGATCTACTAGGTAACTTACTGAGATATTTTGCGATACTTACTTTTCTTCGGACATGTCCGCACGGATATGCAAGGAAATTTTTCAGTTGTCTGGGACTGATCCAATAACTTGGTCATGCTTCAAACAATATTTAACATTTTTTAATTTTAATGTTGACATAAAATCTATTATGATTAGATACATTAGTGCCTGTTCCCGGACGACGATGGTGGAGAGGTGAAAGTTTATATGGGAAACTTGGCAATTTTGAAGGAAGAAGACAAGTATGAAATTCAATTTAATTTCATATTTTAATTTTAACTACTTAAGACGAAATTTCGTAACTACCTATATTTCAGCTGATCTCTGGATAGTAGGTATAGATTCACAATTTCGTACCTATACAGGGTGAATTTTTCAAAAGGGATTGGATGGCCAAATCCGAAACTATAAGGAATAGCGAAAAATGGTCAAAGGAGTCACGAGCCCGATTTTGATGAAACTTGAAACCTCATCATTAGATTTTTGAAAAACCAATAAACCTAGCTGAGAATCGAACCCGTTGATTTTGAAAAAAAAAACACACCCTTTATTATTACACCATACGATAGTGTCGCTGTTAAGGAACAAATTCTGCGAAGTAATGATATACGGCAAATTTAAGGAAAATTTGGAATTTAATAAAATTCATGTTTCGTGTACCTATTTGTTTCGTTCAAAATCCCAGAAAAGATCGTAACTAGGTATTCCGTGTTTTAAATTTTATATTCAGAATGATTATAATGATTGATGTTTCTTTTTTAAACAAGATGGAGCTCCAGCCCATAATAGCCGTAAAAGAGATTTTGATTCAGCAGTTTGACGACATTTTTATTGTAAGGCATGGTCCTGTGCCTTGGCCAGCGAGATCCCTGGATCTTACTCCCTTAGATTACTTTCTCTGGGGGTATGTCAAAAACGAAATTTACAAAGACACATATGATACAGAGATACAGTCGATGACTTGAAACGTAACGTTCTTTGGAGAATATTCTAAACGGAATCAATAACATTCTAATATTGAATGCAGTACGATTATGTATTGAACACAATGGTCTACATTTTGAACGATTAATGAGTAATGTAAGAAAAATAAAATGTATTTTGTTAAAGATGAGCTCTTTCCTTTAGTTTGCGGTATATCATTACTTCCCAGAATAAGATCCTTAATAGCAACACTATCGTATGGTGTATTAATATAGGGTGTGTTTTTTTTTTCAAAATCAACAGGTTCGATTCCTAGCTAGGATTATTGGTTTTTCAAAAATCTAATGATGAGGTTTTAAGTTTCATCAAAATCGGGCTCGTGACTCCTTTGAGCATTTTTCGCTATTCCTTATAGTTTCGGATTTGGCCATCCAAGCCCTTTTGAAAAATTCACCCTGTATATAAGTGGCGCTGTAGGTAACCGGGCTATAAAATTTTAGTGACGAGACTTTTAATGTTTCAATGAGTGGGTACCTAGCTTTTTTTCGTGCTGAATTCCCCGCGGATACCAACACGGTCGGCCTTAGGAGATGGTTATGTCAGATTCAAACCGACTAAAACCGACCATCTCAGATCGCCCGGGGTGTAAGGTACGCGTGAAGAGCCTCCGAGCAGCCCTCTAGAGGGCCTCGGCCGGCGTTTGCAGCAGGCGGCAGTCTGCCCTGCGAGTAAGAGGTGCTGCCATTTCCGTTGCACCGTGTGGATTTTCCATTCCAACCCACTCAATGGGTGGGTCCCTGGATAGTTTATATTCAAATTTTGAACTAAGTTCTCACAATTTGCATTGTCACTTGAGTGCCTGAGTTACCCATCTAACAGAATCAGCAAATTAATCGTAGGTATTTTTTAAGAAAACCGTGTATGGTGCAGATCACTCGTTCAAGAAATTACAATGTTAGGCATTATGACTATTAATTTGAAAAACTGGTATTAATGTACCTTCGTTTTTTAATTTTCTTCTTTCTTTTTAAAGATTGAATTAAATTTATCTTTTCTTGAAGTTCATCGCATCGCGCTTCAGCTCCTGCAAACTGGTCATCCACCTCCTTAATGGACGCTACTACAAAAATAGAACAAACTTACATTATTATTTAGGGCCTATTCATAAAAATTACGCGTAGGTCTCAGACTAGAAGAATAGTCTGAGGCGTAGGTAGGCTTAAACGGTTCATAATGTTCGTATACCTATCGAAATTCAAATCTTCTGTAGTACTTGTTACTTCGTACATGTGTGTGTCAGCGGCTGAACGATTTGATGTAATTTCGTACTGTACCTAAATGTTTTTGAATAGGTAGGTCCTTGAATGGTTTAGATTTACGGTGTTGTAGGATTTTACCGTGCACAGCCGGAACTGATCAGCTGATTTATATTATTATTAATATCAGATATTCGGGACTAAGCCATTCTCACTCGCAACTCGGTACACCTGCTAATTGACTAGCCAGGCTTTGGCGCGATCTTCCTTCTTGGAGGAAGAAGGTCAGACTGCAGTGGCTCCCGTTAAAGTCGTATAAATCAAATCCAAAGATCCAAGATAAGCGGTCTCCAAGCTTCGAAGTAAAAGCCTCGGATGCAACTAGTAACCACGGCAAGATAATGATGAATGTTTATTATAATAGAATAACGCACCGTTCAAGTCCAGTTTTCGTTCCGAACGTGTGCCATCTAACACGACACCAGCCAGGCTGCTGGAGCTCCTATGACGCTTATCTGTAAGTAGACAACATTGTTTCTGAACTTGTTTAGGTAAATATCGAACGTTGGGATTTACAGGATAAAATAATTATGATTAACTAGATTATTAAACCACTACAAAACATTATGTTAAGTGATAAATATATTATATTATAATATGCCCTGCACCTTCCTACGTGACATAGGTCCTATACTTCGTAGCACCCATTTAGCTCCTACACCCGTGTAATTTTTAGTTTTAAACAAATAGGCCTAGGTATATGAAAATCTGGCCGACGATCTCCTGGGCAGTAGCGTAATGATATGATATATACGAGTAGCATAGGTAGGTAGGTATAACCTTCTTCGTTATATGGGCTATCCAACACAAAAGAAATTGAATACAGGCAGTGGAGGTGTGCAACGTAAAAATCTTTTCTTTCTTCAGTGGTTCCTGAGATTAACGCAATCAAACAAACAAACAAGCTTTATAAAGGTACTTATTAGTAATAAGTCTGGATTTCACCAGTAAACATCCGTACCTATACCTACCTAAATTGAAATTTTACGATTTAGGTAGGTTCTTAGTGTTAATGCAATTTTCATTGAGTAAAACTTGATAACAAATGGAGTTATGTCCCAGATTAGAGTAAGTAGGACCCTAAACTTACTAAGATACCGTGTGTTGGTACCTACATTATTAGTATGTGCACAGTAGGTAATGAGAACCGAGTGAGTAATTTTTATCACCACCGATGAAGTTACGGTTACCTACCGTTTAGTGGTAATACCTACTGATAATGCTCACTGTAAATAAAATTGTTTCAAGCGCAGTAGAGGTAGGGACCTAAGTCGGCATAATTTCGGCATTCGACTTGATCACAGCTCCTGTCATTGATGAAATTCCACTAATAAGTCATGGAAGCATTTCGTACCTTTAGGTATTTTATAAACGTCGCCCATTTTAACTTGAAATTTTCAGAAGCACTCTAAAGTTCGATGCTAATTTGTAAATAAATCGAATGGCTGAATAACAATACCTATAAAGGTATAAAAAGGATGATACAATAGTAAAAGAAAATCATAACGTCAAACTTGTCAAAATAATAACACCTTGAACAAGAAAGCATCAGAATTTGGCATTTCACCTCGTTTTTAATGAAAATCTATGTGCAGATGCTATATAATTCTATAACTGGCGACGACAGCGAATTATATCCAAAGAGAATTTAATAAAGCTTAGGTAGGTAAGTATCTATACATATAATAAATCTGTAACTGATCGGTGTCTGTAGGTACATGGAAGATATATGAGAGAAAAAAATATTAGGGGACTTTATGAATGTAATAGATGCCAAAACAATGATTTTTAGAATTTTTGTCTGTTTGTCTGTTTGTCTGTGTCTCTGTGCCTCTGTTTGTCCGCACCAAATTTTTGTTCACGCTAAAATCAAAAACTACTGGAGGGATTTTGATCAAACTTGGTACGATTATGGTTCACAGTTCTGGGCAACATATAGGCTACTTTTTATACAAGCTGATACCCGTGGCTTCGCCCGCGCTTCCTTTTTAGGTCGTTTTCGGTCATATCTCCGGTTCTACTTAACCAATTACAACCAAACATACGGTAAATTTTTAGTCTAAGCAAGACCTTTCTAATAAAAATACCGCATCAAAATCCGTTTGGTATTTTCGATGGAATCGACGTCCACGCGGGCGGAGCCGCGGGCAACAGCTAGTATCTAAATAAAATCAAAGACACATAGACCTTGCGAAGGAACGTCTCGCCATGATAAATGAAATGATTTAGATTTAGAATGAAACTTCTCCATATACCTACCTACATACCTACTACCTAATATTTTGGAAAAGATAGATCTACTCCACGGAACAAAGAAAAATCCTTAGGACTAGAAATCGTATGGGGGCGTGTTTGTGTCGCCAAAAACCTAAGTGTAATTGCATTTACCTCACACATATACACTTGTGTAGGTATGTGCATGCATGACGCAGGCTAAAATATAAAGAAATACTTTCTTCTAATCAAAAAATAAGTTTATGCGATTGATTTTAAGGTTTCTTTTCCTATAAGTTTTCACGAAATATTTACTTCAATATTCTAGAAGTTTCTATACTTTCTATACCCAATTCAGGATGCTAAACACAGAACAAAGAAAACTCCATGTTCTGTGATCTACTCGTAGGTACCTAATCTAAAGATATTTATACCACCATCTTCTTGGTCCGAGTCCAAACCAACCTCAACTGTGAGCCGGTTGGAGCCGGTGCTAACGAAAGAGGATCTGACGCAGGCTTTCCTTTAAGCCATATTGCCGGTATTGCAGCCTGAGCCACCGGTGGTATTGCAGCAGGCGGTGTCGGGGCGGGCCGGGCCGGTCAATTTAATGGCGAACGATAGCGTAAACAGAATCCCATACCTGCGGCGCTGTTTTCCCCTTCTTGTGCGTTGGTAGTAAGTATAGGATACCCTTTGCTTTGCGCTATCGTTCGCCGTGAAATTGACCAGCCCGCCCCGTCTGCAGTTTTTGTCACTATTATGATAATCAACTGTTGCCCGCGACTGCACCCGCGCAACAATGTTTTCCCGTTCAACCGAAAGCTTTCACATGGGTACCTACTTTCATATTAATTATAATATTAGATCGGATTGATTTTCTTAGGTGAGTATAATCAGATGATAAGGTATATACTTTGACGCTCACTATATCTATTAAGATCATAATAATTCAATTATATAGGTAGGTACGGATAGTGTCGGCGTTTCTTGGTGGTCATATTGGCATGTCATACTGATATGACCAGTGAGAATCGCTTGTATTGGTGGTTATACTTGTCATTGTCCCTGTCATACTAATATGACCAGTGAAAATCGCTTGTACTGGTAGTCATATTATTTTTTTAAAACATCCTATTATACTTTATTTAACCCTTACAAAGGCAGATGCTATATAGGTAAAGACCACATAATTAAAATGAATTTACTGAAAAACCCTTCTAATTTTTAAGCTGAAATAAATATTATTTTATTAATAGAATGTTTATTTTTTATTTCGTATCTTTATTTTATTTTTCTGTTTATGATTTTGTGTTAAATAATGTATCAACATATTATGTGGTAAATATTGCACTCTGCCCGTCAAAGAGTAGCAAGCTACTGTAACAGTAACAAGCTACATATCTACAGGGGAAGAGAAAACTATTATATTTAGAGGGACAATGACAAGTATGACCACCAGTACAAGCAATTCTCACTGGTCATATTAGTATGACAAGGACAATGCCAAGTATGACCATCAATACAAGCGATTCTCACTGGTCATATCAGTATGACCACCAAGAAACGCCGGATAATGTGATCGTCGGAGAATTTTGAATGTAGATAGATACCTACCGTATACCATGTCCTATTTTGATATGTTAGACCTGAAACTATTACCTATCAGTTTCATCTATCTAGGCACCTTTTAACAAAGAGAATACAAATACTACGTAGGACCTTATAATTCGTAGTTTCTGGAGCCACGTAAGATGATGAACCTGGACTGGACCGAATTTTTATCCCTTTAGTATGGCTGACAGCGGTAACCGATGGCGTGCTTCACTGTGTAAGCAGTAAAGATTTTGCTTTTCAATATAAGCTAAGCGCGCACTGCATTATTAAGGCCTCATAGGTTAATTTCTGGTGGTAGACACTTTAATCTCCTATTTACATTGACGAAGTCGCTGCCAAGTAGCAGACAATACTACAATACTCGTCTCCTTTCAGGGGTTTAGAGGCCATCTTAAAACCGTAGATGGCCCATGTTCATCCGTGGTGCGAGGTACAGGCCTTAATGGCCAATGGAGGTGGTATCCATGGGAATATCCGCACGAAATAAAATGGTACCAGACAAACCTTGATGACAGGTTACGCTTAAATAAAACTTGATGTCAATCTCATTATATATTTATTCCATATACACCTATAACTACATCTTGACACAAAGAACATAAATGCACTGATAATGCATAATCATACAAAATAATCATCGCTCTTGTAACAAAGTAAGGTAACAAAGAACGTAAATAAATATGAATTCAGAAATATGTTACCTGTTCCAATGCGTAAAAAAGTACACAATAGCTTATATATACATAAAATGTAGTTATAATTTTGAGTACATGTATATTTGCTATAAGTGCATATAGTTAGCCCCTAAGTCTATCATGAACGTTTTATAATATTATTTTTTATCGTTAATTGCACCCATTTTAATAGTATCTGTTTGGACAATGTCCATATTTTGTTCAGAGTATTAAAATTGTATAAAACCGACATTATATAATGAGTGTACTAAATTTGTTAGAATATTAGCTTGTGTTACACACTTGGTACAATGTGTGCAAAGTGATAACACAAGCGTGTATGCAACACGATGTACACACATTATTACGCGACGTTTTTGGATTACAAACACTCGTATTACGTTATTAGGAGCAAATTCATTGTTTCGCTGACGATCTTTACGACATTAAAAATGTTTCTAGTGTTGGATAAATGCAAAAATATTACATGGAATGAAGTTTAATAAATATCAGTTCAATCTCACGTGACTAAATGCTGAAGTAGAATCTATGTGAGACAGCCCATCGCCAAATTATGCGCCGGTTTTGTACTTTAGACTATCGTCCATCAAATAACCTGCATTACACCGTAGATTCAGCGATCCCTATCGAACCCAAGACTCGATGTCAAGAATAAATCAAATTCGTACTCCATTTATTAAATAAAGACATAATTTATAAATAAGTCAATTAAAGCTAACATTTTACGTGATGTATTGGTAGCAAAGTAACTAATCTCAATAAATAAACATACGAATTCCGATTCTATTAAATATTGGCAACATTTGTGCGGTGATCACCTGGATGTGTTTTCCGTTGCCTGAACATGAGTGAATAGACAAATAACAAGATCTTGTGAGCCTAATGATGCAACAGGTACCTACATTATGCCGACTCAAAATAATAATTCCATGAATCGGTCCTTCAGACCTCATCTTGTAGGTAAACCGTCATCTCTATTTATAGTGTAAATTGAAATGAAAAAAAAAAACATGGGTTTGTATAAAACCTTATTGTTGAAAGATAATCTTGAAGACAAATCCGCAGCATAATTTATATAGAAAATATTAAATTATACTCTGTATAAACATCATTCAGTATGTATCGTTTCGTCGTTCGAATTCACGAGGTTCTCTACTAGAAATTGCCGATATTTGAAATATTATGCTAATTATAGTCCATTTGAATTATAAATCCTGAAACATTAATTATATTGAAACTTATATTTTAAATTATACAGAACACATCGAAATAATATATTAACACACAGACACGGACGGCTGCCCATCAGGACAGGCGTTGCATTAATTAAAATACGTTGTTTTCATGAAAGCCAGTATGTTACCAAGTAATACTTATAAAAATACATAGTTCGCACTGTGCTCAGCAAATGTTGTGCATGAAGTTGCTTCACCGATACCAGCTGACACAGCTTAAGCAAATTCGTTATCCGATCATTCCATTAACCATACAAATACCAAGGTTAAGGTTAGTTTGTTTTTAAATCAGTCATAAGTGAATGGTCTTTTTATATAAAACAATATACATATATATTCATATATTTGCCAGCGAACTCGCACGCCTCTTCTCAAGTTTAATATCCCCCATAAACAGTCAGATAAATGGCGATGCCAATTCCACCGTGACATGTGAATTAATTACAATACTTGAAAACGCGGCTTTAATACCAATATTATGAAATAATTGATTTCTATGCCAATTTAACCAAAACATGGGAATTAATTACAATACTTTAGAAATCAACTTTACCCCAAAATTATTAATTTAAATAATTGATTGCAATGCCACCATGACATGGGAATTAATTAGAATACTTTATTTATAACTCCCATTTTACCACAAATATTAAATAATTATTGCAACTTTTTTAGAAATTCTTAATTACATGATATTGCTGCTAATTCTGTTGTTACATCTCTAAACTTAAAATTCTCTAAAATTTTCTAATTTCATCTGTTTCTTTCATTATCAGATAGAAAAGGACAGATGATTTTATTTAAGTTAAGACCTGTCAAATTAAGACAGCGCCTTGTTGGTGCGTAGCACGGAATAAAGAATACCTACTACAATGGAAGTGTGATACTACTTATTCATAAGGGGAACCGCTGTCGCCAAACTCACACATACAACCAGTTAAACATTGCATATCTTCCATACCAAATTAGCCTAAATTATGCATACTGCAAAACGAAAATACACCTTACTAGTTCGTGTCAGAGATTTCTTTGCTATAGATAAAAAAATATTTACGGCGTTTCGTATTTTGAATCAAACAAACTTTGACTTAAGAAAAACTTCAGATAATCTCTCTCTCTCGCTCTATCTCACTATGCAAGCCTTGCGAAACAACGCATACAAGTGACACGCGTGCCACGCCCACTTACCACTTCTGCTTACTTCTCTTTTCTGTGGTGCGTAGTAAGTTAAGTCGCATGTTCGTAGATGTCGACTAAAATTAAAGGGTACCGTCAAGGCGCTGACTTAATTTGACAGGTGTTAACTAAAATAAATCATCTTTCCTTTTCTATCTGATAATGAAAGAAACAGATGCAATTAGAAATTTTTACAGAATTTTAAGTTTAGTAATTTTCAGCATTATACATTAATCAATAGGTCACTTTTTGCTAACTTTCGAATTAGAAGCATAAATGAAAGCCTCAGCTTTTAGAGAATCCATATAAGGTTCCAATATCTATCTAAGTTATCGTACTTAAAATACGGACATGGCTCCCAAAGAGTATTAATAATTATGGAAAAGAACGCATAATGACAATAGGTACCAATGACTTAATCATTATAAATAAAAATTAAATTGATTATTACTTGTTCGAGGGTAGGTTTCGTTATTAATAATATTATATGGTAAAATACTAAAATGTCGCGTGTGTGGCCGTGTATGGTTTCAGCTCACGTCGCGCGGTGGTTAGCGAGGCTCTTGCCCCTCGACAGATTACAAAAGCACGCATTTCTTTTTCCTGGCGGGTTCTGGAGGCTCCAGAGCTGCTAATATGGCCTCGTCGAACACGTTCTTCAGTCCTTTCTGGAAATACATGCAAATTTAAACAAACATTATAATTGGTGCAGCGGTTGCATGTGTGGCTTTATACGAGATGTCAGCTTCGATGGCCGTGTCGGATAAACCGTAGGCGGACTAAAGTATAAAGCATCAATGGACCGAAGTTTCATGTAATTGGTAATAGATAACGCTACGTCTTTCACGCGGGCCTAGAGTTTTTTTTATATACCACTTAGGTAGCAGACAAGCACACGGTCCACACTGATGGAAAGCGGTTACCATGGCCTATGGACGCGTGCAACACCAGGGGCGTCACACTCGCGCTGCCGACCCTGCAAAAACCTTCTAATGCCCTTCTTAAAGAACCCCATATTGTAGCCGTTTGCTTGGTTTCATGGTTTTCTTATTAATAAATTCTCAATAGCAACATCAAATACGGCAACTGAGGGGTAGACGCAATAGTTCCTCCCCTACATTACCCTACATTATTACTCACTATTAAAAAACCTAAGTCGTTAGCTAGTCCGAATAATTTTCTACATGATATAATTATATTATTATTGCCTTGGATGAGCCATTTGTAAACAATAAATGTCCACAAAATAATGTTTATAATCCCACAGTATCAATTATTCAAACATGAAATGAGACACAATTGTGTTTAATATCAATATGACACTTAATACTGTTTTATGCATTGTTACAGGTATAACAACATAATAGGTCTTACTAATGTTATTGAAAAGACACGATGTTTTTGGTTTCCTACTATACACAATGTTTATACTATATACACAATGTTTAACGAAAACTGAACTGAACTAGTTTAACTGGACTAAAATGTAACAAATGTTTCCTACCGTCGCACGAAAAGCTTCTAAAGCCCAATATGATGTGTGCGCGTGTGTGTGTGCGTGTGCGTGTGTGTGGTGTGTGTGTGTGGGTTGTGCTAAAGGATACGTCGCTCGTATTCACAATTTATGTGCCCAAATGCCTCTTTAGCCGAACACTATAGTATGTATTATTATTTGTTTCGACGTGAATACATCCTTAAACATGTCTATTCCAAAAAACTAGATGATCAAAATCGTAGGATCAACTACAACCAAATATGCTCGATATATCTAAATATATTCAAAAGAAAATAAAAAAGGTCAAAAGCAGATAGGTAACAAAAAAAAGAGAACAAACCTGCGTAAGGGCTGAGCACTCTACGTATTTGACAGCCTTCAGTTCCTTTGCGAGTTTCTCGCCCTGTTCTGGTGATACTGGTTTTTGCTTTATCTTGGCTAGTTTCTCCAGTGTCGCGGAATCATCCCGCAAATCCACCTGAGTGCCAACTAGCAGGAACGGCGTTTTTTGTTGATGATGAGTTATTTCTGGCACCCACTGAAAGGTTAAGAACAATAATATATGTTACATAGTGAATTGAAACATCATATTTTAGTTAACTGCTTTTTCAACTAAGTACAATAGTGTGTGTACTTTATAAAGGACACAAAACGTTTTAAAAGGATCTGCAACGTGTGAGTGAATGCCCATGGTATTACGGGTGTTTATTATAGGTTACGTTTACTACAACTGATTACAGAACGAACTCCTCTGACGAATAGTGGTGAATTGAGCAATTTCAAAACGTAGTAAGGGCATGAGACAAATTTTATCGTTATCGATTTATTTATCTTTTATTTTGTGTATTATTCCTCACAGGCATCCCATACTAGGTTTTTAAATTGTATAGCCAAGTCGTATGTGTGCTTGCTAACTTTTTTATTTTATTTAAATATTAAATGATTAACACTTGATAGTTACTTATGGGCTATGAACATCTGCAACTGATAAAAGGGGAGAAAAGTGCTAAAAGCATTGTATGTTGTATGACCGTTCTAAAATTTTTTTTTTTTTAATAATATATATCACTTCATTTAATTTGAAATGAATTACTAGGAGGGCTATTTAATAAGGAAGTGCTAATGGGTTTATGTCACAGAACATTATTATATACCTATAGAGATGAAATGCATCCAGTTCGCGCAAGTCGACTAGGTAGGTATAAAATCAAAATGATTTTTACAGCGCAAGTTTATCGCTATATGACCGTATTTTTATCAAGCTTACGGCTTATGCAGTAGATATCTGCAAGAACAAGTAAAATCAGCATATTTTTATCCAAATCAAGGAAATTATTCAAAATTCATCACTTTTATCATTACCAAAGCTCTGGTCAACTAAATACTTGGCGTACTATTTATATTAAATTTCAGCGCGCACGCGTGTATTGTATCTGTGATATAATGTCAAGCACTCCATGTAATTTGTTTAAAACGATTTGTTGGAGCATGTAGGTGTTTTTATGTTTTACAAAATAAATTATTAAAAAATAAAAAACCTGACTGTTGTTGAAAAGACACAAGTTTGATAGCAGGCGGTACCCATTATTTCTCTTATGGTTTATTATTTGTGAATGGGTACTACAAAGTATAATTTTATTTTATACTTTGTAGTTACGACATATAATCACTATATTTTTGAAATCGCCTCTTAATTCCTTTCATTTCGATACGTTTGGGTAATTTTTTTGGCAACGTACATTTTACAAGGCTATTGCTCCTGAATTTGTCATCACATCTAAATATTAGTCTGTGATACAAATATTGGTACTGACGGTTATTTTGGATATAAGTAGGTAGGTATTATATTGTGGATGGATTAGTTTTGTATGACACTGTGACTCGAATAAATTGACACTAATGGCATATCTCTAGGATTAGATATCTATGCCTTATTCTTTACGCGTTGATGAACAACGATATCAGATATCTAGAGATATAATCCAAGATCTTTAGATAGCAGACATCTTTTATTATCAGTGGAAATTAATACATTCCTTTTTTGTTTTGTATGCTAACGGATGTATGTCTTGAAAAGGTAGGCAGAGGTGTAGATTACCCATACACACCCATTTTTTCGCCAGATATCTTTGTAGTCCTATATAACGGGGATAACAATAGTGAGCTTTTTATAGACGTCGAAAAACATAGTAGGCGAAATGTGTTCGTTACTATAACTCCGTCTAACCCTCTAAGAATATACAGGGACGAGTGAAGATATAACTTATTTAATCTATTACTCTTACTTGCATGGGTACAATAACAAAAGTAGAAGTTTAAAATGTTATACACCATGATTGTAGCAAGAGGAAAAATGTTGTTTCTGTCGACTCCTTCATTAGGGAAGAAGCGTGACTGTGTGTATGTTTATAACCCATTTAAACAGTAAAATATACCTACGCAACACTTACTTTTTCCTTGACGTTTTCAAATGAGCTGGGGCTTACTACGCTGAAGCAAACAAGGAAAACATCAGTTTGTGGATAACTGAGCGGCCGCAGCCTGTCATAATCTTCCTGACCTGTCGACGACAAATGTAATTATTAGATTGCGTTTCTATGAACAGGTCGGAGATAGGACGTTCAAGAATCGATCAATCGAAATGGCTGTAATGTCGGTATACAGGATCTTCTTAATACATTCTAAACTATTACTACATTTAACTTGCCGCTCTTCAATAGGCGCTGCTCACATTTAATAGGTTACACACTACTATTGAAAAAGTAATTGAGCAAGCTCTGGTGTGGCCAGCCACGACAGCTTGAATTCTTGAGTACATTCTCCTTCCGACTGTAGCCTGTACTACATGTCTATCATCCATTCGTCCCTCTTTTCTCCAATTATTAAATGACTAGCTTCCGCCCGCGGCTTCGCACGCGTGGAATTCTGTATCGCCACCAAGTCTATTTTAACGAAACGACTCTCCACTCGACTTTCCACTCCGTTGTTCACTCCACTCTCCACTCCACTTTCCACTCCACTCTCCACACCACTCCCCACTCCGCTCCACTCTCCACTCCACTGGTCTCCACTCGTCTAGCCAAAACCTTTCGGATAAAAAGTACTAAACGGATTTTAGTGCGGTTTTCTTGGTCAGACCAAATACGATATGTTGGTCAGACCTAAAATTTGGAGATATGACATCCAGACTGATCGACTTCGCGAGCGGAGCTGCGAGTATTAGCTTGTATAAAAAGTGGCCTATATGTTATTTCAGACTATAATCTATCTCTGTACCAAATTTCAACCCGACCTATTAAGCCGTTTTTACGTGAAAGAGTAACAAACATACATCCAGATATCCCAACTGATCGACTCCATGGGCGAAGCCGCGGGTATTAGCTTGTATAAAAAGTAGCCTATATGTTATTTCACACTACAATCTATCTCAGTAGCAAATTTCAGCCAGATCCATTCAGCCGTTTTTACGTGAAATAGCAACAAACATAATACGGGCATCCCGACCGATCGACTTCGCGAGCGGAGCCGCGAGTATAAGCTTGTATAAAAAGTAGCCTATATGTTATTTCAGACTATAATCTATCTCTGTACCAAATTTCAATCCGATCTATTCAGCCGTTTTTGCGTGAAAGAGTAACAAACATACATCCAGACATCCCGACTGATCGACTCCGTGAGCGGAGTCGCGTGTATTAGCTTGTATAAAAAGTAGCCTATATGTTATTCCACACTTTTGTCTATCTTGTTACCAAATTTCAACCCGATCTATTCAGCCGTTTTTGCGTGAAAGAGTAACAAAGATAAATCTAGAAATCCCGACCGATCGACTTTGCGAGCGGAACCGCGGTATTAGCTTGTATAAAAAGTAGCCTATATGTTATTCCAGACTATAATCTATCTCTGTACCAAATTTCAGCCAGATCCATTGAGCCGTTTTTGTGTGGCAGAGTAACAAACATACATCCATACATCCAGACATCCAGACATACATTCTTACAAACTTTCGCGTTTATAATATTAGTAGGATTGGTCGATTTCCGCACGACTCCTCTCTACTGACGCAGGTTATAAATAAATATTACGTAGGTATTACATTAGTTTGCTCACCAGCAGTATCAAAAAGACCGAGTGTGTACGGTTCCCCTCCAATCATGACAGTGACTGCATAGTTATCAAATACGGTTGGCACGTATTCTGATGGAAATTTGTTAGTCGTGTAACTGATTAGAAGACATGTTTTTCCGACTGCACCATCTCCCACGACTACACATTTTATGGTCTGCATCTTGTCAACTATTGATTGCCACCAATTTTTCTAGTTACTTCTTTTTACTTGCTATTTATTTCGTACCACGGCGATTCTGTGACCATAGCAACAAGTGAACCTGTAACAATGTAAAGAAACTATTTGAAAAGGAAACTTGCAAAGTATATTCCACGGGCTGTCACCACATCTCTCCTTGTGAGTGTCATTCCAGGCAAAAAGAAAAAGACTGATATGCAATTCAATCGCGCGAGCTGCAGTACACTAGTTCTTGAAAAAAATTAGAAGAATGTAGATGTCACACTTCTGTCTACCCTTCAGGGGTATACAGGTACAAGCATATACATATTTGGAATGCCTTGATGACACAATAGTGGCCAGTGCGACAGCTGTTGCTGTGTGTCACAGTTGACCAAGTGTGGAAGTTATTACACCTCTGCTTACCCTTGGGATACAGAGGCGTGAGTATATTAGTAAACATAGTAAGTATAATTTAAAAAAGAACAGTTAAACCATACAAAAAAGTAAAAGAAACAAGCAATACTTTTCAACCTATGGTACAATATCAGTACCTAATCGGGTTTGGGCACAGAGTGCTTGCTTAGTCATAAGACAATAAACAGATTATTGGGTGACAGAATAAATGGCATGAGGTTTAAGGATGCAAACTGTTTTTAAAAGGAAAAAAGACCCCAATACAAAGCATTGGCACCTCTCACATTGTATCAGTTACAAACAATACCATTTGGAAAACGTAATACATTTATTAACCTCCTTTACATTACTAACACTAATTTGTTTACATGTTAATTTATACAGATAAGTATACAGATACTATTTTAAAACTACTGATTGTTATCTTTTTTGGTACAAAATCTATTATAACATTTATAACTCATTATCTTTTTCTTCATCACTGCATCAATATGGGTTCTATACAGTGATCTTATATTAAGAGGTGGGAGTGGCACTGGTGCCTAAAACGGATCCTAAGTAAGATAAGTCGCCTACCACTACACAAGCACAAGAGCAACAGGACATACCAACTGTGTGAGTGCAAACAAGAACAAGGCATTGTTTCTGTCCTAGGTGCAAGATTATGAATATGTATTGCGATAGAAGAATTAGGGAATTCTTGGGCATCTCATATCAGAAGTACAAGTAGATAAATTACAAGCCATGGTGAAATAAAGATGCATCTATAACTTTCGGAATTCTGTTATTTAAGATTCCAGAACTAAGAAATAACTATGTGTAAGGTTGATTTTATTCAGTAAGCCAATGTGGTGCACCCTAGCGCCCATGGAATATCAACAACGACAGATGAACAATTTCTTTATACAAGAAAAAATAATTCCCAAACTTCACCTACATCCGAGCAAAAAAAGTCAAAACCACGTCCTTAAACCACATTTGTTGTGAATAAATGGATAGAATAATTGTTAAAATTGCTAAGTAAAAAGTAAACTTTATGTTTGCTTCTACATTTTTACTAATCAGTTTACAAGTATAGTGAATTACTCATACTTTTGAGACAATGCATTCCACAGTGCGGTTATCACTAAGCTGGGAAACGTTTTTAAATAAGAAGATTACATTATGCTAAGTATATATAGTCTGCCAAAGAGGGATGGAAAGGAGCTTGTTGAAAATCCGGAAAATCCAAAAAATAAACCACTCACGAATTAGAGCTAGTACAGGGGTAACGGATGCACTCACTCAGGCCCGGAGATTAAAATGGAAATGGGCGGGACACATCTCCAGACTCAAAGATGGAAGGTGGACATCCCGAGTAACGGCATGGGGGGGACCCCCCGGAGTAAGAAAGAGAGGTCGGCCATTGGCACGTTGGTCAGACGACATCGCCAAAGTGGTAGGACCTAACTGGGCCTGGAAGGCCCAAGACCAACAAAATTGGCAAAATCTGGAAGAGGCCTATACCTCCTCATGAGGGTTCTGGTGTGTTAACGTTAGATATTAACTTTAATCATTTTGTAAATATCCAGAAATAAAAGGCTTTTTTATTTTTATTTATTTTATTAAGTATATATAGTACCTGCAACATGCTACAGTGAGCATTCGTGTAGCAAGTATCGAGACACTCGTACATAGATATTCGGTACAAAGAGTACTCATTGCGAATTGCGAATATTAAACGACACATGTGCCCTTTTACGTTTTTTGTACACACCAAGGGGACATATGGATACATATTGTTTTTGGACACTCATTAATGTATTAAATCTTCTGGCACGAGTCATGATGAACATTCAAGTGTTAAGATTATAGTTAGAAAAAGTTGTTTGGTCATTGCTACTTCATATTTACTCATGTCATTTTATTCAATTCAGCAGTGAGGTTTCCGAAATAATTACACGCCTATATATAAAAATTATTGGCAATTGTATTTCAATTGTAGGTATAATCTAAATATATACAACATAATATAAATAATTGCTTAGCCTGATTAACGGACTGATTACTTATCAGCACTGAGCCCAAATCGCTGTACCTATATTCTTGAAATTTTAGCAGTAGGTGCCCCTTTGTTGTAGGGATTCATTATGAAAGCATTTTTAAAAATTTCACTCCTAAGGTGGTAAAATAAGGGATGAACGTTTGTATGAAAGTCCATCATTTTCAAAGTTAGACGCATGAAATTTCATACACCTACTTTTGATTAGAAATAAATGAACATGTGTATCAGCATTTTTTCAAATTTTACCCCACAGGGGGTGAAATAGGGGATGAAAGTTTATATGGGAAGTTCGTCAGTTTTCAAGATAGAAGCATGAAAATTCACATAACGATTCTTGGTTAGAAATAAATGTACACGTGTAACAGCGTTTTTTTTAAGTTTCACTACTAAAGGGGTAAAATAGGCAATGACAAGTTGTATGGAAAGTTAGTCATTTTCAAAGCTAGAGCCATGAAATTTCATACACCTACTTCTTTACACACCTAAGGTGGTAAATAAGGGTAGAGATGAAAAGTCTGTTAGGTATACAAAAAGTGGTTAAGTTTTGAAGTAAGAAGCATGAAATTCTATATTAAAGGCCCGGTCGGTGTTGGTGCAATCGGGTTACAGGATTTTTTTAGAATTTATGCCCGGGCAAAGCTGGGTCCCGGGCCGAATTTATGCCCGGGCAAAGCTGGGTCCCGGGCCGCTAGTAATAGATAAATGTATAAAGGATTATAACTACTACTGCAAGAGCAAAATGACAATAGATCTCTGGAGGCTCTCTTTTCTCTCCTTTCCTCTCGAAATCATGTATGAGTGTTTTGCTGTTTTGACTATTTTCCATCACATAAATATTTGACCTATGCAGTAACATAAATTTAGCTTACACTGCTATTATATACATAATATAAGTATTCTGAGATTTCATCTCAATCTGATACATTGAAAGTTATATGGGACTAGCTGTGCCCTGCGGCTTCGCCCTGGGCATACTTCATCCCCATGGTGAGATAAAAAGTATCCTATGTCTTTCTCCTAGTTCTAAGCTACCTCCCCATAAATTTTCAGCCAAATCGGTCCAGCCATTCATGCGTGATGCCGTGACCAAGGGAAATAGGGATTCATTTTATATTATATAGATTTTGGAAATGAGCTTTATAAAGCTGTTCACATGACTGAAATGAATAATTTTGGACTTAGATTATGTTTAGTTTTTGCAGATGGATTTTTTTACATTTACCTAACATTGAAGACTTCAAATTTCTATACTTTCTTCATTTATCAACAGCTGTGTTGTATATCAAATTCTTAGACACAGAAAAATGTATGTCACCCAATCTCCAGGCAATGAATCAGTTAAAATCTGTCACTCAATTCGCAAGCATACCATTTTTACACAACACAATGCACATTCGCTTGAGCCAATTGTAGCTTATTTGTAACTACAATATCACCGTGTTAACAATTGGAGCCTATTGTTCCCAACCAAATGATGAATGTTAGAGTGATGCCTATCAAGTGTCATTAATTGTGACTTTTACATAACCCCATATGTATACATAAAATTATTTAATGAATTACAATTACAATTTAGCTCCTAAGCTCTATGTAGTAAAAGTATGTAAATCTTGGAAGTACCATCATGGTTATTGTTATTGTAATTTAGAATTAGTACAAATAAACAAAATACATTTAGATCTGACTAATATGTGTGGGAGTTTTAAGTAGGTATGTGTGAATAGTTCGCAAAGCAAAATAAAATAAAATACAAGCAGTTTAAAACACTACCAAGAACTACATAAAGAAACCATTGACCTAAAAGAGGGTCATGAAATAATGAGTCGTGGTAATTTCATGTGTAGCTGAAAAAACAAAGACAGGTCTCTAGATGAATCGACAGTTCGGTAGTAAAGTGTCTATGTGCCGCTACTCATGGACATGTCTTCCTGTGCGTTTCCGCAGCAACTTGTTCAACATAAATATACACAAAACACATAAATGTTAACAAATTTGACAACTTAATAAAGTACATCCTTTACCAACTCATTTGAACGTCGTACCGAAGCATATATTTCCAATATTGATAAGTATTTTTACATAATCACGTCACAATAGCTCTGACGTCCATTTTGTGTAGAGTTCGATTATAAGTAACTACTGTTAACACGTAAACAAATGCTGAATATAAAAAAATCATAAACTTCACTCACCTTTTAAAGATGTAATAAATTTACATCAAATATTTTTACTGTAACACGTTGTAAATATGTTGAAAATTACAAAACTGTACGTAGCGGGTTGGGTCATTGACGGTGACGCCATTGAATGAATAGAGGTGCACCTAAATATATCGATTTTATAATTATATATTGTGACATTTGTGACATTCCAATTAGTCGATTTTTTATTTTGACGCTCAGTCGAGTAATGTAATAATGTGTAAAGTCTTTTGAATATAATTTAATCGAACATCTTCAGTTATGTATATTTTTAAGGCAATCGTGATTCGTGAATATAGATGGGTTTATCCAGTGGGTTTATCTCATATTGGACATTAATTTATCGATCGTTTATTATTTAGGTAAATAATAAACGCTCGATAATTTAATAAAAATCATAAAACCACCCCCCGCTGGTCACGGAGGTGGATTATCCGTGGGGATTACCGCACAAAAAAAGGCTATGGTATTCAAAACATTATTATCAAAGTACCCGCTTTCGAATAATTTATTACCTACATGTCAAAATAATTTCTTTTAGATGTAGCTTAATATGCATTTTTATGATTACATGTTGCAAGTGCTGCAATTTATTATCATTGCAATAGTATTGTCCCAGATACTTGACATACATTTATCAAAAATCTGTTAAAATCGGTGAGTATGGATCATTTCAGAATATAGTATGACTTGCAGGATAAAAATACTACTTTAATTAAACTTGTATTCCATCACGTACCTACTTGCAGCCACACTTAAGAAATGCAGGCCCCGTACAAGCTCAGTGAAGTGAAACGTCGCAATATCACCCAATTATGGTTTGCAAAAAAACAAAATAAGAACTTTGAGGTGCACTAGTATTAATCTACAAGAAGTGTAAAACTGAAGGCACAAGGGTCATAAGGTCACAACACAAGGCACAATCAAGTAGGTAAAAAATTGGAAAGAATTTAGAAAAGTTCCAAATTTTGCGAATCCTTCGGCGATTCTGTTTGACTGTTTTTGTCATTTATTATAATTTTATCGGGTATTTTTTTATGCCCGTACCCGGACTCATCGCCTCATCAAGAGCCTCGGCCGACACCTTATGAGGCTCTCACTAGGCAGCTGGCTCAAGTGGTTGATGCAGAAGGAAGTTTTACTACGCACGGCACGCATTGTGAGGAAGTTCTTCTCCCTGGAGCCCTAACCACCGGTGGCTGGGTCCCTGTACCCGACGCCACATATTTATTTGTGCTGTTTTATCTTTAAATTCATCCCATAATAGGTACCTAATCTTAGTAAGGTATTCATAAGTATTTCGGTCTCTCAGTTAGTCACTTAGTTTATCGGTATTTCAGTTTATCGGGCAGAAACGCCTAAAATGCCAGGGCATAAATCCATCAATGTCTTGCGCGCTAATAAATAAAAATAAAAATAATATTTGCACTTGCATTGCATGACAATATATTATTACTTCCGTAAGTACAATATAAAGTAATATTTAGCAGTACTATTATAATAGTAGTAGTTCACTAGTACTACTACACTACTCTATTGCTTAGTAAAATAATGTTTTTTTACTGTCTTGTAAACTGTAAACTGTAAGTTGTATTTTTACGTCGCGTCGCAGCGCAGTTTGCTTTTGCTGGCAGTCTGGCCAAGTCTGGCAGTAAAGTATATGATAAGTGGTTCGCTGGCGGTAAAGAAAAATATTTGAATTTAAAAGACAGTTGTTTCTACTTGTCTAATTTAATTTGTTGCTAATTTGTCTTTGCAGTCATCCAGTAAATTATTGTTCTAAATTCTGGAGGATTTCAATATTTGAACAATTTGCAACGTATAATAATAATATTGTTTTGTGTTGTGGTACATCCATTTAAAGTTAACCTAAAAATGTTGTATTTGGGTGATACTTTTCCAAATTTCACTGCTAACACAACAGTAGGAGAGATAGATTTTCACACATGGCTTGGTGACTCGTAAGTTCTTTATCTTATTAAATTTAGTGATCATACCCAGTCAAAATTCAGAATTTAAAATACCTACTACTCGTGCGCTATAAGTTGAGACCTGACCGCCATGAAGCGTCATAGCGGTCAGGTCTCAACTTATAGCGCACGTGTAGTATGGACATGTAAACAAAAGCCGAAACCACTGAGAATACACGAGTAATTTTGTCTATTCTTTCAATGTTGATTGTTCAAATAATAAATAAGCCTGTACCTGGTAATAAGGTAAATTAACATGTTGAAATGATTGCAGTTGGGGTATACTTTTCTCCCATCCATCTGATTTTACTCCTGTTTGCACTACCGAGTTGGCCAGAGTATTAACTCTAGTACCAGAGTTTACTAGACGGAATACTAAAGTAATTGGACTCTCCTGTGATTCTGTTGCTTCTCATGAGGAATGGTGCAAAGATATCCAATGTTATGCAGGTAATTGAAAACCATATTTTGAATTAAATAAGCTATATGAATGCTATATGAAAACTGTAAAATAAGCTATCTAAGTTCTGGAAGTAACCTACTAAATACCCATATAGTGAATCCGTAGAAAGCTAAGAAACAGCTCTACATATTTCCATAAACAATGATGCAACAAGTTGGCGGGCCAACCCAATAAAAACTACTTGCCCATTAATTGAAACCTTATTATCATAAGCTTCAATTTTAATTATGGACAGAACACTGTAAAGTATCGGAGAAAAAAGTTATCACCCCTAACATCATTGCATTTAAACCACGACAGTACGAACCTTTTGCTCAAAAAAAATCTTCTTTGAAGTCATAAATGTTATTGTTCGTACGTACGCCCATTGATAAACAATAAAATAACTACCTGAGAACTGAGAGTGTAACACCCTCTGCACTTGGCCCTTCCCTCTTTAAGAATCGACGGTAACAATCTCCTAGTAGATTTTCCACGGTTGGTTGAGAAAGACATTGTTATGTGTGCATTAGGTGCATATCATATTTTGAAGTTGGCCAAAAACACATATATATAATATATATATACATGTATATATATTTCAAAAGTGTTTTACTTTGTTTGTATCACCCTTAGGTTAATTACCCAAGCAATAATCTGATCAAAATACAGCATAGCCCATACTTGTCCATTTATGGGTTGATTTTACCAATAAATAATGCAAGAAAAATATAATTTTTATGTCCAGTATTGAACAATTCCGGTTGATTTATAGCAAAAAGTTTTTCGTTTCAGTAACGCTACATTATAGACAATAAAATTAGACACATCCCAACTCTATTGGTTATACCGGCCAGGGTTCATACAAAAGTGCCCATCATTCATTGTGAATGGATAGATTGATGTGGTTTGTGTTAAAGCGGTTTCTATTATCGTAGTGTTCTATGCAAGCCTTCCAGTAAAATTTTGCTTTACATGTGTGTTAAATAATTCTTACAGGTGTTAATGCAGATGAGAAGTTTCCTTATCCAATCATTGAAGACAAGGACAGGCATCTAGCAATGAAACTGGGGATGGTTGATAAAGATGAACTTGATAACAAAGGTATTCCACTATCTGCACGTGCTGTGTTCATCATAGATCCTCTTAAGAAGTTTAGACTTCAACTGCTGTATCCAGCAACTACTGGCAGGAACTTTATGTAAGTTTTATGTTTTGTGAATAATATGAATCTTCTTAAACCTAGCTGCTATGTTAGAATAGACAAACCGCATCACAATCATGGCATGTCGGTCACTATAACCAGATAGGTATAATTCATTAAAATATGTCATTGTAAGAAGCATGTCACTAAAAGATAATTCATTAAATTTAACTTGAACTTAGAAACAAAGTTCTCACTGTGATCACTTCATTGGTTGATCACTATAAACAGAGTCATAATAAATGGATACTACTGTAGTTATTGTACTACCATGTTGTTTGTGTTCATTATTAAGATCATCATAGAATGAGGCAAAATATTACATTTAATAAAATTTTAGTTTCAGTGAGTTCAGTTACATCCAACTAAGAATACCTAGATTAGAAAAATTACCCTTTAGTCAACTTAGAATACCTATAATGAACACTAATTGTACAAATATTATTATTGAATATGCATAACTAAGGTTGCTACTGTTATGTTACACTGATACCAGACTTCTCCACCTATTAGTTTAACTTATACGCTTTCATTATGAGGGTGACTGCAATCTATCCTCCCAACGTCGACAGGAAAGCCTGCGCCTGCGCCTCATCTGTCAATAAGCAGGTGCATAGGCTTGCAGGTGAGGCTGGCTTGGGACTAGAAGATCAGGGTGCGTGCCAAAAATACTAAATCAGTATTTATAATTAACTAGCTGTGCTCCGCGGCTTCGCCTGTGGCATACTTAGTCCCCGTGACAGGATAATAAGTATCCTATGTCCGTCTCCTAGTTCTAAGCTACCTCCAAACCAAATCGGTCCAGCCTTTCACGCGTGATGCCGTGACCAAGGGAAATAAGGATTCATTTTTATATATACAGATATGGCACAGCTGCAGATTAAAGTCCAGACTGCATAATAGCGGGTTTCATATATAGACACAGAGGTCAATTTATTAAAACGTACTGTGTTATCATATTTTACTTAATGAATTTCATGGGAGTAAAACTTGAGAACCATGGTTTGTTCAGATGTTAATTATATATATATATAGGTTACTGGTGAGGTCAAGATTATTTCCCTTTATTTTGTAAGTTCTTAATTGTGTGTACTGTCTTATTTATCATATAATATTATAATGTTTCAGCGAAATTCTGCGTGTTCTGGACTCCTTACAGATCACAGACACAGCTAAGATCGCAACACCCGTGGATTGGCAAGTAAGTTTGTTTTTCTACTTTTACTGTTTCTTAATTACTGAATGTGAATAACTTAAAGATTCAACTCAACATAATGCTGAATTATGAATTCGTAGCAGACAATGTGCACAGCAGGGTTGATTTCCGATTTGGTTTTCCAGATATGAAAGGAAGCAAATAAACAGCTAATCCCCAAGACAAGGGATCATTCTAATACTGGCAAATATTTACCTATAAGCTGAGCATGTAATAAATACAGTTACCTATTTTATTTACCGACAATAACGCCTTTTTAACCGACTTATATGACTTCACTCCGCCTGATAGTGTGAATTTATAAGCGAAGTCTCACAAAAGTTCCAAGTCTTCGATAAGCGACGTCAGGTGCAAACAAATCAAATAAGGTCGCTGCAATCGACCCGTCGTCAACTAATCACGGGCTCAAACGCAATCGCATCAATGGTTAATCCTCTAAGTTAGATTTCAGTCACGCAGAGACTGGGCTGAGCATTCCTCTCACCACAACGGCTTTATCATTTCCTGGCGATGGTTATCCCCAATCACAGCCCTTTTAGTGGTTTTGTGATAGGCCAGTAAGTGCACAAGCGCAACTGCGCAAGATTTTTGACGTTCATGAAATTCGCCTATTATAACCTATCTCAAAAAGGACTAAAGAAAATGGGCTGGTTACAATATAAATCGCGGATTTCAGTACTATGTTATGAGAATATACGCTATCATAATAAAATCTATTCTTTTTTTAGGTGGGAGAAGACTGCATGGTTCTACCTACTGTACCTCAAGACCAATTTGCTACAGTGTTTCCACAGGGAGTCAAAGAGATTCCTTTACCTTCGGGTAAGAGCTACTTGCGAAAAACTACGTGTCCAAAGAAGTAACTGTGTACAAGAACAAAACATTATAAATGATTACGTATTATCTCGAATATTTCTATATTTTCAATTTGTATGTACGTGTCTAGTTAGTATACTTGACAATGTATAATAAAATTATTGGAGTATAATAAAAGTTACTGTTCCTATATTATCAAAATCGTTTAACTGTCGTATACCGAAATTGAAAATGAGGTATATCGCCAAAATGTCATCCGGATACAAAAATCATTGACCGTAGTCACGATATCGTTATTAAGGTTTCTTGGGGTTCTTATCTCGACGTGTCTACACCTAGCGGGATCCCCTGTCTGGGAGACTTATGAATGATGCAGAGAATTAGTTCTGGATTTGTTCTACTGAATTATGCTGGAAACAGAATTTGTTCCGTATGATAAACGGAAATATAAACTTTTCTAACCGACCTCCAGCCAGCGGGATATTTACCAAAATTAAGTCTGGGGAACTATAAATTGGTATTACCTTTTAGTTCTGTCTTTGTTCTGTTTAACAAAACAAAAAACATACTTCTAGCGTCCTTACTTCAGCCACAATCAAGCTGAAATGAAACCTCCAGTCAGCGGACTTTTTCTCTCAGGGACATTTTTTTGTAACTTTTACACTAAATTGATAACATTTAAACTATTTACGACTATGATTTTACTTAAATTACCTATTCGTACATCTAGTATGAAAATTATACCAATTTCGTATCAATATCAATTTACGTAATACCTATGTACCTGACAAAAATATTTTAATAATCAACATTTTCGGATTAAGTTTTACATTTGCTTGCGTAACAAAAATATCAACTGCGTAACAAATTGCTGGACATAGGCCTCTCCCGATGTACGCCATAGCACCCGATGCTATCGACTACTACCTACTGTTCCTCCGCCTTGCGCATCCAGTCTATCCCAGATTCCCAGCTACTTTTTCAGGTCGTCTGTCCATCGTGCTGCCAAACGGAAAGTGGGAAGACTCCCAGCACGATGGACAGACAGCCTGAAAAGGTAGGGAATCTGGGATAGACTGGATGCGCAAGGCGGAGGACCACGGAGCACAATAACCAGCGGAGGAACTACAGGTTGTTTGTTACAGACTTTTTGTTGAACTGTCAATAAAAAGACGTCATTCTGTTGCATGAACATTTTAATATCAATAACTGAAATAAACCTTTCACCTCACCTTTCACATCATGAAAACAAAGAGAGTGCTGCCGCCTCGGCCTGCTTGTACTAGGGTGACAGGCGGCTTTACGCGTCATCTCCAGTCCAAGCCAAGGACTAATTTGAGGACAGAGGTCGTATACATTGATGACTGCTTTTCACTCGATTTTGTACGGTTGATACAGTGAAAATCAAAAATGAAACACGTTATTCCACTGTAATATGTAAACATTATTGTCGTCCACAAAAAGCAACGCAAGAAATACTATCACCTGCCCTCCTTCCTCCTACCTCTCTTTCGACAGTGATAGGTAGGTAGTGCGCAAAGAATGGCAAAGAACGACAAGTTAGGCGCGAGAATCACAAATTGTCAAATTGCTATAAAAGCAAATTATTTTATTTGTAATCGCATATTTTTATATTTATTTACTTAGGTACCTACCTATATAATCAGAATATTATAGAGTAAAACCGATGCGCAAAAAACGTTTTTTTTGTTGACCTATGAATCTCTGGACCGGCATTTGGGACATCGATCTATTCGGTAAGTGACTTCCAGGTCATCGACTGCAGGGTTTTTCGGTTTAAGTCAGATGCTCATGCCAGGGAGGTACCTACCTAGGCTTAAGGCAGGTTGGATGTGTTTTAAGTTTGGCCCTACCCATGATATACATATTACCAAAGACGATTATGGTCTTTGATATTACGTTTTTTATTAAGTTAGGTACTTAATTACTTACTACAATTTAATTTTTAAAATAGATATCCTCACGTCATAAATACACGCGCAGGCTTACGCTTCAATATTCAAATTATGATTAATCTGCCCCACTAAAAATCACGTCACTTTAAAATTTAATAATAGAACCAACTTATAGACTGGAATGTTTATTTTTTTAATACTTATTTAGTTTTTAAGTTTAAGTTTAGTTGGCTCGTTATTTCCTATTTAGGTAGGTTTCTTCTACTTAGTGTTCCACTAAATTTCAAGATTATCGATACCAGTAAATATCGTATTAGACTTATCGACACCGAGGTAAGTATGAATATTGTTAGGTATCGAGTAGGTACTTTTTAAAATTTAATTAAGTATAAAACTTCCGATTGAGTAATATCACCGGTAATATGTAATATACTTATCAAATACTTAGTATCGAAATGAAAGTATGTATCGATACTACTCAGGTATCGGTACGTTTTGCGGATCCCAACCTGAGGTAGGTCGGAAGGTTGGATGTTATGGATGGTTAACGGTTGGGTTGCAAGATGGGAATAAATCAATTTTGCCGCTCTGGGCAAATGCCCGGCTTGCCCCCTTCCCCCCCCCCCTAGATCGTGCCCGGCACACAAATGTGACAATTGAAACATTACGAGTCACTAGAGTCATTTATTGTTCAGAACATCAATACAGTTGACATTTAAGTATCACTATAAATGATTACGAAATTACATGTTGTAGGTAGGTACATCACGTAGGTAATTTCCATTTAGAAAGAAAAATACACAATTGTTGCGTTAGTAAAATAGACACCTATGCAGGTACTACACTAATTACTTAGATTGTATTCCATTTAGGTATTGATTGAATACATAATTGAGTATTAAATGGGTTACAGTTACGGGACTTAAAACTATAAATATGTTAAAAAATGTTTGGATGTCGCTACTCCTATGAAACTACACGTGGAAACTCCAAATGGGTATGTTTACTACTCACTACTCATAGTACCTATATTATTATACAGATGATGAAATGAGTAGTCAAGTAGGTACACACTTGCTAGAATATTAGGTATATTTCAAAAATTGTTTTAGCTTAACACTAACATTGAGTTGTATCTTATGCTAACATTGAGATATCCAATTTTTATAGACCTAGGTAAGGTTCCCATAAATGTATTGTAGGTAGTCCTCACAGAAAAATACTTTGTTTTAAATTTTAAATTGTTTTCCATGAAGTAGGTATACCTACAGTAGGTACCTACTATAAATTTTGTAGATGTCCGTTTCGGTCAATTAGTTTTAAAGATAAAATGTAAAAATATTCAGCAGTATTTAATCTACATACAAATGATCTACCTAGAACACTAGGATTTGTACCTATCAGTAATCAAATTACTTGGTACATAGAACATGGTAGGTACCTACCTACTACAGGCTGATAAAAAACATTTCAATAATTTCTTTGCCCACAAGTTTACATAGGTACCTACCTATTTCATATAAGTTTTATGATTATCTTAAAACTGGATAGGTAGGCGTACCTACATCCTACATACCTACATCACATCAATATCTAAGTATTAATGAAACATAATAAAGTTTCGGTTTTAGAACAAAAGTTCAGGATGACGCTATTACCTACGCCAGCGCCAGTGAAAAAGCACCTAAAGTATTTTTTTTCCGTCAGTAGGTATACCAATCGGAACAATGTAATTAAGATAAAAAATATAAGTACTTAGCCGTACCGGTCAAGTATCATATATATAAGTAAGTAGGTATACGAGTATAACTCTAATGATGTCAATTTTAATTTGCAAAAATATAAATATACTTATTCATTATTAGACAAGAGAAGCTCTCTTAGTTGTATTCTGCTTACCTATACTTATAGTCAGAATAATTTACTCAATGTCGATAAATAAACCGCGCATGTTGTTTTCCAGGACAGTGACGGCAGTTAGTGCCAAGGACTGGAGGGTTGGCACAACTTGCAGTTTTACCATTGCTTCTCTTTGTTCGTTAACCGCTGGAGGGACTCTTGCAGCTGGTGGCCGCGCAGCTCGCCTAGCTAATATTCGGTGAACTTTATTCACCCGCGATGGGTATGAGGATAGGAGAATACGATTCTTCGTGCCATCAAATCCTAGGTGGTGAGTGTTCAGTGGTTCTTCATTTTCTAAGTTGTAATGGATACTAGCAGCAATCAAGCGATCACGAATTCTTTTGTTCCTGAATTTAACGATAATTGGGCGAGGTTGCTTGCATCGAATGCGCCTTGCTGCCATGATGTCCTGCTCTAACATAGGACACGATAGAAAACTACTCATGAGTATAACGATATGCTTCAGATATTCGCGTCGGTTTTCCGGCATCCCATTGATTTCAACAGCATCTTGTTTTGCATACCGTTCTATAATATCCGTTTTTTCAGAAAGACGATTTAAACGTTTTTCTATCCTCATTTGATCTTGTATCACATCGTAGATCTCTCTACAGTAGTAGTCCATGATGGATTTGTTTGCTGTCGAAAATGGAGGATGCAATTTGATTTGCCCTTGTTACCTATTCTTTTTTTTTAATTTAAAGCTGGATGCGTGTTTGTTCAACGTTTCAATTCTCAGGTGTGCTTTACGTACACTGGCACTGTTATGGCCCGGAGGGCCTCCGAAAAGGCGATCACAGGCACAATATTTTAATTCATGCTATACAGGACTACTAAACACAGGACACTACCTTGTAGTGCAGATTCGCTAACTGAACGTATAATAACAAATAATTCGTTATATATTTTCACGCATGCGTGTTCTCAGCATGGCAGCAGCATTATTGATTTTATCAAACGGGAGTACCATAATTCGTCAGTTAAAAAAGAATTATATTCGTAGATATATGTAGCACATCAGGTATTTTATACTCACATTATTATATATATTTGTGTCTGTAATAGAACAATGTAATACATATAGGGTACCTACTACTACAGACAGATGCAATTACAAGGCCACATACCTTCATCTTTATTGTGTTCATCTTAACACTATTGTTAAGATGGCCGTACTATAAGGCGTGAAAGTAACACAAGCATAAGCGAATTAGCGACAAAAAATTAGGATTCACCATATTTTTTTTCGGTTGTTTAGGTAGTTTATGGTGTCCTATAGGTACCTATCTACCCATAAAAGCTACTATTTCGTAAACTTAAAAAAAATATTTTCAGACAACTAACTGTATTCTGTTTCTTCTTTATAAGTAGTTGCACCGTCTCTCTGTTTAATGATTGCAATAACTCTACCCGCTTAATAAATATTAATTTTAGGCTAATCCCAAGTACACAGTTGTTACATTGATTTAGTCGTCAGGAAATGACCTTAACAGGTAATTATTAACAGCACCTCGTGCCAGATTAATGAGGCTGTGAACAACACGAGGGTTTTGATACAGCGTTATAGACGCAATTTTAGGTTTGAACTTTATCACATCGCCCGTTCTTGCATTTTCTGCCCTTGCAGCTTTTCTAGCCTTGTCGCGGTGAATTTTATTCATCCGCGATGGGTATGAGGATACCAATAAAGGTACGTTGATACCACGAAATCCTATATTTTGGGTATTCAGCTGTTTACCGGCATCTTCTAAGTTGTAGCACACGCTCGCTGTTATTATTCGATCACGAAGTTTCCTACAATGGAATCTGACGATGACTGGGCGAGGGTGTGTATAACGAATTCGCCCGATTGAGTGGATATCCGTCGGGTCAAGTGGACATGATAAGAAAGCACCCAAGAACATGACGACTTCGGTAAGATTTTCAGGATCTAATTCTGGTATCCCATTAATTTGTAAACTGTCTTGTCTCGAAAACCGTTCCATTATTTCCGTTTGTTGATGAAGTCTGATCAAACGTTTTTCGATTCTCTGCTGATTTTCTATCATTCTGAGGGCCTGTTCATAGCATGGCTCCATGGTTACTTTGTTTGCTGTTTAAGTGTGGGTGCAATCTCAATGTTTTTAATTCGAGGATGCTATACTAACTGCTCACTGTTCCTTTGGCATGGTTATTTGAACACTTAGGTATAGGTATCTGCCTATATGATAGGGTTTCAACTTGATGATTCCGCACGCTGATGCCAAGAGATACTTAATACGACAAAAAAACAGACCGCTCCTTTGCTCGATATTCACAGGCTTTCGAATGTATCTCTCAATAAAAATACTTTTGTTCCAGAATTTTGCGCATGCGTATTTCTCACGGTGTTGGCATATTGAGACTACGTCATTATCGGAAGCTTACCACACTTAAAAATGTTTTCTATTATTTTAAATTAGCTTTTTATATTTATCTGAATATGATGGACTGATTAAATGTGAATTTTATCATTATCATTATCTCAGCGTTGTGTTCCGATTGCACCTGAAATTTAGGCCTCGGTCTCCACTTAACACTATCGTAGTGGCCAGTATTCGAAACCAGGTCCTTTCGATCGTGAAGCTGACTCCTTAATCACTAAAGCTACCGACTTCGCCAGACGTCACCGGGTCACTAGTCCTTGATTTTGAAGGAGAAAGGGTATACACAGTACCTGTCTACCTATCTATTCATACGCTCATCAAAATTTCTATACCAATATTTGGTTACGCTATCTTTTAAAATAAGCGTGTAAAAGGTATATGGGGCCCACCGAGATCTTTGGGACCCAAGCCAACCTCACTTGCAATCCTGCGGTAAACCTACTGATTGATAGACGAGATTCTAGCCAGACTTTACCGATTACCTACCTACAATCACTTTCGAAAAAGCAAAGATAAACCAAAGTAAGTATGAGAAGAATGAGATGGAGAAGGAGAGCAGGCCCGTAGCTTCAAGGTTTTCTGCTCAATATTGATAGATAACTAATTGTACTTTAATGTAAATAAAATAATTAAAATTACATTCACTTATTTAAGCCAAAATTAACTTAGGCGCAAATTTTGGGTGAAAGTTAAAAACTAGCTAGCAATCCCTATTTTTTTTTTAAATTGTATCATATTAAGTATATTGTATAGACACTGATTCCACTGTGCGCGAGTCCGTCTCTTCGTCCTTAGGTACCTACTTGCTGGTTTTTATTAGTTATTAATGTTATTAGTCTTATTTTATTTAAGTTACTTTATCTACCAATTACCTATTATCACTACTACCAGCTTTGTACTACCAGGTGATGATGATACGGCGGAATTTTATGATGCAAGTAGGTAGGTACCTACTCGGGGTTCTTCCAGCTGGACAAACTATTTTGTCAAACTGATTTGACCACGAGGAAAAAAAATCCTGTTGGTAAAACTATATCTAGATATTATTTAATTGCAAATAAGTAAATACTGATGAAAGGCCTTGTATCCTGAGTGTCTTACGTATGTACCTACCAACAGGCAACAGGTGATATTTTCCATTAGGTACAAGCCACTTACTAATAGGTAGGCATTTATGTAACAGTATAACAAATAACTAAATACTTAGTTTTACACATTTATAAGCTCTTAATAACACATCTTAACTAGCTTATAAAAAAAATGTATACCACAATAAGTAACCTTCCTAAAATAACGCAATGACTAGGTGCAATAAACATGATAGGTACCTACCTAGGTAGATACGTAGTTAAATAAAATTATACGATATAATAATAAAGATACCTTTGGTACTTCTCGAGGTAGCATTAGATTTAAAATTAATATATCCTGACTGCTTTTAAAATATAACGATAAAATAATTTTCTTATAATATAGGTATCCCAGTTATGTACCATGGTCACCATACCAAGAAAGATGTGCGCATGTCTGTATTATCGGGTCGATCGGCACGGTTTTTCTACAAGTGTCTTTCAGATCTCGATCCGTGACCAACTGTTGAGGTTGTGACTTCTAAACTTTATTGTGTCAAAATGGCTTCGGCTGAAGCAGAACAAACGACTACGACGGAAGTAGATCAAGTAGAACAAACGACTACGACGGACGAAGTAACTGAGATGACAGGATATAAGATCGTGCTCATTAAAGTGTTGAAAGAAGAAATAAAGGACAGATCCGAAATAATTGGAGACGATGAGCCTATCATCATCCGCAGCAGCACTTCCTCACCCGGACCACGACCTGAGAAGAGGTTCTGTGAGAAAACTGGGAAACGCATTCGTAAACATCGCGGAGACTTCGTGCCCAAAGGCGTCATCATTCGCCGTGGCCGCGTCTACTTCGGAAAGGAATAAAAAAACGTAAGTAATTTGACATGCCTCTGTATCTTTAATGGCCATAATTTTAAATATGTTTGCATACATGTACATAAGTACATAGGTATAGGTAGATAGGGGTGCGTGGGCCGAACGGGTGCGTGGCCCGGTAGGGTTGCGTGGGCTGGAACCTCCACGCAGCCCACCCTGGGCAACGAATACAATAAATATTTCTGAAATCACAAAGGAACAACACTCAGATTACGATGATGCATACCGGGACATCCAAGACGAAGATAGTTAGTACTATATTTTTTTTAAAATGAAATCGAATGATAGGTAGGTAGGTACCTAGATTCTGTGTCATCTGATACCATCATCAATATTAAAATACCCACGTCTTTGCCCTCTCCGTGGTAAGCAGAGCATCGATTAAAACCGTTTCAAACGTCAATAAACCTTTCATTTTGTTGTTGACGTTGACGTATACCCTCTTGTGTCTGAGTGATACTATCTTTTCTTTAAAATATCATTTCAATCGTCGTCATCTGAGCCCAAGAACATTAGCATTTCAATCGTCGTCATCTGAGCCCAAGAACATTAGAAATTTCCTTGTACTTAGCTCTGAGCCCCAATGCCAGTTGCAAGTTTTGAGCTCGGGGCTTGCTCTTCTTTCACGGGAGTGAAGTTTTTGTAAATATGTATTTTAATGCTTACAGTTTGTTTCAGAATGGCAACACATCCAAACCGTTGTACATAATTACACTGGCAACCCGACACACGGACACTGAAAATACTGAAATAATTAAATGTTGTGAAATATAAGTAAATGTTATCTAAACTACAGTTAGGATACCCGTATCTCTTATAATGTCAAAAACTATAATATGTGTTACACGATCACAATTTTATGGCGTTTACTCACTTTGAACCCTTTTCTGTAAATAACCAGGGATTTTTATAAAATGTTGATATTATGGCCGAACAGGGTTGCGTGGAATACAGGGTGGGTGACACACTGTATGCCTTTCTGAATATAGGATGTTTCTAAATTATTAATTATGGTTTGTGATTACATATACTAATTTTAATAGTAGTTCATACCAATTCGAAATAGTTACGTTTAACGTTACATTTCTCTTGTGATTAATTTGTAAGATTTTTATTGTAAGTTAAATACTTTTATTATATTTAATGTTGTTACTTATTTTCAAAAATCATTAATAATCGTTAATATTTAGGAACAAGTTATAGGAGGTAGTTAAGTATATTTAGAAACATTCTGTGTACACGTGGGAGTATGGATTTCAAGCCAAAGGATGGAGAGTAGATAAGTAAAGAAATAGAAGCGCAAAAAAATGTAACCGACTATCAGCCCCTTGGACTTTAGATTTGGTAATGTTGAGTTTAAAAAACATATTAATGACTTATTAATGCGTACCCCACCTGCCAATTATCATACTTTAGCAGCGTGTTCCCTACTGCAAGAACCGTCGCACGCTTTTTGATTCACTTGAAACATTACCTTCTATTCTCAATTAGATAAAAATGTGAAGAAGCAAGTCAGTCATTTAGGAGATGTACCTACACCATTACAAACTTTCATTTATCTATCGTCAACACAGCCAAATCTTGTCTTTAAGATTTATCTAAATCTAAAGGTTATAACTATTTGTATTATTTTACCAACTGTAGATAATTTATATAAGGCTTTCGGGGCTGTTCAGACAACTTTGAAGAAGTGTTACTACTTGCGGTAGCGTCAATATCAGACGACTCGCTTGTTTTAGATAATAATTCAATCAGTGCTGTTGTATCATCTGGGTTATATTTATGCTGGCATATCCTACACAAAGGGGTTAGTGAAAACTAATATCGAAATAAGTATACCTAACTAGGTACTTATTGTACACCCATGGGAATAGGTACTGTTACCGCAGGTAGCGTATTCAAAGTCTACTTAAATCTGAACAAGCCTTTGTACCTATATATATTGCGTAATAAATTATATATCAAATCAATTGCAATGATTATTGTGTATTATTTATCAGAAATTAGGTATACCTGAAAACCAAAAATCTCTAGTTATATTCGATATAGAGAGGTAGGTACCTTAAAATGAAACACATAGGTACTTAAGGGTCCGTATTAGTAGGTAGCTACTACTCGTAGTTACATACTAGCGTTTCCTTTTTTTTTTCAAAATACAAAAGTATAGATAGGCAGGCTCAGGCTCACAATGGAGATGATGATGGATGTTGAGATAGGCAATAGGTAAGTATCACCATGTTGGATTTCTGTCCTGGCTCCTGAGGTCCAAGTCCTGGGTGGCATACAAATTATGTAATACTAGCTGACCCACCCCGGCTTCGCCCATGGCGTATTTCTAACCCCGATGCACCCTTTTTAACTAAAATATATGCTCATAATTTATCAGTTTTCCTAAAATGTACGGGAATCTACCGGAATTGTTCACATTTATGATTATTGCTCCGCTCCCTTGGGCAGTAGCGTGATGATATTCAGCCTATACCTACACGGATAATGTGGCTTACTATTGGTGAAAGAATTTTTAAAATCGGTTCAGTAGATCCCGAGATTACCCCTTACCACTTAACAAATATACAAACACACAAACTTCTTTATAATTAGTATAGATGTATGCTATAAAGCTTAAAGAAGAGCTGACTATGGAAGTTAGGGGCTTAAAGAAACGAGAATACCCATTCAAACTTGACCAGGTTCTCTTGGCGCACAGTCTTCGGGATACCTAGTTTGAGTAAGCTTTATCTAGGTTAGGTACAATCTATCTCTAGGCTAGGTTCACTATAAAGTTTGTTGACGTTGTTGAAGTTTGTTGTTTGTTGACTATATGGGAGCAAATAGGTACTTACGCTTCGACTGTATGGAATTAATATTTTTATGTTGACGTATGTTGTGACGTTATGTTTACGTTGATGTTTATTATGTAAGTAAGTTTTGGAAAATCCTTTGGAATCGTCAGGCCTCTCCCAATGTGCGCCATAACACCTGATCCTCCACCTTGTGCATCCAGTCTATCCTAGATATACCTTTCTATGAGGGATATATAGCTACACTTGTCTTGCTGGCAAGCAAGCCGGGGAGGATAGCACTCCGCCCCCATCCGTTCCAGGGCAAGATGGGGACACCGTCGTTCACATAACCGAAGCCATCTATAAGCCGTAAATGGCCCAAGGTCAACCAGCGTGTGAGGGAAATGCCTTAGGGCCACCTTATACCCCGGTGTCAGTAGAAGTTTCATTACAAACACTGTCATACGAGAATTTTATATACGAGTACATACTCGTATATTAGGGGATTGCATTAGGTAGGTACTCGAAATTCCACTCGCAGAATAAATGCAATTATACAAATTCAATAATATATTTATTCACAAATACATTATGCAATTAAACGTCATCTATAAATGAAGTTACGGAAGTAGTAGTAGTACGACCCATCTATATCAATAAATTATTAATATTTTTTTCATCTAAGCACTAAGGTAAGCAGTTCACTTTAGTAGTGGCTCGTAGCTTAGTGGTGGGTAATCAAGAAGCACACTACGACGTCAGTCTAAGGATTTGTGACCCTTTTTAATACAGTGAGATATCTCCATGCCTCGAAGAGCACCATAAGCCGCCATCAGCGCTGAATATCCGACAATCTGGTCTAATTACAGAACTCCGATATCGCCAGTGGGTTGAGGAGGTCAGATGGCAGTCGCTTTACGGAAAATATTGAAGTCCAGCCGTTTCGTAGTCTGGCTGAAATCCGACCTCAACAGTTGGGAAAAGACTCGGAGGCAATTTGATGTCGTGGCATACATAGGAACACTTATACCTCCGGAAACAGAATAGAAAAGTACCAACTGATACTTAGTATTTGGGCAGGATTTCACCATTGAAAACGTGGCGTTTGAGTTCCACTAAACTATGTTTTCAGTATTGCTCAATTTTAGTTACAATGTTCTCAATATAATATTTTTCTCTTTTTTTTTAATTTTCCTGCAAGTTAAGATAAAAACTAAACAGCAGATTGATGAATAGGTACTTAAATTCTTTTTACCGTAAAATAATAACATACCTCATTATAATTTTATTTATACCTAAATGTTTTTATGCAGTCAGCAGGTTTTTTTTTTAAATTTAGTTTTTTGAACCTAACAGGTTTGCTTAAGTTTCTTGGATAGGTACGTGAAACAAGTTTCTTTTTATTTTAGTGAATCTGTGTATTATTTATGAATAATCTTATATTAAATCAGTTATTTAACAAGATATTTATTATCAAACCGAATATATAAACAAAATAAAAAAATAAATTTATACAATTAAAATTCTAAACAAATGAATAACATTAGCATTATCATTTTTACTACTATATTTAAGGTATATATTTCTATTTATAGCTGTGAGCTGAGTTACATGTTAGACAAAATAACGACACGACTTGACCTGCAAATAGACAGTGGGCGGTTGATAGAGTTGAACACTCGAATAATCACCGAAAGGTACCGTACCCGTATGATGTACCTAGGTAGGTACTAAAGGAAGTCGTAGATGGCCTAGGGTAGGGTCAGCCTGGTGTGGGGGAAAAGCCTTTTGGGACACCTCACGCTCCGGCGTCTGTTCCATATGATTGATGTCATAAAAGTGGGTACTTATTTCGAAATAACACACTCGTATTAAGTTGGTAAAACCCATTGGTGAAACCCGATACTAAGTAGACATTTTCAACTCTATCTGTTCCTAATATTTTCTTTCAAAAAAATCGAAAAAATTGTTCTTTAATATTTTTATAGCTTTGATATTTCACACAAGTAGGCGCTGATTTCTTCGTATGTTTGTATGTAACGTTTCGTCGAACTTAGAAATTTTGCACACAAGAATCGATGACAAATACAAAAATTAGAAAAAAGTAAGTATGTGCAACTAAAAACTGTAAGTATCTACCTAAGTATGATTTATTATCATACTTAGGTAGATACTTACAGTTAAAAAAAATTACAATGCACGTTTGATGGCATAATTTATTGTTTCAGGTAAGTAGGTACCTACCCCACGCTTTTTTATCGACAAACTGAATGTTTTGTTATTCACTCTGTTGTCCAATCTTAAACTCATTAACAAATTTTTTTTGTTTTAAATTTGATCTTCTAAACTTGTTGATTTTGTGAAATAAAGGTGAAATAAATTGCTATTATTGACTGGATTTTTCTTATCTATTTATTTCTATTATATCTAGACTGATTAATTTGATCATGCAGTTAAAGTTGCAGACAACGCTGGTAAACATGCCACGTGTATGTAGATAACTCTATCAGAAAATCAGAACTCGTTGACTATGAAACAAAACAAATCGTCATGATGTTTGTATTTTGAGGAAATAAAAATAATACTCGTTTTAAGCATAACAAATAAGTACCTACCTTATCATGTAATCATGATTATTATTCATTACCAGGTAGGACAAACCAGGAAATGAAGATATACGTAAAAATGGATATTTTCGCATAATATAATTATTTCCTGGTTGTTATTATGTATACCTACAGGGAAGTTCTTTTATTAGAATTAGGTACCTACAACTTTCGTCATCATCATCGATCATCATTAATTTTCCTCAACAGATATCATGTAACGGAATTTCTTCCTTTTATTTGCTTGTTTGTTTGTTTATTTTGTTATTTTTTTTGTTTATAACAAAAATATTTTTTTAACAACATTACTTGGATTTTTAAGTTTTAGTTCAAGTGAAAAAATTCTTATAAACAAAGTATAATCATTTTTTTAACTTTTATGGCACAATCTTGTTAAGTATGGTAAGAAAGGCTCTACGAAGCGAAAATTTTTTACAACCATTATTTAAACATTTTTTTTTCACTTAGGTACAATTAAGACGGTAGTTCGAGAAAGATTTGTTAGTTAACAATTGTTTAACTTGTTGAAAAATTAACTTTAAGTAAAATTTCCAACGGGAATAAATTATTTATAGTGTTCAGAACACACCATAATTTTTTCAAATTTTAAAAAAGTATTCAATACCTTAAATAAATAAATTAATGTACCGAACTCGCTTTTGAAGCCACGCGCGCAACCTAAAAATGTCGCGAGCAGATCTATTTTCAGCGTTAAATTAAAATGATAAATAATGGAGAGAGAGTTCCGGGAGTTAGGATTTTATATTGGAAATTTCCTCCTCTTTCAGAATCTGTTTTCGAAATTTCTTAAATATTAATATTTTATGAAATATAGGCAAAAAACGAAATGCCATTTTTTTATCATCTTTAATTATTTATAACTTTTGCAATTTTCTATGTGCTAATACACGCTTTTAGCACATTTTTCTAGGCGTCATTCCGGATCCAATGACCTATCGCACATAATTTTAAGAGCAGTATCTCTATTTTGTACCATTTTCAACTTGTCGACTAGACTAGTGGTGTATAATGTACCACTGATCTGCATTATTTAAGAAATGCCCTCCACGTGGCATCGCCCGACATAGGTATATCGTCGAGTACGTACTCGACGATATACCTAAAGAATTTCTTGCTGTGTCGAACAATGTGATTATTATATTGATACAGCGACTATATTGATATAAGTATACCTACATATAATAAGTATTGTCTATCAAATTACAATAAATTATTTAGCATGTATAGGTATTCTATTCTACCGGTAATAATCTGTCCTTAATTATGATATTCGACAAAATAACTTCAAATGTCGAAATAACTTGTATTTTGTAATATAAATATTAACTCGCAACAATTAAACTTGAATCTTATTATGCCGCCCTGCCGCACATAATGATTTATTCAAAATTATTATGCGCGGCATAAATCTAATAAGAGTCATCGTTATGGTCATCGCGCTAGTTCTGTGATTGTTACTTAACTTGTATTAAGTACTAACTGTTGCCCATGGCTCGGTTCGCGTGAAATACCTGCATAATTTTCTGATGACCCTTCTAAGAATTATTAGAAAACTTAATAAAAAAAGAAGATTGGGAACGGTAAAGGGAGATGACGGAAGTGATACATATTGGTGTAGTAGCTAAACGCGTAGCTAAGCCAAAAACGGGCTCTAAATTTTGTCACTTTTCGAGTCTGGAAACGATATAGGTAGGTATGCTTGGTTTGCGTCAGCTGATCAATGATTTCAAGAATTCGGATTAGAGACTTGAGAGATAGGGTACCTATATGCACTGAATGTAAGATGATTAAAGGTGCCTACCTCATCATTCCCCTCATAGCGATTTTCCAGCTAACCTGAGCTTAAGTTGGGTTGGGTCCTAATGATGTTACTTGGTAGGGCCTTGTACTACGTTACGTACCTATTACGTACCTTCCCCTTACGCCATGTCGATGACCAATTCATATTTCCATCGAGCGAAGAAGTTGCAGGTAATGATGAACAACAAAAAAGCGAAGTGTATAACATACTGTAGGTAAAGGTGTGATGAAAGTTAAAGTTTTTGACAAGTATTTTTAAAGTAGGTACTGCCTAAGTTAACATTAAGAGAATGTGTAGAATAAATGTCAAAGTTCATGCACTTGGGCAGTTTGTTGTCGAGAAACTGCAAATTTATGCGAAGATGTTGAAAAGAGAGTGATTACGTGAAATTGTGTGAATATAGAATGAGGATAGGAGGAATACTTATTTATAATAATACGTATGACTTGAAAGATGACGACAAAGTTGGAAAAAAACAATATGCACCAATATAATTAGTGATGTTTTGAAAAAAAGAAAAGGACTCGTCAGACGCATTTGAGACTGGTGTGCTTGCATGAAAGGTTGCATGACATTTACTCATAGGGACTACCGTTCTCTTACTATTATTTTAACAGCTTTAATAACACTAAGTAAAACAAATTTCGAGTAAGTGTACCTAACTAATAATTAAAATCGAATTCCGAAATTTTTTTTTAGGAAAGGGAAAATATCTCGTGTTTGTAAGTGTTATAAGTTCTAGGATATTTCAGCCTGTCCTATTTGCTTGAGGTAATTAGGTAAGTGATATTTATAAGGCCGTACCTATAACAATCCTAGACTAATAACCATGATGACGTTATATAAACTTCATGACTAGATAGGTAGGTATACCTACATACATACATACATAATACTAATATATACCTCCAGAGGCCACGGCGAACCATTAGGTGGGATGTGCGCTTGTCGGCCACCTAAGTGGTAAAAAAAGATACTTACATTTTCAAGTACAAATTCGCGGACAGAGTTGCATAAAAATTACAGTTCATACCAATAAATTCGTTACTTCTATATTTTTGTTTAGAGGGACGAGGCCGAGGCAAGGCAAGTCGACGAATTGTGGTGGTCCAACAAAATATTATAAGTATTATGAGTAGGAGTTTGAATTCTGGGAAGTGTTTTCAGAAATCGCACGTTGGTCAATGAGATTAGCAACCGACAGGCACTCGCGCCCATGGCGCTTGCCGGCTGGCAGCCTGGCAGCTCTGTCAGCACTCAGCAGTGAAAGCCTACTTTCATCAGAGTGGGGCGCTGTATAGCATAACAAAAGTGAACGTCGATGCGTACGCGCAAGACGCCGTGAGTCGGCTCGCGGCCGTGTGACAGTACGTTTGTGAGCTTTATTTGCGCGTCTCGTGCGAATCGTGTCTCGTGATGTCCAGGTGGTGGATGGTGGTGCTGTTAGCTGCGGGTGCGGCGGCTGCGGGAGGCCGTTTGCCCCGTACCTCCCCGCCTGCGCCCCAAGGTGCGCCGGCACCCTCTATTGCCCCTCGCTTACCGCAAAGGAATCTCACCCTTGCTTCCAGATCTTCAGTTAGAAACAGGTCAGTGCTGACATTTTTTTATTCTTGTTTAAATTAATATTTCAGTGAACAGCTGTGTCAGAACAACATTGACATTAATGCTAAATTGCAAAAGTGATTCAAAATTATGGTGTTGTTATCCATATTTTTAATTGAATATTGCAGTTTGAGAACTGTTTCTATACCGACCGTACGGTAGTTAGACTCAGTTAACATTGAGTCAGTATTATGTGTTATACTCACTAACCGACCGTCCCTTGTTAAGCAACAGTAAGCGCACACAAGCTTTTGTGTATTAACTTGTCAAGTACAACTGCTTTAGCTATCCGCACGATGTCAACGCGGTATCAATGAAATACTACGCCCCAGTTTTGAAATAATTTGTGCTGTAATAACCACGTATGTTGTTTATCTATTCTGGTGTCAGCTCTCGACTGTTTTCTTTAAGTGTGTAGCACCTAGACTAGTGAAAACAATGGGAACTACATAAGTATATTATACTTAAATACAATATCAAGGCTGGTTACGTTTTCGCTCGTAATCTATATCCGAATGAACTACCTAGGTATATGAAATTGGATAAAGTAATATCTAATCGTAATTTATGAATACATAGGTAATGTACCTAATTAAACCGTCTAGAATTTATGTCTATATACCTATCTGACATTAAAATTATGATGAGAAATAACAAGCGCCAAATTAATAATTTTGCGCAAGTCAATCGACATTATTAACTTCCAATTTTGAAAATATTAATATTATAAATACCTATTACTGCCGGCTTTCAAAATTTGTGCAACGCAAATGATTGGTTCATTTATGTCGTAATTAATAACTTTGATTATCTATAAGTTATTCGGATCATCGGAGTTGTTAATGAAGTTCTCATAAGTACTTAATAATAAAACTGAATAAAACAGTACAAACACGCTGTGCGGTTAATATTTGCAACTGTTTCCAACAATTCAAAGAATATATTAAAAGTGATGATGATCTACAGTTCCGCCTAATGGCGTCTTTTAGTTCTTTCATTTCCTTGTTTTCATGTCTTATTGAAAATTATTGACAGGGATTAGAGGATTACACAGGCGAACTCGCGATCTAATATCGTGATATCGGTGTCTTCTTATCTCTCTTTATTTTGCTTATTTGCTTTTGCATAATTATCTATAATATCAGTATAATTTTATAATATTGACAGGATCGCGACATCGCAATACCTATTAATTGACTTATCTAATCCGAATCCCCGCCCATGAGTGTGTTTTCTGACATAACTCTCCGTTAATACAACCTATCTGTGGTGAATCTTCTCTAGTTTGGATCTACCCTACGTTGAGGTCTTCCTTCTACCCTAACCTACTTAATAGCTGCAGCCCGCGGCTTCGCCCGCGTGGACGTCGATTTTCGCGTTTTTTTTACAATATCGCCGGTTCAAATCAGCGGACTGCGACCAAATATGCGTAAGTTTGTGAGTCTTATCAAGACCTTTCTAATAAAAAAAGCCGCATCAAAACCCATTCAGCATTTTAAACGTCCATCGCTGTCGCGACCTGAAAGCCTGCACCGCCGGAGTCTCGTCCTTCAAACGGCACCTCCCAGTAGGTGAGGTAGTTTTGAGCCACGAAAATGTTAGTACGATCCCATAAAATTTTAATACACCCTGTATGCACAGAAGAATGGTCATGTATGTGCCACTAGTGAAGTAGAACGCAACGGGATGCGTGTTTATCTGTACACTTTCCACATTCCTGCCAGACTTCGGTACAATAGGGTTGCTAACCGTGTTATTCTTACTATAGCCACAGAATGTCTAATAGTACTACGTACTATAGCAATAAATAATTTATGTAAGTAGTATTTTATTTTATTTGGGGAGCTTACAGCTACATTCACATATACACAATATTTAGGTTAGTGCACGCCAATTACAAGCTTCCACAATTATACCTAAGTATTGTAGGTACTAAAATGTAATTATATATAAATGTATGTAGTAAATAAAAAGTAGATACTTAGTTGAACTACTATAAAACGCAATAAATAAATGTTTCTTCTGGTTTAAATTTCATTGAAACTTACAACCTACTATAGATATCTTCAGATGATATATTTTATTAGAGTGTCTTCCTTTCAATATACCTATCATCAGAAGATATTTAAAGTAAATCCAATAATCCAATCTAATAAGAAGAAACGGTATTACACCATAGCTATTCATTCACCTTATACAGATTTATTCCTCTTTCTCGCGCGAATGATTTAAGTACTGGATACCTAACTGGTTAAGTCAGTTTTGTAAACTTATCCGATTGATTAACGACAAACGGGGTAAAACCACGGGTTTGGTTACCTTGGTTTCTATCCGTAGAATCACGAGTAGGTAATAGGCGAACATTTCATATTTAATAAAAATACTATAGGTAAGTAGGTATATGAATGTTTTGGCAACCCTACGTAGCCGGTCTTATAAACTGCTTATTATAGATACTTACATTTCACTACAATAGGTACGTACTCTTTTTTCAACATACATCATTCTCTGAACCTTTTTCCCAACTCAGTTGGGGTCGGTTTTCCAGTTTAACTGTGATGCGGCTGAACTTCGATATTTTCCGTGGAGCGACTGCCATCTGACCTCCACAACCAATGGACATTATGACCAATGGCGATATCGAAGTTCCAAGTTAGACTGGTTGGACTTTTGTGGGCTCCAACTACCTGTAACGACTGCCATAGATGTTTGTATGGCAACCGGGACCGACGGCTTAACGTGCTCTCCGAGGCACTCTTTTTTCAACATACAATTCATGCTAAGTACATTTATTTATTTGATCGGTGCGGCCGGCAAACAAAATGACATTCATTTCCTATACCTACCGTATCATTCAAATTCATTGTGGTATTTACGTGCTTATTTGATACAATAGAAGTCGAAGTTCTCAACCTATTGTAGGTATTTATGTATCAATGACTTCTATTTATTTATGGCTGACTTTAATAATATTTTAGTTTTGTAGATACTATGATAAATACATAAACGTATGTATACCATGTAACATCCGAACTAATCCGAGAAGACATGATCAATGGCCATGCAAACAAATATTTACCCTAATTGGGGATCGAAGCCTCTACCTCCGACATAGCAATTGAAGGTTCTACTGTCCACACTACGGAGGTTGCCAATTACCAATGGCCACGTCTTACTCAAAGAGTATAATAGTGCCCTTTAGCACATATTACTTAAAAGTTGGACCTTTACTAGTACTGATGGAGTTGTATCGTTTCTGCAAACTAGTACAAGTACTTACCTTTTTTAATTACCGGTGTGTAAGGTTACCAATAGGCATATACCCTCGCACCCCAGGTACCTAGCCCCAGGTCTTCTACGATTTAAGATGGGGTGAGGCGAACATCGCAGCCGGTGAAGTTTAGGGTGATAGCGGCCGTCCTGTCATCCAACCGTCTGCGCGCGAAGAATCATCACATTCTCCTCCTGTTCCCCACCCCACTGTGCCCTCTGCTAGTCAGAGGCACATGGAGAGAGCCTCGAAGCAGGCCTCTAGAGGGCCACTCCCACCTCGGTTGGATTTGGCGCAGGCAGGAGCGAGAACCACACTACCTGGACTTTGTCTTGCGCCAAGAATTAGCATTGTCATTCTACATGGCCATTCACCATCCTTCTGCGTTAATGAAGCGCAGAATTTCTATAACGCATGTATGTAAATATTTTAAACCATAGATTACTAGTTGCCACGGATAGTTTCAGTACGACAGTACCATAGCTAGGTATTCATGTGGTTTCAGTACCTACTTAGTTAGCTATCCTTAAAATTGCACATTTACCTATAGCAAAATATGAATTCAAAATTACCATACTGAATAAGTAAGCAAATTTTACTATTAGGACTGTCATTCTGAATGCACATTACTGATTCAAGGCTTTATTATTGATTTAATAAGAGCCAATATACTTTATACTTTATTTACTAGCATACTGTTACTCTCGCAGAAACTTATATAAAATTCACGCAATATCTAGAATCTTGCGGAGACCGATAATACCTAATACTTAATCTGACTTTATAATTATGTGTGCAAGATTCCGACAGAACCGATGCAGCTAAGTTAGACATCGAGAACTGAGAACTCTGCATGAAATCACAGCTCTCGGCCTGACAGGCCCGCCTCCGGAGACGATGATGAAACTTCCATTGCGATCGCAAATATTTAGTTAAATTGCTCTTATTACACTGTGTAATAAATGCGAAATTTTAGACTAATACTCGACGCCAGGCATTAACGTTTACTGATCTACTCCTATGAAATTGTAGTCTAGCACGTAAACTTCAACATAAGTACCTATTACGTTTATCAGGGTGAGTCGTTAGCCTTTCTAGAACAAACAAGTTGTTGGGTGGTTTCTTCCAAGCTTGAAGTATAAACAGGTGGACGTTAGAGGCGCAGCTTGCCTCAAAACGAGACCAAGGTTACGCGCCGGTATTGTTACTTTTCTAACGCTAATTACGAGTTCTAATATCTACAGATACTTACACCGTTCAATGGCGTGCTTTACTCACGGTAAGCGGTCTTACGCTACTGCTAACGATGTTATATATTGTTAATTGAACGTTGAGACATCTTCCATTCATATAAGGTCAGTGCGGGGAAGTGTAGCTATGAGGCAAGTGTAACTGCCCTTTATATTACTGAAACTATTAGAGCTTTTGATGAAAGTGCCATCTGTTCTTGTGTGGAAACAAATATCTAGTTACATAATTTAATATTAGATGGCACTGGTCAAGCATTTATGAAGTTATCGCCATTTTAAAATATGTCACATTTTGTAAGACGAATTAGAGTTCACATCACCCATTTGAATCCATAAAAATCTTGGTTTTTTGTGTAAATCAGTGTATTTTGTACCCATAAGTGGTTAATATACTAATTAAACTTATTATTACTCCTATAATATAGTCGGAATTGTTAAAAATGAGAGAAATACGTCCATTCAAAAATCGAACCTCTAAATCAAGTGACTGGGAAAGTGTGTCTACTTTCCATGAGGCAAGTGTGTCTGTATGACACACTTGCCCCAAGTCAGAGGTTGAAAACATTGAGTTTGATTTAATTATTTATATAATTTCTAAGGCAAAGTTTATAATTTGGTTTGTATAATAGTTTGTAATTTTGCTTGTAGACAGTAATCTTAATTATTTATTTCTCAAACAATTTTATATTGTATTGGATTAATTATCTCTGGAAGTTTGTAGGTTGTACACACCTGTACACACTAAAAGTGTTAGTCAGTAAGCAAGGTAAAATTTTAAATATGTTGATATTTTCTGTATAATTTTGTTACTTATTAGCTTTGTTTAATTTTTACGGAAGATACTAAAATTTATTTTATTGATGAAAAATAAATTTTCTTGTAGAAACAAAAAAAATGTCGTAGGAACAAGAAAATTTACCTTTATATTTCATTTGAATACCTACTTACCTTTCAATAAGTACCTTTTAATATTATTAATATTAATTTTATTAAACTCTAAATAAAAGTGAAGATTATCTATCAGCTATGACTTTTACCTAAAAATGTTTTCTATCCCTGCCCAACATAATATGACACACTTACCTCATAAATTTTACAACCTTGAAAGATTCATACACAGTATATTACGTAGTATTAACATCAGTTCATTCGTTCACACGATCGAGTAGCTTAAACACTGCATTTCTAAATTAAAAATAACTGTCTATTGTACACGAAAGACATAGTCACACTTGCCTCACTTTGTTGGGGAAGTGCGTCTACCATAGCAATTTACAATTAGTACTTAAAAACTAATTCCTAATGAATATTATTGACTAAAACACTTTGTTTTCAGCCAATTATGAACCATATCATGTTTTGTTTGCACCGAGATTTAGAAATTATACCTAAAAATATGTGATTTTTATGTTCAAAGTAAACTTCGCAAAAAGTATGACACACTTCCCCGTACTGACCTTACCTACACTTGAATACGTACGATAGATATAGATATACGTGGGTCGCGATCCGATCGCCATTCTTGAGGGAGCAAAGCACTGGCCAAGGACGCTAAATCAAGAGAATGTAGGCATATGAACACTTTATTCTGTATGTGAACTTTGAAACTGATCTAAAATTATTACCTACATGAAGTTTTTTCAGTACAAGCGGCCTTTCGCAGCTTGTACCGCCTTCACGTTTTGGATCAACATGAGCGAGTCCACTGTTGCGTTTAAATGTCAATGTCGACTTAAGTATGTGCAGGAAGAAGTGACTGGGCGTGTAACGTTGTCACATAAATAAATATATCTATAACAAGGACTTTTGTCAAGATAAAGATATCCATCGATCGTATCCGAATCAGTGGTGGATATGTATGTATGGTATGGATAGATCTACGTATAAATATAAGTACCTACCTAAGTACAATTTATAATTTTAATGAATTTATTTTTCCATTTACGAGTAGGTACCTACCTACATTTGAATGTGGGCTTTAATTTTCTTGTAGCTTGAAAAGCGTTTGCCCAATGATATAAAGCCACTCAATGTGCCTAAACGTTGGTACGTTATATAAAAATGATTTGGAGATTCACAATCTCGGTAAACGAAATTTACATTATATTAATCATATGCATTCGCAACAGATTTTCCATTTTATTTCGTTTGATTTATGTTTTATTCAGCCTAAATCGACCTTTGAAATCATGAGGTAGGTACCTATTAAAGCGTAAATTTTATAAATTCATTCACGGATGAACGAACATCTAATGATAAGCAAAGACATTATGCTATTTGGCACGTTTTGTTCTATCTGAAAGCGTCAAAGGATTTTTTTTATAGTAGGTAAATAATATTTCGACTTTAGTATTGAACCAGATTACTGGTAAGTACCATCAATGCATTGCCATCCAAGTTACAGAGGTGTTTTATTATCTAGATACATTTAAACTAAATTGAATGCCAGCAAGTGGGTCATATTAGACTTGCAAAATTGCAGGACATACATAAACGTGCAGTTAAACAAAAACTCTTAAAGATTTTATTCAGATTTTTGCGTGACTACTGATCTACCTCAATAATATTAAAAATAGGTAGGTAGGTATGTGATTTATACAAGATTGATAAACTTGATTAAACACCTTTTTGACTGATTATCTCTAAAGTTAGCAATATAACATGTACCTAGGTACTTCTACGGCGTAAAATGTACCTAACTATACTTACCTGCCTAAAACCGTGTAGTATACCTACCTAGCAAGCAATACAAATAAACGTAAAAGCTACATATCATTCTTAACTAATTCACAAAGATAACGTCAAATAATGAATTAGTCATGATAGAGTGGGTGTGTAAAACGCTTTGCGAACATCGTAGCTAAAATAGTATGTGACTCGAACCTTTCCCAAACAATATGCAAAACACGTCTGTTCATATTTTGGCAGAAACAAAAATCCAGATTTTTGTTCTGATTATTATCCACGTTTCTCTTCATTTTAGCATTATTTCTAGTTGCATTCGAGATATTCACCTCGAGAACCCCTAAACTTTCCTCTTTTTTTATTCGAGCACTAAATCTGAATAGGTATATCTGCTTAATGACTTGCTGTACAAGTACATGGATTTTACTTGTACAATACGTGCCTGTTAATTTGGCACCGTGAACAGAAAATTGAGAGTCCAGCAGGCTATGCGGCTTGCTTCGGTGACTTACGACGACGAAACTTGGAAAGGCATATTTTCCACAATAAAATAGCTAAGCATTGCTGTCTACATAGGAAGTATTTTGTCATTCACCATCAACGAGAAAATACAATCATGCAAATTTATCAATATGTTTTTGAGCGTATTAATCATCGGAATTTAAATCAAAACTGGATATTTAATAACTTCATAAATATAAATCTAGATTTTAAATTAGATTGAATAATATTGATTGATTTTGGTCGTTAGATTATAATACGAGTATTATAACAGTTTGGCGGGCAAACTTTGAACTAGATACTATGCTAAATAGCTTAGTTCCATAGCTGCATTTAGTAAGTTATTCATATTGATCATTAGCATTGCTGGAGCTACCGGTGACAGTATTTCACCAGCATAAATCCGTTTAACTAATCTAACATGATGACGTTGTTTAATTTTGATTGATAATAGGTATAAAAATGAATCCCTATTTCCCTTGGTCACGGCATCACACGTGAACATCTGGACCGATTTGGCTGAATATTGACGGGGGAGGTAGCTTAGAACTAGGAGACGGATATATAGAATACTTTTATCCTGCCACGGGGGCAAAGTATGCCACGGGTGAAGCCGTGGGGCACATCTAGTTGGGAATAAAATTCAATTGGAAATTTTAATCATCGTAGGCTGGACGACCCCATAGTAACCACATCCACAACAGTCGTCAACAATAATAAAATAGAAGTATTAAAATTAACCGGCCTCTTTATATAGGTATACTAGCTGTTGCCCGCGGCTCCGCCCGCGTGGATGCCGAAATCCGTTTCAAAAACTATCCTATCTCTCAAGTTGGACACGAGATTTGTATATATTAAGATAGATATAATAGGATCTTGAAAATAGAAAATTATGGAGATGGCATTATTAGAATTTGATTTAAAGTGCAAAGGACCTGCTTGTTAGGTACTATGCCCTTTTAAAATGCAAGAAGGGTGAGTGATTTCATCAGCCATTATTCAATTATTCAAAATTTGTGATATCGAACCAAAACAAGGGTAAAGGGTTCTAAGCGAAATAAACATCAAAGAAAAGTGGTGTCTATTTACTTATCTGTTTGAATCTCGATATCATATCGCATGATATACTTAGCTATTAAATGTTAGCATCAAAGGCATAAGGGCAGCTATCAATTGATTGAATAGACTTCAAAGGAAAGTCGTGAAGACCCGAATAGGTAAATTTGACCAAACTGCTCTTCATATACTTTGGAAGCGTATTGTTTGGCAAAATGAACGTAGGTACCTAGTTTTATGAGTGCTGTAGGCTATACCATGAGTTTTACCATAATTCCTAAATAATAGTAAAAATCATAACAAGTGTCAACCTTGTGACGAATGCAAGAGACTGACGTATTACCTAATATTGTAGTCTTTCTATCTTATCAAACAATTACACATACACATAATAAAATATGGAAATTAGTTAGAGTTGCTACTGGATTGTAAAACTCTATTGAAGATATTTAAATTCTTGTATATACTGTGAAGTATAATTGTGTCCGTTATCTATTTCTTACAATAATTTATGAACTCTATTATGAGTTCATTCGGCCGTTCTATTCAACCAATTTGCATTTTTTAAATGAATGTACCTATACAGATTAGATAAAGATCAGTTAAAACCTCCTAATTGCCACTCTTCTTAAGTTATAAATCAAATGCTATTAAATGCCACTGTAAATGCTTCCAAATACTTTTCTGCCTCTATATCTCTAGTTTTAATTGAGATACACTAATCGAGTCTTAAACACTTACTTTCGTTAGTCATCATTTAACGTTGTATCCGAACACACGAGACTTACACCTTGAAACCCAGGTTCCGTTTACTCTTTCCCTACCTTTTGGTTTGGTCCCCCGAACCCCGAAGGCAGGGCCTGCGCTAGAGACTCGTCTATTAATGAGCAGGTGAGGTAGGCCTGGCCTGGACCCCGAAGATCATCGTAAATGAATAAGTATATTATGAGAAAAAATACCTATTGTAAGATGGGAGAAACTAATACTAGATTGCATTAATTACAGTTTATTGTTAGCAAGGAAAATTACATTCCTACGGCTATAAAAATATAACCACACAGTACATACACATATCTGTCAAATATGTCATTAACAGTTTAACATCATGTACCTATATTTATTATGTCAACTATCTCTTGCCATCTACAACTATATCATGCAAAAAAATGTATGGACGCTGTCCCAACTGACCAATAGACATGGTGATAGTTTCAATAATATTATGATGGCCCATAAAAAGACAAATAATCATTTTTAGTCTAAAAATTGATGGGGTTCTTAAAAAAAAACAATGTTTTACATAAAAAAACCTATGAGTTTCGAGTTGATTCATCGTATTTCCGTACGACGCGACGCCAAATACTTTTCCCATACATTGGGAAAAGTTTTTGGCGATTTCTGTCTTTTCTAGGACTTAAAGCTAATATGGTCCCATAGAGTCTTTTGATCCCCACATGAAATTTATTCGATTGGCCAAAAATATTAGATTTTTTGCATTTTTTGCTAACTGTAAGATTTTTGCAAAATCTGTGAATTCAGTTCAAATATCTCAAAAGTTAGGGAAGGTCTCCTAAGAACATTTTAGTCTTACTGCCCCGTTTCAAAAATACACCCTGTATATATATTTTTTTTGTACGATAACCCCATGAACTACGACGATATCGTCATTGTATAAAATCATCGTGGTGGCAAGGTGTATTAAATGTGATAACTTTGAAATCTGTTGGTGGGTTGGACGATTTTTTGCATGCTCCTCTGCATGTAAAAATGTTTTAATTATATTTTTTTGTATATAGGTATGTACGCAGTTTTTAAGGCGAATGTTAAAAATATTAAAATAAGAATAATATCGTTTCTTTTATGCCTACAGCCTACATTACATAATTACCTGTCTCGTCTGACTGAATTATCAATGCGAATGACGGCTAAACGGTTCGGCTCTGGGCTTGGAGGTGGAAGCGTCGAATGTAGCCGGGCACAATATAGAGATGATGATGACGTACGTCACGACAAATCCTATGACGGATTATTTATTAGGTACTACCTTAATAATATCAGAAGTCTGTAGGCACCGGTATTGCTAGCCATTAAAAAATGAACACAATGTAGGCACTTACTGTGACATGCCAAACGACACTATCACATGTACAACATTAACATGACAAATACCTACACTTGTAACACGATAATTTTATTTGGTAGGTACCTAGGTACCTATCCAATCAACACGTCTATGTCAATCAGTCAAGTCATATTAGTGAGAACACCTGTCTTTAGACACTTTAGTAGGTATGTACCTACCAGTAGGTACGAGTAGTTGCATCTTACGTATTTTTATTTTATATAATGTATGAGTGGAAAATTCATCGTGTCGTGCTGGATATTTCTTCCACCGTAGATGGGTCCACCCTTTTTTTTCTCCGTGCGGAAATCCTCATGGATACCCACCCCGCGGCCAGCGGGGCAGGTTATGTCGGTCTCTTACCGAATAAAACAGCACGCCGTCTTCTGACGCCAGGGTGTAAGGTGGCCCATAGAGCATTTCCCTCGCACCCCGGCTTGACCCAGGCCATCTTCAGATTCGAGATGGCCCCCTCGGATTTGGGAACCACCGTGTTCCCGTCATGCCCCCGGAATACGGGGGAGTTGGGGGGTTGGATGGTGGAGGGCGCTTTACGCACCGCCGCCTCGGCCTGCTTCTGCTAGGGTGACAGGCGGCTCCACCGCCAGGCCGGCCCTCATGGAGGACGGATATCGTTAGACCTCCGACGCCTTCGGCGTACGCGCCCGTTGCCGTCCGGGAGAGCACTGTGCAGCCTCTCTCGGACCCTTTCCACCGCCTCCTTCTCGAGCATCACTTGCTCGCAGAAGGAGGCGGCGGCCACGCGTCCGCACTCTGCACCATCACTGCGACCAACACCGGCAGTGTGAGGACCCCCACCCCGAGGGCTGCCAGGAGGGCCTGTCTCGGCACCTCCCATGCCGGACACTTGGCCAGCGCACAGAATATATATAATAGTACTAACGTACAGAACGGAAACACACCTCCTCCTACCAATTCAATATCATTTACCTCACCCTGCAGCGTGTGCAGCTCTGAGTCCTCGCCCGCATCGCAGTGATGGCACTCCTTCCGAATCGGACACAAGTGATCACCGAAGCACCCCTTACCAGAGATCACATGCGTCAGCCGGTACGAGAGGCCCCCGTGAGGTCTCTCTAGCCAGTCCTCCATGACGGGTCTTACCGCCGCTATAACGGGGTGCCCCACGCTTGGTAGATGGGTCCACTCTTAGGTACATATTTCAAGACTATATTTAGCAGGTATATAAAAATGTTACTAAAAACATAATAATAAACTTAAGGTTGTTTTACAGATATTATCGCCGATATAAAACTAAATTAATGATAGGTGATTGTAAGCCATTTTTGTTAACCTTGATAAACAGTGCACACGTCGCTTTTAAGAGCTCATTTGAAACTAATGTTTAATAAAACAGAAGTATAGGCTTATAATTATACAGGCATTTCTATTAAAATGTAAGTACATTTATGTACTAAACATTAGCCTTCAAAACCCATTATAAAAATAAACAAGTAAGTATCTGGGACCTTATTAGCAGCTTGCTGCGATTAGTCTAGCTGAAGTTCAAATAGTCAAATTTTACATACATACTTATCAAATTGAACAACCAGTCTAACTTAGAACTTCGATATCGCCATTGGTTGTGGAGGTCAGATGGCAGTCGCTCCACGGAAAATATCGAAGTTCAGCCGCATCACAGTTAGACTGGAAAGCCGACCCCAACTGAGTTGGGAAAAGGTTCAGAGAATGATGATGATGACTTATCAAATTGAATGAAATTTATTGTTGAAAATGTATATCAGTTGTTGATTAAAATCGAAATTACTATTTTTTATGGAGAGCTCGCACTTAGCAAAAAATTATGGGAGTATGGCAAAATTGTTTAAAAGAAGAGCTAATTGTTAAATATGTAAAAATAGCTATTGCTACCTTATTGAAGGATTACTGCATAACTAAGTCCAAGTAGTCAAGGTCAATCCAATGAAGTACCTACTTACGGGATCGATGAATTTGATCGTAACGTTCGCGTTAACCCCAACTAACCCGTTATAGCTACATACCTACGGGATTTACACTTTCAACTTTAACATCAAATATTGCTGGTTGCCATGGGAAATTTGAGGTAAAAAGTATTGTATGGAACATAGGTGGGTACTCAATTAATAACGAAACGATCGGTGAAAATATCAAGTCAATACATAGTCCTCTTCAATTTCGTACAAGAGTAAAAAACCGGCCAAGTGCGAGTCGGACTCGCCCATGAAGGGTTCCGTAGCAGTAAGTAACTATATACGAGCCCATATAGGCTTGTGATATCTAAACAACCTAATATATAATACTTATAAGTTTCACAAGAAATATTTAAACCAAAAATCTTATTTTAGAAGTTAGAGGACACACATTTTGCCGCTATGGAAGTGTCTCTCGCGCAAACTGTTCTGTTTAGAAAAAAAAATGATGTTAGAAACCTGAATAGCATTTTTAAAGACCTATCTATAGATACCCCACACGTATGGGTTTGATGAAAAAATAAAAAAAAGTTTCAGTTCTTAGTATGGGTAACCCCAAAATTTATTGCTTTTTTTCTATTTTTGTGTGAAATTCTTAATGCGGTTCACAGAATACATCTAGCATAGGCCTTATAGTTTCAGAGAAAAGTGGCTGTGACATACGGACGGACAGACGGACAGACAGACAGACAGACCGACAGACATGACGAATCTATAAGGGTTCCGTTTTTTGCCATTTGGCTACGGAACCCTAAAAAATGATAGTTATTTCAACCGACTTTGAAAAAGGAGGATGCTCTCAATTCGAATGTTTTTATATTTTTTATGTATGTTCGGACGAGGTTTGGACATAACTCTGTCGTATTATTGACGAATTTGCAAGTATATTTATAAGACCTGATGAAAATTTTCAGCCAGACAACGGCACTCTTGAATAAATGCCAGCAAATCACCCGCAATTGCAGCTATCGTACCTATACTCGTACCAATTTCAAAACATAACATCACGCCTGTATGCAATAAATGGGCTCGCAGCCGTATACGGTACTATTCAGTCTCCCGCATAGGCACCGATATGGTTTTGAAGTCGGTTTAATTTTTTTTATGAAAATGTAAGTAAGTACTTTTTAATATTGATTATGTAATCACAGAGTATGTAAAACACTGTCAATGGTGCTGATCATGTTACGCACTTAACTAAAATGAATATCTCAAGTATTCAAAATTGTTATTACCTATCTATACACTAAGTGGGGACATAGTTACTGTTACCCTTGCATACCAACTAATGGTTGAAATATTATATCTGTAACTACAATAATTTAATAGCTATAAAATAGCTCTATAACCCCTCAGAATTAAAAGTCACAGTGAACGGAAATGTTCGATATAGTTCGTTTTTTGTACCAACTCATATTTAATTGCTTTAGTCGTAATCTCAGTTTAACATCTTATTGATACGCCATACAAGGCCGAACGTAACTTACTAAAAATTAATGTCTTTATAAAGTTATCGTTCTTAAGCAACTAACTGTCAGTAACTGTCAGAAAAACAATGTCTATTGTCCAAGTGCTGATGATGGTACTATTGATGTTAGAACCTCACCTAACCTCTCGACGAGCACCGTATGGGCCACATCTGCGGAATTATTTGCATCGTTTAAGAGTGACACCTCAGCCCTTTACGAGCACGTGTAATTTTGGATAGTAAAGGAGAGTCGAAACACTTGCCATGGCAAATATCTGCTCTCTGTCAGACCAATGCAAAAAATGAAAGTTTATATATAACAGAGACCAGTCCGTATCTTTATCACCGAAGCTATCGACATTTAATACATCTTATACTATATAATTCAAAGTCCTGACTGACTGACATAGAGACAACGCACAGCCTAAACCGCTGGTCGTAGAGACTTGAAATTTGCAGAATATGTGTGTTTTGATGCGTAGAGGTGTACTAAGAAAGGATTTTTTAAAATTCGAACCCTAAAGCCCTAAAAAGGGCTAAAAACGTGCTTTTGCCAGAACTCAAGAACGGCTGAACAGATTTTCATGATCTATGATTTGTTGGATTTGTCTCCGCCTTGAATAGCATATAACATAATTAAAAATATATGATTCATTCAGGAAATTTAGTAATAAAACGAAAATTAGATGTTGCAAACGTTTTTATCGCCATCTATAATAGTTGTCATAGCAACAGGAACTAAAATTGACTTTGTCTAAATTTTCATAGAGTAATATCCTTTACTTATTTTTCCTCAAAAGTAAATAGAATATATTAATTTTTAGGGTTCTGTGCCTGATTAGGAAAAAAACCTTATCTCTTTGTTATCCGTCTACCTGTCTGTCAAGACCTCTTTCTTAAGAACACGTACCTAGAGGAATCAAGTTGAATTAGATAAAAGGAATGTTGCGGATAATGCTTGGCATTACACGAAGCGTAATATCCAAACTGTGGTCTCACTATCGACTAATAGGTGGTTTGACCTACCATCTCCTGGCCTGCACTCATGGAGGACGGAGGTCGTTAAGTTACCTTCGGCGACGTTAGTGAGTCACCTGCACCGCAATCGGAGAGTTTTAGGAAGCTGTACCTTATTTTTCGTGCGGAAATCCCCACGAATCTCTCCCCTCCTCTGGCCAGTAGGGACGTAATATCCGACTTGACCGACTAAAGTCGACCTCCATCTTGGGTCTACAGACGCCGAAGTTTAAGGTAACCCTTGACCCTGAGCTATCCAAGGTTTACTGATGGACATGGCTGTTTTAGTGAGTTCCTGCATTGAGTAGGCAGGGTGCTGACGTTTGAATGCCACCATTGCCGGGGCTGATCCGTGGGCACACCACCTCTTCATACACTGGTAGAGTCTCCAGAGTAGATAGAGTGGCGCCATGTCCTAGAAGCAGACGTCGGTGGGGCAAACCTCATGGTGAGGTCCCTGGTGCCGACCATGGTCATCATAGAGAGTATGTGGAACGCCACCGCTTTTTTTGTGAGGCAGTAATGCGCGCAGAAGTGGTGGTGGAAAAGCTACGGGAGAAATCTAGCACTCCCCCGTGCCGATGAAGGCGCACCGGGCGGCGTAGTTCGCGGAACCATCTCCGTCCTCCATGAGTGCGAGCCTAGGGTGACGGTCGAGGCTAACCGTCCGTAAGCGGACCCAGGGTGGCAGGGTGTTATATTTCCACGCGCGCTTTTTTATAGAGATGGGGTATTTAGATTCCTAATAACACGTCGAGGTCGCCAGTGCTGTTGGGGGTTTCTGGGATATCCTTTCTAGGACACACCAGATTCCTCGATCACACAGGCATTGGTAGGACTCCGACATACCAACCTCTCCGCTGGCTCCATTGAGGTGGAGCCCGACGGGGTTTTTGCGCACGAAAAAAAAGGGGTATTTCCCTTTGGGCTAGAATCCAGATATTTAGCAGAAAGTAAAATCTTATAGCATAAGTACAGGGAAAAGTCCGGAAAGCATCAACCCAATTTTGTACGGAACTGCGTGCACGAGCCCAATTTGCACTTGACCGGTATTTATTAGTATATCCTCTTTCTTTACTTTCATGAACTTCTTGAATGTTAAATTAGGTTGTCAAATGTCAATGTCTGTAGCAAGATTTTAATAATAAAAAAATCAGATTTTCGCGATTTTCGGAATTATATAATGTTCACTAATTTGAAATAGTGCATCGAATGTGAAAGTGTAATGCAACTATGATGAAAGGGTTTTTCAAAGGGCCTCTTCCGAGTCACACATACTTTGGCCAGAGCAGCTATCTAATCCCCATAAAATCTAGAAGACAATGAAAAAGGATAATGTTGGTAAATAAACGGGCTTTGGCCGCGATGCATGGCACTGTACTTTGAAGGGTTTGATAGAACTTGAGATGAAATGAATACGTTTAGCTGCAACCACTGATTGCGAAGGAATAGACATTGAAAGTTAGTACGGGCAGTCCCTCAGCTTAAAAAAGACTTGGTGGCAATAGCCAACATTCACGCGGGCGGAGCCGCGCGCGGGTACGCTAGTTTACGATAACTAGCTAGAAGTTACGAGCAGACTGTTGAAATGATTTCGAACATAATTTTTTTAAATTGCGTTCGACGAAAGGTGATTTCATCACAAGTATCAGTGCTCAAACTCCAACACGACAATACGTGCCAACTATTGTATAAACACTCGTTACTGGTATACTACGATATAAACCATAACTACGATACAATTGGAAGTCAAAACGCACTAGGGATATGCTCAACTCTCAAAGATATCTTCATATTATGTGCACGTGTACCTACTTGATGATTTATGGCGGGTATCAACGCAATTTTGAATGCGTGAATACCTATATCTAATTGCATTGATCTATGTTTCATATTCAAAAAAATGTATAGGTAGGTATGCATATGTATCTATGTTTATCTTCATTGTAGAATCTACAAACTATGCTTAGTTTTGGTCCAGATAATGCTGTGTAAAAATATGTCCTATTACTGTCATTATAAGTCGCATATATTTAACACTTTGATTCATTCATTACCACCTTTCTTTACGGTCCGTAAATTTATTTTTAACTGGGCCGACAATGATTAGGCTATCATTAATACGCACATAAATCATGTATGTTAGCGGTGTGCCCACTACAAGCTAGTCAAGTTTTATAAAGCTCGAGGGGATTACATTTCAAAATGGACGACCTTCAAACATCAGATTATCTAAACTTTTACATTCGAGAGACCGACGCGCGACGTCCAAACTGAATGGAGGCTGCTACAGCAAATTAAGTTGACATTGTGTGACTGACCCGCTTGAGTAACTCACGAATGTTATGCATTTTTCTTCAATACTCGTACATAATTTATAACAATGGCTCAATTCATCCGCTACGTCTTCTTGAGTAATAATAGTTAAAAAGAAATGTCAGTGGCGGACGTGCTAATCTTTGTGATTTATTGTTATTTACTGGTTGGAGTGAATATCAAAATTTTGAACCGACATTTAACTTACTATTTGTTATCATAAATTGAAATTGTTATTGTACCTATACTAGCTACTAGCAGAAACGTTCCAGCTTCTTCCGAGCAATTTCCTACAAAAATTAGTTATCCAAATGCAGTACCTACCTACCTACCATCAACGAGGACAGGGCCAAAGATCATTGAAGACAGTAACGACAAGAATATCACTTAGGTAGATAATGTCATTTGTTAGACAACATGGCAGTCTAATATAACAAATTATGAGTGTTTTTCTGTGGGAACTTTAGGATATATATTATGTTTAAAGACTCTTGACAAAATTTAAAATCAATCAATCGACCATTCATATCGTAACCTCATCAGAATGAATGCCTGTACGCTGGGTAGGTATAATATTAGATAATATCGAACATTCTTCATTATAATTATTACGATGCATGCTTACTAAATTCTCAAAATTACAAATATGCAAAATCTTTCCAATGTTTACAAACTCCTTTAGAACTCGAAAGTCAACGCACTGTATCAGCAGTCAGCACTGACCTTTTGACAGCGGTCAACCAGCGGCTATATAATATTTAAGATAAATATATTCGGGTTTTACATAATCTGTATCGGCAGCTATTATAGATGAACCGTTTTTAGGTTAATATAATGTAGCTTGTGAAGTAAAAAGCCTTGTCTAGGTGATGGACGGATCATCGGGCCTCCACGTATGTGATCTCTCGAGAACAGTTCATAAAGTTCACACATTTGACACATAATCACAATTTCCCCTTGACCTGATCTATTGGAGGTCGATTTCTTCTGCTTCTAAGTCTTCGTTTAACGAGATAATTTACTCTTTAAGTCTTAGTTATTTTGAAAGTTTATTTCGAGTTAAGATTAAGTACAGATTTAGATAGTTTTCAACGGCAGGTTCGTGCACAATAATATTGTGCATACGAACCTTATATATATATATATCATCTAGCAAAAAAATAAAATAGTATAGGTATAGAGTTACCTCTATGCAAGGAAATTTCTAATGTTCTTGCCTCTATGGCATATCTACAAATAACATTAAGTAATACAAATAGTTTTTAGACAGTTAAACATAATGTATCTACGTTAACAGCCTGCAGAACCCGTTGTGGTATTAGCACCTATTAAACGAGTTTAACTATTCGAACAGTGTCCTTTATAAGGTTGTGCCTATTTGCACTAGCAACATTCACAGTAGGTACCTATAACGATTAAATTAATTATAATGTTCATGTTATATCTATAGGTATTCGCTTCATGATAAGATTTGTTGCCAATACAGTATATTCAATATTTAGTCGAAGGAGCCGGTGATATTGTTAAGAAATATGTAAATTGTGGTCATGGTCGATAGCAGTGATACAACTAGTCTTTTATCTTGCGTCCACTTCTATGATATAATTTTATTATAGATTAGTGTATCATAGTGTAGCATAGTATCAGTGCACTCGGTATGATATTGCACCCTCAACTGACAGCAAGAGAATCTAGCCAGTTTTCTGAATACAGACATACTGGGCGGGTAACTCAAGTAGGTACTTATTAAAAAAAGCGAAGTGAGGTGAGTATCTACTTATTAAAAATATTAACAATGTCAGTGGAGAGATTACTTAATCGTCAGCAGGCCGGTATCGATTGGTGATCAATAGAAATACCTATATCCGTAATAATTTTCAAAGGCCATTGTTTTATGTGGTACTTATGCGCTATTACCGGACTCACTGGCCACCAAGCTGACCTCGGTATCGCCGCCTGCCGGCTCGCCGCCTGAGATAGATTTGATAACAATACGATTGTTGAAAACTTAAATTATGTTCTCTAAGTTACTCCAAGGAAGGTTATTTTGATCGTATCGTTACATGAAAATTGTTGGGTTCGTATTTGTACTGCTTATCTACCTTTGCTAGAAACTTTTAATAATGAACAGCTTCTATTTTCAAGTTCCCAGATGGTTATCTAAGTAATAACCCCATTATTAAATATTTTCTTTTGTTAAGTGGTTTATAAAAGGAATCCTTGAAATATTGGGATGATAAAAGTTGTCATAAATTGGAGATAGCGAAATAACTGTGTGAGAGAAATATAGGTATTATTAAGGGCAAAACTGCCATATTAATCAAGAAACAGGTCCGTAGAAACTAAGCGATACTGGCCTTAAGTTTGTTGAATTTTACTATTATACAAGCTACCAGATATGGTGGGAAACAACCAGTATACCTACTTAGTATTTGTTAGTTTACTGTGTGCCAGAAAAATATCCGACCGTTGCGCGATGGCTATTGGAGCAAGTGAACCCTAGAGTGGAGACTGAGAATCGGCGATCCATCGGAAAATGCGACATCCACCAGCCAAATATTTATTTAGGTACTTCATTCTTAGGTATCTACTACATTATAGGATAATCTGACGACTTGAAAATGGTTACTGAGATAGATTGAATGCGAAAGGCGGCGTATCAGCTGTTGTGACACTCATTGAGATAAGTCCATTTCCAGAACTGGACTGTTAGTTATAGGCTAATTGATTTTAAGTATAGGTGCCTACCTACTTAATAATGATTCACCTTGCCTTCGGCTAAGGCCTGGTTTCGGCGATTATGTTACATTTAAATTATTGTTACGATATCGTCAATAATGTTGCTCCACCTTTAAACACTTCCTCTTGAGAAATCTCTTAGACTTGTCATATCATATTCGTCTTGCCGTACGCAGGTCACATCTATTTTGTACGTTGTTCAAGAGTCATTCGGATATACTCTTCATTGAAGAAGACGTCTATTAGATTCAAGAAATTGCATTAGTGCCACACTTGGACAACAGAGTAACTCATTGGACAATTCGATAAATAGGTGTAATAAGAAGGTCTACATGTTTAATAGTTATTAATTAGGCATACGGGCATACCTTTCTGACAATAGGGAAGGTAGAGACGACGGCCTACGTTATTACGTAATAGTTAGTGTTTATGTACTTTTGTCTGACAGAAATTTACATAAGTAAGTAGCAACTTCTTTTTCGTAAGATAAAAAATAAATAAGTAACTTATAACTTGTAACTTTACTATGTAAGTAAAGTTACAACACAAAATAAATGTCTAAATTTTGATATTCTGTACTTATCTAATACAATCTATCATCAAACTACCTATATGTCACCGTTAAAACCACCTTTATGTAAGCTCTGGATATGATTACATAATCCTAACAGTAATTAAGAAAAAGAACAAAAATAATCAAAAATATTATGCAACATATTAAAAAAAAAAACATTGCGGAATTTACGACCTTATCTCATTGCGTGAGACGGACTCGCACTTGATTAATATAATCATGATATCTTTTTTTTATAGAATAAATTTCTTTGTTCAGCAACTTCCTGCCCTTGACCCAATTATTTGGGGTCGGTGCAACATGTCATTCTCCGCCATACATTCCTGTCCGATGTCATCTCCTCAGTCACTCCCTTCCTTTCCATATCGTCTCTCACGCATTCCATCCATCTTTTCTTAGGCCTACCTCTGCCCCTGAAGCCCTCCACATTCATAATTTGAACCTTTTTAACAACATTGCTTTCATCTCTTCTTATAACATGTCCATACCACGACAGTCGCTCGCTTCTCAATTTTTCTTTTACTGGTGCAACTTTCAAACTGCTTCTAATATACTCATCAATCTAATAATATACTAATATACTAATATATCATCCAACCTGCGTCGATTCTGTTCTTTACTGCACGATCAATTCCCCCATCGGCCTGGATAAGAGGAAATTGGAGCAGACTGGTATAGGTGCACCATCCAGCACCATGGGTGTAAAACTGGAGAAACCGCCGAAATCAGAGAACATATATATATTCAGTTTTGGCTCTACTGATTTTCAAGGCCACACTCTCCAATCTACACTGCCATTCCTCCAATCTGCTCTGGACCTCAAGCACGTCTTCACCGACTAGTACAATAGATAAATCATCGGCAAATAGCTTACACCAGGGGCTCTCTTCCTGTATCTCCGATGTTAGGGCATCCATTATCAACAGGAAGAGGTATGGGCTTAACGCCGAGCCCTGATGCAAGCCTACCGAGACACTTTACACACCAATAAATTTCTTTGTTATGCAATGATTAATAAATCAAATATCTGAGATAGTAAAATATTTAATTGACAAAAATAAATGCAAGGTAGGGTATTCTTAGGATAATATCTACCTAATGATACCGACGTAAAATTATGTAAGTATGACAAATATTTATATTTGTTACAAGTCCTCATTACGATAGCACACGATTGAACTCCATTGTAAACCTAAAACTATTGTACGCCAAAGCAGAATTGGAATTAGATGAATAACCAATAAAGACAAAACGATTTGTCTTAGAAGTGTTCAAGCGAGTGGGTACCTTCATACCGAGCGAGTACAGCTACTCCCGCGTGCAATATCGTGAAAGGCAATGGGTCACTCATATTTCATTATAATGTTGATGTCATTGACACCTGAGTAACTCTTAGATAATCAAACCATCAGCCACGCTTATATTTATGTGTGAAGTAATGTTTTAAATCATTCGACCCTCTTACACATTCAACATTGATGCCTATATCGTTTTACAAAATTTCAGTCATTTTAAAATGACTGAAATTTTGTAAACCGATATAGGTACCTAAATAATATTATATTACTTACATTAAAATGCACATTTAATACCTACCTACCTAAAGTTTAAACTTAAAATTTAGTCTAATACCAAATACCTAGATAAGATTCTAAATTGAAATAAAAAATCGTCATTAGGTATCGATAAAGACAATATTGTAATATGGCATTATTTTGTGTTTACTATAGTTAGTTATATGACTTCTCCTCGCTTAGAAAAGAATACCACATGGCTGGAGCTGCGGACATCGCCTATGTACCTAGATACAATATTTTTATTAAGGGCAATTAAGCTGAAAGAGCTTCAGCTAAGATAAATTGCTGTAAGTATTAAGTTACTGTCGATGGTAAACTCGGTGGAGTTAATTAGGTATCGGTCTAAGCCAGTAGTCAATTAATTATATTTCATTTCTGACAATTCGTATTATTTTATTTGCCATCAGAAAAAGAAGGCGAGTTATTGTTGCGAGAGTAGTTACCTAAACCATTCCAACCAGACTTGGTGACATAGGCGCAGAGCCGCAGTTAGCACGTGGCGTATAGTTATCAACAAAAGTAACTAGCTTAACGTTAACACATTCCATTCTTATCACCTTAGCTCAAATTCTTTAATAAAAGAATTGACAAAACATGAAATACGTATATCGTATATCGTACTTCGTTTTCTGGGGATTATTGAATACGTTTTAATCAATTAGCCTATTGCAGTCGACTGCTGGACATAAATTATTATGCCTCTAATGTGCACTGTGCACCATGACCCTCAATCTTCCGCCTTTCGCATCTAGTCTATCTATACGTTTAGTTATATACCTATAAATTCGTTTTTTGTATGCTATAATGTGAAGACGGTTTGTAAATTGACTTGTGTTGCTGACTGTACTACGGCTGGGCGCAGTCGCAGCGGTAAATCGGCCACAGTTTTTTTTCTCTCTAAAAATAGGCATTCAGATGGTGTAACCTCGTGGCTAGAGGAAATTTAACTGTACCTATTTGACTCGATAGTAATGCAACTACTATAATGTCTTTGTTTATTTTTGCTGAATTCAGTGTCAGTCAGTGATTCAAAATAAATTATGTAAACTGTACTTGTTATGTTTATATATTTTGGTTTTATTGTATTAATATGTTCAATATTACTTAAATCAAAGTAGGTTTTCAGGGACCGTGATTAAATAGGTAAATAATACTTTTATTTTTTTATAATATTTATATCTGTTAATAGTTCGTCTTGATAGAGTTCTCAATTGATTGTGTCAAGTGTGATAACGCGGTTTAATCCGACTTTATATTCGACCTCCCATAACTGATGAAATTCACTCTGACTGAAATCACTCTCATGAAAATGTAGTACAGGTATTTTTAACCAATCATTACTATACTCGTACCTACATACACTTTAAATAAAACATTTTATCATGTGGATCACAAAAATGCTTTAAACAAAATTTGTCTGTTAACATTGGGTCAGTGTACATCATAGATTTTCACTGTAAATCATAGATTCCAGCCTAAGTAGGTACGGTTTTCGCAACAATTTCCCACGCCAACTCGCTTATGAATTTTAAGCACACACTTGATACTGTTCCAATATTAATTAATGATATAAAATGATATGAACTAATATTTTTATAGCCGACTTGTTTTACTTGTAAGATAAATATGTAGCTGCGTAATTGAGCAATGTAACTATTAGCTAATTAAAAGTCGGAGTCAGGTAGAGGGTATCCGCGATAGTTTCACACACCGGCCGGTTTGCGCTGCAGTCGGCTTGGGTGGAACGACATTACAATCGGTGCGATCTTACGACATCGCATCAAATACTATGCAATCCACATGGTGTAAACCGTTATAAAGTAACAATTCTTACAATACTATACTTATTCTTAATACTTTAAACGAAATTGTACCGTCTCAACTTTTAACATTATTCATATTTAGTACCTACCTATTCTATTTTTTGTCATCGTAAAAGATTAAATGTAATTTACAGTGTGGTTTTATTTTTATTAACTGTATTTACAGCTAAGTTATCTGTATTGTGGACGAGCTTTTCTTTTATCCCAGTGATGATGACCTAAAAATTGTTGGATATACTTTATCCCAGCGATGATGACCTAAAAATTGTTAAATATACTTACCTACTTAGTTTGATGTGTCATACATAAGTCAAAACGATTGCTGAGCCATACCTACAACATGTTTTAAAAATCTTGTGAAAATAAGTGGTTTGGAAACACATTTTGATACTATCTTCAACTTATATCTATACATTATAAAACTGTTAGTATGGTATTGTTGGAGTCTAGAGATCTTTTCACTTTCATGCATTTCCTTGACACGTTTCCAGTTTCTGCCTGTGTTGCTCGAACCGCAAGTACCTACAGCTGTAAAAAATGATAGCTTATTAGGCCTACTATTTCAACCTAATATTATCTCACAGTCACCTTACGCCACTTGACCACGCCTCCCAGCAGCAATGCGTGTCATAATTAAAGCTATCTAATGGTTGGTGCTAATTGGTTAATAGCTAACAAATAACTGAGAAGTATTAGTTTGAAATTAGCTCGTTTACTACTATCCCCGTTATGTTACTCAGTGTACAATTTTATTGTGCGGGTAAAAACATTACCGCTGAATAAAGTTTTAGCTCAAAAATTCAGGCAAGAGCAGTTCGATAAAAGAAATGTTGACATTTTATGATGTATTATTTATATCATTATAAAAATATATATGTCCATATGCATATAGCTATTAGACCGTTCATTTATAAATTATGTCATGCTCAGACGACTGTAAAATATGTATGAAGTATAAAAAACTGTGACTCTGCTTTTACAATCGACTGAGTTTACTACGAGTAGGTCTCTACGTCACCAGCGTGCATTGCGTCAACAATGTTTATTTCTATGAAATAAGACTAGGTACCTACATATTTTTATCACTGATTTTATCTCATTCATTTTGTGTTATTCCATTATTTTCCTCGTTTCCCCGAGAAAATGATTGCTAACAATTGAACCGAATGAAGGGATTAGTGTAAGTACCTAATACAACATAAATGCTATGCCTAGGTGTTCACTACTTTAAGAAGATTATCGAGGAGTAGACAAACATGAGCTTTGGTGTGTGCACACATCTAAAAAGTTTTAAAAACCTGGTAATAATCTACTTAATACTTATATTTAAATATTCGTTTCTAAACACAAAAAATATAAACACAAAACTCGCATGCTTTTATTCACTTGCATATAATATTACTTTGCGGACATTGATGTGGGTTATGCGTTTACATAATAGACGCATTAACTGAATAAGTACTTTTAATATCAATGTATAACAAGTAACTGTTGAATTGTCCAATAAATAAATGAATGAGTGGGCTTTGTCATACAGATAAAGTTCTACAGCCTACACGACCGTAGCAAGACGATCTTACCCAGATTCTCACTTTTCTTTCCAACGACGAGGTGGGAGGTGCCAAATCAAAAGCCGGTTCACTTCTTATTTGGCTTCTGACCCATGGTTACACTGAATTTCTGTTGGGGATATACAAGTATCTTATGGCAATATAAACAATTAGTTAATTGTAACGAGTTACAAATACCATTTATTGCATTGGGGTATAACTAGGCGCGTCTATGAAAAATGCATTATTGCCGGCGTCTGGCAACTTTTTGTTCAAATTTATAGCTAGAGGCACGTTATTTTTGCAGCTGATATGAATGTTTGATATTTTTATAGTTCGTTTAAATATTAAAATACTATTACGAATGAGATGGTACGGGTATTAACGTATTCCATAGGTAATCTGTGGTATTATTAACTGTTGTGCTACTGTGTCTGTTGTTGATCCGGTTACTGCAACAAACAGGAATGTACGAGTACATATTCTGAGAATACAAAATTGTGGAGAGTTCTAACATATAAATTGTAGTCATAGCCGCAATATCAGCGAACACGTACCTACCTACATGTGAATATGATTAAAGTTCTTAAATATTGAATGTCCGTGATGATGTTGCGACGATGTATAAGTAATATTTCCTATTGATGTTAAAGCTTGTGTGGGTGACTATAAAGCTATACTCACACTTTACTCCTTTTATAACATGTGTCTGTATTGGTTATAAGGTCATTTTCAACCACAAAATTCCTTAAATTGAGAACATCATAATTATAAAATATTTTTGAAATTTCCCCAACATCTTAAAATGGACAGCTAATGTTCAATGTTTTGTAAAGTTTAATATTTGGTTCCTTACAAACTTTCTTTGTAATAAGTATGGGTGTACATTCCACTTTGAGTTGGGGCTCCCAATATATAAACTAAATATGATAACCATGGAAGGGAGGAGTAGGCGAGTGGATTCCGGGCTCGTATGCAAGCTTTGGAAACGGCTGCGACTAGCGCACGAGTGATGATGATTCTTTCTTTGTAACATATAAGTAACAATAAATTAAGACAATGTTTATATTTCACTACAGCCAATGCAAGAATACAAATACGGTTTTATATTTTGAAACGCGCAAACATAACAATATATAATTATCATTATTAAGACATTAAATTACTTCAAAAAATTATTACGGGTCGCAATTTGGCTATCGTTGGTAGTAGGTAGTTGTTGAACAATAAATTAAAAGTATAAAAATTTGTCGTCACGGCACACTCGGCAGATATAATGAACTGTTTATGGCAGAATTTATTCATTATTATCTTATTCATGAAAATGGAATCGATATTTTCATTTACGTTATTAACTCTTTTCTTTATTATTTCAATTAACTATAACCTATTGCACTCCACTGCTTAACATTGGCTTCTCCCGCTATTCGCATCCAGTCTTTTCCATCCAACTACCTTCTTGGTTGTCAATCCATCTGGCTGCATGGAATTTAATTAAGGAATTATGAATTATTTTTTAACAATATTAAGTTATGTGGTTACAGTAGGTACAAGAGTCATAAAGGGCTAGCATAGTGATCATGTATTGGTATTTGCCTGCCCTTATAAGTTTTTGAAACCCGGATTCACACAAAATTGAAACAATCCGTACACAAGTCCGCATTTATGTCCAATCTACTCTGTTTTTTCCCTATTTTTGTGTTTGATATAGCATCTTGATCTGAAGCATCGATCAATAAGAGGTAAGCTAGCCGCCGGATAAGTCCAAAGATAGTTCAAACGAATATTCATAGATTAACTCTACTCATACCAGCTAGTTTTTTAATACGATCGACGTACAAAGTGTCGGTAAAGAGCAGGCTTTGTCGGGACGGACGGTCCTTCCTATATTATTATAGGCGTAATAGTGATTCACTGCATAAAAGAAATTACTGTTCCTATTCATCATTTGGCTGCCCTTTACCCAATTATTTGGGGTCAGCAAAACATAAATATCAGTCTTTTCCAGACACATCAGACGCCGTCACCTCAGTTACCTACTCCTTTCCTTGGGAAAGTAAAAATCAGTTGAAATTTAAAATTAATAAGTTAACTTAGTTAAATCATACTCGTAGATACCAATAAATACGAACCTGAAGAATGTAAATGTTTCGAACAATAAAAAAGAAAAAGAAAGATGTATGTTATTAATGTTTTTGAAAGTTTTACACAAATTGTCTGTGCTAAAAGTGTTAAGTGTGCGTTAGGCCTAACTGCGTATGCACTTGTGATACAAGGTTGTATTGAACATTATATTTGCTTGCTTCTGTTTTTTTACCATGCCATAAATTCATAGTTAGATGAATGACGAAATGAATGCCACTGAAAATTTTGTTTGACCCCAAAAACATTACGAGAAATTATAAATTTTAATATAGGTACCTACTGTTTTATACTAATTATATTTTGTAAAATATATCGTCATAATGATATTTTTAACAATGCCTACAGTTTCATTACTCTATATTATTATGTAAACACACGGCTCACCTGATGCTAAGCGGTTACCGTGGCCTAAAAATGCTTGCAACAGCTGTGATGGAACTCGCGCATTACCACCTGCAGAGTAGATAGCGGATTAGAACAGACAAGAATGCGAATTAACAAAGGGATGAGTTCTCTATTCTCTCAAATCCAGCTTAATCAAATACTAATATAATCCTTAATGTTGATAGTTATTATGAGACAGCTAGAGATACTGCCTCGATTCTTTCTGACCTACTTATTTTATGTTAACATAATCATTTCTTGAATTTTTCGATTTATCCTACCAAAATTCACAAGCAGCGAGGAGCAAATAACACTTCCAATGTTCTCTAACAGTTCATTTGTCATTCCACTTGCCACAAGATGATTAGTGAACCAGCATAAAAATGCTAAACCAATTTATGGGTTAAAAAAGTCGATTGTTGTAATGAGCCATACGTGACTTTAGCGTTCAACACGTACAGCTTCACGGCTTCTACTGAACGTGCAGGTCGCCGGTAGTGTAAGGGGGATAATCACGGCGAAAAATTGCACAAATTATTAAATTAATTGTAATGGATACCTTCAATACGGTAGTTGCTTGCCAAGTCATCCGTCTAAACTATACTCGTAGCTACTCAGTGCGTATACGTGTAATGTCATCAGTTTTCTAATGACGATACGATGTCGCCAATCGTTTGAGTGTCATCGAGAGATAACGACAAAGAGTGTCATTATTGAGTTTTGCTATGACCAGTGGTAGATTTACACATATGCCGCCAGTAAGCAATGCAAATGTTGCACGCTCTATCGACGTCTATATTAATGTACCCAGGTTATCTCACTTATAATATAGGTAACCCATCGATTTCATAAAGATAGCAGTAAAATGACATTACTAAACAAGATTTAACTTCACAGCCTGCTGGTAATTCTGCCACTGGTTTTGAACTGGTTACTATTATTACTATAGCACAGCATTCACTCCATCAGCACTTGAGCACTATAATATGAGTAGGTATCTTGCTGTTATAGTAGGTAATAATGGTCCCTAAATTGTTAAATTAACTTCATAAATCTACATGTTTGATAATCGCGTTTTATGTAACTAAGTACTTACTATCGTATTAGGTATATATTATTATACCTCAATGTTGTTAACATAGTGTGAATGCATAAACATGTGCAAGAACATATTTTCAGTTCACATTTATTATTTCATCGCTGCGCTGTATGACAAAATGCTTGCGAAGCATGAAAAGTTTTCGTGCTTGTCAAATATTTTTAACCATCTTGATATATTTTGATCTCTAGTTTTAGATAATAAAATTAATTAATTTATCCAAATAACATAATTTTAATTCGACCAGTGGTAGTTTTTTTTCGTGTGCGGCCGTTGTTGGCTTGTCGCAAAATACATCTCTTAGGTAGTATATGTCAAAATTTACATTTCAAATTGGGTTCACAATGCAATAGGTTAGAGCCTATGAGAAAATTAAGCCAATAAATTCATGGCCACTCTTTTTAATCGTCAGTAATTACAATGTTAAGTGTTCACATATTGTGACACCAAGCGAAGTGCTGCAAGAAATACAATAAACGATGGAATACAATAAAGTTAGATAACGGTAACACTACAATACATTGCTAGATTCAGAATATTGCTTACACAGATGACTGATGACACCATCAAAAATTCAGAGTAGCCGAAGCCCAGAATTTCTACCTTTTATTACCTACAACCGCTGCCTACAACGAATAGGAAATAAATGACAAAATATTTTTACACAAAATTAGGTATTGCTCGAAATCCGTTTTGTGGTCAACCCGACAAACAATATAAGTACAGCCAGTTACGTTGAATACTTTTAACCGTTGGTACAGTTGGTAGGTACATCTTATATTTAAGGTACGAAAAGGTATAATCGCAATATAGTTTAAATACGTTAAGTATTTTTTATTTTCTTTTTATATAGATCATATCCAGACGAAGCAAACTTATGTTATGCTCACAAACATCATCGGCACACGCGCTGTAAAATTATTCACGCCATTTATAAATTGTTAGTTAAGGTCTTTACTTTTTTTTTAATTCCTACTACTTAGGTGGCAGACAAGCACACGGGAAGCGGTCTCCGTGGCCTATGAACGTGTGCAACACTAAGGGTGTCACACACGCGCTGCCTACCCTGAAAGGAAGGGAAGGGGAGGCTAGGAAGGGATGGGAGGAGGAGGGGTACAGTGTACAGGGTACAGTTAAAGTAAATTGCGGCACTTGAAAACTATTCATCGATTGCTGTCCCAGCAAACGTTATTCTGTCACGTAAATTATATTATATCTATAAAATCGAATAACATGATGTTTGGAGCCGCACTCCACTGGAGAGACTCGATAGATTTTTATGAAATTTTCAGTAGGTACACCTACATAAGAATTTCAGAAAGTATTTTTCACCCTCCTTCCCCACTTAAAATTTTGAAATAGTGATTTTTGTATGAACAATATACCTAGGTAGGTAGGCTAGGTAAGTATATATCTTCGTTTATTGCTGAGGTGCTTACATAAATTGCACTTGCACTAACTTATATGTTTCTTTATTAAATACTCTAATATAATTAATCTAAATCTATACCTACCTACTTATAATAAATCTGTAGAAGTGAAATTTCTGGGTGTTACTAGACCGACACCGATCCCAAATATGTGATTAAAAAAAAATTTGTCTGTCTGTCTGTCTGTCTGTCTGTTTGTTCAGGTATCACGCAAAAACTACCGGTTCGATTACGATGAAACTTGGTATAATTATTCTTCAATATCCTGGGCAGCACACTGGATACTTTTTATCCCGGAAAAGTGCATACAATAAAAAACAAACTTAATTTTGCGGTTCGATCCCTAGACCCGATTACTGCACCAACCGCAAATAATAAGTTTGTCGTAGGTTACGTCACCCGCAGTGGAGTTCACTAGACGCTGCTGCCTGCGGCCAATCCGGCCGGGGTGGGAATGGCCCTCTAGAGGGCTGCTCCGAGGCTTCCTATGTGTCCCTCTGATTAGCAGAGGGTACAGTGGGGAGCAAGCGGGGGGCAAGCTGATTGTCCACGCGCCGATGCACACTCCACCCGGTGAAGTGGCGCGATGCTCGGGGGGTCAAGGGGGCCATCTTAAAACCGTAGATGGCCCAGGGTCTACTGGGGAGCGCGGGATATGCTCTAAGCAATCTTACAACTGAAGACTTGAGACGGGCGTGCGTTTTTTATGAGGCCAAGTCTGAACTTAACTACTCCTGATGGCTGACGGGGGTGGTATCCGAAGGAACTTCCGCACGAAAAAAAGAATTTGAAACGGAATTCGAAATCCACGCGGGCGGAGCCGCGGGCAACAGCTAGTTTAAAATATAATCAAATCATAAAATATTGTCTCAATAGCCTTACTTATCGACGACCCAGAAATTTATCAAACCGAGGAACTTATGTTCTCCAATAATTTTATCGCTGCACTCGCTCTACTGCTGAGGTACTTAGACAATTTCTACTAGTTGAACCATGGAGAGTTGAACTATAGAATTATTCTACTATAGAATAAAATCAATCAAATATCTGTATCACAGAACAAAGAAAAATCCTTATCTGTATCGAGATTAAGAAAAATAAATTCAATGTCTTCTTTAAGCACCTCGCAATTAGAACAAAGCTAGTAATAATCTCGGTACGAAAATTAATGATTAAACTAGACACTAGAGGAGGCAAGGTCTTTTCACGTGAACCTTTGCATTGCGTTATTGGTCTTGGATGGTAAATCTATTTACAATCTCAGTAGATACAAGTTGTGATACAACGGTAGCAATAGCTAAACGCACAAGGCCACAATTCCCCGGCCACACATCGATAGGAAGCACATAAAAGTCATTATAAAATATGTAAATGTTCAATTCAAAATTTAATGTTTCTTCATTTACTAAAAACGTTGTTAATAGTCTACTTATTTTGATGTAACGAATAGTTTATAATATAAGTAATTGCTTATGTATTATTTATTGCGTTTTTTATACTTATGCCGAGTTATGCCTGTGTAGGTATGTCATTTCGAGTGACTTACAGTTACAGTACAGTGCAACTGAGAGGGACTTTGAAAGTTGCACCAGTGAATGAAGAAATTGCGTTGTCTCTTAATAATTGAAACATGAACAGTCAGATGATGACGCAGGCATATTTCTCCTCTTTACTAATCAGTGGCAAACAAATAGAAACAAAGTAATCTAAAAAGTTCCATTGTCTAGTGCTCTCGAGGTTTCCGAGCCTTCGACTGTATGATCCTAGTCCGAATCAAAAGGTTTCCTTTTGCATAATATTAAAAGTTTTATTTGAGTGCACAACTTTCTGTTTTCTTTTTCAGCAATCAATTTGGCACATTAATACATTAGATACTTCAGGTATCTGTAGCTTATAGAGCGGCATTGTGAATGCGTAGGCTATTAAAGCGGTAGTGGATAATATATGGAACTTTTTTTAAGTAGTATTCATCTATTACGCAGTAACTAAGTAATCTGTGCCAATAAATCGACAGAAACCTACGGAGCCTTCGATTTGTAATAAATGAGAGGGTGTTATAAATATTTGGTGATACAAGTTACTTTATACCTACAATTCGCTAGACAGATCGAATTTAGTCGTTTCCATACATTTTACTTTTTTCAAACACCCTTTGGTCGACGTTTCTACCTCGCCAAGCCTTTTAAAAAGTCGTCAATTATATTTTGAACGGTAAATTTGCTTTTTGCTTTTGGGTTTTTGGCTTTCCTTGCCACCTAACGCCTAGCGCAACTGCTCTTCACTCTCTACTCTAGACTAGGGTTCGTCCAAGAACATTATCTCGTATAGTGCCTTGCGCATAGATAGCTATTTATTCACATGAACAATAATTTAGCAATCGTGATCTGTTTCTTTTGTGTTAGTTCAATGAAAAATAAAAACACGTATGACCAAGTGCTTGTGTGTTGGAACGCGACTGCATATAGTATAATTTGAGTGTATAAGACATCGCTTACATAGAAGGACGGGTTACCGTTGCTCACGAGTGCTCATGAGTGCTCACGACGTGCACTCCGCGACATGCCCGATCGGACAAAGATAACCATTCTTTAAATACTAAGTACATTTGTTTTAACGGTTTACCGACCGCCCAAACACACGCTCTAAACTCACAAATCTTACGAAATGGCAATGGTCTGTGATGTAATTCACTATAAGTTACCACTACTACGAGTATAAGTTCTAGTATCGACAGCACGTAAGTATTGTTTACATTGCGGATACGTCACGCGTTTACGGTTTATTATCTATATGTACTTATAATAAATCTGTAGAAGTGAAAATTCTGTACATTGAAAATATCAAAAAAATAAGTAGCAGGGGGTGTTACTAGACCGACACCGATCCCAAATATGTGATTAAAAAATTTTTTGTCTGTCTGTCTGTCTGTCTGTCTGTCTGTCTGTTTGTTCAGGTATCACGCAAAAACTACCGGTTCGATTACGATGAAACTTAGTATAATTATACTTCAATATCCTGGGCAGCACACTGGGTACTTTTTATCCCGGAAAAGTACATACAATAAAAAACAAACTTAATTTTGCGGTTCGATCCCTAGACCCGATTACTGTACCAACCGCAAAAAATAAGTTTGTCATAGGTTACGTCACCCGCAGTGGAGTTCACTAGACACTGCTGCCTGCGGCCAATCTGGCTGGGGTGGGAGTGGCCCTCTAGAGGGCTGCACCGAGGCTCCCCATGTGTCCCTCTGACTAGCAGAGGGTACAGTGGGGAGCAAGCGTGGGGCAAGCTGATTGTCCACGCGCTGATGGTTGGGTGATAGGACGGCCGCCTGTCACCCTACACCCCACCGTCTGTGAAGTGGCGCGATGCTCGGGGGGTCAGGGGGGCCATCTTAAAACCGTAGATGGCCCAGGGTCAACTGGGGTGCGCAGGATATGCTCTAAGCAATCTTACAACTGAAGACTTGAGATGGCGTGCGGTTTTTGAGACCGCCGCCGTCTCAAGTCTCACGCACGCTGTCAGCCATCAGGAGTAGTTAAGTCTGAACTTAACTACTCCTAATGGCTGACGGGGGTAGTATCCGAAGGAACTTCCGCACGAAAAAAGGAATTTGAAACGGAATTCGAAACCCACGCGGGCGGAGCCGCGGGCAACAGCTAGTCAGTATAATAAAACTGTCATGGATAGGCTGGTTTCTAAAATGAACGAATTTTGCTGACTTGTTACGATGAGCGGTGTATTAGGCAGTTGTTATACCTGAGTATTATTATTAGCATTAATGTTATAAAAGGCTGCAGCTGTACATACCATACCAATTAGTCATGCATTGAGCCTTACGACTCGTACAATAATATCTAATCTTAGTTAATGATAATGTTAACTGAATTAGCAATGTCAATGCTTTGAATAGGTAATGTTCAGATTGTTCAGCCCTATGGTCTAGGCAAGCAATTCGCAATCCCTTCAAACTCGACTCGACTCCAAACGGCTCAAAAATAGAAATGCCGATAAAAATGACATTATTTGCGACATTTTATTGTTTACTAACTGTTGCCCGCAATTTTTATGCAATCTTTCTCCTGACAATAACGATATCCAATTTGGTTCAGTCGGTGCGAAGTTATGCGCGTACGCACATTTTGGCAATTTATTGGTACCTATGGTTAGTTATAGAAATATCCAGTTAGTATAAAAATGAACTAAAAGAATTCACCTGCAATTAAATATTTACTAAGCTTGTACATACCTACTTATAAACGTGCAATATCTATTCGTTAGAACATTTAGTTACACGTTATAGGTAGTGACCCTGGTTCGCTAGCGTGAACTCAGTCCCCATAGTTAGAACCTTATTGGTTTTTTTTTCACCTCCTTCAAGGGTGAGCAAGATTGGTTGGTACTGGCTTTCAAAGCCTTGTAAAATAATGCGTGTGAAACACAGTTGTTTGAGGCAGAGAAGAAAAACATCGTAATGTCTGGGCGCTGCCCTGTGATAACGATGGTGAACCATGCTGAATGACGTGATAATAATTTAATATGTTGATGTTCCAGTAACCGCTTATTGGCCATGTACTTATTGACGATGATGATTTGTACGTAACTACTTTCGTAGGTACCTACAAAAAAAGAGATCAACGTGACAGACTAGAAATTACAGTTCGTTTTGAAGTTAATCTACAGCTGAATGTTAGCTGTACCGGTGATTCTTCATCCATCAACTATGAGTATGTAACGTAACGATAACCGTACCTAGTTAACATTTTGCACTCATATGCACTTAAGTATAAGAAAATGTTATGCAATTCAATTCATCAAAAAAATTTTTTTCACCATTCATAATAACCTAGTCTCTAACGAAGACTACGTTACTCAAAAATTACAAAAACTTTAAAGAAATAATATCATCAATCAATTTAATAGCATCAGGTGAGATTGTGATTAAACGCGAGCCTATCACATATAAAAAAAGAATTGAAAACGAATCAAACTGTTAGTGGTTCTGAAGGTCCTACGAGTACCTACCTATACAACCTCACAAAAACGGTAGATTTTGTTTTGACGGTTCATACTTAGCTTAGCACTAAACATTTTTGTACGTATTTCTTTCTAATTGAATTAAAATCACATTACGAAATCGAGTCTCTGATACTGTTGCGTTTTTGTATACTTATACTAAACAAATATTATAAATTATATTATTTTGCTTTGTGAATCATGTGCAACAGGTTCAAAAAAATTAATTCCTTGCGGAAAACCTGACACCACATAGCTATGTCCTTCGAGCATATTGAGGTGTGACTGTGACAACCATGTGATAACGAATCTATTTAAAATCGTGTCAATATGTTTATAAATTATAAATACCTTAACTCTAATGGTGGAACCACACTTCGCTATTCGCTGTTCGCCTATAGGTATTGTTTTCGAGGCAATTCTTATATATGACTAATCCCTCCACAATTCGTCATTGGAAGAGTGATTAAGGCGAATATTTGTGCGAATAAAGCAAATATACACGAATAAGCCCTTACCACTTCGCGTATAAATCGACACGTGAATGAAGGCGAATAAAGAATAGCGAATAGTGAAGTGTGGTTCCGCCATAAGAATAGGTGACTGTTTGCGTGTTCAGATTTCAATTTTAATATCGTCCGTACTATGATCCCATATTTAATCCAACATAGATCGAAATGTCTTAAACGTTCTATAGAGTATTTATTTATTATCAAGCATTATAATACCTAATAGGTACAAAGTTTATAGAGCAATATTTTCCAAAAAGACGAGATTTAATATTAAGTATAAACTTTCATCCCCTTTAAGTATGAACTATCAAGCCTTTTTTCGCGACAAAAGGTAGTTTATGTATTTTCATACTACGCAGGTGGCAGACAAGCACACGGCCCACCTGATGGGAAGCGGTCACCGTGGCCTATGGACGTGTGTAATACCAAGGGAGTCACACACGTTTTTCTCAAGCACTAGTCCATCTCTATCCCAAATTTAGAGGTTTAGGCGTGCAAGCTTAACAGACAAATAAACAGACAGATAGGTACTTTCGTTTTATACCTGGACTATCCGAGTATAAAGAGACCAGGAGGAAGAACTATTTCTGGAATGTTACTGCACTCTTTGCTATTTTGTCTACTTGACTTGGTTTCTGAGGAATTTAAATGTTAAAAATGAAAAGATATAAACCTAATTAAACAATGCCGTCTTCCTGCAAATAGCAACACGATTCCGCCTTTTAAAGAAATTAAAATTACAAAAATAAGATTTTGTACGATGCTAGAACATCCGCTAGAACCGCAAAGATTAGGTAAGTATATACGTACCTAGTATATACGTAGTTCGTTTTTTGCTGGGGTAATTTAGACGAGGAATGGTTGGGGTGTAATGCTACATATAGATAGTTATACCTATTTGTGTAAATATGATTATATTGTACTATCATGTGTGTTGTACTAAAATAAACTGATTTCTTGTTCGCAGTCATGCCAAGACTTTTGATAGCAATAGGAAAGCGGACAACCGTACGGTTTCCATAGCGTAACGTTGGATGCAATCAGGATAACGCTACAATGGTAATAGATTCACTATTATCATCTTAGCGTATATCTCCCGTGTTAATAATATTATGCATTTTGTATAGCTAGAGGCCCTAATGACTTCCATTTTCCATAAATACCTACAATACATATTTCTGTTTTCATTACTCTTTCTTCACCTTACTTATGATTATTACCTACTCTCCTTGGAGGTAGAGCGTTTTTACATTACCGTAGCAAGTAATAAATTGAATAAAATATTCCCAAGCTCGACCGTATCGATAATAGAGCTACCGTTCAATATTCCATTTTTAGTTCCAGTGCCCGGGCAGCCTGCGCCCTGCGTTCGCTCATTTAGGTGCATGCGTTGCAATATTGATTTTCACGCGAACCCTTTGCCTGGGGTAACCTATTTAATTACAGTGACCGGATTAAGCCACTCGGACGTCATTAAGAAGTTATTGACGGCATTCATTTTAGACTACTCCTTTGTTTTCGCCCCCTGATATAAATATGTACTCGTAGTGTTTAGAATACAATTTATTTTAGGGCAGCTAACTGACAAGCCTTTGATCAGAGGACTAGTCTAGTCACTTAGTTGTAGCGAAAGGGGCCAAATTTTAATTTTTTTTTTTGTGTTGTGACACCTCTTTGACATTATTTTGTAGGCACAGAACTTGTTTTCAATTGCTACGATCTATACTTCATACTACACCATTCGCTACTTCTAGCTTCATAATAGTTTTCATGAATGCTCAGCGAATCCCGTCTGATCTCACAACACCGAGAAGAAAGCCTGCGTCAGAGTGTTCTCCAATCAGCAGATACTGTCTTGCAGGTTATGTTGGTTTGGTGAGGTCCCGTACACGTTGTCTTACGTTACTCCGAGGTAGTTATAATTATGACTAGTTTATTTTTGTTGCAATAGAAGACTGTGTACAATGAGTGTGGTCTTACAATAAAATAAGTTGCAACATTTTATATTAGAGTTACTTATAATAAAAATATGATTTAAAGTAATTCAGGCCATGTTAGGGTAACCCAGTTTAGCCTGAATGACTAATTTGTTTTTATTACACGCCTAAACGAGTTTCACAACAGTCATAATTGTGATACGCGTTTAGTTTTCAAAAAAAAAAACAATGGGCAATTTAAAAGGCCTCGTCGTCGCCTTGCAATCGAGGGGTTGCTGGTTCGAACCCCACTCAAAGACTAGCGACGTAACTCTTTCTCAAGGACTAACACAGATAGATGCGCTGTATAGGAGCCACCTCGACTTTCAATCTTATCTGCGAGTCTGTGGTACGGCACGTCTCTCAAGATTAGTGGGTAAGGCAGCAGTCGATCCCTTAATAGCACTAAAATAACGTAATGATTACGAGTAAAAAAACGTAGAATGAGACAGGGATAACAGCTGAGATATTGATAAGAGAGTAGATTAGAGGTATAGATAATTTTATGCATTTAATTGCTTGTAATACATCTACAGACAAATCATTCTAAGAAAAACGAAACCGATGTCTAACTGGACTAAAAATTGAAATGGGACCTCAGGGGAAGCACTACCTTGCATTTGAAAAGAGAGCAGGTCGAGAGAATCGGGATTGGGACTCGGGTAATAATAATGTGACGAGTGTGACTAGACTATTGTAAAACCTGGCATCTTAAAAAGGTCTCAAAAATATGCTTAATATTACCACACGTGAATAAGTAATTTATTCACAAATAAATGTCTGAAGCATCTATTCCAAGAAATGTGATCTACAAGACCAATAAATTAATCATCATTGACACAAATAGATTTGTTTTAATTTATTCTAAACGCTATTAATTAAAACTTAGTTCGTAATTAAAAACTAAAATTTCGATATTATGTGCATCATAAATTTTTATTTTCATATATACATACATAAATTACCTAATAGTTATGTTTTAATATTAAGAGTTTTAGAGATCTTGATGAATTTTATTTAAAAACCGGTCAAGTGCGAGTCGGACTTGTGCATGAAAGATTGCCTAAAATTATACGCCAAAAAGGCAAAATAAACATGTTTGTAATATGGGAGCCCAATTAAATATTTACTTATTTTAAGTATTCTGTTTTTAGTGTAGTTGTTGGTGACAGACAAACAGACAGACAGAATTACGGGTGGCGTGGCGTACGCTTAGCAATAATAGGTGATTTTCAAAATGTTACTAGTAAGGGGTTTTGAAGGAAAAAAACTGAAGAAATGTCGCGTGTGAGCATAATTTCACCTGAGGTATTAGGTAGTAGTGCTGCTATAGGGTTTACATAATTTCACCTGAGGTATTAGGTAGTAGTGCTGCTATAGGGTTTACATAATTTCACCTGAGGTATTAGGTAGTAGTGCTGCTATAGGGTTTACATAATTTCACCTGAGGTATTAGGTAGTAGTGCTGCTATAGGGTTTACATAATTTCACCTGAGGTATTAGGTAGATAGTAGTGCTGCTATAGGGTTTACAATTTTTATCCCAGGTGACATATAAAAAGGGTTAAGTTGGTTTGTGTACCTACCTACGTTTCAAAAACCCATAAAATATCTTAAGCGATTTAGCTCAAGTTTTGACACGATGTACTTAGGTTCCTACCACAGAACAAAGAAAAACAAGAAAAATCCTTAGGACGTTCCTACTATCCGCTTCAAAGATAGTAAAGCGATCGAGTTAGGATATTTTTACGAATCGATTCCCAAGCGCAGCAGGGACTCAGACTACTATTATGTACCTATATTATTATGCATAAAAACTGCTGTTAATCAGCGTCTAGGTGACGTATTATTAGGGGGCATGACGGGAACCACTCGGTTCCCAAACCCGAGGGGGCCATCTCGAATCCGGAGATGGCCCGGGTCAAGCCGGGATGCGAGGGAAATGCTCTTTGGGCCACCTTACACCCTGGCGTCAGAAGACCCTAGACGGCGTGCGGTTTTAGTCGGTAAGAGTCCGACATAACCTGCCCCGCTGGCCGCGGGGTGGGTATCCATGAGGATTTCCGCACGGAAAAAAAAAAAAAAAAAAAAAAAAAAGGTGACGTGAACTTCATTAGTAATGCAGTTGGGTTACAAAGTGTAAGCGTTTTCCAGGTGGGTTACGTCCAGTGACTTTTCATTACCTACATTATTTAATAGACAGTTAATTAGTAATTTACTCATTAGCGTAGGGAAAAGTAAACGGTAAGTAATTAATTGATTTTAAGCAAGCTGGGTGTCTTAGTGACTAGAATGTTTAATTGCCTAAGGTACTTAGACCTGAATATTGCATTGAAATACGATGAAATAAAATCTAATTTTACCAGTGACTTCTATGCTACTAGACAGGCTGTACGAAACATACTAAATGAGTATCACGAAAGATCTCTACTTTACCAACAACAGTAATTTAACTTTTTGTCGCTGTTACAGATATATTAATAAAAGGCGCGCTATTCGTATACATTATACAGATTGGAATGTGTCAAATTTTTTAACTCGAACATTCAAAATACTTATCTAATTTTAAATTCGGAAATTAAAATTCCATTCCTGCCTCATCCAGGAAGATCTAGATCTCACGGATCCACCTATTACATTGAGAACCATACATTATATTGTATACTAGCTTCCACCCGCGGCTTCGCCCGCGTGGAGGTCGGCATTGCCACCAAGTCATTTTAGGACAAGTTTTTTCATATATATTGGTTTTACATTATTGCAGTTTTAGTAGGGATCCCTATTTTTTAGCAATATTATGCCTATGTCACTCACAGATAACGTAGCTTTCTATTGATAAAATAATTTTCACAATCGGTTCAGTAGATTCAAAGATTACCCCCTACAACCCCACAAACTCAGAAACTTTACCTCTTTATAATATTAGTACCTATAGATAAGTTACTCTGACCATCATACCTGATTTTGAAGGTTTGATAACCTCATAAAACCACAATTTTGTCAGATCGCACTAAGTAACAAAGTATTTTTTCCATTTTTTTTGTACTACTTTGGTGGCAGACAAGCACATGGCCCACCTGATGGGAAGCAGTCACCGTGTCCTATGAACGTGTGCAACACTAAGGGTGTCACACACGCGCTGCCTACCCTGAAGGGAAGGGGGGAGGGCTGGGAAGGGGCGGGGAGGCTAGGAAAGGATGGGAGGAGAAGGGGTACAGCTACCCTACTTACCGTTACTTAATTTTTTACTTAATACTTTATTTAAATTGAATTGTAATCACGCGCTTTGAAAACGTGGCTATTAGGTATATATTATACATTAAGTTTATTAGGACTTGTCAATTTGACTTAACCTCGCGTGATGGTAAGCTAAAGGTACCTACCTAAAGTAAAGTACCATGTTAATAATTTGAATCGACTACCGACGATGAATCGAATCGACCACTGGTACTGGTATGTACAAGAAAATGGTATCGTGTAAATGGGGCTATAAGGTGGGTCTATGCTAGACGAGCCGAGCACGAGAGAAGTAGGTACAAGCGGAGCGAAATTAAATGGAATTTAATTGTAATTAAATTTAACTGAAAATTAAATTTAATTTAATTTTTGAAAAATTTAATAGAATTTAATTTTTAATTGATATTAAACCTCGTTTGAGGCTTGTAAGTCGGTCCACACTAGACGAAATTGTGTTCGGCTCGTGCTCGGCTCGCCTAGCGTAGACCCGCCTTTAAATCTTATTCACGTTGAAAAACTTACTTAAATTGCTGTTTTTTATAAATAAACTGCTACCTCATAACTAAACTTAATTATAGATATGGAAATTTTAACAACTGTTTTTGTTTTTTATAGGTATGTCTTCAACAACCGGTTCACCAATACAAGTAAGATTTTCAAATGTCAAACTGTTTTTTTCTGTGGTTTTCAATGATGTTATATTAAAATTAGGCAGATTATATTATTTCAATACAATTATACTATGGTGGTGTCAAAAGTGTACTGCGTTTTGCAACAAAAACTATACTTTGTTATCATTTGCACTCACTTATTATTAGCCTAGTTTCGTGAACTATTTTATACGCCAGTGCTGCAGATATCTACCTCTTTTTACCCGACTGCGCAACGCAATGGAGTGGTAATGTGTTTAACAGCCTATGTATGTATGTATGTATGTATGTATGTATGTTTGTATGTTCCTTTGAAGCACTATACAAACCAAACGCCTGGGCCGATTTTCATGATTCACACGTCAATCGATTCCTCTTAGCCCGGCGAGTGTCACTAAAGACATGAAGTCAGTGAAAATTCAATATGGCGACTACTGGCCGCCATATTGTGAAAATTAAAAAAATGAAAGTCAGCAAACTATGTCAAGTGGGGTATCGTTGAATAGGTATTTAAAAATCATTTTTAGCTTCCTTTCAACATTTTTCGATTCCATTGACCATTTAGGATCTATAGCGATTTAAAGTTGCGTAACAACAATTCATAGGTTTTTATTAGACAGTAGAAAGTCCAATCGGGTAAATAGCTGGCTAGGACACTTATAACTAAAAGTATAAAATAAAAAAATATAATTTAGAAATTAAAAAATCCGACTGCGTAAAAACTAAAAAGAAAAAAAATAAGCACTCAGAAGATGTCCGGTGGTCTAGAAACAACAACTTAACAGTCGGGATCCATTGAAAAATAAGATTGGCTGTTGAATAGTGGATCCCGACTGTTAAGTTGTTATGTTTCTAGACCACCGGACATCTTCTGAGTGCTTGTTTTTTTTCTTTTTAGTTTTTACGCAGTCGGGTTTTTTAATTTCTAAATTATATTTTTTTATTTTAAGTAGGTATTGGATCATTGGCAGTGAGTGTCGTGATCATTTTTGATAGCTCTTTCAATTAAGTTATAACTGAATAGCTACATACTAGGGTAATACAACTACAACTACAATAACTAAATTGCAACGTGTTTCAATCACAACAAACTTATATCTTCGTAACTGATAATAAAGAGGTACCTACGCTCATGTCAAGAACGCGCCATTGAGAGCCAGTACATTACTGTCGTGTTATCTCTCCAATAACATCCCATTATATTTCTTGTGATTAAAAGTGTTTAAAAAGGACCCACCAAGGTCTTTGGAACCCAAACCAACCTTTCATGCATGCCGGTATACTTAACTACTTGTTGTTTAACGGATCATGCTCTGGCTCAGGTTTTTATGTAGGATAATTGAGAATAGCGGACCACGAGCAGAAGTGCAAGCATTAAATGCAACCGGGATTGGTGATCGGATGAAGAAAAGATAAGTCTTAATAATGTTTAAAAAATAAGTCAGATAACTGCAAAATCAATGCAACTGGATCTGCATCACATAATTACGTAAATTGGCCAACAAAAGTACCTAATGTAAATCAACAGCTATTCTAAAATTATTTTGTGAACATCGTTCGAACGACCTTCGCCGATCATAAAGACAATCTTAAGTCAGTTTGTTGTAATCAGCTCGGCAGTAGTCACGTTTAGTACCGTTCCCATAGAGCTTCGAGCTCACGAACGCGAAACCAGCAGTTCGCGTCCTCACGACTCACCAATAGAAATGCCTTCACGTAATTTGCTTTTCTCAGATGCTTATTTCAATAGAGCGGTATTTTTTTATTAAACTAAAGTGTATGCACATTAAGCAAAATAAAATAGAACAGTTAAGTTGTAATTAAGAAATACCTACTTTAAAAAGTTGATAAGTTGAACTTTTTCTTTTCGTGCGGCAACCCTCTTGTTCTTGAGCGACCTATAACGTCTGAGTCGCCTCCGCAACTCGTGGGCTCTACGGATCGGGTGAGACCTGAAACTCTCCCGGACCCACTCCGCTGCCTCCGTACTATGAGCATCACTTGCTCGCAGAACTAGGCAGCGGCAGCTTAGGAGCTCGCACCCCTCACCATCACAGCGTGCAAGACTCCGAGCAAGAGGCCTCCCACTCCGAGGACTGCCACGACTCGGCAACTCCTACGCCGGGCACTCCTCCTGCGTCCTAAGTCCTCGCTCACTTCAAAGACCCTTTTAACACGATCAAGGAATAGTTAACAGGTGGCCGCCACTAATAGAGGTGGCAAACTAGGTCTGCCTACTCGTATGTTTACTCATTTCGAGGTCTCACTTCCCATTGTGTAATTTTCTAAGTGGATTGTCACGCACTTGCTGTGACATATAATTATGTGTTCTTCCACAGTGTAGTAGTGCTCTTTAAATTAATATAAACATTTGGATGTCCAGTTTCACGAAAACGGGTTATCTCACTTGTGTTATGTTCGCCCACTTTTAAGGATCATTGTCAATAATTCTTTCGAAAGAATTTCTGTAAAGGAATTTTATTTCACAGAAACTGGGACTGTATTAAATTTATAGGCAATTATGGCCCTACTCAAAAGTTCGAATCCGGCCGGACAGTAGGTACCAATGTAAATTTCACTTTGTGAAATTTGTATTTATCATCTACTGACGGTGAAGAAAAAACATCGTGAGGAAAACCACATGTCCTAGAAGAAATTCTAAGGACATGTCCGATCCACCAACTCGCATTAGGCCAACGGGTGTGGACTAAGGCTTAAACCCTCTCAGCTCTCTTGTTAGAAGAGAGGAGACCCGTGCTCAGCAGTGGGACATAAATGGATTGCTATTATTTATATGACAAATGGGGTTCAACCTAGAGGGTTGAGATCTCCCTAATGAACCCAGAAATTACAATATCTAGTTCAATGAGTTTCAATTTACCTTCATGCATATACACACAGGCAATTGACATATATGAATATAATCGTATAGTCAACAAGGAAATCAACGTTGTGTCATAATTACTAAAGGTCACTTACTAGTTTTACATACATACGTCGCGTCAGTTGCTGGGTAAAAGTTACTTGTGTTGCATTGACAAAAGTCATTACTGAAACCTGTCTAAAGGTGGCTTTAGACTGGCTACGCCAGGCATCGATGAGAATTAAAATTTGATTGACAAAATTAGCCTACGTTTGGTGTAGAATACTGGCTCAGTCATCTAAGACTCGTTTCACCGGTCTAAATTCATCTTAGGCCTGTATTCCAAGTATTCCGACAAGATGTTTTTTTGCCGTGAATAAACTCGGTGAACTGTGTCGAATCATGTCGAATAGAATAGAATATTTATTTCTGTGAATGGGATAGGTTTAGAGTATGGAACTCCTTCCACTTCTATCGCGTACTAGGACCGTCTTGGCAGTCAAATCAAAACTGTATGAGTGCTAGCCGGTACACCTGTTGAATAGCAGGCAATGTTCTGGCACAGGCTTTTCTCTTGAGGTTGCGAGGTCAGGAAGCAGTCGCTTTCGCTAAAACCAATTTAAGCCAAATCAAGAGAAAAATTAGGAGAGCGAACTCTGGGTTCCAAATTATAAGTTTTGGATACAACCAGGACTGACGCTGTGAAGATTATAATAAGTTTTGTATGGAAGGAACACTGTGAAGCGATTTCCTCGATGACAGTGACAGTCTTAAGAACCGTTTCCGGGAACCCAAAACTGGATCGCGTGACCCGTCTAGTGTAAATACACCCTAACAGTCAGAAACATCGTAAATATTTTTATGAGCGCGTTTTTTTTCGTTTGTTTATTTAGTGGAATAAAATAATAAAGTAATATACGCAATATACAACTAGTTCAGTAGTTGTTGTAATTTTGTGAAAGAATCGAGCAGGAACTACGAAACGGTGGAATAATATTATAAAAGTATGCTTTTCCTAACACGAATGGGGTAGTAGTTACCACCCACTCATTCATATCTTAACATTATGCTATACCCCGGCGGAGTCTGTAGACCCAAGACGGCGTGCGGTTTTATTCGGTTCAAGTCCAACATAACCGTCCCCGCTAACCATCGGAAGGGGGTGTACCTAGTATCCGTCAAGATTGCCGCAACAATAGAAAAAAGGTACCTACCTACTATCAAGATTTTGGGGCCCAAGCACGCTTCACCGGCCAGCGAGGTAACTACTATAAACAACAGAACGATGTAGCTCTAGTGTAGACTTTGTGAGAATTAGATAAGTATTTAGATGACTGTTGTTCTCGTAAAAAAATACAAACGAAATATCATTAGTAGTCCACAGGAGTCAGACCTCAAAGTGGAAGTTGAGGAAACCAGGACAGCGTTAGGATTAAGAAAAGTTATTACGTTTAACTGATATTAATAGTTGATTTATAGAGATATATAATTATATAAGAAAGTGATAGAATTGAAATAATTGCTTATTGCTAATTGATTTAAGTAAATGATAGAAGATAATGAGAACAGTGATTTGGATGCAAACGTGAACATCAGGAATATGATAGGATGCTATCTTTTCCTTTAATACCACGGGTTTAAGTGCTGTTAGTGGTTGTTGCCTTTTGCCGATTTAATATACCTACCTAGTCTTTATCTTTCCATTTCCATCTGCATGTAACGCGCGAGTGGCTACGGTAATCGCTTATCATCAGGAAGACCGTTAACTTTCTTGCTGTTTTAATCCTTTAAAATGAATTTAATATGATACGTTAAAATAATATCGTAAAAAATAGTTGCCAAAACCTTGACCTGTATGTAGGATATGTTTCCGTTGCTTGCCCTCGAACCGATTTTGCTCAATGACTTGTAGCTAGATCTATAATTATTACATAAATGCTAATGTTATTGCCCATATTATCTAGTAAAAATAAAAAACTTAAATTTAACAAAAAAATCTAAATGATTGTTGGTACCGAAATGTATGTATTCAGTAAGTAAGTTCCACACTCGGGTTGTTCACTTTTTATTTAATCGGAATGGAACCATATACGTTTCGGTTAAAAATTAATGTAATCGATTCTATTAGGTACTGATTCTGTGCGACCTACTTCCAGATGATAGGTACTTGAAATAATGTCGTAAGAATCTGAAACGGTTGAGTATTTTGAAAGTATATCCGAGATAATTATCATAATAAAGATATCTACAAACATTCCATTGTGCCAACTTGTGCAAACTATTAAACAGTTTAAAATTACTTTAGCACTTCAAATTATATACAAGTGCAACTGTTTTTAAACTCGGTAACAGACCTTCATCTCATGTTGCATCTATATCTTTTTAATTTAAAACCTTAACTGTCGACTCATCCATTAAGTTTAGAGAATATAATCATACTCGTGGGTAACTTCTCAAATTTTTATTTTATACAATCCTTTATTATCAAAGATACAATCTGACAATTCTATAAGATTCCTCTAGAACTATTCAAAAGCTCTATAGGATTTGTCTCACCGCAATAACCCGTGGTTATAACCCAACCGCAGTGCTACCTACCGGGTCCAAACTATTAGGTAACCTTCCTTTAACCTTCTCACAAGTGCAAGTTATAAGTAGACAGTATTTTATCGAAATCAGGTGAAAGGTAAGTACATTAACTGTATGAAATACAATTAGATTAGATTGTGATTGAACTGCTGAATATTTATATAATTATGTGACCTGTGACTGCACCGTTTGTCTAGTTCTTCATTTCTGTACAGGGCCCATGGCCAAGCCCACAGGTAACCCATGATTACAGGTCAAGGCTCTGACGCACGTTTTCATCTAAGGTATATGGTATCGGACCACAGTCATACCCGTAAATACCAAAATAAACCAATCCATAGGAATACAACGGAAAGAAAAGTGACTGCGGGCTTCAAAGTGCAAGTTTTGGATGCGATCGGGATTGAATGAAAAGGATAGTCTGATAAACGTTTCGTCTCAATTAAACATCACTTGCTGGCGAGCGTGCTTTATTGATATGATTTCCATTATTTTGGTTCCCCTACGTTCGCTTGGGGCGTGTTGGCTTGACTGTTCTATAATCATATATTATTATTCTCTCCTTTATTCAGTTACTAGATGTTGCCCGCGACTCCGCCAGCGGGGACGTCGGATTTCGCGTTTTTTTAACTATATCCCGGTTCTAATCAACTGATTGTGATCATATATGCGTAAGATTTTGAGTTTAACTAAGACCTGTCTAATAAAAAAAACCGCATCAAAATCCGTTCAGTAGTTTTTACCGCTATCGTAGATAGCGATGACCGTAAAAACTTCTTCATTCTTCAATATTCTAACGCAGCTCTATATTTAACCCAAAATAAGCCTAGTTTAACTGGCTGGTGTTATGACTTATACGATGCAGACACACATACTTCGATATATATATTTTTAAATCCTTCCATACTACATAGAAACACCCAGACCCATGCGAATATAGGTACATACTTATTCATTCATACAAACATTTGCACTGAACCTAGGCCCCCTTTTTTTTTTTTTTTGTTTTCGTGCGGAGATCCTCATGGATACCCACCCCGCGGCCAGCGGGGCAGGTTATGTCGGACTCTTACCGACTAAAACCGCACGCCGTCTAGGGTCTTCTGACGCCAGGGTGTAAGGTGGCCCAAAGAGCATTTCCCTCGCACCCCGGCTTGACCCGGGCCATCTCCGGATTCGAGATGGCCCCCTCGGGTTTGGGAACCGCGTGGTTCCCGTCATGCCCCCGGAATAGGGGGGGGCGCGCTTCCGCGCGTCGCCGCCTCGGCCTGCTTCTGCTAGGGTGATAGGCGGCTCCACCCGTCACCCCCAGGCCAGCGCTCATGGAGGACGGAGGTCGTTAGACCTCCGACGCCTTAAGCGTCCGCGCCCGCCGCCGTCCGGGAGAGCTCTGTGCAGCCTCTCCCGAACCCTTTCCGCCGCCTCCTTCTCGAGCATCACTTGCTCGCAGAAGGAGGCGGCGGCCGACCACGCGTCCGCACTCTGCACCATCTCTGCGACCAGCACCGGCAGTGTGAGGACTCCCACCCCGAGGGCTGCCAGGAGGGCCTGTCTCGGCACCTCCCAAGCCGGACACTCAGCCAGCGTGTGCAGCCCTGAGTCCTCGCCCGCATCGCAGTGATGGCACTCGGGCGTTGGCTCCTTCCGAATCAGACACAAGTGATCCCCGAAGCACCCCTTACCTGAGATCACCTACGTCAGCCGGTACGAGAGGCCCCCGTGAGGCCTCTCTAGCCAGTCCTCCATGACGGGTCTTACCGCCGCTACAACGGCGTGCCCCGCGCTTGGTTGCCCAAGTCGGTCCTTCCACTCCACCACGGTATCCCGGCGGAGCTAGGCGTGGACGGCCTCGATTACTCGAGGCTCCGGGTCCAGTCCCCGCTCCTGCGCCTCCTTTCGCCACCAGTATAGGCGAGAAAGGGCTCTCGCTTCCAGGTCCCACGGTGGAGTCCCGGCAAGGAGACTCGCCGCATCGAAGGAGATCGTGCGGTACCCCCTGATGACCCTGATAGCCATAACGCGCTGCGGCGCTCGCAGCGTGCGCCAGTTACGGCTATTCAGGGCCTCCGCCCAGATCGGGCACCCGTACAGGGCCATGGACCGCACGATCCCCGCGTAAACCTAGGCCCCCTAACGTAGCAGTCGAACGTAGGTACTACCGCTGCGCCACATAGGCCATAGTGATTTGGCATAATTATTATTGGTATTATTATAGATAAAAGGCAAAAGGGCAAACGATATAGATTTTTTTTTAAATTACAAATATTTAACCTAAATTGGATTGCCTCCTCAACTGTCATTGTCGCTCTTATTTACATTAATTTTCAACCGTCAATATTGCTGATAACAATTTTTCTGGCGTGGCGACCACACACCAACCACGTGCGACTTTTCTAATTTATCTAGTTTCTATCCTATACCAAACTCGAAATTAATGTCTACTTCACCCAGGAACCAGTTCCATGGGAAACGTCTTGACGTTTCATTCAAGACGTTTCCCATGAACCTCTGTTAACTGTAAACTTAATTCAGTAATGGGAGAGGACAGTACTGTGCTGATGTTGTTATGGTAGCTTACTTATCGAAAGAGTACATTTTGCCTGGTTGGGATTATACAGGGGCAATGCCCGACCTTACGGTGATTTTTTTACAATCTCAGTTTTTCCATCGTGCGTATTAAAATACTAATCTACATTTACGTATACGTTACGTAATCACAGATAAAAAGATATGTAATGCAAGCATTTACATGTTTCAAGCTTTAAAAAATCTTAATTACAGTAGGTCCGGTGAGTGGGTAACTTAATAAATGCAGACGGCAAAAAGATGTGCATAATCTGATTGATGACTAACGTGATAATACAACGCTATGCAGTGCGGTCACGGAGTTGTTACTCTCTCTATTCCATAATAAACACTTTTTTTCTTATAGCGTTAGCCTAGCCGATATAATATTTGCCTTTATGGCACATAAACTTTGTAGAAGGTAGGTAAAGTTCCTAGGTTAGCAATCCATAAATCAATTATTATCATTGTTTTGTCAGAAAGATTCTATATTTTTTATATTTTTAATGGCCTTCACACAAATCCCAATAAAATATATCTATAAATAACTTGTCAAATACTGATGTGATATAATATAGTTACCTAGGTACCTACTTATCTCGTTAAGGGGAAATCTTTAGAGGACTTTTTAAATTTTGAGATTAATTCATTCACACAGTGTTATGTCTGTTCCTTATGACCACTGAAGTTTGATCTGGGCCTCGATTCTGCTAAAGACAAACCACTGATTTACCACTGACACTCTAAAAAATGCCATTTAATTGTAGACTTTATTGTTATCAGGTTAAAGTCTAAAGTCAAATGATATTTTGTAGAGCGAATGAAAAAGTTAAACGAATTCTTTTCATTTGATTTTAGACTTTAACTGTATAACGGTAAAGTCTAAAATTAAATAGCATTTTTAGAGTGTCAGTGGTTTTACAGTGGTTTGCCTTTAGCAGAATCGAGGCCCTGATCAGGATCAAACTTAATATTCGGATAACCTAGGAGCTGTAGAATGGATTTTGGATTTTGCCAACTTCTTGGAAAACATACCTACACCAAAGACCACTAAGACATAAAAGTTTATATCAACGAACCATTTGATTTAACCAAACAATACAATACAATCATGCAATGTCCTTATTGCTATATAATTCGGTACAAACAAACTAACATACTTTTAACTGGTCATTAGAATGGTAGGAGCTCTTGCGAACCCTACAATTATAAATATTGAATATTTACATTAAGAAATGGTTAGACCCTATATTAGACTCTGTCGGTTCATAGATCGATAATGCAGACAATTATGGAAGGAAACAGACTTATTTCGCCATCACGTAATATTCTAGAAAATATTGGTAATACTAGGAATTACATTTAACTAGGTGTTATTAGTTACCTACATCTAGTTAGTGTTGCAAAATCAAATTGCCGTAGTCTAGTACTTCCACACACATAAAAGTATTTTTAATAATATACTCGTATTATTCAAAAGTGCCTGTAATTTATTAAACTTCGAAATCATTTTATTTTTCGGAATTGGGCGTAGAATCTGCGCCACATATACCGGCTATTGTAGATAATCATCATTACACTGTACCTACCTACGGTGAAAATTTGTTATCCCACCAAAAACATACCTGTTAAAAAGGGGGCCAAGTTCCTATCGGCTAAAGGCTCGCCTAAAAAAGGATTGAAATCCAATCCAATACCAAGTTTAGATGCACTTTAAAATCGATCATAATCGTACGTAGGTACAATTTTATCTCTGTACTTGCAATAGGCACTGAGCTACAGGGGGGTCAAAAGTGGGTCGAAACGGTTCGTGTAAACAGTGCACGGTATGTTGCTGGAACTTGTCCTGCGCACGGCCGTGCGCTTATTTTTATTCCTAGCCTAGACTATCTTATGTAGATATGATTTTATGTTTTTTGATGACCTGTGTGACGTCGCGGTCGTGTTCTACAATTACATTTGAGGTCATGGGTTCTGTTTCCACTCAGGGTAAATATTTGTAAGCGTCATGAGTGTGACTAGTTGAATTAATGTGAGTATTTCTATATGTTTTTACTAAGAAATCTTAATATGATTATCTTTTTATTAAGGATATTCTGTTACATATCTATATAGTTAATGTGTAGTTTGCGTCTAGATATTACGATAGGTAATAAATAACGAACTATGTTAGTTAGTAATTAGTACCTATAGGACTTACTACTTAGGTGACAAAAATCTATCCGCAGAAACTTCAATAGCGTTAAAGACACCTTGACATACTTAGGATTGATACATAATTAGACTAGATACTTGTTTGAAGAAACGAGTAATTGGTGAGAAAAAACGTATCAGACCTTTACAGAAACATTCATCGTTTGTCATAATAATTTGAGATCTAGTTTTACTACTTCTGAGACGACAATATTAAGTATTTCCTATACGTTTTTTATTTTGCTATCAATAAGCATGAGCTTATCATGCATAATTACATATCATTTATGATTGAATACCATTATAAAGAAGTATTCCGCGGAACGTAGGTACGCATAGGTATTAAGTTAGAAATTCAAACGCCATGCTAGTTTCTATAATCTAAACGCTATCTTGTTTACAAATAAAACCAGAGAAATTATCTATAAGTACATAAGTAATCTATACATATAATAAAATGGTAGAAAAGTCAAAACTGTAACATTGGATATTTTTTGAAAATAATACTTGGAGTGTGATCTAAAATCGATACCGAAGCTAAAGTTTTTAGCATTTTTGTCTGTTTGTCGGTATGTCCGGGATGAACTCAAAAAGTACTGCATGGATTTACTTCAAATTTGGCACGAATATTATTAAGAAGTCGGGTCAACACATAGGCTACATATTATCACGCTGTCAACTACGGGGAACGAGCAGTAAACTTTTATTTCTTCAACGCATTCTGTAACAACGTGTACCTATCTAACGACTCATATTTGAATGTTGTTAGGTATAATGTTAGAACCATGCTATAAGCTAGTTTCACAAAGTAAACTTGGTGGCGATACCGACCTCCGCGCTCCGCGAGCGGGAGCTAGTACTAAATAAAACACCACGACGTCTATAGTAATATAGGTACTCGTAGCTCACTACAGACACTTTATATCAAATTCTATAATAGCAATCAAACCTCTTGCATTACTGTATCCGTTAGACTCATAAGTAGCCTATTAGACTCGATACTAAGTCGATTCTAAACGAGTCATGTATGCACGTTATACACACAATAATTTATCAAAATATGTCCTAACCCTTTTTTTAACGTGCGGCATTCCCCATGGATACCACCCCCGTCGGCCATCGGAGGTGGATATGTCGGGATCGAACCGACGGAAACCGCACGCCGTCACCATACTGACGGAATACTCTGACCAACTGAGCAGGTGGGTTCAAGTCCCGTCCTGGATGTTCACTTTTTTTGATCTAAAATCTTCACGTCATAATGATTTCACTTCGCCTGATGGCAAGCTAAAGGCGAGGTCTCAGGAATAGGGATCACTATTCCTGAGACCTCGCCTCGCCTCGCCTCGCGGTGGAAAGGGTGGCACCAATTGGAGGAGCTCATCAGAACACTCGCCATGGTAGAAGCGGTATAAAATCGCTGTATACCTTCCCCAAGGCTGATACGGAGTGGAATATCTCCTTTTGCATAAGTATATAAAAATGTTATTGATATTCTCTAATAGGTACCTACTTAAAAATACTTCTTCCCATTTCCAATGCTTTGGTTCAACTCTTTACATAACAACCTCTAATAACATAAATTATAAACTAATAAGTAATTAAATTTCATAGAGTAAATAAAGAATACTAAGCTCATTATAAAACTTATTTATTCCGAAAGTTGGACAAATTAACCGTCCTTCATAATCGATCATAATTTTAAAACCATTATTTGAACCCGTGTTGCACAACGACTGCCAATATATACTTATATTCGTTATTCGCATGCAAATGGAGTGGTTTTATCAGTAACAGCTTGAATAATAACATCTAAACTATAAATATTCAATATAGGTACGTCATGTATGACAAAATATAAATCAAACATGCCATTCATTAAAATCGCTTCAGATGGCACACAGTGACCCTTCTAGGGAGCTGACGCCTGCGTCGCGACGCGCCGCTTCGCAACATTTAATATATTCGAAAGAATTCAATCAAATCAGTGATGTCCAAGGAAACATTTCAATCCAATTTATTTCACAAATATTTATTAATACGAAACGAAGTTCAAGAACCTATTCCTACCTATTCATTTTGGCATTATATCAGAAACTAATAAGGCTGGGCCATTTACAATGACAGCGATATTTATAATGTAACTTGTATGCAAATTATGGATAAATGGATGTTATAAAATTATTCATCATTCTATAGATTTTCGTCTTCTAAACAAACCTATCATTTCATTACGCACTTATTTCCCCAAGGGAATGTAGTGGGTAATAAGTTCACCAACCATCATTTTTATTACATAACTATATTGTATAACTATAAACTAACATTTATTGTATAACTTACCAACTGTAATTGAGAGAGGTAGGGCACGGCGGTGTTCCTACTAAAATTGGATACCCCCGCCGGGTATACCTTAGTAGTGTAGTGGTTATTTCCCAGTACAAAAGACTAGTCACCATATGAAGATTTAGAATACTTAGAACCTCCCGTTTTTTACGTTTCTTCTGTCAATAATCACCTTCGACCCAACGTGGTTCCCGGTTGCATCCGAAAATTTCACTTTAGATCAGAGCCCTGGTTCCAGCTAGCTACTCTTCTTTCTATTTTTTGTGACCGTCATCAGACCTCTCAACCTCGAAAGAAAACGGTTGATCTGCCATGAGTGTAACACGACTCACGAATCGTATAACGTAGCGGGTGGAGTAGTTAATGAAGCAGTTACGTGGTAGATTATTGAATGTCCTCAGACAAAGTACGGGGTTGATCACCGGACGCCCATTCTATATAAAACAATTTATAAAACTGTTATAGGTAATAGGTTGTTATAGTTATGATTCGTTCTGACACTCCGAACTACGATTGATGTTAAGGTCTCAGGGATAATGTTTCCTATTCACATGTGAGATGCCGCCTCGAGATAAAACACGCACAATAGATGTAGCAGCTGCGTTAACAGTAATTGTAAATAAATTAATCTAATCTCATCGCAATTTGCAGAAAATAACATTTAATACTTTAAGATAAATACACAACAAAAATGCACATTATGCTATTCAGTTTTAATCTTGATGCTGAGAACAAAGCGCTGCTAAACAATTTGCACGCTTTGGGAACTCATTATTGGAGGTAGGTATACGTATCTAGCATCGAACTTGAAGCCAAGTGCGTTGTTCATCGCCTGCGCCGGAGTGCCCGCGCCGCCCCTTATGTAACCTTTGTTATCATAGTACATTATTGAGAACTTATTGCATAACATATTTTACAAACTTCATGGTTTTACCAAATATGTATTTAAGTACTATGTTTGACATTAATTTATTTTTGAGTAACAACACCTAAGTATAAATACATCATTCGTCCTGTTATTGCAAAGCGCACACTTTCATAAAAAAGGTGTCATCGTTATCACAGCGTTAGGTACTCCCGGTTGCATTTAAAGATTAAACTGTAGATCCTGGGGAACCCTCTCCTACTCCTTTTTCTGCCGTCTGAACTATCTACGTTGAAAAAGCAGCTATGTGGCAGCCTTGTCCGGTCCTATCGGCTAGCAGATGACGTTGGTGTGGACCTTGAAGATATTGGTACCTACCTCATTCTCTAAAAATGAAACTAGCTAAATTTCAGCGTGAAAATAGACAGATATTCTATTGAAAGTTTGAAAGTTAGGATTTTGAAGAATTACTCAGATTTTACAGAATAAAGCACAAAACCAATAAAATGAATCGACCATAAACTATTGTATCACCAATGTTACACTGGATGTTACACAATCGAAATGTGCAGAGTGTCACCAGTGTCCTAAGCATACTGATCGAAACCTACATAGGTAGATAAGTACAATAGTTAACAGTTTAACGAATTCAATTAATTACAAAACCAAAGTTTCTAAGTCTTCGATGTCGTAACATGGGTGAGAATCGGCAGCCTAAGTTACGATTCCTTAATTACGGTCTACAATAGTAGATAACTAGTTAGTTTAATGTAGATTCGACCATCAAAATGTACTTTCTATACTTCTATTTACAAAAGACCAAATAATAATTCTTAGCGATATAAGTACACACGGTGCTACATTTTATGCTAGTTAGAATTTCTCTAGAGGAGGTAGGTAATGAATTCCCAAGCCATTGTCTGATGAAACACACTTTCACTCTATGGTTATTGTTCCGATACCTTTAAACTCATGCCCTCTGTTCAACGAACACGTATCAATGTTTTATGCCAATTATTACAATGGAAACTAAAGTTCTTGTGTTAAAATGTTGACGGACGTTACCAGTTGAAGTATAATACGTGTAGACTAGTGTACTGTGTACAGCGTGTACCATATGTCTCCATTCTCACTCATATATAACTTTTCTAATCTAATGGCAATATAAAATAGTTAAAATTTAAATAATCATTAATCGTATATATTATTATATTAGTCCCTTCGCTTTAACTCACGTACAAGTTTAAATAGTCTTAAATAATGTGGTGGTTTATTATGAAATGACAGTACACAGTGGCTTGACACAGGACAGGTAGTGACGGTGTGTACCAACTGCACTCACACCGGGAGATTGCACAAACCTTGCTTCCACTCGCCTGCACTGATTTGTGGCCACTAAAATGTAGTCCACTGACACGGAAGCGGTGCTCAGTATCTTTGCACATTAGGTAATATAGGCCAACGACTAGTGCAACTAAATGCCAACTTGAGAATGCTTTTATATAAAACAGCTCCATTTTCTCTAGGCTTAGACGTTAGAACATGACTTTATCTTATAAGTACGTAACTTGCATAGTTTGTTGTTTATTCACTATTAGCATCTACCGCTGCGACACTGATCCCGTAGGGATATCGGGATAAAAAGTAGCCTATATTACACAAGGATAATGTAGCATTCTAATGAAAGAATTTCTGAAATCGATTTTAGGTTTATTCGTTACAAACCTAAGTACCAAAATAAGAATCTTTCTCTTTCCTCTTTAAAACATTAAACTGACCGACTACATTTTGTTCTTATTAACATAACATTATTAACATGTTTTTATAAACTTGGTATGGAGGTAAAATCGAGTTTAAATGAATCTATTACATAAAGACATACCTAATATAATATTGTCCGGTCAAATTAGACAAAAACAGGAATCAATACAGACAAAGACAGGATCAATGAATTAAAATATGTTTCTTAATGTATCTATATATCTTCTATATATATAAAAATGAATCCCTATTTCCCTTGGTCACAGCATCACGCGTAAACTACTGGACCGATTTCGTTTATTCTTTTTTTGTTGTGTTTGTTATTGTCAGGAGAAGGTTCTTATGAAAGAAAAAGTCAAGAAAGTTGCGCGGGACATAAGAAAATTTAAGAAAACTTAGCGACCATAATTATTAACTTATTAGGAGACGGACATAGGATACTTTTTATACTGCCACGGGGACGATACGTAATATTATAATAGAGCCTAAAGTATAGAATACATAATAGGTATATTGTAGTGTGTACTATATAATACACCCATATACAAGGATTGCGACTCGATCACAGAGTCCATAATGTTCTAGGTATCACGTATGCCACGGGCGAAGCCGCGGGGCACAGCTAGTAATATATAAAAATGAATCCCTATTTCCCTTTGTCACGGCATCACGCGTGAACGGCTGGGCCGATTTGGCTGAAACTGATGGGGAGATAGCTTAGAACCAGGAGATGGACAATATGGACATAGAATAGGTACTGCTTATCCTACCACGGGGACGAAGTATGCCACGGGCGAAGCCGCGGGGCACAGCTAGTTGTAAATAAAAAATCCACTGTGCTCTAGAAACTGAAACAGTTATAGGTCGTGCCGAAAAGAGGTCAACGAGGTACTAAGTTATGTACTTAGTATATAAGTATAGAATATGGTGGTCTTTTGAACATCAAACATCTTATGACATCATGATGTTTCATTTGTAAATGATGCATGTGGGCGATATGAAAATATATTTATCAATAATAAACGTCCCTCACCTTGAGCTTCACAGTGACCCAACACTTAAAATGATGTATCAATTCGACTTTTGAAGGGTCCGTGGTTAACCGTAGTTCCTTAAATATCAAGTAGGTAGTAGCATACACATTAATTAAACTGACCAATCGTGCCTCGATACCTAGAACATTATGTACTCTGTGATCGAGTCGCAATCCTTGTATATGGGTGTATTATATAGTACACACTACAATATACCTATTATGTATTCTATACTTTAGGCTCTATTATAATATTATTTTATTTTGGCTTTTACGGGAGCGCCTGCATCTGGCGCCTCAACCCCGAATGGAATACCTGCGTCTGGTGCCATGGCCGTCAATCAATCAATCAACTATTTTTGTGGTGGTGGTGGAACTCCGTACACCCAAACACACTTCAAGGACTATTTCATAAGTACCTACAAGGATACTACTTAGTTCAAAAAACGAGAAAAAAATTGCTCATTGATTTCGTGGGTAGACGTTTGCCTTCATCTGACAACCTCCGCACATCAAATAATTAGTAATAAATGCCACGTTAAGGATATGGGTCTTCTTGTTGCGTAGAAGCACATCTAACATCGCATAGAAATACGAATAAGTAGTTCAACTTGCAAAAACTAAAACAATAATTACCATTTCACTTATTTCGTACCTATCATCGCAATTTGCTAGGGTGATAATCAAGTTTATTCGCAAAAAAACAAAAGCTAACCTGATATAGTTCGTTCATCGGAAGAAAGTCATTCGCGTCCAAGACCTTTCGAATTAAATAGCTTTCGAACTAAATACAATTTGAACTAACCCAATTCGAGATCAGAACCCAAACCCGAAAAGCGATCACTGTAGTTACCAGACCTCTGTAATGCCTTAAATTCTGCGAATACAATGCTTGTTGAACTACTATGAGTGCTTTTACAGACTATAGATAACTGATAGATTTGGCTTTCAATTTTCAATAAAGTCACCTAACCTACAATATAATTATAGTTTTCTGTCGTCATATATATTTTAAAGCCCACGCAATGTGTCCGAAGTCACATTGGAGCCAAACTTTACATTTATTACCAAGGATTTAATTAAGTATATAATATAAATTTGCTAAACTATTATTTCACCGTGTTAATAAAAACCAAGATTTAAATAACTAGATCGTTTCCAACTGTATGATTTTATTCTAGATTGTCTTCGTCTAACGGTAATACCATAGGTAATATCGGTAACGGTAGTAAGTATCAACTTTATTACAGCGTCTACCGTTCATAACACATTTGCAAGAATCCCCTTCTTTACCGTTCAAGCAATTTTAATATAGTAAGTATCTATTATAATCTGTAACTGCTCGGTGTTTATACATGAAAGATGAAGAAGAGGAGGAAGAGGGGGCTTTATGAATGTCATACCTAGATGCTAAAACAATGATTTTTAGAATTTTTATCTGTTTGTCTGTTTGTCTGTTTGCCTGTTTGTCTGTTTGTCCGTTTATCTGTTTGTCCGCAAATTTCTGTGCGCGCTAATCTCGAAAGCAGCCAATTCCATTAAGTTGCGATTGTTATTATTTGATTGTGGTAAGCTTCACTTAACATAGTGTTTGTTTTATTTAAATCAGTTCATAAATAAAGAAGTTAATATGTCAATGAAGTACCTAAATCGGTGATAATCTAATTTACCGATGTTCAAGCAAGTTTTAAAATGTATACTTAATAGATGGCGCTATACTTCTTTTAATCTGCGGTTATTATGTTTACCAATTATTAAATTTATCTAATTGTTGTACTATTTTACCATATTATATAAAAAATAATTTAAAGAATCAAAACCCGACTGCGTAAAAAACTAAAACGAAAAAAACAAGCACTTAGATCTGAAGTCCTGTGGTCTAGAAACATAACAACTGAACAGTAAGGTCCATTGAAAAATTAGATTGGCTGTCGAATAATGGATCCCGACTGTAAGTTTTTAAGTCTGACCAAGACCTTTTAAACAAATAAAACCGCATCGAAATTCGTTCACCAGTTTTTGCGTTGATCGCGGTCAAATATTTCTGGCGGCAAAAATCTGCCATTTAGATTTTCTAGAAATTTTAATATACCTGGTGTCACTCACACAATCACGACGAATCAAATGATACCTCGCATGTCAAAATCCGTCAAGCCGTTCAGGCTGTAGGCCGTGACAAAGAAATGGACATACATACATACATACCTAGTCTCGAAAAACATTACCCTCCTTTCTTCGGCAGTCGGGTGAAAACGCGAAAATCGACGCCCACGAGCGGAGCAACAGCTAGTAAGACATTCTGTAGTTAGACCAACTGTCGGACTTTTTAGGACTCCATCTGCCGTAATGAACTGACGAGTTACCATGCCCTCCGAGGCTCCGAGGCACGGATCGGTCTCAATGCGTTAAGACTGTGTCACCCATTCTGCGCCCAACATGACTAGGATTGCTTAAGTTTACAATTTGTCAACCTACTTGGTTATCACATAGCCATTCCGTTCCTATTTGGTGAAAAAATCTTTTAAAAGTAGGATTTTATCCGAGTATATTTCATTAGATAATACAGATTAAACAAACTTATCCGCACTGCCATCAACTATAAATCTTACTTTATTACACGTACTTCTCGCCTTTTTACCCGACTGCGCAACGCAAAGGAGTGGTAATGTGTTTAACGGCCTATGTATGTATGTTTGTATGTTCCTTTGAAGCACTATACAGACCAAATGCCTGGGCCGATTTTTATGATTCACACGTCAATCGATTCCTCTTAGTCCGGCGAGTGTCACTAAACACTAAAGACATGACGTTAGTGAAAATTCAATATGGCGACTACTGGACGCCATATTGGGAAAATTAAAAAAATGAAATTCAACAAACTATGTCAAATGTGGTATCGTTGAATAGGTATTTAAAAATCAGTTTTAGTTTCCTCTCAACATTTTTCGATTCGATTAACCGTTTAGAATATGTATCGATTTAAAGTTGCGTAATAACCATTTTCACAAAGGGGTTTTTATTAGACAGTAGAAAGTCCAATCGGGTACAAGCTAGCTAGGTACCTACTTATAACTAAAAAGTTCAAAATAAAAAAATATAATTTAAAAAATTAAAAAACCCGACTGCGTAAAAAACTAAAAAGAAAAAAACAAGCACTCAGATGTCCGGTGGTCTAGAAACATAACTTAACAGTCGGGATCCATTGAAAAATTAGATTGGCTGTCGAATAATGGATCCCGACTGTTCAGTTGTTATGTTTCTAGACCACCGGACATCTGAGTGCTTGTTTTTTTCTTTTTAGTTTTTTACGCAGTCGGGTTTTTTAATTTTTTAAATTATATTTTTTTGCTTGTACAATCCGTTATCATAAAATATGTTATTGGTAGGTAGGTATAATTATTAACTTTATTCAAATATATCTCCGTCGCACTATTTTCATTTCATAATTCTAGACTTCGCAATATTTTCATTTCATAATTTTAGAGCTTTAGTATACACGGCTCTGCCCGGGGCTCCGCCGTGTACACGAACTAGATCCCATTAAAACAAAACTATGTAAGTACATAGTAATACAAGTTCCTCACATATACAAATAAGCTTTACAGAAATTAAAATCTCCTGTCTTTAGTTCCAACGAGTACTCGTAATATTATATAATTAGAGCTAGGTTACGTTTTTCACTGGATTGGGCATCAATGGTAGTGAAACCATTGGCACGCCTGTTATCCCTCACGAAGTCAAACCAGCAGTTCTTGATCATGAACTAAGTACCTATATATCACTGTCGAATGCAACAGAAAGTGATACGGCTGAATGGGTAGGCTACTGTAATCCATGGCGTAAAATAAAACAAAACTGTAATGAACTTGTAATATTTCGATATTTTAATATGTTTAATGTAAAAGTCAAAAGTCAAAAGTCAAAAAGTCAAAAGTCAAAAATCATTTATTCTGTATAGACCATTTTAAGCGGCACTTACAAAACGTCAAAATTATAAATATTTAAAACTAGAAGCAAATGGACCACTGCACCGGTTCGAAACGCGGCCCAGACCTGAGAAGACTCCGGCAAGAAACTCAGCGGGCTGTTTTTTTTTGGTCTATTTACAACAATTGCCTTAGTCTAGATACAATGTTATTTCGAATAACATAGTTGAGTGAACAGTTCATTTCCAAGCTTCTTTATCATCTAAATAATCTTGAATTTTATAATAAGCTTTTTGGGAAAGTTTTCTTTTAACAACATTTTTAAATTTACTTACATGTAAATCTCTAATTTCGCTTGGGAGTTTGTTAAAAAAGCGTATACAGTTATCCTGAAAAGAATTACTGATTTTTTGGAGCCTACTATCACAGGCTACAAGATAGTTTTTGTGCCTGGTATTTATATTGTGCCTATCACAAAGTCTTGGAAATTGTGAAATATTTTTCCGCACATACAAAAACCAGAATTAACATTAGTTATTTTGACGCAATGAGAAGGCTAAATTATCAAGCTGTGTGCGCGCACTGCTCGAGGCAGTTATTGAAAATGTAACGAGGTGGTCCGGCATTTATTCTAATCTTTCTATTTTAGGATTGGTCTGCCATAATTACGGGCTATTAAATCGGGACGACAAAATAAATAATCATGAATATGTAGCTAGCATAAGCCGTACTTTGATGTCAATCATTCTTAACGTTCTCGAGAGATCCGAGTCAAATAAGTATGAGCAGGCAATTTGCGAATAAATTCATACGGTACCTAGCTTCATAGAACGGTCTGAACGGCATGTGTCCTTGGTACCTCGGAGATGGTAACGCAGTTCTTCTTATGTGCATAATTAGGCACCTCGGTTTATAAACACAAATAGTTTTAACTATTTTATACCAAACTATCAATTTAGAGAGATCGCTTTACAGAACCGCAATTAGATCTTAGCTGGGCCCTTACTCTTCTTCCTTACGACGAAGACGCGACGACGGTGACGTTCCAATTATAAGAGAGACGTTCGAGTCGAATTTAAGCACCTTCTAATAAATAATATATTATCAAATCGTTTGATTTTGCAAGTGTAATCACTTTCGGATGATAATACATTAATTTGATACTACGAGTATGATAAGCTGATCTAATAAGACCAGCATTAAAAGATCTTCAACGGTTAATATTAAACCTCTCGTTATCGGGGCTTGTCGGAGTTCGGGCTTGTTTAGTTTACTTTAACTTACTAACATTATGGGTGGCATACATTAAGGTATGGCAATACCATTATTTTATTTGGATTTATTATTGGATGTTTTGTACGTTGCTCAATAATTTTGGGACATAACATGGTATTACATTTTTGTAGCAAATTGTCCACATTTAATTGCTTGTGGTATATATCGCTCCAATGACCATGGTCTCTTTTTGACGTATAGTTGCCAATTATTGTGCTACAGTTTTAATTAATACTTACCTACTATTATTAATACTAATTTCTACTACTAATTAATATTGGGGCTACAAATAATAATTGCCAACTTGGACAGGCATGTCAGAGCTTAAAGACACGATGAACCCAGCTTTACAGGTGCATTGATTAGCATTACAATTTTAATTAAATATGCAATATGCAACCCCTTCTCAAATGCTATTGCACTTGATTAATTTGCATTACAGAAAATACCTAAATGGTTGTTTCATGAATTGCAATGTCACTCTGTTTGTGCTTTGAGACAAGTACCTCGTGCTTTAACACTTTTCCTTAATACAAGGTGTAGTTGCGAAGAGGGTTACATACAACCTTGTTTTGGGGTTACAACATTGAAATGGCAAAGCGAAGGGCGTTATTGCCCAAGTATTTGTATTTTGTAATAAGATGGTGTTGTCGCGCTGCAGGAAGTAATAAGTAATATTCAAATGCCGCATTCGTTTCTGCGATGTTTATGCTAGCAATGATAAATTTCCTAATCTTCTGTACATTTTTTAACGATACAAGGTTTACTATTAAAACCGGACAATAGATGAGAGACTTATTATAATGAACTAGCCTGATAATGCACGGTCAAAACGCTTTACTCGGTCAAGGTGGACGGTCAGCAAAAACCCGAACGAGTATCTACATAAAGTTACAAAAAAAGAATATTCAAGCAAAGACCATAACGGTCTTTGATTCAAGTAAGTAACTCATAGAATCCAAAGAAACCTATTGCATTTGTTAGTGGACAAGAGACACCGCGTTTAACCTCGTTACGTGGCACTCGGTACAATGTATTTCCCGGTAGGTATTTATTATTATGACAGTGTTGGAGAGCATATTATGAAACTGGACAATTCGCTAAATGTCCACTTCAAACTTTCACTAAGTACGGGGAAAGATAAGATTACACAGATTTCAAAATAAAAAATCCGACTGAAAACTAGTAGCTTAGTACGGATTTGTTTTGTAATCAAAGTTTAACAGCATTTTCATTAGAAAATACTTAATGAACAACTTTTTACGCTGACTATGCGAACATAATCAGGATGTACGTACATGGTATACTCGTGTACTAAGTAGTCGGCGTAAAAAGTTCTCATTTATGCAAGTACCTACTCACGGAATATTATAGACTGAATCATAATCTCATCTTATTCAAATCAAAGCAATTTGTTAACTTATCTCACAGACATGATAGAACAAGTTGTAGATCATGAATTGCAACAATGGCATTATTTTATTTATTAATACTGTCAGTCCGACATCAAAGGCACTTTTTTCTCATTACATAATATTCATTACAGGTTTGGCTGTAATAGTAATAGCGCACGGTAATTATACAAATTATACTTAAGGTATAACAATAAAAATTAAGAGTACCTACTTAAATGTCTTCGAGATTGGACAGAAATGTACGGTTCACTATACCTATCTATCACATGGTCGTTTTTCCTTATCTCGACATGGTCGACATAAGGAAAAACCGCTTATTTTAATAATTCTAAATATTGTAAGGTTGAGTTAATCAGGAATGCTTAATTCCCTTCTTAAAGTTATGAGGTGATTAGGTATATTTTTACATCCCTATGATTAAACTAAGAAGAAACGCTTAATTACCTTCTGAAAAATTCCCGAATATGAGCGATGAACATAATTAAGTGCATAGCTTAATCTCCCTAGCAAGCTATGAATGTGAGCATACTATTTTACGTAGTGATGGTTAAATTTAGAAGGAACGCTTAATCCAATGATAGTTAGTCTAAGGTTATGAGTATGTTTGAGCTGAGCATATATTATTATAACTACCGACCAGTCTTTAGACCCGTGACTCAAGAGAGTAAACTCATGTAAGTCATCAATCTTCGATTCTATCAGTTGCAAATGAACCATAAATGAAATGGTATACCTATTCAAAACACTATCCTTGTGTTGCCGCTACAGATATCGCAATAGAAACGTCTGATCAGTCTGATACTGCCATCTGAAGCGATTACATCATAAATTATATATGGTAGCGTTACATAAAGTATCGATATAGTAATTATCAATGTAATCTCATTCACAATGTGTAGTATATACGTATGAGTAAACATAAACTTATGTAGGTAATTTTGTATTTTGCTTCTCAAAAGATTCAACTTAAGGAACTGGTTTTAAAAAGTGGTTTTCATATGAAATAGGACGTTGAACTTTTTGTTCCAATCGAATTATGTAATCGATAAGATATAAATTTGTTTTCTCTCCATCACTGGGTTATAATCATAACAAAATATATTTAACGGGTCCGTAAATATCCTGAGCCAAACATTTTCATTCTATTAACAGTGTTATTGTTTTGTATAACATTCTCTTATTAAATCATTATCATCACAGTGATACTACTCCCGGTTGAGTTCAAAACTTGCGCTTGCGGAGTCTGGAACACCCTAAGGATTTTTCTTTGTTCTGTGGGAACACGCTTTCCTATTCTCTGTTTTGATTTGACTTGATGCGCGATGATCTCCCAACCCCGAGGACAACTTACACGAGAGCCTCGTCCAATAATCAGCGAGAGTGTCGACTAGCCGGTGCAGTTGTCTCGGTCTCGAAGACAATGAATGACCCCACCATCAATTAAGTAACACCGAAGTGTAATAATTGTTCTTCTTAATAATGCACCTACTGCGTCTATCTCTGCATCAGTTTGATTGATTGATGCTTCGTAATAACTCCATGGATTGATACCAGTGAATTCAAAAATTTTTGCATAAGTACATAGGCGGGCTTAATTGCCACCTATGTACTGGTGCATAAATTTCAGCAAATAAATAAGAAGTAGGACTATTTAAATGAAAGTTGACTTAAAAAATTCAAAATTAGCATAGCTTACAAACTAACTGGTAATGTCCCATGAAAATGCATAAGTTCTGTCTTTATATGGTGTTATAATCTAATATAATGGGCATAATTATTTTATAAAATGATGTTGTTGGTTCATTTGAAACAAGACAGTCATATAAATTTTAAATTGGGTCATGTTTAACACTTCGTTTTAATATCAAATGAGTAGATACCTAATTGCAAAAAGGAAGGATATTAGGTAGGTACTAGAATTCCATTCAGTTCTTAATGAGAGATTGCAAATAATATTCAGTTTATGTTCTTGTATAATGCGTGGACAAGTTCTTTGTAATGTAGGTATCAATTTGAACGGAACCGACAGTTGAACATAAACATAGTAATAAACGGGTGGTCTAGGAGTTCTACAATCGTATTAAACAGTAGTTTACAAACCCGAAGTAACGAATGAACAGATAGCGATCGAGTTATCCATGTGAGTACGAGTAAATCGAACGCGAGTGTTGCGACATATGCGCAAGCGACTCCATGTTGCGTATCAAACTTGTCTCTTATTAAAATTACTGGCACCGCACCGCAGCAATGCCCACCCGCAGTTCTGTGATCCGTTTCTTCACCTTACATGAATCAGCGTGATATTTATAATAGATAGGTACTGGTTAGTAATTATAATCTATCACTAATCTATAGCAACGACACTCTTCTTCTAGAACAAAACCCAGCTCTTGATTTAAAAATAAAGAACGTCGTCAGTCAACTAGTAGGTGTGCCGACCGTCGGCTTAGCCCTTAGCCCTGAAAGCGAAGGTCTTAGTTATTATTATTCCTATCTGTGTGTTCTTACTTATTCATAGTATTAAAGTTTCGAATCGAAAGTTTATAGGCGGAATTTAAGAGGCGTTGAATGAACACTTGTAGAAAATGAGGAGGTTGTCAATTGAACTAAGTTTTATTTTTGTATCGGTAACGTGATGTGATTGTAAACCAATTTTACTAACGCAGGAGGTCACTTTCGGTAAGCCTATTGCATCAATTAGTTTAGGGAGTAGGTTTCATTTTGTAAAATGCACACCCAGATGAAATTTTCTCGACCCAGTAACGCATGTTTAAACTTTTGGTTCTATAATGCTATATGTAGGTATCTGTTTGGAAATATGTGGAATGTGACAAATGATTTGCAACTTTGGCAGCCGTTTTTATTTACCCAACATTAAATTCTTAATTTTACTGTTTGACATTAATTTAATAAAATGTAATAAAATACAACATCTTGTAAAACCTGTACTTCGCAAATAAAGGATTTGATTTGAAAATATTGTTTAAATACGTATTAGAGAAAAAATATTACCTACCGTAGTAGTAGTACCGTAGTACCGTAGTAGTTAGTAGATAACTTAAATTCAAAAACTTAAGATGCTTCATGGTAATGTATAAAGCACCTTCCTCCTTCCGTTTTCTAAGTCGGTGAGCAATAAAATATAATATTGAAATTGCATTGGTCTGTAGCTAAATCATTCAAAAATTCATTAACTATATTATTATTTAATAATATAGTTAATGAATTTTTGAAAATCAAAACATCACTATAATAATTCACTTAACTTGCCGTTGCTCATAATTGCGTTGGTGCTCCATCTAACGCAATAATAGGAAGCACTAGCCCTCCAGATAAAGCTCCAGGTAAAGTGAAAATTGCCACGTTAATTGGCAAATTGAATGTCTTGAGTAGAAAAAACGCCAGTCACCTGATGTGTTTTGCTGATGAATCTTAAATAACCTCATTAAAATCAATATTATAGTGTACGAGTATTAGTAGTACTTAGTAGGTAGGTGCAGTGTATTAGTTATTGTAAAATTATGTTCTACAATATTTAAGTATTTTACTCTACAAATGCAGATAGATACATTTATTTTAACAAACCGGATTACTAACCAACTTAATCAGGGACATTCTAACAAGGATTCGCATTCGCAGGTGCGATGCGATGCGATGCGATGTCATAACATCAAGAGCACTCAGACCCTATGACCTTAGCATCTTAACCCCAAACAGTTAAGAAATATAAAATATAATCAAATACGGATTTATTGTAACCTGCGTATACGTACAACAGCAACGGTGACATAACACAGCTGTCAAAATAAGTTCATACAAAAGGCCAGCTTCGCCGGACCTTGGTTAACTGCGCTACTTGGCTGTAATCGCCATCGCTTAGTCGATTTCAGCAATGTCAGGAACTGCGGTCAGGTCGAATCTTTTTCTTCTATCGTGACGATGGCATTTCTACTATCAAGTTGTATTTGCCCAGTAAGCAGTGGCAGTCATGAGTTCCCGCGGTGTACATGTACCTGCTGTACATGGGCATGTAACACACGTTAACAGGCGGACAATGGTCTGTGGAGTAACTCCATATTCGCACCGAGCATGCACGCACGATGCATCATCCGCGAAACCCCACCTAGAGCGATTTTCTTTACTTCGACCGACCTCTAATTTCCGAAGTCTGTTTAAAGACTTCCACCTAGTCGAGGTAACGTCTTACTCATTTCTTAATCTTAAATTTAAATAAACAAATAAATAAATACTCTACGACATTCTACACATCGCTCCCTAGACCCAAAGTAAGCTTAGTTTCACTAGCTTGTGTTATGGGTTCTAGAATGCTGATAAACATATTTATATACCTACTTTTTTTTTGTAAATACATACTTATTATACAGAGAGACACCCCGACCAATGCAAATAGACATATTCATGCATACAAATATTTGCATTGAGCGGGAATCGAACCCGCGCCCTCTGCGTAGCAGTCGCATGCACTACCGTTACGCCACAGAGGCCGTCAATGAGGTATGCTATCTCAATGTCTCCCATTGTGATGTGAAAAGAGTACGGCATTGTATGACATCGAATGCCTTGGGTTTCCGTTAAACCTTAGGTATCCAGGTTTTAAGTTACCAGGAGACGGAGCGGACGTGTGCATCTGCTAGTTTAAATGTAAAATCCGTGTTTAAAATTAGTCCCGCATTTGACCTGAGTATAACCATTAACTGATATTGCATTTATATAGTTTAAATTATTCAAAGTGTTGCTTTAGAGCAGATTTCCTTCGAAGATTCCTAACATAAATGGACGATATCATAATAGATACACGTAGAGTGGACCACGTTAATTTTTTCTTGAATATGCTTGGATTTTCGTAATGGTTATCAGCTCCTTCTAGTGTACCTAATTAACTAATCTTGTAAAACTAACTCACTACACCTTAAAAAGATCCTAATTGGTTTCAAGTTAATGGATCTGTGTTTGTATACTTACCAATAATTTGCTTATTCGATCTTCCTTGCCTTCAAGTCTAATTTGACAAAATAAATTCAATGTTCCTGTGCCAAAATGTATACAGTTTATAAACCAGTTCTAAAAGTATAATGTTCAAAACTACAAGATATAAACTTTTGTTTCTGTATTGTAAATTCACAATTGCCTATTTATTTAATAGTTCCAGTAATTAGTTACACAGTACCTAAGTATATTAATTTTAAAAAATAATTTGCTCAGTAAACAATTTCTAAAATCTCAGTTACTTTTGCCGCTGACTGTACTTCAAGTACCTATTATAATTATTATCTGATCTATGACACAGGCCAATCTCAGTTGCAATCACCTGTCGGTTGAATTGGAAGACACTCAAAGCACTATACACCACGATTACGGCACCGACATAGGGACATGGTAAATAGACTTAATATTTATTAACTGTTTTGAAAATTGCAATAACGAAGTGTAGATACCACAAGATTTCTAACTAATTGATATATGTGTTACTATGTAACCAACAAGATTTAACTATTTAAACAAGTCTCGCCTGTTCATTCGGTCATAGCCACATTCGTACACAGATTCGCTAGTTCACTTTGCTAACTGTATTATTCCTAAGTAATATCTACTTATCAGGATGCGGTGCATAACGCTATTTTGGTGCGTATGTATACCCACGAAAATATTCGCCTTGTCAAGCTCAAGAACGTAAAGACCAAGACAAGAGAAATCAAGGGAAAAGAAGGAGAGAAACACTGGGCTCTGTAGAGCAGGCTTTCTGTTAATATAATAAATATAATCAGCGAGGCACTGGCTTGCAGGCGGTGGTGGTGGTTCAATTACATTTAGTGTTGTAGAGCTTAGTCATAACGTTTGCAGCTTGGTGTGGGAGCAGTAGCGTTTTGACCTTGCGATGGCTCAATTAAGGCGTGAAGCCTTCCGAGTTAAGTACTATTAGAAAAGATACAAACACATTGGGACCTTAATTACTATAATTCTTACAAAAGAAAACCGACTGAAACTGGACGAAATTGAAATGGATTACACGAGAAGCACATTCAAATAAAAAAGAATAATCAAAATCGGGTCAACGTCGAAAGTTCTGAGGTAACAAACATAAAAAATACAGTCGAATTCAGAACCTCCTCCGAGCAATGGCCCTCGGTGTGTTCGTGGGTCACTACTGTTGATCCTGATGTTCAGGAGTTATAGTAGTGTTAAAGAGGGTGGGATTAATCCCGAAAGGATATGGTACAAAGATAGATTATTAAATAGACTAATTTTTATCCCACGAATAGATTCCTGTGGGTTACGGATCAGTACTCCACAGGCGCAGGTCAAGAGGCAAGTAAAAAAGTAAAACATATTATGTAGGTTGGTAGCTACACTATTTAAGGTGAAGCTTACTAGTTGTCCTTATAAGACACTTCGGTAACCGCGCGCATACTGCTGGTTCAATGAACAGCTCATAAACTAATCGCCAATTAATTTGATCATTGGACCAGAACTGATGTTACATTACCGCAGGCCCAGTTACGTATGTAAAGCCATCTCTCTTATGAAATAATTATAAATCTGTCATTGACACATATTAGGGTAGACCGGGGTCAATTGTACCACGGGTCAATAGTATCATTGCCCATAACTCTGTAACTATATCGAAATATGCGTGTATGTGTATACACAAGTGTGCCTTGAGCTTGTCTCCACCTGCTCACCAATCGGCCACTTGCTGCCGCGCGAGACGCACTTGCTGGATGAGGATTTGTGTTTTTGACTGACCAACGTAAGTATCTACGATTTATGTTTTGTACTACTATTTATAATGAAATAGTCGTAATGTGAGAGTTTTACCGAATTGGAATTCTCTAGTTATTAAAGTTTGTAATGTGTCAGTGTGGGGGCAGTTAGATATATAGAAATCGAGATTTGTGAAGTTTAGTGAGTGCAAGTAAAAAAGGACAATTGTACCACAATACTCGGGGTCAATAGTAACGTTACAATTGACCCCGTGCTACAATTGACCCAGTTTTTACACTACTGCTAATAAAAGAAGTGTAATGTTTTCAAGGAATTTACCTGTTTTTATGGAGTTGGTGAGGTGAAATATAGCATATTACGCATCAAAATGCTGGGCAATATGACTGTGTTGATTATATTTTGATTAATAACGAATAATTATTGATCTCTTAGATTTAAGCTCATGATAAGTAAATAATTATTTTAAAATAATACAATTGAAACCAATTATTTTTATAATAAGTTACATCTTATGTATTTTAATGTATAATTGGACTGAGCCCGCTGGACCAGTTGGCTAGTTAGTGGGTTGAGTAACTCCCAAAAAAAAACAAACTTGGTCAACTGAGCCCGCGGGCTCAGCGGAATGTGGGCTCAGTTGACCATGAAATGATACCTTCGATTCATCCCGATGATTCATTTCCATACCTTTTTATTATTATAAATTATCCCGTACTTTAGCTCTTTCTACTAAATCGGATAATACTACTGTATTAATTAAAAATAATTTGTTGTGAAGGATGGGGTCGTTCGTACCGGGGGTCAATTGTAACTGTATGGGATTAGTAATTGTTAAATAATTCGACATTTTTGTTACATTGAGATGTTGTTATTACTTAAAAGGTGTGCTTTGAGCAGCCTCAAGTGTTTTTTATATTAAGTCGACATAATATATTTCAAAATTTGGAGATTATTATAATACGTTAAGTTCAACTGAAATGCTAGCTTTGTCTAGTCTAAATACGAGTCTCTACAATTAAGATTGATTTAACGTAACAGACTGATTCGTCTTAAGAAATTAATAATAAATTCTGATTGATTATGACATTATTTTGGCTTTTATTTACCTTTGTTTTTCTGGTACAATTAACCCGTACTAGGGGTCAATTGTTACACAAGGACTTCATGAACAAAAACTCAATTTATACCATTCTGATGCGAAAATATGAAAGTTATTTTGTAGATTGTTATAGCCAATTAGACTACAATGTAACATCCAAAGTGATTTTTACGTGGTGGTATTAGATTCTGAGTTATAGGTCATTATTTCGAAACTGGTTCTATTGCCCCCGGTCTACCCTACTGCGCAGTGGACAAACCAGTAAATCAAGACTGTTTCCAGTTTCCTGCTTGTTTTCGTCTTGAGACGCGTCATGATGCTAATACAGTCGGTTCGGTGACATCAAAATAAGCTCATGCGTAGGTAAACAGTTGATGGAATTTGAACAAGAAAATTAAAAAAAATGTAGGTTATCTTTACTTCTATCACTTCTTACTAAGAGCACTTGGATGTGTCCACGGTACATCACCAAAACAATTTTTATTCCATTTTTGTCCGTCTGTCTGTTTGTTTATTTCGGCTAATCTCTGAAGCGGCTGGGTCGATTTTGATGGGACTTTCCTGGACAGATAGCTGAAGAAACAAAGAGCTACTTAGGCTACTTTAATTTTGGAAAAAGAATTAGGGCTCCGAGTAAAAAATTAAAGCCTTAAAAATTGAAAACCACACGGACGAAGTGGCAGCCACCGCTAGTGTATAATAGGAATAAGTGGAGGTACAGGAACATTAATAAATTCGATACAAACACAAACATTCACGCCTCACGACATATTTATTATAAAAAGTTGAGTAAATTAGTAATTATTGTTATTCTTGGCATCTTCCTATGAATAAATTAATAGCATTGTAGAATAAGTTTAGATTAATGTTATGATTTAAACTACAAGTAGTTTTGTTGCTTCCTAGTATTATAAATACACGTATTTTACCCAGTTTATTGAATAAAACAACAAAGTCATTGACCATAAATTCCGCCTACCCAGATTATCAGTTTTTACATTTTAATGTTTACGATTTATTTAAAAACAACACTGGCATAATTTTAACAGTCTGGATCTTTTCTTACAGCTCTAAATATTGCATTGTAAATCAGGCATTCATGTTAATCTGATTATTATAGGTAGTCACCCAGATGAGTAAATAATTGCATCTTATTTTACTTCGTAATTACTATAGGAACCTTATTATAAAAACGTTCAATCAAAACTGCACTTAAGACTCCATAATATGTGAAAGTAGAAGGAAAGAGTTTACGTCACTTTGACATCCATATATATGAGTTGATACCAACGAACATTATTATTTCTGTGTTGCGGATATAAAGCAAACAGTTGTTTTGCGATTCCTCTTACTCCGTAGTGACCAAGCTTATCAAATGGTTATCGCCTTCATGCTTATCAATTAAACAGTTCATGATCACTGAGTCAATTGCGGCACTTATTTCCACAAGAGTTTACCTACGTCATATTGACAGGTTTATAGTTTTCAAACTGCGTTGACGCCTGTTGATGCGATCGAAGTCTGCCTATATGGATGTATTGATTTATTACTTGTTATCATATTATGCATAAATACATAAATACCTATAGTCACGCCTCTTGTGTATTAGGCTGGGAAGAGTACAATTTATGCACTTATTAAGTACCTACTCATAAAGTCTTAGTCTACTTGTATCTAAAAAAAATTCGGAATTTCTTTCACATTTATCAATGATTTAAACTAGATACATACCTACCTACTTACTCAAAGAATCTCAATGATTCAGAAAGGACTTCAAATATCTTACGTAATAAGATCATTACAGATTATTACATAAGATTTTTATCTGAAGTAATTTCTGACTCTGAGACACTGCCCTTCTGACGCTCATACATTACTGATACATCGAATTACATTCCTAAAAGCCTTTTTGCAAATTTGCAACCACTAATTCAGTGTTAAATAGCCAGATTTATTTATAATAATTAGCTTGCAGTCCCAAATTCCTATTAACAAAGATCCATTCATCATTCACCCACATTCAAAATGTTAGCATCTTTAGTATTACATAATAAGTTTGGAAGTTTATAGGTCATCATTTTGTCGCGTGAATATTCGTGTCATATTTATACTTTTGTTAATGTACCTGTAATTCCACTTACATAAGTACCTACTTTAATTTTCTCAATAATTATCCCGTTGAAAATCCATTAATTGTTTACCACCATAAGGTAAAGGCGTGAAATCATAGAACAATAGCAAATAGATAATGTTTGTAATCGCAATTATCTCCTTCAGCCGAGCGCTAATCCCGGTTGCATCTAACAGAGATCCCCTCTCTAATTCTTCTTTTTAGTTTGATTGGTTTTACCGCACCGTAAAACTACCGTCTGACCTTTTAACCCCGATTTATGTTTTTGTTCGTAATAATTTATTATTGTGATTATGTATTGTGGTTATGTATCGTACGATCAATTCTTAGTGAATTGAAAATTAAAAAAGCCTGCGCCAGAGTCGAGGTGGGCTTGGGCCCCAAAGATCTTGGTGGTACTGGTATCTACCTAACTAATGTAATCGTAATGAATAAGGAAATCTAATGTCTTCAAATATACCTACTTAGGAGTTCGGCACTAATATCAAATCCGGCATAATCTAGTTAATCTAGTTTTATCTTGCACGTTTCTTATCTTAAGTAGGTATTCAATAGCTATTTTACTAATATAGTCAATAGATAAATAAATGAATTTTTGCAGCGACAAGTAATAAATCTTGCAATTTAATATAAACCAGGAAGTAATTTATTGGTCCTCATAGGTCCAATATCGATTATTATGAGACTATTATATTTTTTGTTCGTAGATCTGGTTTCTGAAGGACAGCTTACGACTATAATAGCTGGTATCGATAGTGACAGGTATTTAGTAGGTCAGCAACAAAGTGTAATACAAACCGTAATCCGTTAAGCGTGAACTGAACATACCTACAGGCTATTCGATAAAGATACATTATAATAACCAAAACATTCGATATATAGGCCGCAAGACAACCTCTGCAAGACGGTACAGCTTCTAATTGACGGAAGAGGCTCTGGCGCAGATTTGCCGCTAAGAGTTGGGGGTAAGACGTTGGCTACTGGCTACTCCTATAAGAGTTAAGATAAACCGTCATGGGGTCCGACAGCGCTCCTCTAATTACAAAGAGCATGATCTGGATCCAACCGGGATTGGCGCTCGGATAATAGTAAGGTATAGGTACCTACAGTTCACAGATAAGGTTGTTTTGGGCCGGCACCGATTTTAATCCGCATAACCTGTGATGCCCATAACATGTGGTCGCAACGGTGACGGCGATTCTCCTGCAATTTATCTGCGATGGACATGAAGGCTCTTGCGGATTTAGATGTATAAAAGGTTAAAGGGGGAAAATTTAAAGGAACTTTTCTAGTTAAACATCAAAGCATAATAATGACGAGACGATAATAAGAAAACTCTTTTGGAAATATGTATAATATATAATTAAGCAAATTCAGCTTACAGATATAAGTGTTAATATGACATGTTTCCTATGACGTGTGTTTTTTTATACCACTTAGGTGGCAGACAAGCCATGTGCTTGTCTGCCACCTAATGGAAAGCGGTTACCGTGGCCTATGGACGCGTGCAACACCAGGGGCGTCGTCACAATCGCGCTGCCGACCCTGTAAAAACCTTCTAATCCCCTTCTTGAAGAACCCCATATTGTAGCCGCCAGGAAAAACCACAGCAGGGAGATCATTCCACATAGGCTGTGGCGTGCGCGTAATGAAATTTCTTTCATGCCTCACAGTGCGCACTGCAGGCGGATGCAACGTGTGGGGATGAATTCCCTGCCTGTGTTATTCGTATGTAGCTTTGTAATAATGGGAATAAAATGAAAATATAAACACGATAAAACTGCACGGGTGTAGGTAGGTACTTAATTACTTTCGCAAACAATATTCAATAGCCGTCATTCAGTACGTAGGTAAAGGAAGTATTTTATTTCCTCCTTGTACGGGAATAATTTGTTTTCGCAGTTGTTTATTTATTTCTATTTTAACCCCCGACGGAAACCCGAACGGGGTGTTATAAGTTTGACGTGTGTGTGTGTGTGTGTGTGTGTGTGTTTGTAAGTCTGTCTGTGGCATCGTAGCTCCCAAACGGATGAACCGATTTTGATTCTGTTTCTTTTGTTTGAAAGATGGTTGGGGGAGAGTGTTCTTAGCTATGTTTCATGAAAATCGATTAAGCCATTTCAAAGATATAAGGGGTGAAAGTGGTGATGAAAAATTAAAGGTGTTCAAATATATCCGTGTTGGGTATCAAATGAAAGGTCATGACTTACACATCACGATACCGCTAAGTTTTATGAAAATCGGTTAAGCCATTCGAAAGATATGTGGAGTCGAATGTATTTATAATTCTGTAACCACACTCCGCGCAATTCGCATTAGCTCTGAATAATTGTTAATAGACTATACATAGGTGAAATTAAATAATGAATTACCTATTATACTTAAGTTACCCCTATAAAAATCATGAAATAAAAAATAAATTAACAATTTAAAAAACCCCCGACTCATAAAATAGCACAATAAAAAAACCTTTAAAAAGTAAAAAAAAACTGTTAATTATGACCTATCTACCCTAAGTATTAAACCTTTATTATTATTATAGGTAGCTATATTATTTACGTATTCATATTTTTAACTAACAATTTGTCTCGTCGGGGACCGCTCACCTAATCATAACTTAATCGTCTGTCTCGCAAGATCTAGAGCGGTCCCCCGACGAGACAAACTGTTAGTTAAAAATATGAATACGTAAATAATATAGCTCATTTTTAATTTTATTTAATTTAAAAAAAATTGGTTTACTATTTCCAGTAGGTACCTATCACTTTTATAATTTCAGCATATTTCGTTGGCGTCTGTCAAAATTTAAAAAGAGAAGTTGAAAAATGCTTCTTGAAGGTCTCGTAGACAACTACGCGCGTACATTTCTCTCCCAAGACTTGCTATTCATAATTATAGCAGTCTAGCGACCCGGGACCTGGCTTCGCCCGGGTGTAAATTCCAGTTTTCCAATAAAATATATAGCCTATGCCTATGACACTCACGAATGACGTGGCTTTCTATTAGTGAAAGAATTTTTAAAATCGGTTAATTAGATCCCGAGATTACCCTTTACAATTTAACAAACACACAAACTTTACCTCTTTATAATATTATAGATTAGTCATTAGTAATTAGTAATTAATATTAGTATTAGTATAGATAAAAATAATTGGTTATAATAGCATCTGACTTTTCATTTTATTGCTTGGCACCCTAATACTTTTTTTAAATTAAAAGTAACCTAAGTTACGTTTTGTAACATATCAGGCTATCTGCAGTAGGTACAAATTCTACCTAAATTGGCCCACCCTTCCGCAATTACACGGAACAAACACACAGTTTTTTTTTTGTTTCAGGACCTATGTACTTATACTACTAATTTAATATTTGTATACAAACAGACACTTCAATTTTATTTATTTGTTATATTACATAACTCAAGAATGTTTGGTAGGTATTGTAATATTTGTAACTCAAAAACTAGGTATTTAACAAGTTTCTTTGTTAAAAACATGTAAACGTGAAACGTGACTATTTATTTGCGCCATTTCATAAAATATCGTAAGATTTTCTAAAAAAATTGAGTTAAGACCGTGTTCATACCTGCTAAATATTGTTAGTGTAATTTAAATATATAAATAAATAAATAAATCTAGTTTAATTTACATTACAATGCAGAGTTTATTTTTAACTGACTAGGTGCTGCAACTAGACCACACAAGAGCTAAAGATGCCAAGGGTATCACTTAGAAATTAAACAGAAGAAACAATAGGGAATCAATTAATTCGATATTTAAGCGTACCTACCTTCCTAACAAAAAGATACCTACCTAATTCGATGATGATGTCTGGCACTATTTATTCTTGATTTTACCTTACGTAGGTATACGAAACCGTTAAGTAGGTACCTACCTAATTAATATTACTATATTAATTAGGCACCTACTTAACGGTTAAAGCATTTAATAGAGTGAGTAGGTAGTAGGCATTTAATAAACTAAGTACCTATGTACGTACCTTAAATTATTGGAATACCTTGTGTATCTGTGTATATAAACGTATCTTTCCCTAGAACTTTCTTCCAAATCTACCTTATAAAGAAGTTAGGTGCCTACCTACTTTAGTAGGTATATAAATGCATTTTAATTAGTTTTTGAATGTATATAATGTTTTCTTAATTTAATGGTGTAAGTAAAACAATAAAATTGACCACTAACCACATTATTACAATGTCTCTCATCTATGGGTAATATCTGACAATAAAACAATCTTCATTCGTTCCCTACATAACAATTACAAAATTCGTCTCACATTAAAATAAATTGTCATATTATTGTTGAAACCAGTTATATTTATATCTACCTAGCTATTAGGTACCCGTGGTTCCGCCCGCGTAGCATACTGATCCCGTCCTAACAACTCATAGAAATCTATCCCCGGGTAAAAAGTACCCTACTACTCGTAGTTCCAGTCAGTATATTTTTCACTGTAACTATGTAATGTAGGTAAGTAGTTCCATTAAATTTGGTAACGCCCAAATCGTCTTGGCAACATGTTCATTGCGCGCGTTGCTAAAGCCTTGCCTAATTTTATGTTTTCGGGAATCTTTAAATAACTTTGAAATATTTGCGTCTAGGTTGCTTCTAGGTAAGCGTGTTTCATTATCGACCACACGTCACTTACTAACAGGTCTGTAGAGATTAGTGACGATGTGGTCAAACGCTTGATAGTAAGTAGACATAGGCCTTGCAAGTCTGTCATCCAAAGAAATCGAACATTTCTTTTCTCAGGTAGCAACCTGCCAGCATCTGCAAGCGATCTTCCCCTGCCCTGTAGTCAAACATTAAGTGTTAAATCATATTTGTACAATATATTGTGTAATTTTGATTAGCGCTTTATACTAGATTTAGGATGTCCTGTCGATAGAACCTCGACAATGTTGCTTGTATATACAATTAGCAGTTAAACTACTTATACGACCTTCTTCAAGGCTTATGATATTCTTGTGTCGTCACGAAATTTAACTTTGATATAGGTACTTATGCTCGTTATCATCGTCACTCGAGTACCAATTCTTGTTGCATCTAAAGCTTGCAATCTTTCTGGTTTTTGTTACACTACTAGTGCATAAGACCAAATGTAATTTGTCTGTTAATACCTAATACATAAAATAGGAATAAAAAATAGGTAAAGAGTAGATATCCTACAAAAGAAAACTTTCTTAAAAAATAACTAGATTGTTACTTTAAAAAAATTTAAGCGCTGTTGTCTTCTTTTGAGAATTTACATGAAATCCATTGCCTGGCGTAAGCACGCGAACTTTCACACGAGATTATTTAATGTCGCCGCATTTACTTTACATTGCCAATGGACCTTAGCAGTATGTAATCAGGATAAGAATAAAAAGTAAGTTCACTTCCTGAAGAATTCCTCAAAATCGTCATTCTTAACACTGTCCATAACAGGTACCTTGGTGACTTTTGAGTTGCGCATGAAAAGTGAAGCGGCCGTAATTCTCAACTGCAACCTTTGTCTGCAATTTATTTTTTAATTATTTATAGGTAGGTACCTATAATCCCACTGCGTAACGGATACAAGAAACAAGCCTAACCGTTTTTTGTTTAGTTCGTGATCAAGTTGTGGTTGCAATACTCCAAGTATTACGTGATTCTATATAAGAACAACCTTTTTTACTTAAACCTAGTTCACACGGATAATTTGATGTTATTACTTGGGAATTAACATACTTAATATATATAATTGTATACACGAAAATGTGTAACCAACTGATTTCATAAAAGCATTAATACGAATTTCGTAATATTCTTTATTATTCAAATTGAACTTTTTCTTAATTTTATTAGCTCCAGAACGTATGATTACGTAATATTTTTTGTATTTTTTTTTTACAAAACTACACTCAGTACATTGAATTACTTGGTTGAAGGGTAAAAGTGGGTTTATTGTAAAACCACTAATATTACGCAATATCGGTAAGCGAGGTACTATGGAAGTAATAGTTAAATTGGCGATGATTGCAGCTTATTTGAACAATTTGAATTACTATAAGTAAGTAAATCATAGTGTCAAGGGATACTGTGATAGACTTGTGAATGAGAAAATGTAAAAATAATCACAAACGTTAAGCAACACTTTCAGTCTATATATCAATATTTATAATATACCTGGTCAGTCGTAAACCAGTAACTTTCTTAAAGTCATCTGGATTACATGCCCAGCCAGATTCGTAAGGCACATTCTAAACCCAGTGAGGAATGAATCTGACAATAAAATCTGACGACTACTTGTATTACATACAATAAACATTATACGAATATAAACAGAATGGAGAGACAATGTGCGGCAATCAACCATCAACCACTCACAATTGTTGAAACTCACTTCTCATTTCACATTAATAATGGTGATCGATCTATTTCCGGTCAGTAAAGGGCGTGAAATATCCCCTGTGTTACACGCTTGTTGATGTTCGGAAATAGACCGATCAATCAGACGATATTGGCAGCTTATTTTAACCGCTTATATACGCGGCCTCACTAAGTTCTTGGGGTTTGAATCTAACTTCCTAAGAGATGAGGCTGAGGTTCTACCGCATGCTTTCTTATCGGGGTTGGGCGGTTAGACAGCATTCGCTCCCATAAAGCCGTACTTAGAAGCCAATTCCAAAGGAGGTGAAAGGAGAAAACGGACTCCAGGCTCTAATGTAAAAACTTGGTCGCAATCGGGAACAACACTTACTAAGGAGATGATAACGGTGACGATCTACCTTTTCTTATACCTGAATTCGAATAGAAAAATTCGAAATGCAAGGTGGTAGGTAAACTGAGACTTCTCTCGTATAAATAGAAATTTTCGTCCTACGAGTCCTAATCTATCGCAATATTACCTAAGTACTACACAATATAATTATACACAGGTATAATTATATTTCACCGACATGCAACTGCAATTGGCGGTCTTGCAGATGTCAAAATGACCGCGATGCAGCAAAAACAAGTAGTTATTATAGTTATATAGTCAATATCTGTGGTTGGTAACTAGCCTATCGAGAATATTTGAAAGGTACATTATCCCCGATGGACATAGACTATATTATGTGTAAATTACGATAGCTTATGCGAAGCGAGGGCTGGTTGCTAATTTATTATATAACCGGCATGCACTGATGAGTTACTTGATTGTTATCACATTACGCGAATTGGAACGCAAATAACCAGGTTTAGACATCTTTGGTTGTGTTTTTGAACCTTAAAACTTTTGTATTATAAAAGTAGTCACATAATCACTGCGGATTCATTGTGATTTCGTTATCCTAAGTTAACGAAGAATATGCACCGATAAAATTAATGATGTCTGGAAGAATGCGCATGTCAAAAGCAAGAGACAACTCTTAATGTGGTGAGTTGTTGTTTCAGCCTACTCGGAGAAAGGCATACCTACGTATGTTCTCTAATAATAGCCGGTAGGTACATAATACACCTTTGGTAGGTTTAATGATACACATTACACCACCACTGACATGACACCATCACTGTCGGCCGTCGGTAAAGTGGACAAAGTGAGCCCATTTGTTCGTGAAAAGTCTCCTTGACTTTTTGACTGGTATAGATATGTAATGCCGCGCGAGCTTGTTTGCGTTCTCTTGCGTAGGTGCGAGTCTTTAACGAGGGCATCGTCTCTCCACAAGTAATAATAGCTTCATGTGTATACCTTACCTACGTACACGCGTACCTAGGTATATACGTTAAGCATACTTTCCTTCTTTTTAGACATATTTTATTCTGGCAATGACACCAGTTATTAACCTAAATAAACTGTAAAAATAAACGGTAATACTTACCTACCCTAACCCGTACTTTTTATATGAAGGTCTTATGTTACCATCTGTTTTCTGCTCCATCCAATACAATGAATTTAGGCACCGTATAACCGGGCATTTTCAGGACCCAAATAGTTAAAGAATCGTTACCGGAATCCGACTACATAAACCTTCATAATAACTATACTCATGCCTAATCTTCCCGAAAGCCTTCGTAATTCACCACGTGAATTTAACAAACAAACGCAAGATCAGTCAAAAACTTTTGCATTTCTAATTAGTAGGTATATTCTGTGTCGTAGTTTTTAGTAGCCCGAGCACCTCATTAATTATGGCAGTTGCCCGTTATTCGCTTTTTATGCGACAGTATGTGAATATGACACTACAGTGTCAAAGAGTAACTTAGTTTAAACTTTGGAAACTAAAAAATGCTTTATGACATACATAATTAAAACAATATAAGAAATATGACTGAACTACAACTTCGATACGATATAGTAAAATCACTAAATACATAAATACAAAGGTGTAGGTACTAACAAAAGTAATTGAGGCTTATTTATATAGTCCTATTGTGATCGCCTACCGCAATAAGGTGACATAGGTATTATGTAGTTGCGTTTCTTTTTGTCTAATTAGGTCTATATTAGGTACTTACACGAATGTCATGCTGTGCACACAAGACACAAAAGCATTTCTCAAATGATAAATATATTGACTGTAGATGTCCCATTTTTCAGAATTACCCCAGCTTTGTTCATAAGCTGGGTAATGGGAGTGCCTAATCAAAAGTAAATGACAATGACATGGAGCAAAACATAGTCTACCTACGGCTTATGTAAAACACGTTTTTCACTCAATCTGTTAAGTTGTTACTATAATAAGTTCGATCGTATATACCTAAGATTATTGTCTAGGTACCTAGATGTGTATTTACTCTAACTTAAATGTTGTAAGTAGGTACATCAGTGCATAATTTAGAGAGGATTCTATTTAAAACGGTAATGATGTAACCTACTTGACCTTTGAGAACCAAATCAAAACGGAGTTTAAGATCTTACTAGGTACCTATTCAAATTAAGCTTTATTGAGGTATTCTCTACAGATATCACAGTAATTGGCATATTAGAGTTTCTCATTGGAATACCTCATTATCATCTTGAGATTGTTCCAGGTTGCATCCGAGGCTTTCACCTCGGAGCGCGGAGTCCTGCTTTCACATGTTTCTGCCTATAAAGAGCTTTTATGGGAGCGACTGGTGTCTGACCTCGCAACCAAAGCTTGTACGTGTAAGCTTGCACCAGACCCTCGTCCGTCAATCAGCATGTGTACCGATTTTCAAGTGAGATTTGCTTGACCCCATACCCCCTACCAATTCCCTATAGGTAAGTACGTTATCAAATAAATCGACAATACTTTCTGTATTTAATTATAATCATGGAACGCGAAAGTTTAAAAGTTAATACTTGTGTTTTAAATTGATAACTACTGTTCGTTTGGCAATTTTGGTGCAGATTATGCACTTAATAGATTTATATGGTCGATATTATCTTGGAAACGCCGACGTCTTAGGACTTTCATGCGTATAATTGTTGTACGGCCTTGCTGGGTAATTGATATCGTATTAAAAATGAATTAGTTGATATAGTAGACTGTGGTAACTGTAGTTTTTGAATTCACTACTTTGATACAGGTATGATGAGATTAATATGGTTACTGGATTAAACCCCCAATAAAATTTAAATTATAATTTTGTAATTTTTAAATATTCAGCAACAAGTAATGACCACTATCAATTTTGAAATAGTAGTCCTTAGTTTGTCGGCCTCAGCAGAAATGGTTTTCTCAGGCCCGGTTTTTGTAGATCCGATTCTTCTATAGGTATCAGTGTCGCTTTGTCAAATTTTTGCACTGATGGTACAGAATACCTAATAGTACTACTGATGATGCGGACTGACACCTTTTATCCAGTCAACTAATCAATTAAAATGCGCTTATGATTCAATAGATTCGCTTTGTTTGTCAGGAATTATTTTGTGCTCTCGATCATACCCAATGATTAGTGCATGTTCTGTTGCACTCGTACTTTTGTTAAGTGGGGCGAATTAGCAGCTGTAGTAATAATAATATTAAATTTCTTCATTGTACACGAAGAATAAAATAAAATGTTATCAATAATAAAGTATGCAGGTAATAATTACAATAGGTGGCGTTATCGCACCGTGGCATTATCTTACAAGTAACCTCGGCTACTAAACAGGACTCTTCGGCATATTGAACTTCGTAGAAGACCAGACATTGCAAGCTTGAAGGATTTCCAGTAACTGTTTTTAGCATCAATGTCTTATCTGCGTTTCCTAATATAAAATTATTGCGGATAACTTATCAAGCTTAATGAGTTCTTACGAAGACTAACAGAATCGGTTTCACTTTTCCGTGGCACCAATGTGTGAATAAATGAAATCGATACCAATTTCCATAGATGTTATATGATTATACTGCTGATTCATTAGAGAGTTTCTAATTAACTATGTTAACTCGGAACTATATTGATGATAACTAAGTAATTTGTTTACTACTACTGCTAAGCGGCAACTGGATGGCTAGTTACCTACCTACATAAAATAAAATTGATATAGGCAACACTGAACAAGTCGCGTGTTGTCGAGGTATGCCTGTTCTCAGGGAGCGAATAATAAGCAGAAGACCTAAATTATATAGAAGTGTCATAAAGCTTAATTCATTCTTAAAGCGTACTTACAGGGTTCTTTTTCAGATGAGTGAGTTCAATTACTTAGCTACCTACGGCCACGGGAGTTAATAGAGTTTGCAAATGAGAAAAATAATAATATATGTCTGAGGACCAAGATATTCGGGGCTCAAGTTTGACTCATCTGTGAACCAGTACCTACACTGGCAGATTAACGGACTAGGCACTGGATTTGTTCTCGAGCATGGGCGGGCAGATGATAGTCACTCCCGTAACAGCTAAGATAAACTTCATCAAAACCTAATAATGTAGGAGAGCGAATACCGGGCACGAAAACAGCCGGAATAAATGCTGGGATGTTGATGATAATGATGAAGGTGGGGAGGGAGAGGGGGAACTGTTTCCTATACGTTTTGATTGATCTGGAGCTCTTCCATAAATACTAAATACATTCATATCTTTAATAGAGGGTGAGTAAGTGTCAAAAAAAGAATAGAAATAAAATGTTCCGATAAACATTGCAGTCATTTTCTTTTTTATAAAAGTTTGGACTACCTATTTAATTGAAACAATAATGTTAAAAGTTTTCCGACATCTGTTATATAAGTAGGTACTTGGTATAATTTAAATTGTCTAATGACTATTTTATCATTACATTGTCATAGATATGAAAATGACCACAATCATGTTCTATACATTTGGTTTCTTGGTTGTGTGACCAGCTTTGTTAAGCTGACACGCAATGGTAAAAGTCAAGGGTACATAACGCATGATCGCGTGTCGTATTCTTAGTAGGTATTACAAATATGCAATACGAAAATCTTGGTAGTCTGTACGAGCGCACAGAGAAGAATCCAAATACCTTTGCACTCTTATGAATAAACGCTGGCGTAAGCTTCTTTCTCGGAGCGGAGTAGGGAATGGGTCGCTCGCGTGAAAGCCAAGATAAGTCAAATACGGAAAGTCAACGTGAAAACTTTTGAAATACTTAGGTAAAAATTAACATTGTAGGAAATTAGGCTATTTTACCGTAGAAAATGTGCAAAATGAAATGAAAAAAATGTTTAATCCAGGTGCGTTAGAATTTATTTCTATTTATTATTAAACGAGGCGGTCACTCGTCGTTTAATAATAAAACGGCTGAACTGACCATATTATATTGAGACCAATTGTAAAATTATATGATGGAAAAATTTCAGCAAGTGCAATTTTACTGTAGAAATTAAGTGATAGAAGAATTACGTGTCTACACCTAGCGGGATCCCCTGTCTGGGAGACTTATGAATGATGCAGAGAATTAGTTCTGGATTTGTTCTACTGAATTATTAGTATTAGTATTAATTAGTAGAAGAATTCGTTATAATAAGTATAACACACACATCAGCAGCAATCGTGTGAAAATATTTTTATGACACTAACTGGTTCTTGATTAGACAATAAATATAGTCTTATAAAGATTTATCTGAGTTACATGTTTAGTAAATCGTTTACCGACGCAGTTGTCAGAGGGACAATTTCGACATTATTACAGCACCCATGCCATAATATTAATAGCTGTTCTACATCTCTTGCCCATTAATAACTGTGTTCACTGTAGTTATATTACCTATGTATTTCCATAATTAAATTAGTGAGATAGGCAATTAACAAAATGAAACCTTTACATTATTGAGGCGCATGTAAAGACAGGTTTCTTCTTCAATTTGCGCACGTTTTCCGTGAGTATGTAACAAGTAGGTACCTACCTATAGTAAGTACAGTACTTACCTATCATTAACCTTAGCGTCTGCTCATACGAGGTGCTGTGGACGGTGCGGTTGTTATGAGTCCTATATAATATTTAATAGAATAATAAATTATCGTTATGACAAAAGTGTACCACATACGTTATCACTCTTGTTTGCACTCACCGATGACATGACATGAGTGATGTTGTTCACCTGGATCATAGAACAAGGTATGGACACATAATGGATCCTTACAAAATAGGTATCATATTTTACATTATATTTGCTTTATTTCACAAAAATTACTTAGTAAAAAATATATCGCGATATTATTATGGTTATAATGAGAATTAACGTTACAAAATATTCCTACAACGTGTATCAAGTTTACTCACAGATATAATTAAGGATCTGTTGTGTGTGTGCAAAAAAGTTGAAATGTACCTAGGTATACTGCGCAAGCGTATTATGTCGAGGACACGTTCAGCTGCGTTATTCTCAAACAGAGATAATTCCGGATTTTATTGTCTTAATGAAAAAATAGTCCTTAGTTTTATATAATTTATATCTCTATATTTAAGTTACAAACATATCAATTATATTTTTAAATACATCTATATATGTATAAAAAAAACAAATAATAATAATTATTATTATTTGATAATAACAGGCAATAAAATCCGCCGAGAAAATAAAAAATATGCACGCCGGCCGTAAGTATTAAAAAGCAGGGATACACCTGGGGTTACTTTGGAATGTTTCAGCATTCAGGACTTCCTCTGGATACGTTGGTTCCCTCACTGAATCAGCACGGAGGAATCCTACAGAGTGGTAAAAAGGGCCTACGCATAGAAAGGCGGGATCAGAACGACAAATAGATATCCTAAAATAAATCGATTAACTCTTTTGCGCTTTTATTTGCTGCACTCAATAGTTTGTAAGAATCTTGGGTGTCGTATCGATTTTATTTATTTTTTTATTTAACACCCTTATGACAATTAAAACTAATAATACATCATTTTGATACCATAGAACTGTTTTAAAGATGTAGAACTGTAGATACGACTAGGGAGTGAAACTCTTGAATGGTTACTGGTAGGCAAACATTTTCTGTATCGGCTTATTTTGCGATCAAATTGTATGAATGGGACTCGCTGTTATAGAACCAACTATAAAAGCGAGTCCCATTCATACAATTTGATCGCAAACGTGTTTTATGTTGCTTTTTTTTTCAATTATAATAAATTGAACAATGAAATTATGTATGGATTTTAATAGTCGTTACAGAATTGCAACTGAATCGCACATTATTTGTTTCGGTCATTTGTTATACAATGTCAATATACCAAACACATCATCACCGTGATGTAACCAGCAAGAATTACGTTTTACGAGTTAACCTACTCAAGTAATCATGTGAAAATTGTGCGTGTTTAAATGATTTATAACCGGTTTCAAATATATTTCTGTGAATACGGTGCGCGAACTAAACTAAGACTGGTCAAATTAGGTGAACAGTAATTTATAGTGATTTACTTTTAATAAAAATGTTGCCTCATGTAGTCGCAAGTATGAAGTTTGTAGAATTTTGTTTCACTCAGGCAATTTTCTTAAACGATGTTATCAGGCATCAAGGTAAGCGTTTAAACTTTTGAATACATTTTGCACTTTTGTCATAATGTCAGAAACTACCATCACATACATTTCATTTAATCCAAGGCCAAGGCCATATACGGTACTGCTGATGGTAGGTATCACGACAAATATATTTTGCCACAGTACCTACAAGCCTACTACCAATGCTACCGCGGCAATCAAAGGTAGGTAGGTACCTCCCACCGGAACACGTAGCAAGTAGTGACGTTATTCAGATTGGATATTTAGATAGGTAACCTTTTTAGTTAAATTATATGAGCTAGCTAGGAAGTTAGATCTTAAAATATTAATATTATAATTGTTTTCTACTAGATAGGACGTAGGGAATGAAACTCTTGAATGGTTACTGGTAGCCTAGGTAAACATTTTCTGTATCGGCTTATTTATCTAAATATCCAATCTGAATAAGATCACTCTTAAAATAGTATAACCTACGATGAAAGATCGCTAAGTTTATAAAAATGTAACGCTCAAATACCTACTCTTAGGAGGAAATTCCTTTGAGAGCCCAACATTCGAAAAGCTCGTAAAAGCTTTGGACTAAGTAATGTCCTTGTTGTTCTAGACATTAATTGCACAAGACGTGCGTAGTAAAGCGGGGCCTACATTTCGCCACTAGTACTGCATTGTACAGAAACGACGTCCTCTGTTCGACAGTGCATTTGACATGCTCCAGTACTTATCAAAAAGTTTAATTACTCAATATACTTCGAACGCCTCTAGAGGTGAATTATTGCAGAATTGTCTTCTATTCATAGTAAAGCCTTAAGTGTCTTATGCAATCTTAACATAAATGTAACTGAGATGCAATCATCAATTCTTTAATTAAACCGTTTTTATGCATGTACCATCTCCATTCAACAGCGGTTTTCTTAAATATCATCATTGTCGCCATAGCGTTAGTCTCGGTTACATCAAAAACTTGAACTTTGCACCCCAGGGTCCCTTCTCCTTTTACGGGACCAACTGCCGTCTGACCCCCCCATCCGATAGGAAAATGCCTGTGTTTCCCTTAATCAATAAGTGAGGTTGGCTTGGGCACCGAATTTGTTGGTGGGCCCTATACCGCCCATTTTTTCACTACCTACCCGTAAAAAGTACATAGGTACGCGCTTCAAGTTCCATGTAATATAAACATTTGCCTGCGCACGTATTTGTCTTCAAAGTATATTTTTTATCACTCATAAATTGTTTTATTATTGTTTCAGGTACATTATAAAGTAATTACTACAAACTGAGTTACCCGGGTTTGCCACTTTTAAACTTCTGAGAGTAAGTAGATACCTACTGGTCTTATAAAGTAAGGGATGTAATGTATTTGTATACTATTACTTTTGTATTGAGTAGCTGGTTTTAGCATCTATAGATTGGAAATAATAAAAATGTATTAACATCTATCATTCTACGCACTTACATAATAATAAACCGATTGTTAATACATAGGTACATACAAATCACCCTTTTTGCCTATTGGGGTAGGCAGAGAAAACATATTTCCACTTTTTACGATCTCGGCATACACCCTTCGCTTACCTATCCGATTGGGGCCAAAACGTAACCTCTCCGTATTTAGTAGTAGATGCAAATTGAGAAACCAATGAAGTTCATTTCTTTTGTCAAATATTCATAAATCACCATCGTTTTTATCTAAATTAGAATGTGTGGGTCGAATGTGAATAGCTGATACCTACTGACCCGTGATAGTACAGATCTGATGAACTTCTCTGATCCATTTAGTTTCTATGGTGTAGGTAACAAGTAATGGTCGACGTAGGCCCAAGACTTGTTTGTACGTCTTCCTACTTAAATGCGTGGATGACGAATTCACATGCTTGAGCCATTAACTGCTGTGCACACTGCACACCTACCTACCTACTAGGTACTCAATGACAATGAAACCATTATGAAAACCGGCATAAAGTGCAACAATATACGCCAAAACATGAAAAGAATCTGTTATATCTATACCAATATTATAAAGAGGAAAGGTTTGATTGTTTGTTTGTCTCGAATAGGCTCCGAAACTACTGGACCGATTTCAATAATTCTTTCAACTATAGAAAGCTACAATATCTGGGAGTAACATAGGCTATAATTTGTTTTCAAAAAATTAAGGAATTCGAAATCCACGCGGGCGAAGCCGCGGGCAACAGCTAGTAATCTATATCACGATGTTCAACTATCTCAGTGCTGACCAAATTTGGGATCCCTGCGGACGAATCTAATATGACTGTGTGGATATCATGAAACGCCCTCAATTAGTTATGTGTTCCACCACGCTACAACGAAAATTGTATCACTGATTAAGGGAACTCTCCTTTAGGTAACCGACTCATTAACCGCTAAGTTACCAACGCGTAACGCTATGCAAGTCGCTATTGTTAATTGCACTTTCGTATTATTCACAATATTCCTTTTTTGTGAGAAAATAACCCTGATTCGATTCAGATCCGGTAAGTATCCTACCGGACGTGAACCGACTAAAACCGCAAGCCGTCTTGGGTCTGCAGACGCTGGATTGTAATGTGACCCATAAGGCATTACCATCACACTCCGACTGATCTTAGGCCGCCGCGCCGTATGACTAGAAAGCCGTTATTATAGATCGCTGTCGCGATGGACGTCAAAATACTAAACGGATTTTGATGCGGTTTTTTTTATTAGAAAGGTCTTGCTTAGACTAAAAATTGACCGTATGTTTGGTTGTAATTGGTTAAGTAGAACCGGAGATATGGCCAAAAACGACCCAAAAACGAAGCGCGGGCGAAGCCACGGGTATCAGCTTGTATAAAAAGTAGCCTATTATGTTACCCAGAACTATGAACTATAATCGTACCAAGTTTGATCAAAATCCCTCCTGTAGTTTCTGATTTTAGCGTGAACAAAAATTTAGTGCGGACAAACAGAGGCACAGACAAACAGACAAAAATTCTAATAATCATAGTTTTGGCATTTATTACATTAATAAAGTCCCCTGATAATTTTTTTTCTCATATATCTTCCATGTACAGACACCGATCAGTTACAAATTTATTATATGTATAGATTCTACTGTATGTGTGTAGGTATGTCACTGAACTACTCCTAAACGGCTAGACCGATTTGAATAAATTTTTTGTATGCGTTTGGGTGGCGCCATGAATGGTTTAGATTCACGAATCAACCCGGTAGATGGCGCTGCAGTCGGTATCCAGAACAACGTCTGTCAGGTCCACTGGTTTGTATATATGGATCAAATATAATATAGATGTTCACTATGTTCAGCCGTATTTGCGTGAAAGAGTAACAAAATATTCAACCGTCCTTACAAACATTCACAGTTATTAGTATAGAATTTTATTTGGATTACCGTTGAACACACAGCCTCGTCCATCAACCAGCATGTATACCAATATGCAGGTGAGGTTGGCGTTCGCTCCGAAGATATTGGCTGGGCCCCATACTTGTCCGAATGGCACAAAAAGTCATTCAGAACATGTAGTTACACACAAGTTGTTCCTACCTTCGTACTATGAAGCTTAATTAAACTAATTCATTTTCACAATTCTTTCACAACTTCTAGAAGCCTTAGTAGAATTGCATCGGAAATTATGTTCCAAACTGATAAACACCGTTATTTTTTATATCCGGCATCACAATCAAATTGCATAATAATTCAGTTACAGAAATAGTAGATACCATAGTTAATTATACAACCAGCACCCTAACCGCAGAATCATTTTTATAGTTACGCAACATTTTTCCGTAACCAATTGATAGCCTACTAAATCTACATGTGCATGTTAATGTCTCTTGGGCCCCGTCAAGATCTTTACTAACCAAACCTGGTAATGATAGAAGACTAGGCGAACGGACTACACAATGCGAGCTTTGGATTTGCATACGGGAATGGAGCTCGGATGAAGAAAAATAAGAGTTATAGGGGATCTAACAAGATTTAGAAGCAATCGGGACGCCCATGCATGAAAAAATATCCGACGACGCGATGGCGACATGACAACAAACACAACAACTGAATGATGGTTTATCTAAATCTAGATGAATCGTTATTTTTATAAGAATAGCACATAAAATCCAGATCGAAAAGATGCGGAGACTATCACGGCCCTACTCCAAGAACCAGGAAACAAAGCGGTGTGCGCCGTTTCGAAGAGCCGCGTGCGCATCGTATTCCATCAAGCAGACGACTTCAGTAGTAGCTACAACAATACATTTAAAAAAGTAGTCCTAGTCCTACTAATATTATAAATTTAATGTGAAAGTTTGTGAAGTTGTTTGGATGTTTGTTACTCAGTCACGCTCTAACAGCTGTACGGATCTGGCTGAAATATGGTACAGAGATAGATTGTAGTCTGGAATAACACATAGGGTAGGTAGGACCTAGTTTTAATCGTGGAATGGGTTTTCATGGATAACGGAACAGAAATCCACGCAGTCGAATTGCGACACACACAGGCGATTGTATATTTATTATAATTTTGAGACAAGGGCAGGTAAGTGATGCTGACGATGACTTTTGTATATAATTAGATTCTATTTATATATATTCTAACTATTGCAACGATACTTACTAAAAGCTCACAAGAGAACGTAACTATCTATAAACTAATAGAAAGCTGGTAAATTGCGGTAGTGCTCGTAAAATTATAAGCACAAACATTTAATCTAATGTCTTATGGAATACTTACCTACAACGCTTTATTTTATGCTTCTGGGCAATTTAGAATTGTTTGTATAACTATCTGGTTACTAGCTGTTTTCCGCCCGAATTAACTTGTGATTCCGTTCCCGTACGGTCACTTAAGGAAAATAAACTCAGAATAATATAATAATAATAATAATAAATATTCTATTACTATCTACCTCTGTGCCAACTTCACTCCAGTTGCATTCAGCCGTATCTACTGGCGGCATCCATAACAAACATGTTTCGCCAGTCAACCGTAAGCTTTGAAACAAAAGAACTTACATTACGGTCTCAAGCGAAACGATGAAGAGGGAATACTTGTAATTGCGATAGTGGTAAGCTAAAGTGCCATCCAGAAATTAAGGGCCATCATTCCAGAAGCTGCGAATTCTAGGATGCTTTTTCACATCCTCGAGGAACCTGGCTTTATAGGCAAAAGGAAACTCGTATACCAAACAAAACACACTCATGATCGTGCGACATGGAAAAGAATTACTTAACCGTCACGGTATACACCTAAGTCCTGCATGAGTTGGAGATGAAGAGGATGGAATAAATTGGAATATCTCATCGGAACGGAAAGAGACTGTACGTTCAGTGTTTTAGTGGTCTTAGTGACCTCAGATTATTAATGATACGCACGGCCTGTGCCGCAATCTATCGAAAGCGCCTGGTAAGCACTGTGCAGAATTATCCCAGAGACCAGAGCAGTATTCCACTTATGGAATAAATGAAACCAGGTTCAATGTGAAAAAGAAAGATTTTATTCAAAGTGAAAAAGAAAGATTGACCTATGAGATACACTAATAAGTACAAGACGAAAAGTGAGAACCATTATTTATAGCTATATATACCTTACAGGCATACTGAATGAGGTCTGTACTGTGTTCAGCATTATGCCAGACTGGTGTCTAACAATCTTTTTCTTTGTCTACAGTTCAATCATCGATCACGTTCAATCGTTGTTCGGTCATAAACGGTCAATCGATCGTTGATTAAGTATATAGGCATAGAGTTCACACTAGCAAATCTAAAACTGATATCAACTAAGACAGTAGTAGGTACCTTAATTAATTAGTGAATGAATGGAGTGCGTAAGGCCCTTTAGAATCACTACATTCACTTTTAATAAGATAGATAAGAGCGAGCCCATTGTTTTATATTGTTGTTATGACCAATTTGTAATACTTATTTATTATAGAACCGGTAGGTATACCTACCGCCGGCGGGTGCTAATAAATTTACAATGATTGATAGAGGCGCTCGGATAAAACGGTCTAAACCGCATTAATTATTATGTATTGTAAAAGACGTTAGTACGCCATTGTGTAGATACAAAGAACGGGTACCATGAAGGTTTTCTTAAACCATTATTTACGGGTGTATTTTAAAAACAAACATTCGTAACATTTTCTTCTAGAAGGTCGCGTTATCGCCTGCACCGTTGCCAGCGGCGGGGTGCTAGAGCGATGCGATCACAGATTGTAAGATTAAGTACCTATATGGATTTTTTCCTCGTCATCATCTTAGCGGAGACACGATTTCATCCTACGCTTTCACCTGAGAGTCGGGGACCGCTTTTGATGGGGATTTATTTCGACTAAATTATGAGAACGACTAAGCACCGTTTGACTTCACAACAACCTCGAGAAGAGAGCCTCCGCAAGAGTATCAACCGTTGATCAGCAGCTGTGCTAGCTGGCAGGTGAGGTTGACTTAGGCCCCGAAGATGTTAACAAGACCTATACTATAATATTCATTGTGATCGCTCGATTCACCGCGCGTGTCGCCCACGCATCACTGCGGTAGTTGCTGCTGCGCATGTGTAGGTCTTTTCACCTTTCCTCATTGAAGTATTTTTTGATCACAGTTATTTTTGGAGCAAATTTCAACGAATAAGAACCAATATCGCTAGTACACGTCGGTTTCTAGTGGAATTGAATATACTTCGCTTTCTCAATCTGCTTACGGGATACATGGTAAATTTGTGCGACAGCGTGAAATTTTGAATTGATTGATTCTTTTTAATATTTATATTAAGGTACATAATAGTTCATTACAACAGATTTATAAACATATTGTAAAGTCATTACTTGATATTCCAAAAATATTTTATATCCTTGATTGTTTAGAAATAATAGCTGAAGAGAAGTAATTTTTAAGCAAAACACCTACAAGCTTCTGGGTTAAGTCCTATTCTGTACCTACCTGAGCGTTTAGTGAATTTAAAAATGTTATTGATCACCGAGGGATTCCCTTCACATTCGCCAGCTCAATTCTCATAATTCATCAGGGAAAAGCCGAACAACTTAACGAGGGTCTCACATTTTACTTAATGTTTATCTACATTTCTATAACTGGTGAAATTTGCTGTTAATGAGTAAATCGTTTTAAAAATATACTTAGGTATACCAACTAAGCCCTTAGATTATTCGGCGAACGTGCTTCCCCGTGATTGGTAGGTATTTGATGAAGTACAGGGAAATTGTCTTTCAACACAGTCTGTAAGCCTAACTTACAAACGTTTCCCAAGGACGTTGAGTTTGTTCTGCATACCTACATAACAAACTGACTTATAATCACGTCCTCGTAGTTTTGTTTATAAGATTATGTTTCTTTTTAACTGAATTAAAAAAGGAGGAGGTTCTATGTTCGTCTGTATCTAGGTCTTTTTGTTACACAAATAGAAATACATTACAAAATACACATTCAAAATACAAGCGAAAATACAAGTGTTTTGATTTAGCTCGTCACGTCGTCGATCGGGTTGAAGAACGATAGTCCACCTAAGATCGCCATGCTTCGGTTTTATAAAACGTTCTCTCTTGTTCATCGTAGGTACTCACTTACCTATTATTACGACAGTACCATAGATATTCATGTGTGTTATTATGAAGTAAGTAGGTATTTAGTAATCTTAGATGAATTAATATTATCAAAGTTATAATGCTTTCTACCTATTTGACGATGACATGATGACATCTGTCTAATTATATTTTGTTGCTCCGCCCGCGTGGACGTCAATTTTCGCGTTTTTTTACTATATCGCCGGTTCTAATCAGCCGATTGTGATCAAATATGCGTAATGTTTTAGTCTAACCAAGACCTTTCTAATAAAAAAAACCGAACGGATTTTGATGCGGTTTTTTTTATTAGAAAGGTCTTGCTTAGACTAAAAATTGACCGTATGTTTGGTTGTAATACTTGTAATTGGTTGAGTAGAACCGGAGATATGACCAAAAACGACCTAAAAACGAAGCGCGGGCGAAGCCACGGGTATCAGCTTGTATAAAAAGTAGCCAATATGTTGCCCAGAACTATGAACCATAATCGTACCAAGTTTGATCAAAATCCCTCTAGTAGTTTTTGATCCCAGCGCAGCGTGAACAAAAATTTGGTGCTGACAATAGAGACACAGAGACACAGACAAACAGACAAAAACTCTAAAAATCATTGTTTTGGCATCTATTACATTCATAAAGCCCCTAATTTTTTTTTTCTCATATATCTTCCATTTACCGATCAGTTACAGATTTATTATAATGTATAGAAGATGATAAAGCTGATATTAAATACTTAATTCATAAAAAATATTGAAATAAATAATATAATTTCTATTAATCGTATTTTAAAATAGCTACTTAACTTAGATAGTAAAACCTATTCGATATACCTATCCATTTTAGTACGTATGGGTGAATTAGTAAGGAATTGAGCATAACTTGTAATGAACATAAGATACCTACTTGAGATAGAGCAAACTACATTCTGGGCATTTACCTTGGACAAATACTTAAATTGGCAACAGCAAGTTGAAAATGTCTGTAATAGGCTAAACAGATTTGTTTATGTGCTCTACAAACCGCGAAAAACTATCAATTAAGAAACCGTACCAGCCCTTACTATGGACAGATATTAGGTAGGTAGGTACCTATATATTTCTGGCGCTTAGTTGGTACGGTTGCATTAAATTACGGACTTATATTTTAGGGTAACTCCACTTAACGTTCTAAAATCATTTGTTCTATAATAAAGTAGGTATACCACCAAGGCAATCTTGCAAAAATGCAAACCACTACTATATAATAATATATAGATTCAGGACATTGCATTCTGGACTCGGCCTGTTTTGGGAAAATACATACCTACTCCTCTTTGCTTTGAGACAATATATCATGATGGGCTGAAATGGTGTGCACAGAATGCCATCTGATAAATAGGCTCATTTATTACACTCCAGAAGCCATAATCTGCTGGCTTCTAGAGTGTACCTGAAAACCAGGGAATGCGGAAACTTTTTGGACTGAGGAAATGTAAGCGGGACGACATTGGAAGCATAATAAGACGTTTTAAAAAATGGCACGATTGACAATAAATTTTTGAATCCTATGTTAGCGTATTATCCTTGGACTTCGCAAACATGTAGGTAACGGACACAAGACCTACCTACAACCACAAATTGAATCTGTTATCTATGGATCGCATAAATCGGTTGCCGTAATTCTACATTACCAGCTTATAATAAAGTCAAAATTAAATGCAATTCATGACTAATGTTCTGTTCTCAAGACTGTATACCTATTGCCGGAATATTCAAATATCATCGATTCTAATCAGCTGTTGCCGCGCCACGCGGCTAGTGGTAAATTAAAAAAAAAATATAGCGCTCTATTTGCCGGTTGTATAAATGCAGATGTGTACTGGAAGCCTTCGCTCGCCGACTCACTCAGCTGATTTCAAAGAACTTTGCCAAGGCTCAGTCATTACAAAATTCACAACTTTGATGTAAAAATAATTGAGCACGTACTTGGTGACCGTAATAACTGACAGACGTGGCTGTTGTTATTACTAAATATCTAATAAATACCAAACTGAATCTACAATAAAAATAACTATTAGTTTTTCCTTTGTCGAAATTGTGTGAAATGTTTATGTTGCGAAATGTTTTAACGGGGAAGAAATGCCCATAGACCTCGGTGGTATCGATCCTAGTTGCGCCATAATTAGGTACGCACATTGATCCAGTTGTTGTAGGTGAAGTTAATATACCGTGGTCTGAACACTCTTGTTTTGAGTACATCACCTCCCAACCCGCGACCTTTCCTAACATAACCATACATGATACGGGTACATTGGGTAATGCGATCAGTAATATTCGACGCCAGTTTCCACTTTCGCTCTCAGAAGTACAATGTTTACGCATTCACATAAACCCGTTCTATTAGCCTGGTGTAGGGCTGCCATTACTTGAAATCCAGTCACCGCACCGCGGGCCAAAAAATTTGTACTTCTACGAACATTTGAGTAAAATCCACCTAACTAACTGAATTTCCCATGAACCAATTGTTTTATATAAACAAGGTTGAAATTAAAAACAAATACCTACATTAATTCTGTGAATAATTTTAACATCATCATCAATGGCAAATATTACAAAATACAAATCATACACCATATACTTACCTAAATCAATCGATCGTATTTTATCCGGCAAATAACTGTAACCGGACTACTGCTACTAACCTGCCCCTAAACGTCCTGCAACTAACCCTAAAATAAACTAGGACGGTTAGCAGCCCTATCCTGGTGCAATAGTCTGATGCTTCTGTAGTAGACAAGACGGCGGCATCGCTTGTCACTGATATATCTAAATGAATGAGTTAATATATTACTGATACGTATACTGACAATATCACTTGCATACATCAGCGGTTCTCAAGTTTGAGTCGCTTATAATTAATGTGACATTACGTAATCCCCTTTCCCCGGTGGGCGAGACGTCAATCAACTTCAGACTGACAGATAGTATCATGCGTCAAACCTGGTCCTAACACGCTTATCTTCGTTCTATTACAAAATGTATGTATAACACAGGTTCAGCTTTGGAATCATTTAATTTCTTTGAACTAGATTACAAATAGACCACACGCGAATTTTATTGTGTTTCTCTTCGATCGGATGACTGAGTACGGGACATCTTAATTTATAATGCGAAATTATTTACTGATTAGTTCCCACATATTGGTTGGGTGGGTTTGGTGGATATTTCACAAGTAAGCAGAATTCGAACGGGAACAGGAGATAAGTTACCTTTTATCCCAGGAATTGGCTCTTTTAGTTCACGGGAACCATGACCTAAACTTACCTAACCATGACCTAAACTAACCGGCATTTTGACATAACATATCACCAATGACCTCACGCCACAGGGGACACCAGGGGACACGCTACAGCCTGCGGCCAATGCCGGCCAAGGCGGAAGTGGTCCTGTAGAAGCCTACTCAAAGGCTCTACTACACATGTACCTCAGACTAGTAGAGGACACAGTGGAGAGAGCAGGCTGGGCGGGTGGGTTATCCGAGTGCAGGGGTTTGACAATACGACCGCAGTGGTTTTAATTGATCCCAGTCGTATCCAAAGCTTTTACCTCGGAGTCTGGGTCCGCTTTACCAGTCTTAACTGCGGATTTGGCTGGACCTCGATATTTTCCGTGAAGCGGCTGCCATCCGACCTTCACAACCTAACGTGCTCTCCGAGGCACGACCATACTAATGCAAATACCCATATTCATGTATACAAATATTTGCACTGAGCTGGGATCGAATCCGCGCCTCCTGCCCAGCGGCGACGTTCACTACCGCTACGCCACAGAGTCTGTCAGTAAGTAATGTAGAAGGTCATTCTCAACTTTACATATCTCACTACGAAAAGGTTATAAATCAATATTACAATTATGTCATAAACCAACACGTTAATAGATAAAATCGGAGCGGACTTAACAGCTGCCGACTGACACAGGACATTGATTATATCCAAGTGTAAATCTCGAAACCATGCATACATCTATGCCGCGCGACCATATTAGTCAACTCTCAGGCCAAATTCTACAGAATCAGATACCTATATAAATTATTCGGCCATAATGAGATAGAAATATGGTGCGGTACGAATACTTGTACGAGATATGTCAAACATCAAACATGTCAAACTTGTATATCTGTATGCGGTCGAACTCTGAACGTATACCTACAATAATATGTCATGTCTGTATAATAGTGTGTCATGTCACTATTAAAGTAGCAAACAAGCACATGGCTTATCTGGGAGTTTTAACCACAGTTGTAACGTAATGTAAGTAATAAGTGAAGTTCAATCTTAGTTAACATAGAAGAAAGAACTGGCGTAACACCAAACTAACTTAAATGTGGCGGATAATACGAACGCGTGTCTTCACATTTAGGTTGGTCAATCAGAATAAGAAGACTGACGGATGAATACCGTAACCAAAATTTTTTTTAAATCTTGAAATGCCTGTATTTTAATAGTAGGTAGGTATGACCTATTTGTTTGGTTACCTTAGTAGAACTAAAAACGCACGACGGCACCGACATTCTATGAAACACACATCCGAAGTCGCAGAACGAAGTTATGGCGGCCCGCATGGTAGACCCCCTCTACCTAGATTTATGTTGTGTGCACTTGACTCAAACATTGTAACAGTTTAGGTATGTCATCACCACAGATACCGCGAGAACCGTCTTTAAGATAATGACGGTAATGTACGAAACAGTCAGTAATTAATAGTTACGATTGTGTAATATATACATATATGTACTTTCTACTAATGCTATTCGAATTCTCAAATTACTCATAACATAACTGTCCCTTCATTCTAAAAATGTTCGGAATCAATAAGCATATCGTATAATATAATCATAGGAGTATAATTATAAATTATCGAAATGAATATAGATAAGACCGCCCGCTGGTAAAACAAAACGAATTTGATTCGATATAGTAAAACATCAAATAAACAAGCTATTCGCTTCAGCGAATCGTCGGTTTCTAAACAGTTACATGCAACTTAGACACGCAGATGAATATGTTCGATGTATCGATATTTTGAAATACTATTGCCCATATAACAGAAAACATTTTTATCCGTATATTAGTGGTCACTAAACTCGATAATTGTTCATATGACGCAGTAGGTGTACGGGGATACTCAAATTTCCCCATTAATAGGTCCTCACTAATAGGTTGATGGGTCCTGTCCATTTTTAGCGTGTTTCATTATTTTTAGAACTTTGTGAATAAAAGCATTGGGCACGAGAAGTCTTCCCCAGATGTGAATTCATAAACTAGGTATGCTTTAAGACAGCTTTGGTTTCTACAAATTTTTCCATTCCATGTTAAATAAATATTTAACTGATTGATCATATATATCAATGTCAAAATGAGTTAATAATCATGGTTGGTAATTACACCACCTGCCAATTTTATCACACGACAGGACGACAGTGATATACTTACATGCTATTTTCTTGAGGCTTTTAATGTACCTTGCTTATACATTGACTTTGCAATCACTATATAGGTTTAGACAAGTTGTCATTATAAGCGATTGCAACAACACAGTATCCATCTATCACTCGTGGAATGAATAAATATCTATACTATACTCATACATATAAAATACCTATATTAATATAATACCGTTGCAATAATGAGAGAGTAAAAGCAGGAAAGAGTTTTCCAATTGGATAAATATTCATCTATTTCTTAGGATTGTACCACGCCATTATAGTGACTTCACTCTTCTAGCCATAGTACAGAGGGTATACAGAGAAACTAAAACTTCCACTGTACCCGCTGGTGATTAAAACCGGTGAATGAATACTATGAACGGGTCATACGCCTTAAATTTTGACAAAAGGAACTGAATTTTTTAGAAGCTAAAAGACGTCTCTCAACCACCAGTAGATGGACTGGCAACCTGTAAACCGTAACTGGCATAGAATAGTTTGGAAGCGGAACACGGTGCAAAGCGGATGTTATGGTGCACATTGGGAGAGGTTCCAGCAGTAGCCTGCTATTTCATACCAATACCAAAATATAGTATTATTACTATCATCTATTGTCATAATTACCTACTTATCAAAGACGATATGATAACTACTACTTATATAAGTTTGGCTACAATAATTGTACTATAATAAAAGCGCAAAAAGCATTTTCTTATGTTTTATATTCCATGAGTGTAAATTACAATAACAACCTGCAGTGCAGTTTGTTGGAATATATAAACATAGGTATAATTACATTGACGATGTAAACAACAATTAAAACGCTGTTGTTAGTTATTGAAACAGCTTAATAATTATTATTTTAATGAATACCGTAATAAAACGCTTTATCCGCATTGGTGTTCAACGACGACAATTAACGTGGTTTCTATATTTCCATCGGTAGAAAGTTGTTCATGTATCACGTTTCAACTAATAGTATTATATTATTAGCTTTAATAGTTATAATATTTATTTATGTAAAAACTGTTAGATACATTTATCTCGCTACCGGTATTTGCTTTTGTCTGCTATCATGTTTTAAAATGTATTAGATTACAGCAATAAAATATGAAACAGGTCACAACGACGTATCTCTTTAAAAATGAATCGAAACCTTCACATTAATGCCAATAGCCAGTTGAGTAGCAACATGAACCATATCTCTGACACTTGGTACCCAACCAGTAGCTTGTACTTTTTAAATATAAAGTGTAAAAATGAAGAATATAGGTACTCGTATAGATGATAAGGTTGACAAAAACGCAAAATGACAGATTCGTAAAATGCTAACCAAACCTAACTTAAACTTAAATCTAACCGGCCATGGATGGAGGACGTGGGGGTCCACCAACCAACTAAATGGCCTCGCGACGTGCCATCCCGCTGGTTTTCGCCAGGAAGGCACAGAATCGGTACGGGGGGAGGGCCGGCCCTACCCCTGGAAGTCGGGCCCATCGCCTGGCCAAAAAACGCTGGTCAGATTGCAGTGAGCATACTATTGCCTATCCTGCAATGTGAATAAAGCGACACGGTGGACATAGTGAGGTTTAGTGGGTATGCCCTTTAGGGAAAGTCCCACATAGGTCTACGGGTTTTCCCCAAACTCGGAGGCATCATGCATAAGCACGCATTCCTCACTTAAAAGAAAAAACTTAAATCTAAACCTAAACCTATAGTTCAGCCGATGAGAGGATGCGATCCTGACAGGTTGTGATGAGGGTTACTTTGAACTGGCGTACAATTTGCGATAAAATTTTAAATATCGTTTATTGACCTTAATAACGAGTGATAACATTAAAAATTTAATAATTGTGCCAATTTACAATAAGCAGATTAATAAACGTCAACTATTTGCTTTTATAAGTACTTAGTGATGAAACAAAATAACAAGGCATATTTTTGTAATCTTAACAATTATTATAATAATCTGTTGGTTAAATATAAAACAGAACGTTATAATTTTATAATTATGTATTTCCCAAGCTAATAGCAAGAATGAATCATATTTTTTATAATTGCTGACTGTGATTATTATTATTTTATTGTTAGTTGAGGTCTAGGGTTCGATCCCAGGTTCACCATGGCACACACCAATGACTTTTCGATGCTTTTCGAAGTTATGTGTGTATTTATCACAGGTTTATTAGTGCCTCGGAGAGCACGTTAAGCCGTCGGCCCCGGTTGCCATACAAACATCTATGGCAGTCGTTACGGGTAGTTGGAGCCCACTAAAGTCCAACCAGTCTAACTTGGAACTTCGATATCGCCATTGGTCATAATGACCATTGGTTATGGATGTCAGATGGCAGTCGCTCCACGGAAAATATCGAAGTTCAGCCGCATCACAGTTAGACTGGAAAGCCGACCCCAACTGAGTTGAGAAAAAGGTTCAGAGAATGATGGTTGTTGGTTGAGAACAGGTTTAGAGAACGGTACCTATTAGCTACTAATTATTTATTTGACTAGTTATGTACATAACTAGTCATGACGAATTGACATGTATCAGGATCGTATTATCTCAACGGCCAAACTTTAGTTTAGGTTTAGGTTAGGTTAGGTTAGCATTTTATGAATCAGTTATTTTACGTTTTTAACATTATGCGACCAAACCATAATAAACCAGGGCAGAACGGATCCATTGAAACCGAGATTGATGACCGGATGAAGAAAAAATTCACAAAGTGCAACAACCAACTGACGGGTGCTAATATAATAAAATGATTGACTAGAGTAAGATAGATCTCCCAAATGGCAAATATACTAAACAATCTAATATATAAAAATGAATCCCTATTTTGCGTGAAAATTGATGGGCAGGTAGCTTAGAACTAGGAGACGGATATAGGATACTTTTTATCCTGCCACGGGGATCAAGTATGCCACGTACGAAGCCGCAGGGCACAGCTAGTAAATAATATAAATGGTGACCATGCCGTTGGCATTGCATTTAACAGCTTTTAATAATGTAACATTTCACAGTTATGACACAATTTTTAATTAAATTGTTATAAAATAGGATGAGCCTTGGTCTACGGTATTGTTACAATGATTTAGGTACGTGGGCGGACAATAAAGAATGCGACAAGCACTCACTATTGTTGAGTGCATTATCGGTCACATTTGAACACGAGAAGATTATTTTGTCCATCTTATGACAATGGACAATGAAGTTATGACAAAGAGATATCCTGCCCATTGGGGCTTAGTTTGAACACTGTGAAATTCATCTATAATTATTATACCTAGTTCATGGGCTTCATGTATACCTACATAATGATGTTTTGTAAATTCGTCTGTATGTTTCTTATATAGCCCTGAAGCTTTATAATGAAGTTTCATTTAAATAATGAAGTTTAGTGAGATGTGACACAGAATGGGCACCATCACTACCAAAGTTTGTAGTTTGTGTAAGGTTTGCCATAACTATTTCTAAGTATTTTTAGAAATCTTAAATATAACTACAATCCACTAGAGAGTATAATAAATAATTCAAAGCGTCTCACCGTCTCCATGTCTCACCACGATCCCGAAGCTAATGTGTTATAGAGAATAATAGATAAATCTAAAGTGTTTAACTAGACGAGTAGCATCATAAGTGATATATCGCGACAAGAATGTCTTTGAAAGAAATAGAAAGTCTAGCTGTCTTGCGTTCAAAATAATAAATGGCTTTTAAGAATTTTATTGTTGAGCGTTCTGCAAATTCAGGTCTGGCGGATTCTACTGAAGAATACTTTATAATGAGAACGCACCAGGTTTGTACATACACTTTATACATATATGTTCAACATTCATTATACATTTCAAAAAATATGATTCGTAAAAAATGTAGTGAGAATTTGTTTCATGGGACTGGTTAGATTTTTTTTTTTATTACTGAGGAGAAGAGGAGTCTTACATACATTCATACATACATTACTTACTTCCATTAGAAAATTAGAAACACCTATTGTATTTCTAGTTTTCTAATGGAAGTATGCGGTTTTTAATGGAAGCTGCCTTGGGCTCTAAATCTCTCATATGGAGCCCCACACACCCACCTAAATCATAGGAGTATTTAATGGTTTCAGGGAAAGTTAAACTATTTTGGAATCATTTAGAAGCAAATTGAAGGATTTGGAAAGATGGGTTTGATATATATGCATCTCAGGACTTTTTTAGGGTCTACCGGATAAGCGCCAAGACAATGTAAATTGTATTTGTCCGACTCGTGAAGTATGCCTTACAAGAAACAGTAATTGAATAGGTAGGTAGTAATTTAGGTGATGAGTAGGAAACTGTAGCTCCGAGTGGGGAGAGAGGGGTAGGGGACGGTAGATTTGGTAAATGTGAGTTTCCAATTCTTCAAATTTACTCCTGATTAATTTCAGCGCGGATTTTAAAACAGTTTAACTTTTCTTGGGACAGCCCGAGTGTTATTACTTTTTAGGTGTGTTTGTGGATCAGTGCTGTGGATCGTACCTGCAGGAGTTACAGTGTTGTAGGCGTGTATGAGGGCTTGATACAACGTAACGAAGGCTGACGCAAAGGCCCAGAAGGAATAAGGAAGAAAGAAATATGTATGGATACCTTCTTACGTAGCTTCAAAATATAATTACGTAGGTATGTTACCTATTTAATTCTCGTTTCATACGGCATGTACCTAAATGAAGTTAAGTAAGTCAAAAGTTGATTTTGATTATTTGAATTATTCGATAACACACTCTGAGAGGCAATTAACCGATGTTTACGTTACGTACAAAGTTAAATACAGCTTCGTATAATAATAACTACACACGACTGTACGAAACTAGGGATATTTGGGTTTTTAGGTACATACATAGGTACCTACATACTTACCCAAAAAAGCTCGGAGGATGATGAAAGATCAGAAGACAAAAACACGTAGGTGTGAGAGGGCAGCATTCCAGTTCTATTTTGTGTGGCGACTGAAGGAGGATGTAATGTAATGCTTTTACACAATAACATGACACAACTTCCTGTAACTTTATGTCCACTTGTTGATATTTGTCGAATGCCGCATTCATATAACTGTAACATGACTATAAAATATAGAAACTAGTTTTCAATCCATCAATTAGCCCAATTAGAGTCCACTGAACGTATAGGCCTTTGTCGATGCTATAGCAAGCGATCCTTCGCTTGCCGTATCCAATTCGTTTTAATCTGCCAAATTAGTCCTACTCAAATTAAACTCGTATGAGTTATGACAGATAAATCGACTACGTCAATCCGGTCAATCGTAGTATTCGTTCGTATCCTACCTCCATCCTACTATATAATGTTCGTCGTGTCCTACCTGCATTGCGAATAACAGCCTGAGAAAACATACCATACCATACCTACCTGCATTGTTCCTCTGTGTAGATGAGAGTTCTGGAGTTCTAAGTCAATGTTTAACTTATAACTTTAAATTATCATGTACGAATAAAACCGCGACCAAAGCTAGTCTAAAATAAATAATTTACTCTATCTATAAGAAAGGAACACAAAAAGAAAGTTTTTTTAAGTATTTTTTTCATTAGAGATGAACTTTAATTGCAAATATCTGTTCAACACAATTGCCTAATAACTATTGTATGGTATTTTTAAGCAAATCGTTTAGTGCTTTCATCTGAGCAAATAAAAAATACATATGTCATGCACGATGTTATACAAGATGTTTTGTTAGATGGATGTGGCCTTGTGGGTAAAGACTATATTCATAAGTGACGCGATCTAAAGTGAAAACGCCACTAAAAGTACGTTTTATGATAGACAGACTTACCTATTATCGTGAAAATAGAAAATGCAAATTGTAACTATAATAAGGAAACTATAAAAATACTGTTTATTAATAAGGATGTCTTGAATTTCCGTCATGCACCAAGTATTAAATATTTGATCGCATGACGGCCTAATGCATCCGTAGGCTTATATTTACCAAATAGCGAAGCGTAACTCTTCCGTGAAACATGTGATAGAAAAAGTATCACTAAAGTGAGGCAGTTTAGCAAACACAAGCGGTCAGTTTTTTCACGGTCCGGTTTCCGGTTAAAGGCTACCTAGCTTATTATTATTTCCTTCAGCTTTAATTTGTTTTAATGAAAATTGGGTGCCGGCTGTCGTTACTCTAACAGAAGCAGTCCCAGGGTGACTTGATGAGGCAATACGTGAAAAAACCTATGTCTAACAAAAGACTAGTAAATGAAAGGCCAGTCAAGAGTAACTGCAACCCACGAGCGTGTATGAAAACGACTATGAAAGTAGAAGAAGCGTATGGTGCCCGGATCGTAGCAAGTGACAACATGTAATATCTGCCTACCCCAATGAGAAACAGACGTGACTATGTGTATGTAAATAAAGTACAAATTACATTTAAAATTAAAACCTTATATTTAGTAAAGTCAATTACAATTTTGGTCGCAAGATTATAGGAAATTGCACAATTCAATCGTTAGTGGCATATGAAATTGGCAATAAAATTGTGGACAGTGCTCTAATTGCTTTCGGCATCAATCAAAATTTAATGAGGGTAACGTGATTTCACACTAATTTATATCCTAACTGTCGTTCGCGACTACATTCGCGTTCATTTCGAAATAGATTGTAAGTTCCGCAGTTCCAATCCCAACTCGTGTTAATTACCTATGTCATCGTTATATTCTCAATTGTCTATTATAAAGAAAACAATCGGGAAATTCTCAACGAGAAAACTGAATTAAAATCAGCCAAAGCTAGAACTACAAAGTTAAAATAATAGGTTCTTTAGATGGCTTAAGTAAAATCTTTATTTGATCCGGTTGTATTCAAGCTTAGGTAGGTATACCCTGAATTCCGGAGACCGTCTATTTGTTATACTCAACTCTCGCGGTTATAAATTACAATTTTATATAACACTCGTAATTAGAAGACGGGTAGGCCACCCACTATAAATTGCCATTGTGAATTTTCTTTTAATTTAATACAGTCATAGTACATAGCAACATGACCCATTATTACTTTTTATAGACCATTTGCCAATAAATTTATACTTTTTTGTTCTTGTCCAAGACATTTTAAACAGTTTAACTTTCTTTCACACTTGCCAAATATTACGCTCGAGCTCATATTGTTGATGCTGGTGGAGAGATGTATGAGACCCCACCTAGAAGATCTTCGAATCAAACAATATTCTGATAGTAGAAAATCATAGCAAGTGGCAAAATATTGTTTCTGCTGACCCTAATGGAAAAGAGGCATATTATCATGTAGGTAGGTACCTATGAATGCATTAATTTTAACACTGGCTTCATACAATACCTGCGAGGCATGACATGGCATGATATGCTCTTACTTGTAGGTATGGATGAGTTGCTCCGCTTGTGCTATTGCCGATAGCGATGTAGTAATGCACAACAATTAAGACAACAGCTTTAGGCAATCGCTTCGAATGTTACAGTTTCTGCCGTAAAGAATACAGAAATCACCGCAATTATAACAAATTCACTTCGTAACATGTGATCTAATGATCTAATTTCTGGCGAAACAATCAGCACGTTCTCATAATCTTGGAACAAACGAATAATAAACGTATGAAAGAATTTTTTAAGCACTTACTGGCTTACTTTTTCTTGTATCTACTTAAATTTATCCTCATAGCAATTACCCGGCTGACGCTTAAATTTATTTCTTTGGAGCCGAGATTCCACTTACTTTTTACACCTAATATTTTGACTAAGTACCATCTGAACCAAACTCGACTCGATAATCCAATCGAACTTTTTTAAAAAGATTGTAATGTCATTATTTTTGTTTTGTTAGTCACAATGTCACTCGTAGACGACACAAGATAGTAGAGGACTAGCACTAGAAAAAAACTTGTAAATAGGTACTATAGGTGCGAAGTCATACCACTGCACTGCTGCTAAAATTGTGGAATGGCCCTCCATGGCCTTCACAGAAGTAACTCCTTTCCAACCAAATAAGCTGCAAATAAGAGGGTGTCCTAAAGACAACTCGTTTACAAATAATAAAAATACCTATAGCCTATGATAGAATAAAATCGTTTAAAAATAATGAAGGAAGCTGACCTTACATGGCGCGCTTATTTACACCGTCACATCCCGTTCTTGCAATAGTTCCGTTCGAAAAAAAAATTAAACAACACCAAAATCGGTCGTAAAAGTATCTATTCTACATATTACAGCAACATACCTTGCAGGTTACAGACAGACCCATACTTTTGCAACAGGGGGCTGGGTCTAGGTAGATACTACAGACAGGCGCAAGTACAGAATTTCAATTTGGGCCAATAACCGAAATTTCTTTTGGAGGTTGGAGGCAATATAAAGAAGTTAGTAGGTACAAGAGAGTCCCTCGGGTCCGTAGCAATACCACTCTCTGGGAGTGTAGTAAGCCTTCTCGAAGAGCGATAGCTATGTTCGGGTCCTCCCCATAAGTAGCAGCAATACCGTGAAAACATTACTACACCACCATGGTCACATCGACACGAGAGGAGGAGAGGCTACTTCCACAAGTACATAATTATATTTATTTTATTAATTCTAGCCAAATTATAGATTCGACCCATGTTTTCGACCAGACGGGGTGTGCCCTGAATGACGAATACAATAAAAAATGTGTTACGTGTACCATCACCTCTTTACAGTGAGAAATAATATTTGTGTCTCTAAACAGGCAAAGCCGCAACCTTCAGCTTGTTACGAGCACAAGGTAAACTCATAAGAAATACGAATATGTGCATATCACGATTATCAATTAAATAAACACATGACATTTTGTTCCCATAGAAATATTTGCAGTTTTTTCTGAGCATACCACCATGAGGTATTTAGTGTTCCATTGTCGTTCATATCTCGACTAAGTTCAGACTAATTAAAGTAATTATATTTACCTACATATCCTTGTAAGATACAATGTCTGGTATATTTTAGCTGTCGTTTATCATTCCCATTACCTATAGTTGTACCACGCGGTTTCACCCGCCGCGCCTAACTCAGTTCTATTCCAACCACGTCCCATGGTGCAGTGCTCACCTTCCCCATCCCTCTCCCTTTTCCGTGGGTTGATGGAGCCATCTTAAAACCATAGATGGCCCAAGGTCAGCCCGAGTTAGAGGGAAATACCTTATTAGGTAACTTCACACCGGTAATTGAAACTCGCGATCGCGTGCGGTTTTAGACGAGCGTCCTTAGGGATTACCACACGAACAAAAAAGAAGGTGACCGAAAGCTGACCGAATTGGCAAAAAAGACTCGAAGGAGGAAATTAATTAATTAAACTACATTGTGAAAGCGACTGCCGTTTGACCCTCCAAACCAGAAAAGGGCACCAGCTAGCATATATGAGGTTGGTCTGGGACAAATCTGAGAAGATCTTGCAGCTACTCCCTTTAACACCCAGATATAGATTATTTGCTATTAAAAAACCGGCTGTATTTACTTGCTATTGTAAATTAAGGGGTTATGTACCGTCGAAAATAACGACCTTTCGATAAATATTTGTCAAAACGTTTGGATGACTTTGCAATGACTACAATGAGTACTTAACTAATATAAACAAGATCACGGCATGTGGGCTGTTCGGACGTCCCTCATGTAGAGACAAAGCGCGTTTAAATTAAATTATGAACGGAACAAATATTCATTTAGCAATGGCCTCTCTGTGTTTAAGACTGACAAAACGTTGTGCAGGTTGTACACGCGTAATCAGAGCCCAACACAATGCTAGAGACCCTGAACCACATTTGTGTCGTTAGAGCGAATGTTCTGCCCTCAATCGATCGTTCGCGCAGGACGAATTGATTGAGGGCAGAAAAATAACATGGTAGCAGTACTAACTAGCTTTACGAATCCCGGATACGGGTTAGAATTTGTAAGTATATACCTATTCAATTAAATGATAAATCGTTATCCTCCTAGTGATTGATTCGGTTGTTTACGAAGTTTCTATCCACCCAAACTACTTAGCATCTTGCCTGCTTTTACTTTTCCATTTCGCACGATCTTCGGAGGTCCCGTAGGTTAGACCATTGGTACTCACGCATATAATTACTGAGTTATTTGTTAGTATAGAGTAATAAATAGTATGAAATCGAATGATCAGTCAGCACAATGATCAGTTCTCTTACTCCAAGAAAGAGAAGTTAGGTTGTTGGTTACGCCGAACCACTTGGCAATAGGTATACATGTCTGATGACAGAGACGTCGTCGTACGCCGTTACTCTAACCAAATTTTTATGGTATCTTTAATCTGGCAGTGTTGCCAAATACTACTACAGAAAACATATTTATTTGAATACAATAAGAATTACGCGAACGTAGTACAGGGTAGCGTACCAGCAGGCTTATTTATTACCTATTGAATAAGAATTATACACGCAGTAAAGTGAACGTATAATTTTGTTTAGTACGCACGAAAAACGATTTATATCCGTTTAATTAACTGTGGTTGTGTTACGGAGGTTCTCTACCTACAGTTAATTTTAACACCATTATTGTATAATAAAGCCCATATATTTTAATTGTTGGCGACGTTAATCAATTAATAAAACCTTATGTAACTAAACATTAAATTCTTCATAATACAATTTGTAATTTAATTTTAGATGATTATGACTACTTCCTTATAATTCCAATGGCACTTCAAATGAAATATGCAGCAAAATTAAAAAGATTAATTAAATTTTTGAATATCATTCAAGTATTTAAATGACACCAGTATCAACCTTTTTAGTCATTCAATGCCAATTAACTCTGGGTACGTAACTCTAATTAACGGAAACACTAAAAGACAACGTATGGTACAACTTAGTATGTACTAGTAGGATAAGCAACATATATATAGCGCATCTCTTGTGCTTTTAGCCAAGACGAATCATGTTGTGCCCATCCAATGTAGAAAACATTGGGATCAAAAACGGTAGCCTGTACAACATAAAAAGAGATTTCTCGATGATGTTCAGCTGTTTCCCCTGTTCAGAGATAACCTATAGGTAGAGACCTATTTTAAGATATTACCATATATTATCTAGTATTTCAAGTGTCACCTCACCTGCAACCTGGTAGACTTGAGCCCCAAGCATTGAGGTCGCCAAAACTGGCGGCCAAGACCAGTCGGAGTCACAAGGATTTCCTTCCAAGGGTGCACTTGTTTCCCCAGCTTAAGCTACCCATACCTATACATAATGTTATTTTTTAAATTATATTTTACTTCAGTGCTTAACTACCTATTTTGTAATGTGGATTCTAGATTGATCATCATACTTACCAACACACATATATATTGTAAACTCATACAATACATAGATAATAAATAACCAGACTGCAATGCAAATAGATATATTCATACGCACAAAAATAATAGATCTGCTCAGCGTGAGAGTAGAAATCGTCAAAATGCAATTCAATTGGACGTGAAAAAACCGCACGGTTTTAGTCGGTTCGTTCATGCCCGTCGTACACACGTCCGTCGCCGTTATTGAATCTGTGACTAGCTCCGATGATGTTTTTACCACGTGGAAACCCCGCAGGTTCTTTATCCTAGCGTTAAACCCGTTTCACCTCGGAGTCTGGGGTCCGCTTTACCAGTCTTAACGGCGGATTTGACAGAACCTCAATATTTTCCGTGAAGCGACTGCCATCTGACCTTCACAACCCAATGGTGACATTAGGCGATATCGAAGCGTTGCAGCTAGACTGTTGTTGTTGGATTTTTTAGGATTCCAACTACCCGTAACGACAGCAATAGATGTTCGTATCGCAGCCGGGACCGACAGCTTAACGTGCTCTCCGAGGCACGACCCGACCAATGCAAATATCCATATTCATGCATACAAATATTTGCACTGAGCGGGGATCGAACCCGCACCTCCTGCGCAGCGGCTGCGTTCACTACCGCTACGTCACGCGCCACAGGCGCAGGGTAAAAGGTAAAAATGAAAAGAGTAACTAGTGTTCTCTTTGCAAACAATATTACAAATTGTAAGTAATATTTACCTAATACATGTGCAACGTCGTTATCATGAATTACCGCCGAATTCGGCATAGGCACAGGCACATGTAAATTGATTTGACGGATTAACAAATACGTGCATAAAATTTATCTCGGTATTGAATTGCTAGTGAAGTATTTTGTAGTTACCGTTGAGAAACTTAATCAGATTTCGGATATCGGATTGGCTGGCGCTTAAGTCTGAGGTATATACAAATGAATACGGCTGCCATTTACGCTACTTGATGTGTTCCAGTAATGGCCTATTTCGTTTGCCAGGTTCCATTACGTATTTACATGTGGATATTTTTTCTGTAATAGCACTAAAGTATGAAAATGAGCCCGGTGGAGCAATGGCTGCCTTTATGATCGACTCAAAATAAATTTACCGAAAAAGCAGTGTCAAATACCCCTATGGCCGCATTGGCAACTAAGTTTCGCAACCAGAGTGCTTACCATGATGTGTGTTCAAACGTTATTAGATTGAGCTAGCAAGATTATAGACGACATTGTATAGGTCCATCCCGCTTTCAGAGATATTTGAGAATTACTATCGATAGGTAGTGTACATAGTACAATATATATAAAACTCGGACAAGTCACGGACGCGTTCGTGCAAAATGACACGGTAGGTAGGTACACGATAAAAACACGACTCTACCTGGTCCTGCCCGAATCACATTCGTTGTTCGGCTTGCTCACTAACAACCAGTTTCATAAGAAAATTACACCAACTGAATTCACAAAATACTCATTTCCTCGATCCGGTCTAAGCCATTCACCCACAACCTATAGTGAACGGCAAATCATTAATCAACACTTGTTAATAATAGGGTTATCAACATTTTTCGTTTAATACCTATTTTTCGGAATGAAGATCTCTATGTACCTATTGCCAGGTAAATACACCTGCTTTTTATAGGTAATTTTTTTTGAAGAAATACAAAGTACACAAAAATATTATGTATACGTGAGAGAAAAAATCGACTCACTATAATATACTTACCGACTCAAAGGGTTCTATCAATAAAAGAGAGCCCTTTTGATGTATGGAGTGAGTCTTTCCTTTTTGCTCTCGAGTATATTAGTATTTTTGTGTACTTTTTATTTCTTCAGAAAATATACCGGCAATAATTATATAAAACATAATATACTTATTGTACTTATACATTATTTACAGCACGATTGGCAACCCTACTTATTACGTTTAGTATCTCTTTAGCCATACCCTGGATTATTTCTACCTACCGCTAATGTGTTCGAAAGGAGTTTATTCTTGCAAAATCATTTATATCCACAGTTGCTACACCTGTTTCACAAATATTCCGATTTAAGGAAGTTAGTGCACGTATCGGATAGGACAGGTCGACGCGAGCTATAAATTTAGTAAGGCAAATACTATTAAGGCAGGCCGACTCTACTGTGAATTTGCATAACACCGTCCGCTTCACTTTAGGCCGATAGATATTATATAGTGTGATCGACATAATATTAACAGGTTCGATTGTGATTTCGAAACTATTTACGTATGTCGCTCGGTTTCATGGATCGGTTGTTATAATCCTCAATTGCATCATCAACATCCGAGCCCCAATCCCAGTTGCATTCATACTTAGTACCTAGGTAGGTATATATATTAAATACCTACTCTATAGTTTTAGAAAATTGTAGTGAATGAAATAATTTTTTCAAGAGTTTTGTATTTCTAATTAAGCAGACCACGTTCTGTAAAAGCAATATACCTTAAAATTATGAGATAACAGTGGATTCCACTTTAAAGATCCAATCTATTGGCAGCCGTATGGCCCGCTGAAAAAGTTTTGTCTTTTTAGTTTTTGCTTGCACCGGCACACCACATGACTTGCTAAAGAAGAATTCTTTAGCAATTTAGTATGCTAACTATTCCTGAAAACGTGTCCAGGTAACTCAGTTGGTCAGAGCATTCCCCTGTAAGAGACTGGATGTTCACTTTTTCCGATCTAAATCATTAACAAAATCTTGATTTATATAAAATACTAGTGGCCCGGGACCCGGCTTCGCCCGGGTGTAAATTCCAGTTTTCCAATAAAATATATAGCCTATGACACTCACGAATGGCGGGGCTTTCTATTGGTGAAAGAATTTTTAAAATCGGTTCAGTAGATCCCGAGATTACCTCTTACAATTAAAAAAACACACAAATTTTACCTGTTTATAATATTAGTATAGATTTAGATAGGTACTATCGGACTCAACAGACGACGACCTGCTTAGATAATAGGCACCACATTTTATTAAATTTGGTGAAATTTTGTCAATACCAGACAACAGTTACCGAACCCAACTGTGTTTTCAAACCATGCAGGTACTCATTATTTCAACCCATACACAACAAAAAATCATTCAAATCGTTCTAGCAGTTTAATGGGAGGTAGGTGCCCAACACAATTACAGAAGTATTATATTATTACGTTAAGATGTATGGCGTTGAGAGTGTAAAAAATTACCGATTACAATTTAATATTAACTAATGCATCAGAATAATATTTTAATCGAAAACAAAGATATCGTTCGTATCGTATCGTATCGTATCGTATTTAATTAGAATATTAATGATGCCCAACGCAGTATAGAAACGCCGTATAAAGTCAGAATGAAATTCATTAATATCGATCTGTTTCCAACACCTAACTTATATTTTTTTTATTAAACTTTATGCACAAGTACATAGGCGAACTTTATGCCACAGGGGGCATTCTCTACCAGTCAACCAAAGGTCAACCAAATACATTTTGTATTAGGTATTTACTATTTCCATATGCCTAAAAGTGATTTATTGAATATAACTATCTAATAAAGAGTCTTATTTATTTAGCAAGCACACTAAAGATGCTAAAGATATAAATGCTGGTGGCTAATCACGCATGTATTGCGGGTTAGCCTTAAAGCATCCAGGAAGAGTCTCTACCAGGGGAGAAAACTAGTCAGAACATCGCTCTCCTAATTTATTTTTGCAATCTTACAGTCACATAAACAATAGTTCCAATGAGTATTGCATCAAAAACACTAGACATGTTTGCTGACCATACCTCGCCAACCGAAAAATACTTTGTTGAAGAAAAAACCACTAAAGCATCATTTAATTTTCTAATTCCCGGCTCATTAAACAGAGATAGGTAATATGCATACGGATAAAATCGATGGCTCCATCGAATAGACGTGGAAGAGTCATTACACGAATTTTTTTCTCAGTTTTTCGGTTCTTTACCCTTCCCCATATCCCCCTAATTGTTTTTAGTAATTTTTAGTCCATAAATAAGGCTTTATTTGCATTTGATTCCTTTTTCCACGGGAACAATTAGGTATAATGGTTTTATGTCACAATAACATTAATAATTATATTACCAGTCAAAGGATTTATTTTTTAACCTCAATTTTATTTCATTTTACATTGTATAACCTACCTACAATGGAACCCGAGATATTAAGAATTATAGTTGTCACAAAATAAAAGGCCCGCTTTGACAGTTCGTGCCCATGAAGTTCTTAATTTTTTATCTATTGAAATGTTCTAAAGGTAATTACATTTTTCATTGACAGGTACCGCCCACTCGGCTAAGTGCTGTGCATAATGATTTTTCATGCAGTCCACAGACTATTAATAATCAGTTAAGGAACGAAAATATCGAGTGAGATATTTTTTTTCAAGCCCGACGCGCACTTTTATTTTTATTTATTTTAATACTTGTGTTTAGATTCTGAAGACTGATTTAATTATTCTTGTTGTTTTTGTGATTGAGTGAATGTTATTGTAAAAAAATATTAAATATAAGTAAATTGACCATTAATAACATTGTATTGTTTTAAAATACCTACAAAATCAAAGGTTAAGCAAATTTTTCTAATCAGAACTTTAATCCAATGCAGTTTACACAGATATTCAAATCGATTAAATCCCCATGCAAACTGGATTCGATTCATCCTGAGTATCGAATACCGAATCGTATAGGTACATAACTAGTTACGTCACAAGGACAAACGTCAAAATGGGCCTTTTATTTTGTGTTGAGTATAACCTTTTTTTCTCCTGTGAAGTTGCCATTATTCGATTGCACGAGTATTCGATGGAGCCATCGATATACCTACAAAATCTAACTATAAGAACCTGACGTTTCGAAAATATTTATGATGTAAATATCTGGGATCTCTGTGAAGCAAACATTAAGCCTATCAGTTTAATGCGTTTCCATGAATATTATATTATAAACGTGGTTTTAATCCTAATGTAAAAATATTACAATATATATTTTTTGTTGTTTCAGGGAGCAATATATATTCAACGTGTTCGAGGTCATAGTGAGCACACTAGAGACAAAGCTACAAAGGATAGAAAACTTAGATAAAGCCGTAGAACACCTCATGAGGAGAGTTGAAGCACTAGACTCAAGGGTTAATGATAATATTCATAAAACTGACGCTATTATTTCAAAATTGGGAAACCTGGACTTGAAACTATTCAGCCACATCGGACCAGAAGAAACCGTCACTGAGAAAGCTGCTAAGAGACAGAACGCAAACAAAATAAGTGACGCACAGTTGCTTGACCGCAAACTGGAATCTCTAGATCAAAAAGTCTCAAACATCGATTCAAAACTTGTGGGTCTTAAAAATCAAATCGATAGTAACTTTTTACCTGTTGATGATATTAATGCTGAAGCGAGTGAAAAGAAACCAGTCAATTTGAACGTCATAGAAATTGCCAAAGGACTAAATTCTGAAGTGATCCATGAAATCACGAAAGAAGTTGACCAATTGAGGAGCTCAGTGTCCACTGTCGATCGTAAATTGCAATTCCATATTAACCTCGTGTCCGAAAACTTAGGGAAAGTACTTTACATGATGGCGGACGTTCACGCTGCCATTGTCGAACCTGAGGACGCGTCTATTAACGTGAACAGCTTATTTAAAAATCGTACCGCCACTAGCACTCAAGCTCCGATCACAAAAAGTAGTAAAATCGATACTCTTGTCAATAAAATTATACCTATGATGAGCGTGTCTGAAAAGATGGATGAAGTTTGGGATGTTGTAGTCGGTACGAAGAGTTCTGTTGATGACTTGGTTCCTAAATCCGATGAACTACTGACACAGACTCAACGTCAAGAACGTGCAATCGGACAGATTCACAATGATTTACGTCTCAAGACAAACCTCATTATTGAAAATTTGGATATGGTTGAGAAGAGATTAAAGAAACAGGAAGACGATGTAGCAACTCTGGCGCAGCGGCCCGTGCCCCCCGAACTTTTACTCGACCCGACTATTGATAGGCTTGTAGAATACTCACCGACAAGATATCGTATCGAAGAGCTCACCACGGACCCCACAACAAGCACTGTAGCTGCCACAACCATGCCACCTTCATCGATCTTCAACAACAGGTGACATCTTTCTATTTTTAGAAACGCCCATGCGATCTGTGTTTATTTTCACAGCGAAGTTATAATGCGAGCCGTGGCGAATTTTGTGTCTTTCCTCACACCGACATGTAATATTATAATGGTGCCTGAGGTGTAGGGGTGTATGATGACTAATATTTGTGTCGCATGCAGCCCGAGCACCTCGAGCACGTCGAGCACAGCGAGCACATCCAGCTCATTGACAAGCGCAGGCGCCACGGTTACAGTGACGCCAGCGAGCACCGGCAGCACAAGCTCGCGACCGGCCAGTCGCAAGGGTGGCATCATCTTCCCCAGCGTCAAGAACAAGCCCATCATCGGCAATAACACTTTCGCCTCAGAAATCGTCGCCAACTATAAAGACGTGAAAGTGAGTCAAAGTTATATAAAGAATATTCTTACTTATTTAAAACCACCTATCGTTGTCGTTGAAGTAAATCATAAGCGCGCAATTAATAAAATGGACTATGGAAGCGAATGATATAAACTATATTGAAGCACATACAGCTATGTTACTATATTAAGTCATCCCATAGTTATATTATTATATTATACAGCTATATTATACGTGGCGCTCCGCTCCCATGAAAGATAATTTGATTGAAATTATCTTTTGTAGATTAATTTATAAGCTGACGTATAGTTAGCGTAACTTACGCGGCGGCGCCTTCATTGGGTATAGGTATACCTATAACTAAAATTAAAAATGTACTAGGTACTGAAAGCTGGGGTGAGGGCCGGAACCTCCACGCGGTGCACCCGGGCAACGGAGGCCAGCTGCGCCTCCCACTCGCCACGGGAGACGCTGCTGCCTGCGGTCAATCCGGCTGGGGTGAGAGTGGCCGTCTAGAGGGCTGCTTCGAGGCTCTCCTCGTGTCCCTCTGACTAGCAGAGGGCACAGTGGGGAGCGAGCGGGGGGCGAGCGCTGACTGGGTGACAGGACGGCCGCCTGACACCCTAAACCCCACCGTCAGCGAAGCGGCGCGATACTCGCCCTCCCCCCCACCCCTTTCGGGGGTCGAGGGGGCCATCTTAAAACTGGTGATGGCCCGGGGTCAGCCAGGGATATGTCTATTGGGTAACCTTACACCCCGGTAATTAAGACCTGAGATGGCGTGCGGTTTTAAGATGCCTAATAAAATTTAAGATGCATAAGTAATAAAATTTGACAAGAATGTTACACCGTCTATTGCCTCTAAATCTAATAATTTATTAAGCTATACTTTACCTACTAATACAAGCTGATTTCGTTAAAAATAATTATACACACGTGTCCCTGATAGGTACTGAACATAATACATACAGATGTAGGGACAATGTCATTTCAATTCACGAAACCCCTTGATTTACAATCATCGTATTTACAATTAACCAGAACTGCCTCAGTTTTATTTAAAAAATCCAAATTATGTCGTTTGGATATTGAAAAAGCAGTAGGTACCTAAGCTCCACAGACACGGCGACATTTCCGCGCAAGGAAAGTTGCGTGGCACTTGTTACGTAAATCTGGTTCGGCATCATACCTAAGTACTCGTAGTACCTACACACAGCCGCGCTTTCCGCGCCTTTGTGAGCGCCCGCGCAAAAACCTGCCGTTCCCACCAACGCTAGGCGACGATTACCAATGATTACAAGTGTTATTGTCTTTGTGTACAAGAACTGGTGGTTATGTGGAGCTCCGTGATGCAATGTTTTATAACATGCACATGCCTACCATCCTAACGAGAAACTCTTACCTGTGTGTATAATAACAATAATGTCGCATAGAACACTCAACTATATCGAGTCAACGGCATCTAACCTGACAAGATTTTGGAGCAGTGTGGGTCCCACTACTTCAAAACCTTGCCAAGTTAGATGCCGTGCACTGTACCTACCTACATTTAACTAAATAGGTACCTATACCTATTAGCGCCTCGATTGTTCGAAAATCCTTGATAAATATTTGATATACTTAGATGTTCTATTTCACGAAGGCGGTTTAGCTTTCATTGTAGTAAAACATTGCTTTTAAAAATGAATTACTTGCAATGCAATTATTGTTCTACTAACTGCAACATGAATTTCTTTTGACGTGACATGAACTTTCGCACACACATATAGGTAGGTATGCGTATTATTTACAAGACACAGTTACTAAGTACTATTTAAGATAGATTGATGTCCGGACAGACGTTGTCTAGAAACATAACAACTGAACAGTCGGGATCCATTGAAAAATTGGATTGGCTGTCGAATAATGGAACCCAACTGTCCAGTTGTTATGTTTCTAGACCACTGGACATCAATCTAAGTGTTTGTTTTTTTTTCTTTTTAGTTTTTAGGCAGTCGGGTTCTTTGATTTTTTTAATTTATTTTTTCTCATTTCCGTAGGTAGGAATATTATTCTTAGAAGCAGTACGTATGCTCTAAGAGATTTCTAAAGATTTTATTCACTGTAGAATAACACAAAATCCCTTTCTCTGGCTGTAAGAGATCGGAGTATGGTGTTAGCGCTGAATTTATAAATTTTAATTTTGTGGCCTTAAATGCGATTTTATGAATTAATCTAGGTAGTTATGATACTTTTTGTAAGCCTAACGTTTAAATTTTATACCTACATCGACCTTAAAAGGTAAAATAAGTAATAGGACCGGAACAGGTGTGGACTTAATAATAGGTGCGATCAAAAAAATATCGCGACTAATGGCATTGATAGCTGTAATTATTGATTAAAATAAGTTGCAAATACTTACATAGATCATGAAATGGCACTTCGATAACCGTAGCAAGTGGCTTTAGTGTAGCAATTCCCCATCATTACCTATTCATTAATTTCGCGAGTGAACTTCCTGGCCTGCATTGTACGAGCATGAAATAAGTGGTGTAATTTCAATAAACTTAATACGTAATAGTTGCTAAACTAATAAGTATGTATCATACACCGAAGTGACCGAAGGCACGCTGAGGCATAGGTACTTTATAAATTTGGATATATGGGGCCCCACCTAAAACTTCGAAGCAAAGTCAGCCACATCAGCCACCAGTACAGCTGCTGTTTGATGGACGAGGCTATGCCGTAGGTATTCCTCTCGAGTATGGGGAATCAGAGGTAATAGGCTCCCTATGAGCCATGATTACCTAGAGAGAAAGCGTTGAGCGAAATCTGGGCTCCAAAATAAGTAGGTATGGATAAGATATATAGATAACACTTTGTTTGTACACCATTTACAATTTAACTGGCACATTAATATTAACACGGTTATCGCAATATAGAAAGGGCAGCCTTATCGCTGAAAGCTATTTCTTCCAAGCATCTTAGGATGGACTGGAATAATTTTACTAATAGAGTGGTGATGGTTGGTGTAACATATAAGGAGTTCGCAAACGATATTTCAATTAACACATATAGCATAATTTGAACTTACTTCGTATACCTTTACAGGTACTTCTACATACATACATAAGTACATACAAAATCACGCCCTTTTTCTCCAAAGGTCCAAAGAACTAGTCTTGGTAGCAATCGGGATGATGATGGTAATCACAAAGATTTATTTATTTGACGTGCACATATACCTAGTTTGAAGCTGTAGATTTTAAATTGATTTTGTGAGATTACGAGCTTTTAGGTAGGTAAATACAAAGTCACGTGAGTCGTCCCATTTCTAAATGCTTAAAACATTTATCCTTAATTTTTTAAACATCATCCAGAGTTTACTTATTTAAAACCACATGCCATTTTATTTGCTATTAACCTATGTGTGATGTTCCAACCAACATGGACACACACACACGTGCAAGGTAGATATCTACAACATAAATATTTAAAAAAATAACAAGCAGTAGATTAATTTCTTTAGACTTTGCACAGTGTTTGCTAAGTATATCTACCTACCTATTTTTAGTCACAAAATGTGCAAGTCGTGACTGTCCTCTTCACAAATAATCTTATAATTTAACCTTCAACTTTCATTTCCTGGTATAACAAAGCCCTCTGCTTCGATAAACCAATTTATTTAATGATGTAAGCTAGTTCAGCTTGCAAATAAGTAGGTACACCTACCTACTTAAAATACCGGGTAATCATAGGCTAAACGGCATTATATTCCGTTGTGGAAAATATCTAGTGTCAACAGTCTGCGACCACAAATTTCACCGCGAGTTAGGTACGAAGTGTGCCTCACTTCCTTGACTTTGTCAGTTCTTAAGTCAGTTTTAATTTATAGGTACAAGCATTGCGTCCCGGCCTTACGGCACATGATAAAAAATTACAGTGAAAATGTAGTCAAAACCCATTGAGTGGTTTCAGAAGTTAACGGAAAATAGACAGAAAAACAAAATTAAAAATCAAAAAATCCGACTGCGTAACAAACTGAAAAGAAATAGCACTTAGATGTCCTGTGGTCTATAAATATAACAGCTAACTAAGGTACCTAATTTAAAGGGGAAAAAAATAAAATTTAGAATAAAAGAGGATTTCAAAAAGGTAGGTACCATCATTCGCCCTAGAACCAGCACCAATGGAAAAAGGCTTGTTGAATGTGAAATATTCTTCTAATTCTAATCACATTACCTATATTTCTAAGACAGACAAAAAAGGGAAACGGTCCAAGTGGGAGGCAGACTCGCCTATGAAGGGTTCCGTTGCAGTAAGTAACTATATACGAGCCCATAATATTTAAACCAAAATATTGTCAATTAATTGCGGTTTATGACGTATTAAAAAAAAACTACCTAGTAAATCTGGTTCAAACCAATTTTCGCTGGTAGTTTGCATGGCAATGTACATTATAATATATATATTTCTTTAGATTTATCATTCTCTTATTTTAGAAGTTAGAGGGGGGGGACTCACATTTTTCCACTTTAGAAGTGTCTCTCGCGCAAACTGTTCTGTTTAGAAAAAAATTATGTTAGAAACCTCAATAGCATTTTTGAAGACCTATCTATAGATACCCACACACATATAGACACGTATAGGTTTGATGAAAAAAAAAAAGTTTCAGTTCTTATAAGATGCTGAAAACACATGCTGCTCAAAAGATAAATTCATGTCATGCTAGGCTAGCAGGTTCCTAGGTACCTACACCATGTCGCGATCGGGTCACGTATAAGTATGTTCCTTGCGACGAATTCAACACATTTTTGGAAGAACAATTGGTAGTTCAAAAACCAGTGTGCGATTAAAAGACGCGTGCCTCCAATTGAACATTGATTTTGAAAAAACATAAGTACCTACCTACGTATTTCGAGGCAATGGGGCCTCATATTGAACACGGAAATGGAAATATGCGACTGGGCTGGCTCCTATAGTATTTATAGTAGGTACCTACGCATCGTAAGAATTGTAGGTATTAGAAATTAATATCCATCCTGTAGATAATTATAGTAGGTACCTACTTATTTTCTGCTTAAGTAGGTCCCTTAATGCATCGTAATGTTTAACATCCATTAGATATGTAGGTAAGTAGGTACCTACCTAACCTACCTATTTACTTCATTGTCAGTTTCTATCTTCACAGTTTACGTTACTTACATTACCATACTTGTGGCAGAAGGAAGCTTATGGTCTCGACAAAATGTTTATTGCACAATTTACCGACACTTCCCAAGTTTAACTTGTAGGTAGGTACCTACCTACTACCTACTAATTAATTATTATAGTTTTGAGAACAAAGCAAACCATTGGTACCTGCTACGTCTGGACAGCAAATAGTTAAGCAATAGGTAGGTAAGAGTTCATTGCGAAGATATTAATGAATCGTCGGACAAAGCCATGGACGTACCTTCATGCTGCCATAATAAAATTGGCATTGTAGATTGCGTGAATGGGTCGGTGTAAAAGACTTCCATAAATGAACATTTTGTTTCGTTGTTATACCTAGGTATGTACCTAGGGTTGCCAACCATAGGTACTTACTGTTAAAAACAGTAGGTATTATACTGTTTTTCACCACATTATACTATTTACTGTTGAACAAAAAACAGTAGATAGGTCCAAAATACCTACTGTTTTCAGCATCAAAATTCAAACACTATTAAGTACTTACCTACACTATAAATGTCTGACTTAACGCCCAAAAGTTTTATCTATTTGACTGCAGTTAGTGCTGTAAGTACTAACCGCAGTCAAATTAGATAAAACCTATTAGGTACTTGTCTGATCCCGCCACTTCAGCATTTACTGAAAGGCGTTTTCAGTTATGAATGTGAAGTGGCGGGGCGATAGAAACAGAGCCAAAAACAATTTCATAAAAAAATAAACTTCTCGTTTATTTTAATTATTATTGTAGTGAGGCATAATGAGGTTTTCAAAAATGACTCTAAATTTTAAAAAAAAACATTAGATAAATAAATAAATAAAAAAGAAAATACTGTTTATTTTTGTAAAATACTGTTCAAAATTCTTCTCAGACCTTAATTTTTTTTTCTTGGAAAAAAAGTTGGCAACCCTATAGGTACCTACCATTCAAAACTAAAGACTTTTCTCACTAATTACAGTTGTAAACTTACGTAAACTAAGTATTACTGGGTGGGTACCTACCTACTCACCTATTTCTTACACTCAATGGTACCTACCTACCAAGTTGCAACTATCAGGGTCGGTCTGCCTTGTGACGAGGTACTCACCTACATTATAATATTATTATACCTATGTAGGTGAGTACCTACATATAATATTATTATATGTAGGTGAGTACCTTGCACAAGGCAGACGTCATCTTGCTTACGAACTTATGTTCGTAAGCAAGATGACGTTTGCAAGCTAAGCTACGAGTCCTACCTAACTCCTAGCTGACGACCTAGATGCCTACCTGTAAAATGGTAGGTACATACGTACCAAAACCTAATAATTGACTTGATGGAACTTGCCACAAAACGATAAGGTTGGTACCTATGTCCAGGTATGTCAGACTCAATCCGACTACAACCTGTACTTACGACGGCGCAGCGGGGCGCGGGGTTTCGCCACATCTGCCAGTGTTAACACTATCTATCCATGGCCTAGAGAAGATACCCCAACCAGCGATGGCCGCTAACGTTATAGCGATATCGATGGTTGTTGGGGATGAAATCCCCGGTCCCCCAAAGATAATTAAGTGCTCAGAAACACGACGCGCCAAAAAATATTCTAGGCCATAGCTACCTACCTATTACTCGTACATAGCACTATCTAGACCTAACTTGAACACAGCTTTAAGAATCGATTCTACAATGCACCCGTAATTTTATTGCACTGAACCGGATTCGAACCCGCTACTTCTAATGTGGTAGTCAGACAGACTACGTCAAGGTACCTTCCTTGTTTCCAGCGCTATGCCACTAGTAGTCCTTCGGCATCATACCTACTTATGCTAGGTTATACCTACTGGGTTAGGTACTAGAGGTAAGGATACTAGGAAACTTGGATTACTACGAGTAGGTACTACTTGAGTAGATACTAACCCCATTTTATGTTGGTAGTAGGTACCTAGTTTAGATACGCTCGAAACAGAAACGTATCAATATTGAAACGATAAAATAGGTTGACTAATTCAATGCATTAAGAAAACAAACAAACAACACATTTACTTATTTACCTACATACAAGTAGGTATGTTGTTAACATAATAAACCTCTTTTTGGCCTAAAAATGTCGGTCTCTTCAGACTCAGAGGCCATTCACTATAATTGGCATAATTATTGTAAATTGTTTGTTAAATTACAAAATATTTTTGTAAGCAAATTGTAAAAATTTGACATTTAGACAAATGGCAATTATCGCGAGAAAGTTTCAAAGGGAACCAACCGGTAATCAATCTGCCTGCACACGGCCTGCACCAAACCAAAATGGACAGAAAGTATTTATTACGCAACGATATATGTATACCTTCGGCATTAAAATTGATAGCATTGTTTGCTTACTTGCGATCCCGTAACCATTGGAACGCTCTTTCTGTATAACGTGTTTGAAGTCATGTGAATTATCATTCTGGTGGCGTGGCGTCGCGAATATAATATTATGGCTGTGCGAATAGACTATTGTGTAAGATATTGTATCTTTAGACATTTTATAGAGGGCCCCCACACTATCGTTCATGCAGCTGGCTAAAGTAAATGCATGTGTGACTCAATGTTTAACATTCAGAACGTATGCCTACAACGTGTGATGTCATTGTGCAGGGCTACTCGTGCGTGGACCTGATGAACGGTGGCATGCGGGAATCGGGCGTGTACTACTTGCAAATCCGGGGGACAACCTACTGGTTCTTGAAGGTATACTGCGAGCAGAACGTCGCTGATGGAGGCTGGACGGTGAGTACCTACCTAACTAACAACTTACTACACAGAGTATGTACCTATGCACGTTAGACCCTAATCTTATCTCACCGATCATCGTATGGATAGGCACACTTCACTACAGTTGAAACTAGTCAACCATCTCGTTCTCATTAATCAATTTAATCATCATTTCACTATCAACATCATTATTCTTCATCTTTATACAGATACCGGCATGTAAATTGGCCAGACGCGTCATATGCGCAAAGGTCGATTTTAGGTCCCCTTTGAAGTATGAGCGGGTGGCGGGAGACGCGGTTGCGCCGTCGTCGTGGGCATATGATTGGTCCGTCATGACACCAATCAGATGTCTCCGAGAGACGTCTTGTAGCGAATCAACGATCCGTTCGTTTTTACTTTGAATCATTTGATTGGCTCAAAATGCACGATGCGCGAACTTACCCCAAACCTGGCCAAGTTACATGCCGGTATCTGTACTAAACTTATCAACATCATCTGACAATAAGGATAGATAAATAAAAATCAGTTTCGGAGAAAATTACATTTCTTTTTTATTTCTTTTTTGAAGACTACTACTTACTACAACAATCACTTGTATATTTAAGGGCTTAAGTAGAGTCTACCTACTTTCAGAAAAAATATTAATTTCAGGACACGTGCACTCAAAAAACACATAAAAACAAAAATTTGTTTGCTTCTAAAAGACTATTATGTAGGACGGTAGAACAGGGTAGAACTTATCTAATTTAAAACAGACTCCCCTCCAATGTGTTTACTATCACATGTAGTCACACAACACTAACATATATAAATATGAACATGAACACTATCATGATCACAAGTAGGTGTTAAGATGAATCACACATAAATTTGTTTCGACATTGAGCGCTACTCGCTCGACACATGTAGCATTTAGTTTTGAAATAGTAAATTACCTGTCACACATTAAAAACATCATACCTTATACCAAAGACGATAGATATCTATCGTCTTTGCTTATACCTACCTATTCAGTTTGAGATTAGACACCTACTACATAACTGAGTAAGAAATTTGAAAAATCAAACCGGTTTCTTTTGCCGAATGCAGATGATTCAGAGAAATAAAGTCCTAAATAGGAGATAATCATTTGAAGTCGATGACACGTGCTTTCTCCTAACATTGCAAGTCCAGCGTTTTAGCTATCAACTACGCTCTGTTTGGTATCGCAGAGGTGTAGTGATTAAGTTATGATTGAGCCCTTAAATAATTCGTGATACTTATACAAGATATTCCTATTTTTAAAAATTAGAAGAATAATTTAAAATTAATAAGATAATAGTAGGTACCTACCCGAACAATGTTTGCCGAATTTTTATGTTTCTAAGTACCTATGTAAATTTCTGAAATATCTGCACAGAGAAAAAGTCAATGTGAGGATTATAGCACACATAATATATTGCAAATGTATTTTATTATATGATAGAAAATTAGGAAATATATGAAAAAAATATTATACAGAGTGCATCTGAATTTGTGTAGTTCCTAAATCACGTATCTACTGCAGGCTGATATGGAAAGACCCTGATTGATTATGTTATTTATTGGAATAACTTTTCTTTATGAAAAACAAATAAGTATTTAATTTTCATCTTTTGCTTACTGGCCGTTATTTTTCTTCCATTAACTAGGTATGTAACATCATTGCAAACAGATTTTTAGAAGTTTTACTTCTTTTGGCACAGGAGGAGAAACCAGAAGTGTTGTAGCCAAAGATAAAATATAGTTTATTTAGTACCATTCTTTACGAACAAAATTTTATTTTTTTCATTCAAGAATGCGGCAGCAGATTGTGTTCTGAATACATTCAGTCACTCCGTATGAAGACTTAGTACCTACTTAATTAGTAAACGACAATAATAATGATTTCAAATAATGTAATGTAAGATGAATTAAGTAGTTTAACTAAGTTAATATTTTAGTTTCAATACATTTCAGTAAAATTGAAGTACAGACACATATCGATACCGGAAATTTCAATTGTCGTAAAGGACAAAACACGACTTTTCAGGAGAGCCAAAAAACGAAAAAAAAAATTTTACTTTCCTTATAACTTTTTTAAAGAAAGTGCTATATTCATGATGTCAAAGGAGACCCTAACTATTTTTTTGTGTTCTATCCGTTGCAATTAAGAAAATAAACCTAACTTAATAATTGACGAAAATGAGTGTCCGTTACGACCCATAAAATTTGAACTGAAGTACTTTACAGCCACAAAAAATTGGTTGTGATAAAATTACATATGTAGTAAAGAACTAATCTTGATCATCAATGGGTCGTACGAGTCAATTAAATCGGAGACTAAGGGGGTACAAGGAACAAAAGAAGCTAAAGATCTAGTTAAGAAATAAAAAACTAAGTGAAATAAAAGGGATTTTTAATACTTTGTATTTTTTAATCAAAAAATTCAGTCAAAAACGTTACAAAAATTTAACATTTTTGTAACTTGACGGTCTTATGAAATGCTTTTTCACGCTCTGCTTGTAAGGCCCGGGACTGTAGGAGTAACGAAATACGTGGGCTGGTAAAGAATTCCAGATCTTTATGGTGCGGCAAAAAAAAGAGGCACCGAAGCGCTTAGTTCTTGATGGAATTGTTTGCACGGTATGAGGGTGGTATCTCAGCCTTACATGTGTTGTTCTGTATATAGGAAAGGAGAGGGTGAAACTAGTTGGGGGAGCTCATCGGAACACTCATCATCACCATGGTAGAGGTTGTAAAAAACTGCCAAAGAGGCCATGTCTCGCCGTAATTGTAACGGTTTGAGAGCGTTGGTAACTTCAGGACTCCCAATAATACGGCCTGCACGCTGTTGCAACCTGTCGAGAGCATCTAGGAGGTACTGTGCAGAGCCATCCCAGAGATGAGAACAATATTCCACACCGGAACGGATGTGTCTTGTATAGACACCGCTGCTCCAGCGTGAAAAACCACCTCACCTTGTTCAGGACTCCGAGTTTCCGAGAGGCCGTTTTGATGATGCTCTCGATGTAGTTTTTATTATTCAGTTTGCAGCGAACATCCATGCCGAGTATCTCTTGGTTATCCTGAAGTGGTGGTGGAGTGTCCCGAAGAGTAGGGAGGGGAAGGAAAGGAGATAGTTTTGCTGTAAACGCATAAGCTTGCGTCTTCTTGGCATTGAACTCGACCAGGTTCTCAGAGCCCCATTGCGAAATGTGATTCAGGACCCGATCAAGCTCAGTGACAAGAAGCTGTCTTTTTGCCCTACGTCAGCCTGCTTGTCCGCAGGGTGATCGTGATATCGTCCGTGTATGGTGCTATCATCTGCATAGCAATGAATGCTGCCTACTGACAGCATGTCATTGATATGCAGAAGAAAAAGAGTAGGCGACCAAACGGACTCCTGCGGTACACCAACATTAATCTGCAAGAACGCCGATGTCTGCCCATCACAGAGCACTCAAATGCGGCGCTCCTGCAGGAAGTTCTCAATCCAACTGCATAATAGGGGAGGTAGACCAAAAGCAGGCAGCTTGGAAAGGAGCGACTTGTGCCAGACCCTATCGAAAGCTTTGGCAATGTCAAGACTGATAGCCAATGACTCGCTACCATGCTTGTCCATAGCCTCACCCCATAGATGGGTGACGTATGCTAGTAGATCACCCGTTGACCGTTGCGGCCTGAAGCCATATTGCCGATCATTAATTAGGGAGTGATCCCCTAGGTGACGTATGAGCTGTGCGTTAATGATATGCTCAAAAACCTTGCACAGCATTGAGGTGACGGCTATGGGTCGATAATTGCCCGGGTCTGACCAATCCCCTTTCTTGGGGATCGGCTGCACATTCGTTTCCTTCCAAGTTGGCGGCTTTGTACCCGAGGTGTATGAGATGCGGAACAGATACGTAAGCATGGGAGACAACTCCGCTGCACATTTACGTAGAACCACCGCTGGAATTCCATCGGGACAACTGGCTTTCCGGACATTGAGTGATTGCAGCACTGCACGAACATGGCGTTGCCTGATAAGGATCAGGCATTGCGTGGTCACAGTTGCATACAGCCACAAAGAAATTAGCCAGCAAGTCGGCTTTCTCTTGCGGCTCATGAGCCAGTGATCCATCGGGGTTTCGCAACGGGCTGCGAAGGCTGGCAGAAGTTTGATTGCACGGCCTTGACCAGGTGCCAGTAGCCACGGCTGTCCGTGAGATACGCCACAAGCTCCTGCCCAAGCCGTGCAATGCGCTGGGCATCCGGTCTGATGTAAGCCCTCTTGCATACCTTTGTGGCTTTGTTGTACGCTGCTTTAAACTGGCCTACGTTAGGATCGCGTTGCGCGGATGCTCTGATCCAGGCGCGGTACGCTAGCTGCTTCTGGTGAACAGCCTCTGCGCACTCGCGCCCATTCCAGGGACGCGCCCTGCAGGTACCGGTGACATCAGTGTAGGGGACATAATATTCCATACCTAAACTGATCTCACCGGTGACCGCAGCAGTACTTTCAACGAAATCCCGCAGAATGGCGCTGCGAAATGGATCGTACGAGTCACGATCCTCCCGTACCCGTTACTTACACCCCTCGTACCCTAGGCTTCGTGCTTCCGCGCACCTCCGTGTGACCTTTACGCCGTAATTACAGAACATAAAGCAAAGCGTAGATTAGGTCGTAAGGGTATCGATTATCAAATAAAACATTTACGACCTTATAAATAATAAAAATATGACTTTACGCTTCCTGATGCAAATTACTTTTACGATACACCCCAATTATTAAGAAAAATCAAGCCAGAGCTCGTTGAAAATCTAGGTAGTAAAGAACTTTTTTTTGAAGATAGGACGACTTTAAGTATACCATTCGATAGAGCTCGCGACGCTGATTCCGAATATATATATAACTCATTTTCGTCAAAATGTCCTTTACGACAATTGAAATTTCCGGGGTCGATATTAAAACATCTAAAGTTACCTATGTACCTAGTTATATTTATATGAATGAAGTGACTCAGTCACGATAGAAATCGTATTCCCCGAACCTTCCTTCACGTTATTGTGAAGCAACTTTTTCGAGTTTACGACTAATAAAATACATATCTATAGGTTATACACCGTCGTGATGACTTCGGGGTGCCGGCTGAGAACTTTAACCGCGATTGGAACGATTACAAGAATGGATTCGGAGACCCCAGCAAGGAGTTCTGGCTTGGCAACGAGAACATATACATGCTAACCAATAATGACGACTACATGCTAAGAGTGGAACTGGAAGATTTCGACGGTAACAAGAGGTAAGTTCTTGAGTTAAGAATCATATAAAATTTACACCTGCTTAGGTGGTTAATAAGCCAGGTGGCAAGCGGTCACGCCGCAGCCTAAGCGTGCGCGGCATCAAATTTATACTCATACCTCACAGTGCGCACCGTTGGCGGATGCAACGTATGAGGATGAATTCCCTACCAGTGGCTAGCGGTATGATCATAAAATGTGGTCGTGGGCATCATATATCAACAATTCATCTGAACAAATACCATTATAATATAGGCGGCAGAACACGCGAACAGAAGCGATGCGAAAGCTCGCCTACGGCTGAGCGATTCTACACTGCCTATAAGTATGGGGTCGTCCACGCTCCACGATACGCAGCGCACGTTTTGCGCCGACTCGAACGGGTCAATTTGGTATGCAGGCGCCCCGCCAAATAGGTGACAGCAGTAGGTGCTCCATGTGTGCCCGGAATTGCGACTTATAAAGAAGTCTGCCCCGCAGTGAAGTAGGTACTGCTTCATCCTATTAAGCAGTCTGAGTTTTCTTTATGCCAACCTGATCTTGTCTTCAAGGTGACTGCAATACCTACTGGACGTCGTTGGAGATATCGACACACAGATGATGAGTGGTTTTTAGTGGTGAATGATGAACATAGGTATTCCCCAGTCGAATGACTTTCTTCCACTTCAGACCGAGGAAGGTTAGCCTTTCGTTTCACGAAGCAAATAATTATATTGTATTGCTGAATGGTTTCCAAATGATATTATCAACCCTATTCAAGTTATTTCGTTACCGGAGGAGCCATTAAAACTTTCACGAAATGACTTATGTGCTAGTTCCTACTCTAACATTTCACTTCACGATACAAGTTACAACTACTACCTACTCACACAAATAAACATCAATAGTAAATAATATTTCCTAATTATACTGAAAATACATTACAATTATATTTCCGTTATTTAAAATTCCGAAATTTAACCATATCAGTTTTAATCGAGTTCTTACGACAAGAGATGTAGAGGTTTATAGATTATATTAAAGACATTTTAGTAAAACAAATTGTACTTAACGCAAACATCAATATGTACCCACACTAGGTACACGCGGCCAACGACTCCAAGGAGATACCTAATTAGACACCTTTACATGTGACGATGTATTTAAAGGTATAAGTACTTACGTGTATTTCCTTGGCCATGTGTACACGGGCCATGTCAGATAAAAATTGTGAATACAGTACCCGGCTTTGGATCTGGCAGGGTCACTTCAGATAGGGGTAGGCTAATTTCACCCTATCTGATGCGACCCTGCCAGATCCCAGAGCTTGTTTCGGTTTTTTAATGCATGTAGATTAATTAAATCGAGGTACTATTTTTGTTTTTATGTTTGTAGAATACTAAAAACACAAATTTGAACTGCTCCATTAAAAAGACTGTCAGATCGATGTACGATAGAAAGGAAAGAACAAAAAACACCTCTAACTCTTTTTCCCAACGTGCATAACTAAAAACGGGTTCTGTATTTCCCATTCCAACTCGGTCTTCGATAAAATCATAAGTAGGTACTGTCACCACGGTGTGCGTGGGTCTACGTCGCAAAACTGCGTTAAGCTAATTAACTAAATTTTACCAGATGGAATACGTAGAGCTCAGGTAGAGCGTAAACAACTTATCTGCTATCTATAGTTACAACACCATTTTCAATATTTAAAATACTAAGTAATAAATTCTATTCACTAGTGAACACCCGTTCAAGTAAGCTGGGTGCTCATGTTTCACTCATTGAGTAAAATGAAACTACGCATTTCAGTTTTAATTGGTCTCGGCTCCTATTATAGTTCAAATACTCTTTATGACATATATACCTAATTATGTAAATATTTTACAATTACGATAATATTTTATACGACATTACGCTTATTCTGTGAGAAGCATATATTTTACAGTCGCTTATTATCACATATCAGCCAAAAGCTTTATGGTAAATGAATACTATATACTATATAAGAATTAATTTGCAGAATCAATCAATCAATCATTTATTTATTTGCTAATATGGGTACAGAGTAGTGGTGTTAGAAACAAAATATAAATATGACCAGCCACAAGCCACTTCAAAGCGGGATACATACTCGTACGTGGGATCAACAGTTCATAAGATAGCTATAATAATATTATAGATAATAATACATAATAATATATAATATTGATAATCAATATGTCAACGCCATGAGATCAGCAGCTTAAAATATCAATAGCTTACTATACCAATAAGTTATGAGGTCAATTGTTCATTAGGTCAACAGTTCGTTTTGCCAATAGTTTACTACATCAATTGTTCATGAGTTTTCTAGGCTTTCTACATTAAAATATATTTTCTTTTTAAACTTGGAATCACAAAGATTATATATCAGTGCAGTATAATTTTCAGTTGGCAGTCAGTTGTAAATCCTTGTACATTATCCGAATAGTACTAATCTTACATGGGTATTATTCATTAAGTACAAGTTAAGGAATTGGCAGAATACGTTCATTTGCTTCAAACTATGGACATATTAATCGCTATTAAATGCTTACGAGTAGGTATAACGATGGAACATACATATTTCACAATAATTATCGGTATTAACTTACAATAGCATCATTATTTATATATTATTACAAGCTACAGAATTGGCAGAATTAGTTAATTCTTTTATCTATATATAGATGTGATAAATATTAACAATATTGTTTATATAATAATAACTACACCGTAGAAAGACCTATCACATATTAATAATAATGCTTTATACAATTATTTTATACCCAGGTATGCACAGTATTCGCACTTCAAGATATATTCAGAAGCGGAATACTATAAGCTTGAGATCGACGGCTACGAAGGAAATGCTGGCGATTCTCTTAACGACCCTTGGTACGGATCTAACAACAGTCCCTTCTCCACTTACAACAGGTACGTATTTTTTTTCTGATAGGTAATTTTCACACGCACGCAAAGTGAAAGATGTGATAAGCATGATGGCACTATGATATGGATCACTACCAAAAATTCAGAGGCAGACCTCGTTCGCGACTTTTATCCACCATAGACCACTGCGGACCGAAAGAGGTTGGCCCGACCCGTGCAAAATCGTAGTTTGTCGCAACAAATGCCCTAATACTGTAGAAACGGTGTCCACACATGACTGTTAATTTATTATTGTTCATTACAGGGATAACGACCGATCATCTTTGAACTGCGCATCGATGTTAAAGGGTGGCTGGTGGTGGAAATCTTGTGGTCGCGGCCTCAACGGCCTTTACCTACACGACCCACAGGACCTTACTGCTAGACAAGGTACATAATTGTTGTCAGAACAAATTTCTCTTTAGTAGATAGACCTTGGGACTTGGGATCTGTATGTGCACTTGGCAACCAATTTTAGCGTGGGTGAAGTACAAGTGCGTGTTTGACTTCACCCCGTATTTGACCTGCGTACGACTGATTTTTTTTATATAATTTGTGAATTGGTTTGCAGGCATTGTATGGTTCCGCTGGAGAGGATGGGACTACACACTGAAGCGGGCGTCCATGATGATAAAGCCCAAGGGACTGCAGCCCAATACGTGAGCGACGACTGGTGCTCCCCTTCAACACTCAACCAGCCTCTGTTCACTCATTACTTGGATTCGACACACGATAGCCTAAAAACAATGTCTACTGAGTTTAGAAACAATTTATTCAGTGATAGTATTTACTTTTTAGTCAAAATTGTACTGACGAACTAATCTGTGATACTCCTAAGTGATATTGACGATTCGGCAAATGAAAAACGCTTATCACCGAATCCACGTAATGACATAGAACATAGCAGGCAGCTAAGCTCAATATGTGTACCTATCTCTGTAAATAATTTCTCCTAAATCATCATTCACGTCACGGCGTCGCCGCATCTTCACCATTGTACCAGTAGATTGTGCCCGATGTAAATAACAGATGCTAGACTATCTTAAAGTGCCACATCACACCCCAAATTCATTAATTTATTATTCATGTAAACTTGATATACATAAAAAAACTTTCGTTAATTAGGTTTATAATTTAGATGTAAGCAAAAATTTGATGATAAGATGTAAATAATTATTATTATACAGCGATCAAGAAGTCGCAAACAAAATGACAATACCTATATTATTATTATTATTATAAAATTGTCCCTATTGCTTAACGAAAATCGTTTATTAATAAATGTATTACTTTATAAATACTGTATTTATTTTTTATAATGTATATTTAATGTAATAAAATTACATTGTAGCTTTGCATATTGACATCAATAAAATTATACCTGATAAATATCTAGCAATGAAGTTTGTTGAACGCCTCGCACTGCTGCTCGACATTTTGCTTGCTCACACCCAAATGGATATTATAATATACTAAGCATTAATTACTACGTGTATTCTTACTTATCAATCATATATTATGCATTTAAATGTAAAGTAATATTTAAATGACAAATATTTTATTACTATAGCAGAATAATATTACATATTATGAATAAGATATTATATTTATGTCGAGAAGCGTTAGGATAAAAAAATAAAAATATGTTTATACAAACCACTGCCTTAGCACTAACATAATATTATCTATTTCTTTAAAACTCCATATTAATTATTTCTTATACTTTAGGATGCTATAATATGTGTTATTGCTTGACTTCAGTTTCAAATAAGTTAAGATGTAACTTATTTGAAACCAAATGAATATTGTAAGTGAATAAACATACCTATTTTTATGACTATTATTTAATTACAACTCTAAAAATTCAACCTTTTGATTCAATTTGATTTAATCACTACGATCTAATTTGGTTGTTAAAGTAAATTAACTGCAAAATTTATTGACACATACACTTCATTGCTGAAGCACTGTTAAAATAATATCTGTTTGACACACTTTGCTGACGATAATATTGTTCCTATTACTCGGTGTCATACTCCAGGTCTTGGTCTGGCGGCGGCGGCGGTGCCACGTTCAGATCTAATGGACAAGCCAGGTCTGCATCCAGTTCTAATCCTATGTCGACATCATTATCGATCAACAAACCTTGTGGCTCACTTATAGTACTGTCTTTGCTATCTTCATCCATTGGGATAACTTCACTTACCGAAGGCTGAGACTCTGGTGGTTGATAACAAGCATTTTCTAAATCTTCATGTGATTCAGTAGTCGTAGTTTGTTCTAAAATGTGCTGTGGTTCAGAATTTAACAGTAATGAGGTGTCCTGCTGATCCGTATATATGGAATCTAAATCTGCTAGCGTGTACTGCATGTTCTCAGAGGCGGGGAGCACGCGTGAGGGGCTGGACTGGGATACGCGTCGCGAACCACGCACGCGTTCAACCCGCAGATCCCCCCACTGTTCATGTTATACTTTTAGTTTCTTCGGGCCCTTCTTAGCAGCGCGGTCCTTGGCTTTTTCGAGGATAGCAGTTAACTTCTTCTCCTCGGCTAAAATCTTCAACAGCATTATAATGAATGGCAAGTAGTTGTGTCTCCGACGAGCCATTTCCTGTTCATACTTAGCCATTTTGACGTCTTCATACTCAATCAACATCCTCAATCGGGGTATTTCACTGTCAACTTCATCAGTTTGCATGCCAAGCATTCGATTTTCATTTAGCAGTTCTTGCAGTTGTCTTTCATATATCATCTTTCTATCGGACACCAAGGCCATGAGATTGAAGTGAATTTCACCTTCTGTGTAACTGTAACAGAATAAATAACTTCATCAACGTCATCATCCAAACTCCAATCCCAGTTAAATCCAAAGCTTGCACTCTGGTATGCTTTACCACTGTTTGTCTTCCTCCTGTCTGACAAACCACCCCACGTACCTAGACCCAAACTATTAGACTACAAGCCCATGAAGAAAAAAAACCTGTGAAATAAACCATCGTGAATAACGCCTATAGTACGATTTATAAGTCAGTAAAATGACATTTCCAGTATTGAAGGTTTTTTGTATCAAATAAGTAGTGATGTGGTGGAAAGTACATTCCAATTTTGCCACCTTAGAATTGAAGTTTCGTAGTTGATGCCTATAAAAACGTTTTTATCTATTTCTAGCAATTGAAAACAACAAACAACGGATAAAAACCGTCGAAGCTTGGTTGAAATCGTTGTTAACTACTTAACATAAGCTTTACACCAATAATTACAACCCATAGTACATTGTTGCCCATGTTTCAGAAAACATTGATAAACAGATGTATTTTCTTTTGTACATAAATGAATATTATACATTTAAGTGTTCATTTAAATGATAAGCAAAAATAAAGATATTTATTTTATGATCATTGCTGCCAAGAGATACCTTTTTACGTGAGGAAACAATCAGACTCAAACCAAATAAAACCGCACCATTTTGTGGTGTCTACACAAAACTGTTTCTTCCAGTCTGTTATTGATGAAGTTGTTGTAGGCTATAGTGGACCAGCAGCATTTTTAATGGTAATGTATTCAGTATATTCCGAAAACAAAAGATATAAAAGAGTGGACACCTAGATCCCAAACAAAGAGCAAGACAAATAAAATATGTCTAATGACATTGAAACAAAAGATTATACTTACATGTTAATCCTCTTCAAAATAATAGGTCGCACGACATCAAGCCAATCTTGATCAGGAGCAATGGGCCCATGGTCAATGGGACCTTCTCGTAGGCCATCTAACTCGTACAGACGGCCTTCAATAGGCATGTAACCAATGAAATGGTACGCTTCATCATCCTGAAAAAATATATATTTATTTTTAAAACCAAATAAAATTACAGAACAGATAATATAGGTATACTTTAAAAAAAGTTTTTAAAAAAGGTTACCTTGACTGCCATTTTCGGATCAAACTCGAAGACTGGCTGCTGAGCCATAGAGTTGTGAGCAGTTCGGATAGTCTGTGAGTTGCTAAGGGTAAGTCCTCGCATTCTAGGGTCAAACGACATGCTGAACTCTTTGAGTTTAGACAATTCTGGACCCAATTCTACATCAGGGTGGTCGCAGTTCAACAACAGGCTCACTACAGCCTGTGTCGCACATGCATTATTTATGACCTAAAATCAGAATTATTAAAAACTTGTTGAGTTTTGTTAAAAACTGTAGGTTTTCCTATTAAAGAAAAATAAAATAAAATAAATATTTTACTCCTTACAGATACATATCATGTGTGGATGCTGAAGATGACTATCTTCTTCTTCTATAATGTAGTATCTATCTATATACAGGATGAATTTTTCAAAAGGGCTTGGATGGCCAAATCCGAAACTATAAGGAATAGCGAAAAATACTCAAAGGAGTCACGAGCCCGATTTTGATGAAAATTAAAACCTCATCATTAGATTTTTGAAAAACCAATAACCCTAGCTAGGAATCGAACCTGTTGATTTTGAAAAAAAACCACACCCTATATTATTACACCATACGATAGTATTGCTATTAAGGATCTTATTCTGGGAAGTAATAACATACCGCAAATTAAAGGAAAGAGCTCATCTTTAACAAAATACGTTTTATTTTTCTTACATTAACTAATTAATTGTTCAAAATGTAGACTATTGCTTTCAATAGGTACATAGCTGAATTTGAGACCTCAAGGATCGTACTGCATTCAATATTACAATGTTATTGATTCCGTTTAGAATATTCTCGAAAGAACGTTTCAAGTCATCAACTGTATTTCTGTATCATAATTATGTGTCTTAGTGTATTTCGTTTTTGATATAGGTATCCCCAGAGAAAGTAATCTAAGGGAGTAAGATCCAGGGATCTCGCTGGCCAAGGCACAGGACCATGCCTTGCAATAAAATTGTCGTCAAACTGCTGAAACAAAATCTCTTTTACGGCTATTATGGGCTGAGGAGCTCCATCTTGTTTAAAAAAAACATCAATCATTATAATCATTCTGAGTATAATTTAAAACACGGAAAAGTTACCATATTTTCTGGGATTTCGAACGAATCAAATAGGTACATGAAACATGAATTTTATTAAATTCCCAATTTTCCTTAAATTTGCCGTATGTCATTACTTCGCAGAATTAGATCCTTAACAGTGACACTATCTTATGGTGTAATAATAAAGGGTGTGTTTTTTTTTTCAAACTCAACGGGTTCGATTCTCAGCTAGGTTTATTGGTTTTTCAAAAATATAATGATGAGGTTTTAAGTTTCATCAAAATCGGGCTCGTGACTCCTTTGACCATTTTTCGCTATTCCTTATAGTTTCGGATTTGGCCATCCAATCCCTTTTGAAAAATTCACCCTGTATGTATATACTACATCTATTATATAAAAATGAATCCCTATTTCCCTTGGTCACGGCATCACGCGTGAACGGCTGGACCGATTTCGTAAATTCTTTTTTTGTTGTGTTTGTTACTGTCAGGAGAAGGTTCTTATAAAAGAAAAAGTCAAGAAAGTTGCGCGGGACATTAGAAAATTTAAGAAAACTTAACGACCTAAAATTCACTTTTCTAATTCAACCTTCTTAGTGCTTTTGACAATATACACTTTTCTAATGGGGTTGGCAACTGTCAAAGTGGCGCTGGTGTAGACGGCTCCTAAAACATTGATCATTTGTATCGAGTTATTTACAAAATAATTTTTAAACACAAGATGACTAAATGTATTGTAGCGAAATGCTCAGAACTTGGAGTACACCATATCCCAAAAGATTACAAAATTCGTCGGCTTTGGTTGAAAGACATTTGCCTACAGAATTTTATTTCTAAAAATAGTTAGAGATTATGTCGAAAACATTTCGTGGAAAATGATTATAAAAAAATTGTGAATACACAGGTGAGTGTTGCTTATTGAACATTATTAGTAGTCTTAATACATATGTACTTGATATACCTACATAAAATAACATAAAAATTGATTTACTCCTATAATCTTAATAATAACAGTCATTTCTATATTCTAGGAGTTGAACACCAACATAAATATATGAAGAAAAGTGCTGTACCATCTATATCTCCTTGAAACACTTAACCACTATCAGAAGCAGCAAGAACAAGAAAAGATATATTGGGAGTCCGGAACCTGAGGAAATAGCTATTTGAAATGCCATCAACTTACCAATCCTGTGAAGGCATAGTGCCATTAAATATAGTGATAGTATATTATGATGATTTTGCAATGTATCTCAAGAGCATGAGATTGATAATGACACCAACAACTTGCCACACTCATCGAAGTACTCAAGCATCTAATATATAGTTCACGGCATCTAACTTAATAGTGTGGACGGTGGGCCCCACTACTCTAAAATCTTGCCAAGTTAGATGCTGTACACTATACTTAAGATTATTTTCCACAGAGCTACTACTTGCAGATGATGCAGGTATTGTAAATAAAAAAACTAAGATGACATAAAGTGTTTTATTTTTAAAAGCTTCATGTGTCCTATTCACGTCCAAGTATTATGTATGTCCACTTCATATTGAACATTTTTCATTGATTTTCTGCAATATCCCTTTATATAGGTATTATTACCAACAACAGAAGATCTTACCATCAATAAATGACGGGTTTCATACAGGCGCATAGCAATATTGTTCTTTTTCCCTTCAAAAGAAAAAATATAGTTGTGAATAAGTAATGGTGAAAATGGGCTAGGGTCTCAGTTAAAATTTCACTTTGGTTTATATCCTACCTCAATGCAGTTTCCTATTAGGTATAAATCTATACTTAGTTTAAACTACTTACTAGCATAGATAATGCCTTATGATTGTCTTATCAAGAGGTAGTAGAGCCGTGTTACTGTTAATATCACGATAGGTTTCTGGCAATGGTAACTATATTTCAGGATCTTCGTTATCAGCCCTTTATAGCTGTTCAAAATTGAAGTTTTGGTCATAAATCTCCAACCTGAAAGTAAAAGAATGTATATTATTATTATCCCCGTAGTTTAACTATATGCATAAGTATTACAAGTCTGTTACATTTTAGGTAATGGTATCTTTAAAACAAAAATGTTTCTGAATACGAAATTTGTGAATATAGTGGTAATTTATTTAAAACAATATACCTTTCCACAAGATCTGCCTTTTTTCCTCGTAAAGAAGCACCACGTTTTTTAAGTTAATCTTTAAGTTCCTTCACTCACCAGTTACAATACATGATGTATTAGTTCACAAACTACTAGTTAATACTGTTTTAGGTCCCTCTTTATGTTATGAAATGATAATAAATGCATGTTTTTTTGTAAACAATAATGACACTGAATATGGCCGTCGTACACAATGGACCCATCGTGCTAGCGCCATCTGCGATTAGCTTTCACCGGCCAACCCCATTATAATCACATGGTGTGCATAACTGTCACGTAAGACGTTTCAATATAGCTAAATATTGAAACGTCTTACATGACAGTTATGTCAAAAGTTCAGTCAGGTCAGGTTAAGACCAATTTAAACTCGCAATTTGTTGTTAGCACATTAAGACAGCACAACGCCTGTCGGGTCAGCTAGTAAAAAATAAAGTTGGATACCTCACATTTAACTTTATGCGAGTATTTTAGTTCTTTTTGAAGTAGATAACAAAAAATAATTAAAAAAGCCTAGCACACCAAGCATCTCTTAAAATAACTACTAATGGTTTTAACTAAAACCGAATCCACACTTATTTATGAATTATCCATACTAATCCATACTAATATTATAAATGCGAAAGTAACTCTGTCTGTCTGTCTGTTACGCTTTCACGCCTGAACGCTGAACCGATTTCGATGATATTCGGTATAGGGGTACATTAGATTAGACCTCGAGACATAGACTATGTTTGGTCGCGATAACCGACATCCACGCGGGCGAATCCGCGGGCAAAAGCTAGTAAGCCATAAAAATAATATGTACCTGTTTAGCAAAGTATATTTTGTCAAGACGACCGTCTGTTACTATTGGGCCTGAGGGCTCTTCATGTTGCAGATATTTGAAGAGAAATATCAAACCATGTACAGGCCTGAAACAATATAAATAATCTTCTATTAATCACATCATCTTGTTCATCTAACCCCAGTTGGATTGGGGCAAACCCAGTTGCAATCACAGCAGGTCCAGGCTCAATTTCCTTCTTTCAATGGAATTTTTCTAACTTTTATTGTTCCCTATAAACTGCCATCTGACCAAACCCAGAAGAAAAAGCATATTGCTGAGGCCCAATATGCCTTTCGGCGTTTGGGTACTCTCGGATCAGCTGCAGAAGTCACTGACCGAACTTATTATACTCGCCGAAGTCCGCAAGCACCATACAACACAACACTATAATATATTATCTGTATTCAGGATACAGAAACATCCCGTTTATCCTGAATACATAACAACTGGAAAGAGTATAAATATTAGTGAAGAAAGCCAAAATATACATACCTCAAAGTCTCGAATATGACATCCTCAATAGTCCATAATTCTTCAACCTGGACCCCTTTCGCTCCTAAAAAAACAATTGAATTCATAATGCTGAGCACCAGCATTTATTCACCAGGACATGCTATAGGTATACAGGGTGAATTTTTCAAAAGGGCTTGGATGGCCAAATCCGAAACTATAAGTAATATCGAAAAATGCTCATAGGAGTCACAAGCCCCATTTTGATGAAACTTAAAACTTCATCATTAGATTTTTGAAAAACCAATAAATCTTACAAAAACTGATTAATTGTTCAAAATGTAGAACATTGTTTTCAATACATAGCTGGATTTGAGACCTCAAGGATCCTACTGCATTCAATATTACAATGTTATTGATTCGGTTTAGAATAGTCTCCAAAGAATGTTTCAAGTCATCAACTGTATCTCTATATCATACCTGTCTTTGTAAATTTCGTTTTTGGCATAACCCCAGAGAAAGTAATCTAAGGGAGTAAGATCCAGGGATCTTGCTGACCAAGGCACAGGACCATGCCTTGCAATAAAGGGATGAAAAATTCATCCTGTATATGGGTGAGCGAGAACAAAGCAAAAAAAAAAACAACTTCTATCATATGATGCAGTAGGTACGCTTTTGAAAATTATGATGGTATTCATATAACAAATCTACCTTATTTTAATATTAGATCATTGGAACAGTATTATATGTAAAGTCATAATCCTATCAGGTGTGAATTTAAGCAATTAACTATGGTTTTAGAATGAATTGAGACCACTGAATGATCTTCATGAGACTACTTTTTCTTACCTACATAAAATAAGGGGGCGTCCATAAATTACGTGAGGTGTTCTTTTTTAATTTTCTGTCCCTCCCTTCCCCCCTGGTGAGATGTTGTGATTTTATTCAACCCCCTCCCCCTTCTTCCAATCTCACGTGAGATTTTTCAAAATGTAGGTTTCTTACGTAAACGCATTGGTTTGTTATTGTAAAAAGAAAAAATCTTAAGCATGTACTGTACAATCTGGATTAAATGGACCAAAATAGTATCAATTCTTTTTTGTTTTAATCAGAAAAAAAATTGCGTGATTTTATCCGAGACCCCCTCTCTCCCCAACGTAAGATTAGATGAGATTTGACTAGACCCCCTTCCCCCCCTTAAACATCTCACGTAATTTATGGACGCCCCCTAAGCTGCATAACCTGTACTAATTATTTGGACTTTGACAAATTACTTCCATCGTATTAGAATAATATATTATGTAATACAACCAGTACAGAATTTCCTATTACATACTTAGGTACCTCCAGAGAATCGGAAGGTATGGCACATTGGGAGAGACCTTTGTCTAGCAGCAACGGCTAATTGATTGATTGATACTTACCAAATTTCTTAATAAGTTGTGTAAAAACTCCAGGATCACTTTCTATCAAACACCAATCTCCTAAGGACTCCATTTTAAAGTAAACCTGTAAAAAAGAGTAGGTATAGGTAGTTATATCTTTAAGTATTAGGTATCTGTGGGTATTAAATTAGAGAGATGTAACTGTTTTTGAACAACGCACAGCTAATTATTAACGTCACATAGCATTTTTTTTTACCTGAATGAATCTGTTGTTTGTTATAGGTACAATTTCACCGCATCATCGCACCTAACAATCCACACCTGTCCACACCAAAGAGAATACAATACTAACCACCAAATACTTCCGTATAAAAATACTCTTTGACCAAGTTAACCACCGGAGCAATATTCATTCAGAGCACGTTCAACTTCAGAGCACAGGAAATTAATTTTAAATAACTAGGTACATACATAATCAATAATAATTTCATTTCTGTCTACCTACTCTACTACTACTAGTGCTATGCTATGTGCAGTAGGTGCTATAAAATTATATATTGATTGTCAGATGACATAATCGCCTAACACACAAATTCGACTAAATTCCAAAAGTAATAACAGTATAGCTTGAGTCTATTTAGTCGTGAAAAGAATGTTTGAGGAACTAACATTAAACATGTGAGTGGCAACACCAAACATAAGTACATACGTCAGTTGTCAATACACTATCGTCGAATTATAGTTTTCTTCTCTTATTTTTAATTGTTTTCATTAAACTGCAATACATTGAGACCAAACTACGCATAAAAGGTTGGGAAATGAGTAAAGGAAATCAGAGTGGTGCGTGAGAAGTGATTTTCAAAGTTTTCCAGCAATGAATCACGGATTACTAAGCTGGACAATTTTATGGGATTTGGAGGACGTTAATGAGCGAACAGCATCTTTGATGGGTATGTAATCATGTTATTATTTGTTTAAAATCTGTCTGAACTTACAAATTTACTGAATTTACGATTTGAAGGCAAAAAAGGCATTGTTAACATTGCAAATTTTAGGTTCGATTAAAAACTGTCAGTAGGTTATTTTTATAGTGCTATCAAAATTTTTGATATGATGGTACAACTCGTTCAATCTGTACTAATTTTTTATTTGAATTAATTCGTTCAAGTCAACAACTTGTTGCCATTCAGTAATTAATTATTAAATTATTATTTTTACTCTTTACAGGAAAATCAGAGTATAGTTGGCGGATAGTTAACGAAGGTTTTAAGAATGATGGAAAGTTTGAAACTCCTGGGAAACACATGAAAGGTCGGCCGAAGAAAGAAATGGATAACTTTAATATTTGTGGTGACAGCGGTGACTGTACTGCTGAAAGTGGCGATGAAAGGCATTTCAATATTTAATATTTAAAATCCGGAGTGATTATTCTTTGTAACTGATTGAATTTAATAAATGATTAAGTTTGAGTTTCAACTAACTTTATTCTGGATCTGGTTCAATAACTTTATTCTAGATCTGGTTTAAAACTTTATACTGCACCTGGTTTAATAAATAAAACAGAAACAATATTATGACTGCATAATGTGTTTTATTTTATTAACTCATTTTACTAGGAACGAACTTCTAGTATCAAGATCATTTTAGTCGCACTATATAGGGTTGCTACATGAAGTTCAGCAGCGCCCTCATTTAATTTCACGACTAGCTATACCTAAACATAAAAAATAACCAACAATCTTGATTATTACTTAATACGCTACTTTTGAATTGAACTTGCACGTGATTTGGGAATCCGCCGAATCCGGCTATGTCTTATTTAAATCGTGCCGCTATTTATTACGAACACGTTATGAACATGAACATTATAAAATTGATTGTCAGATGACATAATCGCCTAACACACAAATTCGACTAAATTCCAAAAGTAATAAGAATACACAAAACAATTACCTATATAATCTTGATTATGTTACTATTTCAGGTTTCAGGAAATTTTTGACATGACCCGACTGGCAACAGTGGCAACACTGCCTCCATCCTCCCTTGATGACTATTCCAAAAATATTATCTTGCAGGCAGGCTGACTGCAGGCAGAGTACAGAGTACAGATAACCCTAAGTAGATTAGCCGGCCGTATTAAGCGTATTTATCTGTTATTTAACTTTATTTCTATTTTCTTTCCTCGCCTAAGAGTAGTTCATTTTCGTGTTCTATAATATAGTGATATGCATCTGGTTCCTGCGCCTTGGTGATCTCATAATAATTAACAATTTTTTTTAAAGTGAGTACTTTAAATATAACTAAGTATCTGAAAAATTATTTTCATCCTTCTACTATTCCTTCTATTGGCCTTACCTGTAAGTATCCTTCTACTTTCTTATAGCCCGTTAAAGCGTTTAATTTTGTGCATTATGAACCTATCAACAGTCCTCTTATTTTTAACTTGCAAGATATTGCGAGACTGCATTCTTGTTACGCATACGTATAGTACATAATCACGTAACAATTAAAACGAATCATAAAGACGTAAAGACTATTAAAAGTAATCTGCCTATGTATCTAACAGATTTTTACTTGAAACCGATTAATTGACATAATGGCATCTATTGAAATTTTAGTAATATATATGTAGGTATATTTATTTTTTGTTTCATGAAATAAATAAATAAAATGGGTTACAGTGCTAATGACATACAATATTTTTAGGACAAAAAAATTGTCTGGAGTAAATCATAATAATAATAATAATAATAATCTTTATTGGCACCAAAAAACATAGGAATAACAACAAAGGGTGTGATGGTGTCTGCATTAGTTTAGAACTGTGTCGCAAACACCAACGCCACCTCCAGACTGAATTGGGGCATCAGAGATACATCGCAAACCAGGTTGGTATGATGAAAGGGGGCAAAAAGAGAAGGAAAATTATACAAAATTAGAATTGAGAGTAAAAACTACAACTAAATAGGTGATCTACATTACATTATAGTTAGTATGTGTGTGTCTATGTGTGTATGTGTGTGTGTGTGTGAAGGTGTGCGTGTGTGTGTGTGTAATGGAGGTAGCAATTAAAAACTATACTTTGTCTAATGTAGGATCATAATAATGACAGGTCTAAATAGGGTAGCCCATATAGTATAATCGAAAATGAATCTTTCTATTTTCGATTATCGTTCCCGTAGAATATGGAATCGATATTTAGAAAAACACAAAAACTTTTTATTTTTTATTATTTTAGGTAAACTTACTTCAGGATAACAAAAGAGAAGTTTTATGCTAAAGTATTTATGTTTCGTACCATATTTAGCTAATTATATCACAAAAATTTTATTAGTATAAGTATGTAATAATTTTAATAAATTATTTTAAATTCGATTCATTCGATTCATTTGTGTATAGTCAATTGTGCTATATTCTTGCAAGACGCTTCACTATGACAAGTGGGCGGGGCTTGTCTATGAAATACAATAATTTTAGGGGTATGATTTTGTATAAAAAAATAATATATAAGATTGTTGTATGTGCGTTCTCTAATTTTAATTAGAAGCTTCAGTGTATATTTTACAGAGGGCACTTATTTTAAAATGGTAATTATAGCCTACTAGAATTTACACCCAAGTCAAATGTCATTACTTTTCTAGATTTTTTCTTGTATGGTATGGTATGGTATGGTTTCTCGGGCTGTTATCCGCAACTCCACGTCCTGGCGCGGTTTTTGCGTGTGGGTGGGCACTTTATTCGATCCACCCGACCTCTTGGAAGAACGCCAGCAGATTTTTTATACTGCTGGTGATCTCCCAGAGCGTACCTGTATTGTTAAAGTACTTGACTCTGTATGTGGCGGTTGCAGGGCAGTGTAGGAGCACATGTGCTGCCGTTTCCTCCTCCCTCATGCAGGCTCTGCATAGAGGGCTGTCGGTGATGCCTAAAGTAAAAAGGTGTTTATTAAAGGTGCCATGTCCCGTGATGGCAGCTGTAGCCGTGCATAGTTGTTGCTTAGACAGGAGCCGGAGACGCCTGATCAGTCTCTTCTCGAGCACAGGGAGGGCTTCCCTGGCCTGTGTACATACGCTCAGGTTAGTCCAGTAGTCGCTGTGTTGGTCCGTTGTCCGTTTCTCCACGATGGTTCGTAGGTATGTGAAGGGGATTGGTATGATGGGCTCCGGTCCCACTGCGGTCATCTCAGACCCTCTTCTTGCGAGTTCGTCTGCTGCATCATTGCCTCGCGAGCCACTGTGTCCCTTAATCCATTGTAAGATTATGTTGTTCGTGCTGCCTGTCTGGTTCAGCCTGTAGTGGCACTCCAGTATCAGTCCTGAGTTTATGGTATGGCTGTTCAACGCTTGTAGCACAGCCATACTGTCCGAGAGTATTCGTATTGAGTGACCCATCACCTTCCTGGCCGTAACTGCTGAAGCTGCCAGGGTAATCCCCATGCATTCTGCTTGGAATACGGTGTTGTGGGTCCCTAATGGTCTTGAGATGGCGATATTTAGGTCCTCAGAGAAGACTCCGGCGCCAGTACCTCTGTCGGTCTTGGATCCATCTGTGAAGATATGCACTTCCGCTGGGCATAATGCCTCGTATCGGTAGTCTTCATAAAGCTGGATTTTGTACTTTTTGTCGAAGATGTACTGTTTTGGTACTCGATCGTTTATTGCTCCTATTACCGGCACCTCCTTTATAAGGTTTGAGAGCAGAAGTGTATGTTGTGTGTGCCCTACGCTCCACAAGTTGAGTGCACTTAGGCGTATAGCAGCTGATGCAGCTGTCGCTTCCTGTCTAATGAACAGGTCCAAAGGTGGGAACCCAAGCATGGCTTTCATTGCCGCCGTAGGGGTTGTTTTCATGCATCCAGTGGTTGCCATGCAGGCCAGTCTTTGGGTTTTTTGTAGTTTAGCCGATGCTATGCTGTTTTCAGTTCTTGGCCACCACACTATAGCGCCATACGCTATCATGGGGCGGATCACTGTTTCGTAAATCCATGGGATGATTTTAGGTGTTAGCCCCCACTTTTTGCCGATCATCCTTCTGCATTGCCAGAAGGTTATTGCGGCCTTCTCTAGTTTGTTGTCTAGGTGACTGTTCCATTTCAGCTTGCTGTCTAGAATAACGCCAAGATATTTGACTTCTTTTGACAGCTGGAGTTCAGTATTAAAGAGTTTGGGTAGTCAGTATTCACCTAAGACCCTTTTGTTCGTAAACATAACTAACTCTGTTTTGGTCGGGTTAACTGATAAGTCAAATTCTCTACACCATTTTTCCACGGTGCGTAAGGCCTGTTGTGTAAGGTTGTATACTGTTCCCGTCACCTTTCCAGAGATAAGGATAGTTAGATCGTGTGCATACCCTATTGTATAGTCCCTGTTTTTGTTCAGCCTTGTAATCAGGTCATCTATCACTAGATATTTTTTCTTGTTATTATTTATCGTATTTCCCAAAGTGGTCCAGGTGGACCCCCCTAGGGGTCCACGTGAGACTCGAGGATGGTCCCTATGTTAGGGCGTAATGAAAAATGGGGTTCCACAACCATAAGGGGGGTTCATGAAAATTTATTTGGTTACAATAGGGAAGAACTAAGATTTCCACTAGACTTCTCTGATCTTGATAATTTGTTGTCAATCCATCAAGTACATCCCTCTCAATATTTTTTTTTTGTATTAACCTACCATTTTAAAATTTACATTAAGTTCGTTATCATTATCTCCCTGCTCTTGTCCCAATCATTTGGGATTGTTGCAACCTGTCACTCTCCTCCATACATTTTGGTCAGATGTTATTTCCTCAGTTACTCCCTTCTTTTTCATATCCTCCTTAACACAATCCATCCATCTTTCCAATCATTAAACATGAAAAAAATATTTGTTAGTCTCTCGGCAAAGTTAGTTTTAATAAATAATCATTAAACATGAAAAAAAAATAACTTATCAATAAAATTTTGTGAATCTTTACTCTTTACTTTATTTTACCCTCGAAAAGAAAATAAAATACCTATATTTTCTTTTCGAGGGTAAAATAAAGTATTTTATTACAAATCCTTTTACAAATCCTACAATTTGATGCGTTGTTAAAGTGATAGCAAATATATTAATATTGTGTTTAAAGGGATAACAGTTATAAATAGCTATATTATTGACTAACTGTTGCCCGCGGCTCCGCCCGCGTGGACGTCGATTTTCGCGTTTTTTTTACTATAGCTCCAGTTCTAATCAGCCGATTGTGATCAAAAATATGCGTAAGATTTTGAGTCTAACCAAGACCTTTATAGTAAAAAAAAATTACATGAAAGCTATAGGTAATATTTTCGTTATGTTGGTCGAAATTACTATTGTCACTAAGAGGCATGGTAATCATGGCGAACAATAAAAAAAAATATTAGCGAGATTACCATCAAAGAAATTTTAAGTTGTAAACTCGCCGATGGTCGAGTTTTCAGCTTGGTGAGTTGACACATAACTCTGACACAACCCAAAATTTATAGAAAACAACCATAATAACTAAACTTTCATTGTAATAGCTACAAAGAACCCACATAGGTGAACTTATGAAATATGATTATCATAAATTATATAACAATTTGTAGTAAAGAATGAAATAGAAAAAAAATGTTGAATAAAACAAGAGTAGGTAGGTATAAAAAAATTGTGTGCAAAACTGATTCATGGAAACTGCTAAATAGTTTACTGATAGACACAGTGTTCTTCTTCAACCTAGCGTTAATCCCAGTTGCATCCAAAGTTTTTACCTTGGAGTCTGGGTCCGCTTTACCAGTCTTCACTGATAGACACAGTACAGATAGACAATTAATACAAATAGACAGGTCACTGCTCTGCTCTGGGCAACTATAGCATGATGATATATATAGCCTACTAGCTATTGTCCGCGGCTATGCCCGCGTGGAATTGTGGGTTATAAAATTATTCCAGAAAAGAAGAGTATTTCACCTTCACAGGATATGACAAAGAAGGGAGTAACTGAGGAAATAACATCTGACCAAAATGTATGGAGGAGAGTGACAGGTTCGTTTTTTCCGATCAGAAAATCATTGGAAATAGTTAGCATGCAATTGCTTAAAATTTCATTCAAAGAAGAGTATTCTTTCAGACTATATCTATCCCTGTACCAAATTTCACCCAGATTCTTTCAGCTGTAGAGTGTGATTGAGTACCAAAAATCCAAACATCTTCACAAACTTTACCATTTATAATATTAGTAAGTAGTAGGATATGATAATATTCCTCCATATCCAACATAAAAATATTTTTCTGCATAGTGATTTTCCTGTAAACTCTCATTGTCACTTGCACCCTTTTACCTTTCGACCATTAACACATTAATAAAATACTGCATATATGTCAGATATAGATTTAATAACACCTCGGCTAACACGGAATAATATAGGTATGTGATAACTTAGGACTTGTATTGTTTTTTTTTATTCATTATTAAAAGCAAAAAAATATATTATTAGTGCTAGCAACATTAAAACCATGAAGGTTTATACCTGTGCTATGCCTTTTTTTATCGTGAGGTAATCCCCATGGATACCCGACATAACCACCCCCATCGGCCATCGGGGGTGGTTATGTCGGGATCGAACCGACTAAAACCGCACGCCGTCTCGGGTCTTAATTACCGGGGTGTAAGGCTACCCAATAGGCATATCCCTCGCACCCCAGCTGACCCTGGGCCATCTACGGTTTTAAGATGGCCCCCTCGACCCCCCGATGGGGCGAGCATCGCGCCACTTCGCCGACAGTGAGGTGTAGGGTGACAGGCGGCCGTCCTGTTACCCTACACCCCACTGCACAGTGCGTAGTAAGCATTATTTAAATATTTTATTTAAAAATTTGAATGAAAATTTACAATCGGTTTTAAAAATTGAAATTATTGAAATTATTTTAAATATCATGTTTGTGAATAAAGAGTATGTTTTTGCTTACAGGTCCTTGAATCATGTTTGGACTGGTTCTTTCTTTGCTGGGCTTATTTGGACTAAGCCCAGTTGCCTATTTTGCTGATGTCATTGGAACTACAGAACCAGCCTTGAAGCTTCTTATTTCCATCATTGTAGGGTATCCTTTAGCAATTGTTTACCACAAGTATTTCAAACAATATGCCGAATACAGAAATATGTATTTCATAATTACGGGCCTAGATATGGCTTACTACAATTTTGGAATAGCTCTATATCATAATGCAATACCGGCCATTATCATATATGCAACGACTGCATTGCTGGGTCCAGGGAAGTTCAATGCTATATTTACATTTGTCTTTAATATGACATACCTCATTGCTGGCTATGTGGTAACTGAATCAGAAGACTATGATATAACGTGGACAATGCCTCATTGTGTTCTCACACTCAAGTTAATAGCTCTGTCTTTCGACATTTGGGATGGGCAGAAAAAGAAAAAGGGACAGGAACTATCTGCAAATAATAAAATTACTGCCCTGGAGACACCACCCACGTTTGTAGAGCTAATGGGTTTTGTTTACTTCCCTGCGTGCTTCTTGGTTGGACCAATCTTCTCGTTCAGACGGTACAAGGATTTTATTTCTGATCAATTTCCACTGGAGACTCAGTCAGCTGTGTATGAACAACATGCTATGAAGAGGCTTATTCAAGGCATTTTCTACTTAATTGCCTTCCAAGTTGGAGGTAATTAATTTAAAATTAATAACACATAAATTTAATAAGACAATAGCACCGTAATTTTTGGACTTACGAGTAGGTATATTATCATCATCTGAACGCAAATCCTCTTCCATTCAAAACTTGTATTTTGGAGCTTGGGTTCCACTTTACCGAACACTGGTATCACTATGTTATTTAAGTTCTTTCTGTCCGTTATAAATGTCTACTAGGCTTGGTTTCAATCATTATGTTCTTAAGTGAGTTCAGTAAGTTCTTGGTTCTAGGCATAAAAAATTTACTATACCAGACTTCAGTAACTTCAAGTTAGTTATAAGTGCCTATCTACAAGTATTGTGAGTTCACATTGTTTACCTAAACCTAGTTTCGGGCCTGATAAATATGACTCAATCTGAGCTCAATTCGCCAAAATTAAAAATTCTTTATTTCATGTGATTATCCCATGTAAATTTTAGAGTGGTATGCAATGACCAAATCGTAATTAAAGAATGCATTTTGTCAAAAATAGCGTAAAACTTAACTATAGACCTCTATACCTACCATTAACGAAGCACGACTTAACTTCGCCATACCTGGTAACTAGACGACCCATTCTTTAGAAATCTCTTTAGAAATTTCTTAGTGCTCTCTAAGTAAGTCTATAGTGCATTGTCAAGTCCATGCTTGTATGTGAATTTGATTTCCTTTTATTTATAGTACCTATTGATTGAGCTCTATTTATAAATATTTTTCTTATTACAGTAACCGTTTTTAATATGAAGTACATGCTGTCGGACGAGTTTTGGGACACGTCAATATTCTATCGTCACTTCTATTGTGGACTTTGGGCTCATTTCGCGTTGTACAAATACATTTCGTGCTGGCTTCTAACTGAAGGTAAGGTCATTATCATTAGCCATTATCTTATGAATACATCAAAATTATTTTAGTTCAACGAATACGCTACATGTTCTGGCCCACAAGTTAATTGCGTATACAATAAAATAAAAGACGTGATTAGGGCAAACGATTGATAATGTTATATACCTACAATGGTTTTGGTACTCTGAGCAAAGATGAATAGTACCCACATATAAAAAAAACCCTGGTTGTATTATAGCATTGCGTTCCCGACGATATATCTATACTTCTATACTAATATTATAAAGAGGTAAAGTTTGTGTGTTTGTATATTTGTTAAATTGTAAGGGGTAATCTCGGGATCTACTGAACCGATTTTAAAAATTCTTTCACCAATAGAAAGCCACATTATCCGTGAATGTCATAGGCTGAATATCATCACGCTACTGCCCAAGGCAGCGGAGCAATAATCATAAATGTGAACAATTCCGGTAGATTCCCATACACTTTAGGAAAATGATAAATTATGAGAATATTATGTGAGTTAAAAAGGGTGCATAGGGGTACGAAATACGCCACGGGCGAAGCCGGGGTGGGTCAGCTAGTTTATATAGAAAAGGTACGTTAGATATCGCATTAACGAGCGGAATTGTTGCGAACGATTTTAGTGAATTGTGACTTTTACATGTTAAGTTCGACATCTGAGATAATAATCTCTATAGGTTTTGACAATTACTTGTGAAGAATATTTTATCTTATCGTAAAAAATACTAATTATGTCACAAATGAAATCTGTTAGGGTTCGTGCTGATTGATATTACGGGACATACCTACCTACTAACATTTGCGGCGAGCATTTAGTTACATGTGCTATCACAAATCAATGTAAATAAGGAATCCTTAAGCATTTCCAAAGGGTCCTGTCCTTAGTCCTTACCTTACCTTATTCAGGATCCTGTAGCCCATACAAATCTGATGCTGCTGTCGTTCTATCTCCCGAGTATACAAACAAATACCAAGCGTTAGTTGATGGTTCAAGAACTTATTATGACAAACATTTTACACCATATTTAGGCTACATGATTAGTGCATTCTTTACGTTGAGTACCTATCCACCTACTTGCGATACTAAGCATGGTCCGATATATATAAATACCTACATATTCACGTAAAACACGGCTGTGTTCATCTCGGTCCCATTCTGTCAATAGAGTTGCAGTTTTGAGAATTTTATACCGGTGTTCACTTATCATCCTTTGTTCCAGCTGCATGCATACGGTTTGGTCTGTCTTACAATGGCATTGAGAGGAAGGGTGACTTGTCAATATCCAGATGGGACGGATGCAACAACATCAAGCTTCTGCGGTTCGAGAGCGCCACAAAGTTCCAACATTACATTGACAGCTTCAACTGCAACACCAACCACTTCGCCGCCGAATACGTCTACAAACGTCTCCGGTTCTTAGGTAACCGTAATCTTAGTCAATTAATTACGTTAATGTTTCTGGCGGTCTGGCATGGCACACAGTCCGGTTACTACATCACATTCTTAAACGAATTCTTAATTATAGTAATGGAAAAAGATATAGAAACTATGCTAAGCAGAACAACTTTTTATGAGAAGATGTGGTCTCATAATGCTGTTAGGTATGTTATTTATATTATACTTAAAACATATACAATAGTGTTTATGGGGTGGAGCCTGGTGCCGTTTGACCTCAAGGGCTTCTCCAAATGGTGGACAGTATATTCAAGTTTATACCTATCAGGATTTTTACTGTTTGCCCCATGGTCTTTTGTTTATAAGCCTTTGGTGCTTATGGGGTTGAAAGCCGTTGGGGTTATGCGTCCCAAGACACAATAATTAGTTAAGGCCACATAATAGTTTAGAAACTCGTATATACTCCGTAAAGTATGATCTCTGTGACATTATGTCAAACTATGATTTCTAGGGCTGAAAAGTGACAAAGTAATAAATTAATTTTCGATGCAATTATTTTGGGTTTAATTTAATAATTAAAAGCGTTACTAAATTAAACAAATATTTTAACGTGAAATCTGGTAACAGGCCCTTGAGACGATGCGGCGTGTCTTCTCCTAGGACATTGATGGATGGAGTTTTGGATTTTATTTACTCACTATTATTTTGCATCAAGTGATATTAAAATACCTATACAATAAGTTAATAATTATATGATAAATTAATTTTAAATTAAATTTTAGTCCAAATATAGCTATACGTTGAGCGTTTTGCCTTATGACGTGTTTAAAAATAACCCATTATAATGTAATGAAGTTTTGACATAACTAAGAAAATTTTTGTCTGGTAAATAATTTGTCAAATGAGTAGTTTGTTTGACAATAGTTTGTCAAATGATAAAATCAAGTATAATTTTGTCAAACGTTGTTTTATAAATTAAAATTGGTCATTTGTTTTTGTCAAATGATTGGGCACCCTGTGAGCACTGTTGAAGAATTAAAGAAGATAGAACGACTTGACATTGGCGTCTCGCCATTAACAATATTTTATCGTATTTTATATATTTTATAAACATTTATTATATTGTACTTGACATTGGCGAAATTGCGGTGATTATGCTGCTGTAGCCATTAATAAAAAGAAGAAGAAAAATTCAAGACTTCATAGGTGTTATTTTACTGACAGCTGTCATAGAGATCATGCTATACTTTATGGAGTATAATGTATTTTATATTATTATTATTTTTTAATTAATTTTTAATCTAATATTTTAGTGAGTACAATTTGCTGAGAACTAAATTGTTCTTGTTACTATTACGCTTGCTTCTTCTAGATAGTATTAGAGGAATCGCAGTGTGTGTAATGTTGTGGAATATCGATTTAGCAACTAGATTAACCTGTTATCTAAATAAAATAAAAAGTTTTATATAGGAAGATCCCCAAACAGTGTCAACCTAAAATGTGCCTCAGTTGAACTATAAAAGGCCCGTTTTAACATTTGTTTTGTGGCGTAACTAGTGACGTAATTATACGATTCGGTACTCGATACTCACGATGAATCGAATCCAGTTTACATGAGAGTTTAATCGATTTCAGTATGTATTTAAAGTGCATTGGATTAAAGTTCTAATTAGAAAAATTACCTTTGATTTTGTAGGCATTTTGAAGTGATACAATATTATGAAGGGTCAATTTACTTATATTTAATATTTTTGTTACAATAACATTCACTCAATCACAAAAACAACAAGTATAATGAAATCAGTCTTCAGAATCTAAACACTAGTATTTGAATAAATAAAATTAAAAGTGCGCGTCTGGCTTGAAAGAACATAATCTTGCTCGATATTTTTTCCTTAAATGAATAGTCTGCGGACAGCGTGAAAAAATGGTTATGCACAGCTTCACTTAGCCGAATAGGCGGTACAAAATGTTTGAACCTTTAGAACATTTTAATTTGTAAAAAATTGAGAACTTCATGGGCGCGAACTGTCAAAACGGGCCTTTTATTTTGTGATAACTATAGTAAAATGTGTTTTTTCTTAACCAGTTAAGAAAAAACAGTTATGAAAGTGGCCGAAACCGTAAAAGCTTCCTCATTTCAAACCAGAAATGAAGGAAAACCAGGATTAACAGGCAATTAGTTCCTGGTTATTTTCCTAATTCACATTTAAATTATGCATTAGCGGCCCAGGACCCGGCTTCGCCTGGGTATAAATTCTTGAAAAAATCCTATAACCCGATTGGAGCAACACTCACCGGGCTTTTAATATTGAATTTCATACTTCTTACTTTAACTCTTAAGCAATTTCCATATAACAGACTTTTCGTCTCTACCCTTATTTGCCCCCTTAGGGGTGTAATTTTGAAAAACATTCATTTATTTCTAATCAGAAGCAAGTGTATAAAATTTGATGGGTTCAGCTTTGAAAATGGCTGACTTTCCATACAACCAGTCTTCGCCTATTTTACCACTTTAGTAGTGAAATTTAAAAAACGCTGAGACATGTGTACATTTATTTTTAAACATAAATCGTTATGTAAATATTCATGCTTCTATCTTGAAAACAGACGAACTTCCTATGTAAATGTAAATTTAAAAAGAGGAATTCATTTTGTATGTGTATAACATTATATAATCATCTGCCAGAATGTTTAAAAGAACTTGAAGGAGCTCCATTCCGCAGGAAACTGTACGGAATCCTAAGCGAAAAGGGTTACTATGGGATAGATGAATATTTAAAAGACAAAATAACTATTGAAAATGAATAATTTCTAAATTTAATTTAATGTTTTTATTTTAATTGAATCCTCATGACTGACTCTTTCGCTTTTAGCTTTTGACTTGATCTGTGTTTTAGTGACATTTATTTTATCACGACTGTATGGAGTCCTCAAAATATTATATAAGATACTTATTACTATTACTATCGACTATTCTATTTGTAACATATTGAGTAATCGATTGGCCGAAGCCCCTAAGGGTGTTATTTCTAATTATTTATTATTTGCACATTAATTTTAATATTGTCAAGTAAGCATGTTATATGTATTTCAACGCCACACGGCAGAATATGACGTTCCTATATCTATGTCTCACAAAATCTAATGTATACCATATTCCATGAAATAAAGTTTAAAGTTTGAAGAAACTTTCACCCCCTGGGGGGTAAAATATGCTAGAAATAAAAACTAGAAGTACACAGTTTAAACTAAAATTTACCTCTGATATATTTGATTTTCAGATAAAACTAGTTGTCATATCGAGCTGTATTTACAACTAGCACTAGATAAATTAATTAGTATCGGAAACAAGATATAGTTTTGAATATATTTATTGAACCCTTCATGTTAGGTCACAAGTAACCCGGAGGTCTCTACGAGACTTCCGCCAAATCCTTCTAACCTATATCTATGCGAGTCGGGACGCGCAGTGTCCACGAGCTCACTTCGCTCGCTCCCGCGGTACGTGCTTATCGGAATAAAAACAAAGCTGTTAACTAGGTTTTTCTAGTTATAACAAAGGCATTACGTCGACATCTTTTGCTAACGAAAAACGGGTTAAAACAGTAGTAACATATACATATACCTGATAGATGATTGATTGATGATAATATAGTTGCCGAGTAGGTATACATATTACTGAAAAAAATTAACAAAATTCCGAATTATAATTTTTCATAATGCACATTCGATTAATTTTTCGAAACTTCTTAATTGGTGTTGGTTGTTAATAAACTTAGTGAATTGCTTTTGCACGTAGGTTATGTAAGTTAAATGTTGCCATTGCCGAAACAAAATGCTGTTCAAAAGGTGTATCTCTTCTTTATCTAACTAAAGTAAGTATATTGAAGTAAGATACATGCTAGTAAACCTGGTACCAGTGAAATATGAATATTTCTGATTTAATTAGAACTTAGCTCCTTTTTCACTGAAATTAGTATGGCGTATGTATATGTTGTGATTTTTGGTACTTATATTTGTGTTGTATTATTGTTAGAAATCAAGTTGTTAAAATAATACATACGTGAGTACATACAGTTACATCTTTTGCCTATCAGAGTAGACAGAGAAGAAACATTTTAAGAATTTGGGATTTCCTTTTTCTGTATCAATCATGTCATCATTAAAGTTAGTGCAACTAATTATTCAATAAAAATGCAGTGACGTGGCAATCGTCTGTAATAATTATGTCAGGCAATCGCTCATAAAATTCGACTTAAGTACTACTATTCGTGACATCAGTAAGTGTGCGTCCGGAGTGGCAACGTTCAGCGCAGCGTAGAGCGTGTGAAACCAATGACTGATACTCGCGGTTAGTACAGGCAAAAAAGTCGTAAAAAGATCGTACTATCGATAATTCCTCAAATTCATTCATTCTCAAAATTCGTTACTATATAGCGGTACTCTCGAAAGGTACTATAATATAGGAGCATTTTTTGCAAGCCAATGAGTTCTATACATGATTAGGAACTTTGATTTTTTAGACTATTTGAGGAATTATCGATACTCCGAATTATTTTTCAATAAAGATACATTACCTACAGTCATCTACCTGCCCTTGTCCCAATTATTTGGGGTCGGCGCAACATGTATTTTTCCTCCATTCATTCCTGTCAGATGTCATCTCTTCGGTTACCCCCTTCCTTGCCATATCCTCTTTCACGCACTCCATCCATCTTTTCTTAGGCCTACCTCTACCCTTAAAGCCCTCCACATTCATACTTAGAACCTTTTTAACAACATTGCTTTCATCTCTTCTCATAACATGTCCATACCACGACAATCGCTCGCTTCTCAATTTTTCATTTATTGGTGCAACTTTCAAACTTCCTCTAATGTACTCATTCCTTATTCTGTCCATTCTTGTCACACCACACATCCATCTTAACATTCGCATCTCCGCTACATGTAGTTGTCTTTCTTCCTTCACTTTCAAAGCCAAGCATGACCTACAGTACCTGCACCATATCCCCTGCCCACCAAATTCTCTTCACTATCAAAACGCTAGCGCTGTACGCTCGGCACTCCGGACGCAGCCTAATAGCTTTTCTTCATTATAATCCGAGCTAATAGAACTGCGTAGAGCCAATATTATTTACTAGTGGTTGTGGAATATAGCTCAATTGCGGCAACATTTTATAGTAGTAGTTAAGTATAAAAGGTACCTAACTAACCTACAAAGGTTACCTTTTATGAATTGTAATAGCATCTCTATTATTTTAGTTAGTGTGTTAGTGCAAAATGCACCTATGCCGTTGAAGGGTGGAGGTATTTATGCACAATTTTATATGACGTTTGTATATTTTGCCAATTTAACAGATAGTTTCTTTTGAAGTATCTAGTACATTTGTGCATAATATTTAATGTAAAGAAAACTTAAATATAAATTAAAGTGTCAGACTCTAGAGTATTCGTAAGGCTGAGCGCAGATTACAGATATAACAGTCTTAAGACAGTCTATTGCTCTACAGAAACACGGTCAGCAGCGCGATTGTGATGCCCTGGTGTTGCACACATCCATATATGACGGTGCCCGCTTCCCATCAGACTGTCTGCGACCTAAGTTGTATGAAAAAAGAGATAAGCATGAAAGTACGCACACTTCGAACAAAACAAAGCTGTCTAATACCTACAAGTCACGATACGATAAGTCTATCTTAAGACTGCACCCCGACTGTTCTGTCTGTAATGAAATATTACATCGATGATATTACAATTTAATCGTTTTCTATTGATACTCCATCGTATTACTGTGGGTTATACTTACCTAACTAAAATAATAAATGATTATGTTCATGTTTATTTATGTATGCAAACTATACTTACTGAATAAATGATTACTTACTTACCTAATTGCAGTAAAAAAAACTAATCACATTATAGGTATTACACTAATTAAACAAGATATTGTGCATTTTGTCCGTTTTCTATAGAATATTGTACCTACCCATGTACCTACACTAGTTTACAACTTATGAAGAGCATAAACTTAATTCAACTGTTTAGTAACAAAGGCTGTAATTAGGTATGGCCTTATTTTTGCAAATGTTAGTTAGTAATGCCAATTAAAATAGCCTCAGCGTTTACGCGTATATACAAATTTAATCAATAACAGAATAGTAAAGTCATGCGGACAAACAGATCTGAGTCCTCCTCCTATTGAGCATGGTAATAATATATTCTGCATGGTAATATAAAATATGCACAGGCATGGTAACTATAGTTAAATTTTTATCACTTAACATTTCGATTCACGCGCATCCTTGAAAGTGACGTATGAAAAATTTTTAAGTTAGGGAAAAGGCTTGACTAGAATAATAAATTGTATTAATATTAATGCTACAATTCTTAATAAATAGTATAAAACAAGATCAGATCAATGATTATTCAGACGACCTCAGCTTCGAATCGATATATTTACATAGGTACTTTTACCACACAGGTGAATTTAAGTGAATTACAGGTTTTTTTAGTAAGGTAAAATGGGCATGCCGCTTTTGGCGTTCATAAATTTATTGTTGTTTTTATTGATTGTTAAAAAAACCTAGGCGACTGTCACGTTTCAACATACTTCCAGTAGGTGAATATATATGTATATTTTAGGTATCCTGTATTATCTCCTGATCTGATTGCATGATTATTATAAGTACCATATATTTAGAGTAAGTGCGTCGATTATGGACCACCAAAAGGATTTTGTGAAATAAAACTCAGAATTTTATAGATTAATCAACATTATATATTTTGAACAGTTCGGTAGTTATTTGATATCAAAAAGGATTATTAAAACTCTTGAGAAACATGAAAATTTTAGAAAGAAGCAATATTTTCTAAATTAGGATGTTATCGTACATTTGCAAAAAGTGTATAAAATATGGACCACAATAAATTGGGTTCAAAATTATGAAAATAAAATGGACGTATTGCCTAAAATTTAATCAGTCAATTATTAAGACTAAACTGATCGTTGGTACACAATTCGCACGCATAGGATATCATTAGCCCATATCAGGGCCTCGATTCTGCTAAAGGCAAACCACTGCAATACCATTGACACTCTAAAAAATTCTATTTAATTGTACTTTACCGTTATACAGTTAAAGTCTAAAATCAAATGAAAAGAATTCATTTAACTTTTTCATTCGCTATACAAAATATCATTTGACTTTAGACTTTAACCTGATAACAATAAAGTCTACAATTGATTTTTAGAGTGATTACATTTTTTAGAGTGTCAGTGGTTTGTCTTTAGCAGAATCGAGGCCCTGATCTTTATCCCATGTTTTTTTTTTTTTTTTTTTTTTTAATTTATTTATTTACATTCACAACATACAGTTTTACTAATTAGAAAGCAAACCATAAGCTACTTGAGCTTGTCTGGAATGCTGTACCTTTCTTATACCTATACAATAATATTAATAGTACAGCGAACATTTGGCTTAGTTAAATAAAAAGGATATACTACTGATATTAGTCTGATATTATGAAGCAACCACATTCTGGTCTTACCTTTGATTGTAGAACTTGTAGAAGACATCCTAAAACATCAAATTGAAATATAAGTGACTCTTTGTAATATCAACCACTAATCCATAATATTCAAAACTCGCTTTTTGTAGAAATGAAGGTGGTCCATAATTGATGCACTTATACTTAATATACTTTGTATTAACAGCCTATGTATTATAATATAATTATAACATTATATAACGTTTATTGCGGTCATGCTAGTCATGACCGTAATAAACGTTCTTTCTATAATATTATTTAAATAAATAGGGATTAAATGTTTTTACAAATATATAGTACCTACCACATAATACTCTTTACATTATGTCATAAAATATAAAATAATAAAATGAAAGTGTCCCTAGGAATGTCTGTCCCTAACGTCGGCTAGCCCTTAATTTTAGATGGTATGCCAGTTTTCGAAAATATTTGAATGCAGATTTCTTTCTTTTTAAGAATGAAGGTTTGTTTACTTCAAGTTAAATTTCCTATCTCCAATATTTAGAGTACTTTTCCTCCCGGCAAAGTAAAAAATTCCACCACATTGTTTACGGGATTTTACTTGATCGGTAGGTCAAAAATAGCGTAAGTCACAAGTGTGTGACTTACGCTATTTTTGACCTACCGATGATAATTTGATCAAATGTAATCATGTTAGGAAATATATACTATACCAAGTCAACGGTTTACTATTGTTTGGTAAAAAACGTATGACAAATAATCATTTTAGAAACAACGTTTGAAAAATGTTCATTTGACTAAATACCTAATTCGTTTGTCAAATTGGTGTTTTTACAAAATGACAGAAGATAACTTACCTATTAGTAAAAAACAAACGCCTTTTGTATGTTTGTATGTGTACAAAAGGAGGTAGTTTGGATTAATTTTGAATTTTGGATTAATTATCAATTTGTATTAATTAGCAATAATTGCCTTAACTAAGTGAAATAAGTAGAATTCGGTTGTGGTCGCAGTTCCCACCTTACTTAACCTAGCCATTTTGAATCAGCCCCCTTGAACCGCTTGTTTAAGGGGGTGTAAATCACAAACGTATAAAATATATATAAAATGTATAACGTATATTAAAACTAAAAGACAAATCTACAGAAGTCAGCTATTTAAATCTATAGCAAGTACCTATTCTAGAATTATAAAAAGCAATAAAAGTGTAGGTACCTATTATGAAAATAAATGATTATGATTAAACAATTTATTTTATTATTTCATGCTTGAACCTAAAGTAGGTACTTTCTGTGTAAAAAATATCTTTGTATTAAAGTTAATTTTAATAAATAAAATAGGTACTTACCAAGCAATGTATTTTGTCAATGTTATTTAATGCTATAAGTACGTTGTTTTGCCAAAATAATCCAATATGAAATGAAGTTTTGACATAACAAAATTTTGTGTGGTAAATAATTGGCCAAATGAGTACCTACCTAGTTCGTTTAACAATAGCTTGTCAAATGATAAATTTATCAAGTATAATTTCGTCAAACGTTGTTTTATAAATGAAAATTTGTCATTTGTTTTCTTGTCAAATAATGATTGGACACGCAAGTCAACAACTTTGAGTTTGTATAATATAAACATATTATAATATATTGTATAAAAACTTTAATTAAAGAGAATTATCATTATAATGTAAGCTTATTGATTTGAACCCACAATTACTTACCCCCTTTATTGTAAGTCTACGGTTTCTTTATTTTATATAGAACTAGCTTTTGCCCGCGGCTCCGCCCGCGTGGATGTCGGTTATCGCGACCAAACATAGCCTATGTTCATTCTCGAGGTCTAATCTACTCCTATACCAAATTTCATCAAAATCGGTTCAGCGGTTCAGGCGTGAAAGCGTAACAGACAGACAGAGTTACTTTCACATTTATAATATTATAGTTTGGCCGCTGAGACTATGCGTTCCTGACACATGTCAATTCGTCATGACTATAATATGTACAATAAATAACTTGTACCTAGAACCGGTCTCTAAACCTGTTCCCAACTTACAATAACATAATAATAATCACAGTCAGCAATTGTGACAACGTGATTTCATTTTAATTTTAATTTTATTCTAATTTGGCTATCTATCCGCCCTATTTGTTTTTCCAATTTTTAATTTTTAATTTTGTTTCATTCTTATTTAATTTTATGTTATTATTAATTGTAATGATGGGTTATTACCTGAAATAATAAAAAAAAATCATATTCATTTCATTCATTATAAAAATATGATTCATTCTTTCTATTAGCTTGGGTAGGGGCTTATTACAAAATTACATATTATAAAATTATAACGTTCTATTTTATATTTTTCAACCAACAGATTATTATTATTAAGATTACTAAAATATGCGGTTACAATCGCCTTGTTATTTTGTCTCATCACTATGAAAGCGAACATTTGACATAACCTTGAAACAGCGCAGTTTGACGTGTATGACTTTTAAAAACTATTGATTTTATATTTTTAATTAATTAATTGTTAATCATTTTAGCCCAAAATTAATCTGTGTATTGTAAATTGGCACAGTAATTAAATTTTTAATGTTATCACTCGTTAATAAGGTCAATAAACGATATTTAAAATTTTGCCGTAAATTATACACCAGTTCAAAGTTACATCGCCCGTTCGCTCACAACCTGTCAGGAACGCATTCTTTCAGCGATTCTATAATAGTATGGATAGAGTCTATTCTATTATAAGGATTCAGTAGGTACCTAATGTGGCAACATTGGTAGGTACTACTACTACATGTCAACAGAACTGTCAACCAACAATATGACGGTTGTTTATATTTGTTTCGGTTTTTAACATATTTAAAGATAATTATAAGTATAAACTCAAAAAATGGTGCAAAATTGTACCTATAGTGCGCGGTTGCGGTAGTACGGGGCGTCCGCGTCAAGGAGGTGATATAAAATTCCACGCGTACGTGTTTATACTTGTTTAAATAGTGATTTCTTGCTTATAAAGTTACCATACCTACTTAGAAAGAGAAGTTAGCCCACACAGCAAGATAGTAATATACAGTTTGTGCTTCAAGTAGGTATTCGAAGTCTGGCCTCCATGTTTATCTATAGCTTCATGGTACAACCCTAGCGCATTCTTACGAAAAAGCTGAGATCGCACTTTGTCAGCGCCGAACGCGCCGCAATTTAGAATTCATATGCAATAATATTATGAAACCTCGCACACTTCATCCGCACCGTATGCGCAACATTTCGTAAAATGCGGTAGGCATCATATTTTGAACAAAGGATACTGATGACGTCATTTTAGCGGCGCGTGATGGTGTAGCCGCATGCATGCTCAGTGTTGCCATATATACGGATTTCTCCGTATCTATTCGCTGGGTGCGCGACGGCAGCGCCAACTAGCGGATGAACTTTAGGCGGACTCTGAAGTGTTAAATGGCGAGTTGTCATTACGAATAGTAAAATAAACAAAGAAATATTTTCAATGAAACGTCGTATTTAAAATCGTTTATTGTAAAACTAAAAACATGTAAATGTATAGCGTCTATAGTAACGTTGGCCTTTTTTATTTGCCGTGTAAACTGGCACAATTCAACCAATTCTTTTGACCTGACCGCTATGACGCGTCATAGCGGCCAGGTCTCAACTTATAGCGCACGTATAGTAGATGTATGTAATACTATGTGGTCGCGACAGAAAAATATAGGTAGTCTATTAGTCGTAGGTATACCTACCTTGACGGCTGTTATCCATTTCATTCGTTGTTCTTGTTTCCAACGTGCTTGTGGAAATTTGTAGAATTTACAAGCACTGTTTACGCCAGTGTTTTTACAGTTATCAACACAGCAGGTATCGTGACCCATATTTCTTTATTTTTAACGAAATACAATAAACAACAACACTCCACTATGTATACGCAAGGATGACATCCGCCGCGAGTTCCTTTTTTAGCCACGGCGGGCGCTGCGATCGATTCGTCTGTCCCTACTCCCCGCATTGCGCCCAGCGAATACGGAAATTTAATGTTCACACCGGACAATACATGCAACCTAATTTTATTCCTAAGAAAATGATTTTAAATAAAACGGAACTTTAAAATTTATTTGATCTTTCATAAACTTTCAGCCAAAGCCACTATGACCCGTTTATCTGCCAAAGCCACTATGACCCGAACTTCATAATGGCCATCGTTCTTACCTGTATTGGGAGCATGCGCTGACAAACTTTCAGCTTTTATAACATAACGAAGGTCTGGGGTTCACGGGCTCTTAGTCCATTAGTCGCGGCACGATAGGAGATGGCCGGTTTGACGTTTGTCCGCTCATGATGTTTCGTATTAATTATTGTTACATTTAAAGGAGCAAATTGCTGTTCTTTCTTGTCAATAATAGTCATAAAATCGAATGTATAATTTTAGGACACAAGGAGCTTCTAGTAGGAGACTATCCCGCAAAATACGGAGGGTTGGTCACCTTACGAACTTTTGGTAAACTGTTGCTCCTTTATTAAAATGGCTGTCACCCACAATCTAAGAAGCGAATATGTGTCATTTTTTTTTACTAACTTCTATAAATATTACTCAATTAATAATAATTGATAATGTACGGTGTTCTGTGAATTTTCATAAAGCTCAACTAGAATCAAAACGAAGCTCCGAAGAACTCGGCTTTTGCGTAAATTTTACTTTGACAGGTTTGGATTGGGAAATTTTAACGTATCATGGCAATTTTAGGCAGTGTGAGAGAGAGATACTCAATCGCCGAAATTCAAAAAAACCTGGGGACAACCGCTGAAAGCAAATGAAACGTCCAGCTAAGAACAAGGAAATTTCTAATGTTCTTGGTTGCCAAATTACGTACTGAATCCTTAGAAAATGGGAATGTAATTCACTGATTCCTGATTAAAGCAGTAGTGCCACGGGTAATGGAGGGATTCGACAACCCAATCATGATTTTTCAATTTCCACATTAATAATCGTAGTCGAACTATACACATGTAGGTATTTGACTCAAGCTGTTCTTCCCAGTTTGGCCTCCATGTTTATCTATAGCTTCATGGGCTCTGCGCTAGTCGCGATGAACCTAGAACAGTAGAACCGGAGAAATGATCAATAACGACTGAAATCCGCGCGGGCGGATCTGCGGGCTTCAGCTGTCTTATTATTAACTAGCTTCCGCCCGCGGCTTCGCCTCGCCAAGTCGGTATCGCCACCAGCTCTTTAATAAAACGACTCTACACCTGACTCACCACTCCACTCTACAGCTCTTCACTCCACTCTCCACTTCACTGGTCTCCACTCGTCTAACCAAAACCTTTCTAATAAAACAAATGTTTATCCGCACCGCATGCACGAACTTAAATACAAGCTATCAAAGACGATGTCGACGACGTTGATGTCTACACTATATAATATTGGTTATAACCAAGAACATTAGAAATTTCCTTGGTATATAGTCGCTGGCTACGATAGTATAGACACAACGCTCTACGGACACAAAATAAGCTTAACATAACTATATAGCTTAAGATCTATATGCTCGATGGTCGTAGCAGTAGGTAGGTATATTACTTATCGCAAAAAAGAATGAAATAAATAGATTTTTTTTCGAGATTACAAAGGTAGTCTTGGGCAGTAGCTTGTAATGGAATCTATACCTATAATACTTACTTATAATAAACTGGCAAAATGTGGGTGCTAGCACCTCTGTCTACCCCTTCGGGAATATAGGCGTGAGTTTACGTTTATCTATAAGTACTTATAATAAATCTGCAGAATTGAAAATTCTGTATATTGAAAATATCAAAAAAATAAATGACAAGGGGGACTACCGGTTCGATTACGATGAAACTTAGTACTATAATTTATTCTTTAATATCCTGGGCACCACACTGGGTACCTAATTTTTATCCTTATATAAAACAAACTTAATTTTGCGGTTCGATCCCTAGACCTGATTACTGCACTAACCGCAAATAAGTTAGTCGTAGGTTACGTCACCCGCAGTGGAGTTCACTAGACGTTGCTGCCCGCGGCCAATTCGGTCGGGGTGGGAGTGACCCTCTAGAAGGCTGCTCCTGGGCTCCCCACGTGTCCCTCTGACTAGCAGATTGCACAGGGCGTCCTTTCGGGGGATCAAGGGGCCCATCTTAAAACCGTAGATGGCCCAGAGTCAACGGGGGAGCGCTGGATATACTTACTCTACGCAATCTTACAAACTGAAGACTTGAGACGGCCGGCGCGGCGTGCGGTTTTTATGAAGTCCGAGTCAGACTTGACTACTCCTGATGACTGATGGGGGTGGTATCCGAAGTAACTTCCGCACGAAAAAAGCAATTTGAAACGGAATTCGAAATCGGGTGGAGCCGCGGGCAACACCTAGTAAGTACTTAATAAAATTTGTTAATTTGTTCACATACTCTTTGGTTCCACTGTAGTCGGTTGGCAGTCAAATATTCAGTACGATCTGCGGATGCTAGACGATGATGGAAAGCATTCAGGGTCGGAGGCGTTACCCTCGTGGGAACCAGCATTTGCGACCAATCCCCTTCTATGATTATATTGATCGTGCGACGCCCAAAGCCTCGCTTGTTTAGGAGCGAAGGCTATGCTGCGTGTTTGAACCCCTATATCGAAATAATATTGTGACTTGGTGCAGTCATTATAAACGCTTCTATTCCTATAATAGTCAAAGGTGCAGGTGGGGACTTTATTCAAAGTATTAATTTACATGAATTTTCTTCATAAGTAATCTATAATATCAATTTGATGTCATTTCATTGTCATTCACTGGGTGACCTACATAAGGGACGGTACCGGTACCTAGGTACGTGGTAAACAAGTCGTCATCAAAGAGAATGATGAACTCTTACACACGCAATATTCTGTAGAAAAGTGTCTGAGAAAGTTTTGGAAGATACTTTCTACTCTGCCTGCTACCTGTCGAGGTAATTAATACATGTATTGTAGGTAGGTGCCAAGTAGTTAGATAATACTTAATATGCAGGAATAATAAGTAGGTATCTAAGTATTATTTTATTAAGGACAGCTTCCAACAGTCTTTAGTTGTAGCGATGATTATTTGTCTTCACCGCTCACTCTTTTAGTAAAAAAAATATACTATCTATCTATTACTTATATTGCAAAACCTTTCAAATACAAATTTTTGTACGCATGAATACCTACCTATGTAAATTTTCTTAGGTGTGGGTGTTCCTAGGTAAGTATATAATTATAGGTAGGTACACTCATGTACTTATTAACAAAAAAACTTCAAGTAGGTACCTGCCTAGGTCCTTTCTTTGCTCTGCAATCCGATGATAATCTAGGTAGGTACATACCTACTTACTATAGTATTCATTTACACAGTAGGTGATTATGATAGGTCATAATAAGTATAATAGTTATTTTTTTACTTTTTAAAGGCTTTTATTGTTCTTTTTTTTGTGAGTCGGGGCTTTTTTAAATTTTTAATTTAATTTTTTTACTTTCCTTGAATACCAATAGAGCGGGTTTCGCTAGCAGACCGTCGCGTCGGACGAGTCCAATATAACCGCCTCCGTGGGGCGGCGGGGAATGCCGATCAAAAAAGGGTTACCTTGTTACAAATTCTGTGACTATTTATTGATTAGGTAGGTACCTATATGATAATTAAATTTTTATTGTGTGTGTGATAAGTGCAAGCGAATACCTAGTCAGTAGGTACTCATTCTACTATTTGTAGAAATGATTCTTCGAACACATTTGAAATAGTAGGTTCATTACTCTAAACTCTATTTATTCTGTGTTATAAATCTCAAGTTTCAATTTAATTGCTATAAATTAGGTAGATATATTAAAGTTGTAATGAAAGAGCTTAGATGACATTTGTTATTTATTTGAATAGTTGTTTTATTGCAACTGCTAGCTAAATACCTACTCAAATCCTTCTTTATTATCACGTAGCCGTAGGTAGGTGCCAACAGAAAATAGTTAATCAGTTTTCACTCGCTGGCGGCAAGCACAAAGCTTCCCCTCTGGGAAAACAAGCACCTGGTTTATGCGAACGCCGCATTCCGTCTGCGGTTCTCATATTAGCAATTCTAAGTATTACGAAAGCGCAAATTTTATAAAATTGACAGTACCTAACGTTCTTTGTACTAATTACAGATAAGTAGGTAGGTATATAGGTATATTCCGTTCGTGTAATTAAAGATTATAGAGAAGTATATTTATTATTATTAACCAGTTGCTGCGCGCGCAAGCCACATGATCCTGTTCCCGGAATAAACTACTTACCTAAACTAAGTTTATAATAACAAGATACCTATTTTCATATTTCCCTCGCGCACTAACAACGCGAAATGATGCCACGAGTACAACGTGATATATCCGGGTCTCAATCCGGGTATAGTCTCCGTTTTTGCGTGAAAGAGTGATAAACATCCACAACACGCCCACACATATTTCATCCATCATTACATACTTTATAGTAGAATTTATCAATTTATGTTGTTTACATTATACTTATAATAAATCTATATCTATACTTATAATAAATCTGTAGAAGTGAGAGTTCTGTACACAGAAAATATCAAAAAAATAAATGGCAGGGGGTGTTACCTACTAGACCGACCGACCGAAATTTTTTTTTATCTGTCTGTTTGGCATCACGCAAAACCTACCGGTTCGATTACGATGAAACTTGGTATGATTATTCTTTAATATCCTGGGCACCACACTGGGTACTTTTATCCCGGAAAAGTACCTACATACAATAAAAAACAAACTTAATTTTGCGGTTCGATCCCTTGATCCGGTTAGTGTACCAATCGCAAATAATAAGTTTGTCGTAGGTTACGTCACCCGCAGTGGAGTTCTCTAGACGCTGCTGCCTGCGGCCAATCCGGCCGATGTGGGTGTGGCCCTCTAGAGGACTGCTCCGAAGCTCCCCACGTGTCCCTCTGACTAGCAGAGGGCACAGTGGGGAGCGAGCGAGGGGCGAGCTGATTGTCCACGCGCCGATGGTTGGGTGGTTGGGTGACAGGACCGACGTGCGGCTTTTATGAGGTCCGAGTCAGGCTTAACTATTCCTGATGGCTGTTGGGGGTGATATCCGAAGGAACTTCCGCATGAAAAAAGGAATTTGAAACGAAATTCGACATCCACGCGGGCGGAGCCACGGGCAACAGATAGTAGATTCTATTTGCCTATTGTTGATTATAATTTTCGCATGTAGAAAATGAGATTTTCGGTCTTTGGTAAAAGTAATAAAATTATTTATAATAATAAAATTTATTGCGTAATTTATATTAAGTAATAAAAACAGATATTTTGTGATGGTAGGTAAGTAAGTACCTACTTAAATAGTTAAATTTTCTAGGGTAAATTGGGTAAATATCTTATGTTATGTATGTACTTATCTAAAATTTATTTATAATAATTGAGAATAAAATAGGGTACATTAACTTGACTAGTACCTACCTACCTCTCAGTATACCTATTGAATCGATGATTTAAGTGCTACCAAACTTCCTTCTTTATTTTATTTATTATATTAATATGGGTATATGGGTAGGTACGACCAAGTAAAAACAGTAACGAATTAACCACGAACTCTGACCCGTTATTGTGTTCATAATATAATTTGTATGTTTATGTGTTAACCTCCGGAACTAAGGCACCTGTTTAAAAATTCTCTCACTATTTGGAAAGTAAATATTCCAAATGAACACAAGTTAAAGGTATATTTAGGCATACATTAAAGTACTCGTATAAAGTAGCTAATAGTGAAGCTTGTAAGGGCAGAATCAGATATCAAGTTGTTGTCTGATTGAGATTGAGACAGGCGCCCGCTGTTTGAATAGTAACTTAAAGTTACATAAAGGAAAGTACCTGTCATTGAATTGTTCGTCATTGAAAACTTTTTCCCATAAGATTACTCGTACTCATACTCATTGAAAGAGTGAGCTCTTTCATTAAAGCTTTCGCTTCACAGCGATGTTCCTTGACCGAAACGAATTGCGTGCCTTAATTAGAACCTGAGATATTTAGAAAAACTGCTAAGTATAACAATATAATTATAACAATAAGAATAAGAATTACTACAGTAGCGGCACGATATAATGGCCGGTTTGACACATTACAAAAGTGATGTGAAATGTCAATTTACTCTCGATAAAAATATAATCAAATCTATAAGTTTTTATTGCAAGCAGTACTTACCTGATTCAAAAACTTTAGTAAAAAAATATAAATTTTTACCTACTAAATACATTTGAACGAACTGAATATTGGAATTAGGAATGAAAATGAGTATATATTAATCCAGCTTCCTTCAGTGTTTGAACTAACTTTTTTTTTGTTGGATACTCCTTCCGTTAATAGTTGCTACACACATGTCTTCGACTGGTTTTGCTCGTTTTTTTCTGTTTTAATGTGTGAAGTTTATTTTCTTCTGTGCCAGTCTCGCCAAATTTTTCTTTAGTTCGTCTAACAGTTATAGGTAAAATTGACCTTCCATTTTGAAATTCACGATCGAAATGTTACGAAGGCGTATCTATATCGAACACACATGCCTGACCGTACGTTCGGCCATATCGACGAAATCCACAACAAAAGGCGTAAACAGAGTAAGTTGAGGGCCACCATTATAATTATCACTGTGAGTGTATGTAATGGGGACCCCTTCCTGAGACTTTACCATCAGGCGAGATTTACCATTTAGCTTACCATCAGGCGAGGAGGTCTAAACTATATCGCAATCGCAGTGCACTCCTAGTTTGTGCTTTTCGAAGCAACGTCAAGTCGAAAATGCTTTGTTTTGAAGTAAGTTTGCCGGAGGTATTATTGGGCTTGCCAGTGGTCCTAGTGTCGATTATATAGATTTTATTTAAAAAAATTGAATTCCGAAAAACAAATACCGAGTTGTGTGAAATAAGTACACCAATACTCGTAGGTATTATAAAAATAAAAAATAAATGATCGTGGGACACTAATATACATTATATAATTCAGAAATAAATATTGTGTCCTAAAATTATACCTACATTCGATAAAATTTTATGACTTACTGTACGTCACTATTGACAATAAAGAACAGCAATTTGCTCTTTCAAAATGTCACAATAATTAGTACGAAACTTCATGAGCGGACAAACGTCAAACCGGCCATCATATCGTGCTGCTACTGTAATTAGCTATACAGGAAGAAATTGTGTTTGACTCTAAATCGAGAATGGCAAAAAAGGAGTTATTAAATGATTCTTAATTAATCTAATCTGTGCATCTAAATCTATATATTATATAAAAATGAATCCCTATTTACCTTGGTCACGGCATCACGCGTGAACGGCTGTACCGATTTCACTAATTCTTTTTTTATTGTGTTTGCTATTGTCAGGAGAAGGTTCTTATGAAAGAAAAAGTTACGAAAGTTGCGCGGGACATTAGAAAATGTAAGAAAACTTAACGAACATTATATTTACTTTTCTAATTAAACCTGCTTAGTGCTTTTGAGAGTAACACTTTTCTAATGTAATCTCATGGCGTACAGATACCGGCACGTAAATTGGCCGGACGCGTCATATATGCGCAAAGGTCGATTTTAAGGTCCCCTTTGAGGTATGAGCGGGTCGCGGGAGACGCGGTTGCGCCGTCGCGGACATATGATTGGTCCGTCCCTTGACGGACCAATCAGATGTCTCCGAGAGACGTCTTCTAGCGAATCAACGTTCCGTTCGTTCGTACTTTTAATGATTTGATTGGCTCAAAGTGCACGATGCGCGAACCTACCCAACCCCAAGCCTGGCCAAGTTAAGTGCCTGTATCTGTACTTAACTGTCATATCAGTTGTTTCAATATTTAGCTGTCAAAAGTTCAGTTTAGTACAAGAACATTAGAAATTTCCTTATAGACAGAGAATAGTATGGAGTTTTGGTAGTTTAGGTTGTTGGTTATCAATGGGAGTTTCAATGGACCAATTTGAACTCGCTTTTCGTTGTTAGCACATTAAGACAGGACAACGCGTCGGGTCAGCTAGTCGTAGATATAAATAAAACCACTGGAACCATCAGTGAACCAATTTGTTATAGACTTCATAAACATCTATACTTATAATAAAACTGTAGAGAGGTCAATTCTGTACATTGAATATATTTACAAAATAACTATTGGGGGATGATTGGTGATCGATACTAATGCAAAAAATGCAATCAGTAAATTTTTTGTCTTTCTGTCTGTTTGTCTGTATGTGCACGCATAAATCAAAAACTACTGGAGGGATTTTGATCAAACTTGGTACGATTATAGTTCATAGTTCTGGGCAACATATAGGCTACTTTTTATACAAGCCGTACCTACGATACCCGTGGCTTGGATAATAAATATTCTGTGACGTACCATCTGGATGCTATTCTACCTACTATACAATATGAGAATATGATCAGATGGTAATAATTGACAAAATTATAATTTATAATAATTAATTGATATAACGTAAACACTATCATTGTGTTCGCAGAGTTGAGATCAGCAATCCAGGCTTAGTAAACTAACAGTATCTTATCTGAGCTCTTCCTTTTCAATGATACCGTTCAATGTAGTGAAAAGTCTTGGGTCTTCTGGCATCCAGATCTTTGCGTGAAGAGTTGAGCCTGGCGGTTTCTCCCCACGCCTTGACCATGATAGCGAATGCGCCTGAAAGTTGCTTCCTGAAAACATGATTATTATAAATATCCTCGTTCATTGACATAAAAAACCCTAGTTGAGGGTGTTGAAGTTGCAATCGGGTATAGTCTTGAACGTGGTGGAATAGCACCCGTAATTTGGGATTAGGATGGGAATCGCACCCGCAATTTCTGTTGTGTTAGTCGAACGCTCTACCGCAAGCATCATTCCGATTTGAAAAGTTCATAATTCAATTTAAAGTCGCTTCCAATAAATGCTAGCATGTGTAATAAAATAAATTAATAGGCATAGAGTGCTAATCGCGGTCGAATTTATCATAATGGACGGTGACTATAGTATCTATCTCTATAATCGTGTGGAACCCCCAACCACTCAAGTTGAGGTTTATTTATCTATAATTATTTTTGTGAGAGCATCGCGGGGGCTAACTAAACTCCGAATTTTGCGAATGTACAAAGGCGGGAGGCCCCGTGTTGTTTGAGGGACGACGTTGAAGGGTGAACACGTGCGCGCTGTTAGGGCCTCTTAGCCCCCTCGATACACCCTGACAGGGTTGACCTGTACGTATACATTTTTTATTGTGTTGCGTTTACGATAACAAATTCATTGATAATATTGTAACTATTGATAATGGCGGGGAAAAACGAAATTAACCAATAAAGTTTAAAGGGTGACATTTCCCTTGACACTACTGCGTGACACAACTAGTAGTGTCATGGGAGATTTCTATTTCCCGTGACACTACCAGTTGTGCCATGGGGTAAACCTGCATTTCCCGTGACACTACTCTTTTGCAAATAGTGCCACTGAAAATTTTATCTCCCTTGGCACTACTACGTTATCTATCCTTTTTAATAAATATGACTGCATAATAATATCGTAAACTACTTGGAATAATAATAATAATATTGTTCCGATAGTCGTATCGGTCCACGGATTGATTGCCAAGAGCCTCGACCAACATCTCAAGAGGCTCACGTTAGGCAGTTGGGTCAAGGGCTTGATGCAGAAGGCGGTACTCCTCGACACGGCACGTATTGTGCGGAGATTCCTCTCTCTGGAGCCCTAACCACCGGTGGCTTGGTCCCTGTACCCGACACCGGTGGGGTACTATTTTTTATATTTTTAAATGTATTGTTTTTTTATATATATAATATATTTAAAAATGTAATTCATATGTTTACAAAATAAATAAAGAGAATAATAATAACTAAAGTACAAACTTGTGGAATCAGAGGTACCGTACTACAGGTATGTGCCCGACCCAGTTCTCGAAAATGGGCATATCACGTTGTACTGGGATCGATCCATTATCACTGACAGGACTATTGTTGCCAATAAGCCTGATATAGTGATAGTGGATCGATCAGAAAGCCGTGCAATAATAGTTGATATCACTATCCCCCATGACGAAAATCTCGTGAAGGCAGAAAAAGAAAAACAAATAAAGTATTTGGACCTGGCCCATGAGATTGTCGACATGTGGGATGTTGATTCAGCTATTATTGTACCGATAGTCGTTTCAGTACACGGACTCATCGCCAAGAGCCTCGATCAACACCTTAAGAGGCTCTCACTAGGCAGCTGGCTCAAGGGCGTGATGCAAAAGGCGGTTTTGCTAAGCACGGCACGCATTGTGAGGAAGTTCCTCTCCCTGGAGCCCTAACCACCGGTGGCTTGGTCCCTGTACCCGACGCCGGTGGAGCACTATTTTTATATTTTTAAATGTATTGTTTTTTTTTTATGTATATAATATATTTAAAAATGTAATTAATATGTTTACGAATTAAATAAAGGAAATAATAATAATAATAATAATAGGTACAATTACATTACCTCGATTGTTACAACTCTTAAGAGGATTTCAAAAAACAAAGCTTATGACATCCAAGGACCAGAAAGGGCTAAAGCGAAACAAAATTTCAATCAATAATGATGATCACATCATGAATATTCTACTGCAATTCATTAATGGAGAATTGTCTGTGGGATATACTTTAGAAAAATTGCGGTAAATACAAAATCGCACTTTGTACCCTTTAATTTTGGCAAAAAGGACTTTTCAGTTTAATTTTGTTTCTATCACTAGAATTATTATACGAGGGATATATACCATGTTTTGATTTACATACGAGCTCCCTATATTTCGGCACCATTACAAGCGCCATGTTCATGGGTAACTGAAGTCTGCGGTTGGATGTTTATGAGTAGATATAACGATCTACCCTCTTTCTAACTCGTTTTTTACACCACTACCACAATCACTATTGTTATTGTGGTAGTGTTGCCGAACGTAAAAAACGATTAGTGTAAGTGACCATGTGAGTTTATAAACTTATAATTTTGTTTCTATTTATTTTAATTATTATTTCGTATCATTACTGCATGACTTATGTTTAAGTAAGGCAAAGCGAGGTTCCACCTCGCGAGCTAAACTTACGATTATAATATATATTGCATCTAGTTTCATTTTTAATTAAAACCTATTGGACGGTAGTGCCACGGGTAACTAAGTGGATCACGGGTAATTTTGTTGTATGCTTTCAATTAGCCAATCAGAGAAGTAGTGCCATGGGAAAGTAAAATTACCTATGACACTACTGGTAGTGTAAAGCAGTAGTGCCACGGGTAATGGAGGGAACTTTTGTATGTAGGTAGCTAGTATTCGATACAGACGTTTTCATGGTGTGTCTATATTCAACGGGAATAGTAGTTGTCCTATAGGCTTTAGGTCCTATAGGAACTATAGGTAATATGCCTATATATTTGGGCTATCGAATGGTAATAGAACTGGAATTTGTTCCGTATTATTTTCAGAATAAATGATGGTTGAAACCTCCAGCCAGCGGATTTTTTTTTATTACGAAGTTGATCACGCTGAAATGTAGTTAATTAGGGCTATGCTATGTGAACGCATAAAAACCAAAACAGACATGGGTTTCATTCATGAAATACAGAAAAAACACTTGACAAATACAGAAAATCTTGTAGGATTGTTGGCCGTAGAACGTGGGTGGGTGACTAGGTACCTACCTATATCTGCTATATTTCATGATAGGTTTCACCCATGTCTGTTTTGTCTTTTATGTGTTCACATAGCAAAGCCCTATATTACATTTCAGCGTGATCAACTTCGTAATAAAAAAATCCCGCTGGCTGGAGGTTTCGTTTCAACCATCATTTATTCTGAAAATAATACGGAACAAATTCCAATTCTACCATTCGATAGCCCAAATATACAGGCATATTACCTATAGGAACTTAGGTCTATAGGACAACTGTTCCCGTTGAATATAGGGGTTAGACCATTTTTCTTTGTTCTGTAATATAGACATGTTTTCATGTGGCCGAACTAATTAGGTTAATACATTAACTTCTCCGTAATTTCTACAACAGCACTTAGTTACTTGTTTAGGTAGGGTACTAAGCTATTCTGACGACTGCTGCACTGGGATTGCTGATACATAGATTGAACTTTGTGATATCTGGTTCATTTGCAAGGTAAGATCAATATGATGCCGACTGTACTTACATTAAATAACGTCTTTGTGTTCATATATTATTTATTGAAAATACAGAAAATAAATTTCCAGAAAAATTACAATCAATTTTAAATCAATTGTCCTCGATAGTTCTTGCCAGCATATTTTGCTAAGGCACCCAACTCCTCTTCTATTCTAAGAATCTGGTTATATTTATCGACATGCTCGCCGCGTACAGGACCGCCGCACTTCACTTGGCCAGCCGATAGGCCCACAACCAAGTCAGCCAGGAACAAATCCGCCGTGTCTCCCCATCTGTCGATACAAACTATGCCGCAACCTATTGATTTAGCTAATTTGTAATTATCTATCACCTCAGTCAACGTACCAGCCTGATTTAACCGTAAGCCTATCGCATTTGCAGCTCTTTTTTCAATAGCTAGCCCGACTCTACGTGTGCTAGTTTGCGTCAAGTCATTAGCCACCAATTGCGAAGTGGTGCGACCTGTTAGTGTTGACCAAGCAGCCCAATCGTCAAACTCAAATGGATCTTGTACAGAACATACTGGGAACTCTTTTATATTGTCCAAGTATATTTCTGCGAGTTTATCGGAAGACATGTATTCTTGTGGATTCGAGTTAAGATTTTTAAATTCTAAATCGTAAGCGCCATCTTTATATAAATCTGTTGCAGCAGCATTAATAGCAATTTCAGCTTTGCCAGCGTATCCAGATTGTTTAATCACGTCAGTAAGAAATAGAAGCGCATCTCTATGACTTTGAAAAGGAATAGAGAAACCACCAGTAGCATTCACGTACGTGCATTCTATATTATATTTGGATTTTATCTTATTTTCGATTGAACGGTATATTTCCGTACCGATTTTCATTGCTTCTGCAAAGGAATCCGCTCCAGTTGGCATGATCATATATTCTTGAAAAGGCAATTTGTTAGACGACATAGAACCTCCGGTTAAAACGGTAAGGTGAGGCACTGGGAGTATTATGGTGGTGACACCCGCCAGGTCTGAAATATGTCTATACAAAGGAACACCTTTCTTAGCAGCGCCAGCTTTGGCTATTACTAATGAGATAGCCATTATCGCATTAGCGCCAAGTCTAGACCGATTCTCTGTGGCATCCAATGAGATCATGAACTGATCGATTTCTCTTTGCATCGTAACCTCAAGATTTTGCTTGATTAGTTCAGGAGCGATGATAGTATTGATATTTTTTACGGCATTGGAAACACCCATCCCATGATAATCTGCACCGTTGTCTCTTAGCTCGTGAGCTTCTGCGATTTTTTTCTCATCACATGATGGTACCCCGACACGAAATAGACCTAGTTCAGTCACCATGTCGACTTCAATGGTTGGTGTGCCTAAGCTGTCAAATATTTGTCGGGCAAGCAAGAGCTTAATGGGCATCTTTGTAATTTAGATAAAAATCAAAAATTGTTATAAATAAAATACAAAAAATGTAGTGAAGAAATCACAATTGTTAAGAATGTGAGAAAATGTCAAAACGATGTTTATAATACTTTTCAAAACTAGAACGATCATTGAATTTTTAGGATTAATAGGTACATTTCTATTAAAAGAGGTTTAAATACGATTAAACTTATTAAAACTTATACCTAGGTGACCTAGGTACCTAAAATATGCTTTAGTTCGAGGTTGATGATTTTTAAATTAGGTACCTAGGTACTAAATTTAAGGTTCTGTTCGATTAAAATTCTTGGTGAGTTAAGTAGGTAGGTACTTAACATGGTCAATGCTCCAGATAGAAAAGCACTTAATAGTCTATGAAAAATTTAACAATAGTTTTTTATCTCATCCACAACACTTTCAAACGGTAGGTAATAAGTCCCTAGTAGGGACTCCCTACCCTAATATAGGACCTACCTATCTACCTACCCAATATTATAAAACACTAATTTTAAAATGATTAATAAATATATCTAATACCAATAAATAACCACGTTATACATTTTAAACAGGTTGTAATATAATCTCCGAAATCGGTCTTTAGATGTTGATGTGTGTAAAAAAAACAATAGTGGGAATCGCCGCACGTGCGCAATAATCTCTATGTAAATCCTGTATAACACTTCGATAAGGTGCTTTTTAGTAATTGAAAAGATAATATTATACGAGTCCACCGCCGCGCCGCCGCTGCGGAAAAATACTCTTTAAATCCATTATTATAGGATACAATACACAACATCGTGTAGACAAGTGAGTATATTTTTAAGGGTGTTCAAAAATGTATGTTCGCAAAAATAACAATGTACGGTATTAACTAACAACAGTAACAAGGTGTCTTACAAAAAATCTAAGTAAGTAGGTATCTTTTTCCTTGTAAGTTTTCCGCCATTTCATAAATAACTATAGGTACGGTAGGTACTTACATAAAGCAAAAAACAAAATTCTACTGGCAAAACAATACAATCAGCGACAAAACTCACTACAAACATAATCATATTATGTTTACAGGAATTCGCATAGACCTATGAAAAGGGAAAGGGAATAAGTAGATAGGTATGTACTTAGGTGCTAGAATACGTTGAACTAATTAATGTCACTGACTACCTAAACCTGGGGCCTTACCAAGACCTTCATATAGAAATTCAAATGGAATGCAATTTAACCCAGGGATAGAGATGGAGCTATACAATGCATATATACCTATACCTACATATACATCATGTATAAGTTACATGTAATTTTATCCTATAAAGTGCATAAAGAACTAAATCAAGGTGCTAAGATTTTTGTCAGAATCAAATATTTTGTAATGAGGCTATGTTTTAATGGGATCTACTACTATGTAACAGGCTCCCCGAAGCTGTGGAGGTCTATTAACATATTGTGTAGTAAGAACTTAATAGTGTTCTAATACACTCCAGCTCCCTATTTACAAAGGGTGATCTTTCAATTTGCTTCGGTGTGATTCGCAAATATGCTTACACCCTTGTTTACACTTTTAGAAGCGTCGATTTTCGGCACAAGTGTACAATTCTTTTGTATGTGAAATTAGGGGCGTATTGTTGCAGTATTACGCTCCAAGTTGCTCGATTAACGCTGAATTTTATTTTACTTGATGTTTGTACCTTTAGGTACATTACATAGTGACAAATCCTGCGTATTATTATGAGGCAAACGAAAAGCAAGTGATCGTTTCTTTTCAACAAAATAAAACATTGTTTCTTTAAATAAACTAGACGTGTCACTTTATTTATTTTGCGGTATATAGGTAGGTAGGATATAGGTACCTACGAAGAATATTGTCAACGTGCTATTAAGATAATAATTCGTTTAGGTATTCGCCTAGCTTCACTACGGATAAAAAGTTAACATGCGATAGCGATAGGTACCTACTGCTCAAGAACTTCCTAATATCTTGATTTCTAGAAAAACCAAATCTCTCTGGATGTGGATGTCCCCCGCATGGAATTCTGTGCGCATTGCAGCTTTTAGAAATTTATTCCAGGAATAAAAAACTTCCAGACTATAATCTATCCTTGTACCAAATTACAGCCCGATTAGTTTAGTTCAGCGGTTAGAGCGTGATTGAGTAACAAACGTCCGAACTTAGAAACATTTTTACAAACTCATACCTACATTTATAGGTAGTATTAGTAGGAAGTAGGATAGGATGATTTAACATAGGTAGATAGGTATACCTACTTCTTTTCCATAAGTGCAGTCACGATAGTGATGACGCGCCCCTAATATTTAACACATCAATTTTATTCCACCGTGCATCGGCATCAAAATGTGATACGAAATTCCCGATAAACCATTTGATGATGCAGTTTGCAACGAGATCTCACGCTTATAGGGAAACGCATCACGCGATGCTACCGTGAGAACGCCGATGACAGCGATATGGACCAAAAATATTTTATTTATTGAACAAGTAAAGGGGATATTATGCCTCTATCACACGCAATGTCTATTGCGACCGTGATGAGCATAACGACACGTTTGTAGGGGTTGAGCTCCCGTCGTGTACAAACTGTACAACCTATAATTACATCGAGCACGTAAACTGAATTATGGATTCCATAGGGCTATTAAAACCTACGGCGGCACCTGCAAAACTATTGTCGTACTTGTATTTTGTAAGTAATTATTTATTGTCCCCTATGTCATAACACAAGGCTTAAACGTGCTCCGATAAAGTTAAAAGTAAGATTGAAGAGGTTTGAGAATAATTTCAGATCGAAGAAAAGTTCAGTGGTCATCATTTATCATGGCCCCATAGGCCCCATCATAACCTACGACGATACCAAGTCAATCTCACCTTGACGAAATCGGAAAAGACAAGTTTCAAACACAAGCTTTGCTCTCGGGGTTGCGAGGGCAGACGGCCGTCGTCGTTCTCATGATAATCGTATAAGGCTCCTCCTTTATTATATTACTGTACACATATATAAGTACCTACCTATTGTTTTAATTTTAAACACATTGCAAAGCGACTTATTGTATCTTCTAGTCGTTTGGCCTACACACATAGAATCAGCATTTATTTCTTTCTATCAGTGTTTCACTGATAGAATAGTAAATTTAATAGCTTATCATTAGGGCTTGAGAAATATAATTAAATTTGAACAAAAGTAAATTAATAGAATTCACTGATTCCGCAAATTTTTTGAACCCAAATACCTATTACTGGTGTATCGATCATTAAAAGGTGTTCAAACAAATGGCAGGGGTTGCGCCCTGCATGGCACCGCAAGACTCGGGTCACCCGTCACTGCATGCTTCATTGGATAACATCATTTGCACATGTGTATAACTTTATTACCTACGACATAAGATTATTATAATATTGTCAATTATAAGTATACCTACCTATAGGTACAGTGTAACCTGTTTTTACCCGTATAGATCTACCTATTGGTTCGTTCGTTACGTTAGGGCTCGCGGTTTGTAGGTACCTATAATAGGTATTTGTACGACTCATCATCATCCTGTCCAGAAGGTCCGTAGGACCATCTTAACTAAAGAAGATAAGCCAATCGAGTTGAGTTGTTTTATCTTGGTCAATACCTATTGACCAAGATAATATATAGCATCTTCCCTGGATATCACATAGCATTAGAGTACCTACTCTAATGCTATGTGATATCCCGGGAAGATGCCGGCGGTAAGTGGACATACTTAGGCACTTTTTAACGAAACAAGTTTAGGTTCATTTGATTTATTTGTATAAACCTACACTACAAAACTTGTTTTAAAAAAGTGTTTTCAAAATTAATAACTTATTATTTTAAAATAAGATCATAAATGTTAGGTACTTGCAGTGTAATAGTAAAATATCGTACCTCTGATAACGACTTTATTCTTTTCTTCTTTCTTGTGCGTATTTCTTTCTCCAGATAGTAATTCTGTATTGCATCGGTCGGTACGTACCTGTTAATCATAGTAGATACATATAAGTAATTTAATCTAATATCAGAATATATTTAATATGAATCTAGTAATCACAGATGCCTGTTGTAGCGAGTTTGGATTAGGAGCAATGGTCTAATACCTACCTATATTTAAGTAATACTGCCACGATTTCATGTTTAGGTACTTTTTGCAATTTTCCAAATCGGTTTTAAAATCGGCTATAAACTATCGATTTTATTCTTATAATTTAGGTATTTGCAGTATCGATGCACAAAACGATTAACAAAATAGGAACTAAGTACCTACTTAGTTACTACGATTTTTTTTTCAATTACCTAGGTATTGCATTTTAAAGCATTTTTAATGATTCAATTAAATAATAAAAGTGCAGGTTAATCAAGCATTTTTATTTTATAGATGTTTGAGACGTAGTAAGTACTAATAACGTACCTAATTACTGATGTTCTATTTCACGAAGGCGTTTCGTAAAGACGTTTATTATTTGAAATCGATAGGTACACATTTGGATATAATTATTTGACAGAAATCTGATGTGTCACACGTTGAATAAACGGTTGGTAGGAATAGGTACTTATTCGTATATTTTGTACACAAAATTTACAAAATATTTATAGGTATACAAGTTCTCTATGGCGGCGTTTTAGCCTTGTATTAATTGCGTAGACCGAGTATAATTATATATCAATGCCGAGTATAGAAAATTGGAAAGACGCTACGTGCTACGAGTGCTACGACGGTCGTCGCTATTATGCAAATTCCCGCGCTCTGACGATAGCTACCAACCTACGTAATCTGAGTGCCTAGCATAGATCGATGCCTATTAATCGTCTTTATGGAAGAAACAAAGTCAGTGCAGTTTATAGACACTATATAAATCATATATAAATGTTTTAATTCACATCAAAATTCTGTTTAGTCAGGTAGGTACGAGGAAGTAGGTAGGTACGTGACGTGAGGGATTACGATAATGTGGAAAATATGTAGGTTTCTAGTCTACACGTACGTAATCTTCTAAAAGTCATGATGCTAAATGGAATAGTTCCAGTTCCAGTATTTCTAGGTAATTGCATTAATTTGCTATTGCATAATTACCCACATAGGCTGGAATTTAGAAAATGTTCTCATGTTTATTTATTACCAGAACTACAGGTGCCTAAAATAGTACCTACAAAATACGAAAATGACAAGCTTTCATCCCCTAATTAAAACCAAATTTCATCAAAATCCGTTCAATGGGTTTAGGTGTTCAAACGTAAAAGACAGAGTTACTTTTGCATTATGATAGCTAGATATTTATTAGCGTTTTTTTTTAAGTTTAAACATAAAGGAGACTTTGTACTCATCACCCACTTTTGAAATTTTGTTACATTGCCTACTCACCTAGTCGCCTAGGTACCTACATACTTTTGACGCTCTTTACAATAATTACCTACTTTATTATCATGAACTTTTGACACTGACTATAGGTAGGTACGTATGAAGTGCCGCAGACTTAATAATAAGAGAAATAATAACTTCTTATTATTACCTACTTTATTTGGTGGTTACACCACATTTTGTAAAGAAATGCTACGAGTACTTAGGTTTATTTTCTTGTAACAAGTTAATATTACACAAGAGCATGCTCACCAGTTCTCCTAAGAAGCTAATGTAACCTATAGCTAGCTTTAGCGTGTCCACTTTTGACAATCTCTTTTCGTAGGGTAACGTGGGTATGTGAGCGCGTAAGCCTTCGAAAGCGTCATTGATGGACTGCATACGACGGCGCTCGCGCAGGTTCGCGGCCTGCCGCTGTTGAGTCTGCTGCTGAGGGCAGCGTGAATTAGCAGACCTTCGTCTGTACGACCGCCGAAAATCCGACCTGGTAAGAAACCTGCAACAAAATGACATTGAAACTTATAATAAATAAAATATTTTAATGAAAGCTGAAATTGGGATCTGAATAAACATTTATTGTCATAGTGCTGAACTCTAGCTCCAGCTTTACTTATATTATGCTCTAGGTGAAGATATAGGGGCCTCGGCCCCAAAAGATAACGACCACCTTGAGTATCTTGGCGTGACGCTTACTTCTTACCCTCAATTTTGGCCCATACATTGAGGAGAATGCTCAAGTAGCTGCCAAAAAGCTGGGTATCCTGTCGATGGTGCGACAATACTTCACGCCAGAACAGCTCCCTAATTTATATCAAGCGCAAGTTCGGTCGTGCATGGAGTACTTTTCGCACCGTCGCGTCGATTGAGAGACGAGCCAAGAGGCTCTTCAACAACGATGCGCTGGTCGAGGCTAGGCTTCAATATCTGTAGCATTGATTTTTTATCGGTTGTACTTCGGGGAATGTGCTCTGGGGCTGCATAACCTGATTCCTCCAAGCCCTTTTCATCACCGAACCACCAGACGTACGGCGATGCGCTATCGTTATATAGTGGACATTCCGCTAATACGCACGAATCGCTTCAGCAATACGTTCATTATGCGTAGCGGCCGGACCCAGTGGTCGCGGGTTCATCGTCCGGTCGCCTCTGGATGTTGACTGTTGTCGAATCTAACAGCTAAGGAGTGGAATGCCCTGCCTGAGTCTGTGTTTCCGGAAAGCTATAACCTGGGCGTCTTTAAGTCTAGAGTGAATAGGTTGCTTCTAGGCAAGCGTGCTCCATCGTCGACCACGTCGCGCGTCGTCACTTACCATCAGGTGGGATAGTGATCAAACGCAGGCCTATCTACTATATAAAAATAAGTCAGGTTTTCCTTCCTGACGCTATAACTCCAGAACGCACGAACCGATGTCCACGGTTTTGCATTCGTTGGAAAGGTCTCGGGCTCCGTGAGGTTTATAGCAAAGAAAACTGAAATTTACACCCGGGCGAAACCGGGTCTCGGGTCGCTAGTGGACTATAAAACTATTTGGTAGTTTTCGCATCTAGGCAGACAGGTATGGACAGATCATTCCAGAACATTTTTCCGTTTTATTCTGTACTTGCTGACTCACCCCAGTTTCGTCCGTGGCGTATTTCGAACCCCGATGCACCCTTTTTAAGTCACATAATATGCTCATATAATTTATCAGTTTTCCTGTATTCAAATGTATGGGAATCTACCGGAATTTTTCACATTTATGATTATTGCTCCACTCCCTTGGGCAGTAGCGTGATAATATTCAGCCTATGACATTCACGGATAATGTGGCTTTCTATTGGTGAAAGAATTTTTAAAATTGGTTCAGTAGATCCCGATATTACCCCTTACAATTTAACAAATATGCAAGCACACAAACTTTACCTCTTTATAATATTAGTATAAGTAGATTCACAAATTGTTATAGGACGTAAAAACTACTGAACGAATTTTGATGCGGTTTTTGTTGTTTAAAAGGTCTTTGTCAGACTTAAAATATAACGCATGTTTGATCACAATCGCTAAGTAGAACCGGAGATATAGTCGAAAACCTACGTCCACGTGAAGTAAATAATATAAAGCTAATAACCAATCGGACTGGCAGATTTGTATATTAATAGAGTAGTAAGAGTTTATAAAAAAAATAAAATGCGCTTTGCAACCACAACCAAATCGCACGCTACGTAGCCCCGTAGCACGGCACTGTGTAGACTCTGTAGACTATATGTCATGACTCTCGAGATTTTCTTAACCCAATGAAGATAGTTTCATGGGTCTGGTCACGTGATAGATTTTTTCTTCATTGGTTGAAGAGACTCAAGAGGCCTTTTATTCCTCTTAACCGTGAGATAAGATGTTCCTTTCCACGTAAAATCGAATAACGTGCTTAGTACCTAAGTATTATGATGATAATGTGTGGACACAATAAAACGTTAAGTTGGACATTCACGGCTAGCTTCTCTCCAACTAAACCGATTTAAGTATGGAAAACTACAAATAAAAGACGTCCAGATAACAAAGGGAAATAGACTTTAATAAAAAAAATACGATTTGTATCATAAGCAGGTACTTACCCATTTATTGATGTACCTAGATGTTCTTATTAAAAATACCAGCTTGTGACTGTCTGCAACGCAAGGGTGATGATGATGGTGGTGGTTGTATAGGTATGCGTTATTCATTTCATGATATGCGTTACAGCATTCAATCCGACACCCTACGAAATCAATCCACCCATCCTATCCTACCTACCTTGTTACATACTTCCATCAAGCTCTGGGCACATGAGTTAGATAGGGAGCGTTATAATCACAGTTGTTATAGGTATCTTACTTTCTTCGATTCGTCAGCTCCATTTTAAGACTCGTTTAATAGATATCCGTGGGAACTTCTTTTAACAAAGCCATTCTAAGAAAGTGTTCAAAATATCTACGTACCTACACAGTTTATATGTAAACCAAAGAAACCAAATAACAAAACGGTAAAAAATAAACCAACTAAAACTTCGCAACGGAAAAACAACGTCCAATTAAATAGGTATATCGACTTAGTTAAAATCGCTCAGCATATTACGGGTATCATAAAAATAAAATAACAGTAATGTAACTTACCTTTTTCTAGGTGTAGAGAAATTCTCCTGATCGCTGGCGTAGAGACTCCCATCTGACATCGAAGATTCGTCATAGAAGTATCTATCGGAACTGTTAGCTGATGTTGGAGAACCACTCACAGTTAATGACACTGTACTTGAACTCTCCATTGAAGGACATCTAACACCATCCCTACCGTCCATGTTAAACATTGCTACTTAATAAGGTTCGTACTCAGTACAATTCCTATTACGACACAGAACATGAAAGAAGTCCGTGTTCTGGTGAATGCCGAGACGTGCTATCGGTGAAAGCACGAAACTACGTTTGAGGGTCAGAAGTAGGACAAAGACCGTCAACAGAAAAAAAGGACAGCGCTTTAGCGATCGAAGTAACTCCGCCCTAACGCTATCTCCACGCCCAATACGATCGGCCAGAATACCATGGTCCTTGTTATTGCGCAAATGGAACCCTTTCCCTAAGTGACTGTTAACATTGAGTTAGAGCTGCATAGTCCCAACATCATTGGGTGGTTTTAAAGACTGCAGAACATAACACGATTAACGAATAAAGCAAATTGAGTCAAACAATTAATCCGCAACGGAATTAGTAGTGCAAAAACTTTTCCTTGATTATTCGTAACAATCGTAACTAATGTGAATAAAACAAATGAATTTAGAAAATATTAATTCTATGTATTTATACCATTGAGGTAAAAAATAAGCATCGTACAAGTCCATATTTATACTGTTGTAAACTATAACGCCTCTCCTTACATTTTTAACTATGAGAGAAGGTTCTCGGTTCGACTGAAAGTTCTTTTATTATGTCTTCAAAAACCCGGCCAAGTGAGAGTCGGACTCGCCCATGAAGGGTTCCGTAGAAGCAAGTAACTTCAGATAACTTTAATAATACTGTATAATAATATATATTATGTTTATGACGTATTAAAAAGAAACTAGGAACTTAGTACCTAGATCTCGTTCAAACCAATTTTCGGTGGAAGTTTACGTGGCAATGTACATTATATATTTTTTTCAGATTTATCTTTTTCTTATTTAAGAAGTTAGAGGGGGGAAGGACACACATTTTTCCACTTTGGAAGTGTCTCTCGAGCAAACTATTCTGTTTAGAAAAAAATGATGTTAGAAACCTCAATAGCATTTTTGAAGACCTATCTATAGATCTGATGGGGTATCTACGCACGTATCAGTTTGATCAAAAACGATAGATAATCTATCGTCTTTGGTTTGATGAAAAAAAAAGTTTCAGTTCTAAGCAAAGACCATGATAATGGTCTATGGTTCTAAGTATGGGGACCTCCAAAGTTTATTGCTCTTTTTCTATTTTTGTATGAAATTCTTAATGCGGTTCACAGAATAGGTACGTCTACTTATTAAGTATCAACAGCATAGGCCTTATAGTTTCGGAGAAAAGTAGCTGTGACATACCGACGGGCAGACGGACGTATGGACGGACAGACAGACAGACAGACATACCACATGACGTATGTCGACGTATCTATCAGGGATCCGGTTGCGATTTGGCTACAGAACCCTAAAAAGGAGCAGGTTTTCAATTCGACTAAGTATTTTTTTAAATATCTTGTCAGTGATATCACAGGCGATATCTTCGCTAATTGTTAACCGGTTTTGATGGTTCATTTTTAATAGTAAGAGCATTTTATACCTATACATATAGTGGTGAGCCCGTAGTTATAAATAATGGTGGAGATTTGATGAAGAACTACCCAGATAGAGGTGGACACTCTTTAATAATTGGTAGGAAGTCGCCCGGGATTTGTGTGTGTAACTAGTTATTTTAACCGATTTCAAAAAATGAGGAGGTTCTCAAGTCGACTCTATTTTTGTAATATTAGTTACTTCACTGCTTTCGACTTGGTGGAATTTGATGATTATTTTTTTATTTGATAGCTCGCGCTTCCATTTGGTCCGTTGAAGTCAGTTTTTTACAGTGTATTGACTATACTATAGTATTGATGTCACATATTTTGATATATATCCAATTGTAACCGTTTAAATATTTTAAAATTCTTGCAATAAGAATACCTCGTACTGATGTAGGTACTTTACTGATTCCTGATTCGACAACCCAATCATGCATAATAAATGGCTTATAATTTTTCAATTTCCACATTAATAATCGTAATCGAACTATAAAGTTATTTATAAATCATTTTACTTGCATTTTTGGTTAAGTATGGTCTATTTCTATAATTTGCTAGGAGATACTAATAAGAAGATAGCAACATTGTACTTACGAATACACGAAAGAGAAGTTGGCCCACAGAGAGTGAGATAGAGACATGTAGGTATTTGACTCAAGCTGTTCTTCCCAGTTTGGTCTCCATGTTTATTTATAGATTCATGACTATAAATGACACAAATACATGACATGACATTCAAAAATATTCGCTTGTATTTTTCGACAATATTTATTTGATTAATATAATTAATTTTATTATAAGTGTGACTGATGATGGATTAAGCAGCTCAGATAATGCTGAAGAATATTTGGAATCTAATTTTGATTAAAATTATTTTTTTTTTCCAATAAATTAATTTCGTCTGATTCCTATAAGCCCGCTTGAAGATAGTTTTTGGTCTGGAATAACACAGGCAAAATGTCTTGCACACGTTCATAGGCCACATTTTGTCCGTGAAATATATTCCCAAGGGTAGCGGGAACGGGATCATAATTTCACGCAGGCATTAGCTATACTCTGTCTAATGTAGGATGATAAAAATGACAGTTCATGTCTATGAAGTACTTATCGTATTTTTTTATACAAAATCAAAATAAAAGGCCCATTTTGGCAGTTCGTGCCCATGAAGTTCTTAATTTTTTATCAATTGAAAAGTTCTAAAGGTAATTACATTTTTCATTGACAGGTAGGTACCGCCCACTCGGCTAAGTGCTGTGTATAACGATTTTTTCATGTTGTTCACAGACTAATAATAATCAGTTAAGGAAAGAAAATATCGAGTGAGATATTTTTTTTCAAGCCCTACGCGACCTTTTATTTTTATTTATTTAAATACTTGTGTTTAGATTATGAAGACTGATTTAATTATTCTTCTTGTTTTTGTGATAGAGTGAATGTTATTGTAACAAAAATAATAAATATAAGTAAATTGACCATTCATAACATTGTATCGTTTTAAAATACCTAATCAAAAGTTAAGCTAATTTTTCTAACCAGAACTTTAATCCAATGCAGTTTACATACATATTCAAATCGATTAAATCCTCATGCAAACTGGATTCAATTCATCGTGAGTATCGAATACCGAATCGTACAGGTGCATAACTAGTTACGCCACGAAGACAAACGTCAAAACGGGCGTTTTATTTTGTGTTGAGTATAAATTATTGTATTTCATAGACAAGCCCCGCCTACTTGTCATAGTGAAGCGTCTTGCAAGAATATAGCACAATTGACTATACACAAAGATCTTATCTTAGATGTAAAAAATCATTGACTATACACAAATGAATCGAATGAATCGAATTTAAAATAATTTATTAAAATTATTAAGTACTTATACTACTAAAATTTTTGTGATATAATTAGCTAAATATGGTACGAAACATAAATACTTTAGCATAAAACTTCTCTTTTGTCATCCTGAAGTAAGTTAGGTACCTAAAATAATAAAAAATAAAAAGCTTTTGTGTTTTTCTAAATATCGATTCCATATTCTACGGGAATGATAATCGAAAATCGAAAGATTCATTTTCGGTTATACTATATGGGCTACCCTATTTAGACCTGTCATTATTATCATCCTACATTAGACGAAGTATAGTCTTAGTCTATATCTCCACTACATACCTACATTTTCCCCCGATATTCCCACAGTACCAAACTCCCACGCAGGCGAAGTCGTGGGCAAAGGATAGTATTTAATAAAGAAATCAAAATATAAATAAGAATAACATCAAATTAAGCGCAATAATTTTTTTTAAAAATATCAGTTAAACTCTATAATAGGTACATACTTTTATTTCACGATCAAAATGTTTTTATCCAACTAAAACTGGTGATACCTGCCCTAAATTTTTTAAATTTGCCGCGGTTTTGTTGGTCCAGCCTTCATTTAAATATAGACAGAGTATAGAGCTAGACTAAGCTAAGTAGAAAGTAAAAAATTCTCTATGCACAACATTAAGTGGTTATAGAAGTAGGTATAAAAATATAACTGTTATAATCTAATAACTTTATTCAATCACGATTATATTCCAATAACCTATTTTAACGTATTATTGAAATATAACTGGTAATGAACCATCACTTATTTGTTCGTTATATTAAGTAGCTGATAAAATCACCTATTCTTAAAAAATAATCATTGCTACTAATATTATTTATTAAATCAAGTAAACGTTAAAATATTTGATATATTATTTATCCATCGTCGCGTCGGAGTATGTACTTGGCAACAATGTAGCGGTGGCGGCGACGAGCTTCGAGAACTTTATGGTGCGCACGCCGCGCGCGAGTGTTAGTTTCAGTGAAATTATCCTCTATGCACAAGCCGATAAGATTTATTTTTTGATACGTTCTCTCATTCTAATAAATAACTTAACGTCGTTCTTTTTGAAGACTGAAAGATACGTTCTCTCGTTCTACTATGTAACTTAACGTCGTTCTTTTTGAAGAGTGAAATTAAATGATACGTGAAATTTTGATACGTGAAATTTTAATATGCGGATTATTTGTGATCTATAGATGGAGTGACGTCTTCAAAGTTTTGATTTATGTTGTGAGTGCGAGCAATATTTAATTGTTTATTGTTATTAATTATTTATTATTCGTACATTATTATATTACTCGTGTGTGTAAATAAATATAAAGTTGTTAGTGTTAATTTAGGATAGGCGACATTGCCGCTTCGCTTAAAATGTATACCTCCTAATGCAAACGTGATGCAAATAGAGTTAAATTGTCATTGTTTTAAAAGTTGCGGACGCCTCCCCCCCTTTTTGAGACATGATTTTTTAAAATTCTTCGGTGTTTCCCGGCGGTGAGTAGGGTAGCCCGAGCTCACACACTCCCCCCTCCAAACCCCCTAAACTCCCCCCCTCTCCAGGGTCGGCAGCACGAGTGTGACACCCCGAGTGTTGCACACGTCCATAGGCTACTGTAACCGCTTCCCATTAGGTGGGCCGTGTGCTTGTCTGCTACCTAAGTAGTATAAAAAAAACCTATGCATATTGCCTATTATAATTATACCTGTAAATTATACAATACTGCCAAAGGCATTCAAATGCACTTAGCTTTATTACCTATATTATCGTGAAAATAATTATATTTTAAAAGTTACCAAGTAACGTAACGCGACGCACGTTCTGATATATTTTTTATTAGAACGTAAAAAGTAACGTTATTTATTTTTCACGTATAACGATTTCATGTGAATACTAAAAAGTAGCCGTTCCGTAGCCGTTCCCGTCAACACTCCTTAAATGACTTGACTTTACTGACCTTTGTATTTGACTTTGACTTTGACAAGTTTGACAACTACTTATTAAAAGTTTTGAACAATATAAATTCAAAAGATAAAACTGGAAAAAACCATAATAATTTGTATTTAATATAATATACCTATTACTATTTTTTATAGAATTCACAAAACTCCTTCCTATAGTGAAATTTTTTAACCTATTGTTTTCCTGGTGGAGTAAATCTTCGTTGGTTATCAGTCATGTTCATAGTAGGCCTCACTGGTGGACTTGCAACTGGAAAAAGTACTGTTCTTTCAATATTTCGGGAGAATGGGATTGCTGTTATAGATGCAGATGAAGTAGCCAGAAGGGGTAATTAATTAGATAGAAATAGTGGTAGCCAAGACAGAGCACAAAATTCTTAATAGTTATTGTTTTTCGTTCATGGTTCGATTTAAACAAGAATTATGCTGAAAATCGTAACTTTTTTGATAGTCAATTATCTTTATATTTGAGGCTGACATTCACCGATGAATGTAAACGCGTTTAATTCAATTTCCATGAAAATAAAACATGAGAACCCAGCATTTTCACTGGTGAAATTCAGCCAACATTAGTAACCTATGAAATATGTACGTACCTTTAATAATTTTGATGTACCTGCTACACAATACACGCTGTATTGTGTAATCTTAGCTACACATGTAGATATTTTTTTAACATTTTTTTAATAGGATAGCACAAAATAAAATAATAATTTTATACTCTTTCATGTCACACTTCCATGAATCACATTTGTTTCAATCTGTAATACAATAATATCCTCATACACCTGTTTGATAGTTTTACCACTTATGTACCTATTTATGCCTATTATATATTATATTTTTGTGAATGTGTGATGTGGCTGTGTGAATAAGTGAACAAGCTATGTGAGATTTCCAATACCCATTATTTATTTATTTATAGCTTTATCTTCTACTTTTGCTGTGTGCATCTAATGCTTTCCTGCTTTGTTCAACCCATCTTTTCTCTTGCTTTTTTTGTTCATCTTTTAAAATTGAATTGGAGAGCATCTGTCAATTTAGCTTTATGCGGTTATCTGTGTTTCTTGTACATACTCTGCTCAAAGCGAATAATATACTAATGACTAGCTGGTATCATCATGCTTCAAAGATTATATACAGGAGCCCATTATAATCTTTTATGTTATAGTTATTCTCGCTCATTGTACTTTATTTCTGTGCTCAATATTTCCTGAATGCTGTACCTACTTATTTGACTATGTATTTTGTACCCATGCATTAGCTATGTTATCATTAAGTAAAGTATGTTAATAAAAGCTTTGACTGTTGTAAAAGAACAGAATATCAAACAGAACCATTTTTAACACATTATTACTGCTATTTATAAACATAGTTTGGTACATTGAAATAACTTACACTTAAAAACCTTAGGACAACCATCACTTTCAATCTCCCTGTGACCGTGACTGCTGGACAGTTGCAACTAAAATGTTAGGTTCAGTGTAAATAATAAAATAACAACAAATAAAACAAAATAAAAACCTTTCAAACTGGTTTCTTTTATATTCTGTTTACATTCACTTAGTTATGTTTACATAAAATTTATGTTTATTTCAATTAGTTTATAATCATTTATAATCTAGGATGTTTGTTAACTTAACATAAATGACTATAACTTTGTAATTACTCAAATGAGTTTTAATTATTTACAGTTTTGGAACCAGGCACAACTGCCTGGCAGGAACTAAGAGACTTCTTTGGTGATGAAGTACTCCTACCAGATGGCAAAGTCAACAGGGCTCGGCTAGGCGAATTGGTTTTTGATGACATAGAGAAGAGACGCAAGCTAAATGCTATCACACATCCTCGAATTCAAAAAGCCATGATGAAAATGGCTATATCATACTTTTTTTCTGGAAATAGATACATAGTTATGGAGGTGCCACTGCTGTTTGAAACAGGAAAAATGTTAACTTTTATGCACAAAATTATAACTGTTGTGTGGTAAGGTCCATTCATAGTCATCCTAATTCTTACTAATATTATAAATGTGTCCAAAAAGACAAAAAATTTGAATATTCCTTTTTTGTAATAGGTGTGTATGATACATACACTCATATGTTTTGATTTAAAAACTGTTATTTTATTAATACACTCCAATTATTTAAGTGTATAGATAGCAAAACTAGAGAAACAAATAAATGGTGGTACCAATAGTAGAGAGTAGATAAACACATTCCTAACATGCTTATAATTTATTTTGTTATTACTTAATAACTAACAGGTGTACAAAATATTCAAGGTCTTCATAAATTGAAATAATCATTATGTATCTTACAGTGAAGAACACCAGCAGTTAGAGAGACTGTGCAAGAGGAATTCTTTTTCCGAAGCCGTTGCTATCAAGCGCATCAGTTGTCAAATGCCACTTGAAGACAAAGTTGCAAAGTCTCATTTCGTGATAGATAATTCAGGTGATCTGGTCAATACAAGGTCTCAAACGGAGAGCATAATTAGGTTGCTTAGCAGATCAAAGTTTACATGGTAAGTCATGTTGTTGAATAATAAAATTGATATCTTTTTATAAAAATTGTACTATTAGGCTTCAATGGCCGCTTGTCATTGGGTAGCCCATATTATACTTGTTACGATATTTATTTATTTATTTATTTATTTATTTATTATTAAGAAACTTAACAGCTATTTGTACATAACTCGTGCTTAAAGTTAAGAATGACACTGGACTCTTAGCCAATAAGAAAGTTTCCCGACAAGTAAAAATTGCATGCGCTTGATATAAAAATGTAGGTATTGACTATTACTAGAATTACTAGACAGCAGTAGGGTGAGCATGAAATTTCATTCAAGTAGGAAGCATATATCATATTTGAAACGAGAGACTGGAGTTAGTGAATATACGACATTGATATAGGTACAAACGTGATAGGACAAACACGGAATCACGATATATACCTAGGATTGTAATTATATTGACTGTCTCTAGTCTGTGGTTACGAATACGATACGCTTATTATTCGAAAGAAATTTCGCGCTCGCCCTATAGGCATAAAATATAGAAGGAGGAGTATAGAACACATAGAAACTACATACAGAACTTGCACTTCTTTGATCTTGAAGAATGCCGCCGTTATAATAAGTTAGTAACTTACAAGTTAAGTAGGTGTCGCCTTTTGTTCCAAATATACCCTTGCCGCCAACTCGGGTAGGTACTAGAGTTGCCGCTTTATAAGAAAATGAAATGCTACACAGAGCAAATACGGCTTCACTTTATTAATATGTGGCAGTGCATACGTATTTCGTAAACTTTTCTCAAGAACTGAGCTCCTCGCGGCTCGCTCTCCTTCAAAGGGATGTTGATCATAAATAGTTATGGCCAGGATCTGTAAGGCTCGTAGGTAATTCGCTCCCTATTTCACCAAGCAATTGGTCTACTGTCCTCTGAAACAGTTCGGACAGTTTGAACACAATTTACAGTGCATACGATTAGTGTACCCATCTCAAAAACCGTTGGACTACCTAATTAATCAGTGTCAAGCTAGACCGCTTTCTGAATCCTTACCGCAATCGCCATCACACTAATTTCGAGCCGTCTAAATGAAATGCGAGACTCGTTGGGCTCAAACTCCTAATAGGTATGCATAAATGATAAAAACTGAATTATTTTACTTGTTTCAGGTATTTCCGAGCAATATTTTTCATGACATTTTTATCAGTAGTGTTTGGTTTGGGGCATGTGGTATACAATATGATTGATGCTAGAAAATAAAGCTAGTTTTATACCTGTAAGTATCATTATAGATCAGTCAGCACGATATGCTTGGCGATCTTTACAAAGTTATGTTATACTCGTATCTATAACATTAGCTGCATCATTTTATTTATTCTCTTACATGAATTTTATTGTGCAGGGTGTATACTAAACCATTTATTTGATGTTATAATAACTATTAGCTGAGGTTCCTTAAGCATGTAGGTAATACTGAACGTTTTGCAACAGGATTGAAAGCAGGAAAGCAGTCCTGCTTGCAAGTCTACTTTTGTCTTGATTGCTAGTTGTAAAGTCCTGCCTCTATAAAATGTCCTTGCAATGTGAATAAAAATTGTCGAAAGTGGCCGCTGTCAAGTAGAAGTGGTATGTCATACTTACCAGTAATGTTTAAAATAGGAGGTAGAGATAGTTGGGCAATTGATCAGTGGAGTGGCCGTGAACGTGGCAGTATTTGTATTCTTGATATTCAATGTAGATAGTAATAATTTTTGCGATTTGGTATCATTGATGTATAATACTGTGCCAAAACTATGCTCAAGAGAGAAAACTTTCAAACTGTAATACAATATAGGGTGACCATACATTTTCTCAGAATACGACGCATTTATTTTATTTAAAGTAGGTACATAATACGATACTTCTAGCCTGCATTGAACATGAATGAAAGACTTCGGATTTAGGTTCGAATTACTCATGATTGGGTTTAAATTGTAAGTCTGCTCTAATCACTTACTAATTTGAAACTTTGCGTCACCTACTTTTGAAATGGATATGATGATGATCATCAAAGTTGATGTTGACTTTTGATACAGTGCACGTACCACATCTTGTCAGCCATGGAGACATCTATTTCTACATATAGTTTATCAATCCTTACTGGTAGCCATGTTTTAGTTTTACGAAACCGCGACATTCTTAGATTATGTATTTTAGAGACAACATGGTACACACAGGTAGCTTGAAATCCGGTCTATTCTGTTCAAAGTTGAAACTGTATGGTCGCATTATATACGTATATAGGTTTTGTATTCATTGATGAAATGTCGATTTATAAAAATCATAGTAAGTAGTGTGCCTAGTAATGTTGGCAATTGGCAGCGGAGGTGTAGGTATTATAACGTTCATGGCAATGAAACAAAGTCTAATATAATTTTCTATGTAGTAAATGTTTACTAACTCACAGTGGTATACTCTCAATATATAATGCGTTTTTCTTTTTCAATGTATTTTAATACATAAGTACATGTATGTTACAATAATTACAACATATAATATTTAAGAGAAATCTTATCCTAGGCGCACACTTGGCGACAGGCGACAGCGTCAGCTCGGCGTCTAGATGCGATGACAGGCTGCGGCCGACAATTTCATAGCGCCACTAGCGCCCTAGCTTGTCGTCGCGACTCGGCGTCTCTGATGCCAAGTGTGCGGAGCTTAGAACAAAATATTTATATGAGATTCTCGGCCGCAGCCTGTCGTCGCGTCTAGACGCCGAGCTGACGCTTTCGCCTGTCGCCCAGTGTGCGTACCGTGTTATTCCGTGAATAAAATTGACCTCAATGTTCGAATGATTAGTAGACATTTCTATGAGATAATGATGTAATTATGTGCGTAATACTACGCACATTAAGACATCATTACCTATCGTTTGACCTTTACGGTACCTTCAGATGACAAGCGTACAATGCGTGTTGAACGCTCGCTAGATTTTTGTATTATGTTCACATGACCCGCGCTTATCAGAGATTGAACGCGCGTTGCCGCGACCTCCATGGTCCAGTATTGGAGAGTACAGACATTTTTCGAAGATAGACGTAGAAACAGTTGTCACGGTTTCCATTTCGAACGATTTCTGGACGAATTGATACTGAAGAACCCTGAAATGCGTCTATTCACGTCGAAAGGGCGCACTTAACTGAACGGAAATATAGAAAAACAATGATCTCTAAGCGCTATCGTTGTCGCGAGCCGACAACAGTTAAGCGCCAGCGCAGCGTTCAACTCGCGTTAGCAATTGTGTCCAGCCTGAATAAAATGTATGTAGGTAAACATGCGTTATCAAAACGCGCGTTGAGCGCTTGTCAACTGAACGTACTTTTTTTTAGACGTGGCCTCTAAAAGCGCATCTCACACGGTACACACACACATTTTCTACGAAATTCTACACAGCGCTGTCTAGACCCATAATAAGCATGGATTCTAGAATGCGGATAAATATACTTTGAAATGTTGTTATTTTATCAAATTAGTGTTAGATATAAAAAGCACACGATATACCTATTTGCACTATTTCTGTGCTTTTTCTCTCGCTTGTCATACTCTTACCTAGTACCTACATGAAATGTATCGACCATAATCGTAATATACATATATAGGTATATATATACAGGGTGAATTTTTCAAAAGGGATTGGATGGCCAAATCCGAAACTATAAGGAATTGCGAAAAATGGTCAAAGGAGTCACGAGCTGGATTTTGATGAAACTTAGTTCAGTTCAGTTCATTTATTTATTCTTATCACAAGTTATAGGTACATTGGTCTTAAAATCAAATAGAGATCTCTGTGATATACCGCAATCTGCGGTGTACAATATAGTCACAATATAGAAAAAAATAGTAGGTACATGCATCAATTCTTTAACAATTCATGTCATTATCTTTTAAATAGTCTGAAGTCTGAAACACTGTAATATGCCTTAAATATCAAAATATGCTGCAATTTTTTCTTAAACATCATAATATTTTCCTCCTTGGTCCAAAATGTGTATGCATTTGGGCAATTTGTTATACAATTTGGGTCCCATACAAAATATACTCTGGTGCATCAATGTCGTATTCGAATGCACTACGGAGAGCACATCCCTATGACGTATTCCGGTTCGTTTACCAAATAAGTGTAAGTTCATTTTAACAAACATTACCGTTAAAACCTCATCATTAAATTTTTGAAATACCAATAAACCTAGCTGAGGATCGAACCCGTTGATATTGAAAAAAAAAACACAGCCTTCATTATTACACAATACGATAGTGTCGCTGCTAAGAATCAAATTCTGCGAAGTAAATATATAAGGCAAATTTAAGGAAAATATGGAATCTAATAAAATTCATATTTCATTTACCTATTTGTTTCGTTCGAAATCCCAGAAAAGATCGTAACTATTCCGTGTTTTAAATTATACTCAGAATGATTATAATGATTTATGTTTTTTTTTAAACAAGATGGGGCTCCAGCCCATAATAGCTGTATAAGAGATTTTGATTCAGCAATTTGACGACAATTTAATTATTTGCAAGGCATGGTCCTGTGCCTTGGACAGCAAGATCCCTGGATCTTACTCCCTTAGATTACTTTCTCTGGAGGTAAGTCAAAAACGAAATTTACAAAGACACATATTATGATACAGAGATACAGTTGATGACTTGAAACGTTCTTTGGAGAATATTCTAAACGGAATCAATAACATTGTAATATTGAATGCAGTACGATCCGTGAGGTCTCAAATCCAGTTATGTTTTAAAAACAATGGTCTACATTTTGAACAATTAATCAGTTAATGTAAGAAAAATAAAATGTATTTTGTTAAAGATGAGCTCTTTCCTTTAGTTTACGGTATGACATTACTTCCCAGAATAAGATCCTTAATAGCAACACTATCGTATGGTGTAATAATATAGGATGTGTTTTTTTTTCAAAATCAACAGGTTCGATTCCTAGCTAGGATTATTGGTTTTTAAAAATCTAATGATGAGGTTTTAAGTTTCAATCAAATCCAGCTCGTGACTCCTTTGAGCATTTTTCGCTATTCCTTATAGTTTCGGATTTGGCCATCCAAGCCCTTTTGAAAAATTCACCCTGTACCTACCTATATATATTATTTAATATTATATAAGATGTAACACCAAATAAATAAATAGCTGTCTTCAAGCATGGGCTAATAAACATAGGTAGGTATACGAGTACCTATTAGCCCTTGCTTGAAGCCAGTTATTATCATAAATAGGTATATATAGGTACATACATTAAGTATATGAAACAGTTAAGGTACCTATGTTATAATTAAGTATACTAGTATAGTATGTTTGTCATTTAACTACTGCTAAGCGGCTGAGGAAATTGACTCAGCCGCTTAGGAGTAGTTAAATGATAAACATGTACAAAAAATATCTATAATATAAGGTAAGTAAATCAAGAGGAATTACCTTTAAAAAACACTGCCGTGTCGTGAGGTTCGGCAACGAGCCTCAAAGTAGAGGTTAGTAGCGAATCGCTTTAAGAATATTATACATAATGTCAATCATCATTACTTATATTCTTTAGTTATTTACCTACATAAAGTCAGCTTCAAAACCAGATGAACATTTTCATACTAAAAAATAGATAAATGCTCTAGTAAAATATTTATGAATATCTGAAAATATAATTCATAATTTTCATTGAAATTATAAGTTTGTAACGTGTGTTATTATCATTTTCTTTTCACGCTGACTATAAATCCCGTTAAATCGGGGAAACTGAAATAAACATGTAAACCTGCACAGCTATTTTTTGGTGTGTGTACAATATATTAATGTACAAATTAAATATATTGCGAAGATATAAGTTAAGCGAAGTCCAATGGTTAACCCAACAAACTTTCGTGTTATTCTTAAGCTGGAATTACGTCAAACTGGGTTCTCATGTTTAGCATTGAGCAAAACATGACAACTGGGGGGCTAAAAAGGCCACATTTGATGTTTCATATTGTGTTCATCATATCCGTCAGTTGACATATTTTGACATATTTTATTATGTAAATTATGTCACCTGACAGATAAGATGATGATGTTTACTAATGAAAAGCATAAAATATATATAGACATAATAACATTGGCATAACAAATTCAGCATAATGATCATAACGCATAATATTATTAAGCATACTATGCGATTCACTTAAGTTGATAACTGTCATAATGACATTTTGATTCCCGTTGCTTACTTCATTGCATAAAGTAAGGTCAGCAAATACATTTCTTACATCACTATTCCCTCTGAGGTAAGTACATACAATGATAAGTACCTACGAAATAAACTATCGGTTCTTTTTTTATATTTATTTATTTTTAATCGGGCGGTAACACTTCGATGCCGCTTATTTTATCGTTTGCACTGTTATCGGAGCCGCACGAACAATTTCACGTGCTCGTGAATGTACCACTGTGCCTTCCCTACTCATTTTAAGCAAATTTAACTGTACATAACAAAATAAACTTATCAAAACAATAACAAAAGTCTATAACAAACACAATGTAACAACAAAAGTCAACAAGTCAACAACAACAAAATGGAGAAAAATCGGAAATAATATATCAATGGCTTTGAAAGCGTAGCTAGCGGCACACTATGACACCAATCAATTATGAACTATTATTATAAACTATTACTAAGAAAATATGTTATGTATTTAAGAAAAGAAAAGAAAAATTAAGTCGTTGTTACCATTACAGGTATGAACCTATCCGACGCGCCGTGGAAATTTTGTTGCTAGCTGTACAATTTTGATGAGTACGGAATGAAGTTGCCGCGAACGTGATTATCTTCTCACTTGAATCGCATAGTAAATGTTTTGGCATAATGCTTGTTGTCATAAATACTAATAGCATAATGACAATGAATCATATATTTATGAAGTATAATTTTAGAAACGCATAATGGTATAAACTTAAAAAAAAAATTTAAAAAATGTTCTTTTAATAAATAAAGTTCTGCATGGTTATAAAAAACCTAATACTTTTAACCTAATCCAAGTCGGAATGAGGAGGAATGTTATGAAGAATAAATAGGTATTAAGCCTTTAAAATTAATGCCACTCCTTTTTATGGCAAAACATATTATACTAAATGATAGTTATGCTAACATTTGCATTATGCCAAAGGATTATTATGCAGTAGTATTATTAGGGGCTAATGAAAGTTATGCGAAACGTTATGCCATACTATATTCTGCCTTAAAATTTTATGCCAAGAAATTCATATGCTCAATACTACGTTTAGAAAACTGAGTAATGCGGTAGATTTGTATCAGTCGGGAAAAAAATAATCGATAGTTAAACATGCATTACTTAGCTACCAGGCTCGCAGCACATACACTGATCAAAGGTTTAAAGTACTAATAAATCTCCGGGCTTGCATGAAAGGTTTAATCACAGTAGAATGATAGAGGGCTGATTGCTCCATCTATCCCAAAAGTAGACATATACATAACATAAACTCACGCCTATATCCCCGAAGGGGTAGGCAGAGGTGCTAGCACCTACATTTCGCCAGTTTATGTTTAGGCCCCAATGTAATAGGTAGTAAAAGTAAAAGTAGAGAGAGAGGGAAAGGAATGTATGTAGGTATATTTTTTATAGGTTTGACCCCGCACAAGTGAACACCTTCAAAGTGGAAGGCTATGGCCTTATGGTACTTGACTGTTTACCATAAATAAGGTAACTGTGTAGTGGTATAATTAGTGTAGGCGGCTAACTCCAGTTGGGGAATATGGTTGTACCTATTATTGTAGTGTGGAGGTGGAGTACATAAGAAGATAGCCCAAATCTACTAGTTAAGAGAGAAAAATAATAAATAAGTGGAATTATAATAAACTAGTTTCTAAACAGCGATAGAAAATTCTTCTGTTGTAACTGTTTAGGTTAGCTTAGTTGCCAAAGTAGAATATTAATTATTATTATTATTCGCTCTTAACTAGTTACCAAACCGCGAAAAATAATTATTTTCTTGTAATTGGTTAGGACGAGTTTCAGATACGAATTTGGATGAAGAATCAGTCCTAGTCCAGCGATGTAGCGATTTCCCTATAGAGTTTGTAAATGGTTCAATGCTTGGTATTATATAGGTACTCCTAGTATTGATTTTTCTTAAAGGCAATGATGCAGTTTTAGATTTCATCAAAATCGGGCCCTATACTCCTTTGACCATTTCTCGCTATTCCTCATAGTTTTGGATTTGGCCAACCTAGCCCAGTTGAAAAATTCATTTTGTATATAATTATTATAAACAGTAGATATAATAGGTAATCTTTATTGCACAACAAATAAAAGATATGAATCATTAATATAAGTACTTACATAAAATTATTAAAATTACTTAGAGGTATTAATAATGGGCGGTCTATCTCATTGAGATTTCTTCCAGGCCACTTTTGGATGGACTAAGTAAATGGCCAGACACTGGGTAGTTATAGTAGTGTACCTGTATTTATACTACCTATAACAAAATCTATTGTGTAAGATCAACATTTTACAAAGTTTCTGTATTTATTTTGCTATCTAGCGTTAAGTAGGTACTTGCACTAATCTCTTTCATTGAAGTTAAATCTAGTCCGACAAAACATTAGTCAAGGCCCTTCTTTATCAGCCGCTGATTATTTTGTTTTGAAGGCGCTATAAGAATTTATTAAGTACTCTACTTTAGCTGTAGCCCGCGGCTCCGCCCGCGTGGATTTCGAATTCCGTTTAAAATTCCTTTTTCGTGTGGAAGTTCCTTCGTATGCCACCCCCGTCAGTAGTAGGAGTAGTTAAGTTCAGACTTAACTACTTCTGATGGCGTGCGTGAGACTACAGACGGCGTGCGGTTTTTATCAGGTCCGAGCCAGGACCTCATAAAAACCGCACGTCATCTCAAGTCTTCAGTTGCAAAATTGCTTAGAGCATATCCCGCGCTCCCCAGTTGACCCTGGGCCATCTAAGCCCCCTTGACCCCCCGAGCATCGCACCACTTCACCGACGGTGGGGTGTAGGGTGACAGGCGGCCGTCCTGTCACCCAACGGCGCGTGGACAATCAGCTTGCCCCTCCACTTGCTCCCCACTGTACCCTCTGCTCTGCTACTCAGAGGGACACATGGGGAGCCACGGAGCAGCCCTCTAGAGGGCCACTCCCACCCCGGCCGGATTGGCCGCAGGCAGCAGTGAACTCCACTGCGGGTGATGTAACCTACGACAAAGTTATTATTTGCGGTGCAAAATTAAGTTTGTGTTTTGTATGTACTTTTCCGGGATAAAAAGTACCCAGTGTGCTGCCCAGGATATTGAAGAATAATTATACCAAGTTTCATCGTAATCGAACCGGTAGTTTTTGCGTGATGCCTGCCTCGGTGTCGGTCTAGTAACACCCCCTGCTACTTATTTTTTTGATATTTTCTTTCAATGTATAGAATTTTCACTTCTACAGATTTATTACAAGTACCTATAGATGATAATGAAAATTTACACAAAGTCACTTTTAGTTCCCGTTGCCATGACAACAAAAATATAGACGGCGTTCAGGCTGTTTTTTTTTTTATCGTGAATTATATAATTAATTTTTCTATTTTTTCTCACCGTAAAAACCATCATTGGACTTCAACGAACATAATATTGTTGATTGATCCAAGCGTTGTTGAGTTATGCGCTTACAAACACTTTTGCGATTTTTATAGGATACTAGCTGTTGCCCGCGGCTTCACCCGCGTGGATGTTGGTTATCGCGACCAAATATAGCCTGTGTTCATTATCGAGGTCTGATCTACTCCTATACCAAATTTCATCAAAATCGGTTCAACGGTTCAGGCGTGAATCAAGCGTAACAGACAGACAGACAGAGTTACTTTCGCATTTATAATATTAGTATGGATAAGGATATAATGAAATATATATTTGGATAATTGAAACTGCATTACATGTCAATCACACCTCTCCGATTATTTATTTCTGTCTCTACGTATTACCGTCGTCGTCGTCCCTGTTATCATTTTGTAAACTTCCAGGTGTCTATCAGAACCGCGGGTGTACTTTTTTATTTTGGATGAAAACTATCTTAAATAAATGTACCTAAAATGTACTATTTAGTACTTATATTGAATTTAATTGTACCTCGTTCCATACCTTATAATCACAATACTAAAGTGAGCCGCCATTCTGATATCAGGATTGCGGGTAAACTCTAAATCAGTAAGCATATTTTGTTTTTATCATTACGAAATAAATGTACCTAAAATGTACTACTTAGTACTTGTATTGAATTTAATTGAACCTCGTTCAATACCTTGTAATCACAATATGAAAGTGAGCCGCCATACTGATATCAGGATGGCGGGTAAACTCTAAAGATCCAAGTGTATTTTTATTGCAGGATTACGAAACAAAAGTACCTAAATAGTAACTCATCATATCAATAAATTAGCCAAGTACGTTTACAGGTTTACGAGAAATTAATAGAGCTTTATAAAAACAGTAAAATCTTTAAACGCTTTTATTTTTAGACTGTCAATAATCATCCATATAATACATAAAAAAATATGTTCCGCTTCCGAAAACAACATGATCACTTATATGGACACAACCGTCGACAGCCTGAAGTAACTCATGGGATTTTTAGTCAGATTATATAGTACGATAAAATATTAATTAAAATCCAAAAAATAACATGTAAGAAAATATATACCTACTATGCTCAAAAAGTTAGGAAAATATAGCGACCAGAAATGAAGAGATTACTTTTAGTAGATTTATTCCACGACTTTTAAATGGTACCTATTTAATATCAATGGAGACAAAACAATGTTCAAAAAATAAATTATCTTGTAGAATAAATTAAATCACAGTTAGTATCAAACGATTGCTTCGGGACAGAGAATGCCATTTGTGTGCGCAACTAGGTATCGCCATTCAATATCACAATGTTATGAAATACTAACTATTACTAACTGGATCAAGAATTGTGATTACAAGGTATTGAACGAGGTTCAATTAAATTCAATACAAGTACTAAATAGTACATTTTAGGTACATTTATTTCGTAATGATAAAAACAAAATATGCTTACTGATTTAGAGTTTACCCGCCATCCTGATATCAGAACGGCGGCTCACTTTAGTATTGTGATTATAAGGTATGGAACGAGGTACAATTAAATTCAATATAAGTACTAAATAGTACATTTTAGGTACATTTATTTAAGATAGTTTTCATCCAAATTAAAAAAGTACACCCGCGGTTCTGATAGACACAACTTCCAGACGTCCAGAAAATCTAATAAGCTAGCCGGGAATCGAACCCAGGAAACCTCGCAATGCCATGCAAACAGGCGCTAACTTATATAAAGATCTCATAAAGATATAGGTAAACGAGTTTTTAATTAGTAGGTAGGTATGTACCTATTTATTCAGACAAACAATTTACTTAAGTACATATTTTACATTATGCATATTTGAAAGATCTAATTAAAATAATAATAGTTTTATTTCTTGTTCACTTGATTTTGAGAAGTAGTCATATTTTTGCGGTGGGACATACGTTTTACGGGCATTCGTGCTTTTTCAGTCACATGTTTCCGGAATATGAAGTAGCGATTTGACGACCCTGTCAAATTATTCACAGCCGTCTGCAAAACTTCAGGTTCAGGGAATGCCGTAGAAATATAGGAGCCATTGTCGATTTGTTGTGTCTTATTGTTGTCTAGCACCACTTCAAACACTTGTTTGAGTGGATCGTAACTATACGAGCCGAATATAGGCCTAGAGCAAAATAATAATGTATTAATCTTCAAAACTGTAACATAACATGATTAGCGGGGGAGGGGGAGGAAGGAGGGGGGGGGCGAGCATCGTTAACGCCGCCGTATCCCAGTAGTTCCATTCTCTAGTTCCATTATGGAACTACTGGGATTTTTTTCTCCCAGTAGTTCCATGGAACTAGAATATCTTTTCAATCTAATCCCATTAGTTCCCATATATGAATAAAAGTACAGTTGAATATAAAATTATCTATTTGCATACTACTGGCATAAATTTAATGTTAAGAAATTAATAATTAAGAAGTTAATAAATAATTAAATGTTAAGAAGCTCTGCTAAAGTTATTCACGTTGACTGACCCGTTATTAAGGCTCTACTGATGCACTACCATGAGGCATAGAGCACAAACAAGCTATCGTAATTTGTCGAGAGCCATATTGTGTAGTTTGTCGACCACCACCCCTATTGGAGGCCCGTGGTCCAACTGATTGAACAAAGTGATTGGACCACCACCCCGAAACGCAAATTTTGTGGAGGCAAGGCACGGCGGATTAAATAAGTCGCTTAAGAAAACTGTAATAACTCTACTCGTGTATAAACTATTGCAAGTTTTATTACATGACGCTATGTTTTATACAGTAACTACATACAAAGAAAATACAAAATAATTTAAATCAAGACACCAGAAGAGATTTTAATTTTATTGTCATGGAACATGGACATGCTTTTACAAAATTCTCAAATGTCACTTCTCAATGGAGAAGTTACTCTACCACATTTCTTAGAGAAGAATCGTCCGCAATTCTCATAGAAAAATAAAAGAATTCTTAGTTAAGCAACGTATTTGTTAATATCTAATCCTAATAATGAGGTCCTTTAATATATTTATATATTTTATTATTGACTGTACCGGTACTAATGGGACTAATTTCATCTTGCCGGCAACAGGATGCTAGTTCCATGGAACTACTGGGAGAAAAAAATCCCAGTAGTTCCATAATGGAACTAGAGAATGGAACTACTGGGATACCAGCCACCCCGCCTTTTACGGGAATCATAATCTCAATAGTTTTACTTAATAAGTTACGTATTAGTAGGTATTATAACTACACTTGCTTTAACTAATTAAAACCAACACCAACGGACGATTCACCTAATGGTTTAGCTATTGTTTATTTCAATTAGTACCATGTTTCAAATACCTACTATTGGACGACTCGCCTGCGCGGTTTATCATCAGATTTTTAATTTGTTAGTAATTTATTTGTAATATCCTATATCATCATTCATCGTCATACCTCAAGGTCATTATGTTGAAGTCAAAAGGATACCTATCTAACCTTTTGACTTCAACATTGTGACCTAAATTATGTAGGTACCTACTTAAATAAAACTATGATTCAATGTATTTTGTTGGGTTTTATTAACTTTATAATTTTTTTAAATTTTCATTCTCTGAACCTTTTTCCCAACTCAGTTGGGGTCGGCTTTCTAACTGTGATGCGGCTGAACTTCGATATTTTCCGTGGAGCGACTGCCATCGGACCTCCACAACCAATGGTCATTATGACCAATGGCGATATCGAAGTTCCAAGTTTGACTGATTGGACTTTTGAGGGCTCCAACTACCCGTAACGACTGCCATAGATGTTTTTATGGCAACCGGGACCGACGGCGACGGCTTAACGTGCTCTCCGAGGCACTAATAAACCATCGAAAAGTCATTGGTGTGTGCCATGGTGAACCTAGGATCGAACCTGAGACCTTGTCTCAGCAGTCCATTACCCAAACCAATAGGGTACCGCGGTTATTTTAAATCATTTTTTTAAATAAAGGTAGGTAGGTAAATCAAACATCAATTATTATGTAAGGTACCTACTTTTTATGAATAATTAGGATTAGGTAAGTACCAACATTAGTTTAGGCTATAGTCCGACTATAGAACAGTGAAAATTAACGCCAAACGCCGATTGGACGAAGAGTGTGAGATCCCCTCTAGATACCTATTGTTAGTGAAACATTATTACCTACACAAACCAAATGAAATAGGTAGGTAGTAGGTACCTGCCTACATGAATATTTTATAATGACCATCGCAATGATTTATCTACACTTCTACACTAATATTATAAAGAGGAAAACTTTGTTTGGTTGTAATGAATAGGCTCCGAAACTAATGGACCGATTTCAATAATTCTTTCACCAACAGAAAGCTATGAAGATGATGATTTCAATTATATTTATTTGTATAAATTATAATTAAGTAGGCAAGTACATAAATAAAATGAAACGTACGGTTTTACTCCATCTTCTACTAAAAAACGTTCAAGTGGTTTTCTTTTACCTGAAACGCCGGCGATACTGAAAATGATCATTTTTAGGTTTGACATTTAAAATTAGGTATATGAATTCCAGTACCTAACCTAGGTATACCTAGTATTATAATAAGATGAAACTTACTAGATATACTGCAAAATACAGCATAAACTAACGAGGAATAAATACATCATGTTTAGATTCAATAATATACCTTACACTAAAACCGCAAGTTGTGCCTAGGTATCTATAAAAAATCTTTCTTTCGCTTGCTCAATAAACAATAAATCTAGTAAGTAATAAAAATAATGTGAAATTACAAAAAACAACTGAATAGTTTTCAAGCTTATAGGTATTTTGTTTTCGGCTTCAAGTAGGTAGTTACTGGTAGTTAGTTACTGACCTACTTAGGTACCTAATTTTTTTTTCACTTGGTGCAGATACCTTTCTACTTAGTTACCTACTTATCAAAAGTGAATTTAAACCTATTTTATAATCCTGGAATTGAAAGCTATACACCTACTTAGAATATACCTATTCGTAATACCTCAAAGGAAATTTCTAATGTTCTTGTTCTAGTCTGAGTGTTCTTGGTAATCTTCTTAATATAATATAAATATCGTGTCACAATGTTTGTCCTCAATGGACTCCTAAACCACTTAACCGATTATAATAAAATTCGCACACCATGTGCAGTTCGATCCAACTTGAGAGATAGGATAGTTTTTGAAACGGATTTCGACATCCACGCGGGCGGAGCCGCGGGCAACAGCTAGTCTTAATATATATAAATCTCGTGTCACAATGTTTGTCCTCAATGGACTCCTAAACCACTTAACCGATTATAATAAAATTCGCACACCATGTGCAGTTCGATCCAACTTGAGAGATAGGATAGTTTTTGAAACGGATTTCGACATCCACGCGGGCGGAGCCGCGGGCAACAGCTAGTACCTACCTATATAGGTACAGGGTGTAAACGTTAAAGACGATTGAAAGATATGAAATCTCCATCGCTTAACTTAGCCAAATGATAAATTAATTTATTTTTTACATTCCTATTCATCAGATTAGTGAATAAGCAGTGCTATTTAGCTGTAGGTGACATATATAATACATACCTAGGTCCCTACTATTAAAAAAATTGCAAAGTAGAAATTTGTGTCTGTAGTACATTGGAGATATTGTGAAAAATAATTACCTACTTGGGTTATGATAAGTTTAGTAGTACATTGGAGATATTGTGAAAAATAATTACCTACTTGGGTTATGATAAGTTTATATACTTAGGTATGTATGCATGTAGGCATAAAATTATATAACGATTCTGAATACAAAATATTTTTTTTTAAATATATGTAGGTCTTTGATTTAGGTATGTTTACCTATCTGTTTTTTCACGATGGACGCCAAAACTACTGAACCAGCAGCCTTCGGTGGGTAATTTCACGGCGTCATACTGTACTGGGCACCAATAGAAGATCGTTAACGTACAAACTTATGTAGGTACCTACCTACTTAGAAATTAGGTAGGTACGTTTTGGCTAACAGAGATAACAGTTTAGATACATACCTACCTAAGGCTTGAGCCCTATTTCTAGGTCGGTACTTAACTAGTTGTTCAAAAAATACCTTTCGGGGAGAAATGACCAAGGTGCTAAAATGACCATAGTGTGAAAATCTCCATAGTGCTGAAATGACCAAGTACCTAAGTATAATTATGATAGAAATTAATAGATAATAGATAGAATAGATAGAATTAATAGATAGAAAATAAATCTGTTTGTAGAAGTAGGTACAGTCAGCATCAGATAGATATGTGCTTCCAAAGTAGTCAAAATTATGTAAAGAATATAAATTCAATTTCATGTTCGCAGACATAGCATTCCAATAGTTGTAAGCATCCAGAGTGTTCAAAACATCTTCGATGTAAGTTGTCAATATTATGTTAGCTGTTACAGTGTTCATATTAATGTTGTCAAATAGGTCGTTTAATGGTATCTATGCATTCATACTAGTCAAAAATATCTTCACAATTAGGAAAGTCATCTTTAATATCCGTAGCTAGAGTGTATATTGGAATAAAATGTTAGTAATAAATATTTTGTTTCCCTTTTTCCTTGATTATCCATCCTGCTCATTTCGTGCATGACGTAATTGATATGTCTTTTGTTTATTAGAAATTTTGATTATTAGAAAGGAAACATAGTTTAGATATGTTCTAACATCCCTAAATAGAGTGGAATTTTCTTTGAAAAGGAAACTCTTTTATGGAAAATGTCATAAATAACAAACTCTAATAAAATTATATTAATGTCACGGAATAATATGTCATGTTGTCTATGTGTATTAAATTGCAAATTTAAATGAAATGGTTGTATTATTTTATTAAATTAGCATGCCTCCATATCATTTAGATGAGCAAACCAAGCATCGTATAATAAATTTACATCGGGAAAATGTTTCTGTTACTGACATAGCCGATGAACTTGGCATAAGCGTGAGTATTTTTTTATTACCAGGATTATTAACATTCTCCTTTTAATTTATATTGCATACAATGTCCGACTAACGATTTTTATAATCTTTTAGAGAAACACTGTATCTCTCTGGATATCGCGCTGGCGTGAAACAGGAGGGATTTCACGCCATGTTACAACAGGTCGACCGCGTATTAGTAACATCCAACAAGACCGTGCACTGATACAAAATGTGCGAGTGGACCGTTTTGTTAACACTTCCCAATTGGCGACTACTCATAGCATGTCCCAAAGTACAATACGTCGAAGGCTTAAGGAATCGGGCCTCCATAATCGTGTGCCGGCAAAAAAACCTCATTTAACACCCAGGCATAAATCTTTAAGACTCCAATTCGCACTAAGCTATTTAGATTACGATTTTAGTAAGGTTGTTTTTGTTGATGAAAAAGTGTTTTGTAACTCTACGCATGGTCACCTCTCTCTGTGGAGATACAATAATACAAGATATAATGAAGAAAATATCTTGCCCAATAACAGAACTGGACGCATATCGCTTGGTTTTTGGGGATGGATTTCGGAAGTTGGACCCGGTGAGTTAATCGAAGTTGGTGGGCGTCTAAATGGATTGACTTATAAAGATATTTTGGAAGAGGTGTTGTTACCCACAGCACAAATATTTTATCCCTTTGAAGAGGCGATAACTTTTATACAAGACTGAAGCTCTATACATAATTCAAGAGTGGTTCAGGATTATATTTCTGAAAACGGAGAGTTAAATTTAATAACCCTACCTCCCAAAAGCCCAGACCTTAATCCTATTGAGAACGTCTGGGGTAGAATGGTCCAAATGTGGGAACATGAACAGGCTCGCAGTACCGAAAATTTACGGATGCATGTAAATGCAATTTGGGAATCATTGAGGGGAAGTTCATTCTGTTTTAACACAGTTAGATCAATGAGACAACGCCTACTTGATGTAATCAATGCCAACGGTGGTTACACTAGATTCTAAGAAAATATAAGTTTATTTTTACAACTCGTTGTTTTGATTTATTTTATTTAGATAGACTAGCTGTTGCACTAGTTTTAAGCCATCAGATTTTAAATATTCATTTAACACACCTGGTGAGCGAACTAACAATGCACTATGTGTGGCAGGCCTTAGTTTTGAGGAACATGACTCAAAAGGGGATTGTAGCCGGCCTTAATGACTTTTGGCTCTACGGTGCATAGATACCATTGAAAGTCCTATTTGACAACATTAATATGAACACTGTAACAGCTAATATAATATTGACAACTTACAGCGAAGATGTTTTGAACACTCTGGATGCTTACAACTATTGGAATGCTATGTCTGCGAACATAAAATTGAATTTATATTCTTTACATAATTTTGACTACTTTGGAAGCACATATCTATCTGATGCTGACTGTACATACCTACCTACCTTCCCACCTATAGGTGGTAGTTGGTCTCGAAAACATTATTAGAATACATAGTTACGAGTAGGTAAGTAAGTACCTAGGTATATTTACCTAGGGTAATTTTTTTACTAGTAGGCAGGTAATCAAGTATCAAATCAAATAAAAAATCAAAGGGAGAATACAGAGAGCAAAGAGCGATCCGGACCAATTTGCAAGTTTTGGATGCAACTGGAAAGTACCAAAGCGGCAACGACGCTGAGCACGTTCGTCGGCGGCCAACAGACACACCCATGAAGCTATACCAGCTATACTATTAGCTTCATGGACACACCGCGCCGCTATACGCTACCCGTCGTCGTCACCCGCGTCGTACTTATTTATAGGTAAAGTAGGTACCTTAGGTAGGTACCTAAAGTAGGTGGGTGGTCTATAAATTGACGTAGGTGGAAAAATTGGTTGGGCATTCCATACTCCTTCAACATACATTGATTAATTACACCTACCTAAATGTTGAACAATAGCAATGCACGAATGTTGAATAATCGCCGCATCATAACCGCAATACATACATCAAAATGAATATAATTATATTACTAATTCAAATATTATATTACTATATAATCAACTAAATTAATAGGTAATTCATTTGATTTGAATTCAACTTCCGCCCTTTCACGGTGACTTAGATACAGACATCTGAGATATTATACCTACCCATTATACCTTACTAGCTTACCCGCGCGCGGCTCCGCTCGCGTGAATGTTGACTATCGTCACCAAGTCTTTTATAAACTGAGGGACTACCCGTACTAACTTTCAATGTGTCTATTCCTTGGCAAACAGTGGTTGCAGCTATATAAACGTATTTATTTCAGCTCGAGTCCTATCAAACCCTTCAACGTAAAGTGCCGTGCATCGCGGCCAAAGCCAGTCTGTCTACCATCATTGTCCTTTTATGGAGATTTTATGGGGATTAGATAGCTGCTCTGGCCAAGCGTTGAAATATTGATTGTTGATCTTATGAACGGGTCCGTAACTAAACTTCGAGAGTCATATATGTTCGATGAATGGAAAGTCGACAGAACGTTTGATCGAATATTGCTATTACGAATGAACCGTTTGTCGCCAAACGCAACTTCGACTGAACGTTTTATCGAATATTTATTAATCGATGTATAGAACTGTTGATCCCGCGTATGTATCCCGTGTGACTCGGAAGAGGGCCCTTTGATAAACCCTTTTACCATAGTTGCATTGCACTTTCACATTCGATGCACTATTTCAAATTAGTTAAACATGAGTTAAACATTATTTATTTCCGAAAATCTGGTTTTATCGGTTTTTATTATTAAAATCTTGCTATGCAGACATTGACATTTTGACAACCTGATTGGACATTCAAAAAGTTCATGAAACTAAAGAAAGAGTATAATTATAATAACCTGTGTGTATAATAATAAAAACCGTCCCGGTTCCGTACAACACTGGGTTGAGGGACGAACTTAGCTTTGCTGCAGTGCTTCTCGTCTTGACTGACAGACATAGGTACCCACAGATTTTTTTTGGTGATGTGGGTAATATTTACGCTTTCTCAAACTTTTACCTTTACCTTTGCCATAAGATTTTACTTTCTACAAAATATCTGGATTCTGGCCCAAAAGGAAATACCCTTTCTTTTCTCCGTGCGAAAACCCCGTCGGGCTTCACCTTAACGGAGCTATCGCGGCAACGGAGAGGTTAGTATGTCAGACTCCTACTGATTAAAAGCGCACGGTCTTTCGTCATATCGGCCTATGTGACCCGGGATCCGGTGTGTCTTAGAAAGGATATCCCAGAAACCTCGACCTTATCTATAAAAAAGCACACGTGGAAACATAACGCCCTGGCACCCTGGGCCTGCTTCTGCTAGGGTGACGGTTAGCCCCGACTGTCACCCTAGACCCGCAATCATGGAGAACGGAAATGGTTCTGCGAACTACGCCGTTCGGTGCACCTTCAACGGCACGTGCCAGCAGTGCTAGATATCTCCAGTAGCTTTTCCGCTGCTGTTTCTGCGCTCATTACCGCCTCGCAAAAAAAGCGGTCACGTTCCACATACACTCTATGGTGACCATGGTCGGCACCAGAGCCAGAGCATGAGGCTCCCTACACCGACGTCTGCTTCAAGGACATGACGCCACTCTATTCACTCTGAACACTCTGCCAATGTGTGAAGCGGCGAAGTGTCCACGGAGTAGCCCCGGCAACAGTGGCATTTGGGCATCAGCGCCCGGCCTACACAATGCAGGAACTCACCAAAACAGCCATGCCCATCTGTGAGTCTTGGATAGCTCAGGGTCATGGGCCACCTTAAACCCTGTAGACCCAAGACGGAATGAGATTTTGGTCGGTCAAGTCCGATATTACGTCCCTACTGCGGAGGGGAGAGATCCGTGGGGCTTTCCGCACGAAAATCTCCAGTTGCGGTGCAGGTCACTCACGTGGCGAAAGGCCACTCAACGACCTCCGTCCTCCATGAGCGCAGGCCTGGTATATAAGTATAAGGGTTTCGTGTTTTCCTATTGAGCACTGATCTGTATTGTCTATAGCACCTATTGAGGCACAGAACCCTAAAAATAAATATATCCTCTTTGCCTTTGAGCAAAAAGAAACAAAGGATTAAAATTTAGACTGAGTCACTTTTAGTTCCTGTTGCCATGACAACAATTATAGATGGCGTTAAAAACGTCTGCGAACATCTAATTTTCGTATTATTTCTTTATTTCATGAATTAATCATATCTTTTTAATTTTCTTATATGCTATTCGCAGCGAAGACAAATCCAACAAATCATAGATCATGAAAATCCGTTCAGCCGTTCTTGAATTCTAACAAAAGTACCTTTTTGGACCCTTTTTAGGGCTTTAGGGTTTGAATTTTTAAAAATCCTTTCTTAGTACACCTCTACGCATCAAAACGAATACACCCATCAAATTTCAAGTCTCTACGACCAGCGGTTTAAGCTGTGCGTTGTCTCTAGGTCAATCAGTCAGTCAGGACTTTGAGTTTTATATAATGTATTGATAATGGAATAAAAGGTGATCAAGTGGCATCAAATCCGAGATTTTTAGATTTCAGTGCTGTGATCATAGATAAGAAGTTTGTACTACGTGCTGTGATGATTATTATAAAGTTATCTCTGTCTGTATTGTTTGTTTATTTTTTTTTTTTTCTGTTATATATATGCAAAGTGTTAATTATCCGTGTATTTATCTGAGCTGAAGTAACCCGCATCAACACAGTATGACAAATAAAAATCAAGCTTACCTTGTAAACTAGGCGTTATACATTATAAACAATAAACAGACCGCGGAGTTCTGCGTGAAACTGTATTGTTTTTAGAACCAACATTACGAAGCTGTCATTCATAGTTTATTTTCGTCATTTCATTTCATTTTGTGAAGTGTATTTTAATCTTAAGTTGGAGACTTACAAAATTCTTCGTGTCCTTGAACCTAATTTATTTAATTTTTAATTAGAATCAACCTTTTAAGAATTTCATACAAAATATTGTGATAAAAAATTAATGAAAATCCTTTGTATAAAAATTTACTTAAATTGCGAACTTATTTCGTGGACAAACAAGAATGTGTATATAGTAAATAGCAATTACTTATTGTGCTTATATATGTAAAAACGACTCGTTATTTCCATAATAATATGGCTCGCTTTGGCTTACGCGATGTAACATATAGCGCATTTGACAACGATTTGACCCCGCCACTGGGGATGCACGCAGAAACCTCCAATGCGGCCCCCACGATGATTACTCTGGACCACGAACACGAGGATGTGAACAAAGTCATTATCCACAAAGTACCGAAAAACAAAGGTAAGTTACATATGCCATCTAGTATTTTGTTGTGCCTTTGTTCTCTGCCTCATGAAAAACATAATGACACTTTATTATGTTTTGGCATAATATTTATTTACTCAAGGCCACTGGCAATTTTCTGCTAAATCATCAACATCCTATAATCTAAGTATAGAATGATATATTGCTGTAAGTATAATACCATTTATTATTAAGCTTCCTAGTTTACATACATGTATAAAACGAAATGTTTACTATCTGTTGTGGGCATTAACTCATAATGCTTTATTATTTCAGGTGGATGGACTCATATAGATGACCTGGACTCTTTTTTTACAAGAATGTACAGATACTACATACGGGGTGGATTTTACCCAATGATAATGTCTGACTTATTTTACTTGTTGCAATTTATATTCATTGTGTGGTTTTCCACATTCTTGGTGTACTGTGTAGATTATGCTAGATTGTTCAGAAATGATCCAAATTCAAACAGAACTGAAAAATTAACTTTAAGTGATGTTATATATCCAACATCTGTGTGTGTGACTTATGTGTCATGGAAATGGTAAGTAATCTTGATATTATTCATAGATAAGATAATTAAAATTTATACTCTCTATGGCTGTGCATTGAAATTATGTCTGATTATACATAAGATTTTTTTCATTCAATTTCAATTTCTTTATTTTTCTTTCTTTATTTAAAATAGTGCAATGTAATTACATCTTTTTGATGTCAAAAACTAAAAACTAAACTAAAAACTAAAAACTAAACTTAATACTAAGTTTACCACCGCTTCCTAGGCACTAGTGGAGAAGAAACAGCGCAACAAACTCCACTGCTGCAGATTTTCAGACGTCAGCTTATACATAGATATCTTAAGACTAAATATGGACGAATGTACATTTTTGTCTTGTGTCTATATAAAGAAAGGTATATAAAAAAAAGATATAATAAATTTTAACCCAAGATAAACAATAAAATAATTGAAAATGTCAAAATATAGTAATGTCAAAATATAGTAAGAAAAAGGTTGCGTGCCTACCTCAATACCATTATATACATGGTAGGCATAGTAGGCAAATGCCACAACTACAGCATTCTGTTATCATTGGTTATCTAGTGCACAGTTGTAAGCTGATGTATATATTTATGAACTGTTAGGCATAGGGGCCCATGCAGTTGTGCATGTTGAGTTGTCAAAGCACTGGGATAAATATAAACAGACATGTTTTGTATTATTTTATTCTGTATTTACAAGTCTCAGTATTAGGGTTTGCTATCTCTTTACATCTCAAAAACCATTGTGCATTTAAGATGGTGGATAGAATGTGATTTTATAATTATACTCATTTGACTTCTAATAGATAATTTTCACTTGGTTATTTAAGTTCAATCTGAAATTGACACTGGAGAAAATATACCTACTAATGATTTTGGTTGCAGTATATACCTAGGGATTCTAGTCATTTTAATATAGTGTATACCATAATGTATAGATTACCAATATAAATTGTATAGTGATTAACAACTTACTGATATTGCTGAATATATAATTATAATAAATACATCTTTGTAAAACTTGAACTCTGCATAATTATGTACACATTGTAAAAGTAATAGTTGTGCAGAATGCATAATATATCACTGGTGTACCTTACCCGGGTAACTCTTTGGTTGATTATACAATTATAAATACAATACCTGTGGATGATTTTAAAATTGACATTAGATGTATACAGGCTGAGTATAAAAAAAGAAGAAAATACTTTTTTGCTATGTTACCTATTTCTAATTCTTTGTTAGCAATTGTGAAGATGAGTTTTAAGTCATTTCAAAAATGGCATTCGATTGATTTATGTTGTTTTTTGTATACCAATTCTATGTAGGTATCAGCTATACTGATAAGGATCAGCGTTATCACCCATCTATTAGGACAATGACATAGTTATTTTGACATGGGAATGTTTTGATGATTATTCTAATATTGTTATTGCTGTCTACTAAATATTGCGGCACCTGTGCGCATGTCATTTTAAATGACTTTTGCTTGTGAGCAGCTTAACCTGCTGTTAGAATACTGTGTTAGCCCTGAAATAGGCGTCGTCTTTTTACGACGACGATTGAGTATGTATGTTTTTTTCACCTCTTCTGGTGATTTAAAAAATAGATGATTGATAGAGTCCGTACTTAAGATACAATTGGCTGCGCGTAAATGTGAAACAGGATAGCCTTATATTCCACTTTGAAGGGTTATCTATATTTTGTACTGCTATTAAAAATAGGAAAGATTTGTATGTTTGTAATCCATAAACTCTGAAACTACTGAACCAATTTCAACTATTCACCATTATAACATAACACTACATTATCTCGCTTGTTACTAATAAAAGAGTAGACTAGATACAGTGTAGACTTTTTAAGATGTTGTTATATTTAAAAATTTATTAAGTTAGAGTTCACAGAGAGAACACACTTTTGAGAAAATCACTTAGCTGCGCGAAGAGGCTACTTGCGATATCCCTTTTCTTTTTAATAGAAGTTGTTACTATAAACTAATATTATAAACTAGAGGCCTGGGACTTGGCTTCGCCCGTGCTATAAATTCAAGACAACCGTTGCCTCCTTTAAGGAGTGCAATTTAAAAAAAAAGTCTTTTAGTGGATGCCTGCAACATAATACAACATCTACTGCCGAATTTCAAGCATGTAGGTCCAGCGGTTGTTAGGTATTTGTGAGGGTCATAGCATAGGCTATACGCAACTACTCGAGGAAGCGGAGCAGTAATAACAAATGGAAACCATCTGGCAGATTGCCGTGCTTAATACTAATGCTGATAAATTACGGATTTACCTACATGGGTTAAAGGGGTGCAACGGGGTATTGAAATACGCCACTTGCGAAGCCGGGGAGGGTCAGCTAGTTTTTAATAACAACACTGGGCTGCGCGTGAAATTTCCGAAATAAGCTGAGCCTATAATAAAAGTTATTCCTTCTATAAAGAAGTTAAAAAATTAAAAAGGAAATGTAATAAGTATAGGTATGGTCCACACTTTTAAGAAAGAAAATTGGCTGCGCGTAAATGCCGATGCCGCTGCTCTTTTAGAAAAAAACCTGTGAAATGAACTATCGTGAATATCACCTAGAAGGCTGTTACTATATTATGATATAGTAACAGCCTTCTAGGTGTTATTCACGATTTTATGAAATGACTGAGCGCTGTGCCGCAATTTCTGAGAGTTTCAGGTGATTACAGGGTGTAGGGGAAGGGTTACGATCCTTGGCTTTTGACCCCTGCGCTGACAATATGTACGGCGTTCATGGATAAAGTAAAGTATCTGTACTATCTGTACAAAAATGTTGGTGCCAGAAGTTAGCACAAATTTTTAATTCACCGGCAGTTGCAGACGCAATATAGGTAATTTATTACTGTACGGCATTTGTGTAGGTAATTCTTTTTGTATACATATACAGATACTTTATCCATGAACGCCGTACATATTGTCAGCGCAGGGTTTGAAAGCCAAGGGTCGCAACCCTTCCCCTACACTACACCCTGTACTCTCCTGAACCACTCAGAAATTGCGGCACAGCGCTCAGAGTTATTTTATGATATACTTAGTAACAGCCTTCTAGATGTTATTCACGATGGTTCATTTCACAGGTTTTTTTTTCTTCATGGGCTTGTAGTCTATTCATATATAGACCAGTGCCGATAGCTATGAAAATGGTAAAAAGTAAAAGAAATTTATAGTAGGATGAAACCTGTTGTAAAAGGAAGACAATATAACAAAAATGATAGGAAAAATAAATTACGGGCGATCTGAGGTCGGGAAGTGGGGAGGGGGGTGAGTTTTAAGGGTAAAAACGGTTTATCTCGATTCCGGCAAAACTACAAGTCCTATGGAAAAAAGTTAAATGACAAAGTTGTAGGTAATAAAGAGACCTACAACTTTTCATTTACACTTTTTTCACATAACCTCAAAATGTATGTGAAAAATTCAAATAATCAAGTTTTTAGTTTTTTATTTTTATCTTAAGCAAAACAAATTTGTTTTCCACGAAATTTGGTGAAAACTTAGCTTTTTATGTCCCACAGACACTGCATTTTTTTTGATTTGAAATACTCTGTTTTTCAGCTTATTTTGACTAAATATCGAAAAACCACCCTAATTTTCAATCGAAAATTCTCACGTCAAAATATCAGCTTTTTAAAAAAAGTCAAAGAGTTTTTTGTTCTTGGAAATCTCTTCTTTTTGATAATGTAAAAATATATATACATTGCTATGGTAAATGTTCTCAGAAAATGCAAAGAAGAAAAACTCGAATTCGAAATTAATATTTTGTATTTTGTACTTAGTCATTTCCTCGCTGAGGTGGGATGAAAAGTTACATGTTGCACTATAACTTCATGGTTGCACTCGAGTACCAAGATTTTTCAGCTTTTGCACTTTTGATTCCCTCGCTAAAGCTCAGGGTTCTATTTTGTGAATCGCTCGCTGCGCTCGTGATTCAAATTAAGAACCCTTCGCTTGCTCGGTCATCAAAACTGAGCACGCGAAGGGTTCTAAAAATTGAACCCAGATCTTTAGCGAGGGAATCAAAAGTGCCAAGGTGAAAAATCTTTGCACCCGAGTGTAACTATGAAGCTATAGTGCAACACGTAACTTTTCATCCTACCTCAGCGAGGAAATGACTAAATACAATAATCACAAAATAGAACCCTGAGCTTTAGCGAGGGTATCAAAAGTGCACAAGGTGAAAAATCTTTGCACTCGAGTGCAACCATGAAGTTGTAGTGCAACTTGTAACCCACCTCAGCGAGGAAATGACTAAGTACAAAAATATTAATTTCGAATTCGAGTTTTTCTTCTTTGCATTTTCTGAGAACATTTACCATAGCAATGTATATATATTTTTAGATCATCAGAAAGAAGAGATTTCAAAGAACAAAAAACTCTTTGACTTTTTTTAAAAAGCTGATATTTTGACGTGAGAATTTTCGATTGAAAATTAGGGTGGTTTTTCGATATTTAGTCAAAATAAGCTGAAAAAAAGAATATTTCAAATCAAAAAAATTACAATGTCTTTAGGACATAAAAAGCTAAGTTTTTACCAAGTTTCGTGGAAAACAAATTTGTTTTGCTTAAGATAAAAATAAAAAACCAAAAACTTGATTATTTGAATTTTTCACATACATTTTGAGGTTATGTAAAAAAAGTGTAAATAGAAAAGTTGTAGGTCTTTTTATTACCTACAACTTTGTCATTTAACTTTTTTCCATAGGACTTGTAGTTTTGCCGGAAATCGAGATAAACCGTTTTTACCCTTAAAACTCACCCCCCTCCCCACTTCCCGACCTCAGATCGCCCGTAATTTATTTTTCCTTTTATTTTTCTTATATTCTGATCCTTTTCCAACAGGTTTCATCCTACTATAAATTTATTTTGTCTCAAAGACTATCCGCACTGGTCTAATATTCATAGGAGTTAATAAAAATACCTACTTATGTGTCAGAAATATGCTATAATAAATACACAAATGATTTTTTCTTTACCAGGTGGTGTCTTGTTGCGCTATCAGCTGTTATTTGGTTAATGAGACTTGTAATATCAGTATACCATTTATATTACGCTTATGACATAAAATTATTCTATAATTCTGCTTTAAAGATCAACGAGGTAAGTGAAATAAAACAAACTTTCTTACTTGTATTTAGTACCTAATGTGTATTAGGTCCAACAACATTTTTTTATAACATACCTATAGCGGATGGTGAAGAGGTTTTTTATGAATAACTGCTTTAATTAATTTTCAGAGTGATTTAATTTGGGTAAACTGGTCAACTATACAAGACAGAGTAAGAGAAGCCCAACCGGAGCACCACATGTGCGTCCATAAACAAGAGATCAACGAATTAGACATTTACCATAGAATACTCAGGTAATATTAATGTAGTACCTACTGAAGTAAGCACAACGTATAGCAGGAAGCTGCCGGGCCAGATGGATCAAGGGCTTAAAGAGGAGGGAACAATGGTAAAAGTACGATATTCATTAATTTAATAATGTGTGTTTTAGATTTTGGAGTTTGATTATAATATTATGCTAGCATATTATACAGACCTAGAAAATGGTTTCATTTGACCTATTGCCAAAAAAGGTGATATTATTGCTGTGTAGAAATATTGCAAACGATTCGAAAACAGTTTGGGGTTACCAGCGTTGACGGCGCCAACATTGCGGCCTTTTTGAGACGCTGAGGGTTTTAGAGATATCCTATTTAGGCTGTTTTTAGTTCCAAACACAGCGATTTTATTCGGATCGAGTCCGATATATTTTAACCTCATTTTAAATTTGTACCTTATCTTATAACTTCATTAAATTGTTTACAATAAGGGTCCGTTCACACAGACCGGCTTGGAGAGGAGAGCAGATTCTTATCACGTTGAAAACAGAGTTTTTAGTATTTGTAGTAAGGTTTATTTTTGCATCTGCACTGCTTTTGTCATTATGAAAATCATTTGTCAATGTGGAAAGAAAAATGCGCGTCGATACTCTCCGAGCCGGTCTGTGTGAACGGACCCTAATACATCTAGTTACTTTTGTCGTATTCAGACACATGATTCATTTTTCAGAATCAACAGTAATTTTTTATTGACAGCCCCTGTAGCGTAGCGGTAGTGAACGGCCGCTACGCAGGAGGCGCGGGTTCGATCCCCGCTCAGTGCATAAATGTATGCATAAATGGATATGGATATTTGCATTGGTCTGGTCGTGCCTCGGGAGAGCACGTTTAGCCGTCGGTCCCGGTTGCCATAAAAACATCTATGGCAGTCGTTACGGGTAGTTGGAGCCCTAAAAATTCCAACAACAACGGTCTAGCTGCAATGCTTCGATATCGCCATTGGGTTGTGAACCTCAGATGGCAGTCGCTTCACGGAAAATATCGAGATCCAGCTAAATCCGCAGTTAAGACTGGTGAAGCGAACCCCAGACTCCGAGGTGAAAGCTTTGAATACGACTGGGATTAACGCTAGGTTGAAGAAGAAGAACAGTAAATGTTTATTGGCGTATGCCAATAATTGTCATTCATATGCGCATATTTTCAACTACCATACATTCAAATTCGGTGTCTTACAGACTGTTACTAAGATATTTGGTCTTAATGTAGAATACATTGGTTTTTCTGCCTTCTTCAATTGCTTTTGTTCTTGCTTCCTTCACGAGTTGTCTCTATCGTCATTCAACGTATCACACAAGCTGGTTGGTATCGAAATCTCTCATCTACCCTTTTTTATTAGATGTAAATTTCAAAATTTATTGTTATTTGATTGTTATGTTCTTCGAGGTCGAGGTACCTATTAGTAGGTTATTCGTTCAGTCGATCTTAGCCTTTAGGCTTTAGCTTCTGGCCTTTAGCATTAGGCATTTGGTGCTGCAGAAGGTCTAATCTTTGATAATGATGAGATACTAACGAACGAACGGAAACGAATGAGATTACCCATCAAGCCTTTTGGACAACTCGATTGGGTCGGCTATTCAGTCTAGCTATGAACCGGCTGAAATTTGATAATGTCTGTAGAGTGCCTGGTATTTGATCTGTACAACCCACTGACGATTATCATAGTTCTGTTGTCAGACTACGTTATGGAACTTTTTAGGACTCCTAAATATTCGTCACAGATGTTCGATTAGCAACGGGCATCTATGGCTTAACGTGCTCTCCGAGGCATAGAGGGGCCTCCCTATGTTAATAATGGTTACCCGTCAAAAGTCTAACCTGGCTAGTATTGCAATGTGCTAATTTTCTCGGTTAAAATTTAGCCATGTGTCCTATTCATTGCCAATATAAAATAAATTAAACATGGAGAACGTGTCTGCGAACAGTCCAACGTCCAGGTCAAGCTATAAATCATCTTATCTCTGTTCACGAGTCCTAAGGTTAACGTAATGCATTTGACTTTACTATACATATTATGCAATTTTGACATGATTAGCTATAACGCTGATTTTTCTCAGATATTTTTCTTTACTCTCCAATAATAATCATACAGCTCAACTAAGGATGACCTACTTCAGATATATTATGTTTATTTGTTAACATCTCTCATCGGCTATCAGCGTCGGTTGGAGTCGGCCTTACGATCGAGAGGTCTCGGGTTCGAATTCTGGCCATTACACTCCTAACACAAGTAATTTAACTTAGCCGCAGAGGTTAACGAGAATTGTAGTAATTTCGGTAATTAGTATTCTTAAAAAAACCTGGCCTATGAATACTTCTAACACTAGATTTCATCCAATCAATCACTATGTCGGAATCCATTGTTATAATGATTTGGTTACAGATTCACTAATTATATGGTCGCCATGGTAAATAAAAATCTACTTCCTCTTCAAATACGCATCCCCCATGTTTGCGATTTTCATTATCTATCCAGAGGTCTCAAGTGGAACTTGGAGTTCTTATTATTTTGTAAGTATATCCACTGTGCTATTTAGTCATATTTAGTTTATTTGTTTACGTACCTACATAAATAGTTATTGGAACAAAGCATCGACATAGTTTCGACTACTATGTAAATATTGATAGCAACAACATGTATTGACAATTCCATCCAGGACTATAAAGACTTGGAAAACCATTCGTTGAAGCAGTCAAGCTGAGGGCCACCATTGTACCATTATTGGTGTTTAAAATAGTGACTCTCATTCCTGAGTTTCTTTTTTAGTTCACTATCAGGCGAAGTGAAGTCGTTGCATTTACCTGCTAATTAAAAAGTCATAGGTTCGATACCCGCCCAGTGTAAATAGTTTTATTTAAGAATATGTCATATTTCGATTTGTCTGATTATTCTATACATAATATATAATTATGTAGTTACAAAAAATGTAGCTAAGTATGTTGCATGTATGTGTAATATGGTGTACCTTAGTACATTATTATGTAACACAGATTTATTCTGAGGGCATTTTTCATTATTAATTAATTTTTTAGTCTTGTATGTAACAACGAATGACATTAACAGCTAGTCCGTGGAGCCCGTGGGAAAACTGCTGGCAGCTCCGAGAATGTTATAAAGATCACTCCAAGCGAATGATGCTCGCTCGACAATTAGAGAAACAAATTATGTGGCTGGCTTTAATGAATCTACTGCTCGCACCACTTATACAAGCCTGGCAAATACTATATTTCTTCTTCAACTATGCTGAGGTTTGTATGAATATTTAAGTAATTCTCTAAAATTGTATTTTAATAACTGTTTAAACTATAGATATGAGACTAATTATGTACATCGCTGATCACTGTAGGCACAAATTAAGCGCACCTATCGATTTATCTATCGTATTTAATACATTTTGTCCTGAAAAATGTATACATTTAAAAACTCATATTTTATTGTGCTTATCTACAATTAGTCCTAAACTGTAAGCAGATTTGTTCTATGCCGTTATCGTTTCAAGGAGCTCCTCAGTAGGAGACCCCTCATCCTTGACCTTAAAAACTCATATAAACTATATTTATAAGGGGCCTTTTTTGCCTATTTTGTATTGTACTGGCACATAGTTTTTCTTTTGCTATTTCAGTTAATAAAACGTTCTCCGGCCTCACTCGGGCTTCGTACTTGGTCCTTGTACGCGCGGATCACGTTAAGGCACTTCAACGAGTTAGAACATGAACTGCGAGACAGATTGAACAGAGCCCACAAACCCGCTACCAAATATCTCGCAAGCTTCTCATCGCCCATCACCACTGTTATTGCCAAGTAAGTGAGCGAGCTCTCATGACCTCGGTTAAGTATTGTTTTGTTTGTGCATTTGTATGTTTCGTCAGTACCTGCGCGAAAACAGCACGCATGGTCTATACAGTTAGAATAATATAAAGCCAAATAGGTTTTTATATGAACGGATGCTTTTAACAACAGGTGAGATTGTGTTCAAACGCGAGGCGGCCTAGGAAAAAAAACGGTAGGTATTCCCGTTGTTTTTCCTCGGCCGGCTCGCGTTTGACCCCAAGCTCACCTGTTGTTAAGTGATGGTTTGGTCCACGGTGGAGCGCGCGGCTTCTGACCCATGGTTACACTGATTGGTTACACTGATGTAACAACGGAGCATACCTATGATCGGTAGTTACACTGATGATCGGTATTTACATTGATGTAACAACAGAGCATACCTATGATCGGTAGTTACACTGATGATCGGTATTTACATTGATGTAACAACAGAGCATACCTATGATCGGTAGTTACACTGATGATCGGTATTTACATTGATGTAACAACAGAGCATACCTATGATCGGTAGTTACACTGATGACCGGTATTTACACTGATGTATCGACGGAGTGGCCGTATCCTGCGTACCAGCGTGGGGCTGGCGAACGACAGGTCTACAATGGACGTGCCACCTTGGGGCCTTAGAAACGTATTCACCGTTCCCCTGTTGAGGAGCACCACTCCAGTGGATACGGCCACTCTTCCAGCATTTCTCCTCTATCATCGGTGTCCGGTGATCCCCAACCACGCGAGTGTGCGTTGAAGTCTCCGGCAATCACTGCGTGAGCGGAGCGCACCCCTGCCACCATACCCTCGAGTTCCCCGAGCAGTTCCCGGGCAGTACACCCCGATCATTTAATTATCGTAGAATCTAGGCCGCCAGTATTATAAATAAGTTTTAGTGTAACCGATCATAGGTATTTGTTAAATCAGTGTAAGTACCGATCATCAGTGTAATACCGATCATAGGTATGCTCCGTTGTTACATCAATGTAAATACCGATCATCAGTGTAACTACCGATCATAGGTATGCTCCGTTGTTACATCAGTGTAACCAATCAGTGTAACCATGGGTCAGAAGCCGAGCGCGCTTGCCTAGAAGTAACCTGTTCACTCTAGACTTGAGACTCCCAGGTTGTAGCTTACTGGAAATACAGACTCAGGCAGGGCATTCCACTCTTTATGATGTAGGTAGGATACGACGGTATCTTCTGTCCGAAATGAGCTTTCCGACTGGGAATTAAAGTACCTTCACCCTACACAAAATCGCGGCCATTAATAACCATCGTGTTGTGTTACCGCGGGTAAGTAGGGTAGCCAAAGTCCTGCCCCCACCCCTTCCTAGCTCCGCCTCTTCCCTTCAGGGTCGTCAGCACGTGGGTAACGCCCTTGGTGTTGCACACCTCAAGTTCAACCGATAAAAAAACTAAGAGGCAAGCGATTCTACGCCGATGTTCCAAATTGTGAAGCTTAGTCTCAACCAGCGCATCGCAGTTGATGAGCCTCTTGGCCCTTCTCTCAATCGATTTAAGTGCTTCGAGTTGGTATTTGGCTGAGTCGTCACAGACGTGCGAGCAATACTCGATACACGCTCGAACTTGCGCTTTGACCGGCACTAAATCTGCACTAAATAAGCACTTAGATTTCAGATCGACTTTAACCAACATTTCATACGGTTTGTAGTTCATTTTACCCCATACATCCCACTGGGAGCATCGTACAATTCGAGTGTACGAATCGTTCATGGGGATGGTAGCCATTTACCATCAAACGTCTGTCATAGTACTCGTAGAACGAAAAAGGCCAAAGAGTTCGTGCAGTTTTTTTAGTGCCAGATACTAATGCTTAGTTGTATAATCCGCGCGCGATCAAAATGTGATGCTACCTTTTGGAACTGAGACGTACATGGGCCGCCGGCTAGCCGTAGCGTCGGCAAACTCATGTCGAAACTCACAAAACGAAGCTGTGTTTTTAGTGCGACTAGATTTCCAAATGAGTTTAATTTTGAATGCGAGATTTATAATAATTATATTATTGTATGTTTTTCTGTTCGTCCGCAAATTTTTGTGCGCGCAAAAATCAGAAACTACTGGAGGGATTTTGATCAAACTTGGTACGATTATACCTAGTTCATAGTTTTGGGCTACTTTTTATTCAAGCTGAAACCCGTGGCTTCGCCCGCGCTTCGTTTTTAGGTCGTTTTTGGTCATATCTCCGGTTCTATTTAACCAATTACAACCAAACATACGGTACATTTTTAGTCTAAGCAAGACCTTTCTAATAAAAAAACCGCATCAAAATCCGTTTGGTATTTTTTGTCGCTATCGATGGACGTAAAAAGAACTGAACGGGTTTTGATTCGTTTTTTTTATTAGAAAGGTCTTAGTTAGACTCAAAATCTTACGCATATTTGATCACAATCGGCTGATTAGAACCGGCATATAGTAATAAAACGCGAAAATCGACGTCCACGCGGGTGGAGCCGCGGGCAACAGCTATCTTTAATATACCGCCTTTTCTTATCTAATCTACATGGATCTACATGTAATCGTGCCAAAAATACCGAAACGACGACGACGGGAGTGAGAGGACGAACATCAAAAGTCTGACAGGTAAAAACAGTTCAACCGTTCTCGAGTTTTTGCGATACCAACAGAATTGCAATTAATTTTCATTTATATAGATGAAAGATTAATAATGAGTGGAAACAGGGGTAAAATCTTGAGTAGTCAATCACGCGAAATAGTTCTGACAGTTGATAGAATCAAGAACAAAGTCGGTGTTAACACGCTAACGCTACTTGAGAACTGTCATTTTCGATTTACTTTGACAAGGTTCCTTCACATTTTCATCGCGCGCGGATTATATAAACAATGACATCTATTTATACCTACTGCGGTTTAGATTTCCTTCTGAAAATAAAAGTTGCGTAGTTTGGCTCTCGTCCCACAATTTCTACTGTACATACTTACTTTAAATACCTATTTTAAAGACATGTCTTTGGCAAACAAAATATATCTGTTTTGTGGACCATTGTGATTGATATAAATCCCTATCTAAGCGGCACCTAGTATGTACCTACCTATGTTAACTCATGCCTATTACAAACATTCAGCTTTGTTTACACGTACACTAGTAATTACAGTCCTCGAGGTACAGAAAGTAGGTACACTAGGCTAGGTACACATATTAATGGAATATGTATTGAATGTACTTAGACCTGCGTTTATTTCACAGAAATGTAGTGTTCCTATCAGCGAGTGTGCTTGGCGTGTTGGTCGTATTATCAGTATACGATGAAGATGTCCTCACAGTAGAACACGTGCTAAGCATTATCACCATACTGGGATGTGTCCTAGCAGGGGCAAGGTAAACAAACACTTCAATATTCCACAACCGTCAATAAATCGTCAATAATAATCGGTCAATAAACTAATTGCATTACATTTCGAGGTACTGTTATAAGCGTTGTAGAAGTACAATCTATGAACGTAAGGATTTCGGGGGTACAAACGCCCCGAAATTAAAAATATTTTCTTTTTATCTACAAATCGACCTTCTGTTAATTTTCAGAAGAATAATTATGTCATAATATTGTACATTTGTGTAACTTTGTTTTCATAATCCTTTCAAACTAAACCGGGGTTTCGGGGAAAGAGCATCCTTTCCTAAAACTAACTACGTAGCATCAAGTGGAGTGTGCACTTGAATAGAGGTTAATTTTTCAGGGCACTTATGGGCGAAGAGGAGCGATTAGGTGGTGGATGCGCTGGACCAGCATGGGGTGAAGAGCTGTTCGTTCAAGTGTTAGGGCATGTCCACTATTTGCCTGCCGCCTGGAAAGGGCGCGCCCACACCAAAGACGTCGCGGCGCATTTTCAGCAACTATTCCAGTTCCGTGCAGTAAGTAAATATCATAGCAAATTACATACATTTTTGCTTTTTAACCGACTTCAAAGAGTAGGTAATCTTCGGTAGGATTTTTTTGTGTTGGTTTTTCGATTTGTATTTCGATTGATTTGTATTCGGGGTATGCTACCAAGATGACCCTATTATAATTATTAACTGCATGGCTACGCTAGCAATCAAAGATAAATCAATTGAATAAAAATAACAAAAACGGATGATTTATCATCATCAAACTCTGGCATTTGCCAGCAGCCTTTAAAAAAAGGTGCTGGAAAATGCTTTAGCACTTAGCCAATTGTTAATAAACGTTGTATTTTCAGGTATACATATTGTTCGAGTTATTGAGTCCACTATTGTGCCCGTTCCTGCTGTTCTCACTCCGTACCCGTGCGTTGGACATTGTGGACTTCTATAGAAATTTCACAGTGAGCGTCCTCGGTATCGGCGACGTTTGCTCGTTCGCCCAGGTAATGTATAGCTTATAGTATAGATATTAATAAAGAAATAGATATATAAAAGAACATTTTAGGAAAGACTTGTGACTTTTATTACAAGCTTTATTTAGTTTCACCTGTCCCGTTGTCTGTAACCAAACCATTTTTCGACCACTTCTGGTTATCCGATTGAGCTGAAATTTGGCATACTTATGTAAGTCCCATGACAATGCAATATTGTAAATAATAGAAGCTTGATTTAAAAAGGTTTTTTTTTAAACAGCAGCTTGTTTATATAAAAGATTCAACATCAACATGTATATCAAACTTTTGTTAACAAAATACAAGGCGTTGAGAAATGATTACTAGATTGGAAACTTATTTTGTTTCTATAGTCCAGTCATTTAGGGCTTAAAGAATTAGTGTACTGGCAAGTTATGTGGGAGTTTTGAAAATCTGTGATTGTACATCCCCATAATGTAAATAAGACTGATATGTTTTTGCATAGAACTGTAAAAATTAACATCATATGCTACATTTAGCATTATGACAGTTAAAAGATGGCAATTTTTTGCAATAAGTTCTCGAAATACCCTACAATGGTTGAAAATTATGACTTTAGATATTGCTAATAACATACCTGTTATTATTACACAGTTGGACATCCGCCGACATGGTCACCCCGATTGGCAGACGCCTGGTAAAACGAAAGGTATGAACATTTATAAAATCTTAAGCTTCATACCTACTTAACTTCGTTTACATTATAATGACCAATAACGGTTCGCAATAACTTATAAAGAGGTAAAGTTTGCGCGTTTGTGAGGTTATTGGGGAGAGGAGGAGGTGTAATCTACAGCACCAATCTTGAAAAACACAAGTCCCTAAAAATTTAGGTTTGGGTTTTACTGTATGAAATTCTGTTTTTATGTTCTATAATTGAATAACCGCTTAACTCGGATCGCAGGTAATGGTCTTAATCGAAAAGTTCGCAAGGTCACAAAAACATGATACTTAATCATGTTTTTGTGACCACAAGTAAATTCAGTATACCACATCTTAATAACTCTCTGTTAAGAAAATGTGCCAGGGTAGATAATATATGTGACTGTTGCTATGCGGTGAATCTGTTAACGTATGTTAGTGTCGCGGTTCACTTTATGGAGCTAACTTTCTGTATTCTGTGCAGGTGATAGCAATACTCAGTACGACCAAGGCGAGGGTGGCAAGACCGAGCTGTCCCTTGTGGCATTCTCGTGCCGTCATCCTACCTGGCATCCCTCCGAACCTTCGCAGAGACACTTTCTTAAATCGCTAAGACAAAGTATGCACCAGGCTATACCAACTTCCAATTACCTTGTGAGTTTATTTTTTGTAACTTTTTAGTAGACTTCCATTATGTAAACTGGTGAATGCCCTATTCGAAAATCAATTTGGGCATCCGATAAGTCCAATTCGACTATTGACGACAAGCGTCAAAAGTAGATGATCATTTTCAGATTTTAAACATATTTTGATTAACGTACCTACATAATTTATGTTTCTTGATAAATATACTGCTTAATTACTTAGTGGGCTCTATCTAACTACCTTTAATATAATGAATACAATATAAGCAATATGAGCAATTTTCATTCGATATTTTAAGTTTTCAATTGGTGCAACCATCATCAGCTATAGCAACTTCCAATTACCTTGTGAGTTTATTTTTTGTAACTTTTTAGTAGACTTCCATTATGTAAACTGGTGAATGCCCTATTCGAAAATCAATTTGGGCATCCGATAAGTCCAATTCGACTATTGACGACAAGCGTCAAAAGTAGATGATCATTTTCAGATTTTAAACATATTTTGATTAACGTACCTACATAATTTATGTTTCTTAATAAATATACTGCTTAATTACTTAGTGGGCTCTATCTAACTACCTTTAATATAATAAATACAATATAAGCAATATGAGCAATTTTCATTCGATATTTTAAGTTTTCAATTGGTGCAATCATCATCAACTTTGGCGCCGACTGTACTTACAAAAAACAATATTCCACCCCATGTGTTAAAAACATTAATATAATTTTAGGTAGGTACTATATAATATTTATCACTTGACAGCCTCTGTGGTATAGCGGTAGTGAACGCGGCTGCTGCGCAAGAGGCACAGGTTGATCCCCGCTCAGTGCAAATATTTGTATGCATGAATATGTGTATTTGCATTGGTATGGTCGTGCCTCGGAGAGCACGTTTAGCCATCGGTCCCGGTTGCCATACAAACATCTGTGGCAGTCCTTACGGGTAGTTAAAAGTCTTAAAAAGTCCAACAAGAACGGTCTAGCTGCAACGCTTCGATATAGCCTAATGTCACCATTGGGTTGTGAAGGTCAGATGGCAGCCGCTTCACGGAAAATATCGAGGTTCAGCCAAATCCGCAGTTAATACTGGTAAAGCGGACCACAGACTCCGAGGTGAAAGCTTTGGATGCGACTGGGTATAACGCTAGGTTGAAGATAATATTTATCACTTGCTTAACTTAACGAGTGCTACCCTTGAAGAACTAAGTGTCTTTCCATTCTATTAGAGACAATAAGAAAATTGCCAATGGACACATTATTTATTGTGTAAATTTATTAGCAAATTATTTTAAATTTAAATTACTTATTAGTTAGATCAAGGCTAGATTGTAATTGTTATGAGGTAACCATCCAGTTATATCATAATGAAAAAAGAAACTAAATTTACGAAAAGTTATATTTAATTTCAGAACAGAACTATGCTCGGGTCATATATACAGCAGAGTCTTTTTGGCGCTGTGACGCCTCTGCCCGCAGTCTTATCGTATTATCCACAGCAACGGCAGCAGTTCCACTTACCGGTGAGTATAATATTATCTTTGTATAATAAAATTCTTCTCTTCATGGCACAGCCCTAGTGATAGTTTTACAGACCTGCCTCTTCATTCTAACCGGCAACTTGTATACTATTATAAAAATGTAAAGTAGCTGTGTCTGTGCATTGGAGATATTATAAAAAGACTTGTGTTATGTTATATAAAGATTCTGAAATGAAACTATTTTTTTTTAAATTTTTGACCGTCTCGTTGGTTATTCCCGATGGACGTAAAACTATTGAACGAATTTTGATGCGTTTTTTAATGCGTTATTAAAATAAATAGTCTTGGTTTCACTTAAAATCCGTTGTATATTTGATTGCAATCGGTTGAGTAGAACGGGAGATATAGTCAAAAAGAGCGAAAATCTACGTACACTCGGGCGGAGCCGCGGATATGGGCTATTTAACTTAAATACTTTACTTTTCATACAGGATATGGATGAAACCAGTGATGAAGATGATGCGCCTGCTCCAACACGGTCAGGTACGGTGTACGAGTCTTCCTCTCGAGGACTAGCCGGCGTGGGTTCGGCCCTCGGCGCGTCGGCATTCGGCCTCGCGGCTTCAGTACACGGGCCAACTGACGACACGCAGGACATGTCCGTCAGTGCCCTACATCTTTATGACTTGCATTTGTCACAGGTAAGATTTTCTTTTAACGGTAATCTATATATAAATAAAAGTAAATCGCTACATCTGTTGCCAACAGCTAAACTTGAGAATAGTTTAACGGATTTGGATGATTTGTTGTTTCTTTTTCTATATTGGGCACGTCAACATGACTTTACCACGCCTGATGGTAAGCTAAAGTCTTAGGGGTGGAGGTCACCGGTACATAGACTGATTAAGCTACAATGGTGGCCCCCAGCTTGATGGCTTCGTCAAATAATATTTCACACCCCGCTTAAAGTATCCGGGACTAATAGGACGTTCGTTTTTTGTTATGTTCGTAATTTTCAGGACAATGTTTATGTAGATCAATAAAATTAATGATATATTTCAAATTGCAGGCGGGTCCACAAAACTTATCGTGTTGTACGAATAAATGCAGCGAGCGACCTCGTAGTAACCGCTGGGGTGGCAGTGAAAATGAAGAAACACCGTTATTGCACCGCCCATAACACTGGTATATGTTGTCCCCACTCGAGCGACCCCAGTGGGTCTAGCAGTCGGGACAAGTTTGCCTGTTATATAAATATCCCGTTAAATTTTTTAAAATACACCACACCACTGTAATTCCATTTTTTTAATGTTGAATAAGCTCTTCCTACGCACGGCACTGAATTAATATCAATTATTACTCTTTGTTGACACTTTATTTTTAATTGTTTTTGGTATGTATTGGATCGCTAATATTTAAAGCTAGAATAATCAATAATTTATATTTATATTATGTTTCCTAATTTACTTGTTGTATTTATAACGTAATCCGAGTCGCTGGTTAAGGTTAGATAGATCGTCCACCTTTCTTATTTTTTGGACAATTATGTTTATTTTTTTACAAATTTTCACCCTTCTATCATCAACCCCTATTTTTAGTATTTCAATAATTTTTCATACTGCCATAATTAGTGTTACCAGTGCTTGTTAAATTTCCCGCGCTTTTTTGGGATCAACACTCATTTGTAATCAAATAGTATATAATAGATGCGAAAATATAAATAAAAATATGTGAAAATTTTTGGACGTCTGGTTACTCAACCACACTCTAATGGGTGAACGGATATGGCAGAAATTTGCTACCGAGACAGATTATAGTCTAGAATAACACATAGGCTAGACTTTTTATCTTTGAAATAGGTTCCCAAGAGTAGCGGGAACGTGATCAGAACTCCACGCGGGCGAAGCCGCGGATGATGATGATGATGTTTCTTTTGTGGATATTTTGGGTTCATACTGAAGTTTGCTTTCAGCTTCTCAGATTTTCTAATGCGTAAGGAAGAGCTTGTTTATGATTTAACTGCTACACTCTGAGGAGTTATGTAGGTTCATATCCCGGCCTAATGAAGTCATAGAAATGGAATTCCATAATTACATACAGCAATAATAGTGCAACATTATTGCTATATTTTATTAATAAGGTTCACTTAAAACAGTCGAAATGATTTTTGTGTGCAGTTTTTGTTTACTCCTAAATAGCGCTGCCGCTGAGCGTAACTTGAGCTATTGTCGCGATGGCTCAACTGAATCCTGGACAAATAATATTATGGCAGGTAGACGCCATCGTGTCGTGACAATTTCTTTTATTTATTTATTTATTTAAAGTTAATTAAAAAGGTACATGATCAATTACACAAATGATGTATGACCAAAAACAGTGGGCAAAGCTGTGTTCAATCGAAGTAAACATCCTAATAATTTAGATCGCAAAAACTGAACTCTTTCCTTGTTTACGTTTCCGATCTAATTAATTAGAAAAAGTTAAATTAGAAAATTAAAAAAAGCATATTTATTGTTTAAAAACTTTAATGAAATAAATCCAACATCGTTCGATCCCAAGCCTTATGAGTTATTTAGACACTAAGTAGATAATAATGTAAAAGTAATTTGTTGATGATGATGTTGAATTTATTTACACATACACTTTCAAAATATTATGTTCTAGGTTTTGTGATAATAATGACGTTGAATTTACACTTAAATAGTATAGTTTCGTGTGCATTCATTAAGCTCCCCGCAATTAGTCAACCCACGACGAATTCATTGCGACTATCGACAATAAATGTGTTATGTAGACCCAATTTTAGTTATAAGTACACTAAGTATTGTCATTGAAGTTGTCGTGTTGGACAGGGATTTCGAACCGCAAAAAGTACCTTGATTTTTTAATTAAGTATTTATAAGGTGAGTTTTGAAACTGGACGTGGATGTGCAAATCCGAAACTATGAGGAATAGGGAAAAATGGTCAAAATGAGCCTTGGGCCTGATTTTGATGAAAACTCAAACTGGATCATTGAATTTTCAAAAAATCAGCACAATGAATAAAACACCCTGTATTATTACAGTAGGTATTCTATAGTGCTGCTAGTAAGCAACGAATTCTAGTTAAAACAGATCTTTCCTTAATTTTGCCGTATATCCTCACTTCTCAATTTTTCCTTACCGTGGCACTATCGAATGGTGCAATAATACAGGCTTAGTTGTAATTTTGAGTATTAATTTTCGAAAATTCAATGATGATAAATTTTTGTGTTCGTTAAAATCAGAGACTCCTTTAAACATTTCTGGATATTCTTCATGGCTTCGGCTTCGGCTTTGGCCATCAACGATAAGTTGAAAATTTCACCGTGTATATTTTTAAGATTAGGACGCATAATATGTATTCGTGTCTTAATGACTGATACAGCGTAGTGAGTTGATACTAGAAGTTAGTATATATTTAGGACATGTTGTACTTGGAATTGACCGATTGCTCGAGCCATAATCGAAAGATCGCTGACGAATAAATTGCCGCCACAATTCATAACTTGGTTTTGATCTCCGATTGCTGATAGTACACATAATTACTTATATAAAAATATTTTAATCAACTTGGCATCATCACCGTGCCTCTATAATGTCTTTAGAAATCATATAATCAACTAAGTGTATAGTAATTACACTTATCGTTTTGGTACACGCTATTATAACAATATATCTATTACTAGAAGTAAATCCATATTATTGCGTTGATAACACGCAAAATGCCTTTTGAATCTAGTTTTCATAACAATGTATCATTAGTGTATTGCTTTAGAAATGAATATTTAGAACACCTTTAAATCGCTAGAATAGTTACAGACTCATTCAGTTATTATAATTAAACACACGTGATACAATTGCAGTATTTTTTGATGTTAACATCAATAAATACTGCAAACTTCCGCAATTCAATTTCGAATTCATATTCATATCCCTCAGTTCACTAGAATCCACTGTCACGATCCACCAGTAAAGCAAACAGCACTCTGGGGTTCACTATGATCCACCGTCTGCTCCACTAGTGAATCCACCACTTATTCCATTGGAGCCGATTTATATTAATATCTATTTCGATCAACTAGAACAAATTGGTGACCAAAGCTAAAGTGGTGTTCAATGTAATAGTGCAGCAAAGTGGTGGCTCCTACCTAAAACAGTGGTACGTGTCACGGGATTAATGAGATCGATGGATTACAGTGAACTTCGATAGTGATTTTTGCTTCGCTGGTGGTGGAAATTAAACTTACTAAACAAATAATCGCTTTTAAATCGCCTAGCCTAGTAGGAGGCATTATACAATTTCTATATTATGAAGATAATATTAACATTTTCGGTAACACTTTATCATAGTTAATATTTTTTGCACCTTTTGTGATTTAGTCATGTATTACTGCGGTCGAATCTCCTCAGCTACCGGAGCGGCTCTGATGTATATCTGCAAAAAAGCTGTTGTGTTTCAGTAATGGATGTCAGATAAACGTGTTTTACAAAATGTACCGATCCAGAAAAAGCATCCGTAAACTAACGCATTGGTTTCATAAGATGTCGTTCAGGTTAGTTCAGTGTTCTGTACAACATTTTATGTTGATGTGATCTTATTTATTTATTTATTTCGTAGAACAAAGAAAATATATAGAAAGATAACGTTCTAATTGATCTGGCTTAAAAAGCGGACGCTACTAGTTTTTAAAATAAAACACTACCTTTAAGCAATAATTAATATAATATACACTAAATAACTATATAGACTTACATTATATATTATATAGGTCGCGCCCATCTTTTTGGCCGCTTTGAACTTCGCGCGAAATGATGATAAGTACAGATACCGGCACGTAAATTGGCCAGACGCGTCATATGCGCAAAGGTCGATTTTTAGGTCCCCTTTGAGGTATGAACAGGTCGCGGGAGAAGCGGTTGCGCCGTCGCGGACATATGATTGGTCCGTCGCTTGACGGACCAATCAGATGTCTCCGAGAGACGTCTTGTAGCGAATCAACGTTCCGTTCGTTCGTACTTTGAATGATTTGATTGGCTCAAAGTGCACGATGCGCGAACTTACCCCAAACCTGGCCACGTTACGTGCCTGTATCTGTAACGAAAATTTCGTATCAGTGCAGCAGTGGTAAGAAGGGATGCGGAGGCGCGTGCGCGTTACTGTACAGACCACCATCTTGTACTGCAAACTGTCAGTGTCAACTGTCACTTGCCGTGTTGTTCTCTGGCAGTAGAGTCGCAATCAAACTATTTTTGTTGCTATCGGTTTATTATAATAATTTTATTTTTGATAGATAAGCAGAGATAGATTATCAAATTATTGTACAAAAATATTATTAAGTATGACATGTATGTTAAAAATAAAATTAACACTGAACTACAAGTGGTTCAAAGTTTGGCGCGACCGATACATGTTAGCGCTATAAATCAAGAATATTATATATTTTTATTACAGTTACATTTGAAAGTACTCATAACCATAGCATACAACACAATAATAATATATTGTATGCTATCGTAATACGTCAATTTTGTTAATGTTAGATTTGCTGTAACAAAAACAATTAACATTTCTATAAATTTTACATAATTGTATGTTGTTGTATGTTTACCCTAAACAGGTGAGTGTTCAAGTTTACGTGGATGGCCAAATCCCAAATTATGAGGCATAGCAAAAAGGCCTCTGATCCGAATAATATGAAAACTAAAACTGCATTATTGGATTTTGGAAAAATAAATATTCCAAGCTAAAAATCGAACCCGTGGCTGTAAAATTCCTCCCTCCATTTTTTTTTTAATTTTTCGGTTTTTTAAATATCTAATACTATTTTCTAAAATATTATTTTACAACATTCTACACAGTGCTCTCTAGACCCAAAGTAAGCATATTTTAACTAGCTTGTGTTATGGATTCTAGAATGTGGATAGACACGCTTGTATACTTTTTTTTAGAAATACCTAGACCAATGCAAATATACATTCATGCATACAATTATTTGCACTAAGCCGAACCCGCGCTTCCTGTCGTAGCACTCGCATGCACTACCGCTACGCTATAGAGGTCGCCTGACTACGAGTGTATGTCTATGTACTATGAGTTTTAATTAAGTATAAGAGTGAAATCCAACATTTCATTATATCTTTTTCATTGAAAAAGGCGTGAGTTTATGTATGTTAAAAAGTAAAAAATGTTTCTTAGAAACCTCATTTTGCGCTCAGTAAAGATTGCAACAGCAAGTGATCCTATACTTAGTGGAAACGCATAGTTATTTATTATTATTATTAGTCAATATGTATAATAATTCTCAGTGAGGAGGTACTCGCTCATTATAGAACCAGTCAAATATATGCTCATAATAATATGTAATATATCATTATATTTTAATATATTATAAAATATAAATAAAAAATATAGAATTATATACCGTTGAAATATGTATATCTAAATTATTAATAGAACAAACACCAAAACATTGTAGGTATTTGCATTTTAGAAATATAAGATATTACGCAAATTATTATATTGTGATATTACACTATTGGATAAGATGCTTTTGCGCTTTTATTTACACATCGATGTACGAGTATAATTGCGAACGAAAAGTAGTGCATTAGAGTTACCAATAGTACTTAAGGTAAGCTTTGCTGTGGAGGAGATTCCGACTATACTATACCGTTTGCTTACGAAAGTATAAGTATTTAAGTTAACAAGCATAGGGTACACATATCGTATTAGCCAAGTAGTAAAGCCTATTGAGTATAAATATTTTAAGACAACCGATTAATTCCAATCGGGTTTAGATTTCTCGTAAGCTAATCTTATATCAAAATTGCACTAGCCAGAGTAATATTGTAGTTATCAAAACTCGAAAGTTATTTAGTTACTACTCGGAGAAAAAACTGAAAATTTTTCTTTCACCTCTCCAGTACGAAAACTTGTACAGTTCACACGAGAGCATATTTTTTGTTGCGTCGTGTGCTCCTATATCACTTGATACTGGTAGAATCACTCGCTACGCTCGTATTCTATTCTGGATTACTTTAGTAATTCGTGATTTGAGGTTTGCGCTGGCAGTAAAAATAACTTTGCTCGTTTACTGAGCAAGTAACTGTTTTGATAGTCCTCCGTGGAGCCAAACATAATTAATAAATTAAACACTAGTGATTTTATTCGACGCCGACGGACTATTAAATTAAATTTGCACTTAGACGTATAAAAATAGCCTGTCGACGAAAAGCGACGGAAAGTAGGTTTTTTTTAATATTACAACAAACGCGTCACCGTGTTATGACAATATTGCCGCGATCATTTTTCAGAAACTACCTTTAGGTAGTTTACGTTTAATAATTAAAGTTCTAATACTTCTTACCACTAGTCTTCGCTATGTAAAGCTTCACATTCTAAAATATACACCATGTAGTGTTTTATGAAACATTTCCCTTAAATAAACTAAATAATAATAATAATAACTCCCTTCATCAACATATTGTATTTATTATGAATTTCGTGTTAATAATAATTTGTAGATTAGATTTAAAAGTTATTGACAAAATATATAAGTACCTACCTATGTTATGCATTGACATTTTGTCGCAGATTTTGATTAGGATTTCCTTATAGTTCTGTTCGTAGTAAAGTCTAACTTGGAACTTCGATATCGCCATTGGTCATAATGACCATTGGTTGTGTAGGTTAGATGGCAGTCGCTCCACGGAAAATATCGAAGTTCAGCCGCATCACAGTTCTGTTAGACTGGCAAGCCGACCCCAACTCAGTTGGGTAAAAGGTTCAGAGAATGATGATCTGTTCGTAGTAATTCAGTCATGTACCTAGTAATAATTTCAGTTAGCAGTTAACAGAGTAGGCTGACATATTAAATAATGTCAGGTAGGTTCTGCCCCGTATTGTCCTACTGATAACTATGTTATTAAAAAATTACTAGGTACTTCCTCAATTGTGATAATCTTTTTGAATTGTATAAACCGTAGTACATAAATATTGTATTACTAGTATAATGCTAATATATTATAGAATCGCTGAAAGAATGCGTTCCTGACACAGGTTGTGAGCGAAAGGGCGATGTAACTTTGAACTGGTGTATAATTTACGGCAAAATTTTAAATATCGTTTATTGACCTTATTAACGAGTGATAACATTAAAAATTTAATTACTGTGCCAATTTACAATACACAGATTAATTTTGGGCCAAAATGATTATTATTTAATTAATTAAAAATATAAAATCAATAGTTTTTAAAAGTCATACCACGTCCAACCACGTCAAACTGCGCTGTTTCAATTTTATGTCAAATGTTCGCTTTCATAGTGATGAGACAAAATAACAGGGCAATTGTAACCGCATATTTTAGTAATCTTAATAATAATAATCTGTTGGTTGAAAAATATAAAATAGAACGTTTATAATTTTATAATAATGTAATTTTGTAATAAGCCCCTACCCAAGCTAATAGAAAGAATGAATCATATTTTTATAATGAATGAAATGAATATGATTTTTTTTTATTATTTCAGGTAATAACCCATCATTACAATCAATAATCACATAAAATTAAATAAGAATGAAACAAAATTAAAAATTAAAAATTGGAAAAACAAATAGGGCAGATAGATAGCCAAATAGAATAAAATTAAAAGTAAATGAAATCACGTTGTCACAATATTACTGACTGTGATTATTATTATGTTATTGTAAGTCGGGAACAGGTTTAGAGAACGGTTCTAGGTACAAGTTATTTATTGTACATAACTAGTCATGAAGAATTGACATGTGTCAGGAACGCATAGTCTCAGCGGCCAAACTTGTAGCTGTACAAATACCTATCGCACAAAATAGTATTAAATTGCTTGCCTTTACTAGAAATTACAAGTATGTAATTAATTATAAGACTTCACTTTATCAAACCAAATTTAAATGGATGGTTCTCTTCAAATTGACGAGTGATAGTAGGAAATTAAGAAATATATTTAGGTGGACAGTAGATAGGTATTGTATCAAAACTACGATATATAAAATCAAGAGTAGGTATCGTTAGACTCCTTAGTAGGGAAACTAACATCAAACTTCACATATTATGGAAAATCTCGTTACTCAAAATAACTAGTAGTATGTATAATAGTGATTGGTAATAATTTATCAAGAAAGAACAAATCTAAAAGTTAATGTAACGTAGCCATCTATACTCACGGTCAAGGAAATCAGTAGCTATACACCTTACATCCTTCCTTGATCGTTTATACAACGTTGTGGCACACAGGCGAAGCTGCGGGAAACATCCTCTATGTTCAAAATTCCCTATTTTCTATGTTCAAAACAGTAGGTATTGCTATTAAAATTTTATTTAAAGTGCATAGTAATTGTTATTGTGAGGTTTTAAAATTGCTTTCTCATATTTTTTATAAAAAAAATATTTATGTGAAATTTTAACGTACTTACATAAAATTAAAGCATTCAAGATGTAGTATACTCGTAGTATCCTTTTCATTTGGCATGTTCGTCGGAAAGAAGAATGAGAGTTCGGTTAAGATCGGCCTGATCGCACAGCATGATATTATTTTAGGACTAGATAAAACTAAAGTTATAGATTTCAAATTTCACACACAAACGGTTTTAACTAATTTATAAAAGCACCAAACTGTCAGTCCGATAGTGAAATCGACGTAGGTCTTAGTAATTTTAATATCAAAACTATCTTAGTGATCCGTTATATGACTACGAGTAAGACTTTTAGTAGGTACCTACCTATGTCTCTGTTGTCTTCAAGCCGTTGTTAAATGGGACAAAATTTTATGTCGCTATACATTACATTGTTAAAGAATTTACATGATACAAGGGATCACTTATAAGTGATCAGTGCACTACCAAGAAAGTTATTGATGTTCGGGGAATAAGTAGTACGGTATGATGATGAAGTGTTTATGTCATCAATTGGCGGTTACTGCATCCTTTCAGCTAATAGTCGTGTAAGTGAATCGTTAAATGTAAATTGTCAGTATACCATAAGGCTAATGAATATTTTACTTACTCTCTGTGATGTGTTCAATTATTCAAATATCGTGCCATGTTGTAGGCACACTAAATCAGTGACTTGTATTTTTTATTATATAAATTATATACTTATCATTATGTTTGCCGTTCGACTAACGGAACGTACGCGTAGTTTCAGATGCAATCGATTTATATTTTTGTATTTCGATTACCTATTACTGTGGTGTTACGAACCGTATCTGCGCAAAAGGTTGCACGTCCTATTTTAATCGGGTAACCAAATTTGTAAATATTTAGTTCAATTTATAAAATAAGTAGGTATGTACATACTTGAGATAAGTGTATTGTGATATATGATTACCTATATAATATTTTTGTCAGCTCATCTCGTAACTGTTTTTATGATTTAAAAAAAAATAATAGTCCTATGTTAAAATCATTATTTGTAACGAATGGCCGATAGTTTGTGAATATTTCAGTACCAATTCGCTATATTACCTAATTATGCGCATTGTAATTACAATTTTAAAAATATTTTTGTGTTTTATTTAGCAATGGATCCTACTTTAATTTTCCACCTCCTGTACATAATATACCTACTTAGTATTTCTCCAGGAAATTCAGGTACCAGTATTTTTCAAATTAATAATAGTTAGGTATTTCATGCATATTTTTGCATCTACTCCTTTCCCTCTTCTTATTTTAGCTTATAAGGGAGCAAATGACGACTGAACCTAACTTAGGATAGTCTGCGCCTTTGGGCCTCAAAGGTTTTCGTGTGGTCCCATACATCCTGATCGCAGTCTGCGTGTGTGTGTAGCACACACACACGCAGACTGCGCAGGCCCTTTTTTTATCGTGTGGAAATCCCCATGGATACCACCCCCGTCGGTCATCGGGGGTAGTTATGTCGGGATCGAACCGACTAAAACCGCACGCCGGCTCGGGCCTTAATTACCGGGGTGTAAGGTTACCCAATGGGCATATCCCTCGCACTCCAGCTGACTCCGGACCATCTACGGTTTTATGATGGCCCCCTCGACCCCCCGAAAGAGGGGGTGGGGCAAGCATCGCGCCACTTTACTGACGGTGGGGTGTAGGTTGACAGGCTGCCGTCCTGTCACCCAACCGTCGGCGCGCAGACAATCAGCTCGCCCCCCGCTCGCTCCCCACTGTGCCATCTGCTAGTCAGAGGGACACGTGGAGAGCCTCGGAGCAGCCCTCTGGAGGGCCACTCCTACCCCGGCTGGATTGGGCGCAGGTAGCAGCGTCTCCCGTGGCGAGTGGGAGGCGCTGCTCGCCTCCGTTGCCCAGGTGCACCACGTGGAGGTACCGGCCCGCACCCTGTGTGCTAGGCCCTGGTGAATTATTTGATATATTTCTAACGCGAGCTGTAACGCAAAGCCAAGCTGGGATATGTATTTGGTTTGATGTTGGGTAGGTGTCCGTTTTAGAACGTGCGTAGTCAGGATTTCGTTGGAAGGTGAGGGGGAATTGGTGATAAAGCACGTATTTCCCGGGCGACAATATCGAAGCATAAATGAAACCACAAGCTGATCATGAAAATATACTTGTCTCTAAACTTTCAGTTTGTATAATTTCATTTTCAAAATTTACACAATAACTATGAACTAGAGTAGGTAGGTACAAAGTACTTATAACATAATCAGTCAATAGGTTTAGTCATCACATTAAAATTTTCTCAGTAGTTCTCAACTACAATATAAAGTATATAAAACAGTTACTGGGTATCCACAATTAAATCAGTCATCACAATTTTGGCAATAATAGCTACCCACACCGGCATAAGACGCGCAGTCTTCATGTGCCCAAACTTTGCAAATATCACAATTCACCCAATCATCCATGCGGGTGGCAGATTTGTTTTCGCATATTACGCAGTAAAATTTAGAACTTGCCATTGTGTTCGTGCTCGTTTTGGTGCTCCGGGTTCTTTTATACGGTTTACTCGGACCAGCGGTGTCGTATTTATTTACTTTCTTACTTCGTTTTGAGGTAGCTGACTCAGTTTTAACTGGCTTGGATGTTTGTTTTTTACTTTTTTTATGGCTTTTTTTACGACCAGCCATGGTTGGTGTTGGCCTAATTAATTTGTATTGAGGATTAAGAGAATGCGCGCAGGCGCGGACCCCTTTATTGATTTAATGTAACAAGTGTCCTTGCGCGCAGGCGTAAATCGTACGGGACCCTTTCGGCCCACTTTGACTTCGCCAGACTTTTAGTTGAATAGGTATTTCAATATTTTCTAATAGAATTATCGATATACCTAACATAACTACCCATTGATCATGACTTACCTATTTCGCACCCGTGGCACCCATTTAACAAATACATGCCCTTAAAACCAGGTTTTAGGATCTGAAAATGAACATCTAGGTATACTTTTGACGCTGACTGCCTATACATAGATATAGTAAATCTGTAACTGATCGGTGTCTGTACATGGAAGATATAGGTATGAGAAAAAAATATATTAGGGGACTTTATGAATGTACCTAATTATAGATGCCAAAACAACGATTTTTACCTAGTATTTTTGTCTGTTTGTCTGTGTCTCTGTGTCTCTGTTTGTCCGCATCAAATTTTTATTCACGCTAAGATCAAAAACCACTGGAGGGATTTTGATCAAACTTGGTACGGCAGGTAGGTACCTAGGTACTTATGTAGTATTTCTAGGGTGCGAACAAACAGAAACCACGTAGGAAATTTAGTGTTTATAGTTATTTTGAACTGTCTGTTAAGTAGTTCTGTTGGCAGAACTACCTACTGGTAGTTTTTTTCTTATTAGTTCTGTTTACAAAAATGCAACATCTGTTGTTATTACTTAGTTGTTAGGTATAGGTTCACCAAAGATAGAAATCATTTTAATCAGTAGGTAGGAATGCCTATCCGTTTATTTGTCTAGGTGTCTAATTCCTCTTGACGCATAATGACCTAAAACCATTTAAATTTAATAAAAATAATTTTCCGAAGAAACAATACAGCTCAGCTTGTTTCGTGTCAGCTTCTTCAATAACAAAGCATACTTTTTATCATATAAAATGTCTGAATTTGCGATAATGCGATACTCCGATAATGCGCCGATTCCCATAATAGGTATAGTGCTAAGACATTTCGCGTCTAGGACATTTCGCGTTTAGAACATTTGGCGTCTAGAACATTTTGCGTTTAGGACATTTTCACGTCTAAGAAATTTCGCGTCTAGGACATTTCGAGTTCGTAAAATAGGTCATTATGCGTCGCGGCGGTCTAATTATTTTAGAGTTACCTACTGTATAGCGAGTTCAGTATCTTTTCGCGGCGCAGGGTTGACCAAAGGAGGCTGGAAACTACTTATTGTAAAAAACCTAACAAAACTTGCTTAGGTACTACGTCGTCGGAAATTAGCTCATGTGTCGAAAGACGATGTGGTTTCAGTAGGTCAAATCGACAATATACCTACCTACTAACTCGTAGGCAACTCGTAGGAACCACTAATGACCTCTATAGTGCGTACGCGAATAGGGGAACGGATGAACAGATAAATGGACGACCTGGAAAAAGTTTCCGAGTTAGACTAGATGTTGAGTTAAAATTGATTGATTATTAATATTTAATCGCATGTTTTGCTACATATTCACATAGACTTTTCCTTGTTTCCTGGTAAATTTATGATTCTAGCTCAAGGCCCAAGACAGACAGACGGACAATGAAGTGACCCTGGAGTAGGTAGGTATACCTACCTAAACGCTCCATATTTTCATTTTGAGGTATACTTTATGTATACCGGGTCAAACGGGGTGAATAGGGACTAAGGGGTGAATAGGAACAAAATGGTTGCAACAAATTTTGCAGTTATTATCTTCTATTCGAAACTAAAAACCACATCCACGTCACGATGAAGAGAATCATCGAATATCCCGTTAAATACTTGAAAATTTCTAAAAGAAATTATTTAACTAATTCTAATGACCATTTAATCCCTATTCACCCCTTCATTCCTATTCACCCCGCTTGACGTATGTAATGTAGGTACTTACCTACGGATTCATACAGCGCCAGCGTTACAAAAACTGAAGTTAGGTACCTTAGACACGCAGTCATACCGTGTCAACCTTTTCAAATCCGAATAATAATAATAATGTTGAATATGCATAGGTAGGTATACCTACGCACATCATGCCGCAACACTGTGGCCTATCGTTCGAGATTGGTGAGTCACAACGTCTGAGCTAATAGAATTACACAATACTTTGCTGAGGTTTGGACAATTTTTTATTGTAAGTATTTAATAATGATTTATTTACCAATTTTCTTCAGCCGAAGCTAGTTCCTAATCATTCTTATGCTGACTTGGCTTCGTAGTTCATAGGTACCTTCACTCGTCGAGTCTGTGAGGTAAAAGGTTCTTTTTTTATATTTTTTGTTCTATAGTTGAAGGTAAAGTCTCAGGAAAGAGGGTCACCATGACATAGGTACACGTACACAGAACATTCAAAAAGCATAGAAGTCCTAGTAATTAGGTATAAGTACAAAGGAATAGCTGTCGCCAAAAAATACACTCACACAGACTTCTAGGACGTTTTATTGGTTGCATACATTTTAGGTAGGTACCTTAAAATATAAGAAGAGCAGAACTACACACCTTATTTTACTGGAAATGAATTTGAAGTAAGTAGGTAGGTACGTTATGACAAGGTATAAACTGCAATGATGTTTACAGAGTACCATTATATAAGAATATAAATAAACCTTATTATTTGTACACCAATATAAAAGATGACAATGAATGGAAAACACATTATACTTATAGGTACAAATGGCGGCCTTATCGCTAAAAGCAATATCTTCCAGGCAACCTGTGGATGGGTAGCTATTGGTGTGGTGAGAAATAGAAGAGGACTAAACAATAATGTAGTCATACATAACTGAATAAACACATAAAAATATTATTGCAATGATATACCTACCTACCTATATACAGTTACATACCTACCTAAATGAGACAAATATACGTAGGTATGAACGTATAGTATTAACGGGCGGGGTGCTCTATAGGCCACCTGTGTAAGGTGGCCTATAGAGAAGGCGTCAGAAGACCCTAGACGGCGTGCGGTTTTAGTTGGTAAAAGTCCGACATAACCTGCCCCGCTGCCCGCGGGGTGGGTATCCATGAGGATTTCAATCAAGCTGATACCCGTGAATTATTCATTATTATTATTTATTTAAATAACACTCCACACTAATTTTTAATTATAATTATTTATTATTGTGGGTTGGCAAACGGAAAGTAGGACGCCCCCCAGCACGATGGACGGACGACCTAAAGAAGGTAGCTGGGATAGACTGGATGCGCAAGGCGGAGGATCGGGTGCTATGGCGTACATTGGGAGACGCCTAAGTCCAGCAGTGGACTGCAATAGGCTAATTGATTGATTGACCCGCCGCTCCACCCTCGCGTCATTATCTGAATCAGGTAGGTCATCATTTTTTGGTTAGGTATATCTCCAGTTCTACTTAGCCAATTACATCCAAACATAGGGTACATTTTAAGTTTAAGCAAGACCTTTCTAATAAATAAACCGCATCAACATCCGGTTAAGTAGTTTTTACATCCATCGTGATTATCGGCTTTTTAACTACAAAGGTTTTGTTTAGACGAGTGGAGACCAGTGGAGTGAAGAGTGAAGTGGAGAGTGGAGTGAAGAGTGGAATATAGAGTGGAGTGGAGAGCGAAGTGGAGAGTAGAGTGAAGAGTGGAGAGTGGGGTTATAGTGAATGGAGTGGAGATTTGTTTTATTAAAATAGACTTGGTGGCGATACTGACCTCCACGCGGGCGAAGCCGCGGGCGAAAACTAGTATATATCATAATGCCTATGTTATTTTGTGAAAAGTAAATTAAGTAATAAAATATTCTACGATATTCTACACAGCGCTCTCTCGTTCAATCAGCTTGTGTTTTTGGTTGTAGAATGGGGATAAACAGTTATATTTATTTTTTTGTACTTAAATAAATAAATATTACCTAAGTATACATAGAAACAAGCAGACTAAATGCAAATAGACATATATCATGCATATGAATATTTACACTGAGCGGAAAGACCCTGCTTGTGAAACGGAAATAAATGCGTCATCCTGTCGACGACTAGGTAGTCCAATGGTGAATCAGTCTTAAGAGAACCAGCTTCCATTATTTGACAGCCAATCTAATTATCATACATACATACATACATACTCATACATGTATGTATGTACATAGTCTCGAAAAACATTACCCTCCTTTCTTCGGCAGTCGGGTAAAAATATGAGATTTTGATAAGATTTTGATGCGGTTTTTTTACTAGAAAGGTCTTGCTTAGACTAAAAATTTACCGTATGTTTGATTGTAGAACCGGAGATATGACCAAAAACGACCTAAAAACGAAGCGCGGGCGAAGCCACGGGTATCAGCTTGTATAAAAAGTAGCCTATATGTTGCTCAGAACTATGAACTATAATCGTACCAAGTTTGATCAAAAATTTGATGCGGACAAACAGAGACGCAGAGACACAGACAAACAGATAAACAGATAAACAGACAAACAGACAAACAGACAAACAGACAAACAGACAAACAGACAAATAGACAAACAGACAAAAATTCTAAAAATTCTAAAAATAATTGTTTTGTCATCTATTACATTCATAAAGTCACCTAACAATTTTTTTCTCATATATTGTCCATGTACAGACACCGATCAGTTACAGATTTATTATTATGTATAGAGTATCGATGTATAGATGTATAGATGTATAGATGTATAGATGTATAGATGTATAGATGTATAGATGTATAGATGTATAGATGTATAGATGTATAGATGTATAAATGTATAGTATAGATGTATAGATAATGTCGTTATGCAAATCAAACGAAGAGGATCGTGAACTAGTTTAGCCACCTCGTCATTCGTCCTTGACTTTTGGATTCATACTAACGCTTATTATGCTCACTACCGTTTTTGTTATCTAGGTATAACTTATGACATTAACGAGAATTTGACTTTGATGAGCGGCCTTCGAATACTTTCATTTTCTGCTGTTTATTAAATGCATTGTATACTTACATTATTAATGACTACGATTGATCTTTCATGCTAAAAGATAAAGTTAGTAAGTTAGTTTAGCCAAGACATACTATAAAATTAACACATATACCTACCTAAATAACTAAAATTAACCACGTTCATAATATAATTAAATAAATTCGTATTATTTGGACTTAAAGGTTTTATTAATGCAGTAGTGCTTATTAAATATTATAAGTAAATCAATTTTACCGGGCAAATTCTCAAAAACATAAACATATCTATCTAATATTACTAGCTGTTGCCCGCGGCTCCGCCCGCGTGGATGTCGAAATCCGTTTCAAAAACTATCCTATCTCTCAAGTTGGATCGAACTGCACATGGTGTGCGAATTTTATTATAATCGGTTACTTAACCGATTATAATAAAATTTAGGAGTCCATTGAGGACAAACATTGTGACACGAGATTTATATACTTATATTAAGATAAGTAGACATCGTTACCAATGGCAATGGTATAGCACAAATAATAGCAATCTAAATCATCAAACTTATGAGTAAGTATATTAAAAAAATATAGTTTACTTTTCGTTTACCTACCCTTTTGAATTTTGTTACTCTATGCTACATTTTGCAAGCATGTTCATATTAGGAGCTAAATCATAATAAAATGGCCGTTCGCCACTTGACCAGTTTTTTCCTATTCTTACAGTTTGAGAAGAAAATATTATAGGACATGCAGCCCAAACTAAGTTCTTACACTTTGTAATATGGGTTTCAGGAAGCGGATTTATAAACATACTTATATTTATTTTTATTAACATATTCATTTCATAAATTGAAACAACACAGATATATATTCATGCCTATGAATATTTACACTGAGTAAGGATTAAACTTGCACTCAATAACGTAGCAGTCTACGGCTGCGCCACGAAGACAGCAAAAAAAGGTATCCTATAACCTATCTCAATCAAAATCAAAATTTTCACAATTTCTCGGCATATTTTTTTATTGTTGGTACTTATGTTTGTTTGAATTGATATGCTTAATATTTCAGAAGGTTTAGTTCGAAGGTCGAAATCTTTAAATTTTGAACCTTTTGATAAAAAAACCTGTTTTACTTTACTTACTTAGAGCTCTTGAAGTTGAAAGACGTTTGTGATTAATCATAACATTCATAAGTAATTAATCACACATACGCCAATTGATTTTCTACTACATTATCAGCGTCAGTGGATTATTTCACCGATTCCTCGTAAATAGAAGATGTTTAGCTACTAAGTAGTAAAAACATTTTTCGTAGATTTATTTAAATAAGACCAAGGTAGTATGATGTATATATGAATGCAGTCCTAACTAGTTATTCTTGTCTATTTTAAACAACATGTCACCTTAAACGACCTTCAGAGCGAGAGGAATGGTTCGATGTTAAGTCACAGTTCATAATTATAAAGTATGCAAAATAGGGACGTAACGAGATTACTACAATTTTAATTAAAAATGACTTATACCATTGTTAAGTTAGGTATCAGAGGCTACCAAAGAACATTAAAAGACAAGGCTACCTAGGACAGATGATAAAATAGCTGTTCCCTGTGGTTCCACCAGCGTAAAATACTGATCCCGGTGCCCGCGATCCATAGGAATATCATCATCATTCTTGTGTTAGTCCCGGTCACATCTCAGGTGCTCACCTCGGAGTCCGGAGTGCACTTTCCGACTTTCACTGCTACACTTCGCACGTTCCTGGGCATGGGCATACATGGTAGTGTATCATTCTATGATGTCAAGCCAGTACTTCTTGGATGCTGGACTGCGCTACCCTTCCTACTGGAGCCCAGAAGATATTTGTGACCCCTTAAGTTAGGCCGGTCACCGTACAATGCCAGCGAAGCCGGCTCTGCTGCATTTTTTCACGATGTCATGGACATTATTGGACTTAAAGGTTGCCACGGATACGAGAATTCCTCACGCGGTCCCTACGCGTGACTTCGCAAATCCACCGCCAAGTCATCTATGTGACACTGTGGTTACGTCTCAAAGCCGTGCGAAATGAGAGACCTAAATATTGGATTTTCTGTCTTTTTTGTCCGGGCAGATCGTACATCATCCGCGCACATTACTAGGTCCTGGCAAGGCAGGTTCACGTGTATTTTCTATCTTATCTACAATTTCTGAAAAAACACCTTAAATGTCATCGTCGTATTTGGCCATTTAAACGATTTCGAGACACATTTACGAACAAATAATATATGTATTTGAAATGGAAAAAAAAAATCACACATCACGTCGCGCAAGGGTCGAAACGACCCATATTCACTTTACATATCGATATTGTTCAAAAACCGCAAAGGAACTGGCTGAGGCGTTGTGTGTGGGTAGTACATAATATATATCAATTTGAAGGTACTTAGAACCTCAATACGAAATGACTAATAAGAAAAAAGTTATGGCATAAAAACTAGAGTGCTGGGTATTTTCGACCCAGGCGCGACTGCTCGCGGGTTAAAGACCTGCTCCTTCATCCTAACCGGCACTCGAAAAAGGAGGTAGGTATATCGGTCGGCAGACCTGCAAATTATCGAATATGTAATAATTACATATAGACACCTTTTACGACACACTTGAAACCGTACCTACTTAAAGGGTGGTTACGGCAAAAACATAATTTTTATGCAGTAACTTCATCATAATAAAAATAACATTAAAAGTGTCGAAACGTGATTGGATTAACCCGCTTCGAAAACAAAATTATGCGAAGTAAATTACAATATATTTCTTTACTAAAATATTCTAGAAAATTGTAACATAATATATTTTGTAACGTGAATCATGTAAGAAACCTTTTTAATTCTCGTTCGTAGTAGAGAGTGATACTACTGGTGTACGAGCCAGTTTGACATGTAGAACACCTGTGTATAACTGCGATCATCACGCTGAAACTGATGATAACGACCAGCGCGTTAAGGTGAGCCAGAAATTTAATATAAACTAGCTGTGCCTGCGACTTTGCCCGCGTATATGGATTTTTAAGTTATTACTTTTGTTTTTGCGCGGCAACCTAATTCTATTTGCGAAATAAAAGTTGCCTATGCTATGGCTTGTAATATTACTTATCAGCCAGCGATAGTCTCGTCCAAATTGGTCCGGTTGAACAGACAGTTCAACCGGAGCGATATGTCCGGTTGGAGTCCGGACACAAAAATATAACACGTGTTATATTTTTGTGTCCGGACTCCAAAATTTTAAAATTGTCTAACTGCCTGTTCAGTATAACAGTTTATCCTATGAGTATTTGTAAAAATAAGACAAGTAACAAGTAAAAAATTTGTAACTATAAGCAATAGGTACCTACTTAGATACTTAATATTTGTGTTCAAGATAAATATTTTTGAAACTGCTAAAAATCCCCGGAGTCACCGTATGTAGCTATAAATAACCAGAAATACTCGGAAGTGTGGGTAAAAAAACTTCGGAGCCTAACAGGTAAATACTTTCTGTCACCCAAACTGCATAGTTATATTCTTTGATAATATTGAGTATGTATTTCTTCATAATTATTAGTAGTATCTCCATCCAATCTTTGCCTGTAAGAGATAGTCACACTGCGATAGGGTCGCCAATAAGGGTTTCAAATCTATCAATAGGTAGCACATACAAATAATAGTATTTTATTAATATTAAAGTTGTATATTGTAGTTTTTGAAGGCTGTTTTAGGAGGTTATAGGAAATAGGACGTGTCATCTTCTATTCTTTAAACTTGGAACACGTAGGCCTAAAACCTGAACCAAATGCGAATGTGCACCTAATTGAGTTACGCGAGTTCTTTCTACATTACACAGAAGCCCTCATTTATTTTATAGTTTTGTAATAACTACGTCCAGGACTTAGGCCTCTCCCGATGTGCGGCTAGGTTTAACAGGTTGTTTTTAATTCTGGTGACCTATCACATTATCTCTTCAGTTTGCACGTTAGTAACTTTTGTCTGGGTTTCAGTCACAGTTTTCTCAACTTTTTTTATGTTCAAAAATTACCGTCTGCGTACGTACGTGGGTATCTTTCAGATGTAATTTTCTTCCCAATTATGTAGAGGATGTGATCCTCACCAATTACGCTTTTGACGTGAACCCACTTCTAACATATGGAATATAGCGTAGTTGGTAGCTTTATCGTTTAGACAACGTTATTAGATGTCTCTAAAAAATAAGAGACTTATGTTGAAAAATCAGTCCAACTAAACCAAGTTCTCATGTATTAGTTAATAAAATGTCCCGTAAAATCCGGTTAAATACGGTTTTATTCGATAATAAATAATTCCTCGGTTGTTGCGAGTACAAATCTTATCCTGAGTGTTATGTTTAAACAATGAATAATTACAAGGTTAATCATAATCATCGTTTATCTATGTTCAGTTACAGGTTTGAATCTGTTTTTTTCTCCTCATCTTAATAAAAATCCTAGTAAAAAATAGTTGAATACATAAATACATTTAAGACCAGTTATGCGTGTTATAAGTCGGTACAATATGTCACATGACGTAGGATTGTGATAGCACCGTGACAGTTTCTCTGTATGCCCAATGTGCAATACTGAAAACTTCTCAGACTTCTCATATATTATGCAACAAGTTAAGTATTTATTTTAGTAAAGTTCTGAGGCAGCAAACAAGTACATAGCCTAGATGATCTCAGAACAGGTTAGGGGATCTTTGACGGTTCAATGGTTGAGGCTAGAGTGTTGTAGATAATGTCACCTAAGAGCCCGGGGTCCGATGCTCTCCCAACTTAGAGCCTCGTCCATCAATCAACAAATATACCGGCTTGCAGATCAGGTTGGTTTATATTCTAGAGTATTGTGTAGGTAAATGTAGTTATAGGTAGTCAAAATGATTCAATGTTCAATACGAAACACTTCCGCTGGATTTTGTTAGTGCTATCTATTTATTTGTGGTCTCATAATAGCATCTACATTTTCTTAACCAAAGGACTCGACTCTTCTACAAACGCGGGATACCATGCATTTCTCACCGCCTCGTGAGATTTGTGACCCACATTTCGACATAATTATTGTCACCTTGGCTCTTTCTAACCAACTATTCAAAAGTCAGGTCACTGAGCTTTTGACAGCTGCTTAATTAATATCTGAGATGCAGACTCGGGCTTTTTAGATGACCTATTGTACAAATAATTTGGCCACCTTCATAATTTTTATAATCAATCTGCGAATAATAGTGTGAGTTTAATCCTACTAATATTATAAACGCGAAAGTTTGTAAGAATGTATGTCTGGATGTCTGGATGTCTGGATGTCTGGATGTACGGATGTATGTTTGTTACTCTGCCACACAAAAACGGCTTAATGGATCTGGCTAAAATTTGGTACAGAGATAGAATATAGTCTGGAATAACATATAGGCTACTTTTTATACAAGCTAATACCGCGGCTCCGCTCGCAAAGTCGATCGGTCGGGATTTTCTAGATATATGTTTGTTACTCTTTCACGTAAAAACGGCTGAATAGATCTGACTGAAATTTGGTAACGAGATAGATTAAAGTGTGGAATAACATATAGGCTACTTTTTATACAAGCTGATACCCGCGACTCCGCTCACGGAGTCGATCAGTCGACCCACGGAGTAGATCAGTCGGGATGTCTGTATGTATGTTTGTTACTCTTTCACGCAAAAACGGCTGAATAGATCGGGTTGAAATTTGGTATAGAGATAGATTATAGTCTGAAATAACATATAGGCTACTTTTTATACAAGCTAATACTCGCGGCTCCGCTCGCGAAGTAGATCGATCGGGATGTCCAAATATTATGTTTGTTGCTATTTCACGTAAAAACGGCTGAATGGATCTGGCTGAAATTTGGTACCGAGATAGAGTGTAGTATGAAATAACATATAGGCTACTTTTTATACAAGCTAATACCCGCGGCTTCGCCCATGGAGTCGATCAGTCGGGATATCTGGATGTATGTTTTTTACTCTTTCACGTAAAAACGGCTGAATAGATTAGGTTGAAATTTGGTACAGAGATAGATTATAGTCTGAAATAACATATAGGCTACTTTTATACAAGCTAATACCGCGGCTCCGCTCGCAAAGTCGATCGGTCGGGATGTCCAAATATTATGTTTGTTGCTATTTCACGTAAAAACGGCTGAATGGATCTGGCTGAAATTTGGTACCGAGATAGAGTGTAGTGTGAAATAACATTAGGCTAATTTGTATACAAGCTAATACCCGCGGCTTCGCCCATGGAGTTGATCAATCAGGATATCTGGATGTATGTTTGTTACTCTTTCACGTAAAAACGGCTGAATAGATCAGGTTGAAATTTGGTACAGAGATAGATTATAGTCTGGAGTAATATATAGGCTACTTTTTATACAAGCTAATACCCGCGGCTCTGCCCGTGGGAGTCGATTGGTTGGTAATCGTTTTTTGGCCATATCCCCGGTTCTACTTAACCAAATGCAATCAAACATACGGCAGATTTTATGTAAAACCAAGATCTTTCTAATGAAAAGGCGGCATCAAAATTTGTTCAGCAGTTTTTGCGTCCATCACGAACAAACAGACAAGGATTGCAAAAAATAAATATTTGTTTTCAAGATAACCAAGTCTTTTTTTTCAAATATCGATTATTACAACTAAAAGTACTGTTATAAAGGGATATGATGTCCACACTGTCGCCTTAAGTGGAGAGTGGAATGTAGGGTGGAGTCGGGAGAGGAGATTGGACAGTAAAGTGGAGGTGGAGAGTGGAGTGGAGTGTGGAGTGGAGAGTGGAGTGAACAGTGGAGTGGAGTGTGGAGTGGAGAGTGGAGTGAACAGCGGAGTGGAAAGTCGAGTGGAGAGTCGTTTCATTCAAATAGACTTGGTGGCAATACCGAATTCCACGCGGGCGAAGCCGCGGGCGGAAGCTAGTAATATATATATATGTATATATATATATATCTATATATATCTTCTATTATATAAAAATGAATCCCTATTTCCGTTGGTCACGGCATCACGCGTGAACGGCTGGACCGATTTCACTAATTCGTTTTTTATTGTGTTTGTTATTATCAGGAGAAGGTTTTTATGAAAGAAAAAGATAAGAAAGTTGCGCGGGACATTAGAAAATTTAAGAAAACTGAACGACCATAATATTAACTTTTCTAATTCAACCTTCTTAGTGCTTTTGACAATAACACTTTTCTAATGTAACGTCATGGCGTACTTAACTGTCATGTCAGTTGGTTCAATATTTAGCTGTCAAAAGTTCAGTTTTATATAGAGTTTTGGTAGTTTAGGTTGTTGTAGTCTCTATTCGTTATTCGTTGTTAGCACATTAAGACAGGACAACGCCTGTCGGGTCAGCTTGTATATATATATAAATGAATCCCTATTTCCCTTGGTCACAGCATCACGCGTGAACGGCTGGACCGATTTGACTGAAAATTGATGGGGAGGTAGCTAAGAACTAGGAGACGGACATAGGATACTTTTTATATTCAATTACTTTTTATATGAAATTAAATCTAGACACGCGGTAGCGTGTCAAGCCAAGTTCAAGCAAAGGAATTATATATTATTATAATATATAATTTAATTTACTTTATTTATTTATTTGGATTGATTGGTTGATTGATGATTTGCCACATGGATCTCGACAATGTAGCATAAAAGTACCATATTACAGAATATTAAAATCATGAGAAAGTAAGTACCCCACAGATATATTGGAAATATCATAAATAAATAAATAAATAATGAAACTAAATGTTTAGATAAATAAAAAATTGTATCAACATAATTCTGATAATCGAAAGTAGTAGTAGGTAATTCTTATAACTTTGAGTCAAAAGAAATAACAAGAAAACAGAAAATTTGAATAGGAAATGTGGAAAATGGGAGGAAATCATATACCCTGTATATTATTCTATTGCTACATAATCATTCCTTCAATTTAATTATTTATTCATAAAAAAATTGCTGAAGGTCAAATTAGGTGGGTAATTTAAAATATATAAACGCTTATTTATATCAGTTAGTGAGCACTGAGTGGTTCAGATCACTCGCTGCGGTTTACAAAACATGACGTCATATAGGCGCTTAGGTGAAGGCGCCAAGATGCGTCCGTTTAAACCATTCAAGATTTTGGGATATTTTATACTCTTAACTAATTTAAGTATTAAAAACGGGATATTTCTTTACTTTTGAATGATGTAAGCGATGTATTTCTATTAAAAAAAACATCTATTGTTATACATGTGTATTTATTGATTTCTTGAAAGAAACGTTCAAGCTTTAACTCTATAAGATGTTAGATAATGTACCTACTATATATGTTTTTATAGACCCTGCTGGCGGAAGTGGGATGTGCGCTTGTTATAATTGTTATAAGCCAAAGATTGAATAGATGAATGGATAATAATTGTTAGTCAATAATATCAGAATAAATGAACAGCTCTGGATTAAATATGGGGTAGATGTAGATCATCATCAACTTAGCTGTTATACCGGTTGTTTCCTTTCAGCGCACGAGGCCTGCTTTACTAATTTTCTACTCCACTTCTCCCGGTCTGTAGCATCCCTAGTACTGAGCATAATGGCACATGACACCACTTACGACATAAAGTTGGCACTTCTTGAATCTACCCGTCTGATGGAAGCAGCATAGGATGACGTTGGTTACCCTTGTAGCCTGGTGTTTGTCATAAAGGTGACCGCACCAGTGTAGGCGACTCCTCTGCGATTTATCTGTGATATCATGGATATAAATGCTGTCGCGGATGTGAGACAGCTGCATATTCATTTCTGTGACAAGCAGCCCCTGCTTGCGCAGCTTATGAATCTGCCATTCTTCACTGCCATGTAAAAGGACAGGTAGGTACAGAAATATATTGCAATCGGGGATGGCAAATAGGTTTCTCGTTATCACAGCAATGTTTCGGTGGATCGCAGTATTGGGATCAGTATTTCAGGCGGGTGGAGCCACGGGCAAAATTAGTATTTGCGTCAGCTATTAATTTGTCTCATTAGTAGTTTAACATGTTATCACATTAATCAGTAATAAAAAAATACACAATAGACACTTAACGGTGGATAATATTTTATTCGGTAGGTATATGTGAATGTAAATTGTCGCTATAATGTGTATGAATGTCACTCACGCACGTGGATGTTATTGGAGCGGTTCTTTGACTGATTTTCAGCTTTAGGCTAATACGTTCTACTAAGGGTGATTTTCCAGCCGGGTGCGGGCCGGAACCTCCACGTGGTGCACCTGGGCAACGGAGGCGAGCAGCGCCTCCCACTCGCCACGGGAGACGCTGCTGCCTGCGGCCAATCCGGCCGCGGTGGGAGTGGCCCTATAGAGGGCTGCTCCAAGGCTCTCCACGTGTCCCTCTGACTAGCAGATGGCACAGTGGGGAGCGAGCGGGGGGCGAGCTGATTGTCTGCGCGCCGACGGTTGAGTAACAGGACGGCCTCCTGTCACCCTACACCCCACCGTCAGCGAAGTGGCGCGATGCTCGCCCCACCCCCCCTTTCGGGGGGTCGAGGGGGCCATCTTAAAACCGTAGATGGCCCGGGGTCAGCTGGGGTGCGAGGGATATGCCCATTGGGTAACCTTACACCCCGGTTACTAAGGCCCGAGACGGCGTGCGGTTTTAGTCGGTTCGATCCCGACATATCCACCCCCGATGGCCGACGGGGGTGGTATCCATGGGGATTTCCGCACGATAAAAAAAAGGGTGATTTTCCAGCCCAAGTCACTCATGTGTGGGGTGAATGGGGGTGCAACTGTGGGCAAGTATGGTCAGTCACTGTTACATGCGGTCAAAGTATCAACGTACGCATTGACAGCGTGGGGGAGTTCCAATGAGTTAAGAATAGTCCCAGTCAGCTGACCCCGGGCGATCTACGGTTTTAAGACGGCCCCCTTGACCCCCCGAAGGGGGGTGGGGCCCTATAACGAATTACTTAACTCTCTTTTGGTATTTCACTTTTATAGTTTTAGACTGGGTGTACGGAGGGCCTCACTAAATATTTCGAGGCCAAAGCCAATCTCATCTACAAGTCGGTATAGGTACTTGCTGATTGATGACCATATAATTTAGTGTCCCGGTAAACGATATGGTAAAAAATACCCACCTTCGGTAATAAATTCGCCTTATGTATGTTGTGTATATTCTTGAAGTCTATATAAATTAATTAGTCAATAATATTCTGACGAATGCACTTTTCTCTTTTATTTCAATCATAAAAAATGCTAATTTTTAATAAGCTTAATTAATCAATACAAAAGTTGGAAAAGATAACAACTAATTTACTTATTTTTGAAACAAAATTGGTATTGGAGAATGTCATAAAGAAACAATAAACGGACAAAAATATACCTACAATTAAATCAATTATTTGTGAATCATTCAAATACCAAATTGGCTGGGCTGGGTTAAGTTTAGTTGGCTTAAGAAAACCGGTTTAGTGCAAGTCAGGTTTGCACACGAAGGATTTCGTACGACATCGTACAAGATTTAATGTTATGCATTGTTAAGATATTTTAGTTAAAGAAACAAGAGTGCTTTAACAATATACAGGATGGAAGCTTTAAGTGTGCCTAGCCGATTATTACGCAATTTTTAAAGATATTGCAAAACTTATTTGCAATCTACATAACTTAATCTATAAAGTGGCATAAACAACTTAAAAATAAAATAGGTAAGTATCGAAATGTATTCACAATTTAAATCTTTGCACGGCTTATTGTATCTTTGCACGGCTTATACACGGCACGTGGCCTGAGTCCGGTTATTCCATCGGCCGTCAGTGGGGATTTCAGAACACCATAAAAGTATGCTGCTTTATACAGATATAACATAGAAATTCTTCAAATGGCAAAACCATGTTGAAAATCAAAACTATCAAGGTAAATTAGTTCCTCTTTATTAAATTACCTGCAAAAAAGGTTTTCAATTATTAATCTTACAACTTTTTTGAATATTTGTTCGAACGTAACTTCTTTGTTTAATAAATTATTGATTTATTGATTTTTTGTTAGTTTGGATTCGCAATTCGTTTTTATTTTATTATAGTGCTTGTACGATAGGTATCTCTTTGTTTAAGAGAATGACTCATTTTGCATTAATATAAGTTTGCCTATAGTGTTACAAAGTAGTATTTTAGTAACATTAGGCTTTGATTGTACACTGGGGAAGAGATTAGAAATAAACTTGATAGTAGGTACACAAAACAATCAAAATCCATAGCATAAAAATATTAAAATATTAATAAACTCTATTAAATGGGAATAATGTTTATTGGGAGACTGTTTACTTACTCTCTAATTATGGTACTTTGAGTTAAATTACTCTTTAGATGCGCGTCATTGCAATCAATGCATCCTTTTTAACCGACGTCAAAAAAGGAGGCTTTTATGCAAGTTCGGGCATAACTCCTTCATTTTGTAAACGGATGTCTAGGGGAAAAAATGTATCTAGGTATGTTTAGCCGCATTCTAGGACCCATAATGCACATAATAATATATCATCATCATCATCCTAGCGTTTATGCATACTGCCGTCCGACCCAACCCCGAGTGGAAACTCTGCGCCACAGCCACGTTCCTAAACTAGAAAATATACCACCTAGTATTATTGTTTTCATCGCTCCGCCCCCTTTCCCAGGGGCAAAACAGGAACACTATGCTTCCAAAACCCGTGAAAGTGATCTCGAAGCTGGAGATGAAGCGGGTCAGCCAGGGTGCGAAGGAAATGCCTATTGAGTCGCCTTGTATCTCAGCGCTTGAAGACCTAAAAAAGCGTGCGGTTTTAGTCGGTTCTAGTCCGACATAACCGAAAAAAAGTATTACTATCCTAAGGGTGCTTTCCACAAAAGATGTGATATGCAGCTATGCTACGAAGATGTGAAATCTACGCTACGAAAATATGTGACCGTTTCCACCAATACTACGCTAGGTAGCTGTGCGAGGAAGATGCGCTACGAAGATGCGCCGCCGTAAAGTAGCTGTGCGAGAAAGATGCGCATCTCGAGCTATGCTATGTATCGATAGTAGGGAAACGGCGGGGACCTGCACCAATAGCGATGGCCCATAGTAGGCATCTATAGCACGCATCCATAATAGCTCACATTCATAGCCCGCATCCATAACACGCATCCTCCTATATAAAACATATCTTAGTTGAATCCGTTTCCACCAGTGCTAAGCTATGTGCACCAATGAATATGGTTGGTGGAAATCAAATGCATCCATAACATCGTAGCATAGCACATCTCTGGTGGAAAAGCACCCTAAAAGCAGTGCGTAGTGAGATATATCGGGTTCTTTGAGCAAGTACAAATAAACTTTCTAAATCCTTTTGCTTAATTAGTTTTCTATATAATTTAATGATTAACTTTACTGTATATTGTTATTAATCAAGTAACTCAAAGGTGTAGTTTAAGTACTTTTTATACAAATGTTTTTTTATTGTTTCATTCAACATTTGTTCATAATCTATGTACTTAGTAAATTCTCCTTGTATATTATTCTGCTAATTCTGTAAGTAAAGTAAATCTAATTCGAAACGAATGCATATTTCTGTAAGTTTAAGTACCTCACAAAAATATAGGTAGGTTTTGTTTTGATATGTCAATTTTTTCTATTTCAAATCGAATTGAAATCATGCGTTTTGAAATCATAGCGTCGGCAAAAGTCAAAAGTCCTGGGGCTAAATCGAATCGAAATCGATTCGATTTAGCCCTAGGACTTTTGATAGTTATAAACAAGCAAATAATGATTTTAACAACATTCGTGATACAACGAGAATGTCTGTGCCTCGAAATGGTGCTGCAGTTTTGTATAAGCGTCTATAATTAAAAATATACACACCTACGTTTATAGCTTTTGAGGTTCTTGTATTTAAGGTGTTTATTGTTGGCTGTTGATGACATGTTGTAGGTTTCCGGGCTCTTGCATAATATACAGTGACATCTTTTTTTATTTGATAGTTAGGGGTTATCTAACTACTGTGCTGCAAGAGCTGTACACATCTGTTATCTATTGCATGTTCTTATTTTGTCAATATACGAGTATTATATTTGTATAAATGTTAAGAAAAACTGTGAAAACCATTTTTATAATACGGATGGTGTGGTAGAATGAGCATGAAAGTAATCTGAATGCTGTGGAAATGAGAACTCAAAGAAATATTTATTTCTTATATTCTTATATCTTCAAAGAAATATAGCTGGAGTGGCGCTGATGGACTGAATGAGGAACAGCGTGATAAGAGAACGTTAATAGGGAATAACGATAAATTAATAGGGAAAGGGATACTTAGATTCAGACATGTAAGTGGGATGGACGAAGGAAAATTGAAGAAAAAGTTTTATGGGTTGAGAGTGAATGGGTAATCCGGTAAACGCCGACTTAGGTGTAAGGATATTTTAAGGAAAGGACACCTCAAGATTATTCACAACCGGGAGAATATATGAAAACAATTTATGAAAGTAGAAGAAGCGATAGGCGTGTAATATGACCGTAGCAAATGGGAAAATGTTATCACTACCTATCCCAATGGGAAGCAAGCGTAATTTTATGTAGGCATGTATAGTATGTAATGGATAATAACCCGTCAGATTAACAACTAATATTGTAGAAATGTTATCAACATTTCACGTTGCCCAATTGACCATACGCAAAGACGGTATATTATACAAATACATAAAAGGGCGCGTGAAGACTTTGATGTACACTTACTGCTTGACGGACTAGGATCTGGCGCAGACTTTCCTTTCGGAGTTGGGAGATCAGACGATATTCACTGCGGTTTTCACAATTTTATGGTGTCAAGGAGATAAATGATTATCATCCTCTTAGCGATTTCTCAGTTGCGTCTAAAGTTTGCACACGAATCCGGGGTCCGTGGTTTAGAAAAGGTAAAGCAGCCTGTTTATCTGCTAAACCAGCGACAGCTGGCAGGTGAGGTTGGCTTGGGTCCCATAGGTGTTTCCCCATTTCGGGTTCATATATACATGTTTTGACAATATAACTATCTCGTTGGTGTTTGGTAATGTTTCATTAACCAATTGTATCTTTAAGTAAAAGGTGTAATGGAGAGTGCAGTTGTGCATGACATCTCGGGTTTGATTCCTAGAACTCATAAGGAGTAATTGGGGTAAGCCAGTCATTAAATTGATAGTGGTAGCATAGAGTGAGAAAAAGCACACAATTGACACCTCTGGTGATGCAAACGTTCATAATTATGCCACGGTAACCGCTTTCCATAAGGTGAGCCGCGTGCTTGTCTGCCACCTAAGTGATATAAAAAAATGGTGGACATATTTTCTGCATATTTGTGAACCCCTCGTGTACTCACCGGCAATAGTGGTGAAAAGTCCATGTCGGGATCGAACCGACTTAAACTACACGAAACGTCGCTGGAGTCTATTGCATGGGACCCCTAAATACCCTAGGAAGGTACTCCCAAGAGGCCCAGCAGCCATTGGCTGCTGTCGTGTAGGTAATCTCATCATGGTGGGTGGGAGCTTTGCCTCCCTCTGTTAAGAATGGCACGTGGAATACGATGCGCCAGGTCTCGAGCATGCTTCTGTCAGAGTGATGGTTAGTCCTTTCTTTCGCTCTCGATCTCACGCTCATGTGGGACAGAGATTGAAGGTCTGATAAGACGAAACAAAATTTAAGGGCAATATATTATACCTTTAAATTGTCATAGGGGATGGATAGGACTCCTACAAATAAAGGTAATATATTTTTGTAAAATGATATAGCGAAGTGGAGCGCGTTGAAGTCTTTCGTAGAGCAATGTTGATAAGCTTAATTAGAATAAATTTATATAATTTTGTGTCTTATTGTCTTATCTTTTTGGTATATGTCCGGAAGAGGGTAGGCAGAGGTATATTCTATTCCACTAGTAATTTGTTGGCCCCAAATTATTCTAATTGATACTGAGAGTTTCCGAAATGGAAAACCCAATAACACTATCTTCAACCAGGGAATCGAACCCGAGCCTGTATACACAGTGGCTATGCTTACTATACCACCAAGGAAATTTCAGATAACGCGAATTTCGGATTCAATTATAAAAACGTATTATTCTTTATTTATTTATCGAAAGAAAGAAGATGCTTAAATGTCACATATTAATGTATCAACCTCATAATTTAATCGCAATGAGGAATGCGGATACGAGTGAAGAGAATATGCATGGAGGGTTGGTCGCGGTGGTCGTTGGTCGGTGTTCAGGGCTAGGGGGGCGGCGCGTGCGAGGGTGAGCGCGTGGTGGGCGCGCGGCTATAAGTAAGAGGTGCACGCGCCGCGCCGAGGTTAGTCGCCGTACGGCAGCGCGTCGCCAGCGGTCTCACCCGCAACACCCCCCACCCCGGTGCGTTCCACCCCTGCCTAGCTCCCCACACACGCACTCGCCTTTCTCACACGATCACCGGCGATCCTCAATTGCGCAACCTGACTCCAAACCGAAAGGTCGCCGCTATTGGCATTTAAGCGCTCTCTGACATTAGCGTTGCATTTAAGCGTGCGATGCAGCTTCCTCGTTGAGCTTCACTGTCGCAACTTTGTGTCGCTTGGGAAAGGCGCGTGTGCTGACGAGACGTCTCTGTTGCAGCCAGCAGCCCGAGTGAACCGGGCAGGCGCGCGCTACTTACACGCCACAAGCACGCCACAGTCGCGCCACTCGCCACAATGACGGCCAGGATAGCGCTGTAAGTACCTATACTAATACAAGTGAAATTATTATTTGAGAACGAATCACGAAGATTTAATGGTTGTTATTGTTAACGTGATAATTACTGTTGCATTTTATATTGCGGTTATTTCATCACACGATCGCTTTCTAGCAGTTAAGTCGATAATTGTTATTTACGAGTTTGTAAAGCTATAAACACACTCTGAGAGTATCCAGGCGGATCACTTTCAATAAACTTCTAACTGAACCTCTACTGAGTAGTGTAAATAGTCAGTAGCTTGGGTATATACTCATCGCTCGATATGATAAAAATTCGATCTGATTTCTCGTGTGGAAATCAGGTTTTCATTGCTCAACGGCAACTGCCAACTGACATCACGAATGAGGGCGAGTATTTCTCAATGAAGGCGGCGAAACATTGCTTTTAAAATATGCACGACTCTGTGCGCATATTGTCTCTCGCGCCCGCTCTACGCTCCACGCCACCGGTCGCGCCCTGCTGTACTTTACACTTAGCTATTAATAACGTCACGATCGTTCACTTGAACAGTTTTGACGAAGCATAAAAAATATTGTACTGCAGGTTTCAGTTCTGATATCAAACGAGTCGCGGATCCAACGTCACATCCGTCCCCCTCTTCCTCCTAGTTTTCTCTAATATATTTGTATAGTTGTTATAAACGACAAATTCATGGAGCTGTTCTTTATGCTTTAGGAATCGGTTGGCACTAGAGAGGTATTTACGAGTAAATCTTGGCAAGTTTTAGGTGAAGCTTTTATCATGAATTAAATATCGCGTTAGTAATAGAATGCACTAGGTAATAAAAAAATGATGAAAAGTAACATTTTGATAAAGTAAATGTGACATCAACGTCGCTAAGTGATGACTGAGGAGCATAGACACTCTGAGATAAGAACAAGAGGTCTCCGTGAACATCATTTAACATTGGTCATTGTCAGCTCTCTCTGGTTGCGACACTTGTAATGTGTTAAGTGCTGTCGCATGCGGTAACAATACTGCACTGCGAGGTACTTATGACTTCGGTATTGTGATCAGATAAAAATAGTTATTGTTGACTTAATTGGGATTTATTGAACACTCAATTTACGTTTGATCCAGCCAGGTTAGCACTTTTCTTCCGGATTGGCAACTAAACAAAGAGTTTCTTTCATGCCCACGCTTCGTATTTTATAAAGATAAGTTTTAATGAAATTATAGGTATAATGAACGGAATCTGTGGTTACGCAGTGACCTTAATGTTGCGTACATTTGAATAAGCGAATGTATTATAGTGGTTTTCCTCGTGTAGCAGTTCTAGATTCCGGGAATACCTTCAGTGATCGTTGACCATCATTATAAATAACGTAATCGTGTTTTCGGCTTAACATTTACGTGAATCGAATATTGTTGCCTTCATTTTAACCGTCGTACTTGACGTGTTTTACATTTGTGTATCTATCAGCGTATGAATAGATATGAGCCGCATCGAATCTCAAGTGTTTCAGTAAATATGATGTTAGATAAATATCATAATCATTCATCATAATCACCTACCAAAAAAATTAAACATTTTATCGACAATATACTGATCACATAACCAGTTTTCAATATTTTTTGAAGTCACGCAAGTGTCAAGAGAGATTTGAAATTCGCATTTTCAATCCGAAGGGTCGAACGTTGACCCATGAAGACGAGTCATTCGTTACCTGCGGTGACCAATCTCAAAATCAAACGAAAACTGATTTTGATAGAAAGCTATATTGAGTTTATAGAGGTAGGTATATGGTCAAGTGATATTGATGCAATCATTACTAAAGCCATTTTCCATATATAGGTACCTATATCGTTACGGGATTTACCAAGTACCTATCTATATTAATTTCATGTTTACATAATTTAGAAAAATAATAGCATGGCCGAGTTTTGCTCGTAAACTTAATGATTTCATTTCATAGGTAGAAATATAAATGAATCATTTATTGCGAAACTATATTGAAACTGCTATAGAATTTAATTGATTAACCGAATAATATTTTACTTAATCAGAATTCGACACCCACACGAAATTACTTACCTATTGCATAAAAGTCCTTCGTAATTGGTAAGTATACATATACTTATGAATGTGTTTAAACTAAGTAAATATCAGATCAAATATCTAAAAGCTACGTAGGTATTTACACTTTAATTATTTACGATACGCTAGACCCAAAGTAAACTTAGCTTAATTAGCTTGTATTATGGGTTCTAGAATACGGATCCGCATACTACATAGGCCTTTTTGTTTGTAAATAACTGAATATTATACACTACCTATGCCCGCGACTTCGTCCGCGTGGTTTTAGATTTTTAAGGTTCTCCAATTTGATTTAGATATTATCACACAGACTAAAACAATACACTTACTTAAATTTAGCTACAATCATCGTTTATTTTATATAAAAACACTCAAAAATTATTTGAAGTTGAATGTTTTAATGAACATTAAAGTAGAAAGAACAGAAAAACTAAAATAAATAAAGAAGATTAGGTTGTAGGTTCAGAGGATATTGTCTCGTACAAGCAGTGCAGTGGTTAAAGTGACTGAAATAAATAACAAGATTAACAAATAACGCGTGACCCACATTGCTTACGTTACAATCTTTGAAATATACTTTTGCAAATTTCTAACACATTACCAATTTTTAAATTCCTAGCAATAGTTACGAAATAAAAACTGTACAAAGCAATCGTCATTATCTAGGTGTTTACACAACAACAATACTATGTCTATCGCACATTTATATAATGGTGTATATTTATATTATCAACCTTATTGTTTGGTTATAGCGCAAATAAAAGAATTGTTAGGAAGAAAGTCAACAATTATAAAGCTCTTTCCCCTTATTAAAAAACGTGGACTGAGCAAAAATCGTGGTGGTTTGTGTGTTCCTAAGTCACCTGCAGGCGTAGAATCATACAAAAGTTCTAGTTCATACTAACATATACTCGACGAGCATCGTACCTATACCTAAGCAATCCTACCTACCTCATACCTTTTCATGCCAGTGACAATTTGGCGTAGAGATAGCTTGTAACCTGAAACGATGGTTTTTATTGAGGATTGAATAGAAATTTTCCACTATAAAGGGTTTCCTTGCGGGCAGAGCCACAGGCTGCTGCTTATAATATTATGTCACCGCTTCCCAATAGGTAACGTAAACATTATCTAGATGACTTTCTCTGTTAAAAAACTATCGTAACACGTCGTATCTAATGCAGAATTCGTTTGGGTGTATAGTTATTGAATACGAATTAGAATGGGAATTTCTCCTTGTTAAGAGATTTTCGATACGTCGGGCCATGTGTGAAAAAGAAAGTGAATAAACGTGACGGTTCTTGTTTACGTCGTGCCGGTGTTATGTCTATTACATTTCAATAGGGTATGAACTGTTGGGTTCGCCTGAAATGAGCTATATTCACATTAGTGACTGGATTGCTTTTTGGAGCTATTTCATTTATAACTTCTTAAATATATTGTTTGTTAGCTTGTTCGTTTTTTTCCTCTTTAAAAACTCTAAAAATATGAGTTTATGGGATATAACTGTAACTATATTTTCTCAAACAAATCATACGAAATGGCTTGGCCCACTGAATAACACGTTACTTTAGTGTAGTGAGAAGCTCACATACCTACTAGTTAGTTAGAAGGACTAGGCAATTTGCAGATTATCTAGTTAATATTATAACTGAAACATTTATTACACTTTAACGGACTGAACTGAACCAGCATTTATCAATAAGTTAAACTGCACTGTAAATGATTTACACAGATTAGCGGGGACTTGTAATAAACATACTGCATAACATAGTATTCATGTGTAACATTCGTGGTTCAAAACATAGTAGGCACACGTAATCTGTTAACGAATAGCAACTAGAAAATACTATAAAAAAGGAAATCATTTCTTTTTAATTATGAGTATATATGAGTATATAACTATAACATTATGAACTGTATTGTAAGTGTAAATAAAATACCTACTTCATAATTAGAGTCTGACATATTTAAATAAATTAATTCACTGTACTAATGTTATATTTATAACTTAAGTAGTGGATTTATTGCTACTTTAACTTTGGCAAGCTATTGTATTGAGTAATCAAAGCTTAAATGAAACCTCTAACAAACAAAGATAGTTAAAATACCACTTGTCTTCATGTGGTTGGTGACCTTGATTTTATAGAAAGACTCATCTAACAAAAATACTTTATGACAAAGTTCTTATGACAAAAGGTTTGATATCGATACTTATTAATTATGTAAATCGAAACTAATCGATTTAATTATGTAAATCGTTTATCTATCTTTTACCTCCTAACGCATAGATCGCGGAACTGATTCTGTTACATTTTTTGGCATAGGTAACTTATACTTTAAGAAGAGGACAGGATACTTTTAATTGCGTTAAGTATATAGGTATGCGTAGTGTGTAACGTATGTATGCAGGCTTATGGCCTAGCTCAGCGGCGGCGGTAAGACCCGTTATGGAGGACTGGCTGGAGAGGCCTCACGGGGGCCTCTCGTACCGGCTGACGCAGGTGATCTCTGGTAAGGGGTGCTTCAGGGATCACTTGTGTCTGATCCGGAAGGAGCCGACGCCTGAGTGCCATGCTGCACACGTTGGCCGAGTGCCCGGTGTGGGAGGTGCCATGACAGGCCCTCCTGGCAGCCCTCAGGATGGGAGTCCTTACACTGCCGGTGTTGGTCGCATCGATGGTGCAGAGCGCGGATGCGTGGTCAGCCGCCGCCTCCTTCTGCTAGCAAGTGATGCTCGAGAAGGAGGCGGAGGAAAGGGTCCGGCAGAGGCTACACAGGGCTCTCCCGGACGGCGACGGGCGCAGACACCGCAGGCGTCGGATGTCTAACGACCTCCGTCCTCCACGAGCGCAGGCCTGGAGGTGACGGGTGGAGCCGCCTGTCACCCTAGCAGAAGCAGACCGAGGCGGCGGCACGCGCAAGCGGCTCCCCTCCCCTATTCCGGGGACATGATGGGAACACCGTGGTTTCCATACCCGAGGGGGCCATTTCGAATCCGGAGATGGTCCGGGTCAAGCCGGGGTGCGAGGGAAATACTCTATGGGCCACCTTACACCCTGGCGTCAGAAGACCCTAGACGGCGTGCGGTTTTAGTCGGTAAGAGTCCCACCCCACGGTCAGCGGGGACCTGCCCCGCTGACCGTGGGGTGGGTATCCATGAGGATTTCTGCACGGAAACAAAAGGCTTATGGCCTAGCTGACGCTTTGAGTGGGTTGTACAGGACGTGTCTGTGTAGGCTGACTGGTGTACGAGTACAATTTCCGTCGAGTAGTCCCTCAAGTACTTACAAGATTCTTTAGCCACCCACATATTCTCAATGGTTTTGTATCGCTATAATATGACGCTTCTCGATAGTGCCATCTGGTGGTGATTTGTGTCAACCCATATCCATCATTCCGTAAGGATGCAGAGATGGTGAACCCACTTGGCCTCTTGTTGATATTTGGAGAAATCGGGTAATGATTCAACCCCGCATCGGTAAAACATAAGTCGGAAGCAACAACACCTCTGCTGAAGGAAGGAAGAGTGTGTTGCCGATTGCCGTTTCCGATGCACTATTAGGTTTTTTTAGTAAATAACTATGTAATATATGTAAATACGTAATTAAATTGGTTAATATTTTGATTTTTTTTACAATTTTTTGTGGTTTTTACATCATTAAAGAATGCTAATTTATTGGCATGTTCAAATATAATTTACTTAAATCTTTATTATTTACAATAATAGTAAATTTACTCGTACGTATACTTACCTACCACATCCTCACGTTTTCTTAGCACATGAACTCAATAATTTAAGAAGTTTGACAGAAAGGTAAGTCTTAGGATAGGACTATATTTCATTCCATATCCAGCGCAGGTATGATTCGGATATGTCAGTATGAATCTGACTTGTCAAAAATTTTGGTATTTTGCTGATACTTTTTGTCTCCCCGCTAATTATCAGTTTGCAACAGATGAAATTGTAAATGAGCTGTGTCTGTAGATTGAAGTTGTTTAAAAACAACTTGGGTTATAGCGGGCTTGCATAAAAGGTTTAATGACAGAGGAAGCGCGTGAAGTGAATGTAAGGACAGAGACAGATGTGTATATAACCTAAAGTGGCGATAACCGACATTCATGCGGGAGGAGCTGCATGCATACGCATACGCATACGCTAGTAATAATATATTTTGCTGGAGGGGTCGAAATAAAAATTAACATAAATACCTAACTATTATGACAGTTACATACAGGTCCCAACAATATTCGTTCCAAATTTGTAACTTTGTTATATCAAAGAGGTCAGTGAGTTTTGAGTTCACCAATTTGTCCGCAAAAACTTTGATCAGCCCAAAATGGCCCACAAGGTATTTCATATTTGAATTACGTACTCGTATGAGTGACGCGTAAGTAGTTACGTATCCATTCGAAATTCGATTATGGAATACCTTTAGATACAACTAGGTGATATGAGTTTTATGTTGCATTCTAAGCTTAAGTAATATGAAGCGGAGGGGATATTGTCTTTGACGTATTATTATAATATTATGGTTAAGTAGCTGCACCTGTAGGTACATGGCAGATATTTAAAAAATACATACTTTTTATACCTATATATTATGGGACACGTCAATTTGACTTCACTTCGCCTGATGGTAAACTAAAGGTAAAGTCTCAGGAAAGAGGGTCATCATTACATACACGTACGATGTTAACGATGGTGGCACTCAGTTTGACGGCCTCATCAAAAGAGCATTATTGTCGCAGCACCGCGTGACACCCACCGGTCCAACTAGTGCTGCGACCACAATACCCCTTACCCGCCTATGCACTTGCTGACCCCTGAACGCAATCCAACGGAGATTGGATAACTATGGAGGGTTTTTCGTAATCGTGCACGGTGGTTCCCACCCGGCAAATTTGTGCCATCAAACTTTGGTTATGTTACCTAGGTATAAACGTTTCTAAACACAAAAGAAGTTTTTGGGAGTCTTATCAGTTTGTTCGCGATGGACTTGACAACTACTGAACGGATTTTGTTGCGGTTTAATTTGTTTGATAGGTTTCGGTCAGACTTCTTACGCAAGTTCGATCACTACCGGTTGAGTAGAACCGGAGTAGGTACAGTCAAAAACGCGCAAAGCGACGTTCATCCGGGCAGAACCGTGGGCAAAGGCTACTAAGAAATATTTTTTAACATAAAAAACCATAATAAATGGTCTACGAGTATAATTATTACGAACTCGATTAGTCGATAATAATATAATTTACGTTAAATATTAGTTCACATCAGTTCACATACATACTTTATTTTTCAAAATCATGTTCTTCATTGTTAAGCACAATCTTAAAATCACATTTAAATATATGAAATTCTCGAGTCTTGAGTAGTAAATTTAAAAGTAAAAGACTAGTTGGACCGTGTAATCGCGTTCCAACATAGTGCCTATTATAAAATATTTTTTTTACTTTTTTAATGAAATAAAACTCAAGAGTGTATTGATGCTTGAGTATTATAGCTAATAATATTATTAAAAATTTACTTAAATTGAATTCGAAAAATAAATACGGAAAAATATCTATTAAGTTCCTTATAATATTGCTATATATTTTTAGTGTGAGCCTTCTACCCAAGGTAATATTGTCAGAATCATTCGTTCAGAAGTTTTCTTTCGTGAACGAAATAATGTACCTTAGTCGATTTCAAAATACCCGTTTATTGGAACTAAATGATCTATTTTATTTACCTAGGTGAGATTCGTATGACGGTCAGAATTTACATATAAAGGTTTCAATGCCACGAGTAAAATACTGTGAGAAAAGAACCAGGCAATATAAACTGAATGTTTTCCATCCAAAAAAAAAACTGCACTTAGTAAACCTTATGAAGGCCCAAAAATGTTACCAATATATATACTGTATATAAATAAAGTGTACCTACTGTGTATGTATAGGAATTCCTCGAGAATAATATGATTTATTCAGAAATTTATACAGAGAGCTTTCATCATATTTATAAATAAAATTAAGTTGACCTATTGTTCAGTACCCACGTTTAACTATTGTCTCTGAACTTTTTGCCTTCCATTGTCTCTCATCAGCGCGATTGAGTAACAAGTAATTGGGCGGTGGTTTAGTTTTTGTTCATTCTTCAGCTTACAATATCCTCTTATTCAATACGCTTCAGGCGTTCTATATAGTTATGCGGATGTTCGTTTGGAACGGGTCAAAGTTTATAATAGGCGTCGCATTTAGGTACATACAGGCCGAACAAATCGATTGAGCCGAAAATATTGAATACGTCGTACGTCGTAAAGAAAACACTCAAAGTTTGTAAGCGCGATTAAGGCGTTCAGGGAATGCGGGTGTGTCGTCCGTATTATCTGTACCCAATTTAACGACGTCATCTGACGGATAAGTGCACCAGGTTTCATAGGCTTTCATACTTGTGTGTGTACATCATCATCATCATTCGCCGAACCTTTTTCCCAACTCAGTTGTGTTCGGCTTTCCAGTCTAACTGTGATGCGGCTGAACTTCGATATTTTCCGTGGAGCGACTGCCATCTGACCTCCACAACCAATGGTCATTATGTCAATGGCGATATCGAAGTTCCAAGTTAGACTGGTTGGACTTTTGTGGGCTGCAACTACCCGTACCGACTGCCATAGATGTTTGGCAACCGGGACCGACGGCTTAAAGTGCTCTCCGAAGCACTAATAAACCTGCGTGCGTACACCTTTACTTATTCATCCAGCTGTGTTGCAATGCAATGGTTAACCGTCCGTACTAAAAGCAATGATTTATTGTTTTAATTCGACCACTTCACTTGCTCACGTATATTTATAATTGCGAGATGACTGTTTACGTGTGGGGATGTCCGGACAGTTTCTGGGCAAGTTTCCCCGGATACCGGTAAACGTAATGTCCGCCGACACTGTCGCACGACAAAAAATGACCTATTGAGCAGTTTGCAGGAAACTGTTTATTGGCCTCTGTGTATGAAGAACTGGTTCTGTGGATACTCGTAGACGTCCACTTAAGCCTTTGAAATATGAGAATCATAATTAATAAAAAGATTATGTGAAGAAAGGGTAAAATAGAAGTTATAAAATAGAACTAATTTATCAAATAATTCTTATAGGAATGTGTTGTGTAGGTAGGTATAGGTAAGGTATAGGTATTTATGGGATAGGATGCTCTAGCTAGGTTAGCTATAGCTAGTTTACCTCAACTACATGAGTTTGCAAGTTTTTCAAATGATTTTCAAAAGCAATGGTCGTATAAGTAACTTGTTTGTATGTAAGTAGGTAACCGATTTTACACAAAAAGTTAAAAATACAATCAAAGTCTCATACCGGCAATAAACCAAAATATAAGCTACCTCAATGCATAATACAGTCACAAACATACACACTCACTTACGAACCTTCGCATTTATATTAAAGTAGGTACTTACCTATTAATAGGAATAATTATTCGGTTACTTTTTGTGCAGATACAGTTGTAAGAACCTATTCTTATCCTAATAATAAATTGTTATCCTAATAACAATTATAAAATAAAGAGAAAAATACATGATAAAATTAAGAAAATTAGGCGAACATGGTCTGTTAATCAACAATTAGATATTTCAAAATGTGGTGCTGTGAGGACACGACCGCGGCTAGGCGCGGGCGCCGCGCCGCCACCGGCCGTACCGCGCCGCGCGCCGCCGCGCTCGCTGGGCGACCTTCACTTTCGCTTTTTATGTGTGAATCTCGCTAAAGCCCATCGCACACTTCTCACTAACATCGATGTTACATAACTGGCGACAATCGCGATTATTTCACACGTTATACACACATCGTATCGACTAACTGTTGTAGATGTTATTTGATTTTTGTTTAACACATCTTTTTACTGTTAAGTTCAATACGAACCAATGTATCTGCCTAATAAGTATTTTAAGAAATATTTTTGTTGCTTAAATAACTAAATTTTGTTTTACCACTGACCACATTTTGAACGTAAACCTGTTATAAATTTGCAAATTGAATTAAACAGCAATTAAATAAGTATTTCTAGTCGTTTAGGCTGGTCGCACACATACCTAGCTATCTAAATAGGTACCTAGTGAGCCAAAGTTCGAGAATAATTTATAATTTTATAAATTTGAATTGTAAATTATTGACACATTTAGATAGTTTATTTATTTGAATATTTATATACCTACCTAGGTATATTATGTTTGGAACCTGCTCTCTAAGAAAATCTGACACCATAATTACATAACAAACAAGATTGATGATTTATATACATTACCATGATAGGTATATGGATATAAGTAGGTAGGTGATGGAACTATAAAGTTAAACAAACATTAACATGTTTTATATCAATTACTAGTAGGTAGGTACCTACGTAATCATTGCGTGTGACGTCGGCGGAGCCCGCGCATTTACATTCGATGACTTTCGCCTTTCATGTTAAAATGAAAACAAATTCTCGGTTCGTTTACAAGCACTATTATGTTAATCTAAAGTAAATAAAGTAATAATTTCATTAACAACCATAATAATGAGCGCATTAATAGGTAGGTAAAAATTCAAATTACCTACTAATCGAAATATGAACCATATAGGTACCTACCTAATAATGTTCCTGAACGAATGAATGCTTTATCTGACTCTTCGTTTGTCATTGACTTTCACTACGTTTAAACAAGTAAGTAATATACGAGTAATAGTCATAAGTCATATTACATAAAGAACTTGCTACAGAAGACTTCGAGTCAATGTTATGTACCTACCTAAATTGAAAAAACTGTGTGTCGAAAATAGCTCAGAAAAGTATGGTGGGGCACCCGGGTTAGAAACCCTACACCTATGTGAGAAAATTATAAGGATACATAGAGATTGGCGCTTTTCTTTATTCTCTATTTTGTTTAAACAACTCTTGCACAAGATTTGTTTTTTAAATGATTCAAAATTAAAATTATTTATGTAATAAATAAGCTGCAATGCTTCGATATCGCCTAATGTCACTATTGGGTTGTGAAGGTCAGATAATATTTGTATGCATGAATATGGGTATATGCATTGGTCTGGTCGTGCCTCGGAGAGCACGTTAAGCCGTCGGTCCCGGTTGCCATACAAACATCTATGTATGGCAGTCGTTACGGGTAGTTGGAGCCCAAAAAAGTCCAACAACAATGGTCTAGCTGCAATGCTTCGATATCGCCTAATGTCACCATTGGGTTGTGAAGGTCAGATAGCAGTCGCTTCACGGAAAACATCGAGGTCCAGCTAAACCCGCAATTAAGACTGGTAAAGCGGACCCCAGACTCCGAGGTGAAAGCTTTGGATGCGACTGGGATTAACGCTAGGTTGAAGAAGAAGAAGACTTATGTTATATTCATAAGGTGAAGGTCAAACAATGTCCGTGTAACATACGGGTTCCTTCTTTGGCGGTCGTTAGAAGCTAAAGTTGCAGGTCTAATGACCAGTATAATGAGATAAATGGCGTCGCATGGAACGTGACATTGGTCTGCAAAGGCATTTCTTGAAACTTGTAATAATTGTTATATTAGTGTCTCTCAAAATGTTCGGTGTCATACCATTCGGACATTTGGATACCTCGTAATACGATTTGAAATTAGTTATTTGAATATTCTGAATATATATATAATAATCATTACTGATTACACAACATAGTTATTGCTTTTTTATGTTTATTTGCAAGTTCATCATTGCAAATGGAATTGCGGGCCATTATTCACTATACTTGATTATATGATTCAATATAATAAAGTGTTAGTCCCTCTATGAATATCTTTTCGTAACATCCAAATTATTTTGTAATAATAATAATATAATACATACCTATATGTTACGGTTAAAAATTGATATTGTTATAACAGATAGATTAGATTGAATATAAAATCTCAATTATGATTTAAAATTTGAACGCATCTACGACTATCAGCTTGACCCAAAATTGAGTTAGTCAACATTCTAGTGGTCAAGGAACGTGCTAATACTAGCCGTATTCGAACAATATCATGAGTATTGAATGGTCGAGTTTGATGTTTTGCACTTTCTATGAGTCGATATGTCAAGGGCAACAAGTCTGTGCGCCCGGTCACGAAGTGACCACCAAGACTAGCTATTTCACAACAGGACGTAAAGAATCCTTGTTATTTCTCCATCATTAATATTTCAGAAATGGAAAATTGAAGTCACATCCCTGACACAGTTTACTGCTCCGCGATTGATGACTCCCCATAAGATTAAACTGATATTATAGAGTAATGTTGGAAGTTATTCATTGCTAATTTAGTTAGGAAGTGAATTGTCAATTATAAGTAACTTCAGAAATAGTAAGTTCACACATTAAGATTGAATAATGCATTTCAGACCCACGGTACCCCTGGCCATACCCCCGGTGGTACCATGGGTAATGGATCATTGCTGTAACTGTCTTAAATTTTGGTCAAGAAACTTTTGGTCCTTCTCTTTTTCTTATATCCACATAAAGCTCAGTACCTATGAAGAGTGTGGTAATCCATTCTATGGGTAATACACATATGTTGCAATGCAGTCTTTTGTATTGTACCTGCAGTCTTCCTTCGAGGAAGGCGTAGTTAATCATTTTATGTTAACAGTGTGTAACCAATGCACTTTGTATCTTTAGCTACGGTTTTTTTAGTTTTCATAGTCATTGGCATTTCTGAGAATAATCTTTCAGCTTGTTAAACCTAAAACTGGTATATAGAACGAGGCTGTATAATTCATAATGCCTACAATATTTATAGGGCTAGTCAGTGAACCTTGTGGTGGTACAGTAACCTGCTTATCGATCAAGAACGCTAAGCAATACACTAGTTTTCAGTTCGTTTGACGCAACGTTTAATTTTAATAGTTTCAGTGCGGTGAGGCTTGTAGCGGAAAATTACAGGAGCATTTTTCTCAGCACGTGCTACTTCCCAATTATCAGTGTTGCAGTGACCCGATAGAATCATTTAAATGGTGTAACTACATGCAGCTAGGGATACGCCATAATGTGGTTGTCGTGGTACGACTTACGAGCGAGAATATTCTTCGACAAAAAGCTCAGAGGTCGCACCCTTCTTAGGTGCAAAATTTCACATATTTTGTCATTAATCTATTAAAACTATAAAAATAAATCAGTTTTTTTTAAATATATTAGCCATGGAAATTTTAGTTAAAAAATTAGTAAGTGAATAAAATTTAAAGTATCCCTTAAAAGGAAGAGTAGGTATTGCAGTGGTGTCATAGATGAGACGATTCGTGAAAGAAACAAAAGAAACATTGCCGAGTGCATTATAAGGTACCGTGTTGACTCAATGGAAAAATAAACATGCACCTTATTATGAAAAATGTCAAAGACTTAGTTTTCCAGCGAAAAGTATTGATCTAGTTGCTGCCTGCATACTCTGAGGTCCGAACTAATGACGGCTAAAAGTCGTGCATAATATAATTACCAAATTTATCTCTCTAGAAGGAGCGCAAAAGTGATAAAGAAGCAATTGAGGAGACAGTTCTCTCACATGTTAGTGACAGTTGGCCGGTTTTAGATGCGAAGAGTAACAATTAACAGAGACGAGAGCATCATCCCCTTAAGCGGAAAAGGACACTATTAAAATTTTACAACTTTAATTAAGTGACATTTCAATACTGAATAGCTGGTTCTTTATTCTGCAGGTTATACTGGTTACTTAATGTTTTATTACCACATTTCATGTTCTTAGACATTTTTATGTGGCAAGAATGTAAATAACTGTATGATATTTCGTAGTAATAAAATACATTACGGATGTTACGATCGCCAAAAGAGTGCCGACTGAAAATTAAATATTTGATGGGTGTTTTATGTGATGAAGAATTGTTTGATTTGAAGTTCAATAGGCGTTGAGCTATAACTACTAACAATATTTGCGCAAACTCCACACATTATATCATTCAGCTTCGATTTCGTCAGATCAGTTCGCTCGGTTCACTGACGGAGAAAATGCTAAAAGCATGTCATAATAAACTGACATTGGATTAACTTCATTGCATCAGTGACATTAAGCATGCAGGGTCCGGGTTCGAGCCCGACTGGCATCAACGTGGATATAATCGGATATTTATGTGCGTCTTCACATTTTGTAAGCGTCACTTTCGGCTTCAACCAGTTTCACTTTCCTGCCGATGACCTTTCGAGGAATGTGAAGTGAGATAACGGATGAATAAAACATGTTGGATTAGCTTTAACTAGCTACTTATCAGCATCCCGTATGTATGTGGGATAGGCAGCATACCTACTGTACATATCACCTTGTTTATGTTCGCTTATGTTCGTACGCACTATCACGCACGATCACATATGAGACAGATGCAATATTCTACACTTTCTCAGCAAATTGCTGTAGCAACCGGTGGTTTGACCTTTATCTATTGCAGTTATGTTTCGAAATATATTCTGAAGACGATGTGCGGGAGATTCCCAGTAATTACCTACTATGATGTTGGAGAATTACGAAGAGTGACGCGTTCCCTGCTTTCAACTTAACTGCACGATCGGAACGCAGTTTTTTGACCTTGGCTACGTCAGCACTATTATTTACTCTGCGCCTTGGCTCTTTCTATGCCCATGATCCGCGGTGGTTATTACGAAACACCTTCACTATTGCCGATGCCGATGAAATGGGTATTGTATAGCCACGTTATGAATTCCAAACATGAATGTAAAATAGTAGTTGACTGTTATAATGTATTCTAAACACGTTAAAAATAAAATTAGCTTATAGTCACATGTCAAACTGCTCGGTTACATATAAGTGTAGTAGACAGGCGCTCAGAGTAATTTCAATTAAAATGGTTGAGACACGGAAGTCTTATTTGAAGAAGATTTATATTAAAAATATCAGATCATTTTTGTGAGATACTAAAAATAAACTGGCGCCAGTCGCAGTACCTACGCATGAAAGGTTCCTGTTTACGAAACATGTTTTATTGCTCGGCATTGTAGTAAAAGTTGATTTTCTGCTTGGGAAGCGCAAAATTAGTAAAAAATACAAGGACCTTGATATGGGGCTTTTGAATGTACTGTGACAATGGGATATTGAAAAATGATAATTATTATGACTTAGTGTATTATTTCCTGGGACCAGATGTATTCTGAGCCACCATTTTATAAACTGTCGCATGTCGTTTACGAGTTTCTGATTCAGAAATATTGCATATTCTTGTGGAGTACGTAGCAATACTTTTGTGTCAATTGTAGACGGACAGTGAGCATGCCATGGATATCATACTTTGTGGTTCCTTGCAACAGGTGACGTGATATTGATACCTAAGTTGTACCCAAAGGATTTTTCTTTGTTCTGTGGTTGTACCTATCTAGTTTCGCGCTGCTCATTCGCCTTTAAATCGTTTAAATATAATTCTTCACCGCAGATTTTTTTTTGTAGATGTTACATTTCAATTTGTAGATAGTATTTGTATATATCTTATTGCGTTTTTATTAGACTTAACATTCATGTCAATTATTGCTAAAAAAATATAAAATATAACGAAATAAATATCTTTGATTATCTCATCGGTGTCGTGACGGCGTTTATAGGTGCAGATGCCTCGCTATGACCTACTAACATTTCAATTGCCGAAAGTCTTACATTATGTGACATTTACATTATGATAAATAGTTTCATTTATACATGCTAATAGTTTCAATTTCACAAACTAAATATTTGGTTTATAATTAAGTAGACACACAAACGTTGCAAGCCTACAATTTATGAGGCGAAACAATAATATACTTGAACATAGATTAACACAGTAACCTAAAACCGATGGCTTATGAAAGCTAGCTGTAACTACACAGCAATATTAGATAATCAGCACAATTAAACAGTGTATTAACACGAATACAAATAAAACCTGGATCGATCTGTTGCTCTTATAGCTGAAAAAAGAACTGAAGAACCTTAGATGATTTTTTTATATTCATTATTTGTTCAGTTAATTTATTTTAAATAGGTAAGCGTAATTAAAATTTTGTTGGGAGAATGTTGTCAATCTACATTAAGATTCGGACTTCTTTCATGACTAGTCTTTATCGACGCAGAAATGAGGGTAAATTTTATCTTTTGTTCATTGTGTAACTATCGTTTTCACATAATAATTTATTGTTAGACTGTTGAGTTGGACTGGATAACAGCGTAAATCACACCGTAACTGCTTTTAGCGTGCACTGCACGACTTAGGTACGCGACGCCGCGATGGCACGGAGCGGCGTTAATTTTTACGTGATCGCAATCCAACTATTCAAAGGGTTGATGAACTATAGTACTGTTTAATACATGCCTATAATAGTGTCTTACCTACGTGCTGCATACCTCGTCATTATACTCGCATCGAGCCAAGATATCTATGGACTTGAACGCGCGTGAGGTGTACATGTATTAGTATAATGTACATTTTCCTATTCATTTTCCTTAGAAGGACTTTAATTAGTCACCGTTATATTTTGTTCCCCGTGGTAAGTAGGGTAGCCAGAGCTCACAACCTCCCCCCCCATCCATTCAATTCCCTCCAACCCCCCCTAAATACACTTCTTTTTATCGTGCGGAAATCTCCATGGATACCACCCCCGCCGTCCATCGGGGTGGTTATGTCGGGATCGAACCGACTAAAATGTAATATAAACGAGGTGTAAGGTTACCCAATAGGCATATCCCTCGCACCTCAGCTGACCCCGGGCTATCTACGGTTTTAAGATGGCCCCCTCGACCCTCCGAGAAGGGGCCACCTTGGGGCGATCATCGCACCACTTCACCAACAGTGGGGTGTACCACTTCGCCAACGGTGACCGCTTCCTATCAGGTGGGCCGTGTGCTTGTCTGCCATCTAAGTAACCTAACCTATAAAAATAAAAGATTTTCATATTGTCAGCTAGTTTCTTAGAGTCATCTTAGATAGCTTTTACGTTTTTACGTTTCTTCGGCTCTGTCATTTGTGGAGTTGACTAACATTAGAATCAAAACACACGCCAATAAATTATTTTTGGTTCGCCAATTTGAAAGTTATTTTACGAGGTTCTAGGTTCTAGGTATTTCTTTTCATATTCACGCATGATTGTAATAGCATCGTAACTTTTTAATATATTTTAATTGCTAGCTTATAGCCAAGTTCAATACCGGTAAACGAAACACGATAATGATTCACAAAATTTGTCTTAGTAGTTAAAGTGAGTTAAGGTATTGTTCGTATCAGGAGTAAAAGATCGAAGTGACCAATACATAGCGAATTGATTACGCGCACATAATATTTGCCCCCGTACGTTCACTGGTGACCTCGGGGCTGAGAGGCAGACCAGACCTTGTATCAGGACACCGGTGTGCGTTGCAGCGAGCCATTTGTCGCCAACTGTTACTTCGTCGTCGCCTCTCACGTGCGCATTTTGGAAGTTCACTATTTCAATATGCTCTTGAAATATGAATACTCTCCACTATTTAATTCGTTCGTTACAGTTTATAATTGGACACTGCTATTCCGTGTTATAATTTAATGTACCGAAACGTTCTATTTTTTGAGCACGTGTTTTTGAATTTTTAACGTAGGTATCCGAAAAGTAAAGTTTGCATTACATAGGATATTCTGACCCTTCGTGAAGTCTATTCCATTCTTAACATTTATGAAATTAGAATTATGGAACAAAGCACAATGACCAAGTGATTGGCCCGGTTGAAGGACTTGTTGAAATCCACAAAATATTTTGGCAAGCCTTTCTCAATAACATTTGCGTTTTTGTAACCCTGAGCACGGCGGCGATCAGAACCGATAATAAAGACTAGGTAAGTACGCAACACTTTCTAACAATAAATGTAGGATCAGGAATTAAATATTTTGTCATAGACATGCGTTTATTTGCGCCATTAAAGTAATGACTGTGTGATTGAATACTAGTGAATGAAACAATTAATTGAATACTACCAGTTGTTAGTAACCAAACGGTTACTAACAACTAGTAGTATTCTATTTGTAGTAGTATTCTATTGTCTGCTTTTTGTTGTGCACAATAAAGCTACTGTGCACAACAAAAAACATGAAAGTGCAGAGGTACTACATTTTTATGTTTTACTACTAATGTTTAACGAGTTCCAGTTGGTTATATAATATAATATCTACACTAATATTATAAAGAGGAAAACTTTGTTTGTTTGGTTGTAACGAATAGGCTCCGAAACTACTGGACCGATTTCAATAATTCTTTCACCAATAGAAAGCTACCTTATCCACGAGCAATATAGGCTAAATTTTATTTTGGAAAAAAATAGGGTTCCGTAAAATATTTGGGTTTTTCGGACACAAGGTGTAAAAAATCAACCAGAAAAGTTACTTATTTTGCGTACGCTGCCTAAACTATAAAAGAGAGAACCATAAAATGTTCTAATTAATTGGAGATCTTATAAATATATACAAAAAAGTCCGCGACACACTATACCTATCTATGTCGAGTGAGGCACAACAACCATATTTTTATTTAAAAATCTTAATTTTTTTTAACTACATTTAAATGCATTTATTTAACTCATGCTATTAATCTTTATCAAAATAAATTATTTCATCACTAAGAACAGTTTATATAGATAATATTTGGTGTTTAAAAGATCAAAATTGGACGTTTGGTTTTGAAGTTATGGCGAAATTAAAATATTACTATTTCTGCGTTGCGAAGTGAGCACCAAGGCGGGGGTGCGCGTGCGGGAGGGGAGTTTAGATCCTCACCTACGGGTCTACGGGTCTACGGGCCTACCCAAACCCGAACGGGTTTTGATGCGGTTTTTATTAGAATGGTCTTGGTTAGACTCAAAATCTTACGCATATTTAATCACAATCAGCTGATTAGAACCGGTGATATAGTAAAAAAAAACGCGAATACCGACATCCACGCGGGCGGAGCCGCGGGCAACAGCTAGTATTATTATAAAGCTGATGTCCGCTGAGCGAAATTGTTGTTATTGAGATCCGGGTGTCTCTGACTCACGATGAATTTCAGAGTTGTCAAGAAGTCTCTGCATACGAAATAATATTATAAAGATCACTTTATTGATAAGAACAAATTAATATGGTGGCGCAATGAGGTTTAGTCATAAGTGTCACAGGTTTGAAAAATATTTACCTGATATCTTTTAATAAAATATCCTCTACTATATCTAAATTTATTGCGATATTTACTTCATATAATTTTTTTGTGAAAGTTTGATCTAATCTACCCTTAAAATAAATAATCAATTCATCTACCCTTATACCAAATTTCATCAAAATCGGTTCAGCGGTTCAGGCGTGAAAGCGTAACAGACAGACAGACAGAGTTAGGTACTTTCGCATTTATAATATTAGTATGGATTTAAATTATATATTTTAGATAGATTTAATTTTCAGGTTATCGTGGTTGACAAATCTCTCGCCATGCTACCACCGGGCCTCGGTAGGAGGGTAGACACATATCGTACATCCTGACACCTCGTCATTTTCTATACCACAGGTTCACATGAAATAGTAAAATAAAAAGGGAATTGAAACTAAAAGTTATCCAAAATCTATGCAGCAATCCTCATCTAAGTATATGTTAAATAAGTTAGTATCTATCTACCTACTTTTAATATTTACTTACCTAGTACAAAAGTTTAGCATTATAAAGACCAAACGTAATTTATAGGCAAAATCGCCATCTATGGACACATGTTCAAGATTAAAACATTGAAAAAAATAATAGCTTTAACCGTTTATAGTAACGGGCACCAGTCTGTAATATTTTGACTTCTTTGCGTGTATGCGTAAGTTGATTCCGCTAACATGTTGATATCCATTTACACAAGGCACAGGGTTTCGATTACACAGTATTTATTACTCTCCGACCTCCGATGAAGAAATTTTACAACTGCTCTAAGGGCTCGGCCACCTTGCTACGGTTTTGTACCGCAGTACGTTAACAAATCACATTTTGTTCTCCATTGGCAGAATCATTGTGATGGCGCTGTACTAGGTAGGTATGTGGGTGCTGTAATTTTTTCATAATATCAGTGCACCGCGGTGAACTGGTTAAGTTCTAAGACTTCAGTATGGAGGTTGTTATACGTAAACGGGACTTAACGCGATACACGTTAAAGGTATATACATACCTTTGGATGCCTGACGTTTCGACCAGGTTACACCGGCCGTGGTCACAGGCTGACTGTTTCAGCCGTGCACGCCCTCCGTCGCCGAGTCCGTGAGGTAGACGGTTCTTCTTCTACCCGCACATTTTCGACATTTTTTATATTTTCTTGTCTCCAGGTACCGTCACATACCACACTCACAGTGTCCCTATTATCTGTGCAAACGCCTTGGTGTCTATCCGACCGCGCAGAAAAGCGAGGTAGCAAGTTTTTAATCACTGGATTCCATGTCGCAGATAACTTGAAAACGTCTTCCCGATTGAAATTTTTGTACTTCTTGATTTCAATCGCTTCACGTACAGCTCTTGAATAGAAGTGACGTTCGGTGGAGAGGACTTGCGTATTGTGGAATTCAATCCAGTGATTCGTGCCCGCTTCTAAAAGATGTTCTGCAATCGCTGATTTGCTCGTCCGGCGGTTCTTTACAGCTGCAATGTGTTCTTTGACCCTATCAGCAATGGTCCGCTTTGTTTGGCCTATATACGAACTACCGCAGCTGCAATCCACCTTGTAGACCCCTGGCGTCTGAAGCGGTAAGACATCCTTCGGTGTGCCCACGATGTTGTTTACTTTAATGCCTGGTGTGTAAACTGTCGGGATGGAGTACTTTTTTAGCACGGTGCCGATCTTATCCGTTATTCCCCTGACATAAGGCATATACGCTGGCTGTCTGCTTACCTTTGGATGCCCCCGCCCCAATGTTTGCTGCTTCCGTCTTCCGTTCACAACAGCATATCCGTTATTTTTAAGTACCTCCTGAATATGATCCAGCTCTCGCTCCAGATGTTCAGGGTCACAGAGATCATACGCTCTATTCTTGAGTGAGGTCATAACGGATTGTAAGTGTCGGGGGTGGTGATGAGACGTGGCGTGTAGGTACCTGTCCGTGTGAGTAGGTTTCCGGTACACACAGTGTGACAAGGACCCATCTGATCTCACGGCTACTTTTACATCCAAGAAAGACAGCGACCTATCCTTCTCCATTTCATACGTAAACCTCATCTTGGGGTGAATGGAGTTGAGATGTTGTATATACTGATCTACTTCCTGTACACTTCCTTTCACGATACTGAAGATATCGTCGACGTATCGCTTCCAAAGTCTGATGGTCTTGGGGCCGAGACTCAGAGCCTTCTCTTCAAAATGTTCCATCCAGATGTTGGCAAGTACCGGGGCTACAGGACTTCCCGTTCTAGACCACAGGACATCTAAGTACTTGTTATTTTCTTTTAAGTTTTTTTTGTTGGTAGGCATTGCATGTATTTTTGCTAATCACCATAGAAACATTTGATTCAGTTGCGTGTAAACCAACGTGCAGTTTCTGATCCTTGCGGTAAATATCTACACGCAAATCGGTTTCTTTTTCATAACTTCACTAGTGATATGTGCAAAAAGATAAAGCTGTTGTTTATTTTATGCCAGCATTACCTACCTACATCTACGCGTGTTACATAACTCAATCGAAATTGCAGTTAGATGACCTGGCTGGTGTACCTATTGCAACCGCATCTCGTAATATGTACACGCACATACTGCATAGCAAATATTTTATCAAAGTAATAGGTTATAATGCCTAACGCTGCCTGTCGAAATCTGCAAGTACATAATTATGCAGATGGTTAGCACTGCTGTAATGTCAAGTTACATGGTCTATAGGGGGCCTGCAGGCCTCACTAAGACCTACAGGGCCCAGCTAACCCATCTGTATATCAATACTGCTGAATAACAGACGAGGCATTGGTTGCCTCTTGGAGTTGGGAATTCACGTAGGTATAGATAAGCCAAATCAAAAGGAGAACGTAAGCGAGGGAATGTGAATGAAAACTTTTGAAAGCTCTGCATCAGGTTATATCATAATTCATGAATACAAGGATATTCCGTTTCGGTAGGCTGTGCCAATAAAATTATAACAACATGTGTCCTTGTGTTACGTACTTACCCGTAGGAACTTATTATTTTGCCATTCTATTCCTGAGGTAGAGCGAGACTTGCGTCTATTCATAAATACCTCATAAGCTTCCTTTATCGTCATTAAACCTTTTCAATGACGGACGCATGACATAACTTTTCGGCGCGGCGTTTGCTCTTAAAGGTCATTCATTTTATGTAGAACGTAGTATATTTGGACGTCTTATTATTCAAACGGAACATTTTTCTATCATTGTGTTTACTTACCTTCTCATTTTAAACGGCGTTTTTATTTCTCTTTGTCATATATGACTGTTTGTATAGTAAACGTTTAGTAAATATTATGAATGTGTGGGAAATGTTTGTGTTGTGCGATGTCCTTGACCTCCTCCTGTTCGAGTGCTGGGCTCCCACGGATAACAATCAGTGTTTCTGCTCAAATGGTCCCAGCAGTTACACCGTTCAGGTTTCCCTTCAAACCTGTTTTCCACCGGTTTTCTGTCACCTCGTTGAATTAAATATACTGCCACTCTACGTTTACGTTGCTACTTTTATATTAGAAATCTGGAATGATTAATGGGGTATTATTCTCTTTGGAAACGTGTCGCTCAGCAGATTTCAATAGTTAACGTATGAAAAAGAAGTGGCGCAAAACTAAATCACTTTAAATGTGCCGGTTAATAGGAACGTGCGTGTTTGACGCACGTTGACGTGACGGTTAGTCAATCCGAATAAGAGGGCTGGTTAATAATATACAGCGTTATGTAACCGACCACATGCCACATAGGTATTACAGAGTTATGTTCGCGACACCGGATGTCTCGACTTGAGGCGTGAAAACCCTTTGTTTTATTTTGAAACTGTTCGACATTCAGCTTAAATAACTTATGTGTCGTGTGAACTGGTGTTAACAAATTTGTTGGTCACTTGTGTTATATAGGTACAGTAACCCATTTTTGATTCGGCACATTGGAAACTAAGAGTAAGAGGTTATCATCAGCTTGCTTTTATTTTAAAGAGCTCTATCGCACAGCGCAGTGCGCATGCCTACAACTTGATATCTATAATATCTAGTCGTTAAAATGTTAGTCATGGTTTTAATATTTTTATAAATAAAAACTGTTTTAACATGTACATACATAAATGAGATAAATGTATTAATAGTTGTTCGTCCGACGTACGATAGAGAGAACGTTTTATAAAACGGAGGCAAGTCAGGCTCTCATTCGAGGTACCAATTCAGAATAAGCCGGATACAGTCGTCAACATTATATAAGATGTTTTACTACATTATGCATGATAAAACCACGATAATTCAATCCATACGATTGCTTACTGTCCATACAATTATATTACCAACAATTTGCACATAGCATTAATAGGAAATTTTTGAACGCACTTTACTGTATCAAATGTAAACAAGTAGGTAACTTAATTTAAAATTATGATTTTAACCTTGCATGTTGTAAGTCCCGTCACCGTTGGTCAATCTCTACATGGTGTAAGCCTATGTACACTAACTTTAAGCTATATTAGCCACTAGCTGTTGCCCGCGGCTCCGCCCGCGTGGATGTCGATTTTCACGTTTTTTTTACTAGGTATATCGCCGGTTCTAATCAGTGGATTGCGATCAAATATGCGTAAGATTTTGAGTCTTACCAAGACCTTTCTAATAAAAAAGGTTATTTTTTATTAAAATGGTCTTGCTTAGACTAAAAATTTACCGAATGTTTGGTTGTAATTAGAACCGGAGATATGACCAAAAACGAAGCGCGGGCGAAGCCACGCGTATTAGCTTGTGTAAAAAGTAGCCTATATGTTGCCCAGAACTATGAACTATAATCGTACCAAGTTTGATCAAAATCCCTCCAGTAGTTTTTGATTTTAGCGTGAACAAAAATTTGGTGCAGACAAACAGAGACACAGACAAACAGACAAACAGACAAACAGACAAACAGACAAACAGACAAACAGACAAACAGACAAACAGACAAACAGACAAACAGACAAACAGACAAACGGACAAACAGACAAACAGACAAACAGACAAACAGATAAACAGATAAAAATTCTAAAAATCATTGTTTTGGCATCTATTACATTCATAAAGTCCCCTAATTTTTTTTTCTTATATATCTTCCATGTACAGACACCGATCAGTTACAGATTTATTATAATATATATATATATGTATTTATTTATTATTATATGTATATAGATTCTTTACCTTAATGAAAATGTTCAGACGACAGTTATGTTATGTTATGTTTTTATACTGCCATTGCCATTACACTAGACTAGACACACGTTTGACGTAATAGGGGTGTTTTTGGAGCCCCACTACAATTTGGGGCCCAAACCAACCTCACCTGCAAGTAAGTACCTACGCCTAAGTACCTAGGCGTGTTCAGTTAATTTTCCTGGCACCCACTACTTTGAAGATTTTCAACAAAAAAGATTTGTTGATGAGCTTCCTCTACCGCCATTAAACCAGTTTTGGGTATTCAACTATAACTTTTACACTGAATTTAGGCGGAATAAATTAGTGATGTCCCGCATTTATTCAGCGCGAAATTTCTAATCTGTCATTCGTACAGTCAATTATTCGCCTATCGTTCAATACAGTTCAATATGTAACATATCTCTTATTGAAACTATCAAAACCGCTAAACCATCAGCATTTGAAAATTGCTATCATCTGGCACAATTGCCTAGCATTACTTTTTGGACTTTACCCAAGCTTTAATATAGGTAGGTAGGTCCCTAAGAACATGGCTCTCTGCCACACTGCTAGAATATTTAAACATAATTTTGCTTTGACAATCGTTATTAGCCAAAATTCAAATTGAAGTCTATGAAACCTCTCCTAAAACAAGCCTTTTTATTTAAAAAGAAAAGTTAACTGCGACTATGTAGACGAACATGTTGCAGGATGTATAACGAGAAAACTTGATTATACTACGGAGAGAGTGTAGCCTTTGCGGTGAAGATTATTTAAGTAAACGTAAAGTTGTCACAATAATACATACCTACCTACCTTAGACCTACAACACTTTCTTGTCACGTGCAAATCTCATAATTTCCCGGGAGATTCGGCTGGCGCGCCGTCATTTCCTCCGTGATAGTCTGCGATGATAGCTCGCGAAGGAAGCGATGGGTTGACGAACCCAGATGCCATCGAGTCACGACCACGACTTGGCAATTAAGAAATAAACGTACCACAAACAAGCATTGACTCAAAAATAATTATAAGCACATTAAAGTTCATTTTTTAAACTAACGCTTTCTTTAGTTTCAAGTGGATTTATTATTGTTCTATTAATTATGCAGTGGGGCAAAATGTAGTAAATTAAAATCTATCTATATACATAATATAATAAATCTGTAACTTTACTGATCGGTGTCTGTACATGGAAGATATATACATATATGAGAAAAAAATGTATTAGGGGACTTTATGAATGTAATAGATGCCAAAACAATGATTTTTAGAATTTTTGTCTGTTTATCTGTTTGTCTGTTTGTCTGTTTGGTTTGTCCGCACCAAATTTTTGTTTACGCTAAAATCAAAAACGACTAGAGGGATTTTGATCAAATTTGGTGCGATTATAGTTCATAGTTCTGGGCAACATATAGGCTACTTTTTATACAAGCTGATACCCGTGGCTTCACCCGCGCTTCGTTTTTGGTCAAATCTCCGGTTCTACTTAACCAATTACAACTAAACATACAGTAAATTTTTAATCTAAGCAAGACCATTCTAATAAAAAAAGCCGCATCAAAACCCGTTCAGTATTTTTAATGTCCATCGCTGTCACGAGACTAAAAATCTTACGCATATTTGGTCGCAATCCGCTGATTAGAACCGGCGATATAGTAAAAAAACGCGAATATCGATGTCCACGCGGGCGGAACCGCGGGCAACAGCTAGTTATTAATATACTTATGATGATACATATATAATATAATAGGTATCACCAACTATTTAGGTATATTTAAGTCTCCCGCTATAGGCAGTTAGTCCAATCTACTGAACAAGAATTTACCTAAAATAATACAATAGCGTTTTAATCAATTAGCAATAATACATGAGGGTACTCATCATCGATCGGATGTTACGGCTCCAACGACGATGGCTCTAATGAGTAAATATTAAACTTACCTACATACAATGTTTATAGTTACGCCATGCCGTCTCCGCCAGGCCCCAGTATACCCAAGCCTTGTAAAAGTTGTAAAAGTTGACATGCCAATGGCCTCACTTCTATGGATGTCCAAGATCATGCAAAGTGGAGAAGTAAAAGCCGGAAGGCGGCCCCTGGACTTCAAGGTGACAACCTCGGATGCGACTAGGACCAACGCGTAAATGATTATAATTTTAAATCGGAAAATGAAAACATCTAAGACGAGGTTTAAATTCGCGATAATCGCTCTGGACTGAAGGAATACTCTATCGATCTGCTATCTGGGCAATATGGTCTAATATGTAAGAGTCCACAATCGGATCAGTATTTTAGTATGGACACAAACATCCTTTTCTTGATTATACCTAAGTACCTATTACACCTAGAATAGAAAGTGTTCAAGTCCCATTCTAGATGTAGACGTTTTCAGATTTTAATTTATAGAAATTGAATTTCTTCAAATACCGAAACTATTTGAATATTTTTGTTAATTCGCCATAAAAATAGTATCCGAATTAAATTAGTTAACAAATTTTTCGCGCTACTTTAAAAGGTCAATTGGTCTGTTTTATAACAGTTTTTGTGATAAGTACAAGTTATTTATAACAACGACAATGTTAAATAGAATAGTTTAACTGTTGATAAGCGACCTTTCTAATAGACAAAAGGCCTTAGAGTTATGTAAGTAATATTAGTAAAGTAGCTTAACTATATAGCCTCGTAGTCTGGGTAATGGACTGCTGAGACGAGGTCTCGGGTTCGATCCCAGGTTCACCATGGCACACACCAATGACTTTTCGATGCTTTTCGAAGTTATGTGTGTATTTATCGCAGGTTTATAAGTGCCCGGTTAATGGCAATAGGCTCGCCACTTATTACATTGGGACCTAAACATAAACTGGCGAAATGTGGGTGCTAGCACCTCTGCCTACCCCTTCGGGGATATAGGCGTGAGTTTATGTTATGTTATTTATGTTATGTAACTATTAGTACCTTAGATACCCTTTCTGAAGTAATATCTTAAAATTCATGATTGGATATGAGATCTCCTCAGTTGGCATAGACCATTTTCAACAATTAACTCTTACATTTATGAAAGAAGGTATATAACCCTGGTTTAAGCGAAAGTATTTGAAATTCCTTGACACTCTCAATCGGAGTCAACTCTGTTTCTTTTTTCTGTTCAAATAAGGGGCAAACCAATTCCCATCACTTTATTATCGGAAGCAGAACAGCCGTATCACTGAATCGTCTTGTACGATACCCATGGAAACAGAAGTGATGGTATATTCAATACCACAGGGAACTACGCACTTTATAAAACTAAGAATTTCATTGCAAACGAAGTCAGTTGCAAAATCGTAAATAATATTGTGGCGCGCTTTAATTTATTGCGTCCGTGCATGTTTGAGAGAGGTTAACGAATTTAAAATGACACGAAATCATAGGTTTCTTGGCCTTCGAAAATAAAAACGTATTTTAACATCTTACTAGGTGTTTAAGTAGGTTTATTGTGTAGCTATAGCAGTACTAGCTACTTGGACTGTTAGAGTTCTCAATTGAACAATCTAGTTAGTGGCAATCTCAATATACAACCAAGGAAGTCTTTAAATCTTATTGTGTCTTCAATTGGTAACGTCTCTGGCCAGTATTTTAGTTGGGATTCTCAATTTGCAGTGTGTTACTAGATTTTCCATAATATCTTAAGAACTATGACACCGTTAATTATTGTGGTCTTTGAACGCTTGTAGTACTAATGGTGTTACTTATTCACGCTTTGACGATGGAAAGGAGATAATAGAAATACGGAAAGGGAAGAGGTAAGGATGCTGCATTTTTTTAACAATCGAATAAAAAATGAATAGGCTTTCGTGACAATGGTTGCGACGATAGATTCAAACCCACGGCACATTCTTAATATAATAATACATCATTATCTGTACCCAAGAAATAGCTTAATTTAACCTGTAGCTTATGGGGTCTGGGATGTGGGCAAATAGGTATACTAAGAAACATTTATTTTTATTTCTATTATACATAGAAAGACCAGGGGCGGTCTGGACAAATGTAATGCAAATGCGAATTAAATACACTATACACAAGAACTATTTACTGCGGAGGAATCAAAACTCGAGGATCGTCGAACGCTCTACCGCTACACCACATGATCATATATTTTGAATGTAACTGACACGTGATCATTTGAAGGTAACAACATTTTAACTTTCACGTTACATGCAAAGAAAACTACGAATCATATTTCTTTATTTCTGGCAGTAGAGTAGGCTTGTTTAGAATAAATATCTGTTTAAAACAGATATTTTCTATATTTATTCGTAGTACTAAAAATGTTTGTTGAAGTTCAGGATGCTGTACATGAGAAACATAAATGGCACATACAAACGGAATCTGTACTTCAGTTGCACTGTTGCACTCATGAAATGGATACAACTTATTTACCTATTGCAGATAAAAATGTCATAAACGCTAGTTGTGTTTATCAAAAAACCAGTTTATAATCTTATGTAAATAGCTTATCTTATAAAAGAGGTGTTTGTTTCATAAGCTTATGTTATCTTATCTTTTAAAAGAGGTGCTAAATAATGAGGTTTAGGTATACAAAATGCTATTTGTACGAGTATATTGCAATTTCAATGATTTTTATGATATTGCCATATTTTGTTTTGTAATTCACAATTCACAATCGATTCAAAATTTTCCCAATTATGTTTTTTCACATCCTTTTATTCCTTGAAATCATTGGTGTTATATATGAGCATTAATATTTTTTATTAACTACCTATCTTAAATAGGTAGTTATTTCAATGCAAATTAGGCAGACCAGATAGGTTTTAACTCTATCAGTGTGTACCTGTGTTTTAACACAGTACCTAATGTATTCAATGTTATCAGTTGAAATATTCAATTGCTGTTTCCTTTTCTAACACATTACTTACAGTAGGTATTATGTGTTATAGTAGGTACCTACTGTAGATTTAGTGTTGTTAATTTATTCACGTCTCTAAATAAACATGAATAGAATAAGTAGGGTTTCCTAAGGTCCTGTTGTGTGTAGTATGCCAGTCGCCTAGCCTTGCGCTGCGCTGTGTGACCTTACGTCTAGTGAAATTGAACCGGTATTGGTACTGCCAATGCGTCCGCGCCCCCCGCGCCCTACTTGTTACACTTAGTCTGGCAAATATTGGCCCAGTGCCGATTTATGGATTGGGCTCATATTATTAAGCATTGTGTAGGTAGGTACCTATCGACGGTACCCTACCTATGATGTAAAATACGGGTAGTCAAAGCGTACTGTCCAGTTAACATTCCCAGTCAATATTTCGCCTGTAGTTGCGAAAAAACATACCTAAGTAACTATTTTTTTTTTTGATATTTCTAATTCTTTCAACTACAATTGATGAGGATCAGTCAAAAACAATTTCAATAACTTTTTGCCCCCCATAGTAACCTTCACCGTAATTGTACACCACACGGTCAATACACGCACATATACGTGTGCGTTGTCACATTTCCTCAGACGCGGTTAAATAAGGTGGGCTCCCGGCTACCAGTTGAGCCAATGGACTCATGCTAACAGAGACAAGTATAATAATTCCTCAATTAGTTCCGTATACTGTCGAGGCTTACAAGAAATTGTACGGAAGCCAGTACTGCCGACAAAATTAATTGGATTTGCGACTTCATATTTATAACACTGTCATATGATTCATTACACTTTGTAACGATGCAGATTCTGCCAGTTACCGAGCGGCGCTAGGCGTTCGCTAACAATATTATAATTTTAAAAATCTTATCATCATAATTATATTAAATAAGACACTGTCATGAAATTTTCTCTTTTTATCTTAAGCGATGCATTGAATATGTTTATCCATAAATATCTATATAAGTTAAAACCAATGCCTGTTTTCCTTGGACACGGCATAACCTGAGACCTTTTTTTAATTGTCTTAGGTGTTTCCGTAAAAACCTTCTACGAGGAAGTTGTACTTCGTAGTACTAAATGAAGAAACTTGAAATGAAAAATTAAAAAGTTTAGAAAACTTCAATACTCCAAGCGGGCCGAATAGCAGGCAACAACTAATTTTCCATAAGTTATTTTACGATTTAAGTTATCTAGTAATAAGATCACATAATAAATTAACAAGTTGTAATGGTGTATCATGTCGCTGTAACGTAAATACGTTAACAGATTTTTATTTACTGAACGGTACTCACTTGTATTTTATTAGAGAGGCACGTAAGTATATCGAACTGCATTCCCGCGGGCCATCACGAGCTTTGAGGCAACGGACCGTGTGAGAGTCCATCCAAAGGCGAAAGTTATCGTCAACGTCATGTGAAATTACCTCATCGATCGACTTGCACTTGTGCGGAATTAGTATGCGTAATTCACCCACGCTCTGATTTTCGCTGCCATTTCTCACGACCACATCACTTGTGTAATATTACACCGTTCAACAATGCTGGTTTTGAATTCATACGGATACTCACTTTTTTACTTGCTATCGTATAACTGTACTAATAAATGGCTATGCAAATCAATAGATGTTACGCAATCAACAGTTAAAATATATAGATTTATGTACAAATAGAAACTATATTAAAACTAAACGTTAAAAACTTTTACATAACAGTAGTGTTGGCGGACAAACAATACCCAACTCGGGAATGCAATGATGAAATTATTTAGTGAGTCAGAGTTCCTTACGCAGGGTCGCAAGTTTTAGACTCGTAGGCGCGACTGCCAGATGTCATCTTGCTGACTCACGGAGCACTGTCTCTGAATATAGTAATGAACCCAGATTTTGTAACTTTTCAAATTGATAAAGAGCTTACAAATTTCGTTTTCTTTGTTACAGATGTTTATTGGTCTGCACCTTCTACTCAGCTTACGCTGAAGTAGATATTATCACGGAACCGCGACCGGGCGAGGAATATGTGCTTGTCAGTTCGGGACAACAAACGCCCTTGAGGAATTTTGAGACGTCGCACAAGATTCCTGAAAAGCACCCTCATCATCGTAACTTTAAACAGGACGATAGTGAAAAAATTATTAAGAAATTACACAGTGGCAAGGTTAAGCATGCTACGGAGGGTATCGTAGCAATCGAAGAGGACAAGAAGTCTTTGTTTAAAAAGGGTCTGAAAAACAAAGGACCCGAATCAATTGAAGTCGATGTTCCAGTATCAAAACTGGAAGATATTAAAATACGAGAAAACATAAAAGATATAGAAACAAACCCCAATATTGCTGTAGTTGAGGCAATGTCAGAGTCTGGAAGGCTCACCAAAATTTCCGGTACAACTACTCAGAAACCCGTCTTAACTCCCGCACCACCGTCTACCACTCAAGCATATGACTACATCCCCATCAATTTTGACACAATTGACGATATCAACAGTGGTCTTTTATCATCAAATATCCACCTAGAAACAGCTGGTTCTGAACAAAAGCCGCAATCAAGAATCCAAATTAAAAAGGGACCCAATGGGCAAGATTACGAATATGAATACGTTTATTACTATTATGATGAAGATGAAGACAAAAAAAATTCATCCGGTAAAGATAAACCTTCATCTACCACCACTACACAGGTGTTTAACTCACACGATGGCCCACAGAGAACTGAAAATGAAAATCATATAGGAACTGAAACCAAAACTAAAACGAAGTATAGCTCTATTGACAGAACCGGAACTACCACTGCAGCCACACCAGAGGCTCAAAATGAAATTCTCCCAGCACCAACCAGAGGGCGAGGGCGTAGTCGTAACGTAGCCCCTGCACCAGTGGAAGAAGAAGGAGAGGATATCAGGTAACTGCAGTCATCACTATAGATATACAATACCAAATTACCATCTTACATCAGCTCTGTTTATGTCCTTTTTTCATTCATTTCGCTAAAAGTAAACCAATAGGCAAGAAACGTTATATTTATAGAAACGAAGTTCTTTACTACTACTACTTACGTCATCTCTACACTTTTTATCAATATTGTGTACACAGCAGCTCTTAAAAATTCCTTATGAAGGAGTCAGGTATACTGCAAGAATAAAAATAGCCTATTGTGTGTAATTGTAAAAATCTAATCTTAATGATTATTTGTCTATTCAAAGTGTGAGGTTGCCATCAAGTACACGCTTCCCACCTCGAGGTCGTAACTTAGCGGCAGCTAGTTCCACCACATATGTACCTGAAGTATCATCGGAGGCAATTAGGCAACGTGGACGCGGTAGCTCCCAAAGCGACAGTGTGGCTGATGAATCAATTGGTCAGACTAGAAGCAGGGCACGTGCGCATGTCAGGTAAAGATACCTAAAACTAAATCCACTATTTTTATAGCACTAACGTCTGAAATCAACAAGTAACCTGATAAAATACGGTCATGAACATAGTTTATGGATCCACGCAACACCTGAGTTTTCATTTGGTCATCGTCATAAATTCCAAATTAATCCATCCCCTTTTCCTTCATAGCGGCTTCTACATAATCCTTTCATCAATTTTCGGTAATTCTTTTTCACACCGTTCACTTTTAATGCCGCCAATGGGAGCGCACAAGATTTTTTTTTTAATTATTAGGGTTCAGTGCAAATAAATAAAAACCCAGATCTACGTCAGTATATCAGGTACAGTTAATCCAATATAATAATCCTTTTTCTTTTCTTCAGACGCCCCAGCTCAGAATTGGTGGATTTAGACAGCTTTAAAACACACTCTGGTGATATTCCTACTCAATACAAAGAGCTTCCGAGCAGATATTCATCCGAATCCCGAACAACTACAGAAGAAATTCCAGAAACCACAGCAGCAGCCAAAGAACCTGCTTATGCCAAAGAATCTGCTAGGGAAGGTCATAGCTTGTCATCCGTCATCAGGTATCAAGAGATCTTAGATGATTCAAAATTGCCCGCCGACTACAAGCAAACGACACCTTACGATATGGAAACAACTGAATATACAACTATGACGGCGATGGACAAAGTGGCTTTGGATTTATATGCTTACTTGGCTGGTGAAAACTTGAATAATGATATCAGCCCGACAAATGAAGTTAGCTTTGATGGAACTACTACTGCTGGTAATGATGACACATTCACCACCGAGGCGTTGAGCACCACTGAAGAGGCTACAACATCAACAACGACTACGACGACTACCACTACTACCACGACGACCACCACCACACCGGCGCCAACCACGACCACTCCTGCAGCTCCCACGCGTCTATCGAGGTTCAAGGGCCGTGGTGCCCCCAGACCGACAAGAGTGTCGTCCACAAGCGCTGCTACAGAAGCGCCACAAGAAACCTCCACGAAAGCAAGAGGTAACTAAAATATCAATATAACAACTGACCATCTCCAAGTACACTAGCTGCTATTATTTTTCTAGTTTCATACCGATTTGGTAACAAAGTAGCTAGTGTGCTTATGCCGTAACTACTAACCGCTTCACCGTGAACTACATAATAAATCCAGTTCAAGATTCTCAGCTCGATCGGCGAAAGTCCACGACGTGTTTTTCATAATTGAAACTAGTTAATTGACTTCATGTGTTACATGCAACGTTTCGTTAAATATTTGCATCGTTTTTAAGTAATTGCATCATGATTGCCCTCTCATATTTAAACTTTTCTTTTTCGGTGTATATACTAAAATACAATATATGAATACTAAGAGCACCATCAGATTTTAAGTAACTACAGCTACAGAGTAAAAATATAAAAATATATTTTTAAAAGACAATAAAATCTACTAAGTTACTACTAACAACTTATAGAAACAAAATTGTAATTTGATGATATTCGTATACCAAGAAATGCGTGAACGATGCAAAATATTTAAACAGTTACAAACCGTACTGGACTTCTCTGTCGCCATTTTAACCTATTATGTTGCTCGCAATCATAGTAATCTTTATGCGTTGATCGTCACAGTGCGAAAGTTGTTTTCATTATTTGCCTTGCAATTGTTTTCATAGCGAATGTGCATTTTAAGCGACTGTTTATATAAAAAGAAAAGTGTATACATACTGGAAACATGTTGGGTTTACATATAAAGCCCCGTGATTTTGGTAAACCATTTTGATGTTTCTGTTGAACATTGAAACTGTTTTTGAAGGTTGATGATTTTTCAATTTATTACAAATTCAACGAAAGCACTAGATTTTGTTCTAACTTTCGAACAAGATGCTTCATTAGTGTAGGGGTCGTACATCGTCTATCGTCTTCAACTACTTTACCTTAACTACTTAACTCCTAACTTTACCTTTTGAAATAAATAAGTATTTATAATCAGTTATAATATCAGGTATAATAAAAAAATAAGAGTTATAATCAGTTTACCATCTTATAAGTCAATTAACACAGGAATTCTTATGTAGTTTTATATAGGTAGGTACTTCTACTTAATTAAGTCCTATTCATAACTTGGTGCTTCAAAATTACATCTTACACATAAGAAGAAAATTCAAGAAAACATTTCATAAGTATATGAAAAAATGGGAAAAAAATGGCTTTAAGGAATTTGTTCAACCAACGCGTATAAATGTATTGTGATGACGAACATGCCACGCTATACGCCACGCACATTAAGGTAAAAACGCACACGCAACAAAAAAAATACCCATTCTTATAAAATTAAAATTAAAAAAGGAAATGATAATGGATATCTACATGCCCAAATACTCACCTTCAAAGACACCACTGCTCTCATCTTCGCAATGTTAAAGATGACATCATTGTATCTAAAGAGATCTACAAAATTTACCTATGTCGTTCGTAAATGGAATATTTTTTGGTCTCACAACAGCACTCGCATAGACTGGATACTTATCAAAATTTAAATTAATATTTCTTGGGGGTTAGATGGAATGTCACTAAAAATGTTCTTCTTTTAAAGGGTTTTTTTTTGATAAAGTGGTGAAACTTTTCGCGATTTATATTTACCCCACTAGCTCGAAACTATTCTAACGTAATCTTCACCTAACCTTGTACGGGCAGCAACTGGCGAGATATCATTCTTCTAAACCACAGTTCTTTTTACTAAACTACAACTTTCACACGAATTACCATTTCTAAAGAATACGCACTTAATTATGCCATCCTGCATCCTTGTTAGTATCGCAGCTGTTACGAATCTCGAGCACGCAAATAATTCAATTTCAATATTTTTCACAAACGTTAATGCATATTTTGAAGAAAACTGCATGTAGCAGAGATGCGAATGTTAAGATGAGCGACGAGAATGGACAGAATAAGGAATGATTACATTACAAGATAACTGCTGCCCGCGGCTCCACCCGCGTGGACGATTTACCGTATGTTTGGTTGTAATTGGTTAAGTAGAACCAGAGATATGACCAAAAACGACCTAAAAACGAAGCGCGGGCGAAGCCACGTGTATCAGCTTGTATAAAAAGTAGCCTATATGTAGCCCAGAACTATGAACTATAATCGTGCCAAGTTTAATCAAAATCCCTCCAGTAGTTTTTGATTTTAGCGTGAACAAAAATTTGATGCGGACAAATAGAGACACAGACAAACAGACAAAAATTCTAAAAATCATTGTTTTGGCATCTATTACATTCATAAAGTCCCCTAATAATTTTTTTTCTCATATATCTTCCATGTACAGACACCGATCAGTTACAGATTTATTATATGTAAGTATATATAGATATAGAAGTTTGAAAGATGCACCAGTTGTATGAAAAAATGAGAAGGCGCTTCATTCTGTCTTGGTATGAACATATATCATGAGAAGAGGAGATAGTAATGTTGTCAAAATAGTTAATGTTGTGAAAGTTTAAATGAGGGTTTTAGGAGCTTAGTAAGAAACTGAAATAAAAGTATTCATATGCGTGAAAGAGGATAAATGGCAAGGAAAGTAATGACTGAGGCAATGACATCTGAGAGTATGAATGGAGAAGAATGGGTTGATGCGTCGACCTTCATCATTACATATATGTAGATACCTACATAATATTTAACTAGAACTGAAATTTAGATAATTATATAACAATTTTATAGAATCATCAAATCGACATTATCGTTGCTACCTCTGTTAGCTACTACAATCTAGAGTTGCGTACAAGAAATTGTTGGGCGTCTCATCAAACTGAAGCTACTGACGGAACATTTGCTTGAAGTTGGTAATCAAGTTGCAAAAATGAACCATGAATCCTGGACTATAACCAAGAAACTTGAAAACAAGTGCGAAACCTAAAATGAGTGATCCGAGTGACGAAGAAATTTATTTGACGCCTTTATATTTCCTCACTGAGGTGGGGTGAAAAGTTACGTGTTGCATTCGTGTGCAAAGGTTTTTAACCTTGCGCTCTTTTGATTCCCTCGCTTACTCGGTCATCAAAACTGAGCACGCGGTTAAAAAGTAACTTTGCACTCTTGTATTTCTGTCCAGCCATCGTTAATAGAAAGTGAAATAACTAGTGTGATTAGATTGTTCCCACTAATGAATGTCGTTATCACTTAATTGTTATTAGTGTGTTTCACAAGAATGTGACAAAAACTTATTCCAATGTTTTGAGCAGCCAGTTGACTCAGCATTTCATCCAAAGAGCTGAAAACAAAGAATGCACTATAATTCGTTTTTATAGTATATTTATATCTTTTGTAGTACTTACCTACGCTCGTTTCTTATTATGAGTATCACGTCGGTATGCTTTCCGCTATGAATCAGCGCTTCATGGTTTGAATTCCAAAGTAAACAAGTCGCAAAGAAAACCTACTTCAAGTATTTACTAGATATTTTACAGCCAAAGCGTATTATTAAAAGGGCCGTAAGACTAAAGACTTCTTGGTGATCTACACAAGAAGAATTGACGGAATATTTATTAAATTATGATACGTAAGTAGGTATTAGTTATATGCGTTTATTAAAGGTAACTTAAATAGGTTGGTTAATAACGATTTTTACTTAAGTATAGAATACTAGCGACCCGGGACCCGGCTTCGCCCGGGTGTAAATTCCAGTTTTCCAATAAAATATGACACTCACGAATGACGTGGCTTTCTATTGGTGAAAGAATTTTTAAATCGGTTCAGTAGATCCCGAGATTACCCCTTACAATTTAACAAATATACAAACACACAAACTTTACCTCTTTATAATATTAGTATAGATTAGTATAGATAGACACGTAATACCCTTGTCTGAACGCAAAAGGCACATCACCAATACAAACAGGTATTTAAATCAATCAACTGATGAATTACTTTCTAAGTGATAGCAAAGACGATATAGTTACCTATATCGTCTTTGGTGATAGTAAATCATCAGCAAAGAAAAAACTACCTTCTTCTTCTTTTTTTTATTTATTTTATTTTATTTAAATTCATGCACAAGGTACATTGGCGGACTTAATGCCGTAGGCATTCTCTACCAGTCAACCATAGGGTAGTGCAGAGCTAGAACGAGGCAGGCATAAAAATGAAGTCTACACTCAACAAGTAAATAGAATATTTTATATATAAACGTATACAAAAATACATAATATATTATGATGATACATACCTGTGCATGTGTATGCACACATAAATATACCTAATATAAACATACACAAATAACAATATAAAATAAAAGAGAATATACAATTACCGTTGAGATGACTCTGCTAACTCCTTGTGAAGCAATAGCCGTACTCTCGACTTGAACATATCCCTGCTCGTGCTCATCCTGATCTCAAGAGGTAGAGCGTTCCAAAGAAGAACCGACTGAACTAGCGTTAATCCTAGTCGTATCCAAAGCTTTCACGTCGGAGTCTGGGGTCCGCTTTACCAGTATTAACTGCGGATTTGCCTGAATCTCGATATTTTCCGTGAAGCGACTGACATCTGACCTTCACAACCCAATGGTGACTTTAGGCGATATCGAAGCATTGCAGCTAGACCGTAATTGTTGTTGGACTTTTTAGGGCTCCAACTAGCCGTAACGACTGCCATAGATGTTTGTATGGCAACCGGGACCGACACGCTTTTAGAAAACGAAAATAAATGTAAAAATAAATCGTTGCGTACCTATTGGACTAAGAGCCCGTGAACCCCAGACCTTCGTTATTTTATAAAAGCTGAAAGTTTGTCAGCGCATGCTCCCAATACAGGTAAGAACGATGGCCCATTATGAAGTTCGGGTCATAGTGGCTTTGGCAGATAAACGGTACTAAAGTGTAGCAAGCGCAAGGCAGTGGGTGCGAATGAGACGGCGAGTCAGGTCCATTGCGACCCCTCACTGCGCATATTATGGAATTATAAAATTGGAATTCTAATTCCGATTTTAGGTCTATTGCGATCCCTCACTGCGCATGTATTGGCATTATATAAATGGAATTATAATTCCAATTGTATAATTCCAATACATGGGCTGTGAAGGGTCGCAATAGACTTGACTCGCCATGTCACTCACACCCACTGCCCTGCGCTCGCTCCTACAGCTACCCTTTAGTACCGTGTATCTGCCAAAGCCGCTATGACCCGAACTTCATAATGGGCTATCGTTCTTACCTGTATTGGGAGCATGCGCTGACAAACTTTCAGCTTTTATAAAATAACGAAGGTCTGGGGTTCACGGGCTCTTGCTCTATATTCAAAATAACTATAGTTGTCACAAAATAAAAGGCCCACTTTGACAGTTCGTGCCCATGAAGTTCTTATTTTTTTATCAATTGAAATGTTCTAAAGATAATTACATTTTTCATTGACAGGTACCGCCCACTCGGCTAAGTGCTGTGCATAACGATTTTTTCATGTAGTCCACAGACTATTAACAATCACTTAAGGAAAGAAAATATCGAGTTAGATATTTTTTTTCAAGCCCGACGCGTACTTTTATTTTTATTTATTTTAATACTTGTGTTTAGATTCTGAAGACTGATTTAATTATTCTTGTTGTTTTTGTGATTGAGTGAATGTTATTGTAAAAAAATATTAAAAATAAGTAAATTGACCTTTAATAACATTGTATTGTTTTAAAATACCTACAAAATCAAAGGCTAAGCAAATTTTTCTAATCAAAACTTTAATCCAATGCAGTTTACATAGATATTCAAATCGATTAAATCCCCATGCAAACTGGATTCGATTCATCCTGAGTATCGAATACCGAATCGTATAGGTACATAACTAGTTACGCCACGAGAGCAAACGTCAAAACGGGCCTTTTATTTTGTGTTGAGTATAAAAGTGTACCTACTTCTGCTTGAAATGTACATGATAAAGTTAGTTCCTTCATTGAATAACAATTCTACTAGTTAAGACTGATAAAATAAAACAATCCAGAATGAAACCATTACATACTACTAACTTTATGAGTTAGTAAACAGCCGTGTGTTCTTAGACTTCTAAATTTAACTACCTAAAAAAGGGTTTTTAAAAAAAAGGACGGGTCGATGTTAAAATGGAATAAAACAAGATGTGTGTGAGATATTAACGATTTTTTTTTTATTTGAAAGGCCCATTTATGGCGTTTTAAATGTAATATAACATCATTCAAATGTGCGCTGCGGCTTCGTATGGTGGTACTAATCCAAGAGGTCCAATTTTCAATGACTGCTGCATAGATCCGGCTGAATCTGAGCGATGGCCTGCGTTATGTTGGCTTTCAGGGCAAACAGTAACTTTTTGTGAATGCATTGCCACCTGGTGAGCCTCAAGTGGTTTGTGGTCATCCCATATATGGTAATTTTGCTTATTAACAAAACCATTCATCCAAAAATGTGCCTCGTCGCTGAAGATTATTTTTCGGCGAAAATGCGCGCAACGTTTGCACTAACGAACACTCATTTTGATAATAAAGTTTTATCATTTGCACATGCTGCTCAACCGTGTAACTTGCCATGATGATTTGGCAACAGTGACTGAATAAGAAACAAGATTTGATAGATGCCACCAAAATAATATGGCCGCCACATATTATTAAAATCGACCCGCTCAATTTGAAAGACCCTATAATAATAGTTTTATAGAGATGTGGCAATTTTACCAATGTATGTACTGTTACTAAATCATTTAAATAACTCTAGGTGTCAGGTAAACGTTGAATGTTGATTTCATTTCAATCTCGTATTGACCGATGGACCTCAAGAATCAATTACTCAAGCGTAACCTACAAATTCTGATACATACTCTCACTTATAATGTTACTATAGTCGCGGCACGATATGATGGCCGTTTTGACGTTTGTCCGCTCATGAAGTTTCGTATTAATTATTGTTACATTTGAAGGATCAAATTGCTGTTCTTCATTGCCTATAGTGACGTGAAGTTAGTCATAAAATTTATCGAATGTATAATTTTAGAACACAACATTTATTTATTACATTGATCACTAAAATATCTGTGTTAAGGTCTCGCGAACATTTATTTTTAATTTTTATAAGATTATAATTATTGGTGTACTTATTTACCACACAACTTGGTATTTGTTTTTAGAAATGTGAAAATAGATAATATTTTAGAAAACGAACCTATAAATTAATGTAGATGGTGCTAAATATCGGTCCTTACTTTAGTATTAACTTTAGTTTTATTTAACAGTCAGTGCCGTGATATTAAAGACGTTAATTAGTTTGTAGTCAAGTACTTAGGTATATTCTCACTAAACTGAAGCATCTATAACGTAAGTTGGCTATAGTTTTAAATATTATGAATGTTTAACAGTAACATGATGAGTTTTTGATGAGTTTTTGTTGTGACTTGTTTAAATCATTCTTAAATTGGTATGAATGAAGTGTTACAAAACAACGAGTTCTTAGCACTCCATTCTCTTTAAAACCCCTTTACATAGCACTTCTTATAATATGTTAATAGTAAATATACTCGTAAGCAAAGAATAGTTTAAGCTCGTAAGTACTAAAATAGTGACCGTCTTAATATTCCATAACTTTTTTTGAAGTACCTAATTATAAGGCTGGATTTTTACAATACCTACCTACGCTTACTTTAATAAACGAATTAAGCTTACTTTAATAAATTATTGTTAAACCTACCTCTTGCACGTAATCACAATGCATTGAACCCTTGTTTTTTAATCAGGTCGCTTTTCCAAAACACCTGGAAGTCGGAAGACGGCAGCTGCAAGCGGAACACCAGCAGAATCTGCAACAGCTGCACCTTCAGCTCCAGCTGAGAAACCAGTCACACCACCCAAGGTTTGCATCAATATTTATTACTATTTTACTGTTTAAGCTGTTTAAAGCGACTATTATGCATTGCGAATTTATCATTATGCAATTAAATAATAAATCTTACGGAACAATTTGTGTTTGGGGTCTTATATTTATACGGTGGCATTTAATAAGAAGTAAATGCCATTTATTTGTTGTTCGTGACTGTATTTTATGTTGTTGATAAAGTTCAAAATGGAATGTTTCAGTTGCTAACCAAGATATATAGACAAGGATAATATTTTTGTAATTCAAAGTACATAGTTCTCGATTTAGTTCAATGACTTACTAGTACAATACTAGTTACTGGTAGGTACTGCTACTTGAAGAGATTCAATGGTGAAGTTCACGATGCTTAAGCTCAAAACCCGCATTCTCGCAGTTATTTATTATTTTATTTTAGGGTAAATTTTACAACATAAAATTCAAGACCTAATAGTAGTAATAAACTTTGTACTCAGCTGTGAATCAATATCCTTTAGATTGAATATAAGTGTCAAACAAGTTGTAACTTTGTTTCACACTTACTTAGATGTATGTTATACGGTTGAATGTCCATTGTTGCAGGCGTTTGGGCGTCGTGGACTGTTTGCGGGCCGCACTCGTCCTGTCTCCACCACCGCAGCACCCACGTCCCCTCAAGAGGATGGCAACACTTCCGCACCAGCAAGTGAAGCTCCTGTAGCCAGGTCAGTAAAATATTTCCCTTAGCTAAAGCAGCTGAGAACCAAATACGTAAGAATACTTAACCGGTCCTAAGAGCCCCTAGGCCTAGACCAGGAACAGTTTTGACTAAGTACTTCAAAATAACTCTTGTGTGGTGATCAATGAGTGGGTTTTGGATTAACATAAACAGAACGAGCACATTCACTAACCTTATTACGGAGGTAAATAAAAATGGATTGTTTAGGGAGGATATAAACCTAGTATTTCATTAGTTCATGTCTTGTTACTGAAATAAGAAATATTTCAATTAAATTACTATGCAATGTTTTAGAAATCAGACATGGATTTGAGCTTGAAACCATTTTTAGAACGGCTCTTCGTTATTTTTTTAGTAAAAAGATCAAGTGACGCATAACAAAATGCACTAAACCTTTCAAAAATCTATAAAAAATAAACCAGCACCACGTAGATCCAAACTAAGTAGAGCTTGTTTAACGCGTTTTATAATGCAGATAAACATAATTAGGTTACACAATCATACAAAGAAGCAACCAGACCACAGCAAATATACCTACATATTGCATTAAGCGGAAATCAAACCCGCGACCTCTGACTAGCAGGCGGACGCTCTGCCGCTACGTCACTACATTTTATGTTATGTAGGTACCTATTATTGTAATCCAGATGCACTGATTTATTTTATAGAATAAGCTTATAAAATATGTCGAGAGTTTATGGAGGTTTCGTTAAATACCTAAATAGTTCAAATTTGAACTTATTACATTCCCAGCTAAAATGAACAATGTCAATGTTTCAGACCAAGACTACGCCCTGCTCTAAGAAGAGGGCCTACTACCACCACAACAGCAGCCACTGCGGCCGCTTCGTCTGCCGAGGACACTACATCATCAGCAAGCTCCGCCGAAGTGGCTGAGACTACCCCAACACCCACAAGGACCATTGGGTAACTTTAACGAATGTTTTTTAAAATCTTTATTAAGTAGCTCAGTTACAATATGAGTATACTTTTGATTTTTTATCATTATTATATTATGGATTTATATCCTGTTGGTACTCCTTCCTAAGAGAGACACGGTAACGACTGCCATAACCAGTGCCTCCACAAACAGGGCATTTTAATTTATAATTATCAATGAGATTTAAATATTTGATTTACCTAATGAGCTGAAATGTTTTCAAATAGGTACAATTTGAGTGTAATGGAGTCAATCTAAATGTCACTATAGCCATTCTATTGTAAATAAATCAAATGTTTTCCTTTTCAAATATTATACAAAAACACGATTACACACACTTTATTACGAATACACCTAATAATGCTTATAACTAACACATTTTTCTATCCTGGTATACCTATTTTACGACACTTTTTATGAAAAATAGAAGGACTGAGAGCTAATAAGATAACAACACAAATGAATCCAATGAATGAATGAAGGTAGGTACTTAATAATTACGAGTATAAATGCCAAAGTGACTTCTTAAGTGCCTAACTACGATATTTATACAATGTCTCACTAACTGTCTGGGTATCTAAGTGCATATGCTGACTTTATTTTCCCATAAATAGCCGTGGTAGACCCGGTCTCAGACCAGCATCCCTGCGGCCTGGACCCAAGCTGAACCTGCGGCCTAACCCTCGCTTGAGAGGTGTGAGCACAGCGCCTGAAGCTTCTTCCGAAGCTCCCGCTGAGACCTCAGCACCTGAGTCTCCTGCCACAGATGCTGATGCCGAGGTAATATTCAAACTTTCTGATCGATCTATTCACATACTGATTACATAGGTTTATTATAAAACTTTTGTTTCTGTAAAAAAACACAGTTATTTGTAAAACTGCCTGACCCAGGAAATGCATCGCGGACCCACTCGGAACTTACAATTAAATTCAAACATATTCTAAAAGTCAAACCAACGACGCAGTCGGAAGAGAGTCAAAAAATTAAAAAGGCTAGATGTACCTATAATTCGGACGATGAGAGAATGCGATCCTGACACATGTCAATTCGTCATGACTAGTTATGTACAATAAATAACTTGTACCTAGAACCGTTCTCTAAACCTGTTCCCAACTTACAATAACATAATAATAATCACTTACAATAACATAATAATAATTGTGACAATTTGATTTAATTTTAATTTTATTCTAATTTGGTTATCTATCTGCCCTATTTGTTTTTCAAATTTTTATTTTTAACTTAGTTTTATTCTTATTTAATTTTATGTAATTATTGATTTGATTGATATGATGGGTTATTACCTGAAATAATGAAAAAATATTCATATTCATTTCATTCATTATAAAAATATGATTCATTCTTTCTATTAGCTTGGGTAGGGGCTTATTACAAAATTACATATTTTAAATTATAACGTTCTATTTTATATTTTTTAACCAACAGAGTATTATATTGAGATTTCAAAAATATGCGGTTAAAATTGCCTTGTTATTTTGTCTCATCACTATGAAAGCAAACAGTTGATATAACCTTGAAACAGCGCCGGCAGTTTGACGTGACGTAATTAATTGTTAATAATTTTAGCCCAAAATTAATCTGTTTATTGTAAATTGGCACAGTATTAAATTTTTAATGTTACCACTCATTAATAAGGTCAATAAACGATATTTAAAATTTAACCGTAAATTATACGCCAGTTCAAAGTTACCTACATCGTCCGTTCGATCACAACCGGATCGTATTCTTTCATCGACGAAACTATAGTGACGTACTTACGTCAAACGTTAAGGATGTATTGCCTGACATAACGTTGTTGTGCAAACCAAAAATGTTTTATTACAGGCTTCCTCGCCGACCCCAGCACCTGAGGCACCCCGTGGTGGTCTTCGAGTACGCAACAGGCTTACGATCTCACCCTCCCCCAAGCCAAGATCATCCGCAGCTCCTCCCGTCCGTCGTTCAAACCCACTACTAAAGAGAAAGCTGGCTTCCACAGAGGTACTAGGCTCATTTTTATCATATTTTATTAAATTACTAGCAAATTCATATTAAAAACATGATTTTTTAAAATATATTTACGTATTTTAGGCGACAACAGAAGCGCCAAAGAAGTCAACGGAGACGACTGAAGAGAGCACTAGTGCTGAGAAGGTTGAAGAGGAAACAGAAGCCCCGGTAGTAGAGACGACGCCGGCGCCGCCGCTCCGGGGCCTTGACGCCCTTATCGCCAGGAGGCGCGCTGCCGGGGGCATCGGCGCCCGGCCGGCCAGACCAGCTCGAGGCGTTCATAACCGCAAATAACCCCCCATCCATCCAAAACTTTCTGTTTAATCATAATGACACGATGCTGAAATTTACCCGAGTATAGCGACAAAGTTACCATTACCATTGACTACTGCACGTGCACGTCATCTCACAAAGAATTTACTCAATTTATAAGATTTATTTCAAATTTCGCTACTTGTCAATTATATCTCGTGTAACAGCATTTACAGTATGTCATTAATCTTAGTCAATTTACTCCATACACTATCTAGTAATTAGTATCTACCTATTCTTCGTCCATGTACTATCAGATTTTTTTTCTATTTTAGTTTTAATGTGTCTACCTATAATTAGAGTAAACTTCTAATATCTTTTCATTTCTAGAATTGTACCGATGAGTACTCTCTATTTTGAACTTTCCTTTCGATATTACAAGTGTTATGTACATATTAGTAGTAGATTTTGTTACGAATAAGAACGGGATTCCTGGTATTAGGAAATCGCCGAGGAAAATTAATACAAACCAAATCAATATCACTCAGTTAAATAGTTACTTGTGGATTAATTAAAAATTATCTTTAGCCTAAGGTCATAGTAGATTTGTCTCGTAAATAAAATAGGTACGTTATGAGACTCGTCCTGATCATGTATGTCAATGTAAACTTTAAGAAACAATGCAACACCGAAAAAAATATGCAGAATATGAAACTTAAATTTTGTTGATTCTGCTAAAAGTTATTAAATAATTTTGACTAGATTCGAAAGGCAAAGGAAACTAATTAGTTCAAACAATTCGAAATTTTATTTACGTCATTGTTATATAATATTGGCCAAGTGATGAAGACTTCAAAATGTTAGTCAACTCCAGATGTAGCTGTTAGAAAAATTAAATGGAATTGAATATTCTTAAATACCTATAATAAGTAGGTAATCATAAACATTCTACATCAAGGCTATACTACAAATTGAATTAAGTATAAGTACAACCGTATAGTTCGATCCAATTATATTCCTAAATCGTTTATTTATTATTTTGATAAAAATTCAACGTATATTTCAAAAGGTAATCACCGTAAACATTTAACTCTGATATGACTCCACGTCTCGTCTGCTGAAGCACTGACTTCTAGTGCCATCGTGATATGTTTTGTATCTTTCGTAAGTGTGATAATAAAATTATTAATTAAGAATTATAACGTTTGGATACACGTTGTTTTATTTCTACGTTAATTTCACAATAGTTTGCTTGTTGAACGAAATTATTGTGTATTTTTTTGCATCACATTCCTATTTAACAAAGAGAGCGAGTAGAGAAAATGTTTTTAATGTACTAACTGTCACACAAACTTTGCTATCTAGCCCAGAGATTTTATTTTAAATTGTGTTCAGTTAAGTACCTACATGTTACCTACTTCTAATAAAGTAGAAGAACTTATTGGAAGTATTACTACGAACTATTAGGTAATCTGTGGTATTACTGGTATTACAAACAAAAAGAAAGCAATCGTAGGTAGGGCAGATACGCCGCAACTAAAACCTGGCCCACTAAGAAATTAGGTAGGTATGATCTAAATGATCTATCTCTTTTAGAAAATTCCTTTGATATGATGTAGCAAATCATTGCCTACTTTACACCTCTTGGTGGCTAACAAGTACACCGCTCACCTGATGGAAAATGGTTACCACGGTCTATAAATTCTTTTAAGTAAACAACGGCAGGGATATAGGTATATCATTCATCAGTTTTTGAAGATTGTAGTAGCCTACCAAAATATACCTAAAATTATACAACTTGGCTAAAACTACGGTCTTATAGCACAGTAAACATGTAGTTGTACATTCTGATTATCTGCTTATATCAACACCTTCAGGAACACGTGGACTTATAAATAACAATATAAGTTTACGTTGTAGTACAATTGAATGGAACATAATATGAAGCATGAAAATATATACTTACTTACTCACATCACATAAAAATACCTAAGCCTGTCAATATGTTCAAGGTGTTTTACAATCCCTTGAAGCTTGTGAAATAATCAACAAAATAGGTATACGATCATTGCAGTATATTCAGACATTTGCAAGGGAACCAAAATCTATAGGGCATCCAATTATCCTAACTACCTTTTGCAGGTCATCAGTTCCTCTGGCGGGGGCTCATATTGAAGTTCTGTAGTTACACCAGGGGGCTGATTCAGTAAAATTACTTTTTGAAAAGTGTGGTTTCAAAGCTTACGATAACTTATAGATATTATGTTAGTTTATATTATTTACTAGCTGTTGCCCGCGGCTCCGCCCGCGTGGATTTCGAATTCCTTAATTTTTTGAAAACAAATTATAGCCTATGTTACTCCCAGATATTGTAGCTTTCTATAGGTGAAAGAATTATTAAAATCGGTCCAGTAGTTTCGGAGCCTATTCGATACAAACAAACAAACAAAAAAACAAATCTTTCCTCTTTATAATATTAGTGTAGATTCAAAATCTAATTGAGAATGAATCAAACTGTGAGTGATTAAAAGTTTGATATACTGACGAAAGCGTAGGTAGATTTTATTTTGACAGATCACCGATTATCAAAGTCTTATTTCATTTTACCGTCTAATCAAAACCGTAGATGCTGTAAACAGCTGACCCCGGGCTATCTTTAAACCGTAGATGGCTCGGGGTCAGCTGGGGTGTGAGGGATATGCCTATTGGGTAACCTTATACCCCGGTAATTAAGGCCCGAGATGGTGTGCGGTTTTAGACGGTTCGATCCCGACATAACCACCCCCGATGGCCGACGAGGGTGGTATCCATGGTGATTTTCACACGATAAAAAAAGGTACACTAGTTGCTCGTTCCCCGTAGATAATAGCGTGATAATATGTAGCCTATGTGTTGATCCGACTCCTTAGTAATATTCATGCCAACTTTGAAGTGAAATCCATGCAGTAATTTTTGAGTTTGTCCCGGACATACATTACAGATAAACAGACAACATTTCTAAAACCTATATTTTTAGCTTCGGTATCGATTGTAGATCACACCCAAGTATTCTTTAAAAAATATATTCAATGAACAGTTTTGACTTTCCTACCATTTTATTTATGTAGGTAATAAGATATCCATGCCTTGTGGACTTTGTCATCCGTGGACAATTGTCCCTAATTGTTCTAGTATACCTACAATAAACTTAGTAGGTACCAACTGAAGCTATTATATGCTACGAAAGCATAATAATGGTTTCTGTTAAAACTGTTCATACAATGATTTATAATAAGTAGGTCTTGGATCTAACAATGACAGAGATACCTACTATGTAATGAATATTCAAAGAATAGGTAGGTACACAATGAATAATAATGACATGGATTTTTGACGCTAGCACAACTCAGTCGTTATGTTATTAACTAACTCAATAACTTAATTTGGCAACTACTAGAGTGTAGTGAACATGATTATACTTAAACTTTGCCGAAAAATATAAGTCTTATCATGTTAAAATACTAGTTTGATCGCAAAACTGGATAGAACATTTAGGTACAGAATAGGCAACTGTTTATATTTTTAACTAGCTGTTGCCCGCGGCTCCGCCCGCGTGGACATCGATTTTCGCGATTTTTACTATATCGCCGGTTCTAATCAGCCGATTGTGATCAAATATGCGTGAGATTTTGAGTCTAATCAAGACCTTTCTATAAAATCTATAAAATCCGTTTGGTATTTTATACGCTCATCGCGATAGCGATGGACGTAAAAAGTCTAGCGCCTAGTAAACTTAGTATTAAGTAGTTTTTGACGTCAAAAAGATGTAATTACGTTACACTATTTTGAAAAATAAAGAAATTGAAATTGAAATTGAAGTACTGAACGGGTTTTGATGCGGGTTTTTTTATTAGAAAGGTCTTGCTTAGACTAAAACATTATCGTATATTTGGTTGTAATTGGTTAAGTAGAACCGGAGATATGACCAAAAACGACCAAAAAACGAAGCGCGGGCGAAGCCACGGGTATCAGTTGTATAAAAAGTAGCCTAGATGTTGCCCAGAACTATGAACTATAATCGTACCAAGTTTGATCAAAATCCCTCCAGTAGTTTTTGATATAAACAGACAAACAGACAAACAGACAAACAGACAAACAGACAAACAGACAAACAGACAAACAGACAAACAGACAAACAGACAAACAGACAAACAGACAAACAGACAAACAGACAAACAGACAAACAGACAAACAGACAAACAGACAAACAGACAAACAGACAAACAGACAAACAGACAAACAGACAAACAGACAAACAGACAAACAGACAAACAGACAAACAGACAAACAGACAAACAGACAAACAGACAAACAGACAAACAGACAAACAGACAAACAGACAAACAGACAAACAGACAAAAATTCTAAAAATCATTGTTTTGGCATCTATTACATTCATAAAGTCCCCTAATATTTTTTTCCCATAATATACCTATCTTTCATGTACAGACACCGATCAGTTACAGATTTATTATAATGTATAGTTGAGTGCCTCCGCTAGCAACGCGACTGCGTTATTAACACTGATTAGAAATGAGGCAAGGCAATTGAGTACAAACACTAAAACACATTTTAACTGGTCGACGACGCCCATTCATTGGCTACTAGAATCGTTTCGTGTTTCGTTCATTCGCGAGCTGATAACTGGACCACGTGGACGCTCCTCACCGATTTGTACTTCTACTTCGTACTCAGTCTCAGTACTCATTCAGGAGGCGTTTGACTAGCTGCGCACAAGAGTTGCTCGTAAGTTTAATTGACTTATTTCATTTACTACTAAATTTATGTATAATTTAGCTATATATTTTGCTTTGTAGATGATAATTTTGTCGAGTTTCATCATTTAGTGCAATACTAACATAGTATATCAATAGAATATGCTTAGTGTGAAGCTACGTCACCTTAGTTTAAGAATAATATTTCTTTATTTATATATTCCTCACCCACTATCATTACAGGTTGTAGATAACCTAATGCAATAGTACACTATTAATGGCTGAAACCAACACTATAACAATAACTAAACACTTCAACATAATATATTTACTACGCAATGTCTACGAAACTTGGTCTCATCCACCCAGAATGCACTATAACTGTACCTTGTGAACTCATTCAGTGTGCACGAAAACAAGCCCAGATTCTGTTGGTCCGCCATCATATTGAGCGCACTGCAATATACATATCTAATAAAATAATATTGAAGTAAGTTTATTGAATTATTGTAGGTCACCTTAGATTACGAACTATATTTCATGAATTGTATAAATGAATAGAAATTACCACGCGTAGAGTAAGTCAGAAAATACCATGAAACTTAGCCTACCTGCGGCGAAGTCCTTTTGTTACGCCGCGCCCGCCGGCCGCCCGTACGCGGCTCTTATCCCCACTACTCGCCACTATATTTGCCACTAAATTATTTCGGATATTACTTATAATAACTTAATAAGTAAATTACTGGAATGCCCAAAAATTTCTTATATTTTTAGTAATACCTATCAGAAATTACTTAAATTGCCTTATTTCTTTTTTTCATAATATGAAATCGAACCTTGATCCTTGTATAGAAAGTTTCATATTCTAAAGCACACTAATATTTTTGATCACGTTAAAACAAAGAATAGTTGGTAGTGGTGTGCCAATTAAAGGAGACTGGTATACCTACCTAGATTTAGGTATATTAAGGAAACTAGTTATGGCCCTGGGACGTCTGGAACACTAAGAGATAGGTATATATAATTATATTCTTGTAATCATATTGAACCTGTTATGATGTTAGTACGATTTTTATATACTTATCTATATCTATCTATACATATACCTAATAAATCTGTAACTGATCGTTGTCTGTACATGGAAGATATATGAGAAAATAATTTATTAGGGGACTTTATGAATGTAATAGATGCCAAAACAATGATTTTTAGAATTTTTGTCTGTTTGTCTGTGCCTCTGTGCCTCTGTGCCTCTATTTGTCCGCACAAAATTTTTATTCACGCTAAAATCAAAAACTACTGGAGGGATTTTGATCAAACTTGGTATGATTATAGTTCACAGTTCTGGGCAACATATAGGCTACTTTTTATACAAGCTGATATCTGTGGCTTCGCCCGCGCTTCGATTTTAGGTCGTTTGTGACCATATCTCCGGTTCTACCTAACCAATTACAACCAAACATACGGTAAATTTTTAGTCCAAGCAAGACCTTTCTAATAAAAAAAACCGCATCAAAATCCGTTCGAACGTTGAACGGGTTTTGGTGCGGCTTTGACTAAAAAAGTTAGTTAGTTAGTTGTGGTTAGACTCAAAATCCTACGCATATTTGATCACAATCGACTGATTAGGACCGGTGATATAGTAAAAAAACGCGAAAATCGAGGTCCACGCGGGCGGAGCCGCGGGTAACAGCTAGTGTATCATAAATTAATTAGTTGATACCTACAATAAAGGGTACACAATTTCTAGGCGTGTCTAAAATATTATTTACATTGCGGTTTCGAAACGTGCAAAGCGAATGTTTTTTGCTTGACAAGCCTACAACCGGTTAGAAAGGAATCCTTTTCGTTTTATGCAACACTGTGAAATGATCGTGTATTAGTAAGCTGAAATTATCCTTTGTGTTATTTGTCTGCAGTTGCAAAATGGGCCTGGATATTAAATCGGTATTGATTGTGGATGGAGTGGGCGCTAACTGCACCGAGATCCTGAACGCTCACGGAATTAGCGCCACCAACATTGCAAAGATCTCTAAGGAAGAAATTCTGAAAGAAGTGCCGGTATGTTACGCTTGCCATGTTTAAAATATGCAATAGCGACTGATAATGTCGAACCATATATAAGAATAGATTCCGCTTAGCTGCCCAAATTGTGCATTTTTTATTATATCGGTCATGTCAATATGACTTCACCTCGCCTGATGGTAAGCTAAAGACAAGTTTGAGTACCTATCGACTCTCATAAATTAGAGATACTTACCTACTTACGAACAATATTAAACTGATCAGTTTCACAACAACACATGTCATCGCCCCTTATCTTGCGTTATCATGATGTGAGGCTAATGACATTTCAATGTGATCCTGAGTTTATGACAATGTTTGATACGATAAATTATATCAGACGGTCTCTGCTTCTCGGTCGAACAAAATCTATTCAGCGGCCTAAGCGTGAAAAATAAACACTTACAGACTTGCTTTCACGTTTGTAATACTACCTACCTATACCAACGTATTACGAGTATACAGGGTGAATTTTTCAAAAGGGATTGGATGGCCAAATCAGAAACTATAAGGAATAGCGAAAAATGCTGAAAGGAGTCACGAGCCCGATTTTGATGAAACTTAAAACCTCATCATTAGATTTTTGAAAAACCAATAATCCTAGCCAGGAATCGAACCTGTTGATTTTGAAAAAAAAAACACACCCTATATTATTACACCATGCGATAGTGTGGTTATTAAGGATCTTATTCTGGGAAGTAATGACATACCGCAAACTAAAGGAAAGAGCTCATCTTTAACAAAATACATTTTATCTTTCTTACATTACTGATTAATTGTTCAAAATGTAGACCATTGTTTTCAATACATAATCATACTGCATTTAATATTAGAATGTTGTTGATTCCGTTTAGAATATTCTCCAAAGAACTTTAAGTTTCAAGTCATCGACTGTATCTCTGTATCATACGTGGCTTTGTAAATTTCGTTTTTGACATACCCCCAGAGAAAGTAATCTAAGGGAGTAAGATCCAGGGATCTCGCTGGCCAAGGCACAGGAAATAAAATTGTCGTCAAACTGCTGAATCAAAATCTCTTTTACGGCTATTATGGGCTGGAGCTCCATCTTGTTTAAAAAAAAACATCAATCATTATAATCATTCTGAGTATAATTTAAAACACGGAATAGTTACGATCTTTTTTGGGATTTTGAACGAAACAAATAGGTACGTGAAACATGAATTTTATTAAATTACAAATTTTCCTTAAATTTGCCGTATATCATTACTTCGCAGAATTTGTTCCTTAACAGCGACACTATCGCATGGTGTAATAATAAAGGGTGTGTTTTTTTTTTCACAATCAACAAGTTCGATTCCTGGCTAGGATTATTGGTTTTTCAAAAATCTAATGATGAGGTTTTAAGTTTCATCAAAATCGGGCTCGTGACTCCTTTGACCATTTTTCGCTATTCCTTATAGTTTCAGATTTGGCCATCCAATCCCTTTTGGAAAATTCACCCTGTATAATACGCGTCTCCACCTGCATGGAAATAATGGTATAATATTATAGGGACCAATATTGTATCAATCGACTTAGACAACTGTAAATATGGAAGTACAGTAAGTCTGCAGGCAATGTAAACTTTTCTCTTATCAACGTGAATGCCTATCGAGCTCTTTTTGAACCCTTTGGAGACACACACACATACACACACACACACACCCATTCATCCATCCTCAGAACCTGACACTTTTATAATATTAAACGGGTTTACAAAATGCTTTGCGATGTATACAGCACCAATAAGATCTGTGGAGTCCAAGCCAACCAGACAACCAACAGCTAATTAACATAATTATGCACTCTTTTCTTTCGGGCTGGGCGGTCAGAGTACAGGCTAGCCGTATCAGTCAAGCTAATCCATATGGAAGGAAAGTAGAAAGCGGTTATTTTCTAAATAGTCCTCTCAAGAAGAGGACATAATTAGTATTATTTAGGAACAAATGCTCATATCCAAAATGAGGCAGTAATGTAATAAACTTATTTAAGAGTAGGTAAGTACACTCGAGAGCAATGAATCCGGGTCACTTAAAGAATGTTAAAAATCTCGGAAACTAAAAATGATAGGTTAATGCAATAAATTGTATTTAATAGACAATGTAATACTCCTTAAATGAAAGTAAAAAAAATATGAGTCACCATACATTTTATTAACACAAAATTACATAAAGAAAAAAACTGCTGATCTCTCCTTAAAACAAAAATAGGAAACATGAAATTTTTGAACTTTATTACGATTTTCTTGAATTTTAATACTTCGTATTGCCTCCTCGTGCTTCCATTACTGCGTTTACGCGGTTTGGCATGCTGTACACCAAGTTCCTTATACGATTTTGGGGAATATTCTCCCATTTCTCTGTGAGAGCAATTTTGAGCTCACGAAGCGTGATTGGGGGAGGGTTTCGTTGTTTTACGCATCTGCCTAGCTCGTCCCAAGCATGCTCGATCGGGTTGATATCCGGGCTGCGCGCTGGCCACTCCATACGAGTAATGTTCTTCTCTTGAAGGTAGTCATTCACAATCCTACCTGTATGAGGTCGGGCATTGTCATGCATAAATATAGCATCCTCACCTAAATTGACCATAAATGGACCAACGTGATCATTGAGGATTTCTTCCACATATCTTACGCTAGTTAAAGAGCCGTTTTCTATGATCACCAGCTCTGTGCGACTTTCAGAAGAAATTCCGGCCCACACAAGTACAGACCCACCACCGTAGGCTACTTTTTCTTCGATGCATGCTTGCTTGAATCTTTCCCCTGGTCTTCGATACACTCTGTGTCTTCCATCGTGCTTGTAGAGCATAAATTTTGATTCGTCGGAGAACATAACTTTTGACCAATCTTCAATACTCCAATTTACGTGGCTCTGGGCATATCTTAGTCTCGAAATACGATGCCCACGCTCCAGTTTAGGGCCGTTTGCAGGTCTAAGGGGTTTTAAGTTAGATTCAGCAAGCCGACGTCTTACTGTCCATGCACTTGGGTTACTTCCTCCGAGGCGTCGAAACTGATTGGTGAGTTCAGTTCCTGTGAGAAAGCGATTTCGAAGCATGGTGTTCACCAAGTATCGGTCTTCTCGTGCTGTGGTACACCTGGTTCTGCCCGTTCCTGGTCTGCGTAGGTTAGAACCAGTTTCTTCGTAACGTCGGAGAACTCTTTGTACTGTTGACAGCGACACACCGACAGTCCTGGCTGTATCGCGCTGACTCCGGCCGGTTTCCAGCATTGTAAGTATTCTGGTGCATTCTTCAGGCGTAAGCGACATAATTTCAGCTTGAATAATGAATATAGAGCACTATCAACATGGTTTATGTACCCACATAAATGACAGATTACAAACAAAAGCAAAACCAAATGCTGTAATTTCGTAGTTCCATCTTCGAAAGTGGCCCTTTTTCAAATTTGATTTTTTTATGATATAACTTTACAATAACTAAGAAGTTTTAATACCTTCATTTAAGGAGTATTACATTGTCTATTAAATACAATTTATTGCATTAACCTAGCATTTTTAGTTTCCGAGATTTTTAGGATTCTTTAAGTGACCCGGATTCATTGCTCTCGAGTGTATATAGGTATGTAATGCGATGCGTAACTTTCAGCGTAGGAAATGTGTTTTAGTTGATTCAGTTTTGTTTATAAGCTATAATATAATATATTTATAGTTTCGATGATAAGTACATAAATATTCCATACATATAATAAAATTGTATTGTTTTTAGAAATACGATGCGCTGGTGGTGAGATCAGCGACTCAAGTAACCAAGGCTGTGTTGGAAGCCGGCAGTAAGTTAAAAGTGGTCGGGCGCGCGGGCGCAGGAGTCGACAATATTGATATCAAGGCGGCTGAGGAACGAGGAATTGGTGTTATTACGTGAGTCTTATATTAATTAGTTATATTATATAACTCGGTCTGTCTGCCTGTAACCTTCTCATACCTAGACAGCTGAAATCGATTTGGTTAAAATATATCTATACTACTTATAATTATAATAAATCTGTAACTGATCGGCGTCTGTACATGGAAGATTATATGAGAAAAAAAAATATTAGGGGTCTTTATGAATGTAATAGATGCCAAAACAATGATTTTTAGAATTTTTGGCTGTTTGTCTGTTTGTCTGTGCCTCTGTTTGTCCGCAAATTTTTGTGCGCGCAAGAATAAAAAACTACTGTAGGGATTTTGATCAAACTTGGTACGATTATGGTTCATAGTGCTGAGCAACATATAGGCTACTTTTTCTACAAGCTAATACCGGTGGCTTCGCCCGCACTTCGTTTTTAGGTTGTTTTTTGTCATATCTTCGGTTCTACTTAACTAATTACAACCAAATATACGGTAAATTTTTAGTCTAAGCACGACTTTTCTAATAAAAAAACCACATCAAAATCCGCTCGGTATTTTTTAGTAATTAATTAGTAATTATATGTGAACTTTCCTCAGTGCTCCTGGTGCGAATGCTCTGAGTGCCTGCGAGCTGACCTGTAACCTGATCCTGTCTCTATCGAGGCACATAATCCCAGCGGCTACATCATTGCGAGCCGGCCGTTGGGATCGCTCACTATACACAGGGACTGAGGTCAACGGCAAGACACTCGCTATTCTCGGCCTCGGCCGGGTCGGCAGAGAAGTCGCTATTCGCATGAATGCATTTGGAATGAAGGTATATTCATCCTATACTCATATCCTGTTATAAAATCACCATTCACTAATTAAATAGGTATATATTTTGTCGTGGATTTACAAGACCTGCTGGTCGGTTAAACAACGAAGGAGGCTCAGGCGGAAGCTTTCCGCTTGGGGTTTTGGGGGTCAGACGGATTGTAATGATTATGATGATTCGTTTAAGCATAATCACAATTTACTTAATAGTTTATTTTTATAAGTATGTAAACTATACAAGATTTTGAAACGTGCAAAGATGGTTCTAAGCTCGTCACAAAAACAGGTAGGTATATTGGTACGAGTATTCATGATGTGTGATTCTACAAATTGAATGTTTCTCCAACCATGGCACTCTTACATAACGTATTATATATATAGGAACTGACTGATGAGACCCCAAGCTAACTGTCGTAATAAATTACATAAACATACCTATTTGTTGAACTCCTACGTAACCTGCTATTGTTTATAAGTAAACAGCGATAAGATATTAGTTGTAAGAATGACAAATGTCTGATGAAAACAAATTAGTTCAATCGGAAACGTAAACTCAAGACAAGTTAATCTTCTTTTGTTTTTGATGAATCGCTTCTGCTTCGGTTTACAGCTTACATGCATTTTTTTTCTGAAGTTTTCTAATACTTTGTAGAAGGTTTTTACACAAAGATTTGCACAGTAAACGCGTCTCACGTTAGCATAGTCGCTGGTAACACAAAGTTTGTTATAAATTTATTATGGTGAAATGGTAATTATCTAGTACTTATGATGAGCATTTTAGCGTCTATCTATTTGTAACAAATACAAATTACTTCCGAAGTCATCACATTGCAACAAATAGTAGAAGTGACGTACCTACTTAATATAATCGCTTATGGCAAGTTATAGATAATAACATGGATATAAAAGCAGAATGAAATTTGCCAGAGAGATACATTAAGTATGTATGTTCTGGAATAGAATGTTCCTGTGGGTCGCGTTCCGGGACCGGGATCTGAATTTCGAGTTTAGAGTAACAAACATCCATACAGTGATTATAAGTACTTTGATCAATCTTCTAGATTATCGGATTCGACCCGTACGTGTCAGCAGAACAATGCGCTGAATTCTACGCCCAGAAGTTGGAGCTAGATGAGATCTGGCCTCAGGCTGATTACATCACGCTACATACACCACTCATCGATTCCACAAAGAGTAAGTAGTTGGGTACACTCCTTTTTATAAAGGAATATGAATTATAGTTTCTGTAAATGAAGATCCTTCGCTCAGGGTTGGGAGGTCAAAAGCCCATAAGATCATTTTTTTTTCTATACCTGTTAAGAAATAAGTACATTTTCTATAGCTACTAGCTGATGCCCGTAGCTCCACCCGCTCTGAAGTCAGTTATCGTTCTTAACCAATTGCAGTAGATTTTAAGCTTGACCAAGACCTTTCTATTTAAAAAACCGCTTAAATATCTCCAATGTACCTACGGACACAGCTCATTTATAATTATTTTATAATAGTAGGTACTTATAGATAGATAGAAGTTTTTATGACATCAGTATCAACACAGTTATCTTAATTGTTGAAAGAGTTGAATGTCGTGGAATATTTATGTATAATATACATTAAGTAGGTACCTATAATAACGTAATTGATTTTGGTAAGTAATCAGTAATCGGTTTCGTCATTTTGTTTCGTAACAAATGTTAAAACAGTAGGTATTCTTTATTCCGTGGTCAAAACAATATCGCGTGTGGGTACCTATTGCTTTTAAATACTCATTGTTTTACAATAATTAAACTTACAAAGTGCTACCTGCCTAAACAGTACGAGTACCTATACCTAACTAAAATCTGCCTGTACTTACACGTGTAAGTTATCTTGAACGAGACCGAATCAAGTTCACTTGCTAGCTAGTACCTACATCACCCGATCAACGGAGGAAGATTATTTCTTTTGAATTTCGATGGTCCACTTCGGTGAGCCACTCCCGTAATAGCCAAAATAAACCACATAAAAATAAAGTGAAGACTCTTACCTCCATCCTCGCGGTGCACCCGGTCAAGCAGCGGCAGCGCCTCCTGCCCACCTCCGTTGACCGGGTGCACCTGCGGCCAGTCCGGCCGGGGTGGGAGTGGCCCATCAAGAGGGCTCCTCTGAGGATCTCCACGTGTCCCTCTGACTAGCAGAGGGCACAGTGGGGAGCGAGCGGGGGCGAGCTGATTGTCCGCGCGCCGACGGCCGCCTGTCACCCTACACCCCACCGTCGGCGAAGAGCTAACATGTAAACGATGTTCTTGACAGATTTCATCAATGCCACTACGCTGGCGCAGTGCAAAAAAGGCGTTAAAATCGTCAACGTTGGCCGCGGTGGCCTCATCCACACACGTGATTTCCTCGACGCGTTGCAGACTGGCCAGGTAAGGCTATAAACACAATATTTATCTGAAGACCAATGAATTTTCAAGACGAATGGGCTGATCTGATAGGCCCATCGTTCTCACCTATAATATATGTGTATAAACAAATTTTGATTTGTATCATCTTGGAATCGATATGGTTGGAAGCTAAGCGTAAAGGTGTCCATTATAGGTGATGGGTACCTACCTATTACAATTAAGAATATTAAATGATAAAATCGACGGTCTCTATGTACAAACCTCAAATTTTACAGGAGCGTTGTAAAGTTTCAAACCACTTGTTCAAAACTTTAAAACGCTTGTTCTACTGAACGTAAGGCCATGAAATTTCGTAAAACAGTTGGTAATATGACATTTATAAAAAAATATTACAAACAGGGAGTAAAAGTATATTTTAAGTATTAGGTAGGTACCTATATTTATCACTAATTTAGGTCTGAGTCGGCATTTTCTCAAAGATAGTTGGTTGAAGTTTATTTACTAAGACTACCTACTTTTTTAACAAAACGCTAGTTTAGGGTGTGTAGGGTCATGATAATAAAAGCTCCAAATCCTGTATCTACCACTAAGGTGATTTCACTTACGGACCGTCGAAATGATAGATGAATTTGCCCACCTCGCTTAAAAGACGCGGGAACATCTCTATATGTATGTTATTTATTAGGTACCTATACTTTATTTTTATAGGTTGGTGGAGCAGCCCTAGATGTTTTTGAACAAGAGCCGCCGACAGATCCTCTAACCCTAGAGATCATACAACACAAGACCATCATTGCAACCCCTCACTTAGGTAATGACATTGTATAGCTAATAATTGACTAATAACAATGTGCAAATCCTACTTAAACATATGAACTTTAAGGTTATACAAAGATATACCTACCATAAATGACTGCATAAACTGGTCAAGTGTACAAAATTAAATGTCGTATTTTAGTGCCCTCTCGAGAGTAGCAACAAAAACGTCGTAATATCTAAAATCTATAGATATTTCTTGTTATTTTAAAATAACACACATTAAACTTCATTGAAGTGTCTGTGTGTAATATTAAAATAACAGGGTTTAAATCAATGAATGTATAATACAAATATAAAAAGCCATTTTTAAAATTTTTGTCTATGTGGCTGTCTGTTTAAAAGGGGTAATTTCTGGAATGGCGATGCCAATTTGGACGGGCCTTCCACTGAATGATAAAGGCGTAACATAGGCTACTTTATTTTTGGAAAAAGCATTAGGATTTCAGGTAATAAATTAAAATCTCAAAAATCTAAATCCATGCCATACCTACCATCAAGTAACTGCAGGACTGTAAGTTGAATAGTCCCAAGGAAGAATTCCGTTACATGATTGAGTTTTGTAGTGTGTGCTCTGTGTGCTGTGAAAAATTTCACATAACGAAGGTTTCCTGTGCTGACAGGTGCTTCAACAAAGGAGGCCCAAGTACGTGTTGGAAAAGAAATCGCTGAACAGTTGGTCAACTTGCTGAAACCTGGCACGTTCAAGACTCCCCTAGCAGAAGCTACTCGGGTTTTTAACAATACTGTTTAGTCTCTTTTTGATTTTTTTACTGTTTAGCCTAAAATATATGAAATTATGATATAATTTAAGTTCATTGTGATTACTTTTTATTTTTTAAATATCCTTATGCTATATAATATGCCTGTGCATAATATAATATGCATTATGCCTATGACATACGCTACTGAAGAAGCAAATAAATCATCTATTATGGCAAGCGATCAGCGTAGGCTAGTACGAGTCAGTTGCACCATTCTGTGATTATGTGGTAGTGTAGGAAGAAGGAAAAGAAGAAAGTGACGGAAATCTTTCAGCTATTTCACCTATTTATACAAGGTGAATTTTATAACTGGGCGTGAATGGTCCAATCCGAAACTGTGAGGAATAGCCAAAAATGCTCACAGGTAACAATAAAACTGGGTGCGGGCCGAAACCTCCACGTGGTGCACCCGGGCAACGGAGGCGAGCAGCGCCTCCCACTCGCCACGGGAGACGCTGCTGCCTGCGGCCAATCCAGCCGGGGTGGTAGTGGCCCTCTAGAGGGCTGCTCCGAGGCTCTCCACGTGTCCCTCTGACTAGCAGAGGGCACAGTGGGGAGCGAGCGGGGGGCGAGCTGGTTGTCTGCGCGCCGACGGCCGCCTGTCACCCTACACCTCACCGTCGGCGAAGTGGTGTGATGCTCACCCCACCCCCTTTCGGGGGGTCGAGCGGGCCATCTTAAAACTGTAGATGGCCCGGGCGCAGCTGGGGTGCGAGGAATATGCCTATTGGGTAACCTTACTCCCCGGTAATTAAGGCCCGAGATGGCGTGCGGTTTCAATCGGTTCGATCCCGATATAACCCCAAAATGGCCGACGGGGGTGGTAGCCATGGGAATTTCCGCACGATAAAAAAAAGTTAACAACAAAACTGGATCATTAAATTAAAAAAAAATTAATAGTCAGTAGTTAGTTAACATCCTCGTGGTTTGATGAATACAAAGAATTCTACGAATTATAGTATAATACCTACAAAGACAAAGTGTTTTAAGTATTTATTTTACCTAGTTCGAATTGTAATTATTTTACAAGGAGAAAAATTATGTTCATACAGTTTGCAGTGGTATGGTATGATTTAACGGGCTGTTATCCGCAACTCCACGTCCTGGCGCGGTTTTTGCGTGTGGGTGGGCACGTTATTCGATCCACCCGACCTCTTGGAAGAACGCCAGCAGCCTTTTTATGCTGCTGGTGATCTCCCGGAGCGTACCTGTATTGTTGAAGTACTTGACCCTGTATGTGGCGGTTGCAGGGCAGTGCAGGAGCACATGTGCTGCCGTTTCCTCCTCCCTCATGCAGGCTCTGCATAGAGGGCTGTCGGTGATGCCTAAAGTAAAAAGGTGTTTATTAAATGTGCCATGTCCCGTGATGGCAGCTGTAGCCGTGCGTAGTTGTTGCTTAGACAGGAGCCGGAGACGTCTGGTCAGTCTCTTCTCGAGCACAGGGAGGGCTTCCCTGGCCTGTCTACATACGCTTAGGTTAGTCCAGTAGTCGCTGTGTTGGTCCCTTGTCCGTTTCTCCACGATGGTTCGTAGGTATGCGAAGGGGATTGGTATGATGGGCTCGGGTCCCACTGCGGTCATCTCAGACCCTCTTCTCGCGAGTTCGTCTGCTGCATCATTGCCTCGCGAGCCGCTGTGTCCCTTAATCCATTGTAAGGTTACGTTGTTCGTGCTGCCTATCTGCTTCAGCCTGTAGTGGCACTCCAGTATCAGTCCTGAGTTTATGATATGGCTGTTCAACGCTTGTAGCACGGCCATACTGTCCGAGAGTATTCTTATTGAGTGACCCTTCACCTTCCTGGCCGTAACTGCTGAGGCCGCCAGGGTAATCCCCATGCATTCTGCTTGGAATACGGTGTTGTGGGTCCCTAATGGTCTTGAGATGGCGATATTTAGGTCCTCGGAGAAGACTCCGGCGCCAGTACCTCTGTCGGTCTTGGATCCGTCCGTGAAGATACGCACCTCCGTTAGGCATAATGCCTCGCATCGGTAGTCTTCATAGAGCTGGATTTTGTACTTCTTGTCGAAGATGTACTGTTTTGGTACTCGGTCGTTTATTGCTCCTATTATCGGCACCTCCTTTATGAGGTTTGAGAGCAGTAGTGTATGTTGTGTGTGCCCTTCGCTCCACAAGTTGAGTGCACTTAGGCGTATAGCAGCAGCTGTCGCTTCCTGTCTGATGAACAGGTCCAAAGGTGGGAGCCCAAGCATGGCTTCCATTGCCGCCGTAGGGGTGGTTTTCATGCATCCGGTGGTTGCCATGCAGGCCAGTCTTTGGGTTTTTTGTAGTTTAGCCGATGCTGTGCTGTTTACAGTTCTTGGCCACCACACTATAGCGCCATACGCTATCATGGGGCGGATCACTGTTTCGTAAATCCATAGGATGATTTTTGGTGTAAGCCCCCACTTTTTGCCGATCATCCTTCTGCATTGCCAGAAGGTTATTGCGGCCTTTTCTAGTTTATTGTCTAGGTGACTGTTCCATTTCAGCTTGCTGTCTAGAATAACGCCAAGATATTTGACTTCTTTTGACAGCTGGAGTTCAGTATTAAAGAGTTTGGGTAGTCGGTATTCACCTAAGACCCTTTTGTTCGTAAACATAACTAACTCTGTTTTGGTCGGATTAACCGATAGGTCAAATTCTCCACACCATCTTTCCACGGTGCGTAAGGCCAGGGGCCTTACTCTGAAAATCGAACATGAACGTTTCGGATCGAACGAAAACGGACCATTTGTCAAACAAAGACAGCGAAAACGTCAAATGTATTTTGGGAGTAGGAGGTGTACTGATAACGACCGACAACCTCAATGTCACACGATCGAAGACGGATCCGAAATCCGAAACGAAACACTTTCGGGGTAGCTAAATGGTCAAAACGTCAACGGATACGAATATTTTCGTTTTTCGGAGTAAGGCCCCTGTTGCGTAAGGTTGCATATAATCCGCGCGCGATCAAAATGTGATGCTACCTTTTGGAACTGAGACGTACGTGGGCCGCCGGCTTGCCGTAGCGTCGGCAAACTCATGTCGAAGCTCACAAAACGAAGCTGTATTTTTAGTGCGACTAGATTTCTAAATGAGTTTAATTTTGAATGCGAGATTTATAATAATTATAATATTGTATGATTGTCTGTTTGTCCGCAAATTTTTGTGCGCGCAAAAATCAGAATCTACTGGAGGGATTTTGATCAAACTTGGTACGATTATAGTTCATAGTTTTGGGCAACATATAGGCTACTTTTTATTCAAGCTGAAACCCGTGGCTTCGCCCGCGCTTCGTTTTTAGGTCGTTTTTGGTCATATTCCGGTTCTACTTAACCAATTACAACCAAACATAGTATACGGTAAATTTTTAGTCTAAGCAAGACCTTTTTAAAAAAGCCGCATCAAAATCCGTTTGGTATTTTTTATCGCTATCGATGGACGTAAAAAGAACTGAACGGGTTTTGATGCGTTTTTTTATTAGAAAGGCCTTGGTTAGACTCAAAATCTTACGCATATTTGATCACAATCGGCTGATTAGAACCGGCAATAAAACGCGAAAATCAACGTCCACGCGGGCGGAGCCGCGGGCAACAACTATCTTTAATATACCGCCTTTTCTTATCTGATCTACATGGATCTACATGTAATCGTGCCAAAATACCGAAACGACGACGACGAGAGTGATAGGACGAACATCAAATGTCTGACAGGTAAGAACAGTTCAACCGTTCTCGAGTTTTTGCAATACTCACAGAATTGCAATTAATTTTTATTTATATAGATTAAAGATTAATAATGAGTGGAAAAAAAATCAAGAACAAAGTCGGTGTTAACACGCTAACGCTACTTGAGAACTGTCATTTTCGATTTACTTTGACAAGGTTCCTTCACATTTTCATCGCGCGCGGATTATACTGTTCCCGCCACCTTTCCTGAGATAAGGATAGTTAGGTCGTCTGCATACCCTATTGTATAGTCCCTGTTTTTGTTCAGCCTTGTAATCAGGTCATCTATAACTAGATTCCATAGGTGGGGAGATATAACTCCCCCCTGGGGGCAGCCCTTGACTATCAGGGCCCTCTGATTTTAATCCCCAAGGCGTACTACTCTTTTGCTGAGCATGTTTGTTATCCACTCTGCTAGTACTGGTTCCGCTCCATGTTTTGCCAGGGCAGCTTTGATACTAGTGAAGTTGGTTTTGTCGAAAGCTCCTTCAATGTCTATGAACGTGCCTAAGCAGATGCTTTGGTGTTCCAGCGCCTCCTCTATACGGCTGACTACCAGATGGAGGGCTGATTCCGTAGACTTGCCGGAGCTGTATGCATGCTGATTTGCGTGTAGGGGTATCCGTCTTAAAGGACCATCTCTCAGCTCCCTCTCGCATAGGCGTTCCATGGTTTCAGTTTGCAGTGTATTTGTATAGAACCTTATTTATTTTAAATTTAGCTTAGTCGTGATAGTGATAAAATTAAAAAGATCTTACATGCAGGTACCTACCTCTTGCTTATGCCTAGATTCTGTTGGGACAAAATATTTGATTAGTTTTTCTGCAAAATAGAGGAATCCACATTACTGTCTTTTAAGCCCAGGTTTGGAATTCTAATATATTTTTCATAGAAATTGGCATTGTTTTATATACGCGTACCAAATGTGTACCTAAACATTAGGTAAGTCAAGTTATTATAGATAGCTTTATCAATATTATTTCATGAATATTCAATTTGAATCTTTCGTGAAGCTCTTCACGAAATAATGTTAACGGGATATAAGATTTAGGAAATATACCTACCACCACGCTAAAGACCGACGATAAGTTAGCATAACCCACATTCCTTGTCACATACGTCAATAAAAAAACTTGAAATTTACAATTACTTTATTTAAAAATTACTTATTCTTATAATTTACAAAAAAAGTGTAGAAAATTACTCTAATCCATCTAATACGATGAATTTGGGTTTGATTCAAACTTTTCTCAAGAGGCTTTCAAGAACGTGGCCTGCAAGACAGCTTGAACAATAGCTGAAGTGGCCTCGCATTCTCATATATAACATTGAAGACACTGCATCTTAATTATATAATCCAAACTCTAATACAATATCACAGGGTAAAGTGGCACATCGCTGTTTGGTGCACTGTCTTCTAGACCACGGCCTGGCGAACCTGTAGTTCCAGGTCGGTATTAACGTATAAAAGGGACAAAGGAGGATGAAGGGGTAAGGGATGGTGGGCAGATAATATATATAGTCTCTTGGGAATGAGAACTTAATTGCCTCCTCGCCTGAATGGCCTGCTGGATCTCACTACAGGAGCGACTTCTACAGGCTCTTCCTCAGGCTGTACGGATCGTGTAGCAGCTAGAAGTAAAACGAATTATACTTACTTTAAGATCAAATTACCCTGCCTGAGATTCTAGATTCGAAGCCTCGGCGGGGATAAATTTTATCGAGTGGCGGTAAAACAATCAGTGGGGACAGCAAAAACAGATATTTCACCAGTTATGAAATTTAATGTGGGTATAACACCTATGTACATATCATACCTACATTCAAAGAGATACAACTAATGTATGGGTATAATATATGTAAACAATCACGGCAAGAAATAAGCTGCCCTTCTATTTTACTTTATCGGGAATATTATGTTCAGATATTTTTTATTATACGCATATATGGGGTCCACCATGACCTTTGGGGCCCAGCTGGGCCCAGCCAATCTCACCAGTGGGCCGATAGGTACACTTGCTGATTATAGGACGAGGCTCCAGCACAGGCTTTTCACTCGGGGTTGGGCGGTTAAACGGCAGTCGCTCCCTTGAAAACCGTATCAGAAAAATCAAAAGGTGTAAGCAGACCCCGGGCGGTGACATTTTTGCACCCCGCCTGATGGTAAGCTGGGATGAAATCCAAAATGGTATTTATCCTAGAATGGTAGTCTCTACCTAAACGGCCACGACAGATGGTTTTATACACCGCGCTTAATGAACCCGGGATAATAAGAAGAAGGCAACATGTGTGTGGGTAAAGCATTCCAACTCTTGATCGTACGACAACCTTGGTTCGTGATAGTATCTATTGTACCGTTTGTGGATGACACTTGTTGTTCGGGACAGGAAAAGAGGGGGTGGAATCAGTTGACCTAGATTTTTACCATATTTTCCCACACGATAGCCTTGCAGTTTTTACTTACGTCTGCCAAATCGACCTCTGCTGGGTTTAGGTGCAGGAGCATCCTCTTCGGTGACTTCGCGAGTCACGGGAGCATTGTGGAAGCGCTTCTTATTCTTGGTATCTATCAAAATAAATTTTTAATTTTAGATATACGCAATATCCTGATTCAGTAATTTCATTATGTGTATAATCGTTAACCCAAATACACTCGAGAGCAATGAATCCGGGTCACTTAAAGAATCCTAAAAATCTCGGAAACTAAAAATGCTAGGTTAATGCAATAAATTGTATTTAATAGACAATGTAATACTCCTTAAATGAAGGTATTAAAACTTCTTAGTTATTGTAAAGTTATATCATAAAAAAATCAAATTTGAAAAAGGGCCACTTTCGAAGATGGAACTACGAAATTACAGCATTTGGTTTTGCTTTTGTTTGTAATCTGTCATTTATGTGGGTACATAAACCATGTTGATAGTGCTCTATATTCATTATTCAAGCTGAAATTATGTCGCTTACGCCTGAAGAATGCACCAGAATACTTACAATGCTGGAAACCGGCCGGAGTCAGCGCGATACAGCCAGGACTGTCGGTGTGTCGCTGTCAACAGTACAAAGAGTTCTCCGACGTTACGAAGAAACTGGTTCTAACCTACGCAGACCAGGAACGGGCAGAACCAGGTGTACCACAGCACGAGAAGACCGATACTTGGTGAACACCATGCTTCGAAATCGCTTTCTCACAGGAACTGAACTCACCAATCAGTTTCGACGCCTCGGAGGAAGTAACCCAAGTGCATGGACAGTAAGACGTCGGCTTGCTGAATCTAACTTAAAACCCCTTAGACCTGCAAACGGCCCTAAACTGGAGCGTGGGCATCGTATTTCGAGACTAAGATATGCCCAGAGCCACGTAAATTGGAGTATTGAAGATTGGTCAAAAGTTATGTTCTCCGACGAATCAAAATTTATGCTCTACAAGCACGATGGAAGACACAGAGTGTATCGAAGACCAGGGGAAAGATTCAAGCAAGCATGCATCGAAGAAAAAGTAGCCTACGGTGGTGGGTCTGTACTTGTGTGGGCCGGAATTTCTTCTGAAAGTCGCACAGAGCTGGTGATCATAGAAAACGGCTCTTTAACTAGCGTAAGATATGTGGAAGAAATCCTCAATGATCACGTTGGTCCATTTATGGTCAATTTAGGTGAGGATGCTATATTTATGCATGACAATGCCCGACCTCATACAGGTAGGATTGTGAATGACTACCTTCAAGAGATGAACATTACTCGTATGGAGTGGCCAGCGCGCAGCCCGGATATCAACCCGATCGAGCATGCTTGGGACGAGCTAGGCAGATGCGTAAAACAACGAAACCCTCCCCCAATCACGCTTCGTGAGCTCAAAATTGCTCTCACAGAGGAATGGGAGAATATTCCCCAAAATCGTATAAGGAACTTGGTGTACAGCATGCCGAACCGCGTAAACGCAGTAATGGAAGCACGAGGAGGCAATACGAAGTATTAAAATTCAAGAAAATCGTAATAAAGTTCAAAAATTTCATGTTTCCTATTTTTGTTTTAAGGAGAGATCAGCAGTTTTTTTCTTTATGTAATTTTGTGTTAATAAAATGTATGGTGACTCATATTTTTTTTACTTTCATTTAAGGAGTATTACATTGTCTATTAAATACAATTTATTGCATTAACCTATCATTTTTAGTTGCCGAGATTTTTAACATTCTTTAAGTGACCCGGATTCATTGCTCTCGAGTGTAGTTAATAAGTATTTATGCAGTTAATTTGTCACGTTATAGATGGTTGACTGGTTTTATGGTATAACAAAGATGAAGACATGAGTGTAATATAGATGTATCGAGTTTCACCAAGATCTTCGAGTCCGACCTACCTATTCGACTGTGTACACATATTTTTCCATGAACGAGACTTTACGAATTTCGTTACGCGGTTTTCCTCTAGCTGATTGGGATTGGGAGCTCGGACGACAATCGCCCCCATAAAAGCGAAGATAAGCCAAACCGAAAAGAAGACAAATAGTTGGCGGAAATCAGGCACCGAGTTTTAAGCATTTGGTGCAACCGAGAATAACTTTAAATAAAACAAGATTGACTTACTATAGCTAATTTTAGTGGGGTCAAGGGAATCCTGAGCAGGTGACGATGTCGTAGTTGACGGGCTATGTAATTTAGCTGAAAAAAAAAAATGTATTGAGTTATATTCTAACGTTTACGTAACTGAACCCTATGATGTGGTCTTAAATATTAGGTAATAATAATAAGTACGAGTACAATATTTTTTGCGGAACAATGAACAAACAGACCAGATACCGCTACTATAAATATTGCCGATACAGACTTTTAAACAAAGTTCTTTTAAGTACCTATTATCCCACCAAAAACATACCTGTTAAAAAGGGGGACAAGTTCCTATCGGCTAAGGTGAACAACGCCTAAAAAAGGGTTGAAATCCAATCCAATGCCAAGTTTAGATGCACTTTAAAATCGATCATAATCATCTAAATTTCTTCTAAACTTGAACTTGGCAGGTTTTCGTGCTGTAGGTACGTAACACTTGATTAATTGTATGATTAAATTAACTTGCCAAGTTCAAATTTAGAAGAAATTTAGATGACTCAGGTAGATCGATTTTAAAGTGCATCTAAACTTAGCATTGGATTGGATTTCAACCCTTTTTTAGGCGTAGTTCGCCTTAGCCGATAGGAACTTGTCGCTCTTTTTAACAGGTATGTTTTTGGTGGAATTTCAATACATTTTTTCAAGAATTTCAAGGATTTTTCAAGGACTCGACTAAGCCAACTCACGCTTGACCGATACCTTAAATTTCTTATGATATATTTTATACCTCCTCCCCCCTCCTGCTTGTATTCTCATTGAAAAATTCGATATTAGATAGAGCCAACTCACGCTTGACCGATTTCTTAAATTTCTTAATTTTTTGTTAATCTAAATATAACACACGACCTGTGTGCCAAATTTTATAACGCTAGGACAATTGGAAGTGGCCTAGAGGTTTCGATTACCGGTCAGTGAATCAGTCAGTCAGTCAGTCAGTAGCAAAATTAGCTATATTATATTTACAGGGTCATATTTCAGGATCTACTGCAGCTATATCAATGCAATTTGCTTTAGTACTAGTATATAATTACGTAGGTACAATTTAATCTCTGTACTTGCAGTAGGCACTAAGCTACAGGGGGGTCAAAAGTGGGTCGAAACGGTTCGTGTAAATAGTGCACTCCTTCCTCCTCTCCTCTCCTCCTCCTCTCTTTCCTTCCCATTCCTCTATTCGGTATACTTCGGAGTTAATACTCGCCTGTTACATTCATTGCACGATTAAGTATTTTTAAATCATTTTATCAGTGAATGAACCTCTTTGCAGTTTATGATCGCCTAGTACAACATTACGAAAATGACATATAATTAATAATCTAAGACGAAAATATATTTTATAGAATTTATCAGTTAAAGAACCTCATCGCAGTTTTAATTGCAGTTTTTCCATAATTATCTCACCGTATAAACCTTCTCTGGACTTCCATGAATATTTCAAGACTAAAATTAGCCAAATCGGTTCAGCCGTTCTCAAGTTTTAGCGAGACTAACGAACAGCAATTGATTTTTGCATATATAGAAGAAGAGTATAGTATCTTCTTCTATATATATGCAAAAATATATAATTTGTAGTATCATAATTATGTCCTGTGGACGCCCGTACGTTTAGATAACGATATTGTACGCTTGTGAAAAGCCGCTCCTTGTCCTCCAATATAAAAATACATTGAATATACCTATTTTGCATAGAGCTTGAGCAACATGTTGTTTTTGCATGAACAGACCAATGCCAAGTAATCATGGTTAATTTACATTACAATTATAAAAATGATGTGTTAAGACGGCCTGCTTAAAAATTAATAAGTATCTATCTGAATTGTAATTATTAAAAAGGGTCGGCAACGTAAGTGTGTCGCCCCTGGTGTTGTACATGTCCATAGACCCCGGTGACCTAATTTGCCACCTAAGTACTTAGTTTAAAAAAACCATTTTGATCATCTTATCTCTGTCATTTTTACCTTCGGCGGCCTGAGCTCTCTTCTTCTTAAGAATCTCAAGTAGTTCGGTGTTACTTCTGAATGGTCTGACGCCTGATCCGATAATTTTTTTGCCTTCAGTTGTTGACGAAGGTGCCTCAGTTGAAGCTTCTTGACCTTCACCTTCAGCTGGGTAATCACCTTCATCTTCATATTCGGGCTCCTCCTGAAAGTAATCATCAGTATTCGATGCTGGGTTTATGTTGTTTTCGGCAAATACAATTTGAAATCCGGATTATATGTTCAATAACCAATGATAATCTGTTGGAGGAAGAATAACAAACTAAAGAAATTATATTTTGATAAAAAAAAACATTTCGAGGTGCCAAAAAAATCATGCCTAACAAAAGATACCTACTGTTTTTTATACACTACTTACCTACTGTTATTGAAAGTTGTTCTAGAAATCAGATTTAGGTTACGTTAGTTAAGTAATAATTATAAAAATATTTAACGTAATTATTAAAGTTTTGTTTTTTAAGTACCTAACGTATACAAGAAGTGCTGAGAATAAAAAAAATTAGAATGTACCTACATTCTTTTTAAATCTAAATACCAGCTCATATTTTATAGCACTGACCTTCCAACCTGACAGAATTACCATCAATCATTAAGCATCAACTTATTTTAGTTCCCTAAGATAAATCCGTATCGTCTAATTTATTTTATCTTGCTAATTAAACATGCAAGTTCATTTTTAAACTAAGGATTTTCCGCATGTGAGCAAAATAAATATGGCTGAACATTGGACATCATAAATTTCATTGGGAAAACCTGTTCGACCACCAGGTAATTCAACACTTGCAGATAGAAATTTCCCAAAGGAAAGGGAGGTCTTACAAAGGTCATATGTGAAGGTGACCCGATGATCAGACGCTAGCCCCACTCACCTTGAACCAGATGGATCTGCAGCGACATTCCTTACGAAACAACGATGTAGCTGACGAGCTCGTGACAGTGACGTCAATTGCCAATTTTATTTTTAGATGAGGCTCACAATCTTTTACTACATAAAGCCGGTTATACACTTTTATTATTTATATCGTGACCTAATTTGTCACCAACAAAGCAGATAAATAGCGCATATAGCGTATTTGCAGTATATTATAATATTATGCTTTAGATATTGTGCCTCATTGTATCGTACAACCTCAGACGTCCTACTATCACATTACATAATTTATTTAACTTAAATTAATTGTGTTTGCTCCTATCAGTCGGATTCTGTCTTCCAAAATATGGGCTACGACTAGTTTGGTTGACAGCGTTTATTAATTCTGAACCTTGAAGTTGTATTATCAAATAATGTACCCCATATATGAATTCAATAAAGATATATTGTTACTAACTTCCGACCGCGGCTTCGCCCGCGTGTAGGTCGGTATCGCCACCAAGTTTACTTATAGTGTGAAGCTAGCTTATAGCATGGTTTTAATATAATACCTAACAACATTCAAATATGAATTCGTTAAATTACACGTTGTTACAGAATGCGTTGAAGAAATAAAGGTTCACTGTTCGTTCCCTGTAGGTGATAGCGTAATAATATACCCTATGTGTTGACCCGACTTCTTAGTTATATATTCGTGCCAAATTTGAAGTAAATCCATGCAGTTCTTTTGGAGTTTATCTCGGACATACAGACAAACAGACAAAAATTCTAAAACTATACCCCAAGTATTCTTTTAAAAAATATTCAATGTACAGTTTTGACTTTCCTATCATTTTATTATAATATGTATTATATTATACCTATTATATCTCGCGAATTTATTATATACTAGCTGTCTCGGCGAACTTCGTACCGCCATATTTTCCACCCGCGTGCAATACCGTTCCCATTCCTGTTCCCGTTCCCATTCCCATTACTATTCCCATTCCTGTTCCTATTCTCATTCCCATTCCCATTCCTACTACTACCTACTACTACTAAATACTAATCCCGTAACGTAAACATAAACTTCTCTCACATAATAGAAAAAGTTTGTATGAGAAAAAGAAAAGTTACTTTCTGAAATTTTCTGTACAACTGTTTTATTATTTTTTTTCGTAAGAACCTTCTCCCGATAATAATAAACACAACAAAAAAAGAATTAGTGAAATCGGTAGAGCCGTTGGTGAGTTATGCGCTTACCAACACATTTTGCGATTCATTTTTATATTATAGACTAGCTTCCGCTTGATATTTTATTTAACCAATTTGAACAATTAAATTATCTTAGGTACTTAATTACAAAATAAATTATTTACATGATGAGAAAAGATTTACTATCTATACTTATAATAAAACTGTAGAGAGGTCAATTCAAAATAACTATTGGGGGATGATTGGTGATCGATACTAATGCTAAAAATGCAATCAGTAAATTTTTTGTCTTTCTGTCTGTCTGTCTGTCTGCCTGTCTGTATGTGCACGCATGGATCTAAAACTACTGGAGGAATTTTGATGAAACTTAGTACGATTATAGTTCATACTTCTGGGCAACATATAGGTTACTTTTTATACAAGCTGATACCCGCGGCTCCGCCTGCGCCTCGTTTTTAGGTAGGTTATCGTTTTTTGGTCATATCTCCGGTTCTACTCAACCAAATGCAACCAAACACATCTCAAATTTTAAGTCTAAGCAAGACCTTTCTAATAAAACAAACTGCATCAAAATCCTTCCAGTACTTTTTACGTCCATCGCGATTAGCGTCGCCCAGTCGCTTTGCGATTTCTTTATAAAGCGACCGTGCGCTCGGACCCCACGAACCTAATGTTTTGACCCCAAAACGGCTCAAAGATATAGTTGTTAACTAAATTGTTATACTTGCGCCGTTTAAGCGTCTCCACTGAAGCCGTAGCAGCGCAGGCGCAGCTCGCCGTACTTGGAAGAAAAAGGCGCGAGAGTGTCGACGCAAGTTGCGTCCCACACCAAAGGCCTTCCCATCTTCCAAGGCACCAAAGACATACCGTCAGGCCTCTTGCCATCGTCGCGCACCAAACCAGCAGGTTCAAGCGCAGCTGGAACGCCGGCGGTGACAGGAGCCCGACGGATAATATCATTTACACACGTCACGTCATGCACACCGCATGACGTGACATGCGTCCTGCGCTCCTACCGCATGATAGGCCGTGATGTCCAAGGCTATCAACTGCTTCTCAACAGTGACACCAATGAGGAGAAATACAAGGAGCACCCAAACGAAGACAAGCTGCAATTCTGAATGTCGTGTCGTCCAATATAGTGCCTATGTTGGGCGACGGAAGAGCCTGCAGCCAGACACCAGACTCCCATTCCTCCACAGCCAATTTAGCTTGCACTGGTTATTTTTGTTTATCGAGTATTCACCTTGAAAGTATTCAATTGAAATTTTACCCCCTTCCTGTTGATTGATTGACCTGATATTTGATACACAAATGAAGATTTAAACTATTTGTCTGGTGATTTTAATTACTTGTCTGAACAGCGCCCTAGTTTAATAAGGAGAGAACCAGAGAACACTTCAATTTTATTAATTTATATTTATGTTCCATTATGAAGTGTTCATAATCAGTTTAATTAAATATATTTCGATCACCACAAATTTAATCATTCATAGGCGCTAAAAATGTTTGAAATAATTTTGTGCTTGTTAATGACAAGCAAAATGGAAATAAACTTTTACCCCTTAAGTCAGAGCGCAAAGGTTTTCTGTCCTCTGAAAACAAAGTATTCAAGTAACACAGTAATCAGACACTATCAATGGTAAATCATGACGTCCTTCTAAGTAGGTTAAGCAGCCAATAAAGTAAGTGATTGATTAAAAGTGTGCTATGAAGTGATTGATTAAAAGCCAACTTCAGGCATAAGACGCTAAAAACAAAAATGTCAAAACCTCTAATGAACAATTTTATTAGTCTAGTACCTACAACACGGGTATTAAGTACCTACGTAGTCACTAATATTCATAAGTTTAGTGCAGTGTCGAAACCAGCTGGTCGTAAGAGATATTATCTAATGTATCAAGATACATAATCTACAACGGGACTGTTGAAAACAATATATTATGTTACAACAAAGAACCGCTTTCTAATAGGTAGGTACATATTGTTAAATTTCATTAAGCGTAAAGTGGTGAACTCCCAACTCCATCATTTGACCGTTTGACGTTGTAACATTTACACAGCTACCATAGGTAATAAGTAATATAATATTATAGCATATTATACCATAGGCAATAATACGATATATTATATTATATTATTGCCTATGGTGGCTATGTACCACTATTTATGTTAAGTACATTTATATACCTACACAAGGAACTCATTATGTACTTTGACAGATATATCTGATGTAACTACACTGAACTAATCGGTGTGCTATAATAATTAATCATTGTATGGCTATAAAACGAATTTCTTTTCACTAACATTTCTGATATGTGCAATATGGATATTCTATATCTCTAGGTTTAGCTGTATAGGTATAAGCCAGTGAGTGTTGTGCAACCGCAAACCAACAGTGACCACTACTTGGTAATCAAATAACGTTTTACTCCTATTGTAAAATCTAGCTATCACAAATTTTGATTCTATTTGTTCTTAGAGAACTAAACTTAAAATGAAGAAAAGTTATAAAAGGTGACTTCATTGTAAACATCACAATAACACAATAATTGTTAAAATCTAGACATGACCTAAGTACTATTCAATTTAATGTTTTGCAATATCGTATCAGTTAGAGTCAAACTTCGAAAAAGGAACCTATGTCACAGTCTCGTCCGTCGGTCAGCTCAACAGATGCACCATCTGATAGCTGAGGTTTGTTGGGGTTCCAAAGATCTTTGATGGACCATTTTTACACACATCACATCCCAAACCCAGATAATATATATACAATGGGTTGATTTGCACTTGCAGACGTCAAGACTTCAAATAAAATAAAGATGTTTATACTTAAATCCCTTTTTTCCACATGAATTTTTGACGACTATAGGCGTAAGTATAAAAGATCTTAAAATACCTGTGGCGCAGGCGTGGTGGTGGTAGTGGTCTTCTTCAAGGCTCCTCGTTTCGGTATACCGCGGTTCACAGTGCGCGCCTCACCCTCCTCTTGAGCCCGAACAAGCACCATGCAGGTCAGCAACATAAATCTGTAATAAAGATGCAATACTTCTTGATGATTGATTTTAGAAACACGATTCCACTAAAGATCGAATATCGATTTATCGATTTTGTTTGAATGGGCCACTATGAAACCTACTTAAGTACCTACTTAAGAACCTACATCTAAATTTGGGAACTGAGGTTTCCGACTATTGGTACAGTACTTACCATAAACGCATTTTATTGTACAATAATCTACAATCGGGTCCAAACACTCTTCTGACTCTTCGATCGGCCCTACCTTTCATGGTAACCTCCCTGTTTTAACTTTCGGCCGAGTAAGGTTTTAAGTATTCAGGGGTGGGTAAGTGATAGAAGATCTCAACAATAGTAATACAGCACATAATAAAATAATGCACGACTGTTCATCGCGAATATAAATTTTCTGATAGATAGCATGCATTTAATTGCATAATCGCGAAATTCGCAATTTAGTGGCGTTGCGTTTTAAAGTGAAACTATGAAATACTAACTACTTACTAAGTATTGCTTATTTTGAGTCACCCGTTAGGCTGTTAGCTTTTTGTAACATTAATGGTAGATCATTGTGTTAACCAACCATATCTATCACATATGAATAGGTATACCCCTCATAGTTAATGTCCTAGCAAATACGATTGCCTTTTAGTAGTATCATTTAAAATATCTACAATCGCTATCGGTAACACCTCCCTTTTTTTTATCGTGCGGAAATCCCCATGGATACCACCTCCATCGGCCATCGAGGCCTTAATTACTGGGGTGTAAGGTTACCCAATGGGCATATCCCTCGCACCCCAGCTGACCCCGGGCCATCTAAAAGAAATTGAGTACCAATATATAGTCGTAGATATTCTCAAATGTTCTGTTTGGAACTTCAGTTTATATATTTTGTAATTATGTAGGTATAGGTAAAACTAGATGCAAAATATGCGAAATTGTATCTAATGAAGTAGTTAATTAAGCCATAAAATAATAGTTTATTAAACGTGACTACAATTCAAAAATCATGACCTTTTATCTACGATCATCTTATGTAAATAAAAAAAATCCATGGGAAATGCTAGATACTCTATAAAAAACACCAAGATTAATATAAGAATAAACAAAATGCATCCTTGCGGTCTCTAGAAAGTATAGTAGCATACGAAATGCGGCTATTAAACGATCGGGAGCGCCACGCGACCTCAGGACGAGCTGCTTCTCACACGGGCAGCTGTACGTCGCTTGCTTCCGCGTCACCAGTCCTGACTCTCTTTACATTTTGGCTGCGGAGAGCCAAACCACTAATATTGTATATCGAGAAGTCCTATAAATTTCACATTAAAAATTCCTTATTTATTGACCCGACTTCTTAATAATATTCATGCCAAATTTGAAGGAAATCCATGCAGACAAAGACAAACAGACAAAAATTCTAAAACTACTTATATTTTTGGCTTCTTTCTTTAAAAAAATATTCAATGAACAATTTTGACTTCCCTATTGTACCTATAGATAATCGTAGGTATTTTTGGTGCTGTATAGCGTTCACGCAGACGACGTCGCGGGCAGCAGCTAGTTTAAGAATAAATGTCTTATTGCAAAAAGTGATTGTAGTTACAGGGTTAATATACAGAGTACCTATGACTAATTTGCAGTTACAAAATAGGGGGTGAAGTTTTGTTTCCCTGGATATGTTAATTAATAACCTGTAGTCTCTAAATAGGAACAGTCCCTTTCACTAAGGTTCGCTATACATAGCTAATAATAATTTAATAATTGTACTATAAAGTGTTTGCACGTTTTAGACTACATAGGTATACAAAATAAAAACATTCCATGCCTGGATCCCATAAATTTTATTATTAGGTACTCGTATGGTCGGTTTCTTAAAATAGTACCTAAGTCGCTAAGTACCTAAGTCCTTAATTTGCCATGTTGAAGATATTGTGTACTAAACATTGCCTGTGAGGAGAATGAAGAAAAAATCATCAGGCATTAGATAGAACTGTGTCATAGCCAAATGTAGGTTACACTGGTCAGAGTGGTCAGTGGGTGGAAATAGGCTAATTAGTCAAATAGGTACCGGTAGGCAACGTGAAATCAGGTATTCGTGAATATATAATGAACCTGTCTGTTACGTGACTACCTCTTAGTTTTTTATTCTATGAAATAATATCCTGCTATTTGAGTAATAAAAGTGATTATTAATTTCCTATTTTGGAATATACTAGCTGCGCCCGCGACTTCACCCGCGTGGATTTAGATTTTTAAAGTTTTAATATTATCGCGTATAACTCTAGCTCTTTTTCTTTAATAAATGTTGGCGGTGTCAGAAGCTAGTTGTTACCGTACAAGGCAACCTAAGCAAGTCATGAAAATGATGATTACGAGAGTTTATCCCCAGCTACAGTACAGACTACAGTAGATCTTAGTGTACACGGGTAAGTAAAATCAGTCCAGGAAAACAACAGTAAACGCAGAAATTATAGCCTATTATTTGAGTTAGGATTCCATTCTGCTCTGTACTACTTAAAATTCTATTTTATTTACTTACTAGCTGTTGCCCGCGGCTCCGCCCGCGTGGATGTCGAAATCCGTTTCAAAAACTATCCTATCTCTCAAGTTGCATCGAACTGCACATGGTGTGCGAATTTTATTATAATCGGTTTAGGAGTCCATTGAGGACAAACATTGTGACACGAGATTTATATATATTAAGAAGATGGTAAGTATACCATCCTATCCAATGATGTTATACATGTAAAAAGAGGCAGATATGTTACTAGAGCGCGCCAGGTGAAGACTCGAAAACGTCCCAATTGGGACGTTTTTTGACGGATAATGTTTACTCACGTGCTTATCCCATCTTTCATACTACTTTAACGCTAATTGTCAACAATTGTCAATGTGGATCAGATTTGAGGTGTCAGTTAGGTACTATGAACGTAACATATCTTGTATATAAAATCATTGATCCTATCAGAAAGATCACGCAATTAGGTCTACGGGTAGGTAAGTCAAAATTACCACAAGCATATTTTGAACATTAATTTGGACTACTAAAGTCTAACCTTCATTTACTGTTACTGATTTTCTTAGGATATTTTGATGAATACTGTTAATTATAGCCCATTATTACCTAAGATAATTTAATAGCCCAATAAACATTCCTAACAATTGCTCATAGCACATTCGTGTCTTAACGCTATTTGACGTGTTATTACATTTCTGCTACATTGGTATGTACTTTCCAAGTTAGGCCTTGTTGGTAAATGAATCCAACCCTGACTTTGTTATAGGCCAGTTCTAACGTGATCGTTGGCTAAAATCACTCAGATATATCACAACAGCATGCAATAAAAACTACCTAGCTATTAGAACATCTGTGAACATATTAGGTAAGTACTAATATACCATGCAATAAGCATAGTACTTAATCTAACTATCTCTATTGTTATAATAAAATAATATCCGAACATTAGACAGATTTCGTGAAAACCATCGAGGGACGATAGAAAATGAAATGAATTGGCCAAAATTCATGTGTGTTTGTTAACTACTTACTTCATAATTTTAAAACGTCTTTAACAATTTTAGTAATAATATCCTTTTTTAACAACTTTAGCCTTTAGCCGGTAGGCTTTAGGTAATCAACACATTGATTCATCAATGAAGGCCAAAGAAAAAGATTGCAATAACTAATATTGGTATTAGTTATCGAAATCTACTTGCTACTCCATTGACCTTCATTTTAAGCCACTTCAAAAAAGGCCGGGGTTCATCATCGTTCATAATTGATGAATTCAAAGTTTCGCAGTTTATATGATTTTATCGCAGATACGGTGAAACCACAAACGGTAACAGATTAAACATTCAGTTTCCAATTTATCTATAGTCGTGTCCTTGATGTTGTCTTAAATAACAGTTAGGTGCTGGTACCTGAGGCAAATTTGAATGTATATTTATACGATTGCAAATTATAAAGTGAATATATATTTATGACAAAATCGAGACTTTCTGCATGCATAATACTAATCGTTAAATGTCAGGGATCTATGTTTATGCACTTCAGTGTATTATAATGCTCACGTATCCATTGGTTATGCGATGAATTCATTTAATACGTTATACCTTCATACATTTACAAGTCGTACGTTCAGAATTTGTGTTGTCCTTGCATGGCTAACTACTACTCCTCTACCTTTGTGTGACCAGCGTACCCAAATGCAAACATATATCTACGTTGATGTTATTTAATGTAATTGTCGTAAAGCAACAAATATCTTTACATAACTCTGTAGCACTTACCTGTCTAATAGTGAGTTACGTATTCATAAAGAATCATGTAATAGAAATTGACATTTTAAAATCTAAAAAGTAGACATCCAGAAAGGTCACCTAATTTTAAGCTCAAGGGGCAAATGTATTACTTTACAATTCTAATGCCTTATTACCTACTATCTGACACATTATGTCAATAATATTAATGATGTGCCGCCCCGGTATTGAGCGCTGAACATTTGAAAATGTATCTAATCGAATGGAATGCAGATACAGTAAATACCTATGCATCATACGCTACAAGTAGTTCGGTAACTAAATACCTAGCTGCTAGTTTGTGTAAACAGGTTGCCGAATTATTTTTCTGTTATTGCCGACGAATGATTAGTTCAACGTGTGCATACATAGTTCAATGGCGTTAAATGTCAAATACGCATTATGGCATGCCGTGCCGAGGCTGGGTGAATGTCGTATTACGCAGTACGACACGCCGACACCTCCGGGTCTACGTCGAATGGGATCTGTCGAGTTCGTGAGATAGGTACTCCGAGGTATGTACCACCGTACGCTCGCATATTTCAAAGGTCAACCTCACACTACCTACATGTAAATTATTGTCATATATGAAAGGTCTTGCACAGGGTCGGTCAGCTTGAGTTGCTCTGAGCTTGAATTCCGTATCCGCTTCCGACAATTTTATTAATACTTACAGCTTCCCTTTGCTTTCTCTACTTTATACAATATAATCCAGTAATCAATAGTCTAGTGATATCGATGACTACGTGGATTTACGCATTTCCACGAATCTGCACCACGGATCTGAACGGGCAGTTGCTACTATGCGATGCGAATACTTTTATAATATACCTAATCTAAATTGCATAGGTAAAATAAATGTGACTGTATTTTGTGAAATCAATTGTGAAAGTCATTGTTTTATTACTCATTTGTTTAGCAAGTAGAAAACATTCAATTTCGATTCTGGTCACGTCATTGTATCAGAAAAAGTGGAGCTTTCTATACTAGGCGGTGTGATTTACTATGTGGCACGTGTATGAGCGCACGGAATGTGTAATTTTAACCTCAAATCACGACAAGGTCAGGCCGACAGAAACCAGAAGTGGTAAAAAGTAGGCTGACCTCGCAGTGCACTGTGACAAGCAGCACTCTGCCTCCAAAGCGCGCTTGCCGTCAATTTGCACTGATCTATGACGGAATTACTGTCTATGTCTATGGTGTCCAACTTCATAGTGTCGTCATATCGAACATTTATTGCACTATAGGTACTCTTCCCACGAACTTGAACAATCATAACATTCTCTGTAAAGAACAATGCGCTAAAATTATAATTAGATAGGGACATCTGATTATACACATAACTTGATGCAAATTTATACGATACTGTAGGTACATAGGTACAGATAAATTGCGAAACCATGAGAAGTTTTTGCACATGAATCTTCTCACTATTCAAGCGTAACAACACTCTTGAGAAATGTTCTTCTAATTCGAAAGGTTCAAGTAGATTTGAGAAATACAAGTGTTATCTGAAATTATGTTTAATTATGCAAGCGCTAGTGGGACAATACTGTAAGAAGATTGAACACTAGCAAGTCCCTCGGTTTTATAGGCAAATGTCAATCGGTGGGTTAAGCAACCATGTTTTATTACCAAATGTCTAATGTTCGCTGCAGTGTTGCCGGTGTTGAGTAAGTGCTAGGTATTTTTGAGCGCATCTACATCTAGGCACGCCTTTGTTTAACAGCCGCAACGTACATTGAAGATATTTCTGTGACCTCAGAGATTATTGAACGCTTTTGAACAAAATGTGCCTTCTAAACTAGGATATGTGGTTCCACTGAGCATGCTTCTGGATTACTCACGCAAGACATTGTTTCGACTACATCATAAAGGCATAAAAAACCCTAAATTGCTACATAATTTAAATACAGTTAACTATAATCTATATTGATTGAGGCCAACAAGTGGAAGTAGCTGCATTCATTATCAATAGCTACCTTGCCGGCATTGCAAAATATAGAAATACCAAACCGATTCTTAGACCTTGTTTTGATTATGGAGACAATATTTTCCATTCTGCATGAGTTGCAATATTAGAATTATTGACAATGGAGTTTTACAAACAATGTTTTTGATCCCACGTGACACAAATCGTCAACAGGATGCTCTTTCCATATTTCATGCTTCTATTCAGAATTTGCTTCTATACTCTGGTTTTTAATTAGAGATACTAAATTGACAAGTGCAAATGTCAAATTGTGAAATAATGAGACCAGCTTTGTGTTTAGTGGTGCACTCGAAACTATCGGCAATGTTTGTTGCCTGGATACAAGTGGTTTGGTTACAGTTATATATTTTAAGAGAATAGTTAAATATAAGGTGTTTATAAGTTACTTTTATTTAAATTAGAGTTTTCAATTTAATTAAAATTTTAATTTTAATTTTGTTTTGTGTACCGAATTTAAAATTAGTTTTTATAAATTTTATAGGATAACCTACAAATATCTTCTTTCGTGTCAATTATCGCTTCTTCAAATTATTCGGCCATAAATATCTGTGGTACTTTATTTAATTTATCGATAAGATTCGATAACTTTCGATACTGGTGGCACATGACTATTTTTTAATTGCAAAAAACCGGCAACACAAATAATGTCAATTTAGTATATCTAATTAAAAAACAGAGTATAGAGGAAACAAGTAAGATTTTACTCGATTCTGGACTCAAAGCCTCCTGTAGGTACCTACAGCAATCGCATTTGTTCCCACAAAGGCAGTTGCCAAAACATACATTTTAAATGCAGACATGTGAAAGTTAGTATTACAATGAATTCTAAAAAGTAAGACGACTCTTTAATACGCAATCGTGGTTTTCGAAATAATATTCAAGTGTTACGACAGTGTATGTATAATCTTCATGATAATAATAGGTATGCTTACCAATGACCTTCAATGCTAATCAGATCATCGTTTGCACTAAAACTAAGGATCGCTTGATTCCCTATTGCGCATGAACTGTTCATGTACCTACCTATACATCTGTATAAATGTTTCAGTTTTTAAACAATGCACGTCACGTATCTGCTACGAGTATTATTCATATGAGCAGTAGATACTTGATGCACCTAATGTTTATAATATTATGCAAATAATATTTTTATGATTATGCAATTAAGTGCTTTTACGTGTGGATTTGGTAAACATAAATTATTCGTGTTATATTTTAGATGATTGTGAGGGATGAACTCTGATAATTATTATCACAGTGTAACTACATAAGATTCGTCGAACTGTAATCCTTACAGGAATCAGCATCATTAAATCTGGTCCAACATCAGTCAATTCAAACTACTATTCCAGGATCGCATTACTTTCGAAACATAAAGAACATGATATTTAAAATTTATTATATTCTCTACTTGAATAGATTTTACGACACGTAAAGAGAGATGACGGATACGCGTATCGGTTGCGGAAAAGCTTTACATAACAATGACAGTCGTGAAGTCGTCGAGCGTTTGCTAGGAGACAAAATGTTGCCTCTTCTACATCCTACATACCATCACATTGCTCAATGTAGGTTGTGGGTCCTACTTTCAACATGGGACCGACTCATTCATGAAACCGGTTCTTGATTCGTTCAATTATTATAAATTAATTAGTTAGCTATGGCCGGATCAGCCCGATGTGTTTATAATGAGGTTTATAAGTCAACACATTATGAAGTAACAGTTGCGACCATAGAGACTAAACTTCAAACAGCAATACCTTAACGCCTTAGGTAGGTCTTGAAATCGAAGTGAATCGAAAGGATGCCGGTTCGAATCACGATCGTGTTTTGACATCAACCTAAGCTAGACTAGCGACTAGCGAAAACACATTTCTCAAACACGTTTAGTGTCGAAGTTTAGGTTTATAGTTTAGGTAAAATTTAAGTTGCTTGTCAATAAAAGATACTCCGAGACACATTTTTAATTGAAGTTTTGAAGAAATACACTAGAATTACTAGACGTGTTGTAGGCGGCAATAATTTAAATGGCCGCAAGCTGTCAGTTGTGGTAAGTACAAGGGTGCATTGCTATCTGATCATTGAGAATAATATTAGAAAGGCGACACACGGCACCTTAAACATTCCTTTGCTTATATTATATTTATGATTACGTTTTTTGTTTCGTCACAAGTTATTAACCAAGTTGTATTCCATCGTACGGTTCACAACTGTTTATCTATAATCACTGAACAATACCTACTCGCAAGAATCGCTTTGCGGATTCTCTGAAAGTGGTGAATTTGTAACGATTTGAAAATCTATAAGTCCTGTTTTAATTTTTTGTCATTATTTATACATATATAGGGAAGTACCTATATAATTACACTTATACATATACACTCAGTATATCGCAAGGGCACACGCAAAGCAATTTAAGCTTAAAATATTATCAAATCTTAAAAAAAAATTTTTTTATCAAAAACTAGTATTTTAAATGATAATATTGAAATAAAACTACTCACAGGGGTAGAATCTTCATGATTGTTGGCGTGTGTGGGGCTCGGGTGTATCTGCTGGTGATGCAAGACGCACTGTGTCGGTCCTTTCTCCGCGGGACGGCTTTGTGCAGGTCCACAATCGACGGAGGCCACGGTTGATCTGCCGTTCAAACACGAACACCTCCGGTACACTCCCAAGTCGGTGTCTCTGTGGTGTCCGCCCGCGCCGCCACCGCCACGCCGCCGCCGCCGCCCCACAACCACTAGCCTGATTTATATTCGAAGTTGCGCGCGCGCCACCACATGCCGAACATTGTCTGCATAGCGAAGTTTAACTCAATTGTCGCATCTGAAACTAAGCCCTGCTGTGACGTTGCACTGAACTTCGTGACTTGCTTACTAAAAGCATTTTTGGAAACTGTTTTAACGGTGCTAAGGAACTGTCTATAATAATACGAATAACAATATTTCGTTATTGACCTTTCACATCGAGCTTTCTGCTTAAAGCGTCTTGAACTTTTACATTTAAACAGGTCAAGTAATTTAAATGTAAATGTAATAAACGTGTGTGATTTTAGGAAACTTAAGGTTGTCTCAAACATCCTTTAAATTATGTAATAATACGAAAAAAATAGATATGAATGATGACAGTAGCGGCGTGATAGGTAATAAATAAAGGGGCAAAGTAGCGTTGGTAACTTTCAAGGGGTCATAGGTGAGAATGAAACTACGGAATTTTTTTATGTAAGCCTTAGATGAGATCTTTAGAGGTTGTGATCATTCAAAACGAATCTATAATCTTCGTCAAAGTAGTAATAGTACTTAGTAGTATTCTAAAAATATCAGTCATAGTTTTAAAAAAATTAGCTTAGGTAGGTATACATACCTATAGGTAAGTATGTCGTTTTTGTCGTTCGTCAACTAACGATGTCAGTAGCTGCTCCAAAATATATCCTGAACCTGCGATAACACATTCTAAATATTTACCAATACAAAGATCACACGAAGGGTTACCCGCTAACAGCACTACATATTTAAAAAAAGCTTTTATAAGCCTCTACGTCATCTTAATATTGTAAGTAGGATACCAGAAATAGGAAAAATACATGCAAATGCAATGTGCTAATCACATGATTTACCATTTGCTGACGGTGAAGGAAAAGCATCGTGAGGAAACCCACATGTCCTAAAAGAAATTCTAAGGACATGTCCGATCCACCAACCCGCATTAGACCAGTGTGTGTGGATTAAAGTCTAAACCCTCTCAGCTCTCTCGTAAGAGGAGAGAAGATCGTAAGAATGTAAGAGTATAAGAAATATAAGAATGCGGATAAACATACTGAAAATGTATGTAACATTTTCATATTACATACCCAGATCAATACAAATAGACAATATTCATGCATACAAACATTAACACTGATCATTAATCAAACCCTCTACAGTCCGAAAACGCAACGTAGCAATCGGACGCTCTACCGGCACGCTAAGAGGTCTTAATAAGCCAAACCACCATACCAGGCATGGCTTGCATGTATACCACCCAGTTTATCCTGCCTTATCCATCCTTAAATTTCGCGGGAAGTCCTTATTACTAGGTTATTCTTATGCCCGCCGCCGCTCCGCCCGCGTGGACGTCAGTCAACGCGGGCGGAGCGACAGCAGGCATTTCGCATTTTTTGGCTATATCTCCGTTTCTACTCGCGACGGACGTAAAAGCTACGAAACTAGTTTTTGATCCATGCGTGCATATACAGACAGAAAAATAGACAGACAGATACATTTTTAGCATTAGTATCGATCATCAATCATCATCCAATAGTTATTTTAGCCCGCGGCTCCGACCGCGTGGACGTCGTTTTTTTTTCGTTTTTACTATATCGCCGGTTCTAATCAGCGGATTGCGATCAAATATGCGTAAGATTTTGAGTCTAACCAAGACCTTTCTAATAAAGAACCGCATCAAAACCCGTTCAGTAAAAAATTACCGTAGGTATGTTTGGTTGTAATCGGTTAAGTAGAACCGAAGATATGACCAAAAACGACCTAAAAACGAAGCGTGGGCGAAGCCACGGGTATCAGGTTGTATAAAAAGTAGCCTATATGTTGCCCAGAACTATGAACTAAGCACAGAACAAGGATTTTTCTTTGTTCTGTGGAACTAAGTATAATCGTACCAAGTTTGATCAAAATCCCTCCAGTAGTTTTTGATCATAGCGTGAAAAAAATTTTTTAACAGGCAAGTACCCTAGAGTAGTATCAATGTATAACATAAAATTACTTCCGAATATCCGCATCAGAAAGTTGTCAATAATTGAACATAGGTACTTACCTACACTGTCCATGAATTTTTCCAACATATTTTAAATGATTAAAATCATGTTCTTGAGTACTTATAAAAAGGGTATATTTTGATAAGTCGACATGTTTCCGCATTTTGTAAAGCGTTGGACGAATATCAATATGCCAACACGGCCTTGAGTACATTTTTTGCGGATGCCATACGATCATCTATAGTCTAGACTTACGACAAATTGGCATATCTACGATATAATTACAAGGTTATATTATTAAATAGTCTTAAATTATTTATACAGTAATTTGATTATACCAATAATTTTATCGACTTATACATCTTAAAAAAATAGAAAGGGAACCAACATGGTAGATATCAGAATATGGCATTACATCAGTCCGCCTCCCGTGGTGAAATCAGCGTGTCGACTTGACGTCCGATGCAGGTGATAGTCTTATACTTTGAAGTTATGTCAATATACCCGAACACTGTGTATGTTGGTGTTACCTACTATTTAAGCTCATAAAAAAGCGCCCGGGTAACAAGCACTTAGCTCACCACGTAGAACATGATCTAATCTTTTGGAATTATGTGTACCTATCTATGGAAACACAAATCCAAATAAAAATGAATCGCCAAAATGTACTTATATTCGCAAGTAACTTTCGAATGACTGCACCAATATTGATAAGCAAAGGAACTGGCTAGCCAGCTACAAGTGTAATTATATTCACACGAACCTCTTGGTGCCACTTTTGACCCCTCTATAACTCAAAACCTATATAATAACGTAAACACGTGAAACCCATAAGGACATCTAGAAGCCCAAATTTCATGAAGCTGGCTCAAACGGTTATTATAGATATGAAGGTCCAAAAATCGTAAAAATTAGCACTGACTGACCGACTAACCTACCCTACTTGGCTTGGCTAATGGGCTCCGCCGCAAAAAGAATGGAGATCTAAATGAGTGCCAAGTTCTATGCAAAATCGAAATATGTATTTATAGGAACAAAATAACATTATGAACAAGTATTAAACTTTATTTCTTTGCTTTATTGGAACCTATAACAATTGCTGTTATTTAGAAATGTGAGATCTTAAAGTAGGTTAGATTTGACTTGGCCAGTTTTTTTTAGAATTAAAATATATATATTATATCTTGAATAACTTTATAAAATGACTGATGTAATGAAAACTGGCCAAGTTAAATCTAGCTTACTTTAAGATCTCACATTTTACCTATCATGGAACCTATATCCAAAGCAAAGAAATAGAGTTTAATACTTGTTCATAATGTTATTTTGTCTCTCTAAATATATATTTCGATTTTGCGTAGAACTTGGCACTCATTTAGATCTCCATTCTTTTTCCGGTGGAGCCCATAGCCAAGCATACTTTTTGTATTTAACTTGGCTCTCCTTTTTTACATTCATGTTTTTGGTGGGATATTTTTTACCCTATCGAATCGTCCAATTTGGTTTTAATGTATTATACGTGTGTTAGTTTCAATGTGAGACGATTTGACCTTTGCCATCCAGTAGGTACTAACTACGTATTATGTACTAACTGTTGCCCGCGGCTCCGCCCGCGTGGACGTCGATTTTCGCGTTTTTTTACTATATCGCCGGTTCCAATCAGCGGATAGCGATTAAATATGCGTAAGATTTGTTGTGGTTGTAGTAATGGTTGTTGTTTGTAGCGCAAGCGTCTGTAAATCTAAATGTGTCTTATAAGCACTTTTATTTACGAAAGGTGCTTTGTTATCTCGACATGGAGTAGGTACTGCTCGTACCTGTGTGATGGCTCAGCTAAATACCACCTTGACGCGCTGTAGACGATCGAGAGACGAGGCAAGAGGCTCATCAACGACGATGCACTAGTCGAGAAAAGGCTTCAGAGCCTTGCCCGTCGACGCAAAGTTGCAGGTTTATCGGTGATCTATCGGATACATTTCGGAGAGTGCGCTCTGGAATTGCATACCCCCACTACTGATACCCCCAAGTCCTTTCCATCAATGAACGACCGATGAACAGCGACGGGTCACCACTTTATGGTCGATATTCCACAATATGCACGAAACGCCTTGCGGATACATTCATCATGCGTACAGCTAAGGAGTGGAATTCCCTGCCCGAATCTGTGTTTCCGGAAAGCTATAACCTGGGAATATTCAAGTCCCGAGTGAATAAGATCCTTCTAGGCAAGCGTGATTCATCGTAGACCACATCGTCACTTAGCATCAGGTGAGATAGTGGTCAAGCGTGAGCCAATCTTGAATAAAAAAAAACATGGTTCGACTACTACTATTATTATATGGATCTGGGGCTAGTCCCACCCACATCTATAACTATTGTAACTTCTGTACTCCAGAATCAACAGAAGTGACCCACAAAACTTAGTTAACTCGTCACGAGACCTAATAAGAAAGTTTGAGGTTCTTGAAATCCCATCATTAAATAATTATGGATGCCATAGGTATGGCAGAAACGCCTAAACCCAAGGCAATTAACATTAGTTTTTGCGAGATACGTTTATAAACTAATCAACAGTGTAATACATTAGACTAACTATTCAACGAACAATAACACTCCTGAAGTATATAAATGACGCCCTTAATTATAGATTTACTCCAACGATAATTTTTTCTATAAATTCTTCATCATACATTACATTATGTTTATGAGTATTTCTATTTTTGTAATCCTACTGGACACTTTACGATTTCGGGACGGGATAATAGGCGGACGCACCTGTAACCCCTACGCCTGCGCTCGGCAACCAGCCCGCCCCTTGCCTGCACTCCACTTTTTTCTCTGGTAAGTACTCAGAATGAGAAGCCTTCGAGCAGCCCTCTACAGAGCCGCTCCCAATGCGGCCGGTATTTACCGTGGACAGCAGCGTCTCTCCAGGGAGAGAGACGCTGACGCCGTGCGAGCAGAATATTTTGCAATAATATATGATTGGTGAATTTGAGCTCATCCAGTGCCCTAGCACCCCGTGCTATCCTCAAAAGACACCCAAGAAACCAGCACTGCGTGTATAGAACACATTTTGAGCACATTTTAGATATTTATGTCCCGAAGTAGGTATATTGGTCTGATTTACGTCCGCATTTCTGCTTGCATATATTTCGCCGCAAATTATTTTTTCATATTGCGATAGCTCGTAAACTATTTATTGTAATTATATAATGTAAATGGCAGTTTTGATTTGCATTAAATGTACAACGTCTCTAACGTATTCAATGGGGTTGGCCGGTGAAAGCTAATCGCAGATGGCGCTAGCATGCTAGGTCCTTTGTGTACGACGGCCATATTCAGTTTCATTATTGTTTACAAATAAAACATGCATTTATTATCATTTCATAACATAAAAAGGGACCTAAAACAGTATTAACTAGTAGTTTGTGAACTAATACATCATGTATTCTAACTGGCGAGTGAAGGAACTTAAAGATTAACTTAAAAAACGTGGTGCTTCTTTACAAGGAAAAAAGGCAGATCTTGTGGAAAGGTATATTATTTTAAATAAATTACCACTATATTCACAAATTTCGTATTCAGAAACATTTTTGTTTTAAAGATACCATTACCTAAAATGTAACAGACTTGTAATACTTATGCATATATTTAAACTACGGGGATAATAATAATATACATTCTTTTACTTTCAGGTTGGAGATTTATAAACAAAACTTCAATTTTGAACACCTATAAAGGGCTGATAACGAAGATCCTGAAATAAGTATACCTAGTTATCATTGCCAGAAACCTATCGTGATATTAACACTAACACGGCTCTACTACCTCTTGATAAGACAATCATAAGGCATTATCTATGCTAGTAAGTAGTTTAAACTAAGTATAGATTTATAATAGGAAACTGCATTGAGGTAGGATAATAAACCAAAGTGAAATTTTAACTGAGACCCTAGCCCATTTTCACCATTACTTATTCACAACTATATTTCTTCTTTTCAGTACACAAAAAGAACAATATTGCTATGCGCCTGTATGAAACCCGTCATTTATTGATAGTTGGTAATAATACCTATATAAAGGGATATTGCAGAAAATCAATGAAAAATCTTCAATATGAAGTGGACATACATAATACTTGGACGTGAATAGGACACATGAAGCTTTTAAAAATAAAACACTTTATGTCATCTTAGTTTTTTTATTTACAATACCTGCATCATCTGCAAGTAGTAGCTCTGTGGAAAATAATCTTAAGTAGGTAGGTATAGTGTACGGCATCTAACTTGGCAAGACTTTGGAGTACTGTGGGCCCTACTACTCGAAAACCTTGCTAAGTTAGATGCCGTACACAATACTTGTTTGTATGCAACGCATTTTGCCTTGCCACAAATAAGTATAGTGTACAGCATCTAACTTGGCAAGGTTTTAGAGTAGTGGGGCCCACCACAGTTAGATGCCGTGAACTATATATTAGATGCTTGAGTACTTCGATGAGTGTGGCAAGTTGTTGGTGTCATTATCAATCTCATGCTCTTGAGATATATTGCAAATCATCATAATATACTATCACTATATTTAATAGCACTATGCCTTCACAGGATTGGGAAGTTGATGGCATTTCAAATAGCTATTTCCTCAGGTTCCGGACTCCCAATATATCTTTTCTTGTTCTTGCTATTTCTGATAGTGGTTAAGTGTTTCAAGGAGATATAGATGGTACAGCACTTTTCTTCTTATATTCATGTTGGTGTTCAACTCCTAGAATATAGAAATGACATGTTATTATTAAGATTATAGGAGTAAATAAATTTTTATGTTATTTTTACATAAAATATATATACCTAGGTATATCAAGTAGTGTAGCTTCCCAAAAGCGAAAGAATTTTTCAAATCGGTCAAGTAGTTTCGGAGCCTATTCAATGCAAACAAACAAACAAAAAAAATAATCAAATCTTTCCTCTATAGAAGATCATCGTGCCGCTGACCGCGCCATGCGGGCCAGTGCCGCCGCGTCTCTATGTCAATGTATTTTATACTCGTCACAAAATAAAAGGCCCGTTTTGACGTTTGTAAGTCTTCGTGGCGTAACTAGTTATGTACCTATAGGGGAAAGGTGTACAAAACGATCCCTTGAGGTCAAATGATTCCCAACTGTTTAAAACAAATCACTAGTGCCATCTGTTTAAAATCGCCACAAACGTATTCCCCGCATCCCGCTCAGTTGTTCGGCGAAGTTTCATGGCGGTGTGATCACTATTGGTAAGTAAATTGATAAAAAAAAGAAAATCAGTGTGCTCAATCTAAGTTAAGCTGAATATTAATATTAAATTGCTGCTAATTTATTGTGATTTGGAAAATAGCTGTTTTATTAACGGTTTCTATAGCATTTCAATAACATTTTGGACAGGTGTTGGTTCTCAATATGATAGCTATTTCAGGTTATTTTTACGAAGCTTTCGAAATAATACGATTGGGGTCAAATGATTACTCATTGCGGGTATAAAATGATCCCAGGGATCATTTCACCTACAACATTTTGTCAGTTTACAAAAATAGAAGGATACAATATATGATTTAATATATTGGGAGACCTACCTACTATAATTTATACTAAGTACCTAGTATAAGTATAATATTATCTATAATGCCACATTCAGCTATAAATTTCATAATGTTGCCAGTACAGTTAAATCCACTGCATTGTATTATGGTATTTTTTTGGTATTAGTTACCCTGTTGTTTCTATATCTTCTTCTATATACTTATTATAAAACTGTAGAGAGGTCAATTTTATTGGGGGGAGGAAAATAGCTATTGGGGGATAATTGGTGATCCATAAAAATGCAATTTTTTTGTCTTTCTGTCTGTCTGTCTGTATGCGCACGCATGATCAAAAACTACTGGAGGGATTTTAATCAAACTTGGTAGATATGATTATAGTTCATAGTTCTGGGCAACATATAGGTTACTTTTTATACCATCTGATACCCGTGGCTTCGCCCACGCTTCGTTTTTGGTCATATCTCCGGTTCTACTTAACCAGTTACAACCAAATACGGTAAATTTTGAGTCTAAGCAAGACGTCCATCGCTGATCTCGATGGACGTAAAAACTACTGAACGGATTTTGATGCGGTTTTTTTATTAGATAGGTCTTGGTTAGACGAGTGGAGACCAGTAGAGTAAATAGTGCAGTGGAGAGTGGACTCAAGAGTGGAGTAGAGAGTAGAGTGGAGAGCGAAGTGGAGAGTGGAGTGGAGTAGAGTGTGAAGTGTGGAGTAGTGAATGGATACTTAATTCTTGTTTTGTGTATTCTCAATCAATAAATCTTTATTTCTTTCTTCTACGAGTATATGTCTTTATTCTTTTACAGATCATGCCACGTAATTAGTTACTGTAGAAAAAATACTCGACAAAACTGGAGTGAGGATGTCTAATTAGAAGAAGATTACTAGAAGATAACAAAGGCTTTTAGTTAAACTATATAATTCATATATTGTTATAGAGAATGTTGATCTCAGACTGTGATGATTATGATTATAGAATAATAACTTCATAAGGAGGCTGTAATAAATAATTATTGTTAAAAATAATAATATTTTTGCTCATATTAACGCTACTTTTGGTAATAAATATGATTATAATACACAAATATTTTATTAAAACTGGGAGGGTAAAATGATCCCCGGGATCATCTAACCCCTACCCTTGGGATCATTTTGTACACCCAGGTGTACAAAATGATCCTTAAGTAAACTTCTGAAAAATGTCTAATAAATTGGAAAACGTAAATAAATTACAAAATTGTGGTTTGCTAGTATATGTATAACTAAATGGTTTAACTAAAATTTCTTAAATGGTTACTATTGGTTTAATATTTTTGACACAGCAGGCATTTTCCCTTAGGGGGATCATTTTGTACACCTTTCCCCTACGATTCGGTATTCGATACTCACCATGAATCAAATCCAGCTTGCTTGGGATTTAATTGATTTGAATATGTATGTAAACTGCATTGGATTATAGTTCTGATTAGAAAAATTAGCTTAACCTTTGATTTTGTAGGTAGGTATTTTAAAACAATACAATGTTATGAAAGGTCAACTTACTTATATTTATTATTTTTGTTACAATAACATTCACTCAATCACAAAAACAATAAGAATAATTAAATCAGTCTTTAGAATCTAAACACAAGTATTTAAATAAATAAAAAAAAAGTGCGCCTCGGGCTTCAAAAAAAATATCTTACTCGATATTTTCTTTCCTTAACTGATTATTATACTTTGTCTAATGTAGGATGATAATAATGACAGCTCTGAAAAGGGAAGCCCATATAGTATAATCGAAAATGAATCTTTAGATTTTCGATTATCGTTCCCGTAGAACATGGAATCGATAATTACAAAAACACTCGATTATCGTTCCCGTAGAACATGGAATCGATAATTACAAAAACACAAAACTTTTAATTTTTTAATATTTTAGGTAACTTACTTCAGGATGACAAAAGAGAAGTTTTATGGTATAGTATTTATGTTTCGTATCATATTTAGCTAATTATATCACAAAAATTTTTGTAGTATAAGTACTTAATAATTTCAATAAATTATTTTTAATCGATCATTCGATTCATTTGTGTAGAGTCAATTGTGCTATATTCTTGCATGACGCTTCACTATGACAAGTGGGCGGGGCTTGTCTATGTATTACCATAATTTTAGGGGTATAATTTTGTGTAAAAAAATACGATACATCTTAGACAGGAACTGTCATTTTAATCATCCTAAATTAGACAGAGTATAATAGTCTGAGGACAACATGAAAAAATCGTTATGCACAGCACTTAGCCGAGTGGGCGGTACCTGTCAATGAAAAATGTAATTACCTTTAGAACATTTCAATTGTTAAAAAATTAAGAACTTCATGGACACGAACTGTCAAAACGGGCCTTTTATTTTGTGATAACTATAAATCTGTAATATCTTCGGAAATGTTCATTTAAATTACATGCTGTAAAGGGCCATATTGATCTATATTAAATGGACAATGTATTTAAGGTAGGTACTTAATTGGATAAGGATTAATGCTGTATTGCTTAAAATCACTTCGTAAATAAGCCATATTTTTCCGTAAAATGTAAAGGATATATACCTATAGGTACATATACAATACTGTAGTAGGTACATTATTTTGATTCATCTCGTGGGGTTTAGCGTTTGCAATGTAAGCGCAAAAAAATGTGTTTATTTACGACATCACATTAGAAACCTCTAAATTTATCAGTGTTTCTCTAGAATATTATGTATAATTATACTTATAAACCTTCCTCTTGAATCATTCTATCTACCTACTAACATAAACTGCTTCAAAATCCGCTGCGTAGTTTTAAAGATTTAAGCATAGGTACATAGGGACGGACAGACAGCGATAGCGACTTTGTATACTATGTAGTGATTCGTAGGATTAGTAGGATTATCATTTAACCTGTGGTATTACAAAAATTCTTTGGTGCAATATATTTTGTATACGTACGTAAGATGTTTGCTAAGGCTTATTTATCTTTAGTGTGAAATATATTTAGTAAGGTTTTATTACGGCACCCTTTTACTCCATGTGGAAACCTCGGTGTACCATTTCGCCAAGTGCACGACCAACCAATTTGCCTGGAGAGGGGGTTTGCACACGGAGCGTGATGCCACTAAGCATCCTTTTTGACATCTTACTCGATTGGTCGGCAAAACCAGGGGAGTTGTGAGCTCTCTCTATTCAAATATTGGTAGGTGCCCCCGTTTCTTGTCTTTTTCTTATGTGTCCGAGTCGCACAAAAAGCAAGGTCTTCAAGATCATACCCAAACATAATCTGCAAATCTATGATGCATTGTAACTGTTATTAAATTGATGAAAAAAAGAGACTCAACAGTCAAGCTCAATTATGACATAGGTACAGTAGGATTGGAAAGGCTTTAATTTACACTTACGTAACAGCAACCACATCTTAAATCAGAAATATTCGGTAATTATATAGTAAATTACGATTTAAATTTTTACAAATTAATTTCGAAATATACTTACAAATTTACTAGCAGGCCGTCCTGGGTTCTCACGGGAATACATTTTTAAAACTATCTACTACTCGTAGAACCCGACTTTAGCATCACCTAGTGTAGGTAGGTAGGTACTTCCATTTTGAAATTAGTTATTTATTCCTTCAGGGGTCTTTTAATTGTCATTTTTATAAATTAACAGATATTAGTAAATAATATTACATTAATATAATTATGATAATAGTTTTACTGCTGGTTTTGCTAATCATACTTTGGGATATAGCAACAGGCCTTTTCTTAGTCTGCTATTTCAACTTTTTAGTGTGTATGCGTATAACATAGGTTGATGTCTGCTCTAGTTGTTCAAACTTTCACTGAGGGTTACGGCGCAGAGGTCGATCCAAAAAAGATGGATATTTCATCCATCTTCTTTTGGATCGACCTCACGCGTGGAAGAGCTGTCAGGTATGTTCCAGACCTGACAGCTCTTCTTCTACAACCTCCAAAGGACGTTCGGAGGTTGTTGGTGGCCAAGGTCGGTCTGGGTTGGGACGATTCGAATCCGACATACCCAACCCATTGTTTGCTCCGCTGCGATTAGGTAGGTACCACATGCATAAAAGGGGCAGGTAAATTATGATTATGAGCTTTGCAAATACGCAAAATAAATGGGTATCATAAACTATACAGTAACTTTAAAATTTTTGACTTTCAAATAAATCATAATTGCTAAACAAGTGTCTTTTTTGTTTCGTTTGAAAAAGTATGTGTAAAACAAAATTTCTAATGGGCAAGTTCGCGTCGATTGTGTACCTAATGGCCAGGCTGCGAACTTTGGATTACTCGATGATAAGATCAACTCCTTCACCACTAATGAATCTAAAAGTAAGTATTCTATTGACTTAGCGAATATAATGTGCGAATGTGTTACGTCAATGGTATTTAGGCAAATAGACTATTGCCGATTTATACTTCAGTTTAATAAAACTCATATTTCTTATTTACTCTGCGTTTTATACGGTCGACACAGTTTCGAAGACTATGCTAATAGAATTGCAAGAGTCATGCATAATGTATATTTTCATATTTAGCTATTAAATTTTTTATTAACATTTCTTTAAGTAATAATACAGTTACAAAATGTCTACATTTTTCATTCGCTTGTTAGTATCACACGTAAGTCATAAGTTACCAAATTTAGTTAGTATGTATTATGTAATGGATATAAAATGAGTAGCCAATTTAATTGTTACAAAGGTACTTTTGCTAACTCACCCAGTTAAGCAAAAGTAGAGAAAATAGGTATACCTACCTCTGATTAATTATAACTGGAGTCGAAAACCATGAATTGGATAAGTTTGAGATTTAGTTACTTAGGTACCTATGTCAATTGATATTTTAGTTATAGGCATTGCTACATGGGAAGGTGGTGCGATCAACGAATCCAATGTTGTATAGGTACCTACTTAATGTGACATTCAGTCTTCACAAAGAGAAGAAATTGCAGAATGATTATAAATTTTATTAAAGTTATTATTATTTAAGTAGGTACGTATATTTATCCATAATTTAACATGAGAAATACCTAAGTACCTACTTATTTCTCGAAAACTTAGATTGCTATGTTGGTAGGTAGTTAATTTACATTTAATAGGTATCTTAGTACCTAATCAGTAGGTATACCTACTTAGTTATTTGAATATTGTACCTAATTCAGATAAAAGGAATTAGGTAACCTTGGATTGAAAACTTAAAAGCAACAAGTTAATATAGGTACCTACTCGATAAATATTTGGTTTGACGTAAATCACCTGATACCTATACCTATATCTACTTACTGGGGTCAAGATATTCAAGGTAAAAGGTCTCAAAAACAGGTTTTAGATAATTTTCTTGTTTCCTTTGCTCTAAATGACATTTGGAGTTGTTAAACAAGTTGTACAGCCTCGATGTGTACAGCATAACATTCTTTACAAATTTGGCACTAGGCAATATTTGACACGATGAAGTGCCCAGTATTTTTGAATAGGTATTTGTATTAGGTCAAGGTACTTATAATATACCTACCTAACTTACCCTACGTTTACATGGAGCCGCGTTTTGCCGGATCGTACCTATTTTCATCGGATCGGTTTTTTGCAGGCTTCGGTTTAGTGGCAATATTATTAAGTTTCAATGAATGAGTTCACATAGTCACACATGCATTCGGTTTCAAGACATGGCAAAAAAACCGAATCTTGCTGAAGTTGACTGTTTCCAGATCCGATAAAAATCGAATCGTGTGAACGTAGGGTAACCTATTATTAGATATTTTATGCAATTAGGTAGGTAGGTACCTACCTAGCTAGCTAGTAGGTAACTAAGTACGTGCCTCCATATAATATTTATTAAGTAGTCAAATAAGTAGGTAGGTACATAATCTTTCGAGACAAATAAAGCAATAAATAGCAAGATGCATTTATATTAACCAGAAGTACCTAGTACCTAATTAAGTAAAAATACAATAGAGCAAGAGCCCATGAACGCCAGACCTTCGTTATTTTATAAAAGCTGAAAGTTTGTCAGCGCATGCTCCCAATACAGCTAAGAACGATGGCCCATTATGAAGTTCGGGTCATGGTGGCTTTGGCAGATACACGGTATTAAAGGGTAGCTGTAGGAGCGAGCGCAGGGCAGTGGGTGTGAGTGACATGGCGAATCAGGTCTACTGCGATCCTTCACAGCCCATGTATTGGAATTACACAATTGGAATTATAATTCCATTTATATAATGCCAATACATGCGCAGTGAGGGATCGTAATAAACCTAAAATTGTAATTAGAATTCCAATTTTATAACTCCATAATATGCGCAGTGAGGGGTCGTAATAGACCTGACTTGCCGTCTCACTCGCACCCACTGCCTTGCGCTTGCTACACTTTAGTACCGTTTATCTGCCAAAGCCACCATGACCCGAACTTCATAATGGGCCATCGTTCTTACCTGTATTGGGAGCATGCGCTGACAAACTTTCAGCTTTTATAAAATAACGAAGGTCTGGCGTTCATGGGCTCTTGGTCCACAAAGAATAGCTGTCGCCAAAAAATACACTCACACAGACTTATAGGACGTCTTATTGGTTGCATACATTTTACCTTAAAATATAAGAAGAGCAGAACTACACACCTTTTTTACTGAAAATGAATTTAAACCAGGTTATAACAAGGTATAAACTTCAATGATGTTTACAGAGTACCATCAAATCTGCCCCCATTTTAACGTAATATACAACAAAATTATGTTTAAGCCATGAAGCTATAGATAAACATGGAGGCCAAACCGGGAAGAACAGCTTGATCCAAATACCTACATGTCTCTATCTTACTCTCTGTGGGCCGACTTCTCTTTCGTGTATTTGTACAATGTTGCTATCTTCTTATTAGTATCTCCTAGTAAATTATAGAAATAGACCATACTAACCAAAAATGCAAGTAAAATGATTTATAAATAACTCTATAGTTCGACTACGATTATTAATGTGGAAATTGAAAATTTTTATGCCTTTTATTATGTATGATTGGGTTGTTGAATCAGGAAATCAGTGAATTAAATTCCCATTGTCTATGGATTCAGTACGTAATGTGGCAACATTAGTACTACATGTCAACCATCAATAAACAATATGGCGGTTGTTTATTATTGTTTTGGTTTTTAACATATTTAAAGTTAATTATAAGTATAAACTCAAAAAATGGTGCAAAATTGTATAGTGCGTGGTTGCGGTAGTACGTGGCGTCAAGGATGTGATATAAAATTCCACGCGTAAGTGTTTAAACTTGTTAAAATGGTGATTTCTTGCTTAGAAGGTTATCATACTTAGAAAGAGAAGTCGGCCCACAGAGAGCAAGATAGTAAATACAGACTGAGCATCAAGTAGGTATTGGAAGTGAGGCCTCCATGTTTATCTATAGCTTCATGGTTTAAGCCACGTTGGAATAGAGCACAAATTTATTTATCACAAATACCCCATCTAGCGGTCAATAGCAAAATCAATGTACATTATAGTTTTGCTATACAATAATAGATGTCTAAAATTATTGTATGGTATTGCAAATCAGTCCTTAAATATAACAATGGTAAGGATGAAATTAATTTAACTCCAAATACGGACAACACTAGAATCGACCCCCATGGTGTCGATTCTGTTGTACATTTTCACAAACTTAACTAAAATGGTAATTTTGACAGCTCTAAGTAGAGTACCCCATATAGTATAATCGAAAATGAATCTAATCGATTTTCGATTATCATTCCCGTAGAATATGGAATCGATAGTTACAAAAACATAAAAGAATTTATTTTTTTATTATTTTAGGTAACTTATTTCAGGATGATAAAAGATAAGTTTTATGGTACAGTAATTATGTTTTGCATTATACTTAGCTAATTATATTACAAAAAATTGTAGTAGATAAGTACCTACTTAAAAATTTCAATAAATTAATTTAAGTTCGATTCATTCGATTCCTTTGTGTCATAGTCAATTGTGCTGAATTCTTGCAAGACGCTTCACTACGAAAAGTGGGCGGTACTTGTCCATGTGCTAGGATAATTTTAGAGGTATTATTTTATATATAAAAATACAATACTTCATAGACGTGAACTGTCAACATTATCATTTAGCATCCTGAATTGGACAGAGTATAGAAACTTCTAGAATATTGAAGTAAATATTCCGTGAAAACTTATAGGAAAAGGAACCTTAAAATCAATCGCATAAACTTATTTTTTGATTAGAAGAAAGTATTTCTTCAAATTTTAGCCGGCTTCATGCACATACACAAGTGTATTATGTGTGAGGTAAATGCAATTACACTTATAATAGGTTTTTGGCGACACAAACGCCCCCATACGATTTCTAGTCCTAAGGATTTTTCTTTGTTCTGTGATATTAACCATATATCTACCTACGCAGCTCATTACATAAAAACATTACCTAGGGGAGAGGGCAATTTTTCTTTATGGCGACGACGTGCGTGATACGACGATGAACCAATAAAGCTTCCGTTTAAGGTAAGTGCTATATAGATTAAATTTCTTTCTAGGGAATACCAGATTCCCTGTAGCTACGACATGGCTGATGCGAGAGAAACCGTGCGGTTTCATTCGGTTCAGGTCTGACATACCTACCTTACCTACTACACCGTGGGTGTGGTAAAACCGCTCAGTAAAACTGATTTTACTCATCCTACCCCCGTTTATGCTCGGACCCTCGGATTCTCGGAGAACCAGCCCTAACAAACACAAAACCATCATCAAACATCTAGGTACAACAAAAAATCTGTGTGCCTAAGTGGTGGCAGGGGCCACTAGGCGAGAGACCAATCTTCACTGTATCAACTACCATCGCTGCGTGGTATCGAGATAAAAAGTAGCTTATGTTAGGTTAGGTTAGGTTAGGTTAGGTTAGACTAAAACCACACATGGTCTCAGGTCTAAATTAGCGGGGTGTAAGGTAACCTAATCTACTATGCGATTCAAGTGAGAAGATAATCGCGTTCGCGGCAACTTCATTCCATACTCATCAAAATTGTACAGCTAGCAACAAAATTTTCACGGCGCGTCGGATAGGTTCATACGTGTACCTAGGTAATGGTAACAACGACTTAATTTTTCTTTTCTTTTCTTAAATACATAACATGTCATATTTTCTTAGTAATAGTTTATAATAATAGTTCATAATTATATAATATAATAGTATAATATAATAGTATAATATACTAATATACCTAAAATAATAATATAATAGTGTGTCATCAAAAATTATTGCCATTCATCACACGCCATATTTGTAAGTGTGGCCAGTTTAAAAAAAAAATTGTTTATCGATTTGGGGAGCCAATCTCCCAAATTTTCATTGATTTAGATTAGAACATTATTTACTAACTACGGCAAAGCTAAAGGAGGGTTATGATTTTGACAAGCAAATGTATGTTCATGTGTGCCGTCGTAACTCGTCAACTACCTACTTATGAGAATGTTATTGGATAAATGAGGTATAAGCCGCGCGCGATGAAAATGTGAAGGAACCTTGTCAAAGTAAATCGAAAATGACAGTCAAGTAGCGTTAGCGTGTTAATACCGACTTTGTTCTTGATTGAAATATCTATCAAATGCCAGAACTATTTCGCGAGATTGACTACTCAAGATTTTACCCCTTTTTCCACTCATTATTAATCTTTAATCTATATAAATAAAAATTAATTGCAATTCTGTTAGTATCGCAAAAACTCGAGAACGGTTGAACTGTTCTTACCTGTCAGACATTTGATGTTCGTCCATGGTTCGTCCTATCACTCTCGTCGTCGTCGTTTCGGTATTTTTGGCACGATTACATGTAGATCCATGTAGATCAGATAAGAAAAGGCGGTATATTAAAGATAGCTGTTGCCCGCGGCTCCGCCCGCGTGGACGTCGATTTTCGCGTTTTATTGCCGGTTCTAATCAGCCGATTGTGATCAAATATGCGTAAAATTTTGAGTCTAACCAAGACCTTTCTAATAAAAAAAACGCATCAAAACCCGTTCAGTTCTTTTTACGTCCATCGATAGCGATAAAAAATACCAAACGGATTTTGATGCGGTTTTTTTAAAAAGGTCTTGCTTAGACTAAAAATTTACCGTATGTTTGGTTATAATTGGTTAAGTAGAACCGGAGATATGACCAAAATGACCTAAAAACGAAACGTGGGCGAAGCCACGGGTTTCAGCTTGAATAAAAAGTAGCCTATATGTTGCCCAAAAGATCGCGCGCGGATTATACCTATCTACCATTAGAAGCGTTTTTATCCGCTGGTTATAGGCTATATGGGGTGTCATTGAAGCTAATGTGATGCCCTCTAGTGGTCATAAAGTAATGTGTTAAAAATCGTCTTGATCGTTCACTGGTTTGGTTTTTAGTTAAATTTCGTGTCACTCAATCTAATGTAGTACCCGCTAGTTTTTCATACAGAGTGAATTTTTCAAAAGGGCTTGGATGGCCATATCCGAAACTATAAGGAATAGCGAAAAATGCTCAAAGGAGTCACGAGCCCGATTTTGATGAAACTTAAAACCTCATCATTAGATTTTTGAAAAACCAATAATCCTAGCTAGGAATCGAACCTGTTGATTTTGAGAAAAAATCACACCCTATATTATTACACCATATGATAGTGTTGCTATTAAGGATCTTATTCTGGGAAGTAATGACATACGGCAAACTAAACTAAACTTCTTTCCTATTAGTGGTTTCCTATAGGGCTGGGAGTGGGGGGGGAAGGAGGGGGAGGGGTGTAGAACCCTCCCTGTGAAGGAAAAAGCGCGGACGCCCCCCCTTTTTTATATTCTAGATTTCTTGGTGGTTTGAAAAAAAAAATAACCACGAACCTAACCTAATCTTTCCGAGTCGGGGTGTTAAAAATATATTTTATACCTACTGCCATAAATATTAGTATGGCAACCGAAACCGACGGCTTAACGTGCTCTTTGAGGCATGAAAGTACCCAGACCAATGCAAAGAATCGAATCGAACCCGCGGCCCTTACGTACCAGTCACGTTTATTACTGTCACGCCACAGAGGCTGTCACAAAAATACATAATTATATAAAACATTTAATTAACAACTTAAAACAAAAATCGCATTATAGATTACCTTATACATAATAGCTATGCGATTTTTAGGGAAATTTTGTAGTAGCTAGTATCATTATTTACGCACACAGATAAATTAATGCATCGTTTAAAACACCGGCCGCACGCACACAACATGTTTGCAAAAGTTGACTTTATTTTTTATCTGTTGGTAGTAGGGCGACGCTCCATCTAGACACCATAGATAATATAAATATACGGGTATAGATAAGTCACTTCCAAAATTCTCGTAAAGTTTGCAGTTTGGCCCGGCAACAGATGGCGTTAGTTTCTTTGACTATATTGTGTCTATATATAGCTATATACAGGGTCTCCCGTAATGAATGGATAAACCGTAAACTGGAGTTGCTCCGGATGTGAGGCTATAAGAAAATCATATCATTTTGCTAGGGTTGTCAACCATATGGTAATGGCATAGACTTTATACTTTTTTAGTAATTTCTCTACTTTTTTTATTAATTCCGTAGCCATTTCTTCAAATTTAAGTATTTTCGTGAAATTTTTTTTGTATTATACTCTTGAAGACGTGTATCATTCACTTTTAATATGATTTTAGGTGTTCTTAACGTTAAACGTTTATAAAATGGTCATTTTAAGAGAATTTTTTAATTTTCTTTTCTTAACATCAACTTTTGATCATCTACTGTGAAAAAAAAAAGTACGGCGCTATAGCTGCCCATGATCTTAATAAATTGTCTAGTATGTGTAGTTTCTAAAAAGGTATAACAATGTGTACTTTTAAAGCAACATTATGTTACTAGGAGCAAGAACGTTTATCAAGGTCAAAATTTAGATTTTTCAAGTAATGTTAAAAATAGTTGTAAAACTCGTCAGACGAAGTACTAGCAATAGTCGAAGAGGACCCTGGTACGTCCATAAGTGCTATTTCACGGCACACAGGTATACCTAAAACATCTGTACACAGAATTTTAAAGAGGCACGAATTGTATCCCTATCATTACCAAGGGCCGGCTATAGTAAATCTACATTCTCTGAACCTTTTTCCCAACTCAGTTGAGGTCGGCTTTCCAGTCTAACTGTGATGCGGCTGAACCTCGATATTTTCCGTGGAGCGACTGCCATCTGACCTCCACAACCAATGGTCATTATGACCAATGGCGATATCGAAGTTCCAAGTTAGACTGGTTGGACTTTTGTGGGCTCCAACTACCAGTAACGACTGCCATAGATGTTTGTATGGCAACCGGGACCGACGGCTATAGTAAATGCGGATATGTATTTAGACTATTTAAGAAACACATTGCCTGGATTGCGAGAAAACGTTCCACAAGAGATACGAAACCAAATGTGGCTACAAAATGATGGATGTCCAGCTCATTACGCTGTTCGTTTCAGACAGCATTTAAACGATACGTATCCTGATAGATGGATAGGACGGCTGGGCCCAATTTTATGGCCTCCACGCTCGCCAGACCTAAACCCTTTGGATTTTTTTACTGGGGCTGTATTAAGGAGAAGATTTACAGCGAAGCAATAAGTTCTGTGGAAGAATTGCGTACGCGCATTCAAGTAGCAGCTCGTAAAATTGAAGAAGCTGGCTATGCGCGTCGGATTAAAAGATCTTTTATTAGGCGTTGCCGAGCATGCATTGCTGCCGGCGGAAGACATTTTGAACATTTAGTTGAAGTTTTTCATTAAATTCTTTTTTTTAAACAACTTGGTTTCATTCTGAATATCCTAGTTAGTGGCCTGTTAGTTTTTTTGTAAAGTATCTTGATAGAATAAAATCATTAAGATGAGTTTTACAACTATTTTTAACATTACTTGAAAAATCTAAATTTTGACCTTGATAAACGTTCTTGCTCCTAGTAACATAATGTTGCTTTAAAAGTACACATTGTTATACCTTTTTATAAACTATACATACTAGATAATTTATTAAGATCATGGGCAGCTATAGCGCCGTACTTTTTTTTTTCACAGTAGATGATCAAAAGTTGATGTTAAGAAAAAAAAATTAAAAAATTCTCTTAAAATGACTATTTTATTAACGTTTAGCGTTAAGGACACCTAAAATCATATTAAAAGTGAATGATACCCGTCTTTAAGAGTATAATACAAAAGAAATTTCACGAAAATACTTAAATTTGAAGAAATGGCTACGGAATTAATAAAAAAAGTAGAGAAATTACTAAAAAAGTATAAAAGTCTATGCCATTACCATATGGTTGACAACCCTAGCAAAATGATATGATTTTCTTATAGCCTCACATCCGGAGCAACTCCAGTTTACGGTTTATCCATTCATTACGGGAGACCCTGTATATTATTAGTACCTATATTACCCAATAGGTGGCGTTTTCAAGCAAAAACAATTTTACTGGCTCGGTTCAAAACTAAGACATTTGAAAAAATCCCTCTTTAAAATATCTTCAATCTGAAATTAGGGTTCAAGTCCAAGATATTTTAAAGAATGATTTTTATTCAATATGATGTCTTAGTTTTGAACCGAGCCTATTAGATATTTAAATTTATGGTATTTTATACATACATTTTCTATTCAAACTAGGCACAAAAAACAGACAATGATCATTTTTATGCATAAAACATATAGTAAGACGCACAACAAAATAAAACAACATTTACAAAAGATGAAAACATATTTTTATTCCTGCAACTTTACATTGTGTTACAAATATTAGCAGTCTATAATATAAAAATCGAAAAATGTATTGGTAAGCGCATAACTCAACAACGCTTAGATCAATTTGGCCAATTTTTTTTTTTATGTTTGTTGAAGTCCAAGGATGGTTTTTACAGCGAGAAAAAACCTAATAATTGCCGGGAAAACAAAGTTTTGCATGCGAGCAAATGACAAATTTCCCTTTTGCTTTTGAGCCTACCAGAAATACGGTATAAGCCAAATACATACCTTTAATTTAGTAAGGGCCATTTTATATGCGGTTGCCCAAGTTGTGGGTCGGATCCGGCAGCTGGGTCTCGAGGTGGCTCTGCATAAAACCGAGGCTCTGTTCTTCCATGGGCCTCGGAGCGTGCCACCGGCGGGATCCAGCATCGATGTGGGAGGCATATCCATCGGCATTGAGCCCCAGATGAAATATTTGGGGCTCGTGCTCGACGGCCGATGGGACTTCGGGGTGCATCTCCGAAGGCTGGCCTCCAAATTGAAGGGCACGGCTAACGCTCTGGCGAGGTTGTTGCCCAACATGAGGGGGCCGGATGACTCCTGCAGGAGGCTCTACGCGGGGATCGTGCGGTCCATGGCCCTGTACGGGTGCCCGATCTGGGCGGAGGCCCTGATTAGCCGTAACTGGCGCACGCTGCGAGCGCCACAGCGCGTTATGGCTGTCAGGGTCATTAGGGGGTACCGCACGATCTCCTTCGATGCGGCGAGTCTCCTTGCCGGGACTCCACCGTGGGACCTGGAGGCGAGAGCCCTTTCGCGCCTATATTGGTGGCGAAAGGAGGCGCAGGAGTGGGGACTGGACCCGGAGCCTCGAGTAATCGAGGCCGTCCACGCCCAGCTCCGCCGGGATACCGTGGTGGAGTGGAAGGACCGACTTGGGCAACCAAGCGCGGGGCACGCCGTTGTAGCGGCGGTAAGACCCGTCATGGAGGACTGGCTGGAGAGGCCTCACGGGGGCCTCTCGTACCGGCTGACGCAGGTGATCTCTGGTAAGGGGTGCTTCGGGGATCACTTGTGTCTGATTCGGAAGGAGTCAACGCCCGAGTGCCATCACTGCGATGCGGACGAGGACTCAGGGCTGCACACGCTGGTTGAGTGTCCGGCGTGGGAGGTGCCGCGACAGGCCCTCCTGGCAGCCCTCGGGGTGGGAGTCCTCACACTGCCGGTGCTGATCGCAGCGATGGTGCAGAGTGCGGACGCGTGGTCGGCCGCCGCCTCCTTCTGCGAGCAAGTCATGCTCGAGAAGGAGGCGGCGGAAAGGGTTCGGGAGAGGCTGCACAGAGCTCTCCCGAACGGCGGCGGGCGCGGACGCCTAAGGCGTCGGAGGTCTAACGACCTCCGTCCTCCATGAGCGCTGGCCTGGGGGTGACGGGTGGAGCCGCCTGTCACCCTAGCAGAAGCAGGCCGAGGCGGTGGCGCGCGAAAGCGCGCCCCCCCCCCCCCTATTCCGGGGGTATGACGGGAACCACGCGGTTCCTAAACCCGAGGGGGCCATCTCGAATCCGGAGATGGCCCGGGTCAAGCCGGGGTGCGAGGGAAATGCTCTTCGGGCCACCTTACACCCTGGCGTCAGAAGACCCTAGACGGCGTGCGGTTTTAGTCGGTAAGAGTCCGACATAACCTGCCCCGCTGGCCGCGGGGTGGGTATCCATGAGGATTTCCGCACGAAAAAAAAAAAAAAAAAAAAAAAAAAGGGCCATTTTATATGATATAAAATATTTTTAATCAATCAGTAAATTCATGCATTAGCATGCACTGAATGAAGAGAATTAATATTGTTGATTAACAAAGTTTTGTAGGAATTTTTAAATTGATTGTTTGCATGTTGGGTTTATATTCTGCACACCATTGCTTCATACTGGTTAAAACTTCTTGTTATTAGATTTTTTATTTTGAATTTTTGATTTAAATGTTGCCACATTTCTTGGTTCGATGTTGACTGCTGTTTATTGACATCTGAAAAGAAGAGTAATTTAAAGTTTAAGTATTTGGACTTAGCCCATGAGATTGTTGACATGGGGGATGGACTCAACTATTATTATTGTACCCATAGTCGTTGCGAAGAGCCTCGATCAACTTCTTAAGAGGCTCTTGTTAGGCAGCTGGCTCTAGGGCTTGCTACTACGCATGGCATAGATATTGAAGAAATTTCTCTCCCTGGAGCCCTAACCATCTCCAGCTTAGTCACCTAAGCCCAATGTCAGTGGGCTACTATTTTTTATATTTTCAAATGTTTATTTTTATAATTAATATTTAGAAATATAATTTGTAAGTTATTTTATGTGAATAAATGGATAATAAAAACAATTTTATAATCATGCTTCGCAGCCATATAAGAGGACAGGTCTAATGATGTTTTTATAGACCTGCCCCTTCAACTTTACTGGCATTATGGCACATTAATGGCCATATCTGAAATAAGAAAAGCAATTGGGTACTAACTGCTGGCTGACTCTTTTTGTAAATATTTTACTAATTCTTGGCCAAGGTTTGTGATTTGAATGTAAATATATAATGTATGTGGGAGGGATGCCGTACACTAGGTGTCAAAAGTGCATGGACAGGTCTGCAACAAATGTTGAATTTTTCATGTTGATTGAATTTTTCATTAAAATCCATAACTCTTTTTATACAAAGGTTTTTCAACAAATACTGTAAAACTATAACAGCTGGTATTTAAGAAAACTTCAAATGTTTGTTGGGGAACTTCAAACAATGCAATTTTGACGCCCAGCATACAACAGCAATCAACGGCTTCAATAAGCATAATATTCAGGCCCATTGCAAGTAAGAGAGGTTGTGTCTGGAATAGGATTTTTATAATTTTATTTCTAAGCAATCTATATATCTACTTTTATTTTTCTTAGCCTTAGTTGCACCATACTAACTGTTAAAGTAAGTAAGTTTACATCAAATTTAACATTAACAGTAACTCAGTAACTGACGGTTTGCTGCAAAATGTGTTGCACCAGTGTATTCAGTAGATTGGTTAAATTTATAGTTAGAATTTAACATTAACAACATTAATATTGTTCACACAACACTCACGCACACACATGAAAAACAAAATACAACAAAAGTATCAACAACATTAACAGGCCAGACGTGGCCGGTTACAGGTACCGTCAAGTTTTGACATAATTGTAACTATTGTCAAATGGTGTAACATATTTTTATACCTAACGGGCACATTAGTTGTGCTGTTAATGTTAAAGTAAGGTGGTGCAACCTAGTCTAAGTTGCAGTAACCCTTACCTTTTATAATATTCAGTGTAGGGATTGCATTCCGTGTCAATTTGTTTCCCACAATAAATTCAGTTTCAAAATGTCTATTGCATAGACGAAGTGCATTTTAAATGTATTCATCATGTAATTGAGTTTGGCAATATCCAAAACTTCTCTCCATGCATTAAATCTTTCAAATTGTTTCTAATTCTTGGGCTTTGGAAAGCGATGCAGCGGACCTGAAATAGGTTTTTTTTTTGTTAGTATCTATTATTTCGCTCCTTCACTGCGGTTTATCGTGGCATAATTAATCTACGTATGAACTCCATAAAACAAGTTACCGGTAATAAAACATACTTTATTGTGTTGTGCTAGCACCTCTGCCTACCCCTTCGGGGATATAGGCGTGAGTTTATGTTTATGTTTATTGTTTCAAAGTGTTACTAAAGAACATCCAATAAGCCAAATTTTGTGGATACTAGAACTAGGTACTTCTTCTAGCTAATAATATAAAAAGTTACACTCACCATCAACTACACACCCAAAATAACATTTAGAACGATAATTCGTAGGAATTTTGTCCATCGTTGCCCAGTCGTTCGTAAGTCCAAAAAACAAAATCAGTGTCGCAGGTGTAGAATCGAAGTCGGAATCCGGGGTACGTAGCCAAGTTAACAATAATATGAGCGCCAAGGAGAAGTCCAGGAAACAGCAAAGGTCGTTATAAGAAAAGAAAACTTAGAAAACTCACTTTAGCGAACTTTGAAAATTTTAAACACAACGCCGAGAAAGTTCAAAGATGTCAATGTGATGTGTGCAGTGTGGCCGTTGACAAAATTAATGACGAATTTAATTTACAATATTTTCAAAAATAGAGTAAAATTTTTAGTAATAATTTTGCCAAAATACAATGTTTATTTCGCGATATTTTTTTACGTGTTAAATTATTTTTTTGTCGTAATAATTAGTAAAACTTTTGCTTAAAACATGAAATGATGCTTTTGTAGTGACATCTAGTGTGCCTAGCAGGAGACGTGTGAGTTTTGTTTACTTGGCCGCCCGAGAGATGGCACTAGTTTCCATACAAATCTATGTTTTCGAGGATTGTATGAAGCTGTCACCCCCCTGCTAGACACTGCTAGGTATATAATCAAAGGGTTTCAAGATGGCCCCCTTACTGGGGCGAGCATCGATTCATCTCCTTGACGGTGGGGTGTAGGGAGACAGGCGGTCGTCCTGTCACGGCTGTAACATAAACGTCCGCGCGCCGACAATCAGCCCGCCTCCCGCCTGCTCTCCACTGTGTCCTCTGCTAGTCAGAGGGACACGTGGAGGGCCTCGGAACAGCCCTCTAGAGGGCCACTCCTACCCCGACTGGATTTGCCGCAGGCAGCAGCGTCTTCCGCAGTAGTAACCTGGCAAGTAGGTACCTATCACACCAAAAACATAGGTACCTGTTAAAAAGGGGGCTATTCCTATCGGCTAAAGGTTCGCCTAAATAAGGATTGAAATCCAATCCAATGCCAAGTTTAAATGCACTTTAAAATCGATCATAATAATCTTAATTTCTACTAAATTTCAACTTAAATTAACCTGCTATAATTTAATTATACAATAATTAATTAAGTGTTACGTACAGCACGAAAACCTGCCAAGTTCTAGTAGAATGGGTATGAAGAGGAGGGGGGAGACGCTCCTCTTCGTATTCTCATTGTATGACTGGTTCATAAATATTTTACAAAAAATTCGGGGTATTAGATTGAATCAGTGCCAAAATTAGTTAGGTATATTTACAGGGTCATATTTCAGGATCTACTGAAGCTATATCTATAAAATTTGGCATAGGTACCTACTGCTTTAGTACTAGTATATAATTACGTAGGTACAGTTCAAGTACTGTTGCAAGTACATTCTCTGTACTTGCAACAGGCACTGAGCTATCTGAGCTACTTCTCAGACATTTTTTTATTTATTTATAGAATTGCCAACTAGGGCGTCGTCGACATAAAACCTATTTTCCGTAGTCCGGTGAACCCACAGACATTTCATATGTCTGTGGGTGAACCGGACCACGGAAAATTCAATTTTCTCCATGGTCCGGCCAACCGTACCATGGAAAAAAAGAGCTTTCCGTGGTCCGGTTCACCGGACAAACAAACCGTACCACGGGCAAAAAGGGCTACAGGGGGGTCAAAAGTGAGTCGAAACAGTTCGTGTAAATAGTGTACGGTCTGTTGCTGGAACTTGTCCTGCGCACGGCCGTACGCTTAGATTACTTAATCTTACAATGTGCTAACCTACGGCTAACCTACATAATTAATTTAGTAGAATTGCGGTTCGTTGCCATACGGTTGCCATTAGGTACCATAGAATACAGTATAGTACGATTTTTTTTTCTCCTACTTTGGCAAATATTGTATGAATGCCAGTGTCAAGTAAATTGATAAATCAAGTTTAAATAAATTACGAATGCAATAAGTTGCAGCGTTTTCGTCATTTAGTCATAGCCAAGGTCAGTCAATAGTCAAATCAGTCAGTAATGTCATAGTCTTACCCAAGGATATTATAACCAAAATGGATATTGCAAGGAAAAACATTGCAGTGTCTCCACCTAGTTAGTGGGATTGTATGCCTTTCTTTGCGATGACCATGTTTAAATTACAAGGTTGGGATATATAATGTAGTTTACGTCTATGCTAATGAAAATAAATGGTATCTACGTTTCCATATATTATTTACTAATATTATAAAGAGAGGCCAAATTTATTGAAAAGGTTATTTTACTATATTTAAAAGGTACAATTATGGATATTGGCTGCTGTACTTAACATGAAAACAGTAATTTTGTAACTTATTTATTACTTAATTTTGAGACTTATCTATGTAAGCATGTACCTAATAACAAAATAAATTATTGACATTAACATTATAACATAACATACCTAAACTCACGCCTATATCCCCGAAGGGGTAGGCAGAGGTGCTAGCACCCACATTTCGCCAGTTTATTGACATTAAATGAAGCATTATATATTTATTTATTTCATACATACGGTGTCATTACAGGTAAACCCAATGCGACAGAGTAGCTACAAAAGGGTGTTTCCTAGTGGCCAAACTAGATTGCCAAACTGATTTGGCCACGAGGAATGATTATATCCTTGTAGCCAAACTACTTGTCATTAAACTTTTGAGTCAACCTGTATACAGCAAGTTTATACTACCGTGGTCTAAGTATGTGCAGTCGTGAACAAATAAAAAAGTGTAGTAGCTTTTTAGAAACAATAACTTAATACCTACTTGGGTAGGTATAAGTTATGTCTAAAAAGCAATATTTATATTATTATTATTATTTATATTTATATTTTTAACTATCAGTTTGTCTCGTCGGGGGACCGCTCTTATACCTAAACAAATTGAGCATCTCAAGGAAAATATTCAACGAGTACGCGCAAAACATCTACAGTTAGAATATTGCGAGACAGATTATGATTTTAGTCGGCATTGTATCATTATCTAATATTAGTGTAAAATGTAGTTATTACCTATGTGTAAAAATGGTGGATTTTTAAATATTAACATCTGCGGCGTGCACGAGTTCGGGAAAGTGGTAGGTAGTGAATATTTTGTGCTTTTCAACGTTGATTCCAAAACTAAAAAACTAACTAACTAAATGACGAAAACGCTGCAACTTATTGCATTTGTAATTAATTCTAACTTGATTTATCAATTTACTTGACACTGGCATTCATACAATATTTGCCAAAGTAGGAGAAAAAAAAAATTATTTAATAATTTTTATAAAATAAAGGTAGGTAGGTATTCTCTTCGTTGATTTATTTTTGAATTGAACGTTTGAACGTCGTTCCTTCAGTTAATCACTTTATAAGTTTATATATACAGTTTATACATTAGAGTTATATAGGTAGTTTATAAAGTCTGTTTAATTAAATGCAATTTATTATTTGCGTTGTATAATAAAATTTTATTGACATCATTTTATTCTACTTCTCTTAGAATTTCGGTAGTTCTCTCTCATTTTCTTATTATTATAATTACTATTATACTTAGTCCTCAATAATATTTTATGATTCCGCACAATAGTAAAATGTTCGCGTTCTTATTATTCCTTACTTACACAACAATGACATTTGGAGACGAAAGTGTGAAATATGCTGCTATTGTATTCCGACATGGCGATAGGACTCCAGTAAATCCATATCCTACGGATCCTTGGAAGAACCAGTCTTTCTGGCCAGTAAAATTTGGAGAACTTACTAATGTTGGAAAAATGCAACATTACACATTCGGAAAGTGGCTGAGGCAAAGATATTCGGTAAGATGATACTGTGTGCATAGCATTATGCACTGCTTGATTTTGTAATCTAATACCACACATGGACTAGGTACATGTACCTGTTCGTAGTTTATTTCAATTAAAATTATTGACTGTTGCCTACAGCTCCACTCCGCCTACATAAGATTTTGATTATTCTTTTGATTCATGATGATCTGATATAAAAGGAACCTGTTTCCAAAATCCAAAATATCTTGTCTGCTATCCTGTAATCTATCTTTGTGCTAAATTTTATTCAGACTCATTCAGCTGTTTTTAAAAGAAAGAATAACAAACATCCCACGACCTAACCATAAATCTTCACAAGGTGCACATGTTTTCATATCAAGGCAGTTCAACCTTTATACTTCTCTCTTTGTGAGAGCATAAAGCTCTTGCATACCAACCATACAGCACTTCAGAGCTTATTGTCCTCTTTCTTACTCATAATTTCCATGATTTGATTGTAGTGCCTCATTTAACCTCATTTGTTAATCTGCATGTGTACCATCTTGCAGTTCAAGGCCTCTAGACAAAGTCACATTCTACCAGTTGAATCGCTTCAAAGCGAATTATCAAAATCCAAAATATATGAGAGTGGCATTGTTTGTCATGTTGACAAACAATGCTTAACAAAATCAGACCTAATGCATTTTGAATTATTGAAAATTTGTTTCAAAGCGATTCCATTGGTAGAATGTGCCCTTGTCTTAACACCTAGGTAAACTTGGGCTATAAAGATCTCTCTGAGGTCTTATACACCCTTTATTATATCAAGTCAACATGATAATATGGGTGTTGAAAACCCTTAGTAGTCAACTAAGTTACTTTATTAATTACCTAATTAGGTACTTAGTTTCTTCAACAGTTATTTTATCAAAACTTTTCATTGCAGCACCTGTTATCAAAAGACTTTGACCCATCTCAGATTTATATTAGATCTACTGATGTAGACCGCACACTCATGTCTGCACAGGCAAACTTAGCTGGTGAGTACACAATGAATCTATGAAAGTAAAAAAAAAATATTGGCACTATTTTTGACCAACTAAATTTTTATAATCACTATCTTTACCCATATATTTTTTGCAATAGCACTATTTGAGGAAGATGTCCGTCAGATGGTAAACATCCTGCCGAGATGCACTTTGCCCCCTTGGCTACATTGTTTTTCACACATTTCTATTTTTCTTACCCTTGCGGCCTTGGTGGAAATATTATAATCGAAAATAAAATATATCTATACTAATATTATAAAGAGGAAAGATTTGTTTTTTTGTTTTTTTGTTTGTTTGTTTGTTTGTAACGAATAGGCTCCGAAACTACTGAACCGATTTCAATAATTCTTTCACCAATAGAAAGCTACATAATCTGTGAGTAACATAGGCTATAATTTATCTCCAAAAAAATTAGGGATCCTTACTAAAAGTTCAATAATGTAACCCAAGGTGTAAAAAAATGACCTAAACAAATTACTTACATCGCGTGCGCTGCGAAAACTATTGAAGATAGAACAAAATAATGTATTGTGGAAATGTATAACTTAAAAAGGTCTACATAAAAGTCCGCGATACCATATGTCTACCTAATAAGGGTAGCCCACAGCAATCATTTTTATCTTTACAAATTACAAAAAAATCATGTGTCATTTTCGAAGCTAATTTTAACAATACAGTATTATTTCTTATCCAATTAAATACGTTAGATACGTTGTACGTTTAATGTAGATCAAAATTGCCATTCACACCAATGATATTATAAATATGTGTAAAAAGAGGCAGATATGTCATTAGAGCGCGCCTGGTGAAGACGCGAAAAAGTCCCAATTGGGACATTTTGTCTTTAGTACATGTCTTGCAAACGCCAAGTTGACACGCGTGTAATTTTGTAAAGCGCTTATTAAAATTGCAATAAAAATGCCATCGTGTGTTTTTAAAAAGTGTACAAATTACGACACTAAAATTAATAAAATACAAGGGATTTCCTATCACATGTAAGTACATACAATATTACCACGGAATAAAGAATACCTACTACAATGGAAGTGTGATACTACCTATTCATAAGGGAAACCGCTGTCGCCAAACTCACACATACAACCAGTTAATAATACATTGCACTACTAGTAAACAATTGTTTTGATTTGTCGCATATCTTCCATACCAAATTAGCCTAAATTATGCATACTGCAAAACGAAAATACCCCTTCCTAGTTCGTGTTAGAGATTTCTTTGCTATAGATAAAAAAAATATTTAGGGCGTTTCGTATTTTGAATCAAACAAACTTTGACTTAAGAAAAACTTCAGATAATCTCTCTCTCTCTCTATACTAAATGTCAGTATATTTTAAGAAAGTTATTTGAAACTTGAAACCCATAACATAAGGTTGGCATTGCCTTGAAGCATTATAAATATTGACCGCAACTAAGCCAGTGCGTGACAAAAAATAATGACAATATTGGTCAAATATCGATAGATTTTGAGTCTAAAATGTTAGAGGATTACAAATCGGCGTGTGTAATTTATGATCTACTAGCTATTGCCCGCGGCTTCGCCCGCGTGGAATTCGGTTTCTGTTCCCGCTTCCCATGTGAACCCATACTAAGGATAAATAAAAAATAAGCTATAGCATAACATATACTATTCTTTTATTTCTTCGAATAAACATTATTACAGAATGTCATCTTCTTGTTTATCTGCAGTAGGTTCATATTCGAAATCTTCACTGGATTAGGTACCTCTTCTTTTTTGATAGCGTTGAGTGACAACTATCTAAATAATCCTCTGAATTTGGTAGCTGAAACAATATAGTATTGTATCTTTAAGGATCGGTAGCGTTTTATCATCTGTACCATGGTAAGTGTTCCAATGAGCTATTTAAACTGTTTTCACCCTCTCACTTCCTGTCGTGAACAATACGCGCTGGACTTAGGTACCATCCACATACGGTGCAGTCCATACCACCGCGAACCAGGCGGTTCGGTGATTTCTTCCTTTGTCGTAGCTTGGTTCACGCTTAACTGAAAACTGGAAACGCGTGACTCCCATTCTAGAGACTTTGCCTCAGCTTGCTATCAGGCGAGGTGAAGTCATGTTGACGTGACCGACATAAAAAAAAAATACAAGTTGAAATGCGGACGTAAATCAGATCAATAAATTTTATACTTCGGGATATTATAGGTAAGTAGGCATGGACCTAGGAATAACTATGGACGGAGCCATGGGAACAAAAAAGTGACGCTGCATAGTCAGCCAACTTTCGTATACGTATACAGTCGCCACGCACACTCTCACATCATAGTCAGCCACTTCGCGGCAAACGTCGGCCGAATCGGTCGATCTGTCAGTTTAAGCGGGAAGAAAAAAAAATCAAATACAACATGTCTTGTGCAGTGAAATGGTGTAAAAACCGTAGTGACAGGAAGAAAATAAATCCAGGGATCACATTTCACAGGTTAATCAATATTTCAATCACTTAATGTTTATCTAATAATTATACATAAATGTTCATTCAATATTTCAAAACAAAATTCAATTGTTCGGTACAAAACCAGTGATCCCAACATAAAAGTGTGCAAATTTCCCCATATTTTGGGGAAATCTGTAAATTGTGTGACTTTATGATGAAATAGCATAAACTATTTATTAGTAGTGATAACCGTAGTGATTTAACTTCTTTTTTATAAATACATGGGATTAGGAATCGCAAAAATACAAATTGTAACTAATATGAATTTTTTAACTTTTTTTGTTAATTAGGTACCTAGTTTAATCGTGTGAATATTCCCCACGGTTACCATCCATGTAAGTTTTTTTTCTGTGTTTGTTTTATATACTTAATGAAAAAAATAATGTAAAAAATAACTAAAATATTATTTTCATTAATTTATGATAAAATAATATTTTTAATAATAATGCACGAATCACCTTTAATGATTGTTCATTTATATATTTTAAAATTTACCAAATAATTCTCCCTATTCCTCAACTAAAATAATAAAAAATGGGGAAATTTAGGTAAATCCTCGCATCCCTACAATTTACTCACACAATGATTGATGCCCGCCATTTTTTGACACAGACTAGTTACTCTAGGCACTCCGTCCATACTTTTCCTAAGTCTATGTACGTAGGTAGGTATCTAAACTGTGCTCAAAATATTATGCTCTATACACGCAGTACAGTTTTCTTGGGTGCCTTTGAGGATAGCACGGGGTGCTACAGCACTGGACGAGCTCAAATTCACCAATCATGGATTATTGCAAAACAATCCACTCGCGCCAGGACGTCGTTTGTCTCCCGAATTATATCTATCTAAGATTATGTTTCCTGAGGTAGGTATATCTTTGTATTACCATCCAAATAAATTATATCTTAATCAAGACTTTCAATTGTGTAAAAATTATTTAAAGATTGTTTGAGTTATTGAAATCGGACGTCAGAGGAGGGGATTGGGGAGATGGGGAGGGGGGTTGTGAGCTCTGGCTACCCTTCTTACCGGCGGGAACACAACACAATGTCTATTATGGCTGCAGTCTTCTGTACCCCCTGTCACCCTATCCCCTCTTTTCCGGGGTTCGGTAGGGACATCATGCTTTTTTTTAAACTACTTAGGTGGCAGACGAGCACACGGCCCACCTATGTGACCTATGCAGCTATGGACGTGCGCAACACCAGGGGCGTCACACTCGCGCTGCCGACCCTGCAAAATCTTTGCCCTTCTTGAATGACCCCATATTATAGCCGCCAGGGAAAACCACTGCAGGGAGATCGTTCTACAGCCTAAGCGTGCGCGGAATGATATTTCTTTCAAACCTTACAGTACGCACTGCAGGCGGATGCAACGTGTGGGAATGAATTCCCTGCCTGTGGCGAGCGGTGCGATGATAGAAAGTGGCTGTAGGCATCATAAATCAAACAATTCCCATCCCAGGGTCAACTGGGGAGCGCGGGATATGCTCTAAGTAATCTTACACCCCGGCAACTGAAGACTTGAGACGGCGGCGTGCGGTTTTTATCAGGTCTGAGTGAGACTTAACCGCTCCTGCTGGCTGACGGGGATGATATATGTATGAAGGAACTTCCGCACGAAAAAAGGAAATTCAACAGAATTCGAAATCCACGCGGGCGGAGCCGCGGGCAACAGCTAGTTTGAATATAGATTAAGACATATTTTTATATTACTAACTCAAAGAAAATTAGCCAAAAATGACCATTGAAAAGGAATCAATAACCAATGATATAAAAATAATAATGTTTAGAAATTCAAAATGTCAAAAGAAACATCTAAGGACGGAATATAAAATATATTATAGATACACTCACAAATGACGTGGCTTTCTATTGGTAAAAGTATTTTTAAAATCAGTTCAGTAGCTCCAGAGATTGGAGCCCCCTGCAACGTCACAAACTTTACCTTTTTATAATATTAGTATAGATGAATTCATATAATATGAGGTTGGAATATCTGAGTGTCTTTACTGTATGCTGACCCAATTTATTGCTGTTTCTAAACATTTAATAATGTTGTTTATATACCAAATAACATAAGTATAATAACTAATAGTTCGGAAAATGAGAGTATGCGATCCTGACACATGTCAATTTGTCATGACTAGTTATGTAAAATAAATAACTTGTACCTAGAACCGTTCTCTAAACATGCTCAACTTACAATAACATAATAATAATCACAGTCAGCAATTGTGACAATTTCATTTTAATTTTAATTTTATTCTAATTTGGCTATCTATCACTTGGAAACTTCGATATTGCCATTGGTCATAATGACCATTGGTTGTGGAGGTCAGATGGCAGTCGCTCCACGGAAAATATCGAAGTTCAGCCGCATCACAGTTAGACTGGATAGCCCACCCCAACCGAGTTGGGAAAAAGGTTCAGAGAATGATGAATGATGATGAATTAATTGTTAATAATTTTAGCCCAAAATTAATTTGTTAATTGGTACAGTTATTAAATTTTTAATGTTATCACTCGTTAATAAGGTCAATAAACGATATTTAAAAATTTGCCGTAAATTGTACACCAGTTCAAAGTTACATCGCCCGTTTGCTCACAACCTGTCAGGATCGCTTTCTTTCAACGATCATTTATTATAGCTGTTGCCCGCGGCTCCGCACGCATTGATTTCGAATTCCGTTTCAAATTCCTTTTTTCGTGCGGAAGTTCCTTCGGATATCATCCCCGTCAGCCATCAGGAGTGATTAAGTCTGGTTCGGACCTGTTAAAAACCGCACGCCGTCTCACGTCTGCATTTCTGTTTGCATTTATTTCGCCGCGCGTTATTTTTTCATATTGCGATAGCTCTTAAACTATTCATTGTAATTATATTTCTGCCTATAGTATAAATGGCAATTTTGATAAGTGTACAAGGTACAACTTATCTATCGTATTTAATTGGGTAAGGAATAACACTATATTGTTAAAAATAGCTTCGAAAATAACACATGCCTTTTTTTGTAATTTGTAAAGATAAAAATGCTTACTGTGGGCTATCCATATTAGATATAATAGACATTATGCTATCGCGGACTTTTATGTAGACCTTTTTAAGTTATACATTTCCACAGTACATAATTTTGTTCTATAATCAAAAGTTTTCGCAGCGCACGCGATGTAAGAAAGTGTTTTGGTAATTTTTCACACCTTGGGTTACATTACATTATTGGAGTTTTAGCATGGATCCCTATCTTTTGAAAATTTAATATAGCCTACGTTCACCGAAGATTGAGATTTTTTAATTGCTTGTAATACCATAATGTACTTTTTGGTAGGTTTGTACCCTCCCTATGGCAGTGCTGTATGGAACTCTGAGTTATTGTGGCAACCTATACCTGTCCACACTGTGCCTGAGCATGATGATGAAGTAATTGCTATGAAAAAGCCCTGTCCAGCCTACGACAAGGAGTATGAAAGGCTGATTCATTCGAAGGATTATATAGAGAAGCAGAATAAATACCAGAGTTTGATGGAGTAAGTTGGAAATAATTTATTTATTAAGGGTGTCCGCTACGTTGAGCGGAACACAATCTCTTCGCGAACAAATCATGTGATGGGCGACCCACATACAGTCGGGACACAATGTTAAGATGATATGTTGGTAATATAACCGATATTCTAATCACCAGATTTGTTTAGGGAAATGATAAAACCGGGTTGTAATTTTAACATCTTCCGTGATTTGATCAAATCGCTTAGGGAATTGAGCAAATCCCTGTTTTTATGATATCCCTGCGACATATACACGCGTGGAGATAGTCAATATTATTGGGACTAGAGGAATACATCACAAAGGGTACGTACACTATAACTGAACACTACTACAACAACAATATGTTTGGTTAGTTCATGTAAATCATGCCTGTGGCGTAGCGGTAGTGAACGCGGCCGCTGCGCAGGAGGCGCGGGTTCGATCCCCGCTCAGTGCAAATATTTGCATGCATGAATATGGGTATTTGCATAGGTCTGGTCGTGCCTCGGAGAGCACGTTAAGCCGTCGGTCCCGGTAGCCATACAAACATCTATGGCAGTCGTTACTTGTAGTTGGAGCCCTAAAAAGTCCAACAACAACGGTCTAGCTGCAATGCTTCGATATCGCCTAATGTCACCATTGGGTTGTGAAGGCCAGATGGCAGTCGCTTCACGGAAAATATCGAGGTCCAGCCAAATCCGCAGTTAAGACTGGTAAAGCGGACCCCAGATGCGACTGGGATTAACGCTAGGTTGAAGAGAAAGACTTCATGTAAATCATGTACAACCCAACTTGGGCTACCAAGAATTCAAATCGAGTTAACTCTGGTTAGTAAATTCAGTTGTCCCATCGAACTAAATATAAGTATATTTATTTACTACACTGTCTAAGCACAGTGTGCAATGGTAACAATTTCTGAAGCACACATATTTGGGTAAATTTCAAACAGGGACCGACTACGCTCACTGGCCGGGGCAGACTATAATTATGAGGTTGATGTACAAAACCCAGTAGGTACCTAATGATTTCATAATAGTTTATGATCATATATTATGCGTAACTAATGATTTACGGTAAAAAAAATGTAACAATACTACTTTTTTTTTCAATTATATAATTTATCTGTATTAAAATAATAATGACTTCATATTTTGAAAAAAAAAACATAAACTTGACTAATTCAATACCCAATGAGCAAGCGATTTGTAACATTTATATCAATTTGGATTATTTCCTGCTAAAATGTGTCCTGTAAGAGTTGAAATCTTGGTTCATGACCTCTTTATGTGTCCATTCGAAAGTAAACTCACACCATCTGATGAATCATCTAAGACCTACACCAATAATTTCAGTACCATTGTGCCTGAGAATTTTATGTAGGTGTAAGCTGTGCCTGCGACATCGTCGGCCTGGCTCTTTATCGTCCCCAGTTATTTTTCCAAAAGTAATGTACTTAGTCTAAATTGCTCTTCGTTGCATCAGCTATCTGGCAGTGAAAGTCCCGTCAAAATCTTTGCTTTTCAGAGATTAGCCGGAACAAACTGAGAGACAGATAAACAAAAATTGTATTTTTTTTGTTTTGATATACCTAACTACCGCGGTAGCCTAGTGGTTTGGGTAATGGACTGTTGAGACGAGGTCTCGGGTTCGATCCCAGGTTCACTATGGCACACACCAATGACTTTTCGATGCTTTTCGAAGTTATGTGTGTATTTATCGCAGGTTTATTAGTGCCTCGGAGAGCACGTTAAGCCGTCGGTCCCGGTTGCCATACAAACATCTATGGCAGTCGTTACGGGTAGTTGGAGCCCTCAAAAGTCCAACCAGTCTAACTTGGAACTTCGATATCGCCATTGGTTGTGGAGGTCAGATGGCAGTCGCTCCACGTAAAATATCGAAGTTCAGCCGCATCACAGTTAGACTGGAAAGCCGACCCCAACTGAGTTGGGAAAAGGTTCAGAGAATGATGATACCTAACTACCGTGTATACATCCCAATGCACTTAGTAAAAAGCGGTTATTTTTATATTGCAAACAGACACTATTCTATTTTATTTCTTTTTAATAATATGTAGGTATGTATGTGTAGATTGGTGTCATTGGCATCCATGATCCAAGGATATAAACTAACAAAGAGAGAAGCGGTCTCAAAGTAATACTATTGAACTTTGATTAATACCTTAAATGACGACATAATGACGTGCTCTCAAAGGCACGGGGTTTCAGTGTGTTAAGAAGTATGGTCACCAATCACAAGACTCATCTGTCTTGAGTTTCTTAACCTAGCAATATGGTAACCCACTCGGCTACCACTTCGCTTTACTATCTCTATTCTTTGCATACATATATATTATATAATACTCTAGGCTTTCTCCCTCTGCAAAATAGACAACAGGTGCTATTACTGTCCCACTCGCCACAGGAGACGCTGCTGCCTTTTTTTTTTTGTTTTTTTTTAATATAGGACACGTCAAAATGACTCCACCTCGCCTGATGGTAAGCGAAAGGCAAAGTCTCAGGACTGGGGCCACCACCACATACACCGGTAGTGCTACAATCCGCGGCCAATCCGGCCGGGGTGGCCGACGGTTGGGTGACAGGACGGCCGTCTGTCACCCTACACCCCACCGTCGGCGGAGTGGCGCGATGCTCGCCTCACCCCCCATTTCGGGGGGTTGAGAGGGCCATCTTAAAACCGTAGATGGCCCGGGGTCAGCTGGGGTGCGAGGGATATGCCCATTGGGTAACCTTACACCCCGGTAATTAAGGCCCGAGACGGCGTGCGGTTTTAGTCGATTCGATCCCGACATAACCACCCCCGATGGCCGACGAGGGTGGTATGCATGGGGATTTCCGCACGATAAAAAAAAGGTGCTATTACTGTCACTGAACTTTATGGATCTTAATCGGCTTCAGCCGCAAACTTTGTTTTGTCTGGTCGGTCAATTACTTCGAGCAAACAGACATTTGGAATCGATACGCGTAACACAACACCCTGTCATCGCCCTTTATTTAGTTCAGATTAGTTATCTTGTTATCATTTTATCATCAATACTTATAGCCAGACTTATAGCAAATGGTACATACCTACTCGTACATCAACAGGCCGACCTATAAAAGGTTTGATGACATTGATATTCAAATACATACTACAGTAGCGGCACGATATAATGGCCGGTTTGACGTTTGTCCGCTCATGAAGTTTCGTATTAATTATTGTGACATTTTGAAACAGCAAATTGCTGTTCTTTATTGTCAATAGTGACGTACAGTAGGTCATAAAATTTTATCGAATGTAGGTATAATTTTTGGACACAATATTTATTTATTACATTGATTTCTGAATTATATAATGTATATTGGTGTCCATTAGTGTGTAGATTATAATTACCTATTGGTGTACTTATTTCACACAACTCGGTATTTGTTTTTCGAAATTCATTTTTTTTAAATAAAATCTATATAATCGACACTAGGACCACTAGCAAGCCCAATAATACCTCCGGCAAACTTACTTCAAAACAAAGCATTTTCGACTTGACGTTGCTTCGAAAAGTACAAACTAGGAGTGCCCTGCGATTGCGATATAGTTTAGACCTCCTCGCCTGATGGTAAGCTAAATGGTAAATCTCGCCTGATGGTAAAGTCTCAGGAAGGGGTCCCCATTACATACACTAACAGTGATAATTATAATGGTGGCCCTCAACTTACTCTGTTTACGCCTTTTGTTGTGGATTTCGTCGATATGGCCGAACGTACGGTCAGGCATGTGTGTTCGTTTATAGATACGCCTTCGTAACATTTCGATCGTGAATTTCAAAATGGAAGGTCAATTTTACCTATAACTGTTAGACGAATAGATAACTAAAGAAAAATTTGGCGAGACCGGCACAGAAGAAAATAAACTTCACACATTAAAACGGAAAAAAAACGAGCAAAACCAGTCGAAGACATGTGTGTAGCTACTATTTACGGAAGGAGTATCCAACAAGATAAAAGTTAGTGCAATCACTGAAGGAAGCTGGATTAATATATACTCATTTTCATTCCTAATTCCAATATTCAGTTCGTTCAAATGTATTTAGTAGGTAAAAATTTATATTTTTTTACTAAAGTTTTTGAATCAGGTAAGTACTGCTTGCAATAAAAACTTATAGATTTGATTATATTTTTATCGAGAGTAAATTGACATTTCACATCACTATTGTAATGTGTCAAACCGGCCATTATATCGTGCCGCTACTGTAATACAAGTAGTTTCAGTTGTCACCTTAACATTTCTCTCTTTCTCTCTCTCCTAGACTTGCATATAATAATACGTAATTATGACGCGCGCTGTGGTTGAAATAAGCAGCAATTCATTTGATTATTTAACTGATATAAACGTACCTAATAATCACTGTTTTTGTACGTACGTACTTACAACAATACATTGCCTGGTTACCTATTATATTTTTACCTTGAAAGATGGAAAGGTTCAGAATATATTGAAAGGTATTGAAGTTTTCTAACCATGATTTAAATAGACCTATTTAGCTGCATTATACGGTAGTAAAACCACGCTTTTCCCCACATGAGTAGGCGGCCTCTTACCACAGTACCTACTAACAGACAGTACCCTGGTTAGCTTACATAATCTGTGACAATCATCTATGATAGATAAGAGATGTTCATTTCTTGCAGTCGGTGCAGACGCTACATACATACCTACATACATATATACATACATACAAATCACGCCTTTTTCCCATTGGGGTAGGCAGAGACAACATCTTTCCACTTGCTACGATCTTGGAATACTCCTTTCGCTTCTTCAACTTCTTCGTGCAGACGTTAGACACTAATTATTAGGAAACTCAATATTGATATATACTTAGATAGTATTATAGCTATGCTATTTATCATTTTACACTTTATCTTATGTTTAATTACATAGTATGTACAATAGTTGGTCTTATCGCTCATGTATAATTGCTAGTTCCTAGAATGGTAATATTCCGTTGTAACCGCTATTTGAACTATAGTTGTCTGTAGCTGTACCTAGTAGTTGCATAGGTAGGTACTTTTGTGCCGAGAAGACATTTTCGACTGCGTGTTAAGAAATAGGACGTAGGTAATGCAGAAAAAGATCATAAACGCCTATTTTTCAATAACGAATCTTCAATACAGCTACATAGTACTGTGAAATTGTACGGTTCTGTAAAATTGGTTGCAGCTGTTTGTAATAATAAAATACGTAACAAATGAGGTAACAAATTTTAATAGATGCAAATAGGTAGGTACCTATTTGCATTTATTATCTTATTATTCTAGGGTATGTGCGATACTTATAATATAATAGGAAAACTATTTTCAAATTGTTTGTCTGTCTGTCTGTTTATTCTCCGTAAAAACAACCTTAGCATTACAACATTTACTATATACGAGTAGTAGCTACGTGAATGCAAGGCCAAGCGGCGCCAAAGTAAAATCGCACAGACGAGCGTTAAGATAGGTACCTACATAAATAAATATTCTACGAAATTCTACACATCGCTCTCTAGACCCAAAGCAAGCATAGTTTAACTAGCTTGTGTTATGGGTTCTAGAACGCGGATAAACATACTTATATACTTTTTTTGTAAATACGTACATATTATACATAGAAACACATAATATGTAACTTGCACGTAAAAATCAAGCTTTCTAGTAAGTGTATAACCAGACAAATCAAATGAGCCCAGACATTACGGGTTTTACTTGTTCAGTTAGAAGTTCCTATGACCACTTACCATCACCATCTTCAGATACTGTATATCACGTAACATCAGAGTATTTGCCAAGAGAAAACATATTATGAGCCTAAACTCGTTTAGCTTATCTGATTTAGTTCAAAAGTTCCTATGGCTACCTTCCGACTTCATCATCAGACCAGCTACATAGTACCTACCATAATTATCGTATTGTCATCGTGGATACGCAAGTATACTAAATTTGAGCCCAATCTGACGTCAGGAAGTGGTTTTAATTGGGCTGCCAAGATTTGACCCATACCACAGAATACATAACCCATATTAACATACAAATAAACTAATAGACAATAGACAACAGAGCAAGTTAAAATAAAACTTGTAATAAAAAAAAAATCAAAAACCCAACTGCCTAAAAACTGAAAAGAAAAATACAAGCACTTAGATTGATGTCCGGTGGTCTAGAAACAACAACTGAACAGTCGGGATCCATTGAAAAATTAGATTGGCTGTCGAATAATGGATCCTGACTGTTGTCAGTTGTGTTGTTATGTTTCTAGACCACCGGACATCAATCTAAGTGCTTGTATTTTTCTTTTCAGTTTTTAGGCAGTCGGGTTTTTGAATTTTTGTGGCGCCAAAAATCCGCCATTTTGATTTTCTAGAAATTTTAATATACCCAGTGTCACTCACACAATCATGACGAATAAAATGATACCTCGCATGTCAAAATTCGGCAAGCCGTTAAGGCTGTAGGAAGTGCCAAAGAAATGGATATACATACATACATACATACATACATACATACATACATACATACATACATACATACATACATACATACATACATACATACATAGTCTCGAAAAAAACATTACCCTCCTTTCTTCGGCAGTCGGGTAAAAAGAAACGAAAAGCGGGCTGGTGACAGTTCTATTCGATCTTCAGTTATTGATATATTTACCTATTTTTTGTAATTCAAGTAACGACACAAGTACCTAACTCCCAAGGTTTAAAATATCAAATAAAAACATTTCAGGAAGGAAAATTTCCCTTTGTTTAAAAAATGGTTATAATATTAATATTCACTTTATTAATGGGTGGGTACATGAACTGGAACTCTATTTAGATGTTTGTTTTATTTTAATTTGTTTTTTTTAATTATTATTTTTTATGTTTATACTTTTTAGTTTTCGTGTACATACATTCATCACTATCTAATCACTAAGTTCACAAACCTCAATCTGCGTGTAACTTGTATGGCTAAAACTTTAATTTTTTTAAATTAAAATTTGGTCATGATATACCTTTTTGAAATCCTCGTGATAAGCCCTTTAATTTGATACTGTTTGATACCCATAATGCAGTATAAAATTTATTTTTATTTTTTCCCCTTTAAACTATAGCGTATTACAGCGGCCATGTTGATTTATTTTTTCGCGTCACCTATCTTAGAACACTTGGGTTACCGAGACGAATCTAACGATATGTTAATTAAAGAAGAAGGAAGATATGAGGTAATAAAGAATCTTACAAACATACATACATAAATACATACAAGATACGCGCGAAAAACATAACCCTTCTTGGCAGTCGGGTAAAAATAGTGTTTAACCTCGTGTCAAAGGCCTGTTTACTATCGACTCTTGTGTAATTAAACTATTATTTTTGATGGTTTCGCCTTAATCTTATTATTGAAAATGACATTAAATTGTAAACTAAACATTTCCTTTCAGTTATCTGTCCGCGTATACTGGTATGAAAGTTAAAACTTACTACGATATTGAAGATATCTACAGTACTTTGTACATCGAATCTCTATATAATTTCACATTGCCTAACTGGACTAATTCTGTATTTCCGGATAAAATGCGAGAGCCAGCGTGCTACAGGTAAATATTAACATTACTTTATTATACCCGCGTCTTAATATAGTCATCATCACCATCCGCATAACGATTTCCCAGTTATAACTTGTAACCCCCAGTTAAACCCAAGTATGTTCTTTGGAGCCTGGGGTCCGCTTATTTATTTATGATGGTACGTCAGCTTTTCGAGGCTTCTTGGTAGCTACTATACCAGTGATGTACCTATCGTTTCGGTAATATTTAGGATAGTATATGCATATTATGTTTATTAACAGTAAAACTGTAGTGTATGGGATCCTATTAATATCTTCGGAACTTCAGGCAGTAACATTTGTAAAAGCCATGATGAATTAATCCGGAGGACTTAGAGGGCGGCAGGGTACTCCAAAGTGTAAGCATTGTATGCAAAATGGATTAGCGGATGGTGATGAGAAGTCAATTTAATATAAAATGGAGGTGGACCTGGGGCTCCGAGGTCAGCATTCATCTCTAAGATGATAATATAAACAGCAAAACTGCAAATATTCAATTCTTTTTAACCTTAATGTGTCGACCCATTTCTCAGATACATTAAGTACAAATGCATGGCGTTTTGCCAATTAGAATCATACTCATTTAAATAATGTTTGCAGCTTCACTACACAAACGGGGACACCTTTGCTGGCTCGGTTGAAAGTGGGCCCGATTCTCAAGCACATTAATACTCACTTATTAAAGGCTATGTCGGCTGAACCCACGTCTGATGAGAAAGGCAAACATCGCAGGGTGCAGTTGTACAGCGGTCATGACTTAACTGTTGGCAGTATTCTCAACGCTTTAGGCATGTTCGATGGCAATTGTCCTGTTTATACATCTGCTGTTTTCTTCGAGTTAATATTAGGTAAGAATAAGAGTTAGATTATTATTTGAAATAGCATGTACGTTCCTGTTAAACATGAAGACAGCTCAGTATTTGACTAAGCGGTGACGCGGGTTTCAAGATTTTGCTTTTGTGATGAATAAATATGAGCTATATTGGTCTTGCAGCAGTAGGTAGTGAATGCGACTGCTGTGCTTCAGATCCGGTATTCGATTACTGGGTCAGTTTTCTTTAAAAAAATTATCATTAGTAGCACAAAGTTTGAAAAAGCGCCCAGTAGACAACAGAAAGGTCGGACTCTAAAACAGTTGATGTAATAATGGGACTTGATACACCCTCTGTCTGGAACTTCGTGTATATATAGGCGTGTGTATATAAAAATATATTTTAACTTTTAAACTTTCGCGTTCCATGACTATTATACGTAAACGGGAATTAACGCGATCAACGTTAAAGGCATATACCTACATACCTTTGGATGCCTGACGTTTCGACCAGGTTACACCGGCCGTGGTCACAGGCTGACTGTTTCAGCCGTGCACGCCCTCCGTCGTCGAGTCCGTGAGGTAGCCGGTTCTTCTTCTACCCGCATATTTTCGACATTTTTTATATTATCTTGTCTCCAGGTACCGTCACATACCACACTCACAGGGTCACTATTATCTGTGCAAACGCCTCGGTGTCTATCCGACCGCGCAGAAAAGCGAGGTAGCAAGTTTTTAATCACTGGATTCCATGTCGCAGATAACTTGAAACCGTCTTCCCGATTGAAATTTTTGTACTTCTTGATTTCAATCGCTTCACGTACAGCTCTTGAATAGAAGTGACGTTCGGTGGAGAGGACTTGCGTATTGTGGAATTCAATCCAGTGATTCGTGCCTGCTTCTAAAAGATGTTCTGCAATCGCTGATTTGCTCGTCCGGCGGTTCTTTACAGCTGCAATGTGTTCTTTGACCCTATCAGCTATGGTCCGCTTTGTTTGGCCTATATACGAACTACCGCAGCTGCAATCCACCTTGTAGACCCCTGGCGTCTGAAGCGGTAAGACATCCTTCGGTGTGCCCACGATGTTGTTTACTTTAATGCCCGGTGTGTAAACTGACGGGATGGAGTACTTTTTTAGCACGGTGCCGATCTTATCCGTTATTCCCCTGACATAAGGCATATACGCTGGCTGTCTGCTTACCTTTGGATGCCCCCGCCCCAATGTTTGCTGCTTCCGTCTTCCGTTCACAACAGCATATCCGTTATTTTTGAGTACCTCCTGAACATGATCCAGCTCTCGCTCCAGATGTTCAGGGTCACAGAGATCATACGCTCTATTCTTGAGTGAGGTCATAACGGATTGTAAGTGTCGGGGGTGGTGATGAGACGTGGCGTGTAGGTACCTAATGGAGAAGGATAGGTCGCTGTCTTTCTTGGATGTAAAAGTAGCCGTGAGATCAGATGGGTCCTTGTCACACTGTGTGTACCGGAAACCTACTCACACGGACAGGTACCTACACGCCACGTCTCATCACCACCCCCGACACTTACAATCCGTTATGACCTCACTCAAGAATAGAGCGTATGATCTCTGTGACCCTGAACATCTGGAGCGAGAGCTGGATCATGTTCAGAAGGTACTCAAAAATAACGGATATGCTGTTGTGAACGGAAGACGGAAGCAGCAAACATTGGGGCGGGGGCATCCAAAGGTAAGCAGACAGCCAGTGTATATGCCTTATGTCAGGGGAATAACGGATAAGATCGGCACCGTGCTAAAAAAGTACTCCATCCCGACAGTTTACACACCAGGCATTAAAGTAAACAACATCGTGGGCACACCGAAGGATGTCTTACCGCTTCAGACGCCAGGAGTCTACAAGGTGGATTGCAGCTGCAGTAGTTCGTATATAGGCCAAACAAAGCGGACCATAGCTGATAGGGTCAAAGAACACATTGCAGCTGTAAAGAACCACCGGACGAGCAAATCAGCGATTGCAGAACATCTTTTAGAAGCAGGCACGAATCACTGGATTGAATTCCACAATACGCAAGTCCTCTCCACCGAACGTCACTTCTATTCAAGAGCTGTACGTGAAGCGATTGAAATCAAGAAGTACAAAAATTTCAATCGGGAAGACGGTTTCAAGTTATCTGCGACATGGAATTCAGTGATTAAAAACTTGCTACCTCGCTTTTCTGCGCGGTCGGATAGACACCGAGGCGTTTGCACAGATAATAGGGACCCTGTGAGTGTGGTATGTGACGGTACCTGGAGACAAGATGATATAAAAAATGTCGAAAATGTGCGGGTAGAAGAAGAACCGGCTACCTCACGGACTCGACGACGGAGGGCGTGCACGGCTGAAACAGTCAGCCTGTGACCACGGCCGGTGTAACCTGGTCGAAACGTCAGGCATCCAAAGGTATGTATATGCCTTTAACGTTGATCGCGTTAATTCCCGTTTACGTATAATAAAAATATATTTGCTAGTGCATACAGTTTAGGAACAAGGAAACAGTTCGAAGTGAATGGTTCGGCGTCAAGGTCCGCGTGTTCGGCAATCAAACGCAAAATTGTAAATATTCATGCAATGTAAACAACATCCATTCGAGAGCGAGAGAGGCCATCTCTTTGGCAACATTTTAGTTTTTTTCGAATATCTAGACTGCGTGCTTTCAGTTAAGACTGGTAAAGCGGACCCCAGACTCCGAGGTGAAAGGATGCGACTGGGATTAACGCTAGGTTGAAGAAGAAGAAGATCTAGACTGCGTGCTTTCTAGATAAGTAGCAGCCATCACAATTGTCCGTGGGTGTGATATATACCCATGAGTCTATGGTGCGGTTCAATTTCCATAAAATTTGCGGTTTTAAAAAAAAGTTAAATCAGAGGTATTGCAGGATTCCATGTGACCACTGATGGGTTTATGCCCTTCTTGGGGCATTATTTATGCCTAAAATAGCAGGGCATATGAAACCGTAACTGCTTGTGATTCCATAAAATGACTGCAGAGCAAATTCGTGATATTTATGTAGGTATAAATACAGAAGGAAATGGCTAGAGAGAGGTGGCAAAGGCGTAGTAGAAGGAAGTGTACATACACTTCCTTCTACTACGAGATTAATACAATTACGACTACGAAATTAATACAATTTGTTCATGACATACATATGTCATGAACAAATTGTATTAATTTCAAGGCTGTATTATCTGTACAATAATCTCTTTATATTCGCCTGAGTGTAAAGTTGATTAAGGAATAAAGTTGTTCTTCATCAGAAATTTAAAAAATTACGCTATGACGACGATAGGCTGGTCCTCTACTACATAATATTATTTCTTATGGAACAACATAATGTGAAACCTGTTAATTACCTACCTCTTTGAGAACCTACAGGCGGATATAATAAGTATTAGGATTTTCCTGTCTTATTTAATTCTTAGAAATATTTATGGGAATACTTATGTATTAAACACAGAAACAACTAGATCAATGCCATATAGACATACATATGCATACAAATATTAGGATAGAGCGAAAATAATTATTTTTACTTATTCTTTGTTTTTTATTTATAGATAACACTACATATACTCATCATGTAAGAATCTCATACAGAAACAATACTGGTACAGCTGAACCAGTAGTGCTGTATATACCATATTGTGGCACTGAATGTCCCGTCGATCGATTCACGAAACTTTATGAAAACCTCCTTAATGTTGACTGGGATTACGAATGCAGTAAACAGGTAAATATTGTCCCTGTATAATAACTAATAATTAATAGGTATAATAAATATAGCGATGACTTCAACAGGAAGTGCGCCATAGCTATCGCTTGTGTACTACAATAAATACTATAGAAAAAATATTTAACGGAACAGGCAAAGGCTTCTTCTTAAAAATACAACCAGTGCCAATGACGTGATTGGTTATTATAGAGTTTGACGACTTCCAGTTTCTATAATAACCAGCTTTGAGCCTGCTTACCTGGAGCTGACATGGCAGGGGAAAAGTTTCTAAATATATAAACAAAATTAAAGTTTCATTTTGTTACACTAAAATAACAGTTTATAATATCGGCTTTCTGCCAGTGAAAACTGGCGGCAAGCTGATATTGTAAGTCGTGACTTCGCACAAAAATTAAACTCGGATCTAAGTCCACACGGACAACGTCACAGCTAGTAAATAAAGATAAAATGGGCACTTTCTTTTGCTTGTTTAGTTGTCCATTACTATAGATATTATATATAATATGAGGAGATAAGCAGCACACTATCAAAATGTTTACATGTACGTACGGTCTCAAGTATTTCATTTGTTTCAAATTACGGATGTTGTTCATACGAACAAACAAGCACCGTAGTAATTTTACGATTGCTGATTTAACGTGTTGTTATTTTGTCTCTGTCATAATGCAATAATAAGAAACCACGTCCATAGGCCACAATGACCGCTTCCCATCAGGTGGGCCGTGTGCTTGTCTGCCACCTACGTAGTATAAAAAAAGCATTTTTTTGAGATAATCGCGTGCCGTTTCTCCCGAAATAGGCTGCCTGGAATAAATTTGCATGTAGATTATGTCGCCTAAACGTAACACGTTACATTTCAGTGTTATTGAAAACGGCGTCTTCGTATACTCGTAGGTACTCGATTTTATTTTAGTAGATTTGTTAGATTAGCAAATTGATTGATACGAATACTTAGAACGTACATTTAGGTGCAATAAAATCAAGGCATCTTATCTACTGGTATCCCATTTCACCTAGTTATAAAATACGAAGGCGGGTGAACAATTAATAGTGTCTTGTAAATTACGTGTGCATGTGTGTGCGAAAGTTTCACGTTAAAAGAAATTCATGTAGCGGTAGTGGTAGGTAGTAGAAGAATAATTGCAAGTAATTAATTTTTTAAAGTATTTTGATCGTAGGTACGTATTTTTATAGATTTTGTTACCCAATAAGAATAAACTAATTATTTAATTAGTCCATTGCGATTTATTTTTTGGTATAAAATGTCATGGGATTACAGTTTTAATAAATCTTACAAAAGAACCCGACTTCAACTGTACTAAATTGAAATGGAATCACAAGGGAAGCTATTAACATACACATACACACATACACAGCTATTAAAATAAAAAAAATCATAAATCGGTTCAGTCGAAAGTTTTGAGGTAACAAACATAAATAAAATATACCTACCTAGTCGAATTAAGAACCTCCTTAATTCTTTATTGTTCACAAGTATAGAAATATACACAAGAAATACAATATTGTACAAAGGCGAGCTTACCTCTATAAGAGTTCTCTACCAGCAAACCATTGAGCAGTAGAGGTAGAAAAATTGGAGGGCACAAATAATATCTTATTGAAATAGACATACTCCTCCTTTCTTATAGTCGGGTAAAAACCGTAAATCAATTATATGAGTATACATATTTTAATGTTGATGCAATTATCAGGAATCTGACGAATTTGTGTCGCTATTATCTTCACTATCATCTTGTAAATTTATGATGAAACTGCAGCATAATCCGTTAGACGTAAAATCGACTCAACGAATTTTCCATGCTGACGGTAGTTCTGCTTAGATTTTGGCACGCAATATACTCTAGTGATTTGGACCACGGTACGGGCCCGACTGACAGTTTCAACCCTTACGCACACGAAAGCAATCACATATATAAACGTTTAACTACAATCAAAGCTAAACCGACTTCGCGAAATAGAACATCTCGACGGTCCCTACGAATAACGCCCTAAGTTTAAAACACACAAGAGAGCGTTTCAAAGTTTCAAAGACTTGTATATTGTCTTCTACTTGATGTATAACCATGAAATTTGGTAAAGATGTTTAAAACATTTTATATTTTATGAATCATTACAACATTGTGCCACAAAGCAATTTTTAAAATGTTATTTGCCACTTAATTCTACGATGGAACCTACCTTATAACCAGTAGCTTAAGTGACACTTACTTGCCACTTGCACTGGTACTTACAATGTTTCAGGAGTAAAATTTCGTAAGTGGTAATTACGAATAAAATTTGTTTTTATTCGTAATACTAGTAGAGTAAACATATAATACTAGTAGAGCTTACTGTACCGTGGGAAACCAACATTCCTAAAGACCACACAATAAAATTAAATAAATATTACGACCTAACAAATGAATTTAACAAAAATGGCTATGTTGTTAATTTATACGCGGTAGAAGTAGGAGCGAGAGGTATACCAGCAAAATCTCTCTATAACCTTCTGAAAGACCTTGGCCTGTCGAGAACTGCAGTAAGTTCTGTTTTAGAACGAGTATCTAAGGCTGCATTAACAGGTTCCTTCCAAATTTGGCTAGGCAGGGCGGGAAACTCGAGCAGTGAAGGTGAGCGTTGATGCGCATCTTAAAGGGGGCCTCCTTAAACCTACACCTAGGTCGCAAGTCCTGGGAACTGCTCGGAGTTTCTCCCTCTGCTACACGATGGACCCGGCACCCGCACGGTGAATCCATGGAACGCTAAGAAGTTCGTCTCCCAAACTTACTTTCAAATTTTCCGCTGTACTGCCAAATAATAAAAAAAAGGAGTATGTATATAGGTGTCGTGTTTTTTATCACTCAATTACCACTACTGTTGCTCTACGTTGGAAATTGGAGTCCATTTTGTAGTTATGGGAAATGTTGAAAAAATAAATCTTAGTGGAAAAATTGAACCTTAAATCGATACATTTAAGGTAAAACATGCAAATCGCTTATCTACCACTTAGGTAGTTATACGTAGGGACCGTATTCTGTACCATTCTCCTCCTTGAGGTATCCATAGGTGGGTAACAAATATCTGGACACAGATCATTCACATCGAGAAGATGACATGCGGGTCACCGTGCGAACTGGAGGAGCAAAAACGCGAAAGTGGTCCCCAGGCTCTGAGTTGAAAGCCTCGCAGTCAACGTAGAGCTGACAAACAAACAGATGATGGTAGCAACACCAGCCACCGCCGCGATGAGCGCCGCCAAAATAGGGAAAAGATCAGCTTCGTGTTAAATAATGAAAAAAATACCTAGTTGTAATGATGTAACACACATACATACTAAGTTTTCTAGAATTAAAAAATATATTTAAAACCCACTGGAAAGTGTTGTCAAATAAGTAAAATACTCGTAAGTAAATGAGCGTGTAGGGACACATTGTATTGTATGTCGTAGCAACGAAGTAAGTAACAAGCAATGTGGCTAGTCAGCGAATCTAACATCACGCCACACTGGTGTCGGTTATCGCTCGGTACCAAGAATTGTATGCATGTACTAGTAGCGGCTGCGCCGCGGTAAGTTTTACTTTAACCAGTCGTAAATACATTCCCGATCAGTACACAAGTTCTCTCTTTTATTTTATGTTCCCACTGCCCTTCTGATTTAAGGCTCTAGCCCTTACAGAGCGTATAAGTAGTCAAATTTTTGCAGTAACACTTATTTATCCAATGCGAGGATGTAAGTTATACATACTTGACCTCTTTATTGTATTTGAAGTATTTAATTAAATATATGTACCTATTATATTGTAAAATATTTATCAGTTAATTTATTAAGTATGATAAAAATACAATGAAAATTAAATAATATTGTCATTAAAATAAAAAGTAAATAACAATAAATACTACTACACTTGAAATAAGGGTGAAACTTGGGCGACAATGGGAGGTGTTAGGTTTTTATTATCGTTACGGAATTTCTTGACTCAGTCCTCCCAAAGCTCGCGATAAAAGCTATACAATAGCTTAAAAACCGTATTTAACCGTAAACGGATTTTACCGTTATGCGTCCATCGTGCACAAACAGACAAGAAAAATCCGTGTTCAGTATCGTTCATATAACATTAACCCAAGTTTTTTCTTTAATATCTCCAATGTACAGACACATCTACTTTACAATTTTATAATAGTATAGATAGATGAAACGATATTTATGATGAATGTAATGATAGATAAATTAATATATCCAAAGGAAGTCGATGATAAAATTTATGTTCAGCAGTGATAATATAGGTAAGTAGTGAAAATAGGCAAAGAAAACCTAACTCTAAATTATTAACTTTTAAACTTTAAATTTAAATTCTAAATTCCAAATGGTAGAACTACGTAGAGACATAATATCTAAAAAAAACAAAAATCATCGAAGTCGGCCTACTCGTTGACGAGTAGTCTCATTTCTATACACATAGATAAAGCCCTAATTTAAAAAAAATGTCGAATCTAACATGAATTAGATTTAATTTTGTTTACATTTGAATTTTGGAGTCCTTTTCAACGTGAAACGTTCCAATATTCGAATTTGAATTGTTATGAGCTCATAGTATGGGACAAGAAGTGTGTTAAAGTAATCATCATTTTACCTTTAATTGTTATTATTAATATCACGCTTGGTTGATTATACCTAAGTATCTAATAAAACAAGTATTGTATATTATTATTAAACATTATTTTAATGAAGTTATATTTTCATTTTACAGTTCCCGGTGCTACTTGGAGCAGCCTTTGTCATTGGTCTGGGCCTCTTCGTCTCAATTTATGTCGCTCACAAGATACATTTCGCTAGAGTTTATCAACAATACAGGTTAGTATTCATTTTCTTAGATAGATAGATAACTAATTGTACACTAAAAACAGGTTAACACATTGGAAAGTTAAGCAACCCTAACCAAGGCTTCTAACAATCCACTCTTACTCCCCCACTTTGTTAATTCTGAAGCATCCTGTGTTGACTGACTTCGAATATTAGAGCTCCACCTAAAAAAACAAGTAGTACGAACAAGAAAGATGAGTAAGAGGGGCTTTTTTATACTACTCAGGTGGCAGACCAGCACATGTCCCACCCGATGGGAAGCGGTCACCGTGGCTTATAGACCTGTGCAACACTTACCCTACTTACCGCCGCCGGGAACCCAACATGATGGTTATTATGGCTGCGGTCTTTGTAGGACGGAGGTACTCCAGTTTGCTCATTCGGACGGGAGATACCGTCGTGTCCTGCCTCCCTCAAAAAGGCTTGCTTCGGCTATGTAAAGCATTCTCACTACCACACAACGCATGTCTACAACTACAACGAGGCAGTATACTTTCAAAGTAGTTATTTAAGTAACAAACGGTTTCAACTACTCTGCATAGGTTCAAACATCAGTCCGTTATTACCGAACTCTCTTCTGCCTGATGGCGTGCCAAATCAAAAACCGGGTACTATAAATCTATTAGTCATCTGATCAATAATTTTGAATTTCTTTCTTTCTCAGAAATAGTTTGTCTTACACAAATATGCTGCCTCTGACTGTGACGTCAATGAAAATGGTCGACAATTAAAATTTAAGATAAACCTCCATAGTAAGTATTTAACTTTGGATGTTTTAACATTTTTGTCAATAATGATATTAGGTTACCTATATTTTTATACACTTTGAATGAGTTTGCAATACAGCCAATGATGAATTTGGAAATTTATTCACATACGAGTAGTCGATTTTCGATGTCTTCAGTAATTTGCTCAATTTGAATATAAATTTCTCAACTTATTGGTAGTTATTAAGGTAAAAGTTTTGTTATTATTAAATTATAGTATTATAAATTCTCAGTCATATGTTATGACGAATGTTAAATGTAAATAATAATACAATATTTCATTATAGTTGATAATGTCAAAAGTAGTGTTGGCTTGTAAAAAAGCTCTTCATTTAGATAATAATTTTGATTCTAAATATTTGCTGGTATTATTTTAGTTAAGTTAGTTTTCGATTTTGAGTATTATGTGATTAGTGTTCAAGTGCTGCTTTGTATGTAAATTTTTAAGCTTGTACCAAAGTGTCATTTTGGCTCATATTATTGTGCTTTTTAATATCTAGCTAGGTTAATATTACGTCCAATTTCAGTTTTTGTAATATACCTACTTCAAACAAAAATGTTCTATAAGCAATTTAAAATATAATAACGCAATTGACAAGACTGAAATATCTTCATGATGATATACATAATATAAACACAACAGACTGAAGCGGTATAGCTTGTTATAATACAATGTGACACTACTTAATTTAATATCCGTCCAAGAATAAAGGATTCTTAGAAATTGTCTTAAAAACGTAAAATCTTGGGAGACACCTATTAGTATTAGTTTTACTATCTCTTAAGTAAATCTGGAAATAAATCTCAGTTGCTTATCATTGTGTATCTATGGATGACTAGCGGCCGTGACCCGGCTTCGCCCGGGCATAAATTCTTAAAAAATTCTATAACCCGATTGCACCAACACCCGCCGAGCCTTTAACATTAAATTAAACATTTTCCATAATAACGGACTTCCATAAAATCGCTCTACCCTTATGTGCCCCCTTAGGAGTGAAATTATGAAAACCCGTGATTCACGTGTACGTTTATTAACTAACCAGAAGCAACTATATGAACTTTTATGCTTCTATCTCAAAAACTGACGAACTTCCCGTATAAACTTTCAACCCCTATTTCACCCTCTGGGGGGTGAAATTTCGAAAAACGCTGATACACTTGTTCATTTATTTCTAATCAGAAGTAGGTATATGAAATTTCATGGGTCTAGCTTTGAAAATGACTTACTTTCGATACAACTTGTCATCTCCTATTTTACCCCTTTAGTAGTGAATTTTAAAAAAACGCTGATACACGTGTAAATTTATTTCTAACCAAGAATCGTTATGTAACTTTTCAAGCTTCCATCTTGAAAACTGACGAACTTCCCATATAAACTTTCAACCCCTATTTCACACCCTGGGGGGTAAAATTAGGAAAAACGCTGATACACGTGTTCATTTATTTTAACCAGAAATAGGTGTATGAAATTTCATGCGTCTAACCTTGAAAATGACGGACTTTCATACAAACGTTTATCGCTTATTTTACCACCTTAGAAGTAGAATTTCTAAAAATCCTTTTTTAGTGGATGCCTACAACTTAAGAAGCATCTACTGTTAAAATTCCAAGTTTGTAAGTCCAGCGGTTTAGGCTCTGCGTTGATAGTCATCTCGGATCATCTCGGGTCAAGCAATTATATATATACATTTATATGTGTATATATAGATAGATAACTAATTAAATATTTTCGGATTTTTAAAGATTTCTATGCATATTTTAATTTCGTATAGCCTGTAAGTAATATACATAGATATCTCTATAACAACTGTCTGGACAGGATCTCGTTTGTCTAGTCTAGATTAACAACGACACTTTTTGGAGGCAATATTAATGTAGAAAGTAGGATGTATGTGTATTGTAGTGTAGGTAACTAATAAATAAAATAAACCGACGAAAACATACAAAAGATGCATTGTCATGGTGTATAATTTGTATAGTGTTAAATCTTGTAACGATCAGTGTGGGTACTAATGGATTATAGTTTGATAATAACCGTTACTAGTGAGTAAACATTGCATTTTACATGATTTTATGACCGGCGGCGTGCTGATTCACACTGTCCGCGTGATGGCTCTAGTACCTTTAACTGAGCGGTACAGACCAGTACTCGAATGCTGTAATAATATATACCTAATGTAATAATTGTGGCATGGCAATACACAGGTACCTAACAATATTAGCCGACTTTTTAAAGAACACCAGCTTACACAATTTTTGGACAATCAAAAATATCGTAGGCCTGCCGTGAAGTGGCCATCCGAAATTATGAGCCTAAGTCTCGGGCTTGACTCGTATTTATCTCGCAATCAGGCTCGAAGACCGCACAAAACACGTCGTTTGGCCTAAATTCTCCGACTGTTTCGAGCGGGGTCGAAGTCCCTCTGATATTGTTTTGGTGTGTAATTTATTATTCGAACTACTGTACTGTGTGTTCCGTTAAAATTATCTACACTTAAAAATGCTATTTTTATAACAAGTATTGGAAGGCTTTGAGTTGTGATAAGTGTGTGATAAATTTCAATGCCACGGATTAAAAAAAGACTTAAGAACATTATTATAATGGTTATTATATATACGCGAGCAATAATGTTTTACTAATATTAGTAGATAAGTAGGTACCTACCTATACTATTATATATCTATTTTGATATTGTTGTTTACCCATTGTATTCATTACGTCTATTAATAGCAAAGTGGCAAAATTGTAATAGGTAGTTGAAGAGCCAATAAAAATGAATCTATGCAACTTTGTTTAATTGTTGAAATCCCTACTCGTTTCTTTAGTCATATTAAGTAAGTCTCATGCTACAAAAGTGCCAGTCCACCTTCTGGCCTGTACAACTGTACATGGTGTGTGCCCACAATGTTTTCTGTGGCACCTTGTAGGTACACGCCCACAAAACAGAAAGATGTTTTAATAGATAGATATATTATAATGATATCTCCGAACATTTATTTTAATAAAATAGTTTGTAAAGTTAAATTTGGTAGCTTTTGGGCTTCAAGCTAACTGAAAAAAGCATGAAATAAAAATTAAATTCAAAATTATAAAAACCCCCGACTCAAAAAAAGAACAATAAAAAAGCTTATAAAAAGTAAAAAAATAACTATTATATTATGACCTATCTACCCTAAGTATTAAACCTTTATTATTATTATAGGTAGCTATATTATTTACGTATTCATATTTTTAACAGTTTGTCTCGTGGGGGACCGCTCACCTAATCTTATACCCTAATCGTACGTCTGTCTGGTAGGATCCTAACTGTAGATGTTTTGTGCGCGTACTCGTTGAATATTTTTGCAGTTCCTTGGTATGCTCAATTTGTTTATTTGAGCATGCATATCAAGGCAAAGCAATTTAATATCAACACACGTATAGTCTATCAACAATTATTCAGAGCTAATGCGAATTGCGCGGAGTGTGGTTATAGAATTAGAAATACATTCCACTCCTCATATCTTTCGAATGGCTAAACCAATTTTCATGAAACTTGCGGTATCGTGATGCATAAGTTATGACCTTTCATTTGATACCCAACACGGGTATATAAAACACATTCAATTTTTCATCACCACTTTCACCCCTCATATCTTTGAAATGGCTTAACCTATTTTTATGACACATAACTAAGAACACTCTCCCCTACCTAACCCATCTTTCAAACAAAAGAAACAGAATTAAAATCGGTTCATCCATTTGGGAGTTACGATGCCCCAGACAGCTTACAAACAAACACAAACACAAACACACACACACACACACACACACACACGTCAAACTTAGAAAACCCCGTTCGGGTTTCCGTCGGGGTTAAAAAGAGATAGTAAAACGGACTGCGGAAGCAACTATAGTAGCAGCACCAAGAACATTAGAAATTTCCTTGTACTTAGCTGGACGTTTCATTTCGAACGAGCAGTTGTCTCCAGGATTTTTGAATCTCGGCCGGCGGTCATCTCTCTCGCACACTGCCTAAAATTGCCATGATACGTTAAAATTTCCCAATCCAAACCTGTCAAAGTCAAATTTACGCAAAGGCTGAGTTCTTCGGAGCTTCATTTTGATTCTAGTTGAGCTTTATGAAAATTCACAGAACACCGTACATATCAATTATTTTTAATTGAGTAATATTTATAGAAATTAATAAAAAAATTGACACATATTCGCTTCTTAGATTGTGGGTGACAGCCATTTTAATAAAGAAGCAACACTGTTTACCAAAAATTCGTAAGGTGACCAACCATCCGTATTTTGCGGGATAGTCTCCTACTAGAAGCTCCTGCATTGCAATAAATACATAGCATAGTCCCACAAAACGTCAAATGCTTTCCGCACGTTTACAATATCCATCATAATATATTACAATATTAACTGTAGAGAGGTCAATTCTATACATCCATACTAAATTATTATAAATGCGAAAGTAACTCGGTCTGTCTGTCTGTTACGCTTTCACGCCTGAACCGCTAAACTGATTTTGATGAAACTTGGTATAGGAGTAGATTAGACCTAGATAATGAACATAGGCTATGTTTGGTTGCGATAACCGACATCCACGTGGGCGGAGCCGCGGGCAGCAGCTAGTTGAATATATTTAAAAAATAACTACATATTGGGAAATAATAAGTGATCGATACTAATGCAAAAAATGCAATCAGTATTTTTTTGTCTTTCTGTCTGTCTATCTGTATGTGCACGCATGGATGAAAAACTACTGGAGGGATTTTGATCAAACTTGATACGATTATAGTTCATACTTCTGGGCAACATATAGGCTACTTTTTATACAAGCTGATATACCCATGGCTTCACCCGCGCTTCGTTTTTAGGTCGTTTTTGGTCATATCTCCGGTTGTACTTAACCAATTGCAAGCAAACATACGATAAATTTTGAGTCTAAGTAAGACCTTTCTAATAAAAATTCGTTCAGTACTTTTTACGTCCATTGCTAGGAAGCTGGTCATAATAAGTATATAATTTCAACTTTGACGCTTATTATTTATTGCTTTCTAGACATAACCTATACCTACTCAAGTAGGTATTAAGTTATCGTTTCTAAAAACCACTACACTTTTTTATTTGTTCACGACTGTACATACTTAGACCACGGTAGTATAAACTTCACCAATCATCCCCCAATAGCTATTTTGTAAATTTATATATGCAAAGAACAGAATTGACCTCTCTACAGTTTTATTATAAGTACCTATAGATCATGTATTTGTCTTATTTTGTTCCTTAAATTTACGAAAGAAAGTATAATAATGGGACAGGGATTCACCTGACGATTTTTAAAATTCACATTATCTTTCAAGTCCGTATCGATTCATTCGTTTTAATCGACCTTTTTTAACAGGTCACCTCATTATGAATATAAAACTGACAAACGTCAAATGTTACCTATTAATGTGACGCTACTATAGGAAACACCCTTTTGTTGCTACTCTGTCGCATTGGGTTTGCCTGTAATGACACTGTATGTATAAAATAAATAAATACATAATCCTTCATTTAATGTCAATAATTTATTTTGTTATTACATGCTTACATAAGTAAGTCTCAATTAATAAATAAATAAGTTACAAAATTACTGTTTTCATCTTTAATAGCTTTTAAATATATTATAGTAAAATAACCTTTTCAATGAATTTGGCCTCTCTTTATAATATTAGTAAATATAGAAACGTAGACTATACCATTTATTTTCATGAGCATAGACGTAAACTACATCATATATCCCAACCTTGCAATTAAACATGGTCACCGCAAAGAAAGGTACGCAACCCAACCAACTAGATGGAGACACTGCAATGTATGGCCTTGCAGTATCCATTACTTTTAATATTCTTGAGCAGCACGATATGATGGCCGTTTTGACATATTACAATAGTGATGTGAAATGTCAATTTACTCTCGATAAAAATAGAATCAAATCTATAAGTTTTTATTGCAAGCAGTACTTACCTACCTGATTCAAAAACTTTAGTAAAAAAATATAAATGTTTACCTAAGTACCTACTTAATACATTTGAACGAACTGAATATTGGAATTAGGAATGAAAATGAGTATAATATATAGGTACTCATTTTCCTGCTTCCTTCAGTGATTGCACTAGCTTTTTTCTTGTTGGATACTCCTTCCGTAAATAGTAGCTACACACATGTCTTCGACTGGTTTTGCTCGTTTTTTTCTGTGTGTGTGAAGTTTATTTTCTTCTGTGCCAGTCTCGCCAGATTTTTCTTTATAGTTGAGTCAATTTAATAGGTCACATTTGACGTTTGTCAGTTTTATATTCATAATGAGGTGACCTGTTACAAAAGGTCGATTAAAACGAATGAATCGATACGGACTTGAAATATAATGTGAATTTTTAAAATCCTCAGGTGAATCCCTGTCTCATTATTATTTTTTCTTTCGTAAATTTAAGGAGCAAAATAAGACAAGTACATGATCTATACTTATAATAAAACTGTAGAGAGGTAAATTCTGTTCGTTGAATATATTAACAAAATAACTATTGGGGGATGATTGGTGATCGATACTAATGCAAAAAATGCAATCAGTAATTTTTTTGTCACAACGTGGTTATTAATTTTATGATGGTATTTCTTCACAAGTAATATTTCATTGCATTCGATTCTACTTATCAGCTTTCGATTTTTAGATTAACATGCCTAGTGTTTAAAAAGAAAAAGGATTAACTGACACAACATTGTAATGACAAGGTAATGACGTTCAATTCTTTAGATCAGAAATTGTTTATTATGTTTAGAATGGTATAATGGTGAAAGCAAAACGTAAAATTACTTGTATCTGTCATTATTACAATAAATATGTAATAGTAATTGAAAAAAGTTAAGCAATTGTGCAGTTCTAACAAAACGAAAAATATATAATTTGATGCCCACCGCGGCGCGCCGTTACAAGATTGCGATGTAGAATTTTGATGAATTGTCAAATGTGGCCTATTAAATTGACTCCACTATAGTTATTTATTCGTCTAACAGTTATAGGTAAAATTGACCTTCCATTTTGAGATTCACGATCGAAATGTTACGAAGGCGTACCTATAACGAACACACGTGCCTGACTGTTTAGAACTCAGCTCTGCGTATGTTCGGCCATATCGACGAAATCCACAACAAAAGGCGTAAACAGAGTAAGTTGAGGGCCACCATTATAATTATCACTGTTAGTGTATGTAATGGGGACCCCTTCCTGAGACTTTACCATCAGGCGAGATTTACCATTTAACTTACCATCAGGCGAGGAGGTCTAAACTATATCGCAATCGCAGTGCACTCCTAGTTTGTACTTTTCGAAGCAACGTCAAGTCGAAAATGCTTTGTTTTGACGTAAATTTGCCGGAGGTATTATTGGGCTTGCCAGTGGTCCTAGTGTCGATTATATAGATTTTATTTAAAAAAAATTGAATTTTAAAAAACAAATTGTGTGAAATAAGTACACCAATAGGTAATTATAATCTTATAAAAATAAAAAATAAATGATCGTGGGACACTAATATACATTATACAGGGTCTCCCGTAATGAATGGATAAACCGTAAACTGGAGTTGCTCCGGATGTGAGGCTATAAGAAAATCATATCATTTTGCTAGGGTTGTCAACCATATGGTAATGGCATAGACTTTTATACTTTTTTAGTAATTTCTCTACGTTTTTTATTAATTCCGTAGCCATTTCTTCAAATTATATATATTTATATGTATTTTCGTGAAATTTCTTTTGTATTATACTCTTAAAGACGTGTATCATTCACTTTTAATTATGATTTAGGTGTCCTTAACGTTAAACGTTAATAAAATAGTCATTTTAAGAGAATTTTTTAATTTTTTTTCTTAACATCAACTTTTGATCATCTACTGTGAAAAAAAAAAGTACGGCGCTATAGCTGCCCATGATCTTAATAAATTGTCTAGTATGTGTAGTTTCTAAAAACGTATAACAATGTGTACTTTTAAAGCAACATTATGTTACTATAGTTGTCACAAAATAAAAGGCCCACTTTGACAGTTCGTGCCCATGAGTTCTTATTTTTAATTAATTTAAATGTTCTACAGGTAATTACATTTTTTATTGACAGGTACCGCCCACTCGGCTTAGTGCTGTGCATAACGATTTTTTCATGTAGTCCACAGACTATTAATAATCAGTTAAGAAAAGAAAATATCGAGTGAGATATTTTTTTTCAAGCCCGACGCGCACTTTTATTTTTATTTATTTTAATACTTGTGTTTAGATTCTGAAGATTCATTTAATTATTCTTGTTGTTATTGTGATTGAGTGAATGTTATTGTGAAAAAAATATTAAATATAAGTAAATTGACCTTTAATAACATTGTATTGTTTTAAAATACCTACAAAATCAAAGGTTAAGCTAATTTTTCTAATCAGAACTTTAATCCAATTCAGTTTACATACATATTCAAATCGATTAAATCCCCATGCAAACTGGATTCGATTCATCGTGAGTATCGAATACTGAATCGTATAGGTACATAACTAGTTATGCCACAAGGACAAACGTCAAAACGGGCCTTTTATTTTGTGTTGAGTATAGGAGCAAGAACGTTTATCAAGGTCAAAATTTAGATTTTTCAAGTAATGTTAAAAATAGTTGTAAAACTCGTCTTAATGATTTTATTCTATCAAGATACTTTACAAAAAAACTAACAGGCCACTAACTAGGATATTCAGAATGAAACCAAGTTGTTTAAAAAAAAAGAATTTAATGAAAAACTTAAACTAAATGTTCAAAATGTCTTCCGCCGGCAGCAATGCATGCTCGGCAACGCCTAATAAAAGATCTTTTAATCCGACGCGCATAACCAGCTTCTTCAATTTTACGAGCTGCTACTTGAATGCGCGTACGCAATTCTTCCACAGAACTTATTGCTTCGCTGTAAACCTTCTCCTTAATACAGCCCCAGTAAAAAAATCCAAAGGGTTTAGGTCTGGCGAGCGTGGAGGCCATAAAATTGGGCCCAGCCGTCCTATCCATCTATCAGGATACGTCTCGTTTAAATGCTGTCTGAAACGAACAGCGTAATGAGCTGGACATCCATCATTTTGTAGCCACATTTGGTTTCGTATCTCTTGTAGAACGTTTTCTAGCAATCCAGGTTATGTGTTTCTTAAAAAGACTAAATACATATCCGCATTTACTATAGCCGTCGGTCCCGGTTGCCATACAAACATCTATGGCAGTCGTTACGGGTAGTTGGAGCCCACAAAAGTCCAACCAGTCTAACTTGGAACTTCGATATCGCCATTGGTCATAATGACCATTGGTTGTGGAGGTCAGATGGCAGTCGCTCCACGGAAAATATCGAGGTTCAGCCGCATCACAGTTAGACTGGAAAGCCGACCTCAACTGAGTTGGGAAAAAGGTTCAGAGAATGATGATTTACTATAGCCGGCCCTTGGTAATGATAGGGATACAATTCATGCCTCTTTAAAATTCTGTGTACAGATGTTTTAGGTATACCTGTGCGCCGTGAAATAGCACTTATGGACGTACCAGGGTCCTCTTCGACTATTTCTAGTACTTCGTCTGACGAGTTTTACAACTATTTTTAACATTACTTGAAAAATCTAAATTTTGACCTTGATAAACGTTCTTGCTCCTAGTAACATAATGTTACTTTAAAAGTACACATTGTTATACCTTTTTAAAAACTACACATACTAGACAATTTATTAAGATCATGGGCAGCTATAGCGCCGTACTTTTTTTTTCACAGTAGATGATCAAAAGTTGATGTTAAGAAAAAAAAATTAAAAAATTCTCTTAAAATGACCATCTTATTAACGTTTAACGTTAAGAACACCTAAAATCATATTAAAAGTGAATGATACACGTCTTTAAGAGTATAATACAAAAAAAAAATTCACGAAAATACTTAAATTAGAAGAAATGGCTACGGAATTAATAAAAATAGTAGAGAAATTACTAAAAAAGTATAAAAGTCTATGCCATTACCATATGGTTGACAACCCTAGCAAAATGATGTGATTTTCTTATAGCCTCACATCCGGAGCAACTCCAGTTTACGGTTTATCCATTCATTACGGGAGACCCTGTATAATTCAGAAATCAATGTAATAAATAAATATTGTGTCCTAAAATTATACCTACATTCGATAAAATTTTATGACTTACTGTATAGCTTGTCTATTTAGTCGTGAAAAGAATGTTTGAGGAACTAACATTAAACATGTGAGTGGCAACACCAAACATAAGTACGTCAGTTGTCACTGTTATCGTCGAATATCGTGTAGTAGACCAGTTTTCTTCTCGTATTTTTTATTGTTTTCATTAAACTGCAATACATTGATACCAAACTACGCATGAAAGGTTGAGAAATGAGTAAAGTAAATCAGAGTGGTGCATGGGAAGTGATTTTTAAAGTTTTCCAGCGATGAATCACGGACTACTAAACTGGACAATTTTATGGGATTTGGAGGACGTTTATGGGCCAACAGCATCTTTGATGGGTATGTAATCATGTTATTATTTGTTTTGAATCTATCGGAACTTACAAATCTACTGAATTTACGATTTGAAGGCAAAACAGGCATTGTTTACATTCAATATTTTTAGGTTAGAAAAATATTTTATAGTAGGTCATTTTTATAGTACGATCTAAATTTTTGATATTATGATGGTACAAGTCGTTCAATCTGTTATTGTACCAATTTTTTTATTTGAACAATTGCTTCAAGTCAATAACTTGTTGCCATTCAGTAATTAATTTTATTAAATGATTATTTTTACTCTTTACAGGAAAATCAGAGAGTACAGTTGGCGGATAGTTAACGAAGGTTTTAAGAATGATGGAAAGTTTGAAACTCCTGGGAAACACATGAAAGGTCGGCCGAAGAAAGAAATGGATAACTTTAACATTTGTGGTGACAGTGGTGACTGTACTGCTGAAAGTGGCGAAACGCATTTCAATATTTAATATTTTTGGAATCCGGAGTGATTATTCTTTGTAACTGATTGAATTTAATAAATGATTAAGTTTGAATTTGAACTAACTTTATTCTGGATCTGGTTCAATAACTTTATTCTAGATCTGGGTCAAAACTTTTTACTGCACCTGGTTTAATAAATAAAACAGAAACAATATTATGACTGCATAATGTGTTTTATTTTAGTAACTCATTTTACTAGGAACGAACTTCTAGTATCAAGATCATTTTAGTCGCACTATATAGGGTTGCTATATGAAGTTCAGCAGCGCCCTCATTTAATTTCACGACTTTATAGACAAGCTATACGTCACTATTGACAATAAAGAACAGCAATTTGCTCTTTCAAAATGTCACAATAATTATAGTGGAGTCAATTTAATAGGCCACATTTGACAATTCATCAAAATTCAACATCGCAACCTTATAACGGCGCGCCGCGGTGGGCATCAAATTATATATTTTTCGTTTTGTTAGAACTGCACAATTGCTTAACTTTTTTCAATTACTATTACATATTTATTGTAATAATGACAGATACAAGTAATTTTACGTTTTGCTTTCACCAATAAACCATTCTAAACATAATAAACAATTTCTGATCTAAAGAACTGAACGTCATTACCTTGTCATTACAATGTTGTGTCAGTTAATCCTTTTTCTTTTTAAACACTAGGCATGTTACTCTAAAAATCGAAAGCTGATAAGTTGAATCGAATCATGAAGCTATAGATAAACATGGAGGCCTCACTTCCAATACCTACTTGATGCTCAGTCTGTATTTACTATCTTGCTCTCTGTGGGCCGACTTCTCTTTCTAAGTATGATAACCTTCTAAGCAAGAAATCACCATTTAAACAAGTTTAAACACTTACGCGTGGAATTTTATATCACATCCTTGATGCCACGTACTACCGCAACCACGCACTATACAATTTTGCACCATTTTTTGAGTTTATACTTATAATTAACTTTAAATATGTTAAAAACCAAAACAATAATAAACAACCGCCATATTGTTTATTGATAGTTGACATGTAGTACTAATGTTGCCACATTACGTACTGAATCCATAGACAATGGGAATTTAATTCACTGATTTCCTGATTCAACAACCCAATCATGCATAATAAATGGCATAAAATTTTTCAATTTCCACATTAATAATCGTAATCGAACTATAGAGTTATTTATAAATCATTTTACTTGCATTTTTGGTTAGTATGGTCTATTTCTATAATTTACTAGGAGATACTAATAAGAAGATAGCAACATTGTACAAATACACGAAAGAGAAGTCGGCCCACAGAGAGTGAGATACAGACATGTAGGTATTTGGATCAAGCTGTTCTTCCCGGTTTGGCCTCCATGTTTATCTATAGCTTCATGAATCGAATGCAATGATTACTTATGAAGAAATATCATCATAAAATTAATAACCACGTTGTGACAAAAAATTTACTGATTGCGTTTTTTGCATTAGTATCGATCACCAATCATCCCCCAATAGTTATTTTGTAAATATATTCAATGAACAGAATTGACCTCTCTACAGTTTTATTATAAGTATAGATCATGTACTTGTCTTATTTTGCTCCTTAAATTTACGAAAGAAAAAATAATAATGAGACAGGGATTCACCTGAGGATTTTAAAAATTCACATTATCTTTCAAGTCCGTATCGATTCATTCATTTTGATCGACCTTTTTTAACAGGTCACATTATGAGTATAAAACTGACAAACGTCAAATGTGACCTATTAACAAGAACATTAGAAATTTCCTTGTACTTAGCTGGACGTTTCATTTCGAACGAGCGGTTGTCTCCAGGATTTTTGAATCTCGGCCGGCGGTCATCTCTCTCGCACACTGCCTAAAATTGCCATGATACGTTAAAATTTCCCAATCCAAACCTGTCAAAGTCAAATTTACGCAAAGGCTGAGTTCTTCGGAGCTTCATTTTGATTCTAGTTGAGCTTTATGAAAATTCACAGAACACCGTACATATCAATTATTATTAATTGAGTAATATTTATAGAAATTAATAAAAAAATTGACACATATTCGCTTCTTAGATTGTGGGTGACAGCCATTTTAATAAAGAAGCAACACTGTTTACCAAAAATTCGTAAGGTGACCAACCATCCGTATTTTGCGGGATAGTCTCCTACTAGAAGCTCCTGCATTGCAATAAATACATAGCATAGTCCCACAAAACGTCAAATGCTTTCCGCACGTTTACAATATCCATCATAATATATTACAATATTAACTGTAGAGAGGTCAATTCTATACATCCATACTAAATTATTATAAATGCGAAAGTAACTCGGTCTGTCTGTCTGTTACGCTTTCACGCCTGAACCGCTAAACTGATTTTGATGAAACTTGGTATAGGAGTAGATTAGACCTAGATAATGAACATAGGCTATGTTTGGTTGCGATAACCGACATCCACGTGGGCGGAGCCGCGGGCAGCAGCTAGTTGAATATATTTAAAAAATAACTACATATTGGGAAATAATTAGTGATCGATACTAATGCAAAAAATGCAATCAGTATTTTTTTGTCTTTCTGTCTGTCTATCTGTATGTGCACGCATGGATGAAAAACTACTGGAGGGATTTTGATCAAACTTGATACGATTATAGTTCATACTTCTGGGCAACATATAGGCTACTTTTTATACAAGCTGATATACCCATGGCTTCACCCGCGCTTCGTTTTTAGGTCGTTTTTGGTCATATCTCCGGTTGTACTTAACCAATTGCAAGCAAACATACGATAAATTTTGAGTCTAAGTAAGACCTTTCTAATAAAAATTCGTTCAGTACTTTTTACGTCCATTGCTAGGAAGCTGGTCATATTAAGTATATAATTTCAACTTTGACGCTTATTATTTATTGCTTTCTAGACATAACCTATACCTACTCAAGTAGGTATTAAGTTATCGTTTCTAAAAACCACTACACTTTTTTATTTGTTCACGACTGTACATACTTAGACCACGGTAGTATAAACTGTATACAGGTTGACTCAAAATATTATTATATATTTATTATTCTTCACATACAGACAGATAGAAAGACAAAAAATATACTGTTTGCATTTTTTGCATTAGTATCGATCACCAATCATCCCCCAATAGCTATTTTGTAAATTTATATATGCAAAGAACAGAATTGACCTCTCTACAGTTTTATTATAAGTATAGATCATGTATTTGTCTTATTTTGTTCCTTAAATTTACGAAAGAAAGTATAATAATGGGACAGGGATTCACCTGACGATTTTTAAAATTCACATTATCTTTCAAGTCCGTATCGATTCATTCGTTTTAATCGACCTTTTTTAACAGGTCACCTCATTATGAATATAAAACTGACAAACGTCAAATGTTACCTATTAATGTGACGCTACTATAGGAAACACCCTTTTGTTGCTACTCTGTCGCATTGGGTTTGCCTGTAATGACACTGTATGTATAAAATAAATAAATACATAATCCTTCATTTAATGTCAATAATTTATTTTGTTATTACATGCTTACATAAGTAAGTCTCAATTAATAAATAAATAAGTTACAAAATTACTGTTACAAAATACCATTTATTTTCATGAGCATAGACGTAAACTACATCATATATCCCAACCTTGCAATTAAACATGGTCACCGCAAAGAAAGGTACGCAACCCAACCAACTAGATGGAGACACTGCAATGTATGGCCTTGCAGTATCCATTACTTTTAATATTCTTGCCTATTAAATTGACTCTAATAGAATACGAAACTTTATGAGCGGACAAACGTCAAACCGGCCATTTCGTGCCACTACCAAGTACAAGGAAAATTTCTAATGTTCTTGGCCGCTACCATACAAGGAAATTTCTAATGTTCTTGGCCGCTACTATAGCAAATGATAGTGACAGCGAATAATTTTTACGAGAGATAATAAATAATTTTCAAAATATATGCGTAGGTATAGGCGTAGGTAGGTATAGGTATATACTTAATCTTTAAACATTTTTGTTTATTTTATTTATAACACCTAATTTTATCCAAAAACTTTCCAAACTTCTCTTCATATAATAACAGACATGATTCAAAATAAATCATGGAATTCTGGTGAATGAATAGAATAATGACACTTTTTGTGGTTCAACAAAGTACACGATGCGCGAACCTATCCCCACTAAGTACTCCAAAACCTGGCCAAGTTACCTACGTGCCACACTGTACTACATGACAATTTTTTTATTTCACTTGCTCTGTAAGTCTGTTCTTGGGTAATAAGTAGATAAGTACCTATAGTTAGTAGGTACCTATGACTTAAGTCTGTCTTGGAAGCCCAAATATACCAGACGTTAGATTGAACTCAATGGTATCCTTACTTCCTTGTCCATTAATCCTCAATCTCCTTTATAAAAACCGGCCAAGTGCGAGCCGGGCTCGTCCATGAAGGGTTCCGTAGCAGCAAGTGACAGCATCAACTAACTATACCTACACGAGCCCATAATAGGCTTGTGATAGCTAAACAAGCTAATATACCTAATTATATATCCGTTTCACAAAACCAGAAATCATCATTCTCTGAACCTTTTTCCCAACTCAGTTGGGGTCAGCTATCCAGTCTAACTGTGATGCGGCTGAACTTCGATATTTTCCATGGAGCGACTGCCATCTGACCTCCACAACCAATGGTCATTATGACCATTGGTTAAAAACATCAATAGCATTTTGTTTCAGTTCTAAGTTCCTGAAATTTATTGCCATTTTTTATTTTTGTTTCAAATTCTTAATGCGGTTCACAGAATACCTCTACTTACTAAGCTTCAACAACATAGGTAGGCTTTATAGTTTCGGAGAAAAATGGCTGTGACATACGGACGGCCAGGCAGACAGACATGACGAAGGGTTCCGTTTTTTGCCATTCGACTACGGAACCCTAAAAAGGATACGCAATATCAATGGCAAATTTCGATTGATAAGCTCAATTTGACCTTTTGGTTAGTGAGGGAATATGCTTGCCCAAAAGACTGATCTGTTGATGTAGTTGGAAGTTGCTCATAGAAACTCCTGTACTAAACCACATAAACCAATCGAGCTTCAGCATACTTGTATCGTCTTAGCAAACAGGACACTTGTATCGTCTTAGCAAATCAGGGTTGTAAAGATGGAGACGGTAGGTTACCAGGCAGGTCATACGAACTTCTGAACTGAGCCAGATAAACCCGTCATGTTTGAGTTCATTTGATATATCCTGTAATGCACTTACTAATGCATTAAAAATGCTTTTAAATTAATTTATTTCAATATATTGTATTAAAATAAAGAAACATCTTGCTTCTGAGTGCGAAAACATAGAACTTGAACGTTTAACTTTGTGATTATAATATAATAGACATACCTACTTACTAGCTATGGTAATCGGGCATCCATCACAGTGACCATGCCATAAATAATTTTGATTGAGTCATTTAACGGATTGAGTTTAGCTTCAGCACAAGAACATTAGAAATTTCCTTGTACTTAGCTGGACGTTTCATTTCGAACGAGCGGTTGTCTCCAGGATTTTTGAATCTCGGCCGGCGGTCATCTCTCTCGCACACTGCCTAAAATTGCCATGATACGTTAAAATTTCCCAATCCAAACCTGTCAAAGTCAAATTTACGCAAAGGCTGAGTTCTTCGGAGCTTCATTTTGATTCTAGTTGAGCTTTATGAAAATTCACAGAACACCGTACATATCAATTATTTTTAATTGAGTAATATTTATAGAAATTAATAAAAAAATTGACACATATTCGCTTCTTAGATTGTGGGTGACAGCCATTTTAATAAAGAAGCAACACTGTTTACCAAAAATTCGTAAGGTGACCAACCATCCGTATTTTGCGGGATAGTCTCCTACTAGAAGCTCCTGCATTGCAATAAATACATAGCATAGTCCCACAAAACGTCAAATGCTTTCCGCACGTTTACAATATCCATCATAATATATTACAATATTAACTGTAGAGAGGTCAATTCTATACATCCATACTAAATTATTATAAATGCGAAAGTAACTCGGTCTGTCTGTCTGTTACGCTTTCACGCCTGAACCGCTAAACTGATTTTGATGAAACTTGGTATAGGAGTAGATTAGACCTAGATAATGAACATAGGCTATGTTTGGTTGCGATAACCGACATCCACGTGGGCGGAGCCGCGGGCAGCAGCTAGTTGAATATATTTAAAAAATAACTACATATTGGGAAATAATAAGTGATCGATACTAATGCAAAAAATGCAATCAGTATTTTTTTGTCTTTCTGTCTGTCTATCTGTATGTGCACGCATGGATGAAAAACTACTGGAGGGATTTTGATCAAACTTGATACGATTATAGTTCATACTTCTGGGCAACATATAGGCTACTTTTTATACAAGCTGATATACCCATGGCTTCACCCGCGCTTCGTTTTTAGGTCGTTTTTGGTCATATCTCCGGTTGTACTTAACCAATTGCAAGCAAACATACGATAAATTTTGAGTCTAAGTAAGACCTTTCTAATAAAAATTCGTTCAGTACTTTTTACGTCCATTGCTAGGAAGCTGGTCATAATAAGTATATAATTTCAACTTTGACGCTTATTATTTATTGCTTTCTAGACATAACCTATACCTACTCAAGTAGGTATTAAGTTATCGTTTCTAAAAACCACTACACTTTTTTATTTGTTCACGACTGTACATACTTAGACCACGGTAGTATAAACTTCACCAATCATCCCCCAATAGCTATTTTGTAAATTTATATATGCAAAGAACAGAATTGACCTCTCTACAGTTTTATTATAAGTATAGATCATGTATTTGTCTTATTTTGTTCCTTAAATTTACGAAAGAAAGTATAATAATGGGACAGGGATTCACCTGACGATTTTTAAAATTCACATTATCTTTCAAGTCCGTATCGATTCATTCGTTTTAATCGACCTTTTTTAACAGGTCACCTCATTATGAATATAAAACTGACAAACGTCAAATGTTACCTATTAATGTGACGCTACTATAGGAAACACCCTTTTGTTGCTACTCTGTCGCATTGGGTTTGCCTGTAATGACACTGTATGTATAAAATAAATAAATACATAATCCTTCATTTAATGTCAATAATTTATTTTGTTATTACATGCTTACATAAGTAAGTCTCAATTAATAAATAAATAAGTTACAAAATTACTGTTTTCATCTTTAATAGCTTTTAAATATATTATAGTAAAATAACCTTTTCAATGAATTTGGCCTCTCTTTATAATATTAGTAAATATAGAAACGTAGACTATACCATTTATTTTCATGAGCATAGACGTAAACTACATCATATATCCCAACCTTGCAATTAAACATGGTCACCGCAAAGAAAGGTACGCAACCCAACCAACTAGATGGAGACACTGCAATGTATGGCCTTGCAGTATCCATTACTTTTAATATTCTTGCTTCAGCATCATCCATCATCATAATATAATATTCATCATCTAAATTATTATACAAAGCGAATCCGAACAATGCCCGATTTGTTATCGTCTGTGGTATTTCCAGCATCTAGCGTATGTTAGTTGTCAACTTGTCAAATGAAAATGAAGTGTAGAAGTTAAAAGTGAATCGGGCCGATTACTTAATATTGTGAAAAAATATTAATTTTCGTACATAAAAGTAGTTATAACTTTTATAGTTATTGTCAACGACAAGCGTAGATATATATTTTTAGTGATGGGACCTCTGGTTTTATGAAATAAGTGCAGTGCGTGTTATTGATGTGTTTACGGTTTGTTTAACAGTTATTTGGTCACGTCTCCTTTGGTTCTTCCTCTGTAGGTGCCCCCGCGTAGTCTTGGAAAACTTAATATACTCGTACTTTATAATACACAGAACGTTTTGATCATTGCCTCTAAATAAGGTAATGTCAGACGTAATATTGTTATAATGAATTAAGAATGATGTTCTTTACATCGACTATGCTATGATTTATCAATTACTTAAACTGAGTAATTGTTGTAGGCAGTATGGTCAGTCATTTGACTACCCTAACGAATAAGCAAATACTTAAAACCTACTTATAAATTATCTTTTTGAATGGAAACTTCTACATAATTATAAAAAGTAATTATGTGTAAGTACCAATAATGCAACATTATTCATATTTTTACTGCATTTATAATTCATATAGCCCTATTCCATTACATTTGAGATAGGCAATTAAAATAAACCAACATAGGTAGGTACATTCCAATTCCTAAATTAACAACATCCTTAATTTTTCTGTAGGTACATGGACAGTATAAGACCAATAATATACTGTTAATAATGGATAATATTATCTTGATTGTTATTGTAGTAGTTATTCTTTAATAGGTATATTATGTATAATTACAACATTTCAATATTACATCAGTATGCTGTATGTCTATTCTTAATAAAACTAATTAGGTACCTTTATATTAACATAAGAAGGATAGTTGAAAAGTGTTACCTACATACCTAGAGTAGGTACCTATATAAGGTAAGGTTATGATGCTCTTTTTTGTTCTTAATTTATAGGCCTAATTATAATGTCCTGATTATGTCACAATACGGAATTACAATATTCTTAACCTACCTATGCTAAACTAGCGGCCTGGGACCCAATTTTGCCTGGGCATAAATTCTTTAAAAAAATCCTATAATCCGATTGCACCAACCCCACCGGGCCTTTAATATTGAATTTCATGCTTCTTACTTCAAAACTTAAGCACTTTCCATATACCGGGCTTTCTTAAAATCACTCTACCCTTATTTGCCCCCTTAAGAGTGAAAATATGAGAACCGGTGATTCACTTGTACATTTGTTATTTACCCAGAAGCAACTAGGTATAATGAACTTTCATACTTCTATCTTGAAAACGGACGAACTTCCCCTATAAACTTTCAACCCCTATTACACCCTATGGGTGACATTTCGAAAAACACTGATACACATTTTCATTTATTTCTAACCAGAATAAGGTGTATGAAATTTCATGTGTTTAACTTTGAAAATTCCTGACTTTCCGTACAACCAGTCATCACCTATTGTATCCCTTTAGTAGAGAAATTTGGAAAACGCTGATACATATATACATTTATTTCTAACCAAAAATCTTTGTATAAATTTTCATGCTTCTATCTTGAAAACTTCCCATATAAACTTTCAACCCCTATTTCACTCACTGGAGGGTGAATTTTGAAAAACGGTGATATGCGTGTTCATTTATTTCTAATCAAAAATAGGTGTATAAAATTTCATGCATGGTCCAGCGGTTTAGGCTCTACATTGATGAATCAGTCAGTCAGATGTTATTGTCATTTAAGATGTTAATACCTATAGTATAATGTACTTACTTCCAAGTGATATTAGAGAGAATATTATATTATATTAGAGTGTTAAATTTTACTCTTTTTTATGCCACTACAGTGATAAACAAGGGCATGACCAAACAGTGGCCCTATGAACGCTCATTCCACTAAAACGTGTCTACACCTAGCGGGATCCCCTGTCTGGGAGACTTATGAATGATGCAGAGAATTAGTTCTGGATTTGTTCTACTGAATTATGCTGGAAACAGAATTTGTTCCGTATATTAAACGGAAATATAAACTTTTCTAACCGACCTCCAGCCAGCGGGATATTTACCAAAATTAAGTCTGGGGAACTATAAATTGGTATTACCTTTTAGTTCTGTCTTTGTTCTGTTTATCAAAACAAAAACCATACTTCTAGCGTCCTTACTTCAGCCACAATCAAGCTGAAATGAAACCTCCAGTCAGCGGACTTTTTCTCTCAGGGACATTTTTTCTCAGGGACATTTTTTGTAACTTTTACACTAAATTGATAACATTTAAACTATTTACGACTATAATTTGGACATGTTACTACATGTAGGAATGAATAATGCGCCATCACTAGCCTGGCTTTAAATTCACTCTGATAATGTTGTCTTCTATAACACCTGCGTCCACAATGTCCACATGTTTTCAGTTGGTCCTCTTAGCTCCATTCTTGTTCCATCTGCAACTTAATTGTGGAGGAACGGGATATGACGTCCCTCCAACACAAAGGGAGGATCCTCCGACCAGGCAAGGTGATCACGCCTGGCGGGCCGCGGCCCAAGATAAGATATATTGCTGTTCACTAATTGAACTACTACCGACTACTATACTCTATCTGCCCCACAAATGATTAACCGCACCTACGCACCCCGAGTAGGGTTACCATTTAGGAATTTGATAAGTCCTGACAAAAAGCCGGACATTTCGATAAAAGTCCGGACACTTCCTGGGGGGGGGGGGGGTGTTGGATGCGGGGTGCGAGCGGAGATGTTCGCCTTGCAACACCCGTCGCATTACAAATATTATTTTTCAAATTCCCATCGATCCTATGTGTGCTACAAAAATTAGGTAAGTATAGGTAAGTATATTAAATTATTCAGGGTCAAAGGTCAAATTTTAGATTTTTTAATTTCTCTCGAAAACGGTCAATTTTATCAAAAAACCTCAGACCAAAGTCTTAGATCTAAAATTCACGACAAATGTGGTCTCCATGGTTTTTCCTACAAGTTATTATGTCTGAGACATCGCGATTCTAGAAGTCGTTTTAAAAAAAAACTTTAATTTTAAAAACTACCGAACGGATTATGATAAGGCTTTTTTTAGAAATGTCTAGCTTAGAATTAAAATTTACCGTATGTTTGGCTGTAATTGGTTAAGTAGAACGGGAAATATGACCAAAAACGACCTAAAAACGAAGCGCGGGCGAAGTCACGGGTATCAGCTTGTATAAAAAGTAGCCTATAATAAATGTTGCCACTGACCTGTATAAGTATATGTTGCCCAAAAGTATGAACTATAATCGTACCAAGTTTGATCAAAATCCCTTCGAAAAATAAGTAGTTTTACATTTATGCGTGCACATACTACTAACAGAAAGAAAGACAAAAAAATTTCAGATTGCATTTTTTGCATTAACATCGATCACCAATCATCCCTCAATATAGTTGTTTTATAATATTCAATGTACAGAATTAACCTTTCTACATTTTTATTATAAGTATAGAAGAAAATAATAGATAATATCATCTAATTGTAAAAAAGTCCGGACAAGTGTCTAAAAGTCCGGACAAGTGTCTAAAAGTCCGGACATGTCCGGATTAATCCGGACGAATGGTAACCCTAACCCCGAGAGCTCGCTATGAGATGTCTATGCAGTCTATGTTATCATTACCGCCAAGCATCGAGTTTTAAGTTCGCATTGGCTTAATTACGATAACTGTGAGTTTGAAGGCTAAATCACGTCGTCGTTATTGACTATAATATGCGAATGACCGATATAATATAATATAACAACTGTAAATAGGTACCTAAATAGCATCTGGTTATCTCGCTTGATTCGTTCGGACGAGACCATAAGTCGTCCGTAGAAAGACCATAGTCCTAGATTAGGTTGACGTCAATTCATTGATGGATCTAGGACATATTACTAATTAATGTAAACAAACTCGTTACGGGTCGGTACTAATAGTTTATCGGTTAATAGGCACATTGTGTCTTGATTTTGCAATCGGTTTTATTGCCGAGACTCGTAGATAGACTTTGATCGTTACCATCATAGAATATTTGTTTATGGTGTTATTACATAAAAAACTATTACTGTTACTGTTACTTAGGGGCTGTCTCCACGGGCAAGAGAATCCGGCGATATTATCGTCGTACCACGTATTTCTCCACATTCTCTATGGAGCCGTCTCCACACGGCGATACTATCGCGGCGATGCGACGAGTGGCAACGAGCGCGCGAAATGTCATTACATCGCCGCGAGCCCGTCACGACTAGCAGGGGGCCCGCCGCGCGCTCGTGGCGCTCTCGCAACGAGCGCACTGCGTAAAATTCTTAGCGCAACGCGTCGTCAAGGAAACTCGCAAGGTGTCCGCGGCGATTCCGTTACGACTTGCGACGATACGTGGCGGAATTATCGTGTGTGTATCGCTCGTTCGTGGAGATTCTCCGACGATAAAAGCGAGGACTCGTCGCGATTCTCTCGCCCGTGGGACAGCCCCTTAACGAGCGCATCGTTGTTAATGGCCGCCTTCATGGCTAGGGTTGCCAACACGGTGCGGGCCGGAACCTCCACGTGGTGCACCTGGGCAACGGAGGCGAGCAGCGCCTCCCACTCGCCACGGGAGACGTTGCTGCCTGCGGTCAATCCGGCCGGGGTGGGAGTGGCCCTCCAGAGGGCTGCTCCGAGGCTCTCCACGTGTCCCTCTGACTAGCAGATGGCACAGTGGGGAGCGAGCTGATCGTCTGCGCGCCGACGGTTGGGTCACAGGACGGCCGCCTGTCACCCTACACCCCACCGTCGGCGAAGTCGCGCGATGCTCGCCCCACCCCCCCCTTTCGTGCGGTCGAGGGGGCCATCTTAAAACCGTAGATGGCCCGGGGTTAGCCGGGGTGCGAGGGATTGCCTTGCACCCCGGTAATTAAGGCCCGAGACGGCGTGCGGTTTTAGTCGGTAACAGCGACACTATCGTATGGTGTAATAATAAAGGGTGTTTTTTTTTTCAAAATCAACAGGTTCGATTCTTAGCAAGGTTTATTGATTTTTCAAAAATCTAATGAGGTTTTAAGTTTCATCAAAATCGGGCTCGTGACTCCTTTGACCATTTTTCGCTATTCCTTATAGTTTCGGATTTTGCCATCTAATCCCTTTTGAAAAATTCACCCTGTATATGTTTTAAATTTTAACAGTAGATGCTTCTTATGTTGAAGGCATCCACTAAGAAAGGATTTTTAGAAATTCTACTTCTAAGGTGGCAAAATAAGTGATAAACGTTTGTATGAAAGTCCGTCATTTTCAAGGTTAAACGCATGAAATTTCATACACCTATTTCTGGTTAGAAATAAATGAATACGTGTATCAGCGTTTTTCCAAATTTTACTCTCCAAGGGGGTAAAATAGGGGTTGAAAGTTTATATGGCAAGTTCGTCAGTTTTCAAGATGGAAGCTTGAAAATTTACATAACGATTTTTGGTTAGAAATAAATGTACACGTATATCAGTGTTTTTCAAATTTTACTAGGTACTAAAGGGGTAAAATAGGCGATGACTGGGTTGTATAGAAAGTCAGTCATTTTCAAAGCTAGAACCATAAAATTTCATAAACCTACTTCTGATTATAAATAAATGAACACATGTATCACCGTTTTTCAAAATTACACCCCTAAGGGGCAAAGAGAAGTCTGTTATACCTAATCTATGAAAAGTGCTTGAGTTTTGATTGAAGTAAGAAGTATGAAATTCAACATTATAGGCCCGGTAACATTATAGGTGCAATCGGGTTATAGGAAGTTTTTAAGAATTTATGCCCGGGCGAAGCCGGGTCACGGCCGCTAGTTATTTATATTTAACTCGAGCAGCAAATTATTTTACCCTCGGGCGATTTAGGTACTTTGAATCCTTCTATTCTAGAATCCTGCACTTTGCTCGTGCTTCAAATCAAAGTTGCGCCCTCGCCGTAAAAATACTATTTTGCTCCCTTGTTATGCAATCTACTAATACTTACTATTCGAAGTGTGATGTTTGTATGACACCACCACTACAAGCCCCTGAAGTTAAACTAGGTAATGTCATTTCGCCCAAAGTTTCACCACATTGCTTGACAGAAAACTTGGGTTCGGACAAAAACGTTGCGTACCTACATCATTCGGCCACTTACGAAATTTTAACGTAACTTTTTGCGACCAAAAATTATTTGTCCCGGCATGACAATCACTCATATTAATGGGTAATATAATAAGCAAACCAAGTGCGGATTACTATCTGCCTAACCCATACACTCTTATCCCATTGTCTGGTATCATTCATAACTCAAATTAGACACAATGTCTATGAAAAACATATCTTTGAACACATTAAGAATTCTCATAATTTTTGATCTGTGAACGAAACAATTTGGTGTAATGAAAACTTTACGTTGATCGTAGCAAATAAGATATATTATGACTACCTCTACCTACGCAAGTCTAGGAGTAGCTGGGTTCCTACATCTAATAAAAGTTCATAACAGTTAAGACATTTGAGTGATAGGGCAAGGATAACGTTTGTGAGGTTGTAAGGGGTAATCTATCGATTCTACGAAAGTACCAAAGTACAAGTACAAATTGGCGAAATATACCCGTACTGATAACTAACCGCCTCGAGCTTCTTGGCGTAACTCTCACGTCCACGCTTAACTTCGGGTCATACATTGAAGCTAAAGCTCAGCTGGCCGCAAAAAAGCTGGGCATCCTCCTGTCTAAGGTGCGACAAGACTTAACACCGGAGCAATTGCTTAATTTATACCAAGCGCAGGTTCGATCCTGTATGGAGTACTGCTCGTATCTGTGTGATGGCTTAGCTAAATACCACCTCGACGCGCTGGAGACGATCGAGAGACGAGCCAAGAGGCTCATCATCATCAACGACGATGCACTAGTCGAGAAAAGGCTTCAGAGCCTTGCCCAGCGACGCAATGTTGCAGGTCTATCGGTGTTCTATCGGATACATTTCGGAGAGAGCGCTCTGGAATTGCACAACCTGGTACCACCAAGTCCTTTCCATCAACGAACAGCGACGCGACATCGCTTTATGGTCGATATTCCACTGTCACGCACGAAACGCTTGCAGATACATTCATCATGCGTACAGCTAAGGAGTGGAATTCCCTGCCCGAGTCTGTGTTTCCGGAAAGCTATAACTTGGGAATATTTAAGTCACGAGTGAATACTTCTAGGCAAGCGTGATTCATCGCAGACCACATCGTCACTTACCAACAGGTGAGATAGTGGTCAAACGTAAGCCTATCTTGAATAAAAAAAAATACACTAAATTGTATCGTTGACGTACTATTCACCCACAGATCAAAAATCTATGAGAACACAATTTTAGCTACCTAGGACCAAAGACATTGCAATCGGATCGATGCATCACAAAATTACGTGATTTGACCTACGAATAGATATCTACCGGTACTCTATATTTGAATCACTTGTACAATAAGTACTACCTCGGTAGGTACTTAACTGTTACACAACACTGTTTTGTTTAGTGAAGATTATTAATGTTATTGAACAGTCTATTGATTCAAGGATTTCTCATCTCAACATTCAATGAACTATCTACGAGTACTACCTACATCTATACTATATAATTCAAAGTCCTGACTGACCTAGAGACAACGCACAGCCTAAACCGCTGGTCGTAGAGACTTGAAATTTGCAGAATATGTGTGTTTTAATGCGTAGAGGTGTACTAAGAAAGGATTTTTTAAAATTCGAACCCTAAAGCCCTAAAAAGGGCTAAAAACGTGCTTTTGCCAGAACCCAAGAACGGCTGAACAGATTTTCATGATCTATGATTTTTTGGATTTGTCTCCGCCTCGAATAGCATATAACATAATTAAAAATATATGATTCATTCAGGAAATTTAGTAATAAAAAGAAAATTAAATGTTGCAAACGTTTTTATCGCCATCTATAATAGTTGTCATGGCAACAGGAACTAAAATTGACTTTGCTAAATTTTCATAGAGTAATATCCTTTACTTCTTTTTCCTCAACAGTAAATAGAATGTATTAATTTTTAGGGTTCTGTGCCTGATTAGGAAAAAAACCTTATTTATCTCTTCGTTATCCGTCTGTCTGTCTGTCAAGACCTCTTTCTTAAGAACACGTAGAGGCATCAAGTTGAATTAGATAAAAGGAATGTTGCGGATAATGCTTGGCATTACACGAAGCGTAATATCCAAACTGTGGTCTTAATATCGACTAATAGATGGCTTGACCTACCATCTCCAGGCCTGCACGCATGGAGGACGGAGGTCGTTAAGTTACCTTCGGCGACGTTACTGAGTCACCTGCACCGCAATCGGAGAGTTTTAGGAAGCCGTACCTTATTTTTCGTGCGGAAATCCCCACGAATCTCTCCCCTCCTCTGGCCAGTAGGGACGTAATATTGGACTTGACCGACTAAAGTCGAACTCCATCTTGGGTTTACAGACGCCGAAGTTTAAGGTAACCCTTGACCCTGAGCTATCCAAGGCTTACTGATGGGCATGGCTGTTTTGGTGAGTTCCTGCATTGCGTAGGCAGGGTGCTGACGTTTGAATGCCACCATTGCCGGGGCTGATCCGTGGGCACACCACCTCTTCATACACTGGTAGAGTCTCCAGAGCGGATAGAGTGGCGCCATGTCCTAGAAGCAGACGTCGGTGGGGTAAGCCTCATGGTGAGGTCCCTGGTGCCGACCATGGTCACCATAGAGAGTATGTGAAACGCCACCGCTTTTTTTGCGAGGCAGTAATGCGCGCAGAAGTGATGGTGGAAAAGCTACGGGAGAGATTTAGCACTCCCCCGTGCCGATGAAGGCGCACCGGGCAGCGTAGTTCGCAGAACCATGAACCGTCCTCCATGAGTTCGGGCCTAGGGTGACGGTCGAGGCTAACCGTCACCCTAGCAGAAGCAGACCCAGGGTGGCATATTTCCACGCGCGCTTTTTTATAGAGATGGGGATTTAGAATCCTAATAACATGTCGAGGTCGCCAGTGTTGGTGGCCGGAACCGGTTGGGGTTTCTGGGATATCCTTTCTAGGACACCTCCTCGATCACACAGGCCGATGTGACGAAAGACCGTGCGATTTTACTTGGCAGGAGTCCGACATACCAACCTCTCCGTTGGCTCCGTTGAGGTGAAGCCCAACGAGGTTTTTGCTAACTAAAAAAAGGGTACCAGACTTCCCTTTGGGCTGGAATCCAGATATTTTGCAGAAAGTAAAATTTTATAGCATAAGAAAGGTAAAAGTCCGGAAAGCGTAAAATATTACTCACATCAACAAAAAAAAACTATGTCTGTCAGTCAACCCAAGAAGCGCTGCAGCAAAGTTAAGTTCGCCTCTCAACCCAATTTTGTACGGAACCCTGCGTGCACGAGCCCAATTCGCACTTGACCGGTTTTTTGTTATTATATATACTCTTTCTTTAGTTTCATGAACTTTTTGAATGTTAAATTAGGTTGTCAAATGTCAATGTCTGTAGCAAGATTTTTAATAATAAAATCAGATTTTTGGCAATAAATAATGTTTACTAATTTGAAATAGTGTATCGAATGTGAAATAGCAAAACAACTATGATGAAAGGGTTTTTCAAAGGACCTCTTCCGAGTCACACATACTTTGACAAAAAGGACAATGATGGAAAATAGACTGGCTTTAGCCGCGATGCATGGCACTGCACTTTGAAGAGTTTGATAGAACTCGAGATGAAATGAATACGTTTAGCTGCAACCACTGTTTACGAAGGAATAGACATTGAAAGTTAGTACGGGCAGTCCCTCAGCTTAAAAAACACTTGGTGGCGACAGCCAACATTCACGCGGGCGGAGCCGCGCGCGGGTACGCTAGTATAATATAATCTTAATATATATAAATCTCGTGTCACAATGTTTGTCCTCAATGGACTCCTAAACCACTTAACCGATTATAATAAAATTCGCACACCATGTGCAGTTCGATCCAACTTGAGAGATAGGATAGTTTTTGAAACGGATTTCGACATCCACGCGGGCGGAGCCGCGGGCAACAGCTAGTAACATATAATACTAATAGCCGGTTTCAGTGTATATTATGTAACTGTGCGTATGACTACCTATAATAATAATAATAATGTACCCGATGCCGGTGGAGTACCTACATACCTAATATTTTTATATAAAAATATATTTTAAATGTATATTTAAGTAGGTATGCTTTTTTATTGGATATATTATTTAATAATTTAATTTTATGTATACTGATAAATAAAGGAGAATAATAATTTATTTTCATACACATACATAATTATGTTAGATATACATAAAGGTTAGATAGATACCTACACCCACCACGAGACAGTCCAAGTAAATAGGTACATAACTTTGAAAGAATGGCACTTAAGCACTAGAGAAAAAATAAAAAAATAAAAAACCCGACTGCCTAACTGCCTAAAAACTAAAAAGTAAAAAATAAGCACTTAGATTAATGTCCGGTGGTCTAGAAACATAACAAAAAAGAACAATAAAAAACCTGTAAAAAGTAAAAAAATAACTTACATACTTTTAACTACAGTATCGGCACGATATAATGGCCGGTTTGACGTTTGTCCGCTCATGAAGTTTCGTATTAATTATTGTGACATTTTGAAAGAGCATATTGCTGTTCTTTATTGTCAATAGTGACGTACAGTAAGTCATAAAATTTTATCGAATGTAGGTATAATTTTAGGACACAATATTTATTTATTACATTGATTTCTGAATTATATAATGTATATTAGTGTCCCACGATCATTTATTTTTTATTTTTATAAGATTATAATTACCTATTGGTGTACCTACTTATTTCACACAACTCGGTATTTGTTTTTCGAAATTCAATTTTTTTAAATAAAATCTATATAATCGACACTAGGACCACTAGCAAGCCCAATAATACCTTCGGCAAACTTACTTCAAAACAAAGCATTTTCGACTTGACGTTGCTTCGAAAAGTACAAACTAGGAGTGCCCTGCGATTGCGATATAGTTTAGACCTCCTCGCCTGATGGTAAGCTAAATGGTAAATCTCACCTGATGGTAAAGTCTCAGGAAGGGGTCCCCATTACATACACTAACAGTGATAATTATAATGGTGGCCCTCAACTTACTCTGTTTACGCCTTTTGTTGTGGATTTCGTCGATATGGCCGAACGTACGGTCAGGCATGTGTGTTCGTTTATAGATACGCCTTCGTAACATTTCGATCGTGAATTTCAAAATGGAAGGTCAATTTTACCTATAACTGTAAGAAAAATTTGGCGAGACTGGCACAGAAGAAAATAAACTTCACACATTACCTAAAACGGAAAAAAACGAGCAAAACCAGTCGAAGATATGTGTGTAGCTATTATTTACGGAAGGAGTATCCAACAAGATAAAAGTTAGTGCAATCACTGAAGGAAGCTGGATTAATATATACTCATTTTCATTCCTAATTCCAATATGTCAGTTCGTTCAAATGTATTTAGTAGGTAAAAATTTATATTTTTTTACTAAAGTTTTTGAATCAGGTAAGTACTGCTTGCAATAAAAACTTATAGATTTGATTATATTTTTATCGAGAGTAAATTGACATTTCACATCACTATTGTAATGTGTCAAACCGGCCATTATATCGTGCCGCTACTATAAGTAACAGTTTGTCTCGTCGGGGACCACTCACCTAATCATAACCTAATCGTACGTCTGTCTCGCAAGATCCTAACTGTAGATGTTTTGTGGTCCCCCCGACGAGACAAACTGTTACTTAGTTAAAAGTATGTAAGTTATTTTTTTACTTTTTACAGGTTTTTTATTGTTCTTTTTTGTGAGTCGGGGGTTTTTAAATTTTTAATTTAATTTTTTTATTTCATGCTTTTTATAGGGCTAACTTAAGTATAAAAGCTAATTCATTATTTGATATCAACACACGTATAGTCTATCAACAATTATTCAGAGCTAATGCGAATTGCGCGGAGTGTGGTTACAGAATTAGAAATACATTCCACTCCTCATATCTTTCGAATGGCTAAACCGATTTTTATAAAACTTGCGGAATCATGATGTATAAGTTATGACCTTTGATTTGATACCCAACACGAGTATATTTGAACACATTCAATTTTTCATCACCACTTTCACCCCTCATATCTTTGAAATGGCTTAACCGATTTTTATAAAACCTAGCTAAGAACACTCTCCCCCAACCCATCTTTCAAACAAAAGAAACAGAATCAAAATCGGTTCATCCGTTTGGGAGCTACGATGCCACAGACAGACTCACAAACACACACACACACACACACACACACACACACACACACACACACACACACACACACACACACACACACACACACGTCAAACTTATAACACCCCGTTCGGGTTTCCGTCGGGGGTTAAAAATTGAACAGTCGGGATAGGTACATTATTCGACAGCCAATCTAATATTTCAATGGATCCCGACTGTTCAGTTGTTATGTTTCTAGACCACCGGATATTAATCTAAGTGCTTGCTTTTTTCTTTTTAGAATTTAGGCAGTCGGGTTTACATTACATGTAGTACATTAACTAAATAAAAGCCGGATAATAATAAAGTATAAATATATACTCGTATTTTAAGGAGTTAATAATGTTCCAGTAGTGAAGGGACATCACCGAAATTTTTTATTTATTTATCCTTAGTATAGGTTCCCATGGGAAGCGGGAACGGAAACAGAATTCTACGCGGGCGAAGCCGCGGTCAATAGCTAGTAGATCATAAATTACACACGCCGATTTGTATACTTAGTAACATTTTAGACTCAAAATCTATCGATATTGACTAATATTGTCATAATTTTTTGTCACGCACTGCCTGAGTTGCGTTCAATATTTATAATGCTTCAAGGCAATGCCAACCTTATGTTATGGGTTCCAAGTTTGAAATAACTTTCTTAAAATGTACTAACTTCTAGTATAGAGCGAGAGAGAGATTATCTGAAGATTTTCTTAAGTCAAAGTTTGTTTGATTCAAAACACGAAACGCCGTAGGTAAATATTTTTTTTATTTATAGCAAAGAAATCTCTAACACAAACTAGTAAGGTGTATTTTCGTTTTGCAGTGTGCATAATTTAGGCTAATTTGGTATGGAAGATTATGCGACAAATCAAAACAATTGTTTACTAGTAGTGCAATGTAATATTAACTGGTTGTATGTGTGAGTTTGGCGACAGCGGTTCCCCTTATGAATAAGTACCTAGTATCACACTTCCATTGTATACCACGATTTTTAATTCTAGGCAAGAAAACTGGTTATTGTGCTCCGTGATTGGCGGTCTTGCGGTAACGTCGTACCTAATCAATATGTAGGTATATTATGATACAAAATGTTGTATCAATCAGAGTAAGATTATTTCATCATTTAAAAATTTTCAACAGTTTTCGATGCAGACAAAGCGGGTACCTACCAGCACCCTTCCCCGTCCCCTTTATAAGTCTACACTGTTTCCGCCCCTTTTTTTTTTTTTATCGTGCGGAAATCCCCATGGATACCACCCCCGTCGGCAATCGGGGGTGGTTATGTCGGGATCGAACGACTAAAACCGCACACCGTCTCGGGTCTTAATTACCGGGGTGTAATGTTACCCAATAGGCATATCCCTCGCACCCCAGCTGGCCCTGGGCATCGTGCCACTTATTTTTTTAATATTCAGTCCGTCAATTGACTTAACCCCGCTGGATGGTAAGAAGCTAGGGTAAAGTCCAGAGGGTACGAGCCGCCATTCCAGACACCATTCGTCCCAAAACGGCGGCGGCGCAAAAACTTCACAGACGCGACGGTGGGGTGTAGGGTGACAGGCGGCCGTCCTGTCACCCAACCGTCGCCGCGTCGCGTCGGCGCGCAGACAATCAGCTCGCCCCCCGCTCCCCACTGTGCCATCTGCTAGTCAGAGGGACACATGGAGAGCTTCGGAGCAACCCAAGTACACCCACACCCAAATATTGTCAATTAATTGCGGTTTATGACGTATTAAAAAAACTACTTGGTAGTTTGATTGTCTCTTAGTTTAGAGCGGGGGGGGGGGGGGACATTTTTCCACTTTGGAAGTCTCTCGCGCAAACTGTTCTGTTTAGAAAAAAATTATATTAGAAACCTCAATAGCATTTTTGAAGACCTGTCTATAGATATCCCACACGTATAGGTTTGATGAAAAAAAAGTTAACTCACAAAGTGAGAAACCTGCGTTCTCACTTTGTGAGTATTGCATTTCGGGCATCCCTCGGAACGAAGTAGGTAGGTACATTGTGTATTTGCCGATTTTACCGCTTAATTACAGTGTGCCTATGCATGGAAAAACATTTTTCATTTTAAACTTCCTTCATACTCATACATCAAAACAATAGAACACCTACGCTTTTATTTATGTTATAGATGTTCTATTTTACGAAGGCGGTTTTGCTTTGGTTGTAAGTAGGTAGTTAAACAAATTCTGAGCGTAGGACCGGGATTATGTACCGCGCATTTTGTAGGACAAATATGTCTGTTAAATTATAATAAATATTAAAAAAGTAAAAAAAGGAAATCAGTGGTTAGTAATCATTTATAATGACCTCGTTATCAATACATTTTGGAAAGAGGGGAATCTTTGATCATAGCATAGATTTTGTAGGACAAATATTTTTTCTTATAATTTAGATAATTATCTTGAGATTTAACAAAAACATAATCAGTTAGTAATGAATATTTTAGAATCATCAAATCAACATAATTTTATCCTAGCTACCTCTGTTAGCTACCGCGATAGAGAGTTGCGTACAAGAAATTATTGGGTGTCTCATGAAAATAAAGCTGCTAACGGAAAATTAGCTTGATAGTAATCAAATACAAAAATGGACCATACTATGTTGATTTAAATATCTGAAAATGAAAAACAAGAAATTGGAACGATTCATATATATCTACCTATACTTACATGAGTTCGTTGAAGAATAAATTAATTATTACCATCATAGAAGCCATAAATAGGCTATAAATTACCGATAATACAATTAAATCGATCGACAACTTCATCTTTACTACTACCTTAAAGGTTTGAAGAATCATATCTGATTTCAAACATAACATAACATAACATAAACTCACGCCTATATCCCCGAAGTTCAAACAAAGTTCACAAAAGTTACAAATAGGCTATAAACTAACGATAGTATATGTAAATCGATCTACAACTGCTACGGGCGAAGCGGCCCCTATCGGTGCATAAATTGTATGTCACCACAACCGCCGAGGGTAGTACAATAGCTCAATTGTGAGCCCTTCAGTTCCACCCATTTCCAAATAAATCGACTGTAAATCTTTTCTCCTATACAAAAACAATAAACTCTTTTTTCTCATGTATTGAGCTACAAATAGCATCCATATGGTAATATGACATAAAGGGAGGTATACCAGAGGCATTACATTTTTTTAAAATTTTGTGAGTATGGAGCTCGAAATCCGGACCACTGTGCGCCGGGGTGTAAGATGGCCCATAGGCATTTCTCTCGCACTACGTCTGATCCAGGGCCCTGGACACCCAGGGCCATCTTCATAATACACTGAATAGTAGTAACCCAGTAGCAAGTATAGGTATAGTAACGTGTAACAAAAATCGTGGTGGGGGTTTCTAAAATTCGCCACCCAGTTTTAAACAAATACCGGTTATACGAATAACTCTAACGTCAAACAATTTCCTGCGATGACCTTTACTTGCAAGCAAATTGTTATAACTACTTACATACCTATTTATACAAAATACATTTTGCATAGTAGTAATTAAAGTCCAGCATAGAAACGAACTAATGATGCATACTAATATTCAGAACATGTTTACTGTTTATTGTTTAACAAAGTACCTACCAATTTTAACCGTAGGTACTTGATGAAGGTGTAATCTATTAATGTACAGATCTATATGATAAGTATGATAACAGGAATTGTTATGGTAGGACTTGGAGGTAGGTAATCTAGTAATAAAAGCGTTTAAAAAACGTGTTAAGTTTTAAACGCTTTTATTGGCTTTTATGCACTAAAAGCGGCCGTATTGAATATTCTTTTTTTTTCCGCAGTGAACTATATTCTACTAGTCAAGCCCTTTTATTTAATATCCATATTGCGGTGTTTTGGTATTTTTTTCACACCTTTGCTTAGGTACATTCTTGGAGTTTTAGCATGGATCCCTAACTTTTTTGAAAATTTAATATACTTAGCTTATTTTCACCGGAGATAGCGTAGCTTCCCAACAGTGAAAGAATTTTTCAAATCGGTCAAGTATTTTCGGAGCCTATTCAATGCAAACAAACAAACAAAAAACAATCAAATCTTTCCTCATTATAATATTAATTAAAATGGCTACAATCCAGTAATTTCTTTTACAATGGGTTTGATTAACGCCATCTAGTTCACGTACACACAAAATTCAACAGTTTCGAAAATTTTCATCTACCGTCTATTATATCATTTTATAAGGTGACGTTACTATTACCAATGGAATTGTATTGTCAGTAAGAATCTCACAAATGATATCGTCTTGATAACTGCATATTTTTATTAGTGGACTAGTTGTTGCTCGCGACTTCGTACGCGTTTTCGGAGTAGATCAAGGTATGTTTACTTCTGCAATCTCGATTCCAACATGTTTTAAAGCATGTCAATGTTATATCAATGTTATATATTATATAAGTACCTACATAGTTGTAATGTGAATTCATGGGCAAATAAAGAATTTATTTTATTTATTTATTAATATACAATAAAATAAATTAATATTGGTGTTGATTCTGTGGTGCAATTTCACTAAACTGGTCTAAACTCTCTAAAGTAAAATTTCTATCTTATCTCGATTTACTTATTCCAGAAGTATTCTAAAGCATTAAAATATTACCACCGCCTGCACCTACAAAACAAAACAACGTTTGAATTTAGAGATTTTAGTTAAAATTAGGTACTGAAAATGCACAACAGAATCGACACCATTTTCAATTAATATTTGAGTAGGCATAGACTTAGGAAAAGTATGGACGGAGTGCCTAGAGTAACTAGTCTGTGTCACAAAATGGCGGGCATCAATCATTGTATGTGAGTGAATTGTAGGGATGCGAGGTTTTACCTAAATTTCCCCATTTTTTATTATTTTAGTTGAGGAATAGGAAGAATTATTTGGTAAATTTTAAAATATATAAATGAACAATCATTAACCTTTTAACCGCCCAGCTTTTTATCAGTTGGCGTGCCCCCAGCGCCCGATACATTGAATCGACCAATAAATACCTACGTCATATAGGGATGTAAGTAAATAAATTTTTCGATGTCGATATTTCGCTATAATAATACCTATTTGTATTTACGAGCTTGATTACTATCAACTATGTAGGTACATACTTACATACTGCTGATTACTCTATGGAAATATCGGACATTTTTTGTAAGCAAATAAAACATCGATCGATTTATTAATAGGTATTTATTTAAGTATTCTTATACTGAACTATACCTATAGGTACCTACTGAATGAACCTCGCCTTTTAATATCCCAGTAGTACCTAATCAGTCTGACTATTACAAGTAACATTTTTCAATAATAGGTATAGTAAGTATAAAAAATCAATCGAAAAATACAGATAACAACAAACAAAAATGTTTGACAACAATGGAACAACAAAGGAAAGTAAAACTTAATAACTTATATCACAAAAACACGATCAGCACTAGTGGAAAATTCCATACGGCTCAACTCGGTTGTGACGTCATGAACGGTCGTGTATGTATATCCGACGCAGGCGCTTGCTATACTGGCGTCCTGGGCGAAAAGGACACAAGTCTAGGGATGGGAATTTGCATTTATAGTAGTCCGTACAAAAGCTACAAAACCGCTAATTTCATACAAAACTATAGATTTATACAAAGCAAAAACAACACCATATTATATAACAATTATTTCATGTTCTTTTTAAATTTAATAACTTAGTATTTAATATAATTTGTTTGTTTATGCATATTCCATATCGTATAAGTTCTAACATTGTCTCATCACTACTGTCGGAAAAATACGACATAGGCGTTGGAAGTCAATACACTTTTCAGGGATAATTTTAGTAAATTTACCTTAATTGAAATAGTGTTTTATTTTATTTCTTGATATAGTAAATTTGAATTATAACACTAAATAAAAGGTTGAATAGATAAACTTTCGAAAAAATTATGTATTTCAGGCTAAGACGTCGTAATACGTTTAGAAAGTGAATATATTATACACCGGATTTTGTGTCGGAGATCCGACTCAGGCGGAATAAGCTCGAAATTTTTTGTCGGATAAATCCGACTCAGGCGGCTAAAAGGTTAAGGGTGATTCGTGCATTATTATTAAAAATATTATTTTCATCATAAATTAATGAAAATAATATTTTAGTTATTTTTTACATTATTTTTTTTCATTATACCTTATAAAAAAAAACTTACATGGATGGTAACCGTGGGGAATATTCACACGATTAAACTAGGTACCTAATTAACAAAAAAAGTTAAAAAAATCATATTAGTCACAATTTGTATTTTTGCGATTCCTAATCCCATGTATTTATTAAAAAGAAGTTAAATCACTACGGTTATCACTACTAATAAATAGTTTATGCTATTTTATCATAAAGTCACACAATTTACAGATTTCCCCAAAATATGGGGAAATTTGCACACTTTTATGTTGGGATCACTGGTTTTGTACCGAACAATTGAATTTTGTTTTGAAATATTGAATGAACATTTATGTATAATTATTAGATAAACATTAAGTGATTGAAATATTGATTAACCTGTGAAATGTGATCCCTGCATTTATTTTCTTCCTGTCACTACGGTTTTTACACCATTTCACTGCACAAGACATGTTGTATTTTTTTTTTCTTCCCGCTTAAACTGACAGATCGACCGATTCGGCCGACGCGCGACGTTTGCGGCGAAGTGCCTGACTATGATGTGAGAGTGTGCGTGGCGACTGTATACGTATACGAAAGTTGGCCGACTATGCAGCGTCACTTTTTTGTTCCCATGGCTCCGTCCATAGTTATTCCTAGGTCCATGTGAGTAGGTATATTATAAAGAAAGAGCCTGTTAAGAGTGACTGACTTAAAACTATTGGAACTAGGTAGGTTAGTAAAAACTCTTATAAACAATGAAACATTTATTTTCAATTGTAAGTTACAAATTACAATTGAAAATAACTGACTTTGCATACAACCAGTCATCCCTTTAGTAGTAAAATTTGAAAAACGCTGATACACGTGTGCATTTATTTCTAACCAAAAATCGTTATGTAAATTTTCTTCATCTATCTTAACTGACACTTCCCATATAAACTTTCAACCCCTATTTCACCCCCTGGGGGGTAATATTTTGAAAAACGCTGATACACATTTCATATCTTTGATTATATAAGTGTCTAGATGGAGCGTCGCCCTACTACCAATAGATAAAAACATAAACAAGTCAACTTTGGCAAACATGTTTGCGTGCGGCCGGTGTCTTACACGATGCATTCATTTGTCTGTTTGCGTAATAATGATACCAGCTACTACAAAATTTCCTAAAAATCGCATAGCTATTAAAATGTAATAATAGCTATGCGATTTTTGTTTGAAGTTATTAATTAAATGTCAAGTTTTATATATGGATGTATTTTTATGACACCCTCTGTGACGTGACATCAGTAAACGCTACTGGTACGTAAGGGCCGCGGGTTCGATTTGATTCTTTACATTGGTCTGGGTACTTTCATGTCTCAAAGAGCACGTCAAGCCGTCGGTTACGAATGCCATACTAATATTTTTAAAGTTTTGTCTGTCTGTCTGTCTGTCTGTTTATTCCGGTGAATCTATGAAACGCCTAGACCTATTTTGACGGAACTTTCATTGGTAGATAGCTGTTCTGACGGTATGTTTTTGGAAATAATCCCGCCCCCCTCATCTTCCAATCCCCCCAACTTCCCAACCCAACCCATCAGGTGGGTCGTGTGCTTGTCTGTTACCTCAGTAGTATAACATAAAAAAAACTAGATGTTACTACATTAGACTGAGTGACACGAAATTTAACTAAAAACCAAACCATATGTGATTTTTTAACACATTACTTTATGACCACTAGAGAGCACCACATTAGCTTCAATGACACCACGTATAGCCTATAACCAGCGGATAATAAAAACGCTTCTAATAATGGTAGGTAGGACCTCATTTATCCAATAACATTCTAATAAGTAGTTAGGAGTTACGAAGGCACAGATGAAAATACATTTGCTTGCCAAAATAATAACCCTCTTTTAGCTTTGCCGTAGTTAGTAAATAATGTTCTAATCTAAATCAATGAAAATTTGGGAGATTGGCTCCCCAAACCGATAACCATATTTTTTTAAAAAACTGGCCACACTCACGCACAAAATATATCAGTCGCATGCACTACCGTTACGCCACAGAGGCCGTATCTCCGGTTATTCACGATTGTTTTTTAAATTCTTGTCTGTTTGTTTCCAATGAACGCAGAAACTACTAAACAGATTTGGATGCAGTTTTTTGTTTCAAAGTTCTTGGTTAGACTTTAAAACTTAACGCATTAGCTATCTATCTATTTTACTTATCGCAATCAATTGAGTAGAACCGGTGATACAGATAAAAAACCCGAAACCGACGTCCATGCTGGCGGAGCCGCGGGCATAGGCTAGTATGAGTAGGTATACCTACAAATTATTATGTCACTAAAGGAGATATTTCACAAATTAATGTATGGACCTTGGGCCCGATATTTGTACACTACTTAGAAAAATAGCTAGGCAATGTAGTTTTCATTTTTACCCGACTGCCAAGAAGGATTATGTTTTTCGCGTGTATCTTGTATTGTACCTATGTATGTATGTATTTTTGTAAGATTCTTTATTACCTCATATTTTCCAAACCACTAGACGGATTTCTTTAATTTCGTTACATTCGTCTCGGTAACCCAAGTGTTATCAGATAGGTAACGCGAAAAACCAACATGGCCGCTGTAATAAGCTATAGTTTAAAGAAGATAAAAATAAAAATAAATTGCATACGGCAATATGGGTATCAAAATAAAGGGCTTATCACGAGTATTCCAAAAAGGTATATCATAACCAAATTTTAATTTAAAAAAATGAAATTTTTGTCTATACAAGTTACACGCGGATTGAGCTTTGTGAAGAATGTTCACGAAAACTAAAAATTTTAAAATAAAATATAATTTAAAAATCAAAAACCCGACTGCGTAAAAAACTAAAAAGAAAAAAACAAGCACTCAGTGTTCTGTGGTCTAGAAACAGCAATTTAACAGTAGGTAAGGATCCATTATTCGACAGCCAATCTAATTTTTCAATGGAACCCAAAACTACTGTTAACTTGTTATGTTTATTATCAATTTTTATCGTATTTATCGTAATCCAACAATTAGAATATAATACTATAGGTCTATTATTATATTTAAGTAAAAAGTACATTGTCGTATTGGACTTATTCTGTAAAGGCGATGTATCTATAAATGTAAATAAATAAATAAATAAAAAAAAATGTTTCTACATCACAGGACACTAAGTGCTTGCTTTTTTCTTTTTAGTTTTTTACGCAGTCGTGTTATTGATTTTTTAATTCACTATTCAATTCTGATTCTAATATTGCCTGGTATTATGGCGGAATCAAACTAAATAAACACTTTCTTGCAACACAACAAACATGGCGGACTAAAACTATGAAAATGTACTCATATTTTATTAATTTATGCCCTTGAATTTCGGAGGCGAATAAAATATAATTGTATTTTTGCCAATAACCGGTATTATTTCGGGTCCCGACCCGTCCACCCACTGGAGTTTCCCACTTTTTTCCCACCCACCATGCAAGTGTGTACCGAAATAAGTATGAGTTATCGATAAATTTTAAAATTTATTTTGTTTATATTTTAATGAACACAGATTCTCATTCTAAGATATAAACACAAATTCTCCATCTTATACTTGTAACCTTATGAACTTTTTCTAAAAAATTACCAACGCTTATATATCCATTAATTAGTTGCATTTGCGCATTCAGGATTTGGTAGTGAAGTGTAAACCCAGACTTTTTTTATTTGTGAACATGGTATTTTACGTTTTATAAAAAAAAACCCGACTAAGTAAAAAACTAAATGATCTTAGATGAAAAACTTAGATGATCTAAGTGCTTGTTTTTTCTTTTAGTTAGATGTCCTGTGGTCTAGAAACCGACTGTTAAGTTGTTATGTTTCTAGACCAGAGGGAGGATATACTCTTTGCAGGACATCTAAGTGCTTGTTTTTCTCTTATTAGTTTTTTACGCAGTTGGGTTTTTGATTTTTTAAATTATTAATTTTAAATTTATACATTTTAGTTTTCGTGTCCATTCATCACTAAGTTCACAAACCTCAATCCGCGTGTACCTATCTAGATAAAAAAATATTTTTTTAAAATCAAAATAAATAGTCATGATAGTTACCTATACCTTTTTGAAATCCTCGTGATAAGCCCTTTAATTTTATAATATCCATATTGCAGTATAAAATTTATTTTTATTATTTTCCCCTATAAACTATAGCGTATTACAGCGGCCATCCATATTGGTTTTTTTTTCGCGTCACTTATCTTAGAACACTTGGATTACCGAGACGAATCTAACGATATGTTAATTAAAGAAATCCGTCCCAGTGGTTTGGAAGATATGAGGTAATAAAGGATTTTACAAACATAACTATAACGCGTGAAAAACATAACCCTTCTTGGCAGTTGGATAAAAAAAGACTGGGTTTAAACTTCGCAATGACCAAATCCTGAATGCGCAAATGCAACTAATTAATGGACATATTAAGCGTTGGCCATTTTTTAGAAAAGTTTCGTTAGATTATAAGTAAGGTAAAGTATATTTGAATTTTTGTTAATTTTTTTTTTATTCAGACGGAGAATTTGTGTTTATATCTTAGTATGAAAATTTGCGTTCATAAAATGAAAACAAAATAAATTTTAAAATTTATCGATAACTTATAACTTATTTCGGTAGGTACACACTTGCATGGTGGGTGGATGGCAAATCGAGAATTACCCCTCCACCCACCAGTGGGAAACTTCAGTGGGTGGACGGGTCGGGACCCATTATTTCTCTTTTTTTTCTGTATTGTGTACAATAAGTGGGCCCAAAATGAAACATCTCCTTTATAGATAAACTAGCTTTTGCCCGCGGCTTCACCCGCGTGGATGTCGGTTATCGCGACCAAACATAGCCTATGTCTCGAGATCTAATCTAATCTACCCCTATACCAAATTTCATCAAAATCGGTTCAGCGGTTCAGGCGTGAAAGCGTAACAGACAGACAGACAGAGTTACTTTCGCATATTTATAATATTAGTATGGATTGATTTAGTGATATTACGGTAAGTAGGTAGGTACTGAGTTACCATAAGTGATAGTTTTTTTCATTGCATATTTGTGAAAGCCACTATCAGCATGATACCTATAGACAAAATTACGCTTGTGTGCAGTGATCTCATCAATATGTTATGCAGGTGAGTACCTACTTGAGTAGTGATTTTAGAAATCATGTTTTGCTCTTCGACTTGAACCTCGCACAATGTCGTAGTGGCAGATTTTGATTAGATAAGAAACTGAAGTGTCTCTGTAGATAATTAACTGTATTGAAACATTAAATAGGTATAATAACTGTTGTTATCTATCAAGTTTAACTATAGTTTATTGGTGTGCGTGTGGACGGAGGGCTCATTTTTTTAAAGTGGTTGTATTCCAATGAAATTAAGGAAGAATTTCGGAAAAAATTATTCAAACTTCATGGTAATGATTAAAAATTTGTGAAATGTATAATGAGGAAGTTTTGATCAATTAACTTGAGCTCTCGGTCTGCCACACAGAGAAAAAACTGTAACTCGGTATCTCAAAATATAGTAAAACATTTGTTTTACGATTTTTGGTGAAGAAGTAGGAAAGAATATGTGAAAACTATTCTCAAATATTCAAATGATTTTAACAGTTCGTTTTATCTAGTAAACGAATGATCCTAGATGGAAAAGTCGAAAGCAGAAACTTTGACTTAGGAACTTTGTTTGGACTAGTTAGGAGATAAACATACTAAAAGTCCTGACCCCTCCGAGGTGAGCCGGAGGGGGGGAGCACAAAGAAGGTCCCGTTTTTTCGTTTTTTGCTTACTTCTCGAAGACGGTGCTTTGTACGAAATTGTGTTGTACGACATAATAAAAAAGCTAATTAAATTCTCTACAACTTTGTCTTTTGCACTTTGTGTCTATCTCCAATCATTACGTAGCTATGAGCTTCTAAAGGTGGTCGATTTTCAAAGCGCTCATATCAGTCTTCCCAAAAATATATGGGTATCTACCGGAATTGTTCACATTTATGATTATTGCTCCGCTCCCTTGGGCAGTAGCGTGATGATATTCAGCCTATGACATTCACGGATAATGTGGCTTTCTATTGGTGAAAGAATTTTTAAAATCGGCTACTGAACCGATTGTGGTGCTAGAGTTGTATAAAATAGATACAACTCTATGTACCTTCATGAAGGCATGTATGGGGCAATGGAGTACGGTCCTTTCCTATCCAGGATGTCGACGGGACTGTGAGAACGGCGAACCAATAAGAATAGAGCGGGGTATATTCCAGGGCGATAGTCTTAGTCCATTATGGTTTTGCCTGGCACTGAACCCTCTCAGTCACGTGCTGGAGAGTTCAGGGTTAGGTTATCGATTGCGGAGAGGTGGTCGAGTAATATCTCACCTCCTTTACATGGATGATCTTAAATTATTTGCCCCCAACAATTCCCAACTGATAGCGTTATTAAAGGTTACCGAAACCTTTAGTAACTCTATCAGAATGGATTTTGGTGTGGACAAATGTGCGGTCATGCATGTGAAGAGAGGTGAGATTTTGGAATCTGATGACGTTGAGCTCTCAGATTCCACAAAACTCACGTCTCTCTCTGCAATCGATACCTATAAATACTTGGGTATGTCGCAGGCGTTAGGCATTACAGAGGCCGGTATGAAGCAATCGTTGCAGGAGCGTTTCTTTGGTCGCCTGAAGAAAGTCCTTAAAAGTCTTTTGTCGGGTGGCAATAAGGTGCGTGCTTGTAACGGTTGGGTCATGCCGGTCTTAATGTACTCCTTCGGCATACTCAGGTGGACTCAGACCGAACTAGACGCTCTGGATAGGAGAGTTCGTACGCTTCTTACTGCATACCGAATGCATCATCCGCGTTCATCTGTGATGAGGTTGTAGATACCGCGGAAATGCGGGGGACGTGGCTTTTTAAATGCCAAGTCCGTCCATAACCGTGAGGTGTACAACCTCAGGGAATACTTCCTACACAATGGCGCTGATATGCATCGTGATGTAGTGATGGTGGATAACGGACTCACCCCGCTCGCGCTGGCTAAAGAGAACTGGCGCAAACCTGTGGTACTAAGTATTAATGACCGCAGGGATGTATGGAAGAGCAAAGAGTTGCATGGACGTTTCTATCGGGCTCTCCATGGGCCTGATATAGATTTACCAGCATCTGTATCTTGGCTACGCTTCGGTGACCTATTTATGGAAACTGAAGGGTTTGTTTTTGCAATTATGGACGAAGTGGTGATGACGAATAACTATCGGAAGTATATTATAAAGGATGGTACGGTTGACATTTGTCGGGCGTGCCACCGTCCCGGGGAATCCCTTAGACATATAATTTCTGGTTGTTCTCATCTTGCCAACAGCGAGTACTTGCATAGACACAACCAAGTAGCCAGGATCGTTCATCAACAACTTGCTCTGAAGTACAAACTTGTGGAATCAGAAGTACCGTACTACAGGTATGTGCCCGACCCAGTTCTCGAAAATGGTCATATCACGTTGTATTGGGATCGATCTATCATCACTGACAGGACTATTGTAGCCAATAAGCCTGATATAGTGGTGATAGATCGATCAGAGCGCCGCGCAATAATCATCGACATCACCATTCCACATGACGATAATCTCGTGAAAGCCGAAAAAGACAAACAAATAAAATATTTGGACTTGGCTCACGAGGTTGTCGGCATGTGGAATGTGGACTCGGCAATTATTGTTCCGATAGTCGTATCGGTCCACGGATTGATTGCCAAGAGCCTCGACCAACATCTCAAGAGGCTCATGTTAGGCAGTTGGGTCAAGGGCTTGATGCAGAAGGCGGTACTCCTCGACACGGCACGTATTGTGCGGAGATTCCTCTCTCTGGAGCCCTAACCACCGGTGGCTTGGTCCCTGTACCCGACACCGGTGGGGTACTATTTTTTATATTTTTAAATGTATTGTTTTTTTTTTATATATATAATATATTTAAAAATGTAATTAATATGTTTACGAAATGAATAAAGAGAATAATAATAATAATCATTTAATTCAGAAACAATTCCATAGATATGTTAGTAAAGTTGTCTTAAAAATAGTGTTAGTACCAATGATATTTTATACACAAGATAATATGTTACGTTCATAGTAACTGACTCCTCAAATCTGATCCAGCTGTCTATGACATAACTATAAAGTGCACAATAGTTGTCAATTAGCGATAAGTAGTACGAAAGATGGGATAAGCACGTGAGTAAAAAGGATAGCTATAATTCGGATGATTGCGCTTCTAGGATAGTTTCGAACCGCTTCGAACATAGATTATGATTTTGTTGAACAGAACGGGTATTTCGTTGATAGGCAAGAAATAAAATTCGATGAAAAAATAAAACATTATTTATTTCAAAATGATAATATTTCAAAAAGAAAATTAAGAAAATTCTCAAGATATATTTAAAACTAGCTGTTGTCCGCGGCTCCGCCCGCGTGGACGTCGATTTTCGCGTTTATTTAGCAATGTTCGACCTTTTTTCGAAGTATATCTTTCAGTGGCTTTGAAATTATTGCTACAAATTCTGCTGCTTTTTGAAGGTGTCCAGTCAAACTCATTCCGTTCCCTAATAATTGCAATCCACTCTTGAAGTCGAACTTCATTAGTCGGAAACCTTGTAAAAAAATTAGGTTAGTATAATTATTTCAAAAAAAAGTATATAAGTATGTTTATCAGCATTCTAGAACCCATAACACAAGCTAGTTAAACTATCCTTACTTTGGGTCTAGGGAGCGCTGTGTAGAATGTCGTAGAATATTTATAAAAAAAAACAACAAATAAATAAAACAAAATGTTGTTACTAAATTTTAACTAATAAAATCAAACTGAACAGCAGGTCAATTATTACTTTAGTAGGCAGTAAAGTGAAAATTACCCTATGTCGCATCTGTAGGTACTGATAATAATTAATCTATGCGTGCAGTGTTTTGTGTCTTTGTCATGCTCACATCAAAAAGTATCTCTGTCTCGTTTTTATCTCTTTTTGCCGCCGCCATTATTTTAAAAATATTATTTAACTAATTTAATTAAAATACACTAATAAATCGGTAATATTGTATGTACTTACATGTGATAGGAGATCCCTTGTATTTTATTAATATTAGTGTCGTAATTTGTACAGTTTTTAAAACACACGATGGCATTTTTGTTGCAATTTTATTATGCGCTTTACACAATTACACGCGTGTCATCTTGGCGTTTGCCAGACATGTACTAAACACAAAACGTCCCAATTGGGACGTTTTCGTGTCTTCACTAGGCGCGCTCTTATAACATATCTGCCTCTTTTTACTTATATAATATCATTGGTTAGTACGTGATAAAATAATCAAATAAAATTCACATCCAACATACCAAAATAAAATTCAAATTGAAGTCAAAAATTAAAATACAATTGAAACGACAATAAAATTAAATATCAAACTAATAAATTAATATGTCAAAATTGAATTAAGAATATAAAAATTAATAAATTAATAAAAAATCAAATTTAACAAATACCACACTCTGAATTAAATTTTGGAGTGGATAGAAATCCACCTGTGGATCAGGGGGGAGTCCCATCTATCGGCAAATACATTCAGAATACTGTTGGAGGAGGAGCGCAAACGCGTCAACATGGACTATGAACTATAATTGTACCAAGTTTGATCAACATCCCTCCAGTAGTTTTTGATACCAGCGTGAACAAAAATTTGGTGCGGACAAACAGAGACACAGACACACATAGACACAGAGAAACAGACTTTCACAAAACAGACAGAATTTCTTAAAATTATTGTTTTGGCATCTATTACATTTATAAAGTCCCCTATAGTCATTCCACTCCTTATTTTTGCGTTTGACATTTCAATTTTCTGTCAAATAGTTATGTCCAATGTAATGCGTAACCTGACCGATTTCAAACAATAATCGACATTATCTCTGAAGAAGATGCAATCGATTTCAAACTTCAATATTTTATTTCTGCTCGATATTTTATATTTTTTTATATACTTCTTTTGAGTGCCAGATGTGTAACTGACTAAAATAATTCGCAATAAAATCTGTTAAAAATAGTTTTATTTTTATTATAATGATAATATTAAATAAGGGCTATTATTTGATCTTCCAACAAAATTTGAGATGATTAGCCATTGAAAACATGTACAAGAATCCATAAATACACCATAAAAACAAAGCTTACATGTTACAACAACTTTTATGTTGACATAAATGTAAGTAAGTGTGAACGATTATTTTGGATTCGTAATTTGCAGCGATTTCATTCAATCCCAACACTAGATATGGTAGAGTGTAGCTGTTTTCATTGAGTGAGCAAATAATCGTAAATTTAAAATCAACCGAAACAATTAAAGCATTTTAATTTTGGGAATGAGTTATAAATAGGGTAGATACATATGATACGTCAGTTTATGTAATTTCTTGGTCACACATTTCCAAGTTTACTTATACGATTAATGCAATAGTTACATTCTAAAACTGCTGTCAAACGCAAAAATAAGGAGTGGATTGACTATAATAATTATTTTTCTCATTTTTATTCTTCCATGTACAGACACCGATCGGTTACAGATTTATGATATGTACCTATAGATTTATCATAATTTTGATAATTCTTATTCCCTTGATTTATGTGTGTAAATAGCAGTTGCATCATTATTTAGGTATATTGATGCTACACCACAACACACACACACACACACCGTAAGTTAGCTTTTCTATGCCAATTTCGCGTAATTTTTAATCGTGCGGAAATATCCATGGATACCACCCCCGTCGGCTATCGGGGGTGGTTAGTTCGGAATCGAACCGACTAAAACCGCACGCCGGCCGTCTCGGGTCTTAATTACAAGTTACCAAGGAGGCATATTTCTCGCACCCCGGCTGACCCCTGGGCCATCTACGCCTTTGTTCTCTGTGTACCTAAAACACAATTGGACTATATCTGGTATAAGCTAAAATCGTAACTCTAAATCTCATTATGCCTAATTTATAATGCTGGCATTCGCTATTTGACAAAAATGCCTTCATACTAAAACGCATCATGGCTAATTCGTATTAGGCCAACAACAACGACTTAGACATGGAACTACTAAGTCCAAAAGCTTTAAAAAATATAGGCAAAACGCGATTTCGACTCATTACGTTTTAGGTACACAGAGAACAAAGGCTCTCAGGGTTGGGATTTCAGACGGCTGATGCTTCTGCAAAAGCCGATGTGCCAATTAAAAACAAATTCTTTTGAAATTGTTTAATACCTGGCTTTTATACCTACTTACTCATAGATACCAAACAAACTCTCGGAACCTACCATAACAAAGAAAATTCGGAATATTAATAAACTTACTATCACATTTAATTTTATGCAAACACTAACTAGGTATATAGGTATACCAATTTGATTTCCAAGACTATGTGGCCAATTCCCCTAAAATTACTAAAAAGGAGATTGTGACCAGTGTGAAACATCCCAAATTATGTTTCTAGATTCGTAAAATGTTCGCTGGAAATAGTTTGCGATCATACAACAACACTATGCTATGCGATCGGTGACGGAAGCCACGAAATTTGCTACGATATTACTTAACAAATGATACCTAATATTTCTATCATGTGACTTTATATGACGTAAGTGTGTAAATTAATCAAGTGCCTTCAAATATTTGCCGCTAAGAAATATATTAATTTAGGCCAAAGGCACATGCTGTTCAATGGATACCGAAACAAAATTATCATCGAATGTTAAAGTTAAGAAGAGCGGACGTAAAAATGAGAAAAAGAAAAAAGTCGAAACGCAGAATGCTGCTGCTACTTTAGACGAAGAATGCCAGCAGTTAAGCCATATGACTGAAGAAGCAAAAGGCAATGTTGCCTCAGATACTTCCACGGATAGCGAAGAGTTTAATGAAGACGTAAACGCTTTTAACTACAACACCATCACATCACTCGCTGCTCTTAAGGATATAATACAAGGTGACAATAATGATACGCCTGAGACAGACAGTTTTTTTCAACATTATTTTATGAACCATTGTAATAACCTCTCAAGTCGTAACACAAATTCAAACTCACCGTTTCCGTTTCCGGAGAGACGGAGACTATCACAATGTCGTGAGGAAGATGAAGACGATGAAAGGAAAGAAAATGATATATTGTCTCCTAGTGCATGGTTGCAGACAATGGATGAAATAGCTACGCCAGAAAACTTAGAGTTACTGGTTAAAAATGTAAGTTTTAGTGACACGACAGCAGATCAAAATGCTAATGTTGTAAGCGAGACCACAATTTGCGATAGTAATATTGACGCTGAGTATAAAGAACCTCCGAAGCGAACTGTGATGGGTGCTCGACACAAATTTTTAGTTACAACCACGTCACCTCCAGCGCCCACGATTGAACGGGTTTTACGTGCGCAAGTACATAATGCACATACTGTTCATTTTGGAACTAAAGGTGCTGAAGAACAACGTCCTAATGTACGATCTATTTTTGTAAAGCAGAATCTCCATCATGATAAGAATTATTTTGATAGTAGTTTAATTGAAATTAGATCTACCGTAGATGAAGTACTCCCAAGTCCAGAGGATATTTGGATTAAAAGGGCTGAAGACAAAGTGAGTACTTATATATTGTATTAAATACAGACATCGCTGATCACAATAATGTATGATTTCATAAAATTGTTTATTATTCTAGGTGACCATTCCAAAAGCGGAACCTGTTAATCCTCCAGCAGAGATGACTCCTAAAACAGTTTTGAAAGCTGAAGAAGTAATGCTCCGATCCACTGGAAAAGAAGTGGAAAATTCAAGGTCACGGTCTGGAACGTGGAGCTCAGCAACGGGCAGTAAACCAAAAGATCAAGCTAAGAAGACTGCAATTCGTAAAGAGAAAGATATTCGTCGCACCAGTGACGATAGGCGACAGAAAAGAGGCAAGTATTCTGATATACCTACAGTTATAATACTCATAACGACGTGTCAAATCGCAGGTTGCGCCGCTATCACACAATGTAGTGTCTTTGCATATCTTGTTACCAACTTGTTCTCCATTCGTTAGTACGCGACTGTGATGAAGTTGTAATGACATTATCAGTATTATATCTGACACCATAATGTATAAATTTTCATTGTTTTCATTCTGCAAGCTTTATGTAATTTTGGTAAGTACCTTTCTTTGATTTATGGGCCCGATATCATACGTGTAAGTATGATCAATTCGAACGAACCTTATGCTGTTCGCAGTTAGTAAATATAGATTTATTATCGTCGGTGTAGAGTGTAGATGAGTCGCAATGTTTGGCACAGAATGCCTGCATTTTTGCTCGAGCACCCAAGTTGGCAACGCGCCAACAGTCTCGCCATAATGCCATAATAGTACGGGAGGTAGCGTTAATTCTAACAAGCAATCGATAGCCAGTTGATATTCTCCACGATAATAGAGCTTTATTAATACATAACAGAGTTGACCGTCAACCGGTCTGGTAGCGGTCGAGTCGAAGGTGACACCATGGTAAAGTTGTCAAAAAAAATTACGCTCCGAGCAATCATTTGCCACGTGAAACTTTATATGGTGATTCCTGAGGTCATTTTCAACTGAGAAATAACCGTCAGATGTGGTGTAGAGTAGTGGTTATACGTCAGTCGCGTATATATTAGACCAGTGCCGATAGTCTTTGAGACAAAATAAATTTATAGTAGGATGAAACCTGTTGGAAAAGGATCAGAATATAACAAAAATGAAAGGAAAACTATATTACGGGTGATCTGAGGTCGGGAAGTGGGGAGGGGGGTGAGTTTTAAGGGTAAAAACGGTTTATCTCGATTTCCGGCAAAACTACAAGTCCTATGGAAAAAAGTTAAATGACAAAGTTGTAGGTAATAAAGAGACCTACAACTTTTCATTTACACTTTTTTCACATAACCTCAAAATGTATGTGAAAAATTCAAATAATCAAGTTTTTGGTTTTTTATTTTTATCTTAAGCAAAACAAATTTGTTTTCCACGAAATTTGGTGAAAACTTAGCTTTTTATGTCCCAAAGACACTGTATTTTTTTTGATTTGAAATACTCTTTTTTTCAGCTTATTTTGACTAAATATCGAAAAACCACCCTAATTTTCAATCGAAAATTCTCACGTCAAAATACCAGCTTTTTAAAAAAAGTCAAAAAATTTTTTGTTCTTTGAAATCTCTTCTTTCTGATGATGTAAAAATATATATACATTGCTATGGTAAATGTTCTCAGAAAATGCAAAGAAGAAAAACTTGAATTTGAAATTAATATTTTTGTATTTAGTCATTTCCTCGCTGAGGTGGTATGAGAAGTTACAAGTTGCACTATAACTTCATGGTTGCACTCGAGTGCAAAGATTTTTCACCTTGTGCACTTTTGATACCCTCGCTAAAGCTCAGGGTTCTATTTTGTAATTATTGTATTTAGTCATTTCCTCGCTGAGGTGGGATGAAAAGTTACGTGTTGCACTATAGCTTCATAGTTACACTCGAGTGCAAAGATTTTTCACCTTGCGCACTTTTGATTCCTTCGCTAAAGATCTGGGTTCAATTTTTAGAACTCTCCGCGTGCTCAGTTTTGATGACCGAGCAAGCGAAGGGTTCTTAATTTGAATCACGAGCGCAGCGAGCGATTCACAAAATAGAACCCTGAGCTTTAGCGAGGGAATCAAAAGTGAGCACGCGGAGAGTTCTAAAAATTGAACCCAGATCTTTAGCAACATGTAACTTTTCATCCCACCTCAGCGAGGAAATGACTAAATACAAAAATATTAATTTCGAATTCGAGTTTTTCTTCTTTGCATTTTCTGAGAAAATTTACCATAGCAATGTATATGTATTTTTACATTATCAGAAAGAAGAGATTTCAGAGAACAAAAAACTCTGACTTTTTTTAAAAAGCTGATATTTTGACGTGAGAATTTTCGATTGAAAATTAGGGTGGTTTTTCGATATTTAGTCAAAATAAGCTGAAAAAAAGAGTATTTCAAATAAAAAAAAATACAGTGTCTGTAGGACATAAAAAGCTAAGTTTTCACCAAATTTCGTGGAAAACAAATTTGTTTTGCTTAAGATAAAAATAAAAAACCAAAAACTTGATTATTTGAATTTTTCACATACATTTTGAGGTTATGTGAAAAAAGTGTAAATGAAAAGTTGTAGGTCTCTTTATTACCTACAACTTTGTCATTTAACTTTTTTCCATAGGACTTGTGGTTTTGCCGGAAATCGAGATAAACCGTTTTTACCCTTAAAACTCACCCCCTCCCCACTTCCCGACCTCAGATCACCCGTAATTTATTTTTCCTTTCATTTTTGTTATATTCTGATCCTTTTCCAACAGGTTTCATCCTACTATAAATTTATTTTGTCGCAAAGACTATCGGCACTGGTCTAATATATACGCGACTGACGTATAACCACTACTCTACACCACATCTGACGGTTATTTCTCAGTTGAAAATGACCTCAGGAATCACCATATAAAGTTTCACGTGGCAAATGATTGCTCGGAGCGTAATTTTTTTTGACAACTTTACCATGGTGTCACCTTCGACTCTTCCGCGGGTGCGGGTTCTGACGGTCAATTCTGGTATGTATCAATAAAGATCTATTATCGTGGAGAATATCAACTCGCTATCGCTTGCCAAAAAAAATTAACGCTACCTCCCGTACTATAAGGGTCTGCGTTAACGCGAGAGTTACTCAGTATGTTTTTCGGTTCGAGCACTTCGTCTGTGTTTTAATATTTACTGGGTCATTAAATGGTTTCAATCATTATTTTAACGATCATGTAGTCACAAGCTTTTTGTAAAGCCGATGGAACATCTTGTTTGTCTTTCTGTATGACTATTTTGTTTTTTACATAAATAATGAAAACAATCATGAAAGTTGTGGTATAGATAGTGTTTGGCATCAACACTTTAAAGGTGTCGCCACATTTATCTTTTTTTACAATTACGGTTGTCAGATATTCTCCACATAAAGGCTGATTTACATTGATACAGTAGCTGGCGCCAGCATCACTGGATTTCGGGGCTGGATCAGCACTGGACCACGCCGTTCATACGCATCCAGTAGTATTTTTTATTTTTTTGCGGTGACTACATGTTTGGATTCTTAAAAATGGAAGTTTCACAAAAAAGAAGAAATACAACGCGTGGTTACTGTACGATTAGGCGCTCACGACTGGCGTTCACTGACGCGTCAAACATACGACAGATTTTAAACCTGATTAAGACATTTGCAGTAAAAGACAAATCTAAATCGGTTCATATCCCAATAGTTTTAGTCAAAAAACAAAACGCGTGGTTACTGTACGATTAGGCGCTCACGACTGGCGTTTACTGACGTGAACGTGCGTCAAACACACGACAGATTTTAAATTTGGTAAACCGTATAGCTATTGACCGCTTAAGCACTGCAGTTACTCAAACATTAATAGAAGACAAAGTATTATAGCTATCAACTATTAATACTATTTTCTTAAAGGTTAATAAATTCTTTTAGGGGCTGTAAACAGTTTTCGGTGAAATATACATATTCCAACGTATAAAGTGATGAAATAAAAACACTACCGAAAAGTAACCAAAAAGTACAGCAATTGACCAGTACCTAAAAATGATTAATGTAATATAATATTATCTTCTTCATCGTAGCTTTGATTCCCAATTGCATCCCAGGCCTCCATTTCGGAGCCCGAAGTCCGTTTTACGCCCTCCACGTGGTGCACCAAGTGTAACGAAGGCGGCAGTGCCTCCTATTCATGTTTTGTAATATTTATCTATAATACCGCGGCACGGTGTAGATGTATATTAACATTATCTACATTATGCATTGATTTACATACATAATATCAATCACATTATGTAATTTAATGTCGCGATTGACTGACTGACTGACTGAGTCATCAACGCAGAGCCGAGATAAACGTTTGTATGAAAGTCCGTCATTGACATGAACATAAACACTTATAGACTAAGATCCCACTGCAAAATCATGCATGAATCGAATATTTGGTAAAAACCAAATTTTACGCATATTTATGATTAGGAGAACATTTATTTACTAGGTTGCCTATCAAAATGTGGCCGCTATATGTTTAATTCAATTTTTGCTAATTCATTTTTCGGAAAAAAAATCCATCACATGGTTTTTAAATAAAATATCATCCACGTCACGGCAATACACAAAAGGACTCTGAAAAATCACGGTTGCCATTGCGCACTTCGCCGTACCTCTTCGCAGCCAGGTGTAAACAGGTATGATTTTGATACATCTATGCAATCATAACGGACATTTATTATTTTTACATCAAATTAAAGCTATTTTTTTTCTGTTTACTATAATATACGGTTGCCTAATTAAATCTGGCTGCAAATAAGGGTTGCTGGCCGTTAAAGATGGTAAATATTTAAGATAGAGTGAACGAGAGCTAGTGCGTAGCATCACTAGTCAGACGAGGATAGCGACTAAATAACGTCAGTATAGCGTTATCTCACTGGAGCTAGAATTGAGTGAGTGAGACAACGCCAAACGCGTGACAGTTGACAGCGGCAAACTTAGGGCGAGCGGGTAGTATATTGTTGTTTTATTTCTAAGAACTAACAAATAATTATTATAAAGATGAAGGCGTGTTTTCTGTGTGAGAAAAAATCCAATGTACTTGATTTCAGTAATGCAAAATTTTTGAAAAAATCTTTGAAACAAAAAATGTTGCGGACAATCTTTGTTAATTCGATGTGGTTAAATGCCACTGAGCCGGATTGTATCAAGTTCAGCGCGGCAAATAATGGCTGGCTACTATTAGATGGTTTTCTAAAACCAACATGGTTCCTGGGAGACTCAACTCCAACGTAAGTTGAGAGTGTGCTATGCGAGTCAATGAACAAATCCTCCGATAATGACGACGATTTAGATATTTGTAGCGATGAAAGTGATAGCAGCGATGATAGTATAAGTGAAAGCTCCATTGATTCAGAATTTTAAATAAGAGTTAACATAAACTCATAAGTTACGAAAATATAATACATTTTTTAATTTTTATTTGCTTCAATGTTTAATTTTTTCAAACAGCACTTGTTCAATAAAATTTTCTTTTATATAAGTAACCTTGGTTTTATTTTTCACCGATATTAATTTTTTTTGTAATTTTCTTTGTCATTTTGAAAAAGAAGACATTTCTTTTGGAGTATTTATTCAGTAGTCCCTATTACTGTTTGAACCGGTGGTTGAGAACCCTAGCATCCGACGCATGCGCAATGGTTTCAAAGCGTCATACAGCTGGCAATCGCTATCCTCGTCTGACTAGTGAGGCTACGCGCTAGCTCTCTTTCACTCTATCTTAAATATTTACCATCTTTAACAGCCAACAACCATTATTTGCGGCCAGATTTAATTAGGCAGCCGTATATTATAGTAATCAGAAAAAAATTAGCTTTAATTTGATATAAAAATAATAAATGTCCGTTATGATTGCATAAATGTATCAAAATCATACCTGTTTACATCTGGCTGCGAAGAGGTACGGCGAAGTGCGCAACGGCAACCGTGACTTTTCAGAGTCCTTTTGTGTATTGCCGTGACGTGGATGATATTTTATTTAAAAACCATGTGATGGATTTTTTTTCCGAAAAATGAATTAGCAAAAATTGAATTAAACAAATAGCGGCCACATTTTGATAGGCAACCTAGTATATAAATGTTCTCCTAATCATAAATATGCGTAAAATTTGGTTTTTACCAAATATTCGATTCATGCATGATTTTGCAGTGGGATCTCGTACTATTATATCTGTTAAAAATAAATGAAAACGTGTATCAGCGTTTCTCAAATTTCTACTCTTAAGGGGGTGAAATAGGGATATAGGTAAATTCATATAAGTAGTTGTTTCTGGTTTAAAATAAACGTAACGCAAATTGGGGTTTTTCGAAATTACATCATATTTCATAGGTAGAGTGCGGTTGTATGGAAGAAGGGCGAAATTTCACAGTATAATGCGCTTGTTAAATCTTTTTTTATATAATTAAAGCAAAAATGCCGGAGCTGCGTTGTAGGTCCGTGGGCTTAAAGTGTGAGGGTGAAGCCCCACCAAGCTCAATTTTTCAGAACGAAATCGCCCTACGGTAAATAAGTTCTCGCTTCATTAGGAACCGCTTAGAACATCATCGACATAATATATTTTCAACTACCATCACGCGGCGGATAGGCACGAATTATGAGCAATCGTGTCAACATTTTTCTTTTTTTTTTCAGAACATCGCCTTGACGCAGCCATCACACGTAGTACACAATCGGTCAGCGAACGCAAAAGACGTGGTTCCAATGATGAAGGTCAACCGCATCTTATGTACCAACAGACGATTCATGGTAATTTACAGGTCATCTTTAAAAATATCATTATTTGTAATACGAACATTTATTTGTACCCCAAAGCGGGATGGCGTTTCTCATTGTAGCCACTACATGCATATGGCGTGTACCTATGGTGTTAAAAAGTTACCGTAGCCTATGGATATTAGCAACTAACTGGAGTACCAGGTGAATTTGGTTTGTCGAACGTATTTAAGGCAAAAGAACGCTGTCTGTTCCGGCACAATTTGGTATCATCAGTTACTTTGACTGTCTGTACAGTACCTACCCTACACGATGATCTCTTATGAACTTATGCCATTAATAATTTGCAGAAACATAATATTAAGTGATTAGACGGCAGCCTTCTGTTAGGTGCATACACATTAAGCCATTAATTAAATTATAGGTTATACAGGTATAAACAGGCAACAAGAACGATTCTAATAATAAACGAAAAAGAAAGATCAACAAAACAAATTAATATTGCTCATGAGGTTATCGACATGTGAAATGAGAATGTGTGAATAATTGTATGTGCACGACCTGATTGCTTAGAGCCTCGACCAACATCTTAAGAGGCTCACGTTGGGCCGCTGGGTTAAGGGCCTGACGCAGAAGGCGGTCCTCCTAGACACGGCACGCATTGTGGGGAAGTTTTTATTTTTGGAGCCCTAACCATTGGCAGTTTGGTCCCTGTACCCGATGCCGATGCCGGTGGGCCACTATTTTTTATACTTTTAAATATAATATTTTCTTACATACAGGTGTCTCACAGTGATGCCACATGGAGGGTTAGTATCTTAAATAATGTAGATAGACAATTTTACTGAAAGAAGACTTTATTTTGATGTCAATAAAAATTAAACTACATTCAAAGATTTCGAAAATTCGCTTCTAGCACTCGGTAATCGAACCGGCTAAAATCCTTTACTTTTAAGGTATGTATTTATCGCCGGTTTATAAGTGCCCGGTTAATGGCAATAGGCTCGCCACCTATTACATTGGGACCTAAACATAAACTGGCGAAATGTGGGTGCTAGCACCTCTGCCTACCCCTTCGGGGTATAGGCGTGAGTTTATGTTATGTATGTTTTACCATTCGATAGGGTAAATCATGAGGCTCGCAAATCTCTCTAATTAAACATGATTTTTTAATTTGATCCTTATGATTGACCTTCTCGATTGATGCAATAAAGATATAAGAATACTTAAGAATATTATTTTTTCGGATTTTAGCCGGTCCGATTACCAAGCGTGATAAGCTAATTTCAAAAATCTTTGAATGCAGTTTAAATTGTTTTTAAAATCAAAATGAAGTCTACTTCCAGTAAAATTATCTATCAACTTTATTTATTTTTAGCTACTTACATGTGGCAACGCAGTGGTACACCCGGTATAGAATGTATTTAAAAATATAATATATTACCTCTATATGGTTTTAAAATACAATAAAGGGAATAATAATAGTGATGTTTATTTGTTTTTAAGTTTTTATAATAAATGGTTTTACAAATTTTACAGTGTTAATTTTTTTACAATATTATGTTGATCTTGTTTCCCAAACTTGGTCTAGACCTTTACTTATAATAATAATATTAATAATTTATTTATTCCTCAGATAATAGAATCCATTAAGTTAGTTTTTTTTTTCCTATAAGCTATGTTAGTACTTATATTCTACGAGTGATTTAGTACAATTACAGATGTGCCTTACAATGTGGCACTCATGGTTCCTGTTTCCGAGAACCATGAGAATACTATTACCACTACCGCGCATTCCATACATCATCGACGTCATTTTTTTGCACCACACAGCTGAAAAACTGTCGGTACGAGCGTGTGCATGAACATAGCCGATGCGCTACAGAAGCGCGGCAGCCGCAACAGCGCACGGAAGGCCTTATTATATTGTATACGCAGGGCTCTGATGGAGCGCTGCGTTTAACTGACCCACCGTGCACTCGAGTACAGGGACGTGCAGTAAGCCTTAAAAAGCATTATTTTTACAATATTTGTACACCGAGCAAATCTGCGGGCCAGCATATTCGCCCTTACCGCCAGAGCCCTGCGTTCCCTCTCAATATCTACATCGTCTTTGAGGTCGTGCGCAACACTGTCCAAGATATTTAAAGAGGTCGACTCGACGAAGTGGTACTCCATATATAGTCACCTCCGGTACCACATCTAGACGCTTGGTGCCCACGGCCTCAAAGACCATGGTTTACTTAGGGAACAGAGTTATTTTTCAACAGACTTATGCCAAGTTTGTTTTTTTCAAAAGGGGTTTAAACTTTTTGATTTATTAAATATGTGATGGACAGGAATGGTAGCTTTTACTAGATTCAAATACACCCATTTAAAATATAACCCCAAACATTTCTTGGCATTCGGATAGTTGATTCTGATTCTTCTTTTGAAGCTACAACCGGTAGTGAGTAGCAACTGGGTTACTAAAAAGTAAAAAGGTAGTATAGTTACATCAAGTTTTACATATTTATATAGGCTATTATTATAACTTATAAAACTTTTTTAGGAACTTCCGGGGTGAGCCGCAGACCAGCATTATTCGACATGTTGAAATCGAAGCCGAAAGGGGAGGCGAAAAAGCCTCCCTCATTCATGCAGCAAGTCATGGCAGCCGTTCAGGTGGGTTTTTGTTTAAAATGTTCTTTTTATTTTAAGGTGCTATGAACATTAGAGTACCTATCAATGGTGAACGGTGACTATTGCAAAGAGAAGCTTCGAGGTTAGGTACACTTTTTTTTTTTTGCAAGAATTCAGTATTGTTCAAAGGGAAAGAAAAATATACTCCAATGATTTTCTGATCGGAAAAAATGATCATCCAGGACGGGACAGGGGGAATGCTCTGACCAACTGACGTGACCTGTAAGGGACTGGTCACGGGTTCAAGTCCCGTCCTGGATGATCATTTTTTCCGATCAGAAAATCATTGGAAATAGTTAGCATGCAATTGCTTAAAATTTTATTCAAAAAATATACTCCATCTCTAAAGACGAATCGCCGATCGTCATATTCATTTCAGCATTCATCTTGGTTGCAATTTTGCTTCTCTTAGAACTCGGAGTTTATTATTCGAAGTAAGTATTCTTTTGTCCACTTCACCACATTCAGTCTTCGCTGCCCTTGGTAGTGAGGCACGCATTATGTCGTTTATTACGAATCTAACCAGCATATATCTTAGGTCTACTCCTACTACCGGTGCCCAACGAATGTATCGATTGCCGCAAAATTATCCTCACCATGACTCTCCGTGAAGTGCGACTCCTGCTTATGTCAGTCTAGCACCGGTCACATTTTGTTGCCGTATGAAAGGACAGGCCTCAAGAGAGTTTCATAGACCGTCATTTTGAGGTCCAAAGACACCTGTACCCTTAAAGCCACTTAGTCCACATGAGAACTGGTGTTGACATTGCAAATTATGTCACCACACGCGAAACACAGTAAGGAATAACGTATAATATATTTATTCAATAGGTTATATAGGTTGCCGCGCGTTGTAAATCTAGGATGTGTCTACAAATATCACTTGGTTCCTAAACATAATATTATTATGTTTCAGGAAATACATTTTGGATATTAAAATAACTATATTTTTTTTGATTTCAGAACATGACTAAATCGACCGCAACTACCAAAGATGCTCCAAAGCCCGAGACTTCGAAGGCAGAGCCACCACCTGCAACTCCAGTATTAAAGCCCAAAGATGGGTCTGCACATCCACATTCTGGTAGTGATTTGCGGGTACGTTCAATCCCTTTAGGTACCATATTTTTTCAAGTGTCGAATCCCCATACATTGGGGTTAACAATATTAAGTCCCAAAATCAGCCGGAGTGTAAGGGAAATGCCTTATATATATAGGGTAACTTTACGCCTCGCCGATGACCGACGGGGTTCATCTCCTCTCTCCTTACATTACAATGCTGCTTAGTGTCCACCAGAGAAAAAAATAGGTAGGAGGGTATACAAAAAAATATTGATATCGGTCAAGCCGTTTTGCTGGACTGCGACCGTAAATGGCGTGAGTGCTGGACACGAGATTTTTATATGTTAGGTATTGCACAGTACACTCTACACAACACTAACCAGACCCAAGACCTAGATGAAATGCTAGCTTTTGACCACGTCTTCACCCTCGTGGAATTCTGTTCTTATTATTATTAACTAGCTTACCCGCATGCGGTAATCAGGTGCATAACCCTAAAAATAAATATATTCTCTTTGTATTTGAGCAAAAAGGAACAAAGGATATATTATTATCTACTCTATGAAAATTTACTATGCGATTCACGTAAGTTGATAACTGTCATAATGACATTTTGATTCCCGTTGCTTACTTCATTACATAAAGTAAGGTCAGCAAATACATTTTTTACATCACTATTCCCACCGAGGTAAGTACATACAATAATAAGTACGAAATAAACTATCGGTTCTTTTTTATATTTATTTATTTTTAATCGGGCGGTAACACTTCGATGCCGCTTATTTTATCGTTTGCACTGTTATCGGAGCCGCACGAACAATTTCACGTGCTCGTGAATGTACCACTGTGCCTTCCCTACTCATTTTAAGCAAATTTAACTGTACCTAACAAAATAAACTTATCAAAACAATAACAAGTCTATACTTAACAAACACAATGTAACAACAAAAGTCAACAAGGACGCAACAAAATGGAGGAAAATCGGAAATATATATGTATATCAATAGCTTTGGAAGCGTAGCTAGCGGCACACTATGACACCAATCAATTATGAACTATTATTATAAACTATTACTAAGAAAATATGTTATGTATTTAAGAAAAGAAAATAAAAATTATAAATTACACGTATGAACCCATATGAACCTATCCGACGCGCCATGAAAATTTTGTTGCTAGCTGTACAATTTTGATGAGTATGGAATGAAGTTGCCGCAAACGCGATTATCTTCTCACTTGAATCGCATAGTAGACAACGTCGCTTTTAGTTCCTGTTGCCATGACAACAAATTATATATGGCGTGAGAGGTTTTAAAAAATCTAAAGATCATGACCATTTGTGGTACGGATTTTTCTCATACATCAAAATAAAATTACTATCAAAATTATATTCTTTATTTTTGAAGCCACTCGGCCACCAGAATGCTGGTTTTGAGCCCGGATTTTCATTTAAAACATAAAAGATATTACATTGGTTTTTTGTTTTTGTATGACAAAACTGTCTAATGAAACCATAAACTTAGGATTTACTAACGAGTTTTATGATTAACCCTAGAAGCCTAATCTATTTTGTAAGTACGCAAAGCCTAAACATACGCTTGAGAGGCGTACCTTTGTAAATGATAACCTGCAGGCTAAAATATGCCTACTTATGTTTTTCTTTGAATAGGAAACTGATGGTTAGGTTATAAACAATAATAAAACATGAATTTATTAATGAAAACAACAATTATAGTTACTTAGTGTAACAAAATCACAATGTACTTTTTTATCAAACAAAAAATTCAATTTCGGAAAAAATTACTAAAAATACATTTTTATTGATGATATATAATTTTTTATAGCTTAATTATTTATTCTTAGATGACACAATAAAAATAATAAGGCTTTCAATTACTAATCACAATTAAACCCTGAGGACAAGTCCTTATAGTTTGATTGTCCTTGAATCATACAGCTAGATCAAACTGGTAAAGTTTTGCGGATAATATTATTCAATAGGTTTTGAGTGATGCAACGTTACTTCAATGGAAAGAACCATACAAATAACATAGTTCAGAAAGAAGAGAAAATAGAAGCAGTAATAGGTATACCATCATTCGCATCAAAATTAGAATGCACTCTGTTTGTGTCCTAAGGATTGTCGCAGAGAAATAGGTCTAGGATGAAGAGTACACTATGCATTACCTGTTTCCGGACACGCATAAAACTTCGACTGTATTCCTCTTATGATGAACTAGAGGGCACTGCAGTCCAAAGTGGTTTCAGAATCTTATATTGACATCTGGAACATTTATCACAATTCCGATTCTGCAGTTCGGATTGCAGATGGAGATACGAAATTTTTGTCACGGCAATCAGCGTTGGGATACACTAGGGCAGGGTAGGCGAACCTTTATGCATCAACGTGCCATTTTTTTCTAAAACATGTTTTATGGGGTCACTGGCGTGCCATCAAAGCTCTTTATGAAATAATGTAAACAAAAGAGGTATATTTTTGAAATGTTTTATTATGATACAAGGGCGGTAAGTTGAAAATTACGGCAGAGGCGATATTGCTAGCCCGAGCCATAGGCGAGGGTTATAAGAAGCCGAGGATAAGTAATTTTCATACCTTTTTTTTTTTATCGTGCGGAAATCCCCATGGATACCACCCCCGTCGGCCATCGGGGGTGGTTATGTCGGGATCGAACCGACTAAAACCGCACGCCGTCTCGGGCCTTAGTAACCGGGGTGTAAGGTTACCCAATGGGCATATCCCTCGCACCCCAGCTGACCCCGGGCCATCTACGGTTTTAAGATGGCCCCCTCGACCCCCCGAAAGGGGGGGTGGGGCGAGCATCGCGCCACTTCGCCGACGGTGGGGTGTAGGGTGACAGGAGGCCGTCCTGTCACCCAACCGTCGGCGCGTAGATAATCAGCTCGCCTCCCGCTCGCTCCCCACTGTGCCATCTGCTAGTCAGAGGGACACGTGGAGAGCCTCGGAGCAGCCCTCTAGAGGGCCACTCCCACCCCGGCCGGATTGGCCGCAGGCAGCAGCGTCTCCCGTGGCGAGTGGGAGGCGCTGCTTTCCTCCGTTGCTCAGGTGCACCACGTGGAGGTTCCGGCCCGCACCCGTAATTTTCATACCTCACGAATGTCATACGACGTTTTATAACATATTTGAATACTCCGTAGCATAGGATCATTCTCGTTAGATCGTCATAAAATACCTAAACACATTTTTACACAAGTTTTATGATCGGCAACGAGCCCAAAATATTGTGCCGCGTGCCACCAATGGCACGCGTGCCATTGGTTCGCCTACCCTGCACTAGGGATTCATTTTAAGTCCGTTTCTGTTTAGTCAACACACATGAGCCGACCCCATAGTTGGCTAAAAAAATCGCTCTAATGAACACGAAAAGGAGCAAATTGGTTGTGTGTGAGAGGGTCACTTGTAACCCGATTTCAGTGCCACCTACCGGTTCCAATGTTTGTACTTTGCGAGTGTAATACATACATAAGTAGACCAAGTTATATGGGGTCCTATTGAATGAACGCTAAATCTTTACCATCTTTATAAACTAGACTAGCTAACCCGTCCTAGCTTCGCACGCCCAAATGTCTGCAAAAATAATATTATAACCCGATTGCAGCGTCACCTATTGGATCCGATAATTGTACCATGCTAATAACCTTCACGTAAGCGCAATTAATAAGCTGTCATTTTTTTTAAACGTTTGTAGACCAATAATGTTTTCATTGTCAACAGTATTATCACACCATATCTGGCACGACTTCGCGACGTCCTAGTGCCATGTCCAAAGTCATGGATTTGTTCCGCGGACGCGCTTCTGTGCCGGGACAAAGCACTATTACAGACCCTGATAAAAGAAAAGCGGTGAGTACCTATAGTACGATTTTTAATTCTAGGCAGTAAAATAAAATTTCCAGTGTTGCAGGTTTTTTTGTATCAAATAATGTGGTTGAATCGAGTTTTACAATTATAAGTTATTCGAGATTATATTCTTTTATTAAATATCAAACTGCGTTTATATAAATAATAATATGTAAATTACGGTAATTAAACAGAAAAAATACACGGTAAGTAATTAAATCTATATATTAAGTACCTATTATTAATCTTCGTTAGTCTCGCTAAAACTAGAGAACTAGGAGAATGATGGGCAGGTAGCTTAGAACTAGGAGAAGGACATAGGATACTTTTTATCCTGTCACGGGGTTGAAGTATGCCACGGGCGAAGCCGCGGGATACAGCTAGTTTTCTATAAAAAAATATTTCCGTCGTGTAATGTACTAGGCGAGCATAAACTGCAAAGAGGTTCATTCACTGATAAAAATAAAGAATGACTAAAGTATCTAGTCCAAGGATATTATAACCAAAATGGATATTGCAAGGAAAAACATTGCAGTGTCTATCTAGTTGGTTGGATTGTATTCCTTTCTTTGCGGTGACCATGTTTAATTGCAAGGTTTGGATATATGATGTAGTTTACGTCTATGCTCATGAAAATAAATGGTATCTACGTTTCCATATTTACTAGTATTATTGAAAAGGTTATTTTTTTACTATATTTAAAAGGTACATGGATATTGCCCGCTGTATTAAAGATGAAAACAGTAATTTTGTAACTTATTTATTTATTAATTGAGACTTACCTATGTAAGCATGTAATAACAAAAGAAATTATTGACATTAAATGAAGGATTATATATTTATTTATTTCATACATACGGTGGTTTATTTATTTCATACATAACAATTGAGCATATCAAGGAACAAGTCCCCGACGACGAGACAAACTGTTAGTTAAACGTAAATAATATAGCTACCTATAATAATAATAAAGGTTCAATACTGAGGGTTCGGTTATAATATAATAGTTACTTTTTTACTTTTTACAGGTTTTTTATTGTTGTTTTTTTGTGAGTCGGGGGTTTTTTAAATTTTTAATTTAATTTTGTTATATCATTTTTTTTAGGGGTAACTTAAGTATAATAGCTAATTTATTATTTAATATCAACATACGTATAGTCTATCTACAATTATTCAGAGCTAATGCGAATTGCGCGGAGTGTGGTTACAGAATTAGAAATACATTCCGCTCCTCATATCTTTCGAATGGCTAAACCGATTTTCATAAAAATTATGGTATCGTGATGCATAAGTTATGACCTTGATACCCAACACGGGTATATTTGAACACATTCAATTTTTCATCACCACTTTCACCCTTACTTATAACACCCCGTTCGGGTTTCCGTCGGGGGTTAAATAACGGAAACGAATCGCCGAACGGTCATGTGACAACCAAATATTGACATTGAAAATTATCTATTGTGTTACCTATAATTATAGGGTATGCACTTTGCTTTGAACTACGTTATTAAATAAAAAGGAGTGCGTCATTTGCAAATCTTCATTCGTTACAATCATACTTTTGTTTGAAATAAAGCCCTTTGTTTGATATCACAGAGTACACGAATATTCTAGATCAAACCAGGTACCTACATAAGGGTTACAAGCCCCTTATCAATTCCAGACTGCCTAAAGAGCTATAAGGTAAAAGTGACCCCTCATAAATCGGGTGATTTTGGCTGGCACCCTTTCAGTACGCTCACTTTTTAAGTCCAGACATCAAATAACGGAGTGTTTACCCGTGGTCCCATTGGATCGAGCCATTACCGGGACTACGGGTAATTTTAATTACCCGTGGTCCCATGCCATTAGGGATTGCTCCCTGGAGTTCTGATTATATCGATAGAAAATTATACACACTGGGTCAAGCATTAACTTAAGGTTAAATAAAAATCCATCTAACAGCATACCTACATAATAGGTACGTCAAAAGAGATTGCATATTAAAAAGACAATTACCTTTTTCCTGTGTACCTATATTGTCATTACTAGTAGAATCTTTATTTATTTATTTTTCTGGTGAAATATTGGTTGTTAGTTTAATATTGGTTCGATTCCCGCTCAGTGCAAATATTTGTATGCATGAATATGTCTATTTGCATTGGTCTGGGTGTTTCTATGTATAATAAGTATGTATTTACAAAAAAAGGATATAAGTATGTTTATCAGCATTCTAGAACCCATAACACAAGCTAGTTAAACTAAGCTTACTTTGGTTCTAGGGAGCGATATGTAGAATGTCGTAGAATATTTATTTATTTATTTTATTTTAGTTACCTATCAGTGTATTTGGTTACGAATTCTTTATTTCAATATTTTGTTCTATTACATACTCAATGTTTTTGTTCCTAAGGATGGAATTATTTTATTTTAATGAGTAAACTTTTTGTGTGTAACTGATGTTTTTCATTTTCTATCGATACAATCTGAACTCCAGGAAGCAATCCCTAATGCCATGGGAATGCCGGTAATGGGTTGACCCAATGGGACCACGGGTAAACACTCAAATAACGAGGTTCATATCCAGAGGCATCGGATGTCAATTTTGCGAAGTTAAAACTTTGAGAAGAAATTAATGAATAACTACGTAGCCTACGTATGGAATGTTAGGCATCGAGCACACGGAGGCGCGGGCACGGCCGGTCAATTTCACCGCGAACGATAGCGCAAAGGGAATCCTATACTACCAGCGCACACAAAGGGCAAAAATATGCCGCGCCGCGGTGTCCGGCGGGCACTGGCGGCGTTTTGTTTTCGTGGCGAGGGCAGTCACGGGCATCGATGGGCAGACGCGGTCGTTATTACTTCGCGGTCAGTAAGACCTGCCCGTCGCGCCGTCTGCTTAACACCTTATGGTAACAAACAAGTGTGCCAGTACTGACAGCAGTTGTTATTAAAGGAATGTAAAAATCTTGAAACTTACTTCAAATTAGAATGCATAGTCTTTGGGCATCGATGGGCAGACGCGGTCGTTATTACTTCGCGGTCAGTAAGACCTGCCCGTCGCGCCGTCTGCTTAACACCTTATGGTAACAAACAAGTGTGCCAGTACTGACAGCAGTTGTTATTAAAGGAATGTAAAAATCTTGCAACTTACTTCAAATTAGAATGCATAGTCTTTGTACAACACTGTAGTTGTTGACTTGATGAGATTTGATATTTTCAGTTTGACTGGTTTAGCAACGTGTATTAATAAACAAAATAGGTAAAAGTTATTAACTTCTTTACCATAAATTTATACACAAATTATAAACTTACAACCTTACAACAAGATTCACAAACATAATTTGTAATAGAAAAAAAAAACAAATGAAAATTCTAAAATAAAATTATTTTGTTTAAAAATTTCATAATGATAAACTGGCCAGTATGTACGTAAACAGAACTTTTATTTATAAAACTAATAAATCCTTTTTGGAGTTCTTTTATATTTACCTAGGATGAGTCTTTAAGTGCAGAAAAACGAGTTCTTCAATGATTTCTTTATTATTATACTTAATAATAATATGCTTTTACCTATTTTCATAAATGTATGAGGTTTTGAGTTCGGTACTGCGTTCTATCCAACCGATTGTGATCAAACAGGCGTAAGATTTTAAGTCTACCAAGCCAAAAAAACTGCATCAAAATCCATTCGGTAGTTTTTGCGCCCATTGCAAACAAGTGGACAAACAGACAAGAAATATAAGAAAAATTGTGTTCAGAATCTTAAAAGGTTTTTTAAATATCCTTCAATGTAGGTACATAATTATTATACTATTAGTGATTTTTAATTACATATTTGGGATCGGTGTCGGTCTAGTAACATCCCCCCTTTTTTTTTCCGTGCGGAAATCCTCATGGATACCCACCCCGCGGCCAGCGGTGCAGGTTATGTCGGACTCTTACCGACTAAAACCGCACGCCGTCTAGGGTCTTCTGACGCCAGGGTGTAAGGTGGCCCAAAGAGAATTTCCCTCGCACCCCGGCTTAACACCCCCTGCTACTAATTTTTTTGATATTTTCAATGTACAGAATTTTCACTTTTATTATAAGTATAGATATAGATGTAAAATTATAAAACTAATGAATAGGAGGTGTGCCTACTTATCTTGTTATGAATATAACAATGAAAAGATTATAGATATACCTACTATAGGTCCATGTGACGAAGGATTATAATGATAACAAACAGTAGCTCACATGTCACAAGTCATACAAAACCAACATTTTTGGTATTCACCTGAGATCGTGTTGTTTGATATCCGAACCCTTAGGCCACCCATTACTTGATGGGTCCCAATATGTATTTACACTATTAATGTAAATATTTAGACAGTTGGTAAAAACACTAACATGGTACGCACATTGGGCGACAGGCGACAGCGACAGCTCGGCGTCTAGACGCGACGACAGGCTGCGACCGAGAATTTCATATATTTTGTTCTAAGCTCAGCACACTTGTCTTGGCGTCAGACGACGAGTCGCGACGACAAGCTAGAGGAGTCGCGCGCGCTCGCTACTGTCGCCGCGTCTAGACGCCGAGCTGTCGCTGTCGCCTGTCGCCAAGTGTGCGCCTAGGGTAAAAGCACAGATTAATAAATAGTTACTACGTAAGTAAAAGGTAAATAAAAAAAGTGAAATATAGGTACGCAACAACTACGTTGCCAAAAAATCGATTTCTTGGACTCTCCCTCACACTTCACTTCATTCATGATTTCGGTAGATAATTTCCTGAAAATAGTATACAATAACTGAACTTATGTAGATGATCTATTTATTTACAAAAAGTTAAATTAAACTAAAACACGCTTTATGAGAAGACAATCTAGAAAGTAAAAGTAACTGTTAAAAACCATTGGATGCTTACAATAATGATCAACGAGCAGCCCACCCTTTTTAGCATTTAAAGCGTGTTTTAAGTTTTTTTTGAACTACTGTTTATTTTTAGTCAAATTAATTCTTAATTATTATATTGTCATCGGTCTGTCAAGTGTGCAAAATACGAACGGTCGGGATGGTATAAGTGTTTCAAAATCGAATTCAACGATTTCATGTATTTATTTTTTATTTATTTATTTCACCAAGAAAACTTAAATTAAACATAGGTTAATACATACAAGCTAAAATTAACATTTTCACAAGTTATAGCATCTGCAGCCGAACTAAGATAAGCCTGTATTGCTAAAGCATGATCCATATTAGATAGAGATATTTCAAAAGATAAAAAGTAAAAATTATAAGTACAAAATAATAATCATAATATAAACAAAGGAAAAATTAAAATGTGGTGTATATGTACTCTGTAAATGAGTATTGTGCGCGCGTGTCTGTGTGTGCGTGTGTGTGTGTGTGTGCGTGCGTGCGTGCGTGCGTGCGAGCGTGTGTGTGTGTGAGTTTTGTGAGCGATTATGTGTGAGCGTTTATGTGTGTATTAGTAAATAAATATTATATTACAAACATACTCGTACATACACAACAAGTTATCAAAAGCATGCTCAAATAACTTGTAGCCTTTATTAAATACGCTTCATATTTATCGATTCACTTCGAAACAACATAGGCTTAATAAATTAGTAGAGGAGGAGGCGATAACTACTTTACGTGCAGTGTTATCGACTGGATTAGCATGAGATACTTTCACGATTTGCTACCTAGAAGAATCAGTGCTAGAAAGAAGTTTTTTTTTCAGTTGAAAACATCTAGATGTATTTTTGTCGATAGAAATGATTTGTTTATTCAGTTGTCCCGATAGGATTTCTTTGGCCTACGTACTAGAAGTGCTCACCGTGTGCTTGTCTTATCGGTGAGAACGATAGAGTATTTATTTACATACATTTCATCAAAGTAATCTCTATGAATATACTTTACCTTCACACTGAATATATTGCATAAGTTGCGTACCATAATGAGTACCTATCAGTGTATCCAGAGCTCGTAGTCAGTAGCTAAAGGTCCGCTTGCCTGCTCCTCCTTTTATGGTAGCAACTGTCTTCTGACCTCCCAACACTGAAAGGTAATCCTGCTCTAGTGCTTCATCCGTCAATCCGAAGGTGTGCCGGTGTGCTTGTGAGGTTAGCCTGGGTCCCAAAAATTTCCGTGGTGGGCACTATAAATATTCAGGTGTCGCTTTATTTGTTGCAAAACAATATTCTGACCCCTCATGGAATGTCTGGCAGATGTGATACATGGTCTTATTTTTATATTAAGGTAACATGATAATGGGCCTTCATCACACTGTTTGCCGGTTGGGAAAACGAGTCAGTCTTCCTGCTAAAGGGGCGTCAATAGATGTTATTTCATTGTCTTGCCATCGGTAGAATAAAGTAAATGATAAAAAAATAAAAAAGCCCGAATGCTGTTAAAATGACCAAAACAAGTTTGATAGCAGGCGGTACCCATTAATTTTCTTTCGGCTTATGATTTGCGAATGGGTACCGCCTGCTATCAAACTTGTTTTGGTCTTTTTAAGAGCAGTCAGTTTTTTTATTTTTTAATCTTTTATTTAATACTTTGTTTTCTAGTTACGACATATACGAGTTACCATTATATTTTTGGAATCTCCTTTTAATTTCCTTCATTTTGATAACCCACACGATAAGTTTGAGTATTTTTTTTTATACAACATACATTTTGGCACCAGAAATCATAAATATGGTTTTTGTTCACATTTCATGTACTTACCTACCCTATGACACTCGGGAGATGCATACATTTAAGACCTCATTCATCGAAATCTGTCTAGCCGTTAGGCCTATAGAGGGGAACAAAGAAAACTACATACATACATACATCCACCGTTGACCACATCATCACTTACCAACAGGTGAGATTGTGGTCAAACGCGAGCCTATTACCGATAAAAAAAAACATACGCGCGAAAAACATTGCCCTCGCTGGCGCAGTTGGGTGAAAATAGATCGAAATGCCTTTTTAGTGACTAGATACATCCCATATTAATTCATTCAAGTCTAGAATATGTTGCTGTTGCCTGCTTTTCGTCCCTTCAGAGAAACTTTAAATTCTCTCAACATCCAAAATTCTTGTTAAAAATTCGCTGCCACTAAAACAAGGTAGGTACCATCTCATTTAATTTAGAGGTAGAAAACAGAAATCGACCTTCAACCTTTCATTAGTTAAATTAGCCTTGAATTACCGTTTAACGACAGTAGATGAAGCTCGTGAGGCATGTAAGGACAATCAAATAGCGGGCTGTTGTCCCTGCCTATCCTGGAACGAGAAATGCGCGTGAGTATATTTTATGAAGGTATAATACAATATTACCAGTAATTTATGTAGGTACTCACTTCGACGATAGTTAGCAACCAATTCACCACCAGAAGAAGTTCTGTTAACTTATACTTTATTCGATTTACTATACACATTTTAAGAATCCATAGTTTACATCTATCTTGAGGCCAGCTTTGTGCGAAATACCTTTAATGTGACCCACGGCGCCGCATCTACGCCGCCGTTGGTAATTTCGAACATGTGGCCTAAAACAACGCGCATCCGTCTAATCATAACCGCAGACGTACATCGTACGTCGCACATCGCGGTGATACACTTACATTACCACGTTCGAGAAGTAAACACGACAGGATTGTGCGACTTATTGTGCACTGACATATTGTAATCGCTTGTGATAAATCGAGGTTCAATGAATACGTAAAATATCACATTTTTTACGATTGTATCATGTAGTACACTGAAAATAATTATGGTCTCAATTGTAAGATCACGATTCCGCTGAAAAAGTGTTAAGTTATCATTGATCGTATGTAGTTAAACGTCGCCGTGCGCAAAGGGTTGGTGCGTTCGTCTGATAAGAGGCGCAAACGCATCTACCCCGTAAATTTTCCTGTTCCGCGCCGGAATCGATTTGATACCCGTGGATATCGGTCGCATACACACTCTCATGTTGCATAACAATAACGTCTCGTGACGGCGACATTATCTCTCAGTTCATATAAAGATGCCTTCGCGATGTAACCTCCCTGGTGACATGAAAATGTTTGTACCTTACCGAAATTTCATTTGGTTCTATATTGTGGGATGTGTTTAGTAGTGAAGTAGTTGTGACTGTGGATAGAACGATATGGCGAACTATTTTAGATGGATAAAGGGCAAAAGAGACGAAAGCGTTTTTCATTCAGAAAAACCGCGAAGTAGGTCGTTGGATACCCGTGCCTTGGAGTTGAGTGGTATTCGAATCGTTGCTCAAAATCACCAACAACAACTACAGCAAGAACAACAGGTAATAAAGATGTCTTAGATTTTATTTGTTACTGCGGTTTACCCATTACTTAGAGTGACTATAGCAATTCATAAAAATACCAGGTATATTTTGTTGAAAATGTAATTTGTGTTTTCATCGGTTACAGAAATAATTGTTTAATTTCCATCACCATAACCCTTTCGGTTGATATTCGCCACAATATCAAAATTAAATATTTGATGTAAAACACAACATGCCATTCAAATTTAAAAAATTTAAGTACTCTGCGAATCACTTTTATTGTTGTTACGGTTTGAATCTTTTTTCGAATATTTTATGTAATTTAGGTTGGTATATTTCGTACGCATAGTCGTTCTAACTCTTTGTTAATTACTTACGCATGTGTTCAGGCAAGGTGAGTTTTGCGACGCAGTCAGGTGTGGGCGCCTCTGTAAGATAAAGATTTTCCCTTCGCGCCGGTTTACGCTTGCCTACTTTATTTTTGTATCAACGCGCCTCTATTATCTTCGCACAAGTTGATAATGTGAGATATATCTGGTGAAATCTGAGTACACACTGTCCCCGTCTGTTTATTTTATTCCAAATCGAACATTCGGTTCTGTCTCTGGCAATCTGGTGGTATGGATTCATTAACGTGTAAATACTTGTTACAACACTATTTGCAAAAAATGATAGCATTGATAACCTATCACTGATATAAGTGATAGTAGTTGAATAGACATTATTTTGGGTAACACGTGAATTCATTGGTAGCTAGTAGCTAGTTTATTTGATTGTTACTACTGAGTAGCTTCGACTTCGACTCAAATCAAACGACCTCGATTTGGTAATAGAACCCCGCGTACCACGAGTCACCTCTGGTCCCCGAAATTCGAACAATAAGTTTTGCATAATATTAGATATTATGTACATAATATATGACAACTACCCATTGTGTTTTGTCGTGAATTATTCAGTTGCACTATTCAAGTTCCGATCTTGATCTGTAATTTTACTTTTTTGAATTTTTTTGCAGCTTGCCATTTAGGACACCAATAATAATTATGAATAGCACCAAAATGATTGCATACTTGTAATTTTTATGATATTATAATGCGATAATTTGGCACAATTTGAATTGATGCTATTCAAATTGAGGCGCTCAATGTCATGCTCCGATTATTTGGTTAGAGATCCTTCTAAATTACTAGGTGTTATTATCGGTGCTCTCCCAACTGATGGTGAGCAGTCACGAATGCTTTCAGAGTAAAAGCATGGCCGCCGTTATGCCGTACCTATCGCTGTCTTCAAGAGTAGCTCTGGCGACTGTACTCAGCAGAAGTATTTCTGAACAAATGTTCTAGAGCTATGATTAGGTGCATTAGGGGTTCACCGTTTCGCGGGTGATGAATACATATTATTGCAGTGGTTGTGCGTAGTCAACCGTAAAGATCTCGTGAGCAACTCCTGCATCCACGGCAGACTGCTGAATGTCCGAGACATCGTAGATAAAATGCAGGAGTGTCGCCTTAGCTGGTGTGGCTATATTTTGTGGCAATCATTAGGTCACGTGGATAACAAGTCTGGTCATGACACTTCCGCTGGATAAGGTAGGAGGGCGACGCATGAAGTGTTAGTTTGACGTCGTCGTATGAAATGTGTGTCAATGATCTCACTACTGTGGATGCTCAAAATCGTGCGAAGTGGAGAAAAAAAAGCAGGAAAGTGGATCCTTTTAAACTATTGTATAGCTTTTATCGCGGGCTTTGAGGGGACCGAGTCAAGAAATTCCGTAACGTAAATAAAAACCTAACACCGCCCATTGTCGCCCAAGTTTCACCCTTATTTTAAGTGTAGTAACAACCATAATTGAGTGACTTTTTGAATGATTGAACGGAAATGTGGCACATTCAAAAAGTCACTCAAACATACCACTAACGACGCAACACACAGCGCCGGCGAGTAGTGTCACTACACTAGTCAACAATTCATTGAAACAATCGAAGTTACATTATAAGTCGATGCTGCAACGAAATCATACCTTGCAAAAAAATCGGCACAAGCCCATCACTATCGAGCACGCGTACAACTTTACAAATGAATATAATAGTTAATTCGCACACTTAGAATAATTAAGGTATTGAAAGATTTGATTGTTTTTTTGTTTGTTTGTTTGCATTGAATAGGCTCCGAAACTACTTAATCAATTTGGAAAACTCTTTCACTGTTGGGAAGTTACACTATCTCCGGTGAACATAGGCTAGATATACTTATTAAATTTTCAAAAAGTTAGGGATCCATGCTAAAACTCCAATAATGTAATCCAAGGTGTAAAAAACTGACCTAAAGAATTGCTTACATCGCATGCGCTGCGAAAACTATTGAAGATAGAACAAAAGAATGTACTGTGGAAATGTATAATTTAAAATGGTTTACATAAAAGTCCGCGATAGTATAGGTATGTCTATCTAATCGGGGGTAAGCCATACCATAAGCCATAAGGGTAGCCCACAGTAACCATTTATATCTTTACAAATTACAAAAAAATCATGTCATTTTCGAAGCTACTTTTAACAATACAGTGTTATTCCTTATCCAATTGCGCAGTGCTGGTTTTTTTGGGTGCCTTTTGAGGATAGCGTACTATGCGAGTACATAGTGGAATGCAGGCAAAGGGCGGGCTGGTTGCCGAGCTCAGGCGTAGGGGTTACAGGTGCGTCCGCCTATTATCCTGTCACCCCATCCCGTCCTTTCCATGTTTCAGTAGGGACATCGTGATTACAACTTCTGAAGGGGGCATCTTAAAATCGTAAATGGTCCAAGGTCAGCTGGGGAGCGCGGGATTTGCTCTAAGCAATCTTACACCCCGGCAATTGAAGACTTGAGACGGCGTGTGGTTTTTATGAGGTCCAAGCCAGACTTAACCACTCTTGATGGCTGACGGAGATGGTATCCGAAGGAACTTCCGCACGAAAAAAGGAATTTTAAACGGAATTCGAAATCCACGCGGGCGAAGAATTGTTTAGGTACTGGTAATAATATATTATTTTATTTCATCTTAGTTAAATTAACAGGCGTGATAGGAATAAGAATATTGCATGAGTTATCAAAATATCTATATTAGTACTTACCTACGTCTATCTAATCAATATCATAATCATCTAAATCCTAGGCCTCCGCTTTTGATCTTGTCTGTCTTGTCCTTGGTTTGGCTAAACTTTTGTCGTTGTTCGAATAATATGGTGTTGAATAAGAATGCTGAAAGTATTGCAACTTAGGTACCATTTAGCATGGTCCGATCACTAGGCCGATTTTTTTAACACTAGCTTTTACACTAGATTTTTTTATGTCGTTCACGTCAATATGACTTCACCTCGCCTGATGGTAAATAAAAGGTAAAGTCTTAGGAATTCCTATATCCCCATTACAAACACTGACAGTGCCATAATGGTGGCCCTCAACTTGACGGCCTCATCAATTTTGTTTGGTAGTTTTGATAAACATGGTGGCTTTATTTAACAATATTTACTCAATATTATTAACTTTTCAGTAATGCATTTCGCCAATGGGCAGTAACCAAGTTTCATTAATATTTTGTACTTATCCAATAAAATTTACTTATGAATTTCTTATTGAAATCGCAGCTGATAATCACGTAGGTATCCCACCAAATAATACCTGTTAAAAAGGAGGCCAGGTTCCTATCGCCTAATTGTTCCCCTAAAAAAGGGTTGAAATCCAATATACAATGCCAAGTTTAGATGCATTTTGATCGATCATCATCTAAATTTCTTCTATATTTAAACATGGCAGGTTTTCGTGCTGTACGTAACACTTGATTAATTGTATAATGAAATTAACCTGCCAAGTTCAAATTATATGATTACGTAGGGATAATTTCACCTCAGTACCTGCAATAGGGAGTAAGCTACAGGGCGTCAATAGTGGGCCGAAACGGTTCGTGTAAATAGTGCACGGCATGCACGCGGCCTGTTGCTGAAACTTGTCCTGCGCACTCGATGAGCTTAGATCTTTGCCATAGGAGCATGATAATGAAAATAGGAAGGCAGTCTTCCTACTTTTATCAACATGAATGAAAATTTTAAGTATAAGATAAATACCTACCTACCTTTGCTTAAAAACACGTTTTAAAGTAGGCATATCTTCAAGGTAAGCGAATAAGAACTGGTTACAGTTAGATTAAGTATTAATTTGTCTCAATTATAATGATTGACTACCAATTTACTACTTAGTAAGCCATATTGTATTTTGTATTCAATTACATGAATCTTTTTTTTTATCGTGCGGAAATCCCCATGTACACCACCCCCGTCGGCCATCGGGGGTGGTTATGTCGGGATCGAACCGACTAAAACTGCACGTCGTCTCGGGCCTTAATTACCGGGGTGTAAGGTTACCTAATGGGCAAATCCCTCGCACCCCAGCTGACCCCGGGCCATCTACGGTTTTAAAATGGCCCCCTCGACGGCTAGCCAACGAATGCTTATAGCTATTCTTAAGGCAATCGGGGCCGATAGCTTAACGTGCTCTTTGATGCAAGAAGGCATTGATGTCTATTTTTGTATTATAATCCAATGCATGGAGGGGTTTCAAACGATTTTATTGTCAGGCCATTATACCGGTCAAGTATGAATCACTTAAACGTAACGCTGCAGATGATATTTATATTGTTTGCAACAACGCATCTATAACTATAGGGCCTCGATTCTGCTAAAGGCGTTCCACTGTAACACCACTGACACTCTAAATATGCTATTTAATTGTAGACTTTCTCGTGATACAGTTAAAGTCTAAAATCAAAAGAAAAGAATTCATTTAACTTTTTCATTCGGTCCTCAAAATATCATTTGACTTTAGACTTTAACCTGATAACAATAAAGTCTACAATTGAATGGCATTTTATAGAGTGTCAGTGGTATGTCAGTGGTTTGTCTTTAGCAGAATCGAGGCCCAGAGCGACTGTAATAAAGAATCTCGTTCTACTATAGAAGTCTCAATAGGTAAACGGGTTGATCTGCAGGTTAATTACGGACACCAAGTAAGAAAAAATAAACTCGTGACTTGAAAAAAAACTTTCTGCTTACAAAATGTACCTTTTGTGGTGGTCAGTGGTGGTTATGTTGGATTTGAACCGACTTATACCGCACGCAATCCATCTCTGATCTCAGTAATCGAGGTGTAAGGTTACTCAAAAGGCATTTCCTCCTAGTAAAGATCAGTAGACGACTACCAATCTCTACTAAACCTGAAATTAGGACCTTAGGTCGTTCAAATTAGCCCACTCTTTATTAGTTATCAAGTCATTGGTGCGAAAGGGACATCATACAACTAATATGTAGGTGTGAAGGACGGGGACGTTCCGATCGTTTGAAGACGCCAAGCATAGGTGGGCCGTGTGCTTGTTTGCTCAATTAATTTAGAACAGTCATATAAGGTAAATAGAAGGATAGACCTTGTAATAAAGAACCATTTTTATGTCTTTGTTTTGATTCATCCAGTTTGCCCATGGCATCCAATAATTATTTACATAATAGGTAACTAGATAATGGCAAAGCGTTAAAAAGTAATTAAACTATAAAAATATTTTATAGGTTGTCTCTGCATACCACAGATAGGTACTTTTCCTTTGGTACACCTTGATACATGTTAGACTGTTCCAGTCGCGGGTTGACTGCTAGCAACCGGTGAGTGATAATTCTCAATCACTTATTTATAGTTGAGTCAATTTAATAGGTCACATTTGACGTTTGTCAGTTTTATATTCATAATGAGGTGACCTGTTAAAAAAGGTCGATTAAAACGAAAGAATCGATACGGACTTGAAAGATAATGTGAATTTTTTAAATCCTCAGGTGAATCCCTGTCTCATTATTATTTTTTCTTTCGTAAATTTAAGGAGCAAAATAAGACAAGTACATGATCTATACTTATAATAAAACTGTAGAGAGGTCAATTCTGTTCATTGAATATATTTACAAAATAACTATTGGTGATCGATACTATAATGCAAAAAATGCAATCAGTAAATTTTTTGTCACAACGTGGTTATTAATTTTATGATGATATTTCTTCACAAGTAATCATTGCATTCGATTCTACTTATCAGCTTTCGATTTTTAGAGTAACATGCCTAGTGTTTAAAAAGAAGAAGGATTAACTGACACAACATTGTAATGACAAGGTAATGACGTTTAGTTCTTTAGATCAGAAATTGTTTATTATGTTTAGAATGGTTTATTGGTGAAAGCAAAACGTAAAATTACTTGTATCTTTCATTATTACAATAAATATGTAATAGTAATTGAAAAAAGTTAAGCAATTGTGAAGTTCTAACAAAACGAAAAATATATAATTTGATGCCCACCGCGGCGCACCGTTACAAGGTTGCGATGTTGAATTTTGATGAATTGTCAAATGTGGCCTATTAAATTGACTCCACTATAGTTCATCTTAGCGACCCCTAGTTCTGGTTTCGCTCGTGCATCTAAAATACGCTTTTTCACACTTTTGCACCTGTTCGTGATGACTAATTAGGTACTTTGAAGTTAAATGAAATACTCACTGAATATTTTGCTTAAGATTAAGAGGGTTTAGATCCTCTTTACAAAAGTGTTATCTTAAAAAGTACTAAGTAGGTACATGCACGATGATGAAATAAAACTATACGTTCTTAGAATCTGAAAATGTGAGGTTTGTGTTCATCTTCGTAATAAATACTAAGAAATAAGCTAACGGCACCAGTGGGAATGTAAAGAATGGATTTGTTTCAAAACAAGAAGTATGTCAATGAGAATATTGTTGGTACGGGTTGAAAACGACCTATAGGGCGAGTTGATCACTTCTATTCGAGAATGGTAAACCTACCTAATGTATAAAATTTATAGCAATTTTTAAGCTATTGTATAGCTTTTATCGCGGGCTTTGAAGGGACCGAGTCAAGAAATTCTGTATCGAAAATAAAAACCTAACACCTCCCATTGTCTTGTCGCCCAAGTTTAACCCTTATTTCTAGTGTGGTAACAACCATTATTGAGTGACTTTTTTAATGATTTAATGAAAATGTGGCACGTTCAAAAAGTCACTCAAACATACCACTGGCGATGCACAGCGACGAATAGTGCCACTACACTATACTCGCGGCACGATATAATGGCCGGTTTGACGTTTGTCCGCTCATGAAGTTTCGTATTAATTACTGTGACATTTTGAAAGATCAAATTGCTGTTCTTTATTGTCAATAGTGACGTACAGTAAGTCATAAAATTTTATCGAATGTATAATTTTAGGACACAATATTTATTTATCACATTGATTTCTAAATTATATAATATTAGTGTCCCACGATCATTTATTTTTTATTTTTATAAGATTATAATTACCTATCGGTGTACTTATTTCACACAACTCGGTATTTGTTTTTCGAAATTAATTTTTTTTTAAATAAAATCTATACAATCGACACTAGGACCACGGATTGCACAATTAATACCTCCGGCAAACCGGCTCGACTTGACGTTGCTTCGAAAAGTACAAACTAGGAGTGCACTGCGATTGCGATACAGTTTAGACCTCCTCGCCTGATGGTAAGCTAAATGGTAAATCTCGCCTGATGGTAAAGTCTCAGGAAGGGGTCCCCATTACATACCCTAACAGTGATAATTATAATGGTGGCCCTCAACTTACTCTGTTTACGCCTTTTGTTGTGGATTTCGTCGATATGGCTGAACGTACGCGGAGCTGTTCTAAACAGTCAGGCATGTGTGTTCGTTATAGTGTACGCCTTCGTAAAAAAAATGGAAGGTCAATTTTACCTATAACTGTTAAACGAATAGATAACTAAAGAAAAATCTGGCGAGACTGGCACAGAAGAAAATAAACTTCACACACTAAAACAGAAAAAAAAAACGAGCAAAACCAGTCGAAGACATGTGTGTAGCTACTATTTACGGAAGGAGTATCCAACAAGAAAAAAGTTAGTGCATTCACTGGATTAATATATACTCATTTTCATTCCTAATTCCAATATTCAGTTCGTTCAAATGTATTAAGTACCTACTTAGGTAAACATTTATATTTTTTTACTAAAGTTTTTGAATTAGGCAAGTACTACTTGCAATAAAAACTTATAAGTACCTAGATCTATTTGATTATTTTTTTATCGAGAGTAAATTGACATTTCACATCACTTTTGTAATATGTCAAACCGGCCATTATATCGTGCCGAGAGTATAGTCAACAATTTACTGAAACAATCGAAGTTACATTATAAGTCAGTGCTGCAACGAAACCATACCTTGCAAAAAATCGCCACAACGCCATCTATCGAGCACGCGTACAACTTTACTAATAAATATATTGTTAATGTTCGCATTCTTAGAATAATTAAGGTATTGAACAGTTAATCTATGCATATTGAATAAAATGGTATACAATTAGCCTTATCGCGGCAGTCTCCGAGTTCCACACGTATTTTTTATACTTATATTATGCGACTTGATATAAGTCTATACAAATAATAACATTGAAATGTTTTTTTGTAAACTTTCGTTTTTCACGTAAACTGTCCGATATTTTAATCATAATAATGTGTCCTGGAAGGTGCAAAGACGAATCTAAAAAATGTTGCTCTGTTGTCGCGTTGTAGCATTTTGTGACTTACTTTGTTTTGTGTATATAAACTAAAATAAAATAAAATAAGAACACGGTGTAAGATGCTTAAAACGTCTCATATAATCTCGCATCAAAGGTCACGAAAATCGGTCTTCTTTTCCGAGGTTTGACCTTCTTTTTACCTTAAATGGTTGTACATGTGCTAAATTAATTTACCAAATAAGTACGTACACGGCCCATTGCAGGCTGCTGTTCGGGCCTGCCATTTATATTATCCAAAATCTTTGTAGTTAATAATTATGTTTAAAATAAACCATCAAAAACAATCTGCTGAGTTTTTTACTGCACTTTTCTCAGGACAGGGCTGCGTTTCGAACCGGGGGTGGTGCATTTGCCAAACATTATGCTATAATTATTATACGTAAACGTGAATTAACGCGATCATGGTATAGGTATATACATACCTTTGGAATGCCTGAATTATGCTATAATTTTCCACGTTCTGTTAGTTCCGTGTTAATAGTCTATATCTACAGAATAAATGGATTTTGGCTTTGATCCCATCCGCAAGTACTTACCTAATGTAACTACCAGCGGTTTAGGCTGTGCGTTGTATCTTAGTCAGTCAGTCAATCAGTCAATCAATCAGCCTGTCAGGACTTTGAATTATTGTTTTAAGATTTAAGTTATTACCTACAATGTGGAAGATGTGTTTAGCCATTTGAATTACTTAATTTATCAGTTAGTTCTAATTCTAGGCCGATAGTACCTAAATTGGCCTACGTTCACTCAACGTTGGAAGTCAGTCCGTTAAAGATGGCTGACCAAACCTCAGTCAAGTGATTTAAATTTCAGTCCCTACCCTACCCTACTTCGTTCAGAATTGTGGATACTGATATGTGAAGATGTGCAAGATGTTCTATTTCACGAAGGCGGTTGAGCTTTCATAGTAGTAAAACATAATACCTACACATTGCTTTTAAAAATGAATTACTTACTTGCAATCAATGATATTATATCTTGCAATGCAATTATTGTTCTACTACTGCTACATGAATTTCTTTTGACGTGATGAGAAGTTTCGTTTTCAAATCGACACTATTGACACAACACTATTCCTTTGACGCCGCTGGAATGTCGCGATGTGCAGAAAAGTTCTGTATTTCCACTGCGGTGCTAGTACCTAGTCATCAGAACAGGTGCGTCACGAGTCACGATTCGTATGAAAATCGACCAATTACTGCACCGTAACGTAACCCCAGTGAAATGATAGGTACCTCTGGGAAGTTTCCGTACGCCAAAAAGAGGCATCTACGTGCACGAAGGGTATCAATTTGTAAACCTAATTATATTAAATTGTTAACAAAGTTTATTGATTGCTTTTCGCTATAGAAATACCTATACCACAACAAACTCACAGCTGTTAGTCTCCTTGAACTGTAGAATAAAAATCTTTATGCAAGTTCTTCCTGTAATACCTACTAAACTTCAGCTACAAGATGCTGTACAATACAAGATCTTAAAAAGGATGTAGTCATAGTTGCTTCTAATTTATCACTGCTATTATGGCCAACATATACCTATCTACTAGCTAGGTACGAGCTACGCCATCTAGCGTAAATTAGCTGAACTACTCCGACCGTAATTTATTCCAACGCGCTATTAGAGGTTCCAAAGTGATGTTTAAGTTCCAACCAAAACAACAGTGGAGTCGCGACTAACTAGAGGCCGCGTCTCCAACTCAATATGTATTCTGTAGGCTTATGCCTATCCGGCCCCACTATAACTTCTCCCACTGGGGCTTGTTGCGACATAAATTTATATATTACAGATAAATTTAAAAATAATTAGTCTGCTTTCCCTAAATAGCAGTAGCTACTTAGGAAAAGCAGACTTTTCAATAGTGCAAATCCTTCTGAATAAGTTTAAGTAATTTTAAAAAGAATCAAATAGTATAAATTATTCACGCGCGATATCCACGCAGGTGGAGCCGTGGGCAACAGCTAGTGTAATAACTAACCAACCCTCGACCAAGTAAGTAATAGTAATTACTTTAGTACACAAGTAATACTATTACCTACTTGGTCGAAGTAACCAACGCTAATTTATGCGATCCCGATACGACTTAAACTTTAACAATCTCATACTCTTGGTCTGCATTTTCTCTTTATCTGCCTCGATAGAGTAGCGCTTTTATAATGACGGATTCGTTGCCTCTTTTTTCGTGTCGGAATCCCCACGGATACCATCCCTGCTGAGCCATCGGGGGTGGTTGTGTCGGATTTGAATCGACTAAAAGCGCACGCCGTCTCGGGTCTTCGAGTGCCAAGGCGTATGGTTCCCCAAAAGGCATTTCCCTCGCGTTCCGGCTGACCTGGGCCTTCTCCGGCTTTGAGCTGGCGACTTTAGGCTTGGGAACCACGGTGTCCCCGTCTTGCGCCCGGAAAACGGGGACGCGCGTCCCCGCCTCGGCCTACTTCTGCTAGGGTCCAGAACAGGCCGTTCCACCCGTCATAATTTTGGCAAACAATTGTTCTTAAAGATCCAATAATGGTTTCTAAGACTATAGAAGTATCTTTGTATTACGAGTATGTCCCAGCTAAATAAACACTCTTTGCCCAGTGTCCATGTAGAGCTTTGACAGCGTTAATACGGTCGTTTATAATCACATTTTTCTGATGAAACGTTTATCTACTATATAAAATAAGTCGGATTTTCCTTCTTGACGCTATAACTCCAGAACGCACGAACCGATTTCCACGGTTTTGCATTCGTTGGAAAGGTCTCGGGCTCCGTGAGGTTTATAGCAAAGAAAATTCAGGAAAAATTTCAACAGAAAAGCGGGAAAATCATAACCGACATCCACGCGGGCGGAGCCGCGGGCAACAGCTAGTTACATAGGTATAGATAATGTTCTATATTTGGAATGCAACCGTCTTTATAAAGGTTTCTCAGAAATATATATTTAACAAGCAAGAAAGGCATTATATTAATGAATCACGACTGTTTACGAGTATAATGAGTTCAATATATAACGTTATGATAATTATATTCAATTTTGTATTTACACGTTTCTGAATAATATTTTGACGAGGTGTAAATAATTTAGTTTATCATAATAATAGGTAATAATATATCTATAATAAATAATAGTTTCTTATTCGTTGTGTATCTCTATAACATGCGTATGCATGGGTTTTCAGATAATTTTGCCTGAGGTTTAGCACATCAATTTGTATAACACCAATTCGAATTGACGTGACGTGCTAGACATGCAGCGTCGTGTACACGCGGGCTTACGCGATAGTATCAAATAGTTATTTTGTGTGGTATGTGCTTCAACCTAGTAAAAATAACTTATAAGTAGGTACTTGGTCTAAGGATATGTGTACCTTTATTGTTTGTAAAAACGCCCTGCTGAGAGGAACGGCCAGACGGTGACAAGCAAAGGTTTATCGAGATAAGTGAAAGGTATTGTGATTTATGAAATAATCTGCTTCGCTTGATAACGATGCCGCCGGTTCAATGCCATTTTATCAATAACACACAAGCGATGCACACTTCTTTTGTTGTTTTGTTTATGATGTTCATTGTAGCATTTAAGTTAACTCGTTGTATAATAATTTGTGGTAGCTATTAGTAGTGAAATTCAATCAGAATGTCGTTAATAAGTCGTAGTACCTAACTACCTTACGTTATAAACAACTCTTTAGTTCCAATAGGTTCCCAATCTCAAACATCTAAATCCACGCGGGTGAAGTTGCGGGCACAGTATAGTCCTAGATATGACCAAACAACTATGGCAAATATAGCAATAATGACAGTATTTTCACCGGGTACAAAATGACTGGCAATAAATATATCTCACCTTACGTTATAAACAACTCTTTAGTTCCAATAGGTTCCCAATCTCAAACATCTAAATCCACGCGGGTGAAGTTGCGGGCACAGTATAGTCCTAGATATGACCAAACAACTATGGCAAATATAGCAATAATGACAGTATTTTCACCGGGTACAAAATGACTGGCAATAAATATATCTCATATCTAATTATGGTCTAAGAGCCGGTGAAGATTGACCCTCACCCATCTGATAACCAGATGTGATAAATTTTTTATCCAATGTTCAAGTTCAAGTATCAATCTATTAACGTGCCTATGATGACTTGCCTATGAAAAAATGTTAATGTCTATTTTTAACTACTTAACTAAATTAATTTTAATCTCTTTTGATAACCGGGTTTTTTTTTTATAATCTTGGCTGACAATTTTCAACTTGGAGAATATTCCTCGGTAGGCTTATTCCTACCGAGGCCTACTTATTTTTGTTCATGACTACCTACCTGGCAAACAGGTATTTATGTAATTATATGTAAGTCGATATAGTTAAATACATCGATCTAATAACCAATCGAAAGTGGTATCATGTTAAAGGTAATTTGATTACAAAATTAATGAAGGCTTGCCTGCAAAAAATCGCTCATAGAAGGGCCATGAAAATTAAAAATAGCCATGAGCAATTTTTGATATGTAGGCACTTGGATAAACTTAATTAACTATAAGACTTATTTTTATGGTACGAAGTAGGTTGTATTTGAGTACTACGTAGAATAGAACACAAGTAAGTATAGTATGTAAACAGGATATCAACTTTTTATACTTCCTCGATGGAATTATAACCCTCTAATACAGATCAGTGACTATAGCTCTAGTTCATTTGTTTATTTGACATATGTTTGTATTCATGTTTAAAATGCATGACAAAATAAGTTAGTTTGTTAACTTGCGCACTATACGAAAATGCGAACGTATATTATGGGTTCTACGAGTAAAATGCGGATAAACTACAAATAGCAGTTGTGGCTACGCGAATATTGTTGCATTCCGCGTATTTGATTGTAAATGCAATGCACCATTTGGTTGCCTGTATTTGACTCCATCTTAAGCATTAAAGTGGCAATAGAGGAACAGGAAAACATGTCGTTAACAGCAAACACTTAGACATGATAATACAATAGCAAAACAATCCCAATATATTAACAATAACACAACAAATTCACCTTTGTAATCATAAAAAGCAATGACAAAAAACACGACTCAGCCGGGTATAGTGTTAACATTACGTAGGTACAAATACACCGGCGCCATTTTGTTTTGGATGATTATAGTGCTCTACCTTAACAACGGATAAAGACTAATTTTGTAGAAAATATATAGGTGCAGGACTGGGAAAAAATCCTTTGCTCTTCAGAATAAACAATAAGAAAAATTTAAAAAGGGATACTGGACCTTTTAACCTCAAATGCTAGTTGGATAAACCCAATATCTCGACTTCGAGATCTTAAGACACTTGAGTTAACTATAGTTGTCACAAAATAAAAGGCCCACTTTGACAGTTCGTGTCCATGAAGTTCTTAATTTTTTATCAATTGAAATGTTCTAAAGGTAATTACATTTTTCATTGACAGGTGCCGCCCACTCGGCTGAGTGCTGTGCATAACGATTTTTTCATGTAGTCCACAGTATAATAATCAGTTAAGGAAAGAAAATATCGAGTGAGATATTTTTTTTCAAGCCCCACGCGCACTTTTATTTTTATTTATTTTAATACTTAATTGTGTTTAGATTCTGAAGACTGATTTAATTATTCTTGTTGTTTTGTGATTGAGTGAATGTTATTGTAAAAACAATATTAAATATAAGTAAATTGACCTATAATAACATTGTATTGTTTTAAAATACCTACAAAATCAAAGGTTAAGCTAATTTTTCTAATCAGAACTTTAATCCAATGCAGTTTACATACATATTCAAATCGATTAAATCCCCATGCAAACTGGATTCGATTCATCGTGAGTATCGAATACCGAATCGTATAGGTACATAACTAGTTACGCCACGAGTACAAACGTCAAAACGGGCCTTTTATTTTGTGTTGAGTATAAATACCAAAACAAAGATTTTTACAAGTCTATGGGTAGGTAGGTACTTGATAATTCCTTATTGCCAATTTTAGCTCTTTTCCCTCTTAAATACCAGAATGTTTGTCATAACATTCTGGTAGAGTCATGTGGGTCAAGTGTGCGCATTTAAACTTGGATGCTTCAAAAACTCGAATTTTATTGGTAGAATGAAATAAAACTGTGTTAATTAGTAAAACTGTTTATTTGTAATCAACTTAGACACAACAATAATATCATCAGTAGCTTACATTTTTAGAAACTACAGAAATCAAAGACCCTTCCATATGCGCACTTTTACCCCAGTATCGGGGTAAATGTACGCAGCACTGTAAGTAAGTGTTCGCAACAACAAATATTATATATATATTAGAACGTAAACAATATTATATAGCTTTTCATCATAGTCACTAAAAGTGATCAACATAATAATCACCTCAAATCAAATTATGAGATCAACTTGAACTTAGAAATCTTCACTTACTTCGTCATACAAGAATCACAAATAAAAGTGCCGTCTGCGGAGCTGATGCTCTGTTCGTGCCACTAGGCTCCATAAAGGCTATCAGTCCAGTCCAGTCTTCAGTTGGTGGATTAGATACTTTTCGGCACCTAAAGGGCAGTACTTGTGCAGGCGCACACTTAACCCAAACCATCGAAACAGGATTGTATGAATATCTATTATTGCTGCATCATAACAACTTAAACATTGGCAAATAATAAACTTATTATGTTGCATTCGATAGAAAAAAAGCATATTTTTAAAAAATGTACATGACAAAATATCGTAAATATTTTAGCAAAAATTGGCGACGTACCCGTAGGACATCAAAGTTTGGTCATTTGCCTGTCAATTCAAAATGGCGCGCGAGTCGCCGCTGTTATACGAAGCACTTCGCAGGACGTCCTGCGGGGTAGTAAAGAGGAGGGCTGCCGTTCCTTAGCGCCTAATATTTTTCCAGATATTTAGAATGCGCACACTTAGACGCCGCGCACACTTGACCCACACATGACCTACCTACTTCCTTAGGGCTAGCGCATACATACAACTTTTTGTCGAACAACTGTTTTGTTGTGTATCATATAAGAATAGGTATATGAAAGTGCACTCATACTGTCAACTCGATAGTTGTTCGACAAAAAAGTCAAAAAGCTTCATCGATTTAAAAGTTGGACAACTATCGATCAAGCGCTCAATTTGTATTGCATTGTATTGATATGCGCAGACAATCGACTAAACAGTCGATCCGCGACTGCCAGCAGCGTTGCATGCATGTGTTGCGTTGCGTTGTATGTATGTGCCCGGCCTTATTCTATGATGACAGTGCGGCGTTTCTATACCAGACAATTAATGTCAGTGTATATGTGTGTCAGCGCCGCGGCGGAATCACGAGCAGTGCCCGTAGCCAAGTGGAAAAATTATTCTATTCGATCGAATCGTATCGAATAGAATAGTTTAGGTCGACCAATCACACTCCAGCTCGTGATTTCGCCGCGGCGCGCGCATCGTACGCCGGCGACGAGCTTGGATGTGATTGGTCGACCTAACCGTTTCTATTCGATTACGATTTACGCTACGGAATACACTGACATTTGTCTACGGGCCCTGGAGTGTGATTGGTCGACCTAATCTATTCTATTCGATACGATACAATAGCGATTTAGACTTTTGCCACTTGGCTACGGGCACTGGAGTGTGATTGGTCGACCTAAACTATTCTATTCGATACGATTCGATCGAATAGAATAATTTTTCCACTTGGCTACGGGCACTGTTTAGTAAAAACTGCGCGGTATTAACCGCGGTAGCCTAGTAGCCTAGTGGTCTGGGTAATGGACTGCTGAGACGAGGTCTCGGGTTCGATCCCAGGTTCACCATGGCACATACCAATGACTTTTCGATGCTTTTCGAAGTTATGTGTGTATTTATCGCAGGTTCATAAGTGCCCGGTTAATAGCAATAGGCTCACCACCTATTACATTGGGACCTAAACATAAACTGGCGAAATGTGGGTGCTAGCACCTCTGCCTACCCCTTCGGGGATATAGGCGTGAGTTCATGTTGTGTTATGTTTAGTAAAAAAAACTCATTTCTTATTGTTTGTAAGTTTTACACCCTATGCAAAAACGGAACACTTTTAGAATAACTTTGGTATCTATCAGTACCTGCTATTCCTGGCGCGTTCAATTTCCTCTTCCGAACGAAAAAAAATAACATTATTTCCGGTTTGTGTAACTAAACGAAAACTGGTTTGTGTGAAATATGAAATGAGGATATCTACCTATTGTTTAATACAATATGTTGCATGAAAACCAACAAAAGTAAATAGTTTTCTACTATATCATGAAAAGTAATGGTTACTAATATTCATGAAAATATACAAAATAGAGTAGGTAAGTACCTACCTATTTACATTACCTACACTCTTTCTTGTATTAAAGACTAATGGACAAGGGGTGAATGCGAAAATGTTTATACCTAAGACTTTATTGCCGATGGCCTTATAACCTTACCTTTTCTGTATTTTTTGTTTTTAAAGTAAAGAGTAGGTACAGTACACTAGTAACAGGAATTACTAGTAGGTATACCTATTAACGAACATTGGAAGAAATATAGGTAGGTATAATGTTACTGTTATAACCCGTTTTTCGTTAGAACTAGTTTTCCCTAGTTCAAACGAGTTATTACCTTTAGGTTAGGTACTATTTTGGACTTTTCCTTGTGGTTATTATTTACATCTATTGGTATCTAAATGAATAGTTTGTACTCTCTTTTTTACAGTCACTGCGTACCTAATTAATGTTTTAGCGAGTGATCATTTTATACAACTCTCAGATATTTGCACAAAAATGACGTTATTACGTAGGTACCTACACATTTGAAGCGTACAATCACCCCAGTCAAAATATACTCTCTTTATCGCTATAAACCGTCTAAGCATGCAAATGAGACAAAGATAGATCTGGTGCTGTAGATAAGGATGAAAATGGATCATTGCCTTTTATGAATGATGTGGTAGGTGAACCACCACCAAATGCGTCAAAGTAGGTGAAGAGGCACTGAATTTGCACTAAAATTACAAATTACCTAAAAATGTATTGATCCCATCCAAGGAAGAACCTCAGATGTACCTCACAAGGATACATACTTAACAAGGATCTCACACTTATGCGCGACTTTTTCAATTAGTCACATCATCTTAGTGTCGTCGTTCCCAGTTGCATCCGAGGCTTTCAGTTTAGAGCCTGGGGTCCGCTTGGTTTATATAGCTTTTATGGGAGCTACTGCTGTCTGACCTCCCAACCCTGAGAGGAAAGCCTGTGACAGAGCCTCCTCCGTGAATCAGCAGGTGTACCTGCTGAACAGTACTGTAGCCGGTGCGATTGGCTGCACGTATAAGTTGGCGACACTTTGATTTATAGTTTGGTTTTGGTGATTTTATGACATTTCCAAAATATGTGACTGATATGGTATAGGTATTTTTCCTTTTAGATGTTTTTTGTAAAATATATATTATCTACTTTAGAATAATGAACAACCATTAGCAACGCAAGGTCATTATCAAAATAAATGAAAGTATTGTTTGAATGAAGAACTATTCCCTAACGACAATGTTTTCGGTTTCTGTATTTCTCTGTGACCTTTGATGCAGGTGATCAAATAAACAGAACTTGGTAAACACGTATGATGCTAGTACGTATCTGTTACGCAAGAACGTAGGTACATAATCGTATTCATAGATATTACATTTTATTTGCATTACTATTAACACGAGACTTCAATTGCGTGCTGGATACTTTCTGCTAAACGTATCTGTAATCTATACGTACCTATAATATAACTGTAGACAGAGACGCCCACGCGGCATACTGAAATAAAGTTATAAGAAACTAGCTGACCCACCTCGGCTTCGCCCGTGGCGTATTTCGAACCCCGATGCACCCTTTTTAACTTACATAATTATGCTCATAATTTATCAGTTTTCCTAAAATGTATGGGAATCTACGGGAATTGTTCACATTTATGATTATTGCTCCGCTCCCTTGGGCAGTAGCGTGATGATTTTCAGCCTATGACATTCACGGATAATGTGGCTATCTATTGGTATTATATGAGTATTGTGTTTAGTACCCAGGCTTACTAAAAAAGGAAAATAAAAGTTCTGGTTTCGTGTGAATATTTTTATTTAATTTTCTTAATCAAGGAATCTTAATCTATTGTACACCACTAAAATATTATCCAGGTGCCTAGCTGGCGGAGTGATAGATCCATCGCCTCGCCCAACTTAAGTACTTACCAGATTACAGACATAATAATGAGAGCAACAACCGAACATGCAAAATACTTACAACTTGTGGTACAATCCATTGTAGAATTACATGTCTCACTTCATCTAAGTTCAGAATATTGTGTCTTCTCTTGTGGGTCACATTAGCTCCACAAATAATACAATGTATAAGTTCCATATCAACATTTCAGAAGTCGGGTTATCCATATCCAATAATCGTAAATCTCCATGTCCCAAAGCGGATACACTTTCTAAAGAATTGCCAGGTTAACGTTTAAAACAGATGCAAGGTCCGAGTGTAAGCGGAGGTCGTCGTTAGAGATGTCACAATACATTTTGAATCAGATTATTCAAATAATCAACAAACTATACTCAGCTATACTCTGTCTACGTCAAGAAAGACGTTTGTGTACCTACACGTCAAGCGAATGACTTAACCAAAGAATTAGTGTTGCCGAACTTGCCGATTGATAGTCGACTATCGATAGCCTATCGATAGTTTACCGATAGCCAAGAAATCACTCAACTATCGATGGGTCTATCAATAGTATCGATACTATCAATAGCTCAGAACAAGGCAATGCTATAATTGGATGACTGCAATACTATTCATAGTATCGATTGTATTGTTGCTCGCGGAGAATAATATATAGATACTATCGATAGTATTGTTGCTCGCAGACTCGCGATAGTCTAGAATTATCAATAGTACCGATAGTCTAGAATTATTGATAGTATCGATAGTATTGCACTCCATCATAATTGCCTCATTCTGAGCTATCGATAATATCGATAGGTCTGTCGATAATATCGATAGGTCTATCGATAGTTTAGCTTTTTTAGATGAAAACTATCGACAGCAAAATTATCGATAGTTCGGCAACAATACAAAGAATTGTCAGTGAATTGTACAAAACTCAATCATATTAAATACTCTCAAAATACGTTTTTAAAATGGGATCGTTTGATACTACAATATTGTGCCTAATATTATTTCATAATAAAAGAAGAGTATCACCATTTTCATTTTGCTACGAAACAGCTGTCCATCGGATAGCCGACTTTGGTTGTCCTCCTTTTGACGTATTTCTATTGCTATAAATGAAATGAAAATTTATTCGTAAGAGACACGGTGAAGATAAGATGTTACAATTAGTATAGACAGTACAGTATGTCGCCTGCATTAGGCATACGAATTTTTACATTATACTTTATGATTTTTTACATTATATCTTGATTATATCCCATTACATATACCTACATAATTTATACAGTAAGTACACAAACATAATTATGAATTAATTGACGGATTCCACTTAATTATTAATAATATAGTTAGTCATTTGCAATCAAAGAATTCTTGCAGATCATAAAACCCCTTACCTACAACAAACTTGATTTTTTTTTACCGTTTTAAATATATAAGAGAGGCCCCTTTTTTTTTTTTTATCGTGCGGAAATCCCCATGGATACCACCCCCGTCGGCCATCGGGGGTGGTTATGTCGGGATCGAACCGACTAAAACCGCACGCCACTCCCACCCCGGCCGGATTGGCCGCAGGCAGCAGCGTCTCCTGTGGCGAGTGAGAGGCGCTGCTCGCCTCCGTTGCCCAGGTGCACCACGTGGAGGTTCCAGCCCGCACCCAAGAGAGGCCCCCTTACCTACAACAAACTTGTTTTTTTTTTGCCGTTTTAAATATATAAGAGAGGCCCCCTTACCTACAACAAACTTGATTTTTTTTGCCATTTTAAATATATAAGAGAGGCCCCCTTACCTACAACAAACTTGATTTTTTTTGCCGTTTTAAATATATAAGAGAGGCCCCCCCTTTACCTACAACAAACTTGATTTCTTTTGCCGTTTTGCTGTATAAGATTTTTACTAAGAATAAGGATTTTTTATTAATAAAAATAAATTGTTCGGTCTGTGGATCATTGAACAATAGATTACTTGCTATATAAGCACAATAAGGTCTAATGAAAAAGCTGATGGTAATATAATATTTTCAACCAATCTAGCCACTCACAAATTTAATTCGTAGACCCTTAAAGGCTGCTTTTTCAGCCTAACAGCAAACGCACATGAAGGGCAAAAAGACCGCGCCGCATTTCCTTTGCGCTATCGCTCGCCATGAAATTTAAAAAAATATAAGGAATTTCTTAACCAACAAACCCTTCTCCTATCTCTTTTATAGTTATATCTACATCTCTCTCTCTCATCTAATCTACAGTACAGTTGTACTGTAGATTGTCTTTACCGTTTGATAATTACTTAACTTTAATTTTTTTAAAGTGACTTCTGTATTGCTTTATTTATGAGTCAAACAAGCGTTATAGATCTTTGATTGCTTATCAAAGATCTTTAGCGCTTGTTTGACGTAAAGAATTATTGCTCGTTGATTTTAACTGTTTCAATATAAATTGCGATCAAATTATATCTAACGTTCGTGATTTCCTGCATATGGCTGCTTTTCGGAAACCACATTTACTGCTCTTTGATTGATCCCGATTAACATAAACGTACAGGATATACGAAATTGAAATGTATGCAGTTAATGTTTGTCGATCAGTTAATTTCAATCGCCTAAGGTGACAGAATCTTTTACTAACATGAATGAACCGGCTCGACAGTTTAATTTTGTAAACTATTTATGGAGGTGAGAAGCAAAAACTTCTTATCGAATCGTTTAGTTTTTAATGCTTATTAAATCACCTTATAGTAGTGTAGTTCATGACCACAATCATCATTAGATTTTTATCAATGCACGCATGTAAACAAAATATTATTTAGACATATTTTTTGTGGTTGTTAATTTTTTAACTGTCTTATTTCCTAATTTCTTGCCAACTCTACATAAAACTTTTGTGATTTCTACTTTTATTTGATTCTTTTTTGTTGTGTTCTTATATTTTGTTGTTTTTCATTATTTCAGAGGGCGACTGCTCAGCAGCAACACCCAGGTAAGTTTCTTATTGTCATTCACTTTGATATAAATTGTACTCTTTAATTCTTTATTGTACCTACACTCAGAAAACAACTATCAAACATTATAAATATAACTTAATGTGCAAAGTTAGGCGAGCTCAACTCAATATTAAGTTAAATACGTTTTGATAAATATTTTACCGCAAAACTATGATGCATTAACTAGGGCATGCTTTATAATATAGACCATTCTGTGGCACAAATTGTAGGTAATTTTTCAAGAAATGATAAAATTAAGTGAGGCGGTTTAATAACGCATCAAAAACTTTAAGCAATTCTTTTCTCCATACATTGACTAATTTTATAAATCTCGGTGATGAACCCAAAATAATATTATAAATAACATAAACTGTTTGTATTCAAAATGGTTCCTTGTTATTTTTGATATCGATATTTCCTGACAGCATAATTAGGTACCTAATACTGTTTCAGAAAGATCGATACTTAGCTTATCTAGTGTTATTATGATTAAGTCTTTCTATTTTTTAATCTCACAGAACAAAGAAAAATCCGTATAATGTTCTGTGTGTAAGCTGATTACACTGAAGAACTAAACAGACAATTTTAGAGAATGTGATATAGTTATACGGATGATCTGCCACATCATCCGTATAACTAGGTACCTATATCCTTTTAACGAGTAACCAATAGACTAAGATCCCACTGCAAAATCATGCATGAATCGAATATTTGCTAAAAACCAAATTTTACGCATAATTATGATTAGGAGAACACATATTTACTAGGTTGCCTATCAATATGTGGCCGCTAATATGTTTAATTCAATTATTGCTAATTCATTTTTCGGAAAAAAATTCCTTCACATGGTTTTTAAATAAAATATCATCCACGTCACGGCAATACACATAAGGACTCTGAAAAATCACGGTTGCCGTTGCGCACTTCGCCGTACCTCTTCGCAGCCAGGTGTAAACAGGTATAATTTTGATACATTTATACGGTCATAACGGGCATTTATTATTTTTATATCAAATTAAAGCTATTTTTTTTCTGTCTACTATGATATACGGTTGCCTAATTAAATCTGGCCACAAATAAGGGTTGCTGGCCTTTAAAGATGGTAAATATTTGAGATAGAGTGAAAGAGAGCTAGCGCGTAGAATCACTAGTCAGACGAGGATAGCGATTGCCAGCTGTATGACGCTTTGAAACCATTCAAACTATCGTGCAGAAGTTCCTTCGGATTCCACCCCCGTCAGCCATCAGGAGTGGTTAAGTTTGACTCGAACCTGATAAAAACCGCACGCCGTCTAGAGTCTTCTGACGCCAGGGCGTAAGGTAGCCTATATAATAGAGCATTTCCCTCGCACCCCGGCTTTGTATAAAAAGTAGCCTATGTTGTCCTGTAAGCGATGGTAGCTAAATAGATAAGGACACGGCCTCTTACTCAGAGGTATCGAGTTCGAATCCGGCCGGACAGTAGCAATGTGAATTTCACTTTGTGGAATTTATTGGTGCTAATCACATGATTTACCATGTTTATTTATAGCATGATTAACATAGTAACAACATTCAAATATGCGCCCTTAGATTACACGTTGTTACAGAATGCGTTGAAGAAATAAATGTTCACTGCTCGTTCCCCGTAGGTGATAGCGTGATAACCTGTATGTTGGTAGCCTATATGTTGACCCGACTTATAATAATATTCGTGTCGAAGTAAATCCATACAGTACTTTTTGAGTTTATCCCGATATACAGACAGATAAACAGGCAAAAATTCTAAAAACTATATTTTTGGCTTCGGTATCGATTGTAGATCACACCCCAAGTATTCTTAAAAAAAAAATCAATGTAGGTACAGTTTTGACTTTCCTACCAATTTTATTATATTATGTAATAGATATTAGCATTCGACGCATACGCAATGGCTTTAAAGCGTCGTACAGCTGGCAATCGCTATCCTCGTCTGACTAGTGATGTTACGCGCTAGCTCTCTTTCACTCTATCTCAAATATTTACCATCTTTAACAGCCAGCAACCCTAATTTGCGGTCAGATTTAATTAGGCAACCGTATATCATAGTAAACAGAAAAAAATAGCTTTAATTTGATATAAAAATAATAAATGTCCGTTATGACCGTATAAATGTATCAAAATCATACCTGTTTACACCTGGCTGCGAAGAGGTACGGCGAAGTGCGCAAAGGCAACCGTGATTTTTCAGAGTCCTTATGTGTATTGCCGTGACGTGGATGATATTTTATTTAAAAACCATGTGAAGGATTTTTTTTCCGAAAAATGAATTAGCAATAATTGAATTAAACATATTAGCGGCCACATATTGATAGGCAACCTAGTAAATATATGTTCTCCTAATAAATATGCGTAAAATTTGGTTTTTAGCAAATATTTGATTCATGCATGATTCTGCAGTGGGATCTCGTACTACAACAACTCTTGAATCGCTTTATAAATGTTTGAAAAGAAAAAGTAATATACTTAAAGCTCAAACACTGATTGTACTGAAGGTTAATCATTAGTAAAATAAAAAGAACTAAGTGGAACTAACTATATTCAATGTGTTGTTTTAGTTGAATTGATTGAATGAAATAAAACTCTAAAAAATTCGCATTCGAATTAAATATGAAATCAAACATCCAACATATTTACGTTAGACAAAGTTACGTTTACTTGTGTGTGGAGTCACTACGAAGTGAATAGTCAAAATCCGAAATACTTGTTTTCGACTACCTAAATTCAAGTATAAGCCGGGGGCATAAGGACCAGTTATATCGTCACTCATTAACGGTTAGTTAATTACAAACTCAAATTATAGGTTTGTCTGTTATCGCAGTGTATACCTAAATAGAACGCCTTTGAAAATTATGTTCTGTAGTCATACTAATTGACCGGCGATATGTTGCTGGCCATTGACTATTTACAAACTCAAATTATTAGTCTGTATACTTACTGATTTTTGTTGCTATAATTTAAATGCATGATGTTAAATGACTACATACATGACTATAAGCAACTATAGTAGAGTCAATTTAATAGGTCACATTTGACGTTTGTCAATTTTATATTCATAATGAGGTGACCTGTTAAAAAAGGTCGATTAAAACGAATGAATCGATACGGACTTGAAAGATAATGTGAATTTTTAAAATCCTTAGGTGAATCCTTGTCTCATTATTATTTTTTCTTTCGTAAATTTAAGGAGCAAAATAAGACAAGTACACGATGTATACTTATAATAAAACTGTAGAGAGGTCAATTCTGTTCATTGAATATATTTACAAAATAACTATTGGTGATCGATACTATAATGCAAAAAATGCAATCAGTAAATTTTTTGTCACAACGTGGTTATTAATTTTATGATGATATTTCTTCACAAGTAATCATTGCATTCGATTCTACTTATCAGCTTTCGATTTTTAGAGTAACATGCCTAGTGTTTAAAAAGAAGAAGGATTAACTGACACAACATTGTAATGACAAGGTAATGACGTTCAGTTCTTTAGATCAGAAATTGTTTATTATGTTTAGAATGGTTTATTGGTGAAAGCAAAACGTAAAATTACTTGTATCTGTCATTATTACAATAAATATGTAATAGTAATTGAAAAAAGTTAAGCAATTGTGCAGTTCTAACAAAACGAAAAATATATAATTTGATGCCCACCGCGGCGTGCGCCGTTACAAGGTTGCGATGTTGAATTTTGATGAATTGTCAAATGTGGCCTATTAAATTGACTCCACTATAATTGTGTATTGTCATACTATAATATGATCTGAAATATTTAGTTGCAATAACTAGAGAGTGGTGAAAAGTATTAATTAGCCGACGGAACTTTGCAGTTTGTTTTGCCAGACCTCGTTCGCATGACAATGATCGGGTGGAGCTATGATAATAATTAAACTAATGTCGTGTCCATTGTATGAGTCTCAAGCACACAATCTTCTACTCTCACTTCAGGTACTTACCTACTGCCGAGATATTATTAGACGATTTACCTAAATTCAAGTTTCATGACGCTAACCTAAGTATTAATTGAGTACAAGAAATTATGTTATTTCGATTTGTTTAAGTTTTATTCGAATTCTCGTTGTAGTTCTGGCTGTAGTTATAGACTCACACAGCACTTGTATTTTTAACGCCCTCACAAAAGAATTGATAGGTTTCCCCTTCAATTATTTCATAATAATGAAATTCATTTAGCAAACGCAATTGATAGTTTGTCAAACTGAGTAAAGTGATATTTAGGTGACCATAAATTAATTATTCACTTATGATACGGTCCCGACTCGAAATTAGTTGCGCTATAGAGTGGCCAAGGATTTTGAACGGAGATCTGTGATTTTTGGTTCTTGATCTATTTTTGGTATAGGTATCTATTTCCTCAATTGAAAGTTAAAGCAAATATCTTTATTAATTTACACCCCAAAGTTACACTTATGGACGAGAATATTATTTCCATAGTAGTACCTACGTACATTTGATTAGACATTAATAAAATTGTTCGCAAAACGGAAATTTCCATATTCAAGCGATTACGCTAATGTAATCGTATTTCATTGTGAATTAATAAAGTCAGCATTTTGTCATGTTTTTCAAAACTTTAGGTCACGACGTCACATTTCCTGCGCAATAGGCTACTTATGATACGAGACCTATCGTAATAGACCTGACTCGCCGTCTTACTCGCACCCACTGTCTTGCGCTCGCTCCTATAGCTACCCTTTAGTACCGTATATCTGCCAAAGCCACGGTGACCCAAACTTCATAATGGACCATTATTCTTACCTGTGTTGGGAGCATGCGCTGAAAAACTTTCAGCTTTTGTAAAATAACGAAGGTCTGGGGTTCACGGGCTCTTGCTCTATTATATAAATGCAGACAGTTTTATCTCAATTCAATTGTTACCTGTAAGAGATACCAAAGTGCGCTAGCGCTGCACATTGTGGGTTTATGATTATATACCCTTTTTTTGTTTTTTTTTATCGTGCGGAAGTCCCCATGGATACCACCCCCGTCAGCCATCGGGGGTGGTTATGTTGGGATCGAACCGACTAAAACCGCACGCCGCCGCCGTCTCGGGCCTTAGTTACCGGTGTGTAAGGTTGCCCAATGGGCATATCCCTCGCACCCCAGCTGACCCCGGGCCATCTACGGATTTAAGATGGCCGTGAAGTAGGTAGCGGTAGAGTGTTCGACTACTACGGTGGAAGTCGCGGGTTCGACTCTTGCATTTTTATAAGTAGGTACGTAAATATTATGTCTGCCCGGAGTACCTATTAATAATTATTTATTTTAATAATATTTTTACTATAACTGTAAAGGGTAGGTACGAGGTATTTTTATCCATATTTTTGCCTACTCAATATTTTGGATCTACGATCTGAACGATTCTGTGCCTCTACTGTGAATTCTTTCACATAAAACCCTTTTCGGCATAATTAGCACTGTGCCCAACCTGACAATTGGATCAAAAACATTATGAATACACACAAAATAATTCTTGTTGATGTTAACAAATATTCTGAAATAAACTTTGTGTATGGTGTATGAAACAAGTGCAGTAGCATATCAAGTTTCAAAAATATACATTGAACCCCGACAGTAGGTCACCTGTTGTATCAACAACATAGGTACTAAGTATGTGCATTATTTGTGTATTCAGCAGTTTATCAATGTCTGTTGTCATGTATCATGCAGCTCTGTTGTTATGTATGCGATGCGTTATTTATTGAAACATTGAAACGTAGCCAACGAAACTCACTCGCATTGAACAACTCTAGTGGCATGCAAATTTTGAACTAAATGTTGGTTCGCTTCCTTGGAAGTGGGTCGTTTGAAAGAAGTTAATTGTACATGTTTAAATTCATGCATTAAGCGTACGGCCTATAGGCGAGCCCAGTACAAATTTAAACAAATGTTTAGCGTTATGGAATTATACGAACAACCAATTTTTCATACAAGATAACTACGAGAAAATATTTGAGCTTAGTACACAACTATTATAATAGTGATAGTTAATCTCTTCCTTCTTGTGCTATTCCACTTACTAAAGCTCGTTTACCAATTATATACACTGTTCTCGGTCAGCTAAGCGTGATGCGTGATGTGCAATATCACCTGCACTCTACACAGTGCATGCCAGGCAGGTAGATAGGTACACACCAAGCGAACGTAGGTGAACACTTAACTAAAGGTAAGAGCGGATCAACAAGGGTGGACATCATCATTAGGCATGCTCGACAGCGTGCGGTAATGATCAACTACTCCTTGTTGACGTGTACTATTGTGGTATGGTAGGTATGTATCTGTTATTATCAAGCTGTATTTATCGAGGGTGGATTAAAGCACCCCTTTCATTTAGTATTGCATGTGTGAAAGTATTATCATTCGTATAAAATTTCGTTTTACTTGCATCCCTCTTTTTACTACTTGGTGTCATTTTAGGTTGTGAGTATTTTTTTGTTTGTGTTAGTTTTCAATTACTACTACGAGTAAATTGGTCTATCAAGCAGAGAGTCGATATAGATAATAAACATGATCAGGAGATACTCATTGAATTAAAAAAAAACGTAGATGAAAACTAAAAAAAAAATAATCTGAAAATAGACTTCAAATTGAAATGAACTTTACTTAGGTAATGATAATTATAATATATTTTTTTGTATTTTCAAATAGGTAGGTACATTTGTTATTTTTTATATAGATGTACCTATTTGAAAATATGATTAATATAAGTTTTAAAGAAAAGAAAGAGAATAATAATAATTATTATTATTGCATTATTGTACACGTCAAGACACTTAAAGATAATAGGTACCTACAGTTAGTGGATGTATACCTGTACGAGTAGGTGAATAGGTATGTACTTGATAGTATGATAGGAGTATGCACAACTACCCCAATATGGATATCAATTGAAAGGGCTTGACTAGTAAGTAGAATATAGTTCACCGTGAAAAAAAATGCGACTACTTTGGGAAGAAAATTAAATTAACATCGCACGACGCGGCGCTCCGTCTGCGCCTTCTCTTATCCTCCTCCTCCAATAATGATATAATATTCTGTAATTTTTAAGTCCATTTGAAATTGGCGTTCCGTGATTTTTCACTATACTTTTTTTATTTTTTTATGTAGTGTTTTAGATACTTACCGTGCTATGTCTACAAATAATAGTATTCACTGTCACTGTTTGGAAAAGTACCTACTCGTTAAAACAACAAAAGTAGGTACATACTTATTTGATATTTCTGACTCTCGTTATGACTCATAAGTTTCTAGTTCGGCGCTACGCACGCTTGGAAAATTAACCAAAGTGGCACAAATACGTTTAAAATGTTTTGTTGCCGAAATTACAGGCGAAGAGGGAGGTCTTTCATTCAGAATGACGATTGATTCTAATCAAGGTCATCCATCCATATATGTATAGGAGGTACTTAATTCACCAAACAAGTTAAAAAAACAGAAACTTTAAGATTTTAAAATAAACATCAAAATATCATGCTTTAGTAGGTACCTGACAATATCGCTAATGTCTATGTCTGACCTATAAAAGAAGCGCATACTGAGACCATTTAACTAGATACAGTAGGTATCTCAAGTTCATTCTTGAATAGAGAATATTGAATAATATAATTTATTTTACGTATGTGCTCAGGGTATCTTAGGCAGGATACGGCACTAGGTCGCCGACGGTTTGGTGACAGGACGGCCGCCTGTCACCCTACGGGGTGAAGTGGCGCGATGCTCGCCCCACCTGTACCTACTTGCGTATCCTCGGTAACTTGTACTATGAAGCTGGTCTAAATATGGTGACGGTGAGTGGTCATAGGAACCCATCATGTTTGGATTCATTAGATTTGTTTGGTTATGCACCTACAGTATTAGAAAGTTTGTTTTTTAAAAAGTGTTTAAAATTAATAACTTATTCCCTACAGTAATCTTTCGAAGACATTTCTCGACTAGCCCTTGTACTGCTTAATAGTAAAACTCTTTGTCAAAAGATCCAATTATTCGCTTTCTATTGTAAGGCGACGAATCTCGATAAAAATGTTTAGCAGCACACCTGTCGAGTGAAACAGTATATTTTATCAGAGGTCATCAAATAGTTATTGACACGTGAATATCTTGCGTGAATATTATACCTTTTCATGTCATGTATATAAATATTTGTGATCAGTCTGACGATTTCCTGGTGACTCGGTGTCTGTAAAAATGCAATAAGTACATTCAATATTCCATTTATCACTCAACGTTGTAGTACCTATCGTATTACTAACAATGACAAAATAAATTAAAGCGATAGCAAAACGAATAAAAGATTTTGCAATATGATGATGTGCCGTTTGTGTTTAATGTTGCTATTTGTATCGGTTTAGTGTGCAAAATTATTTGTTAGCACGTAGATAATATAATTATTGAATTGATATGAATTATAATTGTTACCCGTACCCACGGCCCGTACCCCACCCCACAGGCCTGCCGACGTGGGGTTATGCGTACAGAAGGACTGTAATACTGAGTTTCTATGTTAAAAATACCGAAAGTTATTATAACAATAATAACTTTCGGTATTGACATTTGTCGGGCGTGCCACCCTCCCGGGGAATCCCTTAGACATATAATTTCTGGTTGTTTTCATCTTGCCAACAGCGAGTACTTGCATAGACACAACCAAGTAGCCAGGATCGTTCATCAACAACTTGCTCTAAAGTACAAACTTGTGGAATCAGAAGTACCGTACTACTCAGGTATGTGCCCGACCCAGTTCTCGAAAATGGTCATATCACGTTGTATTGGGATCGATCTATCATCACTGACAGGACTATTGTAGCCAATAAGCCTGATATAGTGGTGATAGATCGATCAGAGCGCCGCGCAATAATCATCGACATCACCATTCCACATGACGATAATCTCGTGAAAGCCGAAAAAGACAAACAAATAAAATATTTGGACTTGGCTCACGAGGTTGTCGGCATGTGGAATGTGGACTCGGCAATTATTGTTCCGATAGATCCGGTCCACGGAAGTTATTGCCAAGAGCCTCGACCAACATCTCAAGAGGCTCACGTTAGGCAGTTGGGTCAAGGGCTTGATGCAGAAGGCGGTACTCCTTGACACGGCACGTATTGTGCGGAGATTCCTCTCTCTGGAGCCCTAACCACCGGTGGCTTGGTCCCTGTACCCGACGCCGGTGGGACACTATTTTTATATTTTTTTTTATATATTTAAAAATGTAATTAATATGGTTATTTAGGTTAAATAAAGATAATACTAATAATTTTATTTCCAAGAATATGGTCGGTTACAGGTGTTGAGGTGACTTATTAGGTAGTTACAACATATTCTGCCACTTGTGGCGTGCAAATCTTAAATACTTATGAGCTAAATGATACCTGACTTAATTTAATTATCCCTTTTTTTACATGCAATTTCATCCACCGTTTGAATTTATTTAATTTATAAATTAGTTAGACTTAGAATTGTTGGGGAATTATCATAATAGTTTGATCAGAATTATGTAGGTATTGTTACTCGAATGCACTGATCTGTAATATCTATTACAGATCAGTGCTCGAATGTCAAAAGATAATTATAATCTATACACTTAAAAGTTGTCGTCAAAATATTCCTTAACAACATGAGAAACATGGAGAAGCACTTGCCGTCTCTCTCGATATCTCGAAGGCATTTGACAGGGTCTGGCACGATAGCCTAAATGGCAAGCTCCCGTCCTACGGCTTGCCCGCTGGCTTATGTATCTGGATTGCCGACTTCCTGAGGAATCGGTCCATACGTGTGGTCATTGATGGCTGCGCATCCGACCAGCTTGAGATCAATGCTGGGGTTCCTCAGGGGTCGGTACTCTCGGCTACACTATTCCTGCTGCACATAAATGACCTGCTCAAACCCGGTACTTTTGGGTACGCAGATGACAGCACAGTGGTCGAGAGGTATGAGTCTAATTCTAGAGCTAGCGCGGCGCAGATCCGATCTCTCCGAGAGGCGATGGTTGGGCGCTTGAACTTTTCCTTGAAAGCGGTCTCCGACTGGGGTGATGCTAACCTGGTTAAGTTCAATGCTGCTAAGACTCAGGCGTGTCTTTTTTCTGCCAAGCGAAGTCAATTTCAGCCAAATCCCTCCTTCCGAGATGTACTCGTGCCGATAACTGACCGCCTCGAGCTTCTTGGCGTAACTCTCACATCCACCCTCAACTTTGGGACTTACATTGAGGCTAAAGCTCAAATGGCCGCAAGAAAGCTGGGCATTCTGTCAAAAGTGCGACAGTACTTCACACCGGAGCAACTGCTCAACTTGTATCAAGCGCAGGTCCGATCCTGTATGGAGTACTGCTCGTATCTGTGTGATGGCTCAGCTAAATACCAACTTGACGCGCTGGAGACGATCGAGAGACGAGCCAAGAGGCTCATCAACAACGATGCACTAGTCGAGAAAAGGCTTCAAAGCCTTGCCCATCGACGCAAAGTTGCAGGTCTCTCGGTGTTCTATCGGATACATTTCGGGGAGTGCGCTCTGGAATTGCACAACCTGATACCTCCAAGTCCTTTCCATCAACGAACGACCAGACGAACAGCGTCACGCCACCGCTATATGGTCGATATTCCACTCATACGCACAAAGCGCTTTGCTGACACGTTTATCGTGCGTACAGCTAAGGAGTGGAATTCCTTGCCTGAGTCTGTGTTTCCGGAAAGCTATAACCTGGGAGTATTCAAGTCACGAGTGAATAGGTTCCTTCTAGGCAAGCGTGATTCATCGTAGACCACATCGTCACTTACCATCAGGTGAGATTGAGGTCAAACGTAAGCCTATCATGAATAAAAAAAAAAAATAATAATACAATAGTAATTTTTGTTACATAGAATTTTACGTAATTCGTTGCGAAATCGGTTCATAGGTAACCTTTTGAGACTATCAGGTAGATGATTATATATTTTAATAAACATGCAGTATACATTATTTCTGAACATTTCCAGATTTATTTTTGGTATCTGGAGTCTGTCTTTGTGCCTCGTTCGACTGTTCTCAGAGTCTCCCAACTTTGTAAATAATGTCGAATATTTCTTAACAAAAATACAAATTTCGAACAGGTGTATAGGCATGGTAAAGGGAGAATATTATATTTAATGAATAGAGGCTTACAGCTGTCGGTAGGACCCATCCCACATATAGCTCGGATACATTTCTTTTGGGCCTTGAACACTCTCTCAACTTCCACAGAATTACCCCATACAATAAGACCGTAACGGAGTATTGAGCCTATATAGGCATGATATGCAACAAACGCTGCCTCAATGCTTACAGTTTGTGATATCCTTCTCAAAACATAAACAAAACGGTCAATTTTACTGAGCATTTTCTCGATGTGGGGCTTCCAGTTACAGAATTTATCGACTGCTATACCCAAAAATACGCAACTATTGCCATTGTTTAGGGTCTCGCCTTTGTGCACTATTTTGAGGTCAGGTGTTTTTGAATAGTATGTCTGAAATTGTATAAGACTGGTTTTATTAATGTTTACTTTTAGATTATTTGTATCCAACCATTGAGTAGCTCTATCTAAAGTGTTATTAATTTCTACCTCTAATGTTGCTTTATTTTTACTTTTAATAATAAGTGTTGTATCGTCAGCGAATAGGATACATTCATGACATAACGCATCTGGTTGGTCGTTAATGTATAATATAAACAACAATGGAGACAGAATACTGCCCTGGGGCACACCATACTTATTATGCCATATATGACGAGTGATATTTTTTTCTTGACTATTCTCTATTTTTGTTAGTTCAACACATTGCAATCTGTCATCCAGGTAACTTTTTATCCACGCATAGGCAACTCCTCTTATTCCATAACTGTACAATTTCGAAAGCAATCTTTTGTGACATACAAAGTCAAAGGCTTTGGTCATATCAAGGACGTAAGCTATCATGGATTTATCGTTGAGTGCTTGTGTTATTTGACTTATCAGTGAAAAACACGCTAGGGAAGTGGAACTATTTTTTCTGAATCCATGTTGTTGATTTTTAAGTATATTACATGAATATATGTAAACGTTTATTTTGTTATACATTACTTTTCGAATATTTTTGCCAGTATCGGGATTAAGGTTATTGGTCTGTAGTTATTTACGTTAGTTTTTGCTCCTTTTTTGTATAAGGGTTTTACAATCGAAATCTTCAAGCGTGTGGGAAATACGCCTTCTGATATTGAAAGGTTAATTATATAGGTAAGTGGGGTCAATCTGCTTAAAATAGACCTTTTCATTATTTTTGTGCTAATATGGTCGTATCCCGTGGAGTTTGGTTTGTGGTCATCGTATAGTACATTGTCAATTTCTAAAGTGTCAATTTCATATCTGTCAGAATTGTTGATTGTTCTATCCTCAATAACATCCCATGATGCTTTGCATACGGTCTTTGACGTAGTAATGTAGTGGTAATTCATTATTTTTTGTGATTTACATGTATTATCGATTGTGGTAATCGAATTTTCGAAAATATTTGAGTGCAGTTTAAATTGCTTTCAAAATCAATCTCTACATTATTTAAGACTAGCTATTGCCAGCGGCTCCCCCCTTAATTCTATTTTTGCGTAAAAGACTAACACATCCATACATATTTACATACATACTCAAAAAATTTCGGGTTTATAATATTAGTAGGATACTTTTCCCTCATGTGACATAGCCGTGAGACGCCGAGTAAGAAAGAACTTTGTTAGTTAAGAGTTAATTTACCCTGTCCGAAAAAAGGCCGCGCAGTAATTAAGGGCAGGAATTAACTTTGGAGAAAAGGTCCCGTTCATTACGTTATCACCCGTTACAAAAAGTTCTATGAAAGTGCCACACCAAAAAGGATACAGAAGGTTTGAAAATTGTCGTCGTCCAAAAATACTCACTTGCTCCGTACAGGTCTTCGACTGTGCAGTTGTTGGGGCACTGTGGGCATTATAGTAGGTGGTTCACAATTTATCGAGGCGCATCACAGTCGCACCAAGATACCAGCCCCCGTAGACAAGTGTCATAGCGTAAATCGCTATCGTTTCGAATAGATTAGGTCAACCAATCACATCCAAGCTCGTCGCCGGCGTACGATGTGCGCGCCGCGGCGAAATCACGAGCAGTGCCCGTAGACAAATTTCAGTGTATTCCGTAGCGTAAATCGCAATCGGATAGAAACGTTTAGGTCGACCAATCACATCCAAGCTCGTCGCCGACGTACGATGCGCGCGCCGCGGCGGAATCACGAGCTGGAGTGTGATTGGTCGACCTAAACTATTGTATTCGATACGATACGATAGCGATTTAGACTTTTGCCACTTGGCTACGGGCACTGGAGTGTGATTGGTCGACCTAAACTATTCGAAACGATACGATTCGATCGAATAGAATAATTTTGCCACTTGGCTACGGGCACTGGATCGACATAATTTTCCGTTTTATTTTTCTGTTCTCATATTTTCCCCTTCGTATTAATCACGCTAACCACTTAACATCTCGTTGGCCGTGTAAAGTAGGTAGGTATAAAATACACAATGCAGACAATATGTGAATTTTTACTGTCTCTGTTCTAGTGTTATTTAGTAGTTTTCTGTGTGTGTGTGTGCACCACGACAGGTATATTCGTTGGTGGGCGAGTGAACTGTGATTTGCATGATATTACAGCACTGATAGAACAGCGCTACATGAAATGGCCACTTTGTGAGACATACCTATAGGTACTTAAACAAAATCGTAAATTGCATCGCCTCAATAGATTGCTGTTTTGATTCTTGATAGGTTATAGTAGGTTATATTTACAAGTACCTAGTATGTGTATTTTATTTTAAACTGACATGGTTAGTTATACAAAAAATTAAATACCTACTTAGGTACGTAGGTATATTACTTATATTTAAATCCTTAATCCGTGAACATGATAATGTACCTATATGCCTACAGACAAAACTAGGTAAATATACTTTTTAAATAGGTAATATTTGTTTAATATTTATGCACACACAATGTTAAATAGTACAGAAAATGGAAGGTGGAAAGAATAGTACAATGGTACTGCTTATTTCTAAAAGAAATTTCCTCCAGCAGACCGGTGAGAGGAGATCTTGAGCAAGAAGAAAAAGGTGTACAGACGTGTGTATAGAACAAGACAGGATAGCATTAACACACACAAACATACATAAGTTACCAAATATATAAGTAGATTTAGATACACAAACATACATAAACTAAATATATATACATACATAATATACATACGTACCTATCTTACATAACAAATAAATATACCATGCATATACTTATAGTTGAGTCAATTTAATAGGCCACATTTGACGTTTGTCAGTTTTATATTCATAATGAGGTGACCTGTTAAAAAAGGTCGATTAAAACGAATGAATCAATACTGACTTGAAAGATAATGTGAATTTTTAAAATCCTCAGGTGAATCCCTGTCTCATTATTATTTTTTCTTTCGTAAATTTAAGGAGCAAAATAAGACAAGTAGTACATGATCTATAGTTGTCACAAAATAAAAGGCCCACTTTGACAGTTCGTGCCCATGAAGTTCTTAATTTTTTATCAATTGAAATGTTCTAAAGGTAATTACATTTTTCATTGACAGGTACCGCCCACTCGGCTAAGTGCTGTCCATAACGATTTTTTCATGTAGTCCACAGACTATTAATAATCAGTTTTAAGGAAAGAAAATATCGAGTGAGATATTTTTTTTCAAGCCCGACGCGCACTTTTATTTTTATTTATTTTAATACTTGTGTTTAGATTCTGAAGACTGATTTAATTATTCTTGTTGTTTTGTGATTGAGTGAATGTTATTGTAAAAAAAATATTAAATATAAGTAAATTGACCTATAATAACATTGTATTGTTTTAAAATACCTACAAAATCAAAGGTTAAGCTAATTTTTCTAATCAGAACTTTAATCCAATGCAGTTTACATACATATTCAAATCGATTAAATCCCCATGCAAACTGGATTCGATTCACCGTGAGTATCGAATACCGAATCGTATAGTTACATAACTAGTTACGCCACGAGGATAAACGTCAAAACGGGCCTTTTATTTTGTGTTGAGTATAATACTTATAATAAAACTGTAGAGAGGTCAATTCTGTTCATTGAATATATTTACAAAATAACTATTGGGGGATGATTGGTGATCGATACTAATGCAAAAAATGCAATCAGTAAATTTTTTGTCACAACGTGGTTATTAATTTTATGATGATATTTCTTCACAAGTAATCATTGCATTCGATTCGACTTATCAGCTTTCGATTTTTAGAATAACATGCCTAGTGTTTAAAAAGAAAAAGGATTAACTGACACAACATTGTAATGACAAAGTAATGACGTTCAGTTCTTTAGATCAGAAATTGTTTATTATGTTTAGAATGGTTTATTGGTGAAAGCAAAACGTAAAATTACTTGTATCTGTCATTATTACAATAAATATGTAATAGTAATTGAAATAAGTTAAGCAATTGTGCAGTTCTAACAAAATGAAAAATATATAATTTGATGCCCACCGCGGCGGGCCGTTACAAGGTTGCGATGTTGAATTTTGATGAATTGTCAAGTGTGACCTATTAAATTGACTCCACTATAGGCAAAGAAGTTTCGTCACTGAATAGAGGAAAGGTAGTGTTGGCGGACTTTACTTTTAAATGCGGATAGCGTTCTGCTGACTCTGACGTCAGATGGAAGCGAGTTCCACAGCCTAACCGCTTGCACAGAGAAGGAATTAGAGTAGAAATTGGTTTTATGTGAAGGAAATTTGATGATAGAGCGTTGACTTGACCTGCACGGAGCATCAGGAGATCGGACACATGAGAACCGCTCCCGCAGGTAAGACGGTGCTGTAGGATTGTACAGAATATTAAAGAGAAGACAGAGAATTCGAATGTTCCTGCGAAGGCGGATTGGGAGCCACTTGAGTTCGTTGCGAAACTGTGTGACATGATCGTACTTTCTGAGATTAAATATGAAGCGAATACACAAATTTTGCAATCTCTCAAGTTTATTTAAGAGCTCCTCGGTGGCATCTAAATAGCAGCGGAGATATCTTAGGTAGGTAGATATATAGATAGATAGATAGATAGATAGATAGATAGATAGATAGATAGATAGATAGATAGATAGATAGATAGATAGATAGATAGATAATCTTTATTGTTCACCAAAAGAATATAATAAGGAACAGGAAAAAATAGGTAAAAATAGCTACTAAAAATATGCCATTTAAGAACGGTATAGGAGGAGTCAATTGCTACGAAAAACAATTCAAGATTTTTAACTACAGAAAAATAATACCAATAGGTACAGTTGAAACACATGAAACTGAAGGAAACATTCTATTTTGTTGCCTTTCGTAGTTGACAAATTCTACCAATGTTACTAGTAAAGAATAAAATGTAAAATTAAATGTGTCAACAAACGATTCGATTCGCACATTCTATGAGTAAAATTATTTACAGAGTCAATAATTATTCATCTATAGATAAAAATTGTAAAGCTGTTACGTCTGTATTCACCGGAGATATTAATAAAATACTTGGGCTGTTTTAAATGAACGATTCTGAGCACGATCTTATATTTTTTTGGAATTCTTGTATGTTTGTCTCTTTGCTTGCGATGGACGCAAAAACTACTGAACGGATTTTTAAATAAAAAATATAGTCAACTAATTGCGGTTTATGACGCAAGTATTAAGTAAAGCTGTAGGTACCTATTGTTTTTCTGTTATATATTTTTCCTCAAACAATGATTAGGGACTGACTGATTAGGTTATAGGTACGTTAGGCTTGCTATCTATAAATATGAATAGCAACTACTAGAATTTTCGATACCAGAAACGGTATCCAGGTGGTAGGTACCTACTTCAGATTAGAATTTTGCATTTCAATAATTTCGTTGAACATATACTTTGTTGGATTACTTATTTATGCAATATAGGCATAAATAAGTACCTAATCCAACAATGGAAAAAGGCAACGATTCAAAATAGGCTTTGAAAAAAAAAGGATTAAGTAGTTGAATCACGAGATATAATGTCCAGCAAAATGAAAAGTACCAAAGTGTCCAGTAAAAACGAGCGCTCAAATATTTCTTGTAAAGTCGGATGCCAAAAATACTTATCAGTTAAAAAGTTACCTACCAGATGTTGGATTTATTTGTAGGGGATAGCAAAGTTAGGGGCTTGACTATACATAAGTTCCGATAAATTTTTGCAGTAAAGGGTTATGAATATAAATGTTAGCATGTATTGGCAACCTAGGTACTTTGTACCTACATGAAAATGTAAAAAAATACTGGCGATTTTATAAATAACTATTTTCCTACAGAATCACGTGTAGGAATTACAAAAACAGTTTGGTTGTTATAAATGCGTGGTATGATGTTGTCAGTGCTTAGAAATGCCCCAAGGGGTACACAGAGATAAATTAGCCTGACACTAAGCCATTGCTCAGATATCCTGGCGCCGCACTATGGGACGAAACGGTGTTTTTCATCTCAAAAATCGATAACTCTGTTGTTTTGTGATGTTACTCCTTGAAATTTTTTTCTCGTATTAATGAATATCTAGGCAATAAAAGAAATTAAACACCATCATTATAAAAGTTATATATTTTTCGTAAAAAAATGACAAACATAAAGTTATACGAAATTGCATACAAAATTATACAGTTACAATAAAATAGCAATACAAGTTATACTTTTAAGTACTTAAAATAAGTTTAAAATTAAATTATTATTATTATTAAACAAATACATATGCTGAAAACTACATGAAAAACAATTTAAAAAAAATAGCGCTTATCCTGTTCATCACTTCCTATTTCCAACAATTTTTTAGCTTCGTCAACCATTATTTGGATATTAGAAAACTGAGTTTATTTAAAATAGATATATATAAGGATCAGATGTATATAACAAAATATGCAGCACGTCTTCGTTTGTTGCTGATCTGGAACACTTCCTAGCGTGATGTAGCTTATATTTCTTGTAATCTTTATTGCGGGCTTCCTGGGCATCTTCGGATAATTGTCCTATAGCTAAAACTGCATAATGCTCTATTATTTTAGCACCATGTATAAGTACTTTATGGACCGAAGATGGCATGTAGTACCAGTTATATTTGCTTACATATAATTGCGCAGTTATTAATGTATACTGCCCGAATTTTTCTGCGTTAATAGGGAATCCCGATGCCATGGTTTGAAGAATCACATATAATCTCTAGATTAACTCTTCATCAATTTCGGTTATCTCTGCAGAACATTGATAACTTTGGAAAAATCTCCTTGCCGTATTTCCGTCATTGCTACGAGTAGGTATTACTGGAACCTTGACGTGGTTTATCAATGTGCAAACCAAGCACTTCTCAGAAACGTTTCTGGATATATTTTTTCTTGTCTTCTTTGTGTTGCTTGTTTTCTGGAGTTGTTGCTGACCACTTCTCAAAACCCAAATTATAAGAAATATTGAGGATAGTCTCCATAAATCTTATCCATGCGTGTAGTGTCGACAATCCGTATTTAAGGTGATACCGCTAAAAAAAGTGCCAAGGGAAGATTCTTGTGGTCTATTTATTAGTTAATGTATGCTTCTATTACAGAAATGAAAAAAAAAACAAGATGGACATTAAAATATAATAATTAAATATTTCATAGTAAAAAAGAAGAACCGTAATTTTCGGGATTTTTTCTCCCGATTGACATATTGCTTCTAAATCACCTTTGGCGCAAAAAACGCGCAAGTTTTTTTTTTATCCTTATATTTCTGAATAAGTAAGGTCTCTAATAGAGCAATTAACTTGACACCGGCAGCCTTCGGCAACAATGAAAACTCCAATTGAAATAAACAAAATCGAAATTTTCCTTACTTCACTAAAAAATAAAATAAAAATAAAGCAATTCTTATTTTTACAAAAACTGAACGTGGTTGCATAGTGTACATTCTAAGCTATCTAATGATGTATAACACTAATATACTTCCTTGGAAAACTTCCGAATAATTTTGTCTTGAACTTCCTTAACAGTAATATAATTGGCATGAAAATATTTATGCCCAGGTTTGAGGTTCACTTTATATACTTAAAACTAAGTTATTGTATATTTTTTGTAATTAATACGCAAGTTCCATCCTTTGAGAGTATAAAACTATAAAAAGATCAATGGATTTATGACTTTCGTCAAAACCATTTTTGAGATGGTAAATAGTGTTTGGTCCCATAGTGCGCCGCGCCGCCGCCGTATTGCTAATACTATAAATATTTCACACACGATGGCCGGAATTCCGCGACTGGGCTATCTTTTTTTTTCAAAGCAGACAGATTTATTTTTTTAATTTATTTATTTAATTTTATATACATATACTTTTTATCCCATAAACCTAGAATAGGTTTGTGCAGGATATACTGTTCTCTTCAAAATTTACATTACAATTATACGATAACGTCATTGAATGAGACTTTATAGTTTAGTTTCCTAACATGCTTAAATATTCGGAGTGGAGTCTTAATCCAATGTTATTTTCTGCCCTCTGTACCTACCGCAAGATACACCTACACAGAAATGCTATTCTATGTAACCAGTAATGCCAGTGGCCACATAGAACAATAAAAGTCATTAAATAGTTATATTTGGACGTGATCTACATGTTTAGAATGAAATGATATCACTGTTTGTCGCTTATACGTGCATTTTATCCATCAGATTGAAATGTAGGTATTTTTGATACGCTATGGGGCGTACATGCAAAGGTATCTGATTTAAAAAAATTAAGATGTGGCAAAACACCCTAGGCATTCACTAGTTTTCTTCTTTATTGAAGCTTGCACTTTGGAGCCCGGGGTCCGCTCTCTTACTCTACCTTATAATTTGGTTTATTTAGACTTTTAGGGACGCTGTACGAGCCCGAGAGGTAAGCCTGCGCCAGAGCCTGTGCGTTTGGTTTGGGCATCTTGGTGGGGATTAATTTCCGAATTTAATCAATCACTTTGTAATCCTTAACCATCTTTCTACCTACTTACTAATTAAACACTTTTTAATTTCATTAATAGGTACCTACAGACCTACCTACCTGTTTTGTAGACTTCACATACACTCACAGCAATCGGTTGTAAGTGTCAGACGACGACTGTTTATTTGTCTATTCAATAACAATATAAAAGTATAAGTGTAACATCTAAAAAGTATAAATATTACTATCACAACACAATCCATGTACCTATTACCAGTATTACTGAAAATATTTATTTTAATGAACCAAAAAATGCGTCTGTATGTGTACCTACCTGGTATGCGCAAATATATCGTAGTCGTAGGTACATATCCCGCTTTGCAGACGTAATATTATAGGTATACGTAACCAGTTCTTGGTCAATTTGCGTGATTCACTACTCTTCGCGTCGCAATCACATCATTATTATTACTTTTATTTACGCCTTTCAACAAAATGATAAAAACTTTAATCGAACTAATATCGGGGTTTTAGGCATTATGAAATAACTATAAACATTCAACAATATCTCGTAGATCCTTGATATAGATTTTAAGCAGTAAGCAGTAAGCTTACGGCCGCTAATAGAATGTGTGGTCACCGTAGCGTGGACATAAGAGTAGAAATAAAGATAGTGAGGATTAAAGGCGGGTAATTAATTCATAATTCGACAAATTGAATAATACCTATTGTCGTCTATAGAAACAACCAGTTATTTTGATGACAATTATCAGACTACAACCCAAGAACATTAGAAATTTCCTTGTACTTATACAACCACATGAATATCTATGGTACTGCTACAATTACGATGATATTGCAAATTATGACATTTATTTTTAAACGACTTCGAAAAAGGAAGTGGTTCTCAATTCGTACGCTATTTTTTTTTTGTATGTATGCTACGCGATAGCGGCGCCAATTTAGGGATGGATTTTGAATTTTTTTTTGTTTCTAAGAGGCTACTTCTGAGGTGGTCCCATATCCAGTGTATCAGGATCTGATGTCTGATCTGATCTGGGATCTCGGGAAAATCGAGGGGAAATCATCAAATTTACGGCAAAAACTCTGGTTTTGATGCCTATGTACATAATAAACCTCATAAATAGGAACTTTTCTATCCTACACTAAAAAGTAAAAAGTCGGTTTTTTAAACGTAGTTATAATAATTGAATATTAGCAACCAGAATTACCCTTTAAACCCTCAATTTAAGTTTAACTGCTTGTGTTAGGAGTCTGTTCTCGTCGGTAGTGTAATTGACCAGGATTCGAACCCGGAACCCACTCGATCATAAGGCCGACTAAGACTAACCCACTAAGTTTAAAAAATAGTTATATAGGTAAATAAGACAATTCAAATGAGCCCAACATGACGAGTTTATTTGTTCCGTTCAGAAGTTCCTATGACCACCTACTGTCTCCATCTTCGTACCTTGGATATCATGTAGCATCAAAATATTTGCCAAGAGACAACTCACGAAATGAGCCCAAATTCAATGGTTTTCTTTTTAGTACAGGAGATCTTACGGGCACCTGCCGACTCTATTATCATACTAGCTACATATATGTACTGTGATAGCACTTACCAAATTTGAGTCTAATCTAATGTTAAAAAGGGGTTTTAATTGGGCACCAAGATTTAAAACTAGGTAGCACATAGATACGCACGAGTTTTACCCAAATAAGTATTGAACCGCCTACTTATAGCCGGCTTATTTGGCCTCGTTGTTGTTTAAAAACAAAGATATCTTTGCGGTTAAATTTAATCTATCTAAGCTTGTCTTGTTTTTTTAGACCATAACCCTCGCGAAATAACATAAAAACTTTTCTATTATCTTACGTTGATTGGCCCCATATATCGTGGTATAACCGGTTTATTTACATAAATATTTTGAAATCACACAAGGTTACGAATTGGATTATTTTCAATCATAGTATAAACAGCTTGATTGAGAATATTAAAATGGTAGGCCTAAGTGACATCAGCGGCTCGTTCGTCAAGGTCGGTGTGCATCGGCAAGCGGTCAGCGCGGCAGGATTGTTCCACTGTGCACTGGTAGTGTACCGTGAGGACAGTTCGCATGGTCACCACATGGTCCGTGCCGTGCCACCGCCGATGCCGCCCGGTCCGAATTTACGCCTCCTCTCTAACGCCCCTGCCCTCTCGTTCCCGCTCTCTTTGGCTTCACTTATTTCGCTAAGTTAGTGTTCCCTCGTCAGTCGCGAGTGAATGACGTGTCGCGCGCGTAGTGCACGCGATAATATTAACGATACGATGAACTGTGATTATTTATTAACGATGCATATGAGCGACACATTGTGTTAAATCTCTTTTGAACAGTGCGAATGTAGTAGTACGTCCGGTTGTAGTAAAGTTTGATCAGATGTCGGACTAGCCGGTAGCATGGTCGTGTTTACGTTTTTCTGTTGTGGCACATGGTGATCGTGCACGTACGATACGAATGCCTGGCCGTCTAGCTGGCGCATTGCGACACATGTTGTAAACAAAATTGTTTAGATCGCAACGTAACAGGTTCATAAGTCAAATCAAGTCTGTCAAGAAACGCGCCAATTTTCAAATTTGGCAATGGCCTGCAGGTGTAGTACAATTGTTTTCTGACTAATAAGCATTTGTCATAACGAGAATTTAGCAATGTAGGTATGTCGAATACGTATACAATATCTAAGATTGAAAAGTTCTTACCCTGACCAATCACCTTGAAGGTTGTCACAATCCGTGGTTTATTTTTACGAAAAATAAACCACGGATAAAAGTTAATATTTTGTTTTTATTTTTACTTACAAAAATCTAGCGTTAAGGTTCAGCAGGTTAATGTTTTGCAGTCCAAATTTATTAATTTGTCTGAAATTTTGATGACGGTTTATCTTTTTTTTGGGGTAACGCAGTAAATAAGCTTGAATTGTACGAAGAATTATGAGAAATATGAGATAAATGAAATTTTAAATTCACAGCGGACATCACGTAAGTAGGTACAGTAACCCTACAAACTTCAGATCATCTTGTTATTTTAAATTTTAAATCGGAAGAAAAAAAAATCAGGTCAGTTAGAAGTTAGCCAAATTTTATAAAAGTGTTTTCTGATAAAACAAGCGTGTGCAAATCGGAAACCATAAAAGATCAAAGGAAGCTGGCTTGGTAATCACTAGGTCATTTTAGGCTTCCGTACCTACCCAAAGGGCAAAAATGGGACTCTATTTTTAAGATTCCACTCTCTCTCTGTCTGTCCGTGGGTAACCAGGTTGCTAGTCTCATGAACCGTTATAGGAACAGTTGAAATTATCACAAATGATTTACCTACCTATTTCTGTTTCTGTTTCTGTCAACAAATACTAAAAACAGGATAAGTAAATATTTAAAGGGGCATCCCATACTGCAAACGTGATTTTTATAGTGGTATGGAAACCTTGTACGCGATTCAGTCTCGCACTTGACCAGTTTTTTTTATAAAAGCATTTCGATAAACAATTGATAGGTTACATTAATTTAATTGAATATTTTATTAAATTTGATACTTACAGGTATCTAGGTAACAATCTATCTTTATTAAATCTGATTAACTTCTGCTGTTCTGATTTTTCTTTCAATACAATAAAAGGACCCATACGTGAATTGAATTGATTAGTACATTCAAAATCATTTTATGAAGACGAGAAGATAAGAGAGATTTTTACACTGCACTAAAAAATTAAGCAGGTATGCCAAAATCTATATAGGTACCTAATATAAAAGAAAGTCGTGTTAGTTACAGTGGCGTAACTATACCATCTGGGGCCCGTGGCAAATTCTGTTGATGGGGTCCTGTCAGTAAAAATCGTCACTTTGTACTCAGTTTAATTTTAATAAACTTTGAGATTTTCAGCGTAACCAAAACCAATGTCAAAATAATTACACAAAGAATACGCAGTCAGTACCTAGAGCCCTTTTTTACATACATACATACATACATACATACATATATACATACATACATACATACATACATACATACATACATACATACATACATACATACAAATCACGCCTGTTTCCCATTGGGGTAGGCAGAGACAACATCTTTCCACTTGCTACGATCTTAGCATACCTCTTTCGCTTCTTCAACTTTCATATTTTTTTTCATACACGCACGCCGGTTGCGGGTACCTACTCTTGACCTAGGCCTTTCTCCAAAACGTCTTGGATCTGATTAAAATATGTACACCTAGGTCGGCCTTTACCGGGTTGCCAATTCACCCTCACCTCATATAGGTATCTGTTTTGTCAATCTACTTTCATCCATCCTCTCTACATGTCCAAACCATCTAAGTATCCCTTTCTCTATCTTGGTCACTACATCTTCAAATATACCGCAACGTTCCCTTATCACACTGTTCCTCACTCGGTCCATCAGCTTTACTCCAGCTATCCTTCTTAGACTTCTCATTTCTACAGCATTTAATCTACTTTCATGGCTTCTTCTGCCACACCCAACATTCACTACCATACATACCCATACATCGATGTGGGAACGAGAACTCCTCTATGTACAGCAAGTCGTGCCTCTTTAGACATTTGCTGTTCTGACTACTCATAAAATTATGCAGTGCGCCATTAACTTGATTACCTGCCAAAACTCTTCGCTCAGTTTTTTCCCTTTTTTATGGTGCGGAAACCACGGAGATGGTTATGTCGGGATCGAACGCCGTCTCGAGTCTTAATTACCAGGATGTAAGGTTACCTAATAGGCATATCCCTCGCACCCTAGCTGACCCTTTCTCGTCTCCTGTGGCGAGTGGGAGGCGCTGCTCGCCTACGTTGCCCGGGTGCACCACGTGTCCTCATAAAAAAATAAAAAATCCGGATGCCCGGGATTCCCCTTATTTTTCCGTGCGGAAATCCTCATGGATACCCACCCCGCGGCCAGCGGGGTAGGTTATGTCGGACTCTTACCGACTAAAACTGCACGCTGTCTAGGGTCTTCTGAGGCCAGGGTGTAAGGTGGCCCAAAGAGCATTTCCCTCGCTTGACCCGGGCCATCTCCCGATTCGAGATGGCCCCCTCGGGTTTGGGAACTACGTGGTTCCCGTCAAGCCCTCGGAATAGGGGGGCGCTTTCGCGCGCCGCCGCCTCGGCCTGCTTCTGCTAGGGTGACAGGCGGCTCCACCCATCACCCCCAGGCCAGCGCTCATGGAGGACGGAGGTCGTTAGACCTCCGGCGTCCGCGCCCGCCGCCGTCCGGCAGAGCTCTGTGCAGCCTCTCCCGAACCTTTTCCGCCGGCCTCGAGCATCACTTTGCTCGCAGAAGGAGGCGGCGGCCAACCACGCGTCCGCACTCGGCATCATCGCTGCGATCAGCACCGGCAGTGTGAGGACTCCCACCCCGAGGGCTGCCAGGAGGGCCTGTCTCGGCACCTCCCACGCCGGACACTCGGCCAGCGTGTGCAGCCCTGAGTCCTCGCCCGCATCGCAGTGATGGCACTCGGGCGTTGGCTCCTTCCGAATCAGACACAAGTGATCCCCGAAGCACCCCTTCCCAGAGATCACCTGCGTCAGCCGGTACTAGAGGCCCCCGTGAGGCCTCTCCAGTAACCAATTACAACCAAACATACGGTAAATTTTTAGTCTAAGCAAGACCTTTATTTTTTAGCGCTGCCGCGATGGACGTAAAAAGTACTGAACGGGTTTTGATGCGGTTCTTTATTAGAAAGGTCTTGGTTAGACTCAAAATCTTACGCATATTTGATCACAATCGGCTGATTAGAACCGGTCATATAGTAAAAAAACGCGAAAATCGACGTCTATGCGGGTGGAGCCACGGGCAACAGATAGTTTTTAATACGTCATAAACCGCAATTAATTGACAATATTTTTGGTTTAAATATGTCTTGTGAAACTGGCGTATATGGGCTCGTATATAGTTCGATGCTGATGGTACTTGCTGCTACTAAACCCTCCACGGGCGAGTCCGACTCGCACTTGGCCGGTTTTTATCTTTTATTTTTGGCGTGGAGAGTGGAGTGTAGTGGAGAGTGGAGTGGAGTGTGAAGTGTAGAATGGAGTGGAGAGTGGATTAGAGTGGAGAGTGGCGTGGAGAGTCGAGTGGAGAGTCGTTAATTGGTGGCGATACCGACTTCCACGCGGGCGAAGCCGCGGGCAAAAGCTAGTTGTTTATACAAAAAAGAGCTATTGGTTCCTAAGATACAATACAATCGAAGAATCCTTGTAATCCAATAGAATAAACCTTGTACATATCTCCTATTCAAATTCAATTTCATCCACGACCAATTGATTTGGATTTTCTTGACTTTTGCGGGCGATTGCCACCTAACCCCTACCCCAAGAGGTTAGCCTGCGCCAGAGCCTCGTCCGTTAATCAGCGGACGCACTGGCTTGCAGGTGAGGTTGACTTGGACCTCGAAGATCTTAGTAGGGCCTTTATACACCCACTTTTATTGTACTTACATGTGTTTACAAACAAGGTTGTAGATAGGTAATTGATTTTTCTTTTGTAAATGGTGTTATACTTTCATGAGATATCGCGAATTCAATAGTTGAAGGATCTGTGGGCACTTTATAATTTATTTATCTTATTTTTTCTGGAATTCTGGAGTATCTTTTTATATTTTGACCTGGCTAGATGCCCACCTACCTACCTACCACTATAGGTAGGTATTGTATTTTAAACTAAGGTAATTTATTTCTATTAAACACACAGTAGCTGCCTAACCAATTTCGTACCTACCCGAGTTAAAATACGATTTAACTATCTATTGAGAACGGAAGTTATCATAATACGCATACTTTGTGGCTCTGCCCGTTCCACCGGTTTATTGTTACGTCACTAAGCTGGTGTCAGTTTTAATCGACTTGATACATTGTCTATTTTAACTAGAAAGATTGACTTTGAAATACACATAAGCTCATTATCGATGATTTTTTTGAGAAAAATGTAGACAGTAGGCAGGTAGGTACGTATTCCAAATCGACAATGTAATTGTATTCATTGCGATATATTCGAGACGCTAATGTATTTGCTAAATGGTTACATCGGTTTTTAAAGAGTCTACAGATAAGGCGTTATCTGGTTTAAACAAAATTCCATTATCGTACAGGTGTTTTAATAACGCCTGCTTCATACAAGACACAAACAACTCGTAGTTTTCTCAGATAAAAAATCTTTTAATCTTCTATCTGATCAGTCTTATTAGTATTTTTTAATGCTTTTCGCGGGGTATACCTAATACTAAGTACGCCTAGCTCGCGTTATGACTAACCAAAAGTACTTAGAAGTAGGCATAAGGAGCAGATAATAAAATACGATAATCGGACTACTTATGACTTAGCATTGGTCATTCGATTATCTTATTTTATTGATTTTAGAGAAATATATCTTGTAGTTAATAAGATCATTATCAATCCTTGGTAAATTTGGTAGTCACCAACACGAAGCTATAGCCAGAAACTTGTAAACATAGGTTACCCCTTAATGTTAGGCGGTTCGTCTGGTTATTTAGAACCTTATTTGTAGCTCGCATACAAGGAATGTAATAATGTTTAGGAATTTCTAGCTGCCCGTCCCTGCTTCGTATGGGAGTGTTAAGAAAACATCCGAAATTCCTATTGCTGCGCCACCTACCGCGTCCTAACGTACCTACTATGCCTAGAACCTTCGCAAAAGTGTAAACAATAAGTTGACAAAGTTTAATCGCAATTGAAAAAACGGTACGGCGCATAAAATACGAACAAACATCAAAGATTGAATTTTATTTTATACCAGCTGACCCGACAGGCGTTGTCCTGTCTTAATGTGGTAACAACAAGAATATTAGAACCAATGGATACTGCAAGGACATACATTGCAGTGTCTCCATCTAGTTGGTTGGGTTGCGTACCTTTCTTTGCGGTGACCATGTTTAATTGCAAGGTTGGGATATATGATGTAGTTTACGTCTATGCTCATGAAAATAAATGGTATAGTCTACGTTTCCATATTTACTAATACTATAAAGAGAGGCCAAATTCATTGAAAAGGTTATTTTACTATAATATATTTAAAAGCTATTAAAGATGAAAACAGTAATTTATAACTTATTTATTTATTAATTGAGACTTACTTATGTAAGCATGTAATAACAAAATAAATTATTTACATTAAATGAAGGATTATGTATTTATTTATTTTATACATACGGTGTCATTACAGGCAAACCCAATGCGATAGAGTAGCAACAAAAGGGTGTTTCCTATAGTAGCGTCACATTAATAGGTAACATTTGACGTTTGTCAGTTTTATATTCATAATGAGGTGACCTGTTAAAAAAAGGTCGATTAAAACGAATGAATCGATACGGACTTGAAAGATAATGTGAATTATAAAAATCGTCAGGTGAATCCCTGTCCCATTATTATACTTTCTTTCGTAAATTTAAGGAACAAAATAAGACAAATACATGATCTATACTTATAATAAAACTGTAGAGAGGTCAATTCTGTTCATTGCATATATTTACAAAATAACTATTGGGGGATGATTGGTGATCGATACTAATGCAAAAAATGCAAACAGTAAATTTTTTGTCTTTCTATCTGTCTGTATGTGAAGAATAATAAATATATAATAATATTTTGAGTCAACCTGTATATAGTAAGTTTATACTACCGTGATCTAAGTATTTACAGTCGTGAACAAATAAAAAAGTGTAGTGGTTTTTAGAAATGATAACTTAATAGGTACCTACTTGAGTAGGTATAGGTTATGTCTAGAAAGCAATAAATAATAAGCGTCAAAGTTGAAATTATATACTTATTATGACCAGCTTCCTAGCAATGGACGTAAAAAGTACTGAACGAATTTTGATGCGGCTTTTTTATTAGAAAGGTCTTACTTAGACTCAAAATTTATCGTATGTTTGCTTGCAATTGGTTAAGTACAACCGGAGATATGACCAAAAGCGACCTAAAAACGAAGCGCGGGTGAAGCCATGGGTATATCAGCTTGTATAAAAAGTAGCCTATATGTTGCCCAGAAGTATGAACTATAATCGTATCAAGTTTGATCAAAATCCCTCCAGTAGTTTTGATCCATGCGTGCACATACAGATAGACAGACAGAAAGACAAAAAAAATACTGATTGCATTTTTTGCATTAGTATCGATCACTAATTATTTCCCAATATGTAGTTATTTTTTAAATATATTCAACTAGCTGTTGCCCGCGGCTCCACCCACGTGGATGTCGGTTATCGCAACCAAACATAGCCTATGTTCATTATCTAGGTCTAATCTACTACTAAACCAAGTTTCATCAAAATCAGTTTAGCGGTTCAGGCGTGAAAGCGTAACAGACAGACAGACCGAGTTACTTTCGCATTGATAATAATTTAGTATGGATGTATAGAATTGACCTCTCTACAGTTAATATTGTAATATATTATGATGGATATTGTAAACATGCGGAAAGCATTTGACGTTTTGTGGGACTATGCTATGTATTTATTGCAATGCAGGAGCTTCTAGTAGGAGACTATCCCGCAAAATACGGATGGTTGGTCACCTTACGAATTTTTGGTAAACAGTGTTGCTTCTTTATTAAAATGGCTGTCACCCACAATCTAAGAAGCGAATATGTGTCAATTTTTTTATTAATTTCTATAAATATTACTCAATTAATAATAATTGATATGTACGGTGTTCTGTGAATTTTCATAAAGCTCAACTAGAATCAAAATGAAGCTCCGAAGAACTCAGCCTTTGCGTAAATTTGACTGACAGGTTTGGATTGGGAAATTTTAACGTATCATGGCAATTTTAGGCAGTGTGCGAGAGAGATGACCTCCGGCCGAGATTCAAAAATCCTGGAGACAACCGCTCGTTCGAAATGAATCGTCCAGCTAAGTACAAGGAAATTTCTAATGTTCTTGGGTAACAACGAATAGCGAGTTCAAATTGGTCCATATAAAACTGAACTTTTGACAACTAAATATTGAAACAACTGACATGACAGTTAAGTACGCCATGAGGTTACATAAGAAAAATGTTATTGTCAAAAGCACTAAGAAGGTCGAATTAGAAAAGATAATATTATGGTCGTTAAGTTTTCTTAAATTTTCTAATGTCCCGCGCAACTTTCTTAACTTTTTCTTTCATAAGAACCTTCTCCTGACAATATCAAACACAATAAAAAAAGAATTGGTGAAATCGGTCCAGCCGTACACGCGTGATGCCGTGACCAAGGGAAATAGGGATTCATTTTTATATATAAAGATATATATAGATTAGTGAATAGATTAGATAATATTATACCTTCAATAAATAGCTTGGTAAGTATTTAACTAACATCATAACTAATCAATACCGAGCTCAATAGGACTATGGCTTCTGTAGTATCGAGGCAGATATGTTTGTTACGATAAGTCCTATAGATGTCGTGCGTTTTCCTTCTTTGTATAGGTAGGTAGGTACGACGTGGAAGGAAGCACGTATATTGGAGCATTACTTTTAAATTAACATCTAGTTTAGTCATAGGTACCAACTGAACACGTATATTTCTGCGATACGCTTATTAAGATTAGTTGAGAATGAGAACCTTGGTAGGTACCTATAACAATGTTTTGTTTTTAGATCTAATTTTCTGACAAATTACCTTAGTGAAGTCAGTAAGTAGGTAATAAGTAGATGAAATCGCCTTTGTTCAAAGTCGACAAAATATTACTGAAAGCTAAAAATAGTTTTGTAGTTGAGTTATAACTAAGTGGGTATGTACGCGCCCATGATCATGCTGAGTGCAATATTAATCTACCATAGTTACAAAATGATGCGGTATGAAGGTGACCCCAAATACCTACGCATGCGTCGTGCACCGAACGGTCCCTCACCTAAAAACACGCCGTTTCCCTCTCTGCCATATCATCACTTTTCTCTAAATAGGGCTTCGTGACCTTGGATCTCGTACTTAGAACTTGTTTTTATCTCGTCGTTGCCATTCACTAACACAGCGAATAATTCTAATTTCTTAAACATGCAGTGTAGGTGCATATCATTTCATTTTAATGCACTTCAAACAAAGACTTTTATGCACTTTGCCAGGTTATCAGTTCTGACAGAAAAGTCGGGTATACAAATACGTCAATTGAATGAACTTTCAGTAAATGTAATAAATCTTCGAACCAATCTTCATAACCTAACACAAGTTACGGGTAAAATACGTGAATAAGATAAGACGGCTGAACGAAAACAAATTTAGAACTAATTGAATTACCAAATTTTTTGTTGTACAGCTGGTCTAGGGTATTCTTAAATAAATCTTTACCTAAAACAGTACGTGTATTATTTTTTTTAAATTCTAAATCAGGTTCAATGTACCTGTGTCATCACTACTGATATTGTTGGCATTTATGATTACGATTTCTATTGCCGGCTGTAGGGTTAGTATTGTTGATTTTATCTTTGTAGCTAGTCCGATATCTGAATTAAATATAATTCTAAGACGATGAAGTGTCCGCAAGTTTTAATACAAAAATAGACATTACTAGTGAAAATGCACGGGCTGACGCATTTCTTACACAAACATCACCATAGTCATCAACACGCTCAACAACAAAATCAGCAACAAAACCAACAACTAAGCCAAATTCAAAACCAACAACGTGAAGCCGCTTCCGCGGAAAGGGATGGCAGCGGTGATAGCTGGTACTCTGCAATAAGTATGACAGACGTCCGAGAACCGCGCAATGCTTCACGGGAGCGAGAAAGAAGCAACGCCAAGGCTATACCCATAAACCCAAGAGGTTCTAGTGCTCAACGTAGCTTACGAGCACCGTCTGGCAGTCCCTATGAGTTTGCTTCCAGTCCACGTGATCGCTACCCAAACTTCGCAAGCTACTTTCGCGATGTCATGGAAGGGGAAAGGAAAGGTTCTCCCACGCAACAGCACTATCATACCCACCACCCCGACTACAGACGACAGCGAAGTGACGGAGAGCGCTACCAGATTGGCGTTAACACATATTACGCGCCGGTCCGACATGAGTATCGAAATTACGTATCACCGCTCTATAACGAGGTTATGGATGATATACAAGAAAACGAATATAGCAAATGTGATCGTTACGGCGAAATTAGCAATACTAAACTGAGCCACAAGAATCGCTTCGACAACAAAAGTTTTGCTCAAAAGTTAACCGAAAGTGTTAGTAAAACTAAAGATAAAGAACAATCGAATGAAAGGCGAGATTCAGGGTCGAGTGGTAGCGGACATAAACCAAAACATAATACCATTCAAGAGTTGTTTCGAACGTTTGGTAAAAAAGTGGGCAGTTGGCGAAAAGAAGAGTCTGGAGGCGGCCGGCGAGGTTCCTGCGCTATTCCAGCCACCTGTACCGACGAGACGCATGCTATGAACAGCGAAGAATTTCGTTCTCGATCCAAGTCGCTTGATGGTGATCGTATTCACAAGGTGTCAAACAGAACTGTGCTGGAAGATTGCGGTGCAACTTACGAAATCTTCGAGGCTATACTCAGAGAAGGTATGAATACAAACATTTACTTACAATAATTAGATATTGAGTAGATATAAACACATTTCACCAAGTTAAAAAGATAACTTGTATAGGTATAATATAATTGACTTTAGTGATAAACGTAACGACTTCTCAATACAATGTATATAATGACTGAATATTAATTCGAGTTAGAGTTTTAATTAATTTTGATATTTATAGTGGAGTCAATTTAATAGGTCACATTTGACAATTCATCAAAATTCAACAACGCAACGTTGTAACGGCGCGCCACGGTGGGCATCAAATTATTATATTTTTCGTTTTGTTAGAACTGCATAATTGCTTAACTTTTTTCAATTACTATTACATATTTATTGTAATAATGACAGATACAAGTAATTTTACGTTTTGCTTTCACTAATAAACCATTCTAAACATAATAAACAATTTCTGATCTAAAGAACTGAACGTCATTACAATGTTGTGTCACTTAATCCTTTTTCTTTTTAAACACTAGGCATGTTACTATAAAAATCGAAAGCTGATAAGTAGAATCGAATGCAATGATTACTTGTGAATAAATATCACCATAACATTAATAACCACGTTGTGATTATAATAAAACATATATTTGTTATTCTTTTAATGCATCCGTGCACATACAGACAGACAGAAAGACAAAAAAATTACTGATTGCATTTTTTGCATTAGTATCGATCACCGATCATCCCGCAATAGTTATTTTGTAAATATATTCAAATAACTTCCGCCCGCGGCTTCGCCCGCGTGGATGTCGGTTATCGTGACCAAACCTACCCTATGTTCATTATCGAGGTCTAATCTACTCCTATACCAAATTTCATCAAAATCGGTTCAGCGGTTCAGGCGTGAAAGCGTAACAGACAGACAGACAGAGTTACTTTCGCATTTATAATACTTATTAGTAGGTATAGATTAGTATGGATGAACAAAATTGACCTCTCTACAGTTTTATTATAAGTATAGATCATGTACTTGTCTTATTTTGCTCCTTAAATTTACGAAAGAAAAAATAATAATGGGACAGGGATTCACCTGAGGATTTTTAAAATTCACATTATCTTTCAAGTCCGTATCGATTGATTCGTTTTAATCGACCTTTTTTAACAGATCACCTCATTATAAATATAAAACTGACAAACGTCAAATGTGACCTCGTCAAAATGTGATGTCGTCAAATTGACTCCACTAATTTCTTAAACATCTCAAGTACAAAGTTTTGATTTGCATTTGAGCATCCTTCACAGGGGGCTTGAACTACTTATACTCTTCAAGATTTCATGAAAAGAAAAACAGTAGGTAATAAAATATATTAATTTTTCTTACGGAATATAAACTGATTTAATTTTTTTTTAATAAATACAACTTATGCTTATTTGCATATGAGTTGGTTTCACAGACTATGTAGGTACCTACTTAAATCTACTAGTTACGAAGGTATTCTGCCGGTCCTAAGTCTATTAAAGTAGGTATTGTGTGCGTCAGGTGATTAATGTTATCGCCCGTGAATTACGTGAACGAAGTCCTAATATTCAATGCACTAGTGAATTTGTGATAGCTATAAGTAGCTCGAGTCCCATGCAGAGTAGCATGCAATAAGTTGGCGAAGTTTTACTGGTACCTATCTGGTGACCGGTACGGCATGTACCTATACTCGTAAAATATAAACATTTTTTGTTATGCATTAGATATTGTTATTGAGCCACACTAAAATGCTCATCAACTTCTCGGAACCGGATTCTGTTAAATTGTACGTTTCGATTATTTTTATTACATACCTATTTAATTACTCCTACTTACCTATTTTAGTATCAGTTATAAATATGAAATTTACCTAAACTTGTATACAACAAGAAAAACAAGAATCCAAGTGGTTCCATGTAGGTAGATAACAAAGAAAATAAATGATCAAAAGGACATAGTTATTTCTATGCATGCTGGCTTGATGATGTACCTAATATCGGACGTAAATTTGTGTTATTGAGGTGCGATTGTGATGAGCGAGTAATTAATTGAAAAACAATAAGGAAAACCTCTATTAACGTTATATTGTTTCTACTAGCTATAAATTTAACCATATGAATAATTTACTTACTTTAGTTCCTCACTAAATATGGGAGCATGATATTTTGTTGCATTGCCATGGTCTAATACATACATATGTACAGTCATATACAGTCACACCTTTTGCCCAGTGGGGTAGGCAGCGAACACAAGTTTCCACTTGCTACGACACTGCACCTGCACGCTGCACCCGAGAACGAGTCATAAAATGCATTTTGAGTTGTACATCCATCTATCTTAAGTTTTCAAATGTTATTTTTAATTTAATAATTATTTTCAACCGTAAGTAATTTCCACTTAGATATCTAAGCGCACGGCAGTGCGCAGGCCAGTTTCAGCAACAGGCCGCGCGCATGCCGTGCACTATTTGACCCCCCTGTAGCTCAGTGCCTATTGCAAGTACAGAGATTAAATTGTACCTACGTAATTATATCCAAGAACTAAAGCAGTATGCTAAATTTCATAGATATAGCTTCAGTAGATCCTGAAATATGACCCTGTGAATATAGCTAATGAATAATGACCATGGCAGTATGGAGAGCCGTACGATATTGCTTCATTCAAAGTTGTTTTAGGAGGTATATAAAATAGCCAAATATCATTTATAATCGCCATTTATAGAATCAAAACCCGGGTGCCAATTGTTTATAGAAAATGTAACATAACCACAAAAAATTATGGACACTAAAACACCTATGTTGTAGGTAAATATGGTGAGGTAACTTGTAATAATTCTCTTTACATATTTATAATACTGTGTATTATAGCTTAAAGCTTATTTTATAAGTGTAGTAAATATCAAAACAAAAAACCAATGTAATATCTTTTATGTTTTAAATGAAAACCCGGGTTCAAAACCAGCATTCTGGTGGCCGAGTGGCTTCAAAAATAAAGAAAATAATTTTGATAGTAATTTTATTTTGAAGCATGAAAAAAATCAGTACCTACTAATTTAATTATACAATTAATCAAGTGTTACACGTAAACCTTGCCAAGTTCAAATTTAGAAGAAATTTAGATGATTATGATCGATTTTAAAGTGCATACCTATATACTTGGCCCCCTTTTTAACAGGTATGTTTTTGTTGGGAATAATGTGTTCTTCGGAAAAGGATGGACGCAACTTCACGATCAGGTGAACCCGTCCACCAATATAAGCACGGACGAAATTTCACGAACGGGTGAACCCACCTACCAATATATTCTGCACTCAGCTCGGTCAATGTTTGAACATTGGAAATAATGTTTTGTCAGGTTTTGCTACGCATAAAAAATGCCATGCGAAGTGACATAGGACTATCAATACTGCAACTAATGGAAGTAAGAATAATAGTAACAATTTCCCAAGGCGACAGTACATATAGGTACATTATTTCTAAACAAATCATATTAACTCACTTGCACATGAATAAATTTATAATTTAGATTTCATCCTATCATAATCGTAAATTATACAATTTAAAAAATTGGGAAGAGAGATCCATTTATCTCCCTCAGTTAAACTGTATGGCATTTGAATTGCCTTAAGAGCATAGCGGTATGGCCCCAGCTGATTTAATAGACGCAGACAATAGACTCACCTAATGACATTGGATTGACACAGGAGATAAGCTCAACATCATTGGCGTCAAGACTATGTATGTTTTATCCTGTCTGGGCTGTATACAAGTTGAGTACCTTATTGTTATAAAAGTCTTTGTTTAACAGTTTATGTCTTTATTAGTACATGATAGTAGATGTGTGAATGAATTGCCAAATACGAGGACATACGATTCGTGTGGCAGTTTAAGGTGGCTAGACCACTGTATTGTCACGCGATCAGCATTAACAACAGTCAGTAAAGTTTGGCTAAAAAATGACGTATATTGGTCTGACCATTTCCCACTTATAATTGAATAATAATTGAATTTATACTCCGTGATGTATAGCATTTTCAATAGTCGGTATACGAAGGGTAGCGAACGGGCGCTGGGCTAAAGATAAATTTGGGGTCATTTTCGATCAACGTAGAATCCGAGATTGATTTGCTATATTTAAACTGTCGACTCATTAAGTAAACCGTCACCGCACAGCACAAGTATAGAGAAATCACGGATAGGTCATGTTGTCAACGCCCATGCATAGCTCAGATCAAGCAATAAAAATGTTATGTATTTTTACGGCATCACAAAATGTCTATCAGGGTTAACCCCACTCACTGACTGTGACTAATCTTCAAAATAAGCCAAACATCCAATTTTCCATTTTATTTTATGTTTGGCTTATTTTGAATATTCCTTAAATTATTATGATGATGACCTAAGTCTATGTAATAAAAAGTATTATATCCTTAGGCTGCACGGTATGTTTTAGAGTCTACACGATATAATATAGTGAAGACATTGAAATCCTTCGTAATTGTAACCTGCGTGGATTAAAAGTACAAAGTAAAAGGCGAGGTAACCTTTAGGTATATTATCATTACATTGTATAAAATAAAGATGCTACCTACTACTCGTCTGTCCGTTTCTCCGCGGCTTTTTTGAGAAATGTGTCTTATTTCCGCAGGTTTATTATTATACCTTCATAGTTGATTATTATACCTATAGGTAGGGTATAAAATTCATTATAAATAGGGAATTCAAATTAGGTACACCCGTGCAGCCGGGGCAGATCGGCAGTAGGCATCACAAATCTCCTTGTGATCGTATTGAAAAAAGTCAAGTACCTAAGTAATAATTTAGCCAGGCAAGTTGAATATATTTACCCCATCAGGTTTCTTTATTATTTTAATTAACTTCTCTTCAATTATATAAGTATAAAAACTTATATAATTTCCTTCTGAACAGTGTTTTAGCAAGCGAACAACTGGTGAATTGAATATAAAATGACCTACTTTCAACAATGGCATCATTTTCTTGAAAGGGGTCACGTTGTGATTCTTACTTGGGTATTTTTAATAGTTATTCAATCTAGATTCAACTGAATGAACGTCAAATAGGGCCACGAAATTAACTTTGCATATACTGACGACGCTACTGATTACAACTATCTATTTATTAAGGTTTAATAGTTAACTGTAATCTATATTCATGTTGTGAAGAGAAATGCCGAATGTTGGGAGCTCTTTTGGGGTAATATTCGAAAACCACTAGGTACACTTATTGGATGAATTCTTTCATCATTTGAAAGGTACAATATCCCCGGTGGCCATGGGCTATCTATATACAGCTTGAGTTTAAAAAAATCATATGAAACGCGAAGCAAGGACTGGTTGGTAGTCTAACATAATATAGGTAAGTACCTAGGTACTTATATGAAAACGTCCTGTTCTACAGATAACAAAATTGAAATTTTCATGTAATAGTAGTAGTTTTTGCGTAAATGTTATAATTTTGACCTGGTAGGTAAGGGGCGCCGCAATCGGGTTACCGAAATTTGCTGTTCAAAACCGGGCATAAAAAGGGTAAAACTAAATATCTTTAGATCATATTATGACTTTAGACCGTAACGTAGTCTTAGCATTTATAGATGAAAATCAAACAATTTAAAATATAAAATGAAGCGGCAAATCCTGCCAAATGCTACTTAAAGTTGATATAAAACGAGAGGGTGGGAGGTATTTCTTTGGTTAAACCAGCGCGTTGATATTGATAAGGCGGGTCTCTCTTCTTCTTAAAGTGAATATTGTAATGATTGTGACATTGTCCAAAATTTTGCTACGCAATAAGTGTAGACCTTTATCTTTCAGTAGAATTCCCGGCAAATACGCAGTAGGTACGCGTACGCTCAGTTATCTGCGTGTGAAAGGATTAAACGATTAAAAAATAAACCGCTTTAATCCTTTCCATTGCTACCTACGTTTTTCAGAGCAAAATTATTGCTTTTTGTAAGAATTAATTTTTGAAGTTTTGATTATGCTAACTTTTTTTGTATCTAAATCAAAATTGGAAAATGTCCATAAACAGAACAGTAACCAGATAGCGGCAGTCCATCTAGGTCTTAACTAATCTATTGTCTTGTCAAGACCAGTAGAGGACTCCGGGTATGAATTGTTGACCAATTCCAATATAAATATCTTTTCTAATATTTTATCTAAACATATCCATTACGTTTAGCTGTTCCTAATCAAAAAGAGCCTTTTTTTTATTTTCAATAGCAGCTGTCTCCCTGACAAAATGTGATCTCCCTGAGAAAATGTATCGATCTGCGAAGTAACGTGCCTCTCGCTTCAGTACTTACATGCGTTGCGTTTCTTCAGATTCTTACTAGTAAGATAATGCACTATAAGCTATTGAAGAAGCATGGTCACAGTAATATTCTAAAAGTTGTTGATTAAAAATGTAAAAGGGGGGGTTGCATAAAGAATAGTTTAAATTTATTTAATTAATAGGTACTCATTACATCAGGTAAGTAAAAATAATTAAAATGAAACAATACAAATGAAGCATTTTTAATTGTTACGTACAAAGATTCAACTAAGTATGATATATTTTAATAAATAATGAGAGAAAATATTTCTTGTTTTATAACAATCGTTTCAATTCGTTTTAAGAACCGTTGTCCAGTCGAAGAGATCAATGACATTTTTAACATGCGGAATGATGACTACGAACAAAGAAAAGTCTTCTTTAATAAGTACCTATTTTCTTTATAGTTTGGATGACCTGTTTTAGCGTGGGGGTTGAGTGGACTCTTTAGAAAGGCATAATCTTTCTTGGAAGGTGTATAAAACAGGAAGATATTACAAATCATTAAATGACGCCAATAACGTTGAATTATGATTATGAAAGTGTAATATGCAACCAGTGCATTCCATCAAGGACAAATTAAATTGTCACTTTATACCTTGCGATGTGTTAAGTAACAATTTAATTAGGTATGTAGGGGCTTAGGGACGAGGGATCTAAGCTAACAACTGTATTAGTTGCTATTAATGAGTATGTAATACCTTACTGCTTTTATCAATACGAGGCATGCTGAATTCTTATCACTATATAACAAGCAGGGAAAGATATATTCTTAATTTCACCGTTTGAACTAGTAGATTACTTTAATAATCGGGTACGTACTAAATTAACCTACTCGTACATAGGTACTATAGACCGACCGCTACCGCTGTACCGCTCCCATGGTACGCGCGGCCTGGTGGGGGCGGGGTAAGAAAGAGCAATGAGTTGATGAGATCATACACACAGCATAAATACATAAAATATTGAAGCATCATTTTAGGATTTCTCTGTAAGTGTCGTTGTTGATTTCTGTTATTAAACTGAAATCTAAATAAAAAAATAAAATAAAATTTTTGATAGTCAAATAACAGTTAGTTGTAATTATGAGAATAATGACATTATTTCACTGTATACCTATTATTATACATGGAAACGGCAAACTTTGGGTAAGGTCGACACAGAGTTGGCAACACTGCGATTTGACGTGAGAGGGTAGTTTATAAAAGGAATGGCGGCACGAATAGTCGGTATCGTTTGGAGCGTCGAATCGAGGAGTAGTTTTTTAGACAAACTCTCTGTCTAAGGGTCTACCCATATTTACCGACGCGGAAGCGACTTAAGTCGAGTGCGTATCACCACACTACTCGACTTATCGCCTATTAGCTGTTACGACGGCTGTGCCCGTAGCCAAGTGGAAAAAGTCTAAATCGCTATCGAATCGTATCGAATAGAATAGATTAGTTCGACCAATCACACTCCAGCTCGTGACTCCACCGCGGCGCGCGCATCGTACGCCGGCGACGAGCTTGGATGTGATTGGTTGACCTAATCTTTTCGTTTGCTTAGCGATCGTTAGCGATTTAGACGTTTGACATTTGTCTACGGGGGCAGCCCCCGGAACATGCGATCGGCAGTCGATTACACCGAACGGCCGTCACGATGGCTGTAATTCACTTACGTTCGGCAGTCGACTCCCTCCGAATGGCTGTCACGGCCCCTGTTCAAAGTCCTCTTGGCTCCACTGGTGGAGATGGGGAGCAGGGCCACGAAGGGACATTTTCGTAGTACGGTAATTCCCTCGTTTAATAAAAATATCGTCACGGCATCGGCACGACAACTGACTGCACTCGGTACTCGGGCGTCTCCGTTCGGCTGACGATGACGTCGGAGATGAAGGCATGCGAGCAGATGATTCAACTGCCGTTCAACGCCGTTCGACCGTCTCCAGCGCTGTTCGGCAGTAGTCGGAAACTTTCCGCTGGATTCAGCGCCGTACGGATGCGATCAGCTAATCGACAAACGGCTCGTTTCGCCGTTGGCCGGTGTCGCATCGCGTCGGCCGAGCCGAGCCGATGCGAAAGATTCCGTCAGCATAAAGACTTTTGACCGGCGCACTATGGTTTAATCCCGTAAAAAGTTGCCCATAAGTCCAATTTTAAAAAATGATCAAACCTCTTAAAGATTTACACCAATCGACAGCCAGATAAATTCTTTATATGAAACTACCTTCAAATGTACGTATAATCACTTTATTTATTAGTAGTCACTCGGTAAAGTTCAATATTGTACGCGATTAATATTGTTACTTGTTGACGTATAGAGTTAACATAATGTTTGTGTTTCGCTCTTCGTTTATTTTTGTTTGAAACCGATTTGTTTGAATAATGGATAGTAATAATGAAGGTAAGAAGTGTTGTATTAATATGTTTTAGCATTAATCGTCTTACATTTGGTATAGATATATCAACATATTATTTGCCCGTTTTGAAGACTAAAAATAATCGTGTTTTCAACATTGTCGAAGGTTTATGTTTATGAGTAGGGCAAAGTGCGGCTATAAATTTAATATCATCATATAGGTTTAGCTATCAACTATATAGTGTTAAAATAATATTTTGCTAATTTTTGCTAATCTGTATAATATGACCCATTTTAGGGAGACAAATCACTTTTTTATAATTTTTTTATTAAGTGAGTATAATGTTTATTTTTCTACCTTCCAGGATGTAAAATTTATACTAGAAGATTATTTGACAATTATTTGATGATTAATTTTAAAATTGTTATAAGCCTAACAATTTTAAGTAGAAGAGTTACCACAGAAACACCTTAATCTCATGTACAAAAATCTTTATTTTTTTATGATTAATTTATGATTTTTTTAGCAATAAATATTCTAAATCACTAAATTAATAATATATTACTTTCTTTCAAATACACCTTTTCGACTAAGTAAAGCGAAGAAATATTTTTGGGCAACTTTTAACGAAATTAAACCATAGTGCGGCGTTAGCTGATTCCGCGTCGATAAATGTGGGTAGACCCTAATTTAATATTGACATCATTTTTAAATTCAAAGCTTTCTTTGTCAACTTTTTTTGTTTTAAAATATTCAGGCACCTTAAAAATTACGAGATAACGCACGACCTATCTTTGAATTATATCTCTTGTGCGTCTGACTCAAACGGTCCGGAGAAACAACATGACCTACCGCCGTGAGTGTTGGCGGGGGACTGACAGCCGATACCTACTTACCCCCGTCTCGCTGCGCACATACCCAAGGCGGGTACAGCGCGGTCTCGGTCGGACTATAACACTAACGTTGTACTAATTCGCTGTCGGTTCCCAAACTTCGTTGTTGTCGAAGGTCGTGATCGAACGGGCGATGTAACTTTGAACTGGCGCGGTACAATTTACGGCAAAATTTTAAATATCATTTATTGACCTTATTAACGAGTGATAACATTAAAAAATGTATAACTGTGCCAATTCACAATAAGCAGATTAATTTTGGTCTAAAATTATTATCAATTAATTAATAAAAAAATAAAAAATCAATAGTTTTTAAAAGTCCATACCATGTCAAACTGCGCTGTTTCAAGGTTATGCCAACTGTTTGTTTTTAAAGTGATGAGATAAAATAACATGGCAATTGTAACCGCATATTTTTGTAATCTTAATATAATAATCTGTTGGTTCAATATTATATAGAACGTTATAATTTCATAATTATTAAGTAATTTTGTAATAAGCCCCTACCCAAGCTAATAGAAAGAATGAATCATATTTTATAATGAATAAAATGAATATTAACATTTTTTTATTATTATTTCAGGTCCCGTCATTACAATTATTAATAATTACATTAAAATGAAACAAAATTAAAAATTAACAATTGGAAAAACAAATAGGGCAGATAGATAGATAAATTAGAATAAAATTAAAATGCAATCAAATTGTCCCAAATGCTGACTGTGATTATTATTATGTTATTGTAAGTTGGGAACAGGTTTAGAGAACGGTATTAAGTACAAGTTATTTATTGTACATAAACTGGTAATGACGAATTGACATGTGTCAGGATCGCATTCTCTCATCGGCCAAACATTAACTACTTTTATTTTACTTCATACTCGGCCAATCGTGTAATTGAGTATTATAGTTAGTAATTTAATCACTTAAGCCCGCTGACCAACCCTGTTATAGGAAATTGATGGTAGGTACATAGTTACCTAATATTCCCTTGACGGAAACATAATATTGAGTGACCCGCGACGACAATCGTACGTTAAAACGATTACTATTAAACGTTTATACACAGATTACGTAATAGTTATTTATCCAGAATCAACTGCTATTGTTAAATTAGGTATTTTGAAAAATTTATTTCTGAATTCATCATCATCATCTCAGCGTCAAGTTTCGGTTACAACCGAGCCTTTCATCATGACGACATCTCAGTCTGCTTTCCGACTTTTACTCTTCCACGTTTAACGGTTAGACACCATTCTTCGACTTTACAGCTGTTTTGTTATTCAGTCGGTACCAAGTCGTGTTCGAGTAAAAGAAAATGCACCTCAACGTTCCGTGATCCGTCTGCATTAAGTACATGTTTAGTTCTCAAAGATGTAGGTAATACTCAGTGTTTTAGTAGTATTAAGCTGGTGAGTCATTACCAGTGCCTACGAGTATAAGAACTTGTAACGCCAGGGATCCCGCTTCAATAAATGATCACGCTAGCAAGTACCTATTATTTGTGCAACCGCGATTTTCTGCATGGTAAAGGCACTTCCCCAGTCGGATATAGGTACTTTTTTGTTATGAGAGGTATGTATTTTCTTTGCAAATTTTTTAGCGGAGTTCAAATAACGTGATGATTTAATTTCCGACAACTGTGCCTGCAACTCTGGAATGCCCAGATGCCTAATTATTTTACTAAAAAAGTAGCCCGTGTTGAGCCTTGTAATATTAGCTATCTGCCACGCGTTCTTGAAAACTCTCAAAGGCCTCTCTTGAAAAATTGCAAGTATGTAATCGCATTGTTGTTCTGTGGTTGTGGATTTCTTGAACTCACTTATACCTGAGTTTCCTTGACTTGACTTGATGACTTTGCGGTGATTTTTAGATGTTCTGATTCCTAAATGCTTTCTTCATCATATTTATGACAGCCAGGATGATTTATCTTTATAATTTCAAAATCTTTTTCATAAGTTTTTTCGACAGTCATGTAACTAAGCGCACAGCGTGCGCAGGACAAGTTCCAGCAACAGGCCGTACACTATTTACACGAACCGTTTCGACCCACTTTTGATCCCCCCGTAGCTCAGTGCCTATTGCAAGTACAGAGATAAAATTGTACTTACGTTATCATATATTAGTACTAAAGCAGTATGCCAAATTTCATAGATATAGCTTCGGTAGATCCTGAAATATGACCCTGTGAATATAAGTAGCTAATTTAGGCACTGACTGACTGACCGGTAATCAAAACCTCTAGGCCACTTCTAATTGTCCTAGCGTTATGGATTTTGGCACACAGGTCGTGTGTTATATAGGTATGTAGATTAACAAAAATTTAAGAAATTGGTCATGTGTGACCGATTTCTTAAATTGGTCATGTGACCAATTTCTTAAATTGGTCACGCATGACCAATATTTAAATTAGAGTACACCAATAAATTATTGGTTGTAACAAAATTTTGGCTCAGGTTTATTCCTTGGCCGTTGTAACAAAATTTTCCTAAATACTTTACAAATCAATGAACAAGTGGTAAAACAGACGACTGCATTACAGACTTAAGAGGTAAGCACAATAATAGACCTCGAAAAATGAGCTCCAGCACAGAATCGAGTATTTCATAAGGCTCGCTAGGACAATTGGAAGTGGCCTAAAGGTTTTGATTACCGATCTGTGAGTCAGTCAGTCAGTGGCAAAATTAGCTATATTCACAAGGTCAGGATCTACTGAAGCTATATCTATGAAATTTAGCATACTGCTAAATTTCGGTCGAAACGGTTCGTGTAAATAGCGCGGCATGTTGCTGGAACTCGTCCTGCGCACTGATATAAATGACAGTACTATTATTGCTATATTATTCAATATGCAAAAAGTACTTAGTATACCGCAATCTTCTATGGGTTTTTCCCCTATAAACAAAAGTACCCAGTCCTAGTAGGTGTAAACTTCACCATTTTTGATGCGCTTTGTAAAAAGGTTATTGTCATGTGTGGCATTAACAAATTGTTTGCTACAATTCCTCAAATCCGAACATGAACGAGGTATTAGTAAATTCTACCTCTATTCAGATGGCTGTTATGTTCAATATATCCATAACATACAGGTTTTTTTAAACTGGGCATAGCCAAAACGAGGGCGATTCGATATTAATAAAATAGTTAATCCTTTAAATTGGCATCATCTGAACAAGACAAGGTTTTCTTTAAATATGATTTTGATTCTCTTTTATTTTTTATTCTATTCTGAATTAGATTTTATGAGTTCTTTCAAACGAAACGACGCGGGCGAATACCTAAAACAGTTTCGGTGGTTGAGACTGATATTGTATAGGAACGTGCCTATCATCAACCTCTTCCCATAACCAAGGCGTTGGCGTGGCGTACATACAAAATTGATGATTACCTAAATCAATAAATGATTTAGGTACTATCTTTATGCAACAGTGGAGCAATTCCACAGTATTACCACCCATTTTATGTTGCTTTAGTTTCTGTAGAAAACAGTGACCAAGATATTGATGATGATACAATGAAAATAGTGATTAAGTACTGCTTTTGATGTTTTTATTTCTTAATATTTTTTTTTAATTAAAATTGTGATCTCATTAAGGACTTTTTACCCATAAAGAACAATATTCTGATGAATTTTATGAATGTTCTTTAATTTTCCCTTAGAGATACCGATAATAAATTTATTTACATAATCTGTTCACAGCGATTACATTAAAACATGATTACCAGAAAGATCTATAATATTCCAGTTACTATACTTTACCATTATAAGGTTATTAAAATTAAAATGTAACTGAACATTACATTTATCTACTTATGAAAACATACATCGTTGGAGAACTCAGTATTATGTCTATGATTTTTAAGAAATTATTTTTGTTACAAGAATAATTCGGTAAGTAGATGTTGCTGGAATATTATTGATAGTTCATGGTGGTAGGTAATATATCAATACCCTAAAAACCGTTAGAAAATACTTTCGGTAATTTGAACTTTGGTAAATATCTAATTCTGTGTTTAATCAATAGTCACACGGCTAACTATGATCTGTTTGAGCAAAAATTAGCTTTCCCGTCGTATTCAAATGTTGTCATAATTATCTTTTATACTTAGAAAAGTTAGAACCGAAAAACACTAATCTTTTCTTCCTGTAAAATTTGATTTTTGCGATTACCGGTTTATTACTCGGGGACGTCCTATAGGTATAACTACATAAGTATACCTATATACATTTTGTTTTATTTACCGAATGTAAAATTAGTTTCTTGTAAATTTTATAAAATAACCTACACATATCCGTAGGTACTTCTTCTTTCGTGTCAATGATTCGCTTCTTCAATTTATTTGGCCATAAATATCAGTACTTTATTTAATTTATCAATAACATTCGATAACTTTAGATACTGGTGGCACATGATTATTTTTTAATTGCAAAAAACCGGCAACACAGGTAATGTCAATTTGGTATCTCTAATTAAAAACAGACTATATATTTCGGCAACAATATTTTTAGTCCGCCATGTTTGTTGTGTTGCAAGAAAGTGTTTATTTAGTTAAAATCCGCCCATAATACGAGGCAATATTATAATTGAATAGTGAAAAAATTAAAACTACAATTGCTCAACTATATTTCTTATTTAGTGCTCAATTTAGGGCTTAGGGTTCATATATTTGTGAAACATCTCCTTTAGATGATTATGATCGATTTTAAAGTGCATTTAAACTTGGCATTGGATTGGATTTCAATACTTTTTTAGGCAAACCTTCAGCCGATAGGAACTTGGCCCCTCTTTTTAACAGGTATGTTTTTGGTGGGATAATTATTAATAGATACACCGCAATAGTAATGTTGTGATCTTGATTGACTATAGTTATCACACATAATGTAGAGGTAGTTAAATCTGAATGACTCGTATTTGTTCTAAATTCAATTAACTCAGATGAGACGTGAGTTTGAAAATAATTATTAAATAACATTTTAGTTGCAGACGGGCTTTTTGAATTATTCTTTTTATAATACACATAATGACTAACTGTTGGCTGCGACTTCGTCCGCGTTAAATTTGGAATGGATCAAGTTATGTTTACTTCCGCAGACTCGAACCTACCTAACATGGTTATTTCACCGCTTTAAACGCATAGCTAAACTACCAATGTTAGAACTGTGAAATTAAGATAGGTTTCTTCTATGACCAGGAATGCACTATATAAGAAAGGATTTTAAGAAATTGGGTTGACGTATGGTCGTCAGATTCTAACCAATACTGCTTAATTTCTCAGTTTTTTCTGAATAAATAATTATGCATTGTAAAATTAGATATTGCCTAACTAAACCGAAAGTCGAAAAATAAACAATCAAATTAAGTCAAAATATAAGTAGGTATAAGCAAAGACGATATACTTAACTAATATCGTCTTTGGTATAACGTATTCCTTATTAAATTTTAAACAAATTTTATTATGCAATATACAAACGAAAACGCAACGTAGACTGAAATAAATGTGATATTTTTTTGCATTTCATAGATTTGCACTACGCGCTACCTAGCTGTGACGTCACTACTCAGTACGATTTTGTATGGAGCTTTTTTGAGTGACTCGAAAACTAGAATTTTCAAAATCAAGTATTTTTGAAACTATTTGTCATAACAAAATATCACTTTTGCAGTTCATTATAATATTATAAAATGATCATTTTTCAACAATTAAAAATATTATTCGTCATCCCTATTCAACCAAAAACCCTCGAACTAAACATAATCAAATACGTGTAACATTACCTCTAACACGTGTTGATCGGTATTCATCGCATCGAAATAAATGCTGCCAGATTCCAACGCGCCGCACCGGCCCAGGCAACATTGATCTGACGCAGGCTTTCCTCTCGGGGTTAGGTTGTCAGATGGCAGTTGCTTTTGTAAAAACCAAACAGTCCAGATTAAGAAGGAGGATGTTACTTGATCTATATATTTACCTTTCGCAAATTATTCATCCTTTGTCCTGGTGCATATTCATGAAAAGTTTCTGAGAGCTCAATTGCTTTTGTAAGATCCAAACAGTCCAGATTATGAAGGAGGAGGTTACTTGATCTATGTGTTTACCTTTGGCAAATTATTCATCCTTATCCTGGTGCATATTCATGAAAAGTTTATGAGAGCTATAGAGTGCTACTGGATTCGTTGAATTTGCAACTATTGTGTCAGTATCTATCGTCTAACTACTCTCGGATGCCTTCGGTTCTAATTGTCGTGCAGTTCGTTTGCATGATGTGAATCACAGATTTATTTCAGAGCTCTGGGTCTGAATAGAGCATTATAATATTCAGGGCATCATTATCTCTAGCACCTCTGAAACGATTTCGGAAGCATGAATAGATAATTCATCCAAAATTCTTTTTCATTTTGAGTGCACATGCAAGTAATCGTTTTTTTTTGTAGAGCTACTGTTTGGATTAAAGGACCTTCAAAGCCATTATTCACTATCAAACAATTTCGTCGAATGGCCTGGGGGAACAGCTCTTGAAACGTACCTACATTACATTGACGTGGGATAGTGGACGTAGCTACAACGTTCGAGATGATCCATTTGTGGCTATAATGGCTAAGGAAGTCATTTGACGGACCACACAGCTAGCGGTTATTCAATATTAAATGATACATTGTTGTTCGAATATCTCTTTCATAGCATACCAGGGAGACATTAATTGTAGTATTTTATTCTGTAAATGGTTTATCGATCCCCATTGCTTTGTTGATTTAGATTTTTAAAATAGCCCAATGAAAATCGGTTACGTAATGGACTGGTTTCATCTTGAAAGTGACTGATTGGGTTATTGTACTTGCCTATTCTATAGCTATCTCGTATGTGCGCTTATTAGAGAAACTATTCATTATTCCGATATCCGACAGTATTTTTATATACCTACACTCACGATTTCTTATATTCAGACTGACCGACCGAATGGTCTTCAGCTATTTCAGTAAATATTATGATTTACTGGCTATTGACCGCGGCTTCGTCTACTTGTCAATTGGTTTCAGTTCTCGTAACCTGGTTCTCGTATTCTAGGAGTAAGAAATGAAGAGAAGAAGAACTATTATTGTAAATATAGTATTCTAATATTTAGTACTAGCGGCCCGTGACCCGGCTTCGCCCGGGCATAACTCTCGAAAAATTCTATAACCCGATTGCACCAACACCCACCGGGCCTTTAACATTGAATTTCATGTTATTTACTTCAAAACTTAAACACTTTCCATATATCGGATTTCCATAAAATCGCTCTACCCTTATTTGCCCCCTTAGGAGTGAAAATATGAAAACCCGTAATTCACGTTTACGTTTATTAACTATCCAGAAGCAACTATATGAACGTTCATGCTTCTTTCTCAAAAACTGACGAACTTCCCATATAAACTTTCAACCCCTATTTCACCCACTGGGGGGTGAAATTTCGAAAAACGCTGATACACGTTTTTATTTATTTCTAACCAGGAGTAGGAGTATGAAATTTCATGGGTCTAGCTTTGAAAATGACTTCTTTCCATACAACTTGTCATCTCCTATTTTACCCCTTTAGTAGTGAATTTTAAAAAAACGCTGATACACGTGTAAATTTATTTCTAACCAAGAATCGTTATGTAACTTTTCAAGCTTCCATCTTGAAAACTGACGAACTTCCCATATAAACTTTCAACCCCTATTTCACTCCCTGGGGGGGTAAAATTTGGAAAAACGCTGATACAGCTGTTCATTTATTTCTAACCAGAAATAAGTGTATGAAATTTCATGCGTGTAACCTTGAAAATGATGGACTTTCATACAAACGTTTATCGCTTATTTTGCCGCCTTAAAAGTGGAATTTCTAAAAATCCTTTCTAAGTGGATGCTTACAACATAAGAAACATCTACTGTCAAAATTTCAAGTTTGTAGGTCTAGCAGTTTAGGCTCTGCGTTGTTGAATCAGTCAGTCAGTCAGTCAGCCAGTCAGTCAGTCATCGGGCCAAGCAATTATAATTATATAATTTTATATAGATAGAAGAAGAAGGTCAGCTTCCAATGCTATCAGTATTGTGAGCTGACCTTACGAGTTACGAGTATCGTTGTGAGACAATCATCTCACTAATATTACTGAAGATGTTTAGATACCTGTTACTCAATCATGTTCTAACGTCAAAATGTATATATGGCTGAAGTTTGATACCATGAATAGGTGATGGTCTGGAATAACGATTAGGCTAATACGGTTGTGGGAACGGGATCAGAATTTCAAGCGGGTGGAGTTGCGGGCAATAGCTAGTAATAATCATTTGATTATACAGGCAAAACCGCCAGTTAACCTTAGGAAATGTTCTAATTTAATTGCCCTAATTAAGCGACAGCAGATCCGCACGTCTGGTGTCAATTAGATATTTGAATGAGCTTCATTAATTCTGATTATTTGAATAATGAGAGTATAGTCGATCTGGGCCTATACAGCCATCACACTCGAAAGAAAACATCTAGCTTAATGATTCACGTTTTCGCTTTTTAGAAATCTGAAGTCGGCTCTAAGTTATGGTTTTTGTCCTTATTCAGTAGTTACAAACAATGATGGGAGCAGACCTTGACAAAAGCAAAACAAAGAAATTATTGTTATGATCGTCTTTGTCTACTATAAAGCAAGAGCCGTTTTTGGATAAAGTCTTAAGCCAGGGGGAGTGACTAAAAGCTAAACTTAATCTTTGAATAGGTAGGTAGGGTTTTGCCGATTATGATCACTTGTTGCATAATTAGTGAGAGAGGCCCGAGTACCTACCAATATCGATATAGGGACTCTTTTATATTTATTTTTAATCACAGTTATTTAATCTATTGTTGCGCATTATAATCGGTTCTAATATTTTGAACAGTAAGTAGATGTCCATTGCAGGTGACGATTATAGGTTAACGGATTTCATTATACACTAGTATTAAAATTTTCTGAGTGCGTAAACTTAATTCTAAGAGTTTTGTATGTACAGAGAGATGAAATTGATTATTCTAATTGAACATAAGCTACTGGAAGGCTGAATTTAGACGAGGGTTTACGCGACATGTCGTGTCGCGACGCGACGTGTAGGGGAGGGAATACAATTAATATGGTTTTATTTATTATACCTATTCTACGTCTACTTGTTGGACAGATTGTTATAATTAATAGATATTGTATAAGTACATTTCACATGCAATAAGTAATTGCGGAGCCTATTCGTTGTAATTGTAAACAAACAAACAATCAATTTTTTTCTCAATTATGGCGCTTTTATAATATCGATTAACTGGCATGAGGCATGACTACATTTAAGTAAAATCATGAATAAGTACCTAAATAATTTAAAGATATATTTTTAATAGTCGGCAGGTTCGGTGTTCTTTAGCTTATATCGGATTAGATATGCTTGTAGAAACTCCTTGGCTTGTCTATAAGGAAATGCAGCGATCAATAACCTTGTTTGTTTCAAGTTGCTGGCAGCTTATTAAACTAAAATTGAAATATAAAACGCTCGTGCGTGTAATAAATGAGGTTATGATATAGCGAACGCCCACGTAACACAGCTTTTCCGACGAAAATGTATTGAAAAAGTCATTATAGCGTCACTGCACCGTACCGTACCCGTAAACAATATTTCGCTCACGTCCTGATAGCTTTAGTTTGCTTTACATTTTGTATGTACGAGTATTTTTCATTACCATTTCTGTGTTTGCTTTTGCTATATTTCGAATGATTGACGTTCCTTATTCCGGTTATTGCTATGGAATCGATATATAATTGTAATTATAAATATATGATTTTATGTAATAGGTGCAGGTATGATTTTGGCATGAAACAACATAATGAGATGATTTTACAATATGTCGTGTTTTCTCATTTGCAGTTGAAATTGTAATGAAAAATTTACAACAGAATCACTAGTACCTTAGTACCTGCAGGTGCTTTAAATATGTAGGTACCTATATGAACCTAAAATTTTATTTGTTTTATCTTACCCAGTAATGTCACTCAAGAACACCCAATATTCAAATTACATAATATTTTTATCGTAAGTAGTGGACAGAGTAGTTTAGTTTTTACATACTTACAAACTATTATTTAACTTGCTCTGTTTAGAAGGAGAGGAGACGAGATTCTGTACGACCATTTACCGTAAAACTTCTGAATGACATTAGATGTACCCAACATAATTTGAGCTCTTTTGATTTGTCGAGTTATGCACTTATTATGGCCTAAGATCCCTTATACAACGACCTTCACCGAGATGCTTATTTCATTAAACGTACTTTATATTTAATTTAATATGTCAATAAATAAATTGCATATGGGTTGCCTAACAAATTTTAGTCCAGGGTACTTTTAATTAATAATTTAAAAAAAATTTTTTTTGAAACATTCCACCGGTGTGATAATTAGACAAACTCTATACCAATCGAAAGTATGAAGCCCATAGAATATGCAAACGTTAGGTTGCCCATTTCCGGTCACAACTATCTGGTAGCCAGGTATAAACAGGTAAATCTATACTAGCATTTTACAACGGTCTGCTTATTGAATTGAACTTAAATAAAAATTAAAGATTATTTAATTATGAACACTGTGGTATAGGGTTGCCTGCGAAAAATCAGTCCCTAATTCCGGTTGTCGAATTTTAAAAAGTAAAATATCGCTGCGAGTGAATGTGTGCGACTGAGAGGTCTCAATCTCAACCAACCATCCCATGCGATAGAAGATGACACAGTATAATAGCAGCTGTTTAAGATCCGCCCATTTAAAGAAAGAGAGTGCGCATGCTATTTGTGCTTGAAAATGTAAAACGTAAACGTTGTAAAATGCTAGTATAGATTTACCTGTTTATACCTGGCTACCCGATAGTTGTGACCGGAAAAAAATGGGCAACCTAACGTTTGCATATTCTATGGGCTTCATACTTTCGATTGGTATAGAGTTTATCTAATAATCACACCGGTGGAATGTTTCAAAAAATTTTTTTTTTAAATTTAAAATTTGTTAGGCAACCCATATGCAATTTATTTATTGACATATTAAATTAAATATAAAGTACGTTTCATGAAATAAGCATCTCGGTGAAGGTCGTTGTATAAGGGATCCTATACTATTAGAGAACATGTATTTAAAAAAGTATTTTTGAAGTTAATAACTGTTGTGAAGTTATTACATTTCTATTGCTATCGCATATCCAACGGAGACAGGGATGATCGATCAATGGCAAACATTGTAGAATATTAGAGTTTGTAGATATAACTGCTGCTAATCCATACACGATGAGTCAATATGTGGAACTCAAAACAAGTCTGTGGCGTCATCTGGACAAATGGATTATTTTAGACTATTTTTACGTTCGGAAACTTCGTCAAGGCTGAGATGAATTGCTTTCCTCATATATAGTAAATAGGTACCTACTTAATAGATACAATTATATGCTTATCCAAGTAGATATATTCTCTTAAACTCTAGTTCTTATTTTACTCGGGAACGCCTACAATGACATTGGGTTAGTCCCAGGTTAAGTTTAAACTGTCTTGGAATTTATCGAAAGTAACTTAATATTTATCTCTATCGTGAGTGAATTCATAATGCTACAGTTTAATACACTCGAATTATAGGACTCAAAATACTTTTGTTTCATTTTTTTAATCCCGTTTTTATTGTGGATAATAGCTATAAGTTTATGTATATAAATTAACTAGTCGTGTATCGCGGCTTCTCCCGTGGCATACTTCGCCTCCGTGATACATTGATTTATGGAAATTCACCCAATTTGTCGACATATATGATTACTGCTCCGGTGTCCTAAGTAGTAGCGTGATGATATATACTATATATTTAGCCTATATATATATTAACCTTTATATTATATATTTAACCTTCCTCGATAAATGGGCTATCCAACCAAAAAAAAATCAAACCAGTAGTTCCTCAGATTAGGGCATTCAACCAAACAAACTAAATCTACAGCTTTATGATGATATTAAAGTGCAGATCAATTTTATTTATTTGTACATAGATAAATAAAGGGCAACTTCTCTCCAGCACCTTATCTTATATAATCACGACACACATAATATGTATATGACAGTTGCGGATCCTAAGTTAACTAGGACTAGAATATATTCGCTGTATAAATGAAACACCCTAATTAATATTATGTACCTAGTAATAGTTGTGTTTTCATCTTCCACAGGTGCTCATCAACGGAAAGCTGCATCACGAGACGCTGACAAGCGTCGGTCATCGCTTGGTAATGTGCAGCCCAACCGTCATCGCGCTTCTGACGCCTTCATTGATCCCCAACATGCTGCGATGTTGTTCCGCGACTCCCGGGGGGTAAGCAAAATATTTTTAGTTTTTATGTCCTCCCTAACAAATGGGTATATGGGGCCAATTAATTCTATGGGGTTCGTGCCAATCAAAACTGCAAGCCGGTACACCTATTGACGAGGCTCGGGTGTAGTTTTTCCTTTCGGGTTGGGAGATCAGAAGGCAGTCGTTTAATTGAAGTCCAAGCTCCAAAATGCAAAGGGATAGGCACTCGAATGAAGAAGAGATTATTTACCTACTTGTATTCTTATACTAAGGTAGCAAGAAGTCAAGAAATGTACTCCAGTCTCTCGTTACGAATACTACACGTTTACTATTCAAATGTAATTTGTGATCGAACTACTGATACTAAGAAAGGTTAATGGGTGCAAACATTTCTCAACTCAATCCCCAACTCCCTCCTCTCCCCATCTGTGGTTGGCGGCGCGAATCTGACATCCTGATGTTGCACACGTCCATAGGCCACGGTGACCTCTTTCCATCATGTGGGCCGTGTGCCTGCCTGCCACCTAAGTAGCATAAATAAAACAAAACAATACACTTACCATTCGAATTTGAATCCGTGTTCGCTCTACAGCTTGGTTTCTAGCTCCATGCTGGTTTCTATCCGTCAATTTATTTACCTAGTATTTTTGACACTAATGTTTCTATGGGATTTTTAGCAATTGGCACCAAGCCAATGCGTGTTCATGCGACTACATAAACGAATTAATTGTTAAAAAGGGTATATTAATACCTATATCCCATTTAACATTTAATATTTATTTGACATTTAGGTACATTTAAGATAATACCTTTTATGGATGATGGGGCATAGATTCGAGTGATTGTACTCATCAATTATACTGCCTCATTGAAATAAAACACTTTTTAGGTATTTTTAAATATACTTCTAGAACCCTTTTTATAAGTAGCTATTATTCAAATTAAGGAGTCGTATTTGCCCTAGTTGTTTAGACCTTACAGAAATCCTTTACTGAAGGAATAAAAGGGGTAGGCACTCACTATGTTGAACGGCATACCAAAGATTGGGTGAAATAGAGTAGAAAGTGAACTCCGGATTCCAAAGCTTTGAGCCGGCCTGGGATTGACGCTGGGATGATGAAAGTGGAGTGCACGCGTGTCCCCTTGCGCTCTCGGGCTGTTGTGTGTAGATGTAGATAAATAAAGGCTCGGGCTTTCTCGAAGGACACAAGTGAACTAAATTATAAATATTACTCATGGAAGTTACTATAACACTAACTTTTTCCACGGCTTGTCACAGACGAGTCAGTTTTTAAGAATAACATACATTTATATTTTAGTTTGCAGCTTTCACTATAATGTGTAACTTACCACTATGTGTAATTTAGTGTGAAAATCAATTCTTACTTTATGAATACAAAAGCATTTATCGGAATAGCTCAAGTAATTTTTGTCTGATGCTCAAGCCGATAACTAGACATTTAACGTTTTATAATAGTATTTAGGTAAATAAATAACATAAAATAATAATAAAATAATGTGTAGATAAATATAATTAAAAAATACATAGTTAACTAACTGCTCTTTAACTTTCCTGTAACAACAATGACTTTCATTCATGAAAGTTATGATTAGATCGCGTACGCCCAACTTTAAGTTGTTTGTAACGTAATTGCCACTTGTTGTCTCACAACTAAACTTTCGAAACTAGAGCCACTTGTATACGCTTCTTCACAAAAGTTAAAAAAGTGGCAACAATTAACCTTAATCGGTTGATCAGTAGACTTGGAAACTCAGCTGAGGCAAAATGGTTTGCCATAAAACATAGCCTCTTTTTTATCGTGCGGCAATTCCCATGGATACCATCCCCGTCGGTCGGGGTGGTTATGTCGGGATCGAACCGAAGAATTTTTTGTTAAGAATTAATTTTATTAATAGTAATAACGGTAGAATTAATGATATTAAATTTTAACGCATAATTTGTAATTGCTTACCATATTGTACCAGTTGTGCCTATATTTTGTGTGTAAGCATCTCTACAATGTTTATAGTCTATTACGGCAATATACGGCACCTAAATATTATTTATCATCAGATCCCCGCTTATGTACAGTTATTAATTATGCTTATACTTTTATTATTTTCAATTAAATCTTTGTAAAATTAGAGAAATAAGCAAAGAAATACAACATGAACTTACTTACCTTTATTATTTAATCAGTCAATTACATTATCATATTCCAATTCGATGTGCACATAACGCACTAGTTAATTTTAGGCTGGTTTTATCGTCACGCCGCTAGACGCGCTGTTGAGCAGCGCGCTGTTAACAGCGCGCGTTTGAACAGCGCTGCACTATAAAACGAGATGAGTAGCAACGCGTTCCGCTGCTGTGAGACAGTCGTGTACAATATTATGAAGGTTTACTTTATGCGAGTCGAGTACTGGCTATTTACTTATTATGGAAAAGAAGGCAACGGCGAAAAAGAGTAGTTGATCCTTATAACGAAACGCTATAAGGTTACTGAAAGGCGAACACATAACGTCTTTCTCCGATTTACGAGAAAGTAGTAATAAATTTAATTTTTTTTTTTCGCCTATCAACAAGCAGTTTGCATACTTATTTTTGTATAATTCATCGGCCGGGTCCCATAAACAACTTCTGGTTCGAACTTCCTCGATTACTCGTCCCGTATCGATGTAATTAATTTCTCAACTGTACCTACGGCACGTCTCAACAGCGTCACACTAAAACGCACACTGGCCGTAGAAGCGAATGAGCAGCGCGCGTTTGGACAGCGTTGTCGAACATCGCGCGTTTATTAAACGGCGCTGCCCAAGCGCGCGACACAAAAACGCACCTTCTACTCCCATATATCTCTGAACGCGCGCGCTCCAACGGCGCTGTCGAAACGCGTAACGATAAAACCAGCCTTAAGAAGGCTTGCCTCAATTGTTTGCATTTTTTTTCAACCAAATATTATAAAAAGACAAAAACAGAAATTTACACATGATTTCATCCTCAATTCTTTATTGTAGACTAAATCATCAATCATGAATCATCATCATCAATGAACTTTACAGAGATATACAGAAATTATGTACAAAGGGGCCTAACTCAATATGCGTTTTCTACCAACAAACCTTTGAGTTACTTATAGAGTAAATAAAATAGTAACAGAGGGGAGTATCTAAAAGTGTTCTAAAATAACTTTTCCAAAGGCAAGGCAAGAATTTTATTTTCAAGACTTTTCTCTAAATCGCAGACGTTCTCTATGCAAAAGATTTTCTCGCTTCCGTTATCTTTTCTAATGAGTTTCAAAGCGTGATAGTACCCTGCTTCTGATTAGGCAAGTCGTATCTTATTAATCATGTCTGCCACAGGATTAGTCCGTATACCTGATACATTTTTAATTAAGTATTAAAATATGCAAAATTATAATAAGTTTAGTAAGATTTTCTAATTAATTGACCAGTATCGTCCATGAAGAGTTAATATTGACATTTTCTTTGCAGTTGCCGGTAGCAGATCCCTTCCTGGAAAAAGTTAGCCTTTCTGACTTGGGTAAGTTTATCTTCACTTATTATAAAATATAACGTTTTTTTTTTTCAAATATATCATTAGCTAATGATGGGGCTTTGATGCTTCATCATAATAAAACTCGTAAAGAGTTTCATATCGTGATGCAGGCCAATAGCGTTAAATCTACTGGAATGAATTTACTAGATAACGCTAATATATAATATATTATACCTATTATATAAAATTATATATTAGCGTTCATCATGCCAATTATCTAGCTAAAGATCATGAATTTATTGAAATAACTTATGTGGACTCCAATATTCGTAAATTTTGTATAGATCTGCAATTAATAGAGGTAACGTATTTACCACTTCACAACGCCCTCATACCCGTAGAAAATTTAATATTATTTTTAACCACTGTCTGTGGGGCTTGAACACGACCTCGATTTAGTAGATACTCAACGGGACGGTATTAGGTAATTTCATCTGCGGTTATAGCACTTAGTTATGTTATTCATCCCTCGGTTTGGTCTGCCTGCATGGCTACGCAGGCAGACCAAAACATGAAGACGTATTTCGTTAATACGTCCTCATGTTACATTTTGCGTTGATAATATACTTTTCATTTAATCTGGAAGTATTTTATGCGTATTTGTTTCATTTCATGGAGGTGCTATCCTGTTAATTTTATACAGTGTGAATGTTTGTGATCATGTTGCTGAACGGATCTGGTGGAAATTTGATACAGGGATAGATTATAGTCTGAATTACAACACAGTATGCTATTACTTTTACATACTTTTTATCCCTAGAATGGATTTTCGTGGGTGGGGTTTCGTGAACCCTTTACCGCAAACGGAGGCAAAATGCACTAATTCCACAAATCACAACTAGTATCTTCAGTTCAGTTCAAAAAGTTACTAGTATGAACTAACAGATTATTTAGTCCAATAAATAAAACGTGTGAAATCTTGACAGTGGTTTTTTGTAACATTAATGTAGCAAGCAATTACATGGTTTATTTTAGGGTAGGTAGTTGGTTGTCGTGTTGTATAAAAGCTTACAATATCAGAGTTGTCACTTTTGCGTTGCTATTTTGCAGTGGGAAAAGGAAAGGGCGAAGAATACAGTGAAAAATAAACGTAAACAAGTGCAGTATTCCAGACATAGGACGGCACATACTTACTATGTCTATAATAACATAGGTAGGCAAATATCCCGATAGCATACATATCTTAACCATTATATTAAGGGCATAGATATTAAAGGAAATCGTGGTACTTTCCTAGAGAAGACACACATTTGATTTATCTACACCGATAAAATTAATCCTTGTTGGTAGACCATCCTACTTGTTTGGTATAATATGCTCATCCATCTTTGATTTGTATCCCTACAAAATAAGTGCATTCCGAAATGTTGAAATTAATATTTTCTTAAAATTTCTTATCAAATTGATGAGATGCAAAATACAATGATAATAATATAATTTGACTGAGTAACATATTCATCAGATCAATATCATACAGGTGTAGGTAATTATGAAATAAATGGAAAACTGCTTCATGAATGTTCCAAGTTTTTCTGGTAGGCAACTCTCAATGGCCGTACGGAGCGTGGAAAAGCTTGATTGACTTGCGTATGAAAACGTAGTTCGTGAAATGTGAATGTAATTATTATGAATAGAAATTCTGTCTATCCTTTCGGAGATATACAGGCGCGAAATTAAACTGCTTCGTTTATTTTTTAACCTAATTAAGTTATCTTCTTTGCGATATAAAATAAAGCGCCAGATAAGATCATAATATAAATCCATGTTGTGATTGTTTTGATAACGATAAATTGGTTTCATAACGACATTTTATCGACTGTGTATTAAGTGCGTTAACACCATTCTAATGAAATGTGCGGACAGTGGCCAACGGTTTTGTGCCTGTGTTGAAGCACAGGCTACACCAGTGCTAGTGAGACTGTGTTGTAGCTTCATGGCAATCCAAAATTCACATGTTCAAAATGCTAAGTCATCGGTATAGAAGTAAGTAATGTAGTAACTGTGTTACTATTTTTTGTTTTCACGTCAAAACTTTTATACAGTTCTCTTGATCCTCATGCCTTCGGGTTACTGACGGGGTTGGTATCCATGGGACGAGGGTGGTATCCATAGGGATTTCCGCACGATAAAAAAGACCTTCGGGTTATTTAAAAAAAAGATGAAATATTTTCAGTGTCTAACTACTTATACCTACGTATTATTTTTTACCTTAGCTTTTGATCATTAATTTTTTTTCAATGTTGTAATTCTAGAAAAATGTTTAACACGTGCGAAGCAATGTTATCAGTAGCGTGTTCTCTTAATATACAACTTGCGTGCAACTCAGTGACCTCTCTCAGTGGCCATCAATAAATAAATCTTGATAATCGTATTTTTTTGCGAAGTAAAATACCTTGTTTGATCTAATTATATCTACAATAAATTTTATTATACATGGAAATATGTAGACAGCAAAGAAGGTACGGCTCTTCCTTAATGACTGGCATGCTCATTTTTAGTCTTCTAAACATAGAGCACGGAGGACACATGGCTAAATCGACGCACACATTTTATACATAATACATTTTATACAATCTCACAACTTATGTACCTAAACACAATATAACTAAATTTCACCTACTCATATATATATATATATTGTAAATACATACTTATTATACATAAAACACCCAGACCAATGCAAATAGACATATTCATGCATACAAATATTTGCACTGAGAATCGAACCCTCGGCCCCTGCGTAGCAGTCGAATGCACTGTCGCCACGCTATAGAGGTCTTCGTATATGCATAAATAGTAGTTTAGATCTTTGTATATGCATAACTAGCGGCCCGTGACCCGGCTTCGCCCGGGCATAAATTCTTAAAAAATTCTATAACCCGATTACACCAACACCCACCGGGCCTTTAACATTGAATTAAGCACTTTCCATATAACGGACTTCCATAAATCGCTCTACCCTTATTTTCCCCCCTTAGGAGTGAAATTATAAAAACCCGTGATTCACGCGTACGTTTATTAATTAACCAGAAGCAACTATATGAACTTTCATGCTTCTATCTCAAAAACTGACGATATTCCCATATAAACTTTCAACCCCTATTTCACCCTCTGGTGGGTGAAATTTCGAAAAACGCTGATACACGTGTTCATTTATTTCTAACCAAAAATAGTTATGTAAATTTTCAAGCTTCCATCTTGAAACCTGACGAACTTCCCATATAAACTTTCAACCCCTATTTCACCCCCTGGGGGGTAAAATTTGGAAAAACGCTGATACAGATGTTCATTTATTTCTAACCAGAAATAGGTGTATGAAACTTCATGCGTCTAACCTTGTAAATGACGGACTTTCACACAAACGTATATCGCTTATTTTGCCACCTTAGAAGTGGAATTTCTAAAAATCCTTTCTTAGTGGATGCCTACAACATAAGAAGCATCTACTGTCAAAATTTCAAGTTTGTAGGTCCAGCGGTTTAGGCTCTGCGTTGATGAATCAGTCAGTCAGTCAGTCAGTCATCGGGCCAAGCAATTGTACTAGGTGGTACAGTTTGATGGCACAAATTTGCCTCAAATTGGGCCGGGTAGGTACCACCGTGCACCCTGCGAAAAACCCTCCATAGTAACCCAACCTCGGTTGGGTTGCGTTCAGGGTTCAGCAGGTGCATAGCCGGGGCTTGAGGTGATGGTTGTTGCAGCACTAGTGGGACCAGTGGGTATTGGTGTAGTCTATGGCGTGGGGCTTCATGGCGTGGGTCGACCCGCCGGACAGGGAGACCCGTAGAAACGGTGGTGCCGCTGGCCGCCCGCGGCATAGTACAGGGGCCCAACTGGGGCTAACCACCTCGGAAGGCTGCCCCACCAGGTCGCGCATAATCCCGATATGGTTCGTCGTGCCGGTTGGTGACCGGAGTGGGAACCCGGCGACCATATTCGGGAGGGTACGGGGGCCCTTCCGTCCGGCGGGTCGGTCTCCGCCGTGCCTCATTTCCATGGACGAAACCAATCTCCACGCTTTGTCACGCGGTGCTGCGACAACAATCACCTCCCTTTTCACGCCTTCTCTTCACTTTCATTCATGGCAGCGCAAAATAGAGAAAATGGCTATACAGCGGCTCGACTTTTTCCCACCAAAGCACTTTTTGAGGTGGAGTCCACGAACATCTGTGGACTCCATACAAACCTCAACGCCGTCCACTACCACCTTGAGACGGCGCAGCCAGCTATGTTCTTTCTGACGGAGACGCAAATACGCCGCCCTGACGACACGACCTACTTGCTTTACCCCGGCTACGTTATTGAGGAAAGTTTCCGGGCGAAGGCCGGGGTGTGCGTGTTTGTTAGGGCGGATGTTTGCTGTCGCCGTCTGCGCTGCCTAGAGGACCCCTCCTTCTCCGTCCTATGGGTACACGTAGATCATGGCTCTTCAAGCCAGATTTATGTGTGCCTATACCGCTCCCACACAGGAGATGCCGAGACAACTCGACTCTTCGAATATCTGAGTCAGGCGGCAGATGATGCGCAGGAGCGGTTTCCGAACGCGGAATTGGTAGTTTTGGGGGATTTTAACGCTCACCATGAGACCTGGTTGGGTTCCGCCAAAACTGACCATGCGGGAAGAGCCGCCCACGCATTCGCTCTCACGCATGACCTGACCCAATTGGTGCACCAGGTCACCAGGATACCAAGAATATCAGGTCAAGCGCCCTCTTTGCTAGACCTTCTGCTGACGAGTCACCCAGACCAGTACAGTGTGTCGGTGCATGCCGCTTTAGGTAACTCCGACCACTGTCTGGTCTGTTCCAAGGTGCCCATCGTAGCGCCCCCACGAACTGCGCAGGGGAAGCGACGGCTTTGGCACTACTCGTCAGCAGACTGGGATGGACTCCGTGCAGTGCTGCAATCACTCGATGTCCGGAAGGCCAGTGGTCCGGATGGAATTCCAGCGGTGGTTCTACGTAAATGCGCAGCGGAGTTGTCTCCCATGCTTACGCGACTGTACCGCATCTCATACACCTCGGGTACAGTGCCGCCAGCTTGGAAGGAAGCGAATGTGCAGCCGATCCCCAAGAAAGGGGATCGGTCAGACCCGGGCAATTATCGACCCATAGCCGTCACCTCAGTGCTGTGCAAGGTGTTTGAACACATCATCAACGCACAGCTCATGCGTCACCTAGAGGATCACTCCCTAATTAATGACCGGCAATATGGCTTCAGGCCTAAACGGTCAACGGGTGATCTTCTGGCGTACGTCACCCATCTATGGGGTGAGGCTATGGACAAGCATGGCGAGTCATTGGCTATCAGTCTTGACATCGCCAAAGCTTTCGATAGAGTCTGGCACAAGTCGCTTCTTTCCAAGCTGCCTGCTTTTGGTCTACCTCCCCTATTATGCAGCTGGGTTAAGAACTTCCTGCAGGAGCGCCGCATCCGAGTGCTCTGTGATGGGCGGGCATCGGCATTCTTGCAGATCAATGCAGGTGTACCGCAGGGGTCCGTTTTATCGCCTACTCTGTTTCTTCTGCATATCAATGACATGCTGTCAGCAGGCAGCATTCATTGTTATGCAGATGATAGCACCTTGCACGGACGATATCACGGTCAACCTGCGGACAAGCAGGCTGACGTAGGGGAAAAAAGACAGCTTCTTGTCACTGAGCTTGATCGGGTCTTGAATCTCATTTCGCAGTGGGGCTCTGAGAACCTGGTCGAGTTCAATGCCAAGAAGACGCAGGCTTGTGCGTTTACAGCAAAGGTATCTCCTTTCCTTCCACTTCCTACTCTTCAGGACACTCCACTGCCACTTCGGGATAACCTAGATATACTTGGCATGGATGTTCGCTGCAAACTGAATAATAAAAACTACATCGAGAGCATCATCAAAACGGCCTCGCGGAAACTCGGAGTCCTGAACAAGGTGAGACGGTTTTTCACGCCGGAGCAACGGTGTCTTCTGTACAAGGCACAAATCCGTTCCGGCGTGGAATACTGTTCTCATCTCTGGGATGGCTCTGCTCAGTACTTGTTAGATGCTCTCGACAGGTTGCAGCGACGCGCGGCCCGTATTATTGGGAGTCCCGAAGTTACCAATACTCTCGAGCCCCTGCAATTGCGCAGAGATATAGCATCTTTGGCAGCTTTTTACCGCATATACCATGGGGAGTGTTCCGACGAGCTCTACCAACTAGTCCCACCCTCTCCATTCCTATACAGAACAACACGTGCAAGGCTGAGATACCACCCTCATATGGTGCAATCAATTCCATCAAGAACCAAGCGGTTCGGTGCCTCTTTCCTTTGCCGCACCATCAAAACCTGGAATTCTTTACCAGCTCACGTGTTTCCTTCCTCATACAGTCCCGGGTCCTTTAAGCGGGGCGTGAAAAAGCATTTGATGAGGCCGTCAAGCTGAGAGCCACAATTTTGGCACTATCGGTGTTTGCAATGGTGACTCCCATTCTAGAGACTTTGCCTCAGCTTACCATCAGGCGAGGTGAAGTCATGTTGACGTGACCGACATAAAAAAAAAAAAAGCAATTATATATATATAGATAGATTATACCCAGTAGTTGTAGTTGTATAAGATAGCTCTAATCTCGATATGAGAGAATTCAATATTAATCATCCCTTTGAAACCAAACTCTTAATTGCCTGCTAATGAACCAACCCAAGTTTGTAACATTGTACTCGTTATGTGTATGATATCATTCCATCCTAATGAAAAATAAATACTTAAGCATACCTAATTAGATCATTAATTCAAATACTTATTTTTGAATGAAGTGTTGCGATTTGGTCGCATTTCCTCGCATATAGGACAGTGGGCGAGAGCTGGCAAGGGGCAGACGTCCAAGCGTCGACGATGCGGCGTGTGGTGTCAAGTTCGTGGCGTCTCCCGGCGCGGGCGCGGGTTGCACGCCGCGTATAATTAGCAGTGAGCCGTGGGAGGCGCGGCAGGCCGCACCGAGTGGCGGCGGGCGATGCCCTGCCCGGGCCCTGTGCATGCTGCGCTTACACTACTTTTCGGACAATCCCGCGCTCGCCGTCGACGACGACGAAGAGTCAGTCTATTCTATCGACCTCATCAAGGAGTTCGAGGCCGTCGGCCGCGCTTGGAAGGCGTTTCTAGCTGACTGGCTCCTTAAAGGTGCCGGCTTGTTTATGTCACCCACGCTGTTGCCTGTTGATGTTTTAGTTTGTTTGCGTCGTGCACGTCAGGGTTTGTGATGTGATGAATATTTTATCACTGGTGACTTCAACCAGAAAGTGCCTTGGTGTAGCTTGTGGTTGTGTATAGTTCATGCAACTTATTGCATTGTTTTTGAAATTTAACGCTAAAGTGAACTGTCATGTGTGGTGTAATACCGCACCCTACGAAGACATTGAAGTAAATATTTATTGACATCTTTTTTACCCGACTACCAAGAAGGGTTGTGTTTTTCGCGCGTATCATGTATATATGTATGTATGTTTGTAAGATTCTTTATTACCTCACATCTTCCAAACCACTGGGCGGATTTCGTTAATTAACATATCGTTAGATTCGTCTAGGTAACCCAAGTGTTCTTAGATAGCTGACGGGAAAAAGAAACCAACATGGCCGCTGCAATACCCTATAGTTTAAAGGGTAAAAGAATAAAAATGAATTTTATACTGCAATATGGATATCTAATTAAAGGGATTATGGCGAGGATTTCAAAAAGGTATATCATGACCAAATTTTTATTAAAAAAATGTCATTTTCGTCTATAAAACTTGCACGCGAATTGAGGTTTATGAACTTAGTGATGAATGTAACAATGTACCTACACGAAAACTAAAATGTGTAAAATAAAATAAAAAACCCGACTGCGTAAAAAAACTAAAAGAAAAAAAAAAGCACTTAGATGTCCTGTGGTCTAGAAATATATTAACTGTACAGTCGGGATCCATTATTCGTGGAGCCAATCAAATTTTTCAATGGACCCCGACTGTTGAGTTGTTATATTTCTAGACCACAGGACATCTAAGTGCTTGTATTTTTTTCTTTTTAATTTTTTTACGCAGTCGGGTTTTTTTATTTTTTAAATTATTATTTTTTTCACTTAGTGATGATTTCTAGCAACTTTTTCTTACCCCGCAATATCGGTATCGTACTTAAGTAGGTATTTCAATTTGTAATCAAATTATTCACTTTCGCATTATCATTACAATTATAATGATTAACTTTCATAAAAATATAATAGAAAAAAATAAATAATAAGTAGGTAGGAATTATTATATCTGATGAACCAAAAAATATTTTACAAAATTCGTTAATCAAACTTTTTTATTACAATGAGTGTTCACTGGCGTCACTCGAGGTTTGCAATGACGTCATGACACTCATGGCCTCTAGCACTGCGTGCGCAACGCAACTAGGTATAAACGTAAATAAACAAACTAGGTAGGTATCTGTTAGGTGTATTTTGATCGCAACTGGCCTAGCAACCTTTTTTTTCTGTTCTGTATGAATAAAACTATGCATATATCGAACTTTTCGGAAGCTTTTAAATTTAACAACACATATTTTACTTGCTCTAATGAGTTGGAATAAACCGATCGTTCGATCGACAATATTAATATGGCATGAACTTTGTCCCAAATTATACTTAGTTAAAATAAAACTCTAAACAACATAATATAAAACAATAAGCCGCAATTTTGTTATACCAAACGCGTTATGTTGGAAACATTTTGATTAGGAGGTATTAAGACTTACCTAAAACTTAACTACAAAATCTCTCTCTTGGTGGTTTGTGCCTATGTGATATTATGTAGGTATACTTACATCGGTTATTACATTGTTGGTATAATATGCATTGTATGGTCACGTAATTACAACTTTACTATAGGTAGGTAGTCTGTTTTTTAATTAGAGAATACTAAATCGACATTACCTGTGTTGCCGGTTCTTTGCAATTAAAAAATAGTCTTGTGCCACCAGTATCGAAAGTTATCGAATGTTATCGATAAATTAAATAAAGTACAGATATTTTTGGCCGAATAAATTGAAGAAGCGAATTATTGACACGAAAGAAGAAAAAGTACGTGTAAGTATTTGTAAGTTATCCTATAAAATTTATAAAAAACTAATTTTAAATTCTGTAAATAAAACAAACTTTATATACCTAGGTATATTGTACTTATGTAGTTTTATAGGTGTACTCTTATTTAAATAAAAGAAACTTATAAACATCTTATTACCTATTTAACTTGGCCTGGATACAAGTGGTTTGGCTATAATATATTTTAAGAGAATAAAATATATTATAGCCAAACCACTTGTATCCAGGCAACAAACATTGCCGATAGTTTCGAGTGCACCACTAAACACAAAGCTGGTATCATTATTTCACAATTTGACATTTGCACTTATAATTATTAAAAACAGACTATAGTTAAATTCCATATACATTTTGGTTATTTGTAGCCAAAACGACCTTTGCGTCGACATTCAAATGCTTGTACTTATTCAGAAAGGAATTTTACTGATATACCTAGTAGTTAGCTGTAAATGTTTTAATTTGATAAATTTTTCCATAAGGTCATAGATACATTAGCAAATATGCAAATGTTCTGAAAATACAAATTATTGAAATACAATTTAATGCTAACAAACCCGAACTAGTAGTCTGTTAAGTAAATATAATGAAATATTGGGTCGTATCAGAAAGTGAGGTATGAGTTCAATCTCATTAAATCGCAATTTACATTAAAATTTATTTATTGCGATCTAATTCGTTCAGTTACATTTTCGTCATATTGCTATAGAAAATAGATAAATTTCTTTGAAACTTTGTAGAATATGGGGGGCACAGGTGAGTTCTATGAGTATCAATTATATTTATCTACTGCAAGCATTCCACCATCTTTATTAAGTACTGGCCGCCCGGAACCCGGCCTCGCCCGGATATAAATTCTTAAAAAAATCCTGTAACCCGATTGCATCAATACCTACCGAGTCTTCGATATTGAATTTCATGTTTCCTACTTCAAAGCACTTTCCATATAACGGGCTTTCATAAACTCGCTGTACCCTTATTTGCCCCCTTAGGAGTGAAAATATGAAAACCCACGATTCACGTGTACGTTTATTATTTAACCAGAAGCAACTACCTAAATGAACTTTCTTACTAATATAGAGAGAACGAACGAACTTTCCCTATAAACTTTCAACCCCTATTTCACCCTCTGTGGGGTGAAAATTCAAAAATCACTGATATATGTATTCCTTTATTTGTAACCAAAAGTAGATATATGACATTTCATGCATCTAACTTTGAAAAGGACTGACATTCCATACAACCAGTCATCGTTTATTTTAACCCTTTAGTAGTGAAATTTGAAAAAAAAAACGCTCATACATGTGTGCATTTATTTCTAACCAAAAATCATCATAACAATTTTCATACTTCTATCTTGAAAACTGACGAACTTCCGATATAAATTTTCAACCCCTATTTCACCCTCTGGGGGGTGAAATTTGGTAAAACGCTGATACACGTGTTTGTTTATTTCTAACCAGAAGAAGGTGTATGAAATTTCATGCGTCTAACTTTGAAAATTATACTTTCATACAAACGTTCATCGCTTATTTTGCTACCTTAGAAGTGCAATTTCTAAAAATCCTTTCTTAGTGGATGCCTACAACATAAGAATCATCTACTGCCAAATTTCAAGTTTGTAAGTCCAGCGGTTTAGGCTCTGCGTTGATGAATCAGTCTGTCAGTCAGTCAGTCAGTCATCTGGCCAAGCACCCTACCCCTTAGGGGGCAAATAAGGGTAGAGCAGTTGTATGGATGTACGAAATTTCAAAGAATTGCTTTAGGTTATAAATACATATTTTGTTTACATTCACAATGGGCCCGGTAGGTGGCGGTGCAATCGAGTTATAGGTCTTTCCAAGAATTAATGCCCGGGCGAAGCCGGGTGCCGGGCCGCTAGTAACGTATAAACATTATACCTGAGATGGAACAGCTGTCATACAACAGATAACGCTCAAAGAGAAAGGTCTCAGTTACGAGGCCTTTCACGGTAGCAAAGTAGTAGTAGTGGGTTCGCTTAATTCTTTGGTTTTCATTACAATTTAGTTAAATTAATCAATCTCAGCTGATAAGAGAAAATCACTGACACTGAATTTCATGCAGCATACATTAGCAGCACACCTAATACATTCACAAACATTCTTCATGGCTAACATCTACTATGAAATCTTTGATTTATTTTTTCATTTAAGTAGGTAAGTACTTAATTTTAATCAATTATTGCCGTACAAAACTGCTTACTTTGATGTAATAGATTTAATAGGTAGTTAGGTGAAAAGTAAAACGTACTACTTAGTAGGTACTTTATCTAAAAGTAATTTTTTATAAACCTTTACATTGTTCAGTGCTCATTATTTTTGTTATTATTATAAAATGAATTCTTAAAGAGTATCTTCTTCAAGGCATCTGCTGAGTTTTAGATTACCGCATATTTGTGTAACATAGTACTTTAACGACTTATAACATCCGTTGGGTTCGTATTACATTGCGATCATACTGCATTTCCGCAAGTTAATTGAATTCTTCAAATTTGTCAGTATCGAATTGCCTGAATGTCTATATAGTTATCAAGTACTGTTTAGATCAAAACTTTTTTGATTACTCTGAAAAATATTGTCAAGGTTTCAATCGATTCGGAATAACATCATTTAGATGCTTTTAGAATAAAATTGAGGGCCGCTCGCAAAAATTCCAAAACTAATAAACTATTAAGGAATAAACAACAACAACAATCTACACTAATATTATAAAGAGGAAAACTTTGTTTGTTTGGTTGTAACGAATAGGCTCCGAAACTACTGGACCGATTTCAATAATTCTTTCACCAATAGAAAGCTACATTATCCACGAGCAATATAGGCTAAATTTTATTTTGGAAAAAAATAGGGTTCCTTAAAATATTTGGGTTTTTCGGACACAAGGTGTAAAAAATCAACCAGAAAAGTTACTTATTTTGCGTACGCTGCCTAAACTATAAAAGAGAGAACCATAAAATGTTCTAATTAATTGGAGATCTTATAAATATATACAAAAAATTCCGCGACACACTATACCTATCTATGTTGAGTGAGGCACAACAACCATTTTTTTATTTGAAAATCTTAATTTTTTTTTAACTACATTTAAACGTATTTATTTAACTCATGCTATTAATCCTTATCAAAATAAATTATTTCATCACTAACAAGTTTATGTAGATAATATTTGGTATTTAAAAGATTAAAATTGGACGTTTGGTTTTGAAGTTATGGCGAAATTAAAATATTACTATTTCTGCGTTGCGAAGTGAGCGTCACCAAGGCGGGGGTGCGCGTGCGGGAGGGGAGTTTAGATCCTCCCCTACGGGTCTACAGGTCTACGAGCCTACCCAAACCCGAACGGGTTTTGATGCGGTTTTTATTAGAATGGTCTTGGTTAGGCTCAAAATCTTACGCATATTTAATCACAATCAGCTGATTAGAACCGGTGATATAGTAAAAAAAACGCGAAAACCGACATCCACGCGGGCGGAGCCGCGGGCAACAGCTAGTAACTTATAAACTATTAAAGAATAAGAAATAGGTTTTGGTTTTTCACAAATACTATTTTTTATTTTCAAATATCTTTTGGGAAGAGTCATAAAGAGGAGGTATTTTCTCAAATATAAGTTCTATCTTCCGGAACTCTAGGAGCAATATTCATAGTTTCCGAGACGAGAGGTTTGAAAATACGCCCGAAACGCCCTTCAGAACTATGAAAATAAATGAATTTCAAAATCATCAAAACAAATTTAATATGAAAATGGGAATTATAAACTGAAAAAAGGCAAGTGGTGCATACAGGATAGATAAATGAACAATAATAGTAAATAGGTACCTACTTATATTCAAATGCCAGAATTAATATTAAAGGTGTTTGCCTTGTAGGTATAGTGTATCTATCCAAATTGTTTACGGAACGTCATGTCTTCAGGGTCATCGTTTTTGTTCATACGTAAATTTACTAGTTGAATTGTGGCTAATCGCGTGTCTATTTATACGAATGTAATAAAAATTTGTAGTTGTAGGTATTACTTGTATTGAACCACAAAATATAAAGGCCTTGGGACATTATGCAGACAATCCAGCGATTAACTAGAGGCCGACTCAGAATTTTTTACGATTTTACTGATATATATGATTTTACAGACATGATTTGATAGTTAAAAACTGTATTCCTTTAAGTTTTAATGCATACTAATGAAAGATCATTTGAAAACTATCTAATGTATTAATTGTTTTCTTATTTTTAACTCATAATTTTGATTAATCCAACTCAAAACAGCTATTTTTTTTGCGAATTTTGCTGGAACAGGTTTAGAATATCGTCTATTTACTTAGCGTATTGATATCTCAACAGTTTAAAGAATTTACAATGTATTGTTCTGAAAATCATCTAGGTATAAAATGTATGAATTACTTTTTATTACTTCAATATAACATATTTGACTAAAATAATATTGCATTCAGACAAATTTTAGAAAAAACAGACCAAGAAGATCTGATAAAAAAAAACCTAATTCTCGCCGTTTTGAAAAAGCGACGACCTCTTAAATTTGGCCATTAATTCGTACGTTGTACAAAATATGTACAACATACCTACTTAGTTATTGTAATCATATTATGTCACTGAGATTCTTACCGGCACCGGCGCGGCGCGGCATCTTCTCAGTACATGACTGGTCCAGACTGGATGACTGCGCTTCGAACCGGTGCAGTGCCGGTGGTCCATTTGCCAAACTTGAGTTTATTTTTTTAAATTTTTGTAAGTGTCAATTTAATGGTTGCTAAGAATAATGATAGGACATATTTCAAAACGTCAATGTAATGCCAACGACGACGGGTTGTCGGTGCGTTCCCCGCTATCTAACAACTTCGTATAGTTAGGCTCGCGCGCTTCAAACGCACTGCTCACAGCTTGTCGACTCCGAACTGAGCCATTGTCAAAAGATGCTAGTTCTAGTTGTAGGTAATAATCAATCACAAACTGCTAAAACTATAGGTAGCGACTAACTGCCGCACTCAGAAAGGTTCCTTAAATTATTCCTAAATGATACTTAACTAATTATCATTAAATCTGTTAATTGATGGAACATCCCAGAGTCATAATTTAAGGGTACTTTAGTTAATCACAACTTTAAGTTTTGTAGAGCGGTGCAGTGACAAAATCACAGTATCGATAGGGCATCGATAAGGCGTCGGTGTAGCCACACCTAAAAAGCGTTAACAGTAAAAAGTAGAAAAATAATATTAAACATATTAAAAACTTTTATTTATAGTAATATAAATTGCAATCCGTTCTTTTACTGTTAGTTTTTATATATAGATGAAATTAAATACCTATTTTCATATACTGATAATAAAACATCTGGACTCTTTTATTCTATGGCATCACTGACAACTGCCAATGTCAATATAGCCAACGTCAAATTATTGTGCATTGTTCAACAGACACAGAAATAAAGGAATTTTAAAACGATATTGTTAGTTGCGATGAAATAGAATTCTGTTTAAGCGCTGTGCAAGCGCTCAGCAAGTTGGTTGGATCCTAGTTCAGCACCTAAACAATGCCCTAAACGAAAACTTACCCCTAGAAAAGTGATGGTGACTGTTTGGTGGTCTAGCGCCCGGTGTGATTCATTACAGCTTCTTACCAAACGGGGTGAGCATTACTGCAGATGTATACTGTGAAGAACTGAACACAATGATGAAGAAACTGGCACATCTGCAACTAGCATTCAATCGCTCGTCTCCGCTGCTCCTACACGACAATGTGCGACCTTATACTGCACAGCAGACGGTCTCCAAGTTGCAAGAACTGGGGTTAGAAGCTCACCGCATCAATAAACTGCCGCTGCGTTGGCAAAGATGCATTGATTGTATGGGTAATTACTACTTCGATTAATACAAATAAAAATACATGAAAATAAAATCGTTTAATTTTTTTCGTACATAACGGCAATTTCATAGGTAAAGACCTAATTGGGGCACGGCTAGCCACGAGGTGGGTATCCATGAGGATTTCCTCACGATAATTCTGTTTTTTAGATGTAAAAATCAATCCTTAAAAGTTAAGTAAGGGTTTTGTATCACTTAACTTTAAAGTGTCATTAGGGGTGTTAATGAATCCTTAACTGACTCTGAGTGGTAACTTTTTTCAAATTTTACTAAGGAACAACTTAAGTATCCGTTAAACGTCTCTGAGTGCGGCAGTAAGTCTTGCACCTCGCGGGCATCGCGCGACAAATTCGAAACAGAGCGAGAGCGAGCTAGCGCCGCGCTACAGGCTACCGCTCTGCCGTTGCGCGTTGGTGCCGTTCCGTGACTATGCCCGCCGGTACAATGTGCCATGACCTTTAAGGTCATCAATTCTGTGGGTGTGTAAACTCTGTTGTAAAAATATCTACACGGTGATTTAGGTACTGCGCAAAGGCAACCGGCAGCCAGTAGAGAATTTTTTATTTATTATTGACGTAAATAATTTGTTTAGGTAAATACCTACCACTTTAAAATAAATGTTTGCGTACTATGTGCTTCAATAACATTACATTCATGCATACAAATATTTGCACTGAGCGGGGATCATTATTTAATACATAGAGCAACCCAGATAATGGGTTATAAATTATAAAGCCCGACTGAAAATCCTCAACTGAAAGTCATAAGGCAACTATTTTTTAAACGCATTGCAGAGCATTAAAAAAACACGCGTGATGTGTTGATCCCGTTCCTGCGATTCACAGGGATCTATTTCCGAAACTAAACCCATACTCCTGGGCCTCGATTCTGCTAAAGTTTAATGAATTCTTTTTATTTGATTTTAGACTTGACTGTATAATGGTAAAGTTTACAATTAAATAGCATTTTTAGAGTGTCAGTGGCATGACAGTGGTTTGACTTTAGCAGAATCGAGGCTCTGTTCGTTTTCTACCAGTGTGTGTCTAAAATTTCAACCAAATAGGTACACCTACCTTGGTTTTGCGTGAAAAATAAACAAACAAACTCACTTTCACAATTTATAATATTAGTTAGGATGTTTACGTGTTTACCTACGATAAGCTATCGTGTTGTTACTTGTGAAAATGATTTTCAAATCATCGAAACTTTTCTAGCATGCACAAACATTTTCTAAAAATGAATTAGGTAAGTACCTTATTGTTATAAACAGCCCTCTTTGCTAAATTACATAATGGTTTTAAAAATATATTGCCATAGGTACCTAGATAAATAAAGCAATCGAATCGTATAATAAACTTAATACCTGCGATATTTGGGTGCAGATACTTTTGTGCATACATTTGTGATTAAAGACGATAGGTACAGTGATACAGTCATGTGGGATATTGCGACTTGGTCAACCTGAGTAAGGCCCCAGATGAAGCTGCTGATCATGAAGTCTTCATCGACATTAAGACAAAGGTTATTTTTACCCGACAGCCAAGAAGGATTATGTTTTTCGCGCGTATCTTGTGTGTATGTATGTATGTATGTATGTATATATGTATGTATGTATGTATGTATGTATGTATGTTTGTAAGATTCTTTACTACCTCATATCTCTCAAACCACTGGACGGATTTCTTTAATTAACATATCTTTAGATTCGTCTCGGTAACCCAAGTGTTCTTAGATAGGTGACGCGAACAAAAAACCAACATGGCCGCTGTAATACGATAAAGTTTAAAGGGGAAAAAATAAAAATTAATTGTATACGGCAATATGGGTTTCATTATTCACTCACAAAAGGGCTTATCACGAGGATTTCAAAAAGGTAGGTAGGTATATCATGACCAGATTTTAATTTAAAAAAATGAAATTTTTATCTATATAAGTTACACAGCGAATTAAGGTTTGTGAACTTAGTGATTTGTACACGAAAACTAAAAAGTATAAAATAAAAAATAATAAGTAATTAAAAAAAATCAAAATCCCGACTGCTTAAAAAACTTAAAAGAAAAACAAGCACTTAGAGGTCCTGTGGTCTAGAAACATAACAACTAAACAGTCGGGATCCATTATTCTCCATCCAATCTAATTTTTCAATGCATCCCGACTGTTAAGTTGTTATGTTTCTAGACCACAGGACATTTAAGTGCTTGTTTTAAGTTTCTTACGCAGTCGGGTCTTTTGATTTTTTAAATTATTTTTTTTTATCTTATGACAAACCTTTGTCTTAAGATCGATTAAGTCTAAATTTAATATAGACTTAGTCAAGTCTTTGATATGCCTTACCATCTTAACGACTGATCAAACAAAAACTGGTGTCACTTTGATCAATGCCTGACAACTATAGTTGAACTATAGTAGGGTCAGCAAATCATGTTCCATATCAAACAGTTTTCATTGCATGATGATTCATGATGAAAATGGCATGTGGGTTTATTTTTGTTGCACATCAGTAATTACCCCCGTAACCCCAGTAACCCCTGTATGCAGAGTCGCTATTCGAAATTTCAAACTCGAATGCATAGACTTAGGAAAATTATGGACGGAGTGCCTAGAGTAACTAGTCTGTGTCACAAAATGGCGGGCACTAATCATAGTGTGAGTGAATTGTAGGGATGCGAGGATTTACCAAAATTTCCCAATTATTTATTATTTTAGTTGAGGCTAATAAAATTGTAGATCGGTAGTAAAATTCACCGTAATATAGGGAGAATTATTTGGTAAGGGTGATTCGTGCATTATTAAAAACTTATATAAATATAACACTAGCTAATGCCCGCAGGTCACAGGGGTGGTATGCGTGGGGAATATTCACATGATAAAAAACTACCTAATAAACAAAAAAAAGTTAAAAATCATAGTCACAATTTGTACTTTTGCGATTTCTAATCTTCTTTTTAATAAATACATGGGTATTTATTAAAAAGAAGTTATAAAAAAGCGATGCATGTCATGATTTCATTTCATATCAGTTAAGAGTTTTATTATCTTTTAAATTGACGAATAATTCGTGTGGACGCACTAAAAATTACCACCATTTATTTATATTTTTGGAATGTGCTAATTGGATCTTTTATTTTATACCCTACACGGGACCCTTTTATGCTTAATCTATTTTTCAGGTCAAAATCATAACCCTACTTTTGTATCTGCCGTAGTCAAGTAAAAAGTATTCATTTTCAATAATAAATAATTTATGCTATTTCATCATAAAATTACACAAAATATGTAATTTTAACATAATCAAAAGCAAAGTTACAGATTTCCCCAAAATATTGGGAAATTTGCAGACTTTTGTGTTGGGCACACTGGTTTTGTACCGAACTTTTTAATTCTGTTTCAAAATATTGAACAAAGATTTATGTATATTATTATTTAAACATTAAGTGATTGAAATATTGTTTAATCTGTGGAATGTGATCCCTAGATTTCTTTTCTTCCTATCACTACGGTTTTTACACCATTTGACTGCACCAGAAATGTTGTATTTTGTTTTTTTTTTGCTTCCCGCTTAAACTGACAGATCGACCGAATCGGCCGACGTTTGCCGCGAAGTGGCTGACTATGATGTGGGAGTGTGCGTGGCGACTATATACGTATACGAAAGTGGGTCGACTATGTGGCGTCACTTTTTTGTTCTCATGGCTCCGTCCATAGTTACTCCTAGGTCCATGCTCGACTGAGTGTTTCTCAAAAGTCTGGTGTTTGGTCAAACTTTGGAGTTTTCGTTTTACTACTCAACCAAGCGAACCAGACGAATGTCAAACCGTTTGACATTCGTCTATAGGGTCTTTCAAATTGAGCGGGTCGATTTTAATAACTTGTGGCGGCCATATTATTTTGGCGGCATCTATCAAATCTGTTGTTTCTTATTCAGTCACTGATGCCAAATCACCATGGCAAGTTACACGGTTGAGCAGCATGTGCAAATGATAAAACTTTATTATCAAAATGAGTGTTCTGTAGTGCAAACGTTGCGCGCATTTTGGCCGAAAAATAATCTTTAGCGACGAGGCACATTTTTGGATGAATGGTTTTGTTAATACCTAAGCAAAATTGCCGTATATGGGATGACCACAACCCGCATGAGGTTCACCAGGTGGCAATGCATCAAGATGGCGCTACTTGCCACACAGCGAACGACACAATGGACATTCTGCATTAACGGTTTGAGGGTAGGGTTATTTCTCGCAGAGGTGACGTGTATTGGCCACCATGATCGTATGATTAGACTCCGCTAGACTTTTTCTTGTGGGGTTTTCTGAAGTTACAGGTCTATGTCAATAAGCCACAATCGATTGTTGCCCTGAAAGTCAACATAACGCAGGCCATCGCTCAGATTCAGCCGGATCTATGCAGCAGTCATTGAAAATTGGACCTCTTGGATTCGTACCCCCATACGAAGCCACGGCGCACATTTGAATGATGTTAGGTATATTCCATTCAAAATGGCATAAATGGGCCTTTCAAATAAAATAAAAAAATCGTAAGTAACTCACACATACCTTGTTTTATTCAGGTTTAACATCGACCCGTCCATTTTCAAAGACCCTATAGTTCGTTCAGAGTGGAGTAATTATGTCATCATAATTCAAATTGTGTATAAATAAAACCAGTCTTCTACCATTTTTCTCATTTCATCATCCCACCAATCAGCCTTCGTACATTTCCCTTTTTTCTTTTCGCAACATTACATACATTAACTGGTACTCTCCACTACATTAGTTTTTAACACCTTCCTTAGGTACTGCCTCTAGATCCTTCCCACTTCAATTGCTTTTTGTATATTTCTTTCACATCAGGATCTATTATTATTATTATTATTATTCTTAATTGATATAAACAAACATGCAATTACCTATATTTTTAAATATATCCTATAAAAATACATTTAAAAACATAAAATTAGTACCTACTCCGTATGCCGTAGGACATTTCCCTTGACGAAACAAAAAAAACAACATAAAGGTACTCCACTCCAACTGTGTAAAGCGGAAAACTCCAAAGTATGACCATATAAGTACGAAATACCGAACTTGAAGAAGCCTTTGAGAAACACTCTTTCAAATTCGAGTGGCGTCTCTGCATGCGGATGTGACTTTACTACGTGCGTCTGATGGAGATTGAACAAAGTTAAAATCACGATCACAGTTTGACGACATCGTTAAACACTGTTATAGACCTTAAACCAAAAGACGGATTACAACTGCTGCGTTGTAGATCACTATCACTACATAGTATAAAACAAAGTCGCCTTTTCTTTCCCTATATCCCTATGTGCGCTTAAATCTTTAAAACTACGCAACGGATTTTGATGCGGTTTTTTCCAATAGATAGAGTGATTCAAGAGGAAGGTTTATATGTATAATACATGCATCATATACTAAGGCAACATTGCTAATTTTAGAGGTTTCTAACGTGATGTCGTAAATTAACCTATTTTTTTGGGCTTATTTAGCAATTTAGCAAAAACGCTGCCTAAACCCTACGAGTTAGATCAAATTAATGTACTACAGTATTGTACACCATAAAAAGGTCTACAAAAAAGTCCGCGATGGTATATGTTTATCTTTTAGGGATAACCCACATTAACCATTTTTATTGTTTACTTTTTACGTGAAAAAATGGCTTATTTACGAAGCTATTTTAAGCAATACGGCATTAATCCTTATCGAATTAAGTACCTTAAATACAGTGTGCAATTAATATAGATCAATATGGTTCCTTACAGCATGTAAATTAAACAAATATTTTCGGAGATATTACAAATTTAAAATTTACGTTTGCGGCGGGCGGTACCGGTCGGACGGGGGAGTGCGGGGAGGCCGCTATGTTTTTAGTTTTTATCAGTTTTTATATACAACGTTCATAGTTTTTCTGTAGTGTATTTAATTTAGTATCAGCATTGCACCCGTGCGAAGCCGGGGCGGGTCGCTAGTATCTAATATAATAGACTTCACCTTTAGCTTAGGTTTATGTTTACTCAATCGAATTATTATGCAGTTTAGCAAAAGAATTGTAAATGGCGCATTGCCATTATATAACTAGCAATACTATCTTACCAATATGATTCTAAAATTGTACACGAATTATTTTATATTATTTTAATTATTTAAAGTACCTACACATGCAGCATTTTCTTATCCTGTATCACGATTTGTCTATATGAGATTTGAATCTGGCACAGATCCGTTCATGAAATAAAGGTTTGTTCTACGTGTTCTTTATAAAGTTTATTAACTTTGGCAGGCTTTTCCGATAAACCTAAACGCCTCAATCGATTCAAACTGAGTTTACATACCTTTTGAATTGAATAGATTTGAGGCTCGAATATTTTCGTTAAATTGTGATTAATTTTCAAAGACTCGGCTCTTTGTCAGACAGGCTTGGTAGTAGGGTTTCTTTGTATCTTCAATTACGGTACCGTAAAATGTCATATTTTGTCACTAAAAATAATAAACCCAAAATGCACTTGAAATGTTAACTGATACTTTATTATTTTTTAATAACTCCATAGAATTTATAAAACATACTTCTACGGCCTATGATATTCAAAATGCTATTTTGGGTGTAGGTACGAATTTAAATTACAAACAGTATAGCCATAGCTGGCTACTATACCTGCGGCACGATATAATGGCCGGTTTGACGTTTGTCCGCTCATGAAGTTTCGTATTAATTATTGTGACATTTTGAAAGAGCAAATTGCTGTTCTTTATTGTCAATAGTGACGTACAGTAAGTCATAAAAATTTATCGAATGTAGGTATAATTTTAGGACACAATATTTATTTATTACATTGATTTCTGAATTATATAATGTATATTAGTGTCCCACGATCATTTTTTTTTATAAGATTATAATTACCTATTGGTGTACTTATTTCACACAACTCGGTATTTGTTTTTCGAAATTCAATTTTTTTAAATAAAATCTATATAATCGACACTAGGACCACTGGCAAGCCCAATAATACCTCCGGCAAACTTACGTCAAAACAAAGCATTTTCGACTTGACGTTGCTTCGAAAAGTACAAACTAGGAGTGCAGTGCGATTGCGATATAGTTTAGACCTCCTCGCCTGATGGTAAGCTAAATGGTAAATCTCGCCTGATGGTAAAGTCTCAGGAAGGGGTCCCCATTACATACACTAACAGTGATAATTATAATGGTAGCCCTCAACTTACTCTGTTTACGCCTTTTGTTGTGGATTTCGTCGATATATCGACATACGCAGAGCTGAGTTCTAAACAGTCAGGCACGTGTGTTCGTTATAGGTACGCCTTCGTAACATTTCGATCCTGAATCTCAAAATGGAAGGTCAATTTTACCTATAACTGTTAGACGAATAGATAACTAAAGAAAAATCTGGCGAGACTGGCACAGAAGAAAATAAACTTTACACACAGAAAAAAACGAGCAAAACCAGTCGAAGACATGTGTGTAGCTACTATTTACGGTAGGAGTATCCAACAAGAAAAAAGCTAGTGCAATCACTGAAGGAAGCTGGATTAATATATACTCATTTTCATTCCTAATTCCAATATTAGTTCGTTCAAATGTATTAAGTAGGTAAAAATTTATATTTTTTTACTAAAGTTTTTGAATCAGGTACCTAGGTAAGTACTGCTTGCAATAAAAACTTAATAAATTTGATTATATTTTTATCGAGAGTAAATTGACATTTCCATCACTATTGTAATATGTCAAACCGGCCATCATATCGTGCTGCTACTATAATAGCGATTTACTTACCTAATTCGTTTTTTCTTCCCCTGAACCACCTGCATCTCGTTCAGATATTGCGCAACTTATGTTTTGCTTACTAAAATACTATTCGCGCTGTTGCTATTCGAACGGGTGGACTACTGCCGCAAAACTTTCGAACGGATTTGATGCGTTTTTTTTATTAGAAAGGTCTTGATTAGACTTCAATTCTACCGTAATTCATTGCAGTTGGTTAAGTAGAATCCAGAGCAGGAGATAAAATTAACGAAAAAACGGAAACCGACCTCCGCGGGCGGAACCGCGGGTATCAGATAATAAATAACGCCCGTTGTAATCTAATGTTTACTTTAAAATGTTAGTACGATTGTGTTTAGCCTTGAGGACAGTTTTAGGTATTTTTCGCTTTATCATAGGCAGTATATAGGTAAGTACTGCAATAAAAAAACTAGAAATTATGTTTACTTATGGAGTTTGTTTTTAAACTCGTATAGTATCTATAATCATGCAATAAGGATACAATAAATTAGCAATTCAGTTGGTATTGTGTTTGATGCTTAATTCGTGCAAATGTGTCCTGAAATCAAACCAGACACGATAAGTATTCATTGCAGATGGCAACTTCAATCCTCATTAGGAATTAAATAATCATTCAGTCCAATTAATGTGGTAATAAATATTTATTAGTATATACTAAGCATAGAAACGCACTTATAATTTGGTGGTATTATAGCTAACCATAAAAGGAAACTTTGCGAAATATTCATTAATTACAAACACGATTTTGATGTTCTAATACACACATAATGCTGTACTAAGTTCATTGGAATAAATAATGTTGTTAAAAATGTCAGTTAGGTATCGATTAGTTGATATACCTGTATGTTTTCTCGTTGATAATTTATGTAAACATGATAAAATGTATTTATCGGTAATAGAACTAAAGGGCGTATACTGAATTGTAGTGCTAAACCCAGTACGATTCGATTGCGTTAGTCGAGTCCGCAGCAAAGGCTAATGTAGACAGAACTAACCTGTGCGCGGCACTAATAATAAGTTTTAAGTGACTCACTAGCTATTATTATACTCGCGTTGACGTATGGTTGTGTACGTTGGCATGTTAATACTAAAGTGTCATTATGGTTATTTCAGAGGAAGATGAGTCCCAGATATTCGTCAAGTTCTTCAAATTTCACAAATGTTACGATCTCATCCCTACGTCGGCCAAACTTGTGGTGTTTGACACGCAGCTCCTTGTGAAGAAGGCATTCTACGCTCTGGTTTATAACGGTCAGTGTCTTACTAAGTTTTATACTTATTTCGTGGACACTAGAGGCATTAACGTGTCGAGTATGACTTGTTTATTAACAAAACAAGTTATGATACGGTTCATTGTACATGTACAGTTAATGTGTCATAAACTTATCATTATAATGCCTCTTTTAGTTCTTCCATTGATGTTACGTTACTATCTTGTGTACATTTTTTGTTTACAACCTAGCGGTGGAAATTAATTGATTAATTATGTTATGAGTTATAATTACCTACTTCTTAGTAACATGTGCATTTTTCGCATTTCATAATATTTATGTATAGTAATGTTACTGACCATTACACGGTCGTTCCAAAGGCACAGGAAGCCGGCTTTATACTTGGCACGTCGCCGCCGGGAACAAGAGTGAGAGTCTAGCCAATAGTTATAGTCTTGTTTCGATTTGGTAGAGTCATTTCTATCGCATACCGAACTGACAGTTCGATATCCTTAAAGAGTAGTTAGGTCCTCTGCTCTCTTCTGACTCTTTTTCCCTTCGTGCCAAATCATATGCCATATACTCGAAAGCTATAAATCGATTCACTCTGTCTGTTCCGTGCTCTATACATTCCCGCTAAAAGGGCTCTCTTTTGTTTTAGTGCCCTTTGAGTGAGTAGGTAAGTATAAAGTGAGTCGGTTTTTTTGCTTATAGAGGCTTTTTTTTTCTCTCGTGCCAATCAACCAATTGTAAAATAGGTATATAATTAATTACGGGCTCAAAAGGTTGATCAGTTCTTTTATTAGCTTTTTGATTGGCCAATTAGAGCACACGTGAGAACTAAATTGTCAAGATTTACGCATAGGTATAACCATAAATTTGACATTGATTGTTTGATATTGATGTATGTAATTTAACAATTAATTTCCACTGTTAGTTGTAATCGACATATTTTAATTAAATCATTTATAGGCGCCTCGTCACTATTCTGATACCGCATTTTCACATTCATCCCTAATAAACACTAGCGATTGTTTTTGATAAATAGCGTAGCGATTTTATAATAGCAATTTAAGATTGCGACTTTTGAGTGCGATGTAAATGCAAAGCGAAATGATTAAAAGAAATATACCTATTGATGATGTAACATTTCTAATTTATCTATACAGCTGTGGTGTTTGCTATGTACGGTGGAACTCCATAAGAAACAGTAGGACCGTGTTGCCATGGAAACCAAGGTGTATATCGTTCCTGAAGCCAAAAAAGAATACATTTAAATCAGTTTGTTTAAACCTACCTGTTTTACCTACCTACCTATTTGAAGTAGTAATTCATGAATAAAATGAATTCAAAAGAAGTTATTTTTACGTAAATACTGTTTATGGTTAGTTACTCGAGTAAAAGCATAAACATAAAAAATTATAATAACTAAAATGGAGGGAATCGTAGAGTAAATTCGATTATTACTTTATTTATAGGTTAGATGATACGAAGAAGGCTACTGTCTCCACTTCGTGGTTGTATTGTTTCTTAAGGAGGTTCTTATCTAGATATTGTCAATACCTACATCATAAAAGGTAGATTCTCTATTAAAAAATTTAATGATAAATCTCTCTTTTCCAAATACACTAAGTATTCAATCGCTTATCTTAAACAGTAAAAAACTTGAAACTATTAGGTAATATGAAAGGCGGTAAAGATCTACCTTCACCCATATGATAATCCCGGGTCCTTTAAGCGGGGCGTGAAAAAGCATTTGATGAGGCCGTCTAGCTGAGAGCCACCATTTTGGCACTATCGGTGTTTGCAATGGTGACTCCCATTCTAGAGACTTTGCCTCAGCTTACCATCAGGCGAGGTGAAGTCATGTTGATGTGACCGACATAAAAAAAAAAAATGGGATATATTTTTTAAAGAATATTAAGTAGTCATTTATTGGCATGCCTATGATGACTTGCATATCAAAAAGTGTTCATGGTTGTTTTTAATTTTTCATGATTACTCTAATAGGTTTGACATAATTGTCCATGTCAAATTGTAAATGAACTTGTATAATTTTGGACCTTGGACCGACTAAGTAAATATAAGAAACAGTAATTTCATCACACTGCTTGATAAATAGATATGGAAGGATAACTATGTCACATCAAAGTTAAGAGGTAGGTATAGATATGAGACGGCTAGATGAAGGGTTTTGTAAATAATAATCTTGTCTAGCTACCTACTACTTCGAAACATTTATCATTTTCTTTTCAAGTTTTCGAATAATACATTTGTTTATCTTTTTAAGTCAACATAAAAGACTTTTCCTTACAAATTGGATACAGATTTAGACAGGTGACACATTTACCTACATCATTAAATATATTGTTCGCGCGCTGATTACAGTTCTGTTGTCTTTATCCTACGTAACGAGTGTATTCTGTAGGCAATTTCACAATAATTTTCATACCTAATTGATAGTACCGAGCTGTGATTTATCCTAATCAGACAAATATATTTTGAATCTGATTGGTATTTGGGTTAATTTGTTATACCTCAGAGAATAATGGAGCAGACTGGATGTGGAAGGCACGAGCATCGTGTGCTATGGTATTGGGGGAGGCTTATATCCAATGTCCAATAACAATGTTCAGTAGATATATATAAGAAGTAAAGCTGAAGTAAAGCACGTCAGGGAGTAATTTGTTAAAATTATTTTGCTGACGATTATCACGCAATAAGATAGTTTTGTACTAGTTTTGCACTACTCTTACGTGAATTTCTTTCGTTTCGTCTCCCAAACATCTTTAAATCAATCTTGCTTTTTACTGTATAACTACCACCTTATTCGGTTTCACCAATCGAAACGAGAATATAACTTATATCTGACTAGCTTGTGCCCGGGGCTCCGCCCGCGTGGACGTCGGTAGGTACTACAAAAAATGTGATAAATGAAGAACCGTTCGATCGATTTTGTGCAAACTCACATAAACCCTCTACTAAATAGTCCGACCGAACAAAGCCTAAACAATTGGTTTGGACATGTGAGCCCATTCTTGAGTTATAAAATTACAACGAAAAGTGGCATTAATTTTTATATATTGATAAATTACTAGGTGAGATAGAGGTCAAGCATAATCTATAATAATATTATAAAGAAGTAAAGTTTGTGTGTTTGTATATTTCTTAAATTGTAAGGGGTAATCTCGGGATCTACTGAACCAATTTTAAAAATTCTTTCACCAATAGAAAGCCACATTATCCGTGAATGTCATAGGCTGAATATCATCACGCTACTGCCCAAGGGAGCGGAGCAATAATCATAAATGTGAACAATTCTGGTTGATTCCTATACATTTTAGGAAAACTGATGAATTATGAGCATATTATGTGAGTTAAAAAGGGTGCATCGGGGTTCGAAATACGAACACGGGCGAAGCCGGGGTGGGTCAGCTAGTCATGAATAAAAAAAATCATTTCTTTTCATGTTTAATTTAATTAAGTAGAGCTTTAGACTGTGGCATCGCTATTTTAAAAAAAATACTCTTCACTCAACTCACTACTCCACTCTCCACTACACTCTGCACTCTACACTCCACTCTCCACTCCGCTCTCCACTCTACTCTCTATTCCACACTTCACTCTACTGTCCACTCCACTCCACTCTCCACACTCATCTTCACCCCACTCCACTCAACTTCACTCCAGTCCACTCCACTCCACTCTCCACCACTTTACTCTCGACTCCCTGGTCTCCACTCGTCTAACCAAAACTTTTCTAATAATAAAACCGCATCTAAATCAGTTCAGAAGTTTTTACGTCTATTAACTTTAGGTAACTACTGAACGAATTTTGATGCGGTTTTTTTATTAGAAAGGTCTTGCTAAGACTTAAAATTTACCGTATGTTTGGTTGTAATCGGTTAAGTAGAACAGCAGATATGATCAAAAAACGAAGCGCGCGCGGACCCGCGGGTATCAGCTTGTATAAAAATTAGCTTACGAGTATACGAGTAAGTTGCCCAAGAGTCTGAACTATACCTAATCGTGCTAAGTTTTATCAAAATCCCTTCAGTACTTACCTAGTTTTTGATCCATGCGTGTAGGTAGAGACAGACAGAAATACAAAAAAATCACTGATTGTATTTTTAGCATTAGTATCGATCACCAATTCTCTCCCAATAGTTATTTTGTAAATATATTCAATTTATGGAATTGACCTCTCTACAGTTTTATTATAAGTATAGAAGTTCCCACCAAAAACATACCTGTTAAAAAGGGGGCCAAGTTCCTATCGGCTAAAGGTTCGCCTAAAAAAGGATTGAAATCCAATCCAATACCAAGTTTAGATGCCAGGTTTTTATTACAGGTCAGTCAGTCAGTGCCAAAATTAGCCATATTCACAGGGTCATATTTCAGGATCTACCGAAGTTATATCTATGAAATTTTGCATACTGCTTTAGTACTAGTATATGATTACGTAGGTACAATTTCATTTCTTGCAAACTGCAATAGGCACTAAGCTACACTACATGGGGTCAAAAGTGGGTTGAAACGGTTCGTGTGTACGGCCTGTTGCTGGAACTTGTCCTGCGCACAGCCGTGCGCTTAGATTACAGATATCAATCAAACAACAATGTTTCCTTGGCACTGGCCCATGGACAAACAAGACAATTTTTTTATTTGCCAACAGGCGTACGTGCCGCGCCTCTATGGGACTCCCAGCAACAGAACGTCGTGGGCATGCTGACCATTACGGACTTTATCAAGATCCTTCAGATGTACTACACCAGCCCGAATGTTACTATGGACGAACTCGAAGAGCACAGACTTGAGACTTGGCGACGTAAGTACACTTTCATGACCTAAATAAAGTTATTTACTGTGTTCATGGTTACCATAATTTTGTTGGTTTAGGGCGCTTTCAATTTAGACGTTTCGCGTCGGACCCGCCCCCGTAGACAAGTGTCAATAGTCTAAATCGCTAACGATCGCTAAGGAAACGAATAGATTAGGTCAACCAATCACATCCAAGCTCGTCGCCGGCGTACGAAGCGCGCGCCGCGGCGGAATCACGAGCTGGGCCCGTAGCCAAGTGGCAAAATTATTCTATTCGATCGAATCGTATCGAATAGAAACGTTTAGGTCGACCAATCACACTCCAGCTCGTGATTTCGCCGCGGCGCGCGCATCGTACGCCGGCGACGAGCTTGGATGTGATTGGTTGACCAATCTATTCGAAACGATAGCGATTTACGCTATGACACTTGTCTACGGGGGCTGGAGAGTGATTGGTCGACCTAATATATTTGTTTCCTTAGTGATTTAGACTTTTGACACTTGTTGGTTGACAACGTTTGACAACGTTGCGTTTCTGGTACGACGCACGGACGGTAGTTTTAATATTTGTATTAAACGGTGCGGCGTCTGTACCGCGAACGCTCGACGACCGACAGGACGACAATGTCAGAAGCTTCACGTGTTATTTCGCTGTTGAAGAGTGCTGTGACGTGCTGGACGTCAGAGCTAATTTGAACAAATTTTCATGTTCAACTTATTATTTGCTTAATGGATGATATAAACGTGGAAATTTTTTTCTATCAACTAATTCCATTATCTAGACATTCTTAAGTACCTAATTTAAAAAATTGCTTGGATCTTGTTTTAGCCTAGGATAAAGATTATGGAAATCACCAAATTACATGTTAACGAAAACATTGGTGATACTCTTTTACGGGGGCGTCGTTTTTGTTTCTGTTTGATGTTTTTCAAAAAGAGCATTAACAGTAGGTATAATCCGCGCGCGATCAGAATGTGATGCGACCTTTTGGAACTGAGACGTACGTGGGCCGCCGGCTAGCCGTAGCGTCGGCAAACTCATGTCGAAGCTCACAAAACGAAGCTGTGTTTTTAGTGCGACTAGATTTCTAAATGAGTTTAATTTTGAATGCGAGATTTATAATATTGTATGATTGTCTGTTTGTCCGTAAATTTTTGTGCGCGCAAAAATCAGAAACTACTGAAGGGATTTTGATCAAACTTGGTACGATTATAGTTCATAGTTTTGGGCAACATATAGGCTACTTTTTATTCAAGCTGAAACCCGTAGCTTCGCCCGCGCTTCGTTTTTAGGTCGTTTTTGATTTTGATTCTCGAGTTTTGCGATACTAACAGAATTGCAATTAATTTTCATTTATATAGATTAAAGATTAATAATGAGTGGAAAAAGGGGTAAAATTTTGAGTAGTCAATCACGCGAAATAGTTCTGGCAGTTGATAGATATTTCAATCAAGAACAAAGTCGGTGTTTACCCGCTGACGCTACTTGAGAACTATCATTTTCGATTCACTTTGACAAGGTTCCTTCACATTTTCATCGCGCGCGGATTTTAATGTTTCTTCGTCAGAGTCCATGGCTTAACTGCTGCCAAATACATTTAAAACATCACTAGCATACAAACGCACGGCTGTCAGATACACTTTTAATTTAGGCGTTTGTTATCGAACTGCTACCGTACGGCATCAGCACGGAAGCGGCAGCGGGATATAACCAGCGCCACGGTAAACGTGCCACACGAAACGTCTAAATTGAAAGCGCCCTTTAGTAGGTTGAATGTTTAGTTTTTTATGGTATAAATGCATCTAAGTATTCACTAATATCAGAGGTTCGCGAAGTGATACTCCAAGTCAAGATATAAGAGACATCTTCAAGGATGGATATTGATTTTTTTCAAATAATGTTTACATTTAAGTAATTTATGTAATGTAATATTTCCCAGTAAAGAAAAACATGAAATGAGCCAGCCCTAATTCCATCTCTTGGTGTCATAGAACTCGGCTATGTGAGTTGGCCTGGTGCATTTTATTTTAAGCTGTAAGGCACTCAACAGGTGGAGGTCAAACCGCCTACAATAACATTAGTTTTTTAAAGTGCGTATTCTTATATACTTACAGAAGTCCTGAAAGGTTCCGTGATGCCGCTGGTGTCCATCGGGCCCGACTCGTCGTTGTTCGAGGCAATCCGCATGCTGATCACCAACCGTATACATCGTCTGCCGGTTATCGGTCCTGAGACTGGCAACGTGCTCTACATACTCACTCATAAAAGAATATTACGTTTTCTATTTTTATACGTAAGTAAACATTATTTTTCGTATCGTGGTAAACCACTACCTGCCGCTAAAAATTGCATTAGTACTTCTATTCTTAATATTGGTTAACTTCTCATCTTACGTTTTCATTATAATCATTCAATATAATTATACCAAAATGGCCTAGGAGAGCAGATTGTGTAGTTTGGCTGACCGTTCGTGTTCGTACGACGGAAATACGGCTTTTTGCTGTTGATGCGATTCAATTTCATTAGAGAATTGAACTATCATAAGTTGGTTTTTCGGATTGAATCAAAAGGGAAAAGTCTACGTCACCTGATCTGCCTGACAAAGTAGCTAAACTACGTTGTACTTTGGAAAAACAAAAGGTTATTCAATATTTTGTTAAAATAAGTAAGTAATTTTTTGATAAAATGTTGTAGTTTTCTTAATAATAAATCAAATAATGTCGTTTTAGTATTCTACTGAAGGAGATTATTTGGTATGAGTAAAAGTTTTTTAAACTTCGGCTGCCTCGCCAAAAGGAGCTGTGTCCTTAAAAGTTTCAGAGGGTTACCAATAACTAAATCAAACAGATAAACTATAATACGTAACATAAATTTTGTGACCTGTTGACTACTCAGCCAATTTATCTTCTAACCACTCTGACTGAGTAAAAATGCCTTAGGGTAACTGAAAGCATGAGAAAATATGCAATCAGTTTATGCAAAAAAGCATACTATAGGACTGTTGATTACCTTGAAACAAAAATGTCTGGCTTGAGCATGGTGCAGGCCCCTCCTAGAATGCTAAAGTGCTACAACTACATAATACTGTAGTTGTGGCATTTGCCTACTACAATATACTGATATTGTGGTAGGCACGCAACCTTTTTTGCTATTTTTTTTACATTAGTATATTTTTGACATTTTCAATTATTTTATTGTTTAACTTCGGTTAAAATTTATTATATTTTTTTTTTATATACCTTTATTTATATTGACACGAGACAAAAATGTACATTCGTCCATATTTAGTCTTAAGATATCTATGTATAACCTGACGTCTTAAAATGCAGCAGTGGAGTTTGTTGCGCCGTTTCTTCTGCACTAGCGCCTAGGAAGCGGTGGTAAACTTAGTATTAAGTAGTTTTTGACGTCAAAAAGATGTAATTACGTTACACTATTTTGAAAAATAAAGAAATTGAAATTGAAATTGAAATTGAGTTTGCGTCCAAATTGATAAAGTTGCATTTAAAAACTGTAGTTCAATTATTCGTTAAAGGAACTTTCGCCTATACTTTTACCTACCATTAAGTTTGTCTTATATTGCATGTATAGTATATTGCATGTCATCTACTAATAATATCATTCATTCCAGACTAATTCTATTTTATTACTAATTTTATAATTCTCAGACCAGTTGCATTGACCACTATGCTTGCATCTTCTATCATCGCCCACAATCATTAATCACCCGCATGTCCTGGCCTTTAACAATCCTTGTGCGTTCAATATGTTATTTACTGAACGTAATGAAATCATGAGGATTATAGCATCATAGTTCAGGATATAGCATCTTCACAGAAGAGAACTTCGGTTTGGTGAGAGTTATAGACAAATTACTGCTATTACCGGCCAAATAATTTTAATTAGCGTTAATTTGTGATAGTTGAATATAGATATAGTTTGACTGGCACCATTGCTTTGACCTGAGTTGATAATTCGATAAAATTGATAGGTCATCTAATCTTCTAATACAAATTTGAAAAGCTTCAATTTCAATTTGTATGACTCTAAAAGTACCATATTGAATATTAATAAAACCAGACGACGACGTATTAATTTAGGTTGGTGAACAGTTTTTGATGCCTGTACAAAGATATTTTTAAGTTTTTTCAATCTTAGAAATATCTTTGTACAGGTATTAGGTATTCCTTGCACGATTCAGACAAACGTTTAAATCATAAAGTTCTATAAGTTATTTATTGTTCAACATGCTCAATGAAATATTTCCAACCAAGGAATTAGACATGATCTAATTCGTGAAGCTAGATAGTAGTATTTTTGAAAAGGTATTTCATAGATTAGGAGAACATCATTAATATCACTTCTCGTAATTGTTAATGCTTCCACTAATATCATTACTCAATCATAATCATGTAATGTAATTATGCGTTCATCTCGTCACATGGATCGGATCATTTCATCTATATTTCTACATCCTCATTGGCGTCGCCTGGCCTGTTGCATACCCATAAGGTTGTAGAGTTATATTTACACTCACAACCTTTATGGGTACGCAGACAATTCAGGTTAATTATACTTCAGCTGCGCACTTCAACTGCTGAACAAGCCTTCGCCTATACTTTAACTCACCCTAAACTTAAAAGTACTTATTCATGATACATTTTGCATGTATCACATTTTCTAACAAAATCATTCCTTCCAGACCTATTATTTTATATATCATCACTAATCCATCATTGACTAATAAAATTTGCTTGCATCATCACCCATAATTATTCATGTTCACCCGTATTTCCTGGCCTGTAACAATCCACGTGTGGTTGGTATGATATTTACTGAACATACAACCTCATGAGGGTTGCAATTATGCTGCTGGTGGTCCAAGACTTCAATCATCCCTCATTTGTAAGTTGAATATAGACCATGGCTTGGCTGGCGCCTTCTTCATATTGAGTGCTCACAACACGGTTAAATGAATGAGCCTTCGAATCTTCAATAAGAAGTTTATAATCCCATGCATGATTTCGTAAATTATATTACACTAGCTGTGCCCCACGGCTTCGCCCGTGGCATACGTCGTCCCCGTGGCAGGATAAAAAGTATCCTTTTGTCCGTCTCCTAATAAGCTAATATGGTCGTTAAGTTTTCTTAAATTTCCTAATGTCCCGCGCAACTTTCTTGACTTTTTCTTTCATAAGAACCTTCTCCTGACAATAACAAACAACAAAAAAAGAATTAACGAAATCGGTCCAGTAGTTTACGCGTGATGCCGTGACCAAGGGAAATAGGGATTCATTTTTATATATATAGATTTATCACGAGCCATGGGTCGAACTCGTTCGTCGTCATCCTCATTGGCGTCGCCTGGCCTTCCACATGGCATACGTGGTCGCTGAGTTTTATCATATACTTACAACTTGTTTGGCGTGTGAAAGTTCTAGTTAAAAATATACCTACAGCTGAGAACTTCAACTTGGTGAGCGGTTTTAACACTTTCTTCATGGAGCGAAATGAAAAATCAATCTCACTCAATAACTTTAGTGTGTGGTTGATGTAACGTCATATATTAATTAGTATTTCGATTGCTATATTTATGTTGATAAATCTAAATATTAATATAATTTATTCTAGTATTATTCTTAATATTTAAAGTAGAAATGTGAGATAGATTTATCAATTTCGACCTCCCATCTTGTACTTATACCTATTTATACCTATCGTCCTCGTATTCTGTTCTCTAACTGTTCTAATTTTAATTTCTTACATGGGCAAAAATATCCGCATTCATTTTTTATTAGGGTTGCAAAGTTAGTGAATAGTGTTCCAGGTTCACATGACTTTTCGTGTTGTAACTAACATTTCATGTTTTGTATACCTACTTATGAATTAACATTACAAAAGCTAACATTTTATGTAGGTAAGTATTCCACTGAATTATATACACAGAATAATATTTATAATTAACAAAATGATCTATATTATTCGCAACTACCTAGATGTATCTCTGATGTTTGTTTTTTGTTTAGTATCCGTGATACAATAATAGGTAGGTACTTAATAAGTATATCACGCGCCCATAGTAACTCTTACCTCGTGAAAAAGCTAGCGAAGCACCGTTACTTTAAAATAGCTGGCGAAATGTGGGTGCTAAAAACTTCTATTATATTATGATAATGGTGTAAACATAAAACAAATAAAATAACTAAATCGTCTCCATTTCAGATAAACGAGTTGCCTAAGCCCGCCTACCTGCAGTCAAAGCTGCGTGATCTGCGAATTGGCACTTTCAAGGACATCGAAACAGCTACGGAGGAGACTTTGATTATCGATGCACTTCGCAAGTTCGTCAATAGACGAGTGTCAGCTCTTCCCATAGTTGATGAAAATGGACGCCTCAAAGATATATACGCCAAGTTTGATGTTATAGTAAGTTAATAACTACGTATCGCGTCCCCGTGATTCGTTTCGTGAGTCAATTTGTTTCTATAAACGGAACTAACTCTTTTGTTTAGAACTTGGCGGCTGAGAAGACTTACAACAACTTGAATGTTTCGTTGAAGACAGCCAATGAACACCGCAACGAATGGTTTGAAGGTGTTCAGAAGTGCACCCTCGATGAGACTCTTTTTGATGTTATGGAGAGAATAGTACGAGCTGAGGTAAGAATACATTATTTCATTGTTCAACTCGTAAATAGGTATGGTGTGGTGATATTCATGTCGAGCAAGATAAGCTGTCGTTGTTCTAACCGTGAACCTATAAAACCTATGGACGGAACGCGTTGAACTTACTTGCTTATACCTACAAGTCGGCACGCACACATTCACACACTAGTAAGCCATTCTATTCAGTCAGTTTAAGAATTTGTGTAAAAACCATAGTGACAGCAAGAAAAAAATCCAGGAATCACATTTCAATTAAATTTAGGTAACACATTGCAACCTAAAATTTATTCACACTACTGTGTTCATAGTCGTCCATTTAGGTTTTATAGGTTCATAATTGTAACAATAAAGACAGCAAGTATTTTCAGTGAGAGATGAAACATGATCGAGTTATTTAGAACTTCCTATGAGAATTATTTTAATTTCATTAATTGAATTACACAATTATATTCATTATTCATTGAATTACAATATTAAATTTTACAAATATCCAAGGTGCATCGTCTGGTAGTGGTAGACGAAGAGGACAAGGTGATTGGAATAATATCCCTGTCGGATTTATTGATGTACCTGGTTCTGCGTCCCACTGGCGAGTGCGGGGCCGGCGGTACGAGCGTTCGCAATGAACACGCCTCTATCCCCGAGAAGGACGAAAACGTCATCCCCACTGCGACAACCGACAAACCACCAGAAGAAGAAACACAGAATGACAATACAGAACAAGAACTGAAGGAGGCCGACGAAACTGAGTGCCAAAACCAGTAACCGAAATACATCACCAAATTGTATGGTGGATGACATTCGGTATTTATTTGTCTTTTATGTGAACCACAAAGCTTTGTATTTTGGTCTTTGTTTTGATATTAAAGCTGGTTATTCACTGTAGGTTTCATCGGCTAAATGTGTGATCTGCGCTGATTTTTAGTTATAGCTGATTATTTTTAAGTCTGCATTTCCATTTGATTAAAATGTAAGTTATAGCCACTAACTTTGTGTTAGTAATGAACGTTTGAAATGCGACTTGTGGGCATTGACTATCAATAGTAACATGACAAAGAAATAAGTGTGTAATTACTTTAGATTAATGATTGTAAGGGTTCGTCGCAGGCGATTTTAGCTTAAGATTTCAAAATGTATCCAATATTAAAATGAACGGGATGACTTCCGATCTGTTGTAAGTATGTAGATTTCCAATCATCATCTACTTTTACTCGTGGTCTTTCTTCATGTTTATTGTTTGACATTTTGTTCATCCAACAGGATAATGACGCAATACATTTTTGCAATTTGCAAACAAAGAGATGTCGTTTTTGTCGAAAACATTTATCTAGGCTCAAGGAGAGCCTCCGGATCCGTGGATCGTAGATTTTACAATCTGATTGTGTACCCAAATTGACATTTTCACAAAATACACTACGAATGTCCTCAAAGGAAAGTTATACTTAATATAAAAAAAAAACTTCAATCAAATTCAATACCGTCTTTGTTCCATTGGATAAACGATCTGATATTGATTACAATAAAATTTCAATTTTTCAGAGTGAAGACTTTCGCTAGGCTAGTGGTATATCAATGAAATATAATATGACAGGAAACTAGTTTACCAAAGCTAACTTTGTCATGTTAGTATGGTCGCGCCCAACAAACACTTCATCAACTGTGTGTACTCGATCATTTTCTTTAGATGGTTGTGATTTTGTTTAACTATCTTTTGTTTAGCGCTCATATTGAATAGATATTGATAATTGTTATGTTTTATCGACATTGCATGTTAGGTTTCCTTTTGTCTTTTATAGGTACCGAGTTATGCATCATATGTGTATAATTTTGCGTTTAGATCACATGGTCATCTTAGTTACGTGTACTAATACCCATACTAAGATAGAAATAAGTTTGATATGTTTTTCATTATCTTGGTACCTACCTAACCCATCAGCTTTGATTATATAAGTGTCTAGATGGAGTGTCAAATGCACAGAAACTTCCCAAAAAATACAAGCCGACTGTTGGCCGATAAGTACTTACGCGCTTCTCAGTCACCATCGTGTCGGCCCGGTGTCACTACGTAATTCCCGCGGAAAACTAACACTAAAAACTGTTGAAATAATGGTGGCTTGTACGTTTAAAGTGTGCGGGAATTATAATAGTCTAACTAATAAGTCTAGTAAAAAGGCCGAACTTTAAACAGCCGCTATGCTGTGTCCTCTTCTATCGCATGGGATGGTTGGTTGGGACCTCTCAGTCGCACACATTCACTCGGAGCAATATTTAACTTTTTAAAATTCGACAACCGCAATTCTGGACTTATTTTTCGCAGGCAACCCTACACCACCGTGTTCAGAATAAAATAATCTTTAATTTCATTTAAATTTCATCCAATAAACAGAACGTTGCAAAATGCTAGTACAGATTTACCTGTTTATACCTGGCAACCCGATAGTTGTGACCGGAAAAGAATAGGCAACCTAACGTTTGTGTATTCTATGGGCTTCATACTTTCGATTGGTATAGAATTTATCTAATAATCATACCGGTGAAATGTTTAAAAAAATATTTTTTTTAAATTAGTAATTAAACATACTCTGGACTGAAATTTGCTAGGCAACCCATATGGATTATATTTATTGACATATTAAATTAAATATAAAATATGTTTCATTAAATAAGCATCTCGGTGAAGGTCGTTCTTAACGGGATCTTATACTATAAAGGACGACTAAAGACTATCACAAACATTACCTATCATCGGTAAGTAACCAAAATACAACTTAAATTATTTTTTCTTTCCATCATAAAATAATGTCATTTATCACACGCCATATTTGTGAGTGTGGCCAGTTTTTTTAAAATTTATGTTTATTGATTTGGGGAGCCAATCTCCCGAAAATTTGGGAGATTGGCTCCTCAAATCGATTTGATTTAGATTAGAACATTATTTACTAACTACGACAAAGCTAAAGGAGGGTTATGATTTTGACAAGCAAAATCATTAGATTATAGATAGATAGTTCCTTCGTGACTACTACTTATTAGAATGTTATTGGATAAATGAGGTACCTACCATTAGAAGCGTTTTTATTTTCCGCTTTTATATATTTCATACTACTTAGGTGACAGACAAGCACCACCATTTTTCGGACTTTTTAAAACTTCAACCTCTATGGTACTCGTAACGACTACCATAGAGGTGTATGGCAACCGGAACGGAACCGAACGCTTAACGTACCCTTCATTTAACAGTCTGTTGCATATTTTTTTTCCAAATGTCTAGTCTAGTCTACTTTAGCCATTTAAAATACATATTTCCAAAAACATACCGTCATAAAAATACATATATATATAAAACTTGACATTTAATTAATAAATAAAAAAAATCGCATAGCTATGATTACATTATAATAGCTATGCTATTTTTGGGAAATTTTGTAGTAGCTGGTATCACTATTTACGCACACAGATAAATGAATGCATCGTGTAAAACACAGGCCGCACGCACACAGGTCTGTCAAAGTTGACATATTTTTTATCTGTTGGTAGTACGGCGACGCTCCATCTAGACACTTATATAATCAAAGCCCATCAGTAAGGAAGAGGTAGAACAAAATCATTGAATAATAAATCGTATATTATAATATTAATAATGCTATTACATGAATGTTTTAAATCCAAATCTGAGTGTCAGTAGCTGATTTTTTTAGTCTTTGTTATCAATAAAATAACATATCAAACAACATATAATAATTATACGAATAATGTAACAATAAAATAAATCTCACATGTAAAGCTGCCTGCATACAATGGGTTGGGTGAGGGGTGATTGGGCAATGACACTTTCCATGGATCTTTCGTAGATTAAAATAAAAAAGTAATACGATACGACACGCAAAATATTTTGATTAGTATATACTGTTTAATTTTTGGTTCGTATATTTATTTTATATGAGCATATAAATAAATATACGAATCACAAAATAAAAGGCCCGTTTTGACGTTTGTCTTCGTGGCGTAACCAGTTATGTTACCTATACGATTCGGTACTCGATACTCACGATGAATCGAATCCAGTTTGCATGGGGATTTAATCGATTTAAAAATGTGTGTAACTGCATTGGATTAAAGTTCTGATTAGAAAAATTATCTTAGCCTTTGATTTTTTAGGTATTTTAAAATGATACAATGTTATGAAAGGTGAATTTACTTATATTTAATATTTTTGTTACAATAACATTTACTCAATCACAAAAACAACAAGAATAATTAAATCAGTGTTCAGAATCTAAACACAAGTACCTATTGAATTAAATAAATAAAAAAAAAGTGCGCGTCGGGCTTGAAAAAAATAGTTTACTTGATATTTTCTTTTCTTAACCGATTATTAATAGTCTGTGGACAACTTGAAAAAATCGTTATGCACAGCACTAAGCCGAGTGGGCGGTACCTGTCAATGAAAAATGTAATTACCTTCAGAACACCTACGTTCTGAACAGAACAGTACACAGAACAGAATCTGCCACCTACGTAGTATAAAAAAAACCCATTTCTATTTGTAAAAAATAAGAACTTCATGGACGCGAACTGACAAAACGGGCCCTTTAATTTGTGACAACTATAGTTTAATTTCATTTGTATGTTAGTGTTATAACCACAAGTGATTTCTAGATTATGTGGAGTTGTGTGTATACCTTATAAAATTGCATAAATACTAATAGCTCAAGGACATCGCTACACCACTAAGTGCCGCCTGCTGTGTGCATACAGCTTTATACGAATTACTTAATCTTGGCTATTTTTAAATATAGTCTCCGTAGTGTTTAGTTTAAGAAAATAAATGTAATCCCTTTTAAAAAAACAATTCATCATTCTAACATTTTTTAGTTTGTAGGTTTTTGTTTGATAGTAATTATTCGAACATAATTAGGTATATAGATTTGTGGACAACCGTATCAATTTTCATTTCGTTAAATCAAGTGAGAAATTAAATTTCGGCACACCTCTAATCACAATCATCATATAATATATCTCGTTTCAAGTCATTTATTATTATTAGATTTAAACGAACTGACAACATGCTGGTTAACTTCTAATCCGTGTAACTCCTATGCTACGTGATATGCTACTGATATGGAAGGGTCTAGCGAGGTCAGGTCGAATGGGGAACAATCATTTAATATCGCCGTTAAGTATCACTGCGTTTTGTGAAACTGCCGGCACTGTTACCCATCTTCTTTTCAAGTTACATATTATTATTGTCCTGGTATTCCTTGTTCCTCCCCTTTTCATTCTGCAGGGCACAACGCGCGATTGATACCTCTATTTTGAAGCTTTAGTCCACGGTGCTTACTCACCATCAATTGGGCTGTGTAATTTTTAGCTTACCGCATATCAAGAGCAGATCACGTAGATAAATTCTCCCTGTGCCTCATTAAGGTGGGTCCACGCTAGGCGCGCCGAGCACGAGCCGAACACAATTCGTCTAGTGTGGACCGACTTACAAGCCTCGAACGAGCGCGCTGCGAGCATTTTGTTCGTGTTCGGCTGCGTTTCGACTTTAGTCGGTTTTTTGACGAACACAAAGGATTTCGAGGACAGTGATCGTTGTAGCTTCGTTGTACGTCCACACTTGACACGCGAATAATGAAGCCGAGAACGGCTCCGTTCGTGCTCGGCTCGCCTAGCGTGGACCCACCTTTATATAGGTATCAATCACGGAACAGACTTATTCAGCATGCATAGTGATTCGTATTGAATACCTATATGAATTGTATTATATTCACTATATACATTATAAATAGACAGTTCGTTTTATTACTAACAAACAAATGTCAATGTGTACCGACGCTTTCCATAAGTATTATGATTGTGTTATTAATTTATGATTAGAGTAACGTGTAGGAAATTTATATCTGTTATAAAATGTTGTATTAATAAATTCTAATAACTGTCGCGGCATTATTGTATAATTTGCATGACTTCTCGGCATATTTGATGAGGGTATTTTGTGTACATAAAATGTAGTTCCAAACGAAATGGTACATACATTTTTCTTCTTGATGTTTAACGTGTTCAGTGTTGGAGAGATAAGCGCACATGGAACGGCATTATGAGGTCTTGAATAAACATTTGATTCCGTCACCAACTCTGTTTTTTATTTATAATTTTATACTCCCATTTTTAATTCTGTGGTATAAAAAATATATGTGGCGAATGTGACGCCCTTGGTGTTGCATACGTCCATAAGCCACAGTAACCGCTTCCCACCAGGTGGGTCTTGTGTTTTTCTTCCCCTAAAGTGACACAAAAACATTGATATTTATGTTTATTTCAACAATATAACTATGGTACTATACGGTCATGTTGTCCATAACAAACTAAAAATCCAATACCAACGTAGAGGCAGCTTATTGTCTAACCTCGCCAATACTCGCCATTGCTTGTTGCTTGCCTAATACTGGCGAATGTAACTTATACACTGCTTCGCGGTCATTTTGAGCGCCCAGCCCCGCCATCTGCTTTCGGCCTCACGGTTCGTCTGGTCTGGCTGGCTCGCCTTAATGCCGCTCTGGATCGTTGAACACGACTCAGCTCTACGGAACAGTGTCGGAACACAGATCAAAGGACGCTTATTACTAGTTTGGCTAGTCTTGTCAACATGTTTAATGGTTACTATGGTTACTATATAGGTACTCGTAGTAGGTAGGAAGTAAAGTATGTAGTGAATGTCATGTTAAACTATGGCTCTGTTATCATCCGAACTAAGCCAATATGGAGTTGCTTGACAAGTAAAAGTAAATGTGGTAATATACTATGAAATGACGACCTTTGTGGCGTAGCGTTAGAGCGTTCGACTGGTACTGGTTCGATTCCCGCTCAGTGCAAATATTTGTGTGCATGAATGTGAACATTTCCATTGTTCTGGGTATTTCTATGTATAACATGTATGGGTTTACAATAAATATATCTAAGTATTTAGGTACCTAGGTACCTACCGAATTCTAGAACCTATGTATAAGTTAGTCAAGCTATGCTTAGTTTGGGTAAGTGCTGTCACCTAATAGTAGGTAATGTTGTAGAATAGGTAGTATTTATTTATTAAATAATGGTTTTCGCTATTGTTATGACACATGACCAATAGATACCAATATGACTGCTGGCTTAATATTAAGTATTATAATGGACATAAAATATTGTCTATCTATACATATAATAAATCTGTAACTGATCGGTGTCTGTACATGGAAGATATATGAGAAAACAAAATATAAGGGGCCTTTATGAATGTAGGGGAGAAGAGGGTAATGGGAGCCAGCGGGTAATTGGAGCGGTGCGACTAGAGACAAAACTACAACTCGTATTGACTCGGTTGCCACTCAGGCGCCTTCGGCACGCTTCGTTCGCGTTTCCCTGCGGGCACTAGACTCGCCAGTGCCACGTGTTATGTGACCACGGACGCTTGTCCATTTTGTAGTCCGTGCTTGCAAAAAATACGAAATTTCATCGGCCAGTTGTGTATGAAGTTATACGTTTGGTACAATCAAACCTTTTTTATTCGATAGCTAATGTTATCAATTTTGAGTATCTGTGCGAACAATTTCGTTACAAGCTAGATTTAGTAAATAATTTTATTTATTCTAAAATGGTGATAGTCGGGTAACCAGAGCTTATTAGGCTCTGATTACCCTTTGTAGCTCCAATTGCCCCATATGATTTTTAGTATGTTTTATTTCTAGGAATATGGTAAAAATTACACCCTACGATATAGCAGTATTGTTGAACAAAGCTTAATATGCCATGGTAGCAAGCTTAGACAAAGGTATCCCTGGCTTCAAACCCCAGGGATTTTTTCCCATGAATCCTGCTGTATTTTCAGAAGATGATTTATTGCTGTGGATGAAGATCAAGAATTTGTTAACAAGAGCAGTCTAATATTGATCAGTATGATCAATGTTAGGCTGCTCTTGTAAGTCCATTTCTGTAAAGTGAGCTACAATAGAGGATGCATCTACAGCAAATAATACACCAAACTTGTCGCCTAATAAAGTTCCGTTTAAGTTGAATTATAAAACAGTTCCGGAGCCAGCTACTGCCAATCCTTCCACGACCTCATCCACAACAAACGACGTTCAAGAACAGTCACTCTACACATACCCAACCATGTCAAATGGTTCCGCGAAAGTTCTATCAGTTGTGAATTCACTACGTAACATAACTAATAAAAATAAGATTTCTGGATAAAAACAACATTCAGTAATTTTATCTAGCATACCAATGAAAAAATTTGAAGAGAAGGAGATGAAACGTTTGGAGAGAGAGAGAGGAGAGAAACGTTAAAAATAAAAACATTACAAAGAAGAAGGGAGAAACCAGCCACAAAGAAAGAAACTACACAGTGGCCTAGCGACTACAATATGGGGTACTTCAAGAAGGGCATTAGAAAAGGTTTTTGCGGGGTCGGCAGCGCGAGTGTGATGCCCCTGGTGTTGCACGCGTCCCTAGGCCACGGTGACCGCTTCCCATCAGGTGGGCCGTGTGCTTGTCTGCCACCTAAGTGGTATAAAAAAATGAAAATGTAAATTAATAATTAAGTAGCTCCCATTACACATATGGGAATTTATAGGCTCTCATTGCCCGCAAAGTCGGGTAATGAGAGCGATTCTGTTTTTTGCTTTAAAGTTAATTTATGGTAAAATGCCTGATTATGTAACGTTAACGATATGATTAAATGATAGTCAAATGACTAAGGATTTAGTTTCTAATGAGAAGTTACTGAAGTATTCATAAATTTAACTTTTATTGAACTTTTTCCTTAGTAGGCTCCAATTCCCCTCTTCTCCCCTAATAGGTGCCAAAACAATGATTTTTAGAATTTTTGTCTGTTTGTCTGTGCCTCTGTGCCTCTGTTTGTCCGCACAAAATTTTTGTTCACGCTAAAATAAAAAAAACTACTGGAGGGATTTTGATTAAACTTGGTATGATTATAGTTCATAGTTCTGGGCAACATATAGGCTACTTTTTATACAAGCTGATACCCGTGGCTTCGCCCGCGCTTCGTTTTTAGGTCGTTTGTGACCATATCTCTGGTTCTACTTAACCAATTACAACCAAACATAATGGTAAATTTTTAATCTAAGCAAAACCTTAATAGCGATGGACGTCAAAAGTACTGAACGGGTTTTGATGCGGCTTTTCTTATTAGAAAGGTCTTGGTTAGACTCAAAATCCTACGCATATTAGTGAGCCGGCGATATAGTAAAAAAACGCGAAAATCGACGTTCACGCGGGCGGAGCCGCGGGCAACAGCTAGTCATAAATAAAAGACAAATCAGAATATTAAATAGGAATGTATTTTATTAAGAATGGTTAATTTATACTTACTATTCTAAGTTTACATGTTATCACAAAAATTATTTCGGGAACGTAGCAGCGAGCAGAATATTTTTTTGGTCCAATTCAGTTTCCTAACTTCATAGGTACCTACCATTTTAAATGCCACATTAATACTACGTGTTTCTTCTTTAAATTAGGCATATTGCCCGTCAAAATTTAGGTAATAATAACAAATCGTATTCATTTCCCACTTAATACTTACTAATCTTTCGATGGTTTTAAATAGGTACCTATTCCACCTTATCACATCTTGGCCTTATTGTTATTTATGTACCTACTCGTTTTCTATAAAATACCTACTATCCTCTTTCTACAAATTTCATGATGATTAGGTAACTGTCTACAGGACATGGTGTAGGTATAATCTTACTCTTCGAATGTACCTATTTTCTAAAAGGCCTTCTTCTTATGGTATTATCTTAAACTCGGTCTTAAACCAGCGCTGCTGCGTTCCAGATCGGCGACATTAGAAACGGTATACCTACTAACAACTTAGTTTAGGTTACTGACAGGCTGGATGTACCTATTTGTCACATAATTTGGAACATGATCTAAAATAGTGTGTAACGTGTTTGTGAAGTGACTGACTTTTACAAACTATTTAAGTATAAAGAATTAAGATTTCTCACGTTGATTTTTACTAAGTTCTTTTACAGAATACTTATTTGAAATGTGCGATGCCAAATCTCAGCCATCGAGGTGATTCATATAAACATAACCTAAACATAAGTTGTCTTAAACTCTTATACGAAACACAATGATATATATATTAGGTAAGTATACACAGATAAATGCAACTTAATTTATCCCTTTTTTACTTTTGATTACCTACCTACCTAAACTAAAGATGTTTGAAGCAGATTTAAAATGTACCTGCTGTATACCTACATCAAAATTCAACAATCATACCTTGGTACTATTTTAATTTTTGATAATAAATAATTAATTCATATATTGTCAATAATATATTATATTTTGTTTACAAAATTAAAACATACCTACCTACCTAAGTAGTTAGATAATGTCATTCTGTCTTCCTAAAACGAAAGAGCAAGAATATTAGCTTGGAAGCTGTTGTTTGGTCTGTTTTAGTAACGAGCAGACCATAAATTGACTGATATTAGATTTCATCTAACTTTTCTTGAAAGCCAATATTCTTATTAAAACTGTATTTATATTTCAGCAAATCAACATCGATGCTCATATTTTATGTCTTAGCTATTTTATCACAGTTTTAACAGTTTTTCGAGATTGTGTCCAAAACTTCACTAATATTCAAGCTCCTATGTACCTATAGACAATAGGTAATGTAGGTATATATACCTATTATAAAAAGTAGAATATCGATTCGGTGCTTTAAAATACACCGACTCGATCTCCCCTCAAGGCTAAGGGAAAACAACCAAACCAAACTTCATTTTATCAAACCACTGTCCCCGCACCTTCAATGTAAACTTTCAATGTATTTTAAAGCTTAGAGCAAACTGTACGCTAATACAGTTAACAAGACGGAATGTTTAGTGATGTCGGTCGGCTTAGTACCTTAGTTATGGTGGTTATCCTGAGACGTTAGGTAGGTACTAAGTACCTAATAAGTATACATTATACTGAAGTTACTCTGAGTGACTGCGAGAGTATAGTTCGTGTAGAGTAGCTTGCATGGACACAACATGACGTCACTAAATCACATAATATATTGTATTTTGCAAGGTTGCCAAGTTTTAGTTATTTCTTTTACAAACACTTCATCCAATCTTGTTCCACTCCAGTTTTTGCTCATATCACTGCACACAGTCTGCTCTACGCTTAACATTTTAATACTTAGTTCTAAAGGTATATATCCTTAACAATATCGATTAATTAGGTCTTAAGTAATCCTTTATACTTAATGTTAGACAATCGATAACGAAAACAAAATGAGCTTTTGTAATCTTCGAACTATTTAAACCTAGGTACATGTCAGCGGTACGGTCAAGGTACAAAGGACTAAAATTAACAAAAATGGCATTTCTGAAAGCGCGATGTGATGTTAAAGAATGTACCTACCTACACGAAAATATTCATACCTTTGTTCATGAGCAGTCGTCAGTGCAGTGTTTGCTATCGGTTATAGTAGCCCCCAGTCTTTCTACTTGAGTGACATAGCCTTTCGATTTTGTCCAGCCCTACCACATGAACCAATAGAATTTTTATATGGCCTACTTAGATAAAAACCATAGATTTTCATGTTAAATAGTAGATTTTTAAGGGCTCCTGCGAATCTGTCTTTATGCGTTTTTTTTTGATCGAGTCAAAAAGGGCAGTCGATCTAACGCAATTAGGTATAATAATAAAATATGTGCTCGAATGCGTTCCGTAAAAAAACGTAAAAAAACTTTCAAAAATGATTAATAGATAAATTGATTGTCCTTAAACCTATATCAGAGAGTACACAGAACAAAGAAAAATCCTTAGAGAGTACGTTTGTATATCATCTCTGTAACATTGAACGAGACTTTGATGTACGAGTAATATCTCGTTTAGAATACGCGTATACCTTGAGGATAAGGGGCACTCCGTGAGTTGGGAGCTCGTCGTGCATTCGACACGCCACCATCACAGAGGTATTAGGGCAAGGTTCTTATGCGATTTTTTAGGTCTGTCGAATCATATATGGTCTGTCTACCGATGTAAACAGATTTAGACTATGCTACGGGTACTCAATTCGACTCGTTACCTTATCGCATGACTAAAGAGCCATGGTAGTTTGCCATAAATTCTCTTAGCTTTTAAGTTGTTGGTTGCTGATGAGAGTAGATATTTGCTATACGCACCGTCGATGGTTGTGATAGTAGGTATAAAAGCGTGTCTTTAGCTTCGGTTGTTCGGCACTTGCCTGAATACGAAACTTGTCACAAATATTGAATTCCTCTGTTTCAGCTAAGTTATGTCACGCGCATTCTCCTTAACAATTTGCCCTAATATACGCCAGTTGTGCGACGTTGGGAATTTTTTGTCAGACAGTGTAATTCTCGTGGGCAATACGAGTTACTTACTGAAAAGTCTGTTCGTCAACTTAATGAGGCATCTACGGAAGCCTTTTGGTTTCATGTCCAGTGCATGCACATAGGTACCTACTACGTAAGTAGGTATGCCGTTGTTATAGTAAAATTCAATTATAATAATCATTACAGCACAAATTCATACTAACAAATCAAAATGTCAGCTATGAACTCATCGCATAGGTATATTCCCTGCGGTGTTAATAACAATTCGCGTCCTACCAAGTAGGTAGTCTTGCCTTGGAAAGCCAACAACTCCTAAATTCTATCATCAAACTTCAACAATTTAACATTAAGGCCTTAAAAACTGTAAACCACTTAATTTGATATCTTAATAGAATTTAGTCGTGAGCGATACTTAGGTACCTAACCTATCTATCTATTTTATTATACCTATCTATTTCAACATAACATGTGAAAACAAAAGCTAATTGAAAATTATCAAAATAGGAAACAAAACCAGCTCGTGGATATACCCGAACTCATAGATGTTCAACTTTCAACAGTTTTTATTGTGTTTTCGGTTCGGGCATCCTTTGAACTCAATAATTACTATAAATAGTACCTACTAAATAAATAACTATAGATAAAAAATACTATACTTACAAAAAAAACTGTTTTGGTACTTGGATAGCGCAAAAGTGTAACAGAATAGGTAAATATTTTGTAACCTAACTAAGAATATTTATAAATAAGTACCTACATCTTAGGATCTAAATAGGTACAAACGTTACTTTACACCTACGTTAATTAATTAAACAATGTAAACCAAAACAAAAGCAGACGTTCAAAATGGCTTTGACTCGTTTTTCTAAATCATAGAAAAAAAACTGTTTTATTTTTGGTTTTAGGGAGACTAAATTTATGAAAATGTTATCTTTGGTTTTGACGAAATCATTACACAAACAGTATTACACAAACAGTAATTACCTAAATAAAAAAAAAATCCTCGTCTTATCTTAAAACGAAAGTACCTATCTATCTTTATAATTCTACTTAATTAATATTACATTCCGATGTTAGTGCGTAGGTACCATAAACGTAAACGTCAGCATGCTACACTGGATCTTTATAGCCCTGACCAACTGCTGCAAATTTAACGGCTTTCGGTGACCGTGCTGTCAAGGTCGCTTATAGAAACTTTAAGTACCTACCTATTTTGGCCTTTCACTCAAGCCAATTTCGGCTAAGTAGTTATCTCATACACACACACACTATCGTCAGATGTAACTATATAACAGTTCCGGAAGACTTTCCAACTAGTGAGTTTTGTTTTCTTTGTTAAAGTCTAAATCAGAGCCTAGTGCGGTGCTTCGACATGTCCGTTCTCGATCTTATACCTTCTCTTCTACTAATGTGACTGCACCTTTCGATATTATCTATTTAAATATAAAATAACGTTTAAATACTATTATAAGTTACATTACATACTACCGGCAACATTAATATATAAATATATATTTCGAATAGGTACTAATTTAGAAAAATAAACTAAACATATTACAAACATGACATTAGGTCGATATAGTGGGATAAAAATATATAATTAACTAGGAATCTAATTTATTTTTAAGAGTTCCTGTATATGAGGAAAAGAAAACTATACGGAAATGTATTTGAAAAATTCATATTGTGATATGTGTCGTCATTTTTTTAAAAAACTCCAAATATTAACTCCATGTCTATTAAATTTTGGAATCAATTACAATAATTAACAACATCATCTTTAGTGCAGCATTATTTCTAACTACAAGGTTTTTGGTATATTTAGGTTGCAAACATTGAAATTTGAGACCTTTAATCATTTTCGAATTATTGATAAATAAAAAAAAATGATCAAATAAGTATTTAATATTATTTTTATGTTACAAGTATAACTAAGCTTAAAAGTCACGCGCCCCAATCGCATGCACTTGTTGAATCAGCCGTGTTCATGTTACGACTCACAAAATCAGCTTTTATTTTGAATGTTTTGATTTTTGTGGTAGTTCTTGGGGTCTATAGCACAACACAACATACTTTTAGTACTGTAAGTACTAAAAGTATGTTGTGTACAATATGAATATCAAATAGATATGTCCCTTTTGTATTTTACATACATACATACATACATAGGTACATACAAATCACGCCTTTTCCCCATTGGGGTAGGCAGAGACAACATCTTTCCACTTGCTACGATCTTAGCATACTCCTTTCGCTTCTTCAACTTTCATAATTGTATTTTACATGTAGTAATCCGTTTTTATCGTACAATTTGAGGCCAAAAGTCTGCGTTTTATAACCAAATCAATCGGAATAAATCCCGTCCCGTTTATGAACTAGTAACCACATTTACACAAAAATACCTATTTTAAAAGAATGAACAAGGGTGCTTGATACTTCTTTTTTATCTAAATAAAGTATCAAACTAGGTTTCAAAATAGCAGAAAATAGTAAATAATTAATGAAATTAATATAATTATATTATACATAGCTAATACCTACCTGTTTATAAAATAGTGAATTTACACAAAAATATCTCTTTTAAAAGAATGAACAAGGGAGTTTGATACTTCTTTTTTATCTAAATGAAGTATCAAACTAGGTTTAAAATTGTTGAACTATTCACAGAGGATGTAGCTAATCAAATGCTATGGTTTCTATCGTATTGCTAAATTATGTATAAATGTTTCGGTTTAAAAAATGTATAGGTACCTAGTCTTAATTTAGCTTACAAATAAAAGTGGGATTTAATTCTCCCAGTCGTATGCGGAGTCTGGGTAGGCCCAAGGTGGACGACTCGACGTGTGAGTATGTGAACTTGTAGTATTCGTTCTTGGATTATACCTGAGAAAATATTTTTTTTTTTTGTAGTCGCCTAGTGTATGAATCTTAGATTGGATTTCTTGGTCGGGTAGTGTTTTTTAGGAGATTTTAGTAGCAATTTACAGCACTCTATATAGAGAAAAGTTGTGTGTGACGGCTCTATTATGTAGATTCATATTTACCTAGTTTCAACTTGTGTGAAAGGACTCGCAGGCTGGGGCTGGGGCTGTGAAGTCATTACCCCATGGCCAACGGAGTCCGCCTGACTGTAATCGGACTCGTGCCAAGCCAGCAGGGGGTCACTGAATCTAGAAAATGAATCATACCGCCTATTTTAATTGTAGTGAAAGTTCTGAATTCAATGATTTTATATCAAAGAAAGTTACAGAACCTGATTGCAGAGATACTGTAATGTGAGACCAAATTATCGTGAATCTAAACCTATAGGACTGGTCAACTTTTGACATACATAAGTATTACTTGTTGGTGTAAGAATTACACGTACACAACGTGAAAATAAACACTTTTCTCAATACTTACTCCAGGTTACCATAGAAGGCTGTATTGCTGCCGTCACCCTCGAATATGTTGCGATCCCCAGTCGGTCGCGATTGGTTGGGGGAAGGAGGGGGGATAGTAGTGCGGTCAAGAGGACTCGGTGTAGGTGGAGTTGGAGCCGGAGGAACGGGAGGGTTAGTTTCCAAGGTAGAATTCTTAATTCCGTATTTGAAGTACACGATTAGACCTGTAATAAACACAAAAATTAACAAATGACTGTTAACATCAATTGGCCAAGGTTCACCGCGCAGTTATCTACACTTATACCTACCTGAACTTGAAATTCCCTTTTATTATTATTTCAGTTTTACATTACATTTCACTAGGTATATTTTGAAATTAACATTCTTACATTGGAAGATTTACATCACAAAAGGATAATCAGAAAAGGGGTTAAATGATAAACTTGCCTATGGCCATCCATACGACGAATCGTATAAGAGTCAGGATCGACAGGTTCAGTATCAAGTAGATGTTCACTGTGATGGCTATCGCTGGCACGAATGGTAGCGCAGGGGCGGTGTACATCAGGGCGACACTACGATAAATAACGTCGTATTAATTATTATCATAATTGTATAGAATGAGGCGATCGCGAGATTATTGTTTTACGATGTATGATTATCCGAGACATTATAATTTACACCTGTTGCACACGGCTTCGCCCGCGTGGTAATATGTTCCCGCGATTCCCTGGATGCAAGGATCAGCCAGATCCGTTCAATCGTTAGAACGTGATGGAGTAACAAACATCAAAATCTCCAAATATACAAACATCTTTACAAACTTGCATATTTATAATATTTTCACCTCGGTGACCATCCTTTGCATACGTACGCGCCCGATTATCAGATGTTTGATTGAACAAAAAATTCCTTGCAATAATTGATTTGAAAAACTTAAAAAAATAGAATTTATCTCACCGATTCTGCGGTCGGCGCGAGATCAGCAGCAAAATACTGATGATTCCAACCATCAGTATCAACATAGTGACACTGGTGAAGGTTGACTCGAACGGGTTGCCGTAAGCCGCGAAGATGTCAAACATGAGAATCAGTATGTACAAAACACCGGTGGCTTTGATTACGTACAGCCCTGTGTGGAAACAATTTGGTTGTTAACGATGACTGCAATCTATTTTAAAATATTTGAAAAAAGAATATTAATGTAACTGATGCATATATTGTGAGGTGCTCCCTCCCACTGGAGCCCAAACCACTGTCTCTGGCTCTATGGATCAGTGGAGTACCTATCACTTTTTCATTATGTACATTTTTGGATTCTTGTCAAATATAGGTACTACGTAATTAAAATATTATGGATATTCTTAACAATCATGTACAGGATATCTAATATTTGATTATAGTCTCTACCACTAATTGATATTTGTGCATACATACAAAAAATATTAAATAAAAGGTGTAGCGGCATTAACTAAAAGACAGACAAGACTATTGTGAAGGTAATCGCCAATAAACGTGATAAGTGTACGCTATCTTTCATTGTGATACTCCCACGTAAAACCCATTAGGAATAGCCTCTAAAGTAGGTATTGAAAAGACTCAACTTACCAGATTCTTCCGTAGCTGGTCCGCAGTCGACCCAGGGGCACAACAATGGGCACAGGTACGACTTGGCCTGTATTTGACGGCAGATAGCTCTGTAGAGCCGTCCGCAGGCAGTAGTACTGCCAGATGACCCTCCACCCACTGAACCTACATCGCGTTGGAGTACATTATCAAGGAAAAAAGAGCACATCAAACGCAAAGCCATTACAGTATAAAGGTTACCAACTAATAATAAATAAATGCTAGGTTAACATAAAACTCAATAGGTAATATTGGAAAAGGCCCTAGAGCGATAAAGTTATAGGTTAAAATTAGTCCAGCCATTTCGGAGGAATTAGGCCTGATACTAGACAATTAGGCGTTAAAATTTTAAAATAAGTAAATACGTTAGAACAATTATGTTGCAAGTATTTAATTAGAATTAATTTGGTATATCCAAAAGGGAATAATGAATATACTGAAAACTTACAAGTTACTTTATCTAGGACTGTATATTTTGTTTTCAAGTCTGTTATGGATGGTTCAAATATAAAAGTTTTTTTATATAAACTTGAGGGTTGCATGTTTGTAAAAATATGCATGCCTGCAATATAAGTGATTTTTTAATTTTACTTATATCAAAGTTATATTCAGGTACTGTAAATAACAATGAAAATCGCATTGTACACAAACCGCTCAGCGACAAAATAAAAAGGGAAGTAACATAGATGAAAGATCACTGATATGATAATGATAAGGATGTTAGTTAAGGTCAAGCGACAGGTTGTAACTAAAAGCGTAGTGTAAAACAATTACGCACCGTAGAACTGATTTTCAGTATTAGAGTTGACCAAAAAGGTATCGTCGCGGCCATATTCCTCGCTTTCATCATGCAGGGTGTCGTCCGAATCCGGTGAGCTGTAGACATACTCTGATTGCATAACCGAGACTTAAACATAATAATATTTTAGATAGAATTGTAATTTAAATTTAAATTATTAGTATAGGTAATTTAAAATGAGAATTTAAGTAAGAATTTGGTTCGGCCGGCCTTTCGCAACGGCTTCGCGAGCCATTCGCTTTGCACAAACGCGGGGTTACCTTCTGGTCACACGGCGGACCATGATTCGCTGGCTAGGGGGCATCATGTGCTGTCCACGGACCTGAAAAGGAAGGGGAAATCAGCAATAAAACCACTGCTTAATTTGTTATGTGAACGAGATAGTTCTTTTAATTGAGACACTAATTCGAAGAACTATTTATCCGATTTTTTATTGTTACTTATTAATATTTCTTCTAAGAACTTACTTTTGTGTGCATGATTTCAGATTAATTAATAGTATATCCAATGTAACAGATTATTAGAAGGTACGTGTTTTAAACATTATATTACATCCTCTTGCAACTTCATGCAGTAACAGAACTTCCTAAGTCCTAAAGAGCAGAACAATACAAGTTTAACTGTATTCAACTTAGAATTTGTAGTGCATTTTTCTCTTTGTAAACTGCTTAAAGTTTTCTCAATAGTATTCTTCCTCATAGCTGTTATTCACATTCAGTTTGAGATAATTGAATTTCAAAATATAGTAGTAGTAATTAATATTAATATTAATAGCTAGTACCTAGTTCAATATACCTACACGGGCATTATTATTTAACTTTAACGGTTCCATTATTTAGTGGTCGGTATTAGGTGTAACATAAACGGTCTTAGGCACACACCCTATATTTTAGATCGGTAATAGGGACATGGCTCCTTTTTCTTTTATTTCATATCAATTTTCTTAAATACTTCCCTGTATACTGACTGTTCCTATATAATTTTTATATATAAGAATAATATATAATAATAAAAAGGAAAAAAAAAGAAAAAAAAAATATTATAAGAAACTTGAAAAACTATTTTTATTGGCGCCACATATTAAGAATGTGCTTATTTTTTGGACACCAATCTGAACTCCGCTTAAACTGGCGGTAATAGGTGCGTTTACGTTAATGCGTGGCACTGAAGAGGTTTCATTGCAATCCGTATCAGCTAAATAGATGAAAAACACTTACTGCAAAGGTCGTCTGGCGATTGGTGCTAGCAGTGCCTTCCGGATCAACTGGAGTTCGCATGCTATGAGGTAGTAGTTCAATTAGGTTGGTCGAATGCGGTTGGTATCGGAGAACCATGACACAGGTCGAGACAAGTGTATAAGCCAGAAGTGTACCTGTTGACAAATGAACAAGAGTTATGTATCTTTATCTGTACATATATTAAAATCGTAACGATGTTTTAGACGTTCGAGTATTACTTGAAAACCGCTGAACAGATTTATCTAAAATTTTGCACGAACTTCCTTCTAGGATATCTTAATAAACTGCGGCAGGTATATATCATCACATCAACCTATTGTAGATATTCTGATGGGAGCAGTGGACCACAATCAATCAAAACTATTATATCTATAGGGCAGATCTTCACGAAATTTTACAATTCGGTTAAACTCAGACGTTGTCATTACACTATCATTGCAAAGTGATGAGCGTAAAAATATAAAATCTCGAATTTGAACCTAACAAAGTCGCAGGCTGTCTTTTTGTTTATACACAAAGACGTCTTAAACATAAAGACGTTTTACACGTTATTCTAGTATGCAAAGAAGAGAGTAGGTATTTGTTCTATGTGTACCTGAATAGGTACATATTGAATTTGAAACCTTGAAGTGACTTACTGTGTTGCTAGAGACTTCATACAACTTCTTTGTTGCCATTATAGATTACCTATTGAATACTAAAAGTTAAACCATTTTCTTTTCAAATTGAGAGTTTTGAAAATGAAAACAAAGCAAAAGAAAATCTGTTGTTCGCGTTCATTGGCGTGGACAGGTACTATAACTTTTTCACTCAAAGAAAATGTTTCCAGAAAGTTTGTATATTTTATGACATGTCTTCGTTGAACACGAGTCTACAAAAGCACGTTCTGTGCACGTTGCGGTTAGGCGGCTAGGTACAAGTACCAGTAGGTCTCACTAACCACGTGGCGTAAAAGAATGCGTTCAATTTTAATACTGTGTAAAGTGACGAGTTGAAATTCAGCCCTTGCATTTTAAATATATGAGATTTCTAAAAATACTAATTTAGGGTCCGTTCACACAGACCGGCTCGGAGAGGAGAGCAGATTCTCATCACGTTGAAAACAGAGTTTTTAGTATTTGTAGTAAGGTTTATTTTTGCATCTGCACTGCTTTTGCCATTATGAAAATCATTTGTCAGTGTGAAAAGAAAAATGCACGCCGATGCTCTCCGAGCCGGTCTGTGTGAACGGACCCTAAATGTTATTCACAGTTTAGACGAGGTGACCTACATATTGCATCGTAATTGTTGTATATACAGAATACTTGTCAGAATTATATGTTAAAAATTGTGGGTATTATGAGTATCTATCTATCTTTATAAATAAAAAATATAAATAAAAATGAATTGCGATTATGTTAGTCTCACTAAAACTCGAGAACGGCTGGACCGATTTTGCTAATTTTAGTCTTGAAATATTCGTGGAAGTCCAGGGAAGGCTTATACGGCAAACATGGAAAAAATAATTAATTCACGAAATACAGTAATATTAAGGTAATTTATTTTTTAAAAGCCCTAACGCCATCAATAATTTGTTGTCATGGTAACAGGAGCTAAAAGTGACTTTGTCGGCGACGTACCCGTAGGACCTCAAAATTGGACCCTTTTTAAAAGTGCCCTTATGACCCCTTTTTTGGTACCAGTGCGACCTTCAAAATAAAAATTAATAAAAAAGGGCCCGTACGACCTCCTTTTTAGAACCCGTTGGACCTCCAAAATCATAACTACTAAATATATGACGTATTTTGTACGTCAAAGGTACAGTCATGTCGAAAATCGTTAACATGGCTTAATAAAAAAGAAGAAGGTGAATAACAAATAGAAGCACACTAGCGATACACGACATTAGCTACATAAATAGTGCCGATTACGGGGAACATCCGTCGATTTGCGAGAAATTGAGGGTTAGAGCGCGGAGGGTATTAAATGACAAAAATTGAAGATATTCTGAGAATCCTGTTTTTCGATGAACTCAAACTAATAAAATAAAAAAAAACACGTCCGGATTCAGCCAGATACTGATCGACCCGTCTTCCAAACGCATCCGTGTCAACTTCAGCAATATTGATTGTTTATGGTTTAAAATGTTTAAATTAGGTACCTACATTAAATGTTAATCCCTTCAATATAATTAAATAAAGTGTACTCATTGTAGCTAAAACTGCTAGACTTAGATAACATTATGGACGGATGTGCGTATCAGGATGGTTAAGGATGATTACATTTTGTAAATTATAATAAGGAACAAAAATTATGCTGCTGATAGCACCAAACAAGTAGGTTTATTTGTGTCACAAAGAATCATTTATGAACGTTACCGGTCCTGTAAATCCTATTCGTGTTATACGAATTCCATGAAAGGAATTAATACCTCTTGTTTATTATTAAGCTGGGGCACACTCGGTACAATTGAATATTTATTTGTTGTTATGAAAACAGGAACACAGTTATTGTATCAAAATATAGAATACCTATGTTATGTGAATCTGCTGGTTCACCTAAGCGTATGCTTTTGGTAAAATCTAAAACATTTTTTTACCAAAACACCAGGGATTCACTGGAAGGATGTAGATATTGCTTCATAAATAGACTTTCAATTTCAGATTTATAAAGTAGGTTTTGAGCAATGTTCATTAATTTCATACAATTTTTTCCATTTTCATAATCTACTTTCACTGACCGTACATTTCATGTTAGGCCTCAGGCCTAGGTCAAGAGTACCCGTAACCGGTAAGCATGATGTGTCGTGAAAGGAGAAATATCCTTTCTGTCTGTGTCATCGGGCAATCTGCTTGATTATGTGTGTATTTTAGTATTACCAAACTGCCTAATCACAGGTTCGGCAAAATTATGTCTACACACATTTTTTCTTATTAGCATCATTCGTTTACTAAAATTTAGAACAGAGAAAATATATATATTCGTACCTACTATTCACTCTTCAGAAATCTTCAATGAATATTGAAGACGTTTCGGGGTAAAAGCGGTTCGGCTAGGGTGCCAACCAGTTTAAACTAGTTCAAGTAGTCAACTCAACTAGTCAATTCTGATTCAAAATGGATTGTGATTAACTCTAATGACGAACACCGCTTACACTCGGACCCTGCATCTGTTTTGAACGTTGACCTGGCAATTCTTTAGAAATTGTACCCGCTTTATATGGAGACTTACGATGATTGGATAATGGTTAATTCCGAATTCCGAAATGTTGATATGGAACTTATACATTGTATTATTTGTGGTGCTGATGTGATACACAGAAGAAGACACAATATTCTGAACTTAGATGAAGTGAGACATGTAATTCTACAATGGATTGTACCACAAGTTGTATTTTGCATGTTCGGTTGTTGCTCTCATTATTATGTCTGTAATCTGGTAAGTACCTACTTAAGATGAGGGAAGCGATGGATCTGTCACTCCGCCAGCTAGGCACCTGGTTATTATTTTAGTACCTAATGTACCTACAATAATTATTAAGAAAATTAAATAAAAATATCCACACGAAACGAGATTTTTTCCTTTTTTAAGTAAGCCTGGGTACTAAACTATTTATATTATTGGTTTCTACATAGCTTCAGCTACTAAATAGTAGTATTTTCATTTGAATAAAAAAATGTCCACGCCTGAGCCTAAGTTTCATACAAAGTGGTTGGTGTCCTTTAATGATTTTACATTAACAGAAAGTTTTCTTTAGATACCTACAGCACCATACCCTATGTGTGTTCCTGAAAAAGAGGTCTTGACAAACAGACAAACGGACAACAAAGAGATCCTATAATAAGAGTTATTTTTTCCTAATAAGGTACATTATTAATTTACTCTATAATGGAAATTTAGACAAAGTTACTTTTAGTTCCTGTTGTCAGGACAACTATTATAGCTGGCGTTAAAAACGTATGTAACGACATATTAATAATCTAAGTATGTAATGTAACCTCATATGCAAGAACATTAGAAATTTCCTTGTTTATTCTTGCTCATATTTAACATATAATTTTCTTTTTATTACTACTATATTTCCTGAATGAATCATATATTTTTATTATGTTATATGCTATTCGAGGCGGAGACAAGTCCGTAGAGAGACGAAGTCTTAGATCATGAAAATCTGTTCGGACGTTCTTAAGTTTTGGCAAAAGTACGCTTTTAGTCCTTTTTAGGGATTTAGGATTTGAATAAAAAAAAATCCTTTCTTAGTACACGTCTACGCATCAAAACAAACACTCCCTACAGATTTCAAGCCTCTATGACCAGTGGTGTAGGCTGTGCGTTGTATCTAAGTCAGTCAGCCAGTCAGTCAGGACTTTGAATTATAAAGTAGGTATAGATTTTTAACGCGAGAAGTGCGGCGATATAATTGACCATGCGGAAAGCATAACTTCAATAGGACACAACAGACGAGGCTTTTACGTAGGCTTAACCCTCGCGGTAGGAAGGGGGAGGGAGGGGTATCAAACGACTGTGGCTTCCATAAAAGCCAAGATAAGCCAAACTTATAAATATAAAAATAAGACAAAAATAATCAATTTTATTGCCGGGCCATACCAATACCTTCGGGGTCCAATTTAACCTCACCCGCTAGTCGGAACGGACAAACTCTGGCTTCCTTTGAGGGTTGGCAGGACCTATGGCTCTCATTAAAGTCAATGAGTAAAACGAAAACAATAAGTGGAACCGATTTCCTTTGGACGTACTTAATAATAAAACGGTGAAGAAAAAACTATCAATTAATACGCCTTCCTTTAATGATCACTAATGAAACAAAAATGTTTCTCTTTAGTCGAATTCGTAGATTTGCCTTTGAAATTGATATACTGATTGTCGACTAAAGCAACAAATACACAAATACACTAGTTCCGATGAAAAAATGTTCCAGTAACAGGAAAATATCATTTTTCACACACGCACAAGTCAAATTCACATCGATCAGTAGTTATCTGCATACACCACCACCAAAATAATGGTTAAATACCTACTAGTATTCTGTTAACCCCTCCAGTTAAGCTTAAAAGCTTGTGTTAGGAGTGGGTTTATGTCAGTAGGTCAGGATTTGAACCTGGGATTTTACAACGTTAAGGCCAACTCTTTATCCATTAACCTGCCGACGCGACGCTTATAAAAATATAAACTGGTCGAAACGGTATGCGGTTCAATGTTTCACGTAATGGTGGAATCTAAAATCTCTTTTTGTCTCTATTTTCTCTTCTATGTCTCAATCTATCTAGACTCTGTCTAATGAAAGCTGAACCACGACATTTGTTGATTTGCAATACCAGTAGACTATAAAATTTCACCACCTGTCATTTCTCTGTGATTGCGCGTTTACATTATGATTTTGATACTTTATATGTATTCACATCAAATATTAACGAGATTCAGATGCGATATCCAAAAATATTCGCTTTTGTATTAGATACCTAATTAAATTTGTACTTTTCGACAGTAGGTAATGATTTAATTAATATAATTAATTATAAAAGTGTGACTGGTGATGGATCAAGCAGCTCCGATGGTGGTGAAGAATATTTGTAATCTAATTCTGATTATAATTAATAATATTTTTATATAATAAATGAATTTCGTCTGATTCCTATAAGCCCGCTTGAAGATAGTTTGTAGTCTAGAATAACACAGGCAAAATATCTTGCACACGTTCATAGGCCACATTTTGTCCCTGAAATATATTCCCAAGGGTAGCGGGAACGGGATCATAATTTCACGCAGGCAACAGCTAGTCTTAGTCTATATCTCCACTATATCTGCGGTTTTAGTCGGTTCGATTCTGACATAACCATCCCCGATGGCCAACGGGGGTGTTATTCGTGGGGATTTCAACATGAATAAACCTGCTACCTTTTCCCCCGATATTCCCACAGTACCAAACTCCCACGCAGGCGAAGTCGTGGGCAAAGGATAGTATTTAATAAAGAAATCAAAATATAAATAAGAATAACACCAAATAAAGCGCAATAAAATTCTTTAAAAATACCAGTTAAACTATAATAGTTACCTACCTACATACTTTTATTTCACGATCAAAATGTTTTTATTCAACTATAACTGGTGATAGGATACTGGCACCAGTAGTCAGCCTTTTAGTGGAAAGTCTGACTTCAAACTCGTATAAAAAAATATTAGAAAGATTAAATTGAAAATCTTTTATATAAATTGCGTTACACATTTATTAAACTTTGTTACAAAATTAACAAAAATTACAAAATTATCCTTTAATAATATGAAAAATACGTTTTAACAAAATAAGGCAATTTTCACCAGTGCTCAGCCGCCAAAATCCAGTAATCAGCCATACTGCCACCAGTGGTCAGCCTCTCTTGAAATCAATCAAATATATAACTTATACCTACTAAATCAATCTGAAAATTCTTCAGTAATTAAAAAGTTTCAGTATTTAAATAGTTTTCAAGTTTTTTTTTCACTTCTAAAAGTTTTCGGCGATTAACAATTTTTTGCAGAAGCTTGAGTATGTATGTATGCAGGAGCTCCTGAAACAGACACCTGTAAGGAAAATAATTACTTACAGGTTTCTGCTTCAGGAGATTCAGATGATTAAGTATGTTACTGAGAATTTTAATTTTATTTTATTATATTTCCACAAAATCACGGCCAGTTCTATCTGCTTCTTCAGTTATGTCATTTAAATCTTCCAATTTCCTTTTCCTTGTACATTTTACTCTCAATTTCTGATTAGAATCATCATTTTCCTTCTGTGTAGTCTCCTTCACTTTACTAGTTTAGAATTTAGAGCTGTTTTATTTTCTTTTTTATTTATCTTCCTTAATTTTTGCCTCTGTAACTTTCTTTCCTGAATAGCAGTTAATCAAGTGAATGGGGCGCTGCATAAATTTATGAGCAGTCAGATCGTGTCTAAAAAGGCACGTCTCACTGTACAAGAGTTCTCGTTCCCACACTTTAGGGTAGTGAATGTTTGGTGTGGCAGAAGAAGCATGAAAGTAGATTAAATGCTGTGGAAATAAGAAGTCTCTAAGAATAAGAAGTTGATGGACCGAATGTGTAACAGTGTGATAAGGGAACGCTGCGATGTGGTTCAAGATGTCACTACATCTTGAACCACATCGCAGCGTTCCCTAGATAGAGAAAGGAAGGATTGAAAGAAGATTGACGATACAGATATATGAGGCGAGGGTGAATGGGCAACCAGGTAAAGGCCGACCTAGGCGATATTCTAATTAGATCTAGGACGTTTTGGAAAAAGATCAGGTCAAGAGTTAGTATCAGCAACCGGCGTGCGTGTATGAAAACAATTATGAAAGTCGAAGAAGCGAAAGGAGTATGCCAAGATCGTAGCAAGTGGACAGATTTTGTCTGGTCCAATGGTTTCCCAGACCAGATTATCCACTGGGAAAAAGGCGTGATTTGTATGTATGTATGTATGTTTAAAATAGCCTAAAAGAAAGAAACTGTATAAAGAAACAATTTAAATATAGACGACTGAGCACTGGGTAAACTTTCTCCAGTACTCAGCCATGCAACCAACTTCAACTGTTTAAGTGGCCGACTATTGGGTTTTTGACAAAACCGTATATGGTATGGGTATACCAGATTAAAGGATGGACTCTGAACTTTAAAATGATACTAATATAACTGTAAATAAAAAAACAGCGTTAAAACCAGTACTCAGCCAGGGGTGGCTGGGTACTAGATAATGCATATACAAATGGTACCCAGTATTCGGCCGCCTCATTATTACTAATTCTTAAGAAGAACACGATACTTTTTCATTGATTATGATGCCAAAACTTTTAATTAATGGGAATGTTAATACAAAGTGACTTAAAACTGACAAAAAAATGAGAAATAATAACTTCTTTGTGAACGCTTCCACTAACAAAAAAATGGCGCGCATGCCGCGTATCGCCTCGTCAGCAGACGACGTCGAAAAAGACTAATATTTAAAATACTTCGCAGCCACTTAGCTAATAATTTTGGAATTGAATCGACTAATGAAGAGTCACAGAACCAATTTAAAGTAATTCTATAGGTTAGTTTCTATTAGAATGCTATTTCTATTGGTTTTGAACCAAAAAAGGCTGAGTACTGGTGCGGGGCTGACTACTAGTGTCGGTACCCTACCTGCCCTATTTTTTAAAAATTTGCCGCGGTTTTGTTGGTACAGCTTTCCTTAGACAGAGTCTATCATTCATTTTAAAAAGAGACACACTCTTTATTATTACATTGTAGTTGGATTTCTGAAGCTACTTATTGTAATAGATTGAACTAACCTCGTAGCACTTGCACTCGTAGCTACGGCTACGGCGTGGCTACAACACAAATAGCGTTCATAATTTTTACTTTGAAAACCATCGGCTGAATTTAGTTTGTTCTAAAATGAAATCATTACACAACCTTACATACAACACCATCCATCGAGGCCAAGGTATATTCAATTTGTGTTTAAATTTTAAAATATCGTTACACTGTACCCAAAGTACCCACATAAAATGAGGTTTTAATGCAATAACGTTAACAGAATTAATTCGATGTTGTATTTATGTACACCATAATCGCGTTAACTTACTCCCGTTAAAATACTCGCGTTTTTTTTTCCAAAAATAACAATTTATCGGCACATCTAAAATGCTTATATGGATAGTTCACAATATCTCTGATTTCCAATCACCATACCGGTGTAGTTATATTGTCATCATCATTATCATAACGTTAGTTCCGGTTGCATCATTTTTTTACTTTGTAGCCCAGAATACTATCACTTACACTTTCTCTTGATTTGTGTTTTACGGAAGCTATTGCTATCTGGTCCTCTAACCTCGAAAGGAATGGCCGTAGCTGAACACTAGTGCGTTAATCAGCAGGTGTACTGGCTAGTAAATGTGGTTAGCCTGGCCCATACACCATCCTTGTATATATATATTCAAATTTTATTATCATACATTTTTAATAATAAATAATCACTTACCAATACTCATCATCTCTACCAGGACTTCTAACTGAATCAGTAGAGAGACGATCGACGCAGAGATTCCTCCGCAGACAGTAGCAAACGCTGGAGTGCCGGTTTTTATCGAAACAGCTGCCAGGGCCCTGCACAATATAATATGATATTGTTAAATATAAATATAAGAGGAATTGTGGCGTACCTACCACAAGTTTTTTCGTACACCGTGTATCACACCTAATACCTAAGGTAGATTTAGGGTATGAATCACACGCAATAAATTACACCTCATCATCACCATCATAGCTTTAGTTCTGGTTGCAAGCAACTTCTAATAGGACGACACATAGCACACTTTTGTCTTTTTTATTAAATCTGTAACTTCAGTTGTTTCTCAATTTTCCATTCCTCTTTTTAGTTTATGAAGATGGTTAAAATTGTTTGTCATAATATTTCAATTATTGTATTGACATCCCTATCTAAAGTCCCGCCAAACGTTTTTCGCCAAAAAATACGAGTTTTATCAATTATTATCATCATTAGGTAAAAATAGCATAATAATTGTTTGGCCTTAGTACTACTTCGCAGAAATACCACGACGTTGTAGCTTTTCATACTTAACATGAAACGCAACAAACAAGGGTAGGTACAAGCTATTTATAAATTGGCCCAAGGGCCAAGAGTTCCCCAAGATTGAGAAGGAATTTAAACGTTACATTAAAGAGAATGGAAAAAAATGTACGCGGTAGCCTAGTGGTCTGGGTAATGGACTGCTGAGACGAGGATAGGGTTCGATCCCAGGTTCACCATGGCACACACCAATGACTTCTCGATGCTTTTCGAAGTTATGTGTGTATTTATCGCAGGATTATAAGTGCCCGGTTAATGGCAATAGGCTCGCCACCTATTATTGGGACCTAAACATAAACTGGCGAAATGTGGGTGCTAGCACCTCTGCCTACCCCTTCGGGAATATAGGCGTGAGTTTATGTTATGAAAAAATGTATGGAACTTAGGACCACCCTCCAATAGCAACCATTATTATATCGTTAGATAGGTATTTTCAATTGGAACAATAATCAGTATGACAGCTTTGTTGTTACTGCTATCCGCTTGAAGCTATGAAGCTTTTTATTGCTTAAGAAAAATATTAAACAATTTTATTATTTTATATCCACGTAGGTACTTTACAGACATAAAGGTTAAAGAAAACATTATAATGTTGTATTATACTATTGCTGTTTAACCGTCCTACCGATTTTCCCTAACGTGTCTATTGAGTATAGGTCATCACGGAGATGGCCTATATGCTCGCTGCAATAACTTCGCACCCTTTTCAATTGATATGTACAGGCAGCCGTATTAGTGCATGGATAGCTTAAGATCGATATTCCTATGAACTGTCCAACCCCAGTTTATCTATACATATAATAAAATGGTAGAAAAGACAAAACTGTACATTGAATATTTTTTTAAAAGAATACTTGGGGTGTGATCTATAATCGATACCGAAGCCAAAAATATAGTTTTTAGAATTTTTGTCTGTTTGTCTGTTTGTCTGTATGTATGTCCGGGATAAACTCTAAAAGTACGGCATGGATTTACTTCAAATTTGGCACGAATATTATTTATAAGTCGGGTCAACACATAGGCTACATATTATCACGCTAGCACCTACGGGGAACGAGCAGTGAACGTTTATATCTTCAACGCATTCTGTAACAACGTGTAATCCAAACACGCATATTTGAATGGTGTTATTATGTTAAACATGCTATAAGCTAGCTTCACACTATAAGTAACTTGACCGATAACTTATACTATAAAAAACAAACTTAATTTTGCGGTTCAATCCGTAGACCCGATTACTGCACCAACCGCAAATAATAAGTTTGTCGTAGTTTACTTCAATAAAACTGTAGAGAGGTAAATTCTGTACATTGAAATATTTACAAAATAACTATTCGGGGATGATTGGTGATCAATACCAATGGTAAAAATGCAATCAGTAGTTTTTTTGTCTTTTTGTCTGTCTGTCTATCTGTGCACGCATGGATAAAAAACTACTGGAGGGATTTTGATCAAACTTGGTGCGATTTATTATAGTGCATACTTCTGAACAACATAATAATATCAACCCATTTATGTCCCACTGCTGGGCACGGGTCTCCTCTCCTATAACGACAGAGCTGAGAGGGTTTAGACCTTAATCCACACACGCTGGCCTAATGGGATTTGGTGGCTCGAACATGTCCTTAGAATTTCTTCTAGGACATGTGGGTTTCCTCACGATGTTTTTCCTTCACCGTCAGCATATGGTAAATCATGTGATTAGCACATATAAATTCCACAAAGTGAAATTCACATTGGTACTATCCGGCCGGAATCGAACTCGATACCTCTGAGCAGAGGCCGCGTCATTATCCATTTAGCTACCATCACTTACAGGACCACTTAAAGGCTACTTTTTATACAAAGCCGGGGTGCGAGGGAAATGCTTTAATAGGCCCCCTTTTTTTCCGTGCGGAAATCCTCATGGATACCCCCCCGCGGCCAGCAGGGCAGGTTATGTCGGACTTTTACCGACTAAAACCGCACGCCATCTAGGGTCTTCTGACGCCAGGGTTTAAAATGGACAATAGAGCATTTTCCTCGCACCCCGACTTGACCCGGGCCATCTCCGGATTTGAGATGGCCCCCTCGGGCTTGGCATCCACAGTGTTCCCGTCATGCCCCCGGAATAGGGGGGGGGGGGGGCGCTTTCGCGCGCCGCCGCCTCGGCCTGCTTCTCTTAGAGTGACAGGCGGCTCCGACGGAAGTCGTTAGACCTCCAACGCCTTCGTCGCCGCCGTCCGGGAGAGCTCTGTACAGCCTCTCCCGAACCCTTTCCGCCGCCTCCTATTAGAGCATCACTTGCTCGCAGAAGGAGGCGGCGGCCGACCACGCGTCCGCACTTTGCACCATCGCTGCGATCAACACCGGCAGTGTGAGGACTGCCACCCCGAGGGCTGCCAGGAGAGTCTGTCTCGGCACCTCCCACGCCGGACACTTGACCAGCGTGTGCAGGCCTGAACGTCGGCTCCTTCCGAATCAGACACAAGTGATCACCGAAGCACTTACCAGAGATCACCTGCAACAGTCGGTACGAGGGGCCCCCGTGAGGCCTCCATGACGGGTCTTACCGCCGCTATAACGGCGTGCCCCGCGCTTGGTTTTTTTTTATAGTCGATAGGCTGGCGTTTGCCCAAGTCAGTCCTTCCACTCCACCACGGTATCCTGGCGGAGCTGGGCGTGGACGGCCTCGATTACTCGAAGCTCCGGGTCCAGTCCCCGCTCCCGCGCCTCCTTTTGCCACCAATATAGGCATACCGCGCTGCGGCGCTCCCCATGTATGTACATACACCTGTTACGGCTATTCAAGGCCTCCGCCCAGATCGGGTACGCCGCCGTAAAGGGCCATGGACCGCACGATCCCCGCGTAGAGCCTCCTGCGGGAGTCATCCGGCCCCCTCATGTTGGGCAACAGCCGCGCTAGAACGTTGGCCCCCTTACACCCTGGCTTCAGAAGACCCTAGACGGTGTGCGGTTTTAGTCAGTAAGAGTCCGACATAACCTGCCCCGATGGCCGCAGGATCCATAAGGATTTCCGCACGAAAAAAAATGCTATTTTTTATGTATGCTGATACACGCGACTCCGCCCGCGCGTCAAGGTTTAAGGTAGGTCATCATTTTTTGGTTATATCTCCAGTTCTACTTAGCCAATTACAACCAAACATAGGATAAATTTAAGTCTAAGCAAGTACTTTCTAATAAAAAAAACCTCATCAAAATACATTTAGTAGTTTTTACGTCCATCGCGATTATCGGCTTTTGATGGGGTCTTTTTAATAGGAAGGTATTGGTTAGACGAGTGGAGTGAAGAGTAGAGTTGAGAGTGGAGAGTGGAGAGTGAAGAAGTGAGTGGCGTGGAGAGTTGTTTTATTAAAATAGACTTGGTGGCGATACCGACCTCCACGCGGGCGAAGCCGCGGGCGGAAGCTAGTAAAAAATAAACTAGATGGCGCCAGAGGTTTTACTAGCTGAGAGCGACATTAATACGATTGTTATTATTATGCTAACTACCGCTTCATTGTTAATAGTAATCTGAGTTTAAGCAGCTATTAAATAAACTGAACTACCCACGTAGTTCATTTTATAAATTAAGTTCACCCTCTAAGATTGAAACATTAGGTTAAACTACAAAAATCATACTTGTATACACCTGGCTGCGAAGAGGTACGGCGAAGTGCGCAACGGCAACCATGATTTTTCAGAGTCCTTATTGTGTAGGTATTGCCGTGACGTGGATGATATTGTATTTAAAAACCATGTGAAGGATTTTTTTCCCCAAAAATCAATTAGCAATAATTGAATTAAACATATTAGCGGCCATATTTTGATAGGCAACCTAGTAAATATATGTTCTCCTAATCATAAATATGCGTAAAATTTGATTTTTACCGAATACTCGATGATGAACGTACTGATTCTGCAGTGGGATCTTAGTCTATAAGTAAATAAAATTTTATTATACTACACTATGTCTGTTCGCCGTTCACCTACAAAACAGTTGGAGCTTGAAATTCTTTAGAAGTCACCGAAAAAGAATCACCCTCATGACGCTTTCAAGTCTTTTTTCTGCAATATTTGTAAAACGTGAGAGTATAAAAAGTTTTTATTAGCTTTCTCATTTTAATTAGCAGGTGATAAAAGTCCACAAGACGAATAGCAAAAGTCGCGTTTGTTCACCTGGGTGAACCAAGTCCAAGGTGAACAAATGCGACATCATGTGTCCACTCATTTCACCTGGGTGATAAAGCGTAGGTGATATGATTCGCAGGTGAAATGAGGACACTAAAAAATCTACTTTGTTCACCCGGGTGATATCACCTAGGTGAACAAAGTGAAATAATATTATTTTAAATGTTTTCAGTCAACTACCTGCTGCACAGAACAAAGAATCAACCACTTAATAAACTTATTAGTCTAAGAGAAATTTTGCCAAAAAGGCTAGTATAAAATTCAAAAATATTTAGACGATAAACAAGCTTGGAAATGAATTGTTTACCTCACTATGCTACTCAAACATTATAAGTAAAGTAAGTAACAATGACTAAAAATAGACTAAAAGCCCAATGAGTTTTCTTTTCTTGATTTAAACTCCATTAAAACTGCTTCGTTAGTAAAATTTTCTCTTTTTTAAAATTTAATCCTACTACATAATCTGTACTGTATAAAGTCCTTTGCTACAGAAGTAATTAGGACGTAGGGCAGCTGCTATATTTAGAAAAAAGACAAGAAAAAGTTAAACAACTTACCTGTAGATTAGTCCATCCAGAGCCATGGCGTACATGATCCGTGGCATAGGAAACATTGATCCGAACATGGAGACTGTCAGGCCGGCCAATGCGCCTACTGCTACTATATATTTGCAAATCGGTGCGTCGACATGGGCGAACATCTGCACCACGGGAGAGTTCGTATCTATCTCGTTGTACGGAACTGTTGAAAAATAAAATCAGGTTAATCAGCTATTTATCGTGTGTATTTATCGCAGGTTTATAAGTGCCCGGTTAATGGCAATAGGCTCGCCACCTATTACATTGGGACCTAAACATAAACTGGCGAAATGTGGGTGCTAGCACCTCTGCCTACCCCTTCGGGGATATAGGCGTAAATTTATGTTATGTTATGTTATGTAATCAGCTATTTTAATTCCTTACTACACATAGATAAAATATAATGTGGACATAAAGACACTAATGAATTAGTAGTATGAGCTTTACCGTTATTTTTCTATTTTGATGGTTATTTTTTGGTTCACCAGGGTTTTAATTTAACCTGGAAAGGATTATATCCTTAAGAATTGCTAAAGATAAGTTTTAACCTTGTGACCAACAATGTCTATACTTAATTAGTGAATAAGTACAAGTAAGATTCTGTAAGTAAAGCAAATTGTAATAAGGTAATTTAACTACGTTTTACCTGGTATCCTAATGAGCAAAGATAAAATCTGTTATAAAAAGAAATCTTTATGATATAGGTACTTACTGCTTTTCGTTGTCTAGAGTTCGAACATTGGAGCCAATCCTACAAATGAAAAATATGTTGAAAAAATAATGAACTGAATGAAAAGAAACATAATATTTCACAAATAAGATGTACCTAACTTACCTCGAAGAATATAATATAATAGTATACAGATGATGACTATGCGTGAGTCTCGGAGTACTGGTCTCTTAATACGCCCAAGAAGCCTTCGGAAGAAACCTTGCCCTTCTAAAGAATCAGCTAATAGAGCTGCTTCCTCAGCTTCGGGTTCCTCTGGTATTGTCTCTAAGGTGAAATAACCATCCGTTGTATCTTCGAGAGTAAATACCAACAAATTGTGATTATCCATGTTGTCAGTTCATTTCACCATCTGTTTAAATTTTAATTTTGGTGTTCAAACGCACACTTCAAGCGCTCACTTTTAGTTAAGTGTCTCTCGATACTGTAAAATCACTAAATATGAGCTATTATCAACGTTAATCACAAAGGATACTAGTACTATTCGAGTAGGTATCTAATGTCATAATTGTAGAATGATCACGTTCGGATTGCGATTTCTTGATACCAGTTCGTTGTTCATGTGTTTAGCAGTTGTTTGTTATTTTGCACCATACTTTTCAATTGTGTAAGGATTAAATCGCACAATATAATTTTATCAATCACACTGAGTATAACTGAAACACTTTTGAACTTTTACTTGAACAATAATGGTATTGGCCATTAACACTGTAAACGGTCTTGTCAATATCACTGTGTCCTTTTATGTGTACCTATAGATTATAGTCACTTGCTTTTTGAAGAGAACGCACAATTTTTGCCTGGAGTATACCTGTAATGGCTAGTATGATAAAAATAAAATATAAATGAATTGGAACTAACACGATCATGGTTTACGAATTTACAAATATTTTTAAGAACATTACTACCTAATCGAAATTACTAATATAAATGAATTGGAACTAACACGATCATGGTTTACGAATTTACAAATATTTTTAAGAACATTACTACCTAATCGAAATCTATAATATAAAAATGAATCGCAAAATGTGTTGGTAAGCGCATAACTCACCAACGGCTCTACCGATTTCACTAATTCTTTTTTTGTTGTGTTTGTTATTATCGGGAGAAGGTTCTTACGAAAAAAAATAATAAAACAGTTGTACAGAAAATTTCAGAAAGTAACTTTTCTTTTTCTCATACAAACTTTTTCTATTATGTGAGAGAAGTTTATGTTTACGTTACGGGATTAGTATTTAGTAGTAGTAGGTAGTAGTAGGAATGGGAATGGGAATGAGAATAGGAATAGGAATGGGAATAGTAATGGGAATGGGAACGGGAACAGGAATGGGAACGGACTTGCACGCGGGTGGAAAATATGGCGGTACGAAGTTCGCCGAGACAGCTAGTCTTCTATAATATAAAAATGAATCGCAAAATGTGTTGGTAAGCGCATAACTCACCAACGGCTCTACCGATTTCACTAATTCTTTTTTTGTTGTGTTTGTTATTATCGGGAGAAGGTTCTTACGAAAAAAAATAATAAAACAGTTGTACAGAAAATTTCAGAAAGTAACTTTTCTTTTTCTCATACAAACTTTTTCTTTTATGTGAGAGAAGTTTATGTTTACGTTACGGGATTAGTATTTAGTAGTAGTAGGTAGTAGTAGGAATGGGAATGGGAATGAGAATAGGAATAGGAACGGGAATAGTAATGGGAATGGGAACGGGCACAGGAATGGGAACGGAATTGCACGCGGGTGGAAAATATGGCGGTACGAAGTTCGCCGAGACAGCTAGTTACTAATATTTGTGCTAACGCCCCCAGCCAAACTAAATTGCTTGTGTTAGGTTAGATTCGAATATATTATGTGTAAGATGATCGTGTTAATTCTCGTTAACAACCATAATAATTGTTTTAGTTTATCCTGTGGTGTACCCAACACGACTGGATAAATTAAAACAATAATTACGATTTTCAATTACTACACGATCCGACTACGAGACTATCACTTTCATCTGTATTCTTAAACATAAAATTTTAATAGATAATTCTGAGTAGGAGAATAATAAACCGTGTTATTTATCACAACTTATGACCACAAGCATTTTATTATTTAAAATTTAGCTCTCCAGCCGGCTGGCTTTTGACTGTTGGTACCTACTGTACAAGTTTGTATGTCTGTGAAATAATGACGGCTTACATATATCGATGTATGATATTATATTGTAGGTATGATAATAATATTTATGATTAAATTATACCGAGTGGTAAAGAAAAGCACTTGAGGACGAAGACAGGTTGTGATAAGCCAAAAATGTTGAGCGATTTTTTTATCAATTCGTTTATTATTTTTCATTGTCGTTATGAAAAAAATCTAGGTGTTAGAAAGGTCTTGGCGGGAACTGGTTAAGTAGAACCAGATATATGGCCAAAAAAACGATAATCTACACCCACGCAGGTGGAGCTGCGGGCATCAGCTAGTCAATTATATTTTTGTGTTAAGTATAACAAAACTTTGAATGTACGATTTGTTTGGTATTTAGATTTATTTTGTTATTGTTACGCGAGTTTGTAAAGCCGGGTCTGCAGCGCCAATTTTCTAACATACCATTTTAGCAAAACACATTATCAAAACATGTTAGTAAAACCGCCCGTCCGCTGCGCCTATTCTTGTTATTGTTAACCCACTTCAAAAAAGGATGAGGTTCTCAATTCGTACGCTATTTTTTATTATGTTATGTTACGCGATAGCGGCGCAAATTATGGATGGATTTTGAATTTTTTTTTAACTGTCAAAACGGGCCTTTTATTTTGTGACAACTATAGCGTCACCGTAAGCTCCAGTAGATTTTCAGACTACTCTTCACCGCATGAAGATCCTAAGCCTATAGAGACTGAGTACTATTATTCCTATCTTCAAAGGCAAAGCTGCACGGCCTCCTTGTCGATATAGGAGTGTGGCTGTTACCGCGGCATGAGGCTGTGACAAAGATTTTCATTTTAAGGTTAGGGGGATCAGATCGCGTAAATGCCAAAACGGACCTTAGGCTACAAAGTGCAAACTTTGGATGAAACTGGGTATCATGATGAGATGATGATAAAATTTATGATTATTATCGATTTCTTTTATGAAGCGCGTATGGGGCGACCGCTGCCAATACTACCTCGCCTGTAAATCGGGACACTTGTTGATTGATGGTGAGCTATAGCCACAAATTTGACAATCAAACGGCAGTCACGCCCGTAAAAGCTTGGAAAATCCAATCTACAAGGAAAAAAAGAGTCAAAGTAAATTTAGAATAAAGCTCGGAAGATGATGATCGATTTATTTTATGATGCGCGTAAGGGAGGACAGAGGCTAATCTAACCTCGTCTGAAAATTGGGACACCTGTTGATTGACGATGAGTTACTTACAGCCTCATATTTGACGGTCAGACGGCAGTCGTGCTCGTAAAAGACAAGAAAATACAATCCATAGGGAACAAGAAGTCCAAAGTTCACGTCACGAATAAAGCTCGGATGATTATGACCGATTTATTTTACAATGCGCATTTAGGGCGGCCGGGGTCAATCCAACCTCGCCTGAAACCGGCGCAGATTGATTGAAAATGCGCCCGTAAATGCCAAGAAGATTCTATTAACAAGGAAAAAGTAGTCTAAACTACACTTGGAATTACACTTGGATGATAATAATGATTTATTTCGGGAGGCGCGTATGGGGCGACCGGGGCCAATCCAACATCGCCTGAAAGCACACCTGTTGATTGACGCAAAGGTCCGCTTGAAATAACGCTCGGATGATGCCGATGATAATTTGTTTTATGGGGCAGCCGCGTATGATCTAACCTCACCTGAATACCGATACACCTGTTGCTTGAGTGTATGGCTCGGGCGCCATTTCAAGGATCAGACGCCAGTTGCTCCCGTAAAAGCCACAACAAAGCGATGCACACTGAAAAATGTAGTAGAGTTTCCCGACGTACGAGTTGCTTTTCCACTGTTATGGTCACAAAGATACTGATATGGTGGGTGTCGTATGTATTATAGTGCAAAGTCATCTCAAAGTATGTTTCAATTAAACTAGTATAACTATTTAATTATATCAAAGAAGTATTTTTAACTCAAAGTAGAATTGTTTTATTATCTCGAAGTATGTTTAATTACACTTTGTTGAGTTTACAGTACTTCGATACACTGTGTCTTACGGTATTTTGATTTTTCATTTAATTTAATTTTAATAAAAAACAACTTTTGGTCAATCTTCAATTTGTTATCCTGATATTTCACTTTTCACAATTTTTTTTTTCATTAGAAAACAGATGAATGATGTATACTGTAGTCGGATCTGAGACTATGATAATAAAATCATAATGTGCAATGAACGATATTTCAACAACTGTTCGCGCGCGTATTACTCATTTAGCGGGAGCAATGATAGTGACTGAAAGTTGACGGATACTCTCGCGAGAAGATAATACCCGGCACATGCGCTCTACCGACGACTTCTGCGAAAACGGGTGATTTTTTCTTTACCTATACCAATAATTTGACCTTAATAAGGGGACCATATAAAAAACACAGTACGATTAAGTATTATTACAAGTAAATGTAGCACGTTCACAAAACGTCCTTATTATATTTATCGGCATATATATAATTTCTACTCGTAGTTCATGTTTCTTTGTGATTCGGATAGGATTAAATGTAATGAATTAAGATAATTGGTTTGATTTTAATTTAAACAGAATTACATCCGAATAGAGTAGGTTAGTTTGTATCTTTCTCACTCGTCAATTAATTTTTGCAATCTATAGATAGTCGAATGGTCGAAACAGTAAGCTCTTTGTGTAAATTCGTAAGGTCTAAAATAATCATAAGTCCAGACAGACTGATGTTCTATTTTTTTAGAGGTGACCTATATATAGTACCTATATATGGTATAGGTACTACTTAAACCGTATAAATTTAAACTGAAAAGTCTACTCCAGGATGGGACTTGTAACTCGGGATCAATCCCATTCTATTGGGAACATTAACCATCTGAGCCACCTGGACATATTGTATTGTAATGAATAGCCAAAATTATCGTGAACACTAATTCTTAGGATGACATTGGAGCTATCTGATCTACCGAAAATTCTGCAGAACCTTATTATCCGAAAAATTCAAACGAAATTTAAAATATACCTATCTACGCGTTTCTATTAACGAGGATTTGCAACTAAATGTCAACCCGTTCCATTTTGCAATTGCCCCAATACTTTCACCGCTCTGACAAGTATTGTGGTAACGTACCTACTTCTCATAGGCAAAGATAATATTCTATAATCTATATCTATATAATCTATCTATATTATATCTATATAATATATACTAGCTGACCCACCCCGGCTTCACCCGTGGCGTATTTCGAACCCCGATGCACCCTTTTTAACTCACATAATATGCTCATAATTTATCAGTTTTCCTAAATGTATGGGAATCTACCGGAATTGTTCACATTTATGATTATTGCTCCGCTCCCTTGGGCAGCAGCGTGATGATATTCAGCCTATGATATTCACGGATAATGTGGCTTCCTATTGGTGAAAGAATTTTTAAAATCGGTTCAGTAGATTCTGAGATTATCCCTTACAATTTAACAAATATACAAACACACAAACTTTACTTCTTCATAATATAAGTATAGATCGATAATTGCTTGGCCCGATGACTGACTGACTGAAGAAAAGATTTTTTGAAATTCCACTTCTAAGGTGGCAAAACAAGCGATAACCAAGCGACCTTTGTATGAAAGTCCGTCATTTTCAAAATTAGACGCATGAAATTTCATAGACCTATTTCTGATTAGAAATGAAAGAACACGTACCTATATCAGCGTTTTTCAAAAGTTTCGCAAAATAATGTCAACCATTAAACTAAATAAATCTTAATATATATAAATCTCGTGTCACAATGTTTGTCCTCAATGGACTCCTAAACCACTTAACCGATTATAATAAAATTCGCACACCATGTGCAGTTCGATCCAACTTGAGAGATAGGATAGTTTTTGAAACGGAATCCGACATCCACGTGGGCGGAGCCGCGGGCAACAGCTAGTACTATATAAGCTTTTTATACTTTCATAAAATATTGGACTAAGAGCCCGTGAACCCCAGACTTTCGTTATTTTATAAAAGCTGAAAGTTTGTCAGCGCATGCTCCCAATACAGGTAAGAACGATGGCCCATTATGAAGTTCGGGTCATGGTGGCTTTGGCAGATAAATGGTACTAAGATGCCATGATGATGACGACACATACTGCCAGAAGATGGCAATACTGCTACAAGATTTTTCGTAGATAAGACAATATTATGCTGTAATAAGGTTTATGAAAAATATTCACCTTTTTCATGCTTAAAAATACTCTCGTGTCACTACAAATGATGAAGTGTTATAATATTCTTAATTTCAGTTAAAAATTTCAAAATTGTTAACAACAAATATTATTAATATCAAAATAAAATTGTAAACCTTTAAAAACAATTATTCTTAACCAGACCACGTGCGATGTAGTCGGACTCTTCAAAGTGTCGCAAAAAGTAAGTTCATAGTAAAACACGCACACACACGTTCACATCATTCTTTACTTTCATAACATACATACTTTGAGCTTTCCCAGAACAAGCCCAATTTAGTCTTTAGTACATTAATAAGCCCAATTAGCGATTTTCTCGGGAAACCATAAGTACGATAAGAATGTTTCACCTAGCGTGTTTATTTATTTATTTATTTATTTAGATACACAAACAGTCTCCATATACAACATTCTTTTGTGATAGGTACAGAATAAGTTACGGGTAGTTGAAGCCCTAAAAAGTCCAACAACAACGGTCTAGCTGCAATGCTTCGATATCGCCTAATGTTACCATGCATTGGGTTGTGAAGGTCAAATGACAGGCGCTTAACGGAAAATATCGAGATCCAGCCAAATCCACAGTTAAGACTGGTAAAGCGGACCCCACTCTGAGGTGAAAGCTTTTGATGTGACTGGGATTAACGCTAGATTGAAGAAGAAGGTATAGAATAAGTATATGTTTCAAAGACTTCACTATTTTTGTCAGCCTGAGTTGAGATTGTTGACTGCTGCTGTTGAGATTGAGACTGAGTTGAGTTGCTCTCGATTCAGCCTGGACAACCGGGCTTCAGCGAAACAACACTGCGGACCAAGCCAACGTCACCTGCTAGCCAGTACCTCCGCTGATTAACGATTAACGGACTAGGCTCAGGTGCACGCATTTCTCTCGAGTTGAGATTCAGATGGCAATTACTCCCACAAAACCAAAATAAGGCAAATCAAGGGACACATAGATGAACCAAGCATCATCATCATTAAAGAAAAAATATGATTATATATGGTTATTATATACCTACCTACCTACAAAAAAAAAGAAACCGGCTGCGTGAAAAACTAAAAAGATAAAAACAACCACTAGATGTCCGGTTGTCTAGAAACAACAAGTGAACAGTCGGGATCCATTATTCGACAGCCAATCCAATTTTGTAATGTTTCCCGACTGTCAAGTTGTTATGTTTCTAGACCACCGGACATCTAAATACCTACTTGTTTTTTATCTTTTTAGTTATCAACGCAGTCGAGTTTTTTGATTTTTTAAATTATATTTTTTTATTTTATACTCTTTAGTTATGAGTACCTAGCTAGCCTTTTTACACATTGGACTTTCTAATGTCTAAAAACCTAAGTATAATAATATATGTGAGAATGGTAGCTCGCAACTTTAAATTGATATAGATCTATATCAATTTAAAGTTGCGAGCAACCATTCTTAAATAGGTATAAGTATTTACAGGACGTTTAGGATCCTAAACGGTTAATCAAATCGAAAAATGTTGAGAGGAAACTAAAATGATTTTTAAATACCCATTTGATACCCCACTTGACATAGTTTTTTGACTTTCATTATATTCATTTTCACAATATGGCGTCCAGTTAGTAGCCATATTGAATTTTTACTAATGTCATGTCTTTAGTGACACTTGCCGGACTAAGAGGAATCGATTGACGTGTGAATCATAAAAATAGACCTAGGCGTTTGGTTTATACTTCAAAGGAACATACATACATAGGTTGAAAAACACATTATTTGTGTCGCGCAGTCAGGTAAAAAGAAGCCCATATTCAATTCAAGAGAATATTTTCAATGAATCTCAGAAATAACATATTACGTGGGTGATTTTATTTTGCCTTCAATTTGAAATGCATTTCAAGGTGAACTTCTTTATAAAATATTACAAGAATATTTTCCAGTTATATCGCTAATGAGGCAGAAACCTGTGCAATGATTTAACAATGCAAATTTTTAGGAATATTTGTAGGTAATATGATATCAAAACGCCTTTACACTTGTTACTTTAGGATGAACACAGGCTACGTCATCATTTTCTCAGTACGAATGGGGTAGACTCACGTACTCTTTACTTGCCTTTGCTTCATCACATTTTCTTTAATGTAGTAAAACTCATTGTTTAACATTAAAGGAATTACAATAGTTTGTTCCGTCCTTCAGCAATAAATGTTCTGAATACTCTACGTGATATTTACGGAAAGCTGTAACCTGGGAGTCTTCAAATCTGTAAATAAAAGGTTGCTTCTGGGCAAACGTACTTTATTGTCGATCACATCATCAGGTAGGTTATAAGCAAGCCTATCAACTATAAAAAGTAACGTTACCTTATTTTTAATTTGTTACCCCAGTGCAGGACTTCGCAAACTATGGGTCGCAACCATGTCACAACCTACTAATGATTTGATTTCGCGACCCACATGGCAGGTTTCGCGAAGCTAGTCACGATTACGATTTCAGTATCGTAGTGTGCGACATCTTGTAGGTACTACGACATTTCCTATTATAAAGTATTACAATTTTCTCTTCTCTAATAGGTACCTAATCAATCTTCTTAACATACAGATTTCTGATTAGTAATAGCACTTCTTAACTATTTACATTTAATCGATATCTATTCTTACCATCGTAAAAGGTATCTGATATATTATAATTTATTCAACTGCGACCTTTAAACTATATATATTTATGCAATATGTTTATATTGTCCACAATGTATTATGGAAACTGACAGAATTGACGCGTTAATAATGTCACAAATTTTTAATATACCTACATGTCGTGATAAAGGTCAATGGTCAATGAAAATCAAATTTCGTGAACTTAATATTCAGATTTATATTCTCAGCCCTGTATATATAAAGTAACAGACTGCGAGCTCTTGGGTGTTTCTTGTTCTTAATGTACCTACAGGAGTTTTAATGCTAATGAGGGTGAAATTAGTCCAAAAAAGATTCCTACTAAGAAGTTCGATACATGTGTATACTACACACTGAAATAGAACACACATACACACACACATACACAGACACACACACACAAAGCAGTTAGTACGGGAAAAATAACGAGCAACGAGGCATAGATTCCAAAAGAATCTCAGTTCATGACGTAACGATACCAACCTAGCTTACGAGTTAAAACCTACTCTAGTATATAATCAACGTAAGCCCACTACTGATCCCATCTTACACTGGAAGGGTGTAGAGAATACTAGTACCTAATGCGTGACCCACGTTTTCATACAGCCGATCCATTTTTGAACTTCTAAATTATAACGAAAGCATGGAATGTTTTCAGTGGGTGTCTATTTTACATTATTATCATCCTTGACATGAACTTACAAAGGTTGCTTTGTCACCTAAATGAATTTTATTGTGATTTAATAACTTCGAAATCAATGCCTCTTTTTACAAGCTTTATTTATTTCAATTTGCTCTGTTGTATGTTACTTTCTTAGTATGGGGCAAATCTTGGAAGAATTTTAAATTTGATGTTCTTGCGTATCTTCGATGACAACGCGATAAAATGGTACTAAGAAGCTGGTCTGACGGGGAGTCGGAACATGTCCGTTTTCAAGATGTAACAATTGAGTTTGGGTTAATTCGTTTTGTCGTGGTAAACACTCTGATGCAATTTTTTTTTCGATAAAGATAGTCTTACGTTTGACCTCAATCTCATCTGGTGGCAAGTAATGATGACATGCATTACATGATTATCTAGGGTCTGAAGATGGAAATGGTAAATGGTTATAGCGACTTCTAAACTAAAGAATGTAAACCTGTCATGTTTGGGCTCATTGGATTTGTTTAGTTATGCACTGGGGAGTTGGGGCACCTTGATACGATTTTTACTTAGACCCAATAAAAGATGACCTATTGACAGTAACATCCAATTTAAGAATTATAATCTATTTATAATTTATATTCAACTTACTTTTCAAAGTCAAATTAACAATTAGATCTATACATAATAATAAATCTGTAACTGATCGGCGTTTGTACATGGAAGATATACATGAGAAAATAAAAATATTAGAGGACTTTATGAATATAATTATTATAGACGCCAAAACAATGATTTTTAGAAAAAACACAAAAATGATATAACCGATGATGATGATATAACCAATTACAACCAAATATTATGATTTTTAGTTTTAGTTTACTTTTAAAAATACCAAACGGATTTTGATGCGGTTTTTTTTATTAGAAAGGTCTTGGTTAGACCCAAAATCTTACGCATCGACGTCCACGCGGGTGGAGCCGCGGGCAATAGCTAGTTTAATAATAAAAAGTATTAGAGTCCATTTACTAAAAATTGAATTTTGTATCAATGTGCGACACGTCTGTGGTAAATTGATACATGTACTGGGCACTTTGATGCAATGAAATATTTCCACAAATCAAATAAGTTTCAGTGGTTTTTATGCCATTTATTTATTAATTACTTTTTTTTATATTTTCTCGTAAATTTATGTGTAGTTTAACATTAAGCTAGCGCTAATTATTGATAATTTTATACCTATACCGCTTTTCTTATTGATAATACTCCTTTTAACACGTCAGATATCGCAGAAGCTATAGAAACTACATCAATGAAAGGTCTCTCTGTTTTGCGTTTGAATGTTCAAACCATATTCGTATATAAAAATATAAGTATATTTATTAAGTCATGCATATGCTACGTATCAATGTGCCCCGATAGCACTTGCATCAATGTGCCCCTGCCTAATACAATCGAAAGAAATATTTTATAAAATTAAAACAATTAATAATGATAAAAAAATAAGTCTTTCTATGTAATGTAATGACAGACATGTTCCTACCAAATATCTTAAAATATCACAGGTAAACCTAAATGTATTAAAAGAATCACATTCGAAAGTAAACTATGAAAATTTTGTTGCGAACGTCAAAAATAGGTTTAAATACGTGTCGAACGCAAATCGTTGTGGGAACATTGCTCCGTGCTAGTGAGCGTGTAGACTGTAGGGTGTATGATTCTGTGACCTTCCTATGTGTGGCGAACGGCTCTTCTAACGCGTTTTGTTTTCGACCTTTATTAACTGTATCTATGAGCCTGTATGAGCCCCATGTGTCAATCCATCCTTTCTCCCATATAAAGCTTGTTAAAAAGTATTTTCAAAATTAATAACTTATTAAATTTATTAAACCTGTAAGAAAAGAATTGCCGATAAAACTCACGGTTTTTCTTAATCGCCAGTAGTTACAATGAATGTTACAGATTGTACAGTGTTACAGATACATATCTTTGTAGTTGACTGTACCAGCCAGCGGCGTGGAAAATGTATAGTATCTAATTTAAACTGACACACTTTAAAGGACATCATGATGTATTCATATACATATAATATAATGTGTTCAAAACTGGTACTTATAAATTATTAAAAATGGTATTATTATTATGTCTCTACAGCTAATACAGTATTCACTTTATGGTTAAAATACTCGTATACACATAAAAAAGAGAAAAAAAAATGTTTTAGTAAATGAATTCCACGACTTTGTTAAATATTTTTCAACGGTAAAATTCGTCGAACAAATTAATGAGTTCGAATCTGTGACGGCAGAATTTTCACGGTAAAGCAGTAGACAAATTTATATTTATTATACTTAAGTATAATAAAACTGTAGAGAGGTAAATTCTGTACATTGAATATATTAACAAAATAACTATTAGTTACAACAATCTTCCCGATTCATGATCGATACTAATGCTAAAAAAATGCAATTAGTAAATTTTTGTTTGTCTGTTTGTCTACAGTATTAGACCAGTGCAGATAGACTTTGAGACAAAATAAATTTATAGTAGGATGAAACCTGTTGTAAAAGGAAGAGAATATAATAAAAATGATAGGAAAAATAAATTACGGGCGATCTGAGGTCGGGAAGTGGGGAGGGGGGTGAGTTTTAAGGGTAAAAACGGTTTATCTTGATTTCCGGCAAAACTACAAGTCCTATGGAAAAAAGTTAAATGACAAAGTTGTAGGTAATAAAGAGACCTACAACTTTTCATTTACACTTTTTTCACATAACCTCAAAATGTATGTGAAAAATTCAAATAATCAAGTTTTTGGTTTTTTATTTTTATCTTAAGCAAAACAAATTTGTTTTCCACGAAATTTGGTGAAAACTTAGCTTTTTATGTCCCACATACTATGTAATTTTTTTGATTTGAAATACTCTTTTTTTCAGCTTATTTTGACTAAATATCGAAAAACCACCCTAATTTTCAATCGAAAATTCTCACGTCAAAATATCACCTTTTTAAAAAAAGTCAAAGAGTTTTTTGTTCTTTGAAATCTCTTCTTTCTGATGATGTAAAAATATATATACATTGCTATGGTAAATGTTCTCAGAAAATGTAAAGAATAAAAACTCGAATTCGAAATTAATATTTTTGTATTTAGTCATTTCCTCGCTGAGGTGGCATGAGAAGTTACAAGTTGCACTATAACTTCATGGTTGCACTCGAGTGCAAAGATTTTTCACCTTGTGCACTTTTGATACCCTCGCTAAAGCTCAGGGTTCTATTTTGTGATTATTGTATTTAGTCATTTCCTCGCTGAGGTGGGATGAAAAGTTACGTGTTGCACTATAGCTTCATAGTTACACTCGAGTGCAAAGATTTTTCACCTTGCGCACTTTTGATTCCCTCGCTAAAGATCTGGGTTCAATTTTTAGAACCCTTCGCATGCTCAGTTTTGATGACCGAGCAAGCGAAGGGTTCTTAATTTGAATCACGAGCGCAGCGAGCGATTCACAAAATAGAACCCTGAGCTTTAGCGAGGGAATCAAAAGTGCACAAGGTGAAAAATCTTTGCACTCGAGTGCAACCATGAAGTTATAGTGCAACATGTAACTTTTCATCCCACCTCAGCGAGGAAATGACTAAATACAAAAATATTAATTTCGAAATCTAGTTTTTCTTCTTTGCATTTTCTGAGAACATTTACCATAGCAATGTATATATATTTTTACATTATCAGAAAGAAGAGATTTCAAAGAACAAAAAACTCTTTGATTTTTTTTAAAAAGCTGATATTTTGACGTGAGAATTTTCGATTGAAAATTAGGGTGGTTTTTCGATATTTAGTCAAAATAAGCTGAAAAAAAGAGTATTTCAAATCAAAAAAATTACAGTGTATGTGGGACATAAAAAGCTAAGTTTTCACCAAATTTCGTGGAAAACAAATTTGTTTTGCTTAAGATAAAAATAAAAAACCAAAAACTTGATTATTTGAATTTTTCACATACATTTTGAGGTTATGTGAAAAAAGTGTAAATGAAAAGTTTTAGGTCTCTTTATTACCTACAACTTTGTCATTTAACTTTTTTCCATAGGACTTGTAGTTTTGCCGGAAATCGAGATAAACCGTTTTTACCCTTAAAACTCACCCCCCTCCCCACTTCCCGACCTCAGATCGCCCGTAATTTATTTTTCCTATCATTTTTATTATATTCTCTTCCTTCTACAACAGGTTTCATCCTACTATAAATTTCTTTTACTTTTTACCATTTTCATAGCTATCGGCACTGGTCTATATGTGCACGCATGGATTAAAAACAACTGGAAGGATTTTAGTCAAACTTTATACTTTATACTTCCCACTTTAACTTTTGATTAAGGTTCGTACTCCTGGGCAAATTATATAGGCTAATTTTTGTACAAGCCGAGGACCGCGAGCCCGCGCGGCGGTCAAGTTAAAGGATATTGGACTGAGGTATCACCCTCACACGGTGGCATCAATTCCATCAAGAACCAAGCGGTTCGGTGCTTCTTTTATTTGCCACACCATAAAGACTTGGAATTCTTTACCAGCGCATGTGTTTCCTTCCTCCTATAGTCCCGGGGTCTTTAAGCGGGGCGTGAAAAAGCATTTGATGAGGCCGTCAAACTGAGGGCCGCCACTGTAGCACTACCGGTGTATGTGGTGGTGACCCCAGTCCTGAGACTTTGCCTTTAGCTTACCATCAGGCGAGGTAAAGTCATTTTGACGTGTCCGATATAAAAAAATATATTTTTTTTTAACTAGCTGAGGCCAGTGGCTCCACCAGCGCCAACGTCAATCATCGTTTTTGATCATGTCTTTGGTTCTACTTATCCAATTACCAATTACAACCAAACATAAATACATGTTAGGACAGTAAGTGAGATAGTAGGTAGCTTAAACGTCCGTTAGTTTTTTTATTAGAAAGCTCTTGGTTAGACTTTTCTAATAAAATAACTGCAGACACTGTCACACTCGTGCTGCCAACCCTGAAGGGTAGGGGGGGGGGGGTTGTAGCTGGGGAATGGGGGATGGGGGGAGGGGAGTTTGTGAGTTCTGGCCACCCTACTCACCGCCGGAAACACAACACGATGGTTATTATGGCCGCGGTGTTCGGTAGGGCGGAGGTTCTACCCCAGTCGGACTACTCAGTTTGGATGGGAGATACCGGGGTGCGCATTTTCTTACATTACTTTTCAACTCCTATCATCGGAGGTCCGAAAATATTATTTTCTCATACCATTTAAAATCATAATGATCATTCTTCATAAAAAATTAACAAATACCATTATTAAAATATAATAATCATTGACATTCATAATATATTATTAGGTACTTATTATACACCTTGTTGTTACTAATATTTGTTTTCATATATTTTGTATATTAATAGTTAAAACTCATAATCATTCCAATAAATAATTTTCAACAAACAACAAAAATCTACTAAAAATTTATAAGGAAATCGTTGGGCTATGAGTTAAAATATTTTCTTGGTATTGCCTTTATTAGTACAAAAATTATGATAATTGTCTGTTATACAGTAACAACTTTATTAATTAAAGCAATATGATCATTGAATGTTATGAAGAAAAAAGTTCTGAATAAAAAAAATATAATTTCAAACTATTCTTGCTAGTGACAATATTAATACAAAAAATATGATCAATAACGGTTATGAGCTCCGTTGGTAGTAGGTAATAAAAATGTATGAATAAAAAGAGTGATTATTATGAGCACAAATCGGTAGTAAGACAAGGAATAGGATATAGAATTTTATGTAAGCCAATATGGACCCGATATACCTACCGTCTTGTCCTACCTCCTCACAAAAGTTTAATCTTTTCAAAGACTTAAATCTTACACCTGTTTGATCACAATCGCTTGAGTTAGAACCAGAGATACCTATAGTTAAAAACGGGAAAACAGACTAGCTAGTCATAAATATAAAAAAAAAATCTGTTATGGATTATGTAGGGTTAAGGTTAAGAGAAAAAGAAAGAAAAAAAGAAGAAAATGCGAAAACTCATAAATGGTTTGCAGATATTTACTGTAAAACTGGATGTTTTCCTATTAAATAAAAATTAAAATAACAAAAGCAGACCATGAATCTTATGTGTGTTTGAGATTGTTGAAAACCTAGAGAGTTAGTTATTATAATGACACTAAACGTGTGTTGTTACGCTATGTTGAGGACGTTACAGATTTGTGAGAGACGTGAGAATACATTTTTCAGAGAAAAATATTAGGAGTGACTTATAAGTTACAACTTATAATATAACGAACGGTACAGTGTTGTCACGGATGGTAATGGCATAAAAAACTCTGATACGTCCAGACAACCGAACTGTAACTACACGCGTTCATACTAGCCAATATATATTATTTAAGTTGTTTTAGTTTAACACCGGTTCTTTCTATTAGGATAACCAATTGAAATCCACTGATTTCTTACGTTTCAAATATAACATGTGAGCTCGAACGATTATTGCGGTCTGGCTGATTTCCGACCGTATTTATTTTATTTCAAAATTCATTGATCACTAGACTTTTGAAGTACAGTCAGCACCAAAAGTCGATGAACAGAATCAACTTAACAAAACACCTGTTCACAATAAAAAGCCATAATTTATTGTCGCAACTAGGATACAAAATAGCCTGTACACCAGAAATTTACAAAAGTCGTTAAACACGCGTATTTCAAAAGTACCTGTGCACTAGTATTCCTAAGTCGCTGTACACCATCAATCCAAATGTCGCTGAACATCAAGATTTCAAAATTAGGTTAACAAAGTATCTTTAATGTTGCCGTGTGTTAATATACTTTTGTCGCTTATGTTGTTCAGCTACTTTTGGGACAATGCTTGCTTAACCGTAATAATGTATTTATTATGTATATATGTAAATATTATATTGCATTGTCCCAAAAGTAGCTGAACAACATAAGCGACAAAAGTATATTAACACACGGCAACATTAAAGATACTTTGTTAACCTAATTTTGAAATCTTGATGTTCAGCGACATTGGATTGATGGTGTACAGCGACTTAGGAATACTAGTGCACAGGTACTTTTGAAATACGCGTGTTTAACGACTTTTGTAAATTTCTGGTGTACAGGCTATTTTGTTTCCTAGTTGCGACAATAAATTATGGCATTTTATTGTGAACAGGTGTTTTGTTAAGTTGATTCTGTTCATCGACTTTTGGTGCTGACTGTACAGTGTGTTTTTTAAAGAATAATTAATTCATTACTTTTTCACTGCTTGCGATTTTATGAAAAATCTTTTGGTGGCCTGGACTCATTGAGGCTTACATTTGAAGAGATAGGAAAAATCTCTGGCCTCATCAAGATCTTTGATTCTCAAGCTAACCTGACGTGCTAGCTGGAGATGTCCAACGGACGAAACTTTAACGAAGGTAGCTGCGGTTGCATCCAAAGCTTGCACTTTAGGCTCCCGGGGGAAAGGTTGATATGAAAATTTATTTTAGTACAGGTCATTTTATACGGGAGGGTTTGTTTTTTGATATGTTTGTTACTATATACGATATCATATTTAAAAAAATGTATTCAACCACAAACGTAAGGGTAAGGTGGGTAATATAATTACGACAGTTTTAGAGTAGAAATTTATCTTCCTTTCAATTACTAGTAGACGTTGATTGATAAAGGGCTTAGCTCACTAGTTAGATTGATCGGTGCTTAGTTCATCATATTTCAATGTTCTTGGTCTTTAACGTTGTAATGAGAAGGGAAGTTCATAGAATGTCTAAATTATTATAAAAATAAGAAAATATAATACAATAAAAATTCGCTTCAAAGGTGATTTTTATATATTTTTGTGTCGTTAGATGGCGTTACAATCGGGTGATCAGATTCTTTAAAGACCAGGATGAATCCGGAATCCGAGCACCTAGTCCCTTATTCAAACGTAACAACTGTTACTGTACTTTTTTCCCAACAAGTTGAGCATGAATCAATTTACATGGTTTTCTAACGACTATACTTTTTTACGAATAATAATATAATTACTTACCTACTAAGAACAAAACCAGCCAAGTTGTTCCTGCTTCGAGCACTTTAAATAATTAACATTTACCTGTAAGTAGAGTCTCGAGGTCTGATTGATGTTAGCGGCTCATTTGGTCTGTCAGGTGTAAAATGAATGTTATGGAAACACTTACCGATCAGGGTTAACATCATAGCAGTGCTGACGTACGCTATGAGGATGATGATCAGACTACACACGATGGCAAGGGGAATCGATCTCTTGGGATTGTTAGCCTCTTCTCCAGTTGTCGCTATGATGTCGAAACCGATAAATGCGTAGAAACAGGTAGCAGCACCACTGAACACCTGGTGACAAAGAAAAGTAATAATAATAATAGAGTATTTGGACCTGACCCATGAGATTGTCGACATGATGTGGGATGTTGACTTATCTACTATTGTACCGATAGTCGTTTGCAGTGCCATCATCGCCAAGAACCTCCACCAACAGCTTAAGAGGCTCTCACTAGGCAGCTGGTTCAAAGGCTTGATGCAGAAGGCGGTTTTGCTAAGCATGGCATGCATGGTGAGGAAGTTCCTCTCCCTGGAGCCCTAACCACCGGTGGCTTGGTCCCTGTACCCGACGCCGGTGGAGTAATATTTTCAAATGTATGTTTTATATTTATATTTAAAAATATACCTAATTATACTAACGTATTAAAATATATAAAGAGAATAATAATAAAACTAAGTATTAATGCAGGTCCAATTTATATAATAATACTAGCGTACCCGCGCGCGGCTCCGCCCGCGTGAATGTTGGCTATCGCCACCAAGTCTTTTTTAAGCTGAGGGCTGCTGAGGGACTGCCCGTACTAACTTTCAATGTCTATTCCTTCGCAATCAGTGGTTGCAGCTAAACGTATTCATTTCATCTCAAGTTCTATCAAACCCTTCAAAGTACAGTGCCATGCATCTCGGCCAAAGCCCGTATTATCTACCATCATTATACTTTTTCATTGTCTTCTAGATTTTATGGGGATTAGATAGCTGCTCTGGCCAAAGTATGTGTGACTCGGAAGAGGCCCTTTGAAAAACCCTTTCATCATAGTTGCATTGCACTTTCACATTCGATGCACTATTTCAAATTAGTGAACATTATTTATATCCGAAAATCAGATTTTTTTATTATTAAATTCTTGCTACAGACATTGACATTTGACAACCTGATTTAACATTCAAGAAGTTCATGAAAGTAAAGAAAGAGGATATACTAATAAATACCGGTCAGCAGGGTTCCGTACAAAATTGGGTTCAGGGGGATTTCCGCACGACAAAAAAAGGGGGCGAACTTAACTTTGTTGCAGTGCTTCTTGTCTTGAATGACAGACATACATTTTTTTTTGGTGAAGTAAGTAAGTAAGTTTTCCCTGTACTTATGTTTTTTTCGTGCGCAAAAACCCCGTCAGGCTTCACCTCAACGGAGCCAACGGAGAGGTTGGTATATCGGAGTCCTACCAATGCCTGTGTGATCGAGGAATCTGGCGTGTCCTAGAAAGGATATCCCAGTAACCCCAACCGGTTCCGGCCACCAGCACTGGCGACCTCGACGTGTTATTAGGAATCTAAATCCCCCATCTCTATAAAAAAGCGCGCGTGGAAATATAAAACCCCGCCACCCTGGGTCTGAATCTGCTAGGGTGACGATTAGCTTCGACCGTCACCCTAGGCCCGCACTCATGGAGGACGGAGATGGTTCTGCGAACTACGCCGCCCGGTGCGCCTTCATCGGCACGGGGGAGTGCTAGATCTCTCCCGTAGCTTTTCCACTACCACACAAAAAGCGGTGGCGTTCCACATACTCTGTATGGTGACCATGGTCGGCACCAGGGACCTCACCATGAGGCTTACCCCACCGATGTCTGCTTCTAGGACATGGCGCCACTCTATCCACTCTGGAGACTCTACCAGTGTATGAAGAGGTGGTGTGCCCACGGATCAGCCCCGGCAATGGTTGCCACCATTTCCGGGGCCACCAGTTTCAAACGTCAGCACCCTGCCTACGCAATGCAGGAACTCACCAAAACTGCCATGCCCATCAGAAAGCCTTGGATAGCTCAGGGTCAAGGGTTAACTTAAACTTCGGCGTCTGTAGACCCAAGATGTAGTTCGACTTTAGTCGGTCAAGTCCGATATTACGTCCCTACTGGCCAGAGGCGGGGAGAGATTCGTGGGGATTTCCGCACGAAAAATAAGGTACGGCTTCCTAAAACTCTCCGATTGCGGTGCAGGTGACTCACTAACGTCACCGAAGGTAACTTAACAACCTCCGTCCTCCATGAGTGCAGGCCAGGAGATGGTAGGTCAAGCCACCTATTAGTCGATAGTGAGACCACAGTTTGGATATTACGCTTCGTTTAATGCCAAGCATTATCCGCAACATTCCTTTTATCTAATTCAACTTGATGCCTCTACGTGTTCTTAAGAAAGAGGTCTTGTCAGGCAGACAGACGGATAACGAAGAGATAAGGTTTTTTTTCCTAATCAGGCACAGAACCCTAAAAATTAATACATTCTATTTACTTTTGAGGAAAAAGAAGTAAAGGATATTACTCTATGAAAATTTAGACAAAGTCAATTTTAATTCCTGTTGCTATGACAACTATTATAGATGGCGATAAAAACGTTTGCAACATCTAATTTTCTTTTTATTACTTATTTTCCTGAATGAATCATATATTTTTAATTATGTTATATGCTATTCGAGGCGGAGACAAATTCAAAAAATCATAGATCATGAAAATCTGTTCAGCCGTTCTTGAGTTCTGGCAAAAGCACGTTTTTAGCCCTTTTTAGGGCTTTAGGGTTCGAATTTTAAAAAATCCTTTCTTAGTACACCTCTACGCATCAAAACACACATATTCTGCAAATTTCAAGTCTCTACGACCAGCGGTTTAGGCTGTGCGTTGTCTCTAGGTCAGTCAGGACTTTGAATTATATAGTATAAGATATATGAATCGCTTCAGCAATACGTTCATTATGCGTACAGCTAGGGAGTGGAATGCCCGGCCTGAGTCTGTGTTTCCAGAAAGCTGGGAGTTATGTCAGACCCGGGCCAACTACGGCTTCAACATGACCCTCTGCTTATCAATGGCCAAAGAGCTACTTTTAAGTATCACCAAATTTCGTGCTAGTATGTATGTAGGTACACAGATGATAGTAACGACCGATACTCAGTAAAACTTATTCGATTAAAATTAATCTATTGCTATTAAATATAACATCACTTACGCCACTCCATCCGTAAGGCAGGAATCCCTCATGCTGTGCCCAGTTGTCAGTGTCAACATAAAACAAGCCAGATCCCATAATGAAGACCCAAACGCTGAGGTTGATAGCGTTTAAGACGTTGTTGAAGAATAGTGACTTGCGAACTCCAGTAACAAGCACTAACATCATCAGTAGACAAATTCCACAAGCGAGGACATCCGGGGGTTTACCTGTTCACAAACAAAAGGACATAGTTATTATTTTTAATTTATTATCACACTGATGAAAGTAATGTTTTTAAAAAGGTTCAAAGTATGAATGTAGGGGCAGAGGTAGGCCTAAGGAAAGACGGATGGAATGCGTGAAGACGACATAGAAAGGAAGGGACTGACTGAGGAGATGACATCGGACAGCAATGTGTGGAGGTGAATGACATGATGCGTCAACCCCAAATACTCGACCTACTCAATAATAAGCGGTAATCGTGGCTTATGAACGGATATAGCAACTCAGAGATGTTATTTAGCGACACCTTTTTGACGTATGAAATTCTATACGGATGTCAACCCCGTTGGTCAATGGGGATTGGTTATATCGGACTAGGACTGACTAAAACCGCACGCAGTCTCTAGTGTTCAGATGGTGTAAGGTGACTCAAAAGGCATTTCCCTCGCACCCCGGCTGACCAAGAGCCATCTTGAGCTCCGCTAGTAGAGTTTACAGTCTACTTAACCAATTACAACCAAACATACGGTAAAAGTACTGAACAGGTTTTGATGCGGCTTTTTTATTAGCAAGGTCTTGGTTAGACTAAAAACCTTACGCATAATATATAATCGCAATCCGCTGATTAAAACCGGCGATATAGTAAAAAAACGCGAAAATCGAGGTTTTCGACTTATAAATCTTTGCTTTTGAAAATTGCAACCGATCTAAACGATGACCGTTGTCCAAAACACAGTCCATTCCTATAGATACTTACTTTCAATAATGAAAAGTACCTGTTTGTACTTAATAAGCTTGAAGAATAAGCCTGGTGACTTATGGGTGTAAAAACGGGCGTGGGTAAATGCATATGTGAATGATCATTTGTTAATAGTTTCAGTATTATTAAAAACACCCGAATTTTAATTCAAACTGGTTCAATTAACTACAACTGATGCAAAGTTTATTGAAACATGACAGACACATGAACATCTTGGAGTTTGTGAAGTATATATCAATAAAAGACACGTCATTCTTAATTTAAACCTATTCACAATTTAACTAGCTATTGCTTACGGCTTCGCCTGCGCGGCTTCCCATTGGAACCTATTTCAGTCGAAAATTAACCAAAATACACAAAGGCTAAGAGCCGACATATTGCGCCAAAGTGCAAGTTTTGAACGCAACCGGGATTGTTCAACGGGTAAAGAAGTAGATAGTAAGTAACGCTTGTTTCTTAACATCTACTTCTACGTGTGCACACGTTACGCGAGGCCCTTAATAAGTAACAAATATTATATTATAGTAATCTTAAACAGATTTTGCCACATAAGTAGTCAACAAAAAAACAGAACAATAGATTATTATCACGATAATCGGTATAAATCCTTTGTCTGTATCCAACTTCCAAATAGCCACCTTGAAGTCACACAAAATAGTTTCACTATTATAATAGGTACTTATGTCTCTTGTATTGATTCTACAGAATGACAATATAGAGATTAATAATTTATACTGTTTATTAAATTCACATCAAAGGATTCATTACAATATTCAGTCCAAATGTCACCTTCCAACGATATTCGACAGCAGTATTAGGTAATTGTAACCAGTATCCAAATATCTTTCTTGTGATTTTATAATTGCTATTAATTTATTGTATCTACATAAAAAATATGAACACGTTCTCATGTCTATGTACTTATATTGAATTGAAATCAGTTGATTTCTATCATAAGATTCTTTTCAGATACATACCGTATCTGAAAATAATAAATTCATTTGGCCGTGAGACAAAGCATAAACAAAGAAAACAATAGTTGTCAAACATTTTAGCCGACTTTTCTATTTGTAAAAATGGCGGGTAGGCGGGTATAACCTGGCTAAATACGGAAACTATGAATTCTACTTTCATTACATAAAATGACTGTTAATTTTTAGGTCTTTTATAAGGTCAATTATTATTATTATTTAAGTTTTAAATGTTAAATGTGATTAAAAAAGTACTTATAAAAAGTGTATTGGTGTCATATGACAACTAAAAGAGCCTTTTTTATGGTTTGTTTACTTATCATTTACACGGCCAAATAATAAGTATAATCACTGAACTGACTTAGAATCTGGTTCCAACAATGCTTAACTGGTGAGGTACTTTCGATGGATTAAAAGATCCACAGGACTGGCTATAACTAAAACGTTTTATTTTTTTAATGAGAAACGCGCTTCGCTACGTTTGCATATAACGGCTGCTCATTCAGGTGAGCAAGGAATAATTATGACAAAGCAGTTCATTTTAGCTTCACAATTGTTGGTTAATACGCAATCCTGTATATAATTTCCACTTACTTTATAATTACAATTTTCGAGAACATTAAAATCATTTTTTTAATGTTCGTAATCAGATAAAGTGTTGAACGAAAGCGGTTAATCTCCCGTTTTGTAAAATACCGTACGTTGTTATAAAAGGCACGTTATAAAAGAAAATAATACAGTATGCATCCAAAGCTTCCACTTTCAGACTTTGGCGTTTACGCTTTCTCTTTCTGAGGTTACTCTAAATCTCATCTAGGTTTTTGTGAGCATTGCCGTCTGACCCAACACTCACAACTTAAACTACCCACATTATTACAAAATGTGAACTAACAAAAGATTAGGTTCAATCCATCCCACAATGTTAAATTATTATTTAAACTCAGTTCCTTCGTAAGTCCATATTAAACAATGAAGGGGATTACGGACGAATTTCCGCTACAGCATAATGGGGTTTTATAGGATTGGTCAACAATGTTCTGGTAAGATAGCGAGAACTATTTTGCGGACTTTAATAGGGTATTGATACCATGAACCGCAATTATCTAGCTATCTGGCACGACGCGACGGCGCGTCATGTAGTCTAAACTCTACTAATCGAAATTCTAGGCTTAACGACTTTCACACACATAAGTGATAAAGTACATCATATAGTGTATATTCAATACTTATTTTATTAAAATAAATAAACATTAAATTAATTACAATACTTTATTACAATAACGTGTCATATAGTACTTACTTATTTAACACAATTTAAGATTTAATAATAAGAACTTTATCCAGTAATAAAGCGATATGGCATAGACATTTAGGCATAATAAGCGAGTTTCCCCCTAACACAATAGTAGACATAAGATGCTTCTTTCGGGTATCAGTATGGGTGTAATGTTTAATAGACCACGTATTGTCCTCTTCCTACATCTTGATGTGTTAATCGAATAAAAGAGATGGCATTATCTTATTGCTGTGAAACACAGTTTTATATGAATGTAGTTTTTTTTCATTTTCAATGTGAACAAAACGAGGTGTTGTTTCCAAAATGCATTTCAATTCTGAAGTTAGGCACATAATTCACAACCTCTAAATAAGAATTTATTATTGCGTTGAGGTTTCACATTCATTTACCTACAGCAATTCCTTGTGATAGCTTTATATTAAGATTTTTTTATAAATACTAAGTTGTAGTCAAGTATAATAACCACCTAATAATTTAAGTCATAAAAGTCCTGTATGTTCAAGGACAAGGTTGAAGCCAGTGACTATCTCTCAAGCTATCTGAATTCGTAATTCTCTCATTAAATTTGTCCATGCTAAGCCTAAGAAAAGAAGGGCTCACAGTTTAATATTCATTCTCTCGTGAATATCTTCTAAAAGCTCTCTCCAGTTTAAATAAGAACCAGGCCCTTAGAGCGGTAAACCTAGATTCTGTACGAATATAGGTGTAAGTACGTCTTATGTACCTTTTTCTATTTTCACAATCATGTTTATTTCCAAAATTAATAGTCAGAGGTGTTGACATGCACTGTTTGCTATGTTTTCTGTCCCACGTATTTGGGAGCGATTCACCTTCCTGACTCCAAGGTTACTTAAATAATAAAGACATCAATGAATCCAAGTTTAGATTGAGAACCAGAGTATACATAGTCTAACAGTAGCATTTTGATCGATTAATATTTAAGTACCTATTCGATTACATTTTCAATATAACTACTAAGTAGTAAGGGTTAGCTACCATTTCATACCTTCATTAAAAATTGATGTCTGTACTCTGTTTTACTAATCATGAAAGTGTCAGGTGGTGGTGGGCGGTAGGATAGAACCAGGATACATTTTACCGCAAATATTTACGTGTGGGTAGATACAAGTTTAACACGGTACAGGTTGCCGATCCTCTTTCAATACTAAAAATAAATCAATTGAATCGAATGTAATAGGCACGTCTAAGATTTTTTGGGCCTAAACCTGCCTAACTTGCAAGTTGTTAAATCTGCTGATTAAAGGATGAAGCTCTACGCAGGTTTTCTTCACGGATTTGGAGGGTCAGACTACGGCCGCACCCGCCAAAGTCATAATAAACCAGGAAACAAACGTAGGTACCAGCTTCATCCGGGATAAGTGCTTCGAATGAGCAAGAAAACATAATATATCAGCTCAGGGTGCGCATTTTCTTACATAACTTTTTAACTCCTATCATCGGATGTCCGAAAATATTTCTCATATCATTAAAATCATAATGATCATTCTTCATAAAAATTTAACAAAACCATATTAATATATATAATCATTGAAATTCATAATATATATCACTTATTATACAGTTGTTGTTGCTAATATTTTTGTTTTAATATATTTTTTATACTAATGGTTGAAACTCATAACCATTCCAATAAATAATTTTTATATTCATAAATGCGTTTTATTCTATTTATAATAAGTATGTATTTACAAAAAAAAAGTATATAAGTATGTTTATCAGCATTCTAGAACCCATAACACAAGCTAGTTAAACTATGCTTACTTTGGGTCTAGAGGGCGCTGTGTAGAATGTCGTAGAATATTTATTTATTATTTATTTATTATTATTCTAATATTCGTTTAAAACATTCCTTAATCATAAGTGTTTTTATCCATTTAATTACGCTCAATGCGCTTATTTTTAGAAGAAGGTTAAAAAAACACCAGGATTCCAACTTCTGTAGATTAGGTTATGTTAGACTACAGCAGCCGCATCCAAATATAATACAAAAAAAAAATCATACAAAAATCTACTTAAAATTTACAAGGCAATCGTTGGGCTATGAGTTAAAATATTTTCTTTGTATTGCCTTTATTAGTACAAAAATTATGATAAATTGTCGGTTACTTTATTAATTAAAGCAATATGATCATTGAATGTTATGAAGAAAAAAGTTCTGAATAAAAAAAATATAATATCAAACTATTCTTGCTAGTAACAATATTAATACAAAAAATATGATCAATAACGGTTATGAGCTCCGTTGGTAGTAATAAAAATGTATGAATAAAAAAAATATGAAACTTAAAATTATGACGAGTGATTCTTATAAGCACAAATCGGTAGTAAGACAAAGAATAGGATTTAGAATTTTATGTAAGCCAATATGGACCCATCAGCTCAACATAGAAGAACGAGCGCAGACGAGTGTATTCGTGATATAATATTGGTAACATAAACTAAGTTGACGAATGGCTAACGAACGATCGTTAAGTAGGTAGAACGGATACGTTAACGAGAACCAGGACCTGTAGATAAAGTGAAAAGCGAACATTGAAAAGGCCGAAATAAGTCTTTGATGGTACTTAATTGATGTGTGACCTGTTTAATTAACGACGCGGTGGTCTTCTAATTTGCACTAATTTTAGTCAGTCAAATCATTAAATTCGGATAAAAGAATACTAGTAATCCACTGGGTGGTCAAAATTCAACCGGCAACCATCAAAATTAAGTTAATTATTTTTGTTCTTTTTGATATTTCAATTATTAATTTTGTTTTCCATTCGTCACAGAAAATATACATATTCATCTGCAAGTTTTTTTCATGTATCATACCAGGGTAATAAACAAGAAAATAATGCTTATTTAATTAGTGAACATGTACATTGTTTGCTTATATCCTGTAGTCAGTGAGCTGTAACATTTCCTCTTTACACCAAAATCTACCGAATGTTATTTTCATTATGACCATCCAAAAAATGTTTATAAGAAATTACTTTCCGAGAAAAGCGCCTCTTGTTAGTACCTAGGGGAATGTGGGGGACATCGGATATTTAAGGCATAGACATCACTAGTACGGCGCGTGGGTGCGCGGCCCGCTAAAGCGGACCACGTAGATGAGTGGACAACAGGAACCTGGAACAGAGGTCCGTTTGGATTTAAAGTTTTAGTGTGTAAGTAATTATGTAACAGTTTTTCTTGGTTCTGTACCAGAAAGGTTCCAACCGGGCCCCATTACTAAGCCTCCGCTATCCGTCCATCCTTCTGTCTGTCAGCGGGCTGTATCTCTTGAACCGCAATAGGTAGAGAGTTGAAATTTTCACAGAATGTGTAGGTATTTCTATTGCCGCTATAGCATGAAAATTTAAAAAATAAAGTGTTATTTCTTGTACGGAGGAACGGCACCCTTCCTTGCGAGTCCAACTCGCACTTGACCGATTTTTCAATATTATATTAAGAATGTAGTTATATTCCTCAGGTCACGTGACCCCGGGGAGCTATAACACTAATTATTAAACTGCCGCAACCGGTAGGATAACAATTACCCATTATTTTGCCAGCACTGATTCTTTTCAAGAAACACTAAAGTACCGCTAGCGGTACCTACTACAGTAGTCACGGGTAACTTAAGAAAGGTGTTTTTAATGCGTCAAAAATAACTTCTCACCCGCTATTTTGACTCTATGGGTCAACTATCATGTCAAAAGTACGGTTTATGGTTCACCTTTAAATTAAGAACTAAAATTGTACTTTTAACATGAATTTTAACACAAAAAGTTAAAATGGATCGTGAGGAGTCATTTTTAGGGTTCCGTATCTCAAAAGGAAAAAACCGGCCAAGTGCGAGTCAGGCTCGCGCAAGGAGGGTTCCGTATTACAGTCGTATTTTTTCGACATTTTGCACGATAATTCAAAAACTATGACGTATAAAAATAAACAAAAAGCTGTTTCAGAATGCACAGGTGAAGCCCTTTCATATGATACTCCACTTGATATAGTTATCTTACTTAAAATAGGTACTAATTATTAGTTCATGACCACAATTTAATTTTTTTTGTGTAATGTAGCCACAAATTCACGGTTTTCAGATTTTCCCCCTAACCTACCTACCTGCCAAATTTCATGATTCTAGGTCTACGGGAAGTACCCTGTAGGTTTCTTGACAGACCGACAGACAGACAGACAACAAAGTGATCCTATAAGGGTTCCGTTTTAGGATTTGAGGTATGGAACCCTAAAAAGGTACCTTTATAGGATCACATCGTTGTCTGTCTGTCTGTCTGTCGTGTCGTGTCAAGAAATCCCGTTGAATTAAATCACTTTGGCATATCTACCTATCGGTATGCCTTATAGCAGACATAGGGGGAAAAATCTGAAAACCGTGAATTTGTGGTTAGATTGAAAAGTTGGGACTTGGAATTCAATACCTAACAAAAGTCTATGCTCGGCATTTACAATAAGTACCTATTATTTCACCAGGAACAGTGCCTTATTCTCTATGGTTTAGGAGTGTTGTACCCTGCATCATCAGGTTTGTGGAATTCAGACTTGAAGTGTTATCATGAAGCTGTTGCTTGATGCCTAAAATGCTGTTATGTTATTCTCTATGCTATGCTATGCTATGTTATTCTCTACACCACCTATAAGGTTGACTGGTAGAGAATGCCTGTTGCATATGTGCATGAAGTTTTTATAAATAAATAAAAATATAAGAAATTCTCGAATCCCCATGGTTTAAGAGTTCAGCACCTTGCAGCATCAAGATTGCGGAGTCGGGATCCGAAGTTCAATTATGTAGTCTATGCTTGGTACTTAAAATATTATTGCATTGCACCATCCGCAGTTTCTGAATCACTATAGTTTGTGAGCGCAGCTGTACCCTGCATTATCAGGTTTGAGGGGTTGGGACTTGAAATCTAACCATGAAGTCGTTGCTTGGTATCTATAATATTAATTCACAATGAACCCTTTCTGAATCTTGATAACCTAGGGCCTAGGCGGGTAATCTTTCAGTATCAGGATTAAGGAGTTGGATCCAGATTTTTTTATGGGACCAAGACGAAAACTCGGTTAAAAGCATATCAAAGTCTTGCACATTTTGTCTCTTCAATATTCGCCTTATACCTATTTTGTATGGAAAAATAAATTTCGCCATTTTGAATTTTTTCTCTATTCATCGAGTAGACCTCTAGGCTAGGTCCTTATCATCTTTTGCCAAAAAACCTCTCTTCTATCTTCTATTACCTATACTTTGTGAGATAGACGCTGTCGAAAATTGTATGGGCGCCATCTTGAATCTGCCATTTTGGTTATATTTTAGCTCACTGACAATTGGATGAGATTCCGAGTGGTTTTTATTTGAACACTCCCTACCTCTCTTCAATACCTTGGCCGTGCTCTTCACCCGTCTCCAAAATCTCCATATTTTTCCTCCGAATGAATTTTCGTCCTTTATATGAAAGCATCAGGGAAAAAAAATACAGCAGAGGTGAACCGAAACACAATTCATCCATCTTTAATACTTTCTGAGAGAGACATCCATGACATTTGTGTTGACGCCATCTTGAATCCGCCATTTTGGATTTATTTCCATCTCCCTGCCAATTGGATGAGGTTCCAAGTATTTTTTGTTTGAGCAGCCCTCACCTATGTCTAATACCTTGGCCGTGCTTCTCACCCATCTTCCAAACCCTCGATCATCATCTATCTACATATTTCTGACTAAGAGTTCTTCCACAAATACATTTACAAAGAAACTATGTATAAATCAAAGTCTTGCATAGTTCAAAACTTGTAGTCTATTCAATGTTCGCCATACATTTTCTATAGAAAAATAAATTCCACCATCTTGAATTTTTTTTCTATTCATCGAGTAGACCTTTGGATCCTGATCATCTTTTGCGAAGAAACTACTCTTCCATCTTTTATACTCTCCGAGATGGACACCGAGGAAATTTCTATGGCGGCCATTTTTTTTTCGCCATTTTGAATTTTTTTTCAGGTCACTGGCAATTGAATGACGTTTCGAGTGACATTTGCTCAAGCACCACCAACCTATCTTCAATACCTTAAGCGTGCTCTTCACCCGTCTCCGAAATCCTCCATCATCAGCTCTCTCCATATTTTTCCTCCGAATGAATTTCCATCCTCTATACGTAACCATCGGTGAAAAAAAAAATTTTCATACAAAATTTTTCAGGAGAGGTGACCAATGAGTGAGTGAATCAGCACGAGCAGCTATATATATACTAATAAATAAATAGATAACTATGCCATTTATTGAGATAAGCCACATTATAAATCTTGAAGTATATCATAGGTTAAACTTTGGAATCAAAATAATTGCGATCAATGCCATCAAATAGGAAATAGGAAAATTTATTTAAAAAAGAATATTTACGGATTCACCTCATACCTATGGGTCAAACCGGATAGGTATACGGAGTGACTAAGGACACTAATAATAATGTATTAATGTGTTTGTTTACAATTAGCGCAATTTTTGCAAACTAAAAATAATAAACTTTGCGTAGAACAATTAGGCAAACTTCATGAGCCCATTGAATGTATTAGAACTTACCATGGTTTTCAATTTTCGTTTATAGTCGCACGCGCTGAGATGTTAGGGTCACCAATTTTTTGTAATCGCACTGAACGAGCGTTCGCGAATATCGTTCGGTTGGTTAGGACCAAACAGCTATGTGTAAAGTGGTGGAATAGCCCTCACATTCCCCTACATATTTATAACAACGAATCGGTGATTTGTTTATAATATTAAAGATACTAAAGTTAAGCGGAATAAATTGGACATACATTTTGAAAATAAATTATAGGTACGTTGAATGTGATATATTATGGCATCTTAATATAGTACATAAATGGATAAACGAACCCTGATGTATCGAGAGGAGACACAGAAGTCCTACATGATGACAACCGATTTACACGTGAATGAGGCACGGCCAATGGACGTATGTAGTACTTGAGGAATCACTTGCTATCTGAAGAGGTAAATGGCCCTAGAAACTATGCCCAAAGAAAGCTCATAAACTCCTTTTGTCGGGCGTTTATCAATAATTAGGCAAATAAGTTTAGGTACTTCGAGAAAAGTGTAAATCTCGAGGCCATCACTGCTAAAAAGCAAGTGAAATTTTAAGAAGAGTGTAGTTTAAAAAAGCTCAATAACACTCGATAGCGGTAAGTTTGCTGGTACCTAAGTGGTATAAAAAGAATATTTTAATTTCTACTACCGTAAATAATCATTCGAACAGCGATGATGCGTGAAATTTTTTGAACAAACAGTAAAAAACTGCCATGAAAGGGTTGGGAACATGAGACAACCCTGGCCTATTAAATATACCTCAATGTTTGCACATTCGATCAAAGTTATAAGGAAGCTTTAAAAGTAATTAGTAAAACAAACAAGATTTGACTAACTGATCAGAGTCTTATGTAGTACGTAACAAAAAAACCTTCCGTTTTGTTGCTCCAAAACGCTTTTTTGTTACGTACTACATACATGACTCTGATCAGTTGCCTGTATAACAATCCGAAATGTATAAAACCCCTTTTTAACTTTTCGATCATGGCATGGACGTGAAGCTTGGGTCTTTCTATGGGTAATAGCTTCAACCCTCGTATGTAGGAGTTAATTTGTGAAGTAGGTAACCAAAATTTGGTAAAACCAAAACTTTAAAGTTAGTATAGAAGACTACACTAGATTGAATCTCGTTACAAGAAAAAATAGTTTACAATAATAATCAGTTAATCACAAGCGCCTCTTTTTCGAGCTTTTTCCGAACTTAGTTGCGGTTTCCTTTTATGTTTAACCACGCTAACTTAATCTGTTGGTTTTATTTCAAATTATAACGAAATTAAAGTGATAGAAGGCTAACCGCAAGTCAGAATTGTTACGTTTACTGAAAGGTAAGCCGTAAGCGCAAAATTTAACAAAATTCTTTTCAATATTGCTGTTGGTGGATAAAATTATTTAACAATATCGGTTTATAACTGATACTTAATGGCGAATTAAAATTATATATTTGCTGTTTCAGGTAATCATTAACCTAATTTATTGTATACAGTATTTTAGCAAATAATTTTTTAAAAGTTAATAAGCAGGAGCTACTTTTACGTCTTATAATTGAACTAGGTATAAGTCTTTAAATTGAAACATGCCCTTTGTGGCTCAAACCAACCTCATCAGCAAGGCGGCAGAACTGCTGATTGTCTAAAAAGTCTTCGATGCAGGCGTTCCTTTCGGGATTGGGACACTAAATGGCAGTATCTCCCATAGTCAAAACAAACCAACAAAAGGATGAACAGGAGAGCGGTTCAAATTGTCAGTTTTAAATACGACTAGGATGGCTGAACAAATGAAAAGGGATAATATATTATGTCGTTTGGAATTATGTTAAATGAAGTACAATTTGCAGTATTGTATCAAATATTCCTTGCATTTTAAAAGCATCGATGTATTTCCGGAGTCCGCTCTTGCTGGAGAAATAGATCTACATAAAAGTTCCTTTCTTGATATTGTGAATCAACATACATGTATGTATCCGATTTATCAATTGGAAGTGGACTCGAGCAAGGTTCAGGTTGTGTCTTATGTAAAATATTAGATACTACAATTTATAAGACGATATAAAATTAAGACAACATACTAGCTTTTCTTTTCGTACACAAGAAACACAGGTATGTAGGTACATAAATTGACATTGTTTATTATTTTTCTCGTCCGGAATAACAACAGGTCGACCGTGAAAAAGAAACGCGTCAGAAAATCGGGAAATATGATATCAACATCATAATAATCAGAATATACAACGCATTATGAGCGCAAATACGGATATGTTATTGGTCAAAAAGTCGACTAATTGAACAAACAACATTATTAGGTATAATATACGAGTTATAATTATCTACTATTAGGTCTAATATACGAGATTATATGAACTATACTGATATCTTATGATATCCATTGCAAAATTATAGTATTACCTTTACTTAGTTAACACAATCTGAGTGGCGTTTTAAAATTACCTGTTTGGCAAAGTAATGTCTATTACAAAATGTGTACGTACCAGTACGGAAGGAAAAAAGGTAAATATTGGGTAAAAATCAACGGACCGTGTTGGGCGTATACCGTGATATTGACATTGCATAAATTGCCGCATGGCAGTGCATCAAATACAATACTGGCCGTAGTGTTTTGAAAAAATGTATTTTTTTAATATGAATTTGTCCTGAAAGCAGAAAACCTGTGGATAGATCAATTCCTCAGTGCTGAATCCTGGAGATATTACGTTTTAATAAACGGGCTTATAAAAAAAATGCAAAACAAAACGTGAGAATGAGAATCAGACGAATGACTTTTACGATGAAGAAAAAACAGCGCTTCGTCGAGTAAGAGTGCTTCCTCGAGTAAGAGTTATTTAAATGTACTACCCCACCATTTTATATTCTTGCAACGAGAAAAAAGTAAAACGGTAAGTATTGTTTGGAAAACAGTTTTACTAAAAAGTTTCTTGCATTTCTAAGGGTTCTTTGTATTTTAGCTTGCTGCTTTTAACAGTTGGATATATAAAGGAGACTGTACAGAGTTTTCGAACTTTGAAACTAAAAAAACCCTCTAATGCAATTCCCTGAATAATTGTTGTTAGTGTTGTTTTGTGAATATAACAGTGCCGATTAAGGTGTTACAAAAATAAACTAAATCACAACGCTTAGGCTGTGGAATGGTCTCCCTGCTGTGGTTTTCCCTGGCGGCTACAATATGGGGTTCTTCAAGAAGGGCATTAGAAGGTTTTTACAGGGTCGGCAGCGCGAGTGTGACGCCCCTGGTGTTGCACGCGTCTATATAGGCCACGGTAACTGCTTCAGGTGGGCCGTGTGCTTGTTTGCCACCTATGTGGTATGAAATAAAACATTTCTGTCAACCGTTACTTAGTACTTTAATAACAACATAATTGATACCCAATTGATATTGTGTAACGACATGGAAGATATTTTACAGATCGTTCCACAGTAGATCTTTGTATTGTGTTCAATTTGATGAAGACTTTGTACTACGAGTATGTCGGCGGTATCCACTATATACCTACCTACCTAAGTTTGAACGCCCTTATTGGAAATCCTTGTGCCATGTCAGTCGTTAAACAATAAAATTGTTGGCGCCTTTGGCTTGTGACCGACTTCAACAGAAAAGTCCTAGTAGGCTCATGTTTCATCTTAAGAAATAAATTTGCAACTTTTCAGTATCATTTTGGTTTTTGAAGCTGGTGTATTTGTTTAATTAAAATTTTGTTTATTTAAGAATATTTTATCTAGGCCGTAAGATTAAACAGCTTTAGGTTAGTAATCTATGCTGTCAGGTTTATTATCCCTAAAACTGGTTTTTTTCTTTAAAATCTGAAAGTTAATACTAATAATGTTTTTTTAATAATACTCATCCTCAGAGCCTATTCCCAACTCAGTTTAATTATGAAGCGACCGTAGGTACTTCGATATTTTCCCAGGAGTGACTACCACCAGAGCTCCATAACCCATTCACATCCATCCACAACATAAATTCAGTTATACCATAGAAACTGCTTGAGCTGCTGCAGCAGCTGCTTTGTCTCAGTGTCTCAGTCTTAGTCAGCCGTTTCAGAGTATTTCTTGTATACAGTGCGATATTATTTACTATAGAATCCTAGTTCAATGTCAAGTCGCCGTCTGAGGGACTCGACAAGAGCGATCTGTTCGAGTTGGTATTGCTCTCAAGAGAAGTGAAGTGAACGGTAAAACAAAGAGAGGCCTATTATGAGTAGTTGAGTTTGAATCAATACGATTGTTAATGTTACTAAAGATGCTGTTATTAAGACATTATCTTTCTATGATCAACTGTGGATAGGTTTTATCAGAATTTTTATTTATTGAAACGTATATCAACAGGGCTGATAACTCTTATTTCTATATGTACACCAACTGCACTGAACGATTCAATGGGGTATGACGATCTTCGAAGTCAAACTAATCTCACTTGCTACCTGGTACACCATGTTGATTGATGAAAGTAGGCTTTCCACACGGACTTGGCAGGTCATTATGGTTGCTGTTCTCATAGAACTATATACTTAAGCCAAATAAAAGGAGCGGTAGAGTAAACAGACCAAAGGCGTCGAACTGAAGTCCTCGGATTCAACCGGCAACTTATGATTTACCACAATTGTATTTTATTTATTTACATTGCAGCAAATGGTCGCCGTAACCTCTGAAACTTGTGATAATGTTTGCACGTGTCTCCTTACAGAGGTCACAGGGGAGAAGAAGGATAAAGAGTCTCCCCTTCACTTACACGTGCCAATTTGTATTATAAATGACGTATTTATTAAATCACTAGCTTCCGCCCGCGGCTTCGCCCGCGTGGAAGTCGGTATCGCCATCAAGTCTATTTAATAAAACGACTCTCCACTCGACTAACCACTCCACTCCATACAAATTTCCACTCCACCCACTCGTCTAATCAAAACCTTTCTAATAAAACAAACCGCATCAAAATCCGTTCAGTACTTTTTACGTGTTTTTACTCGTGTCGTGTGATGTCGGCTACGAATAGCATCACCCCATCTCTTCCCGTGGGTGTCGTAAGAGGTGACTAAGGGTTTCCAAGCCAGAGGATGGGCAGCAGCATCCTCTGTGTACTTAACATCTTCTGCGATCGCCAACCCGCCTGCCAAGCGTGGCGATTATACGGCACATAGCCCCCAATGATCGACACAAATAAATCCCGGCCCCCAGTACCCGGCAGCACCGCTGTTCCTGACTCAGGTAGCGGTCATGGTTACGGCGGAGCAGGGGGTGCGAAGAATCCCCGGCGGAGGCATGGCTAGATCTTCTCGTCGCAAATTCCGCAGTGTCTCAAGACCAAAGTCTTTGACCAGTGTGTGTTGCCAGTGATGACGTATGGAACTGAGACGTGGTCGCTCACGATGGGCCTCATAAGAAGGCTCAAGGCCACCCAAAGGGCAATGGAGAGGGCTATGCTCGGAGTTTCCCTGCGTGATCGAATCAGAAATGATGAAATCCGCAGGAGAGCCAGGGTCACCGACATAGCTCTCCGAATTGTGAAACTCAAGTGGCAGTGGGCGGGGCACATCGCTCGCAGAGCCGACGGCCGATGGGGCAAAAAGGTTCTCGAGTGGCGACCACGAACCGGAAGACGTGGTGTGGGCAGGCCTCCGACAAGGTGGACCGACGACCTGGTAAAGGTCGCGGGAAACCGCTGGATGCGAGAGGCGCAGAACCGGTCGTCGTGGAGATCCTTGGGGGAGGCCTTTGTCCAGCAGTGGACGTCTTTCGGCTGATATGAATGAATGAATGAATGAATGATTTTTTTTTAAAAGTACTGGACGGATTTTGATGCGGTTTGTTTTATTAGAAAGGTCTTGCTTAGACTTAAAATTTGACGTATGTTTGATTGCATTTGGTTGAGTAGAACCGGTGATATGACCAAAAAACGATAACCTACCTAGAAACGACGTGCAGGTGGAGCCGCGGGTATCAGCTTGTATACAAAGTAGCCTATATGTTTCCCAGTAGTATAAACTATAATCGTACCAAGTTTGATCAAAATCCCTCTAGTAGTTTTTGATTCATGCGTGCACATACAGACAGGCAGACAGACAGACCAAAAAATTACTGATTGCATTTTTTGCATTAGTATCGATCACCAATCATCCCCCAATAGTTATTTTGTAAATATATTCATCAATGTACAGAATTGACCTCTCTACAGTTTTATTATAAGTATAGATATTTGCCTTATTGATATTGTTTACGATGAATCACACAAAGGCTCTCCGAAGTATATCGTTGAGAGCATGGTGGCGCGGAAACCTACCCGTACTTCTACGACAGCTCAGTGCGTGATGGCCGTCGCTCGCCACTATGAAACCGCAGGTGCATCTATGGGGTTCACACAACCTGCAGCCCAGGCGGAGGGCCACCGCCACCCGCAACGAATTGTCATCCAACAATGTGCCCAGGTGAGGTGAAGGCAGCGCGTGCAACCATGCTTCCGATTCCGGCTGTGACACTGCTCGGAGCCTGGCCAGATCGGCTCTCGAAGCACCCCCCAAAAACTGCTCCCTAAGCCTTCCAGCAATGCCCTCGTCCCAAGCGCGCTGGACATGGGGCACGACTGGACTCGACGCTGCCGAACTGCGGGCGAACCACACTGTCTCGGCGCCGAGCGCAAAGGGCACGGTCACTCTGCCACCATTATTATGGAGGATTACAGTGACGAGATCCGCTACCCCATGCGCCGACGCCAGGAAAGCCGGCACACCCACATCCTGCGCGCGTCGCACTCCGATACCTCCGTGACGAATGGGAAGAGTCGCCTGTGTCCACTGAGACTCGTTGAGAGATACATTAAGGATCGACTCAACAGTGGATCGAAGGCTATCGTCGAATGCTGCGACTTCCACTGGACATACCCAGGTAGGCGTAGTCCGCAAGAGATACGTTAGCTTAGGGAGGGCAAATCACATGCGCAGTAAGGCCATCGCCACATGCGCAGAAAGGTCTATGTACACATCCAATTACAATTAGCGTTTTATTCATGTTTAAAACTGGAATAATCTTAATATATATACAAATCTCGTGTCACAATGTTTGTCCTCAATGGACTCCTAAACCACTTAACCGATTATAATAAAATTCGCACACCATGTGCAGTTCGATCCAACTTGAGAGATAGGATAGTTTTTGAAACGGATTTCGACATCCACGCGGGCGGAGCCGCGGGCAACAGCTAGTCTTAATATATATAAATCTCGTGTCACAATGTTTGTCCTCAATGGACTCCTAAACCACTTAACCGATTATAATAAAATTCGCACACCATGTGCAGTTCGATCCAACTTGAGAGATAGGATAGTTTTTGAAACGGATTTCGACATCCACGTATAATATAAATTTCTTTTAACCAATAAATTGTGTATACTTAACTGCCCACATCATCATCTTCCGAGCTTTTGCCTAACTCAGTCGGGGTCGGTTTTTCATTCTAATTACGATGGGACGTACTTCGATATTATTGTGAAGCGCCTGCCATCTGACCTCCACAGCCAATTTGGCTGTTGGCAATTTATGACATGCGAATACACATACCTGTATATACATTAAATAGAAGGTACATGGGCCTTAGATCTTTGGGTCCTAACCTCACTTGAGAAAGTGTGCATCTTATCGATACACTCGTCAGGGTTGAGGCGGTAAAATATTCCTAAAGGACCAACGTCCTTAGGCTTCTTCAAATGTTTTGAGAGCGTCAATTACCTAAGTAGCTGGACAGCCATCCCAGAGATGTGATGTATGTGTTTATATTATTTGGGCGTTAACCAATTTATATTATTTTGGAGTCAAATGGAAGTCGCTCCCATAATAGCCGTATAGACTAACTTGTAAGCAGACATCAGGCTCCTAGAACTTCATCTTATCGTTTTCCTATATTGCGTATAGAGAAAAACGCTAAGATGACAAAGTAGGTACCTACCTATATATTTTGTAACTATACTTCTACGGTCCGTAACTAATATTCAGAAAATTAAAATAAAAGTTACCCAAGTTAAGGGCTGATCAGTAAAATAGTCCAACCATTGAGATGCAAATCGACTTCGTCAACAGAACGCGATCAACCCAGTTGAAATTGCCCTACATCGATTTACATACGAATGAGGAGTTTATTATGGCAGAGTGGTTTCAAATTGCGAATGTTAACCAGTGACTATCGTTTAGCGAAACGGTAGAGTGGGAATACTATATACATATAATGAGGCACATTTTTACAAGCTACGTGTGTAGTGTAGACACACCTCTATGGAATATCAATCTAATGTTAGATAATAGAGGTATCAATAGAAATTTCTGTCTGTTTGATGTTTTACGCCTGTGACTTCATGAAGACATCCTGTTTCGTTAGCTTATTCTTGACTCCGGTATAACTGGCTAATCAATTGACGATTACCATTTTCGTTTTCACGTTGCAACGAAACAGTTTAAAAAAAGGAAATATCCAATAATTTATACGACCTGGGAATTGACTGAATTATAACAACGCTCACAACTTGATAATAAATAATAAATACGATGAAATGTTGAAACAATTAGTAAGCTAACTTTTTCTTTAGTAACTTTCCGATATAGTTCGGCAAAAGTTAATACTAGACCCTTATAAGGGGAACACTCTGACAAAAAATATACCGTCAGCGTTTTAAGGTGAAATAGACGTTAAAACATTAATTGAAACAAAGTGATCGTTAGAAATCCATTTTTACCCATTTTATTTCTATTCACCCCGTTTTATCAATATGTAGTATACTCAAATGTCTTCTGCAAGTATACTTTTAAACCACTAAGGGCGAATTGTAATCGGAGTCGAATTCCTAGGAACAACGCGTTATATTCCTATCATTCAAGTATCTGGCACAGAACATAGAAGGTAATTGAGAATTACAATCCGCTACCAGAAATTCCTGGCTTTTTTTTAACCTGCAAGACTTCGGTACAATTTTTTGTATTTCAGTTGATTTATTTCTTGGTTCTACGGAGCCACACCATGACCTACAGGGCCTTATCAATGTCACCTGCAAATTGATACACCTGCTGACGTCAGGTGAGGCTCTGACGTAGGCTTTAGTTACAAGGTTGGTAGAGCAGACGACTGTTGCTCCTATAAAACCAAAGGAAGGAGAAGAATTAAGCGGCTTCAAGTGAATTAATACGATGGACACAACCGGCCACAACGCTAAAAAGAAGATTTGCATAGAATTATTTAATTATTATATTCCATACTATTTTATTATTTTAACAGTCATATATGTGATACCTAATATGTTGACATACGATGATCACTGCTCTGATCTCTTAAGTAGTAGCGTAATTATCGATATAAATGGGCTATCCAAAACAAATTAATTTATTTTTTAATTCCCACCAAAAAGCCTGAGATTAGTGCGTACAACCAATAACAAACAACTCTTCAGCTGTATAACAATAAATTACTTAGTATAAAATGTAATTATTAAACTTAAAAACACCAAATAAAATTAAAAAAATCCACTCTTTCGACATTATATCGATGCACGAGTAATTTTTATTGTTTCTAGAAGAACATGGCCACACAGAAAAGCAATTATAGGCGTCTGGAAAACCCAACCCATATTAGGTTAAACGTCGATCAATAGCCAGTTCACCATACGAAAGCGTGCACTCAGGTATTTAACTAACGTTCAAAGCGTTGCTATTAAGTTGGTTACTCAATTGCAATTGTTTACTATAATTATTTTTAAATGACACATAGGTTTAAAAAAAAGTCTACGGCAGAGTCGCAATTATTTAATTATTAGGATAGATAAAGGAGTAGCTGCTATCCTAATAGGTACGAGTATTTTGTAATCAACCGAAAAATCTTTTTCTTTTTTATTTAATGTTTCTGATAAAATTGTTTTCAGAACAAGAAAAATATCTACTGTCACGTTTTAGCACTACGAGTGAATGTGATAGGTCTTGGGTTTCAATTGTCAGGCTAATATGGATAATATATTTCTTGGATTTACCTGGGATTGACTATCAACACATAACAAAGAAAAATCCTTAGGACTATCAAGAAATTCTCAACATGGGTATAATGGATATGAATGAAATATCCGCTTGAAATATCTCTCTCATAAAATATAATGTGACTATTAAAAAATCTTGGGATAAAACATAGTACGTAATACTTCTGCTTACTCCTACGTGAAAATAGAAACACGAAAAGGTAGGTAAACATAATAAAGACATCTAATGGTACGCTTTTCAAGCGCTTAGCTACATTTGAATACCTTCATAACTAAATATTTTTTCATTAGAACGTTTCACATGGGGCTCTGCATACATCTTTCGTTTACGCAGACAGCCAAGCCGAGCTATGTAGGTATACGGTATTCACACTAGTCCGTTGGCTGTCTAAATGTACGGCTACTGTCGTAGGTGGGGATGCGATTTCACGCACACTGGCGCACTCCCTCACTATTTAAGGCTCGACGTTTGGTTTCACAGCCACGGTTCTTCCGGGCGTCCACCGGGATGGAAGCTCGTAAGAACACGTCCCTAAAGAAACATTAATGCCACTGAACTCTGCTAGAGGGTTGTAGTAAAAGTGAGATTAAACAATATTGAACATTGATGTTGATGTTTTATAAGTTTACTGTATAAGAGGGAAAATATTATGTTTTATTATAATATAGCTAAAAATCTTATAAATAACTAGCTGACCCGGCAAACGTTGTTTTGCATTTTAAGGGTGAACAACCCTTATCACTTAGGAGTATGAAAAATAGATGTTGGCCGATTCTCAGACCTACTCAATATGCTCACAAAATTTCATGAGAATCGGTCAAGCCGTTTCGGAGGAATACGGGAACGAAAACTGTGACACGAGAATTTTATATATAAGATAATACTAATAATCAAGATATTTTAGTAATATTTGGCAGTATCAAAAATAGCGGTTTTGAGAAAGTATAATAATAAAATTAGGTTCAGGAAGCCTTGAAATTTTCTAAGTTGTTGTCTATACATTATTTTCTCGTCTCTATTTCTGATAACGATTTTCCTAACGATGTCTGGCGCTCCTATTACCAGAACTTTGCAGAGTGCTAACATTGTTAGGCGATGTGAGCAGGAACATTATGTTTTCGTTTAACTACCCCACATAATACAATGCACCTCGTTTATCGAATGACGCCAGACTAGACTGACATGATTTTAATGCAAAGGTAATTAAAACTGATAAGGTTGGTTTATGTGATGAAATTGGGTTTATAAGTATGATAGGTTATAATTATCACGGAGAAATATTTTAATGGATTAAGAATGGAAAAAATATTAAATGTAGGTATTGCGGATTAATAGTTTCGATATTATAATTTTAGCAGTAATCAATTTATCTACTCGTTATGTAATAAATCTAGCCTTAAAGATTTAATATTTTAAGTTTAAATCCGATGTTCAAGTAAACAAAGTATACCTGTATTATGTTTAAATTAAGAAAAAATACAGATTTAGCAGATTGTGGCAAATTAATTCAAATTTATGGCAATTAACTTTAGTAGCAAAAAGGGAAAATTAGATTTTAAAATTTTTTATTGCAAGGATAACATATTCTTATTATTAATCTGTGTTTCCATTATTATTACGACTCTACGATTGGAGGGGTGGTACGCTTAAAATTAAATTCATCAAAACAGCTTCAACCAATTTGAACCGAGATTTATCACCAATTACCTTCTGCTTCACCAGGAATTACCCTCCTCTCACTTAGTATCGGTTTAATGTAGCACCTAGTATGTAAATTTATGCTGCATTCTATATATTGTTGCATAGTGTAGTTAGAAGCCTTATTTCCCGCCCTGTGTATATCCATGTTTTATCGCCTAAATTGCTTTCACCCTTCCTCTATGTCAATGGTAACACATGCATGACACTTTTAGTGTTGCTCGAGTAGATTTATATTTGACACCATCGAGCTGATCTGATGATGGACTAGAATATGTTGTGTATTAAATTTGTTCAATAGTTTTTTTGACTTTTTGAGGTACTCACTCCAGACCATACTACACACGTCTTTATCTCTCCGGGGTAAATTAAAGAAAACGAATTACAATATACCTCGTGTTCCATATAAAATAAAAAATAAAAGTTCCATAACTTTTTTAATAATCAACGTATATTTCTAAAATTTTCAGTAAACATTAAGTAGATAATAATCAACATTAAAATATAATTATTATTCAAAATGACCACCCTTGTTTTTAATAGAGGCTCTTAGACGATTTGGCCAGTCATCAATGACGGCACGAATCTTTTTCAGCGGAATACGCTTTGCTTTTCGGACAAGCGCTCGCTTCAGTGATTCCAAGTTTGGGTAGGACTTCCGGCAGGCCCTGAGCTTTAATTTAGTACATAAAAAATAATCCAGCTGGTTGAGGTCGGGTCTGAAGGAGGGCCATTCGTGTGGCGCGATGAAGGCCTTTTTTGAAGGGATATTTTCTCTTAACCAAGCTTGGGTGGTATTTGCCTTATGAGATGGCGCCGAGTCTTGCTGGAAAATCCAATCCTTGTTGTGAAATAAAGTATGAGACAGGGGTTTTACAACAGGCTCTAAAATATCACTTTGATAATCCTTGACTTTTACCTTGACGCCATGTTGGCAGAAATGGAGTGAAGTGCACCATAAAATAACCATAAGTACCCACCATACCATCACACTAGCCGGATGATGAGTACGCCAATCATTCCATGCTAAAGCTGGGACATCGTTGCTACTTTTGGCATACACTTTATTGTTTTGTCGGTTGAGCTTTGCTACGACAGCAAAGATTTTCTCATTGGTGAAGAGTATCCTCATCGCACCGTGTCTCCTAAGCAGTAATGGACAACGTTCGCACCACAATTTACGAAGGCGATCGTTTAAAAAGTTAACTTTCTTACGGTTATACGCCCTTACCTTAAGATCGTATTTCAGTATTCTGTTGACTGAAACGCGCGAAATATTAGTTTGCAGAGCGAGTTTCTTCGGAGTGCAACATGGATTTCGGGAAAGTTGCTCTCGGATGATTTTGACGTTCGGAGGAGGGCGTGGCCGACGACTCCTTTGGAAATCTTACAAAGAACTTATTTCCCTGTATCGTTTAATAGCGTAACACACGAAGTTACGGTTCACACCAAAAGTTTTCACCTACCAGAAAATCTCCATTGGTTTTCTCCCAACTTCAATAACAAAAGCATGGTCGCACGTAATTTTTTGATTCCCTCTATCACGACAAAATTAACAAAAATGAATTTGAAAATCAAAGAAATTAAAAGTTAACATTCCAAATTCAAAATTGGAAAAAGAAATAAATAGCATTCAGTAATATTTTATTTATTTTTTTAAGTACAAAGTTTGTCTCAAAACTTATGAACACACGAGGTAGCTTTTTTTTCCACTTAGGTGGCAGACAAGCACACGGCCCACTCGATGGGAAGCGGTCATCGTGGCCTATAATAACTCTATCGTACTCGTACTAAACCGGCAATTTATGCCGTCAGGAACTTAATTTCACTTAATGATTTTGGTTCGTTTTAATCAAAATAGCGAGCTTCATTATTATATCTATGGACGAATAGATAAACGAATGAATGAATCAAGAGAAATTTCTCTAATGTTCTTGGAATGAATAGATAGATGTTTGTTATTCAATGACACCAGAATGGTTGAAACGATCTGGATGATAATAATGACACAGAGATAGAATATACAGTCTGGCAAGCCCGGCTAAACCTACGGGCAATATCTAGTAAATCATATTTTAATCGAACACTTTGTATAGATTACGAGGCTTCGTATATTTTGTGTAATAATAATTACAGCGTAGGTATAATATCTTATAATGTGTGCAACGTTTTCTTTCTTCATTCAAACAAATAAAAAGGGCTACCTAATGTCAGAACTGACATAAATAAAGTGTACAGGTTGCAAATTTCTCGTCAACGTGGATGATCATATGTACGTTGGTATGCATAAAGGGTGGGGTGCAAAGAAGTGTGTGTAAAAACCGTGTTCAGAGAAAAATAAGCTTTCTGTCACAGTAATTCGCTATAAAGAGGCTACGCGCGGTACAGACAGACAGACTTTTATTATTTTAGACACGGATTGACGTGCGAGCTACTTTGCATTTTATTACATAGTTACGAGAGTTGCTATTTGCTTAAGTATATTCAAGGTTCAAGATTTTTCTATATATAGGATTATGTATTGTTATGAAACATACGGACTGCCTTGGTGATACGGCAGTAGTATGTGCAAATAATGTTTTTGAGATCCCAGCTTTGAATCCTATGTTGGGCAATATTATAATGTCATTGAATTAAGTAGGTACCTAATTGTCGAGAAATTCTCAATAACAGCTAAAAATCAGGAAAAAGTATCTATATAAAAGTAAGTATAAAAGTATCACTTGACGGCAAAAGGCTACGTGAAGGTAACTTATTGCCTTGCAGCAAAAACATAGATGTTGAAATCTGGATGTCAATAGACGTGTGCCTACCTCTTCTGGAATATCCGGAGAATTAAATATAAACTTATATTTGCAGATATATCTCTGACTTTCTTAAATACATTAATATCCTGCTGATTGTATCTACACCCACTACAACCGGGTATGTTCTGCACTGGATTCATATCCAGTGGGGAACGGCATCTGAAGACTTCATAGTGTTCAGATGCCGTTCACAATTAATTATATCAGTTGTTAGTGTGGTTACATCCGTCACCAAATGCTTCGAGGCCCAAGCCAACCTCAGTTGTAAGCATCCTCACCTCACTTGATTGACGGACGAGACTCTGATTTGACCTGGCTTTCCTTTTGGGGTTGGGAGGTCAGGTGGAAGTCACACTTATAAAAGCTAAAAGACACTCAAAAATATTGAACAGACTCCATCCAGACTTCAAAGTGCGAACTTGGATGCGACCAGTATTGACGATTGACGATCAAAATCAGATCTAAAGATTACGTATTTAACAGGTTTTTTTTCAGTCAGAAATGAATATAAATTGTTACAATCATAAATGTTAATTGGAATCTACAATCTGAATATATTAATTGTTTTATTCCGGTGTATGTAGGGTGACAGGGAGCCGTCTTGTCCATTAGCGCGCGAAGAACCAGCCCAACTCCCGTCCGCTACCCACTGTGCCCTCTGCTAGTCAGAGGGACACGTGGAAAGCCTCGGAGCAGCCCTCTAGAGGGCCACTTCCACCTCGGCTGGCATTTGCCACAGGCAGCAGCGTATTCTGTGGGAGGAGTGGGTGGCGCTGCTCGACGCCGTTGCTCGGGTGCACCTCGTGGAGGTTCCGGCCCGCACCCAATAACTGATACCTGATAGTATAATTAGGTATTTTTTCAATAAGTTCAAAAATAACATCCGAAATTATCCCCCTCATTAAAAATATGATTTTATTAGCATAAATAAACCTATAGTTATGTGTCCCTCCCTCCTATTTTCAGCAAACTCCGTGAATTGCAAAAATGTGAGACTAGTTCAAAAATTTTCATTTTTTTTTCAACTATTTTATAAAAAGCCAAAGACTTCAATTTTGAACTGCTTCCTGCACGATTATACAAATAGCAACACCAACAAGGTTTGAGGAATAAACAGATAATAACAATGTAACTTTTCTTCACTGATTTCAATAGTGAGATCAAAATGAATTGTAGGCCAGGTTTTGAAGTCATTGATATTAGTAATGATCCTGTTATGAATGTGCTTCGTGGGAGTTCCAACGCCAATTAAAAACGGTTTAAAAATACGGGGTGGGACGTTTATTTTTAACATAGATGCGAACAAGCAGATTGGGCTCAATTGATCGCAACACTCTATTATAAGTTCAAAACGTTTGTAACTTCAATAGTATTAGAGCCCACTGTTGAAAATATCAAAAGAGGTATCGACCTAATTATTTTCTCCCTTCCCCGGTGTCGCAAGCGTTTTTAAGTAAGGGTAACTTTTCAGCATGTCAGGGTAACTCGTTAGTTTATTTGCTATGTTTATTTGTAATGAGTATTGATTAAAATTCATTTTGTCGAAACAGTTTGCCGTATACTATTGCTCGTATCATTTTGTAAGTATCGTTTAGTGGCCTATGCAGAATAAATGATTTTTGACGTTTTTCACTGCAAGTATCGAAAACAAACCTCCAGCTCTCTATAAGTTTAAGTTATTTAGAGTACCTTTTAAGGTATTCTGTCCGTTCAGATTACCATGAGATAGCAGACGTCTTCTCTTTAGCGTGGGTATATCAACCTGCTACTAACTCATGGTATGAAATATAAGGCCGTTCAATTCTCGGCTAATATTGACCTACTGTAAGAGTTTAGATAAGGTAAGCCGGCTAAATGAGTTTATTACTGTGTATGATTCTCAGATCGCGCAAAAAGGTAATGGGAAACCCATTACCTTTTTGCTGTTATCTATATTACAAAAGAAAGTCGTTTTAGTTACACCATTTATAGCTCAAGAACGGCTGAACCGATTTAACTGAAAATTGGTGGGATAGGGTAGGAAGTAGGAGACGGACATAGGATACTTTATAAGACAGTAGCATGTCAAGTTCGGTGGATACCATGTTTGTTACAATCTTTGGTTAGTTCATAGTGGCACTCGTAGGGGTACATTGTTTTGTAAGATTAAATTGGATACATATCTTTGTAGTTGACTGTACCATAGATGTATTATATGATATAGATAGTACAGATTTAAACATTGGGCACTGGTTTATTATCATCGACGTTAAATAAATATAAATTGCCACAAATGATTGTCGAACCATTCCACTGGGGATCTTCAATGTGTATGCCACTCACATCTGGAGTGAGGCCATCGAGAAACACGGAGAGGCACTTGCCGTCTCCCTCGACATTTCGAAGGCCTTTGACAGAGTCTAGCACGAAAGCCTAAGGCCATTTCCAACAGTTCCATCGTACGGCCTGCCTGCTGGCTTGTGTCTTTGGGTTGCCGACTTCCTGAAAAAACCGGTCAATCCGAGTGGTCATTGACGGCTGCTCATCTGACCAACTGTAAATAAACGCAGGGGTCCCTCAGGGGTCGGTTCTCTCTGCCACGCTTTTCCTGCTGCACATTAACGATCTGCTCAAGCCCGGTATTTTTTTGGTCCATACATTGTGGCAAAGGCTCAAGTAGCTGCCAAAAAGCTGGGTATTCTTTCGAAGGTGTGGCAATATTTCACACCGGAACAGCTACTCAACTTTTACAAAGCGCAAGTTCGATCGTGTATGGAGTATTGCTCGCACCTCTGTGACGGCTCAGCAAAATACCAACTCGAAGCACTTGATACAATTGAGAGAAGGGCCAAGAGGCTCATCAATTGCGATGCGCTGATTGAGACTAAGCTTCAGAGCTTGGAACATCGGCGTAGAATCGCTAGCCTCTCTGTTTTTTATCGGTTGCACTTCGGGGAATGTGCCCTGCAGTTACATGACCTAATTCCTCCAAACCCCTTTCATCACTGAACGACCAGACGTACGGCAACGCGCCACCGGTACATGGTGGATATCCCACTCATACGCCCAAAACGTTTTGGCAGTACGTTCATCGTGCGTACTGCTAAAGAGTGGAATGCCCTGTCTGAGTCTGTATTTCCGGAAAGCTACAACCTGGGAGTCTTCAAGTCTAGAGTGAATTGGTTACTTCTAGGCAAGCGTGCTCCGCCGTCGACCACAATCATCACTTACCAACAGGTGAGATTGCCTATTACATGGCCTATTACCAATAAAAAACATGATCTACGACAAGCAATTATGAGTAACTCTTAAGATTATGATCGGTCCGTTCAGATCAAAACCCTGAGAGCTACTGCCGTACATTTGAGTCGAACGAAAATGTTGCTATTGTCAAAGTAATTGCGTGGGTATCAACTACTGAGCAAATTTTGCGTAGGTATATCAAATTGTAACGAAAGGGGGTGTTTTAATTATAGCACCTTTTCCCTCATATTACTCATACAGATATTATATATACAGGTGTTATAATTATAGCACCTCCTCTCTGTGTGAGTTCTCTGGTATCAACACTGTGTAGATACATCAATATTTCATGTCTACATGTCGTTTACATTATTCTCGGTTTTATCAGGTTTCATTTGGTATTTTGGCTTGCATGTATTTTACTGTTGTTAGAAGAACTCAGGTATGAACATAGGGTATGAACATTATCTGTCACATAAAAACTTTAATTGAAATTTATTCGAATCACTTGTCATTGTCTGTGCTCATTCTTGATGGATATTATAATCGAACACTGTGGGGCGCTGTGTGGTGATAAAATAATTAAAACATTATAAAAATGTGTGATTGAAAATTCTACCTATTTATGGTAGTAGGTAATAATGAACTGGGAACTGGAAAAATGGACAATAATGTTTTCAGCTGGGAACAATGGACTATAATTTAATACTATGCCGTAAACTATTTCCAATATTGAAGTCCAATATTTCACACTGACTGATATTTCCATACCTTTATTGAAAATGTTTGTATAGTGACGACCTTTTTGTGCAACAGGGTTCGGGAAAATAGATAATATTCTGATTTTGGTTTAATTTAATGATTTTAGTACTAATAATGCAAGTAACTCTTCTAATCAATACATTATATAAAACTCAAAGTCCTGACTGACTGATTGACCTAGAGACAACGCACAGCCTAAACCGCTGGTCGTAGAGACTTGAAATTTGATGGGTGTGTTCGTTTTGATGCGTAGAGGTGTACTAAGAAAGGATTTTTTAAAATTCAAACCCTAAAGCCCTAAAAAGGGTCCAAAAAGGTACTTTTGTCAGAACTCAAGAACGGCTGAACGGATTTTCATGATCTATGATTTATTGGATTTGTCTTCGCCGCGAATAGCATAAAAGAAAATTAAAAAGATATGATTAATTCAGGAAATAAAGAAATAATACGAAAATTCGATGTTCGCAGACGTTTTTATCGCCATCTATAATTGTTGTCATGGCAACAGGAACTAAAAGTGACTCAGTCTAAATTTTAATCCTTTGTTTCTTTTTGCTCAAAGGCAAAGAGGATATATTTATTTTCAGAGTTCTGTGCCTCGATAGGAAAAAACGAAACCCTTATTAGACCTCTTTCTTAGAAAAATGTAGAGGTATCAAGTTGAATTAGATCAAAGGAATGTTTCAAAATGATCAATGGCTTGGCATTACACGAAGCATAATATCCAGACTGTGGTCTCACTATCGACTAATAGGTGGCCTGACTTACCATCCCCAGGCCTGCGCTCATAGAGGACGGAGGTAGTTGAGTGACCTTCGGCCACGTGAGTGAGTCACCTGCATTGCATCTTATTTTTCGTGCGGATATCCCCATGGATCTCTCTCCTCACAAGGCCAGTAGGGAAGTAATATTGAACTTGACCGACTAAAATCGCACTCCATTTTGGGTCTTCAGGGCTTAAGGTGGCCCATGACCCTGAGCTATCCGAGGCTTACTGATGGGCATGGCTGTTTTGGTGAGTTCCTGCATTGTGTAGACAGGGAGCTGACGCCCGAATGCTACCGTTGCTGGGGCTGCTCCGTAGACACTTCGCCGCTTCACACACTGGCAGAGTGTCCACAGTGGATAGAGTGCCGCCATGTCCTTGAAGCAGATGTTGGTCTGGTAAGTCTCATGCTGCGGGCTTTCCACATACTCTCTATGTAATGCTGACCATAGTCACCATAGAGAGTATGTGGAAAAGGCCCAGGGTGGCTGGGTGGTTCCCTTTCTGCTAGAATCCAGATATTTTGCAGAAAGTAAAATCTTATAGCATAGTAAAGGTAAAAGTCCGGAAAGCGTAAATAATAACCACATTACCAAAAAAAATCTCTATGTCTGTCAGTCAAGACAAGAAGCGCTGCAGCAAAGTTAAGTTCGCCCCTCAACCCCGTGTACCCAGCGAGCACGAGCCAAATTCGCACATGACCGTTGTACACAGTTATAAACTCTTTCTTTAGTTTCATGAACTTTTTGAATGTTAAATCAGGTTGTCAGATGTCAATGTCTGTGGCAGGATTTTAATCCGTTTTTAATCCTAATAGAATCAGAGTTTTGGAAATAAATAATGTTTAACTAATTTGAAATAGTCTATCGAATGTAAAAGTGCAATGCAACTATGGTGAAAAGGTTTATCAAAGGGCTTCTTCTGAGTCACACATACTTTGGCCAGAGCAGCTATCTAATCCGGATAAAATCTAGAAGACAATGAAAAAGGACAGTGATGGTAAATATACTGGCTTTGGCCGTGATACCTACACGGCACTGTACTTTGAAGGGTTTGATAGGATTCGAGATGAAATAAATACGTTTAGCTGCAACCACTGTTTGCCAAGAAATACACATTGGAAGTTAGTACGGACAGTCCCTCAGCTTAAAAAAGACTTGATGGCGATAGCCAACATTCACGCGGGCGGAGCCGCGCGCGGGTAAGCTAGTATTATTATAAAGCACCACAAGGTATGCTAGATTTCCAATCTATTTTTTTGGGCCTATCCGCCTCTTAGTCTGTAGACCGGTGTTCAGCCATAACACAAGTCAATTTTTGTCTATACCTAAGTTCCGCGTTCTGTCCAAAATAAATATACCTAGTCTTTGATGTAAACTGCTGTTCTATTTAACTTCTGGTTCAAACACATCACGAAGTTCGATGACATTCCAAACAAGTCCACTGCTTTTATTTTATGGATGTTCAAGCTATTTAGAGTACCTCATGGATTGTAATCTGTCCGTCCGTGATCCAAAATTCAAGAGCTATAACTGCCGTGCCGTACAATATAGCTAGATGAAGGGGCTTCTATAATATGTCACCTGTCTTGCGTGGATATTTAATATCATAAAGATATTATGCTAACAATAGTCTATAAATAAATTGTGGAGGAGTGGGGTGTGATTTACCTTCAACACAAAGGATTCTCCGAACAGGCAAGGTGATCACGCCTAGCGGGCGGAGGCCGAACTATTGAGTCGGTACCTAGTGACGTATTAGTATAGAATTGTTCAACTTGCTATCGCTAGATGGCGCTAGGTGTATAGCACCAATAAAAGTTTGCGTTGCCTGGTTAAAAAATTGGAATTAATGAATAAAATAATTTTGTCTACACTCTCTTAGCCTAAAACGTCATTCGTTTGTTCAAAATATTATTATAACAATCACACCATACATCATTAATTTCAATGGAATTTTTTATACTAAGTATTCTTAAAATCATCACGTTACTAAAATCTAACTAAAGAAAAATAATGTCTGTGGTGTATTTAGAAACACATACACGCGCCATATTAAATAACATGGTGGATAAACAATTATTAGTAGTTCCTAAGACAGTAATCGGTTCGTTCAGATCACTGTCCTGAGAGCTACTGCCGGACGATACGGTTCCATAGAATACGTGGGTTTTAATGACAATGTGTCGCCTCATTTGCGGGGGCATCAATATTGTATGGGAATATGAATAATTTTCTCTCTATCGCACATCCCATTCATTTAAGTCAAAGGTTGAGTCTGGCTTGAGTACTGTAATATCTAAAATGTATAACTGACAGTTTAAGCACCAAGTGTGAGCGCTGGATTCCGAGGTGGCAATTATTATATTTTACTGATAACTATAACCTGAACTTATCTCTTTTCATTTCTCAATATTATCATAAAAGATGATTGAACTACTCGTAGCTTAAAAGCGCGTAGCTGGAAAGTGCGTAGCTTTTTAGCGCGTAGCGGCAATTTGCTACGATCTTAGCTACAACGTAGTACTATTTTATATATTAGTTTATATTATTCGGACTGTAAAACTGCTCTAAACTTTAGCTGCTAAGGGATACCCTTTATAAAAAAATGTAAATCAATACAATTTTTTGTATAGCGAAATAGTATAAAAATCGTAGTAACAGCAAGAAAAATATCATCAAAGGAATCACATTACATTTCCAACCCAAAATTCACTCACACATGGTTAGCCGCCGCAATTTATGTGACACAGTCTCGTGTATAGCGCGTTCTTTCCATAGGTTTTATAAGTTGACGAATCTAGCTGATCCACCTATAATATTCACGTTGCCGCTATCTTAATTGATGTTGAAAATATGATGAAAAGCCCGGCAGGGAAAGTTATTTTACGAAAATGTCAAAATATTACTTACCATATATCGTTCCGATATTTTCAGCCAGTTTCTTGCTGATGGCTCCATCGAACAGAGAATCGAAGCAGGCACTAAGGGCTCGGGCGCAGGCGCTGGTACCGATCTAAACAAAAAAAAACATAAAACATTGAAAATTGCAAATTTATTGATCAGACTTTCTCTAAATTTTTTATACAATTTTCGGGTCGCTTAGTTCAAGATTCGTTTTTGAGCAAAGTAATTTATATTTTGGACTTTTTTGACTTTTTTAAATGATTTAAATATTGATCAACATAAATAATGTATCCTTTTCGCTTAGATTTTTAATTTTGAAATCGGATCAATCATCAACTACTTTCTCAATCTAGACGTTAAGTCTTGATGTATTTTATACAGATTGTAATAATAGTACTGGTATCTCTGTCTACTATCGTACCCTTTTTCCTAATATCTCTTTTATCTTACTATTTCCAGAGGGGGACAATAAGGGAATGAGTATTAGTATTATTTACCAACAAATGGGCTGGATGTTTTATAATAGAATTTTGCAGATTGTTTCATAATTTGAAAGTGTGAGACGTGAAAGTGTTACTAACTTGCATTGTTTCAAGTATTTTCCCAGTAACCATTTGGTTCAAAGTTTAGTTGAAATTATCTCACACTTATCAAATCTCTTATGGGTCGTTCTAAAACGTTTAATATTTTTTATTCATTTTATTTATACAGAATTATTATTAAACTATCTTAGAAAATATTAAGTATGTACAAATTTTTTTAAAAAAAAAGTTTAGGTGTCGAAGAATTCCTCCCCATCGATGTCGACTGGTAATGTATCCAAAAGGCTGGCGGCATTGCCACGTTGGATGGCAATGCCAATTCTCTGAGCAAGAAAGAAGCCAGCCCTTTGATCACGTGAAGCGTCGACCAGTCGCTTTGCGATTTCTTTATAAAGCGACCGTGCGCTCGGACCCCACGAACCTAATGTTTCGACCCCAAACGGCTCAAAGATATAATTGTCAATTAAATTGCTATATTTGCGCCGTTTGAGGGTCTCCGCTGATGCCGCAGCAGCGCAGGCGCAGCCCGCCGTACTTGGAAGATGAGAAGGCGCGAGGGTGTCGACGCAAGTTGCATCCCACACCAAAGGTCTACCCATCTTCCAAGGCACCAAAGACATACCGTCAGGCCTCTTGCCATCGTCGCGCACCAAACCAGCAGGTTCAAGCGCAGCTGGAACGCCGGCGGTGACAAGAGCCCGACGGATAATATCATTTAGGTGTGCATGACGTGACATGCGTCCTGCGCTCCTGCCGCATGATAGGCCGTGATGTCCAAGGCTGTCAACTGCTTCTCCACAGTGACACCGATGAGGAGAAACACAAGGAGCACCCAAACGAAGACAAGCTGCAATTCTGAATGTCGTGTCGTCCAACATAGTGCCTATGTTGGGCGACGGAAGAGCCTGCAGCCAGACACCAGACTCCAGACTCCCATTCCCCCACAGCCATAAGGCGAGCGCGCTCAGCAACACTACCAGATGTATTAAACAAATACTGTCTGACAGTGCTACAAAGCGGCTCATCCCATTGTCTCTGGGAGAATAGATTGGTGGGCAAATCAGTATTTGGGCAAGTCATTTTCCAAGCATTTATAGCTTCGATCTTGCCTGGCACTTCAGAATTAACCAGTGTAGGTAATAAGATTTTCCTGGTTAATTCTTCTGTGCCATGGATCGAAGATAAAAAGGCTGGTAGACTGACATCAGTGATTTTGCGAACGCCGAGCCCACCAAAGCGAACTGGTAGAGAAGCTTGGAGCCAGGCTCGGTCGTTCAAATCTGCATTCAAAATTTTACAAAGAGTATTTTGAATAATGGGTTATAAGTGTTTGTAAAATTATGAAATGCATGGTTTCTATATATTATTATTGGTGTTTGTATACACATCATCTTGCTAGAACGTGGCAATGCTGTTAAACGTTTGCTTCTATTTTATTATTTTTAACCAGTCAAACTTTACTGAGGAAGCTGTAGTTGTGTAGTTTAATGTAGTTTATATTCCAGGTTGTAATTGTAGGGTACTTGCGTTGACTACTTATAGACATACTATAAGTAGTCAACGCAAGTGTTTCCAAGTATAGATATTTTCATCAAAATATTCCGTATTATGTTTATTACAATGTAATAAGAAACAGTTGCCAGACTAAAAAAAATGTAACAATACGAAGTCCAATTTGGGAATCCTCTTATTCACGTAAATGTCGTAAAAATTAATTTTTTGTGTTCGGGGCCTTAATAAAGGACTCCAGTTCAATTTGATAGGAATATTTTTTAACTTGGTTTGCATGATTGCTAAGGACCATACCCTTTTTTACAATGAAAATTCTTTACGTGTCCTGAGAATCTCATTTCACGAACTCACATTTTAGGGAATTTTCAATTCTTTGAGTTTCATATTGAAGTTATTATAAATATGCTACTTGACTTCCTTGGTTGAGTCTTTGGCATAGTTTACATATTTATACCTATCTATATGTTTAATATGATCATAAATTTCCATATACGCATGCACGGATAAGTAAAAATAATGATTAAAGAATATTGAATTCTAAAATCATCAACTTTGCATTTGTCTTAAATATTTAGTACTTATACAAAACCAACTAAAACTTAAAAAATAGTAGACAAAAAAGGGCTACTTTAAAACTTAACAATAATGAAAAACTAAGTTGATAGCCAAATCAATAAGCGTAACGTCCGACTTTAGTTTTTCGGCCGCACGATAAAGATTTAAATTAGCCACCGTACACATCGCGTGCCGGTACTATATAAGAAAATGATACCAACATTTTTAATACTTATTCCAGTTTTTAGGTTTGCTATTGATCGTTACTTACTCCGAAAAACGAAAATATTCGTGTCCGTTGACGTTTTGACCATTTAGCTACCCCGAAAGTGTTTCGTTTCGGATTTCGGATCCGTCTTCGATCGTTTGACATTGAGGTTGTCGATCGTTATCAGTAGGTACACCTACTCCCAAAATACATTTGACGTTTTCACTGTCGTTGTTTGACAAATTGTCCGTTTTCGTTCGATCCGAAACGTTCATGTTCGATTTTCAGAGTAAGGCCCCAGATTTCGAATCCGTCTTTGATCATTTGACATTGAGGTTGTCGATCGTTGTCGGTGCACCTACTCTACGACTTACTCCCAAATCTCTGTCTACGCTCCCAAAATCTTTTTATTAATGGCTACAGCAGCATAATCACCGTAATTTCGCCAATGTCAAGTACAATATAATAAATGTTTATAAAATATATAAAATATTGTTAATGGCGAGACGCCAATGTCAAGTCAAAATAATTAGTTCGACGTTTTCGTTGTCGTTGTTTCAAATTTGAACTGGTCAAACTGTCAAAGTACATATTAAAAACATAGAACATTATGGCACGACACGACGGCTTTTGAGTTCGTTCACAATAAATATACGTAAATTCTTGAAACATGATATTTTAGTGATCTAATGGAACCTTTGCATAACTTTCTAATAAAAATGTCATATATTTTTTAATTTGACACTGTTTTCATAATAATACAAATATATTTTTAGATTTTTCATTTGTTAACGGTTTTTAGATGTTTATAATATATTGGTCCACACTATTTAATCTAGATTCGATAGTTTGTCTGTGATTCCGAAAACGGCGGAATCCATCAGTCGTCACCGAAAGGTTTTCGGAGTAGCTTTAATGGTCCGTGTTCGGCGACCGTTCGTTTCGATTCGGAGGCCCCGGAACAAAATAATTACTTAAAGTAACTTCGTATTTTATTTAAACTTTCAGTATTAAATTTGTCTTCACAAAAAAGACAGTACAAAATCTTTTAAAACTTAAATTGTTCTATCTATAATATTTCTAACTGTGTTAAAAAAGACAGAGATGTTTAAATAATTATGAAGGTTTTTTAAAGGACCTGTACACGTAGATTATCCTGAAGGAGATAATTGGTTCTTGCCAATTCAGCGGCATATAAAATGAGATTGCATTTAAATTATCTTTTTGTGTAGATCCCTATCAGTAAGCCTCTTTATATTTATAAAACCCTTTTCATCTAATCTGAGCCTAGTTTTATGTTATTGAAGTATGTTTGTTGTAGTTCATGTATCTATATCCTCTAGGGTTAGGCACTTTACGGCAGCTATATTTTTTAATTGTCCTACGTAATTGGATGCGTGCTTGCTGATAATTTCCCAACAAAATATCCAATAACACTTTACTCGACCCGAGGATCAAACACAGAAATTAATGATCACACACGAACATACGAGTATACTCAACGTAGGGATACCAATGAAATGAATGAAAAATACATTTTTCTGTTTATACATATCCCCATTCGAAAATTTAACTAGTGGCCATAGAAGAGTTTTACATTCGACATCATTCTTCGTATATATTACATTCACGCCTTTTCCTTTCGAGGTCGGCAAATCTGCTTCTATCCTTACATACTTCACGAGCTTTCTCTACTGTCATTGAACCCTTCAAGCAAGCTCTCCGGTTTCGAGGCTGTAGTTACTAGTCACGCATGTAGCAAAAAATATTCGAATAAAATGGTTTTTTTTTTAAGTTTCAGAAAACTATGAAATACATGACACTTCCTTTTTATGATGTGATTTAGAACGAACCATTGTGTACCTCTCTCATTCTATTTTAACCTCTTATATGGCTCCATGATAAAGAGCCTAATGATCCATTCAATTTCTGGACCTCCGATACCATATTATCTTGCCAGTTTTGTTAGTAAAGCGGGGTCACAGAATATATTATAATAGTAGCGGGGTGGTGTACAAAATCTAAATCTAAATCAAATGCCTTGCTCAGGTCTAGGAACAGCTCAGTCGTTTGTATTTTAGCATTAATGTTCCATAATATAGACTTGACTAAACTATAAACGCTGCCATTGAAAATGACTTATTTTTTCTAAAGCTAAACTGTTCACCAGCAAAAACTTCAAACCTGTCTAGAAAGGCCTCCATTCTTTTGTACATATCTTTTCAAATATCGTGGATATAGTTGGAGTCAATGAAATGGGTCGATAGTGTTATTCTCATCCATATCAGAGCCCTTTTTATGTATTATAAATAATAGACAATTTGAGTCTATCATAAAAGCACCTCTGTTCCAAAGATAAATTAATAATATGGGCCAAGAGTGCTGCAACGTTTTGTGAGATTTGTTACAGAAGAAATGCTTATAGGCATAATTATGTAGACTGTTATTAAATTTAACCGATTGGCTTCACCTTACGGCTTTCTTAAAGGTTTCAGTTCGATCAAACTTTTGGGTATGTCCGAGGTGAAATAGGTCAGGTTTGATTTAATAAATATTTTAGGAAAGTACAAGTGATTTCATTCAATATAAGATATGCGAAATAAAGTAGAAAAAAATAAAATAAAGTAATTATGACTTCTGCATTCCAGAACCTTGATAAGTCATAAATTACTTAGGTAGGTAACTTTCACATTTTAATTGATTTATATTAGCACTCGAATAAGCTCTGATATCTTTTCCAGTACATGAAACGCAATGTATTCCAGAACAATGCCTATAAATTATGCGAACTCACGATTTCAGTCTCATTAAATTCCTATGAAAGATGATTTTTATTATTTACCGTAGTATTACGTCTCTTTTGTTTAGGAGTACGATTAGATGTGGTCACGTAGAACAAACTAGAATATTGTTGCCTGGTCTCGAACTTATTTCATATTCAATTTGCATTTTCTAAAAACATGCTGATTTTCACTCATTCATGAACAAAAACTGTATCACGGCTTCTGAATGCGGTGGGAATGAATGTTAAATTTGGAACATGCACAGAACTACTACATCATACCTACTAATGGCATACTACATCATACTACCTTATTATGATATTATTCTAATAAGCCGAAGTAAAATGTATGGCATATGGTTTATAATGGCTTTTATGGTTATAAACAAAAGAAACCATATGTCGTACATTTTACGTCAAATTATTAGAATAATATCATAATATTATCTAAAAACATTATTTTCCATCTTAAATAACATTTTGGATAGGATGCCGCACATTTTACAATGACCTTTATCGTATGGGTGTAGGCTAGGGCTTCCCCTATTATGGGATACAGATGGGTCCTTGTCACGCTGTGTGTACCGGAAACCTACCTTACGGACCTACACGCCACGTCTTAACACAAAAGTTTGTAAGTTTTAGAATGTTATAATACTCACCAAGTACTCCAACACCATATTCCACCCTATGATGAAGGCTACGAATTCTCCGACGGATACATAGGAATACATATAAGCACTGCCAGTGGTATTAGGTACACGAACTCCGAACTCTGCGTAGCAAGCACCTGTTGAAGATAAGTTAGTATTATACATGTTTCGTACTAGAAATATTGGGACATCATTCTGTTTGATATCGAGTTCTAACCACAGCCGAAACGTGAAAAGTAGGCGGATTTCAATTGTTTAACGACAGGAAAGAACCGGTATAAAACGAAACCAACTTAAATATGTCGGCTAATATGAACGCGTGTAGTTACGGCATGGTTGGTCAATCAGAATAAGGGGCATGGTAGATATATAATTGGAGAGTATTAGAAAGTACAATCAAAAGGAAGAAATAATAATATCACGGGTGTATTGGGGCTCAACTAATATCTTCGGGGCCCAGATCAACCGCACCTGCTAGGTAGTAGCTCTTTTTAATTAACAGACGAAGCTCTGATGCAGAGTTGCCTCTCAGGATTGGGGCTCAGAGAGTAGTCGCACCCGCAAAAACTAAGTTAAGCTAAATAAAGGTAAAGAGTAAGAGAGTGGACCACGGGCTCTGAAGTACAAGCTTTGGATGCAACTGGGACTAACACTATGACGATGGATAATGGTGTTGTTGTATGTTAATTTTATATGAAACTACTTTGTTTTTTGAAATTTTTAGAGTTCGAATATTATACTATAGTCGGAATTATAATTAGACGAAGCTATCTGACGTTTACTGGGTTGTGCCTAGTGAATGGCTAGAGCGCCATACTGCCGATATTTTATTGTAAAATAGTAATTATACGTATTGTAAAGTAAGTAGTAGCAGTTATTTTTGAGTAAGAAAAGTATAGTAAGAAAAGATTAACGATCCCTCATCATTCATTTCATACGGTCGAACGGGAACTGAATGCATCAGTTGCATCACTATTACTGAATATAGCAACATTATTTGACGAAGTGACACTGTCAATTGATATCGTTTAATTAAAAATTCGGCTATAGTATCTGTACATTTTGTCAACCTGACACGTGTTATGTTTAAAATATGAGAGCTCACAGCATACGTCATTAAAATTGAATTAATGGAATAATATTCTCCCCTACAGTATAGTCAGAGACGGCATACCTACTTTGTTGGTAGGGACATGTGGAACCGCCTCTTCATTTACTTCATTAAAATTATACATATTTTACACACATTCCAATTAGAAACATGCATCATAGTTTCATGTAGTGATGGACAAGTAATTATGAGTGACTCCTAAGGATTTAACCTGTCCGTTCAGGTCAAATCCCTGAGAGTTACTGCCGTATGAAATAGCTGTATGAAAGAATTGGGCTGATACGTGTCGTCTAACTTGCGTGGGAATAATATATAATAAATAAATGAAGATAATATATCATTATTTTGTATCTATAAATATATGTTTATATAAAACTGAGTGACAGGCTCCGTAATTATGATATTTATATATTTATATATTTATATATTTATATAGAACCGAGAGACAGGCTCCGTAATTATGATAATTTTCTATCATCAAGTAAGGCTCTGTTTCGATTTTATAGAATCTATCTAAGTATACTATATTTATTTCTACTATATAATTATATAATATATATTATAAAATTATGAAATATAGTCTTATATTTCAAGTAGGTAGTCATATAAGCATGAACCTATAAAAGCTATTGGAAGGAGAGCGTTGAAGACGAGAATATGTCATAAAAATAGCAGTGGCTAAACATGTGTGAGTGAATTTTGGGTTGCAATATAATATCCAAATTTGATTGAAATGTTGTGATTCCTGGATATTTTTTCTTACAATCACTACAGTTTCCTATACCATAATACTTCACAAGACATCTTTTTTTGTATCTGCTGTATCTTTTTTCGATACTTAAACTTCATTAACCTAGCGTTGATCCCAGTCGCATCCAAAGCTTTCACCTCGGAGTCTGGGGTCCGCTTTACCAGTCTTAACTACGGATTTGGCTGGACCTCGATATTTTCCGTGAAGCGACTGCCATCTGATCTTCACAACCCAATGGTGACATTAAACGATATTGAAGCATTGCAACTAGACCGTTTTTGTTGGACTTTTTAGGGCTCCAACTACCCGTAACGACTGTCATTGATGTTTGTATGGCAACTGGGACCGGCGGCTTAACGTGCACTCCAAGGCACGACCAGACCAATGCAAATACCCATATTCCCCGCGCCTCCTGTGCAGCGGCCGCGTTCACTAACGCTACGCCACAGAGGCTTTCTTTTTTTATTTTTCGATACTTAAACTGACTGAATCTAATGTCGTTTGCTGTGTAGTGGCTGACCAGCTTTAAAGTATGTGCGTGCCAACTTGTTGGTTGTACCTATAAGTAAATGGGCCGAATCTACTGTCGTCAGTTGTATGTATTTTGCAATGCGTTCAATTCATTGGTTTTATTGGTTCATGGTTTTAAGTAAATTGAATACTCACCCGAAAAGATGCTTGCTATAGCAGCGATGATGAAGCTAAAAACAACGCCAGGTCCAGCAAAGTTCTTTGCAACCATTCCAGAAACCAGGTACATCCCGGTGCCGACACAAGAGCCGACACCGAGAGAGGTCAAGTCCATTGTCGTCAAGCATTTCTGTGGGAGAAACAACTTTGTTACTTAACATAAAAAAAATTAATCTGTAGTCATGGATCTTGGGTGACGTAGACCTTTCATCCTGAAGGTTAATTTCCGCGCAGGGCAAATATTTGTATGCATGAATATTATTATCGATGTTTTACGTGTAACAAGTGTTTGCATACGAAACAATATAATTATGTGCAAGTATCTATGTTTTTTGCATTCTAGAATGCACATAATACAAGCTATGCTTATTAAGGGCCTAAAAGGCGATGTTATATCCTATAATATCATAGAAACCAAAAATAACTGGCAAAGTACCTATTTTAAAAACCTCTACCATCACTGCCGAGATACGAGTACATAGGTAAAAGTATATAGACATTACTGAACAAGGGTTAAGATAAGGGTGTCCTTAATCACCTTCGATGTTCATATTTTTATCCACAGTGCCATTAGAAAAATGACTATAGACCAAAAAAGGTATAACGTTCAACGAAGTACGCCTCTTTAGTCAATGTTGCAGCATATTTCAAAGAACGGTAATGAACAGTATCAACACAGGTTCAACACACAATCACAAATTGAGTCAAAACAAACGGTCTGTTTCACTCAATTTGCGCTTGCAGGTTTTGGCCATGTGTCCTTTGTGTCCAAGCTATGCGACAGACGCTTTTTTATTTTTGAATGTCATACGGGTTACACATTTTAACACAAGTAACAAACAAACTCAAAAGCCCTTATTTTGCGTTGTTATTTACATGATCTCAGATACAGTGCCATCAAAGAACAATGAAAAGTTTGTAAAAAGGACTCAGCAATTTTTTGAGAGCACCGTGGTTTTTAAATTCGTGAGGTGTAATTTCGAAGCCGGTGATAGGCTCTGAGTCAGCCGGGGTACGAAGGAAAGGCCCCTTGGGTCACCTTACACCCCACCGTATGGAACCTTGGACAGCATGCGGTTTTAGTCGGTCCGAGTCCCACTGGTCCGATGGCCAACGTGGATAGTATCCGTGGGGACATTCGCACGAGAAAAAGTGGGCTTTCCCTTGAATTTATATTCCGTAAATACAGTTAAGTAAAAGTAAAATCAACTCCTGTATACATGTCATAATCTGATATCTAGAAATAACTATTTTAAGTCTACTCTAACAACCAGTAAAGTGGTTATAAGATTTCTTGGCACATGATGTGTAATTTTGGGTTATTGTTCATAGTACACCTCGTCCGTTCACCTGGGTGGACCACGAACATAATTTTTTGTTAGTGGATCACCTTAGTCCACCTGGGTGAACCACAAACACAATTTTGTGTTCGTGGTCCACTTCATTGTGTATGTGACCTCTTTCCTTAATGAATTGCATACATAAAGTTGAGTTAAAAATTTGCTACAAATATTAATTGAAAGCGAAACAAATCTTTGTCGCAGGATTAGATCTGGCTACTTTTTCGTCTCAGTCCCATACATACGCCACGAGACCAGAACTACATGAAATAGTTTATTGAAATAATGTATTACTACGTAGCAATGACACTAATTATCACAAATAGTTATAACATCCTAATCGTAAAGTATTAGAGATCAAATTTGCGTGTTTATTATTCTATTTCTTAAACAAGCATAATTTGTCTGATAAGCTCATATAAGTTGAAGAAACCTTAATATTAGTTGAAGACGGTCCAAATTCGTTTGTTTTTAGGGTGGGTCAGATAATGTTGACAACAGATTGTACTGTGCACTTTTAAGTTTAGGTACTATGCACTTGTTTATTAAGTTAGCCGGTTTTACATTACTTTTTTATTTACTGAAGTTTAAGTTTTAAGTTGGAAAAAAATAAAGATATTGTGCATTTAAAAACATCTCTTTATGGGTAACCATAGTGACACGTAGATAGACCAACCTTATTAAATTAATCAATTACAATTAAAAATAAAAGACCTATTGTAATTTAGACTAGATGGCGCTGTGTGATATGTTGAAAAATATTTATTTATTTATTACCAGAATTTTCGCAGGTGAACCACGAACCATATTATTTGAGATTTTTTTTTTTGAAAAAGTTAGTTGGTCCACTAACAAAAAATTATGTTCGTGGTCCACCCAGGTGAACTGACGAGGTGAACTATGAACAATAGCCGGTAATTTTGTATCCCGCATTTCTAAACTATAAAATAGCTATAGAAGACTAGATTTTCAATTTTAATGTGTACCTACATGTTAATAAAATGTAAGCGATGCTTCCTCACTGAACCTATTTATGTCATATGCAAATATATTATCTGAATTCAATTACGAATTTCCAAAAAGGAATTTCTGAAATATGTAATAAGAATCACGTGCTAGAAGTGAATACTGTTTCTTCAAGTTGAAAAAGTTTTATTTTACACTCACGTTACCAGTGTAGTAATTGGAAAATTTAAATGACACGTTACATACACAAATGAGAACATAATTGTTTCTATTGTTTGCTTAGATAATGATCCTATATGTATTTTTATAAACAACTAGCTGTGCCCCGCGATTTTGCCCGTGGCATACCTTAGTCCCCGTGGTAGGATAAAAAGTTCCCTATATCCGTCTCCTAGTTCTAAACTACCTCCCCAACAATTTTTAGTCAAATCAGTTCACCCGTTCTTGACTTATAATAGTGTAACTAACACGACTTTCTTTTATGTATATAGATAGTTATAGCAAAAATACTTTGTTCCTTACTGGAGCTTATTTGGTTCAATGAACTAGGTAGCAGTTCATCTTCAACCTAGCGTTAATCCCAGTCGCATCCAAAGCTTCCACCTCGGAGTCTGGGGTTCGCTTTACCAGTCTTAACTGCGGATTTTGCTGGACCTCGATATTTTCCGTGAAGCGACTGCCATCTGACCTTCACAACCCAATGGCGACATTAGGCGATATCGAAGCATTGCAGCTAGACCGTTGTTGTTGGCCTTTTTAGGGCTCCAACTACCCGTAACGACTGCCATAGATGTTTGTATAGCAACCGGGACCGACGGCTTAACGTGCTCTCCGAGGCACGACCAGACCAATGCAAATACCCATATTCATGCATACAAATATTTGTACTGAGCAGGGATCGAACCCGCGCCTCTTGCACAGCGGCCGCGTTCACTACCGCTAAGTACGCCACAGAGGCTGTATAGGCTATTGCTTTCTTTTATGTATATAGATAGTTATAGCAAAACTACTTTGTTCTTTTCTGGAGTTTATTTGGTTCAATGAACAAAGGTAGCGGTTCATATTGTCAATATTTTTAAAATTAAGAGTATTTAAGTACCTACTATTTTGTCTTCTTGGGTATAATGAACCCACCAAACTACTTACTATCAATTTATGACTCACCAGACCCGATAACCTTACTCGTTACCGGTTTGGTTTAGGACAAGCAATTTTATGAAACTTCATTCTTAACCTGACTTCATCGCTAACTTGATCCTACCAAATAATATGATCCTAACCTTACCCGATCTGTTTTTTTTTTTCAGTTTAATCCTAACCTAACCCTACGACCTAACCTGGGGTATTATTCTGTTCATTGAGAATAGTTGAGACAGCAGAAAAAACCTTCAGAGCTAAGCCATCAAAAGCTACCATCTATGAATCAAGAAACAAAATGCATATTTACATTGATATTAACAGTCAAAGCAGCTTACAACATGATGCTTTCAAAGTGAAACGTATGAAAGCTAATGAAAACAAGCCGAAAGTTATAGTTTAGAGAGATTAACAAATATTTGAACATTTGGTGAAAAGGATTAGTTTATAGAAATATGAATATAGGTTTATGAGAAAAGTTTGCTTTGAAAGGTATTTATAGTGACGAAATTGAAGCGGGTATATTCAACCGGTTTGGGAATTTAGAAAGATTGAGTCCATAATACCTTCATAGCTAAATGCTTCGTCTTTTGTTCGCATTTTGTGTGAGTCCGAAGTTTTGAATGTTTCATGGTAGCCCCCTGTTATTGAATTTCTTAGGACTCCTAATAATTGTTATTGTTGTCATAGACGTGCAACCAGGACTGATTTCGTAAGGGTCTCTCTGAGGTGCGGCCTTTCCTTGCCTCAATGTGTTGAGAATGGTCATCCATCCCGAGACTGACCTGGCTAGCATTGCTTAATTTCTAATGTGTTAACGTAATTACCACTTAGCCTTAAGTCCCTCGAGCGACAAATAAAGTATTTAGAAAATAGAAATAGCTAAGTCAGTCGTAGTCTATGTCGCAGCTAGCATCGCGTGACTGAACACCATGTGGTTAGTCGGTTGGATCCCGAAAGCAAAATATTATTAGCGTTTGCAAATAAGTGAAGTAAGTGTTTAACTTGTATTTCTTTGTGAATGTTAATAATAATGTATTACACTAAGCTTGCGCGTATAGTATCTCTCGCAATGACACTATTTACCCTTCAATGTATTATAAAACTATTATTTAAGTGTGTTTTCAATCTATACATATAATAAATCTGTAACTGATCGGTGTCTGTACATGGAAAATATATGAGAAAAAAAATGATTAGGGGACTTTATGAATGTAATAAATGCCAAAACAATGATTTTTAGAATATTTGTCTGTTTGTCTGTTTGTCTGTTTGTCGGTTTGTCGGTTTGTCTGTTTTATTATGTCAAGCTATTTAGGATCTAAATGGCACAGTGTAATACCTAGAACACAGAATAGATTCTCATGCTGAGAAAAGCATAGTTTTACCTACTGAAGTCAATCTAATTCAATTTAGAGCGTAACCTCGTTATCAAGGCTATTAATATTAACACAGAATATTAAAAAGATTTTTCTTTGTTCTGTGAATATTAAGGATTGTTGCGCACCGTACGGGTGCGCAACAATCCTTACCTTGTAACCGTGAGTTCTGGGTTCAAATACCAGTCATATTAAGGATAATATGACTGGTATTTGAACCCAGAACTCACGGTTACAAGTTAACGCCAAGCGTTAACACTAATGCGATAACGTTATTAATGGTAACGCTATATTATAGCACACTTGCTAACCGTGAACTTGCGTTTAGTTATTATATATTTTGGGAACTAATAATGGTCTAAAAAATAAGTGTTTATTGAAAATAATATGTAGCTTTTAAGAATGGTGAACATTATAGTTTGTTATTGATTTGTTGATAGCTCTTACCGGACTTCTAAAGGTAATATTATAATATTTCAGGTTATTATAATTATTTTATATAGACGCAGTAAAATGTTTGATGTGCAATACGTAAGTTTATAAGCAAATTAAAAAAAACCGGTAATTCTAAAAAGAACTATAAAATAATAATACATACATTATAGTAAACAAAAAAAGCAAACAAAGACTATTTAATGAATTATGATTTCTATATTTTATTACACACGTAATTAGGAACCAATGCAATATGCATACGGAGAATACGCTTATAAGGTATAAGAATAATAAAATATGTTTATATAAAATAAATAAACGTGTAAACTAATTTTTAAAGCATTTAAACGTTAATGTTACGAAGCTAAGCTTAAAAGGATGCGTGGGATGCTTTATTGTGTAGATAATGTGGTTAGTTCAGTGTAACGAGTAAGCTAAAGTATTATAACATGACGCTACAGAGAGCTAGTGACATACGTGACCAGAAATGTCGATATACACAGGCAAAATATAATTCTAATCCTTTTTTTATCGTGCGGGAATTCCCATGGATACCATCCCCGTCGGCCATCAGGGGTGGTTATGTCGGGATCGAACCAACTAAAACCGCACGCCGTCTCGAGTTTTAATTACCGTTGTGTAAGGCATATCCCTCGCACCCCAGCACGGCTGACCCCGGGCCATCTACGGATTAAAGATGACCCCCTCGACCCCCCGAAAGGGGGGATGGAGCGAGCATCATGTACATCTAATCCTTTGAGAAAAACAACAAGTGGCTTTAACTTGAACTGATCTTTCAATGACAATTATTATTATGTCAATTACCATTCAATATAATTATTATACTGTTTTTTAAACTGACTTCAAAAAGGAGGAAGTTTTCAATTCGTACGCTATTTTTTTGTATCTATGTTACGCGATATTGGCGCCAATTATGGATGGATTTTGAAATTTTTTTTTGTTTGAAAGAGGCTACTTCTGAGGTGGTTCCATATGAGCTCCGAACTGTTTACCGAATTACCGTTGAACGATATAACCGTACACAGAAATCACTGTTCACCGTACATCGGTACACAAAGATCAGGATCTGAGCTCAGCATCAGATCCTGATCTTGGGAAAATCGAGGGTTAATCATCAAATTTACGGCAAAAATTCTGTTTTTGATGCCAGTAAATGTCATAAATAGGTACTTTTCTATTTCTGTACCTACACTAAAATGTAAAAAATAAAAAATAACAACGTTTTCTGTTCGTGAAGTCGGATTTTTAAACGTAGTTATGTTATTATTTATATTTAAGCTAGGATACACAGCGGTGAATGGACATTTATTTTTGTTATTGACTAAACATTTATATTACTATTGTATAAAATAAACTACGACATTCTACCCAACGATACCTAGACCCAAAGTAAATATAGCTTACTTAGCTCATTATGGCTTCTAGAATACGGATAAACATACTTAGATTTTTTTATAGATATACTCAGACCAAATTGATATCATGTAAGTACACAAATATTTTCGTTGAGCGGGAATCTAACCCGCGACTCACCGCTACGCCACAGAGGTTGATCGATATTAATGTTTAACTTACCGGTAATCGTGTTCGTCCGTTTGTCGTTGAGCTATCGTTCGTGTCAGTTTCGCGGGGGTCCTTGGTTCGTATGAGTTTCGTAAAGAGGTTGTGGCAGTCGCGCCGCATACCACCCCAATCCACCGCCCGTAGGCGGCGGATCAATCTGAAAAGAAAACAACAATAAATATGCTGATTGTTATTGAGGCTATAATTCTATTTACATTTTTTCTCTTTATTTCTAGAGAGGGAAATTTACTTCAAATTTCAATTCTATAGCTGTCCTGTAAGCTAGTCTCATGCTAACAAACACAAAATATCTAAAATGCATGTCGTCAATATATTCTACCATCTTTCTTCCGACTCCATTACCTGATTTGCTTCGCAATATCTAATTTTTATAGATTTTTATTTATCTTATAGTTTTTTATGGAATGCATGTAAAGCTTTTTAGATAATATAAGGTAGAGCCCCACCAATACCCTTGTTTCCCAAACCAACCTCACCTGCAAGTCGCTGCACCTGCCAAACAATAGACGAGGCTCTCATGCAGACTGTTGTTATTCGTTATTCGTTGTTATTATTAGCTTGTGATGTCAGACGGTAGTCCCAGAAAAGTCGACATACCAATCAAAAAACCATAAGTGGACCTCTGGCTTCAAGTGCAAACTTTATACAGGAACTTAGAAACCGCCATGAGGTTCACTATCCTCTGATGGCATTCCTAAAAAGTTTTATATCGATACGACTATCGATTAAGTGAAGTTATAAAATAATGTTAAAATATAATACTTTTACGCGTACCTATACTTAATCTCACAAATTGATGTTGAAGGATTAAGGTTCTAATGTCAAGGTCAAAAGGTTTTCAGTTCACTCCTGATTAAGGTTAATTGGACGGGTTTAGTTACAATAAATCTGAGCCAACACTCCTAAAGTCCAGGGTTCAAAGACAATGCGGTCAATTGGTTATTTTTTGATTCAAAATGAGCAATTATTTTTAAAATATAATATTCGGTTTCACTCGTTTTACACAGAGTGTGAAGGGTTTACAAAAACTCAATATTTCATTAGTATTCCGAGTTACAAATTTAATGAACTAACTATTTAAAGATGCCAACAATTGCGAAAGTGGTGTTCGTCCGTCTGATGGGCCCAATAAATGTATTTACCCGGGTTTATGGGAAGATAGACAGATCTAAATACAGATCTGCCGTATCGTCGCATACAAGCAACAGCATTATCAACTTTTACGATTAAACGAATAATTTTATTCTTGTATCTGCTGCATATATTACATTGTATATTATTATTTATTTACTTAAGTATGTATCATTGTAGATCATAGGTGTAAAAAAGATCTTAACATTAAAAAATATGCGCACTATATCCTACCACAAATAATATGGTGTATGTACAATAATAATTTTGAAATAGTATGTCTAAATTACTAAATATATCATAATCATAATTTTAACACACAAGATCTGACCGTAAACAGTAATGTTAATAATAAAACAATGATAGTAATAAGTATAAGATTTGAATGTAAAATAATGAAACGTAAATAATGTCAATTAACGTAAACGTAAATAATCTGTATAATATAGGTACTACTATCTCGGCAACAGCTTTAAACAGGAACAGGTACATAGATATTGGTATTTATTATAAGTTTCTCTACGAGTTTACAGGAATTAAGGCCTAAAAAAGCTCCACCCAGTTACATTATTAAATAACACGATACTTAAGGTGTGACGGTCATTTTGCCCGTAGTATGTTTTAGACAATCTACTCCGTTTTGTTAGACTGTTAGTTCGACTAATCCAATAGTATGAATAAATATATTATGTTGTTTTTCGTCACTTACATGAAAACATCGGTGAACACTGGTGAGAATTTTCTGACATAAAAACTTAATAACACAATGCCCAAAGTGTTAATCGAACCTAGGGCATCTTGCGTAACAGTCGAGGCATAACAGTATACAATCTAGCAATTATATTCCACGGTATCGGCATAAAATGCATTCGACGTATAATTTTTATAGTCAACCTATTTGTTGCCGATCTGCCCGTAATATGGCATTTATACTCGTAAATGCGGATATTACCAACAAATTAAATTCATCATTTTAAATAAAACATTATGTGCAAGTGTTCCTAACGGATGAAAATCGGAAAGTTTCGAATTTTATCGGAACCATTACCATCCTAATTACGTCGAAATGAAATTCAACAAATAAATTCAGCTAATGGAAACCAAGGTTGGGCAAATGACATTTATTTTGTAGAACGGAGTGACCAAGCACCTTGAAATTATATTATTGCTTTATTTCCATTTCAATTTAGTTATATCTATCATCAAACTTAATACGTCTGTTGACGTTGCATGGCTATTCAGTATTTTATTTATTTTCTATCACGCACTGAATCAACATGAGACAAATTAAATGAAGCGTTTACGTTTAATTTTATTATTACCTTCTACTTATTTATTAATTTAGAATGCTGGAGTAATTTGTCTTCATTAATGATACAATTGCTCACATTATATTAAACGTGACAGGCTCAACCATGAAAGTACCTCGTACTCGCCTAATAGCAAAATGTTCGTAAGTATATAATATTGTTAGAAATGTCTGTCAATTTGATTCTCAGTCGCAGGCTATACTTACGCACGCTCTCTGAACTGCATTTATATACTTACACTTCACATGAATAAGTTTCTTTTGAATTTTAATAGACTCTCGTTTGACAACTATCTCTCCTGGCTGCTATATGATGATGTGGTCTACGATGAAACAAGCTTACCTAGAAGGAACTTATTCATTCGAGACTTGCAATTGTTATCTTACTAATACACACCCTTTGAGTGTATCAGTGAAATGCCTCGCTTTACGTCAGTGCTTGTATATTGTGACTGATCTTACTTATCTTAATAATTTGGTTGAACGAATGTTATTTATTTAATAAAGCCAGGGCGCCTGAATCCAAGTCCATTGTATTTGTATTTCTAACACGTGTTTCATCCAAAATGTTGGAGCTTACAGCGTACGCCACGAAAGTAAAATCTAATTATTAATTTAATATTCATAACTCCAGTGTATGTACAACAAGACCCCATTTACTTCGCTAAACAAATCACGTGGTTCATCAATGAGGCTTTTAAACCAGCCGGCAGCGTCACATTATTTTCATAATATGATTTACAAGTTTTATGGGTAACTTTTAAGGTTCAAATCAGTCCGTTCTGATCTGAACCCGAAGAGCTACTGCCGTACAAGACGGTTCGATGGCGGGCGTCGGATAATGGGCGTCACTTTTTTGCGTGGGCATCCAAATAAGTACGTGGGTGTATTAATAATTTCATGAAGACCAATTGCCTTACGGTTCGACGGAAAACTTGGCCCAATGGGCGTCACCCCTTCTGTCTCAGTATCAATACTTTATAAAATATATATCATTGGCATATAATTATTATCTCTTGCTCTTTTAACGTGTGTTCGTGTGCCTAGAATTTATACCCCCAGTAATCACAAATCAAATTGAATAGTATTACTTACTGAAAAGTACATACATAGAAACATTATTCAAAGAAATTTTAAAGCAATTAGTGTGCTAACTATTCTTAATATTTTTTGATCAGAATAATACCTATCAGCCATAGAATATCGGAGAAATTCGAACATCTAGAACGGGTCCAGGTAGCCCAGTTGGTCAGAGCATTCCCCCTGTAAGGGACTGGTATCGGGTTCAAATCTCGTCTAGGATGTTCATTTTTTCGGATCAAAATTATTCATCAGGATTATTATTATTATTATTATTTCAAAAATGGAGAAAGTAGTCCGAAATAATTAAGGGTTATAATCAAATAAAAATATCAAAGGTACGTCCCATGCGTTGATTCATCGTCTCGTTACCACCGGAAACCCTTTTTCCTAACCGATAAATATTGTGGAAAATTAAAGAGTCCTTTGATTTTACAAATGAGGCAGTCATTTGTATTGCAAAATTGGTAAGTTTATAGACGGCTTTTAATTTATTAAGTACATAGGATACATCATGTACTCATTTACTAAAATTTAATATATTTGGATTATGTATAGCATGCAAAAATATTAGTAATAGTTAACGTCTATTATTATTTATAATAGCTCTCCGTGGTCTGGTCACAGTTTTTCAAACTTCAACTTGTTATTTAGAGCAATTTTACTTATAGACCAGTGCTGATAGTCTTTGAGACAAAATAAATTTATAGTAGGATGAAACCTGTTGGAAAAGTATCAGAATATCTATACAATTATAATAAAATGGTAGAAAAGTCAAAACTGTACATTGAATATTTTTTTAAAAGAATGCTTGGGGTGTGATCTACAATCGATACCGAAGCCAAAAATATAGTTTTTAGAATTTTTGTCTGTTTGTCTGTTTGTCTGTTTGTCTGTTTGTCTGTTTGTCTGTATGTATGTCCGGGATAAACTCAAAAAGTAATGCATGGATTTACTTCAAATTTGGTAAGAATATTATTAGGAAGTCGGGTCAACACATAGGCTACTTATTATTACTTGTTTTTTTTTTTTCCGTCATTCGTAACGCTGCTATGCAGACGTGCATTTTGTTAATTATATAATAATAAATAGCTGCGATTAATTACTAAAATACAATTAAACTGCAGTATAAGGTAAAATCAAAAAGTGTGTCGTGACCGCAAATGCTTTGTTCAGAGTTGACAATTTTGTTGTTGTGCAAAAATGAACTAATCACAAACAAAGTGTGTCATCTACATTAATTCACTATGGCAAACTCCCCGTTTAGCCGTAGCCAAATGATGCACCGAAGTCCACCGCCGACGCCTACGCAACGGGACCCTCCTAAACCTGCAGACTTACCAACTGGTCTCGAAAATAACTTGCCGAATGAAGTAGTTCCAACGGAAGAAATCCAGAGGTGGATGAGAACCATAGATGACGTTCTAAACGAAGTCTGCGCAATAGTTGGGGAAGGAAAAATGAACTCGGACCAAAAGCTCCGAGTAAACAATCTGTGTCGAAAGGTATCAAATGGGACATCCCAGATGGCAGTCATGTACCAGTCCCTTAAGCAGAAAATGATTCAGGCCCATGATAGAATACAGTACCTTCAGGCCATACAGGGTCACACCAAGGCAATAGAACAACTTAAGCAGACTGTGGAGACGAAAATGCAGCCAGCCGAACTGACCTCTTATGCGCACATCGTTAAAAAAGGAGCTGATAATCCAGTCCGTCCAGCAAACCTGAGTGCCATTGCTATTTACCCCAATGACAAAACCAAGACCAGTGACGAGACCAAGGCACTTGTGCAAAAAATTATTTCACCAGAAGCCTTCAAACTGCAAGTCCGTGGCATAAAGAAGGTAAGAAATGGAGGTGTACTAATAAGCACGGAAAATAAAGGGGACATCGACAAACTGAGGGGTTCCAACAAATTAGCTTCCTCTGGCCTAACAATTGAAGAACCATCAAAGCGCAGACCAAGGATCATAATTATTGGTGTCCCACTATCCTTGAGCGAAAAAGATTTACTAGATTGTATCTATGAGCAGAACCTCTCAGATAAGGTGCCGAACTATACACGGGAGTCCTTTGCGGAGTCAGTCAAAATTAGCCATAAATCGGGTAAGAAAAATCCTTCCTTCTGTAATTATATTATTGAAGTCCCCCCGACCATCAGAAAGGTTTTAGTGAACCAGGGCCGCATATTCATTAATTGGACATCATGCCCTGTAAGGGACTTTACCATTGTGACCAGGTGTTTTAATTGTCAACTGTTCGGACATGCAGCAAAGTTTTGCCGTGAGAGTACCCCCACCTGCAATCACTGTGGAGAGAGTGGACATTCCCATAAGGAATGTACTAAGAAATCTACACCCCCAGTATGCGCGACGTGTAAACGTTTCAAAAGGAAATGTGACCATCAAACAGGTGATGAGAGTTGCCCAGCACGCAAATATGCCGAAGCTAGTTATATTAACTCTATTGACTATGAAGGCGCCTAAGAGCGTCACCAACAACCTTTTTATTTTAGCACACTCGAAGTAATTTTTATTTGTTTATTATTACTATTATGACATGTAATCAGCTATTAGATGATCTAGATAATTTTTCCGTGTCTGAAACACATGTCTGTTTTGCTATGGACTGTAAGAAAATTCTATCGTCTGGTAACAAGTTAACTTTACTAACACAAAATATTCGTAGCATTAACCAAAATATGAACGCACTGGAAGTATTATTGCACGATATTAATATAAGCTGTGATGTAATTATACTAACAGAATGCTGGCTCCCAGATTACGCTCATAATATGCCCGCCTTACCAGGATACTTGTCACATACCTCAACCAATTATATCAATCAGAATGATGGTCTTGCAGTTTATATTAAACGGGATCTTATCTGTACCATTGAGGAACCGCTATTAGATGGCAGCAACTGCCTGATAGTTAAACTTCAACCTGATACAGCAATTCTTGCGATATATCGCCCTCCTTCACAAAGTATAGAAATTTTTTTAGATGCTTTAAATAGGACACTAGAACATCTATCCTCTACCAAAAATATTATTATCATTGGGGACATAAACATAGATATCGTTCCTGAGCACGCAGACCAAAATGCGCACCGATACCTTAATATGTGTTCATCCCACGGCCTATTACCTACTCATACCTTCATGACATTCCAAACCGGTTCATGCATGGACCATATCCTTATAAAGTCTAAACTATCGACCAAGACCTTAGTAACTAACTCCTGGCTAACTGATCATAGAGCTATTTTACTGGCGATGCAAACGTGTTTACCTAGGCAAAAATGCACACATAACATAACAACAGTGAATATGTCTAACCTCGAATATGACCTACGTAAGCTAAATTTCGACCCAGTTTTTAACTCTAACAATCCAAACACTTCACTGAACTACTTTATTCATTCTCTGCAAGCAGTCATACAACAAAATACACAAAGAAAAACAGTACCTAGGAAATATAAGAATATTAAACCATGGATTACACCTGGGCTTGTTCGCTGCATAAGGCATAGGGATAGTTTGCATCTTAAGCTAAAACTAACGCCTGATAATGAAATACTTGCTGTTACCTATAAAAGATACAGAAACTTTTGCAACAAGCTTCTTAAAAAGCTGAAATATCAGTTTGAGAGAAGGGAGTTGCAAAAAGCTGGCAATAATAGTAAGCTTATCTGGAAATTTTTAAAAACAAATACATTTAAAACGAAACCACTTGACCAACCACTCGAGCTGCTATATCCAGATGTAAGCACACCCAACACCATCGACCATATCAATGAGTTCTTTATAAACGTTGGTAAAAACTTAGCCGTAAACTCACTAAAATCATGCAATCGCTCCAATAATACAAAATACCGACCTACCAACACTCCAGTAAATTCTTTCGTTTTGCTGGATACTGACACTCAGGAAATAATAAGAATCATTACAGGATTAAAAAATACTTGTGCTACGGGATCGGACAACATACCTAATAATATACTTAAAGCATTTAGGCTGCTTCTTGCACCTCCTCTGACCTATATATTCCAATTATGCTTAACTCAAGGAATATTCCCGGATGAACTGAAAAGAGCGATTGTCACACCAGTGTTTAAATCTGGTGATAAGACTTGTGTTAATAACTATAGGCCTATCTCTGTCTTAACAGGGTTATCAAAGATTCTGGAGAAACTTATTAATAGCAGATTAGTAAACTATCTAGAGAAAAATAATCTCCTATCGGACTGTCAGTATGGCTTTAGGCCAGCACGATCCACCACCCAGGCAGTACAGAAATTAACAGAATATGTCACTAACAATCTAGATAAGGGCATGCATACCATGGGTATCTTCCTTGACCTTGCCAAGGCCTTTGATAGTATTTCATGCACTATTCTACTAAGAAAGCTTGAACTTCTCGGAATACGAGGAACTCAACTCCAATTATTCGTCGACTATCTTAGTAATCGCAAGCAATCGGTAAAAATTGGGGATCGCACTAGCAATGTGATGTCTAACAGTAACTATGGCGTCCCACAGGGAAGTGTGTTAGGTAGTACCTTATTTTTGATTTACATTAATGACCTCTGCGCCACCCCATTGCATAACGGTATGATAATATCATATGCTGATGACACAGCTCTGTTAATCGCCGCAAAATCACGTTCAGACTTGTATAGTCACGCCCAATGTGCTTTTAATTTTGTGACAAATTGGCTTAATGAAAACCTACTCACATTAAATGCAGACAAGACAAAATATGTATTATTCACAATGCGCAACAATTATCAAACAATGAACAACCTAAACCTACTCGCGCATAGGTGTAGAACTGCTGACGCACCGTGTCTGTGTCCCACTTTAGACAAAACCGATGACATAAAATATCTCGGCGTCACGATTGACAAAAACCTAAATTTTCGTAAACAAACAAGCTTGCTATGTACAAGAGTACGCAAACTAATATACATTTTTAAGAACCTACGTACTATAGCCAATTACAAGCTAATAAAACAGATATATTTGGCTTTGTGTCAATCCATTATCACGTACTGCATAACGTCATGGGGTGGTGCCGCGGGTTCAATCCTACTCCCGCTTGAACGCTCCCAAAGAGCCCTCCTTAAGGTCGCCACATTTCGGCCGCGCAGATTTCCCACCCATCAACTGTATACGGAATGCGATATACTCTCAGTACGACAATTATTTATATTAAGTATAATATTATACCAGCATACCAAACTCACGCCACCTGAACAGACTGGGCTAGCAAGACGGAGGAATCGGGTTTGCCCCATTCCACTCTTCCAACATGCTTATGTCAATAAATTTCATATATTTTTGGGACCTTATTTGTACAATAAATTAAATAAGAAATTAACCATCAGTAACTTAAATCATAGAGACTGTAAGGCTTTGGTGACGGATTACCTAAAAAAACTAGATTACGAGGACACGGAAGAGTTGTTGGAGATTGTAAAGTAAAATTTTGACTGTAAGCTTATAGCATCTAGTCTGGATTAATTTTTATTAATATTATATAAATTAACATACACTAGCACTATGATAATGTAAAATGAGAACTGAGAAGGTCTGAAACACAGGTTTGACATAAACCTAGATCAGGCTGGTCCCAGTTTAGTCAAGTTGATCTACATCTCATTATATAAATCTGACTAAATTGCTAATGTGTAAAAGCTAAATAAAATGTAAAATAGACGTTAAGATACATTCATATAAACTAACTTTATATACTGGTGTAGATCGGGAGCTAATGATTTTGTACTCTACGAAATGTATCTAATGTAACTTACCAGAATGAAATAAACATTTATTATTATTATTATTATTACGCTCTCACCTACGGGGAACGAGCAGTGAACGTTTATATCTTCAACGCATTCTGTAACAACGTGTAATCTAAACACGCATATTTGAATGGTTTTAATATGTTAAACATGCTATAAGCTAGCTTCACACTATAAGTAAATTGACCGATAAATTATAAAATAAAAAACAAACTTAATTTTGCGGTTCAATCCGTAGACCCGATTACTGCACCAACCGCAAATAATAAGTTTGTCGTAGGTTACGTCAATAAAACTGTAGAGAGGTAAATTCTGTGCATTGAAATATTTACAAAATAACTATTCGGGGATGATTGGTGATCAATACCAATGGTAAAAATGCAATCAGTAATTTTTTTGTCTTTCTGTCTGTCTGTCTATCTGTATGTGCACGCATGGATAAAAAACTACTAGAGGGATTTTGATCAAACTTGGTACGATTTATTATCCTACTTCCTACTTAATATTATAAAAGCGAAAGTTTATAAGAATGTATGTCTGGATGTCTGGATGTATGGATGTATGTTTGTTACTCTGCCACACAAAAACGGCTGAATGGATCTGGCTAAAATTTGGTACAGAGATAGATTATAGTCTGGAATAACATATAGGCTACTTTTTATACAAGTTAATACCGCGGCTCCGCTCGCAAAGTCGATCGGACGGGATTTCTAGATATATCTTTGTTACTCTTTCACGTAAAAACGGCTAAATAGATCTGGCTGAAATTTGGTAACGAGATAGATTAAAGTGTGGAATAACATATAGGCTACTTTTTATACAAGCTAATACCCGTGACTCCGCTCACGGAGTCGATTAGTCGACCCACGGAGTCGATCAGTCGGGATGTCTGGATGTATGTTTGTTACTCTTTCACGCAAAAACGGCTGAATAGATGGGGTTGAAAGTGTGGAATAACATATAGGCTACTTTTTGTACAAGCTAATACCCGCGACTTCGCTCACGGAGTCGATCAGTCGACCCACGGAGTCGATCAGTCGACCCACGGAGTCGATCAGTCGACCCACGGAGTCGATCAGTCGGGATGTCTGGATGTATGTTTGTTACTCTTTCACGCAAAAACGGTTGAATAGATCGGGTTGAAATTTGGTACAGAGATAGATTATAGTCTGAAATAACATATAGGCTACTTTTTGTACAAGTTAATACTTTACGTTAATATCTGGACATCCCGTCCGCTCGCGAAGTCGATCGGTCGGGATGTCCAGATATTATGTTTGTTGCTATTTCACGTAAAAACAGCTGAATGGATCTGGCTGAAATTTGGTACAGAGATAGATTATAGTCTGGAGTAATATATAGGCTACTTTTTATACAAGCTAATACCCGTGGCTCTGCCCGTGGGAGTCGATTGGTTGGTAATCGTTTTTTGGTCATATATCCCCGGTTCTACTTAACCAACTGCAATCAAACATACGGCAGATTTTATGTAAAACCAAGGCATTTCTAATGAAAAGACGGCATCAAAATTTATTCAACAGTTTTTGCGTACATCACGAACAAACAGAAAAGGATTGCAAAAAAATAGATATTTGTGGTCAACATAACCAAGTCTTTTTTTCAAATATCGATTATTACAACTAAAAGTACTATTATAAAGGGATAATATTATGATGTCCACACTATCGCCTTAGGTGAACCCTGTAAAGATGGTGTAAGGTAAAACCAATAATAAATAAATAAATAAATAAAAAACTTTTGGTCATATCTCCAAATTTTTAGGTCTGTCTAAGAAAACCGCACTAAAATCCGTTTAGTACTTTTTATCCGAAAGGTTTTGGCTAAACGAGTGGAGACCAGTGGAGTGGAGAGTGGAGTGGAGTGAGAAGTGGTGTGGAGAGTGGAGTGGAGAGTGGTGTGGAGAGTGGTGTGGAGAGTGGTGTGGAGAGTGGAGTGGAAAGTGGAGTGGAGTGGATTGGAGATTGAAGTGGAGAGTGGAATGTAGGGTGGAGTCGGTAGAGAGGATTGGACAGTAGAGTGGAGTGTGGAGTGGAGAGTGAAGTAAACAGCGGAGTGGAAAGTCGAGTGGAAAGTCGTTTCATTAAAATAGACTTGGTGGCGATACCGAATTCCACGCGGGCGAAGCCGCGGGCGGCAGCTAGTAACAAATATAAAAGGAAAAATAAATTACGGGCGATCTGAGGTCGGGAAGTGGGGAGGGGGGTGAGTTTTAAGGGTAAAATCGGTTTATCTCGATTTTCGGCAAAACTACAAGTCCTATGGAAAAAAGTTAAATGACAAAGTTGTAGGTAATAAAGAGACCTACAACTTTTGTATTTACACTTTTTTCACATAACCTCAAAATGTATGTGAAAAATTCAAATAATCAAGTTTTTGGTTTTTTATTTTTATCTTAAGCAAAACAAATTTGTTTTCCACGAAATTTGGTAAAAACTTAGCTTTTTATGTCCCAAAGACACTGTAATTTTTTTGATTTGAAATATTCTTTTTATCAGCTTATTTTGACTAAATATCGAAAAACCACCCAAATTTTCAATCGAAAATTCTCACGTCAAAATATCAGCTTTTTAAAAAAAGTCACAGTTTTTTGTTCTTTGAAATCTGTTCTTTCTGATGATGTAAAAATATATATACATTGCTATGGTTAATATACTCAGAAAATGCAAAGAAGAAAAACTCGAATTCGAAATTAATATTTTTGTATTTAGTCATTTCCTCGCTGAGGTGGGATGAGAAGTTACAAGTTGCACTATAACTTCATGGTTGGACTCGAGTGCAAAGATTTTTCACCTTGTGCACTTTTGATACTCTCGCTAAAGCTCAGGGTTCTATTTTGTTCACTCGCGGCGACCGATCATTAAGGAACTATCAGTCTAAGCGTTATTAGTCTAAGTGTTCAACCTTTGTTGATTACGCTTATGTTTCATCATCAGTATAGGTAGTTTATCACCATCATAATATTTTATCCGTAAAATCTTGTACTCCGCAATCAAATTATTTTCAGATAATTTATTATATATTATGTAGGTATACCTACACGAATTCCAATTTAACTATCGTACACTCTTGTTTCAAAGCAAATGATGTCAAAACTTTCCGGACTAGTTGTTGTATAACAAGGCACCGCCTGTATAGGAAAGACGTGAGAACTTTCCGAAAGTAAAAAGAAAGGACGCCAAAACTGAAATTGTTAAACTATTTCTGAGAGATCAGTTGTCATTTTTTGTCAAGTAATGATCGAGACCTTCAACCTATCGCTGTCTACCTCGGAGACAAAAACATGTGAGTGTTTGTAATGTATTTCTTTCCAAGAAAGAACTACCTTTGCGTTGTTCTGTTTTGATGCTATTTACTTAAACTCAACTTTCGCTTAGGTAATTATAAAATGAGTTTTTGATTTGATTTTATTTTTGATTGATTTAGACGTTACTTTGTGACCTAAATGAATAAAAAAATTCGGAACTTTTATTTACAATTCCTATTAACCTACGTTAGAAAGTAAAAGCCCTTTTGCAGCCTTCTGTTGGATTAAGGAGTGAGCCTGGTTTCAATAATTCACCCCGTTTTTCTAGTTTGACGCAGATGTAGCAAACTCACACACATAAAGCACATTTATACAATATTTATGGATCTAAGTTAGTGAATAGATTTACGTTAAAACGGCAATATTAATAAAGCATATTTTTCCTTTCCACTTGCTACGATCTTGGCATACTCCTTTTGCTTCTTCAACTTCCATAATTGTTTTCATACATGCACGTCAGTTGCTGGTAGGTACCTACTCTTGACCTGGCCTTTCTCCAAAACGTCCTGGATCTGATTAGAATATGTATGTCTAGGTCGGCCTTTACCAGGTTGCCCATTCACCCTCGCCTCATAAATCTGTTTCGTCAATCTTCTTTCATCCATCCTCTCTACATGTTCGAACCATCTAAGCATTCTCTAACCTGGTCAAATTAAATGTAACTACATAATTAATACATATAGACCAGTGCAGATAGCTATGAAAATGGTAAAAAGTAAAAGAAATTTATAGTAGGATGAAACCTGTTGTAAAAGGAAGAGAATATAATAAAAATGATAGGAAAAATAAATTACGGGCGATCTGAGCTCGGGAAGGGGGGAGGGGGGTGAGTTTTAAGGGTAAAAACGGTTTATCTCGATTTCCGGCAAAACTACAAGTCCTATGGAAAAAAGTTAAATGACAAAGTTGTAGGTAATAAAGAGACCTACAACTTTTCTATTTACACTTTTTTCACATAACCTCAAAAAGTATGTGAAAAATTCAAATAATCAAGTTTTTGGTTTTTTATTTTTATCTTAAGCAAAACAAATTTGTTATTCCACGAAATTTGGTGAAAACTTAGCTTTTTATGTCCCAAAGACACTGTAATTTTTTTGATTTGAAATACTCTTTTTTTCAGCTTATTTTGACTAAATATCGAAAAACCACCCCAATTTTCAATCGAAAAATCTCACGTCAAAATATCAGCTTTTTAAAAAAAGTCAAAGAGTTTTTTGTTCTCTGAAATCTCTTCTTTCTGATAATGTAAAAATATATATACATTGCTATGGTAAATGTTCTCAGAAAATGCAAAGAAGAAAAACTCGAATTCGAAATTAACATTTTTGTATTTAGTCATTTCCTCGTTGAGGTGGGATGAAAAGTTACATGTTGCACTATAACTTCATGGTTGCACTCGAGTGCAAAGATTTTTCACCTTGTGCTCTTTTGATTCCCTCGCTAAAGCTCAGGGTTCTATATTGTGATTATTGTATTTAGTCATTTCCTAGCTGAGGTGGGATGAAAAGTTACGTGTTGCACTATAGCTTCATAGTTACACTCAAGTGCAAAGATTTTTCACCTTGCGCACTTTTGATTCCCTCGTTAAAGATCTGGGTTCAATTTTTAGAACCCTTCGCGTGCTCAGTTTTGATGACCGAGCAAGCGAAGGGTTCATAATTTGAATCACGAGCGCAGCGAGCGATTCACAAAATAGAACCCTGAGCTTTAGCGAGGGAATCAAAAGAGCACAAGGTGAAAAATCTTTGCACTCGAGTGCAACCATGAAGTTATAGTGCAACATGTAACTTTTCATCCCACCTCAACGAGGAAATGACTAAATACAAAAATGTTAATTTCGAATTCGAGTTTTTCTTCTTTGCATTTTCTGAGAACATTTACCATGGCAATGTATATATATTTTTACATTATCAGAAAGAAGAGATTTCAAAGAACAAAAAACTCTTTGACTTTTTTTAAAAAGCTGATATTTTGACGTGAGATTTTTCGATTGAAAATTGGGGTGGTTTTTCGATATTTAGTCAAAATAAGCTGAAAAAAAGAGTATTTCAAATCAAAAAAATTACAGTGTCTTTGGGACATAAAAAGCTAAGTTTTCACCAAATTTCGTGGAAAACAAATTTGTTTTGCTTAAGATAAAAATAAAAAACCAAAAACTTGATTATTTGAATTTTTCACATACTTTTTGAGGTTATGTGAAAAAAGTGTAAATAGAAAAGTTGTAGGTCTCTTTATTACCTACAACTTTGTCATTTAACTTTTTTCCATAGGACTTGTAGTTTTGCCGGAAATCGAGATAAACCGTTTTTACCCTTAAAACTCACCCCCCTCCCCCCTTCCCGAGCTCAGATCGCCCGTAATTTATTTTTCCTATCATTTTTATTATATTCTCTTCCTTTTACAACAGGTTTCATCCTACTATAAATTTATTTTGTCTCAAAGTCTATCGGCACTGGTCTAATAATTTCGAGAAAACTAGAAAAAGCGCTGAAAGACATTTATTCGATGCCATATTATTTATTATACACTCGAGAGCAATGAATCCGGGTCACTTAAAGAATGTTAAAAATCTCGGAAACTAAAAATGATAGGTTAATGCAATAAATTGTATTTAATAGACAATGTAATACTCCTTAAATGAAAGTAAAAAAAATATGAGTCACCATACATTTTATTAACACAAAATTACATAAAGAAAAAAACTGCTGATCTCTCCTTAAAACAAAAATAGGAAACATGAAATTTTTGAACTTTATTACGATTTTCTTGAATTTTAATACTTCGTATTGCCTCCTCGTGCTTCCATTACTGCGTTTACGCGGTTTGGCATGCTGTACACCAAGTTCCTTATACGATTTTGGGGAATATTCTCCCATTCCTCTGTGAGAGCAATTTTGAGCTCACGAAGCGTGATTGGGGGAGGGTTTCGTTGTTTTACGCATCTGCCTAGCTCGTCCCAAGCATGCTCGATCGGGTTGATATCCGGGCTGCGCGCTGGCCACTCCATACGAGTAATGTTCATCTCTTGAAGGTAGTCATTCACAATCCTACCTGTATGAGGTCGGGCATTGTCATGCATAAATATAGCATCCTCACCTAAATTGACCATAAATGGACCAACGTGATCATTGAGGATTTCTTCCACATATCTTACGCTAGTTAAAGAGCCGTTTTCTATGATCACCAGCTCTGTGCGACTTTCAGAAGAAATTCCGGCCCACACAAGTACAGACCCACCACCGTAGGCTACTTTTTCTTCGATGCATGCTTGCTTGAATCTTTCCCCTGGTCTTCGATACACTCTGTGTCTTCCATCGTGCTTGTAGAGCATAAATTTTGATTCGTCGGAGAACATAACTTTTGACCAATCTTCAATACTCCAATTTACGTGGCTCTGGGCATATCTTAGTCTCGAAATACGATGCCCACGCTCCAGTTTAGGGCCGTTTGCAGGTCTAAGGGGTTTTAAGTTAGATTCAGCAAGCCGACGTCTTACTGTCCATGCACTTGGGTTACTTCCTCCGAGGCGTCGAAACTGATTGGTGAGTTCAGTTCCTGTGAGAAAGCGATTTCGAAGCATGGTGTTCACCAAGTATCGGTCTTCTCGTGCTGTGGTACACCTGGTTCTGCCCGTTCCTGGTCTGCGTAGGTTAGAACCAGTTTCTTCGTAACGTCGGAGAACTCTTTGTACTGTTGACAGCGACACACCGACAGTCCTGGCTGTATCGCGCTGACTCCGGCCGGTTTCCAGCATTGTAAGTATTCTGGTGCATTCTTCAGGCGTAAGCGACATAATTTCAGCTTGAATAATGAATATAGAGCACTATCAACATGGTTTATGTACCCACATAAATGACAGATTACAAACAAAAGCAAAACCAAATGCTGTAATTTCGTAGTTCCATCTTCGAAAGTGGCCCTTTTTCAAATTTGATTTTTTTATGATATAACTTTACAATAACTAAGAAGTTTTAATACCTTCATTTAAGGAGTATTACATTGTCTATTAAATACAATTTATTGCATTAACCTAGCATTTTTAGTTTCCGAGATTTTTAGGATTCTTTAAGTGACCCGGATTCATTGCTCTCGAGTGTATCTATCGCATACTGGGTTTAGTGTATTGTATACTAAAACTACAATGATCAAAATTTAGACATTTATGTTTATACATTATAATCCTAGTTTTTATTTTTAGGGAGGTCAGACGGCTATCGTACTGCTAAAAGCCAAGAACTAGCTTAAAGAGAAGAAGAAAGAATAAAAGAGCCCTCTGATTTGTCCCAGATCGAGAAACTAGGGAACATGACTATCTTTATGTATACAAAAAGCAGTAATCTACTATTTAGGTACACTCAATATTGAGAGGATGGTTCATAAAGCTAATGCTGCTTTATTGGCAAGAAAGGCACGGTTATAATATTATTTATTCATTGTTTGTATAGACGACGAATAGAACCTAGACATTGTCGGCGTCCAGTTATATATTAATAATAGGCAATTTTCGCCCCCGCAGTGTCGAGAAATTAGTTTCGTTTAAGTTATTTGTTCAACAAGTGAACCAAGTTTATCGTATGAGTTCAGTCCCGAGCCAACGAAGCACTTTAAAATTCAATCACTTGTTACCCTCGTGATTCTTTTCTCAGCTACTAAATCTAAAAAATTTGCTGTGCTGAAATTTGGAACAAGCTATTCACCACTTGGTAATAAGTAACCACTTGGTAACGGTATCGTTATCAAAATTGAATATCGAAAAGATGGACAGAAATTTGTTGACATCTCATCTGAACCTAGAATCTTAGTGTGCGTAATGCGAGTAGATACAAAGAGAGATCGTTGTAGTTTTATATCTATGAGACAATTGGGTGGAAAATTTTATTACTTTTTTGAACTCAAAAAAAATTGAGAAGATGCTCAAATGAGAATTTTTTTCTGAAAATACAAATTTTAGAAGTTGAGAGGATGCTTACTCTGTCAACTTCTAAAATTTGTATTACGTAACCCAAGTATGTTTTAGGAAATCTAAATACAAATTTTAGAAATTGAGAGAGTATCTACTCTCTCAACTTCTAAAATTTGTATTATGTATCCCAAGTATATTTTAGGAAATCTAGTGCTGAATGTTTGGAACGCCTAACTTGGAATATTAAATATTCGCAGTTTGCTCACAAAACTTTAATTACTCTCAATACCTTGCTAAGTAGACCTCGAGAGCTTGCGTTTGAGAATGTCACCTTGAACGCTCAGCAAGGTACCAGGAAATTAAAAGGTCGCACTCGAGCATCAATGCACATAACTTAATCGAATTTTAGCACAAGGCAGGAGCTCGGATTTCAATTACGATCCAAATATTAGTTATGCTCAGCAGAGCGTCATCCAAGTCGTTGGAAATTGAATAAACGCTGCCGTCAAACCGTCGAACCAGACGTAACTTTACTAATGGCAATCAATTTCTCGTTGATATTTTAGTTCTCTCAATATTCTCTTACGAGTATTTTAGTTCACTCAATATTCTGTTTACTAACGCTTATTTTCAGAAACAACATAATAGACGATTAAGTAAATGATTTTACATTACAAAAAGTATGTTTATGCAAATTGTCAGGCCTTTGAGCTACTCGTCGGCCACCAGAGATGATGAATAATGATTCGCGTACCCAGTGCCGTTATGGACGCCCCTTCCCTAGAGCTACTTGATGAATTTGTTCTTATAACCCCTCACAGCCTAACTGATAATGAACTAACCGCTCCACCGTCTGCTTGAAAACATGTTCATTTTGCGTGAACAAAGTAGTTTTTCTTCACTTAAAGTGTTTTAGTTGACACGAATACACAGTGCAAAAACGTAGGTATTTTTTTTAAATTATTTTTTTCAAGCAAACACACTCATATATTATTAGTACATAATTATAACCAAATATCAATAATCTCTTCTACATGATACTATTGGAAGGTATAGATTGCAGCAATGGTTTCTGTGTTTACAATCTACCCGGTCTGGCTATTGAGACCTCAGACGGCGTGCGATTTAAATCGGTTCGAAACTGACATAGCCATCTCTGATGGCTGACGGGAGTGGTACCTATCCGTGGGGATTTTCACAAGTTATAGGATAGTAAGCATTTTAGAGGGAATAAATTAATAACGGCATTAAACCTGGTGGCAATAAAAGAAAATATACCTAATGAAAATAACGGAAAATATATTAAACTCGATTTCAAATACGGCCTTGAAAATGTAGTGCTTTTTAAAGATGAAAATTGTTTTTTCACGATTTGCAGCAAAACTAGGTTTTTATAGGTACTTGTATCATAAATTGCAGCCAAATCCAGATTACCTATGACAATATTTTGTAAACAAAAGCAATTTAATGAATTATAAACAAAAATGTGTGAAACCGTAAGTTACCTAATTTGCACCAACTTGTCTCTATCGATTGCCTTGAGAACCTGTTCTTGAATGTAAATGTGGCTTCTAACTTTTGTAAGTGTTATTCAGTGACTTCATGAATAAAATATTTGACTTTCGTTTTGAGAGAACTGAGTTGGGGCTAAGTTCCAAATATAAAATCACCTATTTGATAGTAATCTCAATTTATTAGTTATTATCATTTATTATGTTATTAGCAATGAAGGCGGCCAATGACACTTCAAGAAATTCATAATTATATTTATGAAAAACTAAATTAGTTAACACTATAAATATTATGATAGTATACAAGCTACGCTTATATAAGGTAAGTATAACTTGTATTGTGTATCGGAGTGGTTCGTTGCTAAATAGTAACCACGAAGCTTAATACATTGCAAAGTTAAGTAAGACTAGCTTGGTCAAGTCTTAGGATGGATGACCACTCTTAACATATTGAGAACCCTATATATATCGGATATCACACTAAGCCATTGGTCCCGGTTGTCATACAAACATCCATCTATAGCCTGCTATCGTTACGGCTAACTGGAGTCATAAAAAGTCCGACAACCGATGTAATTTAAGAACTTCAAATTTCATTAGGTACCTACTGTAACGCAACAAATACGAATTGACAATAAAAAAAATGATTAGAGAAATAAATAAAAGCAGGTGTTAAAACCAATTTTGAAAATATATGTATTTTTGAGTTAGGCACTTAAACTGATGTCCCTAAAATAATCTAATAAAAACAATTGTAATAATAACAAAAACTATTGTATGTAAGAAAATTCAATAGTTATCGCCTTTAGACTTTCGTTTATAGTCAGATAGTCCAAGTTTGGCCTCGCTCAGAACATTAACACCGCTGCCGAAAATCGATACCTCGACGACCTCTACTAACTAAAACAACGGCGTCGTTCTGAAACAAAAGGGATTGTCTATGTCGGTAATTTCAGTAGTATTGCATTACTTGCTATAATTTAAAAATTAGAACTAAAAGATTTTATGGTATCGGTTTAGGCTTACGTATTAGTGCTATTGTGAGGTTAGTAGTACATTTCACGAATTGAGTGAAGTGTTAGTACGTTTGTATTTACTGGTAGAAGCCCGAGGTCGGGCATGTGAGCATAATCCGTTTATATTCTTGTCTCAGTTATTTTGGGGTCCACAGAATATGACCTACCCTGCCATATTTTTTGTTAGATATTATTTATTCAGTTACCTATTCCTTTTATTCTCATATGCTCTTACACCTTATCCTTCCATCTATTATAGGCCAATTAAAGTAACTGGTAGAATGTGGTATATTAATAATTTTATCTACCCCTTTTTACGCAACCGAGACTATAATATTTAAACAAAATATGCATATAGCAGCTTAGGTTGAATTACTCTTCTAAAATTCACTTACAACTTATCAATGGACGACATATTATAATCATCACCTCAAACGAACTGTGCCACAATTAAGGTTTCTATCGTGAGTTATACTTAAAATTTGATTGAAAATAATTTTGTCAGTATTTCAAATTATTTACAGCTGAATTAATAGTCAGTTTAACTGTGGTTTAATAGGCTTCATTTGAGTTCTTTCCATGTTTTCGCGTGCGAAGTCAAGACAGCCGCGCTAGTGTTGGTATAAAATGATGAAATGACAGGTACAGCCCAAAATAATGAATTCAAATTGAAAATTTAATTTCATATACCTACAGGTTTTTGTTATAACATCTAGGCGAGCGAGTACTAAGAAAAGATTACGTGAAATTCACCCTGAAAAGGAGAATTATCAACTTCTTACATAATAACCTTGACTAGAATAGTAAGCCAAGATGCAAGTTAATTTATTTACTCTATATATCCCAAATAGCCCCTTAATAATAAACTTGCACCCACTTACGCGGTTACGCTAAAATGTTCACTGATGGATTTGGGTTTACATATCGTCTACCTACCCCTTTGAGGATGTTAAGACGTGAGTGTATTAATACTAGAAAATTTATGCGTCTTGTTATGAATACATTGTTAAATTTAACTAGAATGCGGTCTTTAGGTTGCTTGGCAAACATAAGTTTCGGTGTTTAGTAAACAATTGTTAGTGGTAGTTGAATTATTGTCCCCGATTACTGGCAATAAGTTTTCTATATGTACGAGAAGTTCGGGTTTCTGTGAAGGGACCTTTAAACTTTGTCAAAATTTGAACTTGTTTTAAGTCGCTTCTATAACAGAACAGAGATCTTGCAAGAAGTCTAGTTAAGTGCGAGCCATGAAAGAATGTTTTTCTTATTAAAGAACTCGAACTCTAACGTTACAAATTTAATACAAACTCAAAAACTACCTTTGTGGTCTTAGAGGATGTACCACCGAAGAGCTCCATAAAAATTCATTTGATATTAAATTTTGTTCAATGAGTTTAAATTGAAAAAAAAAATGTAGGTATCTGTCCATAAATTATACTTCTGGTGTAATAAGAGACTGTCGATAATAAGTTTAATTGAGGTTTACACCTTGTAATATTTATTTAATAACCATATAACCGCCTATATAATGGTTTTGAATAATTATTTGATATGATGCCTACAGCCACTTTCTATCATCGCACCGCTCGCCACAGGCAGGGAATTCATCCCCTCACGTTGCATCCGCCTGCAGTGCGTACAGTAAGGTTTGAAAGAAATTTCATTCCGCGCACGCTTAGGCTGTGGAACGATCTCCCTGCAGTGGTTTTCCCTGGCGGCTACAATATGGGGTTTTTCAAGAACGGCATTACAAGGTTTTTGCAGGGTCGGCAGCGCGAGTGTGACGCCCCTGGTGTTGCACGCGTCCATAGGCCACGGTAACCGCTTTCCATCAGTGTGGGCCGTGTGCTTGTCTGCCACCTAAGTGGTATAGAAGAAAGTAGTCTTCAAACTGAAAATATCAGTTAATCAGAACAGTAATGTTTCTTTGAACGTGCGAATCTCTAGAACGGCATGTATGATTTGAAAAATATTTTCGCATTTAATAGTCTAGTTATCCATCACGCTACGACCATTAGAAGTCGAGCAGTAAGAAAAAAAAAACGCTGGTCACAACGGGTGAAACCGTTGGGCACAGTTAGTGTTTATTAGAACCCATTTGCTGTAGCTTTTCTATTAATTTTATTATTTTGATTGATTGATATCAGTAGGTATGAACTAGTAATTGGTAACCAATACGAATCAATAAGAAGACAATCGTTAACTTAAGGCCATATCACTGAAAGAAATAATCTATGGGCAATCTAGATTTTATGAGTCTCTCATTTCCCTGATCCACAGGTACCTATTGCCAACATCAGAGCTTCTTCCTTTTGTTAGCTGGTGTACTGGCTTGCAGGTGACGTTAATTAGGACTCTAAAGATCTGGGGCCCCTTACACATCACTATGTGCGTCAAATTTCATCAAGATCACTTCATCCGCTTTGACATGATTGACTAACAAACCATTCTTCCAAACATTCAATCAATCAATCAATTAGCCAGTCGACGTCCACTGCTGGACATAGGACTTTCCCAATGTACGCCATACCACCCGATTCTCCGCCTTCCGCATCCAGTCCATCCCAGCTACCTTTTTCAGGTCATCGGTCCATCTGGCTGGGGGGTGTCACACCTTCCGTTTGCCAACTCATGGTCTCCACTCTAGGACTCGTTTGCTCCAACGGCCATCGGTCCTTCGACAGATGTGGCCAGCCCATTGCCATTTCAGCCAAACATTCGTATTTTTTATAATATTAGTGGGATAATCATTTCCTTTCCGGAAACTGATTTGATGCGTGAAATTAATCTATTATATAAAAATGAATCTCTATTTCCCTTGGTCACGGCATCACGCGTGAACGGCTGGACCGATTTCACTAATTCTTTTTTTATTGTATTTGTTATTGTCAGGAGAAGGTTCTTATGAAAGAAAAAGTTAAGAAAGTTGCGCGGGACATTAGAAAATTTAAGAAAACTTAACGACCATAATATTTACTTTTCTAATTAAACCTTCTTAGTGCTTTTGACAATAACACTTTTCTAATGTAATCTCATGGCATACTTAACTGTCATGTCAGTTGTTTCAGTATTTAGCTGTCAAAAGTTTATATATGGAGTTTTGGTAGTTTAGGTAGTTGGTTATCAATGAGAGTTTCTGAACTCGCTATTCCTTGTTAGCACATTAAGACAGGACAACGCCTGTCGGGTCAGCTAGTCAATAATAATAATTAAGTAAGCCGAAACAAATAGGCCGGTTGGTTTAACATAATCGTGTGGTTGCGCCTAACTTCATGGTATGGGTAAACACTTGAGTTCAATTAACGATGCCCGGTTTGGGTAACGACGTAATTAATTCAATATTTATTCCTACGGTCTAAAGCAGCTGTAGTCATGTAGTTCGTCTTTTATACGAAACATGTTGTTCATTGTGTTTCTTTCATACAAATCGTATAATCTTCGGAGGACAAATTCACAATTTTGCAATTATTGTTTATTGTGTTGTGCTAAGTTTTAGAGCAAATACTAGTGGCACTTAACTAACGTGGTTCTGACGCAGGCTTTTCTTTCGCAATGGGGAAGTCAGAAGGCAATTTCTTCCATAAAGCCATAGTCAAACTGCACCACACCATTTGCATGATGCAACCATGCGCATTATGTATTACTTATATACATTACTAAACTTACCCTTCCATGGTTGCCTTTAGGGTGCCAGTTTGCGTATCTTCATCTCTGTGCAACTCGTACCTGTAATGAAACAATTCATGAATTAGTTTTTATTTTATTTTTATTTATTAAACTTCATACACATAATGTATAAAGTTTAATACATAATGTATTAAAAAGTATAGTGCGCCACCAAGATCTTCGTAGCCCAAACAGACTTGAACCGATTAAAACCGCACGCCGTCTAGGGTCTTTAAGCATTGGGGTGTAAGGTGACCCAATATGGTTATGGGTGATGGGTCCTCACAAGGGACCCATCAAGATCTTTGGGCCCAAACCAACTTCACGTGCAAGTCGGTTCTACTTGATTAATGGAGTATGTTTTCCTCTCGTGGCTGCGAGTTCAGACGGCAGTCGTTCCCATGAAAGTTAAAACGAATAAATCAAAGGAAGATGAGAACTTTAGATGCAACTGGGATTGGCGTACAGACTGATGAAGAAGAATTACTCAACAACCAGCGATGCCATAGTTCCCTCAGTTCCCTGGTGAGATAACCTTGAGGAAAACGTGAAGACTGTTTACTTAAACGCATTGGCATTGGTCATAATTATCCAGCTATAATGTTGAGTTCAATGCCTGGGTTAGTCAAAATGCTTAAATACTTGTAAGGTTTTATGTTAATAGTAGCAGCTCAAACTCAGATATAATATTCAATTTAAGTTAAAACGTTCACTCCTAATAATTTAGTGGAAACAAAAACTAAGCTGGCGAAATGTGAATGTTGTGAATGTTATAACGCTCTATAAATAGAACCGCACAGCCTAAGGAGAGACTTCCCTCGCTGTGTGTGTTCTACCCCGTCTATACAATGGCGTGTGTTCAAACGAATTGTTTGAAATGATACCAACGGCCACATTTTACCATCGCACCGCTCGCCACAGGCAGAGAATCCATCCTTACACGTTGCATCCCCCCCTTCCACTTGAATCCACAATCTCGATCCACATGTGGATCTGGGTGCGCATTATGAGGTATGAGAGGAATTTTATTCCACGCACGCTTAGGCTGTGGAATGACCTCCCTGCTGTGGTTTACCCTAGCGTCCACAATATTCTTCAAGAAGGTGGGCCGTGCGCTTGTCTGACACCTAAGTGGTATAAAAAAAAAATGGAAATGTATTTCTACGGTCACGTATGTACCTAAATCTAATCTCTTCATAATACACACCGTATCCCGGTGTGAGTCGTAATCATAAATTCTAATTACCGACACCCACATCGTGGCTGTACCCGCGCCTGGTCGTTAAACCAAAGCCTTTGACTCACTGCTGCAATAACTGTACAAGAGAGGTGCTAAATAAATTGAACCAAATATAAGATTTCTGTGTGACTGCTTCTAAATATTGCTTCGAGAGGAAAAAGTCAGTCGTATCGTGAAGAAGCGTTAAAGATCCTTCAAAGCCTTTGTCTTTATTTGCAACAACGTTGACAGCTGTGTTGGTGCTAGATAATTTATCCTTCAATAGGTTTTGCTTGTATTAGCTTTTACGATAGCGACTGCCATTTAACCTTCTAATTCCGAGATTAAAGCTTACTCCAGAGTCTATTGCGTCAATCACCATGTTTACTGGCATGAATTTCAGAGGTGAGGTTGACTTGAGCCCCGAAAATCTTTGTGAATATTGATATAAATAACTAACATTCGCCCTAACGTATGAATTCCATTGATTAAATGGAGTGTACAATGTCATAATGAATTATTTATGAACAGTTTGTTATGCGTGCTTTGTGCTGAACATTGTTTATGCAAACCATTTAGCTGTAAATTTATATTCCATGCAAGGGAATGTTTGTGGAATCAAATTAAGAAATAAATCGTATTTGAAATAGTAGTGATGGCTTATTTTATAGGAGCGACTATGATCCAAAGTTCCAACTCTGAGAGGAAAGCCTGTTCGTCAATCAGCAGGTATACAGGTCTGGAGGAGAAATTGGATTGTCCCAAGGGTTTCTTCAGGCCCCACACACTTATTACACTTCTAACGCTAAAACATAATATCTTTTTAAATTCTAGAATATGAAAACAGCTTTTTAAGTAACCACCATATGAGTTACAAAAAATAAATACGGTTTATTTTAAGAACCTAACGATATCATACTCGAGACCGAATTCACAAGAAAACCCGGTTTCTACGTTATTACAGCGTTGAACTCGGAAACTTGTAAATTTCTTTATGTCCAGCTTCCAACGAGTTATGTATTATTCATAACTGACATTGGTGAAGGTTGAATATTTTTTAAAAGTAGGCTATTTAGGCTAGGCCTATGGGAAGAACAGTTCATCAGCTGTTGTTTAATGTTGATAACAAAAAAATAATATTGTTCTGGACAAATATGGACGTAGACCGATCGATCGAAAATCTTACAATATGATCCCATTATCAGTCATGGATCACGTACATTACATACTTACATAATATTATGCTCACGCCTTTTATGCAGTAACAACAGCCCGCCATCTGCTTCTGTCCTTTCATACTTCATGAGTTTCCTCGGCTTACTTTTTTTTTAACTATGAAAGACTCCAAATAAAATGTAAACCGTTTCTTAAATGGATCTCTTTGTCACATTTGATTCAAAAAATGAACACACACACAAAATTAACTCCTACACCCAAGAGTCACATTTACGAAACAGTTTTACCTTATATTTGGGACCTTTTATACGTAACAAAATCAAGAATTCACTTCCAGTTTTCATATCCCCTTATCAAATATTCAAGGAAACAGTACAACCTTTTTCTATCAACCAAAAGTTGTGAAAGTACTGAAATCATTCTGTAATCATAGTTTGTTTATGGAGGAAAATAATACTTAGGTATTGCATACTTATCTCATATCGTAGGTTCTACTTGACCAATTGCAATTAAACATACGGCAGATTTAAAGTTTCTATTAAAAAAGTTATTAAAATAAACTAAATGAAGGATTCACAACAACCTATCAGTTGCACTAATAGGATATATATTCTGATGGAAAGCGGATTGCCCTAATAAACTACAATGTTAAACTGAAAACTTTTCCTTCCTTGGTAAACATTTACAAAACTGATTTTTACTAAAATCAAAGGCTACGTAAGCTGGTTTTTGCTGATGAATTTGACGTAGAATAAGTAAGATCAATTTTACCACACACCATCTAGGGTAAAATTAGAAGACATTGAGGCGCAGCTCCTGGAAGGTTCTAGGAAAAAAATAGGAAAAAAGACAACGAAACAGCTTGAAAGGGACAATAGGCTTTGATCAGCTAATAGGAACTTAAAAGCTGAATTTTTACCTTTCCTACAATATTATTCATTTGAATCTCAGATTATACTAATAAATAACTAATTAATTTGTTTTTATATTTAAATAAGATTGATTTTCTCTTAGCTGTACTTAAATGAATAGGATAATAAAAAAGATGAAGTCATATTTGATCCGTTTTTGTATTGAGTAAATTTGATTTTTAGGTTGTTTGTTTTGCTATAATAAGCAGCGTTAGGATTTTGAAGTAGCTGAGAGTTTATAAGGATTAAAGTATTTACCCTTTTAAGAAAATAATCTTTAAGGGATTCCACTAATTTAGGAAGAATGCTGAATTTCAAAAACAGCCATTTACATCACTTGGATACAACGCCAAATAACTTTGACTACCTAAGTCTGGCGGAAATAAATATTTTACGACCGCAATATTAAACAGACTACGTAAAATAAACGTCCTGACAATTTAAATCATATTTCTAAGAAATTAACATCGCTCTTCTGAATATTTTATGAACACTTTTCTTTTTTCCAACATTCGCTACTTGTTGTTTTATTTGTCGTTATATATTTTGGTTGCTTGTTTTTTGACTATACATCCGGTTCTACTCAACCGATGTTGATCAATCATGCGTACGATTTTAAGTCTGGTCAAGACCTTTCAAATACAAAGACTGCACTAAATCTATTGAGTATTTTTTGCGTTCATCGCGAACAAACAGACAAATAGACCAACAGACAAGATACCCAAAAAAAATATTTTTATAATCTTTCATATAACAAGCCAAGTATTTTTTTAAATAACTTCAATGTACAGATACCACTACTTTATATTTTTTAATAACATAAATGTAAAAAGAAACAAATTAATATTTATTTATAATCCGTAATTGTACAGATTTATCTTTATCTAAGAAAACTATAAATTATTCACCGATTCAAAAGATATACTAAAGTCGTAAGTATTAATGAACTTTGCGATATGATCTTTAAAAAAACAATTTACATTTTCCCTGAAAGGGAAATTTAGAATAAAAGTCATACTTGGAAAGATAAAGAAGACTGTGTTGACCAACTGATTGTGAGGAAAGTAAATTTCAGTCAATAGTTTTTATAATATATTTTTCTCAACTGTGGGTACCCCTGTATGTATGTATGTATATAATTATCCTAATGTTTCCTAGTAAATAATAAGTGACTAAGGCAAATAGAAGTATTCTCTCCATTGTCTGTTCTTCAAATAGAACTCTATAAGCGTCGGTTGAAAAAATTTATCAATGTTACTTATTTACCCGTCCCTAGTTTGGCTAAGTGATATAAAAATGTCATGTATGATATACCTATTGATGTTCTTTTAGCACAGCGTCTAGACTGGCCTAGACAATAGAGGATCTATTGTCTAGGCCAGTCTATACAATATACTATACAATAATGAAATTAAGAAAAATATTAAATATCCGCTATATGCCGTATGATGGACTCACAATGGCACTTATTGGCAGCGTATAAAGTTTCACCGATATATTAGTGCTTAGACAAAATACCATCTACTCTTATTATTTTATAAATGAGACTGAGTATCCTATTGAATGCCAATAACTATTTGACAAGTGATATAATCTACGCGAATATCTAAATGGTGGAACTTATAAAAATGTTATATGGGAAAAGTATTATCGAAAATTTCTCGGTTATAATATTAAATACGCATAAAACAACTGAACGGCCGTAAGTAAGCTTTAAGTACCATCTTAATACTACGAAAAAGTAAAAAGAAATCTATAAAAGGAAAATAATTTACATTTTCGGTGTCAGATTTTGGGTTAACCTTAGTCTAATTTAATTCTTTATTGTACACACAGTAAATAATTATCATACATTTCCTACCAGCAAACCTTTTATAATATGTATGAAAAACCTATTCAAATTCAATAAGTAAGTATTCACAGTCAAAACTCTCAGTAAATTTTAAAAGCACGTAGGTATTCGAACAACTTTTTTATATTGAACAGAATTCAAATGCAAGCTGAAATACTTCAGTTAAATTCCTTTACGCTTGCTGACTTACAGTGACGTGCAGTATGTGCGGTATGTGGTTACATGTTCGAGATCCATGTGTCATAGACACAAGAAAACGGAAGCACGCTCCACGCTCTATTGGTATGGTATGGTATGGTTTAACGGGCTGTTATCCGCAACTCCACGTCCTGGCGCGGTTTTTGCGTGTGGGTGGGCACGTTATTCGATCCACCCGACCTCTTGGAAGAACGCCAGCAGCCTTTTTATACTGCTGGTGATCTCCCGGAGCGTACCTGTATTGTTGAAGTACTTGACCCTGTATGTGGTGGTTGCAGGGCAGTGCAGGAGCACATGTGCTGCCGTTTCCTCCTCCCTCATGCAGGCTCTGCATAGAGGGCTGTCGGTGATGCCTAAAGTAAAAAGGTGTTTATTAAATGTGCCATGTCCCGTGATGGCAGCTGTAGCCGTGCGTAGTTGTTGCTTAGACAGGAGCCGGAGACGTCTGGTCAGTCTCTTCTCGAGCACAGGGAGGGCTTCCCTGGCCTGTCTGCATACGCTTAGGTTAGTCCAGTAGTCGCTGTGTTGGTCCCTTGTCCGTTTCTCCACGATGGTTCGTAGGTATGCGAAGGGGATTGGTATGATGGGCTCGGGTCCCACTGCGGTCATCTCAGACCCTCTTCTCGCGAGTTCGTCTGCTGCATCATTGCCTCGCGAGCCGCTGTGTCCCTTAATCCATTGTAAGATTACGTTGTTCGTGCTGCCTATCTGGTTCAGCCTGTAGTGGCACTCCAGTATCAGTCCTGAGTTTATGATATGGCTGTTCAACGCTTGTAGCACGGCCATACTGTCCGAGAGTATTCTTATTGAGTGACCCTTCACCTTCCTGGCCGTAACCGCTGAGGCCGCCAGGGTAATCCCCATGCATTCTGCTTGGAATACGGTGTTGTGGGTCCCTAATGGTCTTGAGATGGCGATATTTAGGTCCTCGGAGAAGACTCCGGCGCCAGTACCTCTGTCGGTCTTGGATCCGTCCGTGAAGATACGCACCTCCGTTAGGCATAATGCCTCGCATCGGTAGTCTTCATAGAGCTGGATTTTGTACTTCTTGTCGAAGATGTACTGTTTTGGTACTCGGTCGTTTATTGCTCCTATTATCGGCACCTCCTTTATGAGGTTTGAGAGCAGTAGTGTATGTTGTGTGTGCCCTTCGCTCCACAAGTTGAGTGCACTTAGGCGTATAGCAGCAGCTGTCGCTTCCTGTCTGATGAACAGGTCCAAAGGTGGGAGCCCAAGCATGGCTTCCATTGCCGCCGTAGGGGTGGTTTTCATGCATCACGCTCCACTTCCACGCTCTATTTTACGAAGGTGGTTTTGCTTTGGTTATAGTTAACATAATATTTACACACTGCTTTCGTGGCGTAAAGGCTGAAGCGGTCAGTCGGGCCCGTGCCGCGGTCCGGATCACTAGTGTATAATTCGTTCGCCCCAAAATCTAAAAAGAACTGCCGTCATGGCATGGAAAATTCGTTAAGTCGATTTTACGTTTATCGTTCTAGCGACGGACGTAAAAAGTACAGAACGGATTTTGGTGCGGTTTCATCATAAATTTGTCAGATTCTTAATAATTGCATAAACATAAAAATATATTCTTATAATTTAATTTACGGATTTTTACCCAGCTTCAAAAAAGGAGGAGGTTCTCCATTCGACTGTTTTTTATATTTGTTACCTCAAAACTTTCGACTGGGTGAACGGATTTTGATGATTCTTTTTTAATTTAATAGCTGGCGCTTCCCTTGTTTTTTTTTTTTTTGGTGATTTCAATTTGATGGAGTTGAAGTCGATTTTTTTTGTAAGAATTATTAAAATTGGCCTTTAACTTCCTCCCTATCTACCTAATCCCATAATATTATTATTCCAAAAATAAATCGCATTGGACTAATAAATTATTAGTTTATTAATTGTTGGGTAACAAAATCTATAAAAAAACTTACGATCAGTATACTTATCAAAAATTAATTACTTGCAATTATTGTTCTACTACCACTACCGCTACATGAACTTCTTTTGACGTGACATTGCGTGACATGAACTTTCGCAAACAAATGCATGCGTATTTACAAGACACTCATACTAGTATTGCTAACCCGCCTGATGCCCGTAGACAAACGTCAGTATATTCCGTAGCGTAAATCGCAATCGAATAGAAACGTTTAGGTCGACCAATCACATCCAAGCTCGTCGCCAGCGTACGATGCGCGCGCCGCGGCGGAATCACGAGCTGGAGTGTGATTGGTCGACCTAAACGTTTGTATTCGATACGATTCGATAGGGATTTAGACTTTTTCCACTTGGCTACGGGCACTGAGATAGAATAGGTAACTATTACCAGCCCTGTTTCACGTAACTCTGGATATCTTATTACGACCTACAAGGTTATACCGTGTATGATGAATATGAAGTTATTTGTTGGGAAAAACATTTTCTTTCAAATTCTTTGTATTGAAACATTTCTTTGTACCTTAATTTAATGTAAAAAGGTAAACTTTTACTTTCAACCTAGTTATTTTAAGTACTTCAGGCTTCGAATGTACCTACATTCTAGCTTATATACTCGTACAACCGAACAATCCTATTAATTTGATCCCAACGTTCAGTCATCAATTACAAAACTAATTGTGGTACAAATCAAATAACTAATTACAATGCGTACTGTTTCAATCCTGGACTAAATTCAGCTACAATAATTAATGGAATTAGAATTTTTAAACAGGCATTTAGTAGATTATTTAGTTAATTTACGTGTAACATAACTAGCTGATCTGTTTCAGCTTAGCGCTGAACACTTTTATAAAATATAAAAATCAAGTATTGCCTGTGCCCATGGGAGTTTCAAGTTGAGGGATAAAGTATGAATACCTATATGAATTTTTAACAAAACAATATAACCGACGGTGACCTCAAAGACCAAAAAGTAGGTATAGAGGAAAAATCACAATGATGCAATACAGTACAGTACAGTTCTTTCTTTCTTTCTTTCTTATTTGTCAAGGTAAAACCAACAGCTTTCTCGTATTATTATCTGTGTATCACCTGAATGAGCAGCCGGCCGAGTTACATTTAAGTGATTCGAAGCGCAGCACCAATTGTAATTCCACAAACCTCTATTTACCAATCGTTATTTTTATGTGTATCTTTAAATCTGTCGAAAATATTATGTTCATAAGGTATGCTTATAACATTTTTTGTAATGTCGTCAATAAATGTAATGTAATGTATAATAGTATATTTTGACTATTTGACTATATTGTATAAAAATTTTAGTCTTATCAAACTAGTTTACTTTTAGAGAATCGATATTGTTACCAGCCCTGTTTCACGTAACTTATATTATAGACTCTACTCGTATACAAGTGAACTAAACACATTTGCTAGCTGCATCATACCACTCAATGTTACACATTTTACACATTCAGTGGTATACTGCAGCTGGCAAATTACGATATAAACATAAAATACTCTTCTTCACAAATAAGTATATTGATTCTATCTACCTATATTCTACAAGTTTGGCCGCTGAGACTATGCGTTCCTGACACATGTCAATTCTTCATGACTAGTTATGTACAATAAATAACTTGAACCTAGAACCGTTCTCTAAACCTGTTCCCGACTTACAATAACATAATAATAATCACAGTCAGCAATATTGTGATTTCATTTTAATTTTAATTTTATTCTAATTTGGCTAGGTATCTATCTGCCCTATTTGTTTTTCCAAATTTTTAATTTTTAATTTTGTTTCATTCTTATTTAATTTTATGTGATTACTAGCTTCCGCCCGCGGCTTCGCCCGCGTGGAGGTCGGTATCGCCACCAAGTCTATTTTAATAAAACAACTCTCCACGTCACTCACTCCTCCACTCTCCACTCTTCACTCTACTCTTCACTCCACTCGTCTAACCAATACCTGTCTAATAAAAAGACCCCATCAAAAAAAGATAATCGCAATGGACGTAAAAACTACTAAATGTATTTTGATGAGGTATTTTATATTAGAAAGTTCTTGCTTAGACTTAAAATTTACCCGATGTTTGGTTGTAATTGGCTAAGTAGAACTGGAGATATAACCAAAAAATGATGACCTACCCACGCTCAGCTCCGCCAGGATACCGTGGTGGAGTGGAAGGACCGACTTGGGAAAACGTGAGCCTATCGACTATAAAAAAAAAGCGCGGGGCACGCCGTTATAGCGGCGGTAAGACCCGTCATGGAGACCTCACAGGGGCCCCTCGTACCGGCTGATGCAGGTGATCTCTGGTAAGTGCTACGGGGATCAATTGTGTCTGATTCGGAAGGAGCCGACGCTCAGGGCTGCACACGTTGGTCAAGTGTCCGGCGTGGTAGGTGCCGAGACAGGCCCTCCTGGCAACCCTCGGGGTGGGAGTCCTCACACTGCCGGTGTTGATCGCAGCGATGGTACAAAGTGCGGACGCGTGGTCGGCCACCACCTCCTTCTGCGAGCAAGTGATGCTCTAGTAGGCGGCGGCGGAAAGGGTTCGGGAGAGTCTGCACAGAGCTCTCCCGGACGGCGGTGACGAAGGAGTCGGAGGTCTAACGACCTCCGTTGGAGCCGCCTGTCACCCTAACAGAAGCAGGCCGAGGCGGCGGCGCGTGGAAGCGCCCCCCCCTCTCCCCCCTATTCCGGGGGCATGACGGGAACACTGGATGCCAAGCCCGAGGGGGCCATCTCGAATCCGGAGATGGCACGGGTCAAGTCGGGGTGCGAGGGAAATGTTCTATGGGCCATCTTAAACCCTGGCGTCAGAAGACCCTAGATGGCGTGCGGTTTTAGTCGGTAAAAGTAACCTGCCCCGCTGGCCGCGGGGTGGGTATCCATGAGGATTTCCGCACGGAAAAAAAGGGGCCTATTAGAGCATTTCAGAAAGAAAGACAAAAAATTACTGATTGCATTTTTACCATTGGTATTGATCACCAATCATCCCCGAATTTATTTTGTAAATATTTCAATGTACAGAATTTACCTCTCTACAGTTTTATTGACGTAACCTACGACAAACTTATTATTTGCGGTTGGTGCAGTAATCGGGTCTACGGATTGAACCGCAAAATTAAGTTTGTTTTTTTATTATAATAATTTATCGGTCAAGTTACTCATAGTGTGAAGCTAGCTTATAGCATGTTCAACATAATAACACCATTCAAATATGTGTATTTAGATTACACGTTGTTACAGAATGCGTTGAAGATATAAACGTTCACTGCTCGTTCCCCGTAGGTGAGAGCGTGATAATAAGTAGCCTATGTGTTGACCCGACTTCCTAACAATATTCTTGCCAAATTTGAAGTAAATCCATGCAGTACTTTTTGAGTTTATCCCGGACATACATACAGACAAACAGACAAACAGACAAACAGACAAACAGACAAAAATTCTAAAAACTATATTTTTGGCTTCGGTATCGATTGTAGATCACACCCCAAGTATTCTTTTAAAAAAATATTCAATGTACAGTTTTGACTTCCCTACCATTTTATTATATGTATAGATTAATTGTAATGATGGGTTATTACCTGAAATAAAAAAAAAGTCATATTCATTTCATTCATTATAAAAATATGATTCATTCTTTCTATTAGCTTGGGTAGGGGCTTATTACAAAATTACATTATTATAAAATTATAACGTTCTATTTTATATTTTTCAACCAACAGATTATTATTATTAAGATTACTAAAATATGCGGTTACAATTGCCTTGTTATTTTGTCTCATCACTATGAAAGCGATCATTTGACATAACCTTGAAACAGCGCAGTTTGACGTGGTTGGACGTGGTATGACTTTTAAAAACTATTGATTTTATATTTTTAATTAATTAATTGTTAATCATTTTAGCCCAAAATTAATCTGTGTATTGTAAATTGGCACAGTAATTAAATTTTTAATGTTATCACTCGTTAATCATCATTCTCTGTACCTTTTTCCCAACTCAGTTGGGGTCGGCTTTCCAGTCTAACTGTGATGCGGCTGAACTTCGATATTTTCCGTGGAGCGACTGCCATCTGACCTCCACAACCAATGGTCATTATGACCAATGGCGATATCGAAGTTCCAAGTTAGACTGGTTGGACTTTTGTGGGCTCCAACTACCCGTAACGACTGCCATAGATGTTTGTATGGCAACCGGGACCGACGGCTTAACGTGCTCTCCGAGGCACTAATAAACCTGCGATAAATACACACATAACTTCGAAAAGCATCGAAAAGTCATTGGTGTGTGCCATGGTGAACCTGGGATCGAACCCGAGACCTCGTCTCAGCAGTCCATTACCCAAACCACTAGGCTACCGCGGTGATCTCACTCGTTAATAAGGTCAATAAACGATATTTAAAATTTTGCCGTAAATTATACACCAGTTCAAAGTTACATCGCCCTTTCGCTCACAACCTGTCAGGAACGCATTCTTTCAGCGATTCTATAATAGTTTAGCAACGCCACTCTAAACGGATTGTTATAGCAATCAATATCGATATTACTGGTTCAACATTATTATAAGTATATACACGTTTATAGTTCTATATAAAAAGACAGAAATTGTACGAACTCAGCAAATAATAAAAATAAAATCTATCCCTTTTTGCTCATCGTGCGATTTAAACGAATTGTACTCCAGCTGTCAGCCTCAGGATTGTAATTACGTCATGGACTTGAGTTATACAAAGAAGTGTGAATAAAACTCTAGGAAGAGTCTTTGTTAGGTACATGTTCGTGGATTTGGCATCTTTTTGTAAAATAGAGATGACGCCTGTGTCTATTTCTTTATTTTTCCGCTTCACGTTCCTCTGGTACATGTTTTATCGATAAAAGTGAGTGATTAGAGATAAAAAAGATATTCAAAAATTTATAACATTTTTAAATAAAATTGATGCGCTGTTGTTTGTTTTCTTCGTAAAGAAAAAGATATCAGTGCATAAATAAAAACGTACGAACGCAAATAATTAAATGGTCCAGTTTATGGCAAGCGGTTATCATGGCCTATTAACGCTAGTAATAGGTACTTAAGGTGAGAAAACGAGAGGGAATAAACGGAATGGAACGTGAAGAAACCTGTTTATCTCTATGGATACTAAAATGGATTCACATATTGTGATCTAACTCGTCTGATTTTAATTAATAACACACACACACACACATCATTTTATAATAATACGGTGGACAAGCAATTATGAGTGGTTCTTAAGGCTGAAATCTGTCCGTTCAGATCTCAGCCCTAAGAGCTAATGCCTTATGGTAACGGTTCCATATAAATCGTGGGTTTGCATGTCCTAAGGATTTTTCTTTGTTCTGTGATTTGCATGGTATTGTGTCGCTTCGTTTGCGTGGGGGTAGCCTAGTGGTCTGGGTAATGGACTGCTGAAACGAGGCCTCGGGTTCGATCCCAGGTTCACCATGGCACACACTAATCTTTTCGAGGCTTTTCGAAGTTATGTGTGTATTCATCGCAGGTTTATAAGTGCCTACATTGGGACCTAAACATAAACTGGCGAAATGTGGGTGCTAGCACCTCTGCCTACCCTTTCGGAGATATAGGCGTGAGTTTATGTTATGTTTATGTTATGTTAATAGAACACATTTGTTAAAAAATCATCTTTTTTCACCCTGAATATAAGTCCACTGTATTTCAAATATCATACATACATACATACTGCTCACGAATTATTTTCTGTCTATCTTGCTATGCCCTATACTATAATATATTATCACTCAAATATATTTAGAATACTAGCTGTTGCCCGCGGCTCCGCCCGCGTGGACGTCGATTTTCGCGTTTTTTTACTATATCGCCGATTCTAATCAGCCGATATTATTATATAATTCTAATCGCTATCGCGATGGACGCATAAAATACCGAACGGATTTTGATGCGGTTTTTTTTATTAGAAAGATCTTGCTTAAACTAAAAATTTACCGTATTTACATTTACACATTTACAATTTACCGCATAGTTTGGTTGTAATTAGATAAGTAGAACCGGAGATATGACCAAAAACGACCTAAAAACGAAGCGCGGACGGAGCCACGGGTATCAACTTGTATAAAAAGTAGCCTATATGTTGCCCAGAACTATGAACTATAATCGTACCAAGTTTGATCAAAATCCCTCCAGTAGTTTTTGATTCATGCGTGCACATACAGAAAGACAGACAGACGGACAGACAGACAGAAAGACAAAAAATTTACTGATTGCATTTTTTGCATTAGTATCGATCACCAATCATCCCCCAATAGTTATTTTGTAAATATATTCAATGTACAGAATTGACCTCTCTACAGTTTTATTATAAATATACAGATATATTGTAGATATGAGGTCCTACCAAGACTCTAGGGCCCAAGCAAACCTCACTTGCAAACTTTACACCTGCTGACTGACGGACGAAGCTCTGGTGTAGGTTTTCCTCTCCTAGTTGGCAGATCAAACGTCTCTCTCATGAAAGTCGCATAAGCCAAATTTAAAATAGAGAAGGACTACGGACCTCTGGCTTCGAAGTGAAAGCCTCAGTTGCAACGGGAACTACGATAAGATGGCGATGATAACTCAAATCTATTGAGCCGTTACAATATGGAAAAATAAGAAAGATTCACATTATCTTTTTTTTTAAGTTATTTAAGTATAATCTAGCTGTGCCCACGGCTATACCCGTGATATACTTCGATTCACCGTGGTACCCATTAAACCCATATATACACCCGTAATTTATTAATTTACAACAATAATGGTTACACGATTTGTTGAAATTTATTATTACAGGGCCCGTAGACAAGTGTCACAAGTCTAAATCGCTAAGGAATAGAAAAGATTAGATCGAACAATCACACTCCAGCTCGTGATTCCGCCGCGGCGCGCACATCGTACGCCGGCGACGAGCTTGGGTGTGATTGGTCGACCTAATCTATTCGTTTCCTTAACTATTTACGTTGTGACACTTGTCTACGGGGGCAGCTCTGCTATCTTCATCGATGAATGGGCTATCCGACACAAAAGTTTTTTTTAAATTAAAATAGACCTGAGATTAACGCATTCAACCAAACCAACCGACTCTTCAGGGCTATTATATTAGTGCCTACAGATTTGAAATAAAACTATTTACTCAGAGTTTTTATTACAAGGGTTTCGTATTTGCAAAAGAAATCCCAAATATGATTATAATTCAAGCTTGTCAAATATTTGTCTCTTTGGTAACTGAAAGTTTTCTGTGGAAGTTAGCCTTCATATAAAGACGATTCTAACAACTTTTCTTGGGATCCATTCATATTACATGGATAAAATTTGAGCAATGAATTTCTGATTTTTTTTCTATACTGGTGGCAGACAAGCACACGGCCCACCTGATGGGAAGCGGTCACCGTGGCCTATGAACGTGTGCAACACTAAGGGTGTCACACACACGCTGCCTACCCTGAAGGGAAGAGAGGGGGGCTAGGAAGGGGAGGGAAGTCAAGGAAAGTGTGGGGGGAGGAGGAGTACAGTGAGCTCTGGCTACCCTAATTACCGGTGGGAACACAATACGATGGCTATTATGGCCGCGGTCTTCTGTAGGGCGGAGGTATCACCTCAGTCGGACAGCTCATTTCGGACGGTAGATATAGAAGTGTCCCCAAAATTATCTAATCTAAATTAATATTATGAAGAGGAAAGATTTGATTGTTTTTTTGTTTGTTTGTTTGTTTGTTTGCATTGAATAGGCTCCGAAACTACTTGACCGATTTGAAAAATTCTTTCACTGTTGGGAAGCTACACTATATCCGGTAAATATAGGCTATATTAAATATCATCATTAAAACGGTCTCGCGTAAACTCGGAGTCCTGAATAGGGTGAGGTGGTTTTTCACGCCGGAGAAGCGGTGTCTTTTGTACAAGACACAAATCCGTTCCGGGGTGGAATACTGTCACAGTATTTATTAGATGCTCTCGACAGGTTGCAGCAACGTGCAGTCCGCATTATTGGGAGTCCAGAAGTCACGAACACCCTCGAGCCTCTAAAGCTATGTAGAGATATTGCGTCTTTGGCAGTTTTTTACATGGCGAGTGTTCCGATGAGCTCTTCCAATTAATCCCACCCTCTCCTTTCCTACACAGAACTACACGTGCCAGACTGAGGTATCACCCTCACACGGTGGAATCAATTCCATCAAGAACTAAGCGGTTCGGTGCCTCTTTTATTTGCCGCACCATAAAGACTTGGAATTCTTTACCAGTGCATATGTTTCCTTCCTCCTATAGTCCCGGGGCCTTTAAGTGGGGCGTGAAAAAGCATTTGATAAGGCCGTCTATCTGAGAGCCGCCACTATAGCACTACTGGTGTATGTGGTGGTGACCCCAATCCTGAGACTTTGCCTTTAGCTTACCATCAGGCGAGGTAAAGTCATTTTGACGTGTCTTATATTAAAAAAAATCAAAAAAAATATTCGTATCAAAAAGTTAGGGATCTATGCTAAAACTCCAATAATGTAACCCAAGGTGTGATAAAATTACCAAAACTCTTTCTTACATCGCGTGCGCTGCAAAAACTATTGATTAAAGAACAAAACAGTACATTACTGTGGAAATGTATAACTTAAAAAGGTCTACATAAAAGTCCGCGATAGCATAATGTCTATCTAATAAGGATAGCTCACAGTAACCACTTTTATCTTAACAAATTGGGAAAAAATCATCTGTCATTTTCGAAGCTATTTTTAACAATACAGTGTTATTGCTTATCCAATTAAATACGTTAGATACGTTGTACATTTCATGTAGATCAAAATTGCCATTTACACTATATAATTACAATAAATAGTTTATGACGGCTGACGTGGATGGTATCCGAAGGAACTTCCGCACAAAAAAAGGAACTTGAAACGGAATTCGAAATCCACGCGGGCCGAGCCGTAGGCAACAGCTAGTCAATCATAAATTCATTGCTCAAATTTCAAGTATAATAGGGTTTTAGGATGCCTTTTAGGACAGTGCCCTCTATACTCAAAGTAAGAATAGCTTGTAAAATAAGTTCTAGAATGTAGATAAACGTCTTAAATGAAACTGAAAATTACAGTTCCCTGATTGCATACTCTGAGCCTTTATTATTATTATTATTTTTAATACGGGTTGGTGGATCGGACATGTCTTTAGAATTTCTTGTAGGACATGTGGGTTTTCTCACGATGTTTTTCCTCAGCTGATGGTAAATCATGTGATTAGCACATATAAATTCCACAAGGTGAAATAAAATTCACAATGGTACTGTCAGGCCGGATTTGAACTCGATACCTCTGAGAAGAGGCCGCGTCCTTATCCATTCTGCTACCATTGCTTAATCAGGTTGAAATTTAAATTACTCATAAACCACTTAAAAAAATTAAAATAGATATATCTATTAAAATAATAAAATACTTACAGGTACCAATAAAATTACTTATAAAATTACTTTTAAAATAACTACTAAAATTTGTATTAAAAGTGCTAATAAACTTGACTTAAAAAAAGTTAGTTCTAATAACTAGTAAAATTACAATTAATCTAAATAGGACATAATGGGAGAAGTCAGTTCAATAGTAGTAGGTACCATTGAGAGAGAACTGATAGCAATAATTGGGAGGAAAATTACAATGACGTTGAAAGCCACTGCATGCCGCCACCCACCGCGCCGTGAGGATTGAAAAATTGGTAGTAGAGAACATGTTGCCGAAACTGTGGGATGACGCAATAGAAAACGAACTTTAAAACCTCCATCCTAACCGTTAACGTATCGATCCCGACGTTAACATTAGCTTTTTTAAAACAATTTGAGTAAGGCTCGGCCAAGTCAGGCTCGTAAAATTATAATCAAAACTATAATATATATAGTTAACCATAAATACAGGTTTCAAGGAAATATTATTACGAGAAACCGTAAACTGATCTATAAATCCGAATTCGCTACGAGAGTGCTACGGCGCTACGAAATCCTACCGCAGACGCTACGCAAGCCATAAACTCGGTTCACTGAAGTATTATTCAGAATACTGTGTAGTGAATTAAGTTATTCGAGCTAGATTAAACATACTCAAGTACTGAAGTGACGAAATTTTTGAAAAAGCGGCAATTTCGTGACCATGGCATCGTTATAGGGTAAATTGAATTAAGCGTTGCCACGTTCGTGGGAATTTCTTAGGACGAATACGCTACGTGTTTCATTGGTACTTAGTTTAAATTTTATTTAAGTTTAGGAAGGTTTTGAAACATTGAACAAATATCCCTGAGGGTGAGACAACTTGCTGTATGTCTTGTGGTCAATGTCTGTCTAGGTTAATACGGACTTCTTTTCTAGGGTAAATCTAGGCTGACCCTCGGCCCGCCCCCTAGTATTAGATTTCACAACGCAAATTCATATTACGCAGAACCGTATGGGCCAGAACCGTAATATAGACAACAGAGGTCTAAAAGTCAAGTAATCACCTAAAATATAACAAACAAGGAAGGAAACTATAATAATAAAACGATTTTCTTCTTCAATACGAGTGGAACGGAAGAAACAAAAAACCCTGAAGCCAAGATGCCCGACGACGTTAGTACACCAGGAAAAGCTCATTAATAATAATACGATTTATCAACTTGCAGCGGAGCGTAATTCACTATATTTATAGTGCAATCTGAAACTCTCTGCACAATTATTTTAAACTGTTTACGATAAAATATCATAGTAGTTTTAATGAACTTACAGCTCGCTTCTGTTTACAGAGTACGCAAACGTTAAATTCATATTAAATTTGATTCGCTATACTTTGTGGCTCATAATAGGGGTGAGCTTATTACTGCTTAGTAGGTACGTATACTTCTTGGACTTGAAAATTTTCTTACAGAAACACCCATTAAAATTTAATCTTTATTTTGAAGTACTTTTAGTCCACATTAGAACTTATCGATACGTGAAGATGCTAAGCTGAAAATAGAGTATGAATATTCAAAAATAATTGTTTATCTCTTTAAAGATTTTGTGCCCTTTTAATATTTATAGTCCTTCAACGAAGGAACATAATCTTGAATAACGCTATTGAAGGTATGTTCTTTCAGATGAAAAAAAAATCATTGAAGGTGTGAAGATAAATTTTGAAAATGTAGATAAATGTAAATAGATCATAGGCGGTACTTCACGTTCGTTTGAAGCGTCACCCTCCTGTCTAAACCAACCCCTGTGTGTACACAGTATGAACATATCCCCGAAAATGCAATCAAAAGTGAATTGAAATTCTATATCCACGAATACACGTGCAAACCAATATTTACCAATTGCAAACCAATATTTACCAATTTTCAATATTTTCAAAATTTATCTTCACGCCTTCAATGATTTTTTTTTATTACCCGGATCCTAATATTCGGTATAGCTTAAACTCAGCAAGTCAAAATCAAACTCGTTTCCTGCAAATATTTGCATTCATAAATATGCATATATTTTAGTACCTATGTTTATCCATTATCCTAGACTTCATAATGCAATGTAGTCTTGCCTTGCGTCTAGTTAGCGCTGTGTGAAATATCCTTGGATAATTATTTATTGCGTTATTTTGTAATTTTACATCCAATATGAAGTTATGGGATTCATTTCTGATGAACCAACTATAGCGCATTTGGTACGAAACAAGATTTCACTAAAATAAACCACTATTACAAAATTACGTTTGCGGCTAAAAAAATTACCCAGACGTATATCAATGATTATGAGAAAGTTTTATCAACAGTAAACTTAAGTTTGTCCTACACCTATCGTTTCCATAATGAATAAATATTATAGTTAGGTACAAGGCCGTGTTCAGACAATTACGTCCCTAAAGCCGCCCACGTTTCCAATTAAATTTTAGTAAGATCTGCAAGGAGTTTTTACTGAAATAATCATCATTCTCTGAACCTTTTTCCCAATTCAGTTGGGGTCGGCTTTCCAGTCTAACTGTAATGCGGCTGAACTTCGATATTTTCCATGGAGCGACTGCTATCTGACCTCCACAACCAATGGTCATTATGACCAATGGCGATATCGAAGTTCCAAGTTAGACTGGTTGGACTTTTGTGTGCTCCAACTACCCGTAACGACTGCCATATATGTTTGTATGGCAACCGGGACCGACGGCTTAACGTGCTCTCCGAGGTACTAATAAACCTGCGATAAATACACAAATAACTTCGAAAAGCATTGAAAAGTCATTGGTGTGTGCCATGGTGAACCTGGGATCGAACCCGAGACCTCGTCTCAGCAGTCCATTACCCAGACCACTAGGCTACCGCGGCTGTTTTAGAAACTTTTACTGCTCTTTAATTCCCACTTAGTGAATGAATGGTGTCATAATGTTTGTGATACACATACAAATTTGAAAATAAAGAAAGGGTATAAAAGGAGCTTCACCTAATCTTTGATGTCCAAGCCAACCTTACCTGCTAGCTGATGCACCTGCCAATCGATTGACAAAACTCCAACTGAGTTGCCAAGCAGGCAGTGCGATAATAATTTATCATTATCGAATTTCGAATTAGTCAAATCTTAAAGCATACAGACCCCGGTACCAAAGTGTAAGCCTCTGGTGCGACCGCGATTGACGCTATGATAATGATGTGTAAGTAGGTATATAAGAACAAAAAAGTAAATACTAGCTTGCGATTATAGTATCACAGTGTACCTCACGCATCAGCTGAAATGGCACAGGTTCAGCGTTTACTAGATAAGAGTCGGTCACCAGTTCGCAAATATTTGTACGCAACATTATATATATATAAGCCCAAATAAGGGCTGGTGTCGATGTTTTTGTATACGTAAAAGGTATAAAAAAATACAAATTCTCGAACGCAAATTACAAGCTTTGTTTACTTAAAGTGGATATTTTAATGTGAGGTGACGTGATGGGTCTTTAGATTGGTAAATTGTCGGTGACGTACGTAGTCTTCCTGTATATATTAATGTCAATTACATCACATCATATTTGTTAACATACGCATTCATGTGTGACGACAACCTTTATGGCATAGCGGTGGTGCGTAGTTGAAGTCAGTATGTATTTATACTCTGTCTAATTTAGGATGATAAAAATGACAGTTCATGTCTATGAAGTATCGTATTTTTTTATACAAAATCATACCCCTAAAATTATGGTAATACATAGACAAGCCCCGCCCACTTGTCATAGTGAAACGTCTTGCAAGAATATAGCACAATTGACTCTACACAAATGAATCGAATGAATCGAATTTAAAATAATTTATTGAAATTAATAAGTACTTATACTACTTAAATTTTTGGTGATATAATTTGCTAAATATGATACGAAACATAAATACTATACCATAAAACTTCTCTTTTGTCATCCTGAAGTAAGTTAACTAGAATAATAAAAAATAAAAAGTTTTTGTATTTTTGTAAATATCGATGCCATATTCTACGGGAACGATAATCGAAAATCGAATGGTTCATTTTCGATTATACTATATGGGCTACCCTACTTGGAGCTGTCATTATTATCATCCTACATTAGACAAAGTATAGAGTATTAATTTAAAATATGTCTATTTGCATTTATCTGAGTGTTTTGATGTTTAATAGTTCAACGTAAGTCGAACGCCAGAAGAAAATCAAAGTGTATTTATTAGCATTCTGGAAACCATAACGCAAGCTAGTTAAGCTATGCTTACTTTGGGTCTAAATAACGCTATGTATTAATTGAAGTTATAATAATACATTTTTATTCTCTTATCAAATATACAATTAATTACAAAAAAAGGCGCAGTGCATATTGCACTAATGCATATTAACAAAGTTAGGAAATTCTGAGAGGACTGGTGTCTGAAGAAGGCGAATAAGTATTTATTTATTTATGTTATTCATAATCATGATTTAAGAATGTTGTCTTGTTTATTCTCCGTTTAGTATTATCATTCATAACGGTTTTATTATTACATTATTATTTGGTCAAGGATATTATGATGAGTTAGTAATGTACTTCATTAATTTTATTAAGGTGATAGTGTATACTCTTGTTAGACTGTTGAAAGATTTGTCTGGTAAAACGACGAATGTATTGGGCAAATGTACACTTTCATAGTTTCTCTTTGAAGTTCTATTGATAGTCAAAGTCGTTTGTCCAGTGTCCACTACTAGTAGCATATGAACAGATATTGGATTACCTATTCATGTACACGTAGTCAAAGGAAATTCTTCTAAAATATTCTCCCTTTATAAGATATAGATAGGTACTGCTCAACCAGATAGCAGGGTATCATTTAAGTAAACATATCTTGTAAATAAACTTTTCAAACAACTGCTGCATTTTAGGTAGCAATGCTCCTCTAAAGCTTTATAAGTACTGCCAACATACTACGCGAATATGAACCATTGAGAGAACTTGATAAAATTTTAAACATTTCTGTTTCCTTATATAGGTACACACATGAAAAAAGTCTAAGCAACATGCTTAATGTTACATAATTCTGCAAATTATATTGGATAATTATTCTACTTTTTTATCATAGGGGCAGGTATTTAACCTGTTTGATTAGAAAAACAAACTCGATTTTGTTTTGTTTTTTTTTTTGTTAAAGGTATAGGTACCTACTTTATCACGCACAAAAAAAATCAAGGCACCCTACGAAAATAAACTTTTTAAAAGAAAATAAATCGTTAACCAAAATTTTAATGAATTCTTTAATTTAATACAAAATGTATAAAATTAAGCATGTTGTTGCTTAAACTTTCTTGATATATGTATTTTACCCGCTAAGGAGCTTTAGCGATTTTTATTCAACAAAACTAAAATAAGTCCCTACTTATTTCGAATTATAAAATTATAGCGTAAGAACTAGCTTCTAACGTACCTTTTGTGCAGACTTCTGAATTGGGTCATAAGACAAATATTAAAAGACTATAAATCATGAAATATAGAAGGTGACAAAACCTAAATAGACAATTAGACTAAGTACCAAGTAAAACATTTTGCTATTTCGATTGCAATTTATTCTGGCCAGCATTATGTATTTATTGATTGTAAAATACTTTGGCTTCATTAGATCTTTAAACATAAATCGATCTCGTAATTATATAACAACCTTTCACCTAAATCAGCAACAAAAAATTTACAAGTTATAGGTAAGAATAAGAATTAGTCAATATTTAAATATTCGTAGGGTTGGTGTTTATGGAAGAAATACCGCTTAACTTTCCAGGTCCGAGAGCAAGGCTGAGTGCTTGAACCTCGCAGTGGTTAATGCGTCCCCCTACGCCCCACACCCGGTTGTGACGAACGGTGCGTTGATAAATGATGATAAATAATGCTGCCATACTATCAAAATAATGTTATTGTTTGTAATCTAGTAAGTAGGGTCAATGCCGCGAGCACGTAAGGGACCTACAGGCGTCTTAATGACCTAATTAACTTGCTAGACTCATTACAGAGAACACTCCCCGACGCACGCCACAGAAAATAACTGCTTCTGACTTTTTCCTTAAAAGTGCTAGATCGTGAGGGTTTTATTAAAAGACTCCAAAAAAGTGAAGTACTTTTATGTGTTTGCGTCTTATACAGTGCTAAATTATTTAAATTTAAAAACTATAATAATGTACGTATTCTACTTATGCAGTGTTTTATAAGTCCAGTCGTAGATTTTCACCAAAGAACTGCTTTTCTGAATAATAATTAAAACGTTTGCTTGCCCTTAATTGTCAAAACAATTTGAAAGAGGAACTGTGTTTAGGACATGGCGGCCTATACCTACCGAACTAGATTTAAAAATAAAATCAATGTTGTTCAGGGAACAGTTTTTACAGTAGTGAAACAAAATATACATTTTTCTTCATGTTTCCGCTGTTAAATAACGTCACTAAAGTACCTTGGGGAATGGGTAGGATATAAAGGAACATAGTGTGTCACATCTTCCCGATCTCTCTCAACGACTCATTTTCTTCAAATATAATACGCATCTGGTGTCTAGATATATAAGAACAAAGTAAATTATATAAAAAATATATTTACTACTATCGGAGCCTCTAGGCATTACACAGAAATGCTTCTAGAATTTTGATATTGCTAAAATTAATGTAATTTAACTTACACTATAGGTAATCAGCTATCTGCAAGTGAAAGTGCCGTCAAAAACCGGCCCTGCTGTTTTAAAGATTAACGAAGTCATACAAACAGAAGAGAGACAAACAATTTATTAAACAGAAATTATACATTTATATGCATTAATTAAAAAGCTGATAACCTCTCCAGTTACGCTAAATTATTTGACTTGTATTAGAGCCACAAGGGGAACACACCTTGATAGTTTAATGGGCAGGATTCAAACCCAGTACCTCTCGATCGTAAGACTAAATCGATAAAGCGAAAACGTAGATTGAATTTCTTTGTCAAGAACTGAATTGAATTGAAAGAAAGAATACGTTTATTTGTGCATACTCAAATACACAATTGAAAATTAATTCAGCTCTAAAGATCGTTTTCTAATAACTTACAATACCGGATTGGTTTTTTGTTACAAAAATCTTTTGGCACTCGAAAGTAAAGTTACAATGACACCTCATTAAGAATATTGGTCAATTAAACTAAACTTTCCTCATTATTTCCAAGAATCAATGACTTGTGAACATTGTATCGAATATAATTCTCAGAATTTTCAGTACTTATTCGTTATTTACATATCAGAGGATATTGAAATCAGGACGAAGAATGGAATATTGTTAACCTGTGAATATTCAAATATAATATGAATGTGTGTGCGTATAATATGAAATTTACTTACGGTGTTTCCATGTCCCAGATAATGTATACAGTTTGACTACCTACGTGCATCGCCCACACTACCGTTCTAGAAAACCAACCAAGTCACTTCAAATTATCCACTTCACACGTGTTTTTGTTTTTAAACACTTCACTAGCTTTGAAGATGTGATTGAACCTTTCATGCAAGGTTCACTAGCTTTCTCTACTGTCATTAAATCTTTCACGTAAGGCCACCAAACAAGATTGCTTTTCATGGATCGAAAATTTGATGTTTTGGGGGGTCGCTTGAGCGCGAAAACGCGCATAAACGTGAAATAAAATTTTCTATAACATTATCATAATTTAACCTCTCAAATCAGATGCATATAAATCCAAGGTTAAAAGGGTCACTTTACGCCCCGCCCTCCGAAAATCAGAGACAACGTCTGGTTTTAGTCGGCTTGAGTCCAGCATAACCACCCTGGATGGCCAACGGGGCTGATGTTCGTAGGAATTTTTGCACTAAAAAGGCTAATTGATGAATTAGTACTGGTAGCTACAACTAAATGCCGGTTATTATTTTCGTGTTTTTATTTCTATTTTTTTCTTGTATACAACGTGTGGTTTCGTTCAATTCTTCCTGGTATACATTGTAGAATCATAATATATACCTAGCTCAATAAGAATCAATTTATGTTTTATATATTCCATATTTTATAGGCTTTTGCTAAGTTACGTAGATGGCAAAGTAGAATACAAAGCCCCACGTCTCTTCCCTTGGGTATAGTACAAGGTAACTAAGGAACAAGGATGCTCTCCATTCGATAATAAACATACGTAGGAAAGGAAGCACCGTATTTTCACATTGGTACTAAAATCTAGTTAGTGAATATGAGTATGAATACACATATTAAGCAATTCCACTAAAATCTTTGACATACCAATGCTTCTTTAGCCACGCCGTAGGGGTCGGCCACAGACGACTTGGATGATGAAATCCTGGAGGACATGAAGGAATGTGGCCCAGCGGTCGACGATACTATACACCGGTATAGATGGCACTTCAAGGTCAAGAAAACCGACCCCGTATTAAGAGACTAGCTGTTCCCCGCTGCTACGGCCGTAATTTATTTGTTTTGCAATAATGTATGAAAATTTACCAGATTTGTTGACATTATAATTATATGATTACTACTTCACTCTACTAGGTAGTATCTTGATGATATATTATAGCCTAACCTTCCTTGATAAATAAATTATACAACACAAAAAAATTAATTCGATTCAGTAGTTCAATCCAAACAAACAAATTCTTCAACTATAATATCAGTATAGATAAGGCAAAAATGTTATGCCAATTTCTAATTATTTTTTGTCTTTTTATTATCTTTTCATTGTAAATTGATCCGCATTTCGAATGAGTTGAAGAATATATTAAATTTGTAAAACAAAATCAAGTTTCTCTTTTCTATTAACGATACGTTATCTTTTCTAACGCTAATAAAAAATAAGGAGATAGTCAGAGCAATATTATAAACAAATTAATTTTTAGAATCATTTATCACATTCGTACTATAATTGAATTTTGTTATAAAATAAAACATTATCCTATGTTGGTATATTTTATTTATTTTAAATTCATCTCGTGTCATTAAAAATGTATATTTTTATGGTTATGAATATGATATTAGCGAATAACACTCAGATAAAAGCTACTGTAAATATTTTACTTTCTTATAGTTGAATAATTAAATAAAGACGCAGTTTCCACTTAACAATTTACCACCATGTTTTTTTAAGTATACACAACATTGGTTTTATACAAACAAAGAGTATAAAAGATTTAAAAAGAAAACAATATCTAAATTAAAAATATTAGATTTACACTAAAGAAATATTTTCCATCACTTTCTGATGAAACAACAGTATTTCCGAATAATTTTCCGAAAACAAAGCCAGTAAACCGATAAAATTACTTATTACCGATAATATTAGCTAACACTCACAAACCACACAGTTCTGGGAAGTACAGTTCAAAGCTTTCAATATTGGCCCTAGATGTTAGAAAATTGACAATCGATATAATCTTGGAGAGCGACAAAATATCTGTAGCACAATGCTACGCGTCGTAGAGCTATTGTAGAATTTCGTAGCGGTTTCGTAATAGAATGCACGGTATCGTAATCAAAGAGCACGATTAAGGAAGGTGCCAAATTGTTATTTTTTTTGTGTTTGCTCCTAATGCAGCAAAAAAGCGCACAGAACTTGCAAAATGAGAAGTATCACTCAAAAATAGAACAATGGGTTAGGTACCCATTTCTTTTTTGAACTGAAGTGACTGACTGAAGTGAGTGAAATAGTACTGGAATTTTCACGAGGGAAAGATTTTTTACTAAAAAATGTTTTACAATGTTACAAATGTACTAACCCTACCTGAAGGACACGTTCAGTTTTATTGCGACGCCTAACCCTAGGCGGCCGAAAGCTTAGAACAAAATATATGAAATTTCCGGCCGCAGTCTGTCGTCGCGTCTAGACGCCGAGCTGTCGCTGTGGCCCAGTGTGCGCCTAGTGTTAGGAGTGATTCGTTGCCTGTACCACAGAGTGACTTAGAAATAATAATACATCTATTATTATTATAAAATTGTAAATGAACGATTCTTAATACAAACATATCATTTTTTGAAATCCGTGTCTGTTTGTTTTTTATAGTTTGTACGCGATGGACGCAAAAACGAATAAACGTCTGCGGTGTGCCATACTCTGCGCCATGTCAGAGATGCCTGAAACTATATGAGAATACTTCTGTAGCGACCCCCAAGCGCAGTATGTTGCGGGTACCCTGCTCTGTGAACCTCTCAATTAGGTGACGTGAAAGCACGGGACGGGTGACTAGACTGACGGGTGGAGGGTTAAACCCGTTCCTCGCACCCGCAGTCACACTGAAGGCCTTAGATGTATCCAGGAACCTTGCTAAGCCAATGATGATAATCAATTTATATTTCTAAATCTATATATTTTAAGATTCAAACACTACGGTAACATTGCGTGACATCATCGGGAACTTAGACAGCTGTTTTAAATCGTAAAGCCTACGATTATGCCTCCACCTAAGTCCTGTTGCAAAGTAGCAAGCTAGCAGTTAGCTCATAAACGTATAAAGTGCCTACATAGTGCCTTTATTAATATAACTCTAGGTATGTGAATATGTATTTAGGTTAATACCTAGATACGTATTCGCATACCAAGAGCAAGCTTATAATCAATTCACTTTGGTTATTCACATTATACACATATTTATCCACTTATAATACTCGTAGATGGATCACCAACCTTCGCTTCTATGCGGTGATTTCTAAGTGTAGGTACCGATGTGTATTAGGTACTCATTATAGACTGAATAAACTGAATAAAATTTGTACAATTTGCGTTACCAATTGCACGTTGCACGACACGAGGCACCTTGGTAACCCAATACGTTAATCAGATCGGGACGAGGACGTATTCAGTTAAATCTTGGTCGTTACATTATGACTTATGGTCAAAGTCTATTGAGGTTATGGGGGGTTTCTTCCCCGGGCCCTTGTTAAAAGACTCACGTGGACAAAACACCGTGTGGTTGTAGTCAGTTCAATCCCGAGATAGCCATTTTATTGCCTTGCAATAAAATTGCAAAACGTCTCCGTTAGAGGTTTGTACACGTACGAAAAAAAAAAAAATATCCAGAACCGGCGAGCATGTGTGAAAATACTTTTATAAGTAAGACAAGTGAAAGATGTACGACAGTAGCATTACTTGACCGACAACATAATATTTGTTTTATGTAGAAAATATCAGTATAGCTGGTTAAAAAGATTGACTAGGCTAAACTAATTATTGCTCGAAATGTTTAGATGCGGGTATTCCATTTGATTAGGTAAAAATCATGCGTGAGTCTTGAAGTCTTACTATCTTAACCTACTTCTAAATCTAATTTAAATAACGAACATTTCGTCTAACCTAACTTAAATGACGAACCTATTTGAATGTATATTAAGCTAGTTCGTCTACTAAAATGGACTGCCCAAAACCCGTCTTCAAGATAAACGACCCTATTGTTGGGAAATTTACGAACCGTCCATCATAGCCTCGTATCCTTTCAACTAATTGGCGCTCTTTGTGCGAGATAATTATTCAACTAACAAAATTATTTCGCTTCACTCGCCACTTGGAGCTGTCAGAGTATAATGTTATGATGCACTTCAACAGACGTAAGTGACCTAACCTCATGACCAGTGAACCAAGTCCAAGAAGGTATAAACAACTTGTAATTGAAATTGAGACGATCCCTATAATTGCTTCCAATTGAAAGACTAAAATTTGTTCAATTCAACTTCATTGAGATGCTGTGCAGTGTATGCTGAATGGCTATTATTTTCTTTGCAATGTGTATGTATTTTAGGGTCCTATCAAGATCTTCAAGGCCTAACCTAACCTTATTTGTAAGTCGGTGCTTTTAGTCATTCTTAGTCATTCAACTAAGGAGCTATACAGGAAAATATTGTTGGTTAATTTTTTGAAAGCTTGAGCTGGACTCTAATAAAAAAAAACTTACTAAAATAGAAAAAAACACTTTGCAGTGCTGAATTATTTAAATTTATTTTCAGTTTCGTAAAACTATACGAATGGGAATTCAATATCGTTTGCTGTTGATTTTACGGATTCGTTACATTTTCGTGTGAGCTCTATTTTTATCTGCTGTGTAGAGGTTTTGAAATACCTATCTCAACTTGCCGGCAGTTACGGTATTGTTTCACATAATTTGTTTTAAAACATAAAAGCATTAAAAGCTGAGCAAAATGTCTTTGGCCCTTGGACAAACTCAAACAACGCTATTCCGAGTGATTAACTCTGTCTTTAAAAGGGTCATGACGTTCAAAAGTGTTTACCCTGCAACCGAAATGACTAAAATATTATTGAATTTCTCTATTTCAAATTTCACCCCTCTTATAGGAGATATATTATTCATGACGGAAAATGGATCCTTGACATTAAGGATCACTTTGACAGTTTTTGGAGGTAGTTGAACAGAACTGTAAACTACGGTCTAATGTCTACGCAGTGATCCTGCGTGACCTGCCGCAGTCGATAATGAGTGTGGGAAGCGGGTAACTGTAATTTATTAGGAAAATATTCAATACTAAAGACGATATAAAATCCCATCATAAAACATGAACATAAACGATCTTTTCGCAAACCTTGTGCAATACGACCATGTTTAAAAAGATCAGTCTCTTATTGGTCAATTCACATAGATTGTATTTATTAGTGTACGAATGACACATTTCGAACCCACAAAAACATGTAATGAACGTCCCATAAGAAATACATAAGAAAATACATATAAGTATGGTTGGATCAAGTTGGTGAGACCTTGGCTGGGAAATCAATTATCTTTTCCGAGATTCATTAGATATGTAACTTATTATATTTATCATGCATGTAAATCAAATTGAGCGGGAATCGAACCTGCTACCTCGACTTAGCACTCGGACGCTCTAATACAACGCTACAGAGAACGTATTTAAAACGGTGAGTCTCATATCTCAGACTTCCTTCTTTACCATCTGGCTAAGCGAAGTCTCATAGATGTGCTCCAAAAATAAAATTAATTACAAACTCATAAATATCTATACTATTATGTCTTTCTTAAAAAAGTCTTGGTCAGACTTAAAATCTGCCGTGTGTTTAATTGTAATTCGTTACATAGATTTCGATTCATTCGGGATTAAACCAAAATTTGCGATTATCGACATTCACGCGGGTGAAGCCGCGGGTATCGGCTAGCAAATTTATATAATACGACGGTGTAGAGAGAACGAATCAAAGTACACTCTTTTGCACACTTGTGGCATTTAGGGGCAGAGCCGTTTAAAGGGAGACCTTTTTGTTGTACAACCACGCAGAGAATTCTGCATGTTTGCATTTTTTTGTGTCATTAAGGGACATTAAGGGACAAGTGACACCCCTGTTGTAGGCATTGTCCGACGAATTCGGTAATGGCATGTCAGTATTCGTATCACGCACTTCGCCTTCTTCCTGTGATAAAAATATTATTTAACGTAATGTCAAGCTTTTATTTATTATAAGCCTATGCCATTATATTCAGAATAGAATTTATATGATAGAATTTCAGGTTATAATTATATTATATATAGTTACATTTTTCTATTAAAAATGGACGTCTTTTCTTTCACTGCATTGCATTTCACCGATGAATTTAAACGATTGACACCGGGCACGAATAGTATACAATAAAAAAAATTAACCCCCAGTACCTATTTACTTTTAACTTTTGTTTGGTGTGGTTTCTCTTTTTGCCTTTAGGTTTTTTCTTATTGAAACAAAATAATAACTATTTATTATTGCTACCAAATCTAATTGAAACCATTCCTCTCAGTTTTTAATTAATCTTACAAAGAATGATTAAAACGGAAAACTTCGTCACCAAATTGAGTGCCAATAATAAAATCGCTTAATAATAGAGACTAAATTGAGTATAACTAGGGCTTTAAAACTATTATCTTAATGTAAGTAGCTCACTGGAGAATAAGAGAGAAAGTGTTCCATAGTTATTAGAGTAAAAGCCGTTTGAGACCGCTGGAATGTCATTTTAATCTCAGTACAATTAAGCCGTCTTGACCGAGGAAATCGCTTAAGCCCTCTCTCCTACTTAAAATATAGATGCTTGACAGCTGCATTATGCTGTATTCACGCAATGGGTGAAATTACTTTTTCAATTCTTTGCTTTACTCTTTTACATAATCATTGTATTCTTTATAAAGAAACGCAAGCAAGCAACTCTAACAAAATATCTATTACCTACATGAATATTAGTATCAGAATCAAAGTCTAAGTCTAATCTGTCAGAGAAGGAAGAAAATTTAGAGGTTAATGAATCGATTATTATACGATAGACGTCTCGAGTACCCCAGTAGGTATGCTATCAACTACTAAACTGCTCCAAACTCAAACTTTTTAACTAACCTCCCAGATAAGCTATATTACCTGAATTAGGAATTGACTCATATTACCGGGTACACTTAACTAGGAACTTCGATAACTCTTCAAAAAAGGAATTAAGACTCAGTCACTTGGGATTCACCGTCATTTTAACGATACTCATTAATGCGAATTCAGTTCAGGCATTCAAAAGTTACAGTAGAATGAAGAAACTCAGATACATGCATAAACCCTGAAAACGTAACACTTTTGGCCAGAAGTGAATAAATATAATTATATTAGTAGCTAACATTGTCCTTTATCTGTCCAATATGTGTGTCACACTATGTGGAGACAAAAAATAGGTTGGCTACTCTGATTAAATAAGTTGCGAGTTATAAAAAAGTTAACATTTTCCCTGAACCAACATTTTTTTCTCAACGCGTGCTTTTGTTAGTCATTCAATTAAGGAGCAGTCTATAGAGAGGACAATAATTTTGTTGGTTGATTTTTTTTTAGAAGTTTGAACTGGACTTGTTCATATTGATTTATCATTTATCTATCTATTTAGTTCAAGGCACTGGCACTGGCACTGGCATCTAATAGATGCTAAGTACAAGTATACTGAATTTCAATATACAGCTCTGAAATATCGTATTAACTTTGGTTCAGAAATATTTAATTTACATTTAATGAATGAATGAATAGACAGAACAGATAAAATCGCTTATCAGAGGTACTAATATAGAAAAAAATTGTCACCATTAATTAGAAAAGACGATAGCACTTTGCAGCTGAATTAAATAAAACCATTTTTAGTTTTGTAAAACTATTCAAATGGGAACCCAATATCGATTACTGAGTGATTTGAATAATATTGTATCTGCGTTTTAAAAATAAAGCATTCATTGTGAAGTTACAGACAAGCATAAATTGATTCTGATTTTAAATGTAAACGTGGGTTGTATTCACGTTGACATCCTGATGTATAAATATTCGCTTGATAACTTTTATTTGACATTATTTAACATATTTCAGTTCGCTTTAAATACATTAGCAATCCTTTTTTACCGTGTTTTATTTATATTTTCAACCTTGATGTATCTAAAGTTCTGAATAGAATACCTCAATGTTTCTAATTTTATCATTTGTACTAGGCAAATTCAACTCCTCCATGCATAACTCACCTCTTACGCTCAAAATGGATGCCATAGGGCAGTAATTCTCTAATATCTTAGCAGCCTTCTAAAACTAATTTACGGTTGTGTTTTTACAGACCTGGGCCCGTAGACAAAGTGTCAAAAGTCTAAATTGCTAAGGAATAGAATATATTAAGTCGACCAATCACACTCCAGCTCGGGATTCCGCCGCGGCGCGTGCATCGTACGCCGGCAACGAACTTGGATGTGATAGGTCTACCTAATCTATTCGTATCCTTAGCGATTTACGCTGTGACACTTGTCTACGGGGGCTGTAGTAACATGTAGTCTATTAGAAGATAATCCGCCCATTAATTAATTTATTACACTCCACAGCTGAACATAGGCCAAATAAGAAATTATATAACAAGATACATTTAGTTCGGAAAATTCAATACACAGGACGGGACTCAAACCCACGACCAACCCTTACAGGAGGAATAGAAGCTATCTGAAGAAATTAATTTATTGCAGAGTTAGCATACTAATTGCTTCAAATATTTTATTGAATAAATAACATTATGTCCCCATAATATAAATTTTGGATCTTTATGATTCTTTATCTATGATTCTCTGTCTACTAGAATAACTTTAGATCTATATTCTATCTATATTATCTCTACGGAGCCCTCAAAAGTCCAACCAATCTAACTTGGAATTTCGATATCGCCATTGGTTGTGGAGGTCAGATGGCAGTCGCTCCATGGAAAATATTGAAGTTCAGCCGCATCACAGTTAGACTGGTAAGCCGACCCCAACTGAGTTGGGAAAAAGGTTCAGAGAATGATGAATATAAATTTTAGATCAAATTCTATGTTTGACGTCAGCTGCTACCTATCGTATTTCAAAGTTGTTCTAGTCTACTTATTATTAGAACTATATAACCCCAAAGTACGTCATTATTAAAATAACACCGATTCAAAATAGTGACCTACCGGTAGAGCGTTCACCTACTGCTACGTCATAGAGCGAGGTACCGATGCCCACTCAATGCAAATATTTGTATACATAAATATGTGACCTATTTATATTTATTTAGATGTCTGTAAGTAATATATGTATTTAAGAAACAAATTGATTAATATCGGTAAGTTTCAAAACTAACCCTGAGGCCATTCGCATTACAATTAGGCATTATATTAGTTAGCTCATGCGTAATACTCGTAATAATATTGTATTACTAGCTGACCCCCGCGGCTTTGCCCATTACATACTTTCTCCTTATTAGATTTTGTATTAATAAGTTTTGCTCATAATAATAATATTATGGTAATTTATTATTGTTGACATAATGTAATATGGTTACTGCTCCGATATCTTATCCGCTATCTTCCTCAATAAACAGACTATCCAACGCAAAAAGGGTAAGTATATCAATTCGCACCAGTAATTCCTAAGATCAACGCGTTCAACTGAATAAAAAATTCTTTGGCTTTATAAAATTAGTATTGATACGCTAACTGTGTTGTGCGTCGTAGATTATTATGCCGCGATGCGTATGGTCTGATACGGACAGTAAGACAAGCAGGCCTAATATTCACGAACAGAGTGCCCTATCATTTTATGACGGAACTATAATCCATTTACATTGTGTATTGGTGCTTAGGCCGGTAAAATTTTACTGTCGCTCATATAAATTATTATTATTAATTTACTTCCACATGTTATACATGTACATATTTTATTATACTGACGTTAATTTTATTTAATTTAGAATAAATCTCTACTATTATAAAACTGTAAATTAACATAAACTAATCTAAACGCAATTTTCCTTGCCTATAATGTTCACAATGGACGCAAAAACTACTGCACAAATTTTCTTGTTGTTTTTTTCTTTCTGAAAAACATGGGCAGAATTAAAATCCTCTATATACCTGTTACATGTTTGATCACATTCGTTTAAGGAGATATGAAAAGAAAAACAAAGAAAGACCTCCGCGAGGGCGGACCCGCGCACATGAGCTGGCTAATATAACGCTTAATTGTCATGTAAATAATGGTCTCAGGGTTAGTTTTTAAGGGTACCGATTTTATCAAAGTCCGACCCATCCCCTTCGGACTCCGACTAGCAAGCTAAGCAAAAGCTAAGCCAAGCTATTAGTCACATTTAATTGCAGTTTTCTGTAAGATAAGAACACTTATTCAGTTGGCTAACTTCTATGTCTCTATCTCGTTATTGCGCCTCAACTTTTTATAAAAAACTGGAATAACTGACAGAGAATCATATCTCCGATCTGGTTTGATAATTAAACTATGATTTAAGTATCTGATACGAGTATACTATAGAGTACGAGTAATGTCGTACTTTGTTCCGTGGTTCCGTCGATGTCGGCGCACACACATCAATGAAAGCGACAAAAACCAAGCCAATTTTGAAGTGAAAAGGGGTTCTAATCCTGCAGGCTATACTGGAACCAAAATTGACGTAATCATTTGGCTTAGTGATTAGGAAGCTAACAAGAAGATTAGCAAATTCTCGCTGGCAGTACTAAGTAGACTTTTAAAAGCTTTGGCAGAGTTAGAAACAGACGTCAAACGTTAAATTTTGTCTAAAAATCTCCGTATAAGGACGCATTGTTAAAACATTTCATATTTTTACCTAGTACAAGCAGAGGCATTAATAATTAAGTTATTTAAATAGTTTTATACACTTCATTATTTTTCATGAAAACCATTCTCAGGTTAGACATGCTGCTTTTTCAACCGACTTCAAAAGAACTTCTCTTTTATTTATGAGCAAATCTCACTCAGTAATCACAAGAAAGAACGATTTAGTTCAAAAGGTTTAGTCCCTAATGTTAATGCCAAAAATATACCTAGTTGTATATGAACGTCTTACACCTACACCATTATTTTTCAATTTACAATGCCTTTTTTATCGTGCGGAAATCCCCATGGATACCACCCCCGTCGGCCATCGGGGGTGGTTATGTCGGGATTGAACCCCGAACAATATTAAATAATTCATTAAATTTATTAATCTACTTCCCCTATTGAACACGAATAGGTCTTAAGTTATAAAGACTTGCTAGCGAAGCGAAGGAAACTGATGATTTATCTAATAAAAAATAACCAATCTAATAAAACGGAACTAGGGTTTTACAAAAACGCTTCGGGAAATGCTTCACTGTTTAAATGAATATTTAATAAGTGAACTTTACAGTGGAAATTTAAAAGGCAATAAATTATGAATTATTCCAACGTCATTGATCAGGTAGGTATCGGTTTCTCCGTCATTAATAATTTACTTGAAGCAACAGTCACGATCGATGGCTACACTTGCTACATTGTAGTTACATAAGGCAACGCTGCAGAGCAACTGTTGATTTTGAAATATAAATGCTTGAATCTAATTACAATTTAGTATCGTAATCAAATGATTGCTGATAAATTTGCCAGCTTCTTCATGGCATAATTACTAGTAGCTGTGTACATTAAGAAATTAATGAAATCCCAATTTTATAATGTAATGCACTCTTTTGCTAGGATTCTTTTACTTCTTCGGCTATCGGTCCTCCGTCAGATGTGGCTAGCCTAGTTATTTTGAATACAACATGAATAGGTAATGAATGATGATGAACTTAAACTTTTTATAATTGAAACATTTAGTACCCAAGTCAACTATAATTTTTTTCCATGTCCAATTGTGCAGGATCCAAATGATTCACACCAATAGACTGACTTAAATAGACAATTTGTTAATTTATGAAGCAAGCCCCAGTAACAATTCTCTCTATCGTTATTATGTGGACATTTTCTTCGCAAAATAAATTACATACAGTTTCTATTACAAATACAATTATCAAACGTCACCTTGCTTTGCATTTGTTTAAACTGTTCAAAGCTCTCATTTGATAAGATGAGGCACACAAAGGAGTACAGATGTGACATCTAACGTCTGATGTCATGGCCTTGTTCACAAATTGATTACGTGATATGAGCTAAATGAAATTGAGAATTTCTAGCTTTCAACTTTTTAATATAAAATATGAAAAGGGTGCTCGTCGTTACAGTGATTCGTTTCAATTGTTTGACAAGCTTTAATACTCGTAAGTCATAATTTGATACGTATCTGCTCATATTGAAATATGTGATATAATAATGTTGTAATGTAAGTATGGATATATTATAAAACGTGTTATAAAAAAATGTGAATTAATTAAATATATAAATAATTAAAACCTTATTGCCAAGTCCAAAGCTTACAAAATCAGCGCGTGTGCAATTTTTGACGTTTAAGGAAGTTCGTTAGATGTGTGAAACAAAATGGCCGTTTATTCATTGAATACCACTAAGACAGGATATGAAGGACTGGCCGCGGGGTGGGTATCCATAAGGATTTCCGCACGAAAAAAAAAGGATATGAAGGACTTTGATAATAAATTGATCCTATAGAAGCTAGTTGTCATAAGAACTTTTAATCAAGCTCTTATATAATTATATGAATTCATCATAGATACGAAACACACGACGCCACCTGCAAAACCCTTCAAATGGTTTAGTGCCATGATGCATGGCATGATGCTTTGTAATAATTTAGTCGAAAATTTTATTCCTTGAGATAGATCATGATTCGGTTTGCTTAGAAGAAACACGTAAATACAAGTGAATTTTCAGATATAAAATGTATCAATACATTCTTCTAAATAAAGACACTAATGGATGGTACCAGATATTTATATCAACTTTGCTACGCAAACAAATAGAAGGCAAGCACTACGACTGAAATACAGTTCACCTTCTCACGGAAAGTATTACAAGAATAAAACACGCAGCGACGCTGTACCTCCATAAGCACTGTGTGAGAATGTATTAGTAATAATATGTGGATGCTGTAAGTAATTCACGAGACTTACTTGGGGCATATTATATCACTCAGACAGTGAGTGTTGGTGACGGGGATCCTTGGAAGAAAGATCGTTAGGTTTCAACATGCCTAGTTGTTTTAACTTTTAAACCTTCATCATGTTAACACAAGTACCTATGTATATTCCTACATCCTGTTATATGATTGCGTTAATTCCTGGTAACTTTACTAAAAAAATGAATATTAAACAAAAATTGTTTATAGGTTGATGTAATAACTTAACTATGACTTTTTGAGCCTCCCGTCCTGTGCCTACTGATAAAATTCCATTGTGATTGAATGTATTCTTGTTACAATTTCTTTCAGATTTTAGAGTGTTATTCGTGATTGACTTTCACTATTCACTCTACAGCCCACGTAGGACTTACAATAATGGCTATTTTATTTCTGATTGGTATTTTTATTAAAGAAGATTTAGATGTCATTTTTCGTTTATATCCAATTTTATCTAACATCACCTGTACCAAAATACTTGAAGTCTTTATATATTTATTCAACATACAGTAATCCGAGTAATCCGTAAGGATTACTCGGATTACTGTATGTTGTATGAGTGTAAACTCAGGAGATTGGCATGTAAAAAGGTCAAAGGTTCCTATCAATTATTCAAAAAATCCGAGATTAGACAGATGGCTCCATCGCAAATACCTAAGAATGCCTTTTGGGGACGCCCAAAGGCGTCATACGTAATAAGAAACATAAAAATACGAACATACAACCTATTACCGTATCGTTTGATCAATATTAACATTTCAGTCACTTACTTTTTTTTATTTTTCATGTCAATACTACTATGAAAAACGATAGATACGGTTGTGTAAGATACTCGTATATTGAAAGCCGTTTCAACAATATTAAAGTTAGTCAGTTTTGATCAAGTTGATTTATATCAATTTAAAAAATATATTATTTTTATTATCACGACTAAAATATATCTCTTAAAGTTTAATTAGTGGTGTTCGATCCCTCGTAAATCGGGTTAATTTGAGTTATTGGTGGCATTTAAATATATTATTTACCCCACTCGGAAAAATTATAAAATCTGGTAATCTATATACTATAATTTGCTTGGCCCGATGACTGACTGACTAATTCATCAACGCAGAGCGTAAACCGCTGGACCTACAAACTTGAAATTTTGGCAGTAGATGTTTTTTTATATTGTAGGCATCCACTACGAAAGGATTTTTAGAAATTCCACTTCGAAGGTGGCGAAATAAGTGATAAACGTTTGTATGAAAGTCCGTCAATTTCAAGGTTATACGCATGAAATTTCATACACCTACTTCTGGTTAGAAATAAATGAACACGTGTATCAGTGTTTTTCCAAATATTACCCCTCAGGGAATGAAATAGGGGTTGAAAGTTTATATGGGAAGTTTGTCAGTTTTCAAGATGGAAGCATGAAAGTTCATATTAGTTGCTTCTGGTTAATTAATAAACGTACACGTTAATCACGGGTTTTTAAATTCACTCCTAAGGGGGCAAATAATAGTAGAGCGATTTTATGGAAGTCCGTTACATGGAAAGTGCCAAATTCAATGTTAAAGGCCCGGTGAGTGTTGGTGTAATCGGGTTATAGAATTTTTTAAGAATTTACGCCCGGGCGAAGCCGGGTCACGGGTCGCTAGTTAAGGATATAACTAGGTTCCAAACTACCGTTGAAAGCATTTATGGACAAACAGTGCGCATGTATGAGTTTTGAAAATATTCAGTACCTTTTTGGAACAAAATACCTACCTATATGTTATAATTTTTTTTTATACCACTTAGGTGGCAGACAAGCACACGGCCCACCTGATGGGAAGCGGTCACCGTGGCCTAGGGACGCGTGCAACACCTGGGGCATCACACTAGCGCTGCCGACCCCATATAAATATAATAATTATATAAATTTACATTAAAAGAAAATTTTTGACAACCTAGAACCTTCTCCAAGAATTAGGCCATCGTATGCAAAAATAATGTTACAAATACCACAGGTAGTTGTAGACAAGTGCGTTCAAAAAAACTATAAAACCTCTACAGTTATATTACTAGTAAAGATATGTAAGCATAAACTTATGCTACAGGATCAACAGATTGTGTTAATGGTATAAAAATGATGCAAAAAAGAATTAATACACAAACAATTTAACAAAATAAAAGAATGGATGTAAATGCATTCAAAAACGCTTACAAATTGAATATTGCACTTGGTTGGAACGGATGTGCGGAAATTGTGCAGATAAGACGAACGAGTGTTTTCTATTTCCTGATTCAGACCGTAAGTTTGCAGACGTTAGAAATGGAAAATCAAATAAATAAGCAACTTCTTTTAGCAAACGCTGCGGCGTGCGTGGTGCTAAATATTACTTTGCATTCACTCAAACACCACCCGCACGTAAGCTGCGTATTGAATGGAATTCTAATAGTGTTCAGAGCGTACAGAAATGTAGTTTCAGTCAGAGCTATGCTTTCCCGAGCACTCTGTTTTTATTATGGCTTACTTCACTTCCTTTCTTTAGTCCTATTGTCTTATTTGAAGGATTGACGTGAGGATCACCTCTAATATCCACAGGCCACAGTAAATGTATATCCTCTAGTAGAACGTGCTTGCCGATTACAAAATATATTAATAGTACCAACAAGAAAAATTCGCATAGTAAAGATCCTCTAAAGCATAATTACTTCACTATATAGAACGTGTATAGAAGGATACTATCAAATAATATAAAATCACTTCATTGTTCATACTATTTATATAGACTGAATGACTGTACAATATACATGATTTGTGTAAAACCCAAAAGGGTTGTTTTGGTTAAAGAAAATGTCAAAGCTACGTTACAAAATTAATTCACAATAAAATTTTGTACCGTTTTTAACAAATCTATATCTATCTATACATATAATAAATCTGTAACTGATCGGTGTACAGAAACCGTATCATGAAAGATATAATATGAGAAAAAAATTATCAGGGGACTTTATGAATGTAATAGATGCCAAAACTACGATTTTTAGAATCTTTGTCTGTTTGTCTGTTTGTCTGTTAGTCTGTTTGTCTGTTTGTCTGTGCCTCTGTTTGTCCGCACTAAATTTTTGATCACGCTAAAATCAGAAACTACTGGAGGGATTTTGATCAAACTTGGTACGATTATGTTCATAGTTCTGGGTAACATATAAGCTACTTTTTATACAAGCTGATACCCGTGGCTTCGCCCGCGCTTTGTTTTTAGGTAGTTTTTGGCCATATCTCCGGTTCTACTTAACCAATTACAAGCGATGGACGTCAAAAGTACTGAACGGGTTTTGATGCGGTTTTTTTTATTAGAAAGGTCTTGGTTAGACTCAAAATCTTATGCATATTTGATCGCAAGCGGCTATTAGAACCGGCGATATAGGTAGTAAAAAAACGCGAAAATCGACGTCCACGCGGGCGGAGCCGCGGGCAACAGCTAGTGTTTCATAAAGTCAGTAATACTTGGAGTGTGAATTTCAAAGAGCCATTGATTAAAATAAATGTGGGAGAAACAAATGAAAATTCACGGAACAGGGAGTTAGGCGTTGACATATCCGCTCAATAGGATGCACGTTACTATAAATTCTTGAATGATTTTGACGGTTTTGATTTATCTCTCAAGTTAAATTAAGATTTCTCTGCATTCCAGTGCATACAAAACTTGCGTTTTATCGTCCAAAATCCGTTTATTGATTGCAACTGGGAAATCGCTATGACGAAGACGAGGTCCTTTTTTACAATGAGTTCATAATTTTATAGTGAGTGAAAAAATTAATTGGATAATATCCTATTTATCGCCGATCCTCATATCATTTGTGAACTTCAATCCTAACAGATCACATCATTCCAAGTACATGTATTAATAGCTAATCAATTTTTAAAGGGCTCAGGCGCCATATATTTTCCAAGCTCATGATTGATTTGATTATTGGCCCGTCAACTCAGATTTGCGTGTACATCAGGTTGGTCAAAAGAATAATTTTCAGAGTCATCTAGGCAACGCCATCTTCGTGAGCCGTCAGCTACGTGAGTTTGTGACGAGGGTATTACGCGAGTCGACTTCATATTATAATGTAAATGAAATACTTTTTGTAATTAGAAAGTTGATTGCCTCGTTGACGCAGCGATAAAAAGGATGACAGCGGGCATGCGGTTTTGGGTTTGATTTTGGTAGAATGCTATGTATTATTATTTTTTACAGGTTTTTCTTGTTGCTAACATGTAGACTATTTTCTGCTTATTGTTACTGGTGTAAAATGCACCTAGTTTTTAATAGACCTCTGCTCTCCTACATACATTATACAGGCTAAACTATATTTTGTACGTGTTAGAATTCTGTATTGCACTCTCCAACCTCCGAGGTAAAAATCTTGGATGCAATCGAGAGTTGAGACGAGACGCTACTTAAGATCATGATGATGAGAGTCTCAAACTTCCTTTTTTATTTCCCATAATCCTTTTGTATACTATGTAAATGGCAATGCGTGAGGAAGTCTTATGATGTTGTAAGTGTACATAGGACTTCGGCACTTACGGTAACCGCTCAATATCTTTCACTGAAATAATACATCGAAATAATTATAAAAGATTCTTGTAGGTTGCGGGAAGGCACGTAGACGAAGGCACGGGCAACATTTCGTATACTCGTAGAATTACAATAGAATTTTCTAATTCAACATTATGAAGGGGTATTGCTCTTTCACCTTTTGACATTTATTATACCTATTGTATCTGTCTAGTAAATTCCATCCATCTATCTCCATTTTGAAGCTCCTTCCAGTAATATATTTTATTTTTTGTTTAATGGTTGAAAATTACTGAAACAGTAAAACTGAATTTAATCTGTTCCATCTCATGAGGTTTCCTTCCACGCGAATTTAAATTACTTTTGTTATGAGGCTATATAAACGGTATTTTCCAATACATCGAAGGCATCGATATTTCTCTTTCATTATGGAGATTGCTTTCAGCTTTTGAATGAAATTTATTTTGTGAAGTCATTTTCAATTTAAATATTACGGGTATAGAAAATATTTCTTCAACAAGAATGGAATATAATGATATAACAATGAACATTTTCTGTATTTATTTACATATTTACACACATATTCTTATTTTAATTTTATGATTTTAATAAATACTCGTATTAAATTTAAATTTGGACACTGAAATATATAGTTAGTGATTGTTGTTTAAATTTCGATTTATTGATGATAATTATAAAAGCCATTCACATGCTATTTATTATATTCAAATCTATATAAGAAAGTTGTAAATATAAATAAACCGAATTATGATATAATAGTCAAACCAAATAACAATACTTTTTCATTTGCATTACATGTACCTAACTAAATTTCTTCCAAATAAATAAAATAAAATAAAATAAAAATTCGTTAACAACATTTACCTATATTTATCGATATTCTAATATAGTTTTCATTATGCATTCATTTAGATTTAATTGTTTTAGAATTCTATATTGCATAAAACCAATATTTCTATTATTGAATAATAAAAATATATGTTATAATTTACTGATAATAAAAAATATAATAAAATTATAAAATATGTTTTATTATCTATATATCTATATCATTAATATTAACATAAAAAACATTTGTTTGACAAAAGCATTGCTGGCTACCTGATATTTAAAAAATGTAATTTATGTCTTGTAAAATTTTTTTTACATAAAAGTTAAACCAGTGGTTTTTTTTTGAAATTATTATTTGAATTTACAAAAATAATATTAAAAATATTTTTTTATTATGAATGTTCTTATTTTCTGTGTTAGTACCTAGGTACCTATATTTCAATCAATTAATCAGTATTACTATTTTCTTTTCTTTTTATTTAGGTTTATTAGTATTAATCATTAATACTATTTTATTGTTCTATACTACTGTTCCAACCCGTCTAGCCAGCGTGGAACAGTAGGCTATTTACCTCCTATGTACGCACAACAACGAACCAGGCCCCTAGTCCCCGGCAGCTCCGCTATTCCTGGCTACGGTAGCGGCCACGGTAACGGCGGGGTGGGGGGTGCTAAGAATCCCCGGCAGAGATCCGGCTACCACCCCCCCCTTTTAAAACGACAACTGGCCCTGGTAACACACAACGTGCGCACTTTGAGGTTGGACGAGAAGCTAGTTGAGCTGGAAGAAGAAATGAGCAAGTTGCGCTGGGACGTTATTGGTTTATCCGAAATCCGAAGAGAGGGGGAGGATACGGTAACCTTACAGTCCGGCCACTTGCTTTACTACCGGGAGGGAGAACAGAAGTCCCAAGGTGGTGTCGGGTTTATCGTCCACAGGTCTCTCATAAACAACATCGTGTCCATTGGGAGTGTGTCGAATAGGGTAGCGTGCCTTATACTCAGGCTATCAAAGCGGTACTCCCTTAGAATAGTGCAGGCATACGCCCCCACTTCGACACACTCCGATGAAGAGGTAGAAGCTATGTATGAGGACATTAGTAGGGCCATACATAGCTCCAAAACACAGTTCACGGTTGTAATGGGAGACTTCAATGCGAGGCTGGGCTATAGAAGCGACGATGAGTTGAAAATGGGGAAATTTGGATATGGGCAACGGAATCCCAGAGGACAGATGCTGGCTGACTTCATGGAGAAAGAAGGACTCTATATGATGAATTCTTTCTTCCAGAAGTCACCTAACAGGAAATGGACCTGGTTGAGTCCCGACGGTGTGACAAAAAATGAGATCGACTTCATCATGAGCACCAGAAGACAGATATTTAATGATGTCTCTGTGATCAACAGGGTTAAGACCGGCAGTGATCACCGAATCGTCAGAGGCACATTGAATATCAATGTCAGACTGGAAAGAGCGCATCTGATGAAGTCCACCCTCCGACCGTCGAATGCACATATCCAGAACCCCGAGCACTTTCAACTCGAACTATCAAATCGCTTCGAATGGCTAGACAGCTGCGTATCAGTGGACGATATTAATAGCAAGCTGGTAGAAACTGTCCATACGGTAGGGTCCAAGTACTTTAAAGCCCACCGTAAAAATAGACCTCAAAAACTATCCGAACACACCCGAAACCTCATGGCTAGTCGACGTTCTATGGCACTCCAAACTTCGGATGACGCTGAGTCATATAGGCAGCTCAATAGACAAATTATGAAGTCCTTGCGACATGACATACGGTCCTTTAATACCCAGTGTATTAAAGAGACCATTGAGCGGAACCAAGGCTCCAAAGTGTTTGCAAGAGATGCGTCTATTGGGCAAAGCCAGCTGACAAAGCTAAAGATCGAGGATGGACGCGTGACGTCGAATAGGTCAGAGGTCTTACGGGAGATTGAGAGGTTCTATGGACAGCTATATGCCTCGGTCTCTGCTGAACCTGCTGGTTCGGCGGTAGACCCCAGAGCCAAGCTAACCCGACACTATACCGAAGACATCCCGGACATCAGCCTGTACGAGATAAGGATGGCTCTCAAACAGCTGAAGAACAACAAGGCGCCGGGTGAGGATGGAATTACTACAGAGCTTCTGCAAGCGGGTGGAACACCGGTACTGAAAGTCCTTCAGAAGCTATTCAATTCCTCCTTGCTCGACGGGAAAACGCCTGAGGCATGGAACAGGGGTGTTGTGGTCCTGTTCTACAAAAAAGGTGATAAAACCTTATTGAAGAACTACAGGCCCATAACACTGCTGAGCCATGTCTACAAGCTGTTCTCGAGAGTCATCACGAATCGTCTCGAACGCAGGTTAGATGACTTCCAGCCTACCGAACAAGCCGGTTTCCGAAAAGGCTATAGTACCATGGACCACATACATACGCTGCGGCAGATTATACAAAAGACAGAAGAGTATAATCGGCCTCTATGCTTAGCGTTTGTGGACTATGAGAAAGCCTTCGATTCCGTCGAAACTTGGGCGGTTCTCAGATCTCTCCAGCGATGCCGGATAGACTATCGGTACATCGAAGTGTTGAAGTGTTTGTATAATAACGCCACCATGTCAGTCCGAGTACAGGAGCATTGCACGAAGGATATTCCCTTAAAGAGAGGGGTAAGACAGGGAGATGTCATATCTCCGAAACTGTTTACCTCTGCCATGGAAGATTCCTTCAAGCTTCTGGAATGGCAAGGACTTGGCATCAACATCAACGGCGAATACATCACTCACCTTCGATTTGCTGACGACATAGTAGTCATGGCCGAATCGATGGAAGACCTAGGACAAATGCTCGGTGACCTCAACAAAGTTTCCCAACAAGTGGGTCTTAAAATGAACATGGACAAAACGAAAATCATGTGTAATGTCCATGTTGTACCCACCGCACCAACCGTTGGGAGCTTTGCTCTCGAAATTGTAGACGAATATATATACCTAGGACAGGCGATCCGATTAGGTAAGTCCAATTTTGAGAGAGAGGTCAGTAGGCGGATCCAACTCGGCTGGGCAGCGTTCGGTAAACTGCACAACGTCTTCTCGTCTAAAATACCTCAGTGCCTTAAGACAAAGGTGTACAACCAATGTGTGTTACCAGTGATGACTTACGGCTCTGAGACGTGGTGCTTCACGAAAGGACTTTTCATCAAAGTCGCGCAGCGAGCTATGGAGAGGGCTATGCTCGGCATCTCTCTACGTGATCGAATCAGAAATGAGGAAATCCGTAGAAGAACTAAAGTTGCTGACATAGCCCGTAGGATCAGCAAGCTGAAGTGGCAATGGGCCGGCCACATTGTACGAAGATCAGACGGTCGATGGGGCAAAAAGCTTCTCGAATGGAGACCACGTACCAGCAAGCGCAGTGTGGGACGGCCACCTGCCAGATGGACCGACGACTTGGTAAAGATTGCTGGGTCTCGTTGGATGCAGGTGGCAATGGACCGGTCGCGCTGGAGATCAATTGGAGAGGCCTATGTTCAGCAGTGGACAGCGATAGGCTGAGATGATGATGATGATGACTATTTTATGAATAGAAAATTTCTTACATTTTAATATTAGGGTCTATTTATTAAATATAATATTTTACTTTCAATTTTCAATGTAATAAAAAAATCGAATTAATCTAATATTATAATTGTGATTTTATTGGGTTATTGATATTCTTACAATATTCACCATTCAATCTGAAATTTGTTCTTGTTCTTCTTATTTATTAAATTTGAATTTTGATACATACTTAAGTCAAAATACTATTACAGAATATTTTGAATTCAATAAGATTTACGTTAAATTTTAACTACCGTGGCAAAAAATTATATTTTTGAAAGTATTGGATTAGGTAAGTAGTATAATTTATATTAATTTTTTGAAAAATATTTTCTTCTTCTTCATGTGCCTCTTCATTATTGGAGGTTTAGCTTTGCGCTATCTTCCTTACAATTCCTAAAAAAACTCGTATCTTACAAGAGGGTAATGTAGCGAACCTACAAATCCTATTTCTGTTGAACCTTTGAGTTAACCTGTAAAAATATGCCGTATCTTAATGAAGAAAATTATAATGACTCTAATATTGTTTATATAAAGCATACTTTATTGAACTATCCACCACATATAAAGCTTTGGTTTTGAACGAGATTAATTGAAATATAGGCGAATATTGGCGGCAGAATTACCCGAACTACATCTCATTAATTAGTAACGTAACGACCTAATTTATACTCTTTACAATTTTCAGATAACGTAACTCAATTCATCTCAATAATACGAATGGGAGAATCCATTCACGATATTGTTTGAAACAGTGCGACTCGTTGCCCATTGTAATACAGGCTTATACATCCATTTTTCCATTAAGAACGATATGACAATAGAACACCCCGTCTCTACTCTTTTGTAATCTTTATTTACTGTGCGTTATTTGGGTCAACCGTGAAAGTTAAAATAGAATGATATCTTTGCAATAGTCACCTTACTAGTGTCCTTACATACAGTCCAACCTTAAAGTACCGTAATCTGAAATGACCTAGGATTAAAGAAACGTAGACCTCCGCTATATCTATTTGAAACAGTTAATCTAGTTTGTGTTCAATCCGATATCAAAAACAATTTTGGATTTTTTTATGTAGGTAACAGTTTATTACCTGCAAGTTACCAAACCTTTAAATGTTACTAGATAATACCAGATACGTCAACATGACTTCACCTCGCCTGATCGTAAGCTAAAGGTGAAGTCTCAGGGCCGGATCTGTTACAGTGGTTTTTTTTTAATAAATCATATTACAGATAAAAATTAGATACTTTTATCTAAAAAAAAATGTTGCACGAAGAACCTGAAAAAACATTGACACGGCGATACAAAATTATTTAAATAATAAAAGTTCAGCTAAATTATTCCGCTTGCTACAGGTTGCCTGAAATAATACTTACTTAAAAAAGCGTGCAGCTAAACAGCGAGCGAGTGGCCCGGAAGCGCGGCAGTTGCTGCGCGGAGCGCGACTTGCGGAATGAAGTGAATTCGAGGAACGTGGTTACGAGAATCGCAAGCGTCAGGACTGACCGAACGGCGGTATGCAGGCGACTGTTCGCCTCACAGCCCCGATACACACTGCTTATCGACCTTCCCCGCGGACTAAGAGAACCCACACGTTTAATACGCCGCCGCACCCGCCCTCCGCGCAACTTTGCCAAAATGTGAGGAAGCTTTAACTATTCATCTTTCATTATTCTCACCCAGGACGTGATCGATGTCCACGTGACAAGGATCCACTTTCTTCATCAGGTGGATCCTCAAGATAAGTATCTGCAAGCTTTCGCCTTCGATTATCCGTCAGATAGTCGAAAATCTTGACAGTGTGGGTTTTTTGATATTAAGTAGGGCATTGGTACACTGGTTGCAATGAATTTTGGATTTGGATTTCCTACATTAACTACAAATTATTATCTAATATGGCATATACGTAAAACTAACTAACATTGTGTTAAAGGTTTTTTTCTTAATAATCACTTTGTATTTAAAATTGAAATTAATTTATATTAATATTTGTATATACATTTAGATCAGGAAAAGGGAACATCCAGAATGGACGAATTGCTTCAAAATTTTATTTAATTTCTTTTTATAGCATTTGTAAGTAGCTAATAAAATAAAATTTACTGAATATTTTAAAATATTATTTGTGAATGTCAAGTATTTTGTTATTTTTTTTTGCTGCTAATTATCCAGTTTCTGATATTGTCCATTTCCATTCCAAAAACTTCTTCACAATGTAAAAAATATTTTTCTGAAAACCGCATTAAGATCAGTTCAGCAAAACACGAGACAATGGTGGACAAACATACATACAAATAAACAGGTCAAACAAAACAAATCTTCTTTTTAAGTCGGTTAAAATTTTAAAAAAAATTGGGTAATATTTAGATTCAGTTCACGCACGTACGTTAATAATATTTTGGTCCCATAAAATGGGTCTTCTATACTCTTTACTATTATAAAACTGTAGCAGGTTGTGTCCGTACATTGGAGACAATTAAAATAAATACTTGGGTCACATTATTTATTAAAAACATTTTTATGGAATGCTTGTTATTTGTCTGTTGTGCGCGATGGACAAAAAACTACTAATCGGATTTTAATGCGTTTTTTATGTTTTAAAAGTTTTGGTCAGACTTAAAATCATACTCTATCGGTTGAGTTGGGTTGAGTAGAAACGGAGATATAGTTAAAAAGCGCGAAAACCGACGTCCACCCTGGCGGAACCGCGGGCATAGGCTAGTTATACTACATAATTCGAATAATTTGCTTTGGAATCGTAAGAATTAATCCATGTTTTGTCACCTGTTACTATTCCCACACAAAATTTGACAACCCCTCGTTGAATCTGGCCATGGTATTGCACCAGTTGGGTTGTTTTTGGGCCTCACTTAAATTCATTTCATTATTCATTCAAATATTTATATGTATTAATATTCTAAAGCCTTCCACACAGTGCTATCTAGATCAAGTAAGTACCTACAGTTAACTAGTTTGACATATGGGTTCTAGAATGCAGATCTGCAGATCTACAGAGCACCAGCTTTCAAATTAAAAAGAATCATGTAAATCGGATCATAAAAAATCCCAGAGTAAACGCTGTAGGCACATCGAAAAAAAAAATACCAATCGAATTGAGAATCGCCTCCTTTTTGAAATCGGTTAAAAATGATTCTTCTTTTCTCATGTCATGGTAGGTATACAATTTTATATATAAAATTTTCTTTGCCCAGTGTGCCGGTACCTTAATTGCATTCTCAGAGGCGCTCATGGGCTCAGACGAGTTGATGAGCACCAGGGACGTACGTGTGTTAAGGTCATGTTTAGGCATACAGCGTGACGTGATAGTCAGTTAAAACAAAACTGCATTCTACAACCGAAGAGTTCTATTTTCAAATATCAGTTCCGGCAACTTATAAAACGCTCTATGTATACCGCAGCCTCCTGGGATATATATTATGTATACTCGTATGTATAATGGGAACATTCTGTCTTATATACCAACAAGGACATCAACATTACAGACATGGGCGAATGGTTTCTTCATATTGTTCTTGTGGACGAAACTCCTTGGGTGTACTCTATAGTCGTTAGTACAATGTTTTAGAGAGTGATACCTCTGGTGTTCGTAAACAACAAGTAACCTATAACCTTCGTGCCTTGTCTATGATCTTTACGAAACTCCATACTGTAAAAATTATGATGGTATAAACTCACGAAATTACATACATGAACCCAGAAAATATTACACTCTTTTAGACAGTAATATCTTATATAGTAGGTACTCCGTACGTATACTCTTTATTCTCTATCTATCCAGGCTATTGAGGTGAGATTATTTCGGCTAAAATTTTCTATAGTGTTTAGTATTATTTGTACAGTCATATCTGATTTGATAGGAAAATAATATGACATTTCTCTTACATTGCTCCACTCTACTATAATAACCACGGTTCTTATAAACTTAAGTTAAAACCATCTTTATGTTCCTTATATCAAGCAGTGCAATATCTTTAGTCTAAAGGCTTGGTATTGCCGTAATAACGTCACATGAAATCCGCTTTGATGTATTACTTGTTATTTGATTACATTGTACGCTCCGATTCGTAGAGGTTGTTAAAAGGAACAGAAAATAAGCAATGTATTATGGAATGTATAGCTAATATTTTTCAGCTATCGCAGAGGTAGGTACGTAATCTATCAATAGAGCGTGAAACTCGAAATCAGGAATAAAGGTATTAAGTTTGCTTTTACAGTTTCCAATATTTAATAGGGTATTATACGTAAACGGGAATTAACGCGATACACGTTAAAGGTATATACATACCTTTGGATGCCTGACGTTTCGACCAGGTTACACCGGCCTTGGCCAAGACCATCAGACTTTGGAAGCGATACGTCGACGATATCTTCAGTATCGTGAAAGGAAGTGTACAGGAAGTAGATCAGTATATACAACATCTCAACTCCATTCACCCCAAGATGAGGTTTACGTATGAAATGGAGAAGGATAGGTCGCTGTCTTTCTTGGATGTACAAGTAGCCGTGAGATCAGATGGGTCCTTGTCACACTGTGTGTACCGGAAACCTACTCACACGGACAGGTACCTACACGCCACGTCTCATCACCACCCCCGACACTTACAATCCGTTATGACCTCACTCAAGAATAGAGCGTATGATCTCTGTGACCCTGAACATCTGGAGCGAGAGCTGGATCATGTTCAGGAGGTACTTAAAAATAACGGATATGCTGTTGTGAACGGAAGACGGAAGCAGCAAACATTGGGGCGGGGGCATCCAAAGTTAAGCAGACAGCCAGCGTATATGCCTTATGTCAGGGGAATAACGGATAAGATCGGCACCGTGCTAAAAAAGTACTCCATCCCGACAGTTTACATACCAGGCATTAAAGTAAACAACATCGTGGGCACACCGAAGGATGTCTTACCGCTTCAGACGCCAGGGGTCTACAAGGTGGATTGCAGCTGCGGTAGTTCGTATATAGGCCAAACAAAGCGGACCATTGCTGATAGGGTCAAAGAACACATTGCAGCTGTAAAGAACCGCCGGACGAGCAAATCAGCGATTGCAGAACATCTTTTAGAAGCGGGCACGAATCACTGGATTGAATTCCACAATACGCAAGTCCTCTCCACCGAACGTCACTTCTATTCAAGAGCTGTACGTGAAGCGATTGAAATCAAGAAGTACAAAAATTTCAATCGGGAAGATGGTTTCAAGTTATCTGCGACATGGAATCCAGTGATTAAAAACTTGCTACCTCGCTTTTCTGCGCGGTCGGATAGACACCAAGGCGTTTGCACAGATAATAGGGACCCTGTGGGTGTGGTATGTGACGGTACCTGGAGACAAGAAAATATAAAAAATGTCGAAAATGTGCGGGTAGAAGAAGAACCGGCTACCTCACGGACTCGGCGACGGAGGGCGTGCACGGCTGAAACAGTCAGCCTGTGACCACGGCCGGTGTAACCTGGTCGAAACGTCAGGCATCCAAAGGTATATTGGATGCCTGACGTTCAATATATACCTTTAACGTGTATCGCGTTAATTCCCGTTTACGTATAATAGTTATGGAACGCGAAAGTTTAAAAATTTAATAGGGTATTTCATTATTATACTTGCAATTATTATTATGAATTTACATCATATATTATTATAATCCTGTGCTGCTAATATTTGCGCTATTATTAGATATATTATTTAATTTACAGTATAACTCATGTTTGCTTTTGCAAACATATTTATATCATAGGTTGCTCGAGGCGAAGGCCGCCCATTGTACTGTTTCGGTAGCCTCTCAGTGCCTTTCATTATTCATTAGCCTGGCGTACAAGAAACTGTATAATAAATAAAACAAATGTGTTGTTTTTTTAAATGGTTCTTTTTCTCTAATATCATTTACCAACATCACAAATGATTATTCACGTAGGTAACTAATTTAGAAATAACCTTACATATAATTTATACCGAACTTATCAAGCGCGCATTGATTCAATTAATCTTGCGAGTACAACGGCAAAGTAAAATATTATAATGGAAATGCACCAGTGAGAATACGCTAATAAAATAAGAGTATTGTTAGTAGATACAGTCGCTATTTATATTTGCTATTATATTATAAAATATTTACAAAAAAATACTTTTCTTTCAATGTACAGCATTCGCGTAAAATACCAACAATATTAATAACACCTATATCGTCTTTTACGGAACGTGATTGGGAAGCACGTTAAGCCGTCGCCATAGTAGTTACACTAATGAAGACGACCCCAACTGAGTCGGGAAAAAGCTCGGAGGATGCTGATGTCTTCCACAGTACCTACCTACCAACTGCAACCGACCCAGAGCGTAAAACCTACGCTAGAACCTCGTCCATTGGAGGCCCGTATTCTAATAATATTATAATTTATAGATCTTTTAGTGAAGCTTTACACCTTAAGTCTAACCATTTTTAGATGAACCTTAAAACCTCAGTTTATTTCTTCAGTTATGTGAAGTTAAATGTTAGTATCGTATCATAAAAACTAGTTTATTGCTAAACTATTATTTTTATGGCACAAATTCTTTGTAATCGATCAAACATGCTATGAGAGGTAGTTCACGTTTTTTTAATAAGGCTGGTTTAGGTTTAGTGTTTACGATTTCAAATGTTTCAATTTGCAAATTTAAGTGAAACTTCCGTAATGTTACTAGCTGATGTCAGTGAAATCTATTAATATAACGAGTATTGTGTTCGATTCAGTTCTAACACCTACCAAAATGGAGCATGGATTTTGTTCTTATAAGCCAGCTTATAGGCATATCTAAGAAACGCAATAAAATCTTTGAGTTTCAACTACAACTACACAACTTCAACTACACAATGCTGGCTTGTTAAATAAGTACAAGCAACCCTGGTCTACTAATAGTCCTTACTTAAGATGAACAACATACCTACCTATCCCTGTTTTTATTTGAGCATTTATAAATCGAAATCTACCCATCTATTTGAGTAGTGTCACAGACAGCATCAATGATAAATGTATCAAACCTTCATGAACACACACAGGACGCGTATGACAAAAATTAAAAAATAAAAATAATCCTATTTAATACACGCGTGTGGTTAGACAGGCGGAATATTAGGTATTTATTGCATGCTTATTTGGTTTTTCATTTTTAGGGTTCTGTACTTCAATACTATTAAACGGAACCCTTATAGAAAACACTATATTATCCATTTGTTTCATTCGCGTGCCACGCTTCGTTTTGGGTGGACGTGCTGGTCGCGATGATAACTTTTTTCATATCTACCCGCTTCTTAAGTTTTATAATAAAATATGTGTGATTCCGAAGGATCTAGTATATCGAGTTTAAATAGTATAAATGTGGTGATTAGTGAGCAACAAGTAGAAAACGAGATTGGATTCAGTAGTCAAGAAAACAGGATGCAGTGTGATAATAATGTTTTGTCACAGTTGGGGGAGACAGGAAGGAGAAGAGCAAGAGAGGAGAGTGACGAAAATCCTGATGAAGAGGAGTTTACAACAGTGAGACGAAATCCGAAGCGGCTAAACCGAAGTTCCTCTGTGAATTTTGGTTATAGCCATGGGTTACAGAATGCGGAATCAAATAACGATTTGGAAGTTTATATATCTTCAAAAGATACACTACCTAAACAAATAGGCATGGCAAAATTATTCAAAGCCGAAGATATACAAGGGATTACGAAGATAAGCTATAAAAATCCGTTTAGAGTGCGTATTCAATTTGAAAAAAAAGAAGACATGGATAAATTGTTTGCATGTGATAAGTTCAAAGAATTAGGTTATAGATGCCAATTATCAGAACAAGTAAACTTATCTTACGGGATAATAAGAAATGTTGAGTTGGAGGTTACGGAAAAGGAGTTAATTGGTATGTTTACTTGCGAACATGAAATAATATCGGTGAAGAGATTGAAGAGATCGACAGAAGAAGGAAAATGGGTTGATAGTGAGACGGTCCGTATTTGTTTTAGAAGTGCAAGTGTTCCGACAGTAGTAGAAGCTTGGGGATGTAAATTAAAGGTAGAACGGTATACATTTCCAGTAACACAATGTTCAAATTGTTGGAAATTTGGACACCTATTACGTCAATGTACTAAAAAACCTGTGTGCCCTAAATGTGGTGGATCTCATGCTAACTGTGATACCATGCATTATCGTTGTGTCAACTGTAAAGGTGAGCATATGTCTTTCAATAAAACCTGTCCAGTATTCTTGAAAGAAAAAGCAATTCGTGAAACTATGTCTGCGGAAAATTGTACCTATAAAAAAGCTCTGAATAATTTTCTAATGGAAAGTGAAATACAGAAAAGTGGATTGATATATAGCAATGAGTACCAGGAAGGTGAAAAAGAGTCAAGTTTATGCATGAATATTGAGAGAGGTGAAGACAGTGAGGTTCAGAACCCTTCTTACAGAGATATCCTGGCACGAAACATTGAGAAAAAAGAACTTTACAAGGAAACCAAAAAATGTGGAAATACTATAAACCCAAAAGAGAAGAAAAGAACTAGTAACATGGCTACATCATCAAGAACTGTTCTAGTTGAGGAGCAAAGCTGTCAAGCGGAGCCTAGGCACCAGGTTAATGTAGGCTGCAGTTCTAGTTCAAAGACGAGTAGACCACAGTGCTACTCCTTTTGGGAAATCTTAAAAAGAATAAAAGGCATCGCCTTTTCAGATAAGACGTTAGAAGAAAAAGTGTCTCATATATGTAAAATACTGATAGAAGTAGTTAAATATTTTATCATGGAATCGGACAATAACTGTGAGTGGTTGAAAATGTTTTTGAAACTCTTTTATGACTAATAATCATCTAGTATCCCAATTGTCAATATTTCAATGGAATTCTCAGAGTTTGAGGCCAAAGTTGGTGGGTTTTGAGTGTTTATTGTCACAGGAAAAAATACATATTGCTATTATGAGCGAAACATGGTTGGATCCGGAATCTCTTATTCGCATTAGCGGCTATAATATTTTTAGAAATGATAGGAGCGACTCTTATGGTGGCGTGGCAATAATCACTCATAACTCACTGAGAGTACAGACATCTACATTTACACTTAGTAATACAGGAATTGAAGCTATACATGTTAAGGTGTTAAACTGTTCATATTTGGAAAATATCATTAGTATATATTGCCCGTCTAGTGTTAGAACCAGCCAATCAGATTGGGATACTCTCTTTAGTACGTATGGGCAAAAATCCCTGATTGCAGGTGACTTTAACGGTCATCACACGAATTGGTCATATAAAAACGACACAAGGGGTATGCAGCTAAAAGACTCATCACTAGATAATGGTTTCATTGCACTAAATAATGGTAATCCGACACGAGTTAAACTAGTGAATGGACTATTACAAAACTCTTCTCCTGATATTACCTTCGCATCGTCTGATATTGCGATTCACTTTGATTGGAACACTACCAGTGAAAACTTAGGAAGCGACCACATAATAATCAAAATTGTATCTCAAAATTTCAATGTTAATGGAAGTAGGAACTCAGTTAAAATGCGGAATTTCAAAAAAGCTAAGTGGTCACTATATAGAAAAGCTTTAGAAGAAGATTTTACGCCCCCTATAGACATTGCGAACAATGTCCAAATAAATTATGAATTTTTGATCGATAAGATTAATTCTGCTGCTGATAGGAGTATCCCGAGCATCAAGATATGTTCAAATCCAATATCTAATTTTAAACCAAGACCTTATTGGAGTCCACAGCTCTCGGAATCAGTTGCTCGACGTAGATTAGCGTTGTCAAATTTTAGGCGCAATCCTATTCCGGTCAACCATGATATATTAAAAAAACAAATTACAGAAACCAGTCGATTAATTAGGCGAGCTAAGACTGAAGGCTTTAGGCAGTTTTGTAGTGACATCGATGAATCTATATCTGTTTCAGGCATGTGGAAGCGTATGCGCTGGATGAAAGGCCAAAGAGCAACTAGATTTACTGCCCCTGAATATCAAATCAATAACTTAGTAAGGAGCCTCACTCCCGATTTTGTCTTGCCGGTAATGCCTATGGTAGAATCGGAGAATCTAACATTAGAGTCTAAATTTACACACCATGAACTGATGAGGTGTATTAAAAAAAAAGACACTGCGCCCGGATTAGATCAAATTACTCATTCCATGATTTATAATCTCCCCAAGGTAACAAAACTATATCTCTTACAAATCTATGATCAGATTTTAGAAACTGGTGATATTCCCACACAATGGCGCGACATACAAATAGTCCCTATTCCTAAAAATAATATAACATCAAACATCCCTGTAAAATTAAGACCGATTTCTTTAATTTCCTGTACATGCAAGTTATTTCATACACTTTTGTGTAAACGATTGGAATGGTACGTTGAAAAAAATAATATCTTGTCAAGGAATACTGTAGGCTTTCGACGGTCACAGTCTTGTTTGGATAGTCTAGTACGGTTGGTTTGTCAGATACAGTTGGGTTTTTCGATGAACTTGGCTACGCTGGCCTGCTTCTTAGACATCGAAAACGCTTATAACAATGTTGCTGTAGACAAAGTTATTTCTGCTTTAGATGAAATTCGTGTAGGAAAGAATATATGCAAATATTTATGGAACTTTCTGAAGGAAAGACACCTCAAAATTAAAATTGAGCAAGGGGGAAGTCCTATATACTTGACAAGGTGGGCCAGTAAAGGTATAGCCCAAGGTGATCCACTATCCCCGTTGATTTTTAATATTGTTACACACAAGCTATGTCAGAATATTACAAATGTTATGATTGGGCAATATGCAGATGACTTTGTAATATATAAAAGTTGTAGGTCTCTTAATGATAGTGTGATGGAGATACAAAGTGCATTAGATATCTTTGTTCTTATGTTAAATAACCTAGGTTTGGAACTTTCCAGTAGCAAATCAAAACTCTGTATATTTAGTAGGGGTCACAGGAGACAACAGGTAAATCTAAATATAAAGGGAAGGCCGGTGTATGCAGTGGATAATATAAAATACCTCGGTCTATGGTTAGACTGTAGCTTACGATGGGGAAAACATATTAATGAGACATGGGACAAGACACAGAGATTTTTAAGTTTACTAAAAGTGTTAGCCGGGGCATCATGGGGTGTTCATCCGAAGCATCTTCGTAGATTGTATATAGCACTAATAAGAATAAGAATCGATTATGCAAGTTGTCTGTATGCTAACAGTGCGAATACTCACCTGGCTAAATTGGATAAGGTACAAAATCAGGCACTAAGGATTATAGGTGGCTTTATACGTACTACTCCTATACATAGTATGGAATGCGAGCTGTGTATCCCTAATCTGAGTTTAAGGCGGAAGTATTTGGCTACTAAGTACTGTTTGAAAGCTCAGTCCTTTAAAAATAGTAATACTACCGAATTATTGAACAGTTTAACGAGCCACTGTATGGGAAGATATTGGCAAAATAAAAAGCTTCCTTTACTTGTCATTGTGTATAATAGTACCAAAAATGAAAAGATATCGTCTAGCTTTCCTATAGATATGTTTAACCTGGAAACGTGGGTTTCCAATATAGATACGGAAAAGGTGATAAGAGACCACTTGGAGGACATAAAATTAAGTAAAAGTTCCTATGAATTGAATCATCTAAAATACAATGCTCTGAAAGAACTTAATAGTAAATACAGTGGTTGGCTTAAAATCTATACTGATGGGTCTAAACAGGATGGTGTTAGTGGGGCTGCTTTTTATGATTCTAAGCATGGCCATGGAAAAATGTTCAAGATATTGAATAGTGACCTATGTGTAATGACGACTGAACTCGTTGCAATATCAGAAGCTTTAGAATATATACAGACGACATCTAATAATAGTAGAACTGTAGTTTTTGTTGACAGCAGGAGTGCGCTCCAACATATAGCTCGATGCGCCTCTGGCCACAGAGGCACATCGATAGCATATGTTATTTTGAAACAGATTCTACAATTCGCGGCAAATAATATTGAACTGATATTGCAATGGGTTCCGTCACATGTTGGGTTATCAGGAAATGAGGAAGTGGATCGGTTGGCAAAGAAAGCGATATCTGAAGGTATTAACATTGAGGTACTGTCAAGTGATTTCGAAATACTGTCCAAATATAAAGTGAGGCAAAAAGTAGAATGGAAAGAATACTTTAATGAACGATCGCTTAACAAAGGTATTTGGTATAAAACGATGCAAAGTGAACCTCCCCATATCCCTTGGTTTACCAATACCACCCTAAATAGGAAATACGTGGTTGTAGCGCATAGACTCCGTTCCGGACATGCTCCACTCAATAGATTTTTGCACCTCATGGGGAAAAGTGCCAGCCCAAATTGTGCAGAGTGCGGCACTCCCGAGGATGTATATCATCTGTTGGTGGAGTGTGTCCGAACACGAGTATTGAGAGCGGCCTTGTCAGAGGCCGCTAATATACGATCAATGGATATTGGGAGCTTCAACAGCATTCTGGCCAAACCTTTATCTGAAGCTGCCATCCTAATTTATAAAATGATGTATGAGGTTTTAAAAGCATAGTGTACATGTAGTTTTTAAGTAATGTTAAGTCTATTGTAAGTTTAGGGTACGATGGAGCTGACATGGCTATTCAGGCCAAAAGCTCCTAAATAAATAAAGATTAAAAAAAAAAAAAAAAACCATTTGTTTGGCAAGACTTTTTTCTAAGAAATGCGTGGACTGCCACGCATTTCTTAGAAAAAAGTCTCATGTTGAAATTAGTATCACATAGACATAACTATTCGAAGAAAAATTTAACAATGAACCGTTAAATAAATGGTTGGAAGGAATATAATTTTTAATCGATAGTCAAAATAGAGAACACGCACCACAGGGTGTGGGTGAAATTCAAGATGAGAGCTCTGGGTATAGGTAATTCCGGTTGCATAAATATACTGCATAAATAGCTGTAGGTAGGTACCTATTTTTTGATTGCGTTGACTTAGAGGTTGGATTTTTTGCAGACAGATAGTTTAATAAATTTCAAGTGTATTTTCTCCTAATCACACGTTATACCAATTCACATTATACATGAAGATAAGTACATTCTAGCATCTGCTAGGTGCCAATGTGAAGTTGTTTGCAATTCAAATCAATATCAGGAAACGTTCTTCAACTAAAAATAAAAGAATGTTCAACGTGGAACAACCACGCTTGCTTGCTTAAGTGAGCAATTTCGTCAGCAAAATAAAATATCTGACGATCCATAAACAGTATTGTCTCAGCAAAAAGGGTTCCGATTTAGTAGTACCTATTTTAGATTTGTACTTAGTTGTTCATCTGAAACGCTGGAAATAAAACCAATGTAACAAACGCTAACTGTCGCTGAATAATTTCAAATTCTCATGAAGCCTTGGTGCCCATTTTATTTTCGTACTTATTATTATCAACAATTCCAAGAATCTGTTATTTCTTGAATACCTACGTTTTTTCTATGAGCCCTTACGTACGGCCTCGTGACTAGGTGATAACCGAGAAGGATAACACATGATCATGTTAAGCAATGCTAGCTAGTGAGTCTTAGGATGGGTGACCATTTTTAACTTTTCGAGATCTCTCCTTGCTTTCGAGAGCACGTTAAGCCGCGCGTCGGCCCGGTTGCCATACGAGTATAATATGACAGTCGTTACTGGAGTCGGAGCTCTAAAAAGTCCGACAACTGGTCCAACTATAGAACTTCGATATTGCCAATGGTTCGTGAGGCCAGACGGCAGTCGCTTCACGAAAAATTTAAAAGTATAGCTACTTCATAGTTATACTGAAAAGTCGACCACAATTGAGTTGGGAAGAGGCTCAGAAAATGACCTCTGATGTCCATTACAACAATTTTTTGTAACAACTTTGCCGTTTGTGAAATAAAATTGTTCACAACATATTTATTTTTTGAGATTTGGTTATACAACACTGTGTTCCGGCGAAGAGAAGATGTAAACTCTAAACAAGCAATCTTCCATAATGGCATTATGCTTCTAAATTCAGTACCGGGGCTTCAATCTTCAATCCAAACACATATAACGACGTTTGGTAGCTGTTGTAAATAATAAAAGAGTTCCGTGGAATCCATGAAAAAGGTAACTTCAAACTATAGCGCCATAGCGCCCCAATAAAAAAGTATTTTATAGGTCTAGACTATACGTTACACTATTCCATCGTGAATTTACGTTCTTTATAATAATCGCAGCATCGATCGACTCTTTCCAGTTTAGTCTGTCTACAATCTTTCTAATTGCATAATCTATCTTTGATGTCATTGGAGTCCGGGATCTATTTACCCTTCACCTCCTTTTCATTGGACTTTTCAGTAGGTAAAGTTTTTATGGGAGCGACTGTCTTTTGACCTCTCAACCTCGAGTGAAAAGCTCTTGGGTCTTGACTTGACCTCAAAGGTCTTGATGAGGCTACAACGTATCCATAATCTAACTCAAATTAAACATACCTACCATTTATAAATGAAATGCAAATAAAACTGATACGTTGACTTTTTACCATATTGTTAAGTTATATTGAGACTTACATTAGTTTTCAGCTCTATACGAATTACAATAAATTGAAATGACTACTTTGACCGGGCCGAAAGGAATGTTTCCAAAGTATAATCGTTACAATGTAGTTCAAATTTCCCATTCTTTGGAAGCAACGACGCAGTGTACAACAATCTTAACCCTTGAGACTCCCATTTGATCACTGTGGCACCGGGCGCGGTGGAAAGAAGCAATTCAAGTTTGGAAAATCTAATATACGAACCCACAGTTTATGCATGTTTATTTCAAGTATCGGAAATAGACAGGCGGATACTGAGCACGCCGGTGTTTCAAATTGTAGCAATAGTAGAAATTGGGAAAGAGTTTATAATATCTATTGGATTGACTTTTAAACCACGCAGCATCAGTGTCTACTAGCGGAAATTGATATACAACCAGATTAATCAAACTGCACGTCAGAGACAACAAATCGGATTCACGCTCAATAACTTGAATAGCCATGCAGGTTGGTGTAACGGGATGTACTGTAACATTTGCAATGGGTATGTAGTCACACCGTGTACCTACAGAAAGTCCATCACAAGCTCGCCACACCGTATTACGACTGCGCTAGGCTCTCTGTATGAAGTGATTCAAGCCGGGCGTCGAAATGTCGGCAGGTATTGTTTCCCGGCTGCGGCTGAGCCCAGCCCGGATACGTCGTAATATATACATGTGTAGCGAACGTCTAGTAGGTAATCAATGACAAATATTTGTAAGGTGTATATTAACTGTAGCGCAGCATAAAACCACATAATATAATGCCGTGCTAAGAATACCTACATACCCGGCCGGAGCACGTTTGGCGCACGGTGGACGTTATCTAGAACCGACGCGGTCTAGGGTGAATTAGCTTTGTGTCTGATTCGGAAGGAGCCAACGCCCGAGTGCCATCACAGTGATGCGGGCGAGGACTCAGGGCTGCACACGCTGGCCGAGTGTACGGCGTGGGAGGTACCGCGACAGGCCCTCCTGGCAGCCCTCGGGGTGGGAGTCCTCACACTGCCGGTGTTAATCGCAGCGATGGTGCAGAGTGCGGACGCGTGGTCGGCCGCCGCCTCCTTCTGCGAGCAAGTGATGCTCGAGAAGGAGGCGGCGGAAAGGGTTCGGGAGAGGCTGCACAGAGCTCTCCCAAACGGCGGCGGGCGCGGACGCCTAAGGCGTCGGAGGTCTAACGACCTTCGTCCTCCATGAGCGCTGGCCTGGGGGTGACGGTTGGAGCCGCCTGTCACCCTAGCAGAAGCAGGCCGAGGCAGCGGCGCGCGAAATCGCGCCCCCCCCCCCCCTATTCCGGGGGTATGACGGGAACCACGCGGTTCCCAATCCCGAGGGGGTCATCTCGAATCCGGAGATGGCCCGGGTCAAGCCGGGGTGCGAGGGAAATGCTCTTTGGGCCACCTTACACCCTGGCGTCAGAAGACCCTAGACGGCGTGCGGTTTTAGTCGGTAAGAGTCCGACATAACCTGCCCCGCTGGCCGCGGGGTGGGTATCCTTGAGGATTTCCGCACGGAAAAAAAAGGGGTGAATTACCTTTGAGACAACATAATGTCACATAATGTCACTAGGTCTGAAGAATAGATTAAACTTTACATTTTCGTACTATACATAATATACGTCATGTTGACGTGTCTAATATAAAAAAAATCCGAAACTTAAAAAAAAACAAACATTGAATCGGAAGGAAAATGCTAAATTGGACAAAACCTTCTGTATTATACTGGCCTGCATGTGTACTGTGTAGTAAGTGTCTGTGTAGTCAGTAGGTAAGGGGCAACAAGCGAGCAAGGAGCCGCTGGTATCTAGATTATGCCATGTAGCGCCACAAAGCAAATGATATTATAAGCGACAAAGGCTCTCACAGAAAATTCCATCCCTCGTATAAACAAAAACACGTTTTTAGATAGATAGATTCCACACCCGTACATGCCTTCTATGCAATTAGTTAATAATAATATACTAACCTATGCTCACGGCTCCGCCCGCGTGGAAGTCTAAATCTCTAATTTCACTTGGGAGTTTGTTGAAAAAACGTATACCTACAGCTCTACAGTTACCACGGATAGAATTAGTACTAATTTTTTCGAGCCTACGAGTACTGTCACAGGCTATAAGATACCATGTTTGCTCGAGGCCCGGGGTCTCATAGATCAGATGGGAAGCGATCGGATAGTGTTTGCCTCTGGTGCCGTGAAAAAACGGCAAGGGCTACTATATGCGCCAGCACCGTCACGGCCACGCACCTGAGTCGAACCGCCAACACTCCCGCGGTCACAAAATACGTAATAATGTGGCCGCTGCGGATGCTGCGAACAGCACCCGGGCAACGGAAGCAAGCAGCGCCACCCACAGGTTGGGTGACAGGATGGCTGTCTGTCACCCTAAACCCCACCCGTTAGTGAGGTGGGGGGGAGTGGGTAGGTAAGACAGTACATTCAAATAGGCGTACTAAGTTTTAAAAAATGGGACATTAGGATTTAAAGAATTATATCGCTCAAACATAGCACACAATAGCGCAAACCTGGTGCATAACCACTTGTGACCTGATTTATGATTTACGGTCAACTTTACAATAACAACAGAACAACCAGAGTACCATTCAACGAACTTTGTGATGCACAGTCTGTAGCTTCATGTCCGGGCAAGATAAGAAATGAATGTACGAGTAACATGACTGCGAACACATTAATACATTTATTCTATTTTTAAATCTATATAATAAAAATGAATCGCCGAAAAACGCGCACCTCAGAACCATTGCACTAAATTGGATTATTTTTTGTATTTTTTATTATCAGGACAAGGTTTGTATAAAAGAAATTTTAGGAAAAAATAGAACACAACATGGTTCCGGATATCTGTTCACGTGAGTAGGGCAGCTGTGAGCAACAGATTTTTAATACAGCAGTAATTATAAAGTGCAAAAGCCCCCTTATTAGCAGCGTGCTAGTCCCTACTTGAATTTATGCAAGTGAAAACTGGGAATGGCTGAACAATGATGAAAGAAGAGTGGTTCTTGGACGCAATAAAATAACTTCATATGATGAGAAGAACTTCAAGTACACTAATAATCAGGATTTGTCAAAATTCATTTAAGTCTTACACTTTTATGCTAAGTTCTTTGAGAGTTTATAATATTAAATCTATGAATTTAAAGTCCATTTGGAGCAATACAATCAATGTAGCTGACATGACAAAAGCCGAGATAGATTAGTCCACTGAGATCGTGTTCTTCACCTTCAGACTCCATCTAGCGGCTACGAGGCTATATCAATTTAATAACAGGCCAGTGTCAAGTGCATAAGATCTGTAATCGGTTCAGTTAGCCGTTAGTGCATTGAGTTTTTTTTCTGTCTACAATGCAATAGGTACAGATTAACTTATTTTGTTTATTATTAGTTTATTCTAGCTTTATTAGTTTATTCGAAGTACGAGTATAAATATTATTCCTATTCAACCACATTTTCGTAATTTGTACTATAATTTATAATATTTATGCACTTATTCTATAAAGAGAGAGGCCGACTTTTTTGGTTTTATGTAGGTATATGATGTGGATAATCTTCGGAACCACAAAACTAGATAGAATTATCCTAGATGGACATAGGCTATAATTATGTTATTTAATATGTAAATTACGATGGCATAAGTTACAAAAAACACATATGAACCGAGCTAGGGCGGATTGGTGGTGTTAACATAGGTATAATTAAATGTTATAATGCACATTCCATTCTCAGTAATAGTATTTGCTAGCTCTTATAATATTACATTGCAGCTAGCCAGTTTAGAACCAAATTGTTTCTGAGCAACTCAAATACTTTAGTGAAGTTTCAAGTGACGTAGTTATGCGATAGGAAACCGCGGAGCGAAGGTGCGGTTACAGCCTTTGAGCAATGTTTGCAAGCAAATAGTTGTCAGCACTGTAAATATTTGAACACATTGATGGCAATAAATTATGTTATTAGTGCAACTTCGACCGTTACTGTAATATTTCAGCCGAAAATATTGCACATTCAGAGCATGTAATTGCCAAGTTGTCAATTTTCCCGTGCAATTGAAAAAAAAATGTCATTATTGTATTTCGAGTTATTAATTTATTTAAGGTTGTGAGCGATTGTTTTTTATTAAGTGAAATTTAGCCTAATAGCGCCGTGTCCGCCCGATGCCTGATATAATTTAGAAATAAAATACTTGAGTTATGTTGCAGAACGATTCTAAAAAGACTTTTTTTCTTTAAACTTATGTTTGTCTATTATAGACGTAAAACTACTACAAAAATGTTGATGTGGTTTTTTTATTAGAAAGTTCTGCGTCAGACTTTAAAGTGAGCTAATAGTGAGATATTAGGTGAACATCCGTCATTAACGTCTTCTATTATTAATTTTCGGGTAGTGTTTAAACGAGTGACTGTATTACCAAGTGAGCGACTGACTGCGAGCGACTGTATTATTAAGTGAGCGACTGACTGAAACTTTCTGGTTGGTTTGAAAATAGAAATAACCACGGAGGCTAAGGTGGGAGCTCCGCTTTGCTTTGCTCCCGCCTTCTAACCTAACCTATCCGAGTCTGGGTGTTAAAAATGTTACAATTCGTCATGTCTATATTTTCTAGTCGCTCACTAAGTAATGTAGTCACTGTCCTGTTGATTTCTCGTCATTCGCAGTCATTCGCTCACTTAGTACCTAATACAGTGGCTCGCAGTCAGTCGCTCACTTATTAATACAAAATTTCCCTTAATTTTGTATAAAATCATTTAAAATTAAACTATCTAGTTTCTTCCTATCGTAAATTTGTTCGCAATATGAGTTTGTCCATTGGCACACTCAATAGAGAGATTGTAAATTTTCCTGCTGCCAACAAATCTCGATTGGAAAATGAGAAATGTGCGCCGTTTAAACGGAAATCCTTCATTACTGTCCTTGATTGGACACTTTTGCGGCACAGTAGTGATTGCACTCTGTTGAAAAAATATAGTGTCAATTTTTGCAAAATGAAATCACATATTAGTATATAATATAATCACGCCGGTTATCTCCGCATTTTATTTCTTTTCCTGCGCAAATCCTCATTAATACCCCGGCTAACCCTTGGCTATCTATGGCTTTGAGATAGCTCCTACGATAGGGAAACAAAATGTCCAGTCTTGCTTGGAGAGAAGAGTGGGCGTCGTGTCTCCACCCCAGAATGCTTCTGCTGGGATGACAGATGGCCCAACCAGTCACCTCGAGTGCCTGAATAAAAATAGATGTCTTATCACAGTTGTCTATAGTACAGTATACTAATGTATTCTGTATATAGGTATACCGTAATGGTATACCGATTGCAAACCCATTTAGGGGCGATCAGCAAGAAATTCACAATCTATTTTCTTGAATTTATTTGCAGTACAAGCAAAAATGGTCAATTAAATGTAATAACTTTAGTGCTTTTTATTAATCTTTAGTTTTTAGTTAAACTTGAAGTAATAAAATTAAAATTGTCGCGGCTAACTACCTACGACTTTAACTAGATATTATATTGAATCAATAGGTACTATTTAATCCGATATACGAGGTACTCGTACACTGCATGGACGTGGCGTTCAAAGTAAAAGCTTAAAGGCTTTACTGTGAGCTTTGTATGGATCTATAGGATCCTAGCTGATGACTGCAGTATTGGTCATAGCGTGAATCCCTTTGACTTTGTAAGTACTTTGTAGCTGGCCTGGAATTAGGTTCTGCTTTCATAAGAAATTCTATCACTATAGTACATTTTGATTAAAATTGAACAATATTTATCCGACTAGCCAAGCCTGGACGACTCGTTCTTTATGCAACTGTGAGCTATTAGTTGACAGACAAATAGGTGAAAAAAATGCAAACGTTCAACCGCGATTCCAGAATTTGTTGTCACCTTTTACATGACCTGACACCTGATCACTTTCATATTGCAGTAGATAAATCGTGATATAAATTAAAATGAATTTAACCACATTGCGCGACAACTCCGAATATTCTTCTTGTACTGCTAACCAAAAATTAATTAAGGTACCGCTATTGTGTAAAGTTTGTCGCAAGATGCCTCCCCTCTTACAGTCATTTGGCATACCCCACTTTAAGAAACTCTTTTTTTTATTTGAATATAAAAAGTTCACCTAATTGGCAAAAACACGTGGCAGTCGCTAGGGGTATTTGAGGCCCTCCTCTGTATTTTTACCCTGTACTCACCACATTACGACAAGATGTCACGTGCCTTACGTTTATTGTGTGTACTCCTCACTAAACTTTTGAAGATTTCTTTAAGGTTTCTCAAAGTGATGTTAAAAACCCGCCCTAAAGGAGTTTTACCTGCGAAATTTTAACTGAAATATGAAACACGATCACCTACAAATATAAAGGAATACCTACTCACATTCCCTCAATCGACAGGAACTTAATTATGTTGAAAACGTTATTTTTTCAACGCTAGTATAGCAGTGGTTAAAGACATCGTCCGTCTAAGACATTTAGGGCCTAATATAACATACAGAGGAAAGTTCTAATAGATTCAGATCTATGAAAATACCTTTATTAGATGCCTTATGGAGTTGCCTTTCAGTTACTATTAAAAAATGATAATACTCTGCAGATCACCGTAATTGAGAGATGAAAACAACCATTATCAAAATGTTCTGTGAAAATAAAGACTACTACAGCTGCCCGCTCAGAGTTAGTTTAGATTTTAAATCACTACGTAGTATAAAATAAAGTCGCTGTCGCTGTCTGTCCATCCCTATGTATGCTTAAATCTTCAAAACTACTCAACGGATTTTAAATCGAATTTTTAAATAGATAAAGTGATTCAAGAGGAAGGTCTATATGTGTATAATACCGACATGCATAATATTGTAGAGAAACACTGATAAATTTAGATGTTTCTAATGTGATGTCGTAAATAAACACATTTTTTTGCACTTACATTGCAAACGCTGGCTAAACCCTACGAGATAAATTAAAATAATGTACTACAGTATTGTACACCTTAAAAAGGTTACCGATGGTAGGTACTATTAGGTTACAGTTTATTCTGTCGTAATGTGTAATTCAAAGAAATTATAAATGTACAGGTGTAGGTTTTATGGCTGTACCATGATTTAGGGTTTTAATAAACTAAGTAACGATTGTAATATTTATTGATTTATATGATATCTTTGTCTGTCTACGAAATTTCATTGAAATTGATTACTTAGATACTATACAAAATATAATTATCTACGAGTACTTACTCGTAGGTATATTGTGTATAAGCGCCATGTTTTATTCATCCGAGATTATAAAGATCCTCTCAAATGCGGCACGTACAGCATACTTATATATAATATATAATGGCTCAGACTAAAATCTGTAAGTATATTTTAACGCATCGGCTCCTTGCTGTTCATGCAAACAAGTTAATAGTGTTATCGACAAGCTCTTTATGAAGCAAATTTCTCTGTACAGGTATAAAGAGAACATGATAGTGCATACAATTTAATAATGTTACAGGTCTGGAAAAGGATACAACTACTCGTATAGACATCTAACTCTATAGTAATACAATAACTCTAATTAAATAATATGTATTTTATTTAGAAGATGAAGGAAAAAGATAGCAGTCGGATGATGATAAACAGAATTACGGTTTGCTTGGTATAGTTTTGAAAATTACAGTGTAAGAAACTTTCACATGAATAAAATAGGTGTAAAATTGGTTCATGAGATCAACATGTAGGTATTTTGATAAGCGACTGTCAAGCTGAATTTGATGCAGACTTTGTGCTGAGTTTGATGAAATTTGATGTAGTCAACCATTGACAAAAATAACTTTAGATCTAATGAACAATAAAATTGACCTCTTAACTTATTCGTGTAGTAAGCCATTGATATTTTAAGCTGCTGGGGCCTTACTCCGAAAAACGAAATATTCGTATCCGTTGACGTTTTGACCATTTAGCTACCCCGAAAGTGTTTCGTTTCGGATTTCGGATCCGTCTTCGATCGTTTGACATTGAGGTTGTCGATTGTTATCAGTACACTTCCTACTCTCAAAATACATTTGACGTTTTCGCTGTCGTTGTTTGACAAATGGTCCGTTTTCGTTCGATCCGAAACGTTCATGTTCGATTGTCAGAGTAAGGCCCCTGATCTCATGGCGTTGACATATTTATTGTTGCTCTTATGAACTGTTGATCCCGCGTATGGAGCCTTTATGAAGCTTTTAACTATGTTGACATAGAATTAGAAGTAACAGGAATTTGCCGACCTGATTTATTAAATATTGATAAACAAAGAACTCCGCAGACATACAGCAAAGAGATGTAATTCTTGCTTTTTATTTTTGGAGGCACAGAATCCCATAAAATGATATAAATTGCAGTTTATTCCTTCAGGCGGTAATCATTTAATTAGAAAAATATTCTCGCAAAATCTGACTTTTATAAGACTTTTATAAGCCCGCAAAAGCTATAAAAAATAGAGTGCCAGGTGCAGCCATATTTGTTGAGAAAACTTGCGTTAATCCACTATCTATTGTGCATAAACGAAGTAGCCAAAGTAGCCCATATTTTCTCTGGTCCAGACAGATTTCAATATAGGAAACTTCCTGCACATTGCTTGACATATGAATATAGTCCGTTATATAAAAGCTGTCATTACAAGGCAGTTGCGCGTAAGTAAACGTATTTCTGAATGATGCAACATTATAAATTCATAACATTGACCACATCAGCGCTTGAATAATAATATTTACACGCTATTAAATCTGAAAAAAAGGTGAATACAAAACTACACACCAATAATTTATTATTATTTTTTGTCACCATTATTATTTTAGCTTACTTATAGAACTTAAATCAGATGGGTTGGGTGTTAGGAGACATAGCCAAGATCTTCGAGGCCCTAGTGTTACTAGCTGGTACACAAAGCTTTCCTCTCGAAGTTACCCTACGTTCACACGGAGCCACGTTTTGCTGGATCTTATTTTCATCGGATCGGTTTTTTGCATGATTCGGTTCAGTGGCAACAGTATTTCAATGAATGAGTTCACACATGCATTCGGTTTCAAGACACGGCAAATAAAAACGATCTTGCTGAAGTTGACTGTTTCCAGATCCGATAAAAATCAGATCCCGCAATAGGTGGCTCCGTGTGAATGTAGGGTTAGAGAGTCATCCGGGAGTCGCTTCTATAAAAGCCTTGGTTAATCAATAAAAGACGCTGCAGGAGAGGCCCTGGGAATCTTCAATCTCGCAAATATGAGAAATAATACCAATACAGTTGTTCACTGAATAAGAATAGTATTGTAAGTTCAATTTTTTTGAAAAATATTCTTAATGCTCAGTAAAGCCAATGTACTTATTAACGGGAGGTATTATAAATTTTACAGTGTAATCGGCGGAGTTATTACAAATTTGAGGCCTAGTGTTTCAAATAGTGTGTGTTTTTGTTAATAACGGGCTTCCATTTGAATATGCATACGGATGGTTTATTACGGATTCTCCCTACGAATTTCGCATCGCACACAAATTACCTTATTTGCTCCACATTTTATTTCTCATTCGATGGCTTGCATGATTAAGCAATGATCGAACCCCAATCTTTAAATTGAAGATTTTTGTTTTTTACCTTAACTCGTTTTATTTTTCCTCCTAAAGGCTGCATTTCAACTTAAGATATGCGAGGTAGCTAGGTGGTGCGGCAATACGTAGAGAGGTGGTGAAAGTATTTCATTGATGATGATTGAGCATTGATGTCTATACTACTATAACGAAGATGTATAGCGACCTCGTTCCTGATGAGAGCGGGGTGAGGTATGGCGGGAGCGGAGCGCACGCGCGCCCTAGCATAACAGTTCCCTTGCAATTTATTCTTCTCCTATTTTGCATATACAAAAAACTCGCTTAACTGAGCCGTTTCCATTAGAGATGCGCTGAACAAGGATAGGTATATGAGCTAACTCTATTGATTCTTAAATAACACATCGCCACACATCTATGCTGAAACGTAGCATAATTCTATTACTTACTTATTATTATAAAATGTGTAAGTATGTGAGGATGGATGTGTGTATGTTTGGTACCTTTTAGTGCAAACTGACTGAGATAACCCTTTTTAAAAGCTACTACGAGTACTAAGCTAAAAGCTTTTTACCAGTAATTGGTTCCTGTGGGGTCATGGGACCGGAATCAGTATTTTATTGGAATGGAGTAAATACACCTCTTCCACCAAGATCTTCGGAGCCCAAGTTAACCACACCTGCAAATCGATACATCTAATGCTTTGTGGCTCTGGCGAAAAATTTCCTCTCGGAATTGAGGTGTCAAGCGGCAGCCGCTCCCTAATAAACCGAGGAAGGAAAAGCTGGAGTAGAGGAGCGGACTACGGGCGGGCTTTCAATAAAACCGGAATTGGTGCTCGAAAAAGAAGAACTAGGTCAATATCTTGTATATCTTACAAAAAGAAATACTTACTACCCATAGGCACAAAAGTAGTTTTTAAATAGAACAAACATACAACAACTTTATAAGGCAAAATCACAAACTCACATTACCCTACCGCTAAAAATGTTTTTTCCTTGCAACATTCAGTAACTTGAAATTTCCTCTGGGTATTAGGATAATCTGGAAGCAAACGCCTTATCTTGCCAGATTCATATCGCTTGGGACCTTTTATAAAAGTTGAAAAGCTGTGTTTTAATTTTCATTGTCTATACAATTCTGCAAAATATCAAATTGTTTTGTTGTTATAATTTTACTAACTGTTATTAAAAATCTATTTTGTGATAGGTATGATTATATATGTTTGTGATTGAAATAATTTGCCCCCAAGGCAGGGTAAACTTGTTTCACAGCATTATCCAAACTGAAATTCATTAATTCGTTCACTCTCATATCATAATTTTATTATACGACGATGTAATTAGTTAGAAACGGTTGATGTCTGCATAATGTGGGCGCAAGTTAACCTCACCTGCAACACAGTCCTACCTCTCGTACCTACTCGCTCCCGTAAATATTAAATTGAAAAAAAAAACTCTTTTTAAATTAGGTAACTGATTTATTTGAATTCAAATAATAATTATAATAATAATAATGTTTATTTTTCTCACCAACAACCAAAAAAATAATAATTTACAATGTTTCCGAATAGGTAAACAAAAGATGGTGCCTGTGGTAGGTGAAAAAAAATACCTGTGTTACTGGTCACTAGGATTCCACTTCGTCACGGTGGCTGAATAGCGCTCAAAAATAATTAATATAAATATAATAGATTAGTTTCAAAAATATTAATCTTGTTACCTACTTAAAGCTAAAATATATATAAAGAATATTGGTAAAAAATAAATTGTGCATGTCATGCCAAAGACTTAGATTCCAGAACCCATATTGTAAGCTAGTTAAGCTATACTTACTTCGGGTCTAGATCCCGCTATGCACTATTTCCTAGAATATTCGTTTATTATTCATTCAGAAGCCGACAGCAGATACGAGGACACATCTATCACTTCGGAGTTATCTAACGAGCTGGGCTATCTAGAATAATAGTCTATTGACTACCCAGTTCTATTATGCAAAATTGGTTTTAATGTTCCGGTAAAAGTTTTTAGACACTATACACCTATTCACCTCCCTATAGTAGCAACCAATTACAGACAGAATGCGTTTATATGGCGAGCGAGCAGTACTTTGAACCGATTGTTTAGGCAATTTAAATTTGATGTGTTTAATGCCAGTATTGAATCTGTGAGACGGGTGCTTAGTCTCGATTTTTTCTCGAAGTATTTGTGACCTTTCAGTTAAATAAGTTACATATTATTTATAATTATCTCAACTCTGTTCTCAGACATCTCATATTTATCTGTTTCTATTCGTGGAGACCTATAATTGGCTCTCTGGCACTTATTTTGTATGTGTATTTTGTTGTCACTTGGCTGTTGGTTTCCCAAATAGGTATAATTAAATAAATAAATAAATAAAGGCTCTTAAATCCGAACGGAAACCGTACGGAACTATGTAAAGAGTTACGGCAAGTACCTATATGCCATGTAAGCTGTGCCAATTATTAATAGACTAGCTGTTGCCCGCGGCTTCGCCCGCGTGGATTTCGAATTCCGTTTCTAATTCCTTTTTTCGTGCGAAAGTTCCTTCGGATACTACCCCCGTCACCCATAAGGAGTAGTTAAGTCTGACTCAGACCTCATAAAAACCGCACGTCGCCGTCTCAAATCTTCAGTTGTAAGATTGCTTAGAGAATATCCCCAGTTGACCCTGGGCCATCTACGGTTTTAAGATGGCCCCCTTGACCCCCCGACCATCGCGCCACTTCACCGACGGTGGGGTGACAGGCAGCCATCCTGTCACCCAACCATCGACGCGTGGACAATCAGCTTGCCCCCCCGCTTGCTCCCCACTGTACCCTCTGCTAGTCAGAGGAACACTTATGGAGCCTCGGAGCAGCCCTCTAGAGGGCCACTCCCACCCCGGCCGGATTGGCCGCAGGCAGCAGCGTCTAGTGAACTCCACTGCGGGTGACGTACCTACGACAAACTTATTATTTGCGGTTGGTACAGTAAGCGGGTCTAAGGATCTAACCGCAAAATTAAGTTTGTTTTTTAATGTATGTATTTTTCCGGGATAAAAAGTATCCAGTGTGCTACCCAGGATATTGAAGAATAATTATACCAAGTTTCATCGTAATCGAACCGGTAGTTTTTGCGTGATGCCTGAACAAACAGACAGACAGACAGACAGACAGACAGACAGACAGACAGACAGACAAAAATTTTTTTGATCACATTTTTGGGATCGGTGTCGGTCTAGTAACACCCCCTGCTACTTATTTTTTTGATATTTCCAATGTACAGAATTTTCACTTCTACAGATTTATTATAAGTAAGTATAGAAGATATAGATAGTGAGCTTTCAGTCCCCGTGCAACTTGTGCATCAACTAGTTTACGTGGATCAAACGAATTTAAGTGTAGTTATTATTTTAGTACTTCAAGTTTGCGTAGAAAGTTGTACCATAAATAAATTGGTTATTTACACCCAGTCAAAGAGATCGGTAGGCAAATTAACTCGTGTAAATATACACATGCATATAAATATTGCATTGAACGAGGCATCAAACCCGCGACCTCGGACCTAACAGTCACAGTCACTTCACCGCTACGTCCCAAAGACCATCACATCAACGTTGGTATACCGATATGATTAAAAATTTCTATCTGACTGACGTGTGTGTACCCTGTGTATGTACAATACATGTTTTGCATCGATATCTACACTAACTGCAGACGCGTTCATAGAACTCGAAAATTGTGGGATGAAACGCAGACAGTTCAAATACGAGTATTGTCCGTATTCAGAATATCTATATTTGAACTCATCGAGATATTGAACTGGTGCAAATAGGTAAGTGTAGTAGGTTGCATTTTATTTTTGTCGGAATACATTCACATATAGGTACGAGTACCGATGACACCTTTGCGGTTAACCCGTAGTATGATCGAACCTCTTGTCAATATTATAGTGACCAAGTTGATAAATATATTTTACTCAACACAAAATAAAAGGCCCGTTTTGACGTTTGTTCTCGTGGCGTAACTAGTTATGTACCTATACGATTCGGTATTCGATACTCAGGATGAATCGAATCCAGTTTGCATGGGGATTTAATCGATTTGAATATGTATGTAAACTGCATTGGATTAAAGTTCTGATTAGAAAAAAATGCTTAACCTTTGATTTTGTAGGTATTTTAAAACAATAAAATTTTATTCAAGGTCAAATTACTTATATATTTAATATTTTTTATATTATTGATAAAAAATATCTCACTCGATATTTTCTTTCCTTAACTGATTATTAATAGTCTGTGGACTACATGAAAAAATCGTTATGCACAGCACTTAGCCGAGTGGGCGGTACCTGACAATGGAAAATGTAATTATCTTTAGAACATTTCAATTGATAAATAATTAAGAACTTCATGGGCACGAACTGTCAAAGTGGGCCTTTTATTTTGTGACATCTATAATTTGATTTGATTAAACTCTATAGATCACTCTGACTGATCAGCAAAACTATTGGGGTAGGTACTTCCTGAAGTCATAGAAAGCTGACATTGGATGTGGAAACTAGAATTATACTCCGATTTTTAATTCTAGGCAAGAAAATGACAACTGCAACTGTCACTGATACAAAAAAGGGTGACCCGCTACAATAGTGATGTTCGGCAATCAATAGACTAGATACTTTAGTCATTCTTTATTTTTATCAGTGAATGAACCTTTTTGCAGTTTATGCTCGCCTAGTACATTACACGACGGAAATATTTTTTATAGAATACTAGCTGTGTCCCGCGGCTTCGCCCGTGGCATTCTTTGTCCCCGTGGCAGGATAAAAAGTATCCTATGTCCTTCTTCTAGTTCTAAGCTGCCTCCCCATCAATTTTCAGCCAAATCGGTCCAGCCGTTCTCTAGTTTTAGCGAGACTAACGAACAGAAATTGATTTTATATAATATATAGATTTAATTACTTACTGTCTATGTTTTCTGTTTAATTACCGTAAATTACATATTTTTATTTATATAAAAAAAATAGTTATATATTTAATAAAAGAATTATAATCTCGACTCACGACTAACTTATAATTGGAAAACTCGATTCAACCACATCACTATTTATTTGATACAAAAAACCTGCAACACTGCAAATGTCATTTTCTTGCCTAGAATTAAAAATCGGAGTATAGTAATTTTGCCCCCATGCCATAAAATAAGGTATAAACGTTAGTATAGAACTTTGGTATTTGAATATAGGATTCATAATAATAACACCTTAAAAGTATAAATATACATGTCCTAAATATATTTTACAATTAAAAACAATCGTTAAGTGTGAGCCGGGCTCGCGCACTGAGGCTTAATGTAGGGTCTGGTATACAAGAGAGTTGAGCGACAAACTTCAGTTTGCTTTCAGATAGCGGTTCGATTGTTTTCTAAAATCTCCTCTCCTTTCCTATACAGAATAACATGTGCAAGGCTGAGATATTGCCCTCATATGGTGCAAACAATTCCATCAAGAATCAAGCGGTGCCTCTTTTCTTTGCCGCATCATCAAAACCTGGAATTCTTTGCCAGCTCACGTGTTTCCTTCCTCATTCAGGTCCTTTAAGCGGGGCGTGATAACACATTTGACGGGGCCGTCAAGCTAAGAGCCCCCATTGTGGCACTATCGGTGTTTGCAATGGTGACTCCTATTCCAGAGACTTCACCAGCAAAGGCTTACCAGCAGGCGAGGCAAAATGCGATTTATACCGTAAATTGTAAGCTTTTAAAAGATAATATAATGTAAGTCTTTGGTCTCTATAGAATAAGCTGATTATCCTGTAATCGGCCCGGTGAGACTATAATAGTGTGATCTGACATATCTATCATTCAATAATATGATTTATAACTTATTACACATGCCTGATTGGCTACCAATCTCGATTTATCAGGTCTTCATCTTTAGCGACTCGGGCGGGTACATATAGTCTGCTGAAATATTATTCCGTTAGAACCCTCTAACTAGCAACAAAAACGATAGTCAACAAAATAGACGGCCTTTGTGGCGTAGCGGTAGTGCATTCGACTGCTACTACAGGAGGTGCAAGTTCTATGCTCGCCCAGTGCAAATATTTTTATGCATGAATAGTTCTAGTTGCCTGGATGTTTTTATCTATAACTAGCTGTTGCCCGCGGCTCCGCCCGCGTGGATTGCGAATTCTGTTTTAAATTCCTTTTTTCGTGCGGCAGTTCCTTCATATATTATCATCCCTGTCAACCAGCAGGAGTGGTTAAGTCTCACTCAGACCTGATAAAAACCGCACGCCGCCGTCTCAAGTCTTCAGTTGCCGGGGTGTAAGATTACTTAGAGCATATCCCGCGCTCCCCAGTTGACCCTGGGATGGGAATTGTTTGATTTATGATGCCTACAGCCACTTTCTATCATCGCACCGCTCGCCACAGGCAGGGAATTCATCCCCACACGTTGCATCCGTCTGCAGTGCGTACTGTAAGGTTTGAAAAAAAATTCATTTCGCGCACGCTTAGGCTGTGGAACGATCTCCCTGCAGTGGTTTTCCCTGGCGGCTATAATATGGGGTTCTTCAAGAAGGGCATTAGAAGGATTTTGCAGGGTCGGCAGCGCGAGTGTGACGCCCCTTTTTTTTTTTTTTATCGTGCGGAAATCCCCATGGATACCACCCTGTCGGCCATCGGGGGTGGTTATGTCGGGATCGAACCGACTAAAACCGCACACCGTCTCGGGCCTTAGTAACCGGGGTGTAAGGTTACCCAATGGGCATATCCCTCTCACCCCAGCTGACTCCGGGCCATCTACGGTTTTAAGATGGCCCCCTCGACCCCCCGCAAGGGGGGGTGGGGCGAGCATCGCGCCACTTCGCTGACGGTGGGGTGTAGGGTGACAGGAGGCCGTCCTGTCACCCAACCGTCGGCGCGCAGACAATCAGCTCGCCCCCCGCTCGCTCCCCACTGTGCCACCTGCTAGTCAGAGGGACACGTGGAGAGCCTCGGAGCAGCCCTCTAGAGGGCCACTCCCACCCCGGCCGGATTGGCCGCAGGCAGCAGCGTCTCCCGTGGCGAGTGGGAGGCGCTGCTCGCCTCCGTTGCCCAGGTGCACCACGTGGAGGTTCCGGCCCGCACCCCGAGTGTGACGCCCCTGACGTTGTGCACGTCCATAGGTGCATAGGTCACATAGGTGGGCCGTGTGCTCGTCTGCCACTTAAATGGTATAAAAAAAAGCATGATATAAGATGGGGTGACAGGGGGTACAGAAGACCGCAGCCATAATAGTCATTGTGTTGTGTTACCGCCGGTAAGAAGGGTAGCCAGAGCTCATAATCCCCCTCTCTATCTCCCCAATCCCCTCCTCTGACGTCCGATTTCAATAACTCAAACAGTCTTTAAATAATTTTTACACAATTTTATTGAAAGTCTTGATTAAGATATAATTTATTTGGATGGGAATACAAAGATATACCTTTTTTTTCCGTACGGAAATCCTCATGGATACCCACCCCGCGGCCAGCGGGGCAGGCTATGTCGGACTCTTACCGACTAAAACCGCACGCCGTCTAGGGTCTTCAGACGCCAGGGTGTAAGGTGGCCCAAAGAGCATTTCCCTCGCACCCCGGCTTGACTCGGGCCATCTGCGGATTCGAGATGGCCCCCTCGGGTTTGAGAACCACGTAGTTCCCATCATGCCCCCGGAATAGGGGGGGGGGGGCGCGCGCTTTGGCGTGCCGCCGCCTCGGCCTGCTTCTGTTAGGGTGACAGGCGGCTCCACCCGTCACCCCCAGGCCAGCGCTCATGGAGGACGGAGGTCGTCGGACCTCCGACGCGATAGGCGTCCGCGCCCGCCTCCGTCCGGGCAAGCTCTGTGCAGCCTCTCCCGAACCTTTTCTGCCGCCTCTTTCTCGAGTATCACTTGCTCGCAGAAGGAGGCGGCGGTCAACCACGCGTCCGCACTCTGCACCATCGCCGCGATCAGCACCGGCAGTGTGAGGACTCCCACCCCGAGGGCTGCCAGGAGGGTCTGTCTCGGCACCTCCCACGCACGGACACTCTACCAGCGTGTGCGGCCTTGAGTCCTCGCCCGCATCGCAATGATAATACAAAGATATACATAAGGAAAGATAATCTTAGATAGGTATAATTCGCGAGACAAACGACGTCCTGGTGCGAGCGGATTGTTTTGCAATAATCCATGAATGGTGAATTTGAGCTCGTCCAGTGCTGTAGCACCCGTGCTATCCTCAAAGGCACCCAAGAAAACTGTACTGCGTGTATAGAGCATAATATTTTGAGCATAGTTTAGATACCTACCTACGTACCTATGATGTCCCGAAGTATATTGGTTTGATTCACGGACGCATTTCAACTTGCATTTATTTCGCCGCGCATTATTTTTCATATTGCGATAGCTCTTAAACTGTTTATGGTAATTATATAGTGTGAATGGCAATTTTGATCTGCATTAAACGTACAACGTATCTAACGTATTTAATTGAATAAGAAATAATACTGTATTGTTAAAATTAGCTTCGAAAATGATACATGAATTTTTTGTGATTTGTAAAGATAAAAATGGTTACTGTGGGCTACCCTTATTAGGTAGACATATGCTATCGCGGACTTTTATGTAGACCTTTTTAAGTTGTACATTTCCACAGTACATTATTTTGTTCTATCTTCAATGGTTTTCGCAGCGCACGCGATGTAAGTAATTTGTTTAGGTAATTTTTTTACACCTTGGGTTACATTATTGAAGTTTTAGTAAGGATCCCTAAATTTTTTCGAGATAAATTATAGCCTATGTTACTCACAGATAATGTAGCTTTCTATTGGTGAAAGAATTATTGAAATCGGTCCAGTAGTTTCGGAGCCTATTCGTTACAAACAAACAAAAAAACAAAAAAACAAAAAAACAAAAAAACAAAAAAACAAAAAAACAAAAAAACAAATCTTTCCTCTTTATAATATTAGTATAGATATGTAGTATACTATGTATTTTCAAAAAAGTACCTATATAGGTATTAGTACATTTATTTGCATTCTAGAACCCATAACACAAGCTATTTAAACTATGCTTATTTTGGGTCTAGAGAGCACTGTGTAGAACTTCGTAGAATGTTTATTATTAAAAACAAAAAAGAATTATCTGTGATAGACTATACCTACGGCACGATATAATGGCCGGTTTGACGTTTGTCCGCTCATGAAGTTTCGTAGTAATTATTGTGACATTTTGAAAGAGCAAATTGCTGTTCTTTATTGTCAATAGTGACGTACAGTAAGTCATAAAATTTTATCGAATGTACCTAGGTATAATTTTAGGACACAATATTTATTTATTACATTGATTTCTGAATTATATAATGTATATTATGTACTGTCCCACGATCATTTATTTTTTATTTTTATAAGATTATAATTACCTATTGGTGTACTTATTTCACACAACTCGGTATTTGTTTTTCGAAATTCAATTTTTTTAAAATAAAATCTATATAATCGACACTAGGATCACTGGCAAGCACAATTAATACCTCCGGCAAACTTGCGTCAAAACAAAGCAGTTTCGACTTGACGTTGCTTCGAAAAGTACAAACTAGGAGTGCACTGCGATTGCGATATAGTTTAGACCTCCTCGCCTGATGGTAAGCGAAATGGTAAATCTCGCCTGATGGTAAAGTCTCAGGAAGGGATCCCCATTACATACACTAACAGTGATAATTATAATGGTGGCCCTCAACTTACTCTTTTTACGCCTTTTGTTGTGGAATTCGTCGATATGGCCGAACGTACGCAGAGCTGTTCTAAACAGTCAGGCATGTGTGTTCGTTATAGGTACGCCTTCGTAACATTTCGATCGTGAATCTCAAAATGGAAGGTCAATTTTACCTATAACTGTTAGACGAATAGATAACTAAAGAAAAATTTGGCGAGACTGGCACAGAAGAAAATAAACTTCACACATTAAAACAGAAAAAAACGAGCAAAACCAGTCGAAGACCATGTGTGTAGCAACTATTTACGGAAGGAGTATCCAACGAGAAAAAAGTTAGTGCAATTACTGAAGGAAGCTGGATTAATATATAGTACTTATTTTCATTCCTAAATCCAATATTCAGTTCGTTCAAATGTACCTATTTAGTAGGTAAAAATTTATATTTTTTACTAAAGTTTTTGAATCAGGTATTGTACTGCTTGCAATAAGAACTTATAGATTTGATTATATTTTTATCGAGAGTAAATTGACATTTCACATCACTATTGTAATGTGTCAAACCGGCCATTATATCGTGCCGCTACTGTAACTATCGCCAATCTGATTGTGGTAATATTTTTTGAACGCTTTTGATTCGAATATAAATGGAAATATAATTTAGAGACGGTCTGACAAATACAATGGACTTCGCAGAGTGTCTAGTCAAAGCCCCCGGCAGTTTTGAAATAGCCGCTCGTATAGAGGCAGACGAGCGTTGTTGTGGAGAAGAAGATTTATCTATAGTAGGCTTATCTTGCTACGATGGCTATTGTTTACTTGTCAGCGAATATTCAGCCTGAGTTTGTTATCAAGCCAACCTACAACTGCAATATAAACTATTCATGCCATAGCCATTCATGAAAGAAAATATTATAATAATTAAACTCGTAATTATGTATGTAAATAAACGAATTCGAATAGAAGTAACAATAAGTTTATCGCAGTAGTTCCGTGGTGACACTAGTGGCTTTTTTTCGCAGTAGTTTCATCAACGGTACCAAAGACGATAAGTTATCATATCGTCTTTGACGGTACTAATGGGAAATCTCATTCCTGGGAGTTACGTGGTGGACCTAGTGGGGCTAAGAGTAACATGACACATTTGGTATTCTATTAGAACATCTACGTATTTACACCTATACATTACTGTTAATGAATTGAATTTATCATTTCCCTGAAATTCCATTGCATTTCATTTCCAATCAAACCTTCATCAAACTTCTATCATTTCACTTTTAAATTTTTTATTATACACTCGAGAGCAATGAATCCGGGTCACTTAAAGAATCCTAAAAATCTCGGAAACTAAAAATGCTAGGTTAATGCAATAAATTGTATTTAATAGACAATGTAATACTCCTTAAATGAAGGTATTAAAACTTCTTAGTTATTGTAAAGTTATATCATAAAAAAATCAAATAAGAAATATGCCTGTATTTCTGTAAATACACACATACCTACTATACATATAAATTCTAATAACAATGTAAAATAGTGAATGTATTTTATGTTACTGGGTCTTAGTGAATGAATACCTAATATTAATATTAATAATACATTCACTAAGCAGGAACTGAATCTGAGACTCGCACGTTGCAGTTAAACACTTCACCACCACGTCATAAAGGTACCTATAGATACATTCTTATGATACAGTTAACTGCATTGACTAACTTTTAGTTTTTAGTGAAAACAGAAAAAATCCGACTGAAATAATTTTATCAAATACGACATACCTAAGTCAAGTGGAAAAACTGTTCAGTAATATTCATGTTGCCAAATACACATGTCGGGCTTTCACAAACGAGTAATCTATGAACTTACATTATCTTTAAACTTATAATTTTCCTTCACATACTACAGACTTTTTGCGAGAGATATGCTCTGAGATGGCGCGCTCGTGTAAAGGAAATGGGATTCCTAGGGGCGGAGAGGAGGTTGTCGGCTTGAAGTAGTTTGAAGCGCCTTAGATCGATACGATGTATAAAAGAAAGAAATCGTAATCTTAAACCATCATAGAAAGAATAGTGACATTATGAATTGAGTGAAAAGTAGGTAATACTCATTCTTCATTAAAAATATAATCCTGTATTGGTTTGATATGGTTGAAGTCTAATCTAGACTTAATATTATAAAACTGAAGAGTTTCTTGTTGTATGGTTGAACGCGCTAATTCTTTTTGTGTTGGATATTGGACAGCCCATTTATCAAAGACGGATATAGGCTATATATCATCACGCTTCTGTCCAGGAGATCGGAAGAGTAATCATAATAATGCCAACGAATCGGGCAAATTTCCATACATTCTTGTAAAACTGCATGGGAACTGAATAAGACTGTGGAATGATCTCACTGCTATGGTTTTTTGTAGCGTCTACAATGTGGCGTTCTTTAAGAAGCATTTTACAACAGCATTCATGGCAGCACAAGTGTGACTTCCCTGGTGTTCACACATCCATAGGTCATGGTGACCGCTTGCCATCAGTTGTTCATTGCCCCCCTGATGACAAGCGGTATTCATTCACTTTAAAAAAAACTATAATTAGTTGACGGTATGTTTACCATGTTTGTTATGTTTTGACACAAAATACCAAGTATGTATTATTCTATGATAAGAAATAGTACCTATACAGCGCTATCTAAATCTAAAGTTACGTATTTCTGCAAACTATCATATGTTCTAAACTAATTTATTTTCAAGGATGATAGTATGCATTATCATGATCGATAAAATAATTGACTCAAAAGCTGTTTTTGTTACATAATGTTATTTATGACAATGGCTCTGAAGAGCCTCGCTTGTCAGACAAGCCGTTGTCTGCCGTGGAAGTTTCGATGCCTACAAAGTTTCGTCTGAAGTTACCTGCAGTGCAATTTGATCTTTAAGTTTTTTTGATTTGTTCTATAAACGTCGAACACCCTCCATCGAACAGTTTGCAAACTTGTAGTTAATGTATTGTTCTGCTTACATCGTGACCTTAAAATATATTTGTTTTATAATACTGTAAACGTAAATGCAGAGGTTGGTAATTTTCACAAAATATAGTTTTATGTAAAAGTGAAATATTTTTTGCAATAAGTCCTTCATAATTTTGTTTTATACCACTTAGGTAGTAGATAAGTATATGGTCCAAGCAAGCGATTACACTGTGGTTTAAGGATATTTGCAACTCCAGGATTTCCGCACGAAACAAAAGGGGTGTCATACTCGCGCTGCCCTTTAAAAACCTTCGATGAGTAACAATATGCCATTGTATGTTAACTATTACAAGTTAGGTTTAGTGAATATAGTTCAGTACCATTAAGCTCACATACACGTGTCGAATTGAGAATCTTTTTTTTAAGCCTCTGAATAAGCATTCAACTTGAAAATAACGCAGTCATTCGATAGGAACACGCAACTAAATATAGCGACTCCCTCGAGATTTAAAATTATGACGTACTTTTACGATTGTTTTAATGTTTCTGTAATACTCTACATCAGCTATTGGTCAATAGATACAATAATAAATCATCAAATTACCACTAATTTTTTGATTAATTGGTACTGAAGTCATGCAACACAGTACTGTACTAACCTGATGCTTATACTGAACACAGCTTATACATACATACACACTATGGTGGCCTATAGAGAATAATTTCCCTCGCACCCCGACTTTGTATAAAAAGTAGCCTATATACCTATAATGTTGTCCTGTATGCGATGGTAGCTGAATGGATAAAGACGCGGCCTCTTCGCAGAGGTATCGAGTTCGAATCCGGCCTGACAGTACATATGTGCTAATCACATGATTTACCATCTGCTGACGGTGAAGGAAAACATCGTGAGGAAACCCACATGTCCTAGAAGAAATTAGGCCATCGTGTGTGGATTAAGGTCTAAACCCTGTCAGCTCTCTTGTTAGAGGAGACCCATGCCCAGCAGTGGGTTGTAGAGAAGTATGAACTATAAATCGTACCAAGTTTGATCAAAATCCCTCCAGTAGATTTTGATCCATGCGTGCACATACAAATAGACAGACAGAAAGACAAAAAAATTACTAATTGCATTTTTAGCATTGGTATCGATCACCAATCATCCCCGTTTCATAATTATATATCTCCGTTCAATAGTTATTTTGTAAATAATATAAATATTCAATGTACAGAATTGACCTCTCTACAGTTTTATTGATGTAACCTAAGACAAACTTATTATTTGCGGTTGGTACAGTAATCGGGTCTAGGGATCGAACCGCAAAATTAAGTTTGTTTTTTATTATTTAAATTATCGGTCTAAGTTACTTATAATGCGAAGCTAGCTTATAGCATGGTTAACATAATAACAACATTCAAATATGCGTCGTTAGATTACACGTTGTTACAGAATGCGTTGAAGAAATAAAGGTTCACTGCTCGTTCCCCGTAGGTGATAGCGTGATAATATATGTGTTGACCCGGCTTATAAATAATATTTGTTCCAAATTTGAAGTAAATCCATGCAGTGCTTTTTGAGTTTATCCCGGACATACATACAGACAAACAGATAAACAGACAAACAGACAAACAGACAAACAGACAAACAGACAAACAGACAAAAATTCTAAAAACTATATTTTTGGCTTCGGTATCGATTGTAGATCACACCCCAAGTATTCTTTTAAAAAAATATTTAATGTACAGTTTTGACTTTCCTACCATTTTATTATAATGTATAGAATTATATATATAGCTGAAGGCCATTTAAAAGTTTACACGAATACATTGTACACCAATAATATAACCTTTAGGGCGTTTTTAATGCAACTAATAGTTAGGTAAGAGCGGTAGTTGGCATATAGCCATTCTATATAGTCATGTATCCCACTTCACACAAAACTCGGATTTGGAAGGGAACTCACCTAGTCGCGTGTAATAATCACAATGTAATATCTGTATAAGCTTGTAATTAATGTAATATAATGTGTAATGCATGTCAGATCAGTATGATATACCATATCCGTACTGTAGAAAAGAATTATTATTATTACAAACAAAATATATTGTAATACACTGAACAGTAAGTTCAACATTCAAAGTATGTGCTGATATATTTAATTAAAAATGTGTATTGTGCGTTGTTTCAAGAGAGAAACGTTTATTAGGTATATTACTAGCTTCCGCCCGCGGCTTCGCCCGCGTGGATGTCGGTTATTGCGACCAAACATAGCCTATGTTCATTCTTTAGGTCTAATCTACTCCTATACCAAATTTCATCAAAATCGGTTCAGCGGTTCAGGCGTGAAAGCGTAACAGACAGACAGACAGACAGAGTTACTTTCGCATTTATATTATTGTAGGATGTAGGAGGGTCGTGAACGATGTTACAGGTTCAATAACTAAGTACCTATTATCTTTTTGTATAGACCTACATGCCTGCTGACATGCAGAGAAGCTTATTGTTATCTATCTGGTTCATTATCAAACTTCACGTTGCATTTATTTGACTGTCTATAAGCTAAGGGTGCATTATCATCATCTTCCTGCCCTAGTCTCAATTGCTTGGGAACGGTGCAACATGTCATTTATTTTTATTAAGTATTTATGATAGGCTTACGTTTGACCTTTATCTCAACGGATGGTTAATGACGACGTAGTCTACGCTGAATCACGCTTGCCTAGAAGGAACCTATTCACTCGTGACTTGAATATTCCCAGGTTATAGTTTTCCGGAAACACAGACTCAGACAGAGAATTCCACTCCTTCGCTGTCATATGCCTTGATATGAGCTATGGTATGAATTATATAGGTTCTCATGAATTATTCGTAGTGTTTGGAGAAGATAGAGTAAGTAGAAATGGTTTGCGATGTAAAAACCTCGAATGCAACCGGGAATAAATGTACTGAGTAAGTATATAGTTTAAGAATCAATTAGAAATTTAGAACACAATTTGAAAATCTAATTCTTTCAAAGACATTATAATAATAGTGTAAAAGTAATTAAATCTGAAAGTGATGAGTTTGGATGATTTTTATTTGTTTTTACAACTCGCTGTGTATATTTGTATATATTTTTTTGTTTGTATCACACTGAAACATCAAGGCAGGGCGATCAACGAGCCATTCGTACACAGATTTTTACAACGTGGTATACTCGCTGCGAATGTTACATTACATTATGCCAAGGCCAAGTGTCACCGGTCAGTAGGTACAGGGCGAAATTTCAATATGATTTTCTGATGAAGAAAATGAAGGAAATCATTTAGAAATAGTTAGCATGCAATTGCTTAAAATTTCATTCAACAAAATTTCAATATGTTCAAACCAATGATATTATAATAAAATAAATTATGTAAAAAGAGGTATAAAATATGTATAATATAAATTATGTAAAACTTCAAAAAAACACAATCTCTAAGTTTATGAACTAACTTGCCATATCAAAAGCAATTAAGTAACAAATAATAAACACCATACTTATATTTCTATGAATTGCCAACTAACATTGCATAGAGTATTATGTACGGGTAGAATCTGTGCCCAAAACCAACGGTCCGAAAGTTTCATATTACATTTCATATCCAGCATAAAGGTTGTGGACATAATGTTAGTATTTTAATTAGTCTGGCACTTTAGTTCCATGGGTTCAACGCTTAACACATTTGAGTTAAGCACTGTGGCAGACACTTCAAACAGCCAGGAGAATCAGGCTTTAGTTCCCTACAAAGTTCAAATAGAATAATTGCTAGGGATGTAACGAATGTCGCATTTTGTGATTCGCGAACAAGGATGTGAAAGTTTGGAATATAATATACAAGCGAATATATAATTATTATAAAAATCTCATGTCACGCTGCCATCTACGTTGCTGGGTGCAATGCATGGACGTTCCAGACCATGCAACCCAGATCCAAGCCAGCCTCATCTGCAAGTCGATGTACTTGCTAAACAATGTTTTTTATGTTATGTGAATGCCAGTGTTATTGCGATTTATTCGCATACGCAAATGCGAACTTTCGTAACATCCCTGGTCTTAACCTTGAAACCTCCTACAAATGCGGACGCAAAGTTAAAATTTATATGGCTACAGAAATTCTTAACTTCACCGTATAATTTTATTGGATGGTTTTATTTGCAGGATTTCATTTGTTCTCATTAAGCTAGGGACATTAGTCGCGACCTATTTATTGTTTGAAACCTATTTATTGAAGCGAGGTTCACAATTGCCGTATAACCCTCATTTGGTGAATACAATGTCTCATTCACGGGTATATGGCGCAATAATTTACCATTCTTTTTAGAATGAATGGTGACATAGTGAAAATGTATAGGGGTGGCTCCGATTCGGTTAGGTATTCTGGGTAAAACAACCAAACCTATAGGATTCTTATCTTAAAATTGTACCTTTCTGCTATTCCTGTTTCGGTTTGCGTAAATGTTCATTAGCCTCTTTGGCCTTTTAGTTCGCTTCTTTGTTTATTATTCAGGATCAACTTAATCTAAGTATTAAAACGTGAACCATTAAGTGAACGGTAACTTTCGAATGTAACTCTAAAGTACCCACTCTAAACAAATATTATGTTAATAAGGTTTTTGTATTGTGATTATCCGGTAGCTGTTGTGCGAGTATAAGGAGTCTGACTACAGATTATTATCTATCCGACCGCATGTGAGGCTTATGCCGCAGCTGATACTGACATGTTAATCAAATTTTATAAGTTTTAGACATGACATTGCAAACTGGTATTGGAAAAGGTCTACGAAATAAGACTAGCTATCTATTAATTGGACGACAGGAGTCAAAAGTGCAAGTGTTGACAAAGTTTTTCGCACATACAATATAAACAAACACAAAGAGATTTTCTAAATTTGTACAGAACAGGTGAATGTCTGTCAAGAGTGTAGAATTCACTACTCCAGCCGCATAGCACTAACATACTGTTTGCTAAGGCGGAAAATCACAGAATAATTAGAGGCTTTTAGCCAGCACGAAATACGAATAACGGCTTTGCATTTACGTACCATGAATTTACGTCAGATTTCAAATGCGGTTATAGGTCGTCTGTGAGTCCGATTGTGGGATAAATGAATTTCAAGGTAAATATATATGTTAATTGCCTGAAACTTCAGTCTGTAACTTCAGATGCACATTAAATTTCATAGTAGACCTACCAGGCCGTATTCATCCTGCAATTTTGACGGTGTTTTGCTGACCATAGTTACTATTTTGATCGTATCGAAAGCCGATTCGCTATTGTCAGCTTCACAGTGTAAAATGTTTGTTGTATTACTGGGGAGCCCCTTGTTTCGCAGACAGAAATTTCATAGAATTTTGTTTCCCAGAAAATGTTTCATATAATATTTGGTCCTTGTATTTTTATTTCGAATATTATTGTTTCAAATCCAATTTACTAGAATGAAAAATATTGCACAGAAATACAATTTAAAGAATTTTCATTCACAATTTTTTGTTTAATTAACTTATCAAACAGTATAATAATTATTTTTTAACGAATATTAAACTACCTCAACCATTTATTTCGAAATGTAGTCCTACCTAATAGAGAAGCTAGTGCATTTGCAAATGGTCGTTTCCAAGTGTGAAAAACTTTACTACCCTCACGGTTGTTCATTTTATGACTTTATGAGTGATATTACTTGTTGTATCAATAAAAAATTTAGAGTTTTAGTGCACTCTTTGAGTACCTCGTAAAAGTGGAACGAAACGCGTCGGTAACATCAGTAAATAACATAATTACGTTTTAAGATTATAGATTGTTAAAACTGAAAATGGAATGTGCTTACAAGATTTTGGCAAATAAGCACCTATTCGATAAGTTTGTTACTAAGTAGTCAGAACCACCGTCCTGGTTTTATGGAGGAACGGGATGTGATGTCTTTACATTACAAAGGGAGGATCCTCCGAACAGGCAAGGTGATCACGCCTGGCGGGCCGCAGCCCCACTGTTTTCGTTGGGATGATGTAAAATTATGTTATACCAGCGCGCGCACTTCACTTTCGTGATTCAGGATCGTAGTGACGTAGTTATAGTATATAAGTAGTTCGTCGTGCTGTCACTAGATGGCAATGAGTATATGTGATATATCACCACAGTTTTATCTTCGTATTTTTAACCAACTTCCAAAAAATAGGCAAAAAAATCTTTATACTTACATAGTGGCGAGTAGTGATGTAACAATTTTAAGCTACTCGAAGTGGGTTAAAATTATCGTTGAAGATTTTATTACTGTTTCAATCACAAATTTAGCTGCGAATTAATCTAATTATAGAAATCTTTGGAGCAACTGGGCAGTTCTAGGATAGAGAAGAATCGTTTGAGCATTCTAAACGACAGATCATAATCATCATTGAAGTCTATGTAAGCAAGAGGAGTAAAAATTATGATGCCATGGGATTCAAGAGGATTAAAAAATCATTTTAGGATCCCATGGGAGTCCAGAGGCGAAAAAAATATTTGTGGATCCCATGGGAGCAGCATCATGAACTCCTAGTGTCCGGTGGGCCCGTGGGAGCTCCCTATCCTCACCTACATAACCAACACAATTAATGCTAAGTACTAAAGCTGATAATGATAGCAGAATATTTTTATAAATGAACAGCAAAATGTATAACTGGGTCACAACATGTACACCCTCTGGCCTAACCCGCCCGTAGGACAGGGGGAATAACTGTTTCCCCCTTTAGATGCTACAGCATGAATTAAAAAACAAAATCATACGATCAATATAGTAGAGAGAGAAAGCTATATTAACCCCAGTGACTCCACTCAGTGACGTATCTCTCCTCCTTACCGTATTCGGTCACAACGATTAACTACTAACTATTGAGCACTTCGTTGGTGGGCTCTCAGATGACTGACATAGTTCAAGTTCAAAGTCTTTGTTTGTTGAATATGGTACAATAAGTGATGAATGCTTATCTTTGGAACGCATAATGCGACTACAATAATAGGCTACAAGTCAGAACCACTCCAGCGTAGTTATAAAGTACCTGTACGTAGTCTGGCCTTGAGCCCGTCATATTTTCCACCGAGCTCTTCTATCCATCTCCTCTAAACTCCTTCACCTTGGTGCCTCTACTGTCTACGGGCCTTTTCTCCGCAGGGCGTGAACTGACGAGGCCTTCAAGCTAAAGGTCTTCAGTGTATTATTATTTTTATTTATAATAGTAATCCTCATTCTTGTGACTTAACTTCACCATCGGCTTGATGGCCATCTTTAGCTTCCATTAGGCAAGGTAAATTATTTTTTTTAAGTAAAATCCGCTCAAGGAAAGCCTGTCCCAGAACCTCATTAGCTCGTTGGCTTGATCTTGTCTTGGTGGAATACCATTATACCCGGTTTCCGCTTGAATAAATTTGCCTATTGCTGGATATAAGCCTCGCCTAAAGTGCGCTATATCTCTATATAGTATCCGATTCACCGTTATCGCATTTTTTCGATTCCCGGTCTCCATTCTAGGACTCATGTGCTCGAGTGGCCATCAGCTTATCAGTTGCATATTCTGGTGATTATGTCGGTAGGTATCTTGTGTGTTTTGTCTTCAAAAAAAAATAATTTGGATCTTCAAAAAAATTTAATACAAAACCATACAAAAATAGAACCCACTTAATTTCGGCTGAATATATTGCCAACTTGAAAAAGAAGGTAAGTGGGAAGACCTCCAGAATGTAAAATATAATTTTCGGAAGACTGTATCAAAATCAGTTCAACCAAACGCGAGGTAATCGCGGATAAACATGGAACATGGAATCATAATAATGTCAAACAGTGAACCTTCTGAAGTCAGTTAACAACCCGCCAAGCATAGCTCGCTTCAATAAATCTTATCCATTACCAGTAACATTTATTAATGGTCTATTTTTTACGTTTTAATGAATTATACTTACCAAATTCAATTGGAACATTATAAGTATTTATTTAGGATGTAGGACCTACAACCTAAATAAACTTACATTGTAGGTTTAATTCAATAATTATTATCACTCTTTACAGACGGGAGTGCCATGACAAATTAAATGAACTTTTAGCCGTAGATAGAACTCAAAACTCAAAATCACTGTGCAATTTCCTCTGGCTTTCCTTAGAAAGCCCATGATCTAATCAGCGAATAAATCCATATAGGTACTTAATATTATAAATTCGAAAGTAACTCTGTCTGTCTGTCTGTTACGCTTTCACGCCTGAACCGCTGAACCGATTTTGATGAAATTTGGTACAGGGGTAGATTAGGTTAGACCTCGAGACATAGGCTATGTTTGGTCGCGATAACCGACATCCACGCGGGCGAAGCCACGGGCAAAAGCTAGTTATCTATATTTGACAACGGCACAGCAGTTGAGTATTTTACCAAGTTCGAGGTTGTAGTTTCAATTCCCGCCCCGTGCAAATTTATACGTATAAATATATTGCATTGGTGAGGGCGTATTTCTATTTAATGCACCTGATATGCGTATAAGATATAATATATTATGTATTATGGAAGTACCTATACTACCTACTTATATTTATCAACATTCTACAGGCCATTTTACAAGTGGTCAAACTGTCTAGAATGTCTTATTATAATTATTTAGAGCGTCTAAATGATATGTGAACCAATTCTCACCTTCACATGTATTGTCTATTATATTTACGAGGTATCTGTATTTGTGAACAATCCATGTTTGTTTGAACTAGTGTCTGTAGTATTTAATTGAAGGACATGAGGCATAGATCGTCTTCACATAAACAGTGTAACTGGATGCAAAATGATATCATTATCTATATGCCAGTGAAAGACCCGTCAGAATCGATCCAGCCGTTTCGGAGCGGTTAACACACAGACAGATTTTGAAAGAAAAGAAAATTTTGTTTTGGTGTATTCTTGTTTACATTCAAATGCACTTAGTCAAAAGCGATTATGTATTTCAATGTTACAAACGTACACTCCAATTTAATTTATTAGTGTACCTACAATGATTTTTTACACAAGATACGTTATGTTCATAGTAACTGACTTCTCAAATCTGATCCAACTGTCTATGACATAACTATGAAGTGCACAATAGTTGTCAATTAGCTATAAGTAGTACGAAAGATGGGATAGGCACGTGAGTAAAAAGGATAGCTATAATTCTCACATCAAAAAGTATCTCTGTCCCGTTTTCATCGCGTTTCACCGCCGCCATTATTTTAAAAATATTATTAAACAAATTTTATTAAAATACACTAATAAATCGGTAATATTGTATGTACTTACATGTGATAGGAAATCCCTTGTATTTTATTAATTTTAGTGTCGTAATTTGTACACTTTTTAAAAACACACGATGGCATTTTTATTGCAATTTTGATAAGCGCTTTACAAAATTACACGCGTGTCAACTTGGCGTTTGCAAGACATGTACTAAAGACAAAATGTCCCAATTGGGACTTTTTCGCGTCTTCACCAGGCGCGCTCTAATGACATATCTGCCTCTTTGTCTTTTTACATATACATATAATATCATTGTTAGTGTAGATATTTTCTAACATTCATCTAACAGCGTCATCTAATTGTTTAGTACACTCGAAATATTATTACCCAACCCACGAGTAACAGTGCCATCTGTTGCTTATTCTAATGCTTACCGAGTTGTATTCAGTACTCATGACAGAGACATTAATAATGTACCTCAGTAGTTCATTGTGTATGGAATAGATGTCACTAGTTGAGACGGCTTTTTCACGTGGTTTTTCATGCTTTGATCCATTTTGATGCTGTTCCCGCAGTCCTGCATCAAATTTCAGCCAGATTTCAGGACGATTAAGTGAACATCTTCATAAATTTACAAAATTTCGCATTCATAATAACATGATAGTCCAAAAATAATAAATAATTAGAATAGATTATCCATAGACCGTAAGTCTATGGATAATCTATTCTAATTCAGCCTCACTGCCCCAACTTTTAGCTTACACCACCATCTAGTTTACCCTCTACACTATAAAGTGTAGAGGGTAAACTAGATGTATGACTATGACAAATAATAGCATGCGGTAGGTATAAACCTACCGCATGCTATTATTTGTGGAACGAACTTTTATTTTAAATGGTCTCTGATAAATATTTAGTATTCAGCCTCAACCAAGGAGGTTATAACCTCAACTTTGGCCACCAGTGCCATCTAGTTTTGCCCTATACACTTTATACCGTACTCAAGACAGTTACGTATCTCGGTAGTTCATTGTATGATGAACAGATGTCACTGTTATCAAGTTTTAATTTTATTTCAACAATATTTTAAAAAGTAAGACAACTCAACTTGTTCTCGAATTCTTAAAAAGCAAGATGAGTTTTGTAGGTGTCCGTTCACGATAAAACAGTTACCTATTTAATTATTTTGTTCAGTCGTGTAATTAGTTACCTATATAAGTTAAGTACCTAGGTACCCGCCTAAATTTATTTAAACATCAAAGCAGATTTTAGTTAAATTAGATAGCCGTTAGGTAGGCCCTCCAAAGAGCATTATTTAAGTACTTGTATTGTAATCTGTGTAACAGCAAGAAAGTGGCGATGTTGCAGCTGTTGCTGTTCTGGAGGAAAACTCAAGCGATAAACACTTCTATTCTTATTATTAATTCTGTAATCCTACCCCTTTCCAGCAAGACCAAGTGTAACCTAAATTGGACCAACCCAAAACTTAGTTTTAAGTAGGTACTTAGTACCTACTGACTTTAAGCGTTATTTAAGTTATCGAAATATCGAACGAATCGAAACTGAAAAATAGAAGGAAACAGCGTTTCCTTCTATTTTTCAATATCTTTACACGCGCGTTCTTTCACACGCGAATCGGTTTTGACTTGCGATAGCACTCGCGATATACTACCCGTGTTAAGGGGGCTAATGGCCTTGTATGGAGTCCTCTTTCTTCTAAGGCTTCCAAACGAAGAGTTTAATTTTAATAAATAATAATCGTTAGGTACAATTAGATTTAAAAAAATATTACGTCTAAAATAATTTCTAGGTTAAAATTATAAAGTACTTACCACTTTGTTTTATTGTAACAATAAACTGTATACTACTATATAATTTGTTTACTAGTGTAGGTACTGTATAATTTGTCTTTCATTTATTTAGAAAATGAACAAATAATAACGGCTTATACGTTAGAGTGGCCATTAATGGTCCACCCACCTTACATATATTAATAATCTGTTCCCTCGTAAAATTATGCAATTTTGCCCGTTATTTTGATTTGGGCGGCCGAAGTATTTGAGGGTGTCGACTCATACTGTTTATAAATACAACGAGGTCAATTCAGAGGTTATTTCTCTGTTTCGCCCCGTGACTGACATTATAATTTATCATGATTCATGCATTGTTTGAAAAGACATCGGGGTTAAATTCAACTCACCTGTAAGCCGGTACACCGGCTCGGTGATTGACCAGTGGTTCGGCATTTATAATTGTACCCTTATTTTAAAATAAAAAGTAACAAAGAAAAAAAACCTGATTTACATCCGTGAATCACAATTGGTCAGGTTGAAAACCAGCGCCTGACTTTTCGGCTGACACGTAAGGTACCGCTATAATGTTCTATTTTTTTATTATGATACATTTTTGTTATCATTGTTTCTAAACCTGTAAACGTGAATTGTAAACCTTGTAAGTCAACGAATAAAGGAGATGTTTCACAAATGTATGGACCTTGGGCCCGATAATTGTACACTACTTAGAAAAATAGCTAGGCAATGTACCTAGATTTCATTTTTCACTATTCAATTCCAATAATATTGGCTCGTATTATGGGCGGAATCTAAACTAAATAAACACTTTCTGGCACCACAACAAACATAGCGGACTAAAACTTTAAAAATGTACTATAAATGTTTTATTAATTTATGCCCTTGAATTTCGGAGGTGAATAAATATAATTGTATTTTTGCGAATAACCGGTAGGTATTATTTCTATTTTTTCTGTATTGTGTACAATTAGGGGGCCCAAAATAAAACATCTCCTTTCTTCCTTTCTTTCTTTCTAACTTGTTATAATCCGTTTCATAAATTCCAGCCGCAAGGACAGTTACTATACCTACTCGACTATTTATTCTCTGCAGTCCAAACTATACCATCCGAAAACAAAATATTATCCAGTAAAAAACGTTCTGTGGTGGCAAAACTCTCCGGGACTCTTCGGGATACACCATTGCCACTGCAGGACAATCTTGATATACTGGGTATGGATGTTCGCTGCAAGCTGAACAACAAAAACTACATCGAGAGCATCATTAAAACGGTGTCGCGTAAACTCGGAGTCCTGAACAAGGTGAGGCGGTTTTTCACGCCGGAGCAGCGGTGTCTTTTGTACAAGACACAAATCCATTCCAGGGTGGAATACTGTTCTCATCTTTGGGATGGCTCTGCACAGTACTTATTAGATGCTCTCGACAGGTTGCAGCGACGTGCGGTCCGTATTATTGGGAGTCCTGTTGTTACGAACACCCTCGAGCCTCTGCAGCTGCGTAAGGATGTTGCATCTTTGGCAGTTTTTTACCGGCTCTACCATGGTGAGAGTTCCCGATGAACTCTTCCAATTAATCCCACCCTCTCCTTTCCTAAAATACAGAACTACACGTGTCAGACTGAGGTATCACCCTCACACAGTGGAATCAATTTCATCAAGAACCAAGCGGTTCGGTGCCTCTTTTATTTGCCGCACCATAAAGACTTGGAATTCTTTACCAGCGCATATGTTCCTTCCTCCTATAGTCCCGGGGCCTTTAAGCGGGGCGTGAAAAAGCATTTGATGAGGCCGTCAAGCTGAGGGCCGCCACTGTAGCACTACCGGTGTATGTGGTGGTGACCCCAGTCCTGAGACTTTACCTTTAGCTTACCATCAGGCGAGGTAAAGTCATTTTGACGTGTCCTATATAAAAAAAAAATTCGTAACGTAAAGGCGACCAAAAGAAAATTTTAGTTTCTTTCATTGAGTTATATTACAAAACGTAATGTAAGAAAGGGCTATGTTTAAATAATCACAGAACAATGAAAACCGTAATTAAACCTAGCTTGGTTTGTTTGCCCATGTTATGTAATAAAGATAATAATTTCCCTTCACCAATTTTAAATTAGTGTTAATTAGCTGAAGCATTAGCATTTTCACGAATAACAATATTTTTAGGGTTCCGTACTTCAAAAGGAAAAAACGGAGCCCTTATAGATCACTTTGTTTTCCGGCCGTCTGTCTGTCTGTCAAGACCCTTTTTCTCAGGAACGCGTGGAGATATCATATGAAAAAAAAAAAAACACTGATCTAAAGGTGTTAAAAAATTAAACTTCTAAGCCAACGCAATCAAAAGATACAGCCGTTTATGCTGCGAATTTCCGCAAATTTTCGACATTCGCAAGGGAATCAAAACATACAGGGTAGGTACTTCCCGTGAACTCAGAATCTTGAAATTTGCTAAGAAGCATATTATACTAGTTATCTTCTTATAGCCACGATATCTTCACACAACACGTCTTATAGTATAGATAAAGGAAAAATTGCGAACGCCGTAATTTTTGAATACCTACTTCATAATAATAATTTTTTTTTTAATAATTTTAAATTAACTTTTTATTTGTATACCCACAGGTTTGCACGGAATCCTCGTGCGCGAGTCTACTCGCACGTGGCCGGCTTTTTTTTTATTTAAAAAATATAAAAGACTTTTTTTTGAAATAACAGTCAATTATGATGAATTTTTGGTTATGAATGCATCATCATCCTCCAAGTCTTTTCTCAATTCAGTTGAGGTCGGTTTTATAGTCTTACTACGAAGTGGCTGTACCTACTTCTATATAAATATTTTTTTCGTGAAGCGGCTGCCATCTAAGTCATAGTCAAAGTCAAAAATCATTTATTCGGTATAGACTATTTTAAGCGACACTTACAAAACGTTAAAATTAAAACTATTTAAAACTAGAAGCAAATGGATCACCGGTTCGAAACGCGGCCCAGACCTGAGAAGACTCCGGCAAGAAACTCAGCGCCCAGCGGGCTGTTTTTTTTTTGGTCTATTTACAATAATTGCCAACATAGTTGAGTGAACAGTTCATTTCCAAGCTTCTTTATCATCTAAATAATCTTGAATTTTGAAGAAAACAACATTTTTAAATTTACTTACATGTAAATCTACAATTTCGCTTGGGAGTTTGTTAAAAAAATTTGACCTCCACAACCATCCTTAGACTGACTGGCTATTATTGCTTAACCTTGCAAAGTGTTAACCTACTCAGTTACCACTTAACCACGAGCTCCTTTTCAATTATGAATAGATATTATCTACCTTTACAGCTAACAACTATAATATATAAAAACCAGGGTATAATTAAAAATACAGATGTACATATAGTTGAGAGGTTAAATTTGCCCAAATCTACAAACAACGAAAGTATATATACTATCTATAGCACTGGTCGACTAGGGCCTTGGACGTCGGCATGCACAGCGAAAGGAATGGAGAACACTCATTGCTCTTTTATTCTTATGATTTGTATTTTTTATTAAACTTATAATATGAATTATAAACATTTTTAAGGTTGACAGGAGGTAGAAAATGCTATGCATAATTGTTATACCATCAATTTACAAAAAGACAAAATAAAATTCACATTTGGCAGTAGCCTATTTGAAGCAGTGACAAGGATGTGTGGACATGGTACTGCTGATCATAGATACTTGAGTTTCAAAGAATACTTATAACGGTCATGCAGCGTGATTTTATAGTCGTTTTGGACCTAAAGGGGGTTAGGTACTCGGAATAATAAATGATACCATTTTGACATGTCCAAACTGCTGTACGAGTTATAATAAAGAAATAACTTGTAATCTTTTTCACTCGTTCAAGTAAAAACATTATTAGAGCTTCGATAAAAATTCACTGTCAATTTTTAATGAATGTATGTGCGCTCGCAGGCATATTTCGAGACATGACATGTTGGTGCTGGCATTGTTGTGGACGTACGGGATGTTTTGTGATTGGTCAGTGTTCAAAATTCTTACAAAATTTTTTTTTTAGATTTTTAAATTTATAGCTCCTCGATCGTGTTATCGAAACTGTGTCCAAAATATTTCGGTCCAAAACGACTATAAAATCAACGTGTATAGTACAAATCACCAGTGATATTCGGCAATAAATATGTATACATTATAAGTTCATTGTCGAATCAGTTTTGCTTTTATTACAAACTAGATGTGCCCGCGACTTAGCGAAATTCTTTATCTACAATATAAGTAGCTTGTATTACGCCTTATAATATTACTTATCCGCCAGTGAAATTCCCTTCAAAATCGGTCAAGCCGTTGCGAAGATTATCTCATTTAAAATGATTTTTTTTTTAATTTGGTCATCCCCATCCAAAAGACAATGCAGCCAGCGTCATAAGCGGGTTTCTTATCGAAATTTACTTTTTTTGAAAATTGTATAATACTATAGTATATCAGTATATCAAACGACCTGAAAAAGGTAGCTGGGATGGACTGGATGCGGAAGGCGGAGAATCGGATGGTATGGCGTACATTGGGAGAGGCATAATATGTCCAGCAGTGGACGTTGACAGGCTAATTGATTGATTGATTGATATCAAACTACTTAGAATTTATTTATTACCAGATTGATTATATATATATATTTTTTTTTTTATATAGGACACGTCAAAATGACTCCACCGCGCCTGATGGTAAGCGAAAGGCAAAGTCTCAGGACTGGGGCCACCACCACATACACCGGTAGTGCTACAGTGGCGGCCCTCAGCTTGACGGCCTCATCAAATGCTTTTTCACGCCCCGCTTAAAGGCCCCGGGACTATAGGAGGAAGGAAACACATGCGCTGGTAAAGAATTCCAAGCCTTTATGGTGCGGCAAATAAAAGAGGCACCGAACCGCTTGGTTCTTGATGGAATTGATGCCACCGTGTGCGGGTGATACCTCAGTCTGGCACGTGTAGTTCTGTGTAGGAAAGGAGAGGGTGGGATTAATTGGAAGAGCTCATCGGAACACTCGCCATGGTAGAGACTACCAAAAAACAAAAAAACTGCCAGACACGCTATATCTCTACGTAGCTGTAGAGGCTCGAGGGTGTTCGTGATTTCTGGACTCCCAATAATGCGGACTGCACGTCGCTGCAATCTGTCGAGAGCATCTAATAATTATGTGCAGAGCCATCCCAGAGATGAGAACAGTATTCCACCCCGGAACGGATTTGTGTCTTGTACAAAAGATACCGCTGTTCCGGCGTGAAAAACCGCCTCACCCTGTTCAGGACTCCGAGTTTACGCGAGACCGTTTTAATGATGCTCTCGATGTAGTTTTTGTTGTTCAGCTTGCAGCGAACATCCATGCCGAGTATATCGAGATTGTCCTGCAGTGGTAATGGTGTGTCCCGAAGAGTAGGGAGCGGAAGGAAAGGAGATACCTTTGCTGTAAACGCACAGGCCTGCGTCTTCTTGGCATTGAACTCGACCAGGTTCTCAGAGCCCCATTGAGAAATGTGATTCAGGACCCGGTCAAGCGCAGTGACAAGAAGCTGCCTTTTTTCCTCGATGTCAGCCTGTTTAGCCGCAGGGTGACCGAGATAACGCCCATGCACGGTACTATCATCTGCATAACATTATATATATTATATATATATATTATATATATATTATATATTTTGAACTGATATAAAAACAATAAAAAGAGAATATGGAATAGTTTTTAGAGAGAATAAAAGCTACTCCACATATCTCCGACAGAATACTAAAATATAAATGATAGAAGATGCGCCAAACATCTATATTGAAAAATTCTTCCTTGTCCGATCATTGGAAAAGTTCAATATAAGACCCGTCCCCGTTTAAAACAAGACTTTGCTTTTCTTGTACAATTCCACTTTTCGAATACTTAATGTAGACATACCCCTTTCATCTTTCCCGAGAAGTTTTGGGCTCTTTTAAGATTAGCCCAGTAGAAATCGTGTTCTGTAAGAGTTCAGGGGACATAAGAAAATCAGTTCTGTGTCATAGTTGAAACAGACCATAATAAATTAATTGGGCCTCTTAATTTAAAAACAACCGTTGGTATGTTTAAGTAATTATTTTAAATATAATTCGTTCGTGTCGCTGGATTCAATTTAACCCTTTATTAAACAAGTCCGAATTTCAAAATAAACTTTTAATGGTTAGTGCCGGACGATAGGTCTTGGTCAGTCATTGTATGGATGGACATGCGTCCATTGCCGTGTTTGGCGTAGCGTAACAAATTGCGAACAATATTTCAAGGCTTAGTTGTTAGTGAAACTTAATCGCCTCTCGCAGGACACTCTCAAATTAAGTTTAATCGCACCAAGTGAGGGGGTCAGTTAAAAAAGAGGCCCCCTAATCAGGTCCGCGCGAGCACGCGTTAGGTACGCACTTACATAATGAAAGGGGGAAGCGAGGGGGTTAGAGGGAGCCGTTGGGGGCCGTCATCTGCGTACACCCTGTCCGGCCGCCCACGATCGATACCTATACGTGTGGACTTTATGTAAAAAGCCTCCTGCACACCCGGAGGACGCCGACCATAAGTGTCGAGGAACGAGTCGCCCCCAGGGAGAAGGCACGAAATATCTTCAATTTTCGAGAGAAAATTTTCCAATGCGGGGGCGAGAGCCTGCGGCGGAAGGGCTGCGTGGCTCGCTCCGGACGCCTGTGTCCGAAAAATGCTCGAACCTTAATTGAATTTACAGATTTGCCTTTCGGAACGCACGCCCGTACCTACGCTGTTTATTGCGGCCGCTCGTTATGACTCTTTACGAGCAGAACCGATGTGCCCGATAACTTTTTATTTATTTATAAACTTTTTTATTTATTTAAATACCACTACGATGGAACAAATGCAGCGTGACGCAATACACCATGACTAATTTGAAAGATTTGAAGTCTACCGCCAAGAATTCTTCAATTCGTATTAATAAGAATATGTTATAAACTTGTACATAAGTTTAAATTCTGTGGGTTCAGTTTACTACGGACACATTTCACTCCTTTACTGCTAATGAATGTAAGTAAATACCCATCTACCTATTGTGTTTCAATATAGTATTTATTAATGTTTGTTTACCAGATAAGACACAAAATATACAGAATCACGTAACGAATTGAAAAGAAGACTAATATCGGTGCTAATATATACTGTGATCCTTGATTATTAAAACAGGGAACTAAAGTAATATTTTTCGAAGTTTTACGATCGCCCTTTGTGAAGGGTAGCCGGAAAAAAGACAGTAGTTATATTCGTCGGCCTACTTATTAATAGGGTACCCTCATTTGTGACGTCATTCCATTCAATTCTTTCGTTATGTAAACAAACGCTTGAAATGACCTCTTTCTAGATTATTGTGAATTCGAAATGGCCATTTAAATGAATAAATGATTTTCGGATTTATTGTAGAACATTATTAAGAAGTATTAAAATTTATATACTTCTTTATAGATTTATAAGTTGGTGACTTGGTGAGTTGGTTGGTTAGTGAGATACACAGAGTACGTAGAATACGAAGCGTATGATAGAGAAAGCGTCAGTTGTCTATAGCAAAAGGCAGTTGAAGAGCAAAAATTATAAATATGATCTGAATTCACCCCTATCAGTTACGACGCTCTACATAGGTAAGTACCTTTTTTAACTGACTTCAAAGTCCAAGAGGTTTCATGTTCGGCTGTATCAATAATTTTTTGGTTTAATAGTATCATTATATGCAATTGAAACTTTCATTTCAGTTACATCGATAGACATAACACTGTCACAGTATTAAGAGTACCACCCCGATAGTAAGACTGTGATATTGTATAAATATCGTTTTCTTCAAACGAGAGAACTATCGACCTTTTTATTCAGTCTGGTAAAGGTAAAATATAATTAAAACTGTCTTTAGCTAACCTAAATAAACCCATAAAAAACAAAGACCTATTGTTTTAAAATAAGGTATGATTTTTGTCAAATTGAAATGGGACCCGTCTATTCAATATCAAATAATAATTCATTGAAGAAATTTGAAAACCGTTCCCCTTTTATTTTAAACAAATATTATAATCCAATTCAAATGTAATGCGTGTCTCCATTCAAGGATGAAATTCGAACATACGTAAAATTAGAAACAAAATGACGAATTGAGTAACAACTTTTCATTTTGTAAAATCATCCTCTGAACCTTCGTCCATCTCAGTTGGCTTTCGGCTCAACGACGAGACGACCGACCTTCGATATTTTCTGAGAAGCGACTGCCATCTGACCTCCGGAACCCAATAGAATACGACATTGTCTAAACCCCCAAGTTCGCTTCGAACCGATTCTACTAGGTAGAATGTCACTTTGTCTACAAGCCCACTGGCAACATATTTGAAATTCGTTACACCCATAACTAATTTCAAATATGTGCATATTGCAGCTGAAACCGATGGCTTCTCAGATCTCATAATATGTTAAGGATGGTCACTGGATGAATGGACTTGGCTAGTATTATTATTATTAGCTTGCAATGCGCAACACCTGAAAAAACGAATGTAACGCATCAAATTTCTTTACATTTTAGTATCCATATGACATTCTTATAGAACACCTAAGTAATGAAAACAAGTAGGTACTATGAAGTTCGCCAAGCTTGCAATATTTCCCTTGTTATACATCTGAGAAAATCACTAGCCTGCCCGTCAAGCAGTGATTATCGCACGACTTAAATGCCTTCAATCGATAATTGAAGTGGCCGAAGGAAGAGGCTCTTATTCAGGACGATTAAAGGCTCTTGATATAATTTGATGAATGATTGACATCACGCCATCTGCGAAAGTAGTATTTTGACTTTGCATTCAATGTTTTTGAATGGATCTATTATTATTAGCATATTTTGAAATGGGTAATGTTACATATTTTTTAAATATTGTGGTATCATGTAGTTGTACGTAATCATAAATGTAAAATTTCGAAATGCTGTAGGTATTAAGGGTGAAATCTTGAAACTTGGCGTAATTAGTCAATTCCCAGGGTTTTGTTATATGAAAGATTCTGAACACCAAAATATTTGTTTGGGATTGTTGTCTGTTTGTTCGCGATGTAGGCAAGAAATACTGAATGGATTTTGATGCGGTTTTTTTGTTTGAACGGTTTAAGATCAGATTTAAATTCTTACTCATGTTAGATCACAATCGGTTGAGTAGAACCTGAGATACAGTCACAAAGCCCGTAAAACGATGTTAACGCGATTGGAAACACGGACATTGCTTAGTATAGTTCTATTTTTAACCAATAATTCTGGAAAGGGAAGCCTTCTGGTATGATTTTATTACAGGTACATCAATAAATTCTTTAAATACTTTGGCGCTCAAAGAACTGAAGTTGAAGGTATTACACAACGTTTTACGTACGTTAGTACAGCGTTGTTCTACAGTAAGTGTTCCGAGAAATTATTTTCAAGTTTTCCTTAACGTAAGACCTCCTAAAATTAGCATTCACTTGTTATTAAAATATTTCAAAATAGAATAAGTTAATTTTGTTTTGAACTACATACAAAAATGAAGAGTTTTGCCATACATGGACGAGACGGGACCTTATTGCGCAGTACTGTATTACATGCAGCATCCTTTTTTGCATGTACAATTCAATGCCATCTAGCAAAATCCTGTCGAACTTTCATGAAACTAGCGATCCTACAATTGCGCTATGAAACTTCACGTGGTTCACAAATAAAATCACGACATCAAATCTTATAGACTACGACCCGGTCATGATCACCGGGTGCTTCAGTGTTCCGTCCTATATAATTATAGTGCATAGGTATAAGCAAGAACACTTAAAACATTATCTTGTTATATATATTGGATAATTTTATTAACACAAGGTACATTTTGCTGATAGTGCTTACGTACTTAATACTTACGAAATCAATGGGGCTAATCATCGAATAAAATAAATGAATTTTCCGGCTGTATTGCGCATTCAATATCACTCATGTACCTACCTACATACCATTATATCGACTCTTGTTGGTATCACATATTATTACGTCAATATTCTGATGTGCACATACATAATGCACTTAATTCACTATGTCTATAATACTGTCATATCAAATTAATTAATTAATTACAAATCACTAACATGCAATTCCAAACAAGTTGGTACTTATTGACGAAAAAAAAAACCGACTTCAAAGCAATGCGGTGCATAAACGATGGATGTGGATTCAAATATACTGCATACATCTGCAAGCCCATATAGCGCGTACAGGCGTGATGTTATGTTATGCGATTGCATAAGTAAAGCCTAAATTTACGATAGCAGCAATCGGGGATGATTTTCTGGCATTTAGTACCGTTGTTTCGGGTCCATTTCGGAATAAATGTCTATCCAACAAAAAAAATTATGCGAATCCGTCGTATATATGACAGAGTTTTGCTCGAACATACATAAAAAAAGTTATCGAATAGACAATGACACCTAGAAACTAGGCACCTACCACGAGTATAACGAATATATTCAGACAAGGTTTTGCTTTCTAAAAAATCACTTAGGTAAGTAGTCTATATAACAACCAACCATTTGTTTCCAACCATATGTTTCTGTCAGTAGAAGAAAATCAATATGCATTATTTATTTTTAACATAAATAATACTTTACTTCAAAGAGAGATCCTCAGAACTTCAAAGGTTTGGTTTGCCATTTTGCACTTGACCGAATCTATTTTGCAACCAAGTGTAAACTTCAAAAGGTGTTACGACGTTAGAAGTATTTAATATATATGTATAGAATAATCGTAAAAAATATTACTTACATTCGTTTTTGAGCAAAATATGCTGTTTCTTTACAAAGTGGACTCTATTTCAATGGTTTTAAATTAGACTAAAATAGAATTATTCACTTACAATAAGATTTTTGTTTTTAAAATCTGTGCAGTCTGTCTACTTTTAACGCTGACTGTGCCTACCTTTATCCAACGTAAACATAGGTCAATTAGCTTGTACTAAGTATAGGTTCTATGCCTATGTCCATCAGTGGATGTCAATAGGTTAATTGATTGAGTGATAGATTGTAGAGTGCAAATGAATAGTGCTTTCTTTCGTGAATACGTAGATGCACTCAAGACATTAAAACAAATATTCATGCATACAAACATTATTTGCACTGACTAAGAATCGAACCCGTGACCTATGATTTAGCAGTAAGTTTACAATTATATAAAACTTACGGCCCAGGTCCTGGCATTGTCCATGAATAAATTCATAAAAAGTCCTATGACCCGATTCCAGTGCCATCTACCAACCACTTTGGAGTCGAATTGTGAGTATATCGTGTCAAAATTTGAGCCCAGTCGATATTTCGTGAATATATACTTATTATACGTAGATGATATGGATATTGTAAACATATTCATACATACAAATAAGTATTTACATCGAACAGTAATATAACCCGCAACCTCGGTCGTAGCAATTAACAATCGACTAGTCTACCGCCACACAGGTCATGAAGACAAAAATCTATACATACATCTACAATCGATACCGAAGCCAAAAATATAGTTTTTAGAATTTTTGTGTTTGTTTATATGTATGTCAGGTATAAACTCAAAAAGTACTACATGGATTTACTTCAAATTTGGACAGAATATTATAAAGAAGTCGGCTATAATATATAATACATAGGCTACAAATATTATCACGCTATCATCTACGGAGAACGAGCAGTGAACCTTATTTCTTCAACGCATTCTGTAACAGCGTGTAATCTAACGACGCATATTTGAATGTTGTTATTATGTTAAAAAACTATGCTATAAGCTAGCTTCACCCTATAGGTAAACTTTGTGGCGATACTAAAGCTAGTAAAAAATAAAAATTATCTGACAAGAATAGTTTCATTGTGAAGTATATTCGCGAGAACTACCTTTAATCAATTATCTACAAAGTACGGAATCCCAATCTATTTTTACTCTTTGGGGAGTGGGGGGAGTGCTTTTATATCTGAACGAGACGTATCCGTAGAGCTAATCAGTTAAAAATAAAGAACTACTGATCACATTGTCATATCGCAAGTAAAATCACATGTGCTTGTCTTCCACCTAGGTGGTATAAAAAAATGTGAAAGTTTGTGAAAATGTTTGGATGTATGCTCAATCACGCTCTATAACGACTGAACAGATTTGGTGTAGAATTAGAATTACAATAATATTTCACGGGTTGCGTGTGTTCTACGCAGGTGACACCGCAGGTAACAGTTAGTTTGATATATCTGTCATAAATTAAATTATTCTATTATCACATTTTTGATATTTCAACTCTACTCCGGGAATGAGAGAAAAATATAGAATCACTGTACTGTATTTAATGCCAGGAGCTCACCTCCGCTATGAAACTAAAACCACATGAATAGCTATGGTACTGTATCTTTACTCATGTGCTAAAACGGCGAGACGGCAGTTTTGCCATGAGTTGTCAATTCTTTAGTCCTTGTTACGTAACTAGTACGTTAAGCGTACTAGTTTGGTAGTCTTGAAATTCCAATAAAAAAATTAGGTACCTACTTGAATTTTTTTGGCATTTCTTTCGAATCACATTTAGACTTTAATGAGATGTCAATAATAATTCATCTTGATATCCCTACTCATACTTGGTGGTTTCAGTTGTTTAAACAGGACTAAATAGAATTTTATCGATTACTAGTCTAGTTTAGAGATTTTTTTTAATAGCAGAATGGGTAGTAAATATTTACTTTTACATTCATTAATTCAAAAGCTCCTATCGACACCCTCCGGCTATTATATATATTCGTATTGTCAGCGAAGATACTCTGACATCAGGCAGTGGTTATAATTGGAATTCCAAGATTCGACCCATACAAACAAACAACAGAGCGAGTTAAAATAAAGCTTGCAATAAAAAGGGACTAGATAATAACCGTATTAATATTTATAAAAAATCAACGAAGGAACATTCAACCCCCGGGGATGACCCCAGTCCGTGAGAATTGCCGTAAAGAAAACCTTCAGGATCACAGAAATCTACTTTTAGAACTGATTTGACTTTTATTCCTAGTGTTTGTAGCCATTATTCCACCAGTACATAATTTTCGTAGCCTTCGTAGACATTTCGTAGCACTAGCTACGAAATATAAACGAATTGGAATTTGTAGATAATATTTAATATTTCCATTTGTGGTATGTAGTGGAGAGTTTATTCATTTTATCTGTTTTGTTTTTAATATCTACGTCTTCATTTCTTATATCTTTTAATAACATCATCATGTTGATCAGTCTTATTCACACTTACGATACAATGAATATCATAAAAAAGTATTACAATTTAAAGTGTAACTATTTCAAAAATTGTATGAAGTTAATCAAATCACTAAAATCAACGTACCCGTATACCTACGTGCTAAGCTGCTTACATTAGAACTAAAGTAGCCATTGATCGAACTAACTTAGTATCAACTATGACCCAGTTCCTGCCATCTGCAAAAAAGCCAAATTCATAAAATCATACTAAACGACGAAAAGGAACGATCGAACCCCTAATTCGAAAATTGACCCAACATTGGCGATACGACAAGCCTTTGAGACAAAACCAAGTGCAAGTGAAATGACACCTCCTAAGTGACAGGCCGTCCGTTTTAATCACCCAACCCATTCAATCAGTTGGCAAAAAAAGTAAATGACTTTCCCTTTCCTCTAAAAAATCGAACGTGATTTAAGCAAAGTGATGCGGAGAACGCTTTCCAAGAGAAGCAACACACAAGGCACACGGAATAAATTCGAAGTCGCGTTGGGATCCTATTTAGACTGGCGGTACCTACCGATAGGGCGGGCAGCTATAGTCCACGCACATGTAAAATAGCTACGTTTGGCATGAACGTTGCTCTACTCATATTTTTGTGTGTAAATTTTTTGGGATAAAATCATTAGGACTAATTATTTTTTCAAGAAATAATTACAAAATAACTTTTGAATATCGCTATAGCCACTATTTAAAAAAAACTGTTATGGAAAGTTTAAGTGCATATTATTATTATTTCTTTATAAATTAAACTTCATGCACATGAGAGAAGTAAAGGTGCACACTCTCTTCTCATACTCTCATCTCTCTTCATCCCAGTGCTAATTGGGATGACGACATGGTCGTCAGATTCTAACCAATACTACTTTATGTCTCAGTTTTTTCTGAATAAATATGCATTATAAAATCAGATATTGCCTAACAAAACCGAAAATATGATTTTTCATTGTTTTTAGTTAACATAATAGGTCGAAAAATAAACAATCTAATTACGTGCAAGGCTGAGATACCACCCTCATATGGTGCAAACAATTCCATCAAGAACCAAGCGGTTCGGTGCCTCTTTCCTTTGCCGCGCCATCAAAACCTGGAATTCTTTACCAGCTCACGTGTTTCCTTCCTCATACAGTCCCGGGTCCTTTAAGCGGGGCGTGAAAAAGCATTTGATGAGGCCGTCAAGCTGAGAGCCACCATTTTGGCACTATCGGTGTTTGCAATGGTGACTCCCATTCTAGAGACTTTGCCTCAGCTTACCATCAGGCGAGGTGAAGTCATGTTGACGTGACCGACATAAAAAAAAAAAAAAAAAAATAAGTCGAAATATATAACTTATTAGATTCCTTATTAAATTTTAAACGAATTCTATTACGAACTTTACACATGAAAACGCAACGTAGACTGAAAATGTGATATTCTTTAGCACTTCATACATTTGCACTACGCGCTACCTGGTTGTGACGTCACTACTCAGTACGATTTTGAATGGAGCGTTTTTGAGTGGCTCGAGAAATTGAATTTTCAAAATCAAGTATTTTTGAAACTATTTGTCATAACAAAATATCATTTTTGCAGTTCATTATAATATAAAAAAATTAAAAACCCGACTGCGTAAAAAACTAAAAATTAAAAAACCCGACGGCGTAAAAAACTAAAAAGAAAAAAAACAAGCACTTAGATGTCCGGTGGTCTAGAAACATAACAACTTAACAGTCGGGATCCACTATTCAACAGCCAATCTTATTTTTATGGATCCCGACTGTTAAGTTGTTATGTTTCTAGAACACCGGACATCTGAGTGCTTGTTTTTTTTCTTTTTAGTTTTTTACGCAGTCGGGTTTTTAATTTCTAAATTATTATATTTTTTATTTTATACTTTTTAGTTATAAGTGTCCTAGCCAGCTATTTACCCGATTGGACTTTCTACTGTCTAATAAAAACCTATGAATTGTTGTTACGCAACTTTAAATCACTATAGATCCTAAATGGTCACTGGAATCGAAAAATGTTGAAAGAAAACTAAAAATGATTTTTAAATACCTATTCAACGATACCCCACTTGACATAGTTTGCAGACTTTCATTTTTTCAATTTTCACAATATGGCGGCCAGTAGTCGCCATATTGAATTTTCACTGACGTCATGTCTTTAGTGACACTCGCCGGACTAAGAGGAATCGATTGACGTGTGAATCATGAAAATCGGCCCAGGCGTTTGGTCTGTATAGTGCTTCAAAGGAACATACAAACATACATACATACATACATAGGCTGTTAAACACATTACCACTCCTTTGCGTTGCGCAGTCGGGTAATGATCATTTTTCGACAATAAAAAAACATTATTCGTCATCCCTATTCTGGTTGCAACCATGCTTGAACTTTGGAAGCAATGGTCGTCTACTCTATACCTACTTTCTATAATGTATTGTATTACGGTTTTTACGGGAGCGACTCTTAACCATGAAAAGCAAAGCCTTCAAAGCGAGGTATTCTATGCGTTTCATAGAAAGTAATTAAAATCTAGCGAACTTCAAAATTATCGCATAGATTCCATCAGATTTAAATTTTAAGCTGTTATGAGGGCGATTATGATAACCTTTTTGTTACTGTCCCATCGAAGTTTCTGTGAACTGTCTGTGTGAGGGTGGATTTACCGTCATTTCAGTATTTCTAGAATTCTAGACAATACGATCGATAGGTTCCAAAGCAGCCTCCTCCCCCTTTCTCGAGGCATGATGGGAAGTCGGAGATGGCTTGGGTCAGCTGGGTGAGATAGAATTACGTTTTGGGCCACCTTACATCCCGGTACTAACAGACCCGAGACGGCATATGGCTTTAGTCGGTTCGATTCCAACATAACCACCCCCTGGCCGCCGGGGTGGTATCCGTGGAGATCTATATCCGCACTAAAAAGAAAGGGTCGATCGGTTTATTTTTTTGGTTTATGAAAAAAAAAATTGGTTTGAATGACAATATAGGTGATCAACAGCATATTTGCCTGCTTAATTATGAAATCTAAATAATTTATTCATTTGTCTCCTACGTTGTCAGTACAGAAACTTAGCGGTAGGTACATAGTTTCTGTAATTTTAAGTAGAGGTTAGGATCCACACGGTATATCAGGCATACATCATTTTAAATAGCTGGTAAATTAATAATCATGTAATAATGTACCTAATTAATGTAATCATGTAATAATCTTGAAACTTTAAACTTAACCCTAAACTTAAGTTGAGCATCTTTTTCAGCGTTTGACTACAAGCTTGGTACTGGGGGCTACTTCTCTGTTATATCTGCTCGTCCAAGATACATGCCTCGCATAGGCGCACTCGTGTTACCGGCCGCGTCCTGGCCAGCGGGGCAAGCGGTGCGGGACGGGGGGCTCTCTTCACCGACCGCCCCGCATAACACCCCGCTTTCACTCGCCGCACCCCACTCGGCCCCTTGGCCACCCTGCGTCATCTAGTACGGCGACTAGCCCGCTAGGGTTAATTCGAACTATTCAAGACTATTTGAATATTTAAAAATTTTAAATTTTTGAAATTTGTGTTCCGTTTTATATTATTGTAATTTCTTATTTCTACACATTTTAGAAATCTTGTGTTTAACTTAGTATTTAATTAGGTACTGATACTTTGTTATTAAATCTATCTTTTTTACTGAAATCAATCAAACTAAGAATACATGTTCTATGGTCAATTATTATGTGGACTGTACCTAGTGAAACTTACAATAATAACAGTTAACAGTTTTAGAAGTTGCTGTACAGGTATTCCTTGCAGCAGCATTGCATATCAACAGTTTTTTGTCTAAATACAAAACTTATTATATAAAAATAAATTTAAAAAATTACTAGGTTAAATTTAAAAGTTTACAAATAATAGTAATAAGTTGTTACTTTCAACTGTACTGTACTGCACTTTTAACCGATCACATCTTGAAATTAGTGAATAAGAAAGGTTATCTTAGTTGACAAAATTTTTAAAATGTAAAATAAACTTAAGTGTGACAGCCCTGTGTGTCCGGCGAGCAGCCCTGATTCTGTAGAACAGAGAGCGGCGTGCGTGCCCGGCTCGCTGTAAACAGCCAACCCTCGTATGTAGGGCGGATGGACGTCCCTAACCCCCCAGAGAAAGGGGTGCCCCCGCTTCTTCCTTGTTCCTCCTTGTGCAAATTCCCTTGACGATGGAAATGTGCTCGGCCACATTTTATACAATTTCTAGTCTACGCGTCGATTCTGTCCACACGTGTCGGCTATCTCTCACAATTCTTACTCTTATTTTTAGCAATAAAATAATATACTTATATCAATAAATTGTAAGAAAAAAACTACTCGAAATAATCATTGCATGATTTAAATTTGAGAGTTATTGGTATAATATATTATTTAGCTATTTGTATAATTTTATAATTCTAAACAATAAAACTACGTTTACCAAATTTTTAGATCATAAGGTCAAACTTCAAATTTGTTGCAGTCTGTGCCAATATTAATAAAAATTCCTGGACTTTCTTTTAATTCAATGAAATATTGTAAGTAATAATATATAATAAATATAATGTTACTATAATATTACAAACAGATACTTCAATTTTATTTATTTGTATAGATAATTAATAGATACCGGGTAAAGACTACAGTACGCGTCTACAGATAGGTTACTGTGACCTCTACCCGTTCAGATAACCGTGAGTATAAACATATAAAAAAATGGATTCAAACGAACATAGAACCTTCTCCTTTTTGACGTTGGTTAAGAATAAACCTTACACTGTATCACGATCGCAACTGTCACCAAATAAATTAATTTTATTACTTTCTTTTTAATTGGACGCCGGACGAGGGGCCCCTGACAATAAATTGTAGCCCGCTTAAGATACATTGTCATGGACGCATCAATAAATGGGTGACCGGTTACAAAGTGTCACAACCCTTTGTGCTTCGAAAAGTCGACGAGGGCAGTCGAGCTACCTTCAAAATTCTGAGTCTTGAATAAACCGTAATGTTCTTTTTAAGTACTATTGTCTACAAATGCCTATTCGTTTGTAGACTTAAATATAATAATGATTATTGCAAAAAGTAATAGTATTAGCAGTTAGGTACTATCTAGTCGGTTAAGTTATGTTTCCCTTAATAGGTTAGTTGTTAATAACCTCTGTTTATACCGGTTAAATTCTGAAGTCGTTGGGCTTTTTTAATGCGATTTTGCTAATAGACAACTGATTTATGACGTAACTTAGGTTATTTTTATTTTAGAACATTAGCTAGAGTATCGTAATAATATAGGCAATAAAATAAAATCCAGGTCGACCAGATCAAGATAAGGCGAACTGAGTCACTAGAACAGGTACCTACATAGTCTTGTCATATTTTTGTTCTTTAGATAAAATGGCCGTTGCTCCATATTAAAACATAAACATTTTGTACATTTGCTTTAAACTTGACAAATATACGGACGCTTGAACTAAGATCACGGTTTGTTAGCTGCGATTACCTTGGTAGCGCAGTGGTTGAGAGAGTATTTGAGCCAGAGGTCTCAGGTTCGATGCCCGAGTCAAGCAAAGTGTTAGAGGTTTTTTTTTTCTTAATAGATCAATATTAGTAATACGTAGTCTAAAAAGTGCCATGTTGATGGTAAGCCGCGGTTGCTTACAAAAATTGGCCCTTTTTTATCGTGCGGAAATCCACATGGATACCAACCCCATCGGCCATCGGTGGTGGTTATGTTGTGATGGAACCGACTAAAACCGCACGCCGTTTCGGGTCTTAATTACCGGGGTGTAAGGTTAACCAATAGGCATATCCCTCACACCCCAGCTGACTGTGGGCCATCTATGGTTTTATGATGCCCCCCCCCCCCCTCCGAAAGGGGGGCGAGACGAGCATTGCGCCACTTCGCCGACGGTTGGGTGACAGGTGGCTATCCTGTCACCCAACCATCGGCGCGCAGACAATCAGCTCACCCCCCGTTCGCTCCCCACTGTGCCCTCTGCTAGTCAGAGAGACACGTGGAGAGCCTCGGAGCAGCCCTCTAGAGGGCCACGCCAGGGTGTTAATTGGACTTTTATTGTATTAATTGGATAGAATAATAACTTTAAGTGTCATGTCTTCCTTTTTTGTTTCATTCAAGTTTTCATTATGAATTATTGAAACATCAAACGTTTAAAAAACTGACAAAGACTTGACAGTGAAGTGCCTAATTATGGAGACTTGGCCACTGTGCGGTGCGTTAATCGGCGCGTGAAGCACCACGTCTAGCGTCGCTTATCGCATTCTACCGTTTCAGAGGTGCGCGAAATGTATCGATACGGATTATCTATTCATGTGGTATCGATCTCGATATAGTCTCGTTTGCAAAAATAGAAGCTATGCGTGGTGGCCGGTAGCGTGGAGTGGACACCACAGGCGCCATAGCGATACCCGCGTATCATTCCTCTGCCACATTATGTGTTAGAATATTACTAAGACCTGTATGGCACAGTGGTAAAGAGTTTGAGTTCTATGTCAAAGGTCGTGAGTTCGATTTACATAGTGTGCAAATTTTTGTCTGGCTTGAATATGTCAAATTGAATTGGTCTTGGTGAATTGTTTAGTCGTTTCGTCTAATCCCATCGTCAAAAAGTAACTCTGAACGATCTTTGAACTTGTATTTAACAAATTGCTACGGAGATTTACTTGTCATTTCATTCATTTTTACTGTTTTTTACGACCCTTCAAAATATTTTTGTATTTTTCTTATTTTTAAAACTTACTTATCTTGGAGGCCCGTGGTTTTTTACTACGGGCCGCAAATGCTAAAACAATTTAGTCCTGTCCGTATGTCACAACTGTTTTACTTGCAGACAATTAATTAATATTTGGCAGGTTAGTGTTAAATGATGTGAGGGTATTGATACATACTGCCTCGTCGGGGTTGACACACTAGACACACACTTATATTTAAGTGCAATCGTCCAAGTTTGATTCTTGGGCCGCCCAAAGGAGTCATTATAATTGTACCATTCAGTGTCATCCAATGCCATTTTAAGACGCTCATGTGTAAGCAACCCTTTACTTTATGCCATTCGAAAAGCTCTGACCATGAAAAGTAGAACTAGAAATCAGAAGCCCACAGTAAACGCAAAACTATATAAAGATGTGAAAATAATTAATATTCATTCTCGTCTCACTCAAGAATCATGACACAATTTTTACTCTAAGCAGCTAGTCTATCAGTATAACATAGAAGTCATTGCCTCCCCCTCCCCTCCTAGTCCAAAGCCTGGACCTACGACCCTTTTAAAAATTTTAATATTAATAATTTAACGCACAACACGTACGTACTTCGAGCGAAGATTAGACCAACCCTATTATTTCACATGAGTATCGTAATCTGCTACCGAGGGATTACACGCTATCCCTCTGATTGCGTATTATTCACTTATAAACTAATAATATCTACTGACGACATTTAGGTGTCCTTTAAAGTATCAACTCAGAGCCCTTATCCGCCTAAAACCGTTGTATGCTTTCGTATTAGCCCTGCACATATTATATACGAGCATACATTATACGACGTATATTATATCTAAGTACATAATATACCTACGTTAGGATAGTTATGCAGTAGTTCCTCGTCTCTGTGAACACTTAAGATGTTAAAGATGTAAATGAATTATTGAAATTAAATGAAGGTATATTTAATAGCTTCAAAAATCAGATACGTGACGTCGCCGATTTAGACACCCACAAAATCAACTATAGGTAGGTATATTATTTTCATAACTTTCAATATTGTAGAGTACTGATACATTACACAATATTATACAGTTGTATAAAAAGTCCAAGTTTGTCCATTTCAAATCAAAAGAAAGTATAATTCTTACCACAAGCCACATTTTACCTTACTTACACGCCTCTAACACACAACACTTTCCGGTTATGATTCTAAGCGGTTACTGGGGATTATATCCGCTTACTACACAATAGTGACGTACACTATGAACCTACGAATTTCCCTAAGGAACGCTAGTGACCCTATTTGACACCAGAAACACATTCAAGCTGTGTGTGTTTCAGTAACCCGAAGATACTTCGTGGCCAGGTGGTTTTAAATTCAAAAGGAAGATCGCTTTGTTACGGTATCATTTACCAATATAAAGGTTTTCTCTGCTACCTATAATTCTATCCAATCCGCTTCATATAGCATAAAACCTGTAAAAAATTTGTTATTTTACGAAATTATGTGATCAAAGGCAGATTATTTTTTATTTGAGTATAGACTCCACTCAGAGATTCGACCACAGATCAGAACTCTAAGCCCATTGTGGATTTAAGTAAATTCTCAGATACCTACATTTAAAACTACGACGAAGAATACATCTTGTATTGTACTTACATGATTGTAGGTACACATGTTCTTAAGAATCATAGGAATATTAGAGATGTATAGTGACAATAAAATTTTAAACATTGCTCTTTATAACTCTGCCTACATTTTAATATTTGAATAAACTTTTTGTATAACGTTCTATTAGTTTTTTTAAATGTATTTTCAAGGGTGTTCTATATTTTTTGATATCTCAATAAGGTAGATAAGGATTTTTTTTATGCAAAGCGGAGCTTCGTAAGTGAATGTGAAAATATTTTTAGAATTTTATCTCTAATATCACAAACTACTAATCACTTAAATTACCCACGTTAATCTTGCAAAGAAAGTAATCAAATCACTCCTACGTTATTACAGTTCCGTCCATTTTCATTATAAATACATCATGTCAGAGTTTGCAGCCAAACTATCCAAACTCAAGCAGTCAGGCCTTAGTTTTAAATTAAACCAGCCGAAATTGGAAGTGCAAACCGACAGTATACAATAGAGAAATTCAGTTAGCATTCACTATATACTAGCAGAGGTCGTCGAGGTCGTAGTTGGAATACTTGTCATGAACAGAATGCTAGGCTTTTAATTAAGGCTCGAGTAATTTAGAGGGGCAGGGGAGTACCACCACGCGTGGCCATGTATTAGGTACAATCTTCTGCATACTCATTTGGAAATGTTTAAACAGTAAAGCATGTGGGGTGGGGTGGCCCCGCCGCCGGGCGATGGTTAGTTCTCCGCTACAGATAAATTAATAACGCACCTACCTAAGTAGGGATAGATATAGCACGCATGTCCGTGAGCAAAACCTTACAGGATGTTTCGATTTGGGAGCTCGACACTGTTTTATTCCAGTAATTTTGAAAAATTGCAAGTTTCATACTCATTTATTTTTAAAAAATCTATACTAATTCAAAACCCCCCAGAATTGAAAACGTAAAGGTTACATCGCACCCCTAGCGGAAACCATATAACATTAATATATTGAAGAAATCGATTTGTATACTTAGCTATAGATTTATTAATAACATATATGTAGTAATTATATAATAATATATTTTTTATATTTTTAAATGCATTTTTTTATATTTATATTATATCTATAAATATATTTTATATGTTTGTATGTAAAATAAAGAGAATAATAATAATAGCTACAGATGCTAATATATATAGCTATAGATGTAGCTATATACGTAAAAAGATACGCCCAATTAGGAGATATAAAAGAATCTAGATTTAGTTGATTTTTAGATACTCTCACATTTTCATGTATTTTTATGTACATTTTCTGCAAGGCAAATCAATAATTTAATATTGAATACTATTTCAGCAGCCTATGTGCAATATTGCACATAGGCAGCATAGAACATAATAATTACTTATGTCTATATTAATATTATATCTCTCTTATTAGTTATTTATCACTGTAGCTACATCTAATAGCTATACCGGCACTTAGGATGCAGCCAGCTAGACGTGATCATCAGTACTTTTTTACAGTTACTCGTTAACTTTACGTTCATTGGTACATTTATGCGTTTAGGTAGGTACTTACCTACTTTTTTATCTTTACGTCACCTAATTCGTCATTATCATCTCTGTATTAGTTTTAGTATCTGGCACCCCCAATTTTGAGAGGGTTTTTATTTTTGCTCAAATGTGTATGCAAATCATCACTTACTTTCAGTTGATTTCTAGATTTTTTGAATGAGGTTCAAATGCTTCCTATTAATATCTATTATCATTTTGTAATTAAGTTCCTCTTGAATTACTTCTGCAACTTTATTATGCTCAGTAACTACATATTCTGGGCAATTCGTTGAAAATTTTAACGGCACCCCAAGCCGTAAAATGCATCGGCAAATTTCAAATGTCTAAGCACTTCTTGCAAGTACTTCTGATTAGAAATAAATGAACACGTGTATCATCAGCGTTTTTCAAAATTACACCCCCAAGGTGACAAATAAGTGTTGAGTGATTTTATGGAAGTTTGAAGTAAGACGCATGAAGTTCAATATTAAAGGCCCGGTAGGTGTTGGTGCAATAGGGTTATAGAATTTTTTTAAGAATTTATGCTCGGGCGAAGCCAGGTCCCGGGCCGCTAGCCTTAAATAAACTTCCTAGATGTTCTCTTTTTCCGATTAAATCATTAGGAAAAATAGGCATACTAATTGCTTCAAAATTTAATTGAATAAACCTAATATTTCCTTTGAGTTAAAAATAGGTATTGATTTCTCTAATGTCACATTTCAAAACTATTTCATAGTAGAACAGCGTCCTTTTTTATACCACTTAGGTGGCAATATTCATGATAAATTCATATTTTTTAAATTAAATTGTCAATATTTTATTCAACGACCAAAATTAAATCAGTAATCCCAAGAAACATCCTGTAGACATGAGATGTGAGATGTAAAATTTGAGCGGAGTACAGCGCCACACCTATTATGAAATTTGTGCACACACACAAGAATGGACAAACACACACAGCCACGTATGCTTGGAGAAAGGTACGTATTCGGACTTAGGTGGCGATTGGGTGGCGGGTGTACGTACTTGCGACGCTTTGCCGGGCTTAAATTTTGGTATTAATATGTATCTCTTATACTCGCGGATTTAGCAGCCGATGCTCAGCGTAATTATGTGGCCAGCGAGGGGAGCTATAAGAGCCTACTGGAAAAATATAGCGTTTATTGCAGAGGATTTGCGACGTGTGTCAGTGTTCTTTTGTTAGATTCTTAGGATTCTAAAACGTTTTTTAAATGTAAGGTCAAAAAATGTAATACCTATCGAAATAAAACTGTGAATAATATAGGTATAACTTGTCTTGTGTAAATCGTTTAAAGCATTCGCTAATGAGTAAACAATATAAAGGAGTACAGCAAAGGACGGTTAAGGATATTTTATATCTAAATGGACGGACGAATATAGTGGAATCTAGGAGCAATCAATTGGGATGACGACATGGTCGTCAGATTCTTATCAATACTTACTGCCTATTTTTCGAAAAAAATATGCATTGTAAAATTAGATATTGCCTAACTAAGTAGAAATAATGATTTTTCATTGTTTTTTCATTGTTTCAATGATTTTCAGAAAATAGGTCGAAAAATAGACAATCAAATTAAGTCAAAATATTTAACCTATTAGATTCCTTATTACATTTTAAATGAATTCCATTATGCACTGTACACATGAAAACGCAACGTAGACTGAAATAAATGTGATATTCTTATGCACTTCACACCATGCACTACGTGCTACCTATGACGTCACTACTAGGTACGATTTTGTTCGGAACGTTTTTGAGTGGCTCGAGAAATTTAATGCTCAAATTCAAGTATTTTTGAAACTATTTGTCACAACAATATATCAGTTTTGCAGTTCATTATAGTAATATATTATAAAATGTTTATTTTAACACAATAAAAACATATTCGTCATCCCCATTGTCTCCTTTCACATCGATTTATATTTGTCAAACAATTTAGTTATTGCAGTATAGTAATGATTACAAAAAGTCAAGATATAGCATTACCATCTAACGTGGCAAGTGGGTACGTTATCCACAGTCATCCACAGTGGACATCAATGGGGAGGAAATTTTCGACACCTAAACTATTTAATTTGTAGATACGTCCTCCCTTTTCAACATGTAAGTAAATACTTTAGTTTATATAATTTAGTTTAATAAATACACTATATTATTGATATTGCGTAATTTCTAAAAACAATTATATAAACCAAGAACCTAATTGTACCAGATTCTACACTTACACTTCTGTGAAATGCCGATAGATGGAGCTACTTTGTAGGACGAGTCGAGAATCTGTGTTGTTAGAATATACGTAGCTAGTTAAATGTAAGACAGGCAATGAAATGAAAACCCTAATTCAAGCACTCCTGTAATTCAGTACTATACGAATAATATACGAATAATAGTAATAAGTATTCTATGACATTACACACAGCGCTATCTAGACTAGTAAGCGCTACGAACAAATGATACCACAAAATGACTGCACTGATGGTCAAGGGATTAAATAATAGCTTTAGTACCATTAGTGGATCAAGGGGATTGAAATACCCTTGACAGTGACGGTGGTGTCATTCACGGTATCACGAATCCGTAGCGAAACTACCTTGTGTTTTGTGATCTAGATGTGGAAATACATACAAAGATTTTTTGTGTAAATATAAATACATAGAAACGCCAACTGCCAATTTAAATAGTTATAAGTATTCGTATATACACATACTTCCATTAACGGGAATCAAACCCGCAAACTTTGACTTAGCAGTCAAACGGTCTTCCGATACGCCACGGAGGTTGTCAATAAATATTATGTAGTCATAATATACTCGTACATATAAGTATACAATTTTGTACTTATAAAAATAATTAGGTGAGTATGTCATCAAATACCTATTGTAAGAAAACTAGGAGTCTCTTTTTCTCCTTTATTTGCCAACCAATTTTTTCATTGTTTTGAAATACCTACTGCTTTTCGATTTCGATTAAAGTTTTAAAATTATAAGTACAAGATGCGCCACGGAGTTTGCCAATAAATCCTTAGTTGTAATGTATTATACTTATATATTACAACGAGGCTTTATTGGCAAACTCCGTGGCGTTTACTACTTGCTTCACTTTGGTTTCCAAGACCTTCTTTCAATTTAGGAAAACCGTATTTTCGCATGTATAATATATTTCGCATGTACAATTTATACTTAAAAAGTTTATGTCCATCGAGGATGTTTTCTATAAACGAAATTTTCATACGAGTATTATGGTACATAACTAATAGTATATACCTACCATATTAGATATTATAGTTTTAATAGGAAGCTTTATTCATGTTTGCCTTCAAATCGATAATGATCATTGTGCTTGCCTTTCAACTACTTACCATTTTTCGAAATGATATACAAAATGCAATTTAAATAATAAATCATTTTTCCAATAACAACCAACATTCACAGAAAGCAAATTTATCAGAAGCCAGTCCATTTTTAAAATAAAATATAGATACCATCGTATGGAAAAACGTGCACTCAAAGTGTTAACTCAACAAATTTGCCACTCGGAGCTAAATTAAGAAATTTATATAAATAATTAAACAAGGCAAAAAGGATTGTCAACTGAGGTTGGACAGCGAAACAGCCCCATTTTCAATGGGTAATTGAAAAGGGTAAGGTGGTTAAACATTCAATAGGCAGCTTAACTTTTCACTTCACAAGCGTTAGTGGTACAAACTTAGCAGCAAGCGGATATGTGATGGTGACATGCGCCTAAACTACGTCATTATAAAAGTTGGGATAAAATTGAATAATAAATAAATATTCTAGGACACCTTACACAGCGCCCTCTAGACTTAAACCCTAAGCTACTTCGAAAGCAACCGGGATTAACCTTTGTATAATGATGATGATGATGTAAACTTAAACTCAGCTTATAACAATATTAGGTTTTTCAAAATGTCACCTTATTCATTACTTTACTACTAGCTCCACCCGCGCGGAGGTAGTTATAGTTTTTTAGCCATATCTCCGGATCTACTTAACGAATTGCAATCAAACATTTGGCAGATTTTAAGTATGATCAAGACCTTCTTAATAGAAAAACGGCATTAAAATCTATCTATCTATCTAATTAGTTTTGTGCGCATCGCGAACAAACAGAGAATAATTCTAATAAAAATATTTTTGTATTCAGAATCGTTCATTTACCATAATCCAAGTATTTTTTCAATATCTCTAATGTACATACCTACACAGCTATTATATAATAGACCGCCTATTGCATTGTACAATTTATTCTATTGCTATCATTTATTCCTGGTATACAATAAAGCATTTATTCTATTCTATTCTATTTTAATAGTATAAATGGCCACATATCAGTAAGGTACTAAACAAGAAATGAATAAAATATTGTAGCAACAATGTTAGAAGGAAACTTATTACAGCTGTGTAGCTTTTACGACTAATAGAAGTTGTAAAAAGAAATACACTGAGGTATAAATTCAATTGAAAATTTCATTTCTTAATAATAATTAAAGTCTGCTTCGATGAAACAGCGTAAGCGATTGCCTTGCATCATGGTCGGTCCGACAAATTGTTATTAGACTTTTCTTTTATACTCAGCAGCAACATGAAGTCTAGAAACGTATTCGATACACGACGTAAACTTTTCTCTTATTACTTTCGATTATATGAAATATACCTACCTATATATTTTATTAAACAATAACATAACATTAGATGAAACCGTAAAAAGGTGTGAACTGTACATTGAATATTTTTTTTAAAGCTGTATATGTTCTAGAAGCGAAAGCGATACCGAAAATGTGATTCGGTCTATAGTCTGCAATTCATTATCGAGTACCACTTGATACAGAATTAACTGAAATTTTGCATGAACTTTCTTTGAGAGTCCTCTACGTCGCTAGTATGTCCAAAAACTGTCAAAGGCATATTGGATACATTATGCAACCATTACGCTATTCTTGATTCAATTAAACCCTCTATTTAGAATGCTAATACAATGCACTCACCACATTGGACCCATTTTTATCGTGCACTAATCTCCGCGGCCACCGCGGGTGGACTGTCGAACTTGAACCGACTAAAACCGCACGCCGTCTCAGGTCTTCAAAAGTCGAGGTGAATGGTGAACCAAAATGCATTTCCCTCGTAATCCGTTCCCACATTGGACCGTTAAAGCTCTTACACGGCATTCACAGTGATATTTCATCCCTTTAGGCGCGATTGGTCCAATACGCGATTGGTCCAATTCGCGTTTGGTCCAATTCGCAATTGGTCCAATTCGCGTTTGGTCCAATTCGCAATTGGTCCAATTCGCGTTATTAGAAAGTGGTGTAAAAGTGGATGGTCTATTTAGTGCCACAGCAGTGTTGCTTTTATTGTTTTATTTTATTATTTTGTGTAATTTCTTTGATTGCATTACAGTATGTGTTTCGGCCACTCCCTTGCACGGTTCGAAGCTAAATTACAAACTAATTGGCATGCAAGATGCTAGAGTGCTTAACATACGTCATGTCTTGTCACAAAGGACCCTCTTAAAAAGTTATTTTTGTCTAATATTTATGTATAAAAACATCTTAAAAGTACATTTTGCAAAATTGAATATATTTATTTAAAAGAGAATCAAAAACGGCAACCATCCGAACCAAGTTGGTCCGTACGTGCTCCAACAAATGCAAGTTAAATACAAAACATTCTTCTTTTCAACGCGTACCCGTATCATTCGAATTAGAAAATGCTCGGACACGAAACACATTTTTACTGCTTATTATACGAAATTGCCTCTCTTACCATTGGCAAACTGTGAACTCTGACTTTCTGAGGAGTAAGTACCTACTATGTTTTAAAAGTATTTTATTTATTACTACCAAATTTGTTTACTTTATAATTCAAACTAGCTGTTGCCCGTGGCTTCGCCCGCGTGGGTTTTCGAATTACGTTTAAAATTCCTTTTTTCGTGCGGAAGTTCGTTCGGATACCATCTCCGTCATCCATCAGGGAGTGGTTAAGTCTGGCTCGGACCTGATAAAAACCGCACCCCATCTCAAGTCTTCAATTGTCAGGGTGTAAGATTACTTAGAGCAAATCCCGCGCTCCCCAGCTGACCCTGGACCATTTACGGTTTTAAGATGGGCCCCGCAGGAGTTGTAAGCACGATGTCCCTACCGAACCATGGAAAGGACGGGATGGGGTGACGGGATAATAGGCGGACGCACCTGTAACCCCTACGCCTGTGCTCGGCAACCAACCCGCTCCTTGCTTGCACTCCACTGTGTTCTCTGGTACTCAGAAGGGCATGGGGCTTTCAAGCAGCCCTTTACATAGCCGCTCCTATTGCAGCAGGTATATCGTGGACAGCAGCGTCTCTCCTGGGAGAAAGGCGCTGCCTCCGCGCGAGCAGAATGTTTTGGAATAAAATCTATAATAGGGGTGAATTTGAGCTCGTCCAGAGCCCCAAAAGACACTCAAGAAACCAGCACTGATTGCATAGAACACATTTTGAGCACATTTTAGATATTAGATATTTAGATATTATTATGATGTCCCGAAGTGTGTTGGTCTGGTTTACGTCCTCGTAAACTATTTATTGTAATTATTATACCTAGTGTAAATGGCAATTTTCATCTAAATTATATGTACAATGTATCTAACGTATTCAATTGTAATATTGTTGTAATTGATAAGGAATAACACTGTATTGTTAAAAATAGCTTCGAAAAAGACACATGTTTTTTTTATAATTTGTAAAGATAAAAATGGTTACTGTGGGCTACCCGTATTAGATAGACATCATGCTATCACGGACTTTTTTTTTCCACAGTACTTTATTTTGTTCTATATTCAATAGTTTTCGCAGCGCACGCGATGTAAGGAATTTTTTGTGTCGTTTTTTACACCTTGGGTTACATTATTGGATTTTTAGCACTTTTATGAAAATCTAATTTAATTTTCGTCGGAGATAGTGTAGCTTCGCAACAGTGAAAGAATTTTTCAAATCGGTCAAGTAGTGCTACGGAGCCTATTCAATGCAAACAATCAATCAATCAAACAAACAAACAAAAAATCAATCAAATCTTTCCTCTTTATAATATTAGTATAGAAGACTAACATCACCATGCGGTTTCAACACTGCATAAGTCATGTAGCAATATCGATATAATAAAGGTTTTACAATCGGTAATAGTTTTAAAATAGATCGATAACATAATAAACTAATCTTAATTTTTTTAATATTAATATACCTAGATTCACATAAGTCAAATTCACTTTTATCTGATAAATATTGTTGAGTAGATAATAATTTTTCGTTATTATAACATAGATGATCAAGGTAGCAAAAGGAATGCTTAGATGATTCGGACACTCGTAGAGAAGATGAACCAAAGGAGATTGGAAAACAAATGTACGAAACAGCGAATGGGTAACTCGGTATGGCAGTGGTAACATAAGCGTATGTAGGCATAAATCAATCAGATCGAGGGCATTTCGAGGAAAACCAGTAGAAACTACATTCCTAAAGCTGAATTTCACCGGTAAAAAATCATTCAACTAAACTAAGTTCTCATGTAATACCTATACAATGAAATTTATGAATCAAATGTGCTTTTACACAGTTTTTAAGTTAACCGTGTTTATATTCGCAGCTAATGTTAAAGCACGCGTTCAAATTTCACCAGTGAAAATAATTCAGTCCAAGAACAACTAAATCGGGTGTTAACGTTCTAGGCAATGAAATTCACTCTAGTCAACGTGAAAACGTAGTCCAATTCAACTTGAAGGTAAACTTTTTTATTAATAAAATCCACAGAACCAAAAACGTACCTAATCTAATCTTAGACTTCTAGACATGACTAGGTTTAGAAGTTTTTTTTATAAGTAGGTATTTTACCTATAAAAATATGCAGACGTAAATGAAACCACCTCCTTTTTAAATTCGGTTAAAACTAAGATTTTATTCTACCATTGTAACCAAAATATAGTATCAAATATGATAGTATATTAAGAAAAAGGTCACAAGACATTGTATATCAATACTAAAACTAATAAATGGAAATAAAAATAAACAAGCGAAATTCGACCTTTTCCAAAAAAACAGGTAAAATGTTCGCCTATTGCGGCAATTCATAAGTTAGGTTTCTATTGATTTTTATTAATTTCGCTCCCCGTTTGACTTTGGCAATATAATGTCCAACGAGGTATGAAATATACCTACCATCAAAGCTTTACAGGACCACGGCTGTGGGCCTACCATGAAACGAACATCTGAAATTGTGGGTAAAAGTTTCGGACAATAGGTACCTATCACGAAACGAATGTAACCCGAAATCGGGTCTGCAGACGGCACGTGATACTTTGTTCGGCATCACTCCTGTAGGGCGAGCACGAAATTTCTTACGTGTGCGATAAAAATTATAAGAGATTTGTACAGTTCCTTTAACGTATGGTAAGGCGCTGTACAAATATCATACAATTATAAGTACACAGTTAGTCAGTACACAACCTACACGTTACGAATTTGTTTGGAAGAAATTACATTGCCCCACAAAAGCATAATTTTCTTCCCCATTGAGTTCTAATAACAATTGAAATATTATGTGAATTCGGTAGATTTCAATTGGTAAAAATAGAAGAACCTGTCTAAAACTAAATCAACTTAAATGGATCGGCTAATATGAACGTGCGTAATTACGGTAGGTACGGTTAGTCTGAAAGAAAGTCGTAGTAACTTCATGCTACGTACATACCACGTCTTTCGTTCGTATTTCGTGTTAGTCCGAAGTATCGAATGTACGTCTCATGGTTCCCCAGGTACTAAGACATTGAGACATATGGGTGACTGAATTTTTGTCTATTTATATAAGGATGGCGGTATTTATGATAATATTGATAAACATCAACCCGTTTGACCGATGACTTTGAACGTTCTTTGGTACATTGAAATATATTTTCTTGGTGAATATTTTATGTTATGTTTATGTAGCGTAGCCGTAACTTATGTGATAACCACGCTGTTGCCTGCGGTTCCGTCTATGATGGTATCACGCGTGATGTTTATACGAACTGTCATCCCATATTTCCACCCCCTCACAGGCCGTAATTTCAAAAATGCTCTATAGCATATTTATATTCTACAAGTATTCTATATTTCTCTATTATATGTATATATGTTACGTGACACTATCCTTCTGTATTCATAAGCCAATTTGAGACAATGTTTTCCTCACAGGGTTGTAAGGTCGCTTACATAAAACCCACAATGAATCAACCAGATTTTTTATGCATCAAAAGCACCCAATTAATGCAAGAGAGATGAAAAGAATATTTCTCGTTAAAACTGACCTACTTTTTGACAGTATTTTTTATATCGGTCATGTCATATGACTTCACCTCGCCTGATGGTAAGCAAAATGTAAAATTTGTAATATTTTTCTACTTGACGGTACGCTAAGACCACCAGTCCCAGGCCATAGTCATTAAGGTTCGTATATTTTGAAAATCATGTTTTTTCCTGAATAGATACAACGTGTCTGGGTTTAAGTACGACTCATCTTGTATCATGAATCATATACGATTACGAGCCGATAGATGCCGGTTGATTCTGAATTGAAGCATTAATTTAGTAAGCTGGTGCCATTCGTTTGCGCTATGTTTGTATGTTAGGATGAGGGTTCGATTCCTGTGTCTAACTTGTATTCGACGCTTTTTCTATTGGAAAACATTCAGCAACTGTGCACAGCAAGGTTGGTTGAGGTATAAGACATAATGATTCAGTAACCTTAGGAGTCTCGTGGCTAAGCGGTCAGGTCAGTGTTAGGATGTGTTTTATAACATTATATTAAACTAGCTGTTGCCTGCGGCTCCGCCCGCGTGCATTTCAAATTCGAACAACCCTGCACTACGTGTATTAAAGCATATTTTGAGCACATTTTAGGTATATAATGTCCCAAAGTATAACGTATTTAATTGGATAAGGAATAACACTGTATTGTTAAAAATAGCTTCGAAAATGACACTGATTTTTTTGTAATTTGTAAAGACAAACATGCTTACTGTGGGCTTAGATAGACATTATGCTATCGCTGACTTTTATGTAGACCTTTTTAAGCTATACATTTCCACAGTACATTATTTTTCAAAAGTTTTCGCAGCGCACGCGATGTAGGTAATGAATTCTTTTGGTTAACCTTGGGTTATATTATTGAAGTTTTAGTAAGGATCCCTAATTTTTTTGAAAACAATTTATAGCCTATGTTACTCCCAGATATTGTAGCTTTCTATAGGTGAAAGAATTGTTATTGAAATCGGTCGAGTAGTTTCGAAGCCTATTCGTTACAAACAAACAAACAAAAAACAAATTTTTCCTCTTTATACAACCTGTCATCGCCTATTTTACCCCTTTAGTAGTGAAATTTAAAAAACGCTGATACACGTGTACATTTATTTCTAACCAAGAATCGTTATGTGAATTTTCATGCTTCCATCTTTAAAACTGACGACCTTCCCATATAAACTTTAAACCCCTGTTTCACCCCCTGGGGGGTGAAATTTGGAAAAACGCTAATATACGTTTTCATTTATTTCTAACCAGAAATAGGTGTATGAAATTTCATGCGTCTAACCTTGAAAATGACGGACTTTCATACAAACGTTTATCGCTTATTTTGCCACCTTAGAAGTAGAATTTCTAAAAATCCTTTATTAGTGGATGCCTACAACATAAGAAGCATCTACTGTCAAAATTTCAAGTTTGTAGGTCCAGCGGTTTAGGCTCTGCGTTGATGAATCAGTCAGTCAGTCATCGGGCCAAGCAATTATAATAATATATTATACTAGCTATTGCCCGCGGCTCCGCCCGCGTGGATTGCGAATTCTGTTTCAAATGCCTTTTTTCGTGCGGAAGTTCCTTCATATATATCATCCCTGTCAACCAGCAGGAGTGGTTAAGTCTCACTCAGACCTGATAAAAACCGCACGCCGCCGTCTCAAGTCTTCAGTTGCCGGTGTGTAAGATTACTTAGAGCATATCCCGCGCTACCCAGTTGACCGTGGGATGGGAATTGTTTGATTTATGATGCCTACAGCCACTTTCTATCATCGCACCGCTCGCCACAGGCAGGGAATTCATCCCCACACGTTGCATCCGTCTGCAGTGCGTACTGTAAGGTTTGAAAAAAAAATTGTTGTGTTTTGTTTATGTTGTGCACGTCCATAGGTGCATAGGTCACATAGGTGGGCCGCGTGCTCGTCTGCCACTTAAATGGTATAAAAAAAAGCATGATGTCCTTACCGAACCCCGGAAAAGAGGAGATGGGGTGACAGGGGGTACAGAAGACCGCAGCCATAATAGACATTGTGTTGTGTTACCGCCGCCGGTAAGAAGGGTAGCCAGAGCTCACAACCCCCCTCCCTATCTCCCCAATCCCCACCTCTGACGTCCGATTTCAATAACTCAAACAGTCTTTAAATAATTTTTACACAATTTTATTTAAAGTCTTGATTAAGATATAATTTATTTGGATGGGAATACAAAGATATACCTTTTTTTTACGTGCGGAAATCCTCATGGATATCCACCCCGTGGCCAGCGGGGCAGGCTATGTCGGACTCTTACCGACTAAAACCGCACGCCGTCTAGGGTCTTCAGACGCCAGGGTGTAAGGTGCCCAAAGAGCATTTCCCTCGCACCCCGGCTTGACCCGGGCCATCTCCGGATTCGAGATGGCCCCCTCGGGTTTGAGAACCATGTGGTTCCCGTCATGCCCCCGGAATAGGAGGGGGGGGCGACTTCGCGCGCCGCCGCCTCGGCCTGCTTCTGCTAGGGTGACGGGCGGCTCCACCTGTCACCCCCAGGCCAGCGCTCATGGAGGACGGAGGTCGTCGGACCTCCGACGCGATAGGCGTCCGCACCCGCCTCCGTTCGGGAGAGCTCTGTGCAGCCTCTCCCGAACCTTTTCCGCCGCCTCTTTCTCGAGTATCACTTGCTCGCAGAAGGAGGCGGCGGCCAACCACGCGTCCGCACTCTGCACCATCGCCGCGATCAGCATCGGCAGTGTGAGGTCTCCCACCCCGAGGGCTGCCAGGAGGGCCTGTCTCGGCACCTCCCACGCCGCACACTCTGCCAGCGTGTGCAGCTCTGAGTCCTCGCCCGCATCGCAGTGATAATACAATGATATACATAAGGAAACATAATCTTAGATAGGTATAATTCGCGAGACAAACGACGTCCTGGCGCGAGCGGATTGTTTTGCAATAATCCATGATTGGTGAATTTGAGCTCGTCCAGTGCTGTAGCACCCGTGCTATCCTCAAAGGCACCCAAGAAAACTGTACTGCGTGTATAGAGCATAATATTTTGAGCACAGTTTAGATACCTACCTACGTACCTATAATGTCCCGAAGTATATTGGTTTGATTTACGTCCGCATTTCAACTTGCATTTATTTCGCCGCGCATTATTTTTCATATTGCGATAGCTCTTAAACTATTTATGGCAATTTTGATCTGCATTAAACGTACAACGTATTTAACGTATTTAATTGGATAAGAAATAATACTGTATTGTTAAAATTAGCTTCGAAAATGACACATGAATTTTTTGTAATTTGTAAAGATAAAAATGGTTATTGTGGGCTACCCTTATTAGGTAGATATATGCTATTGCGGACTTTTATGTAGACCTTTTTAAGTTGTACATTTCCACAGTACATTATTTTGTTCTATCTTCAATAGTTTTCGCAGCGCACGCGATGTAAGTAATTTGTTTAGGTCATTTTTTTACACCTTGGGTTACATTATTGAAGTTTTAGTAAGGATCCCTAAATTTTTTGGAGATAAATTATAACCTATGTTACTCACAGATAATGTGGCTTTCTATTGGTGAAAGAATTATTGAAATCGGTCCAGTAGTTTCGGAGCCTATTCGTTACAAACAAACAAAAAAACAAAAAAACAAATCTTTCCTCTTTATAATATTAGTATAGATATAATATTGTATATAGATTATATATAATTAATAATTATTAGTGTAGAAAACAAAGGCTGGATAGCCTCAAAAACTTTCGCAAACAAAAATAGAATACACCATATACTCGTACCTAACTATTTACAAGGAAAAAGTTTCGTCTTTTAAATTGAGTTGAACTGGGCTCCAATAATGAGATCTAGGTCCATCATTTTGTTAATATTTTATTTATCGAATTTTCAATTCGTTGTCAAATACAGTCATGCAGTTGGTCACGTGTCATCGCATACCGTTCGCATACTGTTTAATTCGACAACTCAAGATACGAATATCCTAAAGAAATGTAACTCCTATACATTTACCGCTGAAATTTTGGAGTAACTTAAGCATTCTAAAATGCAAGTAAAAAAAACTTGCACGCGATTGGTTGCGCCATAGTTATGCCGGGTAAGCGTCGCGTCATGGCGACCACTGGTCTTCGTGGCAATACTATAATAATAGCGTACAATAGCGTAAAGTACGATTTTTAATTCTAGTCAGTAAAATTACATTTCCAGTGTTGCAGGTTTTTTGTATCAAATAAATAGTGATGCGGTTGAATCGAGTTTTACAATTATAAGTTAGTCGAGATTATATTATTTTATTGAGTATCAAACTACGTTTATATAAATAAAAATATGTAAGTAATTTACGGTAATTAAACAGAAAACATACACGGTAATTAAATCTATTTTATAAATAAAAATCAATTGCTGTTCGTTAGTCTCGCTGAAACTAGAGAACGGCTGAACCGATTTGCCTAATTTCAGTCTTGAAATATTCGTGGAAGTCCAGAGAAGGTTTATACCACAGAACAGTTAAAGGAGGTCAGAATGGAAATAGTGCCTGATTTGTATTAGAACGGGTGTCGCCGCTTATCTCCCACTCTTGAACTCCACTACAAACAAGAGATCCATACGTACGCGGTTTCCGCACACAAAAAAATCGAACACACTAAGATCGCGAGTTTACTATTGATTCTCACACTAATGACAACCTTGCATTTGATGTACACTCACACATACGAAAAAGCAATAAAAATTTCCTATTATATATTACGGTGACCAAAGGGTCGATTATTGATGTCGATAAAATTACTGTACCTAATTATGTTTACCTTGAAAATTTTCATGATAGTTTCGGGAGGGGCACGGGGTATGAATATTGTGTATCGGGGTATAAATACAATCATATAAATAATAAATAATGTCAAATTCGAATTCTATTTTGTTTTTATTACTACTGTAACTGAAACTGAAACACTGAAAAAAAACAGAACTGCTATTTTAAGTCATAATTATTATGGTGTGATATAATTTAATACGTTATTTCTGCGCTTGGCCCATATTAAATAAACAATATAATAAAAGATATTATTTGATTTGTGATTCTAACATTATGATCATTCTAACATTAAACTTTATGTGAAACAAAAATCATGATTTAAAAATTTTCATAGTAGTTAAGTATTTTGTGTATTGATTATTCTCGTATATCGTGTGTATATCGACAGTGTTTACAACGGCTGACTTGGTACAACAATATCGATACGCATGGAATTCGCGGTATTCCAGCGTTGGCTAGACTCTCGCGACTCTCGCAAAGAAAGTAATACGTTGCGCGATCGCTCACGTATTACAAGATGGTACCCATGCATTGCAAGCAATGTATAATTTTTAATCTGTTTGCGATTATGTCATTGTTCCTAAAAACCACATAATACTATTGTAATAATTACAAATATCACTTGTATTTTAATGTTTTTGGACTTACCGGTGAAAAAAATTCCTTCTCGTGTTATACTACACAACTGGTTTCTTTTCCGACACGTTATAATAGCGCAAGACGGCATAACTTTATTTTTTTTGCGGAGCTTCTTACGAAAGCTCAATGAGAGTGCGACTATTGGCCGGTTGAAGCCGATTTTCGTTTTTAAGCTCGTCACTCGGCACGCTTGCCCCGCTCATAAGGCCTTTCTAACCTCCTTTAACTGTTCTGTGGTTTATACGGTGAGAAAATATGGAAAAATTGCAGGATCAATAAAACTGCGATGAGGTTCTTTAATGATAAAATTCTATAAAAAGTATTTCCGTCGTGTAATGTACTAGGCCAGCATAAACAGCAAAGAGGTTCATTCACTGATAACAATAAAGAATGACTAAGTCTAGTCTATTGATTGCCGAACATCACTATTGTAGCGGGTTACCCTTTTTGTATCAGTCACAGTTGCACTTTTCATTTTACTGACTAGAATTAAAAATCGTACTATAGCGACAGAAGTATAAATAGTATAAATAATGACCATAGCAACCAGCACAGTACCACACGGGATGCATTTATGTGGTGCCATTTTTGGAGCCGAATTATACTTCTATAGAATACATTATTCGTAACCAGAAGTACATACCTACAATGTCTATTTGATATTTTCACACCGGATCATATCATATCATAGGACAACGAGTAAGTATGGTAACCACGTCCTAAGGATTTTTCTTTGTTCTGTGGTAACTACTAATTGATCTAATTAAATAAAAGTTATACAATAAAATACTTTATTGCTTAACAAAAGGACAGCAAAGATTACCATCCCATGAAAATTGCGCGGAAAATTGTTAATCCCGCTGTTTACGTCATTGTGAGTAATATCATAATTCCGCGACAAGTTTGTCCGAGCTTCAGTGAATTTTCCAATGTTTACATTACTAAGCCGTTTTCATTATTCACGCTTTGAGGGAAATAAGTCCAAGACTTTGTATCAATTTATTATGACTGTGAACAGTTATCAGTCCGCAGTCCCTTATTAGAAGCGATACATAATGGAATGGAATCAATACTGTTTATATTGGTAGGAAAAGACATTAATCCCGAAGCATATGCGCCTCAGATACTTAATTAGCAGGTGAAAATGCTGCACAGTTAAAAATACTAACCAGATCAGTGTTAGGATGGGTGACCTAATTTATTAAGACCCCTCCGTTCCTCAGAGAGCACTTTAAGCCGTTGATCTCGTTTGCCATACAAAGTAGTTGGTGTAAAGTCAATAATACAACCAACTGTGAAGAATATAATAAATCTATAATATAAAAATGAATCACTATTTTCCTTGGTCACGGCATCACGCGTGAATGGCTGGACCGATTTGGCTAAAAATTGATGGGGAGATAGCTTAGAACTAGGAGACGGACATAGGATACTTTTTATCCTGCCACGGGGATGAAGTAAGCCACGAGAGAAGCCGCGGGGTACAGCTAGTATACAATAAAATTGAGCTGCGTTCCCGTAGACCACATCGCGTACCTGCTCTACGGCGTAGCAATCGAGAGAGTATTTTTGGCTTACTCATTCAGGTGAAATTTCTTCAAGAGTGTGGTAATAAGCTTCGATGTGTATATTATTATTATAATATGTAATATGGTGGAGTAGTAGAGCAAAATCGATCTATACTCCTAGTGATTATAATTTTATTTTATTACTAGCTTCCGCCCGCGGCTTCGCCCGCGTGGAGGTCGGTATCGCCACCAAGTCTATTTTAATAAAACAACTCTCCACGCCACTCACTTCTTCACTCTCCACTCTCCACTCTCAACTCTACTCTTCACTCCACTCGTCTAACCAATACCTTCCTATTAAAAAGACCCCATCAAAAGCCGATAATCGCGATGGACGTAAAAACTACTAAATGTATTTTGATGAGGTTTTTTTTATTAGAAAGTACTTGCTTAGACTTAAATTTATCCTATGTTTGGTTGTAATTGGCTAAGTAGAACTGGAGATATAACCAAAAAATGATGACCTACCTTAAACCTTGACGCGCGGGCGGAGTCGCGTGTATCAGCATACATAAAAAATAGCATTTTTTTTCGTGCGGAAATCCTTATGGATCCTGCGGCCATCGGGGCAGGTTATGTCGGACTCTTACTGACTAAAACCGCACGCCGTCTAGGGTCTTCTGAAGCCAGGGTGTAAGGGGGCCAACGTTCTAGCGCGGCTGTTGCCCAACATGAGGGGGCCGGATGACTCCCGCAGGAGGCTCTACGCGGGGATCGTGCGGTCCATGGCCCTTTACGGCGGCGTACCCGATCTGGGCGGAGGCCTTGAATAGCCGTAACAGGTGTATGTACATACATGGGGAGCGCCGCAGCGCGGTATGCCTATATTGGTGGCAAAAGGAGGCGCGGGAGCGGGGACTGGACCCGGAGCTTCGAGTAATCGAGGCCGTCCACGCCCAGCTCCGCCAGGATACCGTGGTGGAGTGGAAGGACTGACTTGGGCAAACGCCAGCCTATCGACTATAAAAAAAAACCAAGCGCGGGGCACGCCGTTATAGCGGCGGTAAGACCCGTCATGGAGGCCTCACGGGGGCCCCTCGTACCGACTGTTGCAGGTGATCTCTGGTAAGTGCTTCGGTGATCACTTGTGTCTGATTCGGAAGGAGCCGACGTTCAGGCCTGCACACGCTGGTCAAGTGTCCGGCGTGGGAGGTGCCGAGACAGACTCTCCTGGCAGCCCTCGGGGTGGCAGTCCTCACACTGCCGGTGTTGATCGCAGCGATGGTGCAAAGTGCGGACGCGTGGTCGGCCGCCGCCTCCTTCTGCGAGCAAGTGATGCTCTAATAGGAGGCGGCGGAAAGGGTTCGGGAGAGGCTGTACAGAGCTCTCCCGGACGGCGGCGACGAAGGCGTTGGAGGTCTAACGACTTCCGTCGGAGCCGCCTGTCACTCTAACAGAAGCAGGCCGAGGCGGCGGCGCGCGAAAGCGCCCCCCCCCCCCCTATTCCGGGGGCATGACGGGAACACTGTGGATGCCAAGCCCGAGGGGGCCATCTCAAATCCGGAGATGGCCCGGGTCAAGTCGGGGTGCGAGGAAAATGCTCTATTGTCCATTTTAAACCCTGGCGTCAGAAGACCCTAGATGGCGTGCGGTTTTAGTCGGTAAAAGTCCGACATAACCTGCCCTGCTGGTCGCGGGGGGGTATCCATGAGGATTTCCGCACGGAAAAAAAGGGGGCCTATTAAAGCATTTCCCTCGCACCCCGGCTTTGTATAAAAAGTAGCCTTTAAGTGGTCCTGTAAGTGATGGTAGCTAAATGGATAATGACGCGGCCTCTGCTCAGAGGTATCGAGTTCGATTCCGGCCGGATAGTACCAATGTGAATTTCACTTTGTGGAATTTATATGTGCTAATCACATGATTTACCATATGCTGACGGTGAAGGAAAAACATCGTGAGGAAACCCACATGTCCTAGAAGAAATTCTAAGGACATGTTCGAGCCACCAAATCCCATTAGGCCAGCGTGTGTGGATTAAGGTCTAAACCCTCTCAGCTCTGTCGTTATAGGAGAGGAGACCCGTGCCCAGCAGTGGGACATAAATGGGTTGATATTATTATGTTGTTCAGAAGTATGCACTATAATAAATCGCACCAAGTTTGATCAAAATCCCTCCAGTAGTTTTTTATCCATGCGTGCACAGATAGACAGACAGACAAAAAGACAAAAAAACTACTGATTGCATTTTTACCATTGGTATTGATCACCAATCATCCCCGAATAGTTATTTTGTAAATATTTCAATGTACAGAATTTACCTCTCTACAGTTTTATTGAAGTAAACTACGACAAACTTATTATTTGCGGTTGGTGCAGTAATCGGGTCTACGGATTGAACCGCAAAATTAAGTTTGTTTTTTATAGTATAAGTTATCGGTCAAGTTACTTATAGTGTGAAGCTAGCTTATAGCATGTTTAACATAATAAAACCATTCAAATATGCGTGTTTGGATTACACGTTGTTACAGAATGCGTTGAAGATATAAACGTTCACTGCTCGTTCCCCGTAGGTGAGAGCGTGATAATAAGTAGCCTATGTGTTGACCCGACTTCCTAATAATATTCTTGCCAAATTTGAAGTAAATCCATGCAGTACTTTTTGAGTTTATCCCGGACATACATACAGACAAACAGACAAACAGACAAACAGACAAACAGACAAAAATTCTAAAAACTATATTTTTGGCTTCGGTATCGATTGTAGATCACACCCCAAGTATTCTTTTAAAAAAATATTCAATGTACAGTTTTGTCTTTTCTACCATTTTATTATATGTATAGATTACAAAGTAGATCTACTCGAAATATTGCAATGTGCTTGTTTACTATCCTGCGTCAAGGTATTATATTATTTTGTCATTAAGTGTGTAACAAATTGATACTGTTTATTAGATTTTTTGAATGTGGTTGGTTTACAGCAAAATACAAGTGATTCGGTAGCTTAGTGGTTAAGGTCAGCCTTTTTATCGAGATGTCCCAGGTTCTCTGGCCTAAAAGTGCACCTAACTTAAGCAATGAAGCTTAGCAGGCTGAGGTCAGGAGTAACAACGTTCACTTCAGTTAGGTACTAACGTTCTTTAAAAAGAATTGAGTGTGGATTTTTTTATATTCAGTTATTCTCAATTGTTTTCAGAAACAAATGGAGTCTATTTTGGGCGCCATTACTGAATTCGCCAGCCAGTTCAAGGTCATTTGCGTCATTAATAAGTCCCACGAAAAAGACTATACAACGAGTGATTGCTCACTTGATGATATTGTAAAGAAACTCGCTAAAGTATTTTCATCAACGGCAAGTTAATGAAACTGCATAATTTAACCGCACACAACAACAGTGTTGTTTGAAAGGATTAGATACCTACCTATAAACCACTATGCATGATATTTATATCATTGGTTACACAAATTATTGTATATAGCTGTTGCCCGCGGCCCCGCCCGCGTGGATATCGGTTATCGCGACCAAACACAGCCTATGATCATTCTCGAGGTCTAATCTACTCCTATACCAAATTTCATCAAAATCGGTTCAGCAGTTCAGACGTGAAAGCGTAACAGACAGACAGACAGACAGAGTTACTTTCGCATTATCATATTAGTATGGATAAATTCTTTGAAGCTAATACACGTCTCTTTTACTTCATTCTCTTTACCAAAGCAAGTTTGTTTCAGCCTTATTTAATTCAACATAATTATAGTATGAAAAAATACGGTTGGCCGTTCGAAGACAAACGAATTTAACCCAGTAAATATAGGTATCGTTTTATTATATTCACTACTTAATTAAAAATCAGAAGTTCCGGCTACGCGAGTAATTACTATGTACTTTATGCTGCTGAAGCATTGCTTTACAAATATTATCAATGTGCTATAATATTGCAATTAAAAATCAACCTAACTGTGTTTAAAATAGAGCTGAACTTCATGTCCTAGTCTACGAGTATAACCTATTCCAGCGTTTCAAGTGTAGTGTGTTCGAAAATATACATATATATATATATATATATATATATATATATATATATATAACACATTTCTACATTATTGTTCCTCATCTGAGTGCCAATCCCGGTTGCATTTATAGATTGCATTTCAGAATTCGGAATTAAACATTTACACTTGGGGATATTTTGAATATGGGGCAGGTGAAAAGCAATCAGCGTGCATATACACTTGTATATGATACATACCTATGAAAACAATTACGATAGTATAAGAAGTAAGATACGTACCATCGATCGTGGCAACTGAAAGATGCTGTCTCTACCTACCCCTAAGAGAAAGATGCGGAACTATTATGTGTAGCTATTTATGCAATTAAACTTTGTTAAGTTCGTTTGCGTAAAAGTCCCCAACATGAAAAAGCAATACGATTATATATATTATCTTTGATCAAGTCCTGACATTTATCTTCATAAATTCTAATAAAATAAAATAAAATATATTTTTGTCCAATCCGTCTATGCTATTATAGGCATCAACTCCATCCTTTTGAACACCAAAACCACTTTAAGTAGAACTCTGATTATTACTGACACCCTATCTCCCTAGGGCCCACGTAACACTTATTACGTTCATTTTGTTTTGATCTCACTTTCGTGTGACAAATTGTAGTGTTACGAACTGAACTAGGTAGGCAGTAACTATGCTGTTATCGTAGAAAATTAAGTTATGACTAAGTTAAAGTTCGTTTCTTTCTTTTTATTAACAAACAGTCATCATCATCACAGCGTTAATACCCGATCGCATTCTGTAGTCCGCTATCGCGCTCTTTCCCTAGCTTTTACGGGAGCAAATTCCATTAAACCCAACCCCGATAGAAAAACCAGCACCAGCTATACCGGCTCATTATAGATCGTGGTCTGCATCATGCACCCAATTTCAAACATGGTTTAAATGAAATAAAAACGTTTTAAAAATTTGAAATAGTTATAAAGTCTTTTTCTTGAAGAAGATTTTGTAACAAAGTAAAAGAAAAGATTGTCACTGGCATGTTAATGTTTCATTATGGCCGTATTTCTTTTTTATAGAAACCGGACCGGACGCGGACTCAAAATTTATTAATTTTGAGGCGGATGCTACAAGTTATAGTTTTTACAAGTTAATTATAACAATTAAGTAGGTTATGAAAAATAATGCTAACAATGTCTAAACCAATGTTACTTTATTTAAATAATTGCTATACCTATACCTAAGATTTCGTATGAATATACCGAACTTCATTCGCCGTGCTGGACATTTATTCAACTTACGCGATTTGGTTAAATAATATTGTTATTTTAGAAAATAAATGTGAAGGTTAAAGTTCGTTAAGAAGTTAACAGTTGTATGTTAACTCATAGTCTTCGTTAATTCTGGTTAATTCTGACGCATTATTTTTTTAGAAAAATTACGTAAATACTAATTGTCCAAAATATCACATGTATACAAATAACCCTTATAAACCTCATACCCACAAATTTTTAAGCCATTTAACTCTAAAATAAAATTAAAACAACGCTACCTATTCAAATATACCTTTTTTAAATTGTTTCCATTACATATTCCTTGTTAAAAAGTGTAAAGAGTAACGTACAAAGTGTGAAAACAAAACCGATAAAAATAGTTAGGTAGGTACTATCTTGTCACTTTCGTGCTTCTAATTTTTTTCACATGACGTATGCATTAAACGTATCGATATACGTACCTATGGCGCGTGGATACTGTTCGAATCCATTTACTTCTCTAAATTATGCGTAAAACGTCCATTTGACGATCTCCCCTCTTCGCTCTTATCGCTTGGACAGAAACGGGAGCCTCGGGCGGGGGCGCCGGACTAGGGCAAATTGGGGGGTTTACAATCCCCCCAAGTGAGGGAGTCCGAAGTCCACCTCACCCTTTAGCTACCCTGAAGTTCCATCTCTCACACCTATAAATTCGGCACACACATTTCACCCCCTGGGAGGCGAAGGGGGTCTATAACGCACCAATCCTTTCGTTTCGTCGTGTCACACTTGCCAAGCCATGGTGACCTCCACTACAAATTAATATTCACAGAAACGTTTCCGTTACTATCGTTAATCATTACTGTTTCTGCCAGTGATCTTGCTTGTGTAGGTACACTTTCGGCTTAGGTAACATCTATATGTAGGTAAATATATACAGGAATATACACCTATTGTTTGTTGTTAACATTATGAACTTTATTTGTTCAGGAAATTTATATACTAGCGCCTAATTAAATGAGTTGATAACATAGCACTAGAAATCCGTACTAAAACAATATGAACAATTTCTATGGAAATTGAAAGAATTATGAAACAGTTATTATGTTGAGCCCAAAAGGGGTTCAAAACCTAACCAAAACCCTACTAATCTAAAACTGATTCCACTTGAATTTTAGCAGTTAATGACCCCGACAACAGTAGTTTACAACTCACGATACTAATAAATCTTATAGGTCAAGATCCTATTAAACACCAAAGTATTAATAGGTATACAAAACGTCAAATTAATTTGTGAACTTTCATACTAATATTATAAAGAAAGAGGCCGAATTTTATTAATTTCAAATCAAATCATCAAATTGTTTGGGAAAATTTGCGGCTCCACTGCACTGCACTTATTGGAACAATTCGTTCAACATTTGTAACGAATACCAGACGGATATTCTGAACTTAATTTACACATGCCTAATAATAATTTTATTGAATTACGATAATTTTATGTTAAAAAAACTCATATAAACCGAAGCCTGTTGCACGTTCGTAATACATTAAAAAATATATAAAGGACGTCATAATTAAACTATAAAGACTTGTCTTTGTATTTATTTCTATTGCGACACGTCTACTAATTGGTCAAGAAGTCACGCCTATAGCAATACATATCTTGCAAATAGGATACTACACGCCGTCCATTGTGTATCTAAGTGAAGACCTCGTCAATTGCGTGCAGATCCGATCGACAGGTAACAAATATGCGAAACCCACAGATGTTCACTATGTGTGTGTGTGTGTGTGTGTGTGTGTGTGTGTGTGTGTGTGTGTGTGTGTGTGTGTGTGTGTGTGTGTGTGTGTGTGTGTGTGTGTCTTTGAATATTAATTTATACATTATTATTTAATACTAGCCTCCGTGGCTTCACACGCGTGTACCTACGTTGTTTTTCGCGATTTTAACTATGTCTCCGGTTCTACTCAACCATCTGTGATCATACATCGTAAGATTTTAAATCTGACCCAGACCTTTCAAACAAAACATAACATAACATAAACTCACGCCTATATCCCCGAAGGGGTAGGCAGAGGTGCTAGCACCCACATTACGCCAGTTTATGTTAAGGTCCCAATGCAATAGGTGGCGAGCCTATTGCCATTAACCGGGCACTTATAAACCTACGATAAATACACACATAACTTCGAAAAGCATCGAAAAGTCATTGGTGTGTGCCATGGTGAACCTGGGATCGAACCCGAGACTTGAATTTTTGTTTCAAACAAAAAACCGCATCAAAATCCGTTCAGTAGTTTTTGCGGCCAACGTGAAACAAACAGACAAGAATTTTAAAAAAGTACCTATTTTTGTGTTCTAAATATTTCATTAGCCTAACCCAATAACTAATAATTTTTTAATATATCCAATGCACAGACAGCATAATATTTTGCCGATGCTCTGCATGATTGTCTTAATTTTGCTATACGTATCAAAATTCTACTAAGTATTACGAATTTAAAAAAAGATGAAAGAAAGAAGAAATAATTAATCAGTAACGTCGTTCTCAAGCTATGACATGGCCACGGGAAACAGACGTTCATTTTTATATAGGTAATACGAGTAGCTGTTGCCCGGGACTCCGCACGCGAGAAATACTTATCATAATATTCCCGCGATCTACAGGAATCTATTCCCAGGATAAAAAAAAATAGTTTACGTCCTATTCACAAACCCACTGAAGATACACATAAATTTCAAAAATTTCTTAAGGATCTGTCTAACCGTTTCTCGGAGGAGTCTTTTTACAATTATTTTGCCCTAAGATTTTTACTATTACATTACATCTTGATTACTAATAATATAGGTACCAATAGTATTAAATAAATCAATATTTACTTCAAAGTAGTGAAGATCTAAAATCAACCATTGCAAAGTAAATGTACCTAAGAGTAGTGTTTGAAAAAATATTTTCGGAACTAACAGTGACATTTAGAAATGAGCGCAATAGCGCCAACCTGAGGCACTCTTGTTCGAAAGGGTTGCTTCATCTTGCATCTCATTTATCTTAGTATTGCCTTCTCTCTCGATCTCGATCCTTCATTGTAAATGGCGACATAAAACATTTCTGAAAAAAAAATCAGTTATAGGTGGGTATCTAGTAAGTAGGTGATTTTCTGGTCATAGATATCTACTACAATACGTATTTAATTTTTATTCAGTATCAACAGTACACCTGTATGATAATTACGAAAATTAAAAAGGAACTAAAAAAGTAAGTGGACTGTGCATTTTTAATGTAGGTATAGGACTCGTTAAAATACCAAATTACCCCAAACTCGAAGTACTTGGTTCGGGGATTAAAGACAAAAAGTGATCAAATGTGTGTGATTAAAAAGAAGGACGTGTGTGATTAAGAAGATGATAAGTGATTTTTGTACGAAGCTACCTTTTGTGGTTCTAAACAACTTGAAAGCAATACCAACTTACCAAGGAACTTGTAACCTAAAAAGTTAACTCGGAGTCAAAGGTCAACATGAAATTAATTTTCTTCGCAAAAATTCATTTTATCGCAAATAACGGAAGACAAAGTTAATGTTTACGTTAAGTTTAGGTTAAATACAATTATTCGCACAAATTGTTTTAATATAGGTATATTTTCCTAAATCCAACCAAACCTAGCACTTCGGAGTTTGAGGTTAGCTCCCTTACTCCTTATATTCCTTACGACCTGTGTGGAGCGGTAGCGGTAGCTACTCAGTCAGAGATAGCGAGTTCGATTTAAACGAAGTTCGAAATAACTTTACACTTCAAGACTGCTGTTGCAGAACATCTGAATCACAATTGAATGTCAAGGGTTCGATGCACGCTCAGCGTAGATTTTTTTTTTTAGTTACAACTATTTTTATTGTGGTAACTCAACAATATTGTGTTGCCAGTTTCCCCTGGTTGCTGTTCTGGTTGGAAATATGTTATACCAACCTATAAACACAAATTTAAAATTTGAATAAGTTGCATATACCTAATGTGATGTATTGAATTAAAGATGACTAGCGCCATCTAGCGCACAGCAGCGCCGAGGTTACTTGCGATCATTTATTGAGTCGGTCGTCACTTGCCGTTTGAACGTCGGACCGAGAGCACTGCTGTGGGCGTGCGACTATAATACATTGTTGTGTTATTAATTTACCCCAAATAATACCTAACAGAAATACAGGACTAATAATAAATTCAGTTAATTGAATACATAAGCAGTATAGGCATTAATAATACAGATATATTTCGACCGGATCACGCCAGTTAATCTTTGATACATACCGTGTTAACTCCTATGAACATAGTTATATTATGTATATAATACGTGATATCGGCAAAACTTCTGACTTTTTCCATTAGATGCTAAAAGGACACCATATTATTATTTGTTTGACCATTAAGAACACAACTATATTGAGATCTATTATCTATACATATAATAAATCTATAACTGATCGGCGTCTGTACATGGAAGATTGAGAAAAAACATTATTAGGGGACTTTATGAATGTAATAGATGCCAAAACAATGATTTTTAGAATTTTTGTCTGTTTGTCTGTGCCTCTGTTTGTCCGCACCAAATTTTTGTTCTCGCTAAAATCAAAAACTACTGGAGGGATTTTGATCAAACTTGGTACGATTGTAGTTCATAGTTCTGAACAACATATAGGCTACTTTTTATACAAGCTGATACCCGTGGTTTCGCCCGCGCTTCGTTTTAGGTCGTTTTTGGTCATATCTCCGGTTCTACTTAACCAATTACAACCAAACATACGGTAAATTTTTAGACTAAGCAGCCTTTCTAATAAAAAAAACCGCATTGAAATGTGTTCGGTATTTTAAAAGTACTGAACGGGTTTTAATGCGATTTTTTTATTAGAAAGGTCTTGGTTAGACTCAAAATCTTATGCATATTTGATCACAATCGGCTGATTAGAACCGGCGATATAGTAAAAAAACGCGAAAATCGACGTCCACCCGAGCGGAGCCGCGGGCAACAGCTAGTTACAAATATGCCGCCTCGATTGGTAGTTACCTGGTAATAGCTATTTGGAATCGACCGTTAATATTATATCAATATGAAACAATCCTTTTATTTATTATAAACAGTGGCAATAACTTCCAACTGAAACTTATTTCTACAACATGTATCAAAGTACTGTACAGTCAACGAAAACATGAAATATTTTAAATTATAAATAATAAAGTGTAAAATAGTACCTAACTTTTATCGTAGAGATATATTATAATTACCGTGACTAGTTTAAAAAATATCTCATAACGAAAGCATAACACGATACAAAAATGTGCGTACACTGCCATCTATTGAGTACGAAGATAATGTTTGGTGGTTAACCTAATTACGCGGTGATTTGAAATGTACTTACCTACAATTCAACGGCCTAAAATTTTGACGGCCTCTGTGGCGTAGCGGTAGTGCATGCGACTGCTACGCAGGGGGCGCGGGTTCGATGCCCGCTCAGTGCAAATAGTTGTATGCATGAATATGTCTATTTGCATTGGTTGGGTGTTTCTATGTATAATAACTAATAATAAGTATGTATTTACAAAAAAAAAACTATATAAGTATGTTTATCAGCATCCTAGAACCCATAACACAAGCTAGTTAAACTATGCTTACTTTGGGTCTAGGGAGCGCTGTGTAAAATGTCGTAGAATATTTATTTAATTATTCTCCTACGTTTTCTAACATTGTTAAAGTAGCATAATAAGATGATCTCTAACTTTTCACTTCACATTTGGCTAGATGTACCTAACAGTAGAATACTTGTACTGTACCCTATCTTATATAACATGGACTTCTGTGGCGCTCTTTAATGCGTCACATAGGTACTAAACCATATCTATAAACCTTAAGTTCACTAAAAAGGCAATAGTAAATAAAACTGTCAAATAAGTATAAGATAATATTGTAATTCTTTAACAAGTTCAAGGTTCCCCAAATTTTCCCTAGATGGCGTTTTAAATGTACGTCATAAATTCAGCCATCATCACGCAACTTGCGTAATTAAGTTACACTTTTGCGCCGAACGGTCCCGCTTGGTGACTGTCACGAAAAATGTTCCTTTTTATTTTGATTTTTGCTTAATGAGCCTCTAATTAACAATTTATTTAAAATTTCTTGCTTGTATGTGTCAAAACTGACCTTTTTTGGTTCATTTTGGCTTTTATGAGAGTGACTGTCGTCTTACCTCCCAACCCTGAAAAGATTACAAGCACCAGAGGCTTGTCTGTCGGTCAGCAAGCGTACCACCTTACAATATATTTATATTACTAGCATAAACAAAATTGATAAGGGTTGCTGCACACTTTTTCTCCTTTTTACCGGGGCCGGGGGCAAAACGAAGACACCGGTGCGGTGGCAGCCCCAGGGTGGCCATCTCGAAGTCAGAAATTGGCCTTGGGTCAGCCGAGGTGCGAGGGAAGTGCTTCTTAGGTCATCTTACATCCCGGCGTCTGAAGACCCGAGATGGCCAGACGGCATGCGGTTTTAGTCGGTCCGAATCCGACATAACCACCCCCGTAAATGGAAATTTATGAAGTTTACCTTTTTATATATTGGACACGTCAGTCACGTCCTTCGCCTCACCTGATGGTAAGCTAAAGTTGAAGTCAATTACACCGATAGAATCCTTCAATGGTGGCCTTCAGCTTGGAAGACCCGGGCTCTAGGAAGTCAAATATTATATAAATATATGCCATAATATAATAAACACATTGGAGATTCACCGTGATTATTAAATTCCGTTAATGATAAATAGAAGTATTTTTTCATTCATATAACATTTCTTCGTATAAATTATACATAAGTAACTATTAATATGGGAACTTTTCAAATTATGTGATAAAAAACTAGTTTCCCATTAGACTAATAATAATAACTGCTTTTATTTCTTAGAGTTAGAAGATTGATTACAAAATGCTTTGTAGTTTTTTTATGTATCTGGTCCCTCGTTATAGATTAAACAACTTTTTTTATAACGCGCATCGTTTCACTAAATCACAGAGTTTGTGAAATCTATACATTATTTTTTTTCGCATAATTTCCAGCGGCTCTCAATCTTTAACGGACAGGTGAGCGCAGAGCGCGGTTATTCGACGTCTTTTTAAAATATCATAGAACATTGTAGCAGTAGAACAGAGTAGTATCATAGAATTGTACTTATTTTTTTATTATATAACGTATATGTGTGTGTACAATAAAAAATTAAATAAAAAATGTAGTAGGTAAGTTAAGTTAATTAGTGAACTAATTTGTAAGTCTCAGGTAAGTCACTCAATAAGATGAGATAATAAGGATTTTAAAGTCAGATGTGAAGGTCAGATGGCAGTCACTTCACGGAGAATATCGCCACTTCATAGTTACACTGAAAAAACCGACTCCCAAAATATTTGGGAAAAGGCTCGCAGGAGGCAACAAGAATAAAAGAAAAATGATAAATCGCAGTTCATTAGAATAACTTTGAGGTATATTGGTCGTAATAAGGGTGGCGCCACGGTGCCGGTGCGGTTTGCCAGCAGGTAGGTACGTAAACGTCACTATACTGTCGTGTCGCCGCATTGCACTGACATGATTTTATTTGAAAACAATAAAAACCGTCTTGTATTGCTACAGAATGTCTGAATAGTCAGTCTCATTAATTTCAGATGAAGTATGTCCCTATAACATAGTTGACATTATAATTATAATCTAATCATTAATTATTTTTTATTGTTGGTGTCATTTTATTTTACTTAAATTCTTAGAATGTATGGTTTTTGAAATATAGGTAGTATTTCGCCGAATCTCTTCATTTTAACAATCTTAATTTTCAAGGAAGAAAGAGTGCAACACGTAACTTTTCATCCCACCTCAGCAAGGAAAAATTTCTTCATCACTCGAATCACTCATTTTAGGTTTCTCACTTGTTTTCAAGTTTATTGTTTAGTGACATAATTTATGTACCTATTGATTATTCTATGTAACGAAAATATCAGAAAAATTTTATGTGATACGAAATTCTATAAAACTATTAGCTATAAAACAACGTACATTCGATTTTAACAATATTTTGTGAAAAGAAAATAATGTGCGCGAAGCAAATTAAAAAAAAAGTTACACCAAGGAGGCTCCGAGTCTGAGTTTTAAAAAATATATAAATATTTCCTATAAATTTGGCGCTATAGAGGTAAAAGTTTAATGATATAATTAAATTTTACTTATTATTTAAAATTTATATTACCCCCTAGAGAATAAAAATGACTTTCAGAAAGAGCAGAAATCGAAGAGCAAAATTACTCTTTCCGAGGTGGTGGGATGAAAAACGAATTTATCAAACAAAACTATACTCGGCAGATGATCCTTGTATATAACTAGTAATAACAAAACACTTCTTTTTTAATAAATACCTACGAATGAAAACAATAAATTACTAAATAGTCAGTCCCCTATAAGAAGTGAGTTTTTTCTATATATAATATGAATGTATACAAAAAAAGTAAGTAAATAAGTATGTAGGTATATCCGCTTTCTAGAACCCATAACACAAGCTAGTTAAACTAGGCTTACCTTGGGTCTAGAGAGCGCTCGAGCGCGCTCTGTAAAATGTCATAGACAAAAAAAGAAGCAGCTGAAAATAGGTAACAATTTTATAGCGATAGATAAATATTATTGAAATAAATCAAGTTAAAAAACTAAGAGGGCCGGAACCTTGGAATGTGTTAAGCTAATACCGAGGACGACAGTACGTACTATTTAAATTACAAAACTCATCATCATCCCGGTAGTTCCCCTGTGACCCTGGGTCCACTATCTTCTCCTGTATGGTTTGGTAGATCTTGGTAGGACTCCATACACGCTTTCAAATTACAAACTTAATCAAACCTAATGAAATACTCCATAACATATAGGTACATTATAATATAGTAAATTACTGACCAAATTAAAATATTAAATTGTAATGTAATGAACCAGGACAACTTTAACTGAGACACTTTTCAAACACAAGAATAAAATATAAAATGTATTATGCAAAGGGGAACTACGTTACGATGTAATAATTTCAGCACTCCGAACTAGATGGCGCTACATTACTATGTTTTCACCAGTTTTCACGATGGACGCTAAACCTTTAAATTTAAATTTTTATCGTCAACAAAAGAGATAAAGAGTATAGTAATAAAAAGAATAATTATTTTCAACTATTTTATTAGTAAATGTATACAACACTATATCTGACAGGAATGAAGTTCATTTTGAAAAATTCAAAGGCAATGAAAACTATAATATTGTGTAATTTACGTACACTTACAAATTATTTTCGGTTTTTCACTTTACAGTCAATATTTGTTAAATCTTTAAACGACCGACTGTGTTTACTATTTTTTCTCACACAAGGCTTATCAGATTGTTTTGCCAGACGATCTGATAACTTAAAAGTCTTGCAGAGTAGCGTTACTTTAGAACCTCCACATAAGTTTTCATCTAAAGTCTTGACAGAATTAGTCAAGAGGTACTTGTTAGCAAAATGATTGGTTTTCACATAAAAGTTTTCAAGATTTGACGTCGATCGCGTTAAGCTGTCTTCAACTTTTTTAGCCTCATCATAATCTGATAGAATAGAGCTACTAGAATAGTTGCAGACAACATCCACTCTTATAACTTGCACGGTTTCTGGGCTTTGAGCTCGAGATATTGTGAGACTTTTTCTTTTACCACTGTTTTGGTAGGTAATTTTCGTATTATCTATAGTAGAAGTGTCTGTAACATCCTCTTTCACTTCTTGTTTGTGATATTGTTTTGGTATTTTTTTCACTTTCGGTAGGTCTATTACTTTTACTACTTTTTTTACTTCATCTATTTGAGGTCCTTCAACTTGAGTAGACTTATTTTGTTTTAAATTATTAGTAATACCTTTCAGAAGTAAGCTAGACTTTTCAGATGTTGGTCTAGATTTGTCACTGTTGTACAAATATTTTGCATAATCATCAAAGTAGTAATAGGTTAGCTGAGATGATCTATCTTCGTCACTATATTCATTTTCTGTCACGACTTGTTTGACGAACATTCTGTGTTTGTTACCATCCGAAATGTTTTTATATTTGAAGCTGGTTCGTGGCCTCTTTGTTTGATCTACGTCTCCTAGAAATTTTAACGTCTGAACTGTTAGTACTATATCTTCTGTCTCTTGATGAACTCCAACATAGTCAAGAGTACCATGAATTTGATCACGGTTCAAATTGCAATGAAACCTATGAACAAGAAAAAATTTAATACAAAAATAGAACCGACTCACCTCTTTTCAAGTCGGTTAAGTAGGTATACTAAAAACGAGGAGTCTCAATACATTAAGAATGGTCATCAACCCTGCGACTGACGTGATTAGGATTGCTTAACTTTGCAATGTGGTAACCTAAATAGAATCCAACCTTGTGGCCAAAGTAACAAATCAAATCATTTATTTGCTAAGTACAGTAACATAAAATCTACCTGTCCCAAATATCTATCCATCGTGGATCCTCCTCGTGTTCAGGGTTTATCAACCGCTTCTGACAATACCTTCTTGGTTTCTTTATTTGTGTTAAAGGTTCTGCTTTAGTCTTCACCTTCGATCTCTCTTGCAGGTGCAGCCTTGCACACTTCATTTTGAATAGCAGTTAATTCTGAAACATATTTATTATTTGCTACATAACCAAAGTAAAAATCCATCAGGGTCAAAGGCTATCACTGAGTTTCGGAAATACAAGGTTTGGTTAAATTATTAATTTAAAATTGTTTATAGATTTTTTTAGAATTATGTATATTTTTGAGTTACTAGGTATGGCGCTCCACTAGATCCGGATAGAAAAGTATAAAAAAATTTAGCCCATGCCCACTGCAATCATTTTCACGCGTACCTACATACATTTTGGCGATTCTATTTTATTTATTTAGGTTCATTTACCTAGAATTCCTTCATGTGTGTCAAATGTTTGGAAGTTACCCACAACTAATATCTAATTGATTATATTTTTCATACTGGTTCCTGAAGCACATTTGTTTTAGTGATTAGGGTGCTAAGTATGTGCGTAAAAACATATTGATGCGCGACGGTTGTCAGGGAAGGGGATGTCAGCAACAGCAACAAAAAAAGATCCTGAACAACGTCATAAATACTTCACAGCGTAGTGATTTTCCTATCAACAGCCGTTATCACTTGCACCCCACCGTGGATTTTCTACTATCGATATGATAAACTCTTTATTCTATATCCGAGAGCCAGTCTCAGTAGCTTCCAAAGCTAGAACTAGGAGTCTGGTATCAGCTAGCTTGCAGGTATAGCTTTTAATGCCGTCTAACCTCCTCACCCCGAAAGAAAAACCTTCACCAGAGTCTCATTCAGAAGCACCTTCGAGCATGATGTACTAGTTTCAGGTGAAATGGCTCAGACATCAAAGATCTTCGTAGGGCCCCAAATACACCCGAAATACTTCTATCATGTTAAATAACATGTAGGCATTGTATCTTATTTTGTTACTTTCATAAAAAATTTAAACCCTACTTAAGTCTTTGAATTAGAAGGGCTTTCGGCTAAAATGAAAGATTATCGATAGGCTTAGAATATGAAAAGGGAGATTTTCTCAGTACGGTGGCACCTTTTTAGGGTTTTGTAGTCAACACTGAACCCTGTTTCAGTATGCGCATCCACACGTCCGTCCCTTCGCGGCTTAGCGCCGAGACCCTTAGGTCTAGAAATATCTACTCAACTCAAATAAGTAATTTTTTACAAACACCTGTTCGATAAATGCATATGAGACAAGAAAACTATAGTATTTTAAATTTTTCACTGTCTACTTGCCTGTTAATTTGTTCCTATTAGTCTGAAATAGGTAAATGAGGTGATTTTCATTAGATAGCAAATAGTTAACGATGTAGGCATAACTTAGACTACGTTATATTTAGAAAAACTATTAAAGTGCCGTGCAAAAAAAATTAAACCCTTAATTTAAATCACGGGCACAGCTAGTTAAATACTTTGAATAAAAATGATATAATGATGATAAATATACCTACTTTAAAATGTTAATGAGATCGGGACATTTTTGTAATCTTTAAAGTTTAAAGTTAAGCTAATCAACAGTTCTGTTTAGTATTAAGTAGTATTAGTAGTATTAGTAGTAGTATTAAGTATTAACAAGTATTTTTTTTGAAAACTGTAGGTATTAAACAAAAAGTACGTCCTAGAAAACGCTCCTTAGAACACGCCACATGACTTGGGATTGGTTAGTTATGCCCTGCGCGTCATGGTAGCGAGCTGTGTACCAGGCCGCTTCAATACGCAGGTAACGAACATTTGATACCTTACAGACAGTCATCTATACATATATTAAATCTGTAACTGATCGGTGTCTATACGTGGAAGATATTTGAGAAAAAAAAATTAGGGGACTTTATGAATGTAATAGATGCCAAAACAATGATTTTTAGAATTTTTGTCTGTTTGTCTGTGTCTCTGTGTCTGTTTGTCTGTTTGTCTGTGTCTCTGTGTCTCTGTGTCTCTGTGTCTCTGTGTCTCTGTGTCTCTGTGTCTCTGTGTCTCTGTGTCTCTGTGTCTCTGTGTCTCTGTGTCTCTGTGTCTCTGTGTCTCTGTGTCTCTGTGTCTCTGTGTCTCTGTGTCTCTGTGTCTCTGTGTCTCTGTGTCTCTGTGTCTCTGTGTCTCTGTGTCTCTGTGTCTCTGTGTCTCTGTGTCTCTGTGTCTCTGTGTCTCTGTGTCTCTGTGTCTCTGTGTCTCTGTGTCTCTGTGTCTCTGTGTCTCTGTGTCTCTGTGTCTCTGTGTCTCTGTGTCTCTGTGTCTCTGTGTCTCTGTGTCTCTGTGTCTCTGTGTCTCTGTGTCTCTGTGTCTCTGTGTCTCTGTGTCTCTGTGTCTCTGTGTCTCTGTGTCTCTGTGTCTCTGTGTCTCTGTGTCTCTGTGTCTCTGTGTCTCTGTGTCTCTGTGTCTCTGTGTCTCTGTGTCTCTGTGTCTCTGTGTCTCTGTGTCTCTGAGTCTCTGTGTCTCTGTCTCTGTTTGTCCGCATCAAATTTTTGTTCACGCTAAAATCAAAAACTACTGGAGGGATTTTGATCAATCTTGGTACCTACGATTATAGTTCATAGTTATGGGCAACATATAGGCTACTTTTTGTACAAGCTGATAGCCACGGGGGCTTTGCCCGCGCTTCGTTTTTAGATCGTTTTTGACATATCTCCGGTTCTACTTAACCAATTACAACCAAACGTTCGGTAAATTTTTAGTCTAAGCAAGACCTTTCTAATAAAAAAACCGCATCAAAATCCGTTCGGTATTTTATACGTTCATCGCGTGGACGTATAAAATACCAAATGGATTTTGATGCGGTTTTTTATTAGAAAGGTCTTGGTTAGACTCAAAATCTTATGCATATTTGATCACAATCAGCTAATTAGAACCGGCGATATAGTAAAAAAACGCGAAAATCGACGTCCACGCGAGCGGAGCCGCGGGCAACAGCTAGTTTTAAATATAACGCGTACTGATGATGCTTTTTGTTTTCCCAGGAGCATATATCATATTGAATAATGCTATAATCTCAATTCACTTACTTGTGAGTAAATATTTTTTAATATTGTTTGTAACCAAAAATTGACCTCTAGCCCCAGAGGTCAATTTTTGGTTACAAACTAACAAAGCGGCGGGGTAACTATTAACGTGTTAAAATACAATACCTGGATAGTTACAACATCATATGACGTAAAAATCAGGTCAAAATTTTCATTAATTTTGGAGGTACAACTAAAAATATAATTTTTGTGAAGTGTTGCCCCGTCCTCCCCTACTAAAAGACGATAAAACCGCAAAATTTATGTATAGAAAACCATTATATTGAACTCGTGATCACCGGTACATAAAGTTTACCAATATTACAGAAACGTAGCGCTTGTTTTCATTGAAGTTTCCTATAAACTTCCTCATAATACCAAATATTAGAGTTCAACATACCAATTGAGTACAGTTCACTGGTAAATCAAGGCCAAATGCTGACAATTTGAATTAATTTCAGCTGTCGTGATTAAGTACTGTTTGAAATTTTATTGTGTTCATGATATTCTGTAGATCATTGTTTATAATGCCCTCGATGTAACGCAATGCTTCAAGGACGATCACGGAACGTTGCGCCTTCTCTGTATTTCGTGGTCTTTACTATTTGGTAACAATGCGATTCGTGTGTTACCAATAGAATTTTGACTAGTCTATTTCGGTATGTCGAGTAACTGATAGACATTATTGCCTTGATATAATTTGAACTTCGATAGCATAAATTTAGCATGTTGCTGTAATTGTTATTTTGTACGTAGAAATCTTTTAAAATACACCGATTGGTTTTAGTGAGAGAAATTCACTATTATTTAATTTTTTTGTTTATCCTTGATAAGCTCACGTTTGATCTCCATCTTGCCTGCTGATAGATGATGATCAAAATTTGATATACATTCATTCATTTACATTCTAGACCTCATGTCACAAGATTTGCTTAACTTATGTGTAGATGGCGCTGTGTGTCTTAGTAATATTATTCCAAAAACACCTTATTCACCATCGAAAGGCCGACTGTAAGACATTGCTATTTAGCGATAAGCTTATTATTTGTATTTTATGATATATTTTAATTGTGTCTCAAATACCTACGAGTAGGTACGTTTATATTGATTTTGATTGGCGCACAATAAAGCTTATTTCTGTTTTATCCTTGTAATTAATTTATTTTTATTTTTTTCATATTGGACCCGTCAACATGACTTCACCTCGCCTGATGGAAAGCTAAAGGCAAAGTTTCAAGATCGGGAGTCACCACTACATACACCGATAGTGCTACCAGTGGTGGCCCTCAGCTTGTGGGCCTCATCAAATGCTTTTTCACGCCCCGCTTAATGGACCCGGGACTATAGGAGTAAGGAAACACATGCGCTGGTAAATAATTTCAGCCTCAAAAGCAAATAATCAGATTCAGATCAGATACCTATACGTAAATGTCTTATATTAAGTACGTAGTGGGCTCCATTATTAAACCAACCTGTGCAATCATCATTAGTATTTTGTGGGTAACGCTAAGTTCCACTGGACTCTTAAGTTTCTAAAAACTCCAAAGTTGTATTGTTTGAATTTCAAATTGCTTTTGGCTTAAGTACGCATTAGCAATTGTACCATAAGAACTTCGCGCAGCATTTTGTCATTCTTTTACAAGCTATTGTTTAAAATCTATTCATTTTAAAAGCAATTATTTTTGAAGATGTTCCCATGTATTTGTCTCTTTTAAACTTATGGCAATTTAAAGGACGATTAGAGAGAGATGGTTGCTATACAACATTTTTTTTTGGAAAGTATTGATAAAGGAACTACAATGTCGGCAGGATGGTGTATTTGATCTAGCAACGTAGCGGTCCACATGTTCTTGGGAATGGCTTCGCCAACGATGCAGAAAAAAGTTTCTCTCTGTTTTGTTGTGCACCAAAATGATTTTGACCGTTTAAATAATAAGTTATGATGATTTAGATATATTTATGATAATTAAGTTATGAGTCTTATAACTCGAAATGTTTAATAATAAATTCTAAAAATATTATGCCGTTGACCCACTTTCATTAAAACTCACTTGGTATTACCTACATAAAGAAAATTGGTAAAAAAATGAAAATAACTTAATCGAAACTTGGCGTAATCATTATCATAGTTTTGCATAATTACAAAGAAAACAAACACACGAGAATTAGTTCCTTCCCCCGATAAACTACAATTTTTAAGTCAAATATCAACCTGTCACGCAAACGTGTACAACATAATCAGCCTTGGCTTTTGCGTTCTTTATTATCAAGCGTCAATTTTTTTTCACGTCATGCAAAGGCAGGCAAGAATCAACTTTCATATATGAAATGTTAAAGCTACTTTATCAAATATGTCAGTGAAGTTTTCAAAAGGTTTGTTTATAAATTATTTGCCTTGGTGATCTTGTAGTGTATATTTGCGTGAGATTTGTCTTGGATTAGATTATCGGTCTTACCGATAATCGGTATATATCTGATAAAGTGTCCAGTAGACGGACAAACCAACCAAAAAGGTGCCAGTAAATTATGTAGGCATTTTTATGCTGTATTTCGCTGGACATCGTGATCATATTAAACAAAAGACAAATGAAACATATTCAAACAACCAACAAAATTTCATATTTATAATGTAAGTAGGATATAATAGTTTAACATAGGTAATTAAACCACGTCATAATAAAAGTGACTTTTTTAGTTGTAAACAAAAATGGCCAATGGCCCAATTTGCTGTAAAATCTTTGAATTTATTGAAATACTTAAACATTCTACATTTGAAAAAAAAAACAATAAATAAAGTATAACACGTTAATTTATATTCCTATATCTGTTTGAATGTAAGTTATACTACATTTATTATTAGCGAATATAATAACACAATTGAATCCAAACGTGCTCTCTGAGATTTTCATACATTTAAACTTTAGTCCTCTGATGACTTAAGTTTAAATGTATCAAAATCTCAGAGTCACACTATCCAAACTCGCACACAACGCCAAAATAATAGGCACAGCTGCTAGACTAGACGCACACACAGACACCGATGCATCGCACACGGACATCTTGGATAACAAAAAATGCACTATTATTATCCTGCCACAAGGACAGCTTTTTGCATAGAAATCTCAGCTTTGTCCATATCACAATACGGGTGAGATTAGACAGGAAAAACGTCGTAAAGCGATTAACTTGAATTTCATCCCGAATTTTGTGACTGATATTCAAAATAAGACTGTTTTTATTACGCTATAGACGCGACTTTCGTTTGGAAGATCTTCTGGAATTCAAGTTTAATAATTGTTGAAAAAAAGCTACGTATCTCATAGGCGCCAAATGCATGTTGCACGTTCTACGATTCTGTTGAATTTTGGGAACAAACGCGTGCGCGTGACTATATCTTGCACATAGGTTATTAGCCAACATTTTATGTTGGATTTGTTTGTGTTACAAGGCATTTTCAATGTTTTATTTATCTTAAACAATTCAAAAATTTTGTCTTGAGTTTGGTCATTTTTTTGTTGAATTTCTAGATTTTTTTGATCTATTTTGTTGAATTATTTAAGCGTAATACCGTTGAAAGTTACAATAACTAAAATTGGGAACATCTATTTTAATTATTTTTTCCTAAAATATAGCAATTATCAGCAGATGAGATAGTGGTCAAACGTGAGGGTGTCAAAAGAAATGTTTTATAAGTAATAAAAATTTTCCAAATAATATAAAAATATCATTTTTCAATTGACCTGAATTGGCCAGCTTCCACGTTTATTTTTTCCTAAATATGTAAATTAATCTAGTTCTTTATCACTAAAAGATGAAAAAATATCTGCATATTTTGTTACACGATAAGATTCTCGCAAACGAAATACACAACAGTTTAACTCTCCACGGTAACAATTGACTGTTTCTAATCGTGTTATATTAAGATGACTTTTAAGAGACTCAAAACTTCGACAAGAAGCTCCAAAACTTGAACAAAAGGCATTGACCAAACTCTATAGATGTTTTGATTTACAATTTCCACTAAAACTCGTTTGTTAAGATGAAAAATAATATGAAACAATGAAGCTTAGATGTTTCGCGAATTCATTGTAAGCTTAACAAAAAACATTTAGAGTTGTTTTAGTAACAAGCATAGAATTTGCTATTACGACGGACAATAAAAATTTAGTCTAAAATTTAAAATAACACGAAGCATAAAGCCATTTTGCTTGACTGCAAAAAAAACTGGGCTATGCTTACTATAAATACCTACGTACGAAAGCTATGTAACGAAGGTATTTCTAAGTTAGCATACTTAGATCAAAGCTCAACTATGTCGTGGCAAGAGTGAAAAATGTAACTGATTCATGAAACCAGTGACTTGTGAAACACAAACCTGTTTCGAACTTGACAATTCCGGACACCCAACAACCTGCATCAGCTGGTCTGACAGGACAGTTCACTTGCGGGCCCTAACAATACCACCTGTCAGTGGGTCAAGCAACAAAAGCAGGTCAAAGCATAAAGGTACCTATTGATTACTACTGCTTCCTAATCTATGAACATTACCATCACAATGGACCCTCCGCACCTAAGGATCACTGCGCCCTGGGCATATTGAGAATTTTGCGTCAGCAATCTTTTTTTTTAGTTTAAGATTATTTTTCTAGGAAATAAAGCAATAGGTACATAAAACCTTTTGTACAGTAATAGAAAAATAGTTTGCGGTAAATTGATTATGCAAGATGGTTATTAGAAAATACAATATAACTAATATGTAAACACCGTTAGGTTCGATGCCCGCCCAGTGCAAATATTTTACAAATCGGTAATAGGTATCAAAATTCTATAGTTAGACCAACTGTCGGACTTTTTAGGCATCCAATTACACTTAACGACCGCTATATAATACACCATCGTAGGACAACTGAGATAACGTTGGCTTACCGTTCTCTCCGAGGCACGGAATAAGAGTAATTGCGACCTATCCTAATAATTACGGGAGCAACATAAGTATCATACTACCGGTTATAGTTAATTTTAAAAAGTTCCCATAGGTCATAATTAACTAATTGTCCTATAATACCATTTGTAACGTTGTATGACTCAAATATCAATGGTTGTGATTTCTATACATCATACACCGGCTGAGACCCCTTGCCCTAAAATCTATAACAGACAATGCCGGGTGCGCGAATATGTAGTAACGTATAGTAAATAAAGGGATGATATATTGTGAAGACTGACGTGATTAAAAAAACCATTTCCCTTACTGCTGTCAAGGTGCATTCTTATTAAGGATGTGACAAGACGACATCGATAAATCAAGTTTGAACTACTGCGCGGTATTTGTTAAATAGATAAGATAAACACATATTCTTTAATAATTAATGTTATTTTTGTTGTAAGGCACTTATCGTGTGTTTCAAATATTTTTTTTATTCATTATTTTGCTAAATTAAAATATGAAATGAAAACTAAGAAAGCGTATAGACTGATGCATTAAGTAAAACCCAAGAGGTTTCCAAAGAATGAGGAGGATGACAAAAAACGCACTGCAGATCTTTTACCTTAATCATAATTCACATAGGTACACCTAATTCATATACCTAAATTAGTTTTATTCATTGTACAATAATTATAATATATCTATCTATCTATATTAGTTATAAGAAAATAGACAGAACACTAAATGAAATACAATAATTACACAACATCGATAAAATCCTAGACCGTAACCCATCCCTATAAAAACTCAGGTGAAGGTAATCGTTGTGGGAATTATTACTCCTGTCTCATGTTGAAAGTATATCTATCTCTTTCATAATTTGTTCTATACATCCTTGTTGCTTTGAATGCGATAGAAGTTTCAATAGAGACTCTGATGCACTATTTGTAACAAAATAACATGGGACACATGTTACCAAATTATTATTAGGTACTTTTATGAGCTGATTTGAATTTTGATAACTTTTAATTAACATTATGTATTACATAAATCCATGAAAATTATTAGTAATGAAACTGAAATTCTATCGTAACTTCCCTTAGTGGTACCATGGCATTTAAATTTTTTCTTTGACTTTGACTTTACTGCTAGACAAAGACCTCCCTAGTTATATTACAAAAAAAATGTTTTTATCAAATTATTAAAATCAATACATATCTCAATCAATCAACCAATTAGCCTGTCGACGTCCACTGCTGGACATAGGCCTCAATGTACGCCATACCACCCGATTCTCCGCCTTCCGCATCCAGTCCATCCCAGCTACCTTTTTCAGGTCATCGGTCCATCTAGCTGAGGGGCGTCCCACCTTCCGTTTGCCGACTCGTGATCTCCACTCTAGGACTCGTTTGCTCCAACGGCCATCGGTCCTTCGACAGATGTGGCCAGCCCATTGCCATTTCAGCTTTCTTATTCGGCGAGCTATGTCGGTAACTTTGGTTCTTTGTCGGATGACTTCATTGCGAATTTTGTCCTTCAAAGAAACTCCAAGCATAGCTCGCTCCATGGCCCGCTGCGTGACCTTAAATTTGTGGACTAGCCCCACAGTCAGTGTCCACGTTTCGGCACCGTAGGTCATAACTATCTACTATTTGATAAAGAATAATAACTGCACAGGAACACACATTTTCATAACTTATTCAGCGAAGTGTCAACACTGTTCAGTTCTAATCTTGCCGGCACCACGCCGGCGCGGCGCGGTGGGAAACCTGAAACGGTCATGGATAGAGGACACTAGTCTCTTGGGGATTGCATGGTACAACCTTTATTAGTTCTCACTTGTCACAGAACATTACAAATGAGTCATTTCAGTATGTTTACAGCAATATGTATTTTTACAACCATTAAATAAACGGGACAAAAAATTTAATAAATAAAAGCGTTTGACTTATACATCGGAAGGACTCGGGTTCGATGCCCACTTTGTACAATTTTTACAACAATATGACTATTTGCCTTGGTCTATGTATAAAATGCATGTATTTATAAACGATAAATAATGTTAAGATAAGTGAAGCTTAGTATATTTTATCGGTATCCTAGAACCCATCATTAGGTATATATTATGCTAATTAAGCTATACATACTTTGGGTCTAGTTTCGTACCAGTACCGTTTATAACTAAATTTTTCTACACAAGCTGTACCTAATGCTTTGCTAATGTGATGATCGTAAAAACATTAATCATGAGTTTCATAAGAGTTATTTTTTGATACACAGTTTAGATATTTCACTTTTTGTACATACAAATATTTAGATTAATGTCAAACTAACTTATCTGAGTCTAACTTAAGTTATTCATACACGTGATCTTTAGATTACAATACCTAGTCCTAAATAACAATGGATTGATTCACAATATATTTTCATAGTTGTTGTTCATCCTTTTATTATTAATTCTATGGATAGCTACTCCAGGCTACGGTCAATTGACTTACTATAATCACGATTGACCGATATCAATACCTACTTTATGGGACATTAAGCCATCAATACTTGGGGAATTGATAGTCAAAATCGGGCTCGTTCGAGTAACCTTCATCAATTGATATTTTCGCTTAATATTATCGCATTGATAACTTATTGTTGGTTTGAAAGAAATTCTATTATGAGTATACAATAAATTTGTAAGCACTCCTAAATTGAGCCCTTTTTGAATATACTGTGAAAATGGGTTCAAATTATGTGTATTGCCTATTTAGAAGTACCATATTGGCGTGACTTTGACAAAATTTAAGAACTGAAGGTAAGATTCTGATGATTCACCCAAATACCTACTCAGTCCTTTTTGACTTGGGGGTATGCAGAGAAACCAGCAAGCCATCTGTTTCTTGGCAGGTTTTCGTGCTGTACCTACGTAACACTTGATTAAATTGTTCAATTAAATTAACCTGCCAAGTTCAAATTTAGAAGAAATTGAGATGATTATGATCGATTTTAAAGTGCATCTTAACTTGGCATTGTATTGGATTTCAACCCTTTTTTAGGTGAATATTTAGCCGATAGGAACTTGGCCCCCTTATTAACAGGTATGTTTTTGGTGGGATTTCAATGCTTTTTTCAAGAATTTCATGGATTTTTCAAGGATTCAATTGAGCCAACTCACGCTTGACCGATTTCTTAAATGTCTTATTTTTTGTTAATCTACATATATAACACACACCCTGTGTGCCAAATTTCATAACGCTAGGACAATTGGAAATGGCCTAGCCTAGAGGTTTTGATTACCGGTCAGTGAGTCAGTCAGTCAGTGGCAAAATTAGCTATATTCACGGGGTTATATTTCAGGATCTACTGAAGCTATATCTATGAAATTTGGTATACTGCTTAAGTACTAGTATATTATTACGTAAGTATAATTTCATCTTTGTACTTGCAATAGGGACTGAGCTACAGGGGGTTAAAAATGTGTCGAAACGGTTCGTGTAAAATAGTGCACGGCATGCGCGCGGCCAGTTGCTGGAATTTGTCCTGCGCACTCCGTGCGCTTAGTAGATCATTAAGCCCTCCATGCAAGCCTGCCGGTTTCAAGAGATTTATTTAATCAGTCCTTCTTTCCATACCTCATCAATTTGATCCCCACATTCCACCCTAATATATAACCGTACTGTTCATTGACTGAATAAGTTAACTAGGACTACGCAAACATGAAACACTTAATAACTATCGCGATGGTTAAAACAAAATGAATTGTAACACGAAGTTACAAAGTGGCTCAAGTTTCGCAATAAAAGCGTAGTGTATATTTATCTATGGATTTCCATACGTGACATCTAAGGTATTTTTGTTCGGTAAACGTAGATTTATTGTGGCCTGTCACGATACGTGCTTCAGTCGATCCGTAACAAGAGCAAATAAACTTTCCTTAGAAAAGTATGCGTGTTAAACAAGTGTGTGATGAATATACGAATGTATACAGAAGAAATAAATCAAATATATTTTTGACCATGTTCTAATTACATACGCTAATTTATTGGTAGCGCTGTCATAGCAAATACGACTATTGTGCTATTTGTTTATAGATTTATTACTAAGAAATTAGTGACGGATTGACTGACTTTTACATCAATGCAGAGCCTAAATCGATCGGGGTACAAACATGGAATATAAGCAGTTGAGTAGACCACTAAGGAGCGAAATCCTCCTTAAGGGACTCTAAAGGAAAGCCGTCATTTTTAATTTAAACAATTTCATGATGTACAATTTAAGAAAGGTTTTCATAAAATAAGCTTTTGATTAGAAATAAATGTTAAACATGTTGTATCGGCAATTTAGACCTTAAGAAATTGATAAAAATAGTGTTGTAGGTAAATTTTATAAGATTGTAAAAAACTTTTATAAATTTTTATTTTTTTTTTATTGTAAGGGATTATTTTTTTATCTAATTACAATATAATAATAATGCAAATTATAATGCAGCATGTTTCATATCGCTCAACAGGTCTATTAACGGTGCCGCAGTTGTATCAGAGTCGAACCGACTAAACCATACAATACAACACAGAGTTGCCATTGTATCATCACATAACTGGAATGATTGTTCTTTTAAAAAAAAATATATTTGAAATTCTTTAAGTAATTTAAGTTTAGGTAATCGGTGGTTAAATTAAGAAACAATTAGGTATGTACGGGAAATCTATTTATTTACCTAAAACTTGGCTTTAAAGGGAGCGACTACCGACTGATCTACCATCTTCCTACCTACTTGTGTGACCTACCAACCTCTAATCATCAACCAATCAATTCATCTTTGTTCAATCTTGTTGGGGTCCCATAAACAACCTGATACCTAATAAGGAAGAACATAATCCATGGTGCCTACTTTTCATAACACTGTAATCGTCTTATTCCTAGCCCTCCCCCCCCCCCCCTTCCCTTCAGGGTAGGCAGCGCGTGTGTGACACCTTTGTTGTTGCACACGTCCATAGGCCACGGTGACCGCTTCCCATCAGATGGGCTGTGTGCTTGTCCGCCACCTAGGTGGTATAAAAAAAATACTCCAAATTTCAGTAAAAACGAGAAATCAATTACAGATTTTTTATGATTCACTAAAACTTCAAATACAAGTTAATCATAAAACAATTGACTGATAATGTATATAATATTACCAAAGTCGTTGCAGTCTGCCTCGTACAATAGACACTGCAATATTCGGCACCTTTGTAGATCGCTTTTGTCGGCCGCTTTTGTTGACATCAAAGGGGCCGCCAAAGCCGCTCGATACGCGTGTTTAACTTGGAGGCATTAAAATCGATTTCTATGTGAAAATGTATAAGTCGCAAATTGATCAGCAAATGGTTTATTTTGGTTATATGTCGTAAAATGAGTGTAAAATGTTTATGGAGCTAGTTTGAAATAAGCACGCGCATTTTGAAATCGGGGGCTAACTGTAATACCGAACGTGCATCTGAAACTTCAGGCCCGCACGAAATACGACTGAAAAAAGTACAGTCAGCGTCAAAAGTAGATTATAATTGCACCAATATTGAAATTGAAAATCTACATGTGAATGATAAAATCATAATTAATCTAAATTTTAAACCATTGAAATAGACCCCACATTGGGAAAACAACATTTTCACTACGAAATATAAACCTTATGCTTATACTCAAAAATCTTTTGAATATCTGAAAATGACCATCCACTTTTGAAGTTGACCAGACCATACTAATTTACTTTGGTTTAATAGCAGTGGCGTAAGGGTAAAGGCAGTTGCAAGTTTGAACTCAATGCACAATCGATGTGAACCCACTTTTAAAGTACCTATGCAACTTAACATAATTTAAGGGCTCGTTCCCTGGCGTTTAGCAAGAATTACGGTTTGATAATCATTGTAACCGGTGGATTGCGAAGAAACTTCTTGGGATGATAAATAGCCTATGTGCCATTCCAGACTATAACTTTTCTCTTTGCTAAATTTCATTAAGTCCGTTCAGCCGTTAGTCAGCCGCAATGTTAATTTATTTTACTGACAGTAAAAATAAAATACAAATTATTTTACATTATTAAATATTGGATAAATGCACGTGTAGTTCTAAATTATTTTATTACATTTCAACATATTCTTTTGAAAAAAAAACTGTCTATAAATCGGACAAATTACAGACGTAATTTGTCATTCTTCTTCTTGCACTCTTTCTCAAACAACGGACTATAGGGGGTCTTAGGTAATACTCGTATACTACTCGATTCTTTCTACAAATAACTATGATACGACTACGGCATGTAAATGCACAGAGGAAATACTGCCAGCTATCGTTTGTGTGTCGCGATGCTATAAAGATGTTCCACATAATTTGCAACGCGATTGGTTACATATGCATTCACGCTCTTTCTCTATTGAAAATCAGAACCAATGACGTCACTGTTTAGTCTTAAGTCATTGATCAAAATACGTGTGAGTTTGACGATATTAGATCACATACTCACTCAACATAGGTTTAATATACATTAGATAATTATCTATATGAATATAATAAACAAGCGGACCCCGGGTTCCAGGTGTCCGGGGCCTCGATTCTGCTAAAGGCAAACCACTGTAATACCACTGACACTCTAAAAATGCTATTTAATTGTAGACTTTACCGTTATAAAGTAAAGTCTAAACTCAAATGAAAAGAATTCATTTAACTTTTTCATTCGCTCTACAAAATATCATTAGACTTTAGACTTTAATGTCATAACAATAAAGTCTACAATTAAATGGCATTTTTTAGAGTGTCAGTGGTATGTCAGTGGTTTGTCTTTAGCAGAATCGAGGTCCGGGTCAACTGGAGTGCGAGGAGAATGCCTTTTGAGCCGCCTTAGACCCCGAAAAGAAGACCCAAGGCGGTGTGCGGTTTTAGATGATTCAATGCCAAAATAACGACGGTGCAGGCATCCGTGGGGACTCAAAAAGTGGAAAGCAAAGGCCTCAGATGCAATCGGTGAACATCGTTAAGAAGATGATGGTTAGATATAAATATAATAAAATGTACCTACAGTTTGCATTATATATCTTAACATTACCACACCATTTATAATCATAACAGGAAACAAAATATTGACCTTTCATTAATTGAGACTATACCGCAGTTAGAAAAAAAACTGTTTTTAACAGGTTATTAACCTGTCAAGTTCCTGCATAATAATAAATAACTCTAGATTACCATGAACACATGCACTTAAATTCATTCATTAATCAAATAAATGCCACAACAAATCACATCGCAGTGCATCGCAAAAAAAATACGAACAAAAAATAAATCGCACATGCATAAAATTTAATTATACCTAATAAAACAAAATACACATCACATATGCTATACTTCAATAATAATACAAGCTGTATATACACTGATTACTAGTTACTGAATAAAACTTTACCGGTATGCACGGGGTTGGTTGTCTACGAACGTTTTCCGTGAGCCGCGCCTCGTAGCCTTCTACCGCGCCACCGCGCAAATATCCTATTATAATAGACCTTTGATACGGCTAAGGCTCGTTCATGATTGGACTAATACACGATATTGTTAGAAAATTACCAAGAAATTAGGAAATTGCACCATCGCGCTTTGAAAGCAGTTCACCATAGTTCATTTAAATTTTCTAATGCCCCTCGGGTTTGTTGAAATTGGCTTGTAATTCTTTATTTTTTTTAAATTATAATTGGACATAAATGAAGCTTTTTATTGTATACTTAATTTTTCTCTATACGTCAGCAGCTATGTTATACCTTTCAAATTCTATTTATTTATCAAGTCCGGAGTCAAGTGTGGTGCAAGGGATGTACCTATTAGGTAAACTTACACCCCGGTAATTCAGACCTGAGATTGCGTGCGGTTTAGTTGGTTCGATTCCGACATTACCACCCCTGATGGCGGACGGGTGTGACAGGGATTTCTGCATGATACAAAAAAGGAGGTTTGGTATAACGGTAGTCGCTCCTGTAAGAGCCTCTCTTGGCCCTCGATCACAAGTTTAGTTTTTTTTTAGTTTAAGTAGTTTAGCTTACTGTGCTATCACTGCTTGTTTACCCGCAGCTCCACCCACATATACAGATACCGGCACGTAAATTGGCCAGACGCGTCATATGCGCAAAGGTCGATTTTTAGGTCCCCTTTGAGGTATGAGCGGGTCGCGGGAGACGCGGTTGCGCCGTCGTGGACATATGATTGGTCCGTCAGTTGACGGACCAATCAGATGTCTCCGAGAGACGTCTTGTAGCGAATCAACGTTCCGTTCGTTCGTACTTTGAATCATTTGATTGGCTCAAAGTGCACGATGCACGAATTTACCCCAAACCTGGCCAAGTTACGTGCCTATATCTGTACATACTTCTGATCCTCTGATTAGGAATCTATTCCGGTGAAGAATAGTAGCCTATGTAATATTCCAGATAAGCTATCCCTTTACCAGAATTTAATAATCAGTCAGAACCATTCAGCCGTTTGAATATGATCGACCAAGAAACATCCAAACATATTCACAAACTTGGACGTTTATAATAATAGTGAGATAGCAATTATGAAAGATTATTTTGAGGTATCACTGTAGGTACCCCACAGACCCATTTACTAAATCGATTCGAGTGGTTGAAGTAGCTCGAGAGTTAAATCATTGTGATCGCAGCCTAATAGCGTGCGAACGATCATATGTCTTATACAAGGTGTGCCACTTCTGTTTACTTGTCATTTTTATGTTCTAGACCCGTACCAGACATTCAGAGTCTAGTATGTGTCGTTTCAAGTATAATGTCCTACTAATAAAACCATTGTCGGCCTTATTTATTGGTGGGCGATAAAACGATTTATTGACAAACAGACGGAGTTCGCAAACTACTGATGAAATTTATGATATATTAAATAAAGGGCAGATCATAAGGGCTATGAAACAGAGGGCTTACATGAAAGGTTTGATGACGGTAGAGGTAACTCGCAAAGTGTCTAAGGAAAGTCTGGATAGTAAATGTGAGGTGGTTGTACTCGCCTTCTGTAAAAGAAAAGGTAACAAATAGTTTAAGCATTCTATACTTTAATGAAATCATAAGGATTTTGCCTCATTACTGTACATGGAATTTTTTCCTGTTTTTTGTCCTTTACCTTGTTGATCTGTACAATATAAAAAGTTAGTTATCTATATACCTAACATTGATAGTTGTATAAAACCTCACAGTTACAATATTCCAATACGGAACCCTATATTGCGCGTATGTACCTGACAGATTTTAGTTTTGTTTGGATTCTGTCACTCTTTACTCAGACAAAACAATTAATTCAATGACATCAATAAAGTACGTAAAGTCAAAATGCTGATAATAATCATCACTGACAAGATAACTATAGGTGATAAGCTTGAATTATTATATACTAATATCAATATCAACTTACCCCACGACGAGAATCTCGTGAAAGCCAAAAAAGATAAACAAAAAAAATATTTGAGCATAGCACACGAAGTTGTCACAAGTTATTGTTCTGATAGTTTTCGGACAGATTGCCAAGAGCCATAACAAACATTTTACTCAATAACTTTGCTTTAGTGGCTGATTCGAGGCATTATCTCAAAAGGCAATTCTTTTCAACATAGCACGTACTGTAAGGGGATTTCACAAATAATAATACAAATGCGAATAATAAGAAAGACCCATGGTGGGGACACTGACGTCCGCGCCGCATTGTAAGACACCTCTAGCCACTCACACTAGTGTGCTCTGTAACTTTATGTGCAGCAAGTGAATTGGCAAATTACCGTCTGTTAAAATTGCAAAGATATCATTAATAGTATGGTAGGGTAGAATATTTTTGGGGCCCCACCAAGATCTTCAGAGCCCGAACTAACCTCACCTGCAAGTCGGTACCAGGTGTACCGACTTGCAGGTCGCAGGACTAATTCACAGATAAGGCTCTGACGTTGGTAGACTTTCCTTTCGGTCCAATAAAAACCGTATAAACAAAATCTAAAGGAGAAAAAGGATTAAGCGGACCTAAATATACCTAGTCACATATTTATACAAACTCGTGAATAGCAGCCATACTTTTATCATAGTTCTTTAACCCGGGTCAATCAATCAATTAGCTTGGCGATGTCCACTGCTGGACATAGACCTCTCCTAATTATTGATAATTAACCCAGTTCACCTTCATCAATCACATAATAACTTTGGTTTATAAACTACACGATGATAAGTCTTGGCTAAAATTACACTACAAGTCCAAAGAGTCGAGCTTAATGTTTCTTACGATTGCATTCATACATTCATAGAACTAAAATAAGTGGGCCTGAGCTGAGTACTCATGATTAACTACTTAGTCGAAGATATTGTCGTTTTTATAAGTAATATCGACACAACAATAGCAACTCGATGCTGTCCAACGCCTAACAATAAAATTGGGCTCTTAGAAATTCTCAAATATGGCATCGTCACATTTTTTTAGATTCTTCTTTTGTTTCTTCCTGGTATATTTTTTGAAAGTTACATTAATAATTCAAATTTTTAATAGTGCATCAACTTGTAACCAAAATATGCTATTAATGAGTAATTGGCTTAATTTAGGCAGTCCACTGTTTCTTGTGGGTGCATGTATTCCGGCGCTTCATTCATTCAAATATTATGCTGCTAATTTCAAGCAAAAAATATATTCGCTTGGCACCAGCATAATGTCACTGGCATTATAAGGCTCCCGGAGCGCTATTTCAGCATGAAATCCGCGCTCCTGCATCGCTATGAGTACCTACTGTTTTATATTTTAGAAGTAAATTGTACTAAGTTTAAATTTCTGTAGTACCCAATGGAAGTTAAAAGAATGATGAACTACTTTCATACTGAGCAGGCGTTCAGTTATTAGTTTGCTACGTACGCACTTATTTATTATAAAGGTACTAATTTTCTAGCTAGATATTTAATATCATTTGTTAGGTACTAAATATCGATTTATTAAAATAATTTAACTATCAGACGCTTTGAGTACTTGTTGCTTACTTTACTAGTACGAGTAGTATAAAATTGTGCTCAAAAAGGAATACCTTGAGAACAATTTGAAAGGTCCAATAGAAAAAGATAAATATTTACACAGTTGAAACGTCCCATAATTTTTTGCCATAGCTGTCATCTGATAACAAATAATAAAAGACTGGCAACATTAACGGTTGAACAGAATAGCAATGCTAACTCTTTAAAGTACGTGAAGCCTTTTAGCCACGTGGTAATAAGTGAAAATTTTGCTTTTTATTTGTGCTCAAATGAACTCTTCTTAACGCCTCGTTTCGAGGGATTCAACCCCACATGACTCAAAAGCGTAATCACCCTTTACAGTATTTACCATTTCAAACATAAATTCTTATTTAGTAACCCATATAAGTCAAATAATGCGCCAGTTAGAAGATAGTTTTAAGATTAGTTTAGATCGAATAAAATGTCCACTTTTTAATTGATTGTAAACTTAACATTCGAAATTGTCCGGACATAAATTGCAAAGAAAAAACGACCACCCATCTAGTGGCATGGTGATTTTGTCTCTGTTACACTTTCCTTTGTTCTCATATAAGTACGTCTCTTTCCGCGTAGTTTTAAAACTATTTGTTTGTCTATTATTAAACGTTGCTGTTTTGGGGTGGTCTTTTTTATTTGCGTGTTAATTTTTTAAGTTGTTAATGTCAACGATAGACTTTTAACTTACTTGTTCGAATACTATTTCAACTTAGCTTAGGCGATTTCATAAAGCCTATTTTCTTCAGAACTTAGTGCTTATTTACGACTGCATTCTTGAACTACAATTTTATATTGAATTTTACAGTTATTTTAAACTTGCGCTATCGCTGTATAAATTTTTTTGCAAAGCAACGTGCCTCAGTAATACTGTTCATTCTCTTGCCGAGTGTAAAATGGCAGGCGAGTTTATCGCTTGCGGAAGCAGTTTGGATAATCGAGGAGGTAACACGAAGCTTTAAAGACAGAGGCACTGTTAGCTTATAAAAAGTTCAACCACATACTCAATAGGCAACCATACCATTTCAATATCACGTGATATTTACATTTAGGAGAAAAATTAAACAATATTAGTCATTGAATATTTCGACATTTTATCTCACAGACTTTTAAGTTTTGATGAATTAAAGCCAAAGTTATATATACAATATACTCATCCTTCGAGGTAAGTAGACACATTGACTCGCTAATTGTTTCTGTCCTCACACACTTAACGAGCTTCCTCTACTGTCATTATTGTGGAAGATTTGCTGGCATTTATTGAAGACTTCGATTTTCTGTCTCCGAAACCTTGTCATCAGATCTTTACGAAAATAAAATGAGGCCATTTTGGGAGAAATGTCTAAGTACCTATCTAACAAAAAAATTCCATCGATATATGTCCGAGTTTAACCGAACATACATACAAAATATAAACATCCGAATTGAGAATCACTTCCTTTTTTGAGTTGGTAAATACACTCTGTGCCGCTCGTACCTTAGATAATGGTTGGCTGGCACGGGGCGCACTGTCCGTATAATACAATGGAGCTGGCGCGAGTTATCACCGTCTTTACTTCTGATGCTAACTACACACATTAAATCATTACCTCGTCGGCTAATAATAGAAAACTAATGTACCAGTTTTATGCGGCATATTTCTTTATGAGTTCCATTAACAAATATAATGATGGTTAATACGCAAACACCTATGCAAAGCAGAAAGGTGAAAGATTAGTAGGCGTACCTATTTGAAGTATGAAAGAAAGTGTCATACGTGCTTTAGGAGTCTTGTAAACAACTGTAGCAGTGTCGAGTATATAGTGTAACTATAGTTAGGGCCCAAAAATCTAAAGAATATAAACTAGATACGTAGTAGTAGGGCTTTTAAAGGGCTCTTTGCCGGTAAGTGAAGAAGTTTGGATGTTTAGATATTGGAATGTTTGTTACTCAATCATGCTCTAAGGGCTGTACGATTATGACTGAAATTTGGTACAGGGATAGATTCATTATAGTCTGGAATAACATGTAGGCTTCTTTTTATTCCTTTTTATTCCTCATGGTAAGCGGGAACAGGCAAAACGTTCATGCCGGTGGATGAAGCGGTTGGTAACAGCACTAGTCACAGGTATTATACTCGTATTAAACTTGTCCTTTCCATTCATTAGTGATTTGATTGGACAGTAGCATATGCACGAACTTTTTAAAGTTTGTTCAAGACTTTTGCCTCGAGCTACTCTTAACTTTTATATAACAAAACTTCTGCGTTCATCATCAACACCCTGCCTATACCAGAGCCTCCTCCGTCTTGGTGTATCTTGATCTTAGTGGACTCCATACACTCTTCTGCCACCTGTGTTGTAAGTAAGTTTAGGAACTAAATTCCTCCAGTCAAGCTTTGACATAAATTAGGCGTTATATTTGTTACTTCAAGTTTGGGGGTTTCGGACCCACGACCTTGATATCCTAAGTCTAATAGCCACTAGACTACCACCATTTATCTCCTACCAATGATATAACACTAATTATAAGAGTTGAATGACGTATTGTCAACTAGAGACCTGTAACATGTATCAATTATAGTTGCAGTTGTATAAGAACGTATTATGCAATGATAATAAAACCCTTGCCTACGTTACCTGGTGGTTGATTTGATTACCTTTGTCATAATACATTACCATAAACAGCCAACTCATTCTAAGACACCGATAACGTGCAAACGTAGATGAGCAACGAAATATTATTAATTTGATTTAGTTTGTGGTCTGCCGCAGGACTGATGACCGGTGGAGCAAACGAGACCTACAGTAAAAGTAAACGGAGAGTAGCACGATGGACAGACGACCTGAAAAGGTACCTAGCTGAGATAAACTGGATGCGCAAGGCGGAGGATCGGGTGCTGTGGCGTACATTGGGAGAGGCCGGTCCAGCATTGAACTGCAATAGGCTAATTGATTGCTGATTAGTCTGTAATATGAAGTAATACGGTTTCACATATCTAAGTAATAATTCCAAATATTTTCCTTTCATTACACTATGTACCTGTCTACTTGTCATGGGGTGTAAATTCTCAAGCTCCCAGCAATTAGCATCAAATAGCATTAAAATCTAAATTTACATCGAAGTTACGGCTGTTTAACCCGTCACAGTTAAGTTATACAGCTAAGACTTAGTATAAACAATATTTATGCGCTAATTGTAATTTATAAAACATCCAAGGGTTAAAAATATTACATACCTACACGTATTGATAGTGACGTTTCGTTTCGGTATGCCATGAGGGTTCGTACCAACTAAAAAACCACACACCTTGATCCCATGGTCATCTACGTCTGGCAAGGCGGCTGACCTTCCTTTCCCTCCCGCCCCCCCTCCTTCGTTTACGAACCAGCCCTCTCTCCATTGCTCCCCACTGTGCCCTCTAGTCGGAGGAACCTATGGAAAGAAGAACAGTCGAACAGTCCTCTAGAGGGCCACTCCCGCCTCGGCCGGCATTTGCTGCAGGTATTTGCGTCTCCACGCGAGTGAGAGGCACTGCCGACTCCGTTGCTCGGATGCGCCATGTTTAGCTTCCAGACCACACTCTCGTTTCGGTTAGAATTTAACAAGCTATGAAATGCATATCTAAACTATAAATTGCGATCCATTTACATTTTATACATTTACTCCCCGCCCAGTTTCGCTTAGCTTCAATCAAGCTGCACCCTTACGTGCTGCTTACAAGGCCTTACCCTATAAAAGGGATATTATTAGTCAGGTTATTTGCATATTGACATATCGTAAACGTGAATGTAATTTATATTACTGATTTAAACAGTGTTGGTAACTACAAGCAATAGATATGAAGTTCAACGGTGTATTTCATGGTATGATTTCGCAAATACATAATGTCAGTAGTTGAAGGGGTAGGCAGAGGCATAGTGTAAGCCACATTTATCTAGCGAATTTTTCGGTTTGTTTGTGAACACTACCATGACGACTATATTTACCTTGGTAAAACAGAGTACGTAAATATTAAACATTCCTCCTATCAATAATTACTCATAATAAATGAAGTAGGTATTCTTTATATTAATCAATATCCTATATATCGAACCTCAAATTTTAAACCAGAAATATTAAAAATAACTTAGCCATATTTTGATTCACCATCGGGGTACACGTGGGCACAGAAATCGTTGCAATTTACAGCTAATAATTAATCAAAGTCAGCGAGGCTGACGCGTCCGTCCCGAGGCAACAATTACTGCATCAGGGTGCAGTACCACGCAATATCGCGTTTCTATCCTGACTACCCACGAACGTGGGTGTGTGGTGACTACGATTTCTTGATTACGGTAAAAAATCCTGCTTATTTAATGTATATAGTAGGTATTTAGTTAAATTCTAAACATACCGATATACCAATACTACTTGAACTACTCTTTCTGTATAATTTCATAATTATATTTTATATAATTGGACCTATTTGCAGAATTAACCCTGTACCGCACCTCGTCATGATCTCACTACCAAGAATGCTAACCGTACAAAGTTGAGAGTAAAAGCCAGACAGTAGACGGCTTCAATTTTTAAGTCTCTGACGCGGCTGGGACTCAATGCTGAGATGATGATGACGTCATCGTTATTTCTACCTGTGAGCAATATTAAGTAGGTAATCAATAAATGTCTTTCACATTTTGTTTATACTTACATAATATACTTATTATGATTGATAAACGTAGCAGGTAATTTCAAATTATAATCTAAATATATTTTCATTGTATAACATCCCACATAAAGTGCCCACATAAATCCCTGAATAAATAAGAAATCAACCATAAAAATCACAAGATCAACTTACTGTTCACAATAATTGTTTGCATCCTGAATCGAGATGGATCGCCAAAGTAATTTGATCAAGTTAACTTAGTTTAATCCTGCTTAATTCGACTTTCGAATGTTTGCTACAAGTTTTTGAGCCTTGAACCTTATTCTTGCAAATTGTATCACGTCAGAATACCGTGGCGAACTGTAGTAAGTACACTAAGCACAACTTCAAAACTTTGCGGTGTCGCTAGCTGATTTCCTCGCAATACTTTACTTACTTCTAACGCTTTCTTTTTAACTAGCATAACTTCCTAATATGTGGTTACCCTAATCACAAGGTTAATGCAGCTAAATTGTTTAAAATGCATCACACGCTGATTTTAAGCGACTTTAAAGGCTCTGACTGTATCATGTATCATGACGGCAATGCAATAAAACTTCACGATTTCTTTTTAAGTATTTAAATTTAAGCGTTGCTTTATTCAAATTTTAGGATCGAAATATTTAGCTTTTATGCTTTGAACTAATAAAATAATAAAAGTTAATTAAATTTAAACTTCAAGGAGGGAAATGTACCTAATATTATATAATTGATATTATAATGTAAATCTGCTTTGGTCTGCTAGCTTTTTTTTAAAGTGCGATAGCCTTCGGGTGTCATTTCGTCTACCTAAACTATGACATGAGTACAACGTTACTCGAACCACTATCCCTTTTACCTATTACCCTCCCCACCCTAATCACCCTACAGCACCCTACAGATATATTTTTTAATATTGACTTTTCATAGTTTTGAATATTTGATAAGATTTCAATTTTTAAAATGTTTACACAGCATTTTCTAATAGCAAAAAGCATACCTACACTTTTATCCGACCTTAAAACCGAACTCAGGATTTGAAGATCGCGCGCAAGTACATACATAAAAGCAATCTTTTGTAGCAAGTGGAAACATGCCTACGCCATTGTGACAGAGGCGTGACTTTAAGTAAGTAATTGTGTGAATTAAAAAAATACTAATGTATATAATGACTTTGTATTGGAATGATGACTGCATTGATCTCATTTTGACCTCTAAACAATCTACGAGTATATTATTAATTACGTAAACAAGTCTAGTGAGTAATTTGTACGGAAAACCAATGTTAACTCAAATGTTATTTGAAGGTGATAGATCAAACCAGCCGCAGACCACCAGCGCGGGCACATATCACTAGTAACCTCTTAATAATGCAGTTGTTGATAAAATATAATAGGTATATGCGAACGTGGGAATTAAGTTACAGGCTGTTTGATTTTTATTTGGTGGTAATTTAGGAACACAATTGCACTCAGGGTATATTGTAATCACGTTGGTGTAATTAATATTATATTGTTTATTCTTATCCTTATGGGGCCCCTATTAAAAGTAAGGATCTTGGGATCCTTATTCGACCTCACCGGTTGTTTAAAGGGACAATGTGCAGGTTTTCCTCTTGGGGTTGTAAGGGAAGATCCCCTTCGGCCATGTACGAAACCAATTTCTTCTTTCGAAACTGGTTTCGAAACTTGGTTTCGTACATGGCCGAAGGGGTAAGATCAGACGGCGGCGACCCACAGAACATTAAAAAACCAGGATTTTTCTTTGTTCTGTGGCGGCGACCAAATGTCAAAATTTCAGCTAGATCCATTCAGCCGCGAATCAAAGGGACCTATAAAAAAAATAAGATCTAAACCTCAGCATCATCTATTTGTATCGTCATCCGTGTAAGTCCTGAAGCGTAGTATGCACTGAACTTCAGCGCTCAGTTACATAGCAGCAAGTTGTTTAGACTACTACTTTATCCTGATGTTCCAACGGGATCAGGATTTACACGGGTGATTATACAAATAGGTGAAGCTGATGTTTAGATCTTATATTTTTGTATACCTAGGTCCCTTTGATAAGGAAGGACAAAGTTCTACCAAGACAGGATAGCGCTTGGGGGATGAATAAGCGTAAGGTAACGTACATTAGCCACGGTGACCGCTTCCCATCAGGTGGGCCGTGTGCTTGTCTGCCAACTACATAGTATAAAAAAAGGTTTTAATCGATTTACTCCAAAATAGTTCGGATTAAAGTAGCTGATCTGGTTTCTGCTGCTCGAAGAAAATGATTACCGGAATAAAATGCTTATGTGCTATTCCAGACTACCATATCTCTGTGTTGAAAATTTAAATTGTGTCAGAATCTTAAGGCCAACTATTATTTTGTATTTGATAAATCATCCAAGAGCCTTAATCAGATTTTACTGAATCAAATTGGTATTAAGGAAAATGTCTTATATTTATTACAAGTTCTCCTCGTCCGGTCATTAACATGCTTGAAGTTAGGTACCTATGTATTTTATTTTGAATTTCTTTGTCTTTTACTACTTATCCAAACTTAGTTATTCCTGCATAAACTATGTCAAGGTATCGACTAACAGGTGAGATTGATTTGATCCCGAAGGTCCTAGTGGGGCCCTATCCAATCCAAAATTGCCCCACTAATTTCAATTCAAATTTCGAACATGTACAAATAAACTGTGAGTAAGAACAAAGTCATATCACCAATTAATAATGGTGTCAATAATGTTGCACCCCATCTTGTAACACCTTGTTATTTAGGTATAGGCTATTTTTATTGTTACGGGCATTTATTTTAATGTTCTTGTTGTAACTTTCAACTGCATTAGCAAAATTGATTAACAAATCACCGGTATTACTGCTGGTAGTATGGCTAAAATAGATGCACGCGAAGAAGGGTGGAGCGAGGTCGCACCGCGTCGCCTCCCCGACGACGGACGGTTCGATCTCTGCTCGGAGAGCCAGCCCGCCCACCGCCTGCTCCTTACTATGCCTTCTGCTAGTCAGTGGGACACGTAGAGAACCGCCGAGCAGCCCTCTAGAGAGTTATTTCCAACATTTGCCACAGATAGCAGCGTCTCCCCAGCAAATGAAAGACATTGCCGTCTCCGTTGCCCGGGTGCAACTCACTTTATTACCTATATGGACTTTGGACATTCTAAATGAAAACTATTTAAAAAATTAGTATATTTTAAAAAGCTTTTTTAAAACTTCAAACTAATTTCAAACCACACAATCATTTAATTAAATGGTCTATACATGATTATTATACCTACTTATAAGTATTTTGTTTAAATCTGAAATTAAAACATCCTGTTTCTCAATACATAATAATTTAAGTATTTCTTTTTTTTAATACTTAGAACAGCTATAAATATGTGATATATGTGACCTATGTAATTCATATTATGTATTTTTTATTCTGAGACGTTTATTACTCATAATTAATTCACAGCTTCGGTGGTCTAGTGATATAATACGTCTCGTTACCTTAATTTATGCAGAACGCCCGTAAAAATTAACACTGTCATGTGATCAAGTTTGATTGCCAAGGTTTGATTTCCGGGATGAAAAGGACTGACTGTTACTTGTATGTTAGGAACTTTTCAGTTACATTTCTGAATCTATGTGGTCAAGTCTAAGTAGACTGGTCGCGTATTACTTTATATACTTACCTAAGTCATTATTCAATCTACTGAAATTTCTACAGAAAACAATTCAAACTGAAATATATAAATAGCCAAAGCCTGAATGTGAAGGATGTTGAAATGCAAATCAACATATTGTATAGTTACGCCTGTTACTCATTGGAGTAGGCAGAGATAACGTGTTTCCACTTTCTCTAATTCCGCTTTAAGCGTTCAGCTTATTCATTCATAATTTTTACATACATACTAGCCTGGTCTTTCCTTAACCATCCTTCCTCTCTTTCGTCTTTGACCACTATCTCACCCGATAGTGGGATAGTTGTCAAACGCACCTAATCGTTCATATAACAGAACTCAAGTATTTTTATAAAAATATCACTGATTTACAATTTTATAATAATAGTAGCATAGATGTTCTATATCATACATACATATACATAACATAATATATAATACATGGTACATAAACCAACTAAAGGCCATAAGTTTATTAACAGAATTATTGAGAATTAATGGGTTCAATAATTCTCGTGTCTGCCACAATACACACCTATAAAGTAAAGATTTATATTGGTTCTCAATATATTTATATAAATATATATATTATGTCCAAAAACATACAAAACGACATTGGCCTCGCACCGCTGACCTATGAGTAACCGACACGTTTTTTACAATAAAGCGAAAAATACTGCGAAATTAGTACCGCCACAAGTTTTTGCGTTAAGAAGATAAGTCCTGTTATATTTTGGCGTAATTTAGTTTTAAGATACGTAAAATATTTAAACTCTTTGTTTTTGTTTACTCGACCGCATATTTGATAGACATCGAATTAGTCCCGCGATTAAGATGAAGGCGGTCTAAAGCAGATTGATACTTTTTGAATCTGTTATTTTTTTTTTTAATTTTAAAAAGACCGACGTAGCACTTGTGTCTATCGAGTACTCTTGTGGAATGGAATAAGTCGTTTTGGTCACACCACACCGTCAGTTACCATCAGGTGAGATAGTGGTCAAACGCAAGCCTATCGACCATAAAAAAACATGACGGTTTTTTCATAGCAATATTTTGTTTTAAACTCATCATTTATCAACGTACCAGTTTGCAGCACCACTTCTGTAATACTCAAGAATAATATTTTGTAATGACGTCTTCTTTCATAAAATTAGATAGGTACCTTTTTCCATGAATTAAATATAATTAAAATAAGCAAATCGTGAAAAGGAAAAGTCATAACTGTGTTTTAGCTTCAGATTATGCACTACTAACGTTTTGCAGTTACGCCCGCGTGAAAATGACTATAGGTATATATACCGTATAATAACAGGATTATGATCTATAATATCCTTCTATGAAAATTACATCAGATGGTCACTCTATTGACAATCCTGAGAAACCTTAACGCACTTTCGTGGTGACCACACATTGCCGGAAATTATCGAATATTTATCACTAATAATCCAATAAATACATGTTTGTATAGCGAAACGGCCTACCAATACATACAAGAGATATTTTTAATTTACCGGATGCCATTTAATTTGATAACATATTACGTTAACTATGTCAGAGCTATTCGGGAACACCTCAAAGAAAGAATAAAGATTTAAGAAGATATTTAGAGATTTCTTAGAATTATGTCGTTCAGACCTTGTGTTAATGGTGTCATACTTAGATCAAAATCTTTAATATTATGGAAGTTATATCAATTTAGTATAGAATAACGAAGACGCTTAAGCGACCATGCTATTTATGTCTTATCTGAACATAATAACAATACAATAGGAATATTTGAAAAAAAAATACGTCAGAAGTACTTATTAAATGAATGAGTACTGAGCGAATGATACACAAAGGATATAGGCTCGTGTAAGGGAGCCCGGGTCGACCTGATATGAGAGCACACACTATTCAAATCGATGATGTACTGAAAGATGGCAGAACGAGCTTGCATAAAAGGCTGACTGACAGAAGAGTTGGCAGATGAAGTGTCCCACAACAGAAGTAGATGGTAGGCTGCTGTCTCTGCCTACCCCAGAGGAAGAAAGGGGTGAAAGCTTGCACTTTGGAGCCGGAGGCCCGTCATCCTACTTATTTTTAATTTAGTTTATGGGAACAACTCTCGTCTACCACTCAAACCCAAGTAGAAGGCCTTTGCCAGAGCCTCCTCCGTCAATCAATCAGTCTTCGGTTAAGGATAAGGTTGGTTCGGGTCCTGAAGATGACCCAGGAACTCAGGACCCAGAAAGATATATCCTGTGAAAGGCAGGAATTAATTGTATTGTCATTTTCATCTTAACTATGTTGTTTCACGGTTTTTGAAAACGATTTTGAAGAAATTTGATACCAAATGGTTTAGTTCTAGGAAAAGGACATTATGATTCCGTCATTCACAGGCAACAGCTGGTAATATTAATAGGTCCATAATACAATATCAAAATTAACATAATTGAAATAATCTGACACAAAAGAGCTAAGATTCATACCAACACACTTGGCTGACTCAGTAGTTTCATTCAAACCATCGCGGCGCATCGTTCATACTAAAATACAGATGCGCTCTAAAAATGGAACAACTAGTTGAACAGAATAAACCGACTCAAAAAGCAAAAACCATGCCCCAGACTGAGGCTAACCTTGTGCCCATTAAGCGGAGTATCAACAGTTAGTTTGCTGTCGTTTTCTATAAAGTCCTTTCGTCGGAAGCAGTCGCGTTTCGCCCCGCTGACGTCACTCAGGACCAACCTAACCAGTTTTTGCAGCGAGCTCCAATTTAGTATTTGATTCTTTGTGCATAACTCCGTTCTAAGGTCGTCTGAGATCCAAGGACAGTGATGTTAATTGCTGTCTTATATGCACGAATATACTAATGCCTAATTATAGTCTATTTGTGTGTATCGTCACGTTCGTTTACCTTCGGGCGAGAACTAAAGGCACTGGCAGACTACGACAGCCAAATATTTAATTATCATGCCTATTATGATATTCAGAAACTTTTTGCAATATGTAGATTTATAATGGGACTTGCATAGTCAACATAATCATGTTAGCGTTGTTTTCGGTTGCATCTAGTAATTTTATTTTCATTAACACCTACCTACCAATTGCGATAATGAGAACACAAATGTTTCTCAAAAAAGCGACTCTTCATCATCATCAAAGCGAATCAGAATGGAGACAAAGTTAAATCTGCGGTTTCGTTTCTTGCACTGTAAGAGCTTTATTAAGTACGTATTGTAAAAGGAAACGAAAAGCTTAGTGGTTAATTATTCGGTTTTTCAATCGAGAGATCCTTGGTTCGAATCCCGTTTTTTTGTTTATTCAAGATAGATTTACGTTTGCCCACTTTCTCATCCGATGGTAAGTGATAATGTGGTCTACGATGAATCACGCTTACCTAGAAGGAACCTATTCACCCGTGACTTGAATATTATGAGAGATCCTGGTCATTACACTACCGACGTGAACCCACTCCTAACCCAAGCAATTTAACTTAGCTGAAAGGGTTAGCGGGAATACTAGAAATTTCAGTTACCTACTTGAACTCTTTAAAAAAAGAATTAGTTAAAGTCATCTGCAAACCAGTACACCGGCCGATTTACGGATAAGGCTCTAACGTAGGCTTACCTCTGGGGATTCGAATGTCAGATGGCAGTCGCTGCCGTGAAAGTCAAAATTAACCGAAAAATAAAAAGTACCTAGTAGAGCGGAACCCGGGCTCCAAATAGCAAGCTTTAGATTGGATTGACGTTCGGATGGAGAAGGCCAACGATGTGAATCCGTCCTACTAATATTATAGACGCAAAAGTTTGTGAGTATGAATGTTAATTTGGTACTCGTTTACAATAAAAAGAAGGTAATAATATGAAGTAGGACACGACGGTATCTGCCATCCGAAGTGAGCTGTCCGACTGGGGTAGTACCTACCTCCGCCCTACAGAACACCGCGGCCATAACAACTACCGTGTTGTGTTCCCGCGCGCCGGTAAGTAGCCAGAGCTCACTGTACCCCTCTTTCCCCCTTCCTAGCCTCCCCGCCCCTTCCCAGCCCTCCCCCCTTCCCTTCAGGGTAGACAGCGCGTGTGTGACATCCTTAGTGTTGCACACGTTCATAGGCCACGGTGATCGCTTCCCATCAGGTGGGCCGTGTGCTTGTCTGCCACCTACGTAGTATAAAAAAAAAACAAAGAAAAACGACTGAACGTATCTCACTGAAAGGACATTGCTACGCGTCCATACATCATTCGCCCTAGAACCAGCACCAATGGGAAAAGGCTTGTTGAATGTGAAATATATTTTTCTAATTCTAATCTCATTATATTTCTAAGACAGACACACAAGGGACAAGCGCAAAAATTAAACAAATTTAATGTCAGATTTTAAGGTTATGTTTGTGCGAAAACCGACAATATTTTTATGCATCATTTTAAATGCTCGGAAATCGGAATGGTATTCGAATTTCGAACCTTTAAATACTATATAGTTGAAATAATCAATAGCAATCTATAAATACGGTGGTAGGTTAAGTTTTACAGAAAAATATGACCTAGCTTTCATAATAGCTCCATTGGTATAACAACTGCAAGCCGTATTAATTGCCTCTGTATTTATCCTATTGATAATTTAAAAAAATGTAATATAATAAGTACTATTTCATAACCAAAGGACACTAATCAGAAGCCTAATGAGTTCCTCTTACTTATATACTTTTTTTTGTAAATACATACTTATTATACATAGAAAAACCCAGACTAATGCAAATAGACATATTCATGCATAAAAATATTTGTACTGAGCGGAAATCGGACCCGTGCCTCCTGCGTAGCAGTCGTATCCACTACCGCTAGGTACGCCACAGAATTCGTCATTGGTTGAAAATATCGGTAGTAAGTATAAATCGTTACATTATTCTTAATTATTTAATTTAGAATAGACAAATATCCGTGTGGTACAGATATATTCGTCTCTTATTTGTTAAAATACATAAATAATTATGGTATAATCCATATGTTAGTTAATTCTGGGGCGAAACTCGACGATGTCCTTTGGTACAGGGATAGATTAGGCACAGTTTTCAATAATATACAGGCTATATATATCTCTGAAATAGGTGGCAAGTAGGAACGAGTACTACAGTCTTCCAGACGAGCGAAGCCTTATGCAAATCCTAGTGTTCCATAAAATAATTTATTTAGTTTCTAGTCACAGTCGTCTTCTGAATAAATCTAAATTCAGAAGTTTAAGAATCTGTGATATTACGAGTTTGTAAGGTTGTAGGGGGTGCCAGGGTGTGAGGGAAAAACCTTTTGGATCACCACAAATGGATGGACTCGGACGTTTGATTAAGCGTAAAAGCACTGGCTGCGAGGATGGTATCCGAAGGTATTCAGTACGATAAAAAAAAGTTGTAGGGCTTTATTTCTGGAGCCACACTACTGAATCGATTTTAAAAATTATTTTACTAATAGAAAGCGGCATTATTTGTGATTATCGTAGACGATATATCTACACGCTATTTCCCAAAGGAGCAGAGCAGAAATAAATGTCAAAAAATCCGAAAGCTTCGTCATCGCCGAACCTTTTCCCAACTTCGTTTCGGTCTAGAAAGCCGCCGTAGTTTTTTTGAAACAACTGTCATTTGACTTTCACAATCGATGTAATGGCTTTTATAGGACGAATTGCCTACTGCTAACCAGGTACAATACCGGCTTACAGGTCAAATTGGCTTGGGCTGCGAAGATCTTGATAGGGCCCAAAAACCTTCACTAATTGATAATTAAAACTTATTTCAAATTGGTCTTACTACTAATGAAATTGGCATCGTAAACGTTGAAATATATTATGGTCTCATTACTGTGAGTACCTATCTCTATCTATACATGACATACTTGTTATATATGGAAGTATATATTATCAGACCTACATGCTGTCGTGTTAAACTGAAGTGCAAATAACTGCGAGAGATGCGCAAGCGACTCAATATAGGTCAAGGACCCCTTCCCCTTGCAGCCTCCTTGGACGCACGGCCAATCACCAGTTTAATCACCATTCTCTTTTTTTACTGAATCAAATCATTTTTATTTACGTAGGTATCATTTGACCGGAGTTATCTGGTCATCTGCAAGGACAAATTTAAATATTACCAATTTGAATGAGGAAGGGCCCGATATTCAATGTTTTGAACGTTTTCAACGAAAATTTGCAAATAAAACTAAGTTACAAGATACGAGTTGTGCGTACATTGGTATTATTCATGTTTGTTTGGTACAAACGCAAGCTGAAGTTAAATAAAATTCAAATTATTTGCCACAATTAAATTATTCCTTATTTTGTACGAATGTCAATCGTATTGGTGATGTTTTAAGCGAAGGCTAGGTCAAAATTACCCGACCCCTTTTTTCCGTACGGAAATCCTAACGGATACCATCCCGGACATAAGGGATGGCATATTATTATGATTTCACACGAAGAGCTCACCTGCAAGCCGTTATGCCTGTTGACTGACGGACGACTTACCTTTCAAGGTAAAGTTAGACGGCAGTCACTCCCGCAAAAACCCACTAAATAGGAGGAGAACGGAACCAAGGCTCCAAAGTAAGCATTAGATGCAACTAGGCACTCGGGGAAGCTGAAGAGCGTCTGAAATGGAGAAGAAAAATTACGAAACAAACGGGCCTTTTTTATCGTGCGGAAATCCCCATGGATGCCACCCCCGGAGCAGCCCTCTAGAGAGCCAATCCCACTCCGGCCGGATAGAGAGTGGTAGACGCTGCTCGCCTCCTTTGCTCGGGTGCACCACGTGGAGGTTCCGGCCCGAACCCAGGAAACAAGCGTACCCTGAGTACTGAAATGGAAACTTCGGCAGCGGCTTCGACATCACTCGCATGGAATTGTTTCCGTTTCCACTGCCCATAGGAACCTATTCCACGGAAAAAAATATAAAGTCTGCATTAAAAAGATTTTCGAATTAATGAATTCTATAACACTCGTGAATCAGCATGTCTTAGGCGGTGGCGAGCATTGGCCTTTGCTGAGGTACGCCACAATATCCGGTTCTTAAAAAAATATAATGACTGTATCCAAGTCCTATTTAGGTATTTCAAGTTCCACAATACAACAAAACAATTTTTGAACATCGAACTAGTTTTAAGTCATTCGACTTATATAAATCAGTAACCTTTATATACATACTACTAAATTGACTTGAAAAACTTTGTTGTAATCGCCAGGTTACATAGTTAACAATTATCTGGCCATGCCACTTCCACCGGGCTGCGGTAGGAGGGAGAGACTAAGAAGTGCTGGTTTGACGTCATAAGGGATGAACTGTGTGCTAATGCTCTCACTACCTTGGACGTTCAAGATCGTACGAATTGGAGAAGAAAAAACAGGAAAGTGGGCCCCGGGGTGTCAGCCTATTTCTGTGGTTTTTTTTTTCGCGCGGAAATCCCTATGGATACCACCCCCGCTGTGTGCTATATCGGACTTGAACGACTAAAACCACGCATCGTCTCAGAATAAAAAAACCGTTAAAAGTCAAACGCTGGGGGTGTAAGGTGTCCCAAAATCTCTCGCACCCCGACCGGACAGACCTTAGATACAATCGGGACATAACGATAAAATAATGACTACAAAACAAAAAAATATATAATATCGCGAAAGACCACAACCTAATCACTAACTTTTATAACTGTCACACAAAATCTTTATTCCCGCCTCACGTAGGAATACCTACTAGGAAGGTAGAAAAGAAACGGTCTGTCTGGTAATGATCATCAGCATCATTCTTGCACCAATCGCGGTTGCATTCAAACTTTCTACTCTCTTACTCCACTTTTATTAATTAAGATGTAGTTATCTTGGCTTTTATGGGAATGACTGCCATTCCACCTACACACTAGCTTAGGCGATCTTACGCCCATAGATCTTACCCGGCATTTGCTATGAGTGATGATGTGTTTAGTTCGCTATTATTGGTCGCAATGAACGTGTATACAGCGGAAATTTGTATGTACCTTATATTGAAAAAAAATGTACGTGTATCCCAAAAGTGTAGGCGTCATTCCGTTTCACTCAAAAGAGGACGAGTTTGTTGCTGTCAACTGAGCACTATTTCATAAATACAGTTCACAGGCAAGGGTCAAACAATTAAGACTTTTATTTACAGTCAAATGTGCAAGGCAGTTAAGTTTATGAGAAAAGAATCTAAGTATAAAGACCGATGGTACCGCTTTTTCAATCACACATTTTTACAGGCGTCGTCGGTATACAAACTGAATACCTACGCAAGTGAGGGTTACATATCGCTACACTTAAAGTTGTTATAACTAAACGGTCATAAGACCTACTGGTTAAAATACCTACGGTCCTTTTACATATTATGTTCATAATAACGAATGGACGAAACACCGAATGGTCAACACGCCTACGGTCAACTCACCTATGGTTTCTTCAATTATGGTTAATTGAACTAATGGACGATTCACTCACTGTAGATCAGTGATAAATATTTGTGGCCTACTTACTTTAATTCAGTCAATTTTAAAACACAAAAGAGAGGAATAGATAGCAGTGGAGCTTAACGGATATTGATAGATTAGGTTAGGTTATAAAGTTACAAAATAACTATTGAACGGGGATACTCGTATATATGAAACGGGGATGATTGGAGATCGATACCAATGCTAAAAATGCGATCAGTAATTTTTTTGTCTTTCTGTCTGTTTGTCTGTCTGTCTATCTGTATGTGCACACATGGATCAAAAACTACTGGAGGGATTTTGATCAAACTATGTACGATTTATTATAAGTTCATATTTTGGACAACATAATAATAGCAACCCATTTGTGTCCCACTGCTGGGCACGGGTCTCCTCGCCTCCAACGAGAGAGCTGAGAGGGTTTAGACCTTTATCCACATACGCTGGCCTAATGCGGGTTGGTGGATCGGACATGTCCTTAGAATTTCTTCTGGTATATGTGGGTTTCCTCACGATGTTATTCCTTCACCGTTAGCATGGTAAATCATGTGATTAGCACAAATTAATTCCACAAAGTGAAATTCACATTAGTACTGTCCGGCCGGACTCGAACTCGATACCTCTGAGTAGAGGCCGTGTCCTTATCCATTCAGCTACCATCGCTTACAGGACAACATATAGGTTACTTTTTATTCAAAGCCGGGGTGCGAGGGAAATGCTGTATAGGCCACCCTGACGTCAGAAGACCCTAGACGGCGCGTGCGGTTTTAGTCGGTAAGAGTCCGACATAACCTTCCCCGTTGGCCGCACGGTGGGTATCTATAAGAATTTCCGCACGGAAAAAAGGGCTACTTTTTATACAAGCTGATACCCGCGGCTCCGCCCGCGCGTCGTTTTCGGGTAGGTCATCATTTTTTGGTTATATCTCCAGTTCTACTTAGCCAATTACAACCAAACATAGGGTAAATTTTAAGTCTAAGCAAGACCTTTCTAATAAAAAAACCGCATCAAAATCCGTTAAGTAGTCTTTACGTACATCGTGATTATCGGCCTTTCATGGGGTTTTTTTATTAGAAAGGTTTTGGTTAGACGAGTGGAGTGAAGAGTGAAGTGGAGAGTGGAGTAAAGAGCGGAGTGGAGAGTAGAGTGGAGAGTGGAGAGTGGAGTAGTGAGTGAATTGGAGAGTTGTTTTTTAAAATAGAATAGGCCGACCACCACGGGGGCGAAGCCGCAGGCGGAAGCTGGTAAGTACATAAGTATGTAAAATCGTCGCAACGTATATTTGACTACATAAACATGTTAACAAAATAATAAGTACAAAATTTAGAAGTAGGTACGAATGAAAATGGATGGGGTGAATCGGAATATATTTTTTTTACAAAAATTGACATATTCCTATTGAATTAGATTGATCGCAATTATTTTGATTACAAAGTTTAACCTAAGAGGTACTTAAAGATTTATAATAATGGCTCATCTCCTTAATGATATAGTTATTTATTTATGATGTCTTTGCTATAAATATCCGGTCTCCCCCACATGCCCCTATGGTAAGTGAGCCCAATGAAACTTAATTTTAACTTAGGTCCAGAAGATCATGGTAAAGTTGCTCGTAGTCTTTAAAATATCTTTTAAAGTGTCGATGAAGACTACCACAACTTATGGGCAATCTAAAGTGTTCATTATTGCGTCGAAGTTGGCTCTCACCTAAGTTATAATTGCAAACACAATGCCAGTGCGACACTGACCTCTACAAGCTCAAGTACGTGCGGTCGTTCGCATCTACATGATACCATATTGAAACGTATTCGGCTATAAGAAAAAAGCAGGATTTATTCATTAGAACCGCTTTTAGTCTAGGTCAATAGATAGCATTGGGTTCAAGGCTAGGTTTATTTACGCAGCGAGATCGATGAGCGCAGTGTAATGAACCTGGCTGTTGAGTCCGTAATGGGATATCGGTATCCTGGTCTAACTATAGTTACTTATCATCCCGTGTTGAGTAGGTCAGATAACTATCGATCTATGGAAATATTATCCATCTAGGTACAATCACGTCTCTATCTTGATGCACACTTTTAGCTTTGTCTACTTTCATACTATAATTGCTTACTTTTGTTTTTATAATTTGCTTACCAGTCGCGGGTACATTTGAGCTGATCTTTATTTAAAAATTATTGGGTTGTTACTAGTGTTATTACTAGGAAGCTACTGGTGTTATTATATACCAATATCATATTATTATATCATAATCTATCATTATTTTGTAGTCCGGGGTGCGCTTAGTATTATTGATAGACAATTCAGCTTTTCTGGGAGCAACTACCAGCTGATCTTTTGACATTTTGACAAAAGTTTCACTGGTAGATAGCCTACTTCATTATTATGGAAAAAAATAGGTATCCGAGTAAAAAAATTAAGAGATTAATTTAAGAAGTCTTAAAAATCTAAAACCACGTGGACGAAGTTGCGGGCACAGCTAGTTTATAATATGGCAGAACCTTATTTACCAGGTCACCTAATAATGTGAAAAAATCAAGGCAACATACTTCTACCAAAAGGACCCAAGTTCGAGGGACTTATCAGTTATCCACTCATGAGGCCATCATTAGACCTTAGGCAGTAAGTGCAATATGTATGAGATTCGTTCAAACAAACCAAACAAACTTGAACTCGAGAGGTTACCTCAGTTAACTCGAAAGGGTACTCATTGAAGAGTTCCTTTTTCAACCCTCTTTTCTATCATCATAGCGACTTCATGTTGCCATATTGTTGTGTTAAAAAAGTATGAATAAAATTTACTTTTAAGATAATATATCTTCAGTTATATATTATATATTATTATTTACTTTAGGAATTCTAAAGAATTTGTATTATATTGGTGCGTGCGATATAAACTTATGTACCTAAAACTATCAATGTTTCTCATTATCATACCGTTAAGCACTGTTGCATTTAATACTTGCATTTTGGAATCCAGAGTCCGCTCTCCTACCCTTTCGTATGATCTATACTGGCTTTTACGGGAGTGGCTTACATCTGACCGCCTCGCCTCATGCATCATTAAGCAGGTGTCTTTGTGGGTCTCACGCCCAAAGTACCAACGTACCTATCTAAAAGTGGATTAATAATTTTTTACCTAATTTATTTATCGTACTTTTTATCGGTTTACTTTATTGCAATTTGTTCAGCGTTTTCGAATATTTTGCAATAACAATGCAATAAATTATTAGTATTTATTAATCAATAAACAACATAGCATTTATTTGTTTAAAAGAAGCACCATGTCACAAATCAACCTTACACACAACATTTTTATCAAAATTCAGTGAACTTACAGTCATCGACTGTATAACTTATTTCTAACCTTGGGCTTAAGATGCAGTGTACACAAAGCAGTCAGCTTTGTGTACACTGTGTTTGTGTGATTTTCGACTCTTTATTAAAAGTAAACTATAGTGTACTCCAGGTCAATTCTGATTTGGATACAGCACAATACCATATTTTAACAAAAAATCATACATACTGCACACACAAAAATTACCTATCATCCGATTATTTTTAAAACTCAGTTCGGGTTGGTTTTTCGCTACGAGACTAGAAAGTTTAAATACTTTAATATTTTCCGAGAAGCGACTGCCATCTGACCTCCATAACCATAATCATAACATAGATGTTCATATGGCATCTGAGCTGTCTAAGGCACTGAGATATACGCAGACAAATGCAAAAAGATATATTCATGCATACAAATATTTGCACTGAGCGGGCATCAAACCCGCGAACTCCGACGTAGCAGTCGAAAATTCAACGGCCACGGCCGGCATGGAGGCACACATAAATATTACCGTTATTTTCGTTGCGTATATAGGGCCCATCAAGAGCTTCAAGCAACCTGGTACGTCTGCTTATCGACGGACATAACTCTGGCATAAGCTTTCCGAAAGCCGACAAACCAGTCATGACAATAAGCAGATCTCTAACTCCAAAGTGCAAAATATGGGTGCAATTCGGAAGGCTATAAGGCGTTAAGCAGACGGCGGGGCGGGCAGGTCTTTTTGACTGCGAAGTAACCCATCGGGTACCCACGGCGCGGTCTTTTTGCCCTTCGTGTGCGTTGTTAGTTTAGGATTCCTTTGGCGCTATCGTTCGCGGTGAAATTGACCGGCCCTGCCCGCCCGCCGTCTGCTTAACGCCTAATGATATGGTGATAACGCCGCCATATAAGTGTGTATCGAGCTTTACTCCACGTGGCTGATTGCAATACCATGAATACATGAGTGTTTAATAACTATACAACGAAAAGGCTAATAACTTATTAATTGCACGCAAAATAAAAGGTTGCTAATAATATTGACCATGCATATTCAATTTCTGCAGTGGGATTTTTAATACAGTAGGTAGGTACCTACGTATATTGTTGGTCACATTTATACTCGTAGTAAGCCCGCGGCTTCGCCGGCGTAAATTTCAGTCTTACCGCTTCTCATGGGAACCTATTCCAGGGACAAAATGTAGCCTATGTATTATTCCAGACGATAATCTGTCTGTACAAAATTTCAGCCAGATCCAAACATCTTCACTAATAACTTTCCCATTTAGATAAAATATTATGATTAAGATTATATTAATCACATGTGGTAGATACTTCTAGTTTTAATATCCGCTTTCAAAAGACTAAATATAAGTGTATCTACTCAACTTTCACGGCAGCAATAGTTACAGACAAAAATAAAAAACCCGATTACTATTGAAAAGCCTGAAACAAGTTTGATAGCAGAACAATTAATTTTCTTTCCGTTTATGATTTTCGAATGGGATTCATTTTGATAGCCTACTCGATAAGTTTAAGTATAAACATTTTTTTGACAACATTATACATTTTAACAGCAGAAATTAAAGTTATCATGTATGTTGGAGAGATTTAGTGGAACCTATTAATGGCATATAAAGTAGCCTAGATCTTATGCCAGACCACAAGGTCTCTCTGTGCCATCCATACAAGATTTTGCGTTTATAGTGGTATGATGTAATACCTGCCCCTCACAAATTCCACACTGTACTCAACATTATTATATTTATCTAACAATAACACTAAACAAAAACAAGTCAAACTTAAGCATAATATACTCTTGATATTATATGATTATAACTTCGTGATTGAGTTCAAAACATGTTGAAGAGTAACCACATCAATGCCTCCGTCCGCCCACGTGTGTAATTTATGTTATCAACGCACTTCAGCCGTGAGACCGGAAATTAATTGAATACCGAATAAATTACTCTCCCGTATCGGACAATCGGTTCGGAGAAGATATCGGAACTATTGTAACTTAGAACACAAAGTGATTCGGTACATAAATAAAACGTAATTTGATCTTCATAAATCCTATACCTAATATCTTATCATTCTAGCCTACTATCCTTAGACCCCGAAGAACTTGGTGGAGCCAAAAGACATACAGGAAAATATGCGAATATTTGTAGCTAAAACACTCAATTTTAAAGGTGCTTAACCTCTGCAAAACAAACAGCAAAAAATGTTGACCAATAATAAACAATAAAGAACAAAACAAATAAATGTATTCATGAGAGATTAAAAGCAAAATAAAGGTATTTTATCACTCGATTTGCACATCAAAATTATTGCGTTTTATCTTGTTTCCGGATTTAGATGCTTCATGTACCTGCATTTATTTTTATAAAAATAAGTCTTCAAGTAACATGCTTGACGGATTCTATTCCCAGGTCTAGCAAAACCAATTCAAGATAAAATATCAATTTAATGGCACAGTTAATGGTATGGGAACCACAGTGTCCCCATCGTTGCTCAAGACGAGGCGCAAGTCGCACAGCATCGCGGCCTGCTCCAGTTAGGGTGACAAACGGCCTCACCGTTCACCCCCAGGACTGCACTCATGAAGGACGGAAATTGTGAGTGACCTCCGGATTCACCAGCACCGCATCTCACCTCTCCCTCCAACTCCTCCCTTCAACATGAAACAAAGCGTCATCCAACAACCAGCAGGTCCTATCATCCACCTTACCACATTTAAATGTCCAACAACAAAAGAAAATCAAATCTAAATCTTACGTCTTCTTATCATCATAACTTGATACTGTTACACATATAGACGTAGACAACCAATATAGTACATAGGTACCTTAACAAAATATGTACGTACTGTGAGTTTGTCACGAACATTATGTTCAATTAAATAATGTTGTTATTACAGAAACGAATCTCGACATTATTGGTGGCTAGGGATGTACTTTATGTATGCTTGAGGTATGTATCGATTTATTTATATCCTACTTCAACTAATATTCTGAATATGATAGTTTCTGCAGATATTTGCATGTTTGTTACTCAATCACACTCAAACTCAGATTTCCATGCGGGCGAAGCCGCGGGTGAAATCGCACACAAAGACGCGGGCAAAGCCGCGTGCGAAGCCACGGGCGACAGCTAGTTATTAATGAAACGAATTGAACCAAAATTACCAATAAAGTCAGTATTGGTAACAGTATGGTGACCATAAAAAAATTTAGAGACTCCTTCTACACATCGCTATCTAGACCCAAAGTAAACATAACTAGCTGTTAGGCCCGTATTAAGATGACACTTACCTCTGAGATATGTCTCAAGTGCACTCGGAGGTAAGTGGCATCTATTAAAACGGGCCTTAAATAATGGGTTCCGGACAACTAAAATGCGGAAAAGCAATACTTAGATACATTTTTTGCACTTGTAAGCTTTACTACTCATTTATACTCTTTTATTCAACTGGATAATGTAAATATTTATAGTTTGTAACAAATAATATAACCTAAACTCAAATTTATAAACAACTGTACTTTATCGCAATAGTATCGATATTATCAAAGTATGTCGAGTTGCGCGTCTCTAGCCGGCTCTGATTCAATTGTGACCTTCGAACGAAAGCGAAACCGGTGTAGGTCATCGTGCCGCACTGCCCGCCACGCGTTCCCTTTCAAACAATATGCACCGATGTTATTCTATACGAATATCGTATGTGTAGGTATGTTGAAGTTCGTCAGGAGTTTGCCGGAGTTTGTCGGTGTAATGAACGTTCAATGTTAGTTCAACGCGTTATTATTAGACTTGTTTGTACGGATTCTAATATCGATGTCGATGAAAGATTGTCAATTTATCAGCAAAGTTTTTAGTCCTGGATATTATAATTCAAAGCATGTACTTTGGAGACCGGGGCCGAGTTCTTTGAATTACAGATGAATCACTTCTGTTTCTCGATGTAATCAAATAGAGAATACCTGGCTGCTATAATATCAGCTATTAAAGCTACATAGGTCAGCTTTCCTCAATTATATTAACGAAAAATATTAAATCTAATCCTCGTAAAACATATTACTGACTATATTGATAAGATAGTAGGTGAAAAGCATTCGTAACCGGAGACTTGCATGAAAGGTTTACCAAGAATACAGGTATGAAGGAGGATGAGTAGGTAAGGATAGAAGTAGATAACAGCTGTTGGATGGAAGGAGAACGAAGTAACATGCGTAACTGTATGTATGTTCGTAGTAAATAGAAGATAGAAGATGAAGAATAATTTGAACCGCTCGTAACATACAGAAACGCCAGCACGAGTGCGCCGTCTGTAGGCGGCGGTACTCGCTTCCCATTAGATGGACCGTGACCTTATCTACCACCTAAATAGTATAAAAGCCAGTGCTAACAATATTAATAAAATTGTAATGATGGACAATGCGAACCACTTGTGACAAATGGAGCGTGTTCAAAGTTAACTGAGTTCAATCAGAACGTTTGTATCAATAAATTGTTCGTGTTTTCTTTGTTGGCTGACCGATCGGTAACGTGTCTTGTGTGTGTTTTTTGTTTATTTTTGAACTGATGTACTCTTCTTTTATAGTATGTACTAGTAATTTTATGCGCATTCACACCTACTTTTCTCGACCAAAGACTAGAACAATCCTTTTATTTAAACGTGTGTAATTTGAATGAAACCGGGTTCTACTTAAATAATTCTTTGTAAATCCTGTACACCAGAATCCCACCACCAGAACTCAGTAGTGACCTACGAACACATCTAGAAAAGATACTCGAGAAGTTGTAGGAAAAGTAAACCATTTTTTAAATCAGTCACGTCACCTCGCCTGATTATAAGCTAAAGGTTAATATTCAGGAAGGCGGCTCCCATTACATACACCAATAGTGCCATAATTGTAGCCCTCAATTTGATGACCTCATAAAATGCTTTTTCACGCCCCGCTTAAAAGACCCGGGACTGTAGGAGGAGGGCAACACATGATGTGCTGTTAAAGAATAGGTTCTTGTAGTGTTGCAAAGAAAAGGGGTACCGAACCGCTTAGTTCTTGATGGACTTTTTTGCTTTAGAAAAATTGGAACAAAACTTTACCATCACTTTCGTGAGGTTTATCATACATTTCAAAATAACTCGCAGTTTGATTCATTTTTAATTAGAATTTGAAAAATGAATTATCTACTTATACGTTTTCATCAGGCCTGTCATACTGAATTTCGAAGTTCAAAATAGCGATGAACTGTAGCCCTAAAGTACCGAAACGCGACTCACGGTAGTGCGAAAGTGCGCCACATCGATACCCATAATTTCGAATGTTTTCCACCGCAAAGCACGGTAATGCGAAAGTATTCCACATCTATTTTAAACTTAAACACCAGGATTCCAACTTTTGTAAGTTAGGTTAGGTTAGGTTAGAACTGTGACTACAACAACGTACGAGCCGAGCGAGCGAAGCGAGCGTGCTGCGATAGGCGGCTGGCATGCTTCGCGCTGGAAAACATTCTAAATTATGGATATCGATGTGGCGCACTTTAGAATTACCGTGAGTCGCGTTTCGGTACTTTAGGGCTACAGTTAATCCCTATTTTGAACTTCGAAATTCAGTATGACAGTCTTTCATCAGCTTTAAAATCACACTTTTAAAATGTAATTTGACTTAATCAGGGTTCTACTTGAACAATTCTTTTTGTGTTCGATCATCTACGACATAGGGCATTCTAAGACTGATCCTACTTAGTATTGCTTAACTATGTACTATGCTAACCTACTCGATTACCACATAGCCTCCAGGCAAAAAATATTTATGGAAAAAAAATATCATTATTTAAATTCCGTCTGGATTTACAGCGATCGATTATATTACCATAGTGTTTATTTGTTTATTCTACATGACTACATTTAGAAATAATTCAAGGCTTTAGTCAATTTATATTCCCTACAATAATGTATATGACCTTATCCTTGTCTATGGATGAAAAATAGGAAATAATGTTTATTTTATTATAATAGCTTCTCCGTGAGTAAACAATAGTTTGTTTGTCTATTGTAATGGTGGAACCACACTTGGCTATTTGCTGTCCGCCTATATTGTATTCGAGGAAATTCTTATAGGTGACTAAACCCTCCACAATTAATCATAGAAGAGTGACTAAAGCTAATATTCGTGCGAATAAAGTAAATATACACGAATAAATCTTCCACATTTCGATTTATACACTTGAATAACGGTGAAAAGCAAATAGCGAAGTGTAGTTGCAGCATAAGATACTGATATCGACAATAAAATTGAAAGGCTATAGGTTTTCGTGACAATTTGTAGTTCACAACAAAATCGCTTTTCAGTAAAGTGTTTATGATGTCTTTTGGGTGCGAGGGAAAAGTCTTTTGGGAAAATACCTTACACCCCGGTGCTAGAAGACCCAAGACAGCGTGTGGTTGTAGTCACTTCAATTCCGATGTAACTGCCATGGGGGTAGTATCCGTGGGGATTTCCACATGAAAAGGGGATCTTTTCTCCTTGAACATTCAATGTCACTTGCACCTTTCAACCGTCGATATAAAGGAGGTTAAGCAACCTCACTCAGTAGCCAGCATGTATGCCGAGAAGTCTTCTCTTTGGGTTGGGGTCAGATGGCAGTCGCTTCTATGAAACTCGAATAAATCTATCTCTGTGCAAATTTCATCCAGATCCGATCAGCCGTTTTTGTGTGAAAGAGTAACCAACATCCGTACATACATCCATCCAAACATTCATCCATAGATCCATCCATACATCCATCCATTCATCCATCCTTACATCCATCCAGAAATCCATTCATGCTCACAAACTTGCACATTCATAATATTAGTAGGATAAATAATATTTTTAACCAAAAACAACACGCCAATAAAAAGTATAAGCGGACTTCGGGCTCCAAAATCCAACTGGGCAATCGCTATAAGAATTTTGATGACTAGCAGATGAGGTTAACTTGGGCCCCAGACGTCCCAATAGGGCTCTATACACCCAACTTAAGGGCTCATGAGCTTGCGCAAACAGTCAGCCTTATAAATAAAATATGAATATGGACGACGGCGTCTGTCGCCAGTACAAAAGACTTCAACGAGCGAACCCTAAGTAACGTAAACAAAATTAGGACGTCATTACAGCGTTAAGCCCGGTCTTATTAGTAGTTTGTACTTTGGTGTCCAGGGTTTTATATCCTACTCTTTCTGTTGTTTTGAATATTTCTTGACATTTACGAGAGCGACTGCCGTTTGACCATACCCGAGAGTCGATTGTGCAAAAAACTATGGCAAATGTACTCATCATTAACTTAGCTTTGTTCCCAGGTACATCTGAGACCTACATCTCGGAGCCCGGGGTTTGCTCACTCCTTCTTTATGTTAGTTCGACTTGTATGGCTTTTATGGTAGCTACTGCCGTCTGAACTCCCAACCCTGAAAGTATCCAGCCATATCCATCAGTCAGTAAGTATACCCAGCTGAGGTTAGTTGTGTGGCTTAGATCTTGGAAATCCTACACCCAAGTCAATTACATCAAATTTGTTTTCTAACAAACAAAACCTTTTATGGTTCATTCTACAATAATACTTTTGTGGACGACTCGCATCTAACCGCAGGTAGCCGTCGTCGTTCAGTGCAGATAAAAAGCAACCTTACGATTTTCATGCTATACTTACATAGGTAATATACTTACGAGACCAACATACTGGTCTATTACATCCGTATATATGATGACTGTAGTTAGAAGGCTACCGAGATGAGGCTAGCCCCTCGCCGTAGCAGAAGCAGGCATCGGGACGGGAGCATCTTATTATTACCATTTATATTATTACCCTTTGAACATTTTGAGTAATATCTTACTAAATAATTATATTTTTTTGGCTGTACAGTCAAGGACAAAAGTAGTTCAACAAATTCTAATTTATTGATCACCTTGAACCTTTTATGCAAATATAGAAAAAAACATGAAATATGTATACACATTGACTTATACATCTTTTTTTGTCGTTGACTGGACTTTAACAGAATTGGCATCCTGTAGCTGTCTGTGTCCTATAGCTATTGCATGTGTACCATAATGAATTAACTACTGTTTGAAATTTACTTTTGCCTACTATAATGTTTTGTATATAACGTAATGCTCATAATACCCGAGACTTTGACGACACTAGTTTTCATAATAACAATTTAAGATAAGAGTACTTCTTTACTTTATATCCCGTGCATGGCACTATACGAGTATAAATACTTAGTGTTGCAAACGTATAAAATTATGTGATTTTTCCTACCTTTATTTTACAGATAGATTATAGCCACAATCCTAATGATATTAAGGTTTCAAGAGCTACTAATCAGGTACAGCCAAAGTCAAAAATTACTTAACACTTTAATAACCCTTTTTACATTGGAATACTTGTGTCAATAAGTATGTATTAGTAGTTTTATCTCCAGAGGATAAAAAAAAAAAATTAAATGGTATGTATATTTTTTTAAATGGTTTACGAGCTACGCTGATGTTAATAAATTGCTAGGTATATAAATTTAGGTACTTTTGTCGTTGACTGTACTATATTGGAAGTGTATTTTTTTATTAGTTAGTGAATAAAACGTTAGAATATCTTTTTAACTTCAATTATGAAATAGCTGACGGTCAACATCATCTCAGCGTAAAGTGCCGGGTTCACCCAAATTTCGCACTTTGGAGCCCGATTTGCGCTTATTGGTCTCGATTAGTATGTCAGTTCAACTCTGAGGAGAAAGCCTACGCCCAGGCCTCGCCCGTTTTTAACAGGCGCACTGACTTGCAGATGACTTTAGCTTGATGGTCATATGTACCTATATACTCATCTCAAGCCCCAAGACTAACTGGGTATCTAGGTAATGGGGTAATAGATAAGATAGTAGGTATATGCCATGGGTCTCAAAAATTGTGTTTAAAACAGTGCTACTTACTCACACCGTAATAATATACGAGTATCAAAATATTATTGTACTTACTTCACAGATTCTTTCTTTCAGCAACTTCTCCAAACAACTCCTAGCTTTTCTTACCACTAGACTGTCTTTAGGTACTTGAAGACAATCGTATCGGTACTTAAGATTTCAATTTGGTTGAATTCCTTTCATGGATGTTGACTTTTCCAATTATAATTTACTAGCTAAGACTGTTTCAAGGATATAAAGTAAAACCTATTATGAAGTTAAGTGTGATTGTCGTTTAGTATTGAAAGCTAAATCCAAAGTGAAATCTATAAGTAATTATAGTATATTTCTGTCCATACGTCATAATATTTCCCCAAGTACTGAGTACTAGTTAAACATCATACTAGTTAAACATCATAGGCCAATCCAGGATTAGTCTGTGATACGAAAGACTTAAATCATTATATTTTAAGTGAAATTTTAATGTATGTGATGCTTGTGATATCTAATGATATAGATATCGACGGTTCCAAGGCTAATTGGTCTAAGCGACATTTTTTGCGATATTGCGTTATATACATATTTGGAATCAGCGAATTTTTCTGCGTCGTTTGAAATGAATTTCACCTTTCTATGAGCATATTTTTGGCGCTTGAACCCTACAGTAACTTTGCTCTGATTTTACAACAGTAACACGGGGTTTCGTCCGGACAGTAAATTTTATTATGAGGAATTTCCAAATTTATATCAGTCTTCAAAAGTAATTCTAAATGTATATTTTAAAACATGTTACTATTGTATATTTGAATATGAAATCACTAAATTCACATAATTGCACCACATTTTTAGCTATGAAGATAATTTACCAGGTATTTGGTAAATAAATCATTTTTGAATATTTATAAATGTCTATAGAAAATATATTGACGTATTTTTAAATGTAGTGAAGTATGTATGATATACAGGAAGCCATTTTAATAAGCAGAATAATTGAAACAGATTTATACCATGTACAATCCCGAAACAGTCCTGAAGTAGCATTGACCCGGTGTGTACACTCATTGATCGGCCGATAATCGGCGAGAGAATGAACATAATTATGTAGATATTTTGATGAAAATTCTCAAGACAAAGACAAAAGAAAAAATTTACGGTGTCCGTTGTTAGTATTATATATGAATACTTTCAAGTGATCTACAAATCAAATTGACTTTCTGTATATGTATTTATGCTTGCTTAACTCGTTAATGAGTCTTTCTGTAATATACATTAAACTTGCCTTTAAAATAAAAGCTGATTATAAACATAAAAGGGTGTTAAGGATAGTTTAGTTTTATTTTGGTTCACATAAGTTTGGTCTTATTGTTAATTTATTATAGTACAGCGACATCTACAGGCACAAGTAACTGCCTGTACTTTAAAGTTGGCCTGTGTCAAAGTGTAAATCTGTAAAATTTATGAAGGATAAAGACAATTGTTTATTATTATTTAGGTACATGTCGGCAAACATAGACTCCTATACTGAAAATAAAATCAATTCCACTCAAAAGACGTCAGATAATTTTTAAATGTTTAATATTAATTGAAATATGAGTAACCAATTAAAACCAAATTAAATAATATAAATGAAAAACAAATCAATGAACCTACAGAATGACTCATTATCAAAATGTATGATGAAAAACATGCTGTAATGTGTAATTAAACCATCAATTAAATAGATCATCTTACAATGGAGCCAGTCACTTACCCAAGGTATACTGAAAATAATATCGGGTTAAATCAACTATCACCTGACTTCAAAGTTAAGATGAAATACAATATTAAGACGCGAGCAATTAAATCGCACAGTGCATAGGATGTGTGTAGGGAAATGAAACAACAATATTTTGTCACATTAAATTTATATTAACTCACAGATCTGAGACGAACCTACTGCTACAGCGATGTTTGGAGACAATAAAGAATCTTACCAGCTTTAACAGTACATTACCTATATTCCCGTCCAACACACTCTGGGAATTGATGACAAAATATACAAATAACATTTGCAATCGCTTGGCTGTATATATGATTATATATACATACAAAAAGTTCGCATCATAATGTGTATGATTCGTACACGTTTGCTAAACTCATTGAAACTGTGTCCAGGAATGAGATCCGAAGTTTGATGATGAATCACCATCAGAAAGAAACATTGAACTTCGAAATAAATTATTAGTACACGTGTACGAATCAACGCGGAGCAGAGCCTTCGCCGTAGCGGTGCAACAGATCTGTCGCCTTACACTAGATATTTCTATGATAAAGACTTATTCTACGTTAAGACAACGTTGCGTGGAAACCATTTTAGAAAACATCGAGGGATTTCAAATATGACAATTTACTAAGTTTGTATATTTTGTATACCGTTTGCTTCCACCCGAACGTCGCCTATTGATGTTAAATTTTGGTGCTACGCTAACAATGTCAATAATAAAAATAAAGCATGCAATATCTGTAGTACAGATATACTCTCGACTGGACGAGGGAACAAGACATTAAAAAAAACAACATCTCATCTCATTTTACTCTTCCGATTTTTACTGAACTCATTTTAACAGAACTCATCTGGTAACTGATTATTAAATTAATACATTATACACAAATATAATCATCACAAAACTCTTACATTATACTGTCCTTAATTATATTGTTATAAATTGGAAATCGCTACTTTAAACTTATTTCAAAATAAGTCTATCGATAAGTACGATAATAGAATATGATAAATAACAAAATGTATCGTTACTGTATATTTACATGAATTATTGCCTAACTGGTATGTCCTACTAGTGTGTGTTTTAAACAGTATGACGGGAGCCAAACATGCCTTCTAAAATAGGTATTTATATATATATATTTATAACATATATTTAAATGTTTGGGGAAGGGCGTCAGGGAGCGAGTGGCGCGCACGTCTACGAGCGTCAAAATTCTTTATAGATAACTATCTTTCTAAAACGTAAACAAGGAAGGCATGATGAGGTATATCGAGTGCATATCAGCCCGGCGCGGCTGCACGCCCGCTCCGTGTGCCCTCGCAACTATCTAACCCTATTAAACGTTACTTGAGGTAGTTCAGTTTCGTATATTGTGTCACACGTTATTGCTATAGAAAAAATCTTTACTGTTATACAATATTATCAACAACAACACCTCGAAGTAGAATCTTCACAAACAGTTCATATAATTTATAAGAAATATTGTAAATATTGCTATTGTTGTCGCGCCTGGAGTCGTTTCACATTTGTATATTGGCAAGTAGTGTAAACGAACGAGTGCAGGCATGGTTAGTCTTATGACCATCGCACGAATCTTATATTTATATAAAGTTAATTTACTCTTAAACGGTAGGCCATATATCTGTCCAAATTGTTCACATTTTATTGCTTATTGTTATGAATTATTCAATATTAATTTACTGTACAAATATTATCGGGATGTAATTATACATATATATGCGCTGAGGTAGATCAACGTTGTTAAGTGTAATTCTATGTGTATAAAAATATTTCTGCAATATAATTAACATTCAAATACAAACATTATCAAAAATTAAGTCGATACAATGTTTATATTGCACTTGATTGATTTATGGTAAATAATATTCAGCAACAGAACTTGATTAGAGACCTGTGATATGTACGCGGCGTATGGCGTGTCAATATATTGTACCTTGGGACTTACTAATGATATGGCGAAAACATTGATATAATAATATAGGACACATATGCATGTTTGGGGTGCAAGATACAAGCTTAGCACGATTTGTCCACTTTCATATATTTGTTGAGAACTGGGATTGATCCATATATGTTGACACGTCGTAGCACGCGTAGCGCGGCCTTGATATGTCGATGGTTATGATATAATAATATTCCTCACGTAGTATATACAAAGATTTCAAGATTTCCTCCTAACTTGCTTAATAAGTACATAAATCAATAATCGTGATTGTTTTTATTTTAATACTATACAAAAAACATTTACATTGCTATATTAAATTATTGCTAGAGAATTTCATTATCATTAGGCTATAAATCATTAAGAACTAAAATCGTTTCGCAACAGACAGTGTGCGGAATCAATTTGGCAACGTTTAGGAAGACTACTTTCCTACCACTAACGAAACAGGAATGTATAAACTAAATTCGTTCAAATAACATACTGGTAACTTAATTGATTGAACGTAAATTAAGATAATCATTGTACGAACAATTCTGAAATTTAAACAAAGAAGTCAACTAACTTACAATAGTAAAACAAATGTTAACAGACAAAATAATAATAGGAAGCACCGGGAAAATATCAATACGTGTAATAATAATAATCAATAGAAGTTATTACACCTAGAACAAAACCTCTAAGTAGCTATATAGCAGCGGGCAGCTTGCGCATTGCATCCACCGCTCACGCGCCGCCGCCCGCTGCCGCTACTGACTTACACTACCACCCAATCTAATATTCTTACAAATCTTGCCAACATTAAAACTATGTTTTGGCAACTTTTAATTATTCCTTTTGAATTTCAATTTGTACCCATCGTATAATTTAAAGCAATGTCACTTCATCGCTGGCGTATTTTCGGTTCCTACAAATAAGTGTCTGGCAATCGTGTCCCAATATTATGTACAAAATGTAGCCTAAATAGTTCTCAAAATAAACTTACCTATCGTTCTTAAACTTCAACAATTATAGGAAAAACATAGAATTTTAACTAAATTCAAAAATCTTATAATTCATAATATTTTACAATAAAATAGGATATGTGATACACGTCGGGACGTATTAAATAAACAGACGTTTTTTTCCTAATTACTCGTAAGACATTTCCATAATTTTATATGTAAAAATGATATGGTTCATTATAAATGATATCATAGAATTACTCTAACGTTTTGTAATTATATGTTTAGCGCCCAGACACCCAGGCAAGTAAAGTCACCTTGCGTCGGCCGGACGCAAGGTTATGAACAAAAAAAAAACGATCTGCAAATTGAACGCGTGCGTCGGAGCCGCGCCGCGGCTTCACGACTTGTGCGATACAGCGTTCCGAGGATCATTCGCTTTTAATTAACTAAGGAATCTTCGTAAAAACATAAATATTAACGTCCTATCCGTGTGACATGATATGTGACGGGTCTAGTTTATAATATCGACAGTCACTACATCGATGGTCGCTGTATCGAAAACGTTCCATCGATGGTACGCTACATTGACAGCACTCCAAATCGACTGTCGATGTAGCATACCGTGCTTTTGTTGTACTAACGATGTAGTGTACCATCGATTTGGAGTGCTGTCGATGTAGCGTACCATCGATTTGGGGTACTGTCGATGTAGCGTACTATCGATGGAACGTTTTCGATACAGCGACCATCGATGTAGTGACTGTCGATATTATGAACTAGACACCTTTTACGCTTAAGCGTTCAGTTAAACGTGAGAGGAAACATACGCGAATTTGACGTAGAAGATGAGGATGACGACGAGGATACTGGCGATGTCAGTGTCGGTGATGCCGACGCTCTAAGCTTTTTTTTATGTGTAGCGACGTGTTTGATCATGTGGTCTTTCCTTATAAACCCTTTACCGCAGTGATCACAAGTGAAAGGCATACAATCCGAATGCAGACACATGTGCCGCCGCAGATCTGATTTGTGGTTGAATGACTTAGGACACTCACTGCATTTGAACGGTTTATTGTCGGAGTGCCTATAGGTATGCCATTCATACGTAGTATCATCTGAGAAACGTTTGCCACACCTTGCGCACTTGAACGGTTTGGCACCAGAGTGGAATGTCTTGTTATGCTGTGTTAAATAGCAACCTTTATTAAAAAGTTTATCACATTCGTAACATTTGTGCACCGTTGCTGAGGCTGTCTTTTTCATTTGGTTTCTCTCAGTAAGGGGCGTGCTCGGTACGGTGGACGACACCGCAGACCTACTGTTATCATTGTCAGCTTTAGCGCTTTCAGGACTCGCTGGTGACTTCATCTGAGATCCATAATTTTCTTTATTGGCATAGTCCATTATATCCTCTATTTTTAATATTTGAAGCTCACCCGAATCTGACCGTAAAACATCCTCTTCACGTTTTATGGTTTTACCCTGTACAGTATAACCGTACGGATACATTTTTGTTTGTTCTGGGTCGTAACTACTAACACTATCCTTAATAATTTTTCTATTTGATAAATCGTAATCATAGTCTATGCTTTGTCCACACAAGTCAGCATTGCCATACTGTAATGGTGAGTGGACCGGGTCTACGATAATGTAGCCAGCGGCCGACTCATCAGCAATAACTTGACCCCCCACGTTAGGCTGTGTGATATAGTTCGAAACATACACGCTGAAGCTCTGCGTCTGGAGCTGCGAGAAGCTAGGCAGTGCTCCGCCAGCAGGCTCGTTCGGCGTTTCTTGTTCCATAACTTCCACGACCACTTGAGGTGATTCACCAAAAGTAGCCGGATTGGCTATAGGCAGATTGTTGATAGCCATATCCATAACGTGGGGGGCCATCCCGTTTGGGTAACTCGGTGCTATAGTCTGCTGAAAATTCTGACCCAAATATAAAGGGGTGTGCGTGGGGTCCGGAACCGAAGGCCCCAAAGGATCCGTAGACCTCGGGCTGTACGGGTTGACACCCAAATGACTGAATGGAGGTAGAGTGTGCGCCGTAAGCGCCGGCGTACTCTGAGTTAGAACTGGTGTTGTAATATTGCTGGTTGACACTGATAGCAGGCCCCTCATATGGTGATTTTGTGAAACAGAGGGACCTGCTTCCCCGTTTGGGGGATTCCCTGTTGTTGATAATGTTACACCTTTAGATGATTGATGATTACTATCATTTGGGTTCCCTATACCCGGCGGTTGACTACCTATATTAAGCGGATGAGACCCGACCTGGTGCTGTAAAGGGTGATTAGCTAACGGATTATTACTGAAATTATTATCTAAGTTACCCTGTTGAAGATGCGTGTACGGTGATTTGGACTGCATAGTGGCCACCCGATGCGCTCGCTCGAAGCTTTGTGACGCATAGGGTGACTGTAGCGCGGCGTCGTCGACACTGCGACCGTCCTCTGAAGGGACGGGGCTTTGCGTGTTTGAGTCCGCTGATTGTTGCTGAGCGCGGTTTTGCATGTCGCGGCTCGGGTGATGATGATTGGAGATAGGAAGAGTCGCCGGATCTGGCTGACCTGATGACCTCACAGCGTTCTTATGCAACGTAGTGTTGTAGTGTCTTTTTAGATGACCAGAACTCGTAAACCACTTATTGCAGGCAGTACAGTTGTACGTCTTTGGCCTTCTTGCTTCATTAGATTTCCAGTTGGCACCTTTACCTCCGATAGGTGGGAGGGACGACGATGTGGAATTAGCAGGCTGTGTGCTGGTAATCTGAGGCGCTGCCGAAGAATCATAAGGCCGGTATGGTGGTTTCATATCTGGGTTAGAGGAACCAACCGGACCTGAATAATCAGTGAGAGGTGGCATTTGTACGCCCGGATATATTTTTTGTTCGACGTGCATAAACGGTTTTTGATCATGGTGCACAGCTAGAAACTTATCTTGCGTATAAGCAAACTTTTGTTCGGGGTGAAACATTTTTGCTTCTGATGCATATGGTTTTTGTTCAGTGAACATTTTTTGTTCTTTGAAAAGTGATACATCTCCGTTTAGCTGAGGATTACTATACATCTTTTGCGTCTCCCATGGCATCATTGGAACTGTTCTGGTGTTGACTTCTCTAGATTGTGGCGGAGTGTCTTCAAAAGGTGTAGGTGTTGGTTCGCCCTCATTTCCTTGGTATACTACCTTTTGAGAATCTAAATCTAAGATGTCTGATGATTCCTCATGCTCTTCTTTCACCTTTGGATGTTCATTTTGGTAACCCGAATTATTATATTGCTTACCAGGGTACTGTTGAAAAGGCATCGATGCTGACGTGGGTGCTGAACTGGTGCCTGCGTGAGCTGAGTTGCAATGCTCGTTTAGCTGGACGGCTGAGTCACATACGAACCCACATTTATCGCATTGGTTGGGCGAAGGCGATGGCGTCGGCTGGTTCAACGGTTGTCCGTACAATGGACTCGACGATGTCACTTGCGACACTCGTTCTTGCATGTTATATGGATGAAACCGGTTCGATTTGTGGTATTCCTGATTATACTGAGTCTGCTCCCAGTTTATTTGTTCAGAATGTTGTTGATTTTGTGAGAAGCCAGAGTAATTGTTACCAAATTGAGCTCCAGGTGAGAAGTTGGTCTGATCCGGATTTTGATAAGGTGATGGTGCACTGTGGTAGCTTTGCGGGGTAGCCGGATGAGGGAACTGCGCTGACGTCTCGGGTGTCGCCCGCTGCTGGAACTCGGGACTCGGTTTCGTAATCATGTTATCACTGGAATCAGCTGGCGCTGACACTGTAGTCTCGGTTTTCACTTTTGCCCCGTTATTGTTATCGGTATCATTTTGTAAGTTTTGCGTACCCCACTTCACGTATAAATTCTCTTTATGATATTGTAAATGTACTTCCAATGATTCAACAGTGTCCAAGTAGAGATCGCAAACCTTACAATGATAGTCCCTCGATGGTAAGGTCGACGAAACAGTGTTACTGTTAGCCATTTAAATCATTAATCCAAAGGAGAACACCGCCTCCGCCAACGAAAAAAAAATAATAAAAAAACAGCACTCCTAATATCGACGTACATGTAGTCCGAGCTTAATCAGGCGCTACAGGTAAAGTCATGGTCGCGGTTACGCGTCTCCGTTCTCCACTCAGTTACGTACGACTGCAATGTTTCGGAAGAAAGTTTTTGGCGGCATTACGGCGCGCGGGCGTGCGGCGTAGCCACGTGCGCGCCAGTAAACACTGCACTCGCGGAACAGTCCCGCTCGTAGGTATGTCTCGCCGTCTCAGTTCTATCAACAACACTAACTTGTCCGCTCAAACTCTCGCAACTGAACGGCTCACTCGTTGAAAAGTTTGTAAACTTATTGTCACTCGGAAAAGTCTAAGTAATAATTATGTCTTTAGTCAACTAAAATCACAGAAGCGGTAGTGGTTTAAGAACTTGGCACTTGTTTGTAAACCCGGTACGCGATGCGTGGTAGTTTGTAGTGTGGTAGGTGCGGCGCGAAGGTGTCGCGGGTCCACCGGGTACGGACGCTGCGAACGTTTACTAGCAACTGACAGCCTTCCCGAAGTCGCCTTCGGGGGCATGACTTCAATAACAATTCGCAACGTCGTCCCCCACCGTAGCGTGTGTGCGAGCGAGACCGTCGCGCGGTGATGAAGTTATCGCTCCTTCGTCCTTTTGTGTGTCCTTAGTGCGAGCGAGACGGACGGGTGGGGGGTGACCAAGGCGCGCGGGGGACGGGGCTGGTCCTACTCTTTCTCAAAATTGAAATGCCCGGTCGAAATGTCCGGTGAAGCTGCGTCCGAGTAGGACAGCGATAGCACCCACCCTTACAATGCGGGCGGACAGAGCCCTGCGACGAATTCTCTAAATTTTAAATCTCTTTTTATTTTGTTTTATAATTATCACACATAAGTACATAACAATATTGTTCTTATGTACATAACAATAACTATGTTGTGCATCAATAAACTCGGTGCATTTAGTACAAGAACTATCGAAAAATGTTCAACCTTCTTATCGACCAGCCGATCAGAAAAATAAAACAAATAGTTACATACCTATTAGCACGTTCACCGTTTAACATTAAGTACCTACTGAATCATAATAGAATAGACGACAAGCAAATGTCATTTCCTCATTCGAAGTCAATAACCGAAAAGATCTAAATAAATAATTGTGATAAAATGAACAAAAACTAACTTGTTCGAACTCCTGCTTTAGATAAATATTTAAAAGTTTGAATAGATTAGAGTCGTATTTTATTATAACAACGAGTACGGGTATTTATTCTAGTAGGTATAATCTGATTAAATCAGGCTTCATAAACGGTAACTAAAGTGTGTGACAAAAAGTTCTGCGAGAACTTATCGAATCAAAACATTATACTATACCTACTACTATAACTATATATACCTAGCTAAAAGTATGTTGCACACATTAAAGTAATAAAATGAGATCAAAAGTTTTATAAACAGCCAAGAAAGACGGGGCATGAACTTGTATTATCAGAATGGCCGAGCGGTGCGCAGGGCACTGAAAATTTTGCATCGTAGACGTGCGAAGGGTGAAACGCTGAGGCGTGGGGAGGCGGGCGAGGTTACTTAATTTTTTTAACACATCGCTGCACTACCCTTTATATAAGATCATCGTATGATATTCGTATTTTCGAAAAAAATATCAAAAGCAGGATAAGTTTGGCAGATTCTAGAAGCGAATTTCTGAAGCGTACTCGTCGGCCGGACACGATGGCCATGCAAACTATGAGGGGAGCCGACATCGATTTTCTCGGACTGTGCCGATAGCTTCCTCCACAGAAATAAAGAGGTTTCCTTATACCCGCACACCTTCCAATGCGATTTAACATGGACGTGTTTTTTATATTTTTTGACTAAAGATAAAGGATTCGTTTTGAACTGACCTGTAATAATTCCAATAATACGGCTAATTATATTTTGACCGACACAATCTGAAATTTAACGAACTGATGTTTTCATTTTTAGTTTTAAAATTCATAACAACACGTTTAATTCGTGCCTATATAGGTACATAATAAATTGTTAGAATATTTATTAATATAATATATTATAATATGTTGTAGTAAGACAAAAGTCATAATGCGAAATAAACAGGTAAGTGTTTTGATAAAGTTTACAAATTAATTTGAAACCTTAAAACGTTATGGCAAGTCTGTAGGTACATCAAACTATTCCCAATGCGGGTATTTACCTCTGCGTCATAACTTAAGAAGTGCCAAATATGTATGAAAGTTTACCAAACAAAAGGTATCAAAACCATTTTAACATCGTAACTTTACAGTAAGTATAATTAATAAATTAATAAATATTCTACGACATTCTACACAGTGCCCCATAAACCCAATGCAAGTATCGTTTAATTATTAACTTGTATTATGGGTTCTAGAATGCGGATAAACATCCTTATTTACTTTTTTTGTAAATATATATATACATATATATATATATATATATATATATTATATTATTATATGTAGATGCACCCAGACCAATATAAAAAATAGACACATTCATTTAACTATTTGCACTGAGTAGGAATCAAACCCACGCCCTCAAAGCTACGCCACAAAGGCCGTCAGAAGTAAACTACCTAAATATAATCATAACGTAACAATAATTAGCTAAAGTGAAATACGTCATTATTACGTAATTAGGACGGTACGCATGGGCACATTAAAGCGCTAGAAATTCTGTAATTTGTGCACAAAAATGTTTATGTAAAATATCGTTTCACTCTTTAAAGCTCGTGACATCCGTCATATGAATATAACTGACAAATTTATATGCAACAAAATCGTGTGAAAAAAGACCCAACTAAACGTTATAATGGATACCAAACGGAGCTACTAAACGGTTAATCCCTGAACTGTATCATTCATAACATTTTATGAGGGACGAAGGCAATAAACACTCTGGCTGACAAACAAAGTTGAGCTCCGACAACTTTTGCACGACCCGCGTACAGTGCGCGAGGTTGATTTAATTGAGCGTATTATTGATACGCCAACTGTATTTACAAACTGTACTACTCATAATAATTACTCTTTTTCTCGTTCGGAAATGTCCGTTGGTCATCGGGGGTGTATCTGAGCATCACGCCGCGCCGTTGCGTCGAGTGACAGGTTAGATTTTTAAGGTGTTAATTTTTTACTCGAAACTCTAATTCTCTAATTGTTTATCCAAAACTAAAGTAGCCTAAGTTACTCCTTGCTACATCAGCTATCTGTCAGTGAAAGTCACGTTAAGATCGATCTAGACATTAAAGTAAAAGCGGTTATTTTAATATTACAAACAGACACTACAATTTTATTTATTATAATAAATGTAAATATGTTTATAGGTAAATTTGATGCGTATTCAATTATTCCACTGGCGTCACTAATTTGAAGATTTTTGACAAATAAGCATAGTTAAATTTAACAAACCCGTATCACAAGCTAGGTGAACTATGCCTATTTTAGGTCTGTGTAGAATGTCCTGGAATTTTTAAACACAACCCAGCAAATCTCATCAGTTAGTCTGATTGATCACCCACATATTATGCGGTCGATGTTTCCATGGCATAATGAATGCAAATGAAACCGCTTTCGATATCTACACGTGAATTATTCACACGATGTTATCTAGATTTGTTCTCCAAACAATCATATTTATTACTAGCTGTTGCCCGTGGCTCCGCCCGCGTGGTCGTTGTTTTCGTTTTTTTTTAATTTATCGCCGGTTCTAATCAGCGGATTGCGAATTGCGATCAAATATGCGTAAGATTTTGAGTCTAACCAAGACCTTTCTAATGAAAAAAACCGCATCAAAACCCGTTCATTACTTTTGACGTCCATTGCTATCGCGATGGACGTAAAAAATACCAAACGGATTTTGATGTGGTTTTTTTTATTAGAAAGGTCTTGGTTAAACTAAAAATTTACCGTATGTTTGGTTGTAATTGGTTAAGTAGAACCGGAGATATGACCAAAAACGACCTAAAAACGAAGCGAGGGCGAAGCCACGGGTATCAGCTTGTATAAAAAGTAGCCTATATGTTGCCAGAACTATGAACTATAATCGTACCAAGTTTGATCAAAATCCCTCCAGTAGACAAACACAGACACAAAGACAAAAATTATATTAATATAATATTAAAATTAATGAGAAAAATCTTTAGAAAAAAGTTTTTAGTCTTCGCTCTTGTATCTGCCGTTGCGGTGAGGGAATTCGGTTAATTATATTTCCAACTCCTAAAATTTACTTATACCGGTAGGTTTAAAGTGTTTAAACGAAGCTTACAACTGTTTACTAACCGATAAATTCTAAATTCTAGAAAGTGGGACCCACCGCAAATATACTCACATACAGTACTGAAGAACAAAAGGCTAAAACAAAAAATTCTGGAAACATTTTAACATAAAGGCTTAACGAGTTCGCTAAGCTTAACGTGAATGAACACTTTAAAGATAACAATAGCGACGATAGAAAAACTTATTACTAAAGAATTATAACATAATGGTGTTATAAAAAATGTTATCTTTTAGAAGAAAGCAATAAATATTTCTCGGTAAATCCAAAAGTCGAGTGAACAAAAGTATCGTTATCTACAAAAGTTTTAGTTCTCAACTGTTGGACGTGTGTTACCTTGACTTTTGTTTGATTAATTTGTTTTTATGATACGTCTATCGGTCGGCTATCTCTTTTGATGTGTTATTTCTTATTCTATGAATTTCTGGTTTTATAAATACATATACCTATTACATATGATAAATAAAGTTGATTACAGCCTGCTTATGAAGGTAAACCGCGTCTTGAATTTCAATCTTCACACACCAAACTGAAATTTACTAAACAAAAGTGCAGTTCTAATTAAATGCACCTACAGTTTAGTGTCAATAGTAAGTAAGACAAAGAGTAATGAGTAATTTTGAACGTCAAGGCGACCTTGCAACTAAGGTCGCCTTGACGTTCAAAATTATGTGAAATTTGAGAAAAAAACCGAAATTGTAAGGTGGTTGCCGCGTGAGTGCCATGGCGTATGCCTAATATGGCAGCCGCCTCCGTCTGCTTCTAGTTTATTCCAGCTCCCTTCTTTCAAGTCGTTAATCCACCTGCTTAGAAGACGTCCTGCCTTTATATTATCCACTATTTAATTAATACCTATAATTATCGTTTGATTATTCGGTCACAGTATATGAGGCCACACGCAAGCCGGCCTGCTGATTGACAGACGAGGCTATAGCGCAAACTTCTCTCTCGAGGTTGGTGTATTTGACAGTAGTTGCTCCAGTAAAAACTAAAATGAACCATTCATAGACAGTAGGAGAGTGGAGTGGACCTTTTTTTTTCCGTGCGGTCCAATGTGCAGGCTCTGCACATCCCGCTTAACACAGTAATGTGCCTGTCAAGGACATTTAGCTGATCTCTTGTCTTTGCCTGCGTGTGTCGTTTCTTTTAACAATGAGTAGTTGTCCATTCACTACTCTCACTGGGTTCTAGAGAATCGATTTTATGAGATTCGAAACTATATTCGAAGGTTGTATCGGTAAGTTAATTAATTCAACAATTAATCAAGTGTTACGTACAGCACGAATACCTACCAAGTTCAAGTTTAGAAGAATTTTAGATGATTATAATCGATTTTAAAGTGCATCTAAACTTGGCATTGGATTGGATTTCAACCCTTTTTAGGCAAACGATTAGCCGATAGGAACTTGTCTCCCTTTTTACCAGGTATGTTTTTGGTGGGATCTATACTTCCAGAACCTGCTAATTTCGCAGCTAGAGCATTAACATGAGTAGTTAATTTCTTTTGGTAGTTTTGGCTACGGACAGCGATTTTATGCTTAAAACTGCGGAGCCCCAGATATATATCTCTTGGAAATGCATTTTGGAATGTTGAACATGGATGCAGCTGATAGAATATTGCTATAAAATTGCTTAGTATGTATATATCTATAATCAATAATCTTGAGTTATAGCTCCTATACCAAGAATTCGTGCTATAGGCAAAGTCAAATGTGTTCACGAGTCGCCTGTTGCCTCGAGCAGTATTCGGCCCACAAAGGACGAATGTGAATTAAAATAATATACATTTAACAAAAGGTTAATTTATAACATTTTAATCGAGTATTCGTAAGTGAGCTAACCTCTCAATATTGTAAATAATAAAAGCTTGTTTTTAAAAAGGTTTTTTTAAACAGCAGCTCGTATATCAACAAATCTGGCAAACTAGCGGGCACTCGAAACCGGCGGGCTTACATGAAAGGTTTAATGACAGTAGAGGAAGCGCGTGAAGTACCTATGTAAGGACAGAGGCAGATGGTGGTTTGTTGTTTCTGCCTACCCCGGAGAGGAAAAGAGTGAGCATAATGTATTATGTATGTATGTAAATATTGTAAGTCTGACATAAGGACGAAAATATATTACTTTAATACCATCGATGATAATGAAGACGGAATGTGAATAGTAGAACTAAAGGCTTGCACTTAATCCTTTGGATTAGGGATTATTAGGTCTCCTTTAACGAGTCGCAACATTCCCTTACCTTACAATTGGTGCATGCATATCTTTTAGAACAAGTTTTAACACTTCAATAATATTTAAGAACTAATTTATGCAATGCAAAAGTGTGTGCTTCAGTTATTAGTTCTTGGGCGGGTGTAATTGCCTTACCTTTATATTGAACCTATTAAAAACCAAAAAGAAAATAATGTAAAACGCTACAAAGTAGAGAAATTCTCACGAATCACGGCAAAATGCTCAAACGTGTCTTATTAAATAATTAAAAGTCTTTAGTGCTACAAAGAAAGAAGATGCTATTCTGTTTAGTTTGAGCGGATCGTGTGCACCGCCAGAGGATGACAACAAAAACCTACATATTTTGAAAACGTGGTACATAAAATGACGTCACAACTCCTTATTAAACCATGCTTAGTTTGGGTCTAGAGAGCGCTGTGTAGAATGTCGTACTTAGATTATTTATTAATTTATTTTATTTATCTCTTTTATCGGTAGTTTGCCTATTTGTGTCTATTGTCCCCCGTTTTCCTAAGGAGCGAAGTGGATCTATTATTATTATACTTTATCTTATTGTTTATTTGAACACGCTAACCTCAGGAACTACTGTTTTACATTGACGTTTGATTGAAAACCAATTCATTTGCGTATCAAATTTGTTCTGTCTTCAACATTCGGTATATTTCTAAAGGAATTAGGATTGATGCACTACCCAGCGAAGTGAAGGCCATCGCATAAAAACTAATACGAAACATGTGCACCGTATACATATGTGTGTAGAATTAATTATTGCTCTTAGTCACTTCACCGATTCGACTTTAGTTAAGGTCACATTCGGGCGGTTCTACGAACGCTCCCGTTTTAGCCAGCCAGACATGTTATTATATTGCGATTACTATTTAAACTTCATTTTAATGTCTGTGCCGTGAACGTATAAAACCTATGGACGGTAGGCATTACAGATACAGGCACGTTACTTGGCCAGGTTTGGGTAAGTACGCGCATCGAGCACTTTGAGCCAATCAAATGATTCAAAGTACGAACGAACGGAACGTTGATTCACTACAAGACGACTCTCGGAGACATTTGATTGGTCCGTCAAGTGACGTCAAGTGGCGGACCAATCATATGTCCGCGACGGCGCAACCGCGTCTCCCGCGACCTAAAAATCGACCTATGCGCATATGACGCGTCGGGCCAATTTACGTGCCGGTATCTGTAAAAGCCGGGTACTCACTAGCAAGCCGTAACTGTAACCGTTGCATGTACTGTAACCAAAAAACATGGAAACGTGGTTTGCAAACCAGCTGCGAGCGGTACGCGTGCGGCTTGCAGTGAGCCGATGTTCACAACGTACTAATTTCTGAACCCGTAACGTTTCACGTAACTGTAACCGTTACTGTTACCAAAAACATAGTATGTACGTGGTTCGCGAGCCTCCGATGAACGCTACACGAGCGACTCGCAGCGAGCCGATGGTTGTCGGTTTTTGCTGCGGATCAAAGGGCGCTCGCAGTGCGCTCATCGATAGACACACTAGAATCTCGTTATTGTATCTGTTTGGTTACAGTTACAGTTCGCAACATGAGTACGCTCTGCGAAAGCGTTCCGGCGACGTCGTGAGCCGTAATTGTAAAACGCAACACTAGAACTTCGTTACTGTAACACGCATGTTACGGTTACGGCTCGCTCGTGAGTACCCGGCTAAAGAATACATGGACCAGAGTCGGCCCACTTGTTAAACGTACGTGAGTGAGGAACAGTGTGATAAGGGAACGTTCGGTTATGCTATGATTGAAGATTTAGTGACCAAGATAGCGAAAGGGATGCTTAGATGGTTCGGACATGTAGAGAGGATGGATGAAAGAAGGTTGCCGAAACAGATTATATAAGACGAGGGTGAATGGGCAACCCAGTAAAGGCCAACCTAGGCGTACATATTATTCTAATCAGTTCCAAGACGTTTTGGAGAAACGCCAGGTCAAGAGTACCTGCAACAGGAAGCAGGAACAGCAAGTGGAAACATGATATCTCTGCCTACCCCAATAGGAAAAGGGAGTGATTTGTATGTATGTATGTACAAGTCAGCACGCACGCACGCATACAGTTGGCCACTATGCAGCAAACGTCATTAAATTTAGTATTGTGTAGTGAAATGGTATGTAAACTGTATAGTGACAGCAAGAAAAAATAATCCAGAAATCACATTTCAATCTTTGTGTAATACATTACAATCAAAATTCACTCACACAGGTAAGGCACCGCCATTTTTGTGACACAGTCATGTCTTCAGCGCAATCTGTCCATATGGTTTATACGTTCATTATCTGTGCAGTTGAAACTGACCCGTTAGTGGTGAAGTTTTGATATCACGATATTAAGCCAAGGTCCATTTTATATTATATGCTTATGCTTATGTCTATTAAACTCTGTGGCGTTGCAGTGGAGGGTTATGCAGCTACACCGGTGGTAGCGGATTCGATTCCCTTTCAGTGCAAATATTAGTATGCATGAATATGATTTCTATACTATTATGAAATTGTAAATTAGCTACGCTTGTATAGAGGTATTATTGTGTTCAGAATCGTATATTCTGAACACAATAATATTCTTTTTTGGAGTTATTGTCTGTTCATCTGTTTATTCGCGATGGACGCAGAAACTACTTAACGGATTTTGATACGCTTTTTAGGGTTCCGTAGCCAAACGGCAAAAAACGGAACCCTTATAGATTCGTCATGTCTGTCTGTCTGTCTGTCCGTCTGGCCGTCCGTATGTCACAGCCACTTTTCTCCGAAACCATAAGGTCTATGCTGTTGAAACTTGGTAAGTAGATGTATTCTGTGAACTGCATTAAGAATTTCATACAAAAATAGAAAAAAAGCATAAAATTTTGGGGGTCCCCATACTAAGAACTGAAACTTTTTTTTTATTTTTTCATCAAACCCATACGTGTGGGGTATCTGTAGATAGGTCTTCAAAAATGCTATTGAGGTTTCTAACATCATTTTTTTCTAAACAGAACAGCTTGTGCGAGAGACACTTCCAAATTAGAAAAATGTGTTCCCCCCCCCCTCTAACTTCTAAAATAAGAGAATGATAAATCTAAAAAAATATATATAATGTACATTGCCATGCAAACTACCACCGAAAATTGGTTTGAACCAGATCTACTAAGTAGTTTTTTTAATACGTCATAAACCGCAATAAATTGACAATATTTTTGGTTTAAATATTTCTTGTGCCTATATGGGCTCGTATATAGTTACTTGCTGCTACGGAACCCTTCATGGGTGAGTCCGACTCGCACTTGGCCGGTTTTTTATATACCTGATGATACCGGATGTTTGATTGCAATTGGTTGAGAAGAACCAAAAAAGAGCCCTAAAGACGCGATAACCAACATTGGGTGGAGCCGCGGGTATCAGCTAGTATTCTTAATATACGTATAAAAAAATTATGTAAATATATACGTGATGTAGGTACTCATGTTCTAGTAGGGTGGCATTTTGCGGGCTCAACTGCCATCTGATCCCTCAACCCTCGAGAGGAGAGCCTACACTAAAGCCTCGGCCGTTAATCAATAGGTGTACCGGCTAACAGGGCCTCGATCATATCGAGGTTATCGACGATAGTCGCTCCCGTAATCCACATACTCATGCAGAGTAATATTTGCACTAAGCAGGAATTCAAACTGTGACCTCTGACAATCACGACGCCACATAAGTGAAGTTAATACCTGCGTGTTGTTAAGGATACAAAATTTATAGTCAGTAGCCGAGGAGACCCATAGTGCTTCTACAACAGAATAATAATTGCCAGTATAGCGATATATATAATTTTATGAAGTCATTTGTAAGTGAAGTGAAGTAGTTAACTACGCGTGCAGTAGTACATTAATAAGATCCAGGACCGGATCCAAAGAACTCATGCGTGACGGTGTACCGGGTTCAGTTTGTCGGATTGCAATCTCAAATTATAGGTTATAATTATACTCAGAGACCATAATTCGAGTTAGGTGCGATTCACACAGGGTGCGTGGGCTGGAACCTCCACGCGGTGCACCCGGACAACGGAGACGGCAGCGCCTCCCACACACAGGAGAGACGCTGCCGCCTGCAGATAAATTACGACCGAGGTGGGAGTGGTCCCGTATAGAGGCCATCTCGAAGCCGGAGATATTCCACTTTGTTCACCTAGGTGATATCACCCGGGTGAACAAAGTAGATTTTTTAGTGTCCTCATATCACCTGAACTGAATCACCCGGCAGAAATGCCTCTTGAGTCCTTCCACCTTACTCCCAAGACGGCCGGCGTGCTGTTTAGTCGATACAACCACCCCCGATGGCGTTCGGGGATGGTATCCATGGGGACTTTCACACGCATAAAAGGTACGATTCACATCGCCCGGCTCGCATTGGGCTAAGCCAGATGGATTTTCAAATATGGAAAAGGAAATTGGTCAATGGATCCGGATGGACGCTGCGATAGATAGCCGGCTTCATAGGCCCGCTTGTGGAACTTACGGTTGAAAGAAGAAAGAAACACGACCGTAACTAGAAATTGTCAGCGTTACGCACACAGTATCTACCTGTCAAATCAAATGAGGTGCTAGTCAATAATATTAGACAATCGGAATAATCTCATTATCCCTTCCTTGATATAAACTATGGGACCCAGTAACCTGCCCCATAGTTTTGACTTTCACGGGACCAACTGCTGTTAATCTTCCAAGCTCAAAAGGAAAATCTACACCATATTACATTATCCTGCCATCAATCAGCAGGTGAACTAGCGCATAGTTGGTATGGCGACCTAGTTGGTAAACTTAATCAAAATGTTAAACTTACTAGTTGTTACCCGTGGCTTCGCCCGCGTGGAATCTGCTTCCTTTCCCACTCGCCATGAGAACAGAGGATAAAAAGTAGCATTATTATAAACAAAGCTACTTATTGTCCATGGAATAGGCTTTATAGGATATAATCCAAGCTATAATCTATCCCTTCACAAACTTTCACATTTATGATAGGATGAAATACAAAAACTACCTACCTACCTACTTATTAAGTCTGAACTAATAATATAACATAATGTAATAAAAATAATAAAATGGTTAACCCGTGCTTCAAAAGAAATTACCAATTTAGCAATCATACCTACCTTATGCCTATTCATTTCCTTGAATGTTTTATGTCATTGAAAAAACCACCTTACAAAAATTTACTACAGCATACTAGCTTTATTGCATACGTTTTCCTAGTTTTTAATAAAATGCGAGTGAAAAAACTTTAATGTTAACCCACAAACATTTTTAACTAAACGGATAGTTTAAATTTTGAAATTCTACAGCAGCTACAGAATATCAAAAAAACTACAAAGCTAGTGAAGCATTCAAATTGCGCGACGTTGTCAAATTTACACCAGTGCACCAAAATGCATCTAGCAACATCGCATTCATCCCCATGAAAGAAAAAAATGCACCCACACACAAGCATTTGCAACAGGTGTAAAATGCACGTTGCACCCACACATAGACAATTTCGAACAATTCTCACGCAGGCTTTCCGAGAAATGCTACGCACACACTGGCAGATAGTTAAGAAAAAAATCTAACGCTCACTCACACAACAAGGAAGGAAGAAACACCTAGAAAACAATAAAGCGTCGGTACACTTTGTTTGGATTTCTCTTTGCAATTTTAAGAATAATATAGAATCGAGTTCCTTAAACTTGTGTTAAAATTTTTTGCTTTGGCAAATGCAAGTGTATTTTAGTCAAATATACTTTTAAATGAAATGAATCATGTCTATTAGATTAATCTAAATTAACAATTTCAAATATTAAACTATATTTTATCAAATTATGTATAGGTACTAGGTACATATACTTTTTAAGTTATAAATCTTTTAAATATGAATTTAAAAGAATTAACTATATTTAACTTAACAATTTTATATCAAGTTTTGCTTCCACGATGTGAAATTAGATTGAATATAAAAAACAGAGATTTGGTTAGCGATGCTTAGAGGGGATGATAGGGGTGCATAGGAATGCAGTGAGTATTATAAAAAACGATAAATACAGTTAGACGCGGGGGTGGCTTTGGATGTAACCGGTTCCGAGCGCAAGCACAACCACTGTTATTTGATATTGAACTTATTCTGGAGAATAATATTCTAATTTCAACCTGACTTAAACGAGAAATTATAGTTACCTTCTTATAGTTATCTTCTTTTGGTTTTGTTAATAGGTATATCAAAAAATAAGTTTTGGCATCGTTCGAATATATTTGTATCTATCTATCTTTCGAACGAATTTCAGAATGAAATCGTTTCTATGTTTTTTTTAATATTTAAGAGCCACTACTCTAAAGAAACGGTAGTCTAGGAACTTTAGTGATAGTGAAAGCACTAACCTGTAGCACCTGTAGCCTGTAGCCTGGTAATTATAATAATTTTACTGCAAAATCGATTTTATAGTTAAATTTACATTTTTCAATATTGTAGCATCCTTCTCAGTACAGTTTTTTCGTTTGGATCTAACAATAAATTAGTAATGAAGGTGTGTGTTGTATTATTATGTATCCATTGCTAATGTTTATACAAAATAACCGCAATCGAAATTAGAATACTTGTATACTTAGTCAAAAGCTCAGCGTTGCTATGAAGCGAAATTGCTTTTAGCACCCCGTTTTTGAATGGGCAGGGGATAGTCATTACGATGGGTTCAATATCTCACGTCACAGAGATGGACACTCTTTTAAACTATTGGTAACAAATTTACGAATAGTTGAACATGGAAACAAACTGGGTGTTTTTATTTCTAACTAGCTTCCGCCCGCGGCTTCGCCCGCGTGGAGGTCGGTATCGCCACCAAGTCTATTTTATAAAACAAATTGCCACTCCACTCACTACTCCACTCTCCACTCTCCACTCTAACTCTTCACTCCACTGGTCTCCACTCATCTAACCAAAACCTTTCTAATAAAAAAACCCCCATCAAAAACCAATAATCGCAATGCACGTAAAAAACTACTTAACGTATTTTGATGAGGTATTTTTATTAGAAAGGTCTTGCTTAGACTTCAAATTTACCCTATGTTTGGTTGTAATTGGCTAAGTAGAACTGGAGACATGACCAAAAAATTATGACCTAGCTTAAAACGACGCACGGGCGGAGTCGCGGGTATCAGCTTGTATAAAAAATAGCCTTTTTTCCGTGCGGAAATCCTTATGGATACCTACCTACGGCCAGCGGGGCAGGTTATGTTGGACTCTTACTGACTAAAACCGCACGCCGTCTAGGGCCTTCTGACGCCAGGATGTAAGGCGGCCAACGCTCTGGCGCAGCTATTACCCAAAATGAGGGGGCCGGATGACTCCTGCAGGAGGCTCTACGCGGGGATCATGCGGTCCATGGCCCTGTACGGGTACCCGATCTGGGCGGAGGCCCTGAATAGCCGTAACAGGTGTACACTGGGAGCGCCGTAGCGCGTTATGCCTATACTGGTGGCGAAAGGAGGCGCGGGAGCGGGGACTGGACCCGGAGCCTCGAGTAATCGAGGCCGTACACGCCCAGCTCCGCAGGGATACCATGGTGAGGTGGCAGGACCGACTTGGGCAAACGCGAGCCTATCGACTATAAAAAAAAACCAAGCGCGGGGCACGCCATTATAGCGGCGGTAAGACCCATAATGGACTGGCTGGAGAGGCCTCATGGGGGCCTCTCGTGCCGGCTGATGCAGGTGATCTCTGGTAAGGGGTGCTTCGGGAGTCACTTGTGTCTGATTCGGAAGGAAGCGACGCCCGAGTGCCATCACTGCGATGCGGGCGACGACTCAGGATTGCACACGCTGGCCGAGTGTCCGGCGTGGAAGGTGCCGAAACAGGCCCTCCTGGCAGCCCTCGGGGTGGGAGTCCTCACACTGCGTTCGGGAGAGGTCACAGAGCTCTCCCGGACGGCGGCGACGAAGGCGTCGGAGGTCTAACGACCTCTGTCGGAGCCGCCTGTCACCCTAGCAGAAGCAGGCCGAAGCGGCGGCGCGTGAAAGCGCACCCATACTATTCCGGGCGCATGACGGGAAAACCGTGGTTGCCAAACCCGAGGGGGCCATCTCAAATCCGGAGATGGCCCGGGTCAAGTCAGGGTGCGAGGGAAATGCTCTATGGGCCATCTTACACCCTGGCGTCAGAAGACCCTAGACGGCGTGCGGTTTTAGTCGGTAAGAGTTCGACATAACCTGCCCCGCTGGCCACGGGGTGGGTATCCATGAGGATTTCTGCACGGAAAAAAGGGTGTAAGGGGGCCTATAGAGCATTTCCGTCGCACCCCGGCTTTGTATAAAAAGTAGCCTAATATGTTGTCCTGTAAGCGATGGTAGCTGAATGGATAAGAACGCGGCCTCTACTCAGAGGTATCGAGTTCGAATCCGGCCGGACAGTACCAATGTGAATTTCACTTTGTGGAATTTATATATGCTAATCAAATGATTTACCATCTGCTGACGGTGAAAGAAAAACATCTTAAGGAAACCCACATGTCCTAGAAGAAATTCTAAGGACATATTCGATCCACCAAACCCCATTAGGCCAGCGTGTGTGGATTAAGGTCTAAACCCTCTCAGCTCTGTCGTTATAGGAGAGGAGACCCGTGCCCAGCAGTAGGACATAAATGGGTTGATATTATTATGTTGTTCAGAAGTATGAACTATAATAAATCGTACCAAGTTTGATCAAAATCCCTCCAGTAGTTTTTTATCCATGCGTGCACAGATGGACAAATAGACAGAAAGACAAAAAAATTACTGATTGCATTTTTACCATTGGTATTGATCACCAATCATCCCCGAATAGTTATTTTGTAAATATTTCAATGTACAAAATTTACCTCTCTACAGTTTTATTGACGTAACCTACGACAAACTTATTATTTGCGGTTGGTGCAGTAATCGGGTCTACGGATTGAACCGCAAAATTAAGTTTGTTTTTTATTGTATAATTTATCGGTCAAGTTACTTATAGTGTGAAGCTAGCTTATAGCATGTTTAACATAATAACACCATTCAAATATGCGTGTTTAGATTACACGTTGTTACAGAATGCGTTGAAGATATAAACGTTCACTGCTCGTTCCCCGTAGGTGAGAGCGTGATAATAAGTAGCCTATGTGTTGACCCGACTTCCTAATAATATTCTTGCCAAATTTGAAGTAAATCCATGCAGTACTTTTTGAGTTTATCCCGGACATACATACAGACAAACAGACAAACAGACAAACAGACAAAAATTCTAAAAACTATATTTTTGGCTTCGGTATCGATTGTAGATCACACCCCAAGTATTCTTTAAAAAAAATATTCAATGTACAGTTTTGACTTCTCTACCATTTTATTATATGTATAGATAATATGTGATGTAAATACATGCAACTAAGTATTTTTATCTACACACTAACCCAAAGTTTAGCTTTGGGCCTGGAAAGATAGTGTAGTGAAATAATTTATTGTAAAATACTGCTACAGTCCGAATAATGTTATGGATTTTCAGTCAAATTTATTTTATTAACTAGCTGTTGGCCGCGGCTACGTCCGCGTGGAAATCGATTTTCGTGTTTTTTTACTATATCGCCGGTTCTAATCAGCCGATTGTGATCAAATATGCGTAAGATTTTGAGTCTAACCAAGACCTTTCTAATAAAAAAACCGTTCAGTACTTTTTACGTCCATCGCTATCGCGACAGACGTCAAAAATAGCGAACGGATTTTGATACGGTTTTTTATATTAAAAAGGTCTTGCTTAGACTAAAAATTTACCGTAATGTTTGGTTGTAATTGGTTAGGTAGAACCGGAGATATGACCAAAAACGACCCAAAAACGAAGCGCGGGCTAAGCCACGGGTATCAGCTTGTATAAAAGTAGCCTGTATGTTGCCCAGAACTATGAACTATAATCGTACCAAGTTTGATCAAAATCCCTTCAGTAGTTTTTGATCCCAGCGTGAACAAAAATTTGGTGCGGACAAACAGACACAGAGACACAGAGGCACAGAGGCGCAGAGGCACAGATAAACAGACAAACAGACAAACAGACCTCCGGAATACCTGTATTTCCGGAAAGCTACAACCTGGGAGTCTTCAAGTCTAGAGTGAATAGGTTTCTTCTAGGCAAGCGTGCTTCACCGTCGACCACATCATCATTTACCAACAGGTGAGGTCGTGGTCAAACGCGAGCCTATTACCAATAAAAAAAACAGACAAACAAACAAACAGACAAACAGACAAACAGACAAACGGACAAACAGACAAACAGACAAACAGACAAACAGACAAACAGACGGACAGACAAATAGACAGATAGAAAAACAGACAAAAATTCTAAAAAGCATTGTCTTAGCAGCTATTACATTTATAAAGTCCCCTAATATTTTTTTTCCATCTTCCATCTTCCATGTACAGACACCGATCAGTTACAGATTTGTTATTATTATTACGTTAGGTATATAAGTGGGCCAGTTGGACAAAATGGAACCATATATTAATTAAAAGTACGATATTGACATTCTGCTGTCAAAGAGTATTATAATAATATACTCGTACCTTGATAGCGATTGCAATACCTATATTTTTGCATTTTTGTATAATCATTGTTCTATTGGGACATTTATGTCATATTACGCGCATAATATTATATAGGTATGTTATTATGTATTTGATATTGATAGAATAAACGAATGACAATTTTGATTCGCACTATTACCCTTACTACTTGCACATAAAAAGAGATCAAAATTTTATTTTATTTCACATCTAAACTAAATAATCAGATTATGAAGTGTATGTTTTTTTATAGTAGGTACCTAACACTGAAATATATAACTTAATACGAAGCCAAGAAGGAGTGCCCTGCAGTTATGACGCGTGTTCCACAATATTAGACTGATGTAGCTACACCATAATTCGTAACCTGATTGGCTATTAACTTTTGAATTTTACGAGTTTGTTCAATGTTTATATTGAAAACCGATCACGGGACGGTTCTGTTTCAAGTGATTTGTCTGCGATAGTAGTCTTCATTCTAACTATTTAGGAAGCATTTACCTTTGCTTTTATATTCTATGAAATTTGCAATAAAATGAAAGATTGATATGAATTTCGAGATGCTGTGACTGAATTTAAAACCAAAGGTTATTGCGTAGATACCTAACCTTCGTTTTTAAATTCAGTATTGCAATATTGTGAATAATTACAAGGCTGAATTATAATCTGTTCCGGAAAAACAAATGCGACGTTTTGTTGGTTGTTGGGCATTATAAATATATGTTTTTGTAGGTAAAACTATCATACCTAGGTACAGATATAACAAACGGAAACAATAAAATAGAAAAAACGGATTTATACAGGAATGGTTAGACAACTATACGTTACGATAATGTAGTTTGCATAAAGTAACAATGGTAATTACTATAATGAGATGCATGATAATATGCAAAGATATGATTTTACGGTATTTTGATTTCTGACTCGCTAATTTAAAAAAAATTAACATAACTATAAGACAAAGCATTCTAATACTTTTCAAGAGAATATTAATGAGAGAGGATAAGGTTCCGGAGCGTTTTACTTTTAAATACGATATATATGTTAAATTTGAACAGATCGGCCCGTGGGTGGCTGGTCATCAATTTGGCGAGTAACGGGGGTTGAGGGGGTACGCGCGGGACAGGGGCGAGCTCAGCCTCGTCTAACCCCTTATTTTACATTTCACACTCCGGGAAAATCGTTAGAGAAATCTGCGTAACGTGCATGTCCGAGACATACACACACACACGCGGGCCTCGCGTGTGAGCAAGCGGTGAGCGCGTCCGAGCCACCCCCACCCACCCTTCTATTATATCGACGAAACTTCAAGAAATCCTCTTATACGCACATGTGTACCTAGTCACATATGTAAATTTCTTCTGATCAAATTAACAGTATGAAACGCATTACGAAATCGACTACATAGCCATTCCGTGGTTGGACTAAGATGAATTCACTACTACCTACTTAGAGATAAATTGGTCATTTTAAATTGATCGTGCTAGTTCTTTTTCTGTATCTACAATAAAAGTTTAGGTGATCATCTACATCCGCCTGGGTAGTAACTAAATAAGTAGGTACAGATGTAAATTCGAGTTAAATTTTAAAATAATTGTACAGTGTATGTATTTTAATTAAAAAGCGTTCCGGGAGATGATGCAGCGAGTGTGCGGAGAGTGAAGGCTGGCAAGGTGCGCGGGGGGTGAGGCACCGGAGCCCCAGAACAAGCGCCAAGGCGATCTATTGAAAGATGTCGCCGTGGGGCGGCGAGCGAGTGGTCACATACATTATTACCGTACAATGTCACTATGCAAATGTATTTGGGTAGGCTTTGTGTGAACGCACTTACGCATACGGGGCGGCGGGAGTCGCCTCCACGTAATCCTGGGCTCCCCGCGCCGATCCGCCGGCTCTCGCCAAAGATGGTTCTACGCATGTGAGTGTACACACGCGGCACTTTCTCTTGAAGCTCGCCACTGGCTTTTAAAGAGGGTGGCGGGGTGTGGGCTGCGGGGTGGCTAGCTGTTCCGAACGGGTGACCACGGGGAGGCGCCCAGTGTGTCGGATAGCCGCGCGGACTTACGTGCGCCACCTATCGGCTACGAAAAGCACTGCGTCGCAACGCACGCTATCCGCACGCGAGCCGCACGCATGCCGTTCCGCACCGCAATGCAACAGGTCCAGATAAGAGTTACTATACAGATAACACATTGTCCGTAGGTACCAACATTCGGGATCATACAAGTATAAAAACAATTTTGTTGGATAAGAACTTTTGAATTCGTTGAAAGAAAAGTCAGCATGTTATAGAACGTAATGCAATCGTAGCACGCGCTGTGACCACGTAGCCGTAGCACAATGACGTAGCGCACGGGGAGCGCGGGGCACGGGGACGTCGGCCTCGTTTAATTGAGTGTACTCAGCGCCCTCGCCAAATGATACTCCTCTGTTCCCGAAATACCTGTAATAGATGTTAATTAGAGCGCCGGCCCGCGCACGGTGCAAAGAAAAAATAATAATTTGAACAGGTCGTAATTAGAGATGTTTACATAACTGTAAAACAAATATTTTCTTAATTTTTAATATTTTTTCCTCTTTTCTCGGCGTAGGGTCGGGTTTAAGCATATTTATTTTCCTCGGGAGTTTCTCGAGGCTAAAGGAAACATCTGAAATTACATCTGAAAAATATTTCATGCGTTGATTTTGTTATTCAGCAGGCGTCACGGCGGCTTCTAACGGTTAGAAATGTATACTTAGCGCATAGGATATTGTGTGCAATAATTATGCAGTGTGGCAGGGTGACTTCACCGTGCATTTGCTCGACTCGATGATAAAATTGAGCTCGGCTGTGGCAGGGGCGGCCACGGCTCGTTTGAATCGAACGCACGTCCGGGCCCCGCCACCCTCAGGGTGTGTAGTGGACTTTTCGCTCGGCGTGATATATATTTTCCATTCCTCCCGAAGTAGGCTACTGCGGCTGTAGGTTCCGGCCCGCGGCGTCGGTCGCATTTACATGCGCTGCTCGGACGCCACCCTCGCCCCGCTTAGATGACTGCTTGCTCGCACATCAACATCTCGATTGAACTTAATTAAATTTTCCATCGTCTCGCATTAGATTTACCACCGCATATGAAGATCCTTGCATGATTGCAGAATAAGGGATTTGTCTACCTTTCCAAATGTTTACCGTACATGAGAGGCTATCTTACTGGATAAGGAGCATTTAAATCTTATAAACCAACATATTCACCTAAAAGTTACCAGTTGACACATAGTGTAGGAAAAGGCTACAGTTAGGCTTCTATTAATTATGTATAAAACCTACATGTCGCTGTGTTCAGACTCACTTATCTCCGACCTCTGACCAAACAATCGATTTCATTGTTTGCAAGATAAGTTAGTTTTGAAACCGGTTATTCTACACCCTATACATAGATGGATGTTTGTTATTCTTGGTCGCGAAAACGGATGAACACAACATATGAAAGAAATTCGACACAAAGACACTTAACAGGCTACAGGGAATATATTCTTGAAGGTAGCGCGAACGGAATTAGCATTTTACACGGGTGGAGTCGCGGGCAAAAGTAAATAAATGAAAAATGGTAGGTAATAAATAATTAACGTAACGGTGCCCATTTCAATTTATTACGTTTCCTTCTGATTATTGACGACATGGGAGCAGATATAATAATTACAAATGATTGTACCTTTATACATAATGAAAAGATTCAAAGGTACTGCCATCGGTCATTTTTATAAATTTCATGTGTAACCCTTTTCAGTCAGACAGGTAGCCATTTAAATTTCAACCTTAAGCCATAATAGTATTAAGGTTCTGCCAGCGTATCGTAAGCATGCCCGTTTGTCTTTTACGAGCACTTCTATCGGCCATCGTTTCAGCTCCAGTCTAGAAGTTGCGCGATTTTTACGGTAAAGTTTTTACTGAAAAATGTTCATCTCTGATCCGTTATGTGACTTATTTAAAACGTGTGAATGGTTTTTCGTTTCATAACAATTTTTAAGGAACAATGTTTGTGTCTTTTGGAGCCCGGAGTCTGCTATCCTGCTCCTCCCGATTTATTTCGTCGCCCAACTGCGAAAGGAGACTTTGTCTCTCAATCAGCCGGCCAGCAGTTGAGATTGGTTTTAACCCCTTGGTTGTAACAATGCATGTAGATAAGTAACTTTTTCGAATATCATTAAGTATCCTATACTACTATTAGTACAAACGAGAAGGTTTGTAAGAATGTTTGAATGTATGTCTGACGCTGACTATAGGTACGTCACAATATTTAGTCCTTATTACTTTTGCTCCTGTTATTATGTGTGTCGCACTTAAATGAAAGTATTTTAATTATTTTTTCTACTTGGTTTACGCCTATAGGTACTTTCATGGAGATAGGACCGACCCGTCTTCGAAAATTAGGACGTTGTATTACTTCGTCTAAAAATTCTCAAGTAATTTGATCATTTATTTTGCAGAAAACACGGCTACGTTGGTTCAAATTTCTTATATATTTTTCATAACCTGACATTAACCAGTTTTACTTACGTACATTTTTGATAGTAAATACCGCGGGATCACTTCGTTCTCAGGTACCTTTTTTGCACGCGATGCTTTCTTTACAGTACCCAAATCCGCTTACTCCTTCTCCTCCTTCGTTTGAATTGGCTTAAACGTCTTTTGCAGTAGCGACTGCCGTCTGACCTCCTCGAAAACGTAAGTTTTGGCCTCGAAGATACTGATACGGCTCGCCATACCACCATCCTTTGGTCTATCAATTCATTTAATACCTATACAGTACCTAATTCTTAAATGATTTACTTGCAAAATGTAAACAAGGAACTTAATTAGGTCATTCAAGCGTTTGTTAATGATATCTCATTGGGATGCGTTTATGCAGCCATTCATTATCGCTTCGACAACTCCACCTCGAAATCTAAATACCTCGACCAGACTCGAATTGTTATTATAATATTGTTATAGCTCGTATAGAAGCCTTTTAGGAGAAAATTATATAAAATCGGTTCTGTATAATGTATTTTGCTGTTCCCTTTATTTCTCCTTCAATTTGTTTCATAATTACCTAATTATCAATTCAGTCATTATGGAATTGTAAAATGAATAAAATATTAATTTAAAAATAGCTTTTTTTTAAACAAGCTTACTAGTAAGTGCATAAGATCTCCAGGCAAATCAAATGAGCCCAAATTGGATTGGTTATTCTTGTTTAGTTTAGGGGTCCCTATGGACACCTGCTGACTTCATCATCACGCCAGTTTCATAGTACTTACCTACCATATTATCTAAGCGCACAGCCGTGCGCAGGACAAGTTCCAGCAACAGGCCGTACACTGTTTACACGAACCGTTTCGACCCACTTTTGACCCCCCTGTAGCTCAGTGCCTATTGCAAGTACAGAGATAAAATTGTACTTACGTTATCATATATTAGTACTAAAGCAGTATGCCAAATTTCATAGATATAGCTTCTGTAGATCCTGAAATATGACCCTGTGAATATAGCTAATTTGGCACTGACTGAATGACTGGTAATCAAAACCTCTAGGCCTAGGCCATTTCCAACTGTCCTAGCGTTCAAATTTAGATGAAATTTAAATGATTATGATCGTTCTTAAAGTGCATTGGATTGGATTTCAATACTTTTTTAGGCCAACCTTCAGCCGATAGGAACTTGGCCTCCTTTTCCCTCTATCCACTAAAATCCTTTAACAGGTAGGTATGTTTTAGGTGGGATCGCATTATCTTTAAAGATATGTAAGTACTTATATCAATATGTTTAATAAATGTCGTAAAAATACTTATTTGTACTTATCTTTTAAACGTTACCCAAAACAAAATAAAAAAAACATCTTTTACCGCGCACGTTGTTAAAATGTTAATAATGCGAAAGGTCACCAGGGATGACGGCCAAGGCCGACCGGGGTCCCAGGGATTTCTTCACTAAGGTGCACCTTATTCCCCGGTAACGCAGGTAGACGTGGAGAACAGAATCACCTTGTGGCTTTAGTTGATACAACCACCTCACCGTTGCATTCGGTGTGGCAAAGTTCAATAAGTTTACCGCGCGTAAAAAGAGGGTATTATAATAAACGTTTCAGATAATGCCGATTTCATAATATGTACAGTAGGTACTACACGGCATCAGATTTGGCTCCTGCCTAAGTCGGTTTCCGGAAAGCTATAACCTGGAAGTTTTCAAGTCAAGAGTGAATAGGTTACTTCTAGGCAAGTCCACGATGCAGCACTCGTGGACCACATAATCCCTTACCATCAGGTGAGATAGTGGTCAAACGCGGGCCTATCGACTATAAAAAAGCTACGTATGGAATTACAGTGACAGTTCGGCTAAGATCGATTTACTTTGGTTATAACATAAGCTTGATATCTTCTAAAAGTAACTTAAACCGAAACTATATTTTATAAACAAAAGCGGTTTCAACTACTCTATGAAGTTATCATACTGTCAATGTCAGTCCTCCTCGTGTACGACAGAGATAACGTTCTGCAAAACCAAAGCAAACCGATTGTAGCCGGACTGTCACACTCGTTCCGAAATCATTGCGATATCATTAGTCGGGTACTGGGACTACGATTAAGACCCGATTTATTTCTAAAGTTAAATGGGAGGAACTCGATCTGTATATCCAATGCCTTATTTGTTTGGTGGACCGGCATTGCGTAACAACTGGGTTAGGTACTTTATCGACAGTGAAATGTAGAATTGAGTTCGAGACAATTCCTCTATTTACTACTAGCTTCCGCCCGCGGCTTCACCCGCGTGGAGGTCGGTATCGCCACCAAGTTTACTTACTAGTGTGAAGCTAGCTTATAGCAGGATTTAACATAATACCTAATAACATTCAAATATAAGTCGTTAAGGTGGGTCCACGCTAGGCGAGCCGAGCACGAGCGGAGCACGAGCCGAACACAATTCGTCTGGGGTGTGGACCGATTTACAAGCCTCGAACGAGCGCGCTGCGAACATTTCGTTCGTGCTCGGCTATGTTCCGACTTGTCGATTGTCGGTTTTTTGACGAACACAAAGGATTTCGAGGACAGTGATCGTTGTAGATTCGTTGTACGTCCACACTTGACACGCAAACGACGAAGCCGAGAACGGCTCCGCTCGTGCTCGGCTCGTCTAGCGTGGACCCACCTTTACATTACACGTTGTTACAGAAAGCGTTGAAGAAATAAAGATTCACTGCTCGTTCCCCGTAGGTGATAGCGTGATAATTATGTAGCCTATGTGTTGACCCGACTTCTTGATAATATTCGTGCCAAATTTAAAGTAAATCCATGCAGTACTTTTTGAGTTTATCCCGGACATACAGACAAACAGACAAAAATTCTAAAAATTATATTTTTAGCTTCGGTATCGATTGCACATCACACCCCAAGTATTCTTTTCAAAAAATATTCAATGTACAGTTTTGACTTTCATATCATTTTATTATTATGTATATTATTATGTACCTATAGATATTGGTGCCGATTCTATTCCGTATTTTACTCTGAAATGTGTTGTTTTAATTTTCCACATTTCATTTTATTTGACATTGGATTAAATTTGAACTATAAATCCTCATCGTCATCCCAAAGTTGAGTCCAAGTCTTATTCCAGGCGTTAACCTCGGAACTTACAACGGTTCATTTGTCGACTTTTGCTCCTGGTCTTCGCATGGTCTTTAGCATCGCGTCATTGAATTAAAAAATAAGTTTGTACTATAAGTACCTAAGTAGGTATTATAAATTTATATAAATAAAATTGTGTCCACGAAGAGCGCCTGCCAAATACTTATAAAGGTCCAAAAAAGTTAACAAAACATAGGTACGGAGTTACTTCCGCATGAGTTCTTCAATATGGATAAGATATTTTTTGCTACTTGAAGTCTAAGGTATCAGGCGATTATAAGACACGAAGAGGTGTTGCTTTATCCAGAACACGTTAGTTGGAGAAATAGATGTGTTTATGTGTGTGTGTGTGTGTACATGCACATTAAGGCAGTATTCCTCGGTAGGTACGTGATTCTGCGGACGAACTCCAATCAGCCTGTACCGATACACCCTGATTGTACTAGCCAGACAAACACGCACCGTGAAAATCAATTTATTAATGCACGGTATCCGTGGCTGACTGTCCGTGGTCATCTGCAAATCATATCATTCACCGTAGAAAGCTTTTATACGTCTGCCTTCCTAAGCAATAACTCGCTTAACTTTAAAAAATTACAGTCTGCGTAGGCACTAACTCAAGATATCGGTGAACTTATGAGTTTTTACTTTTAACAAGGTAAGTATAAAATGATAACAAACGAATAGACCGAGATAATGATCACATGGAATAAAGCGTGAATTATACAGAAACGATACGGCACGGATAAGGCGCGGACCACATTAAAATTCCTATAGCTGTCGCAACCAAGGCATGTTATGATCTCTTCGCCTGTACTATATAATTTATTTTACACTAGCTGTGCCCCGCGGTTTCGCCCGTGGCATAATTCGTCCCCGAGGCAGGATAAAAGTATTTGATGTCCGTCTCCTAGTTCTAAACTACCTCCCCACCAATTTTGAGCCAAATCGGTCCAGCCGTTCAAGCGTGATGCCGTGACCAAGGGAAATAAGGATTCATTTTTATATATAAAGATTACTCGTGCCTTTTTCCGTGCGGAAATCCTCATGGATACCCACCCAGCGGACATTACTCGTGCCTTATATTCATAACTGATATGAATAATGTTCATTTTCATCATAGTAGATAGGTACCAGGTCATCATAAGACACGAAGAGATAGCTTTATACAGGAAATATAGTTGGTGAAACGTTTGTGTGTAGTTTAGTCGTCTTTCCTAATAAATAAGTAGTTAACCTAACCTAAGAAAACATATACAGTCAGTCAAAAACAGACAAGATATCACATAGTATTTCCTTTTAACAGTAAATATTTTTCAGTACGTCTTATTCCGCTTATTTTAGGGTTAGGGTAAGGTCTGGAACCTTACCCTAACCCTAAAATGTACTCTATTTGACCCTTACAAACAACTGTCTCGAAATTATTCGGAAATAAATTTTACGATTTGACCTCAGCTTCAAGACATGACAGCGTAAAACGTAACACCGAAGTATTTGACCTTTCATCTAGATAATTCACTCGTTGGTACACTTACTTACATTCATCTGTTTTGACAAATTATTATTAAAGGGTTGACAGCGGTGTATCAGATACACATAACTTTTTAGCAATTTCTCGGTCAATAGGTACGAGCTTATTGCAAACAACCAAGTACTTTTTTCTTGATCTCAAGTCACAGGCAAAAACCTATATCGTCAGCTGTTTTTCAGTCCATATTTTTATCCAGAGACTATTCCTGACTTCGAGCTAAAGAAATTCGCTAAGTATAGAAATCAAAAGAAGAAAACTTTTTGTCTAACCTGGGTCCTTAAATACTACTATCGCAAGCACTATCAAGTTATTAGGTAGGTATGTGCGAAGAAACGAAAGTGCTGTTATTTATAAACTAAACTCAGAAAATAAACATTTCTTAGGATATATGAAACCGGTTTAAACCTCCATAAAAAACCTAGAGAGAAATAAGTAGGTAAATCTACGTAAGAGAAAATTCATCATTGAGCTTATCTGAGTTCTTACATTCTACTCGATAAAATTTTAAGTCTAATTGATAATGTGGTTTAAATTATAGGTATTACTGCCGCACTCAGAAAGGTTCCTTAAATTAGTCCTAAATGATACTTAACAAATTATCATTAAATCTGTTAATTGATGGAACATCCCAGAGTCATAATTTAAGGGTACATTAGTTAATCACAACTTTAAGTTTTGTAGAGCGGTGCAGTGACAAAATCACAGTATCGATAGGGCATCGATAAGGCGTCGGTGTAGCCACACCTAAAAAGCGTTAACAGTAAAAAGTAGAAAAATAATATTAAACATATTAAAAACTTTTATTTATAGTAATATAAATTACAATCCGTTCTTTTACTGTTAGTTTTTATATATAGATGAAATTAAATACCTATTTTCATATACTGATAATAAAACATCTGGACTCTTTTATTCTATGGCATCACTGACAACTGCCAATGTCAATATAGCCAACGTCAAATTATTGTGCATTGTTCAACAGACACAGAAATAAAGGAATTTTTAAATGATATTGTTAGTTGCGATGAAAAATTAATTCTGTTTAATAATCGCAAGATTCGCAAGCGCTCGGAAAGTTGGTTGGATCCTAGTTCAGCACCTAAACAATGCCCTAAACGAAAACTTACCCCTAGAAAAGTGATGGTGACTGTTTGGTGGTCTAGCGCCCGGTGTGATTCATTACAGCTTCTTACCAAACGGGGTGAGCATTACTGCAGATGTATACTGTGAAGAACTGAACACAATGATGGAGAAACTGGCACATCTGCAACTAGCATTCAATCGCTCGTCTCCGCTGCTCCTACACGACAATGTGCGACCTTATACTGCACAGCAGACGGTCTCCAAGTTGCAAGAACTGGGGTTAGAAGCTCACCGCATCAATAAACTGCCGCTGCGTTGGCAAAGATGCATTGATTGTATGGGCAATTACTACTTCGATTAATACAAATAAAAATACATGAAAATAAAATCGTTTAATTTTTTTCGTACATAACGGCAATTTCATAGGTAAAGACCTAATTGGGGCACGGCTAGCCACGAGGTGGGTATCCATGAGGATTTCCTCACGATAATTCTATTTTTTAGATGTAAAAATCAATCCTTAAAAGTTAAGTATGGGTTTTGTATCACTTAACTTTAAAGTGTCATTAAGGGTGTTAATGAATCCTTAACTGACTCTGAGTGGTAACTTTTTTCAAATTTTACTAAGGAACAACTTAAGTATCCGTTAAACGTCTCTGAGTGCGGCAGTTAAACATGTTTATATTCGTCGTTGAAATACAACTTGGTTAAATCCGGCTCGGAATATTCTAAGTCTGTATCGACTCAGAGTAAAACCATCTGAAATTATCCCAACTCGCCTCTGAACTATTTTCATAAAAAAACCAGTGTCATAATCCAACGATTAACTCGATTCTGTTTGGGAGCCACATTAAATAGTAAACCATGAACATAAACATTTCTACTACACAACTTCAAAGAAGTAAGTTCATGGAATTAAATACGGTAACTAACAATTACAGTTTTCGGGCACTTTGAGATAAGTTTACTTCAAGACATAAAATGAGTACCAACTTAATCTTCCCACGATCGTGGCGGCTAAAAAACAACCGAAACGTCGGGGAAGCATCATCATCATCACCATCTTAGCATTAATCCCGATCGCATCCGAGGTTCTCATCGAGGTCCGCTTTCCGACTTTTGCTCCTCCACTTTGCACGGTCGAAGCGTAGGTAAATAATAAAATGAATCGTGATAAAATCTTACCTAGGTAGGTAAGGTACTTACGATACAAATGTAATATTCGCGTAAAGCTACGACACGAGTTATATTTATAATACGCAATAAAATAATATAATTATGTACCTTTACCATTAAATAAGTTACCTATACAGAACTTATTTAATGATATCGTTATTAACGTTCAATGAAACTATTTAATGAAAGATTCAAATAATATAAATATGAAGTTTAATAAATATAGTTAGGTACCTACCTACCTAATTTATTTACTATATTTTTCATCTAGATTGTCTCGACAAATTTTTCCTACACAATACGTAAACATCGTACACTGAAAATTCAAATCAATATTCCAAACTAGGACGATTCTACGTCCAATAGATATAAGCAAATTTTGCAACGTCCCTTTCCCAACCTGTTCCGTTTCCTATGTCTGCATAATAGATAAACTTATATACGTATGTAAATAAGTACTCTACAGGCTATAGTATGGACCCGATATATAGTTTAAAGCTATAGTTATACATTGGCTTGACAATACTAGCCTCCCCCATACCAGGATATTTTACTTTCTCTGGACGAGGCCCCTTAGGCGCGTCCTGAACGCCACCCGCGCGGGTGGCCACCCCACTCCCCTTTGGCCACCCTTCGGACTCCCCCTCACGCATAGTACACACCATACAGAGAGCGAACTAACTCTGCTGCCAACCTCTATAAACTCGTTCATACGTGTTCTTGTATAGATAGGTACTTATTTAAATACGCAATTTGGAGCCCACCTATACTATAAATACGTACGTACAGACTTACAGAGCTTAAATCAATTTGGCGTGTAATTTTATTTGGTATAAGCTGATTTAATTTAAAAGGACGTCGGTTGTTGTTTTGAATTGTTTCATTTGGCTACTGTCAGTGCTAACATTAAGTAGGCACCCTTTAGTTTTCGCAACTTTCTCTACCTACCGAACACTTAACGGTCCATTCAAGTATTAATTTGTATGGTTTTCAAATGAATAGTACTAAGGACGTTGCCGTATATGTTAGATATATTTATATCACTCACTCTTCATTCTGTTCAAGGCTTCTGCCAGTTGTCTTTCTCTCTGCTGTAACAGTGGTGAATTCAGTTATACTCGTAACTATTAGAGTACTCTACTACAACTTAAGTCATTGAACCTAAACACCTAATTACTAATGAACTTCCTGCCAATTTCATTGTAGAGCTACCAAACCTGTTAGGAATAGTGTGCTTAATAGTGCTGCATTATGATCTGTAATACCTACTTACCAATGATTTAAGGGAAAAGGATAAGGAATTCATATGGTTTTGTCCACCAAGAAGGGGCCTTAGCCAGCCTCACAAGCAAACCGGTAAGAGTCTCTGGCGCTGGGAGGTCAAGCGGTACTCGCTCTCATAAAAGTGTAAGTAATCATATCATCATCTGATCTATATTACAAAATATTACACTAATTGTATCTTATGGGATCATACGTAATCTCTAAACCTGCTGACTCATACTGACCGGCAATACACGGCATAACATTTACCAAGCAAGTACCTAGATACGTGCAGTCAGTACCAACTGAGTGAATCTTATGAGCAGACTCTTTCTTTTAAACTCATGTGGAACTAGCCGAGCACTCAGAACCACATATTAGTTGTAGGTTAGGTAGGTACTATACCTACGAGTCGTCCTCTCCAAACTAAGCATAAACTAACTTACTCGTAGTTTTCGAGAGGACGGACGGTTGTAGCTGTCCTAGAGCAAGAATTTGTTCTAGGACTCTTAATTACCTACAAACTTTTGCCCTACGAATTTGAAATACCGATTTACTTTTTCGCATACACCTACATTGTAATGCCTCTTTTATTGCATGTGGACAACTGCTTATAAACATGCAATAAAACTTGACACACTTAAAATCTAATGGCGGATCCACACTTCGCTATTCGTTATTCGCCTTTATTCACGTGTATAAATCGAAGTGGGGAGGGCTTATTCGTGTAGATTTGCTTTAGTACGAATATTCGCCTACTCTTCTATGATAAATTGTAGAGAGTTTCAGAGTCACCTATAAGAATTTCCTCGAATACAGTATAGGCGAATAGCGAACAGCAAATAGCAAATAGCGAAGTGTGGTTCCGCCATAACCCTAATAAGTAGATATTGTAGGCACTTTTAATTAAAAAAATATTATTCAAAATTCGAGAATGAATTGTCTCACTTCATTTGTTTCATTGTGTTCGTACCTATTTGAAAGGACAAGGTATGCTCGTATGTACCTACATCTTCAGTAGGGACTGGCACCAGTAGGTACTGTTAAAACAGCTTAAAGGATTAAATTATATGGATAGGGTTTACTGTAAAAGAAAGCAGTGTGTTAACCAAAAGTACTAACCCAGTGGGCGGCCGGACATCCTAGCAGACAATACCTAAAGAATTAAATATTAGAAGGTTTGCATCAAGCAGGCAGCAAGCTATGATCTAAATGATAAAAACATTTTAATGAACTTAAAACAAATTGCAAAGTAACTAAGTATATATATAATATAGACTAGCTGTTGCCCGTAGCTCCGCCCGCGTGGACGTCGATTTTCGCGTTTTTTTACATCGCTGTCACGATGGACGTCAAAAATACCGAAAGGTCTTGCTTAGACTAAAAATTTACCATAATGTTTGGTTGTAATTGGTGAAGTAGAACCGGAGATATGACCAATAACGACCTAAAAATGAAGCGCGGGCGAAGCCACGGGTATCAGCTTGTATAAAAAGTAGCCTATTATGTTGCCCAGAACTATGAACTGACAAACAGAGAAACAGACAAACAGACAAACAGACAAACAGACAAACAGACAAACAGACAAACAGACAAACCGACAAACAGACAAAAATTCTAAAAATCATTGTTTTGGCATCTATTACATTCATAAAGTCCCCTATTTTTTTTTTCTCATATACCTTCTATGTACAGACACCGATCAGTTACAGATTTATTATATGTATAGAAGATGTCGCACCCGGTGTTGCACACATAGGTACATAGGCCACGGTGACCGCTTCCTACCAGGTGGATCGTGTGCTTGTATGTCACAATGCCACCTAAGTGGTATAAAAGAGTAGTACCTTGTACGTAGGTAAATAGAAGCCATCATCGTAAAACCAATAAATTATAGCTACCTACCTACCGATTTATTTTAATTTGTCAGGCTTTCTTCTCGTGGTTAGGAGATCAGAAATCAGTCGCTCCCATAAAAGCCGCATAAGCCAAGGAAAGGTATACGCAGATCCCCTTTTTATCATGTGAAAAGCCCCATGCGGATACCGCCCCCGTCGGCCATCGGAGATGGTTATGTCGGAATTGGACCGACTAAAACGGCACGCCGCCGTCTTGGGTCTCAATTACCGATGTGGACCCAATAGGCATATCCTATCCTTCGCAGCCCAGCTGACCCCAGGCTATCTACAGTTTTAAGATGGCCCCTCGACCGCCCTAGGAGGGGACAAGATGCCTCGCTGATAAGCAGACCTTGGGCTCTTAGGTGTATAGTGTTGGAATAATTTCCCCCGATGTACTGTGGCCCCATTAAAATGGCTAAAGTGTACTTTATACAACTCCCTTGGAGGATATTTTACAGTATATACCTACCTAAGCGTGACGTATGAAATTAAGTAAATTTTGTACGACGGTTACCTGCACATTATCAACCATCAATGGCTTCTATGTAGGTATATTAATTTACTAGAGCTAAAATTTTTTTGCACGACACAATAATTTTGATATCGCGGTGACCACCTCGCGGAGACGCTAATGTACTTCTAATAGGTGTCAATACCTATATCATTTATTAACTCGTTCCTAATAGTTTTAGCGTTCCTACATTTCGAATTCGAAACAGAATTTATTTCTATCTCATCCGGAAACTGTGACATCATTTTATTTTCAATTTGTCTAATATATGGAAGTCGTTGTCCTAAAGGAATTATTTATGAGCATCATCATCAGAATGGTAAATGTCATCAAATGTTACCAATTTTCATCATCATGTTGCTTGTTCGATGGCACGCGAGTAACTGCGGTTTGGTTGATTTCGGATCAGCGTCATCTAGCGGCACATTTTGTTACTTATATTTTAGTGCATTTATTTGCTATGCAATGGTGAAGTTCATTTATCCCTGAAATAGGGTCTAAATTTCACTAATGTTGCTCCATCTAGGTACTATGCAGCCCATTAGCGGAGGAAGATTCGAAACCTAAAACATAGTGTACGGGTATACCTAAGCAATGTTTTATCCAGAGACCAATGATGTCGCGCACATCGTGCCGGTTTATGTTCGACGCCTATGCGTCTATCTAGACTGCATGAAGTGGCGCAGGTGACGCCAAATGTATTTTATACTACCTAACGAGTATGATAGTACTCGTTAGCTTCTAAGGCGGCACAGGAGATGTCCTGTGCCGCCTTAGAAGCAAGTTATGTTGGTTACCTTATCCGCAGAATTACCTAGATGAAGAATCCGTTCACATACCCGAAGATGTCCCAGGGTTAGTCAAATCGAAACGGCTTGTTGATGTGGTCGGTGGGCGCCCGACTTAACCGCCACTTTTGGTCGGCGGGGGCATACGTGAGGATTTCCGCCGTGTGCTCTTGAAAGAGCTTGCCTAGAATAGGTTCATTCTAGGCAAGCGTGTCCATTGTGTACTTTCTTATGTCCCGTGGTTTCGATTATAAAAGAAAAACACTTAGTTCTTGTGTTTAGAAGAGTTCAGAAAACATAAAAAAAGAAGCAGATTGGTTTCTCTGTCGCACCGGCATTTTACAAACATACGTCCATCCATCTATCCTTTCGCATTTAAAATAGTAGTAAGATGAAAGAAAACCTCATTATAGGTATAAGGTTGAAATGAAACTTCATTTGAGAGGAGAAAGATTTAATAAATAGATATAATTTTAATCTAAAACAGAGTATCAGAACTAGAGGGCCAATTTTAAAGAAATTATGTTAGAAGTTACAATTTGACTACAGAGTACAACAAATTGCCAAGACATGTATTCGTTTACAAGCAACTTTGGAGCCAAATATTCATAATACGAGATGACATCATACTCAACATTTATGTTTAGTATAGTACAATTGTCGAAAGCAGGGTGCTATCAGTGAACCATAGTTAACGTGTTTAATTTTAAATGCTGATCCAAGTTTAAAAAAGCTGACGTGCCCGCCATTTGTGAGACACTTATCACCAAGAACGGATCCGATTTCAAGCGATAGTATATTATTGATATGTAGGTAATACACAACAATTAGATATTAAATACATATATTATTACACATAGGAGTAAACTCCGTGTCGCGATACCCATTATTGGGCACAACTAGGTACTACCGCTCTGGTATATTTTGGTCCTTGAAGATGTTCGAGAGCTACTCGTCTACCGTGTCTAGGTCAAAATTAGCGGCGGGCTTTAGACTCAATATGCAATACGGCTTTCGATTTGGTACGTTGGCATTCTCTCTATCGGATTAGCAGTTTTATATATTTGTAGAGTACCTTATTACAACCAAAGCTTCGGTTTTAACAGCCTACTCTAAGAAGATATCAAGCTGCGTTAATCCAAACCGATCTTAGCTGAATTTTAACTAGTTTTTTCCAACATGTCAAATCAAATACCCGGGTGCACATATCCTTATGCTCTCATATCTTAATCGAGCTTGAGACTCGTATCCGATGCAACGGTACATTACATACTAAATATCCTCAAGTTATAGGTATGTACTGATATTATTTAATCATGGATTTAATATCTAGGTACCACGTCCTCTTAGACTTACTTCAAAAAGAAGCCGAATTTGACTAGAATTTTGGGAACATTATAAGATGACGCACCCTAGTTCTAAAACTGCACAACTCGTAGCCTCTTTCCGACTGAAAATACGGATATATTTATGCAGTAAAAAGATTTATTAGTTCGTACATAAAATATCTTAGAATATGACGAATGAAATAGCAGTTATAAATGAAAGGTGCATTACCTTTCATTTGCCGTATCATTGATTGCAAATATACGTGTGGTCTTTTAATAGGAATCTAACATCATCTTAAAATAAATTTTATGTTTAAGTTAGGTAATTAGATACATCAATGAATTTATATAAGTGCTCGCGTTCATTAGCATTTATTGTATTTCGATTAAGGTTGAGATACCCGCCGCACTCTCGTGTCAATAGCACCCTGAATTAAAATACAAATTATTTCTAAGATATCATACATCTTCACATTTTAAATAATAATGTTATGCTAAAACACATTAGGTATTAGATGTTGGGATTTAAGAAACAGTGAAATATTTGCGTTCATAACTGTAATTTAATTATCACTATTATTCAGGCCGGATTCCACCAATGTTGATATTTACCATCGCATTTACTCACTTTGGTTTAAACCACCTTTCAAAAAGTAATTTGTTTATGTTTGTAACTCTAGTTCAGTGTAAGACTGAAGCTTGATTGCACCACACAAAATAAATCTTACAATTTGTGAAAATAATTATTATTTTGTCTGTAAAATATAAAAAGAAAAGTTATTAAATGATCGTCATTTAAATTAAACATACATTTATGTATTTATTTTGTGTAACAACATAATTATATTATTTAAGTACCTAGCTATATACACTGTTCTTTACATTTTTAAATGTAAGCGAACAGTCTTGGTAGGCACAACTCTCAAAAATTCACCTTTTAACAAAAGGTAGGTACCTACAAGATTATCTCTATGTGATGCATAAAATGTGGAGCTGTCTTTGTACTTTATGTATAGCTTTAAAATGTGGCAGTATTATAGCCAAATAGCTAATAAGATATAGAAAATGTATAAATTGTGCAGTCAATAGGCACAATGCTTCCGCATCTCACAACTAAACTATCGTTACAAACAGCATACCTACTCAACGATCCTTCAATAAGTATATGCACCATAGATTACAAGTGATAATATTACATAAACAGTGAATAACAGAAAGCAGTATTAGCTTATGTGAGAAGAAATAGCATTACCCTAATTGATAATAAGGACAACTATGTATGTTTATAATCCATAAAAACCGCCATTATGCGCCGCTAAAGTATATAGTTTGAAGCGTTCTAGATCGTAATGTAAAAAATTAGCACCCATTTAATGCTAGCTATAGTCTAAAGCGGTGCCAAAATTAAATATGCAGGTAAAACTGCAGGTAATCTTAACAGTCGTTTAATAGTACTGAAAGCCAACTACGCGTCGCAGTTTAGTCAACTAACTGCTTAATTTACTGGAAGACTATAAAATAATCGTCTGTGGCATCAAGAAAAGTCTAAGTAGATATAACAAATTATGCTGGATTTCACCAATGAAAATTCATTTAACTACAACTGAGTTTCACATTTTTCTCAACATCGAACAAAATGTGCCAACATAGTTTAAATTGAATTAGTTACCTACGTGCTTCGACCAAGTGAAAAGATTTTCTTTTTACTTGGTCGAAGCACTCGAAGCCTACATGAGTTTACCTATATTCATGGGTCATATTCAGGTTAAGATGCGGGGTAAATAACGTTTTGAACTGAATCCTATCTAATATTGGGTAATAACCTATCTAATGTGAGTGATTTGCAAACATTACGCTACAATGCCATATAACTAAGCTTAGATTCAATATTTATTACAACTAAACAAAATGAGTGTTCTTGGTGTTTATGGCAATAATCCTGGGAAGCACTCAATGCGACGTTGCCGCTCGGTGCAAGCGCAGCAAGCGCACAGCGCGCTGCCACACCGAGCGGCCACATTGCACACAATAGTTTTTTTACACTGGAAGTTGTAAATTCTATCTGCAAAGCTTACAGGTATTGTAAGCATTACAGACACATTTGCGCAGGTTTGTTGTACGGCGTTTATGTATAGCAAATCACTTCATAACACGTCGTTTACAATAACTTTAAAGTGAATTACGAATTGCACATTCAAAACTGGTAACGGGATCAATTGCACACGTGTAAAATATAATTATGTAGTCATGGATGTTACAAAACAAAATAATGTCAAGATTAGATGTCGAAACGAAGAAATATTACATTTACATTACCTAACTCTCATAAACGTCTATGTCGCTAAGTCTAAATACAAGTTTTTAAATAACGTCAATATTTTTAAACACTTAATAATCAAAGGCTTCGATTGGGTATTCACGTTTAGAATCTAAAAACATTTAAATAGGTACCGAAAATGACACAGATATAAAATCTGATCGAACACCTAATAAACCTGTAGGTACATAAAATTTAAAATTATTTATATTATATTAAAAATATTGATCTTCAATTACTCGTTAACTTGCCCAAAATTAGGTAAGTACCTACATAGTTGTATTACTTCGTACTCATTAGGTACTTGAGATATCTTCGTAACATAGCGATATGTAAAAATTACTGAGAACATCTGAAATGTACAATACAGCTATGCTGATCATTATGTATTATACACTATTAAAATGACACGTGAATTCATCAGTTCAATATTTAGTTCTCTTGGAGGAAAGGGATTATGAGGACTCCGGGCCCTGACCACTCTAACACCATGGATGTAACGTTGGTACACTTGATGTTATGACTGCCATGTTGACTTCATATTTGTAAAACTTGTAATTCAACTATCAACAATACACATAATAATTTGAAACATTAATTTAATACACGTATATATTAAAAGGTGTGTGAAGAGATATTACGTCTGTGTTGTACAACATAGAATAGTACATCAAGAATTATCCCATATATACCATACCATCAAAATTCTATAATAAATATTCATATAATAATGAAGTAAGTACGGTAGTTGTGCGAAAAAAAAAATTGTGCATTTGATTCAATAGGTACTCCGTTTAGTGAGATAGCTAACAAGCGAAATAAAAATATAGGTATATTAAAATTAAAATTGTATAATACATCAAAAATGATTCAACCACATTACAATTTTAAAAGATCATTAATAAAGAATTGAGAAATATGTAATAATATGTAAGCGTGTTAAAAATAGATTAGTAATTGTTAAAAAGCCTAGTTATAAAATCAATATAACGTCATAGTGATTGTGTTAATAAAAATGGCGATACATTGCTAAACATTAGTTGTAAAAAAACATACATTGTGTGATCTGAACTTATTATCATCAATATGCAGTCATTATAACAAGAAAAGACTATTTTATAACATTTATTATCTATTTGCTAATAAAAGACATTAAATATAATTCAATTTCATAAATTATATTATTAGTTCAATTATGTAATATAATCTAACTTTATCCTGCAAACTGTGAATATAGTGATTTACTTAGTTATATTTAATCATATTGGGACAAACTCGATACAATCTGGACTCCATACAATATCTATCATATTTTGATGTTATATAAAAACTACATTATACATAACACATTTGAACTGCGTTATTTTAATCCGTCCTTTACTCGTGGGCATACGATGTCAGCGACACTACGAAAAAGCTTTAAACTTAGTAAATATATTTGTTATCTGCGTAAAAATACTTGTGATGTGTGATAAATCCGTTCGAATACTTAAATTTTTTTATTAGTGAGGCATTTTATTTAATCTTGGACTCATTAACTACCAACTAAATGTTTGTGATTCAAGTGATGGCTATTTCAATTTGGTTGTACGCGCCGCTGCCGTCAAAGGCAAATTATAAAATATCATGAATGTCTGAAAAACACAATAGGTAAGTAGGTATTATATCTCTTGTTCAGTCTGTGGGTAAACCCAATATTGTAGTGGTACAGTGGGTGGGCAGGTACTTAATGTCAATTAATATTAGTTATTCAGTCAATTTTCTGTTAATATACATTATTTTTCTACATATAGGTATTTATATCAAATAGGTAATGACGTCAAGACACTGAACAGCAGCGACGCGACGAATACCACAACTTAAACTTGTTCAAACCAACATCTAGTTTCGTTGAAACATCATCAAGCGTATGGTTCAGGGCTTTCGGAGAAAGACCACAGCTAATGAGCAGATCGGGTTATCTAAACATCTATTAAACATCATAACCATTAATTGCAGTCTTACATGCTTTTGCGAATTACCAATTAGCAGAATTTTGTACAGCACTCTTCAATTACTACAATGACAAATACTTTGTCAATTTTACCGAGTGATATCGAGTGGGTGGTCCCCTGCGGCTGCCCTAAGCCGAGTAGGCGTATCAACGATTCGTAGTCACCGCAGAATTTCAAGACTCAATATACCACTACCGTCTATTGTTACATTTTACACTAACCGTATTAAAAAACCCTTATAAATCATTTTACATCAAAATAATTGAATAATAATACTTAGGCTGACTTGGGTCTATAATAATGATTTTAATAATGATTTAATATTCATCTTCATTAATTAAAACTAAACCTTAATAATATCAGCTACGCGAATAGATCTGCATGAATATTCATTATAATATAAATTAATAATAAGTGTATATTATCGTATTTGTCTGTATCGTTTGTTGCGTAAATGTCTTCCTTAAATTGTGCTATAAATTTGCTGTCTTTTCAATGCTAGCATCTCAACACACTGAAGAATATTTCTACCTACATATATTTATTTAGAATAATATTAAGGCATGGAATCTAACTGCAACCATTGGTGAAGAAAGTAGACTAGACTGCATTTTACTTGAAGATTAATCTTCACATTCGTCACGATTTCGTACATCTAACATCACAAGCTCAAAATGTTATTCATTGCTATTCAAAATGTAGTATATTTTCTTACACCAGGAGCCGACTTTATAGTACGTTGACACAATGTGATAGCTGTGCCAGTCCTTGAAACTAGCAATGATAAGACAGCTGTACAACCTTCTTCGTTTAATACAGCTTACGCACAGTACCGTTCGTCAACTAGCGCTATCTAACGGTGGTAGGAACAATCAGTCAGTAGCGACATCTGTGCCGCAGTAGATAAACTACACAACCGGAACTAAATAGTAACAGTAGTCTTAAACTGAACATGTGCCCTCTGATAATATAGTCTATTGCCTAAATTCGTAGTATTCGAGTTGGTACGGTTGCTTCTACAAAGGCACTGTGCGTATCATGTTACCTCCACATTCATTTCTCGAGGCATGACATATGAAAGTTATCAAATAATTCCTACGGCGCTAACATCACTGTTGGATACGATGATCGATTTCTTCAAATATACATGGGACAGAATGGTTATGTCAATTATAAGATCAATGCATACACTAAGAATTAGAATCGAATCAATAAGATCTATAGACCTTTAAAATCCATAATCGTTGGAACGTTCAATATTTGTAGATATAATAAATTATTATTGATAATATAGAAAGATACTTGTATATAATTTAGATGCGATATAAGCGGGCTGGCGAGGCTGAAAATGTATTCAAATAATAATATGAGTGTACACGAGTACTAAATACGTTCTATGATATAATAATCCAAGCTTACAATAACGATACATACGTGTGTTTTTTCTTTTTGCTTCAATTTAGGGTTGAACTATATCTGGAAGCACCGAATCGCATTTCTCATTGCTTCTATTCTTTTCTATCGCTCAGAATTGTCATTGACTAGAGCAAGAAAGAGAGCGGGAGCCAAGCGTTTTGTCGGTTTCGCCCTTTGTAGCACAACCAATAATGCCACAATTAGTTCAATCCTGAATCATGCCCTAATTACAAAAACATCATTTATTATTTGAATTACTTCAAATTAAGACGGAAATATCTATAGAACACATTTCGACGGATTATTGCGAAGAGAGCCGTAAATATAATTGAATACGCAAGCACTCACGAGCCCGCTTACAATATACTTAAGCCGCAAAACGTTTGTGGGAGAAAATTGTGTTAACCTAACTAGTATTATTGGGAAAAATCTTTAAACACTATACACATTACAGTCGCACATATGTCCTGCTGTTTGATTGTTATATTCACAGAATATGAAATCAAGAGGTGCGTCAGGTGATGGCACGTCAGGAAGAAGAGAGAGCCCACTCTTTCTCTCTGTCACACATTGACGTGATAAATTGATACAGATGATACTTTGCTTGTGTTTATAAAATATTATGTAGGTTCGGTTTTGGGCATTTTCGTGAAAATGGCTACCAACCCACTCATGTGATGTCCCATAATATTAATTCCAAATAACTGACGTTTTTATTTACATAAAGTGTCGAGTTATTTTTGATTATTTCCAAATGACTAAAGCTTCCTTTTTTACTTAAATTGTGAACATAAATTTAAAACAATGTATTAAAATTAAATTCAGAAATGCGCCATCTTACGTCTTGCAGTACTGTCCTCTTTTACTGGTAATGGTCATGACCAAAACGTATCTAGGTTACTATTTATTTACTTAGATTACTTGAAATATGATCATAAAAACAATATAGAATCATGATTTATTAAATTTATCACTTGACTAAACCAAGAATTATCTAAAATATCTAAAACAACATCAGTAACGTATTGTCACAGATAGGTAGCACTTTAAACGAAAATGCCGAAAATTATCTACTTAAAGAAAGATTAAGCTTTAGTTAGATATGGGGTATCCGATTGACAGAACGCTCTGCAAAACCAAAGTAAAATTTTTAAATGGACTCCCAACATGCCAAATGTAAAGCCGGGTACAACTATACATCGTTAGTATGGCAATCATGTTCAACAGAGAACAAAGCCTAAACATAAATTACAGTTTTTCTAAATAAAATCCTAAAACCGCGCAGTAAGGAATCTTTTTATTTTTTAAGATGGTTCTCAGACATAGTGAACCAATGGGGAATAGCAAGTACTCAATTGCGGTTGTGTACATGTCGCAGATAAATTTGAATTATGCTGCGCATCTGTGCAGAATTTCACCAGTGCGATACATCCTCTTGATTTTATATCCTGCGGTTATATTAGGTAAACCATTTATTTTCTACGAAAACTTTGTTTCATAAACTGAACTAGACTGACATCTTTAAGAATAGATTGACAATTGACAAATCAGACGGATCCCCAAGCGTATAGACTTGTTTTTGGAAAATACTTAGATTAAGATATTTATGTAAACTTCTCATAGATTAACTTTATATTTCTACCTACACTCTTTGGAATAATTGCTGAGTTTCCATAACTGTGTATATAGGAGAGGCCTATGTCCAACTGTGGACTGTAATAGGCTAATTGATTGATTGATATTATATTATTAAGTGCTGACGATATATTTATTTTTAACTTGTATGTGTTAAGTCTTAGTACTTATTTTTTTCTAGAACTATTTTACATGTTATAACTTGAAAAGTCTGAAGGAAATGTAACGCAACATCACGCCCGAACGCAGTCGACTGTGACAAAATAACAGCGCCCATTTCTGATGATCACATACGTCTATACTAGCAGCTTAGGTAGGTGATCTTTGAAATGGTAAGAATCATAGCCATAAGTTATGAAAAGGCAAATATGGACCTATCTTTACTTATTTAATGGAAATCAGCGTGTGTAGCAACAGCCAAGCAACAGGACAACAACGGATTGAATGTGTAACCAATGCTTCTCGATGCGCACTAGCTCTTACAAGCATTGTAATAAGGGTGATATTTTACAACAGTTTTATATAAATGTGGATACTGAGTGTTACTCAATGCGTAGTTAGATTCAATATTTAAGGTATCACTGCGATTGCGGGTCGCATTGGAGCAGCCGTACAATGGACGGGTCGCTCTTGGCGCCCTCTATGAACTCCTCGAGAGAAAGTTTCCCGTCTTTGTTTCTGTCCATCTGTCGAAATATTTTGTCAGTTCGCTTCTCTGGTGTAGATTCGTCCTCGGGCATCTTCATCACAGACCCCACCATTTTGTAAATAGCCTGAAAACACAAATGTTACTTTTATTTAGAACACATCTTTATTTTCGATAATTATCATTGCTTTTTTTATTCATCGCGTTTGACCATCTCACCAATATAATGATATAAGTGACAGTAGCGGTAGTCGCTAGAGGAGCACACTTATCCAGAAACAACTCATCCTAGAATGGAAACTTCGAAAATAGTGTATGCAACAACTGTGACATAAGAATATAAAAAAAACTAACTGGTTATTAATATCAAATTAAAATAATAATTATTATGCCTCACTTACAGTTACAAGGACAGATTAAAACTTTAAAAGTACTTTAAGTACTCAATATAGACTTAAGTAGCATTAGTGTACTTTCTGAGATCCAAATTCGCTGGTAATTAATAAGATACCAGTTCCGTAGAAACTGCTAGAAGTAGGTATCGCTCAAAATTATTAGGCGAGAGCACTCTAGAAGTTTCCTTTTGACGTCGAAGAAGATAAACTTAACTTCGAACAGGAAACTAGAAGAAAATCTATTTCATTAGAGTAGATAATTTTCATCATAAACCGATAACATACGCATATTTCTTAAGTTATGGAAATGCGGATCACCGTGCCTAACTAGATTTTCTCACCAAACTATTAATGTGAGTTAAGCAACAATCCTTTCTTGGCTTATAAAATTACATAGTATAAAACAAAGTCGCCTTTTCTGTCCCTATATCCCTATGTGCGCTTAAATCTTTAAAACTACGCAACGGATTTTGATGCGGTTTTTTCCAATAGATAGAGTTATTCAAGAGGAAGGTTTATATGTATAATACATGCAGAAATAGTATCAGCATTGCACCCGTGCGAAGCCGGGGCGGGTCGCTAGTAAAATTATATTTTCAACAAATTGTTTCAACTCTAATGATAAGACTATCTGCGTCATTCTTCACGTTGCCGCGTTGTTTATTCTTGAGAAATATATTCACAAGAAAATTTATTTGAGTTAGAATAATATTTACAATAACATGAATCATTGGATTGAATTTGTTTCTGCGGTTTTCACGTAATGAGGTAGTATTAAAATTTTAACGGACGAGCATTAATTTTGATAGCGGTCAATTAGTTTTAAATTGGTTTTTGAGACCATCATTAGTTGTACTTATATCATTTTACTGCGGAAATGTTCGTAGGTATAGGCATTATCACAAGACGTTGTCAAATGAGTACTAAGTTTTTTTTTTATACTACTTAGGTGGCAGACAAGCACACGGCCCACCTGATGGGAAGCGGTCACCGTGGCCTATGAACGTGTGCAACACTAAGGGTGTCACACACGCGCTGCCTACCCTGAAGGGAAGGGGGGAGGGCTGGGAAGGGGTGGGGAGGCTAGGAAGGGATGGGAGGAGGAGGGGTAAATTGAGCTCTGGCTACCCTACTTAACTACCGGCGGGAACATAACTCGATGGTTATTATGGCCGCGGTGTTCTGTAGGGCGGAGGTACTACCCCAGTCGGACAGCTCATTTCGGACGGGAGATACCGTCGTGTCCAACCTCCTGTCGCCAGTATACAAAAATAGTCCAGGGGTCTGCCTGTGGGCTGATCACAGTGTAGAACAATATCAAGTAAAAGATCGGACAGGACACGTAAAGATAACCTTAGCAACGATAACCGCCTAGAATAGAATTGCAGTGGAAATTGGTATTGGTGGAAGACAGCATGGGAAGAACTTTTACACTTAACTAAGAGATAATAATAAACAAGAGATACTTACAGTGACGATTTCCAGCATCTCTTGTCGTGAAATGTACCCGTTGCCGTCGAGGTCGTACATAGAAAAGGCCCACTTGAGTTTCTGTTCGAGCTTGCCCCGGGAAGTGACGCTCAACGCACACAGGAACTCCCGGAAGTCAATCGTGCCGTCACCGTTTGCATCGAATGTTCGGAACACATGCTCTGCAAACTGTCAAAAAATAAAAAGGAATTAAATTATGCTCATAACGTTGAAGTTATTTCTTTTCTTCAACTACAAGATACAACTTCTTATATTGTTGCATATTTGCTTCATTAGTTAGCAATTAATTACAATACATATCTTTTTTCTCAGAAGAAGCGTTTATAAGTATAATCGGTGGACGTACATAAAAAAGATTCTCACGAATGTAGAACTTGCCCCCTTTTTGTAAGTCTGTTAAAAGAGATCCCCTTATTGCTTCGAAACATAAACTGTTGTTTTCGAAAGACATATTTTTCAAGATTATTATGTATCTAAACGATTAGTGTTATTTTTTAAGTTTGCAAGATATGATTTATTTTTGATATAACCGTACCTTACTCGCGTCTCCATATGGAAAGAAGTTCCCATATATTTTCTTAAACTCTTCGACCGATAAATGTCCACTGGGACAATCTTTTAAAAACCCTTTATACCATTCTTGTATCTCTGCATCTGAAAACATAAGCATATTATCATTTATGTATGTTTTTTATTAAATTTCTTCATCGGTTATATAACCTTAGGGTTATAACCTAAACGTAATCACGTATGAGTTTGTGGGGGTGTATGGATACTCCACTAAGATCTTCGAATCCAAGTCAACCTTACCTGCTAGCCGGTACACCTGCTGATTAAAAGACGAGGTCCCAGTGCAGCCACTTGGGGTTGGGAGGTCAAAGGGCAGTCCCTCCGGCAAAGGCCAAATTAAGAAAAAGACTCATACTCTTCTGGAGCGGATCCCAGATTTCAAAGTACAAGCTGGGGACACAACCGAGACTAACACATAATGATGACACGATATAATAGGAACATGGTGACGGATGGAGTGTAACAAAATGTGTTGTTGTAAGTCTTATGGCTATGCATCATTAATATGTGAGAAAAAATATTAATTTACCTGAGAACTCAGTGTTCTGCTTCAGATCTTCTAAAACCTCGGGCTTTAGTTTGCTATTTTGTTTACCCATTTTTATAGTCGGCTTATATTGTGAAATATGACGTAAAAATATTACACAACCTGGTCACTTGTTAGTTAATCAAATCTTGTGCCCTAAAAAAGTTAATATGTGTAACTTGCTGTTTGTTTTATTTAAGAGATGGTAGAATTTTGTAACAACACTGAAGAAATGTTATGTTTTAAAATCTCGTTAAATGAATCATTATGGCTTACCGCCTCCTGTTTTAAGAAGATTCAACTCAATGATTATTTAGATTGATGAAGCGCTAAATGGAGATTTTCATATGGGAATAAGATGCAAAATAGGGTAAACAAATTTAATACTGACATTTTGAGTATACCTGACAAGTTAGATGTAACGTTAAAACTATACTCGGTCGATAGAAGTAAAGTTCAACTGAACTATTCTCGACGAAGACAACATGTCTTATTATACATACAACGCAACAAATAGTTTGAAAAAATAATGTGTAGACAAAACTACACGAAATGTCACAAGTGGTGGTACCTACCTAGTTTTAAATGTTAAAATTATGAATTACCAAAAAAATTTCTTGCAGTGTTATTACAAAGTAAAATAAAATGAAACATCGATTACTATAAAATATACAAGTCTAAAACTACTACTAGGCTATACTTACAAACGTTAATAAATTATTATTCTTTTTCTTATATTTAGTTGGCTCAAAAATACAATTTTCGTAAAATTATCGTACGAAATTATATACCAACTATATGTGGATATTAACGTTTATAAATAAGCCTACTACATGTTAAAGGAAAATGTCTGACCTTAATTCTTCTGCGAAATATGCTATCGTTTCGTAGCAATTCAATGAAAAGCAAAAAATTAAATTTTATGACTAGTGTGCACGAGACTGTAATACAGTAACCTTGACTTGTAAACTGGATCGTAGTTAATGAATAAATGTACCTCATTATTCAATGTAAAAATAAGCTTATATATTGTGTTAAAACTACTTCAACCATTTTTTTGTAATGTTGTTTTTACCCGACTGCCAAGAAGGGTTATGTTTTTCGTGCGTATCTTGTATGTAGATATGTATGTATGTATGTATGTATGTATGTATGTATGTAGGTATGTTTATAAGATTCTTTATTACCTCATATCTTCCAAACCACTGGACGGATTTCTTTAATTAACATATCGTTAGATTCGTCTCAGTAACCCAAGTGTTCTTAGATAGGTGACGCGAAAAAAGACCAACATGGCCGCTGTAATAGTGCCCGGATTAAGTGCTTGTTTTTTTTTCTTTTTAGGTTTTTCATTACCTACTCTATTCCACTATGTGTTTGTCAGGGAGGAATAGCGAGGGGGGCATCGGGGTCCGTCTAATCCAACCAAGCTGTAACCCTGACCAGATATAAATACTAAATCTTTCAAAAGTTATCACAAGCGGGTTGAGCGGAATCGATCTGATTAATACCAAAGATATAATCCTATCAGGCAATGGACAGGAATGGTAGCTTTGCGGGGCTACATGGTAGGAAATTTTACTAAAAAATCGGACGGATTTGGTCTGATACCGTCCAGGCAAGTCTTAACCTTGACCAGTGAGCCTAGGCTAAAACTGTGATGAGAAGGTGCTATCACAGTTAGCCTAGGCCAATCAGGTGATTGTGGCAGTCTGAGCAGTCAGAGCAGTCAGAGCAGCAGAATTAATCTGATCGGGCCACATAGCGCACTCATGTCTCACGTTCTGGAGGGAGTCTCCTGCTGAAGGGCGGAATTGTGACAGCATGATAAATAGTTGATCCGACTGCAAGTAACCGCTTCGTCATATAGGTATTTATTTCATGTATCATTTTACTAAACTCAAAAATATAGCAGAAAATTACGTTTTCACAAATTTTCGAGTTATACCTACGCATAATATATCGTAGTAATATTATTAGTTTATTAGTTTAGCAATCACGCAAAGAAATAGCTGAATTGGAATGAATTTTGGTACAGAAATAGATTATAGTCTGAAATGGTGCATAGTCTTTTAATCCCAGTGATAGATTCTGAAGCCGTCGAACAGCTAGTACACACACTTATTAACTTGGCAGCAGAGCTTTTTTCCAGGTAAGTACTGAGGGCATCTACACACCTACCTCGTTCTTTATAAAAGGAAAAGTGGCCTATCATTCGCTATTGTCAATACGGTCGTGATATAGGTTTCGCTTTTAAGGTACCAGTGGCGTAACAATAGGGTGGCAGGGGTGGCAAAATGCCACGGGCCCCCGACCCAAGGGGCCCCGGCCCAAGAAGCCGCGAGCGAAAAAATATTTTTTAGCATTGTACCTGAGTATTTTATTTCTGGGCCTAGATTGTGCTAAAGGCAAACCACTGTCATGTCACTGATACTATTCAATTGTAGACTTTACCGTTATACAGTTAAAGTCTAAAATCAAATGAAAAGAGTTTTTAAACTTTTCGATTCGCTCTACAAAATATCATTTAAGTAAAACTTTAACCTGATAACAATAAAGACCAAAATTAAATGGCATTTGTTGTAGTGTCAGTAGTATGACAGTAGCTTGTTTTAACAGAATCGAGGCCCTGTTTAAAATCTAAAGTGAGACAACTAAAGACCATAGAATTTCAGGTTAATGGTTAAGCATTTCAACCAACCTCAACAAAAGATGTTGATTCATTTTTAGAGATGTATATTTGTACCTACATATTACCACCAGTGACGCGTAATTTCACTTATGACCGTCAAAAACCGTCAACCAAAATACCTGTAAATAGCACATTTATATTCATTTTAGAACGCATCCATAGGTTTCTACAAATATTTTGTCGCAGTACGTTGCCGTGGGTAGCGCAGGCGAGCTAGCAAACACTATGTTAGGGGAATCCCGGGCATGGAGTGGAAGGACCGACTTGGGCAACCAAGCGCGGGGCACGCCGTTGTAGCGGCGGTAAGATCCGTCATGGAGGACTGGCTGGAGAGGCCTCACGGGGGCCTCTCGTACCAGCTGACGCAGGTGATCTCTGGTAAGGGGTGCTTCGGGGATCACTTGTGTCTGATTCGGAAGGAGCCAACACCCGAGTGCCATCACTGCGATGCGGGCGAGGACTCAGGGCTGCACACGCTGGCCGAGTGTCCGGCGTGGGAGGTGCCGAGACAGGCCCTCCTGGCAGCCCTCGGGGTGGGAGTCCTCACACTGCCGGTGCTGATCGCAGCGATGGTGCCGAGTGCGGACGCGTGGTCGACCGCCACCTCCTTCTGCGAGCAAGTGATGCTCGAGGCGGCGGAAAAGGTTTGGGAGAGGCTGCACAGAGCTCGCCCGGACGGCGGCGGGTGCGGACGCCGAAGGCGTCGGAAGTCTAACGAACTCCGTCCTCCATGAGCGCTGGCCTGGGGGTGATGGGTGGAACCCTAGCAGAAACAGGCCGAAGCGGCGGCGCGCGAAAGCGCCCCCCTATTCCGGGGGCTTGACTGGAACCACGTAGTTCCCAAACCCGAGGGGGGCATTTCGAATCCGGAGATGGCCCGGGTCAAGCCAGGGTGCGAGGGAAATGCTCTTTAGGCCACCTTACACCCTGGCGTCAGAAGACCCTAGACGGCGTGCAGTTTTAGTCGGTAAGAGTCCGACATAACCTGCCCCGCTGGCCGCGGGGTGGGTATCCATGAGGATTTCCGCACGGAAAAAAAAAGAGGAATCCCGGGCATCCGGATTTTATATTTTTTTATGAGGGCACGTGGTGCACCCGGGCAACGTAGGCGAGCAGCGCCTCGGCGCGAGAAAGGGTCAGCTAGGGTGCGAGGGATATGCCTATTAGGCAACCTTACATCCTGGTAATTAAGACTCGAGACGGCGTTCGATCCCGACATAATCATCTCCGTGGTATCCATTTCCGCACAATAAACAAAGGGAAAAACTGCATAATTTCATGAGCAGTCAGAACAGAAAATGTCTAAAGAGGCACGACTTGCTGTACATAGAGGAGTTCTCGTTCCCACATCGATGTATGGGTATGTATGGTAGTGAATGTTGGGTGTGGCAGAAGAAGCATGAAAGTAGATTGAATGCTGTAGAAATGAGAAGTCTAAGAAGGATAGCTGGAGTAAAGCTGATGGACCGAATGAGGAACAGTGTGATAAGGGAACGTTGCGGTATAGTTGAAGATGTAGTGACCAAGATAGAGAAAGGGATACTTAGATGGTTTGGACATGTAGAGAGGATGGATGAAAGAAGATTGACAAAACAGATACCTTTATGAGGTGAGGGTGAATTGGCAACCCGGTAAAGGCCGACCTAGGCGTACATATTTTAATCACATCCAAGACGTTTTGGAGAAAGGCCTAGGTCAAGAGTAGGTACCCGCAACCGGCGTGCGTGTATGAAAAAAATAAATGAAAGTTGAAGAAGCGAAAGGGGTAGGTATGCTAAGATCGTAGCAAGTGGAAAAATGTTGTCTCTGCCTACCCCAATGGGAAACAGGCGTGATTTGTATGTATGTATGTACCTATGTATGTAAAAAAGGGCTCTAGGTACTGACTGCGTATTCTTTGTGTAATTATTTTGACATTGGTTTTGGTTACATAAATATTAAAATTAAACTGAGTACAACGTGACAATTTTTACTGATACGGCCTGCGGAGGAGGTATCCATGAGGATTTCAGCACGAAAAAAAAAAAAAAAAAAGGGCCCCATCCACAGAGTTTGCCACGGGCCCCAGATGGTATAGTTACGCCACTGTAAGGTACATAGCCAATATATACCTACTCGTAGATAGATAACATACATCGTTGACACAATTTATTACTGGTGGCTTATATTACACGGGATATGAGATGGTCCAAGAAGACACTGTGTGAATAGAATGATACCTAGACTAGACAAGCTATTTAGAACAAAAAATTATGTCACAATAATTGTGAATTCAACTTTGTACCTACTGAACAAATAAATTAAAATGTTTTTTTAATGCAAAGACTTCATGATCTTTCTCAAATTAGTCTGGTTGGGTGAAACTTGGTTATTATAAGCTCAATGGGTGAAACATACCTTCTATTTTTTTTTCATACTCCGAGAGGTAGCTAGTGTCGTAGCTGGCGATTTTGAAATAGGTGCAGATTTAAAATTATCGTTTATTAAAAACGGGGTGCGTGCGTGCGTGAGTCAGTGAGTGAGTCCGCCGAGGTAACTCAGTTGGTGTTAACTTTCAGTCTAACAACGAAACTGGCGAACTTCGATACTCTCTTTTCCTTTAAAGGACTGCTACCACCTGACGTGACAGACCACCACAATTTTCTGGCGATATCAAAGTTTAGTTTTAGTTAGATTAGGTTATTAGACTTTTCCCCTCCGGAACCGTAGTCCCACTTTAGTGTCCCACCGGTGGGACAAAACTTTTCCGTGGTCCCGCCAAACGCACACTTGACCGTTTTGTTACAATGTGGTAATGTAATAGTCGCTACCTGCTTTCTTGAAACAAAATAATAAAAGATTTAATAAAGAGTTTTATCAAAATCGAGTCAAAGAGGTCCCCTCTTTAGATTGCTACCTAGCTAGGTACTCCTAGACAGGACAAGCAAAATTTAATGTGGGTAATGATTACCATGCGGTTCTGCGTAACAAAACGGTTAAGTGTGTGTTTGGTGGGACCACAAAAAGTTTTGTCCCACCGGTGAAACACTACAGTGGGACCACGGCTCCGGAGGGGACTTCTCAGGGCAGGGCTCTGACTAACCGTAACGAATGCCACAGATGATGTTCGCATGGCATAGCTGAGATGCCTAAATAACTATGTGAAGACTCCCTGTTCTGAAGCGGCGCATTCAGAACAGGGAGCGTCTAGAAAGGACTGCCGTCGACTCTATCATTTCCTTTGCGCCGCTAACTCACTCTTAGGCCCGCAGTTTCTTGTGTTATTTCAAAAATGTGATACGTGGTCTACACGCTACGAGACCACTGTACCGTTCAAACTAAACCGACAAATCATGCGTATGTGCTTGTAAAAGTTAAAGAGCTGTAGTTTTTAAAACACACCGTTCATTAAATGATTTTTCGTAGCATGTAAGCATAAAATTTGTTTGGAAATACTTTGTTGACAAGGCGCTCGGATGATAATATTGATGACTCCTAACTTTCTTCTAATTGCTTCAAACAGAATGAGATGATTGATATTATGATATTTTTTTACTTTGACCACCATATTTTGCCGTACCCACTAGGTACAGCATAAATACTAATGTTTTTCTATATGGAGTTGAAAAGTAATAAGTCAAGTAGGTAGAAGTTTTAAAATCCGTATCAATAAAAAATATTTAAAAAAAACTAAATGGGGTTCAACGAATGAAGTAATAAATTTATGTATGTATTTAATTGACATTAACTATCAACTAAATAAGTAATAGTTGCCTAACTACGATCCAGGTATGTTCCTACATGTTCCTATATAAATTTTAGATAACATCAATTAATAAAATTGCGATTTTTTATGTCTCGCACACACTACATAATGTGAGAAATAATTGTGAACTATTAATTTTTGTAATTGTATATTATACATGAATAGGCAAAATGTGAATCATTAAAAATATGTATCTTAGAAATACAACAAAGAATGTAAGAGTCACATCGAGGTTACTGATCTCTATTACAGTTGTCTATTTTATCTAAAAAGTACGCCAGCTCAGGTGTTACAATATAAAACCATACGGCGCCCAACCAATGTTGTATGTAAACAATAAATGTATTCTAACTGTAAATGAAAGAAAACCTTTCGGACTAAATAGGTTCTACTCATAGCGGAGTCCACACGGGAGGTATCTAAAACTTTTCAGTCATATTGATGATATCAGGCTTCGTTGACTTGCCCTCGCAAAATTACACCGTGTGTCTACACGACTAATGTATAAAAAACCGAATTTCAAGTAGTAAGTAGTTTTGTCAAGACAAGATTTGACAGACTTTATGGTTCAAAAGCTGTCATGGTTTAAAGAACAGTTGTTTCGGAATCGGATCATTTGTGCGTCTATCGCAGCTAGTTACAATAATATCTTAAAATTATAGTCTATACTAATACATGTATTACAGAAATAATATGATTCAACAAATGAATAGTGCTTGAAGCTTAGGTACTATTAAGAGTACATCTACTTACATCCTACAAATTATACTTGATATAAATCAAAGGCAACTACTCTGTTAATATTTGTCAATAAATAAAATATAGTAAATAAGACACACAAATAATATTAAGGAAATATGTTAATATTTCCTTAATAAGGTATGTTAAAGATGTCTGAATGACAAAAGTTTACATGGGTCTTAACTTTATTATAATAATAAAAGCAAATATATAACCTTAATATTAAATACAAAACATAGGTCACCAAAAATATACATGTGTCTGATATAAAAATGTATAATATTATGATCCCTAATTAACATTCATTCATTGTCATTTTAGATTAATACAAAAGTTATATGCTTATAATAACTAAACAATGTAAAACGCTATGTCGAACAGAGTAGTTCCCTATTTTCACAGATTGAGATTTTATATTTGAGACCAAGAAGAACGTTATTTACTTACGCCCTAACCAACATTAAACTATAAAATCGGCCATAATGCGCAAAGAGTACGAGCTGGCTCTTGACGCATACAATCGGTTATAGCTAATGGCGATGGCGCCTCATCTGCTGTCAGCTGTTAATCACTCGCTCTTGCCCACGTCTTCCGCACATTGTTGCCAACTTTTTGCCCTAGATTTTAATTATCATGAGAAGTACATGGCACAATATTTCATAATAAAATTTCAAGCAAACATAATATAACTCACATTTATTTAACAACTACAGAATTGAGATTTAAAATCTATCATAAAGAGTTAATTTAGGTCGGTGCGGTAAAGTGCGTGTAGCTTGCCTTGTTCCGGAGCTTTGTGAAGTGATCAAGTTGTTCAGGAATTGAGTCGAGAGTTCCAACAAGCAAACATATATACTGCTAAGTTGCAGCTATAATGAACTGTAATGATACACATCAGCTACAACTGACTCATAGGCCGGGTCGCGTAATAATAAACTTAGTCAATAAAAATTATAATAATTGACTAAACATTGTGAAATTTGATTTCCCGCAATTTTTTGAGATATGTACAGTACATTGGCATTGTTAGGAGACGTAGCCATGGGTGACGTGTAGCGGCCTATGGCACGGTACGTCTTATTAACACCTGTTAAATTTTTCAACTCTATAGTAAGAGTGTATTCTTTAAGTTTTATTTAAATTTCCAATGGAATATCCAATTTTCTGATATGTTACACAACACCCTGTCTGTGAAGCTACCTTCAGGTCCAAAATGAATTATTGATCCCTCCACCATCCTCTCTTTTTGTATAAAATTCAGTCAAATTTATGATAATGTTACACTGTTCAACTAATGTGAAATTTTGCATGTGGCAATATGGAGAATCTTTTAAGTCAATCAAATAGTCGGTCGGCTGTGCCGAGTTAATGAAAATACGTCAACGAAACCACAGCACAATTGATTAATACATTTTGTAACAAATTAACATCCTCCATTCGTAATATGACACAGTAAAATATTACAACGATACAAAGCGAATAATCGTTATTTTATTCTTAAGCGAAACAAGTAGATACAATAAACTACACTTAAACAAATACACGTAGAAGCACTTAAAACACTATTTGCAAACGTGTACCTATATGGAATGTTCATAACAATCAATGAGAAGGTAGTTATTTAGTTTCCAGTGCACATGATTATGAACGTGAACGATTGGAATGCACAGATAATATTCAAATTATCGATTATGATTGCAATTACCGATCATGATTACAACGTCACCTTGTGTCCGGTTGTGCGAAAGATATCAGTTCTCACTCAGGTGTTCGTTTTTTGAAGATAATTTGGCCAAATGGACATCACTATGTTTTTGTGCGTTATTTCCACGATATCAAAATACTTACTAACATATTATTTTCTAATACTAATTATGCACTGAAAACTAATAGACAAAACACAACAAAACTTAATAGTAGCAACAGTTAAAAATAAATTTAACTAATAATGTATCGCGACCCTTACGACTGTTGTGCGGCCATTTAGGTATTATCTGGGTAAATTATATACAAAAAAATCAGAATGAGTTTATTTAGGGTTTTCATAAACTATGAGATCTCTGTTTAATACAGTTTTGTGCATAAGTTTTATTGTCAACTATCTCTGAATGCAGGTGGCCATGGCAACTGGTTCGGTACTATTAGTTATTCTGTGCTGGTGGGTTGACACACACAAGTAACTCCGACATGCGAAAACACCGAAAAGAAGTGAAAAGGCTGAAGTTGACCAATCCAATGTGAGTGGGTAGGTACTGCAGTTTAAAAATTGCTTCTCTGATTTTAATTTAGTATTTTTTTTTTGTAGAATAAAACGTTTGTATCAAGATCGCATAGTTTACAAGAATCACGCTGTTTAAAACCCAAAGCGCATAAATCTATAAAAAAAAATGTTAACCTGGGACTAGGGCACACTAAAATTGGGTCGATTTTTGGCCACCTTTGGCAAAATTAACAGAAAAATATCTAATAAGTAGATAGGATAACCTAGAGACGAAATTAATTAGGTATGTTGAAATAACCTATTTACAAGGAGAACTAGAAGGCACAGTAGTGGAGAAATGATCTGTGAAGTATAAACTTGAAAAATAAGTGTGTAATAGAGTGAAAACCGAACAACAGCGTCTCAGACGAACCAAACTTACAAATAATACTGGAAGTAAAGAAGCAAACTCGAACCCGGTCGTACCGAGCTCGTGGAAATTCCTGACGAATTAATGAATAACATCGAATTATAAACAACATCGATACTATAGAAATGATAATAATAAATCCTTTACTCATATAGAATATTACGGTTACTTTAACTTACATAAGTTAAACTTAACTCTGACAGAAGTGATCAGATTGTTAGCTATGTTTGTTTGTGAAGCGAAACCGAGTGTTACTCATTACGATCTTAAGAGCTGCGGCTCCGTAGTTGGCATTGCACAGTACTGTAACAGACAATTTCTACCCTATGGGATTGTATGTTTGGGATCGTGTCTGTGTGTCGTCCAATCTGACCGATTCTGTACATACAGCTACACTAATCTTGCCTTAATATTAAAATTCAAAGATTGACATTAATTTATTCAGTGTGCAGTATTATAGTAATCCATCATAGGATTGAATAGTATAGGTACGAACCAGATAAGAGGACAGGAGTGTCTTACGGGGATACAACGAATATACAACGTCTAAAATTGAATGGTACGGACACAATCTTATACTATTAGCGAAGTGGACAATCCGACAGCGACAAAGACTAATATTCGACTAATACTTTTATCATTCGTACACTATAATAGGAATGGACAATTTCGTAACTCGAAAGTTCACTGATGTCAAATTCTTTACCCAGAAATAGGTCAATTTTAAATCACTTTTTTACAATCGTCAAATCGAAAATCACATGTGTCGTGGAAAGCTAACAGAGAAACGTAGCGCACACGTACCGGATCGACGCCCAAAATAATTCCACGCGTTACAACTGTGAGGATACAATTATTCGTATCTGTTTTTAGAGTAACTGATCCAGACAGAAACATGTGAACATAATCGAATCGTGTTGACTTTTTCGGCAAAACGACATTTAAGCGTGGTTGTGATTCATATATGCCTCGAATTGAATGTTTGGTAACAAATGCAGGCTGCATTTGACGCGCCCGGCCAATGCGCAAACACAATTAGACACATGCTATTCTTATGCCTCGTCGGCACGACAACATATCGCGACCACACCGTTTACCGTAGTGCATCCGCCTCGGCATTAAATTCTGACCCGGTTTAATTTCCTACACTTACACGACGATAAAAATTTTCAGTAAAAATTTTGAATTGGAAAGACAAAATAGTAAAATTTTAATTATGTTCGATCACGATTAATTTGGGAACATATTTTTGCTTAAAATATCATAAAATTCACATGTACTTAAAAGGTCGAATGAGACCTACAATTTAAACATTTTCGAATATAAGTGCTGTCGTGTGGACAGGACGACGCCGTCGGGTTATCGTGAGGTATACGAAGGGGATGGGTGTGGTGGGTGGTACCGGATCGTAGTGTTTGTGAATACTGTGTGCCAGTTTAAGGCGCCAGCATTTTTGAGAGCTCCTCATCCTGCAGACAGCCTTTAAGAAACTCGTCCTGGGTCAATTGACCGTCGTTGTTTTCATCCATCTTGGCGAAAATATTCTTAGCCCGTTCCTCGGCTGAATCAGCTGGTCGGTTACTTGAGCATGCTCCAAGCATATCGTAGATAGCCTGCAAAATGTTACAAGCACAGATTAATCACCTACAAATAAAAAGACCACCAGAGCTGCTAATTCTTTTGTTACATCTCTAAACTTAAATTCTGTAAAATTTTCTAATTGCATACTGTTTCTTTCATGATCAGATAAAAAAGGACAAATTATTTTAATTATAAAAGACCTGTCAAATTAAGACAGCGCCTTGTTGGTGCGTATAAGTCGCATGTTCGTAGATGTCGACTAAAATTGAATGGTACCGTCAAGGCGCCGCCGACTTAATTTGACAGGTTTTCACTAAAATAAATCATCTGTCCTTTTCTATCTGATAATGAAAGAAACAGATGCAATTAGAAAATTTTAGAGAATTTTAAGTTTAGAGATGTGTAACAACAGAATTAGCAACAGAGTCAAATTTTTAAAATATCGTAATAGTACAAATTTAATTAGAGTCAATATGTTCCCTAATTGAAATAATGAATGTATAAGATCTCACCCAAATCATCTGTACTTTTCTTTTTTTTTTAAGATTACTAGTATCCAAACTACCAATCTTAGTATTTTCCCTAGCCATCCGTTCACATCGGTAGTGTAGGGATGTGAACCCGGGAACACACACTAACCTGTCTAGGACGCTTCCGAGCTGTTCGCTGTCTAACTGAACAGTTATCATGAAATAAAACACCCCTTTATATGGATTAAGTTCAGTTACTTTGATATTACAGACGTGAATATTTGTTATAAAAATATCGATCAAGTTAGTTATAAACGCCGTTCAGATGAAGGCTAAGCTGCTAACTATAGGTACGTCGCAATGCGCTTTACCTATTATCAAGGCAAGGACACGATGCTTGGTTGGCACCGCAAATGTCAAAGCAAAAACTGATTAAATTATTTTTTAAACATACTACTATACCTACTGTACTCTACTGCTATTATGAATGCAGAAGTTTGTGAGTGTTTATTACTCAATAACAATGGTAGGGCGAGCACGAAATTACATGCAAATCGGCGACCATTCGATTCGATTTTTTCACGTATACGGTTTTACCGTATACGATGCGCAATTGTTCACACGGCAACCATTCGATTCGATTTTCGCCGATTCTCGAAGCGAGATTTCGGGCGAGTCGTGTGAACGAGACAACATGAACATAAGCGCCACTGCGTGTCGTATCGATAAAATTGTTTCGAGACGCGGCGTTCCAGTGACAACTTCGCACGGTATACGTTAAAATATATTTCTCGAACACGGGATTTTCCCGTATGAACGCCGTGTGAACAATTTTTAAGTTTTCATATATATTCTGTTGTCACTACTCTATTCGATAAAATCTCGTTATACGGTATACGGGAAAATAATCGCCGTGTGAACGTGGCCTAAGCGTATGGTAATCGTAACGAAAGACTGTTGTCTCCAGTCTCTCGTAACGACTATATAGAAGATTATAGTCTGTGGGATACCACTTTTTATTTCAGAAATAGGGCACTGTGGGTCGCAGGATTAGAAGTTCATGCGGATGGAGCCGCGAACGATATGAGAATTTTGAATAGAACGTGATTTGATTTGAAACATTATTTTTTCAGACCACATTTATTTTTGTTGGTAAACTGCGGACGTAAAATCTGACCTCGGTTGTGCTTGTGAATTGTGGGATTGTGATTGCGAAACATCTACACATGCCAATAAATCTGTAACTGATCGGTGTTTGTACATGGAAGATATATGAGAAAAAAATTATTAGGGGACTTTATGAATGTAATAGATGCCAAAACCATGATTTTTAGAATTTTTGTCTGTTTGTCTGTGTATCTGTGGGTCTGTTTGTCCGCACCGGATGGATCAAAAACCACTGTACCGATTTTGATAAAATTTGGTACAAAGATGGCTTGGAAACGGACTTAGGCTACCTTTAATCGTAAAAAAAGTCTTAAAGGGGAACAAATACTAGGGGATAAAAGTTTGAGAAATGAGACACATAGCTTAATGTCTAAATTTTCGCAGGACGAAATCGATCAAATTGCTTTGTTATCTGTAGATATTATGATTTATGATTGTTTTCATTAAATCAATGCCACGAATAAACTCATGCGAAACTATAGATAGCATTTTGCCCACGTATTTTGTGTTTTATATGACCCGGGGAATAACTCTCAACTAAAAAGGTCGGTGTTTCTCTAACTCATTTATGCAATAATGAACAGACATAAAAATAATACAGATGTGATTTATTTAGGTATTTATCGCAGGTCTATAAGTGCCTCGAGGAGCACGTTAAGCTGTCGGTACCGGTTGCCATACAAATATCTATGGCAGTCGTTACGGGTCGTTGGAGCCCACCAAAGTCCAACCAGTCTAACTTGGAACTTCAATATCGCCATTGGTCATAATGACCATTGGTTGTAGAGGTCAGATGACAGTCGCTCCACGGAAAATATCGAAGTTCAGCCGAATCACAGTTAGACTGAAAAGCTGACCCCAACTGAGTTGGTAAAAAGGTTCAGAGAATAATGATGAGTTTACGAAACAATACGTGATGATACACCAAAATGTATCGGGCGTCACTTGCGTGTCGCCATTTTCCTCTTTGATAGAAGATTTCGTAATCCAATAAACTCCAAGGGTATGGCATTGTAACACTTAAGTATGCCTATACGTCTGCTACAAAATATTAATTGTGATCCTCCCGCATCCCTGTTTCGTATAGGTACTTAATTTATTGTAGAAATAACAGAAATACTCCGGTGTGATAATTTTTAATGTAGTTATAAAAGTGCGTGGCAAATTAACACACACCATATTTTACTAAGCAGAAGAAAGAAAGCAAAGGTTCAGAATTTTCACATTTAACTTTGACTATATTTCTAGGACGAAACTGTAATTTACGTTGTTTTTTTTTCTTATTTGTACTTAATAAAACGTGTTATACTTGAGCTAAACAATATCCTTGATCTTGAACCGAATCCATTATAAATGTTAATTAGAAAAATGTCAAATAAAAATAGATGCTGACACTTAATAACTTGTTTCAAAATACGAAAGGCCAGTCGTAAGATGCATCCTTGTTAAAGTGATATCTTTGAATATAGATTCTTTAAAAAATACCTAACCAATTTGGCAAAGGAATCCTATTGTCTTGCCAAATACTTTCTAGCTTTCTAGGACTGTAGCCAATACCCAATGTCTTTCAATAACTAATTGAGTTGTACCTACTATATGAGTAATATTGCTCCGATAGGTACCCTACATTAGTCCACGGCACTACCTACATAATTAAACCAAATCTAGAGTAAATGAGGTCAGAGAACAGCCTACAGAGCCCTACAGGTTAAATTAAATTGAGCTATGTTATGCAATAACGTGTCAACCCACAAAATCATGAAAGTTGAGTTAACGACATCTAGGGCTCAAATTGGCGACTTTCAATCGTTTTAAAAAATGTCCGTACCTGTCAACATCACCGTAAAGCGACATCTATCAAAAAAATATTTTTGCAGTTTATACGACTTTGGGTCAACAATTTTGCAAAAACCGATTACAAACGTATCGTAACGTGCTCAGTGTTTCTTTTAATGAAAAAAATGTACATTTATTTTAAAAATGACAATGTGTTTCAGTCAAAGATTTATTATACTTGATATCAAAGTTTTCATCGTAATTCGATCGATAGTATAGAATTTCACATTATTTTAAATATTTTTAGTCGACTACCTGCTGGAACGAATTACGAGATACTATGTTTTTTTATGTTTGAATTAAATTAGAAAATGAAATTAATTACAGATATTGTAATTTTTACTCTACTTAATGAATTTAAGTAATAATTTGAACAAATATTACCCTAAAATACTAATAAACTCGAATTTTTAGTTCACATAAAGTTAAACTGGTTATTGCAAAACAAAATATTCTGAGGATGAAGAATTTAAACGTTTTTTATTTTGATAAATTTAGTCTTTAACTTTGAAAATATAGGTGAAGCGATTCTTTAGAAGAACGATTTAATAGGTTTAATATCCTATTAAAAATCAATAGATGAGAAGAATCCAATAAAAACATTATTATGGAATTCTTGATTGGTTATTGCAAATAGCGATTGGATAAATTTGCATAATACTTTTATAATCTCATTTCAGGTACTAATCATGAATTTCAGGGCTCAAAAGTTAGTTGCAATGGCTTGTAGTAAGCATAAATCTGCTGAAAACTTTGAATCAAATGAAGAAAATTTTACACTTTTAGAAAAAGTGTAAAACCTTAGGTCGTTTGAAAAAAAGGCTTCTTCTGCAGGTCCAAAATACTGTAATTATTCATGAATCAAGTGCTATCAATACCAATACAGAACACTGTCTTTGAAGCCCTAGTCTAATACATCTTTAAGATTTAGATATTGTTCAGAAAAGCTTGGAATGTACGATTTTGGATTATCATAATCCAAAATCGTACAGTCCAAGCTTTTCTGAAGAATATTATATCTGTCGTCTTTATTAAGGCTAACGAACTTATAGCAGAAATCAAAACTGAAACTAATAATGATATAAACGAAGCCCCTGTGGATTTAAATAGGTAATATAATAACCAATATTGTTGCTAAAAATCAATCCAAATTTGAACGTATAATATTTTTTGCAATTATGCGGAAGGTAGTTATAATTATTTTGCAATAAACAATTTATATAATTTCTAATAGATTTTTAATTTCTCTCATATCGTAATATTATTTCATGAAGTTACAGTAATAGTAGGTCATGTAGCAACTCTAAATCATTTTGAAAACTAGGTTAATTAACTATCTATAATTTTAGAACTGAAAATCAACTTCAACTCCTTATTTCTCAAAGTTAAGGTTTGTGGGGTTGACATGTTATTGCATAACATAGCTCAATTAGTATGTGTATTATTCAAAACTATCCATAAAATCTGGTTGGTCGGACAGACATCTCAAAATGACATTATTGTGGCAAATATAACTACTTATTTTTAGATTATAAAAATCTGAATTCTATATCACATAGGTAATTTAAATAAAGATGACCATGCACCACGATATAATAACATTAATAACACGTAGTGTGCACGCTCTGATGCGCAAAATCTACGAAGCGGCAGCGCTCGGGTGTAACATCCTTAACGCCTATAATCATATTATTGGTAGAAACCTGATTCATTATTCAGGTAACACAAATTTTATCCATGCGATAACCAAGTCATAATGGCAGCGCACGGTAGACGTACTGTGGCGAACGTGTTAATTCCACCTATATATCCCACCAAAACATACCTGTTAAAAAGGGGGCCAAGTTCCTATCAGCTAAAGGTTCGCCTAAAAAGGATTGAAATCCAATCCAATGCCAAGTTTAGATGACACACTTGATTAACAACCGATTTCTCGGTCAAGCGTGAGTTGTTAATCATTTTGTTAATCATGATATATTTTATACCCCTACCACCTCACCTCCCCCCTCCTCTTCGTATTCTTATTGTATGACATGTTCATAAATATTTTTTACTGAAAATTCGATATTAGATTGATTGCGCCAACTAACGCTTGACCAATTTCTCAAAGTTCTTAATTTTTTGTTAATCTACAATAACACACGACCTGTGTGCCAAATTTCATAACGTTAGGACAATTGGAAGTGGCCTAGAGGTTTTGATTACCGGTCAATCAGTCAGTGCCAAAATTAGCTATATTCACAGGGTCATATTTCAGGATCTACTGGAGCTATATCTATGAAATTTGGCATACTGCTTTAGTACTAGTATATGATCACGTATGTTCTTCTTCTAATTTCATCTCTGTACTTGCAATAGAAACTGAGCTACCAGGGAGTCAAAAGTGGGTCGAAACGGTTCGTGTAAATAGTGCACGGCATGCGCGCGGCCTGTTGCTGGAACTTTAGCCGTGCGATTTGATATGACCGGCAGTAAATAACTGAGAATCTGGGAATGCTTTCTGGGAAGAAACGATGTTAATTGGACGAAAAGGCGAATGAATTCACGCCACCTCGCGATCAAATGCTCAGTGAGTCTTAGATGTCATATTTATTTGCAGCATTAACTATGCAAAATATGTATGTACCAAGAATGGGATTGGCAGATTTATAATATAGTGGAAACTTCGAATGTAATGAATACTAAAATATTCAGGGATACGTCAAATAAAAGTTACTGTGTTGATTTTGCGCCTGCACTGTGTCCGTGCGCACGCATGCCTGTGCCGCGGTGTCTGTTTTGTGCAAATAATACTGAGTTAATTTCGTACAGATAATTTGCGCAAAATCGTGCAAAATAATCCATTAAATTTGCACGACACGTGCGACGTAGCGCAGGTGTTTAATGCCTATCTTTCATTAATTATGTTAGCAATAGCGCCGTTAAAAGTTGCCAATTCATGCTGAACTACTCGTCTCTATTTTAATTAGCTTAATATTATATTTAAAGATTGTCTACATAAATCATGCTAATAAACCCGATTTCAATCGATGTACACTTAGTGACAAAAGCTTATGAAAACTACGGCTTCATACAATACCTAGAGGTTAAATTTTACAAGTACCTAAGCGTAAACGTGATAATTATAATATCCTGGCCTCTGAAAATTCTCTTTAAAGTGAAATGACCAAGTAGTCAAAGTGAATTCCTAAGTTAGTTTCAAGTTTTAAACCATTAATGCATATTTTGTAATCTTTTGTAATGGGCGAGGACTTAGACATTTGATAGGTTTAGATATTTTGTAGTAGGTAAATGTGCCTTACTAGGATTTGAAACGGAACAGATTTACTACGATCTTAAGATTGCAATACATAAATAAACACAATGAAGTGACCCTCTTTCCTGAGACTTTACCTTCAGCTTACCATCAGGCGAGGTGAAGTCAAATTGACGTGTCCTATACATAAAAAAAATATTTGACTAATTTCGCAATGAGATTTTTTAAAACTGACGTAATTTGTAATCTGAATGTGTTCAAATACTTCTTTGCGTTGACTGATTGCGTTTCCAAGGTACGCGGTTATGGTTATAACATAAAACTATTGATTACTAGCTGTTGCCCGCGGCTCCGCCCGCGTGGATGTCGAAATCCGTTTCAAAAACTATCCTATCTCTCAAGTTGGATCGAACTGCACATGGTGTGCGAATTTTATTATAATCGGTTAAGTGGTTTAGGAGTCCATTGAGGACAAACATTGTGACACGAGATTTATATATATTACTAGCTGTTGCCCGCGGCTCCGCCCGCGTGGATGTCGAAATCCGTTTCAAAAACTATCCTATCTCTCAAGTTGGATCGAACTGCACATGGTGTGCGAATTTTATTATAATCGGTTATGTGGTTTAGGAGTCCATTGAGGACAAACATTGTGACACGAGATTTATATATATTAAGATAAGATAAGATATTACGACTAATAGGGTTGCAAAATTTTTTCCAAGAAAAAAGTATATTTAGGTCTGAGAAGAATTTTGAAAGTATTTTAGAAAAATGAACAGTATTTTTTTTTTATTTATTTATTTATCTAATGTTTTTTTTTAATTTAGAGTCATTTTTGAAAACCTCATATGCCTCACCACAATAATAAAAACGAATAGCTTATTTTTTATCAAATTGATTTTAGCTCTGTTTCTATCGTCCCGCCTTCATAACTGAAAACGCCTTTCAGTAAATGCTGAAGTGGCGGGATCAGACAAGTCTTATTTGACTGCGGTTAGTACAGCACTAACTGCAGTCAAATTAAATAAAACTTTTGGGTATTAAGTCAGACATTCATAGTCAATAGTGTTTTTGCGTTTAGATGCTGAAAACAGTACCTATTTTCGATAATGTTTTTTGTTCAACAGTAAACAGTATAATGTGGTGAAAAACAGTATAATACTGTTTTTAACAGTATAGTTGGCAACCTTACCCAACACCGAATCATTGCCTGGAATAACTAAGTTTATAAGAAACAATTTAATCAAAGTTTCAATTTTAACCGATTATGTTTCGATTTTAACCAAATAACTGTCGTATCAATTTATACGTGTCTTTCAGGTGACAGCTTTAATTGACACCATCAAGCTGATTCGATTCGAATCAGGGCGCGGATAGTCGAACGCATTCGTGAATTAACATATTTTTTATTGTCAGGAGGCTATTCAAATTTTACGGATCAGGCTGAAATTTGGTATAGGGATGTGTGGGTGTTAAACCCAGAATAATTCATGCATACAATATTTGAACTGAGCGGGCATTTCGTAAGTTTGTTTACAATGTTAAGAGTAATCTTCGTAACTACTGCACTTATTACAAAAAATCATTCACCACTTAAAAAGTGCATTAACCCCAATGGACATTGCTTATAATATTAAGTCTTTATAAATTACGATGGCTTCAGTTGAAAAACCCCATTTAAATAGAAGCGAGGGCGGGTAGCTACTTATGAATAAAATAATACGTATCGATTTGCACATAATTGAGTAATCGAGGGGATTGACTCCCTTTAGGTAGTTAATAGGTATCGGATATAAGTATCACCTATAATAACTTATGTGAAATTTAAATTGAAGTGAGTCTTCATGACGAACTCATTTAAACTACGAGTACCTATTATATTATGCATTTTTCTATTAAGTGTGTGTGTACATTGGGGCATTTAATTATTTAGTCACCTTATATACTAAAATAATATGTTTTAACAAAAAGACAATCATTAGATCATTTTATAAGTAGTTATTATACATCGCACATCATTGTCCCCCATGGCCTCTGCGGACACAAAATCAAAAATCCATTTCATAGGGCCACGCGGTCATGTTGCCGCTCACTCGCGCCTCTCGTGCAGCCTCGCCCTGGCTGTTCAATTTATTCATGGTAGCTGTATGAGTGATATGAAAGGGAGTGAATGTGGAATAAACATGGGAGGTCTGTATGTTATGTGCCTCCTATACGCCGATGACCAAGTGATACTTGATCATCAGCAGGAGAGCTGCAGAAAATGGTGAACAGCATGAATGAGGGAGGAAAGGTATGAAAGTAAATGCAAGAAAGACGAAAGTTATAGTTTTTGAGAGGATCCAAGAAATGACTGAATGTAATGTTATGATTGAGAGTGAAGATGTGAAGCAAGTGGCAGAATTTGTTTACTTGGGTAGTTGGGACGTACGATGGAGATATTGAAAGGAGAGTGACTGCGGGAAATCGTGTGAGTGGTATTTTACACTCCTTCGTGAGTGGTCAATCTACACCGAAAAAGGCACGATTGATGGTTCATAACGGCGTGTTAGTTCCCACAGTGATGTATGGAAGTGAAAGCTGGGTATGGCAGAAAAAGAAGTCAATGCAGTTGAGATGCGGTCTTTGCGACCTTCCGTCTTTGTCTTTGTATATGTGGAGTAAGGTTGGCTGATAGGAAGAGAAATACGGATATACGAGAATTTTGTGGCTTGAAAGAGAATGTTGTAACGGGAATTGAAAAGGGTATGCTAAGGTGGTTTAGGCACGTAGATCGTATGAACACTGAGCGAATGACACACCAAATAATTATGTAAGGCACATATAAGTGGGCAGGCAAGCCAGGGTCGACCTTGCAGTTTAAAATGGCCAAATTAATAAGTTATTGAAAAAGAGCAGGTCAGAAGCACTCCAGGGCACGTCACAATCGTGACTGTAAGACCCGTAATGGAGGATTGGCTCAAGAGGAGACATGGCAGCCTCTTCTACCAGCTGACACAGGTACTTACAGGGCACGGATGCTTCGGCAAGTATCTGTGTCGTATAGGCCGGTAGCCAACGCCCGTGTGCCACCACTGCGGGGGCTGTCACGAGGACACCGCACTTCACACACTAGTGGAGTGCTCAGCGAGGACGCAGAAGCGTCAGGTCCTCATGGCAGTTATCGGCGTGGAAAGCCTCTCGCTTGAGACGATGGTTTCGGCTATGGTCCGAAACGAGAGTGCGTGGGATTCAGCCGCCTTGTTTTGCGAGAAGGTGATGTGTGTAAAGGAGTCGGCTGAAAGGGAACGGGAAAGAAACAGTACTTTTCCGTCCCGCAGAAGACGTACCGGGCGTCGGAGAGCGCTGGACGATCTCCGGCCTCCATGAGTGCAGGCCTGAGGGCGAGGGGTAAGGCTGTCCGTCGCTCTAGCAGAACCAGGCCCGACACGGTAGGGTAATGTGCCACGCGTGCACCGTTCAAAAGGAGAGGAGTTGCCTCCAAATTTCACGGCGAGACCACCTGCACTGTGCTAGTGGTCGAGGTCTCACAGGGTTCCTGGGGAGTTCCTTGGTATACCACGGGTCCCTGGTGAAAGACTCAAGTGGAAGCATTAAAAAAGGTCGAAAGCACTCGAAAGCGGTGAGCTTGAATGAAGGGTTTAATGGCATTAGAGGAAGAGCGTGAAATACCTATATGAGGACAAAAGCAGATGGCGTCTCTGCCTACCCCGGGGGGAATGGCGTGAGCATAATGTATGTATGTAATTTCACAATGCCTTTTTACTTATTTTATTACTATTCTGTCTAGAAAAGGTGTTTAATTTTAATTTTACCCAAAAAAAAATGGTAACAGTGTTTCGACATTGACGTTTCTAAGATTAGTCCATTTTTTTTCTAAGTCGAAGACCTTTGCGAAAACCAAGCTATGTAGTATAAACTAGAGGGCCGCGCGGGTCACCTGATAAGCGCATTACTTCGTTAATGTTGTCCGTCGGCGCAGTAGAGAACTTCAAACTCAGGCCTGACGCGCGGTCAACGTTGTCGGACGCGGCCTGAATGGAACACGTCAGTGTCGCTCAACATTGTCCCCCATGGCCCGAACAGACAAAGCTCATTTTTATGCTGGCAGTTAACGTGTTAAAAAAGATTTGTGCTTAGAGGCCTAGTAGAAATGCACCTATTTTACAAACAATAATTTATAGAAATAAGTACCTACCTGCAAGAATGGATACTAAATGGTCACCAAAACCGCCGCCCTAACCTTCTAACCTAATCTATCCAAGATTATTTCGTTAGTTTTCTTACTGTTTCAGTTAACAACCAATATTTGGTAGTTGGTAACCATTTAAGGCATCTTTAAAAAATCTTGGGATGTTGTAACATTTCTGAGTATTATATTTTACTTTTTGAAGTCTTGTCTGTCTGTTCGTGATGGACGTGACTGACTTCTTGTAGTAAAAACCGTTATAAGAAGATCGCAGTGTTCTCGAATATACCCGAGGCTTTCAGTTCGGAGCTCATGGTAAGCAAGTGGCGATAGACCTCTCAAACACGTGCGAAAAGCCGACGCCAGAACCTTACGGAGAGGTTGTGGCGCCGGCCAGAAGGTGAGGTTGGGTTGATCTTGGGCTCCACATTATATCCGTCATAATTAAGTAAGTTGATATTAACGTGAGATAAGCTATGGAACTGGCACATAAATAGGTACTAGAACATGCTTCGAATTTGGTATTTATAGAATGCGATGTAGCAGTATCTCGGTGCGGCGTTAAAACAAAGGTGTTTTCTTTAAAAACTAGTGAAACAATACTGTAAGATAGGCGTCTTCACCTGAGACTAAACAAACTCGCTCGGATAAAAATAAACAAGTGATGTGAAACGAGAAAATCTCGCGGCGTGACTCATCTACATGTGCAGAGAACACTTAACTGCTACTCAATTGTAATGTTTTTGACTGTTTCTTCTTCCCAAATATTATTTTAACTGATCTTATTATACAAAGAATAATAAACGAGCTCTAAAAATTACGTCTGTTATTATTTTCTTTTCATTTGTAACCATCCACCCAAATACCTACTAATCAATAGTTATTATTCGACAATAGCATGTTATGAGGTCATAATTTGTTATTTCATAGAACATGCCCGTTTTGACGTGTATTGAAAGAAAATGATTTAGCTTCAGAATTGAGTAGGTAAGTACTCTATTACATATTGACACATTCGGTAATGATAGCGTGTTGCTTATTTGACTAAAGACTAGACCGAGGTTTTAAAACTGCGATTGTCCTTCGTCTAGCTAGCAACTGACGAAACGCTCATCTTCATCATCTCAGTGTTATTACCGGATGCACCCGGTCTATAGCATATAATGCATAGCTCGCGGTCTATATACTGCTCCTTCTTTTGATAAGGCTTATAGGCTCATATGGGAGCGACTGCCGTCTAATCTCCTAACTATGAGAGGAAAGCCTGCGCAAGAGCGTTGTTCGTCAATCAATAATGTAAGTTAGCGTGGCACAGGAGCTATTGGTCCCTATTGGTGGGGACCAATAGCTCCCTTTTTGCCCCACACATCGATGTATCAAAACGATGAATCTAGATATAATTCAGTATAAACCAACCTGCACTATTTTCGTCATCTCCTGGATATCTATAACACCGTTGCCGTCCACGTCGTACATACGGAACGCCCACTTTAGCTTCTCTTCAGGCGTTCCGCTCGATGTTACGTGAATCGCCTGGAGGAACTCCTACAACAAACATTACGGTGGCTTTTCACGACGAGTGTCGGCCAAAACAAACAAGAATGCGTAAGTGAGTCTCTTGTTCGAAGAACCCTACAATAGGATTATTAACAATCACATTCAATATTATTTGCGGTGCTCGCAAGCAGAACTATTGCAACGCTCAGCAATATCGCAATTAGATGTTATGTTTTCTTTTAAGATATTTAAAAAACCTGTACAGCTGTACCATTTGACTTTACGCTAGCTGTTAGTTACCTTAAAATCTATGTAGCCATTCTTATCCATATCGAATGTGCGGAACACGTGGTCGCAGAATTCGACAGCGTTTCCGGATGGGAAGAACATCTTGTACATGTCGACGAATTTGGCTGGGGTCAGTCGGCCGTTTGGGCAATCTTGCTGCAAGAAAAAATATACAAATGAAATTTTAAAGTTGAAAGTCCTAATCCTAACATATGATATAGGTAGTAACGAAAGTCCTGATTGTCGAAACTAAGGCTGGATTTTACCAACTACAGGAACTTAAAACAAACTAAACTATTTTATCGATCTAGACTACTCGTCTACCTTCGGCGCCAAACCAACCTCAACTGAAACCATCTGCTACGAGAGTCTGGCATTGCGGACTTTCCTTTCGGGGTTGGGAGACAGCAGACGCTACCATAAAAGTTGAGGCGAAGGGCTCCGAGGTGAAAGCCTCGGATTGTGGTCCTTTTGGTTACGACGCCTTACATTATAAATTGACTTACTTATAGTCAATAATTTCATGTTAAAATTTGGATTTAAAGGCATACTATATATTTTACATTTTACTTCATGCGTTTTATTTACGGAGCTAAATTTACCGATTGTAATCACTAGCACAAGATTAACAAACACGAAGACTTAAAATAAAATTAAATTCAATAAAGCTCTGTCAATAACATATAATAAATTAAATTTAAAAATGTGCGATTCGCTTTATTATTTCGTTTTATTCACATCAATTTTTGACGACTACTCGTATTATGAAGTAGCACAAATGCAAATCAGCACATTGTTTAATTTAAAAAATATATATAATTATGTGTGGCACTCGGAGACTGCCGCGGTAAAGTTATTGCATACCATTTAATTTAATATGCATAGATTAATTGTTCAATACCTTAATTACAAGTATGCGAATATTAACTTGGTACTTATTTATAAAGTTGTGGTTATGGTTTCGTTACAAGGTGGAGTATAAAATACTTCGGAGTAGGTATTTTAATAAAATCGTCTCATTTGAAGATTATGTTTCATTCCGTTATTCCTGCTTATTGCCGATTCCCGAAGTGTTCAATTACTTCAATTTGCATTGTGAATCTATACCTACTCGTACTCGCCGCCGCTGCCGCTGCGTCGCTTAATGGTATGTGGTATCTTTGAGTGACTTTTTGAATAATTGAAAGGAATGTTGGCAAGTGAAACGTGCCACATTTCTGACATTTCTGTTCAATCATTCAAAAAGTCACTCAACAATGGTTGTTGCCAAACTTGAAATAAGGTTGAAACTTGGGCGACAATGGGAGGTGTTAGGTTTTTATTTTTGTTACGGAATTTCTTGACTTGGTCCCCTCAAATACCCGCGATAAGCTATACAATAGCTTAAAAATATGGATGAACGAAGCTACACGCTGGGTGTAGAATTCCACTATCTACACGCATTGCAACCGTTGCAACAAACCTCTTTCTAGTAATATTTGAGCGTAAAAATCAAACACCCAAAAAATAACTACATAACATAATTCGCTTAATTCAAACCAAGAAACAGGCGACCTCCTTCAATGTAGGTATGGAGTTATTGAGTCTCTATATAGATAGGGTTTGGCAATATTGAAAATGGTATTGGTTTATAATACAATCACATTGGTAAACAGAAACTAAAAGGGTTATTACTTATATTAAATTTTATTATATCCATATCACATTTCAACGTACTCTCGAAATTGTTTTGGGTATACCTACATCATAGTCACCAACCCCAATTGTTCTGTTATCGACCACCCACCCACTTTAAGAGATTTGGTGATTTGGTCTGAGTTTCATCGACGCGACCAATTCGATTAAACTGTGTAAGCACATTTTTACTCAATGAATTTCATTTAGCGTCAGAACTCAGTTCGGTTAAATGGATTTTCACTAAAATCGACTGTTTGATTTAAAGAATGGCTTTATATATACCTTAAGCTAGTGAGCTTAAAGTAGAATAAACACTACCTATGTCGTAAGAGCCGTATACACATACCCGTCGCAGTTGCTCCGTGCAGTGCGGTAAGTTGGGGTTTATTTTTGCTACCAGTTACGATACTATGATTTTCAGAATATGATTTTTATCGATTCACATAAAAGTAGCATTGAAATGAATCGATACAAAACATAGCTGGTATCGATATTCAATAAAACCTTTAACCTAACCGAATTGTTTTTTGTATCCCTAGCGCGAAGCCTTGTAAGATAATAACTGCAGTAAAGCATCTTCCTTCAATTGCAACAAAGTGGAACTTGTTAACTTCAACAAAGTTTCGAAACCCTTAGATAAACTTATCCATTTTCCTCAAGACGTTCTGCTAGTTAGTTTATGTTTATACTTAAATGAAATAACATGCTATAAAAATGTTGTCCGTAGAAAATTGTAGAAACTCTTATTGTAGGTACCTACCTACTTCGATTCTTATTGTTATTTCAGAATCGAATATCTAGAGATGAATAGTTTCTTAAATACTTTCATAAGTTAGTGTATACGTAGGAGTAATCAGATGTGTGTTAAAAGTTTTAATTGCACAAGCTATTTATGTTTTCCTTTTAATGAGGGTTCCAGCGACTGGGACCGCAAGAGGGGCGAGTCTCATGCACAGGAGTCACACTATACTACCATTGCGCCATCGAGACATAGAATATGTATATTACAACTATCATACGTCAGCAGCTCTGCCTAAATACTGACCTCGAGATAAAAGTTTACGTCTTATTCTTGGTCATACTATGCGTGATAAATATCAACTGTATCCATCCAGTCGTTTCACACTTCTAATAGAAGAAAGAAAGAAAGAAAACTAACTTTATTTATGAACACAAAACGTACACAGGTTATAAACAATTCAAAAACAATACCATACAATAAAGTTATAAGCAATTCAAAAACAAACACAACCAACCAACAATATTAGTCAAAATTTTAAAGCTAATTCATATTATGAAGTTTACGCACATATCAGGTACATATCGGATCAGTAGGACCTACCTATAAATAATAATAAAATAACACCAAATTAATCGCGATAAAATTCGTTAAAATAAATTCAATAAAAACAATTTTTTTTTAATATTTTGCTTCCAATTCATGGTTTTTTTATTAGCAAGTCATTCGTAGACAACGTCATAATAGCTAGAGTTGAGACTGTTTTACTCGCTAATCGCTGTTGTTGTTCCGTGCGACGATAGCCTGTGGATGTAGGTAGGTACCTGGATTATTAAACTGCACCCCTAACCCTTCCATTGCATGTCGGCATCGATTACCGCGCACGAACAGTCGCTTGTGTAAACGAACAGTGACAGACAGTATATAAAGTGAGACGTATTTCCTTGCATTATTTGAACATCTGTTAGAAATATTTCAGAATGAGATAGATCTATACGTCATCGAATTTATTTCTAAAAGAAATAGCACAAAGGTTTAAAAAAACCATTTTAGCGTAATGGATAAGTGATTTCCCTTGAGATAGCAAGGTTAACCTGGAAAAATTCATTTCAGATATTTTTTGGCATGTGAAAGCGACTTTAAGCTACATAGAATATTAGATTTTATACGTGTCATGTTCAACAGTGACTGCTCGCCAAAAAAATAACATTTGAGTGCAAATGTAATGCAGTGTAGCATTCTTAATGTATTAAAAAGTTAGTAGTGGTAAGCAGGACTTTATGTCAGATAAGTACCTAGAAATATGCATGTTACTAAAGTATGTTGCTTAATTTGAATGGAATTTGACAAATATTTAAAAGTACTGCCATTTTTATGTAAGATTTTAAATTGACATGGTCATTTCCACCTGTCCGGACCGACGACGACGTGACCATGGCACTTGGCAACAAAGCTGAAACATCGGATACTTAAGTATCTGATATTTCGGTCTTGTTGCAAGTGCCATGATCATGAGTTGACGGGATATTTACCATGTTTGTTTGTTATGTAGGTATACTACGTACGTACGTACGTACGTAGTAAAACATGAATGTTCACCGGCTTGCAACGTTATGATTGACTGAAAAAATCCCAAGCTTACAGTAAACTTTACTTGGTATCGTGAAAATTGTATCCTATTAAAATTTAAAATGCCGCTCGCGGTCTTGATGTTTTTTTTTTTTTTATTCATGATAGGGTTACGTTTGACCTCAATCTCACCTGATGGTAAGTGACGATGTGGTCTACGATGAATCACGCTTGCCTAGAAGGAACCTATTCACTCGTGACTTGAAAACTCCCAGGTTATAGCTTTCCGGAAACAGCTTATTTTATTAAAAAAATAAAAATGTGGGCGCTTTAATATTTGAATTGCAATTACTTATTTACAGACTGTCTGCTTTTGTGTCTTATACTGGCTGAATTTCCTTCGATAACTAATTAAATATTATTACTATATACACATTTTCTCAAGAGCTTACGACCTAATTAAATATTGCCTACGCCAGTGTAACTACCGATCATAGGTATGCTCCGTTGTTACATCAGTGTAACCAATCAGTGTAACCATGGGTCAGAAGCCAGAACTCAATCAGCACCCTCTGAAAGCAATATACTTTGATGTGTGATTTTGCTTTTGCTTTCAATTCTTTCCATTTAAACTTTCAATGTACTCGTATAAAAAAATTAAAAAGAAAAAATTGAAAGCAAAATTTTCAATGTTAGTCGGACACTAACATAGATTCATTCTTTCAAGGCAATAATAATAAGATTCCTCTGGAGAGTAATTATATTAGCCGGTTGTTACTTTATGAGAGGACCCCATGCCACAACACATAACAAACCAAATAAAATTTTAGAAGAACGAACCTCAAAACCAGCAAAATGAAGAAACTGTTTTAAACTACAAAACCAACTAAACATTATTCTTTCAAACTGCTGAATACTATTAAAAAGTAGCGATTGCAACTAACCTGAATACTCAATAATTGAACGTCCGGAACCAAAATGAAAGTCATTCATTTTGTTCCGGTGCAACTGCGTACTTTGCAGTGAAGGAAATTAATAGCTTTGTTTGAGCTTGAAATGAATGTTTTTAACAATTTCACTTCGCATGTGTTTCTATGATCCCATGAATGTAATGGAATGTTTGAACTCGATTTTTCAGGACTTCAAAACGTCAAGCCGTCTCGTTAAACAAAATATTATTTCATTTATTTATTTATTTACTTATCTCGCAATTCTTCTAATTTTTTGTAATCAGACAACTAAAACCTGGTTACATTCATGTACGGACATGTACTAGACCTCACTAAAAATAGAGGATTGTGTGTTCGAATATTTCACTGAAATGAATAATTATATTGTTATTTAAAGCAATCCAAAAATTAATTGTATACAAATTGTCTGTTCCTATTGGGAAAACTTGGGAAAACCAGATGTCGAAATCAAATCCAATATTCTATTAAGGAAATCACGCTGAGTCGCTAACCTCGGAATAAAATAGAATAGATACAAGCTATTTCTGCACTGACAGCCCAGGGAAAATAAAACCTAACCTATGTCAGTCCACCGCCTCCTGAGGAATATCTGGCGACAGTTATCGCCATTCCAGTATTAAAGGTTACAAATAGGTTATCGGTTTTTGTAACTTCTGCAATTCCCGTAATTTGTTTATTGATATTCTTAATTATTTAAAATAGAAACGAAAATAGATTTAGTACATACATTACGTATACATAATCACAGTATAGGTACTTTTTACTGTGTGTTAAATTTACGCGAATATGACACATTGAAATAAAACTATTTGTAACGGATTCGAACGTGATCAGTGTAAATATTAAAATAACACGATCACGACTGCGTTTTTTATTGGAAAAAGCGAAATTCGGGTAAACATTTATCACAAATGTTTTCAGAAGCGTGATTACAAAATAATATGTAAAAACGCGCTACCGTGTCATCGGATAATTATATTATTTCGTACTATTTTCAGCAGGTCGAGAATTTTTTCTGTCTGATCTGGACGGACTGTAGGTAACAGACACATTCTCCTCCATTCCGTGCAGTTACTGAACATTTCCGAACAGAAAATTTCCGAATAAAAATCATTTTTATAGTACGATTAAAATTTTTGATATGATGGTACAAGTTCAATCTGTTATTGTACCAATTTTTTTATTTGAATTAATAGCTTCAAGTAATTAACTTGTTGCCATTCAGTAATTAATAAGTAAATTATTATTTTTACTCTTTACATGAAAATCAGAGAGTACGGTTGGCGGATAGTTAACAAAGGTTTTAAGAATGATGGAAAGTTTGAAACTCCTGGTAAACACATGAAAGGTCGGCCGAAGAAAGAAATGGATAACTTTAATATTCGTGGTGACAGTGGTGACTGTACTGCTGAAAGTGGCGACGAAACGCATTTCAATATTTAATACTTGGAATCCGGAGTGATTAATTTTTGTAACTGATTGAATTTAATAAATGATTAAGTTTGAGTTTCAACTAACTTTATTCTGGATCTGGTTCAATAACTTTATTCTAGATCTGGTTCAAAACTTTATACAGCACCTGGTTTAATAAATAAAACAGAAACAAAATTATGACTGCATAATGTGTTTTATTTTATTAACTCATTTTACTCGGAACGAACTTCTAGTATCAAGATCATTTTAGTCGCACTATATAGGGTTGCTACATGAATTCAGCAGCGCCCTCATTTAATTTCACGACTTTATAGACAAACTGTACCTACCAGCAGGGGCTGTTATGTCCGACTAGTTACATCATATAGTAAAAATATTTTTAATACTTTTTAACATAATTTTTATCCTACTACGCCAGCGAGGGTCATGTGTTTCGCGCGTATGTATGTATGTATGTATGTATGTATGTATGTATGTATGTATGTATCTATTATATAGTTTTCTTTGATCCCCTCTAGAGGTCTAACGACTCGACCGATTTCGATGAATGAGGTCTTAAATGAAAGGCATGCATCTTCAGAGTGTCATAGGGTAGGTACATGAGATGTGAATAAGAACTATAGTTTTGATTTCTGGTGCTAAAATGAACGACTCACGTACGAGCCCTTAATATTTTGAATGTGGTGTCACAAAAAAATTGATATTTTTTGTTGTACATTGGCGGAATTTCAAAAGGTGACAATCCATTGTCTGGATCGATTGCATTATTAAAGCATATAGTACATAAAGGTACTACATTGTTAAATTGGACCTAGTCTGTAAGTGCAATGTATGGTTTGGTTTAAATAAATAAATAAATGTAGTCCAAAAAATTTTTTTACTCATACCAAAGACCATGATAACTTGGTCTTTGCTCATACTTATCGAGTTGGATATCAAAATGAAGGAAATAAGAAGGAGATTTCAAAAATATGATTGTTATATCGTTACTACAAAGTATAAAATAAAATACATGATTATAAAATGAAAAAAAAAGCCCGATTGCTGTTGAAAACCTGAAACAAGTTTTAGGCAGCCCGGCTATACAGCAGCAGGTGGTACCCATACGAAAATCATAAACCAAAAGAAAATTAATGGGTACCGCATGCTATCCGACTTGTTTGAGGTTTTTCAACACCGTGTCGGGTTAATTATTTTTTTTTTAAACTTATTATACAAGCGTATAATTATATATATACAGGTTTATACTGAACCCTCGGTGTACGAGTCCGACTCGTAGTTGAACAGGTTTTTTATACCTACATTACGAATTTCTAACGACATTTTCTCAAGATTAGGTATATGACGTATATCTTACGCCTATAATTGTTTAACTACCTACTTGGCAGATATCATTCGTTATATTATTATCGATATCCCTATTACATTAGGAAATTTGACTTCCAGATTGCGAACCATTCAAGCGGTGTGCTCATATACGCCAGACGCATAATAAATTATGTAAATGGCATATTTTGCATAACGCCATTAACATAATTTAATGTACCGATTTAGTTTCCTTTATAAAGTTTTAAACCTTATGTATAAAAAAAAATAAGTGTCTGTTTGTGATAGTAGAATGACAGGTTAAAAATAAATAAGTACATACGAGTGTACCTATAGGTAGGTACGACACATTTAACAAAAAGTAATTTATGAAATTTTAGTCTGTCTGTCTTTTTGTCTGTTCTCTGGAAAGGCTCGGCCGATTTTGATATAACTTTTAATAAAAATCTGAATCCACGCGGACGAATTCGCAAGAATAACTAGTTTTTAATATTAGAAGGGTGAGCATCACGTACGGTCACGTATTTCCTTAATCAGATAAAGCCCGCTTCTCTCGTTCGTCAATCAGTAGGTATACCGGACCGCAAGCGGGCTCGCTTAGCACCAGCGATCTTGGTGGAGCCGCATGTACCTTTTTTGCATGCGCAAACCCCTAGGGCTTCCTCTTGTTGGAGCCGGTTCGAATACCCACAAGAATTGAAGTCATTTAAAAATGATCGCGTAACAATTAATTTCTCGTTGGCTGCATTTGTGAGTTATGTTGTTCTGTAACAAAATTGCAACGGCGCAGCAGTAGCGAGCCCGGAAAATTCTGCAGTTTTACCTCACACAATGTTCGCGGCTTGCGGAGTTCATTCTTTCATCAAGTGTTCTATAGCTCTGACTTAAGAATGAAGTTTTAAAGTGCAAGGCTTTCCTTAACTACTAAGTTCGGGATAATGTTGAGGTTGCATAGAGTTCCTTTATAGATAAGAATTCTATGTTTAAATAGGTAATTTATCTAATTTATTACGCACTTTTTTCTTCCATCAGTAATCCAAAGCTTGCAATTTGAAGCTTTAATTTGGCTCCTACGGGAGCGACTGCCGCGTGTCATTTAAGTATGCGAAAAAAGCCTGTACTAGAGCCTCGTTCGTTTAGTCAGCAGGTGTTAAGGTTGGCTTGTCCTCATACGCTTATGAGAACACAAAACATCTAAGACTAGCCGTCACCTACGACTTCGCCCGCGTGAAATTCTGATTCTGTGCCCGCTACGCTTTAAGAGATTACATACCTCTTTCAAATAGACAGAAAGACGGACAGATAGATATTTTTTTGAGAATTAATTAACTCATATTATGTATCATTGAAAATTATTAAAATATATAATTTTGATATTATAAACAGGTAGGTACTTCAATTTCATTCATTTGTATAGATTTGAAAGCTTACGTGAAGATGCTTGAATGTTTGTTAGGTACTTAATCACAATTTAATCTGGAATAACACATACCCAGGTAACTTTTTATCCCTGAAATAGGACCCAATAGGGAGTAGAATTCCACACGGGCGCAGCCCCGAGTAATAGCTAGAAAATAAATATCACTTACCTTGAAGCCCTTGTACCATTCCTTGATAGTGGTCTCATCGTACGACGTATGTGTCTTGAGGAAGTCCATATCCTCTTTCGTTAGTTTGTCTTTACTGACGAAACAACCCATGCTGACGCCTGGAACAAAACAAAATCAGTATAAATCATTGATGTCTATAATATAGACTGATCGCCGAGGCATCCCTACCATGTTACTTATAATAAAAATAAATTGTTAGTACCGGGAGACACTGCTGCCTGCGGCCAATCCGGCCGGGGTGGGAGTGGCCCTCTAGAGGGCTGCTCCGAGGCTCTCCACGTGTCCCTCTGACTAGCAGATGGCACAGTGGGGAGCGAGCGGCGGGCGAGCTGATTGTCTGCGCGCCGACGGTTGGGTGACAGGACGGCCGCCTGTCACCCTACACCCCACCGTCGGCGAAGTGGCACGATGCTCGCCCCCCCCCCGCCCCCCCTCTTTCGGGGGTTCAAGGGGGCCATCTTAAAACCGTAGATGGCCCGGCGTCAGCTGGGGCGCGAGGCATATGCCCATTGGGTAACCTTACACCCCGGTAATTAAGGCCCGAGACGGCGTGCGGTTTTAGTCGGTTCGATCCCGACATAACCACCCCCGTTGGCCGACGGGGGTGGTATCCATGGTGATTTCTGCACAAAAAAAATGGGATTTCCTCGAAATAGAGATTGCTCGTCACCAGTGAATTGGGGAATTTCTTTTGTTTTTCTTAATAATTTCAAAGGTACTTACAAATAATATAAGTACATACCTACTAGGATTTTAATAAAACGTAATTTTTTTATTTTAACAATTTATATTGAGTTTTGGGGTGACACCCACAAATTCCGCCCCGGGTGCCACCCTTGCTAGCTACGCCACTGCTTATCACGTGGTGCCAAGGTGCATCTGCATCACAGCGTTCTTTTGACATGAACTTTCACACAAACAATACGAGTATTTTGTATTTAACCACTCTACGTTTGTTTATTTCAAGTATCTTTGCAAATCCATCGAGATATATTTAGGTAACTACCCTCAATACAAACGCAGCCTTTTTCACACGCTTTTATTTTATGTAGGTCATGTCGATATCACTTCACACCTTGCTTGATGTTAGTCGAAGGCCATCATTGAGTATAAATGTCAACTATGATCAATCCTAAAATAGCCTTACTCTGTACATCCTAATATAATCACGGGATTAAAAGAGACAGAGAGAGAGAGAGAGAGATTACTGTTAGTGTCGCCGTTGTCAGGATTGAATTTGGTTCGCCAGAACACTATTAGCTCGTCAGAAGTCACATCGAAAAATCAATGTTATTGGCGGTGACTTGTACCAAACAGATGCATTAGGATATTGAATTGATTAATGTAGCGCGTGACTCAAGATCGTTTAAGTTCATTAAGATTTCACTTTTTCATAAAAAAATATGATGAGTAATTCAATCATTGAGTATAGGCAAACATAATTAGTATCTATCTGTTTATGCTTTGTCTATGTTTGTACCGGGACACCATTAACAGTGTCACCAATTGGTACAATTCGATACTCTCATACAATGAATTCCATGACATGGCGCCACTTTTTGATCTAGGTCAACAGGAACTACCAGGTCGTTATCCTATTGTTTATCAAAATATTCTCAGCAACCTTTCTGTTTAGGGAGAATAAAAAGCGTTCCAATGTCTCAACTTATACGAGGGTGTTTCTCTATCAAAATCACTTTGGAAAGGATCAGTGCAATCTTGAGCAGAGAGGAATCTGACGCAAGTATTTTTTTTTCTAATTCGTAAAATTTTCATTGGTTTTTGGTAATTTACAAGCCGACATTATGAGGAAGTATTGCGAATCCGTGAAATTTAATATTTATTATTTCATGAAAAATGTATAATTCCACAAATTGAGACGGAGGGTAATTTGCCTATTTTTGCGTAACTGTACATCATCATCTAGCTAGAGGTTCGTTGAATCCGTGAATTCGTTCAATTCAGAAGTTATTAAACTACACGATATTAATATTATACAAGAGAAGATGCGTATTGCTACATTAATTTAATCTTCCTTTCCTTTTTATATAAGTTGCAGGCCTATTCTTGTCCTTTGTTAGGCTTTTTCCTCTATCCCTCAAAGGCTTGCTGGGACAAAATTCAATATTGAGGAAGCTCGCCTTTGTACATCTTATTAATGTCTGACTTCACTTTAAGTTATATTAGGCAACTGAGAATAAAATAAAACTCTAATACAAAATTCACCACGATTCAGATAAATAGATACCTATAAGTAAATAAATAACTCCAATACAGTGAACGTGTCTAGAAGGGTGAGGTCATTGTCCTCGTTATTAGGTAATAGCGCACACGTAGCGCTGAAAGCGTCCGTCCTCCCTAAAGTTACCCCGTTTAAGCAGCTGGCAGACGTCACTTGTTTAAAGAAACTAAGCTAAGCTAAGCTAACTAAGAGTTGTGTCACTTGAAGCCAATGCCAGGCATTCGCCAGCCATTTTTAAGTATCGTTAATTTGCAAATAAAGTGTATACTCAGCGCTCAGTTACTTTTATTTACCGCCCGTTTCATTTCGGTGCGTAAAACTCGTATTGAGGATAAATTAGGGTAACTTTTGTTGAAGAGAAAATAATTAATTAATAGATAATTAACTTCACCGCGTACAATAAATACTTTTACTAGGATATCGGCGTGCGGTAGGGTGTTACGAGAACTTGATTTACCGCTCACTGGTTGAACTTGTTTATTGTGTCAGTGAGTAAAGGATGGTATTTGATGCCACAGCGGGGGCTGAGGGCGTGGAAATGTCACGGACACTACGCCTATAAAGATAAAGCGTGCCCCTTACAATTAGTGAAGTTTTTCAGACAGTCCGATATTTTCATTGTCCAGTGTCTCATTATTATACTGTTCAGTAATTGTACCTACATACCTATCCTTTTTATTGCCCGCGACGGTAGCTGGCACACGAGCGGCTTGCGTGGTGATAATTATTTAGTTACAGCTCATGTACCTACGTTGAAAATTCCTGGTAGAACAAGAAGGTACCTGGAGCGCTTTAATTCTTCGTTCAATTAATTTTTCCAAAGCATACCTATTATTATTTTATGCCGCCGATATGAAAGGCCTCCATTTCTCTTATAAAAAAATAAAATAATCTCTAACCTTTCTTTCAATATTATTTTTGTTGAATTACTTAATAATATTTATTTTTCACCCATTAAATTAAAAATCTTATGGATGAAGCACATAAATATATAGATAAACTTTCCCTTCTGTCGGTAATTCAGTTCAGTTCTGTTTCAGTTTGATTTTTTGTTTTCAATCTATCTATCTATATATATATATAATTGCTTGGCCCGATGACTGACTGACTGACTGATTCATTAACGCAGAGCCTAAACCGCTGGACCTACAAACTTGAAATTTTGACAGTAGATGCTTCTTATTTTGTAGGCATCCACTGAGAAGGGATTTTTAGAAATTCCACTTCTAAGGTGGCAAAATAAGCGATAAACGTTTGTACGAAAGTCCGTCATATTCAAGGTTAGACGCATGAAATTTCATATACCTACTTCTGGTTAGAAATAAATGAACACTTTGAACTATGAACCCCTATTTCACCCCCCAGGGGGTGAAATAGAGGTTAATTATATGGGAAGTTAGTCAGTTTTCAAGTTAGAGGCAATAAAAATTCACATAGTTGCTCATAAGGGGGCAAATAAGGGCAGAGACGAAAGAAGTCTGTTATATGGAAAGTGCTTGAGTTTTGAAGTAAGAAGCATGAAATTCAATATTCTAGGCTCGGTGGGTGTTGGTGCAATCGGGTTATAGGATTTTCTTAAAGAATTTATGCCCGGGCGAAGCCGGATCACAGGCCACTAGTTAGAAATATAACTATAGGTACATAATCATCATTGTAAGTATAAAAAGTCAAAAATTATGAATATTCTTTTAACTTTTCGCTCTCGTGCTCGGCGATATTAAGGCTGCTTTTCACATCAAGTGATCAATTTCATCTGGATGTATGTTTGTTTTGATAATAACGAAATCTTTGAACATGATTTCTGAGCAGACCAAGAATTTGAAATTTTACATAGGTACTTATCATGGGCCGGTGACAATACAATAGGTAATAAAAAAATGTGTGTTAAAACTACCAAAAATCCGCTTTATAAAAAGTGCAGAGTGCTTGGTGGTTAATTGTTTACACTTTTTAGCGAAATATATTTATTATTAACAACAATAAATATTATAAGAATTTAATATACCTACTTAACAAGACTGGAGCCTGTAATATTTTTATTTTTTGCTTCTATTTTTTTATTGATAACTTTTTAATCGCTAAACTATTTATACGGCCTCACTAAGATCTACGCCATCTACGGTATCCAAGTCCACATTACCTGCAAATTGGTGAACTTGCGAGGATCTAGCACCACTTTCCTTTCGGAATTGGGGGAGAGGTTAGAGGGGTGGTCTGTGCTCAACCATCAAATATACCTAACTATTCCACTTAAAACCCATAATATTTATGTCCGTAGTTTTCTTTTCTGGTGGTTTAATACTGGTACTCAGGAGTTACCTACATTAGTGAGATAGTATGTGTATAGTCGATGTTAGTTACGTCAGAAAAAGGCAAAGTTTATTAACATTTTCATGAGGCGATATATGAGGAGGAGGTATGTAGCCGTAGTCCGATTAACTGACAAACGACGGTGCTGAACTTCACCCTCACCCCTCCCTATCTAGCCTGATAGCCTAGTCAAGGTTACAGTGAGCAAATGTTTGCGATCAGTTCCAATAAAAACTTAAGGTTCGAGATTGTGATTGTTTTTAAATTTTATATTAAAAGGGATATCTTTCACTCTTATACAATGATATTATATAACTATGCTCTTATACTAATAAACGCAACGGTACGACTGTGTTATGCAAAAGGTGCCCGATGCCCCGGTTGAATAAAAAAATTAACTGGAATTTCTCAGTGACAGATAGGAATCAGAATAAAGCACCTAGCCGGTTGACTATAAAAATCTCGCCTCCATTTTGTCGTCTGGTATTCATGGCATGACGTCATCTTGGCACCGTAAATAGACAATACAAAATTACCTCTTTGAAAGCAACTCGTTGAGATCATTGACAAAGTGATGTTAAATTTGATTGTCAACTGGGGAGCACCTATCCGAATAGCACCTGCGCAAATGGCACGTAGTAGGCTAGGTCACGAATTAATTGAGCCATTGTGGTATTACAAAACTGTTCCCCATGTTTCAGTTGCCGTTCAGCAGCTATGTAGGTACACGGGCTACTCGTAATCATGTTGAAAAGCAACCGTTACGAATTTTATTGCGGACGGTAATGATAATATTATCGTTGTCTAGGAACGCTCTACATATAAAGTTAATTTACTTACACCTCAGGGACCCTCTAAGACTTAACAAGGTAAAAGAAGTCACTACGAACTCTCGAAGTTACTATGAAGAACTCACTAGATTACATGTTCTCTACTCTGTTCTAGAAAGACTTTTCGACCGGTCTCTCTTCTCAATTGGCAAACGTACTTACTCGTAATTATCGCCAGTCGCTCTTGACATTAAATGTTAAATCGCTACAAGTCATGAAAATAACTAACTATTAAGTGGTAAGTACCTACTTAGCTGATTTTCGAGAACTTCGAGACCGTCAGACGTTCTTTAACAATTCATCACGTAATTTCACATTGGAGTATAATGGAAAAAAATAGGTAGGTACTTAATACAAAAAACAATATGGAGTATATTTTTTGTTTTGTTCATTTTCTTACAACAACTTACGTAGTTATGTAAATAAAAGCAAGAATAAAATAGTTTTGATACTGTAAATATTATCAACCTTTAATCTCTTTTCTTTTAGATAGGAGGCCAACCATGCCTGCAACTCCAGTATTGACAGATCGACGGAAGAGGCCCTGGCGCAGACTTTCCTTTCTGGGTTACGTATAAAGTAGGAAGAGTAAGATAATGATGATGGCATTGAAATAAAATTATTTTTCAGGGTTATTTTCAGCAACTGAAACATCGCGCGTCGTAATAAAGGTTTGGATTTTAGATTAAATGAAATTTTGAAGCAAATAGTATACTAACTTTTCCTAATGATTCAGATCGGCAAGAGAGAACATCCAGGACGGGACTTGAATCCACGACCAGTCAAAGAAATTCGAATATTAGGATGTATCCAGGTAACTTCATTGGTATTCCCCTTGTAATGGACTGGACGTAGGTTCGAGTCTTGTCTTGTATGTTCTTTCTTCTACAATTAAAAATAACTCAAAATAAATTCATCAATAAAACCGTTTAAATATCGCAATAGCGTCCGTTCAAATATTTTTATATCAAGAATAAATAATGGTATAAGCTTTCCACAATATAATGAAACGAACAATAATTACATAATGAATATTTTAATCAACATGAGCAATGCGGACGTTTACCCGCATCAACGGAAAATGTCCATACACTTTCGGTCAAGTGTACGGAACGTTGGTTAACTGTATGCCCGACGGCAAATGAGCCAACTACACAACCGTCATAAGCTCATGTAGGCGCCCCTTTCACAACGAATACAATATTTATGCGACTAAGATCCTTCAATTAAGTAGGTTGAGTTCAATTCGACCCACTTCGGTGAAGGCTCTAAATTTTTTCACCGTAGCTGAGATAATAAATCTTGTTCTTTATAATCTGTTATTATTTCTGAGAGCTTTCTTATTTTCTGTACTTATATAAGATTATGGTTTTATTTTATCCACACGTGTTTATTTCCCACTAGCTGTTGACTCCGGATCCATCCGCGTGAAATTTTAATCCCGTTCCCACGACCAAACACCTATTCCTGAGATGAAAGTACACTATAATCTCTATGCCAATTTTAGTCAGTCTATTGTGCCTGAACGAGTAGCAAACATCCATAACAAACTTTCACGTTTATAATAATAATCTGAGTAGGATTCGTTCATTATAATGATTAATGTCTGACAATGATATTTAGTTATAAGGGTCATAAAATACTGTGAGTAGTCTAACAGACCGGGTATAAAATATCTGTATGGATAAGAGGACATCACTGTACCCCTCCCCATCCCTCTATAGCCTCCCCACCCTTTCCTACCCTCGCCCCCTCTCTTCAGGGTCGGCAGCGCGTGGGTGATGCCCTTGGTGTTGCACACGTCCATAGGCCACGGTGACTGGACCACTTCCCATCAGGTGGCCCGCGTGCTTGTCTGGCACCAACGTGATATAAAAAAAGACCGTTAGTTGTCCTTGGTCTGATCGCGTGTCGATCCAAAGTGCATTTTTTTGCTTGTAGTTTTATCGATCGGGCTGGCACTGGAATGTTATATTATAAGCATTATAGATGCGCTAAAAACGTAAATTACTAGGCAGCGCTCATTAGTAAGTCTCTCTCTCTCTCCTCTCTCTCTCTCTCTCTCTAGACTATATTCGTGCATTTATCATAAAGATCTCGTTATGATAGTGCAATCGTAGCTTTTAATTAAAACCTGCACCGTCAGCGTTTTAAAAATAACTGCTATTGCATGTAATTGAAATCTAAAATAGGAAAATAAGGGCCATTTTAAGATAACGCCGAGCTATTTATACGAGCACACTTTGCGAAAATAATATAAGTAGGTGTATTAAACAACAACTAAACGGCTTTCACTCAATCAAAACGAGAACAATGTGTACCAGCGTTCATAGCGCAAACACAAAAGGTATAAGGTACAATAGGAGATCCATGGTAGGTAATATTATAAAATAGATACGCTAGAGTAGCGCTATTCAGTAAAAGGAAAATCCTATATAGGACTACTATGTAATATAATAAAAGCGAAAGTTTGTCAGTAGGTATGGATGTTTGTTTAAAAAGAAAGAAAGAAAGAAAGAAAGAAAGAAAGAAAGAAAGAAAACTGTCTTTATTCATGAACAATTTTACTCTTCCTCGTTCCTTCACGACACGCAAGACCGCGACGGCTGAACGGATCTAGCTGAAATTTGGTATAGAGTTAGATTATATTACCTTTCATCCCAGGAAAAAGTTCCCATAGGACGCGGGTACGGGATCAGAATCTAGGATATTATAAACGCAAAAGTTTGTAAACATGAATTTTTGTCCCTAATAAAGAATAGGGTAGGTATTCTTACCATAATATTGTTTCGTACATTTTGACTTAATGAATATCGAGTTTGCACTACTCTCGCTACTACCTAGACCATTTTTCATACTCTTATCAATGGAATATAATCTTTTTAAGCTATTGTATAGCTTTTATCGCGGGCTTTGAGGGGACCGAGTCAAGAAATTCCGTAACGAAAATAAAAACCTAACGTCCCATTGTCGCCCAAGTTTCAACCTTATTTAAAGTGTAGTAACAACAATGATTGAGTGACTTTTTTTGCACGGAATATTTTTTCCGATCAGAAAATCATAACAAAACAATGTATTAAAAGCCTGGGAGGAAAGATTTGACAGTAAAAACCGCCAGCCACTCATTTTAATATCAAGAGGATGAAACGAAACAAAAAAAAAAATATCACATAACTTAACAGTATTAAATAAAAATCTCACAACTCCTAATCGAAACACCATTATCGTCGAAGCAATAACTATATTAATCCATACGACAGGCAGCAGGCAGCAGAAAAATATCCGACTTAAAAAGCGATGATTAATAGCCTTTTGCAAAAAGTAAAGGTAGCTTCACACGGTACGCCATTCTACGGGTCCCACATACCCGGATCATCCCGCACCTACGCAACGTAGAAACAGTCTATGACATCACAGATAAGTCAGACGGTGCGATCAAAAACAGACCGACTAACACAGTGGCAAGCTGGTGGCAAGCAATTTCGACGCGCGGTGTGGGCCGGGCAGAATCACGCACCGTGAAAAACCGCTTTAAGATTCCTATCGAAATGAACAAGGGCGAACGTAAATTAAATGAAGCTACCTTTCCTCGGCGCAGAGGTAAATTCGATAATATAAAACTGAGGGAGCCGGTGTTCAATAAAACGCTGCGTCATCCAGTAAATCCATCATACACCTTATTTAGACATCATCGTGGATTTAAGCAACAGCACCGGCAACAGGCTCTAATACTCCAAAAGAGATGTGGCGATACTAATAATAAAGTTAAAGAGTATTCAAGTATTCACCTCTTTCACGTCCCAATCTCCGGAACTACAAATGCGTATTCAATTATTCTAGTTTAACCCTGTTTTTTGGGTGGTAAGTTCGAGTAATAAAAAAAAGATGACAAAGGCGCAACGGTAACGTGAATAAAATGGAATATGGCAGATCAGATATAAGTACACCTACCGCGGTGCACCGATAGTTGTATCTGAATAAATAATGAAAAATAATCGTGGTGTGTATGTATATTCCCCATGGACTCAGGCAATCTTCAGATTAGTCTAGCCGATAATAAGTAGCGGGTTATAGGCAGCTTGGTTGCGATCGGATCGGATAGACAGACCCGAGCGATACCGAGGCGAGCCGCAACCTCTATTTTATTTTCTGTGCCGCTAACTATTATTTAAAGTTGGTACATATAGCACTGATGAACTGATCACAGCGCGGTGGCGATATCTAGACCACGGCTTAAAATAATGACTCTCCCATTCCTTATCTTGATTTGGTTTATTTTAGTTTTAACGGGAGCGACTGCCGTCTGAGCCCATAAGATCCAAAGGAAGACATGCGCCAGCGCCATATTCGTTAATCAGCAGGTATGTAGTTACTAAATGCCCTTGGTGAGCCTCCATACACACAATAATATTTCTCTTTAAATACGAGTATGTCAAAGCACAGATAAAAATCATAACAAAGGCCGAGATAAAATATACATATTCTCATTTATCATGGGTTAGAATATCTAATCATGAAAACCCTCACGACTAGTACGAGTATAGGTATTACTGCCCACTAATGCTTCGATAACGCGGCGTAATGAGTAATCAAGGTCCTAGATAGTAAGCGCATACTAGGGCAAACTGTCACGCCTTTCCCACAACCTTCAAACTGATAATGTCAACAAGCAAAGTTTTACTTGCACTAAGTTCACAACTTATCGCAAAACCACAGTCAAGCACAGACTAAACTATATCCTTTTACGATAAAATTTGAAGTTTGATCACATTCTTTGATCCCGACTAGATCCTCGTATTGCCGAGGATATCTAGTAACATGCGAAACTCTACTACGTTCGACGATACACTCGCTAGTCTCGCAGTTACGTCATAAAAAGCAATACCTACGTGAATTGCTATTTTCGGATAGTTTTGAATGCTGTGAAAAACAGCATAAGTGGTTACGTGTATAAGAGTCGATAAACGAAAATAGTTTAACGATAATCCAAAGGTAAGTGTTGACCGCTTACGTACTCGACACAAGATTCAATTTGGACTATTCGCCGACAGAAAGACTTGGTAATATTGAAATAATAATATAATAATGTTCTCTGTTTACCTAAATAGCCTAGTTTAGGAAACAGTTTTTTGTACATTAATATAGTGTAATATTCCATAGGCCTACTTACAATATATACCTACTGTCTGGAAGTTTTTGTGAAAATAAACATTTTTTGTTTTATTTTATTTATTGTCCTTAATAAGAAATGTATAGTATCTAATTAATCAAATCAACGATTGTTGAAAATTCATATTTACAAGCTCCATTGTAGGTATTTATTTATTGTCTATACCTACTCGTATAATTGATACAGCTCATTGTCATAGAACTAACAAAACGAATACCTAAGTAATAGAAAATCAACTCTTTATGTATAATCGTTATTGTAAATTGGTCAACGTTTCAAACCATTCTTCGTTTAAGCATAATAATAAATTGATAACTATTTAAGCATTCCCTACCTTTCAATCAATTGTCAATAACTCTCTTTTACAAAACCGCAACAAAAAACCGCAATTTAATTAATATAGGGTATAGAAATTGTAATAAATGTCTCAGCCATTACCGTATTTAGATATCGGTAGGTTGTTATGTGATGCGCAAGCATGAAAGTAATGTCGTAAAGAAGGCATTAAGTATAGCAGTGGACGGTTATAAAGGGAGCAGAAAACTTAAGACAAGATTAATGGACTGTGTGAAAGATAATTTGACCAAGAAAGAAGTTAAACTTGAGATGAAAACGAGAAGAGATGAATATGAATAACATTATCTCCCTTTTTCACGCATTGTTGGTAGGGTAAAACTTAAAACTTGCTCAATGTCACTAATTTTATGTTCCACCCCGAGACCGCGACTGAGAGCCAGACGGTTTGGATAAGAATAAGTTAGGAGACGCGCAGTGTAGCGTAGCTTTTGTGGTTATTTTTATAACAGCCTTTAAATACTTATAACTGAGCGAAACAAATTTCTAGTCAAATCTCGTAAATCCTATTCAGAATGATACACGGTATAAACTACATAATTACAACATATAATATACCTACAATCATCTTTTTATTATAATCTTTACAACATAACAATAAACGGGGACGCGGTGCTACAGGAAGTGAAAAGAGCACAGGGCTTTTAGTTCTTACACAGGTCATGATCACAGGAATGAAGGCTTACGTTGCGTTTCTACAAGCGGAAAGATGTGCAAAAAACGCTATGTGATTGGTGGAATCCCTGCATGTTTCCTATTTTTATTATTAAACGCTTTTATTAAACCTGACCTGTTTGTTTGGGTCAAATCTTGTAATTCTATCAATAATTATCTATCTCACGAAGGCGGGTGAACAAATAGTAGATAGTATGAGTGTCTTGTAAATACGCGTGCATGTGTGTGCGAAAGTTCATGTCACGTCAAAAGAAATTCATGAAGCGGTAGTGGTAGGTAGTAGAACAATATAAAAATGATTAATTTTTAAAAGCAATGTGTATTATATACGTTTAACTACAAACAAAGCTCAACCGCCTTCGTGAATGAAATAGAACATCTGTAGGGTAGGTAATTAAAAATTGACCCCCTTCCTGTGGACGGATTGTTCTGATATTTGGTATTTATCTGTAGTTCTGGCGACAATATATTAAGTTAATCTATTCTGTATCATTGTAAATACAAAATGACAATATGGATATCAAATGAAAAGGCTTGACTAGTAGAATATCACTGTGAAAAAAGGGAAATCCAATATGGCCGCTTTTACTGCATGAAAGCGCTAGACTTAAAACATTTTTACTTAATGTAATTTCCTTTCGATTGCATTAATGTGGTGACGCTTTCATGCTGAAATCCAGCCACAACTTATGCGCATTTGAGTCGTCCATCATAAAACGTGCACCGTAAATAATGTAGTAGTGGCAAACAATGCTTCGAATTCAAACTTTTTAGTCATTTTGAATACCTACACCTGGTACAGAAACAATACTCAATAAAAATTGAAGTCGCATTCTCTTTCACAATGAACTCGAAACCACTATATCGCTTCGTGCAAATAACGATCTTCAATTAAAATGTTACGATCTATAGTAGGTACAAAAGAAGCAAAAAAACTCGATTATAAACGAGTTTCAGTGTAAAGTGCAGAGCACTTGTCGATAACTCTAAACACTAGATACAAACAGAAAGAATCGTTGTAAGACTCGTAAGGTATTAATTTTCGACGGTCAAGGCTGACGGTCGTGTCTCATCGAGCGATGTATTTCAGAGATAAAACGAGAACTTCACATCTGTACGTTGTCAACTCCTAAAACTATTTACCCCTAAAGCTAAAGTTAAAAACCATTAAAATCGCTGCAATTACTTCCTTCGAAAAAAATCTGCCACAAAACTTTGGTTGGCCGAGCGAATTTCACGTCAAATATGTTCATTTATTTTTCTGGGCCAATCATGGTTCTCTCTTCCACTCCTTAACCGAACGCCAACCCAAGCATTCAATGTTTCCACTTACAGCCCGGGATCTTCCTTCTTTCCAATGTTTGGTTCGTCTTAACTTTCACGAAAGCGATTGTCATCTGACCTAATTCAAGTCAGAGAGGAAACCTTGCGACCTCGTCTGTTAATCACAGGGTACAGACTTATAGATGAGGATACCTGAGGTGGAAACCAATACATTGTTCAAACATTATGACTCTGTAAGTACTCAGTATAACTGTAGCTGGTTTTGGCAAACAATAACGTAGTGATGTAGTTTGCAATCCGTACATGTGTAAAAGGAAGGTTGCAGTCGTGGCGTCTGCAATCGGAGAAACGCTTAATACAAACGGTTGGAATGCCGGTCACGTTGTCGGCCGTGCCACGTTTCACAATTCCGTGACTTCTAGTGCCGACTGACATTATTACCGCAATTAAGTGACCATTATAACATCACAAAAACAAGGCAGCATAAGAAATGAGGCAGTAAAAACATTAAAATAAAAGAACACAGCTTTATACTTTACCCAACTTGGTGAGGATTTACAAACGAAGGCTTCACAAACCGGCGACGATGACTATGAGTTCAACGTAAAAATATAACTCCATTTTGGACATTCAGCGTCAAAGGTCTATGATCATTTTCAGATTTTGAAGAGTAGTTTTGAGCAAAGTAACTTAGTTGGCTCTATTGAATTACCTTTAAACTTTGACCACAATATAATGAACCATTTTCATTTGAATTTTTAAGTTTCAAATCTGTGCAATCATCATAAACCTTTGCCACTGATACAACTTTCTCAAAAGCCACCTAGTAGGTTTTACAAAACGAAGTGGTCTACAAATGGGGACGACAAATCGAATTAAACCTTAATTAGGTTATGTTCCCGTGAAAACGGGAGTGAAATAACGTATAGCTTACAGAGTAAAAGCTACAAAGGGTCAATTTTCGTTCTGGACTTTTTAATTCTTAACATCTGCATACCACTAGCCAAATCTCATTACCATAAAAATATGCAGCGGTGTAGAACAATAATAATAAAAGGCTAAAAGTGTGAACACGTCTGCAGCGTGTTTGACGATGTTCCCAACGGAAATGTTGGAGTCAGTCAGCTCTTCAATTATATAAGCATTCAGGTCGTGTTTCATGAGAAGGATAGGTATACACTTATTGTTATTCAGTTCGTCCTTTGAATTTCGTAAAACACTCTGAACCAAAAAGTTGTCTCTGTTGAGTATTCTCTCTATACCATCGTATAATAGCACACTGAAAAGAATTGACCGTGAAAGGTGAGAGTGGTGTGCGGTTGCATATTTCATTATAAGTCAACAGATTTGCAATGACTACGAAAGTTTTAAGTGTGGTGATAGTACTGCTACACTTTAGAATATGACTCCTGCATAGGTACTTACCTGTAATTGCCAAGGTGATCATATCATTCAGTTCTAAGCGGGTCAATGCAGGTTCAATAAAGCGATCGTGATTTTATCGGCTGTGCTAAAGAGTTAGCGGATTCAACAAGCAATTAGTGCTTGTGCCTCGGCCTGTAAGAAACAAGGATCCGAACGACTGAACTAAATATTGGTTCAACGTTTAGTGAATTGAATTATTCCTGGGGTACATTTTAAGTTTTAAATCAAGACTATGCTGAGTTATGAGAAGTACTCTTAAGGGTGTGTCGTTATCTGATCAGGAACACCATTCGAGTCTAATACGAAAAAATGAGATATAAGTATTTAATCTCTGAGTGCTTCTCTTCATTTTAAACCTCTAACCATCCAACGAGGATGCCATAATCTTGACAGGATATCAAGATGATTTAAATATCACTATAAATTTTCATAGGTTGACCAAACCGCAAATTGAAATGAGAAATGACGTGACAATTTAGATTAGCAACAAGTAAACAAAACAGGAATCAATCCATGCTATTCTGAGGCGGAGTTAAACGACAGACTATTTTCAATTTCAAATTTTTCGAACGTTCAGATTCACAGAACTAATATCAAACTCAAGTTAGCCAAGCAATACCTGCCAGAGCTTTCCTACTGCGCGATTGAAAATGTCCTATTTATGATAAAGAACGATATTATACGATTAAGATAATCTTTTCATTTAATCTGACAAATACCTAATTAAATTTGAAATAATAATATTTTTAGTAGAGATATAGTTCTCATTTTCTTATTGAACTTAATGAAAACAAGGTACTGTACAAAGTCCTCTGGATCTGTACAATAATATGATTAGCATAATGTACCTACATGATGAAAATCACGTGAAATTTTTCACTCAATAATGACTAGGTAGGTACGTGTCCATACTATTTATGTAAATCTTTTACGACGAAAGTTTTTCGAATGGCCACATCTTGAGACTAAAATAAATCCTCGAGAAAATTATTGTGATCGAGGATTAAAGAAAATAAATAATATCTTCTTGATCTTTTAGTTAGATAATTTAGACAAAATCCTATGCTTGTGGTTGATATTTCTCTAAACAAAAAATGTAAAGTAAAAACTTTCAGGAAATACCCTTAGCATCTATAAATAATGTATAATAATATATCTATAGGTAAATAATAATCATATTTTAGTGGAACATGCACCATTAGAAAGAATATTGCTGAATTATATCACGGAAGTTATACGCAGTATCAATACAAAGCCTGTCAATTTAGCAGACGGTCGAAAATGTAGGTTCATTCAGAGGCATAATGACGTGTGTGAAAACTAACACCGTGTTTAGAAAAAGGCAATTTTCCGCTTCTATATAAACTGAGGTGTTATGGGGGTTCGCCTAATTGAGGTTAAAAGTTACGATCATCGTTCGGTCCTGTTGCAACAGTCAGCACTTTCCCCTCACGGCAAAATATACACAAACCTACATAGACAGATACCATTTGTTGATGTACTTTCAAAGAACTAGAGTAATGAGCGAGCTCGTTTACGACGCATCCACTATAAGTGTTTAAGAAGAAAGAAGGATAAAGAGATATTCATTTGAATGACGTCATTCATGTCAGTTGAAACTTGAGGACATAGTCTAAAGTAACTTAACTTATAGTAATTTGAAAAAACTAAATTTCTCCAAATATTTATTATAAAGCAGAGAAACTAATCCAGCAACATGCAAAACTGCTTGTTGTCGGTCGGTTAATTTGAATCATCTATTGATTGAATGTCTGGAGCCAGAAATACTGCATAATAGATACATCTTCTGGCTATTGATTGAACGTGCTAAAGTACTACATTATACTATCTAAGGTCTGAAGGTGGAAGAGGTACCTAAGTGGTCATGGGAACCTGAACAGAGCAAGATAAACTGGTCATGTTTGGGCTCACTTGGTTTGTCTGGTTATGCACATAGAAAGTTTGTTTTAAAAAAAGTCTTTAAATAATAACTTATTGAAATAGTCTAGTTTATATAGCCGCGAATGTGATATTTATTAGTGCTTAATTTAAATTTATTGTTTCTAATAAATGGTTGGTTACAAAATAAATTCAAATACATGGCAAATCCTATTGAATACACTTTTAATATCTGGCATGGTTGGCATACCTGACAACTGCGAATGCTAATTTTATGGGCTCTCCCGAATGCTAACAATTTATTTTTCACTGTCGCAATAAGGTAATTAATCTATGCTACATTGTGACGTCAATGTGCTTGTCACGATTACCTATAGCAATAAAATATCCCATGCTTCAAATCGGTTACTTTAAACTTGTTATTTACGATCCTCAGTACAAAAGGCTGACATCTATCGACCTTCAATTAGTGGCAATCCATTTAGTGAGTTATTCTTTCATCTCACTGGCCTTTAAAAAACAGTTCTCGCGCGAGCCAATCTTGCACAGGATCTTAAGTCAGATATAAAGTCTCGCTATAAATAAGCAATCCAGCGCAATTTAGATAATAGTAAATATGTATAACTATTAACTATAAGAACTTAAATTATTGATTATCTAAGCGCACGGCCGTGCGCAGGACAAGTGCCAGCAACAGGCCGTACACTATTTACACGAACCGTTTCGACCCACTTTTGACCCCCCTGTAGTTCAGTGCCTATTGTAAGTACAAAGATAAAATTGTACCTACGCGCGTGATCATATATACTAGTACTAAAGCAGTATGCCCAATTTCATAGATATAGCTTCAGTAGATCCTGGAATAAGCTAATTTTGGCACTGACTGACTAACCGGTAATAAAAACCTCCAGGCCACTTCCAATTTTCTTAGCGTTATAAAATTTGGCACACAGGTCGTGAGTTAAAATATTATGTAAATCAACAAAAAATTAAGAAATTTAAGAAATTGGTCAAGTGCGAGACGGCTCATCAATCTACTACCGAATTTTTAATAAAAATATTTCTGAACCAGTGATACAATAAGAATACGAAGAGGGGGAGGTGAGGGGGAGGGGGTATAAAATATATCATAAGAAATTTAAGAAATCGGTCAAGCGTGGGTTGGCTTAATCGAATCCTTGAAATTCTTGAAAAAAAGTATTGAAATCCCACCAAAAACATACCTGTTAAAAAGGGGGCCAAGTTCCTATCGGCTAAAGGTTCGCCTAAAAAGGAATAAAATCCAATGCCAAGTTTAAATGCATTTTAAAATCAATCATATTCATCCAAATTTCTTCTAAATTTGAACTTGGCAGGTTAATTTAAATACATTTGAAGCTTGAAGCACATTTAACATTTTGAGCTCATACGTAGTTACTAAAACAATGTTTAACAATACAGATTATGTTATTGTTATGTTAGATACTTATTTAAATTTTAAAATTAAAGACGATGTGAAATGTTGTTCACGCTTTAGAAAACATAATAATAATTATTATTATTGTTTGTGTAGAAGGTCATTTAATTTGGCACTTACTAATCTATCTATATATATGAAAATGAATCCCTATTTCCCTTGGTCACGGCATCACGAGTAAACTACTGAACCGATTTCGTTAATTCTTTTTTCGTTGTGTTTGTTATTGTCAGGAGAAGGTTCTTATGAAAGAAAAAGTCAAGAAAGTTGCGCGGGACATTAGGAAATATGAGAAAACTTAACGACCATATTAACTTTTCTAATTCAACCTTCTTAGTGCTTTTGACAATATACACTTTTCTAATTATAACCTCAGGGTGTGCATAGCTGTCATGTCAGACGTTTCAATATTTAGCTGTCAAAAGTTCAGTTTAACTGGAGTTTTGGTAGTTGGAGTCGTAGGTTGTTGGTAGTCAATGGGAGTTTCAATGGACCAATTTGAACTCGCTATTCGTTGTTAGCACATTAAGACAGGACAACGCTTGTCGGGTCAGCTAGTTAATTATATATTCGGTATGGAAATGAACAGAATAAATTTCGACACGAGTGATTGAAATGTATAAGGATTATTAATTTTAAAATGATATTTTTAATTAAAAACCAGCTTTCTTTTTAATGAATAACCAGACACACCAAATGAGCCGAAACATGATGAGTTTGTCTTGTTTAGTTCAGAAGTTCCTATGACCACTTAGCATATCCATCTTAAGAACCAACCTGAACATGACATAACAACAAAAAAATTACCAGAACAAAAAAAATTAACCTAAACTCGACTGGTTTAGGTATCTTGTTTACTTCAGAAGTACCTATTTAGGGATACCTTTCAACTCCATCATCAGACCAGCTTCATTGTACCTAGGGAATGAAAATCTCGCGAGATTACGAATGCGATCTCGCGAGATCTCGCCAATTTTACGATCTCACGAGATTGGCAGCTTTGTGTGGTTTTTTTTTGCAAATAATCACAATATTTGAATAAACTAGAAAAAAATAATAACAGGAGTGTTAGGTATAAGATAAAAAATTATTTTCACGATTTTTTTCAACAGACATTGTTTGATGTAGGTATCTGTCTATAATGTTTTAATAAACTTCTAAGTTGTAACTTTGACGTAGGTACAATATCTATCAAATCATACTTTTAATGAAACTGTAGAGAGGTCAATTCTGTACATTGAATATATTTACAGAATAATTATTGGGGGATGATTGGTGATCGATACTAATGCTAAAAATGTAATCAGTATTTTTTTGCCTTTCTGTCTGTCTGTCTGTCTTTATATGCACGCATAATATCAAAAACTACTGGATGGACTACCGCAAAACTACTGAACGGATTTTGATGCAATTTTTATATTAGAAAGGTTTTGGTTAGATGAGTGGAGACCAGTAGAGTGGAAAGTGGAGTGGAGTGAAGAGTGGAATGGAGTGACCACTCTTCACTCCAGTGGAGAGTGGAGTAGTAAGTGGAATGGAGACTCGTTTTGTTAAAATAGACTTGGAGGCGATACCGACCTCCACGCAGGCGAAACTGCGGGGGGAGCTAGTAATGAATAAAATAAATAACCAGTATTTTCTCTTAATATAAAAAATATATACTTCTTAAAAAAGACAAATAAGTAAGCCACCTAGTCACGGACGGCAATCTTTTAGTTGTAAATCTTCCCTAATCTTTGAAAAGGCGTTATTTTTCACCTATGTACGAGATACGCTCAGAGTTTATGTCGCTCAAACTTGAGTGGCATTAAACAGCGCATAGGTAATATAAACCCTTTCAAGAAAGGCAGCGGGAACTTTACAACATTTTATACCTTAATATCTTTTGAGTAATCTTGTTAGAGCTGTGATATACTCCTATTTTTCTACGCAATGCAATTACGCGATAAATACGTGCAATTTATGTGATGGTGTTTATAATCAAGGAGCCTCGCGAACAAGTGACCACGATAAGAGTCAACTTTCTCATATTACGTTGATAATGAAATTGCAACTCCTAAAGTTGCCTAAAGTGAATAAATATTAGATTTAGAAAGAACCTCGTACCTTTAAAATACAACAAGAAAGAGGTCTGGTAGCTAATTTAGAACATTCAAGATGAAAATTCTCCTGCACAAAGTGTTTTATTTCATCGTCATGCATGTTAAAATTGGAGTGCATAAATATATATAATGTTTCTAAAGAAATAAATAAAATTGAAGTGTCTGTCTGTAACGTGAAAATACGTTGTAACTAGGGTTACCATCCGTCCGGATTAATCCGGACATGTCCGGACTTTTAGGCACTTGTCCGGACTTTGTCCGGCTTTTTAATTTGTCCGGACTTTTTAAATTAGATGGTATATCTTCTTCTAAAACTGTAGAAAGGTCAATTCTGTACAAAAATATAAATGTACAAAATAACTATTGGGGGATGATTGGTGATCGATACAATACTAATGCAAAAAATAAATTCAGTAAGTTGTTTGTATTTCTGTCTGTCTGTATGTGCACGCATGAATCAGAAACTACTGGAGGGATTTTGATCAAACTTGGTACGATTATAGTGTTCATACTTCTGGGCCTATAGTATATTATATTACCCAGAAGTATGAACACTGTAACTACTTTTTATACAAACTCATACCCATGACTTCGGCCGTATTAGTTTTAGGTCGTTTTTGGCCATATCTCTGGTTCTACTTAACCAATTATGGCAATTACAACCAAACATACGGTAAATTTTGAGTCTAAGCAAGACCTTTCTAATAAATAACCGCATCAAAATCCGTTCGGCAGTTTTCGGTCGTCGCGAGAAGCGATGGACGAAAAAACAACTCTTAGAATCGCGATATCTCAGGAATGGTAATTCTTAGGAAAAAACCATGGAGACTATTTTTGTAGATAATTTTAAGATCTACAACTTTGGTCTGATGTTTTTTTAATAAAATTTCCATTTTGGACAAAAATTCAAAAAACCTCACGTTTTGACTTATGATCCCGAATAATTTTTGTAGCACACAATAGGATCGATGAGGATTTGTAAAATATTATTTGTAATGGCAAATCCCAGCTTTCTACCAAATTTGGCTGATCCTACCCCCCCCCCCCCCCCTTGCTACTTGCAACGAGGTGTCCGGACTTTTATCGAAATGTCCGGCTTTTTGTCAGGACTTATCAAATTCCTAAATGGTAACCCTAGTTGTAACAGCACTTACAACGAAAGTAAATTTATCTTCTTTTGTCTGTCTGTATGTCTTTCTGTCTGATCGAACGACTGGAACGACTGGGCCGATTTATAAGGGACTTTCTCTGGCAGATAAGTAATATTATAAGACGTCACATAGGCTACTTTTACTGTTTTTAATTGTTGGTGAAAAATAATTAAAACCTTGAGAATGTAAATTTACGCGTAGGTATTAAGTTGCGGGCACAGCTTGTAGGACATAAATGTATACGTTTGAGGTATGTACGTTTCATAAACATATTGTGAATTTCCCTTAACGCCATAGTTTACCGATGGTTAACCTATAGTTTCTATGAAACGTATTATGTATTTGGCAAAGGTTGTCAAAGGACTTTCAGAGGGCTAATAGTTACTCATAGGAAAGGGCGAGGAGTCTAGGAAGCGGTGGTGAGAAGGAGGGATACAGAGAGCTTTGGTTACCCTACTTTCCGGCGGGAACGCAACTCGATGGTTATTATATTATGGCCGCGGTGTTCTGTAGGGCGGAGGTACAATCCCAGTCGGACAGCTCATTTCGGACGGGAGATACCGTCGTATCCTACCTCCATTAAATTTGGGATGATTTAAGAATGGGATGAGTTTAAGCGGAATGAATATGGCATAACCCGTTTCGGTGAACTCCTTTTCTAGACTCTCTTCAAAGAATAAAAAAAAGAAAAACGCCAAGCCTAAGAAAATAACAGAAACATCAAAGAAAACTAGAAAATGCTGTCAAAAAGAAACAAAAAGAAACTAAATCACTAAAAAAAACAATATTAAACGGATAAGAAAAAATGTGGAAAGATGAAAAAAATGGGCAGGATGTAGGAAAAAAACGAAAAAGGCTAAAATTATAAAAAGTGTTCCTACTCCCGCCAAAAAGAAAGCTGCCTTGATGAAGAAGGAAAATATTGGTTCTAAAAAAACCGCCGAAATAAAATCCGAATGCGAAAGCGTAATAAGACTGTTTCATGTGCTGAGATTGTTTTTATTGATTTGTTTTAACAATAAACATTCCTATAAAACCTAATAACTTTTACTATATGGTCGGATGAAATTAATGAACCAAATCTATTACATATAATAAAATGGTAGGAAAGTCAAAACTGTACATTACATTTTTTTTTTAAAGAATACTTGGGGTGTGATCTACAATCGATACCGAAGCCAAAAATATAGTTTTTAGAATTTTTATCTGTTTGCCTGTATGTATGTCCGGGATGAACTCAAAAAGTACTGCATGGATTTACATGGATATCGAAAATTTGGCAAGAATATTATTAAGAAGTCGGGTCAACACATAGGCTACTTATTATCACGCCATCACCTACGGGGAACGAGCAGTGAACCTTTATATCTTCAACGCATTCTGTAACAACGTGTAATCTAAAGACGCATATTTGAATGTTTTTATTATGTTAACCATGCTATAAGCTAGCTTCACACTATAAGTAACTTGACCGATAATGATATCAATAAAAAACAAACTTAATTTTGCGGTTCGATCCGTAGACCCGATTACTGTAGGTACCAACCGCAAATAATAAGTTTGTCGTAGGTTAAGTCAATAAAACTGTAGAGAGGTAAATTACACAAACATAACCATTCGGGGATGATTGGTGATCAATACCAATGGTAAAAATAAAATCAGTATTTTTTTTTGTCTTTCTGTCTGTCTGTCTATCTGTATGTGCACACATGGATAAAAAACTACTGGAGAGATTTTGATCAAACTTGGTACGATTTATAGTTCATACTTCTGGAGAACATAATAATATCAACCCATTTATGTCCCACTACTGGGCACGGGTCTCCTCTCCTCTAACGAGAGAGCTGAGATGGTTTAGACCTTAATCCACACACGCTGGCCTAATGGGATTTGGTGGCTCGAACATGTCCTTAGAATTTCTTCTAGGACATGTGGGTTTCCTCACTATGTTTTTCCTTCACCGTCAGCAGATGGTAAATCATGTGATTAGCACATATACTTATTATAAATTCCACAAAGTGAAATTCACATTGGTACTGTCCGGCCGGATTCGAACTCGATGCCTCTGAGTAGAGGTCACGCCCTTATCCATTTAACTGCCATCGCTTACAGGACAACATATACTTAGACTACTTTTTATACAAAGCCGGGGTGCGAGGGAAATGCTCTAATAGATCAATCACTCAATGCGGTGAAACCACCTCTATATTATATTTATCTCTAACGCACCACTGCGTCCGTCGGACTATCCCGAGCCCAGAATGTGTTAGCTACACCTGTTGTCATAAACAGCTATGACAATGTGACATTATGAGATTCAATTCGATCAGATATTGAAAAATATGCCTACAAAATTGGCACACTCGACTGGTATCGGTTTTATATTAATGTTGCATCACAGACTGGGATCTCTTATCAGATTTGTGATGGTGCATTTTTCCATTTTGTAAAAAAACCAAAACGCACGTATATGCTGTTAAATCTATACAATAGCAGTACATAAACATTCGCATATCATAGTGATCAAATTAACAAGCTTATTCCAAAAAGCACCCGTACGTGTACGGACTAATCATGTCAAGCGCGAATGCTATTTCTTACTGCCCTAGGTATTCTACTAATAAAAATGTTTGACTGACATTTAGTAAGTACATGGATAGATTAGTCTGGAATAGCACATAGGCTATTTGTCCCTGGAACAGGCGCCCATGGAAAGTTGGAACGGGCAAAGAATTCCACGCGAGCGATGCCGTGGGCAACAGCTAGTATAGGATAAGCGAGCCAAATCCTTCCGCGGCCTGTTGAATATTAATCATCAAGTTATGTAGTATTGTTTGGAATCAGGATCCACGCACTTTCACGTTACAAATAAACGAGTAGCACGCAAAATGCGTGTAAGTATACATTGTAAACAGGCGAAAACTTCGAATGCAATTGGAATCACACAGGTGACGAATTTATAACCGTTCAAAGACCACGATATCGCATTACAATCCCAAAATCCGAAGCCAACAAATATTTAACGTAGCCAATATTGCAACGAACGAGTTGAAACGGCAATTTAAAGTAATATAATGATAAAGTCAATAATTGCTCTTTAATCGAAGTCGTAGAAAGAGCAGTCGACTCTAATTAGTTTCATACCCTTAGGTAGCAAGACCTAACACCGGGAGACGATAACGTAAAACGTAAAATCGAAATTGTATGTAGGTATGCTCGCTATCAACATTTTTACTACGAGTATTTGGTCAAACTTGGGGGATAGAATGGTTTTATCTCATAAGGTTGGCGATATTAAATTACAAAATACAAAAGTAATCATAATGGGTTGGGATATTTCATAAATTCAGGATTGAATATAGTGGCGCTGCAATCGGGTTATAGGGAATTTGTCTGAGTCATTCGTCAACTCGCTAAAAGAAAACTCGCCAAATTCAGCGGGTTGGCACTTTTCGATTTTACCTATTTTTGTTGTCGTCAACTCGCTAAATTAGATAAAGTACAGTCATAAACAAATTTGTTTACTTCCAATGATTTATTTTGTTTCTATCGTAAATATTATTGGCTGTGTAGGTACTTATAGGTACTACCTTTGATATTGACATTTTTTTCAAAACCAACAAGGCAACTCGTTCGTTTGTGTGTCGATGAGTTTTAATAATTATACCTATATTATACCTATATACCTAGTCTGTTTTTTTTTTATCTCAGATACTAAATTGACAAGTGCAAATGTCAAATTGTGAAATAATGATACCTACCAGCTTTGTATTCAGTGGTGAACTCGAAAGTCGAAACTATCGGCAATGTTTGTTGCCTGGATACAGCTGGTGGTTTGGCTATAATGTATTTTAAGAGAAAAGTTAAATATAAAATGTTTATAAGTTTTTATTCGACTGCGCGACGCAAAGGATTAGTTATGTGTTTATTTGTATGTTCCTTTATGAAAAAAAAAAAGTCAACAAGCTATGTCAAGTGGGGTATCGTTGAATACCTAGGTATTTAAAAATAATTTCAGATTTTTCTCACCATTTTTCGATTTGACTTACCGTTTAGGTTCTATATCGATTTAAAGTTGCGCAACAACTATAATAAATAAATAAATAATAAATAAGTATTGTAGGACATTCTACACAACGCTATCTAGACCCAAAGTAAGCATAGCTTAACTAGCTTGTGTTATGGGTTCTAGAATGCGGATAAACATACTTAGATACATTTTTTTTTTGTAAATACATACATATTATACATAGAAAACACCCAGACCAATGCAAACTATGCAACTATTCTCACATATTAATTTAGACAGTAGAAATTTACGATGAAAAGACGAAAACTTCGCATGACTGTACGGAAGAAAATTGAAAGACGATTACAAAAATATATAACTAAAAAGTCTAAAATTAAATAAATTATTGAACTTTTTAGTATCAGTCGAATTCTTGATTTTTATTTTCATTTTAAATTTAAATTAGAGTACAAAAAATTTAAAATGCCGTAATTTACATACCTACAATTTTCAGATTCTAAGACTAGTATATCGTCATCTCTATCGATAGTCTCTGCAGATCGATAAAATGAAACTTATGAAGCATTAAGTTAAATTTTTACAATGACAACCAAAGTGACGCAAAATGGACGCCATTTTGTTTCAATGACAATATACCTATATAAGTTTTGTTTTATTTACATACCGAATTTAAAATTAGTATTTTATACATTTTATAGGTTAACCTACAAATATTTGTACTAAATTTAATTAATCGATAACTTTCGATACTGGTGGCACATGACTATTTTTTAATTGCAAAAAACCGGCAACACAGGTAATGTCAAATTAGTACCTGAGATTAAAAAACAGACTATAGTCAATTATCCTTATGTATCTATGGTTTTTGTAATGGGTAACATTTTAAGGTGTAAATAATTGTTTACAGGTTACCAAAGTAAAATATAGATAAATTGGATCTGTTATCGGAATTTCAGAATTTTTAATGTCTTATCTTGAATAATTTGAGAAAAAATAATTTTATTACGTATATCTAATAATAAAAACAGTTGAAAAAAAAATTAATCTGTGGTTTTCATTTTTTTCATAAAGTAAATATTTTAATTATGTAGTCACAAATATGTAGTAAATGACCAATATTATTAGGTAGTAGGTTAGGTAGTTATTTTAAAGAAACAGTTTATTGATCTGTGATTTTTCACTAACATTTTGTACTTCTCGTTCATTATTGTTGGTTAATTATAATCTTTTTCAACCAAATTTTGTTTTATTTGAAGTCAACCCTCTCTTATACCGTATGACTGTTGTAGATGACTGTACAAAACCTCCATACATTTTTGTTATGCGGCGAGTTGACGACAACAAAAGTAGGTAAAATCGAAAGGTGCCAACCCGCTGAATTTGGCGAGATTTTTTTTAGCGAGTTGACGAATGACCCATTTGTCTGTGCTAAACCGGGACGAACTGCTAGTAATACCTATTTACATGAGACTAGCAACACTGCCCAACATGCATTGCAACAACTTTTTGTAATGAAGAATCTTCATGGACATGTGCACAACAATTTCCGAAAGTTTAATAAATTATTGTGCACAAAATGACATCGGAATGTAATAATAATTGATAAACAAACAAAGAAATGTACTTCTTTATAGGTACGTTTTTTTTTACTACGTATGTGGCAGACAAGCACACGATCCACCTGATGGAAAGCGGTCACGCATGGCCTATGGACGTGTGCAACACTTAGGGTGTCACACACCCTGGCAGGAAGGGAAGGGGTGGGAAGGTTAGGAGGGGGTGGGGAGAGAAGGGGTACTGTGAGTTCTGGCTACCCTACTTACCAGGAACTTATCGGGAACACAACACGATGATTATTATGGCCGCGGTCTTCTGTAGGGCGGAGATACTAACCCAGTCGGACAGCTCATTTCGGACGGGAGATACCGTCGTGTCCTACCTCCTACATAAGTTTATGGTTATGGTACATTATATAGTATTCACGGTTACGTTAAGCCGTTGGTTCCGGTAGCCAAACGAACATCTATGGCAATCGTTACGGGTAGTTGGGAGTCCTAAAAATATTGACAACTATTCTTAGACTAGTTGTCTAGTTCTGTAGTTAGCTACAGAACTTCGATATCGCCAATAGATTGTGGTGGTCAGATGACAGTCGCTTCACTGAAAATATCGAAATTCGGCCGCTTTATAAAGGCTGAAAAGCCGACCCCAACTGAGTTGGGAAAAGGCTCGGAGGATGATGATATTGCTAACAGTTAACCTCTTCTAACTAAGTAGATAACCATACCGTTTTCTTGTAAACCTTGCAACAAAACTCAACCGACATGTTTTTTACCTCCAATGTTAGTCCTTTCGTTTGATTTCCCAAGAGTGTAAATTATAACTAGACATATTTGCACTTGTTTTGGTTTCGAAATATTTCATGCTGTACGCATGTCACGGACTTCTATATGTGCACTGGGATCAAAAACGAAGGAATTGGATGTATTTAATGTAATATGTAACTTACTAGGCGTTACCTGCGGCTCCGACCGTGTGAAATCCTGATTCCGCGTCCCTCAAGAACCTATTATTAGAATAAGAAGTAGCATACAGGACAGGGATAAAAGTAGTGAAAGGGTAACAAATATCTAAATTTTTGTGCTTATAAAATTAGTGTGACCCATCCTTGTTTGATAAATATATTCTTGGTACATTACCTACACCATACTTACTACACCGAAATAGATTACGACCGTTGAATGAATGAATGAATTAATTAATTAATATTTATTTCCGTTTGCCCGGCATCCTATGGTTGCCCGTAAGAGATTGCAACAGATCGATTGCAATTTGATCAAATCGAACTGTGATTTTCCTGTCAACTGGCGATGTCATACTTTAGCCTTCCAACCATCGATTACAATAAATTACAATTGATTACAAATACCACTTATAATATTAAATTTGTAGGTATGCTCTTTTTATTAACTTTGATTTGGGATGATGATTTCGCGTTTTTGACAATATCGCCGGTTGTAGGTAGGCACTCAACCGATTGTGATCAAAAATTCTTAAAATTTTAAGTCTGACCAACCTCTCAAAAAAAAACGCATCGAAATTCGTTCAGTTTTTACATCCATAGCGAACAATCAAACAGACAAGAATTGCAAAAAAAAAAACATTTTTGTGTTCAGAACCATTCATTATTATACCCAACATAACGCACGAATACATTTTTTATATTGGTATCGAATAGACAGAGGTTACCTTACAATTTTATAATTATTTTTAATAGGTACACCTATGCGTACCCGAAGATTTTACTTTATAAAATAGAGTTAAAGATAGATTTATTTCCGTTTACAAAAGATTTAAATCATATGACTAGGTACCTAGGTACTATAAAGACCGAAAATTTAAAATTAATAAATTCATTCTGGGCGCGGAACAGTAGGTTCTGGAATATCTAGGTACCACTGGAGTATTCTTAGGTTAATATAAAATTCTATCTCACATTTAAGATGCCTTCGTAGCTATAACATAGACCGCGAAGCAACCACTTAAACACGATCTTGAACTTATTTAGAACAAAACTATTTATAATTTATACTATATATAATTTATACTCGTAGATACCTAAACTTTACATTGTAATACACACCACATAAAACAATTTTATCTAAACTCATAGGTACATCAAAAACTAAAAATGAAAACAAAGTAAAAATAAACGTTTAAAATTCTTCAAGTAATTTCAAACAATATAAAATAGGTAAGTAGCTAAAAATCAAAATATTTTAAAACCAATAAATCGAATTCAAAAGAAGTTGATAAAAAAATAGAAACGTAATTATTGATCACTGATTAAATCTTATTATTAAATTTGCCGCAAAAATACTTACCTCGTCAATCAAGTGGCAACTGCAGAAGACGACTTGGTTTTGAACTAAACGCCACTTCGAGCAAGACTGCTACCGGCGCGGCGGTAACTGAAACGCTTCTGAAGCAGTGGACATGGGACACTTGTAGCGCCCAATGCGGTCGGTGGGAAGGGGCTGTGGCGCGCGCATACAATTATTGTGCATCTACCCGCGCCCGTACCCCCACCTGCCCCTTTGCGATTATATATTATTTTTAAAAAGTTTGTAATGTTATTTTTTTTTTTCACTAGAGGCTACGCTAAAGCTTCTTTAGACACCTAATTTTTGCACTTTCAAGGATAGTTCACACGGTAAATACCTTCCTTGTTGTAAGTAGGTAGGTACCTTATACGTTCATAACCACATTTCATAATTATTCGTTACCGAATTTCATAATTTTCACCGACTCGGACACAGAATAACTAATAAAAAAACATGTATGAAACCGTCGCCGTCGGCATATTAATAAAACTTCGCATCGTCGCGCGTACGAAAAAGTTATTCACAATTTTTAGTTGGGGTTTTATTTTAGATTTAGAACTGTCAATTAGTCAGTAGACAGAGATCCAACAAAAATATTCAATGAAATTTTGATTGAAACAAATACCTATGCTAACTTTCCTATTCAAATTTTAGCAAAGCATAGATCGAACTACGTACTTGTCGATAAGTCGACAATAGCATTTGTAAATATTTTTTTTTTTTGTAATAGAATTCATTTATCTTACAATAAATCTTTATAGGTATGTGCGTATGGAAAATCTAAAGCCATAGGGACAGTCGATATACGAGTTTAATCTATCTTTGGGTCCCAAGCCAACCGCACCCGCCGCGATTGACGGACGAGGCACTGGACGGTGCAGACTTTCCCCTCTCAGGGTTGGAGAGTCAGATGGTAATCACTCGCATGAAAACTAATATAAATTAAATAAATCGATTTTCAAAACGCAAGCTTAGGATGCCACCGAGATGGCTCTCGGATGAAGAAAATACCTATTAGTTAATTACGATTACAGAATTACCACTGATTTTTCTAAGCCGACTAGCAGCGTTGAAAGACAACCTTTGAATATTGTCAGTCTTAACAGAATCAAAGCCAGCGTTGGTCGTTTGTACGGCTGAAGGCACGCATAAGATCTCCAATCAGCTTCCTTTTACGTTCACGGAGCGGCTGCCTATCTGAGGTTTCCAATACAGCAACTATCGCAACACATCCGGTTTACGCGTTTGTATTTGAAAGTAGTAAAAATATCACTGATATCTCATGACAGAATGTAGGTATTATTTTGTGCTTATATAGGTAATAATGCTCACACATTGAATTCAGTTTTCGTAGAATTAAAATACGTATAAAATGTGAATGAAGCAAAAAAAAAAACAGCCCGCTGAGTTTCTTGCCGAAGTCTTCTTAGGTCTGGGCCGCGTTTCGAACCGGCGGTGGTCCATTTGCTTCTAGTTTTAAATATTTTTAATTTTGACGTTTTGTAAATGGTCTATACAGAGTGATGAAATAACTGGTCTATTTTGATTTTATTTGGGCACGTATTATTACTGAGCGGATGACACATCAAGTAGTATGACATGTAAGTGGGCAGGTAAGCCGGAGTCAACTTCGTAGAATACACACTAATCAAATTAATGATGTATTGTAAAAGGAGCAGGTCAAAAACACTCGAAACCAACAGGCTCACATGAAGGGTTTACGGGCACGGGAATAGAATTTAACGCAGGCGAAGCGGACTAACGGCCAACCGCTAGTTTTTAATATTTTTATTTGATTGAGAACGTCTAAGCTATAGGTACTAATTCAATTCCAAGAGTTTAATTCCAAACTTAAGACTGTGCAACACTTGATATAGTTATGTACGAAGTACTTGACATAAGCGTTACCCAGTCGTGTAAGTAAAGCTAATTTCACAGGATAACGCCTCAATACACGACGCTAATTATATTACGATAAGCGAACTGGATATGTGTTTCACAAGGATGTTAAGCTATGCTTACTTTGAGTCTAGACAGTGGTTTACTAATGAAAAGCATAATATATTTATAGACATAAATAACATTGGCATTACGAAATTCAGCATAATGATCATAACGCATAATATTATTAAGCAGAAATGATTTGGCATAATGCTTGTTGTCATAAATACTAATAGCATAATAATAATGGATTTTATGAAGTAGTATAATTTATAGAAACGCATAATGGTATAAACTTAAAAAAAAATATTTTAAAAATGTTCTTTGAATAAATAAAATTCTGCATGGTTATAAAAAAAATAACTACGAAGGCTAATGCGGGAGCTCCGCTCCTCTTCGCTCCCGCATTAGCCTTCTAACTTAATCTATCCAAGTCGGAATGAGGAGGAATGTTATGACGAATAAACATTATGCCTTTAAAATTTATGCTACTCCTTTTTATGGCAAAACATTATAATACTAAATAATAGTTATGCTAACATTTGCATTATGTCTAAAGATTATTATGCAGTAGTATTATTATGCTAATGAAAGTTATGCGAAAACGTTATGCCAAACTATATTCTGCCTTAAAATTTTATGCCAAGAGGACGGATCCCCTAGACGGGCCTAGACAGTACTGTGTAGTGTGACTATCGTTAAGTTAAAGTGGCAGAGCGGTAGTGCATGCGACTGCTACGACAGGGAACGCGGGGTCGATTCCCGTTCAGTGCAAAATTTGTATGCATGAATACGTCTATTTGCATTGGTCTGGGTGTTTCTATGTATAATAAGTATGCATTTACAAGTCAAAAATACGTGTGGCACTCGGAGACTGCCGCGGCAAAGCTATTGCATACCATTTAATTAAATATGCATAGATTAATATTGTTCAATACCTTAATTATTATAAGTATGCAAATATTAACTACTTATTTGTAAAGTTGTACGCGTGCTCGATAGATGGCGTTGTGCCGATTTTTTTTACGAGATATGGTTTCGTTACAAGGTAGAGTATAAAAGACTTCGGAGTATTTTAATAACATTATCCCAACTGAAGATGAAGATGGAGATTATGTTTCATTCCTGCTTGCCGATTGATTGCCGATTGCCGAAGTGTTCGATTACTTAAATTTGCATTGAATGTAATGTATACTCGTACTCGCCGCCGCCGCTGCGTCGCTTAATGGTATGTGGTGTGGTATCTTTGAATGACTTTTTGAATGATCCAAAGGAATGTTGGCACGTGATAGGTATGCAATAGCTTAAAAACATTTAAGCATGTTTATCCGCATTCTAGAAACCATAACACAAGCTAGTTAAACTATCCTTACTTTGGGTAGGTATAGAGAGCCCTGTGTGATGAATGTCGTAAAATATTAGGAAAAAAATACTTTATACAAGTTGACCCGACAAACAAACGTTGTTCTACCAAACATCAAAGAAATCAAATGTAAATACTTATAGAAAATGTAGAATGAATAGTCGAAGTGCGACGACATATTTCACAGTTTTACTTGAAAGAAAATAACTGCAAACTTGAACTGACAATTTTATTTCTACTCACTTCGTTTCTCAGGTAGGTACAATAAAAATTTTCACGACGGAGAGGGGAATTTAAACTTCAACATAATTGAATTTCGAATAGCATCTTTGCCTTACAAGTGAGGCAAATATGTCGCGAATGGTCGCGAAACGTAAAGTTTTAATAAGGTGTGACTTTTGCGGAAGACGAAGTACGGGCGATTAGCGACACTAAATTACTAGAAAAACTAGCGAACGCAGATATAAATATACAAAAATACGATTTCAGTATTTGATGGACCTACATCAACATTGTTTGAGACAACGTCATCTCATCATTATCATCATCGAAGTAGGTAACTTTGTGAGATCGCTCAAATTGCAAAATAAGCAAATCTATATATTATATAAAAATGAATCCCTATTTCCCTTGGTCACGGCATCACGCGTGAACGGCTGTTTGATATTGTCAGGAGAAGGTTCTTAAGAAAGAAAAAGTTAAGAAAGTTGCGCGGGACATTAGAAAATTTAAGAAAACTTAACCACCATAATATTAAATTTTCTAATTCAACCTTCTTAGAGCTTTTGACAATAACACTTTTCTAATGTAACCTTATGGCGTACTTAACTGTCATGTCAGTTTTTCAATATTTAGCTGTCAAAAGTTCAGTTTAATTATGGAGTTTTGGTAGTTGGGAGTCGTAGGTTGTTGGTAGTCAATGGGAGTTTCAATGGACCAATTTGAACTAGCTATTCGTTGTTAGCACATTAAGACAGGACAACGCCTGTCGGGTCAGCTAGTAATTTATGAAAATTGACAAACTACCAACAAACTTTCACAAACAAATACTTAATCCTATACATACTTCCTACTTAATTAATATTACAAATGTAATTACAAATTTAATGCTAATCTCCGTATTGACAGGACCGATTTTTACATGGGATTTTCACTCGTAGATAGCTGATGTTCTAAGGAGTAACTCAAGCTATTTCTATTTTAGAAAACGTATTAGAGATCCGCGAGAAAGCATTCAAACCAAAATGTAGGTCCACGCGGACCAACTCGCTGGCACAGCTCTCTAATAAATAGAATCAAATTTTACTTCCAACATGGACGAACCCACGAGCTTGCTTGCAAATCTAATAAAATAAGTATAACCTCATTTGGTCGTGTTTGTCTAAACAATTGTGGCGGGATCCCTTGTATTTCTTGGACCCGTAAAACATTTAAAATTTGAAGGGAGTTCATTGTACAGCCATGGTTTTGACCGCACAAAAGCCGACTCGACGAATGGGGACGCACCACCCTCTCACGTAATATCGACATTTATGGCGAGAATTATACAGAAAAGGCATAAGGCGACGCGCGAGCTTGGAACAGGCGTGGCATGGATAGGAGATTTGCTTTCATTATGCCTTATAGGTACATCATGCCTTTTCTGTATATTTCATACCTGGGGAAGGGAGATATCATTATGTACGCTGCATTCGGTTGAAGTAAAATGATACTTTTCAGTGAAAAGTATTTACTTACTATTGCACAATTTTTACTAATATTCTTCCAGAAAACTAGATGCCCGCGGGGTGTTGGATTTAAAGGCTCATCTTTTTTTGCGCGAAACCTGTTTCTCTAAACTTAAAGTAGCCTATATTACACCTTATAATATTACTTATCTGCTAGCGAAACTCTCATTAAAATCGGCCAAGTCGTTCTAGAGATTACCTTATTCAAACAGAAAGATAGAGAGAAAATGTTGAAAATAGCTTTTTGTTATTATTTAGGTAGGTACATTCGCGTATGTACTCATATGCGTTTATTTAAAACTATTATCATATTATTTTAATATTACAGACAATTTGTACCTATAGGTAGAGTACCTATATATAAATTGTATAGTATATAAAAGTAATAGTAGATATGACGCAGGTCAGCTATCTGATTTGTAATAAACTTTGCAGCGTTTATAATATAGCCCAAAGGCACTAGCCCGAAAGAAAACCTTCAGTATTGAAAGAAAATTACCAACGATGGATCTAAAAGATTCCTGTGTTAAATTTAATAAAGATTTTCCGTGAAGAATGTATCATGAAGTACAGTCAACGACAGAAGTTGATATAAATTAAAATATTCACAAGTCTTTTTACATTGATATACATGGAGCAACAATTGACGACATATTCCATAAATTGGAATTCGTAAAGCTACTTTTGCAGTTAACTGCACCAAGTTAAAAGTCTTAACTACGAACACAAACCGTTTTAACTACTGCCTATAAGGGCATCAAACTGCCAGTCTGATTTACGACAGAAAGAACGCTATATTCGAAGAAACCCAATCTTAGCCGGAATCTATGTACCTAGGTAGGTATTATTATAAAATTGTAATGTAAGTCTGGACTGGAAAGCCGACCCCAACTGAGTTGGGAAAAGGTTCAGAGAATGATGTAATGTAAGTCAAGATTTTTTTTAATATCTCCAATTATTCAAAAAGATTTGAGTTACGTTTAAATGTGAACGATTTTAAATACAAAAATATTTTTTTTATTGGGGATTCTTGTCTGTTTGTGCGCAATGGATACAAAAAGTAGGTACTGAACGGATTATAATGTTTTTTTTTTTGCTTGAAAGGTCTTGGTCAGACTTAAAATCTTAGCGTGGTTGGTGGAAAAAAACACGAAAACCGACGACCGACTTGAAACTTGATACCATTTCATCTAAGGACGCGAGAAGATCAAAATAACATCGTGACATTTGGTCTCACTCTCATATATTCTCTTGTGACCTATACAAGATTATTTACGAAATTACTTGTCTATATTATTATTTTCTATACCTATATAGATTAATATAATAACTAAGTTTTAGCTGTTATTTAACGATACTTTAGAAATTTTAGACTATATTTTTTATAATCGTGCGAAAATCCCCCAACAGATACCCCCCGCCCGCCGGACAGTAGGAGCGGTTGCGTCGTAGTCGAACCGAATAAAACCGCACGGTGTTTCGTCACAATCATCGTCGGCCTTCGTAGCCAGGCAATTTGGTGGGCTCTAGAAAGGATAACTCAAAGACCCCGACCGGCCTTGGCCAACATAGACGACCACGATGTGTTGTTGGGGGATTGAATTCCTCCCTCTCCTGTAGATAAGCGCGCAGAATCGGATGTTTTAAACCTTAAGTTATCCAGTATTTTATATGTGACAGGATTATAGTTTGCTTAGTTGTTTTAGATAACAAACTTATAACACAATGTATTTACTAGAAAGTGACCTCCGACAAATGGGAATGGGCAGTCTTTGTGAATCCACTCAGACTACACGTATGTAATACGTATCCAGTTGCTGTGACACCGCATTGAGCGCATGCAGAGCGCGCGTCAGCGGTGCAAGTTTCAGCAGGTCGGGCTGGTGCACGCTGGTGGCACACACAACATCAGCGGCCGTCGCCGACTTCCCACGTACCCGGAACACACCACCCTATTGTCTCCAACACCCTTGGCTTGAGTATTGTGCCGCGAATAAATACGTGGTAATAGCCACTTCCCTTCTGATCTTCATCCATACCCAGCAAAAATAGGGCGGAACACAACAAGGGTAAAAGCCATTTTTAGGAGGTCACTTTATTGTAAATGCATTGTGTTATAAGTTTGTTATCGTTAGGTTACAGCACTATCGAATTGGGGTCTCCTGTAAGGATAGTGTCAGTGTTTTTGAAATAAATAAATAAAAGGTTTAGTCAGCGAAGACACACAAGGGCATCAGTATGAGCTATTTCTGTACATTGGATATAAGGTATTTAAAAAAATACCTAATTAACAATATCTGATAAGGGAGCATTCATTACCACACAATACATAGCGTCATGTTTCGGACACGGCTAATAATGAAATTGACGTCGATACATGTCTTCTGTTTTCTTTACATGTCAGTCTAAAGGTATTCACACAAGCTAATAAATGATACGGCAAAGATACGGTCGCAGTAGCATTTTGAACCTTACTATCAACACTTAAAGACTAAATTTCATAAGTCATGGAATCTTTGTACCTATTATATCAGGCCTGCTTTTCAGTATACGAGTTTCCCGTAGGCGGCACATGAGGTTGTCAACGCTTTGTTTACAAACTCTTTATTGTAACACCATTCTTTGTGCTTAAAGTAGAAATACCTAGTAGGTAGTAACCAAGTAGCAAATTTACCTTATGACATAAAGCCTTTACAGCTAAAGCTCTTGTAGAAGTCATTTAAAGGCGTTGCTCATGGAAAAATACCGTGTAAATGCAATTTACAAGAGGCTTTAGCTAATATAGCTACACCCTTTATAATTTGGTTAGGTAAGCGTCAATAAACCAAAATAATATGGCTACAATAAAACCTTTGATTAATAAGATTACTGCCTTTATAATTTGGTCAGGTAAACGTTAATATAACTATATAATATGGCTGCTATAAACTTAAAATTATGAATTATCTTATAAGGGCTAATTATACGGGCTTTTAGCCAAATAATATTAAAAGTCAAATAAAGGTTTTCGAGATGGCTTTTTGATCTTGTAAAAGATGAGTAGGTACAGGATATCTATAAAGCATTTAATCTTATAGGGGTCAAAATTGTAACATTAATGAAGTAATGAAATACATGTAATTTATATGGCTCTCAAAAGGATTAAGATCTTGGTTAGCTTGGTATATAGTAATTTTAAGTGTGTTATTCTTATGATTGTCATATAATTTTGTTATTGTCTCTCTTTATAAAATGTGTGATTTCTATTCTTTCATCTTCTCTTTTAAGAAACCGGTCCACATCCATGAAAATAACCATAGCTATCCGGTGGAACTGGGAAAGAAGTGTTTCATTAAGTTATTACGGAAGTCTAAAATTTTTCCTTTATAAACATTTATTTCTTATAAACTTTATACTCTCTTACATAACCTCTATAAAAACTTTATAGAGGTTATATAAGTTTCTTAAATACTTATAGAAGCAATAACGAAGGAATGACCCAAATAATCCAAACTTTTTTAGCAAAAAACATTTTTAATTCATAGGGGCGTCTAAAATGAATTGAAAACCATACCCTATATGCCGATAAAAATGTGCTGCCACTTAGTTTCAATTATAATATATTATTATGAAACTGGGAAGTGTATTAAAAAAATGGAAATAGACATAACTTTTTCAAAATGGCTGTTGAAATAAAGAAATATCACATGTTACAGGAACATAATACGCACAGTAATACTTGATGCAGGATTGCTGCGGATAAGAGAAGATTACCTTATAAACGATTCTTACATATTCCTTAGGCCACGTTCACACGGCGACCATTCGATTCGATTTTTTCACGTATACGGTTTTACCGTATACGATGCAATTGTTCACCCGGCAACCATTCGATTCGATTTTCGCCGATCCTCGAATGGGCGAGACCACATGAACATAAGCGCCCCTGCGTGTCGTATTCGATAAAATCGTTTCGAGACGCGGCGTTCCAGTGACAACTTCGCACGGTATACGTTAAAATATATTTCTCGAACACGGGATTTTCCCGTATGAACGCCGTGTGAACAATTTTTAAGTTTTCATATAATATATTCTGTTGTCACTACTCTATTCGATAAAATCTCGTATACGGTATACGGGAAAATAATCGCCGTGTGAACGTGGCCTTACAAGAATATGATTCTTACGAATGGAGCCTATATAGCAATTTTAAGTTAATTATTCTTAGAAAAGCTTTATAAATTGCAATTATGAAGACTATATCCACATAAAAAAATTAAAATTGGCAATTATAAGGGAATTATACCTACTTAATGCTAGCCGTAATACATCTTGTATATGATACAATAGCAAATAATAAAGCTGGAATATAGCAATCATAAGGTTTAATTACTTATAATTTGGGCCTAAATCCACCCTTATTAACGTTTATATGGTTTTTATAAGAATAAAAATTTAGTCATTATAAACCTTTATATAATACATTTTTGCTACTTGGAAGTAGGTACAATTGGCAGCTGTAATAGCCATTAGTAATTTTATACCGCAATCCTTGGATGAGTAGAGAGAGTTAGTTATATACGCCCAAGTTTTCTTTAGGCGGGTGTGAAAAAGCATCTGATGGGGCCGTCAAGCTGAGGGTCATCATTATGAATTATCATTTTCTGTAATTTGTGACCCCATTCCATACTTGACCTTTAGCTTACGATCAGACGAGGTGAAGTCATATTGACGTGACTATTAAAAGGGTAATTTGCAGAATTTCTACTTATCATCATAATCCTAGCGTTTCATGGCGAAAGTAGTAAGGTCAGACATTTGTTGCCTCTGTAGTGAGGCCGTTATTTCACGACACGACCTATTGCTACGACTCCGACTCTTGTGCAGGTTATCCTACCGTACATCCACGACATTCAGCTCCCTTCGGTCAAAGACTGGCTATGCTTCACATATAAAAGCAGATATTTGAAGGTCGCCAATAACACCAGTCACCACACGCCACTTAGCCCACGCGACAGCTATGCGTGTCTTGACATTGCAATCGATATTAGCAGCTTACAGCCGCACCGCGCGACGTCGTCGTCCTGCAGTTTTCAGTGTAACTGAACCTTCATAAACTAGCCTATGCCCATGGCTCCGTCCGCTTGGACAGTAGTTTTCGCATTTTTTGACTGTATCTTCGGTTCTACCCAACCGATTATGATCAAATAATGCGTATGGTTCTAAGTCTAAGACGTCTCAAACAACAAAATACCGGTGGTCTACTAAATTAGACCCAAAGTAAGCATAGCTTAACTAGCTTGGGTTATGGGCTCTAGATTGCGAAACTTTTGGTGTATATACAATATATACATAGAAACACCCAGACCAATATGCACACAAATATTTGCACTAAGCGGGAATCGAACCTCTGCCTTAGCAGTCGAATGCTCTACCGATACGTCACGCAAGGCGTGGCCATAGGCTTGAATTAATTAATTAATGTCAGTCATTCAACAGACCACAAGCCCCAATTAGCAGCGTTCAATAGCGTACCTATTCAGTATAAGTGAATTATATTATAATAGATTTCTCAGTATCTGAAGCCTCGATTGAGACGTGTTTACAGAGAAGTCGACTCTAAATTTATAATTTAAATTATATTAACAAATTTCAAAAGCATTCAGCTGTATCGTGGCATATTTAGTACGACAGCCGTCGAATTAAAAGGTACAGGTTGCTGTCACAAGTTGGTGAAATTTATCCTTACGTTGATAAATAAATATATGAATGGTTTATACTGTGTGTACTTTTGTGATTTTCAGACGACAAATCTATATTTATATTATAAAATAAAGTCGTGTTAGTCACACTATTTTAATAACTAAAGAACGGCAGAACCGATTTGGCTGAAAATTGGTGGGAAGGTAGTTTAGAACCTAGGAGACGGACATAGCATACTTTTATCCCGTCACGGAGACGAAATATGCCATAGGCGAAGACGCGGGGCACAGCTATTTTCATACCTAGGTATATTTCATGTTTTATAATTTTAAAAGCTAACATTAAGTTAACGTCAAGCATAGGTACTTGCACCCCTACCAGAAATGTCTGGTTTACAAAATTGAACGTAATATGGAAGCGTCATCGCTATTATATCAACCACGATCACACTGATTGTTTTATATACATATTTAAGTAAGTCAACAGATAATGGTATGAATGAGATACGAAGATAATAAAATATGAATCACAAAGTACCCACCTATATATATATATATATATATATATATATATTGATATACTAGCATATACCCGCGGCTCCACCCGCGTGGACGTCGGTTTCGCGTTTTTTTGACTACCTGTAACCGGTTCTACTCAACCGTTCTGACCAAGAAAATTCGTTCAGAAGTTCTTGTGTCTATCGGAAACAAACAATAATTAAAAAAAATAGGTATTTCTGTGTTTGGAATCATTCATTTAACATAATCCAAATATTTTTCAAATATCAACAATGTGCAGACACAGCTACTTTGCGATTTTATAATACTTATAGATAAATACATGTATTTAGAAGACTCATTTGATTCATTAGTAATCTAGGCCAAGTACATGTACCTACCGGAATAGTCATCTAACAAAATTCAACGATGTGTGAAACACAAACGATTCTATTCCAAAGACGAAATCGATAAAGCCACATCCCAGACACTTTAGTGTGTGACAGATAGCACAGCTATTCAAACACGTACGCTACAAAATGTTGGCTGTCTGTGTTCATAATTAAAGTGATACCTCGCTCCCGGCGTGTGAGAAGCGTAAATGCAATGTCAGAGTTTGAGATTAATTGGCTAGCGTTTTGCAAAAGAAATAGAGAAGAAACAAGTTGAACAAAGTTTAAAACTAGTTGATTCGCAGCTTTGATGAAAGGTTTTCTATTCTTTTATATATATCGGTTGAAGGGAAGTTCAGCTTCTTGTGAATTAAGTACTCGTAATTATTCTAATTTTTTTTTTATTATTCATGATAGGCTTACGTTTTTGTTTTTTGAATTCTTTCTAACTAAAAACTTTCCAAACATTCAAAGTTATATTCACATAGGTACTCATTTTCAGTCACAAGGCTATGTTCCTTTTGTGTGATAGTGTAGCGGTTGTAAAATGACCTCTACCCTCCAGCTGGGTCTGTTTCTGTATTAAGATAATAAGGGAGAGGCGTCTGACAAATTTTCACCCACTAAGAATGTTTTCCAGCTTTCGAGCTAGGTACCTTGTTTGACTCGGCGCTAAGCTTGCTGACGCTCACTCACAGTTTTATTCTTATTAATAGGCTAAACTATTGCGTGCTGCTCGTGCGAAGTTAAGTAGGTATATAAAATAACCTTATAAAACTAGTTCTTTACAGATTTTTTTAATGAGACTACGAACAACGGTTGCATGTTTAAGTGTTAAATCACTTGTTTGCATAATAATTGGTCTTTTTTTTAACCAGTTCATACCTAATGGTTATATATGCCAAAACTTTTGTAATATAAATTAATGATAGTCTTGACTTACACGTCGTTTATATACTTCAATGAGTAGACGGACAGACGCATATCATAATATACCTCCATATTTCAGCACACGGTAATCGGGCATAGTAATTATGTATTAGGTATGTGTTGTATGATACGTGTGCCTATTTCTATCAATCAACCTATAAAAATTTCATACGATTGGATTTATAATCATTTCATCCCTTAATCGTCTTATTTGACACCTATCTATAGAAAAATAAAGAGTTTCTCTTGTGTTTCTTCATTTCACCTTTTTAATAATGAATGTAAATAGAATAGTACCTACTATAGTTTCAAGTTGCATTTTGATGAATAATAAGTTTTATACAAACTCTCATAGATATTGAATTGTAAATTATCTGTTTGACATAGGTACACATGTGATGATTACCCAGTTCCGTCAATCAAATAGTAGAAACGCGAAGATAAGTCACGTTGAACGCATAATTGTAATATTTCCCTATGAACGATCTTCGAGAAGCTTCGTTTGACACAGAAACGGTTCTGAGCAACTTATTGATTTTTTTCCTGGGGTAAAACATAATTGCACAGTTATCCTTATAAAGAACGTCAGATAACCGATGGGTTAAGTACTTACCTCACTTACGTATTCTAAAGTTTGAGATGAGAACAGGATAATAGGTAGGCATTATTGAGGTATAAAGAACACCAAAACCCATGTCTTTCTTAATCTAGTAAGAGAGGTATCTTGAGTGTCTGATTTTGATGAAATTTGGGAATTCTATATCTTCTAAAAGCACTTAGAATAAAAAAGACATGAAGACTATATTCAGATGAATTGCTAACAAACATGTTAATGGTCTTAAGACAATTTATTTGTATTCACCCGTACCTACGAGTTTCCTAAAGTATTAAAGTCCAGTGTGCGTTATATTGTCGTACGTGCCTCTGAGCAAATCTCATGGCACTAGAAAGAGTGGACGCGGACGGCTTAAAAATGTAGATAGCAACCAACGTTGCAGAAGTCACTGTTCACTGGACATTCTCTGTAAGAAAGTACACAGAGCGACAAAAGTAACTACACAAAGCCTCTAAATCTTTCATCAGATACATATGCAGTATCGCCCAAAGAGAGTCGCCATAGGTTTCAGCTTAACACACTCTAATATTCTGCAAGTCGTACTAAATGGTTTCAGGGTAGGAAGTCACATTGCAGTCACCCCTGCAATCGTCACAATAAGCGTAATATGAATGTACAGCGGTCTCCAAGAAGATAAACTTTTCGAGAGGCTTATAGCTACTTAGCTAAAATTTGAAATGTGCTAACCTACTTGGTTACCACTTGGTACCACTTGGTAACCAAGTAGGTAAGCACATTTCAAGCAATACCAGCCAGTGTTAGGATGCGTGAGTGACCCTCCTCGAAGAGTACTCTATAGTAATCATCAAGGGCACTTGAAGCCCTAAAAAGTTTCAACAACTTTTCTAATTAACTTAAGAACTCGATATCACCAGTGAGCTGTGGAGGTCAGATGGCTTCACTTCAAGGAAAATATGGAAGTTCCGTCGTTTAACTGTTGGACTGAAAGCCGACTCCAACTGAGTTTGGCAAAGTCTCGCCAAAATAATTATTTTAGGCGAATATTTAAAAATTGTAAAGCATTAAGCGAGCAATAAAAATACAAATCACATGGGAGAAATGTATAGGTAAGACACAATATTTGTGTGTATACAACAGCTCTTCCACGGGTAGATAATTTTTCATGTGCGTCGGGACATTTTTCCTTACTAAAGGCCTATTCAAACCTGAGACCGGTATTCGCTGTGAGTAGAGATATTCAGTATGAAGTTTCGCATCTAGAGTATAGCTGGTGCCATAGTACCATACATAGAAAACTTGCGCAGTTTCTTATTTTTCAGCATAGCGAAAATCCCGTTTGGTGTGACTGAACAGTAGTATTACCGCATACCCACTGACTCAACTTTTCCCACCGCAGACCGTCTGCGAATAACACTTTAAGTTTAAATAGACGTTACTCCTAATATCCAACCCTATTTCACTGTTTAGTTTTTTATCCCTGGTCAGAAAAGAGTTCTTAGAATTTGTTTTATCAAAGTAAAATTCCTACTAATATTTTGTAAAAGAACAAAAATAAATTGCGTCTTTATTTCTTAAAAGCTCTTCGCAGTTATTTTTAACTTGGCAAATCATTAATATTTATAACTCTTTTTCGCTTTTAGGGAATATGTCTCTGTCGATAGTATGTCTGCGGAATTGCGTCAAGAACCTAAATAAACTAATAAACCCAACAAGGGTTCTTTAGGAGTATCGTTGATGTAAATGTATTAATTTGAAATGATAAATAAATGCTCAAGTACGAAATTAGGTATTCGAGCGGGGGATTCATTCATATCAACGAAATGAAAAAAACTAAAGTGGTAACCTTTTCCATGCATGAAATGGTTCTCCACGAATCATACACGTATGGAAATGGAAGTTCCACTCTCTGATTGAATATCTATCAATTTAAAGCAGTAGTGTCTTAATGCATTTCGGACCGTTTTATCGCATTAGGGTAGGCACACATGTTTACACTTTTATGACTCTGTCATATACCTTTCGCTTTTCCTACGTTTATTGTTTTTATAGACGTATATTGTATGCCGGTTGCGGGTGACCTGACCTTTGAAAATCGCTTCGATCTGTTTGAGATACGTACGAATAGTAGGTTAATACTATAGAACTCCCTTCAGTTCCTACTGCTAATTGTACCACTATTCTGCCGTTTGCTAAGAAGCGTACTGGATTTTATACTTCTTACTCCAATTTAATTCCAAGTAATTTCAATGCGGGTCGCAAGTCAGTTTAACATTCTCAGGGACTTCCCGAGTATCTTCACTCAGTCACTACTATTGATCCTAAACGAGTTAGGTACAGTAGTAGTGAGAGTGCGGGTAGGATTAGTCTCATAAATTGCCCTAGTCCCCCGTCCCCTCGTGTGACACCTTTTGGTATTGCAAGCGTTCTGAGGTTACGTTCGTTCTTAGTACTTTCTGTATGTGTGGTTGTTTGCGACTAGCGGGACTAACGGTTAGTATTAAATAAATCAACAAGACGCCATAGATAACGTAATAAAATAATAGCAAGTACGTACCTAAGTAATAAATTCGTTAGACTGAAATGTGAAAAATGCGGGCAATCGCAGCGAGCTACATTTCTAGTAAGTAAGAAAATGTGCTGCGGGCTGCAAGGCACATAAAAGAAAATCTATTTGAGCGTCTCAATTTCAATAGAAATGCCAGTATTGAAGACCGCCTGGGATGAGATATTGTAGACTGGCCACTGTACATTAGGTAGGTATATGTAGTTATTTGTGGTGAGTAAAATTTTGCTAAATGTACCTATTTTATAACTACCTATCTGTGCTCTGCGGTTCCACCTACCGTACTCTATTCTACTCGGGAAACCACTCGCCCTTTCTTTTTGGACGTTTTTTCCTATCATTCGGCTCTGAAAGGTCATAACGTGATGTTGCAAATTTGAAGAGTTATTATCGTGGCACCCGTACTATTCGGGTGCTGCTTACCTATATCATCTATTTGAGATGCAAAGGCCTACCACTACTACCTGGCAAAGTATTATAGTAGAATTCAAGAGGGATCCACCATCTCTTTACGTTAGTATCACAAAATATTATTAGATCGGGTAATAGACGGGGTCAGAAGTGTGAGTGTGACGCCCCTGATCTTGCACAAGTTCATTAGCCCACGGTGACCGCTTCCCATGAAGTGGGCCGTGCGCTTATCTGCCACCTAAGTGGTATAAAAAAAGATATTAATTATACAGAAATGATACGGCACGGATAAAATTCGGCCGCAATTAAAGTTATTAGTTTAAGAGATTAGTTATATATAAGAGGCGAGAAAAATATACGATGCACCACGCTATTACAATAGATATAATTTTTAATCGCGCTTATCACTTCTGTATAATTCACACCTTTTCCACCTGCTAGTCCAAGAAGAAGCGCCGCTTATTAAGTCTCTTTGTCATTAACCCTTTCATGCAAGTCCGCCGTCTCGAATGCTCTTTTCCAGCCTTATTCTCAACTCAGCCCCAACTTACCTGCCTTCTTGTACGTGTCCATTCGTTCAGAACTTACTCGTTCTACATGCCAACCCCAAAAATAACATTGTTACTTATTCGAGTTTCACGACAAATAACGAATACTAAAACTAACACTTGGCTGACCTACAGATTGTTCGCAATGGGAATCTAAAGGTTGAACAGGAAAGTCTTTGTGATAACGTAGACAACGACCTGATTGCTGATTGGACAGCGGGCGGAGCTAAGGACGGCCACAAAGGAAGTTATCCATCGATTCAGAGTTAGTCTACAATTTATATTCCTTGTTTTAGATCAGAGCGGTCTAGTTAGGTAGCTAATTTAAATTACATTTTGATCCAAATATAATATCAAAAGAAGTACATAAGCATTATACACAATGTAATAGGCACTGGCTTAATTTCGCGTTAAGGGAAGTAATGCGATCTTGGTTAAGGCATTTGTGTCCGGCGCCGCCGCCGCGCGCCGAGAAAACGATCTACTATACCTACCTATTTATTGACTATTTTCTCGCTCAAGGAACGTACAGTTCATACAGATCGCGTGTAAATGAAGGAAATGCATAATATAAAAGTAAACCGCTGCGGCCGGTCTGTTCACACTACCGGCGACTGGCGAGACTGTTTTTTAATACTTTTGTCACAAACCTTTTTTACTCAATCAATCATAATTATATTTATTTGCGAATATGGGTACAGAGTAATGGTGTTACGAACATAATGTAAATATAACTAGCCACATTCCGCTTCAAGTTATCAAAGATAATAATCGCTGAGCAATTTTCGCTTGGCGATCAAAAATGTGACAGCGGATAGCCCTTTCTATTTTGCTGTTATATCGTCGTCGTGTCGGCGAGCGACCGAGCGAGTGCTGCTACAAATCGCCTGTTATCCCCCAATCGGTACACACGACTCCTGTGACATATCTATTGGAGCTACAGGCTCGCTACTTCGCTGCCGGCTACCTCGTTTATAGTTGTTAGTTTTGCCGTCTAGTGAGGCGTAAGCCTTAAGGTAAGCGTCCACATTTCCGCATAGTACGCAGCGGACGCATCGCATCAAACGAATCGTAGTAATGCGATGCATACGATACGTATTGGTGGACGCACTTGTTTGAATTTCTATACAAAGACTACTACGATCCGTTTGATGCGATACGTCTCGTTACGATTCACGTCTCATCGTTGCGGTGGGACAAAATAACATAGGTCGGCAATAAATGAAAATCGTCTTGCTAAAGGCGCCAAATTTCAAACTGTTCGAATATTTCAACAGATGTTCACAATCTCGTTTAAACGTTGGTAGGTACGCAAAATGGCATCTACTTATACCCCGATTTTTAATTCTAGGCAAGAAAATGACATTTGCAGTGTTGCAGGTTTTTTGTATCAAATAAATAGTGATATGGTTGAATCGAGTTTTCCAATTATAAGTTAGTCGTGAGTCGAGATTATAATTGTTTTATTAAATATATAAATAAAATTTTTATATAAATAAAAATATGTAATTTACGGTAATTAAACAGAAAACATACACAGTAAGTAATTAAATCTATATATTATATAAAATCAATTGCTGTTCGTTAGTCTCGCTAAAACTAGAGAATAGCTGGACCGATTTGGCTGAAAATTGATGGGGAGGTAGCTTAGAACTAGAAGAAGGACATAGGATACTTTTTATCCTGCCACGGGGACAAAGTATGCCACAGGCGAAGCCGCGGGACATAGCTAGTATTCTATAAAAAATATTTCCGTCGTGTAATGTACTAGGCGAGCATAAACTGCAAAGAGGTTCATTCACTGATAAAAATAAAGAATGACTAAAGTATCTAGTCTATTGATTGCCGAACATCACTATTGTGGCGGGCCACACTTTTTTGTATCAGTGACAGTTGCAGTTGTCATTTTCTTGCCTAGAATTAAAAATCGGAGTATATATGTTATTACTAAAGGCCCGGGACCCGGCTTCACCCGGGCATAATTTCTTAAGAAAATCCTATAACCTAAAACTTCCATAAAATCGATTCGTCTAAATTTGAAAATGACTGACTTGCCATACAACCCGTCATCGCCTATTTTACCCCTTTAGTAGAGAAATTTAAAAAACGCTAATACCCGTGTACATTTATTTCTAACCAAGAATCGTTATGTAAATTTTCATGCTTCCATCTTGATAACTGACGAACTTCCCATATAAACTTTCAACCCCTATTTCACTTTATTTCATTTTATAAAATTTGGAAAAACGCTGATACACGTGTTCATTTATTTTTAACCAGAAGTAGGTGTATGAAATTCATTCATGCGTCTAACCTTGAAAATGACGGACTTTCATATGGACGTTTATCGCTTATTTTGCCACCTTATAAGTGGAATTTCTAAAAATCCTTTCTTATTGGATGCCTACAACATAAGTAGCATCTACTGTCAAAATTTCAAGTTTGTAGGTAAAGCAGTTTAGGCTCTGCGTTGATGAATCAGTCAGTCAGTCAGTCAGTCATCGGGCTAAGCAATTATACCTATTATAGGTAAGTATAGATAAATCAAATTCTGGGTAATCATATCAATCAAAAAGATTCTGTTCGAAGATTAAGGTGTAACCTTATAAACTAAACAGTTCTGCCAGTTACAGCAAACTACTTTTTTCTTCACTCAATTAGCCTGTCGACGTCCACTGCTGGACATAGGCCTCTCTCAATGTACGCCATACCATCCGATTCTCCACCTTCCGCATACAGTCCATCCCAGCTACCTTTTTCAGGTCATCGGTCCATCTGGCTGGGGGGCGTTCTTTTTTCTTCGTTTTGTTAACATTTTTTTAAATCGGAATTCTAAATTTAGGTGCCTAATTAGCTTCGCCTGTTATTAAGAATTACAATGTAAACATAATAGTACTTATCTTGGAATCAGATATGTCATTATAATTAAATATAATACTTGGGTAGGTATATTCCTTAAAAAATTGTGGCTTATTAAATTTCAGATACAAGTCCCCATACATTTCATATGGCAACAAGTAACAGCATATTTGTAAGGTTTTCTAACTATATTATTTATTCTAGTAAACATTAAACCAAAATTTTAAACTCGCGGGCCTGCCAATATTTATGTTGCGGGCCGTATGAATAGGCCCGTATGGTGCCCGCGGGTCATAACTTGTAAGTATAACCCTGTTGTAGACTAAAAAGGTCAAAATATACGTCCTAACCAAATGGGAAGAATAAGCCTAAGTAATAACGACCCAACTCACTCCTGCTTACACTATGTACTAGCTAACACAATAATTGTTTTCTTGATAATCCTTGCGGCTTTCGTAACCTTGTTAAATGTAAAATTGGATTTGTATTAATCACCGATTCGATTCACAATACATTAACAGAATGTCGGCGAGAGCCGGCGGGAAAATCAACCCTAAACTAACGGGCGGATAACACAACCGACGTTGGATAGGTAAAATTCTTTTAACTCGCAGTGGGATTACTCACAACCCAGGGGTCTTACACGGCGGGAAAGAGGGACCGTGTATAGTTCCATCTCTCTTGCTCGGATGAGCGGCCCAAAATTGAAAAGTTTTTACCGCGTCGTGGTGGGGCCTAACCACGACGACGCGGGATAAATATAAGAAAATGTAGTAATGTTATTATTAATAGTGTAAAAATTAAAATGAAATCAGCATTTGCCCTACATTCCACTTCTGGCGGTAATAGCAATTCCTGTTTCGCCCCTCTCTTCAAGGGTTTTCAAAGTACAAAACTGTTGATAAGTAACTGGATGAACTAATTTACAGTGCGCATATAGAAATTGGTGCGCAGCATCCACTTAAACTCATTTGAAGAACTTTGACGGACAAATAAGCCATCCGGAAACGCCGGGGTGCGCAATGAAAAGCGGCAAGGATCGTATCAAGGGGCGCTCTATTGTTCCTGCCTACTGCAGTGGGAATATGTACGGCGTAAGGGTATGTATTATGTGCCTAAGGTTTTCGCTATTTCCGTTTCATCGTGCTTTGTGTATTGAATTCATTCAATCAAAATCACACAATAGGTACTTAGTTAAACAACGTTTGTTACCATTATGAACAATCGTAATAAGATTATTAATGTGCTCAGTTCGATTGATGTAAGTACGAGTAGGTGCGTTAGTGAAGATATTCTTAGTATTATAATTTAGTAATGGAACTAGAAATGAAGGGTAATTAGGTACGAAACATTACGAGTAGGTATATTGTAGACTGGCGCAGCGTACTACTAAAGAGTGCGAAGGCTGTTTCAAGTCTAGGATTCCCAAGTGTAGCCATAATTATCTTCTTAATATATTGTAATTATTAGTCAACACAGGCGGGTGTTGACTAATAGTCTTAGTCTTTGGTAATATAAAAAATAAACAGTTTTAGATAAGAACGAGTTTAAACTTCAACTATTTCCTCAAATTTGGAGTTATATACGGACACTAGAATGATTATGCTCTGGAAAGGCTTAAGTTCCGTGAGCTTAAGCATGACAAAGTGTTTAAAAAATGGATAATTAAAAAACCCGACTGCGTAAAAAACTAAAAAGAAAAAAAACAAGCACTCAGATGTCCGGTGGTCTAGAAACATACCAACTTAACAGTTGGGATCCACTATTCAACAGCCAATCTTATTTTTCAATGGATCCCGACTGTTAAGTTGTTATGTTTCTAGACCACCGGACATCTGAGTGCTTGTTTATTTTTTCTTTTTAGTTTTTACGCAGTCGGGTTTTTTAATTTCTAAATTATATTTTTTTATTTTATACTTTTTAGTTATAAGTGTCCTTGCCAGCTATTTACCCGATTGGACTTTCTACTGTCTAATAAAACCTATGAATTGTTGTTACGCAACTTTAAATCGCTATAGATCCTAAATGGTCAATGGAATCGAAAAATGTTGAAAGGAAACTAAAAATGATTTTTAAATACCTATTCAACGATACCCCACTTGACATAGTTTGCTGACTTTCATTTTTTTAATTTTCACAATATGGCGGCCAGTAGTCGCCATATTGAATTTTTACTGACATCATGTCTTTAGTGACACTCGCCGGACTAAGAGGAATCGATTGACGTGTGAATCATGAAAATCGGCCCAGGCGTTTGGTCTGTATAGTGCTTCAAACATACATACATACATACATTACATACATAGGCTGTTAAACACATTACCACTCCTTTGCGTTGCGCAGTCGGGTAAAAAGGATCGACGTAACAACGACGCGACGCGACCCTCGACGGGCAGCTGGTAATTCTATTATCTGTAACATGTTTTATCTTAGGGAAAAAATAATTTGCAACCCGTATCACTTGTTTTATAATTTCGTAACAAATTCAATATAGGTCAGCAGTTAACAAAATACTGAATTTAATTAACTTTTCAAAAAGTTGATTGATGGAATTAGAAACTTTGTACCTAGCTCAAAACAACTGACTAACTATTAAAATGCAATTATTAGAATCAGTACAGCTAACCCTTGTTATTAAACTTAGCATGGAAGAACGACAGTGCCCCCGAGACAGCGGAGCACTACCTGCATTTTATCGAAGCGAATATAGCGAATATATTTTTGTATCCTTATAGATTCGGTCGGCTATGGCTTGATTACTTATAGCTTGATTATTTAACGTCTAGTTAGTAAATTCCTTTCTGTTTATAAACCCATAGGAGTGTCTACGTCACTCTTATGAAAGGGCCGGGCCAGGGGCCTTACTCTGAAAATCGACATATCAACACACGTTGAATACTATACGATACGCTATGATGAGACTTAAGAGTGTTAGGTTAGGGTGCATAGATTTAGAAGCTTGGCTTTCTATAGGATCTAGGACCTGATAACTTTTTTACAGTTCAAGCAAAGGAATTGGCGTTATTTACCACTAGCTTCCGCCCGCGGCTTCGCCCGCGTGGATGTCGGTTATCGCGACCAAACATAGCCTATGTTCATTCTCGAGGTCTAATCTACTCCTATAGGTACTAAATTTCATCAAAATCGGTGCAGCGGTTCAGGCGTGAAAGCGTAACAGACAGACAGAGTTACTTTCGCATTTATAATATTAGTATGGATGAAAATGATTTTTGTGGGTTCATTCTAATATTTTAATTAAATCTACCATTATCTGCAGAACGCTTTAAAAACTTAACAAAGAGATGTATTGTAGCAAAAACCATTTAAGGACCATAATGCAGAATTTTCGAATAGCCGCTAATGTGAAAAGTATGACAACAAAATTATATAGGTAAGAATCTTTTAATTTTTATCACATAAATCATTTTGTTTTACTTACGAGTACCTACGTAGGACTGAAAAACTCTAGTACAATATTGTTAATAAAATCGCTTACCTACTATGTATTTAGCACTCGGACCGGCTAGAATCGAGAGCTAGCCCGCTTTTCTCGTTATGAAAACACCTATTTTACGGTTACCCTCGTTTTCGTTCCCCCACTGCCATTGCAAGCACAATAGACGCAAAACGAATGGAATAAAGAACACGTTACGTAAATGAAATATCGACGGTTAAAAGGCGAATTGATTCAAGCGCCATTTTGAGAACTTTACAGGAGAGCATTTTAAAGTTTATTTTTTACGAAAAAAAATCACTGTTCCTAAAGTATTTAATAAAAATGAAAAAATCGCCCCAATTAAGAAGCGGTATATTTTTTGCTAATTTATGATTATATTATAACTATTAAAAGGTGTTTTTAAAGCAAGTTAGATGTAACTTGAGCCATTTTGCACAATTCTTTGATCAGGGCAGAAAGGTCTATATACACGATAACGATTTATGTATTCAAAGCAAAATAGTTTATGTGTTCCTTGCTTCTTGAACAGATCAAGGATAAATGATTTAAATCACTTACCCATTTGTCAACTGTTCATGGATACATGATTTAAATCACTTACCTATTTGTCAACTGTTCATGAATAAATGAGTTAAACCACTCACCTAGTTGTAACTGTCCTAGGAGGAATGACTCAAATTACACAATATTATAATAACTATTTATAGCAAATTGTTTTAATAGCAAGATTTATTTGAATCTGAATTGAGGAAAATAGCTTAAAGGTAATAAAATAAATTTCACGATGTAGGGAAAGCGAATTAAATGACACATCAATTTTGAGAAAAGTTACTTAAATAGATAAAATTGGTGCACTTTTAAGAACATGAGACTTTTAAAATCGATTTTGTAAAACGTAACAAAGAAAACAACGCTTTACGAATCAACTTTTGTTTTATTTATTCATTTACGTAAAATTAAGTAGGTATCTATAAACATAGGTGATATTTATAACCGCTAATAATCAGTCTTCAAATATATTTTTTTATATAGGACACGTCAAAATGACTTTACCTCGCCTGATGGTAAGCTAAAGGCAAAGTCTCAGGACTGGGGTCACCACTACATACAGCGATAGTGCTACATTGGCGGCCCTCAGCTTGACGGTCCCATCAAATGCTTTTTCATGCCCCGTTTAAAGGCCCCAGGACTATAGGAGGAAGGAAACACATGCGCTGGTAAAGAATTCCAAGTCTTTAAAAGAGGCACTAATTGGGACTATTTGGAAGAGCTCATCAGAACACTCGCCATGGTAGAGCCGGTAAAAAACTGCCAAAGATGCAATACGTAGCTGTAGAGGCTCGAGGGTGTTCGTAACCTCAGGACTCCCAATAATACGGACTTAGCGTCGCTGCAATCTGTCGAGAGCATCTAATAAGTACTGTGCAGAGCCATCCCAGAGATGAGCACAGCACTGAGGTGACGGCTATGGGCCCATAATTGTCTAGCTCGGACCGGTCCCCTGTCTTGGGGATCGGCTGTACATTTGCCTCTTTCTAAGCGGGCGGCACTGTACCCGAGGTGTAAGATATGCGGTACAGACGCGTAGTCATTGGAGACAACTCTGCTGCACAATTATGTAGAACCACCGCAGGAACACCATCGAGACCACTAGCTTTCCGGACTGCATCGAATCGAATCGAACATCGCGTTGCCTGATATGAATATCAGGCATTGCGTGGTCACAAGTGGGCAGTGTCGGTGGCTGCATGCCGCATTCATCGATTCGGAAATTAGCCGTTAAGAGATTATTATAAATATAATGAGATGCGAACGTAAGCTCGATGAGTTCAAGCCACCAGAGCAAGCCGGGTTTCGAAAAAGCTACAGCACCGTGGACCACATTCATACTGTTCGGCAGATTGTGCAAAAGACCGAGGAGTACAATCAGCCGCTGTGTATGGCTTTTGTGGACTACGAGAAAGCCTTCGACTCCATCGAGACGTGAGCAGTTCTGGATGCTCTGCAATGGTGCCGCGTCGACTGGCATTATATCGTAGTGATGAGATGTCTGTATGATACTGCCACCATGTCCGTCCAGCTCCAAGACCAGAAGACGAACCGCATTACACTACAGCACGGAGTACGACAGGGGGATGTCATATCCCTTAAACTATTCACTAACGCACTGGAGGACGTCTTTAGGACATTGGATTGGACTGGACGGGGAATTAAAACATAAACGGGAACGCATCTCACACCATCGGTTCGACTCCACAACTATGACAATGTGTCAAAGTTGTGGAGTCGCTGGAGCACCTGGGCGAGATGCTGCACAGCCTAAATGGAGCCTCTCGATGTATCGGTCTCAGCATGAACTTGGACATAACCAAGATTATGTTCAACGAAAATGTCAGCCTGGACCGATCGACGTCGAAGGGTTGACACTCGAAGTTGTTCAGAAATAAGTCTACCTTGGGCAAGTCAATCAAGCTTGGTAGAAACAACTTCGAGAAAAAAGTCGCCCGAAGGATCCTGTTAGGTTGGGCAGCATTTGGCAAACTGCGTCGGGTTTTCTCCTCACCCTTACTGCAATGCCTCAAATCGAAGGTCTACAACCAGTGCGTCCTACCAGTCATGACTTACGGTGCCAAAACGTGTACACTGATTGTGGGGCTAGTCCACAAATTTAAAGACGTGCAGCGGGCCATGAAGCGAGCTACGCTTGGAATTTCTTTGAAGCACAAAATTCGCAATGAGGTCATCTGACAAAGAACTAAAGTTACCGACATAGCACGCAGAATAAGCAAGCTGAAATGGCAATCAACTGGCCACATCTGTCGAAGGACCGCTGGCTGTAGGAGCAAACGAGTCCTAGAGTGGAGACCACGAGTCGGCAAACGGAAGGTGGGACGCCCCCCAGCCAGATGGACCGATGACCTGAAAAGGGTAGCTGGGATGGACTGGATGCGGAAGGTGGAGATTCGGGTGGATGGCGTACATTGGAAGAGACCTATGTCTAGCAGTGGACTTCGACAGGCTAATTGATTGATTGATAATGAGATCAATCAATCAATTAGCCTTATCAATTAGCCAAATCAATAAAAGTACACTATAGGAAATAAGTGTGATTTGCGCACGAACCGCAAGGAATTGAAATTCAACTTATTCTGGCATCAAGTAGTAGACTAAATTGACCTCGAATCCCCGCGCGACACTCGTATTAAGGGTCCAAGTACCTACCCGCGTTGCCATTTTATTGCGAAGTGAAAGAATTAAACTGATTTAAGTATGCCATAAGTTTAATTATTAAATCAATATAAAGGAATCAAACGTACAGATATTTATTTTATGCATAGAGAAAACTGTTCTAAATGGCATAAACACTAAAAATCGGCCAAGGATAATTAGCACAAGTCATATACTTCCATTATACTTATTCAGGCAAGATTGATTCAAGCGACAGAGATAATGTTCAAATGTTCAAGGCAAAATGATTTAAGTTGCATGACATCAATAAATCTGGTTGAAGCAAAATGAATTAACATCCACGTTAAATTATTTAAAATCACGTAAAACTAATTCAAACGGCAAAACCATTTTATTCCATCCAGGGATTAATGGGTTAAACTACAGATAGTAAGAAAAAACATTTTTTTTGATGGGTCTATATACATGCTTTGAAAAAATCAACCAAAATTGCTACACTTGATACCTCGTAAATAGAAAAGATACCCAAATTCGTAATGGAGCCAAGCGCCAAAAAAGTGCTCAGATTAACCTCAAACCCAGCTCAAAAGACGCGGAAAAATTCCACGATTCCAATGATGTATATAACTCAATATCGCCCAAGGTGGCGCTTGAATCAATTCGCCTTTTAACCGTCGATATAAGGAACATAAAGCTAAGAAATGTTATGTGTTCGTCTGAGTCATCGGGATAAGAAGCCTGATGAAAGAAAATAGAAATTGTTAGGTTATTTGTTATTTTTAGCGACTTTAGGGTTGCACTCGTAGATAATTTTGTTCTTGTGCTTTTTTTTAAGTTGACCAGTGATTCCTCTGTTAAAGAACCGTCCCGGTAGGCTGCTGACTGAGAGGAAGTGGGGTTAACCTTCAGGACTGAAGAATCACTGTAAGTTTGTGTGATTCTCGGAATATATTATCGTAGAAGCCCCTATCGTGTAGGTATATGAGGCTGTAAGGAAACGCCCGTGAAAGGATCTTCAGGCGTGAATTAAACATAAATGAATTGACACGGATACGGCACGGATAAAGTGCGGTTGGAATTCAAATTAAAGCTCATTGTACCATCTTTGTAATATGCTAAATGTAAAGCGAGCATTCGTGCCGAATGTTCCCCGTCAGGTTCTTTACTAATTTACCTTCGGTCGTAAGTACCGAAAATAAATAATAAATAAGCGAACTACGAATAGGTACACATAGATTTCAGCACGACGCGCGGCGTAACAACATGTAAATGTTACTTTACGCCCCGTAATGCCCTTTAGTACTCGCCATTACTTTACACCCCGTACCGTATCCAGAGATTAGGTACATAACCGTAACACCGGTCGCTACGCACTTAAACTAAAAAGACCAATCCAATTAAATTTATCCTAGAAGTTGAACTTACTGCACCATTAGCGACCTTATCGCTGTATGTAGTGAAATAACTATGCAGCACGTGATCAAAATTTAACTGAAACAAATACGAATTGCCCGGCCGGCAGTAAAAGAAAATTCACGCGTCCATTGTTACTTCTCTTTTTTGGTATAGGCTTAATGGATCCAATAAAATAACGGTCGGACTTGTGGGCGCTCTCAGTTTATCACGAATACCATTGTTTTTATATGCTACTAGCGACCCGGGACCCGGCTTCGCCCGGGTGTAAATTCTAGTTTTCTTTGCTATAAACCTCACGGAGCCCGAGACCTTTCCAACGAATGCAAAACCGTGGAAATCGGTTCGTGCGTTCTGGAGTTATAGCGTCAGGAAGGAAAACCCGACTTATTTTTATACAGTAGACTAGCGACCCGGGACCCGGCTTCGCCCGGGTGTAAATTCCAGTTTTCTTTGCTATAAACCTCACGGAGCCCGAGACCTTTCCAACGAATGCAAAACCATGGAAATCGGTTCGTGCGTTCTGGAATTATACCGTCAGGAAGGAACACCCGACTTATTTCGCTGTGTTCGACAGGTGAGCAAATAGCTTTCAGACCAGATATCAGAATACTTGCTTTCATAAATGTTCGGTGCAATATCGCATGAACTGTGGACCTGCCTAGAGCTGTATTATGGGCGATTTTTTTTCTAATATATTTATGCTGTTTTATTTGCAAATTAATAAATTTTGTAGACGAAAAGTTTATCTAGACTTTGTTTGTTGCTGATATTGAGCAGGTTTTGTAACACTTTCCATGATTGAACCTAATCCATAACTCGCATATTCTATAAAATCGTCTCGTATAAAAATGTACTGCCTACATTTTTATGATGTAACTAACTGTTTTCTTATTTGTACCAAGTTTCTTATTTGGTCAACACAAGAATCTCAAAACAGAAATCATACGCACACCCGTTTTCCTGTAGATACAAATAATCATGACACTCTTTAAGATCATACAGAGCCCTTGCCTGCCTTACCAATTCCATTAACGTGGCCTTTTGGTCCGTAAACGTTCTTCTAGGGCGCCCTGTCCGCATTCATTGTACTTTCTACCTTCGCATCATAAATTTCTTTAACAAGTCTTCTGAACTAATAAAGACGTTGTACGTGACCAAATCATCTTACCCTTTTCTACTTTTACCACTACATCCTCTTTTACGAAATATCTAGGTACTATATTGAGTATAAAACATCAGGTTTGATAACTTCTTCTAAGAAGTTATAATTATAACCGTAAAGAGTAGCAAAAACAAATAAGTAAAAGATGTTTTAAGTTAAACGCTTTCATGCACTAAAAGCGACCATATTGGATTTTCCTTTTTTTTCACAGTGAACTATATTCTACTCCAATATTGAAGTCCTTTCATTTGATGTCCAAATTGCGGTAGTTGTGGAAAAATACGTAGGTAAGCCGTAATTTTGTAGAGGCGACCATCTTGGATTTAGAATGATACAGAATAAATTAACATGTATTGCCACCGGAACTAAAGATATGTGCCAAATATAAAAACAATCCGTCCACAGGAAGGGGGTCAATTTTCATTTACTAGATTTGACCCAAACAAACAGGTCAAGTTTAACAAAAATGTTTAATAAAAATAATATCTTTTGTCATGGATTCGGAGAAAGTGACAATATGACAATTATATTCTTTTAATTTCTCTTTTTATTCAGATTAGCTACGCAATAGAACTGAAATGAGTCTTCGTGGCACAAGTTACTACATATTCCGGAACATTACCTATATATTACACAGCGCTATCTAAACCAAAGCTTAGAATAACCTGCACGATGAAATCTAGAAAATGTATAAACATACTCGTACTTTAACTTATTCATCGAAATACTCGGACCAATGCAACTGAACATATTCGTGTCTACTGATATAAGCACTGAGAGCAATCTAACTCGCCTCCCCAGACGCTTGGAGTCCTTGCACTCGGCGGCCACGCTAGAGTGCCTAGAACGATTTCCATTTAAAACGAATTACCTGCTTCACCATCGCAGAGTAAACATCAATGAATAAAAAACGTTAATCAAATTTTCGCCTCTCCAATATCACGCAGTGTACAGTTTACCTAAACGCGATCGAATAGTTGAAAAACCTGCACTGGGCGGCCACAGTGTGCGAAAAATCACGCTGTCAAGTGACGCCTATTCAATTTGTTGCAAATAACAGTTTACTTTTAGTAGAGCTAGAAATAAAATAAATAAATAGATACATGAAAAACGCGCACTAGAGACTCAGTACGTCTACGAATAGGTGGTCATGTTTCAGTATATATCAATATTTTTAATTGGTACAGCTAGTGAGTGATTATATCATAGCGGTACCAAGAACGGTAAGTGTGCCTCATTATTATTTAGTTTTAATATGCTGGCACACGCGAGCAATGTTAAAGTGTTACGATACGATCATTGCAATATTGTCAAAGTTCACGTGATTGAACGATCAATACTCACTCAAGAATGCTTCAAAAAGTTTCAAATTAGCGCTTTCATAACGTAAACGTAACCGTTATGACAAGATAAAAAAAAAACGGTTTCATTAGGCTGTAGAGAGTGTCAAAAGCAGATAAAACATCTTTCACTAATATCTGACTAATGTGTAGCAAAACTCGAAAAACGTCTACTTTGACAGTCGGTTAAAAACAACTTATATTAAAAAAATATACCTACCCCACATGAATATAAAACCTATAAAGATTGAAAAGAACCAGTAAAAATCAAAATCGTATCATTATCATAAACTTGAGGCATTGTGTTAAAATTTACGATGACGCTTCACACTGGCTATTTTAAGTGTCAAACACCCTTATGTGAAAAAAGGTTCATTTTAGTACTATGCGAACTCGAAAGTGCTTCATGAAAGTCACAAACCTCAACTGAAAGACGGATGACAAAAAGTGTATAATATCGTCAGGAAAGAAGAACGCGAAATATGAGAATGTCTGGGACACGGAAAATATGGCTTGAATACCTAGATCATACTCGTATACAACAAGCTCCTCCAATAATTATGAAGCTAACTTTTAATTGGGACCGCCCGAGTATCAATCGGTGTGTTCGTAGGTCGCTACAATTGATTCTGGCGTACAGGAGTTAAAGAAGCGGGTGTGTGGTAACTCCTAAAAATAAAATCCATAAAAAGCACTTCTGTAGAAAGCATGAAATACAGACTCAACGTTGTGGGTCGTAGGTATATATTTTTTAAATACCAGTGATATGTTATGTAAATGGACTGGAATAATGAAGATATAACATCACATCTTTTCCTGAAGGGTTAGGCAGAAATACTTTAACAAAAGAGAGAGGGAGGGTCGTATAATGACCATAAAGGGGAAATATACGACTAGTTTCGGGAACTATTTGTTTCCTCAAGCCAATTTTATTTGGCAGATAATGTTTCACTTTGTTTTCATAATTTATTATGATCCAAGATGGTGATGGATTATAAAAGTATCATAAACTTTTTAATGTCTTAATCGCGTTTTTAATTATTAAACGTGGCATCGCAATGACGTCGCCACTTCTTACAACTGCAACAAAACTCATACAGAACTTAACTCCATACAATGTCTGTTTGAGCCCTTTATTGCCCGTGGTTCACCCGCATTGTCCACCCAGGTGGTCCATGGGTAAAAAATATTTCCCGTGGTCCACTGGAATATCCATATTATTCCATCATTGTATAACGAAAGGATAACATTGATAGTGAGACATGGTGAGAAATAAACGTTTATTATTATTATTATATTAAGCATACAAGTAATTGTTTATAGCTATAAATATATATTAGAATAACTGATAAACATACTTTTTTGTATACATATTTATTATACATAGAAAACACACCCAGACTCGGGACAATTCATTATGGGTCACACAAAGAATTGTCCTTAGTGTGAATCGAATCCACGACCTCCGGCGCAGCAGGTAGGGTCTCTAACTGCTGAACCAAGAGGCCATAATAAAATATACATGAATATAATGAGTGTACCACGGGAAATAATAATTACCCGTGGTTCACCTGGGTGAACCATGGGACAAAAAATATTGCCTGTAGTCCACCTAGGTGGACAATGCGGGTGAACCACGGGCAATAAAGGGTTTGAGCGATGACGCATTCATAGTAATCGCTCACGGTCGGGAATATCGGAATATGCGATAACCTGGTACAAGATTCCGTATAGGCTACTTACCGCGTATTCCAAAATTCGCGTTACCCGTTCGGTTAATGAATGTTTAAATCATACTTAAAATTAAACTTACGTCGGTTTAGACGCAAGCACGCCCCCTGCTTTAGCACGCATTGCACTTCATACCTATCATTATTTCTGTGGATCGAACACTAAGTACCTATTTAAGTAATGTAATTACACGCGCGTGGTTACGGACAAGTGAATTAAAGAGGCGTTCATGCAGTCTAGACGTCCAAAAGCTATAGTTATAGTTTACGATACAGTGGTAGAAATTAAGTAGGAGGTACCAGGGTATACGAGTATTCCTTTTTACAAATTTATATTTAGCTTGACCTGATTGTTTATATCAAATTTAGTAATTGAAATTGGAACCCCTTTCTGTTGAAGGGTTGATCTGATACAAATCGGTACAAATCTTCAGTTCAAATGACAATACAATTTAATCCATTCTGTATTTATTTGATAATCCAAAATAGTCGCAGCTACAAAATAGCGGTTTAGGGTATTTATAATAATTATTCACGACTAAGTACCTCAATATATGGATATAAAATTTAATGTGGGCATTAACTAGTAAAATGGAAATCAGTATGAAAAAAAATATAAATTCAATATGGCCGACAGAACAAAAATTGAAATCTTTAAAATAAATTAAGTAAAAATGTTTCAAGTTAAACGGTTTGTGCACTAAAAGCGGCCATATTAGATTTCTTTTTATTTTCACAGTGAACTATTCTACTAATCAAGCCCTTTCATTTGATATCCATATTGCGGTAGTTGTGGAAAAATATGTAAGCTGCCATTTTGTAGCGGCAGCCATCTTGGATTCACAACGATACAGCAAGGGGGTCAATTTTCAATTACTAGATTTGACCCAAACAAACAGGTCAAATTAAATAAAGCGTTTAATAAAATACTACGGGCTAGCTTGTTTTATGTTCGGTCTGTCCATTTGTCTGTACTCTGCCTGATAGTAGGCGACGTTCAACAGTTCATCATTATCAGTTCCAAACTTGCATTGTGAAACCCACTCTTACTTTAATGGCTTATCTTGACTACAACGGAGGGGATTATCGTCTTACCTCCAACCACAAGAGAAAAGGTTTCACTAGATCCTCGTCAGATAATCAGCAAATCTATTGCCTTGCAGTATGGCCAATGGTCACCCAGTGAAGTTCAAATAGTCCAAAAAACATTGGTACCAGTCTTATATTCAATTAATTATCGAGTGAAATAATTTCTAAATTAAAATTGTGTACAAATTGTGAGCCTATCGGCACAGAATAGATATAGTATATTCATGCGCTATCAATCATTCTATTATTAAGAGTTAATGTAATGATTAACAGGATTAATAACTAGTTTCATAATTTATGTACACAGAATAATTTACCCACACAATCCTACTAATTTATAAACGAGAAAGTCGTATAGATGGATGTATCGATGTTTGTTACTCTTTCTCGCAAAATCGGTAGAATAGGTAGCTGGAATTTGATACAGGGATAAACTGCAGTCTTAAACACATAGGCTACTTTTATACCAGGAATAAGTTCCCGTAGGGTGCGGAAACGGGCTCAGAATTTCACGCATACGACGGAGCCGCGGGCAACAGTTAGTACCTACGTGATAATATTGTGGCATCACAACAGGCGGAGCACCCCTTCGAACTATTTCATCGATCACACGGAAAATGCAATTGCTCTGTAATTATTAAGCTTCATAAATTGCTAATCTATTAATGACCTGTTCCTGTCGTTTATTGGTCATCACTAATGAAATAGTTTTGGTTCGAAATTTCATACTCACTGACAGCAGACAAAATAGTCTATTAGCGGTTTAGATTCTCTATGCATTGCCGCATAAAACTTTTTTATATTTTCAACATCCAGGCATTTTCCATTTCCTCGGAACACTCGCGGATGTCTTATTGTTATTTCTTTTTCTTTTTACTACGGAAATGAAAAAGTACGGTAGAATAACCAGGCACAGACCTACCTAAATCCCGTAACCTTGACCGGCAACGGATAGGAATGAAAGGCAGCGCGCTCGGTTCTTGTGCACATCTCAAGTTCAAGTTCTAAAGAAAAATTCTCAGAAATATATCGATGCCGGCGACGTAACGTGATTAAAGTCGGTTCAAGTTCTAGGTACTTACCTAACCAATTTATATTGCCCTAACAAAGTTTGTTTCCTAGCAAAGCTTTCACATAAAAAAGTTTAAATAATAACTTTAAATATTTTAATCCTAACCTAACTCATAGGAATCTTCTCTCAAAAACTTTCAACAATCGCAGTAGATACCATAGGTATTATTAAACAACTGAGCGCCCTCAGTCAGTTCTTGGTTGTTTTTTCCAAAAACGTCGTCAGGATAAATAACTTTACGAGTCATCATCTACCAAAATTCCCAAGAATTAAGAAGCCATTAACTTTGATCGTAATATTTATAATTATAGGACTTTTAATGACTGGCCAAGTGATACGAATATATTCTTCAACAAAGAATTTCAACATTCAGGAAAGCACTCGTACTCGCGAACGTCCCAATACCCTAATTACAAGCATGTACTTACCTACTAACAAAAGACTGGGTTTAAATCATTCCAAAACAATGAAAAATGATGGTTCTGACCTATTTTTTTGTAACGTTTTATAATGAAGGCGTTTTGTAAACCCAGTACGAATAGGCCGGCTCGACCCGTGAACGTACTGTGAGTAGGTCCCACCCTCTCATTTGACATCGGCGCTAAGCAGCTGTACGCTGCTGTATTCGAACGGTTGATGAGATACCGGGGACTATTCTACTCACAGAACATAAATTCTACAGGAGCGACCCTTCAACCTTGTTAGTATGGAAACTAGTGTCGCCAAACTCTCATACATATATAATGACCAATGACGTCACGCACGTTAGAGAGGTGATTGGCTATCATTTTCACAGCTGCAGTGCACTTCCTCTTGATTTTCAACCGACTGCCAAAAAAGAGGAAGGTTCTCAATCTGTCGGAATCTTTTTATATTTCGTGAATATACTGCTATTCTTACATGTGTTATCTATTTTAAATTTCTTTCTTTCCAACGAAAAAAACATGTACCTACTTACTATGTTTTTTTTAACTTGTCAACAGAAATTGCTTAAAAATGTTATAAAATTTAATTTAATTGTTCCTCAATTTCCTAAAGACGGCGACGTCAATAGACAGCGCAATACGTCGCTCTATATACCTACCTACCTATATAAATCTCTCCGACGGTATTGAGACTATCATGGTTTCAATATTTACTTCTCTGAATTAAAATAGTAGGTACATCAGGAAGCTTTTTAATTTTAAACCATATTCCGTATTTATTGGAATTTTTAGTCAGACCATTTTTCATTATAACTACTTATACCTACCATATAACCTATGATTTACCTTACCGTATGAGTAGTGTATGTTATATTATAAAAATAACAATATTTATCAACAAATGCCTTTTATAATGGCACAATTTTCGAACAAAATGTGGCCACAGCTCTAGTTCGATACTCTACGCTACGTTAAATTAATGCTATTACACATCCCACCTGAAAGGTGATACGTAAACGGTTCAGTGTTCGGAGTTCGGACTACGGACTAATGGCACAGATTAATAAATACTAATGGTCCATTACGCTCGTCACTCACACCTATAAAGACATAACCACCTGCCCGTAATATACAATATAGACCTATGTAAATAAACGTAAATGACTAGGTGTAACACATCCCTAAAATCACATCTCTATAGAAATTGTGTACGTACAATTGACTCGAAACTTGAAAAGACTTTGTACACAGTCTGCGAGACACTTTTGTCGCCGTTCATACGGTTTTTATAGCGGCAATGACGCATGCGCACCTCACACTGACTGTGATGGTTACTATACCGCAGATAACGAAAAGGTGTGAAAGAATGTTTGTTGAGAATATCACGCTTCTTGCGATATCTGTTTGTACATATTTATTTCAAAAATCTCTATAGGTATACGTACGTACATAAAATAAGTAAATATAACATATTACGGTAGAGTTGAAGTGTTTATTGGAACGTCACGGCTTTGAGCGAGTATATTTATGTAGATTGTAAACGTAACAATAATAGACATGATAACACAATCTAGAAACGCAGGTCGGTACATCCCACAGTTCTGTTGTAATGCTACCGCAGCTTGTCTGCTGATCTGACGCGTTCACTGGGAATTATCACTCATTTAATGTTAATTTCCTCTGTTTGAAAAATATATCCGTGACGAGGCTCAACAGTTACAGATTTCGGGATTGCTATCGTATAAATATACGAGTTGATATTATCTATATTAATATTATAAAGAAATAAAGTTTGTGTGTTTGTATATTTGTTAAATTATAAGGGGTAATCTCGGGATCTACGATACCGATTTTAAAAATTCTTTCACCAATAGAAAGCCACATTATCCGTGAATGTCATAGGCTGAATATCATCACGCTACTGCCCAAGGGAGCGGAGCAATAATCGTAAATGTGAACAATTCCGGTAGATTCACATACATTTTAGGAAAACTGATAAATTATGAGCATATTATGTGAGTTTAAAAGGGTGCATCGGGATTCGAAATACGCCACGGGCGAAGCCGGAGTGGGTCAGCTAGTATGAAATAAAGTGATCGAAGACATGCGCATTGAGAACAAGAAATATCACATCCCATGTGACTGCCTTTTCTTATATGTTTTATAATATTCTAAAATAAGTATATAATATAATAAACTGGTACTTAGTATATTTTAACGCAAAGGACTCCGTAATCTAAAACAGACCTACCGTAAATGTTCACTAAGATTACGGTGGATGGATTGCGAATAACCATGTACCGATGATTCCCTGCGGTTTACGATTTTACAATCTAACTTTAGAATATAAACCAGATGGCCGGCTACAACACTCAATAGAAATATTTGAGAACACTTTAGACACAAAACATACATAATATACGTAAAAAAATGCAAGAAATCATGATAATATTCGTAACTTGACCATTTTACAAATAAAAAATAAAACTGAATGTTGAAAATATTCTTTTTAAAAGTTTTTTAAAGTTCGACGCATTCGCTTGTATCATTCCAATTTTTCCGCAATATTTAAATAAAGTTCCAGCACGTAGAGAGTAATTTAACCAGACTTACCTTAAGTTTCGCTGCTCGGAATTGATCAAATACGTTAGCGGAGCCTGGTGCGGCTCGGAGTTGTGTTCACGGATGCGTGTGTCGCGTTATCAATTAGCTACGGCAAGCATGATCGCGCGGATGAAATAAATATACACAGCGCGTAAACAGTGCAGCAAGGCCGGCGCCGACGGCGACCACTGGACGAATATCCCGAGAGAACGTGTAGCGTCGTGCACGAGCGGGTACACGAAATGCTCAGATCGATACGGGTTCTGCCGCGCGTTCCCTTCCCAGTTCCCAAATATTCACAGCGGGTCTTAAGTGGGGCTGCAACTATGGCACTGACGGACACAGAGCGCACCAACAACTTATAGAAGCGGACACATCAGCCAGCCTCTATCCTGAGAGCGTCGACGTGCCGATACAATGTGCGCTACTTTGACCGCGTATCATTTAAATTCGTGACGTAGTGGGTACGCATGAGAATCGCACTAGGCATGCGCAAAGAGAGGTAGGCGCGGCGGCGCGAACTGTGCCTAACCGGTGGAGGCAATGGTGGCACCGTTGGGCGGTAAGGAACAAAGAGAAGCTACGATACAATACTCTACTGGTGCTGGATGAGGGCCGCAGCGTGAACCACCGTCGCGCGCCGTCGCCGTCGGCCCGCCGCGAACGCTCGACCTCACCGCGCGTATCAAACGCACGCAACACCATCGATCAAAGGCACGCATAGCTCGCGACCTCCACACCACATTGCTAACCAAAAACCAACCTACTTTGCATATCGATTTCCGCTACTCCTTACACTTGCCACGTTTGAAATCACCCAAAAATCATAACGTAGACTTAGTGAACGTACCTACACATAAAAGTTGAAATACGGGTCGTTATTTCAGTCAATGTACGTCCAACGTAGATGTAATATAGAGCTGTCTGCGCAAAAACATTAAACCTTACATTTCTTTAGTCAGTATCTACTAGTCTACTTCATTTATGTAGGTTCTATTATTCTACTTCACTTTCAGTGTAGAAAAAGTAAAACATGTAGGGGCATTTCAAATTGAAACCGTAAAATTAAAAACGCAATAATCGTACCTAATGTAAACTTGTAAGTCACTGAAAATTAAAGTAGTCATTAAAATGTACCTCATGATACTCAGTACGTCCATTGCCATAAGAAGAGGAATAAATATTGTTAAATATGAAACCGCCAATGGACGAGTATTGTGTGGTTCTCTGACACCTGATGGCAGATGTCCAAGAACCAAACAATGACCCACAACACAACCACCGCCAGAATGTGATGTGTGGAAGAGGTATGCGAACTAATAGAGGTGGGCTCGTTTAGCTCAAAAATCCGTTCAGGGCGGCAAGAATAATAAAATGCTATGACCTCCGAATACTTAATTACGAAGTAAAGCTCTAATATAAAAGCTTTTAATAAAAGGAACTAAGTCTGAAATTATACATACCTACGTATCGCATTTTTTTTGCTACGTATTGTATGATACATATTTGTTACTTAGCAAGATAAACGCCGGTAGCTTAGTGGTTAAAGAGTCGAGTTCTTATGATCGAAAGGCCCTGGGTTCTAATCCTGGCCGTTACACTACCGACGTAAACCCTTAATATAGCTTAGGTGACGCCCGATTCAGTTGCGCCACGTTTTCAAAACGCGTGATTTCAATTTTATTTGAAAGAAAAATGATGGTGGTATGATCAGTCAAAGTTTTTTCGGTTTCGTGAGGTTCTCAAACTTTTTTATTTATTAATGTTGTAGTAATAGATAGTAACAAGTTATTTCAGTCACTAACAAGTACTCTTTTAAAACAAAATTTGAATCTTCTCTTTAAACTAGCGTTAATCCCAGTCGCATCCATTCCTCGGAGTTTGGGGTCCGCTTTACCAGTCTTAACCGCGGATTTGGCTGGACCTCGATATTTTCCGAGATTTTTTTATTATTAAAACAAAATTTTAATAAATAAAATAAATTGTAAAAAAGTCTTTCTTAAGTTAAACGGTTTTAAATTTTGTATTATCATCAGAACTAAAGAGTTCTGCCAAATATCAGACGAATTAGATAACTGGAAGAGGGTCAAATTTCAATTAGGTACCTACCTACTAGATTTGACCCAAACAAACAGGTCAAGTTAAATAAAACCGTTTAATAAAAATAGAGCTGATTTTAAAAAACCAAGGAGGAAAGCTAAAAGTAGAAAGCAGCTGATTTATAGATTAAAAACGCATAAGATATTTCTGATAACATTATATTTATAGGCCTATAAAATATAAATATACTAACCTAGATATAAGTGATACTAACAAATATTGAACCATTGTTGTTTTTATTAATAAATTATTCATTCATTCATTCATTCATTCATTATACTATAACAAACATACAGGCAAACCGTGAACCGCCTTTAGAAGTCGTTTAAAAATGTGCAATCATCCTGCGAGCCTTTACCCAACTCAGTTGAGGTCGGCTTTTCATTGGGTGCGGGCCGGAACCTCCACGCGGTGCACCCGGGCAACGGAGGCGAGCAGCGCCTCCCACTCGCCACGGGATACGCTGCTGCCTACGGTCCAGCCAATCCGGCCAGGGAGGGTGGGAGTGGCTGCTCTGAGGCTCTCCACGTGTCTCTCTGACTAGCAGAGGGCCCAGTGAGGAGCGAGCTGATTGTCCGCGCGCCGACGGCTACACCCCACCGCCGGCGAAGTGCGACGATGCTCGCCCCACTCCCCTCCAGAAGTTCGAGGGGGCCATCTTATAACCGTAGAAGTCCCGGGGTCAAATTGGGGTGCGAGGGATATGCCTATTGGGTAATCTTATACCCCAATAATTAAGACCCGAGACGGCGTGCGGTTTTAGTCGGTTCGATCCCAACATAACCACCCCGGATGGCCGACAGGGGTGGTATCCATGGGGATTACCACACGTTACAAAAAAGGTCGGCTTTTCATTCTAGCTGCGAGCGGCGTACTTCGATTTTTTCCGTGAAGCGACTGTCATCTGACCTCCACAACCTTTTGGCGTTATCGAAGTTCTCTAGGGCTACAGTTACCTGTAACGACTACCATAAATGTTCAATATGGCAATCGGGTCCGACGGCATAACGTACCTACTCCACAGAAAAACCCACGGCAATGGAATAAATAACATAACAATACTATGGACATAAATTCATGCATACAAAAATTTATACTGAGCGGGAATCGAACCCGCGAACTCCGACTAATGTAATAAGTAGGTAAGTATTTAAAGTGATGAGTTCATTTTATAACATTATCCATATTTACTACAGCTTTATTGAATTATGTCAATACAGTTAGATACGGCTGATATTACTTACAAAGAATTTATTTTTCTATTGGTATCGCATTATCAACGATGATATCCAAGTACCTACCTAAACCAAATTTGAGTTCAATTTAACGTCAGGAAGTTATTCTAATTGGTCTTCCAAGATTTGACACATACTAACTAACAAACTAACAGATTCACAGCAAATTAAATAAAAGCTTTTAAAATACTACTTATTACCGAACGTATAATATGATCGCATTTGATCGCTCCAAACTATTTACGTTATAAAATATACTGTAGGTACCCGCGTATGAAGTACATAAAGTTAAATGGAATATCGCTGTCCCAGAAGTTGAAAGTGTGTATATGTCACTCAATAGGTAATTGAATTGGCTGTTCCCAGAAAAGGAAATAGCCGGCAAAGTCTAAAAAACCATCGCAAAAATCCCGGATGAAAATTCACGCTTTATTTTTGTGCTCGTCACACAGACGTCATGCAGCTTTAACCATTTTACCTTTGACCTATGTGAAAATTCCATTGCATTCTTATTAACTAAAAACACGCAGTTAAGAACAATAGTAAGTAATGTGGACTCGTTATAATAAATCAAAAAATCCCAATCAAAAAACCCTCGTGTGTAAAATTAGTGAATTATTATATTGTCATCCACTCGTATTAACCAGCCGCAACCTCAGGCCGCAACGTAATGTAACGTACGAGTACGTGTGTTAAAGGTTATGTTAGTAAACTAAAAATAAATTATTAATTTAAAATCCTTCTTGTAAACAATTTTTTTAGTAAGTGCATAACCAGGCAAATCAAATGAGCCCAAATGACAGAGGAAATGAATCCAAACTCGATTATTTTATCTTGAATGGTTCAGAAGTTCCTATGGATACCTACCTTAACATGACGCTGTCTATGTCCCTATGAGGTGACTCGGCACCCTATGCCCCAGATATTTAAAATTCTGCACTTGTTTGCCTTGCCTTGCTCTGCGTAACAGGTGGAGTTGAACTCATGTTTGGTGTTAGAGGTTGCAAACTCCACTGCAATACACATAGCAACTCGCTTAAGCTCCAACTACACAGATTTACGATCCAAGGTAAAGTAATGTCATTAATGCCCGTAGCCAAGTGGCAAAATTATTCTATTCGATCGAATCGTATCGTTTCGAATAGTTTAGGTCGACCAATCACACTCCAGCTCGTGATTTCGCCGCGGCGCGCGCATCGTACGCCGGCGACGAGCTTGGATGTGATTGGTTGACCTAATCTATTCGAAACGATAGCGATTTATGCTATGACATTTGTCTACGGGGGCAGGTCATCACTGACGACAAACAAAAATGATTACAAGAAGGCCACATCCACACAATTTCAACCTTCATGGTCCTGTGGCTAAATAGTCACCTAATGTTGAATATCCAACTGGTGCCGATTTATTCGCGCAGAATTGTTCCCAATGGCAACGCTTATATTGGATTGCATCAACCGACCGACACCCAGACTGACCTCATCACGATAAGTCTATCCATGACCACGGTCGGTGCAATCCGATTTATTCCTCGGGAATAAAACCGATAGCTAATCATCACATTCAAGGTTTAAAACTTGAAATATCATCGGAGGTAATTGCTGATGGAAGTTAAATTATCTACGTGTGAAAATCGTGGAGGTTTAAAAACATTGAAGTTTAAGTAGGTGTGTTTTTGACTTCATAAGTCCACCGTAACTAACTTTATATATTTTAAACGAGTTTCCAAGTGGAATTGAGTCAGGATGCGAATAGTGGAACTCTTCACCGTCTAGAAGTTAAGACCTCGAGTTTGGGCTTATTTAATTTTTCTTAAAGTTACGTTTAATGTAGTGTGGGTTTTTTAGTTAGGTATAAACTAATATAGCAATTCTTTATTAGGTACTATGTAATAAGTACAATATTCTTTTAATAAAAATTAAATTAAAAATTTAAAAAACCCCCGACTCACAAAAAAAGCACAATAAAAAACCTTTAAAAAGTAAAAAAAATAACTATTATATTATGACCTATCTACCCTAAGTATTGAACCTTTATTATTATTATAGGTAGTTATATTATTTACGTTTTCATATTTTTAACTAAAACAGTTTTTCTCGTCGGGGGGACCGCTCTAGATCTTGCGAGACAGACGATTAGGTTATGATTAGGTGAGCGGTCCCCGACGAGACAAACTGTTAGTTAAAAATATGAATACGTAAATAATATATAACTACCTATAATAATAATAAAGGTTCAATACTTAGGGTAGACAGGTCATAATATAATAGTTATTTTTTTACTTTTTAAAGTTTTTTATTGTGCTTTTTTGTGAGTCGGGGGTTTTTTAAATTTTTAATTTAATTTTTATTTCATGCTTTTTTATAGGGGTAACTTAAGTATAATAGCTAATTCATTATTTAATTTCAACATACGTATAGTCTATCAACAATAATTCAGAGCTATTGCGAATTGCGCGGAGTGTGGTTACTGAATCTATACATATAATAAAATGGTAGGAAAGTCAAAACTGTACATTGAATATTTTTTTAAAAGAATACTTGGGGTGTGATCTACAATCGATACCGAAGCCAAAAATATAGTTTTTAGAATTTTTGTCTGTTTGTCTGTTTGTCTGTATGTATGTCCGGGATAAACTCGAAAAGTACTGCATGGATTTACTTCAAATTTGGCAAGAATATTATTAGGAAGTCGGGTCAACACATAGGCTACTTATTATCACGCTCTCACCTACGGGGAACGAGCAGTGAACGTTTATATCTTCAACGCATTCTGTAACAACGTGTAATCTAAACACGCATATTTGAATGGTGTTATTATGTTAAACATGCTATAAGCTAGCTTCACACTATAAGTAACTTGACCGATAAATTATAGAATAAAAAACAAACTTAATTTTGCGGTTCAATCCGTAGACCCGATTACTGCACCAACCGCAAATAATAAGTTTGTCGTAGGTTACGTCAATAAAACTGTAGAGAGGTAAATTCTGTACATTGAAATATTTACAAAATAACTATTTGGGGATGATTGGCGATCAGTACCAATGGTAAAAATGCAATCAGTAATTTTTTTGTCTTTCTGTCTGTCTGTCTATCTGTGCACGCATGAATAAAAAACTACTGGAGGGATTTTGATCAAACTTGGTACGATTTATTTATAGTTCATACTTCTGAACAACATAATAATATCAACCCATTTATGTCCCACTGCTGGGCACGGGTCACCTCTCCTATAACGACAGAGCTGAGAGGGTTTAGGCCTTAATCCACACACGCTCGCCTAATGGGTTTGGTGGATCGAACATGTCCTTAGAATTTCTTCTAGGACATGTGGGTTTCCTCACGATGTTTTTCTTTCACCGTCAGCAGATGGTAAATCATGGTGAATAGCACATATAAATTCCACAAAGTGAAATTCACATTGGTACTGTCCGGCCGGATTCGAACTCAATACCTCTGAGCAGAGGCCGCGTCCTTATCCCGCCTCGCCCTGCTTCTGTTAGGCCAGGAGGGCCTGTCTCGGCACCTCCCACGCCGGACACTCCAGCGTGTGTAGCCCTGAGCGTCGGCTCCTTCCGAATCAGACACAAGTGATCCCCGAAGCACTTACCAGAGATCACCTGCATCAGCCGGTACGAGAGGCCCCCGTGAGGCCTCCATGTCGGGTTTTACCGCCGCTATAACGGCGTGCCCCGTGCTTGGTTTTTTTTATAGTCGATAGGCTCGCGTTTGCCCAAGTCGGTCCTTCCACTCCACCACGGTATCCTGGCGGAGCTGGGCGTGGACGGCCTCGATTACTCGAAGCTCCGGTCCAGTCCCCGCTCCCGCGCCTCCTTTCGCCACCAATATAGGCATAACGCGCTGCGGCGCTCCCAATGTATGTACATACACCTATTACGGCTATTCAGGGCCTCCGCCCAGATCTGGCACGCCGCCGTAAAGGGCCATGGACCACACGATCCCCGCGTAGAGCATCCTGCGGGAGTCATCCGGCCCCCTCATGTTGGGCAACAGCCGCGCTGGCAGCAACGTTGGCCCCCTTACACCCTGGCTTCAGAAGACCCTAGACAGCGTACGGTTTTAGTCAATAAGAGTCCGACATAACCTGCTCCGCTGGCCGCAGGGTAGGTATCCATAAGGATTTCCGCACGGAAAAAAAGGCAATTTTTTATATAAGCTGATACCCGCGACTCCGCCCGCGCGTCAAGGTTTAAGGTAGGTCATCATTTTTTCGTTATTTCTCCAGTTCTACTAAGCCAATTACAACCAAACATAGGGTAAATTTTAAGTCTAAGCAAGAACTATCTAATAAAAATAACCTCATCAAAATACATTTAGTAGTTTTTACGTCCATCGCGATTATTGGCTTTTGATGGGGTCTTTCTATTAGGAAGGTATTGGTTAGACGAGTGGAGTGAAGAGTAGAATGGAGAGTGGAGAGTGGAGGAGTGAGTGGCGTGGAGAGTTATTTTATTAAAATAGACTTGGTGGCGATACCGACCTCCACGCGGGCGAAGCCGCGGGCGGAAGCTAGTTAAAAATACATTCCACTCCTCATATCTTTCGAATGGCTTAACCGATTTTCATAAAACTTGCAGTATCGTGATGTGTAAGTTATGACCTTTCATTTGATACTTAACACGGATATATTTGAACACATTCAATTTTTCATCACCATTTTCACCCCTTATATCTTTGAAATGGCTTAACCGATTTTCATAAAATATAGCTAAGAACACTCTCCCCTAACCCATCTTTCAAACAAAAGAAACAGAATCAAAATCTGTTCATCCGTTTGGGAGCTACGATGCCACAGACAGACTTATAACACGCACGTACGCACGCACGCACGCACGCACGCACACGCACACGCACACGCACACGCACACGCACACACACACACACACACACACGCACGCACACACACACACACACACACACACACACACACACACACACACACACACACACACACACACACACACACACACACACACACACCTTTCGGGTTCACCACCACCCCGTTGAGATTTCCGTCGGGGGTTAAAAAGAATGGAAATGTAAATACGGCGGCTAGGCATGAAAAAGTACTTTCTCTTTTTTTTATACCACTTAGGTGGCAGACAAGCACACGGCCCACCTGATGGAAAGCGGTTACCGTAGCCTATGGACGCGTGCAACACCAGGGGCTTCACATTCGCGCTGCCGCCCCTATTTTTTTTAATATAACCTTTTTGTCTGCATTTCATTCCACGCATAGACAGGATCTATTATAATTTGAACTAATAGTCCGGTCAATTTAGACATTCGAAGTTACATAAAGTCCCAACAAGCTGAATTTCTGTGAAATTGTTCAAAACATAATTACAAACAATGTCTAGAAGTTCCCCATCATTCCCCTGTAAGGAAAAAATTTAATTCAAGGTCAAAGGTCAAAAAAATGAGTTTTTCGCGATTTTCAGCAAAACGGTAAGTTTTATCATAAAAGTACCTTAGACAAAAATTGTAGATCATAAAATTATCTATAAAAAATGTATTCATACTTTTTTTCTTACGAGCCACCTTTTCTGAGATATAACGATTCTAAAAGTTATAAAAGTCGTTATCGTCATAATATGCACACGTTTCCACGCCACCTATGAGGTAGTGTACTTACTTACAACTCTAGATGTATATACGTGGCGTACTCATGCATATTATGACGATAACAACTTTTATAACTTTTAGAATCGTTATATCTCAGAAACGGTGGCTCGTAAGAAAAAAAATATTGATACATTTTTTTATAGATAATTTTATGATCTACAATTTTTGTCTGAGGTACTTTTATGATAAAACTTACCGTTTTGCTGAAAATCGCGAAAAACTCATTTTTTTGACCTTTGACCTTGAATTAAATTTTTTCCTTACAGGGGAATGATGGGGAACTTCCAGACATTGTTTGTAATTATGTTTTGAACAACTTCACAAAAATTCAGCTTGTTGGGACTTTATGTAACTTCACTCTCATTTTTTGGTCTAAATTGACCGGACTATAAATGGTTATGATTATATGTAAGTGTCGCCACACACGAGCCACACGCCACAGCCACAAACGCCGCCACAAGTGGCAAGAAGCGGCCACAAAAGAAGCTGAAGCGCGCGACAGCCACTTGTGGCCGATGATCGACACAATGCGGTCGGTGGTTGCTACTTTTTTAACCCTGGCATGCAGTATCATAATGGACTCCGACGAAGAAGGTTTAATTGCGCTACTTTTGATAAAAAGATGTCATAGAAGACGAAACCGTAGTTATTGGATACATCCAATATTAACGAATGTACATAAATGCAACGAACATTTCGATAATCTTCTAAACCATCCAAAAAGTTTTTCAAACATTTTCGTTTAAGTATAGGTACGTTTTGGGAACTACATGCTCTATTATATGCTGGATTAAAGCACCACGACACCAACATGCAGAAAAGCATCGCACCAGCGCCACTTTATTTATAATCACTAGGTACTTATGATTATTATAACTGCGCATTAAAATCTAGGCCTGTTTGTCTGTCTGTCTGTTACACTTACACACCTAGACCGCCCGCTGATCCGATTTTAATATAGGATTTCTGATAGTTCACCCATGGGGCACAATTGCATTGTTAATTCTACTAGAGAATTGCTAGTTAACAAATAAAACACGTAGGTATTTGTATTTATTTATTATGTGTTTATTATAATTTGGTATCACTCGTCATCATCACGGAACATGTCTTCGATAAAAGAACTGTTGTCCATAGACCAAACCCGACTTTATTTTACATATATAGATAGATTTAATTACTTACCGTGTAAGTTTTCTGTTCAATTACCGTAAATTACATACCTATTTTTATTTAAATAAACGCAGTTTGATATTTAATAAAAGAATATAATCTCGACTAACTTATAATTGTAAAACTGGATTCAACCACGTCACTATTTATTTGATACAAAAAACCTGCAATACTTAAAATGTCATTTTACTGACTAGAATTTAAAATCGTACTATAACAGGTTAACTGAGGTAAGGGAGAGAGGGGCGCGGAATCGCGCGAGTGGCGTGTGGCGGCTTCTTGTGGCGGCGTTTAGTGGCCGGTGCGAGCCACAAGAAGCTAGCTGCGGCGATTTGTGGCGTGTGGCCGCCACCGGCGACAACCGTGTGCGGCGAGTCCATATAAAATGTATGAAAATGACAGGAAATATGCCAGTGGCGGCGTTTTGTGGTTGTGGCCGGTGGCCCGTGTGCGGGCACCCTAAGACTGTTTGACGCCAATATCGTATTATTCAGTAAAACAAGTTGCGACATTTGTAACTCCACTTCCTAGTATTAGTTTAAAGCATGCCCCATTCGAACCAGTCCGGTTGCAATTCCATATTCACAGATCAAGTTACTCGCTCTACAGACACCGATACCGGTGTTGTGCACAAAGTTGTAGTGCCAAACTTTACATCAAACTAATTAAGAACAATGGTAATATTACTAACACTGACAGATACTTTAGTTACAAGCTTTATTTCAACTTTTTCTGCTGTTTGAACGTGAAGGGTTTGTTAATATAGGTCAAATCTTGGAAACCCAATTAAAACCACTACTTGATGTCAGATTAGACTCAAATTTTGTATATATATTTTTTATACCACTTAGGTAGCAGACAAACACACGGCCCACCTGATGGGAACCGGTCACCTTTGCCTTGTGCAAAATCAGGGGCGTCATACTCATGCTGCCGATCCTGGAGGGAGGAGGGAGGTTGGAGAACAGGGAGTGGGTTGGGTGGAGCTTCAAAGTTTATTGGTTGACATCGCAGTAGACTTTCGTCTCCCCGCTGACAGCACAGAATCTCTGCACTGAGCTCTACTGAGCTCTTGCGTATCTTCGGTGACAATACAATAATATGTTATGAAGCTCCGCTGACGATGGAATCGGAAGGTGTCCTTAACAATTTCTGTATTCTGGTTCGATTGGCTTATCTTATTTGCTGGATTTGTCTGGTTATATACCTACATACATACGAGTATACTAGAAGGTTGTTTTAGAATTACCTAAACTAAAATGACCTGTGTGGTATGGCGGTAAAGCGTTCAGTTGTTACGTCAGCGATCGCGTCGTTCCCGCACGGTGCAAATATTTGTATGCATGTATACTTTCTATTTGCATTAGTTTGGAGGTATCTATGCATAATGTCTTAATTTACAAAGAAAGTACATAAGTACGTTTATCCGCTTACTGGAATTCATATTATATAGAGTTATGCTTAGTTTCACAATTATGTTCCTCATCTATCTACATTGAAGTCTTTGAATAATCTTTAAATTTATAAAAGTAACAAAAAAATATATTAAATCAACTTACTTATGATCAGCCATGGCGAAGCGATGATCATGTTGCGCCATCTGAAAGTAAATAGTAGATGATACCCCATGTTAATAATAATAATAATTTGGCCTGGGTGTTTCTACAGATAGTTATACTTACATTATTATACTTACATTTTTTTTTGTAATTACAAACATATTATACATAATATTATGTATGTATTTACAAAAAAAATGTATCTGAGTATGTCTATCCGCATTTTAGAACCCATAACACTTAACTAGCTAGTTAAAATTATGCTTACGTTGGATCTAGTTAGAGTGTCGCAGAACTCGTAGAATATTTATTCACCTAGCTCTTTCATAAAGAAATAAAATGATATGATATATTAACTGTACCCTCAGGGGATTATACAATAGCTTATACTTACATCTTTTTTATTCATCTATTCCAATGTAAAAATGTTTGCAAATATTTCCGAGTTCAGCAATTTTTTTCGTTGGCTGTACAATAAAATTTAACTCTAACCAGACTAATGAACCACCTTGTCCGTTTGAAATAAAAGACTGAGGATTAGTATTCACGAGCGCGTGATATATACCAGCATCACAGTAAAGACAGTTTTTAAAATTAGAAGAATTCTATTTATAGCGTTTCATACCTAACCGGTTCAACAGTCACAAACATGAAAACATGATAAAAAATATATTATATAAAAATGAATCCCTATTTCCCTTGGTCACGGCATCACGCGTGAACGGCTGGGCCGATTTCGTTAATTCTTTTTTTGTTGTGTTTGTTATTGTCAGGAGAAGGTTCTTATGAAAGAAAAAGTCAAGAAATTTGCGCGGGACATTAGAAAATTTAAGAAAACTTAACGACCATATTAACTTTTCTAATTCAACCTTCTTAGTGCTTTTGCAAATAATACACTTTTCTAATTATAACCTCATGTCAGACGTTTCAATATTTAGCTGTTAAATGGAGTTTTGGTAGTTGGAGTCGTAGGTTGTTGGTAGTCAATGGGAGTTTCAATGGACCAATTTGAACTCGCTATTCGTTGTTAGCACATTAAGACAGGACAACGCCTGTCGGGTCAGCTAGTAATATAAAAAGCCTATTCCTGCGGCTCCACCCGAGTGGACGTCGCTTTTCACATTTTTTTGACTTATATCTCTGGCTCTATTAAACCGATTGTTATCAAACTTGCGTAAGATTTTAGGTCTGACTAAGACCTTTAAAAAAACGCTTCTAAATCCGTTCAGTAGCGTTTCAATTTCAAAAATAAAATCAAAATTGTGGTCAGTACCTATCGTTCAGTCATCCAAGATCAGATGAGTAACCTAAGTTTTCTTTTCTTAATAATTCTACGAAAGAGACTTTTTGCGACTAGTGGATATTTTAAAAGTGAACATTCTGCGTCTGAATGTATAGACACAGCACTACTTTACAATTTTATTATACGAAAGATGAAGAAACATGCATTTTGGACGAAAAACCTGATTTGAGATTTATTAGATGCTCCGATGTTGTAATTCAATACGATTCGCTATGATAAAACAGATTCAGAAACAAGATAGGTAGAACCAGTAGAACGTTTCTTGTTGTAAGTAGCTATAAAATTGAGATATTGTTACCTATTTCCTATGAGGCATAAATATAAATGAACATTGAATAAAAATACTAGCGGCCCGTCTGGGATGGTAAAAATATTTCATAAATTTCATCACAATCACGCCTTTTTCCCATTGGGGTAGTTAGAGACAACATCTTTCCACTTGCTACAATCTTGGCATACTCCTTTCGCTTCTTCAACTTTCATAATTGTTTTCATACATGCACGCCGGTTCCAGGTACTCTTGACCTGGCCTTTCTCCAAAACGTCCTGGATCTGATTAGAATATATGTACGCCTAGATCGGCTTTTACCGTGTTGCCTACTCACCCTCGCCTCATATATATTATCTGTTTCGTCAGTCTTCCTTCATCCATCCTCTCTACATGTCCGAACCATCAGTGTCGACCATCGGCCACAAGTGGCTGTCGCGCGCTTCAGCTTCTTTTGTGGCCGCTTCTTGCCACTTGTGGCGGCGTTTGTGGCTGTGGCGTGTGGCTCGTGTGCGGCGACACTAAGCATCCCTTTCTCTACCTTGGTTACTACATCTTCAATCATTCCGCAATGTTCCCATATCACACTGTTCCTCACTCGATCCATCAGCTTTACTCCAGCTATGCTTCTTAGACTTCTCATTTCTACAGCTTTCAGTCTACTTTCATGCTTCTTTTGCCATACCCAACATTCACTACCATACATAAGTGTGGGACCGAGAACTCCTCTATGTACAGCCAGAAGTGCCTCTTTGGACACGTTCTGACTGCTCATAAAATTATGCAGCGCTCCATTCACTTGGTTACCTGCCAAAACTTTCCGCTCAATATCGCAGTCATATTTTCCATCTCTTGTAAATTTTGAACCCAAGTACACAATCTCTTTCACTTGTTCTACTTTTTCTCCAGCAATCAAAATTGTGCAATTGGTCATGCTTTCTTCTCTTTCGAAAACCATTACTTTCGTCTTACTTACATTCACTTTCATTCCTTTGCTTTTAAGAGTACCATGCATAATGTTAACCATCGCTTGCAGCTCCTGCTCCGACGATGCCAATCTTATTTGATCATCGGCGCCCAGGAGGCATTTGACGGTTAATTCATTCATTCTTAATCCATACGCACTCTCTTGCAGTTCTTTCAAACAATCGTCTATGAATAAGTTGAACAGCCCTGGCGAAGCTACACATCCCTGTCGAACACCTTTTTCGATGTTAAACCAGTCTGTGCAGGCGCCGTTTATCCTGACACAAGCACTGGAACCCTCATAGAGAGATCTCAGTGCTCGTATCAAGCTGCCGCTCACCCCCTTCATAGACAATGTTGACCACAATTCATTCCTCACCACTCTGTCATAGGTCTTTTCCAAGTCTACGAATATATAGTAGACCTTTTGCTAAACTTCAACGCTAAGAATACCGCATTCATTTTATTTATATAAAGTGACGCTTTTTTAAGTACCTACTTAATTATTGTTTCAAATTATTGACACGATGAAGCATGAATAAAACTAACAAAATATACCTACGGTTTAAAAAACCTATCTAATTAGAAAATAAAAAAACCCAACTGCATTTAAACCTTAAAAGAAAATAAACAAGCACTTAGATGTCCTGTGGTCTAGAAACATAACAATAGTCGAGGTTCATTGAAAAATTAGATTGGCTGTCGAATAATGGATCCCGACTGTTTAGTTGTTAATGTTTCTAGACCACAGGATATCTAAGTGTTTGTTTTTTTTTTCTTTTTAGTTATTTAAGCAGTCGGGTTTTTTGATTTTTAAATGAGTTTTTTTATACTTTTTAGTTTTCGTGTAGGTACCAGTCTAACTTAGAACTTCGATATCGCCATTGGTCATAATGACCATTGGTTGTTCAGGTCAGATGGCAGTCGCTCTACGGAAAATATCGAAGTTCAGCCGCATCACAGTTAGACTGGAAAGCCGACCCCAACTGAGTTGGGAAAAAGGTTCAGAGAATGACAAACATACATACATACATACATACATACAAGATACGCGCGAAAAACATAACCCATTTTGGCAGTCGGGTAAAAAAAGGGCTCACAATTTCTTCTTTTATACCAGCCCAACTGATGGGAAGCGATCACCTTGGCCTATGGACATGTGCAACACCAGGGGCGTCACACTTGCGCTGCCGACCCTGGAGGGAGGGAGGGTAAATAGGGAGGGGGGATTTAAAGAGTATCTGTTCTGACAACGCAGGAGACTTTCCGCTGACAGCACAGCGTGATTGAATAATTATATAACAATGATACTATGCGATTCAAATGAGTTGATAACTGTCATAAATGACATTTTGATTCCCGTTGCTTACTTCATTGTATAAAGTAAGGTCAGCAAGTACCTACATTTTTCTACATCACTATTTCCTCTGAGGTAAGTACATATATGATAAGTACGAAATAAACTCTCGATCGGTTCTTTTTCTATAATATTTATTTATTTTTAATCACACACTGGTAACACTTTGATGCCGCTTATTTTATCGTCTGCACTGTTATTGGAGTCGCACGAACAATTTCACGTGCTCGTGAATATACCTACTACTGTACCTTCCCTACTCATTTTAAGCAAATGTAACTACCTAACAAAATAAACTTATGAAAACAACAACAAAAGTCAACAAGGACGCAACAAAAATTCGGAAATAATTATCAATTTTATATTTTTATTTTTTTCGTTATTTTCAAAATAGTATAAAATAATTACATCTTTTTGTCGTCAAAAACTACTTAACACTAAGTTTACCACCGCTTCCTAAGCGCTAGTGGAGAAGAAACAGCGCAACAAACTCCACTGCTGCATTTTTAGACGTCAGCTTATACATAGATATAATATCTTAAGACTAAATATGGACGAATGTACATTTTTGTCTCGTGTCAATATAAATAAAGGTAGGTAGGTATATAAAAAAAAACATTATAATGAAAATTTAACCAAAGTTAAACGATAAAATAATTGAAAAAGTCAAAATATAATAAAAAAAAGGACGCGTGCCTACTACAATGGCTTTGGAAGCATAGCTAGCGGCACACTATGACACTCATCAATTATGAATTATTATTATAAACTACTGCTAAGAAAATATGATATGTTTTTAATGAAAAGAAAATAAAAATTAAGTCGTTGTTACCATACAGGTATTAACCTATCTGACGCGCCGTGGAAAAATTTTGTTGCTAGCTGTACAATTTTGATGAGTCGTACTGAATGAAGTTGCCGCGAACGCGATTATCTTCTCATTTGAATCGCATAGTACTTTCCCCATTTGAAAGGTATAAGTCATCCCCGATGACTTATACCTTTGAAATGATACATAAATGGTGTCAGTTACAATGACTGGCGTTAAAAAAAAACGAAACGAAACGAGAACGAGTTATTAGATGCTTGGTGAAAAAATAGTGTGACAATTTAAGGCATCAAGTAATTTGTGCTCGCGGATTTCGCAAAATAGTCCAACGAGCTGCGGAAATATTTTCCAGGAATATTTCAACTGTAGGTAATTATAATTCGTAGACGGGCGGAAAAATTAAATTGTGTTTCGACGTTACTTACCTACCGGTTTTCCTTTTCAATTTAATGTTTCGTAAGTACAATATTTTCATTTAAAACTGTTGTTTTTTTTTCTATCTTGATAAGGGCACAACATTCTGAGCTTCAAAACTTCTCTGGCAAACTTTTGATTGGTTTGGGCCTAACTATACCACCGTAGAAATACTTCATGATTATTTTACGGTATACACTTATACGGGACTTAGTACTTATACGGTATAAAATCAATATCGGGAGTTGAATATCTATAGGTAGTGACGGCGATAATGTGCAACATCTGTCGAGTTCACTATTCTTTACCGGCCACAGGCACCCCGCTTCCCATTCAATCAGTGCACACCCGCTGAATAATACCTGCATAATAAAATTATGTAGAAATATTCTGGTCCTATATACTTATACGAGACGGATTGAACTAAGGTTCAGTATGAAGTTGTCAACCGTGATTTCATCGGCGGCGACGTACCCGTACGTCACTGGGTGCAAAAAAAAAAAAAAACATCGGAGTTCGCATAAACCACATGCTAATGTTAACACTTGGAATATATATCAGTCCGTATTTCTAACTATAACGTGTTGTAAGGTATATTTTAATCTATATAATATATTTATTTATGTTTTCACTTCAACCGGCCTACGAAACTTGGCTGCGAAATAGACTTATGTAGAGACATACCTAATTATTAATTTGCCTCACCAATGGGGTAGGTAAAGTGGGCGCGAAATTTTTTAAGACTACACTTAGGCCTATTAGTGGGGGGACCCTTGTTAGGGCAAAGAGGCCCTTAGATATCTACATATATATTGGCATACAATGTGCAGTGTGAAGCATTATTAGACTTTAATTCAGAATATAGCCAGCCGCGTCATATCCAACATGGAACTTACTGACTCGAATGATGATAATAACACCTAAATAATAGGTAATCCTTTTTTTCGGGTTTTATCTTTGAATAGTCTACTAGGCTAAATATTCATAAGAATGCATCCATACATAGTGGGACCAAAGTAGGACAATCTATAAGTTTAATAATTTATTACATTCGTTTTGTTAGCATGTATTACCTATACATGCTTATTTTTTTGTACCTTCATTCATTTCATTCAGTTCATTGTACCGCGGTAGCCTAGTGGTTTGGGTAATGGACTGCTGAGACGAATTCTCGGGTTCGATCCCAGGTTCACCATGGCACACACCAATGACCTTTCGACGCTTTTCGAAGTTATGTGTGTATTTAACGCAGGTTTATTAGTGCCTCGGAGAGCACGTTAAGCCGTCGGTCCCGGTTGCCATACAAACATCTATGGCAGTCGTTACGGGTAGTTGGAGCCCACAAAAGTCTAACCAGTCTAACTTAGAACTTCGATATCGCCATTGGTCATAATGGCCATTGATTGTGGAGGTCAGATGGCAGTCGCTCCACGGAAAATATCGAAGTTAAGCCGCATCACAGTTAGACTGGACAGCCGACCCCAACTGAGTTGGGAAAAAGGTTCAGAGATAGGATAGGTATGTTTAAAATAAGTTATTATATGTATGTATACCTACCGTGTGAAAATTTCAATCTTTTGTAAAAAAAATACAGTGATTAGTTTACTATTAAATAGTTGTATCATTTGTGCTCAAAATCACGTCACCAGGACATAAGTAATCATGCTGCAGTGAACTAGAATTAACACCGGCTGTAATCGCCCGAATGGTTAGAAGTAAATTGAATATCAATATTCAACTAGAGCTCTTGGCTGATGAAACGTACGCTTTGAATATCTGCAATTCAAATTTTAACTACAATACATTTTAGTTCGTGGTAAGAATATTTAGCTCTAATACGAGGGCGAAAATGCTTCGTCGAAAAGGTGGCGAATTCAGCACTTAAATACTATGGATTTGTCGCTGACTAAAAATAAGGGAAGAATACCTATAAGTAAAAGGTTGAACTATGGGTGTTAGTCGTTTGACCCCACGCATTCTAGGGAACCACGGAGTGAATCAAATTATCGGGCTATTGATACCAACTCAAAATTGTCCATCACTATACAATTTATGTCGGGCTATTTGGTGGGTCGAATATTAAGATAAAAATCAGACAGATAATTTCAATCGGTTGGGAAACATCTCAGAATCTACAGTGCGTAAAGCAGTCGAATGCGGTGATGAGTAAAGGTACTACGCCGTAAAGGTCATCTGAAACATTCTCGTGGATGATACCTAGTTAATACTTTTTGAAAAGTTAAAATTCATCAACAATACTTAGAAAGTTCAAGGCGTTCCTCCACAAGTAATGGTTTAAAACAAACAAATATATAGAGCCGGCGTAGATCCTGCTGTCACTAAGTTAAAATGGAAATGAGAAGAAGCACTTGACTTTCCATTACGAACGCGATCATGATCCTATATATCCTATAATACTTATAATATCCTATAATGCAAGCTTTGCATGCAGCAAAGATCGCTGCTCGAATGAAGAATAGCATAGAAATAATAATAATTAATTATTTTTAGTTCATCATGCGTAATACCTACTTATTACTAAATTTAGTTCTGTGAAAAATTAGGGCAATGTCGGTTATTCTTAAGTGTCAGCACAGTCAAACAATCTCTTATTCACGGGGTGTCAGTGTCTACTTACTTACAAATTTAGTACGTTAGTAGTAGTTAGTGTCAGTTGGTGGTAGGTACAATGATAGAATAGTTTTTAAAATCCAAAATAAAGTCCTACCAAAGTACATAGTACAATAGAAATCTGCTATTCGTACTGCCTATAACAATATAGACATAGTACGGAATTTTATTTCTTAATAGAAGTAAAATGTATTTAAACAAGCACTTGATATCACAACCCTAACACAAAACAACAGAATGAAAAAGATAGTGTCACGTAGCGTCGCGTCAGTCGGCCGTTGTTCAAGATCTGTGCTGTGTGACATATGTAGGACAGAGTGGAACACAAAAGCTTGTTATAGATAATAGGTATTATAACAACTCTAAACTCCGTAGAGCTCTGAATAGGGTGCCGTCCTAACTTTCACGAGATATCGATTTTGGATTGCGATTCGTTCACCCGCGCCTGTGTTTAGCGAAAAATCTTATACAAAGTTATAAGATACTGTGGCATGTTATATGGAATACTGCCGTGGTGATCAAGAAGAGCTTTAAATTTTCTTAGTGTGCTTTTATTTTTGAAAAAACGATCCCACCTAAAACATAAATGTAAAAAAGGAGAGCCAAGTTCAATACAAAATTATGCTTGGCTGTGGGCTTTGCTGCTAAAAGAATGGAGATCTAAATGAGTGCCACGTTCTATGCAAAATCGAAATATGTATTTATAGGAACAAAATAAAATGAACAAGTATTAAACTCTAATTCTTTGCTTTATTGGAACCTATAAAAATTGCTGTTTAAAATAGGTTAGATTTGACTTGACCAGTTTTCATTACATCAATCATTTTATATAGTTATTGAACATAATATATATTATATTTTAATTCTGATTAAAGATTTTTTCCAAATACCATTATTATATAGACTTAATAATTCTATCTCGATACCCATGGTAGAAAAGGGGTCAAGCATTTAGATTTCGAATCTAAACATTCTCTTTTCAAACATTAGATTAGTTATTAGGTAGGTACCTAAGGGACGTCATTCCTTACTGTTGTCAATAGAATAATTATTGGTCAAAATTTTGGACACCTACAAATTAAAATCAACTAAAAATAAAGGCTTTTTCTTTTTTGGCGCACAATTACATTTTAAGGCACTCGAAACCAGTAGGCTTGCATCAAAGGTTACCGGAATGACAGTAGAGAAGTACCTATGTAAGGACAGAGCAGATGGCGCGCTGTTGTCTCTGTCTACCCCGCAGGGAAAAAGGCATGAGCATGACGCAGTTACTTCAATGAGTAATTCTTGCTTAACTTTAAATAAAAATGTGTAATATACGTAGGTACATAATTATAATCTTCTTTTCATTATCTTTTCTATTCAATTCTATCTTTTTTTAAAATATAAAAATGTTATCGACGCGTTTAAATTATGATAAGACACAGCAGGTATGACTCGAATTACCTTTAATGGAATGAAAATAACTCGAACAATATACTCAATTAATTATTCTAATAACTTAACAAATGCATGCATTATTTCAATATAAAATTACTTTCAATTGAGCATCTCAGATTCACCGTCTCTAATTGCGTGCAATCAAATTTCTTATGTTCAAAGAAGTTATGTTTTTTTAGTAATATACCTAACATAACGTACCACTAGGTACGTTATGTTACATTACGGTTATTTTGTTTGAAAGACTTGGTCAAACTTAAAATGTGAAGTATGTTTGATCACAATCGGTTGGGTCGAACCGGAGATTTAGTCAAAAAACACGAAAACCGACATCCACATGGCGGAGCCGCAGGCATAGACTAATAAAAAACTTAAGCGCCTTTCTGAAGACCCGCGTAAGTTGCTCGCAATTGCCATGGATGTGACATATTTTTTGTTCTGTACAACCTGTCTAGTACCTAGCATATACAGGGTGAATTTTTCAAAAGGGCTTGGATGGCCAAAACCGAAACTATAAGTAATAGCGAAAAATGGTCAAAGGAGTCACGAGCCCGATTTTGATGAAACTTAAAACCTCATCATTAGATTTTTGAAAAATTAATAATCCTCGCCAGGAATCGAACCTGTTGATTTTGAAAAAAAAACACACCCTATATTATTACACCATACGATAGTATTGCTATTAACGATCTTATTCTGGGAAGTAATGACATACCGTAAACTAAAGGAAAGAGCTCATCTTTAACAAAATACATTTTATTTTTCTTACATTAACTGATCAAATTGTTCAAAATGTAGACCATTGTTTTCAATACATAGCTGGATTTGAGAGCTCAAGGATCGTACTGCATTCAATATTAGAATGTTATTGATTCCGTTTAGAATATTCTCCAAAGAACGTTTCAAGTCATGACCTGTATCATATGTGTTTTTGTAATTTTCGTTTTTGACATACCTCCAGAGAAAGTAATCTAAGGGAATAAGATCCAGGGATCTTGCTGGCCAAGGCACAGGACCATGCTTTGCAATAAAATTATCGTCAAACAGCTGAGTCAAAACCTCTTTTACGACTATTATGGGCTGGAGCTCCATATTGTTCAAAAAAAAACATCAATCATTATAATCATTCCGAGTATAATTTAAAACACGGAATAGTCACGATCTTTTCTGGGATTTCTTACGAAACAAATAGGTACATAAAACATGAATTTTATTAAATTCCAAAGTTTCGCCGTATATCATTACTTTGCAGAATTTGTTCCTTAACAGCGACACTATCGTATGGTGTAATAATAAAGGGTGTGTTTTTTTTTTCAAAATCAACAGGTTCGATTCTCAGCTAGGTTTATTGGTTTTTCAAAAATCTAATGATGAGGTTTTAAGTTTCATCAAAATCGGGCTCGTGACTCCTTTGACCATTTTTCGCTATTCCTTATAGTTTCGGATTTGGCCATCCAATCCCTTTTGAAAAATTCACCCTGTATAGCACATAGAAGTACCTAATTGATTATGACGAATGTTAATTGGTTCCCTAGAGCGATTTTCGATTATATCCTTTACTAACTTCTAACTCGGATGAAAATGAAAATGTCTCTAATAAAATGAGAGACATCGAATTATATTATTTATGTTTTTGTTTTTCTTCTTGCTTTTCCGCTTTCTTGTTTTCCTTGCTTGTATTAGATTACTTGATTGAGGAAGTAATCCAATACAGATATGAGTTATATCAGTTTCACTGCATTTCTAAATCAATAAATTAGACGTCGCGTCTTACCCAGAGATTAGAACATGCAGCGCTATTTCGTATCTTCTTGTAGTTACAACGTGGCCATGGTAGTAAAAGGTAAGTTAGGTAAGCACAGCTTAACTAGCTTGTAATATAGTTTCTAGAATGCGACTAAACATACCTATTATCTTTTGTAAATATGTACATACATAGGTACATAACATAACTACACAGAAACACCCAGATTAATACGAATAGAATTGATTCATAGAAATATTTTCTTGAAGCGGAACCCGAACTAACGATACCTAAATGAAGCAGTCGCTTAAACAGATCAATTGCATAATCTTCAATAAATATTTTAAATTACTGGTATTGCAAAAATTTGAAGTCATAAATTATTGACCATGACTTGCACAGAATCGAGATGCAATTTGGCACGTATACCTAAATCAATATCTTGACCGAGTTTGTAGGTAAATCTGAAGGCTAGATTAAAACCCGAAGCATTTACTTTCGTATGCCGACCTATTTTGTCATTTTTATCATCGTAATGCATATGCGACAAACGAGTTTGTTAGTGCTGAAATAAAAACGATGACACAATTTTTCAGGACTAAAATATTTAAAAAAATATTATATTTAAAAAACTTTTGAAGTAAAAAGAGTTGGTTGGAATAGAGCTGGATAAATGCTTTTTGGTTTTTACAAAAGAAGAAATTGGACAACATGACATCACGAGACCTCCTTACTTACTCCTTATTTTTTTTTATACTACTTAGGTGGCAGACAAGCACACGGCCCACCTGATGGGAAGCGGTCACCGTGGCCTATGAACGTTATTTCTATTTAGTTTCTTGTTTTAGTAGTTATTCTTGCTTGTACCTAAGGAGCTTATTTAAGTTCATATTCCTGTTATTTCAATAGTAATATGTACGATTCTCGAATTGTGATCGATATGGTATTATATACAATATTCTTTTAACAATTATAGTTCCATGAATTTCACGGTAGTACTAAAATTTCTAGTTGCCCTTTTCATATTACGGGCAATACAATAGAAGCTGATCCTTTTGAAGAGAAACCCCCTATTGTATCGCCTGTGCAAATAACAAGCTCCGATACAGCCCTTACATAGCACTGAGGTACCTATATTAACCCAATTCTTTTAAGGGCTCCGCGCCACAGAAGCTAAAATGGAAATCTTATAGATTTACAGCCCGCACCAGGTACAGGTTACGTTGGCTTGGGTTCTGAAGATTATTGGTGGACCTCATAACAGTCCATAGGTACATCCTTATTAAAAAAAAGTATGCAGTTATATAAGCGCCACTAATGGCTGGATTCATCGATTGAATCTCAAGAAGATTACCTACGTATGATACCAAACGCTAAAACTACGTTAGAAACATTTGAGTGTATCTGAATATTATCAATTATCACATATCGCACTAGAAGTACGCTCTTCGTTATATTTCTGTATGAGCGTGCTGAATGTACAAAGGTTGATGATAGAGATAGAGCATTACAACGTTCTACACGTACCTACTTACAATATACGGCTACTGGAAGTCACCTACCTACTGCTATTGGCTATTAGGTACCACTGACATGTTGGTTTTATTTATACGGAAATTGTTAAACGGTTTTATTTAACTCGAACTGTTTGTTTGGGTCAAATCTAGTAATTGAAATTTGACCCCCTTTCAGTTGTCTGATTGGTCTGATATTTGGCAGAAGTCTTTAGTTCTGATGACAATACTATTTAAAACCATTTAACTTAAAAAAAATCATAATTTATTTTAATAAATAAATACATTGGTAACTCAAAATGAATAATAAAGGCTGAGATAAAGTACACAAAAAAAACTTAGGTCAAAAAGCTGGGTATTCTTTCGAAGGTGCAGCAATATTTCACACTGGAACAGCTGCTCAACCTTTACAAAGCGCAAGTTCGATCGTGTATGGAGTATTGCTCGCACCTCTGTGACGGCTCAGCAAAATACCAACTCGAAGCACTTGAGTCAATTGAGAGAAGGGCCAAGAGGCCCATCAACTTCAATGCGCTTCATCAAATTCAGAGCTTGGAACATCGGTGTAGAATCGTTGGGAATGTGCGTTGGAGTTACATGACGTAATTCCTCCAAGCCCCTTTCATTACCGAACGAACAGGCGTACGGCAACGCGCCACCGGTACATGGTGGATATCCCACTCATACGCACAAAGCGTTTTGGCAGTACGTTCATCGTGCGTACTGCTAAAGAGTGGAACGCCCTGCTTGAGTCTGTATTTCCGGAAAGCCGGATCCTGGGAGTCTTCAAGTCTAGAGTGAATAGGTTACTTTTAGGCAAGCGTGCTCCACCATCGACCACATCATCACTTCCAACAGGTGAGATTATGGTCAAACGCGAGCCTATTATATAAAATTCTCGTGTCAGTTTTCGTTCACGTACTCCTCCGAAACGGCTTGACCGATTCTCATGAAATTTTGTGAGCATATTGAGTAGGTCTGAGAATCGGCCAACATCTATTTTTCATACTCCTAAGTGATAAGGGTTGTTCACCCTTAAAATGCAAAACAACGTTTGCCGGGTCAGCTAGTATATATATATATTTATATATCCGATGACTGACTTTCTATCTATATATATGTATATATTTATATATAGATAGATAGATGATAGATTCAGGTAGCTAAAATGATTTCCACTTCAAAGCTTCAGCCATTTAGGATTGCTTGAAAAATAAACAGCTAACGCCATCTGTCCCAATTTTCCGGTACCTCGAGTAGTATGTAGAACGGCAATGTTGGAACTCAGTGCGGATAGATGGCAGTTAAAGATGGTTCAAAAGAAAACCGCACTTTGGTTGAAATAAGTACTATGTACCAACCCTAGATGGAGTTAAAATCAATTAAATATAGCGTATGTTATTCACTTTGCGGGCAAGGTAAAATTGTTTTATTTCTAAACCACATTATTGCCTTTCAAGACAACGCCTTAGTTTTTTTTATTTGAACAGTTTTTTACAGATTTTGATCTTAGAATACTGAGTGTGAAATCAAGTTCAAACATTCACCCTGACCTTGCGTTTGTAACAAAAAAAAAGTATATTGTATCGATTAGTTGGCGCGAAGCCCGGGCTGTTTTAACTTTCCACCAAATACCTACCTATATTAAATCAGCAAAATTTGTAGCCATAATGGATACTTCAAATTATATTAATTTAGATCTTTGGATTGTTTTAGAATAAAATTAAAAATTAATAAGTACCTAGGTATCTACTACAGTATACATTACTGAATTTTATATAAAAAAAGGTTAAATAACGAAAAAGAAAATGCATATCCTCGCATTTTATTATGTTAGGATCAAGAACATTAGAAATTTATTTGTTAAGGATCAATCGTCTATCTATGCCTATGCCAGCCACAGAATACCTAGGTAGGTAGGTACCTAATTTACTACAATTTGTTTGCGACCCCAACCTTAGCAATAATTTTTTTGGTATACCTATAGGTAGATCATACCTACCTAATTTATATTTATGTAGATACCTCCCCAATATATAACTGAATATATATTTTTATTTTAAGTAAGTACCTTTATATAAATGACCAGCTGACCCGACAGGCGTTGTCCTGTCTTAATGTGTAACAACGAATAGTTAGTTCAAATTGGTCCATTGAAACTCCCATTGACTACCAACAACCTTAATTACCAAAACTTCATATTAAACTGAACTTTTTACAGCTAAATATTGAAATAAGTACGCCATGAGGTTACATTAGAAAAGTGTTACTGTCAAAAGCACTAAGAAGGTTGAATTAGAAAGTTAATATTATGGTCGTTAAGTTTTCTTAAATTTTCTAATGTCCCGCGCAACTTTTTCTTTCATAAGAACCTTCTCCTGACAATAACAAACACAATAAAAAAGATTAAAGTGAAATCGGTTCAGCCGTTCACGCGTGATGCATGCCGTGACCAAGGGAAATAGGGATTCATTTTTATATATATACACTCGAGAGCAATGAATCCGGGTCACTTAAACGAAGAAACTGGTTCTAACCTACGCAGACCAGGAACGGGCAGAACCAGGTGTACCACAGCACGAGAAGACCGATACTTGGTGAACACCATGCTTCGAAATCGCTTTCTCACAGGAACTGAACTCACCAATCAGTTTCGACGCCTCGGAGGAAGTAACCCAAGTGCATGGACAGTAAGACGTCGGCTTGCTGAATCTAACTTAAAACCCCTTAGACCTGCAAACGGCCCTAAACTGGAGCGTGGGCATCGTATTTCGAGACTAAGATATGCCCTGTTTCCTATTTTTGTTTTAAGGAGAGATCAGCAGTTTTTTTCTTTACGTAATTTTGTGTTAATAAAATGTATGGTGACTCATATTTTATTTACTTTCATTTAAGGAGTATTACATTGTCTATTAAATACAATTTATTGCATTAACCTATCATTTTTAGTTTCCGAGATTTTTAACATTCTTTAAGTGACCCGGATTCATTGCTCTCGAGTGTAGATATACAGTCGTCGTCAACTAATTAGGGACAATCTCTAGTTAAGCCAAATTGTGAATAAATTGTTTATTTTCTCTGACGAGACCAAGGTTAATTTGATTTCTTCAGATGGAAGGCAATATGTACGGCGTCCTGTAAAAGCGGAAATGAATCCAAGATTAACAAAAAAGCAGGCGAAACATGGCGGTGGAAACATTAAAATGTGGGGTGCCTTTTCTGGACGTGGAGTGGGACCTGTGAGGAAAGTTCAGGGTACCTTAGACCAACATCAATACAAGGCAATATTGGAGGAAACTATGATTCCCTATGCTGAGGAGAACCTCCCTATTATATGGAAGTTTCAGCAGGATAACGACCCGAAACATACCGTCCGTTCAGTCAAGTCGTTTTTTATCAGTCAGTCAATATCGGTGCTAGATTGGCCAGCGAATAGCCCCGACTTCAACCCAATAGCTCGACCTCATGCCAACCTTTGGCATGAAATCAAGAAAAAAGTTGCCACTTATCGTACCACAACTTTAGATGAACTTAAGGTGTCAAATTAATAACAAAGGTTTTGCTACTGGGTACTGATTTTACACGTAATAAAATGGAGCTGTCAAAAATATTATAATACTGCGGATTATTAGTTTTCTTTAACTCTATTTTTCACTATACTTTACTGTCCCTAATTAAATGTCCAGCTACACAATTGTATATTAAAATTGAATACATGATCAACCTTTGATATTAAATACTTTTTTCTATTTAATTAATCTTTTATTTACAGCCATTCATAGCTTTACAATCGGACCAAATTATGCAAATAATAAGTGCTTAGAAATCAATAGGGTTTTATAATTATATGTACATAACCGGTTATAGCTCTTCACTATATTGAATGTCCCTAATTTGTTGACCACGACTTACATTTATATTATATTATGTACCTGCAACTTGACAAACCCTTCACTTTGTCGATGCTTTGGAGCATAATAATCATGAAGCTATAGATTAAACATGGAGGCCACACTTCGAATACCTACTTGAAGCTCAGTCTGTATTTACTATCTTGCTCTGTGTGGGCCCGAATTCTCTTTCTAAGTATGATAACCTCCTAAGCAAGAAATCACCATTTAAACAAGTTTAAACACTTACGCGTGGAATTTTATATCACATCCTTGACGCCACGTACTACCGCAACCACGCACTATACAATTTTGCACTATTTTTTGAGTTCATACTTATAATTAACTTTAAATATGTAAAAAATCGAAACAATAATTAACAACCGCCATATTGTTTATTGATAGTTGACATGTAGTACCAATGTTGCCACATTACGTACTGAATCCTTAGAAAATGGGAATTTAATTCACTGATTCCTGATTCGACAACCCAATTATGCATAATAAATGGCATATAATTTTTCAATTTCCACATTAATAATCGTAGTCGAACTATAGAGTTATTTATAAATCATTTTACTTGCAGTTTTGGTTAGTATGGTCTATTTCTATAATTTACTAGGAGATACTAATAAGAAGATAGCAACATTGTACAAATACACGAAAGAGAAGTTGGGCCACAGAGAGTGAGATAGAGACATGTAGGTATTTGACTCAAGCTGTTCTTCCCAGTTTGGCCTCCATATTTATCTATAGCTTCATGATAATAATTGCACCACAACAATAATTGTAGGTAGGAACTTATCTACGTACCTACATAGGATATCTAAGTTTTAGTTTATTTATTTAGTTATTTATTTATTATTATATTTAAATAGTTACGTTAGGTTAACCGTTTGGCACCGTATTTCGCGAGTTTGTTTGGTAATTTATAATTTACCTGATCCATACATACTTATAATAAATGAAATAGGTAGGTACATTTACAAACATTTTGGGGCTAATTTAAAAGGGGTTTGATTTAAGTCACATATCACAATTAAATTGGTTTCGATTTTTTCCATTTCTCCCCAAAATATCTACTTACCTACTTAGTAGGTATTTAACACAACACTTTGCCTCTGCTAAACGTGATTAGTGACAAAACTATAAGCAGTAGGTAGGTAGGTAGGTAGGTAGGTGCTTACCAGAATTTCTCTAAGCGAACTACACAATTATTTTAGTGCCCGTAGCCAAGTGGCAAAAGTCTAAATCGCAAACGATCGCTAAGGAAACGTATAGATTAGGTCGACCAATCACACTCCAGCTCGTGATTCCGCCGCGGCGCGCGCATCGTACACCGGCGACGAGCTGGGATGTGATTGGTCGACCTAATCTATTCGTTTTCTAAGCGATCGTTTGCGATTTAGACTTTTTCCATTTGTCTACGGGGGCTGTTCATTAATAGAAATATAGACTGAATGCAACTGACGTTTAGACAAGAGGCTAAAAATAATGCTGTATGATGTCTATTCTGTTTAGACAAAAGAGCGCGGGCCTATAATGTCAAAGGTCATATAAAATACTATAGGGTATAATTTTATTTGAATACATTTTTTCGTTAATTTTTTGTTTTGGAACCTTTATCGTGTAAGTATGTAATGTGCCTACCTGTATTATAAAATATCAATAAACCTCACCATTAAACTAGACGCAATAAATGCAATGTATAGGAATGAAAACACTGAGATGCACCAAGTAACACTTTTGCCGAGTAACGAGTACCGAGTTTTACTCGATTCAATTTTTTTCAACCGAGTAGGTGCTCGGCCGAGTAACTCGTTCATTCAAAATCCTATTTGGCACTTAAACATGTAGGTACAAATGAGAAAACGAATCTGAAGGATTACAAGAGTCACAAGATTCTCATGCAGCTTTTTGGAACTGCATCGAAGAATTAACTTGCTACCTGCTAGAGCGCGGTGATCCTAAAAATCCTATTGCTTAAGAACTATCTGAGGGCTATTTAAAAGAAAATTTGTTGACAAAAAACTAGAGTCCTTTCGAGTGATGATGGGCAGGGCACCAACTCATTCATTAGCATAATTTTGATTTTATTAATTTAGATTGACGAAAATTTCTTAATTATGTTGGTAGTACCTAATAAATACTTTTTGAATAACACTGTTGTTTTAATTAAGTAGGTATATCCACCTAAATATATTGCTTTTCTTAAACAGAGTATACTCGGCATTCAAACCGAGTTATTCGGACCGAGTACGAATATTTAAAAACCGCCGAGTATTGAGTCCTACCAGCCGAGCACTCGGCCCATCTCTAAAACAGTAACATTAGGAACCACATTTATTAGAGCAAGTAGATGCAGTGCATTATAATTAGAACTAGTACGTCGGAATTACCTCACGAAATGGTCGCTATGATAGGATAGAAATGCTAACACACTGCATACATGACATTAGGTAGACGATGATTTACCTATTTAATCAATAAATTGAGTAGGTATAATGGGTATTATAAATTATGCAATTGCTTATTTATTTCATAGGCACAGTGTGTACTGACACCTTATTGTATCAAGGTTTGACATACCGTTTAGTAAAGTCCCTTTATTAACAAGGTAATCGTTTAATTCGGCTAAAACATAAATAGGTATTTAAAATACCTGTGCTTTGTTACCAGAAATTACCATCCGGAAATAAGAGGAATTTAAAAATGGATGAGGCAAGGGATACGAGGCTGTCATAAATTAGACTCTTTTGAAAAGTGACCGTTATAGAACAAAAAATGTTTAGTAATAACAGGCAAGTAATGAAATCGTACATGCAGCTGTCGCTGTGAACAGATCAATAAAATACTTTGAAATGTCAGAGGTAACTGTAAAATTTAATTACATTCTTTTTATTGAAGCACAAAAATGCGAAACCCCGTCGGTAGATGTGTGAAATTAGACTGAGTTTCTTGATTATTAACGCCGTGCTCAATTTTTCAGTTCTGCAATCACTCTGAACTCTGAAATTAATTTTAAACTTTAAGCTAACCTTGATTTGATATTATCTTCAGTATTGGAAAGTGCAGGTATAAATTTAAAATGGACATGGTTTTAATGGGTCCATATTGGCTTACATAAAATTCTAAATCCTATTTTTTGTCTTACTACCGATTTGTGCTCATAATAATCACTCTTCATAATTTTTATTTTCATAATTTTTTTATTCATATATTTTTATTAAGTACTACCAACGGGGCTCATAACCGTTATTGATCATATTTTTTGTATTAACATTGTTACTAGCAAGAATAGTTTGAAATTATATTTTTTTATTCAGAACTTTTTTCTTCATAACATTCAATGATCATATTGCTTTAATTAATAAGGTGAGTTCATTAAGGCTGGTTTTATCGTCACGCCGCTAGACGCGCTGTTGAGCAGCGCGCTGTTAACAGCGCGCGTTTGAACAGCGGTGCACTATAAAACGAGATTAGTAGCACGCGTTCCGCTGCTGTGAGACAGTCGTGTACAATATTATGAGGGTTAATGCGAGTCGAGTACCTACTGGCTATTTACTTATTATGGAAAAGAAGGCAACGGCGAAAAAGAGTAGTTGATCCTTATAACGCTACAAGGTTACTGAAAGGCGAACACATAACGTTTTTCTTCGATTTACGAGAAAATAGTAATAAATTTTATAATTTTTTTCGCCTATCAACAAGCAGTTTGCATCCTTATTTTTGTATAATTCATCGGCCGGGTCCCATAAACACCTTCTGGATCGAACTTCCTCGATTACTCGTCCCGTATCGATGTAATTCATTTCTCAACTATACCTACGGCGCGTCTCAACAGCGTCACACTAAAACGCACAATGGCCGTAGAAGCGAATGAGCAGCGCGCGTTTGGATAGCACTGTCGAACATCGCGCGTTTATTAAACGGCGCTGCCCAAGCGCGCGACACAAAAACGCAACTTCTACTCCCATATATCTCTGAACGCGCGCGTTCCAACGGCGCTGCCGAAACGCGTAAAGATAAAACCAGCCTAACGCAGAGCCTAAACCGCTGGACTTACAAACTTGTAATTTTGACAATAGATGCTTCTTATGTTGTAGGCATCCACTTAGAAATATTTTTTTTAAGAAAGAAGTTTGTATGAAATTCTATCATTTTCAAGGTTAGACGCATGATATTTCATACACCTACTTCTGGTTAGAAATAAATGCACACGTTTATCAGCATTTTTCCAAATTTTACCCCCCAGGGGGTGAAATAGGGTTTGAAAGTTTATATGGTAAGTTCGTCAGTTTTCAAGATAGAAACATAAAAAATTACATACCGATTCTTGGTTAGAAATGAATGTACACGTGTATCGGCGTTTTTTAAATTTCACTACGAAAGGGGTAAAATAGGCGATGACAGGTTGTATGGAACGTCAGTCATTTTCAAAGCTAGAGCCATGAAATTTCATATATCTAAGTACTTCTGATTAGAAATAAATGAACACGGGTATCAATGTTTTTCACCCTTAAGGGGGCAAATAAGGACAAGAAGTCTGTTATATGGAAAATGCTAAGTTTTGAAGTACGAAGCACGAAATTCTATATTAAAGGCCCGGTGGGTGTTGGTGCAATCGGGTCATAGGAGTTTTTCAAGAATTTATACCCGGGCGAAGCCGGGCCCCGGGCCACTAGTACCTAATATAAAGGCAGAATTTGTAGAACAGATAAAAGCAATAAAACGGAATTTAATTCAGTCGAATAGGTATCAAAGCTGTTTCAGTCTATATTTTAGACCAGAGAACAAAGAAATGCTCTGTGATTTAAACACTCTTGTAGTAAAATTATACAATTCGCAGACACTCTACCGTAGGAATGCATCAATCTCTGGCAGATATATTATAATACAGGGTGAATTTTTCAAAAGGGATTGGATGGCCAAATCCGAAACTATAAGGAATAGCGAAAAATGCTCAAAGGAGTCACGAGCCCGATTTTGATGAAACTTAAAACCTCATCATTAGATTTTTGAAAAACCAATAAACCTAGCTGAGAATCGAACCCGTTGTTTTTGAAAAAAAAAACACACCCTTTATTATTACACCATACGATAGTGTCGCTGTTAAGGAACAAATTCTGCGAAGTAATGATACACGGCAAATTTAAGGAAAATTTAGAATTTAATAAAATTCATGTTTCATGTACCAATTTGTTTCGTTCGAAATCCCAGAAAAGATCGTAACTATTCCGTGTTTTAAATTATACTGTTATATATGTATTATATGATGATTATACTCAGATTATACTCAGAATGATTATAATGATTGATGTTTTATTTGAAACAAGATGGAGCTCCAGCTCATAATAGCCGTAAAACAGATTTTGATTCAGTAGTTTGACGACAATTTTATTGCAAGGCATGGTCCTGTGCCTTGGTCAGCGAGATCCCTGGATTTTACTGCCTTAGATTACTTTCTTTGGGGGTATGTCAAAAACGAAATTTACAAAGACATATGATACAGAGGTACAGTTGATGACTTGAAACGTTCTTTGGAGAATATTCTAAACGGAATCAATAACATTCTAATATTGAATGCAGTACGACCCTTGAGGTCTCAAATCCAGCTATGTATTGAAAACAATGGTCTACATTTTGAACTATTAATCAGTTAATGTAAGAAAAATAAAATGTATTTTGTTAAAGATGAGCTCTTTCCTTTAGTTTGCGGTATGCCATTACTTCCCAGAAAAAGATCCTTAATAGCAACACTATCGTATGGTGTAATAATATAGGGTGTGTTTTTTTTTTTCAAAATCAACAGGTTCGATTCCTAGCTAGGATAATTGGTTTTTCAAAAATCTAATGATGAGGTTTTAAGTTTCATCAAAATCGGGCTCGTGACTCCTTTGAGCATTTTTCGCTATTCCTTATAGTTTCGGATTTGGCCATTCAATCCCTTTTGAAAAATTCACCCTGTATATTTGTATATATACTTTAATATTTTATACACAATGAAAATGGTACAACTATTTACTATGCAAGGTCCCAATTATTTTTACTTATGCAGGTAACATTTCTGCAAATTTTGCAATCAGTTGAGATTTTTGATATGATGTCCACCCTCGCATATTACTAGAATGACTGTCTACGTGTGCCGCGATTATTCGCTAGAAGCATAGACAGTTCGCGTAAATAGTTACTCTTGCCAAATCTATGTTAGTGAACTTTACATTTGGCACCCGAGAGTGTCTGCGTTGTTAGTTACGTTAAAAATATGCGGCGTCATGAACGAGTCACAGTAGTTCCGAGTGTCTCAGTAGGCTGGCCTCAGTCCAGGCAAGACACGCAGTGATTTACATCAACATTATATTATCTAATTATCCCGAGGATAGCAGCACGCGTGTAGTATAAACGCAATTTAACCAGAACAGTTAACCTTCAAACGTCAGTTGTACCCGCATGGCGTTTACGTGTGCTGACGAATGGTCGACTGACTGCAAGCCGGTTTGTTGTCACAAAATTAGGTGCACGTAAATACTGAGAGCTATGAGTGACGCATTGAGTGACGTAACAGTCTTATAAAAACAATCCCATGTTATGTGAAATAACATCGACGATAGTGCGCTGTTTATGTAGGCGTTGGATAGCGAGAGTGAGAATGAAAAAAAAAAGAAACACGATAGCAGCGGAAATTATTTTAAAATGTAGGTACAACGTCACGTCAGCAACATAAAAAGAACTAACGTCTTAATCCGATTTGAATAAAAGAATCAGTAGGTACAAAGATACTCGAAATAATTATAACACAGTCAACATAACTTATCCTGAGGGCATACAACAGTTATTAATTAATCCTTATTTATAAACAAAATGTTGATAATTTTAGATACAAATGCAGACAAACGGTATATTATTATGGTCAACTTCACAATCAACCTTAATTAGTAAAAGAAACAAAAAACGCTACACAGGCACATTTTATCTGCCCTTTACCGCTTCCTGGTTTTTTTAAGGGAAAACTGAATCTTGCTCGATAATAATTAGGTATCAATTAATAAAAATAGTTTGTCCACTGACATCCTGCTGAATACATTAATATTATGAGCTCTATAAAAAATGTGAATCGCAAATGGTGGAAACAGTGATAATAACTCAACAGGCGAGCAGATGATCGTGGCAAGCAAACTGATGTCATACTCGGATGCGTGTCGGATAGGTACGTAACACTTCATGACATCACACTGGCGAATTTATTTTTAGTGTTTGTTCGAGCCTTAAAATAATTATTTCGACTCGTCACTTCTGGAGACCGTTTTCGTTTATTGCACACGTACGCGCGTGTAATGTCGCTGTGGGAATTTCTCTTTCTAATGACGCAATTACAATGTAATTAATCGTTGGTACAGTGACGCTATAAAGAGTTAACTTGGAATGTTATACGTTTATTGATTTAGTGATATTTAGAAGTTTGGTAGGTAATTCTTAGGTAGAGTCTGTTATTGTAACAAAGTGGTTTCTTTTTAATTTCAAAGATAACTTTACCTTTTAAGTACAATTGAATATTTAGATGGCATTTTGTTCGTTTGTGGAATAATGAAAATTAAGTACAATTAGTGAATTTTGAGAATACCTACATACTTAAATAACACATACATAGAGTACATTACAACATTTAAATGCAGAGACGAATCCAAATGGGTTATGCCTACATTTATTGCAGAAATTACAAGGTTAAATGAGCTGTAGACACGCAAACTACCTGACCGAGAAAATAATTAATGATTGTGTACACAAAACACAAGTGTCGATGCAAACGATCCGAAAACTAACTTTTTTTTTTTTTTATTCAGGATAGCAAAAAATAGAAACAAATTTAAAAAACAAACCACGCCCTATTTTTTTTTCCTTACATCGTCGTGTTAAATATGAAGACCTTCAAGTACCTATCTATGGAGAAACATTCTTAAGTTCAACATCCAAAAAAAGCATCTGTCTAGGCCGTCAAGGTAGGGACCGCCGTTTTGGGACGAATGGTGTCTGGAATGGCGGCCCGTACCCTCTGGACTTTACCCTTGCTTCTTACCATCCAGCGGGGTTAAGTCAATTGACGGAATGAACATAAAAAAAAAGAAATAGTTAAACCAAAAATATTGTCATTTAATTGCAGTTTATGACGTATTAAAAAAAACTACTAAGTAGATCTGGTTCAAACCAATTTTCGGTGGTTGTTTGCATGGCAATGTACATTATATATTTTTTTTAGATTTATAATTCTCTTATTTTAGAAGTTAGAGGGGGGGGGGGGGACACATTTTGCCACTTTGGAAGTGTCTCTCGCGTAAACTGTTCTGTTTAGAAAAAAATGATGTTAGAGACCTCAATAGCATTTTTGAAGACCTATCTATAAATACCACCCACGTATGGGTCTGAGGAAAAAATAAAAAAAAAGTTTCAGTTCTTAGTATTGGGACCCCCAAAATTTATTGCTTTTTTTCTATTTTTTTTTTAATTCTTAATGCGGTTCACAGAATACGTCTACTCACCAAGTTTCAACAGCTTAGGCCTTACAGTTTCTGAGAAAAGTGGCTGTGACATACGGACGGACAGACGGACAGACGGACAGACAGACAGACAGACAGACAGACAGACAAGACGAATCTATAAGGGTTCCGTTTTTTGCCATTTGGCTGCGGAACCCTAAAAATGTTCACAATACCTACAATAAAATGTTTTCTACAAAGAGCAATCAACAAAGCACATTGCAGTTCATAATTGGATGATTTATTGTTAGGAATGCTTTTTCTTAACATAAATAAATTCAAATTTTCTACTCCTTTTGCTGGATACCTATTGAATGGAAATGTGAATCTTGAAATACAAGGACGCAATTGTCTACGCAATTGCGACAATGCATCTCATCGCGTGCAGGAATCTATTTCCGTTTGTTTTTTTAACAGATTAACGGCAAACTAACCTATTGTGCACTAACGCCAATAAACATAAGAAGTTAACAATAAATAATGTTTAAGCCTAGCTACAGTTACAGTAAGAAACCATTGCTGCTACACACGCCTAAATATTGGCCCTATATCTAGCATTCTAAGTCAACTCAAGTCACTCATTCTGCCATTGGCACTTCTTGCGTCCCTCACATACACACTATGAGAGTATACTGTTGCCAAGTTTGACTACAGATTTCTGTTGTTCGCGATCGGGCGGATCCAAATTTTAAAACGGAAACCTTATATTTATAACACGTTGGATGACATAATCTACAGACTGAACTGACAAATCTATTGATAGATGTGCGGAGTGCAGATAATGAAGTCATTCACATTACTTACTATATTTAATTTTTTTCAGCTAAAACTAGCTATGATCGATAGACATTGCTTAATGTCGAGTTCTTGTAGTATGGATAAGTTGACCATGATACTCCATGCACATAGGTACTAATCTCAAACATCACTTCCTAAAGCGTCTATCTTCTTTCCCAATTCTCGCAGTCTCTACTGTATGAATAAATATGAGAAATATAGGTAATAAGCTCGGTTAATGTTGTTATTCTTCCACATTTTCATTTACTTATCCTTCGCATTACTTTATCTACGCACCCGCCATTATTTGATTAAAGCGCTTCGATATTTGTAGGACTGAAGGCTTGGCCAAACCAACGCGTTCAGCTCGCGTCCGCGGTGGCGATTGCTGCGGCGGCCAATCAAAGGCCACAATCTGTGAACACATCCGGCCTTTTGATTGGCCGCCGCAGTAATCGCCACCGCGGACGCGAGCTGAACGCGTTGGTTTGGCCAAGCCTTAAATCAAATCACGGCTCGCAATTCGACGCTTCCGGCGAGTTATTGTTTGCACGGTCCGCAATCATTATAATCGTCTTGCTTCCATTGAACTTTAATCTCCACTGTCTTGTAAAACAGATGCACAAGATAAAATAAAGGAGTCAAAATGTAACTCTCTTTTGGCCAGTGTATCCACTAGGTACATGGTCTTTGTGGTGTACCCACTGAAGCACACACAATCAAACAATCAAGCTACTTTTGTTATCAACATTCTGATTTCTCACAACTCAAACCTATTGTAAATGATATTAAACAAATAGGTATTTTGTTTATATTATGTCCTGAGGAGTTACCAAAACATTAGACAGTAAAACTAGCTGAAAGTTATAATTGTATAACGTTATAGGTACCTATCTATAAAAAGAGCTGTGTGGCTTAAAATAAAGTCGATGTAGTTACGAAGCTTAAAAAGACATGCTAGTGGAACGATTGAGCATCCAACTAATATATCTATCAAATCCTTAATGTTTCAAAAGTATAGCAGTCCAGTAGCACCCAATACCAGGGGACTTCTGTGCAAGCTTTAATGTTGGTAGAATTTTTGATTGTTCTATCTGCATGCTCCAAAGGCAGAAACGCGGCTGTTCGACATTCAATCAGAAACTTATTCTCCCCCTCATCTCCTAAATATAACTTACCACTTTTCCAAAAATTATCACGAGTACAGAGATAAGCGACGATTGTCAAGGGACACAACCTATTGCGTGGGTAAACAACAGAATAAATCACTCAGTCGATGTATGATATACCTACGCGGAAACGCGTTGATATTTTACATATTACTAAGTAGCACTCTCTATCTGAGATGTTATTGCGAAATTTTCATGGTTACTTTTATAGAATAGCATTTACAAAATACCAACGATGACATTTACTGAAGTGCGTCAAAGTTCACCTAAATTTTCAACTCCGATAATTAGAAATCCGAAAATGTTCTTCCTAACATTTTTCACCCTAACAATCATAACTCCTAACTACAGGTACTGTTCATAATTCGAAGCATTAAACTTCATAATGTCAGTAGCAATAAACATCTTTATACTTTTATTAGTTTTCCTATATTTTTTCAACATAACCATCTTTTACACTATTTTCTCAATCGTTAGTGTTTTTATCCAAATAATTAAAAATCATAATCTCTCGATCTCGATGCCCTTATTTTGGTCGAAGTTTAAAAAACACCAGGATTCCAACTTTTGTAGGTAAGGTTAGGTTAGAACTGTGACTACAACAACGCACGAGCCACGGAGGCACGAGCCAAGCGAGCGAAGTGAATCATTAAAATTCAAAGCGTTGTGATAAAAAACAGTAGGTATAAGTTCAATATATTATTATTATTTGCATTTATATTGTTACTAGTGGCCCGGGACCCGGCTTCGCCCGGGCATAAATTCTTAAGAAAATCCTATAACCCGGAGGCAAAAAAGTTTTCTTCATAGTCCAACTATACGAAAAACTAGACGTAATGATACTCTGGTCGTTTTGATACTGTAGACGAAATGATAATATGGACGAAATGATACTGTAGACCTTATAATACTATGGACCTTTTGATACTTTAGACGAAATGATAATATGGACCACATGCACCTAAAGGCACAAACACCTACCGGGTCTTTAATATTAAATTGCATGTTTCTTACTTCAAAACTTCCATAAAATCGCTTTACCCTTAGGGGTAAACTTTTGAAAAACACTGATATACGTCTTCATTTATTTATAACCAATAAGTAGTAAGGTGTATGAAATTTCATGGATCTAGGTTTGAAAATGACTGACTTTCCATACAACCTGTCATCGCCTAATTTACCCCTTTAGTAGTGAAATTTAAAAAAAACACTGATACACGTGTACATTTATTTCTAACCAAAGATTCGTTATGTAAATTTTCATGCTTCCATCTTGAAAACTGACGAACTTCCCATATAAACTTTCAACCCCTATTTCACCCTCTGGGGGGTGAAATTTTGAAAACGCTGATACACGTGTTCATTTATTTCTAACCCGAAATAGGTTAAAATGACGGACTTTCATACAAACGTTTATCGCTTATTTTGCCACTTTATAAGTGGAATTTCTAAAAATCCTTTCTTAGTGGATGCCTACAACATAAGAAACATCTACTGTCAAAATTTCAAGTTTGGAGGTCCAGCGGTTTAGGCTCTGCGTTGATGAATCAGTCAGTCAGTCATCGGGCCAAGCATTCCGTTCTCTAAATCAGATTATAGGTAATTGTCTCGTTAAGGGGTCGGTTTAACCACTTGGTTCTTAAGCACAGCAAAGAAAATCTTATTAGGCTGTGAAACTTCCAGGAAAGTTGATTTCTTTAGGTACAAGAAATATTCTCTGTAGTCTCGTTGGTTCTGTGTCTTAAATTTTTAAGTTTGCGCTTCAGATTCATCGGCATTCCCGAACAAAGTTCAAACTAGAACTTTAAAATTGCATCGCAAAGAGATTCTTAGTACATAGCTTTACATAATGTGCACGATCGTTATCTTACTGTCACTGTTGATCCAATGTCCATCCATTGAACATTCTTTCTAGTTGGAAGCCTTCTGGCAAAACACTGTGCAACATTTAAGATCATTTTTCACTTATTTTATGAATAACTAGCGTACCCGCGCGCGGCTCCGCCCGCGTGAATGTTAGCTATCGCCATCAAGTCTTTTTTAAGCTGAGGGACTGCCCGTACTAACTTTCAATGTCTATTCCTTCGCAATCAGTGGTTGCAGCTAAACGTATACATTTCATCTCAAGTTCTATCAAACCCTTCAAAGTACAGTGACATGCATCGCGGCCAAAGCCCGTTTATTTACCATCATTATCCTTTTTCATTGTCTTCAAGATTTTATGGGGATTAGATAGCTGCTCTGGTCAAAGAATGTGTGAATCGGAAGAGGCCCTTTGAAAAACCCTTTCATCATAGTTGCATTGCACTTTCACATTCGATGCACTATTTCAAATTAGTGAACATTATTTATTTCCGAAAATCAGATTTTTTTATTATTAAAATCTTGCTACAGACATTGACATTTGACAACCTGATTTAACATTCAAGAAGTTCATGAAATAAAGAAAGAGGATATACTAATAAATACCGGTCAAGTGCAAATTGGGCTCGTGCACGCAGGGTTCCATACAAAATTGGGTTGAGGGGGATTTCCACACGACAAAAAAAGGGGGCGAACTTAACTTTGTTGCAGTGCTTCTTGTCTTGAATGACAGACATATACATTTTTTTTTGGTGAAGTAGGTAATATTTATGCTTTCCGAACTTTTCCCTATACTTATGCTATAAGATTTTACTTTCTGCAAAATATCTGGATTCTAGCCCAAAGGGCTCTACCCTTTTTTTTCGTGCGCAAAAACCCCGTCGGACTTCACCTCTACGGAGCCAACGGAGAGGTTGGTATGTCGGAGTCCTACCAATGCCTGTGTGATCGAGGAATCTGGTGTGTCCTAGAAAGGATATCCCAGAAACGCCAACCGGTTCCGGCCACCAGCACTGGCGACCTCGACGTGTTATTAGGAATCTAAATCCCCCATCTCTATAAAAAAGCGCACGTGGAAATATAACACCCTGCCACCCTGGGTCTGCTTCTGCTAGGGTGACGGTTAGCCTCAACCGTCACCCTAGACCCTCACTCATGGAGGACGGAGATGGTTCTGCGAACTACGCCGCTCGGTGCGCCTTCATCGGCACGGGGGAGTGCTAGATCTCTCCCGTAGCTTTTCCACCACCACTTCTGCGCGCATTACTGCCTCGCAAAAAAAGTGGTGGCGTTCCACATACTCTCTATGGTGACCATGGTCGGCACCAGGGATCTCACCATGAGGCTTACCCCACCGACGTCTGCTTCTAGGACATGGTGCCACTCTATCCACTCTGGAGACTCTACCAGTGTATGAAGAGGTGGTGTGCCCACGGATCAGCCCCGGCAATGGTGGCATTCAAACGTCAGCACCCTGCCTACGCAATGCAGGAACTCACCAAAACAGCCATGCCCATAAGTAAGCCTTGGATAGCTCAGGGTCAAGGGTTACCTTAAACTTCAGCGTCTGTAGACCCAAGATGGAGTTCGATTTTAGTCGGTCAAGTCCGATATTACGTCCCTACTGGCCAGAGGAGGGGAGAGATTTGTGGGGATTTCCGCACGAAAAATAAGGTACGGCTTCCTAAAACTCTCCGATTGCGGTGTAGGTGACTCACTAACGTCGCCGAAGGTAACTTAACGACCTCCCTCCTCCATGAGTGCAGGCCAGGAGATGGTAGGTCAAGCCACCTATTAGTCGATAGTGAGACCACAGTTTGGATATTACGCCTCTTGTAATGCCAAGCATTATCCGTAACATTCCTTTTATCTAATTCAACTTGATGCCTCTACGTGTTCTTAAGAAAGAGGTCTTGACAGACAGGCAGACGGATAACGAAGAGATTAGGTTCTTTTTTTCTAATCAGGCACAGAACCCTAAAAATTAATACATTCTATTTACTTTTGAGGAAAAAGAAGTAAAGGATACTACTCTATGAAAATTTAGACAAAGTCAATTTTAGTTCCTGTTGCTATGACAACTATTATAGATGGCGATAAAAACGTTTGCAACATCTAATTTTCTTTTTATTACTAAATTTCCTGAATGAATCATATATTTTTAATTATGTTATATGCTATTCGAGGCGGAGACAAATCCAAAAAATCATAGATCATGAAAATCTGTTCAGCCGTTCTTGAGTTCTGGCAAAAGCACGTTTTTAGCCCTTTTTAGGGCTTTAGGGTTCGAATTTTAAAAATTCCTTTCTTAGTACACCTCTACGCATCAAAACACACATATTCTGCAAATTTCAAGTCTCTACGACCAGCGGTTTAGGCTGTGCGTTGTCTCTAGGTCAGTCAGGACTTTGAATTATATAGTATAAGATTATGATTGTAGGCGATGGAATTGTATGTATCCATCATAGATACTTAAAATTAAATATTAAGATAGATAAGGTTACGTTATGACTTCATGATCGGAGCATTGTTAGCAGCTGTATGGCATTTCCCTTTGTAATATTTAAACGTTCTAAGGTGATAGTAGAGTTGTCGAAACCACAACATACGTACAATGGCTCCTGATATTAGGTAGTACTTGGTTAAAGTTAAGTTACTCATACTTTGTTAACAAAAAAAAATGGTACCTATGATTCTAACAGCCCACCGCCTGTTTCGCAGGCATTCAATTCAATGTGAATTCTTCGATTAATGACTGTCATATGTGTAATCAATATAATTAAATGATATAATGCATTATTATATTGTTTTATTTCGAATATTCACCATCTTGATACATACATATATTCTTATATATATACAACCATAACATACTACACCACGTCGACTATTTTCGTGCCACATCTACGACTCAACGGAACTGCAATTATCATACATGTAATTTGTATGACAAAAGTATGAAACATAACAATACAATGATTAAAGCTTCCTTGTGTCATACAAGGAAGCTTTAATCATTGTATTTATCATACTCACTCACCAGATTTCTCTGTATACTCCGATTTTTAATTCTAGGCAAGAAAATGACATTTGCATTGTTGCAGGTTGTTTGTATCAAATAAATAGTGATGTGGTTGAATCGAGTTTTCCAATTATAAGTTAGTCGTGAGTCGAGATTATAATTCTTTTATTAAATATATAAATAAATTTTTTATATGAATAAAAATATGTAATTTACGGTAATTAAACAGAAAACATACACAGTAAGTAATTAAATCTATATCTATACTAATATTATAAAGAGGAAAGATTTGTACCTATTTTTGTATGTTTGTATGTTTGTAATGAATAGGCTCAAAAAGTACTGGGCCGATTTAAAAAAAATTTTCACCAATAGAATGCTACATTCTTCCAATTTGACATAGGCTACATTTCATTTTGAAAAAAAATAGGGATCCTTGGAAAAACTGGAATTTACACCCGGGCGAAGCCGGGTCCCGGGTCGCTATTATTATATAAAATCAATTGCTGTTCGTTAGTCTCGCTAAAACTAGAGAACGGCTGGACCGATTTGGCTGAAAATTGATGGGGAGGTAGCTTAGAACTAGAAGAAGGACATAGGATACTTTTTATCCTGCCACGGGGACAAAGTATGCTACGGGCGAAGCCGCGGGACACAGCTAGTATTCTATAAAAAATATTTCCGTCATGTAATGTACTAGGCGAGCATAAACTGCAAAGAGGTTCATTCACTGATAAAAATAAAGAATAACTAAAGTATCTAGTCTATTGATTGCCGAACATCACTATTGTAGCGGGTCACCTTTTTTGTATCAGTGACAGTTGCAGTTGTCATTTTCTTGCCTAGAATTAAAAATCGGAGTATAGTTACTTAACTAGAACCATGACATTGTGGCAATTATATGTTAGTTAAATCCGATGAAATGACAATGCGTGCACGCAACGTATTGAAAATATTTTTTAATTTTACTATAAATTTACTGCATACTACTGATACTACTCGTACATACATTGTAGGTATTCAAGAATACAAGATATAATGACGTGATACTGATTCATTACTAAGTACATACTAACACAGTCACATGACAGAGAACACAAAAGCAACTGGAACGCACAATAGGCAATCACTACTAATTGGTGTAAGACGTAACTCACGTGCATGGAGCACAATGGCAACCTAATCCGCGCGGTGTACCCAAGATGGATTTGCAAAGGCGACAAAACTTGTTAACAGTGCTAACTCGATAATATGAATATATTTTAAGTTTAGAACAAAGTGTATTTGGGGCCTCACCTCACCAAGATCTTCCGACCAAGAGAACCTACTGATTTGGCGGATGAGGCTCTGGCGTCAGCTTTCCTCTTGGGATTGGGACCTCAAATGGTATTAGTCGCCCCATAAAAGTCTTCTAAGTTAATTTAAATTAAGCGAACGCCGCGCCGGGCTTCGAGGTGAAAGCCTTGGATGCAACCGGGAACCACGCCAGATGATGGTGTGTAGAATAGGTACGAGCCTAAAAGTTATACTATGCGATTCAAATGAGTTGATAACTGTCATAATGACATTTTGATTCCCGTTGCTTACTTCATTGTATAAAGTAAGGTCAGCAAATACATTTTACTACATCACTATTCCCTCTGAGGTAAGTACCTACCTACATACATGATAAGTACGAAATAAACTATCGGTTCTTTTTTTATATTTATTCATTTTTAATCGGGCGGTAACACTTCGATGCCGCTTATTTTATCGTCTGCACTGTTATCGGAGTCGCACGAACAATTTCACGTGCTCGTGAATATACTACGTTACCTTCCCTACTCATTTTAAGCAAATGTAACTACCTAACAAAATAAACTTATGAAAACAACAATAAAAGTCTATAACAAACACAACGTTACAACAAAAGTCAACAAGGACGCAACAAAATGGAGAAAAATCGGAAATATTATCAATGGCTTTGGAAGCATAGCCAGCGGCACACTATGACACTAATCAATTATGAACTATTATTACCTGAACCTATCTGACGCGTAGTGGAAATTTTGTTGCTAGCTGTACAATTTTGATGAGTACGGAATGAAGTTGCCGCGAACGCGATTATCTTCTCATTTGAATCGCATAGTACGTTTGCTCATTAACTCTTTGAAAGAAGATTATTTATTTTGAATTCTCGACTTTATTTTAGGAATCTAATATTCACTTGATCGGAATCAATTACATACAAGTACCTATATTAAAAGCCTAGATCGGAACCAGTTTCCAAAACTCTGGTACCTACTATAGACAAATGACACCGTCATACAATATCCGAGTGCGGTATTTCAAAATGCAATGCATGCACGAAGACATGTGGGATTTGTGTTCACTGCTTTGAACGTAGCTTGAAGGGTTATGAAAAGTAAATGTAATTTCGATTAGTAGGTAGTTGGTTTATGTTTTACGTATATTCGGACAATGATCTTATCTGGTTTTAATTACATAAGATGTAGAAATTTGATCGAGCTGTAATGTAATATGTATAAATTAAATAAAAAATGTTTTAAGTTAAACGCTTTTATACACTAAAACCGGCCATCTTAGATTTATTTTCACAGTGAACTAACTATTTATAACAAGTCAAGCCCTTTCATTTGATATCTATATTGCGGTACCTAGCTGTGGAAAAATACGAGTAGGTACGTAAGCCGCCATTTTGTAGCGGTGGCCATTTTGGATTTACAATGATACAGACAGAATAGATTATCGTTATCCTGTATTGTCACCAGAACTAAATATATGTGCCAATGCCAAACATTAGAACAATCCTTCCACAGGAAAGGGGTCAATTTTCAATTACAGATGTTCTATTTCACGAAGGCGGTTGAGCTTTGATTGTAGTTAAACGTTAATACACATTGCTTTTAAAAATTAATCATTTTTATATTGTTCTACTACCACTACCGCTTCATGAATTTCTTTTGACGTGACATGAACTTTCGCACACACATGCACGCGTATTTACAAGACCTACACTCATACTACAGTACTATTGTTCACCCGCCTTCGTGAGATAGAATATCTGTACATAGGTACTAGATTTGAGCCAAACAAACAGGTCAACTTAAATAAAACCGTTTAAAATAAATAATAAAATCGTTTTTTGATTCAACTATACACTTATAGACATGAGCTTGTTGTGCCTTACGAAAAGTCCCATGACTTTAGTTGCTTAAAGCAAATTCGGGCGACGCAAGACGCAAATGATATCGTCATAAGATAACTTTGGCATAGATTATTTGTTATGAGGGTGCATGTTCACTAAGTTTCGGCAGCCCAATGAAACGATTCTTTCACTTGTAAAGCCGCTCTTGATCATCACAAGGAACTAACTACGCTACAGCCTAAATTGTACTAAAGTAGGTACGATATTTACGATAATATTTTGTTCACAAACAGAGTATTTAAGTCACATGTTCAGACATAATAGATATGAAATTATGGTGGACAAAGTGGAGGGGAAGAGACGCGTTAAGCAGCGGAGGAAGACATGGCTGCGGAATAGTGGACGGGCACGCGGCATTACATTCACGTAACGAATGTTCCGGTTAACTGTTGACAAAGAAGAATACAGGAAGCTGTAAAGGATCTGCTTACCTAGTCCCGAAGATTATGGTCAACAAGAGGCACTTGAGGAAGGAAAGAGTAATTTAACTTTTCTATAATTTTCTTGATTTACTTAGTTATAGTCGTAACCAAATTCCCTGGATGAAGTAACTGGTTCTTTCACACAAAAGAAACTAAAATATAACTGAGCGTTTAACTTTAACAATTACCATTTCAATATCTTCCCCGGGGCACGGCCGTTTGAAGTTTTAAACCATTAAAGTAACCACTAATACGCATAAAGCAGCAACATTTTATTTTTATACCGCATTGAAGCCGTCTCCCCGTCTAGCATGCACCACTAATAAATGGGTCAAATAACGCGATATAGGGCGTTATAAAATATAAGCAACTGTATCATCTTATACTATATAATTCAAAGTCCTGACTGACCTAGAGACAACGCACAGCCTAAACCGCTGGTCGTAGAGACTTGAAATTTGCAGAATGTGTGTGTTTTGATGCGTAGAGGTGTACTAAGAAAGGATTTTTTAAAATTCGAATCCTAAAGCCCTAAAAAGGGCTAAAAACGTGCTTTTGCCAGGACTCAAGAACGGCTGAACAGATTTTCATGATCTATGATTTTTTGGATTTGTCTCCGCTTCGAATAGCATATAACATAATTAAAAATATATGATTCATTCAGGAAATTTAGTAATAAAAAGATAATTAGATGTTGCAAACGTTTTTATCGCCATCTATAATAGTTGTCATAGCAACAGGAACTAAAATTGACTTTGTCTAAATTTTCATAGAGTAATATCCTTTACTTCTTTTTCCTCAAAAGTAAATAGAATGTATTAATTTTTAGGGTTCTGTGCCTGATTAGGAAAAAAAACCTTATCTCTTCGTTATCCGTCTGTCTGTTTGTCAAGACCTCTTTCTTAAGAACACGTAGAGGCATCAAGTTAAATTAGATAAAAGGAATGTTGCGGATAATGCTTGGCATTACACGAAGCGTAATATCCAAACTGTGGTCTCACTATCGAAAAATAGGTGGCTTGACCTACCATCTCCTGGCCTGCACTCATGAAGGACGGAGGTCGTTAAGTTACCTTCGGCGACGTTAGTGAGTCACCTGCACCGCAATCGGAGAGTTTTAGGAAGCCGTACCTTATTTTTCGTGCGGAAATCCCTACGAATCTCTCCCCTCCTCCGGCCAGTAGGGACGTAATATCGGACTTGACCGGCTAAAGTCGAACTCCATCTTGGGTCTACAGACGACGAAGTTTAAGGTAACCCTTGACCCTGAACTATCCAAGGCTTACTGATGGGCATGGCTGTTTTGGTGAGTTCCTGCATAGCGTAGGCAGGGTGCTGACGTTTGAATGCCACCATTGCCGGGGCTGATCCGTGGGCACACCACCTCTTCATACACTGGTAAAGTCTCCAGAGTGGATAGAGTGGCGCCATGTCCTAGAAGCAGACGTCGGTGGGGTAAGCCTCATGGTGAGGTCCCTGGTGCCGACCATGGTCACCATAGAGAGTATGTGGAACGCCACCGCTTTTTTTGCGAGGCAGTAATGCGCGCAGAAGTAGTGGTGGAAAAGCTACGGGAGAGATCTAGCACTCCCCCGTGCCGATGAAGGCGCACCGGGCGGCATAGTTCGCAGAACCATCTCCGTCCTCCATGAGTGCGGGCCTAGGGTGACGGTCGAGGCTAACCGTCACCCTAGCAGAAGCAGACCCAGGGTGGCAGGGTGTTATATTTCCACGCTCGCTTTTTTATAGAGATGGGGATTTAGATTCCTAATAACACGTCGAGGTCGCCAGTGCTGGTGGCCGGAACCGGTTGGGGTTTTTGGGATATCCTTTCTAGGACACACCAGATTGCTCGATCACACAGGCATTGGTAGGACTCCGACATACCAACCTCTCCGTTGGCTCCGTTGAGGTAAAGCCCGACGGGGTTTTTGCGCACGAAAAAAAGGGGTATTTCCCTTTGGGCTAGAATCCAGATATTTTGCAGAAAGTAAAATCCTATAGCATAAGTACAGGGAAAAGTCCGGAAAGCATAAATATTACTTACTTCACCAAAAAAAAAATGTATGTCTGTCATTCAAGACAAGAAGCACTGCAACAAAGTTAAGTTCGCCCCCTTTTTTTGTCGCGCGGAAATCCCCCTCAACCCAATTTTGTACGGAACCCTGCGTGCACGAGCCCAATTTGCACTTGACCGGTATTTATTAGTATATCCTCTTTCTTTACTTTCATGAACTTCTTGAATGTTAAATCAGGTTGTCAAATGTCAATGTCTGTAGCAAGATTTTAATAATAAAAAATCAGATTTTCGGAAATAAATAATGTTCACTAATTTGAAATAGTGCATCGAATGTGAAAGTGCAATGCAACTATGATGAAAGAGTTTTTCAAAGGGCCTCTTCCGAGTCACATATACTTTGGCCAGAGCTATCTAATCCCCATAAAATCTAGAAGACAATGAAAAAGGCATATAAAAAGGATAATGATGCTAAATAAAAGGGCTTTGGCCGCGATGCATGGCACTGTACTTTGAAGGGTTTGATAGAACTTGAGATGAAATGAATACGTTTAGCTGCAACCACTGATTGCGAAGGAATAGACATTGAAAGTTAGTACGGGCAGTCCCTCAGCTTACTAAAAAGACTTGGTGGCGATAGCCAACATTCACGCGGGCGGAGCCGCGCGCGGGTACGCTAGTAGTTATATGTTTTGTTACATCTTCTAATACACTCACAAAGACTTTTTTTTTCGTTTGGAAATCCACACGGATACCACTCCCGTCGCTAACAGGGACGGTTATGTCGGAATCGAACCGACTAAAACCGCGCGTCGGGCTGTCTCGGGTCTTCTAGCGCCGAGGAGGTAGCCCAAAAGATATTTCCTTCAAACCACGGCATATCCGGGCCACCTGCTTCTGCTATGGTGACAGGCGGCTCTACCCGTCATCCTTAGGCAAGCGCTCATGGAGGATGCAGATCATTCAACGCCTTTGACGCCCGAGTCGCTGGTGCGTGTTGTGGGCTTGGTCGTCCCACTCTCTCGGACTCGTTCTGCCACCTCCTTCTCGAGCATTACTTTTGCGAACAAGTAATGCTCAGAATGTGAGATCAGATGTGAGAGAAAAGCGAATGCGAAGAAGGAAGTGGCGGCTGCCCACGGTGTCACGCTCTACGACATTGCTGTTAACAAGACTCTCAGTGAGAGGACTCCCACTTCGAGAGCTGACATGAGGGCCCGCCTCGGCTTCTACCACGCCGCCGGGCATTCTGCCAGCGTGTGCAGCCCTGAATCCTCATGAAGACCTAACGTTAAGACTAATGAACAAACGATAAATGGCGAAACTTTTAAAGTTCTAAAATCTATAGGTACATAACATTAAACTTTAAACGTACGTTTTATCCCTATTAGATACGTTTCAGTGAGTACTCAGGAAGACCTGACAGCTGATGAAAGTGGTCGAAAGGAGCCTTTACCCAGCTTTGGAACCCTTTTTCTTTTTTCGTGTGGAAATCCCCGCGGAACTCACCTCCTTCGGGTCTCAAATCTTAATTACCGGGATGTAAGGTTACCCAAAAGGCATTTCTCTACGGACTTTTCCTTTACAGACTTTTTCTTTTAATTAAGTTTGGCTTTCACGGATGCGACTGACATCGCACATCTCAAGAGGAAACCTCTGCTAGAGGCTCGTCCGCAGATCAGCGGCGTGACGGTTTGTAGGTGAGGTTGGTTTAGGACTCAAAAATGAGAACAAAGATCATGACCTTTAATTAAGTTTGGCTTTCACGGATGCGACTGACATCGCACATCTCAAGAGGAAAACCTCTGCTAGAGGCTCGTCCGCAGATCAGCGGTGTGACGGTTTGTAGGTGAGGTTGGTTTAGGACTCAACAATGAGAACAAAGATCATGATGAGTTCCAAGTTCTTTATTCCGTGGTTCCAAGTAAGTTAACTTCGATCATAATTTTATTAGGTATCGTATTTATTATTATTAATTTACAGCGGATGCTGAATTTTAACAAAGATCTAACGAAGAAATTTATTTTCAAGTCTATTCGGCTTTAGATAAGAGGCCATCCCAGGCGACCCTCATCGTCAAAGATATTGGAAAACATGGCAAGAGGGAGTAGATAGCTACCTATTGGATCCTATAGGATCGCATAGGTACCTACTGGTGAAATTTAACCTAAATAATAAAAGATATTAGGGACTATGGTTAGGAGCAGAGATATTTTCAAGGCCCAAGCCAAACTCACCTCCAAGCCCGCACACCTGTCGGACTAGACTGGCGCACCAAAAGCGAAGATAAGCCAAATCAAGAGGAAAAGTCTGCCTAGCTTTAGATGCAACTGGGACTAATGCTGCAATGATGATGCAGTTGAACAAAATATCGTAAATTGGATAATAGGAATAGATACTATGTTTCGTATCCGATTTATATTCACAAGCTGTTACACCTACAACCAACAAATACATCTAGGTACAACCTACGTTCATGAGGTTCATTTACTCTTTTGCAAAAAGCACACTGCTACTTACTAAATCAGTAAGATCTAGATCTATAGAACTGTGTGTACACTAGTATGGCTCAATACTAGAGAAATGAATTTTAGACCCGACGATCTATATTCTCATGGATTAAGCTCAGGAATAAGAGCTTTTCACAAAATAGGCTTGACTGAAAAGACGGATGCATTTACACATAAATTCACAGCACACGTTAAAATTTATAACCACCTACATCACATAGGGCGCAATCTCTCATTTTGTTAAAAAATATTGATGAATGAATAAGAAAATTTTGATAAATGAAGAAATATTACGTAAGGTCAGGGGTCGTGAAGGTGTCGTATCGGTTTATTCGAAAAGGCTCTATGGCGTAACCGTTGCCCTGGGTTACGGAGCTCAAACTGATAAGTGGATCGTTGAACTAATATCGAGATTATGACGTAATTGTGTAAATTAAACCAGCATTATGCATGCGCACGAAGGGATTCTTATGTATAATAACAGACGATTTAGGAATATATTAAATTGCACGTTGCAAAAAACGTTACATGAGACTTTACCGATTTATTTCACAGAAAACTAGTTGGAACCACATTTTGTGCAGCAGGTAAGGTTGTACGTAATACAACGGCGAACTTGGACCTTTTTTGGGAAGATAAGAACACGTTTAGAATTGTTATTTCGGGTGAAGACGTACTATGTTCATTGTTCTTCTGAGCAGGAGTGCACCATATATTATGGTCAATTAAGAGGACACTACTCACATGTACCGTTTAACTGAAGTTTACGAGTTTATGCCTGTTAGGTATAAGAAAGTCTTTATGTATTAAATTGTATAATTATGCGACATTCATTAGGAATATTTTATGATATATAAATCAACTATTATATTTTCTTTACTAATACATTGGATATTCAAAAAACCCTAAAAAACTTGGTTTGAGTTAAATGAACGAATCTAAACACAAAAATATTTCTTTGGCATTGATTTGGGTTTGTTTGTTTGCAATAAACGCAAAATCTACTGAAAGGATTTTTATGTGGTTTTATTCGGTCGGACAGGTTTTAGTTTTAGTTCCGTACATTTCATTGCAGTTGGTTAAGAAAAACCGGAGAATGACGGAAAAAAACCGAATTCCGCGCGGGCGCAGCCTATCAGCTTGTAGGTATAGGTAACACATAGCTTCAAACACAGGTAATATACAAGTTTCTTTAAGTGGGGTACTTTTACACTATGCTTGGTACCAGCAACTTATTTTTTTTCGTTGCTGAAATAATCTAATTGGAATCATTTTATTCCATTCATGACATTTTTTTAAACTTATGACACAAAATAATATGAATTTAAAAAAATATAATATACAGCTGATTAGAGAAACTCTTCCTTTTCTTGAAGTCAGTTACAGTTGAGATAGTGGTCAAATAAGAGCCTAGTACCAATAAAAAAGACAGTAATAAAAATCTGTTCAATACTATAAGCATGTACACTTCATGAAAGAATGTTGCCAGTAAAGGACTCAAAGGACAAGACTTTAAAATTCTTAAGATTCAAAATCGATTATAGATTTAAAAAATCTAGGTGAGTAAATTTATTAATTACCTACCTACTTACCATTAATAAATAAAATAAACTTCTTAACTTAAACTATTTAAAGTATTGTTAAAAATATTTTCTTTTTATTTATCCTGTATTGGGACGACTAATTGCTTGTGAATAACAGATGAACAACATTATTCAATGAGCATGAACACTCTTCCTTGATTCGTTCAGTACTCAACGTTACCTTCCTAATGGCATCCTCAATGAAAAATAATTGTTCTATCTTTTGTTCTAAGTATAAATGTTCTTGCATATTTATTACAATGCTCTGACACACTCATAGGTAATTTTACTACAGCTCTCATACTGTGATTGAAAATCCTAAAAAATAGTAAGTACAACTAAAAAGTAAAATACTGAAAATGTAACTATCTTTCATTGAAAATTAAAAGCTTAAGCATTTTAAATTATCCAGGGATATCTTGAATTTATTATACAAAAGACTAGGTATATTATGTATGTTTAAAAAGTATCTTTCTGGTACCTTAATTGAAAATTTGGTAGTAAGTAAATTTTATAATCAATCAATATAAAATAAGATTATTTGGGAGTAGGTTTATTATATTTACAAAATAACACTATTATGGAAAAACCGAAAAGTTTGATTGATACTCACCATAAACATTTGAGATGACGATGAGGTTTCTTCGTTTTTCAGCACCATACTTCAATAACTTATAGTCCATACCACATAAAACTATTTTATCAGACAATTTATATAGCCTAAACTAACATAGAATAAGATACAAGAAAAATAGACAAATAATGCATTTAGACAATACGCATTCTGTGGTTTATATCTATTATACATGGTATTAGATTCCTGCCGAAACAACATTACAAAAATAAATTTTAAAACTTCAGATACCTATACCTAAGCCTAGCCGATTGTTATCGAAATCCTGTCTTGACAAAACTAAATCAAAAATTGTGCAAACAATGAACCTGTAGTCACCAAGCCAAAGCAAGTCAAACGACAATACGTAAACAAGTGATCGTTTTACTAAAAACAAACCACTGTAAGGAATATAGGTACCTAGATAAGACTTGAAAGTCCTAACTTATTTTGAAATGAAAATATTATCTGGAAGTTGTACCTACATTGCGTTAAATTCACATTTCACTGTTAAAACTCGACTATCTCACTTTAAGTAATTGAAAAAGTATTAACCTAGATACATGTCTTTTTTATTAAATTTCAGAATTGACAAGTTTAGCAAATATCTCCCACTGCATTTTGTACAACTCTACGCCATATTTGCAAAGTACCTAGTTGTGGGTGCTGCCAAGATCAAAATACAAATCTACCAAGTTCATTTTCTTTTTATAATTTTGAAGCAAAGTACCTTTATAAATATTTATACTGATTAAATTCGACAGTAGCTTTCACACCGTTGTAATTTAATTACACCGACATGCATGTAACGCTTTTCCTATAAAAGCAACATTAAAAATTAATTAAGTAAGTGGTAACACTTTTAAAACAACTGTCACCAAGATTTTGCTGAAGGTTGAAGTGAGTCAAATCGTAGACAGAGAATAGTATAATCGAATAGAGTATATATACCAAAGCAAAGAATCGATTATTTTCGATTAAAGTCCTTCCACGCCGTATCTTTGCGTTTGACAGGATTTGACATGGTAGACGGTAGTTAAACAAATCAGTGGTTTGACAGTTCAATTTTCTGTCAAATAGTTATGTCCAAATCATGAAGCTATAGATAAACATGGAGGCCAAACCGGGAAGAACAGCTTGATCCAAATACCTACATGTCTGTATCTCACTCTCTGTGGGCCGACTTCTCTTTCGTGTATATGTACAATGTTGCTATCTTCTTATTAGTATCTCCTAGTAAATTATAGAAATAGACCATACTAACCAAAAATGCAAGTAAAATGATTTATAAATAACTCTATAGTTCGACTACGATTATTAATGTGGAAATTGAAAAATTATATGCCATTTATTATGCATGATTGGGTTGTTGAATCAGGAAATCAGTGAATTAAATTCCCATTGTCTATGGATTCAGTACGTAATGTGGCAACATTAGTACTACATGTCAACTATCAATAAACAATATGGCGGTTGTTTATTATTGTTTTGGTTTTTAGCATATTTAAAGTTAATTATAGGTATAAACTCAAAAAATAGTGCAAAATTGTATAGTGCGTGGTTGCGGTAGTACGTGGCGTCAAGGATGTGATATAAAATTCCACGCGTAAGTGTTTAAACTTGTTTAAATGGTGATTTCTTGCTTAGAAGGTTATCATACTTAGAAAGAGAAGCCGGCCCACAGAGAGCAAGATAGTAAATACAGACTGAGCATCAAGTAGGTATTGGAAGTGAGGCCTCCATGTTTATCTATAGCTTCATGGTCGAAATGCGTAACCTAACCTTATCCGATTTCAAACAATACTTACTCGACTTTATCTCTGAAGAATCTGAAAGAGATTTCACACTTCGGTAGTTTTATTTCTATATTATACTTTCTTCTTTTGCGTGCCAGATGTGTAGAGTGGAGTGGAGAGCGGAATGGAGAGTAGAGTGGAGAGTGGAGTAGTGAGTGGAGTGGAGAGTTGTTTTATTAAAATAGACTTAGTGGCGATACCGACCTCCACGCGGGCGAGGCTGCGGGTGAAGGCTAGTATTAAGTATAGATAATAAACCACCAATGTATAAATAAGGTGGGTTGGTATCAGTGTAATAGACGCTTAAAAAAAACATACTGATTAAAAATAAATATTTGGTTCATAAATAAATAGTCCACTTAATTCCGTATCATTCCATAGGAGTGTATAGGGTCTCATCAGTACCTTTGGAGTCTAAAAAGTCTGATGAGGATGACTTGCACCCCGAAGGTGATGGTAGGTAGGGAATAAGGTACGGCACCGCCTAGTTATGTATGAAATGTGATCGCTCTTCCATAGGTACTCTACTCAGTTTTTCTCGAATAAAATCAGTAAAGGACATTAGGTAAAAGTGAATGAATGAAAGTTAGGTAAAAAATTTTAACATCTATTCTAAATTGTAAATTCCTGTGACCCACAGGTACAGTCAGCGTCATAGAGACCAGACCCCCTCAATACTTAAAGAATATTTAGGTGACGCGGCTGACTGCGCCGGCCGCGGTACATGACTCACGAAGACGTCGCGTGATGCGATCGTCGCTGAGATCTGCCTTTGATTTGCATGTTCATATTTGTAATTTTCTGATATTTTTCGTCTTTCGGCTCAATTGTATACCAAGATACAATATACTCACAAAAAAATGCCACATTAATTTATGTGCCGTTTGAGGATACGAACCCGCGTCTCCAGTGCCAGCCGACCATTTAGACCGTGCGTTATACCACTAGGCTATCGGTTCACTTGATAGTAATGGCGAAAATATGAATAACATTACTCCTATTTTATCGAACAAAGTGATAACGATGTAATTTTCTAGACCTTAAGGTTTAAATTTTAACTTCCACCATAATGTGATTAAAATAACTGCTCATTTGACTAAAAGATAAGGTTGAAATTAGACGCTTGACACAGCTTGTTGTACTACCGTCACATTTCACTTCAAAAACTTACTGCTGTATGAGCTGCGGCTATAGTATCATGATATCTGTGACAGCGCGTAAGGTTGCAATTAAAATACTTCTTTGTCTTATTTACTAAGCTGTGATTGAAGGTAACTTTATAATTCGTGGTAATTTGCATTGATGTTAATCCTCCTCGTAATATTATTCAATTTATTAAGTTTTTTATCAGTTTTTTGAGTAAATTGAAAGTATTTTTCGATTAACAAAATTTTGAAACTTAAAATTCTTGTTCTCTGGGAGCAAGAACAAAGCATAAAGAAAATAAGCTCGAGATACGGGTATAACGGTAAGAGTTACAATAAAAATATATTATATGCCTATTTATTGCATAATCATGTTACATTTTCATTTACAAGTTAGATTTTCGGATTTCCTTTTATTTTTTATCGTTTTCATACAGAGAAAAACAGTGCTTAGCTGGATTCAAGTGACGACGGGTGATATATAAAATGTGAATGCCAAGGACCTCGCCCAGTTGCTTACAGTCATGAATCAAAGAAGAAGTGGTCAAAAAAAACGTATTAGGCTTAAGAACAAGGGGATGGTTAACATTAAGTAATTTATTTATTATTATTTATTTATTTATTTTATATATAGTATAATGTATGTATATAATATGTATATACAGGGTCTCCCGTAATGAATGGATAAACCGTAAACTGGAGTTGCTCCGGATGTGAGGCTATAAGAAAATCATATCATTTTGCTAGGGTTGTCAACCATATGGTAATGACATAGACTTTTATACTTTTTTAGTAATTTCTCTACTTTTTTTATTAATTCCGTAGCCATTTCTTCAAATTTAAGTATTTTCATGAATTTTTTTTTGTATTATGCTCTTAAAGACGTATATCATTCACTTTTGATATGATTTTAGGTGTCCTTAACGTAAAACGGTAAATAAAATAGTCATTTTAAGAGAATTTTTTAATTTCTTTTTCTTAACATCAACTTTTGATCATCTACTGTGAAAAAAAAAAGTACGGCGCTATAGCTGCCCATGATCTTAATAAATTGTCCAGTATCTGTAGTTTCTAAAAAATTATAACAATGTGTACTTTTAAAGCAACATTATGTTACTAGGAGCAAGAACGTTTATCAAGGTCAAAATTTAGATTTTTCAAGTAATGTTAAAAATAGTTGTAAAACTCGCCTAAATGATTTTATTCTATCAAGATACTTTACAAAAAAACTAACAGGCCACTAACTAGGATATTCAGAATGAAACCAAGTTGTTTAAAAAAAAAGAATTTAATGAAAAACTTAAACTAAATGTTCAAAATGTCTTCCGCCGGCAGCAATGCATGCTCGGCAACGCCTAATAAAAGATCTTTTAATCCGACGCGCATAACCAGCTTCTTCAATTTTACGAGCTGCTACTTGAATGCGCGTACACAATTTTGTCAAAATAGGTAGAATCTTCTCTCATCTGCCGCAACAAAACGTTACTCTAGCAGCCCAGTCCCTCGGCATTAATGTTTGAACCCTTTGGTAATGATAGGGATACAATTCGTGCCTCTTTAAAATTCTGTGTAAAGATGTTCGCCGTGAAATAGCACTTATGGACGTACCAGAGTCCTCTTCGACTATTTCTAGTACTTCGTCTGCATTGTGTCGTTGAGGTCGTCCTGCGCTTGTCCCGCCTATGCCACTTCCCGGAAATCGTCCTTCCATAAATGCATTATGTACTCTGATGAAAACACGGTAATCAGGGTTTCGCGCATTTGGATATCTTTCGCGATAAACACTAGCAGCTCCATTGGCGTTGCCATTACATTCGCCGTAAATGAAATGCATGTTTGCGTATTCGGCGGGCGTGTATTGTTGAGGCATAATACACAAATTTCACAAAAACTTTTTCAAACAACAAGTCCAATCGATAGCAGAAAACGAAGTCCGTAAATGTTTGCAAAGTTGTCAGTATCACCACGTTAACAAGTCCAAATCACAAGGCAAATCAAAGTCCGATATTAGAAAGCAGTAACAAATTGACGAAACTAATGAAAACAAAAAAAACTGGAGGAACTAAATTCTTTTTTTTAACAACTTGGTTTCATTCTGAATATCCTAGTTAGTGGCCTGTTAGTTTTTTTGTAAAGTATCTTGATAGAATAAAATCATTTAGGCGAGTTTTACAACTATTTTTAACATTACTTGAAAAATTTAAATTTTGACCTTGATAAACGTTCTTGCTCCTAGTAACATAATGTTGCTTTAAAAGTACACATTGTTATACCTTTTTAGAAACTACAGATACTGGACAATTTATTAAGATCATGGGCAGCTATAGCGCCGTACTTTTTTTTTTTCACAGTAGATGATCAAAAGTTGATGTTAAGAAAAATAAATTAAAAAAATCTCTTAAAATGACTATTTTATTAACGTTTAACGTTAAGGACACCTAAAATCATATCAAAAATGAATGATACACGTCTTTAAGAGTATAATATAAAAAAAAATTCACGAAAATACTTAAATTTGAAGAAATGGCTACGGAATTAATAAAAAAAGTAGAGAAATTACTAAAAAAGTATAAAAGTCCATGCCATTACCATATGGTTGACAACCCTAGCAAAATGATATGATTTTCTTATAGCCTCACATCCGGAGCAACTCCAGTTTACGGTTTATCCATTCATTACGGGAGACCCTGTATATGTATGTATAGATACATATTATATATTATTAATATAACATGTTTCTTATAATTATTGCTGCTGACATTGATTTACATATTGCAACAGATTATTGAAAAAGTTTATTATTTTAGGTTACTGGGGATGGATGTCTTCAATGAGCCCAGGCGAGCTAGTGGAAATAGGTGGCCGCATGAACAGTGAGCGATACCTAGGAGTGTTGAAAGACGTAATGCTGCCTTCAGTGCGGGTGGCATATCCAGAAGGACAAATTTACCTGGTTTAGGATAACTCTTCAGTGCATCGGTCCCGAATTGTGCAAGACTGGCTTAATGCACAAGAAGATGATTATATCGGTGTTTGAATTTAATCCTATAGAAAACTTGTGGGGTCAGATGGTTTTAAACTGGGACTCAAGTGAAATAAAGTAAAAAAAATTGGATGAAGAAGTAAACAGAACTTGGGAACTAATGCGAAATAGTGCCATATGTTTTAATATGGTTTCGGGGATGAAAAGTCGTTTTCAAGAAGTGATAGATAGTGAGGGCCATCCTCGATCGTTTATCGAATCTTACCCAGGACAAATCTTTGTGTGATGTACACGATTATTTGTTATGTGTCTGGGTGTAGTTTATCTAAAAAAAATATCTAAAATAAATAAGTATAGAGTAAAGCACTGAGTGATATGGACATATATCAGCAAGCGCTGCTCGTCCATTAATCAATAATAATAATAATTATTATATCAGTTGTCTAGTGTCCATATCACATTAAGTTGCTTATTTTGGACTAGATGACGCTGTATATAAAGTGTCCTAACATTCATAATAATAAATCCCATTACTCTTGTTTACAAGTTTAGTAATCTTCTAATGTGTTAACGATGCACCATCTGTCCTCACATATTTTTCTAATGTTGTGTTAAAAGGGTTACTTATCAGAAAATGTGATCAAAGAGAAACGAAGGACTAATAATTTTATTAGTACAAAAAAAGTTAGAAATTAAAAAAAAAATCAAGTGGGGCAAAATCATGAAGCTATAGATAAACTTGGAGGCCAAACCGGGAAGAACAGCTTGATCCAAATACCTACATGTCTGTATCTCACTCTTTGTGGGCCGACTTCTCTTTCGTGTATTTGTACAATGTTGCTATCTTCTTTTTAGTATCTCCTAGTAAATTATAGAAATAGACCATACTAACCAAAAATGCAAGTAAAAAGATTTATAAATAACTCTATAGTTCGACTACGATTATTAATGTGGAAATTGAAAAATTATATGCCATTTATTATACATGATTGGGTTGTTGAATCAGGAAATCAGTGAATAAAATTCCCATTGTCTATGGATTCAGTACGTAATGTGGCAACATTGGTACTACAAGTCAACTATCAATAAACAATATGGCGGTTGTTTATTATTGTTTTGGTTTTTAACATATTTAAAGTTCATTATAAGTATAAACTCAAAAAATAGTGCAAAATTGTATAGTGCGTGGTTGCGGTATTACGTGGCGTCAAGGATGTGATATAAAATTCAACGCGTAAGTGTTTAAACTTGTTTAAATGGTGATTTCTTGCTTTGAAGGTTATCATACTTAGAAAGAGAAGTCGGCCCACAGAGAGCAAGATAGTAAATACAGACTGAGCATCAAGTAGGTATTGGAAGTGAGGCCTCCATGTTTATCTATAGCTTCATGGGCAAAATTCACTGAGCCGAAAAATCGAATTTCAATTTTAAAGGGTGATGAATTGATTTAATGATTCGATCCAGTTTATCTATAGCTTCATGGATCACAGTACTGTGCATTGATTTAACAAATGGATTTTTTTGGCTGGAAAAATCGATTTTTCGATTAATCGATCTCAGATGGCCATCCCTATTTAGATTAGAATATTGTGTGTATGGTATGTGTACCTACTTGCAAGTTGTTTGTACCAAGTTCGTACATTAATGAGGTAGCGCCGATGAAAATTGTGTGTTTTGAGAACATTAATGTTTTTTTATTTATATTTTATTTATCAAGTATTTTTTGAATGATATTGTTTTTCTCAAGGTGTGATGGGTAAGTCACTGAATTGAATGCAATATGTAGTTAACATTATTTCATTATTGTTCAAATTCTACGACAGTGGTTTATTCTTTTTTTTTACAGAAAATATGGGCAAGGACCGTCAAAGTTTAAACGATTTTCTGGAAGAGGCGGAGCTACAACAATATTCTGAATTGTTCAGGTAATTATGTTGTTGATAGCGTCTCCGTCTTGTGTATACAATAATTTTGCTGGCGTTTCGATAACTAGCATTTTACTGTTTTCAGATGCTTGTAGTTGTAGCTCACTTTTTGCGCTCTTTATGTGTAATGCGATTTAAGTTATTTTTTGTGAATGTCTGTGCGATTCTTTTGTTACCTTTTGAGACATGCATGAGAGATGATATCCTTAACTTACTGTAAGAACACACAAAAACATACAGGCCTCCCACATTGTCTGTACCTATGTGATTACAATATTTGATATTTATTCTGTGTGTAATGTAGTTTTCTCGATCACAACTTCACCATATTAGTTATAAATAAATATCTGTATAAATCAAGTTCTTTTTGCATCAAAATCATATTATTTTAAAACTAAACTTCCAAGTTTATTTCATCACAGATTCACCACGACTTGTATTCATTTCGTTAGTTTCATTTGTTACATGTCATTTAGCCTAATAGTACGGGAGGTAGCGTTAATTCTAACAAGCAATCGATAGCCAGTTGATATTCTCCACACTAATAGAGCTTTATTAATACATAACAGAGTTGACCGTCAACCGGTCTGGTAGCGGTCTAGTCGAAGGTGACACCATGGTAAAGTTGTCAAAAAAAATTACGCTCCGAGCAATTATTTGCCACGTGAAACTTTATATGTTGATTCCTGAGGTCATTTTCAACTGAGAAATAACCGTCAGATGTGGTGTAGAGTAGAGGTTATACGTCAGTCGCGTATATATTAGACCAGTGCCGATAGTCTTTGAGACAAAATAAATTTATAGTAGGATGAAACCTGTTGGAAAAGGATCAGAATATAACAAAATGAAAGGAAAAATAAATTACGGGTGATCTGAGGTCGGGAAGTGGGGAGGGTGGTGAGTTTTAAGGGTAAAAACGGTTTATCTCGATTTCCGGCAAAACTAGAAGTCCTATGGAAAAAAGTTAAATGACAAAGTTGTAGGTAATAAAGAGACCTACAACTTTTCATTTACACTTTTTTCACATAACCTCAAAATGTATGTGAAAAATTCAAATAATCAAGTTTTTGGTTTTTTATTTTTATCTTAAGCAAAACAAATTTGTTTTCCACGAAATTTGGTGAAAACTTAGCTTTTTATGTCCCAAAGACACTGTATTTTTTTTGATTTGAAATATTCTTTTTTTCAGCTTATTTTCACGAAATATCGAAAAACCACCCTAATTTTCAATCGAAAATTCTCACGTCAAAATACCAGCTTTTTAAAAAAAGTCAAAAAATTTTTTGTTCTTTGAAATCTCTTCTTTCTGATGATGTAAAAATATATATACATTGCTATGGTAAATGTTCTCAGAAGATGCAAAGAATAAAAACTTGAATTCGAAATTAATATTTTTGTATTTAGTCATTTCCTCGCTGAGGTGGGATGAGAAGTTACAAGTTGCACTATAACTTCATGGTTGCACTCCTCGAGTGCAAAGATTTTTCACCTTGTGCACTTTTGATACCCTCACTAAAGCTCAGGGTTCTATTTTGTGAATCGCTCGCTGCGCTCGTGATTCAAATTAAGAACCCTTTGCTTGCTCGGTCATCAAAACTGAGCACGCGAAGGGTTCTAAAAATTGAACCCAAATCTTTAGCGAGGGAATCAAAAGTGCGCAAGGTGAAAAATCTTTGCACTCGAGTGTAACTATGAAGCTATAGTGCAACACGTAACTTTTCATCCCACCTCAGCGAGGAAATGACTAAATACAATAATAACAAAATAGAACCCTGAGCTTTAGCGAAGGTATCAAAAGTACACAAGGTGAAAAATCTTTGCACTCGAGTGCAACCATGAAGTTATAGTGCAACTTGTAACTTCTCATCCCACCTCAGCGAGGAAATGACTAAATACAAAAATATTAATTTCGAATTCGAGTTTTTCTTCTTTGCATTTCCTGAGAACATTTACCATAGCAATGTGTATATATTTTTACATCATCAGAAAGAAGAGATTTCAAAGAACAAAAAGTTTTTTGACTTTTTTTAAAAAGCTGGTATTTTGATGTGAGAATTTTCGATTGAAAATTAGGGTGGTTTTTCGATATTTAGTCAAAATAAGCTGAAAAAAAGAGTATTTCAAATCAAAAAAAATACAGTGTCTTTGGGACATAAAAAGCTAAGTTTTCACCAAATTTCGTGGAAAACAAATTTGTTTTGCTTAAGATAAAAATAAATAACCAAAAACTTGATTATTTGAATTTTTCACATACATTTTGAGGTTATGTGAAAAAAGTGTAAATGAAAAGTTGTAGGTCTCTTTATTACCTACAACTTTGTCATTTAACTTTTTTCCATAGGACTTGTAGTTTTGCCGGAAATCGAGATAAACCGTTTTTACCCTTAAAACTCACCCCCCTCCCCACTTCCCGACCTCAGATCACCCGTAATTTATTTTTCCTTTCATTTTGTTATATTCTGATCCTTTTCCAACAGGTTTCATCCTACTATAAATTTATTTTGTCTCAAAGACTATCGGCACTGGTCTAATATATACGCGACTGACGTATAACCACTACTCTACACCACATCTGACGGTTATTTCTCAGTTGAAAATGACCTCAGGAATCACCATATAAAGTTTCACGTGTCAAATGATTGCTCGGAGCGTAATTTTTTTTGACAACTTTACCATGGTGTCACCTTCGACTGCTCCGCGGGTGCGGGTTCTGACGGTCAATTCTGGTATGTATCAATAAAGATCTATTATCGTGGAGAATATCAACTCGCTATCGCTTGCCAAAAAAAATTAACGCTACCTCCCGTACTATAACCTAAGTAGTTGGTGAGGCACCCTAAATTTAACAGTGTGGGGGAAAAGTCAGGCAAAATCATTGTCAATAAGTTCCTAGCAGTACCCAATTTCTATTTCAGCCTAACTCAATCTAGCTGACTCAACCAAAGCACTTAAAAAGTGTCAAAATAACATAACATAACAGTAACATAAAGAGTTTTTGCTAAAAACAGTAACATAATATTATATTCCTGAGATAAGTGCTTTGAAACATATTTGTAGAACAAGATGAATAAATCATATATAATTAGTATTGTCTACCTACCTATTAAATCTGAGAGTTCTTGCAGAAGTACATAATGTACTTAAATATATTCTATGCTAGTCCTACCATGAGTTAATTCTAACTACATTGTACTCCACCTAACCCTGAATACATCCTATCCTAACTATGATTTACAAATGAGCCTAAATTTGCAAAAGTTTCATGTCTATAAATGAGATTTCTTTTTTTAGTACCTATTGAAGTTTAGCAAAAATGAGACTTTAGTTTTTACTTGTACTGAAAGGCAATCTCTGGGCTTGCAATCCCACTATAATTACCAACTGTACAACAACTTTATATCTTAGTTTTTCATAAAGAATGTTTCTCTTTTGGTATTACCCAACATACATTAAAGAGTTTAAATTACTGTTAAGTTACTGTTTTTAACAAAAAATCGTTATGTTACTTTGACACTTTTTGGGTGCTTTGGTTGAGTCAGCTAGATTGAGATAGGCTGAAATAGCAATCAGGTACTACTAGGAACTTGTTGACAATGAGTTTGCCTGAGTTTTCTCCCACACTGTTAAATTTAGGGTGCCTCACCAACTACTTAGTATTCTTTTACTTTGAGTACCTACTTACCCTGCGGTACTCACCATAACTCAAAATGCCATACCTTATCACTGGCCGACCTCCGTCTCCTCTCCCTACCCTACCAAGATAATAGAAATCATTTACAAGATCACAGTTCCCATTTTGATTTTAAATCAAGCTATTTAAATAGGTAGCTTGACTAACTTCTGTTCATTTAAACAGATCTATAGTGATTGATTTATAATTATGATTTTTAGTAGTTTCTTTGCATCTTTGCAGGCCTCTTCTTGTCTTTATATAAGACTAGCAACCCGGGACCCGTCTTCGCCCGGGTGTAAATTCCAGTTTTCCAATAAAATATATAGCCTATGACACTCACGAATGATGTGGCTTTCTATTGGTGAAAGAATTTTTGAAATCGGTTCAGTAAATCCCGAGATTACCCCTTACAATTTAACAAATATACAAACACACAAACTTTACATCTTTATAATATTAGTATAGATGATTTTTTATATTGAACTATACAAGTACCTTAGCAATGTTGACATGGATTTTTTAAGTAAAGATAAATATCTCAACCAAGATCTCTACCAAACCATCTGAAAAACATGCTATGTGTTACGATAAGAATCAAATTAGAGATGATACATCAAAATACATACATACAATAATGCACTTCCTCATAGGGGTCAACAGAACTACAACAGCACTAGCTTGGCAATGATTGTTTTTTAACTTTAGGAGGGTCTAATTTATATAGGTACAGATAGTCAATTTCCCAAAAATGATTTATTCCCAATGACGCTTTCCTTACTCAAGTATATTAATTATTTTGTCTTTTTTTGCGCATTTCTCTCATTTAACTTGCTGCATTAAAAAGATCGCTGTGAATTTCATTAAAGCGTTTCGCATTGGGTATTGACCATGCAAATAATTATAATCATAACTTAGTGATCTTTGAAAATTTAAATATTAAGTACCTATTGATACCAAAACTGTCGTGTCAGTGGTATATATATAATTTATCCTAACACATGTTATCAAATAGTTTATTTCAGCAACAATCATGTACACAACATGCAAGTTTAAAATATCTAATGTTAGGCATTAGATGTTTTTAACTTGCTGACTGTATTCATAACAATTTGCTTTTATTTTTTCTTATATAAAAGGGCTTTTTATGTTGCCCATTATGTTACCTATGAACAATCAAATTGCCATATTGATACAATTTGTACAGAAAAAAATATTCGATGAACCTCAGAGTGCCTATCTTAGTGTTGTTCTCGGTATTATATTCGAGGCTTTCACTTTGGGGTGGGGTATGCGATCCACTTATTACTCGCCTACTCGGGTGCGACTGCGATTGGACCTTCCAAACCCAAAAAGATAGCCTTATCTACCATAAGCATGTGTACCGTACCGATTAATAGGTAATGTCGTGTTGTTGGGTCTACCCTGTTGGTATAAAACACCTGAAGGAGTACCCATATAATAGTAATTAATCCAGATTTATTTAATCTGAACCCTAATTACGGCGTTTTATAACATGATCTTACAAAATTATCAGGGCTTTCATTCAGAATGAAAGCCCTGACATATGTGTGTGATCAGGAAGGAGCCAACGCTTGAGTGCCATCACTGTGATGCCAGTGAGGTCTTAGGGCTGCACATACTGGCCGAATGCCCGGTGTGGGAGGTGCTGAGACGGGTCCTCCTCAGCCCGTCTGAGATTAGTAAAATAAGGACCTAAGCTAAACGTCAATACAATATTTTTTTGGCATCTAAGTGCCACAAATCATTTCATTTTCGCCACTTCTGAGTAGAACCACGCATTTGTAAGCTTCAATGCAAAATGAGAGATTTCTGCTTCATGGAAGATTCAATAGTTAAGACTGCTTGTATGGTCAGAAAGTATAAAATGCATACATGTATATCGCATTGCTTGTAAGCCTGTAAACTAGTTGTAAGTATTGATAAATAAATAAACCTGTGTCTATTTGTCTGTTTTGCTGCTGCTAACGCTGTCGAAATGGCTGGGCGTTGAATAAAAATATAAGTGGGTAATACATTTTATTGGCAGTATTATAAACTCAGTTTAGTCCAATAGGTATTTTTTATTGTTACAGAGATGTATTGAAAATTACAAAAATATCGCAACTTAAATTTGTTTTGAGTGAGGACTTGGATCAAATAGGCTTATCTAAACCTGAACAGAGGCGTTACAAGAAAATATTCTCGAAGTATTTTCCAAATCCTTACATTGATAAGCTCAAGAAGTTATTAAGTTCACACAAGAAACAAGAACCCGTGAGTCTCTTTATTACTTTGACTCTCTATTCTTATCGACTCAGCATTTGTGTCCCAAAAGAATCCCAGGCCACGGAGCCCAGGGTCTGCATTTTTCCTCCTAATATTACAGTATTTGGGTGACATTTTCAGCAGCTGTGGTTATGTCCTTTTTTTATTATGTAAAACAAGTTATGATTTTTATTTTCAGTATTCACAGGGACACTCATCCATACAAATGGAAATGCAACCAATTAACGATACCAACGTAAAACTCCCTAAAAAGCATATAATATCTATCGAAGACATAACTATAACCAAAGAACTTGGGAAGGGACAATTTGGTGTGGTACAGCAAGGTACATGGAGTACAGGGAACCAAAGAGTAAGTATATTATTATTATTAGGTAATTTAATAGTGTACCTATTAGTGACTAAAAAAACAGCACGCTGAGTTTTAGCCGTAATCATCTCTCACAGGGCTGCATTTAGAACAGGTGCGCGATAACTTTTAATTTTTGGACGTTTTGTAAATGCATATTTATTGATCTTTATAGATTTATAGAATAAAATTATTTAGACTTAGAAAAAAAAACTTAGACTAAAAATAACTTACGTTATTCAGATGTTGCAGACAAATCCATTAATCAGTTTGCATTACAATAAAATTACATGCGCAACGCAATGGATACAGCAGATTTATTCCTGCTTTTGTAAAGTTGAGTGATATTTGCATGTAGGTACGTGCCTCGCATGACGCAAAGCGTGTTTATCGGTTGCAACAGAACTGATTTGACTTGCAGGTAACAGATCCTGTTGACAACATAGTGGTTTTATCACAACAAATGCCACAGGGGACCACACATGTTATTAGTGATTTAAGCTGATATTTTCATTTAATAAAGATAATGTCCACATGCATTGGGGTAGGAAGGCACAATATTTATTTCAATTGCGACAATCTTGGCATTTGTTGGGCTTTTCTTTATAATGTCCTCGATCTTGATAACATACGTATGTTTCTTGTTCGTGCGAAATCCGGAGTGATGTTAGATTTATACCTAAAACCGCATGCCGTCTCGGGTCTTCGACAGACCTTGGTATAAGGTTGCCCAAAAGACATTTCCCTCGCATAGATCGATTTTTACCTGGTTCCCCTTTCACATAATTAGCCCTCATATAATTATCTGTTTCGTCAATCTTCTTTCGTCTTCTACTTGTGCACATGAAGTATAAATTACAATATGTACATAAAAGTTAATTACAAGACTTTTAAATCAATAGTGATTCTTGGTACGAGTATTATCACTACATAGTATAAAACAAAGTCGCCTTTTCTGTCCCTATATCCCTATGTGCGCTTAAATCTTTAAAACTACGCAACGTATTTTGATGCGGTTTTTTCCAATAGATAGAGTGATTCAAGAGGAAGGTTTATATGTATAATACATGCATCATATACCAAGGCTAATTTAGTATCAGCATTACACCCGTGCGAAGCCGGGGCGGGTCGCTAGTGTAATATAATACAGAATTGATACCTAGCGGTATCAATTTTTATAAATAAATGAGTTTATAAGTACCTAGGGATATTAAAGGGAATATTCCCTTATTTATTTATTTATTTTATTTTTATTTTATTACTTTAGAAAACTTACAGCTAGATACAAATTTATACAAAAACAACAACATTATGTTAGGTGTTTTTAAAGGCCCCAACGCATTCATTAAAATGCCTCTGAAGCTGGTCGGTTAATCAGATGCCTTATTTCAGGTAATCGCATTGGAGTAGATCTTTACAAGACCTCGACTATAATGACCCCTTAACTAGAAAGCTTTATTGGTCGTTGTTAGAAACTTATACTGAATTATTGGTTGTTTGTTATTTTGTGTTACAGCTGCCAGTGGCTATAAAATGCTTGGGCCAGGAACGCATGACTTCCAACTCAGCGGAGTTTTTAAAGGAAGCAGCTGTGATGCATAGCATTGAAAATCCAAATATCGTGCGTCTGTATGGTGTAGTGCTACATTCAGATTCTTTGATGCTGGTAAGTTTTATTTTTATTTTATAGTCTGCTACTTATTGCCCGCGGCTTCGTACGCGTTACGACTATATTTGTTATTGTATTATGTTTTCAATCTAGGTTACGGAGCTGGCTCCGCTCCGTTCCCTCCTAGAATGCCTCCGTGAAGTATCGTTGCGATCTTACTTCAGCGTGCCTACCCTTTGCTCATTCGCAGAACAAATATGTGAAGGCATGAGTTACTTAGAAAACAAAAGACTGATCCATAGGTATGTTGCTTCTCAAACTTTAAATATCCCAAAATGAACATAAATTTTTACTTAAAAAGGGCGTTTCTAAATATTCAAATTAATTTAAAACATTATTAACTTGAAGCATTCATTTCAGAGATTTGGCGGCAAGGAATATTTTGGTTTTTACCAAGCATAAAGTAAAAATTTCCGATTTTGGTTTGTCGCGAGCGCTGGGCGTGGGAAAAGATTATTACCAAACCAATTACAATGTGAATTTGAAATTACCTGTTGCATGGTAAGTTGACAAATAAAATAAAGAAGTAATTTTACCAATTCGTCAATTTGAGCATAATCATTTGCAATCAAGTAATAAAACCGAGGTTGTTATTAAATCACGTAGAAGGCACTCATTGCCTACTTTTTCCTTCTACAGCAATCTTTTTATCGAGCTACTGCTGTGACCCCCAACACCTGCGCCAGAGTCTCGTCCGTGCATCACCCACAGGTGGAATCGGTACACTTACCGACCGGTAGTTGCTATTGACCAAATCAATAGCAACTACGAAACGAAAGTCTCGAAGATCTTAATCGGGCCTCCATACACAATTTAATGAACCTGTGTTATGATGTATGATGTAACCTTTCGTCGAATAAAGCAAATAAACGATCAATACCTATAATTTAACATTTGAAATTTATTCTTACTCGAACAATGCATCTCGAAAACTATGTAAATTTATTTCCAGGTGTGCACCGGAGTGCATCCTATATTTGCGTTTTACGTCAGCTAGTGACGTGTGGGCTTTCGGCGTGACCCTTTGGGAAATGTTCACGTACGGATTCCAACCTTGGGCAGGCTTCTCCGGACATCAAATACTAGATAACATTGATTATCCCAATTCCCAGGTTAGTCTAATGTTAGTTTAAAATTAAAACATAAAAATTACTACGATATTGTAGTCTAAATTCTGAAAAACAAATTCTACTTTTGATGTTGACTGTACTATCAGTCAGGCAGAGTGCTTCTTGCCATCTATCACGTAGTCACATGCTGATTATAATTTTAGTTACACAGAGAACAAAGGATTTAACTTAGCTTATAACTATACATTCTACTACTAATAATAAAATGTCAGTAAGTGAAGTTAATCCACCGTTTTTAGATCATTTTGCAATCGTTATATGTGTATGCTTTCAGAGGTTGGATCGTCCGCAGTGTTGCCCTAAGCCATATTATGCAACGATGTTACAATGTTGGACACATATGCCTAACCATCGGCCCAAATTCAGAGAGCTTGAAGTTATTTTACGGAGTATTCGTCCGAACTTGGTACGTAGCTTCACCCTTGAGAATGTATACTTTTTAACATACGGTAAGTGCGAACAAATGGGATAGTAGAAGCCAAAATGAGGCAATATTGACTGGTTACAAGTGCCTTACGATTGCGGGGCTCAACCCCAGTCCATATCACATTCGGTCTCTTGTCCACTGTCCATAGCAGGCTGCTTCGCGTGGCGTATTTTTACTATTAATTTTTATCACATTTAAACTTTCATGATTTTTTTTCAATGTTAGGTCAAGACCAAGTCGGATTTTCAAGTTCCAGAAGGTGGGCGACCTAGCAATTACCTTCAATACAATGCTGGAGATATCATTACTGTGTTGGGACAAGAGTAAGTTTTTTAAATACCTCTTTAACTCCTTGAAAGAACACTTCTTAAATAATAATATTAGTATTTGTTTAATTAAGTTCTCTCCCACTTCTTACACAAGATTTTGTCATCGGACCGTAAACATGATAATAATAAGCTCATGAAGAAAACAAAACCGCTTAAACATCGTGAATAACACCTATAAGGCTGTTACTAGGTATATCATAAAATAACTCTGAGCGCTGTATGTACCGTCATTTCTGAGCGGTAGAGGTGAGTACAGGGTGTAGGGAAAGGGTTGCGACCCTTGGGTTTCGACCCCTGCGCTGACAATATGTACGGCGTTCATAGATAAAGTATCTGTATATATATACAAAATGAGAAACTAGAAAGCTTGTTTTAAAAGTCTTTTGAAAATTAATAACTTATTGCATTTGTACTGCTTTGTAGGCAAAATTTATGGTATGGCGTTACGTCAAGCGGCACTTGCGGTGTCTTCGATCCGGGTGATGCGACGCCGTATGAGCCCCCAGATGTAAGTGCGATAAATGAGTATTTTTTTTAAATGTCTATAACTCTCTTTGTCGTGTGATTATGTAGTTAACCATGCTATTTTCATAGTGTCGTGTTTCAGTGCTATAGTATATTTCGTCCAGGTACAGAAAGTTGAATTCCTAAAATGTTGAAATCCCAAAATGATTACTTTCCCAAATGTATCGACTATTCTATGGACATCATTATAACAGAATATTATCTTGATCCAAACAACAATTTTATATTGGCTGTTTTTATATCGTATTTCGTTTACTACTGTAAAATACCGATGTAATATAGGTACGTTTTGTGCCGCTGGCTTCCACAAAAATGCTATCACATACTTGTTTTTATATTACCCTAGGAAACAAGTATGGATTTCGTGCATAAGCATACTTACCCACTTTTTCAACACAATAATCCACTTTTTGAACAAGTGGGTACCTGTAATTCTACATACCCACATGAATATAGGTGTTGTCAAATGTATTATTTTAATTATGACGATATATTCTAGCATTGAACCTAAATTGGTACCCTCACCTATTTTTTATTTTTCTCATGTCATTTAAGTTGCTACTTGGGGAATCGCTATCGAAGCTGAATGTTGTTATCAAAACTACCTAGACAGTAATTATATTATACGTAAATCTGTCAAGTTAATGGCAAAGAACTGAATTTATGTGCTGAAGCATTTCCAATGGTCAGCATATAACTTTACCTGACAGCAACATGACGCTTCTACTGCCATTTTTCATCAGAAATGCCTTACATCTGTGCCGTCGCTATCCCCGAATTCTACAAGACACTCCGCGCGTTCATTTCGCTCTACGCTACTACGATGTGACGTCAAACGACACACATATACCAGCAAGAGGACGTTACAACGCAGTATGATATCGTCTCCGCAAGGCGATGTGAAGCACACCGGCCATGTTGGAGTTGACGGCGCTTACTTCGGTGACATATCCTTCTTGGACCCGGCTGGATGTGTAAGTATTTAAAATGACAACATATTCAAAATCTAACGAAATAAAATGCCAGCACAAATGAGTACCGAATGGAAAACAAGCCCAGCACCCTTAATTCTCAGCACATACATAATCCTCTTTCAAAGAGATCTGTATAACTATAAAAGAACTGAATGTTGGTTGACATGATACCGTCTTACCGGTTTTACGCATACTGACCTAGTGATAATTCTGTAATATAGAAGTTCCATGTCGAGCCTCACTCAGACGAGGGAATTTAATTTGAGTATGTTCGAGGAGCTCGTTTTTCGCACTATCAGCTCACTATTGTCTTTGCAAACGGCAATTGAGATGCTAAAATCGACCTCCCTAAAAATACCCGAAGTGAGCATTCTCGCCCAAGTGGCATTCGACATCGAATTTGTATATTAGAGATTAACACTACAGATGGACCGAACCGTGCCGCAAAGTTCAAAAATGGAATGACAAAATGGAAGTTGATCTGAAATCAGACGCTGTATTTGCAACGCTGACTTGGAAAAGTAAATTTGAAATTTTATAGTAGGTATGGTATAGCTTTGATACTACGTATATTATGCGATTCTTAATCATCTCGTGCTTTGCATGTCTATATATGTGACCTGCTTATCCTTTCTTTTTACGTTAGATGTATGTAAATTAATCAATGTCAAATGAATTTTTATTGTAAATTTATTAATACAATTTCAACATTCAAATGAATATAACCTACGTTAATTGGTTAGTGATTTTTAACAACTTGTTTGGTATGAGTTCAAATGCTTTACGGGTTTTTATTGTATGTCTCGTAACCATTATTATCGAAAAAAGCTTGCTTTTTTACGTTGTTTTGATATCTATTTTGGATACGACAATACTCGCCGCACTGCTCTTAGTGTGACTTGAGGTCTTTTTAACTCACATTTTAACGTAGAAAACGTCTTTTTATGTTTATTTTTTATGCACGCGCTCAATAGGAACATGAGTACTTGAGCGCGTGCGTTTATGCCTTTTGTAAACCCACTTTCCGCATATTTTGAAGTTATTCCTATTTCATCTAAATTTGCACTGCTCTTATACAAGTAACAACGTTTCGCCTCGTTTCTTGTGAATGTTTTTTAAACCACTTTAAACGCGTGTTAAAACCATAGTCATCATCTACATCATCTAAGCACCAATCTCGGTTGCATCCAAAGCTTACACTTTGAAGTCTTGGGCTCACTGTTCTTTTCTTTCTCCTCCTGTTATTTGGTTTATTTCTTCTATTACGGGCACGACTGCCGTCTGATTACCAATCTAGAGAGGAAAACTACGCTAGAACCTCGTCTGTCAATCAGCTGGTGTACTGACTTGCCGGTGACTTGGACCTGAATACCTTGGTGAGGTTATTCTATACTGTATGAACATCCCATCTATAAGCTCTAGAAGCTCTAAAGCTGAATAATTTGTTTGGCGCTAATATCGGGATTTAATGGTTCGAATTAAAAAATCCTTTTGGTGTTACCTTAGGAATATAAGGATGGGTATTACTAAGAGGAGTACCATTTACCCCGTTTACTACTGATGGTATAATACTCGTATGTACGGTGAATTAGATAAGAAAAATTACATTAACATTTCTCTATGTTTATTTTTTTATACATAGTTAATTTATCTATGTAGGTACTTATAATAAATCTGTAGAAGTTAAAATTCTGTATAGGCATAGAGGTTACAGGTGCGTCCGCCTATTATGCCGTCACCCCATCCCCTCCTTTCCGGGGTTCGGTAGGGACATCCTGCTTCCTACTCCTGAGGGGGCTATCTTAAAACCGTAGATGGCCCAGGGTTAACTGGGGAGCGCGGGATATGCTCTAAGCAATCTTACAACAGAAGACTTGAGATAGCATGCGGGTTTTTATGAGGTCCGAGTCAGACTTAACCACTCCTGATGCCTGACGGGGGTGGTATCCGAAGGAACTTCCGCACGAAAAAATGGAATTTGAAACGGAATTCGAAATCCACGCGGGCAACAGCTAGTACATAATAAATGGGTGTAGTTATAGGGGTTTTGGGGTTCAAATCCTCCTATCATCTACAAATCAACATTCTGGCTATTTTCTGACGTACAATAATGTTACATACTTACACTTTTTTTTTCTTCCCCCCTGCCCTCCTTCGAACTTGAAAGCTAGCTACGCCCGTGTAGTTGTTCTTTAAGTGTAATACACTTACATTTAATTTAATTACTTTCACTTGCAGCCACCACGACAGATCGTGACTCCCTATAAACCTTCAGAGGATTTGGAACAAGTTCCGCTAATCAACCCGAACTCACCGTCACATCTTTCAAGCTCATCGGGTACTACGCCGTACCCAATGCTCACTTCCATTAAGTCAGAGAAGATTAACTGCGATGACCTAACTGGTAAGTGTACTGTACAGCTTATAATACAGGTTTCTATAAATATACAGTTGCTAGATGGCAAATATCAGCGACCCCAGCCAGGGGTGACTTCTTATTTACAGAGCAATTAGTGTTCTTTATTGGTCCTATCATGTTCTTGGGTCAACGAATAAGAATTTAAGAGTAGTATGCCTTTGTACTTGTGCTTTATTACAATTTAATTCCTCTTTATGATTTTTAAATAGGTTTTCGAAAACCGAACCAGAGATCCTTCTCAGAATCTAGCAGTACAAGCCGAGGAGCCGTTCAAAAGGTTCGTATTTAAAGTTTAGTAAAAATATCGTGTTTCCTTCCTCCTACATTCCCGGGTCCTTTAAGCGGGGCGTGAAAAAGCATTTTAGGTATGAGGCCATCAAGTGGAGGCCCACCATTATGGCACTTTCGATTTAAGTAATGGGGACCCCCTTCCTGAGACTTTACCTTTAGCTTACCATCAGGCGAGGTGAAGTCATATTGACGTGATCGATATAAAAAAATATCATCCTACTATCCTACTTCTAATTCCTACTTCCTAATATACTACGTCCTACTATACTACGTCATACTATCCTACTATACTACTTACTATCCTACTATACTACTTACTACTATCCTACTTCTTACTACTTCTTACTATACTACTTCCTACTATTCTACTGCCTACTATACTAGGTACTTCCTACTATCTTACTTCCTCCTATCCTACTTCCTACTCATCCTACTCCTAATTTTTATATGTAATGCTGTGAAGATGTTTGGATGTTACTCAATCAAGCTTCAACGGTTGAATAGATCTGGCTGAAATTCGGTACGTTATATCTCTGGAATAGGTTATGGAATAGGTTCCTATGGGTAGCGGGCGCGGGATCAGAATTTCATAGTCTTCCATTCCACCTAAAAGTAAATCAAATGTTTCAGGTGAAGTACGCGACTCTGGATAGGGCTTGTAACGATGACCCTGGTGAGGGGTGTTCTGCAATGGACGATCTTCACGAGTATCACGAAATATCTGACGACGCTGTAAGCATCTATACTATTATAAAATTGTAGAGTGTCTATCTGTACCTACATTGGATAACAAAAAATACTTGGGTTATGTTATATGAACGATTCGGAACATTGGAACATAATAATATTTTTTTTGGAATGCTCGTCTGTTTGTCTATTTGTGCGTGATGGACGCAAAAATCACTAAACGGATTTTGATGCGGTTTTTTGTTTGAAAGGAACAGGTGACAAACATGAAATTTTCACACTATTATCTACAAGTCCTACTTCTGTTAGTTTTTCATTGCGTTGTTTTGTTATCTTAACCCCCTCGGTCGTAGTATGTTATTGATTTTTATTTCTGGTTTCCATTACAGAACGAAAGCAACCCAGCGAAGTCAGCCATAAATAAAGATCTCAATATAGACGTGAGTAACTATCCTCATTTATACAAACCAAATACCAACGTACATTAACGTGGTAGGGTGAGACGTTTTATGAAATGTCATTGATTTCATACGGGCTTCTCTTACTACATCTATACTAATATTATAAAGAGGAAAGATTTGTTTTTTTTTTGTTTTTTTGTTTGTTTGTAACGAATAGGCTCCGAAACTGCTAGACCGATTTCAATAATTCTTTCACCAATAGAAAGCTACATTATCTGTGAGTAACATAGGCTATAATTTATCTCCAAAAAATTTAGGGATCCTTACTAAAACTTCAATAATGTAACCCAATTCGAAATCCACGCGGGCGGAGCCGCGGGCAACAGCTAGTTATAAATAATAATAATAGTGTATTTATACCTTACCAGAAAAAACTTAGACTTTTTAGCTAAATAAGCTTGAGCTTAGGATAAAATTTATCAATGAAAAAATGTATTTCATACTTACAACACAATTTAACCAAACGATAATGTGTATATTATTCGTATATTATAGGTTCAAGAATGCGGGCAAACATGCTTAAATCCATTTTTTTACTAAACATGTACTTACTAAACATATGTGCTTTTGACTAGCTCTGAATAGTCATCAGTTACACCAGGATTTGATTACTTGATTAGGGATATATTCAATTTTGAGAGAAGCAATAAAAACAATAAACAATTTAGGTAAATTAATAAAAAAATCCCTATTGGCGGTGAACGCAAAAACTACTGAACGGATTTTGATCCACTTAGTTTTTTTTTTTCATTTGAAAGGTCTTAGTCAGACTTAAAATTTAAGGTATGCCTAAAATCACAATCGGTTGAGCAGAACCGGAGATATAGTCACGCGAAACGGTGATATAGTCACCCGACTTCCACGTGGGCGGAGCCATAGGCATAGCCTATCACGATATTATTTTATGTCACTATCGACACCGCGCTGGTTCATTCCGTAGCTACGCGCTCTTATAGACCTCGAACTACCTACCAATGGTAAGGCTGCCCATTCTGCACTCAATTGAACACGGTTTACATTTAATATTATATTTCAGCAGGGTACCGCCGACTTCAGCGAAAGTTTGATCGATGAAATGGAGTCGTTGTTCCGTAATCTCGATGCACCTGGGCGACGCGATGAGCCTGTATGTATTTTGGTTTATTGAGTTTTTTTATTTATAAGTTTTCTTTTATTAAGTTTTTATGTTTGGTACAATCAAATGTTACCTACTTATGGCTGTAAAATAAGAAAGTTTGTCTGTTTTTTTTATCAAATACAATTTTAATTTATATTTATGAATATTGGATATGTTTATATGATTTGCCAATAAAAATGTCGCAATAGGTACTTATTTTGATTTGAAATAAAATTAATGGACTTAACCCAACAAAAAGCAAGTCGTTATGGTATTGGGTGAACTTATTTTGCATAAATTATAAAATTCAACAATCAAACATAGTTCGATTACTTCGAGATAACTTCATACATTAAAACATGAGACAACGGCCATATTAGTATTTCCCTGGCATGACTATGCTTGCTTGAAATCAACCGCAACGTTGGGAATAGTGTAGATAAGTAACGCAAAAAATAGCTCCGTTAAAATTATCTTGGAAAATTGTATTTTCGTTAAAAAACATGAATGTAATCATCTTGCAGCCGTATCTCAAGGCAATTAGTTCTGTTAAGTATCGTAACCATTACTTTATAAGGTTGTTCCATAATCTCGATGCTACTGAGCGACGTGATTAGGATATGAAAATATGTGTTTTTTTCTTTTTGGTAGACGATTATTGAAGGTTTATAAAATATATTTGTAAGTATGTAAAATTTCTCCAAATCCTTTAAAAATGTATTTTTTTATCAAAATGGTTCGAAATTATTTTTTTTACAACAAAAATAGTTTTGCTAATGTCGGCTAACTGATTTCGAACGCGCTCGCCGGTTAATGCACTTCGCGTTTATTTTTATTTATTCTAATAATTCATAGTACCCGGTTGACTTGTATTTTTTTGACGTCTTGTGGAGTTCAGAGTTATGCTATACAATCAATCAATCAACAAATCAATGCCAACAATGCAATTAAAGATTAATGAGATTAGATTATATAATTGATAGGTGTTTTCATTACACTATTTATTTTTATGTTATAGCGTGTTTTATCAGAAAATAAACGTATATAACTTTATAAATTTGAAGTTACTTTTTAGTTACTTGTCGCATGCAAATCAAAAATGGTACAAACACAGAAAAGAGAAGTAAGTAGAAATGGTAAGGGGGCGTGGCAGGCGTGCCACTGGTACGCGTAGCTATGCGTATAATAGTAAAAAATTAAAATTTTGACGCTTAGTCATGTCTAACATGACGTTTTAGATGGTAGTCTTGCGGCAGTTTCTTTTAATAATAAATTATAGCAAATATTGTGTATTGTGCAATATTACAATGTAAAAATGATAGTAGGAAAAGAAATATCAAGAACGGAGGTGTTTTATACCACCGGTGAGTACAGATATAGTAGATTTTCTAACAAATTTTATTGAATTCCGTTTAATTAAAATTCAATAATAATTTAAACCAATATCAACCTTTGCTGCTTAACAATAAGGCTTGTTTTGAATTGCACATGTAATTTTCAGAATTATGTAAAATTCTTCGCTATTCAATTAGTGAGGTAGTCAAATTGGATGACAGTTTTATCGATATAGATCTACCTACATTTTATGTTAAAGTTCTTAGACAAATTTACAAACATTTTTGAAATGGTTTTTTATAATAATAATAATAATATAGCTTGGTCCCTGTACCCGATGCCGGTGGGGTACTATTTTTTATATTTTTAAATGTATATTTTTTTATATATTTAAAAATGTAATTTATATGTCTATATTTAAAATAAAGTGAATAATAATATAATAATAACTACACCGCTATCAAAAAAAAAACGGATAGATGCGACTGGGACGGTCCATCGGATGCCAACAATATCCAGATCATATTATTTACTAGCTGTTGCCCGCGGCTCCGCCCGCGTGGACGTCGATTTTCGCGTTTTTTTACTATATCGCATGTTCTAATGAGCCGATTGTGATCAGTTGACTGTCAGCAGTTTGGTTGTAATTGGTTAAGTAGAACCGGAGATATGACTAAAAACGACCTAAAAACGAAGCGCGGGCGAAGCCGCGGGTATCAGCTTGTATAAAAAGTAGCCTATATGTTGCCCAGCACTATGAACTATAATCGTACCAAGTTTGATCAAAATCCCTCCAGTAGTTTTTGATTTTAGCGCGCACAAAGATTTGCGGACAAATAGACAAACAGACAAACGGACAAACCGACAAACAGACAAAAAGACAAACAGACAAAAATTTTAAAAATCATTGTTTTGGCATCTATTACCACGGAGCACAATAACCAGTGGAGAGAGTATGGGCATGTTTTTGTTCTAAATCAAAGTCACCAATTCGCGGCGGGGAGAGAATGCGTTTCGCCCTCTGTGATTGGGTGACGAATTGTCAAAAAAATGATAACTCAATAGCTAGGGATTCCAAACAAGTAATTAAAAAAGTATCGATATCGATAAAATTGTTGACTCATTCGTAATCTATAATATTATTTATAAGGATTTGTTTGCGATACAGAATTGTTTAAAACAGGAGAAAAAGCGGCAGCTTAGTGGTTAAGAAGTCCGCCTTACGATCGAGAGGCCCCGGGTTCGAATCCAGGTCATTATACTACCGACGTGAACCCACTCCTAACACAAGCCCTTGAGCTTAGCTGGAGGGTTTAGAGGGAATATTAGTAATAATTTCAGTTGCTAATATTCTTTATAAAATAAAAGAAAAGGTGGAAAATTAGGAAGACTTTATTTACAAAATATTTTTTTCTGGTACTTTTACGTGAAATGGCTCAACATACGACACTGCACTTTGTTGGTAAAAAATTGTCTCTATGTGTAGCTTTGATCCAAATTTCTTTCATCTCGATGTCATCATTAGGAAATCTGCAAAATTTAATACAAAATACACGTTTTTCCAATATAATGAAACCCCTTTTTTTATCGTGCGGAAATCCCCATGGATACCACCCCCTTCGGCCATCGGGGGTGGTTATGTCGGGATCGAACAGACTAAAACCGCACGCCGTCTCGGGCCTTAGTTACCGGGGTGTAAGGTTACCCAATGGGCATATCCCTCGCACCCAGCTGACCCCGGGGCCATCTACGGTTTTAAGACCCCCCGACGAAGGTGGGGTGTAGGGTGACAGGCGGCCGTCCTGTCACCCAACCGTCGGCGCGCAGACAATCAGCTCACCTCTCGCTCGCTCCCCACTGTGCCATCTGCTAGTCAGAGGGACACGTGGAGAGCCTCGGAGCAGCCCTCTAGAGGGCCACTCCCACCCCGGCCGGATTGGCTGCAGGCAGTAGACTCTCCTGTAGCGAGTGGGAGGCACTGCTCGCCTCCGTTTCCCAGGTGCAACACGTGGAGGTTCCGGCCCGCACCCAATATAATGAACCCCTAACCTTTAAACTGTCGCGTTCCATGAAATTCAATAGGTAATGATAACAGGAAAGATTAGAATTGCTTCGTCATTTAGTGGCAGGACGTCGCCTGGAGGGTGCGGGCCGGACCCTCCACGTGGTGCACCCGGGCAACGGAGGCGAGCAAATCTATTTTTTTTTTAAGTCAGTTATTATTTTTTAGTCATTTTGCCACAAACAAGTATAGTGTACAGCATCTAACTTGGCACGGTTTTGTAGTAGTGGGGCCCACACTACTCCAAAGTCAGGCCACGTTAGATGCCGCGCACTATACATTTTTTACTGTTATGTACAAGTTTTTACCAGTATTCCTACACTTTTGCGAGGAAGACCTGCATAATTAAGTCTTAAAATAAAGCAATAATGATACAAAAAAAAAATAAGGAAACTATAGGAAGAACATTGAATAAATAAACCTATTTTAAATTCTATCGATATAAAATGTCGCGATGCTGCGAACCGAACTATCGAGAAAAAAAGGGACAACTGCTATATGCAATTCAATGTGCTAGAAAGAGAGCAAATATTTGATTTTATTTTTCGTTGTTGAAATTGTTGTTTTATTAAATGGAGTAAAAAACACTTACCTGTGAAATGTTATCCCATCTTTCATGTAACTTGACGTTGTAGTAGACTTTCCACACCATTTAATTACACAACTAGGCATTGCTTTTATTTTTATTTCCTTTTAAAACGGGAGCGCGTGACGTTCGTACGTCAACCTACAATTTCTGCGACTGATCAAAATTTCGCAGCATACGCTTCATTTAGCGTATGTTTAGCGACTGCGGCAGCCCCGCACGCTCTCTCCACTGGTTATTGTGCTCCGTGTCTATTACATTCATAAAGTCCCCTAATAATTTTTTTTTCTCATATATCTTCCATGTACAGACACCGATCAGTTACAGATTTATTATATGTACTATAGATAGATATAGATGTTCTGTATATTTCTCAGAAGTCGATTTCTTTATATCAAAAAATCTACTAACTGAATTAAGATAAACCTATCGAGGCTGGGCTCATTTGTTTTGTTTATATAATACAAACTCTCCGATGATAACATCGGTTGAATGAGGTTGAATGGTACTCAGGATCTGATCATGGGGTGGAAAGGTACCCATAGGAACTCCTTTGTTATATTTATGTTTAGTCCACCTGATTGACTGCACACCGCCTGATAGTAAGCTGGGGTGGGTCCCAAAAGAAGCCCTCCACCAAGCGTTTCCAGTTTTCAGTTAAGCGTGAACCAAGCTACGACAAAGGAAGAAATCACCGAACCGCCTGGTTCGCGGTGGTATGGACTGCACCGTATGTGGATGGTACCTAAGTCCTGCGCGTGTTGTTCACGACAGGGAGTGAGAGGGTCGAATCAGTTTAAATAGCTCATTGGAACACTTACCATGGTACAGATGATAAAACGCTACCGATCCTTAAAGATACAATACTATATTGTTTCAGCTACCAAATTCAGAGGATTATTTAGATAGTTGTCACTCAACGCTATCAAAAAAGAAGAGATACCTAATCCAGTGAAGATTTCGAAAATGAACCTACTGCGGATAAACAAGAAGATGACATTCTGTAACAATGTTTATTCGAAGAAATAAAAGAATAGTATATATTATGCAATAGCTTATTTTTTATTTATCCTTAGTATGGGTTCCCATGGGAAGCGGGAACAGAAACCGAATTCCACGCGGGCAAAGCCGCGGGCAATAGCTAGTAGATCATAAATTACACACGCCGATTGGTAATCCTCTAACATTTTAGACTCAAAATCTATCGATATTGACCAATTATGTCATTATTTTTTGTCACGCACTGGCTTAGTTGCGGTCAATATTTATAATGCTTCAAGGCAATGCCAACCTTATGTTATGGGTTTCAAATTTCAAATAACTTTCTTAAAATATACTGACATTTAGTATAGAGAGAGAGAGAGATTATCTGAAGTTTTTCTTAAGTCAAAGTTTGTTTGATTCAAAATACGAAACGCCCTAAATATTTTTTTTATCTATAGCAAAGAAATCTCTAACACGAACTAGGAAGGGGTATTTTCGTTTTGCAGTATGCATAATTTAGGCTAATTTGGTATGGAAGATATGCGACAAATCAAAACTATTGTTTACTAGTAGTGCAATGTATTATTAACTGGTTGTATGTGTGAGTTTGGCGACAGCGGTTTCCCTTATGAATAGGTAGTATCACACTTCCATTGTAGTAGGTATTCTTTATTCCGTGGGTACAAACGTTAGGATGATGATGACGTTAAGTCAAAATTTAGGTACCAAGTGCATAAAATCAAAATCATCTCGTTTAATGTGGGATGGTTTGTAAAAAATACTGTTTTATGTCCGACTTGAATAAATCTTCGCATGTTTTAAGGTACCTAAATGTATCATATTCTGATCAATTTGTTGTTAATATCTCAATATGTTATAATAATTTAGGGGTTCGTACAACCTGGCATAACTGGGAACATTTGTACCTACCTAAAACAAGAAGGTACAATAATTATTTTGTACAAAAATTTATTTACGTGCCTCAAATATCGAAATAAATTATTTCAGTTCTTTCTTTCCCATTTTCATAGCTCACCCTAAAAAAACTCTGAATTGGTAATTCCGTTCTGAACTTCTTATATTTAAGTAGAATAAGAAAAGAAAGTGCCTTGCATATAAAGGTCGTGTGCCAGACTGCTATACATATGCCAATAATCCAAACACAATATTGCTGTAAGTAACACAATATCTGGCAAGCTGAACATTGAAAAGATGCGCTACTGCAACTGTAAGACCTCATTTAAAGGAACTGAACCCACTGTTTATGTTGTAATGAAGTCTTAATTTTTGTGGTCTTATATTTTGTTGTCTACTCTTACCACTCACTATCTTCTGAAATTGTTAAATATATTACAGAAAAATAAACAAACTATCAAGCCTGATTACTAGTTAGCGTATAGGAAGAGCCAATCCAATCATACGTGGGTTTAATTGGCCTTTTCCAAAATACTTCCTAGGCTACTTTCAGACGTGAAAAAGTTAGACTAGTCACAAAATAAGATAAACAATAAAAGTATTCGTGGTTAGCTTAAAAGATGGCGAACGATTGATCAGATTGTTTGAGTGTTGAATATACAAATATTTTAAGACTTCTACTTACTAATTTTTTTCTTAATTTTGTAAAAAAAAAGTTTCAACTTATTAGAATATTTTAGATTTTTTGGAAGTACGTTCTAACGAAGAATAAATAACTTCTCTAATTTACTTCGAATTAATTTCGATGTGGATTCCAAGATAATTTATTTTATCATGGTACTGCCCGAGTGTCATTACTCGGTGTTTTGTGAAGGTTGTTCTCTACTGTTGTAAAAAATTAAAATATTGAGAAATTGGGTGAGATTGTGGTGGCGATTTACTTGATTTTAAGTAAAAAGATTAGGTTCATACAAAGTTGTTGCAATATGGATTGTGAAAATATTTCATCTTATATTTGATATTGATTTGATTAAGACTTGAAAGACTAAGGAGTTGAATATCCAGATTCAAGACGTTTTGGTTATAGGCGTCTTTATGAGGATAGTGCTAGATGATTCTAAAGAGAGTAAACAAGATGACATAAGAAAATTAAATGGCTATACACTAAATTCTCCTATCAAAATAATTATTTTTGCAGGAAATGCCCGACGACCAACGCTCTCTCTTCTAAATTATAAAATGCATATAATTGGCTTGTTACTTCATGCGATATATTGAATATTATTATATATTCAAACGGAGAAACGGTGAGAAAAGGTTTAGTAGAATGGTAGCTTTTAGGAGTAGTTTTTCATAGTAGTTTTTAAATTACACGTATTCTTTGACTACTTTATTGAGCTGTGTATAACATTTGTTTTTTATATATATATGTCGCAGGCAATTTGAATGATTTGTCCGTTTACAAACGGCTTCGGCATTTTATAAACGTGAAGCGTTATACAAATTGCCGAAGGCAGATTTTTAAATATCATCCTCATCAATCAACATTAATAATGCTACCATATAGTAAGTACATAATATGAATTTCACTTGCAGATAGATTTTTGCTGATGAGCCTTTGCAAATTTAAGAGCTTGCTGGTTTTCTTATCTTATATCTTTTTTATAATAAGGAAACGGAAGGTTGCAATCATGCTCGCAGCTTTCCTGATGGTAAACGCTTAAGCGCTTATAGCACCTGAGCTGTATAAGTGTAACTCACGCGTTGTTTATCATCAGATCTTGATCAATTTTATATGGGACTACCCTTTAGGGATCCTATTTATAACACAAAAAAAGTATTAATTATCGCTTGAAAGTAATAATCGATAGTTGATTAGAAGTTACCGAAATCAGTGCAAGGGAAAGAAAACTGAAGATGAATGATAATAATTATTATATTATTACCTAATACGGGTCATATATTATGCACATAGTGAATTGTTATGAACCCGTAGGCTGTATAGTTTCACTGTATATTGTCTTACAGATATTTTCAATGTACCTATATAAGTTTTCGGGAAGTTGCTTAAGAGGATATTCTCGGTAGAACGCGCAGGTTCGATACCTATTTGTATTTTAAATATGTTGCTGTCTCTATCGGCCCGCGTTATACTCCGTTCCAACTGTGCCGTCAGCAAGTCGGGATCTATGAGATCTAAAAATAGTTGCTACAATAGTAAAAAAGATATGGTTCTATTTTTATTTCAAGGTTTGTGGTATTATCATATTTTTTATGTTATTGCTTTGGAATGTATAAAACACTTGGACCATTTTAATATAAAACGTAAACTTTTGCATTGCGTATCATTTGAAAATTATATCATTTAACAGTAAACTAGCTCTAAATATTGGTGTGTTTATTTTGATTGCAAAATTTCTTTGAATTTAATTACTTAATGAATATGATGTATCTCTACATTGTATGCGTGCTACCGGTAATATTCTCTTAAGGTCATTTAGTTTTGGTTACCTACGACAAAGGCTACTAAACTGTAAAGTGCAACGTTTGAATTTTACTAATGATTTATCCACTTATATTATTTAGTGACTGCATTGGTATTATTATCTTAGGGCCAGTTCATGTTAAGGCAGGTTGAAGCGCATCGAAGTGATTATCTAAAACTTAATATAGCAATTTCACCCATATCTCAACCACGAAGGGCTCATTATATCATACATATAATGAGCCCTTCGTCCTATACATTATTGATAGTGATTAATAGGCGAGCAAGCGAATTGGTTCTTGTGAAGAATTTGACGCTTCGATGCGCTGCGACTCTGCGCTAGCTTGAATGGATAATTATTCGTTTGCTGCACATTGTTAAATTTGAGAGCTACATCAGAATAATATTATTATTCTTATGCTCACATTAATTTAGGTATAGTTCAGTTAGTAGTGTTATATTAAATTATTTTTGTATTTTATATTAATTTATATCTATCTGTTCATGTTTTCAGAGTACCTCGGCGAAGAATCCTGAGGCATCAACGCTAGATACAAGGTAATTTTTTTTTAATTTATTTCTTTTCATAACAATAAACTTGGTAGTTCACGAATATGCATTGATTTATAACGTTTTAGGCCAGCTCTGGCTAAGGTGAATGTAACTCGATTCCTTTTCATATGGATTGACTTAATTAATAAAGCTACAACTTGCGTAGTATAAAAAACTTACGTTATTACTACTTTTATGCGATCTGTTATTATGCAATTACAATTCACTATTATTGCTTCAACCTTTGAAAAAGAATTCAATTTTTCAAATGTTTAAATTTTCGTGATTAGCTGGATTGTCTTTCAGATGCAAATAAGATGTGTATTTGTGAGCTGCACGATTTATAAATCTAACAACATGGTGGAATCACTCGGTACACCCCCATTTTCACTCATAACTAGTACAAGAATATATTATTTAACATTTTTATAGTAAACATTGTAGCCTTTTAGGCGTAGCACCCTAGGTCGTTATTCAAATTAGATTTTTTGCTATTATGAAACACATAATAAATACTCACCAGGCGGGTGGCCAGCGTAGAACGGCTACTATGAATTTGGTTAAAAAAAACCAGCAACACTGCTTAACCCGCGAATCGAACCCAGAGCATTATGCTCGTACGCAAGTAGACTTATCATACGGGAACAATGCGGCGCGGCGATCAAATGAGATGCCATAATATTTACCTGTATAATAATTATGTTGCGTCTCGTATCATTGTTGTGCTTTTTTATATTGTTGTGTTGTGTCCGTTGAATAAAATTTATCCTTATTTAAGTATATTTTTTTATATGCAATTCCTATTTCGTATATTTAACGCCATGTAATGCGAGTAGTTTCGAGGTATTTAATAGAAATACAACAATGCAAGTACTTCAAACGAAATTGCATTCTACGAGTACTATGAAATCGCGTTAATAGAGTTGAGTCGATTGAGTCGATTGAGAGACGAGCCAAAAGGCTCATCATCAATGATGCGCTGGTCGAGGCTAGACTTCAAAGTCTGGAGCATTGGCGCAGAATTGCTAGCCTCACGATTTTTTATCGGTTGCGCTTCGGGGAATGTGGTCTGGGGTTGCTAACTGATTCCTCCAAGCCCTTTTTATCACCGAACGACCAGACGTACCTACGGCGATGTGCCATCGTTATATGGTGGACATTCCGCTCATACGCACGAATCGCTTCAGCAATACCTACGTTCATTATGCGTACAGGTTAGGAGTGGCTGCCTGAGTCTGTGTTTCCGGAAAGCTAATTCCGGACCTGGGAGTCTTTAAGTGTAGAGTGAGTAGGTTGCTTCTAGGCAAGCGTGCTCCATCGTCGATCACATCGTCACTTACCATCAGGTGAGATAGTGGTCAAACGCGAGCCTATCGACTATAAAAAAAGTAGAAAATAAAAAGAAAGCATATAAATACAAACTTGCATTCAAGTCGTTTGAGCGTTTGCCAAGATACTACTTAGTGTATAAAAATATATAGGTATATACAACTTTATCTACATACACCAAGTACCGTTTATTTGATACAGTACATTCATATTGTTTTTGTTTGCATTTTATATTTAGACACTTGAGTTTACTATATCATTTGTACGGCAATTTCAATCGCTAGAGAAAACTCTGCTCTACTTCGCTTGCTTTCAGTGCTCCTGTGCTATCTTATCCGTTCTTTGTCCAATCTTTTAACTCTGCCTATGCCTGCTTCTATGTATTGAATATTAATCATTTGTGTCTTGTTTGCTTTTCTTCGTTAGTAGTGAAGAACTGTACACTTGTAAGTAAAATGTTCATATTTCTATTATATAATTTGATTAGTCGTCGTTATACTCGTAAAAGAAACCCGTTGTATGATTACAACATCAAGGAGATAACCCCTAGATAAGAGGCCTTATGTCATATATTTTGTACAAGTATATTACTCAATTTTATTTTATATCTTGACCTTATACCTTCTTTTGTGCGGCAATCCACACGGATACCATTCCAGTGGCTGGCGGGGGCATTGTAAAGTGATCTAAAAGGCATTATCCTCGTACCTCGCAGCTCTAGTGGCACCAGAGTGGGTGTCACGCGGTGCTTCGACGGCAATGCTTGTTTGATGAGGCCGTCAAGCTAAGTGCCACCATTGTCAACATGGTACATGTATGTAATGGTGACCCTCTTTCCTGAGACTACCTTCAGTTCACCATCAGGCGAGGTGTTTTATATGTATATATAATGTATATATATAAAACCTCGACTGACCCAAGCCCATCTACAGCTTCGAGATACCCTTTAAACGCCCAATCCTATGTTAATTTGTATGGTCACTTAATTTTATGTCAAAATAAAGGTCCCATTATTTAGATTGGTAGTCACGTGGTCACACTAATAACCAACGGGATTTCTTTTTCCATGGTTTGATTTGATTTGAGTTCATGCGGGAACCTCTCTCTATCTCTATTGTATATTTTGTAAACATTTACTGTACAACATGCTACTAAAATATTAATTATTATTAATTTATCGGGAACCGAACCCCTATAAATATAATTTGCATGAAAACCATACTTATTGTTATTTCTTTTATTTGTGCTTTTTATTCGCTATCCAGGTATATTTCAAGGTAATAGTTTGAATCCTTTATGGTTTCCAGTTTGGCTTTGAACCCTGAAGAACTATACTAGAGGATGTAGGGCTAGGCATAGTGTGCGAGAGGCATATGTCCAGCAGTGGACTGCAATAGTCTAATTGACTCTTTGCGAGGATGTACTCAAATACTCGTGTGTTTGATTTAAATTCAACAAATCTGACCATCAAAAATAAAAGTTCCTTTTGGTCAGACTCATCTAATCACTAACCTGACCGACGCGTTGGACAGGTCGATGATTGGTGAAACGCGAGAATAAATACATTTTAATTCATTTGCACACTTCATTTCAACTCACTCGATTTATTCTTAGTTAATGAAATAGATTGTGTTGATTAAAAGGAGTGTTGATTTTTAGGTTTCACAAGGCGGATTTTAAATTTGATTTATATCGTAAGAACACTGAGGTCATGGTGACCACGCTCAGAAGCTCGCGGAACATAGAACAACCCGAAAGACATGATACTCCTATGGTAAACTTTTTGGAGTTTATGATTTCAAAGATCGGGCTGTCTTCGTTAACAGTCGATGAGCTCAGTGCGGGCATAACTATACTTTGTGATAAGTACCCAAATGTACTAGAAGGGGTACATATGCCCAGCTTGACTGTTCTTGACTGGAATAATTACGGAAAAAAATACAACAAAGAAAAAGAAAAGTACATAGAATGGCGAACTACTGTTTGGTTGGGTGACTGGAATAATTTTGAAAGGGTCCTAGAAAAATATAAAAAAGTAAAGAACACAGATTGGCGTAAACTTGTTAGTTTCAGTGATCATTGGGCTCGTGTGCTGACTGCCCGCTATGAAATGCTATCTAAGGGATACCCTACACACTTTAAAATGTCAGAAGAGATACAACTGCACTGCAGCTGTATCTCTACTGCTCTGACTTGCATATTTAAGAAAAAAATTAGAAATACTAATAATTGACGTAAATATTGGAGATCTGTCTCAAATTCAATTATTACCACAGCCGATAGAGGAGTTCGACACCATCTGCAAAACAGCCGTTGGCCCGGACGCGTGCTGCGTTCTCCCCTGCCGCTTTGTATTACCAAAGGGGAACAGTATATCAATTCTACCGATCATAGAAATATATCGAGAAGTTGTTCAGTACCCAACTGATACTGTTACGAAATTCATAGCCAGTGGGATGGCTTTGCGATGTCTGAAGGAATTTAATAGACACAGGACTATGCCAGTGGTTGTACGTACTACTATCAATAACAAGGGCAAGATGAGCGATGTAGTGGTTCTGGACAGAGAGTTTGTAGTCGGGTGGGAACCGACCGTCAAGCGGCACTCTCGCGCGTTAAGTAATTTCACACGCGCAGTAATACAGTCTAGAGTCAGAAGAAGTCCGGAAACAGAAATTGGAACGTAAAAATGAGCATGACGAGAAAAGGCAAAGTGCCTGTCTTACCCATTACTATGACGATGATGTACGCACATCATCGTCATGGTATGGTGGAGCTCTTGAATGCTTTAAAAGTTCAAAAGGCAAATTCGTATGCGAAATCCAACAACCAGCCCAACAAAGCATTGATGTAATAGTTCATTGTTGGCATAAAGCCAGACTTAATTTTACGGAGCTACTTCTGGAACCCATCCCAGAGTACCTACTGCAACTCAAGGCTAGCGAGCAGCCGCCCGACCATATTAGAAGCACATCTTCCTCGCTCTTGTTGAGGAAAAGGGTATCAGTTTTGAATGTTACCGGCGAATTGGCTATGGCGGATATAACGGAGGCGCCCGCCTCGCTGGCAGGGCACGAGTTGCAGGACCGTCCGACGCTCAACGTGCTTTACATCGCATTAAGCAAGCTGCAGATGCTCGAAGCAGGGAACTATGAGCTGTTTCTTAAGCAAAGTTACTACGCGTCACTTATGGTGACGGGCGGGGAGTCGAGTTCAGGATCGCTGAGGTGGTTCTATGACTTCGGGCTGCCTGATGAAGACCACGAGTTAATCAAGGCCATGAATGCGCTCACCCCTCCGCCCTTGCGTCTGCCCTCCCACAAGTACTGACAAATCCCCCAGCTCAAATTCTCACCACATGTGCAGCAGGCTACTATTAAGCAAAAGCGGAAGGATAGCAAAAGGATTGAGAAGTAAGATTAGGCCTACCATTAAACGTACGTCCGAAACTTTGAGCCCGCGAGTAATAACAAACGAGGTTTTACATCTATACTAATATTATAAAGAAGTAAAATTTCTGTGTTTGTATATTTGTTAAATTGTAAGGGGTAATCTCGGGATCTACTGAACCGATTTTAAAAATTCTTTCACCAATAGAAAGCCACATTATCCGTGAATGTCATAGGCTGAATATCATCACTCTACTGCCCAAGGGAGCGGAGCAATAATCATAAATGTAAAAATTCCGGTAGATTCACATTTTAGGAAAACTGATAAATTATGAGCGTATTAAGTGAGTTAAAAAGGGTGCAACGGGGTTCGAAATACGCCACGGGCGAAGCCGGGGTGGATCAGCTAGTTTAACATAAAGTTGTACGGGGTTCTTTTCACTATCTCGCAGTCTTAGGGCGTGAGTTATCTACTATATAGTACACAGGCAAGACAGGAGTCAAGACTCGGGGTTTCTATTGAGTACTCGGTTAATAATAATAAATATCCGCAAGGAAACAAGTTACAATACCATAATATTACGAATCACATAATATATGAGGTTCACTACGTATTTTTAACAAGAATAACATATCTACTAAGGTATAGGTTTAGCGCCTCGGCATGTGATGTAATGCGGCGCGCGCAGCGAAATTCTGGAAACCACTTGGACATAATATTATGAGATTGTCTAAAATTGAATATCTAATTGTTCTGACCACATAGCAAACACAGAGAGGAGTTGTTATAATTAGATTCCCTTGTGAAAAAAGAACACGTGATACTTGGCGGGCTGAGGATGTGGTGAAGAGGAGTTAGATCCTACGTACCTCTTTGTTTTTCCATCTACCGGTCGGTAGCAACTCTACTCATTTCATTATAATGTTGATGTCGCACTAGATATCACTAACGTGACGTATTCAGATACAGAGTACCTACCGCCATCTAGCATCGAGTAGAATTTTATATATTTGGATACACTCAGGCTAAGAAAGCTGTGCACAGAACTAAGGGTGACAGTACACTGACGCACTGAACAAGGCCTGTGTTGACGCCAGGGTAGGTCCCGAGAGTCAAGTACGTCTACCGATAGAAAGAAGTCCGAAGTAGGTACGTTACGTCTTTCCTGTGGGCCCGAAGTTTCGGATCAACTGCTGTTGTGATCTGTGTCTAAAATTATTCGACTCGTAGGGGTGCGCTTTGACGACGACGTTTTGCGCGGTGGCTATTCGGTGTTTGTAGAAATAATTGAAAATAAGCTTTATTTAACAAGCATAGGACTCAAAATTGCAATTGTCTTTGTGACTCGCGCCGTATGCGTACGTGCCCAAAACGCGTACGTCGGTACCTGCTCTAACTTTCACTATTAAAATATTTATGAAAAAAAAATTGTTATTTTTTGTGACATAGCTAATGTAGTTTATGGATTAGATTGATTTATACAAAGTACCTTTTGTGTGATCGATAATGTCGTATGATCGGTCGATATTAAAAAAAATAATGTTTACAGACAAAGGGAGCAAACTCTTTTAAAGTCAGAGAAGAAACTAAGACTTTCTCCCACAAGTACAATGAAACCTATGTCTGCACACGATGAGAAGACTCTTAATATAGCCGTCGCTCTTGCCAACGAGATTACGTCCAAGTAAGTGTAACTTTGGTGTACATCATAATGATTTGCGTTACATATAAATATTATAATCCAAACGGTAGTCTTTTTTTCTATAACTTAAAATACCTACGTTAGATTGTGATATGCTGAGGGAGGGGGGGGGAGGGGCGGAGGGGTAGTTCTGCAGAATGAGAGGCCATGGTTAGATAGGGCATTATCTCGTGCTAGTTGGCTAACAATGACCACCTTTAAGAGTACTTACTTTGTAATAACCAAAATGACTAATATTCCCGTTAACCCCTCCAGCTGAGCTAAATTGCTTGGTATTAGTTGTAGGACAAATATATCGATAACTCACACAATATTAGTTTTGTATTTCACTGATGCACTTAGGCAATTATATCACAGAATAACTAATAGAGTTTGTATTGTTGCAAATAGTTAATAACCAAATTGTTATCTACCTATGGAGGCTTGTTATTAGCAATATTGTTACATATTCATTGTTACCATACCATTTGTTATTAGTCTGTAAGCCTGTTTCAAAAGTAAATAAATAAATAAATAAATAACAATTATGTAAATCTTCTTTTCAGATCCATGAATGACCTGGGTATGGACAAGACTAAATATTCGCCCAAGTTCTCATTCAAATTTCCGCATTTATCACTACAAACACACGGTCACCACTCGCACGAGCAGGAGAAAGAGAAAGAAACGGCAGGTAAGTAAATGAGATTAGTTAATCATGTAGGTTATGTGATTAAGATTATAACATAGTGTTCGATAAAATAAGAAAGCCAGGCATATTATTATATAAAGGTAGATTTGTGGTAGTGAAACTAAATGGTAAACGAAAATCAGTTCTCAAATGCCTATACAACTTATTATTTTTTACAGTTAAACATGAGCGCCGCAATTTTAGCGAGGAAGCTAAAAGTGTACCCGATATACAGGTAAAATATTATTTTTTAAAGATGTAGGTACATATATTATACATATTTATTTAATCATAATATATATCTTCCAATGTGTTTAAGTGTTTGTGGTCGCCTCCGGAACGCCTCGTCCGAATTGACCGAATTTAATAACTAATATTTTCTTTTTATATTTGGTAGGTATGAGAATTATGCCGTAAAGTATTTTTCATCCTCCTTCTCCCGTCCCCCATTTTAAAAACCCGATATTAGTATGTTTATAATGAACAATATAAGAGTAATGTTTCCTTAGTCGTCAGATTCTAAGCAATACGTCATAACTAAACCGAAGTGAAATAATTTATTTTAAGTACATAGTAGTAGGTACGTAATCAGAAAATACTTTTTTGCTACAGTCGACTTTGACAGCGGAAAGTAAAATGGCGTACACAAGTCTTATCGAGGAGCCGACACCGTCGACTTCACTGATGTCTCATTTTGCCAAAGAGTCCATTATCAAACCAGGTCATCATTCGTTACAGAGAAATATGCATTGGGCTAACAACAAGTGAGTTTTTTACCTTTCCTATTCCAGAGTAAAATATTGCATCTACATCTTGTGGAGTCAACATTTTTGTTAGAGTGAAAAATATCATGACAGTCATATTTTGTTTCAGGCCCCCTATCCATCGGCGTCCGGAGTGCCAGCAAAATGTAAGCCTTCAATTTTTTTCACATCGCCATGATTTCAATTAGAGCAATCTCTATAATCTAATAACCTATATTCAAATTTCAGCCTAAAAATCCAATACCTTTACCACCCCGAAACACAAAGCCGAAATTGATCGACAAACCCCGCCACATTAGGAAATATCCACTGAAAATACCTGGCGAACCCAAACCCACATTGGAAACCACCGACCCACCTCCAATAATATATCAAAACACAACTCACCCATCAAAACGGGGGCAGAAATTACCCGTGCCAGTGGCTGTAACAAGTACCGACGTTCACGATGGCCCAGAACCTTCTAACCATGATACAAATCCGTTTACCAATGGCCCGAGATCCGTACCTGAGCGGAGTGTATACGATCTTGCGATACCCGGAACTAGTTCACCGAATCCCTTTTCATACACGTTCCATGATGTGGATGACACCGATATCGAAATGGACATCCATGTTGGCGGCGAAGATACTGATGATGAGATGGAGGAAGCTGGGGCTTTGGTGAAAGGTGAGATAGTTAAGACATTTTGGCACCGTGAGCGGTTCTAACTGGCAAACTGCCTGACAAAGTATATTTTTTAAGTCTCTTTGGGCAGTAAGCGCGGGGCGCGACGGCGGCGGATGGGTGCCAATCAACTACTAACAGATTATGTTAAACAAATCAATCAATGGTTCAAACCCCATTATAGAAGTAATGCTTCGTTTGGGTATTTATGGCGCTGTGTAATAATGTCTGTAGATTTTTTTGAAAACAATTTTTTAAATGTTATAATAAGTAATATTATTTAAAATCTCTAATTTTATATGTATAATTGTGGAGTTAAACACAGTATATTTAATAAAAAAAATATACCACAAAACTAAGATGAGCTTCTGGCGTTTGATGGAAAGCGTTTATTGTAGCATATGATCGTTTGCAACAGCAGTCAGTGTTAGGCGCAGAATTCTATTTTAGATACGATAAGGAATTTTTGATTGCTGCTTCAGAAATCATGAATATGTGGTTCCCCACACATCATCATGCCAATCATTTTTGCATAACCTATCTGATTTATTCGGCTTAACAAATTCAAACTCTTTCAGATTTCAAAGACCATGTATCAGTAGAGGATCTTCTAGAGTTCGCCGATCTGAAGCCGTGCGGACGTCAGCGAGGCGTCGAATCAGATGAAGTCAGATTGATGCGCAAGGTTTTCAATAAGCAGGTAAGCATTATTGTTTCAGTACTATATATTATATTCGAAAAACACAGTTTATGACTATGGTCAATGCAATTTGAATTTTCTGTAGTTTCTTTGTACTTATATGTTTTTATTTTGTTTTAGGTCGTACCAAAAGAATGTTTGGAGGCGTTGGAACTAAGCGACTGGAATATACACAATGCTATCAAGCTAGTTCGTGTTAGTGTGTCTGTTGGCACGGAGGTGTCTCTAGAAGCATGCCGCTCGGAACTAGACAAAGCCAAGGGCGATATTACTAAGGCATCAGCCGTTTTATCTCAACAAAAAACTTAATTCCATTATGTAGAATTCTATGTAGTAGTTCTTGGCTTCAATATACTTAACCGTAGCGATTTTTGCGTTTTTTTAATTCACTTTTTCACCTACCCTACGGCTAGTCATCCCATGTAAGAGGATGACTAGCCGTAACGTGATTTTGCTTGAGACATACACGTCCAGCGTCCAGTGTTACGCAGCGTGGTTTAGGTAATATTTGCAGCGAGCAATAAGCGTTACAGCTGACTGGTTTACAAGTCAGCTTTACGCCGTGCACTGATCTACGTATGCACCGTCAAAAGTAGATGATCGCTTCAGTTCTTTTTCTTACGCGGATGAAGTCACAGGCACAGCTAGTTTAGAATATTATTAATAGAATTTTCAATAGTTAAATTTGAAATCTGTGATATCATCTAAGTACTTTGACTCTGACTGTACGATAAAAAGGAAATTCCTCGTTCGTTTCTGAAGTTGTAATGGTTTAGTCAAAGGATAGCTGGACTATGATCTTTTTGGAGAACTGGCGAGTCGGCAAATGCAAGATGGGACGCCCTAATCAGATGGACTGAGAATTTAGAAAACATATTATATACCTACGAGTAGATGATAATTAGGTATACTATAGGAATATAGGTACCTAGGTATTGAGTTTCTCCAGTATAGGTATATGAAAGTTGAAGAAGTATGCCAAGATCGTAGCAAGTGGAAAGATGTTGTCTGTGCCTACCCCAAGCAATGGGTAAAGGCGTGATCTATATGCAGGTATGTACCTATGTTCTATGTAGGTATATACCTACCTATGCGATACGTTATGAATGGTTATCAGTGAGCCTGAAACCCCGCCGCCCATTATTGTGGGATCTACTGCCATTACAAGCGCTTAAAAGATTTAAGTAGGTATAGCTTCGATGGTGTCATCGGAATAATTTATTGCAGATTTTTCGGGACACCAAACAGTAGGTTAGGTACCTACCTATTTACAGCCTAATCAAGGCCATAAAATAATAGTACCCACATACCTATAATATTAAAAGTCGTGACTCGTCACATAATAGGAAATGGGTAGTTATGTACTGCGGCCTCGTTAAATAGTTTCCAGGTTAATTCTATTATCGTCGTTATTTTCTAAACTACCTATGCGACCAAATTATTTGCCATTAAAAGCACATTTGCCTAATCTTCATGCAATTTCCTATTTGGCATAATACTTATTACTTTCTTATACCTACTTAAAGATTAAAAGAGAATAAAGCTATTCCTAAGTACTAATCACGCATAATGTAGCTTTCTTTAGGTATGTATAGGTAAATGATTAGCTGTTGCCCGCAGCTTCGCCCGCGTAGTATCCCGTGGGAATATGGGGATAAATAGTCGCTTTTGTCACTAAGATTATGTAGCAGCAAACCTAATATCTACTAATGATCTTCATATCTATTTTTTACTCGATGAATCGAGACACAGAAAGAGAAAGGACCGCGAGCTCCAAATTGCAAACCTACCTACTAGGTAGATACCTACTTCCAGGACTCCGTGGTTCTCAAACTCGTGACGGCCATCTCGAATCCGGAGATGACAGTGTGGTATTGCCACCCGATGAAAAAAGGTAGATAGGTAGTACCCAAATAGGTACCTACCTCCTACTTCAAGTGGCATTCAATGTAGGTAATGATAATGATGAATAGAAAATCAATGTACCTAAATCTTTTTGACGATGGAGACTTAGGTATTTCTATTAAAACCATAGGTATCTACATATTTTCCCAACAACATTACCTAGGTTTTTACTTCTTACTATTTGAATACTAGTTAGGTACCTTGGTACCAACGCGATCAGAAGAAAATGTTGCTTATAGCTGTATTTAGCTAGGTCTTATCGGCTACTCCTTTTAAACATTTAGCCGTCGTCACTACCCACTATCATAGATATTTTAAATCAATAGAACCATGGCATGGCGTAACTCCTTGACACGCTTTCTATCTTCGGTAGGTACCTACCTACCAACCTACCTACACAAGTCAATCAATATTTTCCATTCAATACTTATAAAATATGTTGCTCGGCATCAACGTCTCCAAACACTGTAGGTACTTACCTATTGAAAACCAGAAATAGCATGTCGCAAGTACTTACCCATCACTATTATTGAGAAATGGGGACGCCGCGCCCACCCCGGTTACCTATATAATAAATTAGACAATGTAGGTCAGGCAGGTCAGGCGAGACACTTTAGCCACTTATTTACTTATATAAATTCCGCTCCATGTTTCGCTCGTCAGGCGGCTGATAACCCCTTGAGATAGGTTATTGGAATGTAAAATGAGGTTTCTAGTAGAGTAGCCCGTAATTGATTACTTCTACAATTGTAATATACCTACCTACTAAAATTTGCCTAATTTGCTGACTTTAAATATGCCTTTAAACCTTCTGCGATAAATTGTATGTAGTACCTAGTGTAATGAGCAGGCTTTGAACCCGGGCACTTTCATCGGAAGATCTACTCCTTAACTATCAAGTTACCCAGGAAGCTTGATTCATATTATTAGGTTCGATCCAATTAACCCTCTCCCCCTCCCCGCTTATGGACGGTCGACTTGAAAAAGTTGAAAAGGATAAGTACCTGTGATAGACTGGATGCACAATGCAGAGAACTAGGTAAGGTACCTACATTGCAGCTGCACATTGCATTTATACAGCAGTGAATTGTAATAGGCAAATTGTATAACTATTATTTAGAACAAAGAAAATGAACAAGCAAAATAAACAAGTCTGATAGAAAGGTAATTTAATAGAAGATAAGGAAAACAGGCAATTACCTACTTAGTTAATAACTAACAATATGAACAACACGTAGACGTAAAACTCCCGCACTTTACGCGAGACAATCTGCCGTGCGGTAGGTACCTACAAAAATAAACTCGCAGAGATTATAAAGGTGATAATAGGAATGTGTCCTTTTAAAACCCTGTTCAAATTTAATTAAGGAGAGGAATAAGTACACCCTTAATAGCATTGCCGCCACTGAGGCTCACGTTATTGCGATGTGACGACTCGATTCTTCCGTGTCGGAACGCCAGGAACGCGAATACAATACCAGTGCCCGTAGAGCGCTCTCTATTGGTCAATTTTTGAATTAAAAATAGGGTAGTTCTGCCAGTTTGCCGGCCACTGCCAGTTCTCGTCCATCTAGGATATTTTGTAAAGAAATAAGAAAAATACACGCCACCAATTTGAAAAGTCTATGTTATACTATTAGGACGGTAGTTACGCGTGACCTTGCTAAATTTTAGGTGAATAAAATCTTGTTAGTCGCATCAGTGTGCCCTTGAAGTTTAAAGAGTGTAAACGTGTGCGGGAATCAACGAAAAAAATAGTGCACAGCGTTTTGTTCAAAGGTAAGTTAAACGGTTAATTATATGTATTTCTGTGACTATTTGATTTTATTGTGTTATAAGTTTGTTAAAGTTTCAGTAGGATAAATTTTTTTAAGAATAAATAAAATTTACTTATAAAATTTACGTGGCCGGCTAACTCAATGCGTATTAAACAAGATTTCTAATTCTCGGCCAGGTGGCCGACAATCTGCAGTTCCTTCAAGGTTTTCATTAATTCATATCTTCAACAACTGTATTTTTTTCTTGTTTTTGAGTTCCAATGTAGAGAGTATAAATAAAATCCAGATCCAGTTCCAGTTTCCGGCCACAAGGACTCATACAAAAAAACGGAGAAAAAAGTATTTACATTTGATAACTTTTAGCGGCCGAAAAGAGGCATTCACGTATCCTTTTCTCGGCCTAAGGAATATCTATAGGAAAGCACACACAAAAATTATTTATTAAATAGTAATTGGTATTTGTTGATTATATCAGAGGATTATGTTGATGATAATATATTGATTATTGTTATTGTAAAATATTGTAAAAATATTAAAACCATAAAGGTTTTAATATTTTTGGCTTTGGCTGACTGAACACAGAATATTACAATAATAGTAGATAGTGGATAATGTTATCATAGATGTTACAAAAGTTATGTTTATAGAAATTAAGGCAGTTTATCTAAGTCATATAGACTGAACAGAGTCTGAGAGTCATACTAATATAAGGAAAGTTTCTAGATAGTCATGAATATGATAGATGTTGATGACATATAAATGTATTTAACAAACAGAGGTTTTTATTTATTTTATAATGGTAATTGTAATTCCTATATATCTAATTGAAGTTATCCAAGATCACGAGGACTGAGCTGAGACTGTTACATTATTTTATTCATTAAAAAAGTGATGTTAACTAGTTAATTAGTTAGTTTTGTAATTTAACTGTCAAGTTCCTAAATAAAAACTTTGAAATACAGAACAATAACACTGTTTATTTTTTTGTAAATACCTACCTATATCCTATATCTATACAAAATATAAATATTTGATGGTGAACTCTGCGGCCGACAACTAGCTTCTAGTGCGGCCGATAACTCATATAGATGGCCGAAAACTAGCATATTTACTACTTTTCTATATTTTTATAATTTAAAATAAATAGAAATATTTGGCTATATAATTTCTAGACACTATAAAAGTATAATTCGTTCGTTCGTTCGTTCACACGGTATTAATTTTTTTTATTTCTTGTGTTTGGTTGTAAAGATATACGAATCAGAAGGTGAAATTCCGCTTAATTGGCCGAGAACTGGCAGAACTACCCTACGTCTGTATTATTGGTATACAATACAGGCAAATTTTTGGCAATACAAATATATTAAAAAAGTCGATTTTGAGATTTTTCGACATAATACAGTGTTATTCTGGGTTGTGCGATATAACCTTATAATAATAATGATTAGAATAAGTGCGCCCTGCAAGTTGTTAGTAAGTCGGGGTCGCTAATTCGGGGCATCAGAGACGGTAAGAACTGGGTCATGGAAGTAGATCGCAGGCCGCAGTGGCACCCCGCAGCGCAGGCGGCTTCCTGCTCCCACACCTCCCGGTAGGGGTGCGTTCTGAGGAAGAGAACATTATTTACAGAACGTGATTTCAAAATAAAAAGAGGCCAACAATTAGGTAAATAAAATCTTAATGCTTGGGTACATCATTAATTACTTTTTAAATAGAACAATTTATTATTGTTTATTTTATTATCGATTTGCACTTAGGTATTGCCGTGGGTATTGCAAATACCTACCTACTTGTAAGTAAGTATGCAAATCGATTGTGACATGTACACAATTTATTTTCATTGGTCTGGGGGGTGTTTTTTTCTTTGTTCTGAGGTGTTTCTATGTGTAAAATTATGTATTATGCAAACTTTCCACTTAGTACGATCTTGGTAGGTAGGTAGATACCTACCAAGATCGTACTTGAAGAAGCGAAAGGAGTAGGTATACCCTACTCCTTTCGCTTCTTCAAATAATCATAATTATTTTAGTCTGAGTTATTTTCATACACGTACGAATTGTTTAAAGACATTTGAATACTTTATTTTTAAATATAATGTTTTAATTGATTTGTCGACCCTGGAAGGAAAAAGGCGTAAAAGTTTACGTATCTACTAAATAATATATTAATTTACCTATATAGGTACATAGGTATTAGAACTTAGTTTTGCCGGTCGTTCGCATATTGAAACCACAGCTTATTGTTTTTAGGTCAACGCCGAAAATCCTTCAACTCAATCCGTTTAAGTGGCTTTGTTCACAATTATAGAGACTTGTTTTAAATTCTTCTGTTTATTCAACCAAACCGCTACCTATTGATCTGAAGGCTGCTTCGAGGCTCTCCACGTGTCCCTTTGACTAACAGTGGGCACAGTGGGGAGCGATCGGGGGGCGAGCTGATTGTCTGCGCGCCGACGCCGACGGTTGGGTGACAGGACAATGGTAAGATTTTGGTAAGATTTTGAGTTAGACTCAAAATCTTACCAAGAACTGTCTAATAAAAAAGCCGCATCAAAACGCGTTCAGTATTTTGACGTCCATCGCTCTCGCGTATGGGTATAGTCTATACATATTATGTATAGACTAAGTATACCTACTAAGTATATCTAAAGGGCCTCTTAGAGTGGGTGGTAATGTACCTAACTCCCTCTACGGGTAGTAAAAAATATAAGTATAGGTACTTATATATTGTGGAATTGGATTAGAAATAAAACAATCAAAGCTAAGCACATAATATTATTTTTGTTCGTATACATTATTATAATAGAAGTGCTTACATACTACCATCAATATAATAGACCGTATTAGTATTCCGTATACGACATGGTATTATGCCAGTAGATATTTTTTTTGTGTATTTCTTAAAAAACATCTAATTTTAAAGATAAATAATTATAAATAACACATTTATGTAACACGTATCTATCTTAAGTAAGTATATCTAAATATTAATTGTCATCAAACATTCAAAGCCTATAAAGTGATTTCTATGACAACAGACATTAGGTATATTTAGTTTGTTATTCTTTGTTCATTCTGAATACCTAATAGGTATCAACTTAATATCAGTATCGGATTGTGAAGTCCCGACTTGGATAGATCAGGGTATTATATATTTTTTTCATACAAAAGTAGGTACCTACCCATGGTATTTCATATAAACATCTAATTTTAAAGATTAACAATTTTTTTTTAAGTGAGGAATGCGTGCTTATGCATGATGCCTCCGAGTTAGGGGAAAACCCGTAGACCTATGTGAGACTCTCCCTAAAGGGCATACCCACTAAACCTCACTATGTCCACCTGGTCGCTTTAGTCACATCGTAGGATAGGCAATAGTTAGGCAATACCTTCTAATCTAAACATTCAAAGCCTACGGAGTAACTTCTATGGCGACATTGCCGTCATACATTATAATTAGTAACTAATTCCTTCTCATATTCTGAATAATATCAAGTTAATACTAGCACCGGAGTGTTAACCCCAGCTTAGCTAGACCACTTAAAGGGTTAAGGAAGACAGTGTACCTATCGAAGTGAAGCTCTAGCCTCGTCCCTCGTAGTTATTTTTTTTATAATCATCCAGAAATAGGAATCCCCGTCAAGTTTAAAAAAAAATACTAAATAGATATATTAATGTCATTTGACATTATGCTATATTGTCATTATGTTGATAATTTATAGAACATTTAACATTTACCCAAAAAAACATTATTTAACCAACAACTTTCGATATTACCCATGCTTCTAGTTCTTATGCTAACTGTACTTTTCTACTTTTTAATTATAAACACCAATCATAACTCAGCTTTAGTCTGAGCTTCTTAACTAGGTAGGTAAAACATCAATAATATTTTTTGTTAGTATCATAGGGGCTGGAGAACAAAAACGATGTAGGTACTAAGTATACAGTACATTTTTCATGTATATTATACTAGCTTCCGCCCGCGGCTTCGCCCGCGTGAAGGTCGGTATTCCGCCCGCGGCTTCGCCCGCGTGAAGGTCGGTATCGCCACCAAGTCTATTTTAATAAAACAAATTGCCACTCCACTCACTACTCCACTCTCCACTCTCCACTCTACTCTTCACTACACCAGTCTCCACTCGTCTAACCAAAACCTTTCTAATAAAAAAACCCCATCAAAATCCGATAACCGCGATAGACGTAAAACCTACTTAACGTATTTTGATGAGGTTTTTTTTAAGGTCTTGCTTAGACTTAAAATTTACCCTACGTTTGGTTGTAATTGGCTAAGTAGAACTGGAGACATAACCAAAAAATGATGATCTACCTTAAAACGACGCACGGGCGGAGTCGCGGGTATCAGCTTGTATAAAAAATAGCCTTTTTTTGCCGTGCGGAAATCCTTATGGATACCTACCCTGTGGCCAGCGGGGCAGCTTATGTCGGACTCTTACTGACTAAAACCACACGCCGTCTAGGGTCTTCTGATGCCAGGATGTAAGGGGGCCAGCGCTCTGGCGCAGCTGTTATCCAACATGAGGGGGCTGGATGACTCCCGCAGGAGGCTTTACGCGGGGATCATGCGGTCCATGGTCATGGGTCAGCGCGTTATGCCTATATTGGGGGTGAAAGAAGGCGCGGGAGCGGGGACTGGACCCGGAGCCTCGAATAATCGAGGCCGTTTACGCCCAGCTCCGCCGGGATACCGTGGTGGAGTGGAAGGACCGACTTGGGCAAACGCGAGCCTATCGACTATAAAAAAAACCAAGCGCGGGGCACGCCATTAGACCCGTCATGGAGGACTGGCTGGAGAGGCCTCACGGGGGCCTCTCATACCGGCTGACGCAGGTGATCTCTGGTAAGGGGTGCTTCGGGGATCACTTGTGTCTGATTCAGAAGGAGCCGACGCCCGAGTGCCATCACTGCGATGCGGGCGACGACTCAGGATTGCACACGCCGGCCGAGTGTCCGGCGTGGGAGGTGCCGAGACAGGCCCTCCTGGCAGCCCTCGGGGTGGAAGTCCTCACACTGCCGGTGTTGATCGCAGCGATGGTCAAAGTGCGGGCGCGTGGTCGCCCGCCGCCTCCTTCTGCGAGCAAGTGATGCTCGAGAAGTAGGCGGTGGAATGGGTTCGGGAGAGGCTACACAGAGCTCTCCCGGACGGAGCCGCCTGTCACCCTAGTAGAAGCAGACCGAGGCGGCGGCGCGCGAAAGCGCGCCCACCCTATTCAGGGGGCATGACGGGAACACAGTGGTTGCCAAACCCGAGAGAGTCATCTCGAATCCGGATGGCCCGGGTCAAGTCGGGGTGCGAGAGAAATGCTCTATGGGCCATCTTACACCCTGCCATCAGAAGACCCTAGACGGCGTGCGGTTTTAGTCGGTAAGAGTCCGACATAACCTGCACGGCTGGCCGCGGGGTGGGTATCCATGAGGATTTTGTACGGAAAAAAAGCGTGTAAGGGGGCCTATTAGAGCATTTCCCTCGCACCCCGGCTTTGTATAAAAAGTAGTCTAAGTATTTGTTGTCCTGTAAGTGATGGCAGCTAAATGAATAAGGACGTGGCCTCTACTCAGAGGCATCGAGTTCGAATCCGGCCGGACAGTACCAATGTGAATTTCACTTTGTGGAATTTATAATATTATGTGCTAATTACATGATTTACCATCTGCTGAAGGTGAAGGAAAAACATAGTGAGGAAACCCACATGTCCTAAAAGAAATTCTAAGGACATGTTCGATCCACCAAACCCCATTAGGCCAGCGTGTGTGGATTAAGGTCTAAACCCTCTCAGCTCTCTCGTTAGAGGAGAGGAGACCCGTGCCCAGCAGTGAGACATAAATCTGTTGATATTATTATGTTGTCCAGAAGTATGAACTATAATACGTACCAAGTTTGATCAAAATCTCTCCTGTAGTTTTTTATCCATACAGATAGACAGACAGACAGAAATACAAAAAAATTACTGATTGCATTTTTACCATTTGTATTGATCACCAATCATCCCCGAATAGTTACATTGTAAATATTTCAATGTACAGAATTTACCTTTCTACCTCTTTTTACATGTATAATATCATTGCCTTTCTACAGTTTTATTGACGTAACCTACGACAAACTTATTATTTGCGGTTGGTACAGTAATCGGGTCTACGGATCGAACCGCAAAATTAAGTTTGTTTTTTATTGTATACATTATCGGTCAAGTTACTTATATTGTGAAGCTAGATTATAGCATGTGTAACATAATAACAACATTTAAATATGCGTCTTTAGATTACACGTTGTTACAGAATGCGTTGAAGATATAAAGGTTCACTGCTCGTTCCTCGTAGGTGATGGCGTGATAATAAGTAGCCTATGTGTTGACCCGACTTCTTAATAATATTCTTGCCAAATTTTAAGTAAATAAATGCAGTACTTTTTGAGTTTATCCCGGACATACATACAGACAAACAGACAAACAGACAAAAATTCTAAAAACCATATTTTTGGCTTCGGTATCGATTGTAGATCACACCCCAAGTATTCTTTTAAAAAAATATTCAATGTACAGTTTTGACTTTCCTACCATTTTATTATAATTATTATGTATAGATTATGTATTACTTATCTATAAACTTTTTAAATCACAAACTTCTTTTATGAAATGATTTTTCATGTTTTTTTATTAATTATCTTTGTAAATCTTTGTAGATAATCCTCCTAACCTAACTCCTCTTTGCTTATGCAAAGAGCAAATAGGAGTTAAGTAAATAATCTTGAAATTACCGTTTTATTGGTTTTAATATAAAACATAGTAATCATTTTTTTCTTCTTCTACTTCTCTTTATTGTCTACAAGGTAAGAGTCATAATCGTATCAATCTTAAATTTATCAACCGAAATGGGTCGCCAAGAACGTAGGTAGGTAGGTATAATACCTACTTACATTGTTTTAGTTTTTCACCTCTACGACGACGGTAAAACTACGTTGTCTTCGCCAGCTCCCTTATACATAATTATATCTACTTAATCATTTTTATATCTACGTCTAACGAAACCTTCACTTGTAAGTAAGGAACTACAGTCCCTCGTACCTACAGTAAACATTATCGATAGCCGATTGGTATAAGTACCTATCTATATATGATTATATTATATATATAAGTATATTTATTTTATAATTGAATAAACTAAAAGTCCACTTCATCCATCTTTTACTTACCATGTTTAGGATAAACACTAAATCTGCTCTTTTCAGCATTATGGACAAGACTTATAAATTGCACCTGCACTTGCATTAGGTATAATCTAAGTGTGAACTATGAACCGGTGGGACTTTTAGTTGTAGGTAATATACCTATGCTTATTAATTTTTTAGTCATCTGTAAGTAAGAACGTATACAGTATATATTATATATATACTAGCTTATCCGCGCGCGGCTCCGCCCGCGTGAATAAACTCAATTAGTAAATATTTTGAATCAATCTAGTACCTACTTATTCTTTTTGAGCGTGATAGATTAATATTTCTTTCTATACTTCTTATAAATTTAATGTCTGTGCCAGACTTTTTCTAGCTAGTTAAAGCTTAAATTAAAGATTTTTCATCACATCACAAAAGATGTCTAACATCTTTTTGCGTAGGTATGAATATCTCTGTAAAATGTAAATATTCAGTCGTTATTTTGTAACTTTTGTATCCTTAAGGATACACGAATTACAGAACTTAGCTTAACTTATTTTGCTTTGGTTTAAATGACAAATTGTGCATTGTTTAAATCTTACAGATATTTAACATTTAAATGGAATGATTTTTCGGGGCAAGTGGCAACTGGAGAATAATGCCAGTGACCCTGATGTACATTCTACATGGCGTCGTTTAAGCTTCTGCATTATTATCTTATTATCTATATTATTCATAGAATATAATATAATAGGTATATCACTATGACATCGATTTTACGACAAACATTAGTTGGTAAATAAGTATACATATCTATAAAGTGATACAGAATATCTACTTTATTAATGTTTTTCGATATAGGTAGGTATATATCAGTCCCACTTAATACTAATATTAATTAGGTACTACAAACTCTGAACTGAACTTATACTTTGTTTGCATTTTTTTGTAGTAGGAAATGGAGTAGGTACCTAATACTGAACTTCGAAGTTAACGTTTAACTGAAGCAAATTTTTGAAATTACACGTATTTATCGATGATTCGCTTTTACACACTATCGTTAGTACTATTCGTGAGTCGCGTTTCAGTTCTTTAGGTCTATATAGGTAATAGTATATCATTATTTTTAACTTCGAAATTCAATAATCATGGATAACGTTGCGATTTCAAGTTTACTTATCCAGTATAAGAAAACTGTAGTTTTCATAGATTCTAACAGTTCTTACGCTTTTAGTACCTCGATTTAGCATAATATACAACTATGCAAATTTGCAAAATCTTCAGGGCAGGATTGGTCGCAGTACTTCTTTATTAGATAACAAGAGTTTCACTTACTACCTACTTATCTCGCATTCAGAAAAAGGAACTATACCTACCTAAGTCAAGCCAATAAACGTATTTGGACCTACAATGTGCCGCTACTGGAATTGAGTAACTCTTCTAAACTTCAGAAAATTTTAGAAGAGAAATTTAACTTCACATAACTTAATTAGGTATATATTTTCATAAAACTCTTTAAAAAATTCATACAAATGGCTAGGCTTTTATATTGGCAGTGTGAAACATTTTAGGCTTTATCTTTCATTAATCTATCTAATTATTTTGAATAATACAGTCTTACTAAGTAATACTGCCGTCTTCAAACTAAAATATGGTTAACATCCTGGTCAATTTTCACATCATATTTTTTAAACAAATATCAATATTATGAATTAATATAGGTTATGACAATCTTATTCAAGATTTTATGGAAAATATTTGGATTGGTTTAAAAATATTCCCCGGTTTTTCAATTCCAGTTCGAAATTTGTTTTTGACACTAACGGCTTTTTAGTTTGAGGACTGCAGAATATACGAGTTTCAAAATGATCACATTGCAGTTGATCTTTATGTGAAGGAGTATTAGTAATTCTCATTTGACCGGTCAAGGATGACAAAATATTCCGAAGTTTTTGTTAATAGTATAAATAACTCAAAGTTAGCAGTTTAGATTATGCAAGTACCTACCTAATGTTTATGTGATAAATCTACTATCAACTTGATTATATATTATTTTGCAATTGTATAACCACACATATTACGTACTTTAATATTTATATCAATACTACTCTAATATACAATAGTAGAAACTCAGTAACATGGAGGACGCATGCGTGAGTTTTTCGGCCTACTTTTCATACGGTGCGGACACATTACATGTGTGCGTGCCGGCCTGTGTTAGTGTGAAGGGGACGTGCCTCTCGACCTAGATCAGTGATACGGACACACTGTTACAATAACTCGTCTGCAGCGCCAACAATTTGTTGGTAAAATAAACTATCCCAAATCAGTGCTAGAGGATACCACCTTCACTATCAGATTCTGTTCATCTGGACATTCAGGATTCAGGTCTTCGCTGGTGCTCTCATCATTGATTAGATGGGTACCAACGAGAGCCATTCGTCACTCACGTGCATCTCGAATACCAACATTCAATTCTATGACTTGAAGAATGAATAACTCATTTGCCATTATTTTAGCAACCGTGTTAATCGTGTCCAATAACCGCTTGGTACGACACTTCATAAATTTGCAAAGGGTATCAAAAACATCTTCTACGTCTTTACTAATGTTTTGACGATCTAGGAACATATTAAAGGGATATCTGGCTTTAGCTTGAATACCAATAAAAATTGTAAACGTAGCAGCGTCAAAGTTTGCTATCAGTGGAAAGTAAATTCCAGCAATGATATTACCTCTCCCGTCTCGCTTAATCAAACTCTTGAAGAGGTATGCCAAATTTCTTTTTTCCGTTACCTCCATACCACAAAGATACGGCCGCTCTACATATACTAGTGCTGTGTCATGTCTCATTTGTTTATCTTTAAATTCATATTTACACCATTCTACGTAGTTGTAATTCGCCTCATTAAAAGTGTACCGATATAACTTTACCATATACGTGCTAACATATTGATAAAACATGCCTGTGTGGGGATAACACTTGTCTTTCATAACGGTAACAACACTACCCACATGATAACCAGGATCTGCTATTATTACTCCCTGCCGATCACCTATCATTATATTTATGCCAACAACAACGTGCTCTTTTTCGCCGGAGATATTAGGCATTTGATAAGGACCCTTGAGACTCGTTACATAGTTATGTATTTCATCGTTGAGGGACTCCTCGCAGGATAGCAACGACATTGATTGGGATAACTCTGGAAATGTTTCGCTGAGGAGCTTTATGTGCGTTATAAGTGTGAGAGCTAAGCCTACACAAGTATGTTGTCTGGGATTAAGGTGAGGGACATGATTATCATAGAAGTCTGGCAGGGTAAGATTACTTTTTTGGTAAGCATTATGAAATTTTATAAAATTATTAACAGAATCGTAGTAATTCTTCTTAAGTGTATACTTCAGTTTCTTTCTTATGCGTGTTGTTAGTTCCTTGTGTTGGTCTTCACTTAACTTAAGAAAAGGAAGAGCATTTCCCCAACGGGCGCATGGAAGTAATGACTTGGGGCATGGTTCCTTAATATTGGGTTCCTGGAGCGCCGGTTCATTTGTACTAGTAGAGCAGATCGCGTCAGTGCAGCATCAATCTTTTGGCTTCTAAAAAATAAAAACAATGAATACATACCATATTATAATAAGGCGGTTACAGCCTATTATGTATTATGTTTGGAATGGAATATTATGTCAGTCGCAGTTGCCCACGGCTCTAAGCGCATGGAATGCTGATCCCGTCCCCGCAATCTGTCAATTCCCGTCACAAATGAACAACAGACAAATAAAACCGAGTTGTACCTACCTACTGATTTTTTGGAATAGAATGTCAAAAGTTATGTCTAAGTAGTAGGTACTTAACCCAAACAATATGAAAATTTTGCATGAACTGGTGAGGTGAGAACACCCTCGCCGGTTTATGTTAAATTAAAAAACCAAAAGAGGGTAGAACTTGGAGTGACAAATAAAAACTTATTAAATGCAGAGGACAGAGTGAACAAAGTGGATATAAATTAAATATGTACATTGAAATATAAATAACTACCTGTCCTCCTTCCTATCCTATCAATCTATTTCACGGTAATCATATATTTTTCCAGATTAATATCATAAAAATGTATAAGTATTTTTAAATAATGGTTACACAAATAATACTCATAATAATTTACGTAAGACGTTTTCGTTTCGGCTTTAATTCTATTTGTATAATTGTTGTTAGATGTTATTTCATGTTATCAACTGTTTTGTTCAGTGTGCTTGAATTCATATTATATCGAAACTGCGAATATAACATTTTTATTTACCTACTAACTCACTTGGCAAGATACCTAAGACTATAAAGTAACATTTTTTTGGTATTTATTTGAGTGAAATAAAATTACTTCATCAGTTAGAAATACAGAAACTAACAAGGTAGGATGCGGACTATTTACCGAAGACGAAGACATTGGCCCAGCTTTGGGACAATAGGTTGAAGTACATATTTTTAATTCACTAATTATTACAAAAAACATCCGACTTAATCCATGAAACTATTATTTGGCTTGAATAATAGTTAATACCTTATTTAAAGCTCATTTTATCTTATTATATCTTACAGCCTTATTTATAGGTATTAGAGGAAAATAACTAAATGTTAAATAATGTTTGTATTTTCAGCATAAAAAAATGAAAATGAAAAACTTTAGTCGTATTTTTTTAGAAAGAACCACATATTTACATTTAACATAGTAACTGTTCTACTAATTATAATTATTAATTACCTATAAGCATAGGTATAATGGAATATGGCATAGGAATGCATAAAAAAATCTTTAAAAAACCAAGTCTAAATTGTATGGGAATCTTTAGGAACTTCAGTTAGGTATAATAATATTATATGAAAAAAAAGCTTAAATATTTTTTGCAATAACTACAAAATCTAGATATTTAACTCTGTACCCAGCGCAATCAAGGCCAGAAACCGCACAATTGAGGTATTTGATCCAGCTTTCTCCAATGATAAATTCGAAAATTACGGGTACCTACATAATTTGTAATTTTCAATAAATTTAATAATATTTCATAAAGCGTTAATATTGCTATAAAAATATACATTCTAGTAATACTGTCAATATTATAATACTATTAAAATATAGCGTTATCAATGTTATTATACTCGTGGTATTTGAATGTATTTATTATTGTCAATATTGTAATTGTCAGGATTATTGGCGTACCCGATTGTTGAATTGGTAGCTCACAAAGAAGAGTAAGAGTCCGCCTAAGATCCGTTTGCATCGATTTTGTAGAGCGCGATCTCTAATTTGTACATCATAATTATGTACAGTTTGATTATAGAGTTGTTAAACCTGTTGTGTTTATAAAATATTTTTTTTAGATTTAATAAGTTAAATATATGAGGCTGTAGGTCGATAAGTGCAACAGAGAGAACGCTTTACAAAACCAAAACAAGCCGATCGTAACTCTCACTCTTTTTCTAGAAGTATCTTATTAAAAGCTGGGTACCTACTGTATCAGTGGCTGTAGGTAGGTACTGATTTAAAAGACAAGATCGAGAAAAACTTCTTAATTATTGATATTTTGCCTATTGTACCTACCTATATCTTTTGCTGAAACGTTAAAATCTGTTAAATACACACGTTGATATATTTTATGGTCATTTAGAAACCGTTTAAAACATGATTTGATTATAGATATATATTATGTTTTTTTTATTTAAATGCACTCTTGTCCCTTGCTAGGGCTGCCATCACAATTATCTCCACTGTACAAAAACTTTCGAAACCCCAAAACTGAGGTTTGTCTGGTACAGAAGATGTCAAACTAAATTTTTTTACTGCTAAAATGGAACTTACAAAACGTCTAAAACTAGAGAAAACCCCGCCCCGGTAAGAAATTCAATGGCCTATTCTTTTGATCTACTTACAAACATTTTCACTTAAGCTAATTACAATGTTTTAAACGAGCAAGCGGTTCATTTCCAAACTTGTTTGTCGTTTAAAGAATGTTCAATTTTATAATAAAATTATCTTTTTGGCTGAGTTTAGTTTTGATTTGATTTATAAATTAATCATAGTACTTAATAACTCATAAATATATATTTTGATACTACAGTTAAAATGTTTTCTTGTCCAAATTTTTCTAAGAAAGAGCAGCCCACAAAGCAAAGCTTGTATTTGTAACAGTAGAATTACCCCAAAGGAGAATTTCGTAGCTTAAAATACTATAAAATAACAGAAATAAAGTTATTCCACATCAATTAAACTTAGCCACGCTAAGTACAGCGTAGTAAGCAGAAAGCCTAACAGCTATTTTTTAATATGTGGTCCCCACGTAATTTGCTAACAATACTTAAACCGAAGACACAGTCGATTCCACAAGATTCAAAAATTGTCATTTGACTGTACATTAGAGAATTTAGTGGATATTGGAAAAAATCCGGAGAAACTAGGTCGGATGGCAACCCTATCTCGTGCCAATATTGGTCGCATAGCCCGCATAGCATCTAACTCGCGCAGCATAAAAAATCGCAGTGGTTGCAAACTTGTTTGGCTCTTTCTATAATCTGTTATACCTGTTCGTAATGAACGTTTCTGGGTCATCTGAGGTAGCTTATCTAAGCTTCGCTTCGCTATTAACATGAAGTTTCAACACTAAGTGCGATGGCACTTATGTGGTTCTCCAGTGTGTTGGTGACCCCTTTCTATGTCAACAGTGTGGCTGTCTCCAACGCCTTCATCTAGCATTTCTTTCAGCTTCATTGTCCTTCTTCCGTCCTAGTTATGTCTGTGGGAGATGTTTGTATCCAATGAACGAGTTTTTACAAAAATAACCGATACCGTTATTTTTTAGATTTTACCTGATGAAAGTAATTTTATTTCACTTTTAATTTTTTACGGTAAAATAGGTTGGGGTGCGAAATTAATAATTAAAAGGCAATGGGATGTATATTATGTATGAATTGTTCTTTCGTCTGCCTACCCCAGATGGATTACAGGGGCCTTACTCCGAAAAACGAAAATATTCGTATACGTTGACGTTTTGAGCTACCCTGAAAGTGTTCGTTTCGGATTTCGGATCCGTCTTCGATCGTTTGACATTGAGGTTGTCGATCGTTATCAGTACACTTCCTGCTCCCAAAATGCATTTGACGTTTTCGCTGTCGTTGTTTGACAAATGGTCCGTTTTCGTTCGATCCGAAACGTTCATGTTCGATTTTCAGAGTAAGGCCCCAGGTTGGATGTATGTCTGTATATAGGAATAACATTTCTTTGCAGATGAGTATAGTGAAAACATTTTATTCAAAAATAATGATTGAGTAAAATGCACTAACGCAGTGCGTTTGTGTTCATCGGTGACATCCAGGCTGAGTGTCACAGTATGTAGGTACCTACTTATTTTTTCAGATTACGAGTACTCTTATCTTCATGAGAATTAATCATTTACATGCGGATTTTATTTTTTACGATGCAATTAATATAATGATAACATAATTAATTTAACACTGTTTACGATTATAAACAATTACTGTGATAAAGTGATAAATAAAATATTTCAGCGCGTGTGGTAGGTATGCGAATTCGAATTGCATTTATTAATTTAACAAATACATCTGAACTGTTCACACCGTAATTTTTCTATAATAGGTAGGTATTAAAGTTAGATTTCGCCAGTGATAAATCATTTCAACTAAGATGAATTTTTACATTTTACTCAATTAAATTCAAGTTCTTTGAGATTCAAAATTCCAGTTCAACAGATTTCACTTTTTAGTATGATCCTGTTAAGAGCCTACTTATGTGACAAGAATTTTATAAAAGCTCTACAACGAAAACTACCTATATCGATCTTGTGGGAACTGAATTATTTTTTTCTTAAGTGCAGTAGGTACTTACAAATGCAACGGTTTAGTTTGGTTCGGATTTGGGCTGTTTTATAATTACATCGTTGAATTAATATGGAATAGAGCATAGTTTATTCTTATATTTTCATAACCTTGTCAAACGAGATTAGTACAATTGTCGGGGGTGTCTTTATGCCCATCTGCGTCTCATAGTTACGTGTGCGTCATTATTATTCGTAATTGGTACAGGTACATACTTAACCAATTCATGCTAAAACTTTACAAGGGGAGGCATCATTCTAAATTATACATATTCAACAAAGGAATTGAATTACGTAGTTTACAAAATGGTAATAAACGATGTAATAAATTCAAATAAATTAAAGGGTAAGATTACTTAAATTATATAGACCTTGCAAGTAAATACCTACACACGTGTTCCCTTCTTCCTATCAAGAGGCCATCAATATAGGGACTACGGACTATCATTGTATGCACAGTATCTGGAATGGTAAGATTTAGGAACTTTGCAGTCAAATTGATGGATCGCACACAAAAAATGGGCCCCCTGCCCTTAAACCATCGCTAGCCCCGATGAGGTAAAAAGGGCTCATTCAGTCATAAAGAGAGATTTCTATTTTTACGAACGGAAGAAGGAACAAAGTAGGACATTAATATTTCGAATGGATTATTTACTTAATTGGCACATAATTGCGAATACGATAACACGGTCAAAGGCCGTTTAGTCATTATTAACTGTACCTAAGTCGTAGGCTATCTCGCGTGTTTGGGATTTATGATATTGCAACTCAGCTCGTATTTCGATACATGCGATGTTATAATACAATCGTATTTATCTACAGCAACATACCTACTTAACTGTTTTGTAATGTATAATATTATGTAATTGTACTAGTCTAGTTACCGGTGAGGTCATTTTATTTTTAACGATGTAACTGTTCTCTAAGACCGTATAGGTATACAAAGAAAGCAGACAGCCTGCGCCGATTTACCGTCGCATAATTATCGAAATCGGCGGTAGTAGTGCCGAGTTTCCATACGAGGTTTTCCAAACCAGGATTGACTAACCGTACCGTAACGTTGGTTTAGTTCTACATCGGTTCTTTCTTCTATATTATATTAACCAATTGTAATCTACCGACTTCTCATGTTTCAACTGTGATTAAAACTCTATGTCAAATAGAATACTACACCAGCACCGATAAGCGCCGACAGGCTCCATTCCAACACGCTTCGGTCAGCGCTGGTTTGGTTCATTGCTGCATTGTATACCTACATACCTACTATCTGTGCCAATTATGCACGTAATTCGGTTCCGATAAGTAATTGCAGATCGGTGCAGGCTGCCTGCTTTTATTCAGTATATACGGCGATTATTAATGCGTTAAAATGATGATCCTTAGGCTTAAGTAGTTATTATCTCTGAGGGCATAGCATATAGCATTTCAATAATAACGTTAGATAATGTCGTCCAATACATAATGGAAAGGAAACGGTGAAGAAAGACCAAAGGAGCATAGATAGTTTTCGAATCACAGGTTTCCATTAAATACAACACTCGTATAAATCTCATACTATAATACCCATAATACCTATTATTCAAGTTATCAATGATTCTTCTGATCCTTGCTTGTTCTTTCTATATTATTTAAATTCAATATTATGATTGTAAGATTCAGGTTTGGAGGTTTTTGAACTGTATTTTTGAACGTTTTGTCGAAGTGGCAATTCTTGCAATATTTCCTTCCTTGCTAGTGGCTTGCTGGTCTCTTGCACGTTTTAGGTTATGGAAGAAGTTGATTTCTAGAAGAGAACGTAAGCAGTTATTAAATAATCAACTAATAACTATTTGCGTTCTTTTTAGACTTCCACTTACTAAATACCGTATATTCTTCATACCGCTTATTACAAACATTTTAATTCTATCCATTTCTTTATTGAAAAGTTTGAATCGCCTCTATCGATTTGATATACCATTTCGGATATCAGTTTCCTCAGAAACGTGTCTTGACCTCACAGTTTTACTTCTAGACTAATATGTATCTCGAGGAAGCTCGCTTGATGTATGTAAGGACACACGTAGATGACGGGCTGTTGTCTCTACTTACCCCATAGAGAAAAAGGTGTAAGTAAGTGTATCTAAGTTGATATAGATTATATCGTATCGTCGTTTCCAAAAAGGTATCATATTGTTTGTTTCGATATTTTTTTATCGGTTTCACGAATTACCTTAATGACACATAATTATTCGTTTAAATATAAGAAAATTTATAAAGAACTAGTTTTGCCCGCGGCTTCGCCCGCGTGGATGTCGGTTATCACGGCCAAACATAGCCTATGTCTTGAGGTCTAATCTAATCTACCCCTATACCAAATTTCATCAAAATCGGTTCAGCGGTTCAGGCGTGAAAGCGTAACAGACAGACAGACAGAGTTACTTTCGCATTTATAATATTAGTATGGATTCGTTAGGGACGATGGGCCTTGAGAAACACATTATAAGTGATATATATGGCGCTTTGTCTCAGTATTGAGGTCAGATATCATCTATGCTTTAAATTAGTATAAATAACTGTAGGTATATTTAGGTCAGCGGTAGCACGTCATTTAGTAGACCCTAATAAAAATAGGTATATTCTCACCGTTCAATGGTGACATCACATCAGCGTTCTACATGAGAAAACGGGTCAAGTTATCTTGAATAGCTCGTCTTTGTGAATTTTTGTAACCTAGTTGTTAAGTCGGTAACACGCACTAACTTTACGTAAAGAACCAACTATGTTCTCAAAACTGACTTCGTGGACTAAGAGCCCATGAACGCCAGACCTTCGTTATTTTATAAAAGCTGAAAGTTTGTCAGCGCATGCTCCCAATACAGGTAAGAACGATGGCCCATTATGAAGTTCGGGTCATGGTGGCTTTGGCAGATAAATGGTACTAAAGTGTAGCAAGCGCAAGGCAGTGGGTGCGAGTGAGACGGCAAGTCAGGTCTATTACGACCCCTCACTGCGCATATTATGGAATTATAAAATTGGAATTCTAATTCCAATTTTAGGTTTATTACGATCCCTCACTGCGCATGTATTGGCATTATATAAATGGAATTATAATTCCAATTGTGTAATTCCAATACATGGGCTGTGAAGGATCGCAATAGACCTGATTCGCCATGTCACTCACACCCACTGCCCTGCGCTCGCTCCTACAGCTACCCTTTAATACCGTGTATCTGCCAAAGCCACCATGACCCGAACTTCATAATGGGCCATCGTTCTTATCTGTATTGGGAGCATGCGCTGACAAACTTTCAGCTTTTATAAAATAACGAAGGTCTGGCGTTCATGGGCTCTTGCTCTATCGTCTTTGTTCGCATTAATCCTGATCGTCTTGCACTAGATTGCAATGGAAACTTTGAAGAAAGGAGAACTCGTTAAAGTCATAAGCGCATACTTATGTATTATGTATAACGTTATAAGTGGGGTGCGGGGTGGGTGGGTCTACAAATAATTCATTTACAGCGGTGTAGCTTCAATGAAAAAGCGCTGTGCAACCGAGTGGGGTCTGTGCACATGTAGGCCACCTAGTTTGGCGAGCTCCCTTTATCGTTTGTATCATCCAAGCCCGAGCTTACCCTCCCTCGTGCCCTCCCCCATGCCAGCTAGCACTTCGTCCACCCTAAAGTAATCCCGTGCCCTCGCGACCTATATATCTCTTGTATTACGTATCCACGACCGTTTTGTGTAGGCAGTATATTACATTATTTGATTTCCTACTAGCGGCTCTTTTATACACAAACTCATAAATTCACTACGTATTTTACAGCATGCATAAACACAGCTACGTGCCAGCATTACGTAGGAACTTTGAAGCCTTGAACTATATAGGTATTGGGGTGTAATCGCACACGTCGGACACAATATTTACAGCAATCGTAGTATTAGAAGTGAAGAAAGTGAAATGGATGAATGTTGAAATTCCATTCTCAACAACAACATAAGCACTTTCTCTTTCACGTGTACGCTCAAGATTAGGACAAGAATATAACTGTTGGCCTCTATAGAATAAAAATACTTTGAACTAACTTTTGTGTCTGCAAGTATAATAGGTATAATTATGTCTAAAATAAATAGGTATACTGCAGTATACCTATGTATTATACATATAAGCAGGATGAAGATATGCCCTTCATGCAGACTTGTGCCAGTGCCATGATCTGAAGTTGATGTCAAAAGCACCCAAAATACCTACTAGGTACGTAAACGATTTTGTCGTGTCCGTTGTTTAAGAAACGAGTTCGTGATACTCATGGTTGTTCAAGATGGCGTGCCTACTACAGTAACGTCATAAATAGATATGAGATGAGACTATAAAATAAAACATTGGTACCTAGGTATGTCTACCAAAAGGGTTAAAACTGTTCCTGATCATCGCACTTTATGCCGATTGGTCGCGATTCGACAAGTGCAGGGGAACAGCGCCGTCCGCGCGCTGGGTTCATTCCCGCTTTGTTTTTGTTCCGATTTTAATTATTATTGATCTTATGTATAAGGTCAACGGAGCTCCTATTCCTTCATGCATTATCACAAGTAAGCTAACACGAAGTCTCGTTGAAACCTCCGCCAGAACCCTTTTGGGACGCGCAGTGTCCGCGAGCTCGCTTCGCTCGCTCTCGCGGCGTAGGTACACGTTCCAGTAGATAATTAATCTATATACTTATAATAAAACTGTAGGGAGGTCAATTCTGTACATTGAATATATTTACAAAAAAACTATTGGGGGATGATTGGTGATCGATAAATCAGTAAATTTTTTGTCTTTCTATCTGTCTGTCTGTCTGTCTGTCTGTATGTGCACGCATGGATCAAAAACTACTGAAGGGATTTTGATCAAACTTGGTACGATTATAGTTCATAGTTCTGGGCAACATATAGGCTACTTTTTATACAAACTGATACCCGTGGCTTCGCCCGCGCTTCGTTTTTAAGTCATTTTTGGTCATATCTCCGGTTCTACTTAACCAATTACAACTAAACATACGATAAATTTTTAGTCTAAGCAAGAAAGGTCTTGGTTAAACTCAAAATCTTACGCATATTTGATCACAATCGGTTAATTAGAATCGGCGATATAGTAAAAAAAACGCGAAAATCGACGTCCACGCGGGCGGAGCCGCGGGCAACAGCTAGTAATAAATATATTTAATACTTCATCTTTTTTTCAATTTAGTTTGTCTAGTTTTAACTAAAGCTCGATGTGACAACTAGTTTTAACTGAAAATAAAATACATCAGTGGTAAATTCTAGTTTTAACTAGGTACCTATTTCTATACCTACGGCACGATATGATGGCCGGTTTGACATATTACAATAGTGATGGAAATGTCAATTTACTCTCGATAAAAATATAATCAAATCAAATAAGTTTTTATTGCAAGCAGTACTTACCTAGGTACCTGATTCAAAAACTTTAGTAAAAAAATATAAATTTTTACCTACTTAATACATATGAACGAACTGAATATTGGAATTAGGAATGAAAATGAGTATATATTAATCCAGCTTCCTTCAGTGATTGCACTAGCTTTTTTCTTGTTGGATACTCCTTCCGTAAATAGTAGCTACACACATGTCTTCGACTGGTTTTGCTCGTTTTTTTCTGTGTGTGTGAAGTTTATTTTCTTCTGTGCCAGTCTCGCCAGATTTTTCTTTAGTTATCTATTCGTCTAACAGTTATAGGTAAAATTGACCTTCCATTTTGAGATTCACGATCGAAATGTTACGAAGGCGTACCTATAACGAACACACGTGCCTGACTGTTTAGAACTCAGCTCTGCGTATGTTCGGCCATATCGACGAAATCCACAACAAAAGGCGTAAACAGAGTAAGTTGAGGGCCACCATTATAATTATCACTGTTAGTGTATGTAATGGGGACCCCTTCCTGAGACTTTACCATCAGGCGAGATTTACCATTTAACTTACCATCAGGCGAGGAGGTCTAAACTATATCGCAATCGCAGTGCACTCCTAGTTTGTACTTTTCGAAGCAACGTCAAGTCGAAAATGCTTTGTTTTGACGTAAATTTGCCGGAGGTATTATTGGGCTTGCCAGTGGTCCTAGTGTCGATTATATAGATTTTATTTAAAAAAAATTGAATTTTAAAAAACAAATTGTGTGAAATAAGTACACCAATAGGTAATTATAATCTTATAAAAATAAAAAATAAATGATCGTGGGACACTAATATACATTATATAATTCAGAAATCAATGTAATAAATAAATATTGTGTCCTAAAATTATACCTACATTCGATAAAATTTTATGACTTACTGTACGTCACTATTGACAATAAAGAACAGCAATTTGCTCTTTCAAAATGTCACAATAATTAATACGAAACTTCATGAGCGGACAAACGTCAAACCGGCCATTATATCGTGCCGTAGGTATAGTATTAACAAAGTCATATAGTAAAACTAGTTCTAACTAGGAAAAACAAGTTCTATCTAAAAACTAGTTATGAGGGTAACATAAACAGGGTGAATTTTTCAAAAAGGCTTGGATGGCCAAATCCGAAACGAAAAACGAAAAATGCTCAAAGGAGTCACGAGCCCGATTTTGATGAAACTTAAACCTCATCATTAGATTTTTGAAAAACCAATAATCCTAGCAAGGAATCGAACCTGTTGATTTTGAAAAAAACACACCCTATCTATATTATTACACCATATGACCATACGATAGTGTTGCTATTAAGGATCTTATTATGGGAAATAATGACATACCGCAAATTAAAGGAAAGAGCCCATCTTTAACAAAATACATTTTATTTTTCTTACATTAACTGATTGATTGTTCAGAATGTAGACCATTGTTTTCAATACATAGCTGGGTTTGAGTAGGTACTCAAGGTTCGTACTGCATTCAATATTAGAATGTTATTGATTCCGTTTAGAATATTCTCCAAAGAACTCAAGTCATCAACTGTATCTCTGTATCATTTATGTGTCTTTGTAAATTTCGTTTTTGACATACCCCCAGAGAAAGTAATTTAAGTGAGTAAGACCCAGAGATCTCGCTGGCCAAGGCACAGGACTTGCAATAAAATTTTCGTCAAACTGCTGAATCAAAATCTCTTTTACGTCTATTATGGGCTGGAGCTCCATCTTGTTTAAAAAATAACATCAATCATTATAATCATTCTGAGTATAATTTAAAACACGGAATAGTTACGATCTTTTCTGGGATTTCGACCGAAACAAATAGGTACATGAAACATGAATTTTATTAAATTCCAAATTTTCCTTTAATTTGCCGTATATTGTTACTTCGCAGAATTTGTTCCTTAACAGCGACACTATCGTATGGTGTAATAATAAAGGATGGTTTTTTTTTTTCAAAATCAACGGGTTCGATTCTCAGCTAGGTTTATTGGTTTTTCAAAAATCTAGTGATGAGGTTTTAAGTTTCATCAAAATCGGGCTCGTGACTCCTTTGACCATTTTTCGCTATTCCTTATAGTTTCAGATTTGGCCATGCAATCCCTTTTGAAGAATTCACCCTACCTACCCAGATGAAAATAGAGAATCACCCATGATATTTTTTCACTATCTAATTGGAAAATGGCATAGGTCTGTGCGTTGTATGACAAGTTGCCATACGAACCATGAAATAGAGTGGTCCATATTATTATGCGCATGCTATTCTTAATAATAATTATAGCCGAAAGAGAAAACGTAACTGTTTTATGTACTCCACACGTATTTCGTGGCAATACCGTTAGAAATTACAGTTTGGTTCGAACAAAACATTACATCGCGTATGAATCCATGTCATGCTATTTTATGAACGTGTAACATTAGGTACCTACTGTTGTCATAGAAGTGCATCAATGCTGTAGTTTTGGCAATAGCAACAATAAGAGGAAGTAAATTACATTAACAATAGGTATCTATAATTTGTCTTCCTATTGAACTTTGCTTACATACGCAGTTAGAAAATGCAAACAATGTAGGTATTTGTATAGCTTCTACAACATTTTCAATCTGCCTAATCAGATTTTCTTTGTGAGCGGTTAAACTTTGAAATAGGTCCTGAGCTTGACATTGTTGTAATACAATGAGTCTGAAATAAATTCTTGTGATAATCTTTATAAATAATCGAGGCGCATGAAATGAGTAGGTATGAGTTTATATTATTCGTAGATTGTAAATTAGATAATCAACATTTGTATGACGATATTAGCATGATAATGAAAAGAAATACAAAGTATTCAACAATTCAAATAAGAGAGTATTCAGTATATATACAAAAGAAGTATTTTTAAATTCTATTATGTTTGTTTGTAGCTTGTCACGTGTTGTTCGTTTACTTCTACTCCTCCATAATTTATTTGGCTCATTTTCCTTATTATGGAAGCGACTGCTACCTGACCTCAAAACCTGGAAAACAACCAGGAAGACACCACCAGAGCCTCGTTTTAGCCTCGCCGTCGCCGCGTCGCAACAAAATGATGCATGATAGAGGGATTTAGAATATTTAGATGAATTTGGTTTGTGAAAGAGATTGAAAAGAATATAAAGGATACAATTAGTTATAGGTATAGTGCCAAAATATATTGAAATTTTAAAGAAAAATTTAATAATTCATTTTGAAAATAGTAAAAGAATTTACGAGTAGGTACATGTATAAGTATTTTGTCACCCCGTGCTTTCACAGTTTTCAATAATAATAATAATAATATATAATATGTATGTAATGAATAAGTGTGCATTTTTTGTAAGTGTGTGAACATTAAAACATAGAAATTCCTAATGATGTTTATAGAATATAATGATTAACCAAATACTAACTTTTACCACCTTAGTGTTTAAAGCCCTGTCAGCCTCCCGCTTAGCTTTGGCCGCCCTTTCGACATACATCTCGACCTAAAAAGATATACGAGAAATGTAATTCTATTTGTCAATATCTTGCCGTAATTATTGTTAAACTTATGTAATATGACAGTTAAAATAAATTAAATAGGAAACAACTGACGGATTTCAAATGTTCTGAGTTTCATTCATGATTTCGATCCAATTACACATGTCGTGTACCTACACCCTACACTATGTATAATTTATTATGTAGGTATATGGTTATACCAAAGAGCCTTTGTCAATTTTTGGCTCTCTATTGTGTTACCTAACTTTTTTATCTATAAACTAAACTGCCATATTTTTTTGTCGTAATCATATTTTTTCCGGATGATAATCGTAACTTGTCCTAACCTAACATTACAACATCATTATCCCTTCCATTGAAATTGAAATCTTTAGATACAATTTGCCCTAAATTAGTTTGTCATAAATATTACAATCAGATTTCACAGCGTTTTCCATGATAGTTACAAACCATAAATTCAATGTTAAATGCAAAGCTTCATCCGTAGGTACGCCGCCGCTCCGCGCTTACACACAAAGATGAAATCGTATTGACAGTGATAATGGCTTTTGACACGGCTAGGCTCCGGCACTGCGCTATTCTAAATTGAATTCTAGGGGTAGGGCAGACAAGACTACGTGGAGTGGGATTATTGGCTTCTGTTGTATTCATTAGTGTTACTAAAACTTAATTTTCAGCAAATGTTTTGGGATTAACCATTTACAAAACTTAGGACATAGTTTTAACTTTAATTTATACAAAATTATGAGATTCAATTATCATAGTAGGTACTAGATAAGCGTAAGCTAAGTAAAGATCAATCATTTTCAGTTTTTCAGCTGAACCCATTATTCAATGACTCAGTCCTTGGGCTTCATCTACACTTTCCGTGGCTGAATCGATCACTAAAAAGCTCACCATAATTCGAGAACTAATCCCAGTTGAATTCAAAGCTTGGCTTTTGGAGCCCGGGTCCTCTCTCCTACAGGCTGCTCCTCCTAGCCATAATTTGGTTTGATTGATTGATTTTTTGATCAACCTCAACACGAAAACCTGCGCCAGAGCTTTGGCTGTCAATCAGCAGCTAAGGTCGATTTGAACTCCGGTTGTCTTGGTCATACGAGTAAACCAAACTGCATTCTTTGTTTTTTTACTTATTTATATTCAATTTTTATATGAATAAAGTAACCGCGGTAGCCTAGTGGTTTGGGTAATGGACTGTTGAGACGAGGTCTCGGGTTCGATCCTAGGTTCACTATGGCACACACCAATGACTTTTCGATGCTTTTCGAAGTTATGTGTGTATTTATCGCAGGTTTATTAGTGCCTCGGAGAGCACGTTAAGCAGTCGGTCCCGGTTGCCATACAAACATCTATGGCAGTCGTTACGGGTAGTTGGAGCCCTCAAAAGTCCAACCAGTCTAACTTGGAACTTCGATATCGCCATTGGTTGTGGAGGTCAGATGGCAGTCGCTCCACGTAAAATATCGAAGTTCAGCCGCATCACAGTTAGACTGGAAAGCCGACCCCAACTGAGTTGGGAAAAGGTTCAGAGAATGATGATGATTTTATATGAATAAAGTGCAGGAAGGGAAACCCCTCTTAACGATAAATAAACGTATTTGTAACGTTTTTCACTAGTCAGTTTTAATTAGAACGGGCATGATTTAAGAAAGCCACGTCATTCGTTAGTGTCATAGGCTACATTTTATTGGAAAACTGGAATTTACACCCGGGCGAAGCCGGGTCCCAGGTCGCTAGTGATGTATAAAGAATGAACTAAAATAGGTACATACCTCTTTGCTTACTTCAAAAGCCATGGAGGCGGTATCATAAACTGCCTTATTTGACTCTTCTACTACTTTTTTTATATAATACTCCACCTAAAAGGGAATACGACATAATGTAGAACGCTGTGTAGAACATCGTAGAATCTTTATTATTATTATTATATAGTAAGTATAGTCGCCTGGCACCTTCAAAGGCCCAATCGTTGATAAAATGCGAGTCAAGCCTCTATCGTATTGGACTACAGAGAAACGACATTTTTCCACGTGCTACGATTCTGACAACCACCTTTCGCTTCTTTTCCTTTCATAATATAATTGTTTTCATAGATGCTCCTCGGTTGCAGGTAGCCTTGAAGGTACTACATAATGAGATACTATTTCGGGTACAAACAGATATTTGTATAAAACAATGACTATTGGAAAGAGTAGGTACGTAGCAATTTATTATCGTAGCATAATCTGGGAATCTGAGTTTGACAAAATACATATAAGAGTGCCACAACATATTTCCTGTGAAGGTACTAGTCCTTTATAAACGGAATATTGGCTATCACACCTTTGACACAAAACCTATTATCATACATACAAAGGACTCGTTGATCAATGCAGATCCTAGAAACGGCTGTGACTACAATTTTGATATTGACGCTTATATTTTGTAAGCACATAATGTCACTACGGAGGATTTTTGGAAATTGAACACGGTTGTATTGAAGTGTTACTTTGAAAGTAAAATGCGCGAATTTTTATAATGACATAATAAACTTACGTGTATGAGTGAGCAACACACTAAGGTATTAACCTTAGTGTTATTATAATGAATTTTATTATGTATTTAAATGATTGAATACTAACTTCAGAGATACTACTAGAGCTTGGCCCAGGCTGACCCTCTTGTGTGTTAGCCCGACCCTCTTGTGTGCTAGCCTGACCCTTTTGTGTGCTAGCCTGAACCACTTGTGTGCTAGTCTGACCCACTTGTGTGCTAGTCTGACCCTCCTGTAAACCTGATGTTCCACTGGCTTGTTGCAGGTCTGCTCCATTTTCATGCTGCAAACCTGATCCACTTGATTGTTGCAGGCTTGTTTCTTGGAGTCCTGATCCAATGGCATGGGGCAGACCTGATCCACTGGCTTGCTGCAAACCTGATCCACTGGCTTGCTGCAAATCTGATCCTCTGGCTTGCTGCAAATCTGATCCACTGGCTTGCTGCAAATCTGATCCACTGGCTTGCTGTAAATCTGATCCACTGGCTTGCTGCAAATCTGATCCACTGGCTTGCTGCAAACCTGATCCACTGGCTTGCTGCAAACCTGATCTGTTAGCTCGCATATTTGAAGCATCTACGATGTAATCTTCATCATCCTCCATGTCTTCGAGGTCTTTAATCTGTTACGAAAATGAGCGTTATTAGTGTTTTTATTGAATATCTGTATAGGTCAATATTAGTACCTATAGGTTTATTTCGCGTGTGATTGTTTTTTACAAAATACGAATTTTTAAATTGACAGGCTACATCTAACGAATTTAACAGATTATTTAAATAATTATAATATTTGCCTCACAAAAGTCGATTGTGAATATGTTTACTTTATTCTGGTTGTTTTTTATTTTTATTTTACTATTTATACACATTATACCTATTATATTTAAATTAATGTTTTTATTCCTATTGTATTCCTGTTTTAATACTTCTAGGACAGGTTTTCCTACAATTAGAACCTTTTTACAAGACTTACTTCTGGTTGATCAGCCGGCACTGGATCGTTCATTGCGGACCGAACTGTCAGATTAGCTGATGTAATGTTGTGAAGTCTTTCGTTGAAGAAATGTTTTGACGGATTAGGTGATTTTCTAGGCCTTTTAGCCTTTCGCATATCGGGCTCTGTACATAAAAAAAGCATTTATTGTCACAAAATATATGTCACAGGTCACGTTTATGAAAATTACAAAATATTTTCAAATGTTATCATGAAGTTTGTCAATGATTTTAATAAAGAGGTAGATAAGGTACAAGTGCTTAACGACGGTCACTCAAATTTTGTCTGATTAGCCTACCTCAACGCAAGCACGAGTGCAACAGGACACGCACTATTAGAACGAAGTATAACGTTCTGTTTTGCCATACAACGCGTTAAGTAGGTACCTACATTTTTGACATCGCGTAAGAAATGTGAAAACTTATCTACCTTACTTTAAAATTATACACTTGTTTTATAAGAGAAAGCGTTCAGTCGTGAAAGAAGGGGTGCTTCAGTTTTTTCCTACGCCTGCGCCCCTTCGTTTCAATAGAATGAAGAGGCGTATCACAGAATTTATGTATCTAATTTATTCAGTAAGACTTGCTTATTTTTTGCATTTATTAATAAGATTTGTATAGAGTACCTACCGTCAGTAAAAAGTTAGAGATGCTCTTTTCATTATTATTTTATTAATACTGGGAGCTAATAATGAGACTGAGCTGAGGAAATATGGAATCTTGAGGTATGTCTCTGGAGAGACCTTCCTAATAGAATATATTTTTGTATTAAACTACTAGCAAACATTGTCGGCCCATCGGATGATAAGTGGCTATCGTGTCCTTTGAACTCTTGAATTTACAAAATTTGACTCACGCGTAGCTTATAACAGAGAGTATAGGAAGGCCCCCTTTCTATAAGATTGCCCCTATTTACAAGAGGAAAATGGAAATGGAAGGGAGGTTAGGCCCCCCGCAGCGATCTGTGAAAGTGAGAGGGTGGAAAATGCCCGTTTGAGCCGGCCCAGTCGTGCTGGGAACAGCAAAGTTTGGTCACTCACATCTAGTGATGGACTGCGTATTAAATACTTCCCTAGCTCGCTATCCAGAGAGGAGGTTTATCATAAAATGGAGTATATATACATTTCTCACTATTTTTGCAATGTAAAGGATTTTTTAAATTATATCGTTTATTATATCGTACATCTATGTGTAAGGCAATCATGCAGACATTGTGATCTTGTTACGAGTAAACTACATTTTAATTGCGTTTATTTTAGGAGCTGTGCAACTTGAACGCGTTTAGCAATAAATTGTTCCATATTTTTTGCTAAAGTGTTTTCATTACTTATGTTTCTGGTTGTCTCTCATTTTGGAAGCGTTCATATATAATCATAATCATTAATTGCATCATCTAGAAACCATACAGGCAGGTAAAGTTCCATTATTTTATACACTAAGTACCAATACGAAATGCAATATTTTTTAATATGCTACTATTTTATAATAAAATAGTAAGTACCTAAACTATTTCGATAAACTCATAACCAAATAATAAATAGGGCCGTTTAGAGTATATTTTGTAAACTATGTCACACGGTAACGTGACCTTACCACGATTAGACATTTGATTCCAAATATCGTCGATTTCAGGGCACGTAATAACGTAACAAAAAAATCGCATAGAACTTTGCATTGCAACGTTGCCATAGAAATAATATAGGTACTTTTTGAACTCTTACGTGTCTCAAAGGTATATTTTCAAAACGGCGTGTTCTATTAGCGTTTAAGTCGTTTTGCCTACCGAACGCCGAACGCGAATAGGCGATGAAAAAGAGGCGACGGGAGGGGGGGAGGGGAACCTTTGCCTCGCACCTCGCATACGTATACAGTATAGAACACAATGCGGCATCGCTCTGCGTCGACGTGACCTGCGCGGCAGCGTACTAGCGGCAACCGTTGACATACATCGCAACATAGCATCCGTCATTGGCATAACCTCGCTGACTGAACTACTACGAGATACCACGTTCCGTTCCTCGACAGGTAAGTCATGCTGCGCGTTCAACTTTTGCTGGCGACTTTTATTTGGGAAATCTGGGACTTGTTACTTACTTGCTTAGTAAGTTGTGTTAGTAGGTACCTATTTGATGTGCCTGGTTATTGATTCAAACTTTAGTGTAACTTCCTCAATAGATTGCAACTTTTTGTTTGTACCAAACTAACTTTTTGGCAGATTGAACGATTCCGATTTGAAATTCGAAAATGTAAGTACCTGATATTGACGATTAGTGGACTAAATTCTAATTGCAACCTATTAGATTTGTTCTTATATGTATTTAGTGTTGCGGAGTAGTGGATAGCAAGTGGAACGTATCTGTACTCGATTATTTACTCGTTCTTAAGATTTTTACGTGCCGTGTATCGATATTTAGTTATCAACGACGACAGCAAGGTGTGTTACCATATTTTAGTTCAAACGTAAACAGTTTGTCACCTAACTTTCATTCATTTTAGCATTGTTCACTGAAATTAGAACACATTATAAGACTCATTTACTTGGTATAGCTAATGGTTATAAACTAGATCACGTTTACAATGCTATTCTCATTAGTGGGCAATATTTACAGTGGCAATATTACAAGGCCGGTGTTCCCTTGAATATCACAGTGGCATTGATGGTTACCCGTAAGGCTTACATTAGTGATATTTTGTTTTATTTATTTGTAGCTACATCCCCGAAAGGGGTGAAAATCGTGAAAAGAAGGTTGTGGACTGTGGACTGTGGGTGTGAAGTTTAACTTTACACAAATTTCACAAACTAGGCTCCAATTAAGTGCATAATAGGGGGTGTATCACATGCAATAGGTGACTCTCTTCAGAGTTACGGTAGGTTTGTACAGTATGTACAGATTGTATCGTAATGCTATGTCAGGCTAGGGAATCAAACGTGGGTTACTTTTGAACTCGCTGCCGCTACGCTATTGAATCATTATTCAATAAATATTAACCAGTAGGTAATAATTTAGTATTTTTACCTTATTACATAGGTACATAATTATATACTCACAACATTTTATCACTGAAGGGATAGGCAGAAGGATAGGATACGTACAATTCTTTAGCTTTTAAACAAACTTTTACTTAGCGCTATCTAGCCCCGACACTTAACTGGTTTGTAATATGGGTTTTTGGTAAATATAATTAGACAAAGTTTACACTTAGATGCATGAAACACCCAGATCAAAGCAAATTATACATAATTCATGCATACAAATATTTGCATTGAACGAGAATCGAATCTTGAACCTTACCATGAGTTCTTAAAAGCAATTGAAATGGGAGGGAGAGAGATGGCGCTGTACACCGTCACCGTGCATAGTTCTATTTCCCTCCTCGAGTTGAACTCTATCGATTTTGAATTGCTATTGAGCTCATGGTAAGGCTGCAGTATAATTAAATTGGATAGTCCTAAAATTTCCTTTATGTTGTGAAAGGATGTATTTAGAAAATAGGAATGTGACGTGAAAGTAGCACAAAAACTGAGATTAAATTGTAATAAACAGGATAATAATAATATTCCCTTTTGATATTTTTAAATATATTTATTTTTCTTACAACGTAATAAAAAATGTAATTTAAGTAATAAATATTTGATGTTGTATGAAACAAAGGAAAGAATAACAATATAGTTTTTCACCTTTCTTTTCACTAACGCTGTGATGATTGCATGTCACATCACATCACAATGCAATATCATAAAATTATCATAATATTCACTCATATTAACACATTTGTCCTAATTAATATCAATGTAGATCAATCAGGCACACATATTGCTATAGTAGGTATTGACACCAATTGACACCAATTCAATTATTAGAAACTAGAAACTTTACTTATAAGAAATGGTTAATTTTTTAGAATATAATGAATTTTTCTAGGTACTCTTGCTAAATAAATTTTATCTGTGTGTGTAATCTGAGTACTTATATCGGTACTATAATATAATATTTATATAGATTAATTTCGAAGTGTCGTAAAATGTATTCACAATAATAAAAATGATAAAACAAAATATTTATATAAGGATTTTATTGCACTACATAATGAAATAATAGTTTATTAAGTATAAGAAGGGTGATTTATACAGAATTATTATTAAACTATCTTAGAAAATATTAAGTAGGTATGTACAAAACAAAAAAAACAAAAGTTTTTTACTACTACATAATTGTATATTTTTTCAAAATTTGATTCATTTGGATATGTTTATATCTATTAGCAATAAATCAATGTATGCTGCAAAATTAGGATAGGTAGATACAATAAATAAATTATTAATAATTCTGGAGAGCGCTATCGAATGCTCAAAACATGATGAGTTTCTGAATAAATATAAATACATAAAATTTTTATTGCAAATTTATAGGTACATGTTATATACTTATGTACACAAAACAACAAAATCATATAACATTTATTAGCAACAACAACAATGATGCAACACAATTCATAACAATATTACTAATTCAGTCGATTCTTGTGTTTTTTTTCTAAATTTAAATAAATTTATCAGGGAAAGTATTATAAAATGTATAGCAATATTAAATTATTATTATTATGTAACAGTACAATATTAGGTAACAGTACGAGTATAACAAAATTGATAACAGTATTTTTTTATTTTAGTTGATGTATTTTTTTAAACATTAGTAGGTTCATTTGGAAAAAACATATTAAAAACTACCTATAAGCAATAACGTCAATAATAATACAACACGAAATCAGTAGATATTAATATTCAGACAAAATATTTCCAAAAAATTTTTTAGATTCATTTGGAAAAGTAAAGTGAAATGTATTATCAATAATAAAAGTTCTAACAGTTGATATCAATTTAATTTTATTGTAGTCAATATAATTATATTATGACCACAAATTCTACTGCTAGGCACTAAGACATCTTCTCCAAAGTTTATTATTAAACAGTTTTATTTAACTCGACCTTTTTGTTTGGGTCAAATCTAGTAATTGAAATTTGAACCCCTTTGAGTTGTCTGATTGGTCTGATATTTGGCAGAAGTCTTTAGTTCTAATGACAATACAATTTAAAACTGTTTAACTTAAAAAATATTTTTTCATAATTTATAAATATACCTACTAAGAGTGCATTTCAATGAAATAAATAATTAGAGTAAAACGTGAGAACCCATTCAAGTTCATCGAATGTTCAATGGTGAAAGCCAACCTAAATTTAAAAAAAATTAAACAATATTAACTACTGGCGACTGTTCCTTCTTAGCTCAAGTAGTGCAGTTGAACTAAGTAAAAAAATGATAAATAAACACGTCAAACTGTAACAAGAAGAAATATTGCTTTACATTAGAATTTCGGATTTATTTTTTAATACTACAAACCTCTCTCGGAAAAAGGTAAAAATTAAATGCTTTTACTTTTTGTTCATGAAAAATACCTAGGTATTTGAAAGTAGATTCAAATTAAAATATAATTTGAAGTAATTCTAAAACACAGTTCCATAGAAACCAAAAGTTTTTATATTTAACTTATCTTATGAATCTCATAGGCTTATAAAACCCTGCAGTGTTTGATATTTATTTGTAATATAATGAATTTGTACTTGAAATGTTTTCTTTAGATAGGTATTTTAAATCTAAATGCTTTAAAAGTAAGAATATTTCTTTATTGGGTCAATTCGTATTCACAATGCACAGATATATTAATTTATTTGTCCAGAAGAGTGTTGTTTGTAGGCCTAAGCACAGATTAATAATGGCCTAAGTTCAGTAATAAGACAGTTACTGTTAACAAATAGAGAAGTTAAAGTATGCTTCTATTAGCAAAGGTACCTACTAAAATGTAGCATTTTTTCAGTAGGTACATTTAACACCTCATATTACAGGCCAGCAAGAAATAAGTGTCTGCACTCTATCATCCCTCTACAACATTAAGATTAGTATAGAAATTCAATAAGTATAAGATGGTAAGATACGCCATTTTTTTCTTGCTAACCCATCTCTTTTCTTGCCATTCACATTGATATTTCACAAAAGCCTAAAAACTACTGTTTTGCGTACAGAAATAAGTAGCGCGGTTACCTTGGGATTGCATGGTACGCTTCGTTTTGACTAGTTACTCAATTCACTTCGCGGACACTTGGTGGTCTGAAATACGTTTTATGAGAGAACGTACGATGCTTCCTCCGAGAGGTCGATTTGGGCAACCAAATTCACCAGTATATCGCGATCTCCCCCGCCCACTAAAATACACGTCGACAGCGGAACAACGCTATCTGATGCGGCTCTTAATACATTGGACAGGGACAGTGACGATGCAGCATTGCGTTAGCGCGTTTGCGCAGTAACGGTGCCCTAGTTATTTCGGGTGCCGTCCTAGATTCGAAATATTCGAATGAAGCCGAAACGCTGTTTTCATCATCAGCCGCGAGTTTTATTCGATGGGGCCCACTTTGGGCTGCCCGACCTCGTAGATACGGACTTAGATAGTTAACGCGACGCGCCGCTCACTCTGTCAAAACCGCGCGACAGCTCAACATGCAAGCTGCAAGGCGAAAACGCGGCACTGCACCAATGCGGCTGCGTGCGTCTCACGCTTCCAACGCGCAACGCCATCACAAATCAATACATTGCATTTAATCATTTATAACAATTTGAAATTACCGGTCTACTAGCGCGTATAAAAAAGTATCCATTAGATAAAGGGAGGGGCAAAAGTACCTACGATTTTTATGACGGTCTTAGTTTAATTTCTGATAGTTGAAACACATTTTTAATGTTATTTTTGGTTAATCTGATTTTCTCTATAATGAACATACTTAATGAAACTTTTTTAAGTGACCAATCTATAGTCATCTCATCATAATCATCTTAGTAGGGAATACTTATTTCAAATGAAAATCATGAATTTGGTTATTATAACTTTTGTTATTATAAAATTGACTATAAAAAAGTGACAGAGTACCTACCTATGTAGCTAGTAATATTTTGGTAAAAAAATTACAAATTACTGTACATAATAAAAAATAGAGAAATACAACAACGGTACTCGGTGCTCACAGAGAAGCGGAGGTGCCATGTCATTAGGCCTAAAGTAAACCTTGGCCAGTTTGGTGGGGATAACGTTTACACGTGTGACCCAGATAAATGTAGAGGGGCCGAAGAGTCACGGAAACCCACGACGAAGCTCGACCGGCTGCACAGCTCGCCAACTCTAATCAATACCCACGGAACGTAGCATGCTGGTAATAAATGTGTCAAGACATTCTCCACCAAACGTAACTTAAAAAATTGATGGACAACCTGGCGTTCGTTGCCGGCCTTACTCGCTGGACGCCTGTTGCACTGCCGACGTGCATTTTAATGCTTACTAGAGGAAGAAGAACACGTGCAAAATACAGGCCACTGACCTTTTTATTATCCTTGCGGCGTTTTCTTTATCACCAGTTTTTCTCTCGGTAAAAAATATGCTCTCTGTGGCTGCAGTCAGCTAGAGAGCGGAGCCTAAGTTCTTCGTTCGGCCAGTCGAGAATTGTGCGGTGAGCATGGCGCACGCATAACGCGCAGCGGTGCATCGATCGATGTTACATTACATCACCCCTCGCGTCCTTTCTCTTGCGCGCGCAGCACGGCTCAAGCCCCCCTACCCCGGCCTGCCACCGGGCCCCTCTCGCGCCAATCGCCACTACGCCATGGATCTCCGCTACGTGTACGTGCCACCATCCATTCGCACTTTGGTCGTCGTCAGCTTCGGTCGTTGTCTTGGAACTCATTACACTAGTGCAAAGTTAAAAGTTTAGTTCAGAATTTTCAAACTTGGTTTTTGTTTGCGCGATAAATCTAACGGGTCATAGGGACTTCGAGTGATTATTATTATCAACAAAAAAGTGAAATAAAATAAATATAGCTCGCTTTAAATATTTGTGAGATGTTCGCGACCTAGTTATTCAACTTCCGCATTGTAGCTGAGTTAGCCACTTCGCGTTTTTGTCATTCGTTCAAAAAGTTAGAACATTAGCAATCCTTTACACGCGTTCGTAGGTATGCGTGTGCTGTTACAATTAATTAGTCATATTTTCCTTTTGCTTGATCATGTGACTCACGTCTCACAGTACCTACCAGTAACTTGACCGTATCCGCGTGCACGTGTCGCATTTACGTTTAGCTATTAGGTATTTCAATTGCAGCTGAAGATACCATTAACTAAAAATAGAAGACCAGAAGAAAGAAGATTTTTATATATGCCAGTCGTGTCGGGGGGAAAAATTGACTAGGCTGTTTAACCTACCAGTCAGTCTTTTTCTCTCTCCTATATGACTGGCATACTGTCACCGATGTTGTCTCTGTGCTGTGCCAGCGTAGTTCTTCGTGCTTGGTTATGTCTGCAGTGACGTTGAGGGTTACGCAAGCTGTTATTTAATTCGGCGGCGTAATCTTTGAATTTTCTGCTTATGACAACCATTTTAGATAACTTCGATCGTCAAGCTCTACAAGATTTATTAAAATAACTGTATGATTGTATTTGTCGTTTCTCGTAACTATGCGTTGTACCAGTTATTATTGAGTCACTGAACCGATCTGATGAAATGGAAGTAATCATCGAGAGGTAGGTAGTGCACGCGGCGGGAATTGGGCAATCTGCGAGCGAGCGGATGTTTCGTCCCGCACGCCGCGAACGCCCCCGCTGCCTAAATTTTTGAACTCCTGCGCCGACGATACGTGAATCTAACTGACATGTTACGAATTTAAACTAGTTAATTTTTATTTCAGTTGCAGCCAACACGAGGAGCGCGTCCACTTGTTTGATGCTGTGCGATCCGTATCATTTCATATTTTATTTTGCTTTCTTTTACTTATAATTAATTCTTTTGTTCTTAATGCGACTTATTGAATAAAATTATTTTATTCAAGCGTAACTTATTTTTTTTGACCTGGTTGTATTTTTTTTAATCAGTATCAGTTTAATTTCATTATAGGTAAATACTAACACAATAACGCTTAGGGACACACAAATACACATTGACACAACATGGTCCTAAAACTACATAGTATGGGTGGCACCCTTTGTCACGCCTCCCTGTGCTTAGCCCAATAGGGTACCGTTTAATTTTTTTTAGTGACCTTCAGTCTCAACACTTGCTCTATCACAAAGTAAAAAAAAGGTACATTGGCTTGCGAAAAGATTCATAAATTTATAGATCCATTATTGGCGCAGAACAATAGGTATATTGTTAAATCCCATCAAAATACCAATGTTTGGTGAAATGCTTTAAGCGAATTGTAGTTTACTATTTGGCAACTCACACAATGCATAGTCCATTTTCAAATTATTAAAAATTCTCTTTGCGTTCGTTTCTTCTTCATTTATCTCACATAAGTACATAAGATGAAAAAAATTAAGACATGTTCCGGATATTATGTAAAATATTCCTATGAATGAAAATAATTAAATAAGGTAGGTAGGATTACCTAATAAGATTCTATTTACCTATGTATAAATAACATTTATATTATAACTGATGAAAATAATAATATTTTTTCGTTTGTAAAATAGGAAAAATATCTAAGTAATAAACTCTACATATCGATAAAATTTATTTACTGAAACTTTTTAAATTGGGAACTTATTACCCGTATATAGTACCTACATGCGATTCCTATGACAAAATAATAATTATCTATTTACTTACGGGCAGCAATTAGTACCTATGTAAAATTGTAATTTAATAGAGACTCTACATTTTGATAAAAAAATCTTTACTGTAACTTTTTAAATTATCTATGACGATATGCATAATGTTTAGTTACGGGCGGTATCTAGTGCAATATATTTATATACCTATAGCAAGTTACTTACTACTTTAGGTATTTTACGGTTGCTTTCAACATAACTTTGGTCATTTTAAACTTAGGATCCAACAACGAGTAATCTGGGGACCAATGCTTGCAGAGAAGTATGTTCAAAATTCAGTCTCAGTCTAGTCTCGATCTCCTAATAAAACAATAAAAAATAGGTAGTCTTGTTCTTGTAATACATAGGTATGTATTGTATTGTAGATAGGTACCTATCTATTTATATTGTATTTTATTACACAAACATCGTATTGCTCCCGATGAGCTAAAACCTGTTTACGAAGCAGTCAACTAGAAATCACCATTTTAGTATTATTGGCATCTAGTATATGGTCGCCTCCATTCTTTATAATTCACTGACAACTACTCATTAGGCGGTGTGAAGCTGAAATGTAACCAAATAAAAGTAAACTTGCCCTCTACGAGTTGGACTCATATCCCCACACAAGCCACCCAAAATCGAACATCGTCTCGAAGTCCCAAGAAAAAGAAAGATACCCGTAACAAGAAATTTAATAAGTTAACGTGTCCCGTGCAAAGCAGAGATGACTTATTATTTATGTGAACATTTTTGGTTTGTCAGTTGACTGTTAATGAATGTAATTTTAAAATGATGAATGGTAATTTTAATATAAATTGACATAAGGGCAGGTGCATGTTAACTAAAAATGCAAAGGCATTGCTACGCGCCCATACATCATTCGCCCTGGAACCCAGCACCAATGGAAAAAGGCTTGTTGAATGAGAAATATTTTTCTAATTCTAATCACATTGTATTAAATTTATATGACAGACGCAAGGGAGAATCACAGAAATTAAACAAATGTGTCAGATTTCAAGGTTATGTTTACGCAAAAATCGGCCATAGTTGCTTTAATTATCTATTTGTTATGCATTTAAATACTTTTCTAGACATTATTGATAGGTACCTAGTAGAAATAATCAACAGCGATCTATAAATACGGTATGTAGGTTAAGCTTTAAAGACAAATATAACAACTGCATGCCGTATTGATTGTCTCTGTATCTATCAATCGTAGGTATTTAAAAAAGTAATAAGTAAGTAAGTATTCCTACTTAGTTTCAACCCTTGTCACTAAACAGGAGCCTAATTAGAAAAAGGGAGAATTGTAGTATTATTAAATGACGTAATAAATAAGTACATGAAAATTGATTATTTGGTATTCAATATAAGTTAGATCATATTAAATATTACTTGGTAATCGATTACGTTTATTTTGATTTGGATTCAGTCGCGCATCCTTAAGCGTTTGTCATTAGTTAAAATGTCTGTAGAAGGTATAAATCGTTATTAATGATTATTTCACAATAGATAAGTGTCTGTGTATGACACAAATATTTGCCTCTAATTCATTAAAATAGATAAAAAATTATAGTATTAAGCCACATGTTTGTTGATGCTGATTCGACGATGTCCTTTTATATCATTAAAATTATTTTGACTATACCAAAAGAAGTTTCCATTTTTTTCGTTTACATTCCAATAATAATTTAAAAATCGGTAAATGTACATTTTTAAAGGAAACCAAAATTATGCACTTATAAGTAGGTATATATCTAATATAGCACAAATTTAACGATTCCTAAGATTACCTTCAAGTTGGTAATAAAACACTACGTGGGATTTAATATCTCATCCCATTCTTACTTTTGCAACTGTAAAGTAATTCTGACTATCAGTTAGTGCACTTGTCACTCGAGATCCACTGATTCGATACATAGGTATGGCATTTGATTTAGAGATAATCATGGTGCTTAGTGCGGACGCACTGTGGTAGTATTTCAGATGGGTAGGACAGGACGGCTTCAACGATAAGTTACGGTAACCGATGGTAAAAGGAACATCAAGGTCAATAATTAGGTATACTCTTTTACAAAACTGTTGCAGAATAATCTCACAACTGTCATAGATATTGCTCTTCAAATGCAACTTTCTGCAGATACTTAGCTCTTTTTCTGTATTGTACGGATTACCTACTTCGTGAAATTTAAAGGAACTAGAAAATAGAAAGGGAGAACAATCAATCTAAGATAAACTCGTCTTTGTTCATTAATTTTGTATAATATAACGTTTCATAATGTGTAATGTAACTGTGTGTGTACAATAAAGAATTAAGCACCTAGTAGAAAGTCGAATGTTATGCTTCGCCTTTCTACTCGGTTTTTATATTAATTTAATGTACTGACTAGAAATGAATTATCAATATTCTAATAATGATTTCAATTAATGAGTTTGATCGGTGTCTCTGTATCATAAACAAGATTTTATTTCAATTTAGAGATGGTTTGTAAATTTACTAATGTTCATTCAGCAAATTCTAAGGCCTACTTTTTCTATCTTCCTTTATTATAGACAAATACGCTGCATTGTTTGCTTTACAAATAAATTAAAGTTAAGGAAGAATCGAGCATAAAAATAAATATGTTTCGCCTGTAATTCTCCGACAGGAACGTATTATAATGCTCATAAAATGCCAGCTGTATTTTGCTCACACGTTTTATCCTCAAGTCTATTACCTAAAAAAGTAACATTGTAAAGATATTCAAATAGCAGTAAGAAGAAGATATCACTTTTACCAAAAGTTTTGGCATCAAAAATAATACCTAGCAGCTGCAGAAACAATAGGTTCGCCTCCTTAGAATTCAAACATGAGAATTGTTCTGCTTAGAAACAGTCGTAACGTGAGTATTCGTTGGATTTCTACTGATACCTTCCAAAGCATTTACTTTAAATTCTCGGAAAATATACTCTTTACCATCTGACCCCCAACCCCTAGAGAAAAGTCCTCTGAGTCCTTGCCCAACTAAGTTGTGGTCTGCTTTTTGATATTTTCCTTGAAGCAACTACTAGGTATCTGACGTCTACAACCCACTGGCGATATTGAAGTTCTGTAGTTATGACGAGTGAAGTTGGCTAAGGCCTGAAAATGTTGGAGCCCCCATATATTTTAATTTATTGCTATAGTAGAAATTAGGTTAATGTAGACGGTGTTAAAGGTCAAGTTAAATGAGTTGGCTAACACTGGACGCGCTTGTTCACGTTATGGTTGCGTAAATCGAAAAGGGGGCTGATTGTTACTGGCAAGAACGAGTCTTCTAACCTAAATACAATGAGGAAAAATTATCGTACAAGAATTCAAGGCCACTGATGTATTATGTGTTACGAGCATGTTAATGCTTTAACAAAATACTTGGGTTATGTTATATGAATGATTCTGAATACAAAAATATATTTTTTGTTCGTGAAAGGATTCTCACGCCACTATCAAGATTCTAAGTACCTACGTTTATCTCACTCGTATTATGAATTAGTTAGAAGGCGTTATCAGAAGGTTGTAGTATCGTCTACAGTGGGTTGGTAACTCTGAGACTTGATGTGAGTTTTTTTATAATAACTGGCCAAGGCACAGAACCATGCCTTGCAATAAAATTGTCGTCAAACTGCTGAATCACAATCTCTTTTACGGCTATTATGGGCTGGAGCTCCATCTTGTTTAAAAAAAAACGTCAATCATTATAATCATTCTGAGTATAATTTAAAATACGGAATATTTACGATCTTTTCTGGGATTTCGAACGAAACAAATAGGTAGGTACCTACATAAAACATGAATTTTATTAAATTCCAAATTTTCCTTAAATTTGCCGTATATATGTATATATGCCGTCATTTACTTCGCAGAATTTGTTCCTTAACAGCGATAAAGGCTGTGTTTTTTTTTTCAAAATCAACGGGTTCGATTCTCAGCTAGGTTTATTGGTTTTTCAAAAATCTAATGATGAGGTTATAAGTTTCATCAAAATCGGGGCTCGTGACTCCTTTGAATATTTTTCGCTATTCCATATAGGTTCGGATTTGGCCTTTCGTTCGTTCGGATTTACATATAATATGTACCTACTTAATAAAGCAGTTTATGAGGCTATATTAATCATATTACTATCCTGAAGAGCGGAGTAGTAATTTATAAATGTCAAGAAATTTGTTGAAAATTGGTCAAACGCGGGTAAACATTAATGGGAAAATTTCTACGCATTATTATAAAACTAATAGTCATCTTCTTCATCCTAGCGTTAATTCCCAGTCGCATCCAAAGCTAACACCTCGGGAGTCTGGGGTCCGCTTTACCAGTCTTAACTGTGGATTTGGCTGGACCTCGATATTTTCCGTGAAGCGATTGCCATCTGACCTTCACAACCTAATGGTGACATTACATCGATATCGAAGCATTGTAGCTAGCTAGTCTGAGCTAGACCGTTGTTGTTGGAATTTTTAGAGCTCCAATTACTTGTAACGAATGCCATAGATGTTCATGCAAACTCGCCTGTATAGTCCTTGTACCTATCGTATGTATATATTTCATCAAACTAGAATTCGCTTCTAATAAAATTACAGAAATCCCTAGATTGATGTTGTATTTGAATCTATGAAATATTGTCGATTTCTCGGTTACTTTATCCATTGATACATCAATAGTCTTCTAATCTTTATACTTGTTAGAATTCTGGGCTCTACTTTCATTTTTTTTTTCATACATGCGCGCCTCTCTCAAATTTTCTGACGTTTTAAAATAAGCGAAGTGACTATTTTAATACTTCATTCCTCATTTATTTTAAAATTGAAAATAAATTGCAATAATCCCTACAAATAGACAGGATTCCACTATATATCCTGCGTATATGGCGAGATACAGCATTTTCTCCCTTTTAGGGTTCTTCAAAATGAAAAGAGATAGATTCATGAAAAAATGTACACCTTCACAATCGTTACTTATGCCAATCACACTTTGTTGGCAGATGAAACTCTCTGGTTTCAGTAACTTTTCAATAGTCCGTTTGTCTGTCCTTCTTTTATACACCTTTTATCAGAAACGTATAGGATTCTTATGTAGAAATGATTTATCAAACATTCATATTCAGAGTCCCTCAGAATTGTGAAATGATTAAACTTCTATCTCAATCTATCTAATGTACGGAATTCTCAGTGGAAGAGTGCGATTCGTATGTGACCATTTTTTTCATTTGCCCGTTCTCCTCGTTAGTCTCTACCCTTTCACGTTTGCAGGTGCCAATACGAAGTGCATATTTCAATCCAATGAAATTAGTGCAGTTGCTAGCATTGCTGGAATTTATACAAACCACTTATAGATGTGTAGGAAATGTTGAAGCGCACGTTCCGTTACTTTCAAAAGGCTTTGTTATTAAAGGGAAAGCAATAAAACCGAAACACATAATTATATTATGGTTCAATTTGAAAGCCGTTCAACTTAACTGAGTTTGTGCCTTTGTCAATTTACCTGTCGTTCTCACGTTTGAATGATAAAATCTATTGAAACGTGATAACGCTGGTTTATTTTTTACCTGATTTACGTTCCTATCTTCAGTGAAAATCACTCTTAGAAAATGATTACTGATTGGTAATAATGACACTAATTATCGTATATATACTCGTACAGGTTTGACTAAATTGGAAATATATTTTTGATTTCAAAGCTTTTCAACAGTAAGTATTATGAGGTAAGGTAGAGATGTTTGTAATCAGCTTTTACAATTAACTACCCTCAGTTTTGCTCGTGACGACTATCCAAAAGTTAATACATTACAAAGGTATGGTAATTTTTCGGGACCTTACATTCTTAATTCCTGACATGTGTGCAACATTTCATTTTGATTGATTGAGTCGTTTAGGCGTGATAGCGCAAGAAACAAATAAACTTACTTTCATTTAAGATAGAAAAGCTGCTCTTGATGTGCAATGCAAGTGATAATGGTTCTCTTTGCTTTGAATTGGGCGATACACTCCTATCCTAATACAGGCAATTTAGTTTAGCTGGAGAAGTTAAAGTGAATACATAAAATAAATACCTAGCTCATGACCAATTCTATGTAAGTATTTAACTTTTCTGATATTGATATTTCATTATTTGCAATTAGATACAATGTATTATAAGAAGATATCGTTTGGCATTTTATGTTACGTGAAATGTTAACAAATCACTCAATTAAGTAATAATTCATTTCAAGTCTTTATTTAAGTAGTTGATGGTATTTTAAACGATTATTTAATGAATATAAAATGTAATGCGTTTTGTATGCGAATTCAGTAAACAAATTAATGTATGGTAGAGAGAACATACCTTATTTATGCTTTCCAAATTTTGAGTTTGAATCCGCCATCTTGATAAATCGTGATTAAACTCAGTTGGTCAAAGTATTTCCAAGAGACTGATCACGGGTTCAAGTGGAAAGAGGTGACATACAAGACAGGAACCGAAGTGGTAATTGAACCACTGCTGTAGAAAGCGAATTCTACCATTAGACCACATAGGATTACGGGATTAATGCGTTTTATGCTACCTACTAAACTTCTTAAAGACCCGAGCAACCTAATCTACGTTTCTCTATAGGGTTACAAGTTTAAGCTACCCCATTGCCCCAACGATAAAGTTATGAACCTTTATACTTAATTAACACCAACAGTGCTGACTCAATTTAAAACCAAGTTATTTAGATACAAAATACAAAGTGGCACTCCAAATCGCTACAGGCGTTAGATGTTGGTCAAAATACGTCGAGATAAAGTGAAAGCGGGTGAACCGTGTTAATCGAATACCAGACATCAAAAACAACGATGCGACGGTACCTTATAGACTCACAGTGAAAATCAATTTAAGTAAACTGAGTTTTCACGTTTTACCGTGTGTCGGTAAGAAAATATTATGGTTATTTGCACTAGTTTGTTAAAATAAACAAAATTCATCGATGAAATCATTAGGAAGTGCAGTATAAACAAATAAATATTTTTGGACATTCTACACAATGGTATCTACACCCAAAGAGTATCTAGAACAAAAGGTACCAATACAGCCTCGAACCCAGTGGTTCGGTACTTCCTTTTTTAAGATCTTGAATGCTCTACCCGCACTAGAGTGCTACTTCTTACATTCTGGATTCTTAAGGGGGGCGTGAAAAAGCATTTGGCGTAGTCGTCAAGGTGGGGATCACAATTTTAGTATGTAAGCAGGGTGTAATCTTGACGGACAGAATATAACATAATTATAACTACGTTTAAATAAAAAAAATAAATTTAAAAATTCAAAAACCCGACTGCCTAAAAACTGAAAAGGAAAAAACAAGCACTTAGATTGATGTCCGGTGGTCTAGAAACATAACACAACTGAACAGTCGGGATCCATTGAAAAATTAGATTGGCTGTCGAATAATGGATCCCGACTGTTCAGTTGTGTTATGTTTCTAGACCTAGTGTAGATTATCATCATGTGGCATCAAAAACAGAATTTTTGCCGTAAATTTGATGATTTCCCCTCGATTTTCTCAAGATCGCAGCATCAGATCCTGATACCCTGGAAATGAAAAATTTCAAAATCCATCCATAATTGGCGCCGCTATCTCGTAACATACATCCAAAAAAAATAGCGTACGAATTGTGAACTTCCTCCTTTTTTGAGGTCGGTTAAAAAATGATACTTTTATACAAGAATCGTATCGAGGAGTTTATATGCAAGTTGGCTTATGAAAACAAAACAAGCAATGTGAAAGAAATTACTCTATTAAAAGTATATTCATGTAAGGGTGGAACCACACTTCGCTATTGGCTATTGGCCTATATTTTATTGTATTCGAGGAAATTCTTACAGATGACTAAATACTAAACCCTCCACAATTTGTCATAGAAGAGTGACTTAGGCGAATATTCGTGCGAATAAAGCAAATATACACGAATAAACACTCCCCACCTCGATTTATATACATACGTGAATAAAGGCGAATATATGAAATGTATTTATGGATAATATTTTAAGCTCTAGGGGAAAGGGTGGAGGGTTTGTTCCTTTAAACAACTGTCCTCTCCCTAGTTATGCCCATAAACCGAGCGGACCTTTTACTATAATTCGTAGTAGTATTCGTAACCCCGCGGGCAGCGGGGCAGGTTATGTCGGACTCTTACCGACTAAAACCGCACGCCGTTTAGGGTCTTCTGACGCCAGGGTGTAAGGTGGCCCATAGAGCATTTCCCTCGCACCCCGGCAACCACGGTGTTCCCGTCATGCCCCCGGAATAGGTGGGGGGAGGGGGGGGGGGCGTTTTCGCGCGCCGCCGCCTCGGCCTGCTTCTGCTAGGGTGACAGGCGGCTCCACCCGTCACCCCAGGCCTGCGCTAATGGAGGACGGCGGCGTCCGCGCCCGCCTCCGTCCGGGAGAGCTCTGTGCAGCCTCTCCCGAACCCTTTCCGCTGCCTCCTTCTCGAGCTTTACTTGCTCGCAGAAGGAGACGACGGCCGACCACGCGTCCGCACTCTGCACCATTGCTGCGATCAACACCGGCAGTGTGAGGACTCCCGCCCCAAAGGGCTGCCAGGAGGGCCTGTCTCGGCACCTCCCACGCCGGACACTCGGCCAGCGTGTGCAGCCCTGAGTCCTTGCTCGCATCGCAGTGATGGCACTCGGGCGTCGGCTCCTTCCGAATTAGACACGAGTGATCCCCGAAGCACCCCTTACCAGAGATCACCTGCGTCAGCCGGTACGAGAGGCGCACGTGAGGCCTCTCCAGCCAGTCCTCCATGACTGGTCTTACCGCCGCTTTAACGGCTTGCCCCAGTTTTCGTAAGCCCTGGCACAGACGGCTTTACGTATTGCCTGAAAAAAAATTCTTTCATTTCTGTCTGGTCTCTCGTATTTTAATCTCTGTTTTAGAAGGTCAACGCCCATTCGCAACGGTATCTATGAAAACCAGCAACATAGTTGTAGCTCTTCATTAATGATTTGGCGTTGTTCCCGGTTGCATCCGAGGCTTTCACTTTAGCGCCTGGGGTCCGCTTACTTCATATCCTCCTTTTAATTGGGCTGTTATGGAAGTGACTATTGTTTGACCTTCCAACTCTGAGAGGACAGTCTGTGCCAGGGCGTCATCCGTATATATTAGCCGGTACAGGCGAAATTGACTTGGCTACGAAGATCTTCTTAGGGCCTTATTCCCTTATGAAATTAAGAACATCTACAAAATATGTAGCCAGCCACTGTAAGTTTATCCGAAAGTCACCGAAAAGGCATAATCTATTATAGAATCGTAATCTTCCGGTCCGATAGACTTAACACTTTCACTTGCGACACAAATACCCTCCCACGATTTTTGAATAAGTTCCGAACTATTAGAGAGTGATGGCTTACTAAAAATTCGTACATTCGTGTTCTTATCACAAAACCTCGCCCTCTTATTGTAGTGAGATAATAATTGTGTTACTAACGTTGATAACGAATGATAACACTGGTAAGGATTATTGCTAGTTGTTTTATTGCTAACTATATTTGTAAAATATCATTATCCATGTTTTCGAGTTAGTTTTAATAACCATTTTAAAATTTAATTACATCAGCAAAATTCTGAGCTGGGTTTCACGTTTTATACAGTGAAATGGTTAACGTGATAGATCATTTCAGTTTGAATTCGCCATCTATACATTAAAAACGCTTTGTCCTGAATGACTGACTGATGGATCAACGCACAGCCTAAACCGCTGATCGTAGAGACTTGAAACTTGGAGGGTGTGTAGTTATGACGTAGGTATCCGATAAGAAAGGATTTCCCGAAATTCCATCCCTAATGGGGTGAATTCGTCCCCTGACGGAGTTAAGAGGGGGTAAAAATATATTTTTGGGTGTTATTTCCTTCGAAGTGTTATCAAATCCTTAGTGCTTTTGATTTAAATTTTAGAGTGGAGAGTGTAGTCGAGTAGAGAGTGTAGTGGAAAGTAGAGTAGAGAGTTGAAAATGGAGTGGAGAGTCGCGTGGAGAATTGAGTGGAGAGTCGAGTAGAGAGTTGAGTAGAGAGTCAAGTGGAGAGTCGAGTGGGTAGTCGAGAGGAGAGTCGCGTGGATAGTCGAGTGGATAGATGAGAGGAAAGTAGAGTGGAGAGTGACGAGGAGAGTCAAGAGGAGAGTCGAGTGAAGAGTCAAGTGGAGAGTCGAGTGGAGGGTCAAATGGAGGGTCGAGGGAAGAGTCGAATGAAGTCCTTTTATTAAAATAGACTTGGTGGCGATTCCGACTTCCACGCGGGCGAAGCCAAGGGTGGAAGCTAGTAAACTATATCCGAGTGTTCTACTCGTAGTAAGTGTAAGTGTCTCCAACAAATTTTATCAATGAACTTAATTATAAATATTACGATCAACTAAAACAAACAACTAAACTGTGTTCTCACGTTTATAAGTAGCATCGAGCAAGTGTAATAATAGGTATATCAATGATGTAATTCACTATATTGTCTTAGATATATGCAAAGTTTTATTTCATAAATAGTATCAGTTTAATTAAAAAGGTGATTGTTAACTGAAATTAGGTGTATATTCGAATTAGATTTTAACCGAATTAAAAAATCAACAACATGTTCGCAATTAGAAGATTCAAATCAATTTATTGAAATAATCTTTGTTTATATAATGTAACCGTAGGTTGAGTTAGTTCTGTAGTGACGTAGAAGATACAGTCACGATGGAAAATTTATATCACATGCAGCTATCGTCTCCCTAGGTATAGCATGAACCACTTACATTTCATTATACCTACTTAGGTACCACTAAGAAATTATATTGTGAAATGGACACGAATCTATGAATGTGATTTACCCCATATTACATTTACATTTATACTTTCAGATTAGGGATGTACTGTTATCACAGGTGTTTAGAATTTATTGATTTTATTCTAACATATTATGTTGAATCTTAAATAGAGATTAGGTAGGTATATGAATACAACATTACTCGTAATATGATCTGTTCAGTAAATGGAACGGGGTTATCTGAGGCACGTTGATAAATGTGTGAGTTAATTCTAAGTACTTTAAAATTTGATGGAGTTGGTGAAACTATGTGTATTAAAATAGGTACATATGCGAACTTTTTTAATGTGACGTGTTTGCTTATATTTTACAAGTTTTTATTTAACTTGTTCTACTTGTATGTTAGTTTGCTAGTAGGGGTATGAGTATTTCGAGAGGTAACTGGTCAAAAGTAAAAGCTAGTTAGCAGAAAATCTTGGTGCTATTGTTAGATTGAAGTTAAATTGTGAATACTGAGAAAATAATTATATATCAGGCGCAACACTTCACACTCCTACGCACTCCCTTTTTCTTTTTTTTTCGTAAGGAAATTCCCACGGATACTACCCCTGTTGACTATAACATGCGCCAGTATTGTGCACATAGTGTTTGTATTGCAACCAGAAACTAACGAAAATTACGGTAGGTAGTTCATTGTGATGATAGTTTAAGTATACTGTGACGCAAATCGGCTTACGTTAGCCTGACTTGTATAAATAGCATTAGAATCCAATTAAATAGCACACAATAGCCGGCTCTACACAGGCAGTCTATCGCGAGTGCTATCGCGAGTGGAAACAGATTCGCGGGTGAAAGAACGCGCGTGTAAAGATATTGAGAGAAAGGAAAAGAGCGCGCGCTCCAGGACTGTCGAGCACGCGCAATTGCGTCCTGTGTTGTTGTCTCTCTACCCTATACTTACAAAGATTTTCCGATACGTCAAAAAGGATCGCACGTAATCGCGCGCGAAAGATTCAGTTCACTTTGAACTTAGATAATCGCACGATTGCGAATACGATCATTTCATCGCGCAATCCTGGACGATCCTAGAACGCGCAATAGAGTGCCCTTGTAAAGCCGGCTAATAATGGTTGATATGACTAATTAAGTATACTACAAAAGTTCAACGGTACCCAACATTAATTACGTCTGTAACACAATACATTGTTATCGTGTGTTTTACCGAATGACCACTTAGCTGTACCTACATGTAGTAATAAAGTATGCCGCGCGTGATATGGTATATAGGTATATTATAGACAGGAAAACTAAATCCACGCAGAACCTCTGAAACAAAATAATAAACTAAAAAAACTGTTAGAAAAAACTAAAAAAAACAATTATGAAAGTTGAAGAAGCGAAAGGATTAATGCCAAGATCGTAGCAAGTGGAAAGATGTTGTCTCTGCCTACCCCAATAGGAAAAAGGCGTGACTTGTATGAATATAGGTATATGAAAACTAAATTATATTTTTAGATTTAAACTCAAAATCGAACAAAATACAAATCGTTTTTTCAACCAAAAATGCATACATTAGTAGGTACTCACTGAAAGACGATGATGGTTGACAAATTCTGAGGCTGGTTTTCTCCTCGGAGTTGGGGCAGTTGGTAGAACTTGGTGGCAGGCGCTCTTGTAGAAGTTTCTTTTTAATTAGAAAACAAATTAAATTATAGAAAAGTGGAAGTTTTGGATACAACCGTGATTGATGCTCAAATGAAGTAGAAGGGTATAAGGTATATTCACACTTTGAAGGTAGGTACTACCATCTATTTCCGTCCTTACACACTTCACAAGCTACGATCCTCTGCTGTCGTTATAACTTCAATGCATACGCTCCGTTATCAAGTGCTACTAACCTGTAACTTATTTAATTGATACCTAATTAAGTTGATCACATTATTTTCAGCTAAGACGACCTTACGCACTTGCCTAGTGTGTATTTCGCTCAGTACTCATTCGTTCGACGTGCCTAAACCAAATCAACCGTAATTCTATTAGTAAATAGAAAATAACTTTACACAATTAAGTATCGTTTATTACAGTTATTTTATAAGCAATAAATTAATAGTCTATAACATATTTTAGCCCATTTAAATACAAAATAAACGCACTCTACACTTCCCAGTTGGCACGCTTCCTAATTGGCGCCACCTAAACCGACTGGATGATCTTCACTCGACATGTTTTTGATAATATCGATTGAAAACCACTTGAAGTGTACATGATTCATCGAATACAAGTTGAAGGATATGTAATGTATGAAGATTTGACTTCTTGCGCGTGGACTTAGATCTAGGTAGGTACCTATTTCATTTTTTTCGTAGATTAATAATTCTTTTTCTACAATTAAAGTTAGGCTACTTTGATTCTAGAAAAAGAATTTAATTGTTATAAAATCAGCTAATAATATGCCTGTGAAAAGCCCGTAAAAATGGACCCACCTACTTCAGAGATGCGTCCATCCAGATAGAAAGACAAACAGACAATTTTTTTATCATTATGTCCTTTCTCTAATAAATATTCTCGGCGAATAACGCTAACTAGATCCAAACCATGTATTTGTGATATGGGTTTCCAAAGCTGTAATGTTTCTGAAGTGAAGATCAGAAAAGTACCTAATTGATTGATATTTTTTTTAAATACATAAGTACATTAAGTACAAATATATTACCTACATAGGTAGAAATCGCGATCTCCGACGTATCAGTCGAACGCTCTACCGCTACGCCGCGCCGCCACTGAGTTCGTCGTACGTAACTCACATAGACTAATAAATTCTTTGGTAACTCATATTATTATCTATTGTCAATATTTTCAATTTGTATGAGAAATGGCAAAAATTGTTTGTGCCGCGACTGCATTCGTAAATCGTATTCAAATGAGTTTAAGCCAGTAAAAGCAGTTCATATTATCACTGTATCTAAATCCTTATACCTAGATAAATTATATGTTAATTTGGTTTCTCGGGCCAAACTCAATCCCAACTGACTCCAATTGGTACCTACGAATAGACAAAGTTCTTAATCTATACATATAATAAATCTGTAACTGATCGGTGTCTGTACATGGAAGATAATTATGAGAAAAAAATTATCAGGGGACTTTATGAATGTAATAGATGCCGAAACTATGATTTTTAGAATTTTTGTCTGTTTGTCTGTTTGTCTGTTTGTCTGTTTGTCTGTTTGTCCGCACAAAATTTTTGTTCACGCTAAAATCAGAAACTACTGGAGGGATTTTGACCAAACTTGGTACGATTATAGTTCATAGTTCTGGGTAACATATAGGCTACTTTTTATACAAGCTGAAACCCGTGGCTTCGCCCGCGCTTCGTTTTTAGATCGTTTTTGGCTATATCTCCGGTTCTACTTAACCAATTACAACCAAACATACGGTAAATTTTTAGTCTAAGCAAGACCTTTCTAATAAAAAAAACCGCATCAAAATCCGTTTGGTATTTTAAAAAAGTACTGAACGGGTTTTGGTGCGGTTTTTTTTTATTAGAAAGGTCTTGGTTAGACTCAAAATCTTATTCATATTTGATCGCAAGCGGCTATTAGAACCGGTGATATAGTAAAAAAAACGCGAAAATCGACGTCCACGCGGGCGGAGCTGCGGGCAACAGCTAGTTCTTAAAATAAATTCTTATAGAATCGAGATGTGAATGTATGAAAAAATTGGACACATCGGACTAAATATAAGTTTTCCTCCTGTAAAAAAACAGACAGACGACCTTAATATCATAAGCACATTACAGGTGAAAATGTGATTCTTTAATAAATTTTGTCGGAGAAGGCTAAATTAGCATAGTTTTCTCCGCCGTAGCAGCCCGGCCACGTGATCGATTAGACTTTGAACACTTGCAGTAACTTTACTACTTAGTTATGAATTAAAAATGAGCCATCTTGCCTACCTCCATCGTAGTTTGTTTTAATCTTCATGATAATTTGAGCTTCGTTCCTGCAGACGTTTTCCAGACCTTAAACATTTTGCCGTAAGTTTGTACCTATTTCGTTCATTTTTTGGGAGTCGCACAGTAAATCTCGTTAATGGTTTTGCAGAAATAAAATTGGAACTGGTTGCTGTTGCAATTTAATGAATCATTAAATTAAGGAGCTGTTTCATTTTTTTTTTCATATTAGACACGTCAACATAACTTTACTTCGACCTTACCATCGCAAAAGGTAAAGTCTCAGGACCGGGGGTCACCACTACACGCACTGATGCTACAGTGGCGGCCCTGTGCTTGACGGCATCATCAAATGCTACCTACAAGAAGTAAATAAAAATATAGTACTTACACAATTTTAAGTCAGTAGGTGCTTATGCCTTGAGAGTTGAGACCTACTTTTAGTATAACTTTTCACTTTTGGTTCTATTCAGTATGCAATATACTTGTTTTTACTAGTTTGCCAAACTAGTTAAAAAGTACCTATATATTTTATGAACAAAAAACCATTTTACAATGCTGTCAAATCGTTGTTTTTCCAGTTATTAACCATCCGCGGTAAAACCAACGAATGCCACAGAAATAGAACGTGAATTCATCAGTTATTGATATTGAGAGTTTAAGGTGATCGTGACAATGGTGACTTGATTTGCGACTTCGTGGCACCGCGCCGGTCTCCCATGTATTAATCTAGCAGACAGAAAGTTTCCTAACTAACTGAACGTTTAAGCCACAATAATGTGAAAATGTCCAACTTGCTCGAACATGTTTGGCTAATCATTAATATTTACTTTGAGCCTTAGATTATTAAAATGTACCTCTAATAACGTCACTGTTTTAGTAATATGGTTTGGTATGATTCTACTTTCGTGGCTACTATACAACATTAGTTTCGAAGTTTAAGAGCACTGTCTGTTGTAAAATCATTCTTTATATTTTGTTGGTAGTGGCTCGAGATGATTAAAACTAGTAAGAACTACTTATTCCTTTGAATATAACTTCCAGCTGCTTTTACGATGTTTACACATGATAAGGTACCGATAACTGTGGACGTTTCCGTAATCAATAAACTCGTAGTAACGTTACCTGATAGCTCAATTCACGGTTGCTTTTGCGTTTAGTCCAGGAGATCCATAGTTCGTATGTAAGAAATGGGCCGCAATTTTACGCGGATCTGTTACCTGCGACTTCGCCAGCGAGGAATACCTACCTATTAATCTCGTAGTCCCGGAATGACCCTCAAGAACGATCCTAAATAATAGCTTACTTACATGCTATTTTAGACTATAGTCTAATTCAGGTCCATTCAGCCTGGTTGTGGCATTCTGTCGTGATTGAGTAACAAACATACATCCTATCTTAGCTTTCGCTTTTATTATACTCCTAAGAACTTTGAAGGAGTAAATTAAAAGTGTGTCTATCAATTTAATGTAGTTAAGAGTAAATTAGCGTAGTCTGTCAAACAATAGGTATTATTCAATTATTTAGTCTCCATTAGGCCGGATTAGAAACCGTCATTTCCTATTGTTATTACGTCATGTCCTTCCTATGATGTCAGTGGCGGTGAGAGATGAACAGTCGGCTTGCAAGTGAAACATGATTTGTAAAGGAGATTGTTAATTTGCTTTGTACTCACTCATTGCTGTGTCAGAATACATTGCAAATAGTTGATTTACTTTTATTTTAATAATTCACGTAAGAATCGAAAGAGGGACCATTAAAATAAGTTGCTACAATACAACATAGTCATTTTCAGCTATCAACTGGATTCGAATGCACTGATGGATACACTAAGCATTTTATAATGTGATTCTTAAAGTTTAGAAAATAATAATAATGATAGTTCATTTTTATCCTCATTTTTGAAATCATGGGAATAAAGTATATACTTAACAGCAGACCACAACTACTAGAGGCCGTAGCTTAGCTTATACTCTGTCTAATGTAGGATGATAAAAATGACAGTTCATGTCTATGAAGTATCGTATTTTTTATACAAAATCATACCCCTAAAATTATTGTATTACATAGACAAGCCCCGCCCACTTGTCGTAGTGAAGCGTCTTGCAAGAATATAGCACAATTGACTATACACAAATGAATCCAATGAATCGAATTTAAAATAATTTATTAAAATTAAGTATTAAGTACTTATACTGCTAAAATTTTTGTGATATAATTATAGTCCGACCGGGACCGCTGTACCGCGCCTTGGGGGGTGTATCCCATCTGCCCCGGTGACTTGGCCCGGTGCCGGGCCACATGGGAAAAAAAGTTTTAACTGGCCCGTTGATATGTTTACCGGGCCAGATGACACAAATCAAGTGCCATCGTCCCCGGTAAGGGAAAAATAGAGGATACGCCTTGCAATTTTTTTGAATTATAGGACACGTCAATTTGACTTCACCTCGCCTGATGGTAAGCTGAAGGTAAAGTTACCATCAGGCGAGGTGAAGTCAAATTGACTAGTCCTATATATAAAAAAAATAATTACGAGGCGTATCCTCTATTTTTCCCTTACCGGGGACGATGGCACTTGATTTGTGTCATCTGGCCCGGTGAACATATCAACGGGCCAGTTAAAACTTTTTTTTCCCATGTGGCCCGGTACCGGGCCAAGTCACCGGGGCAGATGGGATACACCCGCCTTCGGTATGTGCGCGGCGAGAGGGGGGGTAAAGTTGATCGCACATAATATAATGTCAGCACCGCACACGCCGCCTGATAGCCTCGCACATCCGCGCCGACCGCGCCGAACGCGCCGTAAGCAATCTTTGGTGTTGCCAACACGTTTTGCAGTTTTACCTCTGGTGTGACATTAAATTGCATTAAATTACATTAAATTTCCGTATGGATACGGACAAATCCGTATATATGGCAACACTGAGCATGCATGCGGCTACACCGAGTATCAGCAAAAATGACGTCATCAGAATCCTTTTGTCAAAATCGGTAAGTGTGCGAGGTTTCATACAATGCATACAACGAATACTAAAAGGCGGCGCGTTCGGCGCGTGCGGTGCTGACATACTCGTATGTGCGATCAACTTTACCCCGCGCGCCCCCACCAAGCCGCGCGTACCATGGGAGCGGTACAGCGGTAGCGGGCGGACTATGGTACGAAACATAAATACTATACCATAAAACATCTCTTTTGTCATCCTGAAGTAAGTTACATAAAATAATAAAAAATAAAAAGTTTTTGTTTTTCTAAATATCGATTCCATATTCTATAGGAACGATAATCGAAAATCGAAAGATTCATTTTCGATTATACTAATTTGGCTACCCTTTTTAGACCTGTCATTATTATCATCCTACATTAGACAAAGTATAGCTACTGTGTGAGGTTTATGCCATAATACAATAACCTACAATGAGTCATCATAGCTCTTAAAATAAGTGAACAGTCGCTACTAGCCTGAAATGTGACGTGTGTTACTTGCCGTCTGTTAACTGGATGACGTCACATAACCCGTTTATTGTTGGTGGAGGGAAAATCCTGTCTCATCAATCTACTGCCTTACTCGAAGCGAGGATATCCTGCGCTCTCTTATATAATAAAACTTAGGTCAAAAAAATATAGAAGTGAATTGAATTTTTCTTAGCATTTTCCTGTAGGAGCGGCATGGTCATTGCGTAATTTGGTAAGTAAAAAAAAACAGGTCAATATTCTGCTGGTCGTGACCAGTTCATCATCATCCTAGCTCCTAGCGTTGTGTCCCGATTACATCCGAGTCAGCACCTCGGAGCCCAGGGTTAAGCTCATAAGCAGTTCTTCTTCTATCGTATCGTTGGCATTATCGACTCTCAAATTTTGTTTTCTCAGTGTTCTACTACCTAGAATGCGTTCCTCGTGAGTTCCTCCGGTGTGCATGTGTATGAACATGCAGTAGATATTATAAGGTGGGCCAGTCTATGAGAGTAACATCACATTCATCCGCAGGCCTGCATCGCCCTTGAAATTAGACCAAATTTCATTTTGGTCGACCTATGTCCGAAGTCTGTTTAAGGACTTCCACGTGGTCCAGGGACTGTCCAGGGGAATTTTCTCTGCCTGCGGGATGAAGTGTGTCGGTATAGATCAACATCATCACTGCCTTAGTAGGTATCAGATGTGTTCAAAGCTGAACTTTGGAGCCTGAGGTCCACTCCTACATTTTTTTATTTGGCTTATGTTGACTTTTGCGTAAGCGTCTGCGGCCTGATCTCTCAACCCTGAGAGGAAACCAGCAGGTAAGGTCGAATTGGGCCCCAAAGATCTTGGTGGGCCCCCATACAATCGTCCTGCTACTGTCTAAATTAAAAAGGAGAGACCAATACTGGTTAATGTATTGTCTTTACGAAACTATATACGTAATTTTTGATATTAAATTGGTGGCGTACTTGTAATCAAGAACTTGCGGTTATAGGGTGAGTTTAGAACGTGCGGTTACAAATCCGGCACACACATTATGAACCATACCTTTGCTGTTGGAGGTGATGACTTGAACGCCTCCAATAGCAAACGTTTTGAACTATGACACCACACTTACTTAGTCTTGAAGATTTTATCATTAGATTAGTAGCTATTATTCGAATATTACCTAAGGTGGTTTACTGCCCATAACTTATTAGGTTAGAGCTGCACATGGAGTTATAATTTGGGTAGGTACTTTTGTTATTTTTTATACATACAAATATCCACTATTTGGGATGACGCCTCGGATATAAAAAAAATATTTTACTAGACCAACTAACTGTTAAATAATGTTTATTGAATAAATAGTGATAAAAAAATCTGTTTCTTCTAAATTTTTAAAGCTCTCCATTTCAGTTAAGATAAATTAAATTATTTCAGCAATAATAAGACCATGATAACCTGTGATAGTAACAATTCATTTCAAGTAGCAATTAGCAATATTTTGTCTAAAACATAATTAAAGTAATTTCTTTAAGCAATAACAAGGGCAGGGTAATGATTCATTCCAAGTAGTAATTAGTAATGTTTTGTCTAAGCATGTCGAGTACCTACCTACTTTATGGTTTTCTTTTGAAATGGGTTCCGCTTCTGAGTTAAATGTTCAGCAAGCCTATAGAAGCACCTATCGCTTCTAAAACTATGAACCTAAATCATGTAGGTAGGTACCTCGTACCTACACAAAATCAGTTGAGAAGTTTACGAGTTCACTACAGAAAATACAGGTAAGTTACCTGCGTATGAGTTTGATTTTAAACATTCGTTATTGAACAAAGTAATTTGTGTTTCATAATTAAAATGCTGTTTAATTACTTAGTGGCCTATATTGAACTATCTTTAAAGTTTGATAGCAATATAATGAACAAATTTAATTCGAAATTTTAAGTATGAAATCTGTGCGATCATCATCAACTTTTGACGCTGACTGTACGTGAAGTTTTATATAGGTATATCTGCATAATAATATAAAGATATTATACAGATTTACCTACATATCGTGGTTTTCATTCATACATCGTAAGCCAGACCAAGATTAAGTCACATGAACGTACCTATCTAGATTTTTATGACTAACCGTAAGCTAAATACTGGTAGGTATACGTACAATAATGCTTATCGGCGTCCCCGATATGCTTCTACTAAAAATAAATATTAAAATGATAGTACTAGGTATATGTTTTGATTATAAAGAATATATAAATTTTGACGCGTCAGTTAAGTCATGCAAACAATAAGGGCGCTTTCATTGTGATGCGAGTTTGCGCCCCCGGCCCCGTGTCGTACCTACCATAGGTACATGTTTTTACAGTCATGCGTGCCTAACGTACTCGGTTTACTGGAAAGATACCTCTCTGTATACACTGCATGCGGCCCGCAGCAAACATGGATCCCGGCCCGCAAGCGGGCGCTAACACGCAAAACAGTGAAAGAGCCCTAATATACATAAATTGTATTTATTTTTGAGTTGTTAAAACCAAAGCTATACGAGTAGTTTCAATATTTAGGTAGTAAGCGCAAACAATTGTGGCTACTCTAACTGTAAAATCCGCTACAAAAACGAAAGAAGTCGATTTTAGCTGGACTTTCACTCTTCTACTCTACGTGGTAATTGAAATACGAAATTCTTCTGATATCTGTCTCCGAAACTCGACATCAGATTTTTATGAAATTTAAATAGGAGCATCGGATTGTCTGTCTAACAAACAAATTTTTTTTTTCAATTCGTCTATATACCTACTCGTATAACATAGTTATGCCCGATATAATATAAATATTCGAAATTCGAATTGAGAACTTCCTCAGTTTTTGCAGTCGGTTAAAAAAGAAAAACTATACAATATGGTAAAACTACGATAGCTTATTAGCATTATTAGTATTTATTAGTGCTTATTTCACCAATGATTGCAACTCAAATTAGCCAAACTACACAGCTAGATCGGCTAGATCGCAGTATAGGTAATACTATAAGGCATAAATTATTATGCTTAAAATCTTCAAAGTAGTGGGCGCCAGGGGAATCACCTGTTCAAGCCAAATTTCAAGATACATTTTTAAAATACCTGTTAGGTATCGCTCATTATTACTTTGTTGTAGTTACAGACTTAGGTATGGTACGGTAGCGTAGGCAAGTTAGTCAAAAATCCAGCAGCCAGTAGGTACCTACTGTATTGAGAAGAAATTTACACGTTCTATAATTATAAATACGCAATTTAAAGTCTGTTGGCCGCTGTTACTATCAGAATTATAAAATCACGGTGGATAATTCCACAGACCGGACGTAAATTTGCCCGTCTGGACTGTCCCAATCACAGAACAAAGAAAAATCCTTTGTTCTGTGGTCCCAATTAATAGCGGCTCATATTAGGGCTAATTATGTTCTTCCGACAGAAAGGTCTTTATTATAAGTGGATAAAGTTCAATTTTTACATCAGTTGTGGTTTGAATCGATTATTTTATACATTGCTCTGTATTGCTGTTGAACAATATCAAAATTGCGTATATGGAAGGTCGCAGATACAATAGCTGTCATAATTAGTAAATATTTTATGTTCCCTATCAATTTTGTTCAAGTGGTTTTAAGACCTTCATTAGGTATCTCAACACCAATCTCATGTTGCATCTTCTTCTCCTTGAAGTTTATAAATTACAATGACTATAGCAGTACCTATGCTGCATTTATTTTTTTGGTGTTTTGTTACAAATAAGTGTAAGCGTTTCAAACCTACATGGACCACGGTAACCTTACCAGCAAGGGGGCCGGTGGTCGCTTAAAAATATAAAACTGCATTGAGTACCAAACTACAAGTACTTACCTAATTTCATACAACATGAAACATTTTGTAAACCGCATCAGAAATATAATGTATTTGTTTAACATAATTGAACATTCAAGGATGCAATATTTATGAAACTTACACGTGGCCTACGAGAAGATAAATTGCTATTTGAAACGGCTGCATACCTATATTATGTAAAAATATTTAAAACCGAAGTAGGTACTTATCACAGTGAAAAAATTATTTGAAATTGAAGCTTAGGTATGCAATAAAACTATACCTACTAGTACAACCAATCAATTTATAACCAAGATGCAACGGTGAATGACAATGCTGCTAATTCTGTTGTTACATCTCTAAACTTAAAATTTTCTAAAATTTTCTAATTGCATCTGTTTCTTTCATGATCAGATAAAAAAGGACAGATGATTTTATTTAAATTAAGACAGCGCCTTGTTGGTGCGTAGTACCTAAGTTAAGTCGTATGTTCGTAGATGTCGACTAAAATTGAAGGGTACCTACCGTCAAGGCACCGACTTAATTTGACAGGTGTTCACTAAAATAAATCATCTGTCCTTTTCTATCTGATAATGAAAGAAACAGATGCAATTAGAAAAATTTAGAGAATTTTAAGTTTAGAGATGTAACAACAGAATTAGAAGCAATGTTTTTTAGCTGAAAAGTCGACAAGCCATTGTTTCCTCTGACGTAATACCTGACGCCGTAAAGTCGCCTCGACGAGAGCCTGAAGAACTAATCGATTACATTTTAGCAACTGCGAGGCTGCCAAGGATATAAATAACACGTCATACGTAATAAGAGAGAGCAACCCGATTTCCATACAAATATGAAGTTTAGACAATAGGTTAAATCGAACATTTTCACAACTAGGTACTAAAAACAGCTTAAGGAATTAAATAGGTAGTTCATCCTTTGTGGTAAGTGTAGGTATATGGCCTGCGTTGCCTACGAGGCTGACTTAAATGTTGTCGGTAGTATTTAGGTATTGTTTTATATAAACCAGTTTGGTGGCATGCGTCTGAATTGTTAGACTTGTTAGGACTGAAATATATTGTTTCTTTATTATCATAACAGATGAATTTTGTTTTTGCCAAAAAAAATGTAATGTGTTTGTTGACTCACGGTTGCACTAGGAGGCTGATATTGATTCTTATCATGTTTTGTAAAAAGAATAAACCTATTGGCTATCTTAATGAAACAGGTAGGTATGCATCAGAAAATCGCATGCATCGTAGAGTAACTTATCTAATAGTCATGGCCTTACAAATAATACATTTAACTAAACTTAGTTGTTGGTAGGATATTACTTTATCTACCCACTTATTATAAACTAGCTGTTGCCCGCGGCTCCGCTCGCGTGTAAGTCGCTTATTGCGTCCACTCCCACTTCTGCTCCCACTCTCGCTCCAGCTCCCACTCCCGCTCCTGCTTCCGCTTCCGCTCCCGCTCCCGATCCCGCTCCCACTTCTATTAATACTAATAATTTTCACTTCTACAGATTTATTATAAGTATAGATAATTAGCAGTGCACTACAAACGAACACCTATTAGAAGTAGATACCTAATTTATCCGTTGAGCTAGTAGTAGAGTAAGTTGAACTAGTTATGGAGAATACTTCTTGTTATACAACCAATTGTAACCCTCAGCACAAAAAAGTACGATCGCGATTGGTCCCATAAAAATTGAAAAAATTACTTAAGTACATCAGAAAAGACAACATCAAGGACATGACTGTCCCTTCTAGGGAAATACCTAACTACCTAAGCTAACTTTGTTTTTCGTGCGGACTTAAATCGACTAAAACCGCACGTCGTCTTGGGTCTTCGAGCACCTGGGAGTAAGGTGACCTAAAGGCATTTCCCTCACACCCTTCTACTTCTTTATTCGCGATAGGTACTTTAGGTATTTTATAACGTTCAATTACAAGTAATACGCTTCTCCGATAAACGTGGTATCGAGTATTTGAACGAGCGTCGCAAATCTACCACGACCAACTAATCTAGCATACCTGCCTAGTAACTCTAGCGTCATGATTCGTTTTACTATTTACGACTACACATTTAGGTAATAATTATAGTCGCTTTATTAAGTAGAGGAATACTTTTAAAAATTCATTTAATCATACGATAATAGCGCAGTTTTGGTGGACACGAGTCCAACATACTTGCGTCGTCGTCGCCATCGATAGCTTCTATGAAGTGAAGCCCAAGAAGGGTTTCCGAAAGAAACGAATTACCTTGACACTTAGCACGTGATATTGAAGATAGTTGACTGCTAGAGAAAGAGTCATAATAATATGTATAATTTGGTTTGGCTGATTCAGATGTAGGATTGTACGTCACACAATACTATAACCGTAATCTCGTATACAGACTTACTATCATACAGTGTTATAATTGGAATTAACAAGATCATGGTTTAGGTAGGTATTCTGTGGTACAGGTATACATACCTTTGGATTGCCTGACGTTTCGACCAGTTTACACAGGCCATGGTCACAGGCTGACTAGTTTAGCAGTACACACCCTCCGTCGTCGAGTCCATGAACGTGGCAGGTTCTTCATCCATCCGCACATTGTCGACATTTTTTAAAAAAAAAATTTCCCCATGTAATACCTACCATCACATACCATACACCACACAATAGTTAATATTTTAAAGTGTGTTGATTTTGGTAATGATGAAGAATGAGTAAATGCAATTCTTTTTTCTTAAAATAAATTTTTGAGGGCTATGAGCAACTCAATCCAGGGAGGGTTGCACTGCTTACAGCCCGCTCGTCCCCTATGAATGATGCGCAAATGAAAATCAATCAGTTGCATACCTAGTATACCTACATATCGATGTTATGTATATTGTTGCAGTCCAGTGATCTTGAATTAATTTGATAAGCTTGTGATTCATTGTGCAGGAGCCCAACGTCAACATAGAGTATTCAGTGAGCGATCATCCGTGCGCAGATAGGAATCCATCAATGCCTTAAACATACTCTGTAAGATCACAAACACCACGTTGATACTGAGCACGAATTCAGTCTAACTACACCAGTTGCTTAACTTTTTCGGGCCATCACTTCACTTCGTTTCCATTGCAGCGTCGCTTCTAGGACTCATGGCGGCCAACGGTCCTTTGGCAGACGTGGCCAGTTAGCATCTTTTCTTTACTTACCTATTCTATGAGCTATATTGGTAACTCCAGTACGGAATAATAATGCAAGGCCAACTTGCATTCCAACGAAATTCATAATACACTCGAGAGCAATGAATCCGGGTCACTTAAAGAATGTTAAAAATCTCGGAAACTAAAAATGATAGGTTAATGCAATAAATTGTATTTAATAGACAATGTAATACTCCTTAAATGAAAGTAAAAAAAATATGAGTCACCATACATTTTATTAACACAAAATTACATAAAGAAAAAAACTGCTGATCTCTCCTTAAAACAAAAATAGGAAACAGGGCATATCTTAGTCTCGAAATACGATGCCCACGCTCCAGTTTAGGGCCGTTTGCAGGTCTAAGGGGTTTTAAGTTAGATTCAGCAAGCCGACGTCTTACTGTCCATGCACTTGGGTTACTTCCTCCGAGGCGTCGAAACTGATTGGTGAGTTCAGTTCCTGTGAGAAAGCGATTTCGAAGCATGGTGTTCACCAAGTATCGGTCTTCTCGTGCTGTGGTACACCTGGTTCTGCCCGTTCCTGGTCTGCGTAGGTTAGAACCAGTTTCTTCGTTTAAGTGACCCGGATTCATTGCTCTCGAGTGTAGGTATCTAATTCAAAGAAAACCACAAGTATAGGAAATTAATTGCGAAAGTGGATACTAAATTTGTGAAAAATATTTTATTCATACGTGTGTACAAACTGTAATATGCGTAACTTCGAATGCCCAAGAGAAGGATTAAGATAAGCAATAATTACTGGATGTATTTTTTAATCATCTAAAACCCTAGACCCCTGGATGTACAGGGCTCACCAAAATCTTCAAAGCCCAAGCCAACCTCAGCTACGAGCTGGTACATCAGCTGATTAACTAACGAGACTCCTCTAGCGCAGGCTTCCTATTGAAGTTTAGTAGCCGCTGGTCAGACAGCAGTCGCCCCCGTAATTACAAGAAATACCACACTAAGAGTACGGACCCCAGACTTCAAAGTGCGAGCTTTATACCCAACCGGGACTATCATTGGGAAGCTCAAATATTTTAGTGAAGCCCAATACTACGAGTATTATGTTTCGTAATTGTAATACGTATGCCAACCTTTATAAAACAAAAATAATATATTATGTAATCAACTGGAAGCATAAAAATGAAATTAGCTTTTATGGTACCTACTTATCGGTTAGGCACGGCATGGCATTATGAAATAATGATTATTTTTAATACCTACTAACCTTTTGACGAGACCGCAGTACCTAACTACCTATCACTTACTTTCTGGCAAGTCACGACTTTTACTTTTATTACAGACTGTTTATAAATTAGTTCAGAACAAATAGAAAAATATGAAGCAGGGCTCGAAAACGTTATTTAAAATAACGGTTTTAATTCGTTCGGAACAGTTCATTGCAAGGACTTTTCTTGGGAACGAAACGAAATGAGAACGTTTTGAAAACCCAAATAAAACGGTTAAATCCACACAGCAGTAGGTACCGCGCGCATGCAGCGCGTCCGCGTCGATATGAATGAACTTGTTTTTGTCAAACCGCAGTGCCGCTTGGCTATTTTTGTATAATTATTTGTTCTATCTCAGGAAGGAAAGCGGGTGAACAATAATAGTAGGTAGTACGAACTATTAGGTAATCGGTGGTAGTACCTATAGATGTTCTATTTTACGAAGGCGGTTTTGCTTTAGTTGTAGTTAAACGTATATTTACACTCTGCTTTCGTGTGCGTAAAGGCTGAAGTGGTCAGTTGGGCCCGTGTCGCGGTCCGGATCACTAGCGTAAAATGCATTCGCGCCAAAATCTAAAAAGAACTACCGTCAGCATGGTAAATTCGTTAAGTCGATTTTATGTCTATCGCTCTAGCGACGGACGTAAAAACTACACAACGGATTTTTTTGAATGGAATGGAATTAATTTGTGCCCTCAGACTAGAAGAATAATTCTTCTAGTCTGAGTTTGTGCCGTAAATATTTTTTTTTATTGTTAACAATGATGAAATCATAACAAAGACATAGGTAGGTAAGTACTAAGTATTTTTTATTCCAATAAACGTCTGAATAGAGAATTTCATTCTTTTTAAAGTTGGTTAAAATCTTCTTGGTTCACCAAAATTCAAAGTTCGCTAGTTAACAAGGTACGTTCTTCAATCTGCCTGCACCAGAGTCTCGTCCGTCATAATCAGTACCGGCTAGCTCAGGTGAGGTTGACTCGAGCCCCGAAAATATTGGAGACACCCAACCTCGTGAATCTTATAATGCGTGTCATGTAATAAGTAGGTACATATTATCACCTCACATTCATCAGGAGGAGCAGGGGGTTTCATGGTACCAGAATCTAGACGCGATGACTCCGCAAAAAGAGAGGCAAATAAATTTGCTTTCTCCTCAGCAGAGTGGGCCAGCGACCCGTCGGGTTTCAGCAGTGGAGGTAGTGAGGGACGGCAGAAATTAGTCTCAACCGTCTTGGCCAGGGACCAAAACGCTTTACTGCCCGCTGGGTATGATGCGAGTTTGCTCCCTATTCGGCCAATATGGTCATAACGAGCCTTACGCAGAGTCTTTTTGCAGGCCTTGGCAGTTCCATTGAAGGCCTTCTTCCTCTTGGATACATCCCCAGACTTGCGGTTACGAGCATCGGCCCAAGCAAGGTAAGCCGCGTGTTTTTGCGCTTCGGCGCGACCACACTCGGCACCAAACCAAGGCCGCGCTACGCCAGACATTGTGACGTCAGAGAATGGAATGTAATACTCCATTCCCCGCCGCACAACATCCGCTACGGCGTCCGCGCAAACAGATGGATCAGCAGAGGAGAAGCAAGTAGGCCGCCAAGGGTAGGATGCGAAGAAGGACCGCATCTCATCCCAATCTACTGACCTGTACCGCCATATCCTTCGAGAGCCCTTAGGGCTAGCATCGTGTGGGGAGTAGATGGATACAGATTTCACCAGACAGTGGTCGGAACTTCCCAGAGGGGAAGATACCGACACGGAGTATCGGTCTGGATCCTTGGCAGAAGAAGGTCCAAGCAATTAGCTGTGTGCGTATCAACATCTGGTACCCTCGTTGCCTCCTGATGAATGTGAGGCCCGTATGGTGGATGTTAGCATCCGTCAGAAGAAGGTGCGTAAAGTGCTGAGCGGTCTGGACGTGAATAAGGCCAGTGGGCCCGACGGGATTCCAGCAATAGTGCTGAAAAAATGTGCGCCTGAATTGTCTCCTGTCTTGACACGCCTATTTCGTCTCTCTTATGAGGCCGGTCAAGTGCCGAAGGGTTGGAAGCAGGCAAATGTGCAACCTGTGCCCAAAAAGGGCAGTAGGGCTGACCCTGTCAACTATAGACCCATATCGGTAACGTCCATACTTTGCAAAACTATGGAACGTGTGCTGAACCATAAGCTCCTGGCATACCTGGAAACGAATGAACACCTCAGTGATCGGCAATATGGGTTCCGCCAGAACCGTTCCACTGGGGATCTTCTTGTGTATTCTACTCACATCTGGAGTGAGGCCATCGAAAAACACGGAGAGGCACTCGCTGTCTCCCTTGACATCTCGAAGGCCTTTGACAGGGTCTGGCACGAAAGCCTAATCAACAAGCTTCCAGCGTACGGCCTGCCTGCTGGCTTGTGTGCCTGGATTACCGACTTCCTGAAAAACCGGTCAATCCGAGTGGTCATTGACGGCTGCTCGTCGGATCAACTGCCAATAAACGCAGGGGTCCCTCAGGGGTCGGTTCTCTCTGCCACACTTTTCCTGCTGCACATTAACGATCTGCTCAAGCCCGGTATTTTTAGGTACGCAGACGACAGCACAGTGGTTGAGAGGTACGAGTCCGGCCCGCAGGCCAGCATGGCACAAACCCGGTCTCTTCGAGAGGCTATGGTTGAGCGTTTGGACTTGTCCTTGAAGGCTGTCTCCGATTGGGGAGACGCTAACTTGGTCAACTTCAACGCGAAAAAGACCCAGGCATGTCTATTCTCCGCTAGGCGGAGCCAATTCCAGCCAAACCCTACTTTCCGAGGTGTACCAGTGCCGATAACCGACCACCTTGAGCTTCTTGGCGTGACTCTCACTCCTACCCTCAACTTTGGTCCATACATTGAGGCAAAGGCTCAAGTAGCTGCCAAAAAGCTGGGTATTATTTCAAAGGTGCGGCAATATTTCACACCGGAACAGCTGCTCAACCTTTACAAAGCGCAAGTTCGATCTCGTATGGAGTATTGCTCGCACCATCAGCTAAATGTGTATGTGTGTGTAGACTCTCATGGTTTGTACAGATGGTTTCATTGTTTAATTATTTTTTTACATTAATTTTGTTAGAAAATGTAGTTTTTTTCTAATCAAGGAATTTAATTAAATTTTTAATTTAGTTCAACTTCTATGGACTAGGATGCATTGAGGTGTCAGTAATTGCCTATGTCTGAGACCCTTACTGTATATAACAATTACACCCACACAACTCTCCCTTTAACCTATTCCTTAATAATTTCAAAAAGAGGCCGAACAGACGAGTGCTCAGGTAAAATACCTCTCCCGTTTGACTACTAGGGCAAGGCGGCCTCAGCAGGCTTTCAACTCTCAAATCTCAACGCCCTCCGCTGTCGATCCATCCATCATCAATAATTCAAACAGTAGTAAAAAATCAAAACATTTAATGTAATAGTTGCTACTCAACTGAAGTTAAATGATCCATGTTTAATAATCCTTTTTCTACTCTTACACATCAAAGCCGCATGGCCGCGATCCCGCGAATGAATGACCGAAGAATAATATTTTTTGTTCTATACATATAAACTATCGAGGAAATGGGAAAAACCGGTTAAAAACGTTTTAAGGATCAAAAACAAAAAAAAACATTACGCTCTTATAAAACGTATCGCATAGCGTTCCGTTCCGAACGAAACCAAAACATAACGTTCCGTAGGCATTTAAGGCGATAACGTTTCGAAAAATATAACGTTTTTCGAGCCCTGATATGAAGTTTCTGGACGTTCCCGTTTGAGATGCAGGTAGTGGGCGTTTTAGGTGTACGAGGAGTCCGGGCGGTCGAGAGATACCTAAATCGATACCTAGTCGTCCTTTCTCAGAGAGAGTGCTGAGATAAGCATTATCAGCTCGTACAAGACAATCGAGCTCTGAAAGCTAGGAGTGCCTAGCGGAACAAATTACGATCCTCTCACAGTTAATTCTGCAGAATTTAGCGTTCAATTCATTGTTCTGCTTAATAATGGATCTTTATTCTCTCGTATCTCATCTCGCCCTTAATGCTAGTATTCTCTTTTGCCGTGATCTTTGAAGACTTGCATTCGACAATCTAGATAGATCTCAATGCTTATCGCGCCTCATTGAACAAAATATCGGCTTACATTTAAGAAAAAATAAATATAGTACATATTTTACCTCATACTACACTACTAATTTCGAATATAGGTACTCACCACAGCACCGTCCATTTTAGGGGATAAACAAGTTCTAAATCTTTTGTACTCGTACTTAAAGGAACTATTATATTAATATAAATGCCAAGGGTTAACGATGACCCTGACCCACCCTGACCGCAAAAAAATCTTTTAAACATTCATGACGTCTCGCGCGATTGTAAAAAGATTTAAGGACTGTTAAGTTGAAGTATATTCTAAAGTCTACGTATATGAAGAACGGTGAGCATGCTGATGTCGACATAAAGGGCAATGTCTTCTGCGTGTAACGGAATAGGAGAAGAATTTTTTTTTAACGGACACGGTTCAAGTTACTTGCTTTTGAACATTTGAAGAATCTTTTGATATATAATCCAAATTCAATTGAAGGTTAAACAGTTTAAACTTCAATTTAATTTACAAGTATTATTATAAAATATATAGAATGTGTGATAAGAATGGAATGATATAGGTATACCGTCACTAACCTTTTATGTATGCCGGTTGGTTTCGTTTTCTTCAAAAAGGGACATGGCCATTTTGTTTGTGTGTTATGTAAACGGGAATTAACGCGATCATGGTATAGGTATATACATACATACCTGGAGAAAAAATAGTATAAAAATGTCTAAAAAGTGCGGGTAGATGAACAACCGGCTACCTCACGAACTCGATGACGGAGGGCGTGCGCAGTTGAGACAGTCAGCCTGTGACCACGGCTGGTGTAACCTGGTCGAAACGTCAGGCATTCCAAAGGTATGTATATACCTATACCATGATCGCGTTAATTCCCGTTTACATATTATTATAATCATAGAACGCGAAAGTTTAAAAATTATGTGTTTCAAAGTCATGTTTAGTACAAAAAATAGTCGTTTACGCACGCATTTAATATTATGTCATTTGTGAAATCGACTCTGTAGCCTCTATTAAATTCACTCCAGAGCGTTCGAATTAGATCCTAATGCTTTGAACTTTTGCTTACTCTGGCAATCTTTGAAGTGATCTATCGACGAATCCTAATAGAAAATTTACATCATCATTACATCACGTCGGTCATAGCTACTATGATAAACCTTTCAAACAAATAATAAGAAAGTTTGATTGATTAGCTATGCTCGAAATGCACTGCACTGAACTGAAACCTTCAAACTTAAACAGTATAGGTTTCTAATGTATTATTGTAATGACCAACGTAGTGTGGAAAATTAAAATAATAAAAGTTATTAGTACACTAATACAATTCCATTCATGGTTGCTTTAATTAATTCAGCTCCCAGTATCTACTCTTAGCCAGCTTTTAAAATTAAGTAGCTATTTTGCTAAATTGAAAATTAATTCTAGTCTGTAAGCTAAAACCGTCGTGGGCAAAGGATATTAGTTGACTAGCCACCTATACCTATTTACTTGTTCAGCGAACTCGGTTAGTCAATAACTGCCCAATCCCTTGCAGCCGTGGGCCACGTTTCTGTCTATAGTATACCAACGTAATTAAACAATGTTTGTGTTTACAACGTATGCAATTTGAGGGTTAGTAGCTGTCTGGCCTCTGTAATATGTGCATTTATGTGTGCGTGCCAGTAGACAAAATAGGGACGAAGTCCTGTGCACAGGTTTATAGTAATATGATGTAACTAAGTATTACTAATGTGAACATCCATGACGGGACGGGAGATTGCTTTAAGTTTCATAGAATACTTAACTATTTTATATAACATGAATCTTTGTAGAGATTTTAATTGCCGGATTATTGCAAAATATACCGGATGGAAACGTTATTATGTTTCTAGACTATTACAGACGATTATTTGGTTATTTTTAAAAATATTGAAAAACTTTAGTTAAAAAAAATTAAGTCCTTTTGTAGATTCGGTGATGTAGATCAGTTAAAAGTTTTACAATATCTTCGTAATTGACGAAATAGAGACTGACTGGATTCATCAACGCAGTTATATTATATCTGAACCTACTGACGTTACAAACTTGATTTTTTTGGCAGTAGATAGGGTACCGACACTAGTAGTCAGCCCCGCACCAGTACTCAGCCTTTTTTGGTTCAAAACCAATAGAAATAGCATTCTAATAGAAACTAACCTATAGAATTACTTTAAATTGGTTCTGTGACTCTTCATTAGTCGATTCAATTCCAAAATAATTAGCTAAGTGGCTGCGAAGTATTTTAAATATTAGTCTATTTCGACGTCGTCTGCTGACGAGGCGATACGCGGCGCGCGCGCCATTTTTTTGTTAGTGGAAGCGTTCACAAAGAAGTTATTATTTCTCATTATTTTGTCAGTTTTAAGTCACTTTGTATTAACATTCCCATTAATTAAAAATTTTGGCATCATAATCAATGAAAAAGTATCGTGTTCTTCTTAAGAATTAGTAATAATGAGGCGGCCGAATACTGGGTACCATTTGTATATGCATTATCTAGTACCCAGCCACCCCTGGCTGAGTACTGGTTTTAACGCTGTTTTTTTATTTACAGTTATATTAGTATCATTTTAAAGTTCAGAGTCCATCCTTTAATCTGGTATACCCATACCATATACGGTTTTGTCAAAAACCCAATAGTCAGCCACTTAAACAGTTGAAGTTGGTTGCATGGCTGAGTACTGGAGAAAGTATACCCAGTGCTCAGTCGTCTATATTTAAACTGTTTCTTTATACAGTTTCTTTCTTTTAGGCTATTTTAAACATACATACATACATACAAATCACGCCTTTTTCCCAGTGGATAATCTGGTCTGGGAAACCATTGGACCAGACAAAATCTGTCCACTTGCTACGATCTTGGCATACTCCTTTCGCTTCTTCAACTTTCATAACTGTTTTCATACACGCACGCCGGTTGCTGGTACTCTTGACCTGATCTTTTTCCAAAACGTCCTAGATCTGATTAGAATATGTACGCCTAGGTCGGCCTTTACTTGGTTGCCCATTCACCCTCGCCTCATATATCTGTATCGTCAATCTTCTTTCAATCCTTCCTTTCTCTATCTAGGGAACGCTGCGATGTGGTTCATGGAAACTCAAAGCATGGGATGTAGTGACATCTTGAACCACATCGCAGCGTTCCCTTATCACACTGTTACACATTCGGTCCATCTACTTTACTCCAACTATGCTTCTTAGACTTCTTATTTCCACAGCATTTAATCTACTTTCATGCTTCTTCTGCCACACCAAACATTCACTACCTACCTTATATACCTAAGTGTGGGAACGAGAACTCTTGTACAGTGAGACGTGCCTTTTTAGACACGATCTGACTGCTCATAAATTTATGCAGCGCCCCATTCACTTGATTAACTGCTATTCAGGAAAGAAAGTTACAGAGGCAAAAATTAAAGAAGATAAATAAAAAAGAAAATAAAACAGCTCTAAATTCTAAACTAGTAAAGTGAAGGAGACTACACAGAAGGAAAATGATGATTCTAATCAGAAATTGAGAGTAAAATGTACAAGGAAAAGGAAATTGGAAGATTTAAATGACATAACTGAAGATGCAGATAGAACTGGCCGTGATTTTGTGGAAATATAATAAAATAAATTTAAAATTCTCAGTAAAATACTTAATCATCTGAATCTCCTGAAGCAGAAACCTGTAAGGAATTATTTTCCTTACAGGTGTCTGTTTCAGGAGCTCCTGCATACATACATACTCAAGCTTCTGCAAAAAATTGTTAATCGCCGAAAACTTTTAGAAGTGAAAAAAAAACTTGAAAACTATTTAAATACGGAAACTTTTTAATTACTGAAGAATTTTCAGATTGATTTAAGTAGGTATAAGTTATATATTTGATTGATTTCAAGAGAGGCTGACCACTGGTGGCAGTATGGCTGATTACTGGATTTTGGCGGCTGAGCACTGGTGAAAATTGCCTTATTTTGTTAAAACGTATTTTTCATATTATTAAAGGATAATTTTGTAATTTTTGTTAATTTTGTAACAAAGTTTAATAAATGTGTAACGCAATTTATATAAAAGATTTTCAATTTAATCTTTCTAATATTTTTTTATACGAATTTGAAGTCAGACTTTCCACTAAAAGGCTGACTACTGGTGCCAGTACCCTATACCTTTTATGTCAAAAGCAACCACTAAGAATGGATTTTTGGGACTTACACCACTAAGGGGGTAAAATAGGATAAAAGTTTGTATGGAGGCTGATTAATTTTAAATTAAGAAATGTCATCTTAGAAATAAATGCATAGTTACATGGGTCAGTGTTTTCCAAAAGTGCAAACTTAAGATTTAACTGGGACCAAGGCTGTGATGATGATGATATGCAGCATATTTTAACTTAAACGGCATTCACGCTGCCCAAAGACTTTGCGCACAGCAATATAAACCAAATCTAAACAGAAATAGATGAGAAGATCCCAGGCTTAAGTGTGAATTTTAAATGTAACCGAGACTAACATTTTATGGTGACAATGATTGTGCACAGCATTCAGGAATCATGAACATAAATTTACTAGGTGGCTAGATGCAGTCATACATATAAAACCAGTTGCCAAGCTATGATACGTTCTTAGCGTCAAGTTCATGAGATGAATGAAAATTTATTAATTTATAAACAAAATATTATTGCTAGATTTATAATGACAAGAATAAGCTCTACCATTTATCTATACTTATTGGTTGGTATTTTAATATGCCACGGTTACTAGGTACCCACTCGATAGTAATGGGAATAAAATTTCACATAAAACTTTACAGCCACAGCAATATAGGTACGGTAGCCATAAAAATAAATATATCAAAGTACTTAAATCATTTTATGAAAGAGATGGTAGATAAGTGTGGAAGATTTTTTGTCTCTTATTTAAACATGTTACTGAATTTTTCTTTTCACTCTTTATTAGGACCCTTCGATCGCGAACCTGTTCTGAAAGTATCTAATGACACCTATAAAATATGTAAATTGTGCACCTTTATACTTGTTTCTAGATGTCTCTCGTGATAGAGGAAAAAATAAGAAATAAGAAGAGAACCGAGTCGGTCTCCCGCGCTGTGGGTTCCGTAAACCTTGAGTTAACGATATGTACCTAACTCGTAGAATGTAGATAAACGCAAACTGAAATAACAATTACAATGATTTGGCCACATTTGCCGAAGGGCTGGATGAGTTAACTAATGAGTTCTACATAGAATGGATACCAGGAATTTGTAAACGAATGGCGGGACGCTTCAGTCCAGTGAATAAATTAATTACCTGAAAAAGGTTATGGAGTTAGGAACGAAACCTAAACTAACTCATGGTTATCTTTTCGATGTAAATGTTGAAGTGGCATAAATTGCGTATTTATCAGTCAATACTGCAAAAATATTGCATGGAAGAGATTCTGGTGACCAACATTGTAATAGGTGATAAGACGGTGCGGTCACGTAGAGCGTTGGATGAGCAGATCACGGGTGGTTAGCACATATATTAGTAAGTATGTAATTTTTAAATTGTTTTTTTTTTATAATAATATATAACGATGGTAAGTTCAATATCGTTTGAGCGATCACCTTGAAAGTTTGAAGATTCTCTTATACATACTTTTTATCGAAAAATTAACTGCGGGGTGCATATATTATAAGACTAACGTTTTGTAGAGCCGATATCCTATGGTAACACAATTCTTTTTTGAAATTTTTGCATTACACTGGTACAACAATTTTGAATAAGTAAGTAGGTTCTCATTACTTATAAAAAAATTAACAATAAAATATCGTAGTTATGTATAATATAAAATTTAATACGAAGACACGATCAAAATATTATTACATTAAAGATTTTTATTACATACAAGCATAAAATTTAATATGGCAAATGCAAAATATCGGCTGTCGAACCGTCTTCACTTTCGACGTAGACGAGTTAACTCACTAAAAGTTCGGAATTCATATTAGCCTTCTATACGCCGACGTTTTATTGACGATGAAATTACCTGCAACTTCAACGAAATTGCTTTCGAGGTCTCAATAAATGTAATAACTGTCTTGTTCTACTGTTAACTGCCTAGATTATTATGTGGGTATATCTAGTCCTGTCTGTTGTTGATATTATGTATTTGAAAACGAAGATGAAAAAAAAAAACAGTACGGTAGGCACTCACTTCTATAATACAGGTAAATATCTAGCTGGTTTAGAACTCACAGTTTGCCATACTAGCAAATATGGTCTAATTTCTAAAATTGATTTTATCTACGTACCTGAATTCTAGAGATCGACTGGCGAGCGAGAAAAGTTGACGCATTCTCAAGTAAAACCAGATCAATACTAAGCTGAAAAGGTAGTTCAGATTAAATATTTAGACGCCTGTAAGGCAGCTGACTCTATAGTTCAGGTGTTTTGAATATTTCAGTTCATGAGACTAAATTTTTTATGAACACTAATAGAAAGACATTCCTAATTTGATTTGAAGCAGTATTAAATTATAGGAATAATATTTTCACATTTCAGGATATTAATATTTCATAGCCATAAGATAAGAAGGTAGACAGCGAATTTAGTCATAGAATTTTTTACAATTCTTGACGTAAATATTTTTGTTTCAGTATTCTTAAAAAGAAAAATAAGGAGAAATGAGGCAAACTAAAACTTTTCAGTTTTATAGATTTATAGTATAGTTTTATAGTAACCTATCTATCTTGTGTTTTTTCTGGACTCTTAGGTAAAGTCATTGGAGGCTATGTTGTCATTAAATAAATATTATTTTTACTTATGCTCAAAGTTTGTTAGGTATTTAGTTTGGGACTTAACCATAATTTAATAGGTGCAACAGACGAGCGTAAATAACTTGTGTTTTAAGTTGAAATTTGAATTGAAATGCAAGTTAGGACCTTAGCCATCTAATATCATTAAAATCTAATTGCATCAAACGTTCACGTCATTATAATGCTAAAACTTAGTTAGCTTACCATCTAAGAGTTAGATACGCTCGGCTGTCCGCTGTGAGTGGACTTTCACGATATAAAATGCATTGGACGGGACACTTAGCGAGAAACCTGTGCAATCAATTTTGAATATATATGATGTAGTAGAGCAGGAAGATGAGCCACACCACTAGAGTACGTATAATTTATTATAATTTCCATACGAAGGCCTCATTAGGCTGCGTAATGCCTGCTACTTTGTCCTAAGTACTGAGTAATATTAAAATTAAACTGGCTCTTTTACCATTTATATTACGGAGATGAATTTTATTAAAAAAACCGTGTTAACTTTACAGCCAGTCCCATGCTGGCGAATAGTAGAAGTTGCCCGCGGCACAAAAAGCGTTTTATTTAAGCTTCTAATTTTGCGTTTGTATAACACTGTCATCTGTAATGGCATGAAAATGATAGCGAGTAATAAAAGCGTCTCCTAATTATCACGAAATCTTGCATACCTACCCACTTTCAGCAGCCTGAGCATGGCGTCCGTAGACATATATCGCTTTCTATCTCTTTAGCCAATGAAATCGCAGAAAAAGTAGACGTGAGATTTAGGTGACGTTTTGGACGTGACAACTTTTTCTACGATTTCAATGGTCGAGAGAAAAGAAGAGAATGTCTACTAATGCCATGCTGAGGCTGCAGGTGTACAGAACCTAGCTAAAATATAAAAATGAATATTAAAAATAGGTGACTTAATCGTTTACTAATGATAAAATTAAAATGAAAAGGTACCAAACAAGTACCTTTTCCTTACCGCTCTCTTTACCACAGTTTCGTATAGTTTCATCACTGCTAACTAGTTATCACGTGGGGCTATTCACATAAGTCTGTTCTGTGTTTCCTCAAAACATGTTGGAGAATGGAGCCGTCTGTTATGACTACTGCGCAACCACCGCACAAGGCCCATTGAAATACTTGAGGCACCTACGTGAGATAAATTGAACAGGAGAACCGCTTTTCAATTCCAAACAAAGAAATGTATTTGCTCTGATGCGATAATCCAGAATAAAATACTGGTAACGATGATTTTGAAATGAATAAGAATGAATCGCTGAAATGAATGTACCTACGCGCATAACTTCCGAGCAACTACATCAATTGGATAATGTTTTTTTGTATTCATTATTGTCAGAACAAGGTTTGTATGAATAACGTTTTTGCCTGCAATAAGTAGTGTAGTGCAGTGCATGATAAAGACACCGTACGCAGATTACGTAATATCTATCAAATAAAGAATAAGTAGGTAGATAGAAGGTGTATTTTTAATTTAGCACTAATTACAGGCATAGTTTCTTTTTGTTATAAGTCCTAACACCACATTTTGATATCACAAAGCGAAACAATCTCTTACGTTGCAATAACCAAAGAATAAGCTAATCTGCGCCGAGTTCATTATAACACTGACTTAACCTGTGTCAGCTCCAAGGGGATTAACATAGGTAGCCGCTATACTGCATTCATATTTGACAGCGCTTGGTTAGTAGATTGAAAGATGACTACGAGTATAGCAGGGATTTTGCAATGCATCGTCAATTCGGTTTGTAAAGCAACTATGAATAGTTACATTTTAAATGCTTCAGTGCGCTGTGATCGCTGAATAGCTGCAGCATGGATGACGTGTTACTTAGATATGTTTTTTCAGCATACTGACTCTTCATTCGAATTACAAGTGATAAGTGATGATAATATAAGTTTATACATTTTGTGGAATCTTATACTGAACAAAATAACACTAACAAAACACAATGACAGACAATAAAATTCTTACAATATTAGGTACACTTGAAAATTAAACACCGTTAGTTTTTGACTTAGATGTGCCACTAATAGGAAAACAGTCAATCAAGAGATCTTAAGATAATAATGATTTAATACTAACTAAGTACTGTTTTTATAACTTTATTTACTTGGTATCTGAAAGTCTCATTAGAACTAGGTACCTTCATACAATCTCTATAGAGTATGTTAGAAACCTGATAGAAAATAGTTTGTAAAAGATCGTGAACAGGAATGAACGTTCAAACAATTAACTTGGACATGCATGTGGACCTTAGGCTATTCTCAAAAAATCGCCCATTTCCGCTATTTTTAGAAACCTGTCCAACAAGTTGGCCCTGTCTGGAGCCGAATAGCGTTTTAGAGGTGAAACGTGTCGGAATGAGATGAACGTATGATTCTAATAAGCAGAAATAGGACGGGAGATCCGCGAAATTCTTTCGTGCTCATATTCATTGTGGTGTAGTGGGCGACGGCCTGGGTCGGCGAGTCATACCGTGTACGCGGCCGCTGCAACCTGCCAACACTTATATATCTTGGTGAAGTTAACTACCTATTAACTTGCGATTTCATTTTAATAGATATAGTGTAGCTCCCAATTACTTACTCTGAGGGATATATCTACGAACTAATGAGAGCTATAACTCAACACGCGATACATGCATTACTTAAAGTATTTTTATGGCCACCGACTTTAAAACCCGCACATTCTGATTATTTCATTTTCTGTTTTCTTGTACTGTTTATGTACATTACTTATTTGTACTTATTGTATTGAAAACCTTCATGATTCATCGTTGTGAATAATGCACTCGATGTCCACCTACATTCAGTCATGTCAGTTGTTTAAAATTTATTGAGTGAATCTGACCGTAATTGATATAAATTAATTCAATTAATTATTCAAATACATAAATATGAATGGCATCACAGACACAAATTGTTGTTCTACTGAGTGGGAGGTATGTAAATATTCTGTTCTTTAACGAGTTTTGGAGCAAAACACTTGTTAACGGTTAAACGCAGTGATACGTTCTAATACCGCGTTATTTGGCAATGCCAAAGAAGGTCCGCTCTCCGTCGACTTTCACTCCATAGTCACTAGTGAAAAAATATACTAACCTTTCTAAAGGCGGAGGCTATAGATCACGTAAATATAAAGACAGATCGTTTTTTGTTTTACCTCTTGCACCTACCTACCGATTATACAACATCTTGCTGAGCGGTCTTTCATGGGAAAAATTTTGTATTAATATTAGGTTATCTTTTTATACAGAAATATGCGGATTCATTTGCTTTTCTTAGTAAACTATAGTGGGAAAATATCTATAACTGTATAAATATACTTTATTCCCACTATTCCGAGAAGGCACATGATGATGTTATAAAAATAAATATTAACATCATCTTCTGTAATTCATTTTAGATAGGTATGCATGGATTGATGTTATTTGCAGATTAATGACCAGATGATAGTGTTATAAGCATATTAATATCGAGAACTTGAAATATTCTATTCAATATTCTTTAAATTATTAGGTAATTCTTAGTTTTGCTGACCATCAGGTTCGTCATTCATTCATTTCCGCAAATGCGTACAAATATAGATAGGTATACGTAATTACTTATCCTGACTGATTCATTAATACGGTGTCTATGTCTAAACTACAACTACCTTTTATGTTGAAAAGTTCTTTCAAAATCATCATATCGATCTGTAAGATCATTTTTTTGGTACATAAGTACGAAAAACTTTAGAGAAATTTCTCCACTGAAATACGAACTATAGATACCTATGAATTATTACATTTTGCATTAATTAGTGATTGTAGCCTACTTTTAAGCAAATAATGTCTTTATTCTTCCACAGTTTGTAATTTACTTCAACATTTGTGCCGTCTATCCTACTAATATTAAAAGTAAATGTGAAACTTTGTAAAGATGTTTGAATGTTTATTACTCAATCACCCTCAACGGGTAAACTGATGAGGCTGAACTTTGATACAGGAATAGAATGATAATAATCTGGAATAACACAGAGGTTTCTATTTAGCCCAGAAATAGGTTTTACCCGGATTAGTGTTTGTGTGTATGAATGTGGGTCATTTATGTGTTATGCGTGTGTCTGTATTATTTGTGTGTACGTAAAACTTATGGAGTTCTTTGATATTTGATGATACCATTCATTATTACATTAAAATAGTCTACAGTTTCACTTAAAAGAAAGTATAACAGTGAAGTTTATCTGACCATTTTATTCCTATTTACCCCTTGAATGCTACTTGACCCCTTTTTACCGCTTCATGGTTTTTAAGAGTGTGTGGTGTAAAAAAATATAATTATGTTTAGTTCGCATTGCATACACGGTACAAGTACAAGTGACTACTATCTTCCATTCCATCGAAGGATCTTCCATTCATAAAACTGTATTGTATGTGTATTTGTTGCTTATTCTATTGTCTATTTCAGTGCATATTTTGCCGCTCAGTAAATTTGATTTCAGTGACTATTATTTTAGCGTTTTTAATATTACTGAAATCACCATTAAACGAATGGTTTATTTTTATGATTAAATGGATCACTGATTCTAAAGAAATTATTTATAAGTAAGGTACCTATATGTTATTTTTGAAGAAGTGTGATTATAATTTATATTATTTTTAAGACGTCCTAATCTTTCATTTATATGAATTGAGATGACTTATTTTTTTAACGTGACTGTCAACACATTAAGCGCCACGTGTATACGGTAATATACACCCTAGTGGAAAGCTAACAGGCCGGTGTATATCTAGTTATACACCTCGAGTATCGAGTACTCAACTTCAGAGGTCAGTGTATTGGTGAATATACACCGCACTGAACATTTTCTTTGGCAATCTTGTAGGCCTGGCCCTGACAAATCGTTTGGTATATCTAGGGTAAAGAAATATAGTATATAGCAATTGTATTGAGCCAGTTTATAGGTATTATAATGATACATCAAAAAAATGGAAGCATAGGAAAAAATATATCAAGTTCACATAGTATTTTTGGACCAGGAGAAGGCATTTATACAAGAAAAAAGATGGTCATTTCCACAACATTAGCTTCAGAGGTGCCTTGGCGCAAATAGCACTACTTTTCTAGGCATTACATTAGATTCGAAATTGCAATGGAGTGACCATATCATTATTTTGGCCAATAAACTTAGTTCTGCTGCTTATGCTGTCAGACGGATTAGGCGGTTGACAGATGAACCTACTGCTAGGCTGGTATATTTTAGTTACTTTCATAGTCTGATATCTTATGGAATACTACTTTGAGGGATTGCAGCAGATTTAGAAACTATATTTATACTACAAAAGACAAATACAGTTCGTGCCATTTATTTTTTAGGCAAGAGAGATTCTCTTAGGAACGATTTAAAAAGATTAATATTTTAACTGTAGCTTTCCAATGTGTATTCGGGAACATACTGTATGTCAGGAAAAATATATCCAATTATACAAAAGTAAGTGACATTACAGACAGAAATCTGCGCTATCAAAATAAACTGATCCTTCCTTGTTATCGGCTTAGCAAAGTTAGTGATTCTTTTAGGGGGGAAGGTATACGCTTTTACAATAAATTGCCTGAATCAGTCCTTGGTATGCCTGACAATAAATTTAAAACATTTGTTAAGGCCACCTTATGTAAAAAAGCATACTATAGGACAGTCGATTACCTTAAAGACAAAAATGTCTGGCTTGAGCATGATGCAGGCCCCTCCTAGAATGCTAAAATGCTACAACTACAGCATAATATTGTAGTAGGCACGCGACCTTTTTTTTACTATATTTTGACTTTTTCAATTATTTTATAGTTTAACTTCGGTTAAACTTTTATTATGACATTTTTTTTATATGCCTTTATTTATTTTGACACGATACAAAAATGTACATTCGTCCATATTTAGTCTTAAGATATCTATGTATAAGCTGACGTCTGAAAATGCAGCAGTGGAGTTTGTAGCGCCGTTTCTTCTCCACTAGCGCCTAGGAAGCGGTGGTAAACTTAGTATTAAGTAGTTTTTTGACTTCAAGAAGATGTAATTACGTTGCACTATTTTGAAAATAAAGAAAATAAAATAAATAAATAAAATAGAAGGGAGGAAGGATAGGAAAGGAACGGGGAATTATGAACCAAACGGTTCAGCACCTCTTTACTTTGCCGTATTTTAAACATATTATTATGTATTTCCTACTTTTATAACACAGGATTATCTAACAGCGCAGCGTTTGCAAGGGCTCAAGTATATTAAACAGAACCATTGTTAGTGTATAGTCTTTATTCTTTAGATATCTTTCAGAAAATCATTTTTTCAAAAAATTCGGCCACAAAGACGAATCCATTAATGCCACTCTAATACACTGAGAAAGTCTACCATCATATTGGTTTTGGTATTGGTATTGGTCCTTCTGATGTACCCAAGTAGTTAGACCTAAAAATAGCCTCACTTTTAGTACGATTTTCAATTCTAGGCAATAAAATGACATTTCCAGTGTTGCAGGTTTTTTGTATCAAATAAATAGTGATGTGGTTGAATCGAGTTTTACAAGTATAAGTTAGTCGTGAGTCGAGATTATAATTCTTATTATAGAATATCAAACCGCGTTTATATAAATAAAAATATGTAATTTACGGTAATTAAACAGAAAACATACACGGTAAGTAATTAAATCTATTATCTATTATATTATTATAAAAATCAATTGCTGTTCATTAGTCTCGCTATAACTAGAGAACGGCTGAACCGAATGTCTAATTTTAGTCTTGAAATATTCGTGGAAGTCCAGAGAAGCTTTATACGGTGAGACAAAAGATAAATAATAAAACTGCGATGAGGTTCTTTAACTGACAAAATTCTATAAAAAATATTTCCGTCGTGTAATGTACTAGGCGAGCATAAACTGCAAAGAGGTTCATTCACTGATAAAAATAAATAATGACTAAAGTGTCAGTCTATTGATTGCCGAACATCACTATTGTAGCGGGTCACCCTTTTTTGTATCAGTGACAGTTGCACTTGTCATTTTCCTGCCTAGAATTAAAAATCGTTATTATAGGTACTTTTTTTTTAAATATATTATATTGTGGACAGAAACAGTTTCTGGCTAGTTAGCATGTTTATAGAACCTATGAACACATGAATAGCTATGGTACTGTCTTTACTCATGTGCTATGAAGCTCCAAAACTCCACGCCGGCCGTCCCACGCCCTATCGAAATGGGTTCATTATGTAGACAAAAACGTTGCTATAAAATTATTATAGCTTCCATTCAGAGTATATTTCTAGTGTCACCGCTACAGAGGTATTTCGTATCTGTTATAAAACTTTTAGTCTATGCGTATCTGTGCTGTTGAGTATTGTGTCGCAATTCAACTGGTTTCTAATGACGTGACACGCGGAGGCTCCGCGGCCTACAGCTAACGGGTCTTGAGGTACGAGTCGAAGGTAACGATCGCCGTACTTCATAGTACATACGTACTTAGTTTCGTATTAATAGCCTAATGTACGGAGTAGAACGTTAGAGATGCCTATATTTTAGTTTTGCACTGATTACTTAAATAAATTATAGATAGACATAGACAATGTTTTCTTTATCATCGAAATCTCGATTTGTGCATGTTTAGACACAACCAAACAAGGAAATTTCTAATGTTCTTGGACACAACCGTTGTAGATTGGGTTATGGAAAAGTTTTCATCCATCTCAAGTAACGAGCAACAAATGGTGATACATTGTATGGTGCACTTGCAGTCGTTGCATGGATAGCACATGAATAGCTATGGTACTGTCGTACAGAAGGAAATCTCCCTAAGAAAGCTTGAAATTCGAATTCACTTTCATAGGGCTACCAATATTTTCATTAAATACAAACCATTTTGACAGAAGCGAGTTTTGAAATTTCAGATGGAATAAATAACTAAAAATATCAACAATAATTTTATCATTTAATGAATTATTTATTTTTTTGCGAATATAGGTACAGAGTAATGATGTTAAAACATTATTTTATATGGGGTTACCTTTTCTTTTCGAGCGGCAATCCCCACGGATACCCCTCCGCTGGTAAGCATGGGTGGTTATGTTGTACTTGGACCGACTAATACCGCACGCCGTCTTGGGTCTACAGACACTGGGGATAAGGTAGTCCATAAGGCGTTTCCCTTGCACCCCTGCTGCCCGTGAGCCATCTACAGTTTTTAGATGGCCCCATACTCTACATTATAATGGTGCTAAGAAATCTGTTTATATAACAGTTTACACTCCGGTAATGAGGATCAGTCACTTTTTTAGCTGAGTATGCAGTTTTATAGACCTAAAAAAAACAATAAATTCTGTAAAAAAATTATTTGAATCGGATCAAAAATGACGAAGTTATAGCCATTTTAGTGCGGTAATCTCAAAAACGCTCGCCACCGCGTAGAAACACCCTGTGACGTCATCGCTCACATCGTAGCGTGTCGCCGCCCGCCGCCCCGCGCCGCTATGGAGAATATAGGGCTATTCGGATAAAATATTTCATGATTTTTTTTAAATTATAGAATTAAGTATTTTTTCTTTTTTTTATACTACGTAGGTGGCAGACAAGCACACGGCCCACCTGATGGGAAGCTGTCATCGTGGCCTATGGACGTGTGTAACACTAGGGGTGTCACACGTGGTGTCACCAGGGGTTCTGCCTACCCTGAAGGGAAGGGGGGGGGGCGACTAGGAAGGGGTGGAGAGGCTAGGAAGAGGGGGGGAGGAGGGGTACAGTGAGCTCTGGCTACCCTACTTACCTTGGGGAACACAACACTATGGTTATTATAGCTGCGGTGTTCTGTAGGGCGGAGGTACTACCTCAGTCAGTCGGACTGTTCAGTTCGGACGGGAGATACGGTACCGTCGGGTCCCACCTATTATTAGATGTATTAAGAATATTTATATGAAATATTTCTTTAATTTGTAGTGGTTCGATAGCATTTTAAGGCATGCTGGAAATCAAGTACTTATATAACCCGTGCGGAAATCCCCACGGATATCACCCCTGTCGGCCATCGGAGATAAAGATAAAGATAAAGATAAAGATAAAGATAAAGATAAAGATAAAGATAAAGATAAAGATAAAGATAAAGATAAAGATAAAGATAAAGATAAAGATAAAGATAAAGATAAAGATAAAGATAAAGATAAAGATAAAGATAAAGATAAAGATAAAGATAAAGATAAAGATAAAGATAAAGATAAAGATAAAGATAAAGATAAAGATAAAGATAAAGATAAAGATAAAGATAAAGATAAAGATAAAGATAAAGATAAAGATAAAGATAAAGATAAAGATAAAGATAAAGATAAAGATAAAGATAAAGATAAAGATAAAGATAAAGATAAAGATAAAGATAAAGATAAAGATAAAGATAAAGATAAAGATAAAGATAAAGATAAAGATAAAGATAAAGATAAAGATAAAGATAAAGATAAAGATAAAGATAAAGATAAAGATAAAGATAAAGATAAAGATAAAGATAAAGATAAAGATAAAGATAAAGATAAAGATAAAGATAAAGATAAAGATAAAGATAAAGATAAAGATAAAGATAAAGATAAAGATAAAGATAAAGATAAAGATAAAGATAAAGATAAAGAGCAAGAAGAGGACACCGTGGACATCTTGAAGCCGGAGAGGGTACGGGTCAGCCGGGGTGCGAGGGACATACCTTTTGGGCAACCTTATGTAACCTCGGCGCTAGAAAACCCGAGACGGCATGCGGTTTTAATCAGTTCGATTCAAACAAAACGCCCCGGTTGGGGGTGTTTTTATTTTTGTCAGTCCGCCGAATTGACTGCACCCCGCCTAATGGTAAGCTGAGGTGCAGTCCTAAAAGTAATGGACATCATTTCATCAAAACTTGAACACTTTCCCAAATAACGGATGTCTAGGTATACAACCACTCTACACGAGGTACGTTTATTTTTAACCAGAAGCAGCTTTATCAAATTTCGTGCTTCTTACTTTCAAAATAACGGACTTTCATGCAACCAGCCATCGCCTATTTTACGCCTTTAGTAGTGAAATTTTGAAAACGCTGGTATACATGTATATTTATTTCTAATCAGAAGTAGGTATATGAAATTTAATGCGTCTATCATTGAAAATGAAGAACTTTCATATAAATGTTTATGCCTTATTTTGCCACCTTAGGAGTAAAAATTCTAAAAATCCGTTCTTAGTGGATTCCTACAACATAAAAAGCATCTACTGTCAAAATTTCAAGTTTGTAGGTCCAGCGGTGTAGGCTCTTCGTTGATGTATCGGCCTGTTTATCAAAGGGCATCGCACACGATGTGAGCCATGACGTCATCGACAAAAATCCAGCGAGAGTGTGCGTTTTAAAATAGCCGATTTTAAATCTTCGATAACTTCGTCATTTCTGGTCGGATTTTAATCATTTAAAAAACAAAATGCTTAGAAATTTGTAGCGCATACGTTTCATTAATTAAAAATTAAAAGTTCTGTTATGTGACTGATCCTCATTGAGACCCGAGATGGCATGCGGTTTTAGTCGATTTGATTCCGACATAACCACCCCCGATGGCCAACGAGATTGATATCCGTGGGGATTGCCGCATAATAAAAAAGGTATTATCGAATTTTTAAATAATAAAATAATAAAAATTTGCCTCCATCAAGGGTTTAAGTGAAGAGTGTACTTGCTGTAAGCCAATATTAAATCAGTTTCTAATAAATGGAGTTTATAAGAAGACCTAGACAAATTTGAGAAATAGAAATGAAACAATTCTTGTTAATTCTGTATTGTAAGTAAACATTAAGATAAATGTATAGGTACGAGACACGGGAAATAAAATAATATACCTATGTACAAAAACGAGCATAACTATATAAGAGTATATAATTTTTAATCGACTTCCAAAAAGGAGGTTCTCAATTCGATCGCTATGTTTTTTTTAGTATAATAATATGTAGGTATCTATAAGAGATCTCTACCAGCAAACCTTGGAGCGTAGAGGTAGAAAAGTTAGAGAGTTAAGCAAAGTGGACCTACATACAAAGTTGGTAAGTATAATAAAAGTATAATTGAAACGATGCAATAAACCCTGTTATGTAAAATACTTTTTGAACAATTTTATTTATTTGTTGAATTTTATAATACGAAATGCATGCTTTATTTATTTTACTTTCTTGTGTTCCATTCTTGATGAGACCCTTGTAAAGTTTGCAACGCTTAGAAAAATACTAGAAATTTTTATGATAAAAATTGCACGTTATTCATATCGCATGTCACGACAACCCTTCATTCGCACCCGAGCGTAACCAGTTAAATCTGGTTGGCACCCTAGCCGAACTGCTTTTACCCCGAAACGTCTTCGGTCCTGCCCCCCGCGCCTTGTCAGTGACACGTCACGCACACATGTCTGTGCGCTAGTAGTACACCCGCGCAATGAGCTAGTTAGAAGATTTCACTCTGTGCTTATCTTTACTCATATGATGGATAGTATTCAGGATCTTTTTTAGTAGAAAAAAAAGAAAAGTAGTTGGGAAGAACAGCTCTCTAATTTGATTATAATTATTTATCTACTCTGAATATAATAGGTAGGTATATCACACTATTATAGTTATCAATCTGAAGGGGTTTAATTTATCAGTAGCAGTCTCGTGAAAATTTGTTAACCCTTATAGTTAATTTTATTACCTAGGTTTCAACTCCCTCTAAAGTAATCCAGATCATCAGTCAGTGGTATTACAGGGCCCTTTAAGGGAAATCAAAGAGGTCTTATCTAAGCAACCGTCAATAATCGGGCGAATTCGACCTACAAAGAGGCGTTAAGTTGATATGAATAGGTACTAAATAAGCTTGCAAGCCCGTGAAGCTCTATAATATCAAACTTCTACGTCAACGCTACCAAAATATACAGTACTTATATTTGGACACAACAGTTCGTCCCTCAATCTGTAAGGAATCCTCAGTATCCGGGCCCGACTTACACTTGACAGGTTTTTTAATCAACTGTTTTTACAGTTTATAGGGCAATTCAATTTTAACTGTACTCTATACATCTTTCTAAGATCTTATCGTGTTTATGTACTTATGTGTATGGTTCCATGTACAGTAGTGTACGGCCAATCAATATGGGGCGCACTGACACCCCACCATATCGAATGGCCTCGATTATACCCCATGCCAATTCCTTGAATATAATTTTATTAATCATAGAGTTTCATTGCAGAGTATGAAGAATGGGAAAGCTGTTGGGCCCGACGGCATTCCAGTGGAAGTGTGGAAGATACTAGAAGAAGATGGATATCTGTGGCTGACTTTATTCTTCAATAAGTTGTTGTATGAGGTGGCGATCCCTGATGAATGGTGCAATAGCTCGCTAGTGCCCATTTTCAAAAATAAAGGTGATGTGCAAGGCTGCAGCAACTATCGAGGCATAAAGCTCATGTCACATAGTATGAAAGTTTGGGAAAAAGTGATAGAGAAACGTCTGAGAGAGGAAAGCGAGATTACACAAAACCAGTTCGGGTTTATGCCTGGTCGCGGGACTACAGACGCCATTTTCGCCCTCCGCCAACTGTGCGAGAAATACAGGCGTGCACACAAAAACTTGCATATGGTGTTTGTAGATCTTGAGAAGGCATACGATCGGGTACCCAGAAAGGTTTTGTGGTGCGCCTTGAAAGAGAAAGGTGTGCCAGGGAAATATATAGAGTTGATCTGTGCAATGTACTGTCGATCGAAAACCCACGTACGATCCGCGGCTGGCAACACCGATGAGTTCAGTGTCTCGGTAGGCTTGCATCAGGGCTCGGCGTTAAGCCCATACCTCTTCCTGTTGATAATGGATGCCTTGACATCGGAGATACAGGAAGAGAGCCCCTGGTGTATGTATTTGCCGATGATATTGTGCTAGTCGGTGAAGACGGGCTTGAGGTCCAGAGCAGATTGGAGGAATGGCAGTGTAGATTGGAGAGGGTAGGCTTGAAAATCAGTAGAGCCAAAACTGAATATATGTTCTCTGATTTCGGCGGTCTCTCCAGTTTTACACCCATGGTACTTGATGGTGCACCAATACCAGTCTGCTCCAATTTCCGATACCTCGGCTCTCTTATCCAGGCCGATGGGGAAATTGATCGTGCAGTAAAGCACAGAATTGACGCAGGTTGGATGAAATGGCGACAGGTCAAAGGAACCATATGCGATCCTCAATTTCCCCTTAAGCTTAAGGGGAAAATTTATAAAACCATGATAAGACCTGCCGTCTTGTATGGATCGTCATGTCTGGCCTTGAAAGCGACGGATGAAAAACAAATGCATGTAGCGGAGATGCGAATGTTAAGATGGATGTGTGGTGTGACAAGAATGGACAGAATAAGGAATGAGTATATTAGAGGCAGTTTGAAAGTTGCACCAGTAAATGAAAAATTGAGAAGCGAGCGACTGTCGTGGTATGGACATGTTATGAGAAGAGATGAAAGTAATGTTGTTAAAAAGGTTCAAAGTATGAATGTGGAGGGCTTCAGGGGCAGAGGTAGGCCTAAGAAAAGATGGATGGAATGCGTGAAAGACGATATGGAAAGGAAGGGAGTGACTGAGGAGATGACATCGGACAGGAATGTATGGCGGAGAATGACATGTTGCGCCGACCCCAAATAATTGGGACAAGGGCAGGAAGATGATGATAGAGTTTCATTGCACCTTATTCTAATGAATACACCTACGAGTAAGTAGACACTTAGAATGGTCAGAATAAATACTACTTAAGGACCTGAAATGTGAAATTTTATTTATGTTGCGTACGTCAGGTTGATTAAGGTAAAAAGACTCAAAAGGCATGTAAATAGAATATCGACAATTCCTATTATCCCTTTTTTTCCACCACCACATCACTATTTATTTGATACAAAAAACCTGCAACACTGGAAATGTCATTGTCTTGCCTAGAATTAAAAATCGTAGTATATATATTAACACAAGCTAATAAAGCTATAATTATATTTTAGGTATAGAATGTCTTATAATATTTTTATAGGTACCTATTTTATAATTTGGGTCATTCTCAGCCGGCTCAAATAGGCGAGTCCGCGTCGAAAACCAATACTTGGAGATTACTTATCAATATGATTATTTTTTTTATAAAATGTACGGTCAAAAATAGTAGGGGGGGCCTGTGGTATTTTTTAGATAAATTACGTAGAAGTTAGTTTAAAAAAATTAAAACTAAGAAAATATTGACCTCGGTGTCGCGTCCGGTCCTGTCCTTGCAGCAAAAAATATTTTTTATCTTTTTTTCTCCAATAAAGGTGTTATATGTACATATATTCACAAACAACTTGATAACTATTTACTTAATTTATAACATTACTAAGCCATTATAGGCATTACTAGACAAGTTACAACTGGTTGTCTTTACGTCCGACGTTCAGAGTTGACTTCAGTGGCGCGCACGGATTCATTCATTACTCTGTACTCTAGCGACTGCGAGAATAGAGGTTCGAGTAGTGCAAACTATCAGTTACACCGCACCGGTGGTAAGGACAAGACGTCTGTATGTTATCGCCCCACTGTTTTATTAAGTTATGTAAGCATTTTCGGTGGCTTGGTATACACCTAAAACTGATTTCGGTGAATCCATTTTATCCTCAATTATTTGAACTAATAATGTAAAGCTATATTGAAAGTGTGTCTTTTATGTATTAGATTTCAATAAAAAACATAAGCATTCATAATACAGATTACTTTCAAAAATATATAGGATTTTGCTAAATATTTTGATTTCAGTGCCCTTGATTCCGGTGTATTCGGTGGGTCTGGAAGTCGAAATGTATGACTGCCGCGTGGAATTCAGTATCGCCACCAAGTCTATTTTAATAAAACGACTCTCCACTCGACTTTCCACTCCGCTATTTACTCCACTCTCCACTCCACACTCCACTCCACTGTTCACTCCACTCTCCACCTCCACTCTACTTTCCAATCCTCTCTACCGACTCCACTCTACATTCCACTCTCCACTTCAATGTCCAATCCACTCCACTCCACTCTCTACACCACGCCCCACTCCCCACTCCACTCTCCACACCACTCCCCACTACGCTCCACTCTCCACTCCACTGGTTTCCACTCGTCTAGCCGAAACCTTTCGGATAAAAAGTACTAAACGGATTTTAGTACTTACGGTTATCTTAGTCAGACTTAAAATTTGGAGATATGACCAATAAGTTTTTTTTAAATTTATTCATTCGTTTCACCTTACACCATCTTTACAGGGCTCACCTAAGGCGACAGTGTGGACATCATATCCCTATATAACAGTACTTTTAGTTGTAATAATCAATATTCACGCGGGCGGCGCTACGGGCGTCAGCTAGTAACTACTACTAACTATAGAATTGTAAATTACTTGGCCCGATACAAGTACACATATCGTTGGAGACGACGATATGTGTAGATATAAAGATATAAAAGACTTGGTTATGTTGACCACCAAAAATATCTAAGTATTTTTTGGAATCCTTGTCTGTTTGTTCGTGACGGATGCAAAAACTGCTGAACAAATTTTGATGTTGCCTTTTCATTAGCAAGGTCTTGGTTTTACATAAAATCTGCCGTATGTTTGATTGCATTTGGTTTAGTAAAACCGGGGAATTGACCAATAAACGATTACGAACCAATCGACTCCCACGGGCAAAGCCGCGGGTATTAACTTGTATAAAAAGTAGCCTATACTAGTACTACTTAGTAGTACTAATCCAGACTATAATCTATCTCTGTACCAAATTTCAGCCATATCCATTCAGCCGTTTTTACATGAAAGACTAACAAACATACATCCAGATATCCCGACTGATTGACTCCGTGGGCAAAGCCACGGGTAGTAGCCTATATATTATTTCAGATTATAATCTATCTTTATACCAAATTTCAATCCGATCTATTCAGCCGTTTTTGCGTGAAAGAGTAACAAACATACATCCAGACATCCCGACTGATCGACTCCGTGGGTCGAGTGATCGACTTCGTGAGCGGAGTCGCGGGTATTAACTTGTATAAAAAGTAGCCTATATGTTATTTCATACATCTATCTCGTTACCAAATTCCAATCAGATCTATTCAGCCGTTTTTACGTGAAAGAGAAACAAACATATATCTAGAAATCCCAACGACCGACATAAGCCGTTTTTATGTGGCAGAGTAACAAACATACATCCAGACATACATTCTTACAAACTTTTGCGTATATAATATCAAGAAGGAAGTAGAATAGGATAGAATTTTATATATTTGATTTCGGTGATAAAAATGTTGATTTCGGTGGACACTATTAAAAAAAAGTGAAATATCTTCATAACCATTCAGTCTATACAGTTCCCTCAACTACTGAAATGTTTTAAATTAACACTAGATTTGATATTTCATGTAAGTAAAACCTTAATTGAAAGAAAAAAATTGGACACCGAAGTCAACCAAATAATGAGCCGCCTGAGAAAGACCCATTTGTTAGTTTATTTAATTATAATATTTGAATCTCATAAAAACCTCTTTTCTTACAACTTCCTTCCTTTTGGAGTGTTTAGTTAACGGTAATAGGCTCACCTTCTATTATGTGAGACCGGCGACCAAGCTAGGTAGGCCCTGATCCAGTAAAATAACGTTTTTAAAATGTGTGACTTTAAAGCTTTCGAAAACTTATAGGTACTTAGATATTAATTTTTCAAAATCTAGATAATTGCAATCACATTGTGACAGATTTAACCCAGATTTATTTATATGATGTGTGAATTCTTTAGAATCAGAATAGAACGTCACGAATAACTTAAAAAACATTTGCGGTGATTTTTTTTATACTTAAATTTTTCAAAATGTACCTAATTGAAAATTAATCCAACTATTAGTGTTTTTAAACGTTTGATATCTTTAGAAAGCTCAGATAGATAAATCTGTATTTTAACAGATCACATCAAATAACAAAGTATTTTTGCCATTTTTCTTTTCTTTTTTTCACTTCTAATTGAATTTAAAGAACGCGCGTTTCGATATCGTGGCACCGGGCATCAGAATCGGGCGCCTTATCAAGTGTAAAATATTAAAGTTGGTAGTGGTAAAAATTTACCAGTCTGAATATTTAAAAAAATACAAGTTAGGTACATGCGATAAGGGTCTCAGTGACCTCGAATATCATGGCCCGGCGAGTTTATATGCCCAAAGAGGCATATGAAATTAATTTATCCTGTTTGGCGTGACGGTCAAGGCTTTTACCGCAGTTTCAGTTGCCAGTTACAGGTTCGAATCCTGCTCAGTGAGTACATGTTGCCCACAGCTCCATTCGCGTACCTACAATACTGAAAGTCGTTATTTTTCTAAAATTTCTCGATGTTCTGAGAATGTTTCTTAAATTTTAATTTCTATACAATCCTAGCTGTGCCCGTGCAACTTCACCCGTGACGTACTTCGTAACTGTGGCACCTATTTTATCCATACATGCCCCTATTATATTAGTTTCGCAATAATGTATCCACCTGGGTAGGTATTAGCAGTAATCATATACTTATGCAAGCTTTGTTGACATTATATGATTACTACTCCGCTCCTTGGGTAGTAGCGTGATGAGATATTATCTATTAAGTATTAGTACCTTTTTCGATAAATGGATAAATATATTTTTTAAATTCGAACAGCAGTTCCTGAGATTCGCGCATTCAACCAAACAAACAAACTCTTCAGTTCCATAGTGTTTTATTATATGTTTATACTAAAACCATAGGATAGATATATATTGGATAAGTATCTAAGTATAGTAAGTGTATGTATGTAAATATGTTTGTTACTGTTATGTCTCCTAACCGTTTGGAAAACACCCTATCCGATAACAGTAAAGTCGTCAAAATAGTGTAAAATATCACAAGGTCATTCAAATTAAACATACTAGATATTGTTGACACCAGTTGACACTATTACAACATCCTGTGTAAGTTTGATTCAGTTTAGTGTACCTCTCTCACTTGCCTTACGACTGATCCGCAATAAACAGTGATATTTGTTAACAATCGCTCCTTTTATTTTGGAAAAATAATCGCGCAAAATAAAAACTATCTAAATCCACGCGCCCGAAGTCGCTGATATGGCTAGTAATAAATAATTAAGCTACAGTCCATTTATAAACGGTTATGCGTCTATAATCTCCTGTATAACTTGATTTAACTGTAAATAATATACTTAATACCACTGTGCTCGTACTGGATAACACATACATAGTGGATAAATTTATCGCACGTTCATATGTAAATACCCATAGCAACTTCCTGTACGCCACTACTTGTTGATAAGCCGGCTAATTCCGCAAAGCATTTACTGTATATTTCTGGTCGTACAACTAGTTATCACCGGACTGCACCTAAAATAAGAATTTTACAAAAGAAGAAAATTACTAAAGTAATCCTATAATGCTGGTTTGATATATTTATTATTGAGTAGTGGTTGTGTGGTCCTTTTCATTAGATCTACCTACGTCACTAAATGATACTTTGCAATGCAAATGCTTGACTTGTCACAGAAAATACTAAAATCGCAATGTTTATAACATTTAAGGTGTTCCCTCAATTTCACATGAATTCTATCATAAGAACTTGATTAGGATAAAAATGGAATCTATTTCGAATTGCCAAATCGGTTAGTAAACGACGAGTTTTCGTGGTAACATAAAATCGCCTACTTTTCAGAAGTTAGTTACAATCTACAAAACTACGAGCTTTAAATTGAATACAATCGTTTTTCCATTCATTCACTATTTCGTTCTTCCTCCGCACCTCCTCCCGATTCATATGGGGTTATGTTTCAGTCTAAGGCCCACAATGCATTGTGCTCCTAATTACGAAACAACTTCGATATTTTCTGTCAAGTGGAAGACATCTATCTGACTTTCACGATTCACTGACGATATCGAATGTTTGTAATGAAGCTGGTCTTTTCGGACTATAAAGGGCTATAATTACTCAATTATCTACTTTAATGAATGCCACAGATGTGGCAACCGAGAATGATGGCGCTATCCGAGACCCGGCGGGATCTTAATGTGTTAAGAATCCTCACCCATCCTAAGACTGACCTGGCTAGTATTGTTTAACCACATAAACATTATGTTCTTCATTATGTTCAAATAGGTATTTGTATGCATGAATATGTCTATTTGCATTGGTCTGGGTGTTTCTATTTATAATAAGTAGGTACCTATGTATTTACAAAAAAAAAAAAAAGTATGTTTATCAGCATTCTAGAACCCATAACACAAGCTAGTTAAACTATGCTTACTTTGGGTCTAGGGAGCGCTGTGTAGAATATCGTAGAATATTTATTTTTATTTATTTCTGACCTTGAAATATTATTTTTTGTTGGATTACTAACTGTGGGAATAAGTTTTAGTATTTACTTATTGATCCTTGTTTTATAAATTAAATGAACACCAGAGACGGCACTCGACAGTTTCGTACCGTCTCAAAGCTCCAAGAGGTCTTGTCAAGTCCTATTTTTGTTGGTTCGGCCAGTTGTCCTAACCTGTCCTAATTTGAATTTTAGGACTTTGAGGTTTAGTACATCTTTACCTTTACTCTATATCTATGTAGGTCACGGAGCACAATACTCCGTGATGTAGGTATACAGAATGGAACTTTTCAATGGCACCCGGAGGGAACCTAAGTACTCTTATACCATAAAGTCACTTGCAAATTCTTATTATATTTTATAGTGCCACTTTCCTATTACCTCCAGTTGATGTCTGCGGCTCCGCCTGCGTTAATGTTGGTTATCACAACTTTTGGTCATAATCACCAGTGACCTCTTGGTCTCTTTCTAATAAAATACCACATCAAAATCCGTTCAATAGTTATATACATAGATACTAGCGGCACAGAATATTATACCTAATACTAGCAGTATCTCCACCCATGTACTTACATGTCGATAATTATGATGAATACACGGGAAACAAACGGCAGGATCGTAGAGCGCACTTCCCTCCGCGGTTATACCACTCTGGCTAAATCAGTCCAGGCTTCGAACGAGAATGTTTAATAAAATTTATAGCCTGACTGCAGTGCCACCTACTAGGTCCAGTAAATGTAAGTATTCAGTTGATTCCTCTGGCACCCACTCATTTGAAGATTTTTGAGAAATTAAGAATATTATTATGTTTATGTGTTAAATTAAACAACATTATTCCTTTTTGTTAAAAATCTTCAAAGTAGTGGGCTCCACGGGAATCAACTGTCAAAAAGCTAGTAGAGCCGCATGCAATAGCTAGTTAAATATATTTAATAACAACGTTCTCCTCTTCAGTCTTGAATACTGCACTGTAATCTAATTGGTAAAATTGCTCTTGGGAAGTCGGTTAAAAAATACAAAATCTTACCCAGACAGAAATTTCCAAAGCGAACTAATAAAAATTGTCTGTTGAAATTCCTGCGTGCAATGCCGTCTGTTAGGATATTCAAAGCATAACAATTTCACAGAGCACTGGACGACTGGAAACCTCATAAAGAATTTTTCATAAAGTTTGTATTAGAAATTTATAGTACGCTACGCAGACATTTCAATTCTAATTATGAATTTTATTTATCAACTTTTACAAATGGAAATGCATGTTACAGATTTTAGATATATATATTCATGTCTATGTTTTGCCTGCTCCAAACTGCCGCTTATATTAATAACATTAATTTATTTTCTCTCAAAAAAAAATTTAAGACAGAATTTACACATAGATACTATATTTACACATAGATAGAAGATAGATATGATTTATAATTAGATATTATTGATCTCATAATAGGTATATTCCAAATATTTCAGTTTGACAATTCCAACAACACTGCACGATCCGATAATTGAACAAGCACTTGCTCACGCTGCCGCTGCACTGCCATCGATGTAAGTATTTTATAATAACTGTCACTGTAGAAATGTACATACAATGACACATTATATTGTACCAACAAAGTCGTCCTGAATTCCAGTTATCAAATTACTGATTATGCGTCCGTAAGAGTCCATTACCACACAAAAAATTGCTTAATAGGTCCATGAACGATGTGTTATAGTGATGTTTTTGTTTCATTGTTACCCCTATAATAATGTATTCTAGTGCGATGAAATATTGGTAGCTACTTAAAACACCAGTGCCTGTATTGGTAGGATTCTGTGCGAGAACAGAAGCATTCGTTAGTGACACAATAAAACCAATTGATAAATCTTTTATCATCAGCATTCTTACCTTACAAAGTACCCTTAGTTGAGTGGCACCATAGATAAACAATGGTAAATGTTATATTTACAAAGTAATCGTCGTGTGTCAATTAAGCACAGTTGCATACTACCCCACATGCCCGCCAATTATAATAAAATTATTTTCATCTCACGTAGTGGTAATAGCAAGCCTATTGACTGGACAGAAAACAACAATCACTTTAGTAGACATTGAAACTCATGAGCGAACGCAAAGTTAACGGCAGATTTATACCATGGGTTGGTATTGTAGCAAAAGTTTTTACTTATCAAGCCTGGGAGTAACTGATACATCATGCTAAAACGTTAACTATAAAGGAATATTGGCGTAAGTTAGTAGTATACCTAACCATCCACTTTTATACTTACCAAACAAGGACACCTCATGAGGGGGAGGGAAACCCATGAGGATTTCCGCACGGAAAAAAGGGCGTACGTAAACAAATTGTGGTCTAAGTGAAATTATTGCGGCAAACTATGAACTATGAACATCTGTCGAATTTGGGGTGTAACCAAGTCGACCTTATCTGCAATTTGGTGCACATGCTAATTAATAATAGACAAGACTTTGGCGCAGGCTTTCCTCTCAGGGCTGATCGTAGTCGCTTCTGGAAAATACATTCCAATTATTAGCGGACTGGGAACTCGCTCTGAGGATTGTAAAAAATCGTTAAAGTTGCAAAACCGCCTGCCATATCCTACTGACAAAAATGATTTCACCATACAGTAAAGAGATTTATTCAAAAACCTAATAACATTAATTGCAATCTTTCATTTCTATTATTTCTTTTGCTAATCACTCTATCAGCTAATCAATTTTGCTGCTTTGAAACTTTGCGTGTCGTCAACTGTCCGTAATCTAACGAGCCTGATGCAAAGCATTCTTTTCTATCTACATAATGATAGACGAAAATCTGTATCATCGAACACCATTTGTAAATTATTCACGTGTTATACTGACAGTCGGGAAGAAAAGTGAGAGTCTAGCTAAAATCGGTTTGCTTTGTTTTTGTATAGAGCTTTCTCTATCGAAAATATAATTGGCAGTTTGATACTTTTATAAAGTAGTAAAAAACTGTTAGTGTTTATACAAATATACAATATTAAAACTACCTATATATTCGTTATAACTATTGCAAATAAAAAATCAAGCTGTACCTACGAGCTGAGCGATAGACAGTAGACAGAACACCGACACCGAAACACGCCGATCTTAGTTGGACTACTAAATAACTACTCTTATTTTATCGTTTAAAATTAGGTAGACGAGTATGTTTTTTGTCTCGTATATTGTCCCAATTTTTAAACACAATTATGGAGGTTTTATGTTGTCTACGACTCAATATGCGACGACGTCTAAGCTTTATGACTATGGCACAATTCGAATTTCAAAATCTCCTTCATAAAATGTCAGTGGCTAGTAGTTCGTTTAAATATAAAATTGGAGTTTAGCCAACCAACAGCGCACGCGACGTCCCTGTTCCCGTGAAAATTATAATTAGGAAATTTATATTTACCGTCTTACTCAATTCGGGTATGGTATCAATATGTTCTATTGCGACATCGCTACGATCTAGTTAAAGATATTTTGTTGGAAATAAATGAATTTTGACGATGAATAAATCTCGAAGAAAGTAAAATTGCGTTGCTTTTTTAAATGACTCTGTATAAAAGTGCTGGTTTTTTTCAACATGCGAACGTCCGCTCGCATATAAACCATTAGGAAGGATGTGTAAATTTTATGAAAGACTAAAATAAAAAACGAAAAATATTTTCAAAAAATTTATAAACCTCAATCCCGTGTATACGAGTAATACTTTTTAATAAAGTAAGTGTTAAACTCGAAATTACTGTAGGTATTTGTAAATTATAGTTGATAAAATTGCGCTGTTTGGTTGGTTTATTCGCAAAAATGCTGACAAATTTGTTGTACTTAGCTACCTAATAATATGCGTGAAAGCATTTTGTCGATTGAAAATGTTTACTTCAATAAAATTGTTTTCTTTGGCTTGTACCTACTAATTTACTCGTACATACTACATTTTAGTTAGTTTAGGAAATAATAATGAATAATAGAAATAGGTATGTACCGTAGCAACCATTTAACGGCGCTGTAGCACAGAATACCTAATGCTGTAGTACCTAATAATTCCCTCTTTCCTACTTTGTAACATGTCACGACCTTTACAATGTAGTTTATGCAGACAGTTCATAAATTAAGATGAAAAAGGATTATGTCGTGGTGGTAGAGCGTTCGACTGCTACGTCAGAGACGTCGGGGGTTCAATTCCCGCTGAGTGAAAATATTTGTATGCATGATTATGTCTATTTGCATGGGTTTGGGGTGTTGTTTTATGTATGTGTGTGCCACCCCCTCTAAGGCAGGATGGCCACCGTAGAGACCCCGCCGGGCGGGGCGTGATGTTCGATGGAGCTGTTCTAAAACCATTTCACAATTTCCAAGACTTTGTGATAGGCACAATATAAATACCAGGCACAAAAACAATCTTGTAGCCTGTGATAGTAGGCTCCAAAAAATCAGTAATTCTTTTCGGGGTAACTGTATACGCTTTTTCAACAAACTCCCAAGCGAAATTAGAGATTTACATGTAAGTAAATTTAAAAATGTTGTTAAAAGAAAACTCTCCCAAAAAGCTTATTATAAAATTCAAGATTATTTAGATGATAAAGAAGCTTGGAAATGAACTGTTCACTCAACTATGTTACTCGAAATAACATTGTATCTAGACTAAGGCAATTGTTGTAAATAGACCAAAAAAAAAAAACAGCCCGCTGAGTTTCTTGCCGGAGTCTTCTCAGGTCTGGGCCGCGTTTCGAACCGGTGGTCCATTTACTTCTAGTTTTAAATATTTATAATTTGACGTTTTGTAAGTTCCGCTTAAAATGGTCTATACAGAATAAATGATTTTTGACTTTGACTTTGACTTTGACATAGGTGGTTCAAGGTTAGGACGAGGGAAATGCCTTATTGAGTAACCTTACCCACAGGTAACTGAGACTTGAGATGGCGTGCGTTTGGAAAGATGGCCGACGCGGGTAGAATCCGAAACCCTTTTTTACACTTTTTCGTTAATTACCACACGAAAAAAGGGGTTAAAAGGGAAATAACATGTACCTAAGTATACTTATTTCCTTGACTGTGTGTAGGTAAGTACCTACTCGCGACGTAAAATAATTTTAACCCAACATGTTTAATGACATTGAAAACCTTTGACCCGGACCTCTTCTCGCACATTGGTCGCAAAGGTAAACGCTTAGGGCTTAGTGGAAGCAATATTTTAAAATAGCAACTAGTCGTTCATACCTGGCACCAATCGGGTAGGTACTGATCGAGGTTAGGTCTGACGGCAGTCGCTCCCGTAAAAGCCAAGATATGCCATATGAATGGCATTGTTTTGTGTTGTCATTATGTCAGTAAGTCAGTAAGTTGTCCGCAAAAAGTTGCAAACCATTATTCAACCATTTGTTAGCATTCGATTGAGCTGAATTACGTTCAGTTTCGATGACAATAATTGAATAAAGAATAAACGCTTGTTTTTTTTATATTTTACTAGCTGACCCGACAGGCGTTGTCCTGTCTTAATCTGCTAACAACGAATTGCGAGTTTAAATTGGTCTAAACCTGACCCGTGACCTGACTGAACTTTTGACAGCTAAATATTGAAACGTCTTACATGACAGTTATGCACACCCTGAGATTATAGGTAATTAGAAAAGTCTATATTTTCAAAAGCACTAAGAAGGTTGAATTAGAAAAGTTAATTTATGGTCGTTCAGTTATCTTAAATTCTCTAATGTCCCGCGCAATTTTCTTGACTTTTTCTTTCATAAGAACCTTCTCCTGATAATAACAAACACAATAAAAAAAGAATTAGTGAAATCGGTCCAGCCGTTCACGCGTGATGCCGTGACCAAGGGAAATAGGGATTCATTTTTATATAATAGAAGATAATATTTTACACAGTCACAACATTTAGGTAGGTATGTATCTAAATACTACATAGTATAATATTTACCTACCTATATTAGCGAACAGTGTCCCAACTGAACTGGCTTTTAGCATGAGTTCTGTAATGCGGATATTACAACCAATAGAAATAGATACTTATACCTATAACTTTATGTATTTTTGCATACAAAAAACAAACTTGCAGTGCGTGTCAATTTTACCCGTAACCTCTGACTTTACAGTTGCACGCTGTACCGCTACTACACAAATTCGATGCAGTTAATTCGTTCCTAAATAAATCCGGTCCAAAACGCGTCACCAACCTTGAAGAGTGAATCATTAACACACGTCATTGATGATACAGTACAGTCGAGGTCGCGCTAGGTATATCTATTTATATATTTTCCGCATCGCACATTGATGCAGTGATTTTTTAGTAATATTGTCTGTGTCAAATAACGCCGGTTCCAAAGTAATAGCGACCTTGAGAAGTGTATTCTAACTATATAATACACGTCACATATTTTATTTTTATAATAACGGCTCCCGCGTGGAATATCGATCTCGTTCCCGCAACCCATGGGACCCTATTCAAGGGATAAAAGCTTATCCGCTTATGTGTTATTCCAGACGTACTTTAACTCTGTACCAATTTTCAGCCTACCTATCCGTAACATGAATAATACGAGATGAAAAAAGGATAGCTGGGTAATCGAACCAAAACTCGTGAGAAAACAGGAACAAATCTTATTATATTACCTATTAGGTAGTAAGATAAGGAGTGTGTGGTAGTCAGTTTCGCAACTGAACTGACCATACGTGACCAGGTGTACGTGGCGAGGTGGCAGTCCGCAAGGCGCCTGAAAGAGTTACAAACGCTCAAAGACCGTGGTAACAATTCAATACAATCGGTAAAAAATGTGCTTGATTGATAATTACTATTTCTAAGAATAAACGATATACCTACATCTAAATTCTCTTTTTAAATCTAAGTAGGTAGTCAGCGACACTAGCCCACCATCTGTTTCTGTCTTCACTTCAAGAGTTTCCCGTTAGAATAGTTATTATTATTACTTGCTATTACAGGTTTAATCTTGCACGTATTATAAATTACCGGAGTAATTCAAGTGGCGCACACATTATTTCATTATCAGCCCGTGCCATCATGCCACCGAGCTAACATCCTATTACCCTTAATCATTGTTCAAGAAATTGTGCCATACAGCATGAAATTACTTCCATTACGCATAGGCGGCTTTTGTTCACTTAAATAATACTTATAGCTTTTTTGAGGTGAATATGGGCCCATGGGTGTACTGGGCCTCGATTCTGCTAAAGGCAAACCACTGATATACCACTGATACTCTAAAAAATGCCAATTAATTGTAGACTTTATTGTTATCAGGTTAAAGTCTAAAGTCAAATGATATTTTGTAGAGCGAATGAAAAAGTTAAATGAATTCTTTTCATTTGATTTTAGACTTTAAGTACTGTATAATGGTAAAGTCTAAAATTAAATAGCATTTTTAGAGTGTCAGTGGTATTATTACAGTGGTTTGCCTTTAGCAGAATCGAGGCCCTTCATGGGCTTCATTAGAATCATTGGGCCCAACCCAACCTCACCTGCATCACCAACCGGTAGACCTGCTTATTAATGGACGAGGCTCTGATGCAGACTTACATCTCAATCTGGAGATCAGATTCTCCCACAAAAACCATAAATCAATATAAGGAGAAGCAGAAGAGCGAACCCCAGCCTCCAAATTTCGAATGAAGAGAAGAATTGCCGGACATTTAATAGAAAGCTGTTTCAGAAAGAACGGCGGTGAAGTGGTGAAGGAAAATGAGAGTAAAATATTGTTGTGTAAATCCACCGTAAATAACTTCGAAAAATTTTCCTCTAGCTTAAATTGCATTAAACAGATCTCACATTAGTATATAGACCAGTGCAAATAGACTTTGAGACAAAATAAATTTATAGTAGGATGAAACCTGTTGTAAAAGGAAGAGAATATAATAAAAATGATAGGAAAAATAAATTACGGGCGATCTGAGGTCGGGAAGTGGGGAGGGGGGTGAGTTTTAAGGGTAAAAACGGTTTATCTCGATTTCCGGCAAAACTACAAGTCCTATGGAAAAAAGTTAAATGACAAAGTTGTAGGTAATAAAGAGACCTACAACTTTTCATTTACACTTTTTCACATAACCTCAAAATGTATGTGAAAAATTCAAATAATCAAGTTTTTGGTTTTTTATTTTTATCTTAAGCAAAACAAATTTGTTTTCCACGAAATTTGGTGAAAACTTAGCTTTTTATGTCCCACATACACTGTAATTTTTTTGATTTGAAATACTCTTTTTTTCAGCTTATTTTGACTAAATATCGAAAAACCACCCTAATTTTCAATCGAAAATTCTCACGTCAAAATATCAGCTTTTTAAAAAAAGTCAAAGAGTTTTTTGTTCTTTCAAATCTCTTCTTTCTGATGATGTAAAAATATATATACATTGCTATGGTAAATGTTCTCAGAAAATGCAAAGAAGAAAAACTCGAATTCGAAATTAATACTTTTGTATTTAGTCATTTCCTCGCTGAGGTGGGATGAAAAGTTACATGTTGCAGTATAACTTCATGGTTGCACTCGAGTGCAAAGATTTTTCACCTTGTGCACTTTTGATTCCCTCGCTAAAGCTCAGGGTTCTATATTGTGATTATTGTATTTAGTCATTTCCTCGCTGAGGTGGGATGAAAAGTTACGTGTTGCACCATAGCTTCATAGTTACACTCGAGTGCAAAGATTTTTCACCTTGCGCACTTTTTATTCCCTCGTTAAAGATCTGGGTTCAATTTTTAGATCCCTTCGCGTGCTCAGTTTTGATGACCGAGCAAGCGAAGGGTTCATAATTTGAATCAAGAGCGCAGCGAGCGATTCACAAAATAGAACCCTGAGCTTTAGCGAGGGAATCAAAAGTGCACAAGGTGAAAAATCTTTGCACTCGAGTGCAACCATGAAGTTATAGTGCAACATGTAACTTTTCATCCCACCTCAGCGAGGAAATGACTAAATACAAAAATGTTAATTTCGAATTCGAGTTTTTCTTCTTTGCATTTTCTGAGAACATTTACCATAGCAATGTATATATATTTTTACATTATCAGAAAGAAGAGATTTCAAAGCACAAAAAACTCTTTGACTTTTTTTAAAAAGCTGATATTTTGACGTGAGATTTTTCGATTGAAAATTCGGTTTTTCGATATTTAGTCAAAATAAGCTGAAAAAAAGAGTATTTCAAATCAAAAAAATTACAGTGTCTTTAGGACATAAACAGCTAAGTTTTCACCAAATTTCGTGGAAAACAAATTTGTTTTGTTTAAGATAAAAATAAAAAACCAAAAACTTGATTATTTGAATTTTTCACATACTTTTTGAGGTTATGTGAAAAAAGTGTAAATACAAAAGTTGTAGGTCTCTTTATTACCTACAACTTTGTCATTTAACTTTTTTCCATAGGACTTGTAGTTTTGCCGGAAATCGAGATAAACCGTTTTTACCCTTAAAACTCACCCCCCTCCCCCCTTCCCGAGCTCAGATCGCCCGTAATTTATTTTTCCTATCATTTTTATTATATTCTCTTCCTTTTACAACAGGTTTCATCCTACTATAAATTTCTTTTACTTTTTACCATTTTCATAGCTATCGGCACTGGTCTAATAGGTCTATCTAGCTTTATTTTCCGTACGCGCTCCAGAGGCGGTTCGCGATCTGTCCTTAAACAATATAACCTACCTATCTACCTATGACAGGCGGCCTTAACCCCTATGTAATTAAATTCCAATATAGCTAGAACCCATTATTGCGTGCGCCAGACCACTTGTGATGCAATATTGTTCAATATCACCATCGAGATACGAAATCAAGCCAGCGACATTCCCTTCCATTGTGATGCTAAACAATGCGATGGTCATCGAAATTAAGAAATTTTTACGACTAATAAAAATCTAATTAAGCGTGGTCAATATATTATTTTCGAATGCTAAGTTCTAGCAAGGTTTTACCGATAAATTGATTGTTACAACTATGTGCATATAGCCTACGTCAATGACAGAATAGAATAAATGGTGATAGAATAGTAGGAGTAGGTAACGGCCTTTTTTATAGAATTATGTAAGTATGGTATGGAACTTCCAGGGGTGGTTTATGAGGTTGAAAAAATACAAAAACACTTTTTCTGTATCTAGCTTTTTACAAGCTTTTAAAATTAATTAAAATTTTATCCGTTCTGTTATTAAAACGACATAATGTCATGTACAATTTCAAACTATGACATGGGTTATTGAATTGAAGAATAGCCGTGCCTTAAGATCTTGGCGACCATGCCAAGTCAATATTCATGAAATTGGATCCTAGCTACATAATCTGCAATACGTTGCAGCACGCACTTAATTTCGCTGCGAACTTTAGGAATTAATCAGGCATTTATCCGTATTAATATTATAAATGCGAACCGTTATCTTTTAACGTTTTCGCCATTATCACTACTATTGGAACCTATATTATATTGGTTTCTAATATTAATCACTGTGAGACAGTGAAGAAATTCTCAGTAGATAGCGTCGCGGAAATTGGCAGCGTATCCTGTAGGCACCTACAGGATACGCTGCCAATTTCCGCGTAATAAGCTCGTTAATTAGAAAAATAACCGTGCCATGTCAGGCAAAGTTCCGTTACCTAATATAAAACGAGTGTACAGTATTTTATAAGTATGGGGCGCGGCAAAATGAATGGGTACACCTCGTATGATGTTTAGCAAAAGAGTCAAGATTGAGGGTTACCATTGCAGTTTATATATAATAATAATACCTAATAATAATGTACTTTATTTCAGGCAAGCCCATTTCTTGTTAGTAACAATAAACTCAGGATCTAGTTTTAGTAAAATGCCCACCATATCGTGTCCACAGACTGCACGTGTAGAAAGATTGACAGAATAAATACTTATCACAATGTTGACCCCCAGGTTGACGGCTTCGTAATGTATTCGTTTAAATAGCTTTCCAATTACTTGTAATGAAGACACCTATGCTATCGCAGACTTCCCGTCATTGTTACGTTATATTATCTCGTATATCGATTCGAAGTATTTAGTAGTAATTTAAAAAATTAAGAATGCCATGCTCGAGCTAAAACTGTGTTCCAGGTGGAAACAGGTGGTATCTACCGAGTCCATTGTGTTTGTGTGTGTACCAAAAATTAGAAATGTTTGCAATTTATAGTAATGCTCGTAAGTATCTACGTATGAACAAACGAACCCACTTCAACCATACAAATCCGTTCATTAAAACAAAAGTTCGAGGTCAAAACTCAAAACCCCCAGGCACTCCACTAATTTGTTTCGGAGAGTCACGTGCCTGTGCCTGTTCTTGATCAGCAAAATGACCCGATTCAGTAAAATTACGTTTTTATAACATGTGATTTACGATCTTGTACTACAGAAATGTCTCAATAGAAATGAGAAAATATGACTTTACTGTATGGGGCCTCAGGAGGAAAATGATCAAAAACAATAGAAAATACACTTGTCGCAAAGTATAGGTATATAGTAAGCGACCCATAATCCCGTTAAAGATCTTTTGTAGATTTCCATCGTCAGATAGTTTTGATAGTGTCCATTGTAATCAATGTAATCTAGATGTCGCATACTTTCGATCTATCAAATCGATACAAAAATTAGAAACTGCTAAATGCAACATCCAAGATTACGAGTAATATACATATTTAGTTAGTTAATTAGTTAGTTGGCTAAAGTTAGTTGGTTGGTAAAAGTAATAAAAGCTTAATAAAGATGAAAACGTGCCTTTTACATCATTTTATTGTTATCGCTCAACAGACATGGATTATACAGTAAGTTACAGTAGGTCGTCAGACAACAAGATAGGGGCCAAACAGCGGCACATTAATGCCTGATTATACATAATCTTAATATATATAAATCTCGTGTCACAATGTTTGTCCTCAATGGACTCCTAAACCACTTAACCGATTATAATAAAATTCGCACACCATGTGCAGTTCAATCCAACTTGAGAGATAGGATAGTTTTTGAAACGGATTTCGACATCCACGCGGGCGGAGCCGCGGGCAACAGCTGGTAATTATTATATAATATACCGTAAAGTGCAAGCCGTTATAATTTTATATTTCTTTAATTATGAGAATTAATAATGTCATCTACACTTACTGTTATAAAATTGTAAATTAACTGTAAATTAAAAACAAACTAGGTTTACGTTATATGAACGATTCTGAACCAAAAAATTGGATTGACTGAGTAGATGATGTCTCAGAAGAATGTATGAAACAAAAAGACATGTGCCAAGCCCAAATAATTGCGACAGTTGTAGACAGATGATGACGATTATGATGATAGGTACTAGTATTTCTCAGTGGTATTGCCCAATCCATCCCTGTACCTACCATTCCCTAAACCTAAACTATACTCGCGATAATAATATTGTTAGTAGGATATTGTAGGTATATAAAATTAACGACACAGGCACAGCAAATAGATAATACCTACCTAATTCGCTACCCGTCACTTCATATAAAATTAAAGGGGAAGGCAGACAATCAAAACTTCAGGACAAACTTCTAGTTTCTATTCTAAACTACAAATGGATCTAACTGAAAGTTTGACGTTTGAAATTATTTGCAAAATTTCGAGCGTCAAACTTCACAGTCCAACTGGAGTCCAACTCTAGAAATCTACGGAATTCCGAATAACGATGCTAATAAGCTCTCCATTGGGAGTGAGGTGAGTAATAACTCACGCAAAGGTAAGCGGTTAGTACCTAATTCCAATATTGACGTTCCTAATTTGCTCGTGAAAGTGGTCAAAGGTATCGGGGATAATATCCTTGATGGTATATTGATGACTTTTTACCCGACTGCCAAGAAGGGTTATGTTTTTCGCGCGTATCTTGTATGTATGTATGCATGTATGTATGTATTTATGTATGTATGTATATATATGTATGTATGTATGTTTGTAAGATTCTTTATTACCTCATATCTCTCAAACCACTGGACAGATTCCTTTTCGAATTAGCATATCGTTAGATTCGTCTCGGTAAACGTTCGGTGTTCTTAGATAGGTGACGCGAAAAAACCCAACATGGCTGCTGAAACACGCTAAAGTTTTATTTAAAGGGGAAAAAATAAAAATAAATTGTATAGGTACCGCAATACGGATATCAAATTAAAGGGCTTTTCACGAGGATTTCAAAAAAGGATATCATGAGCAAATTTTAATTTAAAAAAAATGTAATTTTCATCTAATACAAGTTACACTCGGATTAAGGTTTGTGAACTTATTATAGACTAGCTTCCGCCCGCGGCTCCGCCCGCGTGGAAATCGGTATCGCCACCAAGTCTATTTAATAAAACGACTCTTCACTCGACTTACCACTCCACTCCATACCACTTTCCTCTCCACTCGCCACTCCACTGGTCTCCACTCGTCTAACCAAAACCTTTCTAATAAAACAAACCGCATCAAAATCCGTCCAGTACTTTTTACGTCCATCGCTAACCGCGATGGTATTAGAAAGATCTTGCTTAGACTTAAAATTTGAGATATGTTTGGTTGCATTTGGTTGAGTAGAACCGGAGATATGACCAAAAAACGATAACCTACTTAAAAACGACGCGCAGGCGGAGCCGCGGGTATCAGCTTGTATAAAAAGCCTATATGTTGCCCAGAAGTATGAACTACAATCCTACCAAGTTTCATCAAAATCCCTCCAGTAGTTTTTGATTCATGCGTGCACATACAGACAGACAGACAGACAGACAGACAGACAGACAGACAGACAGACAGACAGAAAGACAAAAAATTTACTGATTGCATTTTTTGCATTAGTATCGATCACCAATCATCCCCCAATAGTTATTTTGTAAATATATTCAATGTACAGAATTGACCTCTCTACAGTTTTATTATAAGTATATAGATAATTATTATTTTATGTTGCTTCAATACCAACGCGATGTCAAAAATTATACAGATATTTCATTCTCTTTCTCATTATTAGATCAAGTCCTGAGGGCCAATTCTCATGACAAAATTATGTTCAAAGTTCAGTCTCAGTGTAGTTTCGACTCGATCTCACGTCGATCTCCCAAATATCAAAAAATTGTATTCTTCTAATTTTCAATTTTTATCTATCTAAAAAAATAAATTCAATATGTGTGTCTATATCATTAATTAATTATTCGTTAACAGCCTATCAGCTACAAAACCTAACAAGACAATATTATTAATCAGATTCCTTTGAACCGTTATTCTCATGTTTATAACAACAACCTGGAATTACTTACATATTTGAAACCACATTCATTTAGACTATTTACCCTTTGATGTACCGCTTCAGACATTCTGATATAATTATAAGTACCTATATTGAAACAATTATATCACCGCATAAGCTACTGACAACTGGTACTTAAAACCAATACGGAGTCCTGCTGGGTATCAAAGGAACCCTTTTAATTTAATTAACGATCAAAGCTGTATTTGTGTATAAATGAACAACGTTCATTTATACACAAATAGGTACAGCTTTGATCGGATACCTACATACAATACAAAGACGGAGGTACAATATATATAAATATAGATTGGTAGGTAGCTCAGTCTGTGTTACTTAAAATCTAGGTAACTTGACGATACTAAAGTTGATTGTTTGTATCTACCTAATTACAGTTGAATATAAGGCTATTTCAACCAAAATATTATAATCTTTAATCAACCTTTTACGATTAACGTAAAAAGTATTCTATTATAGTGTAAATGGCCGAAGGGGTAAAAACTAAAGAACAAATTGTGATGCATTTTTTTCTATTAGAAAGGTCAGAATTAAAATCTTTCGCTTTGTTTGATCACAATCGGTTGAGTAGAACCGGAGATATAGTCAAAAAACGTGAAAACCAAAGTCCACGCGGGTGGAGCCGCGGGGATAAGTAGGTATGAAATAAACAAAATACGAAATTCCGGAACATCATAATTTAACTGTTTATAAATTCAATTGTTGAGGTCACCCAATTAATTGTACTCTGAACTGTTTGTCGAATTACATGGCTCACTAGATTCCATGGTTGTTCAATTCGGATCGGCATGTGAATAATTGCATTCTGTCTGTCCTGACTGTGTCTACCTCCAGTGCATTGGTAGGTATATCTCCCTCGTTAGAATTAAGCCACTGGCACGTTCGAGTAACACAATCCATACATGTTCACGTATGGGATTTGATTAAGGCAACTGTATCAATAGCTACAGCCAGTGCCGCCACAATTCTACATATTACGAACCTCAAGGTACAGTCAATGGCAATAGTAGTTTCACAAATAATTAATTCATCATCTTTGCATAGACCATAACGTTGGTATAATCCTTCACCTTCTGGGCGAATAATTGGTATAGATAGAGTATAAAACTTATGTGCCACATAAGCGGTATAAAAAAATTGCTCTATCTCTCTTTTTCGCCAAAAAATACCACTTGTAAGTAGCACGTCACAGTAGGCCCACTGAGCTCTTAACCTTTCATAAAAACTGAGTCCTCTTGGTATTATAAAATTACTTCTTTAAATTGGTACCTGACAGTGTATTCCAATTTAGAGAGAAGGTTTGTAAATATTACAGTGTCAAGCTACTTTTTTCATTGAGTGTACATTCGGTGACATCAATTTTGTTGAGTAAGTATGTTGTTATGGCAAGGGTTAGGTTAGACAGTCAACAAATATCGGAATATTTGTGATCCTCTCAATGTTTATAATGTGCAAACGTATTATAGTCATTTTATTGACACAAAATCTGATATTATTGTGATCTACAATTACATGTCAATATTTATGGATAATTAAGGCGTTTGTAATTGCGATTTCGTCAATACGCGTTTGATTTGCCCATAAAATCTGATACTTACTTTAATCAATCGATATTATTGATAGGTTGGATTCGACGCTGGGTGTAGGGGCCTCATCTAGGTTTTCGGAGCCAAATAAAGGTGAGGTTACACAGTGCGAGCTGCTGCCGAGACAGTGGACAGCTACTGCACCTGTAGGTATACTCGCAAAGCAGTAGTTACTGAACAACTTTACATGACATTAACTCATATGATACGGTTACACAATCCGAGTAGCTGCACTACAGTAACTGACCAAACCGTCTCGCACGCTAACTCGCACTGTGTAACCTGGACATAAGTCTGCAAGCCGGTATTCATACGTCTGCAGTACGGACGAATGAGACTCCGGTTTAGGCTTTAAAAGATAAACCAGAGTAGTAGAGGGGAGTCTGAGTTGCAAATGAGGCTCTGGATGCGACTGGGATTGGCGTTCGGATACAGACGTAAGTCAAAAATAAAGAAAACGAAACATATCTCATTCCCGTGTTCGCTGGTTGCTCCTCGACTGTATGTACCTACCTACAGCTAGGAGTGGAACTCCTTTCCGGCAATTTTTAACCCGTTGAATTTTCCATTTATGCAAGCTGTTTTCATTGCATAAACTCTTGGGTTTAAGTCAGGTTAGGTCAAATTATGCGTTTGTGAAAACTAGTGGAAAAGTTTGGAGCATGTGTGAGATGTAACCAAATTATAGGTAGGTAGGTATAATATTTAGAGGTACGGACTTTTTAACTGCATCGTTTGTAGTTACGTAACCAACTATTCGATCGATTTCAATAATAATAATTGTATTGTTGTTTTAATGTCCGAATGTTTCTAGCAATCTTTTTACTATTTTAATTATAATAATCTGTTAACAGCACACTTAAATATTCGAGCACTCTCTTAATATTGAAAATGAAACACATCCAGGATTGTTATACCATTCGATAGTGCCCCGCGAATAAGGTACAAATTCTAGATAGGAATAACATTGATTACATTTTTAATTTTTTTTTTCATAAAAACTTAAAGTACCTATTAATATAAATTAAAGTCATACTTAAATCTACGTATTCGAGTATGTGGAAATTGAATCCTTCTACATCGATCAGTCACATTATATATATTACTAGATAGTTATGTGAAGGATAGGATAAGGTAGGTACTAGCCAGTCTAAGGTCAACTTTAGAGAATAGGCGATATGTTATCAAAGTTACTAATGTCTTTCCAATATATAGCGGAGAGATACCAATATTGAACAGCACTTTAATTGGATCGCTCTTGAAAAATACAGAAATCATCCAATTAAAGCGCCGCGCCGTCGCCGCCGCGCCCGTTCAATATTGGTTCTCTCCCCTAATTATAGGCAAAACTATGAAATACCTACATAATTATTTTTCCTATACGTTTTTCAATGTTTATTTCTTACGTACCTACCTCATGTTGTAGTCTATTAAAAGTATATTATGTCTTGCGATGAGCCCATGTCTAAGTTACCTATCGTAAGTATACATTTTTCGTTAAAGTTAAAGGTTAAATTACTTATTATTCTTATAATACTTATTTATGAAAATGATGTTTACTCGCTCCCTTAGCTGCATGTCAAAATATAAATTATGTAGGTAACAGTTGCTATCTCAAGAGACTTGTACTTGAGTTTAGTAAAATTCCATTACGTTACGTCACAATATTTTATAAAACACCTGCTTCTATAGTGGTATTTAAAAATTATAATAACGACATCATTAAGCTGATGGTTAAGTTTAGAAAGGGTTCAGTTGAATAAAATTCTACTAAGTCACATTTACACAAAACTTATCAAAAGTTTATTTAATAATCTATAAAACATTGCTGCAAAGACTAAATCCATTACATTATAAATATGTACTTATGTCCCAAATTCCAAACATTAATTAAAACACTTTTCGATAATGCATAAAATATAGTACCTACCTATTTAAAAAGCACATAACTGTCTAAATTTGCGTTGGTAATAGAAAAAAACGTTAGTGGGCACGGGCACTTCTATCGAAATATCGTAGAATGTAGGCTACTTCAGTACAATGACATCGACGAATTTCGACGCGACGCGGGCTCCTAGCGATAACATTCACCAGTGTACTCATAGTATGATCCCATAGCGTGAACCGCCGAATTCAAGAACAATGGCTAATGAACAATACGTGTACTCAAATACGAGTACCATGCGACGTTCCAAAGTTATTTAGAATGTGGTGTGTTCGCATTTGATTGTTTATTCTCGAGAAACTTCCTATTCTGCTACCCAGAGTATAGCTCTTATGATATTTTTCAATTGAAATAATTCAGTATGAATATGGCAACAATTATAATAGAGTAGTGCAGTCGAGTTTACTAGAGTAATATTTATGAGAAAACTAAAATGAAAAATTACAATATTTGCTGTATAAGTATACCTACCTCGGCCACACCTCGTCCTAACCCATTATCTCCAGGTTACAAAACAGGACGAAGAAAGGATATAGGTCCGTTAGTTGTGGTTGTGGTTGTGGAGGTCAGATGGCAGTCGCTCAACGGAAAATATCGAAGTTCAGCCGCATCACAGTTCAGATGTCTGGAACGATTTTGCTATCGGATCTAACCTTAGGGTCAAATCAAAAAATGCCATCCTTGTATAATGTTAAATCTTTTGTGTGCTTTGTTACATTATGATTTAAATAACTATTGTTAAAAATATAGGTAGGTATTCAATAAGGAAAATCTTATACAAAAAACTTACACGAACATACGTGAATATGTTCAGAGATAGGTTACTTAGGAAATCAACATTCAAATATACACACATCTTCTCAAACTTGCACATTTATATTATTAGTAAGATAAGAAGGACATATTAATAATCTAATATAAGAAGGATCCGAAAAAAGAAGAAATAAAAATTATCCTAAAATCTCTAAAATCCTCCACCCTTCAAATTTGTAGTCTGCCAGTATACTCGTAGCCAGTCTATACTGACAGACTAAGTACGACTACGTAAGTCTAATACGTAGAGCCTATAGTATAGGCTCTACGTATTAGCTATATCAGACAGTCGGTCAGGACAGTAAAAAATTCAATAGGTATCTATAATACCAATATACGAAGATACTTATATACTACTAGCTGTTGCCCGCGGCTCCGCCCGCGTGGATGTCGAAATCCGTTTCAAAAACTATCCTATCTCTCAAGTTGGATCGAACTGCACATGGTGTGCGAATTTTATTATAATCGGTTAAGTGGTTTAGGAGTCCATTGAGGACAAACATTGTGACACGAGATTTATATATATTAAAGAATATATTCCTATATTTGACTAATCCATAGTTAACCTTTTTTCGGTTGGAATCCCCATGGATATCGGATCTAACCTTAAGGTTAAAAAAATATGGCGTCCTTGCATAATCTGAAATCTGTTGTATGCTTTGTTCAATTATTACGATTTAAATAACTATTGTTGAAAATATTGGTAATCAATAAGGAAAATCTTTATAAAAAACTTACACGAATAATAAGGTAGGTACGTGAAAATTTTTAGTGCAACTGAAGAAGTCATTTTAAGAATAAATTGTTTTTCCATTTGTCTGGACTTAGTAATGTTTAAACGCTATAGAACTGTTATTTACTATGCCAAGTAGGTATATGACTCGTACAAAAGCGTTGGTAAATTCGCGAGCCCTTGAAAATGCCAGTTGAAATAGGATCGGGCTTGTTATCAGATAGCTTTTCAATGATATTCTAACCATAGGCTATTAAGCCAATAGTAGACGATCTAACTAAATTGATTCCTCCTAATGGGCGGCTTGTCTGCGTGCTAAAATAAATAAATATTCGACGAGATTCTACACACTCTCTAGACTCAAAATAATCATAGTTTAACTAGCTTGTGTTATGGGTTCTAGAATGCGGTTAAACAAACTTATATTATTTTTTTGGAAATACATACATTATGTGTAATATAGAAATACCCAGACCAATGTGAATAGACATTCGTGCATGCAAATATTTGCACTGAGTGGTCATCGAACTAGCACCCACTGTCGTAGCAGTCGAATGCACTACCAGCACTACCACTACGCCACAGAGCAGAGGCCGTAATAATGTACTTAACAACTATGCGCAAGGGTAAACTGATACCATTTTTATATCTGCTATTATTTATAGGCTAACCTATTAGGCGTAGAAACTTTGTGACTCATCAATATTTCTTAGGAAGTCCAATAGTAAATCGATAAGGGTATTTACCACCAACGTTAACCTTTTTTCAGGTCGATTATGATGTAGGTACCTAAGGGTGAGCCTTACTACAAAATTATTTACTTCTACTACTACTACTAAGGGTTCATTTCTAAGAAATAGTAACATCTCATCTCCTTCCTTTTGTATTTTCTAATGACGTTGATATTATTATAAATTCGGAAGTTCGTAAGTAGGTTTGTTAGGTGGGTGAATCTTGGAATTTGGCGTATTCAGTTGATTCCCCTAGCGCCCACGAAGTACCTTGAACATTTTTAAAATAAACATATTCTGCTAAATTATGTTTTAATTTATGTGTTAAATTGATATCTGTAGTCTTTGTATTGGGAAAGAGACTGCTCTTTCCCAATACAAAGACTACAGATATCAATTTGCTACGATCCTGGCAAACCTATTGCTTCTTCTAGGTAGAAGTCATTAAGGTCAATCATTAAGGACGTTGATTGACCTCCTTAATTGTTTTCATACATTCTCGGCCTCTCTTTATAATATTCGTATCCTCGATGTACACACGTACGAGTATGCCTAGATCGACACTCCGCATCATAAATCTGTCTCGTCAATCTCCTTCCGTCTGTCCTCTCTACTTGTCCAAACTATCTAAATATCCCTCTTAGTCTATTTTGATCACTACATCTTCTACCATAACACAATGTTCCGTTATCAGTATATTCATAAATTAATACATATTATGTATGCGCGCCCCAGTGCGGTTACAGATAGGTAGTATTTTATCCTTGGACTTTCCAAAAATTTTCTTTCAATTAAACCTTGTTCTGACAATAATAACAAATAAATAAAGAATTACTTATCCAATTCGGTACCGTTGTTCGGCAGTTATGCGCGTACCGACATGTCATACATTTTTTGACGATACATTTTTATTTACATAGATATAGATCTACCCTAAAATTTATAGTGTAAAACTGCTCACGACTAGTTTATTTCGGCTAATAATTTTTCCTTTTAATGTAATACAGAAGTGTACAGCCTGTGGTGATAATATTTTAACACCTGGTGTCGCCAACTATGGGAATAAAGTATACATACCTATTTGTGCTCGTTTTCAAAAACACATTTGGGCGAAAATAGTAATTTGGGCCGTTCGAAATCATTCTGGTTTTTAAGTGTGCAGGTAAAACCCAGCCGTTGGCGAGAGGGCCATGATGTGATGTAGACTCGGGAATTGTCTCCACTACAATTTTCATTAAACAAGAACACCTTGACCTTAATTGTTTTTTGGATATATTTACTTAGATATTTCTTTTTTACGTTACAAGTAATTTATTGGTACTTACAAATATTTTTGAATAAGTAGTTTCCTTGTTACATCTACTATTGCTTATTTAATTATGAACCCAATGAGTTCGTTTATTGTATTCAACGCACAAATCACAGGATTGAACTGAAAAAATCTTTTTTTTTTTCATTGGACAGTATGTTTATCGAGGACGGTTTTAAGTTATTAGGTACAACTTATAACCGTCCTATCAAGCTACCCAGGGCAGTGGAGCCATAATCATAAATTATGTCAAGAAATCGGGCATTACAACATACATGCATTACATTAATATTACATAACAGGCATATTACGCGAAAGATAGGTAGATTTCGCTCGGTTTTCCTTCTACTGCCAGCAGAAGGTAGGGTAGCGAATAAGACCGCTTAGGTACAACAAATAGGCCTTAACTAAGCCGCTGTCTATACGCTCAATTAGGTAATTTGGAAACGCTACGTAAACACGATTCGGGGGCATGAATTCTAAACCAAAGCACGAATATCTGACTTATCGAAGTCATGTTAGTATTACTAATTAACCTCGCACTTGGCGTAACAGTAAAAGAAATGATTCTGACTAAAACCTGTTCTTAAATAAGTGCAGGTATATTACGAGTAAGTACCTATACTCGTACCATGCATACGGTGATAACTGATAACGCATAAATTATGTAAAATTCAAATTAAGAATAGTTTTTTCTTTATTTGGAACGAATAGCAGATGATTAGGTACTTAAATATTATAGGGTTATGGAATCTGATTCTGAAAGTACGTTATCTTTTGGATGTGATCAGCTTCTCGTCAGCTTTTTGAATGTAGGACTTATATTTTAATTTATTTGTTTATTGTATAATCCATTATCCTAAATTAAATACTTAACAATCATATTCGTTAGGTAATAGACATTCCCGAATTTGTTTGTAAGTAGGTAACACGTAGTTAAATTGCAAATAAATTAAAATTTTGATCTTCATTCATTTTTTTTACCGAGTTCTTAATTAAATAGGTTATACGTTAGTCTATATCTATTTTAACTCACTTTTATTGACTTGGTATGTGTTTGTGTGTAATGGAATCTTTGAACTCTATTTTGGAACATTTCCAAACGTCTCTTTGCACACTTATTAAGGACCGATATCAATATAATAATAAAATTAAGCAAAAATTAAACAAATAAGTAATAATAAAAAAATAACACGCCTAAAGAGAAAACCAACTAAAAAGTAAAAAATACTTGTCAAATGCTTGCGCGATGATAAATTATTGTTAGCACCCTATGCTATTAGCATTTGTTTTTCTTAAAATCTAATATAATAAAATATTTTATAAATGAGTGCATTTGTGGTTGGCTGCATAAGTAGCAACCTTTACAGCAATACTTTTACTATTCAGTTACACCGAAAAGGTCAATCGAAAATAGTAACAACTGTCCCACTTTCTCCTCTTGATTTATGCAATTTGAGCCAAAACGGAACTAGATGATTGACAGGGCGACAAATTAGGTAATATTTTGGTTATGTTATAAATAAACACTAGCTGTACCCAGCGACTTCGCCCGTGACCTATTTCACACATGCCCGTTATTTTTTAGTGTTGCAATAATGTATGGAAATTTGCCCGATTTGTTGACATTATAATTATATGCTTACTGCTTCGCTCCCCTGGGTAGTAAACTAAAGGATAGTATTACCTATGATATACCTATGGCCTAAATCCATCTGCTCAAACACACTATTTTTTTTTCAATTCTAAGCAGTAGGTTCTCAAAACGTGATAATCTTGAGATTCATACAAACATACAAAAATTCTTCAGCATTATAGTTTGTAGCATACATACATTCAGTATCCGACTATGAATTAGAATGCCGTATAGACCAAGTGGCATGAGTCAACTGGTATCAACCGCAAGAGGCCGGTTTCGTTGAAGGAACAGGGTCTCTAGACAAAGTCACATTCTACCAGTGGAGTCACAACGAACGAACGGGCTAAATAAATATAAAAAATGAATCTTCAAATGTTCGAAATGTATGGTAGTGACTGGGAGTGACATCGTTTGCTTCACGTGAAATGTCGACAAATAATGCCACTCCCCATACTGGTAGAATGTAACTTTGTCTTGATGCTAGAGGTCCAGGTCTATGAAGTTATTACTAGACAAACACACAAAGTCACGACTCTTTCCAATTGTGGTGGGTAGGGACAATAATTTTACACTTGTTACCGTCCTACGATCCAGGCATACGCTTTACGCATGTAGGTACAAACATGGTCGACCTTTATCCCGACTGTCAAAATATCATTAGGTTGTTTAATAGGGCAGTTAAGATTATTAATGTGTCTGGTGGCTTGTAGTTTGTTAAAACATAGTTTTGAAGGTTGTTTGATAGGTACTTTACCGATCTATACTCAAGTGAGTACCTTTAGTAGGTACCTACCCATACCTACCATAACTACTTAATCATTTAATGCATGGAAGCATGACCTCTATAAAAAGAATATCTATGTTATTACTAATTGTGAACTAATTGTGTCTTTACATTGAAAACATTTAAAAATAGATTATTTGAATAGAATTATTCAAATAATTTATTTTTAAATGGACATAAAATATTTTTTCGGAATTTTTATCTGTTTGTTGTTTGTTCGCGATGGACACCAAAACTACTGAACGGCTTTTGATGTAGTTTTTTTTTCTATTAGAAAAGTAGACTTAAAATTGGCCGCATTTTTGATAGCAATTGTTTTAGTAGGACCGGAGATTATGACCAAAAAACGATTATCGAACTTCATGCGGGCGGGGCCGCGGGTCAAAGTTATAAATATAGGTGTTACTTTATATACGTCACATACAAAAAGTTCTACCCGCTATTAGACAGAGGTTAATAAACATTCACATTCCATCAATTTCTGTAGCCGAACATTGCGAACTCCTGTAATATGGTACGAATGTTTCATTTTTTACCCTGGCTCTTGGGCCTCCCTTCTGTAAATGCAAGCCACTGTCTTAAAACCCCATTTAATTGTAGACTTTGCCCGTATACAGTTAAAATCTATAATTAAATAAAAAGAGTTCAATAAAATTTACACCCGGGCGAAGCCGGGTCCCGGGCCACTAGTAATGTAAGTCTATAAAAAATTGTGACATCCTCTGTAGGAAGGAATATTTTAGGTTAGTTTTAGACTTTGCCCACTCGATTATAAGGTAAATGAATATAATTTTGCACATTAGATAACATAACATTACATAAACTCACGCCTATATCCCCGAAGGGGTAGGCAGAGGTGCTAGCACCCACATTTCGCCAGTTTATGTTTAGATCCCAATGTAATTACATTACATTATTAAGTACTTATTACCACATTAGATATTACTTATTAATATTATAGCACTGCCCTGTAACTTTGCACAGCTGCTTTAATTGGTACTTGGCAAAATTGTCGAACGCGCTCCATTTTCCGCCTACCTCATACAATTCTTTCTCTTTTCGGATGATTCTCACTAGTACCAGTTATAATTTGTTCCATACAACTAGTGAGAATTTATATTCTCATTAGTGCCATTGTTTTTTAAATGAAACAAATGAACTGAAAGTAGGAACATGATTGTCTAAATGTAGTATGTATTACCTACTGTGATTTTCTTAAAAATTTTAGTGCCACTAGTTCACTTTTAAACTCAATGGATCTAATGAGAAAATACGATTCTCAATGATTTAACTAATGAGACTTGATTTTATAAGTAAACTTGCATTTTTGTATTTGTCCCTTGTATTTTAAAATTTAATGTAACTAATGTATAAAAAAACATCTTACATAATTAGTTCCATGAACGACGAAAATAGGTAATCAAGCATTTTTGTAATAATATAACTGATTGAAGCTATATACTTTATACTAAGAAGTCTTAAGAAGGAGGTATTAGAAGGTTTTTGCAAGGTCGGCAGCCTGTGTGACGCCTCTAGTGTTGTACACATCCATAGACCACGATAATAGCATCCCATCAGTGTGCCATAGGCTTGTCTGCCACCTATAAAGTTGTATACAAAAAGGCATGTGATACAACCCAAGTAATAGCTAACTCACAATCATACGGATTAACGACAGTGCACTACACAACTATGTAGTTGCTATTATGAAATATCCCTTACCTACAAACGTATTCAGCAAACCACAAATTTTGTTTGCATGTGGTCGTTAGCATTATAATTAGTGGTGATTTCCTCAACGATAAACTCATTTCCTCTTTATTGTTAATCTAAAGTTTTATTTCCTAATGCGTGAGAGCGCCAAAACCAGACATATTACAACCATTTGACTAAGAACAGACCTTGACCAAGTTTATACTCTACGAGTCGAAAGCCTTGAGCAACTTCTAACTACTTATCAACTAACTAACATTATCTATCTCTACGCTATTTAAACACCTTAAACATGTAAGACATAAGGTCTATTTTATTTGCATACCGCAGTATGTAACGTCACAAAAATGTATTCCGTTTTTTGTCGGATATGAACGAATCGGTAGAATTTTACTATCAAACTTTTAATTAGGTACCGACTGCTGCAAAGTAAGTTGAGTTGAGACTTTATGAAGTGCCAACTATTCCAAGTAGCTGTATAATAATATTATCTGCTGTCAACAGTCTAATTCAACTATACTTTGTCTAATGTAGGATGATAATAATGACAGCTCTAAGCAGGGCAGCCCATATAGTGTAATCGAAAATGAATCTTTCGATTTTCGATTATCGTGCCCGTAGAATATGGAATCGATATTTACAAAAACACAAAAACTTTATATTTTTTATTATTTTAGGTAGGTATATATAAATATGAAGCCCTATTTCCCTTGGTTATGGCATCACGCGTGAATGGCTGTAGGTACCGATTTGGCTGAAAATTAATGGGGAGGTAGCTTAGAACTAGGAGAAGGATATAGGATACTTTTTATCCTGCCACGGCGATGAAGTATGCCACGGGCGAAGCCATGGGACACAGCTAGTATATAATAAATATGATGTTAAATTGGTTTTGTTCAGCACATCTACTATTCAATGGCATGCAAACATAGCGTAAACAATACACATGTCATTTGTGAGGCACTGCGTGCTCGCTCCCCGAATATTATCCGAAGTGAGCTCCTGTCTGAGTGAGACTCGACATCGAATTTCCATATTTATAGAATAGCTATGTAATTTTTTAACTTATTATGATAATGATAATGATAGCGCAAAAATAGCGCTAAACGAAAACAGAAGCGCTTTAACCCTCATAACTAAACACATTCCAACATAAAAAGCATTTTAAAATCTATATTGTACCAAATCACTACATAGTATAAAACAAAGTCGCCTTTTCTGTCCCTATATCCCTATGTGCGCTTAAATCTTTAAAACTACGCAACGGATTTTGATGCGGTTTTTTCCAATAGATAGAGTGATTCAAGAGGAAGGTTTATATGTATAATACATGCATCATATACTAAGGCAACATTGCTAATTTTAGAGGTTTCTAACGTGATGTCGTAAATTAACCTACACTCGAGAGCAATGAATCCGGGTCACTTAAAGAATCCTAAAAATCTCGGAAACTAAAAATGCTAGGTTAATGCAATAAATTGTATTTAATAGACAATGTAATACTCCTTAAATGAAGGTATTAAAACTTCTTAGTTATTGTAAAGTTATATCATAAAAAAATCAAATTTGAAAAAGGGCCACTTTCGAAGATGGAACTACGAAATTACAGCATTTGGTTTTGCTTTTGTTTGTAATCTGTCATTTATGTGGGTACATAAACCATGTTGATAGTGCTCTATATTCATTATTCAAGCTGAAATTATGTCGCTTACGCCTGAAGAATGCACCAGAATACTTACAATGCTGGAAACCGGCCGGAGTCAGCGCGATACAGCCAGGACTGTCGGTGTGTCGCTGTCAACAGTACAAAGAGTTCTCCGACGTTACGAAAAAACTGGTTCTAACCTACGCAGACCAGGAACGGGCAGAACCAGGTGTACCACAGCACGAGAAGACCGATACTTGGTGAACACCATGCTTCGAAATCGCTTTCTCACAGGAACTGAACTCACCAATCAGTTTCGACGCCTCGGAGGAAGTAACCCAAGTGCATGGACAGTAAGACGTCGGCTTGCTGAATCTAACTTAAAACCCCTTAGACCTGCAAACGGCCCTAAACTGGAGCGTGGGCATCGTATTTCGAGACTAAGATATGCCCAGAGCCACGTAAATTGGAGTATTGAAGATTGGTCAAAAGTTATGTTCTCCGACGAATCAAAATTTATGCTCTACAAGCACGATGGAAGACACAGAGTGTATCGAAGACCAGGGGAAAGATTCAAGCAAGCATGCATCGAAGAAAAAGTAGCCTACGGTGGTGGGTCTGTACTTGTGTGGGCCGGAATTTCTTCTGAAAGTCGCACAGAGCTGGTGATCATAGAAAACGGCTCTTTAACTAGCGTAAGATATGTGGAAGAAATCCTCAATGATCACGTTGGTCCATTTATGGTCAATTTAGGTGAGGATGCTATATTTATGCATGACAATGCCCGACCTCATACAGGTAGGATTGTGAATGACTACCTTCAAGAGATGAACATTACTCGTATGGAGTGGCCAGCGCGCAGCCCGGATATCAACCCGATCGAGCATGCTTGGGACGAGCTAGGCAGATGCGTAAAACAACGAAACCCTCCCCCAATCACGCTTCGTGAGCTCAAAATTGCTCTCACAGAGGAATGGGAGAATATTCCCCAAAATCGTATAAGGAACTTGGTGTACAGCATGCCAAACCGCGTAAACGCAGTAATGGAAGCACGAGGAGGCAATACGAAGTATTAAAATTCAAGAAAATCGTAATAAAGTTCAAAAATTTCATGTTTCCTATTTTTGTTTTAAGGAGAGATCAGCAGTTTTTTTCTTTATGTAATTTTGTGTTAATAAAATGTATGGTGACTCATATTTTTTTTACTTTCATTTAAGGAGTATTACATTGTCTATTAAATACAATTTATTGCATTAACCTATCATTTTTAGTTTCCGAGATTTTTAACATTCTTTAAGTGACCCGGATTCATTGCTCTCGAGTGTATTTTTTGGGCTTATTTAGCAATTTAGCAGTTTTTATATACAACGTTCATAGTTTTTCTGTAGTGTATTTAATTTAGTATCAGCATTGCACCCGTGCGAAGCCGGGGCGGGTCGCTAGTTAGATATAAGTAAAGAGATAAGGACGTATTTTGTGAGTTTGTTTATTATATTTGGGGTAATCTTCGGCATCACTGCACTTATCGGAAAAATTCTTTCACCATTTGAAAGGCACATTATCCCCAATGGATATAGACTAGAATATCATCGTAAAATATGACGATATAAGTAAAAAAAAACTCAGTCTAATAAGATACTAAACATAGACAGAGTGAATGACTTGCCCTTTAACATGTACAAAAAAAAGTAGCTAGGTACATTTGTAAATTTCATTATGTTCAGCTGCTTTCCATACCGACTAACTGTATAATAATGGTACTAAACATTCCGTATCAAAATTCATATTATTACCCACCCGATAAGCCACACTCAAGACCTAAAGTAACAATGAATATGTTTTAGTATACACCTCTTATCAGCAATGTGCGTTGGTATTACAACTGCATTTTACTAGGAAATGATACCATTATCGTAATACTTAACTTCTTTCCGGAGTACCTATATGATTTTTAACCTATATTATACGGATTATACCTACTATACCGTAATTTTTGTTTCGGCGAAAAAGAGTCAACGTGGGCGTAACTCAATCATCTTTAAGGAAATGCCACTAATGTCAGGTGCCTATGTATGAAAACAATTTTGAATTAAGTAAGTATATCAAAATCATAGCAAGTTGAATCAAGATGAATGGAGGGCTGTTAGCATTCAGACCTAAATCAATGTCCTTGAAATAAAATATTTGTGAATCAAATTAGCAAGTTTTTATTATCACTACTGGTCACGGCTCGGCATGCCTGGCTAGGTACCTAGATCTCATTGGCAGATTATATCCACATCTTGGAGATAAAAAGAAACTTGCGGAGAAACCAAAAGACTACGAGTATAAACGTGGGCAGTATCCAACTCAGCAGAAAATTAGTTAAAAGCATTAACGCCTCCTTTAGAGGAAAACTAAGAGACGTTGCTAATCCCATTTCCTTCTCATCTCATCATCTGTCATCATCTCAAATCATATCTCGAGATGTATGTCACTGCAGTTAGATAAAAATTCACTTTATTACAATGTCTTATAAATCATTCTGTAGGTACTAGTAGGAATTCTTCTAATATGATTGTAGCGTGTACTAGTTTAATACAACTAACATTAAATAGACACGATCGTTTAGAGGACAAATCCGACAGCTTGTTGGCGGTTCGACCTAGCTTGTAGTGCGACCACGTAGACGATGGAAGATTTCATTTAAACTCAAGGTTGCCATCAAAATAAAATGACGAATAGTTATCAAGACGTATGAAGCAGTGACAAAATAAATGTTGTTACTGTTCCTGCCATAAATTTGTACAACTTATTGCATGTTCTCAGCATACACTAAAAAAAAGTATTTTATAAAGTAGGTTACCTTATCATTTATTTTATGTGAAGGTAGGTAGGTATATGTGTTAAATTCAACAAAATTATTCTTATTTGTAAAAAATCTTTAAAGTAGTGGGTACCAGAGAAATTAACTGAATGTGCCAAATGTCAAGATATGACAAAGTTCTCTAACATTTATATTATTCCCTTTAGGCTCAGATTGCTCTATTTGTGACAACCTCTCTGGCGTAGCGGTGGAGTGTCCGACTGTTAAGTCAGAGGTCGCGGGTTCATATCAGTGCAAATATTTGTATACATGAACATAAATATTTGCAGATCTGGGTGTTTCTATGTATAATATGTAAGTATGTATTTAGCGATGTGTAGAATGTCGTAGAATATTTATTTATATTTATTTATTTATTATTTATTTACAAAAAAAAGTATGTTTATCCGCATTCTAGAACCCATAACACAAGCTAGTTTAAGCAAGGCTTACTTTGGGTCTAGATAGCGCTGTGTAGAATCTTAGAATATTTATTATTAATTATTTATTCGATAATTTTGATATTTTAAAAGTCAGCCAAACTTTATTAGTGTGTAGTTCAAAGCTAATGTAGTCGCCTAGTGCATGACCTCGCGCACTCGCTCACCCGCCATTGCTAAACGCTGTCAAGTCAGAGTCTCACTTGTACTTATTCAATGAATTACAAGTACTTACTATCTATCTATTATGTGTCTTAGCATCGTAACACATGCACATTTTTAAGTATGCCCTTGGTACATAGCCTTTTAATAACCAGTAAAGTTCATAGAATTCAAATCTTTTGTTTTTCAGGACATTTTTATAAAAATGAAAGCATTTTGAATCAGCTAGTTGTGTTTAAATGTCAATAAATCAGTAATCATTTTTATTCTTTGTTTTGGAAAAGCAATAATGAAGTGCTGACCTTCTCCGTGAATGGAAAAATCTGTTTGAACCTTGGACATGATTGCAAGTTGTTGATGACGAGAAGTTTACTACTTAATTAGTTAGGTATATTACATCACTCGAAGTTTTTACGTACACACTAATATTTCTCCCGCTATCGTAGTCGCGAGTCATGTGCTTGTTGTTTGTTTATACTCGTAATCTCAGGTATGCATTTATGTGTGGGAAATTTGCATCGAACCTACTTAACAGAGTAAGTACCTACCTAACGTGTTTAACCCGGGCGCGGCAGCGGGAGGCGTACCCCTATTTGTGACACAAGCGGTCGCTACCGGGTAAAAAGAGATTATTACACGTTATTCGATAATGGGAAAGGTTATGAAATTGTAAAATGCACTACCTACTTGCTTTAATTACATATATATTTAGTAAATATTCCTTAGCACCTAATTTTAAACATAAACGAATATATTATACCTACTGAGCATAAGTATTTCTTTTAAAAATTTGAGCAGGATATATATTTTATCAAGATTTTGTGCGCCCAAATGTAATATAATTTCTGAATTATAAAGACAGGTGGTATATATCTGCTACTCAGACTACAAGCTTCTAGTCTGAGATCTGGTACTATAAAATCGGTGGTTTCTGTTTTCATAGCAGTAGGTATAACAGCATAGAAACAATTTTATTTGCGGTTTTTATGCTTATGAATCATGAACTTAAAACCGCAGAACTGGCTTTATCAGACACAATATACCAACTCCGCTGTAACTTACTTTCAGGGAAGGTACCTAATCTATTATTGATAAAAAACCACTTATTTAAAACTTGTTTGAATTTATTTTTAAACCTTTTGCTACATCTAGCAACACCCCCTGTACCGATATCGTAATTAAAAGTCAGTTAGCATCGATAATGCAAATTACGTTGCAACCCAGTGATTGCTGAACCGTATACGTGCCAGCTTTGATGTGCCTAATTGACACTATTCATTGCATTGCTGCTATGGACATTGCCTCATTTAGTGTCAAAAACCGCATCACTGCACAACTGACTTTGAAGTTCGTTCCGCGAAAACCCTTTTTCTTTAACATCCATACACAAAACTCTCGAAAAGTTCCCTGATGATTGAATCCGTAAGAATATTATTCATTACGATACCTAGAATACGTTGCAATGCCCTTTATTACTTTTAAATTAGGAACCTTCACGGTTACATGCATAGTTAAGTACTTACATCAAGCCACCGCCACGCTAAGAAAAGAAGAAGAAGTAAATCATACACAAAAATGCATACAAACAAAAAACATTAACTTTATAGAAAGACTAGAATGTAGCCTCGCGTGGAATTCTAACTTACTTTAGTTATGTGTTAGTAGACTTATAATCTATCCCTGTAACAAATTTTAGCCAGGTCCGTTAAACAGTTAGCGCGTGATTGAGTGACAAAATAATTAACAGTTCCTACCTATAACTATCACGATAGTTTAAAACTAGATGTACAAAGAGCGAACTTAAAAATGTACCTAGTAGGTATCATTCTACACTAATGAATCCACCATGTACACTGATATAATCTTAGTATTAATTATAGCAAAGTATGCAACCATTATATGAGGAGTATACTTCAACTTATCTTATCTAGATTTAACAGGGACTGGTATTTAGTACCTACCTGTTTTATGCAGAATTTTGGTCCTTCGGTATCTTGATGTGCTCAGCCCATTGGCACTTCTGGGGGTTACATTGGAAAGTTCTGCTCCTAGTCGGACATTTTAGCCTTCGAGTAAACTCCTGCTGTGTGACTTTTAGGATTAACCCTATGCTCAGTGCCCACATTTCGGTACCGTAAGATCTATTAATGTGACCATAAGTCAGTAGACAGTTTTAACAGAACCCTCAATACTTGGCTCAAATTTGATCGGTTTTTATGATTATATAATGTGTGGGAGATAAATGTTTCTCTCGAGGAATGTAGCTATCAACTGTGTTGCAACAACAATAGCAATATCAAGAGCTTCCGCTTCATCGTCTTACGTTCTGAAATTCCACTTCAACGATTCCAAAATGCACAATCGGAGGTGAGCAGATCAGTTCAAGGAAATATGCACCACTGGGTTTATCGTGGCGCAATGAACACAATAAGTAGGTATATGGTGTTTGAATGCAGAAATTTACCCTAAAGGTGTAACGCTAGTCAGTATCCACTCTGACTATCGTTAACTCAAATATATACCTACCTCAGCCATGGTAGTTTAGTGATGGAATTTGCCTTTCTATCGAGAGGTACCGCGTTCGAATTCTAAGGATGTGAATTTGAGATCCGGTTAGCGAGAATACTAGCAGTTTCATGTAAAAAACCGACAAATCCATATTCTTTTGAGAAGTAAAACAAATGAATTGTAAAAAATATTATATACCTATTCTTATATTTTCCGTTTGAATTAATGCCTTCTGTAAACAAGAAATTTAGTTGACATAATGAGAAACGTCTGGGTTGCTAAGCTGCTTAACGTTTCTTGTTAATTATATTGAAGGAGGATACTTATCCCTTTTTATTTTCTGTAGCTGGTTAGAATAATACCACTGTCTTAGTAAACGCACTAATTAATTATTTCTGCTTGTCCTGTACTCGGATATTTTTTCTGTTCAATTAGGATTCAATTTTTGTATTACGCTATGTTCTATTTTGTATTTGAGCTATAGATAAGCTAACTGTCGGCCACGGCTCCGCCCGCGTGGATGTCGGTTATCACGTGTATAACTACCCCCGATGGCCCCGATGGCTGACGGAAGTGGTGTCCGTGGGGATATTCGCACGAAAAAAAGCATGTTGATGAATCTAATCACACTGTAAAGAAACTTGACGCCCCTGATAATCATTGTGTAATCACACAATACTATTAATAAAAGACTTGTTAGATAAATAAAATCATAGCAACCATTTCCGCTGGCCAGCAATTGAACAATCCACATGATACCGACGGATTTTATAACCTCTTGCAGTTTCCGGTGTAAATGCCAATTGCCGTCACAATAAATGCGTCTCAATGACACTTTCTGGTGGGTATCAATTTAAGAAACGAGTGTTTTGCTAATGGGTTGTCATGCAGTAAGTGACAAAACGGGTCCCGATCAATAGGGAGTGCATAGGTATCCTAAAAATAAAAAATAGATTTACCCCGCCTAGTGCGAAAAGAATCTTCGAATAAACCGATCAGGCTTAATGTAATAAATTCTGTGGAGAAGTACCTACAAGTGGTTTCATTCAGTATATGTAGCAAATTCGTTTTTTATCTTCACTTTTACGGGAGCTCCCGCCATTGTATGTCAACCCTGAGAGGAAAGCCTGTGGTAGAGCCACGTTCATCAATCAGCAGATGTACCGGTTTGTAGGTGACAGGTTGGTAGGTAAGTACGTAATTTTGACATAGGCATCGGAGATCTTGGCGGGTTCATACTTCTATTGTAGGTATACGGTTAGTCTTTTCTAGTCTATGGTCTGCGTCGGTACATTGGAGATATTCTTAACTAATCGGATCGAGCAACCACCAAAGTTAAGAATAATTTAGAGATCCCGTTAGAAAGAGACTACTAAAATATTTTTTATACCACGTAGGTGGCAGACAAGCATACGGCCCACCTGATGGAAAGGTGAAGCGGTCACCGTGGCCTATGGACGTGTGCAACCATTTTAAAACGCTGTCCTTGTGAATATGTGCTGAAAGCCGTCACTAGTACCTGGTATCTCTATGACAGAACGCTCAATAATCAATTTATTATAAACTAGGTAGCTGAAGGCCGTGGCTTTGCTCGCGCGGTGGTTGATTATCGTTTGTTAGTATGTCCGTTTCTACTTAACCAATTGCAATCAAACAAAGGTACAGCAGATTTTAAGTTTAACCAAGACCTTTCTAATAGACAGGATCTAAATCCGTTCAGTAGTATTTGTAGGCATCCATTGCGAACAAACAGACTAAACTTTCATAAAAAATATTTTTGTGTTCAGAATCGTTCATTTAACATAAACCAAGCATTTTCCAAAAATATCTCCTATGTAGGTAAAGACATAGCTCTTTTACAATTTTAAATAAATATATAAATAAAATGGTATGACCAGGCTTATTATTGTACAAAATACATAATTAGGTAGGTAGATGTCGACCTCAATATATTTTAGACCGAAGGTGTTAATTTTGATACACTTAACCTAAATGGAGTACTTATTTTATTCGGGTTCAAGTCATAAATTTTTTGTCTCTGATATAGGTTCACAACACCTCGTTGATTATACACTAGCGTCTTCACCAGTCAGAATTCACAATGAATAGTAATTTTCATATCTTGTAAACTGTCTAAGAATTCCATACATTTTGTATGAGTAGTATTCGAGTTATTCAGTCGATGCTCGAAAGTCTGCATGACTTTCAATATGAAATCGTCGAATCAACCCGCACTCAGTTGTATGTACCACACGAATAATTTAAACAACGAACTAACTGTTAAACTTTGGTATTTAGTCACTGTTTCGTAACTCCCACCTCTACCCGAGTTTCTAAAAAAAACAGTTTCAGATAAAAATGCCTTGGCAACAGCTGTGTCGCTTCTATCGTGTATATAATAACCAACATAAAGTTGTCTTTCATTTCGCCGTACGCCGTTCTATTAAGATCCATTCCACCATATTTTAGACGTAGTGACATTGTTTCTCTTTGTTTAACGTAACCAGTGAATCATTAATCTTCCACGTCCCCCTCTCTTCTTGCCGAATTAGGCGAAGGAGGGCCGAGCAAGTATTTTTTGGAGATCTATGATTTACTGGACGTATTCACGACACGCATGCCACACGAAACTTCGCAACGGAATAAATGATTCACAAAATTATGTTTTATGTTGAGCACATTACGTTGACTTTAAATAGAGTAAAGATTTTTGACCTAATTGAGCTATGCGTGCAGGAATCGACTATCTGTCGCTTATAAAAAGACTTTATTAGGTACTTAGGACCGAACACTCTGTTATAACTAACTGCCATTAAGTTTTTATAGAATGATATTAAAACACGTGAATTTATAAGTTAGAACATAGAGTTACTTTTAGGTAGATCTCTATAACGCCCAGGAAAACTAGAATTGAATGCTCTATAAACCAGCAATCATGTAGCTATGTACCTAGTGCTTCAAGAAAAGAGATCTTAATCCTGGATGGAGCCATCCAACGAATTAGGTGGCTTCAGCATATTTTCAGGATTTCCAACGGCTGCGGCTGGCAAACAACTGTAAATCAAGTACCTAGCTACTTAGAAAAATAACATGATGAACCGACAGATGTTACGGGGATGTAACGAACCTTCGCGCAGTCATAAAAAATGAGCAACGAACTGCATGTATAAATAGGTACACAGATTTTAACACAGTGATACTTGCTGCGAATGTTACATTACGCCTCCTCAATGCCAACTTCAAGATGTTATTAAATTTCTAAGTGCCCGTATACAAGATATATACAGCGTATCTTAGGTAGGTATATTAATTTTTCCTTTGTCAAATGTTTGTCAAAATCCTTGACATTACCTAATCAAAGTGGGATTATGCGAAATACATATAAATCAGGCCAAAACAAAGATAACGAAACAGACTCGAATTTATTAAAAAAATAATACAGCTTTTCTTTTATATAAAATTCACGAAAATATTCCAGTAGGTACCACTTAAGTCCATCTTAAGAAAAATCAAGAGAATATTAAGTTAATTTAACCTGAATAGTAGACGTCCATAGACGTCAGATCACCTGTTTCGACTTATTTCTTAACCACTGAACCAATAACTACGGTAGGCGTCTGCGGCGTGATAACGATGTTGATGTAACATGACATTTCATAAGTGCCATAAATCCCGACCTCATTATACTCTCGTATAAAATATTTCAAAATATACTAGTACGCATAGTACACATACGCATAAACGCATAGGTAAACATTTTATATTTACACTGCATCACTCATCGTCAGCTTTGCATTATTGCGTTAGTCCCAGTTCAGAAATTTTTGTCTGTCTGTCCTTCTATAATGTTGGTCCCTTCCGGATAACCTCCTAAGTGGCTGGGTTGATATTGACGTGATTTTTACTGTAATAGCTGATGATAGCGCGTACCTTAGGCTAATTTTAATTTAGAGAACATTTCATAGAGATGGCAAATAAATTACCCTAATAATGTCCACACAGACGAAATCGTGGACATAGAAAATATGCATATTCAAGCTAAGTTAGTTTACTGCATAACTTCAGTGTCATGATCATGTTAGAAGCAAATTGGGGAAGGATGTAGAAATTCAATGTTTTGTACGTACCTACCTACGTTCAAAATCAAAAATATGTACCAACTTGGTTCCAGTGAGGAAATTGACTAAGCGTGTGAAGTAATTTATTAGATACTAATATTGGTTATCATTAAACCACAACTTATTGAACTAAGTAAGTGTTATTTCTTTAAGTATTGGCTTAATCGTACTTGCCAATTATTGTGGAGTTATTTTAAGTGCCCTTTCATTGTCATGCGTGTTTGCGCCAGCAGCGGTGCGGACCGGGCACCCATGTTTGCCGCGGGCCGTACGCAGAGTAGATATTATCCTCCCCGTGTACCGCGTGCGTGTGGTACGCATACTGCGCATGCCAATAAAACATGTTTGATACAAAAGGTTGCGGGCGCCACGCATGTGTGCCCAGCCCGAACGCGGGCGCAAACACGCGTGACAATGAAGCCCTAAAAAAGTTAGCTGTAGAGCCTGTAGACTAGAATCAAGCTTTAATACGCAAAGTAAGAATTTTATTAAAGAAACATGGTAAGTGGTATCATGGTATGTCGAAGCATGTATCACTATAGCTGTCACCAGCTGAAAAGCAAGCGCTGAATGGAGGATTAAAAATTGCTACAAAATTCTTAGGTTGACGCTCTCCGGCGGGGGGCTACCCGTGGTGATTTCCGCACAAAAAATGGGGTGACGTTTTCTTTTACCTAATATGTATAACGTAACGATTACACCCGAACAAATGGACAATTTGTAGGTAAGCAAAGTCTAAAGAATTTAGGCCACTATAGGTACATATGTCTACTATGCTACAATATCAGTCAACTCGTTGATGATCCTACTCAAAGGACCTTAGAGGAAGGTAACACGTGTGACGGCGAAGAATTCTAAGTCTTTATATTGCGACAAAGAAAATAGGTGCTGACACGTTTCGTTCGAAAAGGTGGCCACACAAGTGTAACATTTAAGTTCTGCGCGTTTTGTCAGGATAGAAAAGTCTAGGTTGGGAATCATTGAAAGAGTTCATCGAAACACTCGTACGTAGTAAGGCCTCTACAACCCATACCTCTACCGCAGTCAAAATAGATTGATTTTGACGAGTATCAGAATATAATTTATAGTATCTTATAGTAGGTACCTAACTGAACTATCGCAAAACCGAATGCCGTGATACGAAGAAATTAGCAGGCTGTGTTGTTTGTGTGGTTACCGCACATTAGTGACACGACAGTCTTTAGACTGTTGTATCTCGACATGAGATGTGGATAATTGAATAGCCTTGTTTTATTCTAAGTGTGCGCACTTTGATGTTTCTATAGAGCAATAGTCTGTCTATATAGTGTCTATAATGTGCGCTGAGCCTAAACAAAAAACGTAGAACTTGTATTCAATGCAATTTTTTTTAGAATTGACATCTACCTACCGCAGTTTAATTACAAAATCTCTACAAACTAATAATGAACATTTGTGCTAAAAGAAGTGGGCGCCGTTAACGTCGAACTAATTCAACTGACTGATTGTGCAATTCATAACAATAATAATACTTTTTTTTGTGTGGAAATCCCCATGGATACCACCCCCGTCGGCCATCGGGGGTGGTTATGTCGGGATCAAACCGACTAAAACCGCACGCCGTCTCGGGTCTAATTACCGGGGTGTAAGGTTACCCAATAGGCATATCCCTCGCACCCCAGCTGACCCCAGGCCATCTATGGTTTTAAGATGGCCTCCTCGACCCCCCCGAAGGGGGGTTGGGGCGGGCATCGTGCCACCGACGGTGGAGTGTAGGGTGACAGGCGGCCGTCCTGTCACCCAACCGTCGGCGTCGAACAATCAGCTCGCCCCCCGCTCGCTCCCCACTGTGCCCTCTGCTAGTCAGAGGGACACGTGGAGAGCAGCGTCTCCCGTGGCGAGTGTGTTCCATTTCGACGGAAGTTACTCCGTGGACCAACTCAAAAACTCTTAACACAGCAAAAGTAGAAAATCATATATTTTATTTAGATTTTTAGATAATAAGGAGCACGCAAAACTCTATGAAACGCTGTGTATGTTTGTTTGTTCGTTGCTCAATCAATCGTAAACCGCTGGTCAGATCTGGACATTTTTTTATACCTCGTAGGGTAGCAGACAAGCACACGGCCCACCTGATGGGAAGCGGTCACCGTGGCCTATGGACGTGTGCAACACCAAGGGCGTCACCCACGCGCTGCCGACCCTGAAGGAAAGGGCGAGGGTAAGAAAGGGTGGGGAGGCTAGGAAGGGGTGGGGGAAGGAGGGGTACAGTGAGCTCTGGCTACCCTACTACCGGCCCCTACTGGCCGCGCCGGGAACACAACACGATGGTTATTATGGTCGTGGTCCTCTGTAGGGCGGAGGTACTTCCCCAGTCGGACAGCTCATTTGGAACGGGAGATACCGTCGTGTCCTACCTCCATTGCACACCCTCAGATTTCAACCAGGAATATCAGGTTATTATTATTATAGGCTTCCTTTTTTCCCAATAATAGAAACCATTGGGGACGTCGCGCGTCGATATGGTAGACCTGTGGGTGCCAGGTAGTTTTTATAATATAATGCTACTGCACTGCATTATTGAAATCAGTGCAGGTTGGCTATTACTTTTTTAAACAATATCTCTTAATGCTTTAAAGCGTTTTCTGTAATGCGCCATTTGAAGTCATTACCCCAGCGCACTGCGGAACTCCTACTTTATTTTTCATTTGGCCAGCCACTTCTTGTTATTTTTAAATGACTTATGAGGTATTATTGTACGGTTGAATGTTGATAATACTCCTAGTATACTCGTAAAAGTTATGAAGTAGTACATAGATGGCGCTCTACCATCTTTGTTTTACGAAATAAAGGTCAAGTGATACTATCTAACCTACCTAATTGGTTTTTTTAAAGGACCTATAGGAACCTTTACTAATCAGGGCCACAATCGAAATCTAAACAAATATTTTTAAGATACCTATGTTTGTATCCTACGATAATGTTCTAGAATTATTAGGGAATATGTGAACTTTACCTAACTTGCACACTCTCACTTACACGGACTCACATTCCAAAAAATCCTTTACTAATAATCATCTGTCATTAACTTATTAATATTAGGTACCTAATATAACTACTTAGGTACTTTCAAGTGTAACTACACGTGAGTGTAAATATAGTGTAGTTTTATAATATACGCTGGTGTACGTTAAAATCGTTTATGTGTGGGAGTAGGCTTGTTGAAGCGGGCCAAGGCTAGCGCGGGCGATAAGCGTCTAGTTACATTTATCATACGATTAGTTACAATAGAGTTGCCCACAAAATTATGAATGGTTTACGACCTTATCTCCCGGGATATGGGTTGGCTTTGAAGCAAAACATTGTCTTATATTCGCTCTAATTTTCCCCATTTTTAAATTCCGCACCTCAAAACAAAATAGTTCCCAAATGGGATCACCTAGTTGACCCTAGGGTGTCGCGGAATTAGTTGAGGATAGGGTCGGCTGGAGACGGTCAACATTATAATGCGATCCAATATCGTGATCCAGTGTAGGGACTAGGGACCAATTGCATTTATTTGCGCATCACTAATATCGCATTTGCACATCAATATGATCAGTAAGGGCCTGAGTCCATTCTTCCATAATAAAATATGTGAAGTTTAAGAGTTATTTAAGATTAGAGTAAGTATTCTCTTTCTTTTTATTTATATGTTCACAGACTTGCTAATGGACGAGGCTCTACTTTTCTCTCGGGGTTGGGATTGGAAGATCATACCTACGGCAGTCGCTCCCATAAAAGTGTGAAAGAATGGTGTGGCATAAAAGAGAATGTTATTGAAAAAATATTGAAGAGCGTAAGGTAAAACGAATGAGTATTGCGCGAATGATGTTCTACTCACCAAGCATGTAAGGCACATGTAAGTAGAAGTAGGCACGCAGTCGGAGCAACCTCGCAGAACATATTATACTGAACAAATAATGATGTACCTACCTAGGTATTGCAAAATGGGCTGGAAACTGAAACCGGCGGACTTGAGGTTTAATGACAGTAGAGGCAGCTCATGATGTGTGTAGACTAAAGTCACACACTACTCAGTCATTACACACTTTACCCGCCAGCGAATAGACCGCCATCTGCTTCTGCAGATGCCACTTCTACTCACCCTGGAATAAAGGTATATGAGTAAGTATATGTAATGAGTCTGTGAACTGAAATCACTATTGATACAATACAGCCGATTTCACATACCACATGTCGTTAATCTCAAGGACCAAGTCCAAAACTTGACTTAATGTGTATATTACCTATTACTTTACGTGAAACTAAATTATGTAAAAGCTAAGTCTAGTTCTTTCGGCACAGCCTTCAACGAATCAATATTTTGTACGACCTCTATTCTGTAAGGCTTCACGAATGTCACCAAAGAAAAATTATACAACCTTGCAACATAATTCAGTTAGGCACAGGTGTACTTAGCAGCAAGTACAAGGATCACGTACCATGCGGTTATGTAGGTACAACCTTTCTTTTTCGTACGATATGGAACTGGATTTTTTTTGCCACATAGGTTTTTTTTTTTATTCATGATAGGCTTACGTTTGACCTCAATCTCACCTGATGGTAAGTGACGATGTGGTCTACGATGAATCACGCTTGCCTAGAAGGAACCTATTCACTCGTGACTTGAAAACTCCCAGGTTATAGCTTTCCGGAAACACAGACTCAGGCAAGGCATTCCACTCCTTAGCTGTACGCACGATGAACGTGTCAGCAAAGCGCTTTGTGCGTATGAGTGGAATATCGACCATATAGCGGTGGCGTGACGCTGTTCGTCTGGTCGTTCGTTGATGGAAAGGACTTGGAGGTATCAGGTTGTGCAATTCCAGAGCGCACTCCCTGAGATGTATCCGATAGAACACCGAGAGACCTGCAACTTTGCGTCGATGGGCAAGGCTTTGAAGCCTTTTCTCGACTAGTGCATCGTTGTTGATGAGCCTCTTGGCTCGTCTCTCGATCGTCTCCAGCGCGTCAAGTACCTACGGCTCCTGTTCTTAAAGTATTGGATTCGTGAGCGGGGAGTGAAAAAGCATCTGTCGAGGTCGTCATAGTCGGGATTCGATCCCACTATTTTAGGGATAGAACCTGGAATTCTCCACCGCTCCCCCTTCCCTCTCCTCCCTTCCAGCTACACCTATTATTTTAACTGAGAGTATGTAAACATATGAGTTTTATATCTAAAATAGTTAGTTAGTTAGTATTATCTAAAAGTTTAGTGTAAACTATATAAAAAGGCATAAATCCTTATCGTCGCGTGACGTTCCCAAAAGGCTGGCATTGTCACTTTAACAGACAATACTAATTGCTTGTGCAAGAAAATATTTAGCCTTCTAATCACGTTTGCTACATAAATACCAATATTTATAACTGCAATAAACTTCATGGTATACCTATCACATATCATATGAACACAATGCATGGTTATTTTCACATCTCAATTTTTAATGTGTTTGTTACCACGAAACTACGAATTAATTCGCTCCGGGTCGTTCCTGGTGCAGAGGATGGCCGTCGCAATCCAACGCGGAAATGCGGCAAGTGTGATGGGCACCTTTGCACCGGGCGTGATCAGGGGCGGGTTATTTGATTGACCTATTTTGTTTAGTAGTAAGTGAGGTAGTAAGGTGACATTGTGTATTTTGTTTATTATTTTGTAACGAATGGATATTTGTAAGCTGATTAGAATTCATATATTTGCTTTCCAGATTTTTACCATTTTACCAAAATCTAGTTCAGATGGTAGAATAAACGTATCTGTTAATAGAATAAATTCAACATCCAGATTGGTGTTCAATTCATGATTGCATTTAATTCTAGAAACTAAATGCCAGGTGTTCATGCCAGGCAGGTCAAACACTACCCTTAGTAATTAAGTTTAATTATTCTTATTTCATTAGATAGGTACCTAACTTTACCAATGCAACCTATGCATTCCTAACATTTATTTATATGCATTTGATACCTACTTAATTAACTAGATCATTAGCGTCTTCATTCCAACTACGCGTAATTTTCTGACGACATACATTTCTAGTTAAACTAATAAACAACCCTAAATTGAATACATTAAAGTAGCAACTTCACAGCACATTACATAGATTATATGTATAGCCCGTTTAGAAGCGATTGGGTACTAAATTGAGCCTGATTGAAATGCTCCAGATTTCAACGTGTGCGTTTGTGTCTGTCATTACGTCATGGCGCATCTAGAACGATCTAATACCTCAGTGCCGGTTATTACTGACGCCTTGTACAGGCGGTAGGTATCTACAAATTCAATTATATAGGTACACATGTGGCGTATTTTATTTATATCGTTTGATTCTACGTTCTTCCCGCACGGGCAGAAACAATTGTCTTCTAAGTACGGCGTACGTTCACAGATTTCGTGTCTACAGGTTATTGAGAATTACTAACCGAAAACCTCCATCACCCTAATTAATAATACATAATTTTAACTACGTACTTTAGTAGGATTACCCAAATCCTACTAAAGTACGTAGTTAAAATTATGTATAGCTCCGAATCTTAGTCTTGAAGGAGCGTCGAATATAGGCGTGTTCAGATAGCTCAGTTACTCAGAGTATTCGCGCTGCTGTTAGGGACTTTTCGCGGGTTTAAGTCCCGTCCTGGACGTTTTGTCCTGCTAAATCTTTTTACCTAAGCTTCTCAGAGAGCTGTAAATCGGCCGTGTATATTTTATTTTTAATCATCCACCCACTAACAATAATATTAATTAGCAATAAATATATTGATCGCCAAGTCAGGTAATTTTGGGCTATTGAGCTATGTCTCCCTCCGAAATTCTTGTAGGGGAGATAAGAATAGGTAGGCTCCTACTAGTAGTCTTTCCTGCACTGCCTTAAGGGACCAAAAGTGATTTAGCAGGTGGCCCTAGCTCCCCCACGCAATAAAATGACCTTGATTTTTTATCCTTCTCAAGAATCATTTTAAAATTTGAAATTCGGTCCAAATGTGCAAATCATATCGTGAAAGAGTTTTTGAACGAGCGACTGAGATATAGTGCCGTTTCTTTTTCACTGTGGCCTTTGCTAGTCAGAGAAATATACGTACCGAAAATGTATTATTTCTACCTTTTCTGAATGTTAGCAGGAGGGTTTTTCTAAAAAATGATCAGATAGATGTTTTTTGAGCCTATTACAGGATTTTTACAATAGTTAGGTGGATACGTATGTGTTAATACGTACCTACCCACCTAATATCTGTTAAGCATCCATCACTGATTTATGATAAATACCTATAATAAAACTAGCTGTTGCCCGCGGCTCCGCCCGCGTGGATGTCGAAATCCGTTTCAAAAACTATCCTATCTCTCAAGTTGGATCGAACTGCACATGGTGTGCGAATTTTATTATAATCGGTTAAGTGGTTTAGGAGTCCATTGAGGACAAACATTGTGACACGAGATTTATATAAATATTAAGATAATTGTACAGTTACGTAGGTACCTACTTAATAAAAATATTGTTTCATAGGTCATAGTAGATATCTGGGTATGCCAGTTTAGACTGATAACATTAACTCCGCTGTAAAAAGAACATGATAATGTTATCTTGAATCCAAAGATTTCGGATTACAAAATTTGGTTCGGCTTTTGGTGATAAATCTGGTTCTACTTTTAACCAATTGCAATCAAACATGCGGCAGATTTTGGGTATGACCAAGATCTTCATAATAAAAAAACCGCATCTAAATTCTTTCTGTAGGATTTGCGTTCATAACGAACAAACAGACAAGAGTGCAAAAAACAATAATCTTCAGAAACGTTCATGAAACCTCACCTAAACTTTTTTTTTAATATTCAATGTAAGTACTACCTAGAGACACAGTTACTTTACAATTTTATTATAAGAGGTATCTATAGATGTCCTTATAAGTCAATCGTTATCTATAACGTGTATCAAAAGTGTTACCAAATTGGTTTATTCAAACAGAAAACTCTCGCCGAAACGATTTCGTAATGAAAGGTCTCTTTTTCTTCGCCCAGACATTTTTTTTTCATAAATGCAAAGGATTCTTGCGTGCAGGGCGGCAAAAACCGCTAGTCCATGGTCATAAATTACATGATCCCCTTATGATCCCATTCGAGAAAATTTTACCAACATAGTCATAAGGAATTTGTTACTATCATCATGTGAGTCCATTGTTACTTTATTAAATAAAATTTATTATTGTTATTACCTATTATAATAGAGATAAAATACATTTATTATTATAAGAGTAGGTGCTTAATAAGGACCTATTATCGCAATAGATCACCGAAACCCTCTCCGCTTATAATACGCAGTCAATTGGCACTAGAACCAAGCAAGAGGTTCAAGTAGATGCTTACATTTTATTCAAGTCCCGACCTGAGAGGTGAAGTTGACATTTTCAGGAAGATACTGCATAAAAATATTATTCTGCTGGTAGAACCGTAAGGTGGGTCCGAGGCTTCATAATTATAATAGCACTCATGCATATATAACATTATAGAACGTTTTTAATCAATAGGTATATCTACCTACAGAATATGCTTGAACACTTGAATGGGCCATTATTCAAGTGTAACTAGAGATATAATTATTCCCCATAGATACACTTTCCTCGTAGATACACTTATTTAAAATCTCCGCTTTCATTCCTGTTAGATACACTATTGTCTGGTAAAATCAAATTCAGTTCAATTTACATTTAACTATTCTTAAATGTGCAACCAAAGTCACCAAAATTCAACAACTAGTGTCAAAAAGTAACTGCAAGATGTTCTATATCTAAGGCATTCCGAGGTCAACATTTAATCATCCTTAAAGATCAAAAGGAAAGACAGCTTAAGTATTTTGTTCCTGCCTTCCAGTATAGTTATAGACTTATTCTTTATATACCTAAGTCACAAGTCCGGCCCCACATCTCCATGTTGCTGCTGTCACCTTTTTGCCGGGGCACCTGCATATCAACTTGACCCGTTCGAGTCGGTGCAAAGACGTGCGCTACGGATAGTCGACGACGATTCCTTACTTAGAGGCAGTGTGTGTGTGTGGAACTGCTCAGCCTAAGGAGAGATTTCACCTCGCTGTGTATCTTCTACCGCCTATACAATGTATTGATCCTTCACAGGGGGGCTTGAACTACTTTTTTTCATGAAATCTTGAAGATTATAAGGATGCTCAAATGCAAATAAATACTTGTACGAGTATAATGGTATGTGTTCAGATGAATTTTCAAGTCACGAGTGAATAGGTTCCTTCTAGGAAAGCGTGATTCATCGTAGACCACATTGTCACTTACCATCAAGTGAGATTGAGGTCAAACGTAAGCCTATCATAAATAAAAAAAAAAGATGAATTATTTGACATGGTGCCAACGGCAACATTTTATCATCGCACCACTCGCCACAGACAGGGCATTCATCCTCACATATTGCACCCACCACAAGGTACCTATGAAAGAAATTTCATTCCGCGCACGCTTAGGCTCTTCTAGAAGGGCATTACCTAGGTCTTTACAGGGTCGGCAGCGCGATTGTGACGCGCCTGGTGTTGCACACGTCCATAGGCCACGGTAACCGCTTCCTATCAGGTGGGCCGTGTGCTTGCCTTTCACCTAAATGGTATAAAAAAGAATCTTTACCTACTGACTTTGTAATTTGTAGTAAGGAAGATTCATATGAACGATAATTTTGGAAAATCCTGAGGAAAAATCCTTCTGACAATATAAACACAACAAAAATTTTGAGCGAAATCTGTCCAGAAAATAGTTATAGACTATGGAGAATAAAATTGTAACTTTCCAAAATAAATAATGGTGTGATATTTTTGCGATTTATATAATAAATCTATGCATAAGACGAGAAATTCATGAACAGCAATTTCTATCTGCCGATTTTAATATTTACAATAACATTCAACAAAAAATAATCAAATGAATCAACATGATTTATTCTAGGACTAGCTGTTGCCCGCGGCTCCGCCCGCGTGGACGTCGTTTTTCGCCTTTTTTTTATTATATCGCCGGTTCTAATCAGCCGATAGTGATCAAATATGCATCAGTATGCATCAGTACATTTTACGTCTAAAAATACTGAACGGATTTTGATGTGGTTTTTTTTATTAGAAAGGTATTGCTTAGACTAAAAATTTACCGTATGTTTGGTTGTAATTGGTTAAGTAGAACCGGAGATATGACCAAAAACTACCTAAAAACGAAGCGCGGGCGAAGCCACGGGTATCAGCTTGTATAAACAGGTACCAAGTTTGATCAAAATCCCTCCAGTAGTTTTTGATTTTAGCGTGATCAAAAATTTAGTGCGGACAAACAGAGGCACAGAGGCACAGAGGCACAGAGGCACAGAGACACAGACAAACAGACAAAAATTCTAAAAATCATTGTTTTGGCATCTATTACATTCATAAAGTCCCCTAATAATTTTTTTTCTCATATATCTTCCATGTACAGACGCCGATCACTTACAGATTTATTATATGTATAGATATATCCATCATCAATAACGAATGATGCAAAGTTGATAACCACACACAACTGCTTTTTTATATATAGGCATGTACCCTACTGTACAATCTGTACATACATATCATTGTATATGTAAGTACATTATAAGAACTCGTTTCTAGATGATGTAGGTATTTATTATTATAGTAGCGGCACGATATGATGGCCGGTTTAACACATTACAATAGTGATGTGAAATGTCAATTTACTCTCGATAAAAATATAATCAAAGCTATAAGTTTTTATTGCAAGCAGTACTTACCTGATTCAAAAACTATAATAAAAAAATATAAATTTTTACCTACTAAATACATTTGAACGAACTGAATATTGGAATTAGGAATGAAAATGAGTATATATTAATCCAGCTTCCTTCAGTGATTGCACTAGCTTTTTTCTTGTTGGATACTCCTTCCGTAAATAGTAGCTACACACACATGTCTTCGACTGGTTTTGCTCGTTTTTTTCTGTGTGTGTGAAGTTTATTTTCTTCTGTGCCAGTCCCGCCAGATTTTTCTTTAGTTATCTATTCGTGTAACAGTTATAGATAAAATTGACCTTCCATTTTGAGATTCACGATCGAAATGTTACGAAGGCGTACCTATAACGAACACACGTGCCTGACTGTTTAGAACTCAGCCCTGCGTATGTTCGGCCATATCGACGAAATCCACAACAAAAGGCGTAAACAGTGTAAGTTGAGGGCCACCATTATAATTATCACTGTTAGTGTATGTAATGGGGACCCCTTCCTGAGACTTTACCATCAGGCGAGATTTACCATTTAGCTTACCATCAGGTGAGGAGGTCTAAACTATATCGCAATCGCAGTGCACTCCTAGTTTGTACTTTTCGAAGCAACGTCGTCGAAAATGCTTTGTTTTGACGTAAGTTTGCCGGAGGTATTATTGGGCTTGCCAGTGGTCCTAGTGTCGATTATATAGATTTTATTTAAAAAAATTGAATTTCGAAAAACAATGAGCGAGTTGTGTGAAATAAGTACACCAATAGGTAATTATAATCTTATAAAAATAAATAATAAATGATCGTGGGACACTAATATTCATTATATAATTCAGAAATCAATGTAATAAATAAATATTGTGTCCTAAAATTATACCTACATTCGATAAAATTTTATGACTTACTGTACGTCACTATTGACAATAAAGAACAGTAATTTGCTCTTTCAAAATGTCACAATAATTAATACGAAACTTCATGAGCGGACAAACGTCAAACCGGCCATTATACCTATCGTGCCGCTACTGTAAGTGAATTTTTGTAACATACAACAATGCGTTCTATTCTTAAACATCTTTATTTTGTTTAAAACAGCAGCTCATTATACGACTTATACGTCTTAAAAACTATGTAGGTAAGTTAAGGTATAGATGTTCTATTTCACAAAGGCGGTTTAGCTGTCATTGTAGTAAAACATATTATATACACATTGCTTTTAAAATGAATTAAGTATACTTGCAATGCAATTATTGTTCTACTAACTGCTACGTGAATTTCTTTTGACGTGACATGAACTTTCGCACACACATGTACGCGTATTTACAAGACACAGCTACTACTATTTAATTGTTCGCCCGCCTTCGTGAGATAGAATATCTATACCTACTTTACGGAAATAAAAACTACGTAAGTACAAGTAGGTACGTTCTTTAGATGTTAATCGCGTATATTTTATCTAATGCTGTTAACGAACACGATATGATCGCGCTTGTGTCGGTAGATACGCACGGCTATGGTAGGTACTACGGTACCACCAAACTGGGTCAAGATGATTTTAGATCAATACGAAGGCGGTGCTTTGTGCGAGTTCTCTGTTTGGAACGCGTAAGGTCATTCAACAAAATCGTTGCGGCCTGTTGGTTTAAAAGGCTTATCCCGTTCACAAAATCACAATAAGTAAGTACCTACTTACGTATTTAAGTTGATTCACATTTCTAGGATTTTAATCTTTATTTACTGTTTGACTAGTAACGTTATCGAGGGCTGATAACTGCTTTGCGATGACCCAATGAAAGTGGGTCACCTAATATCTACGCATATAAGTAGGTAAGTACCTACCTCATTTTGAGATAGCATCGAATACTGTTGCTTTGTTGATTTGTTAGATTTCTATAGGTCACTTTATCACATTCATTTAAGTATCATCTATATCCTATATTCTTTGGAATTCTAGGCTGTTTTTTTTGTTGAAGGGTCTTAGTCTTAAAATGTTACGCATGTTTGATTACAATCGGTTGAGTTAGTTGAGTAGAACCGGAGATATAGGATTATAATCAAAAAAGCGAAAACCGACGTTCACATAGGCGGAGCCGCGGGCATAGACTTGTTTGAAATAATCGTGTGCCTATCTTTTACTTGGGGTGATTGGGAACAGAATTGTATGGACAACGTGTTTGTCTTTAAGTACTTGAAAAGAGTGTAGGTATGTACTACTTTGATTTATCAATGTTTGCCTGCGCTTCCCCTGGAACAATGTAATTTTCAAATCATACGAGGAATAATAACATCTCCAAGTTACGTCATGGCCATCGCAGCACGATACAATTATGTAATAATTCTTAATAATTACATAATTGTATCGTGCTAATAGTAGGTATATAGGTAATAATATTTAATAATAATTCTTAAGCTGGCAACGTAAGCTTTTGAATGTAAGAAGCTGTTATCAAAATCAGTCCAGTACCTAGTTTTTGTGACCACTGACCACCAAAAAACTGCTGACAGCATCATTTATTTATTTATTTATTTATTAAATCTTCATGCACATTGTACATTGGCGGACTTAATGCCTTGGGCATTCTCTACCAGTCAACCATCGGGTGGTGAAGAGCTATAACGTAGTAGGCATAAAAGTAATTAATGTGATAGACTAACACAAAAAGAAAAATAGTACACATACATACACCAAATAAGTATGTATAATTATAATTATATTATATAATACAAATAATCATTCAGCTCATACAAATTGGCTGTTAGTTTTTTAAAACCTATAGCTATTTACATTTTCCTTAGCATTATACCTACCATTCCTCACGAGTATTTGTACCTATCTTTTTTTCGTGTTTAATCCCCCCGGATAGTACCACCCCCGCTGACGCAGCAGGGGCGGTATTATACCTATTATGTTGAACTTGAAGCGACTAAAACCGCACGCCCCGCCTAGCTAGGGTCTTCAAACGCTGGGTTCATGGCTGATTTTATGATAGTACAGATATAATGGACATGTATTGTGTTCAATGACACATTCATGGACTTTACCACAGAACAAATTCGGTAATTTTCGTAGGTATCATCTGTCAACAAAACTGAACATCTTTGCAGATTATCGAATGAAGCTCAGCACGAAACGTGTAATTTTGACTAAATTTTCGAACTGCATTCGTAAGGCCAGGCCGGTCTTAGGTTATAGGTAGTAGTTACCTACTTTTCTTTGTTTCCGATATCTTATAACTAAGTTGATAATGGCATGCCATCACAGAACATTAAAAAATCCTTAGGACTAGAAATCGTATGGGGGCGTGTTTGTGTCGCCAAAAACCTAAGTGTAATTGCACTAATCTCACACATATACACTTGTGTATGTGCATGAAGCAGGCTAAAATATAAAGAAATACTTTCTTCTAATCAAAAAATAAGTTAATGCGATTGATTTTAAGTGCCCGTAGCCAAGTGGCAAAAGTCTAAATCGCTATCGTATCGTATCGAATACAATAGTTTACCGTGATTCCGCCGCGGCGCGCGCATCGTACGCCGGCGACGAGCTTGGATGTGATTGGTCGACCTAACCGTTTCTATTCGATTTTACGCTACGCTACGGAATACACTGACATTTGTCTACGGGCCAAGGTTTCTTTTCCCATAAGTTTTCACGAAATATTTATTTCAATATTCTAGAAGTTTCTATACTCTGTCCAATTCAGGATGCTAAATGATAAGTATCGTATTTTTATATACAAAATAATACCTCTAAAATTATCGTAGCACATGGACAAGTAGGTACCGCCCACTTTTCGTAGTGAAGCGACTTGCAAGAATTCAGCACAATTGAATATGACACAAAGGAATCGAATGAATCGAACTTAAATTAATTTATTGAAATTTTTAAGTACCTACCGACTTATCTACTTAAATTTTTTGTAATATAATTAGCTAAGTATAATGCAAAACATAATTACTGTACTATAAAACTTCTCTTTTATCATCCTGAAATAAGTTACCTAAAATAATAAAAAAATAAATGCTTTTGTATTTTTGTAACTATCGATTCCATATTCTACGGGTATGGTATGGTATGGTATGGTTTCACGGGCTGTTATCCGCAACTCCACGTCCTGGCGCGGTTTTTGCGTGTGGGTGGGCACGTTATTCGATCCACCCGACCTCTTGGAAGAACGCCAGCAGATTTTTTATACTGCTGGTGATCTCCCGGAGCGTACCTGTATTGTTGAAGTACTTGACCCTGTATGTGGCGGTTGCAGGGCAGTGCAGGAGCACATGTGCTGCCGTTTCCTCCTCCCTCATGCAGGCTCTGCATAGAGGGCTGTCAGTGATGCCTAAAGTACAAAGGTGTTTATTAAAGGTGCCATGTCCCATGATGGCAGCTGTAGCCGTGCGTAGTTGTTGCTTAGAAAGGAGCCGGAGACGCCTGGTCAGTCTCTTCTCGAGCACAGGGAGGGCTTCCCTGGCCTGTCTACATACGCTCAGGTTAGTCCAATAGTCGCTGTGTTGGTCCCTTGTCCGTTTCTCCACGATGATTCGTAGGTATGCGAAGGGGATTGGTATGGTACCCCACTAAGGACTAACACCGACCCCCTCTATTTTCTATATTCTACGGGAACGATAATCGAAAATCGATTAGATTCATTTTCGATTATACTATATGGAGTACTCTACTTAGAGCTGTCAAAATTATCATTTTAGTTACGTTTGTGAAATTCTGAGGTGAAAATGTACAACAGAATCGACACCATGGGGGTCGATTCTAGTGTTGTCCGTATTTTAAGTTAATTTCATCCTTACCATTGTTATATTTAAGGACTGATTTGCAATACCATACAATAATTTTAGACATCTATTGGTGTATAGCAAAACTATAATGTACATTGATTTTGCTATTGACTGCTAGATGGGGTATTTGTGATAAATAAATTTGTGCTCTATTCCAACGTGGCTTAAACTAATTTTGTTGTATATTACGTTAAAATGGGGGCAGATTTGATGGTACTCTGTAAACATCATTGAAGTTTATACCTTGTCATAACGTACCTACTATAAATTCATTTTCAGTAAAAAAAGGTGTGTAGTTCTGCTCTTCTTATACCTATTTGAAAGGTAAAATGTATGCGACCAATAAGACGTCCTTTAAGTCTGTGTGAGTGTATTTTTTGGCGACAGCTATTTCTTTGTATTTTTTACTTAATTACTACTTCTATGCTTTTTTGATGTTCTGTGCATGCCATAGATCCAAAATAATATTTTCTGCAATAATTACATGTACGAATCAAACATTTACAATAGTGGGTACCTACGGTACCGACTATAGGTAAGTATATAGGTATTTTCATTCAGTTTTCTTCATCTTCATGAACAAGTGTAAATATGCATAATTTCTACCTACTGCTAATGACTGTGCATATCAAAATATACACAGTCCTCACCTAAAAAGTAAACATTTTCTCTATTTCGACACGACATGGCATAACAGAACTCTAAAACGCCTTGTGCTAGTTGGTTTTGGTTGCTAGTAGAATGCCCGGGCCTAGCCCTCTGACATCAGCGTGTTACGTCACCGCGCACATGGTCATTATGAACAAACTGTGGGCACATGTGGTTCACGCCTTATACATTTGAGCAGTGTTATATAGGTACGTACGGTACCTACTACCTACATATTATAATAGGCAACATGCGGTCCAATGAAGGTCTTTGTGTGACGTCTAATTTATGTTCATACTTACCTACCTACTTCCTTTTAGTTTATAATTTTATGTTGATTCAATTCGTGGTTTGACAGGTAGTTACCTAATAGGTGACATAATTACTAAACGTACATTGTTCCTTAATTAATGTCCCTCTATTTTGTTACATGTACCTATAGTTGAATATTATAATAATAATTGTAGCTATGTTATACTTTATGGACTTACTATTTATCATTTGGTTGTGGTGTAGCGCCATCTATTAGATCAGGGTAGGCGAACCTTTATGCATCAACGTGCCATTTTTTTCTAAAACATGTGTTATGGGGTCACTGGCGTGCCATTAAAACTCTTTATGAAATAATGTAAACAAAAAAAGGTATATTTTTGAAATGTTTTTATTACACGATACAAAATAATTAATATTTTTCGTGTTTTGTCACTGAAACATGGTTGAATTTATTGTCAAAATCAATGAAATTATAGGGATGAAAGGGATGAAACGTTTAATGATTATATTTTATCTCCCAAAGTATTTTTTTCATAAAATGATGACCATTTTTCTGACATAAAACCTCTTTGCTTAAGATTTAAAAAAGCATTGTTCGTTATAAGACGGAAATAATTTTTTTCTGATCGGCGACGTGCCCAAAATATTGTGCCGCGTGCCACCAGTGGCACGCGTGCCACTGGTTCGCCAACCATGATATTCGTAACCGTAAGTTGGAAGAACAGGCAGCCGGAACTTTACAAATAGGTAGGTCCTTCTTCCTACATTCAACCATGCTCGAATTCGGTATCGTACCTATATTTATATTTCTGCTGTGTGCAGAGTGAATTACATGAGTTCCAAAGCATGACGGCTAACAACGAGCATTTAAAACAGATCAAATCAACAAGAAAAGAAAAAGCAATAGGTACCTAAGCCTTGAACACGTAGGTATAGAGAATAAAGCATATTGGCGTGTGTGTATCATCACATAATTTTTCGGATTTGGATGGGACTTTCGCTGGCAGATAAGACGTAATAACAAGTAATACTTACGAGTATTAGGCTAATTAAATTTTGTAAAAAGAATTAGGATGCCGCACAAAAAATTAAAACGTTTAACTGCTAAATTCATGCAGGTGAAATCGCGATCACAATGACATACCTAGGTACCTACCTAATAAGAAAGGACTTGGAAAATAAAATTATCGTACCGACCATTCATAAGGTCCCAACAACCGATAAATTAGCGTACATTCGTGGAGATATTCTTATGGTACGGTCAGCTGCAGACAAAAGGTAGGTACCCTGGTATGGTTAAGTATACTCGTCTCATTCAAATGTTAAGAGTTATTTGAAAAACTTTTATATTTACACCATTGCAGGGATACCTTTTCACTGTACGCTGACTCGCTGACTGTACTAAGATACTTAGAGGTCACTTACAGTAAGAAACGCGATCAAGGCTAGGTAGACTGACCGTTACAATTATTAACTCACAGAATGTCTTATAAGTAGAAAAATGTTAGAACTAAGGTGGATGACTTTAAACGCTTGCAATCGGTTTCCTCTAGGTACAATCTAAATTCGTGGTCTCTACTCCATAAGATTTTTGATGATGGATTTTGAAAATATCGGCCCTGGCTTCCGCTATCGTATGATAACAATTTAAAACAAGATCGTATAACCTGATACAGCGCCACCTGCTGGGTCTAATTTTAAGTCAAAACCATCCAGAGGTGTACTGAAATACAACGAAATTTACGACACTGCTATTATTGCTAATTCGGGCACAAATTCATCTTCTTACGGGTAATACCTATTTTGAAATTACGTCCGTCATTTTCAAAGTGAAAATTTCGATTTTTACTTTCATAGTGACGAACTTCTATAAATTATGTATAACCATTCATCCCTTAAGAATTTTAAAGCTTACAATAAAAAAGACATCAATTGCCACAAATTCCCAGATTGTAGCGGCAGCTGCTGGCTCTACGTTGTTGAATCAGTTAGGTCAGTCCATGATCAGTCAGTCAGTATGTACTTACATACAATTTCTTTAATATAGTTTACAAGCGTGACCTGCGTGACGCATACTTAAGTAATTGAAGCAAAAATAAATAGTTGAAGACATTATCTACAATTTGTTGATGTTCGCTATTGTAACGTTTACATTCATCAGTCGTGTATAGCTATCATTAGACATCATTTAGCACTGGTGGCGCAATCTAGCTGCGATGAGAGGTGACGACTTCAAGGTTGTAACTATAAACTGTGTATGGCCGGCGATGCCACTTGGCCTATTTATGAATTAATACTACACATAGAAAAGGGCTGTGTCAAATTACATTCTACTGTACTTACATGCTTCGAGATATTTTTACAAGCTTTATTTTAACTTGCTATATTGTTTGTTGGTAGTACCTATCAATGGATGGGTCAAATCGGGGAAGCTCGCTTAGAACCACTTTCTGAAGTCAGATTGATTGGACTCATATTTGATATACCTACTTACTTACCTGCGTATCTTTGGTGAGAATACGAAGTAAGTCTGATTGAGTCAAAGGGTGTCTATAGGAACTTCGAAACTAAACATGATAAACCCTTCATGATTGGGGTTTTTTATTTGTCTGGTTGTGCACTTATTAGAAAGCTTGTTTTAAAAAGTCACCAGATCCACTAACGGACTAGTGTTTAGGGCTGGAGGACGTGAATGGGCTAAGAAATACCAAACTTCCAATGTTGTTTGACTAGTTTTAAAACCATAGGTGAGGGGTAAAAGTCCGACGATATAAATAGTTAACGTTGACTTTACGCTAACCCCACGAACGACTTTCTTATCTTCTTTTTATGAGTGACACAATTGCTTAAACATTTAATTATATGCATAAAAAAATTAAACAAACGCTTTGGGAAGTTCTACAGAAAAAACTTATTTGGTAGAAACCGTAGAAATATGCAAATTAATTAAGGTTGGCCAAAATGTTAAAAACATTTCAAAACCATCAAATGAAATTCGAATAGGCATGAAATACCTAAACATAATATAAGTACCTATCGCCTATCTCCTATCCAGGTAGACATCAGGCTAGACTTTCCCTCGTACCCTCGCTGAGCCAGGCCCATCTCCGACTTCGATTATGGTCCCCAACCGCAGGCTACCTTGCGTTTTGGACACTGGATTCGGAAGGATAAATGCTACGATGAGGCATAGAATAAAAAATATATATAGATAGTAAAAATAATAATGAAATAAATATAATAATAATATCAGCTTAATTACTTTGTTAGGAGTAGGTACACGTTGATAGTGTAACAGCCGGGCTTCAAACCTGTGATCGCTTGATCTGAATTCGGAATGCCGCCACTTGTAGTCAGCATGTTTACCTGAGATGTAGCAGTAATTTATATCCTAAAAAACTAAATCAACATAATATTATGATTCATGGGTGACTCACGAACTAACAAACATTTTTAGTTTATTCATAGTTAGGATAATAACTATGTCCATCAACATTGAAACTAATAACACTGGTCACGATTAAATTATGCTTTTTAGTAGGTATTTAAAACTAAAAAACCAAAAACTTAATTTGATATAGATCAGATCAGGCGTCACAAAGTGATGGTTTGCCATTTTTTTTTACTGCGGAAAGATACGCAGACAGGTTCAAAGTAAAACAGTACAATATGAAATACATTTAAGTACATAATTTATTGCATTTAGGTATACGATGAAACTGTTGCCTGTGGCTTCACCGGTATTATTTTAGATCATAATCTATCCCCTGTGACTACCTAACAATTATCAGCTAAATTCGTTCAGCCGTTAAGTGTAGAGTGTTATTGAGTAACAAACAAGAAAACGTACAAAGTTACAAACATCTTCAGAAACTTTCACAATTATAATAGTAAGATAAGATAAAATTCTCATTATAAATATATGACCATAATTATATAGACAAGTAGGCTATACCTAATTATATATTTGAAAGGCACAGGTAAATAATAAAATCAGCACGCTATGATATTCATTTGTGAGATCATTTACATACATATCTATACTAGCATAGATGTATAAAATAAATTATGCATACGTTCATGTATGTATCATCTTAATATATATAAATCTCGTGTCACAATGTTTGTCCTCAATGGACTCCTAAACCACTTAACCGATTATAATAAAATTCGCACACCATGTGCAGTTCGATCCAACTTGAGAGATAGGATAGTTTTTGAAACGGATTTCGACATCCACGCGGGCGGAGCCGCGGGCAACAACTAGTATATTATAAATAGAGAGGCTGAATTTTGATACTTTGCTGATGATTTAATGTGGCAAAAGAAAACATCCAAGACCGGACTTCGACCCGCGACCACGACACGTCATAAATTCTCCGATACATTGTATTTCACACAGCAATCTAGACTAGACCCAAAGTAATTCTAGAATCCATAACACAAGCTAGTTAAACTATAAACAGATTTGCCTAGTTTGCTCGATATTAGTAAAACCCCATTGCACCTCATTGCGTTGCGTTATCTCATGTATGCGCGTAATTTATTAGTTTACTTTTTCATATAATCTACCGAATTTGTTGATACTAGACTCACATAATATGACTCGCATAATTAAATGTATATTTCTATTGGTAAAAGAATTTAAAAAATCAGTTCGATAGATCCAGAAATTACCCTAACAAACAACCTGACAAGGTTATCCTGACAAACTCAAAAACTTTATCCCTTTACTTTACCAGATTTGGTGGACATCGAAAGCCTGCACTTTGTGGCCCAGGGTCCGCTTTCCTACTCTTTCTCTTGATTTAATTTATCTTGGCTTACGCGGGAACGAGTACCTACCATCTGACACCCCGAAACTCTGCACCTGACCGTCGATCGTTAATCAGCAGGTGTACCGGCAAGTAAGTGAGTTCGGCTTACCTATAACCGAGGAGAGACAAATTTGAGGACAAATACTAAGTAATTTGTAAAAAGAATGCCGTATACCGGCAGCTGGTGATAATAAAAATGCATTTCTACTTCAAGTTTGGTAAACACTGCCCTTCAAAAAGAAAGAATATTCATATTAGTTATTACATTATGTTATGTACAAATTACTGCATTCTTATTTGCGACAATTTATACTACAAATATGCTGTAATATTCTGTCGTAGACGGCGAGTTTTGCACGGGTGGTGTCAAATAATACAGTTAGAATTAAGGCGTTCCACTGTCTGCACCTGTTCAATTCAAGACAGGTCGCGGGTGCCGACCATTAAGTAAATGCGAAAGCCAATACGCATTTGTTTAGAAAGTCCGTTATGAATTTAAGAAATTTTATAACTTATTATATTACGAAGACCACTGTAAAATCCTAAATTGTCTGGTGCGTTATAAACCAATGTGCATAAGTCAAATTATCATCATCTCAGCTTTCAGACCATTTACACCCATGTTTTCTTCTATGAATTCTTCTCATCGTGTTTGCCATAAAGAATCACTGCTACCAATATTTCCCGGACAAAAAGGAGCTGTGGAATTGAGACAGCTACATAGGTACACGGTGTAAGTACTGTAAGTATATATCTGAAAAAAATTACCTAAAGGTGATATCGAAGATCTGTAGTTAGACTAGGTTGTCAGACTTTTCAGAGCTCCAACTAAGTATCCGTAATTAATGAATGCCATAGAATGACCACAGATGTACGCATAGCAACCGGAACAGACATGCGATGGTATATAGCTGAATTGATAAGGACGCGGCCTCTACTCAAAGGGATTGAGTTCAAATCCGGCCAGGCAGTACCAATGTGAATTTCACTTTGTGGAATTTATAATAATATATATGTGCTAATCACTTGATTTACCATCCGTTGACGGTGAAGGAAAACATCGTAAGGAAACCCACATGTCCTAGAAGAAATTCTAAGGACATGCCCGATCCATCAACCCGCATTAGGCCAGCGAGCGTGTGTGAATTAAGGTTTAACCCCTCTCAGCTCTCTCGTTAGAGGAGAGGAGACCCATGTCCAGCAGTGGGACATAAATGGGTTGATATAGGTAGGTACTTACTATTATTAACCTTTACGATTACCAATTAATCACAAGATTACTTTAAATACGATTCACTTCAAAAATCACAACATAGAACATAAAATCAAGCGAACGACCACCTGCCAAACCTTGCACCTTACGGTCTATGGACGTAATGAGCACTTGTGCACCTTTTATTTATTACTAGCTGTTGCCCGCGGCTCCGCCCGCGTGGACGTCGATGTTCGCATTTTTTTACTATATCGCCGATTCTAATCAGCCCATTGTGATCAAATATGCGTAAGATTTTGAGTCTAACCAAGACCTTTCTAATAAAAAAAACCAGATCAAAACCCGTTCAGTACTTTTTACGTCCATCGCTATTGCGATAGACGTATAAAATACCAAACGGATTTTAGAAATTAGAAAGATCTCGCTTAGACTAAAAATTTACCGTATGTTTAGTAGGGTAGTAATTGGTTAAGTAGAACCGGAGATATGACCAAAAACGACCTAAAAACGAAGCGCGGGCGAAGCCATGGGTATCAGCCTGTATAAAAAGTAACCTATATGTTGCCTAGAACTATGAACTATAATCCTACCAAGTTTGATCAAAATCCCTCCAGTAGTTTTTGATCCATGCGTGCACATACAGACAGACAGACAGACAGACAGACAGACAGAAAAACAAAAAATTTACTGTTTGTATTTTTTGCATTAGTATCGATCACCAATCATCCCCCAATAGTTATTTTGTTAATATATTCAATTCAAGGCTACTAATAACTGTTACCTCAGGGGTGGTCCCATATAAGAGAACATAATATATTCGTCCGAATGCCAATTCCGGTTATCAATTAAACTTTTTTTTGTACCTCGTTTAATATCTTGACCAATATTGTCAAACGATTCTAGTGATTCCTTCATAATTTAGAGTATTATCCTATCCTAAAGTATTATCGTGGTGCTCTACCCAAGGACAGTAACAATAACTACTTACATTGAAACCCTGTCTGGTTTGGCAGTACAGCATTCCACTGGTACATCAGAGGCCGCAGATTCGATTCCCACTTAGTGCGAATTGTTAATAATATTAAAAGAACAGCATTAACAGATACAGCAACAAAACAGGATTTTTTTTAATTGTCTGTCTGCCTGTCTTTCTGTCTGTTAGAAGTGTTAGAACGAGATAATCTCTGGAACGGCTAAGTCGGTCTGGATGAAACTTTCGCTGACTGATAGTTAATTTCATAAGGTGTAACATAGCTTACTTCAAATTTGAAAAAAGAATTAGAGGTCAGCGTAAAAAACTCTTAAAAACTAAAACACTGTGCGGGCGAAGTCGCGGGCACAGCCAGTTAATCTGTAATCTATAATCGTGAAAACAGTAAAAAATATAACTTAATTGGCTATTTTAAATTACTTTTTATTAATTTAGATTAGACCGCACGACCCTTCCTAAAATATTTACACGATAAAGCGCCTGATATTTTGCGAATTCTATTAGGTAGTACCTACTCAAACGGCGAACCTAATTTCCTGCCGGAAACATGGCTGTAGGCGCACGCTTAATTTACATCAGAGAGTCTCGCTACGAACTCAATAGATACCTACTTTACACTATTACGTAAAACCTACATGCTAATATTTTTAGGATTAGATTCTAAGATTAGGTAAAGACGCTTACAACTGTATACTGTACCGATAATACGAACATTTTGTCACGTGAAAATGAATTTCTTTAGTAACATTGAAACGATGGTGAGTCCTGCAGCTCTCAGAAACGTTGCTACGACCTACGACTTTCACTATTAATAGGCAGAAAATCCAATGTCTAGACATTTTTCCACTGATGAGGTTATTAGTCACTTAGTAATAAATATCTAACAAAAGCTCAATAACGTCCCAGACGTTATTGAGCTGTCGTCGTTGCTCGTTAGATATCTACAGCAGGCTGTGGACTGGTTCTTCAAAGTGCCAATCAAGTAGGAATACTATACCTGAACTCTTTCATATTTCGCTGGCGCGTAGGTAACAAATCTTTCTTTAGTTTGTAATATTATTGACAGTACTTTCATAGTAGGTACCTACTCGATGATGTAGTCGGAAGGTTGGTTTCCAATAGGAACTAAATTAAACAAGATAAAACAATCGAGTTTAAGCTTATTCGTTTTGTCGTAGTGAATTAAATACTCTGATGCCATATAGGTAATATTAAGGTCTAAAGATGGAAACGGTAAGTTAGGTAGGTATTCATCTGAACTTAGCAAGATGAACTCGCCATGTTTGGGCTCATTGCTTGTGCTCTTACCAAAGCTTGTCTTTAAACTACTTTTTTAAAATTAATAACTTATTTTCTGATACTATAAGTACCTCATTAGAAAATACTCAAAGAGTTTCTTCGTTAGCATTTTTTTGTCCTGTAGGTACTCAGTAAACGAATATTCTAACTAGGTACCTACGGGTATAAGCGGCCACGTGCTCCATAAACATAAACTCTTAGTAGTAAACAAGTGCATAAACAAGGGAGTTTTGGGGGAACAAAGACTACGGTTATATGGGGCACGGTCGCCCTATTGGAGACAACTCTGGGATCGATATTTTCAAGAGTGGTTACCATGGTGATAACGCCTCCGTGGCCGACTTTCGACAGCTACATAAGCTAAGCTACCTACAGTGACCACCCAGTGGATTAAAAACCCATACTTGAGAGGCTACACGGTTAATTTCCAGATTTTAATATCGCTTGTCACAGAAGGAACGGACGAAGATGAATTCGTTATAGAGTTTACAACGTCGCCGTCGCGGATCGATATAAGGAATCCGAAAGATATAAAACATATAAGTATAACAACACTTAAAGCATTATTGTGATAGATAAGTTAACAAGTTGCCTACACTTGAGCAATTCAATTGGGAATTCGAACATTGGAAGATACGACGCTATTAAAAGTTAGTCCGTAAGCTTCTAAATCTAACCAAAACCTTTCAAACAAAAAAACCGTTTAGTAGTTTTTGTTTTTTGCGTCCATCGCGCACAAACAGACAAGAATTCCAAAAAAGTATGTTGTGTTCAGAATCTTCGTACCTAAACATAACACAAGTATTTTGTTTTAAATGTCCAATAAATAGGTTAGATTAAAGTCTAATAAAAAACGTATTATTTAATTTTTCAACTACGAGATTACTTTTTTTCTTAAAGTTCTGTTCAAGGTGCCGACTCAGTACCTACCTATCTACTCCTAAACATGTAAGGTTCCTGTCCTATGGGATCCCAATTTTCACGTAGCCCCAGCCGTTTGCAAACTGAACAAATAAAGAAATTAATTATTAAATAGGTACCTACTCTTTTACCTAATTCTCTACTTAGTTCTCTTCGCCTAATATTACTAAAGCTGTCCCCCGCGATTTCACCCTGTGGCAATAACGTAGGGCAATATGCCCGATTTGTTGACATTATATATATATGATTAATTACTACTACCGACATGATGTGATGACATAATAACATTCCTCGATAAACAGGCTATCCAACACTATCCAACACAAATATAATTTTTAATTAGTTCCTGAGATTAACGAGTTCAAACATACAAAGAAATAAACTGTTCAACTTTATAATAATTAGGCACCTAAGTAGTATAGATTTACCTTATATTAGGTTCACTGAATAACCCATTGATCTCGAAACTTGTGTTTTAAAACCCTATGGAATACCTATAATAGGCTCAGTAGGTAGTACCTATGTTCACCTATATAGACGATTGCATGCAAACGTTTGTCATGGAACCAACCTAAGTACCAGTATATACCTATGTTGGTTCCATGACAACCTGGACCTAAGAACTAGATCTTAGGTCTAGGTTGAATTTTTTTATATAGGCAATTTAGTAGGTAAGTCCTTGTAACCTATCATTCCTATATAATATAATTATCTACTGTTCTAGCTGTTCTAGCTCATGATCCACATAATACCAAAAACTAAGCATAGAATATACAGGATGTCCTATGATGATGCCACACGGAGGCGATGTACCTACCTATCCTAGATATTGTAATTTTACTGAAAGAAGACTTAATTTTGACTCTAAAAACAATTAAAACTGCTTTCAAAGATCTTCGAAAATTCGCTTGCAATTACTCGGTAATCGAGCCCGTAAAATTCGAAAATATAATTCTTCCTGTACTTTTATGACACCAATGTCGTCTACCTATTTAACGCTCTAATTACTACCCGTCCGACCTGTGTCTTTTTGCATACCTACTCGTACTTCTATAGGTCGGTAGGTAGGTACATAATTACTTGTCCCGACTTACTGACTGATTCATCAATGCGAAGCCTTGTAGGAAGCTCTTCAAGTTCAAAGCATCCACAGCCTTTTAGAAATTGCACTACGAAAGGGGTAAAGGAAGCAATGTACGTTTGTAATAAAGTCCGTTATTTCCAAAGCATGAAATTCCATAGGTATACCTAGGTATATGTCATGTTATAAATAAATTAATATGTGTATCAGCATTTTTTACTCTTTTTTTGCCGGACATTAATTTAGCACCCCGCGCGCCTTTCACTACTGCCATCTACCTAAAAACTGTGAACTTATCATAACTCAGCTCGTTATCGTGGTTCTATCAAAATGTAACAGATGTCTCTGTAGCATTTTTTTATAACCTTAATAATAAATAATAATTAATATTAAGTGAATAATTTATTAATATACTAGCTGAGGTAGGTATAATAAAATACCTACCTATTTATCACAAATTAACTAATAGTAGGTACTACATGCTAATATTTAAAAAAATTGTATTTAGCTACCTACGCAAACATTAAATGATCATCGTCATCTTCATCTTAGCATCTCTGCCTCTGAGCTGAGAACTTCTTCTTCTTCTTCCTCTTCCGCTCAAAGCCAGAGAATCGCTAGCTAGCTAGCTTCGGCACCTCCACGTCGCACGATCTTGGGCATCCATGGACTCCATGGTTATGTATGATAACATTGGACCACATGGCATCTTCCACGACGCCATGCAAGCAATTCTTGGGTACCTATACCTCTCCTACCGGGTCCAGCAGATGCGTCATGGCCAGACATTTGTTAAGTCTCCTTAAAAAGTAGTCGCTCTAACGAAGGCGAGTTTGCGATGTACCTAACTGGATGTGACATGTGACGGACATAATACTCTTGCTGTCTGTTTCAATTAGGTAAACTCTTGAACGGCTGGGTCGATTTTGAGGTGACTTTCACTGCTAGATAGGTTTTAGAAAAAGAATCAATATATCAGAGAGTTACTTACATGAGTTACATGCAATTAAAGTCTAGAACCTAATAATTAATACACATTTACTGAGATTAAGATTTATTAACTCCAACTTGGCATAACAATATGAACAGGTACAGTCAATGCTTTAATAACTAAAAAAATATCACAATCATGCACATGATAGGACATCCTATTGCGATTACAATAATTACAATTTCTATGTCAAAGCAGTAACTACTCATTTAGTTGTTAGTAAATTAGAACAACTAACAAGATTAATTTAAACATCGACTCCGAAATAGGTAATACTGAATTGCTGATAGTGACAAAAAACCCTATAATATAGGTACCTACATGTAAAGTGAAACCTGCATGACTGGGCTGAAGGGATCTGTATTTTTTTATCACATGTAGAGATTTTTCATTTACCCAGTTTCTAAATAGGCAGTATGACGTAACAGTTTTTTTTTTCATAGGTCATTGAAAAAATAAATTTTATGAAAAAGGAGGCAGTAAAGAAACATGCTTATCTAAGAAATCGAGTCTCAGTTACAGAGATCTGAAAATGCCCAGTAACTGAGTTAGGTATTTCAATGAAAAGGTGCCCAGACCTCATTATAATTTTTAGTAACATACATGCCATGCCACATGCCCAGGCCCCAGTTATCCAAGTTTTACTGTACTTTCGCTCGTTTCTATACAACTATGCACTTTAAGAAACAACTTTACAAATATTATATTATATACTCGTATATAGTACACAATCTTTATTAAAATAAAACAATGTAACTGACAACCTTATACTACTCATTGGAAAATATTTTTATTACTAAATTTAAGCACATTTTGGGCGCAGGTGTTAAGTATAGTGTATAGTATAATATGGTATGTAAGAAAAACTCATAATATTGCAAGTCAATGGCACCGGCTTAGTTATTTAGGTATGATTTGGTTTACTTTCGATTAAGTTTTGGAGTATATCATTACAATATGACACACAATCTTACAAATAATAATGGGAAATTGATAATATTAAATAAGGAACTAAAATTTTCAAAAAATCAATCTATAAATCCTTTGAGTTACGGAATACTTGATCAAACCATTGTAAACTATTAGAATGGTGTAAATCATCAAAATTTCGAAATACTGGTGCTAATATATTTCGTAATGACCAATACCAGCTCTCAATATAGCGATATAAAAAGTTATGTGGAATATCATCATGATGTGAAGATGATCTTCTCAAGACATCTAATACTGTAGTATACACTACGGACTGACGTGTTGCTGGTTTACATAATGAAAGATGATCTAAAGGCAGTTGATAAAATACTCCACGGCCTAAATCCGCTGAAGAACATTCAACAAAATTAATTGGCACTTTAAAAGCTGTTATTAATGTAGGCATAGCTTCCGCAAAACTTATTGTTTCCCAGTCATAATTGTCGGCAGTTCGAATGAAGTCTTCTTGCAATTTAAGCAATGTCGGGGAGTTCTCTTGTAGTTGCTTCACATCAGTAGAAGGCCATATAACAGCTGCTGCGGCCCGAGGCATTGTCGCCAAGCCACTGCCTCTATGAGGAGTTCCAAAGAAAAGTACTGCTTTAGTGTTTTCTGACAGTTGTCTCAATTCTTCATTATCACTCTGTGAAGATCTAACAAGAGCTTCTTTCACAATAAGCCCACCCATTGAGTGAGCTAACCAAACCACATTTGTATTTTTAGTACCCACACCAGCTTCAGCGAGCGCGGGCACCATCTCAGCAGCTCTTGTTGGTATATCTGCTGATAGCGATGGACATTTCTCAAGCCATTCCGACAATGAACTCCAATAATTTACACCCAAAATTCTCAAGTTATTACAATCTTTTGGTAACCAATCCTTTGGCCAGCAAAATGTATAACTGCATTTGTCTTGTTCTTCTTCTGTTAAAGCTAACCGTTTCTTCTGAGCTGAGTAATGTTGTTTAGACTGGGGTTCGCGTAAAGCATTAATAGGCACATCATGAAGAACAACTTCCACATCACTCAACAATGCCTCATCATCACTTTCAATCAAATCCTTCATAACTTGCTGAAGGTCAGGATCCATATACCTTGTTGCTACCGTTGCATCTGTTTCATATGACTCAACACAATCAACATCAGACATGGTGACCTCTATGATGCCTAAAGGTTCACAACACTTTTTGTCTCGCTGCCGCCATGTGACAAAGACACCTCCTCTTAATCCATGCACTAATAAAGTATCACAAGTTGGAGCCTTTGTTGTTCTGTATATAGGATGCAATAAGAATAATCCAGGTCTGTAACAGTGTTCCCCTGATAAATTTGCTAGACATACAGCAGCAGAACTCGATAAACGCACATCTTCTGACCTTAAAAGCCTTGATAATTCTCTCAGTAAACCATTTTGAAAGAAATCTAAAAGCAAATTTGTGTGTACACTCAAAATGGTGAGCACTTTCAGTATTGCAAAATCAAATTCAGGGTCATTTCTGTATCTTAACATTGCTTCAGCTAACTTTGACAGTAGCCCCATATTCACTAAGGTAGCAGTAGATATATCATTTTGATAGTCTGGGACATGAAAAAGAGTGAGATGATGATATAAAGCCTCAAGACACAGCATGCATAGGTCCTTCTCACTAATACTGTCTGGTTTTGAAGGTATACCATCTGTTTCTAGTGCTTCCATAGCTTGTTCCTGCACATTGATAAAATATTTAAACATGAAGTGTTGAATACAATAGTGTGGATTTATATTCTGTACAGACATTAACAAATCTCTAAATTTGTATGATAGAAGTTCGGGCGATAATGCTTGTCTTCGCACGTGAATGGGAGGAGGCAGAAAATAACGCAGATCAGCGCCACGCGTCCGCGCCAATAGCACAGCCGTATTTTTGTCCAAAGCTTGTGCCAGTTTACAACAGTCCCAGATTTTGTTATGTTTAAATGCCGCTAATTGCTCTAGCGCAATATTTCGTTGATCTCTGTTCCCATGACGGCATAACCACAATAGTTTCCATGCTAAAGAGTGTTTTAAGCTTTTCCATATACGTCCTATACCAACAGCCTCTTTCAACTCTTTGTCTTGTTCCAGTTTCAATGTTAAATTGTACAACGGGTCATCGATATAAATATATTCAGGTTGTTGTTTCTCTCTGTCGAGAACCTTAGGGTTAACAATTTTGTACATTGCCTTGCAAGTTTGTCCGACATGATAATAAATAAACAAGCCAGTGCCACCGATTAATGTTGTGTTTTTGAGTATGTTTAGAATACGCTTAGATCTATCGGGCATTATTATCTAATCATCACAGCACAGAACAAGAGCAAAATACTTAAAAATCTTAAAATAACCAAAGCAAATTAAAATAAATAATACTGACAGATTTCACAGATTTGACACTAATGACATAGGTATTTTTATAGATCGTTTTATATTATAAATATACTTTTCCTAAGTCTATGGTTATATATATATATATATTTTTAATGGCTTCTTTGCTTTGCAATTTGCCACAAACAAGTATTATAATTTGCATAAAATGTATTATGCAGCGTTTTCGTTATTTAGTCATGGTTCAGGTCAAGTCACGGTCTTCATAGTCAATAGTCAAGTCAGTCTTCCATCATAGTCTTGCCCCAGTAAAATAGTGGAGACTTTACTAGAGGCTTCTATGGAGTTTTGGAATCAACGTTGAAAAGCACAATTTCACGGTAATATACCACTTTCCCAGACTTGTGCACGTTGTCGAAGATGTTATGTTTAAAAATCCACCGTTTTTACACATAATAACTACATTTTACACTAACTTTAGAAAATGATACAATGCCCCGATGTGTCTTTTTTCGCGTGGCCGCGTTGGCGCCAAAACTCCCTTTAAGACGTAGACAGAGTAAGCTATTATACAAGACAAGACAAGACATTGACATGATCCACAGAACATTAAAAAAGTGTTCTGTGCAAGAATATTAGAACCAATGGATACTGCAAGGCCATACATTGCAGTGTCTCCATCTAGTTGGTTGGGTTGCGTACCTTTCTTTGCGGTGACCATGTTTAATTGCAAAGTTGGGATATATGATGTAGTTTACGTCTATGCTCATGAAAATAAATGGTATAGTCTACGTTTCCATATTTACTAATATTATAAAGAGAGGCCAAATTCATTGAAAAGAATATAATATATTATATAATATATTTAAAAGCTATTAAAGATGAAAAAAGGATGATAAAAGGAAATATAATATATTTAAAAGCTATTAAAGATGAAAACAGTAATTTTGTAACTTATTTATTTATTAATTGAGACTTACTTAGGTATGTAAGCATGTAATAACAAAATAAATTATTGACATTAAATGAAGGATTATGTATTTATTTATTTTATACATACGGTGTCATTACAGGCAAACCCAGTGCGACAGAGTAGCAACAAAAGGGTGTTTCCTATAGTAGCGTCACATTAATAGGTAACATTTGACGTTTGTCACTTTTATATTCATAATGAGGTGACCTGTTAAAAAAGGTTTGATTTTAATTATTTGATCTAGTTTAAGAGTTATTTGAATTTTTATTTTTATTTTATATTTTTTATTTTAATAGTGAATGATTATTCTTATTTTATCTCTGTTGACTTATTTTTTTTTTATATTATTTACTGTATAATTTAAAAATTTCATTTTATATCGTGTGTGACTTTTAAAACGTGACATACAACATTAATATTATATATGTGTGATTTTTTTTTTTATGTAGTTACTAATTTGACATTCTCACTGTCAATATTTTCAATTGTTATATTTGTAAGACAATCAGACAATGCTGTGCATATCTTTAATTGGTGTAGCACATGCCTATTGTAAAATCTTATATGTTACTTATGAAAATGCTTGTGTATATACTGTTGATATGCCTTTTAAATAAATAAATAAATAAATAAATAATATAAATAAAGGTCGATTAAAACGAATGAATCGATACGGACTTGAAAGATAATGTGAATTTTAAAAATCGTCAGGTGAATCCCTGTCCCATTATTATACTTTCTTTCGTAAATTTAAGGAGCAAAATAAGACAAATACATGATCTATACTTATAATAAAATTGTAGAGAGGTCAATTCTGTTCATTGCATATATTTACAAAATAACTATTGGGGGATGATTGGTGATCGATACTAATGCAAAAAATGCAAACAGTAAATTTTTTGTCTTTCTATCTGTCTGTATGTGAATAATAATAAAAATATAATAATATTTTGAGTCAACCTGTATACAGTAAGTTTATACTACCGTGGTCTAAGTATGTACAGTCGTGAACAAATAAAAAAGTGTAGTGGTTTTTAGAAACGATAACTTAATACCTACTTGAGTAGGTATAGGTTATGTCTAGAAAGCAATAAATAATAAGCGTCAAAGTTGAAATTATATACTTATTATGACCAGCTTCCTAGCAATGGAAAAGCGTAAAAAGTACTGAACGAATTTTGATGCGGCTTTTTTATTAGAAAGGTCTTACTTAGACTCAAAATTTATCGTATTTTTGCTTGCAATTGGTTAAGTACAACCGGAGATATGACCAAAAACGACCTAAAAACGAAGCGCGGGTGAAGCCATGGGTATATCAGCTTGTATAAAAAGTAGCCTATATGTTGCCCAGAAGTATGAACTATAATCGTATCAAGTTTGATCAAAATCCCTCCAGTAGTTTTTGATCCATGCGTGCACATACTTACAGATAGACAGACAGAAAGACAAAAAAATACTGATTGCATTTTTTGCATTAGTATCGATCACTAATTATTTCCCAATATGTAGTTATTTTTTAAATATATTCAACTAGCTGCTGCCCGCGGCTCCGCCCACGTGGATGTCGGTTATCGCAACCAAACATAGCCTATGTTCATTATCTAGGTCTAATCTACTCCTATATCAAATTTCATCAAAATCAGTTCAGTCAGACAGACAGACCGAGTTACTTTCGCAATTTTAATAATTTAGTATGGATGTATAGAATTGACCTCTCTACAGTTAATATTGTCATATATTATGATGGATATTGTAAACGTGCAGAAAGCATTTGACGTTTTGTGGGACTATGCTATGTATTTATTGCAATGCAGGAGCTTCTAGTAGGAGACTATCCCGCAAAATACGGATGGTTGGTCACCTTACGAATTTTTGGTAAACAGTGTTGCTTCTTTATTAAAATGGCTGTCACCCACAATCTAAGAAGCGAATATGTGTCAATTTTTTTATTAATTTCTATAAATATTACTCAATTAATAATAATTGATATGTACGGTGTTCTGTGAATTTTCATAAAGCTCAACTAGAATAAAAATGAAGCTCCGAAGAACTCAGCCTTTGCGTAAATTTGACTTTGACAGGTTTGGATTGGGAAATTTTAACGTATCATGGCAATTTTAGGCAGTGTGCGAGAGAGATGACCTCCGGCCGAGATTCAAAAATCTTCGAGACAACCGCTCGTTCGAAATGAAACGTCCAGCTAAGTACAAGGAAATTTCTAATGTTCTTGGTTCTGTGACATACGTGTGACATGATCACTGAGAACAGTGCTGTGAAATGGCTGTGAATAAATAATTCTCGATTACCCATGTCAGGCCAGCATGTCAATTACCAAGGAAATTTCTAATGTTCTTGTCAATTACCCGAAATAATATCGCGTGAGCAGTGATGGGTTAATACTCTGTCGCTTTGGGCATTAATCGGGCATTTACCCAATATAAGGTCAGTGCGGGGAAGTGTAGCTATGAGGCAAGTGTAACTGCCCTTTATATTACAGAAACTATTAGAGCTTTTGATGAAAGTGCCATCTGTTCTTGTGTGGAAACCAATATCTAGTTACATAATTTAAAATTAGATGGCACTGGTCAAGCATTTATGAAGTTATCGCCATTTTGAAATATGTCACATTTTGTAAGACGAATTAGAGTTCACATCACCCATTTGAATCCATAAAAATCTTGGTTTTTTGTGTAAATCATTGTATTTTGTACCCATAAGTGGTTAATATACTAATTAAACTTATTATTACTCCTATAATATTGTCGGAATTGTTGAAAATGAGAGATTTACGTCCATTCAAAAAATCGAACCTCTAAATCAAGTGACTGGGAAAGTGTGTCTACTTTCCATGAGGCAAGTGTGTCTATATGACACACTTGCCCCAAGTCAGAGGTTAAAAACATTGAGTTTGATTTAATTTATTATATAATTTCTAAGGCAAAGTTTATAATTTTGTTTGTATAATAGTTTGTAATTTTGTTTGTAGACAGTAATCTTAATTATTTATTTCGTTAACAATTTTATATTGTATTGGACTAATTATCTCTGGAAGGTTGTAGGTACCTGTACACACTAAAAGTGTTAGTCAGTAAGCAAGGTAAAATTTTAAATATGTTGATATTTTCTGTATGATTTTGTTACTTATTAGCTTTGTTTAATTTTTATGCAAGATACTAAAATTTATTTTATTGATGAAAAATAAATTTTCTTGTAGAAACAAAAAAAAATGTAGGAGCAAGAAAATTTACCTTTATATCTCATTCGAATATCTACTTACCTTTCAATAAGTACCTTTTAATATTACTAACATTAATTTTACTAAACTCTAAATAAAAGTGAAGATTATCCATCAGCTATGACTTTTACCTAAAAATGTTTTCTATCCCTGCCCAACATAATATGACACACTTACCTCATAAATTTTACAACCTTGAAAGATTCATACACAGTATATTACGTAGTATTAACATCAAATGATTCGTTCACACGATCGAGTAGCTTAAACACTGCATTTCTAAATGAAAAATAACTGTCTATTGTACACGAAAGACGTAGTCACACTTGCCTCACTTTGTTGGGGAAGTGTGTCTAGCATAGTCATTTACAATTAGTACTTAAAAACTAATTCCTAATGAATATTATTGACTAAAACACTTTGTTTTCAGCCGATTATGAACCATATCATATTTTGTTTGCACCGAGATTTAGAAATTATACCTAAAAATATGTGATTTTTATGTTCAAAGTAAACTTCGCAAAAAGTATGACACACTTCCCCGTACTGACCTTACCTGAATGCCTGATTTATACCGGGCATAAACCCAACTATACAGATGGATTTATGCCCTTTTTATCATACGGAAATCCCCACGTATACCGCCCCGTCGGCCATTGGGGCCATCGGGGGTGGTTATGCCGGAATCGGATGGTTAGCATAGGGTTATCCCGGGCCATCTACGGTTTTAAGATGGTCCCCTCGATCCCGCTAACAGTGGGGTGTAAGGTGACAGGCGGCCGTCCTGTCCGTCCGCGCGCATAGACTCAGCCCGCCCGCGTCCCCCGCCTGCTCCCCACTGTGCCCTTTGCTAGTCAGAAGGACACGTGGAGAGCTTCGGTGCAGCCCTCTAGAGGGCCACTCTCAAGGGATTTGCCGCAGGCAGCAGCGTCTCCCGTAGCAAGTGGGAGGCGCTGCTCGCCTTCGTTGTATCATAATATTTTGAATAAAAAAACATAGATAAACTAAAGTTTCAATGTAAGTAGATCACTCGACTTTTTGATTACCTACTCTTCCATAATTTTGTAACCGCATGCATTAATTTAAAACTCGATAACTATAAATAACGTGCGGCCCGTGACCCGGCTTCGCCCGGGCATAAATTCTTTAAAAAAATCCTATAACCCGATTGCACAAATAGGTACCTACCAGAACTTTAATATTGAATTTCATGCGTCTTACTTCAAACTTTCAAACTTTTACTTTCACATTAGACGTTCGTTGTTTGTTGTCATTGTTTTTTTTTTGTATTCAACATGGCACGATGGGGAGATGTGAAAACAATAAACTATTTTTATAGTCCCTCTGAGTATGAATGTTATGAAACCCACCATTAGCGCGTGCCAATGTTTTCGCTAAAATACAGAAAGAGCTAGGCTTGAGTCTTGACTTAAAAATTAATAAAAAATACAAAAAAGGTTTGGCGCGCAAGAATGCGTACGAGTTCTCTTACAGACTGTCTTGTGTAAACGCAATGGTTAGACTAGCATGCAAGGGTGCAACTTGCATCCAGTATTACTTGCAAATAATATTAAATCCACAGTGTGCAAGTTACGATCGACCATGCACATGCATGTATCTTGCATGCCAGCTACTTGCTCTATTTACTGGCATGTGTAGGTATACCTGGCTTAACTCAGCACGTAGAACGCGTATCTTCGGCAGAATTATTATTATCAATAGGTAGGTAGGTACCTACCGGCCGTTGACTGAGAATATCGAAAGGGTATTGGTTTTGGTTACATTACCACGCGACGTGCTTGATAGTTAACATTTTGTTCCTCCTTGTTCATATTTCTAAAACTATCAGACTTTTTTTACTTTGAGTATCAAAAAAATTCAGCTGAATCAAGCTGAATATTAAATACACACAAACAACCTCTGTGGCGTAGCGATAGTGAATGCGGCCGCTGCGCAGGAGGCGCGGGTTCGATCACCGCTCAGTTCAAATATTTGTATGCATGAATATGGGTATTTGCATTGGTCTAGTCTCTGGGGAAAAGCTTTGGATGCGACTGGGAATTAACGCTAGTTTGAAGAAGACTATAATACACACATTTTACACAGCTGATTTTTTATAATACAACTAAGGTGGCAGACAAGCACATGGCCAACCTGAAGGGAAGCGGTCACCGTGGCCTATGGATGTGTGCAACATCAGGGGCGTCACACTCGCGCTGCCGAACCTTCAGGAGGGGTTGGGGGGAACATGAGGGTAGGGAGTTGAGAGACTGGTCTCCCCAATGACAGCACAGAATCCCGCCAGTGAGCTCTGGTTACCCTATTTACCACACAACACGATGGTTATTATGGCCACAGTTTTCTGTGGGATTAATAATAATAATTAATAGGTACCTACCTACTACTACAGTCGGATTGCTCAATTTGTACGGGAGATACCTTCGTGTATAAATCAAAAAATATAATAATATTTCGGCGGCCTTCTTCTTCTTCCTTTCAAATAATAAAAAACACCTGGGTTATCAAATAGTTTATTAAAATCGAAATGTTTCAGGTCATGATTTAATTTTGTATAAAGATATAAAAATATTCATTTTAATATCAAACCACGGAGTAGAAAATCAAGATTCTCGATAGTTTAATTTCAAATGCCGAGTTTAGGTACCTACAAAGACAAACCAAAATAAATGTTCGTGCGTGTTTGATAAACCGGATCGTGTCCTTGCGATTAGGTACGAACACTACGTAGGGTCATTTCGCCGGTTCTCGACCGTTTAGTGGAGTTGTCAACTTCGGAACGAAAAATAAAATTGAATTAATATGAATTATTGATAGAGAATATTTTTGATACATAGTAAATATAGTCTATTTTCATTTAACATCCTTTATCTTCCATTAAGATCATGCAATAATTTTACAGAAAATAATAAACCCAAAAATGCCGATTTCGCCAGTTCTCGACCGAAATTTCCAGTTCTCGACGTTATATTCGCCAGTTCTCGACTATTAGGTGAGATGGCAAATATGTGAAGTAAAACATTAGTAATAATTAATTTGTAATCTAATGAAACCCGTATTTTGACAAAATTTAATATACATTATGTTCTTACAACAAACTGATGTTAAATATTCATTATAAAGTTGATAACACGACTATAATATTTACAAATCAGTGTTCTTCCTCTGCTTTATCAACCTTTACTAACTAAAATTAAAGTTTATTTCTTAATGGCACTCATTAGCCTATTGCAGTCCACTGCTGGCAGTAGGCCTCTCCCAATGTGCGCCATAGCACTCGATCTTTCACCTTCCTCCAGTCTATCCTAGCCACCTTTTTCAGGTCATTTATGTCCATCCTAGGTACTGTTCCATCTTCCGTTTGCGGTCCAATCAGCGGTCTCCACTATAGAACTCTACGATCATTATTAGTCCTTCAGCAGATGTAGCCAGCCCATTGCCACTTCAGCTTGCTTATTCTGCGAGTTATCTCGGCAATTTTAGTCCATTGGCATAACGAATCCTTCAAAGAATCAGGATTATTATCCTTCAAAGGATCATAGCTTGCTCCATAGCCCGCTGCACGACTAGGTTGTGGACGAACCTTACTGTTGTCCACGCTTCGGCACCGTATATTATAACAGATAGAATTCACTGGTTGAAGAGGCCATGTGGTAAGCCGAAGTAATTTGCCAAATGCTTTGTGAAATAAAAGTCACAAAAAGGATTCAATTAGGTTACCCAATTCAATCCTTAAGGTGACTTTTAACTCGAAGTTGTTTCTACCGAGCTGGAAAACCTGCACAAGGTAGACATTATTCTTGAACAACTCTCCCTTCAATGGCAATTGGTCTTGGTGTAACCAGTTCCGGCGTATGTATACACCAATACTGACGCGCCGAGAGGATCCATTTAGGCTGTGCAGCAATTTGCTCAGCTGCTCCAGCAACTCTGTAACTATGATGATGTCGTCGGCGTACTGATGATGCGAGATGTACTCACCGTTAATGTCCATACCTATATGTACCCACCGAAAATAGTAGTCGGAATATGGTACAGGCCTATTTAATTGCACTATCCTGTTCTCGACCTAGAAGGTTTTACAACACGTCATATTGTTAACGTGCTTGAAAAAGTCTGGTCGCGAACTGGCTGACATGATTCTCATGTAAATAAGATTCAAACTCACAATCTAAGTTCAGTAATTTCTTTAACAATATGTATAAAAACATGCAAGTGTTTGAACTCGGTGACGCCAATTCTCGACGGTGCGAGTCGAGAATTAGGTATTCTACAAAAATGAGGTAACAGTTACCGACCATCCAATTATACACACTTTTCAAATAAATTTACAATAACTCCTATATTTAATAGATACTATACTTCATTATCTATCTGTACAAATAACAAATAAGTCCAAAACATAAAACGACAATTTAAAAATCTAGGGTCAACTGCAGAACCTCCTCACTTTTCTTTTCGTAGTGAAGCACGCTTTCTGTCATGTTCTTAGCGAACCACATATTTCAGTATTTTTTTACTTCCTACTCTGTTTGCACATATGCACTTTATCTATTTGTGTCTACAACCGAACTATTTGAGATTGCCACAGTATTTTTGTTTTGCTTCTAATCGTATCGGTATTGCTGTTCTACGCCGATTAGGCAAACAGGTCGGTAAAAAAGTCGGGAACTGGCGTCGGTCGAAAACAGGCGAAACTACCCTACATCGCAAAATAAAAATAAGTACCTACGTACCTAAACCAAATAGGTTTTTAGCTGTCTCTGCTCATGAAAAGTTTCATTTCCGTTCTGGTAGTGCTACCGCTTGGTCATAAGCTGCGATAATACAATTCATGATTTCTTCAACGATGATTTCTTTTTCATCGTCTTCGGCTACATCTGATCTGAAAAATAATTAAATTTCCAAGATAAAATCATATTTTTTATAACAGCTAGCGCATAGCGGTTGATCATAGTTGATCATAATCTACGAATAATTAGGATTTAAGTATATTAAGTATTCGTAGATCATAAATAAACTTCAAATCATAGTTTATCTTTTTCCGAATATATCGATGATCCGGTGTGTTCGGAAAGTTGGCCTAGCGAACCGATAGTTAAAAAGACTGCAAGTAGGTAGGTAACCGAGGTGGGAATGCTGAAAAGGATTTGTGTTGTGACAAGAATGGATAAGATTAGAAATACTCGTAAGCACATTAAAGACAGTACCTACTCGTAGGTATGGAAGTAAGAAAACACATGAAACAATTAAGTACAAAAAATAGTTAAGCAATTTTTTTTATGTTTATTAATCCATTTCTTACAGAAATCAAACGAGTGACATTTCTATTATCATCCTCCGAGCCTTTTCCCAATCGGCTTTCTCGATCTAACTACGAAGTGGCCGAACTTCGATATTTTCTGTGAAGCGACTGCCACTGGCGATATTGGCGATATCGCAGTTCTGTAGTTAGATCAGTTGACGAACTTTTAGGACTACTTCTATGTATAATGTGTATAAGTTGATTTGTTGTTCTGTGCAAATCTATTGTTACCCAAATCTCACCAAGATCTTCGAGGCCCAAGTCAACCTCACCTGATGGCCGGTGCATCTGTAGGTATGCGCTGCGAAGTTCGGGTGCAGACATTCCTCTTATGTTTGAAGGTCAGATGCTAGTGGCTCCCGTAAACGGCAAATCAAGATTAAGATTAGGAGAAAGAACTTCAGTCTCTTTAGTGCAATGTTTGTATGGAACTGGCACAGGTCCTTTAACCAAACTTCAACAAATTCTGCATAAGTATAATGCAGTATAGGTCAATAATAGTTTAGATAAAAATGGCTCTACTACACTTGCGCCACACGTGCTTAATATCATATCAATTAGCATAGGCGCGGGTCCTAAGCTTGCGGATTAGGATTTTGTACCAGACTGTTGTGCAGGCCTGTTGAAATCGCTCTTCTTCTGGGATACCTGGTACCTACATTTCAAGATGCGGTTACAAGCATCGACCAAGGTCTGATTAGCCGCATGTGTTAGTACTTCAGTTACGGGCACATGCGGTACTAAACCATGGTCGAGTCGATATTATTACGTTAGAATATGGAATAGTATACCTAAGTTCTCCATTTCCTACCGCAGAATGAAGAATGCGTCACAGAGTCCGCACAAATTAATTAGAGTCCGCGCAATTAGTTACTCCTGCGCACCAGAATACCATTAGGTACGGATAACATTTTGAAGCCTTGTTTGAATGTTTCAAACTTTACCAAAAATATGTGAGCTCTTTCTGTAGACTATTAAAACGGCGGCTTTCTTCAATATCAAAGGAGTTCAACTATGCGTATAATCCGCGCGCGATGAAAATGTGAAGGAACCTTGTCAAAGTAAATCGAAAATGACAGTTCTCACGTAGCGTTAGCGTGTTAACACCGACTTTGTTCTTGATTGAAATACCTATCAAATGCGAGAACTATTTCGCGAGATTGACTACTCAAGATTTTACCCCTTTTTCCACTCATTATTAATCTTTAATCTAGGTATATAAATAAAAATTAATTGCAATTCTGTTAGTATTGCAAAAACTCGAGAACGGTTGAACTGTTCTTACCTGTCAGACATTTGATGTTCGTCCTATCTCCTATCACTCTCGTCGTCGTCGTTTCGGTATTTTTGGCACGATTACATGTAGCTCTATGTAGATCAGATAAGAAAAGGGGGTATATTAAAGATAGCTGTTGTCCGCGGCTCCGCCCCAGTGGACGTCGATTTTCGCGTTTTATTGCCGGTTCTAATCAGCCGATTGTGATCAAATATGCGTAAGATTTTGAGTCTAACCAAGACCTTTCTAATAAAAAAACGCATCAAAATCCGTTCAGTTCTTTTTACGTCCATCGATAGCGATAAAAAATACCAACCGGATATTGATGCGGTTTTTTTTTTAAAAGGTCTTGCTTAGACTAAAAATTTACCGTATGTTTGGTTTTAATTGGTTAAGTAGAACCGGAGATATGACCAAAAACGACCTAAAAACGAAGCGCGGGCGAAGCCACGGGTTTCAGCTTGAATAAAAAGTAGCATATGTGTTGCCCAAAACTATGAACTATAATCGTACCAAGTTTGATCAAAATCCCTCCAGTAGCTTCTGATTTTTGCGCGCACAAAACTTTGCGGACAAACAGACAATCATACAATATTATAATTATTATAAATCTCGCATTCAAAATTAAACTCATTTAGAAATCTAGTCGCACTAAAAATACAGCTTCGTTTTGTGAGTTTCGACATGAGTTTGCCGACGCTACGGCTAGCCGGCGGCCCACTTACGTCTCAGTTCCAAAAGGTAGCATCACATTTTGATCGCGCGCGGATTATACCTACTACTATTATTTTTACTGATAATCTATACTTATAATAAAACTGTAGAGAGGTCAATTCTGTACATTGAATATATTTACAAAATAACTATTGGGGGATGATTGGTGATCGATACTAATGCAAAAAATGCAATCAGTATTATATATACTATATAATATAATATTGTTCATTGTTACCGTAGTTCGAACGAATTACGGTAGGTGGCTCCACCGGCGCCCTAAGCCGTAGAATATATCGGAAAATTTCGAGCATCTAGGATGGGTCCAGGTAGCTCAGTTGGTCAGAGCATTCCCCCTGTAAGGGACTGGTCACGGGTTCAAGTCCCGTCCTGGATAATCTTTTTTTCCGATCAGAAAATCACTATAAAGTTATCAATGTTCCTACAATGTAAGTAGGTATCTACAGTACCTACCTATCTAGGTACCTCGTTAGGTAGGGTATCATTCATGCATACTGTATGATTATTATCGGACCTACTTATGATAATTATGTGTATGATGATATTATACAGATGAAATGAAATAATTGTAGTATTTCGTTATGCTCATTTACTCAATGAAGTTACAATTAATGTAGGTAGGCGTAGTACCTAAATATAAAAAAAATTCAGTGAAGTATTTTCCACGGTGGTGAATATAGTCACTTACTTCGCAGAAGCTTCATCAGAAGTGGATGATCCACTAGCTGAATCTGATTCTTCAGCATTCAGTTCGACTGGATTTACGTCCGGGGGCCCACGCGCCAGTTCTGTAAGTTATTTACAATACCTAACTGAAAATAACATTATCTCTATGACTAGCTTATACCGGCGGCATCGCTCGCGTGGACGTCAGTTTTCGCGTTTCTATCCATATCTCCGGTTCTACTCAACAGCTGCTTGTGATAAAACATTTTGTAAGATTTTAAGTCTGACCAAGACCTTTCAAACAAAAAAGAAATATTTTTGTTTCATTATAGTTCATAATAATCTTTTTATTTTTTGATTCAGGATAGGTTTACGTTTAACCACTATCTCAGCTGATGGTAAGTGACGATGTGGTCTACGATGAATTACGCTTGCCTAGAAGGATCCTATTCACTCGTGACTTGAATATTCCCAGGTTATTCCGAAACCACAGACTCGGGCAGGGAATTCCACTCATTAGCCGTACCCATGATGAATGTATCCGCAAAGCGTTTCGTGCGTATGAGTGGAAAATCGACCTTAGTGGTCGTGCACGGTCGTGCGCAGGACAAGTTCCCGCAACAGGCCGTACACTGTTTACACGAACCGTTTCGACCCACTTTTGAACCCCCTGTAGCTCAGTGCCTATTGCAAGTACAGAGATAAAATTGTATCAACGTTTTCATATTATACTAGTACTGAAGCAGTATGCCAAATTTCATAGATATATAGCTTCAGTAGATCCTGAAATATGAACCTGTGAATATAGCTAATTTTGGCACTGACTGACTGACCGGTAATCAAAACCTCTAGGCCACTTCCAATTGTCCTAGCGTTATGAAATTTGGCACACAGGTCGTGCGTTATAAATGTAAATTAACAAAAAATTAAGAAATTTAAGAAATTGGTCAAGGTTGAGTTGGCTTAATCGAATCCTTGCGAAGCCGCGGGCGGAAGCTAGTATTATCTAAATTTCTTCTAAATTTGAACTTGTTAGGTTTTCGTGCTGTACGTAACACTTGATTACTTATAATTAAATTAACCTGCCAAGTTCAAAGTTAGAAGAAATTTAGATGTTTATGATCGATTTTGAAGTGCATCTAAACTTGGCATTGGATTGGATTTCAATTCTTTTTAGACGAACCTTTAGCCGATAGGAACTTAGCCCCCTTTTTAACATGTATGTTTTTGGTGGGATATCCTACTTCCTACTTAATATTATAAATGCGAAAGTTTGTAAAAATGTATGTCTGGATGTCTGGATGTATGGATGTATGTTTGTTACTCTGCCACACAAAAACGGCTTAATGGATCTGGCTAAAATTTGGTACATAGATAGATTATAGTTTGGAATAACATAAATAAGCTACATTTTATACAAGCTAATACCGCGGCTCCGCTCGCAAAGTCGATCGGTCGGGATTTCTAGATATATCTTTGTTACTCTTTCACGTAAAAACGGCTAAATAGATCTGACTAAAATTTGGTAACGAGATTGATTAAAGTGTGGAATAACATATAGCATATAGGCTACTTTTTATATAAGCTAATACCCGCGACTCCGCTCACGGAGTCGATCAGTCGACCCACGGAGTAGATCAGTCGGGATGTCTGGATGTATGTTTGTTACTCTTTCACGCAAAAACGGCTGAATAGATCGGGTTTAAATTTGGTATAGAGATAGATTATACTCTGAAATAACATAATATACCTATAGGCTATTACTTTTTATACAAGCTAATACCGCGGCTCCGCTCGCAAAGTAGATCGATCGGGATGTCCAAATATTATGTTTGTTGCTATTTCACGTAAAAACGGCTGAATGGATCTGGCTGAAATTTGGTACCGAGATATAGTGTAGTGTGAAATAACATATAGGCTACTTTTTATACAAGCTAATACCCGCGGCTTCGCCCATGGAGTCGATCAGTCGGGATATCTGGATGTATGTTTGTTACTCTTTCATGTAAAAACGGCTAAGTAGATCAGGTTGAAATTTGGTACAGAGATAGATTATAGTCTGGAATAACATATAGGCTACTTTTTATACAAGCTAATACCGCGGCTCCGCTCGCAAGGTCTCGATCGGTCGAGATGTCCAAATATTATGTTTGATGCTATTTCACGTAAAAACGGCTGAATGGATCTGGCTGAAATTTGGTACCGAGATAGAGTGTAGTGTGAAATAACATATAGGCTAATCCCGACTGATTGACCCGTGGCTTTGCCCACGGAGTCAATCAGTCGGGATATCTGGATGTATGTTGTGAATGTATGTCTGGATGTGTAATTTGGTACAGAGATAGATTATATCGATACCGGAAATTTCAATTGTCGTAAAGGACAAAACACGACTTTTCAGGAGAGCCAAAAAACGAAAAAAAAAAATTTATTTTCCTTATAACTTTTTTAAACAAAGTGCTATATTCATGATGTCAAAGGAGACCCTAACTATTTTTTTGTGTTCTATCCGTTGCAATTAAGAAAATAAACCTAACTTAATAATTGACGAAAATGAGTGTCCGTTACGACCCATAAAATTTGAACTGAAGTACTTTACAGCCACAAAAAATTGGTTGTGATAAAATTAAATATGTAGTAAAGAACTAATCTTGATCATCAATGGGTCGTACGAGTCAATTAAATCGGAGACTAAGGGGGTACAAGGAACAAAAGAGGCTAAAGATCTAGTTAAGAAATAAAAAACTAAGTGAAATAAAAGGGATTTTTAATACTTTGTATTTTTTAATCAAAAAATTCAGTCAAAACGTTACAAAAATTTAACATTTTTGTAACTTAGCGGTCTTATCAAATGCTTTTTCACGCTCCGCTTGTAAGGCCCGGGACTGTAGGAGTAACGAAATACGTGGGCTGGTAAAGAATTCCAGATCTTTATGGTGCGGCAAAAAAAAGAGGCACCGAAGCGCTTAGTTCTTGATGGAATTGTTTGCACGGTATGAGGGTGGTATCTCAGCCTTGCATGTGTTGTTTTGTATATAGGAAAGGAGAGGGTGAAACTAGTTGGGGGAGCTCATCGGAACACTCATCATCACCATGGTAGAGGTTGTAAAAAACTGCCAAAGAGGCCATGTCTCGCCGTAATTGTAATGGTTTGAGAGCGTTGGTAACTTCAGGACTCCCAATAATACGGCCTGCACGCTGTTGCAACCTGTCGAGAGCATCTAGGAGTTACTGTGCAGAGCCATCCCAGAGATGAGAACAATATTCCACACCGGAACGGATGTGTCTTGTATAGACACCGCTGCTCCGGCGTGAAAAACCACCTCACCTTGTTCAGGACTCCGAGTTCCCGAGAGGCCGTTTTGATGATGCTCTCGATGTAGTTTTTATTATTCAGTTTGCAGCGAACATCCATGCCGAGTATTTGTTGGTTATCCTGAAGTGGTGGTGGAGTGTCCCGAAGAGTAGGGAGGGGAAGGAAAGGAGATAGTTTTGCTGTAAACGCATAAGCTTGCGTCTTCTTGGCATTGAACTCGACCAGGTTCTCAGAGCCCCATTGCGAAATGTGATTCAGGACCCGATCAAGCTCAGTGACAAGAAGCTGTCTTTTTGCCCTACGTCAGCCTGCTTATCCGCAGGGTGATCGTGATATCGTCCGTGTATGGTGCTATCATCTGCATAGCAATGAATGCTGCCTACTGACAGCATGTCATTGATATGCAGAAGAAAAAGAGTAGGCGACCAAACGGACCCCTGCGGTACACCAACATTAATCTGCAAGAACGCCGATGTCTGCCCATCACAGAGCACTCAAATGCGGCGCTCCTGCAGCAAGTTCTCAATCCAACTGCATAATAGGGGAGGTAGACCAAAAGCAGGCAGCTTGGAAAGGAGCGACTTGTGCCAGACCCTATCGAAAGCTTTGGCAATGTCAAGACCGATAGCCAATGACTCGCTACCATGCTTGTCCATAGCCTCACCCCATAGATGAGTGACGTATGCTAGTAGATCACCCGTTGACCGTTTCGGCCTGAAGCCATATTGCCGATCATTAATTAGGGAGTGATCCTCTAGGTGACGCATGAGCTGCGCGTTAATGATATGCTCAAAAACCTTGCACAGCATTGAGGTGACGGCTATGGGTCGATAATTGCCCGTGTCTGACCAATCCCCTTTCTTGGGGATCGGCTGCACATTCGTTTCCTTCCAAGCTGGCGGCTTTGTACCCGAGGTGTATGAGATGCGGAACAGATGCGTAAGCATGGGAGACAACTCCGCTGCACATTTACGTAGAACCACCGCTGGAATTCCATCGGGACAACTGGCTTTCCGGACATTGAGTGATTGCAGCACTGCACGAACATGGCGTTGCCTGATAAGGATATCAGGCATTGCGTGGTCACAGTTGCATACAGCAATCATCGATCCCGGAATTAGCCACAAAGAAATTAGCCAGCAAGTCGGCTTTCTCTTACGGCTCATGAGCCAGTGATCCATCGGGGTTTCGCAACGGGCTGCGTAGGCTGGCAGAAGTTTGATTGCACGGCCTTGACCAGGTGCCAGTAGCCACGGCTGTCTGTGAGATACGCCACAAGCTCCTGCCCAAGCCGTGCAATGCGCTGGGCATCCGCTCTGATGTAAGCCCTCTTGCATACCTTTGTAGCTTTGTTGTACGCTGCTTTAAACTGGCCTACGTTAGGATCGCGTTGCGCGGATGCTCTGATCCAGGCGCGGTACGCTAGCTGCTTCTGGTGAACAGCCTCTGCGCACTCGCGCCCATTCCAGGGACGCGCCCTGCAGGTACCGGTGACATCAGTGTAGGGGACATAATATTCCATACCTAAACTGATCTCACCGGTGACCGCAGCAGTACTTTCAACGAAATCCAGCAGAATGGCGCTGCGAAATGGATCGTACGAGTCACGATCCTCCCGTACCCGTTACTTACACCCCTCGTACCCTAGGCTTCGTGCTTCCGCGCACCTCCGTGAGACCTTTACGCCGTAATTACAGAACATAAAGCAAAGCGTAGATTAGGTCGTAAGGGTATCGATTATCAAATAAAACATTTACGACCTTATAAATAATAAAAATATGACTTTACGCTTCCTGATGCAAATTACTTTTACGATACACCCCAATTATTAAGAAAAATCAAGCCAGAGCTCGTTGAAAATCTAGGTAGTAAAGAACTTTTTTTTGAAGATAGGACGACTTTAAGTATACCATTCGATAGAGCTCGCGACGCTGATTCCGAATATATATATAACTCATTTTCGTCAAAATGTCCTTTACGACAATTGAAATTTCCGGGGTCGATATGGTACGATGGAGTATGATGGAGTATGATGGAGTAATATATAGGCTACTTTTAATACAAGCTAATACCCGCGGCTCTGCCCGTAGGAGTCGATTGGTTGGTAATCGTTTTTTGGTCATATCCCCGGTTCTACTTAACCAAATGCAATCAAACATACGGCAGATTTTATGTAAAACCAAGACCTTTCTAATGAAAAGGCGGCATCAAAATTTGTTCAGCAGTTTTTGCGTCCATCACGAACAAACAGACAAGGATTGCAAAAAAATAGATATTTATGGTCAACATAACCAAGTCTTTTTTTCAAATATCGATTATTACAACTAAAAGTACTGTTATAAAGGGATATGATGTCCACACTGTCGCCTTAGGTGAACCCTGTAAAGATGGTGTAAGGTGAAACCAATAAATAAGGAAAAAAACACTTTTGGTCATATCTCCAAATTTTAGGTCTGACCAAGAAAACCGCACTAAAATCCGTTTAGTACTTTTTATCCGAAAGGTTTTGGCTAGACGAGTGGAGACCAGTGGAGTGGAGAGTGGAGCGGAGTGGGGAGTGGTGTGGAAAGTGGAGTGGGGAGTGGTGTGGAGAGTGGAGTAGAGAGTGGAGTGGAAAGTGGAGTGGAGAGTGGAGTGGAGTGGAGATTGAAGTGGAGAGTGGAATGTAGGGTGGAGTCGGGAGAGGGGATTGGACAGTAGAGTGGAGGTGGAGAGTGGAGTGGAGTGTGGAGTGGAGAGTGGAGTGAACAGTGGAGTGGAGTGTGGAGTGGAGAGTGGAGTGAACAGCGGAGTGGAAGTCGAGTGGAGAGTCGTTTCATTCAAATAGACTTGGTGGCAATACCGAATTCCACGCGGGCGAAGCCGCGGGCGGAAGCTAGTAATATATAACATAACCCAAGTTTTCAAATATCTCCAACATGCAGACAGCTAGGTACTTCAAATGTATAATAGTATAGGTACCTAAATGGATACACGTACCATCATTCACCCCTTCATGGAAAAGAGGTAGTGAACTATTTGGTACCTACCGATGGGTCAGCATCGATTGCACCGTATAGGTATGTGCCTTTGCCTACTTATCCAATTGTCCAATCACATCGTGAACATGATGTCATACAAGTCTTCCAAATGCCTACAGATCATTCAATTTGGTTTAGTTTCACATCAGTTTTTATGCTTTTTTTATAATATGTACCACTAAGGTGACAGGCAAGCACATACGGCTCACTTGATGGAAAGGGGTTACAGTGACCTATTGGACATGTGTAACAAAAGAGGCGTCACCCGCGTCACACTCGCACTGTCGACCCTGTAAGAACCTTCTAAAGCCCTTCTTGAAGAACCCCATATTGTAGACGCAAAGCTGTGATAATATAGATATCCACCAATTACCACGTTTACGACTGTGATTGAAACTCAATAGGAAGGAATCAATCAGGGGATATAATCAAGGTTTGGGCCAGCGTCACTTTGGTCTCCATTGGCAGAAAGTTCTTCAGGCGGTACAGTACCCGGAGTCTACCTGTCACTTTCTGGCTTAAATTCGTAACTTGCACTCGCCAATCAAGTGAGGAGTCGAGGTAGAGCCCCAGATCCTTCACCGATGTACTGAAGGGAATCGGTGTACCGTTGTACATCACTTTTGTTGTAGGTACGTTGTATATTGACGGCCTCTGTGGTGTAGCGGTAGTGCATGCGACTGCTACGCAGAGGGCGCGGGTTCAATTCCCGCTCAATGCATACATTTGTATGCATGAATATGTCTATTTGAGACATATTCATGCATACAAATATTTGCATGGTCTGGGTGTTTCTATGTATAATAAGTATGTATTTACAAAAAAAAAGTATATAAGTATGTTTATCAGCATTCTAGAACCTATAACACAAGCTAGTGAAACTAAGCTTACTTTGGGTCTAGGGAGCGATGTGTAGAATGTCGTAGAGTATTTATTATTTATTTATTTATTTATTTATAGATGGAACCACACTTCTATTCGCCATTATTCACGTGTACCCATACAACGAAGTGGAGAAGGCAAATTCGTGTATATTTGCTTTATTCGCACGAATAATCGCGTTAGTCGCTCGTATTGACGAATTGTGAAGGGTTTAGTCGTCTATGAGAATTTCGTCGAATACATTATAGGCGAATAGCGAATAGCGAAGTGTGGTTCCACCATTAAATATTCTTCATTTAAATACAATTAAATAATAATGTGCAGGACATTGTGCAGTAATAGGTATTACCTTGAACGCCATCAATCCCGTCGACTGCGCCCCTCACCACCAGCGCGTATCCCACGCAGCTATCAATTATCACATCATGTCTGTTCATAAAAATATATTTATATAGATATTTTTTTAATTTGTTTTTTTTAGAACATCCGTAAGGATGTAGCGGTTTGTACCTACCTAAATCACTAAGTGTTAGGAAAAAGACATACGTAGCAAATCTATCCAATCTATCTATTAATGAAAGAAATAACTATACCTACCTTCTTATTTCATTATGATCCTAACTTCGAAAGTTACAATTTGGACTAGTTGGTGGTGGCTGGTGAAATTAATCTTCCACCTTAGTCTTATAGAGCAACGTACCTTGTTGACGCGAAATCCACCTCATTCAGTAGAGGTGCTGATGCGAGAAGATCATCAGGTATTACTTCCTTCACCTCCAGGCATACGATGGCTGTAAATAATTAAGAACAACATTATCTCAGGCATGACTCACAAGGATAGCCTTGACCGAAGAAAAGATAGAGTGCCAAAGATATCACTTATATAATACCTATAACCATACTATCTTATTTTTGAAAAATACCATCAATTTGGTTCTAAAAGTTCATTAAAACTGTTAAATTAATAAAACAATCAAAAAAGTCAGAAACTCTTAATTCCGTGGTAAAAATTCTAAACTTAAAAAAACCCGACTGCCTAAAAACTAAAAAGAAAAAAACAAGCCCTTAGATTAGTGTCCGGTGGTCTAGAAACATAACAACTGTACAGTCGGGATCCATTGAAATTAGAATGACTGTTGAAAAATAGATCCCGACTGTACAGTTATGTTTCTAGACCACCGGACACTAATCTAAGGGCTTGTTTTTTTTCTTTTTAGTTTTTAGGCAGTCGGGTTTTTTTATTTTATTAATTTATTTTTTTTATTTTATATTTTTTAGTTATTTACATAGCTGCCCGGATAAAAATAAAGTGTAAATTATTATCTTTTATGGAGTTAATAATGTTCAAGTAGTGAAGGGACATCACTGAAATTCAACCTTAATTATTATATTTTTGCTCATAGCTCCGGTTCTACTCAACCGATTGCAATCAAACAAACGTAAGATTATAAGTCCTACCAAGGCCTTTTATACAAATAAAACCGCATCGAAATCCGTTCAGCAGTTTTTGCATCCATCGCGATCAAATATTTGTGGCGCCAAAAATCCGCCATTTTGATTTTCTAGAAATTTCAATGTACCTGGTGTCAGTCACACAATCACGAAGAATCAAATAACACCTTGCTTGTCAAAATCCGTCAAGCCGTTCAGGCTGTAGAGTGCGTAAAACAAATTTTCAAGATTTTCATTTTGGCGCCATAAGTCCGCCATTTTGATTTTCTAGGAATTTTAATATACCTGGTATCACTCACACAATTACGACGAATCAAATGATACCTCGCATGTCAAAATCCGTCAAGCCGTTTAGGCTGTAGGCCGTGACAAAGAAATGGACATACATACATACATACATACATACCTACATACATACATACATAGTCTCGAAAAACATTACCCTCCTTTCTTCGGCAGTCGGGTAAAAAACAGTGATTTTCAGGAACGTTAGCTACCTTCACCGTGTTCAGGCCTTACATCACCCACACGCATGTCTGCCATCACTGGCAGGTTGACCTGACGCAAGCGTCCCACGCGTCCCACGCCCAGGTTCGGAACATGCATTATCCTGCGGCGTTTTGCACCGGCACCTGCACCAGCGCCGGCCCCGGTGCCGCCCACAGCGCCTTCCTCGTCGCCGGCGTTGATTTCGTCTTGAGCCGATACCTCCGGCAACGGCTGTTAAATTAATTTGTGATTATTATACTCTTTAAGTACTTACCCACAAATAAATAATAATTGGAGTGAGTAGGTTTGTAATTTATTAAAATAATCGCTATAAAGGTAAGTACTAGGTGCTTTCAAATGTACCTATACATAATAGGTAGGTACATGGTAGGTACATAATACTAATATACCAAAACCACATTTTTTTATAATTTCTGTTAGTCTGTCTTTTATCTGTTTGTTCTGCTGTTTATTCTCTGAAACGGCTGGACCAAGTGTAATGGGAGTTAACGTGACGTAGTTTGACATTGAAAGTTGCAAACGTCAACTGATCAACCAATCACGCGGTGGGCACGTGCCCCTCTATCCATGAATGGTTTGGTTCTCTCGATGTCGGAGATGGCCCTGGGTCAGCAAGGGTGCGAGAAAATGCCTAGCTACTAGTATAATGTGACGTGTGAGGCGTGAGCATTATTATGTTATGTCACTATTTATGTAGGTACCTACCTGCGATTTACATTGCGCCAACCTTTGTTGGATACAAGCGCAGGTCCCGGAAGATTGGACAAAGGCAGTAATTGTTCCAATCTATACGGGAAGGCTTGCAACAGGAATGCCGTAATCATCGCGGTACAGTCTTCTAAGCCTGGTTGGGAAACTGTACCAACCTATGCCAAAGTTCTGATTGATAGAGTAGTATAAGCAAGACTGAGGATAAGATTTGGGATGTCCAAGCAGGTTTTAGAAAGGGAATGGGATGAGAAAGGGAAATGCAAAAATAAAAATGTATACTAATATACTTAGTCTGGCCATAAATACTGTTACAATTAAAAATTAATAAAATATTACATTTGAATTAGCAGTCTGTTATTTTTATATAATTGTTCATTGTGTTTTCTAATTTTGGCGCCAATACATTGTACAATATTTTGCGATATTAAAATGTAGTCGGGTGATAAAGAGAACTGAATCGCTGTGATTGCATTACACGAAGTAGGTGGTTAGGTTAGGCCAAGTCAAATCTAGCCTACTTTAAGATCTCACATTTTAAAATAACAGCAATTGTTATAGGTTCCAATAAAGCAAAGAAATAGAGTTTAATACTTGTTCATAATGTTATTTTGTTCCTATAAAATACAATATTTCGATTTTGCAAAGAACTTGGCACTCATTTAGATCTCCATTATTTTTGCGGCAGAGCCCATAGCCAAGCATACTTTTTGTTTCGAACTTGGCTGTCCTTTTTTACATTTATGTTTTTGGTGGGATACATACAACAAGACAAGATTATTTTATTTATTTAATAAGAAAAAGTTACTCACCTCATCGCTACTCTCTTCGTCGCCACTTAAACCTTGCATGGACAACTCTTCGCTCTGCATTCTGCTTCTTCTGTTTCTTCAGTAGTAGTTCGAGGACGTTCAGCAGTGAATGCGACTAGGCAGAATCTTCAGTCGTGTTCAGTCCCAAACTGTAAAAAAATTCGTAGGTACATTAATTATTATCACCTGGAAGCCATTTACCCCATGCTATTGTAAAGTAACGGATCAATACATTGATAAAAATTGATTTTCATTATTGTTGGCCATTGACGATAGGGAGCACCCACAGAAATAATTTCTGTAGTCTGTAGGAGCACCTGAGAGGAGCACCTAATAATAATCAAACTGCGTTCATTCATCATTAGTCGATAACTAGTCACAGCTTCGCCCGGAAATAAATCCGGGGTCCAGAAGATGTAAATATTATAAACACTTTGACGACTTCCTATGCCGCCAACTATAATAAAAATAGAAGGTAGGGTAGTTCTGCCAGTTTGCCGGCCACTGCCAGTTCTCGGCCATCTAGGATATTTTGTAAAGGAATAAGAAAAATACACGTCACCAATTTGAAAAGTCTATGTTATACTATTAAGACGGTAGTTACGCGTGACCTTGCCAAATTTTAGGTTAATACAATCTTGTTAGTCGCATCAGTGTGCCCTTGAAGTTTAAAGAGTGTAAACGTGTGCGGGAATCAACGAAAAAAATAGTGCGCAGCATTTTGTTCAAAGTTAAGTTAAACGGTCAGTTATATGTATTTCTGTGACTATTTGATTTTATTGTGTTAAAAGTTTGTTAAAGTTTTAGTAGGATACATTTTTTTAAGAATAAATAAAATTTACTTATAAAATTTACGTGGCCGGCTAACTCAATGCGTATTATACAAGATTTTTAATTCTCGGCCAGGTGGCCGACAATCTGCAGTTCCTTCAAGGTTTTCATTAATTCATAATCTTCAACAACTGTATTTTTTTCTTGTTTGTCAGTTCCAATGTAGAGAGTATAAACAAAATCGAGATCCAATTTCAGTTTCCGGCCACAAGGACTCATACAAAAAAACGGAGAAAAAAGTATTTTAATTTGGTAAATTTTAGCGGCCGAAAAGAGGCATTCACGTATCCTTTTCTCGGCCTAAGTATATCTATAGGAAAACACACACAACAATTATTTATTATTTTCTTGAATACTTTTTAAAAATCATCCTTATCAACAGCTTCATCTCTTATTCAATCATTAACCTTCTTATTCATTCGATTTTTAACACATACTCATCTAAATGTTGTGACTAAATTGAGTAGCCGAATATCTAATGGAAGTTTATCCAAGATCAAGAAGACTGAGCTGAGACTGTTGTTATTTTATTCATTAAAAAAGTGATGTTAACTAGTTAATTAGTCAGTTTTGTAATTTAACTATGCGGCCGAGAACTAGCACCTAGTGCGGTCGATAACTCATATAGATGGCCGAAAACTAGCATATTTACTACTTTTCTATATTTTTATAACTAGCGACCCGCCCCGGCTTCGCACGGGTGCAATGCTGATAGTAAATTAAATACACTACAGAAAAACTATGAACGTTGTATATAAAAACATAGCGGCCTCCCCGCACTCCCCCGTCCGACCGGTACCGCCCGCCGCAAACGCAAATTTTAAATTTGTAATATCTCCGAAAATATTTGTTTAATTTACATGCTGTAAGGAACCATATTGATCTATATTAATTGCACACTGTATTTAAGGTACTTAATTCGATAAGGATTAATGCCGTATTGCTTAAAATAGCTTCGTAAATAAGCCATTTTTTCACGTAAAAAGTAAACAATAAAAATGGTTAATGTGGGTTATCCCTAAAAGATAAACATATACCATCGCGGACTTTTTTGTAGACCTTTTTATGGTGTACAATACTGTAGTACATTAATTTGATCTAACTCGTAGGGTTTAGGCAGCGTTTTTGCTAAATTGCTAAATAAGCCCAAAAAATAGGTTAATTTACGACATCACGTTAGAAACCTCTAAAATTAGCAATGTTGCCTTAGTATATGATGCATGTATTATACATATAAACCTTCCTCTTGAATCACTCTATCTATTGGAAAAAACCGCATCAAAATCCGTTGCGTAGTTTTAAAGATTTAAGCGCACATAGGGATATAGGGAAAGAAAAGGGGACTTTGTTTTATACTATGTAGTGAAGTGATTTAAAATAAATAAAAATATATGGCGATATAATTTCTAGACACTATATAAAAGTATAATTAAATTTCTGTTCCCACGGTATTAATTTTTTTTATTTCTTGTGTTTGGTTGCAAAGATATACGAATCAGAAGGTGAAATTCCGCTTAATTGGCCGAGAACTGGCAGAACTACCCTACATTATACTTATATGGTGATGAATATTAGTTTAAAACTTTGTATTTTAGCCACATAATAAGTATACCTATAAGTGATAATACTAACGTATTTTAGCTTTAAATTTTGTTTGTTATTATGTTTGACATAAATTTTCTGAATAAGCGTATTCTATTCTATTCTAAGCAACGAATATTTCAAATGCCACCTGGATAAGGCTATTACTGTGGCTCGCCCAGTAGCTCACCCGTTTCTGGCGGGCGACAATCTTAAATTTTAAATGCTACTGAAATTATCTCAATTATATTTTGCATTGTCATCAGAATTATTGAAGGTGTGGGTAGGTATAGGGGGGGCGAGTGGGAGGCGAGCAGCCAGTGGCGTAACAATAGGGTGGCAGGGGTGGCAAAATGCCACGGGCCCCCGACCCAAGGGGGCCCCGGCCCAAGAGGCCGCGAGCGCAAAAATATTTTTTAGCATTGTACCTGAGTATGTATTTTATTTGAAAAGTATATTTTTATAAGTTCTGGACCTAGATTGTGCTAAAGGCAAACCACTGTCATGCCACTGATACTATTCAATTGTAGACTTTACCGTTATACAGTTAAAGTCTAAAATCAAATGAAAAGAGTTCATTAAACTTTTCGATTCGCTCTATAAAATATCATTTAAGTAATTTTAAACTTTAACCTGATAACAATAAAGACCAAAATTAAATGGCATTTTTTGTAGTGTCAGTAGTATGACAGTAGCTTGTTTTAACAGAATCGAGGCCCTGTTTGAATCTAAAGTGAGACAACTTAAGACCATACATGTGGTTAAGCATTTCAACCAACCTTAACAAAAAGATGTTGATTCATTTTTAGAGATGTACATTTGTACCTACATAATATTACCAGTGACGAGTAATTTTACTTATGACCGTCAAAAACCGTCAATCAAAATAACTGTAAATAGCACATTTCTATTCATTTTAGAACGCATCCATAGGTTTCTACAAACATTTTGTCGCAGTACGTTGCCGTTGGTAGCGCAGGCGAGCTAGCACATACTATGTTAGGGGAATCCCGGGCATGGAGTGGAAGGACCGACTTGGGCAACTAAGCGCGGGGCACGCAGTTGTAGCGGCGGTAAGACCCGTCATGGAGGACTGGCTGGAGAGGCCTCACGGGGGCCTCTCGTACCGGCTGACGCAGGTGATCTCTGGTAAGGGGTGCTTCTGGGATCACTTGTGTCTGATTCGGAAGGAGGCGACGCTCGAGTGCCATCACTGCGATGCGGGCGTGGACTCAGGGCTGCACACGCTGGCCGAGTGTCCGGCGTGGGAGGTGCCGAGACAGGCCCTCCTGGCAGCCCTAGGGGTGGGAGTCCACACACTGCCGGTGCTGATCGCAGCGATGGTGCCGAGTGCGGACGCGTGGCCGGCCGCCACCTCCTGCGAGCAACTGATGCTCGAGGCGGCGGAAAAGGTTCGGGAGAGGCTGCACAGAGCTCTCCCGGACGGCAGCGGGCGCGGACGCTGAAGGCGTCAGAGGTCTAACGACCTCCGTCCTCCATGAGTGCTGGCCTGGGGGTGATGGGTGGAGCCGCCTGTCACCCTAGCAGAAGCAGGCCGAGGCGGCGGCGCGTGAAAGCGCCCCCCTATTCCGGGGGCTTGACGGGAACCACGTAGTTCCCAAACCCGAGGGGGCCATCTCGAATACGGAGATGGCCCGGGTCAAGCCGAGGTGCGAGGGAAATGCTTTTTGGGCCACCTTACACCCTGGCGTCAGAAGACCCTAGACGGCGAACAGTTTTAGTCGGTAAGAGTCCGACATAACCTGCCCCGCTGGCCGCGGGGTGGGTATCCTTGAGGATTTCCGCACAGAAAAAAAGGGGATCCCGGGCAACCGGATTTTATATTTTTTTATGAGGGCACGTGGTGCACCCGGGCAACGTAGGCGAGCAGCGCCTCCCACTCGCCACAGGAGACGGGAAAGGGTCAGCTAGGGTGCGAGGGATATGCCTATTTAATTAGGTAACCTTACATCCTGGTAATTAAGACTCGAGACGGCGTTCGATCCCGACATAACCATCTCCGTGGTATCCATTGCCGCACCATAAAAAAAGAAAAAAACTGAGCGAAGAGTTTTGGCAGGTAATCAAGTGAATGGCGCACTGCATAATTTTATGAGCAGTCAGAACAGAAAATGTCTAAAGAGGCACGACTTGCTGTACATAGAGGAGTTCTCGTTCCCACATCGATGTATGGGTATGTATTGTAGTGAATGTTGGGTGTGGCAGAAGAAGCATGAAAGTAGATTGAATGCTATAGAAATGAGAAGTCTAAGAAGGATAGCTGGAGTAAAGCTGATGGACCGAGTGAGGAACAGTGTGATAAGGGAACGTTGCGGTATAGTTGTTGATGTAGTGACCAAGATAGAGAAAGGGATACTTAGATGGTTTCGACATGTAGAGAGGATGGATGAAAGAAGATTGACAAAACAGAACCTATATGAGGTGAGGCTGAATTGGCAACCCGGTAAAGGCCGACCTAGGCGTACATAATATTTTAATCAGATCCAAGACGTTTTGGAGAAAGGCCTAGGTCAAGAGTAGGTACCCGCAACCGGCGTGCGTGTATGAAAAAAAAAATGAAAGTTGAAGAAGCGAAAGGGGTACCTATGCTAGGATCGTAGTAAATGGAAAGAATGTTGTCTCTGCCTACCCCAATGGGGAAAAGGCGTGATTTGTATTGTATGTATGTAAAAAAGGGCTCTAGGTACTGACTGCGTATTTTTTGTGTAATTATTTTGACATTGGTTTTGGTTACGCTGAAAATCTCGAAATTTATTAAAATTAAACTGAGTACAACGTGACGATTTTTATTGACAGGGCCCCATTAACAGAATTTGCCACGGGCCCCAGATGGTATAGTTACGCCACTGCGAGCAGCGACTCTCACTCGCCACGGGAGACGCTGCTGCCTGCGGCAAATCCAGCCGGGGTGGGAGTGACCCTCTAGAGGGCTGCTTCGAGACTCTCCACGTGTCCCTCTGACTAGCAGAGGGCATATTGGAGAGCAGGTGGGGGTGAGCTGATTCTCTGCGCGCTGACGGTTGGGTGACAGGACGGCCGCCTGTCACCTTATATCCCACCGTCGGCGAAGTGGCGCGATGCTCGCCCCACCCCCCTTTTGGGGGTCGGGCGGTTTTAGTCGGTTCGATCCCAACATAACCACCCCCGATGGCCGACGGGGTGGTTAGGTATGTGGGATGGCCGATTGTTTATATCCATGGGATTTCCGTCCGATTAAAAAAAGTGTAGGTATAGGTAGGTACCTATGTATGTAGGCATGTTTTAGGTAGATACCTAGGTACCTACTGTACTCTAAACTAAATTTACTAACTAAATAACAAACTAAACTTCTAACTAAATTAATGAATTCGATATACTTAGATAAATAATGTTCAATAGATTGGATCTGTCCTATAATCATGATACGATTCACATAATCAATGGGCTTTTCTCCAATTAAAAAATCAATAATATTGCCACGAATATTATATAGGTAGGTACTCCGCGCATGATTGCAAAGTGGCTGCATTAAATTAATAATTATTTTTGTACAAGCTATTATGTAATGTACATAATTATTATAGGTATAAGTAGGTATTCTATCTATGAAAGAAAATGTTTGCAAAAAAAATCTCACGGGAAATGGAAAATTACTCTTATTACCTAGGTACTTAATGCAAAGGGAATACAATACCACGTAAGAAATATTTGCGGTTGCCATGGTAACCGTTGTTTTTGTCTGACAAAGAATAATACAGCATGATATTATTTTGTGTTATGCTGGTGTTATGTTTAAAGATTACATATTACTATTTTTGGTGGCTGGCGGTTCAATCGGGTTATAATAAAGTACCTACCTACCTTTATCTGTAATAACAAAAAGCAATACTCCGCCAGCATCGATTAAAAGGACCATCATTATTATGGCTGGATTTCATTATTGAAAATTCGTTTAATTAGACTACGTTGTTTTAATTGATTCATCCGACCAAAATTAAAGTAAGTACCTATCACTGTTTAGTTTAGTGTAATTAATCACTTTGGCTGTTTTTGTTGAAAACTGTACTAAGTTACACACTAGAATGGTTTATAAATAAAGCAAAATATATATTTATTCTACTTACAAATTATTCCTTGAATCTCCCAAAATCAGCAGAATGGTCGACCGCTTCGGGAAGATGGACTCAATGAGGTATGTAGTGTTTTATTTAGGTACTAAAGTATTGATCGGCGTCAAATCAAAGTGAAGCATTACCTACCAATTGCCATCGTAAATTTTATTGAGTTGGAGAATACTAGATTCGCTATGAACCCCCCCTGTAGGTAGGTAGGTATTGAATTTAATAATAAATAGGTACCTACCCTTTAACAAGTGATTTTATTTCGAGTTCTTGAGGTTCAGGTTCAGATTCATTCACAATAGACAATGAGAGTAAAGGGTCTATAAATTAAATGAATTCTCAGTTGAAAAAAGAAAAAGAAGTGAATTGTTAAATATTTACATGTACTTAGTGTAGGTAGGTACGTACCTACACTATATAAAAATATCAATGTCAGTCATAGTTATCAAGATATTATTATATTTTAAAAGAACAAGATCTTTAATAAGTATGATCGATGATGTCAAAATTTAAAATGCTTTTGTTTTCCTTTTTCCCGGAAAGTTGGGATTCTCCACAATCGCAACACTGGTTAAAAATTTAATGTAGGTACCCTACCCACGCTTACAAAAACAACATTATCCATAGGTACCTACATAACATAAATAATTACTCGTAAACAGGCGCTTGTTCATGATCATTTTATTTTCAAGTGTTGCCGTTTAAACAAACTCCTTATTTTCAAATGGTTCCCTATTTAGTGTTGTCATTGCTGTTGCCAGATTGGGGGGATTCCCTCCAAATTAGGGGGGTTTTTATAGTTACGGAGGGATTTTTGGGGGGGGCAATATTTTCGGGGGATACTCGAGGGGGAAATAATGGGTTTGGAGGGAATTGGGTGATTTTAACCACCAAGCCAGTGATTTGGAATCCGTGATATTTAAAAATATAATCGTAATAGTGAATCTTATTTTTATTTCATTCTTTGAAATTAAACCTTAAACACTTTAACAAATATAGAATTCAAATTTTGCGATGACCGATGTGAGTTGAGTGCCTGCTAATGTGAGAGTGAGCCGTAGACAAAGATGAGATTGAGAATTTATTTTTTGAATTTTGAATGATTTTTTTCTCTATGCTCTGTCCGTCGCTCGTTCCGGGTCGTCTATCTTTAAAATTTTATTCTGTGAAGTGAAGTCTGGCCGCGCGTGGGGAAAGATACATTCTTTACATTGTTTAATTAGTTTGGATTCGGTCTGCTTAGTCATATAAAGGTGTTTCTGGTGTTTTTTAAATGGCTTCATCAAAACAAAAATATGTAAGAAGATATCGTAAGGTGTGGGAAAGAGTTTCACAAGTAGCCATAATCAAGGACAAGTTAAGAAATCGTTTAACCATTGAAACTGCCGAATCCATCTTGCGAATAAGATTATATACTCTGCAAGATGGATGTACCTATCAATTTTACACCGGGGCCAAAGATGCTTGCCAAATTTAAATCGGAACAAATGTACGGGGTACATGAATCTGGAGTGATGTTGACCCAGTGCTAGAAGCAATCGCCGAAATTGTATAACTTCCCTTTTTTTCTATAATATGTTCCTGATCACGTAACACGTAAGTACCTAATCCTAATTATTATAATAAATAATTATGAAAGTTTGTAAAGATGTTTGAATGATTGTTAAATGTTGTTGAAAATTTGTTGATATATAGACCATTGTCTAGAAACATAGGACATGCTTATTATGTTTTTTAAGGAAATCCTAAGTTTTGGGGGTTTTCGGAATATTTTTGGGGAGAATTCTAAACAGCCATCTGGCAATACTGGTCATTGTTGTTATTGTCAAAAAATGTCAAAGTCAAAGCGGAGCGGAGGCGGACTTATAAAGCGCATTACGTCGACGATCACGGATCACCCATTCACCCCAAGCCCAAAAACTGAAAAGAAACTTAACAATGAAAAATCACTTGTATTATAAAAAGCGGTCTGTACAAATGCAATTTAGTAATGAAATACTACTTAGTTTTAATACCATAACAGAGATCGTTAGAACATAAACACACAACTGAGCAAGTGATCGTGTATTTATGGGGCTTCGCCGGACTAGGTACGAGGGCCGCGTCACGCGATAACGGTGAGTAGGTACTTACCACTTATCCAGTCTATAATAACCATCCGCGTCCTACTCCACCGAGCCTTTCCATAACTCAATTGTAATTTACAACTATGAAACGGCCGAACTTCGGTGTTATTACTATCTGATTTATACAGCGCACTGGTTATTATGAAGATCTGTAGGTATTTAGCTAGAACAAGCTGTCAGACTATTTAGGGCTCCTAACTAGTTGTATTGACTGCCAACTTCAAACCAACATTTAGTCCTATTGTCCTATAACCTGTGTAGGTACCTATCTACAATTTACCAAAGTAGGTGTTCATATAAAAATATTGGTTAAAAAGAGATACATAAATCTCACTAAAAAAAAAGTGATCCCACTTTTTTTTTATGGCTTTGCTCCGCTTTTTGCCACAAACAGGTACTTATTATAATTTGCATATAAATGTATTATGCAGCGTTTTCGTCATTTAGTCACAGTCAAGGTCTTCATAGTCAATATTCAAGTCAGTCTTCCTTCATAGCCTTGCCCCAGTAAAATAGTGGAAACTTTACTAGAGGCTTCTATGGAGTTTTGGAATCAATGTTGAAAAGCACAATAAAATTCATGGTGATATACCATTTTTCCAAACTTGTGCACATTGTCGAAGATGTTATGTTTAAAGCTAGGTGATTGGATAGATGATAGATAATTGGAGATAGATAAAAAGTGCAAAAGACAAAGTTGTAGAGACTTTAATTAGCTTTTATTATGTCGTACAACACAATATCGTACAAAGCACTGTCTTCGAGAAGTAAGCAAAAAACGAAAAAACGGGACCTTCTTTGTGCTCCCCCCCCTCCGGCTCACCTCGGAGGGGTCAGGACTTTTAGCATGTTTATCTCCTTACTAGTCCAAACAAAGTTCCTAAGTCAAAATTTCTGCTTTTGACTTTTCCATCTAGAAGTTATTTGTTTACTAGACTATATTAGTTACGCATACATTTACTAACTATACTTTTTTGATTATTTTATAGCGGGAACATTACTTGTTGGATGTTCTTTGCGACTACAATGACGCGGATGAAGCGTTCTCGCTAGTAGATATGCTACAGCTCTCTCAAGAGAATGTTGATGTAAGTTGAAGAAAATGGCGATAAGATCGTTGGGATGGCTGTGACGATTACCAGGAAGTTTATAGACAGAAGGAAACAATTAGAACGAGGTATGGCCTAGATTGCCAGACATGTCACCTTCTGAAATCTGTCAATTGTGGGACCAACCTCTTCCAAATCTTACAGTTCAGGAAACAGATTATTTTGGATCCTGCCAATTTAGTGGCAACCGCGAAAGCCCCAATATTCTGTAAATTTTTGAGAGCCTAAAAAGCTAAGTGCGCAAAGAAATTACGACAGTGTTAAAAGCATGAGGAGAAAAAGGATACACCTTTTCGACAACTATGACGATTTTAAACAATATTCATTCAAGAAAATTATTGAATTGCACAGACCTTGACTGCAATGTCAATGTGATGGGTTGAAAAAGAATGGTCGGCAGATCAAATGATGGGCAGATGATATCATAGAAACTGTGGTTAACAACTGGTGGATACTTGGCTAGGACAGACAGAAATGGAAAACAATAGGCTTTTACCTAATAAGGGATCTATTTCTATAATGAATAATAATTCAGCTAAAGTGCTTATACTAACACTAAAATAAGAGAAAATACTAACAAAAAATGTGACATTAAGAAATAGAATAACTTGCTCAAACCAAAAACAAGTGAGTTTATGTATTTGTGAGAACACTTTATCTGCCGACTGAATTTTTTTTTTTCAAAATGTGAGAATGCAGTAATATTATTTTTAAAGTTAAAGTGCCTATTTAGGAGCCTTCTACCTACCCTTACTGTTATCTCTCTTGTTGTTTCTAAATAAAATACATAAATAAAAAAAGTTCATTTAGTGAATCCTTATAATTATTTATTGACCCATTATTCATTTACCATTGTTTTTCAGTTGGCAATAATAATTACTGCCAAAAAAAGAATTATTTTAGGTGCAGCTGCTCCGTGGGTGCAGCATAGAGCAACTGACATCGGGCTAATTGATTGATTTATTCATTGAAACAGGGTGGCTGTGCGTTAAATTTATCTGTACCTACCTATTGATTTCCCACAGTACATTACTATTGTTTTTCAGTTGGCAGTAATAAATGTATTATGGTTGCAACAATAGAGCAACTGACATCAGGCTAATTGATTGATTAATTGAAACTGAGTGGCTGTGCGTTATCTATTTTTTTACGAATCTTGACTTCATAAATTATACCATTTATACAAATTTTATCAACTATTACCTAATACAAATTGCTAGTTAAATAACAGTCCAGGACTAGAGTGTATATTTGTTTTGTTTATAGGTATTATTTATTTATTATTATAATGATGTAATTGACTAATTAAATAATTCATTAAAACAAGGTGGCTGTGCGTTTCCATTGCTTATGTTTCCAAAACAATTTTTTTTACTTTGTGTTTAAAAACTATCAGAATGAATGAATGAATCAATCATTTTGCAAATAATGCAAATGCAAATAACCTGACACAGACATTCTAAGCTCTGAGGGATGATGTCGGTTTATGGACCAAAGTGAAACAAATACAGGGTGTTATTGAAATGAAAGTCAAGATAATATTTTTAGCTATTTCTTTTTATAAATCAAATCTTTGGTCCCACCAATGCACTATGGTTTAATCCCGTAAAAAGTTGCCCATAAGTCCAATTTTAAAAAAATATCAAACCTCTTAATGATTTACACCAATCGACAGCCAGATAAATTCTTTATATGAAACTACCTTCAAATGTACGTATAATCACTTTATTTATTAGTAGTCACTCGGTAAAGTTCAATATTGTACGCGATTAATATTGTTACTTGTTGACGTATAAAGTTAACATAATGTTTGTGTTTCGCTCTTCGTTTATTTTTGTTTGAAACCGATTTGTTTGAATAATGGTTAGTAATAATGAAGGTAAGAAGTGTTGTATTAATATGTTTTAGCATTAATCGTCTTACATTTGGTCTAGATATATCAACATATTACTTGCCCGTTTTGAAGACTAAAAATAATCGTGTTTTCAACATTCTCGAAGGTTTATGTTTATGAGTAGGGCAAAGTGCGGCTATAAATTTAATATCATCGTATAGGTTTAGCTATCAACTATATAATGTTAAAATAATATTTTGCTAATTTTTGCTAATCTGTATAATATGACCCATTTTAGGGAGACAAATCACTTTTTTATAATCTTTTTATTAAGTGAGTATAATGTTTATTTTTCTACCTTCCAGGATGTAAAATTTATACTAGAAGATTATTTGACAATTATTTGATGATTAATTTTAAAATTGTTATAAGCCTAACAATTTTAAGTACAAGAGTTACCACAGAAACACCTTAATCTCATGTACGAAAATCTATATTTTTTTATGATTAATTTATGATTTTTTTAGCAATAAATATTCTAAATCACTAAATTAATAATATATTACTTTCTTTCAAATACACCTTTTCTACTAAGTAAAGCGAAGAAATATTTTTGGGCAACTTTTAACGAAATTAAACCATAGTGCAATGTTAACAATAACTACTGTAACAACCTGTAACAAGCCTGTAACCATGTTTCTTGCAAATAAACATTCTTATTTACCACTATCCTTTCAAACTACTGTCATGGGACGTACTGCGAATGGGACCAACCGCGAATGGATCGAAGTGCTACTATGACCAACTGCGAATGCGTGATAAAGTGCGCATAACCCTTAAAAATACTTGCATGGGAACTGCGAATGGGGTCAAACTTGGAATAGAACTAGCCGCGAATGGGACTAAGTGCAATGTGACCAACTGCGAACGTGCGACGACGTGCCCAATATCCCTTACATTCCTGTACCTATATTAAATTTGAAACTAGACAGTAGACAGCACTCATTAGGCATTTGCCCGAAACGGCAAAATTTACTTGCCGGAAAATCGCGGCGGAGCTGCGGGCTAAAAAGTAGCCGATATGTTACCCAGAAGTATGAATTATAATCGTACTAAGTTTAATCAAAATCCCGCCAGTACATAGTTTGTTTTTTGATCCATGCATACAGCGGGTCTAATAAAAAGCCCACTTCATGCTGATCCTATTAGGAAAATCGTAAAATCACATTTATCAATTCTCTTATTTCGATTTCGACAGTTTTGTATGGAAATTTTATTAAATGAATTGGTTATTATATAATATCATTGGTTATACGTCAGTTTGCAGAATCATAAGATGAATGCACTGACCTGAAATAATAAATCGCTAGACTGGCTATGCCATAGCAAATGACAGATATTTTTTGTGCCGATTTGAAGCGCCGCGTTTGACAGACGAGTGTACTGAGAACTAATTAGTTTGCAAATGGCCGTTGTAAATAGGGATGTCAAAATGTATATCGATAATTTTCTATCCAATGCCAAAATTCGTAGGTATACTTTTAAAAACAAAAGGCTTGGTATATGTACTATAAATAATTTTATGAACATATTAAAATGGTATTTATCATTATTAAACACTTCAAATTGAAGTAGGTAGTCGAAACAGTGACATTTGAAAAAGTTTCATCGATACCAAGACAGTTGTTGTCCATCATTATTATTAGTTCCAAGTACACTCACGGCTGCTGTCAGCGCCAAAATGGCGATTTTCAATTAGGCACACTTTATTGGGACTGATCGCCAGTCCAGAGTACTTATTCAGGTCAGTGGATGAATGTTACTCAAGAGCAACATCTGCAATTCTTTTCGCACATTTTATAACAAAATACGTACTGTAGTAAACATAAAGAAAATAAGAAACAATTTACTACGTTTTGTTATGTGTTTTATTCAATATCTAGCTGTGCCCCGCGGCTTCGCCCGCGGCATACGTCGTCCCCGTGGCAGGATAAAAAGTATCCTATGTCCGTCTCCTAATAAGTTAATATGGTCGTTAAGTTTTCTTAAATTTTCTAATGTCCCGCGCAACTTTCTTGACTTTTTCTTTCATAAGAACCTTCTCCTGACAATAACAACACAACAAAAAAAGAATTAACGAAATCGGTCCAGCCGTTCACGCCTGATGCCGTGACCAAGGGAAATAGGGATTCATTTTTTTTATATACTAGCTGTCTCGGCGAACTTCGTACCGCCATATTTTCCACCCGCGTGCAATTCCGTTCCCATTCCTGTTCCCGTTCCCATTACTATTCCCATTCCTATTCCTATTCTCATTCCCATTCCCATTCCCATTCCTACTACTACCTACTACTACTAAATACTAATCCCGTAACGTAAACATAAACTTCTCTCACATAATTGAAAAAGTTTGTATGAGAAAAAGAAAAGTTACTTTCTGAAATTTTCTGTACAACTGTTTTATTTTTTTTTTTCGTAAGAACCTTCTCCCGATAATAACAAACACAACAAAAAAAGAATTAGTGAAATCGGTAGAGCCGTTGGTGAGTTATGCGCTTACCAACACATTTTGCGATTCATTTTTATATTATAGATTCGAGTAATTGCCTAGAGCCGGATTTATGTTTGATTTACAACTAAGACGCAAAGCAAGAAGATGTGTAATAATGCAAAATATATGTATTTTGCGGCCGGCCTGGCCGCAGTACTCTCGTGCTTCACCGTTCGGCCCGCGCCCAACACGCTGCGCCACCCGCGCGTGAACCCGCAGTCCAGCATCGTCCATAGTGTACTTGGTGGATTGCCACTTTCATTCGAAGAGCGACAGTCAGCGAGTGCCAAAATGGATTAGAGTTTCTTGTAACCTTAGGGGTTTGATGAGGTCTCACTGGTGTACATGAGTACACCAGTGAGATAAAAACGAACTTGAAATATTTTACTAAACCTATAATAAAAGTAAACCGGGCTCCAAAGCTTAGTCTCCGAGGTGTACGTACGAGGTAACTTTGGACGCAGGAAATAGCTTGGCCGTTGATGATGGATTGATGGCATATCATATAAATGATGAGTAAGTAGGCATGATTATTTAATCGTTTGGTACCTACTAGTACCTACCACCTACCTACTTGTTATCTAAATTTATTTTTCCTATTTATTTTTTGTTGATTAAAATATTTAGATTGAAAAAATTTTTCCACCTATTTTGATGTTTTAATTTATGTTGATGCTTACATAATTAGATACATGATAAATTATTGTAACAAAAAATAAAAGAAATGAAAGTTTTCTATTAAAAATTACTGACTGTTTAGAATTTTTTACTTGTTAATTGTTAGATACTTTGTCAATTTTAATAGTGAGGAGCTGAATTTTTTTTTTACGTGACAATAAAAGTCTGTTGAAAAGCTGTTTCGGTGGGCTGCAGGCTGCAGACTACTGCAGACATTTTCTTCTTCTTCTTTTTCTTCATGTGCCTCTTCATTACTGTAGGAGCGGCCTACCTCCAGTAATGAAGAGGCACATGAAGAAAAAGAAGAAAACCCAACGAACTTTCCGTTACCCTTCATAATATAAAAGCAGCCTTCTACAAAAAGAAAATTAATTGCCTTTAGGAAGATTGTCTCTGGAACATCAGTGACGATATAATAGCTTGTCTATACACTCGTGAAAAGAATGTTTGAGGAACTATCATTAAACATGTGAGTGGCAACACCAAACATAAGTATAGCTTGTCTATAAAGTCGTGAAATTAAATGAGGGCGCTGCTGAACTTCATGTAGCAACCCTATATAGTGCGACTAAAATGATCTTGATACTAGAAGTTCGTTCCTAGTAAAATGAGTTAATAAAAAAAAACACATTATGCAGTCATAATATTGTTTCTGTTTTATTTATTAAACCAGGTGCAGTATAAAGTTTTGAACTAGATCTAGAATAAAGTTATTGAACCAGATCCAGAATAAAGTTAGTTGAAACTCAAACTTAATCATTTAATAAATTCAATCAGTTACAAAGAATAATCACTCCGGATTTTAAATATTAAATATTGAAATGCGTTTCATCGCCACTTTCAGCAGTACAGTCACCACTGTCACCACAAATATTAAAGTTATCCATTTCTTTCTTCGGCCGACCTTTCATGTGTTTCCCAGGAGTTTCAAACTTTCCATCATTCTTAAAACCTTCGTTAACTATCCGCCAATATACTCTGATTTTCCTGTAAAGAGTAAAAATAATAATTTAATAATTAATTACTGAATGGCAACAAGTTATTAACTTGAAGCAATTAATTCAAATAAAAAATTGGTACAGATTGAACGAGTTGTACCATCATATCAAAAATTTTGATCGCACTATAAAAATAACCTACTGACAGTTTTTAAACTAACCTAAAAATTTGCAATGTAAACAATGCCTTTTTTGCCTTCAAATCGTAAATTCAGTAAATTTGTAAGTTCAGACAGATTCAAAACAAATAACAACATGATTACATACCCATCAAAGATGCTGTTCGCTCATTAACGTCCTCCAAATCCCATAAAATTGTCCAGCTTAGTAATCCGTGATTTATTGCTGGAAAACTTTGAAAATCACTTCCCACGCACCACTCTGATTTCGTTTACTCATTTCTCAACCTTTTATGCGTAGTTTGGTCTCAATGTATTGCAGTTTAATGAAAACAATTAAAAATAAGAGAAGAAAACTCTAATTCGACGATACTATTGACAACTTTACGATTTGAAGGCAAAAAAGGCATTGTTTACATTGCATATTTTTAGGTTAGAAAAACTTTGAACAATAGGTCATTTTTATAGTGCGATTAAAATTTTTGATATGATGGTACAACTCGTTCAATCTGTACCAATTTTTTATTTGAATTAATTCCTTCAAGTCAATAACTTGTTGCCATTCAGTAATTAATTATTAAATTATTAGTTTTACTCTTTACAGGAAAATCAGAGTATATTGAATGAAATTTTAAGCAATTGCATGCTAACTATTTCCAAATGATTTTCTGATCGGAAAAATCAGAAAATCAATCAGAGTATAGTTGGCGGATAGTTAACGAAGATTTTTAGAATGATGGAAAGTTTGAAACTCCTGGGAAACACATGAAAGGTCGGCCGAAGAAAGAAATGGATAACTTTAATATTTGTGGTGACAGTGGTGACTGTACTGCTGGAAGTGGCGATGAAACGCATGTCAATATTTAATATTTAAAATCCGGAGTGATTATTCTTTGTAACTGATTGAATTTAATAAATGATTAAGTTTGAGTTTCAACTAACTTTATTCTGGATCTGGTTCAATAACTTTATTCTTGATCTGGGTCAAAACTTTATACAGGTAAATTAGCTTGGAGAAATTTTTGCGTTTGTAGTAGTGTATGGTCAGCAAATAAAAAAAAAAACATTTTATTTTTATACTCCGATTTTTAATTCTAGGCAAGAAAATGACATTTGCATTGTTGCAGGTTTTTTGTATCAAATAAATAGTGATGTGGTTGAATTGAGTTTACCAATTATAAGTTAGTCGTGAGTCGAGATTATAATTCTTTTATTTATTTTACTCACAAATTTTTATATAAATAAAAATATGTAATTTACGGTAATTAAACAGAAAACATACACAGTAAGTAATTAAATCTATATATTATACTAGCTGTTGCCCGCGGCTCCGCCCGCGTGGATGTCGAAATCCGTTTCAAAAACTATCCTATCGCTCAAGTTGGATCGAACTGCACATGGTGTGCGAATTTTATTATAATCGGTTAAGTGGTTTAGGAGTCCATTGAGGACAAACATTGTGACACGAGATTTATATATATTAAGATACTAGCTGTTGCCCGCGGCTCCGCCCGCGTGGATTTCGAATTGGGTTACATTATTGAAGTTTTAGTAAGGATCTCTAAATTTTTTGGAGATAAATTATAGCCTATGTTACTTACAGATAATGTAGCTTTCTATTGGTGAAAGAATTATTGAAATCGGTCCAGTAGTTTCGGAGCCTATTCGTTACAAACAAACAAAAAAACAAAAAAACAAATCTTTCCTCTTTATAATATTAGTATAGAAAATCAATTGCTGTTCGTTAGTCTCGCTAAAACTTGAGAACGGCTGGACCGATTTGGCTGAAAATTGATGCGGAGGTAGCTTAGAACTAGAAGAAGGACATAGGATACTTTTTATCCTGCCACGGGGACAAAGTATGCCACGGGCGAAGCCGCGGGATACAGCTAGTATTCTATAAAAAATATTTCCGTCGTGTGATGTACTAGGCGAGCATAAACTGCAAAGAGGTTCATTCACTGATAAAAATAAAGAATGACTAAAGTATCTAGTCTATTGATTGCCGAACATCACTATTGTAGCGGGTCACCCTTTTTTGTATCAGTGACAGTTGCAGTTGTCATTTTCTTGCCTAGAATTAAAAATCGGAGTATAGTTTTTATTTTTTTAAAGGTAATATTATACGTTTGTGGCTGGAGCACACCAAATGCGTACACGTCTACGCATACGCACTACGTACTAATACGGATGTGAAAATGTGTATCCACTGAAATTGAAATTCCTGTTGATTTAGCAACTAATTGAGTGGGGGTCATAATACTGCTCGGGTTGTTATTACACTCATTTTCGAAATATTTGTACAAACAGAACAAAACTTCTTTAGTTTGAGAAGTCAAAGGCTTGCCTCATAGCTTGCCTCGACCATGTTTTAACACTGGAGCCATTTTGAATTAACTATATAAAGTTACAACACTTACACATAAATTTAACACTTCAACAAATATTATAACAATAATAACAAACAATAACAACAATCAACAAATACTAAATTTAACAATTAAACTATAAAATTTTTATAAAAAAATTTTATACCTAATAATTATAATTTTTGAATGAAATGTGTGCTTTGTGTTCTAACAGTACCAAGCGACTGCACGTGGCACCTGCGGGCAGCGTAAACTGGTTTATTGTGGTTTTGTGCGTGTTTCCACTTTCCACTATCAAGTGACGATTTATTTATTTGTTTTGTTTCGTAATTATTATGGCCAAAACTTTTTACCTATAGCTAAACTACTATCATCTAAAGAACGACACGATATTTTATTGTTTCACGGTAGTCGCCTTGTCGTTTGCTCAAGGACGTGAAATTGAATGATTTTTTTTTTATAAAGTCTAAACCTTTTTCTTTAAAATAAAAACTTGTTTTTATTGAAAACAAAAATCAGAGTGTTGCTAGGGAAAAGTATAAAATTAAATAGTAATGTTAGGATATCGAAACATTTTTGTATAGGTCAGAACGATATAGTGGAAACGCGCTCTAAGATCTGAGTAATATACACACCACTACATTATGCAAAAATTTCTCGAGACTAATTTCACTGTAATGCACCTGGTTTAATAAATAAAACATAAACAATATTATGACTGTATAATGTGTTTTATTTTATTAACTCATTTTACTAGGAACTAACTTCTAGTATCAAAATCATTTTAGTCGCACTATATAGGGTTGCTACATGAAGTTCAGCAGCGCCCTCATTTAATTTCACGACTTTATAGACAAACTATACGTCTCAAAACGGTCTCAAACTTGAAAAAAAAACTATACTCAGTCTACGCTCAAAAAGTCAAAAACTTCAAATGATTCAAAATGTCAAAATGGCGGTACGCAGTGGAGAAATCCCCAACTTCCCGGGAGTTGCGGGTGAACGCATGGAATGTCAAAAATCGGGAAATCCAATCAGACTTATTTTTCGGTTGGCTCAAACAATTTTATATCAGTAATAGAAACTTACGTAAGTATAAAAAAACGTTCGGAAGTGCCATTTACTATTGGCAAGTACTTTAATTTCTTAACGCATCCATTGCAACTTCATTTGCAATAATAATAATATTCATTGCCGCTATTTATGGTTTTCGATTTGAAATTGTTAATTTTCAATACAATTATAGAAGCGGAGAGAGCTATCAAAAAGTGGAGAGAGCTACACTAAAAAATTAATTCAAATGGTTTCATTAAAAAGATTATTTAGGGAATATGTAGGTACCTAGGGCATGAATAAAAACAATAGCTTCGGGGGGCACAAAAACGGGGGATTTAAAATGTCCGACGCGGGGAATTGAGGAATTTTTATTGGCAACACAGCACTGGCGGAATATTTAACGTGCTTCTTTAGTTTTTTTTTGGTTTATGCTTTTTTCGTAAACGTAGTCTACCCGCAATTCAAAGTTTATTTGATTTACGATAATATTGTTGAAATATTTAAGAAAACCGTAGCAGACTATTGACATTAATTTAATCTACCTACATGTTTTAGAAACTTTGCAAAAGTTTGCAATATTATAAGTCTTTGTGGATGTGATCAACTAACCAAGTCAAATACTACCAGTTTCAAATTACACTGTTGAAGCTGCAGGAATCTATTCTTATCGCACAACGTACAATGGCGTCAAGCGGGTTTAAGTGTAACAAACCGAAACTGGCAGCTATTTACCGCCTAGAGTTCTATAAAAACAAGAAAAAGTGGAAATTCAGCAATGAAAGGAGGAAAGAGTGCCCAAAGCCTCCGGCTAAGAGTAGGAGCACATCTTCGAAAACGGTGCGGTATGTGTCGCTGTACAGATCTATAGATAGTGTTCTTACTCTGAGTAGGACCACAATCAGCGTTTGTAAGGAACTTAAAATATATAGCCACAGGTATTTAGGCATGTGTGCAGTGAGAAAGTTGGAGCCTCTACCGGTTGCAACACGCAAATACACTTACTACAAATTGCACACTTGCTCACTATCTCTATGATAAGATCACATACGAGTAGGTACATGTTGCATAGTGTGTTTACCTGGATGTGCATTACCTGCACCATATCACTGAGAGTTGAAGTTCTAGCAGTTCGCCTAGGTCCAGTTACTCCAAAACATTACTATGGTATAGATGATCTCAATACAATTCATCGCCTTCATCAGCTAACCAGTGTTGCCCAACATTTGGAGCCACCCCATCTCATTGTGTGGGTAGCTTGCAGGAGGCCTATCCTCCATCTGCTGAGGTGTCAGAGAAATACCTTTTGGGTCACATTACACCACGGTGTGTGCACACCTGAAGCGGAGTACTGTTTTAGTCAGTTCAGGTCTGACATAAACTGTATCCATAGGAATTTCTACCCCTATGGGAAAAAGGCGTTATTTGTATGTATGTAATTATATCCTCCATCTGACAATAGACTTTGATTCTGAGTGCCAAATCTGGCATTTTGTAGCCCCAGATTCATTCTCGTCTTCTAGACTTTTAAAGAAGCGACTGCCATCTGCATCTGATCTTCCAACCTCTAAAGGAGAGTGTGCACTAGAATCTCATCCCTCAACCAGCAGGTGTGTGGGCGTGCAGGAGGGCCTGGCCTGGGACCCAAATGTCTTGTTGGGCTCCTGTATTCACCCATAATGGACCATATTAGGTACATGGTCTATTATCAAGTAAGTACCTAGTTGATGGCTCAACTTCAACTTTAGCCTCATCTATAAATAATCTTATCTTATCTTAATATATATAAATCTCGTGTCACAATGTTTGTCCTCAATGGACTCCTAAACCACTTAACCGATTATAATAAAATTCGCACACCATGTGCAGTTCGATCCAACTTGAGAGATAGGATAGTTTTTGAAACGGATTTCGACATCCACGCGGGCGGAGCCGCGGGCAACAGCTAGTATATAATAAATATGTAACTGATTGGTGTCTGTACATGGAAGATATAATGAGAAAAAATTATATTATATTATTAAATTATATTATGAATGTAATAGATGCCAATGATTTTTAGAATTTTTGTCTGTTTGTCTGTGTCTCTGTCCGCACCAAATTTTTGTTCACGCTAAAATCAAAAACTACTGGAGAGATTTTGTTCAAACTTGGTACGATTATAGTTCATAGTTCTGGGAAACATAATATAGGCTACTTTTTATACAAGCTGATACCCATGGCTTCACCCGCGCTTCGTTTTAGGTCATTTTTGGTCATATATCTCCGGGTCTACTTAACCAATTACAACCAAACATACGATAATTTTTTAGTCTTGGTTAGACTCAAAATCTTATGCATATTTGATAGCAATCCGCTGATTAGAACGCGATAGACGATATAGTAAAAAAACGCGAAAATCGACAACAACGAGGGCGGAGCCGCGGGCAACAGCTAGTATGAAATAAAGGCAGCCTCTCATTTCATGTGGGACCTAGAAATATATTTGTTGACATATAGGTGATAGCTCTCTGCTTACCCCATCTGGGATCTACTTGGGTATATGTAAATTTTACATGGGTGTAAGAAAATCAAACATTTGTACTGCCAAGGTTGCCTACAGGCTCATGGTCTACCTATTGGTACACTGTTGCGTTTGTCATGTATATCTTATTTTGGTGTCTTTTTATTATCTTAGTGGAAAACTTTTTGGCTTTTGACTTTAGAATCATGAAACTACTATGAACACCTTTTGCAGTAGAGACAAGCTGAACGAGACCCATGAAGTGGAGCCAGGCTCGGGCTGGGAGCGGGATCAATATAATCAAGATCCGTTGCCAACAGCAGGTCCGTCTACACGCGCCGACGCAGCACAAGGAACTGAGCCACTGCTGTTACGTAACCAAAAGGAAATATCTGATCAAAAACCTGCAGACAACTGGAACAGCAAGCAAAGTGTGCCACCTGCAGATAACTGGACTAGCAAGCAAAGTGGGCCACCTGCAGATAACTGGACCAGCAAGCAAAGTGGGCCACCTGCAGATAACTGGACCAGCAAGCAAAGTGAGCCACCTGCAGATGATTGGACCAGCAAGCCAAGTGTGCCACCTGCAGATAACTGGACCAGCAAGCAAAGTGTGCCAAGTGGAGATAACTGGACCACCAAGCAAAGTGGGCCACCTGCAGATAACTGGACCAGCAAGCAAAGTGTGCCACCTACAGATGACTGGACCAGCAAGCAAAGTGTGCCACCTGCAGATAACTGGACCAGCAAGCAAAGTGTGCCAAGTGCAGATAACTGGACCAGCAAGCAAAGTGGGTCACCTGCAGGTAACTGGAAGAGGAAGCAAAGTGTGCCACCTGCAGAGAACTGGACCAGCGAGCAAAGTGGGCCATCTACAGAGAACTGGACCAGCAAGCAAAGTGGGCCACCTGCAGATAACTGGACCAGCAAGCAAAGTGGACCACCTGCAGGTAACTGGAAGCGCAGGCAAAGTGTGCCACCTGAAGAAAATTGGATAAATCAAACACGAAATGCTTTACAGTTAACTTATCAAGAGTCATTTGCTAACCAAGAGCCCCCTGGTAGACCTCAACAGTTGGTAACGCCGGGAGACATGCTTCACACACATCAAGAACCGAAGATCATAGCTCCTCCGCCCAGCCCAGAGAGATGCCCCACAGAGCCTTGGTGTGGTTTCCAGAGGGTACAGGGTGCGTGGATCAATCCAGCTCAGTACGTGAACCTGGAGGACCTGCAGCAGAATTTACAGACTCATGAGGGAGATTATAGAAATCAGGTAAGGAAAAGTATTTACTTTTGTCTCAAAATCATAAATCCTAAATCTTACACCGAAAAGTTGGTGATCTGTAGGCACGATTCATTGAAGGCTCATATTTGTGGTCAGGCATGGGGCCCCCCAGAGAGTGAAGACGCGGCTGACGGTGCCGGCGAAGAGGCGTTCGCTCCGTACTCCGCAGGTAAGATGCGTAGTGTGGACAAGTAGTGGACTGCTAGCTGCCTAGCGGTACGACACAAAGTCTTACAACACTATTACACATTTAAAATGATCATTGATAGGATTTATTTTGAGATAGTAGATTTTTTAAGTTAATTATGTAGCATAGCAAACATTGTGATTACGATGGGCTAAATACAATTTTGTCGTAGCGGATCAGCACACCCTGAGGGAGCACATTTCCCCAGACGGCGAGGCGCTCTCCGCGGAGCAGATCCGACAGAGTACTGAAGAGTGGCTGAACAGGCTGCTCGCTCTCTACGGAGCCAATGACGAGGACTGTGAGGCGGCCGGCGACCAGAGCCAGGTAGATACGGTCTTCACAGACATTGTAATGACAAGTGGCTGGACAGGAAACTGATTCACTATAATTAAGTTTTAGAACGGATGATTTCAAAGCTTAGGAAAACTCCGGTATTAATTTTTCAAAGTTTATTTGTAAATGAATGAATATTTTAATGTCAGGCAAACACACCATGAGATTTCAGTGCGTTTGATGTTAGGAGTTTACAACTGCTTCATATTAAGTGTTTCCTAACTTTACGTGAGACAAGGTGAAAACAACTTGGAGGTCATTAAAATGTGTAATCCAATGTCAATAGGTGATTTGTGGCTTGCAGAGCGGGCTCAACGAGAGCACGGACTTCATCCGCGAGGCGCACGGAGTGCCGCACTCCTCGGAGAAGGACCCCAACGAGACGCGAGGTGAGGCTTTCATTACATGTGATGCAGATAGCGATGTTTCGAGGTCATTTGGCGCGACTTTCTTGAATGATTCCGGACAAGTGTGCTGGTGCGTTACAGGTCGCAGTGACACTAACAGCATGATCTCGAGAGTGATTTGTTCTCAGAGTGCATGTGTGCGTGTCTGCCGCCCCCCGCGCTGCACGGGCTCCCGACGCGCCGCCTCGCCGCCGCGCTGCAGCACGCCGCCAGGGGACTGCGCGACGTGCTGCGGGAGCAACTGCTCAGGGACCGACTGGTGAGTGTGGGACTGGCGCGTGACGTCACGGCGCCGCCAGGGGACTGCGCGACGTGCTGCCAGAGGACTTACGTTTTTTATATGGACTAGGGTTTTGTTCGCTAGCATATTATAGCAAACTCTTTACGGTTGGCTATACGAATTTATTCGTACATTATTAAGGGCGTTCTCGTGTACATAACTTAGTGTTAGCGCCTGTCTGTTGCAGAGAAGTCAAACGCTCCACAAGATGGTGGAGTACCCCACCCCACGCGACATTGACCTGTTTCCCCACGACCCCGTGCTGGGGGGCTCGCACGTGGCGCGGAACCCTGCTCTGGAGAGCCCGCACGAGGCGCGAGACCCCGCGCTGGGGTACTCGCACGTGGTGCGGGAGGCTCCGCTGGCGGGGTCCGAGAGGGTCATCAAGATCGCCATGGGCCGGCCTTACCGGGTGTAACTTACGCACAAGTTACCGCTCGCCCTCAGCAGCACGGGGAGCTTTGGCTTATGATCGATATAATATGTCGGTAGCTGTTTAACAAGTAATATTTGTTTTTTGTTGATTTGTTATAATCTTTATCTAGTGTGTAGCACTGTCACAGCGCGCAAGTAACAACCTCTACTTGCGCGCTGTGACAGTCCTGTCTCGAGGTACTTTGCTTGTAGTTCGTAGACGCTAACATCTCTGTTATACCTCTACGTACATTCGAAGCCCCAGTGGCGGGAAATGCACAGATGTTATTAAAATTAAAATATTTGCCAATGGATGCTAAAATTAATAAGATAATAGAATTAAGGATTATACCCAATTTATAAAATCAAAGGGACATATTTAATTAAAAGAGCCTATACATATAAAGTATAATTTGTAAGACTGACCCACCAAAAACATAAATGTAAAAAAGGAGAGCCAAGTTCAATACAAAAAGTATGCTTGACTATGGACTCCGCCGCAAAAAGAATGGAGATCTAAATGAGTGCCAAGTTCTATGCAAAATCGAAATATGTATTTATAGGAACAAAATAACATTATGAACAAGTATTAAACTCTATTTCTTTGCTTTATTGGAACTTATAACAATTGCTGTTATTTAAAAATGTGAGATCTTAAAGTAAGCTAGATTTGACTTGGTTATCAGAATTAAAATATATATATATAAATATACATTATATCTTGAATAACTTTATAAAATGACTGATTTAATGAAAACTGGCCAAGTCAAATCTAACCTACTTTAAGATCTCACATTTTTAAATAACTGCAATTGTTATAGGTTCCAGTAAAGCAAAGAAATAGAGTTTAATACTTGTTCATAATGTTATTTTGTTCCTATAAATACATATTTCGATTTTGCATAGAACTTGCACTCATTTAGATCTCCATTCTTTTTGCGGCGGAGCCTATAGTCAAGCATACTTTTTGTATTGAACTTGGCTCTTCTTTTTAATATTTATGTTTTTGGTGAGATATCATTACTTTTTGTTAAGAAAACTATTTTTTGACATTTCTTTATTTTTAGTTTTTTTCCACGCTTAGTGGACCTACCGCGTCGGCGCTTAGTTGAGTCAATTTAATAGGCCACATTTGACGTTTGTCAGTTTTATATTCATAATGAGGTGACCTGTTAAAAAAGGTCGATTAAAACGAATGAATCGATACGGACTTGAAAGATAATGTGAATTTTTAAAATCCTCAGGTGAATCCCTGTCTCATTATTATTTTTTCTTTCGTAAATTTAAGGAGCAAAATAAGACAAGTACATGATCTATACTTATAATAAAACTGTAGAGAGGTCAATTCTGTTCATTGAATATATTTACAAAATAACTATTGGGGGATGATTGGTGATCGATACTAATGCAAAAAATGCAATCAGAATTTTTTTTGTCACAACGTGGTTATTAATTTTATGATGATATTTCTTCACAAGTAATCATTGCATTCGATTCTTCTTATCAGCTTTCGATTTTTAGAGTAACATGCCTAATGTTTAAAAAGAAAAAGGATTAACTGACACAACATTGTAATGACAAGGTAATGACGTTCAGTTCTATAAATCAGAAATTGTTTATTATGCTTAGAATGGTTTATTGGTGAAAGCAAAACGTAAAATTACTTGTATCTGTCATTATTACAATAAATATGTAATAGTAATTGAAAAAAGTTAAGCAATTGTGCAGTTCTAACAAAACGAAAAATATATAATTTGATGCCCACCGCGGCGCGTCGCGTAAAAGGCTGCGATGTTGAATTTTGATGAATTGTCAAATGTGGCGTATTAAATTGACTCCACTATAGCGTTTATTTTTTTGTATGGGGACACACTTATTTTTTTTATTTTTGACTTTTTTCTTTATTTTTAGATTTTTTCTTTTTTGGCTTGACACGCTCCCGCGTGTCTAGATGTAAAATGTGATGTGTGCGTACCTACCTCTAGTTCACACATGGCACACTGTACGTGTAGCAGTTGCTCCTGGTGACTGCCCTACTCAATAACATTACGTTTTCAAAACGCGTGATTTCTATTTTATTAAAATGAAAAATGCAACAGTTGTCCTAGACGAACAAAAAAGTAGCTAACTATTTGGTCAGTCTGTTAAAATAACCTACGCTTTCGTGAGTTTATCAAACCTTTCAAATCACTCGTAGATTAATTCATTGTCGATTTCATTTCGGAAATTAATATCTAGGTACAAGTTTTCGTGAGCTTTGAAATCACACGTGAGAAACGTAATTTAATTGAATCAGGCCCCTGGCAGCGAACACACGGCAATAGTTAGAGCTACGACTGTCTGGGACCAAAGTTTGTAACATAAGCACTGTAGCGTTAAGGTGTTAGCTGTAATATATTTAGATAGTGATAACCTTAAAAATATTGGTCTAGCTACAGAACTGCGATATCGCCAGTGCGTTGTGGAGGTCAGGTGGCAGTCGCTTTATGAAACATAATCGAAGTTTGGCCGTCAGTAGTTAGACTGGAAGCTGACCAACTGAGTTATAAAAAAGCTCGGACTTAGATCTGAAGGCCGTGACTCGATAATCGGCACGTTAATTTTAAATGGTGCTCACTTTACACTACTAAGAATAAAACCAGGGTATTTGTACAAAAATATATTTATTTGCAAAGCAAAATAGCTTAGGTACCTATAGTAGTTTAGGCAGGCTGACTTGTGTGCAATTACACATTTTCTGGATTGTAGAAAAAAGATCATCACATTCATTTCTGTTACTTCTTTAGAGGTTTGATAGATGGCGCAAACATTGCCTTAAAACAATAAAATCCGTACACTATATTTGTTTCTAGGCGACGCATTTTGCCACAATCAAGTATAGTGCACAGCATCTAACTTGGCAAGGTTTTGGAGCAGTGGGGCCCACACTACTCCAAAACCTTGCCAAGTTGATGCCGTGAACTATATGTTATAGATAATGTATACATTATGTAGTGGAGTTATAAGACTAGGTATCAGTACGCGTGTTAGTGTAAGAGCTGCAGAATATATTTCGTTATTCTTTAAAACTTGTTTTATTTCATACTGGCAACTGGCAACCCGCCCCTCGCTTCGGTTTTTTATTTTTTAACTCTAGCCACATGATTTAATTGCCTTGTCCTGACCATCATTGCCAAGACACCTTCAAGGTTCGGTGTTTTATGTGTTGCCTCACCCTTAACTTGTTTATATAAATAATTAAATAAGCTAGGATAGTAAACAAATACCTAAATATATAATATAATGAGCCGATATCTCGAAGGGAGAGGCTGTTGACAGACTGTTTACCGGCGAGGATTGTGCGTCTAATCAGGTCTAATCGTCCGACGCGCGGAGTATTCCACAGACGGACCGCGGCGGGGGATTAGCGCGCGGTCACAATGTGATAATCTAACGCTGACCACTCTGTTATCGCTCTTGTGGCGATAAGTACAATCCCTCGGCTTTTCATCTCCACGACACGCGTTTCTTGCATGCGTTACTTGAATACTTACTTGTGATACTTACTTGAATATCCATTAAAACCGGTTTGACTTCAAAGCGGGCCCATCAACAGTCTGCAATTTTGAGTTTATAGCAGCCTCTCAAGTATAATACCTACCTACTGTAAAAGTAAAAGTACCTACTCCCTATGCCACAGAATAAATAAAAGTACTATCTATTATGCAGTTTTCTTCGACCTTTCTCGGACTTGGCCTGTTACAGTAGTGCCCTTTTAACCCAAGAAGTACCTTGTGGCAAAATCTATTTATTTATTACGTATAGCTGTTGCCCGCGGCTCCGCCAGCGTGGACGTCGATTTTTCGCGTTTTTTTTTACTAGGTATATCGCAGGTTCTAATCAGCCGATTGTGATCAAATATATTAGAATGTGTAAGATTTTGAGTCTAACCAAGAAACCGCATCAAAACGCGTTTAATACTTGAAATACCGAACGGATTTTGATGCGGTTTTTTTATTAGAAAGGTCTTGCTAGACTAAAAATTTACCGTATGTTTGATTGTAATTGGTTAAGTAGGTAGAACCGGGGATATTTTGTCTGCACTTGTCCCTATAACAACTCCAGCCACCACAAAAGTACCCTACTCTGATTGCATTATAATATGTTACGTTCTAACATACTACATACCTTCATTAAAACTCAACTATGTAGGTCTGTGGATATTACTGAGGAAAATTTAATGTTTCCACCTCATAGACCGCATTTTAAGCAAAGGAATCTTTAAATAGGTAGGTACCAGAAAAACAAGTAGGTAACTATTAGGTACATATAATAAAATGGTAGGTAAGTCAAAACTGTACATTGCATTTTTTTTAAAGAATACTTGGGGTGTGATCTACAATCGATACCGAAGTCAAAAATATAGTTTTTAGAATTTTTGTCTGTTTGTCTGTAGGTATGTATGTCCGGGATAAACTCAAAAAGTACTGCATGGATTTACTTCAAATTTGGCACGAATATTATTTATAAGCCGGGTCAACACATAGGCTACATATTATCACGCTATCACCTACGGGGAACGAGCAGTGAACCTTTATTTCTTCAACGCATTCTGTAACAACGTGTAATCTAACGACGCATATTTGAATATTGTTATTATGTTAACCATGCTATAAGCTAGCTTCACACTATAAGTAACTTGACCGATAATTTAAATAATAAATAACAAACTTAATTTTGCGGTTCGATCCCTACACCGGATTACTGTACCAACCGCAAATAATAAGTTTGTCGTAGGTTACATCAATAAAACTGTAGAGAGAGGTCAATTCTGTAGGTACATTGAATATATTATCATTTAAAAAATAACTTGAACGGGGATGATTGGTGATCGATACCAATGCTAAGAATGCAATCAGTAAATTTTTTGTCTTTCTGTCTGTCTATCTGTATGTGCACGCATAGATCAAAATTACTGGAGGGATTTTGATCAAACTTGGTACGATTTCGTTCATACTTCTCTACAACATAATAATATCAACCCATTTATGTCCCACTGCTGGGCATGGGTCTCTTCTCTAACGAGAGAGCTGAGAGGGTTTAGACCTTAGTCCACACACGATGGCCTAATTTCTTCTAGGACATGTGGGTTTCCTCACGATGTTTTTCCTTCACCGTCAGCCGATGGTAAATCATGTGATTAGCACATAATGTACTGTCCGGCCGGATTCGAACTCGATAGCTCTACGAATAGGCCGCATCTTTATCCATTCAGCTGCCATCGCTTACAGGACAACATTATATAGGCTACTTTTTATACAAAGTCGGGGTGCGAAGGAAATTCTCTATAGGTCACCCTAGCGTCAGAAGACCCTAGACGGCGTGCGGTTTAAGTCGGTAAGAGTCCGACATAACCTACCCCGCTAGCCGCGGAGTGGGTATCCATGAGGATTTCCGCACGAAAAAAAAAAAGGGTAACTTACTCGGTGTTATCGTTTTTATACAAGCTTATACCCGAGCTCCGCCCGCGCGTCTTTTCAGGTAGGTCTTCATTTTTTGGTTATATCTCCAGCTCTACTTAGCCAATTACAACCAAACATAGTGTAAATTTTAAAACCTTTCTAATAAATAAACCGCATCAAAATTCGTTAAGTAGTTTTTTACATCCATCGCGATTATCGACTTTTGATTGGGTTTTTTATTGGTTAGACGAGTGGAGTGAAGAGTGGAGTGGAGAGTAGAATGAAGAGTGGAATGTAGAGAGCAGAGTGGAGAGTAAAGTGCAGAGTAAAGTGGAGAGTGGAGGAGTGAGTGGAGTGGAGAGTTGTTTTATTAAAATAGACTTGGTGGCGATACTGACCTCCACGCGGGCGAAGCTGCGGGCGGAAGCTAGTGTACAATATTATGTTCAACGGTAAGTCATTATCATCTAGCTCCAATCCTGTTCGCTTCCAAAGCTTCCACTTTGGAGCCCGGGATCCGCTTTCCTTTTATGTACCTAGTTAATCTTGGGGAGCGATATTCAGAAACTTTTAAATCGAACACATTTAAGTATATTGAATAGGTATAGTTTATTAGAGTACACAAAGTTGCTTAAGATTAGGATTACATTTTTATAAAAGTAATATACTTAATATTTATAGGTATAATAACTGTAGTAAGTAGTTTATAAGTACCTACCTAAATAAAAATATTCATAGATATAAAAGCCCAGAAAAACAAATCCCCGTAGGTAAAGTATTATTATGACGATTTGCGGGTAAATATCCCGCTATATTTACGTTTGTTATTATTCCTTATTCCCGCTATTTTTACGTTTGTTATTATTTGTATTAGAATAGTAATTTGATTGATTTTAGAATCTAAAATCGTATACCTACCCCGGCAAGTAGTTTAGAAGTTAGGATAGGCATACCGGTCAAAAACAACTCTGCTTATTGTTTTGCCGCAATTGGTTAACAAAAAGGTAGTATGTATGTAGATAATTGTGTTTTGATAAGTACGTAGGTACTCTTTTAGCGAATTTATACAGTTATAATCCTTCGGACCATTTATTTAACTTTTGAGAGCTCAATTTGCCATCAAATAGTTATGTCCAAATGCGCAACCTAATCGATTTCAAACGACGACTAATTTTATTTGAAGATGCAATCGATTTTACACATGAATATTTTATTTTTATAGCTTGATGTTATATATAGGTACTTACAGTTCGGAAAATGAGAGTATGCGATCCTGACACTTGTCAATTCGTCATGACTAGTTATGTAGGTACAATAAATAACTTGTACCTAGAACCGTTCTCTAAACCTGTCCCAACTTACAATAACATAATAATAATCACAGTCAGCAAATGTGACAATTTGATTTCATTTTAATTTTTTTCTAATTTGGCTATCTATCTGCCCTATTTGTTTTTCCAATTTTTATTTTTAATTTTGTTTTATTCTTATTTAGTTTTATGTACTTAATTTTATGTGATTATGAATTGTAATGATGGGTTATTACCTGAAATAATAATAAAAAAAATTCATATTAATTTCATTCATTATAAAAAGTACCTATTCATTCTTTCTATTAGCTTGGGTAGAGGCTTATTACAAAATTACATATTATAAAATCATAACGTTCTATTTTATATCTTTCAACCAACAGATTATTATTATTAAGATTACAAAAATATGCGGTAACAATTGACTTGTTATTTTGTCTCATCACTATGAAAGCAAACAGTGGACCCTTGACACAGCGCAGTTTGACGTGGTATGACTTAAAAACTATTGATTTTATATTTTTTATATAAACGTTTTGTATGCCAGGTATCTACTACAATTAATTTCGTTAAGATTTTCGCATGAAATCTACAATTACGATTTTTCGTACTATGTAGGTATAGTACCTATAGTCTAGTGAAATATAATAGTGAATGCATATTTGATCCCCACTCTAAATGCGATTTAACTCTACTTGTTGAGCGAGTGAATTATCTTATAACCGAGACAGTGATTTGATTAGACAGTTTATAATAAATAGCAGCCCGTCCCGGCTTCGCACGGGGTTTTAAAATGAAAAAAGTTGTTGTAGTGACATAACTACAATAGTCAATAGTTGGACCATATGTCCAACTATTGACTATTGTAGTTATGTCCGCGGAGTTTTTTGTAGACATTATGATGTTCTTCAATATTGTTGTACATTATTTTGTTCTATCGCTAATAGTTTCGGCAGCGCATTCGACGAAAGACATTTTAAGACTCATTTTTCTACACCTTCGGTTACATTGTTCAAATTTTACCAAGGATCCCTTTTTTTTTTCAAAATGAAATGTAGCCTATGTCAAATTGGAAGAATGTAGCATTCTATTGGTGAAAAAATTTTTTAAATCGGCCCAGTACTTTTTGAGCCTATTCATTACAAACATACAAAAATAGGTACAAATCTTTCCTCTTTATAATATTAGTATAGAAGTATAGATATACTCTTTGAGCCGCATATTTCCGAATTTACCGTTATGATAAATGCAACAGTTACGTGCTGCAAGTAGATGCTGTCAAAGTTTAATAAATGCTTGGAAGAAGTATAACTAAATTAGTTAAATTAATTTACTGTCAGAGGGTGAATCCGCCGTTTTGATTCTTTCTTATTTATTTTGAACTTTTTTTGAAACTTGTCGGAAATGCGTGTCAAACGCAATAAATTTAAAGGTTTTTTAATAACCTTTACAAAACTATTGGAGGCACTAAAATCCAACAAGAGAATCAGAAGTTATTGATCTTCAAAGTTATTTAATTGAAATGGTAATGACGTCTATAGCAAGGTAATGATTTTTCTATAACGGTAATGACGATATGTTAATGGGAATGATGAAAAACTGAATAACACTTGTTTCTCCTTTGTTCAATCACTATAAACATAATAGAATATTGCAAATAAACTTTTTTCTTTTAGTAGAAGTCATATAGACGTAACCGACAGTTACGTCAATAATATGACTTCACCTCACCTGATGGTAACTATGGTAAGCTAAAGGCACAGTCTCAGGAAGGAGGTCCCCATTACATACATACATGCCATAATGGTGGCCCTCAATTTGACGGCCTTATCAAATGCTTTTTCACGGCTCGCTAGAGCCCCGCTTAAAGGACCCGGGACTGTAGTAGGAGGAAGGAATCACGTGGGCTGGTAAAGAATTCTAGGTCTTTATTGAGCGGCAAAAAAAGAGGCACCGAACTTCTTAGTTCTTGATGGCATTGTTGAACACGGTATGAGGGTGACATCTCAGCCTTGCACGTAGGTATTGTTCTGTATAGAAAAGGAGAGGATGGAACTAGTTGGTGGAGCTCATCAGAACACTCACCATGGTAGAGGTACCGCCTCTACCATGGTGAGTGTTCCGAAAACTGCCAAAGAGGCTATGTCTCGACGTAATTGAAACGGTTTGAGAGCGTTGGTAACTTAAAGAGTCCCAATAATACTGCCTGTACGTCGAGATGAGAACAGTATTCTACGCCGGAACGGATTTGTGTCTTGTATAGAAGATACCGCTGCTCCGGCGTGAAAAACCGCCTCACCTTGTTCAGTTCTCTGAGTTTCCGCGAGGCCGTTTTGATGATGCTCTCGATGTAGTTATTATTAGTCAGTTTGCAGCGAACATTCATGCCGAGTAGATCTAGGTTATCCTGAAGTGGCAGTGGAGTGTCCCGAAGAGCAGGGAGGGGTAGGAAAGGAGATACCTTTGCTGTAAACACATAAGCCTGCGTCTTCTTGGCATCGAACTCGACCAGGTTCTCAGAGCCCCATTGCGAAAAGTGATTCAGGACCCGATCAAGCTCAGTGACAAGAAGCTGTCTTTTTTCCCCTACGTCAGCCTGCTTGTTCGCAGGGTGACCGTGATATCGTCCGTGTAAGGTGCTATCATCTGCATAGCAGTGAATGCTGCCTACTGATAGCATGTCATTGATATGCAGAAGAAACAGAGTAGGCGTCAAAACGGACCCCTGCGCCTATCACAGAGCACTCGAATGCGGCGCTCCTGCAGGAAATTCTCAATCAAGCTGCATAACAGTGGAGATAGACCAAAAGCAGGCAGCTTGGAAATAAGTGACTTGGGCCAGACCCTTTTTTTTATCGTGCGGAAATCCCCATGGATACCACCCCTGTCGGCCATCGGGGGTCGTTATGTCGGGATCGAACCGACTAAAACCGCACACCCCGGGCCATCTACGGTTTTAAGATGGCCCCCGCGACACACGAAAGGAGGGGTGGGGCGAGCATCGCGCCATATCGCCGATGGTGGGGTGTAGGGTTACAGGCGGCCGTCCTGTCACCCAACCGTCGGTCGGCGCTCAGACAATCAGCTCACCCCCCGCTTGCTCCCCACTGTGCCATCTGCTAGTCAAAGGGACACGTGGAGAGCCTCGGAGCAGCCCTCTAAACGGCCGCTCCCACCCCAGCCGGATTGGCCGCAGGCAGTAGCGTCTCCCGTGGCGAGTGGGAGGCGCTGCTCGCCTCCGTTACCCAGGTGCACCACGTGGAGGTTCCGGCCCGCATCCACTTGTGCCAGACCCTATCGAAAGCTTTGGCAATGTCAAGACTGATAGCCAATGACTCACTATACTTGTCCAAAGCCTCACCCCATAGATGGGTGACATACGCTAGAAGATCACCCGTTGACTGTTTCGGCCTGAAGCCATATTGCCGATCATTAATTAGGGAATGATCCTCTAGGTGACGCATGAGCTGTGCGTTAATGATATGCTCAAAAACCTTGCACAGCACTGAGGTGACGGCTATGGGTTTATAATTGCCCGGGTCTGACCGATCCCCTTCCTTGGGGATCGGCTGCACATTCGCTTCGCTGCACAAGCTGTCGGTACTGTACCCGAAGTGTTCTTCTTCTTCTATCGTATCGATGGCATTTCTGCTCTCAGATTTTACTTTTCCAGTGTGCTGCTACCTGAATTGCGTTCTCAGAGGCACTCATGAGTTCCTCTGGTGTGCAAAAAGTACATGGGCATGCAGCACACGTTAATAGGTGGGCCATAGTCTGCAGGGAAACTCCACACTCGCACCGCAGGCTTGCACTGCCCGAGAACCCCGTTCTTGATCGATTCTCCTTGCTTCGGCCGACCTGTGTCCGAAGTCTATTTAGAGACTTCCACGTGGCCCAGGGAAGGTCGTGTCCAGGTGGGAGGCTTTCCGCCCACGAAACAAAAGGGGTCGGAAACGGACTTCGAGCTCTCCAGCGAGTCACTCTGGCTATTGGGGGGTTCACTGTCAGCGGTAGCGACGCACACCCAAAAGCTCTTTCGGCTTTACAGCCTTTGTGGTACGTAAGGGTGGCCATGCATGGGGTGTCGGTGGTCCGCTTCCAGTTTGCCCCACTCCATGGATGATGCCACATCTCTGCGAACGCCGGGAGGTGCAATGCCAGCTAGTAGGTATAGCAGCCGTACCGGAGTCGGCTTTAGACAGCCAGTTATTATCCGGCAGGCCTCATTTAGTGCTACATCCACTAGCCCAGCGTCACCAGCTGAATAACACAGAATGAGCCCCGTTGCCCGCAGCACGTGTGGTGCGGCCCCCCAGTTTGTACTCGTCAGCCTTTTAAGAAGGTTATTACGAGCGCAGACCTTCTACTTGAGGTTTTCGCAGTTCTTCCTAAACGTGAGGGACCTGTCCAGAGTAACTGCCAGATATTTGGGGTGCTTGCAGTGGACGATATTGATACCACGCCACCGAATGTCAAGCTCACGCTGCCCGTTGCTAAGGTGAGGTGTTTGAGGGGTTGGGCTTCAGCGCATAGCTGTCGCAATAGGAGCTCAAGTCCTCGAGTGTGCCATTCAAGTTTGCCTCTACCTCCTCAAAGGAAACCTGTGACGTATGAGCCAGGTCGTCGGCATAGAGAAAGCGTGTCGTGCACCCGAAGTGTAAGAGATGCAGTACAGACGCGTAAGCATGGGAGACAACTCCGCTGCACATTTACGTAGAACCACCGCTGGAATTCCATTGGGACCATTGGCTTGCCGTACATCGAGTGATTGCTGCACTGCACGAATATGGCGTTGCCTGATAAGGATGTGGTTGCACGGCCTTGGCCAGGTGCCAGTAGCCACAACTGCCCGTGGGGTGCGCCACAAGCCTACCCAAGCCGTGCAATGCACTGGGATACGCTCTGATGTAAGCCTTCTTGCAGCATTACTTTGTGGCTTTGATGTACGCTGCTTTAAACCGGCCTACGTTTGGATCACGGCTATCTGCTTCTGGTGAATAGCCTCTGCCCACTCGCGCCCATACCAGGAACGCACCCTGCGGGCGATGCTTGCCCCACCCCCCTTTCCCGGTGGCCCAGGGTCAGTCAACATCACCCAAATCAGAATTTACATGAGATAAACACACAAAACACATAGAGTATAATCATTACCATTCACATATTATCATTACCATTAACAGAAAACAAATGGTAATGATGATAATGGTAATGACGTTTGATAGCTTATGATTTTTTAAACTATATACCATGCTGCAGAGAGCACAACCAACCATTTTTATGGTATTGTACATAAATTACGGTTAGCGTGGGTATTTTAAAAAGATCTAGTAATTAGTGCTAACCTAAATTTCTCTGATAATGGTGATGATGCAAATACGTGACACACTGCCAGTAAGCAATGTAAGTTGAAAATTTTAAGACTCCTGCGTGGATAAAATTGAAGTGCGCTGCGCTCCGCTTCATTAGAGAGACTGGGAAAGGAGATCTAGGGCGTCTAGATCGGGCTAGGTAGATAGAATTTTCGAGGAATACAACGTTGACGGTGCCGCAACGGTGATGACGAATTTTCGTGACAAAATCTATTTAATTTATTTTTATATGATATTTGATATCAAATCACATCATGGTTCGTTATGTTATTGTAGATAATGTATACTTTCGAAGTATGAAAGAAAAAACGGGAAGTGCTAGTACAATTTTTGGGAAATAATTGTGTAACTTTATTACTCGACTTTTTTTTGTAAACGGTGATGACGTTTGGTGCGTGTTTATTGAAATAAAAAATTAAATAAAGGATGTGTACTATTTTAAATACCGGCGCCTTACGTGAAAATATGTAGGAAATATCATGCAAAGTAAAAAAAGAAAGCTATTATGATAACTAATTTATTATTAGCATATATTCGCAATTATTGGTTTTCCGCGGATTGACCCCAGAACAGTCTGACAATAAAATTATAAGTATAAAATCATTTGGCCCCACACTAGGCAAGCTAATATATATTATGTACCTATAGCTATGAGTGCCATGAGGCCATGACGATTAGATAGCATAGGTACCTGCCGGTTTCTTTGCTGGCTCCGGCAAAAATTTACTTAACACTAAAGTTAAATTCGTATAAAACTTTTCTTTTATAAAAGTAGTATAAAATAAACTAAATTGATTTTTGTTAATTATATTAACATAAAGTAAGTCCCCAAAATAATAAACTCCCCAAAATAATGGGCAGATGAAATAATAGGGTCTTTAGTGTCTTTACACAACATGTCACCATTCACTAAGGGCGGCCGCGCGTGATATTAGGGCAGGCTCGCGTTTTATACATGTTAAAATTTTCATATAAGTAGCATACCTAAATTTAATAAACATTTATAAATCCTCTCAAAAATAAGCCTCCTCAATAAAATGGGCTGGCAAATGATGAGGTACGTTCATATTTTTACTTGGGTGGAAATCCTCTTGCTCTACGTTCGTTCTCGTACTTCAATTTTTCTTCTTTTGCTTTCTCCTGGATTATAAGATAGAGATTAGTGTGATTATTTACAATGTCTTTTTTTGTAGGTATGTTTTTACTGCTAGGCAATATGTTTTGAACAAAAATTGAGTCTCGATTCGGGGATGAGGCTGGAATGTGTGTGTGAGTATCCACTCACACACACATTCCAGCCTCATCCCGGCCGGGACAACAGGACACAGATTTTACAAAAATGCGTCATTTAATTTTGACACCTATCTGTTGAATACTGCGCCCTTTTTTGTGCCATCTGTATAAAAGCCACAAAAAGTGGCGCGTGGTTGAAGGACTTTCGCAATTTTTTTTGCCGTACAGATAATCTAGTAGAATTATTTACTTATTAGAAGTCATTGATTAGGTATACCTTAATACCATTGATTATATACATAGGACTATTTATTGTGAAACAGCTGATAAGACTGTAGTTCAATTTGAAGACTAGTCTTGCTTCTTGTTTTGGCATGATGTTGTCGTCTAGGGGCGCGTTCAATATAGGTACATCGCGATCCTGCTAATATGACACAATGTTTATATGCAAAACGCGATTTGTGCCTATTAGGTACCTACTGATACATGATACTGGATCGCGATATTGGGTATTTGGGATACCTACTACCTATGTGTAGTCCTGACCTGACACAAGTAGGTATTGGTTTATTTATAAAAAAAACGAGTAGGTACGTAATAATGTATAAAAAAAAATGTAAGTATAATATAAAAAATGAGTATAAAAAAAATTAAAAACAAAATAATATATACCTACCTAGTCAGTTCTGTGAACTGTTACGCCTGAATCCTTCCATTAAAGCTAGATCCTTTCAGCTTCTCAGTAGCGCCAAATTAACGGCTGAAGGCCGCTACCTATTATGTGAAACTAAAAAATACAACTGGCAAAATGTAGGGATAGGTTTAATGCATCCTTAGTGAGTAGATCTCTTCATCGATATACGGGGAGTAGGAAGACTACCCGGCTTTCGATTTGGCACGTCACGCCGAGTCCCACGTCGGAAGAAGAGTGAAAGTTCGGCTAAGATTGGCTTGGTTGTGTACACGTGTAAATTCAACTTTAAAGTTCAATATTCGGATCGAACTTTTCGTTCTCATGACGGATATAAAAATTTGAAACATCAATTAATAAGTAGGTAGGTACCTATATTATTAATAAGTATTAAGAACGCAGGTGAAATATAGTGAACGCAAAATGTAGGTACCGTACATCTCACGAAATTACACACGTAGGTACCTACGAAGCCAGGGCGGGTTGCTAGTATTTTAAAAACAAACTGTTTTATCTACTTACTCAAACAAAACCCAAGCAAGCTGGGGCCTTACCAGTTACCAGTCTTACCACGACGAGACGCGCAAAAACCCTTCAGTTTAGGTTTTGCGGTTTTTGCGCGTCGTATGTCATGCATATCTCTAGCCAACGCGTCGCGGTCGGCGACGAACCAAATCAAAAGTCGGAAAATGTCTCACGTGCATACCAGGGACGTGCTAAATAAGGAACCCACGCTACAAATATCTGCTTCTTCAGCTGATCTTTCTAGGCTACGTTCATGTGCAGATTTTTTTAAAATAAAAATTTGGTGTTAGTAATTAGTATTTATAAAACGTTACATGCATCTCTTACTGAGAAGTTGGCAAAGCCATGCTCTTCCCTGCACGTATTGGCCTCGGCACTGCACGACGGGGACTTACCAGGTTTCTATTGCCTGCCCCGTCACATATTTGATCTCACCGATCACAACTCGAGCTCTGTTATTCGAAATAAAAAAGTGCGTTGAAGGAATCAGTATAGATCAAAGTTTAGAGTCAATTCAAGTGGACCAAAATAGTAGGTAACTAAAATTAAATGATGATACCAAATAACAACCTTAATTTATCTGTAAATTTGTTCAAGTAATTTGAGTGCAAAGATTTATTGTTTTGTGTAAGACCTACCCAGTGCTTTCAAATAGAGACATTGCTGAGAACGGTTATTCCGGGTTGGTACATACTACATAGGTACTTAGGTACCTATGCAAAGAGGTACTACGAGATTATTAGGAAAGTTGTGTATTTGTGTAAATATTACTCTAGTATACTTACGTCATTTGCAAAATAGGTACCTAGCCAGAATTATTTACAATAGGACTTTTTCGATACCAAAACTTTTTATTTTGTACATACTCCCTCCCCATTTTTTTACTTTACTATAACTTTGTTTTTAGTATAAGTTAATTAAAATCACAATAATAAGATACCTACTAAAATAAAAAAACCTAGGTATAAAAATTAGGTAATACAAATAATTACAAAAGATAACATACGAATGAACTAAAATAAATTATGAGTACCTACTCAATATTAGGGTGATTTCGATGAACACTAACTAAAGTGCCAAAATGACTTTATGCACTGTGGGGTTCTTCAAAATCAGCGTGGAAATTATTGAGATAATTAAATACCTAACTACGTGCACCGATTAAATAAATATAGGTAGGTATATAACTTCTTAACTCACCCGAGCCTGCACAATGAAATTCATCACTTCCATAACTCCGCGCTGTGTTTCTGTATATTCTTCTTGCGGGCTAGATTAAAAATTGGATAATTTAGATTTAGAAAAGTGATCCAGGACGGGATATAATCCGCGACCAGACTTACAGAGATCAAATGAATAACTGGACCCGTCTTATTTATTAACTAGAAATTTTCCGATATGTTAAACGGCTGAAACGATAAGGTTCAACATAGGTACCTAAGCTTTTTTTTGTAGAAAATTAAAACCTTAAAAAGCTGAAACCACGCGGGCTAAGTTGCAGGTAACAGCTAGTTTTGGTCTATGATTAAATTTTAATATTTCATGATGATCATTTGAAGCAAATTTTATGCTTACCTAGGTGAGCGGACATTCTCTGCCTCTTCCTCTGAGGAAGAATCAATTATTGGACGAGTTATTACTGTGCGTTTTGGTTTAGCCCAGGGTCTCTTGGCTGTAAACACTGCAAGATAATAAAACCAACGTTATGATACAATTATGTAAACCATAACAATCACAAGGACACAAAACGAAACTTCAGTAACCAGTGTGGGGCGAGCACGAAATTACATTCGAATAGTAAGCGTATAGTATTCGTAATAGTAAACATATATAAATGTACAGAACAGATGCATTACCTGCAGTGTTTGGATATAATACAACGGAGCCACAGACTTCTGGTACTTGATACTCGTCAAAGCTGCGGCCAAATAATAATATATAATTTATTAACATTACATTATTATAGTTAGTGGCATTCTGTAACAGTTTATGATAGAAATTAGAAATACACATGAAATAGGTACTGAATTATTATAATTATCAAATTCAAACATATTAACGGAAATTTAAAAAAAAACCGTCAAAATACGTGTAGGTATACATTTAAACCAGAAGCAGCTACATAATATGAAATTTGACCAAAAGCCTCTGACCTCGAAAACTACGAACTTTCCACACAAATGTTACCAACAGACACTTCTTTACATAATGTATTATTAATTAAATGCGTTACATGAACGATTCTGAACATAAAAGTATTTCTTTTGGAATCCTCGTATGTTTGTAGTCTGTTTGTTCGCAATAAACGCAAAAGCTACTGAACGGATTTCGATGTAGTTTTTTTTATTAGATATTTCTTGATCAGACTTAAATCTGCCGTATGTTTGATTACTATTGGTTGAGTAGAACTGGAGACAGGTATATGATCAAAAGTTACGATAAGTCCACAAGTCCGCAGTTCGGCATCGTCTGGTTAAATTTATATAGTAGTAAATCTTAATATATATAAATCTCGTGTCACAATGTTTGTCCTCAATGGACTCCTAAACCACTTAATCGATTATAATAAAATTCGCACACCATGTGCAGTTCGATCCAACTTGAGAGATAGAATAGTTTTTGAAACGGATTTCGACATCTACGCGGGCGGAGCCGCGGGCAACAGCTAGTATACTTATAGATTTCATTATGATCATTAGGTATATACTTCATAAAGTGACGGGATAAGTCGACAAATAGTTAAGTAAATTTTCCACGTACCTCCTTTTTGCAGACGAACGAGCTTGCACATTGATATCATCTTCCTGATCAGGTTGCTCCTTTTTTTCAGGTTCTCCTTCAACGCCCGCGGATTTAATCACTGCAAGGCATTTAACATTATCTCTGTAATACGGCACTGTTTTCCTATCTACTCAAATGGTATCACAGAGCTAATCTTCTTCAGGGCCAATCCCGGTCGCATCTAAAGCATGTACTTAACTCTGGAGCCCGGGCACCGTCCTACTCCACGCTCTCAGAATTTGTTTCAGTTTGGCCCTAAAGAGGAGGCTATACAACTTTCACGGTCACGTTATAATTACCTCCAGCATCTTCTGATGTTCCGCTATCATGAACATCTGCGTTCTTTGTCGGAAGCTTTGCGTTGGCATCGCCTAAGTCAAAATCAAAAACAAAAAAATACAATACGTTTTGATTCAAATTTATCAAGGCTTTATTTAATATACTTATTACTCAGATTCCTAATAGGTTGTTGTAGAAGCGTATGCAGTAACAAACTACCTACAAGATTGTATATTTATACTTAATAGTATTTAAGTGTGTATAATTTATGTATGTCACCAATAAACAGATAGCGGGGCAGGCCGGTCAATTTCACTGCGAACGATAGCGCAAGAGGAATCCTATACTACCAATACCAACGCACACGAAGGGCAAAAAGACCGCGCCGCGGGTGCCCGGCGGGCACTACCGGCGCACTATGGTTTAATCCCGTAAAAAGTTGCCCATAAGTCCAATTTTAAAAAATGATCAAACCTCTTAATGATTTACACCAATCGACAGCCAGATAAATTCTTTATATGAAACTACCTTCAAATGTACGTATAATCACTTTATTTATTAGTAGTCACTCGGTAAAGTTCAATATTATACGCGATTAATATTGTTACTTGTTGACGAATAAAGTTAACATAATGTTTGTGTTTCGCTCTTCGTTTATTTTTGTTTGAAACCGATTTGTTTGAATAATGGATAGTAATAATGAAGGTAAGAAGTGTTGTATTAATATGTTTTAGCATTAATCGTCTTACATTTGGTCTAGATATATCAACATATTACTTGCCCGTTTTGAAGACTAAAAATAATCGTGTTTTCAACATTCTCGAAGGTTTATGTTTATGAGTAGGGCAAAGTGCGGCTATAAATTTAATATCATCGTATAGGTTTAGCTATCAACTATATAATGTTAAAATAATATTTTGCTAATTTTTGCTAATCTGTATAATATGACCCATTTTAGGGAGACAAATCACTTTTTTATAATTTTTTTATTAAGTGAGTATAATGTTTATTTTTCTACCTTCCAGGATGTAAAATTTATACTAGAAGATTATTTGACAATTTGCAAATTCCCAAATAGACTGCATTTGGATGTAGAAGTGGTAAGTGGGCGTGGCACGCGTGCCACTGGTATGCGTTGGTTTGCAAGGTTTGCATAGAAAGATAGAGCGAGAGAGAGAGATTATCTGAAGTTTTTCTTAATGTCAAAGTTTGTTTGATTAAAAATACGAATCGCCGTAAATATTTTTTTTATCATAGAAATCTCTAACACGAACTAGTAAGTTGTATTTTCGTTTTGCAGTATGCATAATTTAGGCTAATTTGGTATGGAAGATATGCAATGTATTATTAACTGGTTGTATGTGTGAGTTTGGCGACTGCGGTTCCCCTTATGAATAAGTAGTATCACACTTCCATTGTAGTAGGTATTCTTTATTCCGTGATTTGGATGGATATCAATTTTAATGAACCAAATAATAGTTAATATCATACACGGTCATATACCTATCTACTTAATGGTTAGTTATTGATGTAGTCAAAATGAAAAGATTAGTCATCCATATACAAATTGGATTGATTTATCAGAAGACTCACCCTTAATGGAGGTGTTTTTTGTGGACAGCAGGCTTACCACGATAATTTATGAAACGGTTCAGTTTTGGAGTAATTCAATCCAAGTCCCTAGGGAAAGAGATGGGGCTATAAATCATAGGTACATAACTTCATTCTTGTCCTTCTGGATAGAGGCCCAAAACACGATCGCTTACAAGCGCGTCTCAGTAGCGATGCTGATTTTTTAATCATTTTTAATTATATTTTTTATGTTAAACCCACGAAAAGATACAATTACTATTTTAAAGGCCCTAGCAAGGTCTCTGATCACGTAATATTACCTCCAGCATCTTTAGGCGTCCCACCATCAGCAAGTTCTTCGTTCTTCGTTGGGAGTTTCGCGTTAGCATCGTCTAAGTCAAAGTCACAAATCTTATCTTATCTTATCTTATAATATTATATAAATCTCGTGTCACAATGTTTGTCCTCAATGGACTCCTAAACCACTTAACCGATTATAATAAAATTCGCACACCATGTGCAGTTCGATCCAACTTGAGAGATAGGATAGTTTTTGAAACGGATTTCGACATCCACGCGGGCGGGGCCGCGGGCAACAGCTATTAATATTATATAAATTAGCCAGTATAGACCTAGATTACATACCTACATGATGATTACAAGCGCGTCATAGTAGCAATGCTGATTTTTATGTTTTTAAAGAACTAAGTGCATTATGGAACTGCCTATGAAAGGAAAACTTTTCATTTTTAGTGGCCCTAGCCCTAGACAGATAACTTTTTAACATTAAGTAATATTACCTCCAGCTTCCCCACCATCACCAGCTTCTGCCTCCTTTACCGGGCGCTTTGCGTCAGCATCATCTAAGTCAAAGTGAAAAATCATTTATTCTGTATTATAGACCATTATTAATACGGAACTTACAAAACGTCAAACACTTAAAGAGCAAATAGATCACTGGTTCGCAACACGGCCCCGTTTTTAGAAGACTCCGGCAAAAAATTCAGCGGGCATTTGGCCTATTTACAAATATGTTTAGGTACTTAACTTAATTACTTACATTATTTCATTTGAGTATATTTTATGTATTCTAGAATTAATTAAAAGCCTTTTGGCAAAGTCTCGAATATTATTAAGACTTTTACATTTATTAATACCTACGTAGGTACTTAGATTCTTATTTCCATTAGCTTGTTGTAGAAGCGTGTACCTACCTACAGTTAAATTAAATACTTTAAATGTTGTAGAATAACTATCACAAACATGGTAACATAAGATTTAAAAATATATATTGTGACGCTGAATTAGAATGTTTATTTCTGTAAAATTTATAATGCTATGTAATTAAACTTTTCTGTAAAAGCTTTCTCCTTGATGTCTTGAAGGCTGCCTTAACGCTAAAAGAAATTTGTTACAGGTAACCTTTGGATAGACATAAATTTTAATGGACTTAATAATAATATGACATACTTAATGAGTACAGAGTACAAAAAGAAAAGATTGGTCATGTAGGTACATAAAATTAAATGAGTTCATCAGAAACTGTAGATGCCTCTGTACAGTAGAGATCATGGCCCTGACAAGGCAACTCTGTATTCACGTAATATTATTACCTCCAGCATTTTGTGGCGTCCCACTATCAGCAACTTCTGCGTTCTTCACCGGCAGCTTTGCGTTGGCATCGTCTAAGTCAAAGTAAAAAATATGTTTTATTTATAGGTCATTAAAACGGATTTTACAAAACTCAAAAATACAAAACCTAGACTAATGTTTAGCAAATAGACTACCGATACCGATAGAAAGGCGGCCCCGTCCTAAGAAGACTCCGGCATTCTTACTGGTATCTTTTCAGGACGAGGCCGCGTGACTGTCGCGCGAAGACTGTGTGTTATTCTGCAGAAGCAAAAATTTACGTCTCGATAGCTTTATGGTCACTTTATCGCTAAAAGTAAATTCTTTCAGGCAACCATTATATTAACATAAATTTTAACGGACCTAATAATATTAATTTAAAGATCAAAAAACCCGACTGCCTAAAAACTAAAAAGAAAAAAATAAGCACTTAGATTAATGTCCGGTGGTCTAGAAACATAACAACTGAACAGACGGGATCGTCAAGCCGTTTAGGCTGTAGGCCGTGACAAAGAAATGTATGTATGTATGTCCATTTTTTTGTCACGGCCTACAGCCTAAATGGCTTGACGGATTTTGACATGCGAGGTATCATTTGATTCGTCGTGATTGTGTGAGTGACACTAGGAATATTATAATTCCATAGACTTAGGAAAAGTATGGACGGAGTGCCTAGAGTAACTAGTCTGTGTCACAAAATGGCGGGCATCAATCATTGTGTGAGTAAATAGTAGGGATGCGAGGTTTTACCTAAATTTCCCCATTTTTTATTATTTTAGTTGAGGAATAGGGAGAATTATTTGGTAAATTTTAAAATATATAAATGAACAATCATTAAGGGTGATTCGTGCATTATTATTAAAAATATTATTTTCATCATAAATTAATGAAAATAATATTTTAGTTATTTTTTACATTATTTTTTTCATTATACCTATATAAAAAAAACTTACATGGATGGTAACCGTGGGGAATATTCACACGATTAAACTAGGTACCTAATTAACAAAAAAAGTTAAAAAATTCATATTAGTCACAATTTGTATTTTTGCGATTCCTAATCCCATGTATTTATTAAAAAGAAGTTAAATCACTACGGTTATCACTACTAATAATAATAGTTTATGCTATTCCATCATAAAGTCACACAATTTACAGATTTCCCCAAAATATGGGGAAATTTGCACACTTTTATGTTGGGATCACTGGTTTTGTACCGAACAATTGAATTTTGTTTTGAAATATTGAATGAACATTTATGTATAATTATTAGATAAACATTATGTGATTGAAATATTGATTAACCTGTGAAATGTGATCCCTGGATTTATTTTCTTCCTGTCACTACGGTTTTTACACCATTTCACTGCACAAGACATGTTGTATTTAATTTTTTTTTCTTCCAGCTTAAACTGACAGATCGACCGATTCGGCCGACGTTTACCGCGAAGTGGCTGACTATGATGTGAGAGTGTGCGTGGCGACTGTATACGTATACGAAAGTTGGCTGACTATGCAGCGTCACTTTTTTGTTCCCATGGCTCCGTCCATAGTTATTCCTAGGTCCATGTATAATTCCTAGAAAATCAAAATGGCGGACTTATGGCGCCAAAATGAAAATTTTGAAAATTTATCTTGCACGCTCTACAGCCTGAACAGCTTGACGGATTTTGACAAGCAATGTGTTGTTTGATTTGTCGTGATTGTGTGACTGACACCAGGTATATTAAAATTTCTAGAAAATCAAAATGGCGGATTTTTGGAGCCACAAATATATTATTTTGATCGCGATGGATGCAAAAACTGCTGAACGGATTTCGATGCGGTTTTATTTGTTTAAAAGGTCTTGGTCAGACTTAAAATCTTACGTTTGTTAGATTGCAATCGGTTGAGTAGAACCGGAGATATGAGCAAAAATATAATAATGAAGGTTGAATTTCGGTGATGTCCCTTCACTACTTGAACATTATTAACTCCATAAAAGATATATTTATACTTTATTATTATCCGGGCAGCTATGTAAATAACTAAAAAAAATAAAATAAAATAAAAAAAATTAAAGATCAAAAAACCCGACTGCCTAAAAACTAAAAAGAAAAAAAAAACAAGCACTTAGATTAATGTCCGGTGGTCTAGAAACATAACAACTGAACAGTCGGGATCCATTAAAATTAGATTGGCTGTCAGATAATTAGTGGGATGAAAAATTAACGCAGTTTTTCTAAAAACAAAGGCATTCTAAAAACAAAGGCATTCAGCTACCATCACTTACAGGACAACATATAGACTACTTTTTATACAAAGCCACCTATTTTTCCGTGCGGAAATCCTCATGGATACCCACCCCGGCCAGCGGGGCAGGTTATGTCGGACTTTTACCGACTAAAACCGCACGCTATCTAGGGTCTTCTGACCCCAGGGTTTAAGATAGCCCATAGAGCATTTCCCGACTTAACCCGGGCCATCTCCGGTTTCGAGATGGCTCCCTCGGGCTTGGCATCCACAGTGTTCCCGTCATGCCCCCGGAATAGGGGGAGGGGGGGGGGGGGGGGGCTAATACGCGCCGCCGCCTTGGCCTGCTTCTGTTAGGGTGACAGCGGGCTCCGACGCCTCCGTCGCCGCCTCCTCCTAGAGCATCACTTGCTCGCAGAAGGAGGCGGCGGCCGAATACGCGTCCGCACTTTGCACCATCGCTGCGATCAACACCGGCAGTGTGAGGGCTGCCACCCCGAGGGCTGCCAGGAGGGCCTGTCTCTGCACCTCCCACGCCAGACACTTGACCAGCGTGTGCGTCGGATCCTTCCGAATCAGACACAAGTGAACCCCGAAGCACTTACCAGAGATCACCTGCGTCAGCCGGTACCTCATCAAAATACATTTAGTAGTTTTTACGTCCATCGCGATTATCGGCTTTTGATGGGGTCTTTTTAATAGGAAGGTATTGGTTCAACGAGTGGAGTGAAGAGTAGAGTGGAGAGTGGAGAGTGGAGGAGTGAGTGGCGTGGAGAGTTGTTTTATTAAAATAGACTTGGTGGCGATACCGACCTCGACGCGGGCGAAGCCGCGGGCGGAAGCTAGTACACTATAAAAACAAAGCTTACATGTTACAACAACTTTTATGTTGACGTAAATGTAAGTAAGTGTGAACGACTATTTTGGGTTCGTAATTTGCAGCGATTTCATTCAATCCCAACACTAGATATGGTAGGTAGAGTGTAGCTGTTTTCATTGAGTGAGCATATATTATAATCGTAAATTTTAAATCAACCGAAACAATTAAAGCATTTTAATTTTGGTAATGAGTTATGAATAGGGTAGATACATTATGATATGCCAGTTTATGTAATTTCTTGGTCACGCATTTCCAAGTTTACTTGTACGATTAATGCAATAGTTACATTCTAAAACTGCTGTCAAACGCAAAGATAAGGAGTGGATTGACTATAATATTAGGTATATACCTACGTAAAATTACCTACCTGCTATATCTTCTTTAACGTTTGGTGCCGTTTCATCACCAACTTCTACGTTCTTCACCGGTAGCTTTGAGTTGGCATCGCCTAAGTCAACGTAAAAAATTTTTTAGGTATTGTATATAGACCATTAATACAGATTTTACAAATCGACAAAAAACAAATCCCAAACTAATTTTTGGCAATGACCTACACTTCCGGTTAGAATCACGGCCCCTTACAAAGAGTTAGGTACCTGAGCAGTACCTACTCAGATAACTCTTTGGTAACTAATATTAGGTACGTAAAATTACCTACCTGCTATATCTTCTTTAACGTTTGGTGCCGTTTCATCACCAACTTCTACGTTCTTCACCGGGAGCTTTGAGTTTGCATCGCCTAAGTCAACGTAAAAAATCACTTAGGTATTGTATATAGACCATTAATACAGATTTTACAAATCGACAAATAGACCAGTGCCGATTGTCTTTGAGACAAAATAAATTTATAGTAGGATGAAACCTGTTGGAAAAGGATCAGAATATAACAAAAATGAAAGGAAAAATAAATTACGGGCGATCTGAGGTCGGGAAGCGGGGAGGGGGGTGAGTTTTAAGGGTAAAAACGGTTTATCTCGATTTCCGGCAAAACTACAAGTCCTATGGAAAAAAGTTCAATGACAAAGTTGTAGGTAATAAAGAGACCTACAACTTTTCTTTTTACACTTTTTTCACATAACCTCAAAATGTGTGTGAAAAATTCAAATAATCAAGTTTTTGGTTTTTTATTTTTATCTTAAGCAAAACAAATTTGTTTTCCACGAAATTTGGTAAAAACTTAGCTTTTTATGTCCCAAAGACACTGTATTTTTTTTTGATTTGAAATATTCTTTTTTTCAGCTTATTTTGACTAAATATCGAAAATCCACCCTAATTTTCAATCGAAAATTCTCACGTCAAAATACCAGTTTTTTAAAAAAAGTCAAAGATTTTTTTGTTATTTGAAATCTCTTCTTTCTGATGGTGTAAAAATTGTATATATTTTTACACCATCAGAAAGAAGAGATTTCAATTGCTATTGTAAATGTTCTCAGGAAATGCAAAGAAGAAAAACTCGAATTCGAAATTAATATTTTTGTATTTAGTCATTTCCTCGCTGAGGTGGGATGAGAAGTTACAAGTTGCACTATAACTTCATGGTTGCACTCGAGTGCAAAGATTTTTCACCTTGTGCACTTTTGATACCCTCGCTAAAGCTCAGGGTTCTATTTTGTTGTTATTGTATTTAGTCATTTCCTCGCTGAGGTGGGATGAAAAGTTACGTGTTGCACTATAGCTTCATAGTTACACTCGAGTGCAAAGATTTTTCACCTTGCGCACTTTTGATTCCCTCGCTAAAGCTCAGGGTTCTATTTTGTGAATCGCTCGCTGCGCTCGTGATTCAAATTAAGAACCCTTCGGGTTCTAAAAATTGAACCCAGATCTTTAGCGAGGGAATCAAAAGTGCACAACGTGAAAAATCTTTGCACTCGAGTGCAACCATGAAGTTATAATGCAACATGGAACTTTTCATCCCACCTCAGCGAGGAAATGACTAAATACAAAAATATTAATTTCGAATTCGACTTTTTCTTCTTTGCATTTTCTGAGAAAATTTACCATAGCAATGTACCTATATGTATTTTTACATTATCAGAAAGAAGAGATTTCAGAGAACAAAAAACTCTTTGACTTTTTTTAAAAAGCTGATATTTTGACGTGAGAATTTTCGATTGAAAATTAGGGTGGTTTTTCGATATTTAGTCAAAATAAGCTGAAAAAAAGAGTATTTCAAATCAAAAAAAATACAGTGTCTGTAGGACATAAAAAGCTAAGTTTTCACCAAATTTCATGGAAAACAAATTTGTTTTGCTTTAAATAAAAATAAAAAAACCAAAAACTTGATTATTTGAATTTTTCACATACATTTTGAGGTTATGTGAAAAAAGTGTAAGTGTAAAAGTTGTAGGTCTCTTTATTACCTACAACTTTGTCGTTTAACTTTTTTCCATAGGACTTGTAGTTTTGCCGGAAATCGAGATAAACCGTTTTTACCCTTAAAACTCACCCCCCCTCCCCACTTCCCGACCTCAGATCGCCCGTAATTTATTTTTCCTATCATTTTTATTATATTCTCTTCCTTTTACAACAGGTTTCATCCTACTATAAATTTCTTTTACTTTTTACCATTTTCATAGCTAACGGCACTGGTCTAAAAAACAAATCCCAACCTAATTTTTGGTTAATACACATAACCGCGGTAGCCTAGTGGTTTGGGTAATGGACTGCTGAGACGAGGTCTCGGGTTCGATCCCAGGTTCACCATGGCACACACCAATGACTTTTCGATGCTTTTCGAAGCTATGTGTGTATTTATCGCAGGTTTATTTGTGCCTCGGAGAGCACGTTAAGCCATCGGTCCCGGTTGCCATACAAACATCTATAGCAGTCGTTACGGGTAGTTGGAGCCCACAAAAGTCCAACCAGTCTAACTTGGAACTTAACAGATGGCAGTCGCTCCAAGGAAAATATCGAAGTTTAGCCGCATCACAGTTAGACTGGAAAGCCGACCCCAACTGAGTTGGGAAAAAGGTTCAGAGAATGATGATGATGATGACACTACCGGTTAGAATCACGGCCCCGTATAAAGAGTTACCTGAGCATTAGGTACTGCTCAGGTAACTCTTTATATCTCTGAGTAGGTACTCAGATAACTTTTTGGTCAACTAATATTAGATACGTAAAATTACCTACCTGCTATATCTTCTTTAACGTTTGGTGCCGTTCCATCACTAACTTCTGCGTTCTTCACCGGGAGCTTTGCGTTGGCATCGTCTAAGTTAAAGTGAAAAATCATTAATTGCATATAGACATTATGGACGATTAAAATAGATTTTACAAAACATCCAAGAAGCAGAGCCTATTGTAGTTTTCAGTAAATTATAGTTCACGGCATCTAACTTGGCAAGATTTTGGAGTAATGTGGGCCCCACTACTCCAAAACCTTGCCAAGTTGTTGTTTATATGCGACGCATTTTGCCAGAAACAAGTGTACAGCATTTAACTTGGCAAGGTTTCACGGCCCTGTCCAAAGGGTTACCTTAATAGTACCAACTCAGATGATTCTTTGGTCAAGTGATACCGGTCTATTACGTAAAATTACCTTCTATATCTTCTTTAACTTTTGGTGGCGCTACATCACCAACTTCTACGTTCTTCATTGGCAGCTTTGCGTTGGCATCGTCTAAGTCAAAGTGAAACATCATTTAGGTAGGTATTGCATAATAGACGTTAAAATAGGTTTTACAAAACGTCAAAGAAACAGAACCTAGAGTACCTATACTATATACCTTTAGCAAATATACTACCGGTTAGAATCATGGCCCCGTCCAAAGGGTTAGGTACCTGAGTAGTACTCAGATGATTCTTTGGTCAAGTGATAGGTACCGGTCTATTACGTAAAATTACCTTCTACATCTTCAACTTTTGGTGCCGCTCCAATACCAACTTCTACGTTCTTCATCGGGAGCTTTGATTTGGCATCGTCTAAGTCAAAGTAAAAACCATTTATTGTAGGTATATTCGTATAGACCACTAGCTGTTGCCCGCGGCTCTGCCCGCGTGAATATCGAATTCCGTTTCAAATTCCTTTTTTCATGAGGAAGTTCCTTCGGATACCATCTCCGTCAGACATCAGGAGTGGTTAAGTCTGGCTCGGACCTGATAAAAACCGCACGCGCCGTCTCAAGTCTTCAATTTTATTGCCGGGGTGGAAGATTGCTTAGAGCAAATCCCGCGCTCCCCAGCTGGCCCAGGACCATCTACGCTTTTCCAGTACGTACCGTACCACCGTAGCATCCCGTGCTATCCTCAAAAGACATCCATGATACCTGCTTTCTGCTTGCATTTATTTCGCCGCGCATTATTTTTTCATATTACGATGGCTCTTAAACTATTTATTGTACTTAATTATACCTATAGTAATAGAACACCGCGGTAGCCTAGTGGTTTGGGTAATGGACTGCTGAGACGAGCTCTCGGGTTCGATCCCAGGTTCACCATGGCACATACCAATGACTTTTCGATGCTTTTCGAAGTTATGTGTGTATTTATCGCAGGTTTATTAGTGCCTCGGAGAGCACGTTAAGCCATCGGTCCCGGTTGCCATACAAACATCTATAGCAGTCGTTACGGGTAGTTGGAGCCCACAAAAGTCCAACCAGTCTAACTTGGAACTTCGATATCGCCATTGGTCATAATGACCATTGGTTGTGGAGGTCAGATGGCAGTCGCTCCACGGAAAATATCGAAGTTCAGCCGCATCACAGTTAGACTGGAAAGCCGACCCCAACTGAGTTGGGAAAAAGGTTCAGAGAATGGATGGATGGGACCTATAGTGTAGAAGTCAATTTTGATCTAAATTAAATGTAGGTACAACGTATCTAACGTATTTAATTGAATAAGGAGTAACACTGTATTGTTAAAAATAACTTCGAAAATTACACATGATTTTTTTTTGTAATTTGTACAGATAAAAATGGTTACTGTGGGCTACCCTTATTATAGTAGCGGCCAAGGATGGAAATTTCTAATGTTCTGTCATATGCTATCGCGGACTTTTATGTAGACCTTTTTAAGTTATACATTTCCACACATTATTTTGTTATAGTTTTCGCAGCGCACGCGATATAAGGAATTTTTAGGTCATTTTTTTACACCTTGGGTTACATTATTGAAGTTTTAGCATGGATCCCTAACTTTTTTGAAAATTTAATATAGCCTATGTTCACTGGAGATAGTGTAGCTTCCCAACAGTGAAAGAATTTTTTGAATCGGTCAAGTAGTTTCGGAGCCTATTCAATGCAAACAAACAAACAAAAAAACAATCAAATCTTTCCTCTTTATAATATTAGGATTGCATTTTAGAAAATCAAAACTTTCTCGAGCAAATTTCAAAAGAACAACGTACAAATCAATACAGTTTAAAAATAACGATGGTCAAATGATCAAAAGGTCAGCTGAGCAAAGTCTGGAATATTAATGTTTAAATTATTTATTACACTATTGATCAAATCGTTTAAAGATCAAAATGGATTACTGGATAAATTATTATCATCTAATGAATTAACTGAAAACGGTAAAAATAATATTAAAATTAGCGAATAGCGCCAGTTTTAGGTACATACTTTTAAATCACCCAAAGCTATAAATGACAAATTAATGAAGCGTAGTGGATATTGATAGAATAGGTTAGGTTATTTTAGAACGGTGAACAATAGCGCGTGAAGGCGAGCGAGTGGAGCGAGCGTGCCGCGGCAGCGGCCGCCGAACGCCAGATCCCTTCTATTGTTGGTGAATTCGTCTACGGTCAACTCACCTACGGTTTATTCAACTATGGTTAATTGAACTAATAGCCGATTCACCTACTGTACATCATTGATCAATATCTGTAGCCTACATAAGTAACTTTAATTAACTATAAGCGGAATCTTTATAGTTAATATATTGGTCAGTTTCAACAGAACCTAACCTAATCCTACTTATTCATTAGCAGTAGATAATGTCCAATGGTCGCAAGTAATGCATTATTTTTAGGTATTTTGACCTTAATTGATATTAAATGTTGGTATATCAACATTTGTTGTTTCAACTTTAGACATTTTTAACAACATAAAGTCCGGTCAATTTAGACATTCGAAGGTACATAAATTCCCAACAAGCTGAAAATGAGTAAAATTGTTCAAAACATAATTGTAAACAATACCTGAAAGTTCTCCATCATTCCCGTGTAAGGAAAAAAAAATATTCAAGGTCAAAGGTTAAAAGAATGAGTTTTTCACGATTTTCAGAAAAACTGTAAGTTTTCTCACGAAAGTACCTCAGACAAAAATTGTAGATTGTAAAATTATCTATAAAAACGTATCAATAATTTTTTCCTACGAGCCACCGTTTCTGAGATAGGTATACCGATTCAAAAAGTTATAAAAGTTGTTATCGTCATAATAGGTATATTATGTACAGGTACACGTTTCCACGTCACCTCTGAGACGCCTCTGAGGTAGTGTACTTAGCGCGTTTTTTTAATGTGATTTCCCCATTAGGCCTACTCCACGGGTCAGTTGTGATCCTATTTAATGTGAAACTATTGCAAACTATTGGAAATTTTCAAAGATTGGAAAAGACAAAATCGGTGTAAATTAAAAAAAAGTTATGAAGTTCATTCGCCTGATTCGTAATTTTCACATTCTTGTTCTTCTTCTTGTTCTTGTTCTTGTTCTTCTTCTCCAGCTTCTACTTCATCTTCTTTTTGGAGGCAAGTAAATTGCGTCAATATCGATGTATCGCATGCCACTTCGTCGGAATCAAACGAATCCTCCATCGTTTGTGGTTGAACCAAGAACATTAGAAATTTCCTTGTACTTGGTTGAACATTAAAGCACGACCGGCCTTGACAGTTTGTGCATGCTAGAGAACAAAACAGTCCAACTTTTTTGCAACTACATTTAGCACTGCACCCCTTTTTGCAGTTGCAAAAAACTGTGTTTAGCAGTTTTTCCGGCGCAGGTGGGAGTAAAGTTTGAACTGGCTCTAATAAATTGTTGACCAACTTCCAACCCCATTTTGTAGGGTCTAGCTGATAACCAAGCCACACTTGAACTTAGTAATAAACCCGAAAAAGATGTTGATGATCAGCAACTGAGGTTGGACATAATAGGTACATATATAATACATAACAACTCTAGAGATGTACATACGTGGCGTACTCATGCTATGCATATTATGACGATAATATCTTTTATAACTTTTCGAATCGGTATATCTCAGAAACGGTGACTCCTAGGAAAAAAATTATTGATACGTTTTTATAGATACTTTTACAATCTACAATTTTTGTCTGAGGTACTTTAGGGAGAAAACTTACCGTTTTGCTGAAAATCGCGAAAAACTATTTTTTTGACCTTTGACCTTGAATAAATTTTTTTCCTTACACGGGAATGATGGGGAACTTTCAGGTATTGTTTATAATTATGTTTTGAACAATTTTACTCATTTTCAGCTTGTTGGGAATTTATGTACCTTCACTCTCATTTTTTGGTCTAAATTGACCGGACTAATAAGCCTAATTACCTAGTCCAGTAGGTATTTCAAATTTAGATAATTTATTACGTAGGTATTACTGGCTTAGGTATTTTAAACCATTAGGTATTTAGATTTTCGGTATTTTAAACAGGTTATTTAAAGTTGGCATTTTAATTTTAGGTATTCAAATACAAACCCATTTTTAGGCACTTATTTTAATCATAATTTTTGGACAAATTAATGTGTTAAAATTAATGATGTACTTACTTGAAATATATAAAATACATTTAAATTAATACTTCTTAGTAAGAAATCATTTGTGATTGTAAAATTTGATTAGTTACGATTGATATTTTAAAATTACATCTAGCAACTTTTGATCAGTCGTTCATTTTTGATGTCACGTACATTGGGATTTTTTTTATAAATAAAGCATTTGGTCATTTAAATTTTGTTATTTCGTTTATTGTTCTTTTGAAATTAGCTCGAGAAAAATTTGATTTTCTAATATGCAACCAATGTTAGTGTAGATTGAAACGGATTTAACAAATCGTCAAACAAACTAAACCTAGAGTAGTGTTTAGCAAATACACCAAGAGTTAGGTACCTGGAGTCCATAGAGTTACCTGGCAGGCCTCAGACAACTCTGTGGTCACGTGATATTAGGTAAAATTACCTTCTATAATTATCTTCTTTATTTTTTACATCTGCAGTCTTCGCTGGGAGCTTTGGCACATGAGTAAAGATAAGTACAGAGTGAAATCTTCTAACTAGCTCATTGCACGGGTGTACTACTAGCGCACAGACATGTGTGCGTGACGTGTCACTGACAAGGCGCGGGGGGCAGGACCGAAGACGTTTCGGGGTAAAAGCAGTTCGGCTAGGGTGCCAACCAGTAGTAACTGGTTATTCTCGGGTGCGAATCAAGGGTTGTCGTGACATGCGATACGAATTAGGTACGTGCAATTTTTATCATAAAAATTTCTCATATTTTCATAAGCGTTGCTAACTTTACAAGCGTCTCATCAAGAATGGAACACAAGAAAGTAAAATAAATAAAATATGAATTTCGTATTAAGTATAAAATTCAACAAATAAATAAAATTGTTCAAAAAGTATTTTACATAGTAACAGGGTTGTTTGCATCGTTCAATTATACTTTTATTATAGGTACCTAGTTTGTATGTAGTGTAGGTCCACTTTGCTTAACTCTCTAACTTTTCTACCTCTACGCTCAAAGGTCTACTGGCAGAGATCTCTTATAGATACCTACATATACTATATATAAGCCGCGGTAGCCTAGTGGTTTGGGTAAAGGACTGCTGAGACGAGGTCTCGGGTTCGATCCCAGGTTCACCATGGCACACACCAATGACTTTTCGATGCTTTTCGAAGTTATGTGTGTATTTATCGCAGGTTTATTAGTGCCTCGGAGAGCACGTTAAGCCGTCGGTCCCGGTTGCCATACAAACATCTATGGCAGTCGTTACGGGTAGTTGGAGCCCACAAAAGTCCAACCAGTCTAACTTGGAACTTCGATATCGCCATTGGTCATTGGACCATTGGTTGTGGAGGTCAGATGGCAGTCGCTCCACAGAAAATATTGAAGTTCAGCCGCATCACAGTCAGACTGGAAAGCCGACCCCAACTGAGTTGGGAAAAGGTTCAGAGAATGATGACTAAAAATCATAGCGGTCGAATTGAGAATCTCCTTTTGGAAGTCGATTAAAAATTATATAGGTAGGTACTCTTATAGAGTTATGCTCGTTTTCGTACATATTTTATTTCTCGTGTCTTGTATACATTTATCTTTTTGATGTTTACCTACAATACAGAATTAACAAGAATTGTTTCATTTTTATTTCTCAAATTTGTCTAGGTCTTCTTATAAACTCCATTTATTAAAAACTGTTTTAATATTGGCTTACAGCAAGTACCTACACTCTTCACTTAGACCCTTGATGGAGGCAAATTTTTATTAATTTATTATTTAAAAATCCGATAATACCTTTTTTATCATGCGGCAATCCCCACGGATATCAATCTCGTTGGCCATCGAGGGTGGTTATGTCGGAATCAAATCGACTAAAACCGCATGCCATTTCGGGTCTCAATTACCGGGGTGTAAACTGTTATATGAATAAATTTCTTAGCACCATTATAACATAGAATATGGGGCCATCTAAAAACTGTAGATGGTTCATGGGCAGCAGAGATGCAAGGGAAACGCCTTATGGACTACCTTATCCCCAGCGTCTGTAGACCCAAGACGGCGTGCGGTATTAGTCGGTCCAATTCCAACATAACCACCCATGCTAACCAGCGGAGGGGTATCCGTGGGGATAGCCGCACGAAAAGAAAAGGTAACCCCATATAAAATAATGTTTAAACATAATGATGTTTAAACATTATTTTGGTGAGTAATGACTCTGTACCTATATTCGCAAAAAAATAAATAATTCACTAAATCATAAAATTATTGTTGATATTTTTATTTATTTATTCCATCTGAAATGTCAAAACTCGCTTCTGTCAAAATGGTTTGTATTTAATGAAAATATTGGCACCCCTATGAAAGTAAATTCGAATTTTAAACTTTCTTAGGGAGATTTCCTTCTGTACGACAGTACCATAGCTATTCATGTGGCTTTGGGTTGGCGTCGAAAGTTAAAGTAAAAAATCGTTAATTGTTTATGTACCATAATAATAAAAGTTTACGGAATATTACCGCCAGTATCTTGTGTTCCACCATCACTCACGTCCGCATTCTTCGCCGGGAGCTTTTCGTTGCTGCTGTCTGACGTTATAGTTTCGGATGGCTGTTAATTTGGAATCAAATTAGCGTATTATTATTCTAACCACAGAAACAAACTACTGGGCCTTACTATGGGCTCTTATGCTTACTATTATAGCAATTGCGGGGGGAAAAAAACAAATGCGGGGCTGCACAACTCATGGAGAGAGGTGGCGCTATACACGGTGCGTAGTTCCATCTCTCTCCCTGAGTTGAGCTGCACCGCATTTTGAATGGCTATAAGAGCTCATAGAATGGGGCCTGGTCAACTACAAGCCTATATTTGTGAAATGAGTTTTATAACTTCCCTCGACTACGGTTTAAGAAACCCATACCTACAACAAAAATGTGCATGAAATGACATTATTATTCAAGTGAAAAATAACTACCTATACCTATCTGTTACAACTTTTTGTAGATAATAAAATATTGAAATTCTTTGTACCCCCAAACACTTCCCCACCCTGGCTACGCCCATGTATTGTATTTATTTAGAGAGAGTACTAAAAGCCTTGTAACTTGTACCTACCTTATCGCCGCCCGTCTGCGTAGTCAACTTTCCGTTCTCCATGTTACCCGCCTGTTGCAGTAGTGGAGTTTTCAGTGTAGTATTTAACTGAAAATAAACTTGAACCATCATGCTATCAGCTAGGCAGGCTAGGCTACTTTGATTCATAAGTATAAATAAATAGGTATCTATCTTTCAAACCAAATTTAAAAAGCAATAAATACCTATGTACCTAATGGTTAATAAATTTTAGATTACTTAGTAGGTACCTACCTACTAGGCAGACCGCATCTTAACGGTCTACTAACTTAATGTTTATATAAATGACCATGTCAATCTAAAATCTTTTATTGAAAAAAAAATTACTTCGCTTATCGCGGGCATGCAATAAAGCATGCCCGCGACTTCGCCCGCATGGATTTCGATTTTTTACATGCCTACGTATCTGGCAGTTATAGTGCCTATAAAAAAGAGTAGGTTGCTTACAACAATCATCACCAAGCACTCGTTCCATTTCAAATTCATGAACATTTATTACTTACCTACCTTTTAGGCGTTAAGCGGCTTTTAGGTGCGGGGCGGTCAAAATGACCGCGACGCACTCTTATTATTACAACATTATACCTAGTTGTCACAAAATAAAAGGCCCGCTTTGACAGTTCGTGCCCATGAAGTTCTTAATTTTTTATCAATTGAAATGTTCTAAAGGTAATTAGGTACATTTTTCATTGACAGGTACCGCCCACTCGGCTACAGTGGAGTCAATTTAATAGGTCACATTTGACAATTCCTCAAAATTCAACAACGCAACCTTGTAACGGCGCGCCGCGGTGGGCATCAAATAATATATTTTTCGTTTTGTTAGAACTGCACAATTTCGTAACTTTTTTCAATTACGATTACATGTTTATTGTAATAATGACAGATACGAGTAATTTTCCGTTTTGCTTTCACTAATAAACCATTCTAAACATAATAAACAATTTCTGATAATAATATAAAGAACTGAAACGTCGTTACAATGTTGTGTCAGTTAACCCTTTTTCTTTTTAAACACTAGGGATGTTACTCTTTAAATCGAAAGCTGATAAGTAGAATCGAATGCTTGAATGAATGATTAGGTACTTGTGAAGAAATTATCACCATAAAATTAATAACCAATTATATTTATTATTCTTTTAATCCATCCGTGCACATACAGACAGACAGAAAAACAAAAAATTTACTGATTGCATTTTTGCATTAGTATCGATCACCAATCATCCCCCAATAGTTATTTTGTAAATATGTTCAATGAACAGAATTGACCTCACAACAGTTTTATTATAAGTATTGATCATGTACTTGTCTTATTTTGCTCCTTAAATTTACGAAAGAGAAAGGGACAGGGATTCATCTGAGGATTTTTAAAATTCACATTTTATCTTTCAAGTCCGTATCGATTCATTCGTTTTAATCGACCTTTTTTTATCAGGGTCACCTCATTATTAATATAAACCCACCAAAAACATGAATGTAAAAAAGGACAGCCAAGTTCAATACAAAAAGTATGCTTGGCTATGGGCTCGGTATGGTAAACGTAAATATAACCCACCAAAAACATAAATGTTAAAAAGGAGAGCCAAGTTCAATACAAAAAGTATTCTTGGCTATGGGCTCCGCCGCAAAAAGAATGGAGATCTAAATGAGTGCCAAGCTCTATGCAAAATCGAAATACGTATTTATAGGAACAAAATAACATTATGAACAAGTATTAAACTCTATTTCTTTATTTTATTGGAACCTATAACAATTGCTGTTATTTAAAAATGTGATATCTTAAAGTAGGCTAGATTTGAGTTGGCCAGTTTTTATCAGAATTAAAATATATAATATTATTATATCTTGAATAACTCCTAACTGGTGTACCTGTATGAAAACAATTACAAATAAAGGAGAATTCTATGTACAATAAGTATGTATTTACAAAAAAAGAAATATATAAGTATGTTTAACCCCGCTTCATCTGCTTCACATATTTTGAAATAATGTGCCATACCTTTAACTCAAGGTCAGATTGTCACTGGAAAATCCAGTATGAATGAGAAACCAGGGTAAATGCTGAATTTAAGATTTAGTGAATTCAAGAAGCAATGTTTTCTCATCTACACTTCAATTAAAGATAGACTGATGTTTAACAGAAGACCTTTAGTGTAATTTATCTGATAAATTGTGAGCCTCTGTCTAGGCACCTTATATATACCCTTGGCTTCACTGCTCAAAACTGAATTGTTATTGCGTCATGGTTGACCTGTAATGTTGAACTTTATCCCATTCAAATTTACAAGGATTAAATTTGAATATTTTGATTTTGTATAACAATGTTATCTATTAGTGAAATTTATGAATGCTACTTACTTTTTGGCACAATAGTCAGTAATAGTTGTATTGTAGTAACAACCAAATATCTTTTGTGAAACAAATTCTATTCTACCAAAAATAGCCTCTCCCAGATTATATCACACAACAACAAATACGATAAGACTCCTGGCTCAGATGACATCAATAATGTATAGCCTTATACCTAATGTATATTCCATGCCGGTTAAATGTTACAGAGTGAATTAGTTCCAATGGTTTACTAGTAGGTACCTACTCATTGTGTTGAAGAATGAAAATCAGAAAAAATAATTATATAGAACTATTTAAGTAATTACAGAATTATTTTCTGCAGTTGATGTTGATGTTTAAATTCAGTGGGACTGCAAATGCAACCAAGGCTTTATTTAATTAAATGCAACCAAGGCTTTAATTAAATTATGATGATTTTTTAAATGTGAGTAGGTTTCATTCACAATTGATCTCAGTAGATGGCGTTAAAATCGGGCAGCTAAAAATAGAAATTTCCCCTGTGTAACCAGGGATCAGTGATGGGTTTATGCTATGCCCAGTCACTTTGAACAAAAATCGGTTGCAGCATTGATTTTAATCCGCCCTATTAATGACTCTATAGATGGGTTTATGCCCTGACGTTTTGGGGATATTATAATAATATGCCCGAAGTGTTGGGGCATAAACACATCACTGCCTGGGATAACTTCTAAGACAGTATAAAAAAAATATGAAAGTATAAAAAAATTATACAATCGATCGTAATTGCTAATTTATTATTATTGAAAATAAATAATCACTGTCGGCTATTTAATATCGTTAGTCATGTTTAGGTAGGTACCTAACTACTCATATTTAGCCTTAAATGAATTTACATTAAACGCAGTCAAAAAATAAAGTAATAAGGAGTGTATGTACCTACTTACTGTAAAATTAATTGAAACCGTCAAGTCTGCGGCGACGTATATTACTCGCGAGTATCAGCAATCAGCGAAGTCGGCAGCACTGTTGACTATTTGTTGTGTAGGTAGTCAAATATTTAATCGATCGGCGTCGTCGTCCTGAGTGTCCTGACATGACTGATACTGATTGGCTGCATTCCCAAAAGTGCGTAAGATTGAAATGGGAGTTTTAGTTTTGTAGACGGCTCATTCATTTTATTATTCATCCGTGATGCTGTAAAAATGATATTGGCCCTGAAAATAAAATTCCAATAAATAAGGTAGGTAATATATATGTACATAAAGAAATAATTGTGAACGAATAATAATCTGTTAGCTATCAATGTTGACATTTGGTTGACATCGATCCCGTATTGCAAACTTAGTATATTTTTCACTAAAATTGGTAGTTTAGCTTTACTTCAGTTGGTAATTCCCCAAATAATGTTTTGTTTACTAAATTCTATAGTAATAATACAGACCTAATGTAATTACAAGTATATTACAACAAAGTGGAACCATGAAATGTGATGATATCGTCGGGGACACATTAGATGGCGTAGATGATACATTATTTCTAAAAAAAAGCACACGTTACGTAACTTTTTAGTATTAAGTTTTTGCGTATTTTATCATATATCATACTCATTATTTGAGATGTTGGTCAGGGTCAGGTCACTAAAGTTTTAGTTCACGGCATCTACTTCGGCAAGATTTTGGAGTAGTGTGGGCCCCACTACTCCAACACCTTGCCAAGTGAAATGCTGTACACTATTACTTTTTTGTGGCAAAATGCGTCGCATATAAACAAGTTTACTGTACAGCATTTACTCGTTACTATTGTATATAATATTATATTAAGTTTCAACTCAGTAACATACAATTACGTGAGTAATGTGTACGTTTAGGAAAAACACGATAGCGCATTTCCATCCCAAGTGACTAGAAAAAGTAAGTTCGCGTCTTAGATCATAGATCTCCAAGATACCGTACCGTCCGATTCAAGATAAGATACTATTACCTATGTCTGTGAATCGAATGGACGGTATCACGTATCACTGTACGGCAACTATTAAAATATGAAGAAAGAAACTTATCATAAATCGAATATGAATCTGGGGAGCTTCTTCTTTTTGCAATGGCTACCCTGTTCAATGTTGTCAATGTCAACAATGTCATCATGCCAGAAGCTTACAAAATGTCAACAATTAAATATTAAAAACATGCAAACAGCGATGATTTTTACCGAGACCGCCGTCTGGTGCTAGCTACAGGTGTCTGGCTATTCGGCTCTTTGAAAAAATGATATTTAACTGATAGTGTCGTGACAAAGGAGTATCTATTAAATTGTTCCGGTGGGTGCTTATTTCTATTTTGAGTAAGTAGGTATTTAATTTAATAGATAAAAATCAATAATTCTTCGTTTAGTGGAAGTAATCCCCCACCCCTACTTGGCCTACTTATTTAAAAATAAGTTTAGGTAGCTCTATTGCGGAGTTCCTATTGTTTTATACTGTATTCTGATATAGCTAGACACAAGACACAAGAGCCAGGTAGGCTTATTTCCGGGAAGACGACTGTTTTGATTTTCAGATCAATTTTATTATATATAGGTAAACTGTTGCCCGCGGCTACGCTTGCATGAAATTTTGATCCTATTTCCGCGACTAACAGGAACCTATTCACAGTATAAAAAATACTTTGTCCTATTCTCATACCTGCAAACTATGCGCCAAAAATTTCATAAAAATCGGTTGAGCTGTTTCAACGAGTTTTGTTACAAACACTGTGGTATGTGAATTTTACTATAGTAGATGAACAGCTTGTCATCTACATTATCTTGCTGAACCTTTCTTTTCCTAAAATTATTGGTCTCGTCATATAATCTGTAACACATTTGCTATTAATTTTCAATAACCATAGTTTTAAAAATTTGAAATTTTGTTTCAGGTGTTTGATATAATATAATACAACTAGCTGTCCCCTGTGGCTTCGCCCATGACATACTTCATTCCCATGGCACTTATTTAACCCATACATGCCCGTAATTTCTTACTGTTGTAATAATGTATGGAAATTTGCCCAATTTGTAGACATAACTATATGGTTACTACTCTGCTCTCCTGTGCCTATAGCCCATAGCCTTCTTCGATAAATGAGCTATTCAACTCAAAAAGTATTTTTCAATTCAGACCAGAAGTTCCTGAGATTAGCGCATTGGACACTATAATTTTTGAATTAGGTATCTAGTTATAACATGATGAGAAGTGTGAAAAAGCATGGCCCAACTTCCCCTCTATCTAAGAAATATCATAGATATCTATATTTTAACGTTCCAGCTTCCAAGATTTAACATTATGATTTTGGGTTAATTTTAAATCGTAAATTACGCCTAAATATTGTGTTTTTACCACTAATAAAGCACGTAAAAATGAATCGCGATGAGCTTAAGATACGGTACATCAACTTATTGTGGCTTCTGGGCCGGAATAGCAAACTGTCTCTAAACAATAAGCTCCTGATTTACAAATCGGTATTAAAGCCTGTCTGGCTATATGGCATCCAACTATGGGGAAGTTCTTGTAACTCCAATATAGCAATGCTTCAACGCATGCAAAACATAATACTCCGCACAATAGCCAATGTTCCATGGTATATCACCAACCAAAAAATACATGAAAAATTGCATTATGAAAAGTGTAAAAGAGGAGATCTCAAAGACAGGAGAGCAATACCAGGATAGACTCAAAAACCACCCCAACGTACTAGCCACAAAGCTGCTGACACCCAGCTACAACAAGCGACTTAAGAGGAAGGATATTATTATCTCTTGACTTAAATAAGGAGTCAATGTCTTTACTGGAAGATACACTCTAAAAAAAACTAGAACCTACACCACATCCGCTAAAAGCATAAAGCTGATCGCAGATACCTAATGTAAAACAAAAAAAAAAAAACCACTAATAAAGACACAGTTCACTGATTTAGAAACCGAGACATGTCATTTTACTGTGGGGCCATCATTAACATTTATAACTTGGATGATCGAATATTTCCTACAGAAAGATTGAAATAGAACAGCATTTTAACAGTTGTCTCACAATATAATATTTACGAAAATCATGTTTGTGAAACAGAATAATGATTAGTTGAATGATAACAGGGATATTATGGAAATGAGTTTCTTGCTCCTCGCTCAAGCTATTTGGGTTATTTGATTTAAAGATTTTGTCTCCATTGTATAAATTTGCTTGTTAGGTAGGTAGGTAGGAAGAGGAAAATAACAACTTATCAAGGAATTTATATCTATATCAATATATACACGGTGCTTACACTTTCAACATTTCTCTGTTTGTTTGTAATAGGTAATTTTCGGAAAGCCTGGGCTGGTTTTGATGATGCACCATTGGGTGACCATAAGGCGGCAAGACGTGTTCTGTAGTTATTTGGATAGTTGCCGATCCTCTGCTTTTGCATAGTCATAAACCTGGACCGCCTGGTCTACGGGGGCGTCCTACATTCCGTTTGCTTAATTTTTCTTACTTAGTTTTTAATTGAGGTTTTTCTCTTGTTTTTAGGTACACTAAAATAATTATGTCTCGCGAGTTCGTGTTTCCCACCGCTCCACCCTTTGGCGCCGGGCATACTCGTGTAAGTATTTTTGAAAACTACATCATAATCAGTATAATAGAAGCCGGCCATATTTGAACTGTTTTCGTGCATCGAGGCTATTTTATTTTATTAATCTAAAATGTTTTTAGGGTTTCGTACCTTAAAAAACCCTTATTGGATTGCTTTGTTATTCGTCGGTCTGTCAAGACCTTTTTCTCATATTTTTCCAAATACATAAGTCTGTAACGTCGTGAAATGAAGCTGTGAAAATTCAATATTTATAATAGTTTCATGCAATCAAAGGTACATAAATGTTCCATTAAAACTTGTAACTGTTTTTCTTTTTGTTGATACCTACTAGCATTATCATATTTTTCAGAAAGTAAAATCTTAAAGGTAAAACAGTAAATAAATAGAGTTACACACATTACAAAAAACTATCTGTATGTCTGTCTGTCAAAACTAGAAGCTCTATTACAGCAACGTTAAGTTCGCCCTTCAATCCAGTTGAACGGAATAGGTACTCAGTGTGCGAGTCAGACTCGCACTTGACCGGTTATTTATTTCATTACAGCCGGGCGGACAGGCTACTTCGGGGGTTGCGGAAGGCATCAGATATGCCGGAACTCCGAACATCGCACTGCAAAGCTTATACAAGGAGATGGCAGAAGATCACGTAAGCTATTGTGTATTAATATACCTAATTATATAGATTAGGTAGAAATATCTAATTGTAATTATCTAAATCTAATTCAAATAACAACATGTTTATGCTTTATATTCCATTATTTTATATCGTATTGAGAACCCTCCTTTTAGAAAAACGTGGTCCTCTGAAAGTCTTGCGACTTTATTAAACTTAAAAAAATAGGGGTAGTAATAGCCGGGGTAGGTACTCAACTCAGATGTTTGTGTAGAATATCGTAGAATATTTAATTATTTAAATGTATCTTCCGGCATAACACGTTCATATGACGATTGATTTGTAAAACTCCTTTTTCGTTAGACAAACATTTATTCCGAAATGGTTCCATTTGAATTTCGTATAAATCTGATGATAAATTTTGGAGACAGATACGGGAATATACAGCAGTAAATGAACCGCAAACTGCGAATGCTGCGATGCTTGTATGCATTGTTTGAATTATCTCATAATCTCCAGTCTAAACATACAGCTACTTTATAAATCTAATAGTGTAGATAGATGCTCTTAGATTAAATGCAAGATGATTGCGCGTTTACTACCTAACTCTGTAGGTATGTTGTACATTTACGCTGTTTATTTAACTTTCAGCGGGATGACAACACGTTCAATTGCCCGATGACCGAGCCGATGGAAGTTGACTCCGGCAGCGAGGATGGAGACGAGAAGCTCTCGCCAGAAGAGATGCTGGAAATATTTCAGGATGATCCTGACGAAATGAAAGGACCCACCGATGAGAGTTGCTGGGACTGGCGTGATGACTATGAAACATTTACAGGCAAGAGGGAACGATTTACAGAAGAGATTGGGCCGACATTGAACTCCACGTCGCCCTCTGAAATCTTCCTCCAGTTTTGGGACGAACGTCTTGTAAGGCATATAGTCGAAGAAACCAATCGCTTCGCGTGGCAGACAATTGCCCACCTTACAGAAACCGGAACGGGCATCCCTGCCGGATCACAAATCAACGATTGGGTGGAGACAAACGTTTCAGAATTCTACCGCCTTATCGCGATGATTATTTTGATGGGTGTTTGTGTGCGAGGTCGTGTCAACGAGTATTGGAGCACCGGAACACTGGGAATGCCATGTTTTCGGGATATCATGACCCGCGACCGTTTCCTCCTGCTGATAAGATTCTTACACTTCGCCGACAACGACTCCATTCCTGAACGTGGTGACAAACGGAAAATTGCTAAAATTGATCCGATTATAAAGTACCTGAATGAAAAGTTCGTAGCCGCTTACAAGCCACGCAGAGAGCTTTCTGTTAACGAATCGTTGCCGCTCTGGAAAGACAGATTAAGTTGGGCTCAGTTTATCCGATTCAAAGGCTCACGAATCGGCATCACGAGCTATCACCTTTGCGAGGCTGTAAGCGGATACGTTCTGAAACTAATGATTTATACCGGCAAAAGTGTCCCATCACAACCTATTGACGGGTTTGCTAGCCGCACTGCTCAGGTTGTAATTAAACTTATGCAGGGTTTTCTCGGGAAAGGCTATACACTTTTCATAGATAATTATTATAGTTCCGTAGATTTATGTAGATATCTAAAAAGGCGTGCTACCGATGTGGTGGGCACACTTAATAAACGTAAGCATAATACACCACCCGAAATAAGAGTACTGGAAGAACAGGGTTTACCGCGGGGAATGGTGCTACGTAGACATTGTGGTGATGTTTCTGTCACCGCATGGATGCACCTCAAATTGCTTATCGCATTGTCAACCTATCACAAAGACGAAGATGTTGTAAGCGACCGATCTGGCAGAACTAAAGTCGTCCCTATGGTAGTAGACGATTATAATAAATATATGAGCAGTGTAGATCTTATGGATCAAATTTTATGTTCTTTTCTGCTCGAAAGTCAGCGAGGATTGAAATGGTATGTGAAACTGTTTAGGAGACTTTTACATGTCAGTCTAGAGAATGCATACATTATTTATAGCTCAAATATAGGGGACAGAAGGAAATTGACTTTCCGACAATTTAGATATATTCTTGCTGAAGAGCTCCTCGCCAAATACAGTGAGGACAATACCCCTGAAGTTCGTTCGCACACAAAAAACTCTTGTACCAGGTTAGATGGCTCTTCGGAACATTTTCCTGACACCTGCCAAAATCTCAGTGGACGCACGGTGAAACAAAATCCATTGAAAAGAGCTCGGTGCGTCCGATGCGTGGCTGTAAAAAAACGTACGGAGACCAACATTTTTTGCAACCAGTGCAAAGTTTACCTATGCACTGGTCAATGTTGGAAGGAATACCATACACTAGCAAATTTGAAGTAGGCAAAAGTCTTAGTAGCATTTTCATTGCAAACAATGAAAATACATTTTTATAAAACATGTTAGTTTGATATTGTTTCGTGATCCTAATTTTAATTTGCAATAGTGAGGTAGATATTTAAACTAATATTTAGAGAGCCCATGGCTCAATCGGGGCATGTACCTACAATAAGGTAATCTCATATTGTCTGTTTTGTTCCTTTATTATTCAAATACTATAAAATCATGTATACCTACCTACCTACTACCTATAAAATAATTTAGATTTAGACTGTCTACACTAATGCTGCATGATAAGTACCTACAGGGCCTAGGTCAGAAATGGCACTGCTGATATATCCAAAGTAATATTTTTCGTAAATAGGTACTGATATTCGTATATATAGGTATATACTGTCAGTATATTGAATTCCATACAATATACTGACTTATTTTATCGAGTTTATGTGCGGTTTAAACAATGGAAATAATGAGCCGTTATAAAATAATAATTTTGAAAAAGAAAAATCTTCAATATCATCCATCAAAAAATTCAGCTGTGTAGCTATCATGGTTCATGAGATACAGCCTGGCGGACATACCGACTGACAGACAGACATGCCTACTGACAGACAGACAGAGCTGAGTCGACAGAATGGCGTACCGCCGCCGGTACCGCTATCCACCCAAACCGACGCTAACCATTTAGCGCCTGCTAATTTTCGCAGACCTAATACACGATCACCGAGCTTGCCTAGCTGTTTTAACAAGTAGTTAGTAGTTCTTCTAGGGTAACTCACTGCACTCCGTAACACTAACTTCACTAAATTTGGACATTAGAAAACTTTTCGCAAAATTGGCAACAGGCATAACTTGTCACAACTTAAAATAATGTTTGGTAACAGATTTAAGATGATTTTTAATTGAAATTATAATGTTCGCTAGTCTAGGCTAGGTAGTACTTATCATGCAGCCCTCATTTACTTATAGGCCATAGGGGCCATAGGCATATTAAATTATATTATCTTCAAACAATCAGAAAGTAGGATTTAAAAATAGAACCAATAGAACTATTCAATAAGAATCAAATTGATTGGTTAATCAAATCAATTTGATTCTTATTGAATAGAAAGTAAAACATTATATTTTTTAAAGTTAAAACAAGATTTAACATTTAATTTGAAATGTATAAAATTAAAAAAAAAAATAGTAATTGTTTTTAGGTATTAATAAAATACGTACGTTAGAATTGTTGTACTGCAAAAGCTGATATAAAATGATAAAGTGTTAGGTTACTATTTTTATGGCGATAATGTATTTCTACGATCAGACACTAGGTACATGTAGCGCGCTACGTGCACTTTTCTCAACTGCTGGGAAACAAGGTAGCTATTTTGTGTTGTGCTTTTAGTCGGTTTTTATGTACGTTTTCTGCTGTAGTTATTGATGTTGGTGTACTATTTCTGTAATATTATGTACGAGTAAATGAAAAAATGAAATGTATCAGGAAAAAAAATAGCACTTTTTTGTAATGAAATTGGATAAGTAATAAAATATTATTAGGTAGTAAGTACTTAAAAAGTAAATCATTATTTGTTTACATTACATGTAACATACGTATGATTAGGTACATAGATGTAAATTTAAATTGCCAAAAAAACTTGTGATTGTTATTCTTTTGTATTCACTAGTATATAAGTCAAACTTATTACCTAATTATGTAGTTGGTAGAAAAATAAATATATGTGTTTGTTTGTATAAGATTTTTAATTTCATTCTCAAATAAAAACAAGTCATCATCATCATCATCATATCAGCCGAAAGACGTCCACTGCTAGACACAGGCCTCCCCCAAGAATCTTCACGACGACCGGTTCTGCGCCTTTCGTATCCAGCGGTTTCCTGCGACCTTTACCAGGTCTTCGGTCCACCGTGTCGGAGGCCTGCCCACACTACGTCTTCCGTTTCGTGGTCGCCACTCGAGAACCTTTTTGCCCCATCGGCCGTCGGCTCTACGAGCGATGTGCCCCGCCCACTGCCACTTGAGTTTCGCAATTCGGAGAGCTATATCGGTGACCCTGGTTCTCCTGCGGATCTCATCATTTCTGATTCGATCACGCAGGGAAACTCCGAGCATAGCGCTCTCCATTGCCCTTTGGGTGGCCTTGAGCTTTCTTATGAGGCCCATCGTGAGCGACCACGTCTCAGTTCCATACGCTATTACTGGCAACATACACTGGTCAAAGACTTTCGTATTGAAACACTGGAATTTGGGACGAGAAGATATCTCGTAATTTCCCGAACGCATTTTCGAAGTTGGACATACCTAGCTGGACTGTTAGTCCCAGGTAAACATAGTCGTCTACAACTTCGAGAATAGAGTCTTCAACCTTCATAGGAGTGGGTACAACACGGATGTTGACCATGACTTTCGTCTTATCCATGTTCATTTTTAGACCCAATTGTTTAGAGACTCTATTGAGGTCGCAGAGCATTGTGCTAAGGTCCTCCATTTAGACCAATTCCAAAAACAAGTTGCTGTTTAAAAAACCTTTTTAAAAACAAGCTTTAATTATTTACGATAAATATTGCAATGTCATGGGACTTACATAAGTAGGTATAACTGCTATCCCAAATTTCAGCTCAATCGGATAACCAGAAGTGGTCGAAAAATGGCTTGCAATATTTGATTAAAGACAACAGGACAGGTGAAACTAAATAAAAGCTTGTAATAAACTTAAGCAGGTCTTGTACCTACACAAAATATTTTTTTTACACAATACCTATGTAACAAAATAATTATTCCACTTATAATTTTTATTATCACCTAGGGTAAATCACCTGTCTAACGACGTCCGTCCTCTATGAGCGCAGGCCTACAGGTGACCGGTGTAGTCGCCTGTCACCCTAGCAGAAGCAGGCCAAGGCGGCGGCGGTGCGCGAAGGCGCAGCCTCCCCTATTCCGGGGGCATGACGGGAACACCGTGGTTGTGGTTCCCAAACTAGAGGGGGCCATCTCGAATTTGAGATGGCCCGGGTCAAGCCGGGGTGCGAGGGATATGCTCTTTGGGCCACCTTATCCTGGTGTCAGAAGACCCTAGACGGCGTGCGGTTTTAGTCGGTAGTTACCTATGTCGTGGAGTCCGACATAGGTAACCTGCCCCGCTAGGCGCGGGGTGGGTTTCCATGAGGATTTCCGCACGGAATACTTTTTATACAAGCTGATACTCGCGGCTCCGCCCGCACGTCGTTTCAGGTAGGTCTTCATTTTTTAATTAGGTATATCTCCAGTTCTACTTAGCCAATTACAACCAAACATAGGGTAAATTTTAAGTCTAAACTAGACCTTTCTAATAAACTAGCTTACCCGCGCGCGGCTCCGCCCGCGTGAATGTTGGCTTTCGTCACCAAGTCTCTTTTAAGCAGAGGGATTGCCCGTACTTACTTTCAATGTCTATTCCTTGGAAAACAGTGGTTGCAGCTAAACGTATTCATTTCATCTCGCGTTCTATCTAACCCTCGAAGGTACAGTACTGTGCATCGCAGCCAAAGCCAGTCTATTTACCATCATTGTCCTTTTTCATTGTCTTCTAGATTTTATGGGGATTAGATAGCTGCCCCCAATGATATTATATAAGGCTGCCCCAAAGTATGTGTGACTCGGAAAAAGGCCCTTTGATAAACCTTTACATTACACCATAGTTGCATTGCACTTTCACATTATTTTGGTCCACTATCTCAAATTATTTATTTCCGAAAATCTGATTTTATTAGAAAACTCTTGCTACAGACATTGACGTTTGACAACCTGATTTAACATTCAAAAAGTTCATGAAACTAAAGAAAGAGTATATAATAATAAAAACAGGTCAAGTGCGAATTGGGCTCGTGCTTGCAGGGTTCCGGATAACACTGGGTTGAGGGACGAACTTAACTTTGCTGCAACGTTTTTTGTCTTGACTGACAGCCATACAGATTCTTTTTGGTGATGAGGGTAATATTTACGCTTTCAGGACTTTTACCTTTATTCATGCTATAAGATTTTACTTTCTGCAAAATATCTGGATTCTAGCCCAAAGGGAAGTATCCTTTCTTTTTTTTCGTGCAAAACCGCCGTCGGGCTTCACCTCAACGGAGCTCGGACTCCTAATAACTAAAATCGCACGGTATTTCGTCACATCGACCTGTGTGACCGAGAGATCTGGTGTGTCCTAGAAAGGATATCCCAGAAACCTCGGCCGACTCCGGCCACCAGCACTGGCGACCTCGACGTTTCTCTAAAAAAAACGCGTATGGAAACATAACGCCCTGCCACCCTGGGCATGCTTCTGCTAGGGTGACGGTTAGCCCCGACCGTTCCCTAGGCCTGCACTCATCGAGAACGGATGTGGTTCTCCGAAATACGCCGCCCGGTGCGCCTTCACCGGCACGGGGGAGTGCTATATCTCTCGTTGCTTTTCCACTACCATTTCTGCGCGCATTACTGCCCCGCAAAAAAGCGGTGGCTTTCCACATACTCTCTATGGTGACTATGGTCAGCACCAGGGCCCGCAGCATGATGCTTACCACACCAACGTCTGCTTCAAGGACATGGCGGTACTCTATCCACTGTGGACACTCTGCCAGTGTGTGAAGCGGCGAAGTGTCCACGGAGCCGCCCCAGCAACGGTAGCATTCGGGCGTCAGCTCCCTGTCTACACAATGCAGGAACTCACCAAAACAGCCATGCCCATCAGTGAGCCTTGGATAGCTCAGGGTCATGGGCCACTTTAAACCATGAAGACCCAAAATGGAGTGCGATTTTAGTCGGTCAAGTTCATTATTACGTCCCTACTGGCCTGGTGAGGAGAGATCCATGGGGATATCCGCACGAAAAATAAGGTGCAGTGCAGGTGACTCATTCACGTGGCCGAAGGTCACTCAACGACCTCCATCCTCTATAAGCGCAGGCCTGGGGATGGTAAGTCAGGCCACCTATTCTTCTTTATGATTAATGGCTACAGCAGCATAAGGCCACCTAGTAGTCGATAGTGAGACCACAGTCTGGATATTATGCTTCGTGTAATGCCAAGCCATTGATCATTTTGAAACATTCCTTTGATCTAATTCAACTTGATGCCTCTATATTTGCCTAAGAAAGAGGTCTAATAAGGGTTTCGTTTTTTCTTATTGAGGCACAGAACCCTAAAAATAAATATATCCTCTTTGCCTTTGAGCAAAAAGCAACAAAGGATTAAAATTTAGACGGTCACTTTTAGTTCCTGTTGCCATGACAACAATTATAGATGGCGTTAAAAACGTCTGCAAACATCTTATTTTCTTATTATTTCTTTATTTTCTGAATTAATCATATCTTTTTAATTTTCTTATATGCTATTCGCGGCGAAGACAAATCCAATAAATCATAGATCATGAAAATCCGTTCAGCCGTTCTTGAGTTCTAACAAAAGTACCTTTTTGGACCCTTTTTAGGGCTTTAGGGTTTGAATTTTTAAAAATCCTTTCTTAGTACACCTCTACGCATCAAAACGAACACACCCATCAAATTTCAAGTCTCTACGACCAGCGGTTTAGGCTGTGCGTTGTCTCTAGGTCAATCAGTCAGTCAGGACTTTGAGTTTTATATAATGTACTAGCGTACCCGCGCGCGGCTCCGCCCGCGTGAATGTTGGCTGTCGCCACCAAGTGTTTTTTAAGCTGAGGGACTGCCCGTACTAACTTTCAATGTCTATTCCTTCGTAAACAGTGGTTGCAGCTAAACGTATTCATTTCATCTCGAGTTCTATCAAACTCTTCAAAGTGCAGTGCCATGCATCGCGGCTAAAGCCAGTCTATTTTCCATCATTGTCCTTTTTGTCAAAGTATGTGTGACTCGGAAGAGGTCCTTTGAAAAACCCTTTCATCATAGTTGTTTTGCTATTTCACATTCGATACACTATTTCAAATTAGTAAACATTATTTATTGCCAAAAATCTGATTTTATTATTAAAAATCTTGCTACAGACATTGACATTTGACAACCTAATTTAACATTCAAAAAGTTCATGAAACTAAAAAAAGAGTATATATAATAACAAAAAACCGGTCAAGTGCGAATTGGGCTCGTGCACGCAGGGTTCCGTACAAAATTGGGTTGAGAGGCGAACTTAACTTTGCTGCAGCGCTTCTTGGGTTGACTGACAGACATAGTTTTTTTTTGTTGATGTGAGTAATATTTTACGCTTTCCGGACTTTTACCTTTCTTATGCTATAAAATTTTACTTTCTGCAAAATATCTGGATTCCAGCCCAAAGGGAAGTCTGGTACCCTTTTTTTAGTTAGCAAAAACCTCGTTGGGCTTCACCTCAACGGAGCCAACGGAGAGGTTGGTATGTCGGACTCCTGCCAAGTAAAATCGCACGGTCTTTCGTCACATCGGCCTGTGTGATCGAGGAGGTGTCCTAGAAAGGATATCCCAGAAACCCCAACCGGTTCCGGCCACCAACACTGGCGACCTCGACATGTTATTAGGATTCTAAATCCCCATCTCTATAAAAAAGCGCGCGTGGAAATATGCCACCCTGGGTCTGCTTCTGCTAGGGTGACGGTTAGCCTCGACCGTCACCCTAGGCCCGAACTCATGGAGGACGGTTCATGGTTCTGCGAACTACGCTGCCCGGTGCGCCTTCATCGGCACGGGGGAGTGCTAAATCTCTCCCGTAGCTTTTCCACCATCACTTCTGCGCGCATTACTGCCTCGCAAAAAAAGCGGTGGCGTTTCACATACTCTCTATGGTGACCATGGTCGGCACCAGGGACCTCACCATGAGGCTTACCCCACCGACGTCTGCTTCTAGGACATGGCGCCACTCTATCCGCTCTGGAGACTCTACCAGTGTATGAAGAGGTGGTGTGCCCACGGATCAGCCCCGGCAATGGTGGCATTCAAACGTCAGCACCCTGCCTACGCAATGCAGGAACTCACCAAAACAGCCATGCCCATCAGTAAGCCTTGGATAGCTCAGGGTCAAGGGTTACCTTAAACTTCGGCGTCTGTAAACCCAAGATGGAGTTCGACTTTAGTCGGTCAAGTCCAATATTACGTCCCTACTGGCCAGAGGAGGGGAGAGATTCGTGGGGATTTCCGCACGAAAAATAAGGTACGGCTTCCTAAAACTCTCCGATTGCGGTGCAGGTGACTCAGTAACGTCGCCGAAGGTAACTTAACGACCTCCGTCCTCCATGCGTGCAGGCCTGGAGATGGTAGGTCAAGCCATCTATTAGTCGATATTAAGACCACAGTTTGGATATTACGCTTCGTGTAATGCCAAGCATTATCCGCAACATTCCTTTTATCTAATTCAACTTGATGCCTCTACGTGTTCTTAAGAAAGAGGTCTTGACAGACAGACAGACGGATAACGAAGAGATAAATAAGGTTTTTTTCCTAATCAGGCACAGAACCCTAAAAATTAATACATTCTATTTACTGTTGAGGAAAAAGAAGTAAAGGATATTACTCTATGAAAATTTAGCAAAGTCAATTTTAGTTCCTGTTGCCATGACAACTATTATAGATGGCGATAAAAACGTTTGCAACATTTAATTTTCTTTTTATTACTAAATTTCCTGAATGAATCATATATTTTTAATTATGTTATATGCTATTCGAGGCGGAGACAAATACAAAAAATCATAGATCATGAAAATCTGTTCAGCCGTTCTTGGGTTCTGGCAAAAGCACGTTTTTAGCCCTTTTTAGGGCTTTAGGGTTCGAATTTTAAAAAATCCTTTCTTAGTACACCTCTACGCATTAAAACACACATATTCTGCAAATTTCAAGTCTCTACGACCAGCGGTTTAGGCTGTGCGTTGTCTCTAGGTCAGTCAGGACTTTGAATTATATAGTATAGATTGATAAACCGCATCAAAATTCGTTAAGTAGTTTTTTACGTCCATCGCAATTATCGACTTTTAATGTTTTTTTTTATTAGGAAGGCATTGGTTAGACGAGTGGAGTGAAGAGTGGAGTAGAGAGTGGAATGAAGAGTTGAATGTAGAGCGGAGTGGAGAGTAGAGTAGAGAGTGGAGAGTGGAGGAGTGAGTGGAGTGGAGAGTTGTTTTATTAAAATAGGTTTGGTGGCAATACTAACCTCCACGCGGGCGAAGCCGCGGGCAGAGACTAGTACTAGATATAATAAGCAGACATGTGCACAACATAGATATCTGATCTCATCTGATATTCTACTTTATAATATCTAGCTGCTTAAATAGAAGCAGACAGAACCTTTCGAATTTCTTTGGACGCCAAAATTACGATATACGCCATGTAATGTACCATGTCCTAGCTCAAACGGAGTCAAACAAAAGCACCACCTCTACGAATAAAGTTGCGTAATCTCATTGACTGGGTATAAAGCTAAAGAATATAATAGTTACTCCAAACAGTGAGGGGTTATAGATGGGTATAACCGAATGGAATGGGTCGTGTAAGCACAGGGTACAACTCTGGAGCACACTGTTTAAGCACCATTGCCGATATGCCATCAGGCCCACTCGACTTGTGAACGTCTAGGGATTTGAGCTCCCGCCGGACCACCCGCTGTGTGATTTTTATTTCTGGCAAAGAAACACCACACCAGAGTATAGTGGGTGGTACGACAGGTACCATAGCTATTCATGTGGTGGGTGGTACGGCATTCCCTTCGTTCAGTGTCGAGTTTGACGCAAATAGGTTGCCTAAAAGATCGGCCTTCTCCTTAGCGCCATGGGTCAGACTGCCGTCGGGTTTTAACAGCGGCAGCGGCGACAAATAAGGCCGACAGAAATTTCCCTCGGCAGCTTTGGCGAGCGACCAAAATGCATGGGTACCCGACGGGTACCGCGCCAGCCGTTCACCAATTCTGCCGATGAAATCAAATTTGGCCTTAGCCGTTGCTCTTTTACTGGACCTCGAGATGGCATTCAATTTCCGCTTCACTTCAGCGATATTTGGGATACGTGGGGTATGCATATTTGTAGGTTGGTAGTGGTACCTACCTATGAAGAGGGTGCGAACACAGATTAATAAATAGTCGTGTGGGTGGAAACCTCCATGTCCCCTGGCATCGGAGAAACAGCGTCTCTCACTCTCAGCGGAGATGCTGCTACATGCAGCAAATTCCGGTCGAAGGTTATCGACGTGTTTCTTTGATTAGCAGAAGGCACAGTGGGGAGCAGGCGGGAAGCGGGCTAGATTTCCACACGAAAAAAAAGTTAGGCACCTATGTACTTACAGAATGTAGATTAAAGAAGACGTCTATGGTCTCTACATTGAATTTAGTTTGAATTTAATCAATAAATAAGTAGTTGTAGCCTACTACAACTACTTATTTATTTACCTATACCTTCGTACCTAATTACAGGTACCTACCTACCTAAAATATTTTTTTAATTTATTTTATGTTTATTTATGTTGTTTAAGTATGTGTTTAGTCATGTTTACTCTATGGTTTTACTTGTGTTATGCTTAGAACAAGGAAATTTCTAATGTTCTTGGTCATTTCTTTGGTATGTGAAGTTTTAGAGCCAAGGTACCCGGTAACTTTAAATTTGTTATGCTAATATCTGTTAGGCTACTGATGGCAACTGTATCTGTAAGAAGAGTTTTAGGAGATCATACATATAACAAATTTCCCTTGAAATGAGCATGCGAATCACAATAATTATAACTAACGCATATAAATGACTGGCTCGAAAAAGAAACAGGTATACTAAGATAGGTTCAATGAAAAAGGCACAAAATAATTAAATAAAGGGTTTATTTAAAATAGAAACAGCTTACAACTAAAGAATAAACCATAACTGTTTTGTGCAAAACAATTAAGTTTAAGTAGGTAAATATTGTGTATCTAATCTACAAAACAATACTTATACCTAGGTACCATCGAGCTAGGTACCTACCTACCTAAAAATGAAGATTTTATCATTACCTACATTTAGTGTCCTTAAAACTACCAATTTGGTTTAGATATTTCCAGCAATTTCCTAGTGGTTCATTGTTAATCTACTGTTTTAAACTTATACCCATGGATATATAAAACCTATGGACGGAACGCGTTCAAGAACACAACCAAGACGACACTAAATCGGCACGCACGCACGCTCACTATAGTAGCGGCACGATATGATGGCCGTTTCGACACATTACAATAGTGATGTGAAATGTCAATTTATTCTCGATAAAAATATAATCAACTCTTTATGTTTTTATTCCAAGCAGTACCTGATTAAAAAATAATAATAAAAAAATATAAATGTTTACTCAATATATTAATTTGAACGAACTGAATATTGGAATGAAAATGAGTATTATATCACTTTATATGCACACAAGAATCAAAATAATACAAAAGGAGACCAAAAAAGGAGCCATAAAAGCCCATATTTAATCAGATTCGTCTATGACCACCGATTACCTGTCCTATACGAACTATTTGGTAATCGGTGTATATTGCTATAGTCACTGTCGTCACTGCTATCATGACTTAAATTAATTTAGAGGTTCTTTTTCTAAAATATTATCACATTTATATTTCGAAATTATTTCACATTTCGAAAAACAAATACCGAGTTGTGTGGTACCTGCACCAATAATTATAATCTTACTAGCTTTTGCCCGCGGCTTCGCCCGCGTGGATGTCGGTTATCGCGACCAAACATAGCCTATGTCTCGAGGTCTAATCTAATCTACCCCTATACCAAATTTCATCAAAATCGGTTCAGCGGTTCAGGCGTGAAAGCGTAACAGACCGACAGACAGAGTTACTTTCGCATTTATAATATTAGTATTGATGAATAAAAATTAAAAATAAATATTCGCGGGAACTTAATATACCTAATATATAGTTTAGTAATTAATGTAATAAAATAAATGTTGTGTTCTAAAATTATATATTCGATAAATTTTATGACTAACTTCACGTCACTATCGGCAATGAAGAACAGCAATTTTCTCCTTCAAATGTTACAATAATTAATACGAAACTTCATGAGCGGACAAACGTCAAAACGGCCATCATATCGTGCCGCGACTATAGTCAGTTTCTAGGCGGCAAGCTTCTTTCGATTATGACTGTTGCTGCAGCTGATCATGTTTGGTGAAATGGTGTAAAAACCGTAGGTAGTGATAGCAAGAAAAGATATAGGTAACAAAAATCACATTTCAATAAAATTTGGGTAACACGTTGCAACCTCAAAACCCAAAACTCACTCACACAATGTTTAACTGCCGCCATTTTTTATACAGTCTCGTCTTCAGCGCTTTCTGTCCGTATGTTTTATAGGTTCATGCTTAGGCAGATAAGGGAGACTGAGGATACTTGATCCTTACGGGAGACTAGGTACACAAGATTTACGGAACTTGTACAGGCCGTATCTACTTCTATATTGGCAGCATCTGTTGTTTAAGATACCCAATAACTTTCTATAGTTGTTACACTTATTACATTTGAGACTTGGGTAAATGGCGGGCGACCAAGTGATTGCTGCGGCAAAAAGTAAACTTTGGTGAATTTTCACTTCGACTAAACATATCTTTAAAAAAGGACTTTTACGTGTGTATAAATTTTATACGAGCCATTACATTATCATTATCGTTTTTTTACCTATAAAAGTGGCTATATAATAGACATTTCAAAATATTTTTGTTTATAACCTCAAGTAGCTAGGGGTATACTTGGTACACTCTATTATGGGACATTTGATCCACCTGGATCAAGTGTCCCCTCGCTTTTTTTTCCTCAATTCATTGCAGATCAATATGCCCAGAGTCTACAAAACTAAAGAAGGTGCATAGATTTATAAAGAATTAAGTGATTTCGAAACTAAATAAAAGTTTATTCTATTTTTAAGACATTTTTTATCTAACGCCTTGGTAATAATGGTATCATGTCACCCTAAATATGGGAGACTTGATCCCCCAAGATCGTCATCCAGACCGGGGGGATCAAGTCTTGCATATAATATATGGGACACATGATACAATTCCCTATTATTGCTTTTAGTCAAATAACTACGAAATTTAGACACTAATATCTTTGGTTCTCATAGCAATTATGAGCAAATAAATTTCACGTATTTCAGTACCAACGGCTTTTTAAACGGATACTCAATAAAAAAATTAGGGATAAAAAACAAAAGGGAGGATCAAGTGTCCTCAGTCTCCCCTACCTATACAATAATAACGGTGCGATGCTTACATGATTATGACATTTTCCAAAGTCACACCTAAAGAGTTGACAAGAGTTGACAAGAATCTATCACACCTCCAGTATCACCAGTATCATACTCGACGAAGCATAGGTAGCATCGAGCATATATTAGTCGCTGGTAGGTAGGTAGTACTTTAGAAATGATACTAGTTTAGATGTGGCTGTTTTTGTAACAATATTTTGATTATAGTCAATATCATTGATTATAGTCGTATTTATAATTTATACGTTATCAATTGACAGTAGCTAATGTCACTTCGTCAAATTAGAATTTATTCTAAGTAGGTATATTTGAATACCAAACAGAGGTTTCTCATCAAATTAACTAGGTATTTAAATAATTATGTTCATTGGTTACTCTTTGGCCGTCAGTACCAACAGTGCTGAGTCGGCTGAGTCCACCATCCTAAGAAGTCATTAAGAGTTGGTCGTCTTTGAATAAAATCTGCGTTTTAACTTCAAACTTCTGTATAGTTACTTTCTTAACAATGATATACCTACTTAAGTACATAATAACAATCTCTCGAGGCTATACAGTTGCCTTGGTTCCTCGGAGAGCACGTTAACATATTTTACAGGTTTGTTTCGATAAGTATTTTTTACAGACTATCTTTTGAAATTTAGGCACCCAAGCTCAGTTAATTACCGACCCCTGGCTAGGCCTCCAGAGGTTAATTGTTTAGCCTGCCTACCCGTGGGGTTTCCACATAATTATGTAAAAAAGGGGTTGATTAACAACTGAAATAAGAAGTGATGTTTTCCTTTACTTGGGCTTAGCTCTGGACAGACTTTAATCTTACATAATACCTAGGTATGTAGGTATAAGTACTTTGGTGAATCTGAATCTTATTCTTATTACATATTTAAAGTATCAAAATATTTACATTAGGTAGATACTTGTTCTGTTTAACGGTTCAGGAAAAAATAGACTAAAGTCGGAAATCACCTCTGAAAATGATAGGTAGGTTCGTCCAAATTCAAATAAACTGTGTTCCTTGTCATATTTTACGCAATTGATTTTCACTGATGGAATCAACATAATGGACTAAGAGCCCATGAACGCCAGACCTTCGTTATTTTATAAAAGCTGAAAGTTTGTCAGCGCATGCTCCCAATACAGGTAAGAACGATGGCCCATTATGAGGTTCGGGTCATAGTGGCTTTGGCAGATAAATGGTACTAAAGTGTAGCAAGCGCAAGGCAGTGGGTGCGAGTGAGACGGCAAGTCAGGTCTATTACGACCCCTCACTGCGCATATTATGAAATTATAAAATTGGAATTCTAATTCCAATTTTAGGTTTATTACGATCCCTCACTGCGCATGTATTGACATTATATAAATGGAATTATAATTCCAATTGTGTAATTTCAATACATGGGCTGTGAAGGATCGCAATAGACCTGATTCGCCATGTCACTCACATCCACTGCCCTGCGCTCGCTCCTACAGCTACCCTTTAATACCGTGTATCTGCCAAAGCCACCAAGACCCGAACTTCATAATGGGCCATCGTTCTTATCTGTATTGGGAGCATGCGCTGACAAACTTTCAGCTTTTATAAAATAACGAAGGTCTGGCGTTCATGGGCTCTTGCTCTATAAGATTAGACTAATAATTTGTACAATACTTAAATGAATGATTCAATGTTAAGATGTAAATACGTGGGTACTTAAAGCATACATGATTAAAACAATAATAAATAATTTGCGAATGTACGATAATATTACCTATATAGGATGTTTCTAACCAAATAGGCAACAAAAATAGAACATAACAGATATTTTATCTTTGTAGTTTATGTGTTGAGATTAAATACGTTTAAAGCTTTCGATTGTAAAGCAATAATAAATAGTAAAGTAGATACATTCTAACGGAATTTTATTTTGTTTATATATAACTATTCTTATTTGTTTAGAAGCGCCATATACGAGTATAACCTAAAGTTAATTTAAGCAGTAGGTAGGCATTAATTACGTAGGTATTCATCTACATTAAAAAATACAAATTGAATAAGCTCTTTAAATATTATCTACTTAAATAAAACTTTATTCTAACAAATCTTTGGGTAGGTACCTATGTAATTGTAGCTCTTGCATGAATGTCAGTAAGAACAAAATATTTTCTGATAATTATGTATTTAGCATTACTTTCTATTATAATAATTATATCGACCATACAGTAGGTAATGTGTGCAATAATAAGTGAATTTATTATAAGTATATCTATTAGAAACAGATTTTCAGGCCTGCTCCGAATCCCATCTTTATTCGGCAATCCACTTGTCGCACCCAGTTATCACACTGAGAGGAAACAGTGTACCGTAAAAAAAGATCATCTATAGGTAGTAAGTCCTACTCTGCAGGTGCAAGGCGTCCGAAGACATATCTATTCCTTTTTCTCGATCAATGAAATCGCAAAAAAAACTTGTCACGTCACCAAAACAACATCCCTACTTTTTTCCTAGTTAAGTAGTTACGGTTTCATTGATTTAAGAGAAAGAAAGAGATTATGCCAACTTTTGTCTTGCTGACCCTGCTGGTCCTATCCGACTTTTGATCTGACGATGTGTCAAAAGAGAGAAGAGTCCAGCTAAGAGCGTCTTGCGTCGATTTTGTAGAGTTTTCTTTCTATCGCACATCGAATTTACAGGTCATTAATATATTTTATCACAAAAAGTTGCATTTTTATAATATTAAAACTAAGTATAGCTTTGGTTTTAACTATTTTAATAAAATATCAACAAATAAGAAACGCCTAAGATGTATCTACTTATTATAATGTTGTTGCATTATGTTAAATGAAACGCATTGGTCACGAGAAAACTACTACCTAGATTGCCTAGAACATGGCCTAGAAGCAATCTAGCGCTGCATTAGCGAATCTAAGGGTAGGTACATTAGGGATTAGACGATTAATTTGTATCAATACGACTATTGTGACTTTGGTTTTTAACCCTATGATATAACAGTATGGTTAAAAGATATCAAGCTTTTATTAAAATGTCGAATGCCATCATTACAAACAAATATAGAGTCATCCTTCTTCTGCATTTTATTTAGTCAGACTTAGTTGTCAGTTTGGGTTGTTCATAATACATTCCAACTTCCAGCCTACTATCGTTAAGATAGTTCAATATCTTTCAAAATACAAATATTCATAGTTAGCTATGACATATAAACATTCTTGGTCTCTTTTATAATAATTATTCAAATTATAACTTATTGAGTCTACTGATAGTATGTGTGCACAGATGTGGATGTAGATGGCGGCGGGACCGGTGTGGAAGATACGCCTGGAGACGGCAGCGTCGAGAGCGGCGTCGAAGGTGGTGTAGAGTACACTTTACGGTCCGGTGGTAGGGTCGGGAGGGGGGAAGATAAACCGAAGCCTCCAAGCCCGGTGAGTGACGAACCCCCGGACAGCATCTGGCCGTGGACACTGCGCATGCCGAACATTGACGTCGTGCCTGTAGAGCAATAAATAAACACTTTAGTATATTATTTATCGATACTATTTATAACTAGCTGATCCCGCGACTTCACACGCGTGGTTTTATATTTTTGAGGTCTTGAATTCTTCACAGGGAACCCTAATTTATTTGATTGAATTATATTTATGATTAATTATTATACCTACTTAATAAAAATTGTAATCAAGTTATTAGAGCCTACTGTGTAGATAAACAGTATTTTCATTATGATTATTATGAATTAATTTGTCAATCTCAAAATCTCAAAGTGGTTATACCTATCTATTTTTGACGCTGACTACGAGTATAGGTCATATCTAAACTTTCAACCCCTATTTCAGTCTCCTAAAGTTAATTTTTAAAAACAAGTTTAGGAAACAACGTGCGCTGGTAAAGAATTCCAAGTCTTTTTAGCGTGGCAAAGAACAGAAACCCCGAACCACTTGGTTCTTGATGAAATTGTTTGTCGAGGGTGATGGAAGTTTACCGCCTGTTACCCTAGCAGAAGCAGGCAGAGGCGGCGGCTCGCTAAAGTAAACCAACCCCCCCCCCCCCCCCCTATTCCGTGGGCATGACGATCTCGAATCCGAAGATAGCCCGTGTCAAGCCGGGGTGCGAGGGAAAAAGGGGCCACCACGAAAAAAGGGTGTTTTTCTGTAAAGGAAACTTTTAAACTGATTTGTGTTGTCAACGGGTGTTGGTGACGAATGTTTTTGTGATTTCCTTGGCAACAGAAATTATAAACTTCGTCCGCCAATCAGCAGGCAGTCCAATGATTTGGTACCTACAGGTGAGGTTGACTTGAGCCCGGAAGTTATTGGTAGCCTTTTCTAACTTAATTCAAACTTTTTGTTTAATTAAGAACAGAGAATGTGCCTATAGTGAAAAATTAACCTTATACATTTCAGTAACCCAAATTCAGTGGAAAAAACTGCGATCGAGCCGCAGTGCGCTGCTGACAACGCGTTGATTTAATAGATGTGAAGACGGCGTAAGACTTCACATACGCCAACATACTTGAGATAAAATATGTAGATGTTCGGCTATAATTGCACACTACGCGAGTTCCCATCGATCGCGCCTCGCCTGTTGCTCGTCTGTTGTCGGCCACATGCACGCTCACTGCCTAATCGCCATAATTTAAACAAACCTAGTAACAAGCCCCAATTGGGCGATTTTAGGAATAAAATCTTCCTGGGAGTTACAATTTTCCAAGAATATTCTATAATGCTTACTCGCTATAGGTATTCATGTTTCATACAGAATTCTGTTTTCTCAACTCACAATTGTTCCAAGAAACCCACGATTTGAATATAAATTCCACAATGAAATCAATTGATTACGATGTTCATCATTTCACCTTGTGGAGTAAGACAGAAGAAGATTATTGATATTATTTCGGCCTTGATCAATGTGGGCTACAATTCTCATTCCGGGAAAACTAAATTTAACCGTTATTTAATTATGTAAATATACTACTCATAATTTAAAATAAATGTGTTCGGTGCACTCCAACGTTTCATAAGCTAACGTTCTGGTACTTGTCATCGCTTTTAAAGCCCATAGATCACGCCAGGAAGAGGGCCTCGCCGATGGGATAAATTGCTTTCAAGTTGGCAGGCGACGAGAGATGTGCGCCGGCGCAGCTCGCCGGCTGCCTGTGCTACTCTTTATCGAAAGTTACTTTAACAGTTTAACTATAGATTTATTGGTACCTACGTAAGTGGTGCAGACAGGTACCTACGTAGAATATTACACCCAAAATACAATTTCTGGTTTAATGTGAAAGAATTCGCATAAGTCGCAGAGCAGTTCCACATAAAATACAATTTACAGAATATTAAAAGTTCGCCAGCGAATTATGTGAATCCTGAATGCCGGTAATTTACGACTGTAATTAAAATATTTTTATGTCAATATGGCAATAAAGCGTATAATTTGTTTTATTATCGTAGGTATGTACATGTTACCCTAATTACGTTCATTTACGATGCTCGCAATGTATGTGTATGCGCGATGTCCGAATGAATGATTAGTTTAGGAATGGATTTTGCTTTGTGACTGGCATTAAGGATTCACGAGGACGCAATATTCCAGAAAATATAACACGATTATTTGTGTACACTGAACAAAAATGTGGTCTTAGGAAAAAAATATCAAACGCCAAAAATATAAAATAGGGAGTTTTCTCATTCTAAATTCCTAAAAGTAAGCATAGTGGCCGGTAGGAAGCCAACACTCAATCAACTCAGTGTACAAGAATAAAATCGGGTTATAAATTGAGCACATCAATAAAATATTCGCGGTAATAATATGACTTTAAATTCTTAATACCTGATAGATGTAATAGGAAAGTACCGTCGGTGAGTAAATCTGTCAAGTCACAAGACGATAATCTGGTATTGCGCCATCGATCCTCCCTAAATCAAGAAAAATTGTTTTACTGTTAGCAACGTCTTGGTATGTTACAAATTTTGTACTTATTTACAGTAGGTATGCTACACAATAAACACCTGGCAAGAAAAGAAATAAAAAGTTTAAAGCGCGTTTTATTTCATTGCTTACATTTTTCATAATCATTTTTATCATAGTAGCGTTAATAATTATGATTAATTTTTGGTATATAAAATGTAATATTATAATTAGTATCTATTCGTAGTATAATTGCGAGTAATTTCGAGAGGGTTTATGTTCTTTATATTACCTACACAATACACACGTTATTACTCGTAGGTACCTAGCAAGAATACTAAGTTATAAAAATGTAGCGGTTCTCATTTCATTGCTTACATTACTGTAATCCATAGGTAATCATTCAGATAAATAACAATACAATTAGAAAAATATAACTAATTATATAACAATATAAACATCTAATTTGAACCTCTTCGTTTTTCAAAGTTGGTGAAAAATAGAGGGTAGAGCAGAGTATTCGTCTGATATGTCAGAGTCGTGGGGTTCAGTAAAGATCCCTGCTCTATAGGTATAATTAAATAAATAGTACCTAATCTATTTGCATTGGTCTGGATGTTCCTATATAGAATAGAGTATCGTCAACATCCTCATATATATTACCCACTTGCGCACAAAGTTGCATTTTAGAACCCGAGGCCCGCGTGGTTATATTTTCATTTATTCGGGGAAACAAACAGCTAAGTACACAATTTGCTTAAACTAAGGTTAATGACCTTAGTTTCAATTATATAACCATAGCGTTGTCCACATGTTATGATTGCTAACTGCTATGGTAGGTGCATACATAATTTAATTAACATTACTTAATACAGAAATCAATGCCTAACAAGAAGCGTAGGTTGACGTTCGGTCAAGAGGTCGCGGTCGCTAACTTCTGAGTGCAATCTATTAAAGATAAAGCAGTGTAATTTGAATTGAACTCAGTTTATAACATTAAAGAAATTTGCTCTAAATTTTATCGACGACAGTGTTTAGTTATATAATTATTTCATTGGACTTGAGTTCTGGTGACTCTATATTTGAATGTCTAGAGTCGCCAGATCTCGAATGTGCAAGTTGAATACCGGTGTTTAATAATAAACGGTCTAGGCATTCAATTGACTGGTTTGTTTAACCAGTTGGCTGCGAAATGTATGTAACTAACTAGCTGATGTCCGCGGCGCCACTTGCGTGTAGGTCGGTTATCGCAACTTTTGGTCATAAATCCGGCTCTATTAAACCAATTGCTATGAGACATACGGCATGCGGCCTTTTAGATCTGACAAAGACCTTTTCACAAAAAAAATCGCATCGAAATTGTAGATTTTAGTAGAATTTTGTAGAACAAACGACAAACAGACAAAAGTTCTTAAAAATGTTTTTGTGTTCAGAATCGTTCATATTACATTAACTCATTTTTTAATATATTCAATGTAGAGACACAGCTACTTTACAATGTTATAATACTTTGTTTGAGACTAGGTATTTATTTACATTCCGAGCATTCGTAATTAATTTTATTGATAAAGATGCTCAGATGAAATTTTGAAATATTACGTCAAAGCTTTCAACATTGAACTAGCAACAGTACCTATTTATCTATTTAGAGATTGCGAAACGTTTCTTTTTCATATTTTTTATATTTTATCTGGTGCAAGGTCTGCCACTTGTAATTTTTTTCTAAAAAGGGTCAAGGTTGTCATATGGTAGGGTTAACTTTTTTATCCGTATTGTAATCAACACCGAAGGGATGTTTTGAGTTTGAACTTTTTTAGGATTTCGTGTTTATGGTAGCAGCTATACCTACATTATGACCCTCAAATAAGGTAAAGGACCACCCAGTAATTATGCCGCACGCGTTTCGGCTCTTAAAGCGCCGCCGAGGTGAAAAGTGGCCCAAAAGGAATTTTGCCTTTTCCATTTTATTTTAATTTACGATCCTGAAAACTACGAAAACAGCAAGTAAGTAGAAGAATGACAGGTGATAATGTGGTTTTATATGACGGTCAAGGAAAAGTTTTCAGCTAAAATACAAGATAACCAACAGTAATCATTGGTACCTACCTACCTACTACGAACTTGTAAAAAAATCAGTTAATATTTTATCTTACTGCGAGCTTGCTAGTATTTGACCTTTCTAATAATTTAAAAATAAGTGAGGTTTCTTGTTAGTTTGCTCCCTTAGCAGCAACCAGATAACTCGCGTTATATCGATAGACTTATATTTATCTACTAGCTGATGCCCGCGGCTCCGTCCGCGTGGACGTCGATTCTCGCGTTTTTTTACTATATCGCATGTTCTAATCAGCCGATTGTGATCAAATATGCGTAAGTTTTTGAGTCTAACCAAGACCTTTCTAATAAAAAAACCGCATAAAACCCCGTTCAGTACTTTTTACGTCCATCGCTATCGCTATCGCGATGGACGTAAAAAATACCGAGCGGATTTTGATGCGCTTTTTTTTTATTAGAAAGGTCTTGCTTAGACTAAAAATTTACCGTATGTTTGGTTGTAATTGGTTAAGTAGAACCGGAGATATGACCAAAAACGACCTAAAATCGAATACTTAATCGTACCAAGTTTGATCAAAATCCCTCCAGTAATTTTTGATTTTTGCGCGCACAATTTGCGGACAAACAGACAAACAGACAAACAGACAAACAGACAAAAATTCTAAAAATCATTGTTTTGGCATCTATTACATTCATAAAGTTCCCTAATATTTTTTTTTCTCATAATATAATATCTTCCATGTACAGACACCGATCAGTTACAGATTTATTACATTATATTATATCAAGTATGTATGTATAAATTAAACTCTTGGACTGTTCACCGTGGAAATACTATTAAATGATATTTCAACAGCGAACATTTTGAAGATGTTAATTCATCTGGAATGAGATCTCTGTTCCCGCTTCCCGATCATGTTCACAAACTTTAACATTTTATAACATTAATAGGATAGGATTAGGATTGCTAATATAGAAAAAAATAGTTCATTTTAATAAAGATAAAAACAGTATTACCTAAATAGCATACAGTAGGTACCTACTACCTATTAGTTATTCTGTGACATTATGAAGATTATAACTCACTTCGAACGAACATGATATCTACCTACAATACCTACATGATGTGGGCGAAGTCTCCAGCAACAAAACTACGAGTAACTACTAACTAAAGTAAAAACTAAACTAACTAAAAACGGCCACTAAAATAGCAAAACGCTATGAAAAAACTACTTCGGTTGGCAGCAAATTTATCAACATTATAATTTGTGAATAATAATATAAGTACTATTCAAACAGCCTTTGTAATGGATTATCAAGTTTCAATTACTTGAAAACATTTAAATGGTTTCTGGATGCCCTTTCCGTACATACGTAAGAATCAAGTCTGACACGCGACCGCACACATCGTCTGAAATGCATCGATCTGTGTCAATTACAGCTATTTATATCCATTACAAAATAAAACAAAACCAACGACTTGTTATTTAAAACATATTCCTATTCGAGTCTGTATTGGTAATTGTTTTTTAATAGGTGCGTACTAACTGGTACTAACTAAATATAGTTTTGGACCGATTTGGGACATCGACTTTGTAAGTGGGGGCTTGTGTACCTACACCTACCTAGATTAGCATAACAAGCAATTTACGTAGGTAGTTAAAATGGTCAATAAAAACAGGACAGGGAAGGAAGAGAAGGATTGGGGAAGGTTGAATCTGCTCAACAACTTTTGAATAGGTATAGGTACATCATACATGCATACATATGCTCACGCTTTTTTCCCTCCGGGGTAGGCAGGGACAACAGACCGCCATCTGCCTCTGTCCTGACATACTTCACGCGCTTCCTCTACTGTCATTAAGCCTTTCATGTCAAAATTTCGAGTACTTTTGAATATACATAACAGGATTTCCTTTAATAGGGCAAAACGATGAGACTGGCTTCCTATTAGTAATCCCACTTTTTTCTTAACATTATGAACGGATTTTACTGAAATATGGTACAGGGATAGAAGCCTAGATTAACACAGGTTATATTTACTTCGCTTCCCTTGCATATGAATTCCACACGCTAGTAAAGCTGAATAATCTAAATTCAAGGAAACAAACAGGTGATGTGAGGCCGTCATCGAAATATTCTAATTTACTGGTCGTCCGTATTGGAGGCTCTACATATATGTTAGCACTCTAGTCATCGTCTCGTAGACATGATGGTAACACGTAATTTTTTTTTTCAATCGACCTAAGAGCTTGGTGCCTTTTCTCGGTCGTCAGATGGGATACCTTCCATCATTACTTTTACTATAGTAAAGATTTGGCAGATGATATCGTGATATCGTGTTGATGGGGCAAAACTTCCAATAACTCTGACACATCCTCGCGCTTTTAATTTAATAATTTGGTCACCACGATCTACCTACTAAGAAATTCTTATTCAATCTGTTTTAACTAACTTACTTTAATAGAAAGAAATAGTGAATTGTGAAGTGGTTATTGCTTATAGGTAGCAGTGACTCATGAAATCCTTAATACTTGTCTTTATGTAGGTACCTACCTACCTATTTTTGTGAAGAGGAAAAAATCAAAGATCATTTACTTCGTGGAATATCAAAGTAGGTAATGTACAAACGATGCTCTGGCCTTCAGTTGTGAATAAAAAAAAACACCTCATCTTTTGTGAAACCAAAATTACTCATGTCTTAGGAAGCATGTTAAAATGCCGATAGGGACGTTGTGCGTTCTATACTGAAATACAATTTTCAAACAGATGTCAGTTTTGTTAAATCAAAAAATGCTCATAAACTGAGCACCTATAGACGCGTGTAAACACGGCATCAAGGTTGTCGTTCTTAAAAACCATTCTCGATTTTTTTATTAAAGCTGGCGTTAAAGTTCCGCCGACGGCGATATTTTTGAAATACCTATTGCATTTATAAAGATCAAACGTTTGAACAAACGGACGTTCGTGTAAACACATCATACTCGTACCGAGTAGATAGCATGCGCGCGCCGCTCCGTAGTCAACGTAGCACGCCATTATCCCGGCGTAAACAGAAATACATCACACCGCGTTCTCTGTACTTTTATAACTTAGTGTGATATTTTGAAATACATATACATAATATTAAATAGGTACCTACCTACTGAAATTACCATTTGATATATTGCTTCGTTTCCAGATGCAGTTAACACACTATTTTGACTTAGGTACTTTGGAAAATTAGGTTCTTTCGAGCCTATGCCCGCAGCTCCGCCAGCGTGGACGACGGTTTTCGAGTTTTTGACTATATCTCCGGTTCTACTCAACCGATTGGGATGAAACATACCTATCTACGTAAGACTTTAGGACTGACTCGGGGTCTGGTGATATGAATTCACCGCTGAGAATTAAAATTGTTTGATATAGGTATGCTGTAAGACATTGTAACAGCTGCTTCCATGTGCGAAAACCCCCTTGGGCTTCATTCCACCGAAGCTAACGATGAGGTAGGTATGTCGCAATCGGACCTATTAAAATTGCAGTGTTTCGGCATATCGTCCGAAAACTGGTTGCGATCGCTCACCGATTGAGAAGGCTGGACAGATGTCGCTTGATAATTTTGATAAATTGAAAATGAATTCACGATTTGTTAAATTTTATAGAACAGCGGGGAAATGATTCATACGATGAGATGATTTATACTTTATACGATGTACTTAGGTACCTTTCAGCACATATTGTGTGGTAGATACACGTAAATTGTGAAATTGAGAGGTCAGATGGCAGTCACTCCCGGAAAAGCCGACATACCAATAGATAAAAACAATGAGCGTACTTCGGGCTCCAAAGTGAACTTTGAAAGCAACTGGGAAATCGCAAGTTATAGATAATTAATCACATTATTCCTGAAAGGTGTCATGGAACTGATAAATTTATCTAGAATAGAATAGAATATAATATGCTTCATTGTACACCAGGAATAAATGATAGCAATAGAATAAAATTTGTACAGTACAATAGGCGGTCTTAGCGCAGGCTGCGATACCTTCCAGGCAATCTAATCTACTTACCTGCGTTTGTATAAAATGTCTAATAATAGAGAGAATAAGTTGTCGATGGAGGTTTTTTATTTCCAAGTTGATCATTTTAGGAAAGAAATCTACTCAAAATGCCCTGGTTGAAAGTACCCAAGGTATTGCTTAGGTACTTTGATCACATTGCCCACCATTATAATTATGGATAGGATGAATAGCGATTTGAAAGAGAGGACTGCTAGGCTTTGTTTAGTTCACTTAGCCAATTTTTAAATCTACAAACATTACTAATTCGTTTCTTAAATTACACTTAGCAAACTTCACAAACGCCTCTGCTGCGCATGATTCGTTTCGTTTCAATGATTCACGTTTCTGTTCGTATGCACACAATAAGACGGAGATCGAACCACGTAAACGGCTTTATATCCTCTGTTCGTATGGCTATGGTAGTATCTTTAAAACGTATGAACATCACGTATCTGCTGATGCAGGCAGCCAATGCACATGTTACCACAGCTTTTACGAGCGTCGTAAGGGAGTGTTGGAAGTTCTCAGAAACGGGCCGATGCGCACATGGGAGGCAATAAATCGTCGATTATCCGGCCTGCTCCGGACTCGGCTATTTATTAGCCGACTATGTACATCACACTTTATACTTGGTGTTATATTGGCAACGTAACTGTGATTCTAATAGGATGGATTTTATAGCTTCCAGTTAGGTTATGAATATTTTAGGGCTCTGTCAAATTATAAAGATTACTGACAGTTGTTGTACTGGTAGGTATCTGGTTGATAATTTTATCCTCAACATGCAATTAGTAAAATAAATCAGTAATAAGTAAATATCCTAGCGGTTGAAATTCCCAATTTTTCCCAACAATTGGGAATTCATACAGATGAAAATATTTTCACTGAGCGGGTAATGCGGGCATTAACCCTCATAGATACCTCCCCGCGGCTAGCGTGGAGGTATCCATGAGGTGGCCAGAGGCTTAAGGCGGCCCAGAGGTCACTCAGGACAAAGGCAAGGGAAAGGAAAGGGGAAGACGTCCTTAGCCCTAGCCCCAGCCCCAGCTCCAACGTCCCACATCCAGCGACCCCTGATCCAGCATTCGAACGCTCTACGCCACAGAGGTCATCAGATGGTCGTCGTAAACTGCCGACAAATCTTATATTGACTTTTACAGAAACTACAACTGCCGTCTGACTTCCTAGCCAGTGCTCTGGCAATTAGCAAGTGCACCCATTTGCAGATCATTTAAGTTAACTAACAAAACAGCCGAGCTGCTGGTTTCTGCAACAAATTACTTATCAGAACTCTGAATACGAGGTTTCAGTAATATAGTTACAACAAAGAAATCCGGTTCTAAAATGTGGGAAGCGTTTTTTACGTAAGACTCCTTGATAAGTTAGGATCAACCTAATTTCGAGAGTCGTGTTAAGTGTCCCCCACGCGTTGAAATTATTTATCACGCACTAAATCAGTACCTAACAAATCCGTCGAACGTCCCACTTGAGATCCTTACTGCAGTGGTGTCGACAATACTCTCCTGGGTTACGTCATATTCTCAAGTGGTTGCTTAGAGTGATTACAGAAACAATATGAAGACAGAATCCGAACACATACCTGGCGATTGAGAAAACGGAACTTACCCATCAATTTTTAATTTTTTTAATACATTATCAATATGGGTTCAAACGTATCTACCGTCTGATGGAAGGCTATCGTAACCTAAACTTATTTTTCTTAAGATTATTTAAAAAATGTAAAGGATGTAAAAAAATATAAACGAAAGGAAAATTTCAAGAACTTGATTGTAACAAAATTCGGAGTAGCAGTCGTATGCCAACTAGCTCGTTTTACCAACTGGTGCTTTTCGCCAACTTGAGCCTTTGGCCAAAGGAATTAGGCTCAAAGCAAGTTAACCCAACAAGCTTATAAAATAAGTTTTACAATGTAGATTATAAACGTCGTTGTTATTAAATGCTCTAACGAAAAAAAAAATTAATAAGTAAGTGTAATATAATTACAATTCTTTCTTTTAATTGTTTTCTATATACTCGTAGTTATAATATACTTAATAGGTAGGTTCTATATAAAAAATATCATTTGTAAGGACCATTCTACTTTTTGTTCAGCAAATTTTTAATTAAATTACCTAATGCTCTTGGTTTAATGTAAAACGAGAAGAAAGAAGCTGTTCTGAGAAATAAAATAATATAGTTAAAGTATAGGTAATATAGATTGATATGAACTTTTTTTACATACCATGAACATGGAAACCATATCAAGGTATCTCGGAAGCCTAAGACTATAACTAACTATACCTACCTAAGAGTAAAATCGCGACACAATACAATGTTTTTATAGCGCTTTTTTCCAATATGGTAGCGCGAGCGGCAAAGATTTAAGGTGGCAAAGTTAAAATTCAGAGAGAGCATGTCGAAATCCATAGTGACTCACAAAACTCCCGAAACCCCAAAGATCATGACCATTTGTGGTACTTAGAGGTACTTTCAACCCCTATTTCACCCCCTGGGGCGTAAAATTTGGAAAAACGCTGATACACGTGTTTATTTATTTCTAACCAGAAATAGGTTTATGAAATTTCATGCGTCTAATCTTGAAAATGACGGACTTTCATACAAACGTTTATCGCTTAGGTATTTTGCCACCTTAGAAGTGGAATTTCTAAATTCCTTTCTTAGCGGATGCCTACAAGATAAGAAGCATCTACTGTCAAAATTTCAAGTTTGTAGGTCCAGCGGTTTAGGCTCTGCGTTGATGAATCAGTCAGTCAGTCAGTCATCGGGCCAAGTAATTATATATATATATATATATTACTAGCGGCCCGTGACCCGGCTTCGCCCGGGCATTAATTCTTTAAAAAATCCTATAACCCGATTGCACCAACACCCACATGCTTCTTACTTCAAAACTTAATAGTACGAGATCCCACTGCAGAATCATGCATGCATCGAGTATTTGGTAAAAACCAAATTTTACGCATATTTATGATAAGGAGAACATATATTTAGGTACTAGGTTGCCTATCAAAATGTGGCCGCTAATATGTTTAAGTCAATTATTGCTAATTCATTTTTCGGAAAAAATCCTTCACATGGTTTTTAAATAAAATATCATCCACGTCACGGCAATACACATAAGGACTCTGAAAAATCACGGTTGCCGTTGCGCACTTCGCCGTACCTCTTCGTACCTGTTTACACCTGGCTGCGAAGAGGCACGGTCAATTCTGTACATTGAATGTATTTACAAAATAACTATTGGGGGATGATTGGTGATACTAATGCTAAAAATGCAATCAGTAAATTTTTTGTCTTTCTGTCTGTCTGTCTGTCTGTGCACGCATGGATCAAAAACTACTGGAGGGATTTTGATGAAACTTAGTACGATTATAGTTTATACTTCTGAGCAACATTAGGCTACTTTTTATACAAGCTGATACCCGCGGCTCAGCCTGCGCGTCGTTTTTAGGTAGGTTATTTGTTCATATCTCCGGTTCTACTCAACCAAATGCAACCAAACATTATCTCAAATTTTAAGTCTAAGCAAGAAGCTAGCGATGGACGTAAAATGTACTGAACGGATTTTGATGCGGTTTGTTTTATTAGAAAGGTTTTGGTTAGACGAGTGGAGACCAGACCAGTGGGGTGGCGAGTGGAGAGGAAAGTGGTATGGCCCGGCCGGGCCAAGTCACCGGGGCAGATGGGATACACCCGTATGGAGTGGAGTGGTAAGTCGAGTGAAGAGTCGTTTTATTAAATAGACTTGGTGGCGATACCGACTTCCACGCGAGCGAAGCCGTGGGCGGAAGCTAGTCGTAAATATTTTTGTAGATTTTGTTACCCAACAATTAATTTAAACTAATAATTTATTAGACCAATGCGATTTATTTTTTGGCATAACATGTTGTGGGATTAGGTAGATAGGGAGGAAGTTAAAGGTCAATTTTAATAATTCATACAGAAAAAAACCGACTTCAACTGCATCAAATTGAAATGGAACCACACGGGAAACGCCAGCTATCAAATTAAAAAAGAATCATCAAAATCGGTTCACCCAGTCGAAAGTTTTGAGGTAACAAACAAAAAAAAATACAGTCGAATGGAGAACCTCCTCCTTTTTGAAACCGGTTAAAATCTGTTAATTAATTATATGAATATGTTTTTATGTTTATGCAAATTATTAGGAATATGACGAATCTGTGTCGCTATCGCCATCACTATCATCTTATAAATTTATGATGAAACCGCACCAAAATCCGTTCTATAGTTTTTACGTCCGTCGCTAGAATCGTAAAATCGACTAAACGAATTTTGCATGCTGACGGTAGTTCTTTTTATATTTTGGCGCGAACGCATTATATACTAGTGATCCGGACCACGGCACGGGCCCGACTGACCGCTCCAGCCTTTACGCACACGAAAGCACGAAAGCAGTGTGTAAATATACGTTTAACTACAACCAAAGCAAAACCGCCTTCATAAAAATTCAATAACCCGACTGCCTAAAAACTGAAAAGAAAAAAACAAGCACTTAGATTAATGTCCGGTGGTCTAGACACATAACAACTGAACAGTCGGGATCCATTTTTCGACAGCCAATCTAATTACCCGACTGCCGAAGAAAGGAGGGTAATGTTTTTTTTCAATGGATCCCGACTGTTCAGTTGTTATGTTTCTAGACCACCGGACATTAATCTAAGTGCTTGTTTTTTTCTTTTCAGTTTTTAGGCAGTCGGGTTATTGAATTTTTAAATTTTTTTTTTTTATTTTATACTTTTTAGTTATTTACATAGCTGTCCAGATAATAATGAAGTATAAAATCTATCTTTTATGGAGTTAATAATTTTCGTGTAGTGAAGGGACATCACCGAAATTCAACCTTAATTATTATATTTTTGATCATATCTCCGGTTCTACTAAACCGATTGTAATCAAACAAACGTAAGATTTTAAATCTGACCAAGACCTTTTAAAAAAATAAAACCGCATCGAAATTTGTTCAGCAGTTTTTGCGTCCATCGCAGTCAAATGTTTGTGGCGCCAAAAGTCCGCCATTTTGATTTTCTAGAAATTTAAGTATACCTGGTGTCACTCACACAATCATGACGAATCAAACAACACCTTGTTTGTCAAAATCCGTCAAGCAATTCAGGCTGTAGAGCGTGCAAGACAAATTTTCAAGATTTTCATTTTGCCGCCAAAAATCCGCCATTTTGATTTTCTAGAAATTTTAATATACCCAGTGTCACTCACACAATCCTGACGAATAAAATGATACCTCGCATGTTAAAATCCGTCAAGCCGTTTAGGCTGTAGGCCGTACCAAAGAAATGGACATACATACATACATACATACATACATACATACATACATACATACATACATACATACATACATAGTCTCGAAAAACATTACCCTCCTTTCTTCGGCAGTCGGGTAAAAATAGAACATCTATGAGTACTTGGTTTTCTTGCTGAAAATGTCGACTACATTGCGTGAGAGGTTCTGTTACGATACCAAGGAACCCACGAATTTACTCCTTAGAACTGGCGACTACTCCAATGATCACTTTATTATAAACATAGATAGCTCCTACGCAGGTAACTATACATACAAATAAGCTTTAAGCTTTAATTCACATTATTATAAGTATGCGAAGAGAATTATTACAAGCTCCTCACCATATATTATTTACTTACAACATAGGTATTTTAGTGTCCATAATTTTTGAGGTTATGTTAAATTTTCTAAAAATACTTGGAAACCCAGGGGTTTGATTCAAAAAATGGCAACTATAAAGATATTTGGCTATTTTATATTTTATAATAACTTTGACGTTGACGCAATATCGTACGGCGCTCTATACTATCATGGTCATTATCCTTTATTAAAAATGCACCTTGGGTAAAGTATACCAAACAATGTTCTCAAGTGTTGCCAGAGGATCGCATAGCACATTGTACTAGGGCCGCATCACTAACGCAACCAAACGCCTCACCGCGCATGCCTCACCGTTTCCCGCGTAACGTGACGACGACTCGAAATGACATTAATGACGTCACGTCAGGCGGTCGGCATAACTTTCACTCGGCATTTTCCCCCCGCCTCTCTTTCTTCCTCAGACAGCAGGGAACTCGGAAACCTCTCAACCAGTCTCAACCTATAGGGAAACCTATATTGATTTGACTCAGACGACCATTATTTACTACTTTCCGTTTATGCTCTCCTAGTAACACTGGCTAAAATTTGTTCGAGAGGGACGCTCAATCGTCAAAATATCACTAGGACCGCATAACCATGGGAGAGCTAGAATCTAAAAATATTATAATCAATAAGTTCGCGCATCAGAAAACTGGACCTTCACTTTCAATTTGCGCAGAATTATTGATTGGAATGACGTAATATAAGCGTGTTTCCCCTGTTTCATACGGTACGAACATATTTACATATTTTGTAAATATTTATGTATTACTAGCGGCCCGGGACCCGACTTCGCGCAGGCATAAATTCTTAAAAAATCTTATAACCCGATGCACCAACACCACCGGACCTTTAATACTGAATTTCATGCTTCTTATTTCAAAACTTAAGCACTTTCCATATAACAGACTTCTCGTCTCTACCCTTATTTGCCCCCTAAGGTGCGTAAAGAAAAACGTTGGTGTATTCATTTATTTCTAATCAGAAGTATGTGTATGAAATTTCATGGGTCTAGCTTTGAAAATGACTGACTTTCCATACAACCTGCCATCGCCTATTTTACCCCTTAAGTAGTAAAATTTAACAAAACGCTGATACACGTATTATACATTCATTTCTAACCAAGAATTTTTATGTAAATATTCATGCTTCTATCTTGAAAACTGACGAACTTCTCATATAAACGTTCAACCCCTATTTGCCCCCTGGGGGGTAAAATTTGGAAAAACGCTGATACACCAGATTAAGTAGGTGTTTGAAATTTCATGCGTTTTCAACTTTGAAAATGACGGACTTTCATACAAACGTTTATTGCTTATTTTGCCACCTTAGAAGTAGAATTTCTAAAAATTCTTTATTAGTGGATGCCTACAACATAAAAAGCATCTACTGCCAAAATTTTTGGACAACATACATGTTAGCTAATACATAGAAGAAATCAAAACTATGGTTTTTGTTCACATTTCATGTATTCTATGACACTTGGGAGATGCATACCTTTCATTAACCATCAAGACAAGTCAAGTCTTTTGCTATGCCAAGTCACAGTCGAACCCTATCGAGCCCCCTTAGAGCCTGGCATTCTTACAAACCTTTTCAGCTAATGGAGAAGCAGTATGAGTTTCATAGTTCCAGTCTTCGAGGGGTTCGCGGTATGAAGGATCTTTTTACAAAATTTTACGAAGGAATAACTTACTTCTAATCCCGTCAGGAGTCTACGCTCTCATTGTCAATTGGGTGACAGTCAGTCAGTCTTTGTGGATAAGCAGAATCTTCTTGAATGTAGAGAGAGAATCTAGGTACTCACGAAAGGAACTGGTAAGCACTGCGGTTTGAAGGGTTCTAGATTAGTAGGTATAGTGACATAATTTGAGACATACCACAATTCCGGTGCCAAAATGATGTTCGCGCCACGAAATTCTTACCTTACTCATCATCGTTGGGAATCCCGTTAGGACCCTCTTAACGAGAGCCTGTTTATGTTGTTCAGCGTGATAGAGGTTCTGAAAGGCAGCATTAGAACCTCACATACACTATGAGCAGGTCGCTCATGTACAAATGCTGATGATATCGAGTTAATCGGGTTAATGTATTTAGATCTTAACGCGGATGTGTAGTCGCGGGTAAAAGCTAGTTGTATAATATCGTGGTACAATGGATTCAGCACAGAAACTGGAGGGAGGGACATGACGGGTTCCAGAGGACTCCTATTATGAGCTTATATCCTAGTACTGTAACCTGTTAGCGGGACCACGATGTCAATATATTGGAGTGGCGCAGCAAGCAAAATTTTATAACGTAGAACAAGTATTGATTTAAAATGACGAGACGGACTCCGTGTACCAGGAGATAAGGGGTAAATAAGAGGTATTTTGGAGGAGACGTACGGTTCGCGAGGGAGTGCGCAAATGTCTGCGTAAATGAGAGACTAGAGATACGCTGATACGAGGCACTCATTACACTCACACCTATATAAAATCTGTATCGTAATAAGTTCAGAGATACAGTGTTAAAGGTCGGTTACAATCCATGTGGAGTAGCTCAATATCAGAATATTATCTTAGAATTTTTTTGCAGGTAATATATTTGGTGCAGTATATGATTAAGTACACTTAGTTTTGAACTGTTTTCTTTTACGTAACAGTAAACAGCCAAGTTTTATTTATTGATAGTCTTTTGTAGCGTTTGGGTGTAAGGGGTACTAAGATTTCGGGGCCAACCGGCTTGGTCATCCGGTCAGCAGATAAGGTTCACATGCTGAACAGTACTCATATTGAATAACGAACGAGGCTTTGTTCTCTGGGTTAGGAGGTCAGACAGTAATTACTCTGATAGCAACCCATTTATGTCTCACTGCCGGGCACGGGTCTCCTCTCCTCTAACGAGAGAGCTGAGAGGGCTTAGACCTTAATTCACACACGCTGGCCTAATGCGGGTTAGTGGATCAAACATGTCCTTAGAATTTCATCTAGGACATGTAGGTTTCCTCACGATGTTTTTCTTATTGAATTTTCATTGTATTTTTATCATAATAAAGTTAAACATTATTATAAATTAAAAAAAAAACATAATTCTTACTGTAGTGTATCACCTCCCAACCCCGAGAGGAAAACCTACACCAGAGCCAAGTCCGACAACCGCTTTGCCGCCGCGCCGGGTTGGCTTGTACCCTGACGATGACCAATTTTAAATATTCGTTAAATTTTGTGCATCACTCTACTTTTAAACTTTTAGCCAAACAAAGCTTATTATACTTAATGCAATAAAGAGGAATTAATTCGGTTCTGTTTACTGAGAGTTTAGTTGTTATCTACTATACAAAAGTGATTAAGGAATTTAGACATGCGAGACAGAGCATCGAAAACGATATTGTGCAGGCCGGCTTGCCGACGCCTCTTCACAGGAAATTGTGTAAATGTGTGGTTTTTTTTTATTCATGATAGGCTTACGTTTGACTTCAATCTCACCTGATGGTAAGTGACGATGTGGTCTACGATGAATCACGCTTGCCTAGAAGGAACCTATTCACTAGTGACTTGAAAACTCCCAGGTTATAGCTTTCCGGAAACACAGACTCAGGCAAAGGAATTCCACTCCTTAGCTGTACGCACGATGAACGTGTCAGCAAAGCGCTCTTTTTACTTGTACTTTTAGAATTTACGCTGGTACTTTTAGAATATATTCAATGATGTACTAATTAAAAGGTAGGTACTAGTTTGTACATTGTTCTCATACTATTATGAAATTGTAAATTAGCTGTGTCTGTAAATGGGAGATATTAAAAATATACTTGAGTCATGTTAAATGAACGATTTTGGATTCAATTATTTTTTGATATCTCGTCTGTTTGTTCATTTTCATACGGTTTTTTCTATTCGAAAGGTCTTGGTTAGAATTACAATCTGCCGTATGTTTGATTATAATTAAGTAGAACCAGAGATATTATGGTCAAAAAACGAAAACCAACCTCCACGCACCTATTCGCAGTGGTTAGTCCGCCGGGGTATCAGCTAGTTGTTAATATACCTACTTGTTTTATTAGATAGTCGGTTGATCTAAGATAGTAATGTGAGTTCAAGTTGGGAAACGTACCGTAATGCTATAGGTACGTGATACCAAAGTAGAAGAAGACACTTTCAAGAGGTTCAAATAGTGGATTAAAAAACATACCTAACTAAAATATAGGTAGGTATATAAATTAATCCCTGTCTCCTTTGTCACACCGTGACTTGAGATCGGCTCTTTTTTCTTAAAGTTTTCTAATGTTTCGTAAATTATTTCAGTGTTCCAAGCGGATGGTGCTGCGGGTAACCTCTAGTACCGTCCTATAGTAATTAAAATTTAAAATAAAACATAGCTAATAACACTCTCCCCCAACCCATCTTTCAAACAAAAGAAACAGAATCAAAATCGGTTCATCCGTTTGGGAGCTACGATGCCACAGACAGACTTACAAACACACACACACACACACACACACACACACACATACACACACACACGTCAAACTTATAACACCCCGTTCGGGTTTCCGTCGGGGGTTAATAACCCCCGACTCAAAAAAGAACAATAAAAAACCTGTAGAAAGTAAAAAAATAACTATTATTATGACCTATCTACCCTTTTTTTTTATCGTGCGGAAATCCCCATGGATACCTACCACCCCCGTCGGCCATCGGGGGTGGTTATGTCGGGATCGAACCGACTAAAGCCGCACGCCGTCTCGGGCCTTAGTAACCGGGGTGTAAGGTTACCCAATGGGCATATCCCTCGCACCCCAGCTGACCCCGGGCCATCTACGGTTTTAAGATGGGCCCCTCGACCCCCCGAAAGGGGGGGGGGTGGGGCGAGCATCGCGCCACTTCGCCGACGGTGGGGTGCAGGGTGACAGGAGGCCATCCTGTCACCCAACGTCGGCGCGCAGACAATCAGCTCGCCCCCCGCTCGCTCCCCACTGTGCCATCTGCTAGGCAGAGGGACACGTGGAGAGCCTCGGAGCAGCCCTCTAGAGGGCCACTCCCACCCCGGCCGGATTGGCCGCAGGCAGCAGCGTCTCCCGTGGCGAGTGGGAGGCGCTGCTTGCCTCTGTTGCCCAGGTGTACCACGTGGAGGTTCCGGCCCGCACCCTGACCTATCTACCCTAAGTATTGAACGTTTATTATTATTATAGGTAGCTATATTATTTACGTATTCATATTTTTAACCCCCGACGGAAACCCGAAGTTTGACGTGTGTGTGGCCCTGTGTGCGTGTGTGTGTGTGTTTGTAAATCTGTCTGTGGCATCGTAGCTCCCAAACGGATGAACCGATATTGATTCTGTTTCTTTTGTTTGAAAGATGGGTTAGGGGAGAGTGTTCTTAGCTATGTTTTATAAAAATCGGTTCAGCCATTTCAAAGATATGAGGGGTGAAAGTGATGATGAAAAATTGAATGTGTTCAAATATACCCGTGGTGGGTATCAAATGAAAGGTCTTAACTTACACAATACGATACCGCAAGTTTTATGAAAATCGGTTTAGCCATTCGAGAGATAGGAGGAGTGGAATGTATTTCTAATTCTGTAACCACACTCCGCACAATTCGCATTAGCTCTGAATAATTGTTGATAGATTATACGTAGTTGATATTAAATAATGAATTAGCTATTATTATACTTAATTTACCCCTATAAAAAGCATGAAATAAAAAAAATAAATTAAAAATTTAAAAAACCCCCGACTCACAAAAAAGAACACTAAAAAACCTGTAAAAAGTAAAAAAATAACTATTATAATATTATGACCTATCTACCCTAAGTATTGAACCTTTATTATTCTTATAGGTAGCTATATTATTTAAGTACCTATTCATATTTTTAAACTAACAGTTTGTCTCGTCGTCAATTTAATTTTTATTTCATGCTTTTTATAGGGGTAACTTATGTGTAGCTATTCATTATTTAATATCCACATACGTATAGTCTATCAACAATTTATTCAGAGCTAATGCGAATTGCGCGGAGTGTGGTTACAGAATTAGAAATACATTCCACTCCTCATATCTTTCGAATGGCTAAACCGATTTTGTAAAACTTGCGGTATTGTGATGTATAAGTTAAGACCTTTCATTTGATACCCAACACGGGTATATTTTGTACACATTAAATTTTTCATCACCACTTTCATCCCTCATATCTCTAAAATGGCTTAACCGATTTTTATAAAACATAGCTTAGAACACTCTTCCCTAACCCATCTTCTAAACAAAAGAAACAGAATCAATATCGGTTCATCCGTTTGGGAGCTACGATGCCACAGACAGACTTACAAACGCACACACACACACACACGTCAAACTTATAACACCCCGTTCGGGTTTCCGTCGGGAGTTAAAAAATAAATTCAGTCAGAACCGTTGTTGACTTATTAATAATATTTATGTTTTAACTGCGAATAAACACATTGTAAAAGCTAAAACGTTCCAATTCTCATTCCCTTAATATTAAAACTTCATCATCTGTCTCCATCTTTTTATTTGGATATCTTATTTATACAGATTTTTATGTTAACAAGAAAATAATTACGTAGTAATAAGAGCGTAGGATGTTTGGAGACTTACGCCCATGGCACACTTATATTGCGATAAAACAAATGACATCAAAGAGACTACCCAAAATAGAAAATAAAAATATAATGATTCATACTTATTTAAGACGACAACGTACTCAGAAAATTAATAATCTACTTTATGTAGCATGTGAAACGTTTATTTTCAATTTCAATTTCTTTATTTCTCAAAATAGTGTAACGTAATTACATCTTTTTGACGTCAAAAACTACTTAATAATAAGTTTACCACCGCTTCCTAGGCGCTAGTGGAAAAGAAACGGCGCAACAAACTTCATTGCTGCATTTTGAGACGTCAGGTTATACATAGATATCTTAAGACTAAATATGGACGAATGTACATTTTTGTCTCGTGTCAATATAAATAAAGGTATATAAAAAAAAGATATAATAAATTTTAACCGAAGTTAAACAATAAAATAATTGAAAATATCATAATATAGTAATGTCAAAAAAATTGTGAATATTGCTTTATGTTGTAGCATCAAGAACATTAGAAATTTCCTTGTGTAGCATGCATAGCATGTGTCAAGCATTTGATGAGGCCGTCAAGCTGAGGGCCATCACTGTGTAGCACTACCTGTGTATGTGGTGGTGACCCTAGTCCTGAGACTATGCTTTTAACTTACCATCAAGCGAGGTAAAGTCATTTTGACGTGTCTTATATATATAAAAAATGTAAGTCCACTTCTATGAAGTAGAAAATAAAACATTTGTAGTAAAAAATCAAAAACCCGACTGTCTAAAAACTAAAAAGAAAAAAAAAACAAGCATTTCTTCAGAGAGCCAATCTAATTTTTCAATGGATCCCAACTGTTCAATTGTTATGTTTCTAAACCACCGGACATCAATTATCTAAGTGCTTGTTTTTTTTCTTTTTAGTTTTTAGGCAGTCGGGTTTTTTGATTTTTAAATTGATTTATTATTTTAAACTTTTTAGTTATTTACATAGCTGCCCAGATAATTCTGAAGTATAAATCTATCTTTTATGGAGTTAATAATTTCGTGTAGTGAAGGGACATCACCGAAATTCAACCTTAATTATTCTATTTATCTCCGGTTTCACTAAACCGATTGTAATGAAACAAACGTTAGATTTTAAGTCTGACCAAGACTATTTAGACAAATAAAACCGCATTGAAATTCGTTCTGCAGTTTTTGCGTCCGTCGCGGTCAAATATTTCTGGCGCCAAAAATCCACCATTTTGATTTTCTAGAAATTTTAATATTACCTGGTATCACTCACACAATCATGACGAATCAAACAACACCTTGTTTGTCAATATTCGTCAAGCCGTTCAGGCTGTAGAGTATGTAAGACAAATTTTCAGATTTTCCTTTTGGCGCCAAAAATCCGCTGTTTTGATTTTCTAGAAATTTTAATATACTGGTGTCACTCACACAATGACGACGAATCAAATGATACCCTCGCATGTCAAAATCCGTCAAGCCGTTCAGGCTGTAGGCCGTGACAAAGAAATGGCTATACCTACATACATACATACATACATACATACATACATACATACATAAATACATACACACATACATAGTCTCGAAAAACATTACCCTCCTTTCTTCGGCAGTCGGGTAAAAAGAGCCGCCGATTCAAGTTTCCAATTATGGCCTCTTGTAGAAGCTTCTACGCAATTGCTACGCGAACTGTAGCACCTGCCGTAGGTCTCTAATTAAATACCATTTATAACATTTTTAATACTTTACTCTGATTATTTTTTCTTCTTTTATCACTTTCCTTGGTATTTCATTTTAAATTTTAAGACTACGTCCGGAATGCGAGCGTTTAGCGTCTAGCACCTTATAATTAGTCGATATGGTGAAATGTACCTACTTATATTAAAAAATAATTCGGGGTATCGACAATTCCTCAAATAGGTAGTCTAACGAATCAAACACTTATTTTTCTGTGGATTATACAGAGTGAATTTTTCGACTGGGTGTGGATGGTCATATCCTAAACAATGAAGAATATTGAAAAATGACCACAGGAATCTCGAGCTCGATATTGATAAAATTTTATTAAACTATGCATCATTGGAATTGAAATCAATGCTCTAACCATCAAATTGATTTACCAATATCAAACAATTTTACTGTGGGAAGTAATGAAGAATGAATGAATGTAGAATATACGATTAAGGAAAGGTCTCAATATTAACAAGAAAGTTATGTTCTCCTTCTGTTTCACCTCATATTCCTCTGTATATCCACAGAAAAAAAACTGTTGAATTTGTTAAGAATTTGTGTTGTTTTGGAACTACTGGTTCGAATTGAACAATATTTTTTGTGTTGTATAGGCTGTTTATTAAGGAAGATTATATCATCGCGCTATTGCCCAGGGGAGCGAAGCAGTGCGGCCCTCGGGGTGGGAGTCCTCACACTGCCGGTGTTAATCGCAGCGATGGTGCAGAGTGCGGACGTGTGGTCGGCCGCCGCCTCCTTCTGCGAGCAAGTGATGCTCGAGAAGGAGGCGGCGGAAAGGGTTCGGGAGAGGCTGCACAGAGCTCTCCCGGACGGCGACGGGCGCGGACGCCTAAGGCGTCGGAGATCTGACGACCTCCGTCCTCCATGAGCGCTGGCCTGGGGGTGACGGGTGGAGCCGCCTGTCACCCTAGCAGAAGCAGGCCGAGGCGGCGGCGCGCCAAAAAACGCGCCTTCCCCATTCCGGGGGCATGACGGGAACCACGCGGTTTCCAAACCCGAGGAGGCCAACTCGAATCCGGAGATGGCCCAGGTCAAGCCGGGGTGCGAGGGAAATGCTCTTTGGGCCACCTTACACCCTGGCGTCAGAAGACCCTAGACGGCGGTTTTAGTCCTGCCCCGCTGGCCGCGGGGTGGGTATCCATGAGGATTTCCGCACGGAAAAAAAGGGGAGCGAAACAGTAATCTTACATGTCAACAAATCAGGAAAATTTCCACACATTATTGCAAAAATGATAAATTAAGACATGGGTTAATAGGTGCCACGGGCATGAAGTATGTCAAGTGCAAAGTCCCAGGCTAGAAGGTTATACCTATATGAGTTTTGTGGGAGCGACTGCCAGGCCTCGATTCTGCTAAAGGCAAACCACTGTAATATCACTGACACTCTAAAAAATGCTATTTAATTGTAGGCTTTACCATTATACAGTTAAAGTCTAAAATCAAATGAAAGAATTCACTTAACTTTATCATTCGCTCTACAAAATATCATTTGACTTTCGACTTTAACATGATAACAATAAAGTCTACAATTAAATGGCATTTTTTAGAGTGTCAGTGGTATATCAGTGATTTGTCTTTAGCAGAATCGAGGCCCTGATCGCCCAACATCCGAGAGGAAAACCTGCGCCATAGCTTGGTACGTCAATCAGTATGTGTAACCTTACAGGTGAGATGTCTACGGCACAGCACTGTAGATATTGGTGGGCTCGAAAAACACAACGCGGAAAGATATTTTTAAAGCATAATTGTGTATAATGTCTTTACGTACCGATAGCCGGCGAGCATGTACGAAAAAGTAAATAAGCAAGTAGAATATTTCAGGATAGTAGTAGGTAATTGAAAACATGTGGTCTCTGCCTACCACAAAGTAGCTATAAGTTACAATGGTAATCTTCTTACTCCATTAAATATTGTAAAAACAGGTCTTGTGATATTGGTTAAATTTCATTAGGATCGGATATAAAAAAAAAAACAAAATTAGCGGCGATGAAAGCACATTTAGTAACCTTTACTATACTAATTTATTGAGATTCCCTTGTATAGACTTATTAATCGCTTTAGAACCACGTACACTATGGAACAATTTCACATAGCAGGAAGGGTAGGGTACCTAAATGAGATGAAAAGTATTTCAGTTACTGGTATCCTTTGCAAAAAGAAAAAACAATATAGTAACCTTTTATGACGTGGATTTATGAAGTAAGAATTTTAAACCCTTTAAACCATTACTTGGTACTCTTTGATTAAAATTAATCACAATAAATAACCACTTACCGTGTTCATTGACAGCATACTGGTAATTTGGTATGAGATCTGGCAACTCGTGGTGCGACGGCGGCGACGCCGGCGGTGGCCTGTAGCCGGATTCCACGGCGCCGTACGCCAGTGGCCACTCGCGCTCGTTGATGGCTCCGTATGTGCAGTACTCCCCACCGTACGCCAGCTGCTGACCCGCACTACTCGAGTGGGAGTACGCACACGCGCCATAGTCTATAGGCCCACCAACACTTGTCCCGGGTCCACCACCACCCGCTAACTCATAACCCGTCGGCTGCGAAGGAGGCAGCGCCGACACTCCACCACCACACAAGTAATTCCCGCCCCCAAACTGCGGTTTCAACGCTTGACACTTACGTCTGAATCCTCGGGGCCTCCTCCGAAACGATCCTTCTTCGAACATGAACTCGGACGAGGGGTCAATTGTCCAGTAGTGACCTTTGCCTGGCCTCCCTAGTCCCTTGGGCAACTTAACAAAACATTCGTTTAAGCTTAAGTTGTGGCGTACAGAGTTCTTCCAGCCCTGGTACGAGCTGCGGAAGAATGGAAACTGCTGTTGCAGAAATGCATAGATTTCACTGAGAGTGAGACGTTTGTTTGGGGAGTGTCGAATAGCCATTACTATGAGGGCTATGTATGAGTAGGGCGGTTTTTCCTGGCGGCGAGTGGCGGGCGCACGGCGCGCCGCTTCCTCGGTGGTTTGGTCCTCGATCTTCATGCGTGCGCGTGCGTGCGCGTCGGTGCGCGGCCTGTACAACAGTGTGCGCGCAGTACAGTGCGTCGAAGCTCGCGCGCCGCCCCGAAGCCGCGCCCCGCTGCCGCCCCTCCGCACATTGCCACCACACCCACGTCCGCCTTATACCAGCTTATTGGCAAACCCACACTCGCCAAACCGTTACACAAAAAGGAAACTACACAAATAGGCATCGCAAAGGAACAAGACAATTTCCTTTAAACTGATATGGTTTGATTTGTGTAGCGAGTTAGTAACATAGGTACTAGAAAAAAATCTCTCAAACTGAAATTTTATATGTTGTGGTAAACACTGAAACAGTTACTTGACTTCCAGCACGTACCTATTTGATAATATACCTACTGTATGATATACCTACTGTATGATATAATACTAAGGTGTACCGCAATCTACACATGTATGTAGGTAGGGTCATTGTACTCGCGGATCCTCGTCTGTATCATCCACAAACTCATACAAATACCCAAACAGCGGAAAACCCGCTTAGACAATAATATTTACCCGTCGCAAGGACGCCTGTCGAACGGCCGCTCTTGACCTAGCACAATTAAACCAAACATTTTACTAGAACTATAAAACAGTTATACGACGTACACCAAATATTTACCATAAAGCGTAAACCAAAAGTTTTGCATTAAACTTGCCGGATTTATTTACTCGCACTCATGTAAACTAAAGCGCCCAGTCCAAAATGAGCCTTACCAATGTAAAATAAGAGTCAATTTGGAATACTGTTAGTTAAGAATCAATAGCGTTTGGCAGTTCTTCACATAATTGAAGAAAACGTAGAGGAAGGCATTGTAACACGGCTTATTAAATCTTATCAGCACAGCGGTAGGTTTTCAAGTTGTAGACATGCTTAGATGATGAGATTTTACAACTCTTTATTGTGCGGACGTTTATTGCTATCATAATAATATCTACCTACTTTAAAGTGCTCCGCACCGAGTCTGCGTCAGCAAGCTAACAGGAAATTGCTGTCACACTCTACACAACACTTTTTTCGCTTAAGTATGTACGTCTATCATCATTATCACAGCGGCGTTAGTCCCGCCTGCATACAAAGCTTGTGGCAGTTTTAAGCATCGAGCCCGCTTTTCTGTTGATTCGATTTTCTTGGCTTTTGCGTTAGTAACTGCCACCTGACCTCCCAACCCCGGGACGGAAGCCTGCACGAGGACCTCGTCCGTTAGTCAACAGGTGTACCGGTTGACGGGTGGGTATCACCCGTCTGAACTGAGCAGTCCAACTAGGGTAGTACCTACCTCCAATTTTTTTTGACAACCTACATTCTCCTACATTTTAGCACGAGAAATCAAAACATAAACTGGCGAAATGTGGGTGCTAGCACCTCTGCCTACCCCTTTGGGGATATAGGCGTGAGTTTATGTTATGTTATGTAAATCAAAATATGGGTTTGTTCACATTTCATGTAGGTACCCCATGATACTCAGGCGATGCATACTAACCTTTAATTTGTGACCTCATTCATCAAATACCTTGAGCCAACAGACCTCTAGCGGACAAAGAAAAAGAAAAATAGATACATACATACATACGCGCGAAACACATTACCCTCGCTGGCGCAGTCGGGTACAAATAACTACCTTCTAACTTTTACAAAAATAAAGTAATAATGTTTGTGCGCGGCCGGAGTGGCAACGCTCATCAGCGCAGCATAGAGCGTGTAAAACAAATGACTGATACTCGCGGATAGTAAAGGGAAAAAAAGGAAAAATCAATCGATAATTCCTCAAAATTAATCCTTAATTTTGACGCAAATTCTTCATTCATTCATTCTTCATTACTTTTCAGAATTGGCTACTTACTAGCGGTAGGTACTATCGAATGGTGCTATAATACAGGAGGATATTTTTACGAGCCAATGAGTACGATACATAGTTAGGACTATTGATTTTTGGAAAAATCTAACGACGCAGCAATGTAGTGTTAGTTTTCATCAATATCGGGCTCGAGATTCCTGTGATAATTTTTCATTATTCTTCATGGTTTAGGATATGGCCATCCACGCCCAGTTTAAACATTCACTCTGTATATTCACAGAAAAAATAAGTGTTTAATTCGTTAGACTATTTAAGGAATTGTCGATACCCCGAATTATTTATTAATATAAGTAGAGTAGATACATTACACCATATATCGACATTTTTTTTTCCTTTACTAATAAAAAACGCTCTACGCTGTACGCCAGCGCTCGGCACTCCGGACCCAGGTAGGTATCTAGTATCTGTCCTCTTTTTAAACGGTTTTATTTAACTCGACCTGTTTGTTTGGGTCAAATCTAGTCATTGAAATTTGACCCCTTTCCAGTTGTTGGATTGGTCTGATAGGTAGGTATTTGGCAGAAATCTATAGTTCTGATAACAATAGGTACAATTCAAAACCGTTTAACTTAAAAAACTTTTTACATAATTTATTTCTTTTTCTGTCGTACGAAAGTCCTCAAGGATTCCATCACCGTCGTGCGTCGGCCATACCGAGGTGTATGATAGCACGAGCTTTTTAATAGGTACCTACGTATTTACCCATCAGGAGGTTAAACATGTCTTATTGCTGTTTTTATTAATGTAGGTACGTCATGGTAATTTTAAGGCAGTTGTAACCCTACAAATGAGAGTTTAGGTTTTATGCGTCGATAACTTTTAAGTTTTACGAAAAGCTTTAGTTTACATCCACATCGGCACATCGGCACACCCACACACACACATACACGCATTAAAATGACGTAATGTGAATGACGATGTCGTGATAAATAAATAAATCATTATTATCGAATGATGCTATAAATATGAGTCGCTCCAGCGGGATGCGCCCGCGCCGGGTTGCTGATCTCTCCTATAAACAATCACCGCCACTGTAGTAAACATTAGTACTACCACTATTATAAAACCATCTTAGAGTGTCTTCTTTAGTATTTAATGCTAAAGTAAGCAGTGCCTATCCACTATGTCAATAATTGTCTCATTGCAAGGGATGTACCTAATCCATGAACACAATAAAACATGGCAATTTTAAATTTAATAAACTTATTATATTTAGTAATATAATTTGTTATACAAATTTTCTAACAAATTATTACCTCTAGGGAATTCTGAAGAGTGTAACTACCTGCATAGGTACCTACTTGATGTCTTTAAAATCAGACAGCAGGTAAGCTGACGATGACAAACGTGCGTATAAATAAAAAATAGATACTCAGTATTTCAAATCTACTTTTCTCTTTCCAACACAGTGTTTTCAGAGAATGCCGAGCTAAAAGGAAGATGCGCTCCGTCACGAAGCGCTCCGTAGCTCCGCCCACAACATGGCGCGGACTCTACATCGGCGTGCGCGCAGGCGGCGTGGATCATTGCCTGATCTTGAACCCTCCATTCATCACCTTTTACGATCTACTGATGTTTGCTTTGAGGTTTTACGGTTTCGCCTTAATTTTTGGTGTGCAATTAGACATTTTATCGCCTCAGTTTAATTGATTTTCCGACGGTTACAACAAACCAAAAATTCGAGAAATCGCGTATGGAGTGACTTATAACGATTTATTGGACACGTTACACATGTGGTTGCTATAAACATCGACATTATCCAATTACTTTACTATGTAACGTAAGTTGTGACTAGCGAAGTCAGCGATACTCCAGACTAATAGATAAGAACATTCTTCCCACTGTGAGTGACCATGGCCTCTAAGAAATACTAAATAATTAGCTGACGTCAGTTACTTTTTAACAGATAGGTAATTCTTTGAAGTGAGTATTAGGTACATTTGATAGGAATCGTCAATTTGGTATTCATTCGACTCTGACATAACTTTTTCATCTTGCCATCAAAAGAGGTTCACAAATCAATAAAATATATCAAAATGAAGTTATTTTGAGAACGTCTTTCATCTTGTAGGTACCTACGAGTATAAACACATTCACCTCACGAAGTCTTTGTCTGCTCAGTTGAGCGACGGAAGATTTAACTCAGATTACATATTAGGTTGGTAATACTTTGTACCCACTACCCACTAATGCCGACGTAAGTACCTATAGCTATTTTATAGACCGTAGTACAATAAGTAATCTAGTAGTAGGTAGATAGAGCTCGGCTCTCCATTTGATATTTGATGCCTTAGTGTTCCAGGAACTCTTCGTGATTATGTACCGCGAGTATCGTAAGGATTTATGATCTTATGAGTCACTAAGTGTTACACACGTTGCTTGAAGTAGGTAAGTTCGTTTTTTTATTTGTTATAATTATGTATCTTTACTGGAGGCCTAGACAAAGTAACACCTAAAAAGACAAAGTTAGGCTTTAACGCCAGTGGAGTAGTCCCAAATGTATGGAAGTGACATTATTTGTCGACATGCATGCCATGTGTAACAAATCAAAGTGTCTTCGTTAATTTAAATGGAGAACTTGAGACGGCGGCGTGCGGTTTTTATCAGGTTCGAGCCTGACTTAACCACTCCTGATGGCTGACGGGGATGACATCCGAAAAAACTGCCGCACGAAAAAAGGAATTTGAAACGAAATTCGAAATCCACGCGGGCGGAACCGCGGGCGACTGCAAGTGTTTTATAAAAAGGGGTTTGTACGCAGAGACCGTCGATTTATAACCATTTAGTTACCTACTGAATTGAGTTACAGTGTTAGTATACACATTTCCTTACCTTATACGTTATACACAACATAGGTATCGATATTGTAAGGAGGTAGGACACGACGGTAAGAGGTAAAATGAGCAGTCCGACTGGGGTAGCACCTTCGCCCTAACAGGACACCGCGGCCATAATAACCATCGTGTTGTGTTCACGTGGGTAATTAGGGTAGCCAAAGCTCACTGTACCTCTCCTCCCCACACCCTTCTTAGCCTCCCCACCCCTTCCTAGCCCTCCTCCCTGCCCTTCAGGGTTGGCAACGCTTAGTGTTGCACACGTCCATAGGTCACGGTGACCGCTTCTCATCAGGTGAGCCGTGTGCATGCCAAGTACGTTGTATTAAAAAAACCACAACTGAGTAAATAATTCACATAGTATTAGAGGTAATTACCAACAGGGCAGATCGATATTACCACACCCCTATTCTCAATTTTATGGTTTCAGTTCCACGTGCCAAATAGGGGACGTGTGCGCATTACTCTTCACGAGGCACGTTTTTAGGCCCCGTGCTGCTGTTGAGAAAACATCACAGAAAAACCCGACAAGGCTTTGTTGGCCTCCCTATTGTTTAATTTTAACATTTTCCGTTTATACTTTCAACTTATCGTTTTGGTGGTCGATATCATTACAAGTTGCCACCATCCACCATCGACCATCGGCGGGGGACGTTGTAGCGGTTGCCGTTGGAATTAAGCCAAATGAATGCTACAGAATGACAAAAGCTATCTTTGAACTTCGTGTCTCAAATCTGAGTACTTAGTATTGCGACCACTATAAAATTTGAATCGTCATTTCTTTTGGACAGTCGTCGTACTGAGATTTATTTTTAATTATACGTAAACGGGAATTAACGCGATCACGTTAAAGGTATATACATACCGTTTACGTATAATTTATCATGGAACGCGAAAGTTTAAAAGAGATTTATTTTGTCTTAATATACCTTTTTAACACATTCCGGGACAGACCGCCTTTCGATGTTATCTCGGTGTATCGTTACGAGACAATACGGCCAAGGGCGATGAACTTTAATTCATGCAATTTAGCAAACCGTCGATAGTCGTAGCTTTCCCTGGGAAAGTTACGACTATCGACGGTTATCACGCGCCTTTGATCGTTCGTATGTGTCACAGTAGACTCTTTTCGAGTTATTTTTCAACACACACATACATACAATAGGGCACATGCTGTTGACAGGCGTATGCGTAGACTAGCCGTACTAGAATATTTGGTATCACGGCGTGTGCGACATCGGCAGACTCAGCAGGTCGTTGCATCGCTGGGTTTGGTTTGTCATTTTTGGCACCAAAAAAATACCATTTTATTCCTATAGATAGATGATAGATCTGGCAAAATAGACTCTACCTACGCTTTCGTGAGAGTACCTATCAAACCTTTATAATCACCCACAGTGTTTTATTCATTAAATTTTGAAAAATTTAAATCTGTAAGGTTTCGTTAGTTTAAAAATCATACGATTCAGAAACAGAATTTTATTGAATCAGTTCCCAGGTTTTTTAGTATTAATACGAACTATTAGGTAATCGGTGGTAGGTATTACCTTCGTTTGATACCTTCAGAGTCATTCATAGTTTAGATAGGTATAGGTAGGTACCTACTTAGATTTTGAAATTTTAATTTTATAAGGTTTTGTAAGTTTTAGAACCTTAATAACATTCAGATGTAGCTCTTTAAATTTTTATTTCTGTAGGTACTTGCAGATGCGGCTCAGGCATTTGGATAGCCGTACACCGTGAATATTATGGCATCTCTATGGTATCTTATAGCTCTGTGGAGCAGAATGAGGCGTGGCAGTGGAGAACAACCATGGCCATGACTCCCAGGTTGGAGCAATCCGGGAACCACGGCGTCCCCATTGAATTCAGCTGATAAGGTAACCAACATAACTTGATTCTAAGGTGGAACGAAGTTTGCTGGGACAGCTTTCATTTTTTTCACATTTGAGGAGCTGGTGAACAGAACCAGTATAATCCAAAAGATTTTTTACCTAGCTGAATGTGCTAGTAGGTAGGCTACTTAGAAATATTGCAAAGATAACCCATATGTTAATGTCATCTTCACTGTCCACACGTTGGGAACATCCTTTATCGCAGTGTTATTGTCGCACTACATTTAGGACCGGATCAATAAACTCACGAAATTCTGCCTACCAAATATACTTTAGAGTCTACTTCACTTCATATACCCATAACTTGTAATTCATCATAAAGTTACTAACTCCAACAGTATGAGATTTCATACGCATACAGGGATGAATAATAAGTACTTTTCTCATGGAATATATGAATTTAGTACGTATTATAGATTCAGGTAGTATTAAAATATATTGCGAATTAATTTCTGTCATTTTCTGCCAAGTGATAAATGTTGAGTTCAGCTCCAACATAATTACCTTGTCGTGCTCATGACGAGGTTGTAACCAAAGAGTACTAGGACATGTTATATAAATATAATAGCTCTTATTAATATTAATAATAATCGATATTTCAGTTTATGTATTTATTCAAATGCGTTTACATAGACAATCAGATTACATCTTAATATATATAAATCTCGTGTCACAATGTTTGTCCTCAATGGACTCCTAAACCACTTAACCGATTATAATAAAATTCGCACACCATGTGCAGTTCGATCCAACTTGAGAGATAGGATAGTTTTTGAAACGGATTTCGACATCCACGCGAGCGGAGCCGCGGGCAACAGCTAGTTATACATAAAATGAAGAAATCTTAGATAATCTACGTTTTTAATGTTCACTATGTACCCAAACAGAGTACTGCCTTACACTGTCAGTGTTACGACACGTACCCCGACTCACTCATATTGAGACTAAGCAATTATCGCAACATTCATAAAATACTCATAAATAGACATTTAGGATACATTTCAAATGCATAATTCTTAAATATCTAGGAATGTTTTTTAATATCCCTAATCCACTATATTGTAGTAGACACGCGACCTTTTTTTTACTATAGGTATTTTGACTTTTTAAATTTTTTTATCGTTTAAATTGGGTTAAATTTTTATTATAACTTTTTATTTTTTATTCTATATTATACCTTTATTAATATTGACACGAGACAAAAATGTACATTCGTCCATATTTAGTCTTAAGATATTAATTTATGTATGACGTCTGAAAATGCAGCAGTGGAGTTTGTAGCGCCGTTTCTTCTCCACTAGCGCCTAGGAAAGGAAGCGGTGGTAAACTTAGTATTAAGTAGTTTTGACGTCAAAAAGATGTAATTATGTTGCACTATTTTGAAAATAAAGATTATAGTTGTTATACTTAGGTATACTTATACCAATATTCAATCAGTTTTCTGTCTTACACTGTCAGGGTTGCAACACTTGTAACCCTGGCTCACTCGTATTTGAATTCAGCAATGATTACAATTATCCATTAAAATACTAATAAATAGACACTTAGGATACATTTAAAATGGATAGTTATTAAATACTTATCTACGTTTTTAACATTCATATTCCATCAATCTCCGACCAGTATTCTGGGTTACAAACTATCAGGGTTACAACCCTGACTCAATCGTGATTTACTACTAGGTAGTACCTACATTAGATCGCGACTTCCAAAAATACTTATGAATACACATTTAGGATACATTTAGGATTTAAAATGAATGTTTCTTAAATATCTACGTTATACCATTCATGTCCATCAATCTCCATCGTTTTCTGCCTTACAAATTGTCAGGGTTGCAACCCTGGGTGCGGGCCGGAACCTCCACGTGGTGCACCTGGGCAACGGAGGCGAGCAGCGCCTCCCATTCGCCACGGGAGACGCAGCTGCAGCGGCCAATCCGGCGGGGGTGGGAGTGGCCCTCTAGAGGGCTGCTCCGAGGCTCTCCACGTGTCCCTCTGACTAGCAGAAGGCACAGTGGGGAGCGAGCAGAGGGCGAGCTGATTGTCTGCACGCCGACGGTTGGTTGACAGGACGGCCACCTGTCACCCTACACCCCACCGTCGGCGAAGTGGCGCGATGCTCGCCCCACCCCCCTTTCGGGGGGTCGAGGGGGCCATGTTAAAACCGTAGATGGCCCAGGGTCAGCTGGGGTGCGAGGGATATGCCTATTGGTTAACCTTACACCCCGGTAATTAAGACCCGAGACGGCGTGCGGTTTTAGTCGGTTCGATCCCGACATAACCACCCCCGATGGCCGACGGGGGTGGTATCCATGGGGATTTCCACACGATAAAAAAAAGGGTTACAACCCTGACTCAATCGTGTTATAATCTTACATAGGTAGATCGCGATTTCTAAAAATACTTATGAATAAACATTTAGGATACATTTAAATAGAGAATGTCTACGTTAATAATAATATCATTGTCCTTCGATCTCTAAACAGTCTGTCTTACAAATTGTCAGGGTTGCGTCATTTAGGTACAACCCTGACTCTATCGAGTTTTGCTCCCGCATTGATCGAGTCGTTCATAAATAGGTAGGTACTTATTAATAAACATTTACGATAATTATAATTAAATGGATTATTGTTAGACGTTTTTATTAATACCAATAATCAGTGAATCGCACACAGTGCTTTACCTTACCAACTGTCAGGGTTGCAATATCTAATTGACCCCCTCGCCCTCGTGTTCGAACTTCGTGATTTCCTGCTTATAATTTGACATTTTAGAATACATTTCAAATGGAATGAAATTATTTTACTTCTTAGGTTTTCTTTAATATTTAAAATCCATCAACCTCAGTTCAGAATTATACCTTAAAGGGACTGTATGTGTAGGTACGTACGTAGGTATAGCTCATAGTAAAAATAGTCAAAAAATCATATTGTTAAGTAAACTAACAACAAACTTATTATTATTTAACTTTAAGTTCAGAATATATTTATCAAAAAAAAATTGTTAGACAATAACGATTGAAAATTGTTTTCTTACATTTTATGTCATAATAAAATATAGCACTCACAATTACTAGGTAGTTAGCTGCTTAATGCATTCGCTATCATTTAAAAATACATCTATAAAAGGTAATAGTTTAATGTTAAATTTAATAAACTTTAGTCTTTGTTTCACATTTTGAGTAGGTAGGTTTTATAAATGATGGCACCGATTCTGTTATCTTTAACGATTTAATTGCATAATTATATTATAATCATTTAAAGAAAATTAGAGATTCCCACCCATCTACATTGGAACAATGTAACTGAAAGTATCCAAATGTTGTCCACAAAAAATGGATACTTTCTACTTTAGAAGGTAAGTAGGTATACAGGATTACAGGAAAAGTCGTGCTAGATCCGTTCAGGGCGTGGAGTACCCATCAGTTCTGACTTATTTCTCTATGAAACACCCTACCCTAAATTTAACCCTTTTCGAGATTTTCGACTTTTAATTTTTTATTGAAAATTGCCGATTTTTAAGCTACTAAATTTAATTTTGTTTATGTTATGTGCCTTATTATTATTATTACATTTTTACATGTGTAATAAGATGCTTTAGGACGTCAATCATTAAAATAGTGCATAAGTTTATTGAATAGGCCGTAGTAGACAAGTGGAAGTTAAGAAATGACATGAAATAATTAGCAGGTTTATTTCTCTAAGGGATATCTAAAAATATATAATGGCAGTTGTTCGGCAGATATGTTTTAAAATCTGTGTATCTACGTTTCATCAGCTATCTAACGAGGTATAACAATCTAGGGTTTGTATTACAGTTCGTGGAAAGAAACTTAGTTTCATAGGCGACAGCGGGGAAGAAAGTTAATACTTAGCCCCTGGTGTTGCACACGTCCATATGCCACGGTGACCGCTTCCCATCAGTTGGGCCGCGTGCTTGTCTGCCACCTAAGTGGCATCCAGCAAATCATTTAAATCTCCTCTCAGAAAGTTTTTATGCATTTCATTTCAGTTCAGTTTTCATGCTTACCTATTGTTTTACTTTTTTTTTATACCACTTAGGTGGCAGACAAGCACGCGGCCCAACTGATGGGAAGCGGTTACCGTGGCATATGGACGTGTGCAACACCAGGGGCTAAGTATTAACTTTCTTCCCCGCTGTCGCCTATGAAACTAAGTTTCTTTCCACGAAATGTAATACAAACCCTAGATTGTTATACCTCGTTAGATAGCTGATGAAACGTAGATATTTTAAAACATATCTGCCGAACAACTGCCATAATATTTTTTTTAGATATCCCTTAGATAAATAAACCTGCTAATTATTTCATGTAATTTCTTAACTTCCACTTGTCTACTGAGGCCTATTCAATAAACTTATGCACTATTTTAATGATTTATTACACATGTAAAAATGCAATGATAATAATAATAAGGCACATAAAATAAACAAAATTAAATTTAGTAGCTTAAAATCGGCAATTTTCAATAAAAACTTAAAAGTCGAAAATCTCGAAAAGGGTAGAGAAATAAGTCAGAACTGATAGGTACTCCACGCCCTGAACGGATCTAGCACGACTTTTCCTGTAATCCTGTATATACGCACCTTCCTAACTACCTATTGAATATAATATAGGTATTATATGCCTTTATAATTTATCTATTAAAAATATCGTTGCAATTTTGAAACCATGTTATTTGGAATCATAATTTTGGATTTAAAGAGATAGCACCCAATATGAATTTTAATTTAGGTTTAATACTTTTGGTTAAGAATAATAAGTAGGTACCTAAGTAATACGTAGGTACAATAATATGACAGGACAGGAATGTTTTTTGAAATCTTAACGAAGTTTAATCTAGTCTAGAGTTTTGTAGTTTCTAACAAAAAGAAAATTTTATACGTTTACCAATTTTACAAATTGGTTAAATTACCCATTATTTTTTTATCACATCTCCAATTGTAGGTACCCGACTACATTTCTTATATTTTTTTAATTCTTAAATCGCTTTTGATTGAATTCAAAATTCGATCAAACCCTGCGCTAACACATATCACCGTTATTGTCCCTTTCCATAGTAGGTACAAGCCTATTCTCTAAAAGAGAAAGACGTCGAAGCCATGGTCCTTAAATAAGAATCTAAAATGTGGCACAAACGTAGTCTATAAAATACATTTCATGTCTGACATTATTATTTGACAGTCTTTACATTTAATTTTTGTAAAGATTGATATGCAAAATATTGCAGCTTCAGAATTCACTTTATTGTTATGTTTATAATACTCGTACCAAAATTACAAATAATTCTTAATGCTAGCCTATTGTATATTTTTATAAAATGATATAAGAATCATGAGCAGTTGACAGTGAAAAATTCAGCTCAGGTAAGTTATTTCAATGTACCTAAGTACACAAATACATTGTTACAAAAGACGTTACAATTGTAATACATACCTACATAGATAATTTCTTAGCATATCGAAAAACTGAACACCTTCTAAGATTTCTTGATATAAGGTCGAAAAGTGGATTAAGCTCTAGATTTCTTTATCAATGAAATAATATATGTGGATCTTTTAAACACTCCTATGCCACCAATCTAAGTGTTACGTTCAAAGCTTGATAAACGTGGGAAAGCGATATCTCCTGTGAAATGAACTACATCACGGTTATACGACAAGTATGCCTTCATTTTATTCATGTAAATCAAAGTGGTGATCAGTACTTTAGTTCTTGAGATATCTACCTCCATTTGCGACATTAGTTGCAAACCCGCTTGAAAGCAAGAAACATCAATTTTACTAGATTCTTGCGACAGATATACCTTACGGAAAACATTTCTTATCATAACCAACCGTAAATTCTCAATTGCGATAACAAGACCAACATCCACGAAGTATTGGCGATTATCTTCGTAAATCTGTTCAAATCTCCTTATGTTTCCATTCTTTACTGTAGTCAACAACTCCCAAAGCAGCGGTAAATCGTATTTTTCTACCAAAGCTAATGGCGGCATGTAACCGAAAAGCATTTTCACTGGTAATAAGTAAAGAAGTATCCTTTGCTTGTTTCTCATACTTTCTGGGCAGCAATGTTTGAATGCAAACAATAAATTATTGTTTGCAGCGACAAAATCCCCTTCGAGTACTGCTAATCGCCCAACGTAAAATCTGAAAGTAACCTGTTGTGCCAAAGTGGCTTTTACTTGGTGCACTTCAGGTTCAACTGCTTTAATCATCACCAGACACAAATTGAATCTGTGTGTCCTGAAGAATATACTTAAAATCTGATTCACGGGGCTCAACAATCCCAATATCTTGCTGTTCTCTGGAAGAGTCCCTGTATCTCCAATACAGAGTCTGTAGCAAGCCATCAATATATCCGTAGCATGTTCAAGTATATCCCCGGGAGTCTCACATATAGAATCGGCTTTCTGTGCAATCAAACGAAGATCGCATCCAACAACGTTCATGACGGGTAGCATCCAATTGGTGCCTTTTTGGGTTCGTAGCAGTTTTACAATATCGATGGCTGCGGCGCTTTGATGATGAAAGGCCAGTATGAAGTCGCGAGCATGGAGTGCTTTCACACATAGTAAATGGTTGACGATGATATCATCCAAAGGTTTAACACACTTTTCCGCTAGAAGCGTAGTAACTTCACTTTGAATTAGGGTCTCGTTCAAAACATGCCGATCACTTAGAGAAAGTACATGCGATAACAGTGTCCCCTGAGATGTACGATACATATGCTCACCATATTGCACAAATTGCCTCAAGCTGCAAGTGGCCAGCGAGATTTTTGAAAACATTACACAGTCCATTGTGCAGAAAATTTACATACACGTACTTCACAAATTATTCGTCAACCAATTCAAAAATCACTATACGGTATGTGAATAGTTCAAGATTTATATTTTATTATTAACAGAAGAGTTACTGTTTATGACTCTCCACTAGGAGCACAAGATGTGACCCTAACACGTAACTAATGTGTTGTTGAACAATAGAAAAATACTTTATGGTAAAGTACCTACCTATGCAAACAGGTTGAATGTTTTACATTGAATGCGGGAGGGTTCAGTATTTTCGACTCTCCGCAATGGGATGGGATGTAGACAGCCCCCACAACGCATGCGCCTATCGATCTTTTTCTCCCCTAGATTGCCTACCTATATTTTCTTATACCTATGATTATGTTTCATAATCTAGAATAATATAATTCAATTTAAGATAAAGTAGAGTTATGGTTGCTCACTAACAGTAACACTTACCTACCTATACTTATTTACCTTTGTTTGTAAACTAGAACTGTTGCCTGCGACTTCCTCCGCTTTAAATTCGGAATGAATCAAGATATTATTTGCACCTGTAGTTTGGAGATTTCATATTGTACTACACTCATCACATTTTAACCACTTAGGTATAGAGCGACGATTTATAGTCCGGACTTTGACAGAGTCTGAGTTCAACCAAAACGCAAAATTTCGTTGTAGTAGTCGCTATTAAATATACTCACTAGCTTTTGCCCGTGGCTCCGCCCGCGTGGATGTCGGTTATCGCGACCAAAAACATAGCCTAGGTTCATTCTCGAGGTCTAATCTACTCCCATACCAAATTTCATCAAAATCGGTTCAGCGGTTTAGGCGTGAAAGCGTAACAGACAGACAGACAGAGTTACTTTCGCATTTATAAAATTAGTATGGATTATATACTGCCGTGCCATGACAAAACACTGTATCTTCAGATACAGTGTTTTGTGGTAACATGGATAAATCGCTTTTTTACACTCGTTTACATAGGTATAGCATTAATTTTTTCTTAAAAGTCTTATAAATACTGAGAAAATTAAAGGCAATAACGACTGTATGTCAAAAACAATAGAGATCAGTTTTGATAAAACACTGTAACTTAAGTACCTACCTACAGTGTTATGTCATAACACAGCTTACTTTTAGTAGCTCGTTATCTATAGTAGACCAGTGCCGATAGACTTTGAGACAAAATAAATTTATTAATTACATGACAAAATAATTTAAAGCTCAGGGTTCTATAGAACCCTGAGCTTTAGCGAGGGAATCAAAAGAGCACAAGGTGAAAAATCTTTGCACTCGAGTGCAACCATGAAGTTATAGTGCAACATGTAACTTTTCATCCCACCTCAACGAGGAAATGACTAAATACAAAAATGTTAATTCCGAATTCGAGTTTTTCTTCTTTGCATTTTCTGAGAACATTTACCATAGCAATGTATATATATTTTTACATTATCAGAAAGAAGAGATTTCAGAGAACAAAAAACTCTTTGACTTTTTTTAAAAAGCTGATATTTTGACGTGAGCTTTTTCGATTGAAAATTGGGGTGGTTTTTCGATATTTAGTCAAAATAAGCTGAAAAAAAGAGTATTTCAAATCAAAAAAATTACAGTGTCTTTGGGACATAAAAAGCTAAGTTTTCACCAAATTTCGTGGAAAACAAATTTGTTTTGCTTAAGATAAAAATAAAAAACCAAAAACTTGATTATTTGAATTTTTCACATACTTTTTGAGGTTATGTGAAAAAAGTGTAAATAGAAAAGTTGTAGGTCTCTTTATTACCTACAACTTTGTCATTTAACTTTTTTCCATAGGACTTGTAGTTTTGCCGGAAATCGAGATAAACCGTTTTTACCCTTAAAACTCACCCCCCTCCCCCCTTCCCGAGCTCAGATCGCCCGTAATTTATTTTTCCTATCATTTTTATTATATTCTCTTCCTTTTACAACAGGTTTCATCCTACTATAAATTTCTTTTACTTTTTACCATTTTCATAGCTATCTGCACTGGTCTATAGATGCAGTGTTTTGCCTTAACAATCCCACGTGTATTCTGCTTATTTACCTACCGAACTTTCGCTTCCAATATTATTGTAGGAACTAACACGCGTTATGAACCGTCATTCGTGCCTTTTTGGCATAAATGACCATGGAGGAGTGCAGTGTATCATTCACACGATTTCCCGCAGTCACTCTCCTTCAATATCTCCATCGTATGTCCCATCACTCGGTAACAGACATACGAAATTACCTAAAAACCAGATTTTTTTTAAATGGCTAACTAGAGGCTGATCTGACGATTAAGATATCCAAAATTCAAAGGAATCCGACTAATAATACTAAAGATTTTATGGCCAATTTTCCAAAAAAACAGCATAACTCGATTTCTGAAAACTGACTAGTTTTTAGAAACAGTGTATCATCGCAGTGCAGTATAGATAGATCAATAATAGTTTTGATCGATTTTAATTTAGCTAGGTACTGCTACCATTAGACCTATAATATATGTATAGCGCAGTTTATGACTTATATTATATCCTAGAAGTTCGTTCAATGTAAATTTTAGATGAATCTATTTAGAGGTTTTCAAGTAATGCTCGTACATCGGAAACATCGTCGATCAGAATTTCATACGGGTGGAGCCATGGGCAACAGCTTCTACAAATATCTACGATCCATACGATTGCTACGACCCAAATATCAGATCACTAAACTCATAAATGTTGATATACACTCTAGAATGAATGGATTCTGGTTGGTCTGAGGGCGGCAATAAAATTGATAGAGTCATCATCTTCTGTGGCAGTCACCTAAAGAAAAGCGCGCATGCGTTTGAAACTATGCGCGCGCGCATATATTCAAATTCATTCGTTGTTTTAAATCATTTATAATTCGTAAACGGTGCAAATTATTTACATTACACGCGTAACATTATATTACAAATCAAATTATGGTCCTTTCAACAAAATGCCTAAAAATTACAATGAAGCTTATAACCATCACCGAGAGTAGAATTTAGAGCGAATTAAATAAAATTCCTTAATGTCGAACCACCACCCGCGTTTTGTGTTGCAGATACCCCGTGAAAGACGCCTGTGTAAATTTGTCAGGTCAACTTAGCCAAGTACCTAGTTAAAAGAGATAACCACCTAGAGAAAATATTGAGTGAGACTTCTTAAAACATGATGACGATTTTAATTAGCTATATTTTATAGCTAATTAAAATCGCCATCACCGAGAGTAGAATTTACAGCAATTAAATTTACTTAGGTAGGTATTGTAATCAGGGATTCCTCATAGACCAACTCGTATGCACAACTAGTTGTGCCAAGTAAATAGTATTTCCTTATGGTACAACCCGAAGTGCTCCACTAAAGGTTCCAGTTCTTATTTAATTCTAAGTACATTTTCTTCATTATATAAACATCGATGGATTTACATACATCTGGCTGTAGGTAGGTACATATAGAGGAGTTCTCGTTCCCACTGTTCCGTATGGTAGTGAATGTTGGGTATGGCAGAAGAAGCATGAAAGTAGACTGAATGCTGTAGAAATGAGAAGTCTAAGAAGCATAGCTGGAGTACCTAAAGCTGATCGACCAAGTGAGGAACAGTGTGATAAGGGAACATTGCGGTATGATAGAAGATGTAGTAACCAAGATAGAGAAAAGGATGCTTAGATGGTTCGGAAATGTAGAGAGGATGGATGAAGGAAGATTGACGAAACAGATATATTACATGAGCCGAGCGTGAATGGGCAACCCGGTAAAGGCCGACCTAGGCGTACATATTCTAATCAGATCCAGGACGTTTTGGAGAAAGGCCAGGTCAAGAGTACCCGGAACCGGCGTACATGTATGAAAACAATTATGAAAGTTGAAGAAGCGAAAGGAGTATGCCAAGATCGTAGCAAGTGGAAAGATGTTGTCTCTGCGTACCCCAATGGGAAAAAGGCGTGATTTGTATGTATGTATATGGATTTGCATAATTAAATGTCGATCTACCAACCGCGTTTTATTTTTATGTCACCTGGGTAGTAGACACAGAATACCGATGTAAGAAACCTTTCCGAAAAATGCTCAGGTGAGCGATCTAACTTAATGAGCATGTCTTTATTAAAACCGTGTTATTAGAGTCTTCGATCTAATGTTTTTGAAGTAGTAGGTACCTCATTTTGAAGCCCTTTCTCCTAAGGCGCAGAATAGATAAGTTAAGGTAAAATCAAACACGAACTTCAAATCAAACCAGGTACTGTTAAGACCTAAAACAATATTAACCATCCACCTTTTTTTGTCGGCAAGCGTCGCGATGCAACGTCTAATGCATCCTAAATTCAAGTAAGCACTGTATGTTAATTTCATATTTAGATGATTTAATGTCATTGAGCATGAATTGTTATATTTTCATTCCCTATTTGCCACACCTCTCTATAATATTTTATGAAACATTACCTGCACATACTAGATCTGTAGAACAACCAGGCCCCGTAGACAAGTGGCATAGCGTAAATCGCTAACAAAAGGAATAGAATAGGTCGACCAATCACACCACAGCTTGTGTTCCTGCTGCGACGCGCGCGCCGGCGACGAGCTTGGATGTGATTGGTCGACCTATTCTATTCCTTTCGTGAGCGATTTACGCTGTGCCACTTGTCTATGGGGGCAGCGTAATATTCGAATAGATATACGCACTAAGCAAAATCGACCTACCTACCCATTTTTTTTAACAAGATATGAAATATTAGGCATAGGCAGGTAGGTACCTACCTTTTTTTCTCATGGTCATGGATAACCACCCCACAGCTAGCGGGGCAAGTTAGGTCGGACTCTTACCGACTAAACCCGCACGCCGTCTTAGGTAGGTAGTTACCTGTCATGTTATTTTCTGGACGATGTTATACTGAAATCGTTTAGAATATATCGTGCTATTTACCAGCCATACCTAGCTAAAAGCAAAGAAAATCAAATTGTAACATAATCCAACAATACACAAAAGCTATCTAAGAGTTCGAGACTAAAGGCGTACATAAAACGTGGTAGTAAATTACACTTTATGACGCGTTGGCCATGTGCGTATCGTCCGTCAACAGCGGGAAGCTACGCGCAGACAAATTTGCGCGACCGAATGCTCCTCACAAACGGGGTAATGAGAAACAGACAAAGATAGACGCATGACTGGAACATTTCGATCATGTTTTCTGATACAATGCTTTGGTAAGCATCCTTGTTGATTATTTCGTTCCGGGCTAGTAACACTGTTAGACACATCCCGGAAGTGCCATGAGAGTTGGTTGAATGATGTTTAGCAATCAGGTAGCACTTTAAAATCTCTGTTTTTCGAACCTTAAACTTTCGCGTTTCATAATAAATTAAATATAAGTACTAAGTCTAACGTTCGGGAATTAACGCGATCATGCATGTGTACCGCTGAGCCAGTCAGCCTGTGCCCTTTACTGTGTGATCGCGTTAATTCCCGTTCATATTAGTGTACGTCTATATAGTATACCTACGTAACGTATCTGATGTTGTCATGAAGATATAGCGGGAGAATAAGAACCATAGGTATTATTGTGGAACTCCTAAGAATACCTACCTTTAAATTTTGAATTTAATTTTTTTGCAGAATCAGTCGCGTGCGCGCGTTGGCAATTTTGGAATCACGTTCAAGGCAACGAATAGGTACCCATAAATATAATTGTGTCGTAAAATTTCGTACTTTACCTACTTTACCTTTTCCTATTGTCCTCTTACATTCGCTCCCCTACTTTATCACCAGCAATAGTTAGGTTGCTTATTTCATAGAACAGAACATACCTACCTACCTACAAAATAAATAACTAACAAGCTGCTATTTAAATAAAAACCTTTTTAAAACAAGCTTTTATTATTTATAATACCATTGTCATGGGACTTACATAAGTATGCCAAATATCAGCTCAATCGGATAGCCAGAAGTGGTCGAAAAATGGCTTGCAAGATTTGATTACAGACAACGGGACAGGTGAAACTAAATAAAAGCTTGTAATATGAACGCTTTTTGCGTGCATTGTTTGCAGATATGCACGCTCCCACACTTTGATTGGACGTTTTGTCATACATAAGTAGCTGCTCCGTTATCTATTTTATTAAATTGAATTGATGACCCAATAATGGAGTTGGTGTAGGTATGTTGCACTGTTCGGCTTGCCCCACGGTAGCGAGTTGAACAGAATGAACAGTGGGATGAACACTTAGCACTGTTTCAAAATGGATTACTCGTACATGCACGCTGCAAGTTTCACTATTTGATTAGTTTGTTTATTTTCATTCACCACATCAGTTTACCTCGCCTCTTAGCAAGCTATACAAACTTTATGAAGATGTAGGTATTCGCTCACAGACATCAATTAATAGTTTCTATTCTACAATTCAAGTAGCTACCTACCGTGCATTTTCAACACATTTGTCGAGATATTATTCATTCCTTGAAAAGCTTATTTTTTACAAAATTATTAATAGTTTCATTATTTTATGAATTATCAATATCATTATCAATATCAATATCGATATCAATAAAAAATCAATAAAAAAAAATATATATTATCAAAATTATTGATAGTACCTATCATAAAATTTATCGCAGGTTTATAAGTGCCCGGTTAATGGCAATAGGCTCGCCACCTATTACATTAGGACCTAAACATAAACTGGCGAAATGTGGGTGCTAACACCTCTGCCTACCCCTTCGGGGATATAGGCGTGAGTTTATTTATGTATGTATGTTTCATGTAGAAATTGTAGATTGGTTACATGTACTGCAAATATGTATATCGAGAATCGTTCTGAAGTTTTAACTAATTCCGTGGTCACTATTTTATTAATAGACTAACTGTGCTCGCGACTTCACTAATGTCGATTAAGAATTTTTAAGGTTTTCATTTTTCACGCGGAACCCTAATACCTACGTAATCTATACATAGTAGGTAGGTACGATTTTTAATTATTCTAGTCAGTAAAATGACATTTCCAGTGTTGCAGGTGGTTGCAGGTTTTTGTATCAAATAAATAGTGATGTGGTAGAATCGAGTTTTACAATTATAAGTTAGTCGAGATTACATTCTTTTATTAAATATCTATAAAAAATATATATAAAATTGTAAAGTAGCTGTGTCTGTACATTAGAGGTAGGTATTGAAAAAAAAACTTGGGTTAATGTCATATGGACGGTTCTGAACACGAAAATATTTTTTGTCTGTTTTTTTTTGTTTGTGCGCGATGGACTCAAAAAGTACTGAACGGATTTTGATGCGCTTTATTTGTTTGAAAGGTCATACTTAGAATCATAAGCATGTTTAATCTAAATCGGTTGATGAGAACCGGAGATATAGCATAGCCGCAGGCGTAGGCTAGTCCAGAATAAAAGTTGCCTATGTTACAACTTGTAAGTATACTAGATATTATATAAATTAAGGTGTAACATAATTATTCTCGTGATTTGTCACTAAGTTTGTCGCGACTATCATAGATAGGCACGTCAAAAAAACTGACCCATCCCTTCCAGACAGACAGATAAAAATGTATCGCGGGTATGTAGGTGCCTACACTTATTCGCATTCATTCAAAACCTGTTATTTTGATATTATAAACAGACACTTCAATTTTATTTCTTTGTGTAGAAATTGCTCAAAGTTCACGGAATTGATCTACCAAATTGGTAATGTCATTATTATAGCCAGTCATAGCAAAGCAAAGTTGACAATACAATTATGTTGGAATTCGTGCCAACCGGTGCCAACGCACTTGCTTGCGTACCTATCAAATAATTTTGCCTAAATTAATGCAGTGTTTTGAGCAGCCCATTCAATCTGGGTACAGCTCCCTTATCTACCTTTTCTTACCTTAAAGAAAATTCTAGGGCAGATATTTACCTATATGTCTGCCCTGTTGCAATAGGTAAGTATACTGCCTCTAACACGGTAATTCCCAAAAAACCTTCCTTGTAGTGGATGTTGAGTTCAAACATAAAAGGCATCAACTGCCAAACTAGTATACTGTAGTTCCTAGCCTAACAAACATGTTTTATAGTCGACACAGTATTCCGTCTATGGTATCACGTAAAGATCCATCCTGGATCCATAGTCGTAATTCTAATAAGCGCTGATAAACAGATTTACACATCGTTTGCATTTCAGACTTTAAAAACTGTAAACCATGTCAGTATGCCTTTTAACAGAGAAAAATTGTTATTCTACATACAGTACATAGATATGTACACTCACATCTGGGTCGAAAATATAGCCAATTCAGCAAACACTACATTTTATATCGGCTGCTGAAAACATCACCCAGAACAATCACTTGCTAAAGATTCATCGCGGCTTCATGAAGAACAAAAATGCACTAGGTAGTGCAAATCATTTAGCCTTTCCACACCCGATACGTTAGCGCCTCGGCAATTTTCCAAAACAAACATCCACTAATATTGATGTTTTGTATCAGTTGAGTAGGTACCTAGGCTGTAGACTACTTGAAATATTTCACACTCATCACGCACGCTTTTTAGTATTATGTACCAAAAAGAACCTTATTTTGGATCAAAGACTTTATAAGTTAACTGTTGCCCACGGTTCTGCCCGCCGAATATTCACAGATAACCTATTCTCTGCCAGCCATAAATAAATTTACCAAGATCTACGAAGCCAAAGTTTTTAAATGGGCCAAAAATATCAGCCAATTAAGGCAATTCTAAGAAAAAGTAAAATTAGTCCCTGGAAACCACTTCTTCGCTGACATTATGGAAAGTTGTTGTGCTTCTGTCGCACATTTCTCGCATGGAAAATTTGTGGATATTATTAGTTACAAAAAACGGATTCTATCGCTAGAAGCATTGTTCAACTTTCATAACTTAATTTATTCATATCTGCTTGCCGGTTGCATGTACGAGTACCTATACTGTTCTAAATAATTCGGCAACCTTTGACAATGACTTCTACCCATGGCGTCTACCTTATAGTACCTACCTATCCCAACCCGAACGTGTTCTTCCACACGCGTTGTAGTTGTATTAGGGTCTACCCACATTTATCGACGCGGAATCGGCTAACGCCGGTCAAAAAAAACTTTATGCCGACGGAATAAGGGTGTTACTAATACCTTTCGCATCGGCTCGGCTCGGCCGACGCGACGGACACCAGCCGACGGTGAAACGAGCCGTTTGTCGATTTGCTGATCGCATCCGTACAGCGCTGAATCCAGCGGAACGTTTCCGACTACTGCCGAACAGCGCTGGAGACGGACGAACGGCGTTGAACGGCAGTTGAATCATTCACTCGCATGCCCTCATCTCCGACGTCAGCCGAACGACGCCGGAGACGGCCGAGTAGGTACCGATGGTGGTGACACAGACACTCGCGATTGCAGTCGGAGGACTCTTAGGTCGGCAGACGGCTGTTCGGAGGAGTCGACTGCCGAACGTAAGTGAACAGCCGTCGTGACGGCCGTTCGGAGGAATCGACTGCCGATCGCATGTCAACAGCCGTCGCAACAGCTTATCGGCGATAAGTCGAGTAGTGTGATGATACGCACTCGGCTTAAGCCGATTCCGCGTCGATAAATGTGGGTAGACCCTTACTGGATATTTGGAAATTGCCCCCCACGCAATATACTATGCTATACGCTATGTATTCACAAACGTGAGGAAACCTTTTGCACGCGTCACTTTTTGTTTTACGTCCGTCACGTGGAATCACTCGTGATCGAAAAGTAACTGTATTTTAATATTGCATAGGTACTAAAGGAAACCATCAGAGTGAATCCCCCAGCTTTGATATTTCTTACGAAAGGTTCGACTTAACAGGGGGATACAGGTTATTACCTGACTCATAGCATGAAGTATGCTTTTTAATAACTGTTATCATTAATAATTGCTTATCTAGGTACCTACTTACTATCTGTAACTACTTTTCTGTTTCACGCTTTCAAACCATAAGGAAGAGTATGCAGAACCCGGGCTGGGTTCTGCATACTCTTCCTTATGGTTTGGCGGTGGTCGTCTGACCTCCCAACACATACACAGAAAAGCCTGAGCCAGAGGCTCGTTCGTCAGTCAGAGGGTGTACCACTTGCAGGTGAGGTTGGCTTTTTGAAGCTCCTAGAATAGGATACTTACGTCAGTGCCAAAAGCCTATACATCAAATTTCGTTTCTTCGAGCACTTTTCGCCGATTTCTCTGTACTGCGGCGGCTTTTTACTGCGATTTTTCGTTACATCGAAAAACTGTACTGTGAAGCCTTGTTCAATCAATTTTTTTAATTATATTAACATTCTTCCCACGGACACAACTCCCGTTGGCAGTAGATACTTATCCCCATAGAACACCCAAACCTGGTTGCTTATCTTCTATCTATACCTACATATTATTTATCATAATAAATCTGTAACTGATCGGTGTCTGTATATGGAAGATATATGAGAAAGAAAATTATTAGGGGACTTTATGAATGTAATAGATGCCAAAACAATGATTTTTAGAATCTTTGTCTGTTTTTCGTTTTGTCTGTTTGTCTGTTTGTCCGCAAATTTTTGTGCGCGCAAAAATAAAAAACTACTGGAGGGATTTTGATCAAACTTAGTACGATTATTATAGTTCATAGTGCTGGGCAACATATACCTAGGCTACTTTTTATGCAAGTTGTTAAAAAGTAGATAGCATTGCTGTATTAGCATGACTAATAACTATAACTACGAACTCTACGAAATGAAACAGACTAAACATAATACCTATTATCTAAACTTCACGCTAGGAATAATGGGACAGACTCTGAGTAATATTAGACGTACTTCTATCACTACGCCTACATTTGCATGGGACAGGATCCATTAACAGACGGCGAATGTAAACAACACCATCGGCTGACGGCAACTTAAAAGGCGTTAGGGGGAATTTAATCTTTCAAAATGCTTTTTGTATCCGCCGCACAAGGAGAGGAAAACAATGTGTTATATTATGACTCAGTGTTACGTTTGTAATTAACTATATCAAATTAATTATTCACAAGATTTCCATACTGTAGTCTTATTATTTGATTAGCGGTAGACCACGGTAGACCCACCGTAATTTGGTAACCTCACCTCTAGTCATCTTTCACTACAATCATAGTTTGACCATCACATACAAACTAGGTATGGAACCAAAACCTTAGGTAGGTGGTATTGTACCACTTCATAATCGTAGTAAAGATTTTGAATTTTTTTAACAAACGTACTTATACCTATGTAATTTGCGGGTGATAGGTATTATGTATGGTAGGTATTTAAGTAAATAAATTGATACGATACCTACGAAACAATAGAACAAATTCTGTTTTCTCATATTACATAATTAAAGTAGGTATCCACCCTAATTCATCTATAGGTAGCTACCTACCTACTTATAATAAATCTGTAGAAGTGAAAATTCTGTACATTGAAAATATCAAAAAAATAAATGGTAGGGGGTGTTACTAGGCCGACATCGAACCCAAAAATGTGATTAAAAAAATTTTTGTCTGTTTGTTCAGGCATCACGCAAAAACTACCGATTCGATTACGATGAAACTCGGTATGTTTATTCTTTAATTATCCTGGGCACCACACTAGGTACTTTTTATCCCGGAAAATAACACACAACAAAAAACAAACTTAATTTTGCGGTTCGATCCCTAGACCCGATTACTAGGTATACCAACCGCAAATAATAAGGTTGTCGTAGGTTACATCACCCCGCACCCGCAGTGGAGTTCACTAGACGCTGCTGCCTGCGGCCAATCCGGCCGGGGTGGGAGTGGCCCTCTAGAGGGCTGCTCCGAGGCTCACCACGTGTCCCTCTGACTAGTAGAGGGCACAGTGGAGAGCGAGCAGGGGGCGAGCTGATTGTCCGCGCGACGATGGTTGGGTGACAAGACGGCCACCTGTGACCCTACACCCCACCGTCGGTGAAGTGGCGCGATGCTCGCCCCACCCCCCTTTCGGGGGTCGATAGGACCATCTTAAAACCGTAGATGGCCCAGCCCCCCCACTGGGGAGCGCGGGATATGCTCTAAGCAATCTTACAACTGAAGACTTGAGACGGCATGTGGTCCGTGTCAGACTTAACTACTCCTGATGGCTGTTGGGGGTGGTATCCGAAGGAACTTCCGCACGAAAAAACGAATTTAAAACGGAATTCGAAATCCACGCGGACGGAGCCGCGGGCAACAGCTAGTATTAAATACATTTATGCCATCTCGAAAGTAGATCAACTTTATAATCATTTATAGATTAGTCGATTACCTCAAGTAAGGGATGCTTACTTAGACTTAAATGGTTCGGATACGTACCTAAGAGAGGATGGACAAATAGAAGATTGACGAAAAAGATTTGTAGGGGCCAAAGGGCAACCCGGTACCTAAAGGTTTAGTTTGCCGAGAATATCCATAATTCCATACCTACCGAGCATGTTGATTTTGATTTATAATGGTATAGTGATGTGTTCTGAAGAGTTGGGTGGCGAAGGAAAGGATATACTTACTTAGCATTGTCTTGGCATTGAACTGAGTTCCACCTTAATACTGAATTATTATCCGATTTTATTTGCATTTTTTAAGCCCAATGAAGTACTAAGTATATTTAAGCTATTGACACTGACCGACACCGGGCCAGGTGAAGTTAAATAAACCCTTGGAAAAACATAGGTATCCATTTGACAAACCTACCAGTTTTACATGTCCAGAGATACATATATTTAAACTCAACCCTTACACGTCTTACCCTCGGACGGCGGATGTAAACAAATGTAAATTATGGCTAACGCAACTACCACATGTGCGTTGTTCGAGGTTAAAAAACTTACTAATTGCTATCTGAATCTGACATAAAAAAATGTTCAGTTTTACAACATGTCTGGTAAAAGATAAGTTCGAGACGGTTGCGAACGCAGAAAAAGCAAACGTACAGTCACTAGCAAAAACTGTGCGCCTGATATTTTGTACGTGTACAGTCGCCTTCACAAGCTGCTGAAGACTAATAAATTTACAACGGTCTTTACCTTAAAATAAATCAATGAGTTTAAGTGATTAAACAGTATTATAATGTTAGGTATATCAATGAGTAGGCACCTACTAATATTATATATTATTAATATAATACTATTATTAAATTTGATGTTTTGTTTATTATTGTTCTGTGTTAAGTTACCTTTATTTCAGGTCTCCTCGTCTAACCAAAACCTTTCTAATAAATAAATCGTATTTTAAACTACTGACCGGGTTTTGATGCCCGGTTTTTTTACCCGACTGCCAAGAAGGGTTATGTTTTTTTATTAGAATGGTCTTGCTTTGCTTAGACTTTTTATCGTATGTTTGGTGGCAATTTATTAAGTAGAACCGGGGATATTACCTACCAAAACACTCATCATTCTCTGAACCTTTTCCCAACTCAGTTGGGGTCGGCTTTCCAGTCCACCTACCAAAACACTATGACTAACTTATTGCTTGATGGGTTCGATACATTAATTTTATTGTCAGTTTGACTGATTTGATAGTGAGTGCAATCAGTACAATGCGATTGTATACAATGTAAAAAATGTATATAGGTAGGTATAGATTGTTCCCGCTGTCCCCATCAACAAACCTATTATTAACTTATGCTCTCCTGGTACAGTGCTTTCTAATTGCAATTTTTTCAATGTACAAGGGTTGAAATCAGTGATGCCGCTTTTTAAAAATACGTGATTTCGATTCGATTAAAAGGAAAAACGTAAAGTATAGATATTTGTTACAGAATCGATCGAAGTTTATCAAAGAATATTTTGAAAACAAAAGGATCATGAATGTCTCGACTCGGACGGGCAGTCAGGATGCAGCCATCATGGTTCCCTTTATTTTCTCTGGCATGCCATACGCGGCTCTAACAAAATATACAAAAGACCGAAATGTAACCGACACGCCGCGGCCACACGCTACGGTTTACATGTTTTGACGACTCGTCATCGAACCAACGACGCCTTTGTCTCATCTCAACGAATAGTAGGAGCTTATCATAACAACCGTAATTTGAAGTTCTTGCAAATATTAGGGAACAAACTGTTACGTCAGTTTACTAGTTCTTTACTCATCGTGCGAGGCTATGTTCTATGTACCTATACACATAGCTGGGCATTAACTCGTTAATCCGTTAATCGTTAATTAACGAAGTTAACATTTTGAGTAACGGATTAACTTTTAAGTTAACTTGAAAATATGTTAACGGACTCGTTAACTTCCGTTAAATTTCCCTAAGTCCGTTAATCGTTAATCCAACATGTTCTAACACGTACGTTCGACAACTGCTGCAACTGCTGCAACGCTACCGAAGTGTCAGTACACAAGGAGTTGTTCAAATATTCGCGAGTAAATCCCGAGACTATAATATGAGTACCTATAGGGGAAAGGTGTACAAAATGATCCCCCTAAGGGAAAATGCCTGCTGTGTCAAAAATATTAAACCAATAGTAACCATTTAAGAAATTTTAGTTCAACCATTTAGTTATACATATACTAGCAAACCACAATTTTGTAATTTATTTACGTTTTCCAATTTATTAGACATTTTCCAGAAGTTTACTAAAGGATCATTTTGTACACCTGGGTGTACAAAATGATCCCAAGGGTAGGGGTTAAATGATCCCGGGGATCATTTTACCCTCCCAGTTTTAATACAATATTTGTGTGTTATAATCATATTTATTACCAAAAGTAGCGTTAATAGGAACAAAAATATTGTTATTTTTAACAATAATTATTTATTACAGCCTCCTTATGAAGTTATTATTCTATAATCATAATCATCACAGTCTGAGATCGACATTCTCTATAACAATATATGAATTATATAGTTTAACTAAAAGCCTTTGTTATCTTCTAGTAGGTAATATTCTTCTAATTATATTCTAATATAACTAAGAAAAAAAGTCTTCTAATTAGACATCCTCACTCCAGTTTTGTCGAGTATTTTTTCTACAGTACCTACCTAATTACGTGGCATGATCTGTATAAGAATAAAGACATATACTCGTAGAAGAAAGAAATAAAGATTTATTGATTGAGAATACACAACACAAGAATTAAGTATCCATTCACTACTCCACACTTCACACTCCACTCCACACTCCACTCCACACTCCACTTCGCTCTCCACTTCACTCTGTACTTCACTCTTGAGTCCACTCTCCACTGCACTATTTACTCTACTGGTCTCCACTCGTCTAACCAAGACCTATCTAATGAAAAACCGCATCAAAATCCGTTCAGTAGTTTTTACGTCCATCGAGATCAGCGATGGACGTCTTGCTTAGACTCAAAATTTACCGTATTTGGTTGTAACTGGTTAAGTAGAACCGGAGATATGACCAAAAACGAAGCGTGGGCGAAGCCACGGGTATCAGTTGGTATAAACAGGAACCTATATGTTGCCCAGAACTATGAACTATAATCTTACCAAGTTTGATTAAAATCCCTCCAGTAGTTTTTGATCATTCGTGCGCATACAGACAGACAGAAAATTGCATTTTTATGGATCACCAATTATCCCCCAATAGCTATTTTGCTCCCTCTAATAGAATTGACCTCTCTACAGTTTTATTATAAGTATATAGAAGAAGATATAGAAACAACAGGGCAACTAATACCAAAAAAATACCATAATACAATGCAGTGGATTTAACTGTACTGGCAACATTATGAAATTTATGATGCTGAATGTGGCATTATAGATAATATTATACTTATACTAGGTACTAAGTATAAATTATAGTAAGTAGGTATCCCAATATATTAAATCATATATTGTATCCTTCTATTTTTGTAAACTGACAAAATGTTGTAGGTAAAATGATCCCTGGGATCATTTTATACCCACAATAAGTAATCATTTGACCCCAATCGTATTATTTCGAAAACTTCGTAAAAATAACCTGAAACAGCTATCATATTGAGAACCAACACCTGTTCAAAATGTTATTGAAATGCTATAGAAACCGTTAATAAAACAGCTATTTTCCAAATCACAATAAATTAGCAGCAATTTAATATTATATTAAGGCCTAACTTAGATCGAGCACACTGATTTTCATTTTTTATCAATTTACTTACCAATAGTGATCACACCGCCATGAAACTTCGCCGAACAACTGAGCGGGATGCGGGGAATACGTTTTTGGCGATTTTAAACAGATGGCACTAGTAATTTGTTTTAAACAGTTGGGAATCATTTGACCTCAAGGGATCGTTTTGTACACCTTTCCCCTAAACCGCGAAAGCCTAAGAATAACATCTCAAAATTAGTTCGTTTGATTAGTGTTTCGTCTAAAGCGCAACTAGTCAATCATCCAGTTGAATGAAAAATTTAATAATTGTTTGTCAACATGCCTACCCGTCTCTTTTTGTTTCTAACTTGTTAACTTCCAGAACGAACAGTTTTTATAAGGAGACTAGCTTTCCGCCCGCGGCTGCGACCGCATGGATGTCGATTATCGCCACAAAGTTTTTTTAAGTGACGGAGTTTACTTCACTCTCCACTCCACTCTCTACTCTACACTCCACAGTCTACCCAACTCCACACCACTGACCACTCCTCTCTCCTCCCCTCCGCTCTATTCTCCCCCCCTTCACTGATGTACCTATCTAATGTTCGAATCTGTAACATTACAGGCGAATGCTCGCGATTAGGGAGCACTTTCGAACAAATCTTTGATTTACCAAATTATACTCCCAAAATAGCGTTAATTCTGTTGCTCATCTCACTAAACTAAACTAATCTATCTTTAAAACTATTTTTTTTGAATTTCGAAATTTAATTACTTCTATGTGCCGTCGGATAAACTTTATTAAAAACTAGCTGTTGCCCGCGGCTCCGCTCGCGTGGAAGTCGCTTATTGCGTCCACTCCCACTCCTGCTGCTCCCATTCCCACTCCAGTTCCCACTCCTACTCCCACTCCCACCCCCGCTCCCGCTCCCACTCCCACGCACACTCCCACTCCCACACACAGTCCCATTCCCATAAACCTATTTCTGATGATAACTAATCTAAACTCAAAATGTAATACTTTTGATAAAAGTACAAAAAAAAACTCAAAATCCCTAAAAACTAATAACACCACTATCCACTTAATTAATTACTTGAACACCACTGCGGGTGACGTAACCTAAGACAAACTTATTATTTGCGGTTGGTACAGTAATCGGATCTAGGAATTGAACCGCAAAATTAAATTTGTCTTTTATTGTATGTACTTTTCCGGAATAAAAAGTATCCAGTGTGCTGCCCAGGATATGGAAGAATAATTATACCAAGTTTCATCGTAATCGAACCGGTAGTTTTTGCGTGAAGCCTGAACAAACGCACAGATAGACAGACAGACAAACATTTTTTTAATCACATATTTGGGTTCGGTGTCGGTCTAGTAGCACCACTTGCTATCTATTTTTTTGATATTTTCAATGTACAAAATTTTCACTTCTACAGATTTATTTTTAAAATAGAAAGGGAAAGAATTTCGAAAAATCCTGTCTTATCGGATGCCTATGTAACACGAAGAACACCCTCTATTTCAGGTTTCTACGATCAGCAGCAGTTTAGGCTGTGCGATGATCCGTCATTCAGTCCGATTTACGATGTATAGGTAGATGTAAGTTTTATCACGTGTTAACGGATTAACGATTAACGTTAACTTGCGTTAAATTTTCTGAAAAGAAACGCTTTAACTGTTAACGAAGTTAACTTCTTCAGTAACGGATTAGCGGTTAACAAAGTTAACCATTTGATTAACGGTGCCCAGCTATGCCTATACATAGAACATCTGTGTCACTGATCTGTCTGTATAATACAATAATACAGTATCTGTATAATACTGATCTGTATAATACAAATCAGTGATCTGTGTGAATTGTCAATCCCATATACCTACAAACGTAGCACAGTTAGTCCAATCCAAAAAACTTATATAAGTATATACCTATTTATACAGGCTTTATACCTATTCCTATGATATTTTGTGTATGAGGTCTGAAAATAAGTCATAAGTTATTATCATATACCTAATAACTTTAAAATCGTAAAACATTTAGTACGTCTGAAGCTGTAACAGGTTTTTAAAAATACAAATAACTTAGACAGGTCTTTCGGTGACCTCGATTCATTGCACTATTTTTCGTTTTCCCCATGGTTAGTAGCTTTCTACCCCGCTGAATTCACGATAAAAGTAGGTTGGCAGGAATGGCAGGTATATTATAATAATGCAATAAGTACATATTTTGAAAAGACAAGCATTAAATCAGCGTTTTAAGTTTCTGAATACTGTAGGTAGGTACCCATTTCGTTCATTAGCAGGCAGAATGGAATGGCAGAATAAACTGATCTAAGTAATTTATTCGGTTCATCGAACCTAGACGGATTATGAAACGCAGTGCACTAGGTAGGTACGATGCAACTGAACCCACGGGTGAAATGGACAGACGATACCCGACCGCCTTTCCCCTAACCCATTCCACAACCTCGGTAATATCCAATGGCAATTTAGTGCAAGTAGGAAGGTATTTAAACTAGCGGCACTATGTGGGAGTGGGCAAGTGCATTTCAACATCTACCTATATAATAATTCAGTTCTGTTAACAAATTATTACGACTACTTTAAACTCATGATATCCTAGTACCTCAGATGCACGGAATGCACCCTTTTGCGAGTGCAGTTATCGATTAGGGCTTCGCCCGGTGTGATTCTACCTAGCGCGACCCCGGATGGATTATCTTAATTTTCATGTCCTCGTAGTACAATGTACAAGTAGTACCTACGTCATGTTTTTTCGAAGTGAAGGTGCAATATGCACTATACGATCAACAAATAGCGAACAATCGAGTGAGACTTGCTTTGGAAAAAATTACCAGTAGTTCTGCCAACAGAACTACTCAACAGTGCAACTGCAGTGCTGTTTGACTGCATAACTTGATACAGCAGTGATGCAATTTCTTTCTTGTCAATGACTAAGATAAAAAGTATCCTATGTCCTATGTCTCCTAGTTCTAAGCTACCTCTCCATCAATTTTCAGCCAAATCGGCCCAGCCGTTCACACGTGCCGTGACCAATGGTACCTAATAATAAGGATTCATGATATTTATCTTTTAAAATATTATGTACTTATAGGTAAAATAGATTAAAATGACATAGGTAAGTATTTGTGTTTATAAATCGTTCCATGTTAAAAAATACCATGTTGTTATACGAGTACCTAATATAAGTAAGTATTTATAGATAAGTAATGCTTCAATTAAAACCAATAACAACAACGCCGCCCGATAACCTGCACATAATATTTTACGCTACTCTTATGCAAACGAGTAATTTGTGCAGTTTATCTCTCCAGTTATCATGATATCCTAGTATTTGCCACCTATAAAATAGTGCATCAAGGGCTATCCAGTAATTGCACTAATTCAGTGACGCTAGAGTTGATGTTTGCATACTTATCGTAAAAAATATTAGTTTGTGAAGTCAGTTTTTTAAACGTAGTTATATTTATGCTGGCAAACAAAGATTTCTTATAAAAAGGAGATTTAAAAAATATAATGGTTATAATGTCGTAACTACAAAGTACAAAATAAAATAAATGATTTAAAAATAAAAAACCTGACTGCTGTTGAAAATACCAAAACAAGCTTGATAGCCTGCAGGCGGTACCCATTCGCAAATCATGAACCGAAAGAAAATTGATAGATATCTACTCCTAAATAAATACTTATCTCCAGCTGATAGTGACTTAGGGATATACCTACAATTGTAGGTAATTCAGAATTTATTTTATTGTTAGTTGTAGATTAGATAATAAATATGTGAAAACAATCATACCTACTAATGTAAGTTTTATCGTCGTTTTGTACTGCGCACTGTGCGTAAGTACCTAGACCTTGATGAGGCTTAATTTAAATTTTTCAACTCAGAATCCGGATATTTTTTTACGTAGACACTTTCTTACAGCAGCGCGGCTGCGGCACACAAACGGGTGATTAAAATAACCATTATGGTGGTTGCTATATTTCATACTTAGTCTTTATTGTTGATTTCATAATAACAATATCACATTATATTTTTATTTAGGTTATGATTTACAATGACAGGACATTATCAGCCAAAACTACTTGTGGTGGATAGACGTATGAGTTTTGATGTGTTGTCGGCCCAGCTGCTAACTCAGCAGCGTAATATAAAGTCTCTCCATCTTGCACCGGTTGCAAATTCGCTAGATTCAAGAAATCCAGTTGATCGTGCTGACCTCCTTGCGTATAATTCTCCATACTTAAAGAGCCATCACTGATATGTGAACGCATATGAAAATTTAGATGACTACTCTGCTTAAATCTTCGGCAGCATATAGAACATTCAAATGGCTGTATATTTGTATGTGTGCGCATATGCTGTCGTAAGTGTACTGATTGTGAGAAGCATTTGCTACATATTACACACTTGAAAGGCTTAACTTTGGTGTGCGTGCGGAGATGTTGATCCAAACCAGCCTTTTGAGTGAAAGCTTTTGGGCAAAATGTGCAAACGAACGGTCGGATTCCCGTGTGCATTCTCATATGCTGTTGCAGCCCACCTTGTTGCGTGAAACGTTTTGAGCAAATTGAACATTGATGAGGTTTAATTTTTGCGTGCACGATGCGATTGTGTTTGTCATATTCGGTGCTGTCTAGAAATGTTTGAGCGCAGAGGCGACAGGAGAACGTGATTCTATTTGGGGGGTTAAGTTGAGCTGTGATTGGATCACTGGGATAAAAGTCTCGGTCAAGACGTCTTTCACATACTTGGCAACGTAGCGCAGCTTTGCGCCTTTTTGTATGCTCTTGTCGATAATGGAGAGAGTAATCACAGCAGTTGAAAAATATTTGACGACATTGCATGTCAGGGCGCATTGTTGACGGGAAAGTGCAGGTGAATGGACCCCTGGGAAAAACAGAAAATCGTATGAAGTGTGTAAGCAATTTTTTTTTTAATATTTTTTTTTTATAAGTATAGGACACGTCAAAATGGCTTTACCTCGCCTGATGGTAAGGTAAAGGTAAAGTCTCAGGACTGGGGTCACCACCACATACACCGGTAGTGCTACAGTGGCGGCCCTCAGCTTGACGGCCTCATCAAATGCTTTTTCACGTAATAACAACACGTTGCAGGTGTGATTTTAGGTAGGACTCCACACATAATCATATAGGTACCTTACAAGTAGATACCAACTCAAAGACGTCGTGTTACAATATACAATATAAATCATGGAGTAGAGATAAATAAAGATAATGCTGCGTGATATATTGCTCTGTGAGAGAAATCTGTGTCTTATAGGTATTTAATAATCCTACTGGCTACTTGTACTCGTAATTGATTACTCAAGCATATTATGAGGGCCTAGGCTGTCCGCGGCTTTGCCCGTAGCATTTATCGTTCCTATTGCACCTACTTAAAAAATACATGCCCGTATTTTATTACCCTTACAATAATGTAAATAAATTTGCACGATTTGATGCAATACTTGATTATTGCTCCGCTCCCCTTGGTAGTAGCATAATGATATATAGCCTATTTTTCGATAAATAAATGGGCTATTACCGGAAAAAAGTTCAATTCGAACCAGTTGTTCCTGAGATAAGCGCGTTCAACCAAACAAACAAACTCTTCAGCTTAAAATATAAAAGTATAGACTGAGGCGTCACCATCAGAGATCTAGACGCTATAAATAGCTACTTACTAGAACCCAGAACGAGTTTACCTTAAATCAATAGTCTGTTTAGGTTTCACCTTTTTAACGAACCCATCTAACCGTGATCTTTTCAGGGCGTCACTATCTATCTCATCATCTTCAATAGTGACGATTAAGTAAGTAGTATCTTCTGAAAATGTTCGTGTGGTCAGGCCGTCGTGGACTGTCGTTGGATCCAGTTCCCTGTTCTTATATAAGGGGATGAACTTGAAACTGCAGAGGTCGTTTGTAGCTATCTGTCAAATATTTTTTGATTTACGTTTTATATTTTGTGGCTATGAAGGTTTTTATTAGACAATAATTATATAAAGGAAAATTATCAGATGTAGCTGCAGGCTATCAAGTGAGGCTGGTTTGGGTTCCAGAGATGTTGGTCCACATAGAACATTAAAACCTAATCAAATGTTTAATAATTGTGTACCTATACATTCTAACAGTCTAGCTGCAATGCTTCGATATCGTCTAACAATGACACCATTGGGTTGCGAAGGTCAGACGGCAGTCGCTTCACGGAAAATATCGAGATCCAGCCAAATCCATAGTTAAGACTGGTAAAACGGACCCCAGACTCCGAGGTTGAAAGCTTTGGATGCGACTGGAATTAACACTAGATTGAAGAAGAAGAAGACTCTATAGAGGATACTATTGTAAATACAAACTAGTGCAAATCCGAGAAATTCTATTTCAATCTGTAGATATTTCCAGTCTTAATACAACCCAATAAGAAAGAAATAAAATATTACGTTTGTTTGTGTTTTTTGTGTTGTTGGACCCGAGCATTTTTCCCAATCTCTTTCTGTCTCCCCGTCATGCTGTGTATTCTTATGATTTTGCAATGCATTTGCGTTGTAGAAAGTTTTCATGCATAATGTGCATATGAACATTGCTTTTAATTCCTCTTCATACGCCGTCACATACTGTAAATAACGAATGGTCGTAAAAGTTCATTACCTACTTAGTATGTTTAACTCCACTTGTAAAAGCGGTAAAATAAGAGACATCTCTGTGCTAATGTTAATAGCCAATCAATAGAGAAAGCATAGCATAAAAGCTATTGTGGCTAGCCAAGTAGGTAAGCGTCAATTATCACTGAAAAAACAGCAGTCGGCATACCTAAAGCATAGGTAGATACTTAGGAACCTTAATAATGATATTTTACTGCACGCACAATAGATAATTAAAACAGAACCTATTCGTACAACGGATTACATACAAAAACAATAGGTAGCTTTTATGCTATGCTTTCTATATTGAGTGCGTGTTCTAGGTGGCTCTGCCAGCAGAACCACTTTCAATGCATACCTATTACTTTGTTGTCTAGAAAGATTCAGCAATGATTGAAAATGCTGGTTAACATGCAACACGTAGGTAGGTACCTAAATGTCATACGGGTCATACCCAGGCAACTTACCTGTATATTAAAATGTTTTCTGAATTTAAGTATAGGCTGGTATAGGTACAACAGTCCTCAGACCAATAAACAAGTATACAATCATACAACTATTAGTACCTTCCTATTTATTTCTAGGAGCTAGGGCTCCTAAGAGTAGGTACCTATTAACATAAAGAGTGTATACCTAATAGCGTTTTCGGACCATGGTTGCAATTAAAAAAAGTAGGCTTAAGTATTAGATTAGATTAGATACACTTTTACGGTTCTCTAAAAATATTCGCATCTACCCAGCTTTCATTCTGCCTCGTTTAAAATAATTTCACAGTAAGTAATATTCATTATTTATTACCTTACATTAATAACGTGTTTAAGACTACCTACCTAAGTCATTTTAACATGAAGAATTATGCACTTTATTCCCCAAAGGTCCGCCAAACCTGTACCTACATACCAATTGATTCGGTCATTGACATGTCTAGTCTAGACGAATCGATCTCCTATTATTGCATGGTGCCCTGGTGAACCCACGATGAATTTGCTTTGATTCGTACAAGTATTGATCCAATCCAGACACATCTTCCGAGCATTTAATTATGAGACTGTGACTGGGCAACGGGAGCATTGATGATACAACTACGCGTAGGTAGGTATCTACCTAATCTTTAAATATTCCTTCTTTTTTAGGTGCAAATTATGATCAAAAACTATTTGGTTCTAATTCTGACTAGATAATATCTCAAAGTTCAAATTGTGATACATATTTAAACAGGGCTAAACATAATGTCAAGTTAGAACACATCTTCCGAACTTACTTGTACATTCATTGAATTGACAGAATATTCTGCTGGGCCCAGTGATAACATACTTTCCCCTAATTGTTCCATTTCTTAAACGTAGAAAATTACGTCATTAATTAAAAATCTGTTCTTTTAACAATAAACTGCATTATATTTTATCTAAACAGAGTAATTAAATTACGCTATTTCGAAAATACCGCCACTCCACTTTTGTTTTGCAATTTGGCATCAAATCAACCACAGACAATAATACGACACGACAGTGTTACCAATAAACGAAAATAATGCTCAAACCGGTTCAAACCCACGAGAATAATAAATTATCACAATTTTTATTTAATTTTGCTGGCTCAATGGTCATTGATCCGAGTATTCCGTCTAGAAAGGAACTGCTTGTGTCGTAGGTTTAAGTCCTTTCGGATATCAACTTAACCCGATTTAATGCATCGATATTTATAATTTTTTTATCCTGCTTATTAAATGGTTACTTAATATTGAAATACGAATCGCATTAATACGATACATACGATTTATGTCAATGTTTCATTTTAAACAACGTTCTTTTTTTTATTCGCTAATGTTGAGAGAGGAACGATTCTCGATTATGATTGTACCTATTTGCGTAGGAAGACTACCATTACCATATAAATTAAGTACCTACGTATTTAATATAAACACTACCTATCCATTGTTTTACTAATATATTATCTAGAAAGCGTACTATCCTACCTATTTTCCTGCCATACCATGCAAAAATGCCAAAGAACCTGAACACTGACTCGTCTCGATGACGATAAGTAAGTCGAGTCGAGTTATTCTTTACTCTTTGGATTGTTCATGCTTAAAAATAAAAATACCATGAATCTGTACGTAGACAGAGAATTCCGTCTACGAATCTGTATGAAAAATACGGAAAAATACTATTGGAACGTATTGGAACGTGATCAAATTTCATAAAAAAAATTTATGTTGACATTTCAAATCACCCGTTTCGCCGCGTTTCGCCGTCATTTTCTCATTCAGTGTCTCTGTCTACCAAGGATATTATAACCAAAATGGATATCGCAAGGAAAAACATTGCAGTGTCTCCATCTAGTTGGTTGGATTGTATTCCTTTCTTTGCGGTGACCATGTTTTGCAAGGTTATACCTATAATGATGTAGTTCACGTCTATGCTCATGAAAATAAATGGTATCTACGTTTCCATATTTACTAATATTATAAAGAGAGGCCAAATTTATTAGGTTAATTATTAAAGGCTTTTTTACAGTTGTATCAAGTTTGATCAAAATCCCTCCAGTAGTTTTGATCCATGCGTGCACATACAGACAGACAGACAGAAAGACAAAAAAATTACTGATTGCATTTTTTCATCAGTATCGATCACCAATTTTATCATTCCCCAATATGTAGGTAGTTATTTTGTAAATTTATTTAACTAGTTGTTGAATTTCGGTCATCGCGACCAAACATAGCCTATGTTCATTCTCGAGGTCTAATCTACTCCTATACCAAGTTTCATCAAAATCGGTTCACCGGTTCAGGCGTGAAAGCGTGACAGACAGACAGACAAACAGACAGACAGACAGACAGACAGAGTTGCTTTTGCATTTATAATATTAGTATGGATGTACAGAATTGTTAATATTATAATATATTATTATGATGGATACCTATTGTAAACGTGCGGAAAGCATTTGACGTTTTGTGGGATTATGCGATTAATTTATTGCAATGCAGGAGCTGCTTCTAATAGGAGACTATCCCGCAAAATACGGATGGTTGGTCACCTTACGAATTTTTGGTACCTAAACAGTGTTGCTCCTTTATTAAAATGGCTGTCACCCACAATCTAAGAAGCGAATATGTATTGTGTCAATTTTTTTATTAATTTCTATAAATATTACTCAATTAATAATAATTGATATGTACGGTGTTCTGTGAATTTTTATAAAGCTCAACTAGAATCAAAACGAAGCTTCGAAGAACTCAGCCTTTGCGTATATTTGACTTTGACAGGTTTGGATTGGGAAATTTTAACGTAGGTATCATGGCAATTTTAGGCAGTGTGCGAGAGAGATGACTATATGGCCGAGATTCAAAAAAACCTGGAGACAACCGCTGAAGGCCAATGAATCGTCCAGCTAAGAACAAGGTTCTAATCACTCTTGCTGTCTGCTGTCTGTCCGGTCTACGTTCAGTGTCAGTCAGTTGTCATGTTGTCAGTTGTCAGCAAGTTGTCACTGGAGTTTTGGCGCCAAGAACATTAGAAATTTCCTGTTTGGCGCCAACGCTGAAAAAGACACATCGGGGCATTGTATCATTTTCTAAAATTAGTGTAAAATGTAGTTATTATGTGTAAAAACGGTGGATTTTTAAACATAACATCTTTTACAACGTGCACGAGTTCGGGAAAGTGGTATATTACCGTGAAATTGTGCTTTTCAACGTTGATTCCAAAACTCCATAGAAGCCTCTAGTAAAACCTCCACTATTTTACTGGGGTAAGACTATGACTGACTGATTTGACTATTGACTGACCTTGACTATGACTTAATGACGAAAACGCTGCAACTAAAATTGCATTCGTAATTATTTCTAACTTGATTTATCCATTTACTTGACACTGGTATTCATACAATATTTGCCAAAGAAGGAGAAAAAAAAAAAAGTTGTCACTGTTGTCAGTCTCAGTCATTTCATTCTGTCATTCTGATTTTTGCACATTATCAGCAGCAGTGCGATCTGTGATTTGTTCAGACTGTCCAATTTAAGTTGTTTATTGTAGGTGCAATACTCTTAAATAATGGCTGGATCAGCACTACGAAGACTTATGGCGGAATATAAACGTAAGTAAATTCAATAGTTTGACTACCGGTGAAATAGCAAACTTCTATATTTAATTATACGTTAATTAATTATTATCTTTTGTAGATAATTATACTATATTTATAATTGCCAAATTCATCAACACCGACTTGGCTAATAGGTACCTAACAACATTTTTCTATTTAATAAAATTGTCGTAGTATATTTTGAGGCAGCGCTTTTTAGAGTCAATAATGATGTCTTTAGTGGTTATTGTAGAATATAGTATGAGAATCCTTTTATTGGTTTCTTTAAATTTGAGGTCACCATTACTACTGAGTATAGACCCATGACTTAGGTATACCTATGTACCTTAGGTAGGTACATAGGTATACCTAAGTCATGGCTGTTACTGGAATGTTTGTATGGGTGTATGGTATAGAAGAATAGTGTTGATTATATGACTAGGTACTACTTGACCAAGGACATCGCTTTTTTTGGTTGTCGTTAATTATAATGATATAAAAGTCATGCTAGCCTAATGTGTCAAAATTCATGAACCTATTTTATGTAGTTTCTGCATCTTTTTCCACATTCAAAATTTATTATCATCTCACCCAGGACCATTCTTGTTCTAAACAGCTTATCAGGTAGTATACAATGAAATATACATATAAGCTGCAGACTAAAGTTACGAGCAGACCAAAGGCAACATGACAGTTCATTCTGCCTGAATCCCATTACAAATAGATCTAAAGTAGCTTCAAGGTAACCAATGATTTTATATACAAGATATGTTATGTTCATAGTAACTGACACCTCAAATCTGATCCACATTGACAATTGTTGACAATTAGTGTTAAAATAGTAGTAGAAAGATGGGATAAGCACGTGAGTAAAAAAGATAGCTATAAACATTATCCGTCAAGAAACGTCCCAATTGGGACGTTTTCGAGTCTTCATCTGGCGTGCTCTAGTAACATATCTGCCTCTTTTTATATGTATAATATCATTGATGGTAACTAAATGGTATGTTATCCATTTGAAATTCATGTATTAGCACTTTGGATTATCATCAATCTTATCTATATCTATAAAAATGAATCGCAAGTGTTTGTAAGCGCATAGGTCAGCAATGCTTGAATCAATTTGGCCAATTCTTTTTTTTAATGTTCTTTGATGTCCAATGATGGTTTTATGGCGAGAAAATATGGAAAAATCAATTAATTCACAATATATAGCAATATTAAGGAAAAAATAATTGTAAGAAAGCCTGAACGCCATCTATATATATATGTTGTCATGGCAACAGGAACTATAAGTGACTTTGTGTAAATTTTCATTATCATAGAGTAATAAAATCTCTTTGTTTCTTTTTGCTCAAACACAAAGTTTATAGTCCGAGATCCCACTGCAAAATCATGCATGCATCGAATATTTGCTAAAAACCAAATTTTACGCATATTTATGATTAGGAGAACATATAAATTTACTAGGTTGCCTATCAAAATGTGGCCGCTAATATGTTTAATTCAATTATTGCTAATTCATTTATCGGAAAAAAAACTCTTCACATGGTTTTTAAATAAAATATCATCCACGTCACGGCAATACACATAAGGACTCTGAAAAATCACGGTTGCCGTTGCGCACTTCGCCGTACCTCTTCGTACCTGTTTACACCTGGCTGCAAAGAGATACGGCGAAGTGCGCAACGGCAACCGTGATTTTTCAGAGTCCTTATGTTGTATTGTCGTGACGTGGATGATATTTTATTTAAAAACCATGTGAAGGATTTTTTTCCGAAAAATGAATTAGCAATAATTGAATTAAAAATATTAGTGGCCACATTTTGATAGGCAACCTAGTAAATATATGTTCTCCTAATCATAAATATGCGTAAAATTTGGTTTTTAGCAAATATTCGATGCATGCATTATTTTGCAGTGGGATCTCGGACTATTACTTGATTATGAAAAAAATATTATTGCAGTATCGTTCATTGATATAGGTCGGGTCATTTATTAGTTTTAATGGTCCTCTCGGGTGTAGTAACCACGGTGTCCTCATCTAATTAAATTAATAAGGCAACTAACATAACCTGATTGTAAGGCGGAACGAAGTTTTCCGGGTATGGTATGGAATGGTTTCTCGGGCTGTTGTCCACTACTCTACGTCCTGGCGCGGTATTGACGTGTAGGTGAGCATGTTATTCGTTCCACCCCACCTCTTGGAAGAATGTCAGCAGATTTTTTATACTGCTAAAGAGTTTGCCGGGAAAGCTAGTTATAGTGCGGGTAGTGTAGTGGTCATCAACAACAACACAGTTGTGTAGTAAGTATTATTATAATGGTTATTTTTTTTAATTCCAGAACTAACACTCAATCCTCCCGAGGGTATCATTGCTGGTCCAATAAACGAAGAAAATTTTTTTGAATGGGAGGCACTGATCACGTAAGTGTAAAATGTCCTTACTTTGTGCACTTTCATAAACTTTACCATAATGAATCTCTTAAATTCTTCTGTAGAAATGATACCTTCTTTTTTTATTCTTCCTATTTAACATACTCCTAAGTTTTCCATCTCCCATCCCTAATGTGTTGAGTGACCAGAAACAAATTGGCTCTCGATGTGTTGGTATATGCCCACATTTCGCATTATGTCAATCCACAACTTCACAAGTGTGAACATTTTGTGGTTTTACTGTTCTGCCTCTTTCAGAAATACTTTCCAATGCATTTGACATAATTATCATCAGGCTATCAGAAAATTGGCGTAAATCTCGATTAGAAACCTAAACCACACATAGTTACAGCCGACAGCCAGTAGGATCGACTTACACAGTTGGTCAGATTCTGCCACATATTTAAGTGTGTTACTGGTTTTATATAAATGTAATATACAAGAATACAAGCACATCATGAACTGAAGGTCTTGTTACAAATTAAAGATTTTACATTTTGTGCATAACACTGACATAAATACAAACAAAATCATGAAACATTTTTTTTACATTCTAGAGGTCCAGAGGGAACATGCTTCGAAGGTGGAATTTTTCCAGCAAAATTGGTTTTTCCGCCTGACTATCCCCTAAGTCCACCAAAAATGCAATTTATTTGTGAAATGTTTCACCCAAATAGTAAGTATATTACAAGTATATAATATTATATTTACACCTTGTTACCAATTTTTGTTAACCAAGTAAGTTAAAATATTGCAGGCATGCTCATTACAAGTGAATGCTCACTTAAGGTTATCATTTTGATAAATACTTTGAAAGCTATTTACTTTTAAAAAAAACATAATATGAATTGGGTGTCTGAATTACTGACTATTGTTGTATAGTGCACGGTATCTAACTTGGCAAGATTTTGGAGTAGTGTGGGCCCCACTACGCCAAAACCTTGCGAAGTTAGATGCCGTACATTATACCTACTTGTTTCTATGCGACGCATTTTGCCACAAACAAGTAATAGGTGTACGGCATTTAGCTTGGCAAGGTTTTGGAGTAGTGGGGCCCACACTACTCCAAAAACTTACCAAGTTAGATGCCGTGCACTAACCCGATACTCACCATGATATCTGATACTGGTTAGGACACAAATGTTTTTAACTGCAAAAGTTGAGTGACAGTGTGTGATTTATGGATGTTTGTTACTCTTTCACGCTAAAACGGCTTTATGGATCTGGATAATTTTGGTACAGAGATAGATTGTAGCCTGGAATAAAACAGCACTTTTTATCCCTGGAATAGGAACCCATGGGAAGCGAGCATGGTAGCTTGTCTTCTCTAAATGATTGTCAACTATGATTGAAGATTCTGCCTTGTAAGTCTTTTAATTAAAGGTATTTGGTTTCAGTATATGCAGATGGACGAGTGTGCATATCAATCTTACATGCACCGGGTGATGATCCTATGGGTTATGAGAGCAGTGCTGAGCGGTGGTCACCGGTACAGAGTGTTGAGAAAATATTGCTGTCGGTTGTTAGTATGTTGGCTGGTAAATATCTTGAATGTTAATGTATCTATCAAGGTTTCATTAAAAAAAATCCCACCGCGATGAAAAGTTCAATAAATTAGCATTCTTCAAACATCATGTGTCGACAAGAAAAGTGATATTCCGATTAAAGAACAGTTAAAAATTCTTTTTGTATTAGAATTACACTAACGCACACAGTATGGTTAATACACTATATAAGTTTCAAATTGTGCGATAGAGAGGACGAAACAATACTGAATCAATCAGCAAGCCGGATGTCCAACATGCTAAACTAAAAACAGGGTAGAAAAAAATAATCTATTTATGCACAGGCCTCAGAAATATAATAAAGGCGCCTACTGTATGTTGTTATTTAGCTACGATTTATATATTTGTATGTCTTCCTTTCCAGAGCCAAATGATGAAAGTGGCGCTAATGTGGACGCTGCAAAAATGTGGAGGGAAGACAGAGAACAGTTTAACCAAATAGCACAGCGGCTCGTCAGAAATACCTTAGGTTTGCCACTTGACTAAGTCATTAAAGTATGTATGTAAAATGTTTACTTCTCTGGGAGAGTATGGTCAATAATCATTATTTTATAATGTAGTCTTTTGTATCAGCTATTTTATTGTAGCAACAATATTTATTCTATTCGAATAATCTTTACCAAGCAGTTGCTAGCCACATTAATGTTTGAACATGCTAGAACTTTTGTCTAATCATTAATAAGTAATAAGCACATACAGCGGAGATTCGATTAATCAATCTAATTGTCTCGAGTCATCCGGAGTTTCAAGATACTTTCTTTTCTATTAACGCTCTAGAAAGATATCTAACTTTCGTCGACCGATCTACTTTGTGTTCATTCACGTTAATGTTACTGTTAATTAAAGAATAAGTTAATGCTTATTATTTCTCTCAATGACCTCAATAACCATTTATCAACCAAATTAGCTCACGATTGACAATTCGGATAATTGAAGTTCCAATAATCGAGTCTCTTCCGTAATTATTTGTATCGTTGTGTCATTTATTATGGTGTATCAATTGCGGTCATTTCTCAAGTCGGCAGCTTAGTGGGTAAGGATCAGCCTGACGACCGAGTGGTTTGGAAGAGTATAAAAGGAATTCCGCAACTGTGATAAAGATATTTTAACTTTATGCGACATGACATTTTATTAGGCTAGATTTTTGTTGTTTTTATGTATTTATTTGATTTGATTTTATTGGCTTTTTGTTGTTTTTATTAATGTATTTATTTTTATAAGTAATTTCTGTTACATTAACACACCTTTATTAAAACTGTAGTCCGCGGTTCCGCCCGCGTGAAACACTCATTCGAACGCATAAGAAACTATTCCCGGGATAAATAGTGTTTTTTCAGATTTGAATCTATCACTGCATTAGCTTGAACACCGTGTGTTTGCCGCCATTTGAATTTCAGGAGTCTTGTCCTGATGGGAAGCCACTTTGACCGAAATTGATGCATTACCAACGATTTCTCTCGTAAATAAAGTTTAGATAACTTCATCGAGAATGTAGAAAAATATTATCATGTTCATCACATTTTTACCATATCATACCTACATTACATTAGATAGTCTAGTAAACGAATGATCCTAGATGGAAAAGTCGAAAGCAGAAACTTTGACTTAGGAACTTTGTTTGGACTAGTTAGGAGATAAACATACTAAAAGTCCTGACCCCTCCGAGGTGAGCCGGAGGGGGGGGGGGAGCACAAAGAAGGTCCCGTTTTTCGCTTACTTCTCGAAGACGGCGCTTTGTACGAAATTGTGTTGTAGGACATAATAAAAGCTAATTAAATTCTCTACAACTTTGTCTTTTGCACTTTGTATCTATCTCCAATCATTACGTAGCTATGAGCTTCTAAAGGTGGTCGATTTTCAAAGCGCTCATTCAGTATTCCCAAAAATGTATGGGTATCTACCGGAATTGTTCACTTTTATGATTATTGCTCCGCTCCCTTGGGCAGTAGCGTGATGATATTCAGCCTATGACATTCACTGATAATGTGGCTTTCTATTGGTGAAAGAATTTTTAAAATCGGTTCAGTAGATCCAGTTTCAAACTGTTTCCGCCTTCACCGCGTAGAGGTACTCCCAGCTTATGTTATCTACACTAGTCTATACTATTATAAAAAAGTAAAGTTTGTGTTTGTATATTTGTTAAATTGTAAGGGGTAATCTCGGGATCTACTGAACCGATTTTAAAAATTCTTTCACCAATAGAAAGCCACATTATCCGTGAATGTCATAGGCTGAATATCATCACGCTACTGCCCAAGGGAGCGGAGCAATAATCATAAATGTGAACAATTCCGGTACATACCCATACATTTTTGGGAAAACTGATATGAGCGCTTTGAAAATCGACCACCTTTAGAAGCTCATAGCTACGTAATGATTGGAGATAGATACAAAGTGCGAAAGACAAAGTTGTAGAGAATTTAATTAGCTTTTATTATGTCGTACAACACAATTTCGTACAAAGCGCCGTCTTCGAGAAGTAAGCAAAAAACGAAAAACGGGACCTTCTTTGTGCTCCCCCCCCTCCGGCTCACCTCGGAGGGGTCAGGACTTTTAGTATGTTTATCTCCTAACTAGTCCAAACAAAGTTCCTAAGTCAAAGTTTCTGCTTTCGACTTTTCCATCTAGACCCCCTTTTTGAGCATTCATTGACTGGACTATAGAGCATTATCAAAACTACATTTTTATATGTATATATTGTACTCATTTAAGCTAAGTATATAATATATGTAGTTATAATATACAACCTGTAACAAGACCTGAATTAGTTGCAAATCACTGCGTCTGACCAAGTTGGTAAAATCATTTATTTAAAGAAATTCAAGCTTGATCTGAAAAAGACGTAATGTAAAATTATTAAATAAACTACTAATTTGATTAAGCGTTTAATATTACTTAAACGCCACAATACAACAATTTCATTAAATAAAATAATAAATTAAATTAAGTACGTATGAACAGATATTATTTTTTATATTTATATTTTTTTTTATAAGTGTGAGGTCTATTCAGTTGCAGGTTGTATATATAATACAGATGTAGGTACCTACTATAAAAGTGATACTATGGTACATATGGTATATATTAATCATCAAGCTTCGAGAGGTAATATCGAAACGTAAGATTCATATCATATATTTTAAGGTTTTTAATTATTTAGAAGTATCAACAGTTTTCCAACCGCAAATATACGCAGCTACTAGTGTAAAATAGATTTCATCATTCAAAATAAAAAATGTTATAAGTGTTTAGTTTCTACTATCCAAACTAAAAATGAAAAGTACTGTGACAATTCGTCAAATACTCAACTTCATGTCATTAAAAACAAACAAAAAATAGTCCAATCTACTATTAGGCCATTCGAAAATTGCATAATAAACATTCGAATTGAGAACCTCCTCCTTTTCGAAGTAGGTTAAAGTTACATTATTCTAATAGGCCATCATTATCGTTCTTTCCACTAGATTGTGATGTTACCTAAAGCACAGAATATATAATAGTACTAACGAACGTACTAAACATTAAATTCTTTAATGTACATTCTGTTGTAATCACTGACAATAATAGACGTGACATTATGAACTAGGCTAATAGACCAATTTGGGCCATAGCCTAAAATGTTTTTGGGCATACCTTTTTAAGACTCATAATTTGTGTGGTCTAAATAAATTCGTCTTTATTCATATGACCAGCTATTCCTATGCCCGCTGCCCATGGGAACCTATTTCTGGGATAAAAAGTTGTATACCTATATGTATCTATATTAGTACCAAATTTCAGCCAGATCCGTTCATGTGATTAAGTAACATTGAGATACCTATACTCATACTCATTATCATTATTGACTGGTTTTTTAAAATACAATAAGTCGAGTCTCCTTACATGCTTTCGCAGTCTTTTTGCCAGAGCAAAATAATGATTTGGACCAAAGTATAACCGAGATAAAAACAAACGGTCAAGGTTTATATATTTTTTTAATAGTAGGTTAAGTTTGTAAGTTTACTTTGAGAAATTATTGACAGACTTATTTATTGATCTTACAAAGAATTACATAATATTTACTTTTTAGTATACCTACTAAAAATCAAAATTTATCTTTTATAAGTATACCGAATTTTTTACTTTCTGTAAAATTTATACCGGTTATTTATCGTCTAGTCAGCGTCAAAAGTTGATGATCATTTTCAGATTCACAAGACTAGTTTTCACTTCTAAATGAAAATGATGTTAAACTACGTGCTCCATTGAACTATATTAAAGTTTTGATTAACTAAAATTAATCATTTTCATGCCGATTTTTAGCTTTTTTGATCTAAAAATCATCATAATTTTAACGCCGCGCTGGCTGTAGCTGTACGTTATCTACGGGACAAAACATTTCGTAGTTTATTATATTATTTATAGGTGTCTACATAAATTTTCATTCATCTTAAACTACTTTGAACATGATATAATAAATAGTGCAATAAATAGGTACACCTTGCTCCATTATTCATTTAACGCTATAATCACATGTCATGTATATTGTTATTTTTAACCTGTTTAGAAAATGTACAGTCAGCGTCTAAAGCAGATTAATACTTATTGCAAAGATTTCCAAATAACAGATCTGGATGAATATAATTGAGTCAAAATTTTCAGATATTTTGATTAGTGTCCAGAAAGTAATTAAACAGCATGTTTCAACATGAACGATTCTCAACTTTCGACGCTGATTCTACATTACAATGTCAATGTGACGTCAATATTTGAATAAGTATTATGATGTATATTTATTACTTCAACAGAATCGGGACTCAATGGTGAGTTCCTTACATAGTACATTGCATTCGTATGTTTTGCTGAAAATCAACATGTGGAATTTCAATTTGACGCGCTAAGTATTGCTTCAAAAATGCATGTATAATTAGCATCCAGACAGAATTGATTTTCTTTTATTTATAAGACAAGGTAAAATAAATAAATTTTCAATAAATGTTTTTAATCTTGACCAGAGTTTGATTTATTCCTTACAATTCTAAATAAGTACCTAAATAGGTAGTAAGTCCATCAACTATCATTGTCGCTAAATAAGTCGTAAGAAGAAGGTCATAGAGTGACCTACTTCTTACCAAGAGCATTGGGTTCTTCCAGCTGGACAAACTTATACCTACAGGTTATCGGTGCCAAGAACCCGTGAACACAAGACTTAAATATAAGGTGTAACATAATTATGTCTTGGAATTTTAAGGAGTTGGTCGGTATCAGCAAAGACCATCATGGTCTTTGGTATCAGGTACCTAACCATGATCGAAGAGTATGCTAAAAAGTGTATGCTAAATTTGGACTAAATTGCAATATTACGCTGGTATTTGTATGCTAACGCTATCTAGGGGCTCCCTTGATTGATGCGCCTGTTGGCCGCATTTCGTGTATTTCGCGTGTTTCGCGCCAAAATGCAGCCAACAGCTGCAAGTGGGGGTCAATGAACCATACGACGCGGACTGTACAGTACACTACTGCATAATGCATTATTGACATTGCTTTTGTATGATTGATCAGTAAAGATATTTAATAATACCCATCGAACATGGGTAAATTAAGGAAGTACCTACACGTGCATTTTGTGGGTAATCTAATTAATATAAAATTATTCGCTGAATGTACGCAGGAAAGCGAAGTACGAGAAAGATGTCTTCAAAATCTGAAAGAAATAGTCATTATCATTATTAATATCTCTTCTTCTTCTTCTTCTTCTTCAACCTAGCATTAATCCCAGTCGCATCCAAAGCTTTCACCTCGGAGTCTGGGGTCCGCTTTACCAGTCTTAACTGCGGATTTGGCTGGACTTCGATATTTTCCGTGAAGCGACTGCCATCTGACCTTCATAGCCCAATGGTGACATTAGGCGATATCGAAGCTTTGCAGCTAGACCGTTGTTGTTGGACTTTTTAGGGCTCCAATTACCCGTAACGACTGCCATAGATGTTTGTATGGCAACCGGGACCGACGGCTTAACGTGCTCTCCGAGGCACGACCAGACCAATGCAAATACCCATAATCATGCATACAAATATTTGCACTGAGCGGGATCGAACCCGCGCCTCCTGCGCAGCGGCCGCGTTCACTACCGCTACTTTACTCAGAGGCTATCATTATTAATATCTTTGTAGGTATATTGGTAGCAGGTTTCCATCTACCAAATCATTTCATCATTATGTAGGTAGGTACCTACATAATCACGTATTATTATTGGTACTTAATAATATTTTTTTACATAAGGTAATAGAACCGACTTACATAAAATTTTACTAGGTTTATGTAGGTAGGTATAGGGTGAATTTTTCAACTAGGCGTGTATGGCCGAATCCGAAACTGAGGAATAGGTACCTAGCGATAAATACTCAAAGGAGTTTCGGGGACGATTTTGATGAAAACTAAAACTGGATCATTTTTCTGTCACTGATCTGATCACACTGTTTGATATGTAGGTTTGTTTATACGGGCACCTAATTAAAGCCCTGAACTCACTGCGGCCATAGTTGTTACACCAACGCTGACCAAACCGGCAGCATCTACGTGGATCGGCTCTTGTACGTTCACAAAATAGATCCATACTAATTTACGGTTACTTGTGTTCATATACTCCCATGGTAATCCATATACAGCATCCTTTAACTTTTCACTCTGCAAGAATTAAAATAAATTGACACAGAAAGTAGTGAGAACCATGCAGTCGTTGGTTTGAAATTTAATGTGCATTATAATAGGTACGGTGTAGGTTTAGGTACCCACGCACGGCCCAAGAAAGCTGTGCAGGGTTTAAATGCATGTTTCTTTATAGTGTGTGCTGCCCATATACCTACCAACTAACCACCAAGATCTTCGGGGCCCAAGCCAACCTCACCTTCAAAATACAAATTAGGTAGGAAACCTACTTACCTATTAAGAAAGCGGACCTCCGTCTTAAAAGTTTAGGCTTTGGATGCAACTGGGAGTGGTGCTCGGATGAAGAAGAGAAGTAGATAATAATACCTATATTTAGTAAAAAACTTACCATTGTACCAATTGTTTCAAAAATAATACACAATTGCATAAGCTCCACAAACATTACAATTGTGAATGGCACATAACGAGTTAGGGCTTCAGGAGTCTGTTAACATAATTATAATTAATTATAATAATTATATCTACTATATCATTAGGTATCTACCAAAATAAATATCAGTAGGTATACGTAGGTACTTAATGGAGATAATTACCTACCTATATTATATTTCTATAGGTAGGTAGGTACCTATTTCTGACAAAGACATTGTTAGAAAATAGGTAAGTACCTATACCTACCTAATTATATAAGTACCTACGCTTTTGACATATTCTCTTTCAAGAAATACCTACTTTTAGTTATGTACCTACCTACCTATATTATAATTACCTAATCAATTGCAATTCCTTTTATTATGTATTCTGTGTCCAAATATAGGAAGGTACTTACTCGTATTACCTAAGTTAGGTAACTACCTACTTACCATCTGCGAACACTGCAGAAGCAGCAAACATCCACTGATTTGGTGGAACATGAAATAAGTTAAGAGCGTGTATCCGAATACATTAGACATCTCTTTAGTGAATCTAAAAAAAAACTGAATTCTGAAAGCACTTTTTAAAAAACAAACTTTCTAGTAAGGTAAGTGCATAGGTAACAAGACGAATCAAATAAGTACAAACATGATGGGTTTATCTTGTTCCTGATCAGCCACCTAAGTCTTCATCTTCAGACCCTGAATATCATGTACCTACCTAGCATCCGGCGTCTAGAAAGTTGACAATGCGGTTCTGTTAGAATCAAACCAATCGGTATTCGAGGGATCCCAGGAGTTCTTACCCACAAATATTGGCGTCCCCGTAAACTCATTGTGAAAGAAAACTTCTATACAAAAAATATCGCACTAGGTAGGTATGTAAGTAGGTAGCATTAGTAAGTATAGCAAATTCAGTCCATCATTGTCTACAAGCCTAAAAAATCACACAGCAGGTATCTATTACCTACCTAATTTAAATAAAATTAAATCAGTTGTTGCCAGTGCTATAAAATTATTATGGTAACTCGTGTTATTACTTACCCTACAATAAAGCGATGATAATCAATGCACTGCTTCAATTTTGTTGTCACAATTCTCTGTTCAGACTCCGAATACATCTCCGTGCCTACGGTATAGTTACTACTGCTACTGTTGCCCTCCCCGTTATATCCCTCACTGGCGGGTATAGGAAATGACTCCAAGAGGCGTATTAAAATACTGAAATGTCCGTACAGGCTGAATACCATCAGCGATAGAAATAGATCAAACATACAAACACTACTTGCGCATAAATACGAACCATACCTATAAAAAAACGAAAATTTTATATAATAGGTAGGTATTATCACCGATTACCTAATAGTTCGTGTATTATGAAGAATAATGTAAGATTTTATAAAACGTTTTATTTTATTCTTACATTTAGGGTTAAGGGCAACAAAGTCAAGTACAGTAGGTACCTACACCTGTGGGGCGAGCACGAATTTTCTTTCGATTCGAGTTCGTAACGAGTGCGATAGAAATTGTATGAGATTTGTACAGTTCCTTTTACGCACGATAGGGGCGCTGTGCAAATTTCATACATTTTTGTACCACACGTTACGAACTCGATACGAAAGAAAATTCGTGCTCGCCCCACTGACCTCCGCCACGAAGCTAAAACGCCGAGACCGCCATAATTTTACCCCTTCGCTCTAAGGTACCTACCTACATAATTATAATGGTGTCTATTTATTTCTAACTTGTTTTTGCCTGGCGGCCCGGCTACGTTTCTGCCTCTGTTTCGCTATAAAGTGTAGGTAGTACCTACACTGCTGCAACTGCTGCAAGCGAAACCACAGCTGCAGCGGTTTCGCCGTTTTGGTTTCGCAGCGGAGGTGTGCCCGTGTGCTACTAGCATTAACCTTACCAATTGATAACGGAGGCTATCATATAACCATTAAAATTGGAATCAGAGTTGAAAGGGTACCAGATGTAGATAGCATGCTCATAAGTAGTATTCACCAAGTCATCCCGAGTCTTGTACTTGCCGGTTTTTATGTTATTGTAAACAGGCGTCATGTTAAATAGTAATAGAGCGAGAGGCATTACAGCTGCGTAATAAAGGGTGAAGTAATGAGAAATTTGATGCATCTTTTTATGTACCTTAAAATAAAAAAGAAAAATTATTTTTGAGCTGAATTAGAGTATTAGATACCTACTTTCTATAATCTCCTTCATCCATTTACCCAATTCATCCTAATTATTCCTGATTGACGCCGGATCTTGCATTTTGTAGACCGAGGTTCAGTCACCCAATTTGGCTTTTACGAGACTCATAAACTTGACAGGAAAGCCTGCGCCAGTCTTTCGTCGATAAGCAGGTGTACTGGTTTGTAACAATAGGTACACTAACCTAGATGCCAAAACGGGAACACAGAAACTGTCGTAATTCAGTAAAGAAATTTACTTATAATTCATTTAAACTTACCGTCATAGAGTAGTCGGATTTATCTTTGTGATAAAACAAGTGTACTTCGCGGATAAATTTTCTTGCTACTTTCCGATACTCATAGGATATGCATAAAGTGAAGGCTCGGGACTGCAAAAGAATATAAGTACACCAAATTGTAATAATGTAAATTACCAACAGATAGGTACCTAGGTAATTTACATTATTACAAATTCATCTTCATCATCTTGGCATGTTGCCACTTGCCAGTTATATTTAAGGCTTTTAACTTGGAGCCAAGGGTCCGCTTACTCCTTCTCCTACTTCTAATGTGGCTTTTATGGGCACGACTGCCATCTTATCTCTCGACCCCAAAAGAAAAACCTGGACCAGAGCCTCGTGCGTCAATCAGCGGGTGTATCAGTGGGGCCCCAAACATTATTTATTATTTACGTCTTATTTTAAACTTAAATTTCCATACCGTAGTCACAACATTCATGAGCAATGTTATATACATATGCGTCAATTCGAAGATTGTTAGCTCTGCCATGTGAATTTTCACGTACGTTATACCCAAAACCATGTAGATGAGTGATAATATAGTGTTATAGTAACCATACATCCACTCATACTTATATGCAGGTTCTCCAACCTCGCTTCCTGGCCATCCACTTATGATCCTCAGGATAAAGCCTATAAACTTCATATATTTGTAATCCATTGCATTTTCGATGCCACTGTTGAACAATAGGTACCTACAGTTAATTCATAGTACCTACTCGTAAATACATAAAATTGTTGAATTAGTTTATGTAGGTACGCAATCTCGTTTTTGAGATTGCGTGCAGAACTTTTGTTCTGCATCTATTGAGGTCAAATTTTGGTCATCACTTCAACTTCAAAAATTACTTTTATTCACAAATCGTCAATGGAGTCACTCTTTCTTAAAATAGTACTAAGTGGACCCTCTAAGTGCCAATGCCGTATAGATAGATCTGTATCTTTTCAATAGAAAATCGTTGTATCTGAGACGAAATCCAACATCCAACCAAGATAAAGAATTTCTTACAAACATTGTATTTCGTTTAAAAGTAGGAACTTACATGACAGGGTCATCTAAATCCCAAAACATATTTGTGAAAAAATTGTTCTTAGATATTTAGGTAGAGACACTTTGAAACACCTTGCCTTTCTGATATTGAAAATACCGAAGGAGAGTGTCCGTTACCTAAGCCTGTCAATGATAATTTATAGCCTCATATAATAGGGTATTATTAATGCATGACATTAATAAGTTAGCACTTATTAATTATGTGTTAAGGTGCCGTAGTTAGAAAGTGGCAGAGCCACATTCTTTTTTATTTCATATTCAACATTATTATTACAGCAAATTTTCAGCCTGCTGTTTTACCTCTCAGCATAACCAACGACCGCAAAATTAGCCTCACCTGTGCAAGTGCAAGGATAAGGTATCACCGTCATACGGTGCAAACAATTTCATCAAGAACCAAACGGTTCAGTAGGTAACCCTATTCTTTGCCGCATGTAGACTTGCAATTCTTTACCAGCCGGAAACTGGTGTGGTTTCCTTCTTTGCCCGGGTCTTTAATCAGGGCATGAAAAAGCATCTGCTGAGACCATTGTGGTAATATATGTGTCTGTAATTGTTACCCTCATTCCAAAACTTTACCTCGTACATAGGTACCATCAGGCGAAGTGAAGTCCTATACCTAGATTCATTGTAGAAAAAAATCTACAGAAAAGAAACAATAAGGATTTCTTGGACTTCCGCGCGGAATTCTTCCGAGTGGAAGTTCAAGAAATGCTGATTTCAGAGTAAGTATAACAGTTGGATCCCAATACATTTGACTTTGATTGATCAGCTTCGGAGCCTTGACTTTATACCTACGGCTTTTGTGGCCCTACAACGCTTTTAGAGCCACTACCACCTGACTTCCAAACCTCGAGGGGAAAGTCTGTTGCAAGATTCACAGTTGCAAGATTTAAAAAATCGATTTGATCATAAGGTACCTTCCATTACCCACCTAATAAAATTTTCAGTTCAGTAACAACTCAAACGTCAACTCAATTGCGAAATCGGGAAATCCTACAACGTGACCCAGTCAGCTTCAAGTTCAGTTTCCGCTGTGGAAAATTCAACGTGACTTTCATACTTCTTGTGAAATTTTATTTCATTGACTTACCACGAATAGAAACTTGAACTTTGCTTATTATTGCGAAAAGTAGCTTTCTTTGTTTTGTCGATAGGCCCGCGTTTGACCATTATCTCACCTGATGGTAAGTGATGATGATGTGATCGACGATGGAGCACGCTTGCCTAGATGCTATTCACTCTTGACTTACTTTCGTCGTTAGTAGGTAGGTACTACTTATTATATATTCTGTGCTTTCGTATTGCAATTCTACTAATTTCTTATCTTAACATTATCCAGTGGAACTGGCTATCAGTTTTATTTGCATTCTAGAACACACAGGTAATATACCAGCCAGTTTAGCTATGCTTACTAAACATCGGATCTAGATAATGCTACGTACTTATATAGTAGAATCATCACCATCAACTTAGCATTGTTCGCAATTGCATCTGTCTGAGGCTATTTTATAAGTACTTACCTCCTACCTACTTGAACAGTTAACTTGAACAGGTAATTTGAACAGTTAACTTGACCAGAACTTTATTGATAGGTAGGTACCTATCTGAATGTACCTTGTGTTAGCTTGTATCGAGTAAGCTTCAGTAAATATATAAATACTCTTTGATATTAACTGTTGCATGTGATCGATGGTTTTATTTTTAAATACTTAAAAAAACATATAGTTGACAATGTCGCCGATTCATTGTTTTTCAGGACGTCTTTGAGGAAAATACCTAATATGATTATAATATTTACCAATTCATATAAATAATTTATACTCAATGTAATTGAATATGATATTTTAAGGAAAGCCCTCATGGAATTGTATTAATCGTGTAAGTAAAGTGTAGCCCTGTTTATATAAGTAAATTAGGAGAAAAAGGAATAAAAGCATTCATTTGTTTCATGATGAACCAGATTCTTATTAACTGACCCCTATCCTGTAGTGTAGACAATATCTCAGAAGTCGGATTACAAGAAAATTCTCATAATTTTCTTATTCACGTCCACAATTACAAGGTCTATATCTAATAATTGGTATGGAATCTAATGTGAATCATTTTCATTTGGCCTAAATTGACTAATCGATGTGATGATGATGTATGGAAAATGTTGCCTTTCCATTTTTTGGGTGTGTTTTTTTTTTCTTCCTCTTGTTCTTGCAGCTTCTGTAATGCATATGATTTTGCTTGATGTTGGGATTTACTCGAATGAATCAAATTATTGATAACGTTTTATGAATAAATTTAATATGCTACATGTTTTAGATAGGATATACGATGGGGTAATAAAATTGGGGAATATAGAATTTTTTTTTTTTTCTTTTCTACGGATGGCTGATTTGATTTAATTACATTAACTTGACTCATATTTTCTTTACCTATCATATTATCGCGATATATATTATACACACCAATGATTGTAAGTTTCAGATTCATTGGACTAGAATATTGATACCTTCTCGAAATGTTTAATATGGAGTACTCTATTTTGACGGTCATAGAATGCCCAATATTGGATACAAAAGAAGAGAAGGATTGGTATTAAATATAGATGGATTGGTATTAAATATGGATGTATTGGTATTAAATATAGACGGAGTACCCAGATTAAAGGGTCATGGAACACGTATGGATCGAGCGAAGACATCTCGAACGGATTTGAGCCAAGAGCTCAGAGAAACTTACATATCGTTCTTAAACAATGTTATACTAAATTTCGACATCATGGTAACAAACATTATTTAGTCTGGATAACAAAAGTGGGGGTAGTGAAAACCTGGCACCAGGGTTTACCCTCCCTTTTGCACACGTGGGGTAGATAGAGGCGGTTTATGGGGTATTTTCCATGTGGATTCTGCTGAGCTCTTGACAGAGAGGTACGGTGAGCCATTGGTGCATTATTATTGGTTTGAAACTGAGTTTATTGAATGGATGCAAGGTTCATGCCAGGTTGATATTGTACGGTGTGTGTACTTATTGAAGTATTCAGGTGACAGGAATGGGAGCGAGCGTGAACGATCAGGCATTATAAATTAACGAGCCCAGGTTTCTAAGATAGGTATTTCGAATCCTAACATAACTAATTTATTTTAATTGTAAATGTGAACTATCACGACACCTTGGTTTTCAAGTGTGATTGTGACTAGGAATGAAAAGTAGGTATTGTGGTATTCCAAAATATGATAGATACAAATTTCAACCAAGTCCGTTCAGTCGTTGAAGCGTAATTGAGTACAAAACATACACACCTCAAATATCTTCACTAATTTTTCACGTTTATAATATTAGTAAGATAGGAAGTAGGAGTAAAACAGAAGTCGACGCTGTACCAGCGATGTACCTAGATCTTGAAGTTCGGATTCACTAATTGAGTTAATCGGACCTTAATAGATCAGTTTTATGTCACGTAGACGTGGTCTACCAGTACTGAGAATGACCGCGAGTTAGACTTGTCCGGTGGGAGCTATGGCCACCATTTTTGGGGTTTGAAAAGTTGGAAAGACTATACAACGTGTGTTGTTTATATAATGGACACCTTATGCGTATATTTATTTGATGAGATGCCTGATTTAGTTGTTGCAGGGACATGGACTGAACTGTTATTTGAGAGAATGAATACATGTTACCAGCATGTGAGATGTGGTCAAACGTTTTCATTGTAAAATAAAGGAAATAGAGGACGGAAGGGAATACTGTTTCTTGTTAAGTAAATATAACATAGGTATACGTTGTTTTCGAAAACGTTGTGCCATAAGAAACGCGTCGATCACTTGGGTCTTTTGAAAATATGACTTTTGGTACAAGGGATTGAATTGTTTCGAGGTGAAGTTTGAAAAGCTTAACTTAGATAGGTTGCCTGTAAGATATTGCTTTTAGCGGTAAGGCCGCCGTTTGTACACATTTAATTTGTTTTCCCTTTATGTATTTTCTTATTGGTGTACAATAAAGTTTATTTCTATTCTGGGGCATTATTCTGTTTGACATTGATTTCTAATCACAGTCGAAACTTGAGAAGTCAGTCGATTTCAATAGGTTAACATAGAGGAAAGAACCGGTGTAAAACTAAACCAACCTAAATGTGTCGGCTAATACGAACATGGATGGTTACGGTACGATTTGTCAAACAGAATAAGGGCCATGTTCTATTCTATCTGATTGGTTGTTTTGAGGTTTTATAAAGCGATAAGTGCTTGCTTTTGTAGAGTTTTTGGGTGGATGTTGTGATTATTTCAGGAAAGTTTTAAAATATCTATAAAGGACTTGAGGGTGCTGTACTTGATGTATGGGCATTTTCGTTTAAACTGCTACCTAGCTGTGAAAATACGTTACTGATGTTGTTTTAGATATTTTAGTTAATCCTTGGTTTAGTCAAGTGATAGTTTACTTGATTCTATATTATTTTTTATCATATTGGTCCCTTATTTCAAGTACCTAATCTAAGTAAATAAATAGTAACCTAGATACGTTTTGGTCATGACCGTTACCAGTAAAAGGGGACAGTACTGCAAGACGTGAGAAGGCGCATTTCCGGATTTAATTTTATTATTTTTTTAAAATTTATGTTCACAATTAAAGTGGAAAAAGGAAGCTGTAGTCATCCGGAAATAATTTTCACGTTAAAAACGCCCGTATATGGACCCAGACAACTGTCACATTTTCAAGAACACTCGTTGGTGATATGGTTCGGATAGCGACGGAGAGTGTTATGGTTAGGAAATCTTCTTGGACTTATGCTAGACCTACTGGTGGGCAACAAGCCTTCGAGCTTATTCACTTGACTACGGACTGTTACCGTATTGACATTGGTAAGGAGTTCCGTCGTAGACTGTCTGTATAGGGTTCGAAGTTAGTTCTTCGGGTGTCCATCTGGTGAGTACAAGGACTTCAGCAGTTTCCGGGTTCCTCTCACCTCGCAGTATACGTGAACTGGACATGGACACTGGACACAAACGCAATAGTAGTTGTATAGCAGCATGCACACACTGGCAGCAATGTGCGCGTTTTATGCTTCAGTAGAGCCCGACTCAGCTTAGGGGTGGCGAACACTTTCAGGGACACATGGACAAAGTGAATGAGTTTGTGGTTATCAAGGTTCAAATTAAGCATCATGCCGTTTTAACATCGTTTTTGACTCGCTGTACTTGAGTAGTGACCGGGTGGAGTCATTTAATAGCGTTGAGCTGTTGTTAGTTTTGTGTCACATAATTACATGCTGTAACGTACAGGGACGGGCTTGCTGATGTGCTTCTGCAAAGTGATGCTGAAGGAAGGTTTCACCCAATATCTTAACTTCAGACCTTTTTGTGTAATGGGAGTTTTAACATAGATAGCGTCGTTGAGTGGATTGAGTGGTTTAATTGCTAGGAATGTCATTCACGAAATGTGTACATTGTGGTATCAGTTTGGTATCTTTAAGATCGATTTTTGTCAATTACGACCTATTTCGCGGGTTACACGTTGGTGAATTCAGATACAGGAGCTTTACTGTGCTATGGAGTTGTGACTTGTATCGCTATTGGACTTGTTAATTTGCTGATTCGTAGACCGGTAATGCTCGTTGTATCTGAATCATATGACTTGTTAGACATTTTAAGTGTTGAAGGTTCTGATCAGAACTAGATTATTAATGTGCAGAAAGAGGACGAGGAAATACAGAGAATTGAGTGTTTTGGAGAACAGAACTAGATACAGACATGGTTTTGCTTATCTTCATTTTTTTTTATGGTTCAAAAGGCCTCTGCGCCTACAGGGCCAATGTACAGGTTGGATACTTTGTTGTGACCTTAGTGAATGCCCTTCCAACTAGTGTCCATAAGATGGTGAAATTTGGGATGGTCACATTTATGACATACTAGCTAGCCCGCGGCTTCGCCCGCGTGGATGTCGGTTATCGCGACCAAACATAGCCTATGTCCATTTTAATCTACTCTTATACCAAATTTCATCAAAATTGGTTCAGCGGTTCAGGCGTGAAAGCATAACAAACAGACAGAGTTACTTTCGCATTTATAATATTAGTGTGGATAAATATGTTTTGATATTGCTATACAGAGAGTTATTTTAAAAAAAGGATCTTGAATGTCTTAGGGTAGATGATTTAGTTCGTGTCAAAGGGCGGGATCCCTGTGATGGTAGGTTACAGAAGTTACTAATAATGTTGCTATTTGTTGTCGGTGTAATTTCAAGGTCCGTATTGTGTAATGTTATTGCTTCCTAATGATGAGTGCTTGAAAATGGGCCGTAGATGCGTGGCTGTAATTGCTATTGATGCAATGTATTCTTGACTGGAGTTTGCTAGAGATTTAGAAAGTGGCAATGAGGAGATGAATAATCTTCATTATCAAAGCGTTAGTCCCGGTTGTACGGGAGGAGATGGGTCGTTATGGTGGAAAAGAACTAAATAAGAACTTAAACTCAATGTATAATAATTTTAAGAGACCTATTTAATTGTTATTATTATTATTATTTCTCTACGATCAATAATACGTTTAAGTACTTATTTAAATATGGCATATGGTTGGCATGGTTTGTTTTTATTATTCGATTAAATCTGATTACATTGTTAACATTTTGAATGCATCCAATAAGTAGATGGTATAAATAATTATGTATTGTTCTTTAATAGATACGTTAACGTTGTAAAAATGTTGATCATGGTTACCTTTTAAGCGAAAAAATAGCTGTAACAGATGACCACGCTCTTCCATAACTAAGCAGATTACAATTTTTGAAATAGAATGGAATGGGATGAGCATAATATTGTTTGTTATTATAATTATTGTTCATTTTGTGAGCCAACAGGCAAAAGTTGATGCACTCAGTTGTCGGAAACGCAATCCAAGATCACCTAAAGTAGATATTTTGATGATGATACGAGTATACCTGCTTATTTTCGTATGATGAAATATGGACAGAGGAACACAACATTACACCTATGAAGGGCACCAATACTGTTCCTTAAAAACCAACCAACTAACTAAACTAACTAACTTTAATTCTTATCATCACACTTAGGCACTCTAGTACAATCTGTATGCCGAGACACAAAACTGCATTGTGTGCGAAAGGTATCATTATTATGGGTCCTAAGACGCTTAACAGTCAGTATACCAAGGAATTTAAGATGAGTCAAGAGAAAATTATTACATTTAAGAAATGCTTGTTTAAACTTTTAGTGGTATCGCCACATGCTATTGTTTGGTTGTGTAATGGATTTATGTGGGATGTGATTTATGAAGATAATTATGACCTATGCAACCATTGCCATTGCCTTTATTTAATGTATAATAATGTTAACGTCATGAGTGGATAGGTACTGTAATTCTATTGAGATTGACTTTTTTTAATGTGAAATGTATTTGTAGGCTGCTTACTGATTATTTTATGCGTTTTATTGTTTGAAAACTTGATTATCTTTTTTTTTATAAACAATGTTATGGAACTAGTTTATGTTAGGGGTAAGTAAATATCTAGACAATGTAGTCTAAATGCTTAGTATAACGTATTTTTTTTTTCGAATTTGTTTGTCTGTAGTCGTGTAGCGCGAAGGTGTAGGTGTTTGTTCAAGATCCATGCCTCGAAGTATATATTATACTCTTAGAATCTAAAACTTATTTTTGATATGAATTGTATTTTGACACCCGAAAGCGTGAGGACACGCTTTGAGCAGGACGGCCGAGCTGTTAGCTTGTATCGAGTAAGCTTCAGTAAATATATAAATACTCTTTGATATTAACTGTTGCATGTGATCGATGGTTTTATTTTTAAATACTTAAAAAAACATATAGTTGACAATGTCGCCGATTCATTGTTTTTCAGGACGTCTTTGAGGAAAATACCTAATATGATTATAATATTTACCAATTCATATAAATAATTTATACTCAATGTAATTGAATATGATATTTTAAGGAAAGCCCTCATGGAATTGTATTAATCGTGTAAGTAAAGTGTAGCCCTGTTTATATAAGTAAATTAGGAGAAAAAGGAATAAAAGCATTCATTTGTTTCATGATGAACCAGATTCTTATTAACTGACCCCTATCCTGTAGTGTAGACAATACTTGTTATATTTAGACCGTCAATTGTACAGAACTGAGATAAAGAGGTTCTATAGGCATCATTGCTGGATGCCACCTGGAGGCACCCCGCCTGATGGTAATCTGGTGAAGTCCAGTGTGGTCACCATACCAGATGCTATCCCTAGAATGTGTGTATCTATACGCAATATTTGAACTTTACCTAAGTACCTACTAATGTACCTTTTTCCGTTCGGAAAGCACCTGGGATACGTCGTCCCCCCCCCCCCCCCGTTTTAGTAGGACCTCACGAAAAGAAAAATTAACAGAAATTCGCAGAAAAAGTGCCGATAATGCGGCGTTTCTTGGTGGTCATATTGGCATGTCATACTGATATGACCAGTGAGAATCGCTTGTATTGGTGGTTATACTTGTCATTGTCCCTGTCATACTAATATGACCAGTGAAAATCGCTTGTACTGGTAGTCATATTATTTTTTAAAACATCCTATTATACTTTATTTAACCCTTACAAAGGCAGATGCTATATAGGTAAAGACCACATAATTAAAATGAATTTACTGAAAAACCCTTCTAATTTTTAAGCTGAAATAAATATTATTTTATTAATAGAATGTTTATTTTTTATTTCGTATCTTTATTTTATTTTTCTGTTTATGATTTTGTGTTAAATAATGTATCAACATATTATGTGGTAAATATTGCACTCTGCCCGTCAAAGAGTAGCAAGCTACTGTAACAGTAACAAGCTACATATCTACAGGGGAAGAGAAAACTATTATATTTAGAGGGACAATGACAAGTATGACCACCAGTACAAGCAATTCTCACTGGTCATATTAGTATGACAAGGACAATGCCAAGTATGACCATCAATACAAGCGATTCTCACTGGTCATATCAGTATGACATGCCAGTATGACCACCAAGAAACGCCGGTTTCACGTGCACAGAAACGTGCCGCGTGTCAGCTAGTAAAGTAGGTAAGTATCCTAGGTATAAAAAATGCAAAGATATTATTATTATAGAGGCCGTCTCAGGATTTTTTACGATTTTGCTGATTGTATAATGATTTTACAGACGTGATTTGATACTTAGTTGAAAACTAAGTATATTCCTTTAAGTTTTAATGCATAAATTAATGATATTATGAAAAATTTTAAATTCATAATTTATGATTAATCCAATTCAAAACAGCTACTTGTTTTGCGAATTTTACTGGCACAGGTTTAGAATATCGTCTATTTACTTAGCGTATTGATATCTCAACAGTATGAAGAATTTACAATGTATTGTTCTGGAAATCATTAATAAAATGTATGAATTACTTCTTACCACTTCAATGAAAAAACAGACAAAGAAGAGCAGCAGCTGATAATCACAGCTACCTAGAACTTTCAATTTATGAAAAGAAAACGACATTATAATGAACTTCAGTTAAGATTCTATTCATTTGCTAAAAGAGAATCATAAAAGAGTTAGAAATTTAGCAAAAAAAATATTTAAGTAAGTACAACCAAAATCTTCGTTTATATTTTAAAGCGGCTACACACACCCCGATAAATCGGCGGCAACATCGGGGATGTGGTAGTGGGGATGAAATCGGCTGCGCTCTTCACCCTAAATCGCTCCCAGCGAGCTCCACGATTTTTGTCGGTTATCTTCTAGGAGCGTTGTCGGTACGTGTGTACCGATGTCGGGACTGATTTTGGCAGTATGCGCGTGAACGAGCACTGCGGGTGATAGGTAGCACGTCCTATCACCGCAGTGCTCACGCGCATACTGCCAAAATCAGTCCCGAAAGTTGTTCTTTTGTAATAAAATGGCGAAAAAAAATATAATTTAAGAAATTAAAAAACCCGACTGCGTAAAAAACTTAAAAGAAAAAAACAAGCACTCAGATAACTAGAAACATAACAACTGAACAGTCGGGATCCATTATTCGAAAGCCAATATAATTTTTCAATGGATCCCGACTGTTAGTTGTTATGTTTCTAGTTATCTGAGTGCTTGTTTTTTTTTCTTTTAAGTTTTTTACGCAGTCGGGTTTTTTAATTTCTTAAATTATATTTTTTTATTTTAAACTTTTTAGTTATGAGTAGGTACCTAGCTAGCTTGTACCCGATTGGACTTTCTACTGTCTAATAAAAACCTCTTTGTGAAAATGGTTGCCACGCAACTTTAAATCGATATATATTCTAAACGGTCAATCGAATCGAAAAATGTTGAGAGGAAACTAAAACTGATTTTTAAATACCTATTCAATGATATCCCACTTGACATAGTTTGGTGAATTTCATTTTTTTAATTTTCCCAATATGGCGTCCAGTAGTCGCCATATTGAATTTTCACTGACGTCATGTCTTTAGTGACACTCGCCGGACTAAGAGGAATCGATTGACGTGTGAATCATGAAAATCGGCCCAGGCGTTTGGTCTGTATAATGCTTCAAAGGAACATCGGGATCCATTGAAAAATAAGATTGGCTGTTGAATAGTGGATCCCGACTGTTAAGTTGTTATGTTTCTAGACCACCGGACATCTGAGTGCTTGTTTTTTTTCTTTTTAGTTTTTTACGCAGTCGGGTTTTTTAATTTCTAAATTATTTCTTATGTTTGTCTTGAATACAATTTTTCACTACTAGTCGAAAGTTGAAACCATTAGATTTAGTGGTAAAACCACTAAGAGAAGACTTTATAAATTTTAATTCACCAAAATGATGAAAGTAAAAGATGTCAAAAGATCTAAACTATTTTTTCATCATCAAACATGCAACCGATGGGCCCCGCACTCCCCACGTGTTGCGTGTGCGCGCGCCGGTGCGCGTCAAATACCTACCTAATTCTCGCCGTTTTAAAAAAAGGGACGGCCTCTTAAGTAGTGAATTCCACGTAGTTATGCTTTCAGTAACATTCTCACAATTTTATTGCCACCTAGCGATTACTGTCATGTGCTGATTGACGAAATCTTTGATGTCCCTTTTATGAAAAAAATATTAAAGAAATTATTGTAGAGGTACAATGGGACGATTGAATTGAAGCTTTCTTTGATCATGACATGTCCTATCCAGGGTACCTAGATAATTAGATAATGACGAATGTGACTAGGTGACCGTACCTACCTACTTCTCAAAAGTTAAATCTTAAAGTTAAGTTTGTGACGGGTGATGTGATGCTACCTGCTGCCTTTAAGATATATTGTAGGTACCTATTCCTATTCCCTGTACCCTATTCAAGGTTTTCGTGATAAATGCAGACTATAAGACTTATCAAAGATGTTAAAATGGATTTAGATGGATTTACCTTACATTTGGAAGTAGTTTTAACATTATTATGTAGGTACATTTGTGTACATTTATATATTTAAAAACAAGTACGGCGCGTGGGTGCGCGGCCCGCTAAAGCGGACCACGTTCGTACGTTCACGTTCCGTGTTACAGTCGTATTTTTTCGACATTTTGCACGATAATTCAAAAACTATGACGTATAAAAATAAACAAAAAGCTGTTTCAGAATGCACAGGTGAAGCCCTTTCATATGATACTCCACTTGATATAGTTATCTTACTTAAAATACTAATTATTAGTTCATGACCACAATTTAATTTTTTTTTGTGTAATGTAGCCACAAATTCACGATTTTCAGATTTTCCCCCTAACCTACCTACCTGCCAAATTTCATGATTCTAGGTCTACGGGAAGTACCCTGTAGGTTTCTTGACAGACCGACAGACAGACAGACAACAAAGTGATCCTATAAGGGTTCCGTTTTAGGGTTTGAGGTATGGAACCCTAAAAAGGAACCTTTATAGGATCACATCGTTGTCTGTCTGTCTGTCTGTCGTGTCGTTTCAAGAAATCCCGTTGAATTAAATCACTTTGGCATATCTACCTATCGGTATGCCTTATAGCAGACATAGGGGGAAAAATCTGAAAACCGTGAATTTGTGGTTAGATTGAAAAGTTGGGACTTGGAATTCAATACCTAACAAAAGTCTATGCTCGGCATTTACAATAGGTACCTATTATTTCACCAGAAACAGTGCCTTATTCTCTATGGTTTAGGAGTGTTGTACCCTGCATCATCAGGTTTGTGGAATTCAGACTTGAAGTGTTATCATGAAGCTGTTGCTTGATGCCTAAAATGCTGTTATGTTATTCTCTATGCTATGCTATGCTATGTTATTCTCTACACCACCTATAAGGTTGACTGGTAGAGAATGCCTGTTGCATATGTGCATGAAGTTTTTATAAATAAATAAAAATATAAGAAATTCTCGAATCCCCATGGTTTAAGAGTTCAGCACCTTGCAGCATCAAGATTGCGGAGTCGGGATCCGAAGTTCAATTATGTAGTCTATGCTTGGTACTTAAAATATTATTGCATTGCACCATCCGCAGTTTCTGAATCACTATAGTTTGTGAGCGCAGCTGTACCCTGCATTATCAGGTTTGAGGGGTTGGGACTTGAAATCTAACCATGAAGTCGTTGCTTGGTATCTATAATATTAATTCACAATGAACCCTTTCTGAATCTTGATAACCTAGGGCCTAGGCGGGTAATCTTTCAGTATCAGGATTAAGGAGTTGGATCCAGATTTTTTTATGGGACCAAGACGAAAACTCGGTTAAAAGCATACCAAAGTCTTGCACATTTGTCTCTTCAATATTTGCCTTATATTTTGTATGGAAAAATAAATTTCGCCATTTTGAATTTTTTCTCTATTCATCGAGTAGACCTCTAGGCTAGGTCCTTATCATCTTTTGCCAAAAAACCTCTCTTCTATCTTCTATTACCTTTGTGAGATAGACGCTGTCGAAAATTGTATGGGCGCCATCTTGAATCTGCCATTTTGGTTATATTTTTAGCTCACTGACAATTGGATGAGATTCCGAGTGGTTTTTATTTGAACACTCCCTACCTCTCTTCAATACCTTGGCCGTGCTCTTCACCCGTCTCCAAAATCTCCATATTTTTCCTCCGAATGAATTTTCGTCCTTTATATGAAAGCATCAGGGAAAAAAAATACAGCAGAGGTGAACCGAAACACAATTCATCCATCTTTAATACTTTCTGAGAGAGACACCCATGACATTTGTGTTGACGCCATCTTGAATCCGCCATTTTGGATTTATTTCCATCTCCCTGCCAATTGGATGAGGTTCCAAGTATTTTTTGTTTGAGCAGCCCTTACCTATGTCTAATACCTTGGCCGTGCTTCTCACCCATCTTCCAAACCCTCGATCATCATCTATCTACATATTTCTGACTAAGAGTTCTTCCACAAAAACATTTTAAAAAGAAACTATGTATAAATCAAAGTCTTGCATAGTTCAAAACTTGTAGTCTATTCAATGTTCGCCATACATTTTCTATAGAAAAATAAATTCCACCATCTTGAATTTTTTTTCTATTCATCGAGTAGACCTTTGGATCCTGATCATCTTTTGCGAAGAAACTACTCTTCCATCTTTTATACTCTCCGAGATGGACACCGAGGAAATTTCTATGGCGGCCATTTTTTTTTCGCCATTTTGAATTTTTTTTCAGGTCACTGGCAATTGAATGCCGTTTCGAGTGACATTTGCTCAAGCACCACCAACCTATCTTCAATACCTTAAGCGTGCTCTTCACCCGTCTCCGAAATCCTCCATCATCAGCTCTCTCCATATTTTTCCTCCGAATGAATTTCCATCCTCTATACGTAACCATCGGTGAAAAAAAAAAATTTCATACAAAATTGTTCAGGAGAGGTGACCAATGAGTGAGTGAATCAGCACGAGCAGCTATATATATATTAATATGTACCTACCTACCTATATACCTACCTATATTGATAAAACAGTGAACGCTAAAAGGCTATAGGGAAATAATTTCCCACTTAGTATATTTACCGAAATGGATAAAGGAAAAATATTTCCCACCTACTTTAAACATGCAAAACTATCAAAACGTTTTCGTTTTACACACTGTACAGATGCCGGCACGTATGTTATGGAGTAGTTCGCGCATCGTGCACTTTGAGCCAATCAAATGATTCAAAGAACGAACGAACGGAACGTTGATTCGCTACAAGACGTCTCTCGGAGACATCTGATTGGTCCGTCAAGTGACGTCACTTGACGGACCAATCATATGACCGCGACGGCGCAACCGCGTCTCCCGCGACCCGCTCATACCTCAAAGGGGACCTAAAAATCGACCTTAGTTATCCAAACGAATTGTTAAAAACATCTACGGCTAGGATTTTGCGAGACAGACGTACGATTAGGTTATGATTGGTTGAGCGGTCCCCGACGAGACAAACTAGTACCTAGTTAAAAATATGAATACCTACGTAAATAATATAGCTACAGTCATTTTGGGTAACTTTGAACATTTTTAACGGATTATTAATGTATACTCTCTGATTATATTTATTACATCTTTATTTTATAGAATAAATAGTGTTCTTTTGAGTTGGTTTATGTTTCTAAACCCACAAATTTATGGAAAAAACACAAAGACTGCCCAAAATTTGCCCCAAAACACACATTCAAAGTTAGCACGAGTTTTGGGTAACTTTGAATATATTTTTTTGGATTTTAAAACCTTTATTATCCAAACATTTTAAGATTTGGATAAAATTGAATGATGTATTCTTGTAAAAAAAAGTCCAATCTATGAAAATCATGACTAACTTGACGTAGGTAACTACCTGTGAAAAATAGCGAGGTCTTGCCATATGAAACAAGGCAGACCAATTTGGTGGAAAAAAAAACATTGTTATTTTTATATTTTCTAATAAAGTAAGATAAGTAGGAACGTAGTGCACAACATAATAAATTATATGTTTATTTGGTTATCAGATGAGATCAAAATCGTAATGACTGCTAATAATTTTTCTGGACATTTTATTTTTTAAAGAAAACTAATCACCCCTTTCCATGAACAAAATGTCATCGTAAATACGAATTTTTCCACCTTTTTAGGGCCAAATGGCAAAAAACAGAACCCTTATAGATTCGTCATGTCTGTCTGTCTGTCTGTCCGTCCGTCCTTCCATCCGTCCGTCCGTCTGTCCGTCCGTATGTTACACACCCACTATTATCCGAAACTATAAGGCCTATGCGGTTGAAACTTGGTAAGTAGACGTATTCTGTGAACCACATTAAGAATTTCACACAAAAATAGAAAAAAGCAATCAATTTTAGGGGTCCTCATACTTAGAATTGAAACTTTTTATAAGACACGAATAACTTAGAACCATTCAATGTTACCCAAATCACTTCGATTTTGATCGTCGTTACAACTTTATCAGTTTTAGACAATTTATGTAACACCATGTACGGACAACGAATTAAAAATTATAAGTTTTTTAGTAGATTTTAAAGATAAACACCAAACATACCTGTTTACAGCAAGTTTTGTACAAATAATTCCGATATTAAATTCAACTAACAAACACTGCTAAAAAACTTCACTTGAAAAAGGCGGTTAAATTACAAAATTCTGACTTTGAAAGCTTAATGTTTTACGTTACGTTTGTTAAAAAACATTATGGCGATCCGTTTAGGCAGTTATAATATTGAAACAAAAAAACATTTGCATCAAAGAAATTTTTAAATCTTTTTCACAACTTTATTCAAAGTTACACTGCGATTCAATGTTACCCAAAATGACCGTACCTATAATAATAATAAAGGTTCAATACCTACTTAGGGTAGATAGGTCATAATATAATAGTTATTTTTTACTTTTTACAGGTTTTTTATAGTTCTTTTTTTGTGAGTCGGGGGTTTTTTAAATTTTCAATTTAATTTTTTTATTTCATGCTTTTTATAGGGGTAACTTAAGTATAATAGCTAATTCATTATTTAATATCAACATATATGAATAGTCTATCAACAATTATTCAGAGCTAATGCGAATTGCGCGGAGTGTGGTTACAGAATTAGAAATACATTCCACGCCTCATATCTTTCGAATGGCTAAACCGATTTTCATAAAACTTGCGGTATCGTAATTACGGTAACGTCTTTTTCCTTCACAGGGGGAGTCTCGAGGTATCGAGTTCGAATCCGGCCGGACAGTAGCAATGTGAATTTCACTTTCAGTTCACTAAGTGGAATTTGTTGGTGATTTACCATGTTTATTTATAGCATGATTAACATAGTAACAACATTCAAATATGCGTCCTTAGATTACACGTTGTTACAGAATGCGTTGAAGAAATAAATGTTCACTGCTCGTTCCCCGTAGGTGATAGCGTGATAATATGTAGCCTATAATGTTGACCCGACTTATAATAATATTCGTGCTGAAGTAAACAGAAAAAAATTAGCTTTCATTTGATATAAAAATAATAAATGTCCGTTATGACCGTAAAATGTATCAAAATCATACCTGTTTACACCTGGCTGCGAAGAGGTAGGTACGGCGAAGTGTGCAACGGCAACCGTGATTTTTCAGAGTCCAATATGTGTATTACCGTGACGTGGATGATATTTTATTTAAAAACCATGTGAGGGATTTTTTTCCGAAAAATGAATTAGCAAAATAATTGAATTAAACATATTAGCGGCCACATTTTGATAGGCAACCTAGTATTTATAATGTTCTCCAAGGTTCTCCTAATCATAAATATGCGTAAAATTTGTTTTTTACCATATATTCGATGCATGCATGATTCTGCAGTGGGATCTTAGTCTAATTGGGAATTACGGTGTATTTTGCTACCGTAATTATAATCCTACCGTAAGGAGGTAGATCCTTGCTGATTACGGTGTTTTTACCGTAATTACGGTGCAGTTGGCAACACTGCTTGAATCGCATATACATAGACTACTATGCGATTCACGTAAGTTGATAACTGTCATAATGACATTTTGATTCCCGTTGCTTACTTCATTGCATAAAGTAAGGTCAACAAATACATTTTTTTACATCACTATTCCATCTGAGATAAGTACATACAATGATAATTACGAAATAAACTATCGGTTCTTTTTTATATTTATTTATTCTTAATCGGGCGGTAACACTTCTATGCCGCTTATTTTAGCGTTTGCACTGTTATCGGAGCCGCACGAACAATTTCACGTGCTTGTCAATGTACCACTGTGCCTTCCCAACTCATATTAAGCAAATTTAACTGTACCTAACAAAATAAACTTATCAAAACAATAACAAAAGTCTATAACAAACACAATGTAACAACAAAAGTCAACAAGGACGCAACAAAATGGAGAAAAATCGGAAATATATATCAATGGCTTTGGAAGCGTAGCTAGCGGCACACTATGACACCAATCAATTATGAACTATAATTATAAACTATTGCTAAGAAAATATGTTATGTATTTAGGAAAAGAAAATAAAAATTAAGTCGTTGTTACCATTACAGTTATGAACCTATCCGACGCGCCGTGAAAATTTTGTTGCTAGCGGTACAATTTTGATGAGTACGGAATGAAGTTGCCGCGAACGCGATTATCTTCTTACTTGAATCGCATAGTAGTAGACGTCATTACAAAAAAAGAAAAAATCCAAGACGCTCGTTCAAAGTTAATTAATCCAAAGCAGAAAAGAGATTATCCTTATTTGTGAATAATAAAATCTAATATAATAATACAATAATTATTCGAAGGCAAAGTTTTGTGGATTTGTTATTATAAGATTTCTCGTAAGCTGGTTGAGCTGGTTCTTGTTTCTTGTTGAGCTATGTTTCTGTTCAGTTTACTTGTGTTTTATCAACTCCCGGTTACGTTTATTGTTGTAATTCAGAATAAGAGTTGAACCGAATCAAAGATTGTTTTATCAGACTACAGTTTATTGTCACTATGTGTAATAAAACAAATACAGAGTAAATTTATCACACAGTTGTTTTACGTTCTTAGTTTATCGCTGCGTAAATGATCAAAATTATTTGAAATTATCATTTTAAGTGAAATAAATGATAAGAAAATGTCATCTACCAACGCGGATATGCAAGAAAAGTATAAATTGTACCACAAATTTACTAAGGTATTGACCCTGAAGGTGGCACAAATTGTTGTTCAGAGCAGACAGGGCAAGAAAATAACACACGAGTGTAATACTGAACTTCCAGAGAATGGAGCAGATTCAGCGACACAATGGGTGAGTTTCCATAGATCTTTAACATACCTAATCTAATTCTATAAGTCCAGGGAGTATACAGAGCAATGTAGACTGCTGTATATATCCAAATAGCAACATTTGTTATGCTATTGTCGAAGGGTTTTTGGCGCCAACGCTGAAAAAGACACATCGCGGCATTGTATCATTTTTTAAAATTAGTGTAAAATGTAGTTATTATGTGTAAAAATGGTGGATTTTTAAATATAACATCTTCGGTAACGTGCACGAGTTCGGGAAAGTGGTATATTACCGTGAATTGTGCTTTTCAACGTTGATTTCAAAACTCCATAGAAGCCTCTAGTAAAGTCTCCACTATTTTACTGGGGTAAGACTATGACTGACTGATTTGACTATTGACTGACCTTGACTATGACTAAATGACGAAAATTCTGCAACTAATATGAACAAGATTATTGCATTTAATATGAACAAGAAGAATACTGATGACAAGGCAGCATGGTTATAGAACCTTAGCCTGTTCCGAAAGGAGCAAATATAAAAAAAAAAAAAAAGCTATTGTCGAATAATATTCCAACATATTTTGTTTTTTTAAACTAACATAAACACTTACATAAGAAATATAATGCCAAATTGTTTAGTTTAAAATTTATTTGTTCTTTTTTGCCTATAGTTACCCACATAAAATATCTTAAACAGTAAATAATAGGTAATGCACTAGTTACAATTTAAACACATTAGGCAGATATTTGTCCATCTAACTATGGGCTCAATTGTTACATGATGATCAAGTATCTAAGCATTATTTTTTTTCGGTTTTGCAGTCTGTTAGCTTTTCCTTCTACCCCCTAATTTTTAAAAAAAATTTAGTTTATGGCCTAAAAATTATTAAAAAATTAGGGGGTAGGAGGAAAGGCGAATAGACCAAATACCAAAAAAAAAACGTGCAATTACTCTTGCACATCTATTCGATGGAGCCAAAGAAATATTACTGAACCTTACCCAATAGACTCGTGTGATTGCTATGCGTCATTCCATTGATGCCCTGAACCCATTTGAGATGTCTCCTATCTAATCTTTGACCTCTCTTCACCCTTGATTTGAGTGATGTGCTTAGGACCTCAGGATTCAACATTCCTAAAGTCCTAAGTGCATCAACTTTGTAAATCAATGTTGTCAAGTAGCGTGTCAACAAGTTCATGCGTAAACTCAACCATTCTTCCACTTGATCCACTTGACCTCTTGTCATGTTTTGAGCTACAGGAGGCCATTTATGATATTTAAAATCATCAACCTTGATGTACCTAAATAGTTTAGAAACTTATTTATTGCAGCATGGTCATAATATGGGTGAAATTAAGAAGCCTGGGCTAATAGCTACTAATAATTTATAAAATTGGTTTTCATCAACTTATTAGGTACCTATGTGATATTGGTTAAAGAATTGACTGAGACAAATAGATTGTATACACATATATTATTATGTAACCATATCATCCTCTGTTTAGGACTGAAATAAACCTATCAAATGTGTCATGTATCTTTTGATAGCTATTTGTTACTGCTTAATTTTAATGTAACCTACCTTTACAATATTGACTGTTCAATGTGGCTTACATAGTTGCGACGGAAATTGTATTTGCAGCTGTGCAAACTAGCGCTGTGTGATCCATATTTGGCAAATATTAATATCATCATGTTTATGTTTTTGATTGGAGTTTATGCTAATGTGTACTTACTAGAGTGTACAAGAGTCAGAACAAATTAGTATAATTATATTTGTACACTTATATTATTACTAGTTAGTGTAATTATATTTGTATAATTATGATGACTATCATCAAAAATCTATTTATTTTACTTGCATGAAACTGCTAAGTTCTTATATTATGCTGGCTGTGTACTGAGCTGTCAAGAGTCAAGGCACTTTGAAGCGATTCAAAGCGTTGTCCCAAAAACTGCATGTTCTTCTATGGATAGAAAATCTGCGCCTTGACCACTTTGATTGGTTTTGTATAGCATGTCCTAAAGAATGGGATGACAGTGTGACTTGTCCCTAAAACTTTTTACTGTATTGTGATGTTCTTGTTTTAAGTTTCAGCTTTTTGTGTGCATTGCTTGGTGGATAAAACTCATTGTAATAGTATAACATTGAACAAATTGATACAACAAGGGAATTGTAAATGTTACAATTATCTTGTACCTATATCAATTTAGAAAAATGACCTTAAGATTAACATTTAACAAAAACGATTTAAATATTTTTTTCCTAAATTACGCTAACACAATAGCATGCTATCAGTGTAATATAATTATTATGATGAATTTAAAAATCTAGGAGTTGTAAAAGTATCTACTTAACATAAAATAAAATTACATGCAACACTTTTAAGTTATTTCAGTCCATTAAGAACATTAAGATAGGTACTAATAGTGTACCTATCTATGTTTTCAGTTAAGTTTACTTACTAGGTATTAACTTTTGTGCACAGTTCTTATAAGCCAGTATTGAAATTCACACCAAGAATGATGAAATTATTTTCATTCCATCATTAAATAGTACCTATTTTCTTTCTTTGATTTAGTTCAACCTATCCATTCCTGACGAGCCAGCTGTGACAGAAGATACAAAACGGGTACTGAATGGTGAGGTAGTGGATGCACTCGCGAAGATTCTATGTATAGAGATATCTCTTCATACTGTCGACGGCGATGACATGGTCTTGGAGGTCTGGACGGTAAAGCTGGCACCTGGCAGTGAGATTTGTTCTCCATCTACAGTGTACTATCGAATGAGCGTGATGCTTAAATCAACGTTGAGCATATCCAGGATAACGCCAGCCTATAAACTCTCGCGGACGCAACACAAAGAGACTTATAAAATCTCTCACAAGATTTACGGAGGCCAACCAGATTACGACGTTTTAGGTATTACATAATTTTCTCTACGTAACAAGAGGTTTTTCCAATACTTTACATTTTTTACCAATCAGGCAAATTAAAAATTTCAGGAGATAAACGCAAGACCGTCAAAGTGAGCGAGTTGCATACACCGATTGGCACTCTGATCATAGAAGTAGTATACAGAACCAAAATGACTATTATGCCGGATTCCAGACAGAAGATTGACCGTGCAACGCTATCCGACAACGAAATAATGGTCAAAAGCGACCACTTCTACACAGAAAGTCCAAAGTTAGTACATGAAGTAACTTTATGGTGCCTAAATTCTACGTCTTTATTAGTTTGTGTTTAGTGCGGGCTCGTTTCGGATGTACGTTTTATAGTAATCTTCCTGATCTATCGCTTATTTATTTTCATATCAGTCATGGCGCTAGCCCACTAATAATTAGGCACCGGTTATTCGTTCTTAAAAACACTTTAAAAGCTATTAAATAGAGGTTATTTCTTTATAGGAAAAACCGATATGGTAAGAAGGAGCTGGACTTGTCTAGGCCATTGACAGCGGGTGCATTCGTTGACTCGGTAAAAATCAAGGAGTTACATGACACTCTGAGCGAAGGCCTGCCTCCGGAGCCACCAATGGCGTGGCTACTGGCTGAGAAAGAAAAGAATGAAAATGTAAGTATTTTTTCTTTAAGTTTTCTTTTTATATAATACCATAATATATTTTATCATTTATAATGAGCTGTTGTTAATCAAATTTATTTCTTAGATAGGCGGGACAACTCTCGTAAAAAATTCAGTTTCGATCTCTTCTCGATCTCACAATAATGTTAAATCATTAGAATATCTCTCTGTTTCTCCTTTACGTTAGAGGACAATTCCTGGCCCTTTGTAAAACTTACATTTTAACGTCTGGATACCTATATGACATTGTAATGATATTAGACACATTGTAATACACAGAGATCCTTAAAAATGTAGTTGAAAAATTTACTACGTAATATTACAGTTAACCTAATGTTAAATTTCCAATATTATTAACTAATATAAATTAGAATTTTTGAAGACGTGATGGAATTCCATCGCAATGCACGGTGGATATAAAATAGAAGCCTTTACAACAAACTAAGGTCAACCTTTACAAGAAACTTATCCTACTCCTACTAATATTATGAATGTGAAAGTTTGTGAAGATGGATCGGGTTGAAATTTGGCACAGCAAGAGATTATCCTCCAGAATAACACTAGTGGAAACGGGCAACAAGTCTTACTTTTATAAAACTAAGTTTATTGTAGAGTTTGAGTTTGACTTATAAACTATTATGTAACCAACTCAAGTATCATAACAGAGCTGTTCTTAGAATGAATGTACCAGGAAGTGCATCCTTCAATTTTTTATTTTATTTACTAGCTGTTGCCCGCGGCTCCGCCCGCGTGGATGTCGAAATCCGTTTCAAAAACTATCCTATCTCTCAAGTTGGATCGAACTGCACATGGTGTGCGAATTTTGTTATAATCGGTTAAGTGGTTTAGGAGTCCATTGAGGACAAACATTGTGACACGAGATTTATATATATTAAGATTTATTTTATTTTAATCAATTTTATACACATATACTTTTACATTTAAATTTATCCCATAAACCTAGAATAGGTTTGTGCAGGATAAACTGTTCTCTTCACAATACAATTACACTAATATAAATAGGTACATACATAATTTACATGTACTCATTTACATTCTTTGAATATTATTTATACGAACTACCTTAAAAATCTCAACTTAAAACTACCCTACATCGCCGCGCAATCCAATCATACAATTTAAAATTTTCCTTCAGAAAATTAGATTGACAATTTCCTTCCAGAAAACCTTACTATGCAACAAGACGCAGTTCCTTGAATCAAGGTTATGTAAATTACTCCATCGTATTATACAATCACTGTGTGTAGGTTAAACATTAGCTAAAAATTATTCAGGTCAGTTTAGGAATGGACCAGGTCAGGACTAAATTTTCCACACAAATGTAGGTATGCCGCGTAACACTAAGCTGAAGCTTGTTTTAAAACCAAGCTGATTATCAAGGTGTTTACTTTAGCACTAATAAATCCACCTAACATTCATTAAGCAGTGGCAGTGTTTCACTCTTTTTGACTGAATCCTCGGTGCGAGTTACTTACTGTCAGTCTTCCCAGTTAACTATAACAACAATTTGAGAACCAATTTTCAGTCATTTAAAAGTTGTACGTCTCTTACCGTACAAAACCACAGTCTTGTGAGGGTTCTCATCTACTATTTAATTACAGAAATTGAAAGCTTTGACAATTTCGGACCACGAGAACGCAAACCGTCCGAGTTGTAGCAGTGGTACCGAGATCTCATCAGCACATGCGGTCAGCAAAGCTATTGAAGTACCAAAGAGCAAGAATGCCGGGAAATATTCTGGTTTGATGGTAATATACTAATCATGTTGATTACATACACACACATACATACATATTTATAATACATATAATCACGTCCTTTACTCTCTGGGGTAGCAGCCCACCATTTGCTTCAGTCCTTACTTTAAAATATTCAAATACAAACGATGTTTCAATGACGAAATGTAATAGATTTACGAATACCAAAATCCTTTATAGTTTATTTCATTGAAATAACGCTTGATCTCATAATAATTACAGGAATTTCCTTTCGCTGATGGGAGTCCGATCGCTGAGTTGGCGAATTTTTATCAAGAATGTCTCCATGCTCGATCGATTAGTGACGGATGGACGGAAATAGCGCTCGACACCACCTCGACGGACTCTGAGTCTCTGTCCAAACAGCTGAAGATGTTTGAGGACGCCGTCCCTGAGTTCGACAGCATGGTAGCATCAATGTTTAGCAACTCGGAGTCGGGCTCAGAGCCCTCTTAGACTGGATGTAAGACTGCGTGCTTGTATTTTAAGGATCTAAAGCGATTGCGCAGTGCGAGTAAGGCTGGCGATATATTATATAGGTATGTTATTGGGCATTATGATAAAATGGTAAAATATTGTTTTATGCGGCTAGTTATACGAATCTTATAGTTATTTTGAGTACCTATTTTGATAATTGTCAGATTACCTTTGATGTTGATTACCTTTAATATTAACTTTGAGTAAAAGTGCTAGTAAAAATAACCTCAGTACAAAATATTTTAGATTGGTTTTGAATATTTACCCGACTACGTTAAGTCGATAATAAAAGGCTTCCATAGAAAATATTTTACTTTGATTGTTGAAACGTAACCCGACCACATAAAGTCGAGTTGTAAATACATCGTTTTCTTGAAGCAATGAGTGAGATTATTGTGTCAAATGTTGCATTTATCGCGTTAAATATGAGCGTTGTGTATGTCAACCTCATTCTAAATCATTCTTGACTCCACAGTCCCAGCGTCATCATATTATTCGCACTGCACTATTACTTCAGAGATTTAATGATACTTGAAGGATTCTAGATATTTATACTGACTATTTTCATATTATACTGAATTTTTATAGTTGGTGAGATTAATGTTTCACTGCTCTTACTTATTGATGGTAGTTATATTAAAAATACTTTAGAAGTATGGAAATTATATCGTTGATTCATTGGCATTTGTGTGATGTTGTGAGGTTTCGAAATTCTGTCATATACAGGGTGAATTTTTCAAAAGGGCTTGGATGGCCAAATCCGAAACTATAAGGAATAGCGAAAAATGGTCAAAGGAGTTACGAGCCCGATTTTGATGAAACTTAAAACCTCATCATTAGAGTTTTGAAAAACCAATAATCCTAGCTAGGAATCGAACCTGTTGATTTTGAAAAAAAAAACACACCCTATATTATTACACCTTATGATAGTGTTGCTATTAAGGATCTTATTCTGGGAAGTAATGACATACCGCAAACTAAAGGAAAGAGCTCATCTTTAACAAAATACATTTTATTTTTCTTACATTAACAGATTAATTGTTCAAAATGTAGACCATTGTTTTCAATACATAGCTGGATTTGAACTTCAAGGATCGTACTGCATTCAATATTAGAATGTTATTGATTCCTTTTAGAATATTCTCCAAAGAAAGTGTCAAGTCATCAACTGTATCTCTGTATCTGTATCATAATTATGTGTCTTTGTAAAAGTAATCTAAGGGAGTAAGATCCAGGGATCTCGCTGGTCAAGGCACAGGACCATGCCTTGCAATAAAATTATCGTCAAACTGCTGAATCAAAATCTCTTTTACGGCTATTATGGGCTGGAGCTTCATCTTGTTTAAAAAAAAACATCAATCATTATAATCATTCTGAGTATAATTTATAACACGGAATAGTTACGATCTTAGTTCTGGGATTTCGAACGAAACAAATGGTACATGAAACATGAATTTTATTAAATTTCTAATTTTCCTTAAATTTGCCGTATATCATTAAGTACTTCACAGAATTTGTTCCTTAACAGCGACACTATCGTATGGTGTAATAATAAAGGGTGTATTTTTTTTTCAAAATCAACTGGTTCGATTCTCAGCTAGGTTAATTGGTTTTTCAAAAATCTAATGATGAGGTTTTAAGTTTCATCAAAATCGGGCTCGTGACTCCTTTGAGCATTTTTTGCTATTCCTTATAGTTCCGGATTTGGCCATCCAATCCCTTTTGAAAAATTCACCTGTATACTGTTGTTTTTTTTTGTAAGAAATTTTATCCGCGAATACTACCGAGTCGCATTCAAGATCAAAATCTAATAGTATAGACGCATTCACGATTGATTCTAGTATGACTGTCAATACTTACATATAAAAATGATCTATTTCGAAATATAAAAAAAAACTAACTCGTTTCGGAACGAATTAGGACCATATTCGTTACTTTAAGTGAGTCTCAAAGATTCATGACTGAGTATAGTTTTAGAATACAAATATTCAAATCAATCGTGAATGCGTTCTTGATAGCAGTTTTGTATTTAGTTACTCTTTATATAATATTATTTCCGATCCTTGGCCAACCATACTACATTACAACATATAATAAATAGATAGTAAATTTTGGATAATAATGCTCATATTGTAACGACTGATGCTTTCTAGGGTAGTATTGTATGATAATTATGAAGGCATAAACGCGTCTTCAACTTGTCTGTGCAATCTTTCACTCGATTTCATTCGTGGCTTTAAAAGCGTAGCTTCGGTGTTGAATCATGCACGGAATTAAAAAGAATATTTGAAAAATATTGTGCACATTGTATAGATATTGAAGCAAGTATAAAGTGATGTTCTCGCAATCAAAGGGGTGTGTGTTATTGACTGAAAATGGTAGAAATCGACTCACGTCGAGATTAAGGTTGTGAGGTATTATTGATACAGGCTTGCCTCACCAACTACCGATGATATAGCTATCAGATATTTGTATCGTGTACACACAACCAAAGAACAAGTATACACTTTGCATATGAATTAATATATAAAGGTGTACTTACTACTTATTTCCTTGACCGCGTGTACCTAGAAATCGATAGATATCGAGATAAAGTTAGTGTCAGATCACTCAATTAGGCTATTGCAGTTCGCTGCTGGGCACAGGCACCCGATTCTAACCACTAATTATGCCCGCGGCTTCGCCCGCGTGGATGTCGGCTACCGCGACCTAAAGTAGTCGCATCGCGGGCATCGGCATTTTGCAGACACCCCCAACAAATATTATCAATTATAACCATTGTGTTATAAAACTTCACAAATTATATACTGTGTAATGATTATCCTCTTGTTATCAAGGAAAACTATACATTGGTGAAAACAGCAAATCAATGCAGTAGTGTTTGAGTTTATCGCGAACTGTATGTAGTGATATAAAGTATCCCATATACCTAACTATCCAATATCCAATACTTTGTCGGTGAGTGGTGAAACAAGCCTTAATAGGACTTGACTGTTTAACGGTGATATCATGATTCTTGGTGGGATTTGGAGACAATTTAGAAACGTCATCGACTGCACTATAGTTATTTGTTTGACGCGTATTGCATGAAGTTTGTGTGTATTTCAGTGTCAAGACTAAAACGCTAAAGCGCATCTCTGGTTACATGACAATATGATTGTTTTCTTCTGTGTATTAAAAAACTTTAAGTTTTTCTTACGAGACCGTAGTAGTGCTTCATTGTTTTTCTTTACAATTTCTGTTACGACTTTTATTTTTAAATCACAACCATATTCAATTTATCACGAGATTTTAATAACGTTGGATAAGTAATTGTATTTGATCTTTAAAATATTTAAAAAGACAATGAAGCGTTGATGACGTGTGAACTATAAAATATATTATGTGAATGTTTTGTGTAAATATTAGTATAGTAGTGAAGATAATTTATAAACCAACATTAGAAATTAACTTAAGTACTTATAAGACATTTATTGAAAATATAAACAAAACATAGAGTTAAAACCACTTCAAAAACTGCCCGTAATTTGCTATTCATATACCTATATTCGTAATAGTTATACAACGTATATTCATATTCTCAAACTAATTCTCAGTAAGTATAATAATGAAACTACTAATACTGCGGGGCTGCCATTATACTTTTTGTTCTCTTTATTTATTTAGTTTAGAGGGCTTAGTACCTAGGTGATTATACCGCCCTTATTAGAATAGTCGAACACAATTAAATATTACACATGATTAATGAGACACATCTTAGTTAATTTAGCCTAGAAACTTACATCCGAAACTTCGATCCCGCACGAAATACGAACGAACGAATTTACGTACCATGCAGTTACTTTGGTTCCTTTGGGAGCGTTTAAGCCGAAATATCAAGTGCGCTCTTCGGGCCCAATTATAAATACAATTCATGGTACCGATTATCTGAAATGACGGCACGCAACTTTGGATGTACGTTTCATGGCAGACCTATTGGACGTAACGAATGACAACCGATGGCACTGTGCACCACTAATAATTGGTTTGTACAATTTTGAACTCTTATATTTGTTATATCGCCATTAAAATCCGCCCTATCTCTTTTGAGAATCGTAATACTTCATAAATGCACAATAGAAGAAGAAATTATAAACGGATATAAATTAAGTTTGCAACAGTATAAGTCAGCGACAAAAGTACATGATGATTGCAGAGGTTTCGAACTTAAAAATCTGAATGAAATGTTTATTATATTGTAATCTCAGTTTAAATTTTTTTCAGTAGAGCCCACTAAATAGCAATTTCAGTGAGAAATATAATTTTGATTAGCTCAAAGATAATTTTAAAAATCTGAAAATGGTCATCTACTTTGACGCTGAGTATATAATACGTCGACGTTATTATTGTGTATGTAATTTAGGTAGAGCAAACTTGCAATGCGAGTGAAAAAAAATTGATGTCTTAAATGCAGAACCATATATATTGGTTAATCCTAAAAATGCTAACATCACATGCTATCACGATTAGCTTTTTTCTTGTGATATCTGTAGCAATATATATATTCATTAATCATAGATACTGTATGTATAAACTTTGGCATCATAAGAGGCCTTTTCATTATAGTGTCACATAAATATAATAAAATGATAGTAAGTCGAGTGCCTTCTATCCCAACGATTGAGACCTGTGTCTCATACATGTGCCAACTTCAATGTTCCATACTTTATTATTGGGCAGTATGTCACATCTAGCTGTGTATATTCATCCCATTTGCACTATTATAAGCTGAGTTCTTATCTACCGACTAAAAGCAGTTTTACCTACTACTTACATATTGATTACCATTCAGGGGCCCGATTCAGTAAAATTGCGTTTTTTAAACGTGCGATTTCAAGCTTACCAAAACTTATAGATAATAATTTTTCAAAATCTAATCTCAAAATAAGTCAAACCATGAGTGATTTTAAATGCTTGATAACCCCACGAAAGCGTAGATAGATTTTATTTTGATAGATCATACCAAATAACAGCTTTTTTATGCCTTCTAATCGAATTGCAGCTAGATGTGTCCAATTCCATTGCTTAACTAAAGAATGCCTTGCCTAAATTGGTATTTGACTAATACTTATACATATATCATGTATTTCTATAATAATATTAATTTCAAATTACAATTAGACTTCTGCGATTTGTTTAGTGTTGCTAGTCAGGCGTTAGATAGTACGACACTTTAACATAGCCGATTTGAATACATAACTTAAATTGACTTATGTATAGTTAATCCTAGCTTAACTGTTCATAAATAATTGGCGGTAAAATTACTGTAGAGGCGCTTAATATAATCATCACGCTTTATTCGTAATACTATTAAAGTTAGCTAGATTAAATTAATATGTAGCGAAACTGTGCAAGGGTGTTGTTGAAATTGTCGCAAAAATCATTAACCGATATCAAAATTAGGTACCACTCAATCAAAATGATTATCTTACATAATATTAACTATATTACAAATGATTATTATATAATAACCTGTTGGTTTATTTATGGCGTATAACTTCGTGTGGTTTTGTCGAGTCTATCAATAGACATATATACAGGGTTAATAAAAGTACTTATAACGTCTTAAGGTTACGTTGGTAACACACTAAAAACAAATTTATTATGATTTTATCATTTTCATTTACATATGGTGTTTGAATGTGACCCTAAGAGGTTGTTAGTATTTTACATATAACCTTGTATATCATATATTTTTAAGCCGGGTATATAAGTTTAAGTTCAATTAGTTATATGTAGCTTTGTATTCCTTTATCGGGGAGTTAGTATTGAACATGATTTACCAAGTAATAAATGTTTTGGTCTAGTTGAAATACTTATGATTTCATAAGTCGGTGCAGAATATCGATAGTTTCTTTTTATGTTAAACATTTTAAATCATAAATTTATTTATTGAAATATTATATACGCTTACACCTAGTTGAAATCTTTGAAATTGTGCGATATAATAACTAAAAATATTTATATAAAATTTAATTTAGACGGAATGCTAGTCATTTTTTGTCACACAAAAAAGATGCGAGCTGAAAGCTTGCGCATTGCCAAAATCACTCTTTATGAAAAGATACTAGATGTGACACGTCACTGTAATCAGCTATTTATAGTTTACACTTTATTAGGTCACAAATATTTGATAGCAAAATTATATCGAAAATAAATTGTTTCTGATCTTTTCATTTCTCACGAAGTTATATTTAAATCATGTTTCAAGGTTTTCAGGCATATTACGTTTTGGTACATACACGTCACATGTGTGGTTCCCTCATGCTGAGGTTCTTTGCTCTGTACCGGTATTTTTTTATGACTAAGGTAACGGCCTACCCCAAGGTAAGCGGTTACCGTGGAGTTAGTTTAGTTATTTAGTTATGGGCCTATATTAGCATTATATGAATAGAATTCGCCATATAAATAAGTTCTAGATAATAGTTAGACTATAATTTCGTTTATTAAGTATTCCTTTGAAATAATTTACATAATTATGTCGTGTGTATTAATGTAGGTATTGTATTTAAAGTTCCGGGTAACGTGTAACATTTGTACTCGCATTCTTTTTTTAACTCACTAGAAAGTTATTCCTATAGGTTGTAAGTTCTATGCCATATAGTCCACTGTTAGTGTGATGCTTACGTCGCGTGGCAATCAAATCACTCACACAGTACACTTAGTTTACTTAAGTAGGCATTCGTGAATGGAATTCATTTCTGGTATTTCATCGGTTGATATAGTCTGGATTGTGAGACAAGTCAGCAGAGGTTTGAAAATACCTAGTCTAGTTCTAATTGATTAAGTTGTGAATAGTGTCGATGCCAAAGTCATTTTGCAAACGAATTCAACCAAAATTGTCCAAAACCTCTTATTTCAACCGAATGAGGCCAGAGCGGGATTACATTCCGTCATATTTTTCGAATAGCTAAAACATCATACTACTTATCTACGTTTACTGATTTTTTGGGGTTTTTTATTGAATTTATTGTACTTTTACAAAAGCCATAAGAAGACTTCTATGTGTACAATTGAACTAAAGGAATAAAATTAGTATGCTAACTTTTCCTATAAATTTTAATCGGAAATAAATAAACGTCCAAGACGTTGAACCCCTGGCCAGTCCTTTTCTAGGCGGAAAACTCTAAATACCCACTGAGCTACATGGATACGAATATTCGAAGTTATGTCTTGGAGTGACGCTGGAACCATCTACCAAAATTCTAAAGAATTAACGCAAAACTATGAATGATTACAATTATTTTTGAATTTATTTTTAGATTGCTTCCCCACATTAAAATAATGATTATTTCCGATTTAAATTTAACGCAAATTGCACTAGTTAAAAATACACATCTGCTCGTAGATATAAAGGCACATATATCATTATGCACGAATTCAAACCACGAATAGAGTAAATAACTTATTATTCATTGAATAACTTTTTTATGGGCTTGTACCGACTGAAATTAGATAGGCACCTTAAAAGTTTTAGGGCGCGGTCCAACCTCAAAGTCAACAAAAAAAATTAACTCATGACACATAATGTTATGTTGAATTGTTGTACCATCGCGCCAAAATCTATAGTTGTCACAAAATAAAAGGCCCGTTTTGACAGTTCGTGCCCATGAAGTTCTTAATTAAGGCAAATTTTTTCATTGACAGGCACCGCCCACTCGGCTAAGTGCTGTGCATAACGATTTTTTCATGTTTTCCACAGACTATTAATAATCAGTTAAGGAAAGAAAATATCGAGTGAGATATTTTTTTTCAAGCCCGACGCGCACTTTTATTTTTATTTATTTAAATACTTGTGTTTAGATTCTGAAGACTGATTCAATTAATCTTGTTGTTTTTGTGATTGAGTGAATGTTATTGTAACAAAAATATTAAACATAAGTAAATTGACCTTTAATAACATTGTATTGTTTTAAAATACCTACAAAATCAAAGGTTAAGCTAATTTTTCTAATCAGAACTTTAATCCAATGCAGTTTACATACATATTCAAATCGATTAAATCCCCATGCAAACTGGATTCGATTCATCGTGAGTAATGAATACCGAATCGTATAGGTACATAACTAGTTACGCCACGAGGAGAATCGTCAAAACGGGCTTTTAATTTTGTGATGAGTATAAATGGCTAAGCATTATGAAATTATACAAACAGTTTTTCAATTCGATGGCTAACACTTAACACGCTCCCTCCACTCTTTTGACGTGTGAACTGAATGCATCTCAATCAGGGGTAGCCAATCTCGACAATATTAATCCAGTCTATCGTGTCAAGGCAAAAAATGATTAATGTAACAGACACCTAATAATAATAATTAAATATATATCGACGTGTCTATTATTTACTATTAAGCATAGCCTCTTAATAAAATACATAATTGTGCGTAGGTATATTGAACTTTATAGACCTGTTTCATGTGGAATTTCAAGAGGCATCCACTTGGTTGTTTGCACAAGGTTTTTATTAGTATTAGAGCCAACGATATTTCAACGATTGTCCATGGATATTTATCATAGGTATGGGTTCCACTCACCCAAGACCTTTCTAATAAAAAAAACCGCGTGATTTTTTTTTATTAGGAAGGTCTTGGTTAGACCTTAGAAGGCTGATTAGAACCGGAGATATAGGTAGGTAGTAAAAAAGTTAAAGTAAAAAAACGCGAAAATCGACGTCCACGCGAGCGGAGCCGCGTGCATCAGCTAGTCATGAAATACAAAACTATTCACTATTCATCAGTTCTTTGATTGGCTTTTTGATTGGTCAGTTAGTGCACGCGTGCGAACTAAATTGTCAAGATTTTTGTACCTATATCACACACGAGGTTTGTTTAGTAAACAGTAGAACTATTGTCAGATCAAATTGGCCACCCATGATCTATACGTTCCCTGTAAATCTTCATTATCCATATAAATAGTGATTAAATAACATGATCAGTGCAAAAATGATGTGTATTATTATGTTAGTGGCATAGAATGTGAGCAGTCTGTTATTTTTTCAGTGCCATTTTCATTTGATAATCTTAATGAGTATATTGTTTTTTATAGAACATGTCATTCAATGAAAGTTATTGTTTATGCCTAAAAATTATATTTAGTCTATTTAAGTTAATTCATTATAATTAATTAACGAGGTTTTATGTTCAAAGTCTATCAGTAAATTTTCCGATATTGTGGTGGTAAACTAAATGTCGTCATAATATGATTCATTCATAATATGATGACAAGCGTTCAAAAAATATGATTTAGATTAAACATCACAACATATATTATGATGCATCCTAAACTTTTACATTACAATGTAAATGATGTAATGTAAAACCTGTGTGAAAAGCTGATTGTATTCTTTACTTATACCAATTAATATACTGGTCTTGGTGTTAGGTAAATGTTGCCGTCATCACTTCTGTTGCACGGTTTAATCTTAATGTCTGTAATATGTTTACATATTTTCAATAACGGCTTCTGAAATAAAATACAGATTTTTCGAGCATTTTTTTTTCATTTCGAGTACACACAAACCTTACAGAATCTGGAAGAGCAATGCATGCATTTTTAATATGGGTTTCTTCAAGAAGGGATTATAAGGTTTTTACAGAGTCGGCAGCGCGTGTCCCCCCCTGGCATTATTGCACATGCCGCGCCGATACGCCACGGTGACCACTTCCTATGAGGTGAGCCATGTACTTGTCTGCCACCTAATAAGTGGCATAAAAAATGCATTAAGGGGTATCAAGTACCTATACATTATAGACGATATCAATAGCTTCATCCTCTAAACGATTGCCTTACTTTGGAGACCGGGGTTCGCTTTCCGGGAACGACTACCGTCTGACACAAAAACCCCGAAAGGGAAGCTTGCAGTAGAGTTTAGCCCGTGACTTAAGGGCTGGCGGCGCCCAGTGGCGGCATGGCATGGCAAACGATTTTATTATCAATTAAGTTATGAATCTTATTTCAAATACTTTAGAATTCATTTGACTTTATTTCGTCACCGAATACTTTTCATTTATTTTCCGTTTATTTCTTTGTTTGCCGTGGTATGCCGCGGCAGTTCCTGCCATGCCATGCCCTCAGTGCCAGTAGATACACCGACTAGCAGGTGTGGTGGCTTGGGCGCCGAAGGTCATAGCAAGCCCCACCCCATAATAGGCACCCCGTGTAGGTATCTTAGTCCCCCTTTAGAAGTAACTACAACTACTATACTCCTACCTACTCCAAGTTACCGACCACCTTAACTCTAAAACCTTTCTTAAAATAATGGAAAAAGGGAAATACTTCTTTTTCTCTGAAGGTGACAACACATTCGTACATAATACTCACACCTTTTTCCCTCCGGGGTAAGCAGAGACAACAGCCTGCCATCTGCTTCTGTCCTTACATACTTCCCGAGCTTCTTTACTGTCATTAAACTTTTCCCGCAAGCTCACTGGTTTCGAGTGCTTTTAACCTGGCTTTCAGTACCCACTAATGTGATCAGTATAATAATATGCGAAGTCGTCCCTGGCTTGCCTGCCCACTTACATAAGGTAATGCCTTACATACTTGATGTGTCATTCGCTTAGTAGCTACCTACTCATTCGAAGTGCCCAAACCACCTTGGCATAGGTAGGTATACTTTTCAAGTCTCGTCACAACATTCTCTTTCAGACCACACTGTTCTCGTATATCTGCATTTCACTTCTTCCCTTCTTCACGAACACATACTGCGCAATTAACGCATCTCCGCTACATTCAGTCTACTTTCATAATTATTCATATAAATCAGTAGGTAGGTATCTACCTGTGTATTTGCAATTTGCAATGCAAAAATCATTTTGTAATTTTAATGTGAAGCTGCTTCTTGCGCTAACTGCCAACTAAACTTTGCTAACACGATTCTCTGAGTAAGTATACCTACCTAGGTACCTACACGTAACAAACTGTTACGTGTACTTACACCGAACAGACACAGAATATTATGTTGTATAATCCGCGCGCGATCAAAATGTGATGCTACCTTTTGGAACTGAGACGTAAGTGGGCCGCCGGCTAGCCGTAGCGTCGGCAAACTCATGTCGAAACTCACAAAACGAAGCTGTATTTTTAGTGCGACTAGATTTCTAAATGAGTTTAATTTTGAATGCGAGATTTATAATAATTATAATATTGTATGATTGTCTGTTTGTCCGCAAATTTTTGTGCGCGCAAAAATCAGAAGCTACTGGAGGGATTTTGATCAAACTTGGTACGATTATAGTTCATAGTTTTGGGCAACACATATGCTACTTTTTATTCAAGCTGAAACCCGTGGCTTCGCCCGCGCTTCGTTTTTAGGTCGTTTTTGGTCATATCTCCGGTTCTACTTAACCAATTACAACCAAACATACGGTAAATTTTTAGTCTAAGCAAGACCTTTTTAAAAAAAAACCGCATCAATATCCGGTTGGTATTTTTTATCGCTATCGATGGACGTAAAAAGAACTGAACGGATTTTGATGCGTTTTTTTATTAGAAAGGTCTTGGTTAGACTCAAAATCTTACGCATATTTGATCACAATCGGCTGATTAGAACCGGCAATAAAACGCGAAAATCGACGTCCACTGGGGCGGAGCCGCGGACAACAGCTATCTTTAATATACCGCCTTTTCTTATCTGATCTACATAGAGCTACATGTAATCGTGCCAAAAATACCGAAACGACGACGACGAGAGTGATAGGAGATAGGACGAACATCAAATGTCTGACAGGTAAGAACAGTTCAACCGTTCTTGAGTTTTTGCAATACTAACAGAATTGCAATTAATTTTTATTTATATACCTAGATTAAAGATTAATAATGAGTGGAAAAAGGGGTAAAATCTTGAGTAGTCAATCTCGCGAAATAGTTCTCGCATTTGATAGATATTTCAATCAAGAACAAAGTCGGTGTTAACACGCTAACGCTACGTGAGAACTGTCATTTTCGATTTACTTTGACAAGGTTCCTTCACATTTTCATCGCGCGCGGATTATACCTATATACCTACCTATTATAGTTTTTATTTGTTTAAATGTCAATATTATGGGTATCATAGGCAACTAAAAACTAAATGAATGAATAAATGAATTATGAATGAATTAACGATTACCGACAATCAGAGTCAAGACTTTTTTCGTGTATAATAATTTGTATGTATTGCACCAAAACATAGATGGGCTGATATCTAAAAGTAACATAATAATAGAAGATTTGGATACACTGTCAAATGATGGAATTTATGTAAATGTCCTGTGCTTCACGGAGCACAATATGAAGGCTATTGACGTTGGTTACCTTAGCATACCAAATTATAGTTTAGCTACATTTTACTCCAGACGAAACCGAAATGGAGGCTCTTGTATACTTACACACAACCACATTAGATATTCAGCGATGGAGTCTGTGCAGACTCTTAATGTTCCTAATATGTTTGAATGCTGTGCTATAGAGTTAACAGATCACAAAATTATAGTAGTATGTGTGTATAGAAGCCCCGGGGCTGACATAAATATTTTTTTCCAGAATTTGAAAAATTTGATGCAGTCATTCTGTTATAAAAATGAACAGAAAATAATAATTTGTGGCGATGTTAATATTAATATGCTAAAGAAAACAAAGGAGTCCACTGAATTCCTACGACTTATGGCAGAATTTAACATGAAAATAGAAATAAAAGAAGTTACACGCCCTAGCAGTGGCACTTGTCTGGACAACTGCTGTCACAACATACGGGGCTGCAAAAGTAGAATACTGGAGTTGGGAGTATCTGATCATAAAGCACAATTGATGAGATTCCCAGTCCAACGAACATGTATTTTGAAATACTATTACACAAAAAAGAGAGATTACAGTAAGGAAAATATTGACAGATTTAAAAATTATTTGACTAGTTTAAGCTTTAGTGATGTCTATCAGATGACCGACCCAAATGAAGGCTTCTGTGCTTTCCTTGACATTTTCAAACTGTTTTACGACCAATGTTTCCCCATCACAAAACGTAAAATATCCACCGTATCTAAACCAAAGTGGATAACGCGCGGTATCAAAGTCTGTAGCAGGAAAAGACGAGTCCTGCTATGGAAATATAGATTATCACGTAGCAACGAAGCAAGGAGTGCTTTCAGGACATTTTCCGATAGATACCAACGTGTCATGAGATTGACGAGGAGGGCGCAAAACAGTTATTATATACAAACAAGCAATAACAAATCCAAGGCAACCTGGAAGGTAATCAACAGTATAAAAGCAAATCCCCTCAAAACAAGTGTTGGCCTCATTAAAATAAACGATTTGATTATTAGCAATCCTAAATTAATAGCGCAACACTTTAATGACTATTTTATTGACTCAGTTCAACCAAGTTCCGACTGTCAAATTGATTTCAATACAAATCAATTGCAGTCGTATAAATCTATGTTTATGTTGCCAACCACTCCGAAGGATATTATAATGATAATTAAAAATCTTAAAAATACTAATAGTACGGGTTACGATGACATATGCACCAAAGTGGTTAAAACAGTGGACCATGTTGTGGCACCTATATTAAGCCACCTAATAAATAGCTCAATAGAGACAGGTATTTTTCCTGAAATTCTGAAAGTAGCAATAGTTAAACCGATATTCAAAAGAGGAGATAAAACTGAGATAGGTAACTATAGACCCATAGCACTCATTCCAATCTTTTCCAAAATTTTTGAAAAGGTTATGTACAATAGCTTGTATACCTATTTCGAAAAAAATAATATCTTCTGCAATGAACAAATGGGCTTCAGGCAAAATAAAACCATAAATATGGCCGTATTTAATTTTTTACAAAGTATACACCAAAATTTAGACAACAGGAAACCTGTAGTTGCGATGTTCATGGACATGACTAGGGCATTCGACTATGTGGACCATAAACTATTACTGAATAAGTTATATGGCTACGGTGTAAGAGGCAACATACTTGATCTTATAAAATCTTTTTTAGAAAATCGGACACAAATAACACAAATAAATCAAGTAAATATAAAAACTAAAACTGAAACAACATACTCCTCCAGTTCAAAATTGGTATCCTATGGTGTGCCTCAAGGATCTGTCTTGGGACCATTGTTGTTCCTCTGTTATATTAATGACCTCCCTACTGCTACCACGCACCGGATGACCTTATTTGCCGATGACAGCACTATCATCTTTAGTTCTGGGAGCATACATGAAATAGAGGAAAATATCAACGCAGGTCTTGCTTCAATAATTGACTGGCTGAACATTAACAACCTTAAAATTAATATTTCCAAAACAAAAATTATGAATTTCAAACTTAAACAAAATACAGTTCCTGAACTTCAAATCAACTACAAAGAAGACCGTGTACATGAAACAAAAACAACAAAATTTCTAGGTTTAAATATAGATAATGACATGTCATGGAAGACTCATATTGAACATGTCTGTACAAAACTAACCCAGTTTTCGTACGCTTTATATATGCTGGGAAAAATAGCGAATATGAGTGCAGTCATAGCTGCCTATCATGGGTACGTCGCCTCTACTCTGAGATATGGCATTATCTTTTGGGGTAATGCCTACACTGAACATGTACTTATAGCACAGAAAAAATGTATGAGAGCTATATGTAAATTAAAACAAACGGATACCTGCAGACCACATTTCAGTAATTTGAAAATTCTGACGGTACCGTCGCTGTATATCTATGAGGTTGTAAATTTTGTCAAAGGCAATATTACCTTATTTAAAAAAGTGGAAAGTCAACGTCGCGCAGATAAACTGCATCTACTATCCACCAATACTAGTTTTGCCCACAAAAGTCTTTTTGCAATGGCTCCTAAATTATTTAACAAACTTCCGCGGGACATAAGAAACAGCCAAAATAGCCATGACTTCAAAGGAAAGCTCTTTAAACTGTTGAATGAGAAGGCTTATTATTCTGTTAATGAGTATCTAACTGACCAGTCTATAAAATAAGTTAATAATTATTTTACATCTACATACTTTTAATCTGTAAAGAATTGACATTGTTTATGCATTATTGACATTATTTATTTATTATTTTAATGCATGCATGACATTATTATTAATTAATTGACATCTTAGAATTTAATCCACAACTATCTAAATTATCTAATTATCGTATAAATTCGACATTAATAAACTAAAATGTCTGTCCTATTTTGAACAATTTTACATTTTAAATTGACATTAAATTAAATTCTCTGATTATGACATGAAAATTCCCTAGATTTGGATAATAGTTGGTTATTAAACAAGAACTGTCTGACTATATGGAAATGAGGAATTTGTGATTTAAAATGCATGTTATTTTGTATGCCTATCGGCGGAACATAGTATGTACATACCATAAACACCCTGTAAACATCTGTAGCAACCTGTGTTCACGAAATAAATTTTGAATTTTTGAATTTTGAATAATAAATGAATTAATAATGATAATAAATAATAATTATTAATTAATTATTAATAAGTATTATTTAATTATTAATAATTATTAATTAATTATTAATTAATTATTCATAATTATTATTCACATTAATTATAAATTAATTAATTATGAATGCGGACTGCAGGTCGCTGCAACCTAATAAGTACTGTGCAGAGCCATCCCAGAGATGAAAACAGTAGATACCTATTCCACTCCGGAACGGATTTGTGTCTTGTACAAAAGACACCGCTGCTCCGGCGTGAAAAACCGCTTAACCCTGTTCAGGACTCCGAGTTTACGCGAGACCGTTTCATATAGGAAGGTGACGTAACAACATCCTTGTAAGCCAAACCAACCTCACCTGCAAGTTGGTGCAGCTTGTAAACAACGGACGAGGCTCTGGCGCAGGCTTTCCTCTCAGGATTACTACGTAGACGTACTAATAAAACACACAGAGTAAAGAACAATACCTATAGACACAATGTTTCTAACAAACACAATGCTCTGTCTATTTAGTCTCAGATACATTATAATACACTCGAGAGCAATGAATCCGGGTCACTTAAAGAATGTTAAAAATCTCGGAAACTAAAAATGATAGGTTAATGCAATAAATTGTATTTAATAGACAATGTAATACTCCTTAAATGAAAGTAAAAAAATATGAGTCACCATACATTTTATTAACACAAAATTACATAAAGAAAAAAACTGCTGATCTCTCCTTAAAACAAAAATAGGAAACAGGGCATATCTTAGTCTCGAAATACGATGCCCACGCTCCAGTTTAGGGCCGTTTGCAGGTCTAAGGGGTTTTAAGTTAGATTCAGCAAGCCGACGTCTTACTGTCCATGCACTTGGGTTACTTCCTCCGAGGCGTCGAAACTGATTGGTGAGTTCAGTTCCTGTGAGAAAGCGATTTCGAAGCATGGTGTTCACCAAGTATCGGTCTTCTCGTGCTGTGGTACACCTGGTTCTGCCCGTTCCTGGTCTGCGTAGGTTAGAACCAGTTTCTTCGTTTAAGTGACCCGGATTCATTGCTCCCGAGTGTATTATGCATCCCAAAGCTCAGGGTCAGCAAGTTACCATTGTAAGTTGATTTGGGTACCTACGCTTCAAAAACTCATAATGTTTCGAAACTGTTTAAACACAAAATCTACAAAGATGGTTATGTAGGTAGATAGTAGGTACCTACTCGTGCATCGTGATCAATTTTACACATTTTTGAGATTTTCTAAGATTTTTTTGAAATATTAAATAAGTAGGTACTTATAAAACCGATTCTTTCAAATTAAAATATGAGTGAAATAACATGGTAGGTACAGCTAGTACTTATAAAATATCTGCACATAACTATGCGCTCCCGTACTCATCCGATCATTGTTGCTAAAACTTCGCTTGCACTTACGCGAAAGTTAACGACGCAAGTGCATTCAATATGGCGGGCGCTGCAATTGAGTTAATTATTATGATTTTACTATTTTACAAAGTTTTTCGTGCCAAATTACACGAAAAAAAGGACATGATGGTAAAAAACAATAAGGGTAAGAACTGTAGGTACCCAATTTCTGAATACCTCGTCAAAAGTAATGCAACAGTCATATCCTATCTACCTTTAATAAAATATAGGTACTGGCGCTCTTTTAAACGTTTTTGATAGTTCTTGAATTCACTGCAGTTTTAAATCACAAATTGTATTTAACCAAATTTGTATCCTAAAGTGCCTGCTTTAAACACTAAATTACAATCACAGCTCTTGCGTTGATCGATATGTGAACCGACGGCGACGCGACGATAGCGCGGCAGGTGCATGCGAGTTAGTGCATCGCCGAATACCTAGGTACCAGGCTTACAGAAATATGAAGGAGTTTGACACAGTGCATTTTGTATTTTCTGCTCCAGTGTGCGTGTCAGAACTATAAATGAATTCGTAGCATAGAGGACCAACTTTGATGACGAATATTTCATTGAATTCACAGAAATTGCACATTGCATCCTCATATGCATGCTTGAAATGCGTTAAATTGGTCCCAAAAGTGCAATTAGCGCATCTGAAATACCAGGACATCATAACAGAACAAGAGAGATAAACTGCAATTTTCAGTTCGTATTACTACTACATAAACACGTGGAAATACACTTTCCCACTCCCTCTTAGTGCCGTTAGTTTTATTACCTTCCTGCTTGCACTAGACTGTTCTGCTATTGGATGGAATTATTCAGTTTCTCGTTGAATTTCTTGTGGAATGGGTGGGACTGGGGGGCATCATTTTATATTCAATCTGTTTTAGTCGCGTAATACACGCAGTGCACCTTATGATATCGGTGAACCTGGATGTCTCCTAGAAAATGTAAAAAGTGCAAGCAAAACCAAAGCGGTGATCATGTTGATTTACTGTGTCTGAAATTATTGTTACAAGTGTTATATTATATAACCATTAAAAAAAATTAATATAATTGGGTGGTATCTACCGAAAGGCTCATCAACACAGGGTGCAAATTTGTGACATACTAAATTCCGTTTTCAGTGCAGATCGATTAGTTACAATGGTCCGTTAGTTTGCAACGTTATTCTTGACAAGCTGAAACTACAATATTTGGGGTATTTTCTCGTTACACTAGTTTAATTGATTAAGGAATTGTAAAAGACAGTGATTTGTTTGCCTACTACACGTAACTGATCTTTTAAGCACAGCGCAGCGTCACAAGGTACAAGGTCTTGAATTTTCAGTATAATTTTTACTTAGGTTACCGAATAGTATTTTTATTTCATTTGCCATTCAAAAGTTTTTTTTTCTACGGTATGATCTCACGCTTTGTGTGTTTGCCAGACATTTCATGAGACTATTACCGCCGGAATAATAAAACCATGCTATTCTAACATGATTTTCGTTGGAAAAGTACTTTCTATTTAACTATTTTGATGTTAAGTTACTTATATTGCCTTCCCTTTAGCCTTAGTTAACAAAATGCAGGGACAGTTCAGGTGTCTCAAATGTGCATAGGTAGGTACCTACGCACTAAGGGGTGCATAAGCCTACGCACCATTAGGGAGGTTGTTGAGTTTGATCATGTTGATACTACGAAGAAGACATGAAAAAACAACGGATAATGATTCTATAGTTAAAAATCTGCAAATCACTGGTCTGCTAAGTACCTATAGCTAGTCTATAAAAAATTCAAAAGATTAAAGTATCTACAATGATATCATTTGTTGGAGTTGAAATAATTACGAGGGTTATCAAAGAGAACAAAAGTTCAAAGGCAAATAGGTACTTATGACCATCGAAGTCGAAGTTTGACAAAACGCCAGTCCAGCCAAACGAAGTCATTTCAGTGAATCAATCATTTTATTTTTATTTTATAGCAATTAAGGTAGACTTATACTAAGTAGGTAGTCACCTATATAAATGGTGTACTTTATAAAGGTGTATGTATAGGCATATATATATCGCGCCCAATTTTAGGAATAGGTACCTACCTATATTATAGCCTAATCATTGGCGCCTTTGTCCGCTATCGTTTTACGCATGAACTGATTGACCGAGTGAACTTCTCGTAATCTATATTTTATCTGGAAGATGGTCTATAGCTATGCCCGCTTCCGATAGATGAAACGATCCATATTTGGCTGATACCTATCAGTAAATACTTATACATAAATATAAATATATTTTATTACAATCAAGCTTTCAAACTCATACTTAGCAACCCTTGCACAAAATTACTGTTTTGTGCATCGTACCTATACCTATACGGTTAATCTATCTCGGAAAGAAGTGCCGCTCCGTAAATTTTAATTCATCTAGTTCACCTAGGTGCGTTCAATACACTTTTAGTGAACTTTGAACACCTGGGAGACTTAAATTTAGGTAGGTATAGATATTCTATTTCACGAAGGCGGTTTAGCTGTCATTGTAATAAAACATATAATTTATAAGTATACACATTGCTTATAAAAATGAATTACTTGCAATGCAATTATTGTTCTACTAACTGCTACATGAATTTCTTTTGACGTGACATGAACTTTCGCACATATAAAATAGGTACGTGTAAGTATTTACAAGACACCGGTACTAACTATTTAATTGTTCACCCGCCTTCGTGATATAATAGGAATAGAATATCTATACCTATTTACAAGAGTGAAATAGGGGTCGAAAGTTTAGAAGGAAAGTTCTTCAAGTTCGAAGACAGATACATATATAGGTACCTACATGCTGATTAGAAACAAATGCACAATTCTATCAGTGTTTTCTGAATTTTACTACTAAAGGGGTAAAATAGGGGTAATTAAAAAATAGTCTAGTGCGACTAGTGTTAAGTGATGTTGATGATGACACAGCAAACACGTTAAATGACGACCTTTGTGGATCAGTGCATTCGCTTGTTTCATCAAGGCGCGTTGGTACATTTACCGTTCAATACAAATATTTATATCTATGCATGATTCTCTATATCTACAGGTCATTTATGTTTATACAGGTTAACATAAGATAGTAAGCTAAAATGAGGTATCAGGAATGAATAAGCAGGTATGGTGGGTATCTTATTTTGAGCTGGGCTCGAGGCCTGTAGGTATTTCAGCGTACAGCGCATTTGACCAGAAAAGTGTTCTCGTGTACCTATCTATCTAAATGTTTGGTAGGTATAGATAAATCCATCAATATGTAAAAATTTTGGATCTGTGTGTATGTAACAGCCTACAACCCACATTTCTGGTTATCTTAATCTGGTGCGGTCCAAGACCTCCACGCAGTGCACCCAGCAAGGCGAGTAGCGCCTCCGACTCGTCACGGGAGACGCTTCTGCCTACGGCAAATCTGTTCGGGGTGGTAGTGGCCCTCTAGAAGGCTGCACCGAGGCTCTCCACGTGTCCTTCTGACTAGCAGAGGGCACAGTGGGGAGTGGGCGGGAGGAGGGCTGATTCTCCGCGGGCGGATGGTTGGGTGATAAGAAGGCCGCCTGTTATTACCGTGCGGAAATCCTCATGGATACCTACCCCGCGGCCACCGGGCAGGTAAGTCGGACTCTTACCAGTCGGTTCGATTCCGACATAACCAACTCCAATGGTAAACGGGGGTGGTAGCCATGGGGAGTTCCGCACGATAAAAGAAGGGATAAACATACCTGATGTGTAAAGAAGATATTTAATATTTTACTTTCATTTATAATGAAAGAAACATTTTATTTAGCAACTTATTCACCGCCCGGAGTAACGGATGATGAACTCAGTACTTCTTGCAGGAGTGGCTCATTCTTTCGAAGTATACTGTAGACCTTCACGTTTTGGCCCGTCATGTTCTGAAAGAAACAGTTTGTTATAAAAGTGCTCTTGTAATCTATTTTACGGTTCCTTAGTCAATACGGAACTCTTATAGTTTCGTATGTTCAATCCGTCCGTCCGTGCGTATTTTTGTTCAGGACCCTTAGTTCTGACAGCTACTAATCGCTACAAACGCTGACAAAGTAAAGTAATTAGTAGAATAAAATCTTCAAATATATCTTTTTAAATAGATTTTCGAATGACAACCAAGACCGATGGCTTAACGCATTCGCCGTGGCACGGGGGCGTCTCAATGGGAAATGGTCACCCATGCAAGACTGACCTGACCACTATGGAACCAAATTTAAAAACAATAATATTCACTTCAAACAATGAGCAAGTCGGTATATTAAGGCATAAATAGGTACGCGATTATAGTAGGAAAAGCCATGATTTACAAAATTGGAGTGTGGATTGAGGGCAAATGCCAAATGCAATTGGATTCCTGCCAGTATCACTGATACAAGAGGGTCGTTGAACCATTCAACATCTTAACGTAAATATAGATGGGGGTAAAAATCTTGATAATGTGCTCAAGGTAGGTGCGCAATTATGAATTAGGTAATGAATAGGTCTCTTTGATGGTAAGTGGGGGGCGCGACAAACCGGGGAAACCCACCAATTATCCCACCGTGTATCGTGTATCTATCTATACGTATTGCACGAGTAGTTTTGTATAGGAAAGGAATAGTAAGAATCTTGATAAAATTACATACACAATCGTCCAAAGGAGCTGTATACGTCCGGAGCACTGGTGCGTCGAGTTTCTTCGCGAAAATGGTGCGACGGTGATGCCCGAACACTGCGTCGTGCAATAATGCATGCGTGATGCGGTGACGGTCTGCAGAACGTGCAACACAGCGTACTGTCTTCAGGGCATCCAGGGCAATGTTCAGTCGGATACGCCCGAGGAACAAGTACAGCGAGTTTTCTTCATCACGATCCTGACATCAACATAGCCATATAATGGATAAATGATACAACATTTGTTTGGAATTCTTGTCTTTTTATCTGTTTGTTCACGATGGACGCAAAAACTACTAAACGGATTTAGAAGATTTTTTCTATTAAAAATGTCTTGGTCAGACTTAAAATCTGTTGTATCTTGATTGCAATGGTTTAAGTAGAACCGGAGATAATTATGACCAAGTTTCAATAACCGACATTCACGCGGGTGGAGCTGCGGGCATCGGGTAGTTACGAATAAAATAATATACCTAACAACAACACTAAGATGCAACGCTAAGATGATGATGGTGAACATAATAATATATATATATACTAGCTATTGGCCGCTGCTCCACTCGCATGTAATTCTAAGCCCGTTCCCGTAACCCACACGAACTAATCCAAGAGATAGATAGATCTATTTTTCTTGGATTGGTTCCATCCATGCTTGTGTCCACAAAATTTCAGACAGAACCGTTCAAAACGGAGAACGGACCCGGGGCTTTAAAGTAGAAACTGCAAGCAAATTACACTATGAGCTTTATCCATTTGATCAGTGTAGGCACATCTCTTTTTGGGGTTCACACAAAAATAGAAAAAAAGCAATAAATTTTGGGGGTCCGCATAAGTAGGTACTAATAAACTGAAACTTTTTTTTTATTTTTTCATCAAACCCATACGTGTGGGGTATCTATAGATAGGTCTTCGAAAATGCTATTGAAGTTTCTAACATCATTTTTTCCTAAACAGAACAGTTTGCGCGAGTGACTTCCAAAGTGGAAAAATGTGTCCCCATCTAACTTCTTAAATAAGAGAAAATGATAAATCTAAAAAAATATATAAATATAATGTACATTGCCATACAAACTACCGAAAATTGGTTTGAACCAGATTACCACCAACCTACCAGACCAAACCAGACCTAAGTAATTTTTTTTAATACGTCATAAACCACATAAACAACATAAATTGGTATTATATAATTAGCTTGTTTAGTTATCACAAGCCTATATATTATGGGCTCGTATGTAGTTACTTGCTGCTACAGAACCCTTCATGGGCGAGTCCAACTCGCACTTGGCCGGTTTTTTTAATGACCGTTGCCTGAATTTAAATAGACTAGGTATACGTAGTCAATATTAATTGTATGTTAGTAATGTTTACCTTTTTCTGGAAGCTTTCAGCAACATATTCTTGCTGACGTTTTATTTGCTTGGCCCAACCCCTAAAACAAAAAAAAGCAATCTATGCTCCGATACCACCAGCGAGATAACTGCGATCAAATCGTAAAAGGCAGTGGACGGCATTCCTGCGCTGTCAACCGTTAAGTACTCACTGGCCAATGCCCAAGAATTCATCAAGTATTACTTCATCTTCAAACTCTAATTGAGGACTTTCGAGTTTAGTTTCCGCCCACACCTCGTTTAGTTTCAGCGTCAGGTAATGAGAACAAAGTACCAATATTACCTATAAAAGATAAGGTATACGAGTTGGTATTGAATTATATTGTATTTTAACTTTGGCATAATACCTACTATGTATCAATTTGCATTTTTTGCGCATATTTCACAAGAAGGGTTGAATTACTTAGAGTCGCCAAAACTTAAGAAAAAAATTGAATAGCACATTTTCGATGTTATAATCGGTAATGATTACAATCGGTGGAGTAAACTCCTTAAATAACAAACAAATAAATTAAGAAAATATAATAATAGTGCTTTTTATAGGTAGGTACTTATGCTTTTTTATCATACCTACATTATTTTAACGACTACGAGTATAAGTAGCTAAATCTCCCTGTGAATGATGCGCAAATGCAAATCGACACATTGCACAACATTATAACCTGATTAAGAACCTGATGTAGACCTGTATGAGGATTGTAAATATAGATTTAGATTAAATAAATCTATATAATATAATAATTGCTTGGCCCGATGACTGACTGACATACTGACTGATTCATCAACGCGGAGCCTAAACCACTGGACCTACAAACTTGAAATTTTGACAGTAGATGCTTTTTATGTTGTAGGCATCCACTAAGAAAGGAATTTTGAAAATTGTACTTCTAAGGTAGCAAAACTACTTCTGGTTAGAAATAAATAAAAACATGTACCTATCAGCGTTTTTGAAGATGGTGAAAAAGGGGTTGAAATTTTATATGGGAAGTTCGTCAATTTTTAAGATTGAAGCATGAAATTTCATACACTTAGGTACTTATGATTAAAAATGAATGAACACGTGTATCAGCGTTTTTTAAAATTTCACTAGTAAAGGGGTAAAATAGGTGATGACAGGTTGTATGGAAAGTCAGTCATTTTCAAAGCTAGACCCATGAAATTTCATACACCTACTTCTAGTTAGAAATAAATGAACATGTGTATCAGCGTTTTTCGAAATTTCAAGCGCCCCTCCACACCCCGGTTGAATTATGGGTTGAATGTTTATATCGGAAGTTCGTTAGTTTTTGAGATAGAAGCATGAAAGTTCATATAGTTGTTTCTGGTTAATTAATAAACGTACACGTGAATTACGGGATTTCATAATTTCACTCCTAAGGGGGGAAATAAGGGTAGAGCGATTTATGGAAGTCCGTTATATGGAAAGTGCTTAAGTTTTGAAGTAAGCAACATGAAATTCAATGTTCAAGGCCCGGTGGGTGTTGATGCAATTGGATTATAGAATTTTTTAAGAATTTATGCCCGGGCGAAGCTAGGTCACGGGCTAACAGCTCACAAAGTCAGCAGGTGTATCGGCTTGCAGGAGAGGTTGACTTGGGCCTGAAAGATCTTGGTGGGGTTCCATAGACCTACATATATACCTAAATAGTTATAGGGAAATAGCTACGATCAGCGATGAGCGGTAGGTATCTTCGCGGCCAAGTACCACAATAGATCTACGTTGCATTATTTTTGTAACAAATTGCTACACTGCAATTTTTATTACTAGAAATTTATAGTTCGAAATGCGATGTAGTTTGGCGTCATAAGAATCGTTTTATCACAGCTATGTTGGCATTCTGTCAGAAATAATTAGGTATTATCTGCAGGCAAGAGTCAGTTGACAATCATTTTGTAGATCTATAACTAGCTGTTGTCCGCGACTCTGCCCGCTTGGAACACCTTTGTCGCGAAAGATAGCTGTTTTCAGAAATAAACCTGCAGACGGCCAAAATATTAAAAAAAACGTTTGAATATTTTGTAGCTCTCCGCTCGTTTATGGCACAGCGCAGCGATGCTCGCGCCGGGACACCGTGGTACCCAAACCTGAGGACTGGAGGTTACCTCACAGTCAGAGATTAGCCCTGGGGTAGCCGGGGTGCGTGGGAATACCCGAGACGGCGTGCAGTTTAAGTCGGCCCGAGTCGAGCATTATATAACCAACCCCGATGGCCAAGGGCGTGATACCCGTGGAGATTTTTGCACGGAAAAAGAGGTATCAGACGGCAGACACTCCTGTAAAATTTAATCGATGAAGCTCCGATATGTAAGTTTCGAATGCAACCGTGAAAACCGCTGCTAAAAAGTACTTTCTATAGTTTAATTTCAAACTAAAAACGTCTAATAAACAGCTACAATCGGTTTAAAGAATATAATCAGAAGCAAAGCTTGTGATATCTTTCATAGTCAGATTGAAACTGATGACAGAGTGCCTGCTGCGAGAGTTCGGGACGGAGAGTTTGCTCTGGCACCTACGACATACATTTTAAAAATTTTAGAATTCTTATTAAATTTGAGTACTTTAGTACCTTCCTATTTCTTACATTACCTATGTAGCAAACAAGCAGAATGAACCACCTTTTTGCCTTTGACCCAACTCAGGCACGTTTCTGATAGGTAATGCAATTAAATTTTACCGCCTGTATTTTAATTTAAGTTGACCTTTCGTAGTCTTCATTTTGTGTCGCAAGAAAAACAACTTAACATAATCGTGTGCCAATTTATTCTAGACTTTATGATAATGAGACTTGACGATCCATTTGGTAAATATCTGTAGGTAGTACCAGGGGAACAGTCAGAGTAAGGAATATAAAAACTTGACATTTAATTGTTGTCAAGAGATTTGGCTATAAAAATGATAATCTATCCCGTACTTTGACACTTATATAATCAAAGATCCCGTATTATTTATAGAAGCTTAATGATAACGTAGGTCATTCTAGGTCTTTTCTACTATTTTTAATACACTAAGTACTAGGAGAGCAGATAAACTGAAGAGATTGATACTGCAGTGTTTTATATAGGTAGGTACCTACACTTCACGTATTGCACACATGTATGACATAGGAGGACTGATGTGGTTATTGAATATCGTATTAAGTTGAATGTGATCGATGAATTTGTACAAAAATATTTTTCGGGTAATATACCGTGAACTCTTTAGCCGAGATTCTATTGCTATCTTTTTTTTTATTTCGGTAGCAGAACAGGGATTTGGTTAAAACACAATGTTCGATATGTAGATTAAGTTAAAGATGGGCTGGGCATGCAACGCCGATGAATGTGTGTTTGGTTCACTCGGATTGAAGATGAGGCGACTTGACGCATCTATAATCATGTTTTATTATTTTATCATAGGTATCGTTCTAGTGTTCACGATTTATTATTGTCATTTAGTTTTATACACCTACTAAAATCTATATAGGTAATTGAGTACCTACCTAGGTATCTAACTCTCGACCAATCCTTGTGGTTCAAGCTAACCTCACTTGCAAGTCTGTGCACTAGCTAAAAAAGTCGACGCTCAGGCGCAGGTTTTTTTCTTAGGATTTAGGGAGATCAAACGGCAATCGATCTCGAAAAAGCGCAAGTGCAAACTTAGACGCAGCTGGGCAATAGCTATGAGGATGGTGATCTTCCTTGACTTATTCAAACAGAAAAAAATATTTATTACCTTTTTGTTAAAACCCGACGGAAACCCGAACGGGGTGTTATAATTTTGACGTGTATGTGTGTGTGTGTTACAAACACACACACGCACACACACACACACACACAGTCTGTCTGCGGCACCGTAGCTCCCAAACGGATGAATCGATTTTGATTCTGTTTCTTTTGTTTAAAAGATGGGTTAGGGTAGAGTGTTCTTAGCTATGTTTTATAAAAATCGGTTAAGCCATTTCAAAGATATGAGGGGTGAAAGTGGTGATGAAAAATTTAATGTGTTCAAATAGGTACAGGGTGAATTTTTCAAAAGGGCTTGGATGGCCAAATCCGAAACTATAAGGAATAGCGAAAAATGCTCAAAGGAGTTACGAGCCCGATTTTAATGAAACTTAAAACCTCATCATTAGATTTTTGAAAAACCAATTATCCTAGCTAGGAATCGAACCTGTTGATTTTGAAAAAAAAACACACCCTATATTATTACACCATACGATAATGTTGCTATTAAGGATCTTTTTCTGGGAAGTAATGACATACCGCAAACTAAAGGAAAGAGCTCATCTTTAACAAAATACATTTTATTTTTCTTACATTAACTGATTATTTGTTCAAAATGTAGACCATTGTTTTCAATACATAGCTGGATTTGAAACCTCAAGGATCGTACTGCATTTAATATTAGAATGTTATTGATTCCGTTTAGAATATTCTCCAAAGAACGTTTCAAGTCATCAACTGTATCTCTGTATCATAAATATGGGTCTTGGTAAATTTCGTTTTTGACATACCCCCAGAGAAAGTAATCTAAGGGGGTAAAATCCAGGGATCTCACTGGCCAAGGCACAGGACCATGCCTTGCAATAAAATTGTCGTCAAACTGCTGAATCAAAATCTGTTTTACGGCTATTATGGGCTGGAGCTCCATCTTGTTTAAAATAAAACATCAATCATTATAATCATTCTGAGTATAATTTAAAACACGGAATAGTTACGATCTTTTCTGGGATTTCGAACGACACAAATTGGTACGTGAAACATGAATTTTATTAAATTCTAAATTTTCCTTAAATTTGTCGTATATCATTACTTCGCAGAATTTGTTCCTTAACAGCGACACTATCGTATGGTGTAATTAAAAAGGGTGTGTTTTTTTTTTCAAAATCAACGGGTTCGATTCTCAGCTAGGTGTATTGGTTTTTCAAAAATCTAATGATGAGGTTTTAAGTTTCATCAAAATCGGGCTCGTGACTCCTTTAACCATTTTTCGCTATTCCTTATAGTTTCGGATTTGGCCATCCAATCCCTTTTGAAAAATTCACCCTGTATACCCGTGTTTGGTATCAAATGAAAGGTCATAACTTATACATCACGATACCGCAAGTGTTGATTATGAAAATCGGTTTAGCCATTCGAAAGATATGAGGAGTTGGAATGTATTTCTATAACCTAACCACACTCCGCGCAATGCGCATTAGCTCTGAATAATTATTAATAGGGCTTAACTTTAGATTATCCCCACACGGGTTCGGAGTTCACATTTTTTTTACACAACACTAACTTTATTAGCACCCTGACTCAGATAGATTCGGTTAGGTTAGGTTAGGTTAGTATTTTTATTTTAAACCACCAAGAAATCTTGCTTTTTACGAAATTTTCAACACCCCGACTCGGATAGATTCGGTTAGGTTAGGTTAGGTTAGGTTAGTATTTTTATTTTAAACCACCAAGAAATCTTGTTTTTTACGAAATTTTCAACATCCCGACTCGGATAGATTCGGTTAGGTTAGGTTAGGTTGGTATTTTTTTTTAAAACATCAAGAAATCTTGTTTTTACGAAAGTTAGGTTAGAATATTAAAAAAATCGTATCTCAAAAAGGGGGGGGTTTCTCAACTTATCCTTCAAAAGGGGGGTTGTACACCCCCCCCTCTTCCCTCCCGACTCTCTCACAGCCCTCTCAAATCGTGTGGGGATAAACCGAAGCCCTACCATTAATAGACTATACGTATGTTGATATTAAATAATGAATTAGCTATTATACTTAAGTTCCCCTATAAAAAGCATGAAATAAAAAATTTAATTAAAAATTTAAAAAACCCGCGACTCACAAAAAAGAACCTGCAAAAAGTAAAAAATAACTAAGTATTACATTATTGACCTATCTACCCTAAGAACCTTTATTATTATTATAGGTATTAATTATTTACGTGTTCATATTTTTAACTAACAGTTTGTCTCGTCGGGGACCACTCACCTTAGGTTATGATTAGGTGAGTGGTCCCCGACGAGTACGGTATATGTAGGAATACCTACCTTTTTGTTACACTCAAATGCATTGATTTTTTACTTACCTCGTCCTCCATACTAAGCTGAATGTTTTTATACAAATTATAGGCTTCGTCGGCTAGGTCTGCTTTGAAAGTCAAGTCTTCAGATAACATGTGTAGTAATGCGAACGCCTGAAACATTATTTATACAAATGAGGGCACATAGGAAACCTAAACAATTTAATTGACAATACGTTACAAATGTTGCCATGACCAAAAATGGTCATTCAACAGCCACAGGGAAATATTTTTTCATCATTTTATTAGATAGATACGCAAACAGTATTTAGAATAAACAATTCCATCAAGAACCAAGCGGTTCGGTGCCTCTTTTCTTTGCCGCACCATAAAGTCTTGGAATTCTTTACTAGCACATTTGTTTCCTTCCTCCTATAAGTAGTCCCGGGGCCTTTAGGCGGGGCGTGAAAAAGCATTCGATGAGGCCGTTAAGCTGAAGGCCACCACTGTAGCACTATCGGTGTATGTAGTGGTGACCCCCGATCCTGAGACTTTGCCTTTAGCTAACCATCAGGCGAGGTGAAGTCATGTTGACGTGTCCAAGATAAAAAAGATGGATATTTGTACCCAGAAGACTTGTTGGATATAATAGTAAGTAAATTAATTACCTACTTGTGATTTTACCTTAGACATTCGAGAACCGGCCATACCTCCAGCAGGGATACAAACTCGAGTAGGATGATTTTTCTCAAAGAAGTCCTGGCTGTTTAATGCCTCTGACTCGAACACTGCCATGATAGGATTTTGAAGGTCTGGTGATTTAATTTGTCAATGAGTCGTAGCGCAAGATACCTATGTCAGAGTACGGAAAATGCGCATAGTCAAAGAAATTAATATGATGGTAAGTGACGATGTGGTCTACGATGAATCACGCTTGCCTAGAAGGATCCTATTCACTCGTGACTTGAATATTCCCAGGTTATAGCTTTCCGGAAACACAGACTCGGGCAGAGAATTCCACTCCTTAGCTGTACGCATGATGAAGCAATATGAGTGGATTATCGACCCACTGATATCGATCTGGTCGTTTGTTGATGGAAAGTACTTGGGGGTAATCAGGTTGTGCAATTCCAGAGCACACTCTCCGAAATGTATAACACCGATAGGCCTGCAACTTTGCGTCGATGGGCAAGGCTCTGAAGCCTTTTCTCGACAAGTGCATCGTTGTTGATGAGCTTCTTGGCACACACAAATTTAGAAGGTTTTAATGGATCAATTGATTTTGAAGTAGAAGACGAAGAATAAAAAATAAAGTACTGTTTAACGAAGAAAAGATAAAAGTTTTAACTGGTTTTTAAAAAACTAATTAGAAGTAGAAATGATTCATTGTTTTGTTTTAATTTGAGTTAATTTTATTAAAATATTTGGATTTAATCCTAAAGTCGTTATTATCCGTCGGGCTCTTGTCACCGCCGGCGTTCCAGCTGCGCTTGAACCTGCTGGTTTGGTGCGCGACGATGGCAAGAGGCCTGACGGTATGTCTTTGGTGCCTTGGAAGATGGGTAGACCTTTGGTGTGGGATGCAACTTGCGTCGACACCCTCGCGCCTTCTCATCTTCCAAGTACGGCGGGCTGCGCCTGCGCTGCTGCGGCATCAGCGGAGACCCTCAAACGGCGCAAATATAGCAATTTAATTGACAATTATATCTTTGAGCCGTTTGGGGTCGAAACATTAGGTTCGTGGGGTCCGAGCGCACGGTCGCTTTATAAAGAAATCGCAAAGCGACTGGTCGACGCTTCACGTGATCAAAGGGCTGGCTTCTTTCTTGCTCAGAGAATTGGCATTGCCATCCAACGTGGCAATGCCGCCAGCCTTTTGGGTACGTTACCAGTCGACATCGATGGGGAGGAATTCTTCGACACCTAAACTTTTTTTTTTTTTTTTTTTTTTTTTTTTTTTTAAATTGTACATATTACTTAATATTTTCTAAGATAGTTTAATAATAATTCTGTATAAATGTATGATGAATAAAAAGTCTAATTTATTTCATCCGAAACTATATAATCGCAATAAAGTATTGAGCGTCAATTATGTCGTATAGTACGTTATTGATAAATTAAATTGGCCTAAATATGGTTAATATGCATTAACAAATTAAGCGAAAAACTGGCCTTATTTATTTTTAACTACTGTAAACTCATACAGATTTCATATCTTCAGAATAAAAATCATACGCAAAACATAGTACATGTATGCACAGCGACAATTTTAACTTGGAAATCTTTGAAGCTCATTTTCTCAGTTTTGTCTAAGTGGCGCTTAATCGTTTCTTACATAACGCCGTCCAATCATTCATTGGTTTCGCACACAGATACTGTACATGGTCCGTACGACACTGGACTGGAAGCAAGTGGAACAAAAGCTAGTGACATTATTATAATTTTATCATTCTCTTTATCTTTGCAGATTTAAAATTCAATAACAAAACATTTTAAATTACATCATTGGGTACAAGGGAAATCGTAGCTTGTTGCGACTGAATAGTGTAGAACTTTCAATGAACTAAAAGCTAAATGCTGCACTACTACCGGATTATGTTGCCCTGGTACTTTTGTAGCGAATTTTATCGTATCGACTCCACGTACCTAAAGTATGTGCAAAAAGTATTTTCATAAATTTTTATAATGTAGCGGTATGTATTAATTACTATGTCTCTCTTCCTAGTTCGTTGGAGCCATAGTGCTAAATGCGCTATAAAATTATTTCACCGTCGCGTCGTAACACTTCATAACATACGTCGTAACAAAACATAATTAATATACTTAGGTACATTAAGTAGATACTAATACTACTAGATACCTACCTACCTACAAACATGCTGATATATTACAGTTGATGGTTACTGAAACCAAATGGTAAAATCTTGATGCTGCATTTTTACGGGATTGTTTTCTCACCAGGGCTAGGTCCGGCAAACCGTGTCCGGTTATCAGACTTGTACGATATTCTGTGGAGCTATTACCAGGCGCCGCAAGTACCGATGCACTGCAGTACCTACACGTATCATGAAACCCGACCATGTACAGAAAATACCTAAAATGTGTTGGTATAACCTTCCAGAATGCCTTTATCGTCCAATTTTATGCCTGCTAACTGACATTCACTACGGAACACGGAGGCTATCAATGAGGCGATGGTCGCTCCACGCTTTACCACAACAGGATCCTGAAAAACAAACAAAAAATGTATGTTGTCAACATTTTTGAAACCTTAGATTTACACCAAACGACTACGAGTGGCTTTTACTAATTTGATACGATTAGGTATATATATCTACTTATTTGATATCCGCCCTAAAAGGACTATCTGAGAACTACTGATGATGTTCTTAATCCAAATGGGTGATTTCTGGTACGGTAAACTATTATACCTATACCTACGAGTATAGCTATAGCTATACCTATACCTATATGTATACCTAATTACAATGGTTGGAAATACCCTATTCGAGGCTCCATGAGAGGCGCGCCAGGTTAAGAGATGGGACACAGCATCACCGGCTCGAGCGATATCACAGACCAATGCAAGCGCAATGCATTGCACTGGGGGTCGCGTCATCTGAAATAAGTAAGTAGAACATAATTTTGGATTTTTTGGATTTTCGGATTTGGATTGGATTTTTCCAAATGGAAGGAAACTGCTAAAATTGTGTCATGTTGACCACACGATATAATTTTATGACCGATTTGTGTTCAATTTGACTAGATTGACAATTCAATTGTCGAAATATTGATCTTCAATGTACAACACTATGTACAGTCACACTCCCACGAACACCAACGGTCTCACCAACGTGCAACGGTGACTTCATTATTTTGAAGACTCGAAGTAGGTAGGTAGTCACGATTCCCCTCCGCCGCCTCCGCATGAATGCTAGCGAAAGTGCACCTATGGTCTGTTGATAATAACCCTATGTCATACAATATAGGAAATATTCGGATAGGAGATGTATTTTACTGTACGAAGTACGAAATGAAATACAGCTTTTAATGCCAAAACATAAAATAAACAATTATGTAAGTACTTACGTATTATAAAGGGTTCATTCAGTTCTAAGCGAACTACAATGAATTTTAAAACTTCTTTGAATAAAATCATCATGAATGTGTTATTCGGATATTTATGAGTTTCTTTGTATTGTGTAATAATTAATAATTATATATCTATACTAATATTATAAAGAAGTAAAGTTTGTATGTTTGTATATTTGTTAAATTGTAAGGGGTAATCTCGGGATTTACTGAACCGATTTTAAAAATTCTTTCACCAATAGAAAGCCACATTATCCGTGAATGTCATAGGTTGAATTTCATCACGCTACTGCCCAAGGGAGCGGAGCAATAATCATAAATGTGAACAATTCCGGTAGATTCCCATACATTTTAGGAAAACTGATAAATTATGAGCATAATTATTATGTGAGTTAAAAAGGGTGCATCGGGGTTCGAAATATGCCACGGGCGAAGCCGGGGTGGGTCAGCTAGTGTTTTAATATTTATGGTGTACTTAGTTATATAGGGTTCTACCGAGACCTATGGGCCCAAGTCAAACTTGTTTGGTGCTGATTGCATTTTCTTACTGATATGATATGTATTCGATCGCGCAGGGAAACTCCGAGCATATAGCCCTCTCCATTGCCCTTTGGGTGGCCTTGAGCCTTCTTATGAGGCCCATCGTGAGCGACCACGTCATTAAACATCAGAAATGATGAAATCCGCAGGAGAACCAGGGTCACCGACATAGCTCTCCGAATTGTGAAACTCAAGTGGCAGTGGGCGGGGCACATCGCTCGCAGAGCCGATGGCCGATGGGGCAAAAAGGTTCTCGAGTGGCGACCACGAACCGGAAGACGTGGTGTGGGCAGGCCTCCGACAAGGTGGACCGACGACCTGGTAAAGGTCGCGGGAAACCGCTGGATGCGAGAGGCGTAGAACCGGTCGTCGTGGAGCTCCTTGGGGGAGGCCTTTGTCCAGTGGACGTCTTTCGGCTGATATGATGATGACGATGATATGTATCATTATTATACAAAACAAAAATGCATCTAAGTATGTTAATCCGCATTTTAGAACCCATAACACAAGCTAGTTAAGCTATGCTTACATTCCGGACACCAAGGTGAGTTTCGTATGCGACCAGTATTGACTCGACTGAAATAGGTAAGTATTTCAAAGTTTACGCAAAGTCTCCAAAATTAATCATAAGACAACAAAATTGCTTGTAGCTAATCCAGGGGGTTAAGTTAGTTACTGATAGCTATTATCACACACAACTGATTTACGATTATTGAACCAGTGGATAATAAAATATTCTCAATATCTTGTAATTTTATTACTTTCCAGATGAAATCACGTTTCGAATCGAAAACATTTTCACTAGTGCTAATTCATTCCCTTACCTGAGGGCTATTCTGGAACTAAACTGGAAGTTGATGCTAATACTATAGATTAAAGAGAAGATCGCCTCGTTTCGGTTATGGAGAGCATTCTCACTATCGTACTTCTTTACTTTATTCCTTTTTTCTCTTTACTTTTTAATTTAATTTACAATAGAGAGAAGATTCTACAAAACCGGTCTTAGCGAACTCGTCTTCCTGATAAACCGAACCAACCCAAACTCCAGGTTCTGTTCTTCGCTTAATTTAAGTACCTACGGGAACCCACCAAGTTCTTCGTCACAAAGTCGACATTTCCTAGCTCTATAATATTTTGACTTGGACACTCATTGATGTTGTAATTTTTAAAAACTAAGTGTTGTAATTATTTTGTATGCAACTGGAGTTGGAGTTCGGATGATCATAGGATCTCATCAGCGTTTACAATAAAGACTAAACTTACTGAAACAATATCCAAGAGATTGTAGACACCGTTGTTGTGCACAAAAGATGCTCTATATTCGTTTCTCCATATGACAGCTTCCCAAATGAAGTTTAACAGCGAAATTAACCATCTGTCACAGAAAATAACAAAATTGATGTTTAGGTTCCTAGTAATTCTGCATATATACCATACCTAGCTATAACCAAATTCCATTATGACAATTTCAACAAGATTCGGTCACTATAACAAGACTTAAAAACTTTTTACAAATGTGGTTACTAAAACACTGTCCAATCTCACTAACCTATCACTAACGATGAAATTCCTTTCAAGACAGAACATAACATCATCCAGCATATTTCGGGCTAAATCGTTGACTCCGACGGGCCATTTGATATCAGGATACACCATACAAGACACGCGACGATTAGTTTCTGAATGTGTGGAACTTGTCAAGAGACGAAGGCAAACAGAAATCACCGCTTGACTCTTCTCGACAGGTGGCAGCTTTTGTTCCATTATAGTAGAGCACAGATCTGTATTGAAAATGAAATACGTAATAATATAAAAATACTTTTTTATACAACAACAGAAGATAAGTATTTTTTTTAATAATCAAAACAAAAATAAATAATTACTTGGTGCAGTTGGTGCTGATTGCACTTGATGAGTTCCCGTACTCATATTATGAAATTGAATTTTAATGGGTTACCTAACTGTACCTCTACATTGTGAAGATCGAGATTATTTCATTTCATTCCATATTCCAAAATAAAATTCATTTGTGAGTTATGGTTTCCCGCTGTATGAATTTTTGTTACAATACAAATTTCAGGGAACATGGAAAACCCGAATTGCGCGTTATTTTGCTACAATACACAATACCTTGAAACACCTCTATAGGTATATCTCTGCCTAACTATCACTTTTATATCATGTACCTAACTGGTTTGCCTTTTTTTTCTTTCGCTTGCTAAGGAGGCAAACGGATGTAGGTATTCGGTACATTCTCAACTCCTCCAATTTAATTGTGCTTAATTCTGCTGCAAGCTTCAAGACAGTCCAAAACATTTTCTAAGACTTCCCGAGTGTGTGTGCTCGTGGGCAGTCGTGGGTCGCTGCTGGTGATCCCGGTGTACACTAATGAATGTGTGCGATAGATTACTTCTAAATACATTTTTTTTACAGTATATAAAGCTTACGCATAAGTATTATTACGCCGTGGGTATCAAAAAGGTCTTGAATTGATGTTTTACGAACTATGTTCTGTCTATGATAGACTGCTACCTGGAGGAGCCTCACGCACCAATACAGAGTTGAAATTTCATACGGGAACTCTGTATACCATTCGATATACCACATAATCCTGAAAAATGTTTATTAATTAACGAATAAATAGAATTGGTTGGACGAGTCGCAAAAGTTTTGATAAGATACGATTGCACAAGTAAGGCAAATGTGACATGGCAATGGGACGATAGTATAAATAAAATACGGTAAGGTTTGTTCTTCCTTCCAGCATTTTTATACCACTTAGGTGGCAGACAAGCGCACGGCCCATTTGATGGGAAACGGTCACCGTGGCCTATGGCCTTATGATGCATTCATAAGATGACCGATCCAGTATAGAAACATGTGAAAAATCAGTTTTTACATTATTGTAACTTGAAAACTAAATCCTTTTTATACATTAGGTACTTTCAGTAATTCACGTAATGCACCTACCTAAAAATACTTATTATATCTTAGCAAAAAGTTTTTCAAACAACAAAGCTAATGAAATATGATTCAGGCGCTACAGCTACGCGATATCTTACTACTAATACAAAATACAATATGAATAGGTACCTACTAACGTTTGAGTGGATGTAAAGCTACAATTTATCTCCGTGATTTTTATTCGGGTGATGAGTTTCCATGGGTCACAGAAAATGAGAACAGCTCCCAGCGTGCGGAGCCACGGGCAACAATTAGTTGTACTTAACGTAATTTAATGTGTCCCAATGAACAATATAACAACCTCATAATAGACGAGACTAACTTCGCGACCAGTCCCTTACAGGTAGAATACTCTGGCCAACTGAGATACCTCCTAACATGTCCTAGATATTCGAAATTCTCTGATAGATACGGTAGGATATATACGACTTAGGGCGACTAATTGCTTTAAAATTTCATAGAATTTATGACAACAATGAAAAATAGTTGATGTTTTATTGTCAGTAGATCAACAATGTTTACCTATTATGATCTGTCTACACAAATAACGCATTCCACGTTGAATTGCAAATATTATCTATCAACAAAAGATGATCACTGACTTGAATTATGACGAAGGAGCTATTTGATGTTATTATTCTGTTGTACTTAATATTTACCAATCTGTTTGTGTTACCTACCGAGTTAATAAAACTATAAGTGAACATTTGGAATATTGTAGGAGCTGAGTGTCACCTTCTAATTAATTCATATTCTTTGACCAGATTTGGGTCGCAAATTGGCAGAACGCAAACTAAAGCCTGAAGAGAAGTTTTTCTAATTTCAGCAAAAAGCGCAGGTGACCATCGCGTTTTCAGTTGACTCAAACCAGGATCGATTAAATACATCAAACCTAACAGCCAATGTCTTGATTTCACCAACTGGAAAAAATGACTGTTATTTATAGATGAATGTATAATTTTACAACATTATGTTTCAAATAAGTCGGCCCCGGCAGTTGTAGTCCTGTCACAGAACGATTTTAAGGTATTTTTAGAAGACGTGTCTTTCAAGAATCTTTTCACAGAAATGTATGAACCACAGAATAAAAGAAATCAGCCAGGAAATTATTATTTGGACTTTTATCAAAAGTCAAGAATATTTCAAGAGAGCCAACTAAGTAATGGAACCATAGATTAACAACTAATTTAAAAATCTGAAAATGATCATCCACTTTTTACGTTGCCTATATACACCTACTTCATCGTCTAAACGTATAACAAACCTATGTAGGTACTCACAAATTTGTTAAATGGAAACGCCTTAAGCAATTCCACAACGAAATTAATTAGTATTTTCTTGAATTTCACGTCCGGCTGCATTGCATTGAAGTGGACAGTCCTGGTCCAGTCATTTCTTGGAGGAATTTCAGTCAAGACTGAGAGTGTGACTATATCTACAAAATAAATAAATCTAATTATGTAATGACGGAACTACACTTATGTGTCGTTTCTTATGCGCCTTCACTGTATCGCACAAACATTTGCCTTAATATTAGCGAACAACATCATTCATGTAGAAGTTTAGCCAAACATTCCAAATACCAATGTTATGTTTTGTTTGTGTAATATAATAAAGCGTGTAAGGAACGTATTTTGACTGAAGCAGAACCTTATTTTCATCTTAAAGAAATTATGTTTTGCGTCCCAGATATGAGGACTTTGATCGGAAAAGTATACTAAGCGAATAACATAAATATATCAAGTACCTATGTAAGGCATATGTAAGTACACCAGCAGACCGAGGTCGCCTTACCAAATTATACTGGTCAAGTATTGAAAAAATTACAGGTCGAAAGCACTCCAAATCCATTGGTTTATTGACAGTAGAGGAAGCTCGTGAAGTGTGTAAGCACAGAAGCAGATTGTGGGCTTTGCCTACCCCGGTGAGTGTGGGAATAGACATGTTCATGTATAGGTACAAATATTTGCACTCAACGGGAATCAGACCGCTGAAGTAGCAGTTGAAAGCTGTACCACTCCGCTGCAGACGCCGAGGTGCGGTACGGTGGCGTCAAGATATTATTATGATGCAGTATGACGCAATCCTGGTTGTGTCAGTCGACGGGACATGGTCGACCGGCGGCAACGTCCATTCTTCAAGCAAGGCAATTATATCCGACGGAAGTGAAAGTGTCCAAATTATGGTTCGCTAAATTCACCAGTGAATTCCGAAATAGATATCCATCGATGTATAACATGTAGGTACGTACTACACCCTATATTTTAGGTTGAAAATAGAAGCTATCTTACAAATTACAAAGTGAAGTCGCGAGGATTCAAGGATGTTTATAATATCTAAAATACTATGCAGGTACAGTCGCCCTCAAAAGTTGCTGAATACTACCTTTACAAACTATCTTAAAACTGAAATAAAATGATATAACTAGATGGGTATTTATATAAGCTTCAGAAGAGATTTAGCATTTAATTTAACAATTTTCCAATATTTTATTAGTCGGTAACTTGCAATGTGTTAAGTTACTGCCGATGGTGACAATACCATTATAAAATTTGTTCTTGGTTGTAGTATCGACAACTTTCTACAGGATATTCAGATTATATTATGTAATCGTCATCCAGTTTGCACCAGAGTCTCATCCGTCAAATAGTAGGTAGGTGTACCGGCTTGTAGGTGAGGTTGACCTGGTTGGCCTGGTTACCTTGATAGGGCTTCATAAACAAGCTCTTCAATGACTTATCATTACTTCTTTTATCTTTTCAACTCCGTTTAAATTAACGAATTTGAACAAATGAAATGCAGCCTGCTAAATCAGTAACTTGTTTACCTGGCATAAGAGAAGACAAACCAGTCAACTTAGACCCAAAGCACTTCAACAAGGCAGCTGCGATAATTGTGAGGGTGATTCTCTCGTGATAGTGATCGCGAGCTCGGCACTCGTAGCGGTATGCCCAGCTGAAGCAACTACGAAACGAACGAAAAATGTTAGAACGCATTCCAAGTTGCAAGGATTCAATAATACACTGATTTAACTTTGTACAACATTATCGATAAAATTGGCTAGTAAATACTGATGAAAACATGCAACACTCTTGACTTCTAAATTTTGGGCTTATAAAGTTACCTCCATAAATATAATAATAACGAAAAAAATCTAGTATTAATGAGTTTTTATCGTTGACTGTAGAAGCATTCAACACTCGAAGGAAGCATATCGAAAATAGGTTGTTATATTGGTTCTAGAATGAAGAAAAACATACTTAGATACATCTTTCGTTAATAAATACTTAGAAGCATCTAGACCAATACTAATGATATTCATGTATTCAAATATTTGCACAGAACGGGCATCGAACAAGTGATCTCTGAGTTAGCAGTCCTCTACGCCACACATTTTATTATGATTGTTATAACTTATAATAACCTTATACTGTAGTCGTCAGGTAAAGGAAATAGTGCTTTACAATCCGGCCTCTCTTCCAAGAACTTCTTAGTAGTCTTCAGCAAAACCAGCAGAAGAGTCAAGGTTTTAGTCATGTGTATACTGCTATCACCTACCATTTATGAAAAACATAATTATAGAACAGACATGAGATGTGGTGAGTCAACAAATTAGTTGAAGTAGAAATTTAAACAGCCTATCCTACATACGAGTAACATTGAAACTTACCCAACCTCACATTAAGATCTTGACAGTCAGCTGGGTTAATATCATATAGTGGTAAATCTCTTTCGGGGAAATATGGATTGAATCGATAGAATATATTCTCAATAATATTTTCCTTCATCATGTCAATACCTGAAATAAAATGGATAAATCTAATTATCATCATTATCCTCCATAGCGATTTCCCACTTTTGACCACGCCTGAGTCTCATGCGTTGTTTAGAAGTTGCACCGGCTAGCTGGTGAGGTAGGCGTGGTCTTAAAGGATAAACAGTATTGTTTTAGAATATTTGTTCAAATACATACACATTAAAAGCACTTACAGTTTTCCTCTGTATCGCACGCTAAGAGCAAAGCAATTTCTAAAAAGGTTGGAAATTTATGTGAATTCGCGATTGCCAACATTCTGACTGTGGTCTCAATAAGTATTGGCCCTGCAGCGATGGAGTGACGCAGATGGGCAGAGTTCGGGCCCCTGTCTGAATCGGGAGCCGAGAGATGGAATAAAACAGCCTTGGATATTATATCGAAGAGGTAATCTTCTTCCAGTACCAAAAGAAGGTAACCTGAAAATAATAAGCATACTTACTTTATTTTCATTACACGTAGAGGGGATGGTAGAAAGTAGATTGTCAAAACCGATTCATAAAGAGAGGGTAATTGGCAACCCGGTAAGGTTAAGGTTAAGGCCAACTCAGAAGTACCAACGTATTTCAATCAGATTTTAAAAGAAAGGTGTGGTCAAGAATACTCGCAACTTGCATAAAATATAAAATATGTAACATTATAAATACAATTAATGATATAGTAAGTAACACTTTTTGAAAACCGATTTCATTTTGTACCATAAACGAGTAAACAAGATTTCAAACCGTTACCAAGGCTCATGAGCATTCGGGTATTTCCTTAGAGGTATTGCTAACTATGGCAGACTATGGCAAAACTATAAATTGAAATCTATGGCAAAACTACAGACAAAGTGCGTACATATACCTATGTAGAAAGGTTTTTATTATGTTAGTGACTGTGTCACAGATGTCATTAATTATGCAGGTCATCGATTTTTAATGAGGGCGCTAACGAGGTACTCTTTGGTTGCGATTATTCACAGTTTACTGTCTGTGTTATATCCATATCCCCTTGATACCTAGTACTTTCGTAATATCTTGTGTTTTGTACTCGGTTAAAAATAAAATGGATCCTAATATATTTTGTTTTCTTTTCTTTCAACGTTTACATCGTATTTTTGCAATATGTAATCCTACATCCAGTAGGGAGGTATATTATTCTATGATTTTAGTGCACATTATTATTCAATAGTTTTATTGCAGGTTACCTTATAACATAATTCTTATTTAACATAATTGTCATTAAACATTTTTCTAAACTATAATTTCTTTCGTCTCGTAAAAATCCAACGAAACTATAAAGAAAACGAGCAATTTTCTCAAGAGAAGGAATGCTAAGAAGGAAGAAGGGTGGGAATTATAACTAAAATGCCTGCAGTTGTTTCACCCAACCTTTCAGAGCTCCGCATCTAGCTGGTAGACTGGAAAATTTCAAAAATATTATAGAAGATTCTAAGGTAGACTGGTTTCCCTATGATTACAAAATCAGAGATGCGTGGCTACATTGGGGATCGAGCTTCTCTACTAATTCTCAGTTTTACCTCCTCTGCTAGTTAGAGTGATTAAGCGGAGATGTTCCAATCCACGAAACCCGCCTCTGCCGGTGGGCAGGCGGCATTGTCTCCCCTGCGAGTGAGAGGTGCTGCCGTCTTCATTGCTCAGGGAGCAATACGAAGAGGAACCAGACCACACGCCCCAAGTGCCTGTCCTCCAACCCCTATTTGTAAACGTGTTTGCTGAATGAGCCCTATTAGCTGCCAAGTACGTATGTAACCCATAGTAGCTATTATATAATTCACTAAACATATTATAATGTTCCTCACGCGTGGTCAATATACAATAACTAAAGGAGTAAAACTCCCTCGAGTATCAACGACATTGTCCTCTTTACCGTAGCAATATGGCGTGCCGATAACGTCTTGGCCTCAATTAGAACGTGAAACTAATACAATAGAATTTTAGAACAATTTATTCAGAAAGTAATAAAAAATGTTATTGTTTTACTTATCAAGGTAAGGTGAGTTTTGTAGCTATGACTGTCCGTACTTTTGATGTGACTAGAAGTAGGACCCAGTTGCATCCAATCCCTAACTTTGGAGTCTGGGGTTCACAATTTTTTTGTGTTGCTTTTACGGGAGTGGCTATCATCCGATCTCCAGACCCTACAGGAAAGCCTGGGGTAAAGTCGTGTTTTTTATTCAAAAGGTGTACCAGCTGAAAGTTGGGGTTGGCATCACTTAAATCTTACCCTTAGTTTTGCGTCAGTAGCGTGTTAAGTAAGCTTACGAATTAAACCTGCTACGTTACGATAGAGCCATATCTCGCATTACGAGTATTAACATAACATTCGATTGAATCTAAGCCTACGACATTGACCAACAAATTGAATTTACTTACCCATGAAACCAAAATAGCTGCAAATCGTATCAAAATAGGTCACGACATCGGATCTTATACTCAGCAGTGTTGGTTTTGTTATGTTCTTCAGCAGATCCACAAGATTTTCCTTTAGGACTGGCACCTGTTTATAGTTCTGCAGTAAAAAGTCTACTATTATGTACAAACTGTTTAATGAATCCACTCTCTGAAGAAGTTATTAAAGAAATATATTGAATCCGGATGCCCGATTGAATCCGGCACTTTCACCGTGAAACCCCAGGTTCACTTACCCCGTCTCCTTTTAGTTTTTTTAACAGTTTTTATGGAAACAATTGCCATCTGAACTCTTAACCATATAAGAGCAACGAGAAAAAAATCATGAGAGAGTTAGTTTTTTAAAATATAATTATCCATCTTCACCTCGCCTGATGGTAAGCTAAAGGTAAAGTCTCAGGAAGGGGTCCCCATTACATACACCAAAAGTGCCAAAATGCCTCTATAAATCCTACACCTTAGTAAAAATGTGTGACCTGTCTCGTCGTGGACTGTGCCTTCAAATTATCACATAATACAAGTACCAAAGATCTATGTTATGTAAAAAAGGATACATATCCATTGCTGCTTATTTTGGCGAATTCTCGTAGGTAGACTTGAAAACGCTCCATTTGTTCGAGCGGTGATGCATCCAGTATAAGAAACTCGATCTTCTGAGCTACATCCCAGCCGAACGATGGAGGGCATTCGTCGTTCCACTTGCGAGCTGTCGGAGGACAAATTATTTTAATTATTAGTATTGGATTAAGTAGCGAGTAAACGATGGCTGGCAGACCCCGGACCACGAGCTGAGAGCGGGCGTATTGAGTAGAGGCGCTTTTCGAAACCTGGCTTTCAAAACCAAGACTTTTTTTAATGACTGTTGGACTTAATAGTACCTGAAACCAATGAAACTAACAATAATATTACTACAGATCTGCCTGTCCCAACGATGACATTAATGTGTGAGTATATAAAGAAAAAAATATAAAAACTGGGTAGAATGTAGGAATGCAATTAAACAATAGCAGTAGGTACTTAGAGGTCAAGTTGACACACGAGAAATTATGTTAGTCGATTAAAACGGTAAGTGGGTGAGCGAAAGCGCAATTTAATTTATGATGAAAAGGACAAACGTCCTATTTGTTTGGCTGGACTTTCATAAATACTATGCCAACGACTATTTATAGGCAACGCAACCATAAGTGTAACAAAATATAATACGACTACCATTCATTTTTTACATAATATTATGGCAACATTAAACTGGTCGATAGTATGTTAGCGGCTATGACTACTCTCATGTAGCGATCTATCGGATCGGATCAGTGTGTCTGGCCCTAATCTTAGGTGTGGATTATACAGAAATGACATTAAGGCGTAAGGTATAATCAAACTAAAACCTATGCCTGTTCGTAGTCTTATGCCTTACGCATAAGCGATTTTATTGCCGGAAAATGGGCATTTAATATGGTGCTGCCCACACTAGCGTAGCATTTTGTGGTCTATCCTGGGTGGAACCTGGGGGAAATTCGCTTACATGTCGCGGAGGATGTGCAATCAGTATCTCTTTATAGTGCGCCGGAGTGGTCAGCAGCGTTGACTTAATAGGGCTCAATTGTGGCGCCCTCAGAGGGTTATGACGGACAAGCCCATACAAGGCTTCCACACCAAGTGTAGAAAGGTGGGATGTGCATTGACTGTAACACCCTCGTGGTACTTGGACGAGGAAGTGCTCAGTGAAGTGTATCGGCAGACGTCACAATATTTATCACGGGTAGTGGTAGTTGATTCTAGCCCGAAAAGGAACGCATACAGATGGCTCGAAGCCGCTTCCATTGGTAGGTATTTTAAATATGTGATCGTCTGGGCTGGGTTTTGTTTTGTTGAAACTCCATGTTGCTCCAGCCGGTTCTTTCCTTTTAATTGTAGAATGATTAGTTTGAAATCGACTACGTGACAATGGGACTAGAAAATATTGGTAGGTACTAATGGTATTATCCTTAGAATTGCTTAGATATCTATAGTCTAACTAAACAATAATTCAACTTACAGGTACCTTATCTATTAGTTGTTATACGTATAAATAATTATCCATCCTTTTTTTATTTATTTTTTATTTTTATCGTCCGGAAATCCCCATGGATACCACCCCCGTCGGCCATCGGGGGTGGTTATGTCGGGATCGAACCGACTAAAACCGCACGCCGTCTCGGGTTTTAATTACCGGGGTGTAAGGTTACCCAATAGGCATATCCCTCGCACCCCAGCTGACCCTGGGCCATCTATGGTTTTAAGATGGCCCCCTCGACCCCCCGAAAGGGAGGGTGGGGTGAGCATCGCGGCACTTCACCGACGGTGGAGTGTAGGGTGACAGGCGGCCGTCCTGTCACCCAACCGTCGGCGCGCAGACAATCAGCTCGCCCCCCACTCGCTCCCCACTGTGCCCTCTGCTAGTCAGAGGGACACGTGGAGAGCCTCGGAGAGCCTCGGAGCAGCCCTCTAAAGGGCCACTCCCACCCCGGCCGGATTGGCCGCAGGCAGCAGCGTCTCCCGTGGCGAGTGGGAGGCGTTGCTCGCCTCCGTTGCCCAGGTGCACCGCGTGGAGGCTCCGGCCCGCACCCAATAATAATCCATCCTAGCATAAGAAATCTAACGGCGGCGGTGGTTAGCCGCTTGGTGACAAATAGTTTTTTATTTAAAATACGGGGAGAAAATAAAAAAAAAACATTAGTTTCATCATGGAATTTCACATTGAAAGTACTGAGACATTGCTGACCTAACAATATTGCTCATATTATGTATAACCATCTATAATTAGAATAGGTTTTTCGTAAAAACGAAACAGTGAAACCCCTCCGCTAGTAGTAGTGTCTGTTCCTGAGATTGATTTCCTAAATCGATTACAACTCGGTAGTTAGGTAGGTACTAGGTTACGAAACTGTTTACGAAAGGCAAACTGCGATTTAGTTAAGAATTTTAACCAGTCTCATAAAATATACTCTGAATCATTATTAACGCGCGACACAGGCATAATGAATTAGACGTCATAATATTTCTATACAACACATACCTACATAATTACTGGTTCTGTCCACAGAATCCAAATCGCTGGGGCTACACCAGGAAATGGGCTACATTTTGCAGTTTAAAGTTGTAAGAGTAGAATTACAACATAAAAGACATCCTAAGAGGCAGCTTTTTTTTGACATTTCATCACTAAGACGGTAAAATAATGAATTACATTATTACGCGCTTCATCTTTTTTAAAGTAAGCAGCACCTTTTTTCGATGATGATGCCTACTTCGCCTGAGGTGAGGACCTAAGTTGGCCGTTGGAAGGAAAATATGGCAAAATGAAGTTATTTTGATCAGTTGGTCATTACATCGCAGTCTATGTCACATTTGCTCTCTTGCTCACTGTTCCACCTGTACTATCGAAGACTTGTGAAGGGTAATGGACAACATTCTGGCTGTGGCCAAGTATTGGGATTCGCTACTTTATTCGCGGGAATATAATATGTTACTGTAGGTCGCGAGAACGTAATCCATATTGCACGCAAACGGAGTATGTAATTGTAGGATCTATGCAGGTCAGAGATTAAATCTATAAAACAGTACTAACGGACAGTAATTGGATCCAATTCTTTCAGAAATTGCCTTTTTAACAATGTTTCCGTATCGTATGGTATCCCTTCAGGTCCGTGGACACAACCAAATGTGTCTGATGAAGAAATTGTTGGTGATATACAATGATATTGATCCCTAGTAATCTGTTTGAAACCATCTTCATGTCTCGGTTTTCTAAAGAATTTTGTATGTGTAGTACTCTCTGAAGAACTGCAGCTGATTTGATTCTTCTTCTTTTTTTCTGATTTAATGGATTCGCTGGTTTCGCTGCTTTTTTTCATTTCATTTACACTTGATGCAGGTGTAGGATTTAGTCTGTCCATTTTTATGAAAATTAAACGCAATTAGGTACATACAGTGCACAATAAAGTTATACTTTTTCTTCTCCTTTATTAATGATTACTGCAGTAATATCTACCGCTATTTCATAACCAAATATTACTTAGAACGCCTGAGAACCTGTGAGTCTGGATCGGTCTGAGTCGACGTGTCTGAGTCAATTAATAATTAAAAATACGTCAAAATTAGTCAGTTATCAAAATTGACATTCACTGACATCATAATATCGATTTTATACTCAGACAGACTCAGAGTTATTAATAATACAACAAAAAGGTTTATAGTTTTCTGTTACAAGATATAAATAAGTACCTACTTTAATTGGACCTAATTTCTAAGGTAATTATGGCAGCAATTTTAAAGTATTTATTTAGTGACATCTTGTTGTCTGAGTGGCCGCCACGGGTGAGGCGGCGAGGCAAATCGGTCAGGTCCCCTGCCGGCGGCGGCGGCGCAGCTTTGCGTAGCGAACGCGACGCACGGATCGGACCTATGGCCTATGGAAAGACAGCCAGACTGCAGACTGCAGATACATTCACTCAGTCAGTCGCGCTTCCACGCTCGCAGACGTTGGGTGTGTGTTACACAATTGTCTGTTAACAGTAACAACTATACGATAATTCATTAGTTTTCCCCATGAGAAAACCAAGTGAGATATAATAATATAGAACGCATAAGTGGACGAGTTGTGAGTGGATTTGTCGCAAGTGTTTGTTTGGTTTCGCATCCATACCGGTAAGTGCTATCTACAAGTTTTTCTTAAATTGCGGCCATACGTTTGTTTTGTTGACATTGTTACGTTGATGATAATGGAAATTTTGCGACTGGGAAATGTTATGAGCACACTTTAGTGAGTTGGTAAACGCAGTTTTATTATAATAAAGAAGTTGGAAGTATAAAATTAGGATCAGAGTTCACCCGTCTTGTTTATTTTGGTAGATAGAAATAGTATAAAAACAGTCATCGTTGAAAAACAGCCGGAAAACGTTGCAAGTAATAAAGAGACTAAGCAGTTATCGGTAATTACTACAGCTTGAATGACAGGTGTATATGTATAGGGAGACGATGTGACGCAAGTTGCGACTCATTTTAAACTAGCGAATGGAGTATGTACTGCGACTGATTTACCTTCATTAGGTGTGTTTTATGTTATCTATTCTATGGTATAACCCAACCTTAGTAAAGTTATTAATATAGAATAGGCAGATACTGTAGATGCTAATTGACACCGTGTTTGCAATTGAAAACCTCTGTATCTGTATCTAGTTGCAATTAGGTAGGTATGTAATAGCACACCTGTCCAGAGTTAACATAAATATCGGCTGTTAATAATTATAAAGTTATGTAAAACGATTGCAGTCGTTATACCTAGATGCTGGCCGTTTTTTATTCTTACTGTAGTAGGTACATAGTTGCAGAAATAATTATATTATTTGGCGTATCCGAACTAAGCAATTAGAAATAAGTAATTTATTTAATTATACCTAATGTTACGTAGACATAATAAAATTGTTGATGTTAAATTAATTTCAGTATGATTAGAAATACTATATAGGTACCTACCTAGATACTTTGGGAAGGTGACGACTTGTACCTATGTCATAATTAAAGAGTCATCATTATCCGGATAGAATCATCAGAAGACCCACACCCTTGGACTAATTTCAATTGTTTCTCCGGTAAAAAGATTAAAGGAAAGCATATAAGGTTAAAATGATTAAACTATAGGTACCTACCTATTTTTTACGAAACTAAGTTGTAAAGGTAAACAAATTGCAATGTTTCTGTGCCCAGACACGAAAAGCAACTTTTTTTAAAAACCCTGTCCGCACCCTGCAAACCAGGACTAGTCCGGGGAAACCTAAACTGAGACTGGTCTCAGTGTGGGTGCACCCATGTTAAATCTGCATTTAAACGGTCCCACTTTTCTATTGATACCTAATTGCGAACCAAACCAACTCCCACTCATTGCAATTTAACGTACCTAGCTGGTTAACAAGACTGTTAGTATTGGTATCTAATTAACCAAAAAAAAATCTATTAGAGACGACTTCATGTCTCGTCAGTAGTAACTACCTACCTATGCACGGTTATACACTTGTTAAAAACCGTTTTGGATAGGGTAACCCTCTAGATTAGGTAGAGATTGGTAGAGATGTGATGTGTTTGAGTGAGATGTCATTGTATCTCAAAATTATGGGTCACTTTTTAGCCTTTAGCCAAAATCACGTCTACCATAACGTCTACAATAATAATCTCTTGAAGCGTGGTCGGGATATAGCGACCACGATATTTTATTATGTCTCTAAAAAATTTGGGAGACATTTTAAAAGCCGATAACTTATCAGTATTAGAGATTACTAGCGTCCCGGTACAGACTTTGTCTGGGAATAAATTCGAAAAAAGTCTTTAACGCATTCATCATTGGAGTTTACCTATCTATCCATTTAATTACCCTAAATGACAATAGAATAAAATATTCCACTACGATTCTCCAAGGGGAGCCAGTTAGAGGATACAATTGGAGTGCACCAAAATTTCAACTCTGAAAACTACAATACATCAACTTCTATTATTTTATTGATGTACTTACTACCGGTTGCCCAAACATCTTTACTAACTTTCACATTCATAACATAATATAATATAAAAAATATGACTTACAAATTGCGTTATTGCTCAGTAACTATTTTCATTGACTGTGCCTATCTAGCAAGCCAACATAAGCCTTTAAGGTAATACCTATGTTTTTTTAGTGCATTTATGAATAATTCATAATTCATCTATTGTCTTCATCACCTTTTGTTTTACTTTTTATGTATCACTGTGTATTGTATTACGTGTGTGTTAATGAAATGAATATCTATCTACTTATATGCATTATTGGTTTAATCATTTAAACACATGCTTGCTATAATATAAATTTTTCGTGGGTTCGAATCACGTTTTCAAAATACATGTCTTCAATCTGAAATTTGTTTGGCAAGTATTTCTGTAACCAGTAGGGCGAGCACGATATTTCTTTCGAATATTCAGCATATTATCGTATTGATACCGAGAGACTGGAGACAATAATAAGTGTAAAACGCGATCTCGATCGCGACTGAGAATCGAACTCGCAAACTCTACATTAGCAGTTGAACGCTCTATTGCTCATTCTCCATACTTGAATGCCAAGTGCCAGGAAATGTATTTGTAACTTGTCTTTAAATCAAAACGCTTGTGTTGAGGGGTACTTAGAATTAAATTATCAGATAAAAAAATTCTACCGGTTACTAAAGTTTAGCTACACTTTCACGTTCTTGTTACCCAATGTGACATTATCGCTCCTACGTCCGATAAACTATCGCGCTCACCTTAATCACTTCTCCTCCATTAAGTACCGAGTACCTCTCAATGGACGAACGTGAGCATTTTGAGACGACGATCCGATAAGGTTTTTGTCAATGATCATTGGGTCATTAATAATTTTTTCATATACCTATCTTCTTAATAATCGTAGGTATAAGATCAATCTTACATTCAAAATAAATAATAAATAATAATAAATATTCTACGACATTCTACACAGCGCTCCCTAGACCCAAAGTAAGCATAGTTTAACTAGCTTGTGTTATGAGTTCTAGAATGCTGATAAACATACTTATATACTTTTTTGTAAATACCTACATACTTATTATACATAGAATGCAAATAGACATATTCATGCTTACAAATATTTGCACTGAGAACATAGGTATATGAGAAAATAAACATAATTCTGACTGTTCCATAGTAAACTTGGTACTTATTCGTTTTAAAAAGTGGGATATAAATATAAAAACCTAGCTTTCGTCCTCGTCTTCGCCTGCGTGAATCTGATCCCTTTTCCCCGTAATTTCTCATTTACAGAATGACTGACTGAATGATTCACTAATGAGCAAAATGTTTTAGCTGCAAAGGTCTAAGATGTCACCTCAGCTCTGAATAGAATCAACGAACAGTTATGAGTTACCAGACGCATTAAGCCTAGTCTTAAGGACGAGAACGAGGTTTTGGTTCCAATGACATCGAACGCACCTAATGACTATCGTGATCTTAATGATTGCATGTTCACGATATCACTGGGAATACGTGAATAGAGTTTACACTGGTTTTGTACTAATCTCTACTCACGTAATGACAATATTCGTCTTTATAATCATCATCATCATCATCATAGTCATCACGTATGACTCGCCTATGTCCGCGGCTCCGCGCGCATGGACGGACGTCGGTTTTTGCGTTTTTTGACTAAGTGCCTACCTATACATAATATATCTGCTCAACCAATTGTGATCAAACTTGCGCAAGATTTTCAATCTGACTTTTTAAACAAAAAAACTGCATCGAAATTCGTTCAGTAGTTTTTGTGTCCATCGCGCACAAACAAAGACAAACATACAATAATTCCAAAAACAAGTTCGGAAACGTTATAGGCTAACTATTTTTTAAAACATCACCAATGTACAGACACACTACTTTCCAATAGTAATGTATAATAGTAGAGAAGATAAAATAGTTATTTGTTATATTTATATCACTACCTGAGTGGTTAGTTTAAGAACCAAAACGTTTAAGTAGGTAGATACATAGATAATTGTAAAAAAAATCCTCTCTTGCAAACAAAGAAATTTTTGTATTGCGGATTTTCACGTTACACCACTCCAGACCGAACTGATTAGTTATCCGCCAAAATGATTCAGATCCGTAGATCTGTTTGGCAACAACGCGTGTAACAACACGGACGGGCAACACAGAATTATAGTGTTGCCAACGATTACATAATAGCGGTATTGCAAGCAATAAAACATAATTGGTGACGGTTACGTTCATGGGCAAGGTGTTATTTGGTTTTTTTAGAAATGTTTTTATGGTTCCATCATCTTCCAGTCCTTATTTCCTATTAGCTACTAGATATTGGGTGAAATTGGGTTACTTGGATGCAGAGGATGGGGCTATGACTGTACAAACGGTGGACTATTTCATGTCATGCTCATCCGCCTATACAATCGAGGAGTTAAGGGATGCGATCGAGATGTGACCGGAACTGAATTTTTACCTATTTATTATCACGAGAATTATTGACTGATTTATTAAGGTGTAATCTCGGATGTAATCAGGACAGAACGCTAAGATGATAATGATGATAATAATGTGATAAAAATGATGAGGAATTAATGATGTACCTACAGGAGTTACAGTAGCGAGTAAAATGGGATTTATTCCGTAAGATAATATGACACTACTGTATTAGGTATATACTAAGTAGAGGCACATACTTGCAGCTGGACATTTTGCAATCGGTGCTTTACCAAAGTAAAATTTAATAATGTTTTAGTATTTCCTAAACATGTAACTTTGTGTTTAGCAAGAACATGCAATTACGATTACAATGTCGTATTAATTATCGCTTCTTTCTCCATGCGTTTCATCATAAGTTGTGTACAATAAATTATATTTTATAAACATATATTTTTATTATATTTTGCACAAAATGAGCAATTATACACGTTGTTTCTTATTTACATTTGAATATTATGCGTTACTGGCTGTTGTCCGCGGATCCGCTCAAGTAAAATTAGCACTTAAGTAGATGTCATCCCTGAGTCTCGATCTAATTACGAAGCAGTCGTACTTCGATATTTTCCGAGAAGCGACTGCTATCTGACCTCCATAACCCATTGGTGATATCAAAGTTCTGTAGTTAGACCAGTTAACGGACTTTTTAGGGCTCCAACCACTCGAAGTAACGTTGCCATAGATGTTCGTATGGCAACCGGCACTGAAAGTTTAATATGCTCTTCAAGGCACACAGGAGTCTTGATATGTTAAGAATGGTCACCCATTTGTAGACTGCCTGGCTAGTATTGTAATGTGTTAACGTGTTAACCTACTACTTAGAGACGAGGCCCTCGGATTACTTAGCACTTAGATGAAAAGAGTATAAATCTGAAAATAATTAACCCAAATCCTTTAAATGTATGTGGATAATATTTCTGTTTGCAACTCATGTTCGGTGTCTGGTGTGCGAATAAAATTAATAATGGTGTGTATGCCAAAAATAGAATTCATCGTGTTAATAAATTTAAGTGTTATATTTACGTGTTCCCAATTTAACTAGAGCACGCCGTACGTTGTAGTTTGAAGAGTATCTAGTACTTGTACTAGTAACTGTGTAGTACCTACTATTGTAAAATAGTTGTCTGTACATTGGTGATATTTCTATATTCTGTACGTGGGTGAAGAGGACATTACACTTGTTACGATCTTGCCATACGCCTTTCGATTCTTCTAGTTTCTTAATTGTTTGCAAACATGCTCGCCGGTTGCGGGGTATTCTTGACCTGACCTTCACATACATGTCCCTACAGGTACTTACAAAGTTTTAAATGGACTATAATAATTATTATAAGTTGTTTAAATTCGTAAGATTTGTTTACACACATACCTAAGTACTCGTATATATCTATCTACTAGCGCGGTAACAGACCAGCTAATAAAACCGCTTTAAAAAGTACCTTCAACCATACTCTTGAGTGTTTTACCAACTATAACATATTGAAAAATGTATTGAAAAATATACAACATTACACAATAGGTACACACTCGACTCGACGCATTTGTATTGGACGCTGGTCAGAAGTCAGCATGGCACCCGATGTTACATTTTCTAAGTGTTTTGTTGGAACCGCGCCAGTACGATTGTTTTTATTACGTAAGCTGGTAATACCCTAAGAAATTTTAATTCGCGTTTACCGACAATTAGGGATGCATAGTTATTTTCATTTTACTAAAATTGATATTTATATCAGAAGTTGTTAACATCGAACCTTTTTACAGTGAAATTGTATGTATTTTCTAACAATAATTAAGGACGGCGCCGTCACTACTTACATATTATTATAAAAGAAACTAATTACGTGCCTTATCGAAAAAAAATATTAAAAAATCTTTGTAATTCTGAACCCATTCGCCTAGCCTAGGGGCATGAGAAATAGTTTACCTACGTCCTATTTTCAGGCCTACTGATCGACGACAGTATCATATCATATGGATATTGATGTAATATCGATATAGGTATATATATATCTATATATATATATATATATATATATATATATATATATATATATATATATATATATATTAGTTTTGCTTTAATATTATCGTTTTTCCGATATAGGTACCTATGGGACGATATGTTACGAGTTGTGATCATACTGATAATTATAACAAGTACCTACGTAGTTCTGCTTGTCGTACTTTTAATTACCAAACGCCGTGACATAAAAAACCTATTGTATGAATGCCGAGGCGAATGCCAATTGAAGTATTTGTGAATGTTAAGCTTTAAAATTAATATACGTTCGATGTAGGTATGGCAATAGTGAACAAAAAATAGTAAGTTGACTACGGAGAACATAATTCTAAAGCCATTCAAATCCAAATTACCAGGTCTCGGCACGGTAGTGATTTGTTGGGAATGGAGTCTCTTAGGCTTAAGGCGATAGACCACTCACAGCTATACCTACATCTTCCTTGAATATAGGACACAGAATGACACCTGAATCGAGAGATTTAATTTTTTGGTAAGTTTTTTTAGTTTACATGAGTGCTATTAAAAAATTGAGATGTAGAAAACAAATTTGTAGTTCGTTCACTAGTTTTACGTAAGTATAGTCAGGACCCCTATTTTATCAAATATTGCTTAGCTTAACTTAACTAAATAAAGTTACAGATGATGTTGACTTTAGGTTTCATATAATATTCTGACTCTAGTTAAAATTACCTATTTAGTTGTTGTATAATACAACAATATAATTATAACAGCGCATGTGCATAACCCATGTTACCTTGAAAATATATTATTATACCTGCATTATATAATATAAATATGTATAAGTAAGTATATTAAGTAACTAAGGGCCTATCTCAGCCTGTACGCAAGCAACGATTTCGTATTGCCGTTGTTATGAAGCCATTGTAACAAAGTAGGTACCTACTTACTTAAATATTTTCAATGAAACGCGCTATAAATTATTGCATATTTTTATACAAACAACATTGCACTGACCTTCATAAAGCCTTCACGGTGCCAACGGAGGCACGTACTAGAGTGCTGATTTAACATTCAGTATAATAGGGAAATTTATTGTTATTTAACACAAACGTTTGGAAGTCAATAATAAATGAATAACTTATAGTTATGACTATAACCATGACTGATTTCTCGGCAGTTTACGGGAATATTACACAGATATAATTATAGTATTATACTGCCAAACCCAAGAAAATGCAAAATACATGGAGACTTGAAGTAACTGAGCTCCTTCTGCGGATATACCTAACAATTATACTTACTTCGTAATAGGTACTTTAAGATAACTTCACTACACGATATGATTGAGACAACCATGGCTGCTGAAAAGCTACTGAAACATCGAGAACAGGTATTACCAAATAATATTCGTTAAAGCAGTATGGTGCTATGTTATTAATTAGGTATATTTATTATTATGTAGAGTCCCACGAAGACTGGATTTCTAATATGAATGAAACCTAACGCGTTTAAGAATTCAGGATATTATAGATCCTTTGAAAGTTTTATTAGGGTAGGGTATACTCATCCGAAAACGACCATTTAAGTAAATTTCAGTTAGTAGCCCTCACAGCTACGGGGCACGACCTCTTGAGTTTATATTCCATGTAGCCACAAAACCATCTAATTTATTATTCCCTTTGTCTACAATATAACATCGTGCTGCATGCATACTTCTTTTAACCAAAAATAGTTCCATCCTATTTTAAAACATACGACACAATGTGACTTTATAACACATTTCGTTTCAAGACACTAAACTTGCATTCATTTCAAACAAAGGAAAGAACAATAGGAAGCATCAGAACAAGGTACTGTGTACTCGGTGCTCCAACGAGACTTCGAATATCTGAAAAGATAACTGACATGTCAAGATTGACATGTTATTCTAAGATTATGATGATAACGTCCTGTGAATATCGTGATCTGTCATGATAACATATTCTTATGTGTACAGAGTAGTTCAGTGATAATCCGTGGACAAATGTGTGGACTTTGTTACCAATTTTTTATCCAATATCTGTTGTGTGGAGTAATTTATGGGGCCCGTCTACGTCGAATATGCTAAAGAGGTACCTAACTCATTCTTTTAGTTTTTGTAGGTATATTTTATTAATTTAAAGTAATTTTGTTTTTCATCTTGTAGCATCATCTCATTGACCTTTTTAAAAAGTTTTACCTATGTCGATCCCAAATTAGTAATATATATACATAGCTACATAAAAGGAAAATATTTAGTAGATATGAAATGAATCTGATACACCCGCTGTGTGGAGCTAAAAAACTGGCACTTATAAACTATTAAGTGACCATAAATTTTGTATATCTACCTACCTACCTACCTACTATTAGATAAAGAAACATAAATGAATTAATGTCCGGTGGTCTAGAAACATAACAACTGAACAGTCGGGATCCATTGAAATTAGATTGGCTGTCGATTGATGGATCCCGACTGTTCAGTTGTTATGTTTCTAGACCACCGGACATTAATCTAAGTGCTTGTTTTTTTTCTTTTTAGTTTTTAGGCAGTTGGGTTTTTTGATTTTATGAATTTATTTTTTTTATTTGATACTTTTTAGTTATTTACATAGCTGCCCGAATAATAATAAAGTGTAACATATTTTTTATGGAGTTAATAATGTTCAAGTAGGGAAGGGACATCACCGAAATTCAACCTTAATTATAATATTTTTGCTCAAATCTCCGGTTCTACTCAACCGATTGCAATCAAACAAACCTAACATTTTAAATCTGACCAAGACCTTTCAAATAGTTAAAACCGCATCGAAATCGGTTCAGCAGTTTTTGCATCCATCGCGATCAAATATTTGTGGCGCCAAAAATCCGCCATTTTGATTTTCTAGAAATTTTAAAATACCTGGTGTCAGTCACACAATCACGACAAATCAAACAACACCTTGCTTGTCAAAATCCGTCAAGCGGTTCAGGCTGTAGAGCGTGCAAGACAAATTTTCAAAATGTTCATTTTGGCGCCATAAGTCCGCCATTTTGAATTTCTAGGAATTTTAATATACCTGGTGTCACTCACACAATCACGACGAATCAAATGATACCTCGCATGTCAAAATCCGTCAAGCCGTTTAGGCTGTAGGCCGTGCCAAAGAAATGGACATACATACATACATACATACATACATACATACATACATAGTCTCGAAAAACATTACCCTCCTTTCTTCGGCAGTCGGGTAAAAAGAACAATATTGAATATACCTACTTATTACATTGTTATAAATATTGATTCTATAAACACTACAAACGTACAATAATATAATACCTACCTATCTAGATATTATGTACCTACCTACTTCGTATTGTGCCGCAGTCCCATAAGATCACGGAGCACATGCATAAGATGAACTATTTATTGACAATCATATTTTGTTTTTGAATATGTGTACCAATGTGTACCTACTTCCGTTTGTTTTTACGTATGACATTACACTTAATTAGAAGGTGTTTGGATAGTTAACTGTGACCTTATCAGATAAATTAATCATTTATTAACCACTAGGTATAAATGCGTTAGGTAGGTACAGGTACATATTAAACTAGTATAAGAGCCAAAAGATGTTTTTGCGTATAGCCTCTAAACGAATAAAACTATGTTTTTTAATCGTTTTGAAAGTGGTCAGAAGCGTAAAGTGCAAAATGCATTCGTTTCACCTCGTCCTCATAATATTTGTATAAATCTAATTAAACCACTGTTACTTTTTGTAACACTAATTTTTATTTCTTTATTTCCGATACTTACCTATTAACAGCTTGGTGTGTAAATAACTTTTTAACATAATTTTTATATAAAAAAACTTTTCAGTCCGTAAAGCGATGGTTGAAGGCAGTTGAAGGTCATTCTATGGTTGGATCATTCATGTAGTTCATGCTTCAAAATTTACCAGCACACATGCATGGCTGACCAATCAAAAATCAGTAAAAGGACTGATCAATCAATGACCCGAGCCTTTAGCGATACCTCTATTAGGTATCTATTACTAGTTAATAGGTCTAGGTCAAATTGTCAAGAAATTTGACACAGACTATGCCTACACATACTTCCAAAACATATTTTATTGCGTAGGTACCTACTTAGTTAATTTAATTAACTACCACTGGTTGGTTAATCCTACTCGTTTCAAAGTTATATTTCCCTCCATTTTGTTGATATAACCATTTCTTGTGATTATAGTTTATCGTTTAGATCAAAGACGGCATCTGTTATACATAAAAAATAAGATTCACTAATAATAAATAGCTCAAGTGTTCAGCCATGAAATAATAGAAGATCCTAGGTAAAATATTTATCTGAATATAGAGTATATTCAGATAAATATTTGATAAGATAATAATCTGTTTAGATACCACAAAGTATAACGTCGTTATTGACTCTGGCAACTGAGGCCAAATCTCGTGGAAAAACATCTCGCTTCAAAGTCTCGATCTCATATCGTACCCTCTATTGCCAAAAAAGGAATTTGGAAGACATTTTGAACATATTTTTGATTGAATTGGCCCTCTGTTCATATTCTAAAGATATTGTCGTGATGTTAAAGTGAAATAGTGACACAATTATTATTATATAATTGCTGCGCGTGAGTTCCACGAAATAATATCAATGAACAAGTACCTATCTACCTACAGACCTGCCATTAAAATTTGAAACGACTGTAATTAAAAAGATAAATCTAACAATCAAACGGATAGACAATGGTGCCGATTCTACTGTTACAAAACTCTATGAACAGACTAATAATCACCAAAATTAGGTATTTAGCTAAGTATAGGTATCATAATATAAAGAATATCAGAATTCTAAAGTGACAGTAGTTTATAATAATGCCACAAATTCCCAGCTAAGTTTTTCACTATCTTCTTAGAACAGACTCTCTAGTGTTTAAGTCTCTACATAATAAGTTTGTTGAATTTTTAAGTCGCAATTCATCAATTAAATTGAAAATTTCGCCGTATCCCAGTAGTTCCATTCTCTAGTTCCATTCGCCTTCGGCAAACAAACGTTTGTAAAACTTTTTTATATCAATAACGAAGGTTTGATCCAACAAATAGTCACGATTATCATCCTCATAGTGACCACACAGTCGCATCCGAAGAACACACTAAGCCCGAGGTCCGCTTTTTGTCAGACAGCTGTCTGACCTCCATAACCCGAGAGGAAAGCCCGCACCTGTGCTTCGTCCGTTTTGTAGCAGGTGCACCGACAAGGTGGTGAGGTTAGCTTGGGCCTCAAAAAATTTGGTAGGGCCCTGTACTCCCGCGTCAAATAGTCAATAAATATGGAAATTTGGTTTATAAATAGAATAGGATATAGTTTTGACTCGGGGCTTATTTATTGAACTACTTCTTGTAAGGAAATCAAGAAGTTAATATTTATTTAACTTATATAATAATATTTAGTATAAAAAAAACTTATACGGCATAAACGATTTTTGACTTTGTCTTTAACAACGGGTCAAAATTTAAAAGATTAACCCACTTAAACATTAAACGAAATAAAAAATGTGAGAGCTAAGCTAATACACAAACTTAGATCATCGGAGGAGTGCGCTTATTTTAAGTTACAGATCACACGCAACAGTCTGCGCGTGGGCCATGTAGATATTAATAATATAACACAAATAACACACACGTTAGTTAGGTATTAATCAGTATTGCAAAACTATCCTACCTTCAACGAGGCCGCACTTAAGCACAGGGTTGTCACGTGTGTGTAGAATGTTTTTCGACATAAACAATTCGTCAAAATCGAAATTTCGAATAAGTAGTTATTGTTTAGTATAAAATTTATCCCAAGAAGAAATAACGTTTGCAATATAATAAACTGCTTTTTTATTCTTTTCTCAAACGTGATATAAGCTATCATATGAGATACCTTCACTTTATTAACTACATGACATTTACAAGTCAGAATGTCAGTACTTTGACAACCCTGCGTAAGACAGATGGTGACAATTCTGCTGTCATTTATAGGTACCTATTTAGAATTATTATATATGACAGCATATATATATTCAATTCAGACAGCATTTAAATTCAATTAAATATTCATTCAATCTTTCTGTTTTCTTTTTCTTTCTTTCAATCAAACTTAAATATTATAACTTTTGAATGTAATAAGTTTCACTTTGTGAAACTTATCGGAAACGCTAACTTCCGAATTATGCAATAATAAATCAATAATTGCCTAAAAAATGACACAGACATAATCTTGTAATGATGTTCAAATTATAATTAGGTAATGCTGTCTTTCATCTTACCATTTTTATTTATTTCGTCATTATTTTTATTTCTACTAACCTATAACTTTCAAGTGTGCGTTAAAATGCAGGAATAAAAATAATATCCATAGGCAAGGCACCTACCGGTAGTAAAGAGTAGTAGGTTCTCGAAGACGCTCTAGACTAGACTCTACCAGTGTCTGTTTCAAGTATTTTACGAAGGCTGAAGATCTCACTCGTATTCATATCGGCTCACGATAGAGAATGCTCTTTCTTTGTTGATGGATCTGTTGGGTTGCGATAGAAAAATCACATTTGTACCAACTCTGATTCGGCGATATGCTTTTAACCCTACAATCTTATGATTTTAAATATTCAGCTTGCATAATCGATCGAATCGGAAATACCTACTAATAATTCTTATCGTAATTTGTCATGTCATGCCCAAGCCCAATATATTATATTTTTATTAATTTATTCATTACACGTATTATTTCAACTTCATTTACTGAATGCAATCAATCAATCAATTAAACAGCCCGTGCAGTCTACTACAGATCATTGACCTTTCCTAAATAGTTCCTAAACTTCCTCTTCGTCCAGGAAGACCTTATGCTAACCGTTTAATGTAATTTAATTAGAAGCTTTTTCTTGTTCTAACTATGTTCACTTTCATATGTTGCTGTAGAGCATTAGTCTGTCTGTAGACTGCCTTGTCTATAATATGCGATCAGCTTTATTCATAAAAACACTCCAAGCATATCTTTACATTTGTAGACTATTCCTACTGTTATTAGGTACGAGTATCAACGTCTTTGCATGGAGGTCACAGCAGACAGGATGCACTGGTCAAAGAACATCACATTTGACCTAGTTTATGCCGAGACGCCAAGAGTGGCTTAGCAATAGTGAAGTGCAATATTCACGAACCATAATTACGTATGTGACCTCATGTTACCATATAATAAGTAGGTACTGCATGTAAAAGCTAAACTTTAAAATTGCCATCCTTTCACCTCAGCAGCGTAGGGCTCAAAGAGTTTTGGTAAGTTTTGAAGTCACATGTTTTAAAAACGAAATCATATAGAATCAGACCCCAGGAGACAAACATGTCCAATATGTTCATTTCCAAGCTCCGTAATTACGTCGTTTAACTGTTGCATTTCTTGAACCTTTAATATCAGGTTGCTTGTTCAAGTACACGAAGCTACAAGGTGATTGAGTGATATTTGGAACGTACGACAAATAATGCTTGTACTCATAAAATTAATTTCCGATACTTAATACTGACGTGATAAGGACCTTGGTTTCGATTTACAAGGAAATTGCTTTAGTAATCAACTTTATCATTTGTGACCAAGTAGCTGTGCCCGATGACATCCGTGTGGATGTTCAGGTGTCTGGTTTTTTTTTTGCTAGGTACTTAATATACTGGCACAGCCAATTCGTAGATTACCCGAACAAACAGAAAGATAGGCAGAGAGACCAGAATATTTTTTTTTTTGTTATTGTAGGTATCGTAATTACACTAGTGTGCATTTAAAAAAAAACTATTTAACCATAAATACTTGAATTTATTTTATTTATTTATTTATAGATCATAGAATGGAGGATATTTACGTTGCTGTTACTTAGCCTGTTATGCATGCGTAGGTACCTATCTATTTATAATTTCCTGGCCTGGTAGGCCACAAATATAATGCTAACAGTATTGAATACTAATAAATAGGTAATGTAATATAATAATAATATTACCCGCAGCCTAATAAATAAACGTAGATTTCCAATAATTAAAATGGTTGCAAATAAAATCGTTTTACGATCGGAAATAATTATTTATCAAATTAAATACATAAGATAGGATGGTAATTAATATCTTTAGAAATATCATAAGTATCATAATCTATCGCGGAACTAAACTTTCAAAAGATCCGAACCTGCGCGCGAAGCCACAATCGAGTTTATAAATAAGCATGGGCGTACTGGGGCGTACAAAACATGTACGTCCATGGTTATAAGATCAATTTATTACGAATCTCTATCTTTCTATCTCTCCTTTTAAAATATAGGACTCTAAAAATAATTAGATAGGTATTATTATACGTAAACGGGAATTAACGCGATACACGTTAAAGGTATATACAATATACATACCTTTGGATGCCTGACGTTTCGACCAGGTTACACCGGCCGTGGTCACAGGCTGACCTGTGACCTGGGTGGTGTCAGCCTGTGACCACGGTCGGTGTAACCTGGTCGAAACGTCAGGCATCCAAAGGTATGTATATACCTTTAACGTGTATCGCGTTAATTCCCGTTTACGTATAATAGTTATGGAACGCGAAAGTTTAAAAGTTAATATATAGATAGGTATTGTTACTCGGTTATCTAAATTGATTTTGTAACAATAGAAAACATATTTTTTATCATTTAAATTGCAAGTAGGTAAGTACAAATTTATTCAAATATCCTACATACTATTGTAACTTGTATTTTACATACCAACGATGATGAGTGAAAGGGCTAAAGCGTTGAAGTGGCAAAAGTTAGTTGACAAGAAAATCGCTTTTCAGTATTCAGTATTTGCAATATTTTCCTTTGAAATTCAGATGTCGCTTAAACCCTTTTGCCTTTCAAATCTTATATTTACCAATTCGTTATGGGTACTTACACCCAATAACGAATATTGCCGATTAACGGACGAGACGAGAAATAAAATTGTATAGAAGAGGCAAGCAGACGTCAGCCTTGGATCAATCGGGATCTCCGCTGAGATAATGATGACGATTCTCCATCATTATATTGCGATAAGTCTGAAGTAAAATATGCCAGCCATAACTAAAGGGCTATTAAGGGCTTTGGCATGTAGTGAAAACTGTCGAAAAATGGAAGTCAATATTGAAATGCAAATTGTTATAAAATACGTGCGAAATAAGAATTCATTCGGTTTATTATGTTTATGATCAGATTCGGTGACTGCTGGTAAGTACTTATAAGTAAACTTTTACCGTGGGATACGTATGTTCATAAGTAATATGAACGAAATGCACTGCGCTGTTGAATAAACCAGGCTGCTAAGGTCCCCTACAGTTACTCGCGTCAACAATAATTATGTACTGGTACCTACCTACTTAATCTGTGCTTAATTTAATTTTTTTTCCCAGTAGTAAGATCGTACCAAAGTAGGACTTCTCACTCCCACGCTTTGAGGATATTAGGTATATTTAAAAAAAAAACAATTAGGTATTCTACGTTAAATTCACGCAAACGAAGACGCTACTATAAAAAAAAACATTTATAAACCTTAATCTGTAAGTAAGTAGGTAAGTAAGAAAGTAATCATTTATTGCTCGAAACACGGTAAGTTACAATGGTGTTACAAAACAAATAAGGTCCGACATGTTTCGCAGATTCTCTGTATGCTTTATCCCTTAGAAATGTTAGCAAAGAAAAGCAGGAATGGAACACCTTTAGGACTGGACTAAGTAAGTTACCACACCAAAAAACATTAAATCTATGCTATAAAACATTACCTACATATTATCATCATCCAATACTTAATTATCTAGATATCACCATAAAATTTGTATTTGTTAGTATAAATGTAGTTACTTATTTTGACTTAGACATTTTATCTCATTATTTTATCCGGTGATTGAAACGCAGGTACCATGCCCTTTTTTTCATGTGGTAACCCCCACGGATACCACCCCCGCAGTTGGCCTCTTGCCTCGTGTGTTACTAACTCTAGGTTTAGAGATTTTATTAATGGATTAAAACCACTTTCAACTTGTTCCACGATAAGTCATATTTGACATTTAGGGGAAAGGTGTACAAAACGATCCCTTGAGGTCAAATGATTCCCAATTGTTTAAAACAAATCACTAGTGGCATCTGTTTAAAATCGTCACAAACGTATTCCCCACATCCCGCTCAGTTGTTCGGCGAAGTTTCATGGCGGTGTGATCACTATTGGTAAGTAAATTGATAAAAAAAAGAAAATCAGTGTGCTCGATCTAAGTTAGGCTGAATATTAATATTAAATTGCTGCTAATTTATTGTGATTTGGAAAATAGCTGTTTTATTAACGGTTTCTATAGCATTTCAGTAACATTTTGAACAGGTGTTGGTTCTCAATATGATAGCTATTTCAGGTTATTTTTACGAAGTTTTCGAAATAATACGATTGGGGTCAAATGATTACTCATTGCGGGTATAAAATGATCCCAAGGATCATTTTACCTACAACATTTTGTCAGTTTACAAAAATAGAAGGATACAATATATGATTTAATATATTGGGATACCTACTTACTATAATTTATACTTAGTACCTAGTATAAGTATAATATTATCTATAATGCCACATTCCGCTATAAATTTCATAATGTTGCCAGTACAGTTAAATCCACTGCATTGTATTATGGTATTTTTTTTGGTATTAGTTACCCTGTTGTTTCTATATCTCCTTCTATATAGTTATAATAAAACTGTAGAGAGGTCAATTCTATTGGGGGGAGGAAAATAGCTATTGGGGGATAATTGGTGATCCATAAAAATGCAATTTTTTTGTCTTTCTGTCTGTCCGTCTGTATGCGCACGCATGATCTAAAACTACTGAAGGGATTTCAATCAAACTTGGTAGATACGATTATAGTTCATAGTTCTGGGCAACATATAGGTTACTTTTTATACCATCTGATACCCGTGGCTTCGCCCACGCTTCGTTTTTGGTCATATCTCCGGTTCTACTTAACCAGTTACAACCAAATACGGTAAATTTTGAGTCTAAGCAAGGCGTCGCTGATCTCGATGGACGTAAAAACTACTGAATGGATTTTGATGCGGTTTTTTTATTAGATAGGTCTTGGTTAGACGAGTGGAGACCAGTAGAGTAAATAGTGCAGTGGAGAGTGGACTCAAGAGTGGAGTGGAGAGCGAAGTGGAGAGTGGAGTGGAGTGGAGTGTGAAGTGTAGAGTAGTGAATGGATACTCAATTCTTGTGTTGTGTGTTCTCAATCAATAAATCTTTATTTCTTTCTTCTACGAGTATATGCTGTAATAAATAATTATTGTTAAAAATAATAATATTTTTGTTCCTATTAACGCTACTTTTGGTAATAAATATGATTATAATACACAAATATTTTGTTAAAATTGGGAGGGTAAAATGATCCCCGGGATCATTTAACCCCTACCCTTGGGATCATTTTGTACACCCAGGTGTACAAAATGATCCTTTAGTAAACTTCTGAAAAATGTCTAATAAATTGGAAAACGTAAATAAATTACAAAATTGTGGTTTGCTAGTATATGTATAACTAAATGGTTTAACTAAAATTTCTTAAATGGTTACTATAGGTTTAATATTTTTGACACAGCAGGCATTTTCCCTTAGGGGGATCATTTTGTACACCTTTCCCTTAGTGCCTACAATACATTTGACAAGCATGCGAAATTTCGTAATCTAATTAGTGTTAGATGAAGCAAGCATAATCGGATTTGCCATCGAAACTTGTTAGGAGTAACTACACTGAACTACAACAATTTGAACCAGACATTACGACGACAAAAAACATGAAAGTGAATGTTACATTTCTTACCCACATAAGCTAAACTTCATCACTTTCTTATTAATCAAAATAGGTACCTGCTTAATAATTTTAACTGACCAAAAATCATGACTGGATTAAAAATTAAATAAATTAGGCTCAGTATCGGCTGATCACCACCGATTTAAGTACATCTATAAATGATCCACAATCGTAATTCATATTAATAGTAATGTTTGACTCAATTGCCAGCATATTTGAGGGTGTTCATTTCTTATATTGACATCAAATGTTCAGTGTTCAGTAAAGCGAGGGTACCCGGTTACCGTGGGAATAACAAACGTAATTAACCTTTAAAATATATTATATTATTTAAGAAAACGGGTTCCGTAAGTGTTGAAAAAAAAACATTATTTCAACCACATGTGAAAAACGGGCGTCATTAGCATCTTCGATCTAATTATTAAATTTACGACGTTATTATTAAGTACTGATTTATTAAGTCTCTAATCATTATTATCCAGTCGTTCAATTTCAGGGGTTACGTTTTTGACATGTCACCAGGCCCAAAGCACCAAAAACCAAGTAGGAAAAGTGATTATGAGAGTAGAGACTAAAGTGACTAGAGATCTTAGGTCACTGTTGACTTTTACTAATGTATACTAAGATTTAAAGAAAATAATTATCAAGGATATCATTTGTATACTGGATTATTCTGAACCAGTTATTAAGATGAAAATTTGCATACAAATTATATTCCATGAGAACAGTATGACTGGCAATAATACTTACGCAATTATACGCCTGCGTATTGTGAATTGCTTTCACTACAAAAAGTCATTATTTCCAAACGTTAACGACGACGTTTGTATTTACCACTACTTATTTAATAGCTATAAGGTATTCTTGTAGACAGTTTGCTCTTATGATAGATAGATAATATGATAGGCTTTATTTATGATATTATCGGGATAAATGAAACTCTTCGGTCTAATTCTGTAATAGTGAAATCGTCATGGAAATTGAGTAATATTTTTTTGTCGCTCGATTCAGACCAAGGAAACTAAAATTCATAATTGTCAAAATCAAAGTTCTTCCAATGAGCATAGAACGCATAATTACCTATACCTATGCATTGACTATGCGTCGTTAGTCGTATGAACATTAAACTTTTGCAAATAGTCTTAGCTCTCGTCCGTTTGTTTGTGCATTGTTTCTCAGATTTTCTCTTGCATGCATTGTTACGAGTCTTTTTACTATAGTACCTTAATGCAATTAAATGAATTAGTACTTGCTTTCTTGGAACATCTTCATAGTCTTTTCAACTAACATTGTAGCCAATCGAATGTGGCTATGTCTAGAGTTCTAGACCCTCTGATTCGTTTCCCTGAAATTCAGATAGGTCTCAATAAAAATTACAACATTTGAATTATAAATACGTGTCGCAATAACCAATGTTTTACAATCGATAAGTGATTGGGCAACTAACGACCGAGCAAGCTTTCGCGTTGTAGGGTAAGTAGATACCAGATCTGTATTAACAAAACAGTAGTTGTAATACATAGGAATTCAAAAAGTAAATATTACGTAACGCCTAATAGGCACAACGTGCCAATTGTGGCTCGTAGACAATAGGTATCATTTGAAAAGGGCACTTGTGTACATTTCATTGACCCGGTGAAACCTAATACAGCCACACTTGTACTGCTTACCCGATATTCTATTATTTAGTGGCTTGGTGGGGAGTGCAATAACCAGTATGTTTAACAGTTTCACGGATAGAACTTTCACGACTGCTGCTTTTAAACTTTATAGCCCAGGAAGTCCCAAATCCAAGTTGACCACTATTTATCAACTCTGTTCAATATGCTGAAAGTTGTGTAGGTACTTGGTATTTTTGCTGTCGTAGTCGTTAAGTTGCCTGACATTTTAAATATCCTGTGCAATTTTCTTCAAGAACCTTCTACAAAGCATTAGTTTACTTTAAAAAAAAAGGTAGCAACACTAGCAACTGCAGAAAGTTCTCAAGTTATCGTGACTAAGGGAAACAAGGATTCCTATTATTATATAGATTTAAATTATTATGTTCTCCACGGACAGTATACTATTCATTTTCAATATAATATGTTATCATAGTGCCTCACTACTGTTATAAGAGCGACAATAATTTCCTTACAAAAAACTTATGCCATAATCGAAGAGTGACTCAGTGTCGGTCAAAGTATTCAAGTAATAGATCTACAGTAGGCCAGTCTAATTTCGCATAAAAAAAATAATACAAAAGAACATACATAATAGGTACAACATAATGATTTAAAATGCGAGCAAGCGTCGCCACCGCGTCGACTTGTGACGTACCTAGAAGTAGTTGTTGCAAATTAAGCTAAGTAGGTTTACAGAATCATTTATCATCATCTTAGCGTTATTCCCAGTTCCTGCCGAGGTTTTCATCTCGGAGCCCGGGATCGGCTCACTCCTTCTCCTGCTTTTGGTTTGGTTTATAAAACTTTGCCGTGAAGAGATTTCCGTCTGACTCTCACGTTCTCACTCCCGGGAAAAAAGCCTGCGCCAGAACCTCGTCCGACAATCAGTAAAATGCACTGACTCTCCTCTTATGTGAGGTTGCCTTAGCCCGGTGGATCATGGTGATCCTTTTTGATAAATGTACTGATAATATTAGTTTTTCGGTGGACGTCAAATATCATACCGATTTATAGAATGCTAACAAAGTATTCATAGTTATAGGTATCAGTTATAGATACGAACGGAGATCACGGATACGAGTAGCTATGACATTTAACAAAAGGCATATTTATTATTAGTTAGTCTATGTGTCGTAAAGTTGTAAAATTTATAAACGAGGGATGTATTTATATACGATAAATTTTAGAATTTTATCTTTCGTAATCCTTCCACTCCCAGACCTTATGCTAAGCCTTGTTATCCTGCCGTGAATAGTACCGCACTATCGCATGGGCTCCTTGCGTAGCGCAGCCAGGTAAATGTCTGAATCGCATGAGAAACAACTCCGGTGTTGCAAACCTAAGGTAACCTGGGTCCGCTAAACATGATCATTCCGTCATGTGTGGCGTCTTAGTTGCAGCATCTAAGTAACACTGTCAGTATGTACAGTTGATCGTATATTCCTAATAATAATTACGAAAGAAAGGTCGTGAGTATTTTATTGTTTTATTCTTTACTTACTGGCTTGACCTTGCGATTCTCGTTTTAATTGTAAATTTAGAAACATCAAACAGTATTGATGTTCTTAAGTAGGTAAGTAAGTACTTACTTGAACAAGTTTTATGAATCCAGGAACAGACTTTTGGTCTGTGATTACCAGTGGTTATAATCGGCCTCATTGCGCCTTCAAACCAAACTAATAAGGGAGAAGTAAAGGATTTTACTTCTCTCTTATTAATTTCAAGTTCAATCGAAATCCCATTATCTCTTAAAGTTATTTCGTACGTAGGTACTTACCTATTTTTTATATAAATTAAACTTAAGACCTTCATTTTTTTTATAACATATATTCCAATATGGCGCCGCCACACGTAGAACATATCGAGCGAAACGCTATAAATAATGTTATTTGAATAGAAACTTCCCTCGTTCCATTAATTGGCTCAGCAGGCCATGATGAGGTGCATAGTCCGAGCGCAGTGGACCATACTACTAGATTATTTGTATTATACCGTATACGGCTGATCGGTACGTACATAATGCATAATGATGGTCAGTTAAGAGAAATAACCTGAAATAACTGCTGTGGCATGAGGCATTTATTTAACTACTAGCTGCTACCCGCGGCTGCAGCCGCGTTCCCCCGGCCTATTCTCTGGTAAAAAAGATGGCTTTCCACACAATAATGTAGCTGACCCTATACCAAATTGAGTAACAAATATTCATCCATCATACATCCATCTTATTCTTACAAACTTTCACATTACAACTTCTACATTACCTCAGGTTGCATTTAGGTTGGTCAGCAGTCGCGCCAGAGCGGTTGCTGTGCTCTGGGTGTGTCTAGCTGTGTGTTCAATTTGTAGACCAGGCTTCCGAAGACATCCCCTAAGTCCAATCGGCCGTTGAACACGAGTCAGAATTTATTTAGGGCCTGATGCCGATGGGATTGCCTTCTACTGTAAAGTTGGATTCATGAAGTGGCACGCTTCATGGCTCATGAAAGGCAAGGCTCTTCCTCATCATCTTCTTCATTCTATGTTTATTTGGGGTTAGAAGTTATCTCAATATGAATTCAATGTATTTGTCTTCTCTCAGGTCTTTCTCTTTCATTACCTATAACAATTTACTGCCTTAGGAGGCCTTAGGTATTACAATAATTTTAAACCAAATACGAATTAAACCTATTATATTGCTTCATTATCCGGTCTCCAAGGCTTCACAGAGCCTATAGTCCAATTATATTCTAGGTAAGGAACGTGAATGCCCTATAATCCGCCACTGGAAAGGGTGACAATCAATTTCTCGGCCATCCGACCTGTCCTACTGGCCTCTGCCAAAATGTTACGTCATTTATTACATCTTCAAATATTAGATCTCGCAACACAAAATTATTATTAGTAAACGATAAAATTTAACGCAAAATCAATGGTTTGTGATTGAAGTTACATAATCAATGCAAATATGGCGATAAATTAAAATTTGTAGTGGAATAAATAATCATTTGTATTATTTAAACATCATTTAGGTGTCTTTTTGAATATATTATGTGACTACATATTTTATTTAAAGCCATCATCTATCTATCGGATATTTATGGAATGCATCTGTGTTGGTTACCGAATAAATCTAACTTTGAATAATTGTTCAAAATTATATTATACGGCCGGAAGTTTACGCGAATATTACATTGGAAAAATCGTGATAGAATCCGTTAAAATACTTCTATATTTTAACGGATTCTATCACGATTTTTGGTGTTATTTTTAGAGACCGGTCTCTCCGTAGGTATAAGATTAATAATAATAATATAAAAAATCTGGCGATATACGATATACTTACATTACTTTTTTCAATAAATAATAATTACAATAATACAATACAGATACTTATACAATTTTATTTTAAATAAAAAAGTGTTTTAAAAATAAATTAAAGGTGCTTCTGCTGGGTTCTTCCAGCTGGACAAACTATTTTGTCAAACTGATTTCTAGCGTAGGGAAACTAGTTGCAGAAAAAATCAAATAACGTACCTAATTTCTGCACTCAAAGTGCTGTTAGATTTTTACCTCATATTATGCTCCGTATTATCAATAACACCCGTAATTACACCTAATTATAATAATTGTAATCTATGTTAGTATAATCTTAATATACCTAAATTCGTTATGTCATAGCACTACATTTACTGAACACCTTTTAATACGAATGTAACTCATCTTTATTTATCTAAATACCCTATAAATTACATTACTTTATTGGTGCATTGAAATTATTGAAACCAACATTAATGTAGTATAAATAATAAAAAAGTGTATAAGTGTAATATTACGACTTACATCGAAGTTTTAAAAAGAGAAAGACGCATATTAAAAATAAAAATAAAGTTAAAATAATGAAAATATCCGTGAGACTTGCGTGTTTGCATTGTGTGAGAGAGTTGAAGACCATTTGTAACGTTAGGTAATGTTCTTTCACTTTATGTTTTAAAAGCGGATAAAAGTTAAGTCCATCAGGTCCATGGGTGTCATGCAGTGTCATTCAAATATCTCTCCGTCCTTCGAAGAGCACGTTAAATCTTCGATCCCGATTATCAAACTAACATCTTTAGTATTCATTACGGGTAAAATGCGACGGTCCTAAAAACTTCGATATCGCCAGTGGCTAGTGGAGGTTAGATGGCAGTTGCTTCACGTAAAATATCGAAGTTCTTGCAGACATCACCACTTAAGTAAGTACTTACTTACTTAGTCAGCCGAAAGACGTCCACTGCTGGACAAAGGCCTCCCCCAAGGATCTCCACGACGACCGATTCTGCGCCTATCGCATCCAGCGGTTTCCCGCTACCTTTACCAGGTCGTCGGTCCACCTTGTCGGAGGCCTGCCCACACCACGTCTTCCGGTTCGTGGTCGCCACTCGAGAACCTTTTTATCCCATCGGCCGTCGGCTCTGCGAGCGATGTGACATCACCACAGTAACTTGTAATTGTTCCTGTGTTTTTGTTCCAATAATGATTGAAGATTAAACAAGTTAATTTAGTAGCCGTTTCGTAGTAAGATTGGAAGTCGATCCCAATTAACTTGGGAAAAGGCTCAGAACAATCTTACTATCTTACAGAATCCAGCAACCTGCTATTTAGATGTGTGCCGCCTGTGTGAATGTAGGTACGCACAATTTCGTTAGTTGTGTGAAGCTGGCCTGTATCTATTTACTTTGTGACGAAGCGAAGTGAAAAATTGTATAAACATAATAATTAATTTCACGCGCGATCTTCCATGTGTTCGTGACGATGTTTGTCAAGTAAAAATATAATTTCATTATTACGCTAATACCTGCTTTTGTCATCATGTGGTTAGTGCGACATACAAATTACTTGTGAGTGAGCAATAAAGATACTTTATGTACCTGGCATGCGGCATGACGTGAGTTTTAAAGAAAGATAATATTTTGTATGCATAGAACATGGCAGGAATAACTTCGCTGATTTCAGCTCGTGTAATATTGTTAGCTATTTTATTATCGTCGCCTACTGATATTTACTTTATTTAATATAAATACTTCTTGCAATTATTTAGTACAAGGCACTATCTGCTGTATACCACGTTACCTACGTTTAGGTAATACTGCAATGTATAGTTTGTCATAGATATATTATTTATCCGGTAAAGATAACAAAATGACGGCAAAAATTATCATAATATAATAGGTAATTTTGAAACTTTATTCTTTTCTCTTGTTTTTAGGGACCTTTTCAACATGGTCACCCTTCCTTATGGTAGTTTTAAATGTGAGAGTTTGTGAAGATGTTTGGATGTTTCAATCGCGATCTAACGGCTGAACGGGTTTAGCTGAATTTTGATACAGGGATAGATTAAATTATTTATAGTCTGGAATAATATAAAGGTTTTTTATGCCGACATTTAGTCACATAATTCCACGCAGGCAGAGTCACGGGCAACATTTGATAGTTGATAGTTATATAAAACCATACCTATTATATTTTCATGAACAGAAACCATGGAATTATCTCTGACTAAAAGAAAACTATTTTTAAGTAGGTATGTGCAGTGCTAACAGATTTTTGCGTCTACGTCTGGCGCGAATCGCGCCGCGCGATCTAACCATCAACGCGTCACTGTTTGAAAATGTCTATTAAAATTATTACACTATCAAATAATTTTTATCATTATCTGTGCGTCAATCACGGCAAGCTTGCACTCCAGAATCCGGGGTTCGACGAGAGACTACCGAATATCAAAATAACTATTTTTGTGTTCAGAATCTTCCATTAAACATAACCCATTTTGTAATTACCTAAGATAGTTTAATATTAATCTATAATATAAAAATGAATCGCAAAATGTGTTGGTAAGCGCATAACTCACCAACGGCTCTACCGATTTCACTAATTCTTTTTTTGTTGTGTTTGTTATTATCGGGAGAAGGTTCTTACGAAAAAAAAAATAAAACAGTTGTACAGAAAATTTCAGAAAGTCTCTTTTCTTTTTCACATACAAACTTTTTCTATTATGTGAGAGAAGTTTATGTTTACGTTACGGGATTAGTATTTAGTAGATAGTAGTAGGTAGTAGTAGGAATGGGAATGGGAATGAGAATAGGAATAGGAATGGGAATAGTAATGGGAATGGGAACGGGAACAGGAATGGGAACGGAATTGCACGCGGGTGGAAAAATACTAGAAATTGACATAAAATGGTGGTACCCCTATTCGCCAATGACAGCGTCCCAACAAGGAAATTTCTAATGTTCTTGGTCCCAGCATATTATATATAGCTGCTCAACGTTGATATTAAAACCTTTTTATATACTTAGCACTACACAATACGTTCATTAGGTACCTATGCATAGTGCTAAGGAGTGGAATGCCCTGACTGAGTCTGTGTTTCCGGAGAGTGTTCAAGTCAAGAGCGAATAGGTTGCTACTAGTCAAGCAGCCTGTCGCGTGTCGTCGCGTCTTGACGCCCGAGCTGTCGCTGTCGCATGTCGCCTCGCCTGTCGCCCAGTGTGCGCCTAGTGTTAATATCTATCCATCTGCCAGTGAAACCCATTGCTTTTTTGTTAAATCTATGTTTCGTATAATACACGAATTTATTTAAAAACTGTTATTTTAATATTATAAACAGAACCTTCAGTTTTGTTTATTTGTATAGATTGTTATAGAATACATAATAGTAAAAACTAATGCCTAATCTTATCAACTTTGAGATGTTGCCACTTGCCTAATTGCATGCAATGCAATCTTTTTATTTTAATCTAAAGTTTTGCATAATATATAATAATATATAAATATTAATTTATACTTGTACGTAATCTAACTTACGTTGGTTTACTACTCTGTAGATACCTACTTAAAAATTGTTAGATTAGATTGCGAATAAGTGAAGATTTAAAAGTTTAATATGATTTTTGTTTTTTAAGGCATTTAATTCAGATTCAGCCCATGGTAGATTCGGACTAAAACTTTTAGTCATCTTCTGATTGGTGATATTTTTAATAAGTAATAGTAGATAAAACCATAGATGAATATTATTCGTCTATGGTAAAACAAAAAAAATTCTAACCAATGATAAGTTATCAATTATTAGAAAAGTGATGTTTTGAAGTGGCCTCTACACACCGCTGATTGACGGACGAGGGTCGGGTGCAAGCTCTCCTCTCGGGGTTGCGGGTCTGACAGTAGTCATATCCGTGGTAGAAAAGAGCAGTGGAAGAGCTAACCTCAAGCTCGAAAATGACAGCTTTGGATATAACTGGAATGACTTATTCCCAACAGCCACCGCTAAAACTGCAACCTCGGGTGGTCGTTGGGATCATATTTTAGATTTATGTCCGAACGCAGTAAAGGTATGTAGCAAATAAATTATGTTCTTAGTATATAAACTGGGATTGTCGTACGGCTGAAGAAGAATACATCCAAGTTTAAAAAGTGATACTTGCATAGTAGAAAGTAACTTACAACTTTAACATAATACCACCGTACTAAGTTGTGGTTTGTTATTTACCTACTATACAAGCAACAGCAATAAAATCTTACAATGGTACAAATTGAAGGTTTGTGTGTACTAAACCAAGATTTTACATTATTACACCTTTGTAGGTGTTACAGCTGCATTCATTTTAGTATAAAGCTGAACATTGATGCGGTACAAACTTATACAGTGCCTTAAGATGATGAAGGTAGTAATGTTTTAAATACCTACCTGCATTATTATTTTAAGAAAGCGCTTCACCACATAGTTTCAAGTTTGGAGCCCGGGTCCGCTCTCCTATTCTTCGTTTCCATTATTTGACTTATTTTCACTTATTAACGAGTACCTACGTCTGCCGTCAGATTCTCTAACCCTGAGAGGAAAGCCTTCGCCAGGGTCTCTATAACCTCCCATTGGAACTTAAAGATCTCGGTTGGACCTTGATATAAGTACCAACCGGAATACAGCTCTAAAAATGTTCATAAAGAAATGTAAAGTACTTACCTACTTTTTTATTATTGGTAGGTAATAGGCTCGCGTTTGACCAGTATCTCACCTGTTGATGATGTGGTCCACGGTGGAGCCCGCTTGCCTAGAGGTAACCTAGAAGTAGAAGTACATCAAATTGTAGGTATTTCAATGTAAAGATCATTAGTAAATTTATTATTTTATATTTTGTAAAATACAAGTAGATACATAGATTAAAGCCACAGGCATTCTCTACTAGTCAAGAAAAAGGTAGCAGAAAAAGACTCAGTATGGAATGAACGGTAACAACAATAACTTTGTAAGCAGTTTTGAACTACTTTCGTCACTGACCGTACCTAAGTACTAAGTACTTACCTAAGAGTACCACCGTCGCTAGCATCCGCCACAATCAGTCTCCCCAGAGTTAAGTGCAGCGAGAAGTTATATAAATAATATGTGTAAACATAATAACTTTCCGCTCTGTAAAATGTACGGTAAAATAAATGATGTTATAATGGCACGGAACGCCGACGTCATTTTACTATGTTCCCGCCATAGAAACATTACAACAAATAAGTGGTGAACCACTATGTGAAAACAAATTGTAATAAAGTTACATAGAAACTGGATAGGTACCTTTTATCGTGCGGAAATCCCCACGGATACCCCCTGCTGGCCAGCGTGCCGGGAACGGTTGTGGGACTTGTGGGAACCATGGCGCCTCTATCTTTTCACGCAAAAGGTGGGGGGGGGGGGGCGCTCCCCACCCTGCCGCCCAGGCCTGCACTCATGGAGGACAGAGGTCGTGGATAGGTAACTTCCTCTAAAAAAAAAATTGGTTGCCTGTAAAGTCGGTATACGGGCGAAAGTTTTACGTGACAACGACTTTGAGTGGTAAAATAATTTTATGTCTGTCTCTCTCGCTCTTAGGCGGGCTAACCATGCCCGAGTGGAAGGGACGCGTGCCTCTCACTCGCTCTCATTGTGAGCGCATAACGTGAGCGGAGCGTAACGCAGTTTCTTGAAGTGTCACCCGGCAAACCAATTTATAAGACGTTGTCACGTCAAAAAATCATTCAAAAGACGTAGAGATAGGTAGGATATAATTACCGACGACAGCCCAAAATTTGAAAGAATTACCTTTTTTAGGAAGTAATAGTGTAGGTAACGAGTATGACTTAGTGTTTGACCGTTGTATACGAGTATTTTCTATTCGACCGTTCACCTAGTGTTGAAAACGGCACGTTTCTCATCATTAAAAGTAAATAACCGTAAGCATTGTTATAAGGGGCCGATTTTTTTATCATAAAAACGTAGGTATCTATGTTATTTTTTAAGGTCTGGTTAAAGAGTATTACTAAGATTATAAGTAAGAGTATCTACTACATTTTAGATGGACAAGCTGAGGCCGGTGACCCCGCCCGCCCGCGTGAATATTGGTTATACTCAACCAATTGCAATCAAACATACGGTAGATTTCGTTACGTTCAGTAATTTTTGCGTCCATCGCAAACAAACAGACAAAAGGGTAAAAATTTAAAAAAAATGATTAGAATCGTTCATACTTTAAGTATTTTTTTAAATATATGCAATGTAATACACTTACACATCATTTACAATTTTATAATAGACTTTCTTGACATCGTTATCTCCTGTTACTGTTACTCCTATCCTTCTCATGTCCTTATTATTATCATCTCATCAAAGCGATGGTATAGCGAGGTAACACTAACCCCGCTTCCATCGCTTTCTCCTCTTGAGCCACATCAGGAGGATTCACACTTATAAATTATAGTCATTTGACGCCGTTTCGTCCTCGTCCTCAAATTTGGCAGTTCCACTTCTCGGTCTCAAAAGGTGAATAGTTTCCCACACATTTTGAATGAAAATTACACATTCTACTTTACTTTCTATATCTTTACAACAATGCTTCGAATAATATACCTATCTAATCAGTGGCGGATTTACCAGTAGGCTGAGTAGGCTGGAGCCTAGGGCGGCAGATTTTAGGGGGCGGCAATAATTTTGAGCCAATTTTTTTTTTCTTTCATAAATAAAAAAAATAACTTTATTATATACACAAACGAGTTTTGGGGAGCGTTTTCTTGGAGAGGCATATCTTAATCCACCTTCTAATTAGTACGCGCCGCTGTTTTTAGCTCTTCAATAGCAGGTATACTCTTCACTAGGGCACGTCACAATTACGCGTGGTCAGTCGCCGCCTCCTACTGCGATGCGTGGTCGGCCGCCACCTCATTCTGCGAGCAATTGATGCTCGAGAAGGAGGCGGCGGAATGGGTTCGGGAGAGGCTGCACAGAGCTCACCCGGACGGTGACGTGCGCAGATGCCGCAGGCGTCGGAGGTCTGATGACTTCCGTCCTCTATGAACGCAGGCCTGGGGGTGACGGGTGGAGCCGTCTGTCACCCTAGCAGAAGCAGACCAAGGCGGCAGCGCAAGCAGCCCCCCCCCCCCCCTCTCGAATGCGAATACCGTGGTTCCCAAACCCGAGGGGACCATCTCGAATCCGGAAATGGCCCGGGTCAAGCTGGGGTGCGAGGGAAATGCTCTATGGGCCACCTCACACCTTGGCGTCAGAAGACTCTAGTCGGCGTGCGGTTTTAGTCTAGTTCTAGTCTCCCTGCATTTACAGTGAGGCCGCCTGTTGCATGATGGATGGTCAATGCCTGGTGGGGTTTCTGGGGAATTTCCTTCCTTAGGGTACACGCGGGTTCCCCCCGTTGTAGGTACCCTAGACGGTACGCTAACACCTAGTGTGGTTTAATTCGGTTCGATTACGACATAACTATAACCACCTCACCGTTTAGTCTCGATGAGGTGTACCCGTGGATGCGTGCGAGTCAGAACCTCTACGCGGTGCACCCGGGCAACGGAGGCGAGCAGCGCCTTCCATTCGCCACGGGAGATGTTGCTGCCTTCGGCCAATCCGGTTGGGGTGGGAGTGGCTCTCTAGAGGGCAGCTCCGAGGCTCTCCACGTGTCGGGGCGAGCTGATTGTCCGCGAGCCAACGGTTGGTTGACAGGACGGCCGCCTGTCACCCTACACCCCACCGTCAGTGAAGTGGCACGATGCTTGCCCAACCCCCTATCGGGGGGTAACCTTACACCCCGGTAATTAAGACCCGAGACTGCTTGCGGTTTTAGTCAGTTCGATCCCGACATAACCACCCCCGATGGCCGACGGGGGGGGGGGGGGGGGTAGTCATGGAGAATTGTATAGCCTACTGGCGGCAAATTTGTAAATCCGCCACTGTATCTAATGCGATCCGAGTTTTTAGGTGAAATAAATTATAATTATTCCAAGTATCCCTATCGGTGGCGATATATCAGTATGAATATACTACGAATAATTATAATTATAGGACACCTATGAAAAACTCACTTCTCAATCTTATAGGTATTTAACGCAACGGGGTCATCGCCAGCATCAAAGCATCTAATCTTTATAAAAAACTACTCATAGCGATTTTTCAGTTGCGTCCAAACTTTTCACCTTAGCGGCCGAGTTCCCAAAGGTGTTGATAGGGCCCTTTACACACATGAGAACTTGCACTAAACCCGCAATACTCAACGACCATCGAGTATTGTTGGTACAATTTTGTGGTTCTAGCTGAACCACAAAGTTAAAGTGACCGCGTAAACTACAACATCATCTGTGCAGACAAGAACTTGAAGAAGTGACGTTTGAAGGTTTTTGGATAGCAGTCACTCAAATTCAAGCCTCCAGCCTTATTATGCCATAAATATCAGGAGTGACCTTTGCCGAGGGTATCTTTTAAGTAAATAGTACGTACTGTGTCGTCAGTGTAGCATCGTTGTTCCCGGTTGTCCTATTTACCTGAGCATGAGGATGAGGTCCGCTTTCCACTGGAGAAGTGGCAAGCGGACCTCATGCTCCTTTTGGTTTGGCTTATAAGAAGAGTACCTATACTTTTGTAGGAGCGACTGCTATGTAATCTCTCAAACCCCCTGCCTCAAGGCCTCGTGTACAAATCAAATTTAGTTACATACTCAGCAAATTATTTCTAGCAATTTTATCTCTTCTAAGTGAATATAATCACTCTTTTTCTAGATCGATATTCTTTATGGGATATGAGAATATGAGTGAAAAACTAACATAATACAAAACAGAAAAGAGTTCTAAAGCCGACTGAGAGATGACTATAATGTTGCAGGAAAAAATCCTTGCTACCCATTTCCCAATATTCCTCCATTCTCCAGCATAGGCCACAGTGTTTGTTTGCTATCTTAGTACGAGGTGATTTCATTTCGCTATCTAGCTACACCTAATATTATAATTTTAGCAGAACAAATCTAAAATTCGACAAACAATGAAGATAAGTTATCGTGCTATCAACCGTCAACCAAGCAGCAAGGTTGCAGTACGTCTGTTTTGTAAACACGATCTCACAAACCCCTCATTGTCTAACATTTTCATTGTGTTACACACAGGAAACGTGTGTCCATTAGATGCATTCGCACGACTGGCAGTTGTATCGAAAATAACAGGAATTTAAAACTGAAATATAAATAGGTACAATATCTACTCTCTTTTCTATTATCGTTTAGCCTAAGAAGCCTCTCCATTTACATACATATACGATGAGATAGGTAGAGATTACTAGATGTAAATAATTATGACCAGAATGGTGAAAAATAAGTACCTATAGATGTAAATCTTGTAACATTTTAAAAATATAGGTATAATACCGTAAACGTTAGCGTTTACGGTATTCACAGTAATTTTGTTCGATATAAGTACTAACTTCTATTATTTTGCTTCTCGTTGCTAATTTTGAATAGCAATGTCTAATGAAAATCATTTTAATGAATAATTCTGTTTAAAAGTATGGAATACGGCATTGTACCTATGTCAATTTCATAAGACGATATTGCACAACATTTGATTCATCAATGAACACAGTCCAGTCGAGGTGGGTCCCCTAATAGGTGACACTTTTATTTGTACAAGTTCCAAGTGTTAGTTGTTGGCGCACGCCGCAGGTTCTACTGACCCAGTTTATAGTATTAAACGTCTCCACGGCGTCAGCTATCCGTCAACTAGCTTTAAGTACAGTTATATTGTAAGTATTGTAGCCGCTGAGGGATCGGAAACCCAATGTAAACCAGCCGATACAATGATACTACGAGATACGCCTCTAGACAACTTTCCATTTACGAAATTGGTGCTATTTTCTCAGTGTACTCGATTTTTGTGTCCCCAGTAATTTCTCGATAAACAATGATAAATCGCTGTAATCAAAAGATATAGAATTCTGCTTGTTTTCACAGAGATAAATAGCCTTTCTCCAGCTTTTACGTGGGAGCGTACGGCGTATCATAACCAGGGTCTGTGCTACGCATTAGGAGTGCGACGCTTAATATAATTACTGCGACCTTTCTATTAAAGTCAATTGAGCGCCACAATGTAGCGCACTAAAAAGATATTTTACCGTTTCATGTTATTGTGAAATTACTGGTTAATTGAATATCATTACGTCAATTCGCTGATGATCAGACACAAAAGATATCCAAGCAATCAATTTTAGCTACCTACTGGTGATTGTCTCAAAGTCAGCATCAATCTTTGGATTAGTTATGTAAAGATAGCTGAAATAATACCTTGAATAATTCAATTTAACGTGGGTATTTTTATTTGCATAAAACGAGCTGCGCAAAACCCGAGCACTGTCATAATGTAGGTATAATTGGAGAGCGCCCGACAGTACCCAATTAACTTTGCATTAAAATACTTTCCCCTAACGCAGATATTATTCGAGGTTTCATAATGAGACATATGAGGAAGAGGGGGCAAGAATAGTGAAAGCATTTGCTTTATTGCCGTCACGTAAATAGACACTGGATGACGTTCATATGTAGGTACCTATGTGGGCAAAACGACACCTCCTGCGTATTGTAACGTAACTGCGTTTGACAAATTTTAAAAGAATAATTTTTGATTTGCCTAGTCACATTCATTCCTAGTAAAAATCATATTGTAAGCATTAATTTATCTTTCTGTCTCTGGTGCTTTATCACAACACTCTTATAGCAATTCAAAGTGCGAGTAAGTTTAACGGCGGGAGAGTCATGGCGCTATACACGATGCATTACTCAATCTCTCTCCCTGAGACTGTATCGTATTTGAATTGCTATAATAAGAGTTTATTGGTAAAGCGCTGTTTTTAATAAAGCGCTACGAAGGTATCGACAACCCCCACGTATTGTAACGTTACTGCATAAATGACATAGGAAATATGACCCAACAGCGTTTAATAACAATATTTGCAAAGCGTCATGTGGCGAATAAAAACTAAGCTTACGTAAGAAAAGCGGAAATTTTGCCGAGCGCAGTATCTGAACTTTACTAATCTTCGCACTATTCCGCAGTCACAAGCCGACCGCAGATAAACTTGGTAAGTATGAAACGAAAGTAAGTAGGTATATTCTAACCCCAACGTGTTCTTACATCCATTTATAGGTAGGTATATATACATATAATAAATCTATAACTGATCGGTGTCTGTACATGGAAGATATACCTATGAGAAAAAAAAAATAGGTGACTCTATAATGTAATACATGCCAAAACAATGATTTTTAGAATTTTTGTCTGTTTCTCGTGATCACCTTGCCTGGTCGGAGGATCCTCCCTTTGTGTTGGAGGGACGTCACATCCCGTTCCTCCACACAAACATACGGTAAATAAACATATGCTTTCGAAGTTTTGTGTGTATTTATCGCAGGTTTTAGTGCCTCGGAGAGCACGTTAAGCCGTCGGTCCCGGTTGCAATACAAACATCTATGGTACCTAGTCGTTACGGGTAGTTGGAGCCCACAAAAGTTCAACCAGTCTAACTTGGAACTTCGATATCGCCTTTGGTCATAATGACCATTGGTTGTGGAGGTCAGATGGCAGTCTGTCGCTCCACGGAAAATATCGAAGTTCAGCCGCATCACAGTAAGACTGGAAAGCCGACCCCAACTGAGTTGGGAAAACGGTTCAGAGAATGATGATGATGACCTGTGATATGAGATGCATACGATGCTGTAGGTATTTGTCGTGAGACATCTTCTATCTAATCTCGTAGCCTGACTGACTGAAACAACAAAGCAGAGCCTATGTTCCTTGAGTTTATCTATGTATATGTTTTAGACTAGAAGTTGTCAAGCGTAAATACTAATACGATTTTTAAAGGGCACTTTCTTGGTATTGAAAGGAAAATCTTTGAAATGACTTGATGCCAGTGTTATCCTAATGCTTTACATTAAGTCAATATTATGAGGTTGATCTTAATCTGTGCAACACGTACAATTCTGATAGTACGTATAGAGCATACTTTTCAATTTTCACCCACTTTCAGTTCTCGGAGTTGTGTGAAATTTAGCACACAATACGAAAACCCCTGACAATACAATGACTTAAATAAATAGTGCAAAAGAAATTGAAACAAACACTAACAAGCAAAACATACCTATCTACCTTAAAAAAACTTAAGAATAGTTACACAAAATAAAAAGTAAAAAAAATACTGTGAGTAATAACACTTAGTTCAAAAGAATCCACGCCACATTTTAATGAGCTAAAATTTAAACTTAAAAAAGCCTGTCGTGCTTTCTAACGAGCATTTTAATTTTACTTCTTCTATAAACTGTGCTTCTAAGTTTATTTTTACTAACACGGTTTAGAAATAGACTAGTAAAATAATAATACTGAATTGTATAGAAGTGTCTTAATAATGGTTACAATAGAAACACAAGCGTGTCTTTTTAAACTCTCACGTTCAATCAACGATCAACCACGTCAACAAAGTGCTGCTGTGACCGTTGACAATATGAAATACATCAATGAATGTGATATGATAAAAGTTGGCAAGTGACAAATTCATATATTTTAATGTTCGACACGTTTCACAGGTTCACTACATGCATAATATTTTAGTACCATGAATTTGAATTAGACTTTTGAAATAGATAAAGATTGAAATGTACATTGACTTGTTGATGCCGATAGAATATTATATAGTTCCAACGTCAACTAGTACTCAGCCTACTTAAGCTAGCTGGTACGTCTGCTGATTAACTTTAGCGATCAACACTCTGGCGTAAGCTTTCCTCTCGGGGTTGGAGGGTCAGGCTTTACGATCAAGAAAGTCAAGAGAGTTTAAATGAGAGAGAGAGAGAGTAGGTGAGCGGGCCCCGGGTTCCGAAGCTTGACTTTCGATGCAACCGGGACTAACGCTGTGACAATAAGCATTTTACCATAATAATGACAGCATCACATCAAGCTGAGAAACGGCGAGGCAGGCATGCATCGGCACATAATCTGTATCGGTAGGTTAAATGCATAATCTTTATGTAAATATCTGCATTTAGTTTTTAATCATTGTTGTTATTATATTATTATTTTTAAATTGAGTATTTTTTTTCTTTTCTCTTTTGTTTTATACACTGAAACAAATGGCGACGTACCCGTAGGACCTCAAAGTTTGGACCCTTTTTCAAAAGTGCCCTTACGACCTCTTTCCGTTCTATGTGATTTTGTATTATCTCTCTTTCTAATAGAAAACAAAAAGCGCCGCCACAAGGATGAATAATTTCAATTAGGATAAGCTGGTGAAGATTAACTTAATTAGATTCAGTTAGAACATGCTCCAATTGACCGGGAGAGCAGCTGATGACCCATTTAGAGCACTTGCACTCATGAATTTCTTAGAACGCCTTGCCTGTTACTGGTTGCAGTAATAAACGTAATGATTTAAGTGAAGATTGATTACATTATAAGCAGGAAAACGTATATACGTTCATATTCGTTAATGAAAAGATATAATTATATATTACATGAACTATTTTATATCCTTTTAAACCTGCCTAATTGTGCAATAAACGTCTATATTATACAAATTAATAAAATTAAAATGTTTATTTGTGATGTTAAAATTAAACCTTTTTAATATACCTACTTACCTAAGCACATGAGTATGTGTGACAGGGTACTTAGTAACCAAACAAGCTGCTGTTTAAAGAAAACCTTTTTAAAAACAAGGTTTTATTATTTACAATACCTATTGCGTTAGTCATGCATAGGACTTACACAAGTTACCTATACCAAATTTCAGCTCAATCGGATTACCAGAAGTGGTCGAAAATGGCTTGCAAGATTTGATTACAGACAACGGGACAGGTGAAACTAAATAAAAACTTATAAAAACAGAAAAAAATCAAATCTGTTTATCTGTTGGTTTTTCTGTCTGTTCCAGCTAATCTTCGTATTGGCTGGCTCAGTTTTCATGGGAATTTCACTGACAGATAGATATTGTTATTAGACGGAACTACTTTTATTTTAGAACATACATAATAAAATACGGATAAAAAGTTGTGCCCTTAGCTTAGCTTATAGTTTTTTTTTATTGGTACTAATAGGCTCGCGTTTGACCACAATTTACCTGCTGGTAAGTGATGATGTGGTCGACGGTGGAGCACGCTTGCCTAGAAGTAACCTGTTCACTCTAGACTTGAAGACTCCCAGGTTGTAGCTTTCCGGAAACAGACTCAGGCAGGGCATTCCACTCTTTAGCAGTACGCACGATGAACGTACTGCCAAAACATTTTGTGCGCATGAGTATATAAAGAATAGTCAATAGATCGAGTAATTAAATTTATGGAACGTAGACAATTTTATTATTGTTAAACCTTTAATCAGGTTTATGATACAGCACCGATATGACTTGGGCGCAGTCAATGAACAGTCCACCCCTATAATATGGACACTGTAATTAACAATAACGAAGACCTTCAATGCCTGCGTACCTGAGCCGTTATCCATACAACGCACTCGTAAAGTAACCAACCGGTCATACTCTCAACAAATCCGCCAACCAAATAATTATAGACTACAACCAATATATATCGACCAAGAGCCATATGTAACCTAAAATCCATTTAGCGTCCAAGCCACATGTAACCTAAATTTCATATACCCAAGTCACATGTAACCTAAAATCAATATATCGACCAACCACAATGCCACTCCTATTAAGCAAGAACAGCAAACCCACAGCTGTTTTAGATCGATATACCGATCTCTAAACACCAGCTGATGCCTACATCCTCTCGAAGTTCATTATCAAGGTCAAAGGGGATTATCGGTACTTACCTTGATGTCCCTGTTAAGGGTGGCAGAAATAGATATCAAAATTGCATGCCAAATATTTTATTCCTTATAGTTCAGAAATATGAGTCACTGGAATTGAGATTTTACAGAATTGGTAAGCATTTTGTATTATCACTGATTACCTAATAGTCATTTGAAGTTATTTGTTTTAATTAATTACAATTAGATCTAGCACTAAATATATAAATATATTTAACACTAGCTGTTGCCCGCGGTATCGCATGGATATCGGTTATCGCGCGTGAAAGTCCATTTTATTGTCCCCTATTTCATCCTCCCACAGGTTGAAGATTCAAAAATGCTTCATAGCATATTTTATATATTGTCTAGTACTATAACAATACAAAGTTTCATGGCGATATCTTTGATTGAAAACGATTAACTTTCATACAAACTTTCAACCCTGCAAAAATTGCCTGCGTATGCGCAAACAGACGGAGTTAGGTAGGTACTTTTGCATTTATAATATTAGTATGGATATGGATTTACGCTCTTGTGAATATGTTTATTATTTCAGTATCTGTTATCATATCATCGAGGCCAGTATAGACTGAGGTTACCAGCGCCGTTACTGAGCCCACGTCTTTCATTTTCGTTTCTTGTATTGCCAAGGCCATTCGTTGTTCACGTAGGCAGCCAGTTTTTACCTTACGTAGAAGTTTACCAACCAAAAGCTGTGAACTTTTTTGTTCGTTTTATCCTTCGATAAATATCATAGAATGTTTAATCTCGTATCATAAAGTTTTGAATTACGAACTTGTTTTAGATCCATTTAAACATTGCTACAGTGCTGGATTCCTTACCCTCAGTAAACAAATTGAAACAATACTTACCTACAATATATTGAAACAATGAGACGAAGATTTTTGCGGATTCATCCGCAGAAATCTTCGTCATCTCAGCATTAGTCCTGGTTGCATTCGAAGTTCTCAATTCAGAGCCTCCGTGTTTCCCAAATTTTCTCCTCCATTTCGCACGGTCTTGACCAATAATATCCATAAAATTTTAGGTACGACACTAGATTTTTTGTTCCGTACAGCTTCATAACTAATAACTCTCCTCTTATTCATTGTACGAGCTAGCGCAGCTTCATTATTCTTTAAGGTTTGGTAAAAATAAAACCCACCGCAACATAATTATTATTGAACTACAGGAAGCTGGCGATTGTTACAATTGAAACTAGGCGGATAGGGTGCCTCTAGTGTCAAACACCTCATCATAACCGTCGAGGCATTACATTGACACATTTACCTATGGCGCATGGCGTGCGCGCGCGTCCCTGGGCGCACCAACAATGAGTCTAGCATCTGTCAGACAATTAACGGAAAGGAAAAACCTAATTATTAAAATCGGGTCAGTGTTGCCAGATCCGCAAGTTTCATTTGTGGAAAACATCTCTGAATATTTATATGATCAGTACAATACATTATAAAACTTGTTTGCATATAATGGTGGCCACGCAGCATATATATCGTCATGATGCTACTGATTAGATCAAGTGGAACTGACGGAGTGTGGGCGTGCATAGGTCAGGTGTATCATATAGGTACTTGACGGAATAATCTGAATTCAGTTCTCTTGGATGGTTCAAACCGATTGGATCATGCATTTATAACAGTAAGGGACCGGTGTATGGCCACTATTGAGCAAAATAGTCACCAAACATTATAAACTACATATCATATTTATTTATTTTTTACAGCTATTGCAGAGAAATTAAATTTCTATAATGGATGCTATACATTAAGGCCAATACTATCGTGTAAAATACAAAGATTACCTTTGAAAGGCATAATTAAGTATGTCAAACACTGAAGTGTCGAGGCATTCTACCTACAGTATACTAGCCGCTAGATGTAGTTTCTCAGTTAGTTTAATAATAAATAAGTTAATCATATATAACCCACAACTTCACCTTACCGGAAATGGATGAGGTGGGTATGTCAAACTGTAAAAATTTTGGTTATATTTCTATATAAAACTATTTTTAATTTAAATTAATGTGCATTCATTCTGTTTTCAGGTAAGATTTTTGGAAGCGGCAGAGCAGAGATAGAGCTTTGCAAGCAGCGGTAAGCTGAAAAGCCGATTAAGAATCGTAGACTAAGATCGATAACTGCTTATCTCCTAGACTACTAATGTAAGGAGACTCTTCGCGTGTCGAGCAGGAAAGAAGCGGTCTGGTTCTCTGAGCGCAGGCAGAGGTGACAGGACGGCCACCTGTCATCCTACCGGCCGATATTATGTCTTTTTACTGAGGCTTCCCAAGCCCGAGGGGTTCCCAAACTCGAGAGGTCCCCAAACCTAACTCTCTGAACCAGAATAAATGAAATATAGTATTAATAATGAGGATAATCAAGAGAAAGGGTAGAAGAGCGGACTCCAGGCTCTAAAGCGCGGGCTATAGATGCTATCTGCCTGGAGTAACGCTTTGATAATGATGTTAAATTAGCACATAATAATTTAATAACTGATGATGGTCTACAAAAATATACGAATAAATTATGTCGGTTTAACCAGGCGTTTATAAACACTAATGATACTTCTTTCTGTGGCAGAGACATTGCAAAACAAAGTCCATAAGTTAAGCAACGTGATCTTAATTAGATTACAACGTTCACTTTCGGTTATAACACATTAACTTTATTAATATTTTTTGTGTCGCCTTGTGTGTCGTAATTCGGCACAAAAATAATTAGTGCTACGTTATTGGATTCCAGCTTGCTATAATTACAACTTGGTAGATGATCCGTCCGCGCCAAGTAACTTAATTTATCTCTTACATAAATGTATAACACAATCGATTAAAACGAATTCAAACTAAAATAACTATTGCTTAATATAATACTAAAGAGAAACTTAATAACAATTCCAATAAATACTAACACTACACCTAAAATGCATCAAGGATTTCCTCCGCAAGCCTCTTGTCGTTACTGTCCTAGAAGATTGGCATTATTGCCACATTGTATGCCAATACTAATTCTATAAAAAAGTCAGTTTTTTCGTCACGAGAAGCGACGATCATACAGCTCACAATCGGATATAATCAGATCACATAATTATATACACAGAGTATACATAAAATAATAAAAGTCGACTCGGCTATAGAGGAACCAGACATTCATAAAATTAAATGATTACAGTAGCGGCACGATATAATGGCCGGTTTGACACATTACAATAGTGATGTGAAATGTCAATTTACTCTCGATAAAAATATAATCAAATCTATAAGTTCTTATTGCAAGCAGTACAATACCTGATTCAAAAACTTTAGTAAAAAATATAAATTTTTACCTACTAAATACATTTGAACGAACTGAATATTGGATTTAGGAATGAAAATGAGTACTATATATTAATCCAGCTTCCTTCAGTAATTGCACCAACTTTTTTCTCGTTGGATACTCCTTCCGTAAATAGTTGCTACACACATGGTCTTCGACTGGTTTTGCTCGTTTTTTTCTGTTTTAATGTGTGAAGTTTATTTTCTTCTGTGTCAGTCTCGCCAAATTTTTCTTTAGTTATCTATTCGTCTAACAGTTATAGGTAAAATTGACCTTCCATTTTGAGATTCACGATCGAAATGTTACGAAGGCGTACCTATAACGAACACACATGCCTGACTGTTTAGAACAGCTCTGCGTACGTTCGGCCATATCGACGAATTCCACAACAAAAGGCGTAAAAAGAGTAAGTTGAGGGCCACCATTATAATTATCACTGTTAGTGTATGTAATGGGGATCCCGTCCTGAGACTTTACCATCAGGCGAGATTTACCATTTAGCTTACCATCAGGCGAGGAGGTCTAAACTATATCGCAATCGCAGTGCACTCCTAGTTTGTACTTTTCGAAGCAACGTCAAGTCGAAACTGCTTTGTTTTGACGCAAGTTTGCCGGAGGTATTATTGGGCTTGCCAGTGGTCCTAGTGTCGATTATATAGATTTTATTAAAAAAAATGAATTTCGAAAACCAAATACCGAGTTGTGTGAAATAATTACACCAATAGGTAATTATAATCTTATAAAAATAAAAAATAAATGATCGTGGGACACTAATATACATTATATAATTCAGAAATCAATGTAATAAATAAATATTGTGTCCTAAAATTATACCTACATTCGATAAAATTTTATGACTTTCTGTACGTCACTATTGACAATAAAGAACAGCAATTTGCTCTTTCAAAATGTCACAATAATTACTACGAAACTTCATGAGCGGACAAACGTCAAACCGGCCATTATATCGTGCCGTAGGTATAGTATAATTTCTCGATTATTCAGTCATTAGAAATCTATGACAAGTTCCTGTAATACGTACTTAGAAAAACTGTAACGGTCTCTATTCTATATTTTGTCTAACTACAATAATTCGATAACGTCAATGGGTTGTGAAAGCAAGATGGCAGTCGCTTCACAGCAAATATCGAAATTGGGCCGTTTCGTGCGTTAGGCTGAAAGTCGACCCCAACTAAGTTGAGAAAATTAGTTGAAGAAGAGGTTTTTATAAAATTAGTCGCAATTTTATTTTTCGTCACCAGTCATTTTCTGAAAAGACTTGATTAAAATGCTTCTGATAGAGGTGATCCATGAAACCATATCGCTTTAGTTACGATAAAGTATATAGGTATACGGGAAGTGTGGCATTTGAGCAGTTCCTGGGAACTCATCGTCTTCTAAGTGTGGTTTCCAGTTGTGGTAGAGGCTTTCACCTCGGAGTCCGGAGTTTGCTTACTCATCTCCTTTTGTTTAGACTTATAAGTGTTTGCCGTCTGACTTCCCAACTATACTTATATAACTTCCCGTCTATCAGCATTGGTGATCTTGGTGGGGTCCCATACACCCAGGAATTGATTATTAAATTTCCCCGCATGTGCCGTCTCGTCTGCTCAGCACCTAAAAGTATAATAATCTTGCCAACGTTTTTATGAATCCCTGTCCGTTTATTAATAGGATAGCACTTTACGTGCTGGGTGCGAGGGTAATGCTCTATGGGCCACCTTACACCCACAGTCGGTAAGAAAAGAAAAAGGGTAGGTACGTTATGTGCACCTTAGTGGGTAGAAAAAATATGTTGGTGCTTGTGTGCCATTGGAAATTAATTTCTCTATCCGATGTACGCACGTACAAGTCTAGTGAAACCTTCCTGATAGAAACATGTTATTGATAGGTACCTTAATTGATAACTTTCTCTAAGGAGATCATAGTTACAACTGCTCAGTTAATTCCAATCTATTTAAGCATTAACGTCAAGAGGGTTACATAAAGATCTTAGCTGTAAAATAATGTCTGACAGTTACTCGACTATAAATAAGAGGAGAATAGATTATTAATTCTATACGTATGTACCGAATTTGGATTTCGGGAAGAGAATTGTTGTACATTCATTAATTCATCCATCCAATGATTGGGGGGAGAAGGGGGAAACGGCTGTCTCGCGCAGAAAAGCTAATATCAACTGAATTATGAAACAGAGGAGTAGGACAGATACATACAGAAGTCATTTAAGGGTATAAGATAAGATATAATAATCGTAAATGAAGATTGTTTAATATTGTATTTTTGACAGCCTATCGCTGTTATATTCCATTTCTTTATATACCTAAGCGTAAAATATTTTTTTGGTTGTGTAATGAGTGTAGTTTATGCAGTTTGTACTTTTTTTGTTAATACGACAAGCAAACAATCATCGAACACTGAGGAATGAATTTAAGTCATTTATTTAGGTCAACTAAACGGTTGGTTCACAGGGCAATTAAAAATCTTTGGTCCAACCGGCTGGATATTGCAGTTGGATCATGGGTACCCTTGGTAATATCCGTTATAGAGCTGATTTTGACGATGTAGAACTAATATGGCTGATTTCGAGTATTAGCCCTTGTCCAAATTTAATGGCCCTTACAATGTGGCATATCTATCCGTATTCATATTTAGTAATGGTTTGTTCATTTCCTTTTTTACCGACTTGACCCAAAACGTAAGTTTACACCATTGTTGATTAGATATGGTACCAAAGGTTTGTCCTTGTGCTAACAACATTTCGCCATAAAAGACAACATAGTTTGTCTACATTGGATCGGAACGCACTCGAGCACGTGGTTGAACAGGTGGCAACTATGACCTTAGAGTAGTACCTTATGATAGTAAAAGTGGCACTAAAACCTATTTTGTAGGTACTCGATGTTGTCGCTGTTGTGAGACTGCATCGATCTCGAGAACGGTTCCGGAGACCGATTAGACCCAATATTCGAACTTTAATTTATCTCTGAGTCTCATCCAGATGAAAAAAAATGAAAAGTTAGTTTTTAGTTTACAAACTAACTACCTACCTATAATATTTATAACTATCACTATGATTTAGTAAAATACCGTAAGCGGACTGTAATTTCTGCCGCATTTCAGGCGTTAAAGTGTTATTCGAAGTGGTTTTTACCTTCTTATAGTTTGAATCTTTGAATATTAAAACGGAAATATTAAACAATCAATTGTGTTTCTGTCTGTCCGGCTATCATAGATATATAATCTCAATTTATATTTAAAAACGTTAAAAAATTAAAAATTGTGATTACAAGAAACCTAAGAAAATCTAACCTATAAGAAGTTATAGTATGAAAATAAATAGTTGAACGTGAACGTTTAAAACGTTATGTTACATTTGCACTTGGAATATTTGATAGAACATTTATTTCAAATTATAATATTAAATTTATGTTTAGATAACATGTTCACTATCCACGCAAAAGAAATGTAACTTAAATGTTATAATTAATTATAAAAAATGTTCTATCAAATATTCCAACTGCAAATGTAACATAACGTTTTTTAAATTATAACAATAAAGTTACGTTTGTTCAGATAACATGTTCATCATCCGGAATCACTAAACTATTCACTATCCACGCGAGTTCAACTCTCAGCTGTCCGGTTTTATACTTAGGTACGAGTTAACGACATCTAAAATATAAGTAAGTACCTATATGGTAATGAATTTCATATTTTTAGATAAAATAATCATTTCCTTTCCAAAAAAAAGTAATTATATGGACACATTCATCTAATAATTGCCTTTTACGTATCTAGCTATAGTTAGTTAGTTAGTTAGTTTAACTAAACATACCTATAGGTATGACCACCCCTTTGAAAAAGTTCTTCATTATCTATTGCAGTTATAGACCTTTAATAACCTACTCAAGAAGAATCTCTTTAGGTTATAGAGGTCACATTCTCACGTATATTTTAATCCTTATCATCTTATTGATTATTTCCATATGAAGAGTCGTTTATTATGAATGAGGCCGCTGCGGTTAAAATTAGCATAAAAACAATAACAATTGCGGCGCTCACACGTTTTAAAACGCCATGTGCAATGACGTCACCACGCTAACAATACGCCATTGAAAAATAATCGCTTGAATGATGAGACAACACTTTACGGGACTTACATTTTTTTTGTTTCAATGCTAAATAGATCCATTTTATACCAGCAAAAGCAAACATGCACACATTCTGTCTGGATAATCTTAGATCCACGTATGATAACATTTTTGCGCACTAAAAATAGTTTCACTTTCCCGAAGACACACGAGTTTCTGCTGTTATTTAGCTGTCACGCAAGAGGGAGTCGCAGGCTAAGGACTCACGAAGCGGTTTACACCAGCGCCCGCCGCGGTTGCGGGCCCGCAGCCTTTGTAGAATACAGATATTTACTATGCGATTCAAGTAAGAAGATAATCGCGTTCGCGGCAACTTCATTCCGTACTCATCAAAATTGTACAGCTAGCAACAAAATTTTCACGGCGCGTCGGATAGGTTCATACCTGTAATGGTAACAACAACTTAATTTTTATTTTCTTTTCTTAAATACGTAACATATTTTCTTAGTAATCGTTTATAATAATAGTTCATAATTGATTGGTGTCATAGTGTGCCGCTAGCTACGCTTCCAAAGCTATTGATATATATTTCCGATTTTTCTCCATTTTGTTGCGTCCTTGTTGACTTTTGTTGTTACATTGTGTTTGTTATAGACTTTTGTTATGGTTTTGATAAGTTTATTTTGTCAGGTACAGTTAAATTTGCTTAAAATGAGTAGGGAAGGCACAGTGGTACATTTACGAGCACATGAAATTGTTCGTGCGGCTCCAATAACAGTGCAAACGATGAAATAAGCAGCATCGAAGTGTTACCACCCGATTAAAAATAAATAAATATAAAAAAGAACCGATAGTTTATTTCGTAATTATCATTGTATGTACTTATCTCAGATGGAATAGTGATGTAAAAAAATGTATTTGCTGACCTTACTTTATGCAATGAAGTAAGCAACGGGAATCAAAATGTCATTCTGACAGTTATCAACTTACGTGAATCGCATAGTATGTAAAAAAATTAAGCCGCTTCGTGAGTCCTTAGCCTAAGTGAGAAAGAGTAAATAATACTGTTTTATTTTTCATATTTAGACCGTCAATAACTGCACTCCCTTGGGTGATATCCTGATAACAAGCTAGGGTGAAGTCCAAAAGATACCTACGGGCTATCATCCTAGATACTTTCGATCTTACGGTATTGTTCCTACCGTGTGTCAGTGACAAAGTCGTCTTGAATTTTTCAAGATAGGAGGGGAGTCAATGGTATTACCTAAAAGACCCCATCGGAATACTCGTGGTAGTGGTGGTATACTACAGATAAAGAAGCAACGTCTCTACACAACTGCAGAGGTTCTAGGGTGTTAGTAACCTAAAGTTTCCCAATGATACGGACTGCACACCACTGCGATCCTGCGTCCAGAGCCTCTAAGAAGTACTGAGCAGAGCCAACTAATTCTGTTTAAATGCGGGTAAAGACTGATAATATGCATTATAAACATCATTCTAGCGTTGCATAAAAAGTAAACACCTTGGAACCTGGACACAAATTAAATGTAATTCATATAATTTTGTTTTAAATCACAAAATTTTTTTAATGGCTTACTATCCACTACTAGTTAACGTAGCCGGAAAAGAATTTAGGTTACGCCACTTCCTTACGCAATAATAATTATTATAATCGTATATTTTATTCATGACTAGCTGTCACGGCGCCTCCGTCGCTGTATACCTATGTGTCGCACGAGTCTCGACTTTTCTCGTGTCTTTTCTAAAATTTTCTTTCACATAATATTTGTTCTAACCCAATGATATTATACATGTAGGTAAAAACCATAGCACATAGTACAGAAGAAGAAAAGAATCGAAATTTTTCGATTAGTTTCACGCAATTCCCCGAATTCCGCCCGTAGAAATTCTGGTCCCGTTCCTACAACCCGTGTTATTGTTGACTATCATTTATCAACTTCAGCCGTTTGATTTCTACTATTCTACTTTTCCATAGCGGGTCCAAATGCGGTACAAGAGTTTCCATGTCGATTATCCGGTTTAAGCAAAAGGTGTTACCTACTGGGTTTAAGTTTATCAAATTCTTGGTTTCAATGCGCAAGTGCGTTGTGCCTCTTAGGTCCTTTTTTCAATTTAAATAATGAAATCTCGCTGCAATTACGTGAAATATGTTAAGTGTGCGTCTTTGTTCACCATGAGAACTCTATAAAATGAAATTAAAATGCAAATACTAGTAATAATATACGACTAATGTACAATTACCTCTTTTTCCAAGTAAAGTAAGTAATCTGCTTCACAAGTTCAACTACCCTATTTATGGCAGATACAGATGTTTTCGAAACATCAATGGAGCTAGTATTAAAATGAACCTAATAATAAAGAGTATAAGGTTAATTTCATCACTAAGTATTTCAGATAGCCACAAAAATAAATGTAGTAATTTTGTTTGGCAATATACATATCCCTTCACGACACGACGAGTTCTATAAAACTGATCGCCCTTGAGTTCCGATAAAAATAAGAGTAAACTGAACAATCTGGACTTTTACATTGCACTTGTGTATTCAGTGCCGAATTGCAATACTTGAAACGGACCTTCCAAAGTATTGCTGCACGCTTGGCTGTCGGGCAGTTGAATTAAGAAATAGAGTCACCGTAAACTTCTTTGCACTACTGTTTTGCACACATTTTTTCATGGAGCCCTTACAATTTCGGGGCCCAAGCCTGCTGATCAACGGGCGAAGCTCTGTTTTAGGCTTTCTTTGTTGCAGGTCAGACGATGGTCGCTCTAGTGATAACCTGTGATAATTGCTCTACAGTGCTCTACAGTGTAGTTGTGTAGTGGGTCATTTTCTATGTCCGAATATTTTGTGCCCCACTGCTAACTGATATTGTTTATACTTATAATGCAAAATTAAAAAGGGTTATCGTATTAATCTCGTGCTCGATCTTCTGTAGGACGTATTATTCCCCCGGTAACAACAATGACAAGACCAAGGCTCGCGAAGACTAAAATAAATTCGAAAAAATTAATCATGAAAACTGCTCTAATTTCGATGATCACTTGCAGTTATAATGGATAGGTATTTTTTGGAACATGATATAGGGAAGACATCGATCTACTGACAGTGCCAAACCGCAACGGCGGGAAGCCGTCAGATCAAATTGAATATAAGATGATCAATCTTAATATATATAAATCTCGTGTCACAATGTTTGTCCTCAATGGACTCCTAAACCACTTAACCGATTATAATAAAATTCGCACACCATGTGCAGTTCGATCCAACTTGAGAGATAGGATAGTTTTTGAAACGGATTTCGAGATCCACGCGGGCGGAGCCATGCAATTGCACCGAATCGTGATTAAAATTACGTAGCTCATTTTAATATGCCAACAGTATCGTGGGCAATCATTACAAGCACGCACAAAAGTTAAGCAGACCTGATTAATGAGATAACCATAAATGGCTATGTGGCTACACACATCCAGGGGTGTATAGGGCCCTACCAACACCTTTGTGTACTCATGCCAACCTTACCGGCTAATTGGTACACCTGCTAAAATCGAACGATGCTCTGACGTAGGGTTTTCTCTCGGGGTTGGGTGGTCCCACGATAGTCAATCTACATAAAATGAATAATAAGAGCTCCAAAAGGCAAACATCGAATGTAAGTGGAACACCTATCGCCAAGAGAATGAAGATGGCTATGTGGCTACACCATAAATATGTTTTAAAAGTGGGAGCGAGCCGTATACCGGTTAAATTCCTCAGCAACCTTCTTACAGACCAGGGTTTAGTCAGCTCCTTACTAGTAAAAACAATAGTGGGCAGTCCGTCAATCAGCAGGACCCTGGCCCAATACCACCTCGTCATGACATAAACGCAATAGTGCAAGTTCCTATTTCTTCAGAAAACTTTATGTAATGTAGGTTTAAATTTTAAATATACCTGAGCTGCTTATAATAAAAAAAAATTAACCGACATTGCACCCACGCGCACTGCAGTTTGTGTACCAAATACATTTTATTTCAACCTAAAATATATTAAGCAGATATCGTCAGATCTTTTACTCGAATATCTTTCGATAGTTTATATTTAAATAAACAACTAGGTATTGGTCAATAACAATGTTATCGATATTACCTACACCTGTCATTTACTATCGAGAAATCCGTATCGAGATTTTTCACGATCGTATCGCTGATACAGTATGGATACCACATCGACCTTCGCTTCGTTTAATTTGAAATCGATTTTTCGAGTTGTGAAACCGTATATGGAAGGTTATTCGGGCAATGAGTGTTACTGGAGCTCGATACTCGATGAACGAGAAATAGCGGCTAATTAATTTCAATGATTAACTTTATAAGGTGACTTGGTAAATCTGTAGTTGACTACCCTGCCATACAGAAGTTTCTGATAAATATTTACGGAAATTACTAGGTAGGTACAGGTACCTACAATTTTTTTCATTTGTTTTCATGCGTTAATGTATTCCAATTGAATCGAAAACAATGACGTATTGCTGCATTGCTGTATTCCTTTAACAATCTCTAAAATTAGTAGCCGATTGTAACTAAATCATTATGACTACATAGAAATAGCAATGGTATTAAGTAGATTGTAATTGGAATATATATCAAGAAAACTACGATTCTTTGCAAGTAAAAACGCAAGTGTTGTAATATCAAATATTACCTACTCCACATTTTTTAAGTCAATTAAAACAGCCGTCTATTAATGTACAATGGATTAACTGGGAATGTTGCTCGGTTTGCCCACATTGCCAGACGTGAATACACGTTTGTCTTTAGTCACTAACCGCCGTCGGCTGCTTTCAGTTGTCTCGATGTGAACGTAACCAGTTCACTGATTCAAGATTATTTTATATTCCCTTAGGCTTTCTTACAGCATCTTACAAAACAATTCACAAAAAAATAACTTTCATTTTTATAACATCACCACGATTATGCATAATATGATGAGAATACCCTAATCAACCATAAAATTCCGAGACGAATGTAAGAAAGCTTTGCCTAATACGTGTGTAATTATTTTTGCCATTAATCATATCTAAGGAATATGTTAAAGAACTTGTGAAATATTTTTGATCTCCGTGAGACAGTTGACTATCCGTGAAACACGCAATGCAAATAAATGCTACCTTCTCTCTATTGTTTCAAAACGTTTGAGTTTCTGTAGATTTAGGAATAAAATGACAGACTGAATCATCATTTAACGCGCGGTTGATTCAAGACATCGGTCTTGAATCAACCGCGTTAGATAATGGTTTAGGCGCATAAGGGCTAATTCTCATTATGGAAAACGATTCGCTAATGGACAAATTCTCATTATGGCCACTTCTTATTTTGACTACTTCTGATAAGAGCTACCTACTTCTCCCTTGGGCTTCAATTGATTTATCACTGTTTAAAAGATAATTTATAATAGGTACTCTTGGCTGCCTTTCCTAAAATGTCCTATACGCGGTATTTTCGGTAAACATTTTTAAATGGTTATCTTTTCTTTTAAACATTCTACTTATTATATTATTTAAAAGCTGGCGCACTATCAGTGACACTGCACGTTGCGCAACATGTAGGTTATCGTCTTGCAATAACTCTACAAACTCATGATAGTCATGTCCTATTTTATTTGATTATTTGGATTTTATAGTATGTGGCATAGCACATATCAAGCCCAGAGCAAGTTGCTTCTTCTTCTCCCAAACGCCAATCACGGTTAGGTAAATACATTCAAAACTTTGAAGGCGTTTGCTCTTACATTACTTCTTTGTGGTTTATCTTAGCTTTTACGTGAGCAGCTGTCGCCTGATCCCCGATTTCATAAAATAATAATTATTTATTTATTTATTTACTATCTTTTGCCCGTAACTTCTCCAGGGTGAGTTAGTTATCGCGACCAAACATAATCTCCTTTCCTAAGTTTTAGTTAGTCTATCGCACCAAATTCATCAAGTTATCTTCGAAACCCCTGCAAACCTTAACCTATGTCATTGCACAAGCACTAGTCCATCTTTATGTGCCCAATTTCATTAAGATCAGTTTAGTGGTCTTATATTAGGGTGGAAGCGTAACAGACAGACGCACTTACATTTAGTATAGATTTAGGCATAACAGTGACAAATGAATAGCTGATTCATTTGTCTATACTAAATGTATGTGTTTTGCTTGTGCTATAACCTCGGGCGTCGTTCAGTAGGTGCATTGACTAGCCGATTAGGTTGACATCAACGCCGAAGGTGTTGGAAGGACCTTAATACTAATAATAATTATGTAGTTGGTCAATCCGAATAGAGAGGCACTAATTGTCCAGCAGCTTTTAAACAGGCTCAACACGTAATAACATCGACTGTAGGTATTTGATTATTCAAATCAGTATAATAAATTATGTACCTATATTTATGTAAATGAATATTTAAATAAAACTGTCTCTTATTATGACGTGTGATTGATTGACTGGTTCCGCGGCATTATATAGTTAGATTATATTAGCGTGTGACCTTGAAGTCTTGGATTAGACTCTCGGGTCGAGCCGTTTTTAGATAGGTACGTTATTTTCTATTGTCAGGGTGTAAGTATGGGCCACCAAGATCCTTGAGGCCAAGCCAACCACCTGCTGATTAATGGAAGAGGCTCTGGTGCAGGTTTTCCGGTCAAGGTTGGGATGTCAGACAGCAGTTACTCCACAAAAGACATATATATAAGCCAAACCATGACGAGGGTAATGTGCAAGCATATGATTTATATAGGTATCATCAATGATATTATACATATATAAGTAAAAAATATAATTTAAATATACGCAGTCGGGTTTTTAATTTTTTAAATTATATTTTTTTATTTTAAACTTTTTAGTTATGAGTAGGTACCTAGCTAGCTTGTACCCGATTGGACTTTCTACAGTCTAATAAAAACCCCTTTTTGAAAATGGTTGTTACGCAACTTTAAATCGATATATATTTTAAACGGTCAATCGAATCGAAAAATGTTGAGAGGAAACTAAAACTGATTTTTAAATACCTATTCAACGATACCCGATACACTTGACATAGTTTATTGAATTTCATTTTATTAATTTTCCCAATATGGTGTCCAGTCGTCGCCATATTGAATTTTCACTAACGTCAGGTCTTTAGTGACACTCGCCAGACTAAGAGGAATCGATTGACGTGTGAATCATAAAAATCGACCCAGGCGTTTGGTCTGTATAGTGCTTCAAAGGAACATACAAACATACATACATACATACATAGGCCGTTAAACACATTACCACTCCTTTGCATTGCACAGTCGGGTAAAAAGAGGGGTATCATCTATACATAATTATACTTAATAAAATGGTAGGAAAGTCAAAACTGTACTACATTGAATTTTTTTTTAAAGAATATAAGCTTGGGGTGTGATCTACAATCGATACCGAAGCAAAAAATAGTGTTTTTAGAATTTTTGTCTGTTTGTCTGTTTGTATGTATGTATGTATGGGATAAACTCAAAAAGTACTGCATGGATTTACTTCAAATTTGGCACGAATATTGTTAAGAAGTCAGGTCAACACATAGGCTAGATAATATAATCACGCTATCGCCTACGGGGAATGAGCAGTGAATCTTTATTTCTTCCACGTATTCTGTAACAACGTGTAATCTAACGACGCATATTTCGATGTTGTTCTTTTGTTGAAAAACCATGCTCTAAGCTAGCTTCACACTATAAGTAAACTTGGTGGCGATACCGACCTCCACGCGGGCGAAGCCGTGGGCGGAAGCTAGTCATAATATATGCATTGATTTAAAATTTGTTATTTATAAAAAACAGTACAAACAGCCACGTCAATATTATTAATTTGTATAGAAGATGTTCAGTGTGAGTATAAGACATGTAACATTATAGTACGAGTAGGTACGTACAGTGGTTATTGATATTAACGATTGATCGCCAAGCGTAATGTTATGAAAACAATGCAGTCAGTTTTATCACCGGCGCGTGCCAATATTTATACTAATTAGTAGTGTAATAATACTTACTACTATTAGGAAAGCATTCAAAAGTTTATCAAAAACCTTGATTATTTAAAAACAAACTGCGCCCGCGATTCGCCCGCGTGTATTTAGATTGTTGTTGTGCGGAACTCTAATTCTTTTTCTAAAATTAAAGTACGCCTAATAATATTACTACTGCCAACTTCACCTGTTAGCCAGTGAGCTTGCTCGACGAAAGAGGTTATAGCCGCAGGCTTTGTTCCCAGTTTTAAGAGATTAGACGGCAGCCACTCCCCTAAAAGCAATGATGAGTTTGAGTCAAATCATAAAGAAGAGTAGAATAGGAGACCCCAGGCTCCAAAGTGCAAACTTCATATGCAACCGGGATTGGCACCCGTCATAAGAACTTTGTTACGGAATATCTTCAAAAATAATACTGATTCCATAAGGAGCATCAGCCAAACTAGCCTAGTGCCTTTCGTTAACTAGGCTAGGTGCTATTCGCGCAGGTGCTATAAGAACAGGGCCCGTAGGCAAGTGGAAAAAGTCTATATCGCTAAGGAATAGAATTGATTAGATCGACCGATCACACTCCAGCTCGTTATCCCGCCGCCGCGGCGCGCGCATCCTACGCCGGCAACGAGCTTGGATGTGATTGGTCGACCCAATCTATTCGATTCCTTAGCGATTTACGCTGTGACAGTTGTCTACGGGGTCTGTGCCCGTAGCCAAGTGGAAAAAGTCTAAATCGCTATCGAATCGTATCGAATAGAATAGATTAGGTCGACCAATCACACTGCAGCTCGTGATTCCGCCGCGGCGCGCGCACCGTACGCCGGCGACGAGCTTGGATGTGATTGGTCGACCTAATCGTTTCTATTCCGTAGCGATTTACGCTATGGAATACACTGACACTTGGCTACGGGCACTGGTGCTAAAAAGAGTTTACTTAACCTTATATTATTTGTTATTGCGTTTTTGTTATCATGAATTTTGACGTCTATAAGACAAGTGCTTAATCTCTCCTCTCTCCTGTGAATGAAGCGCAAATGCAAATCCTCACATTGTATAGAAGCAAAACCTTTTTATTTAATTTATTAAGATTCAAATTAGTGTGAGATCGTGGGAATGGCTGTCTACCAAATGGCGCTCACATTTTTGTCTATTGTATGGAATATAATTGCGATATACATAAAATTCCCTAATATTGTCGTTCTGAAAAAAAAGGTCCTAGCTAACCTCACTTATATCTAACCTAGTACTTACATATGTGGATTAACAAATGAGGCTCCGGTCCAGGCTTTGTTTACGGCTTCAGGGGGGGGGAGGGGAGGATGATTCTAGCAGACACTACGTAAGGACACAAAAATTTTAGAGGAAAAATTTGAAGAAAATCTCTTGTTTAGCAAATATTTGTTACCGAGATCAGAAACATGAAATTCATTCATCTTACACAATCCTACCGTGGGAATATAGTACGAGTAATTTAAAACTAAACAAAAACAATCACGATAGACAAGTCCATGAGTTTAATGACGTATATCCTCGGTGCGCTGCGCCGGCGCAGGATATGACGTTTCGGCCACGTTTTGACATTGACACACGCTTGGCCGCACATGGCCCTACTTTTTAGTTTTTTTCTAACCGTAGATCCGGCGTCGGTATAGTTTTTATGTTTTAGTGAGAGACAAAACGTTCTGGTGTATGATTTGATAGCATGAAGAATGCCCACCACCTTCTTCGTGAGAAATCATTTAGAGCAGCAGCAGCGAGAGGTATAGAGATCCAACATCATCTCCTGGACTTTTATACCCGGTTGCGTCAGAGGCTTTCATCACCGAGCCCGGAGTCCTCTTCCCTTTGATTTGAGTTAAGTGCCATGACTTTTATGGAATGACTGCTGTCTGGCTTCCCAATCCCAACCACGATAGGAAAACCTCTCATCCGTCAATCGGCAGGCCTTTTAACTCCTGTTCTTGCAAATATTTGCTACACAAAACGTGATTTTTATAAACATATAGATAGGTATTCCGGTCACGCGTCATGTATCAATCTGTATCAATATACTTGTCGTTTATTTAAATAACTAGCAGTAATGGACTACAATTTATTGTTTGCCATCAAATACAACACAAACAGACAGATTCCCGGATGCCTTTCCTATGAGAATTAACCGTTCATTACGAATCAAAGCATGACGACATAAATTATTACGTACCTAACTGTGTCACGCTCCAGTGAATTCTTGGACATAACAGAAATGTCTGATTACATACTAAGACATACCTTAATACACACACGTATATATCCATACCTATTTGCAGTCCACTACACCAACAGGTCTCTCTCAATGTGCGGTTATTATTGCGCATTCAGTCTATCCAAGACCTTTTTCAGGTCGTCCAACCATCTGGCTGGGAAGCGTCCCACTTGCCGTTTCCGGTTCGAAATTTTCGCTCTAGGACTTGTTTGGTCCTTCGGCAGATTAATTGGTTATTTAAACACAATTTATTAGATGTACTCGTACTCTGATTTTCGCAACCCAAAATTAAATGTAACTTTTCAATGGACTAGATAGGTATATAAGAATCTGAAGACCTCATCTTAAGGGTTTATTATAAGTACGTGATTGGTCTAAGGAGTTAGTGGCAATCGCCCTAGTCACATGAAACACAAAAATTAGCAGGTACCTATGTACCCATTCAGTTTTTATGCTGCGCATAAACTGTAAAAGATACGGTAAAGCGCCGGTATAATACATGCCTTACGGTGCCATAATGTTATGATATTTTTAGGCCTATACTGCCGAACAATAAGGATTAAAACACAATGAGTAGTGCACCAACATGACACCCAAGCAACGCGCAACCAATCTATTCGATATTCTTATCCATGTTTGGGGTCATGGATGGATTTAAAATAACTCCTTGTTTACCAGTCCAACGTACTTATAATACAAGCTTTTATTGAACTTGCTCCGTTGTTTGTTAGTTTGTTAGTATGGGACAAATATTGGAAGCTCAATTAAAATCACTTCCTGACGTTAGATTGAACCCAAATTTGGTGCGCTTATCTAAATATACTACAATACCTATTCCGGTTTGCAATTCATAGTCCACAACTGTAATAGCGTGCTGTAATAAAACAGCTACATTTGAAGAGTGCATTCAGATCATCATCTAACCAAGTTTCTCTCTATAAACACGAGCGCAATAACCTGTGAGTGCACTGACGACTTGTGGCCTGGTGGGAAGACCTGCGACCGACTGCTACGTCAGATTAAGTCGCGTGTTCGATTCTCACTCAGTACAAGTCTATCAAATCTATGTTGGTACGCATTGTCATTGGTCTAGGTGCGTACCTACTTAGATGGGAGACAATTACAAGCATACAACAGCCCACCCGATGGGAAATGGTCACCGTGGCTTATGGACGTGTGCAACACCAAGGGCATCACACACACACACACACTCTCCCACCACCGATCCTGAAAAACCTAATGCTCTTCTCGAAGAACCCCATATTGTAGTCGCTAGGGTAAAACCACAAAAAATAGACCCGTAAATTTATGTTCATCCGCATTCTAAAATCCATAATGCAAGCTATTAGAGGCGCTATGTGAAATGTTCTAAAACATTAAGTATGTATACGAGTATGTTCCAGATGTCGGCTACATCTCCGTCCTCCGTCACAGGACGGCCCTGACTACCAACTTTATGCACTTGCCTCATAGGTACCTACTTAATGAGTCTTAAACCGCTTAATAATGTACCAATCAATTCATTGAAGCCTTCTTAGTCTTCTAGTTCTTCCAAATATAGGCAACAGTCTGTCCTTTTGTGACTCACAAAATAAAGACATGTAAAAACAGGTTCATTAAATGACTTTTTTTTTCATTTCTAGGTAGGTACTTAACTAAATAGTAAACACCGAACTTCGATATCGCATGAATGTCGGTTTTTGTATTTTGTTCCTTCGGTTCTGATCAACAGATTGAGATCAAACATGCGTAAGACTTTTTTATACACACAAAAACCGCTACAAAATCCGTTCAGTAGGTAATTTTAAGCCCATCGTGAACAAACGGCCTAATAAATATAACGATAACCCATTTTGTTCAATATCTCCACTGTACAGACACTGCTACTTAACAATTGTATAATAGTATAGACATAATAGTTAATATAATAGTAATAGTTACACTTAGCCTGGAAGCCGACACTAAATGAGTTAGGAAAGGGCTGAAAGGATGCTGATAAAGGATAAATAAAGGTCGTTCTTTAGAATTATTTAGAAGAAGTCAAATGACATGTGAAGCAAATTTAAATTTAAATTAAATGGGTGGTAGAGCTGTAACTAAAAAAGCCAAGCAAAAAAACTCACGGCCAATCTTTGCCAATCGCTAAATTACAAAGTTTCTACATCAAGTTGAAAGGTAAGGATGATGTGCGTCCAATCAATAACTAAACATCTACATACATAGGTACGTTAAGACATTCCAAGTAACAATAAACAAAACCTTTAAATATTGTGTTCTTTTCATACATAATTACAAACAGCTAGGTATTACCTACTAGTTAGGTTTTTCTTTTCTACGAGTGCTATACCTCGTACTTGCTGAGGTGTCGTTAATAACAATTTGTACTACTTTCTTGACGTATTTACTCGCATATTCAAGGGTGTTAATAATAAAATCACTTCGTGACTTTGAAATCGACATGACAAACACGTATGCAAATAAGTAAGCATAAAATAACTCTAAATGTGCCATCTCTTGGTTCATGTAGACGCCCGGTAGGTACAGATGCCCTCAAAAGTCTAAACACTAACAAATATACCAACGATCTTGTCGTTCACATAAGTCGATGTAGGTATGTACCTACATATAATATTATTCATATTATTTGTTATTCTTATGTCCGTGGATTTCTATCCAAAGTATCCACTGATTAACGAACAAAATACGAAATAGATGCTAACTCTTTCATTTTTCTTTTAGTTCAAAAGGTCAGTACCTAGGCCTTTAAAAATGAAGAGAAAGGAATTCCATGTTACTAGAATTTACAGAATAAACCAGTTTTAAATCAGATTCGATTATATATATTCATCATAATCGAACGACGCGTATCGTTTAAATACATTGTTCGTGATCAATGTCACCAATGAGCCTATTATAAGCGAATTTCTCAGAATGCTTCTAGGTTGAAATTTACATTGATTAATTTCTTTTAGCAAGGATTTATTTCAGGAGATAGAAAGACAATCGTGGATCAATTACCTATCTATCAGATTTCTCAATTAAATTAGAATGGATTTAGTTATTACGGAGATTTTCCTTAATTACCTAAACACAGTGACTTTATATACCTTAATTCTAAAAACAAAAGAAAAACAATAATATTTTTCATATCTATAGATTTTAGATAACAAACAATAAAATATAGAAGTCGTTATTTGGCAGTGACATTTTAACGGAGTTTAAATAACGGATTATAATTTGTTTTTATTAGAGGTCAGAAGAAATTTTGAAGACCGCGATTTCGTACCTACTTACAGCCAGCAGATCCATCGTAGTCTGTCTGTGCGTCTTCACCGAGTTTGGAGTAATGGATGGAGTGGAAAATGTTTTGCGATCATCAAGAGCTACATTAGGTTACTTAACTATCCGCCTCCTCACCTCTCCACCTCTGTTATCCTTATCAGAACGAATTCTTGAGGTTCAATCGCATATATACCTATTTTAAAAACAATTTATGTCAAATGATCTAGATTTCCCAAACTAAAACATTAAAGTTACAGGAAAACGAAACGTAGACTTTTACTTAACAAACGGAAGAAAATACACGTGTGGTTACTAGTTTATCTACAAAATATAAACACGTATTTAGTGACTGTGAAAGAAGCGTAACACAATTCAAGAACATTTTTTTTATAAATCGAAAGTGTGAACACGTGGGAAATGACCGCGCAATTGTCAACTCACCAAATGAAATTACAGCAGATGTACATACGAGTATGTAAAGTGAAGTAAAGAAACATTTTATTAGAGCTGCAGAACTTTAACAATTAGTTTAATGTTCTTGGGTGTCAATTGTTCAATCTAAATTCGTTTTTGATGTTCTTATAACATTATCTTTAGTTCTTATAACATTATCTTTCAAATGGTAATATGGTCCACTGTTTCTCTTCAGTAAAATAGATAATATATGTAACAAAACACGGCTATGATAGGTATAGGATGTGGTTTTAAACCAACAAATTGTGGTGGCAGTTTAGAATACTGTGTTTGTCGAATCTAATCTAACAGCATCATGATTGTATTATAGGGGCTACACTTCTTCCCTCCCTCCTGAAATTCAAAATACTTACTATACTACCAAGACTACTACCTACAGCCTGTCTACATTTCACTATACTACATAACACTATACCTATCTACAAATCAAACCTCTGTGATTTTCTACATGAGTAATATTTTTGATGTTTAGGTTTGCTTATAATCTGAAGTAAAGCTTTGGAGTACGAGTAGTATACCTATTATTACTTAATTATTCACTGCTTTGTGCTTTAAGCATAAGAGGTTTACTAATGCTAATTAGGTACGTATCTAAAGTAAGTCAATCAGGATTTTCAGGAGAGGTACTTACTTCAAACACGCATAAACAAACACGTTTACGTTTTGTGTGGTTAGATATAGGTACCTTACCTACCTAGCCCAGTTAGCAATATATAGGTGTATATTGTCAATAACCCTATTAAATCGGATAGCGATTGCATCGCTAGTTATTGGGTGGGGTTCGAAATTAAAATTTGAATATTACGATTTAATTACCATATAATTATAGCTATACTAGCTGTTGCCCGCGGCTCCGCCCGCGTGGATGTCGAAATCCGTTTCAAAAACTATCCTATCTCTCAAGTTGGATCGAACTGCACATGGTGTGCGAATTTTATTATAATCGGTTAAGTGGTTTAGGAGGACAAACATTGTGACACGAGATTTATATATATTAAGATAATAAAATCGTACCTAACTTTGTTTTCGATGTTCAAGCAGTTTTGTAATTCAATTTTATTAAACTCAGGCACTGCCAAAATCAATGACTTTAAATCATCGCGCTAAAGTTAAAAAGTGATGAAAAGTAAAATATAAAATCTCGAAACTAACGCGATTCGAATTTAACGCGGACGAAGTCGCGGGCGCAGCTTAGGTTACTTTAAAACTGGCCAAGTGCGAGTCGGACTCGCCCACGAAGGGTTCCGTAGCAGTAAGTAACTATAAACGAGCCCATATAGGCTTGTAATATCTAAACAAGCTAATATTTAAACCAAAAATAGTGTCAATTAATTGTGGTTTATGACATATTAAAAACAAAACTACTTAGTAGATCTGGTTCAAACCAATTTTCGGTGGTAGTTTGCATGGCAATGTACTATTATATATTTTTTAGATTTATCATTCTCTTATTTTAAAAGTTAGAGGGGGGGGGAGGACACACATTTTTCCACTTTGGAAGTGTCTCTCGCGCAACTGTTCTATTTAGAAAAAAATGATGTTAGAAACCTCAATAGCATTTTTGAAGACCTATCTATAGATACCCCACACGTATGGGTTTGATGAAAAAATAAAAAAAGTTTCAGTTCTTAGTATAACCCCCAAAATTTATTGCTTTTTTTCTATTTTTGTGTGAAATTCTTAATGCGGTTCACAGAATACATCTGACAAACTTTCAGCTTTTATAAAATAACGAAGGTCTGGCGTTCATGGGCTCTTGCTCTAATAGTTCCAATCCAATTTTGCAGCTCAACAAATTAACTACTTATGATGAAAATTAAGTAGTTCACGCTGGTTCTTATATTTATGTTTGCTGAGGCATGATGACCGCTTACTGGCAGCCATATCGTATTCTGTTTTACCACTTTATTGATATAGAAAGCAATCACCAATCCCAATTAGTAGTCTGCACGCGAAGGTGCAGTTAACAATATCCGCTCACAAATTTGGAATACGGACTATGGAGAATCGATTTTCCGGACCTCATTTAATACGATATGAATCCGGATAGGATTGTCAACCATGTTCAAATTTGATTAGTGTTGATCCTTGATCCCAAAACTAATAATTATTAAGATTAATTCTGTGGGTTTGAGGCATTGCATCCATGCTGTGCTAAGCTTATCTCTTACTAAGACACATCTGATTTTTTTATTTTCCAGAGTAATCGACGGGTAATCGATACCTAGCACCACAAAACTAAGAAGCATTCTTAGTTTTGTCATGGTAAGTTTCTCTTTATAGTTCTGTGCCTAGCTCATTGAATAGTATAAGTTGTACAAAGTAATGTACGGGCTAAAGGGCTGAATAGTTATAGGTATATTCTATGAATATTTATATAAATGAGGTTAAATCCGATCAAGAACATTTACAACCAAATCATTGCATACCACAGTTAAAATAAGTATTGGTATCGACTAGGTCATTTAAACTTCGATTGAAATCTAAAATCGATGCTTATCCGCCGCTATACTTGTAACACATGCCAATAACATGGCCGAATTATCTAGAATAGTAATCGCTATGTCTAATCCAATTTAATAATTCAAGGCTTCAAATCTAATTTCACCGAGGCATTCACAACGTGACCATCGATCGTTTACGAATCATATTTTGTAATCGTGTACGATGTGTAGCTACATCGATAAATGTGCTGCAGAAGAAAGTGGAACCACTATTACCAGTTATTAAATACATTTATGTATCACTTTTTATTACTATGCTGACATACCTACTCGATTCAAATTTGAATAATTCATGCCTTTTTTATTTATGATTATCGAATACTCGTAATAAAGAATGCCCAAGATTGTGATTGTGTGTCGTCATCGTGTTGTCGTTTGTCAGAACTCAACAATCTGTAGCATCAATCAAGCTCTCTCGGTGTGATGACGTGCTACGAGTACCACGACGACGTCACCACACGGTCACTGGCACTTAGTGAAAGTCGCCAAATTGATACTATAGTATACAAGCATCAATCTGCAACACTTTCGTCGCAATAAATCGATTGTCATTCGGAGCTCGATCCTCGCGCTCGATTTCCCTCAACTAGATCTGTCCAGATAACATAGAACTATTTATAGTAGCACTCCATTATAAGTCGAGGCTCCAATTAAAATGGACGTGAGTGGTTTACGTTTTTACATACAACGGACGTACCTATCGCGTGCCGAGTGTTTTGAATGATGTTTTAAATGAGGCATTATAACTATTATTAATTTTAGTAGATATCTACATTTTAATTGTTTAAACGCAATGCTGCGTATTGTTGCTGTTAAATTATTATGTACTTATATACATGTATATATAATGTACTTACTATACCTACACAAAACGACTAGTTGCATAAATACAGACGTCTCAGATTTCTAATATTGCATTGGCTACGTTATGAAATTTATGAAATCTGGTGTGAGTTACATTTATGTGAGGCATAGGTACCTATAGTAGGTATATAGAATGAATACCTCCCAACATTATGTTGTGACAAATTTTAAAGGTTCATACGTTCCATCATGTATTGTTATACCGATATCGATATCTTCTTAACGATTGATCCTTTATCCGCAACTTCGTTCACGTAGGCTTAGATTTGACTATTAATATTTTTACTCGGATCATACTTATTTTTAACCGACTTTAAAAAGGAGGAGGTTCTCAATTTTGTAGGTACCTACGCTATTTTTTTGAATGTATGTTACGCGTTAGCGGCGCCAATTCAGGATGGATTTTGAATTTTTTTTTGTTTGAAAGAGGCTACTTCTAAGGTGGTCCCATATCCAGGGTATCAGGATCTGATGCTGGGATCTCGGGAATATCGAGGGGAAATCATCAAATTTACGGCAAAAAACCTGTTTTTATGCATTTGTACATAATAAACCTCATAAATAGGTACTTTTCTATTTCTGTACACTAAAAAGTAAATAATATTAGTTTGTAAAGTCGGTTTTTTAAACGTAGGTACCTAGTTATAATTATTCTAAAATAATTTTTCAAATTGAACTCAATCAATCAATCAATCATGTCCACTGCTGGATATAGGCCTCTCCCAATTTAAGTAAGAGGGTCCAGCTTGTCATTTAGTTTCGAGCGATGACGTCACACACAATGCATTCAAATAGTGTTGAAATCTGCGATTGCGTTACTAGACTGGTACTGACGGGTTGGAATCACCATTAACACCCAAACACTTGTAGGTCTGCGCCGGACTTTTCACATACCGAATTGTTAGTCGGGGAAGCAAATATATATTCAGTGGCGTACGGTGTCAGTTCCCAATACATAACATAGTAGGTACAACCAGTTGTAAGCCATGGCAAGCCATCGCCATTGTGTAAAGGGAGCTAAAATTAGTTCTATCCTTCAGTCGAATTGGGTCGACAGAGTCCATGGCTTTCTAATAAAAATACCACGTAGATACTGATCCCTCGCAATATTTATGTACCTACCTACGAGTACGTTCGTGATAGACGCAAAAAATACTGAACGGATTTTGATGCGGTTTTTATTAGAAAGGTCAAACTTAAAATGTTTAATTGCAATTGGTTAAGTAGAACCAGAGGTATGACTGAAAGTCACGATAGCCGACATTCACGCGGGCGGAGCCACGGGCATAGGCTAGTAGACATATAAAAACAAAATAAATACTAACTCACTGTTTTGACTATTCTGTATCATGCATGACATTACAAGCTATTTACAAATAATGTAAAATTAGGAGCCAATGACACCGCACCGTAGTTCCCAAACCCGAGGCGGCCATCTCGAAACAGAAGACGGCCCTGTGTTTTTTGGGGAAAGAGCGAACTGCCTTATAAATGCGCTACCTTACACCCTGAATACCCGACACTGCGTGCGGTTTTAGTTGGTTCGAATCCGAGAAAAGAGGGGAATCGTAACTTATCCTATCGTTAATTAATGTACAACATTGGTCATCTAATTTGAAACACAGTAGGTACGAGTTGTAGGTAGGTAGTACAATTTCAACCGTAAAATGTATTTTCATATACTTTAGCAATGATTGTACTCAAGTAGAGACTCAACTCAAGTATTGATTTTAAATCAGGTTTTAAATACCATAATGATGATGAAAGATTAACTCGTAAACTGGATGTTAGAACTTGTATTAGGGCTGTCCCTAGTGGCATTTCACATAAAAACACGTGTATTGAAGCATGATGCTAATGGCTGCTATTTATAATAATTAATCCATTAGGTATGTTTGACAAAGTTATAGTCAACAAGTTTCAAGGTTCAAGGAAAAGTTTGCCCGGATGTTGTTCTTCATTTAAAAGAAATCGTTGCCCGTGGAATTCGTATCCTGTTCCAAGGACCTACAGGAACCTATTTCCGTGATAAAACATACCCAAGTGCTATTCTAGACTATAATCTATATCTGTGCCGAGTTTCATTCAGATCTGTTTTTGCGTGAAAGAGTAATAAACATTCAAACTTCTTCACAAATGTTGTAAGTTATTTACTCGTATCTAACTACAAGTTAACCTTCCGGTCTGGACTTACCTAATCATAAAGCTCAAGCTGGTACTTATATTTTCTGAAGCTAAAGTTGTACAACTTGTACCTTCACTCAAATATTGTTCGTTGTCTTAACATTTCGAACCATCTAGTCTTGGTAAGTACCTAATACTTTATACAAATCCTTATTTCTGTTAATTTGATAATTATATTATTTTGACATTTGTACCTATCCGTACAGTAAGACTCAGATGAATAAAATTATAGGTAAATAAAAAGACGCGACGGGCAAAACAACTTAAGTCAATTTTTGATCAAAATTCGGTTACCTGAGAATAGGCATCAGCTTCCTGTACCATATGCACTAGGTTTAAACCGCGCCCTATACAATTCTTTTATCAAAGAAAAATTACCTAACTGTTTTTGTTTTCGTGTCTAGTAAATGTCCGTTGAACTTGGTCGTAACACTGGATAATATGAGCACATACCTACATACTACCTACTCCTTTTGTGTGTACTTCTTCAATTTATCTAAACTTACAAAAAAATGATTATTCTTTATTAATTTGTATATGATAAGTTGGTAAGAACATCATTAGGCAGTTTGAATTTGTTTGAGAATAATTGTTATTTAATGGAAACGGTCATTGACACCGCTGGCATTGTTTATACCTGTTGTCTAAGTGGCGAAATAAAAAAGTTAATAAGTTAACCGTGGCAGCCCTAAGACTAAGTGATAAATTGTGGCCAGTGACGTAGAATTGCCAACGGTCGAACGAGTCGGTTACGTTATGTAACGGACGGCCCAGTGTTGGCGCGGGCGCATGCTGCTGCGAAATCTACAAGCAATAGTGTCGCTTCGCTGTAGGCGATGTGAAGTAAGCAGAGTTCTGTTGCTGTTTTCAGTTACTGATAGAAGCCTGGTTGCGCACTTTCTATGCTCCTATTATGTGAACTACTTTGTGTGAATAAGGCCGAGTGTAAAATAAAATGTAAAACGCCCAAAAATAATTTATTACATTTAAAAGTTAAATTAAATATTAATAACTAGCTAATATACTTATTAAAGAAATAAAACCATCACGACTCTTGCACATCAATCAGAGTCTTTACATCAGCAAGATTTCTAAAAATTTACAGAAAAAGTAGCCAAAGTAACCCGACCTTATGGACTAAGAGCCCGTGAACCCCAGACTTTCGTTATTTTATAAAAGCTGAAAGTTTGTCAGCGCATGCTCCCAATACAGGTAAGAACGGTGGCCCATTATGAAGTTCGGGTCATAGTGGCTTTGGCAGATAAACGGTACTAAAGTGTAGCAAGCACAAGGCAGTGGGTGCGAGTGAGACGGCAAGTCAGGTCTATTGCGACCCCTCACTGCGCATATTATGGAATTATAAAATTGGAATTCTAATTCCAATTTTAGGTTTATTGCGATCCCTCACTGCGCATGTATTGGCATTATATAAATGGAATTATAATTCCAATTGTGTAATTCCAATACATGGGCTGTGAAGGATTGCAATAGACCTGACTCGCCATGTCACTCACACCCACTGCCCTGCGCTCGCTCCTACAGCTACCCTTTAGAACCGTGTATCTGCCAAAGCCACTATGACCCGAACTTCATAATGGGCCATCGTTCTTATCTGTATTGGGAGCATGCGCTGACAAACTTTCAGCTTTTATAAAATAACGAAGGTCTGGGGTTCATGGGCTCTTGCTCTATTACGGTAACTATAGAATTATACTTTTTCTTGTCTCTACCTTCCTTGACCTTTGACGCTGACTGTACCATCTGTAGATTATGAAATAATATTAATTTTGAAAATAATCAACATAGGTCGATGTGCAAGCCTCGAATGCAACCGGTATACCTACGTGCTACGAGGATGATGGCATTTTCTTTAGGCAATAAAATTCTTTAGGCAATAAAAATTGCCATAAAATGCAGTATTATACATTTTACCTGTGTCTGTTTTTCGGGGAACCTGTAACGTGGGAAACTTCAAATTACAATTGAATAGATTGCTTCTAGGCAAGCGTGTTCCATCGACGACCACATCATCACAGAGTAGGCAATATAGTGGTCAAGCGCTGGCCTGTACACACGGTTTGTCTAGGTCCACCTCTCAATTCTAAATACGTTACGATAGTCGTGGTAATTGTCGGAGTAAGGCTGAAGATGCATTCCTTTGTCCTTGCTTCTCCTTATTAAATCTTAACCAAACATTTCGAAGTAAATGAAATACATAGAAACACCTAGACTAATGCAAACAATCATTATCATATAAATATCTGCATTGAGTGAGATTGAATCGAGCCTGAGTCACTCTACCAAGGATTGGGAATCGAAAATTGGTAGAGCGTTCGACCTTAGTAGTAGTCCAATCTATAGTCATCAATTTATGTGAATGTGAACTTAATAAACTGTAAGATAATGACAATGATATGTATTAAGTAGTATAGACTTCGTAGACCTTAGCAAACACAAGACACCATCAGATACACAGAACACATAACAATATTATTAAGACTGGATAGCATTACGAATGGATTAAAATTGACAAATTTATTACAAGGTTATTTTGTGTCCACTACCAAGAAAGTTGTAACTTGTAACCGTTATTTTTTTAAGCATTAGCTCAGATATTTTTCTATTATTGTGAATATTTGGGACCAAAAACGTATTTGACTATAATTTTCCCCAAGCTTTGCAAAAAACTAGGTACTTATCCAATTCGAACCAATTTAATAACGGCTAAGTCGATTTCTGTTTTATTTATGTTAACTTTCACGTAATGCTCCATTTTTGTTCCATTGCCTCGAACATTTTAAGGCCGAATATTTATTGATTTTTCGTAAACAATAATTGTTTAATGAATTCGCAGCCATTTTTAATCGGTTCATAGCCACTCTGTACGTGTCTTCCATACAATACTGTTCTGATATTCCAGACTGTTCAATTCCAAGTATAATATTGTAGGTGCACTTGCCTGGAATATTAGACGTTATGGCTGGTTGAAACCACATCGTCCAATTCTTAACAGGCGTATCGCAGTAATCCTTCGCCAGTCACGCTTAGGTCTCATAAAACTTGTGATACCTAACACAATATACAGTAGGACCTACCCATAAAAAAAATACGATAATAATAATAATAGCTTCAATAATAATTATAGCCTGAATTTTAAACAACTCTGTATTGCCGGAAAGCTATAATTTAGGAGTCGTACTCCATAGTCGAGCACATCATCACTTACCATCAGGTGAGATAGTGGTCAAACGCGGGCCTAACGACTATAAAAAATAAAAAACAATCGATAGAGCAAGTTCCATTTTTAGTTCAATACCAGTCAATCAAGTCGTCTGATAGGATGAATATATACGAAATAATAATGAAAATATGCATAATTAATAAGGTAACTGGTTCATGGACACGCAGAACTACGATTTTATTTCCAAAACTACTCGTATTTTAAACACTTTCCCCCTTAATATAAACCTGGACTAACTCTTAACCACCCCAAAATGTAATTATGAATTAAATTTAGGTTTTTTTGCTAGCCCACTCTAGTCTAGCGAGCGCGGCCTAACAAAAAAACCAAGCGCTTACCAAAATTAGACCAAGTTTGCTCTACTGGTCCAGTCTTTGTACGATAAAAAAGTCCTTACTAAATACAGCCAAGGCATAGAGAATCATTCATCTCTAGTTAAAATTGTTTGAAAGTCATAAACATTTCTCAATCAGTGATAGTTTCGCTATAATTAAGGTCACTGTTACTTTCATACTTATCTCTTAGTTTATATCTAACCATTAACTAAATCATTCTTCTAAATGGATAGATATTAATTGGATAATGTTGCAATAATTGCAATGCACTCAGAAATAAATTAAAATTTATTAAAAGTAGTAGGTATAAGGAATTTTCAGTACCTATCCCATAGTACTTAAGCAACAACAGAACTGCATGTAGTTAGTTAAATAAAAATCAGTACATGGTCCTTCATCTTCTCAGTCTTACTTAGGGTATCCACCTAAATATAGCTTTGAAAGTGACCTAGTTCGTTCATGTGACCAAAAATAACAGACACTTACCGTAATACAGTTTCCTGTTATTAATTGAACGAATGAATATTTTCTTTAATAGCGACACTTTCTCGAATTATTTTAATAAGTACACAATATGTAGAGTATTAAGTACTTAATACACAATAATGTAGGTAAAGCTTCGCTCGTCGCGTTGTCGGGAAGAAGGATGAAAGTCCGGTTAAGATCAGCTTGTTTCGGTTGGGTAGGTATATAACATCTGTGTCTTCAACCAGATCTTTTTAGAGAAGTTAAAACTGGGTTATTGTTCTATTTTTTAGAAGCACCAAGAGGTTTTCTCTCTTCATTACATTAGTTTTGAAAACTGTGAAGGCTTGACCGCAAAAGCCACTTATACCTCATTGTAAAGTAACTATAAAGTTAAAGATGAAAGCGGGCACTTTTAAGATATCCCTTATACTATCCTGAAGGACAGCGATAATATGATTAACTCGATAAATTCCAAATAATCATCAAGTACTTGCGATAATAAAAGTGGTCCAGCTTACCAAAATGTGTTCATCACACTCGGCTATGCAGCCTGCAATAACGATAAAAGCTCACAATTAAAGTGATGCGATTAGTCTTGCTATGATTATAGGAATAATGGTAATGGCATTTGACCTTCGTGTTTATGAATATAGTCTGTACTCTGTATGCTGTGCATCCATCCATCTGAGCTAAGTGCTATTATTCATCATTATGAGATCGTGTAAGTTGATTACGAAATAAAAGAACTTCATTCTTGCTAATACCCGTATTTAGTGGTCGGATTTTGAGTAAGGCGCAAAGAACTCATTATAGTTATTTTTCTTGTTTAGTTATTGAGTTCTTAGCAAAGGTTCTTACAACCTTTTCTTACAACATTCTCGCGATTAAAACACTTAATGAATGCAAGGCAGTCAAAAAATTATAACCGTAAATATACGAATCTCGCGTTGTATCACTAGGTACATACGTGCAGATTTATCCATTTTAAGTAGGTATATAAGTAGGTACGAAGTTAAGCCGACTGATTTGGCTGTTGGAGCTCCATACACCTATCATATTTCTTTAAATTTATTATAGTTATTTATTTAATCTTTTTATCTTACTCTTCCACAAGACATGGTAACTAATTAATAGTGTATGATGTGTCACTGACCGCATTACGCATTTAGTTATGGGGCTTTGTTCGCTGTGAATATAATCGACTAATATTCACATCAAAATAGATTATCTACAGTTGTGATGGAAATAAACAGTAGTTTTGCACATAATAAGGATGTTTAATTACGCAGCCCACCGACCTGAAACCTAATATGGACGAAAGATCACACGCTGAGAGTGTGTGGTTCTTGTAAAGTTATTAATACCGTGATGCAGCGGTGCATCATGGTAATAACATGTTTTTTATTAGAATTTATCAGGTATTAGGTTACATTTCTATTCATCCACATATCGATGGTTCCATCGAATAGACGTGCAAGAGTTATTAGGTACAAGAATTTTTTTTGGTTCTTTAATCCGTTACCCTTCCCGCCATCCCCCCAATTTTTTTAATAATTTTTGGTGCATAAATAACAATACATAAAACTGCTTGTCTACGCTGTGTAGATTAAGAAAGTACAAATAATTATGTAGATTACTTGCTTATTTCTGGTACACATTAAGTAGGTAACTAAGTATCTAATCGTTTTGCTCCTAGTTTGCTTACGTTTTACCAAGGGACTCACAATAATCCTGAATCCTTAGCGACCTCGTAATTTATCTAATTTTCTTCGTGTGTAACAATAATTCATGTTATTTCATATGTTAAGTAACATCACAGTTACATCATTAACCGAAGCTAGAATGCCAGAAACAATTTCTTAACGTACCAATTACCAAACGTTTCTGTTTATTAATAGTAGGTACTATTATAATATTTTACTAGTGTTTAGTGTGGTTACAAACTGTTCATATCGAAGCTTCTCGCTTGAATTTGGAATATCGACCTGCCTACTATAAGCATGGTGTCAAAATGCACGTCCCCAAATTCTATTGTTCATAATGAAATTAGTCTCTCAGTTATTACGAAAAAACCAACATACACACATACTACAGTTACTTATATAATTTCATTGTAACGACAGTAACATAATGGCTGAGGCATTGGTCTTGTGATTGCGGCCTCAAGGTCTTGGTTATTCACGACTAGGGTTAGTAGCCAAAATAGCAGTGGTTGGCAAGGCTGGAAGCGCCCTAGTGACAACCTAAAGCAGGTGCGCAGTAGTGCTATGGCCGCCTGCGGCAGCACTCGAGGCCGCCGGCGATTGGGCGAGGTCAGGTCACACACTGAGGTGACCGACCTAGCAGTGTATGTGTATATTTACATATCAATTAACTAGAAAAAATATGTGCACTGCTTGCACGTGACAATCGAAAATCGTCATTATTGCAATTTAGTAAGTAGACAAAATGCAATATAATTAGTTGGATAAAGGACAAGGAAAGGAACAGCAATAAGTCACGCACTGCAACTTTGAAGGATCGCTGTTTTGCGTATCTTAAACGATAGATACCTCGCTTGCATCGAAATCGATTTGTGCATCGAAAATCTTAATGGGCCTGATATTCAGCTTACCTACTCAAAATAATAATGAGTAATGAGCACGTTAATGTATTATTAGTAAAAAATGAAAACCGGTTAAGCGCGAGTCGGACTCGCGCACGAAATATCCCGTATGGGAGCTGGAAGCCCCTCTTTTAAAACTTATTTTATCCTATTTTATTGTTTTTATGATTAGTTGTTACAGCATCTACAGAAATAAATCATGTGTGAAAATTTTTAACTGTCTAGCTATCATGGTTCTCAAGATAGGTATACAGCCTGGTGACGAACAGACGGACTATGGAGTCTTAGTAATTTGGTTCCGTTTTTACCTTTTGGATACGGAACCTTGAAAAGGACATTTTCGTGTTCTAACACCGGTGTATTGTTCTGCAGGCTCTTAATGTAAATGAGGCTTCTTATTTATTGTGAGTCACGTTTATAAATAATATTTTAGTAAAATCCTCGTGACATTGAATGTTTACTGCACTGAATAACACAGATATCGTATCATATTTGCATACTTATTAGTAGTTACTTATTATATTACTTACGATGTATGAGTATGCTAGAAGGACAAACTATAACTTCTGTCATAATATCGCGGTACACTTTTGACATAGCAATTTTGTATCCAGGACGGAGCAGCTAGTTACATCTAGTATGCACTAGCAAAGTATAACAGCTTAGTGATCACATCACAATACCTACATCCATGATGATTCACCAATGCTAATGACCGATACCGTAGGTAGGTACCTATAGACAATAAAGTTTAACTTCGAAACCTAATCACAGTGTTCTGTATAAGATATTCTATTTTCCACAAGATAAGTAAGCAGTTATACGTACAAATTCTCGGTTATATTTTCTTTCTAGCAATTTTAAATTCACAGTGGTAACAATCCAATAGGTTCTTTATCAGTTAGTTTTACAAACACAAATTTCTACCAAAAATTCAAAAATTAAGTAGCTTTTGGATATCCAGGCTCAACGGGACCCCAACAAGATCTTCGCAGACCAAGCCAACCTCACCTGCAATCTACATTTTCTAGATCATCATAAGTGACCATTCAGAACCTTATTACACGCGAATATCAAGCAACGAACTTATTCAACTAATATGTTCAAAAATCATATCCGCACTTGCAATTTATAAAATAAGTACCTAGTAGTTTATTTCAGTTTAATAGTTGTTAGAGAATTTAACTATTTAGTAAAGAAATATGATATACATACCCGTTTAAAAAAGAACGCGAACGCTATGAGACTGCGAAACTCTATAATAATCTTTCCTCAATATAGTTTGCAAAATAAACGTCCATAATAAATTATAGGAAACGGTGAGTAAGAAATGTGTTACGCATTCACAATAGGAAGTGCCTGTGAATCATATGTGTTCATTAAATGCCCCAAAGTGGTTGTGTATAATATTTGAGTTATATTAATAAGTGTTGTGCATTCGATAGCTAAACAATTTCAATTATCATACATGTAGATACGTAAAATTTTGCATAATGTGGTGAAAATATGTGAAGAAGTACCTACTAGTTAAATTAATATGTACGGCCAGCGCCAAAAGGAATAAATCTGAGTAAATATGACAATTTATACTTGTTATTCAATTGTGTTATAGTGTTATTTGTCTGTCTGACAGTCCCATGAGTATCTATTATTTTTAAGCCACTATGACATAGTTATTATAATTTACATTAAGGTTCGACGGCCTCTGTGGCGTAGCGGTAGTGCATGCGACTGCTACGCAGAGGCGGGTTCGATTCCCACTCAATGCAAATGTTTCTATGCGTGAATATGTCTATTTGCATTAGTCTGGGTGTTTCTATGTATAATACTTAAGTATGTATTTACAAAAAAAAGTATATAGTATGTTTATCAGCATTCTAGAACCCATAACACAAGCTAGTTAAACTAAGCTTACTTTGGGTCTAGGAAGCGATGTGTAGAATATTTATTTATTTATTTGTTTATTTTACTAACATTATGTACTAGGAAATATAATTTAAACTTACTAGTAATTTCAAGTTTAGAAAGCTGCATCTCGCTTCTTGAAACCTTCTTCCTTTACTTACTTACAATGTGCTATAGTCTATTTTTCCATTATCACAGTAAGTATATAGTAAACATTCGTCCAATAGATGATTTCAAATTTAACAGAGCGGAACCAAGAATTCATCTTATTCTGAATTTGTGGGTTATAATAATGATTTTGTTTATTTCCTCTTATACACGTATCACTGGCGGGTTTATATGAAGGTTGTAGTCTCTGCCTTTGTCAGAGGGAGAGAAGTGTGATAATAATAGTTCAAAGTTATTGTAGAATAGCCGGCGTAGGTAGGTATTTTTTTTAAATAGCATTTAAAGATGAAAATTACTCATGTTAACAATATTACGATATCACAGTTCGTGACACCACGCTTTGTGACTGGTTCTAAGTCTAGAAGTGAAAAAAAAACTCTACGCAATAACGAGATTAAATAATCGAGATCAATAGAGAATAAATAATTAATCACACGCAACATAAATATTTATTTAAGCAAATGTAGGAGCAGGAAGGGAAAATGTAAGTAAATTTTTGTTTGTCCTGTTTCAGAACATTCAGTGCAATCGGTCGGGAGGGCAGTAAGGAGAGTACTTCAAGCCATAAGGAGAGCTCCACCAAGGAGTTGGAGAAGACCAAAGTTAGCAGCAGTGATGCTGTTCCACCTGGCCAGCACGAGGAAGGCGAAGCGACCATGAACAGAGAGAACGTGTCCAATAAGATAGCCGCCGGTATGGACCGGTGGCAAACCACTCTGGAAGATATGATACATCTCAGATCTTCTAACAACCAAGTGTTTAAGGACTATTATTGGGTGAGTATTATAATAAAATAACCGTAGTATAGTGACGAGTCGAAATCGAGACTTGCAGGCTCAAATGAAACACAACCAACTTTTTTCTGACAGCAAAGCATACGAGTAGGTAGGTACTTACTCATGTATTTCATGACCACGCTTGAACACATAGGGCCGTCACTGTACAAAAAATATATGCCATTTATTGTACATAAAATAAATGAGCAGCTGACAGGAGTTCAAACGTTTACCTTTAATTAAAGTATGGTGCACTTATCTGTCGCCATAGTTTCTGACTTTTGGGTAGCATGAGAGGAAGAATGTCGTCACCATTTCGGCACTTTCGTAGCGTAACCCATGCTTTCAACTGACTACCATAAATGGTTTACAGCATTTTTAGAAATCCTTGCTTTGACAAGGGTGTAAAATCTTTTACATACATTTTACATACGAGTAACTAGGTAGGTACTTGACATCTCATCAGAGGGACACTTGTACCACCTTGTACTGAATCTATTAAGGCAATATAAATATAATATCTATATACCTACCTACACATCTTAAAATAAATGTAATCCGGATAAATTGTGCTGCTGTAGGTAGACATTGAATACTTAGTAATAATGTATGATGACGTAACTACATCAAATGTGTTTTACCTTATACTGTAAATACAAGGAACATAATTTTAATATTTGGTTGCTCAAAATATTTACCTAATTCCAGTTATCACGTAAACAGCATTATTTATACCTACGTAGGTATTTATTACGTTTAGAGTTTGTTCTATAGCAGTCAATAATTAACTTTCTGCAAATGATAGCCTGAATATTCACGAGAAAATAGCAAATGACTCTCACTTATATAATATACCTAACTAGTGAAAGCATATTGGGGATTGTGTCTAGAAGATTCAAGAGAAAATTCTTCATCCTATTTCGAATATAGTTGGATCATGGATGGCAAAACAGCTTGTGTTCTGCGTTTCTGAGATATAGTTAGTTTGAAACGATGTCCACGGTTATTTTTTAGCATCACGCCCTCTACTACTTACGAGGTAGTCCACCTACAGCACCAACGAATGACACCTAGCCTAGTCCACGAAAAGCACTTTCACTGCCACAGGGTTTAAAATTTAAAACCAGAACTTCTTCCTGAAGACTGGAAGATTTTTCCAAAAGATTATGTATTGCTACACTGCACTGCTTGACCGTAGACAAGGTTCTTCAAAATTGGTTTAAACAAGGTATTTACAGGGAAAATGGCTGAAAAAAATATTAAATAAGTACTTACCTACATTACTATTTACGAACTTTTTAGTTGTTACAATATTGAAGTTAATACAATCGTGTTGAAAATAGCATGCACATTAAGTAATACACACTTAAGTGATTGTAAATGTGACTTAACACTTCGATAATAAACTGTGTTGTGTACTTCCCGGTAACAATTGGTTACACAGTAGGTAATATAGGTACCTACAATACGTAAACAAAACAAAAGCAAATGAAATTGTCATTATGACTGGGGTTTTGCGACCGCAATATTATGGTAGGTGAAAGCGAAATGAGTGGTAGGCAATTGGGGTAACGGAAAAAAGGGATTTTAATAAAATTTTGGAAATATAATGTTCTTTTACTCTGAATATAATTTATTCAAGTTTTATCAATACGTGTGACCGAATTGTAATTTATTCACATCAAAACTACGAATTAATAATGCTTAGGTAAAATAAGCTTGCATATCATAGTCATAATTGATTTGTAACTAAAATCACTGAACGTACCTACCTCATTTAGCAAAATGTACAATAGCCCAACAATGTGTAGTACTCCTAGACATATATAGTGGGCCGTGTGCTTGTCTGGCACCTAAATAGTATAAAAAAATAGAAATGGCCCAATTACAAATACTTATATTAAGAGGTCAAAAGAAAAAGAATGAAAAAAAAACGTCAAATCGATACTATGCAAATTAATTCATACCTTACTGTAACCTATTCCCAACCCGGTCCGCAACCATTTCATAACATGACATTTCCCGGGGCGGGCGCGAGCGCGTGCGCACATCCACATTCAAATCATGCACATCAACCATATTACAAAACACCTCTATGACAAATTTAAACCTTAACATCTTTAAATTGAGAACTTATTTTGAGTGCAGTGAAAGCTGCCTTGTAAAGAAAGTTATTGTGTTTGGTACTTACGCTTAATGTATGGGTAGGTATAATTTAATCCATTGATGTACACCATTGTGGCACGTGACTGGTTGATTAAGAAGTGTTAGTCGGCTCTGAGGTGAATACGACGACGAACACTTATGTTACGACAGCTCATAGAAAATGGTGACGTAACGCGGAAAGATAAATGACTGTATTAGTCCGTACCTACTGTATTCCACTTATCATTAATTCTATGAGAATTTTTCCTTCATGAATGAATTGACCTCGGCCTAGCCTCCCGAGTCCGAGGATTCTGCATTGTTTCAATCTATTTATATGCAGTCTGATAATGAAAAACTGAACCGCTTTAGCTTGTTTTCCAGTATTATTTCTGTGAAAATGTTTTTAACTGCTCTTTCACAGTTAGTAGTTTAAAACTTATTTAATTTGAGTGAAGTTTTCTCATGATCTGTTTATCAAACGACTTTTTTTTACTTTTTATTTATCTGTAGTTATTAACAGTCTTTTTACTAATTAAAAACAATGTCTGACCCACGATCAGGTACCCACCGGTCTGTGTGTTTTTAATTTTAATAATAAGTTTAGTATTTTTACATCTTACCTACATCTTTTACACAGTGAAAGACTTCAATGTTGACAGTACTAATACAAATGATAATTAGTTCAGAAATTGGAAATAGTCTTTCTGAAATACTTAATCGCACCTAATATCTGGTCCTGTTAATAAACTTAAATTTCAACAGATGCAATCGCTCTAACCATTATCTAATAGAATGGAATCGATTCGATTGACTGGCAATTGACAACCCTGGCAACTAATTATTTTTGAACGACCACGCAGGCCGTTTTTCTCCTCTGCATGAAATCGCTTATACAATAGCATGAAAACAAAAGACGTAGGTAATAATGGCCAGTAAAGATGCACGCGAACTTTCTTTTATTCTCATATCAAAACATTTTCTCTATCGGTTTTTTGTATGATTTTATTAGGCAACACTATTTCCAATATTCATACCTATGTATTTTTATGTACTTCAATGAGCATCCCGTTTCCGACTACCGCTTCCTCTTTGCCGGAGTCTACGGCTCAAGTTAATTTTAATCTGGGCTTATAATGAGGTGACATGTAGGTACATGCGTATCACTGTTCTGCTTATCTTTAGCGAAAGTCGATGTAAGTAATTTGCGGGAAATTCTACTAAGTGGTAGGCGTTCAATATTCGTGAACAATTTTCTAATCTGCTTAGACACCAAGTAACTCGTAGATGCCTATGTAGCAAAAAATTAGCACGCGTTGCCTTAACCACTGACAACACTTCAAATTTTGTCAGTCCATGCGATTTATGTTAAATGCATCTAGAATTTTTGGTAATGTCGCGAGGTGTATCGTGACTTACAAAATAGGTACCTAAGAAACGAGATGTATCATATGCCTACCTGGGGCCCTATTCTGTTTGACATTGATTTCTAATCACAGTCGAAACGTGAGAAATCAGTCGATTTCAATTGGTTAACATAGAGGAAAGAACCGGTGTAAAACTAAACCAACCTGAATGTGTCGGCTAATACGAATGTGGATGGTTACGGTATGATTTGTCAAACAGAATAAGGGCCCTGCTCTTGATTAGAAACTCTTGCTCTTGCTACACAAAAAATGTCACATTTCTCGAAATGTGTTAAGTACCTTAAAATCGATCGTCTCTTTCAAAGAAAGAGGCAAATTCAGTATACTTACTATCTACCTATATAGGTAGCTGATCAAATTACGTGTGAGTATTTGAATTTATTCTTGAATGGTACCTACCCACCAACGGCAACGCACCATGACAAGAGTGTCATTGGTGGAAGCGCAAACAAAACCGTGGCGGGTCGTCGTCGGATCCGCGGCTTTGAAATAGACCGACACGCATATTGGAAAGCATATTTGTTGTGCGGTACGGGGGTACTATTAGGTATTCTGTGGTACGGGGCTGTCTGTGGCAGTCTGCTATGTGTGTTAAACCTGTAGAATCTCGTACCGTACCTTGTTTACCTACTGACTCTACAACCTAGACATTGAAAATTGAAGTTCATTCTAATTAACAGAAACGTTAAAGGGTCATAATTGTACAAAACATTCAAACGTTTGATTCGATTAACACTGATAACGCTAATTGGAATGCTTCCGTATACCTAATCGCAAATAAAATTACGCGGGCTGGTTTCACAGTCTAGCTAGCCAGGTACTTGTGGGGTTTTGTTGCTATGTCTAAGATTTTTTTGAAACCCCAAGAGCGGTCTAAAGTAAAAATAAATGAACCGAAAGGCTTGACCGATTCTTATGATTTTTTATGGCGTAGGTAGGTATATTTGGTAGGTTTGAAAATAGGTCGTAGACAAACACAGCCCACCTGATGGGAAGCGGTCACCGGGGCCTATGGACGTGTGGAGGTGAAAGCTTATTGACGACCGCCTGCCGGGCACCCGGACCTGACCGGAGCTGAATGATATGGTTAAGGATGTATTCCAAAAAGAATTTCATGTTTAACTACGAAAGTGTAACACTTTAAATATTATTGAAACACTCATAATCTTCCAAATGTATTGTTTTTACTTGTATTACATTTTATTCACCTTATAAAGTGCGCGGACATTCTCGTTACGGACTTTTTATGGTAAGTATATAATTTTATGGCGTTTCTGATTGGCAATTTAAAATGAAAAATAAAAAGTGAAAAGAAAATAAAGATGTAACTTGTTCTCGCCGACCTTTTGATTTTGACTCCGAACATAGCTACAATGACAGTTACCTACCTAGCAAGCGGCGGTTGAAAGTCCCTTACTAGATTATGCTAGTAACATCTAACAACATTTTCATTACCTATTATACCTACGCTATAATAAGAGTTAGAAATAGAAACTTCTTCATACATGCCGCACAGTGTTTTGTCATATCGATTTGTGTGACCGAGGAAAGAAAGAATATCAGAAGAAAGAAATTGCAATAATAGAAAGGATATCCTTGAGACCCCGACCGGCCTTGGCCACCAACACAATTTACGCAACCACCAATACATTTGTTTGTTACAGGCTCAAAATGGCTTTGATGAGCTCCGTCGTTACGTGAAGCAAGGAAGCGACTTCAGTAAGGAACTAGCATCCATATTACAAGAAAGGTGCGTACCTCAATGTTCTTAATAAGCTGAGGAATAAATAAAAAGGTATAGGTACCTAGTGACATGGACATTCTGGACGTATAAGAAACACCCTGTTTTGTAAAAGCCTCTAACTAAAACAATCAATAGAAAAAAAACAGGACTATGTTTAGTCATTTATAATTCCCGTACCTACTTAGTAGGTAGATACTATTTAGGTTTTACGGTCATATAATTTATTGCTACACATTACAACACATATAAATTGGGTTAACTCATAGAATCAAGAATAGGAAAAGAAGAAAGAAGAAAGTAAATGATATAAGAAAAGAATAAAGTACCTACCTAATAAATCTAAGCGATAACAAAGTAATAAATCATTGCTAATCGATATATGCACACAACTGGTAGGTAGGTACTATCACTTTTTCTAATAATCGCTAACATTAATACGAATCATTTGAACGGCTGCAGCAGGCCGACGGTGGTCACGCTCGGCCGACCCAGCTTCAATGCACGTCGTTTACGCATCAGATAAGCTATCTTATCGACATCTTTTCATAACGTTTCCAGACATAACTTTAAAACAATACCTATTGTTTACCAGCAAATCGGTTGAACGATCCTTCCTTCTCCAAGATACGACAACCAGTCCAGAGACAGAACGAAAGTTTTCGTCATGCTTCATAATTGATTTATTATAGATATTATTCTCATGCATACACTGCTAAACAGATATCGAATACGTTGTAAAATAATACTAAGCATGATAATATTATACTTACGAAAGTAAGGGCACGGCAATGGCCACAAATTTAAAAATAGCTCGTCGCGAGGTTCCGCCAAGTGGGCCAACGCGCGAGACACAAATAACGCGCGCTCTAAAAATTTATATCCCCTCATTGGCTGTGACTGCATTTCCACTATTTTTATATAACCACAGAGACGTGATACATTAAAACATAACGTTATACCACCACGATTATTTCCAGACCACTTCCACTTCTAGTTGTGAAATAAATCATAACTTACGTTTACATTATAATAATCATCACTTTATAGGGTTGAAGCAGAAATCTACTACTCAAAATGCTTAGCAAAGCTTGGCACGAAGCTTACAAAAGCTTGCAAAGAGAGCGTTGGCTCTTGTGCCGAGGCTTGGAAACATGTTGCTATGGAGATGGAGAAACGCTCGGAAATTCACAGGTAATTAAATACTTAATTGAAAAATTATTGAAGCTCGAATATTTCGTAAAGATAACACAACTAAAATTGCTACATTTCAGAAATTATTCAAGCGGTCTATCGGAGGAGCTAGTGAAACCAATGAAAAATGTAATCGATAATCAGTTGAAACTTAGGAAGAAGGTGAACCTAGAACAAGATTTCGCAAAATTATAGATATTACATTATATTAAACAATACATTACAAACACTTCTTTTTATAATTTCAGATCGAAGGTAACGTAGATAAAACCACAAGGTCTTTAGCTGAATGGAGAACGGCGGAAGCGAAATCAAAGAAACAATCACACACAGCCGCAAGAGAGAATGAAAAATTACAGGACGCCACATTGGATATTAGGTCTGCTTCTTGCGATTCTCTTGACGATATTAATGTCCTGTTTTTTGTTGATAATAGTAAACTATCCGGACATTAGATCGCTCAAGTCATTACGGAAGGATCCTTCAGTTTTTGCTGATGCGACTAGCTCTGCGAACAGTGTTTTTATTGCGAATGTTGTGTAAGGAAGCGTTCGAAATGAGTCATTACGTGTTACCTCGAATATTTGTTTACAGTTCGCGTCTGTCACGTAGTTCGAGCGTAGGCCATATCCCTCATGCACACTCTATCCTGAGTGCAGCCCGGGCTGAGCGCCTGCCCCACGCTACTAGTGAAAAGGACGCAGCTAAACTTCAAGTCAAGAAGAGGAAGACGGAGGACGCTGTGAAAAAAACTGAAGTTGAATATTATAATGTTTGTGTACATGCGGAAAGAGCAAGGTAAACAGATAAATTGTAGAATGTTGGTAGTTGCGTAAATTGTATGGGTAAATACCTAACTACTTAATCTTTGTCGTGTTCTAGACTAGAATGGGAAACGAGCGTTGTCAAAGGTGCTGGGATGCTGGAGTCTCTTGAGGAAGAAAGACTTGCTCAGCTTAAAACTGCTGCTGACTGCTATCTTAGATTGACGGCCGCAGTTCCATCGCAACTCGCGGAGGTAAATCGTCCTTCTTACTATAATATTGTCAAGGATATTCGTGACTCAAACATGGTCCAACGGCTGAACGGATCTGGCTGAAATTTGGTACAGGGAGTCGGGAATCACACATAGGATGTTTATCCCTGGAATAGGTTCTCATGTGTAGCGGGAACGGGAACAGAAATCCACGTTAGCAAAGTCGCGGGCAAGATGGCTCATCTTGACCTTTGCGGGAACAATTTCCGTTTGACCTCACAACTCCGAAAAAATAGCCTGTGCCAAAGTCTCGTCTTGTAGGTGAGATTACCTTGGGCTGGGCAAATCTTCACGGAGCCCAAGAAGCACTCAATATTAATATACCTAACTTATTCTCTGGTTCCAGGCCACGAACGCGTTACTGAATCCAATAAAGAACGCAAACGCGAATACCGACATGATGGTTGTACGCGGAGTGCGATCTACTCCAACTGGGGCTAGCGAGCAGTTGTTACCAGATTTCTATTGCGAGCACACCACACTCGCTATGAACAAGGAACGGCGCAAACAGGTACCTACCATTTGGTATAGAGATACTAACCATTGGCAATCTTCAAGTTACAACTGCATAGTTGGGGAATATTAGAGAAGTAGTACTTGTACTAAAGAAAACAGATCCCGAATTCCAAGGGAAATGTCTCAGATGCGACTGGGACTGAACACTGATGGTGATTTCAAGTTTCAAGATCTCAAGCTTTAAAATTCAAGTTTTAGATGCTAAGATATTCCCATAGCTCATGACAAACTTAACAAACAACCAGCATTATCCCAGTGAATATCCTGAATACATCCGAATTATATGACCTATGGAACTCGCCAGAGGCTCATCCGTCAACCAGCAAGTGTACCGGCTAACAGGTGATGTGATGTGGGAGCTGGAAGAGCGTGGTGTGACCCTTTACATTGAAAAATCTTCATCATTATTTTAACGTTAATCTCGGTTGCTTTCAAAACCCCGCTTTTGAACCATAGGCCCGCATTCATACTGCTTTTCACATCCACTATGTCTGAACCCTACCACCAGGCGGGAGTCATACGAAATCGAATAGCATACTTAACTCAGAACAAAAACCTAGAGCTTTTTATCACACGTAAAGAGGAACTCGAGTCAAGAGTAGGTATAGTTATTTTCTTTCTAACTAAAGTTTATTAATTATTTTTATTGTGTTTTCAGGCACTAGTGAAGATTCTCCAATTAGTCAAACAGGACATTGAAAGGGAACGCAAATCCAAGCAGGGCTTGGAGAAGCTCTCGATGGCTATCAAACAGACCCCAACCTTCGGCAACGATGATTCACAACAAAACGTGGCTGATAAACTGTATCATGTAAGTAGACTATACGCATACTCACGACTTTGTTTTTTTTGTGGTAGGCAGAGACAACGGCCCGTTATTTCCTTCTGTCATTATACACTTCACGAGCTTTATTTACACTATGTGTCATTAGTTTCTGGATTCGGGTGCTTCTGACCTGGAACTACGTTCAGAATGAATACACAGTGATATTGAAAAATAAGTAGGTATGATATAACTAGATATAACTGGCATGCGGCAGCTTAAATGAACAACTTTTCAAGATAGGTGAATTGTTTTCTCGTGTATGATACAATCCCATAGAGGATTTGTTTAACGACCTGATAACAGTATTGAACGCGGTGTTTCTGGAGCGTTCTGTATGACAGACATAAACATAATGTGTGATGATTTTTTAAGCCGGTGTCTGGTTATTCGTTCTTTATCGAGTACCTATACGGGTTTTATGGCAGTGACTGACGTCAAATCTCACGACTCCCTAAAGTGCAGGCTGCGTCTCATTCACGCGATAACCACTGTTGGGCTAGTGTATGTATTTATTATTGTTTGATTTCAGATGAGAAGTATGCTAACTTATTTAGAGGCAGTGCGCTATAAGATCACAGCTAGTCTGAATGAGCTGGACAGCAGGCCGATAGTGCACCATCCGCTGGCTGCACACATACAGATCATCAGAGACAAGCAGGGACTACAACAAAGTATACTCAAAGTGAGTGACGAATCATCATCATCATCCGAGAATGATGATTCTACTCCGATCCGACCTAATGAAATTGTTTGGTGGTGGTGGTGCGAGGTGTACAAACAATTTCATTACAAATAGGTACCAATGTCGCTGTGGGTTCCAAGGCTGTTTATGTCCGAGAATTCCTGAATGTCAATACTGGGTGTGTTCGTGGAACACTGCTATTGATCCTGGTGTACAAGAGTTACAGAAATGAGGGCATTTTAAGGATTACCTACTGCCGCATAAGAATATAACTTAAATTCAGTTCAGTAACGCTTTTATTGGATATGACCTATCTAAATATTAAATAATAAGTTAAATTCAGCCTGCAATTTTTGCATATTTTAGGTAGGTACCTACATAATTTGTAATATAGGTAATAGGTACCTATGTAAAATATAATTAAGTATATAAAAATAGTTTAGAGATTATGAAATAAAGGTGCAATAAATGAACTAATTTAGTCCGTATTCACGTGTGGGCTGGGTTTCCACAAACTTTTTCATTCAACGATAGTGCTTACCGTAGCTATCTAGCGCTGCATGTTTTAAATTTTGTGTTAGACAAATAATTTAATGTATTATTTCAGCGCTGCAGCGAAATTTTATCTCTTGCTGTCCTAATTCAAATGTTAGGTCTCGATTTTGTTATTCTAAAATGCAGGTAGATAGATATATCTATTTATCTACTCTCTAAGCGAGTGTTAACATAGAACTGTTGCAGATTTGGTCTACATAAGTACCTACTTATCTAAGTAATTAGTATACGAAGAGTGTAATAATAAGTACTATTACTAGTTCGTAGCGTAGCGTACCTATCACTAGTTCTCTTACTCAATAATACTTATTACACATTATAGGTTCCACCATGGCTACAGTCGAACTATCAGGATGAGGTAAACAAAAATTTGCAGCCGAATTACACAGCGTTAACAAAGAGCATCAACGGGGGTGAAGAACGAGAAAGGAGAGACTCCATAATGAGCAGGGCCTCAAGCAAGCTGAGGATAGAACACCTTTCGTTTAGGAGGAATACGGAACATAAGAGCGCGCCGGTTACTCCTGCAGTGGACCTGCCTACACCAGTATTGCAAACTCAGACGATAGAAGCACCCCCTCCACCAGAAAGTCCGTTGGATTGGAGCGAGCGCGGCGCAGGAGATGGTCTCTCAAATCAACAGGATAGTGATTTTGGTAAGAAAAAAAGTACCTAATGCAAAATATATTTTAGTCATACAATACACATCAGTTTTCCTTATTTATAATCCGTAGTTTAGATAGGTGTACAGCTTAAAATAACCATTTCTGATGAGGCCGCTATAAATTGTCTCTTCTGACCTCATACACAAAAAATAATGTTAAAAAGTTAAGTTGAGAGGTTGCACTGAGGAAAACTCATAAATCAAGTCATTGAAGACGAAAATATAAAACGAACGGTGATTATTCTGTTCGTAAACATTTTTACATAGGTAGGTAGGTATTTTATTATTAATCAAGATCAGATCAATAATTTTATTTTGTAATGTTGCATGTTGCAGATGAGTTTTCGTCTCAGAGTGGAAGCTCTACAGATTTGACTGATATAATGAAGAATGAGGTTGCCGATGGAGCTGTGCAGACGCCATCGTTGGGAAAGTGTCGAGCCCTTTACACCTACGAGGCGAGACTCAATGATGAACTTACTCTTTCCCCTGGTAAGACATATAGGTATTATCATTAAGCTAAAAATAGTGAGAACGTCATAAGAAAGGTTCTCAAATAAGTGACATAAATTTAAAGCCATTAGTGTGATGCAGTGACTGCAACTTTGCAATTCCTGCAGCAATTACGTCTCGGCTAAACAGTGAGCTATAACACGTCTAAGCACATACCTAAACAGTTGTACCTACCTCGTTTCATTAAATTAAATATTTTCGTCCCTAAATTCTGTTTTTTGAATCTAACCTACATAATAATGAAGCAAGATAGTGACACTATGCAAACAGATGAGACTTAAAAATAGACTCCCCGTAATTAAGACAAAATTTATATTTATTATGTAGGTACCTACCGATCTATTTTGTACATATCTATTATTTCGACGCGTTGTGACTTTCTCCTCTATTTATTAATACTAAAACTATGTGAAACTGTTTCTATAGGTGACGTTATAATTATCCACGAGAAACAGGACGACGGATGGTGGAGCGGTGACTTGAACGGTATCTACGGAATCTTCCCTTCGTCATACGTCGAAGAAATAACTAGCTGTATATAGCCGACTCGTACCTATAAATGATTTTTATTATATCGTCAGAATTCAGTTTGGCAGTATGCTACAGCATATTGACCGAAAGTGGAGTAGGTTGTATTGAGGGACATTAAGGATTCGGTATTTGAATTTGTTAAATTAAATTGGTAAAAAATGCAGAACTTCGAAATACTAACAAATCAACTGTTGAATTTGTACGCAGTACCCAGATGCAACCGCAAAATATAAGGTACTTACCTACCTATAAATGTTTTTTTTATATTATTGCTATAAGTAGGTATAAAATTATCGTTATTTAATCAATGATTAAGTAAGTACTTGTATAGTCTTCCAAAGTTAATTTGTATCATTTGAAACTATGTCAATGATATACAAATTGTAAATATCTATACTTATAAGATAAAAATTAAATAGGTATGTTTCTTTGCATGGCATGGCCGTAAACTTATTGTGTCAATATTCAAATCAATTTTATTAATTGTCATAACAATAAATATAACAATTATGCAACATTTATTAACGAGGTAGGTAGGCACCTACCTACCTACCTACACTTCTTCACGAAGTACCTACCTACCTACTTATTTAAAGCAATATTTAACATTCATAGAACATGTAAAAGATTATTTTATAAGTTATTAAAGTGATTAATACCCAAGTTGGACTTAGAGCGAACCTATTCTATAATGTCTTAAGCTTAAGAAATATAGGTACCTACATAATGTTATAAACTGAAGTGTAAATTATACCTACAATATATAAAATTAAACCAAAGTGTTGTTGAGTAAATAAATTGTTTAAGAATTTTTATTTGGTCTTATTTAGGGATAACTTTTTTATAAATTACTAGCTGACCCGACAGGCGTTGTTCTATGCCTTAAACGAATAGCGAGTTCAAATTAGTTCATTGAAACTCCCATTGACTACCAACAACTTACGACTCCAACTAACCAAAACTCCATACCCAATTAAACTGAACTTTTGATTCTGTCTAGGAGAGCTGGACCAAAAAAACCGCGACAAATTTAAAAAAGTTAGGCAGGTATTACCAGTTATAGTTGGATAAAAACATTTTGATCGTGAAATAAAAGTATGTACACCTGGCCGCAGTACTTGGGTGACTTAATTGATGTGAAGTAGGTAGGTCAAACGGTTTATACTCTTGTAGATGAGGTCGAAACTTGGAGCAATTAGGTAATCGGTGCTTGGAGATCGTACGGGTACGTAGCAAATAAAACAACATAGTTCGGGAGATGACAACAAATTATTTATTAAAATAACGTCCTTAGATTATACAGTTTTGGCAAGAAAGGACTAACAGTCCATAATATTAATTACTAATCTGTGTTACTTTCTTCTGATAATTCTGGATAGGTACATCACATAACAGTTTTAATATTTTCTTTGCCGTACCTAGGTACCTAAGTTCTTAGCAGATTAGGTAGGTAACTTATTTAGTTTATTGTTATGTTTATTTAGTTATGCCAGGAATAATAAATTGGACAAATTTTGATTGTAGGTAGGTATTTGTTATCAAGGGAGTTCTAAACCGGGACGATCTCTCGTCTTTGGTTTAGTTTCATTTTTATGCTTCTCATAATGATAACTAAGAATTCATAATAGGTACCTACCTACTGAATTGAATGAATGTAAAATAGTTCAATTTCAATGTAGGTACACGTTTTACAATTAAGTAGGGACCAGTAGGGACCTATTATGTTTAAAGTAGAATTATTTCAATTCAGTGTTGCAAACACAAATAAATCTACGTAATTAAAGTTGATTCAAAGCTGTAAACCTGCAACAGACAATGAATCAGCTAAGAACTTAACAATATTATATTGTTCTTTATACTTATGTACCTAGGTACATTTTGCTTTAATTAAAATTTCCAATATTTTAAAATTTAATTTATTTCTTGCCTTCTATTGCGTGATTATAAAATTTTTCATTGGAAATTCTTTGAATTATACCCGAAACGGACTTTCCTATGACTGTTAGTTTTGCCTAATGGATTGTCTTCAGAATTAGGCCATAAATACAGTTAACTTATAGCTTCGTCATTATCATGAATCAAATTCGATATAAACAATACCTAGGTACATTTAGAAGGTCTATTCAAAATATGATAAATCATAGACGTCTCACGCCTACAGTTTCTTACGCTTCTCGGTCACGAATTTATGATTTATGCGTGTTAAAAATTAAGTTTATGTTAAAAGTAAAATATAGTGAAGCTATGTTCTAAAATATTTATGCACCCTGTGCCCCATACATAAAGTGATATAAATTATAAACTGTGAGTAAGTATAAACCTCATTGTGTTGGAACTTTTGAAACGAGGCCCTGGTAAATGGGACTAGGAAGAATCAGTTTTAAAAATATTCGAATCATCAAATAAATACCTACGGCTTCACCATGTTTGTGGAGTACCGCCAGATTTGAATAGACCTTTATGTATAAGTAATTTATGACGTTACCATAAGTTTCGATAATCACCACGTTTGTTTAATAAGAGCAACATGAGCCAAATACCGTATTTTACACAAAATTTTTATTTCTACGACACCTATCTACAAACATGTACATTAAATAGAAATAAAACTAGGCGATCGTTGGACCGGACTGCGTGTTACCTAAACAACATTATGGGCATAGTGAGTTTATCAGCAATCTAACAAATAGTCACAAGTTTTGAGCGAAGTAAGATGAGCTAGAACATGACATGTTAATATTACCAGGTTGCCCTTTTAAGGTTTGCAATGTAGGTAGGTATATCAAAATATAGAATGCCAAATTCATGCCGTAGGTAATTAAAATAAATTCTAAATTGTTGTCAAGTTCGGACCAATTTTTCTGAGTTCTCCAAGTCTTATATAGGCCAGTAGATTTTTTTTAAAAATTCATAAGTTATTACGAAGTTATTTCGAATTTATTCGAAAATATAATTTTGTTATGTCTATCTCCTTCTATGTACAAAAATAGCGTTACGTGTTACTCTATCATTAAATCCTGCGACGAGCTCAGTTGGACATTGTTTGCTTCGAATACTTTCTTACGTTCCGTGGAAGGCGTAGGTATTGTAGGCCACCTAAGCCTCGTGCGAGTGTGACCTGCCTAAAAACAGCATTTTATAAATTGGATACTCTAAAAAAGATTGACATAATTTAAAGAACCTTTTCTTTGTGCTTTTTTCTTCTTCTTCTTCTTTCGTGTCAATGATTCACCTCTTCAAATTATTCGGGCATAAAATTCAGCCATCTTAACCGCGCTATCAGTGGCCTTGTTAAGGTCGTCTTGACTGCAGGGAGTAGGGCATAAGGGGCATGAAAGTAGGTGTGTCATGGACTGCACAGGGGCTCCGCAGTCGCACGCGGTTAAGCTCGGATCTCGCATTTTTTCTTAAATATTTAAGTCATTTGTCATAAGAACTAAAATCTGCAGATTCTGAGGTTTAGGATCAATTCACATATAGCGGAGGATCTGTCGCGTATTGTCGGTCGCGTAACGCACGTACAGACAAATTATATAGGAAAACACTGGATCGTTCTCACTCAACCGATGATACGTTAGGGCGTCGAGCGTACAGCGTCTACGCTGCCGCCTTACATTAAATTTGTCTGTTCCTGTCTGTTCTGACATTACGCGACGGATCCTCCGCTAATATGTGAACCGACCCTTAGGAAATGTGTGCGTTGGGCGTAGTAGGTATATTAAGAAATCTCGATACTTTAGTTTAAAATTTAAACTTAATTGTACGTCATACGCACCAAAAAATAATTCATTAATGATATTACGGCGATTCGAATGGTCAACTTTAAACCACGTGAATTAACTTTGCTATACAATCTTGATAGGATTTTCTAAATAGTATAGAAACAGCTACGTAAGAAAGCATTACGAGGCCGTTTCACTATTCTATAAGATTGGTGCCAAATCTATTTAAGACGTAGGTAACTACCTACGTTATGATGGCCTAACGAAATCCATCGTTACTGACAGTCTACCGATGCTACACCAAACTCATAATATGCGGAGGAGTTTTCTCTAGTTTAATCTAGCGTCTTAGCTATTTCTCACCAAAGTAAAATTTAATTTTACGGTCAGGGAATGGATGATTTCAGACAGACAGGACCTGCTCTGTGCTAAGGTGATATTAAAGGCTATGGACGGTAGAGACGTGGGAGTCCATCAATAGAACACATTGCACGATATTATGTTTCCGTGACCACGATAACGTAATGAATTTAATATACTCTTTCGAACCATTTAATTTAACTACTCGTAATCGATGTCAAACGACTATCGACTTTATTTCTGAAGAAATTGTAATCGATTTTTATATTGATATTTTATGTAGGTAGATACCTATACTGTATTTAATGTACTACTATATTTTATGTAATTAGGCAGCTTAGTATTTCTTGTTTTTCTTTTACGATTAATGCAATAGTTTACGTTCTGAAGCCACTGGTAAAAATTAAATAAATGGTTCGAAGGAGTGTTAATAATAGGTCCGTTGTGAACTAGAAAGAACTAAGCCGACAATACCTAGGTGAAGTTTTATCGGACAACATCCACAATCAAATACTTTATTCCTTTTGTTAATGATTTCGAAAAGAATAAGCTTTGAATCCACCGCCACTGGTAAGGCGGTAAATTATACTATAGTACACAATATACACCAGAGGCAAGAAGTTGAATTTGGTAGATTCGAATAATACAGTATCTAGTTGATAAAACTACTATTAAAGAAATATTTTTTAATCTGTTGTGATATATAGATGGCCACTATTTTCTAATCTCTTATAATACCTACATTTTAAAATGAAAACACCGATCTGACCTCTATAATGATTTGGTTCTCCTGCCCTCTACCTGCCTTCCATTTTTTGTAATCCTCTTAAAATTTTACAGTAGGTACGAAGGTATTCACTTCATTACGCGTTGCATTATATTACAGCATTTACCAAGTATTTACCAATGTACCTAATTACCTACTATTTTGCATTGGAAATAAAGGGCATCCTGACGACTCAGATAAAAAACTACACGAAACTAAGGCTCACCCTGTAGACACGTGCGACATGAATAAGACCTAAGTCTTATAGATAACGGCATATCATATTTTTCTTCCATATTCTATGTAGTGTCAGACTAGCTCAGTCTATGTTGTTTAGTATGCAATGTAATACACATAACTTTAGATTATCGGCAGTGTTCGTTTTATGGGGCTGATAGGCTTGAGCATTCATCTGTAAACGAATTCGAGCATTAGCAGTTTTTAAAGTCGAGCTGAATAAAGTCCATTGAATCGGCACTTGTGACATTAAAACGTCAAAAAAAAATGCTTGTTTGTCCTGAGAAGACTGGCAAAGAAACAAAGCAACTGTTCTTTTTTTTGTCTATTTACAAACATTTTTACTTAATCTAATTACAATGTTTTATTTAAGTAACATGGTAAGACAGCGAACAGCTTATTCCAAGCTTGTGTGTAGTCTATAATTACACTGGCATTTTATAATAGCCTTTTTGTCAAATAATGACGGTTCTACCAAGCGTATAGAGCCAAACATCGCTACGAACATTTTCATGATGTTTCTAGTCGATGCGTGTCAAAAAATCTTTATAAAGACATCAGATTTAAAGATCGGCTCGGTAAGAAGCTCGAAGCTAATTTATTATAATTATATTCACTACAATGCTCGCCAGAACGCTCGATAGAATGCTCGACAGAACGCTCGATAGAGTGCTCGCTAGAACGCTCGATAGAATGCCCGTTAAAATGTTCTCGTCTGAACACAAGTAAATGCTCTAGTTTATCAACACCGTTAGGGAAATCGGATGTATCTTTAGTTCCTTAATATTACCTTCATTACTTAATACATTGGATGATGATAATTGGGTTTAGTACTGTTACGTAGTTTAAGGGTGAGATGAGACTATCTATGTAGTACCATAATACATTGATCAAACCCAAGATATGCAGCAGTTGTCTACAATTTTAATTGTAGTTCTGCACACCTTTTGGACGGTTCATCCCCCCGTAGATACTTTCCTAGATACCTACACTTTTTAATAATTTCCGCTTTCGTTGCTCAAGGAAAGTATATCTACGAGGAGTAAACCTTTTACATCACTATCATTCAGACCTGCTCAGTGACGATGTGATCGTGATGGAACCTGTTAACTCTTCACTCGAAGATTCTCAGGTTAAGAACAGACCTAGTAAGGTTTTAATATAGAAACTGATCAATTTAAGTATTGTATGTAGGTTTAAGAGGCGTTGGCTTTTTGATAACATGTCTTATGTTTAAGTGACTAGAATACATTATATGTGAAGGTTATAGATTGGTATATTAGATGCCATGGAATAAGATTCGGGAACATAAAATAAAACAAAATAAATCTTCATAAAAAGATAGAATATCGATTACAAAATTACAATACAAAACATAACAGGAATAAAATCATTTTTATACAAAGAATAAATTAGTTATATATCCGATTAAGAACAATACTATCTGATAAATTATACAATTTAACTAATTAACAAAATATATAAAGAATCTCTCAATGACGGGAAGGAATATGTAATGGATAAATCATACCTGAAACCACAAAAAGACTAGAATTTGAGCGATCAAATGGGCGATGTTCAGAGATAGAAAGGGACAGGGAATAAAACATATCTCTTAAACTTGCCGCAAAGTCTTAAGCTATTAATATAAATCCTACTATACGTACTACAATATATACACTTATCCGTCTCGACCAGATGTAATTCTGATCCGTTTCAATTTTTGAAATCGGAAAACAGTGCTAATCAAAGAATATTGAACGTATTTTTTTATAGGGCGAATGTGTGAAACATTGACGTCAGACAATAATACTTCTAATAGTTTTTAATACTACATAGCTGCCTAAGTTGCTAGTAGTACATTAAATGGAATGGCTAACAGTATCAGCACTGATTTACAACTCCAATGTCAATTACAAACAAACAATTCAATCTCACGGTAGTCTGCCCTCGTACAAACTATATTTTATCAATACACTAGACAATAATGGTTACACCTAATTACGACGTTTAAATCACGACAATTAATAGTTACCGGAATACAAGTACAATGATAATAATATAATAGGCGAAATTGTATTACAATATAACATACTAGATAAAATAAAACACGCTTCGAGCCATACAACAACTAAAATAAACTTTGGCCAAATATTAAATTATCACACTGTGTAGAATGTATATTGCTTACAACTGATCATTTGAGCAGACCTTTTGCTTTGAGCATAATGTCGAGAAAAGCGTTTCCATCAAACAAAAAAATTACGTCCCGTATAAGTATCACATGATCCGTGCTCGTCAATGCTCAAACGATTAGTATATAAAATAAATACAGAATAAAAATATCTTTATATTCAAACATTTTATGCTTTGCACTGGCGTCAAGAGCCTAACGAAATAAACTAGTTTTTTTTTTTTAAGAAATTCGATCTCTACTACATACATACACTTTTAGTATAATCAGTATTCTATCTTAATCTACACTCTTTTCAAGAGCATACCCGTTCACCCTATCCAAATCGCATTGTGCATAGAATCACATCAAAATGCATCTATTTTTTTTAAGAAATGGACAGTCGATCTATTCTACCGTATTCATTAGTCTGGCAAGAAATGTGAAGCAATTCTTACAGCTGAGGATCTCTGTCCACAGTGAAGGAGTAATTGTGATAAACGTTACTTTATTATCGTGATTCCTTAAATATTATTTTTGGAGAGACTATGGCAGTTATCGGCATACAGTACCTACTTCGTATCTTATAAAGTATATTTACAAAGTTCATTGCACGTTAGTACGCTCAGATATCGAACAAATAATGTGTGCTAGAGATAAATGCCAATAACCTATCTACTTCTGCCTATTGGTATCTTGACATTTATATATCAGTAGCGTTTATGTTACAAGCGTCTTAACCAATTACGGTTAGTTTATTACCACATTATCTTATATCGCTTATTTGGGACCGATCACTTTGTCAACATTCGGGCATCGGCGATGACGTCCATATTATAAGAAAGCCATCATATTGTTAACACAGTACGTAATTATTTTGCTCTCTAAAGCAAATTCTTTTTAAATAACGCAACCACGTCGCAAGGAGTCCAAGACCTTAAAAAATAGGACAGAATCGTATTATTGGCAGTGTTAGTAGATTTTGCGCAATTAATTAATTCCATGCGTCTCGAAATAGCGTGAAATTCATTAAATATCCTCTAAATTAATAATTCTTACAATACTAACGCACTCAACTACCTTTGGAATGTTCAGCGCTCATTCTACATAGGAATTTAAAATTTAAAAATTCAATCTAAAGGCGGTCACAGGTTTGCATATAAATTCATCGAAAAGTTGCCATCAATTGACACATACTTAATACTAAAAAATATTTGGCAATAAACAAATGTAGGCCTTGAACTCCGTCACATACTTATACACGAATTCGGTAATAATCGTCGTAAACTCACATTGAATACAAATAACGATTACTAATAAAGATAAACACTAATATGTAATAATGAGTGGATTCTCTTACGATAATACTGGATACAATTACATAGAATGAAAAGTAAACTGTTTGTCTCCCTTGACTTCCATCTGTATTTTAATCCTATTTACATCCTGAAAAAAGACAACATGTTCATTAATGAATGCAACTTCGAATGCGACTGGGACTCGGTGCTAATGATGTTTGATAAGAGCGCGCACTGGCACATTTTTTTATACTACTTAGGTGGCAAACAAACACACGGCCCACCTGATGGGAAGCGGTCAGTTGACGAATTTGAAGGGGAGAGGCATAGGGGAGTTTGGAAGAGGGGAGGGGGGGGGTGTGAGCTCCGGCTACCCTACTTACCGGCGGGAACATAACACGATGGTTATTATGGCCGCGGACTTTTAAGTCGGACTGCTCAGTTTGGACGGGAGATACCGTCGTGTCCTACCTCGGTATAACCTACCTCAGTATACCCCCGAACCGCCCAGCAAAGGTAAATTGTTTGTGTTACAAATGGGTTCACGTCGGTAATGTAAGGACCAGGACTCGAACCTCTCGATCATAAGGCCGACCACGCCACTAACAAATAAATTGAGTTTATGATGTAAAGAAAAAAATTCTATTATTTCGTCCTTGTACAGTATTCTTAGTGATGATGTAATGAAAACATTTCTATTCTTTCGTTATTTGTACAGCATTCTCAGTGGTTATAAGAGTGTTGAAAAATATATGTCATTTTGAATAAGAAATATTAATTACTTTGTTCAAAAGCTAGATTTAAAAATCTGAAAATGTCCATCTACTTTCTACCTACTCATCTACTTCGTTGATGTACATACAGTTAATAGTCAGTATTTCCCACTTTGGGTTAGGCAGAGACCTCATGTTGCCGCTTGCTGCGGTCCTGACATGCACCTTTCTCTTGTTTTACTCTTATAATTATTTTCATACATGCTCGCAGATTGCTTTTCGGGTTGCAGTTTCTTTAAAATATCCTCAATCTCATCGACGCTTCACTGAAAAACACTGCTCTACATTGCCTATAAATGCATGCGTATACACTATTCTACGTACTGTACTGTACTCGTGCAGTATATAGATATGTACTTTCAACCACAAGCCTTAAGTTGAAGAACTATAAATATACTCACCAATTGTCAGTCGTTTAATGCGCAGCTCTGATCTGATTCAGTTCATCATCAGAGTCTGTGGGGGGCGCGTGTTCCGATCCTGCCAGCACAGTAAGATGTGTGGAGTCGCTCTGCAGCGTACTACACTCTCCTCCGCCGCTGCCACTCCAGTTTCCACATTGGGCTTTCTTCTGTAGAGCTTGTACGTATGACTGTAGAAGATAAAATAGGTAATGAAGCAATATTAGTGGGTATGGCAGGCGGTTCACGGAAATTTCAGTCTAAGTGCCGTTTCGCACTTAGACTGAAAGAAACTTAGGAAAAGGTTAGGAGGATGATCTATACCCAACATGTCAACATGCTGGAGCCATCTATCGACATTCTAACGAACTAACGAAAACAAATCCTGGAGCAAACGAATGCTAGAGTCGGTAATAATTATTAAAGAAAGAAAGGAAGAAAACTGGCTTTCTTTATGAACATGTTTAATTACATTGTTATGTTCTTATGTTCAATAACGTGTTCTTATTGAACCTGTTTTAGACGAAATGGATAAGAATTACCTGTGAGATAACATCTCCGTGTGCTGTGCGGACTTGATACAGGTATCTGTACTTTCGCTGTTTCATCTCGGCACGTTGCTCTCGTGTGATCGGGCGTGATTGCTGCGCTTTCAGTCGACGCTTTTGTGCGCTTATGCCTAAAAAACGTGTTACAACATTGAAAAATGATGACTAGACAATTATTTCATGATTATATTTCGAACTAGCTGATGTCCCCGGTTCCGTCTGCGTGGAAGTTGGTTGTCGTAACCAGTTGATTCTATTTTTGGTGATATCTCCGGTTCTACTCAGCCAATTGGAATCAAACAACGGCAGTTTTGATGTAGCATCAGGGTCTTTACCAAGACAAAACAAATGAGATCAAATTTACAATTTGCCTTGTTATTTTGTCTCATCACTATAACAGCAAACAGTTGACATAACCTTGAAAACTATTGATTTTATATTTTTTTATTAATCAATTGTTAATAATTTTAGCCCAAATTAATCTGTTTATTGTAAATAGGCACAATTATTAAATTTATAATGTCATCACTCGTTAATAAGGTCAATAAACGATATTTAAAATGTGCCGTAAATTATACGCCAGTTCAAAGTTACATCGCCCGTTCGATCACAACCTGTCAGGATCGCATTCTCTCATCGGCCGAACTTTAGTAAAATCACTTACTTTGTTCATGGTATATACCAGTAGCGGTGAGTGCACATTGGGCTGTCAGACCTACTATGGCGGCGGCCGGCCATGCCGCCAACGTCAGCCACGAGAGCCGACACGGTGGGGCTACAGGAGGCTCCAGTTTCGCCCTCTCCCAAAGCTATAACAAAACAAAAAGGAGTCAAGACCACACTCGACAAAGAGATGGAATTACCGAAAGCTTATTTAGGGGGCTCATGCCTAAATGGTAACCGAATTGCAAAGAAAAACAATACTAATCAGGTCAGTCTTTATTAGGTGATCTTCTTCGCAAATTACAAGCTATCCGTGCCTCGGAGAGCACGTTAAGCAGTTGGTCCTGATACCAACATCTATGGTATTCGTTACGGGTAGTTGGAACCCAAAAAAGTTCGACCGACAGGCCGGTCTTATTATCATAAAACTTCAATATTGCCCGTGGATTGAGAACGTCAGATGGTAATTGCTTCACGGAGAATATCAAAATTCGACCGCGATCAAAATTCGATAATTATTACTTAATTATTACTTCATAAGTAGCAAATAATAAGATCAGTTTCACGATATTTTTTGTTGCGTTAGAAGATTAACGTTATCCGTTGCGAAAACCTCAAAGCCGTTGAGGTACCAGTTATTCTGTACTGTATGTATTTTCACTAAGTAGAATTGAGCAACTTTGAAACTGAATTGCTTAAAACTATATTTGGATCAAATTACATCTGGAGGAACTTTCTAAAAAGGTCTCATAACTGGAAACGGATCACGTTGCGTAGTGAAAACATTCGACTCAAGAAGCCCGTTGGCACACACCCCAAAAACCTTCAGTATATTAATTAGTATAATTCTGTAACTCGTACCTTATGTGTATGGTTTCTTTGAAAACTTTTCAATTGTTAACGTTAAAACAATTTGGGTCCTTCGGGCAACGGGGCAACGTGTAAATTGAAATATTTTCTAAAGATATATTTGCACAAGTCCAACCGAAATAGAATAATTTTCGTAATGCCCTTTAGATCGTTATTGCGAATAAATTCTATTCTTGATGTGTTTTTATAGCTTCTTTTAGAAAAAAACTTTGACATTGGCAAGTTGATAAAATCACATCGTTAGGGAAAAAATTGTAACCTTGAGACTAAAATATTTTCGACGTATAATACTTGTGCAAGAGCATTGTTCAATAAATTGACCGTAGTTAAGACGAGTTAAGAAATGACTCAATCAAATTAAACGTTTATTGTAGGTATACAAATCGTGTGTCTATCTATAAAGATAGTACTAGTGTTAATCTGCCATCTTGCTTGCAATGTTTAATATCTAACATTATATAACGGTTTTATATATTGTGTACCTATACTAGTTTTAAAATAATTTATAGGTATCTACTTATGTGCCTGATTTTCAGATCGTCAACCACGCTGGTTGACCTGGCCTTTCTGTACAACGTCTTCGATCTTGTATGGAAACAATTATCATAGTAGAAGCGAAAGGCGTAAACCGAACGTAGCAAGTGGACAACGATATTTCTGCTTAGTACCTCAATGTAAAAGAGGCGTGACTTTATGTATGTAGGCATGAAGTAGTGTAGGTGTATATTTAAATATGCGCAAATTCGATTCTCAGTGTAAATTTTTCCTAAGCGAACGTTATGGAAGCAGTTAATTTCAACCTGAGATTTTAATTTTATCGGTTCGCAAATTATTATATCAACAAAAAGATTTTACCGAAATATTTTAGTTTTTCTGTTGAATAAATAAGTAAAGTTTTACTTATTTATTCGTACGTAGGAATTTATTAGTTAGGTACGAAACTATGACTCATTCTTTATATTTACTGAATCATGGATTAATATGAAGATTAAATACAAGACGAAATGTATTTATAGAATGAAACTAGATTAAAGATTACGAATGTCAAAATAGAGATTGCGACTAGCACTTGTCCAGCTTTGTCATTGATTTAGGTGTAGGTACCTACATGATAATTAGGCAGAGTTAGCTAGTGAAGTCACCTAGTTCATTTTCAAATAGATATTTGAGAATATGATTGATATTTGTCTTGTGTACTAGTTATTGCATAGTATTTCATAAGCTTAAATAATGTTGATGTTACGTATTGATTTAGGATTTGATTTTTTAGAGTTACCTATGAATAATACTTTACCGAGAATATTGTGAAACAACACAATCGTCACAATTTAATTACAAGATTTAATTTTACAGTGGATTAAAGAAATACATTTAGGCGTCGGAGTGTAAAGTGATCCATAAGGTATTTCCCTCGCACCCGACTGACCCTGAGCCATCTACGATTCCCAGAGATGAAATGATACCTACATGATTGAAATGTAATGTAAAAAAGGAAGACATCATTTAACAAATCAAGTGATATCAACATCAGCAGCCAAAATTACGAGTATAGGAAAACAATATAATAGATATACAAACCCATTTAAGCATCATCATTCTTTCAAAGAAGTAGTCAAGAGAAACTGCAGCGACAGCGCCTCCGTATACGCTCGTGCCGAAGATAGTTAACGCTGAAACAATGTACAAAACAGTCCTGAGTAATCTTAGATTTATTTTTATTTTTTTACTTATTTCTTGTGTTGATCATTTTTGGCAGCACTCATAAATGTGTATAATATTCTCCTGTTGTACAACTACTAGTCGATGCAAGGCAGTGACACCGTTCGTGTTCGGGAGTTTGATTGCACTAAATTGCTACTACATTTTTTTTTTTTTTTTCAACTTATCTCTGTTATACTGCAAGCTACTTTGCCTTGTTTGTATTTTTTTTTTTTTTTTTTTGAGTGTAATGTACCTATGTAATGGTTTTTTTTTCCACTAAGATAGCGAGTCGGTGAGATCGCAAGGTACATTCATATATTATTTTTGTATTTTGTAGGCCTATTTATATTTTTATCTAATTTCATATCTATATTTATATATTATACCATGCATAGCTTAGATGACACCATGGATATGGATAGTAGCTTTTTTTCTTGCTCCTCTGACCCGGATAGTTTTGTTAGCGCGGATGAGGGTTCCGCATCCATAACTCTGCATGATCAAATTTGTTCCTTATTTTCTTACTATCCTAGGAATCTCAATCTTGCTCACATCAATGCTCAGAGTGTTCCTGGTCATCATTCTGATCTTCTGGCATCTTTTAGCAGCTCCTCTCTTGATGCTATACTGGTTTCGGAAACTTTCTTGAAACCCTCTCTACCTTCAACTCATGTTTCGCTGCCCGGTTACGTTTTGATCCGTAATGATAGAACGGGGAAAGGTGGAGGCGGTGTAGGTATATATCTCCGTGCCAATATCTCCTACAAAATTGTTAATACATCGCCCTCTGCTTATACTGAGTCTGCCGAGCACTTGTTCCTGGAAATTCAACTAATCCACACTACTGTTCTACTTGGGGTCTTCTATAGTCCTCACCTTAGCATCGACTACTTCGACAAGTTCGATAGTCTCTTATATAATCTCTGTCCTTCCTATAATCACGTAGTCATAATGGGTGATTTTAACACCTGTTTACTGAAGGACGACTGCCGGTCCCGCAAATTACTGAGGCTTCTTTCCTCCTACAATCTTCAAGCCTTACCCCTTTCTGCCACACACCACGTTCCTAATCGTACTCCATCTTTACTTGATCTGGTTATAGTTTCCTCTACTAACGATGTGAGTACACATGGCCAATTAACTGCACCTTTTTCTCATCATGACCTGTTGTATTTGTCTTACCGTATTCGACCTCCTAAACGTGAGGCACAGTACCGTTGCCTTCGCAACTTTAGGGTTATTGATCTGGAGGCATTACATAGTGACATCTGTGGCACCGACTGGTCGTCTGTTTTCAACTCTGATGACGTCAATGAAATGGTCAAGTCTTTCAGCTTCAGGGTTATCGAATTATATGACCAACACGCCCCTTTAAGACGCGTCAAGATTAGGCACAACCCGGCGCCTTGGCTAAATGCTTCAATTAAAAATCTCATGGCTCGCAGGGACAAAGCCAAGAGGCGCTACAGGGGTAGTCCATCAGAGCATAACCTGCTCTCATTCAAGACGCTGCGCAATCGCTGCAGTCGTATGTGTAGAGATGCGAAGAGGCGCCACTTTCATAACTCGCTCAACAACCGTAACTCTTCTGACACTTGGAAATTCCTCAAGTCTGTGGGTATAGGTAAGTCACCTGTTTCCAATGTCAAGGATATAGACTTGTGTGCTTTAAATACTCACTTCTCTCTGCCACCGGTATCCTTGGATGCAGGTACGAAGCTTAGTACCCTGCGTGCTCTTTCGGCTGTGCCTGTACCGCAGACTTCGACTTTTCATTTCAACCCTGTGTCAGAAGATGAAGTTCAAAAATCTCTCCTGTCTATATCTTCTTCTGCTGCCGGTTGTGATCATATCTGCTCAAGGATGATTCTCCCACTTCTTCCTATTGTTCTTCCTGTTATAACTCATATATTCAATTTCTCTCTATACTCTGGTACCTTTCCTGACTCCTGGAAACCTGCATTTATCATTCCTTTGCCCAAATCCTCCAATGCTTCTACAGTGTCCGATTTCCGTCCTATTTCTATTCTTCCGTTTCTTTCAAAGGTCCTTGAGCACATTGTTCATCGACAGTTGTCCTTCTTTTTGTCTTCCTCCAGCCTTCTCAGCTCTTTCCAGTCTGGATTTCGCGTTGGCCATAGCACAGTTACGGCTTTAATTAAAGTGACTGATGATATCCGCTGGGCTATGGAAATGAAAGACCTAACTTTGTTGGTTTTGCTGGATTTTAGCAGTGCTTTTAACTCAGTAGACTTCGACGTGCTGCTTGGTGTACTGAAGTCTATCAATGTTTCCTCCGGCGTTATCTCTTGGTTTGATTCCTATCTTCGGGGGCGCTCGCAGCGCGTTCATTTGGATCAAGCGGTCTCCGACTGGTGTGGACTCGTTGCGGGTGTACCTCAGGGTGGTGTTCTTTCTCCTCTTCTTTTTTCCATTTTCATCAACTCTGTCACGAGCCTTATTTCCTGCCACTTCCATCTCTATGCGGATGACCTGCAGTTGTACCGTCATTTTGCTGTATCCGATGCTTCATCTGCAATATCTGCCATGAATCGCGATCTGGATCGGATATGTGTCTGGGCCAAATCGTTCGGTTTACGTATTAACCCAGCTAAGTCTCAGGCGATAATCATCGGCAGCAATCCCATGCGCAGTAAACTTGACCTATCCACATTGGCTCCGGTTCTATTAGAAGGTACTCCGATTACCTATTCGGACACCGCCAGGAACCTGGGGGTACTGTTTGATGCCAACCTTTCGTGGAGTGCCCACATATATGAAGTGAGCAAAAAGGTTCACTATACCTTTCACACTCTGAAATGCCTCCAGAGTTTTTTACCCCTGAAAACCAATATTAGTCTCGCCCAGTCTCTTATCCAACCCATTATTGACTACGCTGATGCCTGCTATTTGGATGCCACCGAGGAGCTCTTAAATAAACTTGAGAGATTGCAAAATTTGTGTATTCGCTTCATATTTAATCTCAGAAAGTACGATCATGTCTCACAGTTTCGCAACGAACTCAAGTGGCTCCCAATCCGCCTTCGCAGGAACACTCGAATTCTCTGTCTTCTCTTTAATATCCTATACAATCCTACAGCACCGTCTTACCTGCGGGAGCGGTTCTCATTTGTCCGATCTCCTGATGCTCCGTGCAGGTCAAGTCAACGCTCTATCCTCAAATTTCCTTCTCATAAAACCAATTTCTACTCTAATTCCTTCTCTGTGCAAGCGGTTAGGCTGTGGAACTCGCTTCCATCTGACGTCAGAGTCAGCAGAACGCTATCCGCATTTAAAAGTAAAGTCCGCCAACACTACCTTTCCTCTATTCAGTGACGAAACTTCTTTGCCTAAGTATATGCATGGTATATTTATTTGATATGTAGGATTTGTATGTGTATATATGTATGTATATATATTTAGTTTATGTATGTTTGTGTATCTAAATATACTTATATATTTGTTAACTTATGTATGTTTGTGTGTGTTTATGCTATCCTTTCTTGTTCTATACACACGTCTGTACACCTTTTTCTTCTTGCTTAAGATCTCCTCTCGCCGGTCTGCTGGAAGAAATTTCTTTTAGAAATAAGCAGTTCCATTGTACTATTCTTTCCACCTTCCATTTTCTGTACTAATTAACATTGTGTGTGCATAAATATTAAATAAATAAATAAATAAATAAATAAATAAATTAGAAGTAGCTGAGCCGATTTTGAAGGAATTTTAACTGGACAGGACTGAGTACACAGGTAATGACAGACAGGTTGTGTTATGACGCGTAACTTAGGCCATTTTTATCTCATTATGTCATTATTTAAATTACGGATATTATTATATATAATTAATTAGGGTTATGTGCACAAATAATAAATAAGGTTTTAAAGAAAATATCTACTGCCATATAAACAGGCACTGGAGGTATGTAGAATCGCTCGGAGTGACCATACTTGAGGATAAAATAGCAATTGTGGGCACATGTATGCTTGTTACTCCGACACCATGATATTAGGTGAGTGGGTTCACTGATCTACGTTTCGACGCCCCTCTTAATAATAATAATGCACCGGCACTGCCGTTTAAATTTGCGCGAGTTTGGCACTTCCCAATGTGAAATGACAGTGAATATCCTATCCTATCTGTTATTATTATTTTGTTGTAAGGCTATTGAAATTTACTTACACAAGTATTTTAGCCCAGAAACATAAAACATTATCCAAAGAAAACTACTTGTTTTTTTAAACAATTTCCCAAAAATTTGATTTGTCAAAAATTATAAAGATTAATCAAAAACTCGTAGCTACCTACTACATAAACCGACACCTTAACACCTTGAATCTATATTCAACATCGAATGGAGTTAGGCGGTTAGCCTTATTAGATGTCAATACCATGAATATTTTCTAAGGAGTCTTTCATATATAAAATAGTGGAATATAACGGTTGATTACACAGGCATTCCAGGTTAGGTAAATTTGGAGCCTTAAATAACATTGCAATTGTTACAAAGAGTAAATTGTCACAGTTATCACAATGTTATCAATGCGATTAGATAACGCGCTTACCTTTCTTCCAGTATAGGTTGATGACTGCGAAGAATATGCCAGAACATAGCAACACTACTACGCATAGCCAGTACTGAAACAAATAAAAAAGAACTTTATTTATTATCGCACTTTACTAAACATTTCGCATTTTAATTGGAAGGCAACGAACTAACAACTATAAACTTTTATATCTAATTCGTAGCTCAATGTAAACTTTTTAAATATCACTAAGTATTGTAACATCAAGCCAAATCTCGTCACGTGAAAACGACTAAAGGAATGTCAACGAACTTGTTACATGTACTTAATGCACTAATGTACAAGTTTAAATTGAATCAGTACGAGTACCTACCTATATTTCATGCGATGTTATACAAAGTGAAGATCAAAACCATAATCACGATTTTTTTTAATATTCCTGTTCCCGACGTTTCGGTTACTTTCCAGCTTACTTCATGGTGGATTATCTGAATGTGTAATACTAAACTCACGCCTATATCCCCGAAGGGGTAGGCAGAGGTGCTAGCACCCACATTTCGCCAGTTTATGTTTAGGTCTCAATGTAATAGGTGGCGAGCCTATTGCCATTGACCGGCACTTATAAACCTGCGATAAATACACACATAACTTCGAAAAGTCATTGGTGTGTGCCATGGTGAACCTTTTTTTTATCGTGCGGAAATCCCCATGGATACCACCCCCGTCGGCCATCAGGGGTGGTTATGTCGGGATCGAAACGACTAAAACCACACGTCGTCTCGGGCCTCGGGAAAGGGGGGTGGGGCGAGCATCGCGCCACTTAGCCGACGGTGGGGTGTAGGGTGATAGGCGGCCGTCCTGTTAGGGTGACAGGCGGCCGTCCTGTCACCCAACCGTCAGCGCGCAGACAATCAGCTCGCCCCCCGCTCGGTCCCGGCTGTGCCATCTGCTGGTCACACGTGGAGAGCCTCGGAGCAGCCCTCTAGAGGGCCACTCCCACCCCGGCCGGATTGGCCGCATTGGCCGCATGCAGCAGCGTCTCCCGTGGCGAGTGGCAGGCGCTGCTCGCCTCCGTTGCCCAGGTGCACCACGTGGAGGTTCCGGCCCGCACCCTGCCATGGTGAACCTGGGATCGAATCCGAGACCTCGTCTCAGCAGTCCATTACCCAGACCACTTGGCTACCGCGGTCTTAATAATAAAGAAACTAATCAGTGATGTGCACTTCTGTTTCAGCTTTGCACTGCAATACGTAAAAGTAAAAGGTATTATAACCAAAAATAAGTACGAGTGGCACAAGTAGATGAGAGTCATTGTTGAAGTGTACCTTAGTGTGTAACTTATGAGTTACTCAGAGCCTCTAACAGTCTAAATATTAAATACGTAATAGATACGTCAATGATGTCACACTCACAGTGTATTTATATCCTAATGCGCTTAGATTATTATCTAAGCTAATGCGTTATGATGTTAGGTAAAGAGACTGCACTTTTCGTTAATCCTCATAGTTTCGGATTTGGCCATCCACGCCCAGTTGAAAAATTCATCCCGTATATTTAGATAATATTTTTACGCAAGTACTTATATCAGTGAATATCCTCCTGTATGCGATGTGCAGTAGCAAGCTTGCGATGATGTTGTAAGCGTGGCTGGAGTTTCCAGTAGTAACACAACCCAAATGGTAAACACGTGCGTGTTACGCGGGTAGCCGCGTGACACGCACGTGTTTTTTCGTTTGGGTCCCATCTACATGTTTATCACTCAACGACTTCAACAGAAAAGCCTTGCGAGTATTTTTATTTTTCAAATGAAATCTGTAATTCAGTTTTTTTTTGTTTTGCCTGTTTCCTACTTAGAAAATTTATTTATAATTTATGATTATTTATTTATTTTTAGGAAGGCTAACAGGCAAATAAAACAAACCAAATTAAATAGGTAGGTAGATAAACTTTAACAAACTTGGTGTAGTCTATGTTTATTTATTTGATTGGTTTGAATAAATTCTATTCTATTAAAACGTAAAGGACTTTTTTTTCTTAACGTTGTCACCGCAAAAGTGAAAAGTTAAATATTTTTTTGAAATTTTGTTTGATTTGAGTTGGTCGAATATAACTCCGCCGGTTGTAAAAAAACCGGCCAAGTGCGAGTCGAACTCGCGCATGAAGGGTTCCGTAGCAGCAAGTAACTATATACGAGCCCATATAGGCTTATGATAGCTAAACAAGCTAATATATATAATACGAGTTTCACAAGAAATATTTAAACCAAAAATATTGTCAATTAATGCGGTTTATGACGTATTAAAAAAAACTACTTAGTAGATCTGGTTCAAACCAATTTTCGGTGGTAGTTTGCATGGCAATGTACATTATATATTTTTTTTTAGATTTATCATTATCTTATTTTAGAAGTTAGAGGGGGGGGGGGACCACGGAATAAAGAATACCTCTATTCTGTGGGGGGGACACATTTTTCCATTTTGGGAATGTCTCTCGCGCAAACTGTTCTGTTTGGAAAAAATTATGTTAGAAACCTCAATAGCATTTTTGAAGACCTATCTACAGATACCCCACACGTATGGGTTTGATGAAAAAATAAAAAAAAGTTTCATTTCTTCGTATGGGGACCCCCAAAATTTTATGCTTTTTTTTATTTTTGTGTGAAATTGTTAATGCGGTTCACAGAATACATCTACTCACCGAGTTTCAACAGCATAGGCCTTATAGTTTCGGAGAAAAGTGGCTGTGACATACGGACGGACGGACGGACAGACGGACAGACAGACAGACAGACAGACATGACGAATCTATAAGGGTTCCGTTTTTTGCCATTTGGCTACGGAACCCTTATATATTCGTCATTGTCTGTCTGTCTGTCTGTTGATGTTCTCTTGTTGATTGATCTTGATGATTGATGTAGGAATGATTAGGCATGGATACCATGCCTAATCATTCCTACATCTACATATCCGATTATAGGTAACATTGCACAGATAGTAGGTCAAACCAAATTGTGTGACCAGAATATGAATAGATGGTATGGTACTCCATATTTTATAGACTACAGTTTTATAATGGTAACAGTAGTCGTTAATAAATTAGAATGTCCTTATATTTGATTACTAGCTGTTGCCCGAGACTAGGTCTGCGTTAAAATCTGAATAAATCAAGATAAGTACGTTTGGGTCTGCAGTTCCAAACTGAATATATCAGGGTAAAACATAAACTGGCGAAATGTGGGTGCTAGCACCTCTGCCTACCCCTTTCACTGTTAAACCTACAATCATTATTAATTAAGTGTTAAAAATTCAATCATAAATTATTTCATTGTGACAACAGTTTTTAAATATTTAAGTGTTAAATAACTTTTATCGTTGATTTTTCACACTTAGGTAGGTACACATAGACGCTCAGCGCATAAATCTTAGTCAAGTGCAATGAAAACTATACTGAGTGATAATACGGTGATAAATAGTTGCAGCGGCAGGCAACACCGGAGTGACATGACTGTCACTCGTCCTGTACCTACATTACTATGGGAGTCCGATCACTGGTGACTTTTTGTCACTCGGTCACGTATTTCAAGAGCACAAATCACGACAATTAACCCCGTTGAAGTCCATTACAAAAATGCACGCGATTTGTTACCCAAGAACAATTCAGTGAGCGCACGGTGACAGTAACAATAAGTCACGGTGACAAAAAATTGCTATCAGCGACGGGCCTAACACCGCTATTCGCTCTGACATTTTTCTCTTAATAGAACTGTCTCAAACTGGTTATAGAGTTTCTACTCTACAATGACAAGTCGGTACTGCCGCTGTCTGACCCTTTATAAAATTCAACCCACCATAATTATCGAATACCTATTAGCTAAGATTTATTTTGTGTCAATTCATAACACCAGGTAAATAAGTTCCATTGATAGTAATAATGCTATTCTGTGTGTGCGAAGATACCGATTTTTTTAACTCAAAGCTTAGAACAATAGTACATTAAGCGACTCTGGAAGTAGGTATATTAAGGTGTTGAATTCAAACACAACAGTCTTTGCGGGGAAGCCAAACAGGTGTTACTATGTACTTATTAACTCATCGGTCATCACCATCATCGCTATTGAGTGAAACCAGTTGAGTAAATTTACATTATTAGTTACGTGGACTCGCAAAAGCATAGCAATTTCGATTAGGTACTGTTAGTCAATTTTCTTAAAATTTCACACGTTATCAGTGTTATACCCAAACAGTTGTATGCTGTAAAACCACTTACATTACACATTCACTTTAAAGTGTGTTCCATAGTATAAATAAATTAAAATTTATTCGCAATGCAAGCATGAAGAAGAGTCTGTTATTCAACTTGCGCAGCTATAACATACACTCAAAACACAATACACAAGTAAACTGTGAGAACGACCGACTAACAAAACGTAATATTTTATTGAAGTTACGCAAAAGCCTTGCTGCAGACTTTATAACTGCGTTACTCGAATGTGTGTGGATGTCCAATTTCCAGATATCATTTATAATACCTAATACATTTTCATTATGTAACAGATACGTAAAACGTATGCAAAAATACACGCTCAGCAACCGGTATACTATAGCAATCAACAGAGCATAAACATCACGCAAAAATCATGCTACGTTATAACTGCGTTACGTAGATGTTGTGCTTACAATATCCGATTATAAATTAGTTTGTGTGAATAACAAACATCTACCGCAGTAGTGCATTAATACACCACATCAAAACTTGGCACGACTATGACTTTTACATATTATTTTTGAATAGATCGAACCCTCGCTACCCCAGTTGGTAAATCACTCGTGAAGTTAAAAAATCCTTAACACTCTTCAAAACGGACAATCTTTAATAAATGAGGTTACACAAGCTATTATTAGACATCAAGCTCTTTCTACGGGCACCGTCTTGCGTTATGCACCGTGTGCCCTTAATTTATGGGTGACCTATTTCAAGATGCAGCGATCTCACAGACAGAAGTTTCTGAAAAGATTCCGAGGATCCTGCATGTGAATTTTATAAATTTGCATCGAGGACTTACATAAATCAGACTATAAACAGTATGGCCCGATAACAAAAAAATGTTCATCATAGCAATTTATTCAATGACTTCGAAAAAACTCCGCAGATGTCACAGGTCACAGCAATAGGTACCTAAAGGCGCATCCCGTCGTACTTGGAAGAGAAGGCGCGAAGAGTGTCGACGCAAGTTGCGTCCCACCCACATTAAAGGTCTACCCATCTCTCAAGGCACCAAAGTACTAATTTTAAAAAAATATTAAAAAGTCAAAAACCCGATAGGTTTACTGTCGATGTAGCATACCGTCGTTTTAGTGTACTAACGATGTAGCATGCCAACGATTTAGTGTACTGTCGATGTAGCGTACCATCGATTTGGGGTACTGTCGATGTAGCGTACCTTCGATTTGGGGTACTGTCGATGTAGCGTACCATCGATGGAACGTTTTCGATACAGCGACCATCGATGTAGTGGCTAGTCGAAGTCGATATTATGAACTAGACCCTCATTTAGGTGTGCATAACGTGACATCAGTCCTGCGTACCTTTCGCATGATATACCGTAACGCACTAGGTACTCGACTGCTTCTCCACAGCAACAGCGATGATGAGACACAACGAGTTGGTCTATGAGGAAACCCTGATAAATTTGAATAGAATGTGTTAAGGTAAACACTTGAAATCGCGCCCAGACCAATTACAAATAGCCTGTTCAGATCAAACATTATCAGCTAACGAAGCTTATGACAATAAAGTGCATGATACTACAAGACGATAATGATAAGATACTAGTATATTAATCCACACGACTAGTGTTGTTCACAGTTTTTATTCTCTAGGGAGAGTAAGAGCAATCTCAGATGAGTCTAACTAATATACCTATCGTTCAGACCCATCTCGTCTGAACTGACTTTAATTATATTATTATCAGCCTAAAGGTATGAGTGCACTAGACACGATTTAGCCATAAATGGCTTTGATGGTTTATATTATGCACATTAAAAAACTTTCGCCTTGCTATGTATTTGTTTATCACCGACTTGCGTCGTCGGTAAAACGTGTTCATTAATAAATCAACGCGTGGATTTCACTATCGCTAGCTTCACTTTCACCCATCTTATTAGGTATACCTTGGAACTATTATAATGTAGATAATACATTATTACATTTATCAGATATATATAAAGTTCAAACACATCCAAATACGTATTATGTCTATAATTTATTTCATCTGTTTATTACTTAGTGATACGGAACTAACTCTCAAGAATGGACCCTTTTGAATTGCAGTTGACAAATAGATTAGATTTGGATTGAATTAAACGTACCTATTTTAAGATAAAAAAAGATGCGTACAGCGAAACTCTGTGCATTAAGAGTACTCCAGTAAGCTCGTATTGAACCCACGTACTCAAATAGGTTTACCCAAATAGGTACTACATATTAGGTGACAATGCAATTTCTTAATTATGCTTAAAATACGTTTTCTTTGGGTAGATTCTGGTAGAGTAGCGACTGCTCATAAGGAATTTAAAACCGTAGGTACTGATAAGTTGAAGACGCAAACTGTACAGCATACCTTTGCAACGAAGCTTAATATTGAAAAGGAAATGTTTAATTTAAGGCAATGGTCGTCGAGAAATGGTGTCCTTAGATGTATTTTCTTAGAAAATGAGGCGTTTATGAATTCTGAAAAAATATGTCTATTATGCTATTAAATCCGGTGATTTGTTATATATGATGACTTTTACTTTCGATGAAATTAGCTCGCAAGAATTGGTCTAACTTAAAACGGTTTACAGTTTTATTTGAGTTGCAACAGTAAAAATCAATACCAAAATGAAGGAAGGAAGGAAAGTGAAAAACCGTTGTTCAGAATTCATATAAATTAACGGTGTTCCTATAGATCATTAATTAACGTAAGGAAATTAAGGATCTTCATATTTATCTATTATTTTTGTCTTTAAACTTTAATCTGTCTCACCTCACAAGTATGTATGTAAGTATAAGTGTCATACCTATAGCTTAAAAGTTAGAATAACACGACAATATATTTAGTCACAGAATTACTAAAATAATAAATTATTCTGCAACCTTCTAAGCAATGTTAATTGTGTTATGTACCTAAGTGTTATGTTAATAGCACTCCCATTAGCTTTATAAATTACTTTTTGATAGCTTTATTACATAATACATATTATAATTTATTAAGCTTTATTCCTTTTATCGAAAATGCTTCTAGAAGTTCTCCCTATGTAAATAATATTCGCATATAAAAAAGGTAAATAAATAGACCTTCGTGCCCCAAGCATAGAAAACTTGCATGATACTGAAGACGGACGACCAGCGCCTTGCTGTGGCATAAAGTGACCCCTCCGCTATGCCAAAAATAAGTCCCCGAATACCCTCACCTTTATGTCTATCAAAAAAATTTTTTATAAACCTTAAAACGACAAATAATTTTAAGTTTGGAAACGCTTTAAACTGAATCATGTTAAAATTCTAAGAAATCATTTACTAAATTAATTAAGTAAAAGCTCTTCAACCCGCGCAGTTAGACGAAAGGTAGGAGTGGATTAACGAACAGTTTGCGATGAATTTTTAAAATGCGCGGTGGTAAGTAGTCTCGGTCAATAAATAAGTATTAAAGTCACTTGCAGATAGGGTTACCATTTAGGAATTTGATAAGTCTTGACAAAAAGCCGGACATTTCGATAAAAATCCGGACACTTCTATGCAGTACCGTTCGCCTTGAAACGCATAGAGTATAATAGTATCGTAAAAATCCCCATCCAGGTAAAAAAAACCTCAGACCAAAATTAAGGTAAGGGTAAGTACAAAAATAGTCTCCATGGTTTTTTCCTAAGAGTTACTATTCCTGAAATATCGCGATTCTAACAGTTGTTTTTACTAACTAGTTGTTAAAAGTACCAGACGGATTTTGATGCGGTTTTTAGGGTTCCGTAGCCAAATGGCAAAAAACAGAACTCCTATAGATTCGTCATGTCTGTCTGTCTGCCTGTCCGTCTGTACGTCACAGCCACTTTTTTCCGAAACTATAAGGCCCATGCTGTTGAATACTTGGTAAGTTGTAACGTATGTTTTATTGTAATTGGTTAAATAGAACCAGAGATACCAAAAACTACCTAAAAACGAAGCGCGGGCGTAGTCACGGGTATAAGCTTGTATAAAAAGTAGCCTATAATTCTGTTGCCCAGAAGTATGAACTATAATCGTACCAAGTTTAATCAAAATCCCTCCAGTAGTTTCTGATTCATGCGTGCACATACAGATAGATAGAAAGACAAACAATTTACTGATTTTATTTTTATTTTTTGCATTAGTATCGATCACCAATCATCCCCCAATATTTCGTAAATATGTATATTCAATGTACAGAATTGACCTTTCTATAGGTTTATTATACCTAAGTATAGAAGAAGATATAATATACCATCTAATTGAAAAAATCCGGACAAATTAGAAAGCCGGACAAAGTCCGGACAAGTGCCTAAAAGTCCGGACATGTCCGGATTAATCCGGACGGATGGTAACACTACTTGCAGAATTAAATGAGTAGGTAAAGCCCACGTATAAAATTATATGACACATTTACAACCGACTCGCCGTTTATTTTTCTTTATACAAAGGTCAATTCTTCAAATGGCGCTGTCGTTAATAGCTTGTCCCAGACAGCATTGTCGAATAAAAATAAGTACTGACGTCAATCTATCGTTCATTTTCACTAACTAAAAACATTTTCTTTCAACCTAGCGTTAATCCCAGTCGCATCCAAAGCTTTCACCTCGGAATCTGGGGTCCGCTTTACTTCACAGTCTTAACTGTGGAGTTGGCGGGACCTCGATATTTTCCGTGATGCGACTGCCATCTGACCTTCACAACCCAATGGTGACATTAGGCGATATCGAACCATTGCAGCTAGACTGTTGTTGTTGGACTTTTTAGGGCTCCAACTACCCGTAACGACTGCCATAGATGTTTGTATGGCAACCGGGACCGACGGCTTAACGTGCTCTCCGAGGCGCGACTAAGCGAGGCACTAACTAAAAACATTTAATGGTTTAAAAAGTTAAGGCAACTTTTTAGACCATTAAATATTACCACGGCTTATACCTTCTGTTTTATTGTCTGTACGATTGTTTTTGTCAGTTTTGAGGACAAAACAATAGCTGAATTGGCTTTAAAGTCAACATAAAATTTGGAGATTTTAATTTAGTGAAAATGTACCTACAACAGAATCGACACCACTGTTTATTTTTTATCGGTATCATCTAAATGTAAATGATGAAGCAAATTTTATACATATTCTAGATGCGTAGGTATTCCATCCAGTGTCCATCTGTATGGCAAAAGCCTCCTCATTTTCCATTTAATCTTGTATTTTTGTGGTTTTTATACCTGGGTATTGGCTTTTGAATAAGCTCTGCGGCATACTGTAAACGCGCCATATCTACCCAGTTCCAATATTTGCTCACGTACCTATCCATATTTTTCGATTTTCACAGTAAAACAATATCTTAAAACAATATCTGAACGGTACCTAAACCATATATCCCACTTGATAGAGTCGGAAGACGTCACTCATAACAAAACAGTAACTGACCACTGGTTAAATAAATAGCTGGAGAGCGCATAGCGGTGTTTATTATCAACTGTGCATCGGGGAGTAGAACACAGCGGAGCATGCAATTGAGGCCACATTATATTGTTAGACTCCACTGTTAGCTACAACACATCCTATTGATTAATCGCCATTACATATAGGTACTACTGACAGACTACATCGGCATTTATATTTATCTTATACTATATAATTCAAAGTCCTGACTGACCTAGAGACAACGCACAGCCTAAACCGCTGAGCGTAGAGACTTGAAATTTGCAGAATATGTGTGTTTTGATGCGTAGAGGTGTACTAAGAAAGGATTTTTTAAAATTCGAACCCTAAAGCCCTAAAAAGGGCTAAAAACGTGCTTTTGCCAGAACTCAAGAACGGCTGAACAGATTTTCATGATCTATGATTTTTTGGATTTGTCTCCGCCTCGAATAGCATATAACATAATTAAAAATATATGATTCATTCAGGAAATTTAGCAATAAGAAGAAAATTAGATGTTGTAAACGTTTTTATCGCCATCTATAATAGTTGTCATAGCAACAAGAACTAAAATTGACTTTGTCTAAATTTTCATAGAGTAATATCCTTTACTTCTTTTTCCTCAAAAGTAAATAGAATGTAAATTAATTTTTAGGGTTCTGTGCCTGATTAGGAAAAAAACCCTTAGGTATCTCTTCGTTATCCGTCTGTCTGTCTGTCAAGACCTCTTTCTTAAGAACACGTAGAGGCATCAAGTTGAATTAGATAAAAGGAGTGTTGCGGATAATGCTTGGCATTACACGAAGCGTAATATCTAAACTGTGGTCTCACTATCGACTAATAGGTGGCTTGACCTACCATCTCCTGGCCTGCACTCATGGAGGACGGAGGTCGTTAAGTTACCTTCGGTGACGTTAGTGAGTCACCTGCACCGCAATCGGAGAGTTTTAGGAAGCCGTACCTTATTTTTCGTGCGGAAATCCCCACGAATCTCTCCCCTCCTCTGGCCAGTAGGGACGTAATATCGGACTTGACAGACTAAAGTCGAACTCCATCTTGGGTCTACTGACGCCGAAGTTTAAGGTAACCCTTGACCCTGAGCTATCCAAGGCTTACTGATGGGCATGGCTGTTTTGGTGAGTTCCTGCATTGCGTAAGCAGTGTGCTGACGTTTGAATGCCACCATTGCCGGGGCTGATCCGTGGGCACACCACCTCTTCATACACTGGTAGTATCTCCAAAGTGGATAGAGTGGCGCCATGTCCTAGAAGCAGACGTCGGTGGGGTAAGCTTCATGGTGAGATCCCTGGTGCCGACCATAGTCACCATAGAGAGTATGTGGAACGCCACCGCTTTTTGTGTGATGGTGAAAAAGCTACGGGAGAGATCTAGCACTCCCCCGTGCCGATGAAGGCGCACCGGGCGGTGTAGTTCGCAGCACCGTCTCCGTCCTCCATGAGTGTGGGTCTAGGGTGACGGTCGAGGCTAACCGTCGCCCTAGCAGAAGCAGACCCAGGGTGGCGGGGTTTTATATTTCCACGCGCGCTTTTTTATAGAGATGAGGGATTTAGATTCCTAATAACACGTCGAGGTCGCCAGTGCTGGTGGTCGGAACCGGTTGGGGTTTCTGGGATATCCTTTCTAGGACACACCAGATTCTTCGATCACACAGGCATCGGTAGGACTCCGACATACCAACCTCTCCGTTGGCTCCGTTGAGGTGAAGCCCGACGGGGTTTTTGCGCACGAAAAAAGGGGGTATTTCTCTTTGGGCTAGAATCCAGCTATTTTGTAGAAAGTAAAATCTTATAGCATAAGTACCGGGAAAAGTCCGGAAAGCGTAAATATTACTTACTTCACAAAAAAAAATGTAGGTATGTCTGTCATTCAAGACAAGAAGCACTGCAACAAAGTTAAGTTCGCCCCCTTTTTTGTCGTGTGGAAATCTCCCTCAAACCAATTTTGTACGGAACCCTGCTGACCGGTATTTATTAGTATATCCTCTTTCTTTACTTTCATGAACTTCTTGAATGTTAAATCAGGTTGTCAAATGTCAATGTCTGTAGCAAGATTTTAAGATTTTAATAATAAAAAAATCAGATTTTTGGAAATAAATAATGTTCACTAATTTGAAATAGTGCATCGAATGTGAAAGTGCAATGCAACTATGATGAAAGGGTTTTTCAAAGGGCCTCTTCCGAGTCACACATACTTTGGCCAGAGCAGCTATCTAATCCACATAAAATCTAGAAGACAATGAAAAAGGACAATGATGGTAAATAAACGGGCTTTGGCCGCGATGCATGGCACTGTACTTTGAAGGGTTGGATAGAACTTGAGATGAAATGAATACGTTTAGCTGCAACCACTGATTGCGAAGGAATAGACATTGAAAGTTAGTACGGGCAGTCCCTCAGCTTAAAAAAGACTTGGTGGCGATAGCCAACATTCACGCGGGCGGAGCCGCGCGCGGGTACGCTAGTATTTATATAGAATCGAACATATACATCGTATAGTAAAAGTTAGTAAATAGGTTACTGCAGTTAAAACTTTGTAGGTACTCAATCGGCGCTTCCTATCCATATTTAATTTGTAAATAACGTCGGTCGATTTATACCGAGAAGCACTAAATTGGTAGAAAACGGAACGGTATGACTCTGTCGATAAATGTTATACTTACGTACAACATTTCGATAGCATATTAAAGGTCCTGACCTGACCCTAAAAATACGGTCAGTTACAATACCTTGCATGCATCACATAAATTTCCCGATTCATTTCGCTTTCAGATAAACACGGTAACTCTGAATTTACTTAACATGTGTGTCAAACTGTGGCCGAGTTCGCACCTACTGACACTAGATAACAATGAATCACTTATACAGAATCGATGACGCACTGCAATTCACTAGCTTTTACGTATGATTATTTATCCTGAACGTCCGTCGTGGTAAGTAATGGGGTTAAGTTATTTTATAGTATTTCTAGCGATATGCCCGGCGTTGCAGGGGTGCAATTTAATTTCCTGCTCTTATTAGATTTGCTCCTTTATGAAGACGTAAACGTGCGCCTGCCTCTCTGATGCCATGACCTACCTTTAGACGGCATAGTTGACTTGATTAAACCATTTGAGCACGATAACATGACAAAATGTGCAATTTGTTAACTAAGGAAGAAATATGAACTCAAGTAAGCACCGAGCTCGTTTATACTTCAGATTCAGACGTTCAGAAATTGAAATAAATGTCTGATATCATTTTTTTCTCCATTACAATCTTCCTTGTCTACATGACATACGAATAAAAAAAAACCGAATTGGTCGAGCCGTTTTTGCGCTTAAGTAGCGAAACATATGATGAGTCATTTTTATTAGGGTGCCGTGCCCAAAGGATAAAAACGCGACCCTATTACTAAGACTCCACAGTCCGTCTGTCTGTCAGCAGGCTGTAAATGAACCTTGATAGCTGGATATATTGCTATATATATGGCTTGATAGTTGAAATTTTCACCGATAAAAATAAATACTGAAGGACTCGTATACTATAAACATAATTTTTGACGGAAGCCGTCGAATGCGAGTCCGACTCGCACTTAGCCGGTTTATATACATAGAATATTATTATACTATCTAGATATGTTTAGTGTATTAAAATGGTATACCTAAATGTATAGTATAGTCAGCTCTTCATAGAAAGAAAACAAGATAACTTTGTTTTCTGGCTATAAGGTAGGTACAAGCAACTTTCATGGATAAGACTTTTGAGATTTCGAATTTTCTTATTATTATATTCATAAGAAAATGCAGATTTTATTGCAGGTACATTAAAAAACTTTTTAAAATAAAAATACATACTTTTAAAAAAGTATCTATCACCAGGGCTTAGGTACATAATCGTTGATGCGCCTGTGTGTCATTTAAGGATTGATGATTGCAAATTAAAAGCCAAGTAAGTACTTAAGTAGGTATATACTCACTGTAGTGGGGCGAGTTTCCAAGAGGTGATCGTAGATAGCCAGTCCAGCGATGGCCAGCAACACGCCAGTGTGGAAACCGGTCATGAACAAGCCAACATATTGGATCAGCATGGTGATTAATCCGAATAGAAGACCAGCGCATAACGCTACACCTGTGTGGCAAAATGTTAATATGATGTAGATTATTGTAGATGATGTTAACTTTAATTTTACTCAGGTAAATTGAACTGATAATAGCTCTGTCTGTGAATAAAGACGAATAAACAAATGGTATCAATTAAATGCAATTTACTACGCTACGATATTCAAGATCTTTAATGTCAAGGAGTACGAAGCGCAAAGGCAGACAAATAGAAGTGAAAACAACACCGAGTAGAAAAATATATCGGCAAGTAGTATATTCATATTTCGATCCTAGGGAAGAGAGAAAATTAAAGGTTTGGTGTCGTAATCTATGGTGAATTCACCGTATCGAGAAGCAGCAAGAACTTACAAGCTCTTCTGAGTAAGCTAAGCGATAAATAAATTCAAAAACATAAACATTTCAATAAAACTACTGTCCATTATGTATCTAATTAGCGGTCGGGGCAAAGATATAAATAAGGACCTTATAAATAAGTGAGTGTCTTCTTCGTGCAGTTATTACTCATGAAAAGGTCTCCGCAGATGAACGCCCTCACTGTCTAGACACTAATCATAAATACTCAGTATATTATAAATATACTTACCCACATTACCATACGGCGGCATCAGGTATTCCTGCAGGCATATTAAATACACGATCGCTGAGCCAAAGGTGAAGCCAGTCAGGAACATGCTTGCTTTGAAACAACGGTACCCTAAAAATTTCATACATATCAAAATATGCCTTGATTGAAAAAATTAGACATTTTTAGTCTAATCAAAAAAATTAACATACTTAAGACCTTCCTGACACAATAATTGAATCCCAAAAAAACTTTATTAAAAGATCAACTTACACAGAATTACACCGTGATAGGAGCTGTTAATTTCCTAGTTTTTAAATACAGATCATGATTACGCCTTAGTTGAGTATTAAAAAATACAGCCGAATTGACAACCTCGTCCTTATTTGAAGTCGGCTAATAAATTAGTTAAGAAAAGTAATACAAAGAAAAACCTCCAGTGACTGACTGTAACATTTATATTGATGTGAAAATCAATTTCACGCAAGCATAGCACATAATACTGATGAAGCATAAATGGTGATCTTACTTTTCTCTTCCCTTCTTGTAATTAAACGCTATCGCGCAATTTCTAGAAAACTATTAAGACGAGTACAAGTAGGTATACTTAATCTATTAAGGCTATCTCGTGAAGATTGCTTCCTAAGAGTGGTTAGTTTTTACCCGATACAAAGCATTTTCAATTTAATTGGCAATATGGCAACCAATATGTCCTTTTCTGAAACAAAGTGCCACAAAATTAAGGCTACTACGCTTTAGTATTATCTATTTCATTTTATAACTGAAATTTTGAAGTAGGTACAGATTAAAATTTTTGGAGATCTCATATTAACTTGAATAATTATTATCATCAAAAGATCTGACACAACCTTGTAATAACAAGGTTGTATTATAAATTGAGTTTTCTTCTGCTGATTTGATACGCGTATAAATTGCAAGAAGTCAACAATTTTGCGTAATAAAGGTAGGTGGGTGTAAAAAGTACTATTATCAACGAGGCATTTCAAAGGCCAAGCGTTTTGCTTTGACATATTCATTAAAATAAATTTCTATCTTTAAGAGCATGCCACTTACCTATTGATGTTTAAGCCCTAAAAGAGAAATAAATGCTTTGAACGCGTAACATCTTCTAAGGCGTTTAGATATATTATAATATACGAGTAGGAAGCAGGCTTGCGGGTGCGAAAATATAAAAAATCGTGAGATCAAAGTCAAATAAATACCATTATCCACCAATGGACCTCCCTTACTAATATTTATTTGTTTAATAATGGACTCCCGGAACCTAATAATCGATTATATCTAAATTTGCTAAGGAAAAGATAGATTATATATTATCATTATTATATTACCATGTCCTGTAATTTGCACTTCTTACATAGATGTGCAAAAAATCAGAATAGGTATTTGCATACATATTTTAGAAATAGCGAGGGTTTTTTCATAAAACATAGTCATTTTCAGAGTCTCTTCTCTACTATTTACTCTTTGGTTGTGAAAATTCCGTAGATACATACTTACCATTATTATTTATTATAATATTCTCAATAATACAACATATTTTTCAAACCTGTAATTATTACTCGTATATTAAACGCGTTGGCTTTTATAATTACGGAATATTCGCTCGTCGGCCATTGTAATTACCTTAAATAGATGAAGTATTGCAGAAAATTTGTCTATTTAATATTGAACGTAATAAAGCAGGACAGAAATAATAGAACCTAAATTATATCTGATGTTACCTTTAAAAACGTAAAATTGGTTAATCAAAACAGTTAATATTGAGTTTGTCTGGTTGAATCCGCTAATCTCAGGAACGAAATGTACAAATACAAACTTTTCTTGAGTTGGATAGCCCATTTATCGAGGAAGGTTATATAACATCACGTTACTAGCAAGTTGTACCTACCAGTACCTACCAGTACAAATCGGGTTTTTCATTATGATTCTGCGAGCGCGTTATCGCTATACTCGCAATATTAGATATAGATTATGCAATACTTTCCTTTAGAATTTTATTAGATACTAGCTGTTGCCCGCGGCTACCCCGCGTGGATTTCGAATTCCGTTTCAAATTCCTTTTTTCGTGCGGAAATTCCTTCGGAATCTTCGCATACCACCCCTGTCAGCCATCAGGAGTGGTTAAGTCTGTCTCAAGTCTTCAGTTGTAAGATTGATAGAGCATACCCGCGCTCCCTAAATGACCCTGGGCCATCTACGGTTTTAAGATGGCCCCCTCGACCCCCCGAAAGGGGGTCCCCACTGTGCCCTCTGCTAGTCAGAGGGACACGTGGGGAACCTCGGAGCAGCCCTCTAGAAGGCCACTCCCACCCCGGCCGGATTATCCGCAGGCAGCAGCGTCTAGTGAACTCCACTGCCGCGGGTGACGTGACCTACGACAAATTTATTATTTGCGGTTGGTGTAGTACTCGGGTCTAGGGAATTAGGTACGCGCAAAATTAAGTTTGTTTTTTATTATATGTACTTTTACAAACATTTACAGACAAACATTTTTTTAATCACATATTTGGGTTCGGTGTCGGTCTAGTAACACCCCCTGCTATTATTTTTTTTGATATTTTCAATGTACCTACAGAATTTTCACTTCTACTGATTTATTATAAGTATAGACTAGCGACCCGGGACCCGGCTTCGGCCGGGTGTAAATTCCAGTTTTCCAATAAAATATATAGCCTATGACACTCACGAATAACGTGGCTATTGGTGAAAGAATTTTTAAAATCGGTTCAGTAGATCCCGAGATTACCCCTTACAATTTAACAAACACACAAACTTTACCTCTTTATAATATTAGTATAGAAGTATAGATATAGATTTATGATGTATCCGAAAATCTGGTTTTTTTATAAATAAAAAACTACAGATTAGTGAAAGTATAATAATAATAACAGCCAGCGGCAAAATTTGATGATAATTGCTCAGATTTCAAACTAAAAATCCTGACTGAAAATAGTTCATTGTTTATAAATTAATGCAATAAGCAATGGCACTAAGTAATTAAACAGCAACTAATAAACTTACTTTGCGTAAAAACATTTTTTGAAATCTGAAAATAATCATCCACTTTTGACGCTGACTATACAATACACATGTTATTTGGCAATTAGATTAGTACCTACCTAATTGCCAAATAATATTTCAGTTCGAAAATGTGTTATGTATTTTTGTTTTTGAGTTATTTACTAGCGAGACTTTCGGAATCCGAACTTTGTTCTGGGGACAACTACTCGTATAAACAGAAATTTTAAGTCTGATTTCATAATTTTAAGGATCTTACGCACAATGCCTACGTACGTTAACATTACCGGGAGAGAAAGTCTGCCTAGAGAACTTCCACAGGTTTTAGCGAGCGAGCCCTCTTCTCATGAGAAACAAGCTAGACTAATGAACCCGCCGCGGCCGCCGCCTCCCACGCCCACTTAATCGGCTGGCGGGCTACGGACGGTAACCTATACTATTTCTAACTGCTTCAACATTCGCTATTTTTCAACTTTATAGAAAAACAAGCTTTCAAAATTTATATTTAGGTTATAAAGTTTTTACTTTTACAGCTGTCAATTTTCACACTGATACGAGTGTTTAATTATTTTAGGGCTAAGTTGTTTAGACATCAGGCTAGTACATCATTTTCCATCGGAAACAAGAGATAGAAATTAGCTACGGTTAGATTTGCGTTCTGTAATGGATTAAGACTACGATTAGCCTTCAGGCATAACTAATAGTAGGTAGGTTATTGTACTCTTCAGGTGTCATCCCAGTGTAAGTTTTATCCATTAATTAAATAATATATATTCAAAATTGTAATTTTTGTCAGAAAGGTAATGGTTTTATGATGTCAATAGGTACTTAGATTTAGATAGGGTTTAGTAAAAAGGTGACGACTTACCGAACAAAGTATACACAATGCCGAAAGCTATATACATTGCACATATAACGCTTATTACGGGATCGTAATTGTAATCGATGGAGGTGCAGAATGACCCCTCGATGTGAGGACCGTTGAATTTAATCGTCATGTTGGGAGGGCGCCTCGTCACTTGAGGTACCAGCTGTCCCACTGATGACATTATTATATTTTCGATTGGTAGCACTTATAGACTGCGAAGTGAGATCTGTTGGCAAATGAAAAACTTTTGTTACAAAAATTATGAATAGGTATTATTTTATTGCTATAATAGATATAAGAATAAAAGTTGAGTTACTCCGCTCGCTGGCTGCTAACAGAGTGTAAAAACTTTATAAGGGCTGTGTGTGTTGTGTGTGTGTATGTGTGTGTGTATGTGTGTGTGTGTGTGTGTGTGTGTGCGTGTGCGTGTGCGTGTGCGTGTGCGTGTGCGTGTGCGTGTGCGTGTGCGTGTGCGTGTGCGTGTGCGTGTGCGTATGAGTGTGCGTGTGTGTGTCAGTCGGTACGAGGCTCTCGTGTCACCTTTCAAGCCAGTGCTACTGATTGCAAGATGTAATCAAAACAATAAAAAAAGACTGTTGGTATAGGTTTTGGAGTGGTGGGGCCCACACTATTCCAAAATCTTGCCAAGTTAGATGCCGTGCACTATAGGCAAGATGAAAATTTCGTTTTCTTTAGGCGAGGGTCGTGTCTAGAAGGTAGTTGTTCACGATGACACAAATCAATAAAACAGCAAACGAAACTTATGCATGTATGTACACTTTAAAACCAGTTAAGTGTGTTACTGGTTTTAGCAGATTTGCGTCATTGCTTTGGTGATGTAATTTAATAATAGGTACCTATAACACTTCAGATTTATTTCCTAAAGTAGGTAGGTACCTAAGGTACCTAGTTAGTTGTTTGGAAACTATAAGCCCCTTGATCTAGGCGCATACACAGACAAATAAAATCTATTAACACCGACCCACATATCAAGTCACGCCAGAAGTAGGTATCTAAGTATAAATTATAAATAGGTGATAGTAGATAGCTAGCGGCGATCACTTACAGCCGCTCTATGATATTAAGTTCTTATGGACCGGACGCTGATAGTTGACATTATGATAGTTAGGTATATAGACTATCACTGAACTTGGCGTTTCAGGGACAAAGCGACACAGCATATATATCTCTTACCATTGTGTTACAAACGTTGAGGAAACCTGTTCTACGACAGGCGTGATTTGAATTATGTAGCAGTGCACCCGTTAGGGTGCGTGTTCCGGAACCTCTACGCAGGCGAGGGAGACGGCATCTTAAAACCGTAGCTCGTAGATGGCACAATGTCAAACGGGGTACAAGGGTAATGCCTTATTGGGTAACCTTACACTCCGGTATTTGAGTCACGAGACGGCGTGCGGTTTTAATCGGTCTGAGATATGAGAGGTTATATTTCTGCATGAATAAGAAGGAATGTTACCTGCATACTCGCACGGGCTGCTGGACAAGATATGCGGGCAAAGGATTTTTTCCTGAATCAGGAACTAGATCCACAACACCTGCAGAAAAATCGAATAGATGTTGGAGCAGCTAGTACTAATCGACGCCTGGAAGGCAATAAGCCCCAGTGGCGTTGGCATCCAAGCAAAAAACGCGCTCCGCTCACTGGCTAGTTCCCACATCAATGGTCCTTGTATCATCACATCAGGTATCAAAGACAAGGGGTTGATACAACAGTGTGGCAACTACGTATCATATGTGTCACACCATGAAGAGTTCTTTGAGTGGATAATTAACTCCCAGAATCTGGATTTTAGTTGCAGTCCTCTAGGCCATCACGAAGAAGTACAAGAAAAAAATACCCCTTTGCATTGCCTGTCACTAGACCCGCAGAAGGCCTTCAACTGTATTCTTCGTGAGATGTGATCCAAAGGCGTCCCAGTGTCATATATAGACCACATACGAAAATTGTACATGAATATCATTATGTGTGACATCAAGACACAAGCCGCATGGACCAAGTGGTCTGAGGTGGCTGGGGTCATTTGTAACCCTAAAATGTCAGTTAGGATGAAGGGTAAGGTATATAAAACTACCACACAAGTGCACACTAGGTGCACTCTGACAGGTTTTCAGAAATCCTTGATTTCTTTTTATAGAGATATGTTGGACTTGGGTTTCAAGATACTGGAAACTAATTAGATATGTTGGACAATTATCCACTATACTGTTAAATGCCTCCTTTTTCAGTAGTTAGACAAGAAGTGTTGTTTTTAAGTTGAGTTAACTCATGGCAAAGAAGGCAGATTACTTTTATGGAAACCTGTGTACCAAATTCTAGATTGTTATTTAAAAAGTTGTTGGAATTGACAATTAATAAATAGAAATTATGTTATTCAAAAATTTTTGTAGTCCCCTAATCATTGTACTTGCTTAAATATTTAATCACATTTTGAATAAATGTCTAACTTTCTCTTCAGAATTTGATTACCTACATAAATTCCCCTACATTAGCAAAACTATTATATTTCATCCCAAACTTTAACATTATTAAATTACTGTTACCTGCCAGATTATGCAGCAAATCTGGCATTCATTCCCTCTACCCATTTGTGAATCTGGTATCTGTTAATGGCATTTCACATTAACAGGCATTTTTCAAAACTGTCGCCAGAATATGTAGGCTGTTCTATAATTTAATGTTAAAAGTAGCAACCTGCACATCATCTCACTGCCAATTATAGGGAAGGAATATAATGTGAAAATGACTGAGTTATCATCATGGCATAATATTACTATTAAAGCTAAAATAATCAGGATAACAAGGTTAAAAGTGTATGTGAATTTATCAGGTGGGCCGTGTGCTTGTCTGCCACCAACCTAAGTGGTATAAAAAAAATCTACTCAAGCAGATTAGGTATCTGTGGCTTTATGATAATCCAAAATATTAATAACAGTAATTCTTAGGCATATTATTTTCATACACCATCACATAGTACAGACACTTTAAAAATGATGATGTACCTACCTAGTAAGATTTATAATATCAATTTAATAAAAAATAGGTACACTTTATAAAGGTTTAAATAACAATAATTATATTTTATTTGTTGTTAATTATTTGCCTTTATTTAATTGCAATTGTTATTAACTATATTATATTATAATAACATATTAAGTACACTAAGACAGTAATTTGGCTATTTAAAACTGAATCATGGCAAGTACATAATAGAAAAGCGCGACAAATGATTGCGTATCAATTTTTATGTTATGAGGATGACTGAACGTATTTTTCTGAAAACTAGTTTAAATTGAATTTCAAACATTTTAATTATTGTAGTTTAATCACCAAAACCAATGTCAGAGTACATCGATTTAGAATAATAATAATGCGATCATTTAAAAAAAAAACACTCACCATCCTACGTCATGTGTGTCGTCTTCACATAGTAAATTTATAATTTTCGGAGCACAGTCGAGTATTCAGCTAAATATCTACTAAAATCAGTGATTACAGGCTTTTCTCTAATAATTGCATTGTTTGTAAGTACTGCCTTAATAACCACAAGCGAGCACTCCGCGTTCGCGACTACGCAACTACCTACGTAAAAAGAAAAATATCTAACTAACAAAGGTTTTCACTGAGTTTTCTCTTCGACTTCGACATTGACTTTTTTTTAAATAGTGCTGACTGGTGGCACAGATACAGAAACCGAAGATGACGAAAAAATTCGCTTGACATCGACTGTCAAAACGGTATTACCTAATGTTGTTGTTAATTTGTAAACATCAAAATGCTATAGGTATACAAATAAAAGAACTGCATAAAAAACTTCTTAAAGTATAAGTGTAAATTAAGTTTTTAGTTGAATAACTGATAGATTTCAAGATGAAGACCAAAATTAAAATACCGTTATCCAAACGTAAAACGTAGGAAATCGAGGAAGGAAAGTAAACCGAAAACCTATTGAACAACACTAGCAACAAGGCTAGCTTAGCTAGTAAAGTCCACCTTGAAAATTTTATTTGTCGCACAGAGTGGCTCCAACTCCAACGTACATAAATAAGTTGAACTTTTGTCTGTTCGTAAGACCTGTGCATTTCAAAAGGGCGTGTGAAGAACCTAAAATGTTTTGGACAGTCATTGTCGCAGTATAAATCAAACAACACGCACCTGCCTCCGTGAACATACTTTGTCCAAAATCGGCTCATCACCCAATTTCACAATGAAAGTTACAGTTACTACTCTCAACGACGAAATCTTTGTTTTGGACGTTTCCGAAGACCTGGAGCTGGAAAACTTTAAAGCGTTTTGTGAAATAGAATCTGGTTTCCCAGCTAAAGACATTATTCTGAATTTCAATGGCAAGCCTCTTTTGGACGACAAAAAATCACTCAAACAACACGGTGTCCACGATGGAGATGTTGTCGTACTTCTTCATATGCTTCAAACAGCCACAAACCTTCGTCAAACTGACTCCAGCCAAGGTATGAACTGTACGTAAATATTTTTATTGTTTTTAAATTTAATGAAACTGCATTGTCATTCCTATTGTCATAGGTGACACTGGGCGTCATTTCGTTTTTTTTTTAATATAGTCTCCTCCAACATGTGAATAAACAATCAATGCAATCTCTTCAGCCTTCTTGATGCCAATTGGGCACCCAGACACTAGGCTAGTCTGTTCTGGTGGTGAGTTATTCGATTTTTGTATAACCAGATAGTTTTAACTATTTCCTTTTTTACTGTAGGAATATCCAGGTATTTGTGTACTTCATTCATCCTAGTGAACCATGGAGCATTTGTTATAGATTACATATAGTAAAGAATTTTGAAACCTTTGCAGTATCTCAGTATTCAATGTTTTTGCTGTACCTCAATGGTCAGGTACCATACGTCCCGATTGGTTTTATTACTGCTTTGTACACTAGTTAGTAATTTATTGTCTACATATAGCCGTGATCCGTTGCCTAGAAGCCATTCCAGTGACCTAAGCCTGTAATTAAGTTCATTTCTTTTTTGGATATGTGTCATCCAGGTCTGCTTTCTGTACTGTAAGGTAACTGTGCTTCTTTGTACTGTAAGGTAGGAGTTTTTGACCTAATTTTACAGGGGGACAGTCTTCTTTCCTAAGACTAAATATGATAAGGTTGGACTTAGTTGCACTAGCTTTAATTGTATATGACTACATCTAAGAATGTACTTTGTCTAAATGCTCTGTAGGTTTCTAGATGCAATTTATGGGTTTTTATCAGCTGAAAGCACCGCCAAAAGTATGTCCAACGAGGTTTTATTCGCAAACTATTGTTATGATTCTTTTATAGGTATCTATGCTCTCTGTTGTAATGCGAAGTTGATTTTTAGTAATGATCATAAATTAATGTTGCAGTTATTGGTGGTGGCCTAGTAGGTTTTATCCGAGTGCTAGTGTCTGACTTTTCAATCTCATCTACCTGAAGCTGTAAGAAAGTTTTTGTTGTCACTTCTGCATGTGACGGTGTTGAGTTCAGTTTTGTCTCTATAGTTTGCCAATCAATACTCAGGGCAGACTTACAATTTCAAATTAGAATAAAGACACTATGGACCAACTACGTGAGTTGTTTCAGTGATAAAGCATTTGCTCCATGGTCACCAGATTTGACCCCTATGGACACTTTGCTTACGTTTGTAGGAAAATGCATCTGTATTTGTTTATTAAATTTGGAAATCGTAACTGCCGTGAGACATCCTGTACTTCCCGCATTTGATTGTTAACATTTTTCTCACTGAAATCCTGGCCAGCTACATTTAGTGGATATTGTTGTATATGGGAATTTATTTTATTAATATGGCAACCCTAGTCATGATAGGGTAGTTAAATATTTTATTGTCATTATTTGTCACCTTGTGATTTTTATTGCACTATTTTTTTTGTTATAATTCAGTGTTTCATATGCGGGCGACAATATCACAGTTTATGATTTGCAGTTTACTATGGTTTTTATTGCACTTATATGCCAATTTTACTGTAAAACTAATTCAACCTCAGATCAGGATTGTCTCTGGTGACAGTTTTGACAGAACTCCTTAAATTAATTACTGGTCATCTAGATGTAGACAAAAAAAAGCTCACCATTATAAAAAAACAATGACATTTGTCAACCTATATAATATTAATTTTTGAGATACTGATATATATAATTTTTAGTAAAATTAAACAAAACATATCCCTTACAGCTTTGCCAACAGGCTTAGCCAGTTTAGACTTCAGCAGCATCAAAGTGCCATCAAATACAGGACAAGCTAGTGCTAGCACTTCAATGGCTGCCAGGAACCCGCCTGTTGAAGAGGATCCTCGCATCATCAGAGAAATGTTTTTGGCTAATCCAGATCAACTAGCACTACTGAAGCAAAATAACCCAAGATTAGCAGATGCCCTCCTCAGTGGTAACCTTGGTATGTATTTGCAAAGTTGATTATAGAGAATAATTATGGGTAAACATTGTGTAAATTAAAATAATTTGTTTTCTGTAGATACATTTGCATCTGTGCTACGTGAACAAATTTTAGCTAGGACTGAACGCCAACAGCAAAGAATAAGGTAATTCATTATATTGATTTAATTATTTGCTTGTCATTTTATGCTCAAAATTTTTTATTATGTGAATTACAAGACTGGATGATCACAGGATGATGAATTCTGATCCCTTCGATACTGAAGCTCAAAGAATGATTGCTGAAGAAATAAGACAAAAGAACATTGAAGCCAACATGGAAGCTGCTATGGAGTACAATCCTGAGACATTTGGCACTGTCGTCATGTTGTATATTAATTGTCACGTCAATGGGTAAGTTACCAACCTTTGTTTGAATATTTCATATAAATTGTTTTTTACAGTAATTATCGATGTTGACCATAAATTAATTTATCTTTTGGAAGAGGGTTGCCACTTACTTATTAGTTCTATGTTTACTATATGCCAATATCTCATATATTATGTGTTATAGAGTTAAACCAGTTGAAATTCAGCATATTATTTGATAACAAAAATATCTTTTCAAACATTATATCTGTAGTGCTAGCTGTATTTGAAAGACAATGTGACCTGCACCCACTCTGTTGCATGTATTTTTATACTATAATTCTGAGATTATTTTAGCTGCGAGTGTGATGCCCCTGGTGTTGCACGCGTCCCTAGGCCACGGTGACCGCTTCCCATCAGGTGGGCCGTGAGCTTGTCTGCCACCTAAGTGGTATAAAAAAAAAGCTTCATATAAGAACCGTTATACAGGACACTGCCCAAGTATACATGTACTGTATTGTGTTAATACATTTTCTGTTTATATTGGATATTCAAATATCATTCAATTTATTGGTTTAATTTGGTTGCACTAACCATGGCCCATGGCAACAAGTGGGAACTAACCTAAACAGTAATAGACCTAACCTAAACTGCACAGTTTAGTTTTTAAATATATTTAATTGTCACATAGGTTCCCAGTCAAGGCGTTTATAGATTCTGGTGCACAAACAACCATAATGTCAGCTGCTTGTGCCGAAAGGTGTAATATTATGCGGCTGGTGGACACAAGGTATGTTACATTATTATTGCCCTCACTTGAATGTTTTATCTACATATTGTAATGATTGCTTATCATTAAAATCCTATGAGTGCAAATATGAAGTAGGGTTCCCAGAATATTGGTTACTGGAACCCATTACACGAGGTAGTTAAATTATTCTTATTTTGGGTCTAGAGATATTAATTTGATCATATATTTACTATAAGATTGTACAAGTATAATTTAGTTTTGAGTAATCAGTGCTCTCAATAAACTTAAACTTGTGGTTCAAAGAACAATCAGTATTTACACAAATATTGACCTTTTAACAACCATTAATCTATTTGCTTGCTTTATCTTTAGCAAACTAATGTAGTTTGCTAATGTTTCTTTGGAGCAATAATGGCGATCAACCGCTTCAAATGCAATTGTCTCATCATGAGTCAGGGTTGATTTGGGCAGTACCATGTCAGTATGATCAGTGCATTTGTAACTGATCACAAACGCCAAGGTCAATGCTGTTCGTTATACTAACTCATTTAACAATGACAATAGTGAATGTTTATAAATAGATAGTAATACTAATAAACATTGATAAAGAAGTTTTATTTCTTTAATTTTAATCTTGTCTTAGTTGTTTGTATAAGACAAGGGTTTCAATATTTACATTATATACTTCAGAAACATAATGTGTATAGGGGCCCACGCCATGCCAACCTCACCTGCAAGCTGGCACACCTGCTTATTAATGTATGAGGCTGTGGGTCTCTGGGTTGAGAAGTCATACAGCAGTCACTCATAAAAGCATAAGCGTCAAGGCGAAAGTCTTGGATGCAATTAGGATCATTGTACATTATACAAGAGTTAAATTATCTAAAAATTTTGTGATGGTGTACAATAAAGTATATTCTATTCTGTTCTATTCCATCATCGCTAAATTGATAATGACTTTAGGAACATCAGTGTGGCACCATCCTAATCTACTGCGTATCAACCTACTAATAATATAAAAATGTCAAATTTTTTTGAAGATGTTTGGATATTTGTTACTCAATCACACTCTAACGACTGATCGAATCGTGTTAAAATTTGATACAGACGTACATTATAATCTCCGCGGACTACAACTAGTGTTCAGTACTAAAAATTCAATGCTGTTATGTTAAACTAGCATTTGCAAATTGGTTTATTCAGTAGTATTAAAGAACACATTGAAAACTAAATTTCCAGAATAATACATAAGTACTTATCTATATTCAGGGTTGGTACAGTTGTGTCCAAAGTTAAACTAAAGATTTGAAAAAAAAAATGTTTGTACAGTTTGTTTATTTATATGATGACTACTGTGTACCGCAGTTTTTGTGACCGGTTATAGCATCCTTTTTAGTTTCTTAGCTGAAGCTGAAGAAAATGATAATGACAAATATTATATCAAGATAACCTTAATCCAGTCTATCAGAAGTTGCAGTTATTTAAACCACATGAAAGTGATGAACCATCCATGAATTTAGTGCAACTATTCGCAAGAGATTTCTTATGGTACAAATGAAGACAATACAAGACTCCTAATGCTTTGTAACGATAACAACAGATATTAATTGCTCATGAGCAGCTCATTTATCCTGGTCATTATAGAATGAATTATTAATTTCGTACTATTAAATGCTATTATTATTTATATTTGTTAATAGATGTGAATGTTAATATAATTTCAATCTAAATAACATTCTCAAGATAAGACAAACATAAATTAAACCGCGTATTTTTAAGATAACATTGAAATTGATGTCTAAACTGTCGCCCGTGGCTTCGCTCGCTTTGAATTCTGTTCCCATTCCCGTTGCTCACGGAACGTATTCCAGGAAAAAGAAATTTATATTATGTTATTCCAGACTGTAATCTATTCCTGTACCAAATTCCAGCCAGAACCGTTCAGTCATTAGAGCGTGATTGAGTAACAAGCAACCAAATATCTTCACAAACTTTCACATTTATTAATCATCTTATAACTTATAACATCTAATACTAGTAGGATTCACTTCGTTTATCACTTTGCAAGCTTATAAACTTAGCCTTGGAAATCAGTTGTATCTACTCTTCTAAGATGCCTCTACAGTGGCTACCACTTCATTTTCATTAATTAAATACCTCTGAGATATCCTTTATGCCGAGGGATATTAACAGCATTTTATGGCAAGATTTAAAGACTAAGGTCAATTATTATATTACTTAGTCTACTATATTGACCTTAGTCTTTAAATCTGGGTTGGTAGCTACAACAGGAGCTTCGTGTGTTGCGTATACATTGCTTTTAAAAATGCAATGCAATTATTTTTCTAATACTGCTACATGAATTTCTTTTGACGTGACATGAACTTTCGCACACACATGTAGGTACGCGTATTTATAAAACACAGGTACTACTATTTAATTGTTCACCCGCCTTCGTAAGATATAATATTTGTAACAACTTGAATACCCTTAAGGACCCTGTGCTTAATATCAGCTTATATTATCGGTTAATAACATTGAAATTCATGACTAAAATGGCCTGTTTTGGAATAATACAGTGAAATTATCATACATGTAAGTCAAATCTAAAAACAGTCTCAATATATTCAGATATTGCAATAAATTTATTCAGTTTAAGCGCACATAGCATACATAAATATGTAGCAACTGATAAATAGTTATAGATTGTTTTGAAACAATAAATTATTACTAGCTTTGCCTTGCGGCTTCGTCCGTGGCATACTACATACGTCCTCGTGACAGGATAAAAAGTATCCTATGTCCGTCTCCTAGTTCTAAGCAAGGTCCCTACCAATTTTCAGCAAAATCGGTTCAGCTGTTCTTGAGTTGTAAATAGTGTAACTAACACCACCGATTACTTAATAGTGCTAACACGACTTTCTTTTATAAGTTTTATATTAGATAAGTAAATTATAATATTGTTTTCGTATAATATTATAATGTTCAATGTTATCCAGTCTGTTTTACATGAGGCTGGTAATAAGTACTGATGGTGGTCTTCCCTGGTGGCATTTTGTAATTCAGATACCCATGACAATAACCATTCTTAAACCATGAATAAACCATTTCTTTCATATATGTACAATTGTACAATGACTTCAGGAACTGAATAAATTATTTTATTTCAGATGGGCAGGCATTGCTAAAGGCGTCGGCGTACAGAGGATCATTGGACGTATACATATGGTGCAGATGCGAATCGAGAAAGACTTCCTAACCACATCTTTCTCTGTCCTCGAAGAACAGCCCATGGACATGCTCCTCGGTCTAGACATGCTCAAAAGACATCAGGTAAGAAGTGTAGTGTTTACATTTTACATACTATTCTACTCCTGTAGGCCTACCATGAAACGTACATCAGCATTACGGACCGAAATTTCGAACTATCGGTACCATGAGACACTCTTATAGCGCAACCCGGCCCGAAGATAGAAGTAACTTCAAGATATGTACCTAATTCACACTTCTTTCGTTTTTTGGTTTCGCATTTGTGGATAAACGTTGCATGGTAGACGTACTAATTACATCCAATCCCAGTTGCATTTAAAGCTTGCACCTGGTCCCCTACTGCATAGTTTGGTCATCGTCCTTTACTTAATTAATATTACTCCATTCGTCGAACAGTGCAACATAGACTTGAAGCGGAACGTGCTACGCATCGGTACGACAGGCACCGAGACACACTTCTTGCCTGAGTCAGAACTACCCGAATGCGCTCGACTCTCTGGATATTCCGAGGACGAGATCGTTAACCAGTCCATGCGAGACCATGAAGAGCGACAAGTTAAGGAAGCACTCGAGAAGTCTAAACAAGGTGGGCGTGGAAAAAAAAAATAACATAACATTTTGTATTCTAAAAATGTGTGTCCCTTTTCACCGTAATAAAAAACGTAACGTATTTCAAAAACAATAAAAATCGTAAAACTAACTCCTTGTTTCTGTGTAGACGAATGCTTGCATGCGAAGTAATAAAACAGCGTAGTTATTCGTGCATATTTGTCGGGAAAGTTCGGTCAGTGAATGGAATTATTACGAAGCGACCAGCGTAAACTGAATGAGTAGGTGCTTAGTAGTGCATACTGCTCTACAGTTGATTAAATTTTTTGAGGATATTGATTGTTTCCGGTATGTTTTATTTTTATTTCAATACTTCATTCATTGTCTGTATTTTTGTTCGAATTGGCATGTATCTTCATCCGGGCACCCATCCCGGTTGCATCCAAAGCTACTCATCCATCCCTACATTAAGTTTACTGTACTGTACATAAGTTATAATTATGACTGATTTTTACACTATTCTCATTGCGTCTGTAATATGGTAGTCGTAGCCTGTAAGTACCTAATATGTTAAAAACTTCACCTTAATATGCATAACGTGAAAGCGTAAATAGACCTTTGTATAATTTTAGATAGCTATTTTTTATATAAGAACTGCTGAGAATGTGAGTAAATTCTATTTAAACGACATAATTATAATTATTACAGAAGGCGGTACGTCAGTGTTTGAGCCCTCGTCGAGTGGTGGAAGGCAATCACCACCAGTACCAATGCAGGTTAATAATAATGGTAGCCCGAGAATGGGTAAGTGACACTAAGTTATGAACTAAGTACAGTGGCGGCCTTAGCCATTGCGAGGCCCCGGGCAGCAGGTCTTTGCGAGGCCTTTTATCCTACGGAAAAGTACCTTTTTTCCAAGGGGAAATCCTCATGGATACCCACCCCTTTTCTTTTGTTTTTTATCAAGCGTAAATCCCCATGGATAACACCCCCGTCGGCCATCGGGGGTGGTAATGTCGGGATCGAACCGACTAAAACCGCACGCCGTCTCGGGTCTTAATTACCGGGGTGTAAGGTTACCCAATAGGCATATCCCTCGCACCCCAGCCGACCCAGGGTCATCTACGGTTTTAAAATGGCCCCTCGACCCCCCATAGGGGGGTGGGGCGGGCATCGCGCCACTTCGTCGACGGTGGGGTGTAGGGTGACAGGCGGCCGTCCTATCACCCAACCGTGGGCGCGCGGACAATCAGCTCGCCCGCTCGCTCCCCACTGTGCCCTCTGCTAGTCAGAAGGACACGTGGAGGCCCTCCGGAGCAGCCGGAGGCAGCAGCGTCTCCCGTGGCGAGTGGTAGGCGCTGCTCGTCTCCCTTGCCTGGGTGCACCGCGTGAAGGTTCCAGCCCGTACTCTTCGGCCTGCATCCTGGATACCCACCCCGCGGCGGCCGCGGCCAGTGGGGCAGGCTATGTCGGACTCTTACTGACTAAAATCGCACGGTGTCATGGGTCTTCTGACGCCAGGGTGTAAGGTGGCCCATAGAGCATTTTCCTCGCAACCCGGCTTAAACCGGGCCATCTCCGGATTTGAGATGGCCCCCTCGGGTTTGGGAACCCCGGTGTTCGCGTCATGGCCCTGGAATAGGTGAAGGGCGCGCATTCGCACGCCGCGCCGCCTCGGCCTGCTTCTGCAGGGATGAATGGCGGCTCCACTCGTCACCGCCAGGCCTGCGCTCATGGAGGACGAAGGTCCTTCGAACTCCGACACCTGTGGCGCCTGTGCACGTCGCCGCCCGGGAAAGCTCTGTGCAGCCTCTCGCGGACCCCGTCCGCCGCCTCCTTCTCGAGCATCACTTGCTCGCAGAAGGAGGCGGCGGGGGACCACGCGTCCGCGCTCTGCACCATCGCTGCGACCGGCAGTGTGAGAACTCCCACCCCGAAGGTTGCCAGAAGGGCAGTGTGAGGCGCGCTCGGCACCTCAGACGCCGGGCACTCGGGCAGCGTGTGCACCCTTGAGTCTTCGGCTGCATCGCCCGGTCCCGGGCCGCTAGTTTAATATAATACTATACTAGTCCCGAGTGTTATGCGTTTAATAAACCGATTTTTAAGTAGGTACTTCGAGGCGCGACGATATTCAACTACTACAAATTCGCCCCCCCCTGAGGCCGCCACTGACTAAGTATTAGACTTCATATGCTGGGTTTAAAGTTGTCACAACGTATTATTGCGAATGTATAATAGTATTACGAATATTATGTACTAATACAATAATTATGCTTTATAGGTCTCAGTAACCCCAGCCTAACAATTTTATTGACTGATAATTTTGGTGAGTCTGAAGTGGAAGAAATCGTGTCTCTTGGATTCACTAGAGAACAGGTATTTATTTGTTAATTATTCAAGTCTTTTTGATCAGGCCTCTACGGGGCCCAACAAGGCGGGCTGCAATGGATGTTGAACTCAAAAATATAAATTTTGAATACAACTTAATAATAATTATGAGGATGAAGTGTCTTCAAATATTGTCAAACATCGTTAAATTGCCACATAAATTGTACGGACATGTTCTTATTGGTAATTGTCTAAAGTATACGCGAATATTGCATATATTGCAATAAAACTTTGTGTTCTATTGCTTTGATATCCGTGTTTATAAGTAGAAAAATGCTTCAATGTTATTCGTTTCGTTTCAGGCTATCGTAGAATTGAGACGCTTCAACGGTGACAAGACCCAAGCGACTGTGGCACTCTTCGCGAAATCCCTGAAGTTCTGATAATTAATTAACCACGCAGGTTGTGGTACTGTTTGATTGACACAAAATAATGCTAATTATTTTAGACGTCAAAAGTTTGGCATCGCTATCAAAAATATTTTTATAAAGAGATCAGTAGTTATTTGTTATATTTTATATATAAAACATGAATTAATTAATAAATGACGTCGATTCTCAGACTTTTTTGTGTGGGCCGTACATTTTGAGTTTTACAATAATTATTTGAGCTGTACTCAAGACCCAAAGTCGCTATGCATTTAGTATTTATCCTATAAAAGCCACGATTCAAAGTGTTTTATCAAATGGTTCATTAATTTAATTCAAGGTGTTGATATGAGCTTACACGTGTAGGCCCACGGGACAATAGCGTATTTGAGTATTAAAACCTCAACAGTAACGTAGTTGTATTGTATAATTTGTAAGAATATAAGTGTTACGTAAGCTCCAGTTTCCATACAAAGGTTTCATGATATGCCAGACATGCTATGCATGAATGCATGCATATAGATACCTACATATTTATGACAATATAGTATTGACATCAAACTTATGAGGTATTTATATCTTAATATTTCAAATTATACTTACATAAAGTAGGTAATGATAACTTATGTGCTAACCTATGCGGGAACCCTGCATGGTTCTCCATTACAATTTCTTAGCTTAGAAAAGTTTCCTAATTTGAATACATTAAAAAAGGAGCTTTAAATCTCACTTTGATACAAAGCTCTATACTTACTTAATTTACATAGCATGATTGTGATCGCACAAAGACGTTTGCATAGAAACTCGAGCATGTGGTGTCGTTTGTCATGTCATAATAGTCGTTCAAAACCTAGGGTCTTGCCATGGGTCCTTTCCTTAATAGCAATTCAATTGCAATACTGTTTAACTCAAGGAGTGCCGTCTCTATGACTGAGTTGAACTGCATCGCATTTTAATTGCTATTAAGAGCTCATGATAAGGCCCCTGATTCATATTTTGCACTCCTCTTTGCTCTTCTGCTGTGTCAAATAGACAAGATTTTACTAACTTTTAAGCTGGCTAATGAGTGTAATACTTATTTTACTGTAATTGTAAGTACCTACATACATTACTATACAAGATTGGTTATGCCTTGATTTTTAATAGATCAGCCTAAATCGATCCATCTTTCCAATGTTCGCGGTATATTTTAAGTATTTGGTTATTAGAAATCTATTACAAAATTTAAATATGAAAAACATATAAGAAGACAAGAGTCCGAAAAATAGGAATTGGTTAATCACCTTTCCACTGTCCGGTATATTTATGAAATTTAAAGAGTATATTATTGAAACAAAAGTTCGAAAAATACGAAATTGTCTGACTTCTAATTTGTTTCGAATCGAGTAAGTAACGTATACTACAAAAAATGTACGAGATTTTTGCAAACTGTACTAATCTCATAATTTTGGTCGCACATTTTACGAACTCGATTTGATAGAAATTTCGTACTCGCTCCCTAGGACACCAGCAAGTTGTTGAAGTAATAACCATCAGGCGGAACAGTTACACATAAGCCTCATTTTTGTTGTATGAGTATTACAAATGTAATTCTACTAGGTTAGCATTACTGTTAATTTATGGTGTGAACGATAACGACTAAGTAACAGGAATAACAACTATTTGATAAGGTTTGATGTACCTTGTTGGCTCATGTGGCGCTGCCTTACGACTGTCAAAAGCAGTTCTTATAGGAACTAGTATTCTGAATAAGGATTGACTTTCTTACACTCACTTGAATTTTGGTACCTATGTCGCTATCAATAATTTTATAGTAACGTAGACATTGGCGCTACTGTGGCGATTTTGCTGCAGATGCCAAAGGACTGAGTAAAGGTTAGCGTAAAGCATTCTACTTACTATGGAGCAATAATTCATAATAATAACGTACGTACGTAACGTTAAGCTAGTTCTTAGAGTATTTAGTGTTGACTTTTATTAAATTGCATATTCGGACTTTCTTTATATTTTATACATTTCAGCTAGTACAAAAGCTGACTTTGTTCAAAATTCAAAATGTTTTATGTATGAAACTGACCCATGCGAGGTTGATATTTTTATTCAATTTTAAATGTTATGAATTTTTCTTTCTTTCATCCTTCTCATAATAATGACAAAAAAGTCCAGCTGTTCACGCGTGATGCCGTGACATAGGGAAATGGGGATTATTTTATATATATACATATATAGATTTAATTTTATAATTTATGTTTTAATTATGAAAATGAATAAAATTTCTACTGCAAAATTTTGTTTTATTCGACTATTAAACTATGTTGACAGTGTATAAAATATTGCAACTATTAAGTTCTATTTACAAGCATGTTTTGAGATCGCTATTATATAGCTGTCTTTACACGACACTATCTATCGCGCGTTCTAGGAGCGTCCAGGCTTGCGCGACGAAATGCTCGTACCCGCAATCGTGCGTGATTATCTTTGTGAACTAAATCTTTCGCGCGCGATTATGTGTGGTCCATTTTGACGTATCGGAAAATCGGTGTAAAGGCTGTGTATGGGGAAGAGAGACAACAATATAGGACTGTCATGCACGCCATGACAGTCCTGGAGCGCGCCCTCTTTACCTCTCCTAACATTACACGCGCGTTCTTTCACACGCGAATCGGTTTCGTGCGTGTAAATGGACACCATTGGCTGCATCTGCCCAAATATTCAATGCAGAGCGTTATTTTCTTGTTGCCAGGCTTTATGGTGAGATTGTGGTCAAACGCGAGCCTATTACCTATATCAAAATATTGAAGTAGGTAGCTATAGGTACTTAATTCAAATGCACTATCATCATAGTGTTCTAAGTACTCTTGTGGGCAAACTAGCAAGAACTTTACAACCTCGAGAAATCTTGACCGCCAGTTAAACAGGCTTTTGCCGTGAGGCACTTGCCACTTTCCAGTAGGTACAGTTGGAGGACTTGGAGGCGTCAAATTCACAGTATTATATGACTAGTTGATACTCACGACCCCGTCCGCGTTGATGTCGGTTAACATGACCAAAAGTAGTCAATCTGTATCATTGACAAAATCTGTTAAGTGGTTCAGGGCCCGTAGACAAACGTCATTTTATTCCGTAGCGTAAATCGCAATCGAATAGAAACGGTTAGGTCGACCAATCACATCCAAGCTCGTCGCCGGCGTACGATGCGCGCGCCGCGGCGAAATCACGAGCTGGAGTGTGATTGGTCGACCTAAACTATTCGAAACGATACGATTCGATCGAATAGAATACTTTTGCCACTTGGCTACGGGCACTGGTGTCAAAGCGCAACAAAGTTCAGTTACTTTCGCATGAAATTCGTAAGATTAGGTAATATGAACCAAAGATCATGATAGTTATCATGGTCTTTGTATGAACTAAACAAAACCGACTTCAACTGATCAAATTGAAATGGTGCCATACTAGTAGCGCCAGCTATCAAATCAAAAAAGAATCATCAAAATCGGTTCACCCAGTCGAAAGTTCTGAGGTAACAAACATAAAATAATACAGTCGTATTGAGAACCGCCTCCTTTTATGAAGTAGGTTAAAGATAAAAAAGACTTGCTCCACAAAGCGTCTAACTGTATAATTAACCAGTTTTTCTTAGCTATAACCTAACTAAAGCCTAACCGCTAAGCTTAAGTATTCACGAACTGAGCCCCAGATCTAGGAGTGCAGTTCTCAGATCTGGGGCTCAGTTGGTGAATACCTACTTACCAATTCCCTTCGTCCTCGTGCTCCTACTAAATGGTCCTACTGGCAAGAGCACCGAGACACCCATGTCCTGATGCTCCTACTACAAAGGCAATCGTGATGTGACCAGTAGGACAATCAAGACATTACAAAAATAGACTATTTAGTAGGAGCACGGAGCGAACAAATTTATATAAGTAAGTTTAATCTTGACTTTTTGTTTTTCAAATAAATACACAACTTAACTTTTGAAATGTTTATATTTATTCCTTTTGATTTCACAAATCTACAACAAACATGTAGGTAAGGTGTAATGTAGCTAAATAAAACTAAAAGATGGTTTATCACTGAAAAATATTAACTAAGTAGTATGTGAACATAATACCTACTTATTCCTTTATTTATAATACCGGTAACATAACTTTACAAAGATATGACTTACACAGGTTTACATATTACCTACATTTATCAGTGTATGTATATGGCTAAAATAATGAACATTGCATGTTAATTTAAACTGGATTTCAGCGAAATCCATTCCAAGATACTAGATCTTAGTAGTAGAAAATTGTAGATATCTGAAGACGCATAATGAACTGGACACCCATTTGGTGCAACCGGTTGGCACACAATAATACATTTATAATTTTATACGTCTAATGATAGTATAATTTCAGTAGGTAATGTGACCTACTTGCACCAAATAAAAGTTCTTTCTTAGTAGGTGGTTTTTTTACGTTTTATTCAGTAAAATGATTAAACCGTCATCTCCACGTGAAATCCACTTTAATGCCTAAGAAGAGGCAAACGTCTTGAAAACGAACCTACTCTAGATGAGCTGGTTGATTAAGAAAACGCGTTACATCATCGAAACAAACTGATCATAGCTGGACTTTCACTTACACAGGTACTTGCCGATGACAAGTTAAATAAAAAAACCGGGTATAATCTACCTATCTATCTATTAGCCTATCGACGTCCACTGTTGGACATAGGCCTCTCCCAATGTCGCCATACCACCCGATTCTCCGCCTTCTGCATCCGGTCCATCCAGTAGGTATATACAGTACCTATATCAATTTTTTTCATTTTATTTAGTAGGTACATAAACAGTCAAATATATAGTTTTTAAATCTGGCAACAACTTAATACTTATTGACCTAGAGGTCCATAGACATTTAGTAGAATTCGTAATTATCTATAGGTAGGTACAGTCAGCTGTAAAAGTAGATGATGCCTGCTAAGGATTTCTAACTGCAATTTGGAGTATGTACAATTAAGAATTGATTAACCAGATAATTAGGTACATAATAAACACCACCTAGTAGGTACACTATTGTAAAGATCAGGGATATAGTAGGTATCTAAATATTGTTCTTAAATATATTTAGACACTCTCATCTGCGTCGGTTGTTTGATTGACTACTAATTTATTCGCCATAGCCGACAGTATATCTGTTAGTCGAGCAAATCTCTGTTGGGGAGGTGTGAGAGCTCCTCGTTCACCCCACAGAAAAGTTATATGAAACTCTGTTTTGAAGAGCTCCTGTAGTGTGTTATCTGAAACTGGTCTTGTTGTGGGCATTTCTTGTACCACCGTCCTCGCGTTTCGTTTAAACATTTCTATTTGGTTGGTAAAATGACGAGCAGCATCCAAGTGCGCTGCTGTCGCAGAGAAATCGAACTCTGGACTGTTCATCAAGCTGTTCTTGAACGCATCATCCGGTTGCATTAAGCCCCCACCTTCGCCGTCTACAAAGTTAAAACAATATTTACATACCTATTACAAATACCTAGATAGATAGTAGGTACCTACCTACATGTAAAATAAAGAAAAGATGTAGATAGGAAACAAATAAATTCAACTGGGGTGTTAACCTTACCAAATACGTGAAAGCATAGAACTGGTGGAAGTATGTACGGGGCTGTTGTATTGGGAGGTAAGGGATTAGTCCCTTCGTTCATGCTTTTGAAACAAGGTCTTAATTTTGCTTCGAACATGAAAGCGCTTTCAGTGTACACCCGTCTCAAAATATTCCATGCATTTGCCAAAGTCTCAACCTAAAAGAAAATTACAAAATTTTTATTATGAGTTGATGAGAAAAATTGATTCACAGTATCCTATTTTAAACTGTCAAAACCTTTTATAGTGATACCTGAGGCATGCATAATCCGAACATTATGGCAGAAAACCCGTACAGGTTCCCTAAAGCAGTTTTAGTCTCCACTGCTAAGAGTATCCAGTCATTAATAACATCCGCACGTTGTCTGTCCGTCTGACATGTTAAAATCGTAACTGCAATCAGGAGCCGGAACGTCTCGACCCTGGTAATTAAATCAACATCTGGATTAAAAGGCATTATTGTCTATACCTACTTACTACGAGTATTAAGTATTGTATAGAATATAGTTTTAGAATTATTGTAAAGTAAAATAATGGAAACGTAAAAAAATATTTCGGTGACCTATGTTATGAACGATTCATAACACAAAAATATTTTGAACGCGAAAACCGACGTACCTACACGCGGGCATAGACTTTTTTCTAAATACCTACCTATTTTTAACGTGTATTAAAGAAATTACCTTTCAATCACATCCAGACGTAGAGGTCGTCCTTGAGGTAGAAATAACAATTCCAGTCCTGATGCTGTTTTATCAAGTCCTTCAATTTGTAGAGCATCATCATACAAGAAATACAAGTCAACTTTTGTCAAATTATTTGCCAGAATCCTCGGACCCGATGTACGCAGTAATAGCTTAATTGCATGAAGAGTTTGCGATTCCAGCGGCTTTGTTAATCCTGGTAGTATAATGCGTGATTGGAAACTCTCTAGATGAATTCTAGATTCCACAACATAATCTAAATTTTCTGCCTGCAAGAGTTTGGCCTCAGTAAGTTCGTAATCAAACTGTTGCTTTATCGTAGATGTCACCAGCTGGTAGTCTGAATCCATTCTTGATTTATTGGGATCACTAGGCGCAGAGCTTTGAGTAGAATCCCCAGATCCGTTACCCGAATCAGATCCCGAGACCTGGTACACTCGTTGCAGTTCTAATCGCCTTTCTTCAGCTTTTGGTCCGTCGTATCTTGCCGGCTTGGCTGGAGGACTGGTTGGAAGATTAGTATCCCATGTGCTAGAGTTAGAATCGCTACAGAAAACTTTCGCGTGCTTGTTGGTTTGACTTTGGATTACTCCATCTGCACTAGCGCTTTTTCCATGCGTCATATGCTGGCCCATATCAATTGGTGTAAGTGAATGAGATCGTTGTTTTTTGAAAGGTACTCGCAGTTGCAAGCCTGGTTTGGCTGCAAAATGGCTGTATAGACTGTAGGGATTACAGTAGGATCCGTCACCGACTGGCGAAACAGCTGAACTAGGGTCTTCGTTCTGGATATAGTTTGTTAAAGGTGTTACTCGATTAGCTGGATATTGTATCCTTGCTCCAGATGCGGCTGATATAGGTTTCCCTGAGCCCACGTACGAAGTTATTAAGTCGGCAACGGTATCATACGCCTCATCTTCAAATTGGTATTGGTGTCTTTCGTATACAGTATCAGGATGCACAACAATCTAAAGAAGGATTTTTATGATATAATTATATTAAATAGTTCTACAACCCACAGCACATTCTATACAGTGCAATCTAGACCCAAAATAAGCATCTATAATCTACTATTATAAAAATGTAAAGTAGCTGTGTCATTGGAAACATGTTATAAATCAATGATTCTGAAATCATTTTTTTTTTGGAATTCTTGTCTGTTTGTGCGCGATGGATGCAAAAAAACTACTGAACTGATTTTGATGTGGTTTTTTTGTTTGAAAGGTCTTGGTCAGGCTTAAATCTTACGCATGTTGTGTGATCACAATCAGTTAAGGAGAACAGGAGACATAGTCAAAAACGTGAAAACCGACCTCCACGCGGGTGGAGCTGCATACATAACTAGCATATGCATGCAGCTTCACCTGCGTATAAAAAATAAATAAATATACGTAGATACCTACTATTTTTGTATTTACATATCTGGAATCGAACCCGTGACCTCTGCCTTAGCAGTCGAACGCTCTACCACTACGAGGAGGAGGATTGCTTTGTTAATAAAATTAATTAAGTATTTTATTCATTAGATAATTATTGGTTGTTTCTACTAGGCACTACTTACCCTTTGAATAACGAAGTGTAAATGTTGTCCATTGGACCGACAACTTAGCACAAAGTTATCTGGTTGTGATGAAGAATCCCGCACTAAGAATTCTTTGTCCTGTTGAAGAAAATTTTCGGCTGACGTCCTACTGAGTGCGCCGTGATACCATCCATGAGATATAATTTGGTCTGATGGGAGTGAAAATTCCCATTCTAATAGACCTGAGGTTGTCATAACACTCGTATCCTAAAAGCAAAAGAAAAGATATAGCTACTTATTATTATGTTGCCACTATAGAAACTAGGTATATCTATCATTATATCGTAACGAGGTACCTACGTTGGTACCTACCTAATAGGTAGGTATATTTGCAAGTTATTATTTCATTAACTCCGCAGTCTCAGACAGCAAATGTAGTAAATATGTAACTGTAGACGTACTATGTGTACATAAGATACCTAGCTACGTATGTACAAGTTTATAGAGCACACCCTACCAAAAATAGATAATGTAGGTTACTGTTACTACGCACAGACATTAGCTACCTAGGTTCCTACAAAAGTCTATAATTCACAACAAAACAAATCAAACCAAAATTAAATACCCATACATATATATATACAGGTATGACATAATATTATGAACTTACCATTGCTGCACATAAAATCACTTTCACTTCACATAAATTGTACCAAATTCACACAATAAAAATATACATTCGTAGCGCAACCGACGTGGCACAGGGGTGCGAAGTTAAGGGTATGTTGGGATCAATATTAACTAATATTGCTAACTTCACATGCCTAAATGTCGCGCATGCGCGACCCCTTGTTTATTAATACCTATTGTTTATTTTTTGTGTAGGTATGAAATCAAATATTTTTACAAGTTTTCATATACAATCTCACTTGTAGGACATAGGTAGGTACCTATATGTATTTTGAAGCAAGTATAAAAATAACGAAATCTTATTTTTTATGGCCTTTCATTATGGGTGCTATGCTAGTGATAGGTAGGTACTAAAATGGTGCATGGTCTCCTATTTGGTACCTAACTTATCCTTTTAAAGAATTCGAGATTGTAAGTAGGTATGTAGGAGTAGGAAAATAATTCCAAGTCCTTGGGTGTTATAGTTTTCTCAAACAAAATTTCCCATAGGTATCTACTTACTAATGCTACCTCGTCATTCTTAAGTATAAACAGTATCTATCGTGAGTGTTCAATGTGTAGGTATCTGATTTGATGGCACTTTTAGTACTTATTTACTAAATAGGTCTAAATTAGCGAGCAGGCTTATGAGTGAAGGCATATGGATTTTGTCACCTACCAGGATCTTAGGGGCTCAATCTAATCTCAGCCGGTACTCTGCTGATTGACGAACGACTAACGAGGCTCTGGCGTAGGCTTTCCTTTCGGAGTTGGTAGGTCCAACAGCAGTCGCTCCAGTTTTTGATGCCTACCTATTGACTGATAAAATAAAATAGGTAACTGGGCTATTATTTGCAGTGATGAATAATATATGATGAAATTCAGGTGAAGTAAGATATTGCTAGTTTTTACAGAGTTAATCCATACTAATATTATAAATGCGAAAGTAACTCTGTCTGTCTGTCTGTCTCGCTTTCACGCCTGAAGCGCTTGAACCGATTTTAATTAAATTTGGTATAAGTAGGTAGATTAGACCTCGAGAATGAACATAGGCTATGTTTGGTCGCGATAACCGACATCCACGCGGGCGGAGCCGCGGGCAACAGCTAGTTTACTTATATAATTCCTTATCTCAAAAAGGGGAAAAGGCTTGAGATCGATAACCACCCCAAGAGGCAACAACCAACCCATCTATACCTACATATTGTATTTCCGATCACTAATGTTTGCAAACAAGTATAATACGTACTGAAAGTATGCGTCGCCGAGTGAATAAACAATGTGCTGTTGAAAGAATACTTTTCACACAACACTTTCGTTATGAATACCTACAGTAAATTAGTTTGCTTGCGGCGATGGCCAGTGTCTTCCGTGTGTGGTGCTCATTTCTTCTTCTTTTCATATTGTCTACAAAGGTTATGAGCTATGAAAAAAGTAAGAATATTTTAAGCATTAAGCAGTTATTTTTCTTTTCTTTATTTTTAATTGAACGAAGGACGATTGGATTTCCCTGCTTCTGCAATTGTACGACTGTGGATTAAGATTATGCCCGTAGCCCATTGTTCCCCAGTGTTTACCTGTACCTGTAGCACTGCACTGCACTGTAGACTCTAGTCTTTTAGGCCAATAAAATGAGATTTTTCTACAATTTATTTAGTGGAACAGTTTTCCCAACTTCACTAACCTATATGAACTACGAATGTGACCATGTGTGACACTACTAATGATCACTTTGAAAGGTATGTGGTTAAGGGTTGTGGGTAAGGGCTATGTTAAGAATGAACTAGAACATTACTAACTAACTGCCTACTAACTAACAAATATGCTAAAATTGTATTTTTAGCACTACGCAAGATCGTTCGGAACCAATCAAAAATGATACAAAGGCCTTTTAGTGAAAATTATACACCATCGACATGGAGAAATGCCTCAGGATATGCCATCAACTATAACAATGACTTCGCTTTTACTGGTGTCTCGCAAGTTAAAACATTATATAACAACCAGCAGAGACCAAAGATATCGTCGTTAAAAACTGGAAAAAGCACATCCACGTTTTCAAAAGTCAAAGTGTTGAAAAGTGACTCCACAAATGAAAGGTTAACTAGAAATTCTATACCGAATCTAAATATGACGACAGCAACATCACCTACAAAGAGCGAAGCAGTGGATTACAACCAACGAGACTCACACAACACGGGCTCGAATAACATGACTATCAAAAATTTTTACCAAATTCCAACACAATCAAAATTTTTTCCTCCCATAGAAGAACGTCAAAGTAGTTTTGAACAAGGAAATAGTAAAGAGAATTCTGTTGATATACTTCACACTCGTGAAGCTTTTAATAAAAACAATGATACGTTAGAAGTTAAAGGACTCGAAACAAAACATTTAAGGGAACCTAAGAATTTTAACATAACACATAGTATTATAGATATAGACTCTTCTAATGAGAAGCTCGATTTTTTCATCGATGGGTATTCAATGGATAGTCAAAAATACAGTTATAATCTTACGGTAGATCCATTAACTTGCGCAGTAATTAAAGAAACGAAAACTGATATTGACGCACAAGCACAGTTCGCTAATTTTAACATAGAGGTAAGGTTTTTGTATAAGGTATTAGGTTACTTATTAGGTACCTACCTAATTATAATAGTCTGCTAACCTCTATATCTACTAAATCAATATAATGTGTGTTTCAGCCGTGGTGGATGCAGAAAAAACATTTCTGGAATAATATTTTCGACAGCCGATATGAGTCACTTATGAGAAATCCTAAATGGCCGCCTTTGAAGGTAAATTCATTTTTCAAAGTTCCTGGTACGTAAGAATAGGAAATTAATGATTCTAGGAACTTCAATAACTTCATATTCTTTGCAGGTAATTTTAATACCCCGTGTTCATGTCGATACAATATGGAAAAAAACGTTTGAACAATATCACAAAGGATCCGTTGGTAAAATCTTGTCGCATATGGTTAAAAAGCTTCAGTTTTATGATAGACTTACATTTAATTGGAATGAAGTATCTCATCTGAGTCACTGGTGGAAAACGACTACGCATAGAACACGTTCAGTAAGTCAACATTTTTTTATAACAGTGAGAGTTGTTTATTTAAAGTTGTAGAATAATTGTTTTAAGCGGAACCCCAATTTTATTGTTTTTCTAAATGATTTCGCCCGTGTGGATGTTGTCGATTTTCATGTTTTTTGATTATATCTCTAGTTCTACTCAATCGATTGTGATCAAACATATCTAAGATTTTAAGGCTAACCAAGACCTATTAAACAAAAAAACCGCATCAAAATCCGATCAATAGTTTTTGCGTCCATCGCGCACAAACAGCCAAACCGACCATTTTCAGAATCGTTCATTACACGTATAACATAAGACAAGTATTTTTTTAAATGTCTGAAATATCTCCAATGTATAGACACAGCCACTTTACAATTTATAATAGTACTAGCTGTTGCCCGCGGCTCCGCCCGCGTGGATGTCGAAATCCGTTTCAAAAACTATCCTATCTCTCAAGTTGGATCGAACTGCACATGGTGTGCGAATTTTATTATAATCGGTTAAGTGGTTTAGGAGTCCATTGAGGACAAACATTGTGACACGAGATTTATATATATTAAGATAGATAGATGTAAACAACTGGGAGTATGACAGTACAAGGAGCGATAGGCTTATATGCAAAGATGGTAGCAAGTGGGAGGTTGTTGTCTGTTGTCTCTACCTACCCCAATGGGAAAGAGGCATGACTTTATGACCAAACAATGTAAGGCAGAGATATTACATCTACTCTAAAATAGACTCTTATATAGTATCATAATTAACATTATCATATCTTGCCGAAATATTATGCTCACAAACCTTAATGTAGGCAATTAATTAAGTAAGAGTTGCTCATACCTACGTTAAAATAAAATTCAAAATCCCAAATCAAAATTAAAATACCTAAACGTTAGTAGGTAGGTACAACGATACACGTCGTGTGTTGGTGGCCGGGGAATTGGGATCCATTAAAGTTATAAATGATCTATTATTTTTGATATATATATATATATATTCAGGTTTGTACAGATTTGACAGAATCACATCATAATCGCATTAATAACTTTAATTTCTACCATCTAGATATTCCGAAAACTGGTCAAGGGAGGTCGTCTTGAAATCACTACTGGAGGATGGGTCGAATGTGACGAGGCTACAACAGATTTGTTTGGACTCTCTCATCAATTGATAGAAGGTAATGAATTGTTTTATTAGTTAAAGTACCTAATTGTAGTTGAAATATTCGGTGAATAAAATAAGTCATTATTATTTCAGGACATCAATGGCTAAAGCTACATTTAAACTATACTCCAAAAGTGGCATGGTTGACAAATAGTGTTACTCACAGCCCAACAATGACCTACCTTCTGTCAACAGCAAATATAAACCTTTTGGTGTTAACAAATCTTCACTACTCGTGGCAGCAATATCTAGCGGAATATCAATATAGCGATTTCATATGGGTACAAAACTGGGATCATGATAAATCATCTTTATCTGAACTGAATATAGATTTCCTAAAAATGGGTAACGAGCGATATCCAAAACACGCAGTTCTCAGTCATTACCTCCAGTACAATTCAGATGGATTTGAAGCGTGTGGTCCTGACAGTGTCCTGTGTTCTACGTACAATTTCGCAAATTCTCACAAGAATTTCGACATTAGTACGTACAACATTAAAGAAAAGGCTGAACGGCTTCTCGAACAATATTCTAAAACAGGAACCATAACTCCGCATAATACAATAATAGCTCCTATAGGTGGTGCGCATCTTTATGAACTACAGCCTGAATTTGATTTCCAGTTTAACAACTATTTGAAAATTGCCGATTTTATAAACTTTAACAAAGACCTATATAAAGCTACGGTTGATTTTGGTACAGTTCGGGATTATTTTAACAGTATAACGGGTAAAAATAAACAATATCCCACATTAAAAGGTGATTTCCTTAATTACGCCGACATTAAAACAGGATACCCTGCATATTGGGCTGGTTTTTATACATCGAGACCGTTCACTAAAATATTACTGAGACGTCTTCAGGCTACGCTTCGTACTACAGAGATTTTGTTTTCCTTTGCATCCAATTTCAATAAATTTCGGGGTTTTAATCTTTCGGTGATTTTAGAAATGTTAATAAAAGCCAGAGAAAATGTTGCTCGACTACTTGACCGTAATGTTGTAAGCGGCACAGTCACCTTGAATGCTTTAAAGTATGTTCATAATTTGATTCTAGCTACAGTTAAAGACTGTTGGTATATACAGGAACTATCAGTAAGTTTTCTGACATTAAAATCAGAAACAAATACTCCATATCTCCAGAAATATGTTTATAGAGACGGCGAATTCATCTCTGTGTTCAGATCAATCTCCCCAGGAGATTATATTTATATTTTTAATTCTTTGAATCATCAAAGAACAGAAATTGTCGATATTACTACTAGATATTCAAATATAAGAATTGTTGACCATAATAGAAACGATGTAACGATTCAGATTAACCCTATCTGGAAATATACTTCAGATAACTTCATCAAATTATCTCGAAAATTCTTCAAAATTAGTTTTGCTGTGATGGTGCCGCCAATGACATTAGTACTTTATAAGATAAAAGAGACTTATGATGCATCGCATAATGCAGCTACGATTTATTGTGCAGCATGCATAATTGAAGGAACCGGAAATGATAAAACAACATTTCCTTTCAATATTTATCCAATACAATCGGGCGATGTACAGCTTGAAAGTTATAAACATCGACTCATATTCGACGAATTAACTGGTTTTCTGAAGATGGTTACTGAAAAAGAAACAAGCCACGAAAAATCTGTTATTATTGATTACGGAGCGTTTAGGGGTTCCAATTTGAACTCGGGAATGTTTCTATTTAATACAAATACTACAAAGCCTTTATATGATATGTTATTGAAATATAAGACTGGCAATAAATCCAAAGTCATAATCATTGTTTCGGGGCAAGTGACAACAGAATTAACTACAATTTATGGTCGTTTATTACAACACACAACAAAGATATTTAATTTATTGAATAGTCCATTATCAAATGCAATTTACATTGAAAGTAAAGTCGACTATGATGTTGCACCCAACAATCGAGAACTAGAAATGTTTCTTTCTATACAGACAGATATAACAAATGGCAACCCACCACAGCTATTTACAGATAACAATAGCTTTCAATATACCTCTCGTGTTTTGAACATTAGTAGACGTATTGAATCTAACTTGTATCCTATTACAAGTATGGCCTACATACAAGACAAACGAAGTCGTCTAACAATAATAACAGACCATGCTCAAGGTGCGACTGCCTTGCAAGAAGGACAGCTAGTTGTTATGTTGGACAGGCGCATCCTATACGACGATGGTAGAGGGACACAAGAAGGTTTAGCAGACAACACGGTAACTTGCCATCGTCATTACTTGTTACTAGAAAACTTCATCCAATCTACTGGTACTGGTTATAATCAAATATCTTCGAAAGATGAATTACAATTACCAAGTTTGAATGCATTATATTTAGCGAACTCCATAAATTACGTACTGGATATATTTATAGTAGAAAAAAATCACACGGAATTCTGCTATTTCATGTTCTTACCTTTAATCAAAACTACATTTCCTTGTGATGTATTCATTTTGAATTATAGAATAGTTTTCACTAAAGTTAATTTGCATTATTATACACCGTCTGCAGCGCTTATGATTTTACATAGGCAAAGTTTTTCATGCCAAATAGTTAACTCCTTAAGTTTTAATTGTCAAGGAGATAGTTCGTTTTCATTAGACCAGATGTTCAGTAATATAAAAGCAGTTTACAAAACAAATTTAGCGGGCACTAATGAAGGTGAGCCTTTGTCTCATTTTAATCTCATTAATTTTCCGCCTATGGAATTGGTGACATTGCGGGTAACTTTTTGAAGTAATGTTTTAGAGGTTTCAAAAGGTACATAGGTGAAGTTAAGCTTAGTGAAGCAGTTGAACTAGTTACTTGCTTTGCTAGAAAAATAAATTATGAAAAAGTCTTTTTTAAGTTAAACAGTTTTAAAGTATTATTGTATTGTCATCAGATTTAAAGACTTCTGCCAAATATCAGACAAATCAGACAACTGAAAGGGGTTCAAATTTCAATTACTAGATTTGACCCAAACAAACGGGTCGTGTTAAATAAAACTGTTTAAAAATTAGGGCATCGATTTAATTTGCCCAGCAATCAATCATTCGCACATGAACCTAAAGGTGGGTCTACGCTAGGCGAGCCGAGCACGAGCCGAACACAAATTCGTCTAGTGTGGACTGACTTACACAAGCCTCGAACGCTAAGTGCTTCGCTCGTGCTCGGCTCGCCTAGCGTAGACCCACCTTAAGAAACCTATGGACGGAAAGCGTTGAAAACAAGGCTGTGTCACAAAAATGGCGGTTAACCATGTGTGAGTAAATTTTGAGTTGCAATATCTTGAATTTAAATGTGATTCCTGGATATCCATATGTTTTCAAGTTCCATGCATTCGCGTGGTTTTTCCGCATCTTCTCGCCGCTTCACATTATTTTCAATATGTTGTATGAACCGTTATTACTTAGGTACATTTAAAAGCAACGAAATTTTTTCAGTCATATTTTATAATACCTATTAATAAAATTAAGTTATGTTGTTAAGAAGATGTACTGCATGTCATTGTACATAATTTTATTACGGTATACAAGTACCTACCTACAGATTTATTAAAAGTTTTTAAAATGTTAAATAAATAAATGTATTTTTATTCGTAATTGTATTGTATCATTTAATTCATTTATCCTTGAATCATTTCACATAGGTAATCATTTCACATTTTATTAATCGACAAAATTACGTTTTTATTAAAAGTAGGTAGGTATGTAGGTACGAATTATTTCCAGTAGTCCCCTCTCTTCACACTAATTAAATTACGTTAATCAAAAATTTATTTAAGGTAGGTAGGTATATTTAATTCATGTATTTCTATTTCACATTTATTACAAATGTAAATTGCGAAAGTAATTTTATTCTGTTTGCCTGTCTGGGTTGTTGCTTTCACTCTTAAATGAATCACTGAAAAGATTTTGTATAAAGGTACAGAGATGATGGTGGTGAACTAAAGCTAGGGGGAGCACTAAATACCTACCCTTTAGTCCATATTCTTAACTATCTATGAAACAAGAATTTTTATTCGCTTTTTCTTAACTTGTTAAGAAATAAGAATATTTTATCCATTTTCATAACCCGTTAACCAGTTATTGCATTGCAATAAATTAATCGCATAGTCCCACAAAACGTCATGGACTAAGAGCCCGTGAACCCCAGACTTTCGTTATTTTATAAAAGCTGAAAGTTTGTCAGCGCATGCTCCGAATACAGGTAAGAACGATGGCCCATTATGAAGTACGGGTCATGGTGGCTTTGGCAGATAAACAGTACTAAAGTGTAGCAAGCGCAAGGCAGTGGGTGCGAGTGAGACGGCAAGTCAGGTCTATTGCGACCCCTCACTGCGCATATTATGGAATTATAAAATTGGAATTCTAATTCCAATTTTAGGTTTATTGCGATCCCTCACTGCGCATGTATTGGCATTATATAAATGGAATTATAATTCCAATTGTGTAATTCCAATACATGGGCTGTGAAGGATCGCAATAGACCTGACTCGCCATGTCACTCACACCCACGGAATAAAGAATACCTACTATTTTCTGTGCTCACACCTACTGGAGGGATTTTTATCAAACTTGATACGATTATAGTTCATACTTCTGGGCAACATAGGCTACATTTTATACAAGGTGATACCCACATGGCTCATCACCCGCACTTAACCAATTTGCAACCAAACATACGGTAAATTTTGAGTCTAAGTTAGACCTTTCTAATAAAAAAAACCGCATCAAAATTCGTTCAGTACTTTTTACGTCCATCGCTAAAAAGGTTATGGTTAGACGAGTGGAGACCAGTAAGTAGTGTGAAGAGTTTTAAGTCAAGAGTGGATTGGTGAGTCGTTTTTTATAATAAACTTGGCGATACCGACCTACGCGCGGGCGAAACCGTGGTTGGAACTAGTCATAAAAGGTATATAATTTCAACTTTGACGCTTATTATTTATTGCTTTCTAGACATAACTTATATCTACTCAAGTAGGTATTAAGGCTGGTTTTATCGTTACGCGTTTCGGCAGCGCCGTTGGAGCGCGCGCGTTCAGAGATATATATGGGAGTAGAAGTTGCGTTTTTGTGTCGCGCGCTTGGGCAGCGCCGTTTAATAAACGCGCGATGTTCGACAGCGCTGTCCAAACGCGCGCTGCTCATTCGCTTCTACGGCCAGTGTGCGTTTTAGTGTGACGCTGTTGAGACGCGCCATATGTATAGTTGAGAAATGAATTACATCGATACGGGACGAGTAATCGAGGAAGTTCGATCCAGAAGGTGTTTATGGGACCCGGCCGATGAATTATACAAAAATAAGGATGCAAAAAATAAAGCCTGGGAAGGAATTGTGTGGCGAACTGCTTGTTGATAGGCGAAAAAATTTATAAAATTTATTATTATTTTCTCGTAAATCGGAGAAAGACGTTGTGTGTTCGCCTTTCAGTAACCTTGTAGCGTTATAAGGATCAACTACCCTTTTTTGCCGTTAGGTACCTTCTTTTCCATAATAAGTAAATAGCCAGTAGGTACTCGACTCGCATTAACCCTCATAATATTGTACACGACTGTATCACAGCAGCGGAACGCGTGCTACTAATCTCGTTTTATAGTGCACCGCTGTTCAAACGCGCGCTGTTAACAGCGCGCTGCTCAACAGCGCGTCTAGCGGCGTGACGATAAAACCACCCTAAGTTATCGTTTCTAAAAAGCTACTACACTTTTTTATTTATAATCATTCCTCGTGGCCACTGATCTAAAAAGCTACTACACTTTTTTATTTATAATCATTCCTCGTGGCCACTGATCTGTAATACAGATCAGTGCTCGTGGCCAAATCAGTTTGGCAATGTAGTTTGGCCACTTAGGAAACACCATTTTGTTGCTACTCTGTCGCATTGGATTTGCCTGTAATGACGGTATACACCGTATGTATGAAATAAATAAATGATATATAATCCTTCATTTAATGTCAATAATTTATTTTGTCATTACATGCTTACAGAGGTACAGTTTGTCTATAAAGTCGTGAAATTAAATGAGCCGCGCTGCTGAATTCATGTAGCAACCCGATATAGTGCGACTAAAATGATCTTGATACTAGAAGTTCGTTCCGAGTAAAATGAGTTAATAAAATAAAACACATTATGCAGTCATAATTTTGTTTATGTTTTAATTATTGAACCAGGTGCAGTTTAAAGGTTTGAACCAGATCTATTCTATACATATATAATAAATCTGTAACTGATCGGTGTCTGTACATGGAAGATATATGAGAAAAAAATTATCAGGGGACTTTATGAATGTAATAGATAAAACTATGATTTTTAGAATTTTTGTCTGTTTGTCTGTGCCTCTGTTTGTCCACACTAAATTTTTGTTCACGCTAAAATAAGAAACTACTCGAGGGATTTTGATCAAACTTGGTACGATTATAGTTCATAATTCTGGGTAACATATATAGGCTACTTTTTATACAAGCTGATACCCGTGGCTTCGCCCGCGCTTCGTTTTTAGGTCGTTTTTGGCCATATCTCCGGTTCTACTTAACCAATTACAACCAAACATACGATAAATTTTTAGTCTAACCAAGACCTTTCTAATAAAAAAAACCGCATCAAAATCCGTTTGGTATTCATTTTTTTAGACGTCAAAAGTACTGAACGGGTTTTGATGCGGCTTTTTTATTAGAAAGGTCTTGGTTAGACTCAAAATCTTATGCATGTTTGATCGCAAGCGGCTATTAGAACCGGCAATATAGTAAAAAAAGGCGAAAATCGACGTTCACGCGGGCAGAGCCGCGGGCAACAACTAGTCTAGAATAAAGTTGTTGAACCAGATCCAGAATGAAGTTAGTTTAAACTCAAACTTAATCATTTATTAAATTCAATCAGTTACAAAGATTAATCACTCCGGATTCCAAATATTACTTAAATATTGAAATGCGTTTCGTCACCACTTTCAGCTGTACAGTCACCACTGTCACCACAAATATTGAAGTTATTCTTTTCTTTCTTCAGCCGACCTTTCATGTGTTTCCCAGGAGTTTCAAACTTTCCATCATTCTTAAAACCTTCGTTAACTATCCGCCAACTGTGCTCTCTGATTTTCCTGTAAAGAGTAAAAATAATAATTTAATAATTAATTACTGAATGGCAACAAGTTATTGACTTGAAGCAATTAATTCAAATAAAAAAATTGGTACAATAACAGATTAAACGACTTATACAATCATTTATCAAAAATTTTGATCGTACTATATAAATGACCTACTAACAATGTTAATCTAACCTAAATATTATACTAAAAATATGCAATGTGTAATATGCAAACAATGCCTTTTTACCCGACTGCGCAACGCAAAGGAGTGGTAATGTGTTTAACAGCCTATGTATGTATGTATGTATGTATGTATGTTTGTATGTTCCTTTGAAGCACTATACAGACCAAACGCCTGGGCCGATTTTCATGATTCACATGTCAATCGATTCCTCTTAGTCCGGCGAGTGTCATTAAAGACATGACGTCAGTGAAAATTCAATATGGCGACTACTGGCCGCCATATTGTGAAAATTAAAAAAAATAAAGTCAGCAAACTATGTCAAGTGGGGTATCGTTGAATAGGTATTTAAAAATCATTTTTAGTTTTCTTTCAACATTTTTCGATTCCATTGACCATTTAGGATCTATAGCGATTTAAAGTTGCGGAACAACAATTCATAGGTTTTTATTAGACAGTAGAAAGTCCAATCGGGTTAATAGCTGGCTAGGTCACTTATAAGTAAAAAGTATAAAATAAAAAAATATAATTTAGAAATTAAAAAACCCGACTGCTAAAAAAACTAAAAAGAAAAAAAACAAGCACTCAGATGTTCGGTGGTCTAGAAACATAACAACTTAACAGTCGGGATCCATTGAAAATAATATTGGCTGTTGAATAGTGGATCCCGACTGTCCAGTTGTTATGTTTCTAGACCACCGAAGGAGTGCTTGTTTTTTTTCTTTTTAGTTTTTTATTTGCCTTCAAATCGTAAATTCAGCAGATTTGTAAGTTCAGACAGATTCAAAACAAATAATAAAATATAATAATAATAATTTAATGTTTATTTTTCGAAAAAATACAATACAATAATCAGATTGGGCTACATTTTTCACTTGATTCCCATTTTATAATGCGACTGATGGTTAAAAAGTAAAACCTGTGTTATAAGCATCAGCTTCCTACAACTTACACAATACCTGATACATTTGAGTACTATGCGATTCACGTAAGTTGATAACTGTCACAATGACATTTTGATTCCCGTTGCTTACTTCATTGCATAAAGTAAGGTCAGCAAATACATTTTTTTACATCTCGATTCCATCTGAGGTAAGTACATACAATGATAATTACGAAATAAACTATCGGTTCTTTTTTATATTTATTTATTTTTAATCGGGCGGTAACACTTCTATGCTGCTTATTTTATCGTTTGCACTGTTATTGGAGCCGCACGAACAATTTCACGTGCTCGTGAATGTACCACTGTGCCTTCCCTACTCATTTTAAGCAAATTTAACTGTACCTAACAAAATAAACTTATCAAAACAATAACAAAAGTCTATAACAAACATAATGTAACAACAAAAGTCAACAAGGACGCAACAAAATGGAGAAAAATCGGAAATATATATCAATGGCTTTGGAAGCGTAGCTAGCGGCACACTATGACACCAATCAATTATGAACTATTATTATAAACTATTACTAAGAAAATATGTTATGTATTTACAGTGGCGGATTTACCAGTAGGCTGAGTAGGCTGGAGCCTAGGGCGGCAGATTTTAGGGGGCGGCAATTTTGAGCCAATTTTTTTTTTCTTTCATAAATAAAAAAAAATAACTTTATTATATACACAAACGAGTTTTGGGGAGCGTTTTCTTGGAGAGGCATATCTTAATCCACCTTCTAATTAGTACTCGCCGCTGTTTTTAGCTCTTCAATAGCAGGTATACTCTTCACTAGGGCACGTCACAATTACGCGTGGTCAGTCGCCGTCTCCTACTGCGACGTGTGGTCGGCCGCCGCCTCATTCTGCGAGCAAGTGATGCTCGAGAAGGAGGCGGCGGAATGGTTTCGGGAGAGGCTGCACAGAGCTCACCCGGACGGTGACGTGCGCAGACGCCGCAGGCGTCGGAGGTCTGACGACTTTCGTCCTCTATGAGCGCAGGCCTGGGGGTGACGGGTGGAGCCGTCTGTCACCCTAGCAGAAGCAGACCAAGGCGGCAGCGTGCACAAGCACGCCCCCCCCCCCCCCCCCGAATGCGAATACCGTGGTTCCCAAACCCGAGGGGGCCATCTCGAATCCGGAAATGGCCCGGGTCAAGCTGGGGTGCGAGGGAAATGCCCTATGCGCCACCTCACACCTTGGTGTCAGAAGACTCTAGACGGCGTGCGGTTTTAGTCGGTAAAAGTCCAACATAACCTGCCCCGTTAGCCGCGGGTTGGGTATCCATAAGGATTTCTGCACGGAAAAAAGAGCACGTTACAATTATATTATACCTACGGCACGATATAATGGCCGGTTTGACGTTTGTCCGCTCATGAAGTTTCGTAGTAATTATTGTGACATTTTTAAAGAGCAAATTGCTGTTCTTTATTGTCAATAGTGACGTACAGTAAGTCATAAAATTTTATCGAATGTAGGTATAATTTTAGGACACAATATTTATTTATTACATTGATTTCTGAATTATATAATGTATATTACTGTCCCACGATCATTTATTTTTTATTTTTATAAGATTATAATTACCTATTGGTGTACTTATTTCACACAACTCGGTATTTGTTTTTCGAAATTCAATTTTTTTTTAATAAAATCTATATAATCGACACTAGGACCACTGGCAAACACAATTAATACCTCCGGCAAACTTGCGTCAAAACAAAGCAGTTTCGACTTGACGTTGCTTCGAAAAGTACAAACTAGGAGTGCACTGCGATTGCGATATAGTTTAGACCTCCTCGCCTGATGGTAAGCTAAATGGTAAATCTCGCCTGATGGTAAAGTCTCAGGAAGGGTGGTGGCTAATGGTGATGGTGGCCCTCAACTTACTCTTTTTACGCTTTTTGTTGTGGAATTCGTCGATATGGCCGAACGTACGCAGAGCTGTTCTAAACAGTCAGGCATGTGTGTTCGTTATAGGTACGCCTTCGTAACATTTCGATCGTGAATCTCAAAATGGAAGGTCAATTTTACCTATAACTGTTAGACGAATAGATAACTAAAGAAAAATTTGGCGAGACTGGCACAGAAGAAAATAAACTTCACACATTAAAACAGAAAAAAACGAGCAAAACCAGTCGAAGACCATGTGTGTAACAACTATTTACGGAAGGAGTATCCAACGAGAAAAAAGTTAGTGCAATTACTGAAGGAAGCTGGATTAATATATAGTACTCATTTTCATTCCTAAATCCAATATTCAGTTCGTTCAAATGTATTTAGTAGGTAAAAATTTATATTTTTTACTAAAGTTTTTGAATCAGGTATTGTACTGCTTGCAATAAGAACTTATAGATTTGATTATATTTTTATCGAGAGTAAATTGACATTTCACATCACTATTGTAATGTGTCAAACCGGCCATTATATCGTGCCGCTACTGTAAAACTAAGCAAGACCCGTCATGGAAGAATCATGGAGTTGTCACAAGAATACCGCGCTCCACACTCATATGGAGTCACAAGAGTGTGGAGAGCGGTGTCCTTGTGATAGTGATATATCCACCCCCGATGGCTGACGGGGGGGGGGGGGGGGGTAGTCATGGGGAAAATTGTATAGCCTACTGGCGGCAAATTTGTAAATCCGCCACTGTGTATTTAAGAAAAGAAAATAAAAATTAAGTCGTTGTTACCATTACAGGTATGAACCTATCCGACGCGCCGTGAAAATTTTGTTGCTAGCTGTACAATTTTGATGAGTACGGAATGAAGTTGCCGCGAACGCGATTATCTTCTTACTTGAATCGCATAGTACGTATAGTTGCAAAAATAATAACATGATTACACACCCATCAAAGATACTGTCCGCCCATAAACGTCCTCCTAATCCCATAATATTGTCCAGCTTAGTACTCCGTGATTCATCGATGGAAAACTTTAAAAATCACTTCTCACGTACCACTCTGATTTCCTTTGCTCATTTCTCAACCTTTTATGCGTAGTTTAGTCTCAATGTATTGCAGTTTAATGAAAACAATTAAAAATAAGAGAAGAAAACTATAATTCGACGATAGCATTGACAACTGACGTACTTATGTTTGGTGTTGCCACTCACATGTTAGTTCCTCAAACATTCTTTTCACGACTTTATAGACAAGCTATACCTCTGTCTACGACTTGTTTGTAGTCTCCGTCTATCACTGATCTGCCGTCTACGTTTGTACTTTGTAGTGCTTCGGCTTGCTATAATAGTGACTGACACCGACTGTGTGTCTTGCTTGTGTCGTCATAAAATAACTTGCTTCTTGGGTTTCTGTGTCGACGACCGTCGTTCACTCGAGGAGAAAAGTGGAAGATGCGTATAATATAACGCACTTTTCTGGATTTAGTAATAAAAATGTTGTTATGTGTAAAACTAGAACGTGAACGGTGTATACTAGAAACTGTGTAGTGAATTTTTAAATCATATCACTCCAAAATCGGTCAAACTATCTTCGACCATGAGAATATTTAAGTAGTTAATCTTAAATTCTTTGTCTCCTTGATCTTAGTAATTGTAAAGTTTGACAATAATGGGTCTTCTGATATCAAAAATTTGGAGTTTGTTTGGGAACGAAGGTGAGTGCAGTAAACTCTAAAAGTAACATTGCGATAAGATAATGTTAGATTATTGTGAAACCTAAATTTATGTCCAAATAGATACATAGAGGTACTGATAAAGTTAACCAAGTTTAAAGTCTCCTATTGTCACGCTATTTAATAAAATTGCAAGAATGTTATATTGTTGTTAATGAAAAAACCCTGTCGCAAAGTTTAAAATCGCTTTTAAACTTTGTAGGTAGGTTTTTTATGTGGCAGAAATATATTATTGTGGGTCTCGTGAAGTCTCGTCTAATAGGTGGTTAACTTTTGTTGTCTCCTGTTTAGATTATTAGCCCATACCAACAAAGCAGCCTTAATTTTGTGAAAGTATATTAAATTCATGATCACAAATCAACAACTTGCCCCTAACCATCATTGTCTACACTTCCTAAAATTATTCTGTTAATGTCAAACAGTCACTTTTGCATACTATTTTTAGTATTCAATAATACACAGAGGTTGTACTATCCTAATGCCAGTACGACACTGAATTCAGGCAAATCAATCAACATTATCATAGCAATGATCACTACAGAAAGGCTCGAACATTGAGGAGGTTATAGTCGTATAACCTCCTCAATGTTTTGTTTAGGTCAGTTCTATCTTACTTCTACCAACCAAATGTATTGCTTCGAAACTTGTTCAAAAGTAGGTATAATAGTCTAGCAAAGCAATTATTGACAAATTATTATGTGGTTGCATCTTAATAGTGACATAATTCAATGAACAAACATTACCTAAATATATACAGTTTGATTGCTTTAATCAATCAGTTAGTGTGTTGATAGGCATCATGAATATACACACCCGATGTACTGCTTTCCATATTTAGTCTTGGGTTTAGGCTTTTTTCCTGAATAACAAAATTATATTTTTATTTTAAGATATGATGTATTTATCCTTAAGGAACATACTGACATGTAAATGAAATGAATAATATAAAATTTTGGTATTAAGAATAGATTCTTAGTATCATGAGTTCACATTGCTCTATGGTTGCTTAGTGGTTATGACTTTAAAAACTGTAAAATTGTAAATAGTGAGTGTATATGTTACGGTTAATACCCGAAGTGTGGCTGCACCTAGTTTTAGCCGGTTAGGTTAGGTTAGGGTAAGTGGCTACACCTAGTTCTAACTTGGTAAAACTAGGTGAAACCGCACTTCAGGTATACTAGGTTTAATCAAGAGTAAGTGGCTACACCTAGTTCTAACCAGCTAAAACTAGGTGCAGCCGCACTTCGGGTATTAGCCGTAACATATACACTATAATTATGTTCATCTTATTCTCTCTTCCTGCAGAACACAAACTGGTCTTGGTAGGTTTGGACAATGCAGGCAAAACGACAATACTATACCAGTTATTGCTGGGTGAGGCAGTTCACACACGACCCACAATAGGCTCCAACGTTGAAGAGGTTGTGTGGAGGAACCTGCGCTTTGTTATGTGGGACCTAGGTGGTCAGCAGAGCTTGCGATCGGCATGGAACACTTACTACACCAATAGTGAGGTAAGTTAACATGTGTATTATATTGTAGCTGTGTGTGTATTTGTCTAGGTTTAGAACATCTATACATAATAATAAATCTGTAACTGATTGGTGTCTGTACATGGCAGATAAATGAAAAAAATAGTAGGGGACTTTATGAATGTAATAGATGCCAAAACAATTAGATTTTTTTTTAAATTTTTGTCTGTTTTTCCGCACCAAATTTTTTTGCACACTGGGATCAAAAACTACTGAAGGGATTTTGATCAAACTTGGTACGATTATAGTTCATAGTTCTGCGCAACATATTAGGCTACGTTTTATACAAGCCGATACCCGTGGCTTCGCCCGCACTTCGTTTTGTCGTTCGTTTTTCGTCATATCTCCGGTTCTACTTAACCAATTACAACCAAACATACGGTAAATTTTTATTCTAAGTAGGTATGCGTTATTACTTTTTACGTCCATCGCAATAAAATATGTTGTTGCCACTAAACGAAAGACAACTTCAACTTTTGATAGTGGCCATGGGGGACCACCACAATAAATTGTACCAATGTCATGTGTCAGAAAGATCATTAAGAATGTAAGTATATCACTAAGAAAGTCATTGACGTCGTTGCGTGTACGCATAGATCCTTGATTTTGATTGAAGTCAAATAAACTTGAGGTGCCACTTTTCGTATCGTATAAGGATTAATACATTTTTACGATGAATGATACGATTTCAGATTTTGTACTTTACTTACGTACTTTTAAAAAGTCCTAGCGATTTTCCAGTTGCATCCAAAGCTAGCATTTTGTGTTCACTGAGCGACTACCGCTGAACTCAACCCTGAGAGAAAAGCCAACGCAACGCAGAGCCTCGTCCGTCATTTAGCAGGTGTAGCGACTAGCAAGTCAGAGTGGCTTGGACTAAAAATTGCTAAAACCGCCAGAACTTTTTTTACAGTAGCTTTATATTAAGATATTTGTTCACCAAAGCCTATATTTTTCCAACTGATTATTGGTTTATTAACCAAGAACGCTATGTGACTTATTTGTATGTATATACAATCTATATCGCTAGCCTGATCGTTTCAATCACACAGCGACACAGACACTGATGTTATTTCTGTTCCAATCAATTGATCAAACAGTATTAGTGCGTGGGAAGTTGATATCAACTTGATATGTTTCTGATTTGATCATGGACGAATCAAAAAGTTAAAACAAAATTGAACTAATATAACACTAAATAGACAATGCTGCTAATTCTGTTGTTACATCTCTAAACTTAAAATTCTCTAAAATTTTCTAATTGCATCTGTTTATGAAAGAAACAGATGCAATCAGATCAGATAAAAAAGGACAGACGATTTTATTCAAGTTAAGTATGGTGTTGCACGCGTCCCTAGGCCACGGTGACCGCTTCCCATCAGGTGGGCCGTGTGCTTGTCTGCCACCTAAGTGGTATAAAAAAAAATAAGACTTGTCAAATTAAGACAGCGCCTTGTTGGTGCGTAGTAAGTTAAGTCGCATGTTCGTAGATGTCGAAGGGTACCGAATTGAAGGGTACCGTCAAGGCGCCGACTTAATTTGACAGGTGTTAACTTAAATAAATCATCTGTCCTTTTCTATCTGATAATGAAAGAAACAGATGCAATTAGGAAATTTTAGAGAATTTTAGTTTAGAGATGTAACAACAGAATTAGCATCAATAGCAATTTATCCATCGCGCAAATGGTTAGCCAATTTGGGAATCGTAACCATAACACTTGAGTTCACTCGATATACCCTCTTGGTGAGAGGCCACTAAGATATAAACAACTGATATTACTAATTACTTCAGATTTTATAATATTAATATAGTTATTATTTCAAATGCAGCTCGCTTCTTGCTACGCCTTCCTATTGTTGTAAATCAATTTCACATGTGCGAAGATATTTATGTACCTACTTGATGCGATACCTATTCTGATGGATGTTGGTTTTCCTCGTAATTGGAAGGTTCGCTAGAAGTTGTCAACATACACGTCTATATTTAGTCTTCAAATTCTGTACGAGGATAAGCTGAGCCAGAATTCGACCTTATTATAACACCTTTAAGTATTTCTAAGTCTTCACTTATTACTGCTAATTGAATATTTTAAACATAGATGTCGATTCTGTTGTACATTTTTACGAAACTATTCTAAGTTTTATGTTGACTTCGAAGTCAATTTCTGTTGGAGTTTTCTTTCTAAAATTCACAAAGACTATTAATTGCAAACCGATGTAATATTAAATAGTTTTAAAAAGTTCTGAGCAAGCAAATCGAGATGAAATTGACATTTAAATTAGCGATCTTCCATGATTCGGTAATTTTACACTATGTCGTAGAATTACTTATTGTGATAGCTTATATATTGTTACAATATTCGATAATACTTGTGTAGGACTGTGAGGGCAATGAAAATAGTATTAGATCACTCAGAAGTGAAACCTGAATTCGATTTTGTTTGCTTCCATTCCATTAATAATGCGAATATATTTATACATGTACTACACGTTATGCATACTTAATTCTAGTTTAAATCCTTTAAGCCTATCAGTATTTTTCACTAGATTTACTTCACGTAGGTTTTTGGCGTAAAATGTACCTACACATCTAATTTGCTGGCGATAGCGAATAGTAAGAAAGACGTGGCACATCTGTTCCATTTAAAAACTACATTTACTCTAATGACTCTTTTCTTGCAAATGAGCTGGCTTAGATTGTTTAATAATAAAGTAATCACCGATACGAGCGTGTAATTCTATTGTGCTCACTCCCAGTCATTGGAACAAATGTAGATATTGAATTGAATATGAATAATTATTTACTGGATGATGGTGCTAACTCTTATTACAAAAATTAAGTTAGTGGGTTTCTGAAGACTAAATAAAATCTGTACACATCTTTTTTCAATAGAAAAAGATCTGCTAACACGTATGTTAAAACCTAGCTTAATAGCCATGAAGATAAAAATATCTTCATCAAAATTCGACTAGAAAAATAGAGCAAGCGGTGAGCGGTAACGATATTCATGTCCGTATTGACCTGTCCGAAATCTCAATAGAAATAAATGTGACTTGACGTAAATATTTACTTAGGTACTGAATAACAAAGACCATACCTATAATAATCATAATAAATTGAAGTGCGTTTTGGCTGAAGCGTAAATTTGTTTTTTTTTTTGTATCTGACTTTAAACAAGCAAAACAAACGGAACATCACGTGTGACTACGGATCGGTTGGGCATATTTTGAAGTATAAATTACCCATTCTAATAGGGACTATGAATGCATAAAAAAGGCGAGGTAAATAAACGACCGTCAGCATATTAATAGCATTTTACTGAACTCAATTAGAATGCTCATGGGGCTTCCGCCTCAAGAGCGTAAGTGTACCTATAATAAATTATAAAAGTACTTTTAGGAAGCAATTCTGATATTTTCATGCACTTTGTGTTAAAAGATATCGGTGTATCAAAATATCAGGAAGTATTACCTTTTTATCTGTTTCATTAACAACTAATACTACTTAACTAGTATTAGTCCAACTATAACAAATATAGTGACCTTATTGAGGGCGTTCAACGGAAATTTCTTCGTGCCCTACATTACAGATGTTGCCGCAGTTACCGCCCTTATGATTATTTACTCACAAATTATAATTTATTGTCATTGCAAAATAGAAGATTGCTTCTTGGTGCGATGTTTTTGCATAGTATTGTTCATAACAAGTATGATTGTCCTGAGGTTACTAATCAGCTGTGCTACATTGTACCGAGAACAGTAATGCGTAGACAATCACGCCCGTACCGCTTATTATCTGTTAAAACCAGCCACGTCAGTAAAACCAATGCTGGTTTGCGTGCTCCTCTGCGCCAACTTGTAGATGCATATAATTCTAAATTTGAAAACATAGATATTTTTTATTTAAACAACATCAATTTTAGAAAATGTGTTGTCAATTTCTTAAGCACCTGTGTTTAGTTCGCGCTTGTGTACCTTTTGTTTCGTGCATGATTCAATTTGATTTTTTTTTCTTCTGTGCTTAACTTAATAAAAAGCCCGTCTAAGCGGGATCTACTTACTTAAATTACATTATATTATTATTAGTAATAAGTGGATAATGTTGTTAGTAGTATGATTAGTAATTTATTTTCTAGATATTTATTAAGTAAAATAATGTACTGCTGTTTTTTATCCCAAATAAAATAAATAAATAAATAAATAAAGAGCGGGTGAAGAAATTGGAGGACGTGTATGTGACACATTTTGACGCAACTTGAAATCATTTTAACTCACTTATATTCTATGTAGTATCTATAGTAGAGTAGCCAGAGCTCACCGTATTCCTATGCCCACTCCTTCCTAGCCTCCCCAACCCTTCCTAGCCTTTCCCCCTTCCCTTCAGGGTAGGCAGCGCGTGTGTGACACACTTAGTATCACCGTGACCTATGAACGCACACTTCCATAGGTCACGGTGACCGCTTCTCATCAGAAAATATAAATGTCAGACTATTTTGTTTGAAGATCCAAGTGTCACGCTAAATATATTCTTTAGTCACTCAAGTCACTCAATCAATTTTTATGACACGTGCTTGTTTACTCTGCCTAGCCTAGTCACAAACCATCGAATAGGTAGCTAAGTACATTATTAAAATCACTTAGGCACACTAGTCTCCTTTGATATTTATTCCAATGCTAAAGAACTTAAATAAACAAGTTTTTTACAGTGTTATTCAAAACTAGTTGTAAGTAGTTTTTTTTTAAACCAGCTTCTCAATTATTCTTGTAGGTGTATCAGCGTTGAATAACAATCACTGTTTCTTCAAACCCACTATACGTCTGTTGAATACTGTCACTTGTTATCACTTTTATGTCCTCGCGCTATATAAATGACCCAGGCCGAAATGTTTTTAAAGCCGACTTACGGTCGTATTTATAACAAACAATTGGTACTTAACTAAGTGGTTCTCACTGTTACTACATCTTTAGTTGCGCATCACTTAATATTGTTTATGAGTATTATAATTATCGATCCTGTGCGGTGGCATTGAAAGATCTCTTAGTTATATCCCTTTTCTTAACTTTAGCCGTTATACCAATTTTCAAAAGAGTAGGGCATTCTCATCTTCCTAAGAAATCTTTCAAAATGTGAGTAGGTATACTTAATGTTATCTCTGTCTACCCCAGAGGGAAAAAGGCGTGAGTGTTATAAATGTATAATCAAGCAGAAAATTTTAAATCCCTTTATTTATTTTTAACTCTACTTTAATAAATTTTGTGGGACAAATTCATTAGCAAGATATAATTTTCACCTTGAACAGATGTAGGTAACTGTCACTGATATTTCGCGTCTGTAACTATGTTGCCAAGTAGTTGCATAATATGTATGTATACTGTAACGTGGTTTTTAAAACGCGTCAATAAATAAAATACTGAAAATGGCAAACTTACCTACCTGCTACGAAAATTATTTGTGATAGTGTAGGCTGGCGTCGCTCGTCGCGTTGCTTTTTGTATCGATTCATGCATTAGGTATATTGCTGTGCTACTGTTTATGCTTCAGCGAAATAATTAACAATACTTCAAACTTGTTTCGTGGACCGGTTAGCCGGTATTATCGTGCGTCATTGCAGTTCTGTCCCTCGCTATTGGTAAAATATAAAAATTGAATTGTAAAGCGAAATATTATTTACCTTAACGGCAACCTAGGGCCAGTGTATCACCCCACCTGGGTAACTTTTATAGAAGTTTAATTCTAGCAGTCCCAAAGAGCGTTTCTGCCCGTTGCTTGTCATGGGTACGGTTTGGCGAAATGTAAGTCTGTGCAAGACCACGTTCACTGTTACGTAAGCCCTCGGTGTCTCTCCGCAGTGTCATCTGCTCATCAGAGAGACAGAGAAGTAATCTGAGGCATGGGCTACTCTGGCCTCGACAGAACGTTACAACACTCTGTCAAGGACAACAAAGGAATTGTCAATTCTGTTTCCGTGTTAGTGATCAAAGTACACCTTTATTTATGTCACCCGTGGATCTAATAACCTAACCTAACATCAAAATTGGTACTGTATCTCAAAAGTCATTGTGGTTTTTGTTGTTTCAGTTCGTGATCATGGTGATCGATTCGACGGATCGTCAGCGGCTAAGCATAAGTCGCGACGAACTTCATCAAATGTTGAAACACGAAGAGCTGAGCCGAGCCTGCCTCCTAGTTTACGCTAACAAACAGGTATTATATAACTACACAACATTTCAGAGGTTTCATTGTTATACTATACGAGTATAACCTTGAAGTTCAGTTGTGGAATGTGAAAGTTCCGCCTCCAATGACTTTGAAACTGCCGCCATTTATAGTTTGTTGAACTAGGCTGAATGCTAAGTTAAATAATATTTGATATAAACTCCAGCAATAGGCATAGGTTATTTTTTACAAACGTCATCGGTTTTGTGTAACATTTATAACGTAATAGGTACTAGACACAAAATACTCCAAAAAGTTAGCTTGCTTTAAATCAAAATAAAAATATAATAATGTTCTGTAATTATTAAGACTGGAACATTTCTTGAATTTAAGTTTAACATCTAGTATTGACGCTGACTGTACACACTTCTCATTGTGTTGAACTAAGTAATAAACACGTACGCATACCTACATTAATGTGGAACTGTCCGATATTTCCAACTCACTGGATACTACGTACACACTATACTAGTGGATTTAATGCGAATCGAGTACATTGGTTGGTTTAGTTATGTACAGCTTAATTTATATTCGTGTTAATTACGTTCCTCTTGCCAAAATCTTTTTTGCGAATATTTTCATGTATGAATGAACTAGTACCTAGTCTCTCTTAAACAATCAACAAATCTGTTTTGAAGTCTAATTCAACTAGCAAATTACGTGTTAAGGTTGTAGGAGGTACTTACTATAGGAGCTATACTGTGCCGATTATGCCTTTGTAGTTTACATTTTCGTAAGCTATCGATTCTCACGTACCTACCTACCTACTTATATTTATGAAATATTCTTTTATCAACGTATACAGCATGCAACATGTGTGCAACACGTTATCGAAACCATAAATATACGTTAAGCCTCCACCTGTGTCAATCTAGTCGTCACCGTTATTTATATTTACCAAAGTACCTATGACTACACAGTAAGTACTCAGAAAGCGACTATATTATTGAAATATAGAACATGTAGAACATGAAGTTATTTTGATTAGCAATGCCATAATTTAAATATGTAACTTTTAAAGTAAAATTTTCAAAATTTTTGCCCGTCAATAGTACTTGTTTGGTAGTGATTTGTGCATGATTACCGTGCGACGCAAGGGAGCCAAGCCGGTAGTATTTTATTAGTCCCACTAGAGATAAGGTCACACAGAATCTAACCTTGTTTAGCATGCACGTCACTACATACTAATAGACTGGTGTTCGTCAATCATTTTTAAAACAAACATTACATGCTTATCTGACATTTTGATCAGTGAGTAAATTCTAAAGACTTTGCGTATCGTACAAAAAAGGTAGCATGTACTGCCGAAATGAATCTCTAAGCATCGCATAGAAATCCCCTCGGGTCCCATCTTCCTAAAAGTGCGTAATGATGATGTTCAACCTTAAGTAATTGGTAGGTACCTATAGTTTTGGCAAGCCTGGGGACTTTTCTTTGAAAATAATGTGCAACTAAAGACGGCCCTTTTATTTTCGATCCCTAATGAGTTTATTATTATACAGGTATAAGCTATGATCTTAAATTAACATGGGGAAGATATGGCGCTTGAAAACTTATCTCTCAAAATTAGGCTGTTTAGCCGATACTTCGGCACTACAGACTGTACCTATTACATTCATCGCAAATTGCTTTGTGAATAGAATACGTAATCGGAGGCGCAAGCAACAGTTTGAATATCATAATCAAGCCACCTGGTATTATATAATACAATGCACAAATACCTAATTTGAATTTGAATTTGAATTATGACGTACCTAGTCAGTGAATTATAATAATAACACTTTTAATATTCAATGACCAAGATAATGGTCGTAAGAATCCTCATGAGGGGAATTGCTTCTTCTTACTTCCAGTAGGGACTCAAAATTATTTACTTATTCAAACACTGTAAAACAATAAATCGCTGCCCGTAGCTAAAACTACTTACAAAAATTTACCATAATCTATAAACGCACTAACTGCTAAATTAACGGATTCTGAAAGTGTTGATTACTCAAGATCGAGAAGAAACGGTTTCCGACCGTCTGGAAACAGCATGCCTAATCTCATGAACCGATGGCCTAAAACACAGTGATAGTCAACAATGCACAATTTATTCATTGCTGAAAGAAACGACACACACAGGCAAGGAATCAAATATCCTTAACAGGCAAATTGCTGTGTTGAGCGGGTTACACATAAAAAAGTTATTATTTGCCATAAATGTTCCAAAGCAGGTACCAATGAGCTCGTGATCACCAACGAAAGAGGTTCTAACGCAGGCTTTCCTCTTGGGCTTGGAAGGTCAGTCGATAGTCACTTTCGTAATAGGTAGCTAAAATAAACCAACTATAAAATGGAACGCCGACCCTGAGCTCAGAGGTGAAAGCTTCTGATGCAACAGGGACTGTCTCTAAAATAATCATGATGATACTTGATTTATATTATAAGTCAGTTCTCATACTATCCCTGTTCAGCCTACCTTTGACTATTGATTTCAGGATGTTAAAGGCTCGATGACTGCGGCGGAGATATCTGAGCAGTTGGACCTGACGTCGATAAAGCAGCACCCGTGGCACATACAAGCATGCTGCGCTCTCACAGGCGAAGGGTAAATGATTGTCTTCTTAGCATACTAACTTTTCTTCTTTTTCAAGGACTTGAATTCATAAATAATCGCTTGTGGTCAGTTGACTGGTAGATTGCACGTTAGTCTTTACAAGTATACAAATAATCTTATAGGTACTGTCATTAATAGCACAGTGTAGTAGTTTATAAAATTCAAAATATAATAATACTACTAGCAAAATATAATATACTAGCTGTTGCCCGCGGCTCCGCCCGCGTGGATTTCGAATTCTGTTTCAAATTCCTTTTTTCGTGCGGAAGTTCCTTCATATATCATCCCTGTCAGCCAGCAGGCGCGGTTAAGTCTCACTCAGACCTGATAAAAACCGCACGCTGCCGTCTCAAGTCTTCAGTTGCCGGGGTGTAAGATTACTTAGAGCATATCCCGCGCTCCCCAGTTGACCCTTTTTTTTTATCGTGCGGAAATCCCCATGGATACCACCGGCCATCGGGGGTGGTTATGTCGGGATCGAACCGACTAAAACCGCACGCGGTCTCGGTTGGTGTAGGGTGACAGGACGGCCTCCTGTCACCCTACACCAACCGAGACCAACCGTCGGCGCGCAGACAATCAGCTCGCCCCCCGCTCGCTCCCCACTGTGCCATCTGCTAGTCAAAGGGATACGTGGAGAGCCTCGGAGCAGCCCTCTAGAGGGCCACTCCCACCCCGGCCGGATTGGCCTCAGGCAGCAGCGTCTCCCGTGGCGAGTGGGAGGCGCTGCTCGCCTCCGTTGCCCAGGTGCACCACGTGGAGGTTCCGGCCCGCACCCCCCCAGTTGACCCTGGGATGAGAATTGTTTGATATTATCATACTATCAAACAATTCCCAGCATGGCATCAGCCTATAGCTAGTTTCTATCATCGCACCGCTCGCCACAGACAGGGAATTCATCCCCACACGTTGCATCCGCCTGCAGTCCATACTGTAAGGTTTGAAAGAAATTTCATTCCGCGCACGCTTAGGCTGTGGAACGATCTCTCAGCAGTGGTTTTCCCTGGCGGCTAAATATGGGGTTCTTGCAAGCATTTTGCAGGGTTGGCAGCGCGAGTGTGACGCCCCTGGTGTTGCGCACGTCCATAGGTGCATAGGTCATATAGGTGGGCCGTGTGCTCGTCTGCCACCTAAGTGGTATAAAAAAAAAGCATGATGTCCGTACCGAACCCCGGAAAAGAGGGGATGGGGTGACAGGGGGTACAGAAGACCGCAGCCATAATAGACATTGTGTTGTGTTCCCGCTGCCGGTAAGAAGGGTAACCAGAGCTCACAACCCCCCACCCCATCTCTCCAATCCCCTCCTCTGAAGTCCGATTTCAATAACTCAAACAGTTTTTAAATAATTTTTACACAATTGAAAGTCTTGATTAAGATATAATTTATTTGGATGGGAATACAAAGATATACCTCAGGAAACATAATCTTAGATAGGTATAATTCGCGAGACAAACGACGTCCTGGCGCGATTGGATTGTTGCGCATGATTGGTGAATTTGAGCTCGTCCAGTGCTGTAGCACCCCGTGCTATCCTCAAAGGCACCCAAGAAAACTGTACTGCGTGTATAGAGCATAATTATTTTGAGCACAGTTTGATACCTACCTACGTACCTATGATGTCCCGAAGTAATATTGGTCTGATTTACGTCCGCATTTCAACTTGCATTTATTTCGCCGCGCATTATTTTTCATATTGCGATAACTCTTAAACTATTTATGATAATTATATAGCGTGAATGGCAATTTTGATCTACATTAAACGTACAACGTATCTAACGTATTTAATTGGATAAGAAATAATACTGTATTGTTAAAATTAGCTTTGAAAATGACACATGATTTTTTTGTAATTTGTAAAGATAAAAATGGTTACTGTGGGCTACCCTTATTAGGCAGACATATGCTATCGCGGACTTTTTTGTAGACCTTTTTATGTTATACATTTCCACAGTACTTATATTATTTTGTTCTATCTTCAATAGTTTTCGCAGCGCACGCGATGTAAGTAATTTGTTTAGGTCATTTTTTTACACCTTGGGTTACATTATCGAAGTTTTAGTAAGGATCCCTAAATTTTTTGGAGATAAATTATAGCCTATGTTACTCACAGATAATGTAGCTTTCTATTGGTGAAAGAATTATTGAAATCGGTCCAGTAGTTTCGGAGCCTATTCGTTACAAACAAACAAAAAAACAAAAAAACAAATCTTTCCTCTTTATAATATTAGTATAGACTATGTACTAAAATATCGTGCTGATATGATATTTTTCGTGTGTATGTATATCGTGTCAGAATTTGACCTCAATTGATGCAGATTTTTTCAGCTTTTGAACCGTACATAAACATAATTATGTATACATATAAAGTAAGTTCTCATTCAAGTCTATAGTGCAGTAAAGTGACAAAGCATACAATATAATGATCGACATAGGTTACGCATTTTAACCCACCCATTGTGCTGTCCGTATCAATTGATATCAATCATTTTGCATTTGCATTTAGTTCAATTGAAGCGTCACAGTGCGCTGCAAATATACTATGGACATAAACGATTTGATTGGAATCGAGTATGAGATACAGGGACTCGATTGTATCAGCGCCAATGGTTTCTATTAGATATCTATAGTCAAAAATCATAATAGATGGATGTTTTGGCTAATAAATTTAGTATAATACAATATTTAAAATATGTGTTACTTGCTAAATTTTTTTTGCTAAAAATTCTTCACTTCTGTCAACTGACTGAATGATGCACACTTTCACAATCATTACAGTCCAGTATATTGACGTGACCTAAATAAAAAATATCATTAATGCTGCCAAACAGTAGGTATAAGTTAGTTGGCAGATTGTACTACGGTTATATTAAGTGCGGCATGGCGCGCAATCTCATAAGCCTCCCCTACCTGGCCCACCATCGATGACTCTGATCAACGATACTGTATGCACCACTTCCAGAATGATAACGATGGAACGTGTGATACCTGGTAATGAAAGATCGACTCCTATAACAGCAGCCGGCGCAGTGTCGTCTAAGCTATACAAAACCCGAGCGTGTCTTCGTTACGGTCATGGTGATAGGCCGTATTGAATACCGTATTGGCGATTTTGTCGATAGGTACTTTTACGAGTCTTAAAGGCTAACTAAAATACTAAGAAATAATGTCTGTGAGAAATATCATTAGGATCATCATACGATACGATGATAAGCATATTTCTTCTATGCAAATACTTCTAACAGTAGATCAAGGTGAGCGCCATCTGAGTCAATGGATTTTGCAAGTCTTGTGTCTGGGACAAAATGCTAAACATTCATAATCGGTGCAATAGATGGAGCTAGGCGTATCATTTAGAGGCTTTTTTTATATCTATCTATATCTTACCACGTGGCGCCTAAGTCGAGTTTAAGCGGAAAATATATGATTCGAGATCAGTTTGAACAATATTATATAGCCCACCACAAACTGACAGCTATTTTGTATAACTCTCAACTGTATGAAAATGTATAAGTAATGATATTGATATTATTATCAATATGACGTATATCATGTGTGACGGGCTTAACAATTGTGAACATAATTCAAGTATCGTTTGTTAGATGGATTTTATACGTGTTGTAAGTAAAAATACTTACGGCTGACAGGTTTTAAGTCTGATCAAGCCCTTTTTAATAGAAAAAAAGCGCATCAAAATCTGATCCGTAGTTTAAAGGGTTTTTTGCGTCCATCGCGAAGAAACAGACAAGAATCCCTAAATGTTCAGAATCGTTCATTTAAAATAACCCAAGTATGATTTTTAAATATCTGCAATGTACAGACACCTACTTAAATATATAAATTATAGTATAGAATTGGTTATTCCTCAGTATGTATTTTTATCTAGAATCTTTGGCAGAATGAGCTCAACTGTCATCATGTCAGTGTCCCAGTCATTACAACTATACTTACCTAAAATTGACTAAATATTTTCTGACGTAATGATTTCTACTTTTGTTCACAGGTTACATTTAGGATTAGAATGGATTGCAAGCAGAATAAAGAAGAAATGACGGTAGAGAGACCACGGAAGAGTAATTATAGGTACCTACATAATAGTTGAAAGTTACATAAAATTCTAATTCTTGATTAACTGTGTTTGCATAAATTTTGTTATATTTTAAAAAGAAACCTATCAGGATCTATGTCCGCTGTTTTGCATGAATGGGAGTTATAATAAACAAGTTCTTATACATTTTTATATCTTTATTTCAACTACAATATCCTGAATTTTAAATGTATTAATATGATGATTACATCTAGTGTGATTAACATACGAGTACAACCAGAGAGAACTAAATGTAAATATGTATCGCTATTACATCAGGAGTTCATGAATTGCTACAATTAATGTTGATATCATAGTTTTTGCTTACAATTACACATAATTTTCACTGACTAAAAAATATCGATGGCTTAGTTCCAACTTCTACACAATTATGCTATATACATATATTATGATATTATATCACGAAACCGTTGAATGGGACTATAAGACTGTCTAAACACCAAAGCTGACGGCTCAACCCGCCGGGCAAAGCCGATCAAACTAACTGTCGTATCTCCTTGTAGCCGCCGGGTTTGCTCATCTGGTTAAGTCGTCGGGCTGGTGGCTTTGGTATGTAGATGGCTTAAGAGACTACTGATGTTGCTACAAGCCACACTTAATCAAATATAATAAAAACAATGCTTTAAACAAATGTACATTGTCACATCAGTTTATACAAATATAGTAATAATAATTTAATAATAAGCTTAGTGGTAAGTGAGATACTAACTAAACGCGAAGTCTAACCGTGAGAGACAAGTTTTAAAGATAATTAACGTTTGGTTCATTAAATGCATAATGCGTCTAGAGAGTCAAACCCTTACAACCAAAATAAATAACTGCATGTTGTTTGTCAAGCCTGTCATCCTGAATTTCGAAGTTCAAAATAGCGATGAACTGTAGTAGCCCTAAAGTACCGAAACGCGACTCACGGTAGTGCGAAAGTGCGCCACATCGATACCCATAATTTCGAATGTTCTCCACCGCGAAGCACGGGAGTGCGAAAGTATTCCATATCTGTTTTGAAGAAAAAAAGCACCAGGATCCAACTTTAGGTTAGGTTAGAACTGTGATTACAACAACCCACGAGCCGAGCGAGCGTGCCGCGCGCAGCGGCCGGCGAAGTGTCACATCCAAATTATACTTTCGCGCTAACGTGCTTAGCGGTGGAGAACATTCGAAATTCTGGGTATCGATGTGGCGCACTTTCGCACTACCGTGAGTCGCGTTTCGGTACTTTAGGGCTACTCAGTTCATCGCTATTTTGAACTTCGAAATTCAGCATGACGCTCGTTTGTCAATTAGGCGTGAGAGCTCAGTGCGAAGTATTAAATAAATTAAATTACTTATAACTTATATCCAAATATCACTTTCAACTTAAAAATAAATCATTTCAAAAGACACAATACAATCAAGATTTTAACTTATAAAAATATTACAACAGAATAATACACAACAGAATAGTCTGGAACTCGTTTATAATATTAAGATCATTAAAACCAAATCAAGTGCCTAGGTATCTGAATTTAAACCGACGTAACCTTTTAACTATTATAATACAAATATTATGTAATTTACGCCGAACGTTATCACAGTAACTTATATAATATTAGGAATTTATTATGTACGAACTTATTATAAGAAAAACTCTATCGCGACTGACAGAGCACTTTCTTTGGGACTGATCGAGCTGAAAATAGGGCATTTAAGTATACTATAATTATAAAACTAGTCGTAACAGGAAATATGTTATAAAATCATTAGATGTATAAGTATAACATTTGGTCCTGAGGTAGTTTCATTTAGTAGTTCTAAATTTTCATTGGGCTAAATTTATTATTAGAAAGATGATAAAATAAATATACTTCATAATTCAATACAACAATGCGAAGTTACGGCTTACAGCATTTGCGTAACGTAATCAGAATAAACAGTACAAAACAAGTGGTGGGATCATGACAGTGCTAATTTATAAAGTACCGTCTAAGTTATCGCACCTTATCAATTATTACTTTACTTACGTTAAGCGGTGCCGAAGCGTATCTTAGGAGTAAATTCACAAAGTATCTAAAAATATTATAAAATTATAAATTTAAAATCTAATTACTACTAACAGTCTTCAAAACCGGATCTTGTACGTTTTCACTTCCATCGGATCCAAGTGGATGTCGCTCAAGTCCTTCAGAACGTTGAGATTTTTCAGGCCAGTCAAACTGACAGCAGTGATATTCTTAATATTTAAACCGTCGAAACTAGTGGTAGACTTGAATTTAGTCGATGTGTTCTTTGGACTTATACCCACGTTGCAGCTGACGCCTGGTCTTTGGAGTACGACAAACGCTTCTGTGCTTGGGAATAGTTCCAACACGTCATCAGTGATCGTACGAAGGTTCACTAAATGAATACCGTTTGGGAAATTTGACACGAATGAATGAGATGACTTTACTTCGATTTCTCCCACTTCAGTGGTGTCCATCAAATAGACGTTAGCCGGATAGTTGAACGCCCTACTTAGATAGTCAGCTGCTTTGGATGGCACTTCATAGTCACTTTCAAATGTGTCAAAGTTACGTTCGTTTACGAACTTGTACATTTTGTCGTTCATTGACCTTTTAGGTCGGCTCGCCTGTGGCATCGCTTCTAGTAATAACCAATTTTGGATTGTTGTTGGTTTATTATCGACTAATCCTTCGCCGATACCCCTAAAATCATCATACAAAGTACGACGCTCCAGCATTACTTCGAGGCGTCCAGGTTCAAACGAAGCTGCGCCTTGAGCGTGGTTGGTTATCAGAGTCAACCTAGCTTGATCGTCTTGCAACCAAGCCATGGTTGTGATCGGATAATAGTTACCCTCAATGCCTAGTTTCTCAACCTTCATCCTCTTCTGATATTGGAATCCATTTTGATCGGTGTAAAACTCAGGACTGTCGCCATTTTGAATATCAGTCTGTATTCTCATGAATAATTCTGTCTCCCTGTTCTCAGGTGGATGCCCAAAGTCTACGACATTTTCAATGCAAATAGCTCGCGAAAGCACATCATCTTGTATGTTGTAAATCCTAATTGTGTGTTGTAGAAGTGGCTTGTACATAGTCGTGATCTCAGTGGTCACCGGACCGGATACAATGATTATGTTGTCGTCTTGTAACGCATTCCAGTTCGCATAAGGGTGCAATACATTCTTTTCTGGAGAATCATAGTCCGGCATGAACAGGTAAGCTCCAGAATGCCTCTGAGCGCTTTGGTATGCATTAAATTGTATTTCGACAGTATTCCTTCTTCTTATATCTTTTCTGTAAATTTGCCGCAGAAATCCAGTGTGCCTATTAACAAGCAGTTTCAGTACGTGATTCTCTAATTGAACATCACCAGCCATCATTTGTTTTGTTTGAAAGGGAAGTTTGTTCGGATTACATTTATTACAGAAAACAATACAATGATTTGAATGGTTGGTATGCTTCTCTATTTTGAATGTGACCGCTGTTAAGGGTGGTATTGTAGCAGGGAACGAAATATCGAAGCTGGCATCGTTTATAGCACGGGTTCCATCATCGAACATATCTATAATTGGTGTAACTTGGTAAATAGGGTAAGTTTTTATGCGGGTATCGTAAACTCTCACATTAGAGACATTTGAAGATAGTGTAATAATTTCAGTGCGTAATTCAGCTAAAGGATTAAAAACGATGACCTTATTTTTGTCGCTGTAAGATATCTGAAGCTTTTTGCTCGGTTTACCATAGGTCTCCCATTCTGTTTCAATTTGTACAATATTTTGCGTGTGCAACGCGCTATCAGGTATCATGATAACCGCTAGAGCAGCTTCTTGCAAGCGAACACAATGATACAAGCTATTGAACAACTTGGTTCCATAATCATATATGACGGCCGCCTTTGATGTGCCTGTTATAGCATCGTGATGTTGGAAGAGACCCAGGTTCCTGCGTGCATTAATCAGCTGTTCGTAAAACTTTTCCAATTTCTTCTCAGAAGCTAATAACTGTGCGCTAGCTTTTTGCTTGATGTAATTTGACACGAGTGTAAATAATATCTCTGCAGTTCGCAATTGATGTTCGACAATTCGGGCGATTATTTTGATGTACGGTCTTGTAGTATAATAACCAGACCAGTAAGCTGGTTTTCCCTCGCTGAAGATTTCAGAATAAACGAAGAAATCACCCTTCAGTGTTGGTATTTCGTGGTGCCTTGCCTTAACGGCTTTAAAATATTCGCTAGGCGTTCCAAAATGCACGTCCACGTTGAACTGTTCCTTATGATTGTTGATATAGTTGAACATCTTCATGTAGTTAGTGTACTGAGCATCGAATTCCTCGCCATATTCGTAACGGAAATCGTCGCCCAACGGAACCAATACTACATTATGGGGTGTTAGTGATCCGATACGTTCATACTCCTCAATCAAAATTCTAGACTTGGTCTGCAAGTTTTGATCAGTAATTTCTTCATGTTTAGCAGTATATTCAGAATACTCACCAGGTATCTTTCTAAAATCGAAACTTAGGCAAGTTGCTGGGTGAGGCCCGCATGTGCTCTTAATTGAATAGATATCAAAAGGTAAATTGTGAACGATCATCGAAGGTTTCTTTTTTGAGATCCATCCTGTATGCCAATGGAACTCTTCGGTTTGATGACGGGCAAACCACTGTTTCCAAGCGTAATGGATTCGTTGAATGATGGCACCTTCGATGCCGCTTTCGTCTAAAATGTATGGAACAGTAGGACCATGGCCGAAGGGGTCGATAGACCAACCAGTCTTCGGGGATATGCCAAGATTAGTCTTGACCCATTGATGTCCTATAAGAAAAGTACATTAATATATTAAAATTGTTATACATTACATTTGAATCATTGAAATTATGACCAGGTTTAATAAAATCTCCATTACCTTCAATGTACTGGTCAATTAGCGAGTAGATATGCGTACATGCTTCGTCGGGCATCACCCATCCTCCCGTGGTGATCTCGAGGCGACCTTCGTGGATTAACTTTTTTAGTGCCTGTAAGTAAATATCTTGTTTAGTTTTGTAAATCGATGAGTTAAGATTTAATTGGTACACATGTCTATAGTAATAATGCACAACCTGGCAATAGTCTCACTATCATGGTTGCCCAATATCGTGCGAAGCGGAGAAGGAAAAGCCCTTGCTTTTCGGCTGATTGCTGCGGACCTTGACCTCGGAGATTAAAGAATTAAGTGCTCGCTGAACAATGGACATAGGTAGGTATGGAAAAATTGGCGTGAATAATGTACCTTTTTCTTAACAGGGTGCGACCTTTCCCACCACGCGTTCAAAAATGATATCTCTGTCCAGATAAAAGTCATATTCGTATGTACGCGTAATTTTTCAACAATATTGTTGATAATATTCTGGGTCTTCCAATCAAAGTACTGTTCGAAAGTTTTTAGCCATCCCGGATCGTTGTGAGAATGCGGTACGACTATAACCTGTTGATTAAATAAAATGGTATTGATGCGTATATTATGATATTTGTTACATACCTACATGACAATTTTTTAACAAACAAACTGGGCCTCGATTCTGCTAAAGACAAACCACTGTAATACCACTGACACTCTAAAAATGCTATTTAATTGTAGACTTTACCGTTATACAGTTAAAGTCTAAAATCAAATGAAAAGAATTCATTTAACTTTTTCATTCGCTCTACAAAATATCATTTGACTTTAGACTTTAACCTGATAACAATAAAGTCTAAAATTAAATGGCAGTTTTTGGAGTGTCAGTGGTAAATCAGTGGTTTGTCTTTAGCAGAATCGAGGCCCTGATGTTTGACAAGTTGAGTTGCAAGACTTGCAAGCGTGCAATGGATTTCATCAATAAATAGGAACCGAAAGTTGAATTAAAACTTAACTACGTTATCCCGTTTTATTATTCACTGAATGTCATTAAGTAAAACGTGTTAACGTAGTTAGTTGACCGGTATTTGCTGGGGAAATCCAGCCTTAGTGATTTAAAAAGAAACATTAAGAATAAGTTAAGAGTCAAAATTAAAAGTTTACCTTAAGTTTTGGACGCTTAGTATCATTATGCATCTTTTCATAACGCTCTTCAAAGGACTTATCCCAGAATTCCTTTGTGCGCAACCAACTGGGCTGTAATCAAAGTCACATTATCAATACTTGTATACCTATTTATAAAACTCAGTCGGGTTAGTGACATCCTTTAAGCTCGAGAACGGGTGGACCGATTTTCAAATATCTGTGCATTTATTTTCGTGCGGAAATCCCCACGGATTATGAATTTAAGGTGTAAGAAATAAGAAAACACCTACTTATGACGTAGGTACGCGTAGTGGTTTTAATCGTAGTTAATCTTTAAGTCTATGGTGGGACATATTTGTGATGTTCCAAGCAAATTAAATTACGTGGAGCGGAAACAAACAATCGTACGTACTGAAGTGCGTATTTTCTAAAAGATTTCTTTACAGAATCTGTCACGTAAGAAATTAATGAACCTGCAAGGGAGTAAGCCCAAAAGGAAATTGTTGCTTTTATTCCACATACATAATTTATGTATCCATTCAATTTCATTTAGGTTGACTTCGGGGCTCACATCAGACTAACGCAAGTCTTTTGGGACATTGTGGTAGAGTTCACTTATCTGGCTTGAACTGGCAAACAGAGCAAGCCAGTTTGGCATAATTATAAAACACATTTGAAAACATGGAGCACGGTGGCGTTAAATATTGTTTTATTTTAGAAATTAAGAAGATTGTCTATATTCTATGCTATTATAAAAATGGTAAAGCAAAATAGCTACCTATAATAGCTGTAGGTACATTGGAATTGAAAAAAAAATATTATTATTAAAAAAAAATACTCGGGTTTAATAACGTAACCCGAGTATTTTCTTTAAAGTCCAAAACGCGGACGAAGTCGCGGATACAGCTAGTATTGAACACGAAGGAAATATCTTTAGTATGGAGAAATTATTAACCTGTCAATTTATGGTGCACATTGAGAGAGGCCTATTCCAGCAGTGGACTGTGATAATTGTAGTAAATTGATTGATGGAGAACTTCGCTTAGGTATAGATGATATATATGTGTTCGTTTACTTAGAAAATAATCAGTTTACACACTTTCTAGCGAACTCTTTTCTCTGCGTTGGTTACACGTGTGGGTTTTTATGCTCACTTACTCGTAAGTTTAGTTGCACTCGTTGGGTTATTATGAACCTTTTGTCTGTATAAAAGTGAGAGTATTGAAATGAAGATCGTTCAATTATTCACTCTATAAATCGTGCTTTTTATCGTGAGATCACCATTATGCCGTAACTTGTACCTACAAAAAGTAAGTAAATGACGTCGTTGAAAATATGTCATAAGTAAAGGTCGGGAATGGAAATAAAGGCACATTATATTGAGTCTGAGGTATTTGATACTTAAGAATCAATATATCGCACGCTGTTACTACGACAAATGCCGGCCGAGGCGGGAGTGGTAGGTACTCTAGAGGACAGCTCCAAGGCTCTCCACGTGTCCCTCTGACTAGCAAAGGGCACAGTGGGGAACAGGCGGGGGGCGGGCTGGTTCTCCGAGCGCAGACGGCATGGTGTCAGGACGGCCGCCCCGCCTGGCACCCTACATCCCACCGTCGTCGGCGAGGCGGCGCGATGCTCGCCTCACCCCACTTTCGAGAGGCCGAGGGGGCCATCTTAATACCATAGATCACCCGGAGTCAGCTGGGGTGCGAGGGATATATCTATTGGGTAACCTAACACCCCGGTAATTGAGAACGGAGACGGCGTGCGGTTTAAGTCGGTTTGATTCCGACATAACCACCCCCGATAACCGACGGGGGTAGTATAAAAAGAGGTAATATAAATATAGCTTAAACTTTTACAGACAGTGATCCACGTCCACCAGTGAAGTAGAATGAACTTTATAGAACAAGTGCGTCCATCTGTGTTCATGGCATGGCAGGCCAAAAGTGTAACAGTGCGGTTTACCGTTTACAAATCGTGATATTGCAAAAATGCGAAAAAGATTAACGTGTCTTAACAGAATACAACGCTTCTCAATGTTTTTGGTCATAGTTTAGTTATGATATGTTTGAATAAAGGGCAACCGTTAACTGAAAACGTATCCATCGATATATATTTGCTTGGCCCGATGACTGACTGACTGATTGATTCATCAACGCAGAGGCTAAACTGCTGGACCTACGAACTTGAAATTTTGGCAGTAGATGCTTTTAATGTTGTAGGCATCCACTAATAAAGAATTTTTAGAAATTCCACTTCTAAGGTGGCAAAATTAGCGATAAAAGTTTGTATGAAAGTCATCATTTTCATGGTTAGACGCATGAAATTTCATACACCTACTTCTGGTTAGAAATAAATGAACACGTGTTTAGCGATTTTCAAAATTTAACTTCTAAGGGGGCAAATAAGTTTCCGGGGGGAGTCCGTTATATCGAAAGTACTTCAGTTTCGACGTAAGAAATTCAATATCGAAGCTAATTTTCATTGAAATTTACAATTGGGCCCCGTAGGTGGCTGCGCAATCGGGTTATAGGATTTTTTAAAGAATTTATGCCATCCTAGTGAATGCAATAACTGTATATATGAACCATAACAAAATCAAACATAATGATGTATTGTATTATAATTCAATCATGAAAAACATAATATTATAACGAGGTACCGTACATAAGAAACCGTGTCGATTACAAGTATCGATATTTCTATAGGTACCTACTAGTATTAAACTGTAAAGTAACTGTGTCTACTTTGACGATTTACAAAAACTCGGATTATGTTAAGTATATTATATATGAACGATTCTAGACTCAAAAATGTTTTGCACAGAATCCCTCCAGTGCTGACTGGAGGGATTCTGTTCGCTGCGCTATCGCGATGGACGTAAAAAATATCGAACGGATTTTGATTTAGACTATTAAATTAAAAATTAAAAAAACCCCCGACTCAGAACAAAACCACAATAAAAAAACCTTTAATAAGTAAAAAATAACTATTATATTATGACCTATCTACCCTAAGTATTAAACCTTTATTATTATTATAGGTAGCTATATTATTTACGTATTCATATTTTTAACTAACAGTTTGTCTCGTCGGGGACCGCTCACCTAACCTGTCTCGCAAGATCTAGAGCGGTCCCCTCGACGAGACAAACTGTTAGTTAAAAATATGAATACGTAAATAATATAGCTACCTATAATAATAATAAAGGTATATATATAATATAATATAAAGGTAATACTTAGGGTAGATAGGTCATAATATAATAGTTATTTTTACTTATTAAAGGTTTTTTTATTGTGGTTTTGTTCTAAGTCGGGGGTTTTTTAAATTTTGAATATAATTTTTATTTCATGCTTTTTATAGGGGTAACTTAACTATAATAGCTAATTCATTATTTAATTTCAACATACGTATAGTCTATCAACAATTATTTAGTGCTGATGCGAATTGCGCGGAGTGTGGTTACAGAATTAAAAATACATTCCACTCCTCATATCTTTCGAATGGCTTAACCGATTTTCATAAAACTTACGATATCGTGATGTGTAAGTTATGACCTTTCATTTGATACCCAACACGGATATATTGGAACACATTCAATTTTTCATCACCACTTTCACCCCTTATATCTTTGAAATGGCTTATAACCGATTTTCATAAAATATAGCTAAGAACATTCTCCCCCAACCCATCTTTTAAACAAAAGAAACAGAATCAAAATCGGTTCATCCGTTTAGGAGCTACGATGCCACAGACAGACTTACAAACACACACACACGTCAAACTTATAACACCCCGTTCGGGGTTCCGTCGGGGGTTAAAAAAAGAAGGTGTGCAAAAATGTTTTGAACTTGGGACCACCCTCCAATAGCAACATGTGATATATCATTAGATAGGTCTTTTCAATTCGAACAATAATCATTATGACAACTTTGTTGTTACTGCTGTCCGTTTGAAGCTATAAAGCTTTTTATTGCTTAAGAAAAATATGAAATAATTATTTATATCCACGTAGGTACTTTACAGACATGCTAGTCAGAGGGACTTGATGCAGTTTTTTTGTTTGAGGTTAGACTTAAACTTAGGTTTTTTTTATCACAATCGGTAAGAGTAAAACTGGAGATATAGTCAAAAAACGTGAAAACCGACGTCCACGCGGGCGGAGCCGCGAGCTTAGGCTAGTAATAAATATTGTTATTACAATCGTATTTGCATAAACCCTTTGTTCCAAATTGCAGACTGGTACCTATTGGATTTTATTAGGCAATATTCAATATGATACTGTCAAATCATATTATGATTGAGAGCGTTTCACGGTAAAACAATAAATATTTAATTTAGTGGTCAACAAGATGAGACGATGACACTTGAGAAGGCAATACAATATTCACGTATACTTTCGGAGGAACGAGTATCGTTCATAAATAGATTGTAATATTAAGATTTGATATTATTTAAGATTCCACTGCGTATGGCGTCGTTTGGGACTGGAATAATAGCTAGGTCACTCGATGGCCTTAACTTGCAAGCTTCCACTTGCCTTGCTACTGTAGTTATTGTGTGTTAAGCAAGGCGCCCTTTATAAATAAATTCCACTGAAAACTGAACGTACGTTTTCGCTTCGTGGTCGTTGCCGTTTCTCCCGTCAATTGGGAAAACTCATAACACATTCTCGTTATTAAAAATTAGATTATTAAGATTATCTTCAGGTAGTTACTATAATGATACGGTACAATATTTCGTAACCTTTCAAAACGCCTTCTGAAAATATGAGTATCAAATCAACCTATGTTGATTACTTCATAAGCGGAATTGATTTCGTGTTTATTTTAATTATTAAGTAGATATAATAAAATTGCGTAAAAGATTGCACAATATGTAGGTATGTTGGTGACAAATCTAAAAAAAGGGTCTTAAAAATAGGTCCTAGTTAGTTTATTTTATATACCTCTATCCTATAATAGAGGCATAGCTAAAATAGGTTTCATCATGTTCGAATTATAGGATCAGTTTTGTTTACATATATGTAGGTACTACTAGCGGCCGGCACCCGGCTTCGTCCGGGCATAAATTCTTAAAAAATCCTATAGATCGATTGCACCAACACCCACCGGACCTTTAATATTGAATTTCATGCTTCTTACTTCAAAACTTAAACATTTTCCATATAACAGACTTCTAGTCTCTACCCTTATTTGTCCCCTTAGGTGTGTAATTTTGAAAAACGTTGATACCCGCTTTCATTTATTTCAAATCAGAAGTAGGTGTATGAAATTTCATGGGTCTAGCTTTGAAAATAACTGACTTTCCATAAAACCTGTCATCGCCTTTTTTACCCCTTTCGTAGTGAAATTAAAAAAACCGCTGATACACGTGTACATTTATTTCTAACCAAGAATCGTTATGTAAAATTTTATACTTCCCATATAAACTTTCGACCCCTATTTCACCCCTGGGGGGTAAAATTTGGAAAATGCTGATACCCGTGTTCATTTATTTCTAACCAAAAGTAGGTGTATGAAATTTCATGCGTCTAAAATTGAAATGACAGACTTTTATACAAACGTTAATCGCTTATTTTAACACCATAAAAGTGGAATTTCTAAAAATCCTTTTATTTCTTAGTGGATGCCTACAACATAAAAAGCATCTACTGCCAAAATTTCAAGTTTGTAGGTCCAGCAGTTTAGGCTCTGCGTTGATAAATCAGTCAGTCAGTCAGTCAGTCAGCCAGCCAGTCAGTCAGTCATCTCGGGTCAAGCAATTATTATATATATATATAGATACAGATTACTGACATGCGAATCGCCATCGACTTTCCCATGAATATTTCTAAAGGCCTATAAGTATAAAACTAAAAAAAAAACAGGTACGTACCAGAAATTCGAACGTTCTGTATATACTGGAGGTGTCTATGTCCACTTCGGTTTCTTTTAGGATTGGACATTGCTCGAGCGGCTGTTAACAAAATTAAACATTTACAGTATGGTGTAATGACTAATTTATTTAAGTAGGTATAAAAGTATTATACTTCCAGCAAATCTCATGTAGGTGCTTATTTATCAATGCAAATGGACATATTCAGGCATACAAATATTTGCACTGGGCGGGAACCCACCCACGCCCCCTGTCGTAGCAGTCGAATTCACTATCGCTACGCCACAGAGGCCGTCTACGAATATAATAAATAGTAACTGCAATTACTTTTGTAAAATGCCAGAATTCGAACCCTCTCAATCGAATAGCTAGTTGAACTATACGTAAGTACCTACTTACATAGTTTTCGTCTAGGTGAGGAATTACCAGGAATTACTGAGTACCTAGTACTTATGTATGTCGTTGAATATTAATATGTCCATCATCAGAGATAATGTGATGTGCTATATATACTTTCAATATCTGACGTATTATGTTTTCATCATTAATATCAATAAATTTTTTGCTGTGCCATCTAATCTTCTGAATCCAATTAATTTAATTTTCACAACTTTCGACAATGGCGCGATTTTTCTATGTAGCTATCTTCATGTTTATGTTTTATCCAACTATTAGCTAATCGGTGGTTTTATATTTAATAACACTTACTTCATCTACATGGATTAATCTCCGAGCCAATGCGGTGTTCGAATCTAGAGTGAGCCGGTTTTCTGTAACAAAAGGAAAAAGAACGTGAATACTGAAAATAAGCATAAGTTAATTTTTATTCAATATGTGTAATATAGTTTATTTCAAATATTTCATTTAGCTGTTGTTTACGATTTTATTTTATCTATTTATATAGATAAAATAATATAAGTATATGTATTATTCAAGTATCACGAACGGCAGTTTGATTTCCTGCGCGAAGCTTATAAAATGAAAAAAAATAACCGGCAGCTGTAGCCAATCGACGATACTTATCGATACATTCACTCAATTTCCCTGAACCAGACTCATTTGTGGAATTAACCTACTAGTAGGTATTGAATAAAAGTGTGCTTAGTGCTTGTAATATTTACGAGAGGCGTTTCTGAAAGTAGGTAATGAGAATGTTGGTTTTTTATTTTATTTTCCAACAGTATCACCCTGAAAAAAAAAAATTAAAAATTCAAAAACCCGATTGCCTAAAGACTGAAAACAAAGAAACAAGCACTTAGATTGATGTCCGGTGGTCTAGAAACATAACAGTCGGGATCCGTTATTCGACAGCCAATCTAATTTTTCAATGGATCCCGACTGTTCAGTTGTTCTGTTTCTAGACCACCGGACATCAATCTAAGTGCTTGTTTTTTTCTTTTCAGTTTTTAGGCAGTCGGGTTTTGAATTTTTAAATTTATTTCTTTTATTTTATACTTTTTAGTTATTTACATAGCTGTCCGGATAATAATGAAGTATAAAATCTATCTTTTACGGAGTTAATAATTTTCATGTAGTGAAGGGACATCACCGAAATTCAACCTTATAGTTGTCACAAAATAAAAGGCCCACTTTGACAATTCGTGCCCATGAAGTTCTTATTTTTTATATTTTTTATCAATTGAAATGTTCTAAAGGTATAGTTGTCACAAAATAAAAGGCCCACTTTGACAGTTCGTGCCCATGAAGTTCTTAATTTTTTATCAATTGAAATGTTCTACAGGTAATTACATTTTTCATTGACAGGTACCGCCCACTCGGCTAAGTGCTGTCCATAACGATTTTTTCATGTAGTCCACAGACTATTAATAATCAGTTTTAAGGCAAGAAAATATCGAGTGAGATATTTTTTTTCAAGCCCGACGCGCACTTTTATTTTTATTTATTTTAATACTTGTGTTTAGATTCTGTAGACTGATTTAATTATTCTTGTTGTTTTGTGATTGAGTGAATGTTATTGTAAAAAAAATATTAAATATAAGTAAATTGACCTAAAATAACATTGTATTGTTTTAAAATACCTACAAAATCAAAGGTTAAGCTAATTTTTCTAATCAGAACTTTAATCCAATGCAGTTTACATACATATTCAAATCGATTAAATCCCCATGCAAACTGAATTCGATTCACCGTGAGTATCGAATACCGAATCGTATAGGTACATAACTAGTTACGCCACGAGGATAAATGTCAAAACGGGCCTTTTATTTTGTGTTGAGTATAATTACATTTTTCATTGACAGGTACCGCCCACTCGGCTAAGTGCTGTGCATAACGATTTTTTCATATAGTCCACAGACTATTAATAATCAGTTTAGGAAAGAAAATATCGAGTGAGATATTTTTTTACAAGCCCGACACGCACTTTTATTTTTATTCATTTTAATACTTGTGTTTAGATTCTGAAGACTGATTTAATTATTCTTGTTGTTTTGTGATTGAGTGAATGTTATTGTAAAAATAATAATAAAAATAAGTAAATTGACCTATAATAACATTGTATTGTTTTAAAATACCTACAAAATCAAAGGTTAAGCTAATTTTTCTAATCGGAACTTTAATCCAATGCAGTTTATATACATATTCAAATCGATTAAATCCCCATGCAAACTGGATTCGATTCATCGTGAGTATCGAATACCGAATCGTATAGGTACATAACTAGTTACGCCACGAGGACAAACGTCAAAACGGGCCTTTTATTTTGTGTTGAGTATAATTCGCTCTCCCCGGCGAATAATATGGTAATCGCAAATTCTAAATTTTACAGGAGAAGCAAATAACTGTTTTATGCATATATCTCAGTGCAGGTAGATTGCATGGCAATAATTTATATGTCAAAAGAAAGCTAATTTTTGTACCGACTAGTTCCTATGTTAATTTTATTTTAATAGGTTATTGGAATAAAGTTATTTAAGAAAAACATTTTACTGAAATTGTAGATAAAAAGTATAGTACGCAATGTATCATTACCATTTTATTCGCGTTATTCCCATTGCTGTCGTGGTCAGTAATAATGCATTACAGTATTGTTCAGGTAAATATGGAGCTAAAAATGTTTACGGCAAATGAACATTACCATATTATTCGGGGAAATTCATATGGTAGTATCTACGGTAATATAACTTTGCAATACTATTCATCAACATATAGTGTCAACTGATTATTAGTAATATTATATTGCAAATACAATATTTCATCAAATAATACAGTTCTAATTAATTAAATTACATATAATGTACAATATTACAGCCAGTTGATGATTTTTTTATTAAAATCTGTAATTTATTGTAAAAAGGCATTATCGATACTAACGGAAAAAAATAACTTTGCATTATCGTTTACGATATTATTCGTGTAAAAATTGTATTTCTAATTTAACTGAATAAAATTGTAATATTCATTATGGACCTACGGGAAATATTGTATTTTCATAAATATCCACTCAAAAATTACAAAAAAAAATTACAATGTGTATTCGATGCTCTAATAACCGAAAATGCAATAAAACCTAAACTGTTGTTATAGCACATTACCATATTATTCGCCGGGGAGGGCGAATTATTATATTTTTGCTCATATCTCCGGTTCTGCTAAACCGATTGTAATCAAACAAACGTAAGATTTTAAGTATGACCAAGACCTTTTAAACAAATAAAACCGCATCGAAATTCGTTCAGCAGTTTTTGCGTCCATCGCAGTCAAATGTTTGTGGCGCCAAAAATCCACCATTTTGAGTTTCTAGAAATTTTAATATACCTAGGTACCTGTGTCACACAATCATGACGAATCAAACAACATCTTGTTTGTCAAAATCCGTCAAGCAGTTCAGGCTGTAGAGCGTGCAAGACAAATGTTCAAGATTTTCATTTTGCCGCCAAAAATCCGCCATTTTGATTTTCTAGAAATTTTAATATACCCAGTGTCACTCACACAATCATGACAAATAAAATTATACCTACCTCGCATGTTTAAATCCATCAAGCCGTTTAGGCTGTAGGCCGTGCCAAGGAAATGGACATACATACATAGTCTCGAAAAACATTACCCTCTTTTCTTCGGCAGTCGGGTAAAAATATCGGAGGAGTTTCAATGAACTTAAATATCGGTTTAGTCGCCGGTAAATTACGGCAAACCGTGTTTTTAGTGCGAAATTCTGAAAGTCTATTTATGTATTATACACTCGAGAGCAATGAATCCGGGTCACTTAAAGAATGTTAAAAATCTCGGAAACTAAAAATGATAGGTTAATGCAATAAATTGTATTTAATAGACAATGTAATACTCCTTAAATGAAAGTAAAAAAAATATGAGTCACCATACATTTTATTAACACAAAATTACATAAAGAAAAAAACTGCTGATCTCTCCTTAAAACAAAAATAGGAAACATGAAATTTTTGAACTTTATTACGATTTTCTTGAATTTTAATACTTCGTATTGCCTCCTCGTGCTTCCATTACTGCGTTTACGCGGTTTGGCATGCTGTACACCAAGTTCCTTATACGATTTTGGGGAATATTCTCCCATTCCTCTGTGAGAGCAATTTTGAGCTCACGAAGCGTGATTGGGGGAGGGTTTCGTTGTTTTACGCATCTGCCTAGCTCGTCCCAAGCATGCTCGATCGGGTTGATATCCGGGCTGCGCGCTGGCCACTCCATACGAGTAATGTTCATCTCTTGAAGGTAGTCATTCACAATCCTACCTGTATGAGGTCGGGCATTGTCATGCATAAATATAGCATCCTCACCTAAATTGACCATAAATGGACCAACGTGATCATTGAGGATTTCTTCCACATATCTTACGCTAGTTAAAGAGCCGTTTTCTATGATCACCAGCTCTGTGCGACTTTCAGAAGAAATTCCGGCCCACACAAGTACAGACCCACCACCGTAGGCTACTTTTTCTTCGATGCACGCTTGCTTGAATCTTTCCCCTGGTCTTCGATACACTCTGTGTCTTCCATCGTGCTTGTAGAGCATAAATTTTGATTCGTCGGAGAACATAACTTTTGACCAATCTTCAATACTCCAATTTACGTGGCTCTGGGCATATCTTAGTCTCGAAATACGATGCCCACGCTCCAGTTTAGGGCCGTTTGCAGGTCTAAGGGGTTTTAAGTTAGATTCAGCAAGCCGACGTCTTACTGTCCATGCACTTGGGTTACTTCCTCCGAGGCGTCGAAACTGATTGGTGAGTTCAGTTCCTGTGAGAAAGCGATTTCGAAGCATGGTGTTCACCAAGTATCGGTCTTCTCGTGCTGTGGTACACCTGGTTCTGCCCGTTCCTGGTCTGCGTAGGTTAGGACCAGTTTCTTCGTAACGTCGGAGAACTCTTTGTACTGTTGACAGCGACACACCGACAGTCCTGGCTGTATCGCGCTGACTCCGGCCGGTTTCCAGCATTGTAAGTATTCTGGTGCATTCTTCAGGCGTAAGCGACATAATTTCAGCTTGAATAATGAATATAGAGCACTATCAACATGGTTTATGTACCCACATAAATGACAGATTACAAACAAAAGCAAAACCAAATGCTGTAATTTCGTAGTTCCATCTTCGAAAGTGGCCCTTTTTCAAATTTGATTTTTTTATGATATAACTTTACAATAACTAAGAAGTTTTAATACCTTCATTTAAGGAGTATTACATTGTCTATTAAATACAATTTATTGCATTAACCTAGCATTTTTAGTTTCCGAGATTTTTAGGATTCTTTAAGTGACCCGGATTCATTGCTCTCGAGTGTAGTACGTTTTAATTCATAATGAAAAGTTGAAATTTGGACTTCTAGTTCTTGCGGAACTGCCTGTTTCTTGCAAGTTCTAATAAAATCGATTCATAAGTTTTCGCGTAACACAGCAAAAGTAAAAATAAATAATTTTGTTAAATGGTCAAAAATCTTTTCTTTTCTTTCATATTTGTGAAGAAATTATTACATGATTATTATCTATGACTTGGTATATTGTCTTTGTTGTAGACTAATCGCAGGTACTCTTAACAATTCTTAAAGACTTGTATTATGTTCTCTATTTGTAACTTGTATTGTTGTGTGATGTGAAAGTACTCTCTCATAGTTGTCATCTGACGCGGTCACACAAACTAAAGGGCTACTAAGGCAAACGCATTAATCAATTTGTCAATTATTGACGTCCTCGAGGCCAGCCATTATCTCGTTATGAGACTAACGCAATATTTTGACGGTATGGTACCACCACATAATATACTATACTAAGGAAAGGTACATGAATGACGTAAGAGTAATTGATGACACTTTTTCAAACTTTTGCTCACCAACTTAACAGTGCCCAGATACATGCAGGCATCGCCACTGATGAAAGAAAGTCATATATATTCCTAGGTCATCCGTTTAATAAAGGGAACTGTAGGTATCTATATTTTCTATATTAAAACGCTTTAGTTTAACTATTGTTTGCCGTACCTACTATTTGTTGTTTGCTCTTGTGTTTCTTTATCAAGTTTCCCGTTTATTGCTTTAAATTCAATTCCTTTGAAGAGATACAGTATAAATGAAGAAAGTCATATAAAGCGAAGTTTTCTTAGACTTGAATATTCAATAAAGTTCTTAGTAAAAGCGAATAGTTAATTATGACGAATAGTTGAATGTCAAGATTTTCAAGAAGCTTATTACTTTGCTCTAACGAGGATCTTTTCAGCGAAATTATTAGGATGCTTTTGATTTAACATCATAAAGTCTAATAACTTAAAGGGGTACTCACACTGGACAGTATGTACTCGTACCTAGTGTCTTCGTGTTAGTATTCGAATAAAATACATTTGACTTTGCTCACCTCAGATTGTATGCTTGTTTACTTGTACATAACATAACATAAACTCACGCCTATATCCCCGAAGGGGTAGGCAGAGGTGCTAGCACCCACATTTCGCCAGTTTATGTTTAGGTCCCAATGTAATAGGTGGCGAGCCTATTGCCATTAACCGGGCACTTATAAACCAGCGATAAATACACACGTAACTTCGAAAAGCATCGAAAAGTCATTGGTGTGTGCCATGGTGATCCTGGGATCGAACCCGAGACCTCGTCTCAGCTGTCCATTACCCAGACCACTAGGCTACCGCGGTCTTACTTTACTTGTACCAGTACTAAAAATTGCATTTAAATTGGACCGGGACCGAATTTTTAAAGATGGCTAGACTGAAAGTCTCGATGAGGTATTAGAAAGGACTCAACTTTGAACTCAGAAGATATTAGCATTGTTAGTTAATTTCTCGTAGAGACTCAATGACTCTCCGATTGATATTCTCTGACTAAGGTGCACACGAGTCCAAAGAATAATGATTTTATTCGGTAGTAATAATAGCTGTGCTTATGTTATGTAATTTTACCACTTAATTAGTTTCAATTCAATCATTAAGCAAATCAATTAATAGGCTTCACTCCAAGGGTAAGGTCAACAGGGTCAGGGCATCACCTGACCCTCGGAGTGAAGCTAACTTCACTTGCAAGTTTGTACACCTGAATAACAAACGAGGCTCTGGCGCAGAATTTTCTCTCGAGGTTGGGTTAGACGGCAGTCGCGCCCATAAAAATAACAAAAGCCAAATCTAGATGCGTACCTAAGCGGACTCCGGGCTCTGGTATACCTGCCATGCAACAGTGAACTATGCTGAGATGATCATGAATGATGCATTCCTGTAAATCTAATCACCCGATGATACGTGCGTCCTACTTTACACCCCTTTGGGTGAATAATCAAATTGCTCAATTATTCGGGACATGTCATAATATGTATAATAATTGTACATGGCCAAGCTAGGATTGAATTAGTACTCTGACAAGCTCAATTTTGTTTCGGGTCATAACACAATTGACTCCTCACGCCATGAATAACACTGACGAGTACCTACCAACGTTGTATGTTACAGGACGAGATCTTGTTGCCTTAATGTTAGTAGGGAATTAATTTTAATTTGATTATACTAACTTTGGAAAACTAATGCATGTTAGAATATAAATATTAGCAACTAGCTGTTGCCCGCGGCTCCGCCCGCGTGGACGTCGATTTTCGCGTTTTTTTACTATATCTCCGGTTCTAATCAGCGAATTGCGATCAAATATGCGTAAGATTTTGAGATTAACCAAGACCTTTCTTATAAAAGGTCTTGCTTGCAGTCAGTCATCGGACCAAGCAATAATATTATATAATTATATAGACGAAAGGAAAAAGTGTAAACACTATACAAGGGAATAATTTGACATACGGCCCGTGATTTTAGTCAGTTCAAGAACGACATAACCGCCCCGCTGGTAACGGGGGTGGTATCTATGGGGGATATCCGCAAGAAAAAGGTAAATACCTACCACAATCTTCTGTTGATCATGCTTTTCCTTACTTTGCCCTTTTTATAATTATCGGTTTCAGAAGTACCTAAACACGAAAAGCCTTTGAACGTAGTTAAACTGAAAACGTAGTTTCATGCATAAGGCGATAAGAACCTAGTAGTAGGTAGGTACCTACGTCACTATATCTCTCTCACGTAGGCCCGTGGCCGTAATCGCAAGACAATAATATGATGTCTACACCACGGTATAGTACATAAGTCAGGAGGTGTAAGTGACAGGAGTGATGTAAGTAATAGGAACACGATGCTTGTCATGATGAACAAATTCACTGAGCTGAGTTGAAGTATTCAGTGCATAACGTTCACTAATCGACGTCTGGCGACATTTTACTAACACATTGTGGTTTTAAGAATTTTATTAAAAAGTAAATACCGACATACCAGGTAAGTAAATCAAATATTTAGCAATGTAACGGGCTAGGAATAAATAAACAATAATCCGACTTCTTGAAGTGTTTAAGATTCGAATTCAAATATTAGGCAGATACACACGAAGTTAATAAAAGTTTAGATAATAATGAGGTTTTGCGGTCTTAAGTATAAATTAATAGTCAGAACCCATCGGAACCATAATAACATAATATAATATACCTATACCCCGATTTTTAATTCTAGGCAAGAAAATGACATTTCCAGTGTTGCAGGTTTTTTGTATCAAATAAATAGTGATGTGGTTGAATCGAGTTTTACAATTATAAGTTAGTCGTGAGTCGAGATTATCATTCTTTTATTAAATATATAAATAAAATTTTTCGCGCGTTTATATAAATAAAAACATTTACATACAAGATACGCGCGAAAAACATAACCCTTCTTGGCAGTCGGGTAAATAATGAATCCCTATTTACCTTGGTCATGGCATCACGCGTGAACGGCTGGACCGATTTGGCTGAAAATTAATGAGGAGGTAGCTTAGAACTAAGAGAAGGACATAGGATACTTTTTATCCTGCCACGGGGACAAAGTATGCCACGGGCGAAGCCGCGAGACACAGTTAGTATTCTATAAAAAATATTTCCGTCGTGTAATGTACTAGGCGAGCATAAACTGCAAAGAGGTTCATTCACTGATAAAAATAAAGAATGACTAAAGTATCTAGTCTATTGATTGCCGAACATCACTATTGTAGCGGGTCACCCTTTTTTGTATCGGTGACAGTTGCACTTGTCATTTTCTTGCCTAGAATTAAAAATCGGAGTATAGTATGCTTTCACCGTTTTACATTACTCCCTCCGGAATAAAATGACATTATGGTCGTCAACTATACGTATTTTTTTTCTCGATTACAGTTCCTGTGGAATCCTGAACGAGCATCTTTTTTACATCATGTAGGTACTCGTATGCATTATTTTTAGAAATCTGACGCTTACGCACGTACAAGGTACCTACCATCGTATTTTTCTTAACCAGCTACGAACATGCAATTATTTTCTTTTGATTACCAGCTTCGAAAGCAGAATGAATTTGTCGTTTTCGTAACCAAGTTTCGTAGTCAGCTACGATAAAAGATGTTTACTTCCTTTTCTTTATCTGGTTACTACTCAAGAATAATTATTCCAAGTTTGTAACCAAGTATAGCTTGTCTATTTAGTCTTGAAAAGAATGTTTGAGGAACTAACATTAAACATGTGAGTGGCAACACCAAACATAAGTACGTCAGTTGTCAATACTATCGTCGAATTATAGTTTTCTTCTCTTATTTTTAATTGTTTTCATTAAACTGCAATACATTGAGACCAAACTACGCATAAAAGGTTGAGAAATGAGTAAAGGAAATCAGAGTGGTGCGTGGGAAGTGATTTTCAAAGTTTTCCAGCAATGAATCACGGATTACTAAGCTGGACAATTTTATGGGATTTGGAGGACGTTAATGAGCGAACAGCATCTTTGATGGGTATGTAATCATGTTATTATTTGTTTTGAATCTGTCTGAACTTACAAATTTACTGAATTTATGATTTGAAGGCAAAAAAGGCATTGTTTACATTGCAAATTTTTAGGTTAGATTAAAAACTATCAGTAGGTCATTTTTATAGTGCGATCAAAATTTTTGATATGATGGTACAACTCGTTCAATCTGTACCAATTTTTTATTTGAATTAATTGCTTCAAGTCAATAACTTGTTGCCATTCAGTAATTAATTATTAAATTATTATTTTTACTCTTTACAGGAAAATCAGAGTATAGTTGGCGGATAGTTAACGAAGGTTTTAAGAATGATGGAAAGTTTGAAACTCCTGGGAAACACATGAAAGGTCGGCCGAAGAAAGAAATGGATAACTTTAATATTTGTGGTGACAGTGGGGACTGTTCTGCTGAGTCGAAGACGTTTGGGACACAAATTCTACGGACACTGTGTCCCTAAGTGTACTTCCAAATTTATTTATTTTTTCGAAGACGTTACGGACACTATCATTTTATTAAATCGGCTCAGTACAGTCTCATACAAAAGTGTTATAATTACATTGGAATCTAAACATAAACTGGCGAAATGTGGGTGCTAGCACCTCTGCCTACCCCTTCGGGGATATAGGCGTGAGTTTATGTTATGTTATGTTATGTGAAAATCGAATATGTACATTTCTTGTCGTTTTTGTATTCAACGACCCCAGGGACCCCTGTGCATTGCCAGGAGCTCCCAGTAGCATGTATTACTTGGCATATGTGTATCATGCAAGGTATATTTTAAATATAGTGGGTTACCATGATCTATAATAAAATCAATTTTGAATATTTTAACATCAGTTTTATTGATTCATTTGGTACTTATTACTAAAATACACATGTAACGTATGTAAAAATCACAGATAATAATGAGAACAAACAAAATAAAATCTATCCACATTATTATAGCCTAGACTAGAATAATTACAGTATTTAGAATAGTTGTCATGACACTCCAAAACTTAGAAAAATAAAAATGAAACTCATACCTACAATTAGGCATGTGCGAAACATGTCCGGGAGCGGATTGAACATGGAACGGTCCCTTACACAGTCGGCACCATGTTCAGGAACCATGTCCGCGGACACGTTTCCCGGACATACCTACCTAGTTCATGCAATCCACGCTGATCAAGCAAACCAGTTTTCAAATCTTGCGGCTTTAAGGGCGTTGTATGAGGCTCTCGTGAAAAGTCACATGGAGTTTAATGCGCTTATCTGGTCTCCACACGAAGACAAATATAAGGTTATGCTGGAGCGTATCCAGAATAAGTTCCTTCGATTTTTATATTGGAAACAGTATGGTGTCTACCCGGGCTATCCGCGGTTGTATCCTACGTCGTTTATTCTGGGTATGACAGGATATTATAAGTTGGAAGTTAGGAGGGAGGTATCTATGGCCACCTATTTGATTAGAGTGTTAAGGGGGCTTATACACAACCCAGCTATCCTACGGGAAATGGGACTGTATGTACCAGAGGAGTACGTAATGCGGCGGAGGCGCCCCCCGCTGCTGCAAGTGTGTCGCGCGCGTACGAACTTGCTGCAGAGGGCGCCGCTGATGCGGGCGCTGCGTGCGCTTAATATGATGGCTGACAGATGGGATTTGTGCTTGTTTTCATGCTCCTTGAATGAATTCACAAGAGCCAGTTACTGTATTTTGAGCGAAGGATGTTAGGTGAAATTAGTGAAATCTGGTTATTGCTAGTATTGAGTGTATGTAATGCCTATATTTTGATAATGTTGTAATGTAATGTTTTTTTTAATATTCATCATTTGACATTAATTTATTGTAAGTTTGACATTAAAAATGTAATTTTGACAATTGAATTGAACAGACATTATAAATCCAATTACTGTTGACATTACTAGTGGAATTATTATTTTGACAGTATTAACTGAATTATTTGGACATTATTATTGCAATTATTATTTTGACATTATTAAGTAACTTATTATTTTGACATTATTAAATAACTTATTATTTTGACATCATTAATCGAATAATTATTATCTATTCCTTATGGTATGACATGTTCACGAATTATTTGAAATGTTAATTATTATGTACTTTTACTAATTTTAACTATAGCATGATGAATTTTGTTAACGAAATTATTATTATTATTATTCTACTCTGTCGCATTAGGTTTGCCTGTAATGACTTAGTATGTATGAATTATAAATAAATAAAAATAAATAAATAAATGATATAACATGTGTAGATATATATGAAAAGGTTCAATTTTTTTTATATAGGTACTACTGAGGGTAGCAGACAAGCATGTGTTTAAGTATATAGTTAATATTTAAAATGAGATCAGTTCAGAACAGTATTTGCATTTTCCTTTTTTTGAGTCCTTTTTTCAATAAAATGATCCCAAAGTATGCTGATTTTTCTATGAGATGGCATTTTCAGATGAAGTTAATAATTAGAAAGTTCTCAAAGCCTTATTATTTTCGAAATAATTGTCATAAATAAAAACTGCACTACCTAGGTATGTGCAAAGTAAATTACTATTTAAATCTATTCACTTACTCTACTCACTATAGAACTCAATAAACTATTATTACTTATCAAAGACAGTGTAATTTGTTAAAAATAATTGGAAAGTATGGTGTAAATAAAGTATTTGGAACACGCACGCATTCGCAACTAATAAATAAATGCATCTAAACGCTAAAATACGAACGTCGCCGCAGTCACTGCGCAAGTAGATAATTACGTAACACGAAATGCGACTCGGTCCGGTTCGGCTGCGCTTAGTGCGCTTCGGTAGTAGTCGGCTGCTGTTCGCAAACCCGAACCGCTCCGGCCGAACCTGCACATGCACATTGGAGTATACTCCGCGCTCCACGCTCCGAGCGCCGCGCGCCGCGCGCTCTATTCATTCCATGCTCCGAGTTCGCTTACTCGTTCCGGACATGAACATGGTGGAACTGTTTAGGCGGAGCGGTCGGATCGGAATTATATAGCTCCGGGAAAGGACATAGTTCCTGGAGCTATAACGGTCCGGAACTACTCACCTCTACCTACAATGTAAAAGTACTTGAACCAGGCGTACTAAGGTGTTAATATTAATAAACATCTGATAGTAGATTTTGTAAATATTAATAACTAGCGACCCGCCCCGGCTTCGCACGGGTGCCATTGCATCAGCATTCTGATACTAAATTAAATACACTACAGAAAAACTATGAACGTTGTCTATAAAAACATAGCGGCCTCCCCGCACTGCCCCGTCCGACCGGTACCGCCCGCCGCAAATGCAAATTTTAAATTTGCAATATCTCCGAAAATATTTGTTTAATTTACATGCTGTAAGGAACCATATTGATCTATATTAATTGCACACTGTATTTAAGGTACTTAATTCGATAAGGATTAATGCCGTATTGCTTAAAATAGCTTCGTAAATAAGCCATTTTTTCACGTAAAAAGTAAACAATAAAAATGGTTAATGTGGGTTATCCCTAAAAGATAAACATATACCATCGCGGACTTTTTTGTAGACCTTTTTATGGTGTACAATACTGTAGTACATTAATTTGATCTAACTCGTAGGGTTTAGGCAGCGTTTTTTCTAAATTGCTAAATAAGCCCAAAAAAATAGGTTAAGTTACGACATCACGTTAGAAACCTCTAAAATTAGCAATGTTGCCTAAGTATATGACGCATGTATTATATATATAAACCTTCCTCTTGAATCACTCTATCTATTGGAAAAAACCGCATCAAAATCCGTTGCGTAGTTTTAAAGATTTAAGCGCACATAGGGATATAGGGACAGAAAAGGCGACTTTGTTTTATACTATGTAGTGAAGTGATAATAAAAAGATAATTTAATCCATGATTTTGTCATGACAACGAATGAAAAAAGTTTTTTGTTACAAATTTCTAAAATAAACATTTAAAAAATAACTTTAAACCAGGGGTAACTAGGACATTATAAAATGGGTGTAACTAACAAAAACATTAATAATCAATGTATTTTTTGTAAATAATTAATAACACCGGCAATAATTAATTACGGCGCCGCGCAGCTGGTAGGCTTCATTAGATAAAGATATACCTAGATACAGTGCTGTTTATGAACCTTAATGTTTCTAATATAGAGTATAAATTAACTTAGCAACAGAAACACGCTTCTCACGAGAGGCTCGTTGCTACTTATTGCAAGAAGAAGTAGCAACGAGCCTCTCGCGAGAAGCGTGTTTCTGTTGCAAAATTAATTTATACTCTATATTGGAAGCAATATTCTTCATTTTTACACAAATAAAATATTTTTACACAAATGAAATATTTGATTTCAATTCTCGCCTCGAATATTCATAACTGTATGTTTTGCTAAGAGAATTTATTTTAGACTAGCTTCCGCCCGCGGCTTCGCCCACGTGGAATTCGGTATTACCAAGTCCACACTCCACTCCACTCTCCACCTCCACTCTACTGTCCAATCCCCTCTCCCAACTCCACCTTACATTCCACTCTCCACTTCAGTCTCCACTCCACTCTACTTTCCACTCCACTCTCCATACCACACCCCACTCCACTCTCAACACCACTCCCCACTCCGCTCCACTCTCCACTCCACTGGTCTCCACTCGTCTAGCCAAAACCTTTCGGATAAAAAGTACTAAACGGATTTCAGTGTGGTTTTCTTGGTCAGACCTAAAATTTGGAGATATGACCATAAGTTTTTTTTTCCTTATTTATTGGTTTCACCATACACCATCTTTACAGGGTTCACCTAAGGCGACAGTGTGGACATCATATCCCTTTATAACAGTACTTTTAGTTGTAATAATCGATATTTGAAAAAAAGACTTGGTTAAGTTGACCACAAATATCTATTTTTTTGCAATCCTTGTCTGTTTGTTCGTGATGGACGCAAAAACTACTGAACAAATTTTGATGCCGCCGTTTCATTAGAAAGGTCTTAGTTTTACATAAAATCTGCCGTATTTGGTTAAGTAGAACCGGGGATATGACCAAAAACCGATTACCAACCAATCGACTCCCACGGGCAGAGCCGCGGGTATTAGCTTGTATAAAAAGTAGCCTATATACTACTCCAGACTATAATAATCTATCTCTGTACCAAATTTCAACCTGATCTATTCAGCCGTTTTTACGTGAAAGAGTAACAAACATACATCCAGATTTCCCGACTGATCAACTCCATGGGCGAAGCCGCGGGTATTAGCTTGTATACAAATTAGCCTATATGTTATTTCACACTACACTCTATCTCGGTACCAAATTTCAGCCAGATCTATTCAGCCGTTTTTACGTGAAATAGCAACAAACATAATATTTGGACATCCCGACCGATCGACTTTGCGAGCGGAGCCACGGTATTAGCTTGTATAAAAAGTAGCCTATATGTTATTCCAGACTATAATCTATCTCTGTACCAAATTTCAACCTGATCTATTCAGCCGTTTTTACGTGAAAGAGTAACAAACATACATCCAGATTTCCCGACTGATCGACTCCGTGGGCGAAGCCGCGGGTATTAGCTTGTATAAAAAGTAGCCTATATGTTATTTCACACTACACTCTATCTCGGTACCAAATTTCAGCCAGATCTATTCAGCCGTTTTTACGTGAAATAGCAACAAACATAATATTTGGACATCCCGACCGATCGACTTTGCGAGCGGAGCCACGGTATTAGCTTGTATAAAAAGTAGCCTATATGTTATTCCAGACTATAATCTATCTCTGTACCAAATTTCAACCTGATCTATTCAGCCGTTTTTACGTGAAAGAGTAACAAACATACATCCAGATATCCCGACTGATCGACTCCGTGGGCGAAGCCGCGGGTATTAGCTTGTATAAAAAGTAGCCTATATGTTATTTCACACTACACTCTATCTCGGTACCAAATTTCAGCCAGATCCATTCAGCCGTTTTTACGTGAAATAGCAACAAACGTAATATTTGGACATCCCGACTGATCGACTTTGCGAGCGGAGCCACGGTATTAGCTTGTATAAAAAGTAGCCTATATGTTATTCCAGACTATAATCTATCTCAATACCAAATTTCAACCCGATTTATTCAGCCGTTTTTGCGTGAAAGAGTAACAAACATACATCCAGACATCCCGACTGATCTACTCCGTGGGTCGACTGATCGACTCCGTGAGCGGAGTCGCGGGTATTAGCTTGTATAAAAAGTAGCCTATATGTTATTCCACACTTTAATCTATCTCGTTACCAAATTTCAGTCAGATCTATTCAGCCGTTTTTACGTGAAAGAGTAACAAAGATATATCTAGAAATCCCGACCGATCGACTTTGCGAGCGGAGCCGGGATATTAGCTTGTATAAAAAGTAGCCTATATGTTATTCCAGACTATAATCTATCTCTGTACCAAATTTTAGCCAGATCCATCAAGCCGTTTTTGTGTGGCAGAGTAACAAACATACATCCAGACATCCAGACATCCAGACATACATTCTTACAAACTTTCGCGTTTATAATATTAGTAGGAAGTAGGATTTTACAAAAAATTAAAACACATTAAAAACACCTGGCAACACGTTGAATTGATATTTGTTATTTAGATTTGATTTTCAATTAGAATTATTTAATGCAAAAAAGTGCAAGACGCCATTACAGACGCTTCACTCGCTCGACCCTAGTTCGAAAAATTATTAATTTTAAATTTTTAATTATTGTAAAATCTTTATGGAAAATACAATTTTATCGCTAAAATATTTTAAAAACTCATTGAGTAATATAGGAGTAATCACCTATACTCTGTCTAATGTAGGATGATAAAAATGACAGTTCATGTCTTTTTTTTTATATCGTATTTTTTTATACAAAATCATACCCCTAAAATTATTGTATTACATAGACAAGCCCCGCCCACTTGTCATAGTGAAGCGTCTTGCAAGAATACAGCACAATTGACTATACACAAATGAATCGAATGAATCGAATTTAAAATAATTTATTAAAATTATTAAGTACTCATACTACTAAAATTTTTGTGATATAATTTGCTTAATATGGTACGAAACATAAATACTATACCATAAAACTTCTCTTTTGTCATCCTGAAGTAAGTTACCTAAAATAATAAAAAATAAAAAGTTTTTGTGTTTTTCTAAATATCGATTCCATATTCTACGGGAACGAAAATCGAAAGATTCATTTTCGATTATACTATATGGGCTACCCTATTTAGACCTGTCATTATTATCATCCTACATTAGACAAAGTATAAGAGCGTGTGTATGAAACTATGATTGACTTGTTTAACCTTAAAATCGTATTCTGAATTAAGTTTTTGAAGCAAACTTTACAACAAGAGAATATATAAAATTATTTGACTTACCTCCACAGTACATAAAATAGAACAATAAGTGCCACATTATTCACTTTTTAAATAATATACGTAATTAATACTGCCGTAGTTCCACTGACCTTGACTTAGGATGAATGTCATGCGGTTCGTCAATCATGTACTACAACAATACGAGCAAGACACCTATACAAGCAAAAGAGATGAACGACTGCATCGTTTTCCTTTTCGCAACATGTTGTGCTCTTTCAAAAATCCTCGCGGCGACGCGCGACGCGCACGCGACTCAGCGCCTCTGTAGGTATTTCATTGAAGCGAAATGTATTTATAAACAACTAGAAGTTTTCCATCCGACTGTACAAAACTATCGTTTTATATTGGTGTCCGTAACGTCTTCGAAAAAATAAATAAATTTGGAAGTACACTTAGGGACACAGTGTCCGTAGAAATTGTGTCCCAAACGTCTTCGACTCGTTCTGCTGAAAGTGGCGATGAAACGCATTTCAATATTTAATATTTAAAATCCGGAGTGATTATTCTTTGTAACTGATTGAATTTAAGTTTTAAAATTTTAAAATTTAAGATTTATTAAATGATTAAGTTTGAGTTTCAACTAACTTTATTCTGGATCTGGTTGAATAACTTTATTCTAGATCTGGTTCAAAACTTTATACTGCACCTGGTTTAATAAATAAAACAGAAACAATATTATGACTGCATAATGTGTTTTATTTTGTTAACTCATTTTATTAGGAACGAACTTCTAGTATCAAGATCATTTTAGTCGCACTATATAGGGTTGCGACATGAAGATCAGCAGCGCCCTCATTTAATTTCACGACTTTATAGACAAGCTATATGTGGGTAAAAAATACACTGGGTAGGTAATGTACTATTACAACAAATTAATACCTATATTTTAAAATTTTATTACCCACATGGTGTAAGCATGGTTACGTACACATAGCACTATCCTAGATATTACTACAAGAAATTCGTGTACAAACGCCAGAACAACTCACGAATAGCTGAACGGCATCAGACGATGCACCTAGTTACTCTCCACCACACCCCAACACTTTTGGGTCTACACCTCCGTAGGCCCAAAAAGTTTTGGCTTGACATACAAGATAACAGTGCGTAGGTAGTGGAGAAATAAAGGCCGGAAAGCCGGACTCCGAACTCCTAGGTTAAAGTCTCGGATATAACCGATGAAATGATGATGATCAGTTCATATAATATAAGTACATCATCATCTGATCAAATCGGTCTGATGAAAAGTTAAAATAAGTAAAATCATTAGGAGTAGGAGAGCGATGCCCGGTCTTCAAAGTAAAAACTTCGGATGCAACCGGAACTCACATCGTCACTCACACTATCTCACACGGTCATATTGACGATGATTTATTAACATATAATTTTGAAGTTAAAACAAGAGTGCATACTTATTAAATATTAATTACTGCCGTATTTTGTTTAACAGCGCAAATTGGGAAACTTCATATTATGTCATCATTACTTACTGAATGAAGTATTGCAGTTCCCGGAATAGTCTCACGTAAATTGAAATCAATAATGCGTCTGGAAATTGTACGTAGCTAACATACGCCTATAATAATCATGTCAAGCTCAGTAATTTGCATGCTGATCAATGAGCACAATCATAAAAAGCGAATAAGTAGGTATTTATTTTTACGGGTAGGTAGTGCAGGTTTACATAGATTCGCTGAGTTTCTTATTGGCGTCTTCTGGAACTGTTGATCTCACGTATGTATCACGCCAAATGCATACCTGCCTTTTGAGATTGAGCTGACTACGAAGTCAGTAGTAATTTTTTTACCAAAATATATTTAGTTTTGACTACTGTAAATTTCTTATCAGTGCATGTAAGCTAGTTTTTTTTTCTACGCAAGCGGTTTTATTTATTTATTATCATAACAGAAGTACCTACAGGAGATAGCCTTGTATGCTTTCTCTGGCGAACCATATCCGACGATACCTGCATTCAGAGTAGGCTGTCAGGAGAACGATGAGCGCTCCGATGTTAATCAAACGCCGACCTCCAGTGAATCAACGTTACAATTTACAATGTCTAACAAGTGCTTAGTTCAATTGCTATGAAGCATTCAAGGTCTAACCTAAAGGACAAACTAATGTTAACTATCTAGGTATATTGCTGGACATGCAGGTTACATGATTACACTTTGTAGATAATAGTAGTACCTACTTATGTTAACTTTTCCTATAATTAGAATTTGTCAACATATGACTTGTTTTTCCAATATATTGAAGACTAGCTGTTGCCCACAGCTCCTTGTTGCAAATGATAATACCTACTTACTTAGGTACTCATTTTACTTTTAAATTGTCACGTATTATGTAGCCAGAGCAAAGCCAGAGTTACATTAACATGTCCTGTGTCACAGTGGTGTTAAAATGCCACTTTGCATTTTTGCTGTAAATTCAAAAAGCGATTACATTGTCTTTTGTTTATGTTTGCAATGTCTACATGTGATGACAATATACTTTTCGAAATGGGAAGCATTTAACTTTTATGAAGACTGCAATATTACCTACGTAGAATTCAACAATATCATTATTATGAATACTATTTAAAAAACGTTATAGGTACTATAATTTAAGTACATAGTTGGATGACTGTTAATAGATTTTGTTATTATAGGTAAGTACTATTTCCGATTGAAGGCGACGCTATTCAAAGAAACAGAAGAAAATATATCAAAATCCTGAGTGATAAACGGAAACAGGTTTGCGTTGCCGTAAACTGCTTATGACATCCGCTATTCCCAATGTGATTTCCGCTTCCCACTCAAAACAGAATACAAGTAGCAACGAGGGTAGGTAGGTATATAGATGTTTTCAGAATTATGATATTATGAGTACATATATTATTATTATGATGTTTTGCGAATATCGTGTTAAACGAATGTGATGTTTTACGAATGTGGTCTTTTGAGAATATGATATACAGCGACGGAGTGAACTATTAGGTAATCGGTGGTGTTACTATTGACACAAATCGCTGTCTATCTAAAATGCAGTCTTTTTTATAGTCAATAGGCTCGCGTTTGACCACTATCTCACCTGATGGTAAGTGACAATGTAAGTGAGAGGGTGGTACCTACCTACCCTTTTAATCCAGATTATACGTGATGGGAAAAGTATGTATCTGTTGCAGTCAAAACTCATAACCAGTCAAAAGTAAGTACTTTTAACTGAATAAAATAGGTTGCTCAAAAGTTGTTTTTAACACCCCGACTCGGATAGATTAGGTTAGAAGGCTTGAAAAAAACATAACTGCGAAAGCTAAGGCGGGACCGAAGCGGAGCGGAGCTCCCGCCTTAGCCTTCGTAGTTATTTTTTTCAAACCGCCAAGAAATGAAAAAAAGTACTCTCTGAGTAGGGGTATTAAAACAACATTAAAAGTAGGTACTTTTGACTGGTTAAGAGTTTTGACTGCAATATATCTACCAAATGAAGCAACTATTAATCTTTCAGTTCTAATCTTTTTAGTTGAAGATTATCTCGAATGTCATCGTAGTTCAAAGTATGAACGTAATAACAAAATAACGAGTGAAGGTTAACCTCAAGATGGGCGGATATCACAGGTCGTCCGCCATCCCTCCCCCGGATTAAGACAGTACCTACAACTTTGTAAACCGACCCCTCTGTGGCCTATAATTAAATTAAACAAACCATATTGAGGACACGATGTATACGATTAACAACAATTACTTACACAGAAACTGCATTAGTCTTTAATTAAATTAAGTATCGTCAAGAAAAATAGGTAATACCTGCGGTTCGAACTGTAAAAGTGAAGTGTTTGATTTGATATGCGCTCAGTACCAAAACAGCTAAACATTTTCACCACCTCATAGTCGGCATACCTATTTCACCTCTCGTCACTACATCCTCTTTCAAGTGACGTAGGTCTTGTATATCTGTAAGTACTTATTTATTAACCAATCCTATTCCACACATACTGCATAGTGCCCAAGTGCGTTGTTGTTATTATAGTCCCGCGATATTTCTGCCAGAATGTGCTCCTACTTCGGCGCCTATTGTCCGAGGTTCGAATCGGGCCGATCAAGAAGTTTTACAGGTTGATCTAAGGGTAATCTTTCTTGATCGTACTTCTGCTAATCGAACCGGTCGTTATGAGATTTAACTACTTATTAAATTATGACCGCTCATAAATCTACAAGTTATCAAATGATTTTTGTAAGTATTTTTTATACCACGTAGGTGACAGACAAGCACACGGCCCACCTGATGGAAAGCGGTCACTGTGGCCTATGGACGTGTGCAACACCAAGGGCGTCACCCACGCGCTGCCGATCCTGAAGGGAAAGGGTGGGCAGGGTAGAAAGGGGTGGGGGGAGGAAGGGTACAGCGACTACCTACGAAAACTAGAACTAACAATGTCTCATTAATATCATAACGTTGGCTAGGGGCTTTTTTCCTTTGACTGTTTGTCAAAGAATCGGTTCTTGGTAGACGGTTCATGTAATCGTTATAAATAATATGTAGGTGTTAGACATCCACCCAAAGGGGCCATTTCGATATCGAAGTTGGTCCCTTTTTATTTTATTTTATTTATTTTATTAATTTATTAATTAACTATAAACAACAGAATCAATTAAATCAAACGTAAAATGTCATAAACTTATTATCATACCAAACACTTACATTGTAACGGAAATTTCGAAAAAGAAACGTGTTTCTTAACTAAGCCCACCACAAAGATAATAGTAGTGTCGGACACGTCTTGCAGTTGCAATTAGAAGACTATCTACTCGTACTGTCAGAAAATCACGTCTTAATTTCGGTTGATATTGAAACATGACCAAACACGACGTTAAAGTTGACTATCGTGTCCCTATTCTTTATTGCCAACCGTTAATAAAATACATAACTTTTTTATTATATCAGTTCGGAGTCCAGACACTATTACAAAAGAAATATTTCAAATTTCCTCTATTGCTTCCCTCGAACACTTCGTAAGTTGTTTTAATTTCACTCAGATGCTGGAGCTGAAGGAGCAATATACCTAAGTAATAATGACTGGTATTTTCTTGTTTGCAGCGATACACTCGGAGCGGACATTCTCAGTATACTAGTATTTCATAAAGAAAAACCCAGTACTACTCTATTATATCAACAACAATATAGAGTACTAGCGACCTGGGACCCGGCTTCGCCCGGGTGTAATTTCCAGTTTTCCAATAAAATATATAGCCTAGGTATGTCACTCACGAATGATGTGGCTTTTTATTGGTGAAAGAATTTTTAAAATCGGTTCAGTAGATCCCGAGATTACCCCTTAAAATTTAACAAACACACAAACTTTAACTCTTTATAATATTAGTATAGAAGATAAATGAAATAAACGAAGTATAAAATTGCTAAATTTATTGATTTCAATACGTACCTACCTGTGTAATATAAACTGAATCAACTATAATAGGTATATACTTAAGTGCAAGCAAATGTTAAGTGCATAAAAAAATTAAAACTTTAAACAACGATTGCACAAGAGTAAATTACAATAAAACGCTTAATAAATGAAGGGTCGACTGCAATGATGATGAATGTCCAACAATATTTAATAGGATAAAAATGTCGTTTAATCTCTAAATATATCCAGTAGTAATTCCGTTTACAATTTCTGCCATATCCCTTCCAGTCCTGAGATAAATGTTTCTATTTGATTACACATCTAAAAGTGTTCATCGTCCAAAAATCTGTAGGCCTGAAACGATACATTATTACGATGAAGTTATACGGCTCTAGTGTATGGCTCTGTAATGTAAAAGCCATTCAATTTAATAAAGTTATGTGCAACGTGCAGAATATCCATACGTTAATTAAAATCAATAGGTATTTGATCGGTGAAAATTTCATAGACATAAAGTCATGCACGCAATAGAATAGATCCCATCAACGTATGTAAAGGCCCCAATAATTACATGTCCATTCGATCGCACGCCGCATATTAAATTCCTAGTTTATCACTTAACCACATCAACTGAATTTAGGTGTTAATTTTAATTTAATCTCACCATTTACGTGGAAATAGGTTACTATATTACTACATTATGTACATTATAATTATTTACTATATTATATATACATACATATTTAGTAGCTCTAACGCAGGCTTTCATTTGGGGGTGAGGAGTCAGACGACACTCGCTGTCGTAGAAAACTAAATAAACCAAATCACGGAAAGGTGAAGTTCACTTTACTGAATTAGGCCCGGATGGATTAGGTTAGAACACGAAGTGTAAGGAGAGGACCTCCGCTAGGATCTGTGTTGCGCATAATTATCATATTGTTAGATTTCTTTCATACCCGTGAGGTGATGTGACGTAAAGGAAAACGTGTAAAAAATAGGTGAAGGAAGCTTTCACAAACTGTACGAAAATCACATAAGTCAAGCTAAGTGATACAGTAGTTCTTTCGACGTAAAATGTTTTTTTTACTAAATATGAGGAAGTATACAAAGCTAACGTTTTATACTGCCGTTATTTGGTTCATAAAATGCAGTCCAAAAATACAAGAAAAACAACACTTTTATAAATGTTCAACAAAATGAATTGCATATTTTCCCAACGCCATAAATAAAGATTGTTTGTTTTTAAAAAACTGTTCGCATATTTTATGATAACCGCAGACAAACGAAATCAATTCATCGATAAAATTACACACATAACGCTTCTGTAAATAGCATTTATTTTGAACTAGTGAAATAAATAATTGCAATTAATTAATTTGTGTTTTCAAGTGAATAAAGTTACGAACTGTTATTAATACGAGTAAGCTAGAACTGAACTTAATATATTATATTTAAAACCATTGTACTCTGCAAACTGTCACTTTCCAGTTGCATTTACGACCTATGATTTTAATATTCATGAAAAAAATTAAAATGTGTCTATACTAACATAAAAAAAGAATAAATTTTGCATTCTACTTGTGTTTATTCTTAGAAAATTTCAAATAAGAATAGAAAAGTTAGAATGAAGTTGGACTGATCACTTGAGTAGGTATGGAATAATTTTTTATGGATACCTACTACCAACTTATATATACTTACTAAAAGAAAGATGGAAAATTATAATAAAATAATAATATCGGGCTTGACATGGCTTTTAAGCCCAGTTTAGTTCGAAAATGAACTAGCGACTTAAAGTTTGTAATAACAGTTTAACAATGTAATAAATTCCGAGCAGGTACATCTTTAAAAGAGCAGCCCTAAACTTAAATACACACAAAAGTTTACAAACTGAAAGTTAACCCCGGAGCCGGAAACATTTTCACAGATAAATTGACATTCCGTTTGGCATTTGAACATTTTTTGACCCTAAAATAACAATTGATATGTCAATATACTCGTAACTTCTGAGAATCAGGGAGAGAATACTTAGAAACGTCTATAGTAGGTATATAAGGGCGTGTCGGCTTCACCCATGACTTTTTTTGTACTTTGGATCTTTATTTCTCTATCTCTTATACTTGCACTAGTCATATTAGAAACATTTAAATCAGATATTATTAAATTTTTATATATATTTTTAAACAACAGTTCACTTTTTGGTTTTACTTTCATCAGTAGTTTTAATCAAATTATTGTCTACACTATATAATGTCCGTAAGCAACCATAGACAACGTTGCCTAGTTTATTAGATATTGTATTGAACGACATATAATAATCACCATCCTATGAGCCTTTCCTCAGTTGATTTTTCAGTCTAATTACGAAGACGATATGTCTTGGTAACTCAGTAAGTCAGTGTATTCCCCCTGGAAAAGACTGGTCACGGGTTCAATCCCGTCTTAGATGCTCTCTTTTTTTATCTAAATCTATAGGAATTCGTAATCTAACTTAGATTACTAATTGCTTCAAAATTTCATCGAATATTTCTGAGAATATTACGGCTAAATATCAAATACAACATTATACACAACAAATACAAATAGGTACACACATATCGACAAATCATATTTCAGTACACCTATCGAGATTGCAAAATGTACACGCTATAAGATCAATCAATGGAACGGTCCAGTAACAATAAGACCTTTTAAAACACCGACAGACTAGACAAGACGAAAGTAATGAGTAGACCATTTTATGTTTTCTTCAAGTGAATTTCGAAGTCGAATTCAATATTTTAAAATTATTGTAGGTCTATCGTTCATTATAATCACAAATTATTATTCATCAGAAATCTATTAAAAAGTTAATTACAGGTAAACAATGGAATTGTTATACCAAATTATCGTCAGTGTATATAACAAATTTATAATTTAACACGCAATTATACAAAGATTAAAAATATTAATCAAATAGTATAGCAATAATAATTTGTAATGCTCTATTCGATTTAGGTAAATTGAGAACAATAGCGACCACGATGATACGAAAAGACCATTTAAATAACTTGTAAATACTTCCTGACTGGAAAATTCTCTTCAACGAAGAACAATATTGCAAAGACTACGAACCCAACAATTTCAGACTAATTTTATTGGTAACGAAATATTAGAATACGATGATTATTTCAGCTACGATTGGCATGTAGTACGATGCAGCGTACCGTCGTTTTAGTGTACTAAAGATGTAGCGTACCAACGATATAGTGTACTGTCGGTGCAGCGTACCGTCGATTTGGAGTACTGTCAATGTAGCGTACCATCGATTTGGGGTACTGTCGATGTAGCGTACCGTCGACGGAACGTTTTCGATACAGCGACCATCGATGTAGTGACTGTCGATATTATGAACTAGACCCAAAAAAACGGTATTTCTGTAAGTAAATGTATTTACACTTTTACTCACAACAAGATTATGCGAGAGCTACTTTCTGCTTTTTCAGGGTTCCGTAACCAAATGGTAAAAAGCGGAACCCTTACAGATTCGTCATGACTGTCTGTCTGTCCGTCCGTATTTCACGTCACTTTTCTCCGAAACTATAAGGCCTATGACACAGAATACCTAATTGCTGTTCAAACTTGGTAAGTAGACGTAATCTGCTTGATTCGAAGATACAAAATTAATTCCAATTCCAAATAATTGAAGGGATAAAATATTCAATTAAAATGTAAAATTAGAAAAAAAAAACATCGATTTCAACGAATTTGAAATGAACTCTAACAAAATACCAAGCTAGGCCTGAAATTTTCTACAGCCCATACGACAGTACCATAGCTATTCATGTGCCATTAGTTTACAAACGACGCTAAGGTAGTAGTGACAAATGTAACTTATAATTATGAGAAGAACGATGGAGAAGAATGATACAGCTAGATGAAGGGCGATCATTAATTAAGCGATGCTTTATTTAGAGAAGATTATTTCTTTTGATCGTCTTAATAAAGATAAGCCTAAGTACATATAACGACAAACAAATACGTATTAATTTCGTTTTTAAAGTACCTACAATATATATTGTTATGTTCTCAGCAAAATTAGATGTTTTTAATGGACTCTGGAGTATTTCATTTATGAAGAATAAAGAGGTGTCGAAGATCTATTCCAATTAATTAAGTACTACACCTTCTACGTAACCATTTGAACCATTAAATATTATTTATAGACTTGTACAATGTAATGATAATAATATCAGCATTGTTTGCCAACTGTTTAACCTATGGACCTTCTTCTTAACAGGATATAAGAACGGCCCGTCTCGCTAGTTCATTGCTTTTTCACCTTTGGCGAAAAACGAGGCGGATATAAATTTGATTAAAAAGAGAAACAAGGCTTAGACTCTTCAGTCTTCACTATAAATTACATGTTATTCTAACATGTGTAATGTCTAGTGCACGAATGACGAATTCACAAGAGTAGCCAACGGGAATCGTGTTATATAAACTCTTCGCCTCTTAACTATATTTTCCTTCACCGTATGAATAACTTACTGATAATATGAATTACTAAAACCCACGTGTAGTACAAGAGTTTATCCTATCGCTCAAATTCAAATGAACTAACTTGTAAAACTACTAGGAGCGTAAAAAGGGAATTGAGTATACACTACGTTTGGCATACAACACAAACCAACGGTTTTCATGTCGATATGACCGAATTTAGAGGCGCTCAATCGAAATAAATTCGATCATGTCATTATAACAGTCTGTTGTTCGATAGAACAATTCTTTTTAAGCGTATGTATGTTAGTGGTAAATTCTGATCCTATTATTTTTAAATCCCGCTTTATTTGCTATGTTAAAGTCAAGCATCCTTCTTCACGATATTATAGAGTTCAAACGATAACCTATGAATGCGTTCTCCTCACTATTATCTTATTGTTGGTTTGATTGTAATCTGGACACTAACCTCTTATGGATATAATTATCGTGATACGTAATAGAAAAAAAAGGAATGCCCGAATAATGATTCATTCTCGACGTCGGGCGACAAATTTAAACATTTTCACGTAATTCTATCTGACCTATGCCGCGTTAACCTATAAAATATGGAACGTAAAGCTATTAAAAAACTGTAGAGTAAATAAAAAAAAATCCATCAGCTAGTTGACCAATCAGTTCGTCACTAAACCGTTCTCGGTGGAAAATAAATCTTCTACCGTATATGTATTTTGCCATAGAGTCCGCCGCTTAAAGTACTTAACGATTAAATTGCCTTGAATTTTGTGTGTAGTGTGTAGGTAGGTAGGTATACCTATTTACTAAAGTCGACAAAATTGCGCAGAATGTATTCGCTGTGCGTGTAAAGTTTAAATTCATTCGCAAGCTCAAAATCCGCCAGAAAATATAAACTGCGTGATGAATTTTCGCTATGCGTGCTTAGCAGAACTCTCGCTGAAATTCGGGCTGTAAACTTCAGGGCAGAGACACATATCCCTTTTAGCTTGCTGCAACATTCTACTGTTAGTGTAGAGCCGGCGGCGGCGTTTGAAAGTGGTGTTTAAAGACATTTGGACCATTGAAGCTCTCTTTATCTCTAAATAAGAACTCCATTAACTTGATTATTGTATTAGGTAAGTCTTTATAATCTGTAGATTACTTATTTTACGAGACCATTGAGAAATACGACACATAAACATGAATATCATAAAAGCCTAGGTTGTGTAAGTAGAGCGAGTATCTGCAATAGTCATCGTTCAACCTAAGTAGTTTTTGTAACTTGACAGTTATGAAAAGGTATAATAGATTCCTTCCATACAATATAGGTAACTACTTAAAAAATAAAAAAAAAGAATGCGTTAAACTTCAACATTATCACTGTTCTACGATGAGCGTCGAAAATCGTTCTTATCCGCTGTCGACTCACTGCTGTATGTAGTTTGTCCATTACCACTTTAGCATGCTAATTACAACAAATATGTCGGTTACTTTTACGGTTTGGTTTATTTTTAAAATTAGGTATTGTATTTTCATTAAAATAAAGAATGAAGCTGATAATAAAAACACATTGCTCTTATTTTATCATCGCACTGCTCGCCACAGGCGGGGAATTCTCATCCTCACACGTTACATTCGCCAACGGTGTGCACTGTAAGCCCTGTAAGGTAGGAAAGAGATTTCATTCCGCGCACGCTTTGGCTGTGGAATGGCACTTTTGTACCATATTCAACAAATAAAGAACTTTGAACTTCGAATGATCTTCTTGCTGTAGTTTTTAGCGACTACAATACGGGGTTCTTCAATAACATTAGAAGGTTTTTACAGAGTCGGCACGTGAGTGTGACGCTCCTGATGTTGCACACGTCTATAATAGGCCACAGTGACCGCTTTCCATCAAGTGGACCGTGTTAGCAAGCAAATAAGTAGTTAAATGCTTTCTCGCCTCCTAGAACACGGTTGTCAATAAACTCTACTGGACCAAGAGCCCATGAGTGCCAGACATTCGTATTTTTATAAAAGCTGATAGTTCTTCTATGTGTGTCCCTAGTACAGGTAAGAATGATCCCCACCCATGAAGCTAAGGCAGCGGTGGCTTTGGCAGATAACGGGTGACAAAGGTGTGTAAAATTCCATCTCAAATTCGTCATAGTATAAAACTTAATTTTTTTATATTTTGATTCATATTAATATCAAAACTCGCGTTGCTCATTGCCAGACAGTTAGTATGGTTCCAACCCTCTGCCAGACACCCCTAAACTTTTATAATTTATAATTATACTTACGTTATATTATAACATCTAAATTTTATATATAATTTTTTGGGGGCCTATTAAACTATGTTTACATAGTAGCCGGACAGTTTCGAAGGTTCTATCATCTTGCCAGACGCATTCAAAGTGAGCAGTAGTCGGGAGAGCAAGGAGCGTATGAGTAACTATAGTCGAATTTTTAATTAAACGATATCAATTGACAGTACCTAGCTAATGTCACTTCGTCAAACAATGTTGCTATATTCAGTAATAGTGATGCAACTGATGCATTCAGTTCCCGTTCGACCTTATGAAATGAATGATGAGGGATCGTTAATCTTTTCTTACTATACTTTACTACTCCCACTCCCACTTCCACTCTCACTCCCACTCCCACGCCCACTCCCACTCCCACGCACACTCCCACTCCCACATCCATAAACCTATTCCTGATGATAACTAATCTAAACTCAAAATGTAATAATTATGTTCATGAATACAAAAAAAAACTCAAAATCCCTAAAACTAATAACACCACTATCCACTAATCTTGAACACTACTGCGGATGACGTAACCTATGACAAACTTATTATTTGCGGTTGGTACAGTAATCGAATCTAGGAATTGAACCGCAAAATTAAATTTGTCTTTTATTGTATGTACTTTTCCGGAATAAAAAGTATCCAGTGTGCTGCCCAGGATATTGAAGAATAATTATACCAAGTTTTATCGTAATCGAACCGGTAGTTTTTGCGTGATGCCTGAACAAACAGACAGACAACATTTTTTTTAGTCACATATTTGGGTTCGGTGTCGGTCTAGTAACACCACCTGCTATTATTTTTTTTTATATTTTCAATGTACAGAATTTTCACTTCTACAGATTTATTATAAGTAATAGAAGATAGTAATTATACGTAGGTATTGTAAAGTAGTAGTAGCAGTTCTTTTTAAGTAAGAAAAGTATAGTAAGAAAAGATTAACGATCCCTCATCATTCATTTCATAAGGTCGAACGGGAACTGAATGCATCAGTTGCATCACTATTACTGAATATAGCAACATTGTTTGACGAAGTGACATTAGCTAGGTACTGTCAATTGATATCGTTTAATTAAAAATTCGACTATAGTTACTCATACGCTCCTTGCTCTCCCGACTACTACTCACTTTGAATGCGTCTGGCAAGATGATAGAACCTTCGAAACTGTCCGGCTACTATGTAAACATAGTTTAATAGGCCCCCAAAAAATTATATATAAAATTTAGATGTTATAATATAACGTAAGTATAATTATAAATTATAAAAGTTTAGGGGTGTCTGGCAGAGGGTTGGAACCATACTAACTGTCTGGCAATGAGCAACGCGAGTTTTGATATTAATATGAATCAAAATATAAAAAAATTAAGTTTTATACTATGACGAATTTGAGATGGAATTTTACACACCTTTGTCACCCGTTATCTGCCAAAGCCACCGCTGCCTTAGCTTCATGGGTGGGGATCATTCTTACCTGTACTAGGGACACACATAGAAGAACTATCAGCTTTTATAAAAATACAAATGTCTGGCACTCATGGGCTCTTGCTCTATACCATACACATAGAAATAATAACTGGATCTTTATGTGCCTTTACACCTTAGGTGTAGGTAATACAGTCTGACGTGAGTTTTTAAAATAGTTTAATTATTGAAGGTTAACCGTCAATGTCACCTCAATCAAAATAAAGTAAGTAATCACATAAATATTATTATATACCTCGATTTTTAATTCCAGGCAAGAAAATGACAAGTGCATCTGTCACTGATACAAAAAAGGGTAACCCGCTACAATAGTGATGTTCGGCAATCAATAGACTAGACACTTTAGTCATTCTTTATTTTTATCAGTGAATGAACCTCTTTGCAGTATATGCTCGCCTAGTACATTACACGACCGAAATATTTTTTATAGAATACTAACTGTGTCCCGCGGCTTCGCCCGTGGCATACTTTGTCCCCGTGACAGGATAAGAAGTATCCTATGTCCTTCTCCTAGTTCTAGGCTACCTCCTCATCAATTTTCAGCCAAATCGGTCCAGCCGTTCACGCGTGATGCCGACCGTGACCAAGGGAAATAAGGATTCATTTTTTACCCGACTGCCAAGAAGGGTTATGTTTTTCGCGCGTGTCTTGTATGATATGTTTTTATTTATATAAACGCGAGAAAATTTTTATTTATATATTTAATAAAATAATTATAATATCGACTCACGACTAACTTATAATTTTAAAACTCGATTCAACCACATCACTATTTATTTGATGCAAAAAACCTGCAACACTGGATATGTCATTTTCTTGCCTAGAATTAAAAATCGTAGTATAGAATAAGAACAATACGCTTTTAATTTCTTTTTAATGGTATGAAACTAACGAAGGTTGCACAGTAATGATTGCAACACAAAGACCACTCTGTGTAAACATTTTTAATTATTATACAGTGATGGTTTATACCTTGAGTTTGGGTGTATGAGAACCTACTAAGATCTACGGGGCCCAAGCCAACGGAAGAGAGTCTAACATAGGCTTTCCTAGTAGAGCTGGAAAGCCAGACAGTATTCGCTCCTTAAATAATCAAAATCAACCAAATAGATAATGGAGCGGTAGACACCGGGCTTCGTGTTGCAATTGTTGCAAACCTTAGTTACAAAGAGAAATAAATAAATCGCTAAGATGATGAATGACTTGCGCAAATACTACAGGTGAACTTGGGAGTAGGTATACTGCGGAATTCCAACTGCTGCTGCCTGTACTGTAGTATAATTCAATAGTCTTCACCGACAGACAGAAAACCTATAATTATTTAAGTATAATTATAGGTTTTTCTGTTAGTGCGTCTAGTTCTTATTACGTTGTACTTATTTTAATGGTCGCAGACCCTACCACTGATACTTATTCGAAGTTATCGTACAATGTTAAAGTCTGCTTGGGTCAGTTACTTCTTCTTGGTGTACAATAAAAAAAATTCTATCTATCTATCTTATATATTCAGAAATAATTATTCTTTACCACATTGAAAGACAAAATATTTGTTAAATGCGCAGATTACGTATAAATTAGGTAATTATATAGTACTAAACTAAAGACTAGTGCTGCAATTTTATTTATTCTCTAAGTAGTGTTAATAATTAGGTTACCTATAGAAGTCGTGTTTCTCACTTTCATTATTATAAATTATAGACGCAAAGCGTCGGCAATTGGAACGAACTGAGCACTAGAGATGCATTCACAAATGCGATGTCATGCTTAATAATGTTTGCGAAACCATAAAATATAGGTAAATAGTCTTAAAATCTATGTAAATCAATGTACTTTATCGAATCTACGTGTACTACAATTACTGCACACCCTGTGATAGCTGTACAAGTCCCAAAAGCAATGTTTTTTGAATAGGTATATTGTTTTTCGTGCGCGGCGGTTGAAATCGGTATCCCCTTACTTAGCACTAGTCGTCTAGCTCTAAAGTATCTGCCGTGCTAATTAAGTATCTCGGGAATAAGTACTATGGTTCCGCAGTAACAGGATCAGTATTCCACGTGTGATAAGCTGTGGGTATAGACTAATAAAATAATAGTTTGTAGATTAGTTCTTTGTTACGTGGTGAGTTATGCAGCCTAGTGAATGCCCTAATCCTACCACAATCGTGCAAATCGACAGTAATGCTTCATATCATGGTACGTGTTTGTGAATAATTACTGAAGCATAGCGTCAACCGAATTATCTACTATTAGCGAATTTGAATACTTAATAAAACAGTGACAGTTTCAATATCCTTCCTATCTAGATGTAATTAAAATGGCAATTTCAGTTTTACCGTGTGAGCTAATCTCACCCCAAATTTTTAAATTGGAACCGCGCCGCCAACCTGTGGAAGTAGCACTTGGGCCGTCTACGAAACCAGTGCTACGTAACGAGTTACTAACTAAACATAATTCGTCCTTGTAAGATACCAGTTACGTACACACACTTTTTTTTACTTCAACGAAACTTGGTTTTGTAGCAGGAAACTTGAAAGTCGAAGGATGGCATAGTAGACTAAACCGACTTTGGCTCATTTACTTAGATGTATTATTGTGCAAAGAAACAAAAGTCATTGATATCCTTAAAAAAATATAGTCCAAAAATTATGAAGAAATCGACGATGAAATAAATCGCACAATAGCAAAATTAAATGAAAATAATACTCGTACAACGGTTGGACTGCATCGAAATTTTATCTCCGTTTTCTTTTAAGTTTTAACCCTTTTCTTGGCATTTTGCACTTTTTCATTAACACGTGGACACGGCAAACTTTGTTTATTGCGAGGGTTTATAATAATATATGTCATTGGGTATAGGGTTAAAATACAAAGTAAAGTAAAGTTTTAATAATTGATATTATATTGGTTTTATTATTAATTCCCTGGTTTCTTTTAAGTAAAAAATACGTGTGGCACAAGGACGAATATATTATGTTTAGGTCTAGTAAGGTCCGGTTTTGTAGGCGGCCGAAGGATTTCTTACACTGTAACTGGTTACGAACTAAATACCAAGTTTCGTTAAAGTAAAAAAACGTGTGTGTACGTAACTGGTTTCGTACAAGGACGAATTATGTTTAGTTAGTAACTAGTTACGTAGCTCTGGTTTCGTAGACGGCCCAAGGGGTTTTGCCACCTTTGAATTCAAGTCTTCAAACTGCGTGTGAGAAAAACTGCACCAGAAAGGGAAAAAAGGTTTTCAAAATATTGAATGTACACATAAATGGTACAATGAAACCAATAATTAATTTATGCTCGTATTTCAATGACGGGATGTCGCGCACACGAGTGCAAACACGGACGTAAGGGGAGCGCGGTCATGCAAAAGGTAAAATTGCTGTACAGACCTACGAGTAGTTATCTGCGTCACCCCTTGCTACGAATTATCTACGCTACTATACTGTCTACTCTCCAGATGTGAGAAAGGAGGGGCAGTAAATCCGTGTCTAGTATTTTAGTACATATTTTAGTACCTACATAAAAATATAACACAATCTCAGTTTACGATTTAATATCTTTGTGTATTATTTTTGTAATTAATGGCTTTCTTAAGGGTTACACGGAAAGTAATTAGAAATAAGATCTTATCAACTGTAGGCTCCGTAGTTACCGAGCAAAAATCCGGGGCACAATTGTCACTTGCTTAATGCTTTTTACGGCCCTCGTAAGGATCACATAGCTATGTTATGGTGCCTATATGTTAACCTTGACTAGAAGAAGACCCGTGGGTCAAGCTGACTTCAACCAAAATGGGGTTAACGAACATCACGTTACTTTACTTAGTACAACTACGACATCCCGCTGTAAAGGCAGATATTTTACACACAAAATCATGAGTGGTTTATTTCGTTCACATTGAAGAACGTAGCCAGTTTAAAATAAATACTTTAGGAGGTGGAAATTCGATGACTGACAGTCAAATCGCTGATTCATTCTAAAAGCTCTTTGGTTCACTGTTCACTCTAAATCATGATGAATATCTTATAGCCTATTCAACACCCAAAAGTGATATAATCTAATATAGACATCCGGTACTTGATGTGTTTCTAAATGTGTCATTATTTAACGCCTCATGAAACGATTTTAATGCGCTTAAATTTTTGTAATTACTATATTATGTAATGCACAATAATTCAACAACACGACCAAATAAACACAATAAGAGTTTCATATATTAAAAATAAAAACCCCCTCACAATACGTGCCGTGTCCAGTAGGACTGCCTTCTGCAAGAGGCCCTTAACCCAGCTATCCAACCTTTACGTGTTGGTCGAGGCACTCTAATAAGCAATTAGACATTTGATACCGGCATTTAATAGTAAGCAATATTATAAGCTACAGTTCTACGAGTACCTACACTTTCTTCAAAGATGAGGCCTGACAAGTATAATATAAATAGGGAAGGGATTACGTCAAACGAGAGGAACAAAACATTGACCGAATTTATAAGTGGCGCCCACCTTTGTAACAATTCCTTACGGATTATAGTGGGGTAAATAGGACCAACCGCATTAAATAAGTATAAAGTTCTATCCCAATATCACTAGAGCTAACAAATTCGGTTAAAATCGGTTGTCTGTAAAGTCGGTTTACTGACGATAATTGAACGTGACGTCATAAGAAAATACTGATAGAATGGTTTTATTTTTCAAAAGAAATTGACACCACATTCATTTTTCACTGCACTTCATACTTGACTTAAACATGTAAAATGTATTTTTTTTTGTACTACGTAGGTGGCAGACAAGCACACAGCCCACCTGATGGGAAGCGGTCACCATGGCCTATTAACTTGTGCAACACTAAGGGTGTCACACACGTGCTGCCTACCCTGCAGGGAAAGGGGGAGAGCTGGGAAGAGGTGGCGGAGGCTAGGAAGGGGAGGGGGAGGATGGGTACAGTGAGCTCTGGCTACCCTATTTACCGGCGGGAACACAACACTATGGTTATTATGGCCGCGGTCTTCTGTAGAGCGGAGGTACTTCCCCAGTCGGACAGCTCATTTCGGACGGGAGATACCGTCGTGTCCTACCTTCTTCGAAACTTCGTATTATAGTATAGCAGCTGTCCACACCGCTGACGACGATGATGATGACGCATCGCTCACTCAAGTAGGAGAGAAACAGATGTCGAACGCGGAGGCCGATTGTGCCTCTGTGTCGCTCGTTCCGCGCTCTCGCTTGCACTTCAAGCCTTAAATGCAACGCCTCAGAGCGAGGTAACGCCGCATGAGTCATGTTTTTTCGTGCGTGCAGCCGGCTCCATCGAATTATAAGACGTTGTCTCGTCAAATTGCAGATTTTGCAGTCTTACAATGTCGTTGATTTTGTCAAGAAGTACTTGAAAATATTGCCGATCGAAGAATCTAGGACATGAAATGAATCTAAATGCTCCACAGGACTTAGGATGATGCCAGTTTCATCTGCTATACGATACGGCACCTCCCCATATTGACGTACCCATACCTAAATTGATTTTAAGGTCCAAGGTTTAAGCTTTAATAGGTTTACTATAGAGCACTCTACTAAAGTGCAGAAGCGCTCTGAAATACCACATACATAAGCCGTGTGTAATGTTCATACAATGTGATTTTAGTAATTACCGTTAATGAAATTACACGACAAACATAATGAAAACACATCAGAAGCGTTTCATTTCAGTGATCTATTATTATCTAAGTAGTTACTTCTCATTTAATAGCGAAGTTATACAGTTAAGACCTATAGTTAATTATTATTGTTAGCTAGTCAGTTTAGGTGATCGGGCAGCGTTTACTTGAGGGTTTTTACCATTACAAATGCTTGCCCGATGATATTCTGATCACAATTTCTATGATCTTTAAAAAGTTAGTATATTATGCCAAAAGGCATTGTGATTAAAAATGAATATGTAATAATATTTAATTAGCTTTGCTGAAATGATTTTTAAATAATGGAAAATAATATCTAAAGCCAACTTGTAATATAGGTAAGATCTAGATACGGATAAACATATCTACTTATATGATGATCAATTAGGCTGTGCGTTTTTACATGAGTAAATGGTCATTCCGCGCTCATCATTACTGGTTGCCACAAAACGGCGCGACCTGCCAATCTATACACAAAACCAAAACATTGATTATATAGTAACAAAGTTGCTTGGCTTCGGTGACCAAAACTAATTTTAAGTAAGCTTGAGTTCCAAAATTTACTTACCGCTAAAATCCATTAACCTAACTTTAAAACTACCATGTCGCCCGATTGTAAACGGATTTCGGTGGTTACATACGCCTGCAGCAACTAAGGTGTCACTCGTGTGTGTTATAAAAACTTCTTCCCTTTTTACCCGACTGCCAAGGGTTATGTTTTTCACGCGTATCTTGTATGTATGTATGTATGTAGGTTTGTAACACAGAACAAAGAAAAATCCTTAGGACGTTTGTAAGATTCTTTATTACCTCATATCTCTCAAACCACTGGACGGATTTCTTTAATTAACATATCGTTAGATTCGTCTCGGTAACCCAAGTGTTCTTAAATTCCCAAATGGCCGCTGTAACAGTTTAAAGTGAAAAAAAAAATTGATTGTATACTGCAATATGAGTATCAAATTAAAGGGCTTATCACGAGGATTCAAGGTATACTATGACCAGGTTTTAATATAAAAAAAAGACATTTTTATCTATACAATTTACACCCGGATTGAGGTTTGTGATAATTGTACACGAAAACTAAAAAGTATAAAATAAAAATAATAATTTAAAAAATCAAAAAACCCGACTGAGTAAAAAACTAAAAAGAAAAAAAAAACAAGCACTTAGATGTCCTGTGATCTAGAAACAACAACTGAACAGTCGGGATCCATTATTCGACAGCCAATCTAATTTTTCAATGGATCCCGACTGTTAAGTTCTTATGTTTCTGGACCACAGGACATCTAAGTGCTTGTTTTTTTTTCTTTTTAGTTTTTAGGGTTAGGGAATTTATTCTGCTGGGGAAGGTACTTGTCAGTAGGGTGACCTAAAATTCAAACGCATGTCCGTTCAAGCGGGTTATGCTCTATCAGTGTCTCCTTCAAAGAAAATCGGATTATGAACTAAAATATTAGTACCAGATGCAGTTGTCGTCGTTTTAATCTGAACATAGTAGGTACTTATTAATAGAAGCTTACCTCAGTGCAGTGGCAATGAACGCAACTGCAAAAATTAGGTCCCAAGTTTGATATCTGGGTCCGACAGTTAAAGGGTTCTGAATTATTAAAATACTAGCGACCCGCCCCGGCTTCGCACGGGTGCAATGCTGATACTAAATTAAATGATGCATGTATTATACATATAAACCTTCCTCTTGAATCACTCTATCTATTGGAAAAAACCGCATCAAAATCCGTTGCGTAGTTTTAAAGATTTAAGCGCACATAGGGAAATAGGGACAGAAAAGGCGACTTTGTTTTATACTATGTAGTGATAAGTCGAGGTTATTCCTCGCTCCCTATTAGGTAGAACCAAAAAATAAAACCAATGGTGTGAAGTCTGATTGTGGACACACTTTTAGGTACTTACAACTTCGTAGGTAGGTATAACAAAGTAGCGCTCATAGGTATTGAATAATGAAAAATTACAAATAGAAAAAATGAATTTGCAACATACCTATTCATTACATTATAAAAGTTTTCTTTCTTTTTTACGTACAAAGGTATGTAGGAAAATAGAGGTAAGAGGGCTAGTACAAAACTTTCGTATACTATGATCCCCTACGAGGCTCCGTCGCGTCGTCACGTTTAAGGATGTGAGTCTGTACTCGTCCGTGCCGCTTTCACTATATCTGTTAAATTACTTATAATTATTATCAAAATCACGCAGTCATGTTACTCATTGGCAATTTAGTGATATGAAATATTCAAATATGCCTACAATACAATTGTCCTTAATATAACATATTATGAGTATTCAGATTATTTTGTAGCACTTACAATTTATTGTAAACTCAAGACGCTAGGTATTTTTAAATCCTACTAACATTATAAACGCGAAAGTGTACCTACTCTGCCTCTTTTATGCAGAAACGGCTTAACGGACCGGGATTATATTTGGCACCTCAGAGACAGATTATGTTCTAGAATAACACATAGGCCCGGGCAACAGTTAGTAAATATAATACTACGAGTATACAAGTGCCGCGACTGGAACGTTCATTTTCCATTTTGTGTAGACGTGAATCATTTAAATTTGCTTCCAAAATGGGAGGCATTCGGGAAAATTTATAAAAATAGAGTATCAAAGACTTTCCAAAATGGAAGGCAATTGGGAAAATTTATAAAAATAGAGTATCAAAGACTAGTATCAGAGTATCATTTTGGTCAACTGTGAGTGAGAGGCACTTGTTGACCAGGGCGTACTGTGTGCAGGGACCAGACTATGCACCCCAACCCTAGTAGCTACCTAATATGAAAAAAAGAACAAAATACTTACCCAACCTTTTAAGGTTTTCGTAAAAGAGAATCTATAAGCCTTATTATAATATCATAATTATCATAGCAAACATTAAGCGGCCTATGGGTAAATTTCGAATTGGCGACAAAGAAGAGGATAAAAATCGAATACTTACATCTTTTTCAATATCTATATTTTTAATATGAATAATTGTGTTCTTTTCGAATATTCAAAAGCGAGGATTTCAGTGCGAATAGTATTATTAAAATGATTTTGTAAATCAATTACGCTTTGGTGTTAAATTTATGATTATCATCTGGAATAAATACAAAGGTCTCTATTTATCCCTGGAATAGGTTCCCATGGGTTAGAGTAATCTAAGCTAATACTATACATACAGGTAGTTAAGTCAAAGAAAATCTATAATACTCTTATAAAAAAAAACTTGAGAGGTGTCAAGGGACACCCGGATGGAACGAAGTTCCTTTCAATTAATTGTATATATACTTAAACAAATTTATATTCTACCCCACTCACACGCCCACTTCCAAAATCATTCAAAAAGTCACATGTAGCTAAATCAACAAAACAGTTGCAAAAAGTGTCGCAACAGTAGCACAACTTTTTGTCTTAAAAGTGTCGTTACAATTTTTGGTCCCAATTTTTTCTAACTACGTTAACTTCGTTGGAAATTAGCAGTATCTGTACATTGAAGATGGTACCTATTTAAAAAAACTTGGGTTATGTTATGAACAATTTTGAACAGAAAAAAAAGTGATTGGAATTCTTGTCTGTCCGTCCGATGGACGCAAAAAAACTACTAAACGAATTTTGATACGGATTTTTTATTACAAAGAATCTGGTCACACTTAAAATCTGCCACATGTTTGATTACAATTGGTAAAATGGAACCAGAGATATGACCAGAAAACGATAAACATGCAAAGCGCGGGCGGAACCGCGGGCATCAGCTAGTAATCGATACCTAATAATAATCTTTCCCGCATACATTTACTTAACTCTCTTAAAAATTATCAATTTTATACAGTTCAGACAAGGAATTAAGTACCTAGATGAAAATGACAGTGATTCAATATCAAAAACCTTTGGATAGGAATTCCTTTACATTGTTAAAGACATATTTTTATCTACGTTTATCAAATCATTGCAATAAAATAAAGAATACCAAATTGCAATAAAGAAATATATTGACAAAATTTATCAGGAAAACGGGTACTCGATCGTCGATTCATTTACTTGTGTACAATACCGTTCTTTTTTCTATGCTTATATTAATTACCCGATTGTTTAACGAAGGTTCCTCACCCACCTTCGTTAAATACTACGTTTTATGCAATGTTATCTCGAAGCAAGGAAAATTATTATGAAATTAAAAGCAAATCCATTAGTTACATGATCGATAAGGCACTTGCCTTATCAATATTCTAACCTAGATAGCGTTGTGCAAATATTACTATTTATTATTATAAATTCAGGAAAGTTAATCTGACAAAAGATCGCGATCGGTTAGATCAAACCTTGATATTAGCAACACAGCATGCAGTTTGCACTCATTACAGCGAATTGAAATTCACCCTGTATTCCTAATTCCTAATCACACGTCCACAGAATGAAGCGTTTATTTCACTCATGTCTGTAATGAATTGAATGGGCTTCAATACAAGGTCACAAATTAATGCCTTCATATTAACCGCTACAACGGTGTACATTCGTACTCATTTTCCTTTGATATGGACAAACGCTAGAATTATAATGATGAAAGCGATTTGTTTTTCAACAGAATAAAGAAGACAAGAAAGAAAGAAAGAAAACTAACTTTATTTATGAATACAAAACGTACACAGGTTATAAGCAAATACAAAAAAAAAAAAAAAATTATTAATAACGCGAACTAAAACCTTATACTTATCAAATTAGTTCATCTAATTCATTCTACTTTCAAAAAATTCGTAGTATTGTAATCCAACATCGAATTCAACTCAGTTGAAATGTCACATACAATGCAACTTTTGTATATAGCGGTAACCTATTTGTTGCAAGTGTTGCGACTATGTGCGAATAAATATTTCTCGATCCATTGTCAATAACAACAAAACAATAAAACCTAGCTCACGTGTTATTGGCACACAACAAGAAAATAAAATTCTAAATAAATATCTGGCTTTGTCGCGTACCGGCTTTTCCATGGTGGAAGGATTAAAACTTTTGTTACTAATTGTGCACTATTACCCGTAAAGGCATTTGGAGGATTATAGAACAGAGGTTGTACTGCAACGTGGTATTAGATTAAATATCGTTGAATAATTAAACAGAACTCTACGAATACGTTTAGTTTAGACTGTGTTAAACTCACAGGATAACGTACTACAACGTCTACTGCAAGAAACCTTTACGTAGGTACATAATTATTAATTGACGAACAGTATGAAATTGTTCTATTTGCTTGCTAAAATGAGATTGCTCCTTGCAGAATCAAACCGCAATATATCAATAATGATGAAAAAACGAATTAGTTAAAAATTGCAGCGAATATCGGGCGAACTGTGACGAACATACAGTCTGAAATTCACAAGTTCACTATCTTCAATACGCAATGAAGTTAACTCCATTTTACTTATCATTTTACTTTTACGATAAAAAATACCTCAACTGCTAACTGATTTAGTATTCTATTCAATTGGAAACCGAAAACTATATGCAAGTAACTTCGTGTTCCCACTTTATTATAAAATATCTTCAAACATCTAGTGTTCAATAATGGCGCACAAAGACCCATTGTTTTCATTGACAATATTATATTAGGTATGACAGTGAGATCTAGACTGCCGCAGCGGTAATGCTGAACCGTTTATAAAGGTAGAAAGAACGGTAAATTATTTACCCGTAACCACTTTAAAAATGCACACTAATACCTCTGATGATGCCTTCACGCTTACATAATATTCCTATAATATGTAGGGCTTACGAAACCATACAGTGAAATAGCGAATGAATTGAGTACTAGTAATTTTTTTCTTAAAGGCAAAATATTTATTCTCAATAATGACAAGCTTTTTCATGATGTTATCTCCTAATCATTTGTTTTTGAAATATCAAATTATATCCCATATTCTTTATTAGGTAGGTACCTACTCCACAAAGTTCCATTGAAATTCAAATTTTATTTTTGGTTTCATGATCTGAAAAATGTAGCTTTGGTATTGATATTGAGAATACATTAAATTACTTACTAACAAAAAAAGGAGTATGGAAAACTCGTATGCTGTAGCGACAAACGTCCTACGGGCAGTACGCTCCCTCGTGACGTGAACAGCAGACGTTTCAAATTAACAATGTAATCAATTACGACATTTTACATCTGCCGGGCGCCCCACGAGCCGCGGCGACGGCCATGTTTAACTATATATGCAGTCTGCCACAGGGTTAAAAGTGATCAAGCCTGGATCTCAGTCTTCAGTTTCAGTAAAATTTGTTTTGATAATAACAATAGGTGTGTAAAGTAAATACTTTGCAAGAATCTCAATGTGTGGGCTGCGGACTGCGGAGTCGGACTAATTTTTAAAACATACCTACATGTATTACTAACAATGAAGCGAAATGGAAATCTGGCAATGAAGTGTCCAGTTTGTCCCGTTTCTTAGATAGGCAGAGTCAAAAGCTTATATTTACCCCTATATTTGTCGAGTTGCAGCTCAAATCAAAGACTTAATTTGATAGAAGCGTAGGTAACCAAGCATAACGGCATTGAAGCTGAAATTCGAAAAGTACCTATTACAGATTTCGCAGTACTGCAACTCATAAAGAAAGAAATGTCTACAGTAAGTAGGTCGTAATAAAATCTTTACCCACTGTACATCGAATATTGAGTTAAAGCTAATAAATGAATACTACTGATGGATACATTACCTCAATAAGATATCTATTATTATTGATAACGAGAACGAAACGCGTTTTCAAAATATACCAAAAAAATATTCTTTCAATCTCCATGAAATTTAACGCCTTTTTCTGCTTTATACCTAGCTCAAAATGTTTCAGATGATTTTTCTTAGGAAATAAACTGTGTATATTTTGACCTAAATTCAACGTAATATTAGTGACTTAAGTACCGAGAGGTGATAAAATAAAGTTACGTTCTGTATCAGCTTTTAAATAATCGAATCAAAAGCTTACTCACAATTCTTAGATGAAATATGATCGAAGACTCAATTTATTTTATCCTCTTTGACATTTATTGAATCTTCAATAAGTAATCGAATCATCTTGGACTCGCTGCACGGGAATTCAAATTCCAGAACCGAACGAGTAGGTATTGGACATACCTACTGGACGTTGGACGATGTTAAGAGCTAATGCACAGCACATGGTAGTAACTCACGTTGTATTTCAATATAGCATACCTAAGTAATTTTGTTTGTATAGTAAAAGCCTTTTAGTTTACAGTGGTTTAGAACTAATAGTAGTGTGTATGTAACAATTTTTACGAGAGTAATTGTTACGAGAGGAAGAGAGTGTAATATTACGTAGGTAGTTTATATTTTTAAACGGTTTTACATTATTTAGTTAGCAGTTTTGGAGTTTTATGTGGATTAATAAAAAAGTTGTTTCATGTAATATATTCTTGCATATTCCGTCGATATGATATTTGATATTCGATATTTGTACACTAAGGGTCAATTTATACTAGCGCAGAGACGAAGCGCATCGAAGCGTCTATCCAAAACTGAACATAACAAATTCAACCTTAACTCCACATCGTAGACCACACATTACTTCTCGGCGGCTTTGATCGTTTGAAAGGTCCTTGGTCAGACTTAAAATCTTACGCATGTTTGATCACAATCGGTTGAGTAGAAATGGAGATATACCTAGTCAAAAAACGCGAAAGATGACGTCAACCCATGCGGAGCCGGGGACATAGGCTAGTGTTAAATGAAACTGTTTCGAATCGGAAAAGCAATTAACAATCAACCACAGTCATAACTTTTGCAGCCGTAAAAGAGTAACCCAATTATTTTATTCGCATTTTCAGAAATATGTCGTTATTTATTCGTTTGCTCTGTATTCGGTTTATGTTGGTTGCCGTACCTACCACTTGTCAATATTTTTTTTTTTACTATATAAGAGTACGCATCGTATGTGCCATTTAAAGTATTTGAGAGCCCTTTTTTTCGTGTGGACCAACCCCCACAGACGCTACCCCTCCGTCGCCAGCTGGAGCGCTTTTGTTGGCATCGACAACAGCAAGCCGTCTCAGGTCTTCTAGCGCCGAGTTGTATGGTGGTCTAAAAGTTTTCACCCCGGCTGAAGTTTTTGTTTACACAAAGTTTGATGCAAAGTATATACCTAATTAAACGGTTTTATATATTATTGTTACCAACTTAACTTACAATTTTTATATAGGTCCCATCACCAAATAACTTGTGTCTTCGGAATATCTTGCTGGCTATACATATTATGATTCATTTAACCGGTAAACTCCATGTCCGGTGTGGTTAAAGCATTGTAATTTGCAATCAAGAGATGCCTAATTCGAAATCCCCACATTGCATTATTGACTTGATCCTTTACACAAACATTTACTTAATTTTGAGATTAACTTTGAAACGATTGATTTTAGTGTTAAGTATATTATTTATTATACCTGAAATTGTGATTACCTTCTTTTTTTATTGAAAACTGTAATATTATATAATTTTGTAAGTAGGTACCTACCTAATTTTAAATCAATAAAAGAAAGAATCAGACTACTCAGTTGCCGTACTTTTTTCGTAATTTAAAAAACCATGAAAGCGTTCGTAACAAGCATATTTTGACTAGCTGATGCCCGCAGATCCGGCCGCGCCGTGGTCGGTCATCGTTTTTTGGTCATATCTCCAGTTTTACTTAACCAATTGCAATCAAACATACGACAGGGCATGACTATTAGGTACATAGGTCTAACCAAGACCAAAAACAACCGCAAGATAGAATATAAAACGGCACCAAATACGTGTAGTTTTGCCATTCATCGCGAACAAACATACAAGAATTATAATAAATTCATTTTTGTGTTCGGAATCGTTAATTTAACATACCTAACTCAATAAATATTAATAATTATTAATAAACTAATTATTACAAATTAATAATAATGGACAGACACAATTAAAAGTAACAATTTATTAAAGGGAAAGGTACTCCAACAATAAAATGAATATGTATTGTGGCGTATCTAAACCGTTGTAAATAGGATCAGTAAGTTCAGTCTATAGGGTCGCACAGACCTAAGTCCGTCCGACCCGGGTCTGTGCAACCCTATAGACTGAACTTACCTCAATTTCGCAGTAGAACACTCGTCGTCGCGATTTATTTGACTTAGGGTCAATTTATACTAGCGCAGAGTCGAAGCGCATCGAAGCGTCTATCCAAAACTGAACATAACAAATTCAACGAGTATAAGAAACAAGTTAAAATAATATCTATCAAAATAATAAAGTCTTGAAATTATGTATATAAGAAATAATTGGGCATTTTTATGAAATAATTTCCAAAATATATTTTTGATTTTTATGAATACAATAATGTATCCTTATTTCTAAATCATATATGCCAAACCCAATATCTTTGATTTTCATAGCATTTTTGATTCAAAAAATTCTAAATGAAATTGCCAAATTCATCCACACAATTGTTGTGATAGCCTACATACCTAATACTGGCCAATATCTTTGCTTAACATAGCATTTTTACTTCAAATTTTTTGAAAAAAAATAGTCATTTAGAAGTCATTTAAAAAAAAAAGAATCGTGAAAGAATTTTAGAATTTTACCAATACCTTAGTGCAGTGGTTCCGAAGATTAGGTACACTCAACATAGAGGCTATCCTCAAAATTTCCGACCTTTCTCTTCACTATATTAGTAGGTACATAATAGGCCAATGGTGCAATAATCCGCGAGGAATTCCGCACGAAAAAGAAGAGAAAAACAAAAGTACCTACCAAGGATTTGGACGGCTTTAATGACAGTGGGTACAAGGATATTAACGACAAAGAATTTGTGTAGTTTTTTTTGTAATAATTTTGCACTGACTGATAAAGCCCACGAAAAAAAAATCATGATACTGATGAAATCAGTATACATGGCATAAAAAGGCTTAAAGAACTAAGTCATTCAATTGTGTTCGTGCCATGTAAAGGCAGCGAAGCAGGTAATGCAATTATTATCTGCAAATAATATTTTTTATTTTGCTGCTGCTGAGTTCACAGCAAGATTATTTAATTTAAAACCAATCGACAAGGTGCAGTCAATTACAGGACTGGTTAATATTTTGCTGAAATAATTTGTTTTCTCAGAACCGTAAATGCATTTCTGGTTTTCACTATTCAATCTTTCCTATTTATGATTCAATTTCGCGTAGAGAAATTGTAATTCAATCAAGACTGTTTCTCGTTTTATTTATTTCGGAAAGTAGGGTTTGGCTGGAATTGAACACCTGTGCTATACTTTACGAGTAGTTGAAGTCTTAAGTCTGACAACCTGGTCTAAATACAGAATTTCAATATCGCCAGCGGCTTGTGAAGTTCATGGGCGGATGAGATGACAGCCTCATCCAACAGTAGGTACCACAGACTATTTGATTCAAAATAAAAGGCACTAAGAAAAAAAGAAACATTGTTCTGTGTGAGATTCGGATGTGCATATCCAAATTTCAAACCTTCGGAGCTGTATAACTGTTCAAAAAAAGGGGGTAGCAATTATCTACACTGTAGTTGACAGACGGCTTTATAAGCAACACTGTACAAGTGCATATTTGAAATTTTATTTCAGTTGTCTAACACGTTTCCGCAAACCGTTTATTATTAAAAAAAAAATCAAAAAACCCGACTGCCTAAAAACTTTTTAGGCAGTCGGGTTTTTTGATTTTTAAATTTTCGGGTGAAAACTAGATTTTCAATGGAGTGTGTTCGAATATTTAAAAGTAATTACTTTACGTCCTAAGTTAATAAATTACACAACGATGTACGTGAACAAAAGAAAACTATAAAATTTAATTGATTGCCATATGAAAATGCGAAGATTTAATAAGTATACTATGTGATATAAGTATGTATACGAGTAGGTATAATGTATAATTTTCAGTAATGTTTCGTGGCCTATAATAGCTGCGTAGGTGCAGTTGAATACGAAGTACGAATGGCTATAAGTACATAGAGGAGTGCTCCTGATCCCTACATTTCTGATTGGTAGGTATCTAGTGAATGGTGGCTTTGGCAGAAGAAGCATGAAAGCAGACTTAAGTAATGGAATGGAAAGAAGAATAATAATAATGAATCTCAAATAGTATAACTATAGACATCGATAGCTGATAGCGGAACAGCGTGATAAGGGAACGTTGTGAACAGATAGATTTATGGAGGCATAGGTGAAAATGCAACCCGGGCCGACCGCGACCTAGGCGTATATATACATATACGTAAGTATGTCAAACAGGATCGAGAAAAGGTTCTTAGAAAAGGTCACGTCAAAAAAACATGCAAGTAGACGAAGTAAAAGGTACCTATGACAGGCTCCTGGCAAGTGGAAAGATACCTATTGTCTCTGCCTACCTTAATTGGAAAGAGGCGTAAACCTTGTCTTCGACAAACTACCAAGATCTGTAGATGTAGTTAAGTACCAATAGCCAATTACAAAGATGTGAGAAAATTCCAAAGTCTTTGTCTAAATCTCAAATCTCGAATTATCAGTAACTTTTGTCCAATTATAACATATTGTTCAACAGCAATTCTTTTGTCTTTTCTTTGATGGCACCCGCCGCCAAAATGCGCGTGGTAGTACTTCTATAGGTAGGTACAGACCTAGAAAAAGGAGGACCTTCATATGTCCCATCGGGGTCTACTGTTGTTGAAGTACTAATTTCAAAAATATTATAATGGATAGGTATGCATTGATAAGCATTGATAGTAGAAAATTTTATTTGAGACTCAGTGAAATTAGATGGCTCCTTCCAATTTATGAGCAGTATCTTTCCTCCAGGTACAGAAAGTTGAATTCCTAAGATGTTGAATTTGCAAAAAGTTGAATTTGTAGAATGTTGAATCCTAAAAAGTTGAATTTGCATAAAGTTGAATTCCTAATCCTTGTGTTTAATTATCTAACAACATGACTAAAATGGCCAAGTATAAAAATAGTACAGTATCTTTAGTTGCCCTCAAAATTTAATTTAGTCAGCGCAATTGTGTAAATTATAATACCTCATAAAAAATTAATTATTTGCCATAAATATAGCTAATAATATGATTTTTAAATAAGTTTCATATTAATTTTTAAATAAATTTAATATTATTTTCAATGTAATAATTTTAGTATTATATTATTCACTTACTTGGGTTAGTGTCGCTTTGAGACCCTATGCAGTAGTAGCAGTAGATGACAAAGCCAATGACCAGGAGCAGCAAAATCAGGACACGGGTGGAGAACAGCCGGCACCGCAGGATCCTTCCCAGCCTCATCGTAGATCTGCAAACATAGTACTTATGTATTCTTCTAGTATAATCACCAGAAATTACTATTTACAATATCTGGCTTCAGGCCTCTTTATTAAATTTATTAAATAATAGATTGCAGTCTTTATTGATATTGGTCATTATTATGTTGGCTATGATATCAAAAATTGTGGGGATGAATTAGACAATTTTCATTTTAGAAAAATTGAAGTAAAAATGCTATGTTAAGCAAAGATATTGCCCAGTATTAGGTAGGTATGTAGGCTATCACATAATAATTGTGTGGATGAATTTGACAATTTCATTTAGAATTTTTTGAATCAAAAATGCTATGAAAATCAAAGATATTGGGTTTAGCATAGGTATATGATTTAGAAATAAGGATACCTACATTATTGTATTCATAAAAATCAAAAATATATTTTGGAAATTATTTCATAAAAATGCCCAATATTTCTTATATACTTAAGTACATAATTTCAAGACTTTATTATTTTGATAGATATTATTTTCACTTGTTTCTTATACTCTGTGGTTACAGAGGTAATTTTTAAGGAATATTTTTTTTAAATTCATAATAGTAAGTTACAGTTATGTAAGCTTAGCAACTAAATATTTATTATTCTTCATTACGTACAACATCATTTTAATATAATTATTTTAAGGTATAAGGATGCTTTCTTATTCGTAGGTATCGATTCTAAATCAAAGTCACACTGTTCTTTCACTAATTAGTTTTAAAGTTCCCTGGATTAAACAAAGCTGAATATAAAATCGATATCAAAAAGTTTGTGACCTAATAAGTGCCTCCCAAAAAAGAGACTTCAATAGACATAGCGTAAACAGTAAACAAGATGTGGTAGAAGAAAGGACTCTTCGATCGTAGTTGAAAATTAAAAATAGGTACTTACTTTTTATTTATGACGATCTGAGAGTAAGTGATGTTTACATTTTTATTTCACTAGCATTAAACACGTGAATTTATTTTCAATGACTTAAGTAAGTACGACCTAACGCTACCCGACAGCGGTGTGACGCCAGTGCGAGCTAGAATGCCGAATGTACCGGCGACGGCGATTAGGGAGGGAGGGCGAATCCTCCGGCGAATAGCGTTGCGTTAACTAAACCCGTAGTTAAACCGCATTTGGCAACTGACGTAGGGATACCAGTATACGTTTAGAGATTCTACTATTTTACACGGCAATGGTAGATTTTCTTCTCTTTGCTACTATTAAGGTCGTTAGACTAAAAAGTTATATTTCACTCGATAATCTAAATAATTCTAAATATATTGAAATACACAGAGTACAATTAAACAGTGAATTTTTTTTAGCACATACTCACATACTTTAATAGATTACAACGTATAGCTTGTCTATTTAGTCGTGAAAAGAATGTTTGAGGAACTAACATTAAACATGTGAGTGGCAACACCAAACATAAGTAAGTCAGTTGTCAATACTATCGTCGAATTATAGTTTTCTTCTCTTATTTTTAATTGTTTTCATTAAACTGTAATACATTGAGACCAAACTACGCATAAAAGGTTGAGAAATGAGTAAAGGAAATCAGAGTGGTGCGTGGGAAGTGATTTTCAAAGTTTTCCAGCAATGAATCACGGATTACTAAGCTGGACAATTTTATGGGGTTTGGAGGACGTTAATGAGCGAACAGCATCTTTGATGGGTATGTAATCATGTTATTATTTGTTTTGAATCTGTCTGAACTTACAAATTTACTGAATTTACGATTTGAAGGCAAAAAAGGCATTGTTTACATTGCAAATTTTTAGGTTAGATTAAAAACTATCAGTAGGTCATTTTTATAGTGCGATCAAAATTTTTGATATGATGGTACAACTCGTTCAATCTGTACCAATTTTTTATTTGAAATAATTGTTTCAAGTCAATAACTTGTTGCCATTCAGTAATTAATTATTAAATTATTATTTTTACTCTTTACAGGAAAATCAGAGTATAGTTGGCGGATAGTTAACGAAGGTTTTAAGAATGATGGAAAGTTTGAAACTCCTGGGAAACACATGAAAGGTCGGCCGAAGAAAGAAATGGATAACTTTAATATTTGTGGTGACAGTGGTGACTGTACTGCTGAAAGTGGCGATGAAACGCATTTCAATATTTAATATTTAAAATCCGGAGTGATTATTCTTTGTAACTGATTGAATTTATTAAATTATTAAGTTTGAGTTTCAACTAACTTTATTCTGGATCTGGTTCAATAACTTTATTCTAGATCTGGTTCAAAACTTTATACTGCACCTGGTTTAATAAATAAAGCAGAAACAATATTATGACTGCATAATAATGTGTTTTATTTTATTAACTCATTTTACTAGGAACGAACTTCTAGTATCAAGATCATTTTAGTCGCACTATATAGGGTTGCTACATGAAGTTCAGCAGCGCCCTCATTTAATTTCACGACTTTATAGACAAGCTATACAATTTACTACAAACATAGATATGTATATTGTTTTTAGTTGTAATAATATTTTTACAAGCTTTTATCTACTACTTTCACTAGTCCGTTTTATGTATTTAAATCTTGCAATGATAAATTCGCCACATTGCCCGTTTTCGTGTGAAAATGTAATATTATTTAGTAGAAGCTTATTTTAATAAAAAGATTTTTAATTTTTGCCTGTTAGTTACTATCAAATCAATACTTTATTTACCAAGCTTCAACTAATTTACGAAACCCAATGAGAATGACTTCTGATTTTCGTACTTTGAGAGCACCACGAAATTTCAATTTTGATCATTTTACACTTCTTTTCACAATTCATTTGACAATTCTTGGTAATATGTTGAGTAGAATGGTTAAATTATAATTTTAACACTGTGGATATGAGATAAAACTATATACTCAGTGAATACATGAAGCCATAGATAAACATGGAGGCCACACTTCGAATACCTACTTGAAGCAAAATCTGTATATTACTATATTGCTTTGTGTGGGCTGACTACTCTTTCTAAGTATGGTAACCTATTAAGCAAGAAATCACCATTTAAACAAGTTTAATCACTTACGCGTGGAATTTTATATCACCTACTTACCGCCACATACTACCGCAACCAAGCACTATACAATTTTGCAGCATTTTTTTAATTTATACTCATAATTATCTATAAATATGTTAAAAACCGTAACAAATATAAACAACCGCCATATTGTTGGTTGATAGTTGACATGTAGTACCAATGTTGCCACATTACCTACTGAATCCTTAGAAAATGGGAATGTAATTCACTGATTCCTGATTCGACAACCCAATCATGCATAATAAATGGCATATAATTTTTCAATTTAAATAATCGTAGTCGAGCTATAGAGTTATTTATAAATCACTTTACTTGCATTTTTGGTTAGTATGGCCTATTTCTATAATTTACTAGGAGATACTAATAATAGCAGCATTGTACAAATACACGAAAGAGAAGTTGGCCCACAGAGAGTGAGATAGAGACCTGTAGGTATTTGACTCAAGCTGTTCTTCCCAGTTTGGCCTCCATGTTTATCTATAGCTTCATGGGTGAATACAACAAATAAGAAAAAAACTAGGCTCCAAGTATGACCAATTTTAAAAGAGCTTAAATTACTTGCGATTACTTGTACAAGTACCTACTTGTTTTAATTTATTAGTACCTAAACTAGCGGCCCGACACCCGACTTTGCCCGGGTATAAATACTTAAATAAATCCTATAACCACCGGGCCTTTAATATAGAATTTCATGCTTCTTACTTCAAAACTTAAGCACTTTCCATATATAAAAGACTTTTCGTCTTTACCCTTTTTTGCTCCCTTAGGGGTGTAATTTTGAAAATCATTGATACCCGTTTTCATTTATTTCTAATCAGAAGTAGGTGTATGAAATTTCATGGGTCTAGCTTTGAAAATGACTGACTTTCCATACAACCAGTCATCGACAATTTTACCCCTTTAGTAGTGAAATTTGAAAAAAAACAGTAAAGTAAACTACACCAGTGATAAAAATAAACTACCAAAATGGTAAGATTTTGTTTTGCTTGCCTCAGTTGCTTGTATTTAATGAGAAATGTTTTAAATAGGTATGAGATAGATATATACCTAGATATTAAAATACTACGCCTAAAATTTTATTGTAGTTTTTTTTATAAGTGTAGGTACCCTAGTAATGTAGGTATCATGATTCCCGATATTATATTAAATTAGGGGACTTATCTTACCTACTGAATAATATTAAGTACCTAGGTAGGTATATGTTATTAAAAAACAATTACCTAAATAAATAAATAAACCTACTAATGATGGTACCCATTTCAATTCAATCAATACTAATTAGTAGGTAGGCAATCGATACAACAATCGGTATAGGTACTTATAGTTAATTTAATACAGTCCGCACCATTCACTGCTCAATACAACAATATCAATGACCGAGTGCATGACAAGTACCTACATAACTACTCTACTTACAGTACTTACTACATTATACGTAGTAGGTACGTATCCGTACGTTAGTAATCTGTGATAGCAAGTTGAGACTCATCGTGTGTACGGTTTAATTGTTTTATTACAATGAAGTATAATGCGCTGGGCAATACAGGAATGAAAGTGTCCCATATTAGTATGGGAGGTGCGGCATTCAGTAATATTTATGGGTAGGTAACGTTGTTTACAGTACCTACTTACTTTGATTTAGTGACTTTGACCTAGTTTGACTTAAGTATTAGTGTGGTTATGTACCTAGGTACCTACCTACCTATTGATTGCATATATTTATGTAAATATCTACCTATTGTATCTAACCTTTTCACACTATGGCGAGAAATTTGTAAGACTAGGTAGGTATATGCAGCAGTGGAATAGGCTAATTCATTTGATTAATAAATGTTCTACTTAGTTATGCTAACATTCTCAGGCTAACACAATAAGATGCTCTTTTATTTGTCTCATAAAATGTTAATCTTAATGCCCAATCAAAATGTGAATCTGACAGTTCACGATTTTTTCCAAATTGATACCATTATGTATTATAAGTGTAGGTACTATTTTATTCTGTGCATCTGTGCCTATTAGTCGGTTACTACGCGCCAGCGACTATAGGTAGGTATAACCAAAGCCGATGCTACGCGCTCATAGCTAATTCGAGTTTCTTTTCCCATTCGGCATAAGTGATTATTTTTTTCCACCTAGTTATGAAAGTTTGATTGTCATTGAATCATGTTTCTTGATTACAATTTCATAAGAAGATAAGAAATGAACCATCTTTGCTAGTTTTGACATGCAAAATACAAAGGTCAAAGGGCCTGTCGTCTTCATCTTCAAAAGTTGATTCTCCCCAAGAAAGACTGCCGTGTTGATAGCGTTATTATGTCATCTGGTAACTGATAATATTATTTAAATACTAGCTTCCGCCCGCGGCTTCACCCGCGTGGTGGTCGGTATCGCCCTAAAATCTTTTTTTATACCACTTAGGTGGCAGACAATCTATTTTAAAAAAACAACTCCACTCCACACTCCACTCTCCATTCTACTCTCCACTCCGTTTTCCACTCCATTCTACATTCCACTCTTTACTCCACTCTCCACTGCACTCTTCACTCCACACTGGTCTCCACTCGTCTAACCGAAACTTCATCACAAGTCGATAATCGCCATGGACGTAAAACTATTTAACGGATTTTGTTGTGGTTTTTTTTATTAGAAAGGTCTTGCTTAGACTTAAAATTTACACATGTTTGGTTGTACCAAACATTGGCTAAGTAGAACTGGAGATATAATCAAAAAATGATGACCTACCTGAAAACGACGCGCGTCTATCGGTATCAGCTTGTATCAAAAGTAGCCTTTTTCTCCGTGCGGAAATCCTCATCTATATTATATCCCGCGGCGAGTGGGGCAGGTTTTGTCGGACTCTTACAGGCTCTTATGACGCCAGGGTGTAAGGTGGCTTATAGAGCACTTCCCTCGCACCCCAGCTTTGTATAAAAAGTAGCCTATATGATGTTCTGTAAGCGATGGTAGCTGAATGGATAAGGACGCGGCCTCTACAAAGAGGTACATATCGAGTTCGAATCCGGCCGGATAGTACCAATGTGAATTACACTTTGTGGAATTTATATGTGCTAATCACATGATTTACCATCTGCTGACGGTGAAGGAAAAACATCTTGAGGAAACCCACATGTCCTAGAAGAAATTTCAAGGACATGTCCGATCCACCAACCCGCATTAGGCCAGCGTGTGTGGATTAAGGTCTAAATCTAAATCCTCTCAGCTCTCGCGTTAGAGGAGAGGAGACCCGTGCCCGGCAGTGGGGCATAAATGGTTTGCTATTATTATGTTTTATTACCAATATATAAATTTATTTTATGAAAATTTATTACCAAGTTTGATCTAAATCCCTTCAGTAGTTTTTGATCCATGCTTGCACATACAGATAGATAGACAGACAGAAAAACAAAAACATTATTGATTGCATTTTTAGCATTGGTATCGATCACCAATCATCCCCGTTTCATATAATATATAAAACGGGGATGATTGGTGATGACAAAATAACTTGAACGGGGATATATTATATCCCCGTTCAAGTTATTTTGTAAATAATATATATTCAAACCCAAACAGAATTTACCTCTCTACAGTTTTATTGACGTAACCTACGATAAACGTATTATTTGCGGTTGGTACACAAATCGGGTCTAGGGATCGAACCGCAAAATTAAGTTTGTTTTTATTGTATGTGTTATCGGTCTAAGTTACTTATAGTGTGAAGCTAGCTTATAGCATGGTTAACATAATAACACCATTCAAAAATGCTTCCTTAGATTACACGTTGTTACAGAATGCATTGAAGATATAAAGGTTCACTGCTCGTTCCCCGTAGGTGATAGCGTGATAATATGTAGCCTATGTGTTGACCCGACTTCGTAATAATATTCTTGCCAAATTTGAAGTAAATCCATGCAGTACTTTTGGAGTTTATCCCGGACATACATACAGACAAACAGACAAAAATTCTAAAAACTATATATTTGGCTTCGGTATCGATTGTAGATCACGGATTTTTCTTTGTTCTGTGATCACACCCCAAGTATTCTTTTAAGACTTTTCTACCATTTTATTATAATGTAACATAGACTATTGCGAAGAAAATATGTTATGTATTTAATGAAAAGAAAATAAAAATGAAATCGTTGTTACCATACAGGTATGAACCTATCGGACGCGTCATTGAAATTTTGTTGCTAGCTGTACAATTTTGAGGAAAGTACGGAATGAAGTTGCCGCAAACGCGATTACTTCTCATTTGAATCGCATAGTAGGCCGGTTTATTTATTAAACTAGCCATTAAGATTATTAATTCAAAACAATCTCCTTTTTCCATATACCTACTTATCTATATAAAATATCGTATTCTATATCTTTGGTGAGGACCTTCGCGTCTACCTGAATGCGCCACTGACCAGCTCACCCCTTCTTACTATACTAATAATGACGTTTTCTTAATAAAATATGGTAAGTATGTATGACGTACTTTGTATGGCTGTTTTAGAGCATATAACGAAGATCGGTGTTTTGATCTATTGAGGGAAGTTCTTAAAAGAGGAGTAAATTACTTTGAAACTGGTCCTTGGTACGGCCAGGGTTCTTCTGAGCGGACTTTTGGCAAGGTAACTGAAACTTACACATTACACTATTAATTAGATGATAGAGCTAATGTTGATGGTTGTTGTTGGCGTTTGGTGTGGCGTGGAATTCAATTCCACATCTTTACTAACACACTACAGGATATTAGTAGGATAGGATTATTGTGATTTTAATTAAGTATTTTAACTTATCTGGTGTGCAATCAAGTGTAACAAAAAAAAAACTTTCAGGGATTGGTGGGAGTACCAAGAGAGTCCTATTATATCGCAAGCAAAGTGGGAAGATATGAGTTGAACATCGAAAAAATGTTCGATTTCTCTGCTGAAAAGACAGATGCTGCAGTAGACAACACGCTGGAGCGGCTTGGCTTGGAATATGTGGATATTATACAGGTTAGTCGAGGAAATCAAGTTGGAATAGTGGAATTCGAGTATTTTGTTGACGTACTGTAACCATTAATGACGCACTACTGAATCAACATAGTATCTTATCTGCTTGACCGCTGGACAATTTCTTTTTTGATACATTTCACCCGAATGACGCTTGGGCGAACATCGAACTGTATTAAATACTTAAAACAAAAGAGTTTTTTTGTTTGAACGCGTTAAGTAATCGCAGGAATTACTGGTTCAAATTAAAAATAATATTTTTTGTTGGATATTGGATAGCCCATTTATCGAGAAAGGTGTAAACTGGTGTAAACCTATCGCTATAATATATCATCACGCTACTACGCAGGAGAACATCGGACATTTTATATTCCAACGATGATGTTAAACTTATCATTGTTTATTGTAGTCAATAGACTTGTGAGATTATTCGTTGCTATAGTTGTACCACTATCAGTCGCGGTGTCAAGTCACAGTACCGAGAGCAGGGCTCGGGGTTTGTCTGTCTACAGAAGGCATTTAGACAATTATTCTAACTCCGTACACAGAACTCGACACGGCCAGCACGAACATTTTCATTATCATGTTTCTACTGCCGTGCCGTCGTCGGCCGTCTACGTCTGTAAACAAATAGAGGTAGGTACCTAAACATACTGTAGTTAGGTATCTATGTAATTGGACTTCAAGTTTGCAAATAGTTTGTATTTCATATCATTTCATTTATTTATTCATTACAATATAATATAGGTACTTACCTACATTGTGTCGAGAAATTGTACTTAAACCTAGTATACTTAAAATATGAAAAACAGCAACATACTTAAATCATTATAAAACAATTAGGTAATTAAAAATACTGTTGTCAGTTCCTGTACAATTTATTCTAAAAAAGTCAGACTATTAGAGCAATTTTTTTTGGGCTGACTGCTATGGCTATGGCGCACTTTGGGAGAAAGAAGCCACAGAAATAATGAAATAATAATAGGAATATTATGGTTTTGCCATGGCACTGAACCCTCTCAGTAATATACCTACCTACTGGAGAGTTCGCAGAGAGAGACGCTCGTAGAAAAGTCCTTACGCTACTCACTGCATATCGAATGCATCATCCGCGTTCATCTGTGATGAGGTTGTACATACCACGGAAGTGCGGGGGTCATGGTTTTTTAAATGCCAAGACCTCCATAACCGTGAGGTGTGCAACCTCAGGGAATATTTCCTTCACGATGGAGCGGGTGTGCATCGTGATGTAGTTAAGGTAGATAACGGACTCACCCCTCTCGGTCTGGCTAAAGAGAACTGGCGCATACCTCTGGTATTAAGTATTGATGACCGCAGAGATGTATGGAAGAGCAAAGAGTTACATGGACGTTTCTATCGGGCTCTTCACGGGCCTGATATAGATCCCCCCGACGAGACAAACTGTTAGTTAAAAATATGAATACGTAAATAATATAGCTATACTTATTAGGTCATAATATATAATAGTAATGTTGTTTTTTTGTGAGTCGGGGGTTTTAAGATCGTTATTAAACATTTCCTATGCTCTTACGAAGACTTGTGAGCATCAATTAGGAGTATTAGAACACTCTAAAGAGATTAAATTTGTGTATTTAATCTTCGTAGCCAATTAGGACGATGTGCTTGTGAATATTCATAGTTATTATTATAAGTTATGTTATGTTTTGCTTTCTATAATTTTGACGAAAACATTTTGAATACCCGGCTCAGTTCATTCCATGAAAATGTTGATTGGTTTAAGAACTGTGGTAGTGAACCCCTGTATCTCATTTACAGATCAAGATCAATAAATACACTTACCTACCTAGGTACTATGAATTATTTTATTACCTTCTATCAAAATGAGGCAGATAAATCGCCGCTATAACAATGTACCGCGTTGTTTGACAAAAGTCTTTTTTTTATACCACGTAGGTGGCAGACAAGCACACGGCCCACCTGATGGGAAGTGGTCACCGTGGCCTATGGACGTTATGCGTTTGCGTTCTGTCCATCACCGGACTTATTAATCCCACCCACATTACCACTACTGCAACTCTCATGCACCAGGATCAATAGTAGTGACCCACACCGAGTAATGACATTACAGTCTTGAGGTCCCAGGAAAAGTTTTAAACCCCGCATAGAAATTAAGTGGAGTTATAAATACACCCAATTGTGTGAATACTTATGATTTAAGTTTGGCAATTCACCTAATTTTGCAGTGACCATTTCTAATTGCCATAGTTAGGTTCTTACAATTGCTTGCATATTAAAATAAACATTTTGGATAGCATAGCACTCTGTCCGCCACACTGGTGCTATCAGCTGGAGTTATAACTGTAATAAAGATTCCTTTCATGTGTTATTTGTATAAGCAATTAGAAAATATTGTTGTTGTATTGTATATGCGTATAATCTACACCTATCATTATGAGATAATATTTAACCTCGATAGGCAGCATGTTGGAGTTAGGAGCATGTACGTAATTATAGTCAAACTATTTTCCTCGGCCTCGGCGACTGTTTATTTAGCTACCAATAAAGTACAATATCTTTTGATTGGGCACGTCACGCCCTCGCGACGTCTAGAAGGTCGGCCACTCGGATTACGGATGGGAAGAACAGTGAGAGTATGGCTGAAAGCCGACTTGCTTCTGTTTTGTAGAGCATTTTCACTGGTTCCCGCTACCGTACAACATCGAACTAATAGTTTGATACCTTCGCAGAGGAATTAAAACTGTTTGTGTTCATAAAGTATTACTTAGAACTAATTTTGTAGGTAATAATATGAATATACAATCAAATGAAGAAAGTAAATAATTATATAAATGATTGATTTAATAATGATTGTATAAATCTAAAAAGATATCAATCTATAGACACGTGATAGAGCCGTTTTCGTAACCTTTTTTTTCTCCGTGCGGAAATCCTCCTGGATACCCACCCCGCGGCCAGCGGAGCAGGTTATGTCTGACTCTTACCGACTAAAACCGCACGCCGTATAGGGTCTTCTGACGCCAGGGTGTAAAGTGGCCCAAAGAGCATTTCCCTCGCACCCCGGCTTGAACCGGTCCATCTCCGGATTCGAGATGACCATTTTCGTTACCTGAACCGAGCCAAATTCGCTCTAGTAAATAGAGCCAAATAGCCAGGTAGGCAGATTTATCTAGGTACCAGCCCTGCGTACATTGGGTAGAGACGCTTATATCGAACTTGAACCTACTAAAACCGCACGCCGTCTTTGGTCTGCAGGCGCCAGCGTGTAAGGCGGCTCATAAGGTATTTCCTTCGCACCCCAGTTGACCCAGGTCCATCTCCGGTTTTGGCGATGACTTCCTCAAATGTTACCATCACGGTAGATACCTAGGTACCTACTGTACCTGTATTATTTAATTGAACCAATTTATTTTATAATAGACAGGTAGAGAGGCCCTTGATAAAAGGTACTTGTATAGACAAGTACTTATGGAGTAGAGAGCGACTGAGAAGTGTATCTAATACGTATTTTCTATTGTCTAATTAGTAGACATAAGCCTCTTAAAATAATATAGGTAGGTAGGTATAAGCCTCTTATAATAATATTCATGAGGACCTAGGTACCTACTTTTAATATTTTGATCGACAAAATATCGTCTGCTGATAATAATTTCATAAAATATTTATTTAGCTTCACATCTTGTATAATTATATAGATGCAATGTGTTGATTTGCATTTGCTCATCATTCACAGGGGAGATTGAACAACTGTCTACTAATACGAGTAGTCGTCCCAAATTCATATTTACAAAAAAGGCAACTCTTGAAAATAATTCCAACATTATTATGACTTAAATAGTTATTTGTTTTATTTCAGATCCATGACTTCAGTTTTGCCCCCGACACGTCAATCATATTGAAAGAAACATTACCTGCTCTGGAGAAGGCCGTTAGGGATGGCAAAGCGAGATTTATTGGCCTAGCTGAATACGATCTTGAGCTGATGAAAGAAGTTATTGAAGAGTCGGATGTGAAGATATCCTCGATTCTATCGTTCGCAAAGTCTACGCTTCATGACAATAGGCTGCAGAACTACACCAAATATTTTAAGGTACCTACCGAAACCATTACATCTAAATACCTTCCTAATAGTATTCAGTATTCTCTAATTAGGAATAGAATTTTGTACTAATCGCTGCCATTGCTGATTGTAATTGGTAGATGGCGGGCGTTGGGTTGATGGGAAATCGATATAGTTAGGTACTTAAGTACTTACCTACAATGTACAATTTTGATGTTGCATTGTTACACAGCTTTTTTCTTTATCAAAAAGTGAGCTATACTATATACTAATCTACTCCGTATCGAAGTGACGGACTACTAGCTATGTAATGTCACGAGGGCAAAGGAAAGACGATCTAAGGACGGTTTTATAAATGGCTTGTTGTTCCGCCGCTTCGCCTGGGTGGAATTCTGAACCCATTCCATTTACCCATGGGAACCTGTTCCAGGGATAAAAAAAGTAGCCTATCTGTTTTGCAACTCTATGATCTATTCCTGTACAAACTTTCAGCCGGATCCGTTCAGCCGTTAGAGCGTTATTTCTAACCACCTTAAACATCTTCACAAACCGGCACATTTATAATACTAGTAGGATTAGGCAGTAGGTATTTGGATAATGGGTTAGGATATCTACATACCCTAAAGTTTATGATTGCATTCATATGTATACATTCACATTGCATCAGTTCTGTGCTGCTGTGCTGTCCATTGCTTTGTGTGATGTGCTGATGCCAGGATGTGGTGAGCGGTACTGACAATTTGAGCAGACTTGTATTGGTGTATCACCTAGCACTGTAGGTGTAAAACTAATGAGACCGCTAAAATTAGAGAACATACACGTAGATTTGGATCTAATGTTATTGGAACCTATAGGTACCATCTCTGCAATTTAGATACTTACAATTTTTATCTAGTCCACCCGTGTGTTCAAGCGCATCTACATGAACGAAAACAATGTACCTAATAGGTAAACAGCTCACGCATCAATTCTTCCTGTAGATATCTCCGATGTCTAGGCATCTTTTACTGTCAACAAGTAATTACCTTTTTTCAGTGGCGGATTTACAAATTTGCCGCCAGTAGGCTATACAATTTTCCCCATGACTACCCCCCCCCCCCCCCCGTCAGCCATCGGGGGTGGATATATCACTATCACAAGGACACCGCTCTCCACACTCTTGTGACTCCATATGAGTGTGGAGCGCGGTATTCTTGTGACAACTCCATGATTCTTCCATGACGGGTCTTGCTTAGTTTTACAGTAGCGGCACGATATAATGGCCGGTTTGACACATTACAATAGTGATGTGAAATGTCAATTTACTCTCGATAAAAATATAATCAAATCTATAAGTTCTTATTGCAAGCAGTACAATACCTGATTCAAAAACTTTAGTAAAAAATATAAATTTTTACCTACTAAATACATTTGAACGAACTGAATATTGGATTTAGGAATGAAAATGAGTACTATATATTAATCCAGCTTCCTTCAGTAATTGCACTAACTTTTTTCTCGTTGGATACTCCTTCCGTAAATAGTTGTTACACACATGGTCTTCGACTGGTTTTGCTCGTTTTTTTCTGTTTTAATGTGTGAAGTTTATTTTCTTCTGTGCCAGTCTCGCCAAATTTTTCTTTAGTTATCTATTCGTCTAACAGTTATAGGTAAAATTGACCTTCCATTTTGAGATTCACGATCGAAATGTTACGAAGGCGTACCTATAACGAACACACATGCCTGACTGTTTAGAACAGCTCTGCGTACGTTCGGCCATATCGACGAATTCCACAACAAAAAGCGTAAAAAGAGTAAGTTGAGGGCCACCATCACCATTAGCCACCACCCTTCCTGAGACTTTACCATCAGGCGAGATTTACCATTTAGCTTACCATCAGGCGAGGAGGTCTAAACTATATCGCAATCGCAGTGCACTCCTAGTTTGTACTTTTCGAAGCAACGTCAAGTCGAAACTGCTTTGTTTTGACGCAAGTTTGCCGGAGGTATTAATTGTGTTTGCCAGTGGTCCTAGTGTCGATTATATAGATTTTATTAAAAAAAAATTGAATTTCGAAAAACAAATACCGAGTTGTGTGAAATAAGTACACCAATAGGTAATTATAATCTTATAAAAATAAAAAATAAATGATCGTGGGACAGTAATATACATTATATAATTCAGAAATCAATGTAATAAATAAATATTGTGTCCTAAAATTATACCTACATTCGATAAAATTTTATGACTTACTGTACGTCACTATTGACAATAAAGAACAGCAATTTGCTCTTTAAAAATGTCACAATAATTACTACGAAACTTCATGAGCGGACAAACGTCAAACCGGCCATTATATCGTGCCGTAGGTATAATATAATTGTAACGTGCTCTTTTTTCCGTGCAGAAATCCTTATGGATACCCAACCCGCGGCTAACGGGGCAGGTTATGTTGGACTTTTACCGACTAAAACCGCACGCCGTCTAGAGTCTTCTGACACCAAGGTGTGAGGTGGCGCATAGGGCATTTCCCTCGCACCCCAGCTTGACCCGGGCCATTTCCGGATTCGAGATGGCCCCCTCGGGTTTGGGAACCACGGTATTCGCATTCGGGGGGGGGGGGGGGGGCGTGCTTGTGCACGCTGCCGCCTTGGTCTGCTTCTGCTAGGGTGACAGACGGCTCCACCCGTCACCCCCAGGCCTGCGCTCATAGAGGACGAAAGTCGTCAGACCTCCGACGCCTGCGGCGTCTGCGCACGTCACCGTCCGGGTGAGCTCTGTGCAGCCTCTCCCGAAACCATTCCGCCGCCTCCTTCTCGAGCATCACTTGCTCGCAGAATGAGGCGGCGGCCGACCACACGTCGCAGTAGGAGACGGCGACTGACCACGCGTAATTGTGACGTGCCCTAGTGAAGAGTATACCTGCTATTGAAGAGCTAAAAACAGCGGCGAGTACTAATTAGAAGGTGGATTAAGATATGCCTCTCCAAGAAAACGCTCCCCAAAACTCGTTTGTGTATATAATAAAGTTATTTTTTTTTATTTATGAAAGAAAAAAAAAATTGGCTCAAAATTGCCGCCCCCTAAAATCTGCCGCCCTAGGCTCCAGCCTACTCAGCCTACTGGTAAATCCGCCACTGCCTTTTTTCACACCGGAGGAACTCATAAATGCCTCTGAGAACGGGTAACAGCACACAGTAGAAATGCCATTGATACGATAGAAGAAGAATAAATGTAGATGTAATTGAAATGAGGTTTGATTACAGACAACGGACAAGTTTGATGGAACAAATTAAAGCTTGTAATAAGAACAGATACCTTCCGTTATACTGAACTGAAATACAAAACGCATTTATCGCAATCGACATCGCAATACATTTAATAGTTGATTTTGCAATTAAAATCAAACAATAACACTCGAATCGGAAACTGTACAAAGCAAATTGATTTCAGGTTGAACAAACAATAACCTTTATTCAATAGTTTCTTTTATTTGTACCGGTCCTTTTTTAATATTTGTATAGATCCACTTTGTCCTGATTCTACGCTACGCGATAAAAATCTTCTACGCTGGCGTAGCCGCTTGTGGCAACGAGTAAGTATAATAACTAGATATAGGTAGGTACCACAGATTATTTATTAGTCTTTTTGCAGATTAAAACTTCGTCCGCGTGGATTTTAATATTCCAGGATTTAATTTTTTACCCAGTTGGCACTCTAATTATTCCAAATTAATAAAAGACCATCTTACGCCTTATAAATCTTGATAAAATATCGATCTACTAGTGCTAGTAGATCGATATTTTTCAAGATTTATATAAGGCGTAATGGCTATTAGGTAATCGGTGGTAATTAGCCCAGTCATATTAGGGCTTTCACCTCGGAATGAAAGATAATAAGCTGCAAATTGGTATGAACCTTTGTTTTGTCATTCTAAATGTTGTCTCAAAAGTCACAATCGTTATCGTGTCCGCGTCTCAAGATATTCAAGGTCAAAGGTCACAAAAATCGGTTTTTCGCGAATATCTGGCTTCCTATCGGTTAAATGAGATTTGCATTTATTATAAAAGTTGTAGGCTATAAAATTCCCTACAACTTTTGTTTAAACTTTTTTTTCATACGACCAACCGTTTTGAAGGTAGAGCGCGAAGAGTGCACATCGTACAGTCATATACGGCCTAATGCAAGGTCAAGCGTGAGTTATGGTTATCAGTACGTTATAAAGTCAATTATTTACTTGGAAATTATAATTATTAAACAATGCCTATTATTTATGTACTAACTATTAATTATTTATATTTAATTAAAGTAAGTAACTTGATTATTTATATATAATTATTCATATTTAACTATTTAAGTATAAAATATTATTAATTCTGGATTATATATTTTAGTTTTATTTTAAGTTAAAATGATAGTAAGAGTATATATTTTACACATATTTTTATTTATTATTAAATACGGCATAATATACATTTATCAAAATGTGAGTTCAAATATCAAAAGTATCTTTGTTGATTTTAATTGTAATGAAATTGGAAATGGAAGCTAATTATCTTCTTCTTCTTCGTCGTCTTCTTCTTCTTGTCGCTCAAAAATGTTCGATTCATTGTCATCATCCTCATTATCTGTCATGTTCATCTCCAAACCTTCCAGAATATCGGGATCATATGTATTTTCTATGACCTTGCATTAGGCCGTATATGACTGTACGATGTGCACTCTTCGCGCTCTACCTTCAAAACGGTTGGTCGTATGAAAAAAAAGTTTAAACAAAAGTTGTAGGGAATTTTATAGCCTACAACTTTTATAATAAATGCAAATCTCATTTAGCCGATAGGAAGCCAGATATTCGCGAAAAACCGATTTTTGTGACCTTTGACCTTGAATATCTTGAGACGCGGACACGATAACGATTGTGACTTTTGAGACAACATTTAGAATGACAAAACAAAGGTTCATACCAATTTGCAGCTTATTATCTTTCATTCCGAGGTTGACCCCTTTTTTTACCTAATATGACTGGGCTAAATGGTCTTTTATTAATTTGGAAAAATTGCCTACAAATATAAATATTAAAAAACAGATTGAAAGAAAGACAAGAATTTTGAAAATTACTTTTTGTGTGTAGGTATAACCACAGAATTACTAATAGTACAAGCAATTTAGTAATATTATAAAACACAGCCAACATAGTTCTGTGTGTTATACCTACCTAAGTACCTAATTTAATGAGACAAATAAGTATACCTACTGATGGGTAAGTACCTACAGTAGGTAGGTACTTTTATATCCGACATTCGACATATTAAACAGCGAGATAGATAATTTAGCAATAACATGTACGAGTAACAGCTACAAGTCATTACTTAAGAGGTCATGTCATAATTTATTTTTCTTATTAAATGGACAGCGACGGCGGCCGACATTCGTGTTCTGCTGCAGGATATGAGATGACTATTCGTCATTTCCTCTATACTTCGACTCGACTGGCGATCGGTCAGTTTTTATATGAAATTCTTTGTAGATGTCACCGCATAGATCTGTGTTAATTCCATGAAGTCATTTAATAAAGATATGTAGGTAGGTAATGTAAACCTACCTAAGTAAGGTAAACTAAAATCTAAGAATATGACAACACCACAAAGTAGATTTCCAATAATATCTTGCAGCGGCCCACAACATGTTACACGCTGGCAAATGGCTTGGGGAGTAATTATTCTAACTTATTTTTCAACAAAGGGTTAACACAACACTGACAATACATTATCGGTCTTATTACAAAACACGGACTAACTTTAAACCCAGGTTTAAAACGTCTTTAGACCATGGTTTAACGAAAATGTTATTACAAAACGCGTTTTAGTACTAAACCTGGGACTATCTCTGGTCTAAAGATAAACCTGCGTGACACCTAGTTTAAAGTTGGTCTAAGTGTCTAAACCACAAAAACAAAACGTCAAACTTGTCATTTTGATTTGATTTGTGGAAAATACCAAAATACATCATATTTTGGCTTACTTTTTCCTCGGCAGTCCAATTTTCGCCCCTCTTATTCTTTTCTCCTTCCATTATTTAATTCAAATTTAAAAGTTTAAACCACTGGAAACGTAAAAGTTAGTACGGGTATTGAAATTATTCAAAAGTGGGTATAAAAATTAAAAAAAAAATTGAACAACGCGCGGGCTTCGAAAAACTACGCTTCATTTAACGTTCATCATAGATCGTCCAATATTATAACAATGATTGCTAAATAAAGGCATGATAATGATATTTTACTATAAAATAAAGTCCAACTATCGTTCATGACTTTAAATTTAATAATTATAATGTTGTAAATATTTTTTTCACCATTTTTTAGTAAATAATATTTATTAACGATTTCAGAAATTTTTTGCTTTCTGAGAAAACGGAACGTTGCGACCGAATGATATCACAATGAACGAACAAAAGTTTAGAGTAATCTGTGGTTGTTATTAGGCCAAGATTTAAACCATGGCCTAAGTAGTCCACGGATTATTCTGTTTTTGTAATAAGAAGAAGTTTAAACCTTGGTCTTAAAATTAAGCCTGGACTTCATAGTCTGGGTTTAAACCTGACTTTAGTCCGTGTTTTGTAATAAGACCGTATGAGTTTTGTTTTGAATATCAGACGCGCTTCAGTTTATTCTTTTGCCCATTTTCTACCCCTTCGTATGGGGGTGCCCACCATGAAAACCGGCAGATTAATATTATACTTACTCCGTTATCAGGAATACGTAGAATACACTATGACGCGCTGGAATATGTCAAAGACACTCTTTTTTTACCCGACTGAGGGTTATGTTTCTTAATTTTTTTACAAACCTTGTTGTTGTCATGATTATATATATTAATTTTTTGATCTTACCGTCACGTTCGTTAGTAACTTCTGTGACAACTAGGTAATATTCGCAATAGGTATTCTTTTTAAATTTATAAAATTCACTCTCAATGCCTCTTAAGTGTAAGTTCTTTTACCAATTAAAATAACAACAAGAAGCAAATATTGTTAAATCTTGCCACCACAGAATAATACGAAATAATGAATTTATACTTAATGGAATAGGGGCGGTCGTTTGGGCTGTCCTGTAATAGTAGGTGGATGGCGTGTTGGGAAAACGTTTTTCGTCTGATATGTCACTTAGGTAGTTGTGGTATAGATGGCACTGTGTTATATTATCTTAGAATGTAGGTAATTGAAATCACTAAATTGTTTATCATTACTACCTAATGTTTAACATAATGTAAAACAAATAGATACCTACCTACTGCATCTTCGTACCTAATTGAAGAAATTGAAAAGACCAAAAAGAATCTTCTCGGCGGGAAATCGAACCCCGGTCTCCCGCGTGATAGGTGGGGATACCAACCACTATACTATTAGCGGGGACTTGAAAATTTAAATGAAATAAGAGTTCCTTTACCACAAAAGCTGCACTATTATTTAAATAAATTGATTTTTAGATCTAGATGGCGTTGACGCGGTAGTTGGTAGTAGGTACTTATCTACGACTATAACAACTATAGCTAGGTATTTCAGTCAAAAACTAGCACCTTTAAAGTTCAAATTGAATAAGTACCTACCTAGGCCATTTTCTGTACTTTCACCTTTCACCAAGTGAACCATTTTTTTTTATTCGGTTCACAAAACTAAACAATACCTACATTTGGCATGCACGTAGGTACCTACACTTTGTGTTCTCAGAAAGGGATGTAAAGTCGCTTCTTGATGTGAACACGGCATGCATTACAAACATTCACAAGAAAGGGGATACACAGATACAATATTATAATAAAGAAGAAAAGATACCTAAAAACTATTGAAATTGATGACAAGATGCGTCAGAGTCAGCTATCATAAGGAAATTTGTAATGTTCTTGGCTATCACAAAATATCTGGTTATAAAAGAAGTTCCTTATGGTAGCCGGCGCTGCACCATTTAAAATTATATTATTATTTATTATTACTTACATCACTGTGGAAAAATGGATACAACCACAGAAAAGAGAGTAGTAGGTATTCTTTATTCCGTGGACACAACACATTTGTGGCAATTCGCTAGTGCGTTGTGCCTTTTAGAGTGAAAACCTACCTGATGATGTGAACATTCCAGAGTAAAGGTGTGGGGGTGATCAACGCAGCTGCCACAGGCATGGGTCTTCTGTCGAATCAAGGCCCACAGGCATGGCATCCGGCCAGTGACGATATAAAGGCTACCTGCCGGCAAGCCTCCGAGTATTGCAAGGTAAAACACAATACAAAAAAAGGAGTGGTTTTAATTTTTTTTAATATAGGATATATGTCTGTAGGTATAGTCTATTTAAATTTTTGTAAGAACAGAATCGGCACCGAACAGGCCATGGTGACCACTTCCCAGGTGGGCCGGGCCGTGTGCTTGTCTGCCACCTAGGTGGTATAAAAAAATGCAATAAAGCTTGGATCTCCTCGATCAATGGTTTGGTATAAGTGCTAATTCAAATTGGTTTGCTGGCAAAATGTAGGTAGGTAGCCATTTTAACTCTCGCATATAATTGTCGGCTATACTTTCAGTCACAGAACGTCGAGTTGGCTCGCTTGGCAACCTGGTTCACTCTGAATCAACCCGACATCGACACCAATATGTGCGGATTCTTCAATATGGAGCAGCTTAAAGATACCTTCGACGTACTGGAAAAAGGATTGACTGAGCATGAGAAGAAAGTCTTAGCGGATGTTCAACTTAAGTGAGTAGGTACCTACCTATAATAAATGATGATGTGTCAGCCCACTTTTCAGGACTCCATTTTACATTTTTCTGTGATATCTGATAGATAATGAATTTTGCTGAAGACTTCATTTTAATTGAAAACCGAATGGTAGAAGTGTGAAAAAATATAAAAGTGCACTCAAAGATTTCGAAAGCTTTCTACACTCGCCAATCCACGCTAATCGGACCGACTAAAAGGAGAAAAAATAACACTCCGTACTTTTATGGCATCAATCGATATCGTATGGCCAATCATAAGGATCAAGTCTTTCTAACAAACATAGTAAACATGTCTGATAGTAATAATATTATCTAATAGGTATGTAGGTAAATGTAATTTTATACTTATTAAAATAATATAATAATGAAGCCTTTTCACAAATATGGTGAATAAAGTAAAAGGAAATCCACCATTTAAATTGTCTAACTTCTTTTCAGTAGCTCAAGCACAGGGTTGCTGGTCCGCCCGCATCGCCTGTGCAAGGGCTACTGAGCTTAATTTTGATTTACGGGTAGGTATATTTTAATAGACACACTACTGAACCAAAAGACTTAGCATTCGTACTTAGCCTTATAACTTATGTTTGTGATTTAAAAAAATAACAATATTAATTTAACTAAAAAAGGAAGCAACCCTTTTCAGATCATGTCTATCATCAATATTTATTATGAGTTTCCAGTGTACAGGGATGCAACCATTCGCATCTCCTGTGCAATGGAGACTGACAAGCTAGGCGACGACCGACGAGACTATACCCAGTACACCTACATTGCGTGTATATGTATACATGTATACCTACCTAAATTCATGCACTCTTTGACGCAGACTCGGACTTTCAGTGAAACAGCACCATTCAGTGACAGCTGCCACCCTCTAGTATCCACGAATACAAAACTGTAATGCAAGTAAATTGCCATATTAGTTTGCTAGGTGACGTATAGATGGGTGCTGCCTTGCCAAGTGTATTGATTCAAGCCGTAGATACCTAATTAAGCGCTGAACTGCGCATGTCACTGGCAACAAGTCGACAGATGCCAGTGAAAGCAATAACAAAACATAACGTTTAAACTGGTTACAATCTTAACGTAACTCGTTATTGTCGTATCATCAAGTACCTACTTTCTAGGTTAGGTGAGCGCATACCCTCAGGGGGGCCTTGATGAAACTTTACTGACCTAATAAATTCTCAAATGCAGCGCCAGATACCGGTCACTGGATCCAAATTGTTATTCTAAACAATCTAAGAATCTTCTAAAACACACATGGAGCTTCAAAATGTTCTTTCCCCAAAATTTTGGAGAGTCTATCGCTCTCGTAAAAGCCGAGATAAGCCAATCCACGACGTGAAAGCACAAAACAGCAGACTCCGGGCTTCAAAAGTATTATAACAACGGTTATCCTGGTTGCAGCTTAGAATGCAACCAAAATACCCATTGAGTCATGAGTGGTATAATAGGTTATCCGATCTTTTTCTTTTCATGAAAGAATTCACGTCTACATGGGACTAGGGCAAGACAAGGAAATTTCTAATGTTCTTGGACCAGGGGCCCTATTACGAGTAGGTACTATCAAATCCGACATTGACGGATCGACTTAGGTATATGCTGTCATATAAATGTTATAATTTACTTATCGCATCGCTATTTTATTCGGTTTACAGTTACTTCGACACAGCCGCGCTACACTGGGATAGCGTGGAATCAGCGCGTTACCACAGCAAAATAAGATCTTTATCCGGAGACCCTCAATAGAATCATGAGACAGCGATGAGACTAGCAACGGAAATGGTTAATTATAACAAGAATTATGATTTTTTTCATAAATAAACTTTATGACTATATTGTTCTTATTATTTGCTCTTATTATACACAAACGATGTACATATCCTACCCATTTTATAAAATTACTGCAAAAAGTGTTTATTAAAAAATGAGATCGGAACTGAATTTTGAACATGGGTAATTAATTTAATTACGAAAATTGATTCTCAAAAGACTCGTATAGACCGAATTATTAATAAAAATTTTAAAACGTTAATTATGCACTTTTAGTTTTCTTCAAAATCGGGCCCGAGACTGTTTGAGCATGTTTCGCTATAGCGTTGATTTGAAGTTAGATCACATTTTTCAAGTCACACACAAGCGCGCATTAAAACACAGCACAGTAAATACCTACATAATACTTACCTATTGCAACTCTTACTAAACCCAAAAAAATACATTAGGTATACAATAATCGGCTGCAGAAAGTAATTAACGAACATAATGGATGGTTAACGAATAAAAGGGGCCTGTGGTGCCACCCTACTGCTCTGACAAGTCCAAAGGGAGGGCAACTGCAGTCCTACGGCTCGATTTCGTCGTGACCGCAATGGCGAGTTTATTTCCAGTATCTTCTATTTACAATCATGTAGGTACTTGTCGTTTTTAAACGGATATGGCATAGAATTTGTCAACAATTTCAGATTATAATATAGTGTTTTGATTTCTGGTGCTGAAATGTGTGTTGTCCAAAAAAAATAATACTCAAACTTATCGAGTTGGGTATCAAAATGAAGGAAATTTAAAGGTGATTTCAAAAATATAATAGTTTTATATCGTAACTACAAAGTATTAAATAAAATTCACTACAAAGTAATAAAATGCGCTAGTTAAAACTGCAACACAGTTTTAACTAGCACAGGAGCCAGGGAATTCTTAACAATTTGTAAACCATTGTTAAATGTCAATAAAGATTATTATTATTCACTTTATTTTAAATATAGACATATAAATTACATTTTTAAATATATAAAAAAAATATACATTTAAAAATATTAAAAAATAGTACCCCACCGGCATCGGGTACAGGGACTACCGGTGGTTAGGGCTCCAGAGAAAGGAACCTCCTCACAATACGTGTCGTGTCGAGGAGTACTGCCTTCTGCATCAGTCCCTTAACCCAGCCACCCAACGTCAGCCTCTTTAGGTGTTGGTCGAGGCTCTTGGCAATCAGTCCGTGGACTGATACAACTATCAGGACAATGATCGCTGAATCCACATTCCACCTTCCAAATCCACCGAATCCACATTTCCTTAGTTTTCCAAAGTAAAAGGTAGACTTTAGAATAAAGAGTTTCCGTTGCGCCATGCTTTTCTGTTGTAGGTTGGCTATGAAACGTTCGACAATTACGCCAGATGTCACGAGTTCGGTTCCAACTCCGTGCAAAATTTGTACGAGTAGGCACTGGGACTTTATGTAGGTATTTATTTACAAGCAAAAACAAAGTATGAACTTATTAGAAATGCAACAAGTATAAGTAGGTACAAATATTGAAACTGAATAAATTAATGTTCAATATTCTGTTTAAGATACCGTTCGGGTAACAGACAATCAAAATGAAAAAGTTGAAATGAAAAAAAAATCCATAAATTGTGGCGTAAATATATCAAATGAAAGGGGAAACGCCCGTGTTCAAAAATGTAAATAGTGTCATATGGAATATACCACGATATAGAAATATCCACCCCCTCCTGAGGGTGGATATTTCGGAACTCAAACGGTCCTTGTAGAATTGAATGATTTGATAACCTCTGAAAAAAATAAAAGCCTAAGTTCCGCACCAATTCTGTTTATTCACTCATAACATTTTGAGAAAGTTAAACTAATACTTAAAACTTTAAAAATTGCAACAAAATTTCATATAAATAAAATTTAACATTATTACAATGTCCCAAGTATGACGTAAGTATATAATACAGCATACCAATAGGTATTTATTGCTACAATTAACCCCTAAGTTCAGCGACTTACTTAAGTAACCAACAAGTTACACGAGCGTCTGACCATTTTTTTTTAAATTTAGTACTTCCTCATGATAGTTTGATAAGGTTCTTAAATAAATGATCTGTTCACACAAAGATATTCAGTTGTATTCCTCTCATCTCATCGTACCTGTTAACAGTACCATATTTTTTGTAACAAGAACAGATTCATGTCTTACAAATCTATTTATTCAATGCATGGAAGTGTCACAGTTGGATTATCTGAATTTATTCTAATTTTCAGATTTTTATCAAGATGAGTTCAATATTATAAAGACACTCATTTACTTGTGACACTTCACTACTCCTTACAATATTCTCACTGAAAATGCCAAATACATCACACATACCTAATTATTAAGTCACTGCTAATGCAAGAAAGATAACCGACCATTAGGTCGGTTATTTTTCTTGCATTAGCAATGATTTTTATTTGTTTTGGTTATCTTTAATGCTTTAAGAACACAGTTAAATATGGGGCATTATGTTTGTTCGCTTATCTCAGAAAGTATCTTTTTTATTTAAGTCTTAGTATCTAGGTGTACCTATTATAGGTAATAACATAATATACTTCGATAGACTTAGTGAATTATAGTTATTGCCATGCTTATTAATAAGTGAGATTCAGTTTTTTTACTGTACAATATTTGATAGGTAATAGTAACAACCGAAATATTGATAAACGAATATAAAAATAATAATAATAATAATGTGACGTAGTATACTATGCACTATTGCTGAAAATGGTTATATAAATGATATTTGTAACACAACTACATGCTGATAAAGAAGAGTTGATATTCTAAATGTTTATTTGTTCGAGCATTATACCAGAATTTTATATACTCATACCTGTATAACCTCGAAGGAGTAGGCAGAGGTGTATTACCATCCACGTCCTATCATCTATTTTTGGTCCCACGTAATAGGGGACGAGCCTAATTCTGTCAAATGGCCGCTACTGAGAATGATCTAACAGAAAAATCCAATACCAGTTCGTTCCTGGAATCGAACCTAATGCAAAGCAGTCGCACCTGCTCTCGCTGCGATATTACACAAAACTTAGTAAATCAATATTATTTGTAGTGTTTGAAACACGGTGTGCAATGACCTTATATGAAAAAGAGGTAGACACAGCACTGGCGTCAGAAGATTCGTGAATCGTAATACAAGTGTGGCGATGCTATGCCCGGTGCGAAAATACGCTGAACAACTTCGATACTACATCACCGGGTGTCCATTTTAACAGAGACAGTATGGGAAGACCACGAGCCATTGTAGTAAAAACATTTATAACATAAAATGTAACTAACATTTGCTGTTCCGGTATTTTTCCTCTGATAGAATGAAACGATCCTTGCATGAAACTGCGTTGATCTGTATAAAAAACAAATGCTCAAAATAACTTTATATGGAGAGTTCCCGCTTGACCGAAAAACTTAGTAGGAATGCCAAAATAGTCATTACAAAAAGACCTAATGGTTCTTAAGACAGTTATTTAACAGTTACGTTACACAATACCGGTACCAAAATAACCAAAAGTGTATTAGTTTTAGTGCAGTGTTAAGTATCTTGTAACTTATCATTGGTCTATTTTATTGGCTACTAGCTTTTGCCCGCGGCTTCGCCCGTTTGGAAGTCGGTATCGCCACCAATGAAATGTCTCGCCACTCCACTCTCTACTCCTTTACCTTTAGCTTGCCATCAGGCGAGGTAAAGTCATGTCTAACTTAAAAAAAAGTGACTATCCTATGTCCGTCTCCTGGTTCTAAGCTACCTCCCTACCAATTTTCAGCCAAATCGGTTCAGCCGTTCTTGAGTTATAAATGTAACTATAGTAGCGGCACGATATAATGGCCGGTTTGACATTTGTCCGCTCATGAAGTTTCGTATTAATTATTGTGACATTTTGAAAGAGCAAATTGCTGTTCTTTATTGTCAATAGTGACGTACAGTAAGTCATAAAATTTTATCGAATGTAGGTATAATTTTAGGACACAATATTTATTTATTACATTGATTTTTGAATTACATAATGTATATTAGTGTCCCACGATCATTTATTTTTTATTTTTATAAGATCATAATTACCTATTGGTGTACTTATTTCACACAACTCGGTATTTGTTTTTCGAAATTCAATTTTTTTAAATAAAATCTATATAATCGACACTAGGACCACTGGCAAGAGTGGCAAGCCCAATAATACCTCCGGCAAACTTACGTCAAACAAAGCATTTTCGACTTGACGTTGCTTCGAAAAGTACAAACTAGGAGTGCACTGCGATTGCGATATAGTTTAGACCTCCTCGCCTGATGGTAAGCTAAATGGTAAATCTCGCCTGATGGTAAAGTCTCAGGAAGGGGTCCCCATTACATACACTAACAGTGATAATTATAATGGTGGCCCTCAACTTACTCTGTTTACGCCTTTTGTTGTGGATTTCGTCGATATGGCCGAACATACGCAGAGCTGAGTTCTAAACAGTCAGGCACGTGTGTTCGTTATAGGTACGCCTTCGTAACATTTCGATCGTGAATCTCAAAATGGAAGGTCAATTTTACCTATAACTGTTAGACGAATAGATAACTAAAGAAAAATCTGGCGAGACTGGCACAGAAGAAAATAAACTTCACACACACAGAAAAAAACAAGCAAAACCAGTCGAAGACATGTGTGTAGCTACTATTTACGGAAGGAGTATCCAACAAGAAAAAAGCTAGTGCAATCACTGAAGGAAGCTGGATTAATATATACTCATTTTCATTCCTAATTCCAATATTCAGTTCGTTCAAATGTATTAAGTAGGGAAAAATTTATATTTTTTTACTAAAGTTTTTGAATCTAGGTAAGTACTGCTTGCAATAAAAACTTATAGATTTGATTATATTTTTATCGAGAGTAAATTGACATTTCACATCACTATTGTAATATGTCAAAACGGCCATCATATCGTGCTGCTACTATAACATGACTATCTTTTATATATACTTAATATAGATTGCACACCTAGACTATGTTTATCAATTCGTAAATTATATCAGCTTAAAGGACAGTTCTACCAACGGCCGAAAATCTGCAATATAGAATATATTTTAATGTTAATTATATCGGGTAGTTAGCAATTAAATTGTGCGTAAGAAACAACATTAATCAATAGTATACCAGGTAGGTATTAGTAGTGGTAGTATATCAGGTAGTTGATTTTCTGATCGGAAAAAATGATCATCCAGGACGGGACTTGAACCCGTGACCAGTCCCTTACAGGGGGAATGCTCTGACCAACTGAGCTACCTGGACCCGTTCTAGATGCTCGAAATTTTCCGATATATTCTACGGCTTAGGGCGCCGGTGGAGCCATCTACCGTAATTCGTTCGAACTACGGTAACAATGAACTCATAGGTAGCTCAGTTGGTCAGAGCATTCCCCCTGTAAGGGACTGGTCACGGGTTCAAGTCCCGTCCTGGATGATCATTTTTTCCAATCAGAAAATCATTGGAAATAGTTAGCATGCAATTGCTTAAAATTTCATTCTATCAGGTAGTTATTAAAATTAATTAGGCCTAATTTATTATTATGACATTTTGTAAAACATTTGATCATCCTATAGTTATTTCTGCACTTTTTCACCTTCACGTACCTATATCACATTAATTTCCTTAATGTGGCAATGCTTTGCACAACAACCACCTCTATTATTTAACCTACATTAAATTATATTGTTATATAAGTTTAAAAATTATATAGAAATAGAAGAAACACTAAATAATTCAGATGAATTCATATTAGGCATTCAGAAGAATTGAACATTGCAAAACAGTTTCATAAGCGAATCTGTTAGTGAATTTTAAATGGATCTTTCGATAGTACCTATTAAAGTCTTTACAAGACCATATCCTTACTAAGAACAGTTACTTAGACTAAGTAATTTAGGTGAAAATGAGACAATATAAAATAATGAAACTAGTTGTTTGTATTTTGTATAAGTAGAAACCTACAGACTATTTGTATAATATTTGGTTGGTGTTGTACCGAATGACTATGAAATATATTGCACAGCACAGCTAGTACGATGGTAAAAGAAATGCTACATTTTAAATTCGCATGGATATCGGGTAAGTAGGTAGCGCATATTATAAGCCTATGTTATATTACAACTATTGTATTGGTCCTATATGGTGAGACCGTCGCGCGTCGCAAGCATATTCCATATTTATAATTCTAACCCATCTTCGTAAGAAATATAAAGGATAAGAAGGTATGTCCTACAGCACCGTATTGCACATTTTCGTGCTTCTTCCCTTCTCTATCACTCAGAATCGTCATTTAATAAAGCCAGAAAGAGAGTGGAAGTGCGAGCGCCTCGTTGATTCCGCTCCCTGCAGTCACACACCCGCTTTTTTTCTCACTGTAGTAATTTTCTGAGTGATAGAAAATGATTGAAGCACTAAAAAGTGCTATTTGGTGTTGCCAAATGCAGTTCAACCGTTAAGGTTTAAAGTCCATTCAATTTAAACACAGTTCAGCATGAATAAAATGAAAATGATTACAAATGAAAACTTCCAGGCTGATTACAAATGCAGTGAGATATCTCTTATGACAAAGAATTTTACACACGTACCAATGAACTTATAAAGCATTGTCCTATTACAAAGCGATTGTGATCATCTTGAACCTTATCAGGACAATTACTGTGGATAATAAGGACATATATTCCACTTAAGTGAAATACACACTCGCATAATGCGTACAAGTAAAATTAGCGCACTTTTGAAATGATAGCATAATAGCATTGTATTAGGACAAAACCTAATACGTATCTACCTAATTAATAATAAATAATGATATAGATTTATTCATAGTTTGAGAGATAGAGTACATGTCATTACGTTATGCAAGTAAATATAATATATTCCATATAAAATCGAGTCTTACAAAGTTTGGTCGACTTCGGCCGCAAATTGTTTCTCGGCGAAGTCATCCTGTAGATCTAACGTTATTGAGCTTCAAGGATTACAGCCAATTATGACCAGTCGTTAATTACATTTAGTGCATTTAGGTTAAGATCCGGTATAAGAAATATATACACTCATCTGTTATTTACTTGGGATAAGAATTAAATGATAGATAATATTCATATAAACATATTGCACATAGGTTGCCTAGCCAAATCGCGGCATAATAATGTTAAATAATTATAAATTAATAATTCAATTTATTTTATCTACTTCCTTTATTGATTATCTAAAAAAAATGTATAAGTCGAAACGAAAATCAAAGTGTGCAATTTTATCTTTTGGATGTCTAGAGGGCATTAGGGTAAAGTTAAATCCAATTTTGTGAGGTTGCAATCCTTGCCCCGCAGTCACCATCTTGGAAAAGGAGTGCGAATGGTTTGTGCGATATATTGAGTAAACTATAAGTCGCAAAAAAAAATTGTAAAAGTAGTTTTCCTGCAAATTTAATTATTTACAACTTTGATTCCGTGACTTACTTAGTCGTAGAATTAAAAGTAGATAATAAAGTTATCAAAGGAAAGGGTTCAAAGTTGTATTTAACTTTACCTAAACCACGCTAGACATCCAAAAAATTACGTTCTCCGACTTCGTAAACCGTAAAAATGTAACATTCAATGGATTAATTTTATTAAATAATTAAATTGATCAGACAACACAAAGAACAATATCACGGGGCATTGTTAATAGTGTTTTATAGAAATTATTCAACCATCACTGCTATTTATAGCCTTTTAAGCAGTAAATTAATTATCACGCAAGTGTATGGTAGAATAAACAAAACAGTACACCGGTTAATAATATAATACATAATCTGATTAAAAGTTTGTCTTAACTGCAACGTGACTTACTACACGTGCGCTTTAAGTTGAGACCTGACCACTATGACGTATCATAGCGGTCAGGTCTCAACTTATAGCGCACGTCTAGTATGTTCTTATCTTACGTTGAACATATGCAAAATTCTCCATTTTTTTCAATTAAGTACTGTAAATATTTGAGAATTTCGCACACATCTTGAATTGCTACTTTGACATATTATAGCAATTCAAGATGCGATACCCCGTGATATTACTTACCTACACCAAAACAGTGTATCCAAAATTACTATTTTGGCGCTTCCAACAACAGTTATTTCAATAATATCTTCGCTTACATCTTAACGATAAATATCACCAGTAAAGTATTATATTTAAATAATGAATTGTACTTAATCTTAATAATAAAATTATAACGCATATTGCTTTGATTTAAGTGATTCAATTAGGAAGTACTTGCTGCTTTAATAAACTAGATATAAAATATTAATTGTGTTTGATTATTAAAAACTACAAAACCCAATGTTCAAATGGTGCATTTTTTATAATAATAACATAGCAATTAAGTGCACGGCCTGTTTGTTCATAAGCCAGATTGCCATTAGAGAAAGAAGAGGGCCTTCCGTACTCTCCCGACCTAAGTGAAGCATACAGCTACTTAAAAATCGATATTCAATATTAATTACACGTCCGTGTCGTGTTGGGACCAGCCAATTTTCATAAGCTATAGAGGACAAAAACACTGTTTTATTGTAAGGCGAGATGATTTATCAGAGATCTTTGCGTTGTTCAGATGATGAGACATTATTGGCATTTTTGGGTAAATAAAAAAATAACGTAGGTACAAATACCGGCAAGTAAATTGGCCAGACGCGTCATATGCGCAAAGGTCGATTTTTAGGTATGTGGGGGTCGCGGGAGACGCGGTTGCGCCGTCGCGGACATATGATTGGTCCGTCATTTAAAGAACCAATCAGATGTCTCCGAGAGACGTCTTGTAGCGAATCAACGTTCCGTTCGTTCGTACTTTGAATCATTTGATTGGGTCAAAGTGCACGATGCGCGAACTTACCCCAAACCTGGCCAAGTTACGTGCCTGTATCTGTATCAAACGAGGGTGCGGGCCAGAACCTGGGTGCGGGCCGGAACCTCCACGTGGTGCACCTGGGCAACGAAGGCGAGCAGCGCCTCCCACGCGCCACGGGAGACGCTGCTGCCTGCGGCCAATCCGGCCGGGGTGGGAGTGGCCCTCTAGAAGGCTGCTCCTAGGCTCTCCACGTGTCCATCTGACTAGCAGAGGGCACAGTGGGGAGCGAGCGGGGGGCGAGCTGATTGTCTGCACGCCGACATTGGGTGACAGGACGGCCGCCTGTCACCCTGCACCCCACCGTCGGCGAAGTGGCGCGATGCTCGCCCTCCCCCCCCCCCCTTTCGGGGGGTCGAGGGGGCCATCTTAAAACCGTAGATGGCCCAGGGTCAGCTGGGGTGCGAGGGATATGCCTATTGGGTAACCTTACACCCCGGTAATTAAAACCCGAGACGGCGTGGGGTTTTAGTCGGTTCGATCCCGACATAACCACCCCCGATGGCCGACGGGGATGGTATCCATGAGGATTTCCGCACGATAAAAAAAGGGTATCAATAAACGATATTGCAATATTTTTTTCGTAATCAGGTAAAAAATAAATATAGTCTCTGGTTGAGCAAAAAGAAAAAAAGGAGATTTTATTACTCACGACAAAGTCAATTTTAGTTCCCGTTGCCATGACAACAAAAGTAGATGGCGTTCAGGCTTTCTTACAAATACTTTTTTCTTAATATTACTTTATTTCGTGAATGAATTATTTTTTCCATTTTTTCTCGCCGTAATAACCATCCTTGGACTTCAACAAACATTTTAAAAAAGAATTGGCCAAATTGATCCAAGCGTCGTTGAGTTATGCGCTTAGAAACACTTGCGATTCATTTTTATATATAAAATTTCCATGTCACGATGTTAGTTACCTTACTCCTCCGAAACGGCTTAACCGATTTTTACGAAATTTTATATGCGTATTCAGTAGGTCTGAGAATCGGCTACTATCTATTTCCCATACCTCTAAGTGATATAAGGGTTGTTCACCCTTAAAATGCAAAACAACGTTTGCCGGGTCAGCTAGTAGATATATAAAAGAAGATAAGAGAGAGAGATTTGAACAATATACTACGCGGCTGAACTTCTTCCGTGAACGACCCAATTGTGGAATAGATTTTTTCTAGTGGGCAGAAAAAGAACATGTAGGTAAGTTTACAGAATAGGTGTGGTAAGCGTCATAACATCCGACAGGCCGTATCTCGGTGCCAATAAAAAATGCAGCAAAATATATTATGTTGCAGTATGTAATGTGAATGGGATTGAATATGTTTCATCTGTGTTCTATATAACAAGTTGTTTAAGCAAACCAGTCGCAAAGCTTGTTGAATATTATTTATATTATTACTTATACTGTAAATTTCTATCTAAGATCACAATGAATTTCAATCCTAATACCTAACTACCAAATTAAAAAGTTTGCTCATGCAATTTTTTTGAATTCAATTCCATAATGTCAATTGAATCACACAAATAAAATTATTAACTATAGGTTTTACAAATACCTACATAATTTGATGAGCAACAAGTTACTGACATACGCGTTATACAATACGACAATGTCGTTATTTTATATCTTGATCATAATGGCGGTTATACCATATCAGACTTCAAGTTTCTTTGAAGAGTACATTTTGTAAGTACTTAATTATGCATCTATCAACATTGCTTGATGATTGCAGAACAAGATAACCTTAAGTTAACCACAAACACAATCTAAGATCATTTTTTTAAATCTTATATCTAGGAATGCATATTTACGGACTAGATCCAATTTGTAAAGCCTACGAATATAGTAACCATTGAGATTCTAAATATGTAATGCAATCGTATTATGACCATAACTAAGTAAGGCTTCGTTCATCAAACACGATATAGTGAAAATAAATAAAAGTGAATGAAATTTTAAGTTTATCACTCACAGGATGCTACCGAGGTTGTCGTACAGCTTACGGTTCCGAATGAAGTACGGTGTTGTACCACTCGATGGATCAATATTCGCCATACCTAACCTAGAAGTTTCTTTAAGTAAGGCAACAAAATTTTTAGACTTGCTTACATTCTCGAGTTTTTCTACGTCGATTCTTACACTTGGTTTTCTATATTTCGCTGTTCTAGTGTGCCAGACTAGTATTTTTGAGCAATTAGCTGCCAGTGGTTCAATGTCACTGAGTTTTATTCCTAGACTAACAAGGAACCTGTCTTCCTCGTGGCCGGCTATGTACGGCATAGAGGCAGCAGGGTTGAGGAACTCAAGGTTGATTGCGAACCCGGCCATATCCACCGGGAACGTTCTCTGAGCGGGCCAAGAGTCGAAGAAGCCGACAACCTGTAATTAAATGAGTATGTCGTGTTACAATAATATACGAGTACTTCAATTTAAATGCTAGCTAGCCACGGAGCACAATAACCAGTGGAGAGAGTATGGGCATGTTTTTGTTCTAAATCAAAGTCACCAATTCGCGGCGGGGAGGGAATGCGTTTCGCCCTCTGTGATTGGGTGACGAATTGTCAAAAAAATGACAACTCAATAGCTAGGGATTCCAAAAAAGTAATTAAAAAAGTATCGGTATCGATAAAATTGTTGAGTCATTCGTAATCTATAATATTATTTATAAGGATTTGTTTGCGATACAGAATTGTCTAAAACAGGAGAAAAAGCGGCAACTTAGTGGTTAAGAAGGTCCGCCTTACGATCGAGAGGCCCCGGGTTCGAATCCTGGTCATTACACTACCGACGTGAACCCACTCCTAACACAAGCCCTTGAGCTTAGCTGGAGGGTTTAGAGGGAATATTAGTAATAATTTCAGTTGCTAATATTCTTTATAAAATAAAAGAAAAGGTTATTAAATTAGGAAGACTTTATTTACAAAATATTTTTTTCTGGTACTTTTACGTGAAATGGCTCTAGAACATACGACACTGCACTTTGTTGGTAAAAAATTGTCTCTATGTGTAGCTTTGATCCAAATTTCTTTCTTCTCGATGTCATCATTAGGAAATCTGCAAAATTTAATACAAAATACACGTTTTTCCAATATCATGAACCCCTTTTTTTATCGTGCGGAAATCCCCATGGATACCACCCCTTTCGGCCATCAGGGGTGGTTATGTCGGGATCGAACAGACTAAAACCGCACGCCGTCTCGGGCCTTAGTTACCGGGGTGTAAGGTTACCCAATGGGCATATCCCTCGCACCCAGCTGACCCCGGGGCCATCTACGGTTTTAAAATGGACCCCTTGACCCCCCGACGAAGGTGGGGTGTAGGGTGACAGGCGGCCGTCCTGTCACCCAACCGTCGGCGCGCAGACAATCAGCTCACCTCCCGCTCGCTCCTCACTGTGCCATCTGCTAGTCAGAGGGACGAACCCCTAACCTTTAAACTGTCGCGTTCCATGAAATTCAATAGGTAATGATAACATACAAAAAAAATAATAAGAAACTATAGGAAGAACATTGAATAAATAAACCTATTTTAAATTCTATCGATATAAAATGTCGCGATGCTGCGAACAGAACTATCGAGAAAAAAAGGGACAACTGCTATATGCAATTCAATGTGCTAGAAAGAGAGCAAATATTTGATTTTATTTTTCGTTGTTGAAATTGTTGTTTTATTAAATGGAGTAAAAAACACTTACCTGTGAAATGTTATCCCATCTTTCATGTAACTTGACGTTGTAGTAGACTTTCCACACCATTTAATTGCACAACTAGGCATTACTTTTATTTTTATTTCCTTTTAAAACGGGAGCGCGTGACGTTCGTACGTCAACCTACAATTTCTGCGACTGATCAAAATTTCGCAGCATACACTTCATTTAGCGTATGTTTAGCGACTGCGGCAGCCCCGCACGCTCTCTCCACTGGTTATTGTGCTCCGTGTAGCTAGCCTACACTACTCCTCGATTACACCAACGTATCATTTTTGTTTTCCACAAGTTTTATTCAATGTTTATATATAATAGTTATCGTCGTATAAACTTGTATTGTACCTACTAGTAACATACTTGTAAAAAAATAAATTATTAAAAATTTAAAAAACCCGACTGCTTGCTATGATATTGAAAAGACCAAAATAAATTTGATAGCAGGCGGTACCCATTCGCTAATCATAAACCGAAAGAACCTTAATGGATACCGCTTGCTATCAAATTTATTTTGGTCCTTTCAACAGCAGTCTGGATTTTTTTTTTAAATTATTTTATTTTATACTTTGTAGTTACGATAAATAACCATTATATTTTTGAAATCGCCTTCTAATTTCCTTGATTTTGATACTCAACTCGATAAGTTTGAGTAAAAAATTTTTTTTGGACAACATATTTTAGCACCAGAAATCATAACTATAATAAATAACTATGATTTTTGTTCACATTTCATGTACCCTATGACACTCGGGAGATGCATACTTTTCATTTGAGACCCCATTCATTGAAATCTGTCTAGCCGTGGCCTGTAGAGGGGAACGAAGAAAACTACATACATACATACATACGCGCGAAGCACATTACCCTCGCTGGCGCAGTCTGGTATAAATTGTTAATTACTACTCCATTTCTGAAAAAACATATATACTTACCCCAAGTTTATGACAAAATCGTGTGTTTGAAAAGTATTCCATAATATATATAAGTTTTGCATTGAACTTGTGTGATGGTGTAACCGAGGAGTAAGAAAGCAAGATATATTATACATATCATGTCAGTCTATCTATATCTATACCTACTAATATTATAAAGAGGAAAGGTTTGATTGTTTGTTTGTCTCGAATAGGCTCCGAAACTACTGGACCGAATTCAATAATTCTTTCACCTATAGGAAGCTATAATATCTGGGAGTAACATAGGCAATAATTTGTTTTCAAAAAATTAGGGAATTCGAAATCCACGCGGGCGGAGCCGCGGGCAACAGCTATTCATTTATAAGGTTCTTGACTTATCCCATTGTAGGTACGTGATATTCTAATTACGTTAAATTCATTACTAAAATATAAATTATGCTAACCATAAATTTAGCAATTAATTTTACGTTTGCAGTACCAACTAGAAACATAAAATTTATATTACCTTTCCTTCTTTGACTATGGGCGTTGACACACCGTAAGTACCAATCAGTCCCACAGGAAACATGGCCACTTTTCTGGTTTGTCTTATTTCATCAAAGAGCTGCAAATCCACAGTATTGTCATCATCACCGAAGTACAAGACTCCATTTTTCACGTTGTCTCTGAGCCAAGCGAGAGCTGCACGACGATTAGCTACTCCACGAGGGAAATTTGTAGAATTGGAAGCAGTTGGCGGCTTCGGGCTGGCTATGTGTGTGAATGGTAGACCTGATCGTCTGGAATTTGACAAATAATTCGAATTACCTTTGAATTGATTCATCACTATTGAAACTGGTTAACCTCTAGAGAAACCGAAAGCCAGAGTACCTCGTCGACTGGCTCGCAGGTGAGGTTGGCTTGGAGATTTTGGTGAAGCCCCATACAACCATTATGAACGTAAAATATAGCAGAACAATAATTTATTCGTGTATCTCAGTAAAAACTATCTGTAAGGGGATCAAAGCCACATCGTTAGGCGCAGTGGGAGTCGGAGAGTTAGCCACTTATAAACCTTTGCATCATCCGTCTAATAGTTTCGTAGTAACAGCAGTCGGGTTTTTTTTTATTTTTTTATTAGTTATTTATGTTATTGAACCCCTCGCGACTATATCACTGATTATTGTTATATTGATGGAAAATCATACTCAAGTGAAATGGATCTTACATGAGTATATCAAATACTGTGTCAGAGCAGCGTGGTTGATCGTCAGCTATAATCCAGTGTATTCTTGGTACATGCATCAGCGTGTGCGCGAGCCTCGTAAGTTCAGGCACTTGCTCCGGCCGAGGATACGTTGGCGTAACATAATATATCATCTTTAGATTTGATGTCTTGTTAATATAACTTCTGTCATCATTTAATTTAACATAACACAATTTCTTCATCCAGCGAGGAATACTTTTAGTAAGATGCAACGTCTGTGCTCCACTGAGATTTTCTTGTATTCTGTAATAGATTAATAAAATACTTTGAATAATAATATACCTAATTTATTGGTAGGAAAGAAATCTTCGATACACCTGATTGACTCGTATTTGACCGATGTTTAATAATAGGCCCGCGTTTAAACACTAGTTCATCTGTAAGACAACATGAAACACGGCATGATGTGATGACCATGGAACACGCTTGCCTATTACAACTTATTCACTATAGACTTGAAGTCAACTATGTTGCTTTATGTATATCATGAACATTTATGTAGGTAGGTATATGAACGGAATCAACTGATCAACTTCAATTGTGGGCCATAATCGTTTTTGTCGCAAGGTTTCAAATTATCTACGAAATAACCAGTTTTATGAACACCGCACAATATACCTAACAGTTTATCGCGTGTTCCATGGCTTCTTCATGTAATTATTTGCTGTAACGATCGTCACCTAGGCTGTGACGCATGTTAAATGATAAAATCAATAGTCTTTACCTAAGCAAGAAAAACTATCTTAATGAAAAGTGTCAAGGTGGTTTGGGCACGTAACGAATGAGTACCTATTGAGCAAAAGCCACGCCAAGAATATGAGGCACGGGTAAGTGGGCAGGTAGACCGGGGTGGACATCACAGAATGGGCTCTGATCATATTGATGATATATTTGGTCGGGCTTACATGAAAGGTATGACAGCAGAGGCAGCTCGTAAAGTGTGTAAAAAGAGAAGAGAAGAGAACCGGGGTGTTGTCTCTGATTACGCCAGGTGAACATAGGCTATAGGTTTAGTAAGTATGTATCATTTTAAAAGGACGATTTATGATTCGCGCCTGTAATTCAAACTTCACTCAGCAAATAAATCATTTCACATTAATATTATAGTAAAGTCTATTATGCTGGCTGTGATATCTCATATGACTCAGAACCCTAAGGTTCATAGATCGCAAACAGACTACAATGTTGCGGCCACTTTTAGGGACGACCGGCAGGCTACGGGGCTAACAAAAATCTGGCCTCGTCGCCTCCACCGGGCCCCGTTAGGAAGGTTAAGCCCGAGAAGTGGTCTCACTGCCAGGGCTCCCTAAGACCATACAAAGTGGAGGACGGAAACCCCTTAGTGGCAGATAATTTACCTACTAAACAATTATAGTTAAGTTTTTCCTAAGCGACACTCCTGATGTTGCTGACGTTCATACGAGTACAATAACTTATATTTAAGTTTAAGTGTGCCGTATTTATTACTTATGTTAGTGATATAAAAACAAATTGAATACGACAAAGTAATAAAACGTTCAATGGGAATATATAATTCAGAGTTCACAGATAACAAGTTATTTACGGTTAATGACAAATAGGTAGGTAGGTAATAATATATGGTGACGACATTACTTAAATAGCAGCCATTGTGTTGCTGGGAAGTTAAACTGCTCACATTATTTTTGAAATCATTGAACACTCTATTTTGAGTAAAAAATAACAAAGCAGAGTTTTATGTGTTTATTAGGGTACCTACACATAAGCCAAAGTTCCCTATAGTTAATACCCAGTTTAAGTCGATTTCGCGTAAGTCTGGGTTAAATCTTGCTACATAGGTAAATTGGGATGACGATAATATGGTCGTCAGAGTACCGAATTCTAACCAATACTGCTTAATGTCTCAGTTTTTTCTGAATGCATTGTAAAATTAGATATTGCCTAACTAAACCGAAAATATGATTTTTCATTGTTTTTAATCCACAAAGTAGGTCGAAAAATAAACATTCAAATTAAGTCAAAATAATAAGTAGATAAGTATAACTTATTAGATTCCTTATTAAATTTTAAACGAATTCTATTACGCAATATACACATGAAAACGTAACGTAGACTAAAATAAATGTGATAATTCTTTTGCACTTCATACATTTGCACTACGCTCTACCTAGCTGTGACAAAATACAATTTTGTTTGGAGCGTTTTTGAGTGGCTCGAGAAATTGAATTTTCAAAATCAAGTATTTTTGAAACTATTTGTCATCATAACAAAATATCACTTTTGCAGTTCATTATAATATTATAAAATGATTTTCAACAAAAAAACAATTATTCGTCATCCCTATTATTTATGTACTTATATTATACTCAATTAGGATCAAAAAGTTTAATAAAAAATAAGTTAAGTATTTGATATAGAACTACGTCAGCAAGTATAATTTTTCTTCTCAAGCAGTGTCCTCATTATTATAGCACACTAGCTGTCTCGGCGAACTTCGTACCGCCATATTTTCCACCCGCGTGCAATTCCGTTCCCATTCCTGTTCCCGTTCCCATTCCCATTACTATTCCCATTCCTATTCTCATTCCCATTCCCATTCCTACTACTACCTACTACTACTAAATACTAATCCCGTAACGTAAACATAAACTTCTCTCACATAATAGAAAAAGTTTGTATGAGAAAAAGAAAAGTTACTTTCTGAAATTTTCTGTACAACTGTTTTATTATTTTTTTTCGTAAGAACCTTCTCCCGATAATAACAAACACAACAAAAAAAGAATTAGTGAAATCGGTAGAGCCGTTGGTGAGTTATGCGCTTACCAACACATTTTGCGATTCATTTTTATATTATAGATTCCTTGTTTTATAGTAGAAAAAATGCTTTTGGCGTGGTCACACTTTTTCCGAAATTTGTTTTCCATTAACTGAGGGTTTTTGTTTATTTCGCAATTCGTTTATTTTTTTAGTTTTCGATTCAACTAATGACTACTAATACCTATAATAGGTAAATACCGCGTATTTCTGATTTCGTTTACAACACTGAGTAGTGTAAGTCGGGATATTTCTGTAATTGACTTTGTCTGAATTAATATCGACCTCTGTGGTGCAGTGGTAGCGCATTCGACTGCTAATTCAAAGACCGCAGATAAGATTCCTCCTTCCAAATATTTAGGTACTAGCTGTTGCCCGCGGCTCCACTCCCACTCCCACGCACACTCCCACTTCCACCCCCGCTGCCGCTCCCGCTCCCGCTCCCGCTCCCGCTCCCGCTCCCACTCCCACTCCCACTCCCACTCCCATAAACCTATTTCTGATGATAACTAATCTAAACTCAAAATGTAAAAATTTTGTTAATAAATACAAAAAAACTCAAAATCCCTAAAATCTAATAACACCACTATCCACTAATCTTACTTGAACACCACTGAGCGGGTGACGTAACCAACGACAAACTTATTATTTGCGGTTGGTACAGTAATCGGGTCTAGGAATTGAACCGCAAAGTTTAATTTGTCTTTTATTGTATGTACTTTTCCGGGATAAAAAGTATCCAGTGTGCTGCCCAGGATATTGAAGAATAATTATACCAAGTTTCATCGTAATCGAACCGGTAGTTTTTGTGTGATGCCTGAACAAACAGACAGACAGACAGACAGACAAAAATTTTTTTAATCACATATTTGGGTTCGGTGTCGGTCTAGTAACACCCCCTGCTATTTTTTTTTTGATATTTTCAATGTACAGAATTTTCACTTCTACAGATTTATTATAAGTAATAATAGATATAGATATGCGTGAATAATGTATAATCACAAATGCATTTGATCTGAGTGTTTATACGAGTATTATGTAGATTTGTATGTATTTACACTATCCCAAAGTACTTATTTAAGCATATTTAGCCCAATTCTAGAACACATAACACAAGCTAGTTAAGCTATGCTTAGTTTGGGTCTTATTCTAGATAGCACGTATATCATCTACTACGACGGAATGCCAGTACCTACTTCTTTGGTCTTACCCACCTACCGGGATCGGGCCGAGGTGGCATGGCCAGATATTTGTTACCCATATAGCCTGGCAGTCGCCGCAGAATGTGGCCACGCCAACAAAGACGACTATTCTGCATTTTATCCACGAAATCGAGACTGACACGGATAGAAGAGTTCTTCACACGATCCTTAAGCGTGCACACACATTCACCACAGCAAATTCATCTCCACGACATGCAGCTCCTGCTTGTGTCGCTCTAGCAACGGCCACACCTCGCGTAAAAGGCCAGGCCTAATAATGTTGGGTGTGGGTCGGTACCTCCACGTGGTGCACCTGGGCAACGGAGGCGAGCAGCGCCTCCCACTCGCCACAGGAGACGCTGCTGCCTGCGGCCAATCCGGCCGGGGTGGGAGTGGCCCTCCACGTGTCCCTCTGACTAGGAGATGGCACAGTGGGGAGCGAGCGGGGGGCGAGCTGATTGTCTGCGCGCCGACGGTTGGGTGACAGGACGGCCGCCTGTCACCCTACACCCCACCGTCGGCGAAGTGGCGCGATGCTCGCCCTACCCTCACCCCCCTTCCGGGGGGTCGAGGGGGCCATCTCAAAACCGTAGATGGCCCGGGGTCAGCTGGGGTGCGAGGGATATGCCCATTGGGTAACCTTACACACCGGTAATTAAGGCCCGAGACGGCGTGCGGTGTTAGTTGGTTCAATCCCGACATAATCACCCCCGATGGCCGACGGGGTGGTATCCATGGGGATTTCCGCACGATAAAAAAAAAGCCTAATAATGTTTATCATTCATTCTAATCGGAACCGCGGTAGCCTAGTGGTCTGGGTAATGGACTGCTGAGACGAGGTCTCGGGTTCGATCCCAGGTTCACCATGGCACACACCAATGACTTTTCGATGCTTTTCGAAGCTATGTGTGTATTTAGCGCAGGTTTATAAGAGCCCGGTTAATGGCAATAGGCTCGCCACCTATTACATTGGGACCTAAACATAAACTGGCGAAATGTGGGTGCTAGCACCTCTGCCTACCCCTTCGGGGATATAGGCGTGATCGGCATTTAAGTCACAAATGACACCAGTCCCCTTACGCCACTTGCATGTTAACAGTCGCGTGAAGTACAGATCCCAGCGACTAGCGCGGTAACAGGTCATAGCGCTGTGTGTGTACATGTCGTAAATAAAAAAAAAGCATTCCAAAATTATTGTTTCATAAAATACTAAGTCCCATAAGTGGACCTGGCTCTGGCTAATTGTTGTTCGACATGGTAAAATAGCTGATGAGATGAGAGCAAGATTGGACACACTTAATGTATCCAACACAAATACACAGAAGCAGGCTTTCTGATAATTAAAAAACTGATGGGCACATATATCAGGCAATAGGTGATCAAATCATTTCACCTGGTATGTAAAGCTGCAAAAACTCAATCATACTTACTCATATTCGGTAGAAAATACAGTGTACAGACACTTCAATATGCATACTTCATAATTCCAATCACGGTTGTATACAGTCAACTCTAGACAGCAAGCTGAAATGGAACAGTCACCTAGACAATAAACTAGAAAAGGCCGCAATAACCTTCTGGCAATGCAGAAGGATGATCGGCAAAAAGTGGGGGCTTACACCAAAAATCATCCTATGGATTTACGAAACAGTGATCCGCCCCATGATAGCGTATGGCGCTATAGTGTGGTGGCCAAGAACTGTAAACAGCACAGCATCGGCTAAACTACAAAAAACCCAAAGACTAGCCTGCATGGCAATCACCGGATGCATGAAAACATCCCCTACGGCGGCAATGGAAGCCATGCTTGGGCTCCCACCTTTGGACCTGTTCATCAGACAGGAAGCGACAGCTGCTGCTATACGCCTAAGTGCACTCAACTTGTGGAGCGAAAGGTACACACAACACACACTACTGCTCTCAAACCTCATAAAGGAGGTGCCGATAATAGGAGCAATAAACGACCGAGTACCAAAACAGTACATCTTCGACAAGAAATACAAAATCCAGCTCTATGAAGACTACCGATGCGAGGCATTATGCCTAACGGAGATGCGTATCTTCACGGACGGATCCAAGACCGATAGAGGTACTGGCGCCGGAGTCTTCTCTGAAGACCTAAATATCGCCATCTCAAGACCATTAGGGACCCACAACACCGTATTCCAAGCAGAATGCATGGGGATTACCCTGGCAGCCTCAGCAGTTACGGCCAGGAAGGTGAAGGGTCACTCAATAAGAATACTCTCGGACAGTATGGCCGTGCTACAAGCGTTGAACAGCCATATCATAAACTCAGGACTGATACTGGAGTGCCACTACAGGCTGAACCAGATAGGCAGCACGAACAACGTAATCTTACAATGGATTAAGGGACACAGCGGCTCGCGAGGCAATGATGCAGCAGACGAACTCGCGAGAAGAGGGTCTGAGATGACCGCAGTGGGACCCGAGCCCATCATACCAATCCCCTTCGCATACCTACGAACCATCGTGGAGAGACGGACAAGGGACCAACACAGCGACTACTGGACTAACCTAAGCGTATGTAGACAGGCCAGGGAAGCCCTCCCTGTGCTCGAGAAGAGACTGACCAGACGTCTCCGGCTCCTGTCTAAGCAACAACTACGCACGGCTACAGCTGCCATCACGGGACATGGCACATTTAATAAACACCTTTTTACTTTAGGCATCACCGACAGCCCTCTATGCAGAGCCTGCATGAGGGAGGAGGAAACGGCAGCACATGTGCTCCTGCACTGCCCTGCAACCGCCACATACAGGGTCAAGTACTTCAACAATACAGGTACGCTCCGGGAGATCACCAGCAGTATAAAAAGGCTGCTGGCGTTCTTCCAAGAGGTCGGGTGGATCGAATAACGTGCCCACCCACACGCAAAAACCGCGCCAGGACGTGGAGTTGCGGATAACAGCCCGTTAAACCATACCATACCATACCATACCAGTCAACTCTCAACATCACTATTTTTAAGTCCTTTTATATTTTGTGTTCAATAGCAAATATTTTGCACGTTCTATAATTATTATTAGTATTTCATTTAAATTTCATTTCATTTAAAGTTAGTGATTCTTTTAGGGGGGAAGGTATACGTTTTTATAATAAATTGCCTGAATCGGTCCTTGGTATGCCTGACAATAAATTTAAAACATTTGTTAAGGCCACCTTATGCAAAAAAGCATACTATAGGACTGTCGATTACCTTGAAGACAAAAATGTCTGGCTTGAGCATGGTGCAGGCCCCTCCTAGAATGCTAAAGTGCTACAACTACAGAATGCTGTAGTTGTGGCATTTGCCTACTACAATATATTGATATTGTGGTAGGCACGCGACCTTTTTTACTATTTTTTTGACATTACTATATTTTGACATTTTCAATTATTTTATTGTTTAATTCGGTTAAAATTTATTATATCTTTTTTTTTTATATACCTTTATTTATATTGACACGAGACAAAAATGTACATTCGTCCATATTTAGTCTTAAGATATCTATGTATAACCTGACGTCTCAAAATGCAGCAGTGGAGTTTGTTGCGCCGGTTCTTCTCTACTAGCGCCTAGGAAGCGGTGGTAAACTTAGTATTAAGTAGTTTTTGACATCAAAAAGATGTAATTATGTTACACTATTTTGAGAAATAAAGAAATTTGAAATTGAAATTGAAATTGAAGTAGACACCAGATTATAAGCAACATAAAAAGAATTGCAGGCATGCAAAATGAATGAAAATAGTCATGTAGTGAATAAAAAGTTTATTATTATTACATATTTTCAACATAGATACTATTAAGCATCCATAATAAACTCAATAATATATATTATGCATTACTAGATCTAAATAAAATTATAATTTGTATTAACTACTGTAAATCTATATTATAATAATTATATATTATATATGAATGCATAATAACCCAGTCTCCACTTTTTGGCATGCAGTTTTTACAATATCTACACAAACACTGGTTACTATTGGACATTACTAATTTACTAATTTTTAAGTTTTACTTAGAGTTTTCTCTTTTATTTATTCTAGTCAAATGTCATTAAGTAATCCATCATTTCCTATGTATTGTATTTTACAAAATTCGCCCACATTTTCTTTCACCCACAGTTTTCTTTCGTTTCATTTAGTTCTCTCTTTTAACCCTTCAGACAACATGCCCGCGGCAAAATATACATTCTTTTTTCTTTTAATCACCAGAACTGCTTTCTGCTTGGCTGCTTACATAGTTATTCATTCCTTATTTTCATATTAATTTTACCTCAATATCCTCACACCACACATACCTACTATAAACTTATAAGTATTATGCTTACAATTAGGGCTGTCCCTACTGGCGCATGGTTATGCATATGAGAGCAGGCATCGCTATCGATCGGTGTGAAGTGGTCGATGGGACACAATTATTCAAGAGTTCTTGGGAGTGTGACGTGTTAATACCTTTGTTACTCAATATAATCATTTATCAGTATTCAGTGTTTAATTTCCAGTCTAATAAAGAATCAAACTTTATGGGTAATCTTAATGAAAAAAGTTGTTATTGCTCTATGTATCAATAATGAGCTGTTTTATTAAGTATTTACAAGGCTACACATTACTTCATGATTTAGTTGTACCAAAATGAACTAAATATGAATGTGATAACCAATGTATCTATGTATAATATGTACCTATGTACTTACCAAAAAAAGGAATAAGTATAAGTATGTGTACCTGTATTCTAGAACCCATAACACAGGCTTTATAAACTATGCTTACTTTGGGTCTAGAGAGTGCTGTGGTGTAGAATGTCGTAGAATATTTATTTATTATTTATAGTCTAGCGACTAAATATAAGCGCTCAGTTGTGAAAGAGCTGCTGTTGCACTTAATCGAAAATATCAAATATTAGATAAGTAGGTACCTGAAATCCATGTTGATCCAGAAAATCGCAAAAATTATAGCAACAAGAAAAACAACCACCGCTAATGCTTTTACCGATTTCATTTTATTTTTCTGCCTACCCTGTAGGAAAATAGGCGTGATCATATTATGTATGTATTCTTTTTTTAATTTTCACACTTTTGAAACAGGACTAAAACTAAATGCTTAGATATTTTATTCACTTTGTTTCTAATAACTACTGTATAGTAAGAGTAATAATAACGGAAATTCGTTTAAATACGTACAAAAATGCAATTTGGCTACAATAATAGATACGATTCATGTGAAATTCGTCGTGTCGTGAAAGCTACTGGCTACTGACAGTACTGACAAATATTCTGACTGACAAAATAATGACAATGACAATTAATGACAAGACAACTTATCAGATCGGACCGTAAGTACCGTAGACAGAGAATAGTATAGTACGTAGATCGAACATTCAGAACTGAGTGAAAGGAGTTTCATGGCGCCAACTGACGCTGAAAAAGACACATCGGGGCATTGTATCATTTCCTAAAATTAGTGTAAAATGTAGTTATTATGTGTAAAAACGTTGAATTTTTAAACATAACATCTTCTGCAACGTGCACGAGTTCGGGAAAGTGGTTTCTTACCGTGAATTGTGCTTTTCAACGTTGATTCCAAAACTCCACAGAAGCCTCTATAAGAGAAGCCTCTTGTAGTAAAGTCTCCACTATTTTACTGGGGTAAGACTATGACTGACTGATTTGACTATTGACTGACCTTGACTATGACTAAATGACGAAAACGGCAACTTATTGCATTCTGCACTGATCTGTATTATCTATTACAGATCAGTGGCATTCATGGCATTCATACAATATTTGCCAAAGTAGGAGAGAGAAAAAAACTGAGAGAACTTTATAAAATAAATAAAGATCTTCATGGAGTGAACTCGTAGCCGTATACCTACCTACTGATCTCTGTCTACGACTTACGAGTACGAGTTGACAAGGATATTATAACCAAAATGGATATGTACTGCAAGGAAATACCAAGAACATTAGAAATTTCAGGAAATTTCCTTGTTCTTAAAACATTGCAGTGTCTCCATCTATATAGAAACTTGAAATTTTGACAGTAGATGCTTTTTATGGGGGCCCGTACGTAGTTTCGAATGACGTTGTAGCGATGTTGTAGGAATCCACTAAGAACGGATTTTTAGAATTTTTGCTCCTAAGGTGACAAAATAAGGCATAAACGTTTATATATAAAATTCTTCATTTTCAATGTTAGACGCATTAAATTTCATATACCTACCTACTTCTGATTAGAAATAAATTGTCGAGTTCAATGCCAAAAAAACACAGGCATGCGCGTTCACAGCCAAGGTGTCCTCCTTCCTTCCTCTCCCAACTCTTCAGAACACACCACTACCACTACAGGACCATATTAACATGCTGGGCATGGACGTTCGCTTGAGAAATGAGACGTTCGCTTGAGAAAAAAATGAGATCTGTACAATTTTTTTTTTTTATTGTACTATTCTCTAGCGGCAGCGGCGACGTTATGACTTATGACGTCACAGGGTATTTCGGCGTGGTGGCGAGCGTTTTTAAGATTACCGCACTAAATTGACCATTTTATCTTCGTTATTTTTGATTCCATACGAATAATTTTTTCCCAGTATTTAATGTCTATAAATCTGCATACTCACCTAAAAAGGTGACTGATCCTCATTGAACTACATCACATTTAGAGCAAGAGCCCGTGAACCCCAGACCTTCGTTATTTTATAAAAGCTGAAAGTTTGTCAGCGCATGCTCCCAATACAGGTAAGAACGATGGCCCATTATGAAGTTCGGGTCATAGGCTTTGGCAGATATTCACGGGCTCTTAGTCCAATTTGAAATTCTATATTATAAAATTTATTGTCATGAGTCTGAGTTGTCATGGTAAGGCTATTGGTAGTTATAAAAAAATACTATAAGTACCTACTATTTCCTAAATATTTAAAACAAGTTTAAACCATGATCGATAAGTATCTTAACTTACCTAACTAACTAACCTAACTTACCTACTTAACTTAGACAGATAAATAATTGAATTAGAACTTCCTAATAATTTTAATATTTAGTATGAAAATATGGTAGGTAATTCAAGTACTCTTCAAGTAGGTACCTATGTACTTATTATCTACCTATTCGTTTCAAAACGAAATTGTTCCAATTCAGGATTTTGTTAAATCAATACAAAGGAGCATGCGTATGAGTTAGTTCAAAATATAATAAAAGTCAATATGAGTGTACCGAGATCTATCTCACCCCGTGATGAGGTTTTGATTTCATACATAATGCTGAATGTATAATAGGTAAATACGAACATAACTTAATTTGTGATCATCCAAGACAAAAATAGTTCCAAAACTCTAAGTAATTCATTTATTTGATCTGTCATGTTGGCCTTATTGATCCGCTGTCAACAACTTCAGTATGGTGGACCGCGAGTTCTATTGCGCGTAGTGTTATTGTTTTGTGGAAAAAACTGTGAATATTAACTAAATCCTATACGATTAGTGTATAATTTCAATATAGTTTAGTTCTAACTTTGACTTTATTAATTTTTTTTGTGGAATATGTTCTTCTCGGGCATGGTAAGTTTACCTATAAACTACATCAACATCAGCGTAGGGCGGTACGATCGTGTGGCAATTGACAGTATTTCTTACCTTGAGTACTTTTTATCAATAAAATTAATCTTATTTCGTGTATAAACGATGTTAAATAGCTTTTAGCAATCTTCTACATCAACACATGTCGATTTGGGAGAGTTTTTAGGTGGTTCCAGATATGCATCCTCCATATTTTAGTGCTACGTGCATGGTACCAACTACATAATAAAAGTAGCTATAGAGGCTTTTTTTTTGCTTGTGTGCCCAATATTTTGTTCGTTTTCACTTGCATCTATTGAGAAATGACCACGAATTACCTTTGTGGATGTAATATCACTGAAATATATATGATCATGGTTTATGTCACGTAATGTATAGTAATGTACAGTATTATATCGATATATTATTCAACATTTGGGACTTCTTTTGGAAAACAAATGTATTTGTGTAACAAGGCCAATAACATTACGCTAAGCATTTCGAATTTAATGAAGTCAAGAAAAAGTGCTTTAACTGATTATTGATTTCGAATATATACATATTATAGGTATTAATGAATTTCAGTTTTTATGCCATTCTGACTGAAAGAATCATTTTATGTCATTCAATACGTGATTGGTTCTTGGGGCGATATTATTGATTCAATTGGGGTTCACTGATTTTTACATTTGCATCTCATTAAACTGCAGTTGAAAAATCCAAAAATTAGCAAACCTTATTACCAGGTGGTATAAAATGTCACAGAAAAACTAAATTCAACATGTCCTGTAATTCCTGACTGATTTGATTTTGATTCGGGTTATTGTCACTAGATGGCGCTAGTGACCAAGCAAGAAAGGAATGTTTCTTCTAATATTACAAATTTTGCTTATGGTATCCAACATTTTGAAATATAATTGTATATAAATATATGATTACAACACATTCAGTGTGTTGTATTTAGTAAGTAATGGAGAACATTTAGCTTGTAACATTGTCACTGTTTCTGATCTTTTCCATGTTGATGTGGGTAAGGTTCCATAGATTGTTCTACTTCTACCTATACAGTGATTTATTCTATAAAACAATAAAGCGACACTTAAATATTATTTTTATCATGTTGTATTGGAAATTGGGACTAATTGACTTGCAAATGTTCTTGCCGATCATCAAATCAGCCAGTTAACATTCAAAGATTGATGTTATGTATCTTTGTGTAGTAAGCTTTTGTACAAAGGTGGGTCGCATCCATTTTTGTATTTCACTGAATTCAATAACTACAAGGACTATGAAGTACATATTTAAAATGGACTAGATAACCTTTTAGTAGTCAGGCCCCTCCACTTGGTTGAACACCTTAGATAATGCGCAGTTTTAGTTGGTTCAAGTCTGCTGTAACCACCCCTGCCGGCTGCTGGGTTGGTAAGACTTGGTATACATTAGGATTTCCATTTGAAAAAAAAGACTACCCCACTTCTAACTTCCTTAAAATTAAAAAGTCCATTTGCAAAACACAGCACACCAAGGTACATGTACTAGAGAGATTTGTACAAAGTGGGGGTGTGGACGACACAATATCTTTTATTGTGTCATCTTTATCTAATGCACAACAGATATATTTGAAATATCATTGTACACAACTAAAAACTTAAATTTGTATGAATATTACCAACAGTTTTTAGGTAGCCAACTTATTCGGATTCGGAAGGATTCCATAAGAATATATTTTGCGTTCAGAACGATTCACTTAATGTAACCTAAAAACTGTTTTTTAAATATCTCCAATGTACAGACACAGCTAATATTCAATTTAAGTCTGTTTTTATTTAAAATACTTTATATATTAATAAAAAATACAAATATAATATGCAAATAAATTAAAACCAGTTAGAGATTTATTATTCTTCCAAAAGGTTTATTAACAACAATGCTTCAATCTCATCTCACAGGCTATCTCTTTTAAATACATCAGTAAATGGTATCATTTCTTCTTCATCCTAGTGTTCATACCCAGTTGCATCCAAAGCTTTCACCTCGGGAGTCTGGGGTCCGCTTTACCAGTCTTAACCGCGGATTTGGCTAACCCCGATATTTTTTGTGAAGCGACTGCCATCTGACCTTCACAACCCAGTAAATACTGTTATTTATCATAATAAAATGATAATGACTATTGATGGGAAGGGCCCAGCATCCTGCTCTTTCAGGGTTCTCTAATACTGGTGGGGAAAGACAGGTTATGTAGATGTCATTGATGCTACACTGTGAGTAAAATGATTTATTAAGCAATATATATAATATAGTACATGTTTACAATACATATGTACCTACATAATGACTTCTTGAATAGGCATCCAAAGGCAGTACTAATAAATAGAAAGTTCAAAATACACAGGTCGGGGCTACTTTATTAAATATAAAACAGCTAACTGTGTTAACACATACTTGCCTATTAAAAAGTACCTAGTAATATACAAATGAGATACGAGATAATATTTGGTTGATCCCATCCAACCTAAAGAGCTTGTACTTAATAAGACTCAGTCATTGATCCCCTTTTGAGCTTCACTTTCATAAAAACATATAACTCGGTGACATTATGTCTAAGTTTCCGCAAACAATTCTATTGAATTCAAATATAGAAACCAACTGCTAAACAATGAATCTATACTTGCATTTACATACTGTTACGTAAACTCACAGGAACATACATTATGTACCACTGCAATATGAATCTATTACTGTACAATTGCATGGGTGCCCTTGCACTTGGATCTCCACCTTGACATCTTGTTAGATCAATCATAGCACTTGTGTAGACATTGACAATCAGGGCCTCACTATAAGAAATAAACATGCCACTTGAGTTTTATTGTCAGTGGTTGGATCCACTTTGAATGTATGAAATTCTTCTGGCTTATAAAAAATGAATTGAAATGCTATATTTTAAATTCATACCTACACATTTTGTTACTTATAGGCACTAACCGGAAACACTGAACATAACATAACGTAACTCACGCCTTTATCCCCGAAGGGGTAGGCAGAGGTGCTAGCACCCAAATTTCGCCAGTTTATGTTTAGGTCCCAATGTAATAGGTGGCGAGCCCATTGCCATTAACCAAGCACTTATAAACCTGCCATAAATACACACATAACTTCGAAAAGCATCAAAAAGTCATTGGTGTGTGCCATGGTAACCTGGGATCGAACCCGAGACCTCGTCTTAGCAGCACTGAACAAGGAAACATAATTCCAAGAGAAAGTCATTTTATCTTGGTATGTTCATTTTTTATCAGAACTTATTCTGAAGTTTTTATACTAAGTAAGGCCAAATTAAAACTTTGTGTGGCTAAGATAAAATCCATGCTTAATGTGATTCAACTATCTAAATGAGTAATTATTGCTTGGTCTATATACCTATCTAAGCAATGAACTTGTTTTATGTATTAAATATTACACATTTCACATAAGAAATATAGGTATTCAATAATTAAAATAGAAATAATAATAGGGATGACAGGTAATTTTTTTATTGTTGAAAAATTAACGTTTTATAATATTATAATGAACGGCAAAACTGATATTTTGTTTATGACAAATAGTTTCAAAATATTTGATTTTCCCGCCTGACCCGCTGCACAACTACGGTGCTCAACTGGTTGAGCCGTGGGTACTTTCGATTCCCTTCTACTCAACTGATTGGTCTGTTGGGAAATAGAAGGTAACTGTGGCCCAACTGGCGATGACTTGAATCCCTGGTTGTACCGTGGGTACTTTTGAGACAGCTGATTGATCTGTTGAAAAAAATAATGTACCTATGGCCCAACTGTTGAAAATTAGAATCACTGAATTAGATTCCCCTACAAGTAAAACGTTTGCCGGTGGCAGTGTACGGCTGTTTGCCAATCAAAACTTAAAACTAATAAACTTGTGGCAGAAAGGAAAGAATTAAATATTTTAATATTTTAATGTTTTAATGTTATCATAATTAGGTATCTTAATTTATCTAATGCGTGTCCGAGGGTAATTTCGCTAGGGTAGGGTAGATAGTTGAGCTATAGGGAATTAGAGTGTTTTTCAAGTACCCTTTTTTTTTTTTTTATCGTGCGGAAATCCCCATGGATACCACCCCCGTCGGTCATCGGGGGTGGTTATGTCGGGATCGAACCGACTAAAACCGCACGCCGTCTCGGGCCTTAGTAACAGGGGTGTAAGGTTACCCAATGGGCATATCCCTCGCACCCCAGCTGACCCCGGGCCATCTACGGTTTTAAGATGGCCCCCTCGACCCCCCGAAAGGGGGGGTGGGGCGACCATCGCGCCACTTCGCCGACGGTGGGGTGTAGGGTGACAGGAGGCCGTCCTGTCACCCAACCGCCGGCGCGCAGACAATCAGCTCGTCCCCCGCTCGCTCCCCACTGTGCCATCTGCTAGTCAGAGGGACACGTGGAGAGCCTCGGAGCAGCCCTTTAGAGGGCCACTCCCACCCCGTCCGGATTGGCCGCAGGCAGCAGCGTCTCCCGTGGCGAGTGGGAGGCGCTGCTTGCCTCCGTTGCCCAGGTGCACCACGTGGAGGTTCCGGCCCGCACCCTGTTTTTCGAGTACCCTACCACTCAATCAGTTGGGCATAGTAGTTGTGCCGTGGGTCCGGGTTGAGTTGTCGGTATCTTAGTTGAGTAGAAGGGAATTGAAAGTACCCACGGCTCAACCAGTTGAGCATCTTAGTTGTGCAGTGGGTCAGGAAGGTTGATTTTGAACATTTTCATGTGAACAGTGCATGATAGAAATTCATTTAAAATTTTAAAAAGGAATCTTATAGGTATACATTTTGACTTTCAACCTATTTTGTGAACTACAAACAATGAAAACTCATAATTTCAGTTTATTTGGGCAATATCTAATTTAACAATGCACATTTTTCCAAAAAAACTGAGACATTAAGCAGTATTGGTAACAATCTGACGACCATGTCGTCATCCCTATTGAAGCGTCTGCGATTTATCATGAACTTCTGAATAAGTTGCATTCATATTCACACAACACAATGCTTATAGTGCATGTTTCGATGAGACAATAATCCAATGTTAGGATGCGATAGGTGGCGCTGTCGTAATTTTTTATGTTTATGGATTTTAACGATTTATATTCATAACAATCACGACACAATTTCAACAAAGTTGTTGAGACGCTATAGTATAGCGCTATGGTTGAATTATTGATCAAACCATTCACATTTGCTGCACTGAAAGACAGCATAATATATTATCTACTAGCAGTTGCCCGCGGCTCCGCCCGCGTGGATTTCGAATTCCGTTTCGAATTCCTTTTTCGTGCAGAAGTTCCTTCGGATACCACCCCCGTCAGCCATCAGGTAGGTAGTTAAGTCTGACTCGGACCTCATAAAAACCGCACGCCGTCTCAAGTCTTCAGTTGTAAGATTGCTTAGAGAATATCCCGCGCTCCCTTGTTGACCCTGGGCCATCTACGGTTTTAAGATGGCCCCTTGACCCCCCGAAAGGGGGGTAGGGCGAGCATCGCGCAACTTCACCGACGTTGGAGTGTAGGGAGACTGGCGGCCCTCTTGTCACCCAACCATCGGCCCGTGGACATTCAGCTCGCCCCCCGCTCGCTCACCACTGTGCTCTCTGCTAGTCAAAGGGACAAATGGGGAGCCTCGGAGCAGCCCTCCAGGGGGCCACTCCCACCCCGGCCGGATTAGCCGCAGGCAGCAGCATCTAGTCACAGATTAATAAATATTTACTTAGTGACGTTTAATGTGTATAATACATGCATAATATTGTAGAGAAACACTAATAAATTTAGAGGTTTATAATGTGATTTGTGTATTTTGCGCTTACATTGCGGAGATAAATAAAAATAATGTACTACAGTATTGTACCCCTTAAAAAAGTCAAAAAAGGTCCGCGATGGTATATATGTCTAACACTTAAGGATAACCATGAAGCTATAGATAAACATGGAGGCCTCACTTCCAATACCTACTTGATGCTCAGTCTGTATTTACTATCTTGCTCTCTGTGGGCTGACTTCTCTTTCTAAGTATGATAACCTTCTAAGCAAGAAATCACCATTTAAACAAGTTTAAACACTTACGCGTGGAATTTTATATCACATCCTTGACGCCACGTACTGCCGCAACCACGCACTATACAATTTTGCACCATTTTTTGAGTTTATACTTATAATTAACTTTAAATATGCTAAAAACCAAAACAATAATAAACAACCGCCATATTGTTTATTGATAGTTGACATGTAGTACTAATGTTGCCACATTACGTACTGAATCCATAGACAATGGGAATTGAATTCACTGATTTCCTGATTCAACAACCCAATCATGCATAATAAATGGCATATAATTTTTCAATTTCCACATTAATAATCGTAGTCGAACTATAGAGTTATTTATAAATCATTTTACTTGCATTTTTGGTTAGTATGGTCTATTTCTATAATTTACTAGGAGATACTAATAAGAAGATAGCAACATTGTACAAATACACGAAAGAGAAGTCGGCCCACAGAGAGTGAGATACAGACATGTAGGTATTTGGATCAAGCTGTTCTTCCCGGTTTGGCCTCCATGTTTATCTATAGCTTCATGAGGATAACCCACAATATCCATTTTCATCCTTTACATTTTATGGGAAAAATGGCTTATTTACGAAGTGATTTTAAGCAATACAACATTAATCCTTATCCAATTAAGTACCTTAAATACATTGTCCATTTAATATAGATCAACATGGCCCTTTACATTACATGTACTATACGCGCCAAACAACTTTGCGTCTACGAAGTTAGCTACTTAATCAAGGTTGCGCAGGTACCGTCGCGTCGCGAACAAAAGTACTGAGTATGAAATTAGGTACTATAATAAAAAAAATATGAATTAGGTACTATAATAATAAACCTTCTCAGTATATATTCGAGATTTTCATCTAATTGAATCATGCTAAATATTTAATCAGCAATTTAGGCAGCAAACAACTTAATAAATAACGACTTAAAGTAATTTCCAGTACATACCTAGATATTTTGAATAGAAATAATACCTACCTAATACCCGATTGCAGCATCATTTACATAAATCAATTTACTTGTGTTTAGTATAATATCGACAGATTTATAATTTAAATTAACAAAATCTTTTAACAATTAAGTTCACAACAGTACGTTAGAGCGAAATGGCGAAATTACCAAACGCGTCAGAGCGAGATGCACGATTGAACATGCAGGTGCATCGTATCGGCCGGCCACGTGCCTTCCCGTCCCGCCTCAGCTGCGCCAATTTTACCCCTGCGATACCTCCAAATCCATCATTGCTGCGCCTCTTGCGCGAACTTCATAGACGCAAAGTTGTTTAGCGCGTATAGTAATTTAAGTGAATATTTCCGAAGATATTAAAAATTTAAAATGCGTTGACAAGAGGTGGCGGCCCGGGCGGCACCGGCGGCAGCGGCGCGTGCCTACATATTGCGCTTTGCCTATAAATTCTTCACTGAAGAGTGGAGTGGAGAGGAGAGTGTTATGGAGAGCGGAGTGTAGTGGAGAGTGGAGGTGTGGAGTGGAGAGTGGAGGTGTAGTGGAGAGTCGTTTTATTAAAATAGACTTGGTGGCGATACCAACCTCCACGCAGGCGAAGCCGCAGGCGGAAGCTAGTTATAAACTAGCTTCCGTCTGCGGCAAGTCATACCTAGTATCGACTTATTTTTGATGCAACGAATGTGTTCTATCTAAGTATTATCTGTTTACATTTTATAAAAAAAGGTGGGACAAGGCAACACACAAAATGGAAGCGTTATTGTCAATCTAAATCAATCACTATTAAATTCAATAATTAAATAAATATGCATTAGCATATGTACGCTACTTACAGATGAAATGTGATCCCGTCCTGATTTCTTGTATTGCTGGTTGTGTTTTTACACGTAGGAACAACACCAAGTCGGCATTTTAAAATTAAAATTGACGCGCTACTTGCATACGAGTGACTGCGAGTGAAAAATTCAAACGAAGACAATTTGTCGTGGTTTTTGTTTCTTCACTTACCGAGCTTGCGGTTTCTGGTTTGTTTTGTATTCCAAGATGAAAACCTAAAGAAAGGATTTTGAAAAATTCATCTGCGTAGACCATAGAAGGAACGTACTGCCCTAATTTCGTAGTTCTAGCTTCGATAGTTTCGACTATGAGTTGATAAGTTAGTTAGGTAATTAAAAAGAGTTTTCGTTTTTATAATAAACTAGCTTCCGCCCGCGGCTTCACCCGTGTGGAAGTCGGTATTGCCACTAAGACTATTTTAATAAAACGACTCTCCACTCAACTCGCCACTCCACTCTCTACTCTACTCCAAATCCACTCCACTCTTCACTCTCTACACCACTCTCCACTCCACCGATCTTCACTCTTTTAACCAAAACCTTTCTAATGAAAAAACCGCATCAAAATCCGTAAAAAAAGTTGGCATATAGGTATGTTAAATTAACGATTCTGACCACTAATATGTCCTTGGCTGTTTGCTCGTGATGGACGTAAAAACTACTGAACGAATTTTGACGCCGTTTTTTTATTAGAAAGGTCTTGGTTAGACATAAAATCTGCCGTATGTTTGATTGGATTTGGATAATAAGTAGAACCGGAGATATGACCAAAAAACCATTACCGACCCATCAACTCGAGCCGCGGGTATTAGCTTGTAAAAAAGTAGCCTATATAACATGTTATTCCAGACTATAATCTATCTCTGTACGAAATTTCAGCCAGATTCATTCAGCCGTTTTTACGTGAAAGAGTAATGAAGAAAATTAAATAAAGGTTCACTGCTCGTTCTCCGTAGGTGCTAGCGTGATAATATAAAGCTAATAATAGCCTATGTGTTGACCCGACTTCTCAATAATATTCGTGCCAAATTTGAAGGAAATCCCGGGACATTCCCCCTGTAAGTTCCGTCCTGGATGATCATTTAAATGTTTTGGAATGCTTTAAGAGTTTGTATGGTAAGGCCACTGTTTTTATTTTAACCATTTTTCTACTAACAACGAGTTAACCGTTATCAACTGTTTTACGACGTTATTTTATCAATAGTCAGTTAAAAATGGTAAAATAACAGTTCGTTGAAGAACGCTAATCCCTTGTCTGTCTTAAGATTGTCTTGTCTCCAATCAGCGCTCAGTCTTTCTCCTACTGAAATGTTTAGTCAGTATCAAAAGTAAAGTAACGCATTCCAATACGCAGATTACGTTAGCTAAAATTTTCCAAAAACCCTACTTCCTACTAATATTATAAACGTTATACTTTGTGAAGTTGATTGAAAGCTTTTTACGCAAGCATGCTCAATAATCGGCTGAATGGATCTGGCTGTAACTTGGTACAGAGTAGATCATAGTCTGCAATAACAGGCAAATTTGTATCATTAGAATAGACTTTCATAGGTTGCAGTAATGGGATCAGAATGCGACACCACTGAAATCGCGAGCAACGACTATTTAGGATGTAAAACACAAAATATTCGACGATTCTGAAGCTTCTTTTCAAACATATTTTCCTGTATTTTCCCAACCACGTAGTATCATTTTGTGTATGGACTTGTAAGTGTGTACAGATTTGGATCTTAACCCACACTAGGTATTAGTAATATCAGCGTAGTTAATATTTGAAGACAACAAAACATTAATTTAGTCATCGAGTGGCAGGTAGGTATTTATACCTACGGCACGATATAATGGCCGGTTTGACGTTTGTCCGCTCATGAAGTTTCGTATTAATTATTGTGACATTTTGAAAGAGCAAATTGCTGTTCTTTATTGTCAATAGTGACGTACAGTAAGTCATAAAATTTTATCGAATGTAGGTATAATTTTAGGACACAATATTTATTTATTACATTGATTTCTGAATTATATAATGTATATTAGTGTCCCACGATCATTTATTTTTTATTTTTATAAGATTATAATTACCTATTGGTGCACTTATTTCACACAACTCGGTATTTGTTTTTCGAAATTCAATCTTTTTAAATAAAATCTATATAATCGACACTAGGACCACTGGCAAGCCCAATAATACCTCCGGCAAACTTACCTACGTCAAAACGAAGCATTTTCGACTTGACGTTGCTTCGAAAAGTACAAACTAGGAGTGCAGTGCGATTGCGATATAGTTTAGACCTCCTCGCCTGATGGTAAGCTAAATGGTAAATTTCGCCTGATGGTAAAGTCTCAGGAAGGGGTCCCCATTACATACACTACCAGTGATAATTATAATGGTAGCCCTCAACTTACTCTGTTTACGCCTTTTGTTGTGGATTTCGTCGATATGGCCGAACATACGCAGAGCTGAGTTCTAAACAGTCAGGCACGTGTGTTCGTTATAGGTACGCCTTCGTAACATTTCGATCGTGAATCTCAAAATGGAAGGTCAATTTTACCTATAAATGTTAGACGAATAGAAGAAAGAAAAAATCTGGCGAGACTGGCACAGAAGAAAATAAACTTCACACACACAGAAAAAAACGAGCAAAACCAGTCGAAGACATGTGTGTAGCTACTATTTACGGAAGGAGTATCCAACAAGAAAAAAGCTAGTGCAATCACTGAAGGAAGCTGGATTAATATATACTCATTTTCATTCCTAATTCCAATATTCAGTTCGTTCAAATGTATTAAGTAGGTAAAAATTTATATTTTTTTACTAAGGTTTTTGAATCAGGTACCTAGGTAAGTACTGCTTGCAATAAAAACTTATTAGATTTGATTATATTTTTATCGAGAGTAAATTGACATTTCCATCACTATTGTAATATGTCAAACCGGCCATCATATCGTGCTGCTACTGTAGGCATCAATTTATAGCATTTATAGACGAACGAAATGAAAAAGATAGCTGTGTAAGGCGGAGAATCGGGTGCTATGGCGTACATTGGGAGAGGCCTATGTCCAGCAGTAGACGGCAATACGCTAAATGAATGATTATAGCATCACGGGCTTAACTACATGCGCTTAAATAGATACTACGATGCAGTCTAAGTCACAAAATATTCATTAATAACTCAGCCGTATTCAAACAGGTTACCCCGACAGATTTGCCTGACGGACTCGCCTTTGATACTAGTATACCTGCCTGATAAAGAACATGCGTAAGGACGCATAACAACGTTTGATTATTTTGCTAACGAGCGAAACGACAGAACTCCCACGTTTAACGATACATTTTCTAAAAAAAAGATACCTATGCTAAAAAAATATACACGCTTCCTGTAGATACAAAGTATTGTAGGTAGTTATTTGCAAATATATCTGAAGTTGGAACGTGATCTTTACATCGTAGTCTATACCTTTTTTTTTTTTTTTTTTTTTTCCGTGCGGAAATCCTCATGGATACCCACCCCGCGGCCAGCGGGGCAGGTTATGTCGGACTCTTACCGACTAAAACCGCACGCCGTCTAGGGTCTTCTGACGCCAGGGTGTAAGGTGGCCCAAAGAGCATTTCCCTCGCACCCCGGCTTGACCCGGGCCATCTCCGGATTCGAGATGGCCCCCTCGGGTTTGGGAACCGCGTGGTTCCCGTCATGCCCCCGGAATAGGGGGGGGCGCGCTTGCGCGCGCCGCCGCCTCGGCCTGCTTCTGCTAGGGTGACAGGCGGCTCCACCCGTCACCCCCAGGCCAGCGCTCATGGAGGACGGAGGTCGTTAGACCTCCGACGCCTTAAGCGTCCGCGCCCGCCGCCGTTCGGGAGAGCTCTGTGCAGCCTCTCCCGAACCCTTTCCGCCGCCTCCTTCTCGATTTCCGCCGCCTCCTCGTAGTCTATACCTACAAATGAATAAAATCGAAGCCGCGTAGTCACGTACGTTGCGTTAACGTTAAAATAACAGTTTTTTAATAAGTTCTAAAAGTGGGCCGATTTTGACAGGACTTTCACTGGGAGATAGCTAATATTACGTAACGGTTTAACAAAAGCTACTTTAATTTAATAAAAAGTGTTAAGGTTCCACTGAAATAAAAAATAAACCCATATCTAAGTTGCTCTAATCTAAGCCATGCTTTGCTCGGTCGGTGCGGACGCGGCGGATCACGCTCATCAGCTATACAACTCTAAACAAATACGTCATTCCATTTGTACTTCCATTTTTGTTGTAGCAAGTAGTTCCTGTCGAGCGGCTTCAAAATTAAAGCGTCAAATATACGTGACGGGATTTTACACGGACGGAACGGGACGTGAAGTTTTGGAACTTTCGTTTCATACAAAATGTATGCGGCAGTGCATATGTCACGGAGACACGGACGGACGGGACGGGCATTATTAATACCTCCTAAAACAACTTTTAAGTTGAAGCAATATCGTACGGCGCTCCATACTGCTATGGTCATGATTCTTTAAATATTTAGCGACTTCTAGCGGATTTTTAAGCATATTGTTTTCAATATCTAGGGACTTTTTCATTATTTGAAACGGTAACACGTCGGTTGGATGGCCGACCGTTGGAACGTCCTAGCTATGTTGGATTGGTTGCTCCGACGGCTGCCATCTTGGTCGGGCCATGTCGGGACCGACCGAAATAAATTCTCTACAACTTTGTCTTTTGCACTTTGTACTGTCTCCAATCATTACCTAGCTATGAGCTTCTAAAGTTGGTCGATTTTCAAAGCGCTCATTGTAAAAGTACAAATTTACCAAAATCATTTCTTATTTCGTATGGATGAGCACCCACAGTATTAAAACACCTACTAATTATTTAAAAACTAGCTGACCCACCCCGGCTTCGCCCGTGGCGTATTTCGAACCCCGATGCACCCTTTTTAACTTACATAATATGCTCATAATTTATCAGTTTTCCCAAAAAATGTATGGGGCTCTACCGGAATTGTTCACATTTATGATTATTGCTCAGCTCCCTTGGGCAATAGCGTGATGATATTCAGCCTATGACATTCACGGATAATGTGGCTTTCTATTGGTGAAAGAATTTTTAAAATTAGTGGAAGCCGGGGTGGGTCAGCTAGTTTTTAAATAATTTTTAGGTGTTTTAATACTGTGGGTGCTCATCCATACGAAATAAGAAATGATTTTGGTAAATTTGTAGGTACTTTTACAATGAGCGCTTTGAAAATCGACCACCTTTAGAAGCTCATAGCTAGGTAATGATTGGAGATAGATACAAAGTGCAAAAGACAAAGTTGTAGAGAATCTAATTAGCTTTTATTATGTCGTACAACACAATTTCGTAAAAAGCACCGTCTTCGAGAAGTAAGCAAAAAACGAAAAAAACGGGACCTTCTTTGTGCTCCCCCCCCTCCGGCTCACCTCGGAGTGGTCAGGTCTTTTAGTATGTTTATCTCCTAACTAGTCCAAACAAAGTTCCTATTTTTTTGTAAGTCAAAGTTTCTGCTTTCGACTTTTCCATCTAGACCCCCCTTATGAGCATTCATTGACTGGACTATACGTGAGTAAATGGAATTTCTCAGGTAACAAGTGAGGCATTACGACTAATTATTAATGTACGGCTTTTTTATAGTTTATTAAAGATGATTAAAAATAAATGTCAAAAAACTTAGTGCCGTCATAAAGTGGTGGTGCGGGAAGTTAGCGCAAATTTTTAATTCGCCGGTAATTGTAGAGGCATTATATTATTAGGTCATTTATTGCGGCACTTTTTGTGTAATTCTTGTTGTATACATATACTTTACCCATGAACGCCGTACCTACATATTTTCAGCGCAGGGTCGAAAGCCAAGGGTCGCAAGTGTCGCAACACTCGCAACCCTTTCCCTACACCCATTATGATATAAGGTCGTTGTAAAATGTACGGCATCTTGTTTAAAATGTTATTTAACACGGATAAAAACGTTTGATAATTACTCGTATGCTGTCCAAAATTTTTTTTAAATATTTTTAGATAATATCATAATATTATTCTGATAATCTGACATAAAATGTACGGCATTTGGTTTTAATGGTTTTTTTGCTTTTAATAAAAAAAAAATATATTGCTGTACATTTTACGTCAGATCTGTCTAAAAGGCAAATATTTTCGATTATAGGTACTTATCTAAGATGCACCTAACAACTTGTATTTATCTTGATATTTATTAAAGAATATCTAAGTATAGTCACTTCGAAGTCTGTTTACTAATATCATAAACCGTATTATGAAACACATCCGACACTGCAAACTGACCATCAAATGGGAGAACACTGATATTTATATAATACTGAATAATGTATACATTTCCTATAACCTTCAGACGATAGAAATAATAAGTGGATGTTGTGATGTCTAGTCAACACATTTTGGTAAAATTTTCAAATTTAATCGACATTGTCAACGATAATTCAACATACTTATATCAGGATGAAGTATATATATGTAATAGAAGAAAGTTTAAGACAATCCGTAGAAAAAGTCGGTACCCAGATGACGCCGGGCCCAAAGCAAATTGTAAAGATTTGTTGGTACCTACCTACTTATTATAGTTCCAGCACAATATCTATGGTGGTTCCAGGCTGTTATTTTTTTAAATATTTTCGCGCAATTATTAACGTCAAGGTGACTTTATACTCTCATCAACTTTAGAAACTTTAAAGCAATAGGTATTTACTTTTGACATTCTGAATGATATCTAGATGTCAAAAATAGGTGGTGCACCTATTTTTGACATCTAGATATCATCATCGAGTGAGCAGTAGCGACGGTAGCTACTGCAGTATAAATACAAACAATATAGCTACTGATACCAAGCTAAATGCCAATGCTGATAAGATGCTGCAAAGCATTGAAGTTCTTAATATAGTTCTAGTAAATAGGCCGTAGTCAATAATAATTCATTTTCATTAGATAATTGATAAACATAGGACATTAGTTAGCATCGTTTTTATAGGCTCGTATTCAGAATCATTCTCATTACCTTATGTGAAAATTCATGTTAATGCAGCATAAAATTAAATAACTACTAAACCACAAGTAATTAAATACTACCTGATGCCCGCGTTTCGGTGGCCGTTACCTATGGGAACTTATTTCCGGGATAAAAATTAGCCTGTGTGTGTTATTCCAGACTACAATCTGTTCCAAATTGCGACTAGATCCGTTCACCCGTTGGAGCTTGATTGAATAACAAATATCCGAACGTCCAAACATGTTCACAAAATTATAACAGTATGATTACATTTTTATATGACACTAGCTGTGCCCCGCGGCTTTGCCCGTGGCATCCGTCATCCCTGTGGCAGGATAAAAAGTATCCTATGTCCGTCTCCTAGTTCTAAGCTACCCCATCAATTTTCAGCCAAATCGGTCCAGACGTTCATGCGTGATGCTGTGACCAAGGGCTATTACCCTTGGTCACGGCATGGTGGATTCCTTTTTATATATATAGACTTCTATGGAGTTTTGGAATCAACGTTGAAAAGCACAATTCACGGTAATTTCCCAAACTTGTGCACGTTGTCGAAGATGTTATGTTTAAAAATCGACCGTTTTTACACATGTACTAACTACATTTTACACTGATTTTAGAAAATGATACAATGCCCGATGTGTCCTAACAAAACTTCATATTCAATTGAACTTTTGACAGCTAAATATTGAAACAACTGACATGACAGTTATGTACACTATGAGGTTATATTAGAAGAGTGTATATTGTCAAAAGCACTAAGAAGGTTGAATTAGAAAATTTAATTTGGTCGTTACGTTTACTTAAATTTTCTAATGTCCCGCACAACTTTCTTGACTTTTTCTTACATAAGAATCTTCTCCGACAATAACAAACATAACAAAAAAAGAATTCACGAAATCGGTCCAGCCGTTCACGCGTGATGCCGTGACCAAGAGATAGATAATATAAGAACAGCTGTGTGATAAAAGCAATATTCAGTAATGCCGAGATTAGCGAGTTCAGCCAAAGTATTTTTTTCAAGCGCTCTACATCCCATATGTTTTTAATGCATCCCTTAAAAATATGGCTAGCCTTTAAAAATACATTTTACACTGAATGTCATACGAGTTACATTATTTCAAACATTTGTATGTCACAGCTCTTTATCCCTAAAACACCGAAGTGAATCACGTATAAAATTTAACCAAACTGATGCTGCAATCTTTGAATATTAATTCGAATACTTAATTAAATGTAGCACAGATCCGTACCTATTGATCGGTGTGCAAACGTATTTGGTTACTCTAAGTGGAAAACGGTCAAGCTCAATTTATTATGCCAAAGAATTTATGTGTAGATGAATCAGTCAGTCAGTCGGGACATTTAAGTGAAGAAATGCATCTGTAGCTTAGTGGTTAAGGAGTCAGCCTGGCTCTATTCTACCGATCAACAGAACAGGTGGGAATAGACGAGCCGGATGGGTTAGCGGGTTTGAAAGTCGACGGGGAAGGGAAAAGTTCGCGCATATGCACTGCCGAGCAAAATATAGGTAGCTATTAAATTATCAATGTTATCTTTAAAATCTTAATTTAAGTTGTCAATTTTTTTATTGCATTTAAATTTTATTTTGGTTTTCAAGTTGTAATTTTTGTATGATACTATAATGTTTACGTTTATTCACGTTAAATCTTAGATAATATGATTGTAGTTAGATCATGAAATGCGAGAGTTGAAAAGTTAGAATATTTTTAATTGTAAATTACTACAGAAAAAATAAGACATATAACAAACAATAAAAACCTAAAATTTACACAAAACAGTAACATAAAAGCTTATTAGGTATCTCTTACTTAATAAAAAAATCACAATTTAGTAATGCGAATGTATTTGGCGCGTAACTGTAATAGGATGGGAGCCAACATGACACAGTTTGACATGAAAGGTGCAAACTTCAACTCATCAACTAATCACTTAACCCGCGCGCCCGCCATTGGTTTCGTATATCATGGTCTTTTGGTATAATTTATGATTGGTTGATTGGCGCTGATGTGCCTTCGTCGTCGCACACCGCGCTTACCGCCAAAGACTCAAAATCCTCAAAAAACAGCGCATCTAAAGTACATGGTCAAGTTCATAGTACAAATAGTCCTTTCGGCCACTTTCATAACTGTTTTTTCTTAACTGGTTAAGAAAAAACACCTTTTCGTATGTTTTCTTAACTGGTTAAGAAAAAACACCTTTTCGTATGTTACAGTCAACTACAAAGATATGTATAGTGGCACTCGTAGGGGTACATCATTTTGTAAGATTAAATTGGATACATATATCTTTGTAGTTGACTGACTAGGTACACGTATCGCTGTACCCTAGTACTTACTATTTTAAAATATATTATGTAGGTATAGATGATAAGTATGATAACGCATCAAGACAGAAACGGAACATTGGATTTTCTATGCATGATGTAGAAGACGTTTGAACATTAATTTCGACTATTATTTTAGATTAACCTTGTATCAATTGCCACACATTTTACTATTTATTACGCTTGATGTCAATGAATAATTTAAATATTTTTTCATACTTGTATAATAATATTATGTAACTTTTTTACCCCAAATATATTATTAACTGATTTATACCTCGTCAGTCAGTTAGGTATATTATGTATTTATTTATCAACAGACCATTTCTCAGCACCTTCCCTTGCCAGGAAATAAGACCTTTTATTTCATCCAATTATTAATAATGGTCTAAAAGCCGGCGAAGACCGACCTTCAACCATCTGATAACCAGATGTGATATATTTTTTATCCAATGTTATTCATCTACTCATATTAACGTGCCTATGATGACTTGCCTATGAAAAAATTTTCATGACTATTTTCAATTACCTACTTAACTAAATTAATTTTAATCTCTTTTGATAACTGGGTTTTTTTTATCTTGCCTGACAATGATGTCGATTCTGTTATGCATTTTCACTAAAGTTAACTAAAATCTCTAAATTTAAATTTATATTTTATCTCAATTTACTTATTTCAAAACTTTTTTAAACCATTATACATTACCAGGGCCTCCACCTGATTGTTTTTGCCAATTTTGGAAACAAAACAGCGTTTAATTTGGTTTTGAAGTCAATATAATATTTAGAGATTTTAGTTAAGTTTAGTGAAAATGAACAACAGAATCGAGGTCAATTTTCAACTTGTTGGTATTCGCGTCACCTGTCTACGAACACTTGGGTTACAGAGACGAATCTAAAGATATGTTAATTAACGAAATCCGTCCAGTGGTTTGGAAGATATGAAGTAATAAATAATCTTACAAACATACATACATACAAGATACGCGCGAAGAACATAACCCTTTTTGGCAGTCGGGTAAAAATTAATTGTATATGGGTGTCAAATTACAGAGCTTATCACGAGGATTTCAAAAAGGTATATCATGACCAGATTTTAATTAAGAATGATTTTTTTATCTACAACTTGAGTAGATAAAAAAATCATTTCATTTCACACGCGGATTGAGGTTTGTGAACTTAGTGATTTGTACATGAAAACTAAAAAGTATAGAATAAAAAAAAATAAAAAAACCCGACTGTGTAAGAAACTTAAAAGAAAAAAAACAAGCACTTAGATGTCCTGTGGTCTAGAAACATAACAACTGAACAGTCGGGATCCATTATTAGACAGCCAATCTAATTTTTCAATGGATCCCGACTGTTAAGTGGTTATGTTTCTAGACCACAGGACATCTAATTGCCTGTTTTTTTTTCTTTGAACTTTTTACGCAGTCGGGTTGTTTGAATTTTTACCCGACTGCGCAACGCAAAGGAGTGGTAATGTATTTAACAGCCTATGTATGTATGTATTTATGTATGTATGTATGTTTGTATGTTCCTTTGAAGCACTATACAGACCAAACGCCTGGGCCGATTTTTATGATTCACACGTCAATCGATTCCTCTTAGTCCGGCGAGTGTCACTAAAGACATGACGTTAGTGAAAATCCAATATGGCGACTTCTGGACGCCATATAAGGAAAATTAAAAAAATGAAATTCAACAAACTATGTCAAGTGGGGTATCGTTGAATAGGTATTTAAAAATCAGTTTTAGTTTCCTCTCAACATTTTTCGATTCGATTGACCGTTTAGAATATATATATCGATTTAAAGTTGCGTAACAACCATTTTCACAAAGGGGTTTTTATTAAACAGTAGAAAGTCCAATCGGGTACAATACAAGCTAGCTAGGTACGTACTCATAACTAAAAAGTTTAAAATAAAAAAATATAATTTAAAAAATTAAAAAACCCGACTGCGTAAAAAACTAAAAAGAAAATAACAAGCACTCAGATGTCCGGTGGTCTAGAAACATAACAACTTAACAGTCGGGATCCATTGAAAAATTAGATTGGCTGTCGAATAATGGATCCCGACTGTTCAGTTGTTATGTTTCTAGACCACCGGACATCTGAGTGCTTGTTATTTTCTTTTTAGTTTTTTACGCAGTCGGGTTTTTTAATTTTTTAAATTATATTTTTTTTTTTAGAGTAGCTAGCCATTTGTCAACTTTTAATCGACTGTAAATTAGTCACCGTAGCATCTAGCAACTGCAATAATACTTTTTTTAGATATCCCTTAGAGAAATAAACCTATACTCCGATTTTTAATTCTAGGCAAGAAAATGACAACTGCAACTGTCACTGATACAAAAAAGTGTGACCCGCTACAATAGTGATGTTCGGCAATCAATAGACTAGATATTTTAGTCATTCTTTATTTTTATCAGTGAATGAACCTAGAATACTAGCTGTGTCCCGCGGCTTCGCCCGTGGCATACTTTATCCCCGTGGCAGGATAAAAAGTATCCTATGTCCTTCTTCTAGTTCTAAGCTACCTCCCCATCAATTTTCAGCCAAATCAGTCCAGCCGTTCTCTAGTTTTAGCGAGACTAATGAACAGCAATTGATTTTATATAATATATAGATTTGATTACTTACTGTGTATGTTTTCTGTTTAATTACCGTAAATTACATATTTTTATTTATATAAAAATTTTATTTATATAAGTATTTAATAAAAGAATTATAATCTCGACTCACGACTAACTTATAATTGGAAAACTCGATTCAACCACATCACTATTTATTTGATACAAAAAACCTGCAACACTGCAAATGTCATTTTCTTGCCTAGAATTAAAAATCGGGGTATACTAATTATTTCATGTAATTTCTTAACTTTCACTTGTCTACTACAGCCTATTCAATATACTTACGCACTCAATCGAGTTTTGTACAATTCATTGACAATTCTTTGTATTGTTGCCGAACTATCGATAATTTTGCTGTCGATAGTTTTCATCTGAAAAAGCTAAACTATTGATAGACCTATCGATATCATCAATACTATTAATAGTATCGATAGCTCAGAATGAGGCAATACTATCGATACTATCAATAGTTCTAGATCTAATAATTTATTAGTCCAATGCGATTTATTTTTTGGAATAACATGTTATGGGATTAGGTTGATAGGGAGAAAGGTAATGACCAATTTTAATAATTCTTACAAAAAAACTACTTCAACTGCATCAAATTGAAATGGAACCACAGGGGAAGCGTCAGCTGTCAAATTAAAAAAGAATCAAAATCGGTTCTCCCAGTCGAAAGTTTTGAGGTAACAAACATAAAAAAATACAGTCGAATGGAGAACCTCCTCCTTTTTTGAAGCCGGGTAAAAATCTGTAAATGAATGTAAATGAATATATTTTTGTTTATGCAATCATTAGGAATCTGACGAATATGTATCGCTATCGCCATCACTATCATCTTATGAATTTATCATGAAACCGCACCAAAATCCGTTCTATAGTTTTTACGTCCGTCGCTAGAGCGATAGACGTAAAATCGACTTAACGAATTTTGCATGCTGACGGTAGTTCTGTTTAGATTTTGGCGCGAACGCATTATACACTAGCGATCCGGACCGCGGCACGGGCCTGACTGATCGCTCCAGCCTTTACGCACACGAAAGCACGAAAGCAATGTGTAAATATACGTTTAACTATAACCAGAGCAAAACCGCCTTCGTAAAATAGAACATCTATAACACCTTCCATACCAGTTAAGGGTTTTCTTTCCGTTTATAATTTGCAAATGAGAACTGCTGGGTACTGCCTGCTATCAAACTTGTTATGGTCTTTTCAACAGCAGTCGGGTTTCTGAATTTTACCAGCGATAAGGCAATTTATGAAGAAAAGCTTAACAGGATGAAGCCAGTGGAAAAAATTCTGGCACTTCGTGGGCTCTCACATAAATAGCTCTGATGTTGCAGTCATAGTGTTTTGATTAAGCTAGACTCTATTACAACTAGATTACAACAAAAGCCTATTCATCGTACTTTCAATGTTTTAATAACCGAAGGTTTCCACTCAGTTTTTAACCAACTAATTGTCATTGAAGAGATTCTGACCAATTTACATAATCGTAATACTCGTAGTTCGTATATTTATTTACCTGTCAGTTTTCCGATTATTTGATTTCGCCTTGATAAAATGGAATATCTTCATATTGTAGTATCCGTCAGCAACCAGATAGCAAACGCTATTATAAATTATACATTATCATAAATATGAAAATATAAAGGTTTTAAATGATATCAAATTAGTCTGTTGCAGTCCACTGCTGAATTCGATCTTCCCGCCTTGTGCATCCTGTCTATCCCAGCTACCTTTTTCAGTTTGTCCGTCCATCGTGCTGAGGGGCGTCCTACTTCCCGTTTGCCGATTCGTGGTCTCTATTCTAAGACTCGTTTGTCTGATATATTTCAGCGTTTTCTAACTTGTTGTCAATTCATACATCACTAGCGACCCGGGACCCGGCTTCACCCGGGTGTAAATTCCAGTTTTCCAAGGATCCCTAATTTTTTTCAAAATGAAATGTAGCCTATGTCAAATTGGAAGAATGTAGCATTCTATTGGTGAAAATTTTTTTTAAATCGGCCCAGTAGGTACTTTTTGAGCCTATTCATTACAAACATACAAACATACAAAAATAGGTACAAATCTTTCCTCTTTATAATATTAGTATAGATATAGATGTAGGGTATGGGGCCCATCGGGTTCTTCGGAGTCGAATCCAGCCCAACCTACATATATATACATTCCTATATAATATGTTGTATCAGCACAGGAAGGTGGCACTCTCGCAATCAATTGCAGTAGCAGCGTCAATCGTTGGCAATTTATGATGCGCTCTTAATAAATTCGTTTCCGTCCGTAGTACAGACAAAGGGTTGAATTTTATTGTAGCGTCCAAAAAAACCACTTTGTCTTTTCGTTAACATTAATTATAGTGTTCCAAATTCCATAAAGTCCATAACAAATAACGTTAGGCAATCAAACAAGACTCATTCAATATGAAATTAGTTACTTTGTCGTGAAAAACTTGTCAAATCTGCTTTATTAAACAGAAAATTGTCACGACATATTGAAATATTTGTAGAATTGTCCGAAAACTCTGACGGGAGCATACCCTGTGTCGCGAAATCATATTTTAAATTTTTAAGGTGTAAGAAAGTGTTTATAAAATGTTTATTACAAAAAATGGTACTAACATCGAGCAGTGAGATTAGTGATGATGAATAGGTACTTGGAACAAATACAAACGAGGAGACAACGATGATCATTTAAAAACAAAATCAATTTGTCCTTCTCAATTACAGATTTCTGCTTCAAAGAAAAATTCCGAATATGTGAAACTACTGTAGAATATTTTAATTGATAAAATTGGTCATAGACTTGAGCACGATACAAGAAGAAACCTAGCACTGACACCCGACAAACAAATTTTATGCGCTTTCCTTCCATTTATTTATTTTCATGGCATGGGTCAATTGGTCACTAAACTTCCCGAACAGTAGGTACACTCCTATTTTCATAAATAAGGCTCAAAAAGGTGACTTTTTGTGCATTTCTATTTTACACGCGAACAAAACAAATATTTGTTCATATTTTTTATATTTTACCCTCATTTAGCTTCATCGCGACAATTCCACAATTTTGTCATTCTTTGACATATATAATAATATGTCGAATTATCAGCTTTATTAAACAGGGACCTGTGGTCTAGAAACATAACAAATGAACAGTTGGGATCCATTGAAAAATTAGATTGGCTGTCGAATAATAAATCCCGACTGTTCAGTTCTTATGTTTCTAGACCACAATTTGATGAAACCTCACTACTTCCATCATAGCCGTACTGTAACTTAAAAATTATTCATAACTATCTGTTGCCCGCAGCTCCGCCCGCGTGGATTTCGAATTCCGTTTCAAATTCCTTTATTCGTGCGGAAGTTCCTTCGGATAGCACCCCTTCAACCATCAGGAGTGGTTAAGTCTATCTCAAGTGTTCAGTTATAAGATTGGTTAGGTTAGAGCATTTACTGCGCTCCCCAGTTGACCCTGGGCTATCTACGGTTTTAAGATGGCCCCCTCGACCACCCGAAAGGGGGTGGGGTAAGCATCGCGCCTCTTCACCGACGGTGGGGTAAAGGGTGACAGGCGGCCGTCCTGTGTCACCCCAACCATCGGCGGTGGACAATCAGCTCGCCACAGCTCGCTCCCCACTGTGCCCACAGATGCGTCTGCTAGTCAGAGGGCCATATGGGGAGCCTCGGAGCAACCCTCTAGAGGGCCAATCTTGCCCCGGCCGGATTGGCCGTAGGCAGCAGCGTCTAGTGAACTCCACTGCGGGTGACGTAACCTACGACAAACTTATTATTTGCAGTTCGTTACAGTAATCGGGTCTAGGGATCGAACCGCAAAATTAAGTTTGTTTTTTATTGTATGTACTTTTCCGGGATAAAAAGTACCCAGTTTGTTGCCCAGGATATTAAAGAATAATTATATCAAGTTTTATCGTAATCGAACCGGTAGTTTTTGTTGGGTTTGGTGTCGGTCTAGTAACACCCCCTGCCATTTATTTTTTTGATATTTTCAATGTACAGAATTTTCACTTCTACAGATTTATTATAAGTAATGATAGATAACGTTATCTGTTGTGCGCTCAACAGGTATATTTGGTCGGCGTTCATTCTTAATGTATTCATCGATTTATATTAAATGAGATTCTTAAATAGCGAGGACAAAGGAAGGTGCTGGTTGGAATCAGGTCTTCTGAAGATAAAATCTATTAGTACATAGGGGGAAGTTGACTATTTCACCCCTTCTCAACCGCGGCTTATTTCACCAGTCGGTCGCGATGATAATGTATTCTGTTATTTCAGGTGATATTGATTGATATTAGCTTGCAGCTGCACCAACCTGGCTGTAACAGCGACTACCCTCTGTGAAAGAAGCCTTAATTGTTGTTCGCGTATTGGTCCAACTAAGGGAAAGGCGCCACGTGCGGGCCTGCGTTCAACCGGGGGCGGGCGCACCGCGCCGCCCCGCTTTTGCACATGTTAGTAGAATATGTATGTAGTGGTATCAGTTTATTTACAACGCGCACGCTCCAGCCGGGTTGTCATGGTGATTGAATCCTCCCAGCCATCCCTTAGTACCTTTACCTGCTGCTGCGATAGCCATTATTCGTGTCGCGACCGTTCCCGACGTCGGACGTCAAGTATCGGGCTAGCGCTATGGTGCTCTTAGTGTACTTGTTCTCTATAGTGGAAATAGTCGTGGCATTCGCATTAAAATATTTTAATACATTACTTAAATTTAGTTTCAAACCATTGATTGTTAGAAAATACCCACATAGTTTCGAGCGAGTGATTTTACTTTTAATTTTTTACTTTAGTAGTTTTTAATTATTATTTATTTAGTTTAAATTATGTTTTTAAGTTTGATTTAATTTGTGGTGATAAAAGACTATAATCGAACATGTACATCGAACCGCCGCCCGGGCGGATGAAAATATTTCAATTTAGCGGCTTCAGAGGGTATGTACTTAAGTCTAAGGCGGCCATGCATTTTACCTGTTGCTGCGCGCTTCGGGTTTTAGTTTATATTTTGTATTGTTTGTTTTGGTTATGCGAATCCTTCTTTTTCTTTTTTGCTTTTTATTACTCTGTACTTATTTTCGGTTTTACTATTTGTTTTGTTCACTTTTATCTTTTACATTTGCTAGCGAGCTATGGTTTACCAATATTGTTAGTGTGGTATCGATGTTTATTCTAATAATGTACTTCATACTTAATCTTTGAATGATCAAAATCTATCACTTGTTTATAGACATTTCGCCACTTAAAAACAATAGTAAGTAATGAGAAAAACCGACGAATCGTATTTAACATTTTAATAAGCTACCACAATAAATAGGTATATATTAGTTGAAAGTCACCTTTATAAATACTTACCATTTAAAAAATATAATTGAAGTATAAGAAATAATAACAAGAAAAATTCTGTCGTCATTTAGTGCGTCGCTCGGTAGTGGGAAAATAGGTCGAGCCGGAGAGCGGAAGGTTTTCAATGGGTGGAGGGAGATGGTGTGAGTTTGCTCATTCCACTAACTGTTGCGTTTTCAGCCATCACGGCTTTATTACCTACCCGTAATAGGTACTTACTCGTTTACATCACTTATATTTTTAACCCCCGGCGGAAACACGAACGGGGTGTTATGTCTAATTCACTTATCACTGTAGCAACTTACTTGATTTTTTGTATCCTTATCCAATTTTAGTTTTCTTTTTACCCGACTGCCGAAGAAAGGAGGGTAATGTTTTTCGAGACTATGTATGTATGTATATATGTCCATTTCTTTGCCACGGCCTACAGCCTATACGGCATGACGGATTTTGGCATGTGAGGTATCATTGAGTGAGTGAGTGAGTGAGTGACACCAGGTATATTAAAATTCCTAGAAAATCAAAATGGCGGACTATTGGCGCCAAAATGAAAATCTTGAATATTTGTCTTGCACGCCTCTACTGAACGGCTTGACGGATTTTGACAAGCAAGGTGTTGTTTGATTCGTCGTGATTGTGTGAGTGACACCAGTTTAAATAATAAAATTTCTAGAAAATTAAAATGGCGGATTTTTGGCGTCACAAATTTTTGATCGCGATGGACGCAAAAACTGCTGAACGGATTTCCATGCGGTTTTATTTGTTTAAAAGGTCTTGGTTAGGCTTAGAATCTTACGTTTGTTTCATTACAATCGGTTCAGTAAAACCGGAGATATGAGCAAAAATAGAATAATAATAAGGTTGAATTTCGGTGACGTCCTTTCACTTCATGAAATTATTAACTCCTTATATGATACATTTATGCTTCATTATTATCCGGGCAGCTATGTAAAGAACTAAAAAGTTTGAAATAAAAAAAATAAAAAAATCATAAAACCATCGATGTAGTGACTGTCGATATTATGAACTAGACCCCTGCCTAAAAACTAAAAAGATAAAAACAAGCACTTAGATTAATATCCGGTGGTCTAGAAATATAACAACTGAACAGTCGGGATCCATTGTTCGAAGTAGTTGGAGCCCTAAAAGTCTTTCAACATACAAATGTTGTAGGAATCCAATAAGAAAGGATTTTTAGAATCTTTAATCCTAAGGTAGCAAAATAAGGAATAAACGTTTGTCAAGGGACACCCGGATGTAATGAAGTCCCTTTCAATTAATTATTTATATTATACAAATATATATACTACCCCACTCCCACGCCCACTCCCACTGCCTCTCCCACTCTCACTCCCACTCCCACTCCCACTCCCACTCCCACTCCCACTCCCACTCCCTCCACTAAATAAACGTACACTTGAATCGCAGTTTTTCACGGAAACCACCCCTGCGGCTTGCGGGGGCGTTTTGTGTCGGAATCGAACCGACTAAAACCGCACGCCGTCTCGGGTCTTCTAACGCCGGGCTATAAGGTGGCCCAAAAGGAATTCCTTCGCACCCCGGCTGACCTGGGCCATTTTTTTGTAGGTACTACTTAGGTGGCAGACAAGCACACGGCCCACCTGATGGGAGGTGATCACCGTGGCCTATGGACGTGTGCAACATTAGGGGCGTCACACTCGCGCTGCTGACCCTGGAGGGGGGAGGGTTGGCAGATTCGGGGGGGGGGGGGGGGGGTATTAAGGAAAGGGATTGGGGGATGAGGGGGGGATTGTGAGCTCTGGTTAACAAAATTTCGAAATTGTACCTCAAGAAATAACAGTTTTATGCGGTGTTTTACCAAAACAGCCCTATATTCTCCATAGCGGCAGCGATGATGTTGTGACTTACGACGTCACAGGCGCGGTGGAGAGCGTTTTTGAGATTACCGCACTCAAATGGCTATAATATCTTCGTCATTTTTGATCCGATTGAAATATTTTTTTTACATTATTTATTGTTTTTTTAATGTCTATAAATCTGCATACTCACCTAAAAATGTGACTGATCCTCATAGTTAATTCTTTTCTGAATCGAAAAATGCTTTTTTTATTTGTTTAATCCCCCAATATCTTCGAAAATGGTACATACCTAAGCATACCTATTGGTTTTCCAAAATTTTCAATAGAGCCAATGACCACAAATAAGGTAAAAAGGTATCAAGTACCTACTAACCTCACTCGGATACATTACGATTTCGCAAAAAATTTGATCATGATCTGTGATTTTTATGACAGCATCCACGCACGCTCAACAAAATGTTTAGACAAATCAACATCAACTTTCTCAACGTTAGTCCCGTTCACATCTTACGTTTTCACTTCGACCGGGACCGGGTTCATAAGAACCATCTCCTGACAATAACAAACACAACAAAAAAAGAATTAGTGAAATCGGTGCAGCCGTTCACGCGTGATGCCGTGACCAAGGGAAAAGAGGGATTCATTTTTGTATAAATAGAAGATAAATATATATTACTAGCGTACCCGCGCGCGGCTCCGCCCGCGTGAATGTTGGCTATCGCCACCAAGTCTTTTTAGTAAGCTGAGGGGCTGCCCGTACTAACTTTCAATGTCTATTCGTTCGCAATCAGTGGTTGCAGCTAAACGTATTCATTTCATCGCAAGTTCTATCAAACCCTTCAAAGTACAGTGACATGCATCGCGGCCAAAGCCCGTTTATTTACCATCATTATCCTTTTTCATTGTCTTCAAGATTTTATGGGGATTAGATAGCTGCTCTGGTCAAAGTATGTGTGACTCGGAAGAGGCCCTTTGAAAAACTCTTTCATCATAGTTGCATTGCACTTTCACATTCGATGCACTATTTCAAATTAGAGAACATTATTTATTTCCGAAAATCTGATTTTTTTATTATTAAAATCTTGCTACAGACATTGACATTTGACAACCTGATTTAACATTCAAGAAGTTCATGAAATAAAGAAAGAGGATATACTAATAAATACCGGTCAAGTGCAAATTGGGCTCGTGCACGCAGGGTTCCATACAAAATTGGGTTGAGGGGGATTTCCACACGACAAAAAAAGGGGGCGAACTTAACTTTGTTACAGTGCTTCTTGTCTTGAATGACAGACATATACATTTTTTTTTGGTGAAGTAGGTAATATTTATGCTTTCCGAACTTTTCCCTATACTTATGCAATAAGATTTTACTTTCTGCAAAATATCTGGATTCTAGCCCAAAGGGAAATACCCCTTTTTTTCGTGCGCAAAAACCCCGTTGGGCTTCACCTCTACGGAGCCAACAGAGAGGTTGGTATGTCGGAGTCCTACCAATGCCTGTGTGATCGAGGAATCTGGTGTGTCCTAGAAAGGATATCCCAGAAACGCCAACCGGTTCCGGCCACCAGCACTGGCGACCTCGACGTGTTATTAGGAATCTAAATCCCCCATCTCTATAAAAAAGCGCACGTGGAAATATAACACCCTGCCACCCTGGGTCTGCTTCTGCTAGGTTAGCCTCAACCGTCACTCTAGGCCTTCACTCATGGAGGACGGAGATGGTTCTGCGAACTACGCCGCCCGGTGCGCCTTCATCGGCACGGGGGAGTGCTAGATCTCGCCCGTAGCTTTTCCACCACCACTTCTGCGCACATTACTACCTCGCAAAAAAAGTAGTGGCGTTCCACATATACTCTCTATGGTGACCATGGTCGGCACCAGGGACCTCACCATGAGGCTTACCCCACCGACGTCTGCTTCTAGGACATGGCGCCACTCTATCCACTCTGGAGACTCTACCAGTGTATGAAGAGGTGGTGTGCCCACGGATCAGCCCCGGCAATGGTGGCATTCAAACGTCAGCACCCTGCCTACGCAATGCAGGAATTCACCAAAACAGCCATGCCCATAAGTAAGCCTTGGATAGCTCAGGGTCAAGGGTTACCTTAAACTTCAGCGTCTTTAGACCCAAGATGGAGTTCGACTTTAGTCGGTCAAGTCCGATATTACGTCCCTACTGGCCAGAGGAGGGGAGAGATTCGTGGGGATTTCCGCACGAAAAATAAGGTACGGCTTCCTAAAACTCTCCAATTGCGGTACAGGTGACTCACTAACGTCGCCGAAGGTAACTTAACGACCTCCGTCCTCCATGAGTGCAGGCCAGGAGATGGTAGGTCAAGCCACCTATTAGTCGATAGTGAGACCACAGTTTGGATATTACGCTTCGTGTAATGCCAAGCATTATCCGTAACATTCCTTTTATCTAATTCAACTTGATGCCTCTACGTGTTCTTAAGAAAGAGGTCTTGACAGACAGGCAGACGGATAACGAAGAGATAAGGTTTTTTTTCTAATAAGGTACAGAACCCTAAAAATTAATACATTCTATTTACTTTTGAGGAAAAAGAAGTAAAGGATACTACTCTATGAAAATTTAGACAAAGTCAATTTTAGTTCCTGTTGCTATGACAACTATTATAGATGGCGATAAAAACGTTTGCAACATCTAATTTTCTTTTTATTACTAAATTTCCTGAATGAATCATATATTTTTAATTATGTTATATGCTATTTGAGGCGGAGACAAATCCAAAAAATCATAGATCATGGAAATCGGTTCAGCCGTTCTTGAGTTTTGGCAAAAGCACGTTTTTAGCCCTTTTTAGGGCTTTAGGGTTCGAATTTTAAAAATTCCTTTCTTAGTACACCTCTACGCATCAAAACACACTTATTCTTCAAATTTCAAGTCTCTACGACCAGCGGTTTAGGCTGTGCGTTGTCTCTAGGTCAGTCAGGACTGAATTATATAGTATAAGATGTCCCGCGCAACTTTCTTGACTTTTTCTTTCATAAGAACCTTCTCCTGACAATAACAAACACAACAAAAAAAGAATTAACGAAATCGGTCCAGCCGTTCACGCGTGATGCCGTGACCAAGGGAAATAGGGATCCATTTTTATAATATAGACTATCTATATTCCACTCTTCATTCCACTCTCTACTCCACTCGTCTAACCAATACCTTTCTAATAAAAAAACCGCCATCAAAAGTCGATAATCGCGATGGACGTAAAAAACTACTTAACGAATTTTGATGCAGTTTATTTATTAGAAAGGTCATGCTTAGACTTAAAATTTACCCTATGTTTGGTTGGCTAAGTAGAACTGGAAATATAACCAAAACTTGAAGACCTAGGTACCTGAAACAACGCGCGGGCGGAGCCGCGGGTATCAGCTTGTATAAAAAGTAGCCTTTTTTCCGTGCGGAAATCCTCATGGATACCCACCCCGCGGCCAGCGGGGCAGGTTATGTCGGAGTCTCACCGACTAAAACCGCACGCCGTCTAGGGTCTTTTGACGCTAGGGTGTAAGGTGGCCTACAGAGAATTTTCCTCGTACCCCGACTTTGAATAAAAAGTAGTCTATATTATTATAATGTTGTCCTGTAAGCGATGGTAGCTGAATGGATAAAGACGCGGCCTCTTAGCAGAGGTATCGAGTTCGAATCCGGCCGGACCGTACTAATGTAAATTTCACTTTGTGGAATTTATATATGCTAATCACATGATTTACCATCTGCTGAGACGGCGAAGGAAAAACCTCATGAGAAAATCCACATGGCCTAGAAGAAATTAGGCCATCGTGTGTGGATTAAGGTCTAAACCCTCTCAGCTCTCTTGTTAGAGGAGAGGAGACCAATGCCTAGCAGTGGGATATAAATGGGTTGCTCTTATTATGTTGTAGAGAAGTATGAGCTATAAGTCGTACCAAGTTTGATCAAAAACCCTCCAGTAGTTTTTGATCCATGCGTGCACATACAGACAGATAGACAGACAGAAAGGCAAAAAAAATACTGATTGCATTTTTAGCATTGGTATCGATCACCAATCATCCCCGTTTCAAATATATCCCCGTTCAATAGTTATTTTGTAAATATATATTATTCAATGTACAGAATTGACCTCTCTACAGTTTTATTGACGTAACCTACGACCATCTTATTATTTGCCGTTGGTACAGTGATCGGGTCTAGAGATCGAACCGCAAAATTAAGTTTGTTTTTTATTGTATTTATATTATCGGTTAAGTTACTTACAGTGTGAAGCTAGCTTATAGCATGGTTAACATAATAACAACATTCAAATATACGTCGCGTCGTTAGATTACACGTTGTTACAGAATGCGTTGAAGAAATAAACGTTCACTGCTCGTTCCCTGTAGGTGCTAGCGTGATAATATGTAGCCTATGTGTTGACCCGACTTATAAATAATATTCGTGCCAAATTTGAAGTAAATCCATGCCGTACTTTTAGAGTTTATCCCGGACATACCTACATACAGACAAACAGACAAAAATTCTAAAAACTATATTTTTGGCTTCGGTATCGATTATAGACCACACCACAAGTATTCTTTTAAAAAAATATTCAATGTATAGTTTTGACTTTCCTACCATTTTATTATACGAGGGCTGCTACTTATGTATGCGGAATAGAAAAAATAAACAAATGTATATGGCTCAATATGCTTTTACTGTTTTTCAAAGTATTCTCCACTATGATCGATGCACTTTTGCATTCGATAAATCCAATTTTTAAAACACTTTTTCCACTCTGATTGAGGTATCTCCAAAACGTGCTGTTTGAACGCGTCTACGGCATCTTCACGGGTCGAAAATCGTTGACCACGTAATTTATTCTTTACATTTGGGAATAAATAGAAATCATTGGGAGCCAAATCAGGGCTGTACGCTGGATGACCCATTAATTATATTTTTTGACCATCCAAAAATGTAGTTGTTTCCTGAGATGTATGACAGCTGGCATTGTCATGGTGAAGTATGATTCTGCGTCGCTGGTTGTTTTTGCGTATTTCTTCAAATACTTCTGGCAAACAAATGGTCGTGTACCACTCCGAATTAACCGTTCTGCGATTCTCCAGTGGTATTGTAGCCACATGACCATTAATACCAAAAAAGCAGGCCACCATTTGCTTTACAGTGCTTTTTGCACGAGCCACTTTCGTAGGGTTTGGCTCATTTTGAAACACCCAAACTGTTGATTGTTGTTTAGTTTCGGGATCGTACGCGTAGGTAGATCCAGGATTCGTCACCTGTGTAGATATTATAAACAGATTTTGAGTCGCCTCCGTTGAATTTTTTCAAGGTTTTCTTGCACCATTCGACGCGAGCATCTTTTTGATCCTCAGTTAAGTTGTGCGGGATTCAACGCGAACAATTTTTTTTTACAGACAAATGTTCATGTAATATCCTATGAATGCTCGTCATACATATGCCCAGAATGGCCTCTATCTCGCGATACGTAACATGGCGGTCTAGCATTATTAGTTTTCGCACAGCTCAATGATTTTTTGTACAAGATATGTTACGTTCATAGTAACTGACACCTCAAATCTGATCCACATTGACAATTGTTGACAATTAGCGTTAAAGTAGTATGAAAGATGGGATAAGCACGTGAGTAAAAAAGATAGCTATAAACATTATCCGTCAAAAAACGTCCCAATTGGGACGTTTTCGAGTCTTCACCTGGCGCGCTCTAGTAACATATCTGCCTCTTTTTACATGTATAATATCATTGGCACAGCTTCAATATTTTGTGGCACAACCACCGATTTCGGGCGACCTTCTTTAACTTCGTCCGTGAGCTTACTCCGCTCGCGATTAAACTCACTAAACCAGTGATACACAGTCGTTTTCGATGGAGCTTCACCACTAAAAGTCGAAGTTAATTGATCTACGCACTGTTGTTGCGTTAAACCACGTCGAAAATCGTAATAAATCATAGCACGAATATTTTCACGAGTGAGTTCCATTTTTTCAGCGATATGACATTTTAAACCCAACAAAAACAAAACACTAACGTATATAAGAAAAAAATATTAGCGGCCAGTATTTAAAAAAAGAACTAATATGTGCATGGAGGTCAGACATTGCGTTTAAAATTATTGGAATCCCAGATTCCGCATACATAAGTAGCAGCCTATGTATGTATAGATTAAACGATAAAAAGGGGGGAGGGGGGGGGAGGCCGTACCGGGCAGTCGCCCGGGGCCTCGCGCTTGCAGGGGCCTCGCGTCAAGCAAATAAAAAAAATCAGATTACAGTCATTTTGGGTAACTTTGAACATTTTTAACGGATTATTAATGTATACTCTCTGATTATATTTATTATATCTTTATTTTATAGAATAAATAGTGTTCTTTTGAGTTGGTTTATGTTTCTAAACCCACAAATTTATGGAAAAAACACAAAGACTGCCCAAAATTTGCCCCAAAACTCACATTCAAAGTTAGCACGAGTTTTGGGTAACATTGAATATATATTTTTTTGGATTTTAAAACCTTTATTATCCAAACATTTTAAGTTTTGAATAAAATTGAATGATGAATTCTTGTAAAAAAAGTCCAATCTACGGAAATCATGACTAACTTGACGTACCTACCTGTGAAAAATAGCGAGGTCTTCCCATATGAAACAAGGCGGACCAATTTGGTGGGAAAAAAAACATTGTTATTTTTATATTTTCTAATAAAGTAAGATAAGTAGGAACGTAGTGCACAACATAATAAATTATATGTTTATTTGGTTATCAGATGAGATCAAAATCGTAATGACTGCTAATAATTTTTCTGGACATTTTATTTTTTAAAGAAAACTAATCACCACTTTCCATGAACAAAATATCATCGTCAATACGAATTTTTCCACCTTTTTAGGGCCAAATGGCAAAAAAGAGAACCCTTATAGATTCGTCAAGTCTGTCTGTCTGTCTGTCTGTCCGTCCGTTCATCCGTCCGTCCGTCTGTCCGTCCGTATGTTACACACCCACTTTTCTCCGAAACTATAAGGCCTATGCGGTTGAAACTTGGTAAGTAGACGTATTCTGTGAACCACATTAAGAATTTCACACAAAAATAATAAAAAGGAATCAATTTTAGGGGTCCTCATACTTAGAACTGAAACTTTTTATAAGACACGAATAACTTTGAACCATTCAATGTTACCCAAATCACTTCGATTTTGATCGTCGTTACAACTTTATCAGTTTTAGACAATTTATGTAACACCATGTACGGACAGCGATTTAAAAATAATAATTTTTTAGTAGATTTTAAAGATAAACACCAAACATACCTGTTTACAGCAAGTTTTGTACAAATAATTCCGATATTAAATTCAACTAACAAACACTGCTAAAAACTTCACTCGAAAAAGGCGGTTAATTTACAAAATTATGACTTTGAAAGCTTAATGTTTTACGTTACGTTTGTTAAAAAACATTATGGCGATCCGTTTAGGCAGTTATAATATTGAAACAATAAAACATTTGCATCAAATAAGTTTTTAAATCTTTTTCACAACTTTATTCAAAGTTACACTGCGATTCAATGTTACCCAAAATGACCGTATTTTGATTGTCAATTATTTATTAAGTTTATAACATAACAAATAAAAGTTAGTTAACTAACTAATTCAAATCATAAATTAAATTCATTTTGTAGTAGTTGAATGTCGTCGCGCCTCGAAGTACTTAAAAATCGGTTTATTAAACGCATAACACTCGGGACTATAGTCATTCCACTCCTTATTTTTGCGTTTGACAGCAGTTTTAGAATGTAACTGTTGCATTAATCCTACAAGTAAACTTGGAAATGCGTGACCAAGAAATTATATAAACTGGCGTATCATATGTATCTACCCTATTTATAACTCATTACCACAATTAAAATGCTTTAATTGTTTTGGTTGATTTAAAATTTACGATTATTTGCTCACTCAATGAAAACGGCAACACTCTACCATGTCTAGTGTTGGGATAGAATGAAATCGCTGCAAATTACGAATCTAAAATAATCGTTCAAACTTACTTACATTTACGTCAACACAAAAGTTGTTGTAACATGTAAGCTTTGTTTTTATAGTGTATTATGGATTCTTGTACGTGTTTTCAATGGCTAATCATCTCATCAAAATATTTAAGTTGTGTTGTGTAGGGTAATAGTTTTCATTAATATTATACGTAAGTACGAAAAGCACTGAGCCCACTCGTCTTCGACAGCCTTTTGAAACGCAGCCACAGCTTCTTCGGCATCCATAAAACGTTTATCTCGGTATTTTCTTCCTTTTTCGGAAATAAATAAAAATCGCAAGGTGTGAGGTCAGGGCTATTATACGGCGGGTGACCCAGTAGTTCCGCAAATTGTTTTTACCATGACAAAACAATGGAGCCTAAACTCGATAGGCTTATCTTATTGGCGTAAACCCATGACAGATGATCGGTATGAACAGCCTATAAGTGTCGTCGAATAATTGATACATTCAGGAGGAGGAGGATGGACGTAAAAAGTACTGAACGGGGTTTGATGCGGTTTTTTTTATTAGAAAGGTCTTGGTTAGACTCAAAATCTTACGCATATTTGATCACAATCGGCTCATTAGAACATGCGATATAGTAAAAAAACGCGCAAATCGACGTCCACGCGGGCGGAGCCGCGGGCAACAGCTAGTACAGAATATAAATGATTTTTGACTTTGATTTTGACTTTGACATTGTACACGAAAAAAGAATGTTTATTACAAAACATAAAATTTTGTAGGAAGATCCAATAATAGCCATTATTTAATATTATCATTATTATAAAAATAAAAATATTTTTAACAGATTTTATTGCGAATTATTTTATTCAATTATACGTCTGGCACGCAAAAGAAGTATAAAAAATTGAATATCGAGCAGAAATAAAATAAATTGAAGTTTGAAATCAATTGCAACTTCTTCAGAGACTAAGTCGATTATTGTTTGAAATCGGTCAGGTTACGCATTTGGACATAACTATTTGACAGAAAATTGAAATGTCAAACGCAAAATAAAGGAGTGGATTGACTATAGTATAGTATTATCTTAGATTATTAATATGTCTAGATAGACTGTCAAAGCGTTGAAAGCGGACCAAAAAATACTCACCAAAGGTTGATGTGTAAACGATTTTCCTGCTTTAGTGTCAGATGCACTGTCAGTGGGCACTGTCAATAATTTGAGATTTTAAAAATAACGATATGGGTGGTAAAAGTGTGCAGAAATTATTCAGGGCGTATTAAATAAATAAAAAAAGTTACCCACCATCTGTTTGTACCATTGTATAGTACTAATTTTAGCAGAATAAGCCATTAGATTTTTTCTAAAATAATTTAATATTGTTGTCGCCATTTTGTACTTAACGGGTGTGTTGCTAGTTACTCAAGTCAAAACTCCCATAAAAAATCATGGCCTAGCGGGTATATTATGCAATATAATGTGAAATACAATATTATGAGTATCGTATGAGGGGTTTTTCGGTATGCTGAGTACGAATTTGATGTCATTTTTGCAAGTCAAGATTATAATATATGGTCATCACGTTAAAACAAATATTCAAATCCATACTAATATTATAAATGCGAAAGTAACTCTGTCTGTCTGTCTGTTACGCTTTCACGCCTGAAACGATTTTGATGAAATTCGGTATAGGGGCAGATTAGATTAGACCTCGAGACATAGGCTATGTTTGGTCGCGATAACCGACATCCACGTGGGCGAAGCCGCGGGCAAAAGCTAGTATTCCATAAAAACGGGTACAATTATTAGGTACCTACCTATTTTTAATTATATTTGGACGCTTTAGGTTTCGGTTAGGATAATTGCTTCAAAATGCAGTAGCAAAATTTGAAACGAACAAACATACATACTTACTTACATTACATCCATGCAGCCAAGTTGAATAAAATATATATTTTCTGAACTGAATATACATTTAATATTATTAATTAATACATAAAATTTTCCCTATTTTTAAGGCAGTTTTCAGCAACTGGTATGTATTTATACACGCACACTTAAAAGCAAACTGACATAACCCGAGTGTAAGACGAAGCTGTCACGCACACTAATAAGGAAAATTCGTCCCATTTCTTCTTGTCATTTTGCAGCGCGATACTCCATCTACTATGCGATTCAAGTAAGAAGATAATCGCGTTCGCGGCAACTTCATTCCGTACTCATCAAAATTGTACAGCTAGCAACAAAATTTTCACGGCGCGTCGGATAGGTTCATACCTGTAATGGTAACATTACTTAATTTTTATTTTCTTTTCTTAAATACGTAACATATTTTCTTAGTAATCGTTTATAATAATAGTTCATAATTGATTGGTGTCATAGTGTGCCGCTAGCTACGCTTCCAAAGCTATTGATATATATTTCCAATTTTTCTCCATTTTGTTGCGTCCTTGTTGACTTTTGTTGTTACATTGTGTTTGTTATAGACTTTTGTTATTGTTTTGATAAGTTTATTTTGTTAAATTTGCTTAAAATGAGTAGGGAAGGCACAGTGGTACATTTACGAGCACGTGAAATTGTTCGTGCGGCTCCGATAACAGTGCAAACGATGAAATAAGCAGCGTCGAAGTGTTACCGCCCGATTAAAAATAAATAAATATAAAAAAGAACCGATAGTTTATTTCGTAATTATCATTGTATGTACTTATCTCAGATGGAATAGTGACGTAAAAAAATGTATTTGCCGACCTTACTTTATGCAATGAAGTAAGCAACGGGAATCAAAATGTCATTCTGACAGTTATCAACTTACGTGAATCGCATAGTAGACATATTAATAATCTAAGAGTATTATATTAAACTAGCGGCCCGGGACCCATCTTCGCCCGGGCATAAATTCGTGAAAAAATTCTATAACTCGATTGCGCAGTCCCCTACCGGACCCAACTGTGAATGACTTCCTTCAGACTACCCCCTTAGGAGTGACATTATGAAAACCCGCGATTCACATGTATCATGTATCATGTGGTAAGACCTGTCATGGAGGACTGGCTGGACAGACCTCACGGGGGCCTCTCGTAGCGACTGCCGCAGGTGGTCTCTGATAAGGGGTGCTTCGGGTCAGGGATCACTTGTGTCTGATAGGGAAGGAGTCGACGCCTGAGTGGCATCACTGCGATGCAGCCGAAGACTCAAGGGTGCACACGCTGCCCGAGTGCCCGGCGTGTGAGGTGCCGAGCGCGCCTCACACTGCCCTTCTGGCAACCTTCGGGGTGGGAGTCCTCATACTGCCGGTATTGTTCGCAGCGATGGTGCAGAACGCGGACGCGTGGTCGGCCGCCGCCTCCTTCGGCGAGCAAGTGATGCTCGAGAAGGAGGCGGCGGACGGGGTCCGCGGGAGGCTGCACAGAGCTTTTCCGGGCGGCGACGGGCACAGGCGCCACAGGTGTCGGAGTTCGAAGGACCTTCGTCCTCCATGAGCGTAGGCCTGGCGGTGAAGAGTGGAGCCGCCATTCCTGCAGAAGCAGGCCGAGGCGGCTGCTGCTCCGGAGGCCCTCCACGTGTCCCTCTGACTAGCAGAGGGCACAGTGGGGAGCGAGCGGGCGAGCTGATTGTCCGCGCGCCGACGGTTGGGTGACAGGACGGCCGCCTGTTACCCTACACCCCACCTGTTACCCTACACCCCACCGTCGACGAAGTGGCGTGATGCCCGCCCCACTCCCCTTCGGGGGGGTCGAGGGGCCATCTTAAAACAGTAGATGACCCGGGGTCAGCCTGGGTGCTAGGGATATGCCTATTGGGTAACCTTACACCCCGGTAATTAAGACCCGATACGGCGCGCGGTTTTAGTCGGTTCGATCCCGACATAACCACCCCCGATGACCGACGGGGGTGTTATCCATGGGGATTTACGCTTGATAAAAAACAAAAGAAAAGGGGTGGGTATTCATGAGGATTTCCCCATGGAAAAAAGGTACTTTTCCGTAGGATATAAGGCCTCGCAAAGACCTGCCGCCCGGGGCCTCGCAATGGCTAAGGCCGCCACTGCATTCTTGTTCAGAAATGTCCTTGAATCACGTGTGCCCTATTTTCGTGAGGTATGCTATGAAGGTTCTTAACGCAGATAACTTGCAAAATAGTCTTGAAAATAATAATAATAATGTTAGTATAGGCTTTGATTATGTGCCCTCTTTTACTTACTTCTTTCTTTCATCTATGTAAATACAAATGAAAATACTGAGTTTTATATTAGATTCTACATAATATTGTATCTTAGTCTGTCTGGACACAATGCTACATAAATGTTTGAAACGTCGATGAGAATAAACAACTTTTCGTTAGGTACTTCGCTTTTACATGTTCATCCATTTCAAATACGGAGATATCGTTGATAAATATTATATCACCAAAGAGTCTCATTAAAACTATGTCGCCTGGGTTACAATTTTATCCGTAGATATTACAAAATTCTCGCGCATACAACAAAATAATTAGCCAAATATTACTATTTACCTATGTAGTTTTGGGTCCACCTAAAAAGTGAAAAAATAATCCTTGATGACTTAATATCAAGTTCGCGTCTGGTATCTCGAAAAGTTGAGAAAAAATCAGTCTTCAAAGTTTACACAATCAAAAGATCCAGCCGTTTTGACACTCACAACGGTTTTAAAAACATAGGATACTTCCAGTTGCCCTAAAATGCCTAGAATGATGAAATTTGGTTACACGCAATATTTTTTGTCATTATTAATTTATGCAAAGTTATAAAGAAATAAAATCAGTTTTTTTATGATTCACAAAGATACCTATAGTACGGCCTCCGTCGCTGTATACCATATTCTCAAAAGACCACATTCGTAAAACGTCACATTCGCAAAACACGATATTAGCAAAACATGATATTCTCATAATATCATATTCCGAAAACATCATACTAGCAAAATATTATATTCGCAAGACATAATAAACGTAAAAGACTCTATTCTGAGTACAGTCAGATAAACATTATATTGACTAACACACCACACCACAGTTCTGTTGTTTTTGAGAAATTAAACATTTATTAATATGAAACAAAATATTTATTCTTATAAATAAACAAACTAAATAAAATTGTCTGATAATATTAAATGTTATTTTAAACAGACAAACTAAATTAAATCATCTAATACCGTAATGCATTTAACCGTTTCAGTTTTTATAGTTTTAAGTACGCAATTATTATTTGTTTATTTTTGTCTAATAATTTTTTATTTTTTTTTCCTATTAGGGTAATGTAAATTGAAAGAATCAGCATTGCCATTCAGCGTGGCAATTGGCCAGCCTTCTGGGCACATTCCCAGTCGGTAATGATGCGGAGGAATTTTATGAAGCCGTGTAAATATGTATTTCATTTAGTTATTAATTTAATTTATTACTGATCTTAACATTGGCAATGTAAATGATATAAAAAAAAATTGTTTGAATTTGTTCCAAATAGCTCGCAAAGCAATAAGCAATAACATGATTAAATCGACCTCCACCCCTTCCCAGCCCTCCCCCCTTCCCTTCAGGGTAGGCAGCGCGTGTGTTGCCGTGCATAGGCCACGGTGATCGCTTCCCATCAGGTGGGCCGTGTGCTTGTCTGCACCTACGTAGTATAAAAAAAATCGAACGTAACTTATTAGACCAGTGCCGATAGCTATGAAAATGGTAAAAAGTAAAAGAAAATTATAGTAGGATGAAACCCGTGGACGAGAATATTACAAAAATGAAAGGAAAAATAAATTACGGGCGATCTGAGGTCGGGAAGTGGGGAGGGGGGTGAGTTTTAAGGGTAAAAACGGTTTATCTCGATTTCCGGCAAAACTACAAGTCCTATGGAAAAAAGTTAAATGACAAAGTTGTAGGTAATAAAGAGACCTACAACTTTTGTATTTACACTTTTTTCACATAACCTAAAAATGTATGTGAAAAATTCAAATAATCAAGTTTTTGGTTTTTTATTTTTATTTTAAGCAAAACAAATTTGTTTTCCACGAAATTTGGTGATAACTTAGCTTTTTATGTCCCACAGACACTGTAATTTTTTCGATTTGAAATACCTACTCTTTTTTTCAGCTTATTTTGACTAAATATCGAAAAACAACCCTAATTTTCAATCGAAAATTTGAAAAGCAGTTTTTGCATCCATCGCGATCAAATATTTGTGGCTCCAAAAATCCGCCGTTTTGATTTTCTAGAAATTTTAATATACTTGGTGTCAGTCACACACTCACGACAAATCAAACAATACCTTGCTTGTCAAAATCCGTCAAGCTGTTTAGGCTGTAGAGCGTGCAAGACAAATTTTCATTTTGGCGCCATAAGTCCGCCATTTTGATTTTCTAGGAATTTTAATATTCCTGGTGTCACTCACACAATCACGACGAAGCAAATGATACTTCGCATGTCAAAATCCGTCTAGCCGTCTAGGCTGTAGGCCGTGACAAAGAAATGGACATACCTACATACATACATACATACATACATACATACATACATACATACATACATACATACATACATAGTCTCGAAAAACATTACCCTCCTTTCTTCGGCAGTCGGGTAAAAAAGAAACGTAAAACAAAAGTTTAAACGAATACTCATCGGAAATGTCAAGTAAATCGTATGAACTTTATTGAAACATTAGGAGAGGCCTATCCTGTGTAGTTTTATGAAGGGAGAAAGTTTTGGCCCGTTAAAATGACAGCGACTATAATATTCCTCCCTAGCCACGGAACTTTCAACCAAAACGAGCCAAACCAGAACGAATACAAAAATAATTTTTAAAATAGCTTCATACATTACAGAAATATCACTGAATATACACTTGCTAACACTTGCTAACCCATCAGCAGGTACAGGCGTGATAATATGTTTTGTAATAAGTGAACAATGCGAAATCAGTCGGTGAAAAAGAAAATTTAAATTCAACATAACTGCGACGTACTTAATGTTATCCTTAACAATTCAACCAAGCGCGCGCTTAACAACAAATCTTAAAGAGCTTGAATGATCTGAGTGAGACTGTGCTTGCTACCTTTATGTAAAAACATTATAATAGGACATTTAAATTTCCAGCTATCACAATTCAGAATATATTGATGTTTAATATTAATACTAGTTCATCTTCCATAGATTTGCTACCACAACCATCAATGGTAAATTGAAGTCGGAGACACGACGCCAGTATGTAGAGGCCGGTACGGATCCTCACATCATCGCGGCGGCCCTGTCCGACTTGGAAAATTGTTTCGATGACTTTTCTTCGCGGTACTTGCTTCCCCTGACCAGGTAAGTTTAGTGTATATAATATATATGTAGTATTGGAATTTGTAGCTATATCTTTATTTTTTACTGATTTAGAGGATAGTAGTTGAACTGCTATTACGTAATGTCTGTAATGTTTTTTTTTTATTTTCGGTTTTAAAGTCTAATTTTCTAATCGGATTTTGGTGCGGTTTGATCATCTATACTAATTTTATAAAATAAATAATTTTTTTTATTTCAAACAATGTTTCATATCTTATAGTATATTCATAAATTATAGTAGAGTCAATTTAATAGGTCACATTTGCCGTTTGTCAGTTTTATATTCATAATGAGGTGACCTGTTAAAAAAGGTCGATTAAAACGAATGAATCGATACGGACTTGAAAGATAATGTGAATTTTTAAAATCCTCAGGTGAATCCCTGTCTCATTATTATTGTTTCTTTCGTAAATTTAAGGAGCAAAATAAGACAAGTACATGATCTATACTTATAATAAAACTTTAGAGAGGTCAATTCTGTTCATTGAATATATTTACAAAATAACTATTGGGGGATGATTGGTGATCGATACTAATGCAAAGAATGCAATCAGTAAATTTTTTGTCACAAACGTGGTTATTAATTTTATGATGAATTTTCTTCACAAGTAATCATTGCATTCGATTCTACTTATCAGCTTTCGATTTTAAGAGTAACATGCCTAGTGTTTAAAAAGAAAAAGGATTAACTAACACAACATTGTAATGACAAGGTAATGACTCTTTCTGATGATTCTTCTCTTTTCTGTGGGTTTTGAGTTATAGAGGGGTCAAAAGTGGCACCAAGTGGTTATACACTTGTAGCTGGCTAGCCAGTTCCTTTGCTTGAACTTGGCTTGACAAGCTCCCGCGTGTCTAGAAATACTTATAGCTATGTTAGTGGATAAACAGATTCATATTATGTTACTAGCTGTTGCCCGCGGCTCCGCCCGCGTGGATGTCGATTTTCGCGTTTTTTTTACTATATCGCTTATTCTAATCAGCCGATCGTGATCAAATATGCGTAAGATTTTGAGTCTAACCAAGACCTTTCTAATAAAAAAAACTGCATCAAAATCCGCTCGGTATTTTTTACGTCCATCGCGAAAGCGGTTTTTTTTATTAGAAAGGTCTTGCTTAGACTAAAAATTTACCGTATGTTTGGTTGTAACTGGTAAAGTAAAACCGGAGATATGACCAAAAACGACCTAAAAATGAAGCGCGGGCGAAGCCACGGGTATCAGCTTGTATAAAAAGTAGCCTATATGTTACCCAGCACTATGAACTATAATCGTACCTACCAAGTTTGATCAAAATCCCTTCAGTAGTTTTTTATTTTAGCGCGCACAAAAATTTGCGGACAAACAGACAAACAGACAAAAATTCTAAAAATCATTTTTTTGGCAACTATTACATTCATAAAGTCCCCTAATATTTTTTTTTCTCATATATCTTCCATGTACAGACACCGATCAGTTACAGATTTATTATATGTATAGATATAGATAGTAGCGCGTAGTTTCCTTCTCTGTCTACGTAGTAGCGTAGACAGAGAATAACAGACAAACAGACAAAAATTCTAAAAATCATTGTTTTGGCATCTATTACAATCATAAAGTCCCCTAATATTTTTTTTTCTCATATATCTTCCATGTACAGACACCGATCAGTTACAGATTTATTATATGTATAGATATAGATAAAAGCGCGTAGTTTCCTTCTCTGTCTACGTAGTAGCGGCACGATAATTATGATGGCCGTTTTGACATAATACTATATTACAATAGTGATGTCAAATGTCAATTTATTCTCGATAAAAATATAATCAACTCTTTATGTTTTTATTCCAAGCAGTACCTACCTGATTAAAATAAAATAAAATAAAAAATTGTTTACTCAATATATTTGAACGAACTGAATATTGGAATGAAAATGAGTATAAATACTTATTACTTTATATGCACACAAGAATCAAAATAATACAAACGAGACCAAAAAAGGAGCCATAAAAGCCCATATTTATTCAGATTCGTCTATGACCACCGATTACCTATACGAACTATTAGATAATCGGTGTCCATATTGCTATAGTCACTGTCTTCACTGCTATCATCACCTACGTTAATTTATACGAAAAACAAATATCGAGTTGTGTGGTACCTAAATAAATACACCAATAATTATAATATTACTCGCTTTTGCCCGCGGCTTCGCCCGCGTGTATGTCAGTTATCGCGACCAAACATAGCCTATGTCTCGAGGTCTAATCTAATCTACCCCTATACCAATATTTCATTAAAATCGGTTCAGCGGTTCAGGCGTGAAGGCGTAACAGACATACAGACAGAGTTACTTTCGCATTTATAATATTACACGCGACTATAGTAACAGTATACTTATAGTCGCGGCACGATATGATGGCCGTTTTGACGTTTGTCCGCTCATGAAGTTTCGTATTAATTATTGTTACATTAGAAGGAGCAAATTGCTGTTCTTCGTACCAATAGTGACGTGAAGTTAGTCATAAGCTGATCGCACATATTATTATGTCAGCACCGCACGCGCCGTACGCGCCGAACACGCCGCATTTTAGAATTCGTTGTATCGCAATAGTATGAACCTCGCACACTTCACCTGCACCGCACGCGCCGCATTCCGTAAAATGCGGTAGGCATCCGATTTTGAACAAAGGATTCTGATGTTGCATTTTTGCGGTGCGTGCTGGTACTCGGTGTAGCCGCATGCATGCTCAGTGTTGCCATATATACGGATTTGTCCGTATCCGTACGGAAATTTAATATTGTTTGTGAGATCTGGCTACCTTATTTACCGGCGGGAACACAACACGATGGTTATTATGGCTGCGGTCTTCTGTACACCCTGTCACCCCATCCCCTCTTTTCCGGGGTTCGGTAGGGATATGATGCTTCCAACTCATGAGGCATCTTAAAACCGTAGATGGCCCAGGGTCAGCTGGGGAGCGCGGGATATGCTCTCTAAACAATCTAACACCCTGGCAACTGAAGACTTGAAACAGTGTGCGGTTTTTATCAGGTCCGAGTCCGACTTAACCACTCCTGCTGGCTGCCGGGGGTGGTATGTGAAGGAACTTCCGCATGAAAAAAGGAATTTGAAACGGAATTCGAAATCCACGCGGGCTGAGCCGCGGGCAACAGCTAGTAAATTTATAAGATGATAGTGATGACGATAGCGACACAGATTCGTCAGATTCCTAATAATTGCATAAACATAAAAATATACACTCGAGAGCAATGAATCCGGGTCACTTAAACGAAGAAACTGGTTCTAACCTACGCAGACCAGGAACGGGCAGAACCAGGTGTACCACAGCACGAGAAGACCGATACTTGGTGAACACCATGCTTCGAAATCGCTTTCTCACAGGAACTGAACTCACCAATCAGTTTCGACGCCTCGGAGGAAGTAACCCAAGTGCATGGACAGTAAGACGTCGGCTTGCTGAATCTAACTTAAAACCCTTAGACCTGCAAACGGCCCTAAACTGGAGCGTGGGCATCGTATTTCGAGACTAAGATATGCCCTGTTTCCTATTTTTGTTTTAAGGAGAGATCAGCAGTTTTTTTCTTTATGTAATTTTGTGTTAATAAAATGTATGGTGACTCATATTTTTTTTACTTTCATTTAAGGAGTATTACATTGTCTATTAAATACAATTTATTGCATTAACCTATCATTTTTAGTTTCCGAGATTTTTAACATTCTTTAAGTGACCCGGATTCATTGCTCTCGAGTGTATATTCGTATAAATTAATTTGCAGATTTTTACCCGGCTTCAAAAAAGGAGGAGGTTCTCAATTCGACTGTATTATTTTATGTTTGTTACCTCAAAGCTTTCGACTGGGTGAACCGATTTTGATGATTCTTTTTTAATTTAATAGCTGGCGCTTCCCGTGTGGTTCCATTTCAATTTGATGCAGTTGAAGTTGTTTTTTTTGTAAGAATTATAAAAATTGGTCTTCACCTTCCGCCCTATCTACCTAATCTCATAACATGTTATTCCAAAAAAAATCGCATTGGACTAATAAATTATTAGTTTTTAATTATTGGGTAATAAAATCTTAAAAATACTTACGATCAAAAATTAATTACTTGCAATTATTGTTCTACGATGTGGTGTACAAGGGGGTTATACGTCAGTCGCGTATTTAACCATGTTAAAAATGTTCAAGTAGGTATTAAATAATTCTATACCATATCGGGCCGTACCGTATCGTAATCGGGCTCCAGGACCTGAATGTGTTGCACACATCCACAGAAAACGGTGACCGCTTCCCATCTGGTGGGCCGTGTGCTTGTCTGCCTCCTATGTCATATAAAAAAAAGTGTGTGTCTCGTCGGGGACCGCTCACCTAATCATCATAACCTAATCATACGTCTGTCTCGCAAGATCCTAACTGTAAATGTTTTGCGGTCCCTCCGACGAGACAAACTGTTAGTTAAAAATATGAATACAGATGCTGGCACGTAAATTGGCCCGACGCGTCATATGCGCAAAGGTCGATTTTTAGGTCGCGGGAGACGCGGTTGCGCCGTCGCGGACATATGATTGGTCCGTCCCTTGACGGACCAATCAGATGTCTCCGAGAGTCGTCTTGTAGCGAATCAACGTTCCGTTCGTTCGTACTTTGAATCATTTGATTGGTTCAAAGTGCTCGATGCGCGAACTTACCCCAAACCTGGCCAAGTAACTTGCCTGTATCTGTACGTAAATAATATAGCTACCTATAATAATAATAAAGGTTCAATACTTAGGGTAGATAGGTCATAATATAATAGTTATTTTTTACTTTTTACAGGTTCTTTATTGTTCTTTTTTTGTGAGTCGGGGGTTTTTTTTAACATGCTTAAATACGCGACTGACGTATAACCCCCCTTCTATACCAAATCTCACGGTTATTTCTCAGTTGAACCTGAATAACCTCAGTAATCACCTTTTTTTTTTATACCACTTAGGTGGCAGACAAGCACACGGCCCACCTGATGGGAAGCGGTCACCGTGGCCTAGAGACCTTACAGGGTGCGGGCCGGAACCTCCACGTGGTGCACCTGGGCAACGGAGGCGAGCAGCGCCTCCTGCTCGCCACGGGAGACGCTGTTGCTTGCGGCCAATCCGGCCGGGGTGGGAGTGGCCCTCTAGAGGGCTGCTCCGAGGCTCTCCACGTGTCCCTTTGACTAGCAGAGGGCACAGTGGGGAGCGAGCGGGGGGCGAGCTGATTGTCTGCGCGCCGACGGTTGGGTGACAGGACGGCCACCTATCACCCTACACCCACCGTCGGTAAAGTGGCGCGATGCTCGCCCCACCCCCTTTTTCGGGGGATCGAGAAGGCCATCTTAAAACCGTAGATGGCCTAGAGTTAGCTGGGGTGCGAGGGATATGCCTATTGGGTAACCTTACACCCCGGTAATTAAGACCCGAGACGGCGTGCGGTTTTAGTAGGTTCGATCCCGACATAACCACCCCCGATGGCCGACGGGGGTGGTATCCATGGCGATTTCCGCACTTTAAAACAAAGAAAGGAATCAATCACCGTACAAATTTTCATGCGGCAGAAAATTGGTCAGAGCGTAATTTTTATTTACAACATGCTTTCACCTTCGACTCCACCATACCAGACTGGTTGACTGTCAACTCTGTAATGTATTAATAAAGACCTATTATCGTAGAGAATATCAGCTGGCTATCGATTGGTTGTGAGAATAAACGCTACCTCCCGTACTATAATTGTACTTTTAATGAAGTACTTTTAATACACGTTTTTGCCATGACCGACGTTGGAGCCAGTCTTTGTTCAAAATATAATAAATAAATACGATCGATATCATTACTTAACTATTTGGTCACATTACTACAACTATTAAATTAGAACAGAACTGTCATCGAGGGCTTACAGAAATGGAAGGAGTATACCTTCTTTATTTTTTTTCTACATAAAATGTTAAGTTCCTTTGTGTACGTCTCAATCTATACAATTCTGTACATTGAATATATTTACAAAATAACTATTGGGGGATGATTGGTGATCGATGCTAATGCAAAAAATGCAATCAGTAAATTTTTTTGTCTTTCTGTCTGTCTGTCTGTCTGTATGTGCACGCATGGATCAAAAACTACTGGAGGGATTTTGATGATACTTGGTACGATTATAGTTCATACTTCTGGGCAACATATAGGCTACTTTTTATACAAGCTGATACCCGCGGCTTCGCCTGCACGTCAGTTTTAGGTAGTTTATCGTTTTTTAGTCATAACTCCGGTTCTACTCAACCAAATGCAATCAAACATACCTACGTCAAATTTTAAGTCTAAGCAAGACCTTTCTAATAAAACAAACCGCATCAAAATCCGTCCAGTACTTTTTACGTCCATCGCGATTATCGCTAATCGCGATGGACGTAAAATAAACGTGAAATAAATGCGATCGATATCATTACTAACTATTTGGTCACATTACTACAACTATTAAATTAGAACAGAACTGTCATCGAGAGCTTATAGAAATGGAAGGAGTATACCTTCTTTATTTTTTTCTACATAAAATGTTAAGTCCCTTTGTGTACGTCTCAATTTGAAATAAATGCGATCGATATCATTACTTAACTATTTGGTCACATTACTACAACTATTAAATTAGAACAGAACTGTCATCGAGGGCTTCAGAAATGGAAGGAGTATACCTTCTTTATTTTTTTCTACATAAAATGTTAAGTTCCTTTGTGTACGTCTCAATTTGACCGATCAATGATCGATGCGCGGTCAGACAGTGTACGTGTGTTTACCATCCACGGATTTCTTAGAGACATGAGATCCGCTTACCGCGCGTCGCTGCGGTGCTATGTATAAACCGCCTTATTTTTTTCGCTAATCGTGGACTCTACATAAAAATGAGTAATTTTGATTTTTTTTTAACCTTTTGACCGCCACAGACGGCTATAGCCGACAAGAAAACACCATTTTTTAAGTACAAAATAAATAAACTAAATTAAGTTTTCTGTGTTTCTTTTTCCTATTATTTAAAACTAAATTAATTTAATATTGTAAAAAGACACAAATATATTTTCATTAGTTACATTTTACTAGACAAAACAAACATCAAAATGTGCTAATCAAAATCCAAATAAAGGGGTGCTTCCCCATGCCACAGTCGGCATGAGACGACAGCTAGTGATGAGCAAGAAAGGTAAATTATATTTCAAATATATGAAATTTCGTATGGAAAGTAGCATAAATACTTCGACACTTATTTTTTTAATAACAATGATTCATATTAAATTGTTGGTCTGTAGTAACAAATTCATAACGAATATCTATCGATTGATAGTTGATTGTCTACTCTTGCCCATCTCTTACGCAACTTCTTTATTTATGAACCAATTTGAATAAAACAAACACTAAATGTTAAGTGAATATATTATTATCACATACAAATAATAACAACCGCAAATAAATTTGAATTAGCTGCTTTCGATGTATAGATATAGATGTTCCCCATCCCTACCTCGCATGCGAGGAATTTGTCAAAAGTCGTACCAGCCACGCCACAGTCGGCTAGATACCCGTCAGCGGATGACGTCACCAACGAGATTAGTGATGTAGCTTATAATTATTTAATGTATTCGTTTGTAGTTCTAATTTCTGTTTTAGGACAATTAGAACTTTGTAACTGGTGCGTAATAATAGTATGATACCAAATAGGGTCAAAATAAATAAAATAATAATGCAACGAGTAATATTTTATTTCAAAAATATGAAACGAAAAGCATTGATTTATTGGTTATCGATAAGATGTTGGAATCACTATTTTTTTATAGGTATTTGCGCTACATTTTTGGCTTGGCGTGGAAGGGGCGCCGGCGCCGATGCGTTTACGCTCTGGCGGTCAAAAGGTTAATTCGGATCACTTTTTCGCGGAATTTTAAAGCAATCATACTTGTGAGATATAAGTAAGATCCTTTATCAACTAGGATCAACTCATTTTTAATTACTTCAACCATATCAGCAACTAAAGTGGCCTGCGGCTTCGCTCGCGCGAATGTCGGTTATCGGTTTTCGGTCATATACCCGGTTTTACTTAAACAATTGCAATTAAACATACATCAACTATATAGGTACTACAATTTCAATTGTAACATTATTTGTAAATTACGAAGACTTGATTCTTAAAAAATCATTTATACATCGAAGCGTTGCAAGGGGAAGAAAGGCATTACGTTTAAACATTACTACTATCCTCTAAATTGAGTCTTGTTTATTTTATAAAGGTTTCCTATTATATTTTCTTTTGCTTACTAAGATGTTTAGTATTAATATTTTGTTTAAGATCTGAGGAAATCGACACGATGAATACGAGTGAAGATGAACCATTATCTGGTTTAAATGGAAGACTGAGGCCAAGAAAGTCAAATGTATCCAGTTCACAGACTAAAATTACAAAAAAAATTGAAGGCAAAATTACTCTGGACAAACCTAAGAAAATTAGTACCCCGTCCAAAGCGTTGCCAAATAAACCAGATGATCTCTTAAATAAGTCTGATACTATACTGGCTTCGCAATTTTTATGTCCATATTGCGACAGAAAGTTTGCTTCTAAACAAACGGTGTCTAAACATGCAAGGCGTATGCATCTCGCAGCACCTAAACAAGACCCATTTTTTGCATGTCTTTTTTGTAATTTTCATGAGGCTCAAGCTAATGATATTATTCGTCATATGGTTGACAGCCATCCTAACCAATATTTTGCTTGCCTCGACTGCCATACTCGAATGGTATCGACAACTGACCTCTCGGAGCATAAGCTTAATGTTTGTGAAAAACAAAAACCTTACCGCAGTAAGTTGCGCCAAAAAGCTTTGCCGGGATCTAAAAAACGATCGAAAACTTTTGGAAAAAACGAATGTATAGCCGACCAAGAATATACTGATGGACATGCCTTTAACGGCATTGTAATATCATGCGAATTGAAACCGCCGCAAATTCATGATGAAGCTGACATAGAAGAGAATATTACAACGAATTTAATATTGCCGCCCAACAAGAGTCTGGGTAATAATCCAGTTATAGAAAAAAATGCTGTTATTTTATTAGACGACATACAATGGAATAAACGCATCCCCACAAATTTTTCCTTTCATAACACGGATGCCGATCAGATTCTCTCAAGGCTAGGCGTGGTTCATAGATCACCAAGAACTGGTGAACCTACCAGAAAAGATTGGTTTAAAACTATCGACGATTCTTCGCAAAAGTTTGAAAAGTGTTTTGATACACGCTTCTATTCCAAGGTGGCAAGTAATGTACAGGAGAATTTAGCAAAATGTCTTGACGGCTCGTTTAATTTTAGTCCAGATTTAGAAAACACGATAAAAACACGTAAATCTAAAAATAGTGTCGTTATTAATACCGCAGAAGGCTTCCCTATATTGTTGGCTTTTGAGCAGTACTCCCGAAATCTATTTGACAGCTATATGCCCCGTGGCATCGCGCCTAAACACAAATGGAAATGGGACAGCATTGAAAGTGATAAAAGCTTAATTCATCCTGATCAAATTAAGCGCGATTCCCATGTAAATAACTGCATTATAACGTTGGTGTCCAGGTTAGACATATGGACTCAACTGTGTATGAGGCAAAAGTATGAACAAAAGTTCCGTGTTTCGAATGTAGAAAAAAAGACTGAAAAACAAAATATAATAGATAAAGAATTGAAAGATATATTAGAGAGCAGAGAAATTCCGATGAAAACATCACAAGTTGTTAAATACACAGGGAAACCCACTACCATTCTAAATTCTCCTGAGTTTCCAAGTTATCTTGGACTAATGCCCTCAGCACCAACTGTTGATCTAAAGCCCGCCGTACTGAGCGGTGAATGGGTGCGTCCAAGGTGTTACGTATGTTGCGCTTGTGGCGCTCAAACACGAGACTCACGTGCGCTCTCTTCACATATATCCATACAACACCCTAATGCCCAAGTGCAACATTATGAGATTGTGGGGGAACCACTTTTAAATGCGGATATATTGAAACATTTGTATGTGCCTCCAAGTCAGGTTTGTAATAGAACTAGACCGCTCAGAGGCTTTAGAGATTGTACGAAATGTAAAAAATCTATAACTTTAGAGGATTTACATCAACATATGCTAGATTGTGCTGGAGACACACCTACTGTTCGTAGGAAGTGCCGCTATCGACCATTTGGGGTACGTAAACGACGACCACGCTTACCCGACAATATGTTACGCAGAAAATTGCGTAAAGATTTAAGAAATCGGCATAAACAAAAAACTGTAATGAGACCTCGTCCAAAAATAAGGACCGAAGTTGGCGATGGTAAGTTTTTTATAAATATTGTAATATAAGCTTTGTTATTTATCACTTTTTATATATTTCTTTGCATATGTTTCTTTACTTTGTTATAGCTGAGACGATTCGCAAGATGATTGCTGACTTACCGGCCAAACGTCATCGCGTTGTGATAAATCCAATGAATTCTCCGTTGCGATCACGCAATAAACATGACAAACAGAGAAGCAAGTTAATGATAAAACATCGATCTTCGGAAGATTCAAAAAGTAGAAGACTTCGTACGATAAAAGAAATAAACTCCAATGAACAAAACGTTTCTTCACCCGCAAGGGATGAAGATGACGTACCTTTAAAGTCAAAAAAGCGTATTCCAGAAAAAACACGTCACAGTGACACTTTGAATAGAAAAGCTGTGATTAACAGAGCCAAACGAAAAATTCAGATGAAAAAACCTAGCACTACCAAATTACCGGAGAAAGATAATGCAGTTAGAACTAATAATTCACAAAAGCAGGATTATTCCGGTAGAGACCAATCCGATAAAATTGATGTTAATAACGTTCAGAACAATGGCCGACAACACTCGGGACGAGGTGGAAACATCAATCGTGGGAACGAACGAGTAAATGAAGGTGACAATGGTCGTGGCAATCCAAGTGATAACCAAGGTGGTAACGATCGTGGCAACGATCGTAGTGGCAATCAAAGTAACGAGCGTGGCAATGACGGTGGAAATGATCGTGGTGACAGGCGTAATAATGACCGTGGCAACGATCGCGGTGACGGGCGACGTAACGAGCGTGGAAATAAACGTAGTAACGAACGTAATAAAGATCGCGGCACTGAATCTGGCAATAGTAGACAAAAAGGTAATGGTCAAAATAGTCCGGTTCCGGGTCAAAATGCACCTGCTCCGCTCAAACATTCAATAGCAAGTTTGACAGCTAGTACTGTAATACCAAATAAATCATTGCCATCTCCTCAAATTTTGATGCAACAAGGATGTAGTCTTACTGAAACACAACACCTATCTTCGGAGCAGAAGCAACTTTTTGAAAATGAAGAAACGGAATCTACCCTAGATAAACCACCCTTAACCAGTAAACAAAAAGAATCTATAGAAGATACTGCTGCACAAAAATTTGATCCCAGAAATAAATTGAATAAACCACGTAAGGGATTAAATGATTGCATAGCAATGTTGAAAAACAAATTGGTGGATCCAGTACCTAGCCCCTCTTCGAACGAACAAACATGTCTCCAATATGACAGTGAGGATCCTCAGGATTCTGATCCTAGATCTAACTTAGGAAAAACTACTATTGATAGCGAAATGGACCCCAAACCAGCTCAGGTGTTCTCTCGCTCAGTATTGCCTCATGAAGCTGCAATGATGCTTCATCACAATAATAACCAACCTCCAAAAATATTAACTGATCCACATGTTTATCCAATTGGAGAAATTAATGAAAATCTGGTAAAATCAGTTTCGCAACGTTCTGGCGATGGTTTGGATACCACTCATAGCCACGTAAAATTAGATTTGCCTGATAATATCCAATCTACATTGAAAAGGGATGAAGTATCGGTACGTAAATCAACCCGCTTGAGATCAAATGTTGAAAGTGTCGCACTGAATCAGTTACTTGGACTGTCGTCTCAAATTGCAGTAATCCCTCAAACTAATTCAGCCAAGAATACTCATACTCCTACAAATATAACAACTCTTAGCTCTTCTAGTGAAATGTTGAAAAAGAGCAATGAAGTCGAAACTAATTCACTTTATAGTGTAATTGAGGCCCGTAAAGAAGTAAATGCCTCGCCTGAAATAGAATGCCAACACAAATTTGAAATGTCAACCGCTAGGATTGACCAAGGATCCTCAGTTTCACCACTGCCTACTGTGGAACAGAAAAGTTCTCCTGAGAAAATAACTCTGAATGAGCAAAGTGACCCTAAAGAACAAGGTGCTCAAAGTGTAAGCAAAAATTCACTCGATCAAAGATCAGAACAACTCTCATTACAAAATCAGCGAACGTTTCATCTTAACAATGTAGAATATAAATCCCTTGCTGAACAATTTACACTCTCGGAGTCACGGGCATTAACAGAACAGAGAGCGGTGCCAGAATCAATCAACTTTCTGAAACAAAGACTCTGTTCAGATCCCATGTTATTTTCTGCACAGATGGCGTACCCAGAAACGAGATCAGATCCAAGGATCTATTCTAAAGATATATCACTAGAGCAAATGACACGTGCTGATCAAAGGATGTATGCTGAGCAGCGTTCAATTCTTGAATCGAGAATATTTCAAGAACAGAGATATACCGATCAATCACTTTACTCGGGCCATCGATTGCTCGAAGGCCCTAGACCATATACCGAATCTACAATATTACCTGAAAAACAGACAGAGCAAAAAAAGCTATCAGAACAGAGGCCGTTAAACAAACGAAGAACTTCTAAAGAACAGAAATCTTTGCCAGAACCTGAACGAAGAACATCAATAGAACATTGGCAACAAATTGACCAGAGGAACATAAAAGATTTGAATATAAAAAAACCAAAAATCTCGCCCGAGCCAAGATCGTTTGATAGGCTTTCGTATGCATTAAGGTCGTCACATGTACTCATGCAAGCACCAAAGCAAAGAACTACACAAGAACGCCGAGCATCTTTACGTGAACAAGAAAAGTGGCCGCTGCATGACTATATTCATTCTCTAGAGCAAGTTCCTTCCTTTGAGCAAAGATCGTTGGAAGGACGTAGGTCCTCTAATGAAATCCAAACAAGACAAGAACGCAGGTCTTCGCACGATCCAAAGATTGGAGAAGAACGCAGACAGTCCGTTGAACATAGGGTACCTCAGGAGCAAAGAATTGCGCAGACTTTCATGCAAGACCTCATTGGAGCACAGGAGATTAGACCTTGCCTTGATCAGAGGTCTCCTCGAGAAAGGATCCAAGATATCAGGGTTCAACATGAGCTAAGGGCTTACCACGAGCAAAGGATTTTACATGAACAAATGGCTTTATATCAACAGCAAATACATTTACATGAGCAACGATCTCCTCGTGAATCGAGGGCTCTCCTTGAACACATTTCTCTCTATGAGCAAAGGCAGCAGGAGCAAAGATTTCTACATGAACAGCGTATTTTGTTTGAACAGAGAGCTCAACATGAAAAAAAAGTAGCTCATGAAAAGAGACTGGTTGAGCAAAAATTTCAACTAGAACAAAATAATTTACGTAAGATAAGAAATTTACAAGAAAATAACGCTGGTCTCGAACCGACACGTCAAATTGAAAACAAAAGTAAGCCCGAACAGAAAACTCTGCATTCTCAAGAAGTGCAAACAGCTCTACTTGCACAAATGGCTCGTCAGAATCATCCTAAACAGACATTTCAGTCTGAAAAGACGACTCAGCCTCAACAAATTCTACAACTTGACCCAACAGTTTTACCTGAAAAGAGTACTCGGTGTGAGCAGCTACCTCCTATTGAACAAACTGAAAAATGTGCACAGCTGGTTCAAAATGAACATATGCCTCAAAAACAAGCAGTAAGAGCCAAATTTGAATCTGTTCAAGAATTCACGACCATTAACGAGATGCGGATCGTGAATGCATCCAAACCCCCATATGAGCAGAGCGAGACTACATGTGTAAAAATCTCTCAAAACGAACCAAGAGACCATATTGAGCAAAATCTACAATACGATCGAAGTTCTCCACATGATGGTGGTACAAAGATTGTAAGTCAACTTTCCCAAAATACCGTACCTAGACAGTGCATTCAAAATAGTATAACGAATGATAAATTATTACAAGAACTAGATACACAATCTAGTATAAATGAGTTATCAGAAGAACACATTGAAAACCAGTTAATGGAAGAAAAAATAGCCACTGAGTTGGTGTCGCTAAATAGAGAAAGATTATTCAAGGAAGAAGAGAGTGAGCAACAATCTATAAATGAAAGGTCTTCTGAACATAATTACAAGCGTGAAAAAATATCGGTGTTGGAACAAAATTATGAAACCAAAGCTAAGCGCGAAGAACTCGTAATCACAGAACAAACATTACAACATCAAAAAAAAATGTCATCTATGGCTTATATGAATAGACACGTCCTTATACACCAAAGTATGAATCGGACCCCTGAAAATTCTTTGTTACAACCAAATTCAACAGAATGTGGTGTTCACTCGGAACCAGACGTCCATAACATATCCAAAAATGACTTTCTAGAGAAAAATTACAATGCCACTTCCCCTATCTTACCACGTGCTTATGTTGGATCAAATGTTGTCATTGACATACCACGTGCCCATGCTAGAACTTTAGGTATACCTGGGATAAGTTGTGCGCATTCTCCTAGCGTCATCGTACCTCTGGATTTATCCGCCAAATCTGATCAACGGGGCAGAAGTTCCGTTCAACCTACTTGCCAGAAAAGTATCGATGAATTTAATGAAACAGATCATATGGGTACTCTTATTAATGTCCCAATAGAAGAATGTGATCATTATGTTAAACTTACAGATATATCATTAAATACTGAAACAAGAGATAAAAAAGATTCAAATTTAAATAACGAATCTTTGAATAAGGCTGAAGATTTTTCTAAGACCATTGATTCTGGTAGTGAGATACCAACAGATCCCTCCACCCGAGATTATGTAAAAAAGCCAGTTAAAAATGATATTTGTGTTTCTATCGATTTGACGGACGATGAAGACAACCTCTTGAAGGATAATGAGAGAATAGAAAGCAAAGTTGGTTTGTCCTTAGATACGACTATGAGTATCTCACCTACTAAAAGTGTGATAGTTACTGATAATGAAAATACAACAATTAAAACTTCTGAGTCGCCAGCCGATGCAGATGAACTTCCTAACCGAATTCAGAATTCTTATGATCTAATGCTAAATATACCAAAGTTTAAAATACGAGCATTGAAATCTTGTACAACATCAGGTACTTCAGATAATACTGACATAGTTAAGAGTCTTTCTCATATACCAGTTACGGAAACTATAATTATTTCGGAACCTTTGACGGATGTAACTACACTCGGTGCGAAATCATTATCAGAGTCCTTATACATTGATACATCTGGTAGCCTGTCTACTTCAAATATGTTGTCATATGCCTTTACTGAACCTCTCTTAAATGTCGGGCAGACACTTCCGGTTTTTACAAAGCCGAATGCCGTGATGTCTACACAGATTAGCAAGTGTAACAGTGCTGAACTTGTATATACATCAGCCAATGCCTCTATTTCTGACACTAAAATTGGTGCTAATGAGTCAACCACATTGACTAATTCCCTTCTGACTATTGTAAGTACCAAATCATTAGATACAGTAGCTGACACTACTATAAAAGCAAGCGAGAATTCTGACTCTCCAGTTGAAAAAAGTATAAATACTACACATTCACCTGTAATTGAAGGTAACAATTTGTTACAAATTAACAACAGAGTGGAAGAGCATGATGCAAGTTATATCCCAATGGAAGCTGATTCTGACCCAGAAACAGCAAGAAAAATTGCAATGTTGCCAAAAGAACTGGTGGAAATATTGGGTACAATGCCAGCAGATCACAGGAAGCAACTTTTAGACGTTCTTCCCCAATATGTTTCTACTTCGGCAGCTGCATCTCATACAGAGATAAGGAGTGATATAGATAATACATCACACCTTAAACCTGATACATCGCCTGGAAGATCGTCTAATCCACAACTGTCGCCTTCAGGAAATATGTATGTGTATCCAGAACATCAAACATTGTCGGCTATAAATACGTATGCACCAAATTACCGTATACCTTTGAACATGTCTCAGTACTCAGCGCAATATATTGACATTACACATCCTATGCCGTTTCTACTAGCACCACCCCCACCACCACCGCCCATAATACCAGCGAATTTTTTAGGTCCACCCCCACTGCCACCGCCGCCTCCACCACCACCTCCATCTCTACACTCGTCACTTGCGCAGCCACCGCCACCACCACCACCACCACGACCGCTATTAGCCCATGCGCCGCCACCACCACCGCCACCCCAACTAACAAATAGGATATTATTGCAACCACCACCGCCGCCGCCACCTCCGCCACCACCGCTACCGCCCCTACAACATTCACTTCACCCACTGCAACACCTGTACACACAACCACCTCCGCCGCTACAACAGTCTTATATGACGCAACCGGAGCTATACAGAATATCACAACAGCCACCGCCACCGCCGCCGCCTCCGCCGCCACCACCTCTTAGGCAGCCTTCTAGGACACTTCAACAGCCACCACCAAAGCCACCGCTCTTGGAAAGAATCCATGAATCTACTCAAACTTCAACGCAGCAGCCACTACCATTGTCAGCGCAACAGCTTTATCATTCGCCACAAGTACAAACTGGATTGCCTCTTCAAAAACATCCGTTGCGAAATTCGCAAGAGGTATCTGTAGCAAGACAACCACCGCCTCGAGTGTCACAACACCCGTCTTTACATCCACCTCTGCCTACGACATCTCCTCCACCACTGTTGGAAGAAGATATTAAACCAATAATAATGATAAAGCAAGAGGAAGATATCGAACCAGATGTTTATGATAAGTCTGGTGCAATAGAAATTATTAATATTTCTAATGAAAGTACAAGTCAATGTAGCAATATGGAAAACCAAATAATTGATTTAACTGATAGCGAGAACTTATCAGAGTGTGAGAACTCTGAGCAAAATACAGAAAATCTCACGAAACCTTTAGAGACGAATTTAGAAGACAATGCATCCACGTCTACTTATGTGAAAACAACTAAACAAAAAGCTGTTAATGATCAAACTGCTAGTTTAAGAGCTGTGCGAATTAAGGCTCCATCAGAAAGAAATAAGTCGCTGTCTATAGAAACGCAGGGGCTTGCTAAAACTGAACCACAAACACTTCCTAAATCAGAATTGAACACAGAAGTACAAATGCATAGTAACAATAATTCAGATGCTCAAATTTCACCAAAAGAATCAACCATTGATTCTTATCGTTTAGAAATCATTACAGACACAAATTTTGAAATGGAATCTCAGTCACTGGCAAGTACCACTGTTGAAAAAGAAACCCAGCTATTGACAACTGTTAATTTAGTGCCACAGTTACTGTCAAAAATTGCAATTGCCGAGCAAGTTCAGAATGAAGACATAGACGAAATAAAGGCTCTAGAGTTAGATAATATCTTGGCAATCCAACAGGCAGAAGTAAGTAGCACTCAACATACTAATAAACAAAATTTAGTTTCTACTGTGATTTCACCCACCATCAATAAAGCCAGTACTTCTACTAGTGGTCAAATAAGTATATTAACTCCAGCAGAGACAATTGTACATCAGGATAATATTATTGAACTAGATACGCCGAAGATAAAATTAGGGACTGTCACTTCGTCTATTGCTGGTAAAGGGTGCTCTCAAGAATTAAATAAAACAATTGTTCTTGAAGGTTGCCCTAAACTAGATTCAGATAACGAAAATAAGTCAACGTATGCTTTGATTGCAACCCCACCTTCATCAGATTCCATAGGCAGACAGTGTGATGTTTCAAAACTGATGGAGACTGTAACTCTAAAACATATTGATAATGTCCTTGAAGACGATTCCGAAGATGATATTTCGCTTGCTGTTATAGTAAAGCAACGTGAGTTACAGCAAAATATGCCAGTAAATGCAGAATCCTTTGCCAATATTTCTTTCTATAATAGTGACAAAAATAGCCTCAAAAAAGATGAGTTTGTTGATGAAGATATAAATTATGAAGTTCCTTTAAAAACCTTGGTAAGGTCAGGTTCACACCAAACAATATACAATGTAGAAGAAAATATTAGCAAACGAACGAAAAAGAAAAGAAAAGAGACTAAGATATTAAAAAACGAAGTGATGAAGTTTCCAAAATATGAAAAAGTTAGGTGTTTTCATGATATGAAGGTCGACATGACTTCGGCAATAGATAGTGAAAAAAGTGTTCACGTGGACGTGGAAATCAGAATACCATCCGAAAACATAATAGTTACTGCAAAAGAAAGCTTAGAAGTGACTCCTAATGTTCACATAAATTCAAATGACATATTCAGTAAAGGTGCTAAAAATGCTGAAATAGAAGACACTGATATCACAAGGATAGCTGAAAAGATGGCACCTAAAGAATTCTCTGAAAAGAAACAAGCTTGTAAAACTGAAAACGAAAATCTGACTGCAGCTCCATATTTCGATAGTAATGAATCTGATTCAGGGATCATAGAAATAAATGATAAAGAGTCGAGCGTCATAAATACGAAAACAGAGACTACTGTAGCCTCTATACATTGTAAAACTCGTGAAAATAGCACGTTAGAAGAGCCACATTGTTCTACAGTAAATGTTGAAAACATTTCAAACAAACAAATTAAAGATAATAGATTGATTTTATTACGACGTAGTAGACGTGGAAAATCTATGGCTTGTGACAATATATCTACTGAACAGGAAAATCGTGTTATAACAGAAACATCACTTAAGGCCAAAGCACTATTTACCAAGAAGCAATTAATTTTTTCCAAGCTATTACTAGACGAGGAGAACCACGGCGATGTTCTTGCTAATTCTACTCCTGAGGACGATGACATTCTGAATCAGAATGATCTTTCTGCAGAAGATGACATACACATCGGCTTGTCTGTGCAATGTAGTCAAGATCAAGATAAAAATAATGCATCTAAACGAAAAATGTCACCACAAGATAAAATAAAAATTAAAAAAACGAAAACTAGTGATGATGTTCAGGAAAATCTAGTAGTTCATAGAAAAGGTTCTGAACCTGTTTCACATTCTAATTCTTCTGGATATAAAAAGATAATATCACAAAACTTTGAGTTAGCAGAGATAAGTAAAGATTCTGGTACAAAGATGATATCAGAAGACTTTGAGTTAACAGAGATAAGTAAAGATTCCGGTACCGAAATGCATGATAAAGATCAAGAATCTGATAAAGAAACCAACATGGTCAACAGTGACATAAAGTTAACTAATGAATTTATTGAAACTGAAAGTCAGTTTACAAACAAAAATGACGAAAAGCCAGCAACATTGGTCGTTAAAAGAAAACTTGATACGATTACAGAAAATAATGATGAAAATTTAAAGCCAAAAAAGGCTAAATACCGCTCAAAATTAGAAGCTGATACCAAGGGTAAAATAATAAATATTAGCAATAGTAATGAGACTGAAGGATCGGTTATATTGAAAAAAGAAAAAATAAATCTGCCTTCAGAAACTCGTATAACATGTTACATGCCTACTGCAGCAAGAAGAACTCGTTCTAAATCGGTCTTTATAAAATCTTCAATATCGGACTTGTATGACCCATATGACATAGATCTGGATGATATGATCGAGAAAACTGAACCTTTTGGTCGTAAAAAAAATATTTCTGATAAGCAGATGAGTACCCAAAATAAAAGATTTGCCAAAAATTCGATGAATACTAAAACTTTTAAATTTCATAATTTACTGTCAGATAAACATGCAACTTGTACCAAAAATAAGGATTGTCCGAGTGATTCTGACGATTCTTCAAAAAGTGATGTGCCACTGAAGAAATTGGTTGAAGTAAAAGAACGGAAAATTTTGCAATCTGGTGATTTCAAAAGAAAGGTCACCAATACTAAAAAACGATTATCAGGAAAAAGTAAATTTAGAGAACCGAAAAGGAATAAACGCACTCTTGCTATTTGTAACAATGTTGATAAGTCTGGAAATTCTAATGAAACCGAAGAACACCTGCGATCTGAGCAATTTATGGAAAGTTTTGGATTTTTCTCAGAAAGAAAACCACGAAAGTCCAATCTCTTGGCATCAAAGAAAATTTCTGAAACCTTTCACGTTATTGACAAGGATGACAAATATTTTAATGGCCAGCGGTCTAATAAACGTTCTCTTAATAATGAAAACAGAAAGTATGGGAATAGTGGCTCTTCGAGATCACATCGCCGTGCAAATAACAAGAGAAGTATCAAACGAGGTCGCGTAACTAAGAAGAAAACATTTATAAAACCTTTACCATGCATTTGTGCGATTTGTAAAAGAGAATTTCGGCGTCCAGATAATTATTTGCGTCATCAAATGACACTACTGCATGTATCTAAATTATCTGAAGTAGAAATCAAAGCAAAAACAAATCCAATTCATGAAGAACCCAACTACCTAATAGTTTATAAACAACAATTAGATAGGCTCAAAATACTATCCAAAAAATTTGCCCAAAGTAAAAAGAAAAATCCAAAATCAAAAATTAAATTCAAACTGCCAACATTAGATGAAATTCTAGTTGAAGTTAATAAAACGGTAAGAGAGCAGCAGCTAGCACAAAGAAGCTTTAGTCGGGATCAAGCTCTATTCATAGATTGTTGTGAATTATTGAAGTCCAACAAAAATGAGGCTAATACTGCTGAAACAAGTACGATAAACAATGAGGCAAATACATTTTCATGTTCAACTGAAACGACTGTCAAGGAATTCGATCTTTTGGAAAAACCGACTAAAGGTGATGGTGACGTCGATTCTATTACAGCTAAAAATATTCTTGAAAGCGAAGAAGTGCGAAACTTAGAAAAAGATCTCATCTGTGGTCTTAAAGAAGCAGCCAATGCTAGTACTCTCAAGACGAAAACTACCTATCAACGAAGTGTTAGTGATGTTGAACTGAATCCTTCCGAGGATGCTAATGTTAGCCTTAACAGTCAGAACGTATCTGTTCCAACCACGTATGACTCTACACCGAATTGCGAAGTGGCTCATGAATCGAATACTACAAAAGTGAAGAAATTACCAGGCTCTAAAGAGAAAATGTATCCTGATATAATAGACTCGATTGACATGTTTGAAGATAAATTCGACAAAATAAAGAGGAAATGTAGGTCACAAGCAGCAGCCGCAAAACAAACCCAGGCTATTGTTCCCTTTAAGACTAGGTAAGTAACTTAATGTACTTATATAATGTAATCTATACTCTATACTAATAATTATTAATTATTAATTATAGTAATATTATAATTATAATTAAAATATAATAATATGATATATAATAATATAAAATAATATTATATAAAGAAGTAAAGTTTGTGTGTTTGTATATTTGTTAAATTGTAAGGGGGTAATCTCGGGATCTACTGAACCGATTTTAAAAATTCTTTCACCAATAGAAAGCCACATTATCCGTGAATGTCATAGGCTGAATATCATCACGCTACTGCCCAAGGGAGCGGAGCAATAATCATAAATATGAACAATTCCGGTAGATTCCCATACATTTTAGGAAAACTGATAAATTATGAGCTTATTATGTGAGTTAAAAAGGGTGCATCGGGGTTCGAAATACGCCATGGGCGAAACCGGGGTGGGTCAGCTAGTTTATCGTATTTCTGAAAAACACTCAAATCTACATTGTTCTAATTCTTCCCTTTTCGGTTGAGAGTACAAGAGCAGTGGCGTTTTTCCAACCTATACAAGATTGATGTTTCTTATCTGTGCTAATACGCATATAAAGACAACAGATATTATCTGTCCCGCTCTTACTACTAATGTATTTGGGTGTCCCTCTCTATTTTTATTTACCAAATACCATTTTATAGTGTGAGTCGTCGCTATAAACTATGTACTCTGTCTGCGATATTATGGTCCAGATAAACGACGCGCAAACACACGAGCCGAGCCCTGGGGCCTTACTCCGAAATCAGCCGCCTGCACGGATGGTGCGGTGCGGCTCGGCTCGTGTTACAGCGGACCTTATATTTTAATGTTGTCATAATGCTAACTGTACAGGGGGGCTAAAAAGGCCACATTTGATGTTTCATATTGTGTTCATAATATCCGTCAGTTGACATTATTTGACATTGATTTGACCCCTGATGTTTTATATATTTATTGCATCGTATTTCGAAGTCCAATCAATGTAATTGTATTTTTTCCAATAGCCGGCATTTTTGATTATTGAACGTTTTATTTAACTTGACCTGTTTGTTTGGGTCAAATCTAGAAATTGAAAGAATCATGACCACAATAGTATGGGCTGCCGTACGATATTGCGTCAACTTCAAAGTTGTTTTAGGAGGTATATAAAATAGCCAAATATCTTTATAGTTGCCATTTTTTGACTTAAACTCCTGGGTTTCCAAGTATTTTTAGAAAATGTAACACAACTTCAAAAAATTATGGACACTAAAAATACCTATGTTGTAGATAAATATGGTGAGCAGCTTGTAAAAATTCTCTTCACATACTTATAATAATGTGAATTAAAGCTTAAAGCTTATTTGTAAGTATAGTTACCTGCGTAGGAGCTATCCATGTTTGTAATAAAGTGATCATTGGAGTAGTCGCCAGTTTTAAAGAGTAAGATCGTTGGTTCCTTGGTATCGTAACAGAAAAATTGATACACCTGTTTCTTGTAGCCATCTCACGCAATGTAGTCGACATTTTCAGTAAGAAAACCAAGTACTTACTGTATTGTATTACGAGTATTGTAGACTTAAAAACAACAGTCCAGGGTCACACTCAAATAACACTGACAGCGTTATAGCAAAGACGATATGATGACTAGTTATCATATCGTCTTTGGTTATAGACAGCAAAAAGGTTTTAACCACTACATTTTAACCCTAGAAGCCTAATCTACGCCTGCGAGGCGTATACCCAATCGAAAATTGTCTATATCTTTATACAGATGAACGAAATGTTTTGTGCTGTTTAGCCAACTCAGTGGTCGAGGGGGGCTAGCTAGTGGTATTTGTTTCGCTAAAATAAGTACCCCCCTTTTGATATATAGTGATTTATACTCAACACAAAATAAAAGGCCCGTTTTGACGTTTGTTCTCGTGGCGTAACTAGTTATGTACCTAGACGATTCGGTATTCGATACTCAGGATGAATCGAATCCAGTTTGCATGGGGATTTAATCGATTTGAATATGTATGTAAGCTGCATTGGATTAAAGTTCTGATTAGAAAAAATTGCTTAACCTTTGATTTTTTAGGTATTTTAAAACAATACAATGTTAATAAAGGTCAATTTACTTAAGTATATTTAATATTTTTTTACAATAACATTCACTCAATCACAAAAACAACAAGAATAATTAAATCAGTCTTCAGAATCGAAACACAAAGTATTAAAATAAATAAAAATAAAAGTGCGCGTCGGACTTGAAAAAAAATATCTCACGCGATATTTTCTTTCCTTAACTGATTATTAATAGTCTGTGGACTACATGAAAAAATCGTTATGCACAGCACTTAGCCGAGTGGGCGGTACCTGTCAATGAAAAATTTAATTAACTTTATAACATTGCAATTGATAAAAAATTAAGAACTTCATGGGCACGTACTGTCAAAGTGGGCCTTTTATTTTGTGACAACTATAGCACGCCTGCAAGGCGTATGTTTAGGCTTTGTGTAACTTTTAACTTCGACTGTGTGATTTCTCTTTGTCAGTTTCTCGTCAACTTTATTGATGTTTTGTTGCATATTTAAATAATATTATCAGTTACCAGATGACATAATAACGGTATTGTAACAATCTTATCTATGAACACGGCAGTCTTTCTTAGGGAGAATCAACTTATGAAGATGAAGGCCAGGCCTTTTGAACTTTGTATTTTGCATGTCAAAACTAGCAAAGATGGTTTATTTCTTATCTTCTAATGAAAATGTAATCAAGAAACATGATTCAATGACAATCAAACTATAAGGACTTGTCCTCAGGGTTTAATTATTTTGTGATTAGTAATTGAAAGCCTTATTATTTTTATTGTGTCATCTATAAAAATTATATATCATCAATAAAAATGTATTTTTAGTAATTTTTTCCGAAATTGAATTTTTGTTTGATAAAAAAGCACATTACTTATGTGATTTTGTTACACTAAGTAACTATAATTGTTGTTTTCATTAATAAATTCATGTTTTATTATTGTTTATAACCTAACCATCAGTTTCCTATTCAAAGAAAAACATAAGTAGGCATATTTTAGCCTGCAGGTTATCATTTACAAAGGTACGCCTCTCAAGCGTATGTTTAGGCTTCGCGTACCTACAAAATAGATGAGGCTTCTAGGGTTAATCATAAAACTCGTTAGTAAATTCTAAGTTTATGGTTTCATTAGACAGTTTTGTCATACAAATATACAAATATCAAAACAAAAAACCAATGTAATATCTTTTATGTTTTATTTAAAACCCCGGGCTCAAAACCAGCATTCTGGTGGCCGAATGGCTTCAAAAATAAAGAAAATAATTTTGATAGTAATTTATGTTGATGTGTGAGAAAAATCAGTACCACATATGGTCATTCTCCTTTGACCCCCTTGCAGTTGTCAGATAGGTATTTGGCAGAAATCTGTAGTAGAGAAATTAATTAAGATTTTTTTTAAGTTTAACGGTTTTAAATTGTACTTTCATCAGAATACAATTTAAAATCGTTAAACTTAAAAAAAATCTTAATTTATTGGCTTTTTTCTGTACAGTGTACCTACAATAGGAGGCCCAAAATGAAACATCTCCTTTCCAAACGTCACCATCAATTTGTTTATTGACACAGAATCAGTCGAGCAACGTACCTATCTGTACTTTGCTTAGGTTTAAAATTTGATCCATAGCTCGCACATCCTCGTACAAGTCTAGTAATGTCGCGTCTTGACTTGTAGTGTCTATGGAGTGGATTGCTGTTCTCTTACTTCATCTATAACTCATCTGCAACGTTATATAGTGCCGTTAATTTCATAACAAGCTACGAATAACATATAAGAACAATCATAATTGTTTCTAAAACGATTTTTTTTTTCAGCTATAAGGTGCGTAGAAAATCTGATAAGAGAAAAGGCAAGACAAGTAGTCGTAAGAGTATCCAATCAAATCAAGTCCTCACTAAAGGTGCTTTAAAAGGCTTTGATGGTATTAAAGTCTCGATACCTACCACTGATATAAATATATCAGCTATTGTACCATCTTTAGAAAGTGCCCCTAAAAGAAAGAAGAGAAGTAATTCTAAAAAGAAAAAGGATAAAAGAGATGCAGAATCTACAGCTGCTAAACATGAATTACATATTCGCCCGAAAGACAATTCAACTCCACAGAAGAAAGTCGACGTTTACGAATTTATGGACAATGAAGATGCTGAGCTTTTTGAGTTTAGACCTTCCACACTCATGGAAAGGTTTAAGAGTATCAGTAACAAAGAGACGCCTAGCACTTCAAAATATAATCCTATCATCGACGACCCAGACGATAGTGAAAGCGTTTCTGATGGGGACGACTTTGTTTACATGTCTGATGATTATGTGTGCAGTGACGATGAAACTGAAAACAGCATTCTATCTTGTGAAATGAGTACCAGCAAAGTTGGCATTGATGTTAAGAAAAATGTGTCACCATTAAAACGAAAAGACGCCGTAGAAAAAAATGCTGTTATGGGTAAAATATTTAAACACAATGCTGTGCGTACTGATAAAAAGAGTATAAAGACCAAAGAATCTGCGAAACCGACAGCTAATTTGGACCAGCTATTCGACAGTTTACTAGAAGATGAACCAAATTTATCTACATCTAACACTGATTCGGTGTCACCAATAAAAAAGGATTTAGGGACACAGAAATTACCTTCTAAATACGAAAAATACAGTCGTTTACATTCCAGAAATGATGAATACTCGTCTAATACGAACATAAATAGTCCATCTCCTAAACGTTATTCTATACCTTCGCCAAGAGAATATGATAGCTCGACTGAAATAGATTATGGTCCATCAACTTCAAAAACATATGATGAGTTTACACCGAGAACAAAGTATATGTCCAAAAAACGTGATATCAGTTTGCCAAAAGCTTTTAAAGATTTATCACCAAAGAAATATGACTCCACATTTTCAAAGATACAGGAAACCATTATGTCTAAAAATTATACGTCAGCGGCTAAAAATACGGATACACCAACCATGAATGAATTGTTCTACAAGGAACGCGTATCAAAGAACAAGTCTAAAGAAAAATCGCCTGCATCGATATTTGATGAAGGTATCAGCACCAGCTATGATTTCACTGCTGACGTTGACGATCATGTGACCTACGACGATATGGGTGTAGCTAGACAAAGGGCTCGCCGTAAGTGTGCTGTAGGTAAACAAAATGTATTAGTTGAGACTTGGAGCTCAGAATCAGAGCCGGATGGTCTGCCTCCTAGACCTACAAGTGCAGAATCTGTCGTTATGACTTCTGCTCGTAAAAAGAAAGGTAAAAAGAGGGACTCCACCCAATCAAGCTCCCGGCGAGGTGGTGCTCGCCATGTCACATTCAAAAAGCAAGACGCTGTCACTAAGGTTAGCAATCGTAATCGACGTGCATCAAGTGCTGGGGGAAATCGAGTCGAGGATGACAGTGACGGAGTACCAAAGTGCGATGTAAGCCCATACGACGAGCCGGTGCCGTCAACATCACATGCACTTCTAGCGCCGCCTGCCCCGCGGATACGGCCACGCCCTTCCAACTACTACTGGTCATCAGAGGGCGATGACGAGCAAGAGCACTTGCAGCAGCATGGCTGGATCGTCGGCGACAGTCATAAGAAGTTGGTAACGATGCTTGCACACGCTAAAGGCAGGAAACGTCATGACGAAAAGCGTGAATTAATTGATTAAGTCTAATTCTTTAGATTATATTAATCTTGTATATAGAATGTACATAGCACTTTTTAAAGTGTCATTTCGACACTGAGACCAGAAATTTAAAACTACAATTTTATTAAATTCAGTTATGTAAATATTGTAAATCTTCTTTAGATTAATTAGTTCATTTTAGTTAAGTATTTTATTTTAGTTTAAATTTAAATAAAATGAGCCCTATTTTTTGTTTTTGATTAATTTAAAAATCAACCCATGCTAGCAAAATTCTTGTGTAATGACTTTATACTATTATTTGATAAAACTGCATTTGCATTATTAGAAAGGCGGGGCATTGTTTAGTATATACGATGAACTGTTGTAGAATTATTGTGTAAACTAATGTGTGCGCGTTAACTTAAATGTATTCCCGGTGCGCAGTGCGCAGTGCGCAGTATGTATCCGGTTTGTTGTATTTTCCTGTTTGTTATACGTGTAATATTTGTTCCCTCAGCACCCAGTACATACATAGTTAATACTAATACATAAATGTTAGATGTTTACCCTGTGAACTCGTTGGTTCGCGTATAAAATCATTTTTTTTAATGTAAGTCGATTTAGTCGTTCGTGTACGTAGAATAAAATCATATAAATATCTAATCTGTGTTTAAATATAATAATCTTAATAAACGTTCAAATAACCGTAATACTCAATTTATAAATGAATGTATGAACTAAAAATGCCTTCGCCTGATATCTGATACGGTGTTATTAGTCAAAAACGTAAATGCGATGCAGTTTAATGCATAATAAAGATTTTATTTGTGTTCCTTGAATTGTTTAATTAAGTTGCTCCTAATTGTGATAAGAATATTATATTTTGAAATTATTATAAAGTTATCATGACTGATACTTCGTTCTGCTCCTTCTTTAATCATAGAGCGTTTAAATAAATGTTGTAGTGTCTCTGTGGGGCTGATAGGGTGGTTTACGGCGTGTGTGAATTGATTAACAGGAGTAAACTGTCATTTTGTTAACTATTTTTATTCTTTAGAGATTCTGAATAGTCAATCATTAACATAATAATGAAATCTCATCGCATTAGTTTTGTTTATCTAGTCGATTAAGAAAGAGTAAGAAACCACATTGTCAGCCTCCGATATGTGTCACTTGCTTTTCCAATAAAAACTAAAGAAGACTTATTATTTTCAACTTATTATACACAAGTAATATTAATTGGTGTAAACCTTTATGTTTGTAAAATAATCAAGTTTAAATTTCTTGAATAAAGCTCAATGTTAAAAAAGTATTAACGGTTATTTCTTATTTGCACCAAGTTCCTTTGTACACATACGATTTTTTTGCAGTTGTGGTAATGTAACTTGTGTTGTGTGTGACTAACCAGTCCACGAATAGCTAAAAAGAAGATAAATAGAAATATAAAGCAAACACCCTACAAATGTAAAAATATCTCTAAGGTGAAAGTATACTATAGGTATAGTATACTCAACACAAAATAAAAGGCCCGTTTTGACGTTTGTTCTCGTGGCGTAACTAGTTATGTACCTATACGATTCGGTATTCGATACTCAGGATGAATCGAATCCAGTTTGCATGGGGATTTAATCGATTTGAATATATATGTAAACTGCATTTGATTAAAGTTCTGATTAAAAAAATTTGCTTAACCTTTGATTGGTTAAGCTTTCCTATACCGGCCGTCGATTTAAGGGCTGGGAGTGGGGGGGGGAGGAGGGGGAGGGGTGTAGACCTCCCCCTGTGAAGGAAAAAGTGCGGAAGCCCCCCCTTTTTGAGATACGATTTTTTTAATATTCTAACCTAACTTTCGTAAAAAACAAGATTTATTGGTGGTTTGAACGATTTAAGGGCTGGGAGTGGAGGGGGAGGGGGTGTAGAACCCTCCCTGTGAAGGAAAAAGCGGGGATGCCCCCTCCTTTTGGTTATATTCTAGATTTATTGGTGGTTTGAAAAAAAAAATAACCCTAACCTAATCTATCCGAGTTGGGGTGTTAAAAATGTTATATACATTATAATACGTAATATAATTAAAAAATGCATAAAAATTAACTTAGTCACTCGTGGGCGGCAAACATCGCGGACGCTCCCCCTTTTTTATATTCTAGATTTCTAAGTGGTTTGAAAAAAAAAATAACCCTAACCTAATCTATCCGAGTCGGGGTACGGGGATACCCATTATTTAGAATGTTTTCCACCGCGAAGCACGTTAGTGCGAAAGTATAATTTGTGGCACTTCGCCGGCCGCTGCCGCGGCACGCTCGCTTCGCTCGCTCGGCTCGTGCGTTGTTGTAGTCACAGTTCTAACATAACCTAACCTACAAAAGTTGGATCCTGGTGTTTTGTCTTTTTTTTAGGTTAGAATATGAAAAAAAATCGGGGGGGCTTCCGCGCTTTTTCCTTCACAGGAGGGGGTCTACACACTCCCCCCCGCCCACCCCACCCACTCCCAGCCCTTAAATCGACGGCCGGTATAAGAAAGTAAAGCCCTTTGATTTTGTAGGTATTTTAAAACAATACAATGTTATTAAAGGTCAATTTTACTTATATTTAATATTTTTTTACAATAACATTCACTCAATCATAAACACAACAAGAATAATTAAATCAGTCTTCAGAATCTAAACACATAGTATTAAAATAAATAAAAATAAAAGTGCGCGTCGGGCTTGAAAAAAAATATCTCACTCGATATTTTCTTTCCTTAACTGATTATTAATAGTCTGTGGACTACATGAAAAAATCGTTATGCACAGCACTTAGCCGAGTGGGCGGTACCTGTCAATAAAAAATGTCATTACCTTTAGAACATTTCAATTGATAAAAAATTAAGAACTTCATGGGCACGAACTGTCAAAGTGGGCCTTTTATTTTGTGACAACTATAGTTTATAACATCAGAGGCTTAGGAGCAGTTCATCTAATCAGAAGTAAAATGGACTATATTTTCAAGCGAAATAATTCTACATAATAAACTCATTTTATTACTTCTCTGTGATGCATGTAATGTTATAGCGCTGACTTGAAATTGCATGCTGTCTTCATAATATAGGAACGTACAATACATCTACGCGCGTTCTTTCACACGCAAATCGGATTTCACACGCGAATCGGATTTCACTCGCGATAGACAGCCTGGTTTAATAGCCGGCTTTACACGGGCAGTCTATTGCGAGTGAAAACTGAAAACCGATTCGCGTGTGACAGAACGTGCGTGTAGAGATGCTGGAAGAGAGTGAGAAAGAGCGCACGCTCCAGGACTGTCGTGCACCGTGCACGCGCAATCGCGTCCTATGTTGTCTCTCTTCCCTATATATACAGCCTATATACAGATTTTCCGATACGTCAAAAAGGATCTTATGTAATCGCGCGCTAAAGATTTAGTTCACTTTGAACTTAAAAAGATAATCGCGCACGATTGCGCGTATAGTGCACGGCATCTAACGTTTGTGGCAAAATGCATCGCATAGAAACAAGTAGGTATAGTGTAGTGTACGGCATCTAACTTGGCAAGATTTAGGAGTAGCGGGAGCCACACTAAGTACTCCAAAATCTTGCCAAATTAGATGCCGTGCAACGAACATTACCTACGTCGCGCAATCCTGGACGCTCCTAGAACGCGCGAGAGACTCCGTGTAAAGCCGACTATTATACCAGGTGCATAGAGACATCTACCCGGCTTTGGTGTTGTGTGTAGGTATTGTGCCTGTATACACGACCTGTACAAATTTTATATTATTTAAAATTTACGTGACGTTTCATGATGCTGGATCCACCAGAGTAGGTACCTACCGATTGCGTTTGTCCGGATTGCAATCCCTACCTACGAAGGCAGCTAGGTAATAAAGTTGTCCAAAAGACGGCATGATGGTGAATTTAGATGGTACACGTAAGAACTTACAAAAAAAATTACCTATGGCCTAGATAGGCCGTAGGTAATTTTGGCGGCGCAATGGCAGCTGGCCGGACGTGAACGAGACTTCGGCGTCGAACGAGAGTGAACGAGACTTCGGCTTCGAACAAAAGTGTGACTTCGACGCCAATTATAAAACGGGACGCAAGATCTTAATTGATAGGTACCTACATAAAATAAGCTATAGGTTTGGATTCCGCCTTGTGCCTGTAGGTCTTGCCATGTCTTGCAATGGCACATGATTTCATGACTCAATATTATTGCGCATAACCATTTTGGAGAAAAAGTAAAGGTCTAGGGCCCGCCTAATACAGTCGTAAAATGATAAGTTAACACATGGGAATTTCCCATAGGCAGGCGGAGCAACTACGTCAATTTTGTAAGGAGTCAGTTTCTGAAGGTTAATCCCATCAAAACCACACGCCGCCGCCTCGGGTACCTATCCGCTCTCTACAGCTTTGAGTTGGCCCACTCGGGTGTGGGATAGGTGGCCGTAATATTGGCAATGCTATGCTCGGCAGAATTGTTAAGACTCACCGCTAAAAATCACCCTCCTAATGATTGGCGATCTACAACTATGTGATCCAGAACATGGAAACGACCTTAAAACCTTCAAGAAAAGAGCGTAAGTACCTACCTACACCTATTTCAACAGGCGGCAACGCGTTGGCAGTCCCTCTGTTGTAAATATCTATGGGTGAAACGAGCGAAGCCAGTGAGATTCTGCTTCAAGGGTTGTATGAAAGGCAGTCATTTTCTAAATTAGACCAACGAAGTTTCAAGTTCGATTCTGGTTAAAAATAAATGTACCTATCTAGTACCACCTCCCTACGTAGTTATAGTGCCAGTGTAGGTATACCTAGTATCAGCATTTTTTAAAATTTCACAGCTAAGGAGGTTAAGGAAGGGGGAATGGTTGAAAGACTGCTTGAAACTTGCTCTCCAATGCACAAAGGGGTCTTATGTGTTACTAATGGTCACCTATTCTAAGTCTGACCTGGCTAGTAGCTACCTATTGCTTGACATTGGGACGTGCTACTACTCTGTTCTGTTGTCAATTTAGACCAGTGCCGATAGTATTTGAGACAAAAAAAAATTATAGTAGGATGAAACCTGTTGTAAAAGGAAGAGAATATAATAAAAATGATAGGAAAAATAAATTACGGGCGATCTGAGGTCGGGAAGTGGGGAGGGGGGTGAGTTTTAAGGGTAAAAACGGTTTATCTCGATTTCCGGCAAAACTACAAGTCCTATGGAAAAAAGTTAAATGACAAAGTTGTAGGTAATAAAGAGACCTACAACTTTTGTATTTACACTTTTTTCACATAACCTCAAAAAGTATGTGAAAAATTCAAATAATCAAGTTTTTGGTTTTTTATTTTTATCTTAAGCAAAACAAATTTGTTTTCCACGAAATTTGGTGAAAACTTAGCTTTTTTTGTCCCAAAGACACTGTAATTTTTTTGATTTGAAATATTCTTTTTTTCAGCTTATTTTGACCAAATATCGAAAAACCACCCTAATTTTCAATTGAAAATTCTCACGTCAAAATATCAGCTATTTAAAAAAAGTCAAAGAATTTCTTGTTCGTTGAAATCTCTTCTTTCTGATAATGTAAAAATATATATACATTGCTATGGTAAATGTTCTCAGAAAATGCAAAGAAGAAAAACTCGATTTCGAAATTAATATTTTTGTATTTAGTCATTTCCTCGCTGAGGTGGGATGAAAATTTACGTGTTGCACTATAACTTCATGGTTGCACTCGAGTGCAAAGATTTTTCACCTTGTGCACTTTTGATTCCCTCGCTAAAGTTCAGGGTTCTATTTTGTGATTACTGTATTTACTCATTTCCTCGCTGAGGTGGGATGAAAAGTTACGTGTTGCACTATAGCTTCATGGTTACACTCGAGTGCAAAGATTTTTCACCTTGTGCACTTCTGATTCCCTCGCTAAAGCTCTGGGTTCAATTTTTAAAACCCTCCGCGTGCTCAGTTTTAATGACTGAGCAAGCGAAGGGTTCTTAATTTGAATCACGAGCGTAGCGAGCGATTTACAAAATAGAACCCTGAGCCTTAGGGGGGAATCAAAAGTGCACAAGGTGAAAAATCTTTGCACTCGAGTGCAACCACGAAGTTATAGTGCAACACGCAACTTTTCATCCCACCTCAGCGAGGAAATAACTAAATACTAAAATATTAATTTCGAATTCGAGTTTTTCTTCTTTGCATTTTCTGAGAACATTTACCATAGCAATGTATATATATTTTTACATTATCAGAAAGAAGAGATTTCAACAAACAAGAAACTCTTTGACTTTTTTTAAATAGCTGATATTTTGACGTGAGAATTTTCGATTGAAAATTAGGGTGGTTTTTTGATATTTGGTCAAAATAAGCTGAAAAAAAGGATATTTCAAATCAAAAAAATTACAGTGTCTTTGGGACACAAAAAACTAAGTTTTCACCAAATTTCGTGGAAAACAAATTTGTTTTGCTTAAGATAAAAATAAAAAACCAAAAACTTGATTATTTGAATTTTTCACATACTTTTTGAGGTTATGTGAAAAAATTGTAAATACAAAAGTTGTAGGTCTCTTTATTACCTACAACTTTGTCATTTAACTTTTTTCCATAGGACTTGTAGTTTTGCCGGAAATCGAGATAAACCGTTTTTACCCTTAAAACTCACCCCCCTCCCCACTTCCCGACCTCAGATCGCCCGTAATTTATTTTTCCTATCATTTTTATTATATTCTCTTCCTTTTACAACAGGTTTCATCCTACTATAAATTTCATTTACTTTTTACCATTTTCATAGCTATCGGCACTGGCACGGGGCACTGGTCTACTTAGCCATGATTTACATTTGAGCCGATATACGGCATACGGTGCATTTACGAGTATAGCACCATACCCGTGAACTTTTCAAAAAAAATTCCATACAAACCTTGTTCTGATAATAACAAATAGATAGGTACAGCTACACTATAAAAAGGATTATCCAATTTGGCGCAGTCGTTTAAATTTCTGCGGGTAAATAGGTACATTTTGGTGATTTATTTTTATAATTTATTTATATAGATTATTTATATCTATATGCCTACAGTAGGTAGGTATATTCATTAAATATAATAATCCTGTTGATTAGATCATTCAAGTGCAACTTAACTGGGTTTCATTTAATTTATTTGATCTCTAGGTAGGTATATTATCCATGTTGAACATCCATCCACGCCATAATATCATTTAATAAATAATAAAAGAGGTTAAATAAATCATAACTTCATAAATAAAACAAAAAATAAGATTTTCTTTTTTATTAGGTCCAGTAGTGATAGTTGCACTTGCAGTTTTTTTTTTACTTTAGTTAATGTTTTCAATAAAATTGTAAGTAGTAAGTACCTAGGTATTATTTAGCGCTAGCGATGACAACGCCAGAAGGTTTTCTGCATAAGGCTACAAGTACCAAAATGATACCTATCAGGAAAATAACACCACTAATAGTTATTATGACTGGTACGAGAATATCCACTAATCTAAGCTGTGACAATAATTTCGTCTTGATTTCGTCTACTAATTCTCCTGGCAAAGCGACAGCCTGAAAAAAGAAAAATACTGATCAAGAAAAATTAATATACCTAATGCTAAAGCTATAACTATTTCATTCCTAAAATATCCCTACAAATTCGTTGAGCCAAGCTGCTAAGTCGTACAATTAAACTTAAATATAGGTATGTATTATCTACTTAGGTAGGTAGATAGCTACCTACCTAAGTAGATAATACATACCTATATTTTAAAGTAATACCTATCTATAGCTTATACGAGTATTGATTAACTGTGGGTATAGAAACTGACCGAATTACTGGGAAATATTTTGTTAATTAATAGTCTGCCCGAATACCGAATAAAATAAAAAATAACAATCAAATTCACACCTTCATTATTTTAATTAATTAGGAACATTGAACGTCTTTGCGTATAAGGATAAAGTTTTTAGTAGGCGCTGCATTGCTTGGGTATCTGAATTATTAATTAGGTACCTATATAACCACTTGCAATAATTTCAAATAAATTAATTTATAATTTGGTCATAAATTGGTAGGTAACCATTTTTAGATAAGTATTTAACAACACACAAAACAGAAAACAATCAAATTTTTCAAAATACCATTTCAAGGTTCGGTTCCAGATTGAGTCCCAAAACATGTGTAGGTAGGTACTCAGCATGACACAATTATTATTAAAAATTAAAAAGCGTCCATTAAATAAGAGATACAATGAAAATAAAAACAATACAATAAAAATAAAAATAATTAACAATATAACTCGTCATTATGGTCTGAATCTGAATGGATATAAGGATGCGGCCTCTACTCAGAGGGAATCGAGTTCGGTACCAATGTGAATTTCACTTTGTGGAATTTATATATGTGCTAATCACATGATTTACCATCTGCTGACGGTGAAGGAAAAACATCGTGAGGAAACCCGCATGTCCTAGAAGAAATTCTAAGAACATGTCCGATCCACCAGCCCGCATTAGGCCAGCGTGTGTGGATTAAGGCCTAAACCCTCTCAGCTCTCTCGGCAGAGGAGAGGAGACCCGTGCCCGGCAGTGGGAGATAAATGGGTTGCTATTAGTATGGTCTGACTTGAAAACACAAATGGCCGCCATCATATCAACTTATTCAGTTCTAGGGTTTAAAAATTAGTAACTAAACTTACCTCTTCTATCCAAAGGATGGGTACAAGTGTTGTATTAAGTTGCCTAGTGTCGGCGATGCCACCTACATTCCGACTGAAGATGTTGAATTGAGCTCTTTTATAGGCTTTAACAGGTGTTCCAGTATGCTGAGAAAAAAAAAATTATTAAAAAGAAATTGTTAGGGTTAGGCACTCAATGTGAAAGGCCCGTTTTGACAGTTCGAGGTAATTCATTTTGCATTGACTGGTATAACCGCCCACTCGACTATACTTTGTCTAATGTAGGATGATAATAATGACAGCTCTAAGTAGGGTAGCCCATACCTATACCTTTCGATTTTCGATTAACGTTCCCGTAGTAGAATATGGAATCGATATTTACAAAAACACAAAATCTTTTTATTTTTTATTATTTTAGGTACCTAACTTACTTTTCAGGATGACAAAAGATAAGTTTTATGGTATAGTATTAAATTTATGTTTCGTATCATATTTAGCTAATTATATCACAAAAAATTAAGTAGTATAGGTAGGTACTTAATAATTTTAATAAATTATTTTAAATTCGATTCATTTGTGTATAGTCAATTGTGCTATATTCTTGCAAGACGCTTCACTATGACAAGTGGGCGGGGCTTTTCTATGTATTACAATAATTTTAGGGGTGACATGAACTGTCATTATTATCATCCTACATTAGATCTGTCTAATGTAGGATATATATATATATATCCTACATTAGACAGAGACTATAAGTGCTGTGCATTAACGATTTTTTCATGTTGTCCACAGACTATTAATAATCAGTGTTAAGGAAAGGAAATATCGAGTCAGATATTTTTTTTCAAGCTCGACGCGTACATTTATTTTTATTTATTTAAATACTTGTGTTTAGATTCTGAAGACTGATTTTATTATTCTTGTTGTTTTTGTGATTGAGTGAATTTTATTGTAACAAAAATATTAAATATTAGTAAATTGACCTTTCATAACATTGTATCAATTTAAAATACCTACCTACAAAATCAGAGGTTAAGCTAATTTTTCTAGTCAGAACTTTAATCCAATGCAGTTTACATAAATACCTATTCAAATCGATTAAATCCCCACGCAAACTGGATTCGATTCATCGTGAGTATCGAGTACCAAATCGTATAAGTACCTATAGGTATAACTAGTTACGCCACGAAGACAAATTTCAAAACGGGCCTTTTTTTTGTGATAAGTATGAATAATAACATACTATGTCGTTAGGAATATAATAATAAGGTTTGGAGTTCTTCAATAAGGATATTCGAAGGTTTTTATATATTTACACATCCATAGGCCCAAGTATGACCGCATCCAATCAGGTAGGCCGTTTGATTTTATGCCGCCACCTAAGTATAATAAAAAAAAAGGTTTGCTACGGAAGTCCTATGGTGACGGGAGCCAGATTAAGACAGCTGTCGATGGACAAATAAGACATTGACTGACATTGACTAACTTAATACCTAATAGGCTTGTGTCCATCTATACAAAATCTTCTATCTTCTATACAATTATAATAAATCTGTAACTGATCGGTGTCTGTACATGGGAGATATATGATACAAAAAATTATTAGGGGACTTTATGAATGTAATACCTAGATGCCAAACAATGATTTTTAGAATTTTTGTCTGATTGTCTGTTTGACCGCGAATTTTTGTGCGCGCAAAAATCAAAAACTACGGAAGGGATTTTGAGCAAACTTGGTACGATTATAGTTCATAGTGCTGGGCAACATATAGGCTACTTTTTATACAAGCTGATACCTACCCGTGGCTTCGCCCGCGCTTCGTTTTTAGGTCGTTTTTGGTCATATCTCCGGTTCTACTTAAACAATTACAACCAATCATACGGTAAATTTTTAGTCTAAGCAAGACCTTTCTAATAAAAAAACTGCATCAAAATCCGCTCGCGATAGCGATGGACGTAAAAAGTATTGAACGGGGTTTGATGCGGTTTTTTTTCATTAGAAAGGTCTTGGTTAGACTCAAAATCTTACGCATAATATTTGATCACAATCGAATGATTAGAACATGCGAAATAGTATAAAAATGCGAAAATCGACGTCCACGCGGACGGAGCCGCGGGCAACAGCTATCAAGAATAAATCGGGTTGGCATATTGTTCCTAGCGGCTATTCTTGTTATAAATATAGCAAAAAGTAATATAATTTGGTAGGTATACAAAAAATTATAATTTAAAGATCAAAAAACCCGACTGCCTAAAAACTAAAAAGAAAAAAACAAGCAGTTAGATTAATGTCCGGTGGTCTAGAAACATAACAACTGAACAGTCGGGATCCATTGAAATTAGATTGGCTGTCAAATAATGGATCCCGACATTATTACAGGTCAGTGATCCTGACTGTTCAGTTGTTATGTTTTTAGACCACCGGACATTAATCTAAGTGCTTGCTTTTTTCTTTTTAGTTTTTAGGCAGTCGGGTTTTTAATCTTTAAATGATTTTTTTTTATTTTATATTTTTTAGTTATTTACATAGCTGCCCGGATAAAAATAAAGTATATATATCTTTTATGGAGTTAATAATGTTCAAGTATTGAAGGGACATCACCGAAATTCAACTTTAATTATTATATTTTTGCTCATATCTCCGGCTCTACTCAACCGATTGCAATTAAACCAACGTAAGATTTTAAGTCTGACCAAGACCTTTTAAACAAATAAAACCGTATCGAAATCCGTTCAGCAGTTTTTGCATCCTCGCGATCAAATATTTGTGACTCCAAAAATCCGCCATTTTGGTTTTCTAGAAATTTTAATATACCTGGTGTCAGTCACACAATCACGACAAATCAAACAACACCTTGCTTGTCAAAATCCGTCAAGCTTTTCAGGCTGTAGAGCGTGCAAGACAAATTTTCAAAATTTTCATTTTGGCGCCATAAGTCCGCCATTTTGATTTTCTAGGAATTTTAATATATACCTGGTGTCACTCACACAATCACGACGAATCAAATGATACCTCGTATGTCAAAATCCGTCAAGCCGTTTAGGCTGTAGGCCGTGACAAAGAAATGGACATACATACATAGGTACATACATACAGTCTCGAAAAACATTACCCTCCTTTCTTCGGCAGTCGGGTAGTAAAGATTACTTTTATTTTCACAAAATAAATTCAGTCACGTGACATCAAACACCAATCAGAGAGCGTGACGTCACATCTTGCATTATTGTTTGTGTTTACGAGTCTGTGATGTTTACGTCAGCTTACGTACAATAACAACACGATTTCACTAAAGATTTTAAGTTCGTTAGGGTGGCCTTGACGTCCCCAAAAACGCCATGACAGTTTGGAGTGTTTTCGACATAAATTCAAATCGACTTTTTAAATCTCAAATAAACTACCTATGTAAATGATTGTTTTAAATCAAAATACTATATTTTTGGGGTCATTTGGGTATAAAAATATTGTATTAACCAGTTTTTCAAATTTAGGAGAAGCCTATTACAGGGCATCGACTACCTATGTACCTATGCAGTGCTAATTATGTACAAGACAAACCCACATAGGTACATCGAGTTCAAATGTAGAATAGAATGTGGTTTTTTATATTAGGTAGGTACATATCAAATCTTTGGTGGCAATGGCAATGATGTACCTAGGTACTTCAGTTATAGCGCAGTAGGTATATCTACTGTTCGAAAAATATCAGTGTACCTACTGTGGATATAGGAATTATTGAGTTATAATGTAGGCAAGTTTGTATACCTATTGGGTTTTATCCTCAGTAGGCACGAAAATTAATGCTCTGATCTTTAAGAGATTTTCTAGAAAAATTAAAACAGCGAAAAGATTAGAGTGATATAAATCGTACGTGGTGACGTCAACATCGACATAACACCTACGAGTACCTAGATGCTCACCTTTAACTGACAGGTTCCTCAACCTTTTTGAATCATATAGGTAATTCAAACAACATTGAAATCGTTGATATTAATGCAATAAGGAGGTAAAGGTACACGTGTTCCTCAATTTATTTGAAGTGGATTGCACCAAGGAATCGTGTTGTCCCATAAAAACTTTGCACCCCATTTTCACCCCCTTAGGCGTTAAGCAGACAACAGGCAGGTCTTTTTGAACGCGAAGTAAAAATGACCGCGTTTGCTCGTCGCGTCGATGCCCGCGACTGCCCTCTCTGCGAAAACAAAGCGCCGCCAATGCCCGCCAGGCACCCGCGACGCGGTCTTTTTGTCCTTCGTGTACCACACATTATTACCTACGTATTATTTGTATCCTAAAAAAACCATCACCAGCCCGCAAGTGAGGTTAATTTGAGTGCGAGGGTCTCGGTGGTGATCCGTTCTTCCAAATTAGGTTTTAAACGAAACTACTGAATACATAGTAAGATTTATAATAGTAGGTACATAAGATTTACATTTAAGTGATTTAAGTACTTACCGGTTCTATATCTACATATATTTTATGCGCCTCTTCGTTAGGATTTAACCCAACCACCCCCTCTAAGTATCTCTGGTCCGCGAACAGGAAGTGTGGATAAGACAACACCAAGAATGCGCCTATAACAAAAGAGAAAGTATACATGAGAGCAAAAGTATGAAGCCTTTTTACTCTCTTCAATTTATATTAGAATAGCTTTGTAAATTAATACATCCTTAGTTTGTGAGTATGGATGTATCTGTAGATGTTTGTTACTCTATTTACTCTCTATTTTCATCCTGAGAAATAGGTGCCTTTTTTTTTATCGTGCGGAAATCCCCATGGATACCATCCCCGTCGGCCATCGGGGGTGGTTATGTCGGAATCGAACCGACTAAAACCGCACGCCGTCTCGGGCCTTAGTAACCGGGGTGTAAGGTTACCCAATGGGCATATCCCTCGCACCCCAGCTGACCCCGGGCCATCTACGGTTTTAAGATGGCCCCCTCGACCCCCCGAAAAGGGGGGGTGGGGCGAGCATCACGCCACTTCGCCGACGGTGGGGTGCAAGGTGACAGGAGGCCGTCCTGTCACCCAACCGTCGGCGCGCAGACAATCAGCTCGCCCCCCGCTCGCTCCCCACTGTGCCATCTGCTAGTCAGAGGGACACGTGGAGAGCCTCGGAGCAGCCCTCTAGAGGGCCACTTCCACCCCGGCCGGATTGGCCGCAGGCAGCAGCGCCTCCCGTGACGACTGGGAGGCGCTGCTCGCCTCCGTTGCCCAGGTGCACCACGTGGAGGTTCCGGCCCGCACTCAGCAATAGGTGCCTGAGGATCGCGTCGCGGGAACGTGATCAAATTTAATAATTTTAGCCCAAAACTAATAATAAGTATATAAATTTTTAATGTTATCACTCGTTAATAAGTTTTAAATAAACGATATTTAAAATTTTGCCATAAATTGTACGCCAGTTCAAAGTTACATCGCCCGTTCAATCACAACCTGTCAATATCGCATTCTCTCAACGGCAAAACAATAACATGAGGTTGAACCTAACCTTTTTGTTGTAATTCTTTGTATTCAACGTTTTAATTTTCAACGATAGTTGTCGATACTGAGTTGCAGGAGTTACCGCGGTAGGAGCTAGGATAACTTTAGCCCACCCAGTTCGCATAAGAATCACATTGCCAGGTGTTAGAAATGTTACTTAGTTATTATTCAACGGCTACTCCATAAACATACTTATTTAAAATGGTTCCCACGGACAGCCATATCCGGATTGTCTACTATTAATATAGTAGTTAACCTCTCTAATTAAGCTAATGGTGAGTTTTTTATTCAGAACGACTATTCAACAATGTAATACTGGGTTTTTCAAATTGAAAAGTAAAGTACTTATGAAAATCAAGATCAGGAAAAAAGTTGTTGTTTGAAAAGGGCTGAAAATAAATATCCATCTACATAGGTACCTAATAAGTAGGTAGGTATCTCTATCTATTATTACCTATTACAAAATTTTAATTGCCATTTCTGTCAGGTACTATTATAAAATTGTAAAGTAGCTGTATCTGTACATTGAAGATATTTAAAAAAATATTGGGTTATGTCATATGAACGACTCTGAACACGAAAATTAAATATATTTTTTTAATTTTGTCTGTTTGTCTGTTTGTCCATAGGTAATACACGCGGGCCGAGCCGCGGCGTAAATAAAATTAAATACGCTTCCTGAAAAATACGTTAGATACCTAGATACTTATTGAAATATCTGCGTCAAAACAATTGCATCAAACAGATAAGAATCCCAAAAACAAATTTGATTTTGTGTTCAATCGGTCATTTAACATCAAGTTACAAGAATTTTTAAATTAGCGATTTAAATATTCCTCAATTTATGCGCTATGTGTAGATACGTTTAATACGGTACCTTTTTCAAAGTTCTTACAATCAATTTCCGCAGTTATTTTAATATTGTAAAGATATTTATCATTTATATCTCTCATCAACAACAAAGTCACATTTACATTCAACAGTAGGTATATGATGTGATGTTTCGTACATGTGATACAGAAGATTCGTTCAAAGTAACAGTTTTTAGCACACTAATAAGTACAGTGTTGTTAGCACAGTACTTTTAGAACTGAGGGTCAATAATTCTCGTACCAAAATATGTTTACAATTTAGTTTAAATCTCATCTGGATCTCACAAATTTAATGTCAAACTTGACGTACCTATACCTAAAGAGAAAGGAGAATATGAATTCAGCGCTTCATTCGCATTACCTTTACAAAGTCTGTCTATTAAAATTGCACTTTCATTTCATAGATGTTTGACTTGTTTGTATGGCGGCGGAGCCACTAGGGGCACCAGCACTGAAAACCAGCGCTTTGCATACCCCGGCGTGCGAAGCATTTTATGCTGAGATGGTGGCCCATTTGAGTGCGCACGATGTGCATTGGATGTATCTAGTGTATTACATTATGTTTGTTTATGTATATTTATTTATTTTTTGATCCTGTACATTGTTGTGTTCTTGAATAAATGTTTTCTTTCTTTCTTCTTTCTAAAATATTTTACTTGCCCTTTCTCGAATTTCGGTGATTTTTCAGCCACAATTCAGTCATAATCACGTTATCACAATTCAGTCACGATCACGTTATTATCTAAGTACTTACCTATGAGTAATATTGAATGTTTAAAAAATTTGTAAGCAGAATACTTTTTGACACTTTGTTAGATCGAGTTGAAATCGGAACTGAATTTTGAACATATTTTACTACGAGTGTTGAACCTCAGTATTATGAAGTCGAAAATCGAAAATATTTGTATTTCAACTGCAAAATCATGTAGGTAAGTAAGCATTGGTAAGCATAGTGGTTAAGAAGCTGAGCCTTATGATAAACAGTTCCTAGATTCGAATTGTGGCCATTACCTACTCACTCTTAACAGTCTTAACAAAAGCAATTTAGCTTAACTTGAGGCGTTATGCGGTATACTAACACATTTCGGGACAGACCGCCTTTCGACGTTATCTCGGTGTATCGCTACGAGACAATACGGCCAAGGGCGGTGAACTTTAATTCATGCAATTTGGCAAACCGTCGCGATAGTCGTAGTTTCCCATAACATTTCTTGATTTATTACATCCCGCGCCTTCGATCGTTAGATGTGTCACGGTAAACTCTTTTCGAGTTATTTTACAAAACACACATATATTATAGGTATATGTATATAGGGCTATGCACCAAAACAGGCGTAGACTATACATAGGTACTAGTTACCTATATCGTGTTCATATTTTGGTGTCACGTCACGGCGGCGTGTGCGACGTCGGCAGGTCGTTGCACCGCTGGGATTGGTTTGTCATTTTTGGCAGCAAAAAAGGTGAATAAAGCTTATTTTACTTAAAATTTAAAGTTCGATTAATAGGTATACCTATTGTAATATGTGTGTAATATAACGTCTAGAAGTAAAACGATGTCGTATACAAAAAGCTTCATCACTAGGTACGTGTTATATTTTGAGCATAACTCAAAAAATTGTGAAGTCTTAAATAAATGTTCGTTTTTCACCAAATTATACTGTTTACTGTTGAACAAAAAAACAGTATCCAAAATACTGTTTTCAGCATCAAAATGCAAACACTATTAAGTACATAAATGACTATAAATGACGGACTTAAAGCCCAAAAGTTTTATCTAATTTGACTGCAGTTAGTGCTGTACTAACCGCAGTCAAATTAGATAAAACCTATTACTTACTTGTCTGATCCCGCCACTTCAGCATTTACTGAAAGGCGTTTTCAGTTATGAATGCGAAGTGGCGGGACGCAGTGGCGGATTTACAAATTTGCCGCCAGTAGGCTATACAATTCTCCATGACTACCACCCCCCCCCCCCGTCGGCCATCGGGGGTGGTTATGTCGGGATAACCGGTTACCCCCCGATAGGGGGTTGGGCAAGCATCGTGCCACTTCGCCGACGGTGGGGTGTAGGGTGACAGGCGGCCGTCCTGTCAACGAACCGTTGGCTCGCGGACAATCAGCTCGCCCCGACACGTGGAGAGCCTCGGAGCTGCCCTCTAGAGGGCCACTCCCACCCCAGCCGGATTGGCCGAAGGCAGCAGCATCTCCCGTGGCGAATGGAAGGCGCTGCTCGCCTCCGTTGCCCGGGTGCACCGCGTAGAGGTTCTGACTCGCACGCATCCACGGGTACCCCTCATCGAGACTAAACGGTGAGGTGGTTATGTCGTAATCGAACCGAATTAAACCACACTAGGTGTTTGCGTACCGTCTAGGGTACCTACAACGGGGGTAACCCGCGTGTACCCTAAGGAAGGAAATTCCCCAGAAACCCCACCAGGCATTGACCATCCATCATGCAACAGGCGGCCTCACCGTAAATGCAGGGAGACTAGAACTAGAGTAAAACCGCACGGCGACTAGAGTCTTCTGACGCCAAGGTGTGAGGTGGCCCATAGAGCATTTCCCTCGCACCCCAGCTTGACCCGGGCCATTTCCGGATTCGAGATGGTCCCCTCGGGTTTGGGAACCACGGTATTCGCATTCGAGGGGGGGGGGGGGGGGGCGTGCTTGTGCACGCTGCCGCCTTGGTCTGCTTCTGCTAGGGTGACAGACGGCTCCACCCGTCACCCCCAGGCCTGCGTTCATAGAGGACGGAAGTCATCAGACCTCCGACGCCTTCGGCGTCTGCGCACGTCACCGTCCGGGTGAGCTCTGTGCAGCCTCTCCCGAACCCATTCCGCCGCCTCCTTCTCGAGCATGGGAGCATCACTTGCTCGCAGAATGAGGTGGCGGCCGACCACGCGTCGCAGTTGGAGGCGGCGACTGACCACGCGTAATTGTGACGTGCCCTAGTGAAGAGTATACCTGCTATTGAAGAGCTAAAAACAGCGGTGCGTACTAATTAGAAGGTGGATTAAGATATGCCTCTCCAAGAAAACGCTCCCGAAAACTCGTTTGTGTATATAATAAAGTTATTTTTTTTATTTATGAAAGATAAAAAAAATGGCTCAAAATTGCCGCCCCCTAAAATCTGCCGCCCTACGCTCCAGCCTACTCAGCCTACTGGTAAATCCGCCACTGGCGGGACGATAGAAACAGAGCTAAAATCAATTTGTTAAAAAATAAGCTCCTCGTTTATTTTAATTATTATTGTGGTGAGGCATAATTATGAGGTTGTCTAACGACCTCCGTCCTCCATGAGCGCAGGCCTGGGGGTGACGGGTGGAGCCGCCTTACTACCATGTCATAATATGGCGTGTTTTCTAGAACGCGCTTTTTGTTTATTACCTACAGTTTTCAAAATGATGATGATGACCTACAGTTTTCAAAAAAATCGCTTGTTAATAGGTACTTACCTCTGTTAATTCTAGCCACGTCCTACCCTACCTAGGTATTTTTAAATAATAAGTACAGAGTACCTACATCTATACCTTGTCTAATTTAGGATGATAATTTTGACAGCTCGAAGTAGGGTACCCCATATAGTGTAATCGAAAATGAATCTTTCGATTTTCGATTATCGTTCCCATAGAATATGGAATCGATACTTACAAAAATACAAAAGCATTTATTTTTTTATTATTTTTGGTAACTTACTTCAGGATGACGAAAGAGAAGTTTTATAGTATAGTACTTATGTTTTGTATTATACTTAGTTAATTATATTATAAAAAAATGTAGTAGATAAGTACTTAATCATTTCAATAAATTAATTTAATTTCGATTCATTCGATTCATTTGTCTACAGTCAATTGTGCTGATTTCTTGCAAGTCACTCCACTACGGCTAGTGGGCGTTACCTGTCTATGTGCTACGATAATTTTTGAGGTATCATCTCGTTGATAAAAATATGATACTTCATAGACGTGAACTGTCAAAATTATCATCCTAAATTAGACAAGGTATAAATAAGAAATTTTTAATAAGTAATAAAATTATAGTTATTGATCATTAACTATTTCTATCATCAAAATGGTTTTTTTACGAAAATTGTCAGTTTTGATCACGTTTTTATTTATTTGCGTCTCATAAATCAAACCGCTTTCCGTCGGTAGGTAAACCTTGATATTTAGATAATATATTTAGCATTATAATATTGGATGCAAATGGATATTCATAAGTTATCGCTGTTAATTTGAAACTAATGTAGGTACCTACCTTGTTTATCAATCAATTATCCTTGACATCAACGAATATTTCTTTTTAATAAAACGGCTTGACATGTATGTAGGTATCCTGTATTCATCATAACGTTAGTCCCGGATGCGACCGTGACTAACGCTATGATGATGATTGATGAGTGAAACAATGAATTGTATAATATAGATGTACTTAATGTTATCCCAATACTATTGCGATATACTCGTAAAGTGTATCTACCTAACCGCGTTGTTCGCGACGGGATAGTTAGGTAATATTCGCGCAGGTCGTAATCGGACGGGTGCTCTATGGGACAACCTTCTTAAGTACCTAATCCATGCGCATTAGATGCCATAACTATTACTATATTGATAGTCCATATTGATGTGCAATTGATTAAATATATTTCGAAATCAAATTTTATACTTTACTTGACTGGCGAAAAAGACGCAGAAGCGCAGAATGAATGAGGTTGGGATGAGAAGGTGAAACAGTTATGTGCCGGCACGAAATTAATTAAAAGTAAAAAGTCTGCTGCCATAAGGTACGGTACGGCGACATTAAAAGAGTAAAAACGATATTAAAATTAAGTGACATGTCAGAAATGGAAAAAACTGGTTCTTTCAAAGGATGCGCTCAAATAATATTTTTAATTACTTTTCATGACTGCAAACTGCAACCTACTTTCTACAGTAGGTATATATGGGACAAGCTGGTAACATCGAATGCTGGAAATATAGCAGAACTTTAAATTAGATGAATATGGGCGAGTTGATGTTTTATGATGTAATTATATTCACACTTGTTTACCTATCAAGGCAAATAATGTACATGCTACAATCCTTTCCTTTCATGTAATGAGAGCGAGCCTTTTTTTTATCACGCGGAAATCCCCATGGATACCACCCCCGTCAGCCATCGGGGCTGGATATACTGGTTATGTCGGGATCGAATCGATTACCGCACCGCGAAACCGCACGCCGTCTCGGGCCTTAATTACCGGGGTACTCAATGGGCATATACCTCGCACCCCAGCTGACCCCGGGCCATCTACGGTTTTAAGATGGCCCCCTCGACCACCCAAGAGGGGGAGGGGGGGGCGAGCATCGCGCCACGCAGACAATCAGCTCGCCCCCCGCTTGCTCCCCACTGTGCCATCTGCTAGCCAGAGGGACACGTGGAGAGCCTCGGAGCAGCCTTCTAGAGGGCCATACCCACCCCGGCCGGATTGGCCGCAGGCAGCAGCGTCTCCCGTGGCGAGTGGGAGGCGCTGCTCGCCTCCGTTGCCCAGGTGCACCACGTGGATGTTCCGGCCCGCACCCAATGAGGGCGAGCCTATTGGCTATCTACGTTTCCAACATTCGTGCTCCTACTGAGAGTTTCTTAACATGATAACTCATTAAGTGCCTACATCTGAAGCGGACTTAGCTGGCTATTAGCTACGCCACGGACGGCGACGCCGTATTCTTATACAGTATACATACACTGTATACAGACAACTAATAGTGTTGTTAGAGTTGTTTTACGTCTTGTTTTTTAGCTATTATGAAAGACGTAGACTAAATAGACTACTTATTATGCATTTAGGAGTGGGTTGGAAGAGATCGCATTGTGCACTTGTAAGTATACCAATGTTATGGTTGCATTCAGAATAGAGACATGACATTCAAATACTTGTGTTGAGAAACAATAGCTGAATATGATTTATTAATTACATACTATATGAAAGACAACTGCATGTAGCGGAGATGCGAATGTTAAGATGGATGTGTGATGTGACGTGACTAGAATGGACAGAATAAGAAATGAGTAGGTATATTAGAGGATATCATACCGACAACATTTTAGGATGTGCGTTGAATTTGATAAATCAGTCAGGACATTATAATTACCTATACTATTGAAGCGATGGTAGCTGAATGAAGTGATGGTAGCTGAATGGATAAGGACGCGGCTTCTACTCAGAGGTATCGAGTTCAAACTCGGCCGGACAGTACCAATGTGAATTTCACTTGGTGGAATTTATATGTGTTAATCACATGATTTACCATCTGCTGACGGTGAAGGAAAACATCGTGAGGAAACGTGGGTTTCCTCACGATGTGACATGTGGATGTCCTAGAAGAAATTCTAAGGACATGTCCGATCCACCAACCCGCATTAGGCCAGCGTGTGTGGATTAAGGTCTAAACCCTCTCAACTCTCTCGTCAGAGGAGAGGAAACCCGTGCCCAGCAGTGGGACATACCTAAATGGGTTGCTATTATATATATTAGAGGATTATATATATTAGAGGAAGTTTGAAAGTTGCACCAGTAAATGAAAAATTGAGAAGCAAGCAATTGTCGTGGTATGGACATTGGACATGTTATGAGAAGAGATGGAAGCAATGTTGTTATAAAGGTTATAAGTATGAATGTGGAGGGCTATAGGGGTAGAGGTAGGCCTAAGAGGGTGCGGGCCGGAACCTCCACGTGGTGCACCTGGGCAACGGAGGCGAGCAGCGCCTCCCACTCGCCACGGGAGACGCTGCTGCCTGCGGCCAATCCGGCCGGGGTGGGAGTGGCCCTCTAGAGGGCTGCTCCGAGGCTCTCCACGTGTCGCTCTGACTAGCAGATGGCACAGTGGGGAGCGAGCGGGGGGCGATATGATTGTCTGCGCGCCGACGGTTGGGTGACAGGACGGCCTCCTGTCACCCTACACCCCACCGTCAGCGAAGTGGCGCGATGCTCGCCCCACCCCTCCTTTCGGGGGGTCGAGGGGGCCATCTTAAAACCGTAGATGGCCCGGGGTCAGCTGGGGTGCGAGGGATATGCCCATTGGGTAACCTTACACCCCGGTTACTAAGGCCCGAGACGGCGTGCGGTTTTAGTCGGTTCGATCCCGACATAACCACCCCCGATGGCCGACGGGGGTGGTATCCATGGGGATTTCCGCACGATAAAAAAAAAAAAAAGGTAGGCCTAAGAAAAGATGAATGGAGTGCGTGAAAGAGGATATATGGCAAGGAAGGGTGTAACATCCTGACAGGAATTTATGGAGAAGAAAGACATGTTGCGCCGACCCCAAATAATTGGGATAAGGGCAGGTAGCTGATGACATACTATTCAGAAAGTGCCGAGTTATGTTACGTTCATGAAAACTCTAGACTTGAACATTAAAAAAGTATATAAGTATGTTTATCCGCATTCTAGAACCCATAACAGGCTTTAATTAAAAAAAAACATCTTCGTGTGGATCGAGTGACCTTCGAAATATTGTGGTTTGTTAAAAAAAAGTTGGATCTACATCCAGTAGTTGACGAAACAAGTTTTATTAATTCTTATGTTATATAGGAAATGTTTAATTTCTGCGCTTATTTGAGGTTATTATAAAAGTTTCTGAGAGATTAAACTTTGTCCGCGTTAAAAAATACCGCGATGCGATGTTTGTTTAATGATTGTGGATTGAACTGTGGTCGGGTAAATAATATTATGTTTCTACATCTAGGAATAAAATGACTCTACTTTTTTCGTAGAGACATTAAACAGGATTTCCTTTTCGCATTTTGAACCGATGCAGAATTTTCATCCCATCACCTCGGAAAGTGTACTGTTCGATATTTGAGTGCAAATTGTGCATTAGTCGTTTTTGTTTTCTAGTGGGTAAAGCTACCTCTGTGGTGCCAAATTTATATACCTACCTATTTAAACAACACTTTTTTAACTTTTTAAAAACTCAGACTCGGATATTTCACATCATATATTTTTATTGTTAAAACAACCTTAGGTCACTATCACTAATCAAGAAACGGAGTTTAGGCAACGCAGAAAAATGCGCATCGTAGCATTATATCATTTTCTTAAATTAGTGTAGGTATGTAAAACGTATTTTTATGTATTGTGTAAAAATGGTGGATTTTTAAACATAACATCTGCGATAACGTGCACAAGTTTGGGAAAGTTTGTTTGTTTATCAACGTTGATTCCAAAACTACATAGAAGCCCCTAGTAAAGCCTCTACTATATTACTGGGGTAACTGGTAAGACTGTGAAGGAAGATTGACTTGACTGCGAGTAAATGACGAAAACGCTGCATAGTACATTAGTATGCAAATTTTATTATAATACTTGTTTGTGGCAAAATGCGTCGCATAGATAGAAGCCATTAATAAAAAAACCTTGCCATGTGCCGCCATGTGCCTTTTTTTTTATTCTTATCAATGTTTACTTGAACTATGTTCATACCATGGTATGAACCATGACAGTCGGTCACTTCTCATCTTTTCTTTCATTGGGGCAACTTTATATAATATACGGTCTACGTATTCCTTTATTCTATCCTATCCATCTAATCCATCTTCGTCACAATACGCATCCATCTCAACATGAAGTAGCTTTTCATCCATGGGTTTAACTCCAAATATGATGATCGCTTGATCGACGATTATAGTTTTAAAAATTCTCCCATTAAGACCAAAGGCAAATTGGAAGTTAAGACATAGGTATATTAAATAATGTCTGTTACCTATCGTTACTCTTAATAGCGGTAAGGATATATAAATCGACAATTTTATGTCTGGTGTTTGCAAGATTAAACAAACTTTGCCTACAAACTACAAACTCAATTTTAAACCAATTCCAACAAACCGATTGTGTTGAAATTTCGAACATGCAGTTTGCAACACCGCATCACACAGACGTGTTGTTCATTACATCACAGGGTGCCACATGTACCTACTCTGAAAGCTTTATGCTCCTGGCGGAGTTGTGATTGCTTGTCATTTTAAATTACAAACTGAATTGACGCCTTTTAAACTTTATTTGCAGATTCACACAATTTTATTGAAATGCGTTTTTTGTCCAAGATGAGACTATAGGAGTATCGATTCATTCTTTACAATACCGATCATTCATTATTTTACCGTTTGTTGAAGTAAAACCCCTTGGATCGGATTTATTTCGTTGGCAGTTAAATTTTGAGTTAGTCGAATGAACTAGAATCAAACCGAAACTCTTAAAACAGATTGCAAAGGAATTATATATTTGCTTCACTTGTGCCTAAATCCAGAATTATAATCTCGTCATCCTCGCAGTTATTACCTACAGTAAATACGAATTTTACCTTTAACTCCGCAGCTAATCCTTTCACGCAACTTCTATGAGAGATTCCCTGGCATGGGCATTAGCATAATAAAACGTGATCTTTTTTTTTGATAACACCTTTTTACACTTTTGGCATTCCATTTCCCGGGATAAATCGCGTAACTAATTGAATAATCACGTAATTTTTTTTATTCTTCTTATGAAGCGCGCGCGATACGTGCGGTGCGGGCGGGTACCTTCGATAGATTTTGTTCTTATGTAGGTACCTATGTTCTAACGCTTGTTTAAACAGTTTGGATTACAAGGAATTATGTGAGCCGATATCCACGGCTTATTACTACTACTCGTATCGCGGTACTCGCCACAGGCTATTTGCTTATATATGACATTACATCAACTTAAAGTACCTACAGGCTCACTCAAGGAAACTCCTTCCGCAAACAATCAAACTGTGACTCCCTTCTATGTTTTTCTTAAACAACTACGCATGTACTAGTTCTTCAGAAAGGGTAACGAAAGGCATCTATAGGTCTACAGGTTACTGCCTTGATGATGTAAAACACATGCCAAAGGTGATGTTGTTAAGAGTAAAGTATACGTACATATCGTTACCTAACATATATATGCTAACAGAATGTTTAAGCAGCTAGAGAATAATATTATAAAGCTGCTGTAGGTATTAATAGAACATGTTCACCGAAAAATATACGCACAAGTGAACAATATTCACGTTCGAATACTCTTTTTCATCAGTTTTTCCAATTCTTGTTCGTATATTGGGCAGATAGCTTGGTGAGTGGAAAAGTATAGAAATTGGCAACAAAGATTGATCTGACAATGATGAATCGAAACTCAAATGAATTCAACCCTTAGTATAATTATAATTCTATGTTATGTCCATTTTCATCTATGTCGTACCTACTTTTTTACGATTCACTAGTTTTTCAGGCACAAATTATCTGTTCAGGCCCTAAGCCACCTAGGTGCAAACTACTCCCGTGGATTTACCAAGTTCGGACAATTACGAAAACCATAAATCGATTGATTCGTCTATCCGTATTACCCTTGCGTTTAGTACCTCGGCGAAATTTCGACGAGGAAATTTTACCGCGGTGCTGGTTTTAAACGTGGTTAATCAATTAACATAATTTATTCGTGTCAGCAGTACCTAATATAACACAAACCGGCTCAACTACGATGTATCGCTGGTTCGGTGATTAACTCACTTTTCATGGATGTCATGTTATGAATATTAATAGGTAATCGTTAATTTATTTTCTATCTATTTCTGGCGATCTATCGATATTAGGTAGTATTAATTACTTAAATTAGGTTTATTACAACTTATAAAATTTATTGTTAACTAGCTGCGTACCCTGGCCCCGGTGTAATTATAGCACCATACTCGTGGACAACAGAAAGTGGTAGATAACAAGCACACAATGAAAAGAATCATCCAATTCGGTAAGTGATACGCTGTTATACATTTCGGTGATTCATTTTTATTTATATCGATTAGCTGGTACCCGCAGCTTCTCCCACGGGATTACTGATATACATAGTTTTGTACTTTTTATAGAGAATAGTTTTTTTTTATATCGGTCTCGTCAATATGACTTCACCTCGCCTGATGGTAAGCTAAAGGTAAAGTCTCAGGACATTACATACACCGACTGTGTGGTCCTCAACTTGACGTCCTCGTGAAAGAAGAGGTGATTGTCGTCGCAGTACTGCGTGACAAAGCGCAGGATATTGGTTTAAACTACGCCAATACCCACTGATCCCACAAGTGCTGCGACAACCAACACCACAAGTCCCGCATCCATACTTAATACTTAGTCCTCAAGTTATCTGAAATTTAAATTTTTTCAATACCTACCTAAGAGCTTTAGTTTTAATAACTAAAGCTCGCAGCAAAACTAAACGAAGTATCAATAATAATTCGGCAATTGAAAATATAACGATGAAATAAATAACTGTTGATATTGATAGATACCTTATCGCTGAAGTAAACGTAGAAGTTGCGCGCAACAGCTTTTATAAATAAAAACTATGTAAGTAGGTACCTACATTGTAAAAGGGTGTACATAGGTTTATGTGTACATAAACCCTCATTGCACACGTTTAGTATCGGCTTAGAACTTGGTTTATGAATCCTAATGTGCGCTGTAGATGATGAGATGCATTATTTTTAGAGATATAAAGTTACGTAGGTAGTTATTTAATAAAATGCTATTTTATTTTATTGAACAGTGATAGCATTTATAAAAACACGATCAAACTTTTAACATTTTATTTTTATACAAAGTACTAGTTAAATACTTTTAACTTAATAATTACTATTTATAATACAATTGAGCAAAAGTTCGCAATTGTTTACACGAAAAGAGCAGTCTCAATCGCTTTAGCGTAGTTAGTACTTACTTAAATAATTATATAATAATATAAAGATACAATAATTAATTGCACATTTACCATAATACAAAGTGATGAGTTTTCGGCTTGAAAGAACGTTAGGTACATCTTGTGTTACTACTTTCAACTCCATGCAACCCTACATTTAAACAACTGACAGGTCTCATATTTCTGGATAGTTAATAAATAAAATATCTATAATTAGTAATGAGAATCACGTCAATTTGTCAATTTTGTCGTCTAGTCCGTAATGCGACATCTTTGGCTGATACTTTGTGCGAGGAGGGGTAGATGTAGTAGTGGTGCCGTTGGCAAAAATTTTAAGGCTAAACGGTTTGTTTGCTCCCAAAAGAAATCTGGACAATGATATTTTTGGTGGTTTAGTGGGATTTAAATAGAGGTCAAATATGGACTGCGTTGGTCGTGGTGTGCGAGTTGTTTCCAGTGCTGGTGTCGCTCTTGAGGACTCGGTTGTACGTGACGTAGTGGTTTGAACGATTTGTTGTGATTTGGTCGTGGCTGAGGCGACAGCTGTACTTGCAGTTCTAGAAGTGAACCTGTACCATGAAAAGTCTGTTTTTGGTTTTCTTGTACTTTTCGAATTTAAATAGGTTTCATCAAGTGTAGTTCTTGTGGGTTTCGAAGCAATAGGTATGATATTAAGGGGCGTTGTAGTTGTAGCTATTGTAGCGTTTAGTCTGGTTGTGATGGGTTTTGTAAATGTATTTCTGACAGTAGTCAGACGTGGAGTGTACCGTTTCGTTGTTGGAGTTTCTACAGTGGTTATACTAATATTTCTTATTGTTGGAGAAAAGTTAGTGACCGTTATAGCTACGGTCGAACGTTCACTGGGAGATATCCCCGTTGTTGTCAAAGATAACAGCTTTTTTAACGTCGTAAGGGTGAACGGTCTAGATGTGGTCGTAGGTCGCCACCTGTAAGTTACCCTTGATGTTAATGTACTTTTAATGGCCACGGTTGTTGTAGTCGTCCTCGGAGTAGTTGGTTGAGTGTTCATAACTTTATAAGTTGTAAGTTTCAAAGTCGTTGGATCAATAGTCGAGGTTCTTGTTTCAATAATATTTGGTGGTAGCTGAGTAATATTTTTGGACACGACTGTCGAATATTTCTCTTGCGTGGTTGATGGGGTAGTACTTTCGGATTTAGGCTTATTTTTGTGTCTGAATTGATTTGTTTCTATGGTTCGCCATGGCACGACAGGGGGGATATATTCTGTAGTCTCTTTGATTGTGGGCGTTGTCGGCGAATCTGTTACTTGCTGTTTAGGCTTGATGAAAGATGTGAGCAATTTAAGATCATCAATATTGTTTATTTTGTAATTATACCAGTCAACGTTATTTTTATTAAGATCCAAAACTTTACCATAATTGGCTCTTACGATATTTCCGATTGCCAAATATGGTGGCAGTAAATCTTCAACATTGTGTGTATGGTAATCATAACTTGGAAAATACCTGTTCTCGTACGTGAATAACCGCGGTCTCGTAATCGGCACATAATTCTTTGCACTAATGTCACAATCCACAAGATATTTCTTGGTATTATTTTTGCAATGCTGTGGGTAAACGACCCACGCTAGAAACCCGTTACCCTGAAGTCGAGTGTGTTCCTCGTGTATTAGAAGTGCGCACTGCATATCGTCCGATATATCTTCATCTCGAAACGCGGAACACGGCATATTGCAAGCATTCCCAGATCCACACCAGAATAACTCGCTGATCTGGAAGATGCCGTGGTCTCCACTATAGGGGTTGTTCGCACTTGTGTCGAATCGGGACTCATGGTAAGCGATGCACACCCAAGTGGCTATATCGTCAGGACTTATTCCAAGAGCTAGTAAATCGCGCGCCAGCTCGCATCTGTCGTAGATGCGGCCGTGAGCGAGCGCAAGCAGCGCGTACGACAGCCACGCGACGCGGTTCATAGCAGCGTGCGTTTGACCGGCGAGCATACGCGCACTGTTTTTTACGTACATACGGACCTCCCGCCGTGTGGTTACCGCCTCTATTCGTGTCGCGCCCGTATATCAATTATTGTGATCCAAATTGTTTAGAAAATATCTTTCAGGTATTTTAGAGCAACGAAGAGGGTCGGAATATCAACTATATATTTTTATCTGACAGTTTGCCTTGGTACACGTTAACGGGTGTCTGTAGCTAGTCCGGCAAGTTCACCTTGGTGGAGCACGTCATCGACACTGTGGCTCCAGCAGCGCTCAACTCGGAACTTGCAATGCATGTTACATTATTCAGTATATTCACGTACAATATGCGACGCATCATACGTACGTACCTATTTTGTATAATGCATAAAAACAAACACGTCCCCGAGACCGGTTTTTAAAGATGTCTCGACGGTTAAAGGTCAACGCAAAACTAAATCGGTAATGGAATATGAATGTAATATTAAAGCAACTTCCATTAGTATTTCCTTTTATTCTGCGTTCAATAAATATTGAACAGCTAGCCTGAAAATCGGGACGACATGATTTTTTCGTTGCAAGTATTTAAGAAAATTTCGAATACTGCGCATTACGCATTACTTTGGTAGAAGTTGACATTTCAATGTTTAAAACCAAGTTGGTTTGACTGTGCATGGGAAAGGTCCTCTGGACGAACTGACCCATAAAGTCGTGGGTGGAACGTCTATCCGATTTCCGGTACTTATCCTTGTTTGACATAATAACATGATAGGTAAGTAAACTGTATTTTTTAAATTCGTGTGTCGCAAAGATACCCTAAATGAACGTTTAAAAAATGTGTTTCTGATAAACTGGTGATAAATAACTACTTATCCTTTTCTTAAAACTGTACGTTAAGAAAAGGTTGAGTGGCCCTGGTGTATGTATGTAAACAGTAGGCATAGTTTGATTTCCGCAGCAGCGGGTTAGCAGGTGAGACTATGGCCTCTGCTACCTAATTTAAAGTTAGGCTCTCCATCCATCGCCTCGCAAGTCACACCTCAATCGCGCCGACAACAACACCAAGGTAAACTTATGTACCTTGTACGAGTAATACTCGCTCGTACCCATGTGTTCAACTTTTTAGAGTTTTAGCTCTAGGAGGCAATTACGTATGTTTTGTAAAATGATTGTTGGTATCAAGAATTAAGCTGATATAAAATATATTTTAGTGTAAGTGAACCAAGACTATTTCTCCAATGAATCCACTTTGTTTTGAAATTAGTTGCAAGATTTCGTCTCACGTTATATTTGCTTATTATTCTTTTGTTTAAATCTTTGTACCTAGTCACTTCAGAAATCTTACACTAAAGATACAGAGACAGAGAGTAACTGTCTATTATGATTTTTTTTTATGTATGTATTTAGGAGGAATTAATTAATTAGTCAATCTGTTTGTTATATTATGATGGGATGATTAATATAATATTATGCTCCCTTGTATGTCCGTAGCGTCACCAGCGTAGGGTAAGTTTCACACTGCATTTTAGCACTTCCTCTATTTTGTTTTTGTGCGATGCAATGGGCGCAGATCTTTAAAATCATCATAATATTCGTCAATCGTCATATCCAATATAATCACACGAATCAATCATTTAGGTACCTACTACTCGTATTATATATATTCTGTGATTTAGGTACAATACAATTTGTTATTCGTATTAATTACTAACTAATCAATTTATCTGTCCAATACAAGATTGGCTTACGAATGTTTTTTTTATCATCAAATTTGACCAATGACCTTTACTTTTGGTGTTACCTGCACAAAGGTCAAGGAACCGGTCAAGTGCGGGTGTGACCACAGCGCCCTGAACGATCCGTTGCATGTTCGGTCATCGATCATCTTAAGTTTATGATATGTTTAAATGACAAAACCTCTTTTTTATGAACCACTGTGATAGGTACTAAAATTCACCACAATCTGATTAATTATTAATTAGATTAGATAGGTATGTACTTAGTAAATAGGTACATAGTAGTACAGTCATTATTTAGTATTTTTACTTGGAAAGTATGCCGGGAGTTTTTAAAATTGGTGATTTTATAGATTTTGATATGCTCTTTCCAAATTTTAATTTTGCCACCTCGTATGTTTGCTGCTCGCGCCGCCATATTGAATAAATCGCCATTTAAATAATATTGGGGTGGGTATCCATGAGGATTTCCGCACGGAACAAAAAGGTGCGGTGTCCGATTTATATACTATGATATATATTATATACTAAACTATACGATACGAGCATCTTCTACCTACGTAGTACCTACTACCTAATAGGTACTTCAAAATGATGTCCAGTCCAGAGAGAATTGAAAAATGAATTCTAACGGGACAAAAGCCCTTTTGTTAATTTGTGTGCAAAATGACATGAAAAGAACATCGAATTTAAATTTAAATTGACAAAGCGACAGCCCCCACTTCATATCGCGAGTAAAAGTCAAACAAAAATCGTGGAGCAACCGGGAAATAAAAAAGATACACGGGGAGGATTCGATCCTTTCCCACCGTAAACTAAAAAATATTCTTTGTTGTCTGCTTTGTTTCAGCAGAGGTTCCGCTATTTTAATTTCGTTAGCAGTGTAAATCTAATATGAAAGTTCAGTTAAAGGCAAAGCAACTGCAAATATTCTGGTTAAATAAAAAAGTACAAGTAGGGTGAAATTTAGGTACATGAATTTTATTTGAGTTCGTACGTTTATATTGAATCCTTTGATACAACATGTACCTACCTAATTGTATAGTAAGTAACAGAGGTTTATTCCAACTATTAGTCCTACTAACAGTTCGATGATCTGATAGTTTGGACAAAATATTCCAAGTAGAGTTAGAAAGATTGTGTTACGTTCAATTCTCAGAATCTTAAACCATCACAGAAACAAAAGTAATTAAATTGAGGTTGAACTATGATATGAAGTGACTAGTAATAGTTTATTCTCATTACAATACCTATCGAATATAGGGTTACCAAATGAAAAAATTAAAAGTCCTGAGATTTTCTACAGTTTGAGAATTTTCTCTCAAAAAGTCCCCTTTGGATGATTTCAGTCTTTAATTGGTTAATGCTAAAAAGGGCGAAATGATCAGCTGATCAGATTGCCTCTAGTATTAAATACGATAAAATTGATTAAGGTCCTAAATGGATACTAAGGTACCTATTGATTTTAACTGTAACCTGTGTTATAATTGAAAATCCTGGGATATCACGAGATTTGCAAAACTTGCTGTAACTCTGCTTTATCTTCTAGAGTTCTAGAAAAATGAATCTTTTACATATCTTGAAAATCTGTTGGTATAGGTACCTACCATAAGAAACTTTCTATGCATACCTATACGTCGATTTATTTAGTCGTTTATAAAACTGTAAAAAGTCGGATCAGGCAATGGTGGGTCATTGGTTGGATGCCGATATTAAGTCTCATGACTTTCGAAGTTCTTGAGCTTATAACGTTAATTAATCTCAGGTTTTTATCTTTTCGAAGAAACCCATAAGTAGGTATTTTAAGTAAAAATTAGTACTAGCTTTTCAATAGTGATATTGATTAAGTTATACCTATTATTACTACTCGGTACTATCACAATTATGTACTACTAGACAAGATTTTTGAAACAAAAATGTTTATGAGGCAATGGTAGAAAGGCACGGTATGCAAAACCTTATAAGTAGCATAGCGTAACTTTTTATAGAGTTGATAGTAATGGCAAATCAATTTATTTATTTTAAGGTTAGTTTATACCATAGGAAACAAAAGCCATAAGAAAAAAAAGAAAAGTTAGGCTATAATCACCCCACTAGTATCTGGCCAGTGGAGCGACAGATGAGTAAAATAGGTGCCACGGAGACGAAGTAGGTATGTCACGGGCGAAGCTGCGAGGGACTGCTAGTCGAGTAATAAATCGAATAATAACAAGAGAAGCTTTTAATACTTTATTCCACTAAATCTCAGAAGATTGTGATAGAGACGGGTACTCAACTTAATGAAGCAGTATGAATAGTATTAACGAGATAAGTAGTGACCTAACAGTTCGAGCATAACCTTTAATTAAAATCACAGGGAATTGAAAGCAATCTAGATCCCTGGGAATAGAGATCGTGTCTCGATTGCGAAGAGTAAACGGATAGACTATCTAAACTGATTTATTATCTAAAATGAATTTCTGAAGTGCTTTAATATATCAATATTAAAGCACTTCAGAAAAGTAACTTTCTTCAATTATAAAATGTAAAACTATAAAATGTGAACTAAAAGAAGTTCATGCTTCTTATATCAAAAGTAAAGTTTATGTACCTAACGGATAATAACATAAAACATACATTTATTGCTCGAAACACGATAAGATGACCATACATTAATTATTTTACCACCTTAAAGTAGAAATTTTTAAACACGTCGATGCTCCTGTACGAAGCAAGAAGTAGGTTCCAAATACATAAATTATTTGGAACCTACGAGTATATGGAATTTCTTGCTTCTTATTTCAAAAATGACGGAATTGCCCTATAATCGTTTATTCATTATTTTACCCCTAAAGGGTGGAATTTTGTAAATTGCTGAAACTTGTGTGCGTTTATTTCTAACCAGAAGCAGATAACGAAAGGGGATGTATACAACTGGTAATGCCCTATTTTACCACCTTACGGACGAAATTATCAAAAACCTATATAGGTACTAATTAACCTATAAAGTCTAGTGCTAGTAAACCTACTTTACTAGCACAGGTTACTTAATAGTTGGTAGGTACTAGGTGGATGTAAACGGGACTAACGTGTGTAGAAGACATCATTGTTCATATTTGTTTTGAAGCAGTTTGTTACATGTAGTCCAGTGGTATAATAGGTATGTAATCACCTCAGTATATAAATATTGAATGTCAGATACACTCTTAGACATAACAAGGTACTACTGAAACTCTTGTTTTGGAAGAACTGTAAATATTAAACACTATTATTTCTCGTGGAAATTTTCCCAGCAACCTAGTTTGAAACACGTCAGCAAAGCGAGGCATCGTTTTAGCTACTTTTAATTTCATAACAATTATAGTCACATGTAGGTACTTTTTTCTTATCAATTTATAAGTTACTGTCGAATTTTGATCATCCACCCATGAATATAAAAAAATTAAAAATAGAAAGTTTAAGTAGGTACCTATCAATTGAAATCAAACGAAAAGTAGATTTCAAGTCTGACCAAAACCTTTCTAATAGGTATAAAAAGCTGCATCCAAATCCGTTCAGACGTTTCAAATAGAACAGATTAAAAAAATGTGTTGAATCGTACATTTGACACAACTCAAGTAATTTTAAATATCTCCAATGTATAGACGTACTTAGTTTACAATTTTATAATATTAGAACTAAAATTTATTTTAGTAGTAAACATTAATTTGTAGTAGAAGTCCCTATTGACTTACCGACACACGTATATAGTTCCATAGCACCCTTTAACAAGCAGCCGTCTTCTCTATTGATGCCGCTTGTGGTGTTCAGGCAGTAACAACCTTCATCGTTATCCAGAAACCATTCGTTGGCTACAAATCTTACGGTTGGGATACCCTCATATTCCGTATCATTCTCGTAGCGAAGCTCCACTGTCCTGAAATTAATATTGACTTCAGATAGGTAGGTACTTGTCCTGTTATTCGGTTTGATCCCGACATTACTACTTCACTAGCCCCGGTGAGGTGAGGTTTCCACTCGTACCTACAAAAAAAAAACAAAAAAAGGTGCTTGTAAAGGCAATATCGGTTAGTCCAGACGAATTTCCGCTAAGGAGCGGTAATGGTAACCACCCTCATTGTTACTGTCGCCACCGCTCGGCTTACTTACTTCTGCTAGGGTGACAGGCGGCTCCACCCGTCACCCCCAGGCCTGAATCCTAAAATACCTAGGGTAAACGGGGGAGTGATTGGCCACGACCAGCGATTAGTCACTTTAAGAAAAATAGTTTCAAATTATAAGTTTGAATTATTCCAGCTTAACGACATTTCGCTATACGCTACACTGTAATTAATTTATAGTCGATTTAAATTCATAAATGGTTGGTGGTAGATGGTAGATGTGGACAATCACTATGCTTTTTCGATACTTTAATGTTTTTTAATTTTTATTATTTTCTATATATTACAACATAATTATAATAACATAATAATATATTTTACTAAAAGATGTTGATATTCTATAGTAGAATTTGTTATAGAATAAAAGGAAAAAGGTCTAGATAGACATAAAAACGGCCAGACGGGCAGACAGACAGATAGACGGTCAACTTAGTGATCCTATGAAAGTTCCTTTTTTTATTTTAAGGTACGGAACCCCAAAAAATGATTAAAATTAAAATTAAATTAAAATGTTGAGCAAACCATAATTGTGTCTATATTCTGACAAATATACCTAGGTATATACCTACTCAAGTATATTGTAAGAGCAGCTGAACATGTCCACCGGGAAATATAATTTTAAAATTCGAGTTGTATTTTGAAAAATAGAATTAAGTATATTCAAAACTAAAAATTTGTACGAGACAGAGTTGCCGGTATATAGCAATTGTAACAAAGATAACTCTGCTCACTATTCAGTCACAATTCACAATAGCCATTGTAGCACTTGACCGGCTTCGCACGACACAAACGCGAGTACAGGCACACTTCTGTATACGCCGTTACACTCGCAACTTTAAACTTAATTTCAGCAATATTTTACAACTGCATTATTGGACTGTATTGTATAGAAAAAATAAGTGAACCTACCAACTGGTACTAATTAAAATATTGTTTCCAAATCACCAAAAATAACAGTTTTAGATCTAGTAGATAAAAGTTGCGGGTTGGCTAACATTGTGACAATAATTGATTTCTATTTCTCAATTGGTGGGATGGCTCATTTCTGAATAACACGGCCCAATTATTATACCTACCTGAATATTAATGTTTTTAGTATGATAAATTAAATTTTGGAAATTAAAACAAAATCATTTATAATAATATACCTACAATAGCTACAAAGCGGCGTACCTACTTCGATATTATTCGCGACTGTCATCTGACCTCCATAACCCATTGGCATTGGCGATATTAAGTTAGATTAGTCATCAACTTTAGGGCTCTACTACCCGTAACGTTCATTTTAAATGTAGGTATCACAGTACGCAAACCTCGTAACAATCCTTACAGTCGAATGGAATTCCGGTTTGCGTATTGATGTGTCAAATGTGGTGGGTAGCCGAATTTCCTGCAGCAGTTATTAATATTTGGTTACAACCATTTAACTGCAATCCTGAAATACGGGCTGTATTTCCAAACCACACATTTCGAAGCGAGGTTCCCTTGGCGAGGCGATCACATTTCATTGAATTGTCATCTACAGTCAATATTTTGTAAGTTTATTTAGGTACTAGCTAAGGGCTATATTGCAATAAATTGACATGATTTAACCATTATTGTTTTATGAATGAGTGTTATAGTGCTGATTAGAGATAGAAACCTGCCTGCTCTTTGTGCCACCTTTGGGTTCTTTGTTCTTTGCGAATGTCACAGTCTGAAAACAAATGAAACGATTGCTATATCCCTTCATTTGTTAATTAAAATACAGTAGACATTTCCAATTTCCCGGAGCAGCAAGTATTTTCAATTACCTACATTTTAGTTGTTTGTTTGAGACAAAGAATGTCAAAACGAGAATATGTATTGCGACAAAGATTCAAAGTGAGAGACGAGTGACAATGTCATGATTCCACCTACTCCTTTACATGAAATTATTGTTGTTTGCGAAAGTTGATCTGTACATTTATTTCAAATTAGCTGCTACCCACGTTTCCCCCGCGTGGGTGTATGTTATCGCGACGAAAAATACCGAGCGGATTTTGATGCGGTTTTTTTATTAGAAAGGTCTTGCTTAGACTAAAAATTTACCGTATGTTTGGTTGTAATGGGTTAAGTAGAACCGGAGATATGACCAAAAACGACCTAAAAACGAAGCGCGGGCGAAGCCGCGGGTATCAGCTTGTATAAAAAGTAGCCTATATGTTGCCCAGCACTATGAACTATAATAATACCAAGTTTGATCAAAATCCCTCCAGTAGTTTTTGATTTTAGCGCGCACAAAGATTTGCGGACAAACAGACAAACCGACAAACAGACAAAAATTCTAAAAATCATTGTTTTGGCATCTATTACATTCATAAAGTCCCCTAATCATTTTTTTTCTCATATATCTTCCATGTACAGACACCGATCAGTTACAGATTTATTATATGTATAGATATAGATAGATTAATGTATACATTATTGATCTGATCTGATCGTCCCCATCCACCAGTTATCGGGATATGGATTAATTTTAGCTAGCCATCCGTAACTGGGGCGAGTGACTGTCGGTAGTGAATTTAATTTTAATTTTGCTTTATTTGGAAAACAAACAGTAAGATTTAAATAATTAGCAACTGCTTATGAAACTAAGAACCATTTAATATAGGTATATGATCCGGCAGTCCATTGAAGCACAAAAAACTAAATAAATTATATTAAATTAACAATTTGCAGCGAATATTATTGGTAGGTACTTATAAACTTAGTTATATATATTATAACGTTCTAGTTTGTTCTGTGCCTATACTGTAACTGTATCTATACTGGGTATTAGGTAAACTTAAATGTTCCTGAAAACGAAGCCAGGCGATAGAAAGTACCTACTAAAGACACAAAAAATTGAGCGATTTCTTTTAACCGACTGCCAAGAAGGGTTATGTTTTTGAATAGGCTTATTTACATTTAAATTAAACAGGTGACGTTATAACGATATTCATTGGAATATGCTTAAATTATTTTTTTAGGTAAAGAGCATGTAAAAAGCCCATTAATCCAGTATTCACTCTCTCGTGGTTAGCTAAGGTCTACAGTCATTTTGCGACACAGCCTCCTTTTCAACGCTTACCGTCCATAAGTTTTCTAGTCTCATGAGTTAATATAGGTATAAAATCAGTAACTCACCTGCAAACATCTGTGTTTATTGCATAAAGGGATTTTTCCGTATCAACGAATGGTGCGAATATAGCCGAGTCAGTGCCGTTGATGTGATTACAAACGGTCTCGTTAGGCCAGGTAGTTAGGTAAGCAGATTGATTAAAAGTAATGATCTCTCCCAACTGGCTGTGGTCGTCCAGTCCACGGAATACTTTGAATTCGAGACTTGGTTTCTCTTGTTTCTGTTAAAAATGAGACAGTATTAATAGACCACATCAAATGGTTGATCTTTGTGCACACTTTGATTCAGTTTAATTGAATTTAACAAATTCTATTCTAAAAACGTACAACGAACTTATATTCAATAAGTAATTATTCAGTGCTGCGCAAATAGTTTATTTAAAATAGCTCAAAAAAATTAAATTAATTCTAATAGGACGAAGAGCTTAATGACTCATTATAACTATCCTAATGTAAATATTATTTTATTTTCATTGTATTTTTATCATAATAAACTGAAATACTATCCTTAAAAGGTCTTTTTAAATTTTATTTTTAACTGCAAAATCAAATAAGTAAAATCACTGCAAAATCTAGTAAGTTAATATAATACCTATTCGATATTTATACATTAAAAAAATCACAATACCTACACTTTTTTACGCACAAAAAAACGAGTAGATATAAGTTATGCTAAATACCAATTGTTCAATATCTGAGTAAGTGTCTGATCAGTAACATTTCATGACAATTGTAATGTAATGTAACTAAATGAACGGTTGCCACTCTAGTACCTAACGTAAATAAATACTTAACTCGTAAGTCGTGATCATACCGTCTTTTGGCACGGCTAGTAATTCCAAACAAAAAAATAATAATATCTGTTATTTCCAACTAAGTACGAAATATTTCACTGTGTGCGTCCCACGTATTTTGAGGCAGTACGTCAGAGTGGGTGGGCTCTGGTATGGCGGGCATTAGATGGGGTGAGTAGGGTGGCACAGCTTTTGACCTGTTCTAGGAATTAAGATCAATATAAGGCTGTTCTTGACACGAAATAGGTTGCAAAAAAGCCGTTAAAAATAACATCATGAATAAAATAAAAGTTTCGAAATAACAGGTTGCGGTTATTTATGAACTTCGTGAAGACTGGATGTTTATAATTTTGATATTCTTTTCTGGTTGCGACATTATCAACAAGTAATTTCCCTCCCATTTCACGTTAATGATTTTTTTACATTTCATCGAAACTTCGAAGAATATCTCTATTCTAATTAAGTTGACTTCACACCGCGTGATTTGAAAGTATCAGTAATCGAACTCAAAAAATAGAAACCACCAAATTAAAAAAAAATAGGGTATTGATGCTGCTAAATCGGGTATAATCAGTGTGATGGCTTCAAAGATGGATCTTTTCGCACCACTAAAAGGCCTTAGGATTCATAGTGTAGGAGATATACCCATATTAAAGCTTTTAGGGTGGTTTTATGAAAAATTTCTGTACGAGTTACGCCTCAGCCCTTCATGCGTCGCGTCGTTTTGTTTATAAAATTGACGAGTGGAATTAATTGAAAACGCTATTCGGATCACTCATGAAATACTATTATGACAGCACGCGTTGTAATCTGCCAAAGCGTCCGGATAATGCGCTGTATTTTCTAGTGAGCGCCTACCCTTCTCAATTAAAAACACCTATTATGGACAGGCTAGCACTAAAAAATGAACCAGTAAGGAAAGGAAATAGTATTTATGAGACATCAACACCAGCAAGATCTTCGGGACCTAGGCCAACTGGTCAACCTTGCCTGCAACCCGATAAACTTGCTGATTGACGGGCGAAGAGGCTTTTCTCTCGGGCTCAGGGGGCGGATCCCGGGTACAAGCTTTGTATGAAACCGGCATAGGCATTCGGAGGATGATGATGATGATTTCTTTTGGCAGATAATACCTATACAATTTATTTATATGCATAAAATATTTCACGTTCATTCCTTTCTCTTTTCTTTTAACTTTATAAAGTGTAAAATGTAAAATGGGTCACTAGTATGTCGTTAAATGAGTTTCATGTAGCTGTACTGTCAGCCATGAGTACCATTATTTATTCTAATAACGGTCTTGTCCATCGCTAATAGGGATCAAATGTCGTGGCTTGCCTAAGCATCAGTTTACGGTGGATATATCAACCGGCTGTGAAAATCCTAACATTTGTAGTGAACTAGCTATGCGCTGCAGGTCTACAATTCTACCTACTCGTGGTAAATGTGATAAAAAGCACATTAAAACTTTCTACGTGTTATTATTGGTCTTTGAAGTTTAAACCTCCTGGATCCATATAGGTAATATACAGGTACAGTCTTCATTACGTAAAATTTTCTATCTACATTACCTATTTTCTCGCCATATAGCTAAACCATGGGACGCCTAGGTAATTATAATTATAATAATAATAATAATAGTTGGGTATGTCGCAGGCGTTAGGTATAACAGAGGCCAGCATGAAACAATCGTTGCAGGAGCGTTTCTTTGGTCGCCTGAAGAAAGTCCTTAAAAGTCTTTTGTCGGGTGGCAATAAGGTGCGTGCCTGTAACGGTTGGGTCATGCCGGTTTCAATGTACTCCTTCGGCATACTCAGGTGGACTTAGACCGAACTAGACGCTCTGGATAGGAAAGTTCGTACGCTTCTTACTGCATACCGAATGCATCATCCGTGTTCATCTGTGATGAGGTTGTACATAACATACCGTGTAAATGCGGGGGACGTGGCTTCTTAAATGCCAAGTCCCTCCATAACCGTGAGGTGACAACCTCAGGGAATACTTCCTACACAATGACGCTGATATGCATCGTGATGTAGTGATGGTGGATAACGGACTCACCCCGCTCGCGCTGGCTAAAGAGAACTAGCGCAAACCTGTGGTACTAAGTATTAATGATCGCAGGGATATATGAAAGAGCAAAGAGTTGCGTGGACGTTTCTATCGGGCTCTCCATGGGCCTGATATAGATTTACCAGCATATGTGTCTTGGCCACGCTTCGGTGACCTATTTGGGGAAACCGAAGGGTTTGTTTTTGCAATTATGGACGAAGTTGTGATGACGAATAACTATCGAAGGTATATTATAAAAGATGGTACGGTTGACATTTGTCAGGCGTGCCACCGTCCCGGGGAATCCCTTAGACATATAATTTCCGGTTGTTCTCATCTTGCCAACAGCGAGTACTTGCATAGACATAACCAAGTAGCCATAATCGTTCATCAACAACTTGCTCTAAAGTACAAACTTGTGGAATCAGAAGTACCGTTCTACAGGTATGTGCCCAATTCAGTTCTCGAAAATGGTCATATCACGTTGTATTGGGATCGATCTATCGTCACTGACAGGACTATTGTAGCCAATAAGCCTGATATAGTGGTGATAGATCGATCAGAGCGCCGCGCAATAATCATCGATATCACCATTCCACATGACGAGAAATCTCGTGAAAGCCGAAAAAGACAAACAAACAAAATATTTGGACTTGGCTCACGAGGTTGTGGATTCGGCAATTATTGTCCCGATAGTCGTATCGGCCCACGGATTGATTGCCAAGAGCCTCGACCAACATATCAAGAGGCTCACGTTAGGCAATTGGGTCAAGGGCTTGATGCAGAAGGCAGTACTCCTCGACACGGCACGTATTGTGCAAAGATTCCTCTCTCTGGAACCCTAACCACCGGTGGCTTGGTCCCTGTACCCGACGCCGGTGGGATACCTACTATTTTTTATATTTTTAAATGTATTTTTTTTTGATATATATATTTAAAAATGTAATTTATATGTTTACAAAATAAATAAAGATAATAATAATAGCAACCCATTTATGTCCCACTGCTGGGCACGGGTCTCCTCTCCTCTAACGAGAGAGCTGAGAGGGTTTAGACCTTAATCCAAACACGCTGGCCTAATGCGGGTTGGTGGATCCGACATGTCCTTAGAATTTCTTCTAGGACATGTGGGTTTTTCCTTCACCGTCAGCAGACGGTAAATCATGTGATTAGCACAATAGGTATAAATTCTACAAAGTGAAATTCACATTGGTACTGTCCGACCGGATTCTAACTCGATACCTCTGAGTAGAGGCCGCGTCCTTATCCATTCAGCTACCATCGCTTCAATATGACTGATTTATCAAATTCAACGCACATTCTAAAATGTTGTCAGTATGATATATATGAGTTTATGCAGTTGGTGCCTTTAATCTTGTCGAAAGTAAGGATTTTCGATACTGTAATTTCATTCATTACCTACTCTCCTCAGTCTCCGTCAAGGTCAAAGTCAAAAATCGTTTACTCTGTATGCGGCACTTACTAAACGTCAAAATTAAAAAAACCGGTATTTAAAACTAGAAGCAAATGGACCACCGCCGCGCCGCCACCGCCCGGTTCAAAACGCGTCCCAGACCTGAGAAGACTCCGGCAAGAAACTCAGCGGGCAGTTTTTTTTGGTCTATTTGCAATAATTTCCTTAGTTTAGATACAGTTATTAGTTTCCAAATCTGATGGAGAAAATAAGTAGGTTGTAAGTATAAATTCACACATACCTACTGTTCGAACTTTATGTGGTAAGTAGTATGTTTTCATAAAAAGCGATGGACCTAGGTACGTTATTCTGTAGGTTACGTTATACATGATACACAAAAATCAACCTACATAATTCAAAACTGAAAATCGCAGCGATCCATCTTCGATTTCTTCCAGATTCTGTGCATTAGCACCTATATTTCTGATCACCCTGCAAGCCGTCGGACCCGTAAGACCTGAACCGCCCCTGGCACAGAGTTCGATGCCATTAAACAATAGGTCCTCTACCGGTACTGTTATCACTGGCCTATTGTATGGGCCGTATACTGCACCCATTGCAGTATTGAGTAATCTTAATAACTCAGGATAGTTGGTCTCAGCAACCTGGATTATAGCCTGAAAATAAAATTAAATAGATTTTAATTTTTATTATTAAGTACATCATATTGTGGGAAGTTAGTGCGTTTAGTGGCTTTCTAGCAGTAATGGTTACGATGAGACTCCCCGCGACCATGGCTGCTGGAAAGCTGAAATAATATATAATAATAAAATAACACCAAATGAATCGCGATAGAATCCTTTGAATATAGTTTCAATATTAACATCATTAAGTTTTTGACATTCACGAATGTTCTGAAGGTCTTGAACAATTCTGTAGATACTACGGCAACTTGGGTACCATAAAAGAGAGGCTATTTCGCTTAGCTCGAATTCTTGCTAGCTTCCAAATATTGATCATCTACTCTATGCATAGGGATTTTATTAAGTACTAGCTTTTGCCCGCGGCTTCGCCCGCGTGGATGTCGGTTATCGCGACCAAACATAGCCTATGTCTCAAGGTCTAATCTAATCTACCCCTATACCAAATTGCATCAAATCGGTTCAGCGGTTCAGGCGTAAAAGCGTAACAGACAGACAGACAGAGTTACTTTCGCATTTATAATATTAGTTTGAATAATGATAATGATAACTTTTCAAATGTCTGCATTTAATCATCATCATCAATGAATTATAGATATTCTATCTCACAAAGGCGGGTGAGCAATAGTAGTATGAGTGTCTTGTAAATACGCGAGCATTTGTGTGCAAAAGTTCCTGCACGTCTCGATCATCGACTTAGCTGATGCACTATTGAAGCGCATCAGTTAAGTCTATGATTACTGAAGTACCTACGTACAAATTGTTGAAACGCGGTCTTGCGTGAAAATATGCCTCGCTACGCCACAGGACACCCAGTAGTTTACGTGCGGTGGCCGGCAGTTGAGGGCTCACAATTAAATAGATCTGTTCTAGTAATTAATTACTACGGGAGGTTATCCTATATACCTACAATAGATTTTAGTATCAATTTATTGACCTAGTAGAACTAATTATTATTGTAGTCTCTATGAGCTGGCATTTATTAAAGTATAGGCGTGTGGGTAGGTTACCATCAATGAATTCGCTTAGAGCGCAACTCCCGGTAACAAAAAGAGAACTTTGTAAAAATAAAACCTCTTTAACGGCACCACAAACCCTAAAATATTCAACTGAATGGCGCCGATCAATCATAATACGAGTATGTACTAGATTTGAAGTACTCACTTATTTAACTTCGTATCAGACAATAGCCGTTCAAACTGTCAGTACGAGGCAGAAATAATACCTAAGTTATAGTCAAGTAAGGGTACCTACTTGACTTTAACGACACGTAGGGACATGTCATTGTGCATACTGCGTATGATATACATTTTGCAATTACCCTTTCTACCACCCAGTTAGGTACATTTTTATTTTATTATTTGTTAAAGTTTACGAACAAGGATCATGGCATCAGGTGTATCTTTACAGCTTTGATTTCGAAATTATTTTTAAATCACGAAACGAAAACAACGTTAATAGAAGTACCGAAAAATAAAACATTATTAAAGAACCCGAATGCAAGAGGCCCGATTCAATGGTCTATTTTAAGCATCAGGTCCCGGGCGGGCGACCCGCGCGCTGCGTAGCCTAGCTAAATGCCTGCGTTGCAATATTGATTTTCCCCCGAGCCCTTCGGCCGGGGATATGCATTTATTACTAGCAACATTATTGGCACCGGTACGTAACAATATTGCCACGCCTACTGTTAGCAACGACAAAGGTTCTCGCTCGCCCATATTATAATATATGTTTTAGCTTACGGTTCAATTCGGGGGTAACTAATAAACACAAAAAAAGCATAGGTTGCCATTGCACAATTAATTCTATTTGATGGAAAGATTTACCATTGGGTATAATGGCCCTCAGCCTGACCCACACGGCCGGTATTGCAGGCTGCCGATTGAAGGACAAGGCTCTAGCGCAAACTTTGCTCTCGCCTGAGATATATACAGCGTGATTTTTTAGTCGTTTTGGACCCGAAAGGGGGTCAGAAAAATATATGATATCATTTCGACATGTCGACTAATTGCTGTACAAGTTATAATAAAAAAGTTTACTTGCTGAAATCTTTTTCACTCGTTCGAGTAAAAACATTATTAATTATTAGAGCTTCGATAAAAATTCACTGTCAGTTTTTAATGAATGAATGTGCGCTCGCAGGCATATTTCAAGTCATGACTCATGTCGGTGCTGGCATTGTCGCGATCGTCCGGGATGTTTTGTGATTGGTCAGTGCTCGAAATTTTTACAAAAAGTTTTTTTTAGATTTTTAAATGAATGGCTCCGATCGATCCTGTTATCGAAAACTGTGTTCAAAATAATTCGCTCCAAAACGACTATAAAAGCAACGTTTAGTCAAAGCAAATAATATTTTTATATTCAGTGTTCCAAAATAGAGTACCACTCATATCATTCTCTGAACCTTTTTCCCAACTCAGTTGGGGTCGGCTTTCCAGTCTAACTGTGATACGGCTGAACTTCGATATTTTCCGTGGAGCGACTGCCATCTGACCTCCACAACCAATGGTCATTATGACCATTGGTGATATCGAAGTTCCAAGTTTGACTGGTTGGACTTTTGTGGGCTCCAACTACCCGTAACGACTGCCATAGATGTTTGTATGGCAACCGGGACCGACGGCTTAACGTGCTCTCCGAGGCACTAATAAACCTGCGATAAATAAACACATAACTTCGAAAAGCATCGAAAAGTCATTGGTGTGTGCCATGGTGAACCTGGGATCGAATCGGAGACCTCGTCTCAGCAGTCCATTACCCAAACCACTAGGCTACCGCGGTTATTTCCATATATATTTTGTAAAATAGAGTACCACTGTGGTATAAAAAAGAAAAATAGTTTAACAAATATTTGTACTGAACTGGCATTGAACCTGTGACGTCTAGCGTAGCAGTCAAAGGTGGCGTAGCGGTAGAGATTGCTACGCCGCCGTTTTGCTTTACGGCGTAGCGATCAGTTACGGCTACGTCACAGAGGTTGCCAATAATCGAAGAATCGAAGGATTCGGCGAAGCTTATCGTGACGTATTGCACTAATACTTACGCAAACGTATTTGTACCTAGGTATATGAAATGTTATGTTATCTATGTTATGAAATAAAAATATATAATTAAACCTGAAATTCTCTTTCACCTGCCTACGTGACGCTAAGTTGGTGAATGAAAAAGCTGCGAATAAGATGCATACCTGAGAGTTCTCTAAAATGTTCTCAAACGCTTGTGAAGTATTAAAACCCCTTTGAGGCTGAAAGGAGAGCAGTACCCGACAATGGACTAGTTTAAAAGTACAGTATGTATACATATATACTGTGCGTGTTAGGTAGATATTCGGAATTTAGTAATGTTATAACACTTCCAATGATAGTGGTATGTAGGTGTGGATGGTTGTTAAAATGCGACAGTAACTTTTGTCTTTTTGTTACTCGGACGCGCGTTGTATGGAGTTTAAGTTTTGTGTGTATTCTATGTTAATATCAAGAAAGCTGCGATCTAGCAGGAAGCTCAAGTGATAACACCTCTGTTCTTATTATTAGTTCTGTGGAATCAGTCAAAGCAAAGAATAGTATTATATTTTGACTTACCGACTAGCACTGGTGTGCACCTAATAGCTGGAACTACCTTTCAAAGCAGACCACTCTAACATAGGTTATAATAAATATAATTTTAAGTAACTTTCATGCTAACACAAAGAATATTCTCTCTTCTTATTATTTAGAATTTATCATCATACTTATTTCAGCATTTTAAACTAATAAGGTACCTACTCTGAAAAAGGAAGCCAGCAAGAATTGTTTTACACATACCCTTCGCCACTGCAACAACCAAACAACCCTCCATAAAAAATGTTTTGAGTTTTGTAGATCAAAGCCGTGACGTGACGTGACGTGAAAGTGACTTGTTTTGCAATTTAGTTTTCGTACGGACAATATTTGATGCTTTGTTGATAATTTTTCTCTTAGATAATAAGAAAAATAAATCATTAGGTACCTACCTTCCCTCTTCTCTATGACAGGTAGGTAGGCTACTTAAAATATAATAATATCATAAAATGATAATAATAAGATAAGAATCTTATCTTATTATAAAATATTTACATTATGAGAAAATATTAAGTATGTACAAATTTAACAAAAGTTTAGGTGTCGAAAAATTCCTCCCCATTATTATTAGGTATTATTTTATATGAATAACACGATATTGAATATATCGAAATAAATTTTATACATAATGCAATTCGCAGTGCTTATTTATACTATTTTGCCAATCAGCATAGCATATTTTACCTTACTTATATCCTAAAAACTTTGACAAAAATGTGCTCTTACATGATAGGGTACATTGACGATGGTCACACTATCATTCTCTTGGCGCGGGAATGATGCTAGCCTGTCAAACTCGAAACGTTCAAACCGGCGGTATCTAATTGTATCCTCTTCAATATTTGAGATATTTCTAGTTTGGTATAATCTGAAATAATTAAATGTACAATGTGAAACAGAGTTCATGACCACAAAACATTCAGAATAGGAGAATACAGAAGTCTACTTTTATTGCAACGCGCACTCAAAAAACGTAGGTACACTTAAACGAAATCTCGGTACTCACTGCAAATACGCGTTTTCAAATTTTACTAGATACAAAAAAGAATTAAAAAAGTACAATTTGGATATTTAAATTCAATTTTAATGGTGTAATCTTATTTTCAATTGCCTCAGAGATAAAAAGCAAGTTCCTACATATTTACTTGTAATTCATGGTTCGAAACGTATCGAAAAACAGAGGAAGGAAAGGGAAAAGATGGTTCATACTACCCATAGGCTACTGAGTGAATACAATTTTCAATATTAAAGCTGTACATTAAAGTAACGGCCTGCACGTTAAAGTGAAGAAGTCATGCTAGAGTTTTGCCAATATTCCTAACCCTATAATACCTACTCATCTAGAGCGTGTGTAGGATAGTAAATGAAGTAGGAACAAACATGGGTTTTAAGTCCTAAGGATTTTTCTTTGTTCTGTGGTTTTAATACTACATTTTCAGTATTTTGTGGCACTACACAGAAATAAGTTTGTTCCTCGCTATGCATGACGCAAGCTGCACGTCCACGTTGGTGCGTTAAATGTAATTATTTGGTTTGGAATCCTCGGCAATCCGTTTACAGCACTGTCGGCGTATGTTGGCCAGAGGGACACAAATTGACTGCTGCAAATCTAATAAACCTTCCGGTCATGCATGTTTGCAAACTACAGAGGCTGCAGTCTGGGGTTCTGCTCAATAACACTAGAAAATAAAAATTTTAGACAAAGTATCTTAGCCTTAAGTAAGAACTCACATTTTAAATGCATATGAGTTACTTAAATTTAAGTTCTAAGTATTTTTTTTTAAATGCATATATTATATTAGAATTACATTTATCCCATGAACCTAGGTTGTGCAGGCTAAACCGTTCTCTTCTTAGACATTACTATGCACAAGCATGTACGTGGTATTGAGCCTACTAAGTAGGTACCTAGTTTTACCCTATATAATAATAGGTAATACTAAATAATAAGGTTATACTAGATATTACCCTAAAACTACATACCTGGTAGGCAACATACTAGTAAGTACCAACATTAATATTTTTAAAATTTAACCAAGAACTTTCGGTGACTATGGATAGGTTACTATCATAATTTATTAATTCCTGTACCTTTCAAACACCTAAGGTACGTAAGGTTCATCGGTTCGTCAAGGGCACCAAAAGGTTGTTCACATTATTTGTATATTTTAATATTGGTCTTCTCTTTGACGGTCTAGAAAAAATGCCTTTTAGCACAACGCATAACTACGTCAGCATTGACGGTGTGGTATTAAAAAAGGAGATACGGAATTAGTTTGTATTGGAATTAAATGCACTGTATGGGGTGTCACCTCGTCGTTGTACTTATACGAGTTAGGTGGGCGCAGGGTGGGATGCATGCAGAAATTCTTTGAAACACACGTCATGGCAGAAGCGGTGCAAATCTGCCAATTAGGAATTGCCTCTACATATCTAATCTACAAAAGCTTTGGATATTTTTCTGTAGCTTATGAGTTACGTTTTATTTCAAATCATTAGGTACCTACTAATATACTTCGGGTGCGAGGTATTGCCTTATGGGTTTTAGTAATTCAATTTAGTCAGTTCAAGTAAGTACAACTTAACCAACCCACCAAAAAAGTACTTAATATATAATACTAGCAAACCGACTATAATCAGTACAAAACAAAATCTTTCAAATAAGCTACCCGGACCACGGTAGCTTCTTTTAAAAGAATTTGTTTTGTTTGAATACGCTAAGATCTGTGTAATTTGATATTTGTATAAAAATATGCTGAAATACATAATATATACTTATTTATTATGTATTTGTCAATTTTTCTGTGATTTTTCGAGTGAGCGAACTGGGGCGTAGGTTGAGGGAGAAAACAGGCGACTTCCGCTCTGGGTCGTATCTGACGCAAAGGTTAGCCATCGCCATTCAACGGGGCAATGCGGCAAGCGTAATGGCCACTTTTGCGACGGATACGGTGAGAGGGGGTTAATTAGTTGATCTTCGTTAATTGTTTTTTTTTTGTAGAATTTTTGTTTCTATTTGTTAGTTAAGTACATGGGTTAAGTAACTATTATAATGTTTGTATAATAATTAGAAATTGTCTTAGTCAATTTATAAACGTGTAAAAGTAAATATTGTCAAAGTGACATAAATTTACATTTCACATCTACAATTTTTCTGTTAAATAATTTTTTAAATTACTTGATAATATCTACTAAGTATCAAGTAAGAGTTCGAGTAGCGTAGTTTGAAATAAGTAGTTCAAGTGCAAGTTCAAGTTCTTTATTTGTTAAATATGGTACAATTAAATGTTTACATAATAACACAAGATAATACTTATATTATTTCTCCTTTGAGACTAAGTATTCTACATAAACATCCTGAGACGTGTGTGAGCGTGTGTGATAGATATTCTGACAGACGGACGGACCACGCAGTGATCCTACGAGTTCAAGGGCTCCTTTTTTGAGTTACGAAACCGTAAAAAGTGACTCTTGACGTAAATAAACGACTGAGATGCGCCAGACTTTATTAAGTCTCTTTATTATGTTAATAAAAAAGTTATGAGCGTTGGTCTCGAACGCAGACATGAACGACTTACAACTTATAATGATCTTAAGGCCACGGTGGTTTCACAAAAACGTCCCCGCTCACAAGTCATAAGCTGAAAGTTACCGTACATATCTACATACAAATACGCATAGAGTATTATGTAGGTAATTTTGTTTTATTTTGTTGTTGTCTTCAATAATATACCTACCTACAGTTAAGCTATAATACCTTTTTAAATTATTTGGCTTATACAACATTCAGGGACCACGGGTAAAATAATTCCCGTGGTGCCTTCCAGGGACAATCACAGGGACCACGGACAAAAAAGGAAATATAGGTACACATATGTCTATCTTTATTCTCAATTTCGTAGGTTTACAAGTAACCATTAGGTACAGTCCCAATAGACACTATCGGTGTGCCTACTTGTCACAAGATTTGAGTAAGGCAGTGACAATTTTTCTATGAAGTTAGGTGATACTCTACTTAGCAATCATCTGATAAATGATAAGATTTATCTGTCACCTAATTCTAATTATGTAAGTACCTTTTTACGTTCCCGATCTTTGAACCGATTCTTTATGCGTGAAAAAGCATCTGTCGAAGCCATCATTTTTATTACATTCCCCCGTTATAAAAAAAAAATATTACATAACTAATAGTGTTCTGAACTACAGTAACTTACTTGTACACGTAGGGTCCAATTTCCTGCATTATTGGGACGGCACCTGTTAAATATTCCTCTGGATTGCTAAGATTGAAAATTCTTACTGAAAAATTGAGAGCAAATGGAATCTCCGCGAATCTTTCCAGTTGTATAGTGTCGTCTTTTAAAACGGTTTCCTGAAATAGAATAAACGTTAGTATTACCACAAACACTAATATAAGTTTACTACACTGCATGTCCTGCGAGTTATTCAATGAAAGCAGACATCAATAACAATCTCAATTAAAGCAAAAGAAATTCGAACGGCTTCCTTTTTTACTCGGAAATTAAGGAGACTGTTGATATTTCTACTTATTGCTTTTAAGTCTTCTCTTTCCATAGTCTTACAGTAGTCTTAGGCTTTTGTAGTCGTCACATTGTGCAATGCAGTATAACATTAACAGAAGCTGTTAGCCCTTCTTTAGGGTTGATAGAACGGATCTACTAAATAAATAACTATAATATATTCACAATTTCAATAAATTAGTTCCAAGTTTCTTTTTAGGTTCAAGGTTTGGAAGTTTAGTTGGTTTAGTTTTTTTAGTTAAAAACTAAAAAGAAAAAAACAAGCACTTAGATGTCCTGTGGTCTAGAAACATAAGAACTGAACAGTCGGGATCCATTGAAAAATTAGATTGGCTGTCGAGTAATGGATCCCGACTGTTCAGTTGTTTGTTTTATGTTTGTTTCGGTTTTTAACATATTTAAAGATAATTATAAGTATAAACTCAAAAATGGTGCAAAATTGTATAGTGCGTGGTTGCGGTAGTACGTGGCGTCAAGGAGGTGATATAAAATTCCACGCGTAAGTGTTTAAACTTGTTTAAATGGTGATTTCTTGCTTAGAAGGTTACCATACTTAGAAAGAGAAGTCAGCCCACACAGAGCAAGATAGTAAATACAGATTGTGCTTCAAGTAGCTATTCGAAGTGTGGCCTCCATGTTTATCTATAGCTTCATGAGCGTATTACAGCGGCCATGTTAGTTTTTTTTTGGGTCACCTATCTAAGAACACTTGGGTTACCGAGATGAATCTAACGATACGTTAACTAAAGAAATCCGTCCAGTGTGCAGTGGTTTGGAAGATATATGAGATAATGAAGAATCTTACAAACATATATACAATACTTATCTACATACATACATACATACATACATACATACATAAATACATACATATATACATACATACATACATACATACATACATACATAAGTACATACAAGACACGCGTGAAAAACATAACCCTTAGCAGTGGGGTAAAAAGCTGCATATAATTTAATGCTGGTCTGGTCATGTTCGTGCTAAGTGGTAGTGAATCTGTGCAGAGTAGTGCGGTATTAGAATATGAGTAATTCATTAAGAGGGGCTCGTAACGTGACTCAATAGTGACCGAGTTAACACATTGCAAGGGTAAACAATACCGGCCTGGTCATTCCTAGGATGGGTTACCTACCTCCGGGTGCGAGCGAAATGCTCCTTGGGCCACCTTACACCCTGGCGTCAGAAGACCCTAGACGGCGTGCGGTTTTAGTCGGTAAGAGTCCGACATAACCTGCCCCGCTGGCTGCGGGGTGGGTATACATGAGGATACAATAAGACTCCTCCGTGCCGTGTAGGCCAGGCAGTCGCTTCACGGAAAATATCATAGTTCGGCTGCTTCGTAGTAAGACCGAAAAGCCGACTCCAACAAAGTAGCAAAGATAAAATTGGGATAGAGCATTTTGAAATATTTTATATTATCAATTTAAAAATTCACAGACGGCTTGCCATATAAAAGGATCAGAGAAAATGTTTCTGCCGAGCGAGACAAATAATTATACTTACAAATAGGTAATAAGTCTAGCTTGAAAAAAACTGAACTGTACACCGACGCTTCTGCATATAACGCAAAATGCAATTGTAATAGGTACTTTAAAAGAAAAACCTTAGTAAGTATTATTTTGATTCAGGATAAAATAATTATATAAGTATTATCATGTCATGTTCGTGACGGTGACAGGTGTTGCAAGACTTAGGTAAGCATTAATGCTTTTCAATTCAGGTGGAAATTCACTCATAAACAGACAGTCGTCCTGTCAGGCTTTGTTGTTTAGAAAACTTTGTAGCGAGGCTTTGTACGACTCTACTGGTGTTGTGGAGTGCCTGGGGGATTCGGCCCCGGTAAAGTAACTGTGAATGGATTCATATATTATGAAGAAGATGGATTTGCTATTGCAAAGTTATTAGCAAAAAAAATTGTCTTTATTTTTTACCAAAAAACCATAAAAATCAAAAAGAATATAGTATGCATATTGATGACAAAATTTTGCCGCACGCCTTCACTTTCTACAAGTGCAACAATATCGTCTGCGATTATAATAACTGCAATACTATCTACTTAAACAAAATGAACTTCTAGCTTATTTTAATAGGTTCGCTTTGTTGTATTGAAAGAAAGAAAGAAGAGGAGGAGCATACATTAATATTACAAACTCTTCGATATGTGATCTCTTCTATACCTACTGGTATTCATTATTCCTAATTTGAAAAGTAGATAGGTACTGCTTATTAGAAGAACATTTAGAACGAATGAATGAATGAATGCATATTTTTATTTTCAGGCAATTATTTTAATTTGGGAGTTGTTATAAGTGAGTACCTACCTATCTCAGAGTACTTTATGATACCTAAATTGGTTCCGTAAATTGTGTGAACTGATGCAATATTATATTTATTTAATTACATATTTATTTTGTTCCTAAATTCCACGCGAATGAAGTCGTGGGTAGCACCTAATACCAAATTAAATTGGGGCTTAGGATGTCTTGTGACGCAAATGTATACATTATAATTATTATCATCATTAAACCTATATTACGTACGGTTGTACGTACGTACCTATCTACTCACAGATAATCCTCATGTTTGTTTTCTGATATATAATATTATATTTACGAGTCATCAACAATCCACAATCGTATGATTATGAAATAAACATTGTGAAACAATAGGTATTTATGTACCCACCTTTGCTTTTCGAGTAGTTAAGTAGGTAGGTACTTGACTGACCCATCACGACTTCGCATGGGCAAATTTTCGAGTCGAAAGCGGGATGGACCAGTCGGTAAGTTAATAATCAAATTCTTATGGAGTATTTATCTATATATATATATGCATGGAGTATTTAACTAAATATATAATTGCAGAAACAGGAAGAGCGACGCGTCGGTTAGCCCGAATCGTCATTGTCAGCCCCAGACACAATCTTGCCACGAGCCTATTCCTATGTAGGGACATGGGTTTGGACCCCATGTTCCTACATAAGAAATTAACTGACACAGCCTCAATCAAAAATGATGAAATATGTAATAGTTAATATTCGTGGACATCGCTATTTAAACCATAATACAGACTGTGTTGATTGGATGATTGGGGCATTGGGGTATTTTTTTCTGAATCTATAAAATATATCTAGATATAAATAAATAAAAATGAAGTATCTGTTGGTAAATGGTAATATTAAAATAAAAGGTTTGAATACTCATATGCATTGATTTAAAACCTTTTATTATATCATTATAGAAAAAGCAATTTCTAAAATTCTTGTGCCTGTCTTTCTGAATAATTGGAATGAGGTAATCTCTGGAACGACTGGGCTGATTTGGAGTCGACTTTAGCTGGCAGATAGGCAATATTAGAAGGCGTAACATACCTATTTATTTAGTAGCCTAAGATACGCCTTATAATTTAGGTTATAGAAAAAATGTAGGGTTCTGCCTAAAACGATAAACTTTAAAAAGATCTAAATCCGCGGGGATGAAGTCGCGGGCACAGCTAGTAAAAAATAAAATAATAAGTAAAATCGCCTTAGAATTAATTTTATAGCATCATTGTAAAATCACGCGGGAAAGTATTGCTATGAAAAGATTATGGAATTGGCTTATACTCACACTGATAATAGTATTTTCTATGATATTGGGCAGGACAACAAAACTTACAACACAAGTAACTATTATTAGAGCGCCTCCAAGAATGCCTGTCCCGATACCCCATCCTAAAATACCACACATTTTTATTTTATTTTAATGCAACTAACGAACAAGCCCCAACAGGTGCTCGACCCCACGCGTACGACTTCACAATTTAAATTGCTATTAGTCTTGACATCGATAATTCCTATCTATTTTTCTGATAACATTATCAATGATTCCTAATTAGGGTTATGCGATACCAAGATTAATGACCAAAAAATATTAATTCACCGCGCATCCTACCGTTTTTTTTAAATGTGTCGAATTGAACCAACGAACAGAGCCGAACATGCTCAACGCCGTACATGCCGAACATGGCACAGGGGTCGCCGAACATGCTTACATGCCGAACGTCTCGAGCTGGAGACGATCAAGAGACGAGCCAAGAGGCTCATCAACAACGATGCACTTGTCGAGAAAAGGCTTCAAAGCCTTGCCCATCGACGCAAAGTTGCAGGTCTCTCGGTGTTCTATCGGATACATTTCGGAGAGTGCGCTCTGGAATAGCATAATCTGATACCTCCAAGTCCTTTCCATCAACGAACGACCAGACGAACAGCGTCAAGCCACCGCTATATGGTCGATATTCCACTCATACGCACGAAGCGCTTTGCTGACACGTTCATTGTGCGTACAGCTAAGGAGTGGAATTCCTTGCCTGAGTCTGTGTTTCCGGAAAGCTATATCCTGGGCGTTTTCAAATCACGAGTGAATAGGTTCCTTCTAGGCAAACGTGATTCATCGTAGACCACATCGTCACTTCCCATCAGGTGAGATTGAGGTCAAACGTAAGCCTATCATGAATATAAAAAAAGAACATAGACCTAAACATCGCCTCGGACATTTTCACAATCATTCTCGTCAAATGTTGGCTAAAAAAATATTCTTTACAAAGATTTCGGACATGACGATCGGCTCGGCAAGGAGCTCGAAGTATATTATGTTTACTATCCATTGGCTAGAATACTCGCCAGAGCGTTTGATAGAATCTCTCTAAAACGCTCTCTTTTATTTTTACCCGACTGCCGAAGAAAGGAGGGTAATGTTTTTCGAGACTATGTATGTATGTATGTGTGTATGTATGTATGTATGTATGTCCATTTCTTTGACATGGCCTACAGTCTAAACGCCTTGACGGATTTGGACATGCGAGGTATCATTTGATTCGTCGTGATTGTGTGAGTGACACCAGGAATATTAAAATTCCTAGAAAATCAAAATGGCGGATTTTTGGATCCAAAACGGATTTCGATGCGGTTTTATTTTTTTAAAAGGTCTTGGTCAGACTTAAAATCTTATGTTGTTTTGATTGCAATCGGTTGAGTAGAACCGGAGATATTTTGAGTTTTTTTTTTTTTTTTTTTAAGTGAGGAATGCGTGCTTATGCATGATATCTCCGAGTTTGGGGAAAACCCGTAGACCTATGTGGGACTCTCCCTAAAGGGCATACCCACTAAACCTCACTATGTCCACCTGGTCGCTTTAGTCACATCGCAGGATAGGCAATAGTATGTCACTGCAATCTGACCGGCGTTTTTTGCCCGGCGGCGGGCCCTACTTCCGAGGGTAGGGCCGGCCCTCCCCCCGTACCGTCTCTGTGCCTTCCTGGCGAACACCAGCGGGATGGCACGTCGCGAGGCCATTTAGTTGGTTGGCGGACCCCCACGTCCTCCATCCATGGCCATGCGGCGGGCGTACTCTGTACGTCGCCGCTCTTGCGCTCTGGGCTTGCGAGGAGGGAGCGTCAGTCCGCTGCGTTCCCTCTCTCTGAACGCCTCCCGTTTTGCCGTCATGACCGCCTCAGCGAATGAGACGACGGCAGCCCATGCCTCTTCGCTGTCGACCATCGTGCGAACTACGGCCGCTATTAGTAATGCTAGGAGTTTTGGACCTAGCTGCCGGAAGTGGTCCGTAAAGCTCCAACGACTGTCGAGGACGAGGCCCAAGTATTTCATGGTCCTCCCGACTGAGATAGAGGTGCCGCTCACCACTATCTGAGTGCCTACTGGTGGCGGTCTCCGAGGCCCGTGGAAAAACAGAGCCTCGGACTTTTCGAGTGCCACCTTGAGCCCGAGCGCACTGATGCGGCGCACTACTTGCGCCACACCAACCGTGGCCAGCACCGCTGCGTCCCGAAAGTTGGGGGCCCGCGCGGTAACCAGGGAGTCGTCGGCATAACAGAGTATGCCGACTCCCGGGAGATTCGCCCCGCGCAGGACCCAGTCAAATCCGATGTTCCACAAGAGCGGGCCGAGGACCGACCCCTGTGGAACGCCGCATGACATGTCGCGACGGACGAGCGCGTCACGACCCGAGTACGTGATCGCCCGTCCGACGAAGTAGTCCGCGAGCACTCGTCTGAGATACTCGGGAACCTTGTGGTACTTAAGTGCCTCCGCGACAGTCGCCCAGGGTAGCGTATTAAACGCATTGGCGATATCTAGCGAGACCGCTAGTACCACTTCTCCCTGAGCTTCTGCCTCCTCTACGCGATCTCGTAGGTACGAGATGGCATCGAGGGTTGACCTCCCACGCCGAAAGCCAAATTGGCCGTCATGCAAGTCGGGTCCTATCACCTCCAACTGCCTGACGAGGCGAGCGCTGATCACCCGTTCGAACAGCTTGCTCATCTCGTCAAGCAGCACGATCGGGCGGTAGGCCGACGGCGACTCTTTCGGACGCCCGCTCTTACCGATAAGAACGAGCTTCCCGGTCTTCCAAGAAACATTATTAAGTCCATAAAAGATATATTTTACACTTTATTATTAGCTATGTAAATAACTAAAAAATAAAAAGTAATAATTTAAAAATCAAAAAACCCGACTGCCTAAAAACTAAAAAGAAAAAAACAAGCACTAAGATTAATGTCCGGTGGTCTAGAAAAATAACAACTGAACAGTCGGGATCCATTGAAATTAGATTGGCTGTCAAATAATGGATCCCGACTGTTCAGTTGTTATGTTTCTAGACCACCGGACATTAATCTTAGTGCTTGTTTTTTTCTTTTTAGTTTTTAGGCAGTCGGGTTTTCTGATTTTTCTTTAATGGAACATTCATAATGATGCTATATTTTATCAGCACCATAAATTACAATTTTTGCTTAGATTTATCTCTTTTGTCCTTTCTTCAGAGTAGGTAATCCGGGAGAACATTCGGCGATTTGCTTCTGCTTTTAATATCACGAACGAACAAAGTTCTGCAACTACATACTTTGCTGCAACGAGATCGCACCTGGAAGCATAGCCATAGGCAATAACAAGTGTACTACGCTTTCTAGGGAACTGAGATTAAACGCGCACTGCGACCGCGCTGCAGCTGTTCCGTGGCATTTTGCGACACATTAGAAGGCGCCCTGACATTTTCTTTAATAACATAATAATTCATTTTATTTGTCGATAATTTACTAGTTTTGTTTCATTTCTCCGTTTTTCTCAGTCTTTCGGTTTCTAATAAACTATTTTTACTCGACGCTAATGATCATGTGTGTCAAATAGGTAGGTGTTTACTTTCATGAATATTATGCCCTGAATATGTAGGTAGGTACCTAACTTAATATATGCCGATAGTTGATTACTTCAGGAGTCTACCCCCGCATAAAAGATTTATTGCTCCTCCATGTGGCTTGTAGCTTATTGTTATTAACTAAAGAACATCGTTTAAACAAAAAAAAATAGCGAGTGAAATAGGTAGGTTACACTAAAGTTATTCGATAACTAGCATATTTTTTTTATGTATACTTAAAACTCATCGAATTAACATTGAGTAGGTATAGTATAAACCTTTGTCAGAACAGAACTACCTGTCGCACTGGCATTTAAGGCTATTTGAGATAACTTTGATTTAATTAACGAGTATGCACAATGGAATTGATAGATGCCTAACTGCGGGTCTCCTCGTATCAGGGGACACCAGGGGGGAATTGTAGCCAGCTAAATTGTTAGTACAAGCGATATTACTAAATTGGATATCTTTATTGGGCTTCCCATCGACATTCAGCGCTGGAATGCTGCCTGCATCCTAGGCACCCTGCCGAGCGGCTAATTTTTTAATCCATTTTTAATTAGTGTTAGTTTTAGGTATTTGGTTTCATTTGAATATTGTAATTTTTACATTAATAAATCTACTTAGTTTGATTTGGATATAAGTATGCTCAGATGCGATTTTGGGAATTAACGTGTTGCGTTTGGTATACCTACGTTCAGACATTTAGTTATTCTGAACGCTCACATTACATTTAGTATACAGGTAGGTATAATTAGTATAAACTAAATTTAATTCGCACTATCAGAAGTGCGCGTGAAAAGTATGAGTTCTGCCCAACCACTAATCGCTCATTATTACACCACTCTCCCCTATCACCTTGGAACACATACGTTGAATAATCTAGGTATTATGTGCCTAGAAAATAACATATAATCTAATCTAACGTTTGTCTAATAATTTCATGATATATTTGTAATGGAAATCAGAACTCAATATCTGTAGGTAACGAACGAGATAAACCTGCCAGCTTAAATCTGAATATCAGTCGATAAGTAATTTCCATCGCTAATCCATGTTGTATCTTTATGGGTGTACAAAATGCTCGTCTTAACCACAAATATAACCTTATAGCTAATAAATATTCAATTATTTTAGGTAATTACAAAATAAATTATTTACATTAAGAGAAAAGAGTAACTATGCACCTAGGTACAAATAAAAGTTTAGGTGTCGAAAAATGCCATTCCATAAATTATTATTTTTTTCCCACAATTTGGTTTGGGTAGCGTTTAGGGAGCGATTGAACGTTTGAACCCCCGACTCTGAGAGAAAAACTGGTACAGGATAGTGAGGTTGGCCTGCGCCCCGGAGAATTAGGTGAGGCCCCATACATTTCAACTAATTGAGTCCACCTGTCCTCTGAGAATATTTTTTTATTACTGGTAGGTATAATTTATTGAACAGTTGCGAAACCAAAGCTATACTTAGTACCTATCTAATCAACTTACTTACAACATAAGCTATTTATTTATCGCAAAGAAATGTAATCTTAGATAGACACACATGTACATAAGTAACTACCTATATTGACCAATGTAACTCTTATGCTTTATCACGCGCGCTTGGGTACAGATGGATATATAATGGATCAATTCTAGTAAAAAAATATAGTCAATATTCAGTCTCAATTTAGTCTCGACTCATGTCGATCTCACAAATGTCAAAAAGGTATTCTTTACAAGACTTTGGTCACAAAAGTAGGTACATTTTTTGAGATTTGGAAGCTCGATTCCTAGTCTAAATTCATCTAAATTTTATCAGTGAAATTCGTTCAATTAAACAATGTTTACATCAATAGTAACTTAAGGCAATCTCGGTCCCTCCATTACCATCAACTGAGCGCCAGTCCGGTTGTGTCCGAAGCTTGCGCTACGGAGCCAGGCCCACTCTCGCATCCTACTCATTCTTCCCATAATTCGGTTTATCTTCTCTGGTACCGAAATGACTGCCATCTGGGAGATAGCCAATCTATCAATCAGAATCAGTACCTACCTACCTACTTACTTATTTACTGATGCGCAAGTGGGGTTCATTTAGGCTCCAAAGAAATAGATGGGTCCCATAAATTAAGAATAACATTCAAAATAATCTTGACGCTTACTTGAGGGTAGTAGGTATATTATTTCAGACTAGCTGCCTGCTGATGCCCGCGGTTCTGCTAACTCGGCTTGGTTTTTTGGTCATACATCATACGTTTTTATGGTTCTACTTTTTTATTTGATTGTACTTAGATCTTAAGACTGACCTTTTTAATAGAAAACCAGCATCAAAATCCGTTCAGTGGCATTTGCGTCCATGGCGAATTAGCAGTCAAACAAACAAAACAAAAAAAAAATCTTCAGAATCGTTCATTTAACATGATCCAAGTAGATTTTTAAATATCTCCAATGCACAGTATTGCGATAGCCAATTTACAATTCAATAATAGCAGAGATTTAAATTGGTTCCAATAAATAAAAGGTAGGGAGTCCATGATTGCTGATGTCCCCGTTTAAACCACGTTAAAACTTAAGTATAAGTTCATGTTGAGATCTATGTTTATATATGTAATTTTTAAGAGATACCTACATAATTATGAGTGATTGTTAAAATCCGTCCGTTATAATTACGTAAGTATTTAATAATAAAATCATCGCTGATAGTCATAATCGTTGAAAGTTGATGGCCCACGAATAATGTACTCGTATGAGGGGGAAAAATATTCTAGTCTAATAGCAAGATTCTTTATAGAAAATGTTTATCCGATTTTCAACTAATGACAACAACTATACCTACCTAAAGGTTCCTTCTAAAAAACCAAAATGAAACATTTATATCAACACCGTGGATTTCATTTGACCAGCTGTAAAAACGTCGTTATTTTAGTGCGTTTTCTTGCCAAAAGATGATAATTAATATGAAAAATAATAATCAAATTCACGTTTACTATTGATTGTGACACTTTTTTGCGTTTTTGCCAATTATTCCGAGCCTGACCCGAAAGCCTGACCCGGTCGCGGGTTAGGTTAGAAAAATGTAATATTTGTTCCGAACGTAACCGAGGAGTGTTAAGTCGCAATTATATTGTTATTACTCCTTCTGGAGTTAATTGAACGGGTAAATAAGCCGTTCATTAAACGCCACGGGAGTGAGTTCTGTTCCTATTTTTTGTTAACATGATACGTTTGACCTCTTTCACACCCGATGGTAAGAGACAATGTGGTCTACGATGAATCACGCTCGCCTAGAAGGTATCTATTCACTCGTGACATGAATACTAAGGGTATAGCTTTCCGGCAATACAGACTCAGGCAAGGAATTCCACTCCTTAGCTGTACGCATGATGAGTGTCGGCAAAACGCTTCGTGCGTAGGTATGAGTGGAATATCGACCATATAGCGGTGACGTGTCGCTGTTCGTCTGGTCGTTTGTTGATGGAAAGGACTTGGAGGTATCAGGTTGTGCAATTCTAGAGCGCACTCTCCGAAATGTACCCGATCCAATACCGGCAAGGCTTTGAAGCCTTTTCTCGACAAGTGCATCGTCGTTGATGAGTCTCTCGATCGCCTCAGAACCAATATAATAAGCTAGTTAACCTATACTTACTTTGGGTCGACATAACGCTGCCTAGAATATCCTAGTACCTACATTTATTCATTTAAGGGTGGTCGTTTTCACCATTGATTTTGTCGGTATGCTCTGGCTATTCTATTAGCAGGCATGGCATGGGTATCCGGGTCGGCCAGGCCCACCCCAGAATGTCCCAGTGCCCACCCCAGGATGTTGGTTCACCGATTCAAAATACTAGGGTGGTTACCTAAACAGCTTTACAAAAAATTACGTCTGGGGTCACGGCAGAGCTGGGGTGTGAGGAAAATGCCTATTGGGTAATACTTCCCGATAATAGATACCCGAACCTATTATTTGTACCTAACTTTAACACCCCCCCCCCCCTCCCTCCCCCAACCCCCAACTTTAGATACGCCAATGGGCATGAGGCAGAGACGCTTCGTCGCCGCAGTCCGCACCACAATAGCCTAATTCGGTCAGTCAGTTCTCTAACGAAACGCAGGGCATGGAAGCAAATAGAACCTTGAATTTCTCAGATAAGCGAGTTAGGGTTAAAACCCGAGCTGTCTAGAGTTTCCCCTTATTAAAGCCTTGTCGACTATTGTAATAATTTACATGTACGTTATAGGTCCTCACTGGAAATTAACACTTGGATTTAGGTATATTTAGTACATCAATCTGATTAACATCACATGGTACATAGTATCTACTTGCAATTAAATTGTTATAACTTATGTGCTTTTGAAATATTTTCACGGAAAACTACACTTTTACAAGATTTCTGTGCACGTTTTTCGAGTGCCTCATTCAAGGATTGTCATTGGCCTCACTAGTTTTTAACAATAACTAACTGTTGCCAAGCCGTGACTTCTGTTTACTTTTCCGCTTCTCATGGAAGTCTATTACAGGAAAAAAAATCTTGGAGCCCGCCACAAGGTAGGTACAAACTCTGAATACAATTAGGCAATCGCTATCACTATTATGCGGTAGGTATCATTTATGATAATCACCTGCATCCTTTTAATATACCCAAGTAGCAAAGTTATGTTATATTATACGTGTTGAGCTATCGCACTTCCTTTGGTTCAGCTTTTATGCGAGCAACTTACCTCTCAAACCTAAACAGGAAAGCTTCGCCAGTCCCGATTATTCGTCGGAACGATCGAAACCCAGAAAATCTTGGTGGAGCTCCATGAGATTTATTATTAAAATGCCGTATATTATAAATAATACTCGTACAGTAATTGTATTACTTTATCGATATACCTAAAACTAAGCTAATAGTGATTGACTGCTAATCATAAACGATGATAAAAAAGATATTTATTTATAATGTTGGCCAATAAAACACAAGAGATTTAGAAACATCTGATCTGAATAATTGTCAACTATAGGTATCTTATTTATATAAATTATCAATAATAATAGGTACAACTAGGTTAACTAAGGTTACAGTAGCGGCACGATATAATGGCCGGTTTGACACATTACAATAGTGATGTGAAATGTCAATTTACTCTCGATAAAAATATAATCAAATCTATAAGTTTTTATTGCAAGCAGTACTTACCTGATTCAAAAACTTTAGTAAAAAAATATATATTTTTACCTACTAAATACATTTGAACGAACTGAATATTGGAATTAGGAATGAAAATGAGTATATACCTATTAATCCAGCTTCCTTCAGTGATTGCACTAACTTTTATCTTGTTGGATACTCCTTCCGTAAATAGTAGCTACACACATGTCTTCGACTGGTTTTGCTCGTTTTTTTCCGTTTTAATGTGTGAAGTTTATTTTCTTCTGTGCCAGTCTCGCCAAATTTTTCTTTAGTTATCTATTCGTCTAACAGTTATAGGTAAAATTGACCTTCCATTTTGAAATTCACGATCGAAATGTTACGAAGGCGTATCTATAAACGAACACACATGCCTGACCGTACGTTCGGCCATATCGACGAAATCCACAACAAAAGGCGTAAACAGAGTAAGTTGAGGGCCACCATTATAATTATCACTGTTAGTGTATGTAATGGGGACCCCTGCCTGAGACTTTGCCATCAGGCGAGATTTACCATTTAGCTTACCATCAGGCGAGGAGGTCTAAACTATATCGCAATCGCAGGGCACTCCTAGTTTGTACTTTTCGAAGCAACGTCAAGTCGAAAATGCTTTGTTTTGAAGTAAGTTTGCCGGAAGTATTATTGGGCTTCCTAGTGTCGATTATATAGATTTTATTTAAAAAAATTGAATTTCGAAAAACAAATACCGAGTTGTGTGAAATAAGTACACCAATAGGTAATTATAATCTTATAAAAATAAAAAATAAATGATCGTGGGACACTAATATACATTATATGTATAATTCAGAAATCAATGTAATAAATAAATATTGTGTCCTAAAATTATACCTACATTCGATAAAATTTTATGACTTACTGTACGTCACTATTGACAATAAAGAACAGCAATTTGCTCTTTCAAAATGTCACAATAATTAATACGAAACTTCATGAGCGGACAAACGTCAAACCGGCCATTATATCGTGCCGCTACTGTAATAATACACACAACTGTCAATATTCTTTCGGACTGCCTCTGCCTATTCTGTATAGCGAGCACGAAATTAGGTACCTACATTCGAATAGTAAGTGTATAGTATTCGTAACGACAGACTGGAGAGACTCCCCTGGGTAGTAGCGTATTGATACAAATACTCGTATCCTATAGCAATATCCTTGCCTTGCAGCTAAATGGTAAGTATAAAAGAAAAAGTATCCTTCCTCGATAATGCTATTCAACATAAAATATTTTTTCAAATCGAACCAGTAGCTATTATCGAAGCAAAGAAACCAACCCTTCAGCTTTATAAGGTTAACGATAAATAATTTACAATTAGATGTAGGTACCTATAGAATATAGATGAAGGAGACAAACGTGGATAATGATGCAATCACACAGCCATTGAATTTCACTTAATTCGATACACGTGGAGATATGTAGGTAGGTAATGTATGTCAATTATTGTTCATTAGGAAACCAACAACATGTTTTCGTTTAGAATACTTATAATATTTCAATACAATCTCGTTTGGCCACACCTAATTGAGATATATTAGGTATGTTTCTTTTCCTTAAATTATGAAAGGAGATATTGGGAAAATTAAGGAATATTATTGATGATTGTGAAGTGGGATGTGATTTCTTGTGTCGTGGAAATTTTCCATGAAATGTGTAGGTGTTGCTGTGGAGCTACAGGTTATAATGTACCTACATCTTTTAAACAAGTAAAATACTCCGGCGGGGCTTGTAATCACACCTAGTGCAAGAAAGACCTCGGGCTCATAAGAACAGGCTTTGAACGGTTCCTGGGTACCTAGTTCCTTCTTACCTTATAAAAGACTCAGACAGACGAACCACCGTCTGGTTTTAGTCGGTTCGATCCCAATTATTCCCAATATATCCGCTTCACTAGTCCTTGCTAGGTATAATCCGCGCGCGATCAAAATGTGATGCTACCTTTTGGAACTGAGACGTACGTGGGCCGTCGGCTAGCCGTAGCGTCGGCAAACTCATGTCGAAGCTCACAAAACGAAGCTGTATTTTTAGTGCGACTAGATTTCTAAATGAGTTTAATTTTGAATGCGAGATTTATAATAATTATAATATTGTATGAATTGTCTGTTTGTCCGCAAATTTTTGTGCGCGCAAAAATCAGAAACTACTGGAGGGATTTTGATCAAACTTGGTACGATTATAGTTCATAGTTTTGGGCAACATATAGGCTACTTTTTATTCAAGCTAAAACCCGTGGCTTCGCCCGCGCTTCGTTTTTAGGTCGTTTTTGGTCATATCTCCGGTTTTACTTAACCAATTACAACCAAACATGCGGTAAATTTATAGTCTAAGCAAGACCTTTTAAAAAAAACCGCATCAAAATCCGTTTGGTATTTTTTATCGCTATCGATGGACGTTAAAGGAACTGAGCGGGTTTTGATGTGTTTTTTTATTAGAAAGGTCTTGGTAAGACTCAAAATCTTACGCATATTTGATCACAATCGGCTGATTAGAACCGGCAATAAAACGCGAAAATCGACGTCCACGCGGGCGGAGTTGCGGGCAACAGCTATCTTTAATATACCGCCTTTTCTTATCTGTGCTCGTAGCCAAGTGGCAAAAGTCTCGAATCGTATCGAATAGAATAGATTAGGTCGACCAATCACACTCCAGCTCGTGATTCCGCCGCGGCGCGCGCATCGTTCGCCGGCGACGAGCTTGGATGTGATTGGTCGACCTAATCGTTTCTGTTCCGTAGCGATTTACGCTACGGAATACACTGACATTTGTCTACGGGGCCTGATCTAAATGGATCTACATGTAATCGTGCCAAAATACCAAAACGACGACGACGAGAGTGATAGGACGAACATCAAATGTCTGACAGGTAAGAACAGTTCAACCGTTCTCGAGTTTTTGCAATACTAACAGAATTGCAATTAATTTTTATTTATATAGATTAAAGATTAATAATGAGTGGAAAAAAATATAATTTAGAAATTAAAAAACCCGACTGCGTAAAAAACTAAAAAGAAAAAAAACAAGCACTCAGATGTCCGGTGGTCTAGAAACATAACAACTTAACAGTCGGGATCCATTATTCAACAGCCAATCTTATTTTTCAAAGGATCCCGACTGTTAAGTTGTTATGTTTCTAGACCACCGGACATCTGAGTGCTTGTTTTTTTTCTTTTTAGTTTTTTACGCAGTCGGGTTTTTTAATTTCTAAATTATATTTTTTTATTTTATACGTTTTAGTTATAAGTGTCTTAGGCAGCTATTTACCCGATTGGTCTTTCTACTGTCTAATAAAAATCTATGAATTGTTGTTACGCAACTTTAAATCGCTATAGATCCTAAATGGTCAATGTAATCGAAAAATGTTGAAAGGAAACTAAAAATGATTATTAAATACCTATTCAACGATACCCCCCTTGACATAGTTTGCTGACTTTCATTTTTTTAATTTTCACAATATGGCGGCCAGTAGTCGCCATATTGAATTTTCACTGACGTCATGTCTTTAGTGACACTCGCCGGACTAAGAGGAATCAATTGACGCGTTTGGTCTGTATAGTGCTTCAAAGGAACATACAAACATACATACATACATACATACATAGGCTGTTAAACACATTACCACTCCTTTGCGTTGCGCAGTCGGGTAAAAAGGGGTAAAATCTTGAGTAGTCAATCTCGCGAAATAGTTCTGGCATTTGATAGGTCGATATTTCAATCAAGAACAAAGTCGGTGTTAACACGCTAACGCTACTTGAGAACTGTCATTTTCGATTTACTTTGACAAGGTTCCTTCACATTTTCATCGCGTGCGGATTATAGTACCCGTTGAGGATTTCCACAGGTAAAAAAAGGCCTTGAATGGTAGGTACCAGGATGAGGTAAAAACTAATGGATGAAGAAGTGAAATCTTAAAAAATTAATTAACTGGGTACCCGCTGCTCCGCACGCGTGGACGTCGGTCTTCGCGTATAAGTAGGTATACTATATTCCATGTTATTATATATTTCACTAGCGACCCGGGACCCGGCTTCGCCCGGGTGTAAATTCCAGTTTTCCAATAAAATATATAGCCTATGACACTCACGAATGACGTGGCTTTCTATTGGTGAAAGAATTTTTAAAATCGGTTCAGTAGATCCCGAGATTACCCCTTACAATTTTTATTACAACACACAAACTTTACCTCTTTATAATATTAGTATAGATATTGCTCTACTGGCTGTTGCCCGCGGCTCCACCCGCGTGGACGTCGATTTTGTCCGTTTTTACTATATCGCCGGTTCTAATCAGCCGATTGTGATCAAATATGCGTAAGATTTTGAGTCTAACCAAGACCTTTCTAATAAAAAAAACCCCATCAAAACCCGTTCAGAAAATTTACCGTATGTTTGGTTGTAATTGGTTAAGTAGAATGTTTGGTTGTACCTAATTGGTTAAGGAGATATGACCAAAAAGAACCTAAAAACGAAGCGCGGGCGAAGCCACGGGTATCAGCTTGTATAAAAAGTAGCCTATAATGTTGCCCAGAACTATGAACTATAATCGTACCAAGTTTGATCAAAATCCTTCAGTAGTTTTTGATTTTACCGTGAACAAAAATTTGGTGCGGACAAACAGAGACACAGAGAGACAAACAAACAGATAAACAGACAAACAGACAAACAGACAAAAATTCTAAAAATCATTGTTTTGGCATCTATTACATTCATAAAGTCCCCTAATAATTTTTTTCTCATATATCTTCCATGTACTACAGACACCGATCAGTTACAGATCTATACATTTAATATATGTATAGATGATTGTTCCGTTTAGGTATGTTTAATTGCATCATTCATAACGAACGAGGCAAGAGTGGCGCTAAGGATATCTTGAAATCGAAGATGGCCCTGTGTCAGCCGGGGTGCGACGGTGCGAGGGAAATGAGTATGGTAGGTATAGGTACCTATGGGGATTTCTGCACGAAAAAAATGAAGTATTACATAACTATGTTAGAATTTTAGATTTACGGTAAAATGTTACTCAGATTTCGAAAATGAAACACCGATCTCTATTGGAGTGGATGATATCCGCCTTTGCCGGTCCAAGTGTGAGTGTGTGAGAAGTAGGTATGGCTAATTTGAATTGATGTGGGTCTGATGTACCTACCTACAAGAATTCGTAACCTAAATAACTAACAAATCAGGCGGAAGAAATAGAACAAAGAGATAGAATTCTTTCTCTGTTTTATTTCTATTCAGAGTAGGCTTTTCCAAATCGTTGATAGGTATCATACAGACCTACGGTACTGCCGTCGGTAACCAACTTTCTTCGTTTTCTTATTATCGTGTACTTAGGTATGTGGTATGACGCACTTAATTGATTTGTGACGTTCTCTGATACACCTATACCTTAGTAAGTATAACATAATTCAGACATGGCATACCTATCTATTAACTACCTACCTATTACCTGCCATATATACGTATATTATACGGCATTACCTAAGTCCACTCTCTCGGGCATTGGCCGGCCGGATATTAAATGGATGAGACTAAACGACCGCTCATTGTTAAAGCAATTGAGCACTTATCAGTGCAGAAGCCAGCTACTACGCAGCAATCACCCAAGGCAGTTGACTAGCTGGATCTAAATTGCGCTGCATTCAGTGTTGACACACTTGCTAACTACCGAATTCTCGTAGGTACGTACTTTTTTTCTGTCATTTCACTGTTCTCTATCAAATGATAAAAGTTAGTGTGCTTAGTTAATAGAAGTCAAGAAGGTATGCAGGCCATCATTACACATGCTGTCGATCCCGAAATGGTGGTCCCTTAGTTGGAAGCCGGCACACCTGCTGGTTAATTAACCTAAAGCCTTTAGGACAGACAGGAAGAAGTAGCGCCTGCAAAAATCAAAATAAGCCAAATCAAGAGAAAGTAGGACGGATCCCAGGCTCCTAAAAAGTTAGTAGCTTGGGAGGCAACTTGGATTACGCGTTGATGATGATGACTGGCTCGCTACAGAGTCGACCACAGGTCTTGGATGGAAGTCCCGTGGCGATATTAGTTTTTGTACCTATATACCGATTAGTAGGTAAATGGTAACCAGAGTTGTATGGGGCCTCACAAAGAGTTTCGGGGTTCAAGCAATCCTCACCTGGAAGCCAGAGCCTCATTCCAGTAGGTGTACCACTTACTGATAGGCGAATGAGGCACTGGCTTAAACATTCCACTCGAGATTGAGGGGTCAGACGGTGATAGTAAGTATTCGTTAAAGTAAAATAAACTAAATTGTGGAATATATCCACCTATAGGTACTTAATAAAAAATAATTAGGGTTATTAAATAAACATTTTCATCTATAGCGGCAACAATGGGAATCATTCGGTCTACGTTATCGTCCTGAATAAGCAACTCAAAATGTCGACCTCCTTTCCGTACAATTTTATTATTGCTGGTGACATCTAGTTAACTGAAAGGTAGCTATTTTAGTTCATGATGCTGACGATAGGAAGCTGCGCGGTCTGCAAGTATTGATCGGTGGGCAGAGACGCCACCTCACATTCGAAGGCTTTACTGTACGTGTAGGTACAACTGTACCTTCACGTCTTCGATTTGAACCACGCCCATTATCACCCACAACCTACAACACCTCCACACCACCCTCGATTTCGTTCAAAAACATTGCCGGAAAACACGTTCAACATTCTACAGACTTACCTATTTGATATCGCCATGAATATGGCTATGCTACGTAGTTATTTAAATAAGTACATCACTATGTAGGTACCTAAGTATGTTACACAGTTTCATCTATTTTTTTAATAAATCGATAATTTAGGTATTATTTAACACTAGCAGCCAGGGTCCCGCCTGTGTCCGGGAATAACGATTGCAGTGCCAGCACTACAGACGTGAAAAAAAAAGATAAAAAACTATCTAAGATGCGGATTGTGTCTAAATACCTACTTAAGAAATATCATTAAACTTGGTTAATCTATACTTATAATAAAACTGTAGAGAGGTCAATTCTGTACATTGAATATACCTATTTACAAAATAACTATTGGGGGTTGATTGGTGATCGATACTAATGCAAAAAATGCAATCAGTAAATTTTTTGTCTTTCTGTCTGTCTGTATGTGCACGCATGGATCAAAAACTACTGGAGGGATTTTGATGAAACTTGGTAGGATTATAGTTCATACTTCTGGGCAACATATAGGCTACTTTTTATACAAGCTGATACCCGCGGCTCCGCCTGCGCGTCGTTTTTAAGTAGGTTATCGTTTTCTGGTCATATCGCCGGTTTTACTCAACCAAATGCAACTAAACATATCTCAAATGTTAAGTCTAAGCAAGACCTTTCTAATAAAACAAACCGCATCAAAATCCGTCCAGTACTTTTACGTCCATCGCGATTAGCGATGGACGTAAAAAGTACTGAACGGATTTTGATGCGGTTTGTTTATTAGAAAGGTTTTGGTTAGACGAGTGGAGACCAGTGGAGTGGCGAATGGAGAGGAAAGTGGTATGGAGTGGAGTGGTAAGTCGAGTGACGAGTCGTTTTATTAAATAGACTTGGTGGCGATACCGATTTCCACGCGGGCGGAGCCGCGGGCGGAAGCTAGTGGATGCATAAATTTTTGAAATCTTATTTTTTTTAAACTTTTTTCATAACAATATGGTCTAAATTTGAAAACGACCAATGACTCAAATAATTAATTACCTACCTACCCCATTAAATCAAATAATTTTTATAATTTTTATTCCACGAGAGCGTGCCTACTGGGATTATGAAAAAAACTTACAGGAGCCTGGACATCCTTGATGAAGCAATCACCTGATGATAGAATTTCTCTTCATAAAGCAGCTAAGGAGTTCGATATTCCATACAATACCTACATTTCATAGAAGCCATAGCCAACAATTAAAGCCTCTGTAAAAAACCAGTCTTCTCACAGGATCTAGTTGAAACTTGGCCGATCACTTAAAATTTAATTTTATCCCACCACCTACTTATAGTTTCATAACGCTACGAAAGTAACACTACGCCAATAGGCACCTAGGTACTCGTAAGTACCTATCCTACTTACTAATATTATAAACGCAAAAGTTTGTTAGTACGGGATGTATGGTAAGTATGGATAGGTAAAAGGCCTACCTTCATATTAATAGCCCCATGGATAAGTATTTATCTACTCTTTCACTCAAAAACGGCTCAACGAATCTGGGTGAAAAATTGTAGTTTACATATGGCCAGGAACAACACATAAGCCACATTATATCCTGGATATAATGTGGCTTATTTACTCCTCCTTTTCCACGATTTAGTTTATTTAGCTTTTACAGGAGTGACTGCCGTCTGACCCTAAACCCCAAAGTGGAAAGATTTTGGTGAGGACAATATTCATGTGGGGATTCATAATATACCTACCCAATGTGATAGGATAGGCTTTTTAGTAGGTAGGCGTTAGATAGGTACCTATCGCAGAGAAAACGGGGATTGTAGGTAATTTGATGTCGACGGCGACGGCGATGTGGCATTTTGCATTCCACTAACAATTTTCACTGATTACTGTGGCAACAAGTTCGCTCCAAAACATCCATCGAATATGGAGTGGAGTGGAGTACCTACGCTTGCCTAGAACATATTACTCTTGACTAAAACTTTCTTGCTTCTCCCAGGAACCACGACACATTTTTTTAACGACTCGTCAAGTGCATTAGTATGTAGTTATATAGATAGAAGTCATTGTGATTTTATTGTGAACTATTAGGTACCTACTTATGATTTTAGATCGGAAAAAGTGCGGGTTGCGGGTTCAAGTCCTTTCCAAGGGTTCACTATTTCCGATCTAAAATCAGGAATAGTTAGCATAGTAATTGCTTTAAATTTTCATTGCATATAGAAGTCAATGTCTAAGAATAGAAAATTCATTACAGTAAATATAAGATTCAGTGCCTACTCAATAAAAAGAATAATGTTTCGATTATAATTTATTTAAGAAGGTTGTTGTATTACATTTGGTAAAGGACTGTAGACGACAGACAGGTCGATGATAAATGCATTATCTGCAATCATTTAAAACAAGAGAATGAAACAGCCTGAAGAAATATGCGTAATAACGAAATTACCTAATTAAAAACTAATTACATAAAATCAGTCATATTTTATTTTAGTTACGATTTTCACTAAGCAGGGTTCATATTTTAACTGTAGGTTTTCATCACACGAAATTACATATTAACCTGCTGCTAGCTAGAAATAATTATTAAAGAATAAAATTTTAAATTAGGTAAAGAATCATTGATTGAAAATATTCAATAAATATACAGTGCTGTCGTTTTCTATCTGATAATGACAGATGCAGTTAGAAAATTTTAGAGAATTTTAAGTTTAGAGATGTAACAACAGAATTAGCAGCAATTTTTTCATATTTCCATTTAAACGTTAAACTGATTTAGTATACTTGAAACGGAAACTTGAAATCTCTAAATGTCTGACTAGTGATTAGTACACCAGGTACACTATTCAGACTCACTCTCTAATAAGAATGTTATCTGTATTCTGTACCCGAATTGACATAATAGTCAGCGTCAAAATTAGATGATCATTTTCAAATTTTAAGGTAGGTAATTTATATCTTTTAATGAAAATATCTTTTATCTTACAGCGTGACACTTAATACATCACTTGGCCCACTAAAATGTTGAAATTACTTCTTTAAGCAATCAATTTTCACTATTGTTTACAAACGTCTCATGGCCAGTGACGTCACGTAGGTACGCCATTTTTTTCGAGAAAAGCATTTTGCCCGCACTTTTGATAATTTAAACTTTATCATTGATTTTTCAACATAATGCATTGGTTTTTAACTGAAATATTAATGTTATAAGGAATCATTTTAAGTAGTTTTCCAAAATTAGTCAAATAGCCTTTTCGTTTTCTGTGCAATCATTAGGTATCTACTTTTGACGCTGACTGTACCTGCTAAACCTATAGTTAGATAAAATGATATAAAACCAAACACATAAGAAATACAGTAAAAATACGAACCCTATAAAATCAGTACTACAGACTGAGATCACTTCGTATGAAGTTTACAATGGCCTTAAAATTTACGTACTTAAACAAATACTTATATTATAATTTTCAACAAATACTTAATCTTCATTTGGAAATGTAACATAATTATATACACTGCTGCAATGCGCCATAAACAAATTCAGTTTAAATTCACATTCAAGATCAACCAAAACAATACGAAAAATTTCAACGCATGTAAGTTCTGAAAATTATATAGTAGATAAATTTATATAGTTATACATGATTGTAGATATCAATTATATGCGTCGTCTTTTGTGCACTCAGAAACAGTTATTGATGATATACAATTAAGCATAATGGACACACAGTGATAATAAAAACGTAGATACCTACATATTGTAAAATTATTAAAACATAAAAATGCCACGCGTTATGAATAAAAAATATAGGTAATAAAAAAATACATTTCATGTAATTTATATTTAAAACCGGTTGCAAATATATAAAATTACAATACCCAATTGCCTTTCCAGGCAATAGGAATATATAATTGTCATGTCATATATTATAATGTTATTTAACCAATCAAAAATACACAGAAAAATTAAATTTTATATTAAAATGATCATTAACAATGTATATCATATTCTCAGTGCTGTATATAAAACAGTTAAAACATATAGGACGCTGAAAAGGATATGTGCTAAGCAGACCATAACCAGAGATACTCTAAAAATGCACCCATCATTTGTAACCTAAGTGCAGTCCAAAAAGTTAGTGAAGGAAGCCTTTACAAGGTCTGACTTCAAGATTGGCTTTCTACAGTATGCTCTGCCTCTATAGTTGCTTTTTCACGTCCTACTTATTAATGCACGACTTAGCATTCTCTAAAGCGCCTCAATAACATACATTGCTAATAACGCAAACTTTAATAGATCGGGTAAAAATAAATTTAACTTAAATGTCGTCACACATGCTAAAATCAGTATTAAAATTATATAAAAACTAAATATAACCGGATATTCCATACTATGACCGGGCACAGCCCGCTAAATGAGGACCTTCTACGCAGGAGTCTCACTGTGCTTTTAGACTGCCTATCAGGTCGGAGATGAAACGAATAAAATCCTTAGGTAGCAGTGAAATTAGTGTTCAAGTAAGAAAAATAGCATAGTTAATGTTACGTATTTAAATTATGCCGATTATTATTATGCAAGCTAACATGAATACAGATACAAAATATACGAGACACAAAATAATAGGCCACATAAGCAAGTATAAGTAGTGTTTCTAACTAATATCTATATTTAAACACTGATAAAAAGCTGCTCGTAGTACCTATACATACAAATTGAATAACCGAAGCTATGAACAGGTTGATGGCAATTGGCTCATCTCTATAACGTAGCAATAAAAATTACGAAATGTGAATGTTGATAAACCTAGGTTTACCTATCCGGGTATCATGAACCCAACTTTCAAATGGTTTTAAAGAGGGCCGTCTCGAAATGTTTCATGCAGGGAAAACGTTTATTCCTCTTTAAATTAAGCGAAATGACGAAAGTTCGCGAAGAGTTTGTAAGATAAGTTTCGTAACAAAACGGACTGTAAGCAATGAGACGGTCTAAATACATATTAAATAGATGTGATTATTAGGAGTATCGTTTAGTTTAAAATATTCATTCATTTCTATAATAAAACGAGTTCAAGTTCTGAAATAAATCAAACGTTCGGATACCGATGTCGTCATCATCGCCCGCCAAATTGCCATTAAGTAAGGTATGTATTATAGTAACGTTCAGGCTTCAACTAGAGGTGTCTCAGGCATTGAATATGTCACGGAGACTAAACGTCTTCAAATAGACTATTAAAATATATATTACTAGTGAAGCTTAGACACTGGGCGTAATTCCACTGAACATTCAACACGTAGATATAAGTAGTTGAACATCGATAACAACATTAAGATTATTATACCAGTAACCATTAAAATCGATACATTTATTGTTACCGTTAGTTTGGGTCACATAGACGACAAATCACAGTATAAATGTTCAAATGTTCATTTAAAAATTGAGATGTCATTCTGTGCATTAATCCTCTGTCGAGCGTCAACATTCCATACAACGACCGACTCGACCATTCCTAACATAAAAGATACGCGCGAAATTTAACGTCTGTGCGTTCGCGTCGTACAAAAATGTCGTTACTTCACAAAAACGGATGCCGACATCTAATAGAAAATCTTAAAGGAACGTACTCTATCACATCGTGAATATTATATAATACTGAAAGTATAACTAGAAATAAATAATTATATACATACACATATATATGATATATATAAGCACAATAAGCAGATAATCGTAATAAATTCATAGATCGTTATTGTGTGTTATCATGTGCATGTACTATTGCAAGTTGAAATTGTCAAATTTTAATAACACTATTATTACATTAACATCTACGGGTATGTGCATTAATATATGTGTCTAATTAATGGTCATTCTATAAGATGACAGGACAACATGTTACCATTTAAAATATTTTGTCATTATGCAAGCGGCATAAATAATTAATATAATTAAATTACATTACAAATCGAGTTATACATTGTAATGTAGCTTTGGATTCCAGCTGAGGAAATAAAAAATTCCAGCAAGTCGAACCTGCTTACTCTTCATGCCGGAATATTTTCAATATTATACGTACATAATCATTTCCAAGGCTTAAAGTAAACATTGAAATAGTTGGCGTCGTTCAAAAGAACAGACGTTGTAAAAGACCAAGATACATCCAGTTCCATTTAATATAATAACACCTAATAGATAAATCGCACTCTGCGTAATCTACTCAGTCGAGTGTCGTATATCGGATTCACTACCAAAGTACGAATTTTACGCTAACAAGCTCTAGCATAGCACAGCGCTAGGCTATGTATATCTCTCACTCACTTACAGCAGATTGTAAGGAATGCCTAGTTATATATTAAGTATATTATAGTAATATTACACTGTTTTTAGCATGTTTGTAACATATTATGTTACAAACGTGCTAAAAAAGGTATCTATGTACTGTGTGCTACGAAAAGATTGGTGTAAAATACCAAATAAAACGTTAATTTCGTACATTGATAGACCGAAAGCTTTCCTGATATTAACCTTGACACGACGAATAATTAGCATCCCAAAAATATGTATTATTTTGATATAATTATTTGTTTGTAAATACAGTAAAATCGTGAGCTCAGTTTGCAAGAGCACTGGTATAAAGTTCGTCATTGTTAGGCCGAGGGCGAAGCCACTCAGCCACGCTGTTCTACTTCCGTGTGGTGGCGACGAGATGCAAGCCGCGCAACGTCAATATTATAATGCTCGTTAGCGAGCTGTCCGACGCATTCACAACGTTTGCGTACTAAAATCCACTTTTCGTTTAATTTAGTGTCAAATCAATATAGTTGTCGTATTTCCGGGAGCAAATAATGTCTATGACGTATAGGCCGATAGGGCTAATGATGATTTAATGATCGAATTTTAGTATGGAATCGATGGAGAAGTCAGCCCTGCGTCGTTGCTCGAGCATGATGAATGTTTGGACGGTGCGCAGCGCGTCCGGGTCGGCTGAGGAAGGCTCCGGGGTGGCCGAGGGACGGCCGCCGCCTCCGCCGCCACCCGACTCCTTTCAGCTGGGCTTTTGTTGTACTTCTCGCATTATTAGCTGCTAATACATAAGGCTTACATCACATTTTTACATTTAAAAATATCGTCTGATTCGCGACGACGTTTATGTAAAAGTACCTGACAAGCTTTTTAAAACAAAAATTATATAACAGTGAATTTTGAATAACGTACAGCTAGTCTAGTTGCATACATGGAAGTCATTGGAGATTTCTCTAGTGAAGGAGGAAATTAGACACGGTACCTGGTGGGAGCGCTCAGAGGTGACGGTCTCGGAAGCGCGCATGGGAGGCGGCGGGGGTCGAATCTGTCCCCCGTTCTCGCGTTGCATTTGGCAGCGGCTCGGCTCTGGCGGCCCACTCGTCACTATAGTGAAATCCATACTGTAGCAATCTCGCTTTGTTATCATTTTTGCTCTATGGTATTACTCAGTTTTCGTTATTTATAAGAGGTGAAACCGGTCAGTTTTATATTGTGGCAGAGCACCAATACGTGTAGCAAGTTCTACCAAATGCCATCAATCAACAGTATAGTTCTTTTTTAAACTCTAGCCACATAATTCATAGCCTATTACCATCGGGGATTATGTACCTTTCAAATGATGTAAAAAAAAACCATAAGTGTAGTGATTGCCTTAACTATACAAACAAACCCACAAAATTCGGAATCTCTCTTTACAATGTTAGTAAAGATAACCACCACCTTAATCGAAATAATCAGTATGTTTGCTGTAAATGTCGGATTCACGTTTGTAATTAGCATCCAGACACAGCAACTGTGTATAAAGTGCAGTTTCCCTATGCGTAAATATGCACACACAACTGTTATAAATGCATAACACTATTTGCTAAAAAAAGTATCTACTATACGAGTATATACTAAGCCAACATTTGTGGAAATCAGCATCTGTTTTTCGTTCATTAGTAAAGAAAAACCATGGGTGAATACAATTTTAAGACGATGTCTAAATTTACGTAATATTACCCAGATTAAAGGTTAATAATGAATGAACAAAAATTAGACGTGGATTAAAAAAAAGTTGAATGAAATCTAAACACATTATACTCTTAAATGAAAACACATACCAGTAGTGAGGGGAATAGCGAGACGAGCATTAACAGCCAGGAGATGATCACGACGTAGCTGCAGGTTTCCTACGTGATCCTCGAGACGAACATTTTCTGTACGTAGTTGGTGCAGGCACGACAGCAACGAAGCGACTGTGCATAACACGGTGTCAACGATGCGTATACCACTCGTAAACGATTACCAAACTGATACAAATATCGCTGCACAAGTCCAGGCGATGCTCCGTAATTATAATTATGACAAATAAAGTCATCTTGTAACAAATTGGCGTACGTTTGGCGGACCCATCGACTATGTAACAAGTAGATTACTAAATAATGTTGATCACTGTTAACACATTTAAGTTCTATTTTGTGCTTCTGCATATTACCTATAGTAGTCTCACCTACTACGTAAATTAAAAAGTTAAATAAGGTATAGTGTTGGTACAGTGTTATGTGTTAATTATAAAAAAGTTATATTACGCCAAGAGCTAAGATCTATCCTTTCTTCATCATCATCGTCAAAAATCATAAGGAATAGTTAGCATACAGTAACTGTGCTAGTTATCTACTGGGTATATTGTCGATGGTCTGTCCCTTAAATGGGGTATACGCATTTTGCAAAAAGATATTTAAGGTCATGAACATTTTTAACAAAAAGTAGCGAAAAGTATTATTGATTTTTCAGATGTTAGTGTTATTAAACACGATTAAGTCCTAGTTGCATTCATGTGAAAAATACTAAATTCTAGAACTATCTATCTACATAGCCCGATAGCCCACATAATTTTTATGTTCCGCTGTTTGTCATTGAAATTGATTTATCTATATGAATAAAAAAATGGTTAAGTGCGAGTTCCGTGATCCATGGGTGAACCAAGCGTGGGTGTGACGCGGAACGTCGACGCGGTACACCCGGGCAACGGAGACGGCAGCGTCTCTCACTCGCAGAGACAGGGGAGACGCTGCTGCCTGTGGCAAATGCTGGCCTAGGTGGGAGTGGCCTTCTAACTAGCAAAGGGCACAGTGGGAGCAGGCGGAGGGCGTGCTGGTACTCCGAGAGCAGACGGAGGGTGACAGGACGGTCACCTTACACCTCACCGGTGAGATTCTCGTCACACCCCCCCATTCTGGGGGATCGAGGGGGCTATCTTATAACAGTGGATGGCACGGGGTAAGCTAGGTGCGAGGGAAATTTTATTACTCTCTGGTAACCTTACATCCCGATAATTGAGACCTGAACTGATCTTGTTTTAGTCTGTTCGAATCCGACATAACCACCCTCGATGATCGACGAGGGTAGTATCTGCGGGGATTTTGCAAGCAAATGGCTTGATGTGTAGTTGAGGTGAGGGTGTGCGTCCCTTTTTATGTTATTCAGTCAAGATTTGTAACCAGCAATACAGCCAGAGACTTTCTTACTTAGTGAGGTCTTCAGTCGTGTTTTGCGCAGTGTTTGAAAAGGAGCATAAGTCTTCCAACCTTTCGCTTGGCGAAAGCAAAATCACCCAACAGCGTACATCTTGTCAGTCGCCATGTCCATACGATGGACATGCCCTGGCCATCGTGATCTTGGTTGTTTAAGCGGTAATGCTGGGTAGCCGTGCAATTTGCAAAACTATCATTTGTACCTAACATTCAATATATTGCGAAGGCTGCGAACTTTCATATGTGCTGATATGAAAGTTGGCAGCTAAATGGGTAAAATACACCTGAACCAATTCCTTTGGAAATATGCAGTTGTTTCTTAGATCTGTATATCATATCCAAATAAAGAAAAAACCATAAAATACAATTCCACCGAGTCACAATCACTTTTACAAGAATCTTATTTTCAAGATGGACTTTTTTTCTGTAGCGGTGCGTGGGCTAGAACCTAAACCCGGTGCACCCCGGGCAATGGAGACGGCAGCACCACCCACTAACAGTGGAGACGCTGCCGCCTGCGGCTAATTACGGCTGAGGCGGGAGTAGCCCTATATAGGGCTGCTCGGAGGCTTTCCGCGTGCCCGTCTGACTAGCAGAGGGCTTTTTCTTTCAATAGTCACCAATAGAAATTTATTTTCATTTAAAACAAAAGGACGTAAAAATATGTCATTGGATATCGGGCTAATAGGTTATTTTAATATAATTTGGAAAGAGAAGTATATGCAACAGGTGCATGCACTAATAAATTTTTTGATAAAGGTAAAATGGGGCTGACAGATTTCAGTTATGAATATTATGTTGCGATAGATAGAATTTTTTAGTTTTATTTTTAATATAACTAAACAGAAGTTACGTGAGACATTTCGGAATCAATAATGCTTCATACTGCAATATAATATAATAAAACGCCTATTACCGTCCCATTGGTGGGCACGGGCCTCCTCTAAGGCCCCACGTCTGCGGGCGCTTATTTCACGGCCGGACCCTCGTTGTGTCACTAAAATCACAGTAACTATATGAAACTGATTCAAGTGGAATTTTCGTGAGTTTGCCCCGAGACGCGATCATTCTGTCAGTCATTGCTCTTATTCTGGTGGATTGGAACTATCACGAGTTTGTTCACTTCTATCTACCACGACCCCGTGTGGTCTATAAAACCAATCAACTGGCGAAATAATCGTCATCTCAAGTCAGAAGCATAATTTTGACTCGTCCGTGGACACGTGCGTTACACTGAAGGGAATAAGGCAGTCTACCATGCTAATGAAGTACATATTGCCCCGCTTAACATACCTTCGAATTTTTGACTCCAGACATGCAGGTTGCAGGATAATTAAGGTTTGAAAGGCACATGAAGAGGTACGTAACTTGGTTCGGTCGTCACTGCCTATGAAGGCAAAAAAACGGTCGTTCCATTAAGCTAAGGATATTTTAATTTTGTTAATAATATTCTGAATGACCTTAATTATCTTCTTTTAACACCTTGTTTACTGTAGAACATTCAAAGATTATATAAATGCAGGGGTACATCAAGGGCATACATCAGCACGTTGGAAACATCAAATTTATTATATTTAACCACAAATACTTTGGCTACTTTTCGTTATCAAAATAGTAAGAATTCGGTATACACTAAACTTGTTTTGTTTTTAGTTTGTTTCTACTGATGCACAGAAAATGCAGCTTGCCTTCAATTTATCCTCTTTTCGCTTTTCATTTCACTTGGATAATAAATTTTACTTAATTGGATAAGATGCACTGTCAATATTAAATTTAGGTCTATATGTATATTAAAATTAAAACACAGCGCTGCAGCAAACTACTATTTTTATAGTAAAAAGTAGCTGGAGTATCTATCGGTTACACATCTTTAGTTTAGTATACCCATTAGGATTCTAGCGCCTACGGCACTGATATTTAACCCAAATACATTTTTCAAATCTAATCAATTTATGTCAGGCGTGGCGCCAGAATCCGTAAGTACTAATAGGTCAACTTTTCGCCATCCACATAATCAAATAACATTTAGGTGATCTCTGTCATCGTACAAATATATGAAGGGTACAAAAGGAGAATTTCAATTTCAGCAGTTTTTTTGTCTCTACTGCGAAATATTTATATAACCAATTAAATGGCATGCATCGGTACATAAGTGACATGCAATAAAAATAACAATTATATTTAACATCAATAGTTCTACTACATAATGTCCATACATTGTTGGCAGATGAAAAAAGCAACTCCGTGGGTGACGAATTCACCATGTTTGAACACCTCTACCTAATGTATACAGCGTAAGGAACTCCTTACGTGACCAAGGAGATCAAAGAGATCAACATCAAACGAAAAATCCAATTAATATTCCTTTTTTGTATGTTCTGGGCCTAAACAATACGTTCATCTCCAGCTTTACTTGATAGTAATTGCCTAATTGCATAATCAACAACTTGTTCTCAATTAAATCATAGATGGATCAATAAATTTTAATTTTCTATGTAATTTCGTACTGAAAGTTTCTCCCGTTTCAATCGCGTAATAAATAATATAAAAAAGTACTTACTGTCGAAATGCTGAGCTTGCTCCATTAGGAACTGAGAGCCTTGTTCCCATTGCCTTTCCAATAGTTGATCGAGGCTTTGAGCTCCGGTAGAACCACGACTTGAGGTGCTATTGGTTCCCTAAACGAATTTTAAAAATAAATTTAAAGCATAACCAATTTAAGAGCAGCCATCATTACTAATTTTCTTTTTGTATCGTTTTAACTGTGTACAATTATAAATAACAATAGAAAACGAACTGGAACAGTAAGAGTGTGTAATTATTTAATATCATCTATACAGGGTGAATTTTTCAAAAGGGATTGGATGGCCAAATCCGAAACTATAAGGAATAGCGAAAAATGGTCAAAGGAGTCACGAGCCCGATTTTGATGAAACTCAAAACCTCATCATTAGGTTTTTGAAAAACCAATAAACCTAACTGAGAATCGAACCCGTTGATTTCGAAAAAAAAAACACACCCTTTATTATTACACCATACGATAGCGTCGCTGTTAAGGAACAAATTCTGCGAAGTAATGATATACGGCAAATTTAAGGAAAATTTGGAATTAATAAAATTCATGTTTTATGTAGGTACCTATTTGTTCGTTCGAAATCCCAGAAAAGATCGTAACTATTCCGTTTTTTAAATTAAACTCAGAATGATTATAATGATTGATGTTTTTTTTTTAAACAAGATGGAGCTCCAGCCCATAATAGCCGTAAAAGAGATTTTGATTCAGCAGCTTGACGACAATTTTATTGCAAGGCATGGTCCTGTGCCTTGGCCAGCGAGATCCCTGGATCTTATTCCCTTAGATTACTTGGGGTATGTCAAAAACGAAATTTACAAAGACACTTATGATACAGAGATACCTAGTCTGTTGATGACTTGAAACGTTCTTTGGAGAATATTCTAAACGGAATCAATAACATTCTAATATTGAATGCAGTACGATCCTTGAGGTTTCAAATGCGTGTATTGAAAACAATGGTCTACATTTTGAACAATTAATCAGTCAATGTAAGAAAAATAAAATGTATTTTGTTAAAGATTAGCTCTTTCCTTTAGTTTGCGGTATGCGATTACTTCCCAGAATAAGATCCTTAATAGCAACACTATCGTGTGGTGTAATGATATAGGGTGTGTTTTTTTTTTCAAAATCAACAGGTTCGATTCCTAGCTAGGATTATTGATTTTTCAAAAATCTAATGATGAGGTTTTAAGTTTCATCAAAATCGGGCTCGTGTCTCCTTTGAGCATTTTTCGCTATTCCTTATAGTTTCGGTTTTGGCCATCCAAGCCCTTTTGAAAAATTCACCCTGTATATATAAAAATGAATCCCTATTTCCCTTGGTCACGGCATCACGCGTGAACGACTGGACCGATTTCGTTAATTCTTTTTTTGTAGTGTTTGTTATTGTCAGGAGAAGGTTCTTATGAAAGAAAAAGTCAAGAAAGTTGCGCGGGACATTAGAAAATTTAAGAAAACTTAACGACCATATTAACTTATTAGGAGACGGACATAGGATACTTTTATTCCTGCCACGGGGACGACGTATGTCACGGGCGAAGCCGCGGGGCACAGCTAGTAAATGATAAATGATAAGATTGATGATCATTATGACGATTTCTGCGGCGGCGTAACCTACCGGCGGTCTACCGTTACGTCCGCTCAATCATTTCAGTCGCCCGCTCAGTTTACATATAAAAATGTGCATGAATATGAATATTTGCATTGGGCTGGGTGTTTCTATGTATAATAATATTGTATGTATTTACAAAGAAACTGTATGTATATCCGCATTGGCCGTCGGGAGTGGTTATGTCGACATGGAACCGACTAAAACCGGTCGCCGCCGCCGTCTCGGGTCTTAATTCCCGGGGTGTAAGGTTACTCAACAGGCATATCCCTTGCATCCCTGCTGACCTTGGACCATCTACGGTTTTAAGATCCCTCGATCTCCAGACAAGAAGGGTGGGGCGAGCATCGCACCACCTCGCCGACGACGGTGGGGTGTATAGTCACACGCGGTCGTCCTGTTACCTAACAACCTGCGCGCGGTGAATCAGCCCGCCCCCCCACCTGCTCCCCACTGTAGACACGTGGGAGAGCCTCGGAGCAGCCCTCTAGAGGACTCAATCAATCAATCTCGCCACTGCCGGAATTGCCACAGGCAGTAGCTTCTCCCGTGGGAGGCGCTGCTCGCCTCCATTGACTGGGTGCACCGCGTGGATGTTCCGGCTTGCAAACACGATTGTCGACACCCCGAATTTTTTTTTCATGACTGGCCATTAGGTATACCATATCGACCCAAATGTTTCCCTTCACTATCCGCGAGTAAAAATGAAATGAGACGATCACCAGTCATTTGTTTCATACATTTATTTAGTTTCTGCGTCACATTGCAAATCAGAAATTAAAAATTTAGTTGTGCGTCGCGTCGCACGGAAACGCCATACAATTTTCGTTATAAAAAGCTTGTCTACTGGTATAAGTCGTTAGAATAGGCAAAGATTTGACCGCAATGAGTACTTACGTGTGCAGCTTTGTTCATAAGGGGTGGAGGAATGAGAGGATCGGAACCCGTGGTGCCAGCGGCGTGAGCAGCTAATTCAGCAGTCAGCTGTTCTTGAAGACAAGCCGCTGCGCCGCTCTCCGGATTCAGCTCGTTGCCAAGCATATGAGGTGCAGCGCAGGACGGTCCCGTTCTAGCCAAAGAGTTGTAACTACAGGTTAGAAACAAGTCGATATTACGAACCAAAACTTTTTCATTCATTTGGATAAACAAACAGTGATAAATTACAATAAGATTGCTTAAATATTAGACACAGGTAGTATTATTAAATTTATCACCAACATTTTTTACAACGTTAACAGGTTAAGTTAATGTATATAATTAATAAATAAAATATTAACGCGTATATGCAAATATTATGAAAAATATTATACGTAGGTATTTACTACTAATCCATCATAGCACACAATATATTTTCTAAATTATAATAAGAGAACTACAAAATACGTGTTTCCTTCCTCATACAGACCCGGGTCCTTTAAGCGGGGCGTGAAAAAGCATTTGATGAGGCCGTCAAGCTGAGAGCCACCATTTTGGCACTATCGGTGTTTGCAATGGTGACTCCCATTCTAGAGACTTTGCCTCAGCTTACCATCAGGCGAGGTGAAGTCATGTTGCCGTGACCGACATAAAAAAAAATATAAAAAAAAAATACGTTTATCTTCCCACAAATACTTGTCAAATAATCATTTGTAATTTTTGTTTTATTTTTCGTTTCTTCTATTTCACAAATCCATTGTTTAAAGCTTCCAATATGTATAATAAGTCTAATTTGAAAATAAAAAGCAAATGTCTTTATAAGCACATGAGACAACTTACTTCGGTGCCTCCATCTTTGGTTTTAATGGACGCTCGGAGCCTGAAAGGTAAAATATAAAATTACTAATACAAAATAACTTTACATGAATAACACATCTCCACTGACCTTCGTCGCAAGATCAGTGATAGATAACAAGGTGCCAATTACATTTATAATATGAATAAATGTTTTTTAATATTATTATATATTATTATGTTGTTGTATACTTGAAATGCATGGAAGAAAAGTTGGAGTAGAATTAAAATCGGTTTGCATCGGTTCTTTAAGGCACTTTTAATACAACAGTGTATTAAAAGTGCCATATAGAACCGAAAACCTATCTGATTATACGGACTAGGTAGGACGAAAATTATATTCACGTAACTCTAAGAGCAAATAATTCTTCACAGATTTTGTTACCATACAACTATGAAAATATCTGAGGAATCTGGCACATGAACGGCTCATGGGAGTATCCTCGTTACGTTAGCCTTGTATCTCTTGTACCACTCTTTTTCAATAGTGTTTATTTTGTTTTTTAAAACTATTATTTGTTTTCTTTAGATAAGATTCATTTTTTTTATTTGATTCATTTATTTGTAAGCATATCGTAAAAAAGTTGTTACAAAGTTGGTTGTACATAATATTCTGCTGTCTCCGGCGTACAAATATTGAAAGGTTTTTAAGCTATTGTATAGCTTTTATCGCGAGCTTTGAGGGGACCGACTCAAGAAATTCCGTAACGAAAATAAAAAACCTAACACCCCCCATTGTGTCGCACAAGTTTCAACCTTATTTCAAGTTAGTAACAATCATAATTGCAATATGCAATAGCTTTACAATAGCTTTACCGCGGCAGTCTCCGAGTACCACACGTTTTTTGTTGTCAGCCGTTATTGTTAGTTTGTCGTCCCGATCTGCATACACACTACAACATGTCTACATAATAGTAATAATTTATTCCTCACCACTACTCGCCACAATATACATAATGGTATGTATATAATTATGTAGTATGCATGCATAATATTGTTGTAATCTATATATTATGTGCCGTGCGCTTGTCTGCCACCTAAGTGGTGTAATAATAAAAAATAAAAAAAATATATTGCAGGATCAGACTTATACCTAAGCTAGACTCAAGGTCTGTTTCAGGTCATTAGATCCCCACATACGAAACTAATAAAAGCGTGTTGATAAAAAGAACTAAAAAACCTGATAAGCGTGCAAAATTTCAAATAAACCCAATGTTTTGAAGTGCTCCAAAATCGAGTTCAAAAATTCCAAAATTCTGTTAATTACAAACACACATCCCAAGCTAAAAAAAGCGTGTTAATGACTAGGTACTTATTTTCCGATAACAGCGATCTATTGTTAGTAGGCTCTTATGATTAGTGTTAGTATGCATATGAAAATGTTATGAGTTAAATTCACCATAATTGTGAGGAGGAATCAAGAGTCGTCCTTCTCACAAGATGGAGAGTTGGTACTCACCGCCACTGTTTTTTGTTGTTTTAATATGTAACAGTGTTTTAGCATTACTAAGATTTATCTACTTGATTTACTTACTCGGTGAACTAGGCGGTGAGTCTTTAATCGTTTCTTGATATATGGTCTGAGTCGAAGGCGGTTGACGACGTACACTCGCCAAGCTTTGTGTAGTTATTGTTTCTGTATATGAATCAAATGGTGAATAATTGAATGCCATATGCCAAATGACTTAATCGACTACGTTTTGACGTAAAAAAATAGTTTAAACTATTATAGTGATAGTTGAACTTTCATTTTTTTGTAGTCGATAGCCTCGCGTTTGACCACTATCTCACGTGATGGTAAGTGACGATGTGGTCTACGATGGAGCACGCTTGCCTAGAAGCAACCTGTTCACTCTAGACTTAAAAACTCCCAGGTTATAGCTTTCCGGAAACACAGACTCAGGCAGGGCATTCCACTCCTTAGCTGTACGCATAATGAACGTATTGCTGAAGCGATTCGTGCGTATTAGCGGAATGTCAACCATATAACGATTCAGCATCGCCGTACGTCTGGTTGTTCGGTGATGAAAAGGACTTGGAGGAATCAGGTTATGAAACCCCAAACAACATTCCCCGAAGTGCAACCTAAAAAAATCGAGTGGCTAGAAATTCTGCGCCGATGCTCCAGACTTTGAAGTCTAGCCTCGACCAGCGCAGCATTGTTGATGAGCCTCTTGGCTCGTCTCTCAATCGACTTCCAAGTGGTGTTTAGTTGAGCCGTCATAGAGGTGCGAACAATACTCCATGCACGACCGAACTTGCGCTTGATATAAATTGAGGAGCTGTTCCAGCGTGAAGTATTGTCGCACCTTCGACAGGATACCCAGCTTTTTGGCAGCTACTTGAGCCTTTTCCTCAATGTATGGGCCAAAATTGAGGGTGGAAGTGAGTGTTACACCAAGAAGTTCAAGGTGGTCGGTTATCGGTAGGGGTATACCCCGAAAGGTAAGGCTCGGCTGGATTTTACTCCGTTTAGCAGAGAAGAGACACGCCTGAGTCTTAGCTGCGTTGAAGTTGACCAAGTTGGCTTCACCCCATTCGGAGACTGCCTCCAAGGACAAGTTCAAACGCTCGACCATGGGCTCTCGAAGAGACCGGAGTGCGCCATACTGGCTCGTGGGTTGGAATCATACTCTCAACTACTGTGCTGTCGTCTGCGTACCTAAAGGTACCGGTCCTGAGCAGATCATTGATGTATCCTAGACCTATCTAATTTCATAAGTTGTAAAATATAGCTTAATTCGAATTGCTGATGACTATTAAGGTAATTTTCTAGGCAAGCGTGATTCATCGTAGACCACATTGTCACTTACCATCAGGTGAGATTGAGGTCAAACGTAAGCCTATCATGAATAAAAAAAAAAAGTATAATGTGTTTACAATGTTTGAGCCCACAAGCAGAGTATGTTTGCCTTGCCTGTTTATCGCGAAAAAATCGATTCTGCTCATTAATCATATTGACGTTGGAAAGTAATCTATATATATATAATTGCTTGGCCCGATGACTGACTGACTGACTGACTGGCTGACTGACTGATTCATCAACGCAGAGCCTAAACCGCTGGAACTACAAACTTGAAATTTTGACAGTAGATGCTTCTTATGTTGTAGGCATCCACTAAGAAAGGATTTTTTTGAAAGAAAGAAAGAAAGGAAAACCATTTATTTTAGTGCAACAAAATGACATTTCACAGAAATAATTGTGTACTAGCACACGCAAACAAGTTAATCAGGCACATTGTTCTTCGCGTTGCACCAAAAAAGGAGCCAGTTCAGCATGGTGTCAGGCACAAGTACCTGACGCTGGTTTTCAACTGGCTCCTATGTGGAGGACAAGCGACATAAATATATAAAGATATTAAATTTACAAAAATAGAAAAAATAGAAAAAGAGAATGTACAAAAACAAAGGATAAAAACCAAAAATAAAAACACAACAGCAGAAGGCAACATGTTTGCTATCCGCCAACCCCAGCCGTATTGTCCGTTCCCCATCAGCTCCTAAGGCAGAAATCAAATAGGGAAAAAAATAATCTATGACCTTGTTCGGGCAGTCTGTGGCCCGGACCGGCCGGGGCGGCATCGGCAACCGTTCAGCTTTATCTTTATGTAGTCTGTGGTTGGGCTTACTCCATAGAAAAGTGAAGGAGGCTTCCCTCCAATCAGAGTTAGGTACCAAGTTACGCAACCATAGATAAGTATGCTCATGTAATAAAATTATTACGCTAAGATGATACGCAACCACCATTTTGTGCGAGTAAATACAACAAACTTTTTAACAAACCATAATATCATCATAAATTTTCCTGCCACAAATTATGAGGCAAAGAAAAAATGGGACACAGTGCAATCGATGGACAGAGCTAAACACAGCCACGATCCAAAACAAAGCGAATCACTTGAAAATGAATTTTCAGAGATTCTACTTCTAAGGTGGCAAAATAAGCGGTAAACGTTTGAATGAAAGTCCGTCATTTTCAAGGTTAGACGCATAAAATGTCATACACCTACTTCTGGTTAGAAATAAAGGAACACGTGTATCAGCGTTTTTCCAAATTTTACCCCCTAGTGGGTGAAATAGGGGTTGAAAGTTAATATGGGGAAGTCAAGATGGAAGCATGAAAATTCACATAACGATTCTTGGTTAGAAATAAATGTACACGTGTATCAGCGTTTTTTTTTTAAATTTCACTACTAAAGGGGTAAATTAGGCGATGACAGGTTGTATGGAAAGTCAGTCATTTTCAAAGTTAGACCCATGAAATTTCATACACCTACTTCTAGAAGAAAATGAAAACGTATATCAGTGTTTTTCAAAATTGCACCCCTAAGGGGGCAAATAAGGGTAAATCGATTTTATGGAAGTCTTGAAGTAAGAACCATGAAATTCAATATTAAAGACCCGGTAGGTGTTTGTGCAATCGGGTTATAGGATTTTCTTAAGAATTTATGCCCGGGCGAAGCCGGGTCCCGGGCCGCTAGTAATATTATATATATATACATACTATTCAACTTATCAGTGTTATTATAAAGTGCTGACAAATACATATATACTCATATTATATATGCTGACAAAGCTATACTGTTATTAAATAAAAAATTGCAAGTTTCTTGTCAGAGCTTTATTAATAAGCCAAAAGGCTCAACACTCAGTGACCAATAGAAAGAATACATAAACATAGCGTGTGCCTACGCTTTTATTTTCAAAAACACGACATGGGCCCCTGTTACAATGTTGTATTTTGCCTGCAGAAAGCCCTAAGCTACCGTTTACACCAAGGACCCGCAAAAATAATTCTTCAAGAAGCCTTCTTCGTTAAAGCAAACTTTTGAGCTCGATATCCATTTATTTTCTATTGTTTCTTTACTGATCTTCGGTGTCAAGCAACTTGGTGGCACACCTAGTTGTTAACTAAAGCGAAATTCAAGCAGTAACTCGCATAATTATTGATATTTATGTCATAGAAATTTGTTACTTACGTAAAGCTGTAGGTGCATTGGCCATAGCTACAACCGAAGTCATGGCTGCCCGCTTTTTATTGCGAATCGCTGCCGGCATTGGGTTCATGCTAGGTCCGGCCATTTCCTTGCTAGGACCAGCCATGCCGCTTACGCTGGAGACAAGAAGAACGCCGATATAGAATTTGGAATATTATTAGAAAAAATAAATCTATTTGCTTAATATGTAATCTTGTGCAGTTTAATAACTAACTGTTGCCCGCGCACCGCCAACGTGAAATCCTTATGCTGTTCACCTAGGGATATAAAACAAAGCTTACGATTTATATCCAGACCTATCATATTTACAAAAATCTTTAGGACCGGTCAAGGAGTTCGAAAACAAAAACAGTGACGTGAGGTTTTATAAATTAGGTAATTAGATTATTCTTTATGTGAGAAGCCTATAATTTATTTCAATATCAGCGATAACAAACACTTGGCCTTTGTCCAGCAGTGGACGTCTTTCGGCTGATATGATGATGATGATGATGATGATGATAACAAACGCTAGCTTTTTTACTATTTCATTTCTCATCACTCCTAGACCAGCAACAATAATAATTACAGTAGTATACACATTAGATTGTAGCGACGCACAAATTATAATGACTCATACTAAAAATTACATAAAATAATAAAAGAATAAAGTATAAAATTAAATAAATTATTAAAAAATAAGAAACCCAACTGCTGTTAAAAAGACTGAAACAAGTTTGATAGCAGGCGATACCCATTAATTCTCTTATGGTTTATGTTATGATTTGTGAATGGGTCTATTTATTTATTACATTTTATTTTATTTACATGATCATCTACTTTTAACGCTGACTAAACAGTGCGCGACGCCATAAAGCATGTTTCAGGGACTTACGCAAGCCTTATAAATTTATATCTATTACTTATACTTATTGTTACTTATTTTTTAGTACGCTAGCACTATCATTCTCCGAACTTTATCCCAACTAAGTACGCAACGACCGTACTTCGAAATTTGATAAATTACAATGGCCATCAGACCTTCACAGTCCATGGCGATATCGAAGATATACTACGCCAGCTCTATCATCATTCTAATAAAATTATAATGAACAACAACAATAGCTGAATCATTTTGCGATTGGTAAACTTTACATTATATATTCATTCGCGCTAGATAAAAACATGGCAGCCTTGGTTTTATTCGCATGACTTATCTAAAAGAATATAGTCCAGGGTTTTACATAAATACAATTTATATAAGTACATTATCTCCGTCTTTCGACATTCTGAATCAGCCTCATGAATTTTATTATTTATACCGATCTATTGGAAAACAAGTGGTTATTTGCCAACCAGTGTGAATATAAAGTACTTACTAGCTGTGCCCGCGACTTGGTCCGCGTGGTTCAAAATTTTTAAATTTTAAATTTTTACTCAGATCCCTAATTCTTTTATCAAAATTTAATTTGACTAAGTTACTTCTTGTTATCAGTTACCTGCCAGTTAAAAAACCGTATAAAATCAGGTCAGCCGTTTCAGGGATTAGCAAGCATAAACAGACAGACAAAAATGTTGTTTTGGTATATATATATGGTGTATTCTTTTAAATGCACTTAGTAAAAAGCGGTTTTTCTAATATTACAAACAGACACATCAAGTTTATTTATACGAGTATAGATGTCGTAATTTGTAAGTTATTCAAGTTAGTTACATGGTTATACCATTTAAGTTTTAAGGCAAGTTATGATTGTCACAACAAAACTAGTCTTCTTTAATCTATGACAAATAGTTTTAACTATAATATATAATAATGTATAGTATAATGATAATATTAACTAAATAGGTGTAGTCTATTTACTTATAATTAACATTTTATTAGGACACCAACAACTATTGGTTGGTCAAACCAATATACTATCTATAAATATTGCCATCCAAAGGTTGCCCAACAGAAATAGCTTCAAGTGATAAGTAGGTACTGCCACTGTACTGATTTATTTAATGTTCATATACATATTCGGGTATAAATTAGCTCGTCATGTATGCCTCTTGACTTACCTATTTCACAGGCTTCCTCTAGCGTCATTAAACCTTGCATGCAAGTAGGCAGCGTTTTCCAATACATCGTCAAGTGTGTATATTTCTGTACCATAAATATTTAAGTACTATGAAGTATATGATATTAAAATGAATATTCGCTCAGCTCTTAACAACACCATGTATACATTGATTTCACATAAATATAAGCTTTTATTCTATTTCTTTTTACAAATTTTTATTCATTAATAATATAATATTATAAAACATAATAATATACCAGTTTCACATCTAGTGGAATAAATGATATTAGTCGTTAATAAATGGAATGATGAAGGATTATTCTGTATGGGACTCTAATATCCCAAACAGACTTATCACTGTGTTATATCAAGTTAATACTAACTGGATTCACTTTATTTTTAATTTTAATGTAAACGGTTCAAATGATAACATAACTATAGAACGCAAAATATGGTCGGTCACTGTGGTCATAAACAGTGATGGGGTTATGCCCTGACACTTCGGGCATTTATTATTACTGAACAACATGCCAAGGCACAAACCTATATTAGATAGATGGGTTTATGCCCGATAACAATCGGGCAGGTTGAATAAATGCACGATTATTGCCCAAAATGACAGGGCATAGTCCCATCACTGGTGTCATCAACTTAAATTATATATAAGTAATGTTTAAATTATTAAATTAATTATTATTATATCAATCAATGACTTCTATGTAAAAATGTGACTGAACAAAGAAATTGCTGCGCTATGCCTATACAAATAGGTGTCAAAATTCACTAACTCGTGTCCCGTACCAAATTTGAAATTCAATCCCGTCTCAACTACAAACGGTGACGCAAATTAATTGCTAAACATCTGTCTAACAGCATATCAGAGGTGAGACTCTGAGCCTAGCGACAATAAAAACAAACAGAAGTTAAATATATCAACAAATATTCACAAGCAAGTTACTACTACATTCTTTGATATATCGCCCTCCCCGGCGAATAATAATGGTAATGTGCTATAACAACAGTTTAGGTTTTATTGCATTTTCGGTTATTAGAGCATCGAATACACATTGTAATTTTATTTGTAATTTTTGAGTGGATATTTATGAAAATACAATATTTCCCATAGGTCCATAATGAATATTACAATTTTATTCAGTTAAATTAGAAATACAATTTTTACACGAATAATACCGTAAACGATAATCCAAAGTTATTTTTTTCCGTTAGTATCGGTATTGCCTTTTTACAATAAATTACAGATTTTAATAAAAAATCATGAACTGGCTGTAATATTGTACATTATATGTAATTTAATTAATTAGTACTGTATTATTTGATGAAATATTGTATTTGCAATATAATATTACTAATAATCAGTTGAAACTATATATTGAATGAATAGTATTGCAAAGTTATATTACCGTAGATACTACCATATGAATTTCCCCGAATAATATGGTAATGTTCATTTGTCGTAAACATTTTTAGCTCCATATTTACCTGAACAATACTGTAATGCATTATTACCGACCACGACAGCAATGGGAATAACGCGAATAAAATGGTAATGATACATTGCGTACTATACTTTTTATCTACAATTTCAGTAAAATGTTTTTCTTAAATAACTTTATTCCAATAACCTATTAAAATAAAATTAACATAGGAACTAGTCGGTACAAAAATTAGCTTTCTTTTGACACATAAATTATTGCCATGCAATCTACCTGCACTGAGATATAAGCATAAAACAGTTATTTGCTTCTCCTGTAAAATTTAGAATTTGCGATTACCATATTATTCGCCGGGGACAGCGATATATGATTATATACACGGTATATAAAATCAGGTGCCACATTGCTGTGAAGATGTGTAACACGATTCACAACGTAATTGGCTACAACTGACATTATATTTATCTATTAAAAATTTTAACCAATCACGTCACTCTTCTGTGTGAAAGTTTAGCGAAACTAGGATCTTAAATTAATCCTATAAATCATTATATTACGTGGTTATATACCATTTCGTTAGAAATTGACCCTTAATTTCTTATGTGCATATAATGTTAATTAGCTCTAAGGTTAATGCACGGCTCGGGTGGGCACTTACACATTTGTGTGTTACCGTCCTACAAAATATACCACCAAAACTACAACGCTCCTGCTGCTCCGCTTCTATATCGTTAATGCCGGGGGGTTGGTCTCGCGGTTTTGATATCAGTAGCTCCCGCAATAGCCAAGATAAAATAATCCAGAAGGAAAAGAGGATTAGGAGATCGAACTCGACGCTTCAAAATACAAGCTTTGGTTGCAACCAAGAATTGGATTCGAATGTAATGATGATGAAATGTAAATCGTTGAGTCTAGAGCTACATCTGAATATAAGGTTCAATATGCAATACTTGCCTAGGCTTATTGGGTTCTTGTTGCATTTCATATGAAACGTTGAGTCCGCCCCAGGTAGTACGATTGGTGGTAAGTGCGTGCGGTGAATGCCCTGTGATGCTAGTATCCATCGCCGCCTGAAAATTTTAACATAAATGATCTCTTAGTTCTAAAAAAAACATTTAGACATTTACCATGTTTGTGTACAATAGCCAGTAAACTTCACGTAGCTGTAGATTTCAAAAAGTTCGCGCATTTGCACTAATTGGTCAACGAAAAACCAATAATAGACTGGTCAACAAAAAACGCGTGCCCTTTGAACCCGTGATTGGTTCATTATAATCTATGATTGGTTCATTGGCGCGCTTACCCTGTCGCGGCCCGCGCTTGCCACTAAAGACACCTAAGATCGCGGTCTGCGCAGCTAGAGTAAATTGTCACGAAGTTTACCGGTCACTATACTTTATTTTATTGTAAACAGGACTGTATAACTGCAAATAAAGGATAAAACCCTTACAACAGTAAACCATCACCTCATGGTAGGAGATCTAGTTACTAGAAACTATACTTTTTACAGCTAAGAGTTAGTCTCAAGAAATTAAATATTATTGTGTAGTAGCTATAAGACGCCAACGATACCAACGTTTATTGAGTGCAGTATTAGTTGTCAATTCTTTGTAGACTGATTGAACCAAATGGAATTGAACCATACATAAGTTTAAATAGATTTATTTAGAGATTTTTCAGGTACGTAGGTAGTATTTCAATATCACTTGCAGTGTACAAGTTTAATTGAACTTAATATACAAAAACATGTTTTCATTCATTATATTCAATATTTAATTGCACTTTAAAAATAACAAACATTTTGTGTAAAGAACACGAATGACCATGAGTGTCTACTGAAAACATGTGTTCTGCAGTCTGTACAGGGCGACTACATATTATTAATTTTTTCAAACGCTAAATTGACTCTGTTTGTTTGTAAACTTTTAACGCAACAGATCTAATTAAATTTGTGACGGAAATAACATTTTATGTGTAAATGAAAATGATTGTAAATATGAATATGAATATGAATGACTGTAATTTTGCGAAGACACACGACACACATGTCATGTCCTATGGTTAAAATGAGATAAGAGCCTAAATGTAAATAATATATTAATTGTTATAAATTGTATTTCTATATGTTCTCCATACAAATTTTACAGTGCAGTCGATAGTCACAAAAACTGTTTTTTGTTTTTAATTAAATACATTTTATGTATACAACATTAATTTAAATTAAAAAAATCATGTATCCCTGGAATAGGTTCTCATGCGAAGAGGGAACGGGAAGAGAATTCCACGCGGGCGAAGCCGTGGACAATAGCTAGTATCCTTATAAAACCTATCTCAATCAAAGAATCTATCTTGTAAACGTTAAATAAATTACATAAGGAGGACATCGTATTATATCTAATTGTGTCATATCAGACACGCGGTTGTGTTCTTAATGAGCCTGTAACGAGTGAAGTGATTTCAATTCAATCTTTGAGACGAAGCACATTGTTGTGATAGCAACTGTCATATCTACTAATGTTTATTGATATTGAGAAACAATTAAACGTGAATTCCACTGTAGGTACCTACCATTTTCAATAATATAACTACTTAGTAAAGTAAAGTAAGAAAAAAAACTAAATGGCACACTAACTTACACATAATAGAATAATTTGAAGATTTATACATTTTATTAGTTAATCACTTGAAACTGATCATGAAGAATTTTAGAAATTAAATTTCGTTTTGCAAAAACGAAGTACAAACAAAACGGCAAACGTGGCTAAAAAACCGCGGGAGACTAACACATGTAGCAATTGAAACAAACAACAACATTAAAAAATCGCACTTATTCCTTACCATTAAAATTTGATATGAATATATTTATAACGCACGACTATTACCGTTCACAACGGTATTAAAGAGCAGATGTGGTCAGAGCTGGCGTCGTTGTTTGACTGAATAGGACCATAGGAATGACGAGTCAACATGTGGTATGGCACAAGCAGGTAGGCGAGGGGTTGGGATCAGGTACCAAAATCGCAATGTAAACTACGCTAGGGCTATAGTTACAGAACATAGTTCTCGGAAACGATATATTTTTCAATGACTTGTGTTGTTTTAGGCGTTTAAAATGAAAGAGCTTTTTTAATGTTGATTCTGTTTAGTTTTGAAATATGAAAAGAAGCAGTTTGTATTACGAGTATTACACACGCCTTGGGTAACGAAACTAGTCATCGGTCCTTACTTTCTTATTGTTAAGTACAAGGGTTGGTAATCTATATAAATTAAATATTCTTTTTGCCCATCTTTTTTATTGTCTAACATGGGGTTGCTTTCTAATCTAACCAGTCGGTCTCGACTGAATTTTAAAGTGGTGCAACTGTTATCAGAGTTTTAGAAAATAATTATGACATTTATAACTAATCTTTATAAAAACAGTTTTAAGTGTTTTAATGTTTAGATTTTTTGAAAGTTTGAACAAGTAGATTTCTAAGTAATATTGTCAAAAAGTGATCAATTTTATTGTAAATAATTATTATATTACTTGTATCGTTCATAAAATAGTAATTTTAATTTCTGTAACTGATAAATGAAGTTTAATTCATGTTATGGATTTAGAAAACGGCCGCATTTCATTACTTAAAACATTTATTTTGCCCCTGGTGAGATAAGATAAAGCGGTCTCTTCACAAAAATACATTACTGTATTTTATTGCAATAGTATATTGCAATAATACGTTTTTAGGTCGTTTCTGGTCATATCTCCGGTTCTACTTAACCAATTACAACCAAACATACGGTAAATTTTTAGTCTAAGCAAAAAAAAGAAAGGTCTTGGTTAGACTCAAAATCTTACGCATATTTGATCACAATTGGCTCATTAGAACATGCGATATAGTAAAAAAACGCGAATATCGACGTCCACGCGGGCGGAGCCGCGGGCAACAGCTAGTTAATTAAATACATCAGTATTTGTATGTAAATGAATATTTTCCTTAACTCAACAGGAAAAATGATGTTAGGATGATAAAAAGCACGAATATTTTAAAATTAATTATGTGGCACCCTAAGGAAGTTAGTCCTTAGGTGCCACATGCAGTTGAAATTCAACATAGTTTAATGGTACTTATTTGTATTGACACTAACTTGTTTCTGTACGTGATGAAATATGTGCGGCAAATGTCCCGGCATCTCAGTTTGAGCTCCCACCTAAAGGATACAAGAGAAGTTAAGACAATTGACCAGCTTTTGATCTTAAAAAGCTGTCGATGAGCAATAAATACGATGCGGGCGTTAAATGTAGGGAAGTTTATTGCATTCTTTATAGAATGGTGCAAGTGACATAATTTGTAAGTGACTGAATGAAAAGTGATTTGAACTTGTAATCCATACTAATATTATAAATGCGAAAGTAATTGTCTGTCTGTCTGTCTGTTACGCTTTCACGCCTGAACCACTGAACCGATTTTGATAAAATTTGGTATAGGAGTAGATTAGACCTCGAGAATGAACATAGGCTATGTTTGGTCGCGATAACCGACATCCACGCAGGCGGAGCCCCGGGTAACAGCTAGTGTAAAATAAAAATGACGTATTGGATATAAAATGCAAGTGTTAATCTATTGACCATACATACTAATGTATTACGATCATAAGTTAGGAAGATACAATCGCATCGGGGCTTACTGTTTCCAAACAAATATTAGCGATACAGGAACAAAATAATTTCTAAAGTCATGAGATTTTTTAAGTTAATTATTCATGTTTTTTATGTGGATAAGTTTCAAAGTTTCTAACGTAATGTGTAGTACATTGTTGTACTGTATTATTAAACTTTAAGTAAAAACTGTACTGTTTTTACTAGAAGAGCAGTTTCAAATAAAACTTTTGGTTTCTGCTAGTTTATAAAGTCAGTTATCTGTCACTGGCACCATACTGTTTAAAATGCTATATCATTATTGAAAGAATTAAATTTGAATATCTACGTAAAAAAGTATCAGATTAGAGGCTTATTCAAACCTGAGCTGTATTGTTTACATACCGCGCGGGTTTCGCTCAAGTTGTTGTTATTATAGTGGTTTTCTCCACCGCAGACGGTACAGTATGAGTAAATACGGCTTAAGTGAGATTAGGTCTTTAGTATGAAGTGTCGCGGCTAGAGCGGAATAGTTGGTGTCATAGTATCGCATAAGTAATATCATATCTTCTTGAGCAAAACACTCGCGGCATTCTACTCACATGGATAGCGAAACTAATTTCGGTGTTAAAAGTAGTATTACCACATATCTCTACTCCAGATGGTAGCGAATACCGCTTAGGTTTGAATAGGTCTTAAGTAACACAGGGCGGTAAAAATTACGGAAAATAGGAATTTTAAAACGTTGCTTTATTTAAATTGGTTCCGGTCACTCAAAATTAAAGGAGTTTGATTGAATTTAACTTTTCTGTCTATTGTAATAAAGTTGAAAAATTAATAATTTAAAAACCAATCTTTAACTAGAGAATTTAAACCATGTATTCAAAATAAAATAAAATGTTATTTTTACCACTCTGGATGGTTATCATACAAAAACTAAACATCATACCTGTACATATATATATTTTGAAATCAAGAAAGGCCACTATACCAGTATGAGACTACTTTCTAATCCGCCACCGCATGTGGTGATGGTGAATAAACAATTAAAATGTGGACATTGTCTGTATCTAATAAATGGAAAACACTTCTGGTTTGGAAAACTGACAAGTTGAAATAAATTGTATGTGTGTAGGTTAACCTGACGGGTCTAAATCGCATTTAATAACCGTAAGTAAAACCGAACTTCGCACTTTGTTAACTGCCTCTATCGCAACCAGTTGCAAACGAAGAAATTTCTAATATATCACAACCAGTTGCACGTAAATTTAGAATATTATTTGTGAATGACACATATTTATCTGTATTTGTAACTATAGTGCTATCCCAATAAAATATTATTGATATTTGGTCGTAACAATTTCAATCAAATAATGAAATAACAAATAAATAATCGCATGCATTGTGTAACGAGACTAAAGGTTCTAAAGATACCTTTTTAATTAAATCTATCGTGCATTTATTAAATCTATACCAAACTGATGTGCATTATAATAATTATATAATGTTTAAAAAACTAAAATATATTAAAAAATACTCATCTATATCAAATTGCGTATTTTTATTAGTTTTTATATTAATACAAGCTAAGCTTTTGTCGCTTTATAGAAAGCATGCATCTCTATAATTGCAGTGCACTTCACCCTGTTAGTATTGTTATAGATACAGCAAATTTATTTGTGGACGCATAACTGTTCCTTACACAGTATTGAACGAAATATGGAGACAACTGCAAATTAAATTATTGATGTTTGAACATAGGAAATCCAGTTGCTCAATTACTATTTACTTCACTAATTTATTTCAAATAGCTGACAGTTTGTGCTTACACCGCAGTGAAGAAGTGGAGCGCGCGTAAAATTTCGCTGAATAAAATAGTGCAAAGATATACAGGTAGTCACGCAAACACTCTTGTTTGTGATGTGGGTAACCTAACTTAATCAGCAGCAATGTAAATGCTACACAAATGTGAAACAGCACAGTCATTTGGTCGAAAAAATACAGGTTACCTGGAAAGTTTTCCGGGAGTTTTGAAAATTGGTAATTTTATAGATTTTGATTATACTCTTTCCAAATTTCAACTTTGCCACCTCGTATGTTTGCCGCTCGCACCGCCATCGCCATATTGAAAAAATGGCACCCAAAGGCAGTTTCTTGATAATAACTCCTTTCTGACGCATTTTACGGGAAAAACATATTTACACAAATTAAAGTAGAGGCAATTTCCTAAAATTTGTCATAATCTTTTTTTTCCTAAAATTAACAGTTTCGGCGTAGGAGCGCCGTAAAGTGTAATTGAATACACGTTTCGGCAGAAATACTCATTTCGTGTGGAAATGAATATTTCTGCCGAAACGTGTACCTATTTAATTACACCATGAGGTAGAGAAATCGGATCATTCTCACTAGTTCCACCAGCAATTAGTTCCATGGAACTAGTGAGACTTTTTTCTCAGTAGTTCCATGCGATCCCATCCGCTTAGATAATGGAACAAATGAAACAAACCTTATTATCCATGGAACTAGTGAGAAAACAAAAGTCTCACTAGTTCCATGGAACTAATTGCTGGTGGAACTAGTGAGAATGATCCGAGAAATCAGTGCGTTTTTTTTATCGTGGTATCCCCAGTAGGCCTAATCCACATCTGACTCACTATTTAAATATTTAGTTCAATTTCCGTCGCTTGGTTGTTGATGAACCAGGTGTTGGGTTTTCATCGTCTTCAATACCGATTGAAATATCCAAGACGGAACTTGGGTAGAATATGCAAAACGCCCAACGTTTTTATTTTTTGTCTAATTAATGGCCTAGATTGGTGAATAGAGTGGTGGGATGACTGGTACCTAGGGCCTACCAAATTATTTTGTAGCTTGTAATTAGTGGTGGATTCTTCGCGGCGCGTTCTTTTTATAGTGGTATCCCCAGTAGGCCTTACTGGGGATACCACGATAAAAAGAACGCGCCGATTTCTCTACCTCATGGTGGTGTGGAATGAGTTTTTCTGCCGAAACGTGTATTGAATTACACTTTACGGCGCTCCTACGCCGAAACTATTAATTTTAGGGAAAAAAAAGATTATGACAAGAAATTGTAGGAAATTTCCTCTACTTTAATTTGTGTAAATATGTTTTCCTGTAAAATGCGTCGGAAAGGAGTTATTATCAAAATACTGCTTTTGGGCGCCATTTATTCAATACGGCAGCGCGAGCGGCAAACATACGAGGTGGCAAAGTTGAAATTTGGAAAGAGCATATATCAAAATCTATAAAATCACTAATTTTCAAAACTCCCGGAAAACTTTCCAGGTAAAAATACTAAATGACTGGACTAAAACTCGGAACACCAATATTAAATTAAAAAAAATACCTTCAAACTCCTCCGTTTATGAGAAAAACAACAAGTAATAAGGCATAGATCGATAGGCAATAATGTGACAGCTGCCAGGACATGGCGCAGCACATATTTGCGGAGGGAGTGTTCAGAGATCAATGACGACGACCCCAAGCCGCCGTGAATAATGACCTGGGAGCGGTGGGTACCCGCCGCTCTAGCAGGAACAGGCCCCATATGGTTGTCGTTAGTGCTGCTCGTCGCTGTAGCAGAAGCGCCCCTGTGATGATGTTCGGTAGGGGCGCCCGTCGCTCTAGCAGAAGCGCCCCCGAGATGATGTTCGGTAGGGGGGCCCGTCGCTCTAGCAGAAGCACCTCTGACATGGTGGTGGGTAGGGCCGGCCGTCGCTTTAGCAGAAGCACCTCTGTGACGGTGATGCATAGGACCACCCGTCGCTCTAGCAGCACGTTCGCGATGGTAGTGGCTAGGGTAGCCCATTTTTATAACAGAAGAAGCATCTAGATAGTAGTGGTTAGGGTAGTACTTTGATGTAGCAGAAGCAGTCTCTAAGTATTGGCGGCTAGGGTAGTCCATCGGTATAGCAAAAGCAGCCTCTAGATGGTGGGGGTTATTGTGGCCCGTCACTCTAGCAGAAGCAGGTTCTAGATGGTAGTTGCTAGGGTAGCTCGTCGTTCTAGCAGAAGCAGGTTCTAGATGGTAGTTGCTAGGGTAGCTCGTCGTTCTAGCAGAAGCAGGTTCTAGATGGTAGTTGCTAGGGTAGCTCGTCGTTCTAGCAGAAGCAGTCTCTAGATGGTAGTTGCTAGGGTAGCCCGTCGCTATAGCAGAAACAGGCCCGCGTTGATGGTGGTTTGGGGGGCCTGGCGCTCGCGGCGGGGGCATGAGATGGTTGCTCGACGTGTCAGCCGTTTTCCACTAATAAAGATGCAAGTAAATAAACACTAACGTAGAGACTACTATGTGGGAAAGCCACGGTCTGAAAACGGGGATAGGAATTCGCAAGGGCTACCCTCATTCCACTTCTACCCATTCCAGAACACTCTGTTATTAGTCACTTTGATTCCGACAGATCCACTTCGTCGTGCTCTTGAACAAGATGAATGCGTGGGACTTTACAAGCCTTAAAAAGAGGGCACAGTAAAAAAAGACAAAGCATTAATTTCATTGAAAAAGTGTCAACTGTCACAAATGCTATGTGCTATCTTAGTGTAGGCGCCACAGGTTTTTGAGTATGCAAAATCCAAGCACCGGCAACTATGACCTGATTCCTATTCCTGAGACCCCAAGTAACTACAAAACACATCTACCGCCCGGTGTAATGGTCCCTTTTGGTCTATGGTTATACGTCTACGACAACATACCAAGTTGTAGATAATCTTCTCACAAATATAAAACCGTTTAAAAAAATCATCGTAAGTTAATTACAACTTTTTTGGTCATTTTTTTATAAACGTAATTTTGCTCGCGTTACAAGAATGACTAGCTATTAAAACTTACAGGAAACAAGTCCAACTTTTCATAGTAATTGAAATGTAAGTTGACTCTCAAAATTTCGTGCAATAAACACGCTTGTTTACAATATACCGCGGATCTATTAAACCAACTGAAATCCAATGGCTGATTCGATGTGTCTATCTAAAGTATACATTTTTTATATGAACCATTTTTTTGTACGAGGTCTATTCGTAAAAAACGTTTTTGGTACACTTCGACGATTTTTTTCTATTAGATTAGATTTTACATTGTCAAAAACCTGTAGCGCCCAGTCTATCTTATGAAATCTCCCTAAAAGAATTATATAAAATGGCTTCGTTAATGGTTTCCGTGCGATTCTTGAGATAGATTCTAGGTAAGTTGTCCGTAGTCTAAAAAAAGTATTGCTATTCTTATAAACTAGTAGAATGGATTGATTCATTGAATTACAAAAGAACACGGTTTATTATAATCGGTTCGACAACTGTCAGTAGGTAGCTCAGTTCATAATGTTTCTCAAGTAATAGCACAGACACCTTGGCAATCTGTAGAGCAATCTTGTATGAGGTTGTGATGTATCATGCGCTGCTAAGTTTCTTAACAGAAAAAGCATCATAAGTGAACATTCAAGTGCATAAAAAGTATCACAAGTACATAGGCGGACTTAATGCCACAGGCATTCTCTACCAGTCAACCAAAGGTGGATGCAGATATACTCAGTTAATCTTTTTTTAAATTGATACAGAAATTTTTATAGGTAATTATACATTCGATTTATATAGGAGTTATCGATTTCTATAGTAATGGTTGTTCCTCGTACTGTTGTCATTTGTCAATGTTTTTAAAAGGGTTAATTTTAATATATTATTTTATGCATATATATGTACATATATATATATATCTATTATATTAATTCTAAAGCTCTATCAAACATGCCAGCCATATTTTAAGATTTGTTAAAAAAAAAACAAAAAAACTGTTGATGAATGTTTTTGAGTTATGAGACAACAAAGACACATGACACTATCATGCTATCTGGATGATCTCAACTGATCCATGGAAGTTCGTTAGAGTTGAGCTGTCTTCATTGTCATAGATTTGATAAGAGACAATTATGCGTCCACTTATAAAGTTATGAACCTGTGAGTGTGCCGTGAGGTTGAGCCCGTGGCTGATCGAAGGTAACGGCACAGAGACCAGGAGCGAGGGAGGCCTGTCGCGATCGCCTTTCCCCTATACACAGCCCACGCATCGCATTAGTACGCATGATGTCGCCTAGTGAAGCATGCAGTAATCGAGACGCTATGTTCGCAATTCACCCTTCTGATTTGGATTACAACCGTAATGTTTCAAAACTTCTTAACTCATATTAGACTAATACAGTAATATGCTGTTTAGAGCGAATACTATGTATTTTTACACGAATTTTGTGCAAATTATTTGCACAAAATTTGCTCCATATTATTTGCATAAAACAGGCGCCCACATTCACAAGGCTACGAAAGGCCTAATTATAAAACTGTTGTAAATCGCGAACTACTGCTAAAATGGAAGAGACTCATAGTCACAATGATGATACCAAAGGATCTTGCACTAACAGTGAAGTGTCTTAAACCACATTAAAATAGAAAATAGTGCTGTTAAAATTTCTCAATCATATTGGCCATCGTGTGAACGAAATTTAAACCATTGTAAAATTAGAAAATATAAGTTAAACAATTTTTTTAAGTAAGTATTTAGATATTTTAGTAAGGATAAAAATATGTGTCTCATAAATAACACTCTTTAGAAACTCATACCATTTCTAAAATACTTTTGCCAAAACTGTCAAGTAACCAAATAAATGTTTTTTCAAAACAAATCAACTTAACAAAGTTTTTGGCGTGGATACAATTTTGTATAGATCATAGCTATTATCCGATTGCCTGCCAATTCCTATTCCTGCCAATCCTGGTTGCATCCAAAGATGCCCTTTGTCGCCCGGGGTCCAATCTCTAATCCTTTCCATAATTTTGATAATCTTGGTTTTTGTATGGATCATAGCATCTCGATAAAATGATTGTTCCCCTTTAGCCTGTACAAAATGAAGACCACAATATGACGATCATTTCATATTTTTTATTGAAATTTTTTTATGTAATGATTGATTTTTAGCTGTATGTTTCTTTTTTAATAAATTTCTGATTATAATTTAATGATAAGATGAGAATGGTAATGATGATAACATTCTGTATAGGATATGAACTCTTTTCTTGATGATAAGCGTTGTTAAAGCACACAAAGCGTGTTTTCCGTCGACAATTCAATGCAAAGCAGTCTTTCATGATGTAAGCAGAAGCCTGTAGATCAGCATTGACTGTATACGTGAAATATAACCGTAAAAGGTGTTGTCAATAATTTCTAAAGGGATATAATATTTTCAGTGGGGAAATATGCGTGCCCACCTCTGTCTACATGATTAAGGATATACAGGCCTGATTATATAAATTACATTAGCATAAGCTTGATAGTTTTGTATTCAGTTCACTTACACTAATATGCGCCTGTGATGGAGAGCGTATGTTGGACACCTGGTTGATGCCACTCGGCCCTGGCATAGGGTTTGGTAGATGCCTGTGAAAGTGATATTGATTAAATTTAAAATTTAGATAAGATAACTATTTATTTGCTTAAACACGTGTATACATACTTGGGCATGCAAGGTATTACATTTTATAGTGTCTAGACGATTTACCCCTTTTTATAATAGCGGTGTACAAAATATTTAAAGAGTAAAATTATTAATCACATACACAAAATATAATATAATAATAATAATATCAACTATGACGCACTCATCAAATTGCCTACTTGATGACGCCAGTCACTATGGATAATGAATAATGACCGTAGAAATTGAGTAAAACTGCATGTGTTATCACTTTTTTCGGGCAATATGAATAAATTAATACCCAATTTGGACAAATGGTTCCACTAAGAGACAGCGGTTTAAAATGTTAGCATAATCGACTCAGGCCTTATTTTGGTATGTGAGGAGATCTCGACTGGCGCAATCTGGCCAATCGAGCCCAATAATATTGGTGATTGGACATACTCGTATATGATGCCAATATGGCCTATAGTGGGCTCCTTGAATATGCTCAAAGCGTATATGTTATTAGGTTAGTAACTGTACCTAGGACTAGGGTGTGGCGCGGGGCTGTGCGCCGGCGGCGGTGGTGGCGGTGGCGGCGCGGGGCTTACGCTCCCAAAGTGTCCCTGGTGCTGTCCTGATACTGCCGTTGGGTCCATGTCGGTCTTAGCCTGTATTAGCATATTACATTAATCTATCGAAAATTACCTATTCCGAAGTATCAATCGTCAGTCACATCTATACTATTATAATATTTGTAAAGTAGCTGTATCTGACATTAGAAGATATTTTTTTTTTAACTACTACTCTTGTCTGTTTGTTCGAGATAGACGCAAAAACTACTAGACAGATTTACCTGCGGTATTTTTTAATTGAAAGGTATTGGTCAGACTTTAAATCTTACGCATTGATCACAATCGGTTGAGTAGAATCGAAGATATACTAAAAAAAATGCGAAAACTGACCACCACGCGGGCGGAGCCGCGGGCATAGGATTATACTATACCTTGAAGTAAACTAAGTGTGTCAAAAAATATTACAATTAATTCCAAAATAAAAATGATTTGTTGCTTGAACTTTTCACACCGACGCGACGGCGACACTGCCGGCAACAATGTCGTAAACACCATTTTGGCGAAAATGAGCCTTCATTGCAGCCCTACTTAATTCTTGCTGCCGCGTACTTCTAAATCTCGTCGTAAATAATATAATAATTTGACCCTGGAATCATTTAGTATCATATATGTATATAAATGGATATACATTTTACAAATGTCACAAATACCAAAAATGAACTTGTTTTGTATATAAAAAAATTCCATCTATTTTTTAATATAGATAATATAATAAAAAAAAATTAAAAATAAAGATAAGCGATTAAAAAAATCGTAAAATATGTATAATTATTGCATTTTACGATATTTTCATACTTTTCATTCAACCCGAAACAATTACAACTTATGGTTACATAAGGTTTTGTAATTAAAAAAATAACTTCACTTTTACTTAAATATATATCACGAATATATGATCCTAAAATCAATTGTGATCCAACGTTATTACATATTTTATATCCATAAATAATACCTTTTTGATGACTTTGTCCGAGGCCTCCATATGAACCTCTTGAACAACAGCTGCATGACCACCTTCCCAACCACCATGCGTCTGGGCAGCGGGCGCCTCGTTTATCTGGACCAACATAGGACTATATTTTATTACTTTGCTTAATTCATTTTAATTTTAGTACATAGGTTTCAGTTGGAACGACTTTAATAAAACAAATTTAACACCATACAACGATTCCGAATCCAACATATTTTCTTTGGAATTGTTTGTCTGTTTGTTCGCGATGGCCACAAAAACGGATTTTGATATGATTTTTAACAAGACCACATGTTTGTGCACAATCGGTGGAGTAGAACCAGAGAAGTCAAAAAACGCGAAAACCAACATCCATGCGACTCCATTCCATCAACATTCATAGGCTAGTTCCTAATAAAGGCATAGATGAAAAGGCTTAATTAAGGATTAACGAAATGCTAAATTACCGGAGCTGGTGGCGTGATTGACATATTATATTCGGCGGCGGCGTTCATGTTAGCAGCATTCACAGCTTTTCTCTTCTTGGTCTGCTTAGTCTCCATAGCTTCCACGTTAGTGATGACAGACTCTTGGTACGCAGGCTTCGGGGGTGGCACTTGAACTACAGAAGTTGTCGCCGCAACACTAAATGCAAATGAGAACCAATCATAGTTCAATGGATTGTAAAATTAAAAATAGCCAAGCAAACAAGATCAATTAAAATGCGTGATTGTGTTTCATATTTCGAAACATTACCATTTTTGCTTCAATTGCGTTTAAGCAAATTTTAGAATTCGATATTGTCAATACTTAGAAGCAAACCATGATAATAATTTATTTTATATCCTGAAACCTGTATCAACCACTGCTACATTTTTTGATCCCACTTAATAGGAGGGCGACTTTATTATCCTCTATAGGTCACAATCTCATACCTAGTGTTGCTACCGAAAAAACCAAAGACCACACCACACACCGTTATTGAAGCAGTTCCACTACTGGGCACCAGCTTCTAATGTATGAGGTTGCACCAAGACCTAGTAGTCAAGCCAATCTAACCTGTAAGACGGATGATACTCAAGCGCAGGTTTTCTTCGTGGGATTAGAGTTTCAGGCGGCAGTTGCTACCGTAGAAGCTAAGATAAGACATCAGGGGAAAGAGGCCAGGAGAACAGCCCCCGGCCTGCAAAGTGTACCTAAACCTCGGATGCAACCGGGAACAAAGCTCAGAAGATGGTGATGAACCGCTTCTCGAATAGAGTACAGGGTCAAGTACTAAAGCAATAAGATTAGGAAGTTTATCCTACCTTGGAGTTGGAATGCTGTTGCTAGTAGAAGCGCTGGCAGCCACTGCTGAAGCCACAGAGCTGATGACGCCAACGTTCTCGACAGGTTTATTGTTACTGGGTGACGCAGCCGATGGAGACACTTTAGTTGCATTAGGAGTGGAGCTGCCAGCAGCTGTTATTTCAAAGGCAATTAAATTTCTATCATCTAATAATATTTACGGTGACTTTTGGGCGAGGGGCGTAACTACGAGTATATATGGCCTTACCAAAATCTTCAGGGCCCAAGCCAAACACATTTGCAAGCCACTGCATCTGCTGATTGAAGGACGAGGCACTCGGGGATGGGCGGGCAAACAGCTGTGTACCTTTTAAGAGCAGTTAAAACCAAAGCTATAAAACCCAGATAGTCTTAACTAGAATATGGAGGTATCAAACTGTCGGGCCGATGTACGGTACAGAGAATGCTCTACAAAACAGTGACTAATGTAATTTTGCCGTTGTCTCACTTTTTTTCTGAACGTGCCAATCAAAAGCCAGGTACAGATACAGGCACGTAACTTGGCCAGGTTTGGGGTAAGTTCGCGCATCGTGCACTTTGAGCCAATCAAATGATTCAAAGTACGAACGAACGAACGGAACGTTGATTCGCTACAAGACGTCTCTCGGAGACATCTGATTGGTCCGTCAAGTGACGGACCAATCATATGTCCGCGACGGCGCAACCGCGTCTCCCGCCACCCGCTCATACCTCAAAGGGGACCTAAAAATCGACCTTTGCGCATATGACGCGTCTGGCCAATTTACGTGCCGGTATCTGTACTGTACATTTTTGTTAAACAATGGATAATACAAAGATGTCTAAAAAAAGAAATAGAACACTTACCTCTCACAGGCTGTGTCTGAGTCTGCGAAGTTTCAGTATGCGTGGTAGCGTGTTGCGGCGAGGGAGCTGGCGTATTCGCCTTGCTGCCAGAGGCGCCGTCACCAGCCCCTGACCCTCGGCGAGATGGAGACGGCGACGGTTTCTTCTTGTCTGATGAATGACACATTTTGCCACCTTATACACACTTTCACTTATACAGATTGAAAGTGAACTTTAATGATTCTTTATATTATCCGAATAACAGTCACAAACGACGCTCTAGTTAGATAAATACAGTAGGGTTACAATACAGCGCATAGATCGTGCCGCTAACTCAAATATTTATTTTTTTACTTTCTGTTTGTATGCGTGAATTGTTCATTTTAACACAAAGCACGGGAAAACAGTGAAGTATTTATGGCAAGCTGTCGCTGCGGGCGTAAACGTGTTTATTAATAAAAGAACCCATATTTATTCACTTGTTATTGAGTTACGAGCACTTGTTGTTAGTTTACCATATGTGTACCTATACATATATATTTGATTAGTGTACACTAAAGTTTACTTCTATTCTATTAAAATTCTAATCTTGTTTCATTAGTCTTTAATGATCAATTAGAAGGACTAAGATCAGCCTTTCGTCTATTATTTATTCTAGGTGAGTAAATAAACATCAGGGAAAGTTGTTACTGTGGCTGATACATTCGTAATAACTTTTAACTTTTTTTACTAATAGACCTAAGTATTACTTTTAGGGTATGTGCTATTAGTGGACTAGAGTAATATTTTGGAGTAGGAATTTTAACCTAAACCAAAGTGTTACAGGTAGTTCCTACAGGTAAATCCAAAATCGTGTCCACAATTTCTTGTTACGATTTTACTACATACCTACCTTCTTTCTAGCGTCTAAGTCTTTACCAATAAGTAAAACTCTCATTTGTTGAAGCTAATAATATGTCCGTAGCCAATGGAGTCATACAACCCCACTATACTTACTTAACAATGCGTGATAACAATGGTGAAAATGATGTAAATATCTTATAAAAAATTGAATATCTACCTAGTAATAACTACATGCATGATGTGATGCTTGCTGTTTAAGAAAAGTAGAATTCATAGTAACTATACTTACCCTTTGGGCGTGCTTAATAAGGAAATTAATGGCAAAGCTATACTTTTAAAATACTTTCTATTATAATTGAGTGAAAAGAAATCTGATAGGTACACAATATTATATAAAGTATACATGTATAATATAGTAGTTGAAAGTAAGATTTATGATGAAAAGTTCTTGTTTGTTTTAACAAGAAATTTTATTAAAAATATGTTATTTTTTATTTTGTTATATTGTACTGTGTAAAAGATTTCAAACACAAATTTTAATTAATAGTAATCGAGGACGTTGATATGGACACCATATACTTCTGTACACACTGTAGAACTTTGGTGGCAGAGGTCATAGGTTAAAGAAATCATTTACCATCACGTGAGTCGACCCGTCAAAGCAGTGACAAAAATAAAACGGATAGTGAAAAATGAAAGATAAGGGGAGCTGTCAGTGCATATTTTATTGTAGATAATATTCTTAGGGATAATAACTATCAGCGGGTAAATTTTTATGAGACGTGTGTAACTGTAAATCTCGCATTATAGATCTTACTTCAATTCGTACAAGAGTTCATGAAGAGGTACTACTACCATGCTACTACTTCTAACACATTTAACGAACTTTTGTCCGCAGTTTTGTATTTTCGGCTGAACGACGACATCTCAACAGGATCAATATCTGCAGATTGCAAAACGCAAAATACAGTTATCCCATAAATAATTATAGTAAGTACACAAAACTAACCCTTTGAATCATCATCCACTTGATCTATTAATTTCATAAACTTATCTATTTTTCCTCAAAATTAATTATGCAATAATATTCACCGCGTATTCCGGCCGATATTATAAAAAGTTTATTGAGAAGTATTGCTTATTATTTGTTAACCCGGCGCCAACGACGCTGGGTCATATTGACCCGAGGCAAATGATAACTAACATTAATTCATTTTTGTGATGTTCTTAGTGTTTGAACGTTTGTGTAGCTGGAGATACGTTCCCCCTCTACCCGTTTCATCGATACGCTAAGTGCGACGCCGCGAGCACTGGGAGATACACCTGCATCAAGTGAAAGCGGGTAATTATGACCCAGCGTCATCGCTGGCGTTGTTATTTCATGACTTAAGTTTATTTTGTTTCTAAGTGATAGATGTTAATTAAATTTGTTTGCTTCTAGGTTTTTAGAGAAAAAGGCATTGAATAATGATCCAGCAAGAATTGTGGCGTTTTTAGAAGAGTCTGATTCCGACAATGAAGACTTGGAAGCTGCTTCAGACGTGGATATTGACGACCATTTTTCGGAACGCTGAATAAAAGACTGATTTGTTGTTATTTTTATGTTATAAAACTTAATTAATATGCCCATTAGTACATAAGACTATTTATTCCTATTAAAGTTATGAATACTTCACCAAAAATTCAAAATATAAACATGTTATGTTTTCAAAGTTGATTTTGCATGTGATATTTAAAAAAATAATAAAAGTTTAATTTCTAGAACTAATTACAATTATTTTTATTTCACAACCTAAGAAAAGAATCCCTTCTAATAAACAATCATTCAAATATGAAGGTGGCTTTCTGAATTTCCTGAAAAACTATCGATAAACTTCGGGTCAGTATGACCCGGCGTCATCGTACTAGTAATTATTTTCACGTCATTGGCACCGGGTTAAACATTGTTCTAAAACGGGTTTTTCTATTACCACGGTTATTATCAAATTCATAATTTATAATGTTCCGATTTGAATGGGAAATTCTTATTTCAAAAACCAACTTCTTATGAAGTAGTGCTGTTTAACCATGATTTTCTGATAAAAAAAATTTATTTGAACATCACTTCAAAAGAGTCTCTGAGATACCTAACACGCTTATTGATAAGTGTCGGACACTAAAAATAAGTGAACGGGCTCGTTAGGAACCTGCACGGATAGTTAAATTCGGAATTTATTTTTTGGGGCATGTTCTGGCTCAGATATAATTTTGAAGAGGTAACTAAAGCAGGACCCGTGGACAAGTGTCACAAGTCTAAATCAACTAATTACTAAAAGAATAGAATAGATTAGATCGACCAATCACACTCCAGCTCGTGATCCCGCCGCGGCGCGCGCATCGTACGCCGGCGACGAGCTTGGATGTGATTGGTCGACCTAATCTAATCGATTCCTTAGCGATTTACGCCGTGACACTTGTCTACGGGGGTAGTTCTCTTTACATTCAAAGGGCTAATTTAATAATTGTTTTTTAAGTATATAAGTACTTATAATATATTTATCTTATAATATTTATATACAGCTTGAAATTGAAACCAGTCGACTAATTGATATGGGTGACAAAATATGTTCGAGCACAGAGATATAATATCACAATTTTATCTATAATAGACAATATATGCACATCTTTATACAAAGCGTCTGTGCTCGCACTAAAATGTTGTTAACTTGAATTACATTCGTTCCTTTTTTATCTAAAACTAGGCACAAGAAACGCACAAAGGCGGACTTAATGCCGAAGGCATTATTTATCAGGAGAATATTTTTACCTCATACATTTTGTTTCAAAAATTCCTAAACCCTCAAATTATTGAAATTAATCAATATTTCAAAAATAGAACTTTACGACAGTGTTTTTTTCATAATTGAAATGAAATTCTTGAGGCTGTCCCTCAAGAATTTCAGCCAGCATAGTTTAAAATCTCTAGATACCGGATTAAGATGAGATTTATTAATCTTAATCTTAATATATATAAATCTCGTGTCACAATGTTTGTCCTCAATGGACTCCTAAACCACTTAACCGATTATAATAAAATTCGCACACCATGTGCAGTTCGATCCAACTTGAGAGATAGGATAGTTTTTGAAACGGATTTCGACATCCTCGCGGGCGGAGCCGCGGGCAACAGCTAGTAATATATATAAATCTCGTGTCACAATGTTTGTCCTCAATGCACTCCTAAACCACTTAACCGATTATAATAAAATTCGCACACCATGTGCAGTTCGATCCAACTTGAGAGATAGGATAGTTTTTGAAACGGATTTCGATATCCACGCGGGTGGAGCCGCGGGCAACAGCTAGTATCCAATATAGACTAACTACCTAACTAGCTCTTGCCAGTAGAACTAGTTACTTTTTTTGTTTAATTTCTATTTTACAACTAAACGGTTTGGTATTCTGAAGTTTTAAAATGTGAATTTTATTTTTACTGGATCAATTTCTCAACTGCTTTCATTTCCTATTTTTTTTTGTAAATACGTTCATGTAACAGCAGATTACCTTAATATCAATCATTAAAAAGGGGTTGTGCACACACATAGGTACCGATAATACTGCTACTGCGTGAATATCTTAGCGTAAATACTAAAATATTATTTTCTCATTCAAGATGCTAATTACCGTACGTTGGTGTCTGCATTTCATCCATTTCTGGTTAAAAAACACAGTTGTTAATATAATATACAGTTGACTGTAAAACCAGTGGATCAGAGTCCATTATTATCAGTATTTTTAACCAGGCGTTTTCACCGGTCCCGTATAATATAATGCGATCAGTCGCGTATTGTAAATATTTTCTACATTAAATCGATACTACAATAATAAATGTTATGTAAAATGTTTTATAATTCTAGTTTTAATAAACATAAGTCTAAGAGGACAAACGCTTTTGGTTACAAAACTGATCATTAATACTCACTTATTAATTATTATTACAATTAGGAACTCTTACTTATAGTGTTAATTTTTCAAGAACTCTTTGACTTTGAATAGTTCTTATGGATGACTTTACGCCAAACATCAAAAAAGTATAGTGTTTGCTTTTTATTTGAAGCTTTTTATTAATAGCACAAACTCATATATGTAAGAATTATCATCATAGGTATAGAATTACAATCAATATATTTTAATACATGAGGTAATCATACCAATTATTAAAATCTTTAATAATGAAATTGTACCGTGTATAGCAACGAATATTATTGAAGAGTACTTGACTTGTAATCCTTTATATACCTCATCCCTAATACCTACATCATAGAACAAAGACATAGTATACATTCTTAAAATTCTATTGTAAAAGTAGTATTTTAGGATCAGTGCTAACTCTGATGTTGCACACGTCAATAGGCCACAGTGACTGCATTCCATCAGGTGGGCCGTGCGCTTGTCTGCCACCTAAGTCGTATGAAAAAACGTAGAACGCAAAATACTAGACTTTTTTGTAAGACCTTTGTTGCTTTAAATGCCTCATATTTGTATTGTAAACTTACCCATAGGTTGGCTGGTATTGGTTGGTGTCTTGGATGTAGTAGGCGTGTTTTTACCAGATCCAGACACCACTGTGCTGGTTGCGTGCGACGACTTCCGTCCCGGCTATAACACACAGAAACTTACATTTAAAACACATATAGACAGTAGTTGCTGCATATGAATACAATACACATTTAAATGTTGCAACCAAAATTATGTTCCTATCGCATAAATTATTCAGAAATCATACCGTAAGTACTAAGGAAAAAAATAGCCAAATCATTTTCAAATCGACAAATATTTACTGACACAAACATCAAATTGGGTTGAATCAGTTCCGATTATTAACACATTAATCAAGTTCACCTTGAACTAGTTCACTTAGTCATTTCATTTCATCTACTTTTCATTACATAAAATAAAAAGTAAAGCACTTTGACACTTAATAACAACGCCTGTTTACAATACTGATACCAAAAAGCACAAGCTGATAAAAAGGGCTTGACATATAATATGGTAAGAACATAATGAGCCACACATGTTTGAATGGTGCGGTATCTGGTGTAGATGTATTAACAGCCTCGTGAGGTACGTACCCCTTTTGACTTCCCGGCGTGGGTAGGCGTCACACTCCCGCTCATTGAAGAGGGCTCCCCTTCCTTCTCGCAGCTCGAGTCGCTCGACTGACTGTCATGCGACACCGGTTTGTACGGCGGGATGGTCTTTACGTTACCACCCTTTTTCTGCACAGTTAACGTTCGGCACCGTATCACACACCGCTCATTAACGCCACCAATAGCGTAGGTAAGTCTCAAATTAATGTATTTGCGCATATGAAACAGGATATTTTATTCAATAAATGATAAGCCTCTACATATCGTCAGTTAAACATATACACACATGAAAATTAATTTAAATATGGCATTCAATTTGTTATTATTAATATGATGAAATTTTTTAGTACCTTTGCGATGACGGTGACTTCATGATTGGTGAACTAAAAAAATGATAATTGAAGGATGAATAAAATTTCATGCATAAGAAATAGGTGAAATAACGCAATTATTAGATGCAGTAGGCCGATATGATAACAAAATGACAAAGTGAAAATGTTAAACAACGCGTACTCAACACAATAATCAGCTTTATGAATGAACGCTGTCCTCTAAACGCTAGCGCATATTATAGGACGTGTCGCATTTCTTATAAACTATTTATGCGAGATGAACATTTTGGGTCCTATAAAAAACGACCATTCGTACATCCTGCATTAATCACTTCACTACTAGTCACGTTTCTAATTTTGGACGAGTAATGAGACCACACTGAAAATACTGAACACAATTCACAACAAACACGAAAACAAATTGTCACATGAATCACTTATTACGTAAATGTAGAAACTTCTGCCTTATTGAAAAGCGATTTCATACAGGCAACTTTTGGATTCAATAATGGGCTTGAAAAGCATCAATTTGTAATACACAACCCTTAGGCTATCTTTCGGCGAGCAAAAGGGAGATAGGGGAATCGTCAGGGCTAGCGAATTCAGTCTGACAGAGACTCATGAAACCGGTGTTAGCTTTTGGGGACGGCGAGAAAGAAAACTTCTATAAAATTACTCCTGTGTATGTTGTATCGCGGTGGATTGAACAAAACTCAATATCCATTAAACGGGTCAGAAAAAGCTGTGCATTTATGTTGATGCAAGAGGAATATTGCAAAGTAACTATAATAGATAACTCTCTAACAGACGATTTTAATTCAATGCTCTAACAGACGATTTTAATTCAATGTGAAACATTGGGAGACGGCAATGTCTTAGGACTTAGAATAAATTGTTATTGTTCCTGTTCTTGCTTCAGCACACTTACCTAATCAAATTTGATATACTTTCTGAAACAGCTAGTCATTAACTCTTCAATATTTGGGGGATTTTATTCATTTTCAATCACTTTTTTATTCTGAATACGTAACCAACAATGGCATTAGTTAATGTAAAAAATTGTGTGCATTGCGGGTGACATGCATCTAGACCAGAGCCTCTCACACTGTCACATTCCACCAGTGCAGTGGTATCACTTTGTAGTGAATTGTCATATGGGACTGATATTATTTTTTTGTTACACGTTACATAATGTAAACAAACAATGTCACTCCCATACATTTCAGACTTATGACGCTACGAAGTGATTCCACTGGTAGAAAGTGATTTTGTCTAGAGGCCCAGGGCAAATAGGTTCTTGAATGTCACATCACAATGACGATGTAATTCCTAAGTATAACCTCGACCGCAGATTTTATGAATGGTTAGTCATCTATCTGATGATACAATCTGTGTTCAACGCGACTCCCTTGTAATAAGCGCCAGCCTTTAGAAGCTCATACGACTTAAAACATGTTGCACAACAAATAAAATTGTGTATTGCTGGTTTCAGGAAGGCGATTTTCTTAAATTAACACAGTCACATTATGGTCTTGATTCCATGGAAGTTTAGATTTTGGACGTCATCATAATGAATCATTAATTTATAATTACTGCTCCGCTTGCTTGGATAGTAGCGTGATGATATTAGTTTATGACACTCACAAATTATGGTTTTTTATTGGTAAAAGTATAATTATATTTTGATAGATAAAAGGATTAAAAATTACGGACTCATAACCTTATGTGCAATTGGGGAATTATACCAGACTTTTATTGCACTTAAGATTTTATGATACCATAATGTGACTGCATTTAATTACAAGAATAATACTTGTGATGTGAAAATGCATTGTAAAACTGCGTATTCACTAGGTCAGGATCTTTTCATATATTATAGTTTCCGACATAAATATGATCAGCGATAGGTACCGTCAAGCGGGGTGAATAGGAATAAAGGGGTTAATAGGGATAAAATGGTCATTAGAATTTGTTAAATAGTTTATTTTAGAAACTTTCAAGTATTTAACCGGATATTCGATGATACGTTTCATCGTGACGTGATAGTGGTTTATAGTTTCTGACCATTTTGTTCCTATTCACCCCTTAGTCCCTATTCATCCCGTTTGACCCGGTACCTACTTGTGTCCCAGGGTTTATCTATACGCGTTAAAGGTTTTACTGGATATACCTATATAGTAGCCCTATAACTTATTTTAGCTTGTACTTAATACTTGCTGTTTATTTTTTTGTATTTAAGATGGATAAGTAGTAGGTAGTTTTAATCTTTGTTTAGGTAATTCATAAATTTTATTGTTACTATAGTTTGGCCGCTGAGACTATGCGTTCCTGACACATGTCAATTCGTCATGACTAGTTATAGAGCAAGAGCCCATGACTGCCAGACATTCGTAATTTTATAAAAGCTGATAGTTCTTCTATGTGTGTCCCTAGTACAGGTAAGAATGATCCCCACCCATGAAGCTAAGGCAGCGGTGGCTTTGGCAGATAACGGGTGACAAAGGTGTGTAAAATTCCATCTCAAATTCGTCATAGTATAAAACTTAATTTTTTTATATTTTGATTCATATTAATATCAAAACTCGCGTTGCTCATTGCCAGACAGTTAGTATGGTTCCAACCCTCTGCCAGACACCCCTAAACTTTTATAATTTATGATTATACTTACGTTATATTATAACATCTAAATTTTATATATAATTTTTTGGGGGCCTATTAAACTATGTTTACATAGTAGCCGGACAGTTTCGAAGGTTCTATCATCTTGCCAGACGCATTCAAAGTGAGCAGTAGTCGAGAGAGCAAGGAGCGTATGAGTAACTATAGTCGAATTTTTAATTAAACGATATCAATTGACTGTACCTAGCTAATGTCACTTCGTCAAACAATGTTGCTATATTCAGTAATAGTGATGCAACTGATGCATTCAGTTCCCGTTCGACCTTATGAAATGAATGATGAGGGATCGTTAATCTTTTCTTACTATACTTTTCTTACTTAAAAAGAACTGCTACTACTACTTTACAATACCTACGTATAATTACTGTCTTCTATACTTATAATAAATCTGCAGAAGTGAAAATTCTGTACATTGAAAATATCAAAAAAAATAATAGCAGGTGGTGTTACTAGACCGACACCGACCCAAATATGTGATTAAAAAAAATTTTGTCTGTCTGTCTGTCTGTTTGTTCAGGCATCACGCAAAAACTACCGGTTCGATTACGATAAAACTTGGTATAATTATTCTTCAATATCCTGGGCAGCACACTGGATACTTTTTATTCCGGAAAAGTACATACAATAAAAGACAAATTTAATTTTGCGGTTCAATTCCTAGATTCGATTACTGTACCAACCGCAAATAATAAGTTTGTCATAGGTTACGTCATCCGCAGTAGTGTTCAAGATTAGTGGATAGTGGTGTTATTAGTTTTAGGGATTTTGAGTTTTTTTTTGTATTTATGAACATAATTATTACATTTTGAGTTTAGATTAGTTATCATCAGGAATAGGTTTATGGAAGTGGGAGTGGGAGTGTGCGTGGGAGTGGGAGTGGGAGTGAGAGTAGTAAAGTATAGTAAGAAAAGATTAACGATCCCTCATCATTCATTTCATAAGGTCGAACGGGAACTGAATGCATCAGTTGCATCACTATTACTGAATATAGCAACATTGTTTGACGAAGTGACATTAGCTAGGTACAGTCAATTGATATCGTTTAATTAAAAATTCGACTATAGTTACTCATACGCTCCTTGCTCTCCCGACTACTGCTCACTTTGAATGCGTCTGGCAAGATGATAGAACCTTCGAAACTGTCCGGCTACTATGTAAACATAGTTTAATAGGCTCCCAAAAAATTATATATAAAATTTAGATGTTATAATATAACGTAAGTATAATTATAAATTATAAAAGTTTAGGGGTGTCTGGCAGAGGGTTGGAACCATACTAACTGTCTGGCAATGAGCAACGCGAGTTTTGATATTAATATGAATCAAAATATAAAAAAATTAAGTTTTATACTATGACGAATTTGAGATGGAATTTTACACACCTTTGTCATCCGTTATCTGCCAAAGCCACCGCTGCCTTAGCTTCATGGGTGGGGATCATTCTTACCTGTACTAGGGACACACATAGAAGAACTATCAGCTTTTATAAAATTACGAATGTCTGGCAGTCATGGGCTCTTGGTCCATTATGTACAATAAATATCTTGTACCTAGAACCGTTCTCTAAACCTGTTCCCAACTTACAATAACATAATAATAATCACAGTCAGCAATTGTGACAACGTGATTTCATTTTAATTTTAATTTTATTCTAATTTGGCTATCTATCCGCCCTATTTGTTTTTCCAATTTTATATTTTTAATTTTGTTTCATTCTTATTTAATTTTATGTGATTATTAATTGTAATGATGGGTTATTGCCTGAAATAATAAAAAAAAATCATATTCATTTCATTCATTATAAAAATATGATTCATTCTTTCTATTAGCTTGGGTAGGGTACAAAATTACATATTTTTTTTTACATTAACACACATTAACAAAAATACAAAATAACGTTCTATTTTATATTTTTCAACCAACAGATTATTATTATTAAGATTACTAAAATACGCGGTTACAATTGCCTTGTTATTTTGTCTCATCACTATGAAAGCCGTATGAAAGCGAACATTTGACATAACCTTGAAACAGCGCAGTTTGACGTGTATGACTTTTAAAAACTATTGATTATATATTTTTAATTAATTAATTGTTAATCATTTTAGCCCAAAATTAATCTGTGTATTGTAAATTGGCACAGTAATTAAATTTTTAATGTTATCACTCGTTAATAAGGTCAATAAACGATATTTAAAAATTTTCCGTAAATTATACACCAGTTCAAAGTTACATCGCCCGTTCGCTCACAACCTGTCAGGAACGCATTCTTTCAGCGATTCTATAATAGTGGCCTCTAATCTTACAATCATATTTTGAATATATTCCATACTTTGTGAAGCATTCTTACCCAGTAAATATGCACAATGCTTACAATTAAATTTAGCTATGATTAAAGTACATACCATCTTGTTGTTAGACAAAATAATTATCAAAAGAATGGCGAGTACGAACAGAACATACTTTAAAAAAAAGGATTACTCGAAACCCTTTATCTACTGAACACAGAAGAACATTTATATTTTGTTTAACAATATGAAAGCAAATTAAAAAATAATTGTACACCCGCCGGTCTGACTGTGTTAGGGTCTCAACAGACGAGTCGATCTCTTAAACTATCGAAAACCTACTCACCAGTTTACTGTAGTGATGTTGACAGTATCCGCAGTACTTGACATTGTCTAAGTAGTTGCCGGCTTCTTCGCAGAGAAGCCCGAGGCCTTGAGCACATGTCACGTGAAACTGCTGCTTGCAACCTTGCACATGGAAATAAAACATTCTAAATAGCAAAGAACAAATCGTCAATCAAACAAAACAAAATCGTATTAGTCAGAAAATAGACAACTCGAAAATGGGTGAACCGATTTTCATTATTTCAATGAAATTTTGAAGGCTTGATGCGGAGAATTTCGAATATCTAGGACGTGTCCAAGTTATTCAGTTAATCAGAGTGTTCCGTTCCTGTAAGGAACTGGTCGAAGGTTAAGTCACGAACTAAATAAATTTTCACTATTTTTGATTTTCAGATGATTTTCTGCCTATGGTGTGCCATTTTTTTTTGTAGTCAATAAGCTGGTGTATGACTTGAGTACTATCTCCCCTGTAGAAGCAACCTATTCACACTGGACTTAAGACTCCCAGATTGCATTTCTCAGGTATGGGAACCACGGGCGTCCTCATCTAACGTTTGCCAGGACAGTTTGTACAAACTAACACACGATATAATTGGGTAAAATGTGTTAATTTCACTGTATAAGACAAGATAGGGAAGATTAGCTATATAGTGTCGACCGCTTAAAACATACACGTATCAATTAGGTGGAAAACGACTTCAGTGTTTAACCTCGCGGATGCCGAGTCCATCGTGTAGTAGATAGCGTCAACGACTGAGACCTAGACGTATATTTAGGGCGTATTCCTTACCACGCGTAAGCGCTCACCCTCACTGACTGCTCTCCTCCCTTATCTGACCAGATTCTAACATGGATCCTAACTGCAGTTTTGAATAGTCCTTCTAGTAAAGAGCTTGTTGAATCCCCATTCAATCCAAGGTAGCAAGATGAAGAGAGAACTGATCCCGACAGTTACGAATTATCCTTATATAGGTAATTATGTAATACTCTTATATTCTGGCGTGCCCCTGACTCCGCACGCGTTAAATTCTCAGATATACTGAATATACACATAAAATCGGAGCACTTTTGTTGCAAACACTGTGACACTCGGGAATAGGTTCCTGTGAGCAACGGGATCAGAATATCACGCGTGCGGAGACGCGGGCAACAACTAGTATAAGATATAATTTCAAGATGAACAATTTACCGGATTTGTTGCATTGCATGCAAGCGCCAGCATTTGCACGATTTGTTTTTCCCTGGTCAGCGCAGATGTAGCAAGTCTGAAAAAAAATTAAACCAATTACTTAATAATTATGCCATTATACAGTTACATAACTTTGCCATGTTTTTATATACACGTACACGATTAATGTAAACCGGTGTGAAGTACCTTACCTTGATAAATCAAGTTATTTGCATATGTTTTCAATATCGCGCAGCGTTTTTATAATGTAATCACAGTCAAAAGTCCGTCATAATCAAGTCAAAGTCCTACCCCAGTAAAGTAGCGAAGACGTCACTAGAGAATTCTGTGGAGTTTTGGAATCGACGGTAATAACTAAGCCACTTTCCTACATATAGGTAGCCGCGATGATGATTGTAAAAATTTCAAACTTAAAAATCTGAATGAAAAATGTTCATTATAAATTATTGTGATCATGGTTTAAGAATCGTTCAATAGAGCCCACTAAGTAATTAAAACGCATTTCTATACTAATATTATAAAGAGGAAAGATTTGTACCTATTTTTGTATGTTTGTATGTTTGTAATGAATAGGCTCAAAAAGTACTGGGCCGATTTAAAAAAATTTTTCACCAATAGAATGCTACATTCTTCCAATTTGACATAGGCTACATTTCATTTTGAAAAAAATTAGGGATCCTTGGAAAAACTGGAATTTACACCCGGGCGAAGCCGGGTCCCGGGTCGCTAGTTTATTATAAAACAAATTGCTTTGCATAAAAACTATTCTATTTTTAATCTGAACATAGCTAGGTATCTACTTTTGACGCGGTCTATAGGTACGTTGTTTAAGAAGGTCATAGTTTTCAAAGATAAAAACTCGAAATTTTCACAGATTTTAGTAAAGGAAACAATGCCTCGAATGTCATTTTACCGCACTGACGCCAGCACTTTGCAATTAGTCACGTAATAAAGTTGATATAATACCTTATTAAATCTCTCCGGGGGAATAAGTCGCAGTACAATCGGTTCCATGGAGGTGACATTTCCAAACCGGACTTCCGGAATGTACAGGGCGCAAACGACGTGCGCCCACCCTCCAGTGTCAGAGCGTTTTAGCGCGCCTGACTTGGACGGACAAAGCTCGCATCGCTGTAACAAAGAATATGTATCGTAATTACCTTATTGTTCGATACTTAATTGTTAAGAGAGCAATAATATACCCTCGTTACAATATCGACAGAGCATAAAATAAGTATGTTCTGCACAATGAGCATCGTTAATTAGGTGGTTACCTTTGTTTGTCGCTAATACGTTACGAAGATACCGTTGCGCTTGTTAAAGGTACACATTTTGAACGATGCAACGGGCGGTAACGTTAATTAATGATCTATGTGTGCTGCATGCCCAAACACAATCATATACAACTCATGAGCACTTCGGAACGCAATAAAGGTAATGGCACATTTGGCAAACAAAATTTGATGTGGCATCGACACGACAGAAGAAGACTTATGCGCTCTATAAGTCGATGCGCTACTGATTTACTTGAAATAATCTAGGTACGAGTAAATAGAATGATATGCAGTATATGAAAAATAAATGTAGCTACCAACATCACAAAAAAATGCGATAAACACTTATTTTCAAATAATCAATTTGCGCCTGATCCTCCGCTTGCAGCATCCAGGTGTCTTTCAGGTCGTCAGTTCAGATAACTGAAATTCTGTTCCCGTTCCTGTTATCAATGGGAACCTATTCCAGGAATAAAAAGTAGCCCATGTTATTCCTGACTATAATCTGTCTTGTACCAAATTTCAGCCAGATCTGTTTAGCTATTAGAGTGTAATTGAGTGACAAACACCCAAACATCTTCACAAACTTTCACATTTATAATATTAGTAGGATAATTGCAGTGTATCCTACTCATGCTAATATTTAAGAAAATCAAGACTTACTACTTTGGTTTTAGGTTCACCGCTTTCACATTTTCTGCAGTACCAAGGTCCAGTTGGCACTGTGACAATGCCATAGCATGCTGAAATCATATGAAAAAGAAGATGTGTATCTGAAGCTTGAAATAACAACTTAAATATAACATTTGGAGTATTCAGACCTTGGTGGACTGCAACAGTGCATCCATTCCCGTCGCAGTAGACAAGCGGGTTGTCCGGCCAACCCCGCTCATCTGAGCACACACAGCAGCCTCCTACCATCTCCTTCATTGTGAACTCCGCATTATAAACTTGAATCCTGTAAACATTTCACATTCTCAAACTGTTGTGCAATAAATGTGGCCATATTACATGAAAATGTAATAGCAATTCTAGAACATGTATATGCCCAAGAATAACACCAGTTTGTAATGGCCCTAATAAGCTTTAGATGAATGTATGTTGTTTAGATGAACTTGATGTATTTCAGCAATCAATGTAACAGGACACTTCAAATTGAATTAAGCTCTACTTTCATCAAAAAGCTATTTACTCATATTTTCATAGTAATTTCCTAACAATATTCTACTTCTTTATATTTATCGAAGAGAAAAGTTCATTCTATGGTATTTTGGAATGTTTATTGTTCATGGATTTCAGTACAAGGTATCTATTTAGTGTCACATTGGCTAGTTATCACTAGGCCGTCCATCCGTTTAATTAAATGTTAACTTTAAAATTTTCACATACCTAGTTAAATTCATGGAGTATTAAAATGTGCTACTAACACAGCTTAAGGTGTATTGAAAGTGTTTTCGAATCAACCCGAAAAAATCTATGTCTCTTAGACAATACTCATCAAAAACCAACAATAATTCTTCTCATTGACAATTTTTTTTTTCATAAAGCCTTATACAGTGTAGAAAGCCTCATCAACCTCCAAGACTTTCCAGACTCAGATGGGATCGGCATTTCAATCTAACTATGAAGTGACCAAACTGCAATATTGTCCGTGAAATGACTGCCATCTGACCTCCACAACCCATTGGTGATATCAAAGCTATGTAGTTAAACCAGCCATCAGCCATCATCATACTCTTAATAACTACTATAGATGTTGTACCGTTTAACATGCTCTATGATGCCCAGAGGGATTTTAAGGCCGATAATAATTTTTTGATTGAACAATAACCTCACAAAACACATAAAAAGCCCAAAGACTATACCATTTAGTAGACTACAAACACAGTTTAATAATGGTCACCATTCCTAATACTGGCCAGGCTAGTATCACTTAACCTTGCAATGCGTTGGTTAGGTGCCAATTAGCCTCGAGCCCCTCGACTAAATGAAGATAATATATAAAGGCCCAATTATTTGATTGTTTGAGAAATCAATATTGTATGAATTAAGTATTATTAGCATAATATTGTTATTGATCCAGTCAATTCACTGTAAATTAAACCATTGTCATGCAGACTTACAAGATTAATGTTTTAATTATGTCATTGGGTGACATTAACTTAACAAATACTAAACCTGACCCAAAACACTAAATACTATGATGATATTTTCAAATGAAGTATAGTTTCAATCTTTATCCTGTATTTTTTAAACCTTTGTCACTTCTTAAACTAAATTACTGACAAGCTGTTTCAATAATATTATGTCAAAATACTCATGCTATGTCAGTCTGCAGATTTGTGTTTATAATTCATCAGCTTCCGTCACAAACTAAAATATGAATTCTGTAACTTTGTCAAAGAAAATTAATGTAAGAAGGAATATAGAGATGCTGTCATGACCTAAGAATCCACAATAAGCAAAATCAACAACAGTTACATTAATAATGTAGCTGTTGAATTGGGATGACGACATGGCCGTCTGATTCTAACCAATACTGCTTAATATCTCCGTTTTTTCTGAATAAATATGCATTGTAAAATTAGATATTGCCTAACTAAACCAAAATATGATTTTTCATTATTTTTGGTTCACAAAATAGGTCGAAAAATAATTCCATTAAATTTTAAACAAATTTTATTTATTTATTTATTTATTTGGCACACAAAACAGAAAACAATAAAAAAATATTACAAAATACCATTTCAAGGTTCGGTTCCAGATTGAGTTCCAAAACATGTGTACTCAGCATGACAAAATTAAAAAGCATACATTAAGAGATACAATAAAAGTAATACATTGAACCAAAAATAACAAACAAAATGAAACCAATAGGACAACTCATGAAATTTATGGATTAATAATTTAGACATAGTACTTCTATAATAAAGTGACAACAAAATTCATAGCTTGGCTATAACCCGTTTAACAGCGTTCTTGTATGTTGAGAAACCCCGGCTGAATACATCCATCTCGTGGCTATGCACTATACACACGAAAACGCAACATAGACTGAAATAAATGTGATATTCTTTTGCACTTCATACATTTGCACTATGCACTACCTAGCTGTGACGTCACTACTCAGTACATTTTGTATGGAGCGTTTTTGAGTGGCTCGAGAAATTGAAAAATATTTGTCATCCCTATTTCACATGAAATGCAGATGTTGAAAAATTTATTGGATTATTGTGTTGTTTTGCCTACCACAATATTAAAGCTTTACATTACACAATAAATTAAAGATTACATTCATAAATATAATTTAACTATCATCAATCTCATAGACTTAGGAAAAGTATCATCAATATAACTGAAATGTATGATGATATACATCAATATAAATGAAAATGAAACTACTCATACAGTTCTTTAAGGAGGCGAATTTGTGTGATGTTGGATTTTATTCACTAATTACCTATTTGTGTATACTAAGTGTGATTTGATTTGTGTTAAACACTTCTTATCAGAAGTACTGCATCAATGGTTATTAGGTCAACAATAAAATACCTACATTGTTTGTTTACAGATTTTAAAATGACGAACATGTCTTTCGATAGAAAATCAATAATGCTAAACGTGCTGGGGTCCGAATATGCCGGTATCGTAAATAAAAGAGGCGGCTCTCTCAAGCTCTACAAAATATAATTTTAGCAGCATAGTACTAAAATTATTATCTAGCGAAGTGGACATAGGTAACTACATACATAACAAAAATAAGAACAAGCGAGAATTAATACAATTTGAAGTAAAGTTACTGATGGACAATGCTGAGTAATTTTAGATGGTAATGAATTAAATACAGCTTCCATCTAATGATATTTACCAAAAGAGAAAATATCCGTTTATTGTTGAGGAATATTGAATTGCCGGCAACAATTCATTAATTCATCTTTAAAATAACTGATAACTTTATCACCTCACCTGCGCCTAGCATGAACGATAAAAATGAAGTCAAATAATTATACGCAATCAAAACTCGTTAGATATTTCAAGAAACAGATAAAAGAAATAAAATAGTAGAATTTTAGTGACTCAAAACACTGGTTCTAAAACATATTTTGTTGCTGCCATAAATTCAGTTATTTTACACTAAGAACTGATTGCCATTTAGCTACAAGCAAAGGCCATATTGAAATTTATGTTAGAAATTGTTATAGTGCATTTAAACATTCCAGATCAAAACATTTGGCGTCTCTACTGACTATCGGCATTTTTATTTTCTTGGATTTTAAGCATACAAGACTGTTAGACAGAGACAGAAAGAAAATTAGAACTAGTCAAAAAGAGATAGGAACTGCAGTGCAGTGTTGCTATGTGACATAATCTTAATGGAGTTATATTAAATGACGGGCAACATTATAAATTGTCATTTGGTTGGCAGCATGAAGCTATAGATAAACACATGAAGCTATAGATAAACATGAAGGCCAAACTGGGAAGAACAGCTTGAGTCAAATACCTACATGTCTGTATCTCACTCCCTGTGGGCCAACTTCTCTTTCGCGTATTTGTACAATGTTGCTATCTTCTTATTAGTATCTCCTAGTAAATTATAGAAATAGACTATACTAACCAAAAATGCAAGTAAAATGATTTATAAATAACTCTTTATTTCGACTATGATTATTAATGTGGAAATTGAAAAATTATATGCCATTTATTATGCATGATTGGGTTGTCGAATCAGGAATCAGTGAATTAAATTCCCATTTTCTAAGGATTCAGTACGTAATGTGGCAACATTGTAACTACATGTCAGATATCAATAAACAATATGGCGTTTGTTTATTATTGTTTTGGTTTTTAACATTTAAGGTTAATTATAAGTATAAACTCAAAAAATGGTGCAAAATTGTATAGTGCATGGTTGCGGTAGTACATGGCGTCAAGGAGGTGATATAAAATTACACGCGTAAGTGTTTAAACTTGTTTAAATCGTGATTTCTTGCTTAGAAGGTTACAATACTTAGAAAGAGAAGTCAGCCCACACAGAGCAAGTTAGTAAATACAGACCGTGCTTCAAGTAGGTATTGGAAGTGTGGCCTCCATGTTTATCTATAGCTTCATGGTTGGCAGCGCCGCTGCTTCTCTGTCTACGTTCGAGCATATTTTTTGAAATGAACAAAAGTGACAAACGGAGTTTTGGAGCCGGAAATTTCTAATGTTCTTGGTCTACGGTGATGAACGTAGACAGAGAATAGGTGATGAAAGAGGAAGCGATGCGCACGCAGATAATGGTCACTGTTTGTCTTTTGTACGCAAGCGTAATTTTATTAATTGATTTTCTCTAAAATTCAGGAAAATTCCCATGACCTATAAATCCTACAAATTGAAGTGACTCCAATCGAATGCACATCAAACATCTTATCATATCTTATCCATATATATAAAAGAAAGTCGGGTTTGTTACAACATTTATAACTCAAGAACGGCTGAACCGATTTAGCTGAAAATTGGTGGGGAGGTAGCTTAGAAGTAGGAGACTGACATAGTTTTTGGACTTGGAGATTGGACTTTTTATTCCGGAAAAGTATATTATATACAATAAAAAACAAACTTAACTTTGCGGTTAGATCCCTAGACCGGATTACTGTACTAACCGCAAATAATAAGTTTGTCGTAGATTACGTCATCCGCAGTGGTTTTCAGTAGGATTAGTGGATAGTGGTGTTATTAGTTTTTAGGGATTTTGAGTTTAGATTAGTTATCATAAGCAATAGGTTTATGTGAGTGGGAGTGGGAGCGGGAGCGGGAGCGGGAGCGGGAGCGGGAGCGGGAGCGGGAGCGGGAGCGGGAGCGGGAGCGGGAGCGGGAGTGGGATCGGGAGCGGGAGTGGGAATGGGATCGGGAGCGGGAGTGGGAGCGGGAGTGGGATCGGAAGTGGGAGTGGGAGCGGGAGTGGGAGCGGGAGCGAGAGCGGGAGCGGGAGCGGGAGCGGGAGCGGGAGCGGGAGCGAGAGCGGGAGCGAGAGCGGGAGCGAGAGCGGGAGCGGGAGCGGGAGCGGGAGCGGGAGCGGGAGCGGGAGCGGGAGCGGGAGCGGGAGCGGGAGCGGGAGCGGTTAGGTTTGGAAGTGATGATTCTTGGCCCTGAAGTTGCAGCTATTGGCGAGCATGTCTCTATAAAGGGAAGAGCAATTTAATGATAAAAACGCAGGTGAGGGACTGCCAACGTTGGCGGCCAAACCCGGTCGTGGTTTCAAAGAGTTCCTTCCCAGAGTATTTACGCCTGGTTTCCAGATAATATAGCTAACTTCAAATGCGCCGTGCAGTTTTAGTCAGTTAAATAACAAAATATTGAAAATTTAAATTCACGCGGGCACAGCTGGTAGGTATCTAATAAATCACATTATTTACTCACTAGATGGCATTAATAGTTTACATACTGGTTTTATTAATACTTTAGAGTAAAGGTACCCAATAGGTCTTTTTGATTGAAAATTATTCCTTTTTATCAAAGCATATATTTTTTTCAAACTCATTGAATAAAATAAATACAGTTTTTGAGTGATAATGACAGTTAATGGTGCTAAAAATAATTATACCTACGTAGGTAAGCACTTTACTTTAACTAATGATTAATAGCAAATATTTTCACTAAAATACCACCAGCACCGGTGTAGGTGTCAGTTATCCATCATCATCAAGCTGAATGGTTCCATACCGACTTACCAGTTAACAGAATGGGCCAAAACAAAAACTCGAGTTGCGGCGCCGCACCGCCAAAATCGGCCGTGCCGCCTGCCGCAACGCAGGAACTTGCGTTGTAGGTACACCGCGTCGCACATTTCAGCGTTATGATGTCACACTTGTTGCTTTCCGTACTACCATACATCATTGCCCTTGCTTGTGGGATACAAGTGACGATACTTACAAAAACATAATATTATGTATTCTATAATACACTCATTCTGAAGAAGGCAAAAAAATTGTTCTTATCTATCTTTAATGCTTCGTATTTTCGCGAAAAATACTTTTCTTTTTTTTCCGTGCGGAAATTCTCATGGATACCCACCCCGATGTACACACATGTCGATTTTTACAATTTTTTTATAATCATTTTCCACGAAATGTTATCGACATAACCTCTAACTACCTATTTGTAGAAATAAAATTCTGTAGGCGAATGTCTTTCAACCAAGGCCGACGAATTTTCTGATCTTTTGGGAAATGGTGTACTCCAATTTCCGAGCATTTTGCTACTATACATCGATATTTAACTTTATAAATTATTTTGTAAAATCACCATACAAAATCGAAAGATTTATTTTCGATTATACCTACTTAGAGCTGTCATTATTATCATCCTACATTAGACAGAGTATACTTAATGGGTAGGTAGGTATATACCTACCTGATGTGGTGAAACGTGAAAATCGTATCGTTAGTATTTTTTACGTTGGCTACTGGATGACTTCCAAAAAGAAGGAAAGTTTTAATTTCGTCGGAATCTTTTTTATGTATGTTCACCGGGTTCACCCATTTCCTACCATTCGAAGACGCCTGAACCTATTTGGAAATTTAATTTTATTTTCAAAGACTACTAGTAGGTACCTACTTACCTACTACTCGTTATTGGTAACAATTCAACTATTATCCAGCAGGCCATCAAGCTGAGGACCACCTTTGGAGCACTGTCAGTGTTTGCAGTGGTGACTCCCATTCCCGAGACTTTAGCTTTAGCTTACCATCAGGCGAGGTAAAGTCATATTGACGTGACCGGCATAAAAAAAAACTAAATGGTCCCATTTCGTGCAGTTTATGGTGATAAGTTTCGGAGACAGACAACGGAACTCATCAATAAATGCCAATAAATTAACCGTGATTGCTGGTATCGCATTCCCCCAACCCTATTTTTAATAGTTTATAACTAGAGTTTGACTAGTGAAAGCTGGACCTATAAAACCGCGGCAAATTTAAAAAATTTAGGGCAGGTATCACCAGTTATAGTTGGATAAAAACATTTTGATCGTGAAATAAAAGTATGTTCCTATTATAGTTTAACTAATATTTTTAAAGAATTTTATTGCGCTTTATTTGGTGTTATTCTTATTTATATTGATTTCTTTATTAAATACTATCCTTTGCCCACGACTTCGCCTGCGTGGGAGTTTGGTACTGTGGGAATATCAGGGGAAAAGGTAGCAGGTTTATTCATGTTGAAATCCCCACGAATACCACCCTCGTTGGCCATTGGGGATGGTTATGTCGGAATCGAACCGACTAAAATCGCAGATGTAGTGAAGATATAGACTAAGACTAGCTGTTGCCTGCGTGAAATTATGTTCCCGTTCCCGCTACCCTTGGGAATATATTTCACGGACAAAATGTGGCCTATGAACGTGTGCAAGACATATTGCCTGTGTTATTCCAGACTAAAAACTATCTTCAAGCGGGCTTATAGGAATCAGAAGAATTCATTTATTAGAAAAAAATATGATTAATTATAATCAAAATTAGATTCCAAATATTCTTCATCATCATCCGAGCTGCTTGATCCATCATCAGTCACACTTATAATTAATTATAATAATTAAATAAAATTGTCGAAAACTACAAATATCTAATACAAAAGCGAATATTTTTGGATATCGCATCTGATCTGAATCTCGTTAATATTTGATGTGAATACATACCTACCTACAAAGTATCAAAATCATAATGTAAACGCACAATCACAGAGAAATGACAGGAGGTGACATTTCTAGTCTACTGGTGTTGCAAATCAATAAATGTCGTGGTTCAGCTTTCATTAGACAAACTCTATTAAAAATAGGGTCTGTAAAAATAAAATAACTAACTGAATTTGATTACAGATTTTCATTATAAAAGACAAAAAAGGCTTTTCTGTTTAGTCAGTCGGTGCCAAGCCCAAAGATAATGGTAAATTCAATGTTCGAGGCACCGACCGACCCAGTGACTGAAGACACAATGATGAACATTTTTGCATGTCACATGAAATTTGTATTGGTAAATAGGTACCTAGCAACTACAATAATTAAAAATACTGACATTAAAAATGTGAGGCTTGTAATAGTTGTACTTAATCAACATCTGTGTATCATCAATCAACAGGTTAAACAAGTAAGTAAGATAAGACTTGGTGACTAAGAAAGATGTGTAGGTAGTTCTGACTAATCTGATAAATCTATGATCTTTTATGGAAAATAACAAACAAATAGGTACCTCTTAAATTATCTCGAATATTTTTACACTTATTAATAGCTACGAGTATACACACATCCTCACACATCTTTCAGTGACAAAATTTTTGTAAAGGCATCTTATGGAGATAATCCGTAGCCTTATATTATTCACAAGCATATTCTTAAACTAGCTGTTGACCGGGAATTAGACCCCGTAGGTTCAAAATTTTACGCGGGCAGAGCCGCGAGCAACAGCTAGTAAGTCAATAAAATTGTAATCTTGGTAAATGATAATATGTATTGGTAAAATGGTAATGTATCATTTGCATGTGCCATTTTCACACGATGTGTTATGAAGTACTTGCCGAGGCATCGGACACCGACACGACAGCGGTAAGTTGATCCGTTGTTCGTCTTCTCCTCCATTATCGCTGCGACGCCTTTACGCGCAATAAGCTATCTTAATATATATAAATCTCGTGTCACAATGTTTGTCCTCAATGGACTCCTAAACCACTTAACCGATTATAATAAAATTCGCACACCATGTGCAGTTCGATCCAACTTGAGAGATAGGATAGTTTTTGAAACGGATTTCGACATCCACGCGGGCGGAGCCGCGGGCAACAGCTATCTTAATATATATAAATCTCGTGTCACAATGTTTGTCCTCAATGGACTCCTAAACCACTTAACCGATTATAATAAAATTCGCACACCATATGCAGTTCGATCCAACTTGAGAGATAGGATAGTTTTTGAAACGGATTTCGACATCAACGCGGGCGGAGCCGCGGGCAACAGCTATCTTAATATATATAAATCTCGTGTCACAATGTTTGTCCTCAATGGACTCCTAAACCACTTAACCGATTATAATAAAATTCGCACACCATGTGCAGTTCGATCCAACTTGAGAGATAGGATAGTTTTTGAAACGGATTTCGACATCCACGCGGGCGGAGCCGCGGGCAACAGCTAGTTTATTATAAGTGTGTATGAAGAAAAATATCAACTCAATAACACCTACTTACTTGTCAATATCAATACAAATAAATAAAAAAATGTCTAGGTACCTATCTATCTTCTATATCTATATCTATACATATAATAATCTATCTATTCTATATCTATACTATATAATTCAATGTCCTGACAGACTGATTGACTGACTGACTTAGATACAACGCACAGCCTAAACCGCTGGTTGTAGAGACTTGAAATTTGTAGGGAGTGTTCGTTTTGATGCGTAGAGGTGTACTAAGAAAGGATTTTTTGAAATTCGAACCCTAAAGCCCTAAAAAGGGCTAAAAACGTGCTTTTGCCAGAACTCAAGAATGGCTGAACAGATTTTCATGATCTATGATTTTTTGGATTTGTCTTCGCCTCGAATAGCATATAACATAATTAAAAATGTATGATTCATTTAGGAAATTCAGTAATAAAAAGAAAATTAGATGTTGCAGACGTTTTTATCGCCATCTATATTAGTTGTCATGGCAACAGGAACTAAAAGTGACTTTGTCTCGCTTTGTCTAAATTTGCATAGAGTAATAAATATCCATTGCTTCTTATTGCACAAAGACAAAGAGAGTTTATATCAAGAACATTAGAAATTTCCTTGTACTTAGCTGGACGATTCATTTCGAACGAGCGGTTGTCTCCAGGATTTTTGAATCTCGGCCGGCGGTCATCTCTCTCGCACACTGCCTAAAATTGCCATGATACGTTAAAATTTCCGAATCCAAACCTGTCAAAGTCAAATTTACGCAAAGGCTGAGTTCTTCGGAGCTTCATTTTGATTCTAGTTGAGCTTTATGAAAATTCACAGAACACCGTACATATCAATTATTATTAATTGAGTAATATTTATAGAAATTAATAAAAAAATTGACACATATTCGCTTCTTAGATTGTGGGTGACAGCCATTTTAATAAAGAAGCAACACTGTTTACCAAAAATTCGTAAGGTGACCAACCATCCGTATTTTGCGGGATAGTCTCCTACTAGAAGCTCCTGCATTGCAATAAATACATAGCATAGTCCCACAAAACGTCAAATGCTTTCCGCACGTTTACAATATCCATCATAATATATTACAATATTAACTGTAGAGAGGTCAAATTCTATACATCCATACTAAATTATTATAAATGCGAAAGTAACTCGGTCTGTCTGTCTGTTACGCTTTCACGCCTGAACCGCTAAACTGATTTTGATGAAACTTGGTATAGGAGTAGATTAGACCTAGATAATGAACAAAGGCTATGTTTGGTTGCGATAACCGACATCCACGTGGGCGGAGCCGCGGGCAGCAGCTAGTTGAATATATTTAAAAAATAACTACATATTGGGAAATAATTAGTGATCGATACTAATGCAAAAAATGCAATCAGTATTTTTTTTGTCTTTCTGTCTGTCTATCTGTATGTGCACGCATGGATGAAAAACTACTGGAGGGATTTTGATCAAACTTGATACGATTATAGTTCATACTTCTGGGCAACATATAGGCTACTTTTTATACAAGCTGATATACCCATGGCTTCACCCGCGCTTCGTTTTTAGGTCGTTTTTGGTCATATCTCCGGTTGTACTTAACCAATTGCAAGCAAACATACGATAAATTTTGAGTCTAAGTAAGACCTTTCTAATAAAAATTCGTTCAGTACTTTTTACGTCCATTGCTAGGAAGCTGGTCATAATAAGTATATAATTTCAACTTTGACGCTTATTATTTATTGCTTTCTAGACATAACCTATACCTACTCAAGTAGGTATTAAGTTATCGTTTCTAAAAACCACTACACTTTTTTATTTGTTCACGACTGTACATACTTAGACCACGGTAGTATAAACTTACTGTATACAGGTTGACTCAAAATATTATTATATATTTATTATTCTTCACATACAGACAGATAGAAAGACAAAAAATTTACTGTTTGCATTTTTTGCATTAGTATCGATCACCAATCATCCCCCAATAGCTATTTTGTAAATTTATATATGCAAAGAACAGAATTGACCTCTCTACAGTTTTATTATAAGTATAGATCATGTATTTGTCTTATTTTGTTCCTTAAATTTACGAAAGAAAGTATAATAATGGGACAGGGATTCACCTGACGATTTTTAAAATTCACATTATCTTTCAAGTCCGTATCGATTCATTCGTTTTAATCGACCTTTTTTAACAGGTCACCTCATTATGAATATAAAACTGACAAACGTCAAATGTTACCTATTAATGTGACGCTACTATAGGAAACACCCTTTTGTTGCTACTCTGTCGCATTGGGTTTGCCTGTAATGACACTGTATGTATATAATAAATAAATACATAATCCTTCATTTAATGTCAATAATTTATTTTGTTATTACATGCTTACATAAGTAAGTCTCAATTAATAAATAAATAAGTTACAAAATTACTGTTTTCATCTTTAATAGCTTTTAAATATATTATAGTAAATTAAGTAATTATTAAGTAATTTGGCCTCTCTTTATAATATTAGTAAATATGGAAACGTAGACTATACCATTTATTTTCATGAGCATAGACGTAAACTACATCATATATCCCAACCTTGCAATTAAACATGGTCACCGCAAAGAAAGGTACGCAACCCAACCAACTAGATGGAGACACTGCAATGTATGGCCTTGCAGTATCCATTGGTTCTAATATTCTTGGTTTATATATTTTTAGAGTTCTGTACCTTATTAGGAAAAAACAACTCTTATAGGATCTCTTTGCTGTCCGTCAAGACCTCTTTCTCAGGAATGCATCCTAGGGGCATCAATTAGAATTGGTTCGTGCTGTAGGTATGCTAGAAGAAGATACTATGCAAAGGAATGAAATGCATCTAAAGAGTACTTTCGTTGAGGTAAAATCATGAAATTTGGTAAAAAGCACAAAGTTAGCTCCCACACAAAAATATATAGGTATTATTTATGTCTCTTTGTCAAGACCTTTTTCTCAGTAACACGGGAAGATTAAGTCGAAACTAATAATGCAATATTTAGGTCTGCATGTCTTGAAGCTATAAAAAAATCAAACGTCAATGCAAAAGATGCTGCCGTTTGGGCAATATGTTTAGACAATACCTCCAGGACATAAAGGTTTGAGGCCTGCCACGACAGAAATCGAGGGGCAGCGATCCCAATTCCGCTACGTGGAATGGATTTATGAACGACTTGGGTAATCACCTGCCACGTGACGAAGGTGCTCGCAGAACTTGGCTGTTTTGTAGAGTTCCTGCTTTGTATGGGCTGGGAGCTGACGTCTAAGCGTCATGTTGGGGTTGCTCCGTGGATTCACACACTGGCAAAGTTTTTTTATTTTTATTTTTTGATGACTGATTACTTCACCGGAGCCAACGTTGAGGTAAGTCCGAGAGGGTTTTCGTAAGAAGAAAAGAAAGAGTATATTCGCTTTGGCATAAGTAAAGGGAAGAGCCCGAAGACCGTAGTACTTAAATTTTACCCACATCACCATAAAAGTCTGTATCTCTATCTGTCAAGACTAGAAGCTCTGCAGCAGCGTTTAGTTCCTCCCTCAGTCCAGTTTTGTACGAAACCCTCCGTGCACGAATTCAACTCGCACTTGACCAGTTTTTTATTATTACAACCTTACAACCTCTTACAACATACTCTTTATGTCAATTTTATATCTATTGTCAAATGTCAATGTCTGCAGCAATTATTTCAATAATAAAATCAGTTTTTCAGAAATAAATACGTAATGACTAACTAAAAGGGTTTATGAGAATCATGTTTCTCAAAGGGCAACTTCAAAGCACACATAGGTACTTTGGCCATAGTGGCTATCTAATTCAGATAAAATTCTGAAGACAATGAAAAAGGCAAGAAAAAGGACAATGCTTTTTTGTTGGTCTGAGGGACAATGATAGTATGTAAATTATCGACTTTCTGTCGCGATGCACGGAACTCGGGATGAAATGAATACTTACTACTACTGTTTGTCAAGGAATAGACATTGAAAGTTAGTACGGGCAGTCCCTTGGTTTAAATAAGACTTGGTGGCGATAGCCAACATCCACGCGAGCGGAGCCGCGCGCGGGTACGCTAGTACAAATAATAAATCTGTAACTGATCGGTGTCTGTACATGGAAGATATACATATAATAAATCTGTAACTGATCGGTGTCTGTACATGGAAGAAATATGAGAAAAAAAAATATTAGGGGACTTTATGAATGTAATAGATGCCAAAACAATGATTTTTAGAATTTTTGTCTGTTTGTCTGTTTGTCTGTTTGTCTGTTTGTCCGCAAATCTTTGTGCGCGCTAAAATCAAAAACTACTTGAGGGATTTTGATCAAACTTGGTACAATTATAGTTCATAGTGCTGGGCAACATATAGGCTACTTTTTATACAAGCTGATACCCGCTGCTTCGCCCGCGCTTCGTTTTTAGGTCGTTTTTGGTCATATCTCCGGTTCTACTTAACCAATTACAACCAAACATACGGTAAATTTTTAGTCTAACCAAGACCTTTCTAATAAAAAAACCGCATCAAACCCCGTTCAGTACTTTTTACGTCCATCGCTGTAATAAAAAAATGTCTAGGTAGGTACTACTTATTTGTAATCAACGCGAATGAATAAAATAAATGTTGCATTTTGGGAACTATTCGCCGATTGTTTTCAGTTTCAGTTTTAGTAGGTACCTATTTCTGCGGCGTTTTTACTCTCTGTGGTTGTGTTAACTTTCCATTGATGTGGTTGGCGAACCATAGAGATGGAGAAAAATTCCTGTTATACATATAGTAAACAAGAATAGCCGCTAAACTTTGATACCGAACATTATTCAGTTCAATCTCTTGTCGGATACCTACCTATCTATAAACTACTAATTCTTGCCGGTGGCTCTACCCGCCGAGATATGACATGAGAAAGGTCTTAATATTTTTATAACTAGCTGTTGCCAGCAGCTTCGCCCGCGTCAAATTCTGATAGAATATTAATCGGTGGTACAATTTGATGGCACAAATTGGGCCGGGTACCTACCACCGTGCACCTTGCGAAAAACCCTCCTTAGTAATCCAACCTCGGTTGGATTGCGTTCAGGGTTCAGGAAGTGCATAGTCGGGGCTTGAAATGATGGTTGTCGCAGCACTTGTGGGACCAGTGGGTATTGGCGACCATTAGGTATGTCACTGTCGGTGTATGTAATGGGGACCCCCTTCCTGAGATTTTGCCTTTAGCTTGCCATCAGACGAGGTGAAGTCATATTAACGTGACCGATATATATAAAAATGGGTGTAAATATATTTTACTGGTACCTAATGAAAATAATCTGTCGAACTGAGCTAGGTACCTAGGTAGGTACTTGATGTCTCGTACCAGCAGCCCCGATTGATAGCCTTCGAACTCCAATTACATTACGCAACATAGTCTATAGGTAGGTACATACAAATAAAATACTTCCCTTCATTTCTACCCACCCCCTAACGCAATAGTATCTACTTTCCTTGATGACGTCAAAGACGGGAGGCAGACAGTTCGGCGCCAGCGCCATCGATTTTTCAGCTCCATTCAATGCCACAGGCTAGGCGGGATGACGCCCGTTCCACACCCCATAAGTTTGCAACCCCCGTCACCAACTGACCTTTTTCGAAACAATCGAGTAAAACATTGTTGAATGGTTTGTTCAAGGATAGATATCCAATTTAGTACCTACAATGCATGTACCTACCTATTGTTTTGTTATGTGACTCCTGAAAGTCTTGTATCAATTTTTGAACAACGTTGAACGGCGTAGCCCACCTATCAAATTGGGTCGGAGGTTTGTCGAGACATCGCACGTTCAACTATGACGACTGAAATGTATAGCTTCCTATTGTACCAAATGATTTGATGATTCTTAATATCCTGTACACTACCGACGTGAACCCATTCCTGGTACAACCAATTTAGCTTAGATTGGAGGGGTTAACGAGAATACTAGTTAGGTATGTGTGTGTGACGCACATTGCTGCCTAATAATACCTACTTAGAGATACCTACTATAAAACAAATTAATCCAAACTGCATATCTACGAGTAGGTACAATCAAAATAATATAGGTACCTGAGTACTTAAGTAGGTATCTATACCAACCTACCAATAAATAAAGTGTCTGCAATGTTAAGATAGGTTAATATGGTTTCATAAATACCTAGGTGGGTGTGAACAGCTGTTCAACAGCTCTATTGAATTAACTGTTTCTTTATATTATTATGTAACCTTAACCCTGAGCCTTAACCTTTTGGCACGCTCGCTTGTAGACGTTACATAAGTAATTATTTATATTATGTTGATTTTCATTTGCGACAGATACTATAGTATCTACCGGTCTGTATATTTGAATACTACAGTATTATTGATACCTTCAGGTGAAATCAGGTGAGTATAGCATACAATATTTACTTGTAACTAAACTAAACTGTAACGTAACTAAACGTCGAGCACGCTCGCCTCTTTGTTACAGAGCGTATTTGTGTAACATTTCGTCGAACCACGAGTGCGGGCGATGCGCGGTTGCGGGGTGACGCGGAGGTTTTTTCTTCTAATATAGGTAATTCATCAAGATAAACGCAACACACGCAACTTGTAGGTCCGACATTTCAAAAAAGAATGAACGCAAGGTACAACGAAATGTTGGTAAATGCACACTCGCTGTACCCATTTATCCGTACCACATTTACCCGTAACATAACACCGAGCATTCGCAGGAACGTTACATTACATGGAAATGCTTTAGAACCTGAGCATTTGCCTGTATTGTACCATGCGTAAGAACATTACACAGAAATGCTCTAGAAAATGTTTTAGTCTATACCCACATTTCTACGTAAAGTTAAGATCTGACTATAAAGTAGGTAGATATAGTTCTGATTAGAGCCTTGGCTAACAAGGGTTTCTTATAAAACTGCAAAATTAGAATTAGAGTGCCAAGTTTCACATAGGTAGGTATACCTACCTAAACACTGAAGATCTTATTCAGACGATGTAGAATCACTGAAGTTATAATACAACGGAATTATTAGCGACTCATATACCTACCTACAATGTGTTTTGATGTAGGCAGTATTGGTAAGTATACCTAGGTATGTATGTAACACGTATTTCGTCAAGACTATTAATAAGTAGCTACCTTGGCTACCTACGGCTATCAGTTCGCCTAGGAATATTCCATGACGCGAAGTAATTGCTTTGGCGCTAATCTATTGTATTTTTTTCCATACTTTAGAACAGAACTAGCTAAAAAAGTGAACAGTAGAAACGAGGCAAACCATTCGCTATTATTATACGTCACACACAGTTATAAGTCGAGCCAAACAACGTCGGAAATACAGATACAGAACAAAACGCGATTCTCACGTGCGTTATTTGTAGCCCAGTTTAACGATACTTACCTACTCGTAGATTATCCTTTACATGGATTTCGGACTTTAGTCAGCATCATTAAAATATTTTTCAGGGAAGTATCAATTTCATTAAGTAGTAGTAGTATTAAGAACCAAAACCCATCTCATGTGCGGAGATATTACTTATTACCTACCTACTTGGTAATTTTTATATAAAAAAATTAAGTACCTACACATGGTGTTGTCAGCCTACATTAATATTATAATGAGGGTAAAATTTGATTGTGAGTTTGTATATCGACGCTGGAAAGGCAACCTTGCTTATGCGCCAAATTCACGAATATGAGTTATATATATCATTAGAATCGCCTGATTTTTCTCTATCCGTTGATCTCGGTTTCATCCAATTCTGACCATTTTTGATGGTCAATAAGCCATCTGTGATTCCGATTTTTCAGGTTAATAAGCGCACAATTTTAGCTCTTTTTAGAAAATTTGTCTCTTAAGCTACACATAATTTTATTAGATTGTAGGTTAAGCAGTATCTCTTTTCCAAGATATTACGTATATATTTACATAAGAAACTTTGCTTCGCCATGGACCATTGCATTGTTTTGACATTAGACAATTAGCCGCGCTAAAGTTTCTCAAGATATGGGACTTCAGCAATTTATCTCCGCCGCGTCTAAAGCATTATCTGCATATAAGCAATTTTATCGAAAAAACTAAACTATGCTATTGGGATATAAGCAATTTAGCTTGGACTAGAATATTTTTAAAGTAGCTCATAAGCAACTTTACTCCACTGTACATTTTAAAAGAAATCCTTGTAAGATATTTTTGGTGTCATTTACTTTTCACTTTATGGTCACTTACAACGCACTTCCGTACACGTCAATACACGAAGAATGGCGCTTAAGCTACATTTGTTTTAATGCAATGTTGCATCAGACACCGACATTATCAATAGACGCGGCTGCGCACGGGCGCATCAATCGCTCGCGTCTAGTTGACTCGGTTGTTACATGGCTTTCAATCCATAACAGCTTGCCAAAAATTCATTCTAGCCTGGCTAGGTTGTGATCACCAGCACTTTCGATCTTCTGAAGGATTATTATAAAAAGCTGATTAGGGAGGACTATTATGTTGTGAATAAAATGAATGATTTAAAAATAAAAACCTGACTGCTGTTGAAAAGACTGAAACAAGTTTTATAGCAGGCGGTACCCATTTGAAAATCATAAACTAAATGAAAATTAGTGGGCACCACCTGCTATCAAACTTGTTTAAGTGTTTTCAACAGCAGTTGCGTTTTTTTTATTTCTTAATCATTTATTTTTTAGAAGACTAATGTCAAATTTTGTTGTTTTGTGCTTTGATGTTTAAATTTATGGGAACAAAAGACTTAAGAATAATAATTAATGTCTTTTCACGAAAATTAACCTAATACTTTGATTTTATCGTAACTAGTTCTTGTATTTATGTAAATCCTTGAATATGCTTACCTATAAGAAACATTATCTAAGCCACGATTTCAGGTCAGTTAGAGGTTCAGAATTTTTGGCAAACTATTTTTTTATGGTTTGATGCATATGACTGAATTATGCCGTCGTTTTTTTCGAATGACTGATGAGTTAAGACATTTTGCTCTGATATTAATTACATACTTTTTGGTCTATAAGCAATAAGTGCAGCAAAATTATCAGCTGAACCATGGCCTATAAGAAAATTAGCCTTGCCTGAGGTCTGGACATTTATTGCTGAAGCGACAACTAATTTTGTCCCCTGACGTTTTTTAAGTAATATTTTATAGTGAATCTGTGACAAATCCTTTTTTAAATAGTCATGCCAATTTTCAGGCCATTCTGATTAAAATCATATGATTTACGAATTTTTTTCGAAATTTTCAAACTTTGAATCGCTCTCCTGTAAAGTTGCTAAATGGCACATAAGCAAGGTTGCCTTTCCAGCGTCGATATGGGTAGGGGAAATCTTATAGGTACTATACTTATTTCAAAACCAATAGGTACCTAGGTACTACTTACCTCTATTTCTATGCTTGAAACTGGTAGCCATAATACGACTACCGTACTTTTCCCTTTACATATTTATGCTATTATACCATTGCTTCTTGCCAAATTTCTCGATTTTAGGTCAACAGAAAGTATCCAGTGTCAAAAATATGCTACACAAACAATCGTATATTTTGCTTGCCTTGTCTTAAGTATTGCAGACCTTGACACCACTTAAGTAAATCGTTAAGGAATGGAATAATTATGAATGCAGTTGGTATATTGTTAAAGAACCCTAAGAGCTAAGAGTGTAGGTATGCCGAGATATTCGGTGAGCAACTCCATTTCAACTGAAAGCTGGTACCTACATCTGCTGATTAGCGGATTAAGCTTTGGCACAGCCTTTCCTTTCGGGGCCCAGGGGTCAGACGGTAGACACTCCCATAATAGCCGAAATAAACCAAATTCTGGAAGGTGGAATGAGAGAGCCCCGGACCCCGGGCTCCAAAGTGCATACTTTGAATCCGACCGGTTAATACTCTTTGCACTTAGAGGAAGAGAGGAGAACCCAGAGCCCCTAAGCTTCCTTCTCTTTATTCCACTCCAAGACTTTATCCGGTAGCAAGGAACGTTTTAGTTATAGGTATGTGATAAAAAATCACATGTCAATATGTAATAAGATATTCTAATATGTCAGTATCAGAACATGCGGTGTCATCTTTAGTTTTCAGTAACACCGTGTTTACAAAATGGCTTACATAATATTCCATTGTAATTCATACGTATGTTGCTTCAGTTCATGTTTTGCGTGGAACTATCATCTTGACCTCATTTAATAGTGGCCTCGTTTTAATTGCCTTTTGTTCAATCCATTTCTCATCACTCGTGACAAAAGCATTAATATCATTTTTTTAAAGTCGATAGGCTCGTGTTTGACCACCATCTCACCTGATGGTAAGTCACGATGTGGTCGATGATGGAGCACGCTTGCCTAGAAGCAGCCTATTCACTCTAGACTTAAAGACTCCAGGTTATAGCTTTCCAGAAACACAGACTCAGGCATGCATAATGAACTTTTTGCTTATTGTTGAGGCGATTCGTGCGTATTAGTGGAATGTCCACCATATAACGATGGCGCATCGCCGTACGGCTGGTCGTTCGGTGATGGAAAGGGCTTGGAGGAATCAGGTTATGCAAACCCAGAGCACATTCCCCGAAGTACAACCAACAAAAAATCGAGTGGCTAGCAATTCTGCGCCGATGCTCCATACTTTGGAGTCTAGCCTCGACCAGCGCATCCTGCGCATCATTGTTGATGAGCCTCTTGGCTCGTCTCTCAATCGACTCAATCGCTTCCAGGTGGTGTTTAGCTGAGCTGTCACAGAGATGCGAACAGTACTCCATGCACGACCGAACTTGCGCTTGATATAAATTGAGATGTTCCGGCGTGAAGTATTGTCGCACCTTCGATAGGATACCCAGCTTTTTTATGATCATGATTTTAAGTTAAGGTACTTAGTAATAATAGAAAAAAATAACAAATGTACCTACAACAACTCAAGTTGAAGGAAAGTTGACGCTGATGACTCACAATGAAATTCCTACAAATTGCCGAACAATTTCGTAGTAGCGTCTCCAAAAGACGGAGCAACGGTGTCTTCTGTACAAGGCACAAATCCGTTCCGGCGTGGAATACTGTTCTCATCTCTGGGATGGCTCTGCTCAGTACTTGTTAGATGCTCTCGACAGGTTGCAGCGACGCGCGGCCCGTATTATTGGGAGTCCCGAAGTTACCAATACTCTCGAGCCCCTGCAATTGCGCAGAGATATAGCATCTTTGGCAGCTTTTTACCGCATATACCATGGGGAGTGTTCCGACGAGCTCTACCAACTAGTCCCACCCTCTCCATTCCTATACAGAACAACACGTGCAAGGCTGAGATACCACCCTCATATGGTGCAAACAATTCCATCAAGAACCAAGCGGTTCGGTGCCTCTTTCCTTTGCCGCACCATCAAAACCTGGCATTCTTTACCAGCTCACGTGTTTCCTTCCTCATACAGTCCCGGGTCCTTTAAGCGGGGCGTGAAAAAGCATTTGATGAGGCCGTCAAGCTGAGAGCCACCATTTTGGCACTATCGGTGTTTGCAATGGTGACTCCCATTCTAGAGACTTTGCCTCAGCTTACCATCAGGCGAGGTGAAGTCATATTGACGTGACCGACATAAAAAAAAAAAAAAAAGAGCGCAGTTATGTAGCAATTTCACCTTTGCTAAGCTGCGCAGTGCGTGTGCGCCGAATCATACTAGAACAGTCAGCCATTTGTTAAAAAAACAATAATTTAAGCAAAAGATTTTGATAACGATTTTGAGACGTACTCAGAAACATTGTCTTTCGTGAATACAAAGGTACATTTATATTATTACAATAGAAAAACCCAGACGTACCAATTCCGAAAGACAATTCACGCACATTAATAGCTATCTGCGAAATATTGCGTCAGCAAGTTGTAGATAATGGTGTACGATACCGGTCTTCATGTCAATACATGCCTCACGTCAACAATTAACCAGATTCAACGGAGTGCTAGATTGGTTCTATTTTAGGGAAACTAACGCAGATTTATAAAGGTTCACCATCGTACGAGTGTTAAAAAAATTTTGCTGAGAGCCGGCAGGATTTCGCCGTCGCCGCGTCGATGTATAGTATCAATATTGAGCAATAATCATTCTAAGTATGTGACGGCATGAATGATATAGGTAGCTGTCATTATTTGATAAAAATGCAAGAAAAACATCACTTTCTATAGGTACTTCTGAGGTATTGATACACCGTGGGTATTAAATATAGCTACGTCGATAGGTACATGTTACGACGCTGCATTCCAAGAACTTAGTTATTAGCTTAATACTAAGCAGACGCAGCAATTTTATGCGCTTGTCAAGAGTTCACATACACTAGGATTTTCTCACGTCTACTAAATAAACGAACAAACAAGCACACCATTAAAATTGTGAAAAGAAAAAATATACCTATATTATAATAATGCAGTGACACCGTACAGTGATTTTTCCGAGACTGTTACGGTGTCACTGCATTGAACTAGTTAATAATAACAAGTACAATTATACTTAGACTAATAGAGGCGAGAGAATATTAACTCTATTACCAACTCAACCAAAGCAATAAGTTCTGGTTTATTGCTCTGAGATTACCAATTAACTAGTGGTACCTACCTACTTTTACGATCACCAATCGCTTCAAGTCTGCTCTTAACCGAGTTAATTATAGTCTTCCATTTTATAATTATTCCCTTAATGGTAGGCTTACCATACCAAAGGGTACCTACCGTAGTGTATTCACGACTGGATTTTAATGTAGATATCAGCAAGGTACACCTAAATAAATTTCTTTATCCTGGAAGCTCGAAAACTCATTATCATAATCTCAGCGTTGTGTTCTGATTACCTACATCCGAGGATTATACCTCGAAGAGGAGTAGCACAAATGACTTAATATTTGGAAAGTTGTTGCTTCAATTGACTGACTGGCACGGAGTTCGTTAATATGTGCTGATGACGTCTAGAGGACACACACGACCCCAAGAGATTGACGAGACAAAACTTCGCGTCGTTAGCTAGTTTAAAAGACGTGCTGTGGAGAGGAAAAATCTATAGCTACCTAATATTATAAAGTTGAAGAGTTTCTTTGGTTGGTTGTTCACGCAAACGCAGGAATTGCTGTGTCGAATTGATAATTCTTTTTGTTATGGATAGCCCATTTATCAAGGATATGCTATTTATATCATCACGCTACTATTTACCTACTACCGGAGCCTGCAGTGAGTATATAATTATGTCAACAAATCGGGCAAATTTCCACACACTATTATAGAACTAATAAATTACGAACATTTTTGGAATAATAAGGTGTCACGGGAGAATCCTTTGGGGGCAGCACTAGTGCTCTATAAAAGATAGCTGTAAACGCTGAGGACGCTTTAATAAATAAAACCGATGTAAGGTCTTATTCAAATAACCTATCCTTCTTCTTGCCGACATGTTTCAAACTATATAAAAGGGTACCGAAATATTGTAAGTAGTTATGTAGCAAACAACCTACTTACTAAGTTACTGATGTACTTAAACCTTCTTATCGATTTTTCATAGAAATTACAATAGGCACTATTATGAAACTCGAGAATTTGCATAACCAGGGCCTCGATTCTGTTAAAGTAAGCCACTGACATACCACTGACCAGTCTCAAATTAAATGATATTTTGTAGAGCGAATAAAAAGTTTAATGAATTCTTTTCATTAGATTTTAGACTTTAACCGTTTATCACTACATAGTATAAAACAAAGTCGCCTTTTCTGTCCCTATATCCCTATGTGCGCTTAAATCTTTAAAACTACGCAACGGATTTTGATGCGGTTTTTTCCAATAGATAGAGTGATTCAAGAGGAAGGTTTATATGTAGATATAATACATGCATCATATACTAAGGTTAATTTAGTATCAGCATTGCACCCGTGCGAAGCCGGGGCGGGTCGCTAGTATAATATAAAGTACCTATAGGTACAATTAAATGCATTTTTTAGAGAGTCAGTGGCATGACAGTGGTTTGTCTTTAGCAGAATGGAGGCCCTGGTCTCTACGCTGCCAAGGCGAACTCTGCAAACTATACTAGCTATTTATTATGAGATGTACCTACATAGAAAATAGAACCTACCAAATAACCTAATACTGAACGCTAACTACTTCCGTACCTAGTTCTTCATTCAAAAATGTTGTTCGTAAGTGTTTTTTAGGTTTCTGCTCTACCTTTCACAAAAATAAAATTATATGTACAACATGAGACTAATTGCCTGCCATTACATAGGTACATAGGTAAGTATATTAAATTACAAAATTTTGAAAATGCTAGCAATTGTTAACTAACTTGCCAAACTTAGGTAGTTGATCACGTGTAATGAGGTACTGTAATATGTAATAAGAGGAATATTACAGTACTTCACGTTTAATATATTTATGTGTTTGTAGACTGTTGGTAGCTATATCCAAAGGTGTAGGTACAAGCGAGCGAATCTGATGCGACAAGGATTTTTCTTTGTTCTGTGGATGCGACGGTCAGGTGATAAGACGATTGCAAATATTTTGCTCATTGGATTTTGCAGTCAAACAAGTTGAATAGGTAGGTATATTGATACCAATTGATTTAACAATATCTAAGAGTACGTATTATAGAGGAACATCATTGTTTGTCATTAATGATCAATCATGATCAATAAATCATTGGAGCCTTACTCAAGTTGACCATGCCATATAATCACATAACCACAATGTCACGGAACACAATCGTCATTTTACAATCATGATCTATATAATTATACTTAAACACTCCAAGGTACATTTAGACTATTATGTACGGTAGTCGTAGTATACATTAATACACCCTATCTATCCATAGTCATATATGCATAGGTAGGTACGTAATTTTATGGGTAGATTGATTTTGATTTAATTATCGCGGGCAGTGTCAGCATTGTAGCTTACAAGGGGACCGCAGTTGATTGGATCCGAAACCCTGATACAGGAGCGTCATCTCTAATAAACTTGCTGACGCAAATTCTCATTCTCGGACGGTAACTTTTGTATCATTATTAATTGACTATAATGGATGTACTGCAGGCGGCTAATAGAATCATCGATTCCGGCATTTTTATCTAACAGTTGTTCTTGGGCAATGAGCCGTGCATCAAGAGAATTGAGAGTTCATAACAATATATTAAGCTTTCATCAACACTGTAAGAACATGAAACACAAACTTCGAGTAGCCTCGGCTATTTTATTTATTCAAGCTGTTGCCCGCGGCTCCGCCCGCGCGGACGTCGATTTTCGCGTTTTTTTACTAGGTATATTGCCGGACGTCGCGATAGACGTAAAAAATACCAAACGGATTTTGATGCAGTTTTTTTTTATTGCGAAGCCACTGGTATCAGCTTGTATAAAAAGTAGCCTATATGTTGCCCAGAACTATGAACTATAATCGTAGGTACCAAGTTTGATAAAAATCCCTCCAGTAGTTTTTGATTTTTGCGCGCACAAAAATTTGCGGACAAACAGACAAACAAACAGACAAAAATTCTAAAAATAATTGTTTTGGCATCTATTACATTCAAAAAGTCCCCTAATGTTTTTTTTTCTCATATATTTTCCATGTACAGACACCGGTCAGTTACAGATTTATTATATGTACCTACCTACTTATATATAGATCAAAAAGTCCCGTAATACTTTTTTTTCTCATATATTTTCCATGTACAGACACCGATCAGTTACAGATTTAAGTATTATATGTATAGATATAAATAGGCTTGCGTTTAGCCACTATCTCACCTGATGGTATGTGACGATGTGGATTAATCACTCTTGCCTATTCCGTTACCTACTAAGCACTACATTTTCTAAAGCATATTTCGCAAAATCATTTCGATTTGATTAATATCGCGATTCCGTTAGCTTATGGGTTACCTACCCAACTAGAGAATCATCATTATGGGTAAAGTTAGTGTAAAGGTTAGTGGGATCGAAATGAAAACGATGACAGTAGTAGTTTACTATGATTTTAGATCTTACTGGCAAGAGATACAAGGCTTTTTCTGCAGTTACAGAAAATCTTTCCATTCAGGCCCTCCTGTCGCTCAAAATGGACAGGGCAGATAATATGGTCTAATTATTTAGGTACCTTCACTCCGTTCATTGTTTCTGGGTATCGATAACACTGTCATCAACAACTATCGATACCCTGAAGCCATTAGTTACGGATATCTACGTTTTTCAGACAATAGAATATATATGGTGCTACCTTAGCAAATATCCTTTTGTTTTTGTTATTATATAATTTCTTTGGAATACTTTTCTATAGCCTAATTACTAATGGATGTTTGTTTCTTTTTTGCTCAAAGTTTCTTATAGTCCGCTGTGCCCGCTCCCGATATAGTGGGCCGTGTTCTGCCTATAAAAAGCAATAATAACGATGCCACAGGTACCTACCTAAATTAATCGGTCATATTTCTTTGAGTTTATAGCCTGAATAATGTGAGTACTGTGCGCAGTGACGGAATCGCTACAAAATCGCAACTGAGCTCAGAGTGACCTCATCGTAAACAATTGATCAATTTTCATATTACCTATTGATTATTTAGTACATCAACTCTTATTCTGGTTAATTATGGAATTGTTTGTGGTGCACCGAAGTCACAAAATCACTAACTACTTTTTTAAATGACTATTTTTTTAAGTTCATGCAATCGTAATTTACATATCTATATCTATACTAATATTATAAAGAGGTAAAGTTTGTGTGTTTGTTGTTGTTAAATTGTAAGGGGTAATCTCGGGATCTACTGAACCGATTTTAAAAAATCTTTCACCAATATAAAGCCACGTCATTCGTGAGTATCTTAGGCTATATATTTTATTGGAAACGTGGATTTTACACCCGGGTGAAGCCGGGTCCCGGGTCGCTACTACCTAATATATAGGTAGGTACCTATATTATAGCCTACCTCCATCAGGGACAACGTACTTTCCTTTCAAATGGTGAAAGATTTTTCATTTTTCCAATAAGAACAGTCGAATAATCAAGAATACAGAAGAATATCCTAAACATCTCTTTATTTATTGATTGGGCCACACGACTTTACCCGTGACGGCCGTGACGTATTTTGAACCCCTGTCGTTAGTACTATTATTTATTCTGTGCCCTTGTTGAACTCCTTCAACCCGTATAAGTAGATATTTCCGCCGTTTACCAGTTTTCATATAACGTACTGGAATCTGCCGGATTTATTCGGTAAGAATCCGAGGGGATTTTCGCATGAAAAACGTCTGTGTACCCGAGACAGCGTGCGGTTTAAGTATCTGTGGGGATTTCTGCACGATACAATAAAGGATGGTGTAGTGTGAGTAGTTACCAGCGTGAGAAGGCCGGTCAGATCAAAAAACCTCTTCAAACACACATCCATAATATTATTATAAGTGTGAAAGTAACTCTGCCTGTTTGTTACGCTTTGATGCTTTGCTGAGCTTGGGAAAGGATACGACAATTTTTTTCTCGAAAAAGATAATTATTATGAAGGTGTTCAAATGTATCATAGGTCGTCATTTTCAAAGATATCGCTATGAAACTTTGTATTATTATAAGCTTTATAATGCATATTAATAGATATAGAGTTTTGAAATTTCGAGCTAAGGTGATATGAAAAAGGGGATGATATTTCGTATGGACATCCGCACGCGATAACTGACACCCACACGGGCGGAGCCTCGGGCGGAGTCGTGGGCAACAGCCCGTATATATAAATTTAATATGAACCTCATAGATACCAAAACGTGCCATGAATTGCAATGAACTTTTTTAAAACCCATAAAATGTAACTACTGGGAACTATCGTGTGTTGAATGCAATACACTTATCACACTCAATAAGGCGTCAAGTTAGGTTAAGCAAAAAAAAAAAACGATCGATACATTAACACGTATCGTAAGTGTTAAATACTTAACTTCTCATGTATCTACTGTTTGATTATTCAATTAGCAACTTATTTTTTTTTTAGTTGGAGCTATTGATCTCTATATACACATTAAACTACATACAAGTCATTCTACTGCGCAGTGTAAAAATTTGCTAATCATAGAACAAAATTGTGATCGAGCCAATTAGGATAATTACAAAGGCAACATAATTTTAATTTATGTTCAGCTATAAGTAATGGGTCAATCAGGAAGACCATTCATAGTCTATAGCGAACAAACAGACGATAGAGTTAACACGTACAAACCACTATAATCTAGAAGACGTTTGTTTTTGTCCTTGTGCGTGTTCCAAGGTGTGCGAGGTCGACCAACATCTTCGAAGCCTAAAGGCAATACGTTCATCAATACAAATGGAGTGGACGTCTTCCAAAATAGTTTCGTGGATGTGATAAATGTATGCCAATGAAATGGACACCTTCCAACTTTGGATTTCTAAACCTCATCTGCAAGCAGATGTCGACACTCAACGCGATAAAGATAATAATGTGCACTGTACGAAGACTGTACGTATACTTACATTTAAACCAAGGATGTTGCCAATTTTGTTAATCTGGATACCAGGTAATACAAAATCCCGGAAGGGCACTGGGCTTATTTTAGCCAGGAGTGCCTGAAAGAGGGGCCTCCATAGAACAAGCATGGGAGCATACATTTTAAACTCTGTAGAGTTTGGAATCGTTGTTGATAAGCTCCAAAGAAGTGGATTTATATGGGTGGAAAAGAGTAAAAAAATATTTCAGTAAGTAGTTAAATTTTTTGTGCTTTGAGTTTATTCACTTGAAACCATAATTGATAGGCACGTGCCTCTGACCTGGACTACCTCTGGAATATTTCTGATAGCAATACATTCCATAGATCAAACTGCTATGATACCATGAGAAGTAAATCACCTGAAATAACGCATCTTTTCACCTTCATTTTTACATAACAATTTTGACAAGATTATCTTAAAACTTGTAAACATTCGTCAGTTTATGACAAACAATCATAATAACCGTTTATGTATTTATGGACTTAACATATTTGAATATAACACACACACTTGCTATCATGATTCGTGTGCTTTATAGCATAACATAACACTTATAATCCCAATGATTAACGACTGGTAACGCCTAATGTTTCTACAATACGGTTTTATTAAGTTTACTAGCTATTGCACGTGGTTTCATCTGTATCTCAAATCCTTTAATTCAAATAATATGTTTTGTCATGGTATAAAAACCTCACGCACGTGTCATGTCATGTCTATAAAATAAACCATAGAACTCTTAAAAATAAGACAGTCTTATTATTTAGAGTTCTATGCTACAAACAGTGTTCTGTCGAAGGTTCACCGCGTTGTGATTGTGACATAATAAGTCATTATAACAAACAGCCCTGCATAACTTCATTCATTCAGTAGTAGATTCAGCTTAAGTACCTCACTAAGATTTAGTGGTGGCGCCGGGCGCGTCATGGCGCGGGTTTGTCAATGGAATTTTCCACAAATGATCGGGGTACTTTTATTTTTTATTCTAAGGCATGCCGGCCGTAAATCCGTATCCTTGATACTCTCTGAAGTTTTCGATATTATCGTTCTTTATTCACACACAATAATTTATTGTAAACTTTATGTTCGGATTTTTATTATCTATTGTAATTTGTTATACCTACATAAAAATTACGTAGGCAAGTATAATGTAGGTATAATCTTACGCATTCAATACACTGATGGTTGCGTCATGTTGGCAATGTTTGCAATGAATGGAAATTATTATATTGGTTACATTTAGTAAGGTTTTGCAGGTTGAACGACAAGTTGAAAATCAACCTTTTTATGTGTTCCTGTTACCTGCTCTAAGGCAAAAGGTCTATTCAGATAAATTCTCAATATACAACGCGGTCGTTATAGAAATAGGGAACAATAAAATTATTTGTTTGATATTTTGTGGTGTTATAGTCAGTCCCTCGAAGAAGAAACAAGATAAAGCCCCATAGCTCAAGAAAATATCAATTTAAAAATACAAGAATAGCCATAAAAATCATAGTCAAAAATTGCACTTGACTACTTACAGATAATTTTATTAACAATGGCAATTTTTTTCTGGTTTTCAGAAGTATTGTATCTAATGCTGATAAGAAATTAAGAATATTATGTTATATGGGTACTATTGTCTATTGTTTCCATATAGTTATATGACAACCTCTGTGGCGTAGCGGTAGTGAACGCGGCCGCTGCGCAGGAGGCGCGGGTTCGATCCCCGCTCAGTGCAAATATTTGTATGCATGAATATGGGTAAGTATTTGCATTGCATTGGTCTGGTCATGTCTTGGAGAGCACGTTAAGCCGACGATCCCGGTTGCCAAACAAACATCTAAGGCTCGTTACGGGTAGTTGGAGCCCTAAAAAGTTCAAAAACAACGGTCTAGCTGCAATCCTTCGATATCGCCTAATGCCACCATTGGGTTGTGAAGGTCAGATGGCAGTCGCTTCACGGAAAATATCTAGGTCCAGCCACATCCGCAGTTAAGACTGCTAAAGCGGACCCCAGACTCCAAGGTGAAAGCTTTGGAATGCGACTGGGATTAACGCTAGGTTGAAGAAGTTATATAAAAACTAAGATTTTTTAATAAAGCAATTGAAACAAATAGTTATAACTGTCAGCATGTGACTGTAACTTACTGTAACTGCCGTTGAAAACATAGGGTACAATGATATTATACATGTAAAAAGAGGCAGATATGTTACTAGAGCGCGCCAGGTAAAGACTAGAAAACGTCCCAATTGGGACGTTTTTTGACGGACAATGTTTATACTTAAATAGTTATCTTTTTTACTCACGTGCTTATCCCATCTTTCATACTACTTTAACGCTAATTGTCAACAATTGTCAATGTGGATCAGATTTGAGGTGTCAGTTACTATGCTGAACGTAACATATCTTGTATATAAAATCATTGATAGGGTACCTATATATGTTTAAGGGTTAGGTGTAGTAGGTAGCGTCGCACTATCTACTCGTATAGTATATTCCCGAGGGGCTATGTAGAACTCTATCACCGTTAAGTTAAAATTAATATGTCGTTAAATCATACGAGTATGTCATTATATAAAAAGTAAAAAATATATATTTTTTATAAAAACATCTACAAATCTCAAAAATAAATACTTAAAGAAGAATGTATCATCTGTGTCTGCTAGCAGACGGGCGCTGCCATACGAATCTATCTGGCACACAACATAGTCCTAGTCCTACAGGGCCTCGATTCTGCTAAAACAAGCCACTATCATGCCACTGACACGTCAAAAAATATCATTTAATTTTGTACTACTTTTATAATTAGGTTAAATTCTAAAATTAAATGATAAGTATATTATTTTGTAGAATGAATAAAAAAGTTTAATGAATTCTTTTTATTTCATTTTAGAGTTTAACTGTATATCGGTAAAGTGCACAAATAAATAGCATTTTTAGGAGTGTCAGTGGCATGACAATGGTTTGACTTTAGCAAAATCAAGGCCCAGTTCTACTTTGTACGCACACATTTTGTACATTTTTATTTTCATGTGGAGCCCAGATGACGTTGCATTTTAATTGGATTGGCCACGTACCTAACATAAAACCTAAATTTCTTCATTATGCCTTTTATAGCATTTTACTATGGGATCACGAAAAATTAGCTCTGTGTTAAAATTAACCTCTAACCAAACTTAACCTCTAAGTCGAAGTCCGAGACTTAGAGGTTAATTTTGGTTGTGAGTTGCCGGAATGGGATCAATAGTTCGTACCAACCTATGTATATCCGCATTCTGGAACCCATAACACAACCTAGTTAAGCTAAGCTTACTTTATATAGCTGCGCAAGAATTACATGGTATACCTATATTTTAAAAAAGGCTGTTTCCACCGAAATTTGGTAGAGTAAAGGCGCCGATAGACACGGAGATTACGTTGCAAGCCGGGTGTCATAAACTTGATCGTCCAGGTATGTTTCTTGCTGGGTGCGGGCCGGAACCTCCACGTGGTGCACCCAGACAACTGAGGCGAGCAGCGCCTCCTACTCACCATGAGAGACGCTGCTGCCTGCAGCCAATCTGGCCGAGGTGGGAGTGGCCCTCTAGAGGGCTGCTCCGAGGCTCTCTACGTGTTCCTCTGACTAGCAGAGGGCACAGTGGGGAGCGAGCGGGAGGCGAGCTGATTGTCTGCGCGCCGAAGGACTGTTTGACAGGACGGTAGCCTGTCACCCTACACCCCACACCGTCGGTAAAGTGGCGCGATGCTCGCCCCACCCCGAGGGGGGCATCTTAAAACCGTAGGCCATCTACGCCAGGGTCAGCTGGTCAGCAGCATATGCCTGTTGGGTAACCTTACACTGGTACTTAAGACCCGAGACGGCGTGCGGATTTAGCCGGTTCGATTCCGACATAACCACCCCCGATGGGCGACGGGGGTGGTATCCATAGGGATTTCCGCACGATAAATAAAAAAAAGGTATGTTTCTTGCTACGTTGTGTGCTAAGGTTGCAGGTAGCAAGTATTGTTACAGTTGTTTATTTTCTTGACTTGCAGGCACATACCTATTCTACTTTATCCAATAATTTCTGACCTCTATATTACCTACGTATGCACTTTTTTATAGTTAACGAATTAACAAGCCATTATTTCAAAATATATAGTATACTTAACAGATGTTAATTTATGTACTTAATTGATTTATATTGTTTTTAACAATACTCTCATTTCTGAACCTCCCCTTATTTTACTAATGGACCGCTTAATTTGATACTATAACACTAATAGGCACGAACGACTGTGATTTTATAACACTAGCAACCATCACAGTAGTTTTCGGATACAAGTCTTGCGTTAGACCTTTTCAATACCTGTTTTGATGTGCCAGTTCATATAAAATACTAAACAAATGTGTGGTTATATCATTCGTACAGTCATATAAGATCATATGTGACATCTACGATACAAAGGAAAAATACCCACGTTGTTAAATCACTATAATATTACATCGCCACGTTTTCGTTTGAAGTGTCCATGCTACTTATGAAGTCTTAGGTTGTAATCTTCGATTCATATTTACATCTTATTTACCTCTATCTATCTTAGTCTTTACGTAGTAGAATCACTCAGAGGGAAACACACTTGAATTAATACCATGCAATTTACACTTGGTTTTAAACATATACAAATACAAATTATCCTTGAAGAAATAGTAATTTATACTATACTTTGTCTCAGTTGCGATAGTTAAAGATAGACGGTTGGGTGTTTGTAAACCAAATTGTGTTTTAAATAAAATATTATTTTGACTTTCAAAATGGAAAATAAGAAACCAGTGTACACTATCAGTAATGGAACTCAAGGCACAGTGTTTGAAAAGAAGCCTAAGTAAGTGTTAAGTTTTCACGTGTGATTTTGAGAAGGAAAATGCATGATTTCGTGAGTGATAACCGCTATCCTATACCTTTCACGATATCGAAGATTATTGAAACGATCATAGTTTTTAACAATATAACTGTCAGAGTATGACTTAAGGGAAATTGACTTTTATGTCATTTTATGGGATTTCATGAACGGGTCTTCGTAACTATGATTACGTAATAGTATATTCGTAGTGTTACTGGAACTCGTGGTACTGGACCAGTGGCGGATTTACAAATTTGCCGCCAGTAGGCTATACAATTCTCCATGACTACCCCCCCCCCCCTCGTCGGCCACAAGTCTCAGGTCTTAATTACCGGTCCCTGCGTACAATCAATCATGGTCCGCCAGTGATTTGCTGGTTGGCCTTTGTTTGGTAGATTTTTTAAGATCTTTTCATTTTTAGAACATCGTTTTGTGTGTTGTTTAATTACTTAGTGCTTAATATAAAAAATATAGATATTACAATGTTAGTGACTCCCAGCCTTATCGGAGTGTTGCAATGTCTTACAGGCTTATTGTATCTACATTGTTATGTTTGCCGTAGTAAATTGAAATTTCATAATTTTTCGTGAAAACGAGTTAGGTTTGCAAGTATTTGATAATTTTGAGATTATGCCAATATTCTGATTTAAACGATATTCTAATGTTTCTAACAGTACCTAATTTCCTAGAATCTCAGCCCTTTTGCAAGTGCGACATCACCGTGTAGGTATACCGCTCAAGTGGAGTAAGTATCTAGTATCGGGTCAGCCTGGAGACCATGGGATTATCCATGGTCCATAGCGATAGTGTGTAAAATTCTATCGATTCATTTTGTAAAGAGTTAATGCGGTAAAGAGGCGGTGTAGTGCACCACACCAAGAAATGACTATTCTCATTATTCTCAGTGTTAAAGTTATCCTTCGGCTACCGCAAGCCGAAGCACGTTTAGGTAGGTATACAAGTTCCCTCCGTGAGGGTCAGCTCACACCGAGACGCGACGCGACGCGACGATGCGCGCAATTTTAATAGAGCAACTTAAAATATACTTTATTTACAACACGAAATTCCATTCAGTTTTTTACGGAATCCTCAGTGCGCGAATCCAACTCGTACTTTACGTTTGTTTCTTTGATACGGCAGAATGTCGTTTGCTGAGCTAGATTTATATAATTGCCTAGAGACATATATTATTTTGTATTTTATTTTACTTTATTTAAATCAATTTCTAATATCTGTACTTTGGCATCAATAAATTGTCTTCTACGGTTTTTTGTCTGCGGTTGCGCCTTCTTGTAGTTTAAGTTGCATAATTAATTATTAATGCAATCTCTATAAAGCTCTACAACACATAGAGCTGTAAGTATCTACAAATAGAGTTAGGTACATACACTCACGCCTTTTTCAGTTCGGAGCAGACAGAGACAACATCCCGCCATATACTTCTGTCCTTACATACCTACGGCTACGGCACGAGTTTCCTCTACATTTATGCTTTCATGTAAGAAATAAGTAGGTATAGTGTAGGTATGAAAACTGCCTATGGTAATAAGACCGGTCAAGTGCGAGTGTTTTGTATAAACTGGGGCAAGCAAGGGGCTAGACCACAAACTAGGCGGGCCATGTTTACCGATGGACAGATGGCCTAAGTGTGACGAGATAATCCAAGCCAGATGAACTGATCGTGCGTTCCTGAGAAAAAGATCAAGGCAGACAGACACAGATACAGATATTCTTTTGTAATGTTGATAACCGTAATACATTCACGGTTTTCGGACGTTTTCCTTTTATTTCATGACTTTATTTCAACGGGAAGCGCCCCATAGGTTTAAATTCCTTTGCGAGTGTATAAACGTCACAAGTACTCTGCATAAAATTTAAATATCTGATTGATTGTGTTGACTTCAAAGTTCTTTTTTAAAACATTTTAATTTTGATACCTTTACGCGTGCCTGAGGATAAGGTTTTGACTGACAGATATACTTACTTACCTTTTTTTGTGATGTGGTTAACTAAATTTTTACCGTTTTCGCCCTTTACTGTTTACTTGTAATATAAGACCTTGCTTCTTGACAAATTTCGTGATTTTAGCTCGACGGTGCCCTACAGGTTTTGATAAGTAGGTAGGTACATATGCATTTGGGTTTTGTTACATAAGCGGCTGTATTGTTTGATTGCATTGACTCAGTATTTTAAATTTTTCACAGCTTCACGTCGTTATAGACTTAAATCTTTTACTAAAAATTCTACACAACATGCAATTCGTTGATTTAACCCAGTTTCATGGGTCAAATTATAGTTGTTTTTTTAAGTTAAAATGAATAGGTATTTAATGAGTATTCAATAGAGTCCTTTTGTCTCAACAATTCTGTCCATCCAATACCTACTAGTTTTGTGAATAATTTCTGCAGGTGATATTTATTTTAATCCCACTAAAAACTTTTTCATGTAAATTTGACGAGTCACATACGAGACGAGTCCATATTGCTTGCACTGTTAAAAAAGTTTTCAGATTTTATGGAGAGGCAAACTTCTAACTTTTACATGGCCTAACTTAGGTTAGGCGATGTAAAAGTATAGTAAGTAAGTAAGTTAGAATTTGAGATAAGAATGTTAGCATTCTTATCTCAAATTCTTCATAGCGTATAGTGCTTCTTGTGAACCCTAATCTGAGTCCTAACGGCTCTACAAATTCTACGCCTTAGTCAAAATGTGTGGCCTGGCCGTTTCGTAAAACTGACATAGGTACTCCCCATGGATTTATGAAAAGAAAGTAATTCACTATGTAACTAGATGTAATTTCACCAATAGACTAGAGATTAAAAATTGAAGAATATTAAATAGGTATTTTTTAAAAGTGGATGTGCAGTCCCCAACTTAAATACCTACTTAACATCAAGAATCATACAAGTTTCATGGTATCATTTCCAGAAAGAATATTTTTTTAAATCTTGACCTGAAGGTAGAAAAGGGAGTAAACACATTATTATTTCCTTGGCGTGGATCATGAATGGAAAAAAAATAATAAGTTTATTTAAAATACGATCGCGACGTTACGTTAGAAAAATTCTAATCGAACATGCGCAGCGTGCATCGCAATGGGCTGGCGGGTTTAAACGGTTGTGAGTCACATGTTTTGAAGGTTAGGCGTATCGTATTGGCTATTCTCAGGTTAGGGGCGTGCAATATCGTCGCAGTTATTTGACGCAACTGAAAAATTACGTACCTAAGTATAGTATTAAGGATCAGTGTGTTCCAACAGCAGAACGACTTTCAGTACGCTATCAATACCTTGCTAGACACGCTTACGTCACTTGGCGCCTTCGCTTCTTCAGCCTCAGGCTCGACCCCACACCGTCCGGCACCGAACCGAACCGAACACGATTCACTCCTTTTAGCGCGTTCAGACGCGCTTCGCCGTCACCCGTGCATTGTCGACTTGACCGCAATAGTGGTACGACGTATGGTACACTGACCGACGCGTTTCACGAATATTAAATTAAACTTTTTTAATACGACTTTGCGGTCTAAATAGTGAATTTATTTAATATAAATCAAAAGTAACAACGAGCGTTTTTTTTAAAACTTCGACACTCAATAAATTACTCGCTCGCGAAACTTATATCGCCACTTTACCTAGCGGCAATTTGTATAGCGCAACTTGTTTTCAGTACCTATAGAAATCTTTTAGAATTGTTTTATAATAGTTAAAGAGTAATTTATTTAATTATTTGTGACGAAACGATACATTTTTCAATAGACGTGGACGGAACAAATACCGAAAATGTCGAAAAAACATCTTCACAACCAGGCAGCCATACCATTGGCTCCAGCGGTGTTTAAGGTAAGTCTTTTTATGCTTGATTATTATTTGATAGTTATGCGAATTTTTTTTAGCTTTATAGGATACTGTTCCCGATTTTAAATAACAGAAAACGATCTCGTCAACGCTATGCGACCACTATTTGATCATAATTCAATAAATAAATATTTTTTATGTAGGTATACTTATATGTATAAAAACTTTAAAAAAAATGTGGTTCTATTTAAAAAATAATTATTTAATCCAGCTGAAGATCGCTGAAACAAGGAAAGTAATAAAACGGGTACCTATATTGTTCGCGATAGTAGAGCGGCAGCGTTCGAATGCCCCTTGGTCGAACTCGAACGCAAAATTTTATTAAAGTTTGAAACGTCGGAATGTAGCGGAATAATTGCTTCGTTCAGTGGAACCGAAGCCTATTACAGTATATTCTTGGAAATGCGTTAGGTATTAGATGCTGTGCGTTGGCTTTTTGGTACCGTCATCACACAATGATAATAAAGAATACAATTTATTTATTACCAAATTATTTGTTAATAGGTAGGTATATACATTTATATAAGTATACTTTCTTTTTTCATTTTATGTGTGTGATAACGTTACCAAAGATAAATACATGCATAAAATAAATTTACAATTTCGCAGTTTTATACCTATTTTCATGATTTCATTCCAGTGGCACACGTTTATGTATGTGTAATACCTAGTTAGTTTGCATGTGTTTATCGATATTGTAAAGTACATGCTGCGCTCTTGAATTTCAGGATAAGCGGGGACCTTTTGAGCGTAAATTAATTGTTTTTGGTATCTCTCTATTCGCAACTTCGTGTAGGTAGGTACCTACATTGTTTTAATGTCTGATCTAATTATCAGTACAAAATTAAAGTAATAATTATAGATTAAAAATTAAATTCCTTACCATAATATTAGCAAGTTTTGTATGATAAATAACAATGCAACGAAATCTTTTAATATTGGGATTTCAAGCGAAGAGTTCACGCGATCTTGCATTGAATTAGGTAGGTACCTGCTTACGATTATAACGTGAAAGTAAATAAAGTATTAAGTAGAATAATAGAAGTTTAGCAAGAAATTCGACAGTAAAAATAAAACGACGTCTCAGGCCTTGAGATATTTTTCTAACACTGAACTTTCACAAAATACAGATAGAGTAAACAAAATAGGTAGGTAGGTATAATCCGCACAATGGCGATCTCGACTTTCTGGAGGCTCTATCTGGTTCGGAAACCTATGTTGCGAGGTTGAGGGTAGACATTAAGATTCACAACTTGGAAACAATATCATATATTAAAATTGTTATCCGATTTTTTTATTTAAAGATGTTTGACCTCAGATAGAGGCCTGTAGAGTACCGGGAGACATTTCGTGGTAAGTGACAATGAACCACTTGTGACTTGATTTGATTATGATTTAGGGATCTTGATATACCTGAGTACTTGCCTACCTACTTTATAGTATTTTATTGTAGGTATTACTTACTTACGACAGCTTGATTATACCTACCTAATATAGGTTGGTATTTAGGTAGGTACATAAATTAATGTTCCAAAGTCTGCTTCCAAAAGTCAGATTCCCTTATAATTTAACGCTATTATACCAAAATCTAATATGATAGGTATTTCACTAAATACCTATTTAAATGATAGTTTAAAATGCATCGTTACTTATCTCTGTCATTCTAAATTTAATACAGATCTTGACACCTTTTTCAAATACGTATTACACCATTTTCCACTAATTTCGGGTGCAAATATATTTTTCCTTATATTATTTTGAATGATTTGCTGACATCGATGAATCAAAATCTTGACATTTACCTACAACAAACTTATACTATTGAATCATTATTTGATCAAAGATCATAATAGTTGTTAGTTACTATGACTATGGGTCTTACCCATAGGTACTATACCTAATTGATTCAAGCAAATTATACTATACAACCATAGATTTCCATCTTCCGATGTGTAATAATTTTCGCGGTAGGTACTGAAAACTTAAGTTAGGTACATGAGTAAGCCGTTCACTACTTTAATCATTATTTTATTTTGTGTTAGAAATATCTTATATTGAAAAATATGTGAAGTTTTACCCAGATGTCACTTGATTGTTTAAATTCAATTTTGTTTTTACAAAATTACACCTGAGCCACAACTGCAATCAAGATATCGTTATTTTCTTCAAATTAGTGAAAGGTTTCTCAAGAGAATGTATATGAAAGTATGAGTGTATGACCATTTAGTCCATTATATTATTATCGCATTAAAAATATTCATTTCAGGAATCTAAGTGGCTTATTGGACGATTCGCACGAATTGAACTCGCCCGAAACGTGCGAAAAGTCAATAAAATACATATAATATAAAGTTACACATAAAAATAATATGCAAATTGGTGAATGGCCTCGATCGAAAGCAAGTAAAGTAAAAATTAAAATTAATATGAAACATTTAATTAGGTATTTCCTAACGTTACAATTCACTATTAAATCTAAATAATTCTACCTTAAAACATAAAATCATTAAATTCATTCCCTAGCGTCTTCCGGGTCGTCTAGGGTTCTCCAAGAAGGGTTGTTATTTCGAATTTCATCATGCACATCTTGTTTTACAGAACGTTATGTCAGCAATTATTTGCTGTCAACTGTATACATACAGTATACATACCTGGTTCTACAAAACCAGGATATTATCAGAGGTGAATACATCTGATAGAGTATGGATAGAGTTCATTTCAGTGATTTGCACATTCATTATTTGTAAAGCATTTTGAATTCTTTACTAACGTTCACGTATTCGGCAATACAATGGTAGTGGTTTTCAAATTTGGTTTGTCTAACGCTATAACGGTAGATATGAATGAAAAATCGTATTTTGTAGTGTTTTCAAGTATATCGTGTAGAATTTAACTCAAACCTCCAAATAACAAACTAAATCCAATAAACATAATATTATAGGATAAACAATATTTTCACTGTGATTGTTATTATTTATTTTGTTGTTAGTTCATATAAAACTAATTATGTACCTACCTACTTCTATTCTATATTATTACTATTTTAAACTTAGTATTCCTATTAATATCTAAGTATTGATTTTGTCTCTGACTTATTTATCAACATCAGAAACCTCTTTTGGACTTCAGGTTACTACCTGGAAGCCTACAGAACTGAAATACGGTTGGTTTAAATCTGCAACAAATAAGAAAAATACTAAGAAATCTATAACTTTTAACCTATAACTGTGGCTCTTTAGTGAACTGATACCACTCCAAATTTATCCCGCGAGATGAGTTGACCAAATAACTAATTATATTACTTTTGTTATGTCAACTAATCCCACTTGACAAATAACAAAAAAAATAATACCTACACAGATACATAACAATTTATTCCTTTTTTAATCTTTAAAGTAGTGGGCGCTGAAGATCAACTTAAAACGCCAAAATATCAAGATTCACTTTAAAAAAAAGTGTATTGTATACCAATGTGCAGCCGGGTACGGCGGTGCAGACCACGTTTATATTTTTCATGGGTTTTTACTTCATTTCAGAAACTTTTATTCAATCGTTTCAACAAAAAAAAAACGACAATAGCATCTTTAAATAAAATCAAATACCACCATAACATTACGAAAAAGAAATTAAATACAACCATAACATTACACTTAAAGTAGGTTGCCAAGACTCAGAAGCTCAAGACGCTTTCACTATTCAAAAGTTTTAAGATCACATAGAGCCGGGATTCAAAACAACAAGCCAACTCTACAGTGCTTATAATTATCTACAGTAAGGCCCTTCCCTTCCCATAGCCCTTCCCTTCAGGGTAGGCCGCGCGTGTTTGACACCCTTAGTGTTGCACACGTTCATAGGCCACGGTGACCACTTCTCATCAGGTGGGCCGTGTGCTTATCTGCCACCTACGTAGTATAAAAAAAGGCATAACTCTTCAAGGCTTAACTCCTAAAACGCCGACTCTACAAATATATGACAAGCTCTAACTTTAAAACTCTACACCTTGATTAAAAAGTATACTGAGATCCATTGGGGTGCGATCCCGTTATGTAGAGATCATAAAGCCGTCAACTTGGCCCATTGTGTTATTGCCATTTTTTGTTTTGTTCTCGCTAAAGAACATTCTAGTGGTTCTCTCAAGAATATTTTTGAAACTTAATTCAGACCAAATATTAAGTAAAAGAAGACCTTTACTTTTGAATTCTCTGGTAGATATTTTGCAGAATATGAATAGCAACATGCAACAGTCTCGATATTTAAACAGTTATATCCAAGAATCTACTGACCTTAAAGTAATTTTTTGCTTAATTAAAAAAAATTGGCATTGAGTGTAAAACCCAAGTCAACGCAGATGTTCTTCTCGGGGTTTGGACTCGGACGGTAGTTGATCTCATAAAAGTCAAGATTAGTCAAATTGAAAGAGGGACTTAGAGTAAGCGGACACCGGCTTTTTCAAGTAACCGTTAAGACAATGATTGATTTTTTATTGAATTTTTTAATACGAATAGTAGGTACCTCTCAGGCTGATGAAATGAAAATAAAATTACACCAATAGGCTGACCCAAAACAATAAAAGAAGGCGGCAGCAATACATATTCAATAAATCACCATTTAACTGAGAGGTCAAGAGGACACTATTCAATTCCTAATAATATCCAATATACCGTTTATTATACCTATTCGTTATATTATATTATTACTTCTTGATTCAAATTTTAAATACTGGCTCTGCCATCGTGAAATTCTTTTCTGCGCAATTTTCCTTATTTTTCTATCTGTAAGAATCTTCTACAAAGTATTAGAAAACATTTAAAAACATAATAAATGATACTTTGATTATATAATGAATAATGATATTGGTCAATTTAATTGTGTAGTTATGGCGTGACCAGAGGATATTTAGGAGAATAGATATTTATTCCTATAATGCAATGCAATGCAGTCTGCAGAGCAAAAGACCATAAAGGTCTGGTAATTTGTGCCTTACACAAAAACAAAAATGTTCGATTCATATGATCCTTTTCACAAACAATAAGCAACAGTATTCTTTTCATATCTTTAGTACTCAGAAGCGATTAGACTTGTAAACTGTTGTAGGTACCTATTATGACATATCTAATTTATCAAGCAATAATCTAAAGACTAGACCGTCATACTCGTATTCACATTACATAAGTATTTTTTCTAAACAGACGGTTGTTCACCGTCAGAGCGTAGTGACGAGCTAGTCTATTTACACTACACTATTAATAAATTCTATATCAATGCACCAAAAATGACTCACATTTACAATGTTTGTCGGTTTTGTACCAAAAAGGCTAATCACATTACAGCTCATAAACGTGCGGAAAACGAGAAACCGCAGAGCAAAACATTAAAATATTCCATAGAGTTATATCATCAAAAGTAATAATTGTACCTAATAAAAAGGATTTTAGTGTATGCAAGTTTGTAGTCTGCGTAGATGAATCAGTAGGTACGTACCTATATCAGTAAGAAAAGTACCTTATGATATAAGTACCCATTCCATAACCATTTGATCAATCAACTGCTTCATAGCGGTTTTCATGTAGTTTTAATCCCGAAAGATAATTCAAACCCGAAAATGCTATCAATTCATTTCATTCAAGATGGCTTGAATTTAAAATACTTACCTACTTCATATAAATCGAAGTGAAGCGAGGGCGGCTGCTAGTACTTTATTTATAAACACGAACACAAACTAAATAAGTCCAGAAAATATCGCAATAATAAGCTAGCAAGGCGTGATTATTATTATTCACCCTCGATTCCCTCGAGATAACATGGTTTTGTCGTGACGGGTGCACTAGAATCACCCTACAATTAGGTTTTATAGTAGGGTGGGTACAAAAGGTATGAAGGGTTAGGGTGCAAAGAGAGTCTATATTTAGAATAACAGATAATTTAGGTACCTACCTATGTAAAAATAAATATCTATTTCCTTTAGTTACGACATAACTTCAGAAGAACTTTTACTGTTTATAATATTTTGTAGAAAGTTCTTACGAAAAGAAAAATTAATAGAAACTGTGCAGTAAATTGAATTGAACGTTACACAAATTACACATTACAGAAAACTTAACGACTAGTTATTCCAGTATTTCATTCAGTGGAGCTGCAGGCAATAGCTAGTTGTTTATAAATACAGCAAACGATCATCGTCATTGGCACCACGCTTACTGCAAATTCGATATAGGTATACCTATATTTGCAAACCTTTTATTATATCACACTTGAAGACAAGGGGATTGTTTATGTAATGATATGATTAATATGATTGATATGATATAAATATAAACAGGTTATATTATTATTATCGGGAGAACCACGAAGGCTGAAATTTTCTAACTAAGATGGCTTTGGGTTGATAATATTCAGCCCTTTACTGTGCCTTTACGAAGTAGGTATGGTACTTAGGTACATCTTAAACTTAGGTATCTAATATGACATTATGATATAGTACCTAATGATGTGAAATAATATACTTAATACCTATATTAAGTAGGTATATTATGATAGTATTTTGGAACAGTCCATACTTCTTACCGTTACTCGTTCCTTTAGTTAGAAAATATAGACATTGTCAGCATGGTGTTGAAAACTGTCTATTTGGGTCACAGCAGCTATGACTGATCGCGTACCTATACCATGAACTGATTGTTAATCTACGTAATACTTACCGTATTAAATATCGAGTGATACGAGTAATATTATACATTTTAACTGAATGGTTACACTGACATAATATAATTTAAACTTTTCATATTTTTAAAGTGTCATTTTGTTTAACGGTTATAGAAAATTCTGTATACCGACATGAACTCGCTCCTAACAAGTAGGTACCTAATATAGCTTAGCTGAAAGGATTAAGTACAATTATATTATTAACTAGCTGTTGCCCGCGGCTCCGCCCGTGTGGACGTCGATTTTCGCGTTTTTTTACTATATCGCATGTTCTAATGAGCCGATTGTGATCAAATATGCGTAAGATTTTGAGTCTAACTAAGACCTTTCTAATAAAAAAAACCGCATCAAAATCCGTTCGGTATTTTTTTCCGCTGTCGCGATGGACGTAAAAAATACCGAACGGATTTTGATGCGGTTTTTTTAATAGAAAGGTCTTGCTTAGACTAAAAATTTACCGTATGTTTGGTTGAAATTGGTTAAGTAGAACCGGAGATGTGACCAAAAACGACCTAAAAACGAAGCGCGGGCGAAGCCGCGGGTATCAGCTTGTATAAAAAGTAGCCTATATGTTGCCCAGCACTATGAACTATAATCGTACCAAGTTTGATCAAAATCCCTCCAGTAGTTTTTGATTTTAGCGCGCACAAAGATTTGCGGACAAACAGACAAACCGACAAACAGACAAACTGACAAACAGACAAAAATTCTAAAAATCATTGTTTTGACATCTATTACATTCATAAAGTCCCCTAGTAATTTTTTACAGACACCGATCAGTTACAGATTTATTATATGTATAGATATAGATATCGGTAACTAAATTTTTTGTTAAAAATGGAATTTGTCTCCATTATTTCCGTTATTCCCACTAGTTAAGTCGTCTAGTTCTAGGGTGAGCGAAAGCTGTTGTTGTAGGATTCATCTCTTATCGTATCGTAATAAAATTCATCTATCTTGAGGCTAATGAGGGTATAATAATGAAGGAGTGGTGTTACAATTTTAGACTCAGTGGACTTCCTTCAACTCCTAAAGAGGCTAAGGGTCGGTTCACATATAACGGAACGTATAATCATAACGTATCATCGGTTGAGTGTGAACGGTCGAGTGTTTTTCTATACCTCTGTCTGTTCTGGCGTTACGCGACCAACAATACGCGACGGATCCTCCGTTATATGTGACCCGGCCCTAAAGTAGGTATTATTATACCTATGCTTAATTTTATACATGTATGTGTCGCGTACGTAACCGCGGTAGCCTAGTGGTTTGGGTAATGGACTGCTGAGACAAGGTCTTTGGTTCGATTTCCCAGTTTCACCATGGCACACGCCAATGACTTTTCGATGTTTTTCGAAGTTATGTGTGTATTTATCGCAGGTTTATTAGTGCCTCGTAAAGCACGTTAAGCCGTCGGTCCCGGTTGCCATACAAACATCTATGGCAGTCGTTACGGGTAGTTGGAGCCCACAAAAGTCCAACCAATCTAACTTGGAATTTCAATATCGCCATTGGTCATAATAACTTATAATTAGTTGTGGAGATCAGATGGCAGTCGCTCCACGGAAAATATCAAAGTTCAGCCGCATCACAGTAAGACTGGAAAGCCGACCCCCACTGAGTTGGAAAAAAGATTCAGAGAATGACGTGTCGGTTAAAAATAAATGACGAATTGCTTAGTTCGGGCTTTTTAAATTAATTCAGGGATAAAAAAACGCATAGGTAACTAAATCGTTAGAGTCGTATCGTGTCACGTGTCTAAAGAAAACGGGATTAGAAATTCTAATGAAGTTGAAATTCTAGTGAACAGCGCATTTTCCTGCGTTGCATGAATCAGATTGAGTTGTAACAGTGCACAAGGTAGATACTTGGCAAACGTATTGTAATGTTAATGTTTGAACAATTCACGTGTCTTTATTCATCAACAGTATCAGGTGTTCATTGGATATTGTCTACACGATCCGGTGCAAGTGGACACTTACACGAACGAACATGGCTCAATTCTGCCGAACACAATAATAATGACAAATAGGAAAATTTCTGTAAGCGACATAATATAACAGGCTAACGATTGAAATATTGTTATATTTTCCTCAAGTAGGTACGTATAACTAACGTATTTCCTCATAGTTTGATATCATTAAAAGACTTAGATTAACTATACAAACATTAGGATTTATCCATAAAATTATAAGGCATTTATGTAGGTATCTAAAGTTATTTCAAATAACTATCCAATTGAATAAATATATGAACATTATGAATATAATATACTAGCTGTTGCCCGCGGCTCCGCCCGCGTGGATGTCGAAATCCGTTTCAAAAACTATTCTATCTCTCAAGTTGGATCGAACTGCACATGGTGTGCGAATTTTATTATAATCGGTTAAGTGGTTTAGGAGTCCATTGAGGACAAACATTGTGACACGAGATTTATATATATTAAGATGATTAGGTATAGGAAACTAGTAGTACCTAACTTTATAAATCTAGAAATAGACAAGCTTGCGGTACGCGTCTCCATTTTTGTCCAATGGAAAATAACCGAAAACGGGAATGTCTTTAGACAAGGATGGATATATTCAAGTTTGTATATTCCGCTACGAACTGAAAAACAACTTAGGCCGTAATAATAAAGCTTATTTTAGAACATAGTCATAAGAATATCCTAAGACCACTTGTATTGAAGTCGTCGAGCCTGGCCTCAGTATTACTGAACCGTATAACCGAAAGTTGCGCGGGCGCAATACCGCGGCCTCGTGAATAGTCGTTGAATGTAGAGGAGGCGGTCGCGTCCGCGAACCGCTTCTCCTCATGACTTTGTTCACTCGTTAGTAAGTGTTTTTTATTTGACCGACATGTTACGATTATTGTTAATAAAGGGTAAATCGGTAGCTATGTTATATGTACTGCTTTGATTATATAAATATAATCAAAGATGTACCGTAATTTAAATATAAAGTCTTTACTGCTAAATTTCTCGAAGACAAACTGGTAATAATTATATTACATAGAAAATACAAATAAGTACACGTAGTTTAATAGCTGTTAGAGAAAATCTGTAAGTCTATTTGATTATCTAGAAATTTAACGCGTGTAGTTCGCAAGCAAGAGCGGTGATTATGCGTCTCGCTCTAGACTGCTCGCTGCGCTCGGTTAAGTTCGTACACGTCGATACAGCCAGCGCTTGGGCAATGGAAATTTCTAGAGACGCACCACGTCCCCCACCGATGCCGTCACCTGCCTCACCCCGCGGCTGGCGCGTCTAAAGACCCGAATACAATACTCATGGTAAGCTCGCCCTCTCCCCTTCTTACGTTTTCAAAGGGTTCTTACAAACCGCTCCAGCTTATCATACACGCCATTCAAAATAGGTAGGTAGGTCCCTACTCGTTGATTTATGTTTTACAATTTTTTTACAAGCTGTGCATACTAAATTAGTTAGGAACTAGGCAGGTACCTATACGAAATATACGTTACGCATACGCATCGGCTCTGTATGATTTTTACTAAGTTAATAGATAGGTACTTAGGTAATTCTAATAGTTCAAGTTATTAGGTAGGAACTTTTTAAAACATCAGAAATCAATTTGATAGCTAAATGAAAATAAACCCACCCGTAAAAACACTGTGTACCTATACCCATCATAGATTAGCGATGATTTAAGGGTTGAGCAGAGGTGATTGAACACCTATATTTTCCAAGCTCTGTACTCGTTTCCTCTTTAATTATCATATCAGTATTTTTAGAATATAATTAGAAAAATTTCCTAAGTTATATATTTAGATTAATGAGAATAAAAAAGCTAGGAAATTATAATGACTAGTGTGAGCAATTAAGTGTATTTTTTGATATTTAATATCATGGAGCGTGGGCATAAAAATAATAATAGTCTAAAATTTACACAGTAATTTTCGATTGTTAAAAATGTTAAACCAACAATTTGAGTTTCACAGAAATAACGACGTTCAAATTACGACTTACATTTTAACCGAAACAGGCAAAGGCAGATTCAAAGAATGATAAGTCTTACGGTTTACGATACAGTTGCGCATTGTAAAATACATTTTATTCACGACCCGTTAGGTCTAATTTGGAATATTTTAGCACTAACATAAATCAGGTTTAGAATAATCTGTGGCTGTACCTAACTTACCTATATCACCTATATGCATGCATTGTGCAGTCTGGTTCTAATAGTGAATTTTTTAACTCACAAACGCTACTCGCCATTTGCGATACAATGACCTTGATATGCCAAAATTTTGCCAATAGTGAATGGTACAAGGGATGAATAGAATGCGAGATGACTTTAAGGTAAGAAAAAAAAGTCCCTCAGGCACTTATTTATCACACGCTTTATTTTAACTTGCTCTATTATTTGTTGGTTTGTTAGTTTGGGACACATCTTGGAAGCCTAATTAAAATCACTTCCAGAAGTCAGATTGAGATTGACTCAAAATTCGGTGTATTTGCGTATCTTCGGTGACAATGCAATAATATGGTACCTACCTACTATGAAGTTGACTGATGATGGAATCGGAAGGTGTCCATAGGAACTCCTGAACTAAGTAAGATAAAACAGTCGAGTTTGGGTTCATTTGTTTAATCGAGACAAACACTGATGCTACATGATTATCTAGGGTAGATGGAGACGATGAGAAGACTTTTAAAAAGACTACAAGTTATCATTTATTTATTTATTTATTTATTTATTTATTTGTTTAACCGAGACAAACACTGATGCTACATGATTATCTAGGGTAGATGGAGACGATTAGTGGTTAATAGGAATTACTAAATTAAACATTTGGGCTAATTTAATTTGGTTATGCACTTATTAGAAATATTGTTTTTAAAAAGACTTCAAAATTTAATAAATTATATAAATACTTACAAGTTGTCTGTTTAAAGCTATGTGGGTGGCTGCGTTACCTACATGGCTTTCACGCAACCATTGTTTTGCTTGCACTTGAAATACTAATGAGGTCGCTCGCTGCTCAAACACCTGTACGATGTGACTGTGACACAAATCATATCAAACAAGACCAAAAACGGGCCAAGTAAACGGAAAAAACTGTTAGCACACATGAATTATTGAGTAGGTAGGTATATACTTTATTACCTAATCGTCTCAGAATAGTCATAGTCACTTAGGCCAAACATACGCAAGGGATGACCACCAAGAGGCGCTTATGAACTGATAACTTTATTACCGACATCAAACTATGTACCTATATCTAGAACGTGATTCAGTTGACAAAAGTGTCCTTTGCAGTAAAATCGTAATTTTAGAAACACGCGTACATGCACGTTCAATGCACACTTAATTATTACAACGATAAAACTCATTCCGTGCGACCGTGCCTTTGAATCTAACATTCAAGAATCGTATTATTTTATTACCTCCCTACTCAAGATATAAAACATGCTATACCATGTATTGTTTACAGACGTTACCTATAATAAATTCGAAGTGCAAAATACTGACATTAGGAAAAATAAAAACGTGTGATCTCATTGGGCGTACTTTTAACGCCATCTGTGTTCAGATTTCAAAACTTGATGATCTATTAGCACGTGCACGATACAAAATAACGATTAGATTTTTACACGATGCTGTGTGTCAGTGTTTAAAATCATTCATATGACATAAAATAAAAATAAAATGACATAACCGATCTTTTTAAAATAAGTAGGTAGGTACATAAAAGACAATCATTATTATTATAAATACCTAGACTTGGCTAATTATGGTAGGTAGGTAGATATACAGAATAAAAATCGTTTTACCGTTGTGACTTGAAAATTCAACCGGGGAGCCTTTGCAAGTTTCAAACCAGAATTTAATTTTATATACCTATGCAGACAATTTAGATTGTTCAGATGTTTCGTAATGTAACGTTAAAACTAGAATTTTTCCACTGCCTAATGTTGTATTTCATATAAAAAAAAACCACGCGTTCACAGGTTTACAGCGCCATCGATTACCTTGAGCACGCACCATACTGATAAGATAACGTCATGTGTCCTTGGTTCAACACTACGCAGGGGCAAGCATGTACTCTCATCTTGGCTGTAACATCACGCCTATATATATACAAATGTTGGGCAGAACTATACTTAGCTACTTAGGTACATAAATTAATTTTTCCTGCCGGGTTAAACAACTAAAAGTTTAAGTTGTTTTACCCGGAACCCTTAATCTTTTTCTAAAATAAAAGTAGGTAGGTAAACCTATCTTCACCTTATAATATATTAACTTGTACCTACAGAAGACCATGTATGTGACACTCTTAGTGTCGAACACGTCCATAGGCCGTGGTCTATGGACGTGGTCTATGGACGTGACGCTGTGTATGTGACCGCTTCCCATTAGGTGGGCCGTGTGCTTGTCTTGTCTGCTCCCTACGTAGTATAAAAAAATTAACTTTCCGCGAAATCGGGCCAATCGATTCAGAGATTTTCTCAATCGAACAAACAGAAAGCCAGGTAAAAAAATTTAATATGGCTTTTTAATAAGTATCAAGCACATGCAATAAAATTTAATAAAAATCTATTAGTTTGATACGGGTAGTGCACGAAACAGACACTTCAATTTTTTTATTTGTAATAGAATAGGTAGATACTTGAAGTGTAAATTTTGAAGGTCTGCACTTAAAATATATGTATATACTTAAAACACTTTTTTTACAGTCGTTCTATTTATATTAACTGCAAGCGTGTACAAATAAGTCATTGTGAAGTAAGTATTTAATTTGTATTTAAAGTTAGTTTGAAAGCTTATGTTTAGTTAGTATTTTGTACTTCACTCTCCTTTTATAACTTTAACGAAGGTACCTATACCAAATCCTACTTCCTCAAACTCTACCAAGTCGTCCGTGCGTGCTATATCCTTGAACACTCATTAGGAATTGTAATAAAAGTTCATATAACTGAAATCTAAAGGTACCTACGTGTTATTCGGTAAGTATGGAGGTTAGTTTAGATTTACATATGAAAGGAAAATCGTTTCCAGCATAAATAGCCTGTCATTAGTACCTCAAATGATTTTACGGCGTCCATTCGTCCTCAGAAGTTGTTGAACACTAACAAATTTACAAACGACCTTTACATCTCTATCTATACTTATCTCTGTCTGTTTGTAGCAGGCTAGCATCAGCATATAAAATATCACTAGTTCCAGACTTGTCAATCTCTGTGCCAAATATCATCAACACTTTACAAACCTACCCACAATCACTTTTTAATATTTAGCTTCAAAAATATTCACCACAATTTCTTATTTCTCCACTTTAGTTTATTAGGTATTCCGTACTTCAGTAGATATAGCCTTTTCAATAAAGGTACTTACATATTTACCCAAATATTAGAAATGAATAAAAAAATTGAAACAAGACTCCCACTCTACAATAAATAAGTAAACGTGGTAATAGCGTCTAATAAGTATTGTAGAGTTAAGTGTTGTTCCAACTTTTAATGAGTAGAGCTTTGAAATTTACCTTATTACTTAACTATTATTAATTTAATAATTTACCTACTTAAGTTTACCTACCTACTGATTTTCTGTATACTCCACGTAACTACAAAATACCTACCTAGGTATTTTCGTCTCAATTTCTATTAATTATATTGGACAAAATAAATATGGGCACTCCCATGAAAGGTCATTAGAGGTGCGGTGGCACTTTTGCTTATTAGCTATTTTGCCGTCTTACCATTTTTGATGTACCTACCGTCATCAGCACTAATGTACCTAATAGATTGGATTCATTTACACGGCTCATTGATCATACCTAGATAAATAAAACAATAATCGCAAATCGTGAAAACAAACGCATTTTGTACCTATCATGTGAAAGTTTGGATGCTTGTTTGTTACTCGAGCCACCGGAACTGCTGAATAGACCTGGATGAAATTTGGTACAGAGTGTCTCACTCTGTACAAACCAAAAAGTGCTATTCCAGACTAGACTATACTCTCATAGTCTAGTCTGGAATAGCACTGTTTTTCCTGTGCATCGTGGGAACGGTGGAATACCTAATTACCAGCGTTACTTACTCTCACTAATAGATACATAACTATTACTTACCAAGCTTCATATTAATAAATTAAAAAAGTAGCTCAATCATCCCTATTTAATGTAGTTCAATGAGATTAAGCAATAAAACACACGTAGGTACGTCGAGCTAATTAAAAAGTATTACTAATATTCTATTTTTAAATTCAAAGCCAGTTTTGCTATCAGCCTTCCTGTGCATAAAAGCTAAAATTATGATTGCGAGTATTCAGTAAATCGTTTTTGTTTAGCTATAAAATAGCATCCGTATTTAAAGATGCCTCTGCCAAGTGCGTAGGTACCTATCTTCAACACCTATGTATGTACAACGGACTGTTTTCACTTGGCTAACTAAGTCATAAATATGACCGGTAGGTATAGAATAAGCTAGACACTGAGTAATGACTATAATCATAAAAGATTTAAAGTGTGCTACTTTACTCTTTTGTCTTCTGACACTTACCAAATAAGATTACATAAAATAACGCGTTTCGAAATTAGAAGGTTTTCTTTTCCCACGTATAATGAAATAAAGTTAGAAAGCACAACTTTATTATTATCGAGGTTTACAATACCTACAAAATCGCGTACAAATCGTTAGAGCGGCTTCTGAAATTGTAGGTATTGAAATATCGAAGCCATCTGGTTAGCCATCTTTATTTTTTTATTTTTTTATTTTTATTTATTTAACCAACTTATACTTACAGCTAGCTAGTCATATAAGTTATAGGTCACATACATAATTTCTCATTAGACTCATTGATCACAACCGTAATTATAATAATAACAATATTTCAATTATATTATAGAAGCAAATCATCCATCAAGCCTAGGTCATTCATTTAATGCCACACTCCAATCAAACAAGCCAAGTCTTTGAGTCAACCAAACCAAATATGGCAAGAAAGAGTAGAGGAGCGGACCCGGGCTCCAAAGTGCAAGCTCTGGGAGCAAACGGGATTTGGCTCCCGAATGATGATCATGATTAGTTAGTATATATAGTAGTACTTAGTAATTATTTTAGAGAATCAGGTGGTTTCTCCAACTTATAGAAGAATGAGACAAGAACTTTCATAGAGTAAATGTATTATAACGACTAATAGAGCTTCTGTGAAAACTATCCCGACTTAAAAATAATAGGCATTATAGTAGCCAGGTAGTAGATGCGAGTTACACTTTACTTGGTAAACATATATTACACAAGCCTACATTCGATATCTAAGCGTATCTCTATCCATTAATGTATTATTACTGTGATAAGCATGCGTCACTCCAAACACTTATGACGTGTCAGCATAAGTGTTAAGGTTTATTCATAGAAACGTGAAAAAGATATCAAACTCGTGTAATATCTTAGATATCGAAATATCAGATAGCATCAGCACGGAAATCGCTTTAGTCTGCGATAACGTTATCACCATTAAGTAAAACTGGTTGCAGAGCTTCAGTTCTATACTTTCTGTAATGGTATCAGTGATATCAGTAAAAAAAATTCCATTCATACCTACCTGCATCTCATATTCATATATTATATTTCGTATAGGTACCTAGGTCGTTATCGAACAGTTTAACACTTCCTATCTTCATCGTGTTATAAAAACGCGAAACTCTTTACCGATACACGTGTTGTTCATCTTCTAGAATCCTGATTTCTGTGGCGTGTAGGTAGTGTGGTGTATCTCTCGAAGGAAAAGTAAAAAAAACAGCTTTTTAGCATTTTTAGTATCTGGAATGAGGACCTTAAATAATGTAGCTGGGTATTTCATTCAAATCTGAATTCCAAATGAACAAAAATAGAATGTGAAAGAAGCTCAATCAACTAGATGATCAATCATCTGGTTGATTGAGCTTGTTTGACATTCTATTTTATTTTTCATCACCAACGCGGTGATTTGTTGATTGAATGTTTCATTATGTTTATGTTACTAAAGTAGGTAGGTTTAATGTTAGTAAACGTACTTACATTATTTCGTAGCATAATACAGAGTACTTATGTACCAACTGTGTCTGAGTCTAGAGAAGGCAAAAATGTTCTATTGCCGATCATACACTCGTCTTTAATCGATTACCTGCATTATTATTTATTTAACTATGCTGGATTTCCCAGATACCTAAATATAAAGGAAAACTGATGAAAGCCTCCGTTTCACTAAACTAAAGTTCATCTAAACTAAAGTAAAATGTGCGAAACCGTTTTCAATAGAATTAAACGCGCTCATTCTCATGGGTGAAATACAGACTAAATGAGATTTACCTAGATAACTAATAGGTAGACACAGTCAGCAACAAAAGTGATGTTCATTTATTCAAGAGCAGTTTTTTTTGTTTATATTATATTTTAGTGAAAATGCTTTTTAACCAGTCGGTGGACTCTAAATGATACAAATTTTGATTAAAATTATAATGAATATTTTTCATTTTTTTTTATTTCTTATTTCTTTATTTATTTCATACATACTCTGTCCTAATAGGTAAACCCAATGCGACAGAGTAGCAACACAATAAATTGTACTTAACAATTTCACTTAAAATGCCTCATGCTTCAAAACTAAATAACAAATCTCACACACTATTAATGATTAAAAATTAAATAAATTCTGATTTTATATGATTATGTTCAATGTCTCCTTTTGATGCTGTCTGTACGTGCTATAATAAAATTGTTCTCTAAATCGGTAACCTTCATTTTGCTATCAACCGTCATCCAATTACACAAGCTGATATTTTTTGCTGCTTACACGTAAGTAGGTGGGTATTATCTTCATAACATGTACAACGAAAGCATTGTATACGAAGATAATTTTAACCTACTGTTTTAAGTCGTTTATATTATCGCGCGGTTAAACGATGGCAAATTCGTGTAAGAGACATTGGTAAGGCAAAATTTTAATTTCGTTGAGATAACACTCACAAACCGGTTAAGTCCGGTTACTCTATGTGTGTGTCAACATTCACTGAGGCTCAGTTTATAAACACCGGCCATATTGTAAGAGAGATTGCTATTAGAAGCACGTATACAGCATTGTGTTAAGAATTACTACATACATGTAAGATTTCTTTTGAAACGATAACTAAAACTGACAAGTTGGTATTTTTTGTGAAAAAATTGATGTGAACCTCCTCCTTTTCCGAACTAAACAAAAAATTATACTTTGGTTAAAAATAAGAATACCTTATGAATTTAGGTACTCTTTCGTGTTTTGTACACGTAATAAAGTTAAACACAACACAATGGTCTAGGTATATTGCAAATTATATTGTTGTTGTTTTTCTATAATTGGATAAACAAACAATGACGTCGTCATGACGTTAAACATGACAAGTATGACACCATAACAATTGTGACATCCACAGCGCTTACCGCGAGCATGATAAATAATTAGTCATAATAGGAATATAATAGATTTATAAAAATAAGGTTATACTGAAGCGGTAGGTAACTACCTACATTATTAATATTACAGATACCGGCACGTAAATTGGCCAGACGCGTCATATGCGCAAAGGTCGTTTTTTAAGTCCCCTTTGAGGTATGAGCGGGTCGCGGGAGACGCGGTTGCGCCGTCGCGGACATATGATTGGTGCGTCACTTGACGAACCAATCAGATGGCTCCGAGAGACGTCTTGTAGCGAATCAACGTTCCGTTCGTTCGTACTTTGAATCATTTTGATTGGCTCAAAGTGCACGATGCGCACTTACCCCAAACCTGGCCAAGTTACGTGCCTGTATCTGTACCTACAGTTCAAAAGTCAGTGCAGTTTTCTATTTTCAAATTTCCCATAGGCACTTGCATAAATCGCAATATTGCTGGGATTACTGTTGTGGGCTAAGTACCTACCAGTGAAGAAAAATTTACCGGTTATCAAAAGTGAGAATGGGTGCTAAAAAACTATCAAAATTATTGTAATTAAGAATAGCATGAACATTTTTTGATTAATCCTAGGCATGTTAATAGACGAATAACATGCTATTAAAATATATCCCATTTGGTTATCGGATGGATGAAAATCGATATTCAACGGCTCTTCTACCATTGGGATAAACAAGTATGAGAAGACATTAATATCAATCGAATACCCCGTCCTTATACCATTGTAGCATTCTATTTTTGTAGTTATAAATAAATTTACTATACCATTCTACAATTGAAATTGAAATGTAGTACCTACTTATGTACCTATGGAACCTTTTTAAACAGTTTTATTTAACTTGACCTGTTTGTTTGGGTCAAATCTAGTCATTGAAATTTGAACTCCTTTCAGTTGTCTAATTTGTCTGATATTTGGCAAAAGTCTTTAGTTCTGATGACAATACAATTGAAAACTGTTTAACTTAAAAAAGATTTTTTAATAATTTATTGATTAGAATAGATTGAAGCGTCGAAGAGCCTATGTTCATGTCATAAATAGCGTATCATACAACAGGTTCGCGTGTTAAATCTGGGTGGGACTCTATAACTAGTTCATTTTTTATATATTTTATTCTACGCCAATTACCTATACAATTTATGGTCAAGAAAAGAAAAAGAAAACAGCAGTACAAAAGGCAACCTTTAGATGGAAATATTGGTTGGAGTGGTCAGTGTTTGTTTTTATCGATGATATTAATAATTATGTATTGTTGCAAATAACATTCAAAAGCATCGATTCTATTTCTCCTACTTGATTTTAAAAATTAGGGCACATTGGAAGAGCCTTAGAACTAGATTTCTTTTCCCATAAACAAAGCAGAAAATCTGATATTGATAGATATTATTTTATCTGTTTCAATAGTCATTTCTTTAACAATAGATACAATAGGTACCCAGCGTGAGAGTGATAGTTCTGTTCATCACATTGGGTTGCTTCGGTCTGGTTGAGCCACAGGTTGAGCGTTTGTCTAGCTCTATCGCGCAACGCATGTTTACAGCTTGATGCTTTCAGTTAAAACCGAGATCATCAGTATTACTATTATCTAATATTTATTTCATACTATTTTGTTGTTTAAGTGGATCATTTAACGGTATTAAGTTAAACTTGTTCCCGGTTTGCAAAACCACAAATATGTTTCAATTTAAAAATAAGTGAGTAAGTACGTAATGAGTATCTACATCATTTGATCGTTTTATTTCCGAAATAATTCATCATTCGAGCATTTGTTAGAACCGAGGTCAGTTGACAGAGCTGCGACATTCCTAACGTGTCGCTGAAATTGCCAAGTGTCACATAGTTTGGCAACTAATAATTAATATCATCACGCAGTAAAAAAGTAACGATAAACAACGCAGCATGCACTGATTGGATTCCCGCACATCTTACTAGCTATTAGCTACGGCTCTGCCCGACTCCAACTCTCTCTCTCTCTCCTCTTTCGCTTGCACACTTTTTTTCTCTACTTTGAACTTGACTCTTTACTCTCTCACTTGCTCTCTCTTTCTCTCTCTCTCTCTCTCTCTCTCTCTCTCTCTCTCTCTCTCTTTCCACACTTACATACACACTCACACTCTAAACTTGAAGCTGATGTATCTATTTGGCATCATCATCAGAATATTTTGTTTTAGATACACAATTTCCTGTGTATAGAAATAGTATTAAAAGCGGCTAGCTGCGTTGGGAGTTCTGAACCATTAAACTTTACTGTCTCCTTGGTCGAGATGACTGAAGTGCGAAGTTGTAAACTCTATTCAAGGACCACTCCACTTGTTGGTCAGATACTCGTACTTGTATTTTACTTACCTACTTCAATTTTATTAAATTCCATGGAACATAAAGGTAACTAAGTGTTCGGTATACTTACGTAATAATTATCTTATTGTGGTGGATAAGCAGTAGGGAAAAAAATAATTAAGCATACTTACATTAGGTAATCGGTGTTTAAACGTACGTTACCAGTCGACATCGACATGGATACGATACGACTGGGATTACCGCCACGTTGAAGAAGTTACCAGTCGACATCGATGAATAGACTCCCTCTTTTTCCGTTTTTCAAAGTTATCGAATAAAATGTCACAACTGTATATCGTAAGTACACATTGTTTGTGTAATAATAATTGTTGTCACGGTTCCTTTATTATTATTAATATAAACCTGTTTGAACCGGTTCTACTTGCGGGACGGTAACGATTAAGTAACCATGCTTAAAGGCTTCCAAATTTAACACAGGCAAAACCGCGAGGTACCTACTGTTAAAATATCGACTGGAACTAAGAATAATATTCAGTCGGCCGTATGTAATTTTCGCCACCCGTAGATAGGTACATTTACCAATATCAGTTTGACAACCAAGGCAGTTTTGTATTGATAACTAGCTGACCCCGCAGCTTTGCCGGCGTGGACGAACATCAGGATTTTTTTTTTGATGGAACCTAACTCTTATTCAAAAATTAAAGTAGTTACGCCTTTTATCTAATATTAGTTATTCACCGGTATAAGTCCCGTCATGCCATGTATGAAAATATATAAAATTAGACTTGATGAAATAACAAAATTGATTAATTTTTTTGATGAACTATACTATACTAATATCTTCATCTATGATACTTAATTAAATTTAGTGCTTACTTTAATTTGTTGTTTGCATAATTATGGGCATAATGATAACTGATCCTTATTCGTAGATAGGCAAATTTCTTAAATGAAATTTTTAAGCAATTGCATGCTAACTATTTCCTTATTTATCGGATAATTTCGAGCATCTAAGATGGGTCCAGGTAGCTCAGTTGGTCAGAGCATTCCCCCTGTAAGGGACTGGTCACGGATTCAAGTCCCATCCTGGATGATCATTTATTCCGATCAGAAAATCAAGGCAAATTTTTATTTGTATAAATACTTATATATAAAATTATGTATATTCATAAGAATAAACGCACGATAAATAACGGTAGTGACACTGGTAATTTAACCGAAAGATTTTCACAATGTAAATCAATAAAGTTTTAAATGGCCTAGCAAGTACCTTATAATCGCTAAACCTTAGGCAAAGCTAGTTTGTTGTAACTTTCGTAATTACTTATTCATCTTCTTACGAACGAATAAAGTTCAGTTGTTCGCGTACAGCTATCAAGGACAAAGCTTGAGATAAATCAATGTGTCACTCAATTTCTAACGGGTCATGGTAACTTTATAGCAAACTGTCCTCGTTTAATTTAGCTCAAACCATCATGTCAATATTATTAATATAAAATAATGTTGCACTAAAGAGCACTGTATAGACCACAGAACAAAGAAAAATTTTTAATGTTCTGTGGTATAGACCTAAATTGTTTGTGTAAAATACAATACAGTCAATGCAAGACCCTGCTAACCCTTTTAGGGGTTTATAGGACCTTCGGGATCAAGCCCATCTCATCTGCAAGCCGGTGCGTACCTACCTACTAAGCTTTCCTCCCAGAGTCTGAGAGTTAGACGGCAGTAAATTCGTATAAGCTAGATCAAAATGAAGAGAAGGAATAAGCTGGGCCCGGGCTTCGGGGTAAACGCCTCGGATGCAACCAGGAACAACGCTAACATAATGATGGGTGACTAAGACCAATGCAAGTAGGACAATATTACACATACAAATATGTGCACAAGGGATTGGAACCCGTGTCAATAGATTCCCTTAGCGAAGTGGTTATATAGTGTGGGAATCAGTTACCAACAGTTAATTGCACTGCGTACTTGCCATTTTAGTAGTTTAAAACAATTGAGAACACGTGGGCAGTTCACTTAAAATTTAGTCTCTATTGATAAACTAGCTGTTACGTGTGGTTCCTTTCGTGTCAACAACTAATCCCATTCACATTTTTATAATAAATAGTAATAGGTAACTAATCTACATAGTGTTTTTTAGAAATAATAGCTCAACTGAAGAATAATAGTTAAGATAAACGGATTTCCATTGGTACCGTCTAAGAAACTCAGCACTCGAACTTCAAACAAAAATAATAAGTAGTTAGGTTCAATTACTAGTTCATTAACTACCGGATAGTTATTTAGTTATATAAATAATTCTCCATATTGTGTATAAATTATTGTCTACAAAGAAGTCGGCAGCCCTGATACATAATAGCGCAAGTTTCCAGCACGTGACGGCCGCGTGCGCACACCAACCGTGTCCAACTCCGGAACAAGATCCACGCATCACCCACACATGCGACCGTGCTACCATTAAACCAACTACTACATCTAAATCCAATCTATCCAGTTTAAAATCAACATCATTAATATCCGTTCTTTACATGTTCATGTACCTAACACTGGCTGTTGTTAGCCTGATACATCTATCCCGTTCCCATGACACAAAGTGAAACGGTACCTTCTTTTTTACGGGACTAATCCCACCCTCATTACTGTAACTCCTGTTACATACACCAGATCAACAGTAGTGACCGACGAACACGCCGAGTAATGACACTCGTAAGGCTCAGGAAAGGAAACTGTCTTGGAACCCGCATTGAAATTAATCAGAAGTAAATTGGATTTTAGAAATATAATAAATCCACTGCTCTCCTTAGCAAAATAGGAGACATTAGACACAAAAAAGACAAACTATAAAAGATTTAGCGTCACGGGCACAAATTATAATGGATCTTATACTTATATAGGTATATGAGCTATATTTGATTTCAATAGAAATTTTGAATGCACTAACCTCTGGAAACCTGTTTCAGTAACTGAATCAACAAAAAGTAGATTAGAAACTATCGTAAACTCTTATATTGCTTTATGTCTGCAACATTCTCATTATTATATTCTTTGGTATATGAACGTAAATGCATACATCAACAATATCGATACCATATACCTTTAAAGCTGATGGACCGAATGAGGAACAGTTTGATAAGGGAACGTTACGGTATGGTTGAAGATGCAGTGACTAAGATAGAAAAAGGGATGCTTAGATGGTTCGGACATGTAGAGAGGATGGATGAAAGAAGATTGACGAAACAGATATGTGAGGCAAGGGTGAATGGGCAACCCGGTAAAGGCCGACCTAGGCGTACATATTTTAATCAGATCCAGGACGTTTTGGAGAAGGGCCAGGTCAAGAGTGAGTACCCGCAACCGGCGTGCGTGTATGAAAACAATTATGAAAGTTGAAGAAGCGAAAGGAGTATGCCAAGATCGTAGTAAGTGAAAAGATGTTGTCTCTGCCTACCCCAATGGGAAAAAGGCGTGATCTGTATATATGTATGTATGATGTATGTATATCTTTATACCACATACCTCTATAGCAAGTAGATACATACAGTCAGCCTCAAAAGTAGATGATAATTAGATAATTTCCAATCTAAAAATATGAAAATTATGAGTTATGTTACAAAAAATTTATAAGTGTTTGCACCAAATCGGATAATTCTTTTTATTGTGTGTTTTTTTATTGTCAGGTTTGTATGAAAGATTTTTTTTGGAAAGTTCACAGATAACGGTGCTATAATTGCACATTGCACCGGGGCGAAGCCTGGGTGCGCAGCTAGTAGAATATATAAATTACCTCGCTCAAAAACCTAAATTTAAAATCTGAAAAGGATCGATGAACGCAAGTCAAACTACCGCATTCGCCATAAAAATGACTTCAAGACTTAAATACAAGAATGATACGTTGTTTTAATTCACTTACGAAATTAGATACGTTGATTAATTTATTATGAAATAGATCACGTTACCTATGACGTAGATAATCTTTGTTTATTGATCTTGCATTTTTCATACGCTGTTTTGTAGTTAGTTCGCGTTACATCGAATACTTAGTTTAAGAATTGAGGCCATTTCATTTGGAGCGATATTTATAATCCAAACAAAAATTCCGATGGTATTTATAACGAGCACTTTGGAGCCCGGAATCTGCTTTTATCCTAACCAATCTTACCTGTCAGCCGGTACATTAGTATACACTTGCCGCATCATGTTGTCCAACTTTTTTGGGACTCCAACTACATCCAGATACTACGAAACAAAAATTAAAGATATGAAGGAAATTTGCAAAAGTCATACGACTGACTGATTATGACATGAAAAAGTTTTCATAATGCAAGTGCACTACAGACTTGATCATCCTAAGTTTCCGGTAACATTCCGCACAGGGTCGCTAACCAAGGCACTATAAAATTTAAATATACACCCATGAATTTGCTCATACACAGCTGTTATAACGTAATAATTTGCGGTATCCTAATCGGTTCAGTTAAATAATTGCATAAGTTGCAAAACATTTAAACAATATCTCTGAACTATTAGGGCACAGTTGCCCTTACAAGTTGCTGAAGTAAATAAATTTAAGAACGATATCTAAGTAGTAATATTAACGTTTCCTGGTGGTCCTACGTCCTACTCACGATCAGGATCTAACTTTAATTTGGTCGGACAAAAAAATATCAATGTTAGTAATTTCTTAGTATCAATACTGACTGTGACTATTGCTAGTCGACAGCAATAGGTTTGCCCCTGGTGTGAAAAACAGTTGATAAAATGTATTTTACACAATTTCCAAGGCATATCTAAGTACCTACACCTTCATAGATTACAGTCGTGGAACCGACCTTGGTGCATGCACAATGACCGTGAAATTACCGGACATGGACCTCTCCACCCACCTAGTAATAATACGTATGGGCTTTAGGGGATCTGATGTTCATGATGATGATGACAGCTTGTTCTATATCTGAACAAAAGAATGACGAATATTGTAGTTTGCAAGCCATATGTAGACTATTTAGACAGGATGTAACGTTGTTGTAGAACTATTGTCTTGCAATTGACTAAATTAGATTTTTTTTAAATAAAAACTGCACAATAATTTATAATATAGAATATAAATTAGCTCTTACGTAGGTATTGAGCGCTGATGATCCTAAACACTAGGCAATAATAACTAGTTGATAATAATACCTCTGACTTCGGTAAAATGTAGTGTCTGTGAACTTAACACCACCTGACCCGGCAAACGTTAGGTAACGAAGTCAGTCAGTCAAGTTTTATCACATTATGATAAATGTATGATACGAGTTTTCAAAAATTAAAAACTGCAGAAAGAAATGACGAAGTGTTGCGACAATTTTATTTACGTAAATATTGTTCCAACAAAAAATACTAAAGTCGCAATTAAAAAATGAAGGGTCTCATATCAAACAAATATTAAAAAAATAACATTAAAAGCGTTACATCAGAGGTAGAGGCGTTTTAGAGTAGTGTGATCTCTCGGATATCTGTGGTGATCTCAAACACCGTGACACAAGATATTGATCTGTTTACTTTGAGTTGAGATCAGAACTCATCGAAAAAAGAAAGAACGAAACAGGAAGATAGGCAAAATCTAACTTAGTAAAATACACAAACTTGTAAAATTTAATAAGTTGCACTTAACATACTCGTACTTATGTACGTACTAACAATGTAACCATACAGAATCATGCCCTTGTTTCGTTGCCTGAAGTCAAACAATGAAAAATAAGAATGTGTTAATTAATTTAACGTTGTGTCGTAAAACCAAAATTACTTTTAAGTCCATACACCTTTTTACCTATTGAGTATATAAGTGAGCGTCATGACGTCATAATTTACCATTATAGTATCAAATGAATGCCTAAATGTCTGAGCCATCTGGTTAAATCCAGTTATTTAGACGCCTATACCGTTCATCTCGGAATCCAATCAAATGTTTAGGCCGATAGTTGACTCACTCAACGTTTAACAACAGAGCTCATGTAAGTAACTGGGCTAACTTTCAATCCCGTTAAAGATGACTGACAAGGACTCAGCCAAATGATTTAATTTTAGTTCTGTTCCTTCACTGCGCGTTAGTATAATCCGATATTTAACAGTTTCTATATCGGTCACATCTTTATACAGTACAATAATATTGCCAATTACCACAGATTACCAAGTAAGCATTACATCTTTTGTTTTATGGCCATTGGAGCAATGCAAATCTTTAAAAGGAACATCTGTGGAAGTCTTTTGAATTAAAAAATAAATATGAACATCTTTCAAGATTACGGTTCAATAAATCTTAAAAGATTCGAAACGATTCTCAGTACGTACGAAACGAAACGTTTACAATACAAAAGAAATAAAAGGTTCGATTTGTATGTAACAAAAGGAAATAAAAATAAAATACAATTTGAGGCGATGCGATTTCGTAACCCGGCAAAAACAGGATTCGATGCAACAAAAACGTAGGACTGTAAGCCTTCTCTAAAGATATACGAGGCTATGATGGAGTGACACTGAATAGTCAATAGTGCAATATTACAATAAGTATACCTTTTAATACATTTGACGTAGTCCTTTGTTTAAAGTTTAAGAAGTTGGTTAAGTGACCTAGTTATTTAACATCTGATATGCATTATTACTATTATTAGACACGTACCTATACTAATCCTTACACGGGACAAAATGTAAATATTTAATTTAGCATTTATAAAGTATTTTTATTAATAGTAACCGATTCGGGTTATGGGGCTAATCGTCCGAGCTAAGACTGATCCTCGGACGGAAATTTGGAATAATTAAAGTAAATTAAACTCGATTTTGACATTAGTTCTCACTATTTCATCACAATTTTACGTCATATCATGAATATTCCAGGATAATATGCTCTAGGTACCCAGCTCTACCGTAACCATATCACTAGATTTTGCCGCTATAGATCCAAGACACTGTTTATCGAGTTATAAAAAGATTATCATTGTAGGAAGTATGCAATCATCGCTAACGATTAATGAAATTCGATAAGTGCACATACTGCACATCACTCAAATCGGTTCATAATTTACAATTATATACTGGTTTCATCACGTACCGACTGAGCAAGTTGTTTAAAATATTCGTAATATCCGTATAGATAGTGCAATAAAAATTAAACGGTTAGATTATAATAAAACGTCTCTTTTGTACACATGTTCTTATTAGCACTTTACTGGATCGTCCACCGTTTTTTATGTGAATTTCAAACTGAGGTCGTACAAAAACGGGGAACACGAGGTCACCTCGTACAGTATCCAAAAGTAATCAGAACTTTCATTAAGTATCTTTTTTGCTGCCATAGCATTGTAGCATAGACTGTTTATTTTCTACGAATTGACATAGACCATGTTTTGTACTGCAGCTAGTAACAGCTAATCCCCTCGGATCATTAGTCCCGTCTATCCTCAATCAGCAAAAAGAAAAACTCCATAATATTAGACCATATAACACGAGTTAGGTTAGGTAGGACCTAGACCAGGGTTTAATTCCTTCGAACGCGGAAACAATTCACTATAATTAAACAACCTATGTCAGAATAATGATTACTTAATACTTAATTCGTCAATGGAAAATTATGCGGAAATACCATATTATTATTATTTATATGGGATGTTTCGCATAATTTTCCATTGACGAATTAAGTCTGTTTCTAAGAACTAGACCAAGCGTATATTTACCTCCGCGGTAATTTCCCGTAGTCATTGTTAATGTATTATGATTATGATGACTGATGACGTAACTATGTGCATTCTAAAGCCTAATTTCTGTTTACGTAATTTTGTAATGCCTTCCCCTTTTTTCAAGTTGTTCTATTTTTTATTATAAATGTTAAAATAAAAAATAAATTAAATTAATAACTAAACAAAATAAATATTTACAAATATTTTTTATTATCAATTGTTGTAATGGCTTTTTGGATGAACCATTAAAATTTAACACATCTATAATTATAAACTTTTATTGAAATGTGATTCCTGGATATTTTATCTTGCTGTCACTATTAGTTACGGTTTTTACAGCATATCACTAGACAAGACATGCTGTATTTTTTTCGCTACTTTAACTACTGAATCGAATGATGATTGCCGCGTAGTGACTGACTACTGTGTGAGTGTGTACGTGCCGACTTGTACCTACGTATACCTAAGTGAGTGGGCCGACTCTGGTGACGTCATTTGAATTCATCAATGCGTTCCATCCATAGGTTTTATACGTTTATGAGCTAAAGACAATATGACCTATTACCTACCTATCTATGCTAAAAAGTCACACCTCTGCCTCTTAGAGGTAGTAAAGCCGGATCAGCTTTCATAAGTCGGTAATGTGTCGAATGTGTCCTCGAATGTCAGTCTGGCTCTGGACAAGAGAATATCAAATATCGACATTGCTTATGGTGGCGGGGGTCAGACGGCTAGCGGTAGGTAGTCTTTTGGATAGTAGGTACCTATGTATATTATAATGAGTTAAACAACTTTTATAATGTAAATTGTCCACGAACCTAGGTAATTTTCAAAGTTCTTCAGTGATGATCAAAGAAGGTGTTAAAATTATCTATACGATAATTAGGTAGGTACTTACATTTAGGTCTGTAAAAGATGCAGTCATGCATGATATTTATTATGCATCAAACGTTGCACTTCAATGTTTTTATTTTTATGGACCTAAATTCCTGGTTAGGGTCAAAGTATAAATTGACCCTTACCGATTACCTATTGCTGATAGCTATGTACCTAACTAGTTTAGTTGCATCGCCTCAGATTATACAAAATGTATTTAAGTAAACTGAATCCAATGGGCGCATAATATATGTGTTCATTTTTATTATTTATATAAATGAATGAATGGTCTAATGATCTATGATCAAATGGTCTACCTATGAATGACGTAGCAGGTTCGTAGACACCTTGAAATCTGCCACTGCGGCGAGTGTTGTGGTTTCAACGCATTGACAAGTATTCCACACATTTTGTATGAATCACAAATATTTGTTCATAGTGGAATTGACGTTTGTGTATGTTTGTAAAGTTTTGACACGTGAATTTTCTAGTGCAGAAAGTGTACTGTTGTTAGAAGAAGAAAGAATATATGTAGGTATATAAGTGCCTAACCGACCTGCTGCTCTGTTCGGAGGGTAGGTACATGGCAGTCAGTCCCGTAATAGTGAAGATAAGCCAATCAGGAGGGCAAACTGTGGGCTCCTAAGTGCAGGGTTTGTTGGATGAAACCAGGATTAGTGGTTGGATGATGATGATGATGAGTGTTTTAACGTACAATGGAATGTTACCATTTGTGGTCATAATTATAAGGGCGTAAAACAGCTGATCCGAAAGCGATCTTTAGGGCGTTCACGCAGATGCATGTTTTATTTTGTTGTGGCATTTTCATGTTCAGTGATGACTGTGATGAGTAGATAAAATGAAAGATGAATATTTCATTCGACATACTCGTAATAATTTATAATTATTTCATGTCGAAATAAGATTAAGCAAAACTTGAATGAACGATGTTTTCTTTTTCCCAGAGCCTTGAATACTTCAGTAGAATAATCTTATATTAATAGGTATGTGGATCTCCGAAATAATTAAAGTAAAAGTTACGCTTAACTAATAAGTCAATTATATTATTATATTTTGGAATGAAGCTGGTAAATTGGATTGGATTTATGGAACTTATGACATTTGGTGAGTTTATCCGGGTTTTCCTTCCATACTTTCTAAATTGGCACATTTATGAGAATATCTATTTGTCTTTTTGTAGGTAACTATAAAATATGCTCGCTTATCAATACCTAGTCATATTTTATCCGATCACGGCAAAGCCTCCTAAGCTATGTAGGGTGGGGGTGATGATTTTTGCAATGTAATCCTTATTTACTTATGTAATGTATGATGGTACATTATATACGAAAGAACTAATTCCCATTTAGCTTGCAACTTGCAATTCCGAGGGCGGATCTAAACGATATATTATCGATCCTGTAATTAAAAGCGATTTGTTATTTGTTTTATGGGTCATTTTCAACAAGTGATTTTTTTGTATCATTTCGGTGAGATTTTTTTATAACAATGTTTGTTAAGATATTTTATAACGAAAATAAACTTTAATCTTATTTGTAACATATGCGTGAGTGGACATCATGTAACATCAAAACTTACCGAAATATTTAAGATTGAATTTTTAGGAGTCCACCGAAATGAAAAGTGTCCACTGAAATGATAAATCGTCCACCGAAATGACTAAACTGTGCACCGGAATGAAATTAGCCCACTGAAATGATACAGCTAAGGACGTCATTTATTTTTAGGAGGATTCCGTAGATTGTCTGAAACGAATCTAAATAAATTCCATAGAGATATCACTAGACTATATTTGTGATATTTATTAAATATAAGATCAAACTATTATATTAGAGAAATAAAAAAAAAATTTAAAAATCAAAAACCCGACTCCTTAAAAACTGAAAAGAAAAAAACAAGCACTTAGATTAATGTCCGGTGGTCTAGAAACATAACAACTGAACAGTCGGGATCCATTATTTTTTTAGTTATTTACATAGCTGCCCGGATAGTAATAAAGTGCAAATAAATCTTTTATGGAGTTAATAATGTTCAAGTAGTGAGTAGTATTATATTAGTATATTAGTATATATAGATTAGTATTATATTTTTGCTCATATCTCCGGTTCTACTCAACCGATTGCAATCAAACAAACGTAAGATTTTAAGTCTGACCAAGGCCTTTAAAACAAATAAAACCGCATTGAAATCCGTTCAGCAGTTTTTGCATCAATCGCGATCAAATATTTGTGGCTCCAAAAATCCGCCATTTTGATTTTCTAGAAATTTTAATATACCTGATGTCAGTCCCACAATCACGACGAATCAAACAACACCTTACTTGTCAAAACCCGTCAAGCCGTTCAGGCTGTAGAGCGTGCAAGACAAATTTTCAACATTTTCTTTTTGGCGCCATAAGTCCGCCATTTGATTTTTTAGGAATTTTAATATTCCTGGTGTCACTCACACAATCACGACAAATCAAATAATACCTTGCATGTCAGAATTCGTCAAGCCGTTTAGGCTGTAGGCCGTGCCAAAGAAATGGACATACATACATACATACATACATAGTCTCGAAAAACATTACCCTCCTTTCTTCGGCAGTCGGGTAAAAAGTTAATTTTTTTGCGGAACGAGTGTTGTTTTCACTGGTAATAATAATAGTGTTTTGTAAGTAAAACTTCAAAATGTACTAAATCAACTCTTATATTTTTACGACACGATGATTTAATAAGAAAAATTATAAAAATAATGTAAGTATGTTCAAAAGAGTTAAAGACTTAATCGTAAATATAACTAAAACATCTTAAGTTGAGATCACGTTATCGTAAATTATGGCAAACAGTTTGGCTATATAATCCAATTACGTACTTTCGAAAACTAATACTACAAAAACCTACAATATCTAGAATTATCTCACCAAAATTTTATGATTCAACCTTAGACTCAAGGATCTCTAAAACTTATGATTTTATTTAAATTTCATTTAGGTGGACTGTTATCCGTATTACAGTCCACCGAATCCACTGAAATGATAACACCGAGGTGATAAAAGTAATAACTTTTACATTTAACTCCAATATTACAATTATTATTAAAATGTCAACACTGCTGTAACAAAACATATCTTACGGCGAATTTATACCACAATTTTGAAATAAATTGAATGAACCTAACACGAGTTATAACGGCTACTGAAATGACATTATTTTTGTCCCCATATCACTGAAATGATATACTTACTTTTTGGCGGGCATCCACGATGATGTTGTGACACGTTTATGCGCTCCGACGAACGGAGGTGGACTGATTCAAAGTAAGGAAAGGCACGGGGAGCGCAAGAACGCTATGTTGACGAAGTTACTCTACTAAAACTTACTATCCACTGAAATGATAACTTTTTACAGGACAAAAGTAAATGTTTAATAAAATGTATAAGAAATAAGATAAACAAACAATATTAGTTTTTTTTTATGGGTCATATTATAATTTATTCATACAAAAGTCGATTTTAGTCCAAATATTAAATACAACTGCAGGATAAGATATTTTACGAGTGAAATTCGATTCAGGACAGGTCACCGTGATGATAAAATGTCACTTTGTAATTATTTTTTTTTATGTAATAGAGGACATTACTCAACAATTTTTTTTGCCATGGTAGAGAAGTACCTATTCTACTATAAAAAGTAATCAAAACCGTAAAACCAACACATTGCACTACCGTTTTCAGGATTGCCGTGTATTTTTTTTGCTTTTGATAATCACCCTTATTATTTTAGTTTTGTACACGATGTGTGTGTACATGATGCCTGTCATCCTGAATTTCGAAGTTCAAAATAGCGATGAACTGTAGCCCTAAAGTACCGAAACGCGACTCACGGTAGTGCGAAAGTGCGCCACATCGATACCCATAATTTCGAATGTTTTCCACCGCGAAGCACGGTAGTGCGAAAGTATTCCATATCTATTTCGAAAATAAAAACAACAAGATTCCAACTTTCGTAGGTTAGGTTAGGTTAGAACTGTGACTACAACAACCCACGAGCCGAGCGAGCGAAGCGAGCGTGTCGCTGTAGCGGCCGGCGAAGTACCACATCCAAATTATAGTTTCGCACTAACGTGCTTCGCGGTGGAGAACATTCGAAATTTCGCACTTCACGGCTACAGTTCATCGCTATTTTTACCCGACTGCGCACCACAAAGGAGTGGTAATGTGTTTAACAGCCTATGTATGTATGTATGTATGTTTGTATGTTCCTTTGAAGCAGTATACAGACCAAACGCCTAGGCCGATTTTCATGATTCACACGTCTATCGATTCCTCTTAGTCCGGCGAGTGTCACTAAAGACATGACGTCAGTGAAAATTCAATATGGCGACTACTAGCCGCCATATTGTGAAAATTAAAAAAATGAAAGTCAGCAAACTATGTCAAGTGGCGTATCGTTGAATAGGTATTTAAAAATCATTTTTAGTTTCCTTTCAACATTTTTCGATTCCATTGACTATTTAGGATCTATAGCGATTTAAAGTTGCGTAACAACAATTCATAGGTTTTTATTAGACAGTAGAAAGTCCAATCGGGTAAATAGCTGGCTAGGACACTTATAACTAAAAAGTATAAAATAAAAAAATATTATTTAGAAATTAAAAAACCCGACTGCGTAAAAAACTAAAAAGAAAAAAAACAAGCACTCAGATGTCCGGTGGTCTAGAAACATAACAACTTAACAGTCGGGATCCATTGAAAAATAAGATTGGCTGTTGAATAGTGGATCCCGACTGTTAAGTTGTTATGTTTCTAGACCACCGGACATCTGAGTGCTTGTTTTTTTTTCTTTTTAGTTTTTTACGCAGTCGGGTTTTTTAATTTCTAAATTATGAACTTCGAAATTCAGTATGACAGTCGTACTGGTCGTACTAGGTTATATAGTCGCTGGGTCGTACGGTACATGATGCATAATCTGGCATCACAAACCGAATTCCTGCAACTAGAGATAGCAACGTAGTATATAAATCAACATTGTAACATAGACTTTATGTATAATACAGAAGTGGCATATTACAATAATTTTCAATAGGTACTTAGTAGTTTTTAATGTAGCTACTGCGTTCTTCAATACGGCTATCGTCACATTCGTCACGTACCGTGGAATGGAAGGGATTTCGCATGCCAAGCTTATGGCGCCGTGATAGGGTGGCGTCCAGACAGTTACGTCACGTCACATGAAAAACATGTTCTTTCCTCTTTCCTCGAGATCTAAGGCCCGAACAAAACAAAAATAAACATGTTACAACTGGTTACAACTGGTTACAACAGTCTATCAATATGCATTCATTAATTATTAAGTATACCTATTTAATACCTTTATGTATTTACATAGATGTAAGTACAACATCGTAACGACGTTGACAATGACACAAAGTTAAAGCGTATGCATGCCCTATACCTATACTATTCGTCCGCGTCACTTAAGGCTGGTTTTATCGTTACGCGTTTCGGCAGCGCCGTTGGAGCGCGCGCGTTCAGAGATATAATGGGAGTAGAAGTTGCGTTTTTGTGTCGCGCGCTTGGGCAGCGCCGTTTAATAAACGCGCGATGTTCGACAGCGCTGTCCAAACGCGCGCTGCTCATTCGCTTCTACGGCCAGTGTGCGTTTTAGTGTGACGCTGTTGAGACGCGCCGTAGGTACAGTTGAGAAATTAATTACATCGATACGGGACGAGTAATCGAGGAATTCGAACCAGAAGGTGTTTATGGGACCCGGCCGATGAATTATACAAAAATAAGGATGCAAACTGCTTGTTGATAGGCGAAAAGAATTATAAAATTTATTACTATTTTCTCGTAAATCGGAGAAAGACGTTATGTGTTCGCCTTTCAGTAACCTTATAGCGTTTCGTTATAAGGATCAACTACTCTTTTTCGCCGTTGCCTTCTTTTCCATAATAAGTAAATAGCCAGTACTCGATCCGCATAAACCTTCATAATATTGTACACGACTGTCTCACAGCAGCGGAACGCGTGCTACTAATCTCGTTTTATAGTGCACCGCTGTTCCAACGCGCGATGTTAACAGCGCGCTGCTCAACAGCGCGTCTAGCGGCGTGACGATAAAACCAGCCTAAATCTATCCATTCTATAGGTATAGTCAGCGTCAAAAGTAGATGATCATTTACCGATTTTCAAGATTCGTTTTTAAACAAAGTTCTTTATATTTCTTGGTGAAAATGCCGTTGACGTAGGTACCTACCCAATCCGCCCTATTTAATTGTTTTAAAAATTCATTCATCAAAGTTCATCATTGTTTGTCATTTTCATTTAAATTTTGAACTTCCAAATCTGTGTAATCATTATCTACTTTTGACGCTGACTAGGTACCTATGTCCTATAAAAATGAACGCCTGTTTCCCTTGGTCACGCTCACGCCATAACTTGAGAACGACTTTACCTACAGTACCGATTTCATTCTCTTTTTTTCTTGTTATAATAGGTAGGTATTTACCTACTTAATTGAAGGCTCTTATTGCTCTTGATAGTAACCATTGCTCTTATGAAGTGAAAACTGCACTTGAAAATAATAAATATATTTTTTATAAAAAGCATAGGTAATGAAAATCAGTTAATAGACCATAGAATTACAAGATATTACCAAATTTATATTACATCTATAATACGTACCTAATCATTAAATTATGGGGTCTTATGTTCTATTGATAGGTGCATAATACATACATACATACATACATACATACATACGCCTTCCTCCCTCTGGGGTAGGCAGAGACAACAGCCCACCATCTGCTTCTGTCCTTACATACCTACCTACTTCACGCGTTTCCTCTACTGTCATTAAGCGTTTCATGCAAGCCCGCCGGGTTAAGAATAAGTAAGATTAATTTATTTGCCTTTAAACATGGTAACATGGATCTTAAAATATTATGTTAAAGCACAGCACATTTGACTGCAGACTGCAGCCGCCAATTTTTTTTATATCATATAGGTAAATTATTATCAGTTCTTATAATTGCATAAAAATATACCTATTATCTTTCTGAATTGCGTTAATTTATAGAATCTGGTAAATTATTAACAAAATAATTAGAAACGTCACTTGTATCAGGAATGTCAATTACGATAATTTATATTAACAGCTATTATAGCCTACAATGGTCACATGGTACTTTTCCATATATCATAAAGATAAATTCTTATATTGTGTAAAAACGTTTAAGTATCCATTAAGCCATTTCTATAAAGACTGTGAAAAGCGTGTCTGAGGTAACTCTTTTAAGTCTTTTGGTATTTTATTAAAAACCTGGATACACATACAAAAGCTATTATTTTTATAAACCAACTTGTCAACTACATTTCGAGTGTTTACCTACTTAGTTAAAAAGTGACGCGAAGTGACACTTACCTAAGTAATAATTCAACGAGATGGATGCCTTTTTAGAATACTGGGGTCATAGACCAGTATAGCAGAACGCTTGGTACCTACCTAATTTGTACAACAATTGACTGAGTAGGTACCTAATAACGCGTTATAACGGTTTAAAAATGCCTTCCGACCCAGTTCCTTAGTTCTCAGACTATTTTGTGAATAGAAGCGTAATTTGAATGGGTTGATGTCTTGTTATGTTTTATTGTAACATAGCTTTAAGGCCTCATTGGACGATGTGTGATGACGGCTCATTAGCAAAAATGAATAGCCGAGAGCTCGGCTAAAGGAAACAGCAACTCTACATTTTATTGTAGCTTAATATTCAAATTAGTGTGAAAATGGAACTAAATAGAACAAACTTCATTTCCCAAAAAAATATGTTAGTAAAATATGTAACCTACGTTGTTCTGCCATATAAATGATTAAATGTCAATTTTTTCTTAGGTTGTTAACTATTGGGCAATCGTGTTACTTTAATCTAGTGTATCGGTAAATATAAAAGTAAATAATTTGGGTTTTTCACACGTATTCACAATGAATCATTGTATATTGGTGAAGAAAAATAACCTAAAATAGTTACATCGGGGTTCGATTCGATGGGGCTATGTTAAAACAGTTATCAGCGTGGTGCGAAGGAAATGCCTTATGGGTAATCTTTCTCCCGATACTTTGAGACTTGAGACCCGAAACTGCTGCGATTTCAGTCGGTCCGTCCGTTTCCGACGTAACCATCCCCGAAGGTCGACGGGGGTGGTATCCATAAAGGGGGTACAGGTACGTTATGATACATAGTACCTAGCTACCTACCGCTGCGTCACGGAGGCAGTGAAATTCTTTTGCAATAATATTCAATCAGTGTCCCGTGTTCAATTGACGACTGACACGATTTTAGCACCGACTTATCGACGATGACGGCATCATTAAAATTCATCAACTCTATACTTACTATATTGAGTAATAAATAATAATATTGAACGAAGAATATTGGTTCGACTTTTCCGCTTCTATTTCAATATTTAACCGCTAATACCTATGTAACTGTATAGAATGTGTTCTGTGTCCATTTATTTACACGAAAGACTTCTGGAACGATTCCAAAAATTCTTTCACTCTTTAAAAAGGTACAATATACCAGACCAGACGTGTAATACACCTAAATTAGGCAACGATTCACATTTACTGTAGGACTTACCCAAGTAAATGTGATAAAAGTACCTCTTCAGACAGGCCTTTATAAGCTTATTGCAATTCCTGTTCAGAGAACTCCTATACCTACTAAATATTATAATAATACCTACATAATATTTGAAATTTAAGTAATACAATAATCTGAACAGAAATTTACAACCTTGGTATGCTAGTATAACCGAAAATCAAAATCTATTTTCGTCAACAATACTGAGTGCTCCTTCATCTATTAATATGTCATACCAATTCACTTCCACATGGTTGCGACGCGCGGGCGCAATCATCTAACGTTACGCACAAGTCCATCATCTAATCATTCAGTGTAGTGTCACACGCCGGTATATCCGTGCTGTGCAATGATTAGAACGACCTTGCTCGTACCACGATCGTGAGGAAGCGTCTTTAAGAATTACTTTGTAAAATAGTTGTTGTGTCTATCAATCAATTTACAATGAGCGCGTTGCTATTGAAAATTTCCTTACAGAAAAACCCAATAACACTTTGACGGACCCGTGACCAGCCTTATTATTATTATTGTAAACTAGCTGTTGTTCTGGTCATGATATACCTATCAAGAGATGTTAACTTCTGCGGTAACTGTTAACTTCTAACTAGAAATGCCGATAAAAACAAATTGTGTTTCAGTTAGATTTGAATGTAGAGCGAAAAATGGGCGTTGACCGCAAAAATTATGATATTAATAATTATGAAAGGTTTATGAATCCCTAATCAATTAATCGTATCTGTCTTTGGATCTGTGGAATTTCTAGATACCTATTATATTTTACTGATGGTCACATTTCAGCTATAGTGTAATGATTTGTATTTCAGATATTGAACATTTTCGACACCGAGGTTTAGGGAAAATTTATGCAGTTTTCAGGTGATGCTCGAACACAACATTCTGCATTTTATCGGTGTCACTTAATTCAATGCAATGGTCTTACAATAATAGACAATTATAAATATAATGGTAGGATTCATTGAATCTTATCGATTGTGAAATTTTGTGACAACAAGGAGGCAAATTCAGCACAAAAATATGAAAATAAATATATTCTTCCATAAATCTTTAAGCACAAACCTGAAAAAGGCCCGTCCAAATTTGTTTTTCGTTCGCAGGAAAGTGTTTAAGAATGAAGGAAAAGCGCACGAGAGTACGCACAGTTAAATTTGAATAAAAATAAATCATTGCTAGACTAGGTACCTCGATAATACATGGATAACCTGATTCCATCTACGCCTAAGGTCCTAGGTTCAAATTACCAGTTCAGGTAATAAGTTTGACTCCTTTCTCTGCCTTCCTTCTTCAGTCAGATAGATAGGTTTAAATAAGGACCATACTACTATATATTTCTTAGATTATTATCAATGTTTATTTTGGAGCAATCGGTTAGGCCAAGGTGAGACCTATGAAAAGATGAACGGAATGCGAGAAATAGGACATGGGAAGAACAGTAGTAACGGAGAACATTACGTCTAAATGAAATTTATCGACGAGAAATAAAAGACATGTTGCATTGAGAAAGTATAAATCCGTATCTCATGCATTTGACGAATATAGCCATAGTTTGTAGAAGTCAAATTTAATCCTGGCATAATATGCGATGTAGTTATAAAACATAAATTAAAAAATATTTTTACAGAAGATAAACTCAGCCAAATGTTGGATCCGGATATAAACAAGAAAAAAATGTATAGGTCTTCATTCTGTTTTCATTTGAAACGCAATGATTGACAAAAGTCGACGCGAGCATACCACCTAGGATATATTTTTAACTCTTACGTGAATACATCATCGCGAGCAAAAAATAATCATATGTGCCAAAAATTAAACCTGTCAGTTCCCCCGTCCTCGTGTCCCCTAGCTCCTCACGTGGCTATCTCGCATGTATCACTAATTATAAGCACGACATTTTATTATATACCACATAATGGATGTGTCTCACGAAAAATATATTTTAAGCTGTTTACATACATGACAACAACTGCGAAAAACATAAAATTAGCGTTACTTAATCAATCATAGTTATCTCAAAAGTAGGTACCTACTTAGTTCATACACTGAGAACTCTTATGATAATAGGTACCTACTGAAAATATCCGCATCATTTTGTAGTGTTTAATATTAAAATGGTGGATTTATTGCTTCTTGCCACCTTACTAATTTTCTACTGACATCCCATTAGAGTGCAGAAGCTAGTCTTGGCAACACTACATAGTGATGTGATAATTATAATAGGTATAAGGACAAAGAAAAGTGATTGCTCTGTCTACTTCAAAATTACTTCAACGGAAACTACTTTTATAATGGAATGAACTAATTTTGACTGATTGAGAATCGAAATATTCTAGGTAAGCCTTGTGATACGTAGGTACTTAATAATTACTTACGAAACGTAACAGTAGCCTATAAAATAAAGAATGTGTTATGTTAGTTAGCTATGCGTCACTTGATGAACTCGTCGCAATATACCTAGGTAACACCCAGGTGTGTATGACTGTTTTCGAAACGTCGTAAAACTTCATAACAGTTAAGGTTATTTCAAAATCATGACTAAGCAACACATTGCAATCTATATCTTCTATTACATTTATGAGAAAAAAAATTATTAGGGGACTCTATGAATGTAATAGATGCTAAAAAAATGATTTTTAGATTTTTGTCTGTTTGTCTGTTTGTCTGTTTGTCCGCAAATCTTTGTGCGCGCTAAAATCAAAATCTACTGGAGGGATTTTGATCAAACTTGGTAGGATTATAGTTCATAGTCGTTGGCAACAAATAGGCTACTTTTTATACAAGCTGATACCCGCGGCTTCGCCCGCGCTTCGTTTTTAGGTCGTTTTTGGTCATATCTCCGGTTCCACTTAACAAGTTACAACCAAACATACGGTAAATTTTTAGTCTAAGCAAGACCTTTCTAATATAAAAAACCGCATCAAAATCCGCTCGGTATTTAAAAAGTATTGAACGGGGTTTGATGCGGTTTTTTTGAGAAATTGGCTAAACATAATAAGTACCATTAAATCTACTCTTTGGCAATATGGTAAGCAGAATTCAGAATGCTTGCTACCCTCTCCTCTCTACTTTACTTCATTCTCTGCTATCATATCATATCTAAACTATATCCCGTATCACGATCCCTAATCTAGCCTTGCTTCTCCTCTAGTGTTATTTTCATTTTAAACATCCTGAAGACTAGACATACTGATTAGGTGTCCATTTCATCTACGGTCTCACTTCATCCGAGATGGCTGGGTCACACGGCAGAATCAACTTGGCAAATCTGACGCGCACTCTTAATGTAGTGTTCCGGCGCAACAAGGTCGAGTTATTCAGTCGAATAAACCTCGCCATTGTTCCTCGTGGGCCAATCTACGTCTGCTTCAATTGATAGGTACCTATGTTAGCTAACCTAAGCCTAAGCCACTTCAGCGTTAACGTTTGGAACGTTTGAAAGAAGTTTTATATCAGAATAGTTCGATTTTTAAATGTTTGCTTTGGTTAGTCATACATGTACGTTTATCTGTATTGACTACACCTACACCATATGCGCTGAAAAAACTCACGTGTTCATGGCACCTGTTGCTTTATCTTATGGTTGATTGAAATGGAAAAATATAGGTACGGCAAGCCAATACCCAAAATTGCAGAAACAACGTAAATAAACATCTCATGTAGTGTTCTTGAATCTGATCCAAACTCACCATGATCAAAGTTGCATTTTTGTGACCTTACATAAAATGTCGACTAGCCGCTGCGTGGGCCAAGTGGCTGGGCAAGGTGATTGGTGTCATTTGTAACCCCAAAATGTGTGGAGTCACGCGTAAGGAACTATCGCATCCGTAGCAGCCTTCATGTCCGTGACATCGAGGACAAAATCCCCCACACTGGCCGTAGTTAACAAGCATCTGGCAGGAGGGGTTGACCAAAGAAGTGCTACGTCTAAGAACTGAACTCCGAGGTGAGGTGTGACTGATATTAACGCAAGGATGATGATGATGAATAACACATACTAAGTATTCAAATATACCTCAATTAACTTTTTTTTTTTTTCATATATATTTCATAATATAATAATTAAAAATAAAAACAATTAAGAAAAAAAACTAAAAAAAACTAAAAAAAAAACAAAAAAAAAAAAAAAAACACGGTATGTAATGTTTTACATGCCATGTTAGTGATAATGGGTCGCTCCATGAAATAGGGCACACGTCATACATAGATTCCACGTGCCAAAAATATTTTAAGACCAGAAATGAAGGTTAATAGGTATTTATTTTGAAATTGTTAAAAACAACTTTAGGGGTTAAAAATTGTAGGTACAATACGTTACTGGGGTGCGGGCCGGAACCTCCACGTGGTGCACCCGGGCGGCGGAGGCGAGCAGCGCCTCCCGCTCGCCACGGGAGAAGCTGCTGCCTGCGGCCGGGGTGAGAGTGGCCCTCTAGACGGTTGCTCCGAGGCTCTCCGCGTATCCCTCTGTCTAGCAGAGGGCACAGTGAAGAGCGAGCGGAGAGCGGAGGGGTTGGGTGACAGACATTTTTAGTCGGTTCGATCCCGACATAACCACCCCCGATGGCCGACGGGGGTGGTATCCATGGGGATTTCCTTACGATAAAAAAGGTACAGTACGTTACTGATGGTGTGCCATAGAGAGCTGCAAATGCAAAACCTTAATATATATAAATCTCGTGTCACAATGTTTGTCCTCAATGGACTCCTAAACCACTTAACCGATTATAATAAAATTCACACACCATGTGCAGTTCGATCCAACTTGAGAGATAGGATAGTTTTTGAAACGGATTTCGACATCCACGCGGGCGGAGCCGCGGGCAACAGCTAGTATATTATAATTTTCTGAATATTTAGTATAATAGACATCAATGCGTTTCATTAGGTACTAATATTTGGTTTTAAATAATAGGCTATGTGGGTTGGATTAAGCTTGTACTCGTAACTAAGCTATGTAGTAGTTATGAATGATGATTGCTTGTAATAACTTTTCATAACTATCACATCGTTCTTAGATCCTTTAATCAGGATAAATACAAAACCTAAGCGTACGGCCGAGCACAGGACAAGTTCCAGCAACAGGCCGTACACTATTTACCTACGCGAACCGTTTCGACCAACTTTTGACCCCCCTGTAGCTCAGTGCCTAGTGCAAGTACAGAAATAAAATTAGTACAGCACTGAAACCTGCCAAGTTCAAATTTAGAAGAAATTTAGATGATAATTATCGATTTTAAAGTACCTAGGTACATCTAAACTTGGCATTGGATTGGATTTCAATCCTTTTTTGGACCTTTAGCTGATAGGAACTAAACTTGGCCCCCTTTTCAACAGGTATGGTTTTGGTGAATCTACTGAAAATAGTTTGTTTCAAATTGTATTTAATAAAAATACCAATACCTACTTCCTTAGCCTCAGGAATTAGGTCATGCATCGGTGCCTATCAAGAATTTGTCTTTAGATTTGACGGTCACAGACACACTTCTACCCATTCGCCCCACTGATTATTTCAAGTGCTAAATTGTTCTGATCCGGCTCAGAAGCCGTCTAATCAATTTTGCGATTCAATTCAATTGTCGCACGGGACGCAGTGTTACGTTGAAATAAGACTAACAATACAGCAGGACCTTGTCGTATTAACTGGCAATTTTTTTATTAACGGGCTATTTTCGGACTATAGATACTACTCATACGAGAGCGTTTATGAGAATCATATTTTCATCTGACAGGTATGAAGTATGCGTTATTGCGTTATGTTACAATGATTTGTAACGTTTTATTGTTAAGGACTCAAGCTATAGTTACATTAGGTACCTACATAGAACAAAGAAAAATCCTATGTTCTGTGGGTACCTACTATCTACGAGTATAAGTAGAGACTGTTATTATTCAGAGTAAAAAGTCGCTTCATATATAAATAACAATGATAGTCAACCTGTCAAGTCAGTTTCTTTTTATTAAACGTCAAAACGGTAAGTTCTATAGAATTTTATAGGTAAGAAACAGCAAGTAGAAGCGTGACATCGTACTTCGTTAGTGCCAAGTACCTAATTTTCTACATGCATATTAGTGGTTAGGTCATACGACAGAGCAACGATATTTAGGGTAAGACACTGAAATCCGTAATTGCAGATAATAGACTTAATGGAATAAGAACGACTGGTTGTTTTTATTACTCTTTTACTATTCTTTATTTACTAAGTTTAGATAACAAAATTAGTTGAATTGTTAGGAAACTACAACTGTCAACAATTCTCTGAACCTTTTTCCCAACTCAGTTAGGGTCGGCTTTCCAGTCTAACTGTGATGCGGCAGAACTTCGATATTTTCCGAGGAGCGACTGCCATCTGACCTCCACAACCAATGGTCTTTATGACCAATGGCGACTTATCGAAGTTCCAAACAACACCACAACAACAGGGTACAACTGTAAACAACCTTTCTATTAGATACTTATTGTATCCTTATAAATTATATAAATGTAGGTTACCTACTTATTTTTGTAGAGAACCTTAGCTCGTTTTATCAGATTCAAATTCGCCGCGTCTGTATATTATTTTCAATATGATTGAAAAAAACAGTGGAAATATTTAGTTCTTCTGCTTTTTCCTCAACCTTCAACTTCTAGAATATGAAACTTAAATAGGTATTGATCTGCATCAGCATTTGTTGAGAATTCGATAGTCTTATAAAATGTAGATCTGTACTAACTTATTATTATTATACTTCGAGACTGAAATAAATCAATATTTGAATATTATTTCCAAACCAAATCTTGTTGAAGACGTCATACTATTGACAATGACCAATGCCCGTAATGTCAACACGTGCCAAGTTCAAGGGTCTATCAAGAATTCAGTCGTTTATTCCAATTTTGCGAAATCTCTATTATCTACTACAAGAATCTTATCAATCCTATCATGTACCTAAGCCTATCATGAATAAAAAGAAAAGAAAAATCCCTATTGCATTGCAATTGAATTGATATCAATAACTGAGTTAATTTGCTACCTATCTTGTACCTAATATGGCTACAAAAGAATGCAATTTTAACTGCCTACCTATTTGTCCTGGGCTATCTTAAAGTGCCTGGGTCGATTCTGACGGAAACTGCTGCTAATGTTATAGGGCGTAGACTTCTACTTTAGAAAAGTATTTATTAGGGATTTGCATAAAATGAATAAAAACCAGTTAATATAACTTACTTGCTTATTAGGTGTCTTTATATTAATATTTGTGTTTATATTGCAATCTCTTTAGGAAGATTATGAGCGTTTGGACGCCATGACCCAAACACATATATAGTCTTCATAAGATATGAATTATGGTACCGTTAAAAATACCTGTCAATACATCAGAGTAGTTTCACTTTACAAACATTAGCGCCAAAATTGTGCGCATAAATTTTCGTATTTCCTCATAGTTTCAAGTTTACACACTGTTAGTTGAAACGTCTTTCAGTTCTGAAGGTGACATTGTTTTTTAAACTGACGCCGAGTTCGCTGTCCTTAGCTTGATAAATGACAAACATTGAAATTACTGACTATGAATTGTTTAGAACTCAAAATAAACATTTGAAAAAATACCCGTTCTGGTTTTGAGACTGTGCCAAAATTCAAACCTAATAATGTATAGTACTTACTTATTAATGTTGGATGGGTATGTTTAAAGTAGGTAATACTTTTGTGGGTGTGCCGTTTTATTTTGGGATATTTATTATTCAAATATCTACCTACATAATATTAGCTACTACGTCTTTTGGTCCGGACTATTTTTTTATTCAATACAAGGCTTTCCTCAGGTATTATTAAATATGGATGATACTACGAATTAGCATTTTAAAATCCAAGAATTGATAGGTAAGTCTAGTTTCATGTTTTTCAAATTACAATACCTAAATATCTACCCCTAATTGATCGGAAAGGGGTTTCTTTACATACAGTATTAAAATTTAATTCCTATTTCCCTTGGTCATGGTAGGTATAACTTGAGAACGGCTTGACTGAATGATACCTACTTTTAAAATATCTATACATACATACATACATACATACATATATATATATATATATATATATATATTATAATAAATCTGTAACTGATCGGTGTCTGTACATGGAAGATATATGAGAAAAAAATTATTAGGGGACTTTATGAATGTAATAGATGCCAAAACAATGATTTTTAGAATTTTTGTCTGTTTGTTTGTCGGTTTGTCTGTTTATCCGCAAATCTTTATGCGTGCTAAAATCAAAAACTACTGGAGGGATTTTGATCAAACTTGGTACGATTATAGTTCATAGTCGTGGGCAACATATAGGCTTCTTTTTATACAAGCTGATACCGGCGGCTTCGCCCGCGCTTCGTTTTTAGGTCGTTTTTGGTCATATCACCGGTTCTACTTAACCAATTACAACCAAACATACGGTCAATTTTTAGTCTAAGCAAGACCTTTCTAAAAAAAATAACCGCATAAAAATCCGCTCGGTATTTTTTACGTCCATCGCGATAGCAATGGGCGTAAAAAGTACTGAACGGGGTTTGATGCGGTTTTTTTTATTAGAAAGGTCTTGTTTAGACTCAAAATCTTACGCATATTTGATCACAATCGGCTCATTAGAACATGCGATAATATAGTAAAAAAACGCGAAAATCGACGTCCACGCGGGCGGAGCTGCGGGCAACAGCTAGTTCTTAAATATATCAGAATTATGTACCTCCCTTCTTTACAGGACTCTTTAGTTACACTGAAATTTTGGTAGGTACCTACCATTAAGTAGAGTATTTTCAGCTTAATGATTTTCGAATGGCGCATGTTGGATCTTTGTTGACTGTGCTTCAGAATCCATAATGCTCTTATATTTGTTGATACCTTAGTATAGTGTACTTAATTCTAAAATCTATTCATTTTAAATATTCTATGAGATGTATTCTATGCGAATAGCTGCAGTGTAGGTACTGACTTACTGACTCACAAATTTAGTAGGTACTATTTTATTTGAATGCAGTCTTGCAACTTGTGTTTAGCTATGGGTACAGCCTGTGTGAGGAACGTGGGTTAGGATTATTCCAACTAAGTAATAACTTCCTCAATCATGTACTTCCTGGTACAATTCAGTCAACAAAGTATGAAAATATCAGAGGTAGCTAGGTATATGATTGCGTGGCTACAAGTTATTTTAGTCGTTATTTTCAATTGAATATTATTAATTAGCAGCAGTTTTGATTCGTACGAAACTATCAAAATTCGTACTTAGGTAGGTACTTCTACGTAGTACGCCCTCGGAATTTTCACATTCTAACTAAATTATCGGCTCTGAAACTGTATGTACCTACATAAAATGAAAAAGATGTGCTCTAGACATAAAATTATTTATTAATTTATTTCCATACAGGTATGTAGGTACCTAATGATTGTTTTTAAATTTGTTGGTGTTCAATTTCATGTTATGGCGGCTGTACATCCTGCCTTTCCTAATCAAGCTGCCTGAAGCCAATACAAACCGAGATAAATTGCTTGGTCAGTTACGTGCGGGCGCGGGGGCTTGTCTTGTCTTGAAATAAATTAGACATGGACGACAGACCTTGACGAGTCATTTAGATGGATGTGCGCACAACCTGAATAAAATAACATGACCATCGTCATAGTTCTTAGTGTATTTAGCTATTAGAGAATCGTGACGGTACACAAGAGTGGCTATTATACCAGTCTATAATAAATGTCGTGGCTCTTTATTGACATTGGCGGTAGGTTTGTTACAAATATTTACATGGTCATGAGACTGATGATAATAAAGTACGTCATGTAGTTAGAACAGTGCTAAATTGTTTGTATTATATAAAATAATAACAGGTAACAAGTACGAAGACGTACCTACCTACTAACACGGTGAAAGTTTTGTCAAAATCCTTACTGACCCGTGGTACACCTATGTGGTCATGTGGTTCACCTGGTGTTCCACGGTTAACTTTTTGTAACCTAAATTATCAAATCATTTCGCCTCGTTTGGATGGAATTTCGACATGAAATCTAGACACGCTGGAGCGTGTCAAGCCAAGTTCAAGCAAAGGAACTGGCTAGCCAGCTACAAGTGTATATTTACACGAACCATTTGGTGCCACTTTTGACTCCTCTATAAGTCAAAACCTTTATAACGTAGACACGTGAAACTACGTATGTTTAATTATACCCATAAGGTCATGTAGAAGCCCAAATTTCATGAAGCTGGCTCAAACGGTTATATAGATATGAAGGTCTAAAAGTCGTAAAAATTAGCACTGACTGACTGACTGACTTATAGTACCTAAACCTAACCTACTTCCAGATGACCTAGAAGGATGAAATTTGGAATCCAGCTTGGTAATTGTGTGTAAGCGTAGGAAAAAATCTAAAAATAAAGAAAAGTCAAAAAATAAAAAATAAGTGGTGTCCCCATACAAAAAATACGCGCTAAACAACCGGGCAACTGACGCGCCGACACGGTAGGTCCACTAAGCGTAGGAAAAAAACTAAAAATAAAGAGAAGTCAAAAAATAGTTTTCTGAACAAAAAGTAATGATATCCCACCAAAAACATAAATGTAAAAAAGGAGAGCCAAGTTCAATACAAAAAGTATGCTTGGCTATGGGCTCCACCGCAAAAAGAGTGGAGATCTAAATGAGTGCCAAGTTCTATGCAAAATCGAAATACGTATTTATAGGAACAAAATAACATTATGAACAAGTATTAAACTCTATTTGTTTTGCTTTATTGGAACCTATAACAATTGCTGTTATTTAAAAATGTGAGATCTTAAAGTAGGTTAGATTTGACTTGGCCAGTTTTTATCAGAATTAAAATACCTATATATAATTTTTATATCTTGATTAACTTTATAAAATGATTCATGTAATGAAAACTGGCTAAGTCAAATCTAGCCTACTTTAAGATCTCACATTTTTAAATAACAGCAATTGTTATAGGTTCCAATAAAGCAAAACAAATAGAGTTTAATACTTGTTCATAATGTTATTTTGTTCCTATAAATACGTATTTCGATTTTGCATAGAACTTGGCACTCATTTAGATCTCCACTCTTTTTGCGGCGGAGCCCATAGCCAAGCATACTTTTTGTATTGAACTTGGCTCTCCTTTTTTACATTTATGTTTTTGGTGGGATACCTATTTAAATAGAATATTGCTTAGGTACATTTTTTCTATATTTTTCTTTATCTATATTTTAGGGAGCCAAGCCACAATTTAACTATGTCGCTCCATGCTCTTCTTGTTCTCCATGTAAGAACAAGAAGAGCATCATCACATTATTAAAATAAATATCTGACTAGATACATTGATTAGATGCCTTCATAACTAAAATTATGCACCTAATTTCAAGAAGCACCTGGTTATCGAAAGCTGTGCTAATTTCACATTGTGAAACCCTATGAGGTATGAAATGTGGGTGCTATCACCTCTGCCTACCCCTTCGGGGATATAGGCGTGAGTTTATGTTATGTTATGTATGAGATATGATAATGAAACGCAGGTGGTAGGTATAGGAATCTTGCTCTGAGGGATAAGGAGATTTCTATTCAACATATCAGAAAACCGACTAGGTACATGAAGCTAATTGAACACCCGTATGTATTAACTTATTTATGATAATAGGTAGGTATAACCCAGTTTTAATATATTATATAATATTAAAACTGGGAGTCTAAGTCTTTATTTGAACAGGTTGCTTCTAGACAAGCGTGCACCATCGCGCATCGTCGACCATATCGTCACTTAGGTAGGTACCATCAGCTGAGATAGTGGACAAACACGGGCCTATCGACTATAAAAAAGAACTGTAAACCGAACATTTTAACTATAAGTACCTACGTAGCTCGAGCTTATAAAGTTTTTGCTGCTGCGTCGACCGGTTCCTACCAAATTTATTTTTGGAACTGGTTCAATCCTGTTACAGGCACAATCACTGTTGTCGGGAGGCACACACACTCACACAGCACGTGTTGGCAAATATAATACAAATAAACCTGTCTACTTATTTTAGGTATATTACCGCTCTATCTTACTAAGTAAGGATGGACATTTCACGAGGCTAGAATCAGGCACTTCAGCTAAGATTATTAGGTATAAATTCATGGTAGATTAGTGGATTCATCGGATCATGATTCATGGTGGATTGCTGACATTATGGCCGTCACATACCTACAGATAGAATTTTATTTGTATTTATAAGGGGCAACAAGGGAGCAAAATTAGGTATTTAAGAGGCAAAGGCTCTATCATACCTATTGACCGTACAAAATACCTGCCTAGTTACCTAGTATGTGCGTGCGATGTGGGGTTATATAAAACTAACAAACAATTCAGCATTACTGCGTTATCTGATAATATGCGATTATACTGTAACAACAGTTGGAGAACCCAAAGTACCTAATAAATTTTATGAGTCATTGGCTGTGAAAATCAGGGTGAGGGCTCCTCGAGCATAGGTACCTATTCATTTTAATTAATGTGCTATAACAATTTGAAATATTTATGAACTGAATGTTGATGTTTACGAACCCACTTTTACTAATCGTTAATAATGATTTAACAAAGTATTTAGGCAGGTAGGTATGTGCGTGTCACTTTCCGCTCATATCATCATAGTAAATGCCCTAAAATTATAATACAAAACACGCAGAAACGGTAAAGTTTTATTATAATGTTGTCAAGACTTAAATATAAAATTTTCGACAATATTAAATCCGTCTTGACATCGAAAATTTGCGAGTGTTTGTAATCCCGCGCGAGATCTCTGTTTCGTACTTACACGACCGCGATAGCTATTTACGTCTTCCCAAAATAGTAACTGCTTGGTCACATGGCCACGAAACCGAGCCCCTGCCTAAACGAACACTGACGTCGTCGTGGCGTCATTTTCAATGAGCCGCGTACCTACAAGACATGTAATTACTGAATAAAATATAGGTACATACCTAGTAGACTGTCTGTCACACTCATGTGCCTGTCATTAAATGCTTGCGGAACAGTATCCTATGTAATGATAATTACTTATGTATTTACCTACCTACTTGAATTTTACATGACAGGTATGTAATATGTAATATCCTTTAATTACTACTTTCAGAAACCTCAAATGCGGCCGATGATAGCTGAATATGACCCCAAGAAAAAAGGAGTCAAAAATGACTTATCAGATGTTGTTATGGTCAAGTAAGTGACTATGTTCCATATTGTTCAGCGAAGAGGAAGCCAAGTTCCACTAAAGCGACAATCATTGATCCAGCTTTGACTGCCACCTTTTATAGTGTTGTCAATAATTTACTTCAATTTAATCTGATGCCACATCCAATCAATTGTTGTTTTAATGCTTAGTAATTAAAACTCAACATTAAAGCATGCTTCACAGCTTCCTTCATTTTATATGTTCTGCAAGTTGATTAAGATTATTATGATTGTGGAATATCTTCAGATTGTCTTAAACCTAATAATATTGACATTTTTGTTCAACAGGAGATTGAAAAGAAAATTATGTTTAGATCATTATAAATAGCCTAAATTCGTAACAATTAGATGTTCGATATGAGTGCCTACTTGGTGCACCGAGCTCCGTCGGTCCAGCCTCATTCGGTGACCATAGCTTGGTTCATATCAATGTTTTTAAGTAAATTATTTGCCGTGGTATTTTATATTGTATGTTGACTGTTAAGTAATCGCTCCTTAAAATGAGCTAATATACTAGACGCCGTTCGGAGACGATCCGGGAAGACGAGTGCTGCTTCCACGAGATAAATGTCGTTCGTCGACCTTGACCATCTTGCAATGGACTCATACACCGGTACATCATTCCATTTTATGGTTTCAATTTTGTTTATTTAATTTATTTTGTTTGGTAATGGTAAACAATTTGGAAAGAATTGTGTATGGAGTGCCGTCAGCTGCCGTCGCTTGCGTGCTATGCACGTTCGCTCGGTTGGTGCTCATGCGCCATCTCTGTTCAGGCTCGGGATTGGCTCGCAAACTGGCGATTTGTACAAATTTGATTTAGCTTTATGTCCTCTTTACAAGTTTTTATTTTTGTAATATCCTTCTTATATTGTGTTATCTGTTAATTGCCTTTAGGCTATTTTTTTATAAATCTTAACGTACCTATTCAACACCAGCAAAAGTCTAATGCGTACCTACGACCTTTATTGTCCAATTGCCATCTTTGTCCGTTAAGTTTTAGCTTTTAGCTATCAGATTTTTAATTATAACGTAAAGCTGTATTGAATTTAACGGTTGAGTCACATATTTGTAAATGCCGAGTCTTAACAGAGTGAAGCGCAGTGAAATAAAATATTTTATACATTGTTTTGGAGACCATAATGAATGTATCAACACTTCACATCACAACACTCACACATAGTAATGCAGCTAAAAATTAGTAAAATAACACATTCGCGATTAGTTCATAATTTGCCACAGAAATTCATTATTGTTAAATATAAACACACCTGTTCCAAAATTCGGGCTCGCGACATCCACACCTCGTTCGTATCACCCTTTGAGCTTGAAATGTGGCGCTTTCTATGTTATCGCTACCATTACATAGTGATGCTTAAAATTCAATGAATGACTTGAACTACACGATCGTACCTACCTCACTTCTAACCTATCTACATAACTTTATATAGTTTTAATGTGTTTCAAGCACAAATGGATACTATAACAGTCCCCGGGGAATGTTTTACAGGTACAAAGTTGACCCAAATGAGATCCCAGTGGAACAACAAGCTGGCTCCACCTTGCCTCTCATGGAGATCCCCGGTCGGGATATCGAGGCGGATGAGGACTATAATCCATTCGAGCATAGGAAGCTGGCGCATCCTACATCGTAAGTAAAACTATATTTACTCTGAAGCAAATTCCTAATACATTTAAATATGTACTTATTATGTATCGTAAAATGAAAATTTTATTTTTTCAGGGATATGGATACGCTTATACATTTGCTGAAAGGTTCCTTGGGTAGTGGTATCTTGGCTATGCCAATGGCATTTCGCAATGCAGGGCTATACTTCGGTCTAATAGCCACTTTCGCCATTGGAGGAATCTGCACATATTGTGTGCACGTACTTGTGAAGACTTGCCATGAACTGTGCAGGAGAATACAAAAACCTTCGCTCGGTTTTGCCGAAACCGCTGAAGCAGCCTTCTTATGTGGGCCACCTGCAGTTCATCAATTTTCACGTCTCGCCAAGTAAGTGTTGGTCAGGAGATTCTTAAACTATTTGGCCACTCCCTTGTCAATATCACTTCGTTGTCTGTCTGTCCTTTCTCTGAGACCTTTGTCTCAGGAACGCGTAGTGAAATCAAGTTGAAATTCATACCAAATAGGTATTCAGGCCTGCAGTTGCATGCGGGCATGCCTTCTCTGAAGCTATGAAAAAATTAAACTCCTAAGTCGATTGCACTCAAACAATACAGTTCGACGCGGTCTTCAAAGTATTTTAAGTCTAACTAAGACCTTTCAAATAAAAAAACTGAATCAAAATCCGTTCTGTTGTTTTTGCGTCCATCGCGAACAAACAGACTAGTAATAGTTATCTAATTTGTTTTTTTCTGTTCATAATCTTTCATACCTCTATAACTATAACATAACTCAACTCTCAACTTTTTTTAAATATCTCCAAAGTGAAGTACAGACACAGCTGCCTACTTTATATTTTTATAATGGTTTAATTTATGTGAATAGGCTGAACACCTTCGGAAACTGATATCGCTGGTGCTTAGGGCGGGTGTAAAGATAATAATCTGCTGAATCTGGTTTTACCTACCTATTTTTTAGGCCTGACTAATAAACGTAAATGATTAGCTGTTATTAACGTAAATGTATCTTTGTTTCAGAGCTTTAGTCAACTGGTTCCTAGTGATAGATCTACTGGGCTGCTGTTGCGTATATATTGGATTCGTTTCAAGAAACGTGAAGCAAGTAGTGGATTTCTACGTGAAGGAAACAGAGTGGTATGACATAGATATCAGAGTCTATATGGCCGCACTTCTCCCATTCCTGATTGCCATGAATCTAATTAGAAATCTGAAGTACTTGGCGCCACTCTCTATGATTGCTAATATGTTAGTAGGTACAGGAATGGGAATCACCTTTTATTACCTCTTCCAAGATATTCCAAGCGTAGACACAGTTGAGAAGTTTGCTGGATTCTCACGCCTGCCTACATTCTTCGGTACTGCCATCTTCGCCCTGGAAGGTATTGGTGTTGTGATGCCTCTAGAGAACAACATGAAAACACCTACTCATTTCATTGGATGCCCTGGCGTACTGAACTTCGGCATGGGCTTTGTCGTTTCGCTATACGCCTTCACTGGATTCTTCGGTTATTTGAAATATGGAAACGACACTAACAGCAGCATTACATTGGATCTCCCTCAAGATGAACCGTAAGTATCCAAAATTACTCATATTTTTACACAGTTCATCTAGAAGACTAAATAGTCTGGTATGTTTTAAAGGTCGTATACGTTTTACTTTAAAAATAGAGTCATCTTCGTCAGGTGACCGATTTCGTATGTGTAGGTAGGAATTAAAAATTCCTGTAGTCGGATTTTAACACAAGGATTTGGTGATATATAGCTAATTTGACATCTTAATTATTAGTGGAAAGATGTTGTCTCTGCCTACCCCAATGGGAAAAAAGCGTGATCTGTATGTATGTAATGTATGTATGTAATTATTAACTTCATGAATGTTTCAAATGATTTAATTAATGTGGAACCTTCTATCGGATTTAATACGAGCTTGATAACTAATAAAATAATCTTAAACTAGAAAGTGGGCCCCAGGGTCCGGGGTTTAAACTTTTTTTTTCCGTGCGGCAATCTGTAACGTATAAAAAATAAAATAAAAGTATAAATTGTATAAAAAGGTGTGATAATAGAATAAGTAACGTTACAATATTAAAGTATGGAAAATTGTACAAATAGTGCTTCCGGATCAGTCTCTCGGCAGTTTACATTGAACTATTGTTTCAAGGACCTCTTGTGAATAGTACCTGGAAGATATTTATTTACTTTGATGAACCATTGGGGCACCTCAGGAGAGTAAATGAAATTACAGTTGATAACATTTAAAGAACATTTTATATATTAAAAATTTAGGTACACAGGTTGTAAAATATACATGATTAGAGCAATGTCCAGTTCGAAGAAAAGGTTGACATCGAGTCAACTACCACGCGGCACACGCGACACGTTTTGCAATCGTAAGTTCGCGAACACGAGCACTAGATCAATGGCCATTGAAATAACGTGGATGGGTCCCTTACTGGATCCAACGGATGTCAGATCTCACCACGGCGACACGATGCAGTTCGATGCCATTCGGCCTCCGTCTCTTCCACGGCTATCCACAGCTTCGCAGCAAGTGGACGTTAAAGGCTTGTCCGCTCCTTGGCATCGCTGCATCTGGCCGTCAGATGCAGCATGGAACACGCCACTGAGCCAGCCTACGGAGTAATCCCGTAGACACGAGGTAGCGACAAAATATAACGTGTCGCCGACACGCCAACAATCGCCTTCGGTGCACGTCGCAATCCTTTCTTCTTATTGGACGAGATGGATGAAGTACTCAACGATACATCGTCTTTGGAGTCTTCATCGGCTTCCAATTACATTTTCTAATATGTTTATAATGATGAACAAATAAAGGTTATCTATATTAGCCGACGTCCATATCGGAAGTGAAAAAGTGAATGATTAATTTCTATTGATGACACTTATTGACATTGACAACTGTCACATAGGAACCGAGTCCTTTAAGTTCAATCTTATAAATTACAATATTACATCGATAAATAACTGTTGTACATAATTATCAATTACGACACCAGGAACGCAACCAGAATCGAAAATAGAATATATTTAAGTATTTAAATGCGATTAAATTAATGTAAACTTAAGCAACGATGAGTTGATTTATATTTGCTAACAAAATGCGTCCCTACAGTTATTATAAAAGCAATTATCTATTAACCATAGATAAAAAATATTAGTAGTAGCTTTAGACTACTACAAATCCTCATGGATACCCACCCCGCGGCCAGCGGGGCAGGTTATGTTGGACTCTTACCGACTAAAACCGCACGCCGTCTAGGGTCTTCTGACGCCAGGGTGTAAGGTGGCCCAAAGAGCATTTCCCTCGCTTGACCCGGGCCATCTCCGGATTCGAGATGGCCCCCTCGGGTTTGGGAACCGCGTGGTTCCCGTCATACTCCCGGAATATGGGGGGGCGCGCATTCGCGCGCCGCCGCTTCGGCGGGGTTTAACCCTCGAAGCAATCTGGATCAACACTAAGATGATGATAATGGTAATATCATAGAAAATCAAGCTCTTTATTTTTAATGCAGCTCTAATTAGCATACCTACATAATCCACTGAAATAAATATAATACGTACTTACGTATACCTATACCTAGATACAAATGAGTATTTTCATTTACTGAACTCATTATAAATTTAATTTTCTTTCCTAATTACAGATTGGGCCAAAGCGTCAAGCTGATGATTGCAGTTGCTATATTCTTCACTTACAGTCTTCAATTCTATGTGCCAATGGAAATTATTTGGAACAACGTACGTCACTTTTTCGGAGCCAAGAAGAGTCTTGCCGAGTACAGCATCAGAATTGCACTTGTGGTGATGACAGTTTGCATAGCTGTTGCCATCCCCAACTTAGGTCCATTCATATCACTGGTCGGCGCTGTATGCCTCTCTTTCCTTGGTTTAATATTTCCATCTGTTATCGAAACAGTGACATTTTGGGACCGGCCTAATGGTCTGGGACGGTTTAACTGGATTCTTATTAAGAATATATTTTTGATAAGTTTCGGAATCCTTGGTTTCCTCTCAGGATCGTATGTAAGCATTGTAGCTATAATCAATGGTGAAGAGTAAAACTATCAGCGCATGACCATAACGTAGAATAAGGCTCAATACATTAGAATATAAGTTAAATTTTATTGACTTCTATTTAGAGAATGCTTAGTGCATCTTATTTTGAACCCTATTTTATATACTTTAATTAAGTTTTGCGGTAACTATCCGCATTTAAAATTAATGGCTTATAGAACTCTGACGGCTCTGACCTAAGAATTTTATTATCATAATGTTATTAGTGAATTTTAGTATTTTTATACTAGGTACTAGTGGTCTTCGCCACTATAATCTGTTGAATAAAGTTAACTATATTCTTTGATGTAGATCGAGTTTTGTAATGTTGACACTATTTCTTTGAGATTAGCATTGTCTATTTAACTTAGGTACAGATACCGGCACGTAAATTGGCCAAACGCGTCATATGCGCAAAGGTCGATTTTTAGGTCCCCTTTGAGGTATGAGCGGGTCGCGGGAGACGCGGTTGCGCCGTCGCGGACAAATGATTGGTCCGTCACTGGACGGACCAATCAGATGTCTCCGAGAGACGTCTTGTAGCGAATCAACGTTCCGTTCGTTCGTACTTTGAATCATTTGATTGGCTCAAAGTGCACGATGCGCGAACTTACTCCAAACCTGGCCAAGTTACGTGCCTGTATCTGTACCTACCTTCTGAGTTGATCATTAGTTGATGCTAAACAGGTTGTGTATTCCTAATATTATCATTATTTTATTTAGCCCCGAAACTCTGTAGCCATTTTAGATTTAAGTGAAATGTAGATAAATCTACTGTTATAAATGTGTGAGAATTTGTCTAGTGCATTATTGAAATGTGATAAATTTTAGGTTAACTAAAAGGCAATTATATCGGAAAATTATGACTATTAAGAATACTGTTATTTTGAATGTAGACAATATTATGTAGGTGTTTACAAAGTTTTGGCCAAGATGAAGCTTCTCAATTTGTTTTTAAAATGGTATTACTTTTATTGGGTTTAATAGTAGAGACATTGTTCGTGATAACAATTATGGCATTTCCGTTACCAAAAAAATAACTGCTTAAGTAGTATAAATATTCATATCGAGCTTTTTGGGAATTTGTGAACTAAGGCATTTATCTATATCTAATATCTAGACACCTACGTACTTTTAAATACCAACTGTTAAATCAATGCACTGATAACAAATTCAGGCCTAATATTGGTAAATCTAAAGATTTTTAAAGTTTATATTAAAAGACTGGATTATTTTATTTTGTATCTGTCACAAAAATTGTTCTCAATCGTTCTTATTGTCTCAAAATTCGAAAACTGTTAACCTTTTATTTTTAAGTAAGATAAATAAATATAAAATGGTAACTTGTGACTCGCCATTACGTAAGTGTTGCAAACACAAATTATTGTTAGAATAAAACAATTAAAAAAAACGTAAATAGAGTAACTCTATTGTTCCTCGTACCTACAAGTTTGATTCTGAATATTTATTTAGATAGGCACCTACCTACCTATTAATCGCGTGAGTGATCGAGCAAATACGAATGACTAAAATTAAGATAAGTAAATACATTATAAATGATTGAGTGATAGTCATTCAGTATTAGATTTAGTAATTAAGGGTTTACTGCTAAAGTATGGATGCCATCATGGCATCAAAACTGATCATTATTTCCCATAGTGACGTACCTACCTATTAAACCCCGAAAATCTGCAATGTTGTAGAAACCACTTGTCAACCCATGTCGACTTTTTTTAATTTGACATCTAAGTATTGCAGTATTTTTTTCCACAATATACCTCATGTTACTTCTAACCACATGAATATCTATGTATTATTCATGTGCTTCTAACTATAAAGGTATAGTCAGCGTCAAAAAATGATTTTTTTCAGATTTAAAAAAAAATGTTTGTCAGTTAGATACTTACCTACCTACATAATATATTTCTTAATGAAAATGTTTCTTAACATAGGGTCTTACAAAATATTTTACAAAGTTGATTCACATTTAATTAATAATATTTAAGTATTCTTCATCCAGATTTTTAATTTTGCTATCTCTTTCGCTTTGCATTTTTGACACCGGCTATACCTACTTAGACTGCCAATAAACATAAGGGTCAGCTCCGACGGACGGAGTGGTGGCAAAAAGAGTAGGGTAGGTACTTCAATAACCATTTGAATTTTAACTTGCTCCAAAGTGTTTTTCGGCGGCACTTCATCCGTAACCGTGGTGCTGACATGGCACCGATCTAAAACGCAGCAATGTATTAGGTAAGTACCTATATCTGCCAATGTTGCCTCAATTTTAATAGGCCACCAGCACTACCAATATATTTCACAGGTGCTATCTCACTGAGAGCATTGCATACACCTCTAATGTATGTGATCCTTTAGATTCGTTTTTGAGCTTTTAGCGGTCGATGAGCATTCGCTTGCAATGTTACAAGTTGTATCAAAATACTACAGACATCACGCGCTGTAATCTTGTGATTTTCTCCTTCACTGATGTAATGTTCGAAATGTTCGAATTTGTAAATGTTTAATATATTTGTTTAATATTTTTTTATACAAAAACACCCATTCAGTTCAAAAACACGTCTGATGTCTCCTCGTAGTAGAAATAAAATGTTAAACCAAATGTACACATCTCATTAGAATTATTATATTTTTTTAATGATCTAAATCTTAAAATTCTAAGTGTGTTGAGTTTAATCTTAGTCTAGTAACAATGAAATTGGTCGAGATATTTTTAACTACCAACTAGGTACTGAGTGAGGCTTATTGAAAAAAATGTGTACCTACCCACAGTGTAGGTATGTTACTTGGCGTACAGTAGGTATGCAGCTAGCAATGTACCTACAGCAGTTTTCGAAATTTTTCGTTAAGGGGAATGTATACCTTATAAGGATTATTATATAAAAAACGTTTAGGATTTTAATTGACTAAACAATCCACTGAACTGTATATTATGTAAACCTATTAAAACGTCCTTTCCATGGCATATAAAAACACCGTATAAAGTCAATTCTTTATAAACTGACATTTATAATGTAATAACATACCTACTTACCTAGATATTTTTGTGAAATAAAATTTTGATTTTGACATTCTAAATACATTAATAACTAAACCAATATTTAAAATGTATACTTACTAATCAAGGAATATCATTCCTATATATTTTGGTATATAGTACCAGCCTACCTATTTTAGATACTTAGAAGTGGTTGTTTTGTTACAGTATTAAAATAAATAAGACTTAGGGAAGACCTGAATTTTATTTTCCTTGCACCTATATTTCCCGTTTCTTAAAATAAGTAGTCATGTCACCACGTCAATATGATCGTGACCCAAGGTGGATCACACAGAGGTGGAGACTGGTGTCCACACTAGTGTGTCGATGGTATAATTAAATACCTGTTACTCGTGGTCATACTTATATAATTCTATCACACTAGTATGACTATTGTGTACCTAACAAATATCGCCTCTTAGCATTAAAAGTGTACAAGTGTGTGAGATAATGTATGAAAAAGTTTGGTATTACAAATCTCTTTCTCTTAAAAATTGACAAATAATGTAGTTCAATAAACGCTCGCTAGATAGTGCAATTAGCTAAGTATTAAATTTGATTAAATTGAGCCGAGCGAAGTGAGAACTTGTTACGCGTGAATACCTAAGTACCATGTTAAAATTTTTAGTTACATTCAAGCTGCCGAGCAGTCAGCGAGCAGTGCACGCTTTGTGGTCTCCTAAAAAGTACCTAAACATAAACAAAAAGATACACTTATTACTATAAATGTGTCGCAAAGTTTGAATCAATGTAAAGAAAAAATATAAGTACAGTAAAACCCGCTTAAGTCGATTTCTCAGGGACCCTACCAAAAACGCGTCTTAAGCGGGAAAGCGTATTATGCGGGATAGGGAAAATACGATTTTTAATACGATCTATCCCGTTAAAATCAGTGATCTGTAAGCTTTCAGCAATCTTACGTGCTTTCTCGCATATTATGGGGCCACTAATGGGCAGTTTTAAAGCTCGTGCTTGATGAAGCCATTCCACTAAAAAAAATTCCAAGTTATCAAACTTTCCTACTTTTTGCTTTTTTCTCTGCACACCTCCCAATCTGCATTTTTCTTTAATTTCTTCTCTATTCTTCTAAATGGTAGGTACATACTTTCAATATCTCAATTTTTTCTTGAAGTGACAATGCCTTTCGCTTAATTGTAGTCATATTGTCATACCTATTGTAACAAGGGCTCGCGGGCGTATTAAACGGGATGCGAATCGTATTAAGCGTTAAGAAATGTATGAAATATGTCTCCAAGTTGCAGGGACTGGCCTAAAGTGGCGTATTATGCGAGAAATCGTATTATGCGTGATCGTCTTAAACGGGTTCTACTGTAGTTGTGAATAAGTAATGGTGAAAATGGGCTAGGGTCTCATTTAAAGTTTCACTTTGGTTTATATCCCACCTCAATGCAGTTTCCTATTATACTTAAACCCTAATAGATATTCATGTGCCCTAAGGTAATAGGTAACGCTTAGACTGATAGTTTCTTAGCGATCGGTCGCCGCGAGTGAAGTGAAAGCAACATCTATGTAGGTGTAAACCGCGCGTCCTTACACTCAGTGATACTCACACATGCTCACTGATAATGTTGCTATGACAACTACATTTATCCCATAAATGGGGAAAATATTGTGTCTAAGTAAAACTTGAATTTTAATTTTAATAAGGTTTACTAATAGTAAGATTAGGTATTTTATATCCTAATTACTCGTCCCGTCTCCCGACTAAGGTAGCAAATAAGTATTCAATGTTTCAGTCATTCCCAAAGTTATAAATGCGAAATTTGAAATACCTGCTTGTAGTTAGAAATAAATGTAGGTGCATTTGTGCTGGTATCGATTTTTGTCACCCCTAAGGTGGCAAATAAGGTATAAAAAACAAGGAGGTAGGACACGACGATATCTCCCGTCCGAAATGAGCTGTCCGACTGGGGAAGTACCTCCGCCCTGCAGAAGACCGCGGCTATAATAACCATCGTGTTGTGTTCCCGCCGGTAAGTAGGGTAACCAGAGCTCACTGTATCCCTCCTCCTCTTCCCCTTCCTAGCCTCCCCACCCCTTCGCAGCTCTCACCCTTTTCCTTCAGGGTAGGCAGCGCGTGTGTGACACCCTTAGTGTTGCACACGTTCATAGGCCACGGTGACCGCTTCCCATCAGGTGGGCCGTGTGCTTGTCTGCCACCTAAACGGAATAAAAAAAGAAGAAGAAGAACTGTTCTTCTTCTTCTTTTTACAAATAATGAGTTGTATTTTGAAACAAAACGTACTAATATAGGTAAATTCAATGTCGGTACGGCCGAACTCAGTAGACGTCGACGATTTTTCAAATTTAAAAAACAGCCTCGGCAAAATACCGCGAACACACTAGGTACACTGTGTTAAGTTGGAAACCACCAATCCTCTCGCTTAGCTCTATCGATCCATACATTTTTTGTATTGGGATCATGTGGGTACCGTGAAACCGGCCAACTTTGCCCACATTTTTGCGATTTTTTAAGATATTTGTAAAAATTATACGTTGGAGCGTGTAGGAAATAATATGACCATTACATTTATTATCAATAGAGTCTATCTATCTATATGTCTATCTTTTACACTCAATAGCATGCCGAAAAATTGCTGTTAAAGAAGTGGGCCTGCCAAAGTGTCCAACATTGCTCAGCTTTGATATCTCCGAGACTGTCAGCCTTGAGGCTTAAATAATAAGAACCATGTTAAACGAAGATCTAAAGTTGCCATTCATATTGATATAACGGTCAAATCATATATATTTTTTAAAATTTGGAGGTGGGCAATTTTTTACTCCATACCAATTCAATTTTCATACAAGCGGAATCAACGTGTTAGGGTTGTCAATTACCTTCTTGCTACCAAAATAAATAAATACTAGGTAATAATAGTCTTGAAAGCTTTTTTTATTAAAAAATGGTACTTATTCAATTCATAGAGGTAGGTATCAAAAAATAGCTTACACAGATAACTTTTTGTACTTATCATTTATCTTATCAAAGGAACCTATGAAGAAATTAAAATTAGATAGGTAGGTAGGACCTTTAATAAATTCCCATTATTTCACAAAAAAATACGTTTCAGACAAGAAAACTATATGGATCCTATTATCTAAACTGAATTTTGATAAAAATCGAACCAATCTGGAAGTATGTCCTTTCAATTAAAAATCATTTACAAAACCACTTCAATGACAATAAAATTGACGGCCTCTGTGGCGTAGCGGTAGTGCATGCGACTGCTACGCAGGGGCCGCGGGTTCGATTCTTGCTTAGTGCAAATATTTGTATGCATGAATATGTCTATTTGCATTGGTCTGGGTGTTTCTATGTATAATAAGTATGTATTTACAAAAAAAAAGTATATAAGTATGTTTATCAGCATTCTTGAACCCATAACACAAGCTAGTTAAACTATAATTACTTTGGATCTAGAGGGCGCGGTGTAGAATGTTGTAGGAAAAAAAAATGATGGAGTTCTGCGGTAAAATTAAAAATACAACCGAATTGAGAACCTTCTTATTTAGAGTTCGTTAAAAAGACTTGGCCAAAAACTCAACAAACTATGAGCTAATATTTAGTTATAAAGTAGGTACCTACTACCGGACCCAGTCGGACTGCTCAATTCGGACGGGTGATACCATCGTATCCTACCTCCATTGTAAATTAAATAGAGGGGAATTCATGAAATCTGCGGTGACCCTGCTGCGGAGTTTACCTATCACAAATCACATCATAGTGCCATAAATCTTTGTGAAATTATAATAACATCGACAGTGTTGTTCATCAAGATTACACAAAAAATAATGTAATTCTTTATAACATACATACATTTATTTTGTCAAATATCTACTTAATGATAATACCTATCGATAATTTTATAATTGTATGTGATGTTACGTCACTAAAGGGGCGGTGTCTATTGAAAGACAAAGTATAACATATCACAAATGCGCTTAGTGGGAGTGAGATACAAACAAACGTGAGTAATGTATAATGTACAAATTAACAATATTGTACTCATGAAGCTATAGATAAACATGGAGGCCAAACCGGGAAGAACAGCTTGATCCAAATACCTACATGTCTCTATCTCACTCTCTGTGGGCCGACTTCTCTTTCGTGTATTTGTACAATGTTGCTATCTTCTTATTAGTATCTCCTAGTAAATTATAGAAATAGACCATACTAACCAAAAATGCAAGTAAAATGATTTATAAATAACTCTATAGTTCGACTACGATTATTAATGTGGAAATTGAAAAATTATATGCCATTTATTATGCATGATTTGGTTATCGAATCAGGAAATCAGTGAATTAAATTCCCATTGTCTATGGATTCAGTACGTAATGTGGCAACATTGGTACTACATGTCAACTATCAATAAACAATATGGCGGTTGTTTATTATTGTTTCGGTTTTTAACATATTTAAAGTTAATTATAAGTATAAACTCAAAAAATGGTGCAAAATTGTGTAGTGCGTGGTTGCGGTAGTACGTGGCGTCAAGGATGTGATATAAAATTCCACGCGTAAGTGTTTAAACTTGTTTAAATGGTGATTTCTTGCTTAGAAGGTTATCATACTTAGAAAGAGAAGTCGGCCCACATAGAGCAAGATAGTAAATACAGACTGAGCATCAAGTAGGTATTGGAAGTGTGGCCTCCATGTTTATCTATAGCTTCATGATTGTACTATGCAACCAGAATGACATGACCTGTCATGAAATTAGAAGAAATTGTTTGTATTGCAATCAAAGATATTATATATTATGTAAAAAGAGGCAGATATGTTATTAGAGCGCGTCTGGTGAAGACGCAAAAAGGGCCCAATTGGGACATTTTGTCTTTAGTACATGTCTTGCAAACGCCAAGTTGACACGCGTGTAATTGTGTAAAGCGCATAATAAAATTGCAACAAAAAAGCCATCGTGTGTTTTAAAAACTGTACAAATTACGACACTAATATTAATAAAATACAAGGGATCTCCTATCACATGTAAGTACATACAATATTACCGATTTATTAGTGTATTTTAATTAAATTAGTTAAATAATATTTTTAAAATAATTGCGGCGGCAAAAAGAGATAAAAACGAGACAGAGATACTTTTTGATGTGACATGACAAAAGCGCAATCATCCGAATTATTGCTATCCTTTTTACTCACGTGCTTATCCCATCTTTCGTACTACTTATCGCTAATTGACAACTATTGTGCACTTTATAGATATGTCATAGACAGCGGGATCAGATTTGAGGAGTCAGTTACTATGAACATGACATATCTTGTGTATAAAATATCATTGATTGCAATGATAATTATATATGTAAAAAGAGGTTGTATTGATAATATAATCAATGATTTTTTTACATGTATAATATCATTGAATATAATGATAATATTATTAATTCTTTACCGGTGAAATGTAATTCCATTTTTTTGTAATTTGAGCTTCCACTGTTCATTCCACACCACTTTATGGAACAATAGGGCATTTTGGGTGCACTTGGATGTATTTTCAGTAATTTTTGCTGACAGAATCATGCACGTTCTGACAGGAGCGCACTTGTGTAGTAATATATACCTATATACAATGATATTTTATACACAAGATATGTCATGTTCATAGTAACTGACTCCTCAAATCTGATCCCGCTGTCTATGACATAACTATAAAGTGCACAATAGTTGTCAATTTAGCGATAAGTAGTACGAAAGATGGGATAAGCACGTGAGTAAAAAGGATAGCTATAATTCGGATGATTGCGCTTTTGTCATGTCACATCAAAAAGTATCTCTGTCTCGTTTTTATCTCTTTTTGCCGCCGCCATTATTTTAAAAATATTATTTAACTAATTTAATTAAAATACACTAATAAATCGGTAACATTGTATGTACTTACATGTGATAGGAGATCCCTTGTATTTTATTAATATTAGTGTCGTAATTTGTACAGTTTTTAAAACACACGATGGCATTTTTGTTGCAATTTTATCATGCGCTTTACACAATTACACGCGTGTCAACTTGGCGTTTGCAAGACATGTACTAAAGACAAAATGTCCCAATTGGGCCTTTTTCGCGTCTTCACCAGACGCGCTCTAATAACATATCTGCCTCTTTTTACATATATATCTTTGCCTATAACAGGAGGAAACAGACGCATGTAATCGCAGAAGACAGCTGCCCGACAATTCATCTCTATTGGTTACCTATATGCTCGAAGATAAGAAGAAGTAAACTACATCATTCCCAACCTTGCAATTAAACATGGTCACCGCAAAGAAAGGTACACAATCCAACCAACTATACTTTGTCTATACTACGATTTTTAATACAAGGCGTAGACAGAGATAGACGCGCTGTCAGAGTTCACCCGAGAGTGATGGCAATAGTTTTTTAGAGTTGCCAGGTTATGAATTTTACCCGTAATGTATGGTGATAAAATCTCATTCATGAAGTAGAAGTACGAAAGAACGATCTAAATACGAAAAGGTATACGAATGAAACAGCAGTGGCCTAAAGCGATTGATCAATCTCGGTTGTTTAGCAGCTAGTTTTTCCTTCATGGTTTGCAGTAGCTGACAATAGATATCTGCCGTAATCGTTTGGCCAGATTTGAGAAAGGTAGTGAGGTAAGACACGACGGTACGTCCCGTCCGAAATGAGCTGTCCAACTGGGGAAGTATATTCGCCCTACATAAAACCACGGCCATAATAACCATCGTGTTGTGTTTCCGGCGGTAAGTAGGGTATCCAGAACTCACTGTACCCCTCCTTCTCCCCACCCCTTCCTAGCCCCCCACCCACCCACCTACCCTACCCATGTGATTGAGTAACAAACATCTAAACATCTTTACTAATCTTCATATATTATTTATAATAGTAGGAGGAACATAACTCAGGTGTTTCATTATGTTATGGGTGGGTACACTTATATTTATCCACACTGCATTCTCAGTTTATAATTTGACAGCTGTATATTTTTCAAAGGAAATTTGGGAACTTTAGTTTTTACCATGAAGCTATAGATAAACATGGAGGCCAAACCGGAAAGAACAGCTTGATCCAAATACCTACATGTCTGTATCTCTCTCTCTGTGGGCCGACTTCTCTTTCGTGTATTTGTACAATGTTGCTATCTTCTTATTAGTATCTCCTAGTAAATTATAGAAATAGACCATACTAACCAAAAATGCAAGTAAAATGATTTATAAATAACTCTATAGTTCGACTACGATTATTAATGTGGAAATTGAAAAATTATATGCCATTTATTATGCATGATTGGGTTGTTGAATCAGGAAATCAGTGAATTAAATTCCCATTGTCTATGGATTCAGTACGTAATGTGGCAACATTGGTACTACATGTCAACTATCAATAAACAATATGGCGGTTGTTTATTATTGTTTTGGTTTTTAACATATTTAAAGTTAATTATAAGTATAAACTCAAAAAATGGTGCAAAATTGTATAGTGCGTGGTTGCGGTATTACGTGGCGTCAAGGATGTGATATAAAATTCCACGCGTAAGTGTTTAAACTTGTTTAAATGGTGATTTCTTGCTTAGAAGGTTATCATACTTAGAAAGAGAAGTCGGCCCACAGAGAGCAAGATAGTAAATACAGACTGAGCATCAAGTAGGTATTGGAAGTGAGGCCTCCATGTTTATCTATAGCTTCATGGTTTTTACATACCGAACACCATCTCGTGGTTATGATAATATTTTAAATCGAACCATCAGATTCGACCGTCCTTCTAGGCTCCGTTTCTTCTCATTTTAGTCGGATAGTATGTGTCAGTTTTGACTTTTTGGAGCCTAGGTTCCAAAACGTCAAAAATACCCTGGTACGCAGATAAGGACAACAGACATTATGTCCGTCCCGCTTACTCTTACCATCAATTTGTATATGAGCGTCCCTCTCTGATTGTCATTGTCATTTTAATGCCTTGTCTAATTCAAGGCAAGAAAATGACAAGTGCAACTGTCACTTTAACACAAAAAAAATCGGCAATCAATAGACTAGACACTTTAGTCATTCTTTATTTTTATCAGTGCATGAACCTCTTTGCTATTTTATTCTCGCCTAGTAGGTACGTCACACGACGGAAATATTTTTTATAGAATTTTGTCAGTTAAAGAACCTCAACGCATTCTATTTATCTTGCAATTTTTCCATATTTTCTCACCGTATAAACCTTCTCTGGACTTCCACCAATATTTCAAGACTAAAATTAGCCAAATCGGGTCAGCTGTTTTCTAGTTTTAGCGGACTAACGAACAGCAATTGATTTTTATATAATAATATAGATTTAATTACTTACCGTGTATGTTTTCTGTTTAATTACCGTAAATTGCATATTTTTATTTATATAAACGCGGTTTGATATTTAATAATAAGAATTATAACCTCGACTCACGACTAACTTATAATAATTGTAAAACTCGATTCAATCACATCACTATTTATTTGATACAAAAAAACCTGCATCACTGGAAATGTCATTTTCTTGCCTAGAATTAAAAATCGGAGTCTAACGTGAGTCTAACGCATGAAGCTATAGATAAACATGAAGGCCACACTTCCAATACCTACTTGATGCTCAGTCTGTATTTACTATCTTGCTCTCTGTGGGCCGACTTCTCTTTCTAAGTATGATAACCTTCTAAGCAAGAAATCACCATTTAAACAAGTTTAAACACTTACGCGTGGAATTTTATATCACATTCTTGACGCCACGTAATACCGTAACCACGCACTACACAATTTTGCACCATTTTTTGAGTTTATACCTACTTATAATTAACTTTAAATATGTTAAAAACCAAAACAATAATAAACAACCGCCATATTGTTTATTGATAGTTGACATGTAGTACCAATGTTGCCACATTACGTACTGAATCCATAGACAATGGGAATTTAATTCACTGATTTCCTGATTCAACAACCCAATCATGCATAATAAATGGCATATAATTTTTCAATTTCCACATTAATAATCGTAGTCGAACTATAGAGTTATTTATAAATCATTTTACTTGCATTTTTGGTTAGTATGGTCTATTTCTATAATTTACTAGGAGATACTAATAAGAAGATAGCAACATTGTACAAATACACGAAAGAGAAGTCGGCCCACAGAGAGTGAGATACAGACATGTAGGTATTTGGATCAAGCTGTTCTTCCCGGTTTGGCCTCCATGCAATGATATTATATAAGTAAAAAGAGGCAGATATGTTATAAGAGCGCGCCTAGTGAAGACAAGAAAACGTCCCAATTGGGACGTTTTGTGTTTAGTACATGTCTGGCAAACGCCAAGATGACACGCGTGTAATTGTGTAAAGCGCATGATAAAATTGCAACAAAAAAGCCATCGTGTCTTTTAAAAACTGTACAAATTACGACACTAATATTAATAAAATACAAGGGATCTCCTATCACATGTAAGTACATACAATATTACCGATCTATTGGTGTATTTTAATTAAATTAGTTAAATAATATTTTTAAAATAATGGCGGTGGCAAAAAGAGATAAAAACGAGACAGAGATACTTTTTGATGTGACATGACAAAAGCGCAATCATCCGAATTATAGCTATCCTTTTTACTCACGTGCTTATCCCATCTTACGTACTACTTATCGCTAATTGACAACTATTGTGCACTCTAAAGTTATGTCATAGACAGCTGGATCAGATTTGAGGAGTCAGTTACTATGAACATAACATAATATATCTTGTGTATAAAATATCATTGCCTCCATGTTTATCTATAGCTTCATGCTGTTAAATCGTATTAGTCGTAGACAGAGAATAGATAGTACGTTGATTTCAAATTCAATAAAATTAAACATACACCTCACTATTTTAGTAACAATATTAGTTGCCATCTATACCACTTTTTTAAGTCTGGCAACAGTGTAATCATAAAAACTTCTTCACTTCACTTTTCGTCGGCCCGCCATATTGCTGTCGCCGTGTGTGCGTTAGATATTGAATCATTCGAGCACTTAGGTAATTATGATCTAATTTTATACTCATAATAATTTTGTTACAATCAGTTACATATATTGTGATTCGGAGTTAAAACGGCCGGGAAAGAGATGCTTTTTATTGAAAACGTATACCCTCTATTCCAACTTATTGCCACCTTGACTCTTGGATTGTGTGTTTCGTTTCAATCTGTTGGACTACTGGTCACTACGCAATGTACTTGAATTTTTAAGTTTATTTGCATGTCAAACGAATTCTTAAATAACTATTGTGTTTTGGCTGAGCCGCTGTAGAACGCTTGTGTTTGTATATTGTAACAATCGGTGCAGATCCTATGATTTTATCTACGTAGGTACCTACCTGCACAAAAGCATTATTATTGAGACTTCTGAGTAGGTACGTGCAGAAAGTGATTTTATTTATTACTATGATAAGTTGCACAATGTCTACATATTTCCGTTACAAATAATATAATACTTAATTAGAAGAATCATTAAATTCTTTGTCTTTAACTATTTTTAGTAATCAGATCACTAGTATTTCATTGTGAAATAAGATATAAGGTTGTTTTTACTTCATTTTGATAATATTATTGTTGATGTTGGTGAAATAGTGTTGTTGTAATCTGTAATAAACATTGCTTTTATTTTGTAAAAGCACATGTTCTTGTCTAAATAAACCTCTAAATATCAATTTAGGGTAAATAACAAAAATGTTTTCTTAGTTATGTATATGCTTTAAATATTTTCTGAGTGCATACAATTACAATCTACATTTTAGTATATTTATTCTGAATTCAAATGACTGGTTAGGTTGTTACATAGATTTTTAAATACTAACTCTAAAATATGTAGGTACGTAAAAGCAGGTAGACAATCATAATTTCGTATCACATTCTGATATTACCACATGTTATGTTATTTGAAAATAATATTGTTTGAATATATCTAGGACTAAAAATAATAGCTTGTATTTGTTTTACATATGGGTACTCTCACTGTTCTTCCATGTATTTGTTTTATTTATTGCTATGAAATAGCTAGTCTGAAGTGTTGAAGTGATATTATATGAGTTTATAATAACAAAAGGTTATCTGTCTATAAGACGGAGTATATCCTAATATCAAGTAGAGGTAGACATGGAATTGGTGCTCAGAAATATTTACGTACAAAAGTTTTATTTGTTTGCTTCAATGCATTCACAAGTGCAATACAACAGACTAACGAGTGAGTGCACCAAGAATAAAATATGACTACTTTCATACAATATGGTACAATTTAAACAATGTTACGATGTACTTCATACACTCATTTTTAATAGTTATATTTGGTATAGCCCTAACAAATAGGAGGAATGAATGAAAAGACGTAATATTAACAGTTATTTATACTATCTTCACAGCATGTACATTAGTAGTTCATTATGCTATTCAAATAAATTAACCTAATTCTGTGAGAGACTGTCCCTGAAGTAGTTAAGGATATTAATAAATAATTAAATCTGGATATTAATTAAAATTGGAAGTAGGTATTTGATATTAAAAGTGGTTAAATATTTCTATACATGATTGATGTTCATCAATGATAACTTAATTTTTGATGTTTTTTTTTCACTGTAGGCATACACTCAATTTCACTGCATCCAATGTATTGGGTGAACTCAGAACATTCAGAGCACCATTCTAAATACAATCTATACTATTACGTACTAATAATATACTAATACTAGTAAATACATACTAAATTAAATGTTGGAGGTAATCTTAGGAACTGCACATATTTATGGGAATAATTTTCTTTCACTATTTGAAAGGTAGCTTTAGGACTAAGCTACCTTTCAAATGGTCCTGGTCTACAGAAGCTAGACATGGCTTCAGTTAAGAAAGAAGTTGTATAAACCCAAACGAAGCAAGAGCATATTGCTAGTCAATTATATAAAATGATCTCAATAGATAATTATTCTCATCCTGCATATAGATCGGGATCAGGATTAGATAAAATTTAAAGAATTGAAAGCCATAATATACACATACAGTCTGTTCAATGCAATTTTAAAGGAATTGCATGCATTTATTGGGAATAGCCCAATAAAAAAAAAAAAAAACATACAATCTGTTTCCATTTGGTAGGTATTGGAATTGTTGAAAGAAACTGCATGCCAATGGTATCAATACCCTGCAGTTACTAGATAAGCAGGAAAGAGGAACCTGGGCTCTCTGGTTTGAGCCTCGGATGCAATTTGGTACAATACTGAGACAGTGATGTTGATGCTGAAAGAAACTTAATTGCCAAATATAACAGGAAAATTATAAGTTAATGTTGTAACATATCGGTTAAAATCAACTTGAGGGCATTGGTGTGGAAAACTAATACTTAAATGACAATAGGGTATTAAATTTGCCTTTAGGTGCATGTGGTCCATATTATCATTTCGTCTAAAGTATCAAAAGGTCCATAGTATTATAACAACCAGTATCATTTCGTCTAGTTCATGAAATGGTCCATAGTATCTATTCATCCAAATGTCAATTAGTCTATCTCTGTGTAAAGAGCCTCGTAAAGTAAAGTGTGTAGGGTTTTGTAGTCCCACCAAGAAGTTTTGTTCATAGTCCAACTATACGAAAAACTAGACGTAATGATACTCTGGTCGTTTTGATACTGTAGACGAAATGATAATATGGACGAAATGATACTGTAGACCTTATAATACTATGGACCTTTCGATACTTTAGACGAAATGATAATATGGACCACATGCACCTAAAGGTAAATTTGTTAGAGTAACTATGCAGCGATTTATTATTGTATTAGCAAATACTTGCGAGCATTGCGATTTAATCATTTTATATTGTTTATTTCACGGGATTCAGCTACATTTTATTGTTGGGCTTATTCTTTAATGTTTGAGCAAAACATTACGCAGATTGAAAGAATGTCAGAAACAAGATTACATTTTCTAATATTTCTAACATTCTTTTAGTTCTAGGTATTTGAAGCAAATAACTGATTGATATTCATATGTGATTGAAATTCATAGTTTAGTCTTTGGTATCCACTGCATTGCCTTTTTTCTAAAAATACTTTTGTAGAGTTTTTGTTAGTAAGGTACTAAGTAAAATTAATGATGATAATGGTATTTTTATTGACTACTATAATTCTATTAGGTAGTTTTGCAATAGGCCAAGTAAAAAATCTTTATTCTGTTAAAATTAAATGGGACTTATGAAATGTGTAAAAAAATCAGACTAGAATGTTTACTGCATAGTCTAGTTACAATATTTTGATTGAGTAACATAGTGAGAACAAACAGTTAATATCCTTGTTTATCCTGTAAATATTCTCGAATATTATAATAGCGTTTTTAGCAAGTTGGATTTTTAAATTTATTACCAGGTAGATTTCATTGGGGAAGGCTCCCACAACTAAACTAGGCTAAACGCTTCTACAACAAGAAGGCTCTTGTTGTAGAAGCGTTTAGCGTTGACAGTTACTCTGGAATGAATTACTTGTGGAGTTGATAATCGTAAACTACAAGATTATTTTCATGGTATTGAATGTATTAATCTTGAAAAAATTATGTTTGAAAAAGAAACAAGCTAAACAATCAAAATAAATTATGTTGCTGAATCCATAGTCACATACAGAGAAAAATCTATATTTAGTTTATTATTATGGATGATGAATTAAAGATGAGAGACACCAAACAAAGAAATACACCTAAGTACCAACCTACTAATCTACCAAAGTATCTGCATTTTCAATAGTAACTGTATGACCTTGTATTCCCGTTACAGTAAGTTTACGGTTGATACTCCCAGACATTGTAATAACTGCTTAAAATCACAAACTTCATTAACTATTACACCTCAAAATCCTAAAATTCTATTACAATAGAAATCTCAAAACAAAATGATTTTACAGCTGCTTTACTTTGGTACTTAAATAAAGTTTAAAGTTAGTTTCTCTTGTTCTATTTGATAAGTTGTTTAAGGATGCTGTGCTTGGCGTAGATATCATGGTACTTATATTATATTAGCAGCTTACCTTCGCTTTGGTTTTATGTTTTTTTTTAAGTCAAGCTGTCATAATTGCACATATAGAACTTCCGGTTGTATCAATCAATAATATTTAGACTCGATTCCTATGGGCTGGGCTTTGGGTGAAATGGCCTACAAAGGTGAGGCTGATCACCCGTCCGGCAACCGGCGTCCCCAAAGTTAATAATAAATGGGCTAGGTTTGTAATACTATTTTTAGTGAGTTTTACTTATTCTGATGCTCTAACGAGCTATTTTAATTACAAGTAATATAAGGAATTTAACTTAATCAGAAAGAATGGAATTTGCACAAAATAATAGTCATTTAAAGGTGTCACTACATAATTGGAGTTTTTAAGACTACATATTGCAAAGCAGATAGTTAAGTGCTATGCGATCAGGTATGCCAAGGCATTTAGTGTATTCATGCACTAAATGCGGCATATATTATTATATTATAAGCCATATTCACTTGTAAATTGAAAGTAATCATTCAATCTGCCCGTTCACAAGCTGAGCTGCACTATGTTAGCTAAGGCGAACCTAATATAAGCAATAAATTTTATTTGTTTTTTTTTATGTTTGCCTGCTGTTGGTTTTAAGTTTAAATAAATAGGTAAATGTCCATAAGAAATCATTAACAGTTTAGATGTTTGTGAATCATACATGTCTACACCTAGCGGGATCCCCTGTCTGGGAGACTTATAAATGATGCAGAGAATTAGTTCTGGATATGTTCTACTGAATTATGCTGAAAACAGAATTTGTTCCCTATAATAAACGGAAACATAAACTTTTCTAACCGACCTCCAGCCAGCGGGATATTTACCAAAATTAAGTCTGGGGAACTATAAATTGGTATTACCTTTTAGTTCTGTATTTCTTCTGTTTAACAAAACAAAAAACATACTTCTAGCGTCTTTACTTCAGCCACAATGAAGCTGAAATGAAACCTCCAGTCAGCGGACCTTTTCTCTCAGGGACATTTTTTTGTAACTTTTACACTAAATTGATAACATTTAAACTATTTACGACTATAATTTTACTTAAATTACCTATTCGTACATCTAGTAGGAAAATTAAAAGTATAGAATTTGAAAGCTAGTAAATGAGTAGAATACCAATTTATAGTTCCCCAGACTTAATTTTGGTAAATATCCCTCCGTTCATTATACGGAACAAATTCTGTTTTCAGCATGATTCAGTAGAACATATCCAGAACTAGTTCTCTGCATCATTCATAAGTCTCCCAGACAGGGGATCCCGCTAGGTGTAGACACGTGTGAATCATCTATTAATTATGACATGTTTTGTATGTGTATGGATTTCATGCTGTTTTTTAACTAAGATGACTATTTAAGTTTTAGTGTAAAATTGATTTTTTTCTCAATTGTTGCAGCTGTTTCCGTCTCCAGTTTACTTGTATTCACTGAATATTTACATCAACAACAATGGGTGACCGAAATAATCCCATCAAGTTTGGACCAGAATGGCTACGTAATATGCCTAGAGAACGCAGTGCCGTTAGATCTTCAAGCAATAGTCAGAATTCCAACTCGGGTCAGGGCACTGCCGGCTCCTCTGGTGCAACAGGAGGGGCCGCTGCAAACACTGCTGGGTCTATAGCAACCAACACAAACACTACAGGCACATCTAAGGTTCTCTTGGCTAAGCTCAGGTATGTTGATAGGCTAATTGATTGACCTATTTAAATTTACTTTATTTGAGCAGTTGTATTGATGTTATAATGTTTGGCTACAGGCCAGGTATTGTGATTATGTTTTGGTTAGGGGATGAGCTGGTTTCTTGTCAGTTCGATTCAAACTGCCGTAGAATACCTTCCTCAACCCATTCTTAAATGATTCGTATCTCAAGTATAGAATAAAGAACTTTCCTGGTAAGCCAAAGTTCCTCGATTTATTTAGCAATTTTTTGGGTGCCATATGAGCCATATACTAGTATGAAGTTGTAAAGTAGCTGTGTCATGTGGGTTATGTTAAATGAGCGATTCTGAGTCTGTTTGTAAGCAATAGACCCAAGAACTATTGAACAGATTTTGATGCAACACGCACAAATATACAAGAATTCCATAAAAAATATTTACGTGTTCAGAATCATTCATATAAAATAACCTAAGTATTTTATTAATATCTCCAATGTACAGACACAGCTACTTTATAATTTTATAATAGTACAGCTATTAACCCCTTCAAGTGTGTGAGTGCTTCAGTTAAGTGTAACTACACTTAACCTTTTGGTGATGCAACCCCGTCCCCTTGCTACTTTCTACTTTATTTTTTTTTGTACTGTGGACAATTCACTTGTTTGTTGTATTATATTGTTATATAATTGTTGTATTGTATTCAACACAACCATAATATTATTTTTAACAGATATGGTAGAGAAGAAATGTTAGCACTATATGATAGAAATGCAGAGGCACCGTCTGAATTAAAAAGTATTGATACTCTGTATCAGCCACGTGGGAAGCAGCCAGTTGCACTAAACAATACATTTGAAGATGATGTGGTGAGATATCACAAAATATATTTCTACAATTATCTCGATCTATTCAGTTCAAGAAATATTTTTTGTTCATGCTTTGGGAAATATTTTTTTTTAACTAAACATTATACAACACTTGATGGATTCAAGTGTTGTAAATAATGTTTAGTACTTAAAAGAAAGCGCAGATGGTCTACCTAACAATAATTATGTTCATATTTTTATTGCATAGAGAGACAATTTGAGGGGCGGTCCACCTATAGGAGGCATGTCGTCGGGCGATAGATTTGGGATAGGTCGTGGCGCGGGACGGGGCACCCTCAACGATGGACGCGGCAGGCCGCGCGCTTCTTATATACGCTCTGCACTTGCGACCAGGTATGTTATGACAGCATAATATGTAATCCTCAGATCGAAAGTGCAGAAAGCATGACCAATTGCACAATTTTGATTGAGGGAGAAAAAGTGGAACAAGTGAAAGAGATGGAAGAGAGTGGAAAGAGTTTTGGCTGGTAACCAAGTAAATGGAGCGCTGCATAAATTTATGAGCAGTCAGAATGTGTCTAAAGAGGCACGTCTGGCTGTACATAGGGGAGTTCTCGTTTCCACACTTATATATGGTAGTGAATGTTGGGTATGGCAGAAGCATGAAAGTAGACTGAATGCTGTAGAAATGAGAAGTCTAGGAAGCATATGATAGCTGGGGTAAAGATGATGGACCGAGTGAGGAACAGTGTGATAAGGGAACATTGCGGTATGATTGATGTAGTGACCAAGATAGAGAAAGGGATGCTTAGATAGTTCGGACATGTAGGGAGGATGGATGAAGGAAGATTGACGAAACTGATATATGAGGCGAGAGTGAATGGGTAACCCGGTAAAGGCTGACCTAGGCGTACATATGCTAATCAGTACCAGGACGTTTTGGAGAAAGGCCAGGTCAAGAGTACCCGGAACCTGCGTGCTACATGCATGAAAACAATTATGAAAGTTGAAGAAGCGAAAGGAGTATGCCAAGATTGTAGCAAGTGGAAAGATGTTGTCTCTGCCTACCCCCATGGGAAAAAGGCGTTATTTGTGTGTATATTATTATTAAAATGTCTTTACAAACTTCCATATAGGAATTATTCATAATATTATGAAACATACATACATACATATGTATGTTTCATAATATTATGAATAATTCCTATATGGAAGTTTGTAAAGACATTTTAATAATAATAATAATAATTTTATTTCAAGTTTCATAACAGAAATATGTACAAAATACTGATTAAAAACACATGCAATTTAACACTAGTATCATAAAACTCTGAGGTGACCTGTACTATAGGTATAATGTTTGCTACTCAGTCACGCTCAAACAGCTGAACGGATCCGGCTGAATTTGATACAGGTATAGATTAGTCTGGGATATTACATAGGTTTTAATCCCTGAATTAGGTGCCCATGTGTTCCGACAGCGGATATGTACAACTATGTCACTTGTTTCATATTCCAACATCTTTTTTTTTAACGTAATTGGATACCCTCACGGGAACCTCTTGCTGAGACTGAACGGTGAGGTGGTTATGTCGAATTCGGACCTTTCAAAACCACACGTGTTCCGTCACGGGTACCTACAAAGGGGGAAACCTGGGTATACGCTAAGGAAGGAAATTCCCCAGGAACCCACCAGGCATTGGTGCAAATGTGAGCAGACAAAATGTTCTCATAAATTGTATAGGAAGGCATAGGCATTAATAATTTTCAGTATTAAAATACTCAATATAAGTTTATTTCTGGAACTGTTATACTTCTAAATTATTTTTCAAGCTAAATTAAGCTCTAAGGAAACTAGTGTCAAACATCATTAGAATATAGTGTCCTACGGTGATGGCGATATTTCTATTATAAAATAATCGACTGTTGTCCTTTTTCCATGACTTGCATAACAGCTAGCTCAAAGGACATCGACCCCCTTACATTTCTTTCGCTATTGTCACACTTGGATTGATATACAAACCGATCTCCTTCAAAACCGTAATACAATACAAAAATTACAATAGAAGAGTTTGTTTGGTTGAATGGACTTATCTCAGGAGCTGGTTTGAATTGAAATATTATTGTGTTGGATATAAAAGGAATATAAAATGAATTAGGTATTACCTATGTTATCTTTTGGAAACTAGTGTCGCCAAAATTTCCAATCACGTCTCACAAAACAATGATCATAATTTTGTATCTTTTGTATCTGTGATATTTTTTCTGCCACCCTTTCTGATATTTGTAAAAAAATAATTATCTTACACCAACTAAAGTCGCTGAAACATTATGCAAGAGTAATATTTCTGTTTTTCATAATGTTTTGTATCCAGATTTCTCTATAAATAATCTTCGATATTTGAATATAGCCTCTGTGGCGTAGCTGTAGTGAACGCGGCCGCTGCGCAGGAGGCGCGGGTTCGATCCCCGCTCAGTGCAAATATTTGTATGCATGAATATATGGGTATTTGGATTGGTTTGGTCGTGGCTCGGAGAGCACGTTAAGCCGTCGGTCCCGGTTGCCATATCAACATCAATGGCAGTCATTACGGGTATTTGGAGCCCTAAAAAGTCCAACAACAACGATCTAGCTGCAATGCTTCGATATCGCCTAATGTCACCATTGGGTTGTGCAGGTCAGATGGCAGTCGCTTCACGGAAAATATCAGGGTCCAGCCAAATCCGTTAATACTGGTAAAGCGGACCCCAGACTCCGAGGTGAAAGCTTTGGATTCGGCTGGGAATTAACGCTATTTAGATTGAAGAAGTTGTTGATTTGAATATAATTCGTATATCGTATTCGTATTTCGCTTTCATATAAGTCGTATAAGTCAGATAAAATGATAAGGAGTAAACAGACCCCGGGTTACATTATAAAATACCTTGTATAAAGACCTCTTTTGGCATATTCTAGTTTATAACAACAATTGTATGTTTTCAGAGGCTACATGCCAAAAGTGGGTAGTCCACGGATGCCATATAGCGGAGGAGTGGACGATGAAAGTGGTATTGTTCGCCCATGGACAAACAACGCGGCCAATAATACCAACAGAAATAGTGGTGACCAAAGTGATTGGACATCGAAAATGTTCAGAAAGTAAGCAACTTAATTAGGCATAAAATATTAATTTATAAATATTTACAAGTAATTTTTATTTTCTTATTATTCTCTTGTTTCTTCAGTAAACGGCAGGGCACTAACACCAATTGGCGACAGCCGCAAACGAGAGATGAAGGGGAAGAATGGCGGTCTTCAGAACCTGGTAGATCTCGCCAACTTGAGAAATGGGGTATACAATCTTGTTTCTAGATTTGTAAATGTTTCATGTGGTGTGAAAATATTCATTTTAATCTATGTCTCGCAGAACGTGACTGGGGCGACAGGCCTAGTGGAGAGAAATCACAATCTTGGAGTAACAGACGTACGTGGGTCGGTGGCGACTCACAGAATGAGGAAAATTTGCCAGAATGGTAATTCAAATGACAATTAATGACATATAGCGTATAAATACATTCTAATTTAGTTTATTAATGTGTCATATTTTCGTAATAGGGCTGGCGAAAATGCGGAATGTGGAGGTACATTTGATTCGTTAGGCGCATTTCATGGATACAGTAATGACGACTCGAATTTGCCAAAACAGGATTCTGCGTATCGTAAGTGATAAGAACAATTCAATACTTTTATCTGACTTTATATTATACTTTTGATTTGAATTGAATTGAAAGTGACTGTCTCTCCATTTGTATTTTCTCAACTTAATATTACTTTTTTAATTAGAATGTTTCTTTTTTAAAAAGAATAGTTTTTACCAAAACTATTAATATTCCCTCTAACTCCTCCAGCTGAACTAAATTGCTTGTGTTAGGAGTGGTTGACATCGTACAAACGTGTAAAATAGAAACAGTATACCAAAAATGTAATATTACGGTATGCTCACTGCATTCTAGTTAAATACACTTCTACTATAAATATACGTAATCCAAGCTTATTGCAGCTTTGACTCGTTCACACACCAATGGAAGTTTCCCACGCTCAAAAACAGTTGAAGAAGGCTCTGATGAGTGGTGGGCTTCAGAAAAGGCCAAAAAATTATCACCGAAACGGTTTGATACTGGTGACATCAAATTCAAAAAGGTAAATAACGCAAACATTACATATTGTTTGCATTGTTGTATGCAACCATTAGTGCTGTTTACTACATTTTACATAAACTTTCAGCCATCTGGCATTTCTATGGCTGACGGTGGGAATTCTACAATAAATACGAATAATAAACCAAATACAAGCAGAGAAGATACATCACAAGAAGTACACGACAAACGTGAAACAGCAACAGCTGCTGCAGAAGCCACTGAAGCTAACGCTAGTGCCCAGGCTGGAGACAATTACAGTACTAACCAAGATTTGTTCAAATCCAAGTTTGCAGAGAGCAAAACATTCGATGCTTTAATGAGGTCTGATATTAATGTTGAAGAAGCAAGTGATGAGAGGGGCAACTTCCAATCTGTCATCATAACACCAAATAACAGTTTGCGCCAGAAACATCAGCACATGGTGTTGGCCGCTGATGGTCAAAAACACATTCGAATTTCTTTGCAGGGCAACAGTAAATCTGAAATGTAAGTATGAAAATATTTGAACATTTTGGAAAATTATAATAGGATTTAATGGGAACCTGACATTCTATAGTTATTTCACAGTTATGGAAAGGACAGAATTCTAAAATAAAGTACTTGCCCATTATTAACATCCTCTATGGCTATGGCGTAGCGGTAGAACAATTGTTAGAGGTCTCTCAGCTGAAATGTTCCGCTGTTTAGTTAGTCCTACAAACATTTATTTACATGTATTTATTAGACGTTATATGTACACTTTGTTCTAGTGATCATGGAGCCCTTAAATCTCCTGAAGATATGTTGGTTGACAATATATTTAGTTTGAGCATGGACTGTATAGAAGACGAAAAATTGCATTCAACATCTTTGTCCAGTTCTGGCATATCTTCCGACCTATCTACTGGACCAAGTGGTTTACAACAGAATCCAAATCAGAATATCCAAATGAGTATGTCGAATTCGGCTCTATCTAGCATGCCTGGAATGAGCATGGACATGCATGTCAACAAGCAAAGTATGCAAGCATCCGGTTTGCAGTCTGGGCATCCATTGTCTGGCATGCAACAGAATATGATGACTGCATCTGGGATGCAAATGTCATCTGGAGGACACATACAGAACACTAATATGCCACCAGGAGCAATGCAATCAGCTGGCATGTCAAATCCTTCGGTGGGGCTGCAAAATCCTGGTGTGATGCCAAATTCTGGACTTCAAATTCTGGCCGAATCAAGTGGCTTGCAGGCAACGCGTGTCCAAACACCTGGTATGCAGCCTGTGGGAATCACTAATTCAGCTCTAAATGCCTCACTTGGCCTAATGGTTATGCCTAACTCTAATGTTCGAGTGCCACTTGGAATGCAACAGCAAGTCATGCCTAATGTTTGTATGGCGAACAACTTGAATCCATCTGGTATTGGAGGTAGAGGGACAGCATCAATGCAAGCTCCTGGAAATATGCCGATTTTCCAATCAGGTGCTGATTTGCAAGGAATGTCTGCTAGTAATGTTGGCAAGAATTCTTTGTTCCTTGGACAGAATTCCAATAATCCATCGGTAAGTTGTTGAATAATTTTTTCATTTATCTTTTTTTTTGTAGATTTGCTTTCTGTGGTCTGTAGTACATGATATTGATTAAATTTATATTTCAGATGTCGACTGCAAATGGGATGCCAATGTCAAATCATGTTGGTCAAAATAATATGTATCCAATACATGGTCTGCAACATTCAGGGTCGCAAGGTTCATTCAGCAATTCTATTTACAGTAACAATCAAAACCTAACGGAGCAGTGGTATTATGAGGATCCAGAGGTAATAGAGATGTTCTAAGTTTTTATTGGCTGATCTAATATTAAAAATAAAAAGAAATAAATGACAGCATTGTAATAAATCCATTAATCTATGTTATTGTTACAGAGGAATATTCAAGGCCCATTTTCATCAAAAGACATGTACAACTGGTACAGGGCGGGCTTCTTCAGTCCCAGTCTAATGGTGCGACGTGCTTTCGAAACAATAATGCGGCCCCTCGGCTCGTATGGTCCTGTGGTGCCATTTGCACAGCTGGTAAGTAAGGTGTAGTTTTTGTAGGATGTCAACGACGTAGCTGGAGGATTTCCTCAGGCGGCCAAAATTTCGGCAAACGATTGAATATATTTATACAGAGTATGAGAGGATACTGTTAAGGATAGCAGTGCACATAATTAATTTATTAGCTCCAAGCTGCGCGTCTATGGATGTCATTGCATTCAGATCGACAGTCCCTACGGTACATACATACATTTCAAAAACAGCATTTTTTTTTTCAATCAAATTATGGAAAATTTTTATATTTTCTATTGGACATATCTGTCATATATTATATATGTATAAATATATATATATATATATATATATATATTTATACCACTTAGGTGGCAGACAAGCACACGGCCCACCTGATGGAAAGCGGTTACCGTGGCCATATATATATTTAAGAATACCGCGGTAGCCTAGTGGTTTGGGTAATGGACTGCTGAGACGAGGTCTCGGGTTCGATCCCAGATTCACCATGCACACACCAATGACTTTTCGATGCTTTTCGAAGTTATTTGTGTATTTATCGCAGGTTTATTATTAGTGCCTCGGAGAGCACGTTAAGCCGTCGGTCCCGATTGCCATACAAACATCTATGGCAGTCGTTACGGGTAGTTGGAGCCCACAAAAGTCCGACCAGTCTAACTTGGAACTTCGATCGCCATTGGTCATAATGACCATTGGTTGTGGAGGTCAGATGGCAGTCGCTCCTCGGAAAATATCGAAGTTTAGCCGCATCACAGTGGAAAGCCGACCCCAACTGAGTTGGGAAAAAGGTTCAGATAATGATGATATATATTTAAGAATTATATAGATATAAAATTATATATAATGTCCTAGGATATGATGTCCGGATTCCCAATATCAAGCGGATTTGAATCGCGCCCCCAGGCAGCTCACGAAAATATGATGAATACCCAATCATCGTTGGGATTAAATGTAAGTATATCAGTATATTGTGGGACGACTACATAGGGTAAGAAATCAAAGTTTTATGTTGGAATGTGAATTAGGTTAGCCATTGTTTAGCGAATACCTTGTTTTTAGGGTTTTCTTGCTTTTAGGTGATTAATGAATAAATTTATATTTATGAAATGCTTAAAATATATTTTATGTACCTTTGTGGTAAAGAACAACTACATTATTATTGTATTGTTGCTAGGATGAATTAGTCTGATAGCACACCTATGTACATTTTACAATTTAGATCTGAAGGACTCGTAGCAAATCAATCTTTTAACCAGCCATTACATATCATGATTCATGTTGACGTTACCAATATGACTCAAGATTTGTAATGAATCTCCTCTGTAATCATCAATTCAATTATATCATATAATTACGATGGTTTGAAGCGAGGTGAGGGTGATTTGCTAGTATTCAAAGTGTTATAATTTCTAACAGCTCTTTGTCACATATTAAAAAGAAACTGATCAGTTATTGCAGGAAACTTATCCGTTGCTATACAGAATAATATCATCCAATCAATATAAGTTCGTTGATGTTATATATCTTATATTAAATTTTCAGGTTGATTCACTGTGGGGCCAGCCATCGACATCGACTGACTTAATGTGGATGCAACAGCCGCTACCTCGCTCTGAAGCGCGAGTCAACAACTTGCCCATATATTTCTGGGATCAACAGGTATGTTACTGCTATTAATAGATCAGGCTTCCAGACTACAATGTGTGACATTGCATTAGCGCGTAATTCACAAGCTATATTAAGCTATTTAAACTCATTAAAAATATGTTAAAAAAGGATTTGATGCGCAAATGCGAATCAACACATTGTATTTACTTCCATCAATCAATTAGTCTATTGCAGTCCTCTGCTGGACATAACCTCCCTCAGTGTGGTCTATTTTGGTCCTCCGAATTTGTGCAGCTGCTACCAAAAACTCTTAAAATGATACTCCGAGTAATACACCAAATTTTGGCTTAACACTATGAGGGAACTTAACCACAATATGTAATAGGCAACATAATTTCAAATTCAAATGTAGCTTTCGAACCTGACACCTCAATAAGGACCTCACTTTCAACAATCATCTCGTATGCATACATTGTTGACTAAATATTAACATAAATCTTCAAAATTTGAAATTGGCGTATTCCTGGAGGCTCCTAGATTTAACAAATTATTTTACTAACTAAGTGCTGATCTTTGTATATTTCCCGAAGGCATATTTGACACAACATGAGATTATTAATTACATCTACGTGCAATTCATAATAGGAATAAATCTTTCGAGAAAAATCTTAAGGTACCTACAAAAATTTAGATTAGCTTCAGATTTATATATAATAATATGTAGGTAGTTAGTTTTATCTAGGTTGATATGCTATTTAAAGTTAATGTTTTAAGTTCACACAAGTTATAGCCAGCTCACTAAATAGGAAGTAGCAAAATTTTGTAAAGTCTAGGTTCGGGTGACAACAGGTTCATATGAAATTATGAATATTTATAGTGGGGTCTTGGATATCTAGTTTTATTTACACAGATTAATTATGAATTATTAAAAGTGAACGTGTTATGTTCTAAAAATTAATTCAAATACAAAATGAAAGTTTCTCTTATTGGCAATAAAAAAAATTATTGCAACACTATTAGCACTATATTACATACGTGCTCACTTGAAGAAAATGACGGTGTAAAAAATACGAAACATTAAGCGATATTTCTTACATTGGGTGAAATATAATGAGTTAGGTTTCCCGTTACAAATCTTGTGCAATTGTATGTATGCATATCGAAAATCATATACCGAACCAACTTTAATTTTTTCGACGTTTGGACGAACTGTTTGGCGTGGTGCTAGACCGTTCGACTGCTACGTTTGAGGTAGTGGATTTCAAAGCCTGAGCAGTGCAAATATTGTTATAATTGCGAGTATGTATGTGTCTAAATATTATTCTGTATTGTAGAAACCCATATAACGAGCTATGCTTGGTTAGGATATTACACATTGCCATTTAGACACACTAAATGGCACAGTGTTATAATATCCCAGTATATTTTGATGGTCTAGAGGACAAACGTGCCAATTGTGCACTTAGTACGTCATCTAGACCATCAATTTACTTATTTTTATGTAATTCTTAAGAAATTGTATACATCTATCTAGGAACAGTTCACTACTGTTCCTAGATAGATGCCTACATAAACCGACCCCCCTTTTGGGTTCGGGTCTCCTTCCAATACGAGAGGGTTTTACCCATGGTGCTCTTCCTTAACTAGTACGGATTAGCACTTTTTGTTTTGAAAGGATTTAAATAAGTTCATGGATTTGCATAGTGTGTAGAGGGCACATAAAGTTCCTTGAGGCCTAAGCCAACCTCACATCCAAAGCAATGCGCTTGCTTAAATAGTTCTGGTAATGGCTTTCTTAATGGTGGGTGGTCGGACGGCAGTCGCCGACTTACCAATTAAAACAATAAGCAGACCTCGGCTCCAAAGTGCAAACATTGGATGCAATTTGGAAATCGCTTTGAGCATGATGACAGGGATTTGTTTACAATTACTGGTTTTCTTTCTCCTTCAAAGCAAATCGTCACTGTTTTGACATCTCTTCTGCCACTACCACTTAGAGATTAAAGGTGATCATTTTGGAATATTTGTATTTTGTTCATACTTTGAACATTGTTAACATAATGCAACATAAAATATTTCCAGTTTTGGTTTGTTTGGGGGTTTTTTATGTATTATATTGGGTATTTATTGGGTATTTCAAGATGATTTTCTTGATTTGGGTACACCGAAATGTTTAATCATACCATATCTTGGGTGAGCTTTGTATAATTCACTTGACAAGATTTAAAAAATATAGGAAGATACTACCTTTATTTATGAATTTTAAAAACTACATCGCGCACTTATACCTACGTTGCCGCCAAATTTTGACACAAGTGACTTTAATAATTGGTTCACCGAAACTGAAAGGTACTTGCAAGTAAGTACCTTACCCTAAAGTGAGTGGTAAAAGGTCACATACCTATCTATATTAATAATAATCACAATTACTTACCTTCAGCTACAGCTTTGAATGCTTTCTAAATAACATATTAATCTCACACCATTTCAACTACTTATATTTAAAATTTACCAGTGGTTATTTTCACAGAAAAGGACATTATGAAAATGATGATTCACCAATAACGTTCCTTTTTGTAAATCAAATGATAAAAAAGGAGAAAATCAAAGGGCTAGGCCAAACCAACGCGTTCAGCTTGCGTCCGCGGTAGCGTGCGCGGTGGCGATTACTGCGGTGGCCAATCAAAGGGCGGACGTGTTCACAGATGTGGCCTTTGATTGGCCGCCGCAGCAATCGTCACCGCGGACGCGAGCTGAACGCGTTGGTTTGGCCAAGCCTTTACTGAATGTATTTCTCTTTGCCTATTTTTGATACCGCTCGAAAAGCAGTGTTTGTCAGGGTTCTGGTTTCTTATGATTCTCTATTCGATGTTTTATGATGTTTATAAATTAACTAGTTGTTTCTTGTGGCTTCGCCGACTTACGTCCGTCCACGTGGCACCTATATCTAGCCCATACATCTCCGTAATTAATTAGTTTTGCACATTTTGTAATAATGTATGGAAATTTGCTCGATTTCTTAACATATATGATTACTAGTTCGCTCGCCTGTGTAGTAGCGTGATGATATATATTATAGTCTGTACCATTCTTCGATAAACTGGCTATCCAACACAAAAATGTTTTCTGAGATTAGCGTGTTCAAAACAAACAAACGAAATTCTTCAGCTTTATAATATAAGTAGGTATAGATTTTATGAGAAGTTAGATGCTTCACACCCTCATAACGTACATTTGGGTTGCGAAACTGGCGAACCGAAAGCTTGGCGATTTGAAAATCTTGTGAATATGATAGTGGACTGTGAAGTCAAATTAGTTTTTTTATGAGACCTTGTGACGGTAAGTTCTGTGGAAATTCTATGTAAGCGCCCTTTGTTAGTCTAATTATGTACTAAACTGTTTTGGTTAAAAAATGGAAGAAATAACAGGGGTAACTTTTACAGCTCTTAATATTGTTTATTTAATACGTTCTGTATTGCAACAAAACGAATTGCTTGTGTAAGGAACTTAGTACCTACCTAATCTCGGTGTTACGGAAAACGTATCTTCTAGCATTCAGTTGTTTTTGCTATTATTCAGTATCAACTAGAATATTCAGTGACACATAAGCAGTTCTGATATTCAGGGAACTATAGGCAGTACGAATTTTTATTACGAGAATGGTCGAATAGTAATGAGATTAGTAAATCACCGTGGTAAATCACAATCAATTTTACACACAGGCTCCACAGTAACGATTGTCGACGTCCCAGCTATCCGAGATACCTTTATAGAGATATAGCCATTGGACTTCTTCAGAAGCTCTTAAACACTTCAATAATTTATTTTATAGCAGTTCGCTATCCACATATCCCGATTCGGTTATATGCCGCGATAACGAAATGGAGTAACCCTTTGACAACTTTTTCTTACTATCGGAGACATTTGTCACTACTGACAGTGTCTCTAAGCCTCATTCGGTATTTTATTATACCAAGCTTAGAAACTAAGATTATGTTTAATATATTTTGAAATGTTATGTGGTTTTAAATTTATGGATTCCAATTTTTGTCTTAACTTAAATAGTTGGAAAATGGAATTATTATTTGGATATCTATTATCCTTTTAGCTCCCCCTTTTATGCAAATAATGCAATATATAAAAACTCAATAATGTCAAGTTGCTTTTTGTCAAAATTGTCATATAGTAATTATATGAACAATATATTCCAATGATCACGGTTAATAACATCCCTAAATTGGCAATGTCGAACAAAGTGATTTGTTAATTTGTTAATTTATATATTGTAGACAAGTTTCTTTGTTTAAGGTATCTCGGAGGCTACTGCACCGACCTTAAATAAGTATTTACTACAAAGAAAAGATTACTTTTCTGTGGACTAGATAGTATCCTGAGAAACATTAAACACGGCGCTTTCAACTAGTGATTAAAACATTGGGATCTCTACAATAGTAATTAAAAAACTTATATTCTTCGCATTGACTCAGGTAACATTTTTTCCTAGTGATTAGTAAAGATGTTATAATTGTATCAACGTGATGTTAAGTAAAACTGGTGTCGCGTTTATAAAATATAAAATTTATAGAATTAAGTGCGTAGTTATGTGTAACCAAAGATACAATTCGGTATGAAATACTTTATGAACGCAAATGAAAAATATTTTATCTAAAAGATACATTTAGGTCGATCTAAGGTCATTCTTCTTTGTGGTAGACGATTAAATCTATTTTTCAAGGCTCCTCTCTAAAGGGCCAAGTATTTGGAAATAGTGCATACAGAGTGGTTATGTTTGTTAAAACATTGTTATATACTTTGGAATTGTACATTTGGATAAAGTATATACTAGATTTTTTTGGAAAAGTTATGAATAAACTGTTATACAAAAACTACTTCCAATTATTTGAAATAGCTAATTGATAGGTGTTAACAATATTAAAACTATGTGTCTTTAATCTAACCAAATAATGAGAAATGTATTTAACAAATTTGTTATTCCTAAAGATTTTAATTGTTAGATGTACCTTAGCGTGTGATTGTATTAACTTTCTTGAATGTGCTATAAATAAGTTAAGAATTGAGCATTTCCATTAATGAGGATCAGTCAGATAACAGAACTTTTAACTTTTAATTAATGAAACGTATGCGCTACTAATTTCTAAGCATTTTGTTTTTTAAATGATTAAAATCCGACAAGAAATGACGAAGTTATCGAAGATTTAAAAGCGGCCATTTTAAAACGCACACTCGCTGGATTTTTGTCGATGACGTCATAGCTCACAACGTGTGCGATGCCCTTTGATAAACAGACCGATACATCAACGAAGAGCCTAAACCGCTGGACCTACAAACTTGAAATTTTGACAGTAGATGCTTTTTATGTTGAGGGAATCCACTAAGAACGGATTTTTAGAATTTTTACTCCTAAGGTGGTAAAATAAGGCATAAACATTTATATGAAAGTTCTTCATTTTCAATGTTAGACGCATTAAATTTCATATACCTACTTCTGATTAGAAATAAATATACACGTATATCAGCATTTTTGAAAATTTCACTACTAAAGGCGTAAAATAGGCGATGGCCGGTTGCATGGAAAGTCCGTTATTTTGAAAGTAAGGAGCACGAAATTTGATACAGCTGCTTCTGGTTAAAAATAAACGTACTCCGTGCATCGTGGTTTTTCAAAAATTCACCCCTTAGGGGGCAAATAAGGGTAGAGTGGTTGTATAGACATCCGTTATTTGGGAAAGTTTCAAGTTTTGATGGAATGATGTCCATTACTTTTAGGACTGCACCTCAGCTTACCATCAGGTGGCGTGCAGTCAATCCGGCGGACTGACAAAAATAAAAACACCCCCAACCGGGGCGTTTTATGTTTTAATCGAAGTCATTAAAACCGCACGCCGTCTCGGCCGCTTTTCTAGCACCGAGGTATAAGGTTGCCCAAAAGGTATGTCCCTCGCACCCCGGCTGACCCGTACCATCTCCGGCTTCAAGATGATCCCTCGGGTTTGCGAACCACGGTGTCCTCTTCTTGCTCCTGGAAGGCGGGGGGAGGGGGGGGGGGGGGTTTCGATGAGGCTATTTCAAAATCGTATATGGCCCAAGGTCACCGATGTGTAAGCGAAATTCTTATTGGGTAACCTTAATAGGTGGGACCCGACGGTATCTCCCGTCCGAACTGAGTAGTCCGACTGAGTTAGTACCTCCGCCCTACAGAACACCGCGGCTATAATAACCATAGTGTTGTGTTCCCCAAGGTAAGTAGGGTAGCCAGAGCTCACTGTACCCCTCCCCCCCCCCCTCTTCCTAGCCTCTCCACACCCATCTAGCCCTCCCCCTTCCCTTCAGGGTACGCAGAACCCCTGGTGACACCCCGTGTGACACCCCTGGTGTTGCACACGTCCATAGGCCACGATGACAGCTTCCCATCAGGTGGGCCGTGTGCTTGACTGCCACCTACGTAGTATAAAAAAAAAGAAAAAATACTTAATTCTATAATTAAAAAAAAATACATGAAATATTTTACCAAAATAGCCCTATATTCACAGAATACCTAATACACTATTCTCCATAGTGGCAGCGGCGACGACGTTAAGAGTTATGTCGTCACAGGGTATTTCGGCGCGGTGGCGAGCGTTTTTAAGATTACCGCACTAAATTAGCCATATCTTTGTCATTTTTGATCCGATTCAAATAATTTTTTCACAGTATTTATTGTTTTTTTAATGTCTATAAATCTGCATACTCACCTAAAAAAGTGACTGATCCTCATTACTTTGTTAATAATAATAGCATGCTGTGTTAAACCTAAATCAGTGATTAGTGGACAGTGTAACTTGAATCTATAAGGTTTGTTAACCTTTAATTAAGGTCTGCTAGTGGATAAGTTTATGAAAAAAATACATGTCTTATACCGTGTTTTTTATGGGACAGTTTGAGGTAATCCGAAATCATAAGATAACCCTTAAACTATAAGGAAACTGTGTTAAGAAACCTAAGTACTTTTTTATTTTTTTCTGTGTTGGCGTATTTAGCCTGATTTCTATATATATATGAGTCATTTTGAAATTCTTTGACCGACTTCAAAAAAGGAAAGGTTCTCAATTCTATGGAATCTTTTTATTGTATGGTCACCGATACTCGCAGATGCGTGAACCGATTAGGAAAATTCTTTTTTGATTCCGCAAGTGGTTTTAAATTTAATTAAGATCTGATATGTTTCGGATGCAAACAATGGAACTCTTTAATGGATGCCATCAAATCAACCGCGACTGCTACTATTGACTATCTGGGCATTGTTATGTTATTAAACAACATAACATCACGCCTATATCGTCTAAATAGGTTCCTCAGCTCAATTTAGTATACCTGTTCGGTATTCAAATGTATCTGTTTCATACTATTGTGTTTCGCAGTATTATCAGATTACCAGAATTCGTTTCTGATAATTAAGTTCACCAAAAAGGGAGAAATCAGTAAAATTTCAATTAAAAAATAAAACCGACTCCAAAGCCAAAAAAGCTCTACTGCGAGAAGACGCTTGGCACCGACTTTAAATCTGTAATTCAGTTATTTCACATTTTCTTGCTTTTCGTAGTCAATTTTATTTTATCCCGACTGCACGACGTTGAACAGGTATTTAAAAATCATTTTTAGTATTCTTTCAACATTTTTCGATTCGACTGACCGTTTAGGACCTTTATCGATTTGAAGTTGCGTAACAACCATTCTCAAATATAGGTTTTTAACAAAATAGTAGAGACGGGATCCATTATTCGACAGCCAATCTATTTTTTCAATGGATCCCGTTCCCTGTTCATGTTGGATGTTCCATTATTAGAATGTATTTGATTTTCTTCAACAGACCATCGGACATCTAAGTGCTTGTTTTTTTTTTCAGTTTTTTTTTACGTAGTTTGGTTCACTTTTACGCAGTCGGGTTTTTGATTTTTTTATTGATTAATGCGCATCGACTTAATTTTATGTAAGAATTATTTCTTGATAGCATACAATATAAAGAAACAGCAGGCAATACTCAAACATGAAATGTTCGAAAGTTATCTGGCATCTATTAGGTCCTTATGTCAAAGGAGATGTCCACTTTTTGTATGGACGTTGGTTTTTTATTCCGAGTAAATTCCATTATGGCTGAAATTACAATGAAATTTAGTAGCTAAAATTAGGAATCGGGCATTAGTTAGATAATAAATTTTAAAACGGGCATTTAAGAGGAAAACCACAAGTTATTTTATGTTAGTAGATATTTTAATTGAATGTATGGCAATAATTTTTTTAATTTTTTTTAATAGCAATAATAACTGTCGTCACTGTGAACTGTCACTAAAAGTCATTTCACGTCTCGCTTTGGTGTTTACGTATTCGCTGGTTTCGTTCATTTTTCCACTTATTTTGACTTGGATGCACATGAATTGGATGTCGATAGTGTATGGACTAGAGTTGTAAAAAACTCAAGTCTTTTAGTCCTCATTTCGAGACTTGAGTCTTTTTTTAAAGACTAGGACTCGTTAGTCACATGAGTTTCGAGTCCTTTGAGTCTTTTGAGTCTTCAGAGTCCTTTCGAGTCTTAAGTTCTTTGAACTAGACTGAGTCATGAACTTGAGTTGGTTTATCACATTATCCAATAGATAGGTACATAATAGGTAACAGGTAATAGGTAATAGGTGATATCGATCGGAGAGAATATTTTTTTCTTATGATTAATCTGGCAACACAATAAATGAGTAAATTGATAATTTTAACGGAAAGATGGTAAGCAAATAACTATATTTTTGTTACACAAAAGAACAATGTTGTCAGAGTCACTTTAAAATCGCCGAATTATATTTGACAGACATTTAGTGGGAGCCAATTGACATTTTAAATTGTTCAGAAGTATTTGGTCACCTTGTCTGCTACAATATATCTGATGGCGACTGTACTAAAATAGTCTTTCATTTATATAAATAAATAATATACAAATTATATTCATTATGATTTTAATGCTACACTAAACAACCATGGATTTAGAGGACTCAGTCATGAGTTCTTTTAAAAAACTCAGTCTTTGAGTTCTTTTTAGCAGGACTCAAGTCTTTTTACAAAAGACTCAAAATTCTGAAGGACTTGAGTTCTTAGTTTTATTTATAAGACTCGAGTCTTCAAAAATAGCTCAAGTTCTATTTAATGAGACTCCAAGACAAGTAGTGTGTTTTACAACACTAGTATGGACTTATAACTCTAACGACTTGGCTTAATTACAACGGTTATTTACTACCACTTGCGATTCGGACTTTGATATTTAAGTCTCGAATATTTTTGATCAATAATAGTTATACTTTGACGACTAGTCGGCATATTACACTTTTATTACGCCAAGTAGCTTCATATGAGGATTACAATGATGCAGTTTAACTCTCATAGTATCAAAACACTACATGTGAACAATATCGTTATTTAGTATAATATTGCACTTTATTCACAGATAAATCAATTGCAGGTAACGCTTATCGTCTGAACATGACGTAATATAGCAATTTCTCTTTATAATTGCAGAAATCTCACTATCTTATCATACTCAAAGTACGCTCAAAGTAAACAAAAACATAAGTAGAACTGTCACGCATGACGCGTCTATGGCTACCTATATGTCAAACCATAGTCAAACTTATTTTTCTTGTTTTTGTTGAGCACAGGCAGCAAAAGTTTTGTTTACATTCAGTCTAAAAAATATGCCAAAATAAAAATGATATTTTCTCAAAATTGCGAAACTTAAAATTCCAATATATAAATTATAATATAAGTTCCATGTAACACTATCCAAAAATACTTGGTTCAACGCTATTGGATTTTTTCAAGAATAAAAAACCATTTCTGGACAACTCCTTTGTTAACGTTACAAATTATTAATTGACTAAGACAGTTTCTCTTTTTTCGTTTTTTTTTTGGTTTCTTATGGTTTCGGATTCCCTCATATTATTACATAAAAAAACACATCTTTTGGTCGAGGATTCGGCTGAGATTTGCGAGAGTTCAGCCATTTTGTGGAGCGCTCTGTACATTCTACCCAACGAGCCTAATCAAAAGCCGTATACAGGGTGAATTTTTCAAAAGGGATTGGATGGCCAAATCCGAAACTATAAGGAATAGCGCAAAATGGTCAAAGGAGTCACGAGCCCGATTTTGATGAAACTTAAAACCTCATCATTAGATTTTTGAAAAACCAATAAACCTAGCTGAGAATCGAACCCGTTGATTTTGAAAAAAAAAACACACCCTTTATTATTACACCATACGATAGTGTCGCTGTAAAGGAACAAATTCTGCGAAGTAATGATATACGGCAAATTTAAGGAAAATTTAGAATTTAATAAAATTCATGTTTCATGTACCAATTTGTGTCGTTCGAAATCCCAGAAAAGAACGTAAATATGCCGTGTTTTAAATTATACTCAGAATGATTATAATGATTGATGTTTTATTTTAAACAAGATGGAGCTCCAGCCCATAATAGCAGTAAAACAGATTTTGATTCAGCAGTTTGACGACAATTTTATTGCAAGGCATGGTCCTGTGCCTTGGCCAGCGAGATCCCTGGCTTTTACCCCCTTAGATTACTTTCTCTGGGGGTATGTCAAAAACGAAATTTACCAAGACCCATATTTATGATACAGAGATACAGTTGATGACTTGAAACGTTCTTTGGAGAATATTCTAAACGGAATCAATAACATTCTAATATTAAATGCAGTACGATCCTTGAGGTTTCAAATCCAGCTATGTATTGAAAACAATGGTCTACATTTTGAACAAATAATCAGTTAATGTAAGAAAAATAAAATGTATTTTGTTGAAGATGAGCTCTTTCCTTTAGTTTGCGGTATGTCATTACTTCCCAGAAAAAGATCCTTAATAGCAACACTATCGTATGGTGTAATAATATAGGGTGTGTTTTTTTTTTCAAAATCAACAGGTTCGATTCCTAGCTAGGATAATTGGTTTTTCAAAAATCTAATGATGAGGTTTTAAGTTTCATCAAAATCGGGCTCGTAACTCCTTTGAGCATTTTTCGCTATTCCTTATAGTTTCGGATTTGGCCATCCAAGCCCTTTTGAAAAATTCACCCTGTATTGTGTTAAACTATATTGTATTCATAGCCGTATATTTAAAGTATTTAAATACTATTTTAAACGTCTTAATAGGCGCAATCCGATTCCTGATTTTCTTTATAGTTTTAGATTGATGACCGAGCTTCGTCTTTGAGGGACATGTTAAATATCATGGCAGGGTAGACACAAAGTACTGATTATATTAAAACCTATTTTGTTACACTAAAATAAGATTCTGTGATTCATTGTACAAATTATATTTGTATAATGAAGTACATACTAATTCTACGGCCTTTAATAATGACTTACCCGAATTTAGTAGATATTCCTAATGAAGAAGCATGACCTCGCGTTATAGGCTTTATAGTGTATCAAATGCTGCCTAAAATGAATAACCATTGCTTTTTTAAAACATTGCCAGCTGAGAAAATGTCTCTAGATCTAAGTTACGATGGGTAAACCGTTCACTTTAGAACCAAATTTGATAATTATACTAATATATTGAGGCATCATGATAATGATGGTGGAAATATCAAATGTCGTAAGCGATAAGGAAGTTTGTCCTAAGACACCCTTATGACATGTTGTTACGGAATATTATTCCGTAACAACATGTCATAAGGGTGAAACGGGTCAGTTTGCCTTACGAGAAAATATCCCTTAACGACAAAATATCCCATAACGACAAATATCGTACGGATCAATATTATTCTAAAATGAAATGTCCCTTAATGTTGTTTGAAATTCCCAACGTCTATTTGATCTTCATAAATTTGAAAAAACAAACTACTCCTGCTTTCACTGGTTTCCCATCGTCACACACGTTTTCCTACAGTTTGACATAGCTACATTCAAGACTACTACATTTACCATTACGGAATCGAAACATGTTCCCTAAAGAAAACCACTTATTATTTTTTATAGAAGTGGTTTTCTTTAGTATTTAACTCATCGGTCAATTGGTTAATTCAATGAAATTTTGAAGCAATAGTATGCTAACTTTTCCTGATGATTTAGATAGGAAAAAGAGAACATCTAGAACGGGACTTGAACACGCGATCCGTCCCATACGTATTCTCTAACTGACTGAGTTACTCGTTGGTTGCAATTAACCTATTAAAATATTATTTGTTTTTCTATTTCAATACTAATAACTTAGCATGATTCTACTGAACAACTGTTGGGTAACAATTTGGTTAGGTACACATTAAGAGTTCTTCCAAATCTTTCTTTTAATCTTTAAAACTTTAAAACACGAGAAACTATCTATAATATTATTTCAAAACTGTCTGAGGTAACAAATACAACGGATTTAAAAAAAGTAGTATCTATATCGGATCATCGTAGATTAGAAAAAATTGGAATAATTTTTGTTCTTTAGATCGAACATGGCATCCTTGCAAGTTCACAACACAACAACAACAAATTCTATAAGGGGTCGTGGTCCCTTTGAGAAGGACGGGATCCCTTTTTCTCACGCTTAGCTAACTAATAATACATTAATATTTAGATCGCTTAAACGCAAGGAACTATCAAAATGCTACTATAAGGCGTTAAGCAGACGGAGGCGCGGGGCGGTCAAAATGACCGGGTCGCATTCTTATTATTACTAACAATAGATCGCATTTAGCCCGCGTATATCTGACAAGTGACGGGAGCTACCTATTGCGCGGACAAATGCAACCTTATAATTGTACAAATAAGAATGTGTCGCGGTCATTTTGATCGCCCCGCCCCGCCGTCAGTTTATCGCCTAAAAACTATAGAGAAGTTAGCATAGTGAATATTTCGAAAAATTATTCATTTAAAGTTGTCGAGAGTTAACAAAAAATGTTTGAAAATGATTGTAGTATCATTCATCGTCTTGAATCGTAATTAAAAATTTAGAAATGAAACGATTCAATTTACATCCTGCCTCATAATTTCTTTCATTAGTTTTTAAGCGGGATCTTTATTTACTTTTCAAATGTTAAACATTTTATCGTTTATTTTTCAAAATACCCCCCGCGAGACCTCCTTCATTCTGAACTGTGGTCTAGGTATACGACGGCCACAACTGCAAGTGGGCGAGAGCATGTCAATAAAGGGCCGCAGAATTACTTTTTGGCACAATCTTATTATATATAATTAATCATTAGAACTTTAACTAATTTATGAACTTCCAGGCTGTAAGCAGCAAGACTGATAAAATAAATCTTATAGTGGCGTGTTAACGAATATTATGGAAAGGCTAAGCTGATAATAAAATTAGTTTACATTTTAGTTGTGTGTGGTTACCAAAAGTAATTCGATAGTTGGGTTTGTTAATTATGCTTATTTTAATTTTCACGAAGGGGCTATATATTGTTACTGGCCCCAGAGTACAATATTCTTATCAATATATTAATGTTGATTAGTTACTTTACTTGTTTTGTTACATTTTATTGCTAAATAAAAGCTCTCTCTATGATTGCTTTGCATTAATTTAGTTTTATTTACACTCCTCAATTTTTACCCGTAGTACACAAAATAATTTGTACGTTACGATGAGGTACCTATTTGATACAACAATATTAAACACCATTTAAATATACATTATTCTGAATTGATTTTCTTATACAGTAGAATTCGTTTATTTATGACTCCGCCTATAAAACACCATCCGGTAAATGTGAAGTCATTCAACTTATATCCGGCAATATTACCCGAAACGATTTGTACCTGATATCATGCCGGCACGTAAATTGGCTAGACGCGTCATATGCGCAAAAGGTCGATTTTTAGGTCCTCTTTGAGGTATGAGCGGGTCGCGGGAGACGCGGTGGCGCCGTCGCGCACATATGATTGGTCCGTCACTTGACGGACCAATCATATGTCTCTGAGAGACGTCATGTACCGAATCAACGTTCCGTTCGTTCGTACTTTGAATCATTTGATTGGCTCAAATTGCACGATGCGCGAACTTACCCCTACTACTCCAAAACCTGGCCAAGTTACGTACGGCATCTGTAACAGTTTTGCTCGTTTTCCTGCATGCAGACGATGTTGGGTGCGTACCTGGGGCCTTACTCCGAAAAACGAAAATATTCGTATCCGTTGACGTTTTGACCATTTAGCTACCCCGAAAGTGTTTCGTTTCGGATTTCGGGTCCGTCTTCGATCGTTTGACATTGAGGTTGTCGATCGTTATCAGTACACCTCCTACTCCCAAAATACATTTGACGTTTTCGCTGTCATTGTTTGACAAATTGTCCGTTTTCGTTCGATCCGAAACGTTCATGTTCGATTTTCAGAGTAAGGCCCCTGACTCGTTTTGGTTGCATTCTTTTTCTTCTTCTTCAACCTAGCGTTAATTCCAGTCGCATCCAAAGCTTTCACCTCGGAGTCTGAGTCCGCTTAGTCTTAACTGCGGATTTGGCTGGACCTCGATATTTACCGTGAAGCGACTACCATGTGACCTTCACAACCCAGTGGTGACATTAGGTGATATCGAAGCATAGCAGCCATTTTTTTTCATTCTGTGTAAAAATTATTATTATTGAATTAATGAATTCTCATGTAAGAAATACACACATAATTCACATACACGAAGTATAGTGCATACATATAACAGATCACATACACAAGCTAGTTAAACTATGCTTACTTTGGGTCTATTGCAGATATGTGTAGAATGTCTTGGTATATTTATTTATTTATGACGTGTATTAGTATTACAATTATTTTTTTCCTTTTAATGTGTGTTTCTTTTGTTGTCTTCCATTATGTACATTTTCCAGTTATATCTAACAAACATAGCTTTTGACATAATATCTATGTTCTAAGATTACGGCTTTGTGTAACGTCCACTAAGCATGACGTATATATCATATATCTTCGGCGTCATTATAAACGGAGTCTATTGTATATGTATGTAATAACGAGAGGTAATGCTATTTTTCATGTAAGTCGTGCATCTTACGAGCTTCCAAGGTGTGCACTTTGTGAGGAAAATAATATAATATGATGCACTTAATTCACACGTTGATTTTGGGGCTCCACCTAGTTCTTAGGTGTCAAGCCAACCTCACTGCAACCAGTATAGAAAAAAAAATCTCATAAAAAGTTCTGAAGACGAAGAACATCAAGATAAGTCTAGTACCATTCCTTCGTTATAATATACATCGTTGTATATCTTATCACGAAAAATGTAATATACGCTATAAAAAAAATTCAGCTCCTCGGTAAGCACAGGCCGAAGTTAGAACCATAGAGAACTGTTTTTATTTTTTGGCTGCATTTACAAACTGTAAAGATCTAAGCTACACTTGTGGAAGGGTCCTGAGTAATCGGCAAATTCAACTTGTTAAATTATTTTCAGGATACTTGCAGTAATGCAAGATACTGATAGGGTCTAGATACATTCAGTTCACAGCGTGCATACCTACTGCCATTATTGCTATTCAATTATATTACAATTACCTTAAGTAGGCCTACTATTATTACTTTAAAAAAATTTAAAACCTAAACAAGAATAATATGATCTTAATGGGAATAGAGTACCCTTACCGCCAATTTTTTTTGACTCGCAGTGTCACACAAATCTTTACCAGCATACATCACAACTACTTCACAATAAAAAATATGATACATCTCCTGTAACTACGCAGCCAACTATTCTGCACTGATCTCAAACCTCACATCGGACCTCACACCATTATCTGCTTTACTAATTAACCCACACATTTGTTTTTGCGATGGAGTGGATACTAAAACTTCGATGAACACTTGGTTTACTAGAACTGGTTTCAACCGTGGGCTGTATTTACATTTTTATACTGCCAAGGGACCAAACAGGAACATGGTCGATAGTAAGCAGTTACGGTGTCTCATGAATGTTTGCTACACGAGTGATGTAGACAGAGTAGACAAGGTAAAAAAACGGGGAAACGACTTCTTGTAATACTAATGACATGAGCAGTGACAATGTATGCCGCAATATTGACGTAGTCATTGTCACAGATTCTTGGACTATTTTATTGCGATTTACGAGTCTTCCCCACTATACTGAGGCTACATGTAGTATTCGTAAAGACTCTCGGCCGTCTACCTTAGTCATCTCTTGATAATGCGGCAACAGTGCTGCAGGCGCTTATACTTAATCAGGATATTTTAATATTCTACCACTTCTGTCACTCATAGCCTGTCAAAGATTGTTTTAATGCTTGGGCCCATTCGTAATTTTGCAGCCATCCACCATCTCTTCGAATTCGCTGCTGCCTGAGGATGCACCCAAGGAGATGAAGACAGAAGATCAGATATTAGCTCAGCTCAGAGCTAATACACAGCCCGTAAGCCAGCCTAGCTTGCAGTACATGAGCGAACCCCCGCCGCCTACTCCGCCCGCTGCTGCCAAAACGGAGAACTGCTTCCCGCCTATGCAAAATCCTACACCAAATTTAGAAGAGCTACAAAAACTTATTCAGAAAGAGACTTTGACTGCCAGCGCAGCCCCAGAACCAGAAAATGATACACAGGTTGGTATTTTGTACTTTTTCTCACCACTTGTCATGAATTCCATTATATCCAAAATAAATTGTAAAATAAATCAAAAGCTCCAACTTGTAACCACTAATACATTTTGTAGACGAAACCAGAAAAAGTAGCAAAACTTAATCAAAGCTCAAGTGAATCAAGTATTACTAAGCCGTCTCAGAATAAAAGTACAGGAGAGTCAAAAAGCACAAAACAATCAAAGGAGATCGACAAAACTACCAAGAACAAAGAGAATAATAATACGAAAAACAAAATAAAAAAGGCTAAAGAAGAGAAGAAGGAGGAAGCCGAAATAAAACCCAAAGAAGAAGAAGTTGTAAAAGTCGAGGTAAGTTCTTCTTCTGAAAATCACCATAACATTGAGACCTGGTCACAATCGAGGCTTCCCCTTGGACTCCCCGCTTGGATATTTGCATTGCAACCGGATTGTCGTTACACAACTCTTTATATTTTCAGCAGAAACGATCGCAAGAACCATCACCCTCTAAGAACAAAAAAGAAGAAAAAACAAAAAAAGAATTAGAACGAGAGAAAAAGGTACTTAAGAAATACTTCATTTGAAGAAATTTGTAAAACTCAAAAAGTTTTAATTTCCCATCGTCTCATTTATATGTTTATTTTTTAACCGGAAAATTGCAGGAGTGGATCAAGGAAGGGTATACTATTGTGAAAGGTTCTGAGAAAAATGCTAACAAGGACAGTAAGAAAAAAGCTGAGGAAGTACGTGCAGCTGAAGAAGCTGAACGTAAAAGGTTAGTATTGGAAATATTGTAACATATAATATGTACTGATGTAGATATCTCGCTACGTCAGATAGCAAGTTTAGTAGATTTCGTTGCTGAAGCTGTAATTGCTTCTCGCTAATTTTCTTACTTGCTTCTTGGGTTCTGTTCCTCTAGGTGCATGATTGAGGCTCATGAGCAGCATGCACTGTAGAAAAACCGCGATAAGGTGGACTGGTTCTTTGCCCTTGAAGACTTTCGGGAGTTGTGAACATGTTGAAATTACTGTCTGCGAATTCATTGAAAGATGTCGGTTTTGGTTTGAGGCCTTCGTTCGGCTATTTCGGCAAGATAATCTGCTATGGACAAGAGCAGTGATTCTTTAAGGCTACGAGGAAGTGAACCTCCATGAAAATATCCTGTAGGCCTGTCCCTGTACCCTGACGCTGTTTACCTCTCGAATATATTAAAATCAATCAAAACATAAATAATGATTTCTTTTATCAAAAGATTTGACATACGAGTCTATAATGGCTTACTACGAAAGGTTACTTTATAATAGCTTACTACTCTTTATCATGCGGAAATCCCCACCAATACCATCTTCGCTAGCTGTGGCATTATAGACTTATGTCGGACTTGGACCGACTGAAACCGCACGCCGTCTAGGGTATTGAAACGCTAGGGTGTAAGGTGACCTAGAGCCATATCTGACTTCAAGATGGCCTCTCCGAATTTGGGCACCACGGTGCCCCGTTGGGCCCCCGTTTGCATCACGTGCATTCTACGTCACTCAATGATGGGCAACCGCAAGTTGAACCGAGTTTTGCGTATAGCAACCGTTCGGCTGGTCGCAGCTCTCTAAACGACCGAATCTGTTTGCAGGTAGCCGCATCGTAGTGTGCATGGGAATGTGACGTATAAATACTTTTATTTGCTTGCTGCGGGTAGGTACCCGCATAGTGTAGAAATGTGGAATGAGGCGATCCTGAAAGGTTTCGCCTATAAACATGTAAATATGTAAATACTCCATACAACAAATTACAAACGGTGAAATAAATTGTGATATAATATACTAAATAAGAATATTCCTCTGTTAGTAGGAGCAGCCTTCTCAAGATTGTAACTTTTTCAATTTACATATAAATATTTGCCCCGGCCCCACTAAAGCCCCCGAGGCCCAAACTTATCTCACCTGCAAGTCTGTACCTGTACCCAGCCTGTCAGTGGGCAAGGCTCTGACAACCTTCCCCTCTGGGTTGGGAAGTCAGACGGCAGTCACTTCTATAAAAGAAGGAGTAAGCAGGTTCCCTGGACTCTGAAGTGAGAACTTCGGTTGCAACCGGGTACAATACTAAGATAATGGTGCCCTTTACACGCACGGTCTATCGCGAGTGCTATCACGAGTGCTATCACGAGTGCTATCACGAGTGAAAACCGATTCGCGTGTGAAGGAACGCGCATGTAAAGATGTTGGAAGAGAGAGGAAAAGAGCGCGCGCTCCAGGACTGTCATGGCGTGCATGACAGTCCTATATTGTTGTCTCTCTTCCCCATACACAGCCTATACACCGATTTTCCGATACGTCAAAAATGACCGCACGTAATCGCTCGCGAAAGATTTAGTTCATAAAGATAATCATGCACGATTGCGCGTACGAGCATTCCGTCGCGCTAGCCTACGCTTCTATAACGCGCGATAGATTGTGTCGTGTCAAGGCCGCTATAATGATGATAAAATGTCATATTAATATTAGTAGATTATTATCTTATGCTGATATTTTTATACCAAGTTGCCAGTAGTTTTTTTATTTATTTCATATGGTATTTTTATAATATTATATCATTGATTTTAATCTGTGCTACATTATGCTACTGACTGTTTTAAAAGATCCAAAAATATTTAAATAAATAAACTGTTTAAGAAAACTATTTAAAAATTAAAATGACCAAAATAATATAAAGTGTGAAATATATAAAATATTAATAAGATAGTGCGCCCTTCTTACAAATAATTGATTACCAAAACATAATTATGTATTCTTCAAAATATTTAATGCTTAAATTAGATATAAAAAAAGTTCACATTGAAAATAAAATGAGAAATGCCTAAAATCAAATTGCCGGTTTTTATACTTTCTTCACTTAAAATAGAAGTAGACTAATTTGAAGTGTGTTATTTGATATATAATCCGCATTGGTGGTGGCGTCCAATGGAAATCACAGTAAACAGAAAAACACTAAGAACAGGCAACAAGTAAAGTTCGATTTCAGACAAGCTGTCGAAGTATGATAAAACTGATATGTTTACTAGCCCCAAAGTAAAATAATAAAACATGCGCAGGCAATTAGCGGAAATGCATAATTACTGCTCCATATGCGTATAGAGAAGGCGAAATTGCTTCACCGACAAATTAAATCCTAATTCCTATTAATATTATTAATAAAAGCCCGTGACATGTAGATTTATGAAGTACATAATTTAAAATATGTTTGACTTGTCAGTGATTTTTTTTATGATTAATTCGAAGCCCCTACGTGCGCAGTCGAGCATTATATTGAATGGCTATAAATACAGCTGTTCAGAACGCGCGAGCATCAGTTCTCCGTTTTCGATGCATCCCCTCAAGCATTTCTTTGTATAGTGGCGGTAACTAGTCAGAGACGCATATGTATTTTCATAATTTATTAAGTATATATATGCTGCGAGACGCCCACTGTGTGTGTATTTTTCTTTTCTGTCGACGTTGGCTTTTTGCTTACCCGTTATTTCCAATGTTCCTACAATTACTTTATTGTAGCATGCATTTTTTTTTCTTTTCTTATTATACTTATGTCATTATAATTGACTCCCTTCCTATGAATCTTACGTATTGCAATTATATATATATATATATATATATATATACTGCAATGTTGTCTCTCTATGTCGTCTATGTAATTATAGTATTACAAAATGGAATTTTAGTAAATATTTAATTATAGCTATCAGTATAAGGAAAAAGCTGATTCGCATCCGTGGTACACAAAGGACCTGGTAGATAATCAGCATCAGGCACCTACCTGGCCCATGCTGAACCAGGTCCTATTCGACTCTCTTTTGAGGTACACTCATTTATTACATAAACTTAATATTTATTATTTAAACATTTTACTGCACGTGTATCTCAGAGGCCTCCGAATAAAATACATAGTTCATATTTCGTATTTATGAATATGTTGAAAAATGCTTGACAAAAGAGCCTTTATTATGGAAACTATGGCCATACAATTCTATATTCGTCTGAAACAAAATGTCCACAATGATATGACTTGTGACTACATTCCTTCTATACTTCACTCTTCCAGAGTAAAATATTATTTATTGAAATAAGGGAGCGTCCACAAATTACGTGAGGTGTTTTTTCACACTTTCTGTCCCTCTCTCCCCCCCTGGGGAGATGACGTGAGATTTTATTCTACCCCCTCCCCCATCCCCCAATCTCACGTGACATTTTAAAAAATGTGGGTTTTAAAAAACGACTAGTCACAGTCAGTAGATTTATAATGTCGAAGTATAAATGAAATTATTTTCTTTCGAACGAATTAGTGAATGATCTTAATCGTATTACGATAACGCTTCAGATTAAATCTTAAGCATGTACAATCTGGATTAAATGGACAAAAATAGTATTTTTTTGTTTCAATCAGAAAAAAAATTGCGTGATATTTGCGGAGACCCCCCCTCTCCAACGTAAGATTAGATCAGATTTGACTCGACCCCTCCCCCCCCTTAAACATCTTACGTATTTTATGGACGCCCCCTAATGTTGTCTTCACTGTCGAGACAATATTCTTTTACACACTTAGGTACCTACATTACTTCATTAAACGACTGGGTGTGAGTTTTACTGTAGATTGAGTAAAATACGGCCAAAATACCGACTTTATTTTCTCTACTTAAATTATCGAGTGACAAATACAGTTCAAGTCATTATATTAATTTGGTCATATCTTTTTAATAGTAATGCATATTACAGGCAAGAAGACGAGAAATATGCCGCTGAAGAGGAGAAAAAGAAGAAACTGGCTGAAGCAGTAAAAAAACAAGTATGCTATGTTAATAAATCTATGTTTTACTTTTGTTATGAAAATTTTATAAATTGTATTGTATGTAATACAATTTATAAAATTTTCATAATTTAGGTTTGTCACAAAATATTGTTACAAGACCTTTTTTCTATTGCATAATACCTTTATTATTATAGTGTGTGTTATAATAGCATTAAACTATGAAGCTCATTCTAAATTATCTCCATTGGCCTTAATACAATCCTATACACATTGAGGCTCGTTATCAACTATTTAAATACACACTTTTTCCATAGGAAAATTTCTCACTGCCAAACTACAAATTATTACCATTGCATTTATTGCGTTTATTTATATTTAGTGCGTGGCATTTTCTGTAAAACGGACTATACATTTCTAGCGTATTCAAATGGGGAATATATTACTTTGATGACCGTGATGGGCGTTTCGATCGGTGATATTAAAATGATAGATGTACTTTTTTACATGAAAATCTTTCATTGCAGTTTAAATTGTTTTAAAAATAAAGTCCTCTTCCAGTAATATTTCTTATCTACATTAGTTAAGATACTTTTTCTTCATAGTCAAAGTCAAAGTCAAAAATCATTTATTTTGTATAGACCATTATATTCGGTACTTAAAAAACGTCAAAATAAAAATTATTTAAAACTAGAAGCAAATGGACCACCGGTTCGGAACGCGGCCCAGACCTGAGAAGACCCCGGCAAGAAACTCAGCGGGCTGTTTTTTTTTTATCTATTTACAATAAATGCCTTAGTCTAGATAACAACGTAACTTGATAATGATAAATCCATTGACTATGAGAAATAACCGGTCTGAGTTAATTTCTTGGTACTACTACTGTAATCTCAGTGGAAAATTCTGCGTCAAAGAATAAGCAATCTATTATTATAATAGACCTGCAGTCAATTTCAGTCAACTTGTTATTTTAGGAACAACAGCCACAGCTTCGTCTAACTTCTGAGTCCGTGGCGAAAAAAGCGCCGTGGTCAGCTGTAGCCACAAATGCCTTGCAAACCACCAGGCGCGTTGGCCTCACACTTACGGAGATACAGCGGCTCGAACGAGAAAAGAAACTCGAACAGATGAAGGAACAACAGCAAATGATGCACATCATAGCGCAACAGCAAGCCGCCGCGCTAGCCAGGGAACAGGTCAGCAAAACTTGATACCTCAGATCTCTATTTGTTTACTATAATCTGTATTAATGAGTTTATGCTCTGGCGTTCTGGGCATAAGTAATAATAATGAATACCTGCAGTGTCAGGGCATAAACCCATCACTGGTATTTAATGAAAAAAATATGGAGGGCAAATAATTCTGAAAGTTATTTAATGAAATTTTTAATTGTTTAAAGGAAATGCAAGTTGGTTTGGGATGGGCAAAGAAGAAGGCCAACAATCTGAATGCACCTGGACAAAGTTTGACCGAGATTCAGGTTAGTATTTGAATGTTCTTATAACTTGTACAGTTGACTCACCAACATAGAGAACAAGTTGATGATAATTCGTTAAGTCTATGGTTTTAACGTGGTCATTGATTGTCATTGTAGGCGGAGGCGCGGAAGCAAGCAGCAGCTGCATCGGCGGCGGCCGCCGCTCAAGCTTTGGAAGAGGTCCAGGCTGCCGCAGTAGCCCCTCCATCCCTTCTAAACATGCCTTGGGGCAACACCCTCAACGGTAATAATGACCTAATAGCGCGTGAGCCGCTTGCCGTAACTTTTTTATAATTATAATTGTATATTTAGACTACTAGAATAGACTAGATTACTAGACTAGACTAGACTACTAGACTAGACTACTAGATTAGACTACTAGACTAGACTACTAGATTAGACTACTAGACTAGACTACTAGATTAGACTACTAGACTAGACTACTAGACTAGATTTTAGACTACTAGGCTAGACTTAGACTACTAGAATTCAACTTGCTATATGAAATGGGCACGGGATATGATATACAATCCCAAATTTTGTCTTTCAAATACTTCATATTTGGCAAAAGACATACGCTATAGCACCCGCCTCCTCGTCAGGCTCGAGTGTTGTTGGTTTGATCTGTTCTGTTCTCTATTTTTTTCATAAAGAGGATATATCATGATATATATTATCTTATGCATAACAGATTTCTATAGGACCCTTTAAATAAAATCTGGAAAAAATTACAAAATAATGATACTTTTAAGGTGGTTTCTGGGACACTCAACTGGAACAACCTCAAAAGCCAGTGAAACAAGAACCCCCGAAGGTGGAACAGACCAAAACCAAGAAGAAGCCTACATTAATTGTGCCTACAAAAAAAGAGACAACGCCCGCCATCGAATTCCAGAATTGGTGCACCAGCGTACTCGCCTCTTGGAGCTCCAAAATTGATGGTACAGTTCCTTTTAATTCTATTCAACCATGCCAATATTTGTGCTTATAATCCGCGCGCGATGAAAATGTGAAGGAACCTTGTCAAAGTAAATTGAAAATGATAGTTTTCAAGTAGCGTTAGCGTGTTAACACGGACTTTGTTCTTGATTGAAATATCTATCAAATGCCAGAACGTATTTCGCGAGATTGACTACTCAAGATTTTACCCCATTTTCCACTCATTATTAATCTTTAATCTATATAAATAAAAATTAATTGCAATTCTGTTAGCATTGCAAAAACTCGAGAACGGTTGAACTGTTCTTACCTGTCAGACATTTGATGTTCGTCCTATCACTCTCGTCGTCGTCGTTTCGGTATTTTTGGCACGATTACATGTAGATCCATGTAGATCAGATAAGAAAAGGCGGTATATTAAAGATAGCTGTTGCCCGCGGCTCCGCCCGCGTGGACGTCGATTTTCGCGTTTTATTGCCGGTTCTAATCAGCCGATTGTGATCAAATATGCGTAAGATTTTGAGTCTAACCAAGACCTTTCTAATAAAAAAAACGCATCAAAACCCGTTCAGTTCTTTTTACGTCCATCGATAGCGATAAAAAATACCAAACGGATTTTGATGCGGTTTTTTTTTAAAAAGGTCTTGCTTAGACTAAAAATTTACCGCATGTTTGGTTGTAATTGGTTAAGTAGAACCGGAGATATGACCAAAAACGACCTAAAACCGAAGCGCGGGCGAAACCACGGGTTTCAGCTTGAATAAAAAGTAGCCTATATGTTGCCCAAAACTATGAACTATAATCGTACCAAGTTTGATCAAAATCCCTCCAGTAGTTTCTGATTTTTGCGCGCACAAAAATTTGCGGACAAACAGACAATCATACAATATTATAATTATTATAATTATTATAAATCTCGCATTCAAAATTAAACTCATTTAGAAATCTAGTCGCACTAAAAATACAGCTTCGTTTTGTGAGCTTCGACATGAGTTTGCCGACGCTACGGCTAGCCGGCGGCCCACGTACGTCTCAGTTCCAAAAGGTAGCATCACATTCTGATCGCGCGCGGATTATACTAAAATGATTGAAGGTTCAAGTATTCAAGTATAAAACTAATCACGGGCTTACGTCATTGTTGTACCAATCCTATTATTATTTCTTGGTTGGTCAGTTATTGTACCTGCAAACATTTTTGGACATTTGTTAAAAAAAATTGCCACAAGGTTTAAGATAAGATGCCATCATATCATTTTACTGTGAAAACTGCATCACATAGTATTGTCTTTGTGATACCGTTCTCTCAGGAAAATGTGTAGAAAGTTTGAAAATAAAATTATCAGAATAGTTTTTTCATGCCAGTTCAAAATGTTGCTCTTTTACGTTGTAGTGCCCACGTTTGTTGGATTTCTGAAGGACATAGAGTCGCCATACGAAGTGAAAGACTATGTCAAGTGCTATCTGGGTGAGTCAAAGGACTCCAGCGACTTTTCCCGTCAGTTCCTTGAGAGAAGGTAAGAATGAAATTCCTTACCATGTGCATAAATTATAAAACTATATTATGTGACACGATAAAGGTATAAATACATTACTTGCACCCTTTAGGTCTAAACTCCTCCGTGTGGGCATGGTGACCCCGTCGGACGACCTGTGCTCCCCGGCCATCGCCGTCAACCCGCGCACCATCTCCGGCTCCGATTACCAGGAGGTTAAAGGCAAGGGGAAGAAAACTAAGAAGAATAAGATGCTGAAGGTCGATGCGCGTATACTGGGATTCTCAGTGACCGCCTCGGAAGACCGCATCAACGTGGGTGATATCGATACCGTGTGAACGGTCATCTCCCACACCCTTTTGTGTTCACTATAACTCGCCTTGTGATAACCCATCAGAGATAAACACTTGTGTTGATACTACACTTAGCCTTGCCGCGTTCGATACCTCCAGAGCGTGTTTCGGTTCGTTCGATGGTATCCATCGACGCGCCATTTTTTGAGTTGCTTCACCCCTGCACATCATTTAACCCCGAAGCAATAGTTACATTTCATTATATAAGTATTTTACAGCAATTAATTATACATTTCGACTATATATTTTAATTATACATTATGGAATCCTTAATTTTATCTATGACAGTGTTACAGAATTAGTTTAATGATATTTAAGTATGTTTACCAGATTGAACCAGTTACAGTTAGTGTTCAGTGTAAAACGGTAATCACAATGTGTCGACAGTATTAGTGCATGATAAACTACCACAACATTGTGCCTTCTGAGTGTTATGGCCGTAAGATGGGTGTGTCTTCTTTTAAGCTTTTATTTTTTAATGTTATTGTATTTTAGTATGCATGTTAATTAATCCCTTTTACCGCATATAGTTTTAATGTATTTTAATTAATTCTCGGACAATTGTGAGTGGCTTCTACGTGTGTGCGTAGATGATTGTTTAAAGTATTAAAATCTATACTGGCGGCTCGCAACCGCTTCAAAGAAATGAACAGCGCCCCTGAAGGTTTTCTAGTCAATTTTTACAACATGAAAAAATGGGATAATAGGATGATATTTGTGAATGATTATGAACCAACACTACCAACCATAATTTAACAAACTGGGGGGTTAAAAAGGCCACATTTGCTGTTTCATATTGTGTTCATCATATCCGTCAGTTGTCATATTTTGACATAATTTACATATAAAATATGTCAAAATATGACAACTGACGGATATGATGAACACAATATGAAACAGCAAATGTGGCCTTTTTAGCCCCCCTGATTATACTTTTAAATAAAAGTTAATAATTTATTACAGAATAATGCAATGTTTCAAATCTATGGATGTAATGTCTCTCAATATTTATTTAAATCAAAGCTGCTATAAGTATGTCGCTCAGGTAAACTAAAAGATATAATTATATATTTACACATTTGCTCGAAAGTATAATATGGAATCGCTTTAAGTATACAATTTGAATTGTGCGCAATCTAAATGTAGGGCAATTTTTTATTTAAATACAATTTTATTTAATATTTTTTCTTGTTGATTATAGTTTGTATCGTGAGAAGAGTTTTGTGTGTATTAAATTGCAGGATGTCCCTCTGCGATGCCAGGATGGAGGGGAAGTTCAATATCTTAAATAATGTAAATAGATTCTTTAACTGAAAGAAGTCTTCATTTTGTTTTTAAAACGAATTTAAACCGAATTAAAAATATTTGAAAATGCGCTCTTAACACTGTAAAGTTAAAAAAAATATTAACGTAAATAGGTAAAAATCGTGGTAAAAATAAAGGAACAATCGTTTCTAAACTTAAGATTTAATGAATTTCTTTTTGTTTAATTTAGTATATTTATGTAGACATGATCGATTGATGTCATAAAATTACAGGATGCTGTTTTCGGATTTTAGCCGGTTCGATTACAGTGTGATGCAAGGGCATTTCCGAAACTCTTTGAATGCAGTTTAAATTGTTTTTAAAATCAAACTGAACTCTTCATTCAGTGAAATTGTCTATCTACATTATTTAAGATACTTCCTCTCCACATGACATCGCCGTGGGACACCCTGTATATTATAATATTATATAGTATTCCCGGCATATGAAGAGACTTGACAAATCCCTTTGTATAGTTTCTCCTATTTCAAATTGTTTTGTTTAGACCTGAAGGAATGTAATTTTACAAACACGTAGTTTATGTATTGATGTAAATAGTTAAACAGGCACACCAGACGGGCCGTAATGATTTCATACCAGATGAAATACTCCATGGAGAATTATACAACATCCTGCGTCAAGGACTTATAAAATGTTAACTTCAATCTTCGTAATCTAAAATGAATGGCTTGCATGGTGTATCTCATTGTTTCGTTTAACTGATTTAGTTTATGAAGTAATGCCAGATTATCGTTACATTTATAATCTTCGACTAGAGGTTTAATCTTGACTGCACTGGACCCGATGACTTTGATGTTGGATAGTTGGTTTCTGACGATACCAAACTTGGTTGTATTTATTATCCTCTTCTCTATCTCCCTCTCTCTCTATCACTCTATATGTCCTTATTTGATTCAAACGCTAAAACAGACTAACTTCTTCTACTGACTGAACACTAACTAATTGCCCACACAATTGACATCGTCAGAGAATATTATTTAAATGATTTTAGACGCACTCCTTGAATATACTAGTTACTTCTGTTACTTTGTTCTGTATATATTACGGCAGTAAATATATCCGCTTGAGTAATATAACGTTATGTAAATTACCGCACTCACTAGTAGCATAATGTTCACTTAATTATAAATGGTATATTTTATTTGTCTATAGTTTGCGTGGCAGATGTTTATAACCGTTTTTTAAACCTTTTAGTTTTTTATTCGCCCTTACATAATAAGGATTTTAGTAGTGTTTTATGTAAATACTTTCAACATTTTAAAATATTATATAAAACTTTTTGTACATACCTTGTTTCCTATCGAGCATATTTTAATAGTCAGTGTTATAACTTATGGATTGTACTTGTTTTCTAGCTCAATGTGTTAATTAACTATACATTATTATCGACTCATGGGGGACTGAAACTTATCCGGCTGTTTGTACTAAACATAGTAATCCCGTAGCGTTGCATCCGTTTCATAAATCCTAGAGACGTCCTCTGTTTCCTCGGATAAATTTGTTATGATGTCGACGTGTTTTTATCTTAAGATAACTGTGTTGTGTAACTGATGCATGGAGATAAATAGTTGTTAGATATTTTATACTATGACGGAGCTTGCAATAAATAGATTTAATATTACCACCCTCCGACTAATTACTGGGAACAACGCCATTGCCGCAACAAGTTGTAGATATCCATACTAAAGACAATATTGTATAATATCATTAATTTCTGATGGATGTGGATTCAAAATTTGCATTTCTTATTAACATAATAGTATAAACATAGTAATATATATAACAATAACATGCAAAGGCTACATATTATTTAAGTGATCGTGCATCGTGTTCGATGCACGATCACTTTGAGTGATTGAGTATTTCGGTTTAATTTTGAATTGTACATTATTCAATGTTTTGGTGAGATTATTTTATATGTATTATGATAAACAAACAAACATTCGAAAGAATCTGTATCCTAAATATAATCCTTAGTTCGCGCCGTTAAAGTAAACTGGCCGCGTTTAAAATTTTACAGGTGATTTTTGTATAAGAACCGTAGAAGCACCATGTTATATTTATTAGCATAGATAACAGTAATTCTTTATAAAGCACAATTTACCACCATATCGATGTTGTGATTTGAACACTTTACGCTCATCAATGTACATAACCTTTACTGGTTTAAAAGTTATGTATGATCAATGATTTATATATATCTATTATATATAATAACCGCATAAGATGCATGTTGTCTGAGTATTGTGTGGTCAAAAGTCACTTGTAATGATTCTTAAAATTGTTTGTAAATCATGTTTCAAAATCCGAAAAGCCTAATTATTTATTATCAGATAGATGTATGCTGTGAAAATGTAGTCGTGCAGTCCAGGAGAGATAATGTATTGTCAGCTCAGGTGTTGTTCAGTCGTAATATTCAATATGTGACACTTGACTTTGGAAAGTGCTCGCCATCCTTCGTAACTCAAAGCACATACCTATACGACAAGATAAAGAGCTTTTAATACTTTAGGCAACATTTAGCGCAGAATGTGGCGAGTTCGTTCCGACGGCAAGTAGTCTAGTCCTTTAACCAATACCTTAACAGTCTAGCCTCTGTATACGACTCACGGGGTGTGTTATATCTACAACCACACATTAGTTTCATATCACATGGAAATAATGGTAATAAAATGATTTGTTTTAGAATCGTTTCTAGTAATTAAAAACACCCTGTCTTTGACTCTTCATGCGTTGACACATCGGAACGGAATAAAATATGAGTAGAAAATTGTTGAACTTATTACGAACTTTTACGTGTCTTATAGAGATATTCTCAAATCTGTAAAATTATTATGTATTATCAAACGGTAATAACTTAAGTTAGGTGGCAGTCGGCGCACATACTATTCTCGGCCAGTATGAGGACCAGTGAATACTCAACCGTAATCTAAAAAAAATTGATAAAGAATACAATATAATACAATTGCAATTGTACATTTTGAGACGTGATTTGAGTGTAAAACTCGGGCAATTATTTGGGTGTACATATATGCGTGATAGTGATTTACCTATAATAAAAATAACTTTTAGATCTTTGGTGGAGCCCGTAAGTCATAAAAATTGTGAAATCTTGAACCCAGGGCCAGTCAATGAATCCGTATACTGAGTGTTTGACTGCATTAATAAGAGCTCAAATAATAAAGTAAAAAAAAAATTGTACGATCTCGATTACAACCATTTTTAACAACCATTTACTGGCAAACGAGAGGTGGAAGGGGGAACAAAACGTGTAGGTAAAGATTTTAATTTTATATTGGATAAATGAAAATTTGCATAGTTAGGTAATTTAATGTCTATTCGATTTTAAATGTTATTTTTTAGTTATCGGACAATAGTTCGTATTGTTGTTTTTTAAAGCATATTATTGTACTATATCCAAAGGATCGTGCAAAAAAATGTATGGACGCTGTCCCAATTGAACAACAGACATGGTGATTGTTTCAATATTATTATGACGGCCCATAAAAGACAAATAATATTTTTTAGTCTAAAAAGCGATGGGGCTCTTAATAAATAAGAATGTTTTACATAAAAAAACCTATGAGTTTCGAGTTGATTTATCATATTTTCCGTACTGTAAATGTATGGGAAGTTTTTGGCGATTTCTGTCTTTCCTAGTATTCAAAGCAAAAATGGTCCCATAGTCTTTTGATCCCCACATGAAATAGCAGGCACAAAAAAAATCTTTCGACTATTGCATTTTTTTGCTAACTATATTTTGCAAAATCTGTGAATGCAGTTCAAAATACCTCAAAAAGTTAGGAAAGGTCTCCTAGGAACGTTTTGCTGTAACTTCAATGGTTGTGGTACTGGCCCTTAATGCCTCGTTTCGAAAATACACCCTGTATATACTTTTTGTACGATAACCCCATGACCTACGATGATATCGTCATGGTATAAAATAATCGTGGTGGCAAGGTACATTAAATGAGATAACTTTGAATTTTTTTCGTGGGTTGGGACGATTTTTTGCATGGTCCTTTACTGGCGAATACAATAATATCCTCATTATGGTTCATTAGCTTCACTTTAATTGTTATCGTCAGGAATATGGTCAATTGCTACAATACTTTCTAATTCTGCCAGTGAATACTGGCAGTCATCATTTTCTTCAATTCATTATATAATCTGCTCTATTGCTGCATCTACTTGTATTGCGGATGATTTTTTTTTCTCCCTCTAGGGTACTTCTTTAAACGCATACAACAATCCGCGTGATACTTATCTTCCCGAGCTACTATTTTATGAATATTGCGACAACAATGTACACTTTTCTCTTCACTTATTGAATTTAAAATAGTTTTCTTGAAATCATAGGTTACCTTGAAATTAGTTCTGTAGCTGATTTGTTATCTTGACGATTTGGACTTTCTTATTTCCTTCATTTCATCTGCTTCTTTTTTGCGTAAAAGACACCTACTTTTCCAAAGTCAATTGAAGTAGCCGTTCGAAGTTTTTTTTTACGTGGAGAGCATGCTGATATATAGCTTTTATATATTTTTGTCTGCATACTGAATGCACATGGACAAATTCGCAAGTATTTAAATACTGAGAAAGTCCATCGGCTCTTTCTGCAGAATTCTAGTGGCTTTTATTAGTTCTCCATTGAAAAAAAATCGAGATCGCATAATTTTTTTTTGTCAATTTTCTATATACTATTAAAAACATATTTCCAAAATTTATATAGACTTATTTATCCCCGGATTCCGAGGTATAAATCTTACGACGCTCCACTACTTATATACTTTGTACCCTGGAACTACTGGGGTGGATTAACTGTGTGCTGCCGCCTACTTAAAAATATATCTGGAAGCATCTCTGTAGGGATGATAATGAAGCAATAAGTGTACTGAAGTTTGTAATAATAATAATTTAATGTTAAAATGTTTCGACTATTATTATGGAAGAGTATGTTTACTATATGGGAGACGTGTAAATATTAAAATGTAAATGTATTAATGTTATGCAATTAGAAAAACTTAAATTTAATATTAAAATATAATTAAAAAATAATGATCACTGAATCTTAATTTATTATTTTTCAATAAATTCCCTTAATTAATCTTGAAAAGAAGTTCTCTGTCTCTGCTGTGCCCTTTACCAGTCACAGGCTCCGAGCATGCCTGTACAGAGCAACTTCCGTCTCGGCCGCATCTGGTTACAGGCGGCAGCGTCCCCTACTAGTGAGAGACGCAGCCCGTGTGTAGTGTGTCTCCGTTGCACAGGGTGCACCGCGAGGCGATTACCGACCACACCCGAGTTAGTATGCAGCGCCAGAAAGAGGTTTTAAAACTTATACACATCCTTGGTAGTTACCAAAGCAGAATAATATTTCTTCTCTCATAACTAGTTACCAAACCGCGAAAAATAATTCTTTTCTTGTAACTGGTTACGAGATTTCAGTTACCTACTAATATGGATGAAGCCCTTAAAAACACCCAAGAGCATGGTACTGAAATAATTTGATTGCGCTTTGTCATTCATAAACGTTGGACTAAGTGTGACAAACAGTTTAAAAACTATCAAAAGAAACCGCACCTGCTGGACGCATTTCAGACCCACGGTACCCCTGCGGTAGGTACCTATTCCTGCGGACTGTAGGTACCTATTCCTGCGGACTGATGGACGAGGCTCTGGTGCAGCCTTTACTTTTGGGCAGATGGCGTCGCTCCCAAAAAAGCAAAATTGACAAAAATGTAAGAGAGTGGACCCCAGGCTCCAAGGTGCGTGCGGGTGGAAACTAACGCTGCGATAATGGTGGTATGTAGGTACTTACACATAGGTTGAGAGTGGCCAAGTGCGCCACTTCCGCTTTGACAAAGACATTCTGTAACAGTAATTCCTTCCCTAAAGAATAATAGTTATCACCTATTTCCTTTGGTAAGTAGGTATCTACATCTCAATATCTACCTAAAATTGTTCCTCAGGTAGGTAGGTAGATTCGGCTCGCTAATTCCGTGGCATGACAGGAACACTGTGGTTCCCAAACCCGAGGGGGCCATCTCGAACGAACGAATCGGAGATGGCCCGGATCAAACCGGGGTACAAGGGAAATGCTCTTTGGGCCACCTTACAACCTGGCGTCAGGAGACCCTAGACGGCGTGCGGTTTTAGTCGGTAAGACTCCGAAATAACCTGCCTCGCTGGCCGCGAGGACCCACTCATACCATACCTATCCAATAATACCAATGAGGATTTCCGCACGAAAAAAAAGGTAGGTAGGTAGATTGGCAGTTATTCACATTACCAAATCAAAGGTCAAAAATACTGCAGTGGTGCATAATTTAATATGTTGACAAACAGGCTATTTACAGGTAGGAACTGGCTTTGGTTTGCAACAGGGACAGATGCGTCGCCTTCGTCTACGTCTGCATCGCGAGCGGCGACGACGGCCACATCGACGACGGCGACGGCGGCGTCGGCGTCTGCTAGGACAGCGTCGGCGTCTGCAACCTCGTGTGTTCATAATGTTAGTCAAGCTAGTAGTGTAACGATCACCGTGTTTGAATAGAAACCCAAGTAGAGCACTCTGTTTGAGAACCTGTTCCGCCTTTCCTGTTAACGATTTTGTGTGCCATACCTGGCCGAACTGGTTTTGCAGGTACCGCGTAACGTCTTCTGCGCGCACTCCGTTTTTGTGCCTCTTCGCTATTATATGAAACGTCGTTATTACCAACTTGGCTGTGTTATCGCACGGTTTGATGTTGTCGAAGGCCATTCTGATTATGGTGCTATGGCTTTATTAAATTTTGTAAAATAATCATTTGCGTAGGTATACCTAAATAAAATGTAAACAATTAAACAATATAAATCAATGACAATCTACAATTTTTTTTAGGGCAGAGTATAGACACCTAAATATGAACTATTGTTAAATCTCTTCTGTGAATTGTGTAAGGCTCAGCGCTCATTAGAGATGAGACAGTCCGAAGAAAGACTAATATAATGCTCCAGGTACATGATGTGGCGATAGAAATAGAGCAGGGTGTTCCGTGTCAGGTACCTACCTACCCGTACCTACCTAATCATTAAAGCACGACTTCTTTTTCTCACACTACTGGGATTGGAGGTGGAAGGCGGTCACCGCAACATATCTAAAGTTTGCAGCACTTCGATAATGAACAGAAAATGGCAGCACGCCCTACGTACGCTTTACATATTACCTATTAGGTACCTATACTTATTAGGTTATGCTGCTTCTTTGCGTAGCTCATAGCACGCAACAGTTCAGTGCTGGATCCCAGTCTATAGGTACGACACAGTACGACGTGCCAACTGTCCAGTAGGTAGGTACGTCAACAGGTAAAATAGACTGCATGATCTTCTAAAATTGAGCCGTCCTATATCTATCGGACAGGGCGACTTCTGTAGATCAATATGTAATTATTCTAAATTGAATATTATGTAGGTATGTTATGTAGGTGATATCAACTACGTCAGCACTTAGGTAGGTAGGTATCTAACTTTAATGGATAGGTTTAAGTTTATTTTAAACCATAAACTAATAAACTATAAGTAGGTAGGTAATTAATACCTACAAGCTACAGTGCCGTGCGTCGTTGACCTTAGGTATACCTACATAACCAACTGGAACTTCTGCTAATGCTGATATTCGTAACAACCTGCACCTACTCTACAAGTAACTCTTGGGTTTCTGATAAGTAGGTACCTACCTACTATATACAGTACCTACATAGTTGAAAAAAAATTCTTACAAAAATTTGACCTCCATTGGGACGGCCTATGGCCAGATTTAGGTTGGTAGGTCCATTTAAAAACAAGAATCAAAACACATTTGACAGCAAATTCGATATAGTGTCAAAATTGTATGGTTTTGTTTAATTGTTGAAAATTATTGGTGACGTTTAAATTTTAAATCATGATAATTATCTAATTTTTGATTTATCAAGAAAACATACACAAAATAATGTCCGAACAGGAGGCACAGTATCAACCGCCTAAATACCCCTCGGGGAGAAACATTATAAAATTTCTTCAGCAAAACAAAGAAGGTGTGACGTTATCCCAAATATTGCAACACCTTCGATCGAAGTGTGGGAACAATAATTCAGAATCATTGAGTACCACAGTATTATCATTATTGGATCACGGAACGGCACTAGGGTTTATAGAACGTATGCCCAAAGCGGATGGGTTAGCACGCGAGAACCGCTGCTGCCGCCGTCGTCGTAGAAGTCGCAGAAGGTGTCGACGACGACGCAGCTGTCGTCGCCGCAGACGTCGGTCTTGCAGAAAGCGCTAATGACTAGGGAATCTGCATGACTCTGTGCCCAAACAGATCAAAAAGCGCAATTAGAAAATACAAGAGTCACTCATCCATCACTGCAGTGCAGTGTTTAACGTTTACTACTAGGTAAAAACGTACGCGTAGGTACCTACCTAGGTACATTATGTAGATGCGTTCAACGTAATCTAGTAGTTAGAACTGTTTGGGTGATGTGTTGTATGCAGCGGAGATGGTGTAATATACCTATTTGAGTAGAAATCTCCTTTTTGTTATGACGAAATGCAAAATGTTTATAACGTGTTTTGGTCAGCTTAAATTTTTACGCTCTGGATAAAGCTTATTTTTATAATAATATAATATATAGATAAGTGTGTGTCTTAAAAGTCTGTGTTATTATTTTTGAAGCATAAAAAGTTTATGGAATAAACAATAATAAGTAGGTACCTACATACCTACTTACACTTTTCGGGTTTAGCAGACAATGGACTTATTCGCAAAACGCCCTACCCCTAAAAAGGACCTATTCGTACAATGGCTTATTCTTATAAAGACTAATTCGCAAAATGCTTAGGTATTCTTAGAAATACCTAGACTATGTCTAAGGAAAGCTGGACCACGAAAAACGCGGCAAATTTTAAAAATTTACGGCAGGTATCACCAGTTATAGTACGGGAGGTAGCGTTAATTTTTTTTGGCAAGCGATAGCGAGTTGATATTCTCCACGATAATAGATCTTTATTGATACATACCAGAATTGACCGTCAGAACCCGCACCCGCGGAGCAGTCGAAGGTGACACCATGGTAAAGTTGTCAAAAAAAATTACGCTCCGAGCAATCATTTGACACGTGAAACTTTATATGGTGATTCCTGAGGTCATTTTCAACTGAGAAATAACCGTCAGATGTGGTGTAGAGTAGTGGTTATACGTCAGTCGCGTATATATTAGACCAGTGCCGATAGTCTTTGAGACAAAATAAATTTATAGTTGGATGAAACCTGTTGGAAAAGGATCAGAATATAACAAAATGAAAGGAAAAATAAATTACGGGTGATCTGAGGTAGGGAAGTGGGGAGGGGGGTGAGTTTTAAGGGTAAAAACGGTTTATCTCGATTTCCGGCAAAACTACAAGTCCTATGGAAAAAAGTTAAATGACAAAGTTGTAGGTAATAAAGAGACCTACAACTTTTCATTTACACTTTTTTCACATAACCTCAAAATGTATGTGAAAAATTCAAATAATCAAGTTTTTGGTTTTTTATTTTTATCTTAAGCAAAACAAATTTGTTTTCCACGAAATTTGGTGAAAACGTAGCTTTTTATGTCCCAAAGACACTGTATTTTTTTTGATTTGAAATACTCTTTTTTTCAGCTTATTTTGACTAAATATCGAAAAACCACCCTAATTTTCAATCGAAAATTCTCACGTCAAAATACCAGCTTTTTAAAAAAAGTCAAAAAATTTTTTGTTCTTTGAAATCTCTTCTTTCTGATGATGTAAAAATATATACACATTGCTATGGTAAATGTTCTCAGGAAATGCAAAGAAGAAAAACTCGAATTCGAAATTAATATTTTTGTATTTAGTCATTTCCTCGCTGAGGTGGGATGAGAATTACAAGTTGCACTCGAGTGCAACCATGAAGTTATACTTCATGGTTGCACTCGAGTGCAAAGATTTTTCACCTTGTGCACTTTTGATACCTTCGCTAAAGCTCAGGGTTCCATTTTGTTATTATTGTATTTAGTCATTTCCTCGCTGAGGTGGGATGAAAAGTTACGTGTTGCACTATAGCTTCATAGTTACACTCGAGTGCAAAGATTTTTCACCTTGCGCACTTTTGATTCCCTCGCTAAAGATTTGGGTTCAATTTTTAGAACCCTTCGTGTGCTCAGTTTTGATGACCGAGCAAGCAAAGGGTTCTTAATTTGAATCACGAGCGCAGCGAGCGATTCACAAAATAGAACCCTGAGCTTTAGCGAGGGTATCAAAAGTACACAAGGTGAAAAATCTTTGCACTCGAGGAGTGCAACCATGAAGTTATAGTGCAACTTGTAACTTCTCATCCCACCTCAGCGAGGAAATGACTAAATACAAAAATATTAATTTCGAATTCAAGTTTTTCTTCTTTGCATCTTCTGAGAACATTTACCATAGCAATGTATATATATTTTTACATCATCAGAAAGAAGAGATTTCAAATAACATAAAATTTTTTGACTTTTTTTAAAAAGCTGGTATTTTGACGTGAGAATTTTCGATTGAAAATTAGGGTGGTTTTTCGATATTTAGTGAAAATAAGCTGAAAAAAAGAATATTTCAAATCAAAAAAAATATAAAAAGCTAAGTTTTCACCAAATTTCGTGGAAAACAAATTTGTTTTGCTTAAGATAAAAATAAAAAACCAAAAACTTGATTATTTGAATTTTTCACATACATTTTGAGGTTATGTGAAAAAAGTGTAAATGAAAAGTTGTAGGTCTCTTTATTACCTACAACTTTGTCATTAAACCGTTTTTACCCTTAAAACTCACCACCCTCCCCACTTCCCGACCTCAGATCACCCGTAATTTATTTTTCCTTTCATTTTTGTTATATTCTGATCCTTTTCCAACAGGTTTCATCCTACTATAAATTTATTTTGTCTCAAAGACTATCGGCACTGGTCTAATATATACGCGACTGACGTATAACCTCTACTCTACACTACATCTGACGGTTATTTCTCAGTTGAAAATGACCTCAGGAATCACCATATAAAGTTTCACGTGGCAAATAATTGCTCGGAGCGTAATTTTTTTTGACAACTTTACCATGGTGTCACCTTCGACTAGACCGCTACCAGACCGGTTGACGGTCAACTCTGTTATGTATTAATAAAGCTCTATTATCGTGGAGAATATCAACTGGCTATCGATTGCTTGTTAGAATTAACGCTACCTCCCGTACTATTATATTAGATACTAGCTGTTGCCCGCGGCTCCGCCCGCGTGGACGTCGATTTTCGCGTTTTTTTACTATATCGCATGTTCTAATGAGCCGATTGTGATCAAATATGCGTAAAATTTTGAGTCTAAGCAAGACCTTTCTAATAAAAAAACCGCATCAAAATCCGTTCGGTATTTTTTACGTCCATCGCTAACGCTAACGATTTTTTTTATTAGAAAGGTCTTGCTTAGACTAAAAATTTACCGTATGTTTGGTTGTAATTGGTTAAGTAGAACCGGAGATATGACCAAAAACGACCTAAAAACGAAGCGCGGGCGAAACCACGGGTATCAGCTTGTATAAAAAGTAGCCTATATGTTGCCCAAAACTATGAACTATAATCGTACCAAGTTTGATCAAAATCCCTCCCTACTGGAGGGATTTTTGATTTTAGCGTGAACAAAAATTTAGTGCGAACAAACAGAGGTAGACAGAGGCACAGAGGCACAGACAAAAATTCTAAAAATCATAGTTTTGGCATCTATTACATTCATAAAGTCCCCTGACAATTTTTTTCTCATATATCTTCCATGTACAGACACCGATCAGTTACAGATTTATTATGTAGGTATAGATGTATAGGTAGATTGTTTATACCTATATAGAAAACATTTTGATCGTGAAATAAAAGTATACCTACCTATAATATTATAGTTTAAATAGTATTTTTAAAGAATTTTATTGCGCTTTATTTGCTGTTATTCTTATTTATATTTTGATTTCTTTTTTTTAAACACTATCCTTTGCCCATGACTTCGCCTGCGTGGGAGTTTGATACTGTGGGAATATCGGAGGAAAAGGTAGCAGGTTTATTCATGTTGAAATCCCCACGAATACCACCCCAGTTGACCATCGGGGATGGTTATGTCGGAATCGAACCGACTAAAACCGCAGATGTAGTGGAGATATAGACTAAGACTAGCTGTTGCCTGCGTGAAATTATGATCCCGTTCCCGCTACCCTTGGGAACATATATTTAAGGGACGAATTGTAGCCTATTTTTTGTTGGCAGACAAGCAACTATTTTGTCAAACTGATTTGACCACGAGGAAAAAAATTCCTGTTGGTCAAACTTCTTGGATTGAGTCCACGTGATCAAACTAAGTATTTTGTCTAACTGATTTGACCACGGGTAATAGTTCTTCCTCGTGGTAAAACTTGTTAAAGTTTAAGGAAAGTACAGTCATTTTGAAAATAGCAACAATTATTCCATATTTCTCCGTTATTAGAATTCAAAAAACTGTACAAACTGGTGAATTATTATTTTTATTAAACTTTTTCAAAATAATGTCTATTCCGTAGACAGGAGTAAGAAATAGTCGCGCTGTCAGAGTAAACCCGGGAGTGATGGCAATAGTTTTTCAAAGTTGCCAGGTTATGAATTTGGATGAAACTCCAAGGTGAAAGCTTTGGATGCGACTGGGAATTAACGCTAGGACGAAGAGAAGAATAAATTTGAAAATACACAAAAGAAATAATTGTTGCTATTTTCAAAATGACTGTACTTTCCTTAAACTTTAACAAGTTTTACCACGAGGAAGAACTATTACCCGTGGTCAAATCAGTTAGACAAAATACTTAGTTTGATCACGTGGACTCAATCCAAGAAGTTTGACCAACAGGAATTTTTTTCCTCGTGGTCAAATCAGTTTGACAAAAAAGTTTGTCCACCTGGAAGACCTGTGTTATTCCAGACTAATCTTCAAGCGGGCTTATAGGAATCAGACGAAATTCATTTATCTACCTATTAGAAAAAAAATATTAATTATTAATTATAATCAAAATTAGATTCCAAATATTCTTCACCATCATCCGAGCTGCTTGATCCATCATCAGTCGGACCATTCCCGTTGGCCGAAAAAGTGTAAGTCGTCAAAGTAGTGCATCCCGGCAGCGCCTTACCTACTCGCAGGGGAGTCGTTGCTGCTGCGGCAAATGTCGGCGCAAGCGGTAGTGGCTCCTAGAGGAGAGGGCTATTCGGTGGCTCTCCACGTGTCCCTCTAACTAGCAGAGGGTACAAACAGTGGCCACCGGTTCCCCGAGCGCAGACGGAGGGGTGAACTTCTTAATTCAAACCCCTATATCTTGGTTTTGTAACACCTGTTCCTCTCACCCTTAATTCTGTTTGACCAATTGTACCGTAATCCCCCACGTGGTGGACATGGTTTAGTTTTATATACTGATGCTTTCACTATGTTAACCAAATGAAATCGACTTCTCACGTTTCGACTATGAGTAGAACTCGATGTCAAAAGAATAATGCCTTGATTTGAAATGTACTTACTTACCTACCTACTATAGTTCACGGCATCTAACTTGGCAAGGCTTTGGAGTAGTGGGGCCCACACTACTTCAAAATCTTGCCAAGTTAGATGCCGTGAACTAGGTATATCTAATTAATCATTGCAGCCTTTTAGGATCTACGATGCGTCGAGCGGGACACGACGATAATCTTTAGTGGATAAAGGTAGGTACCTACTACACAGGTTGCTATAGGAATTTATTTGTAGAAAAATAAAACAACAATAAAAACCTTTAATGAGATATATTGTGATATATAGGTAGACATGAATTACCTGTTGAAATACATTTATTAGACACCCAATAGACGTTTGAAATAGGAAGAACAGAATTTAGGTAGGTATATTAATTATATATCTTTTTAAACAAGTTTTTAATGTAAAATAAAACACACGTACCTACGTACTAGATACGTAGGTACGTGTGTTTATCTATTATATGCATTTTGAGATCAATTATGTACTTACCTAGATACTTCAAAATTAATTCTAATGCAAAAAACATTAATATAGGTAGGTACCTTCTTATATTTAGGTAGGTAGGCAAGCCTATATCGATTAAGATGTCTAACCTAAGAGGAGAAATTAAGTATAGTGAAGAATTAGTGGTCTTTGATAGAAATTTTACACAATCAATAAATACACGAGAAAATCAAATTAGACAATGTTAATGACTACCTAGATCAGGGCAATTGAGGGCAATAAAAACTTTCAAACTACCCTTCCGTGTAGTTAAGAAAATTTCGTGAAAGAGCAAGTTTTTTGAATAACTTTTAAATGTTTGTGAAATAAAGGGTCCGTTATTTAGACAGCCCATTAGGTGCATAACGAAGTTTACACATGCATGTTTTTTTTCACTTTAACAAGCTATGAATAAGCATGTGAATAAGTATATATTATCAGCAATTTCTATTTTTAAATTTTGATATTTTGCTTCTACAGAAACCTGGCATAAAGCAATTAAAATAATAATTCCTATTATTTTTGTAACTCATGAGCAATTAGTAAAATCGAATATTGTTAATTGGACCCAGGAAAAATTATAAGTACCCAGGTACAATTTTTCGGAATTCGTTCGTAATAGTATACTAAAAATATTTCGATGCATGCCTCACATCTATTCCAGGTAGGTATCTACTAAATGAAAAAATATCGATCCTACGAAAAAATTGACAAAGACAAAATTGTAATTAGGAATTTAATTTGGTAAAACCATTTTTCGTGTAAAATTGAAATTAAAGGAGTTATTTTAAAAACAAAAAAAAACCCTTAAAATCAAGATGGCGGTAAATGCAATACCACTGGGAATTCGAAAACCGAAATGTAGACTCCCAGTGACCCCCTCCGCCCCCCCAAATCCCCACAAAATTCCGAATAAAAAATTCTACATTCAATTTTCCTGGGTTTGGTCCGTTTTTAGTCTTATTCGATTGGGCTAAGTCATGATATAGGTACCTACCTACTTAATTCAACCATTTACCAAAACTGTTAATAAGTATCTACCTCAAACGGGGTGAATAAGGATAAAATGGTCATTAGAATTTGTTAAATAATTTCTTTTAGAAATTTTCAAGTACCTAGGTATATAACCGGCTATTCGATGATTCTCTTCATTGTGACGCGGAAGTGGTTCAAAGTTTCGCATAGAAGATTTAGCTGCAAAATTTAACTGATCATTTTATCCCTATTCACCCTGTTTGTTTATAGTCAAGTGCCTATTATTTTTCGATGGGTAGTTTTAACATACGTCATCCAAGAGTTCATGACATACAACATTAAATACATCAAAGACATCATAAATTAACTATTCTGCTAACAACATAATATCTTAACATATTTATATCCAGCTTTTGGAAGTACCTAATTATAAAATTAAACATTAATTTCAAAACTTAAATCTACGACATATTATATTTTTTAACTATAAATAAAGATAAATAGTTATAACAATGCATAGACAGGCTAGGTACCTTATTGAACGCGATTACACACCTCAATATAATATTGAAATCATTTCATTTTTTTAAATAAATAATCAGGCAAGTAATTTTATTACTTCTCTAGTGGTTAAAATACGGGGATCAATATAAACATAACAATTTTTCTTTAAAAGATGAATCGCCCTCGATGGTCTACTTCTACAAAAAATTAACTACATTATTGTTTATGGATTTAAATCTCAAAAATATGGAATAATTTTTTTTAACATCTTCGTCCATTTAGATATGATAAATATGATACGTCAAAGTTACAACAACAATATGATATTATTCTTATGGCATTTAAGCTCCCAATAATCTCTTAACAGTGTATCCGGGCACTGCATATACGAGCAGTAATATCATTACAGCCAGCGAAATCACAATGGCTGCCTTCAGGATTGTCCATTTGTAATTATGCCATACTATGTAGCGAATTGACTTTAGTGGATTTAAGAACCACATGAATGATGCATCGGGACGACTGTGAATAAAATAAAATTTGTCATCAATAAGTACCTACTCCAACTACAGTATTTCTATATCATCGGTGTTTTTGGGCTCCCATCAAGATTTTCCGAGCCAACTCCACCTGCCGATTGAAGGACGACATTTTGGCGGTGAGTTTCCTCTCAGGGTAAGGAAGTTTGGTGGCGAGAAATAGTAGTAGTGCGGACTCTGCCAAAGTGCACGCTTTGGATGCAACCGGGACTAACGTTATGATGACAGTTAAAATCGCTGAAAATATGTGTACGTGTACTAACTTTGGTTTATCCAGTGGATCCGGCTCGTTTCGTCCTAAGCCTGCTGGGACTTTCTCTGCTTCCTCATGTGTTAAAAGATGTATTTCAGCTTCTACCTTTCCAGTCAATTCCATCTCTTCAGTATCACGCTTTATGTAAAATGGCCACCAACCCTTAACACGCTTTTGCTTAAATATGTTAACCATCGGCACAGAGCCATCATTCTTCAGCATATCTAGTGTACAGAGCTTGGAAGATTTAGCGCCGCGCGGGAAACGGCTTAAATCCAATGTAATAGCCCCTGTAACAATTAATAATAATTTTTGAAACTGTTGAATGTTTACATTAAGCTAGTTACTTTAGTCTATTGTCTCACCTAAGAAATCGTCTGCAGAAAAGTGGTCAGCGTCCCACACTTGGAGTTCAAGACGTGCGGGGATCTTGCATTCAGTCTCATCCCAAGAAAATACTGATTCCTTACGAGAAATCACTATACGTTCTTCGGCTTCTAAATAGTCAAAAGGGTATATGAATCGCCAATTGAAGTTTCCTTCGCCCGTCAGAGAACGGTAATGTATGTCAGTGCTTTGACAATCATCAGTCCCTTTAACCCACCTGCAAAAAAAAATCAGGCTGTTTAAGGCCTTCGGGGGTGGTTATGTTGGAATCAAACCGACTAAAACCGCACACCGTCTCGGGTCTTAATTACCGGGGTGTGAGATTACCCACTAGGCATATCCCTCGCACCCCAGTTGACCCCGGGCCATCTACGGTTTAAGATCTACGGGTCAATTCCGACATAACCATCCCCGACGGGCAGGCCGACGGAGGTGGTATCCGTGGGGATTTCCGCACAATAAAAAAAGGCTGTTTCAGGCCTGAGGCCGTGAAAGGCCGAATCGTGAAAGTCAAATATTAGTAGGATTTGGATAACTGGATTTCAATTTACCCTTTCACATAAATATCCGACATTTTTTCTCCAGTGAAGAAAGCGTCATCTTCCAGTACGACATCATCTGTATTCCATATAATCACTCTCATCTCGTACGATTTCGGCTTGCGAGCAGATATATCCAAGGGTGGCCCTGGCAGAGGCATATCCATTGGAAACATGTCCACCCACATTTGAAGGCGACCTTGTTCAATACCTATAACATGGTAATTACATGTTTAGTATTTATTTCTTCATGTAATTTCAAAGAACAACTTTTACAGACATTAAATTAGTAACTTTGCTTTTAATTATGTCAGTTATTTCCTCCCTATTCTCTTACCAGGTTTGCTGGGGTTGTACAAGGGGCGAGTCTCAACGTGCTCAGTTACCAAACGTGTTCCAACACGGGGTACTTCTTGCCAACGATGCAATACCACAAGCGCCATTTGTTCTTCAATGGTATCCGGGTTTGAAAATAGTTCAGTATCATCCATTGGCATATTAAACACAGTACGTCCAACCTTCACACGCCCATACTCGTAGATTGGTGGGTCCAGCTTACCATCTTTGCACAGCTTGGCCAAAATCTGTGTTGGCTTCATAGCATCCCTCCAGCGATTGTAGCCTTGTCTAAAGTGGTTAGTTTTGTTAGTAAATTAATTATAAAAGCTAAAAAAAATTAAGGAAAGACACTTACTCTTCATACTTCATGGGTATTCCACAAGTGGCCCTATGACGGCTATAAAATCGATTCTCCAGATCAATTTTAGTTTCACCTATCAAATCGTCAGATCCAAGCAAGTCCCAGTCAAGGACCTGAATAGTTAACATAGAGTCTTGAGGAAAAGTAGCTTCTATTTCGAAACATTTTCCAAATACTGGATTGAGCTGCTTGGAAACGTAATGTTCCTTGTCACTAATTTTCTTTGATCCTAGGTGTAATACAATGTAGGGATCAGCTTTTCCATTCAGATCCATAGGGTGAAGATCAGTAGCTTTCACTATATACACACGTACTAACACATGTATCGGTTCATTATTCGGTACACCTTGGAAAAATCCAAAATTAGGATCAAATCCCATTACTGTGTGGTCGTCGATTCCTTTTGGTAGAGGCCATTTATAAACTTTTATAGCGCCCTAAAATACAAAAAGTTTTCTAAAATTAAATAGAAGATAAACCCGTAAAAGCATAAATATAGGTAGAAAACACTGACGACTTCAAAGAAAAAATATGAAATCATAGAATAGATTGATTGAATTTTAATAATATCTAATGGATGTGAAGTGCAAAACAAAATATGCAAGTGTTCACTGCGTACGAACCTTGTAAATGCCGATTACTCTATTTTCATCTTCGGCATCATCACCTGTTTTCTTTCCCCTGTAGAGTTCAAATGAATGCAGCCATTCTTTAAATTCATTGTATTCCGGTACAGCCTCAAGCTCATGTGGAAGTATCTAATAAATACGAAATGCTAAATTAGTGCCAAAACAGATCATAACATTCTATTATTAATGATATAATATTCCACAACACGCCACATAATAATAATGTTAGAAAAAATAGAAATCACCTTTGTGATAGCAGATTTTGGAATCTCGCTCTTGACTGATATAATAGGGCTGACTTTGCACGTCCGCGGTGAGTTAGGTTGTCGGCGCTTGTTACGGTCACGGTCTTGTCGTGGTGAGTGCATAGCTTCGTCTCGTGGTGAGCGTATTTCTTCAATGGTAACCCCTTGGTTAGGATGGAGATATCCCTGACGTTCTCGCTTGGCGTCTTTCTCGTCCTCAATCATGGACTCTATTGATGCAAAATATTTGGTCCACCAGTCCTTGCTGCCCTCATCGTCAAAAACTGAATCAGTGCTAGCTTTACGCTTCTTCATTGATTCGCGCTTAGTGAATTTCTTGCGCATGGTCTGAGGTTTAGTTCCTGAGCCATAGGAAGTGGTGGCACGGCTTTCTCTGGAGAGCAGTGGACAGCTCTCCTTTTCATTGTCCACTGCATATGCGTCATCTTGAATAATACAATTTGCTCTCAAATCAATATTTTGTAGCGGAATCAATGATTTCTTTCGTTCTTCAATATCGCGTTCTCGTTTACTCATAGGAGTATAAATATATTTGTGTATAGAATTTATAGTATGTGTGCCTACCAAAGTGATTCTTCCGAAACTGCGACAATCAACCACGCGAATAGTTAATGGTGGTCTATATAAGTCTTGATCTGGTAATTCCACATCAATAAACTTGACTGGGTTCATAAAGTTTGGATTACGTTTGGCATTTTGTATCACCGTAGAACACAAAATGTTACCAGCGCATTCAATATCAACCCTTGGTTTATCTACTGTAAGAAGATGAACGCGCTTCAAATCGCGCAAACCCCAGAATAGTACTTCAATGCGATATTTAGACAGTGTAGGCCGGATGCCCCTTGGTACTGGGAGTATAGGACCTTTGTTAGGATCAATAGGAGGCTTTCCGTTTCCTTCTCTTGGGGATGGTAGTTCTGGAAGGATCGATGCACTTTGTTTAGGAGGAATCTCGAGTAATTCGAAAGTAGCCAGAAGCTCTCCAGCTCGATCGTCTCCTCGTGTGATGCCATACCACTCTAAAGAAGGTGGATGTTGGGGGCGATCACGCGTGTCTTCAAACGCCTTTATATGTGGTTTAGCTAAAGTGCGACCAATAAATTCAGATTTTCCAACTTTGTCTTGATCGAAAATTTCAATTACTATTGTTGGAGGGTCAGCTTTTATTTGTTCAATGGTGCTGTAGAGTAAAACATCTTCATAAACGAGGAGCTCGTCCCAAGTGGGACTTAATGTTTCATCGATAACTTGAGTGGTGCCCGTATTCTCACCGATCACTATACGTGCGAAGGGATCAGATAAGCCAGACGAGTCTGATCCAATGAGTGATCTGGCCTGGTAAACATAAGCTCTCATTTGGAAATTCTGAAAAATATTTAAAACTTCTTTAATAATGACGTTACATTTATCCGAGAACTGAGATATTATTCAGTAACATTTTGTAAATTAATGATATTTATGTAGATGTATACATACATGTTTCTCTGCGTAGAAAATTGTAGTTGGTGCATTTGATCGAAGCTTGTCTGCATTACGTAGTTCAGAAGTTAATTCATAACCTTGTGGTAAACCGTCAACGTAATGTTTCTTATCTTGCAGAATGCCTAGCCATAGGTAAACGCTAATTTTTGCTGGTATTGCCCACCCGCTGGGCGTAGTCGCTTTCTTACCAGGCCACTGAAAGTATCCAATGTGCCAATGTGAATCACTAATGAAAACACTACATAGATGATGCACCTCAGTTACAGGTCGGTTAATAAAAACCCATCTTACTAATAATATTGTTTTTTAAAAATAAACAAGAATATTATACTTGCCTTCAAGAAAAGTGTCTGCATTTTACCGCAAAATCTACCAGATTCGTCGGGTACATCAGAGTAAATTATATCTCTTGCAGGCACTCTATGGTATGCAAGGCGCTTGCCATTACTCACTAACCATATGAATACATCTGGCATAGCGTGTTGTGACTAAAATAAAAATTTGACTAGATAAGGTTATAGTTTGGAATACAAGAAAGACTATTCTGTAATTAATTTTACAGGTCCTTCAACTCCTTCAATTTAGCGTTAATCCCAGTCGCATCCAAAGCTTTCACCTGTCCGCTTTACCAGTCTTAACTACGGATTTGGCTGGACCTCGATATTTTCCGTGAAGCGACTGCCATCTGACGTTCACAACCCAATGGTGACATTAGGCGATATCGTCCCATTGCAGCTAGACCGTTGTTGTTGGACTTTTTAGGGCTCCAACTACCCGTAAAGACAGCCATAGATGTTTGTATGGCAACCGGGACCGACGGCTTGACGTGCTCTCCGAGGCACGACCAGACCAATGCAAATACCCATATTCATGCATACAAATATTTGCACTGGGCGGGGATCGAACCCGCGCCTTCTGCGCAGCGGCCGCGTTCACTACCGTTACGCCACAGAGGCTGTCTGTAATTAATTTTACAGGTATCTAAAATAAAATAAACATGCAATATACAGAAAGTTACGCTTACATCTTCACATAGTTGTTTGAGCTTGTTGAGATATGAATGGGCTGTCCGCAGCCGGTCTTTAATCGAGTGCTTAGTGATTAGAGCCTTCAATCCTTTGGTCATCGTAGAAATTTGTTCCTATTTATTAAAATAATAAAGAAATATTTCAATCAACTTTCCATTGGAATCATAAATCTACTGAAAATGGATAGGTAGGTACTTATATTTTAGAGATTTCAAACCATGCATCCGCAACCCCACTTAAACTGGTTTATAATGAAGTAAACAAACCCATGGAGAAGTTTGTCAATAATAATCTTATACTATACTAGCGTACCCGCGCGCGGCTCCGCCCGCGTGAATGTTGGCTATCGCCACTAAGTCTTTTTTAAGCTGAGGGACTGCCCATACTAACTTTCAATGTCTATTCCTTCGCAATCAGTGGTTGCAGCTAAACGTATTCATTTCATCTCAAGTTCTATCGAACCCTTCAAAGTACAGTGACATGCATCGCGGCCAAAGCCCGTTTATTTACCAATTTACCATCATTATCCTTTTTCATTGTCTTCTAGATTTTATGGGGATTAGATAGCTGCTCTGGCCAAAGTATGTGTAACTCAGAAGAGGCCCTTTCAAAAACCCTTTCATCATAGTTACATTGCACTTTCACATTCGATGCACTATTTCAAATTAGTGAACATTATTTATTTCCGAAAATCTGATTTTTTTTATTATTAAAATCTTGCTACAGACATTGACATTTGACAACCTGATTTAACATTCAAGAAGTTCATGAAAGTAAAGAAAGAGGATATACTAATAAATACCGGTCAAGTGCAAATTGGGCTCGTGCACGCAGGGTTTCGTACAAAATTGGGTTGAGGCGGATTTCCGCTCGACAAAAAAAGGGGGCGAACTTAACTTTGTTGCAGTGCTTCTTGTCTTGAATGACAGACATACATTTTTTTTGGTGAAGTAGGTAATATTTATGCTTTCCGAACTTTTCCCTTGCTATAAGATTTTACTTTCTGCAAAATATCTGGATTCTAGCCCAAAGGGAAATACCCCTTTTTTTCGTGCGCAAAAACCCCGTCGGGCTTCACCTCAACGGTGCCAACGGAGAGATTGTTATGTCGGAGTCCTACCAATGCCTGTGTGATCGAGGAATCTGGTGAGTCCTAGAAAGGATATCCCAGAAACCCCAACCGGTTCCGGCCACCAGCACTGGCGACCTCGACGTGTTATTAGGAATCTAAATCCCCCATCTCTATAAAAAAGCCCGCGTGGAAATATAACACCCTGCCACCCTGGGTCTGCTTCTGCTAGGGTAACGGTTAGCCTCGACCGTCACCCTAGGCCCGCATTCATGGAGGACGGAGATGGTTCTGCGAACTACGCCGCCCGGTGCGCCTTCATCGGCACGGGGGAGTGCTAGATCTCTCCCGTAGCTTTTCCACCACCACTTCTGCGCGCATTACTGCCTCGCAAAAAAAGCGGTGGCGTTCCACATACTCTCTATGGTGACCATGGTCGGCACCAGGGACCTCACCATGAGGCTTACCCCACGCCGACGTCTGCTTCTACGACATGGCGTCACTCTATCCACTCTGGAGACTCTACCAGTGTATGAAGAGGTGGTATGCCCACGGATCAGCCCCAGCAATGGTGGCATTCAAATGTCAGCACCCTGCCTACGCAATGCAGGCACTCACCAAAACAGCCATGCCCATAAGTAAGCCTTGGATAGCTCAGGGTCAAGGGTTACCTTAAACTTCGGCGTCTGTAGACCCAAGATGGAGTTCGACTTTAGTCGGTCAAGTCCGATATTACGTCCCTACTGGCCAGAGGAGGGGAGAGATTCGTGGGGATTTCCGCACGAAAAATAAGGTACGGCTTCCTAAAACTCTCCGATTGCGGTGCAGGTGACTCACTAACGTCGCCGAAGGTAACTTAACGACCTCCGTCCTCCATAAGCGCAGGCCTGGATATGGTAGGTCAAGCCACCTATTAGTCGATAGTGAGATCACAGTTTGGATATTACGCTTCGTGTAATTTCAAGCATTATCCGTAACATTCCTTTTATCTAATTCAACTTGATGCCTCTATGTGTTCTTAAGAAAGAGGTCTTGACAGACAGGCAGACGGATAACGAAGAGATAAGTTTTTTTTCCTAATCAGGCACAGAACCCTAAAAATTAATACATTCTATTTACTTTTGAGGAAAAAGAAGTAAAGGATATTACTCTATGAAAATTTAGACAAAGTCAATTTTAGTTCCTGTTGCTATGACAACTATTATAGATGGCGATAAAAACGTTTGCAACATCTAATTTTCTTTTTATTACTAAATTTCCTGAATGAATCATATATTTTTAATTATGTTATATGCTATTCGAGGCGGAGACAAATCCAAAAAATCATAGATCATGAAAATCTGTTCAGCCGTTCTTGAGTTCTGGCAAAAGCACGTTTTTAGCCCTTTTTAGGGCTTTAGGGTTCGAATTTCAAAAATTCCTTTCTTAGTACACCTCCACGCATCAAAACACACATATTCTGCAAATTTCAAGTCTCTACGACCAGCGGTTTAGGCTGTGCGTTGTCTCTAGGTCAGTCAGGACTTTGAATTATATTTGAATTCAGTATGACAGTCTTAGACATAATTCAAAGTCCTGACTGACTGACTGACATAGAGACAACGCACAGCCTAAACCGCTGGTCGTAGAGACTTGAAATTTGATGGGTGTGTTCGTTTTGACGCGTAGAGGTGTACTAAGAAAGGATTTTTTTAAATTCAAACCCTAAAGCCCTAAAAATGGGTCAAAAACGAGCTTTTGTGAGAACTCAAGAACGGCTGAATGGATTTTCACGATCTATGATTTATTGGATTTGTCTGCGCCTCAAATAGCATATAAGAGATTTAAAAAGATATGATTAATTCATAAAATATTAGAAATAATAAGAAAATTAAATGTTGCAGACGTTTTTATCGCCATCTATAATTGTTGTCATGGCAACAGGAACTAAAAGTGACTTAGTCTAAATTTTAATAGAGTCCTTTGTTTTGTTTCTTTTTGCTCAGAGGCAAAGAGGATATATTTATTTTTAGGGTTCTGTGCCTCAATAGGAAAAAACGAAACCCTTATACTTAGGATTTCTTCGCTATCCGTCTGTCTGTCTGTAAAGACCTCTTTCTTAAGAATACGTAAAGGCATCTATTGAATTAGATCAAAGGAATGTTGCGGATAGGCATTACACAAAGCGTAATATCCAAACTGTGGTCTCACTATCGACTCACTTACTAACCTCAGGCCTGCGCTCATGGAGGACGGAGGTCGTTGAGTGGCCTTGCGCCACGTGAGTGAGTCACCTGCACCGCAACCGGAGATTTTCGTGCGGAAAGCCCCACGGATCTCTCCTCTTCCCAGTAGGGACGTAATATCAGACTAGATCGGCTAAAATCGCATTCCGTCTTGGGTCTACAGGGCTTAAGGTGGTCCATGACCCTGAGCTATCCAAGACTCACTGATGGGCATGGTTGTTTTGGTGAGTTCCTGCATTGTGAAGGCCGGGCGCTGACGCCCAAATGCCACCGTTGCCGGGGCTTTGGCAGAGTGTCCAGAGTGAATAGAGTGGCGTCATGTCCTTGAAGCAGACGTCGGTGTAGGGAGCCTCATGCTCTGGCTCTGGTGCCGACCATGGTCACCATAGAGTGTATGTGGAACGTGACCGCTTTTTTTGCGAGGCGGTAATGCGCGCAGAAATAGCAGCGGAAAAGCTATGGTAGATATCTAGCACTGCCGGCACGTGCCGATGAAGGTGCACTGGGCGGCGTAGTTCGCAGAACCATCTCCGTCCTCCATGAATGCGGGTCTACCCGTCACGGGGTCGGGGCTAACCGTCACCCTAGCAGGAGCAGGCCCAGGGTGCCAGGGCGTTATGTTTCCACGCGCGCTTTTTTATAGATAAGGGGGATTTAGATACTTAATAACACGTTGAGGTCGCCAGTGCTGGCGGCCGGAGCAGGTCGAGGTTTCTGGGATATCCTTTCTAGGACACACCAGATTCCTCGATCACACAGGCCGATTTAACGAAAGACCGTGCGATTTTACTTGGTAGGACTTCGACATACCAACCTCTCCGTTGGCTCCGCTGAAGTGAAGCCCGACGGGGTTTTTGCGCACGAAAAAAAGGGTACTTTCCATTGGGCTAGAATCCATATATTTTGCAGAAAGTTACATCTTATAGCATAAGTAAAGGTGAAAGTCCGGAAAGGGTAAATATTACCCACATCACCAAAAAAATCTGTAGGTACCTATGTCTGTCAGTCAAGACAAGAAGCACTGCAGCAAAGCTAAGTTCGTCCCTCAGCCCAGTGTTGTACGAAACCGGGACGGTTATTATTATTATATACAGGGGTTATACTCTTTCTTTAGTTTCATGAATTTTTTGAATCTCAAATCAGGTTGTCAAAATGTCAATGTCTGCAAAATCAGATTTTCGGAAATAAATAATGCTTAACTAATTTGAAACAGTGCATCGAATGTGAAAGTGCAATGCAACTACGGTAAAAGGGTTTATCAAAGGGCCTCTTCCGAGTCACACATACTTTGGCCAGAGCAGCTATCTAATCCTCATAAAATCTCCATACTTAAAAGGACAATTATACGTAAACAGGCTGACTGTGACCACGGCCGGTGTAACCTGGTCGAAACGTCAGGCATCCAAAGGTATGTATATACCTTTAACGTGTATCGCGTTAATTCCCGTTTACGTATAATAGTTATGGAACGCGAAAGTTTAAAAGTTAATAAAAGGACAATGATGGTAGACTGGACAGACTGGCTTTGGCCGGACTCGGTTTGATAGGACTCGAGCTGAAATTAATACGTTTAGCTACAACCACTGTTTGCCAAGGAATAGACACATTGAAAGTTAGTACGGGTAGTCCCTCAGTTTAAAAAAGACTTGGTGACGATAGTCAACATTCACGCGGGCGGAGCCGCGCGCGGGTCAGCTAGTAATATATATAATTAATATAGTTGTAGTTTATTTCGAATAGTTATTATTAAAATATTACTTTTTGTTAAAGTAAGAGAGAGAACTAACAATTTCAGTAATGCACATCTTCTGACGCTCTCGGTCAAGCCTGGTGTTGCCGAATGGCGGGGCATTTGTCATGTGACGTACGTATGCCGAGCAAGCATTGCTCGCCATTTCAAGTGTGGACTTCAGAGTTAGTAAGCTGGAATTGTCTGGTCCACAGTCAGTTTCAATTGCAGTTTGAGCATCTGTCAAGCCCTCTTCCTGAAATTATAAAAAAATACGTAGAGTCGAATCATTAACTGAAGTCATTTATTAATTCGTATTATTTACCTCAGTTACCCGTGGCATATTTCATTTCCACCCATTTAAATGTATCTATTTAGGTCGACATTAATGTTAGGAAGTAAGTATGCCCGATTGGTAGACATTTTTGATTTCGTGGATAATAAACGTGATGATATTTATAAGTAGGTATACCTAAACTTTAACCTATAAGCTTCCTTGATAAATGGGCTGTCCAACACAAAAATATTTTTTCAATTCAAACTAGTTGGTGCCTAGTTCCTGAGATTATTGTGTTCAATCAAACAAACTTACTATAGTATAGGTATTATATGACTTACAAATTTTTCAATGATATTAGCGATGAGGTTGGAATTATACATGCGGCGGCGGTGGTCGGGCCAGACGCTGCGAACATGCATGCACTGCTTGTAGTCCCAGTATGGCATGTAATAGTAGTTCTTGTCTGAGGACACAGCCTTCAGTGGCTGAGTTGTGCTTTGCCAGTAACCGGTGTCAGCGGTGAGTTCATCTATAATAAAATATTATATCTAAATGTCCAATCAATATTCTTCTTAAATACTCCCAAGCATACCTAATCAGTTAATTAGATCAGACCGAATGTAATTTTAGGGACAAATCGCCACATCGCAACGTTAAAACAGTACCTAGGTACTATAATGTAGTATAACATAAAGACTAGCAATTCTTTACCAGCGCACGTCCTTCCTTCTTCCTACAGTTCTGAGTCCTTTAAGCGGGGTGTAAAAAGCATTTTATGTTGAGGCAATCAAGCTGTGGGCCACTACAAGTATTGTAGCACTGTCGGCGTTGAGACTTTACCTTTGGCATACCATCCAGCAAGGTGGAGTCATGATGACGTATCCCATGTTATAAAAAAAACGCACATATTTATAAGTTCTATTCTATTCTATTCTATAAATAAATTGACAGTGAAATTGACAACTTTACATGCTCTCTTTAAAGGTAACATGTATTGTGTAATCGGTGACCCATCCAAGTGAAAATCTTGACAAAAAATGTATAAAAAAGTATGAAAGTATAATACCTACCTAGATCGCAATCCAAATCTGTAGCTCGCTTCAAGGACTCATTGTGACCATCCAGTGAATTACCAGAATTCCCAATGCTAAGTTCAAATTGCAAGGTCTTATCCGTAAGATGCTTATCAATCATATTTGCTTCAAATATAGTGCCAAACAAGAAAAACTCCTCATTCTTCCCGAAACTGGATTCAACGATTGGTGGAATCGATTCCAGTTCAACTTCTGATGCTGGACTCTCGATGGTATCTATAATCTCAGTGCGAATTGAGATTAGAATCCTGCAAAAAACATTACTTTATAATACTCTGAAAAAGAAACGAATACATACGGAATACGATAGGTACAGGACCAAAAAAATATTTGGATGTTATATTTTAGACTTGCCTGCCCCTATAGGAAACTCCTTCTCCCATTCCCATGTTAAGACTAGCATGTTGATCCAATAAGCTATAGTCTCGAGTGGAGCCGTATAAGTAGATGTAAGCAGGCCCAAATGTTGGTAGAAAACCTAGAAAAAGACAAAATGTTATACTTAACACTGACTGATAAAAAACGAAATGAGATAGAAAGGACAGCGAAAGTTTCCAAGCAATTAGTGACATGCAAAGGAATTGAAACAAGAAGCACAATAAAATGGTAGTACTACCATTATTAAGTAAAATAGAGGAGCCGCCAACGACAAAGTTGGTGCAACCGACCGTAAACAATATCATTTAATAACAGTTTCTTAAGAAGAATGAAACTTCTTTGAAAGAAACTAAGTGTCGATCTTTATAACTGTATCCCAAGCATACCTATTAGATAATTAGTTAAATTGATTAGCCCAAGCAATCTACCGATAAAGGGCAATATAACATTTTTTAGTACCTACTGTGCGCCTTATAACTTGAATTCCATAATATGTGGAAAAGCTAAGTGAACTTAATTAAGGATAGCTATGTAAGAGGATACACGTCTAGGATATCGTAGCTACCAGGTAGCAGTGTTGTTCAAGTGGGTTAGTGTTACTACTGCACAAGATATACCTAACAATTTAGACCATCATGATCTGTTTACATCCAGTCAACATCTTAGTCAGTAGCAGCTTATCAGATACCTCCTTTACCTCTTTCACCATCGTTAGATATAGACTTCAGGTCAATGAAGTGTGTCCCGATAATATTAGGATGAACCGGGTCGCTGTCGCGTAGTTGTATCTTGATACGTTGGCATAGCGGCGGGAACATTTCCGTGAACACTACCTGCTCGTTCCAGATTGGATTGTAAGTGTTCTTACGTACTGACGTGCAGCCCTATGAGCAAAAATGATATAATGTAGTACAGACGGCATAATAGTGGCACTAGTAAGTATTTGTTTATTAAACACTATTAAGACCTTAATGAACTACAAAGATACGAAATATTTTGTGAAATAAGTACAACGGATACTTTTCTATCATTTATACTAATAACCGACGCTAATTGATATTACGATATAAATCGTAAGTAATTGTTCTTTGTCCAACTGCATCCGAGTAAAGACTCAGTAAGTAGTTAGGTATATTAGACTTATACATAAAGATGTTAGACTTATGCACACGTAATGTTGGACTTATTCTTATAATGATGCCTTGTTTTATAGAGTTTTAATCTTCAGTTCTCTACTTACCGTCATTCCAGCGAAGCATACTTGTACATAAGGATCTACGAGGTCTTGGCTTTCCCCGGTGAAAGCTCTTTTCACGTTAGCAATCAAAGAGTAATTCATCTTAGGCAAGCCATCAGCTTTGTGAATCCTAACTATGAATTTAGCGCGTTGACGTTCAATGGGGACTCCATCCGGCAGAAGCAAGTTACTAGAAAAAATATCACACTCAAACGTCATTCAAATAATAAATAATATTACAGTAATTTACATAAGTAGAAACACTCAGATCTATGCAAATTGCACTGAGAATCGAATCGGGAATCGAACCGCCGCCGCCGGCGCCGCCTAATGTGGAAGATTAGGGTCTTGCCTATCTATTTTCACCCGCTAGTTGTGAATCTATTATAAATCTAAGTAAGTAGGTAGGAACCTACTTATAGACTAGGGCGTAGGGACGTGTGCCTCAGCTAGCCACAAACATAACTTTCGTTTCATAAGTTTGAAACTTCAACCCTTGGATAAATAATAAATGAATAATACATAGAGAAAATCATAACGCCAGGCTAAATGTGGGGTGAAATAACAATGAAATTGTTTTCCGTCCGACCCTCCCTAGAGGTGGCCGGCTTTAGGTCAACATGAATAAACTGTAAGAATATTTTATGGGTTTATTATCTTCTGCATAATTTTGTTTGTAATCATACAGTAACAGGGATGACGAATATTTTTTTTTATTGTTGAAAAATGATCATTTTATAATATTATACCTAATGAACTGCAAAAACAAAAGAAAGTCGTATTTTCGGCTAAGTCAGGCCATTTCTAATTTTACAATGCACACCTATTAATTCATTCAGAAAAAAACTGAGACAATAAGCAGTACTTATTGGTTAGAATCTCGTCGAAATCGTCACCCCAATTTTATTGTCCAAAATATTGAGGTCGAGAATATGAAAAAAAAAACTCTCTTACTCATGAGTAAGTAAACTTCATGAAGTTTGAACAAGAAAACAAGTAAGGTTTTTCTTTGACTTTTATAATTACAGCTAGAAAATTGACAATAGAAACTTATGCCTTTTTGGTTACTTTGTTGCTATATGCATAATACAATATATACATACATAGGTACATACATACATATTCTCACTCTTTTCTTCCTCCAAGGCAGATCTGCAGGCAGACAACAGCCCGCCCAAGAACATTAGAAATTTCCTTGTACTTAGCTGGACGATTCATTTCGAACGAGCGGTTGTCTCCAGGATTTTTGAATCTCGGCCGGAGGTCATCTCTCTCGCACACTGCCTAAAATTGCCATGATACGTTAAAATTTCCCAATCCAAACCTGTCAAAGTCAAATTTACGCAAAGGCTGAGTTCTTCGGAGCTTCATTTTGATTCTAGTTGAGCTTTATGAAAATTCACAGAACACCGTACATATCAATTATTATTAATTGAGTAATATTTATAGAAATTAATAAAAAAATTGGCACATATTCGCTTCTTAGATTGTGGGTGACAGCCATTTTAATAAAGAAGCAACACTGTTTACCAAAAATTCGTAAGGTGACCAACCATCCGTATTTTGCGGGATAGTCTCCTACTAGAAGCTCCTGCATTGCAATAAATACATAGCATAGTCCCACAAAACGTCAAATGCTTTCCGCACGTTTACAATATCCATCATAATATATTATTAACTGTAGAGAGGTCAATTCTATACATCCATACTAAATTATTATAAATGCGAAAGTAACTCGGTCTGTCTGTCTGTTACGCTTTCACGCCTGAACCGCTAAACTGATTTTGATGAAACTTGGTATAGGAGTAGATTAGACCTAGATAATGAACATAGGCTATGTTTGGTTGCGATAACCGACATCCACGTGGGCGGAGCCGCGGGCAACAGCTAGTTGAATATATTTAAAAAATAACTACATATTGGGAAATAATTAGTGATCGATACTAATGTAAAAAATGCAATCAGTATTTTTTTTGTCTTTCTGTCTGTCTATCTGTATGTGCACGCATGGATCAAAAACTACTGGAGGGATTTTGATCAAACTTGATACGATTATAGTTCATACTTCTGGGCAACATATAGGCTACTTTTTATACAAGCTGATATACCCATGGCTTCACCCGCGCTTCGTTTTTAGGTCGTTTTTGGTCATATCTCCGGTTGTACTTAACCAATTGCAAGCAAAGATACGATAAATTTTGAGTCTAAGTAAGACCTTTCTAATAAAAAAGCCGCATCAAAATTCGTTCAGTACTTTTTACGTCCATTGCTAGGAAGCTGGTCATAATAAGTATATAATTTCAACTTTGACGCTTATTATTTATTGCTTTCTAGACATAACCTATACCTACCCAAGTAGGTATTAAGTTATCGTTTCTAAAAACCACTACACTTTTTTATTTGTTCACGACTGTACATACTTAGACCACGGTAGTATAAACTTACTGTATACAGGTTGACTCAAAATATTATTATATATTTATGATTCTTCACATACAGACAGATAGAAAGACAAAAAATTTACTGTTTGCAATTTTGCATTGGTATCGATCACCAATCATCCCCCAATAGTTATTTTGTAAATATATGCAATTAACAGAATTGACCTCTCTACAGTTTTATTATAAGTATAGATCATGTATTTGTCTTATTTTGTTCCTTAAATTTACGAAAGAAAATATAATAATGGGACAGGGATTCAACTGACGATTTTTTAAATTCACATTATCTTTCAAGTCCGTATCGATTCATTCGTTTTAATCGACCTTTTTTAACAGGTCACCTCATTATGAATATAAAACTGACAAATGTCAAATGTTACCTATTAATGTGACGCTACTATAGGAAACACCCTTTTGTTGCTACTCTGTCGCATTGGGTTTGCCTGTAATGATACCGTATGTATAAAATAAATAAATACATAATCCTTCATTTAATGTCAATAATTTATTTTGTTATTACATGCTTACATAAGTAAGTCTCAATTAATAAATAAATAAGTTACAAAATTACTGTTTTCATCTTTAATAGCTTTTAAATATATTATAGTAAAATAACCTTTTCAATGAATTTGGCCTCTCTTTATAATATTAGTAAATATGGAAACGTAGACTATACCATTTATTTTCATGAGCATAGACGTAAACTACATCATATATCCCAACCTTGCAATTAAACATGGTCACCGCAAAGAAAGGTACACAACCCAACCAACTAGATGGAGACACTGCAATGTATGACCTTGCAGTATCCATTGGTTCTAATATTCTTGAGCCCGCCACTCGCGGCTTCTGTCTTTACACACTTCACGGGCATCCTCTCTTTCATGTGAACCCTTCGAATTTGTGTGCTTCAGACGAGCTCTTTTTAAAATCTCATCAAATTGATCAATATTGGCTTGCGAGATCGACCTTTAACTTGCCTAGCGATTCCTAAGATGTGCCTACCTACTTACAATAATTAGGTATGCAAATCCTTTAATTTATACTTATTGCTCTACGCTTCCAGTGAAAATAAATATCTTGAATAGGTAATTGAAATTTAAAATTCACGTTACCACCGTGATGACGGTTGAATTTTTTTTCTTCTTAAACATTTACTGCAATGAGATTTTTTGTTGTTGAGCCACCTGTTTATTTGTTATTTCATGCGAGATTTATGCAGGACGCTCAACACGCGAGCTGCCTTTGGGAGTATAATCGCGAAAGTTCTTTGTTTCGAAGCCAATGTTTCTACAAAAGAATGTTCTCACACAAAACTGATTTCTTTCACATTGCAAATTCATTTGGCATCTGGTTTTAGCGAAAATATTATATATAAAAATATAATAATATAAAATATTACAGCTCGATATTTTATTTTCTATTTCCTTGTCACAAAAAGGTACCTGCCATTCAATTTGCAAACTTTTTTGTATAGAAAGAACAATGCTTCGTACTGATTTGATATGTTACTCAGAATTTATTTCAGTTCCACTTAATTGGCTATATTAATTGGTTATTGCTGCTTATTCTGTTGTTACATCTCTAAACTTAAAATTCTCTAAAATTTTCTAATTGTATCTGTTTCTTTCATTATCAGATAGAAAACATATTTGTAGCTCTCTAATTTACCCGACTAAAAGAGGAGGTACTTAACTCTTCTTCTAATTTAGATATCAAATACTATAATACTTTTGAATTTAATATAGGCTGAACTTTGCAATTGATGCCAAAATAAATAAAAAATAAAAAGAGATAACAAGAACCGATACCAAACTTCAATACACCGGCGTGTATTGTTGGCATAGTTGTACTATACAATTATACAGGGTATAATATTTCTCTGTAATATCCTGATAGATTAACAAAATAAGTTTTTAGCCTAGTTCGGTTTGTCCGGGTAGAAGATAATGATTAGAAGGTAGAGATGATTAAGACGTTACCTACGGCTGTAGTAACAATTCGACAAAGACAAAACCCATGAAACCGAACAGAAGGTGTACTTCAAACAGATAGGATGGAGCCGACTATGCAGAAGACTACCACCTATAATAATGTTTTCTCAAATGAATGAAGAACTACTTTGGTAAAATGCTCTTGAAAGTTAGGAGGAATATTGATTATGTTTTTGCTACGAAAAAGGAATTTATTTAGTTCTTCCTCTGCATCAATTAATGTTATGCTGGTTTTAGATATTTATACTAGATATAAGAAAAACACAATGATAAATACTTACGCTTCAATATCATCTTCGTCTTTCTCGCTCTTTGGCGGAATCTTGATCGTATCACCTTTTCCGATGACACTTATGTCGCATTTCAGATATCCTTTCGCACCAGCTGCCACATCATCAGGATCGGTAAGCAGCGCCCACTTGTGATAAAATTGACGATCTGCGAACAATAGGTATACTCCTGATGATAAATTAAGTTTAGGTAAGTCAAGTGTCACCACATATTATATTTGGTAAATTATATTTGCATATTGCATGCTGCAAACATATTTCGCACTTATGTGCTCCCTACCATTACCATGAATAACTATTTAAGTTACGCCAGCAAGGTATATTAGAAAAAGATATTGTCAGAAATTGAATACATTTATGTAGGTACGATTGTGTGTGTACATTATTGCTGTTAGCGAAGATAACTTGTGGTACGATAAAAGTACTTTTGACAAGTGTTGACTTTCTAATCGGCGTATTGAATAAGTTTGTTTCTTTTTAAAAACAAACTTAGGCTATGTTTGGTCACGATAACCGACATCCACGCGGGCGGACCCGCGGGCAACAGCAGGCTATTGACTATATACCTACAAAGTTAACGGTTCTACCGATATTGACCTTGCAAAATTGAACTTTAATTATCAAGTAGGTCAGTAGTTGTTTTATATAGTGCAAAGCTGGCAAGCATGAATAAAATAAATGTAAAAACATAGGTATTTTAGGTAAACGTATCTATTATAGAAAAAGTGAAAGGCGTATGCAAGAATCATAGCAAGTAGAAACATGTGGTCTCTGCCTATTCCAATATGACTGGCGTGATATAGGTATTTATTAATCTTACTTAACATATGTTGTAACTCGTACCTACGTACCTACTTCTATCAGTGGTTACAATCCGATTACTCCGAGGAATAGATACATATTATTATGATTGCAAATACCTACAGACCAACAGAATCAACAAGGAAAATGGCTAAAAAATGTAAATACAAAAAATTGACAATCTACTCTAAACCTTAATATTATCATCCTTAACACGAAAGGTTTGGAACCTTTAAATATTTACTTAAATAATAAATATGTAGGTACGGAAATGGTTGATCTTAAACCGAACAAAGGTCGTGAATTGAATCATGTAGGCGACGAAGTTGAAGTGATATTTCAATATAGTTATTGAAGTTCTAGGGTCTTCGATAGTTTACTTTGAAAAATGGAACTGAGATTGCTTTTTGTATACCTACTCTCGCTTGTATACCTACCTACTTCAGTGCGTATTTTGTACCTATACGGATGTAATGCATGTTCATTAAAAATCGAAAAGAAAATCGGTTTCAGAAATGTTTCTACTGGTTTCTACGATTCTACAAGTTTGTCAACTGTAAGGAATTAAAATACTACAGATTTGGCAAAATTTTATGTTATATTGGTATAATACACTCGAGAGCAATGAATCCGGGTCACTTAAAGAATCCTAAAAATCTCGGAAACTAAAAATGCTAGGTTAATGCAATAAATTGTATTTAATAGACAATGTAATACTCCTTAAATGAAGGTATTAAAACTTCTTAGTTATTGTAAAGTTATATCATAAAAAAATCAAATTTGAAAAAGGGCCACTTTCGAAGATGGAACTACGAAATTACAGCATTTGGTTTTGCTTTTGTTTGTAATCTGTCATTTATGTGGGTACATAAACCATGTTGATAGTGCTCTATATTCATTATTCAAGCTGAAATTATGTCGCTTACGCCTGAAGAATGCACCAGAATACTTACAATGCTGGAAACCGGCCGGAGTCAGCGCGATACAGCCAGGACTGTCGGTGTGTCGCTGTCAACAGTACAAAGAGTTCTCCGACGTTACGAAGAAACTGGTTCTAACCTACGCAGACCAGGAACGGGCAGAACCAGGTGTACCACAGCACGAGAAGACCGATACTTGGTGAACACCATGCTTCGAAATCGCTTTCTCACAGGAACTGAACTCACCAATCAGTTTCGACGCCTCGGAGGAAGTAACCCAAGTGCATGGACAGTAAGACGTCGGCTTGCTGAATCTAACTTAAAACCCCTTAGACCTGCAAACGGCCCTAAACTGGAGCGTGGGCATCGTATTTCGAGACTAAGATATGCCCAGAGCCACGTAAATTGGAGTATTGAAGATTGGTCAAAAGTTATGTTCTCCGACGAATCAAAATTTATGCTCTACAAGCACGATGGAAGACACAGAGTGTATCGAAGACCAGGGGAAAGATTCAAGCAAGCATGCATCGAAGAAAAAGTAGCCTACGGTGGTGGGTCTGTACTTGTGTGGGCCGGAATTTCTTCTGAAAGTCGCACAGAGCTGGTGATCATAGAAAACGGCTCTTTAACTAGCGTAAGATATGTGGAAGAAATCCTCAATGATCACGTTGGTCCATTTATGGTCAATTTAGGTGAGGATGCTATATTTATGCATGACAATGCCCGACCTCATACAGGTAGGATTGTGAATGACTACCTTCAAGAGATGAACATTACTCGTATGGAGTGGCCAGCGCGCAGCCCGGATATCAACCCGATCGAGCATGCTTGGGACGAGCTAGGCAGATGCGTAAAACAACGAAACCCTCCCCCAATCACGCTTCGTGAGCTCAAAATTGCTCTCACAGAGGAATGGGAGAATATTCCCCAAAATCGTATAAGGAACTTGGTGTACAGCATGCCAAACCGCGTAAACGCAGTAATGGAAGCACGAGGAGGCAATACGAAGTATTAAAATTCAAGAAAATCGTAATAAAGTTCAAAAATTTCATGTTTCCTATTTTTGTTTTAAGGAGAGATCAGCAGTTTTTTTCTTTATGTAATTTTGTGTTAATAAAATGTATGGTGACTCATATTTTTTTTACTTTCATTTAAGGAGTTAGAGGATTAAATAGACAATGTATTACATTGTCTATTAAATACAATTTATTGCATTAACCTATCATTTTTAGTTTCCGAGATTTTTAACATTCTTTAAGTGACCCGGATTCATTGCTCTCGAGTGTAGATTATGATAAGTACCTACTTTCTTTTGGAATGGGAATTCAAAATGGAAATCGATAGGAGTCGAAATTTAAATATTTATATAATGTCATGTTGTATTTAGTGATTCAAACCGCATTGCTGCAAATAAATGAAATTGAATTAACCAATAATGTAATTTAATAATGTATTCAGCAAGGCAATAGGTACTATAACTTTAATCAAATGATTGACATAATATACCTAGGTACCTACTAAATTACGCCTCAACATGTTGTAATTTTGCAATGTGTCGCTAAACTGCTTGGTTGCCAACTAGTCACGAGCTCCTTATCATCAATATCAAAATAAAATTCAGCTTATATATCTAAATAAGTATATACTGGATAATGGTCGTTTCGGTATGATAATATAATTATTTCAAAGCTTTTTTGTTAATAACCGAACCATTTTAAGTACCAAAAATAGAACCATTTTCCACTTTTGGTTGACTTAACAGGGTAACAAAAGGAAAATAAAAAATCTCGAATTTGTCGACTGTAACGGAGGTAGTTCCTAAAAATACAGTGTACCCAGTATTTTTGTCTTTCTTTGTAGGCGGTATACCTATTCTTTGACATTGGCACAAACATTTTTGGAGCATTGTGATAATTTAAAGGAGCATACTTATTAGTAGGTACCTCTATCGTACCATTTAGGCGAAGGTTCAATTTCTCAAAAGCCAACTGGGAGAATTACTCTGAGGACATTGATCGTGAGGTTGGGGGCTTAGATCCTGTACCAGCGAACTACGAACAGTTAGTAGACATAATCTGGAGGGCTTCGCGCCAGAATATCCCAAGAGGTTGTCGTAGTTCATATATTCCAGGGTTGGATCGGGACTCGGCATCCCTATTGACCGAGTACGAGAAATCCTACGAAACTGACCCATTCTCTGAGGAGACCATAACAGCAGGTGAACAATTATTACACATCATTGCTAGAAACAAAAGAGATAAGTGGATATCGACCATATCTAGTATTACATGACCCACAACAGCAAAAAAGCTTGGCGAACTATTCAGAAACTCACCGGCGAACCACCTGCATCAACAAACCCAGGTATAATAACAGCAAACCAGATTGCTCACCAGCTTATTCTGAATGGGAAACAGGAGAAACGCATCGCGAAAGTGCCGCGCCTAAGCACCTCTAGGTCACCCAGTACTATCTGCCAATCATTTACAATAACGGAATTAGTGCAGGGCATTCAATCTCTCAAGTGTGGGAAGGCATCTGAAGTTGATGACATAACAGTGGAACAGATTCAACACCTTGGCGCAACAACGATATCTTGGCTCCTGGCATTATTTAACACCTGCTTAAAGGAAGTAAAAATTCCTAAGCTTTGGAGAAAAGCTAAAGTCATAGCACTCCTCAAGCCAGGTAAACCTCCAAACGAACCTAAGAGTTATAGGCCCATATCACTGTTATGCCATACCTACAAGCTCTTCGAGAGATTGTTACTTAACCGCCTCATGCCTGTGATAGACAGTGCGCTGATTCCTGAACAGGCTGGTTTTCGCCCGGGCAAGTCCTGCTCCAGTCAGGTCTTAAATTTGACTCAGTATATTGAGGATGGATTTGAGCTGGGCCAGATTCTACTCCGTCGCCTCACAGGTACGACCTGGGGGGCAGAGCCGAACGTTTTGCGAACGACTGCACTAGCTCTATGCTACACAGCGGGTGAGTTTGCATGCCCTGTGTGGCACCAGTCAGCTCATGCCGGGCAGGTGGACATTGCTCTGAACGATACCTGTCGAACTATCACCGGTTGCCTAAAGCCCACTCCCCTCAGCATGCTATACCCACTGGCAGGTATCGCACCACCTGCAATACGACGAGCCTCTGCTTGCAGACTCGAAAAGGCAAGACAAGAGACAGACTCCCGACATTGCCTATACGGACATCAGGCACCTAGAGTCCGCTTAAAAAGTCGCAGAAGCTTTATTAAAACTACGGAAGCCGCACACGAACATCCTGTTGCGTTAAGAGTCTCATTATGGAAGGAGAGACTCCCACCACCTTCTAGCTTCGTACCCCCTAAGGAACGGCTACCTCCTGGTCACGACCTCCAGTGGCCGGTATGGAGGTCTCTAAATCGCCTACGCACTCAGGTCGGCCGGTCGAGACAGAACTTATGCAGGTGGAATATGCGAGATCCGGGCTTAACCGCGTGTGACTGCGGAGCCCCTGTGCAGTCAATGTCGCACCTACTTCCCTGCCCCTTATGCCCTACCACCTGCAGTCAAGACGACCTTAACAAGGCCACTAATAGCGCGGTCAAGATGGCAGAATTCTACGCCCGTATAATTTGATGAATCATTGACACGAAAGAAGAAGAAGTAGGTACCTACCCACTAATCATTATGTACTATGTCGGTACAAATTAGTCGAAAATAGATGTTCCTACTTATCTATTTTTTTTTATTATAATATTAGATACATCTTTTGTTAATGTACGTGTACGTCATCTTCCTCTCAGCACTGTGTGGCGATTGCATCTGAGGTCTTCTCTTCTCCTCGGAGCGGGGGTTCCACTTTCCAACTTTTTTCCTTCCACTTCGTACGGCGGCGTTGGGCGTCAATGGCTGTGAGACCCTTGCCACGTAAGTATTTCATCACCAATAACGTTAAACCAGCATTTGGGTATCGGTTGTGCTAGTGGAGGCGCGATCCCATACTTCGTCAGGGAAGTCACGAACATGAAATAATATGGATGGTGGTAGGACACGACGGTATTTCCCGTCCGAAATAAGCTGTCCGACTGGGGAAGTACCTCCGCCCTACAGAAGACCGCGGCCATAATAACCATCGTGTTGTGTTCCCGGTGGTAATTAGGGTAGCCAGAGCTCACTGTACCCCTCCTCCTCCCCGCCTCTTCCTAGCCTCCCCATCCTTTCCTACCCTCGCCCTGTCCAGCGCGCAGCGCGTGGCTAACGCCCTTGGTGTTGCACACGTCCATAGGCCACGGTGACCGCTTCGCATCAGGTGGGCCGTGTGCTTGTCTGCCACCTAAGTGGTATTAAAAAAAAGAAAGTTGCCGCAGATGTGGGGGTTCCTTTCACGATCATTTACGTGTGATTCCGCATATATCTGTCACAGCATTTTCACCTAGGTGACACGCAGCTCCTGCTTATATCACTTCAACAGCGGAAACTGTGTGTTAGAACTTTGACTTAAAAATATTATTGCCAATGTCACAAATAGTCTACGTAATTTTTTATAGAGGGTTTCTCCGTTCAACCAAGGAACTCTGTTCCTGCCTATTGCTTTCAAGGATTGATTGTGGTTAACAGCACATAGAATATACCGATTTCCTACACACATTTTAAAGCAAGAAGACATGGGGCACCCGTTACAATTATGAATTATTCATGTTCGAGGTCGATTTTTAGGTCCCCTTTGAGGTATGAGCGAGTCGCGGGAGACGCGGTTGCGCCGTCGTGAACATAATGTCTCCGAGAGACGTCTTGTACCGAATCAACGTTCCGTTCGTTCGTACTTTGAATCATTTGATTGGCTCAAAGTGCACGATGCGCGATCTTACCCCAAACCTGGCCAAGTTATGTGCCGGCATCTGTAACTGCTACGATAAATTGCTTGTCTTTGGAACGGTTCATAATGTAGCGTCTAACTTTTAGCCATTATGCGATGTCATTTTTGCCAACAGTTAAATCTTGCACCTAAATATACCTACACTACATTCTAGCAAAACAATTTATTATCTGAGTACAAACTACTTAGGCATCTAATAAAAGTTTACATTTACGCAGTTTCAAAATGTCCTTAGATAAAATCAGGTTGCGTCGAACGTGTTCATGATTCGCATTGCAAATGATCGTAGTATAATATATTCGCCAGCGGTCGATAAATAAATTAAATTACTGTCACAGTCGTGTTTTCGATTTGATATTATTTACATATCGCTCAGCTTAATTTTGGAAGCAAACTTCTGGAAAGATACCCATGGTCAGCATAAAAAGTATTCCATTTTTATGAAACAAGTCCACCTTGATTTTACATAGAACACCACATTGTTTCAATATAATATGGGGAATAAAGACATTGCAATGTGGAAAATTACCACATTACATATTATTAAGGGAAAAACAAGTTTGACCTGACCTGACTTTTTTCACGTACCTATACGGTTTTACCGTATACTTAAGGCCACGTTCACACGGCAACCATTCGATTCGATTTTCGCCGATCCTCGAAAGGGCGAGTCGTGTGAACGAGACCACATGAACATAAGCGCCACTGCGTGTCGTATTCGATAAAATCGTTTCGAGACGCGGCGTTCCAGTGACAACTTCGCACGGTATAGGTACGTTAAAATATATTTCTCGAACACGGGATTTTCCCGTATGAACGCCGTGTGAACAATTTTTAAGTTTTCATATTTATATTCTGTTGTCACTACTCTATTCGATAAAATCTCGTATACGGTATACGGGAAAATAATCGCCGTGTGAACGTGGCCTAAGGTTCATTATTTGAATGTAATTTTTTGCACTTAACACGTTTGTCTTTTAGACCATGGATGTATTTTATGATTTTAAAAATTAGAACCAAAATACAACGAAATTACGATTGAATTTGAAATATTAAATCCATACTAATATTATAAAATGTGAAAGTAACTCCTGTCTGTCTGATACGCTTTCACGCCTGAACCGCTGAACCGGCTATGTTTGATCGCGATAACCGACATCCACGCGGGCGGAGCCGCGGGCAACAGCTAGTTCTTTATAAACACGTATAGCACCTACGTATATACACTTCTGTCCATTTCCTAGTGAAGAATGTACTGCTTCCCGTTTTTATTTCAGTTAGTAATGGTCGGTTCTCCGGTCTTTTGTTGTCGGAATTCCCGTGCTCAGTAAAATTCCCGTGCTCAGTAATGAACATGAATGAACACTCCTTTTCCGTTCACTTTCAAGTTATTTTATGAGTTGGTTCACCATTTTCGTTATATTTTGTGTTCTATTAAACTCCGTTCAAATATATTCGTGTAAGACTTTTGGTGTGATTACACACAGACTACAGGGAGATCTACCTACTATAGTGGAGTCAATTTAATAGGCCACATTTGACAATTCATCAAAATTCAACATCGTAACCTTTTACGCGACGCGCCGCGGTGGGCATCAAATTATATATTTTTCGTTTTGTTAGAACTGCACAATTGCTTAACTTTTTTCAATTACTATTACATATTTATTGTAATAATGACAGATACAAGTAATTTTACGTTTTGCTTTCACCAATAAACCATTCTAAACATAATAAACAATTTCTGATTTATAGAACTGAACGTCATTACCTTGTCATTACAATATTGTGTCAGTCATGGACCTAGGAATAACTATGGACGGAGCCATGGGAACAAAAAAGTGACGCTGCATAGTCAGCCAACTTTCGTATACGTATACAGTCGCCACGCACACTCTCACATCATAGTCAGCCACTTCGCGGCAAACGTCGGCCGAATCGGTCGATCTGTCAGTTTAAGCGGGAAGAAAAAAAAATCAAATACAACATGTCTTGTGCAGTGAAATGGTGTAAAAACCGTAGTGACAGGAAGAAAATAAATCCAGGGATCATATTTCACAGGTTAATCAATATTTCAATCACTTAATGTTTATCTAATAATTATACATAAATGTTCATTCAATATTTCAAAACAAAATTCAATTGTTCGGTAGAAAACCAGTGATCCCAACATAAAAGTGTGCAAATTTCACCATATTTTGGGGAAATCTGTAAATTGTGTGACTTTATGATGAAATAGCATAAACTATTTATTAGTAGTGATAACCGTAGTGACTTAACTTCTTTTTTATAAATACATGGGATTAGGAATCGCAAAAATACAAATTGTAACTAATATGAAATTTTTAACTTTTTTTGTTAATTAGGTACCTAGTTTAATCGTGTGAATATTCCCCACGGTTACCATCCATGTAAGTTTTTTTTTTATATAGGTATAATGAAAAAAATAATGTAAAAAATAACTAAAATATTATTTTCATTAATTTATGATAAAATAATATTTGTAATAATAATGCACGAATCACCTTTAATGATTGTTCATTTATATATTTTAAAATTTACCAAATAATTCTCCCTATTCCTCAACTAAAATAATAAAAAATGGGGAAATTTAGGTAAAACCTCGCATCCCTACAATTTACTCACACAATGATTGATGCCCGCCATTTTTTGACACAGACTAGTTACTCTAGGCACTCCGTCCATACTTTTCCTAAGTCTATGGTGTCAGTTAATCCTTTTTCTTTTTAAACACTAGGCATGTTACTCTAAAAATCGAAAGCTGATAAGTAGAATCGAATGCAAAGATTACTTGTGAAGAAATATCATCATAAAATTAATAACCACGTTGTGACAAAAAATTTACTGATTGCATTAGTATCGATCACCAATTATCCTCCAATAGTTATTTTGTAAATATATTCAATGAACAGAATTGACCTCTCTACAGTTTTATTATAAGTATAGATCATGTACTTGTCTTATTTTGCTCCTTAAATTTACGAAAGAAAAAATAATAATGAGACAGGGATTCACCTGAGGATTTAAAAAATTCACATTATCTTTCAAGTCCGTATCGATTCATTCGTTTTAATCGACCTTTTTTAACAGGTCACCTCATTATGAATATAAAACTGACAAACGTCAAATGTGGCCTATTAAATTGACTCAACTATAGGTACTTACTGGCCCATTAGGTACGTTTCACCAATAGGATTTATTTTTTTACTTCACGTACAAATTAATGGTTTCAGTGCAATCGTTGTGTAATATAATAACATTGAGTAGGTTAGAGTAGGCAATAAACACAGAACATTAAAAAACCATAGAAGTAGTAATTAAGTAAAAATACAAAGGAATAGCTGTCGCCAAAAAATACACTCACACAAACTTCTAGGACGTCCTATTGGTTGCATACATTTTACCTTAAAATATAAGAAGAGCAGAACTACACACCTTATTTTACTGAAAATGAATTTAAAGTACGTTTTGACAAGGTATATACTTCAATTATGTTTACAGAGTACCATCAAATCTGCCCCCATTTTAACGTAATATACAACAGAATTATGTTTAAGGCACGTTGGAATAGAGCACAAATTTATGTATCACAATAATACCCCATCTAGCGGTCAATAGCAAAATCAATGTACATTATAGTTTTGCTATACACCAATAGATGTCTAAAATTGTATTGTATTGCAAATCAGTCCTTAAATATAACAATGGTAAGGATGAAATTAACTTAACTCAAAATACGGACATCACTAGAATCGACCCCCATGGTGTCGATTCTGTTGTACATTTTCACAAACTTAACTAAAATGATAATTTTGACAGCTCTAAGTAGAGTACCCCATATAGTATAATCGAAAATGAATTTAATCGATTTTCGATTACCTATCGTTCCCGTAGAATATGGAATCGATAGTTATAAAAACACAAAAGCATTTTTTTATTATTTTAGGTAACTTATTTCAGGATGATAAAAGAGAAGTTTTATGGTACAGTAATTATGTCTTGCATTATACTTAGCTATTACTTTTATTATTATATTATATTATTATTAGCTATATTACAAAAAATTGTATTAGATAAGTACTTAAAAATTTCAATAAATTAATTTAAGTTCGATTCATTCGATTCCTTTGTGTCATAGTCAATTGTGCTGAATTCTTGCAAGACGCTTCACTACGAAAAGTGGGCGGTACTTGTCCATGTGCTACGATAATTTTAGAGGTATTATTTTGTATATAAAAATACGATACTTCATAGACGTGAACTGTCAACATTATCATTAAGCATCCTGAATTGGACAGAGTATAGAAACTTCTAGAATATTGAAGTAAATATTTCGTGAAAACTTATAGGAAAAGAAACCTTAAAATCAATCGCATAAACTTATTTTTTGATTAGAAGAAAGTATTTCTTTATATTTTAGCCTGCTTCATGCATATACACAAGTGTATATGTGTGAGGTAAATGCAATTACACTTAGGTTTTTGGCGACACAAACACGCCCCCATACGATTTCTAGTCCTAAGGATTTTTCTTTGTTCTGTGGCAATAAAGTACTAAGTAAGTACAAAATGTCAAACTCCAGTTTATGAATATGAATACATTACTTAATTATTACAAAATAATAGAGCAAGTCGATGTGAACAGTAATGTGAGAACAGTGTTTGCAAATGAAACGAGATTAAGAAAGTAACAGAATCAAGTTATAAAGCCACGTACCTACCTAATGTATATTTATCAAAACGAAAAATCTCAATTTTTTTATATAGGACACGTCAGCATGACTTCACCTCGCCTTATGGTAAGCTTTTATTTAGTTTCATTGAAGTTAAAGGTAGCCTAACCTAAACCTAACCTATAATGTAAATGTGTGTATGCGTAATGTACTTTCCTACCTAAATTCTAATACACACTCAATTACCTACAATAAAATATGAGGTAGATACTTAATTTTACTGATCTTGCTTATTGTATGATGCCATGTTCAGTTATTTTCAATTAATAAAGATCATTATTTATTACAAAATATGCTTTAAACACTTTTATATACTTCGATACACATTTGAAACTCGACTAAAATCGAGAGATTTGCTCTACGAGAAATTGAAAAGCAGTAATCCCAGGTGCGCCAGTTATTCATAAGAGCGACTTAAGGTGATGAGTGCGTTGGTGAGTTTCTGCATAGTATAGTCCGAGAGCCTACGCCCGAGTGCTACGCGAGTGGTTTACAGGCAGTATGTATCCAATGGATGACTTTACCCACTTATTTTGGCTATCGAAAAGAATATGTTAAAAAGAAGAACATAATGCGTTCAGTTATTCGTAAGAATCTGGAAATAATTCCTTTTTATGTATCTACTACTGTAATTTTAACGTTGCCGTTGATATTAAGTTAGAGTTCGTGCCTATGTTTCGTGTAGGTAAATTGCATGTGCAATGCAGTGGCCACAGATTTTTTTCACGGCTTTTTCCACACGAATACGTGATAACAGCATGCTTGCATTCAATATTATATTAGTAGCTTTTACACGAAATAGAGCTGTCATGCAGTATGAAAGCTCTCGCTCTACTTTGTGTAAAAAGTGTTAAATTGACTACTACTCAAATGAAATTGATTTCAGTCCAAAATAAAAAGTATTCTGTATATCCTGAATATAATGAGGTAGTGTCACATTTCAGCCAAATTCGTTTCAGCTGTTGTTACGTTTTTACGTAATTAGGTGGATAACAATGTTAGCTATTAAGCTCGATTCTGTTGTGCATTTCACAAACTTAACTAAAATCTCTAAATGTTATGTTGACTTTAAAACCAAGTTAAACGCTGTTTTGTTTTCAAAATTGGCTAAAACAATCTGCAGGCAATGTTAAGGTTTAAAAAAGTACTGTAATAAGTAAATCGAGATGAAATCGAAATTTAAATTTAGAGATTTTAGTTATATTATTAAATTTAGTGAAATTGCACGTCAGAATCGACACCATTGTACAAGTTCTTCAACGCATTACACAAAATACGTATACCTATAAAACAGAAATCTTTTTTGTTCACATTACTACACCTTATTCGGAGTTTTCAGTTTGAGGCCAACTGCCAGGTGGAAAGAAGATGTTTCAAGATAAAATTTAACGAAATACGTAGGTAGGTGTATTCAATTCAAATAAGAATAAATACTGAATAAAACATGTTTCGAACTGGAAGCGCTTTGATGATTACAATAGATACAGTATCTATAATATCTACAAATACATGGCCAATTTATTGTTGAAAAAACATTTATGTTCATGGAATTTCAATCTACAGATATATTATTCCGTAATTAAACTACTTTCCTTTTGTAGAAAAAGAACTTTGTTGTATAGGGTTTCTAATCAAATGACTGAGAATCTGTAAAAGTGCTTATAATGAGACTGATGGAATATTCTTATTATATACTTCGAGGTGTAATTTTTATTGTGGTTTAATTCAGAGATTTATTTGAAAAAGGAAATATTTTTAATTAGATGAAACATTGAAGACCCTTTATCGTGGTTTGAATATTTCGCTATGGCCTGTTATGTGAGTGTCTACACTTCACAGGCCGACAAAATAAAAACGTTATGTTAAGTCAAAAAAAGAACCATTTCGGGCAAACTTTGTGACATGCCGTTGTCGCAAGGCGAGTCGCATCGCGTTGAACTCTAGAGATCTTTCATAGGCGAAGAATTTTGTTCGAGCGCCGGAATAGTTTAAGTAACTTTTGTGATTCCAAAATGCCCATTAGGTTGAAAGAACAGGTCTATGAAACCATCATTAGGCCTGCCCTTTTACACGGCTGTAAAGCAATATCGTTGCAAGCAGGAGCTGCGAGTCACTGTGATGAAAATGGCATGGTGAAACTAGGAAATGGAAAGAACTCCTACATCTGCAGCAGCCTTTGTGGCGGTGACATCGCAAATAAAATACTGACTTTACAGCATTCATATTATAAAGAAATTATCTTCACTGCTCTTGGCTACTTTAACAACATAATATTATTTTTTATTTTAAAATCAGTGAGCACTACCCTTATAAGAAATGTTACCCAGTAGGTATAACTATTTACTACTAGCAACATTACACACCTAAGTACATAATGTTGTTTTACAAATTATAGTACATACTGGCAGCCTCTAGAGTGAAAGTAACCATCTTTAACTTTTAAATGAAAATTAGGTAGGTATAACCTATGTTATTTTCTGCCTCCGTTAAATCCTATCCATCTTGCCCCTTGAAGGCAGCGGTGCTCAGTGTGCTCACCCCGCCGCCTCTGCCTGCTTCTGCTGGAGTGACAGGTCGCCTCACCACAGGCATGCACTCATGGAGGACAACGGGGTCTGAGTCACCTGCGCCGCGCGGCGAGCATGTTGCGGGCTCGGCGGGCAGGAGAGTTATAAATCTCTGCCGGGCCCGCCGTATATCCTAAGACCGGAATACCCCAAAATTTCCGTCAGCCATTGGCTGCCTCTTATGAACAGGCAGACTCACCCACCGATGGCCCCGTCCGTAAGAAAGGCACGCGTGGAACGTGACAAGTGACTAACACTTGGCTCGAAATAAGGCCACTTTAAATTCTTGGAAGATAATATTTCTGTAATTTACGCTAATGTAATTAGAACAGTTATAGTTTAACAGTTAGGTACACAACACTTGTTTTCCAGTAACTCAATGATATGGCCTTTTTTAGTATCTAGTAATTAACTATTTTAATTGTATTCTTTAGAATACATATACACAAGTAATCACATGGTGAAACAGACTCGTTGATAAATGGTAACCGAGTAGATTGATTTATTGTGAAGTTAAGTAATACCTTGCTAAGGCAGCCTTAGGATGGGTAACAATTCTTTTTTAACACATTGAGACCTTTTCGTACCTCAGAGAGCACGATAAGTTGCCATACGAACATCTATGGCAGTCGTTACGGGTAGTTAGACTCCTAAAAAGTCAGACAACTGGTCTAATTACAGAATTTCTATAATAGTGGTTTGTGGAAGTCAAGACAGTCGGAAAATATCGAAGTGCAGCCGCTTCATAATTAGACTGAAAAGCCGAGCCACCCCCTTCGTTGTTTAGAAAGAAATTTTCAAAAGAAAGAAAATTTTTAACGATTAGTTTGCAAATTGAGAAACTTTGAAATGGCCAGGTTCTTGCAATCGTGCTACAAATAACGTAGCGGGAAGTGCATGTATATTCAACTGTTTATCATTTAAAGTACCTACCTAGGTAGGTATAGGTACGTACCTACTCAGGTATTTGTATCTAGTAGGTTAGTAGGTAGTATTTTTTATCATTTGCTTACGAAATTTCATCAAAATTAAATCTGAAACGTTGCAGCGCAACGAGTATTTAATATTTCAAATCGTTTTTACTTTGTAATCTCCGGTTTGTGTTTATGTTAAACGTACCTTTTATTTCAGTGCGGCGCTTGGCGTCGCGCTGCTTAGTATTAAGTTACGAACGAGAAGATACCTAACTGAAAAATATTAATAACTGACTAGCTGACCTAACCATGGCCCGACAGACGTTGTTCTGCCCATAGACTTAGGAAAAGTACCTAGTTCTGCCATATTTATTCAATTGACAGTCAACATGTCAATCACACCAATTACAAACGACTGACAGGTTGTATGTATGTCAAACCCCAAAAGGTTTCATTATTAATGTTAACGAGTAGTCGTAAAGTTTTTAATTTTTTTCTAATTTTCCATTCAATTTTCTTAACTTTTTCTTTCATGAGAACCTTCTTCTGATAATAATAATAACGAATACAACAAAAAAGAATTAACGAAATCGGTCCAGTGTCGTGATGTCGTGAGCCGTGACCATGGTAAATAAGGAATTTATTTTTGTATGAAATTAGGTTTTTAAAACGTGTGGTATAATTGAATATATAGAAAATTATAGATATTAATTTCTCAGAATCTTATTGAGAATGATTCAACTATGAGTAATTCTAAAGGTTTGATAACCTCATGAAAACGTAGAACGTGGCGTTACTGAATCGGGCAGCAGGTGCATTTCGATTCCAATAAGTCAGATGGATCACGTACATCCCGTGTACGTGATTCAGACAGACGATTCATCACACCATTGTCAGTATACGCAATGAACACTATCTATTTAAGTTTGTGTTTATTGCTGTTTACCTAAGTAGCACTTCGTCAGAATAATTTCGACAAGAGCTCGTACTAGCTAACTAGTAAATCTTTTGATATAGTTTGGGTACATGCAAACAAATATAAAAGTTTCATCTATATTATCAGTCACTATTTTATATTTCCAATGAGCAGAAATCGAACCGCGACCTGTGACTTAGCAGTCGAATGTACTACCGTTATGCCTAGTGGGTATTATCAGTAAGTAGTGTAGCTACCCAAAACAGCAAGTACTTAGGTACTTGCTCAAATGTTGAATTATAATTCGGCTATAAACTATATTGTGGATCACATGAAAATTATGATGTCATGGTAACCTCTTAAGACCATAATATAGCACAATTAAAAGACTTCCGCTATTATTAATAGGCTGAGCGACTTTACTCAATTTACGTCATCATTTCTAGTGAGCCCTTTCAAAACTCATAAGAATTTGCCTTAATAGCAGTTAACATCGAAATTTACTAAAAGTAATAATAAAAAATACCACTCTGCCTTGGAGTATGACACTAAGTTACCCTTTTTAAATTGCTTCGAAAAACTAGATAGATGCTGTGAATTTACTGCTGTGCACTAAATAATATAGTTCAAATATTATTTAGTAGTTTAGTACTGCATAGAAAAATTCATTTAAAAATATAAACAAAGTAAGTCCTGCAGTGGTGCAACTATAAAGTGTCAGACACTTTTCTGCCAACTTAATTATAGCTACGCCAGAAAAGGTAAACAAATGAAGATAAATATGACAAACTTTGAATAGACTCTGCTTAGTTAAAGAACATCCATTTTTCTAAATTTAACTCGAGTCAGAAGGGGTGCTACGAAATCTAATGGAAAATACTAGTCTGTGCTTCTCGAGCATTCTCGAGGGAGTCATCTATTACGCAGTCACCGTTTAACACTTGGGAAATAGAGGGTAAAAAAAATTTCCAATTCATGTAATGTGCCATTACTTTATGAGCAGGCTGTTCCAGAATGATTGAGAACACTTTGGCATAAGATAGACAGGCGAACTATCCATGATGTACCAGGTTTGGCTTATCATATTATACTACCTACATCGATTAACCAGGTTAACGTTTTCGAGGCCACCATTGTTCACCATTGTCTCGAAAAGAGGTTCACAATTGCGATCAAATCCGCTCTTACATTCAATGTTACGAATGTTTAAATTGATATGCCATTATGCTAATTCAATGAGGGTAGGGCAATATAGTATAGTTTTGAGCTGGACTCGTAAACTACGCTGTACTGTAAGATAAAACATTAAGGTTTTTTATACGTTGTTATGAAGGAACTTAAGCTCGGCTATGAATTGTTAATACAGAAAATAATAAAAGTAAAACATCAATAATTATTTAAGTTATTTGCGGTAAACTGTTTATGAACGGTACTGACCATCAAGTCAACCATCTAGTTTACATGTTGGCGTAATAAAATGTACTCATATTTTATTAATTTACGCCCTTAAATTTCTGAGGCGAATAAATATGATTGTATTTTTGTCAATAACCGGTGTTTTGTCTGTATTGTGTACCATTAAATGGCCGAAAATGAAACATCTCCTTTACAAATCAAATTAACAAACTGTGTAGTACGTACCAGGTTGGTTCCACACTGTAGCCACGTCCAGCTTGAAGTTGCCCAGAAGTTTGTTGGCACGCAGGATGTTGCGTGATTGCAGCATCTAGAACAAGATTCATTATGTTTTGCTTGGCGACATCACATCATACACTATACCACTGCCGTTCATACCGGTCCTGTCTATCTCTCTATCATACATAATAATTATATCTTCATTCCTCTGTATCATACATTATACTTTTACGACGTTGACAAACTAATTATATTAATAGAAAAATAATGCAACAAACAAATGAACATATATTATATTACTTATATTGTTTCCTTGTGATAAGCCCTTTATTTTGATACCCATATTGCGGTATACAATTAATTTCCTTTAAACTCCTTTAAAGTACCTATATCGTATTACAGCGGGGGTTTTTTCGCGTCACCTATACAAGAACGTCCAGTGGTTTGAGAGATATGAGGTAATAAAGAATCTTACAAACATACATACATACTTACATGGGTACCTTAGATTATTAATAATACATTATGTACATACAAGATAACCCTTCTTGGCAGTCGGGTACAAATCCTCTATTTTTTATTATACTTACTGTGTTATTTACGGAGCTTACTCTACCGATTGTAATATTAAGCACATGAAACATAAAAACCATTAGTATTTTAATAATAATTTTATAAAAATACATTAAGTACTGGTGGTTAAATTCTGAAAGAAAAACGTAAAATGAATTTGGTACCTATTCTTTATGGTCTTGCAAAACCAATTTCAATTTGATCAAATTGAATGAGAAACGCTTCCAAAATATGTTAAATAACCGTCAGTTATACAAGACAAAATGTGTGTGAAACCATGCAAGGGCTTAATAACCTTATGAGATATCGACCGTAAGTCTCCACCTCAGACCCTAATCTGTAATACATCCTCTGTGTAATGCGAACGCAACGACAATTTCCGTTTGCCCTTGTTTACAATATTGACATGGTTGTATCTACATACCTGATATATCTTCATGATGTTCTTAGTTTGAAAACATAAATGTAGGTACTTTAATCCTATGAAACTTTTAGAACTGTTATGCAGAATGATTTTCCATATATCTACCTAAGTTTCAAGTACCTATAGGTACCTATACTATACTATTTAGTAATAAGCCTTTCAGATATCTTGACAATTTTGGTGATGCTTTATCATGCAGGAACCTAGCAACTGCAAAGATCCGTTTTTCTAGCAGATGTAACAGGTTTGTAATTGGGCATTCGAAACGTTCTGAGACTTTAAAAACTATATGATTTCAGTCTAAGTGTCGTCTTACGTACCTATATTAAATACAAAACTTGATTCTATTCTTAAGACGTAATCCCCTGTGTACAGAGTTACCAGAGTCAAAGCCGCGCGTTTTATTACAAGGAACTTTATACCCGTCTTGGTATATTAGCTACGTGACGCCGGTACTAACTTTGATGATAATTCTTAGAAATGATATTGTTTACTTATATTTCCGTTCCTTTTAAGGCTTGAGAAAAGCCACATTTTAATATCCCCTGTTTCAACGTCCCTTGTTAAAAGTATTTTTTAATATATATATATAAGCATCTTTGTGTCTAAAAATGGGTAGGCAGAAGTGTGTTGACACTTAATATTGAACCATCCGTTTGTGGCCTCTATATTGTGATGTAAGTTTATTCTAATTAGGTGTAAGTACAAGAGGTATATTCTTTCAGGCTATCTCCCATTTACTTATTGTTTTGTCAAATTTCATGATTCTAAGTCTACCAGAGGTAATTTTCAAGTTTTGATTCACTTTTAGGTACCTATTTAAGATGCATGAACGGCTGATTACGTTAAGGTAGTAGCAGGTGTGGTCTGCTGCACTTTCAAAAGACAACTATCACATCTATTGGTAAATAACGAGGTAAAGATAAAGCTTTGACAGACAGATTTATAACAAAGGATTTGGGTAAAATTAAATTTTAATTAGACACACTGTTAAACCACTAATGCCTTAAAAATAAAGGTAGGTATTAAAAATCTTTCTTGTGAAATATCTAAATAATTCAACAGATCTTTTATTAACTTAAAATATGTACCTACTTATTTTATTAAGCAAACCTCATTAATTCTGTTTTAAAGTTTAAGGGAGTCTACTTCATTTTTTATTCACTTTGACTTTGACGGCCTCTGTGGCGCGTAGCGGTAGTGCATGCGACTGCTACGCAGGAGGCGGGTTCGATTCCCGCCCAGTGCAAATATTTGTATGCATGAATGTGTCTATTTGCATTGGTCTGGGTGTTTCTATGTATAATTAGTATGAATTTACAAAAAAAAGTATGTTAGTATGTTTATCAGTATTGTAGAACCCATAACACAAGCTAGTTAAACTAAGCTTACTTTGGGTCTAGGGAGCGCTGTGTAGAATATTTATTTATTTATTTATTCATTTGAAGCACCCTCGAAGAGCGGTTGTAATTTTTCGTTAGCAAAGTTGCTAGTGATTTATAGTTGTTCTAAAATCAGGTTTAACTAATTTACACCTACTCAGAGCGTGTTGGTACGTGTAGGAACTGTAAATACTTGTAATGTTCAATCGAGAAGCGTTCGTGAAACAAACCGGTGTCCGAAACGCAATTCCTGGAAATTCCTGGTTTCAAACCGGTTAAAACCGTCATTTAAGCAGGTGGTGAATCCGAAAATATAGTAGTAGTTCGAAAGTCTAGAAAGGGTCCAAGTGGCTCAGTTCGTCAGGGCATTCCCCTTAGACCAGAGGACTGGTCGCGGGTTCCCGTCCTGGATCTTCACTTTTTCCAATCAAAAATCATTCGGTAAAAACCTGTTTTCAATGATCTAGCCTTTGCTGAACTGACGTGCCGCACTTATTACCATTATTAGTTAAACCGCACAACAATATCCAACATCAATAAACATGACAGGTTTGTCTTCTATATTTTCCATGAAGCAATTGCCATTTGACCTCCACAACCCGTTGGTGATATCAAAGTTCTGTAGTTATATCAGTTGTCAGACTTTTGGTTTCCAACTATCCGTAACGGCTGCTATAGATGTCCGTATGGAAACCGGGATCGACGGATTTACCTGCTCTGCTAGGCATGGAGGGATCAAGATCTGTTAAGAATGGTCTCCCATCTTAAAACTGATAGTAGTGCTTAACTTTGCAATGTGTACTTACTCGGTTACCACTTAGCCGTGTACGTATTTCCTAATGTTTCCATATTCTATAGTTGGTATTGAGCGTGATATTTCTCATATCCTTGCATGCGATAATATTGAAGAAGTATCGAAGAGTTTCTATAATTGAAATATAGAATGACATTGCCTTCAACTGCAAACTGGAGTTTGCGAGGTGTGATAAATTGAATATATCGGAAAACCATATATTTTTCCCACACTATCAGTTACCTACGTGTGTTGGATTCAGAGTTTGCATTACAGTAGGTATACATAATGCAGAATAGGTTTTAAGTTTTGTAAAAATAGCGGAATGAAAACCCGCACTAAACTACACATGCCTAATGTGTAGTCCAGCGTGCGTTTTCGTGTTCATAGTCTTGTTTTACCTATGACTACGATCTATGAAACCTGGTTGAACTTGCAAGGGCGCGTTAATATATACCTACAGGTACCTACCGTGTTCATGTTGACATCACTTCACATCATGGAACGAGGCAGTTCTAGGTTAATTTACACAAGAGGCCACAATCTTACTAAACCTGCTCAACTTTATTATGATATAGCGTAGGTTCTCTTTTAGAAATCGCTTTGTCTATCCACATGTATTCATTCAATGCAAGAAATTTAAAATTATTTTATAAAAATATATTTTATTTTTATACCATTTCTATAATATCTACCCATTCTAGATTGTAGAAACCGTATTTCTAAGGATTATTAAAGATATAATAAAATTTATGGGCGAAATTCATTCACGAGCGTGTTATTATAGATGTTTTCTATTAATGTAGCGTATGACGTGACAGTTACACTGAGTGCTCACTGAATTTTAATGATGATAAGCTCAGAGCAGAGGAGTCAGGAGCCTTGACCCACTTTAGTAAGACATGAAATGCTCGTGCAGCGTCTCTTTAGAACTGCACATGGCCCGCCCTTTTACGTTTGCCTATAGTTATGCCAGCCTTTTATGTTTGCCTAGGTATAGTTGTGCCAGCTTTCCCGTGAAATGGTGAAAGACGGAACTACGGTTTTAATTGCCAGATTTCCTTTAGATTAGTGTTGTCCAATTTCATTACCCAATTTTTTTTTTTATAATAGGACACGTCAAAATGACTTTACCTCGCCTAATGGTAAGCTAAAAGTAATGTCTCAGAACCGGGGTCACCACTACATACACCGATAGTACTACAGCGGTGGTCCTCGGCCTGACGGCCTTATCGAATGCTTTTTCACGCACCGCTTAAAGACTCCGGGACTATAGGAGGAAGGAAACACATCCACTGGTAAAGAATTCCAAGTCTTTATGGTGCGGCAAATAAAAGAGGCACCGAACCGTTTGATTCTTGGTGAAATATATTGTTCAAGAATAAAATCAAGGAGGAAAATAAATTTTTACAAGCTTACATTTAGTTTCACCTGTCCCGTTGTAATAAAATTTTGCAAGCCATTTTTCGACCACTTCTGGTTATCCGATTGAGCTGAAATTTGGCATACTTAAGTAAGTTTGTAAATTTAAAAATTATATTATATTATTAATGTTAGATAGGCCTTTCGTCAAATGTTGCGGTGTTTCGTCGAATGGTATTTTTTTTTATACTACGTAGGTAGGCAGACAAGCACACGGCCCACCTGATGGGAGGCGGTCACCGTGGCCTATGGACGTGTGCAACACTAAGGGTGACACACACGCGCTGCCTAACCTGAAGGGAAAGGGGAGGGCTAGGAAGAGGTGGGGAGGCTAGGAAGGAGTAGGGAGAGGATACAGTGAGCTCTGACTACCCTACTTACCGGCGGAAACACAATACGATGGTTATTATGGCCGCGGTCTTCTATAGGGTGGAGGTACTACCCCAGTCGGACAGCTCATTTTAGACGGGGGATACCGTCGTGTCCTACCTCCTCTGGTAGTTAACCTTTGGCCAAAAATATTAGGTACCTAATCAGTTAGGTAGGTATTTAGAATAATGTGATAAGTTTTAGAGACTAGTGAGAAAGTGAGTAATTTGTGTATTATGAAAATTTAACATTATTGCATTTCAAAGTCTAATAATAAGACGCCACCCTTCAGTTCCCAGAAACGTTAATTTGTAGACAGACCTACCTATATGTCGTGATAAGGATCTTCTAAGCATGTAACAGCTTTGTTAATTGCTAATGTAAATTGTAGAGGCGCTTGCTAGTATGATAGTTCTCCTTATTTGCTAACATAATTTCTAATGGCGCTTGTCGACAATTCGCAACACAGTACAGTCGAGAACAAGCTTGTGTTTCTAGTTGTGTGTTTGTAATGTACATAAGACGGAGTAGGTAACTACATAACTACTGCAAGTAATTACTTATATTAACATAATATGCTATACATAGGAACGTTTGTAGTGCTGTACAATGCGTGTCACTGGTTAACATAAATGTGTGACAGTGACAAGATGGAATTTACTAGACACTATTTTCGAAAATTCTGTAGTGTAGGTACACCGCCACTTCACTGAAAAAGTCTATTAATTAGAGTTAATCTATTTAAGATAGGTATGGATATTTAAGATTTGCACGTCACAAGGGAAATAATAATTTTGGATGTCTACACGAGATAACCACGATCCCCGCGGGCGGAGCCGAGGTGACAGTTGGTTGTCTATATAAATAAGTAATAATGATTTTTAAATCGGAAATCCCTGTCCTGTATGTTCGCTTTTTCCGATCTAACAATCATTAGGAACAGTAAGCATACTAATTGCTTTAAGTTTCATTGAAGTAAACTTTATTGCTTCCCATCATTTTCTTTTGTTCTAATTCTAATGACCACGGTATTAATTTTGGACATTCAGCACCTTGACCTAGTGGCAGGCATGAACAGCCAGTAGTTACCCAATAATAATGGCTAAAGACATGTTTGTGATAATTATTATTAACAAATGTAGGTATTCTGATATCTTAAGGATTGTAAACGTTTTGGTAAATCAACTCAACTCTGAACTTCGTCTCAAAGGGAAATTTCCATTAGAGATGAGTCCCACAAAACCGAGTCCCTATTCAGTCCCTTTCAAGTTTTAAAAGTTGTAAATCATAATATAGACTTCAAATTGACTGCCGCAGTTAATGAGTTATTGTTATCACCAGGATATTTATAATGTTCTTGATCTTATATACCTACTTAACAACGTGAGGCGATATATAATTTTATCTCATTTCTTTCTTATCTCTGTTCTCGTCTCTGGGATGGCACCGCACAGTACCTACTAGAAGCTCTCGATAGGTTGCAGCGTCCGTCCGTATTATTGGGAGTCCTGAGGTCACCAACATATTCGAGCCTTTGCAATTACGACGTAGTAGTTTGGCAGTTTTTTACCGCCTCTGACATGGCGATTATTCCGATGAGCTCTTCCAATGAACCCCTCCCTCTCTTTTCCTATACAGAAATACACGTGCCAGGCTGAAGTATCACCCTCACATAGTGCGATTTCATCAGAACAAAGCGGTTCGGTGCCCCGTTTCTTTGCCGCATCATAAAGACTCGGAATTCTTTACTAGTGCATGTGTTTTCTTCCTACTATAGTTCCGGGTCCTTAAAGCGGGGCGGGAAAAAGCATTTGATGAGGCCGTCAAGCTGAGGGCCACTACGGTAGCACTATCGGTATATGAAGTGGTGACCCCGGTCCTGAGACTTTACCTTTAGCTTACCTACCACCAGGCGCGGCAAAGTCATGTTGACTTGTCCAACACCGGTTGGGATCAGCTTGCTTAAGTCTTGTAAAGCGTTCTCTCTCTTTGAATACATACGAGTAGGTACCTGTCTGTAAGACAGGAAGTAGGTGACCATTTTGGAAATGTTACGAATATCCATGGATGGAATAAATAAGAATCCTCACAGTTGTCCACGGTTCCATCCGCCTTATATACTGACACCGTTCCTGAAACCCACAGAAACCTATTTCTAGGCTAGAAAGTAAAGTAAAATAACCAAAGTAGGAAGAGGTATCTCTGTGCCGTATTTTATCGAGATCCATTCAACCATTTTTGAGTGAAAGATTTACAAAAATATCCAACCATTCTCACAATTTTTATAGAATTAGTAGAATAGGTATCATTGTAAAGAAAGTGTAGAACATAAATTATTAACGTTGGGCGTCGTCGTAGAATTATTCCGTGTCACTGGCTGACGACATTGTCACACTGAATATCTTGACATCGAAAAAAGTACAATTTAGGATTTACTTAACGCTGAGTCAGTTGATTCAAATTCCTTTTTTAAAATGCCAAATCTAGTATAGCTGTGTCATGGCTATGTCACATCATTTTCACAGTATATCATGTTCTTGGATGCCGTATTCAATCTACTATATTGTATTTCATTTGACATTGTAATAAGTCATGTAGCTAGGTAATTATTTTATGGCTAAATTAAACAACGATGCGTTGAAGGTTTTCTATTTTTGTTTTCTTTAGTAGATAATATCACACGGCTCATAGCAGAGATGAATAAGTAAAAGTGGATGCAAATGTTTTAAAACATTTGATACAACATGTGTATATCCAACCATTGTTCGCACATCACATATCACCCACTCGTATGTCTCTCACTGATATTTCAAAGAAAATATGAGGAAAAGGTGAATAAATAAACATTGTAATGTTGATTTTAATTTTGGTACCTATCTAAAGAGGAATAGGTAAACCTAGTCGTTGCGATCACATATAAAAGCAAAATACGTTTATTTTTGCTAATAACAATACGCTGAAGTTGAGCATAAATTACGATATTATTCTTTATTTCATTATGGGAGGTGGAACCAAAGAAGCGGGCCAGTGTATTGACGCATCATGTTTCCACGCTTTATAGGGGAGGAGGAAATCGATCCACAAATAATGTGTTCAGATTTCCTTCCCAGGGCGTAGGCAGCCGGCTTTTATGCTCTATATACAAACTAATGCTAAGCCCTTATCGGTCGCTAAGCGATCTCGTGCTGAGCAACCCAATCCAAGTGGACAGGTTCGTGTGAATTGGCACCGACATCAACAGAAAAGTCTTACGGTATTTTATGAATTAAATGTGTTCATCATTTATTTATCACGTTTCAGTGCATTTTCAGCGGCAAAGTTCTCAGTATTTGCCAATCGAGTTGAATGACCGCGCCTTAAGTTCCAATTGAGAAGTCATCAACGTTTAAAGACAATTACCGTTATGTTTACTGCAACGAAAAACGCAAATAGATAAAGATCAGAAACACTTATGAACCATTTACAGCGTTAAGGTAGGTATCAAATATTCTATTCATTACAAACCCTCCAGATAGTCCACCTGAATGCCACCTAATTACTTATTCCTAACCCAAAGCTTATAGAATTACAATGTCTAGTAACTGTATCAGAGTCTAATTCTACTCACAGAAGCGTAATCCTCCTTTATTAGTATTGTCATTTCTACACAACGAGCCGAAAAAAATGCAGTAGGGGAATGTTTCTTTTTGAGGAAAATAATGCAAAAATATTTGTCAAGACGGAGTGTTTGTTAAGACGGGAGAATACGTAATGTATTTGCGTGCTTCTGAAACAATAGATGTCCGTAGACGGCTATACAAATATGCAGTGAAAGTTGAAAAATATTAGTTGAATAATGGTTTGTAGTTAACGATAATTTCGTGACGAACAATGGGCTAAACATGGAGTAAATGGCTAACTTTAATAATAAAAATGGTTACTAAGAAGTTATATTTCAAGACGGTGATTTTTTTGGCATTTCTTTTTTCCATGGCTTCAAGAGTAAGCTAAATTTCAGACGCTTTTTTTAAAGGCTTATTCCAAGCTTGTAAACTTTTCAAAAGCAAGTTATGAATAACATATTTTTCTCTTTGTTCCAATTACATAACGTTCAATTTGTTTGCCCAAAAATAACGATATGTCAAGTTGCATTAATGTTCTGACTCGATAGTAACCTTCTTTAGTACAATTAGTCCAAGACTTATTATTTGTCCGCATTGAAATATGCTTTGTTCTTTTCTTTTCGAAAACAGAACTCATGCAGAAAAAGCCTTATGTAATTTTTTTTCTCATATTAACTAATAATTTTACGTCATTCACTACTTCCTTCATATACTATTGGATGCACATATTTTCTGTCTCTGTACTTTTTTCAACTACACATCGCATTGCATTCATAGACACCTAACAACCCGAAAATAAGTCGCAAAGTGAACAGTGAGAGCAGTGTAGTAATCCATTGCTGCAATATTTATTTGGGTAAAACGAAACACTCTAGAGATAGGCCTCGCAACCTCCCAACTTCGGCCTTGCCGTCAGCGGTGTAACGAACAGAATAACCGCGATCCGCGTCCAAAATGTGCTAGATACTATGGATGAAATAACATGTATATTTTAGATCAGACTAAAATATACCTATTTTAATACAATTTTATTATTTTTCGCTTTAAGGAAATGAACAGATGCTCTCTAGAGTTACCTAAATAGATATGGACTCATTTTTAAGACACCCCTAAATTAGGATAATCGATGTATTGAAGGTACTTTACTAGTAAAGGTACTATAAAGGAAAATAAAAAAGACTTGAAAGTTTATTATCGCTGCCTCTCAAAATCACCTTTCAAGATAACCTGAACATAAGAGAAGCGAAAGGAAAGAATCCTTTCGCTTATCTCTGTTTTTATAGCTAACTATCATAATATACTGCTATGGTCATGGTTGACAACATAGGTATACCACTAATCAATAGAGTTTGATCACACAAAAGACTACCTGCCATCTAAGTACCTATCAGGGATTATTCGTCAGGGATTATTCGTCAGGGGTTCGAATTCACAGTGCAGAACGTAGTGACAGAGTCTGCCCCCATCCACTATTAAAAAGTAGTAATAATGTTAATTGTCTTATAAACGAAAGATACTCATTTTGACCAGATGGTAATTTAATTATTATCGAATTTACGTGGTAGGTACACAATTTAGGGCAGTGACGCAATCTCTCAAGCCCTGAAGTTTACATAAGCGCTACAAATATTATTACAAGGATACAATATAGCGCGCCATAGAAACGGTTCGCTTATCTGTAGGCAACTTTAAACAACCGCTAGTGTACCACGCGAAAGAGGAAGGCGTGTTTCCTTGAAAATAATATGGTAAATTGGACAGGAGTGTTTTGATTTATATTTATACAAACGATTGTATGCCTGTGGAAGAAAGCACTTGATACCGGCGGACTTATATTAAAGGCAAAATGGAGTAGGGAAAGCCTGTGGAGTTTCTAAGATAGACACGGATGGTAGATTGTTGTATCTGCCTACCCCAAAGGGCAAAAGACGTGATAAGGTGCTACGTGGGAAGGTGAAACTTAATTTAATGAAATGTACTTACAAAGTATCGTAAGTAATGCATCAAATAAACGTTTCTTTCTTCCTTTCTATGTATTTGCTAAAATGGTGTACAAGTATGTTTATTCGCATTCTAGAAACCATAATACAAGCTAGGTAAACTATGCTTACTTTGGGCGCCATGTAGAATGTCCTAGAATATTATTTATTTATATTATATTTTTTTGTATCCTATGTTTGGTATATAATAAAGAGTGCAATACAAATTCCACCTTAAAGTGAACGAGCGTAGGCTTAATTCAAACAAACCTTCATCCATCTTTTAAGCTTTAATTCAATCGTTCCATCTTGCCTTCCATTCATCCAAATATATTTATAATATTAGTAAGTAAGATCTTCGGGGCCCAAGCCGACCAGTATTTGCAAGTCTGTTCAGTAACAGACGAGGCTCCGGTGCTCCTTTTACCTTGAAGAATTATGTAGTCAAAACTGTATGGAGCTAAGCTCCGAGTCAGTCTTTAAAGTTTCTCAGCCCATCATCATTGCCAATCATATACTAGGTGCTGTGCTCAAAGGATGTCTATTTTTTATACTAGTTAGGTGGCAAACAAGCACACGGCCCACCTGATGGAAAGTGGTCACCGTGGCCTATGAACTTGTGCAACACACGGGGGCGTCACTCTCGTGCTGCCGATCCAGAAGGGGGAGGGGGAGTTTAGTGGGGTTGGAGGGGGGATTAGGGGACGGGGGAGGAGTAGTTTGTGAGCTCTGGCTACCCTACTCACCACTGGGAACATAACACGATTGTTATTATGGCCGCGGTCTTCTGTATAAACAACTTCAAATGAAAAAGACCACAAACAAAATGTTCTGAAATGATATAATTATGGTAATGTACGAATAAATGGAAACCGTTTTAACTGGCAGAAGGTTTCTTCAGTCTCGAGTGGGTAGATATTACAGATATAAAATTCTAACTTACAATAAATTCTATCTTTCTTGAATTGAATTAATTAATGTTTAAATGGGTAAAATATTTCTTAAAGGATATCCCTTTAGGGTTCTATCAGACAGAGAGCGGTCGCGCGGTCAAGCGTTCAAGCGGTCAGTTTTGCGTTCTTTGTGTTATATTATGTTATATAGATATATTCACACAGGAGGCATTCTTACCGCAGCGATCAAGTAGAACGCACGCGTTCACGCGTTCACTGCTGTTTCGGTAACCAAATTGGAAGGAAGATGGAGACCGAAAAGCTGATTATGTTAGTACGTGACTTTCTTTTTCTGAAATAATGGCTTTCCTCCAGTTAGTATCTTGTTTGACTAAGTCATGTTTAATTTTGTCATACAGTTCATTGAAGGAATCGATGCTCATCCGAAAAGAATTATAAAAAATTTCTTCATCATTAACCCATTTAGAAAAAAGTCTATGAAATTCTCCATCTCGTTCTCTATCCTTATTTACTGGGCGCACCCAGTGTTTTCTTTTCCGTCTTGACGCTGATAATGACCACAAAATCAATAATTCGTCTTCCGATGAAGAACTATCGTCAAAAATCATGGTGACACTAGTGGGACCGCGTCGACCGTTCAACAGCGGGGTTCGTGAGCAATTGCACGCTCGAACGCAGAACGCGAACGCAGAACGCTTGACCGCGTGACCGCTCTCTGTCTGATAGGACCCTTATGAAATCAGTATACCTACTCGTAGGTACGTTTTAATAAATTATATTATCATTGTGTAGGTTTAATAAGATCGAGAGCTCTTGTATTTTAAAAGAAGCTTTGGCCTTTGTGCGGCTTATTCTGTCTCCAGAGAAAATGAAAACTTATTTTTGGAACGATTTTTGTTAACCAATATAATATATTATGTAAGAACCATTAATTCTCATAATGGTTTATAATATCTTTCAGTGAGTATCATACAAGACGACTAATGAATAGAGCTGTTTTTCACCTGACAGTAAAATATCATTGTTATTTATATTACGTGGTAAATATATAATAGTGAATTTGAATATAATGTAATTACAATAAAAATACCGTTATGTGGGGTTCATGAAGATAGTTGGTGAAATATGGACTATTTAAAGGAGCTCCATATCTGTTAAGGAATAGAAGCGCCATCGTTGTCGAAGCGTCAATCCAGACTGCACTTTGGAGCCCCAAGTCTGCTCTTGCACCCTCTTCTCAATTTGGATTTCCTCGGCAGCTACAGGAGCGACTACCATCTGACCTCCGAACCCCGAGAGGGAAGTCTGTACCCGTCATGTCAGTCAATTAGCAGGTTTGCAGGTGACTATGCCTTGGGCCCATTGGGCCTCAATGATTTGGTGGTGGCATATTATTTTATCATACGTAGGATAAAAAAAACTTTAAATAAAGCTAACATTACATTTACGTATTGAATGGTAGACAATATTTAATATTGTGTTGTTGTGACATGTGTAAATACGGAAAATTTATACTTTTACATTTAAATATGTACTTTGTTTAGTTATTAATTTTAATGTATAATTATTTATAATTTAATTTTAATTGTATTATTTAAGTTTTAAATGTAATATTTTTGTTAATAAATACATTTTACATGAAATGTGTGGGAAATATTTATTGAAGTGAGCCACTTCACTTTGCGGAATCGAATGCAGGCCGATAATTTGAACTCAAAATTAGTGAAGCTATCAAACCAAGCTTGTGGCTAAATTACTACATATTTGATGAAAATATTTTTACTGTTATCTTTCTTTATAATAAAACTCTTAGTCGACTGTCATTAATACTTCGCTATTAGTATTACAAATATCTCGTATACTTTAATGCATTGAGTGCTCCTATGATTGCCTATTAGTGACGTCAAAGCGAAAATACTGGACACAAAGAGACGGCATCATTCTGTAGTCTTTTGCAGCTTCCGAGAGATAACTTTGTTTGGGGCTATCTGTATCACGTACAAATTCTGAACATTTTACTGTATAAAATCATACAATACGAATACTAATAAATGATCTTATGTGGAAGTAGATAGTAATATATTATATAATTATTGTATTATTGTCCCGCTTTGTATGACAGAAGTTATCACTTATTTCCGCCTACAGTCACTGAAGAACATAAATGTCCTGTTGCAAATGGTCTGTGTTGAGCAAAGTAAATTAGGTCATTTAGAGTGATTGTTTACAACCACCAGTATCACTTACTTATAACATAGAACAGCACCACCGCCGCTTTTAGTTTCGAGTTTAACTAGAACGCGCGCTCATTTTTTATTGAAGCTAAATTCGTAAATTACGTGAGTTTCATAACATTTACTCGTTTTGCAATGTTAACTTCCATACCTGAGTTAATAAATCAAGTAATAACGAATGAAGGCACTCCGAATTAAAAAATATATGTTAAGCTAATTCCAAGGTTGAGTTTGAATGCGAAATGTTTCATTTTCACTGTAGTTGAATTATTAATGTGTTTCTCGATAAAATTTGACCGTAGCAAAATTGGTCATTGAATCTTTAATGTATATATGGTAGTATATGTACTATAAGTATGATATGAGTGTTCAAACAAAGGGTGGCTACCTTCAATTGACTTAAGTCGACGCGATAGTTTTGATTAATTTTAACACAGATAGGGTAATTAAAGAAAGTCGGAAATATAATACTCCTGCCTATACCTATATAATAATATAACACAAGTTTCTCGATTCTTTATAAAAAGGTTAATTCAACTAAACATACCTACTTCAATGTTTAGCTGCGTTGACCTTTTTAGCATTTCAATTTTTTTAGGTAGAGCCATTCTAAAATGAGAATACTTGAAGATTAACTTCGCTTATATGTGTAATTTTACGATCACAAAATGGTTTGTATTCTCAGGAACTATGTAGTTTGATGCCTGCACCGGTATCCAGTCATTGATGACCTTAAGTGGTGCTACGAGTTTTCGTAGCAATCTCGTAATCCACAGAGTAGCTTAATAGATACAATAATAAATTTCATAAAATTTGAAAGGGGTAATACTCTGGCCCTAAATTAGATTGGCATGAAGTGAACTAAAACAAAATAATATTTAATATTTTTTGTATTTCGAGATATTCGTGAAAATTGTAGAAATATTTTTAGACTATGGTTATATTAATTAGCTCAAAACACAAGAAATAACAAATGGTATTCTTTTTTTGCGTTACCTCATTACAGTTAAATTGAAGGTCTACTACCTCTTTCAAATATTATTATTTTTTATTTTTTATTACTTCTACAAAGTGTTACTACGCTACGCAATGGGCTACGAGATTGCTACGAAAATTCGTAGAAACATTTTAATCAAAAAATAATTCAAATTAATTTCGTCGTAAAAGTATGTCGTATGTAGGTATACAAGGCATGAATATACAGCAGCTAAACAAATTCTGAACCTAATTCATTCTTTCAACTCATTTTAGTTCACAATTTTCATTTCATTTTATTTCATACATTCCCCTCTCACCAGTTATGATATCAAATCATACACAGTTACATGATCTTTTCATAATTGTAGCCTTATACGCTCTAGTCATTCGCTTGGAATATCACCGCCAGCGTGATACACTAAAAGTAGGGTGTAGGGTACTTACCGATAGGGTGATGATCTTGTCAAACAGCATTATCGGTGGCATGTGGAAGTCAAACACGAAGTACTGTGGACAAAAGACTTTATGAAATCAATTGTCAGTACTTTGATGACTTTGAAGTGTAGTGCAGTCGAGAGGTCTCGGTTCGAGAAGAATACTATTTCGATAGTTATTGTTCCATGGGTCTTTAATAATTGTACGTAACCACACCCAGTGCAGTGTTTGAAGGGAATTTACCGTTCTTTTGTTTAATAAATAGCATCTAAAACAATGCTACGAAAAAGAACGAAACTAAAGATTATTCTTGTCGAAATAAGGTGTCTACCAATTTAGCAGGAAATCCAAGAAATTCTTAATTTAATACATATTATAACCATTATAATGTCAACTCTGGGTAATTGTTAAATAAACATCTGTCAATGGTTGTACCTTTGCGCTCTCAAATTCCCAGAATTTATCAAGTCTATAATTATTTTGATGGCTTATTTGAGTCATCGGTTATCAGTTAATTGAATTTAAATTTTCATCTTCAGTGCCAATATTCGCCTAATAAATATTTACAAACTTGCTGTTGTCAGTCAACAAGAACCGTTTGAACTCAGATAATATAATCTAATGGAGAAGCTTAGGACTTGGCATTTGTAAGTCACCTAATATTTAAACATCATTTATTTGCCTATGCCACTATACTCGTACTCGTACTAGATTATTGTTTTAATCCGTAAATTAGGCATAGACTTCGGCGAATCTCTATTCTTACGTACTACTTATATATTTGTGATTATTATCTGCCCAAGTAAATGTGTAATAGAGGACACACCCAAGCACACTAGACATCAAAATTAAATGATGAAAATAACTTCAAGAAACTGTAATCTAAATATTGTAATTTAAAGCTATGGAAGAGCGTGATCACCTGTCACAGGCATTTTTTGCTTAAAGGGTAACCACGATCAATATTCTAAAATAATGTAAAAACTTAAAGAACAATAAATTATTAATATTATTATTATTATTTTCTTTATTTCCTTTAAGTTCCATATAAATTATATTTTTAAATACATGTATATATAAAAAAAAACAAATTTATTTAAAAATATAAAAAAATTGTGGCCCACCGGCATCGGGTACAGGGACCAAGCTGCCGGTGGTTAGGGCTCCAGAGCTAGAAACCTCCTCACAATGCGTGCCGTGTCAAGTAGGAGTGCCTTCTGCATCAGTCCCTTAACCCAGCCACCCAACGTGTGCCTCTTCAGGTGTTGGTCGAGGCTCTTGGCAATCAGTCCGTGGACTGATACAACTATCGGGACACTGATATATTATTATTATATTAAATACTCACTTAAAAAAAACAGGAGATATATAGACACAACAGGAATAGGTATCGATTCCAGTTTGGTGCCATTCGATTAGACAAAATATCGTATATCGTTATTATTTTATTCCGTTACATAGTAATACATAGTAAAGTGCAGTCTACATAACGAAGGAAACTTTTATAGATACCAGTTGAACAACACTAGAGGTAAAATGGTGGTTGCCAGTTTGACTGCCACTGTAGAGGGCGAACCCAAATGTGATCTGCTTTTCTATCTACATTTCGTATAGCTAAAACTACAGTTAACTACTTATATACCTATACAACTAAATAAATGTATATCAAATTAGTAAGTTACTCAAATATTTTCGGCAAATAGCTCACCTCATTGTAGTAGGGACAATTAGTGCTCTCCTTAACACTGGTGTATTTACGCACATCGCCGACTTGCACGCAGACCACGGGGTCCATATTGAGGCCAGCCAGTTGACGCGCCTCAATCACCGTAACGCAAATTTGAAAATCGGCCGCTTTCAGGGCAGATGGGCCGCCAGTATCCATTATGGTCCGCCTGCGTGATAACGATATTACTCTGAAATATTATTTGGCATTGACACGTGATTCTGATAGGTTTAAAGTGTAGCACAAAAAGAGGTGAGATTTAAGTTCGCTTCAATTTATAAATTCACAAAACGGTCATTACCGTTTTGTGAATTTATAAATTGAAGTTGAGTCAACTCTTATTACTGTAAGTAACATTTACATTTCGTACTACACACATTACGAGACTCCTGCAATCTAAATCTAATAAATCGATTGTAATGAAGGGATGAAAGGCAAATATATTAGGTATGTGTTTGTTAAAACCTTTTAAGTAATAATAATAATAATAATAATAATTCTTTATTGACACAAAGATTACAGTGTTCACAATAAATATATGAATTCCCTGGTCCCCGAACTAGTGTGAACTGTATTTCAGGGACCAGTGTCTTCACCAATTTTTCGGCTACAGTTTTGTGCCAAAAAAATACAAATAAAAATTAAAAGTAAATATAGAAAAAAGCTTAGTTATCATAGCTTGTGTGTGTGTGTGTGTGTGTGTGTGTATGTGTGTGTGTGTGTGTGTGTGTGTGGATGTGTATGTGTGTGTGGATGTGTGTGTGTGTGTGTGTTTCTTAATTACAGCACCATTATACAAAATCTAAAGCTGAAAACTTCATATCCTTGTTTAACTGCCTTGTTTAAGTTCCCAAGTAAAATTCCAAATTTTGCAGGTATTTAATAGTATTTAACAGACCTTTTTAAAATTTACAAATCTCAGGATGTCTAGGTACAAAGTGTTGATCTGCATTTGCACATCAGCTACTTATTCTCTTCAAGATTTCATAAAAAAAAGTGTTAATTTTTTTTCTTACGGTAAGAAATCTGATTTAAAATTATTAAATAAAATACAACTTCCAGGCGATAATTGCATTATCAGTTGACTTTACTGACTAGTACCTACCTACTTATTCACTAGTTACTAAGGTATTCTGCCGGTCATACTTGTCCATAAAAGCAGGTAGTGTGCACGTTAGCTGATAAATGTTAACGTCCGTGAATTACTATCTTTTATTATCATTCAATGCACTAATGAATTTGTGATGGCTATTTATAAGTAGCTCAAACCCCCCTGTGAAGGATGCTCAAATGCAAATTAACACATTGTATAATATGTACTTACAGCTTCTTAATTTTAGGTGTGTCAGTTGGTGAATGTATGTCAACCAGTACTTCGTCCGATGACACTGACACTTGGCTGCTGCGGTGATCTGGTTCCCAGGAGGGCCCAGGTGTATCAAGTAGCCCCATTTCTTCATCGCTGGCGGCACGAGGCTTACTCTTACCCAGGCGCATGAAAGTCTTGACTGTCTTTAGGGTAGATGGACGTTTTCGTTCTGGCGGCAAGTCTACCACGAGTTTATCACCGCCGCTCATTGTGAAGCCACGCCTAGAAAGAAAAGCAGTATATAAAACCTATTCATCACTAAATGCTGATACTCGTAAAGAAAGAAAGGTCATCATTGTAAGTGGTTACCTTAACCTAATTTTATAAAATTAAAAATGATAGTCTAATTTCGAGTTCCGTTCATTGAATTTTTCTGTTAGAATTTTTTCAGTACTAGCTCATCGCTGGGAAAAATCAATTGACTGATTCGATAAAATAATAATCCTACGCGGTCGATGGTGTCCTACAGCCCGTACAAATTATTTACGTTCTTGGTAAAAATGAATACAAATAAGCCTCTTCTTATTTATTTTAATCATGGCAGATCTGGATCTCGACTGTGGACCATTATATCAACATTTAATATTCTAGAGGCGTCACACTCTTATGATGGGTAGACCAATGAACTTTATGTTTGCGTGAAAAGATTGCGTAATTAGCCATCATCTTTTCATAATTTGATGGTAAATAATATTTTGTAGGCAATTTTTTACTCGGCAGTCATTTATAAAGTGAAAGTCTCTTTCTTGTTTACTTTATACACACTACTGAAATTCCTATTGTTCTTTATACTAAATGCTTTTCTTCAACTGGGTTGGTTGGATTGGCGGTCTACTACTAAACTAACGTATAACATATATACCTACTATTATAAAATTGTAAATTGGTTATGTCTGTATATTGGAGATATTCAGATTTCAGATTTTTTTTGACTATTCAATATCAAAACGGCTTGTACTTGATTCTCAAGTGCGAAAAATTAAAAGCACTCGTTTTTATGTCGAAAACTAGGTTTTATAATTGAATAGCCGAGCACAGGTCCTATGTGTACTTCCATTTATATCTCAATCTCGTATCAACTGTGGTACGTGAACCTTAGTGCTTTTAATGGTCGGCAAAACAAACATTAAGTATAAACTGAAAGGAGATGAAACAGGTCTATTCTGCTTTCACAAGAAGAAAACCGTTTTATTTTTGACCGCTTTCAAAGTCGCGATTATTATTGTGTAGTTTTTCTTTAGGAATGTGAATAAAACTAAAAGTATTACGTATTTGGGTATGGCTTCATTCAGGAAACCTATTAAGATATTTAGCTTCGGATCTATCTTAACTATGAGTATTTATTATACACGTAGTAATATTCCAACTTATGGATATCCTACTTTCGCAGATCATGTAGATGAGTACATGTAGTTAATTTTTTCACTACGTGTTCGTGTGTAATGATCAACGTTGTACTCGTATCTACCCAGAAAATTACACCACTAAGGAAAACATTATGTCTTACCTCAGGAAACGTTTTCCAGCTGTCTTGAGTTTCTGAGCTCGTGATTCCTCTACGAATTCCACATCAACTGTGGTTTCCTTATTAAGTATGGCCTGTTCTAAGGTCGCAATGTTACGTTCTACGTCAATCAAGATATTTTCATCAGAACTTTTGGATGAGGCACCGAAAAGTGAGCCATGAGCAGAACCAGGCCTGGATCCCTGAAGAGACGATGTTGACCCTTGAGTTCTGGGCGTTTGGCCGTGAACGCCGGGAATAGCTCCATGAATTTGTACAACTACGCTATGGGTAGACCCCGCCCGAGTTACGGGCTCACTTGAAGCGCAAGCTTCGTCTTTGAGTGCTAATACAGCTTCCGTTGGTGGATTGTAGTAGACTTCCATATCCACAAATACCTGAAAAGAAAAATTCTTGGTGAAATTTTATAGGTGACACTATTGTATAAACATACAGTTGCATGGTTGTAAGTTAAACGCACTCAATTAACGTTTAACGCTAAGCTATAACGCATGCGCTATAAATTGAGACCTGGGCTCTCCGCCTACTTCCCTGCACTGCCCGTCAGTCGCCCGTGATGTACTATTCGCAAAAAAATAGGTAGACAGGTAGGTAACGTCTCGGGCGGAAGCTTGTTTACGATATTTTTTTGTGCGCTGTACAAACAGGCACCGGTGACGTCTAGCGCTCAGGTCTCAACTTATAGCGCACGTGTAGTACCTTCTACGAGTAATGTAAGTATATACGTTTTATTATAACCGGGATTGTCGCTTGGATGATTATTATTTTATATCTCGTTTGTTATTAAACGCTTTATTCTAAGTATGAATTAATCATACTTGAGTTGGTAGGTATCTAACATTATTCATAGTAATACATGCAAAGTAACTTTTGGAATGATAATTTCTTCTTAGACCTTGTGGGTACTTGCGAATAATATTACCATTCACTTTGAGCTGATGATTTATTTATGGAACGCAAAGTTTTGTCTTTAGATTTATTATTCAACACATATGTAGGAATATTAATGTTGATGTTAGCGATGTTTTTGTTCCAAATTTCAGTACCTACTTATTACCTACCTACGTACTTTATGTTTTCACGCATTGTATCAACTGAAAACAATTATATTTAGTATTTTCAATCATGTTTCTACTCAAAATTAATTCTGATAATAAAATTATTATTATCTGATCTGCAAGATGAAATTCATTCTTCAAATGATTATCTTATACTCAATAAGAAGTTATTAATTAATTTAATTACCAACTCATTACGTTTGACCACTATTTCACCTGCTCGTAGGGACGAGGGGGTCGACGATGGTACACAGCTACCTAGAAGCAATCTATTTACTCTAGACTTAAAGATTCCTGTGCTCCGGTTATACTTTTCTAGAAAGATAGACTTAGGCAGAGTTCCTATTCTGAGCAAAGAAACGTGTTCTCTTCCATAAAAATCCCTTCCTTAGTTGAATACTGAAGCTAAAAGTATCGTTACTATTGGATAAGAAGGTAATGTGAAGTCAGTCACTCAAGTATATTTACAAGCAAATCAATGTCAGCCACCAGTAGTCATCCCCAATTAAGATGGGTCAGTTAATCTATTGTATAATACATGAATACGGAATATGGACGGCACTACAAGCATTGCATCCAACTTTAGCACCATATTGTTGAATCTATATATTACACGTATGATGCTATCTTATATTATTATTATCTTATTCATCTTGGCCCAGCTTTAGGTACCTACGTTGCCAATTTAAGTTTATAAAGTAATCACCATTAATAGATCATTCAAATCATTCCCTACTATTCATTCCATACACCAAGTCATTTGCATATTATATTATTACTGAACCAATATTCGTATTGGAATAATAATTAGTATTTATATAACTTGATGGTATATCAATTACGTTTGATCAAAATTATGATGCTTTTTCTTGTAAAATATCAAATTGCGTTATTTTTGGTAGAATAAAATCAGTGACATCCCTAAGTAGCATTAGTTTGCGAAATAACGTTTCATATTCCATTGGTGGTGGACACCGGGAATATACCCATTTGTACCGCTTTCCTGACTGACGGGCATTCACATTGATGTTACAAGTTGCATCAAAATATTACACACCGATGATACTCAACCCTTTAACGTTACATTACAATTTATGTCAAACACTCACTTCACATAATTTATTCTTTACATCTACTTCCTAATAGTAAGCAATTACTAATTTAATATCTAATGTCAGACACAGGCAATAATGCAATAAAAAAGTATTATACGAGATTTAAAATCACACAAGACCGCTTCATATAATGTACTATCCCCTGACACTTGATACTGTTTTCCTATATACTTATATATTATATATACATATATATATGTTACGGCTTATACCCGAAGTGCGGCTGCACCTAGTTTTAGCCGGTTAGAACTAGGTGTAGCCACTTACCCTAACCTAACCTAACCTAACCGGCTAAAACTAGGTGCAGCCGCACTTCGGGAATTAACCGTAACATATAGATATACATATATATGTATAGTTAATTACATGGCTTACATTATTAATATTGAAAATACAAAAACAACTTCAGATTCAGACACTTGCGAGTTGAAATTTTAATTAACTGAGATGGACGCAAGATGAATTATTAGTTGGTCAAATACTTTGAAATGAATAACATCACGTTTCAAATTATGCTATAGAGAGGATCAAGTAAAAGTAGAATGTAACTTTGTTTACAGGCCCTATGGACTTATTAGCAATAACTCCAGTGAAAACGTTCAGTAATGTTTAAGAGTGACGTATTAATTAATGTGACTATGAATAATTAATGAAATTTTAATGAGTCTTTGTCACTCGAAATAGATTATTAGTATAATCTCCGAGGTGTCACGAGATCCATAACATTGCCAACAAAACAGCTTCGAAGCGATTGTACTAATAGAATGTCACTTTGTCTAAAGGCCCAGGGGAAGTAGTGACGTCACTGTCAATGTAATTACATGTTCATGTTACAGAAAATTTAATTAACTTATACAGATTTAAGATTATTGTTATACTTGATAATTTATGGTAAGGTTAGGTTACGACAAATAATTTATAATAAATCACTTCTAAAAACGAAATATTGAGTTGTGTTTTTGAATTACCTAATATCTATTAAACGTAAACGGGAATTAACGCGATACACGTTAAAGGTATATACATACCTTTGGATGCCTGACGTTTCGACCAGGTTACACCGGCCGTGGTCACAGGCTGACTGTTTCAGCCGTGCACGCCCTCCGTCGCCGAGTAGATATATAGTAGATATATAGTAGATATAATACCGCACGTGCAGAGAGCTATTTGTATGTACATACCTATATCTCAGATTATACCATATAGGTGCCGTAGGTAGACACTTTAGAGCTGTAGAAACATTAGGGATTACAATGCCTCTGTCTTTGTGACGTAGTGCACTGTTAAATATAACTTGACGTACGAGTATGTTCAGGAGAGTACAGCCGATGGACTACACCATGAAGCTATAGATAAACATGGAGGCCAAACCGGGAAGAACAGCTTGATCCAAATACCTACATGTCTGTATCTCACTCTCTGTGGGCCGACTTCTCTTTCGTGTATTTGTACAATGTTGCTTTCTTCTTATTAGTATCTCCTAGTAAATTATAGAAATAGACCATACTAACCAAAAATGCAAGTAAAATGATTTATAAATAACTCTATAGTCCCACTACGATTATTAATGTGGAAATTGAAAAATTATATGCCATTTATTATGCATGATTGGGTTGTTGAATCAGGAAATCAGTGAATTAAATTCCCATTGTCTATGGATTCAGTACGTAATGTGGCAACATTGGTACTACATGTCAACTATCAATAAACAATATGGCGGTTGTTTATTATTGTTTTGGTTTTTAACATATTTAAAGTTAATTATAAGTATAAACTCAAAAAATGGTGCAAAATTGTATAGTGCGTGGTTGCGGTATTACGTGGCGTCAAGGATGTGATATAAAATTCCACGCGTAAGTGTTTAAACTTGTTTAAACACTTACGTTTGTGATTTCTTGCTTAGAAGGTTATCATGCTTAGAAAGAGAAGTCGGCCCACAGAGAGCAAGAAAGTAAATACAGACTGAGCATCAAGTAGGTATTGGAAGTGAGGCCTCCATGTTTATCTATAGCTTCATGGACTACACATAAGTATATTTTAGGCTGGTTATAAAATTCGATTTTGTTACCTATCATTTACAAAAAATGATCATAGGTATGAATTTAAGAAAACAAACATTAATGCATAGGTGTAATTGTATATTCTACGAATATTATAAATGTAAGAGTTTGTGGTTTGTTGTCCCGAAGGTCATAATAGAACCCATACAGTTGGCTCAGTGCAGCCTATTTATGCACATCAGTATAAATAATTATAATCAAATTTCAAAAAGGTCCACCTATCTACTGTAAATCATAATTAATGCAAATTTTAACTAGTGTGGAAGGTATGAATTCCTTATTTCTCGTCGCCTAAAACCGGCCTGTACCTATATAAGATTGAGTAGCAGAAGAAATTCATGAGGTCAGTAAGGATCAAAGCGGTATAAAACTCATGAGATGAAACAAGTTTCCTTTTGCTTACATAAACTTAGCTTATCTAGTAAACGCCATTATAATTAGCTCTATATGACCTATAATATAAGCATCGTATAAGTATTCTTCACAATTCGTCACCATTATTGAATATTTATTAGAATTTAATCCTATGAGGATTACGGTTTTGACTTTAATACATTAATACATATGATTAAAATTCGCAAATTACATGATTAAAAAGGCGAAAAAGTATTTTCTTATTAGGTAGGTACGCGTGGGAATACCTTTACCCTAGGCGCACACTTGGCGACAACCTACAGGGACAGCTCGGCGTCTAGACGCGACGACAGGCTGCGGCCGACAATTTCATAGCGCCACGCCACTACACGCGGCGACTCCCCTAGCTTGTCGTCGCGACTCGGCGTATCTGACACCAAGTGCGAAGCTTGGAACAATATATATGAAATTCGCCTCATTGAAGCTAATGGTGAAGTGGGTAGGTATATCGGTATTGAACAGCGATTGCTATCACGGTGCTCCTTCGCCTAGGAGAACCAGGTGTGACCTAGTTAGGATATCCCGGAGGCTCAATACGGTCAAGGACCTTCTAATAGACTTTCTAATATTATTATTGATATACGAGATCAATGCAGGATACATACCTAACTTTATAGTTGTTTGGACAGAACAGAACAAATAATAGAAGTTGACCAGTTAGAGAGTTGTTTCGTATTTTTCAATAGATGCAATACGTATTTGAAAAGTATATAAACAGACAGGCAAAAGATGCAATGAATTTGTATAGTTTACCTATAAGATTGTAAGTTGTAAAATCTGCGATTACCTAAGTACGGAACTCTTTTATGTTCCACATTTAGGTAGGTAGGTACTCGTACAATGTTACAGCAATCATCCCGGGCATACACCTTGTAGTTACACTCAAATATTACGCCGAAGTGGTAAAAATTGATAGTACCTAACACTAACTTCTCTCGTTCAAAGCTATCTCATTTTCAACTACTTATAAAGTTTGCTATTAGTTAACATAATGTGTTGTTCTTTTTTTTATAAATGTTATTTACTGCTTTTAAACCAGTTGCCTAATAAGTACTAAGTATCTCAGGTAAATAACAGTATTAGATACAGAATTTACTAACCAGAAGATATTTCATTCGATTTGAAAGGACTATCAATTTATTTCGTAAGTAACGCGAATCTGTTACTTGATAGTCCGAAGGCGATGGCAACGAAGTAGGTTTCCATCTCACAAAGGAGTTATGTATAAATACTTTCTCTGATTTATCATTGAATGGCATTCAATGGGTTTCGCGAATGTTAAATTGAATTATATAGGTACTTTTGAAGTGGAAAATAAAACAAAATTTACCTAATTTGCACTTTGTATTTTCAGGGTCCAACCAACTTCGCCTATAAGTCGGTTAGGCTCTGGCGCAGGTTTTCCTCTATGGGTACTCGCATGCCTATAAAGATATTAGATTTATCTATGGGTTGGGGCTCAGTCGCCAATCGCTCACATAAAAACCACACAAGCCAAATCAAAACGAGGAAAAGGGTAAGCGCATCTCAGGCTTCGAGGTCAAACCTCAGATACAACCAAGAAAAACAGTAAGATGATCACGATGGTGATATTTTGTGGATTGATTGATTTAAAAAAAGGTAATTAAATATACTAAAGTCGATTATGTTATGCATAAAACTAGTAGGTACCTATAATAAGAACTCTTGTTCAAGATGAGATATCATGTTTCGAACAACACCAAGTTATTACTTGATTTGTAAATGTATATAAAATACAGCGTTTAAACGCAGTAATTATACTAATTATGAATTAATAACCAGAATAATTGGGGTATCTACCGTCTCTTCCTTCAGCTTGACCGACCGATATTATAATTACATGATACCGGTAGTGGCTTTAATTGACTAAGTGCTTTTATTTGATCTCCAATTAAGGTTTATTTCAACAAATGGAAAAAGAACTAGGTACGAATAAAATCGTTATTAAGAAAACCCACAGAGTGCTGAGTCATCAATTGTAAAGGCTTATCTTTGAGATCTTGGTTCTGTGAAATAAATGTTGATAGTCATTTGAAGTGTCTGAATTACTCTTATTTATATGAAAATACTTTTTTTATGTTTTATGGTAGAAAAGCCTGTACCTTGTGGGCAAAGGAACTTATGATCTTTGCGTACCGTAGTATGTATATAGGTAGGTACCTACTACAAATATTTCCAGATAATATAAAGTAAATAAAACATTATATACACGGTAACTCCTAACATTAAAGCGCTAGTCCAATGTTTTTCATGGAAATGTACAAGCCGCCGCAAGCTCTGCGGCTTAGTCTATCCCACACATTGTATAGAAATATTATTTCCTATAATCCTAACTGAAAGCATTGTACATTTTTAGATTTAGTTCAGTAAACGCTCTTAGTACCTCCCTACAAATGTAAGTATGGTAAAACGTTCGTAGGAACTTAGATTATAGCACCTACATACCTACTATAATATGCATGTCAGTATTTGCATAACAAATATACTTACCTAAATTAAATACAGTATTGATTTTAAAGAAATTTTCAAAACAATCTTTCTAGTAGGTAAGTGCGTGACCAGACAAATCAAATTAATCTAATCTTGTCAGGTTTATTTTGTTTAAATCTAAGGTCAGGAAGTGGTTCTAATTGGACCTCCAAGATTTGACCAATACTAACAAACAAAAAAGCAAGTAAAATGAAAGCTTATATAAAATATTTAAGAGAGACACACTGCGATCCCCCCAACTCCAAAAACTCCTTCACCCGCTTATAGGTGAAATAGCCGCGTTATGTCAGGCTCGAACCGCGTAAAACCGTACGCCGTCGTCTCGAGTACCTATTCAAACACTGGAGTGTACCTACGCGTAAGGTAGGTAACCCAAAAGGCATTGCTCTCGCATCCCGAGGGCCAGTCATTGATGTAAATTGCAAAAAAAAATCATTTATCTTCGATGACTTAATTACAATATTTTTAGAGCCCTAATACAAAAACAGTACACATTACGTAGGTACCTTCAATTTAAAATGTGTTAGCCGAGAACGAGCGAAAGTTTTGAATCATTAATGTTTAGCGGCTAGCCGACCTCACTATATTTCACAGAATAATTCACAAACATGGCCGTTTCTCAATATTCAACTAGACAATATTGTTCCCAGCTACGGTTTGTGAATTTATAGCATCGGTATTTGGAGAATTTTAGAGAATACTAATAAACCAGCTTTCCCTGGAATTCATTACACAGTGACGTCAGTTCTGTCTTACAATGCCACTAAACTTAATAACCAATCTCTACTTTAAAATTTCGATTTTATCTCGTTTTGCACGTTTCAGAACTTTTAAATATCAAAGTAAAACGAGGTAAATAGGCATTGAGAGGTAAATAGGAACAAAATCATCAGACAAATTTTGCAGTTATTTTCTTTTAAGTGAAACTATAGGTCATTCCTTCACTAAGAAAAGAATCATCAAATATCTCGCTAAATAGTTGAAATTTTGTAAAGAAATTATTGAACAAATTTTAATGACTCTTATCTCAATTCACCCTTTGATCCCTATTTGTCCTGTACTCCGTCCACGGCTTGCCCTTGATTGTTTTTGACAATTTTTAGAAACTAAAGAACAGCTGAATCGGCTTTAATGTCAACATTATAGCTTTTAGTTAGCTTAGTGAAAATGTACAACGGAATCGACACTAGTACCTATTTGTTTTAGGAGACTTTACGTAAATTGTGTCACTGGACATCGTGTTTACATGCGAAAAATAATTAACTATCTACTTAGGTAAGTACCAACATACAAATTTTGTAAGTAGTACGTATACTTTAACACTATGGTTAGCACACATGAAATATTTATTATTATTATTATATCTTATCTATGATAGCATTTTTTGTAATCGGAATTATTTTGTCGATTACATACAAAATGGAGTACCTATCTACAAATCATAATACTAGCATAGGTATTATACCTACTAACTTCTGGTTTAAATTTCGTAAATATCAAGAATTATTTAGGTAGGCATTTCTAAAGGGTGGGGGTATAAGATTGATATAGATATATTTACTAGCTAGCTCGACGTTAAACTATAAACAAAGGCTTCGGAGGAACGCGGTATCAGGCACTATTCGTTTACCCTGAACCCCATTTGTCTCTCTAATTGGCTGGATGTTGTTTCAATGAAACATAAATATGTTCACAGCGTGTGTTTATTTGGTAAATTAAAAAGCAACAACGAATCAATGTAGATATAAAGAAACGATGATGCTATGTCTATTTTTTTTCTAAATAAATAAGTAGGTACCTACTTATCTATTTTTTTTAACGGGCGTACTTCCTCCCGCGCATAGAACCTACTTCTAAAACCACTGTTTTGAGTTGGATTGGTAAACGAGTTAAGTTACAAAAGATATCTAAATAAACTCTGCAGTTTCATTTTCCCAAATTTATCACAACGACCCACATCAAACGTAACCTTTTACATAATATGTTAAAAAACCCTTCTGACTATTCGGCCATGCCTGAAGTCCCTCCAGTTGCCCTGGTTAAATTACTAAATATTAGTTGACGTCCCTTGGCCCTTGTTACGAATGTAAAAACAAATTGACAGCGGGTATGCAGTGACAGCGTTGGTAGCTGAAGGCACCATTTATCTATGGAACTCGAAACATCACAACGGGTCGTGTATTTCCCGAGGCGCAACAAGTCGGTACGATACCGACTGAAATAAAGATAATATCAAATTGTAGTATCAAATATCCGTACATTTCCAACTTGCTGTTGTTGAAAATATTGTTGATAGATCCTTCTGTGAGCTATATAATCAAAATAACATCTAGCCCTTCAAAGTTGAACTCGTTCCCTTAAATTCTACGTTTAACTATGTATAGATTAAAGTTTATTACCTACTTTTAGACTGAGTGTATTTTCAAGTGAAATTATGTTATTGGTTACTTTAAAGAAGAGAAACAACCCGCAACAAAAATATTGTATTTAGATAAATAAAACACAAAAGGAAACTGGAAAACAGATAGAATCAGCTTCCAAGGTGGGCAGATAGTTTAACTTACACCATCCTCTCACACTCGAAACTGTGTAGGCACCCCGTTTTAGTGTGTTGTGGTTTGTTTGCGGATAGAGTGACGGAATAGTGTGAACTAGTGTGAATTGAGAGGGTATCTGCCAATGTTGGGCAAACAAAAGAAGTTTGATTCTGTGAGTTAATAATAGTAGTATTGTTTTCAATATCTCGACTTGTACGAACACGTTCCTAGGTACTTTGTTATGGGCTAAACAAATTGAATTGGTAGGTACCTATTGAAATTTGGAATTTATGTAAATGCATACCAAGAGGCAGGTCTGTTGTCTCTGCCTACCCCAGAGAAATCAGTAATCGCTATTGCATGTTAGTTTTATAACATACTCGTAGAAAGATTTGTCAAATAAATGAAAAAAATTACACATTGGACATTCGGATATTTGAGCAGTAAAAATGCTTGCTCGACTAAAAACATTGCATTACCTGTGATACAGAGCCTGCTACTAGCTCTGAAAAACTGATATACCTATAATGGTAAATAGGGTCACTGTTCACAATATCTAGATATATTATAGTTAGTGAAATGTATATGTTATTATACCTCTATTAGTCCAAACGAAAATATACAGATGTATATTATTATATTATAAATAAATGTAACCTACTTAAGTTAATGACTCACTATATAGAACTGAATCTTTAACTTAATCATTTAATTAGAAAAAAATCAAATCATGATATTTAAATGTTATCGACGGCTCGTTAACTTTCTCCTGAAAACTTTGTAAGGAATCTCAAATGCTGTCAATACGCTAACTGTAAATACATTTGCTAATTAAGTTCCTCAAAAATTCCAATTTAGCTGAGGAATGAATAAAACGCAAGTATGTTATCCTAAAATATGTAGGTACCTACGAAATGCCAGGTAACGACGGTAAACTTTAATTTCGCACAGATTCTTTCCTTTCCAAGGCAGCTAGAGCTATTTAATATAATAGCTTCCTTAGAGCTTCTATACCGTATTCTCGTAAAAAGGAATGTTGTAATCAGATAAAAAAAATCTCGCAAAAAGGCGCCATTAGATACTGACATCTCGAGGTGAGTAACACTGTGAACCGATACTGCACTATTTAGTTTATCGACATACTTACAATCGGCAATAAACCTAATTGAAAGCCTCAAGGATCCTCAATTGATAGGTTCTAAATTTACGTTCTTGAACGTTTACCGACCGATGAGCGCAATTACCATAACAATCGATTCTTAAACTATAAAATATAAACTGTAAGACTTACCGGGACTGCTCTGTTGCTCTCATCAACGAGGGTGTCAGTTAGGGAGAGCTGGCCATCAGCTACAAGGATCTGTAAGCCAAGGCGGTAAACGCCTAGGATCTTTGGCGAACCCCAACGCACCCGGCTGTGCAGGTACAGTGTGAGCACCTCGCCAGGATCGATGGGGCGAACAACTGCCCATTCGAAGGACTGTTAACAATGAAAAAGTTACGTAAAAATAAAGTAAATATAAATATAAATAATTGTTCGTGGAGTATGTCACGTGTCATTTTATTTTACTATATCTACCCATGCATAGGTAACTTTCTTTTTCTTCTTTTTGTAATTAAAAGTAAATCCGTAGGTACCCCCTACGGATTTACTTTACCGCGCCGAAGCTCACGGTGAGGTGGGTACGTCGGAATTGTTCCGACCGAATCCGCATGGTGCCTCTCGATTCGGTCATGTGGTTGGGTCTACTAATGTTTGTAAGGCAATCGCGCTATTCCACGGAGCGGCCCTGGATGTTTGACACAGAGATATTATTACTTAAGTAGAGTCTGAAAAAGCACAAAGGCAATGCTTAGATCCGAGGATAAGGGAATATGTTCCTAAGAGTCACTCAGTATACATATCAAGAGTGAAGCCACGGGCGACAGCTAGTATTATGTATCTGATATTGATAATTTCAATTAAAAGATAAAGGCATTGTTATTTGCAGCAACAACGAACCTTATACTTTGCCTACAAAAATACATTATTTACAGTGTATTTTTCCTCCAAAATGATAAAGAAATGCTGTACAAAGTAATTTACTGGATTGATTAAGAAAACGGAAAGAAATGGAAGCCTGTTGATGATGAAATTGTGGTACCCAAACAATATTTTGTATCACACTAGGTACCTTTTTAGCACACTCTCGGCGGTTGTATACAGAATTACACCTAGGTATCTACATTTTTAGTTGTAATACCTACTTGTATGTACTAGTGCGTATTACAAATTTAGTTAGGTACATACTCGTACTTTCGAGGCTATTCCTGAACACTTTGCAAACTCCCCTCCTTCTGTCCCAGAGCAAGATGGGGACACCGCGGTTCCCACACCCGAGGGGACCATCTGGTAGCTGTAGGCCCAGAGACAGCCGGGATGCGAGGTACGAGTAAATACCTCACGGGCAATCTTACACCCTGGCGCGGCGGCTGCATACCCAAGACGACGGTAGGGTTAAAGTCGGTTTATGTCCGACATAACCGCTCCAAAATCAGATATTGTGCATGTCAACAAAAATGTGTTTAAGTGGTTTTTTACGATATCAACGATTAATAACCTGTGCCCGTAGCCAAGTGGCAAAAGTATTCTATTCGATCGAATCGTATCGTTTCGAATAGTTTAGGTCGACCAATCACACTCCAGCTCGTGATTTCGCCGCGGCGCGCGCATCGTACGCCGGCAACGAGCTTGGATGTGATTGGTCGCCCTAACCGTTTCTATTCGATTGCGATTTACGCTATGGAATAAAATGACGTTTGTCTACGGGCCCTGACGTAAAATTTTGAAATATTATTTCCAAGCTCACGTTATTTATTATCATTATTTCGATTGTCGTGTTGTTTACATTTTCATTTTCGTGAGAATCATAACAGTCTTATACATAACAATCGCTTTTCGTCAAATTAAATACGTACAATTCCTCAATAAACTTATGGAAACATAAACTCTAAACTTATTTCCAACAGTAGGTAAGTAAATTTGGTAATAATAATATTCAACGGAACAATGGAAGTAGGTTATTACGCCAGATAGGTTCATCTGTTATCATAAAGTGTGTACCTACACAATAGGGAATTTCAAAGTCAAATTATGGGATATGTACCTAACTGTTTGAATTGAATAGAATCATATAGGTAGGTATCCTTATTATTGAACTATACAGATTACATAACTGCGTATCCATTCTATAAATCGCCTACTGTTATATTAAATAACGCGAGGTTAGATACCGGCAATTTTCGGAATCCTGATAAGTGCATAATTATATCTTCTCCGTAATACACACCTTAATATATTGTTCCTAACCATTTACTAGCTGATACCCGCGGCTTTGTTCACGCGTAGGTCGGTTATCGTTTTATGGTCATATCTCCGGTTAAGATCCGGATCAGAAAGATTTGAAATCTGGCCAAGATTTTTTGAATAGAAAAAAACCGAAACAAACATAACAAACCAACACACAGACAAGAATTAAAAAAGATGTTAGTGTTCCGAATCTTTCATTAATTTAACCCAATTTTTTTTTTCGTCACCCTATAGACCACCCTTCACTAAGGCTAGCAAAAACTATGACTATATACCTAATAACACTTGCCATAATCACCAAGAATGTGCGATATGTAGCGATTAGTATTTTTAATAGCACGCTGTCAAAGATAAAGAAAAACGTTTTAGGCTCACCTGTACAATTTAGCTTTATAAAGATACTGGGTTTTAATATTACATAGCCGACGTGTTTGGTATCATTATTATACGGCACATAGAATAAAATATGAACGCAAAAGCCTCGCGTGGTATTATTGTCACGTTATTTATGAGAATCTTATTTATTATGAATTTCGTACTCCAATCACGTCCAACCCATGATGGACTGTAAGAATAATTATGGTAGTTATTAGCTATCCGGCGGCGCTTTCGCTCGCAAACAAAATTTCGTTTGAGCCTATTCAAGGCTGACTTTAAAAAGCAAAAAGTCTTGTAAATTACGTGCTTAAGGAAAAATTATTCCTTTAATTTAACTAAGAGAAAATAAGAAAATACATTTGTGGCTGAATTTTTTTGATATTTAAACAACAATTAGGAAGATAATTCGGAAATATAACAAAATATAATATTGCAGGTGTAGCGCATTTCATAGTTTAAGAATATAACAAATAACGAACCAAAATGATCCTAAACTCGAGGAGCCAAAAAGGGTCCCACTGTCCATCTGGTTCCATCATCGTTTAAACTCTATCTACCTATTTACATTTAGTTTTAGTTAATTGCAGGTCGGTGGGAGCCCTTTCCACCATGGAACATCACAAGTCATTTAATTTAAAAGCTTTGCTACAATAACTTGTCACTATTACAAGTTAATAAGAACGTAAAAATTTACTTTACAGGCCATGTTTAACATAATTTTATACAATAATAAATTCTGAAACAGCAACAAAGAACTCATACAATATGACTCATTCTGAATTTGTATTGAAAGCAAGAGCCAGGGCTGAGTATGAATAATTAATGTTATGTTTCAGGAGTTGCAGGTTTCAACACTCATTCTTTAATTTTGATTTATATTATGTGTTTCGTTCTATAACTTTGCTGTTGAAAATTTTGACGTAAAAAAGAGCGATGTTCCTCCAAAACAGAAGGAGGATCTTTCAATTCACCAAGGATATTTTTTGTATATAATATGTTATTACAGCGCACGAACTTCACTTTCACGATTTAGGTTTGGTAGTGACGTGTTGTTCAACTTGCTGTCGCTTGATGGTGCTGAATAGAAATTATGTGGTATTGCCACAAAGGCAAGAAAAAATAAATTGCGGTTCTAAATCGATCTCCAGTCATCATCACTCCTGATACTTCCACTTTGCAGCCTATTACCAGTTTATTTACAATCAACAGCAATAAAATTGTCGTTGCACTACTCCAGGGTAAATTGAGTTTAAACTGTTTGCTCATGGCGTACCATAATATTATTATAAAAGACGGAGCGGACTAACGACATTAATAGGCAATCTTGCTGTACGGTCATCCCTGTGTGTATCTCAATCAGTTATAAAGTGATTGGGTCAACTAGTTATTGACACAGATGACCATAATCAGAACTATTTATCTAAGGAGCATATTTTACTAGTGGCCCGAAGAGTTGAAGTTATAATGAGTCAAAATGATTGTAGGTACTAGTCGAAATCCGTCCGTAATTGAATTTACTTATAGCTACCCTAAGCTTATTACATAAAAATAGTAAAAAAGTGGTTTATTTTACTATTGCCACCAAACACTAACAATAAATCATTTGACAATACTTCTTTTTGATTTGTTTGTTATGCCCGTATATATAACCGTGGTTTAGTCGAAACTGTAGTTCACCTGAATTAAATTGTATACCCATAAGTATTTGTCTCGCCTTCGGCAGAAAAAGAAGTGCGGATATAGGTACTCGTATTTCTGATCTGTCCAAGTAGTTTAAGAGATAAGTTTTTGTAGCGATACAATCTTCATTAGGTATGATCTTGCTAACGACTAGGTGAGTTTATAAAAAATGTCTTGCGGATTGTTATTTATTTTTCAGGCAGATTTCTTACTAGTTCAGGAATGTGGACAGATGGTCTTGATGAAGTTACTTTGATACAAAAAATAAATTTGATTTAAGAGTAAATGGAATTAGGGCGCGGCGGAATTCGAAGCCGCGCTACTGAAGGAGTTTCTATACTTGGGGATCGCCGCTTGAATGGAAAGAAACCACAACTGCCTAAATGAGTTCTTGGTATATCGTAGATGAACTTCACAGATGTGAGGGTGGGAGAGAAATGCTCTCAAAAATCAAACGCTTACGAAACTTCTTACTGATCGATTTTTTTTTAATAATATGGTTTTTAGAACGTTTTATTAAGCATTATTCACGCTGCATCGTATTAGTACCTACAGAGAATAGATTAGATGAATGAGGTGCTTTTGAGGTCATTAGGTTTAATATTCTATTTCTATTGTGAAAGAGGTTTTCTAATAATAATATTGTTAGGTAGGTAGTTTATTGAAGGCACCTATTAACTAGTACCTATTTAATTTTGTGTTATATCTTTTTTTTGTTTACACTTAGATTCGTAAGTACCTACGTCTTTTACCCTTATATTCGCCATGAAGCGTATACTCCTATTACCTAAATAGGTACTAGATTAATATAAACATATCTATTTTGACGAGTACGTGCAGCGCGTAGGTACATAGGCTGGGTACGTTTCCATTTTTGTTTTATAGATGTAGGTAAAAACAGAGCGATTCAGCAATAATCATTTCATTGCGGTGTGGTTATTGACAAAATAACTCCAATAATGAAATTTACATCCTATTTGCATGGTGCGGCGCACAGCGTTGCAAAATGTGTCACAAGCCACCTGTACCTACTTGATATATTGTGCTATTTCCGATGCTATAAAAATGTAGTGGCAGTTTCTAATACAAAATTTATGAGGTGTATTGCCTGTTGAATATTCTATTAGTATTTCATGCTTGTTTACGACGAGAAGGGCTCAACAAGGCCTGTTCAAATATGAAGCTATATGACTGCCTTACATTTTAACTGTAGCCTGGTGCCTAATACTATTTTTACACTCTCTTTCAAGTATGTTTCAAGAATCAATAGACATCCTTGGCAAAGAATAAGATATTAGATGTATGTTTACTGCGCGCAGAGCAGCCCTTTCCCTTACACGTCTTGGACGACACCCACGGGATGAGGTTCTTCGGTTTATTCCAACTAGTCCTACTAACAGTTCGATCATCGGACAGTTTGGACAAAAAATTTCCAAGTAGTTAGATTGAGTTTGACAATCGAACTACTTGGATAAAAATCTTCCAAGTAGTTAGATCCTATTTGACAATCGAACTATTTGGACAAAAAATTTCCAAGTAGTTAGATTGTGCTTGACAATCGAACTATTTGAACAAAAATGTTCCGACTGGTTAGATTATGTTTGACAATTGAACTATTTGGACAAAAATCTTCCAAGTAGTTAGATTGTGTTTGACAATCGAACTACTTGGACAAAAATGTTCCAATTAGTTAGATTGTGTTTGACAATCGAACTGTTAGGACAAATATATTCCAACTAGTTAGACTGGGGTTGACGATCTAACTATTAAGACTGAAATATTTTAGTTAGTTAAACTGGGCTTAGGTTTTTAGAAATAAATATTACTATCTAATATACCTAGTAATGTCGGTAATAGACTTACACAAGAAAGTGTAGTAGGAGATGCAGAATTTGATCAAGATAGTAGATTTCCTCATCATCACACTAGTATGAAAAAGCTATGTGAAAGTGAGTCGGTCGTGAATAGTATGGATAGGTTACTACTTATCTATACTATACATACACACACACAACAAAAAATCAATTAAAAATACAATATTCTTCTTATTGCAATTAATAATCTAACTACTTGGAATATTTTTGTCCCAACAGTTCGATTGTCAAACACAATCTAACTACTTGGAACATTTTTGTCCTAGTAGTTCGATTGTCAAACATAATCTAACTACTTGGAAGATTTTTATCCAAATAGTTCGATTGTCAAACATAATCTAACTAGTCGGAACATTTTTGTCCAAATAGTTCGATTGTCAAGCACAATCTGACTACTTGGAAATTTTTTGTCCAAATAGTTCGATTGTCAAACACGATCTAACTACTTGGAATATTTTTGTCCAAGTAGTTCGATTGTCAAACTCAATCTAACTACTTGGAATATTTTTGTCCAAACTGTCCGATGATCGAACTGTTAGTAGGACTAGTTGGAATAAACCAGGTATTCTACTTCGTTAGTGACCAGGTCGTCGGAAATTATAATATGAAAACCTTTTTAACTACTATGGCACTTCCTAATTACCATGGAATTTTTGGGTTCATATATATTCAAATTTATGCATGTAATAACCAAAATAGGGAAAGATATTCTAAAATAAATTACAATGATATATTATTCAAAGTTCAGACCAACGGCAACGCAGCGACACCTTGTATCGCTCGGCAAAAATATTTTTGTTGAAAATACACAATTTTTCAGTAGAGTGTTTCCTTGTAATACCTATTTCAAACTATTTAACCACCGAATTGAATTTCACATTGTGGAATTTATATGTGCTAATCACATTTTTTGATGGCTGATTTACCATCTGCTGATGGTGAAGGAAAAACATCGTGAGGAAACCCACATGTCCTAGAAGAATTTTGAAGGACATGTCTGATCCACAAACCCGCATTAGCTCAGCGTGTGTGGAGTAAGGCCTAAACCCTCTCAGCTTTCTCGTTAGAGGAGAGGAGACTCGTGCCCAGTAGTGGGACATAAATGGGTTGCTGTCAACCACCGATTAACTAAACTTTTTGATTGCATTTTAATCTGGTTCTGGTATCCCAATTTGATTCGCATGTTAGTTAGGATAGCTTATGAACAAACTTCTTCAATGGAAACGTTATAGCCATGAGGTTTAGGTTGTATAAGTAATAAGTAATCTATGAAGATCTATCAACAAGCCGAGCTCAACTGCAAGTTGGTACGCCCGTTGATTGACACATGTCGCTCATATACAAATTTCGATGCGGAATTGAGGGGCCCCGACGACATTTGTTCTCATGAAAGTCAGAATAAATCAACCTATTAAAAAGATTACTCATCTTTTCAACATTTCTAGCGTTGTAAGTCTCAGAGATAAATAATTTGATAACGAAAAATTTGAAGGCAAACATGAATTTGATCATGAGAGAGGAAAATATTCCTATTTCTTTACTGATAGCCCTGAAGGCTATAATAAAGAACAGTTAATAAACAGAGGAGAAAAAGTTCCGGAAGTTTTTGCATGCCTACCGTATTTATAAACTGCGGGCGTCATAAAACAAAACCGCCCGTGCCAATTACGTTCCGGGAGGTATGTGCTAATATGACTGCGCAAGACGTCACTTTAAAAAGAGAACTTGAATTTTACTTCATAATGTAAAACTACACTTGCCTACTTACTTCCACAAAATTTATTATCTCCCTCAAAGTACGGTTACGTGTTTGAGATTAGAGTAGGGTACACACGTTCTTTATAAGTAGGTAGTAGGTATATTTCGACATGACGTAGGTATTTATTTCATATTTACGAGAGCAATAAAATTTTTGCATATAAAATATCATAGTATTAATATTATCATACACATTTCTGTTGGCTTGTTGTTTAACAGATTTTGGATGAATAAGGGTCTGCGCTGCGTCGTGCGTGTGTATCGTAGTGTCATGCGGACCCTGTTTCGTGCAAATCATGCTAAGGTAATTTTATGTAAATAATTTGCATAAAATCGCGCAATCCATACAATTAGCACGACTCGTGCGGGTGTTCGCATGCGTGACTTAAGGTAGCGCGTACATTTTTAATTAGGTACCTACTCTTTAGATCCAAGTTGATAAATTGTTTCCTGCTTTAAAAAAAATACTAAGTTCAATTGATATTCGTAATGTCCAGAATCTTATTCAGGTAGTTTTAGGTTCTAAAGCAGTAGGTTCCGACGCAACCCGTAGCTACATCCACGATTTCCGTAAGATAAGGCAATAAGCAGATGGAGGCGCGGGGCGGTCAAAATGACCACGACGCACTCTTATTATTACTAACATTAGATCGCATTTAGCCCGCTTATGTCTGACAAGCGACAGGAACTATTGCGCGGACAAATGTAACCTTATCATCGTACAAATAAGAGTGCGTCGCGGTCATTTTCACCGCCCCGCCCTGTCGGCCGTCTGCTTTCGGCCTAATGGTAGTTTCCACATAATATAAAATGAGTGTTTATTAATTTATAGAAACCCAGTTGTTTAAAAGTCAGATAGAATTAATTATAAAAGCATCCAATTTACTTAGTATATGTCTTTAGTTTCCGAAAAAATAGTCAAACCTGGTCATACTAAATATTGTGACCATTCGCATGACCATGACGCATTCCTGTCAAAACTCGTTGACACTGTTGATCCTGCATCAAGCTATGAAAGTTTTCTACATATTATATCATCTTACTATACTTATTATGTCGGAGAAATTCACACGCAATTTCTTTATTCTAACAACGCTAGCTTTAATTTTTAGTAGTAGGTAACTTGTAGCTCGTTTGTCATACTTAGGTACCTATACGGAAAGTTTAATAAAACAACATAAAAGGCGACAACGGATAAGACTGCGAATAGTACTTATTAGGGCTAGTTATTTTCTGTATAAGAAAAGTTAATATATACAGCAGGGGGTAAATTTGGGCTAATTTGATAAATGAGAAAAATATTGGCTGCAATTCATTATTCTTATCAGTAAGTGCTAACAAAATATTCAGATCAATAAAATTATTTTAATACTTTACGATCACGTTGACCTTGATGTTTCTGATTCATTCTAGATGATGTACCAAATTTGATAATACTTTTTCGTGAACGTTATTGTGGCTTATATTTTTTTTAAATCGAGGAGACGGTTGTGGCAATGAATCAGAATGCCACACAGCCAGGCGGAATCGTGGTCAATTGCTAGTAGTTAATTTTAATTATTGGATAAACTGCTGAACAGCTTAAATGATAGTCAACTTCACAGCTACAAGAAAAAACAGGTTTACCTTATCGTCCGTGAAACCACGGAGCACTTTATACCTATACCTATTATTCTTTGGGTCGACTCGATTGCGTAACTTAATTTATAAAAACAAGTTTGTTTAACGAGTCACTTTAGGGCCCAAGAGAGATATTACTTTAGGGTCACCATTATCGAAAACGATGACTTTCCTAAGAAGCTCATTTTCAAGACTATGAATGCCTACGCTGCTACGACAGTCGCTACGCGTGCTACGAGACACCGAAGGAGCTGGCGTTGGTCCGACATAGTCACATTTCATTATCGTTAGATAATAAATTTGTAATTGGTGACTATTCTTAACACATCGAAAACCCTTTGTGCCTCGGAGAGCACGTTAAACCGTCAGTCGCGGTTGCCATACACATACCATAAAAAGTCCGACAACTGTTCTAACTACAGAACTTTGATACCGCCATTTTTAATTGATTTATATAATAAAACTAGCTGTGCCCCGCGGCTTCACCCGTGGCATACTTTGTCACCGTGGCAGGATAAAAGTATCCTATGTCCGTCTCCTAGTTCTAAGCTACCTCCCCATTAATTTTCAGCCAAATCGATCCAGCCGTTCACATGTGATGCCGTGACCAAGGGAAATAGGGATTCATTTTTATATATATAGATAGATGATAATTTCTAATTACTACACAATAGAAATTGATGTACCTATTCCATAGATCATTCGGATAAATAGCCAGACTCAGAGTAGTCCGATTGGGATACAATTAGATAATTTAAGGGACAATAATCACCCAGAAAGAACATAATACTTACCCCTCGTGCGAAAATCACCGCGGATATGACCCCCTTTTTTATCGTGTGGAAATATACCACCCCCTTCGGCCATCGGGGGTGGTTATGTCGGGATCGAACCAACTAAAACCACACGCCGTTTTGGGTCTTTTAGCGCCGGGGTGGCTATTTGGTGGTTATTTTTCTCGCACTACCCGCTTCCCGTAACACAATATCCGCGCAAGTTTGGTGATACTGAAAGTTTTAAATGATGGAAGTGACCAATCATTCAGACCCTATTCAATTCAACCACCAGCGTGACGCGAACTGAAATTTAACACAGCCAATTTATTTTGACATCTAGTATTCCTCAAATAAATGTGAAATAAAAATCGCTCGCCAAGCACTGATTTGAAGCTACAAACTATACCGCTACCGAAAATCACAAAACATCAGCATTTTCTGTTAAAAATAAAAAAAATGATTTATGCAAAGGTATACAAATTTATAAACCTGTTCTACTACAAATAAAACTGTTCTTTTTTCAAATACCCTAAAAAACTGACTGACTAATTCTGGCACCAGAAGAAGAAGTCGGAAAAACCTTTCTTGTTCAATTATAAATTTAATCAGGTTAACTCAGTTTGAATACCGACGTCTCTCCACTCCATTTAACTTAAAGGGCTTACAGAACTAACTTGTCAAGTGCAACTTCGTAAGCCCGCAGGTTAAACACCTATCTACGGAAGTTAATTATCTATCTCCATAGTTTCGCTTTGCCACACATTCACAGTATATTAAGTTACAATCTGTGTGGGTAGAGCGGTTAAAGCGCTTCCCGGAACGCTTTGCCATTTTTTTCCTTCAAATTATGGGCGATCCTAATATTTTTAAAGTGAGGCATAAAGGTACAACTTTTGCAGAGATAAATTAAAATGGGTCCTAATTTAGATAAAAAAGGTTTAAACAATTTTTAGAATGCAGATGCCTAATTTTGTAAAGCGGCGTGCTTGTGAGTCGTGAGTGTGGTATTTAAGTATGAGTGTGCGTATTTTAAGTCTGTAAAGTGTGTGAACTTTAATGGTATTACATTCTATCTTTGAGATTAATAGGTATACTGAAAATCTAAAATATATTAGTATGAATTCAAGTTATTCATAAATCTGTGAGTGCCTAGTAATGTATGCTCAAGGACGTTTGGTTAGTAAAGCCTGCGCCTAAGGCGAATTCATTTGTTTTGATATGATTTCACGCAAAAATGGTTTTATAAGGATAAAACACGCCTAACAATAATACTCACAGTTAAGACTTACGAATAACATAGATGGTACCTACAATAATATTTTTTTCACATAAACTAGAGCTGGGGCATAAGTGTACGATACGTGACGTACAGTAAAATAAATGCAGCGCATGAAAACGGACCCTGTAAGCGCCAATGGATTCGCCTTCATAGTGTTACAGCTTCATACTATTAGCTCTCTCATTAATTTATACAATTCAAACAAAACATTGTAATCCATAGGAAACTATTACTGGGACAAAAAATAGCCTAATGTGTCACCAGCCTATAATGTGGGTATCTCTGTGTCAAATTTCATCTAGATCCGTTAAGTAGTTTTGTGAGTAACAAACGTTCCATCTTCCTCACAAAGATTGTATAATATGAGAGTGTGCTAAATATGACTTAAACTTTAATATATGTAGGAACCTACTTTAATAATATATGTTTATATTTTTTTAGCTTACCTGGTTAACGAAAATGATCTGATTCTCGTCGCTGTGCAAAAGTATGTTGGAGAACCTGTTGGTACCTGGAATAAGACAATTGGTAATAAATAAATTTGAATTTATATTGAAAAGAACGCCTTTAATAACATTTTGTTTAATTAATATACTTAAAACAAAGTCGTGATAATTGCAAATATGTAAGACAAATGAAACCAGTCATCTCAAGTCATGTAAGGTGGCCCAATAAGACAAGTTGGGCACTGCCCCTCGGGTGAGGTAGGTACCCACGATGTCCCCCATATAATTCAGCTGATAAGGTAACCAACATAACTTGATTTAGAATCAAGTTATGTAGGCGGAGTGAATTTTGCCGGGACAGCTAGTTAGTAATATTATTTATTTTCATAATATCAGATGAATTTTAATACATGTTTTTCGCAAAAGCCTCTTCAAGGTCAGCTTTAAAGAGATTATGTCCGACATTTGAAAATTATACTAAAAGCTTTCCGTAAATTATATTTTATTAAATATTTTTCAGCATGACTAATACTTCTAAGTAAATTACTTAAATTGTTTGATGCTTTATTTATATTTATTCGATATTGGATAAGTAGGAATCTAACTTGTATACGACTTTCATATACTTTCAGATAATTAGTTTATCAATGAACATACTCGTAATATAGTCAAGGTAGTAAATCACTCTTCAGTGAAGTGCAAGAGCATGCTGTGCGCTTGAATAAATCCAATAATGAATACTAATTTGGAGTGGGCTATTTGACTGATGACTTAGAAACGATAGCTCAAATTGTGTGTGTGTGTGTGTGTGTGTGTGTGTGTGTGTGTGTGTGTGTGTGTGCGTGTGTGTGTGTGTGTGTGTGTGTGTGTGTGTGTGTGTGTGTGTGTAGCAATAAGTAAACACCGAAGTTGTTGTCCAGGATCTATTAAGTATATTTATTTATATTATATTTTCCATAAAACTAATTTCAATTCAAATAATTTATTCTGAGTGAAATTACGGATGTTAATCTATTGTTGTGCTAATAATCTATTTAGACACCCGTAATTTTAAATCAAAATCAAAATAAATAAATAATAATAAATATTGTACCATATTCTACACAGCGCTCTCTAGACCCAAAGTAAGCATTGCTTAACTAGCTTGTGTTATGGGCTCCAGAATGCAGATAAACATATTTAAATACTTTTTTTGCAAATACATACATATATATTGAAACAGCCAGACCAAAGCAAGCAGACATATTCATATATACAAATAAGTTTAACTAAAGCGAGAAACACTTTCACTACCTACGTTAAAATACACTCGAGAGCAATGAATCCGGGTCACTTAAAGAATGTTAAAAATCTCGGAAACTAAAAATGATAGGTTAATGCAATAAATTGTATTTAATAGACAATGTAATACTCCTTAAATGAAAGTAAAAAAAATATGAGTCACCATACATTTTATTAACACAAAATTACATAAAGAAAAAAACTGCTGATCTCTCCTTAAAACAAAAATAGGAAACAGGGCATATCTTAGTCTCGAAATACGATGCCCACGCTCCAGTTTAGGGCCGTTTGCAGGTCTAAGGGGTTTTAAGTTAGATTCAGCAAGCCGACGTCTTACTGTCCATGCACTTGGGTTACTTCCTCCGAGGCGTCGAAACTGATTGGTGAGTTCAGTTCCTGTGAGAAAGCGATTTCGAAGCATGGTGTTCACCAAGTATCGGTCTTCTCGTGCTGTGGTACACCTGGTTCTGCCCGTTCCTGGTCTGCGTAGGTTAGAACCAGTTTCTTCGTTTAAGTGACCCGGATTCATTGCTCTCGAGTGTATAATAGAATATGGTATGAGCTAGAATACGACGCTACTTATAATTCAATTAAATTTTGTAATCAGTATCAGAATTAAATACATAGGTAACAAATTTTACTGACGAGAATTAGCAGCAAAGAGCTTAATAAAAGGAGTAGGTACTCAATGCACATACACATAATCCGTAGCCGTATGCACGTCCACCGTAGCTTACAGAACGACACTGCTTCACTTCTATTGAATCGAAAGAATACAAAAAAATATATACGAGTATCCTATACTAACAGGATACAATAAATGAAAGTTCTTTTCCGAAAATGAGTGCCTCTATTCAGCATTTCAAATGCATTTAAGTGCTCAATAAACTGTACAGTTAGAAAATCAATTAAAACAGCTTGGCATGTGATTCGACTTCGATTCGCAGAAAAGTTTTCAATTCAATGCATGCTAAAGTAACAACAAATTACAAAGTCAGTTCAGAACACGACTGCATAATATCAATAGGTACTACCTATTAGGTAGAATAAAAAATTAAAAACCTACCTATTAGGTAGGTTTTTTATTTTAAATTTCTCCAGATAGTAGAGCTAACAAGCTTTCGATAGAATACCTAATTGTTTTTCCTGGTGATTTTTTATACGTTTTCTACAAAACTGTAAAAAACCAACGCGACCCGTTTACATCACCACAGTAGGTATACTAAAATATACATATAGGTAACTGTACATTGAATGGTATTTAAAACCGTGCTCGAGAAGAATAATAGCACTACAATATGAAATTCTTGTACTTTGAAAGCTTAGAGGTGAGAGATTTGATTAAAAATTACTCAATCAATACTGCTATTGGATGCTACATGCTAAATATCTGATCCGAGTTTCTAAGGATTTCTTCTTTATTAACGTAGAAGAAAATACATTTTAATGCAGCTACAGGCAAAACAAGCTAATACCTATTCATCTTGAGTTTCGCCTTTGGGTATCTCCTTTGATAAACACAATGTGTCAAAATAGAAACATGGCGGGACGCTATGGCGGTCAATATGATACCACTTCAAAGGTAAGTCAAAATCGTTACGAGTATTACAAATTAAACGATCCTACTTTGACTTTGACCTTATATCTTAAACTGTCATACCATTATTTGATTAGTTTGTATAAACTGGCTATTACCTATACTATTCGTAGGCTTAAATGACGGGCATTGGAGATTGTGTTGTAAAATGTAAAACATGTAAAGCAGCAAAATACATGATGATAAAATGTTAGAGCTTTCTAAATGTTATTTTCAATCTTAAGCAACCCTCACCTAAAATGCCGAGTGATCTCCAGGAATCTTACGGGGATCGCCCCATTCAAATACATAATATAACCATTCAAAGGAATGAAAGGAAACTGATTCTCGATTTCTTTTACATTGCTTATTCTAACAAAAGACAAGGAGTGATAATGAAACGGAGAAGAAAGACTCAGAGACTTTAATCAAAATGTTTAATTCGTATTTCTCAATGTAGGTATAGGATAAAATAAATACATAAGCTAGTGGACTGGGTTTAACAAATTATAATGAGAATAAAATATTGTACGACAATCTGCGGATATACATTTATACATACTGTTCAGGAACAATACTGTACCCTTGTAGATATGGCCCTGCTAAAACCCACAGGGCCCTTAGCATTTTCGGCATTGGTATCGCTCCCATAGCATATTATAGCAATTTTTCTTTCCAATATTATATATTATGTATGTACCAAAAATGTACGGGTTCCACCTGGTTACGTTTTTATTATATGCTATATACCGGAGATATAGCCTATGTCCGCGGCTCCACCTGCGTGGCGACGTCCGCACGGATTTCACGTTTTTTCGCTGTATCTCCGGTTCTACTCAACCATTTGCAATTAAACATAGGCAAATTTTTATTTTTCAGCCTCGGCGCGAGTGGAGCCGCTAGTACCTACATTATGATATATAAAACTTACAACTCATTCCATTATTAAAAGCAACAGTAAGAGCAATTCTATGTAACTGGGGTGAAAATTAATTGATGAATGTGTGTTTGCATACACTTATTATGTTACTTCATTTGCTTTGCGATCAAACAACATCTATCTAAGTACTAATATTGAGGTAGTATAACCCCATTCCATGTTTTGTTTTTAGAATGTTATGAAAATGGATGCTTATAATTTTGTCCATTTGATTACTTACAAGCCTTTTTTAACTTGCTCTGTTGTTTGTTAGTTTGTTACTTTGTTAGTATGGGACAGATCTTGGAAGCCTTATTACGAGTAGAACCAACACTTTCTGTCGTTAGATTGACAACTTAATTTTGATTTACTTGAGTATCTTTGATGTTTGATGTCAATAAGATAATATGATACTATAAAGCTGCTCTGATGGTGGAATCCTATAAGGTGTCTATAGGCACTTCTGAACTAATCAAGTTTTGGCTCGCTTCTTTTGTCGTGGCAAATACTCTGATGCTTTGATTATCTAAAGTCTGAGAATGGAGACGGTAAGTGATCATAGGAACTTGTAAACTAGACTCAAAAAATGATTCCTAGTAATTTCGGTTACGCATCTAACTTTAAATCTGTATTCACTATACTTTTGAATTATGTATGTGTGCAGCGATGCGAGCGTGTAGCCATGAAAAACACCTACTATAGCCAAAAGTTTCCTTCGTAGGTGAAGTGCAACAGGTAACCCGTAACAGTCGGGCAGATGCACCACAAAAGCCACAAAATGAATTTTGCGGTGTGCCTTTAACAACTTCACCCTCCTAGTTCATTTTCTGGTGCACGAAGCTTAAAATATTTTACTTTGTAGTCTAGACGTGACATGCACACTGATAATATCTGCTTTCGAAATAGGGAGGGATATTAACTTTTTCGTTATTATTTGAAAGTATGTGCTCATCAATTAATCAACGAATCAATTAGCTTAACGACATTGCTGGACATAGGCCTCTCCCAATGTGCGCCATGCGTCCTGACCAGTCATACTTTCCGTATCCAGCCTATCCCAGCAACCTTTTTCAGGTCACCAACTCATCAGTCCAGTATTATGCTCACAAATTAGGAGAACTTACCTCGAGCTCCAAGGTACAAGTTTAAGATGCTACTGGATTTGGCACTCGAAATAAAACCAAGATAAATACTTGCACTTTACCAATTTGATCCATCAGCAGACCCAACAAAGGTATTCAAACAAACCGACAACGGGCGTGTGACTGACAAGGTTTTCTGCTATACCAAATTCCTTGTTAAAATTAGGTACATTAATATTTTCTGATAGAATTTACTAATATTTTTATTCAGCCCATTAGGCATCGATTTCATGGGTTATTCATCACAATCGTATTGTATATAACCATTTAACGTTTCTCCTACCCTTAGAACCAGTGCAACAAAATAAATAGGAAAGGAGAGGATATGATCCATTACAATAGCTCATGGGTGGTATTTTGTGACTTCTACCATGGTGACAAAAGAGATGAAACTTTAAATAACAAAATTTTATGACAAAGAAACAAATATACTAACAAAATGAGCAAGATGAAATGCCAGTTACACCAAATGACAATGGTGATGTTGAGGTGAATGATGCTCGTGTTACACAGTTTACAATTACGGAATTATCTTTCGAGGGAACTCGTTTACTAGACGGCGGCGACGCGTCTAGTAAACGAGTGCAACACAATGCATTAAAGCCTTATGTAAGTAAGATTCCTGATGATCAGCAAACGGCTCTAAGCCTTAATTTGAAGCAAACAGAGACTTTAACCCCTTCGCTGTCAGTTTAACGGCACAATCACAGCTTTTTCGACCCGCATTAGGGTACAGAATCCGTGTAACATTGCACATAGCGGCTTTGATTAAAATATATTCTTATCCTTATTCATATTTTTGAACGCCGTTATGTCGGCAAAGTTTAATATGCATTGATTCATGCCACATTTTCGTATGTACATAATATTCGAAACAATCCAGAATCTAAAATTGTTTCGTTATTTAATAACGAGTTTCACGGACCCGGGGTTTACTCAAGGGAATGTGGGCTTTTGTACGAAAGCAACTAAATCCCAAAGCTAAGCTCTAAACAACGAAGCACTAGTACTCTCTCTCCTTGAAAGCAACTCAGACAGAAATGTAATAGCAGACGTAGGTACAGTTATAGTTTGAGGTGTGTTGGACCTATATTCAAATGTCTAACAATAGTTTTGCATTACCTCTACGAAATAGTATACGCATTGTTTAGGCAATAAGTTTGAAAATAAGGACTGTAGCAAATTATTTTTTGATTTGGAGTGATATTTAATATCACTGTAAATCTAAAAACAACTTATTCTGTACGAACAAATATCTTTAGAAAATTAATATTGTTCAATTACTTGAATTCTGATCGATTGATTGGCGTTGCGTTAACTTTCTCTCGCAACTCGGCTTCCTGAAATTTTCCTATTAACTTCACAATTTTCTTAGTATTTTTCCTTCCGTAAGAACTATCTACAAAGTAGACATCTAAAAAAAGAAATGAAATTGGTAAAGTCGTTATCAAGTTACAGCGTGATCTTTTCAATACTTTAACGATTTTTTGAATTGCCTGAAAATTATCACCCATGTTTACCCGGGTAGGATATGGTTTCAACAGGTCTCAACAATGCTAAATTTTGCTATTTTCCCCGAAAACCGCATTTCAAAACTTCCATCTTTTTTATTATTTGATGTCAGTTTAATAAATATAAAAGTCTTTTTGTTGAGCCTCATACATAAAATTGTTATTTCAGGCCATCTTTCTTATTTTAACGGGCTATCGGGATGAGCGAAACGAACATCCTCTTCTGTTTCGAAAATCTACTTTCAGTTTACGATCTGCTTATATTTACGACACACTATCGTTCCAAGACGACCATTTGTCATTTTCACCCGCTAGCCATGCATACCCGTATTTTTTTATCTACACCTAATACCCTATATACGATACGTAGGATAGGCCTACGTATCCGCTCTGGCCGATAGAAGTAGATTATATTAGTAGGTTTTGTCACAATGTTATAAAAATTGCACTTAAATGGCATCATAATGTATTCTGAGTGCAGCCAATCATGGAAAAGCTCGTAGTTTGTGGAACTAAACCTACGACATAATATTGGATTTGCAAATACTACTGAAGTCCCTACTGTGGTATGTCAGGCACGTGCGACCTCGAGAGCGTGCAGTTATGTGCATTTTATAGTTAGGCTATCTATACTCTGTACTAATATTATAAAGAGAAAAGATTTGTTTGTTTGTTTGTTTGTAAACCATTAACCCTGAAATTAGTGAACCAATCTCAAAATATCATTCACCATTAGAATACTACAGTATCCCTAAGTAACTTGAACTTTTATCACGATTATCCCACGCGATCAGGACTTACGCGAGTAAAACCATGTTGCAATTATAGTATCATTATTAATCGTTAAGTAGGCACAACCTTAAGGATTTTTGTTTGTTCTGTGGGCACAACAATAAGTAGGTACATTTTAAAACGTTTTGCTTCACAAGTCACAAAAGTTTACTTTATGGTTCCCACTTGTATCAACGTTGAAATCCACTCAAGGTCTACAAAAATACTTAAAATATGATTCGATTCTCGGTTCGCCAATAGGGCCTAGACAAAGTAAGACTCTATTGGCACTCATATTCTAACGTGTTATTGATAAAGCCAATAGAAAAGACCGAAATGTATAGTTAGTAACTTTAACACTAGGCGCTTCTGACGCGACGACAGGCCGCGGCCGAAAGCTTAGAACAAAATACCTATATGAAATTCTCGGCCGCAGACTGTCGTCGCGTCTAGTCGCCGAACTGTAGCTGTCGCCTGTCGCCAAGTATGCGCCTAGGGTATTTGATATGTCACAGTTAAGAAATAATGTCACACCCACACTCCTATAAGATTCTACAAGTAAAATGTCACTTTGTCTACATGCCAAGGTGTTTTGATTTATCCTGTGACAAAACTTTTATGTCTGTTCAGTTGCTGCAGCACAGTCAAGAATATTAGAACCAATGGATACTGCAAGGCCATACATTGCAGTGTCTCCATCTAGTTGGTTGGGTTGCGTACCTTTCTTTGCGGTGACCATGTTTAATTGCAAAGTTGGGATATATGATGTAGTTTACGTCTATGCTCATGAAAATAAATGGTATAGTCTACGTTTCCATATTTACTAATATTATAAAGAGACGCCAAATTCATTGAAAAGGTTATTTTACTATAATATATTTAAAAGCTATTAAAGATGAAAACAGTAATTTTGTAACTTATTTATTTATTAATTGAGACTTACTTAGGTATGTAAGCATGTAATAACAAAATAAATTATTGACATTAAATGAAGGATTATGTATTTATTTATTTTATACATACGGTGTCATTACAGGCAAACCCAGTGCGACAGAGTAGCAACAAAAGGGTGTTTCCTATAGTAGCATCACATTAATAGGTAACATTTGACGTTTGTCACTTTTATATTCATAATGAGGTGACCTGTTAAAAAAGGTTTGATTTTAATTATTTCATCTAGTTTAAGAGTTATTTGAATTTTTATTTTTATTTTATATTTTTTATTTTAATAGTGAATGATTATTCTTATTTTATCTCTGTTGACTTATTTTTTTTTTTATATTATTTACTGTATAATTTAAAAATTTCATTTTATATCGTGTGTGACTTTTAAAACGTGACATACAACATTAATATTATATATGTGTGATTTTTTTTTTATGTAGTTACTAATTTGACATTCTCACTGTCAATATTTTCAATTGTTATTTTTGTAAGACAATCAGACAATGCTGTGCATATCTTTAATTGGTGTAGCACATGCCTATTGTAAAATCTTATATGTTACTTATGAAAATGCTTGTGTATATACTGTTGATATGCCTTTTAAATAAATAAATAAATAAAATAAATAAAGGTCGATTAAAACGAATGAATCGATACGGACTTGAAAGATAATGTGAATTTTAAAAATCGTCAGGTGAATCCCTGTCCCATTATTATACTTTCTTTCGTAAATTTAAGGAGCAAAATAAGACAAATACATGATCTATACTTATAATAAAATTGTAGAGAGGTCAATTCTGTTCATTGCATATATTTACAAAATAACTATTGGGGGATGATTGGTGATCGATACTAATGCAAAAAATGCAAACAGTAATTTTTTTGTCTTTCTATCTGTCTGTATGTGAATAATAATAAAAATATAATAATATTTTGAGTCAACCTGTATACAGTAAGTTTATACTACCGTGGTCTAAGTATGTACAGTCGTGAACAAATAAAAAAGTGTACTTAGTGGTTTTTAGAAACGATAACTTAATACCTACTTGAGTAGGTATAGGTTATGTCTAGAAAGCAATAAATAATAAGCGTCAAAGTTGAAATTATATACTTATTATGACCAGCTTCCTAGCAATGGTCGTAAAAAGTACTGAACGAATTTTGATGCGGCTTTTTTATTAGAAAGGTCTTACTTAGACTCAAAATTTATCGTATGTTTGCTTGCAATTGGTTAAGTAGGTACAACCGGAGATATGACCAAAAACGACCTAAAAACGAAGCGCGGGTGAAGCCATGGGTATATCAGCTTGTATAAAAAGTAGCCTATATGTTGCCCAGAAGTATGAACTATAATCGTATCAAGTTTGGTCAAAATCCCTCCAGTAGTTTTTGATCCATGCGTGCACATACAGATAGACAGAAAGAAAGACAAAAAAATACTGATTGCATTTTTTGCATTAGTATCGATCACTGATTATTTCCCAATATGTAGTTATTTTTTAAATATATTCAACTAGCTGTTGCCCGCGGCTCCGCCCACGTGGATGTCGGTTATCGCAACCAAACATAGCCTATGTTCATTATCTAGGTCTAATCTACTCCTATATCAAGTTTCATCAAAATCAGTTCAGTCAGACAGACAGACCGAGTTACTTTCGCAATTTTAATAATTTAGTATGGATGTATAGAATTGACCTCTCTACAGTTAATATTGTAATATATTATGATGGATATTGTAAACGTGCGGAAAGCATTTGACGTTTTGTGGGACTATGCTATGTATTTATTGCAATGCAGGAGCTTCTAGTAGGAGACTATCCCGCAAAATACGGATGGTTGGTCACCTTACGAATTTTTGGTAAACAGTGTTGCTTCTTTATTAAAATGGCTGTCACCCACAATCTAAGAAGCGAATATGTGTCAATTTTTTTATTAATTTCTATAAATATTACTCAATTAATAATAATTGATATGTACGGTGTTCTGTGAATTTTCATAAAGCTCAACTAGAATCAAAATGAAGCTCCGAAGAACTCAGCCTTTGCGTAAATTTGACTTTGACAGGTTTGGATTGGGAAATTTTAACGTATCATGGCAATTTTAGGCAGTGTGCGAGAGAGATGACCTCCGGCCGAGATTCAAAAATCCTGGAGACAACCGCTCGTTCGAAATGAAACGTCCAGCTAAGTACAAGGAAATTTCTAATGTTCTTGAGCACAGTATTAGAACCTCACCCTCTGCCAATTGGTGTTAGGATATACCTACATTGCCTACAGGTGTAAGTACCTATAGCCAATGTAGGTAGACCACCTATAAAATGAAATGAAAATGAGTGACCTTAATTCACAATTAATCTCCCAGAATACCAGGGCGTTTTCATTTTATTGAGCAACTTTATTAAATGTTACTTAGTATAATTAAGATTTAGGTAGGTATTTGAAGGAGGTAGGACACGACTGTATCTCCCGTCCGAAATGAACTGTCCGACTGGGGAAGTACCCCCGCTCTACAGAAGACCGCGGCCATAATAACCATCGTGTTGTGTTCCCGCCGGTAATTAGGGTAGCCAAAACTCACCGTATCCCTCCTCCTCCTACCCCTTCCTAGACTCCCGACCCCATCCTAGCCCGCCCCCCATCCCTTCAGGGGAGGCAACGCGTGTGTGACACCTTTGGTGTTGCACATGTTCATAGGCCACGGTGACCGCTTCCCATCAGGTAGGCCGTGTGCTTGTCTGCCACCTACGTGGTTTAAAAAAAGGTAGTACAGTGACAACTTGCCATTAAATATGTGAAATGTTTTTCAAGTGGATACATAATCTAATATTTATAATGAGCAATTTTTGTGTAGCTACTAGCCGTTGCCCGCTGGTGCGCTTACTGTCTGACCAACGACGGAGCGAATGAATAATGTTTAACCTCCCAACCACGAGAGGAAAACTTAATACCAGAACCTCATCCATCAATTAGCAGTAAAATCTTTCTCGTCAGTGAAATTGACACAAACTTAATGAGCTACCACAATTCTTTTACAGGGTTACACCCCGTTCCCACTTGTCGTGTGTCGTATCGTAGATCTTAAAACGATGTTCTGCCACTACAACATCCGATAAAAGAACGGACACGACACACGACAAGTGGGAACGGGGTGTTACTGTAGTCCTGGCTGGGTTACTGTAACAAGCCTTAAATAGGTTCTATCTAAGACCAGAGAACTTGTGAAGAAAAGTTAAAAGAAATCAAATTTGTATTAATAATATCGTTTTAAGACAAAGTTTCTGTGGTTAACTGCCGACCCTTTCTGGTAAGGAAGGTGATAAAATCGCCTGTTCACACTACAAGATTTTATCACCAAACGCTCAATATCACCACAGTATCCCATTTCAATTTTAATTAACGGAAAATAAGTCTACTTGTAAGATTTTATTACATTATACACGAAGGCAGGTGATATTAAATTGAAGCTTGTATAAAGTACCTAATAACTTTTTCACACGACAAAGATCAATTTTAGTCAACCTTGCGCAGCTCATGTTACGAACTGAAAATTTATCTTAGGTTTGAATTATTCAGAAAGGTATATTCAAAGTATAATCGCGTCAATAGGTACATAATATATTTAGATAGCGGCAAAAATTCTAACAATTTGTTTAAGATGAGCAGTTACGAGTTAATAGGTCTCTTTGGCGGTAGGCAGGGGGCGCGACGGCGGAGAATACCAATTCCTTTTATTGGTTTTTTGATTGGCCAGTTGGTGCTTTTTTTTCGAGTGGACATACCCGAGCCTAGTTATCGCTTGAGATACAATCAAGATACAGATTTTTGTATAATAACTATACCTATCCTATACAAAGATATTTTTTATATTAAGATATTGAATGTTATAAAAATATGTTTTATAATTTTCAACACACGCGTATAGACTTCATAAACAATTTTGTTACTCTTGCAGAAGAAGCATTAAAATAAAATTACATTTGAAAAAGCAATTATCCTCAAGGTGCAACGGATGAAAGAGTATTATTACAAGGTATAATTGAAGTTGTGTTTGCGAAGGAAGTCTCGTAATAACTTTTACTGACCCAATTAGTTAGGTATTTGTTGGTAAAGTAAGTCAATATTAATTGAATAAATAGTCTAGGACGTTCTGCAAAGTGTTGTATGGGTAGAAACTAAGTATAGCTACTAACTAGCTTGTAGTTAGAATATATAAACATACTTATAACATACATTTTTGTTTTATAAATACATATTATTTTTATGAAGTCATATTGATGACTTCACCTTTCCTGATTCTAAGCTAACGAGGAAGTTTTTGGAATGAGGGTTACCATTGCAGATACAAATAATGCATGCTACAACAGTGGCCCTTTTGACCGCAAAGGGGAGCTTAAAGTATCACCCATGGAAAGTAACTTATGTTTTAATTCCACCAAAAGCATACCTGTTAAAAAGGGAAAAAGTTTCTATCGGCTAATTGTTCGCCTAAAAAAGAGTTGAAATCCAATCCAATGTTGGCATTGGATTGGATTTCAACCCTTAGCACTTAGATGCACCTTAAAATCGATCATAATCATCTAAATTTCTTCTAAAATTGAACTTGACAGGTTTTCGTTTTGAACGTTACACTTGACTAATTGTATAATTAAATTAACTTGCCTTTTTAACAGGTATGTTTTTGGTGGGATTTAATACTTTTTACAAGAATTTCTAGCATTTTTCAAGGACTCGACTAAGCCAACTCTCGCTTGACCGATTCCTTAAAATTCTTATGACATATTTTATACCTCCTCCCCCTCCTGTTCGAAAAATCGATATTAGATTAAGCCAACTCACGCTTGACCGATTTCTTAAATTTCTTGATTTTTGATAATCTACATGTAACACCAAATTTCATAACGCTAGGACAATTTGGAAGAGGCCTTAAGGTTTTGATTACCAGTCAGTGAATCAGTCAGTAGGTGGCAAAATTAGCTATATTCACAGGGTTATATTTCAGGATCTACTGAAGCTATATCTATGAAATTTAGCATACTTCTTTAGTACTAAAGTATATGATTACGTAGAGGTACAATTTCATCTCTATACTTGCAATAGACACTGAGCTACATGGGGGTCAAAAGTGGGTCAAAACGGTTCGTGTAAATAGTGCACAGCATGCGCGCGGCCTGTTGCTGAAACTTCTCCTGCGCACTATCGTGCGCTTAGACCAAGCTAATAACAGGAGGTCCCAAGTGTCCCAACATCTATTTTTATTTATATACCTACACTGATTACTCAGAAATCTCTGAGCAGTATTGCATAATGTTTTGAAATGCAGAACACCTTTGCATATAAATTTCACTGATTTTGTAAGGTTTTTTGTTAAGATGTGTATTCTCCCTAAAAACAAATAATGAAAGCAGTAAATGAAGTTATTTTTGCTACTTGTCACTTTGTTGTCGCTGAACATAACAAAATCATGGATTTTTTTTCACTCTTCTTCGATTTCTGTTCCAAGACTGTGTTTGTTGACTAATAATCCTTTTATATACCTGCCTATGTGTAATAACTCACAGTAAAATTCTTTACAGTGTAGGTACTGTTACATCAACAGTAAACTCATACCTAATTTAATTCATTAAGTTACAAGTTCATCAGGGTATTACACATTAAATAATATATGTAGCAGAAAATTAGTTAAATTAAATTAAATTAATGCTACATTTTATATTTTATCTCTGTGGATTCAAAATGATACCCTTTCAATTTTCATCCTGAATTCATTTTTAATGGGGTAGCTGTAACACACATTGTATCGAGTTTTGTATGTATTCTGTGCTAACAGCAGTACCATAGCTATTCATGTGCTAACAGGCAGAAAACTCACAACACTTACTTAATTATTATAGTACTGTGGTTTCCATCCTTCGACTATTCTGTTTGTTTTAGGTCTTGACAGAAGTTTACTTAAGTGTATATAGGCCCCAGTTGGGTTATAATATGTCCTTCAAGCGTCTTTGATATTAACCTGAACGTTATAGTAATGATTATTGTATTTGTAGAATCGTCTCGTTGACCGCATCTTAATAGTAGGTAGCAATGATCTGTATTGGTAGGTAGGCACTCTGGAGAAATAAGGAACTACTAAGGGATCTTATTATAATTAGGTATAGCTGTTGCCCGCGGCTCCACCTCCACGTCGATTTTCGCCTTTTTTTACTATATCGCCGGTTCTAATCAGCCGATTGTGATCAAATATGCGTAAGATTTTGAGTCTAACCAAGACCTTTCTAATAAAAAAACCGCATCAAAACCCGTTCAGTACTTTTTACGTCCATCGCTGTCGCCATGGACGTATAATATACCGAACGGATATTGATGCGGTTTTTTTATTAGAAAGGTCTTGCTTAGACTAAAAATTTACCGTATGTTTGGTTGTACCTAATTGGTTAAGTAGAACTGGAGATATGACCAAAAACGACCTAAAAACGAAGCGCGGGCGAAGCCACGGGTATCAGCTTGTATAAAAAGTAGCCCATAAATTTTGCCCAGAACTATGAACTATAATCGTACCTACCAAGTTTGATCAAAATCACTTCAGTAGTTTTTGATTTTAGCGTGTACAAAAATTTGGTGCGGACAAACAGAGACACAGACAAATAGATAAACAGACAAATAAACAAAAATTCTAAAAATCATTGTTTTGGCATCTGTTACATTCATAAAGTCCTCTAATATTTTTTTTTCTCATATATCTTCCATGTACAGACACCGATCAGTTACAGATTTATTATATGTAATAGATGAGCATTATTCATATTGTTCTCAAAATAATAAAGTTCAAAATAAGCTTTGGAGTGACATAGAATTTTTCCTGAAGTAGGTATGTACCTAATCGTACCTCAAAGAAATGAAAGTATGATAATAAATATATTATTGGTAATGAATCTTTATTATTTCTAAAATAATACCATATCTTATTTTAGCAGGATTTAAGCCCTGGCACTTTGGGCATTAATTGGGAGTTTATTTTATCCGCCCGAAACGCCAGGGAATAAACCCATCTAATTAGACCCTGCCCTGGCATGTTGGGTTACTATTAAGTTATGGTGTTACATTTAGCACATACCTGAATCAAAAATTTGATGATAATGTATAAGTAGTGATATAATATAGGTACCTAATATGTAAGTACCTCGGTATTTAAACTGCCTTCTGACTAGATATTATAATTCATCAGTCAATAAGTAAGTAGGTACGTTTACGTTATATTTGGATTATAGTATTAGATTTGATGCCAGTTTTGCCATATTTTATGCTTATTTATAGATGTATATTGCCTAATACATATAATTATCATAGCTACTACAAGTAAAGCGTAAATAATCTGTTTTAAAATGCTTATAACTTATGAAAATGACTTTTGATATTTACAATTTATTTAGGATCTTGAATTTGCAACTTTTGGGTGCTTAAAAGACAAATAAAACTTTCGGAAGTACTTTTGTTACATAAATAAAACTGAGGACTAGGTATAAAATATTTCACTGACCTTGACGGGCAGTGAAATATTTTATAGTCCTGCCAACGCATCTGCGAGCTAAAGGGTGACGTCACCGTCATTACAGTGTTGCTTATTAACGTTTAAGTATAATAATTTTTTTATCCAATGTTAGTTTTTAGAATTCCATTTTGTACAGTAGGTACAGTTCTTGTTCAAGTCCTTACAGTTACTTGACGTGTCCCCGGATTCCAAGGTCCAAGACCAATAAAGTTAATACAGGACCATTTTGAAGCCAAATCAAACGCAACGCAAAAGGATTTTTCAAATCAGTTTATAAAACAGATAGTCGAAACAGTCGAAACAGATAGAAGTCGAACGTAATAAAGTTTATAACATATATACTTATACTGCGAATCTATTTAAAGGATGCAAGCGATGTTTTGCGGTGTGATTACGTGAACCATGCCTAGTTATGCGATCAGCACCTATCGCAGTCTATCCGTGATCTGTCTCCAAAACTTTTCGTTAGATCTTCACGAAATTTAAAGAAGACCATTTCGGCATATAGGCCTAAACTCGGTTAAAAGATTCAGACGAGAATTGCAAGTAATTTTTGTTTCTGATGATTGTCTAGCAGATAACGTCCTATCACACATGCACACGCACGCTCTTGCTTTGTACTCAAAGAGGTAAGCAGCGATAATAGAGAGCTAGGTAAGTACCTAGGTACCTACTTATAAAGTGTTTTCAACTATGTACACACTTTACCTATCTCCCTTATACTTATCCATCAAACAAGGAAATCTTTCACAGCGTGCTTCGGCTTTTTTCAAAGAACGTGACTTATCTTTTGCTTGAATGTTCTTCTAGGGCATCAACATAATATTATGATACCTACTGTGCTCGATATTATAAGTCTTTTCAAAGAATTTGCAAAAAGGAAATATTGTAATTCATAAGAAACAACTTACCTACCTACATATTATATTTATATTCCACGAAAATTGAATCTACCCATAGGCGAGATTACCATCAAAGAAATTTTAAGTTGTAAACTCGCCGATAGTTGAGTTTTCAGCTTGGTGAGTTGACACATAACCCATTATTGTAAAGACCTCTCAAAGAACAAATTTCCACATCAGTTCCATATTTATTCAATACCTAAAAACTTACAGGCATTTTTTTTCAATAAATGGATACCTACTTAGTCCCTACTTTTATAATATAGCCTTTTATAAGCAAATGATGAGTGAAAGCGTACCTCAAATCCCTCCATTCTTCTATCTCCATACCGGTATCTCTACAAAATTTGCCAAGGAAAACAAAAACAAAACAGCCCGCCTACTCCTCATCACGAACAAGTACCTAAGTGAGAAAGTATATTAGGTATATCTATCATATTACGGAATTAAGTACCTATATAACATTTTTACTCAAACGACTGATTGGATTTGGCTGAAAAACATTTAGCACATCGGTAGTAGAAGTAGATAGTAGTAGCACTTTATTGCCTGTACTGGCAGAGTTCAAAGGTTAATTTGATATTCTAGGAAAGAAATTTGGGCATATCGCGAAATCGGTATCAGTAACTGATTACAGAAGTAGCGGACCCCAGTAACATTAAAAATAAGTGTACTAATGTGTGTGTACCACTATTATGTCCTAAAATACAAGCTGATTTTATAATCGTTTTGGACCGGAAAGGGGGTTACTCGGAATGATATAGGTGATGCCATTTTGCAACGTCCAAATTGCTGTACTAGTTATAATAAAAAGTTAATTACTGTCTGTAATCTTTTTCACTCGTTCGAGTAAAAAGATTATTGGCGCTTTGAAAAAAATCATTATCAATTTTTATTGAATGAAGGTGCACTCGTGGGTTAGTTGGAGTCGCGACTATGTCGGTTCAAAACGACTATAAAGTCAGCGTGTATGTAGCCAGTTAAATTACTTATGTGACTTTGGAGAAATTCTTAGGAATCGGTGTTGTTTTCTTAGTTGTTTCTGTAGTTAGGTTTACTGATTAATGCTTATCACCTATAAGCATTAATCAGTAGCAGTAGCACTTCCACAAAAATATTAACAGGTGGTCGTCATCAAAACTGCCTTAACTCCTCTAAGATTATATATTATTTAAGCTGACAGTAGAATTTGAATTGATTAAATATTGTATCTAGTATCTACCCTAGTAAGATTTCACATTAACTTTTAAGTAAATTTGAGGTGAATTAATTTAGGTATAAAAATCTAACAGTAATGGCAATGTCCACAGGGTACCTATAAAGTCGTTAAAAGTAGGTGCTATTTGTACTTCAGGCAACAATAACATTCGTCAATGAATGATTTATAAGATTTGTTAAATGATAAAACGAATTATACCTAGTTGTACTTAAATTCATCGTTTTTCTCGGCTCGGAAAGCAGTTAGCAGATTTTAAATTACCAGAATTATCTATGTTTAAGAGTCATTTTTAAAAAAGGGCAACATTCCAATCGATTCCATTCGGTTTCGGTAGATGTAGGTACCTACTTAACTATCTTTTTCTTCCTTTTTTTTTCAGTGCGTCAATTGACTTAACCCCGCTGGATGGTAAGAAGTTAGGGTAAAGTCCAGAGGGTACGGGCCGCCATTCTAGACACCATTCGTCCCAAAACGGCGGTCCCTACCTTGACGGCCTAGACAGATGCCTTTTCACGCCCCGCTTAAAGAACCCGGGATTATAGGAAGAAGGAAACACGTGTGCAGGAAGTGCATTCCAGTTTTCAATTGTGCGACACAGAATGTATGAACAAAATTGTTGCTTTACTGTATATTATAAGTAACCTAATTATACTTTAGGTTAGGTACTATTTTTACTTTAAAACATAATACATTCAAAAACAGAAGTTAGCAAGGCATGACTGAGCATGACGTGACGAAACCAATCTTTAGATCTAAGTATCTACAAATTTTTATATGAGAAAAATTATAACAGCACAAAGAATAATATATGACCATAGCATAGTTGTAACAATATGACCACACCCTTAAGAAAGGAGTACCTAAGTGTTTATATCCATTGAGCACGCGCGCGGTGTTGGTATCTCGATTAAATATGATTTTACGGCGCAAACACCACTTCGAACGAGTCACGTCACATTTTCAACATTTTGTTGGTACAAAGTAACATTTCTCATACTAACACTCGCGAGCAAGCACTCAGTATATTACTTCTCACGACATTTCGGATTATTGAATAAGGTACCAAATTATGTGTCTAGTAGGTACTACGACTTCAGATCAGAAGTCAATAAAGCGCTTTCATCTGTATTTGTATGTAAGAAGTGCGTATTCACCTGTCCATCATTTGCTTAGTTTATAAGGTATATTGGCTCCACGTATCGTGTGAGATATACGGGGCGCATCAGGTACGCTCTACGGTTTTACTTTTACTCTTTTTTGAATTTTTAAAAACTATTTGTAGTTTTATATGGATGTATTTAAAAAATATAATTTATAAGGTTTAAAGAAAATAAATACAATAATAATAATGCATAGCATATCAAACTTAGCTCTTTATCTAGTCTATTTATCCTGTAAAGCAGTGCCCAACGCCTTCGTCCATGATATACCTCGGTACTTTGTCCCCGTGGCACCCATTTATGTTCCATACATGCCTGTAATTTAATAGGTCTACAATACTTAATGTATGAAAATTTCTCTGATTTGCTAACATTTATGATTACTGCTCTGCTCTGCTCTCCTGGGCTCGATGATATATATCTAATTTCTTGATAAATGGGCTATCCAACACAAAAATAATTTTTCAATTTGAACCACAGTAGTTCCTGAGATTAGTGCGTTCAAACCAACAAACAAACTTTTCTGCTTTATAATATAAGTAATTAATATATAAGCCCTTTAGGTACCAATATGGAAACAAAGCTGATTATTCTGTTCAGCTTTGATTCAAACAATACGAAACGAAAATGCTGTGACACCGCCCTTGTTTATAACCGACATTACCTTTTGTTATATTACCGGCTTTAATCAAGTTGAAATAGGGTTTTGACTATGGCTCCTGTGACATTAGAGATTCCATTTGGAGGAGACAAAATAAGGTAAATCACATTACGTACCTATAATTTTTTATACCTATTTATTATAAAATTTAGTCAAACTACTGATCTGACTTCTAGTGAAGTACTTTTTTTAATATGGTATCTACTACTTAGGTGGCAAGCACACGGCCCACCTGATGGGAAGCGGTCACCGTGGCCTATAGACGTGTGCAACATCATGTGTGTCACACTCGCGTTGCCGACCCTGGAGGACAGGGGCTTTAAGCAAAGTTAACTCAGACATTCCGATGTCTGAGTTAACTTGTTAACATGTTGTGTTTAGCAGGTACTTTCCTGACATCAACAATGCTTCAAAAAAGTATTTTTATGGCACCCAAGTCGTACTATAAATTGCTATTGCAAATTTAATAGCACTCGTTCTATTTACTATAGGTACCTATGTATATACCTACTCGTAACAATAGGTTAAATTTCACATGACTTCATTCATGCCTCACTATTATATTACATCAATTTTTCAACAAACAATTGTTATTGTAATCACTTTCGATTAAAAGTACTTTGATTCAATTAACACCTGGACCTATAGCGTATAGGCGCATGCTGTTTTCCTTTGTGTCGTGGATTGAATCTACATTATGTACTACAAGGTACGCAGTATAATCTACTTAATGTTTACCTTACTTAAAATTAAAGGCACTTACATTAAATATTAACAGATTAAATACCTGCAATCAGGAAGCCGCGGCCTTATAATCTTTGTCGGGGTTAATAGAGGTACCTACCAATGTAGGTATATTTTACCATTTCCGTTAAAAGCTTTCATTTTATTCACACGTAAAGAAACAATTTCGTAAATGAGTCGGACAGCAACGTAATGCCATATGAATAAAAAATTGGAACGTTACATTTCAAGGAATTATTTGTTTTTGCAATGCGTATTATTTGCTATGGTGTCTGGTAGGGTAGTACTGTGACCCGTCACTACAGAAGCGTTCATCGTAGTCCCCACTTAATCTGGCCAGGCATAATAATCAATGTAACGAATAATTATAGGGTTTTTATCAATCATGTAAGTATTTATTTTAAAAAATACTCCAATGAAACTCTACCAATCCCGTAAATAATTATTTATTAATTAGCAAGAATATATGGATGGATTTTTGTTACTCTTTCACGCAAATACTTTTACAGCTTCACGGATAAATGTTTGAAATTTGGCATGTAGACTGATTTTATAGTCTAGAACAGTAAATCCGATAGTTTTATATCAATTGTCTCTGTGTGTAGGTACTGATACCGGTCCCGCGACCCACAGGAGCTTATTCTGTTCCAGTGGGTCGGAGGACCGGTATCAATATTACAAGTGGGTGTAGTTAGTAAATCGATATACAAGAATTTAGTATCTACCTACCATCTTCAAGATCCAATAGTGCAGGCAAAATATACCTAACCTATAGAGTAATAATAATAAGAACACGCTACGGTCTGCGCAGCGCAGCGCCTTAAGGCGTAAACAATGGCCGACGCAACGATCCCATAATCGATTGTTAATTGATGTTACGTTGCGGTGACTGCCGGTTGTTGCGGTGACATCCGGTTGTTGCGGGGACAGCATACGGTAGCGGTCATATACTCAAGGACTTTGATGACTGTATTCGCCTTAACAGCTTCTTAACAATTTATATTTGTTAGTTTTACTATTAATTATATAAACTCTCAGAAACTGTTGTTTCCGCTAACCTAGGATCCCTAGAACCGCGAATCTAGGAGATCATTTATTATTTTCTCCTTATTGAATGAAAAATAATTCAAGTCATATAATCTGGTTGAGGCATATGCCACCTTCACATGCTCAAAGCTTTATGTATCTGCTCGCTACAATTGCCCATTGTGATTTTATTTCTCATGCATTTCCCTTCTGTCCCCTAGCCTGATAGTATTATCTAAATAAATCCCATTTGATAAAAAAACGCTTCGTTAGTGCTTTCTCATGTTATGGGCTTATCTCGTAATCACGTCCTCGCTTTTAATTTGCCTCACATTCTCATACTAATTTGTTTGTATTCGAAACGAATGTTTGAATAACGATATGTTAATTAAAGAAATCCGTCCAGTGTTTTGAAAGATGTGAGGTAATAAAGAATCTTACAAACATAGTCTGAGAAACATACATACATACATACAAGATACGCGTGAAAAACATAACCCTTCTTGGCAGTCGGGTAAAAATAGTAGTTATCTACGATTTATTTAATTTTGGTTTGGTTGGGTTATTCCCAGACATCCAAAACCCATTGTTCGCTAAAAATAAACTACCCACCCACTACTTCCACGAAAACTAAAATTAAAATATTTTTTTCTTTCCCACGACATCCATACACAGGTTTTAAGTATGGTCAGGAAGAAAATCAGGGTGAAGAAGATTTAAGAACTACTTAAATTAATTTAAAGAGTCTCCCTCCGAGAAAAGTTTAAAGAGATAGTCTGTAAGATGTATCACGAGGGCGACATGGTCACTGCCTAATCAAAACACACGTTTAGCATTTTGTACTGAGCACCCGGGTTTTATTTGATACACCGGTAAATACTCATCCAACACGTCATTTTATTACTTATTTTTTGTCATTTTTAAAAAGTTCATAATTTATACCTACTTCACGTAGCAGAGTGCTTATGTGACAGTTTGCCTAGGAAGAAAGCTCCACTTCTACACAGATTAATAAATAGTTACTAGCTCCTGCTAGATACGTAACACCACTTCAAATATTGTTTTGAATTTTATAGAAGTAAGTAAACTAAAGTTAGTTATGAAACCACAAATTGACCAAAACATACATAGATAGGTACTAAAACACTGAATATTTTACTCCATTAGAGTTCAATAATGGTCAGTTGATTTCCAATAAAACTGAACTTCGAGAATTACTAAACTGTAAAGTTACATGGTAACATTGGCAACATTCAATTTATGCAGTCCTTTGTGCCAGTTTTCCAATTGTATAAAGTTGGTTAGTCGCAGTAATTTAACACTGTATGACTGTAATAATATAATGATACCATAATACCTACAATACAAGTATGATGATACCTACCTATGACGTCCACATAGGTAGGTATTTTTGTAGGCACTAGTTGTGTGATATAATCGGACCTCAGAATCGAGAAAATGGGAAGGGCAATTGTGTTATCCTAATTTAATCATCCGCCGAGCCTTTTTCGAACGGTGGCATTCAGTCTAACTTTAAGCAATATTTTTCGTGAAGCGCAATCTACCTACTGGTGATGAAACCGTATTGCCGATCACGTTTATTTAATTCGTACTTACATACATAGAGTTTCCTAACCGAGAATCCCAATAATATTTTTCCGACTAATTATGACAGCTTAAAGAACAATAGTGATCGTTATTTAAAATGATATTGTCTTAGAAAACGTGTTTTTGTTGCTTTTTCTGTATTTTTTACTTATCTATTTTATAATGTGTTTTTTTTTATAAATGATACAACTTTTTCAAATGCGAAAGCTGCTGCAGATTTCAAATTTCTCTGAACTTTAGTTCAACCACAGAACAAAGAAAAATCCTTAGGACTAGAAATCGTATGGGGGCGTGTTTGTGTCGCCAAAAACCTAAGTGTAATTGCATTTACCTCACACATATACACTTGTGTATATGCATGAAGCAGGCTAAAATATAAATAAATACTTTCTTCTAATCAAAAAATAAGTTTATGCGATTGATTTTAAGGTTTCTTTTCCTATAAGTTTTCACGAAATATTTACTTCAATATTCTAGAAGTTTCTATACTCTGTCCAATTCAGGATGCTAAATGATAATGTTGACAGTTCACGTCTATGAAGTATCGTATTTTTATATACAAAATAATACCTCTAAAATTATCGTAGCACATGGACAAGTACCGCCCACTTTTCGTAGTGAAGCGTCTTGCAAGAATTCAGCACAATTGACTATGACACAAAGGAATCGAATGAATCGAACTTAAATTAATTTATTGAAATTTTTAAGTACTTATCTACTACAATTTTTTGTAATATAGCTAATAATAATATAATATAATAATAAAAGTAGCTAAGTATAATGCAAGACATAATTACTGTAGGTACCATAAAACTTCTCTTTTATCATCCTGAAATAAATTACCTAAAATAATAAAAAAATAAATGCTTTTGTGTTTTTATAACTATCGATTTCATATTCTACGGAAACGATAATCGAAAATCGATTAGATTCATTTTCGATTATACTATATGGGGTACTCTACTTAGAGTTGTCAAAATTATCATTTTAGTTAAGTTTGTGAAAATGTACAACAGAATCGACACCATGGGGGTCGATTCTAGTGGTGTCCGTATTTTGAGTTAAGTTAATTTCATCCTTACCATTGTTATATTTAAGGACTGATTTGCAATACAATACAATTTTAGACATCTATTGGTGTATAGCAAAACTATAATGTACATTGATTTTGCTATTGACCGCTAGATGGGGTATTATTGTGATAAATAAATGTGTGCTCTATTCCAACGTGGCTTAAACATAATTCTGTTGTATATTACGTTAAAATGGGGGCAGATTTGATGGTACTCTGTAAACATAATTGAAGTATATACCTTGTCAAAACGTACTTTAAATTCATTTTCAGTAAAATAAGGTGTGTAGTTCTGCTCTTCTTATATTTTAAGGTAAAATGTATGCAACCAATAAGACGTCCTATAAGTCTGTGAGAGTGTATTTTTTGGCGACAGCTATTCCTTTGTATTTTTACTTAATTACTACTTCTATGGTTTTTTAATGTTCTGTGAGTTCAACAAAAAAAGAGAGGTGAATTACTTGCCAGTTGCGCCTAAAGTTCCACATCAATATGGATTGAGTTTGAAAATTCATTTCCTTCCTGAAGTTTCACCAAAATTTCTTAATTTACAGTTAAATTTCATAACTACCTATTCATGAAAAATATTGTTAACGATACCTGTTTATGATATCAGCTTATTTACATTAATTCATATAATTGCTAATGGTTGTTTATTTCTCTATCTAACCTTCTTAATTACAGTTAATCTATCTACTCCGTGGTCAATACCATAGAGTAAGTAATTGTACGTTAAGCCAACAAATACAGCGGTACAGATACGTAATTACTTGAAATATACGTATTGTGACAATTAGTAGGTATTAGGGTCTTTGTGAAAACAGAATGAAGGTAACAATTACAGTATAATCCGAAAGATATTTCTGTGTCTATTAGAATTTTATTTAAATGATTATTCGCGGTTGAGGTGCATGATGTTTAGGTGCCTAATAAAGTCATTGATTCTTTCTTTCATAATATTTATTATCTATTTGACTCAATTCTACAGTGGACTATGAAAAGTGTCACATATACAACAGGTATAGGTACTTACTTCTGCTTGCTTCAATTAAGTATAGGCTTATTTACGAAATCCACTATAACCTTGTTATCTATGTTGGTTATACTATAGTTACTAAAGCAAAACATAGTTCTGTGTGAATGCCGGTATGTTAGTTGATTTTGGTTGAAAGTAGAAACGTATGATTAGACTTCGTAACAATCGTAACTAGTCGAGATCCTTATAATTTACTGCGTGTGAAAACCGAATCTATAAAAAAATTAGGTAGGTAGGTATATGCATTACTGCGCATGTCATCATCCGCATTGCACATACCTACGTATTACGAGTATTGTATTCTATCATTAATTATGATTTTTTGTATCTGAATATTAGACTGAAAATATTCAATTTTTTGTACTCGTAAGTTATATTATTAGGAACACCGAACCTTACCTAATAAGTGTTCTTTCAATGAAATAAATACTTGTTTTAATATAATACTTAGTTAATAATTCTGCTAAAGATTGGGGTACCTAAATACGTTCTCAAAACAACTTCTTATTAATTCGCCAGATAGGGCAAACGAGGTCATCAAGTAAAGAGATATTTTTGTGCATACTTTATTAAAGGTGGCCGCACAGTCACATGTTGGTAGTCGTATTCGTTATTACACTCCCCTAGTGTATGAATCACTAATTAATGAGCTCTAGTCAGGTGGCTGTAATGCCCACTGAGATAATATAAGTTTAAATAATAAAGCTGTACCTAGTAGTATGGCTACTTCTAACTTCCACAGTTATCAACGTGTAATATACGATATACCTACCTAGTTAATGCTTCGATCAATAGTTAGCTTTGGACAGCTACGTGTATAACTACAATGGATTTCAGCAATAATAGGATCTGATATCAATTAATATAAAAGCACATAACTAACAGTTACGGTTGAATCTTTCAAAAAAGATACATGCACGCATTAATAGGTGGCTATAATGTGTGTAATTTTTCATTGATTTAAGCCCTACGGCTTAATATTTGTTTTACTCTAGCTTCATAAAAAGAGCACCCGGTTAATCGAAGCAATAAAATAAATACAAGCTGTACTTGGAATAATTTTTAAGCTAAAACTCCAATTATTTCAAACGATTATTATAATTATATACAGGCGTAGGACGGCAACTTGCCCATTTATAGTGTATCCCCTTTGTTTTTCAGTTACATTACAACCTCACGAACGAGTAGATATTATTATGAGAGATATAATTAACGTAACAAAAAAGTAAATATCAAACATATTTTTATGTGTAAGTCGTATCATTATAAAAATATAATAATAATAAGAATCATTAGTACGGTCATTATCATTAAGTACTACTATCATGATATTTCTAGGTAAAGAAATTAGGGAAGTGCGACTGTGATATTAAGTGAAGAGTTTTGGCAGGTAATCAAGCAAATGGGGCGCTACATAACTTCAAAAACAACCAGAATGTTTCTAAAGAGGAATGAATGACTGTTTTGTATATAGAGGTATATTATTGGTTCTCACATTTATGTAACTATGTACATTATGTACAATAATGAATGCTGACTGTGGCAGATCGAGTATGAAAGTAAATTGAATGCTATAGAAGTCAGAGAACAGTCAAAGTCTGAGAAGTATAGCTGGATTGACGTTGATGGGCCCAGTGAAGCGTAATAAAGAAACGTTGTGATTGTAATTAGAATAAGACAACATTTTTTGTAAGTAAATAGACCAAAAATAGGCCGCTGGACGGACAGGACAGGACGGGGCCATGTTACAAACCGGCCTAGCAGAAGCAGGCAGTTATCCATTGGCTAAACATTAATCTAGATTTATTTGACTAAATCATTTTTGTCTTTATAGAGTAGTTCACGTGACCAATAAGAGCGTGAGTAGGTAGATTTATGTTATTCTAATAAGTTCAAAATCCATATTGTTCATATCATTCTTTGTTCTGTGGTTCATACCTATTTAATAGCGCTTAATCTAGCATAAAAATACTTTGTATTTTACTAGAGCAGGCTTAATATCGATTTACGTACCGATTTACGGGAAATGAAATGATTGCCTTCATAATGTACTTAAATATTATGTAGCATTAGGCTGGTGCGGAATCGGTGCCATTATTATATTATCATATCGTCATGTTATCATTATGTCGGTAGGCACACTAGGCACGGTAGGAGAAAGATTAAAGAAGATGAAGACTGTAGTTATCACTAGTATTCATTTACAAACCCAGCTAGCTATACCCATATCTTGAAGCAATGGAAACGCTACTTTTGGTAAAAAAAATAGTCTACGTACGTCTACAATATCACGCTGTTATACACTTTTGTACAGTGTAGTATTGATTGGTACAACGGCTATACCTACTATGTAACAAAATAATCAATTCGGAATTGCAACATAAATTCATAACATTTTCTCTATCGAGTTCAATTCCGTTTGTGCTGCACTCTACGTAACATTTTACTACCCAGATGCCATAAAAATGTAAACTGAAACCATCAACCACATCTACTTGTTGTAGACAGCTATGTGAATAACTAGCGCGATAAATATATAAACAGCAACAAAGGAATCTCTCTGAGGCAGCTTGTTTCCGTAATGAACGCAAATAGAACCTTATTATGTATTTTGTTCTTAGTATCCGTTACTAAAGGGAGGTGGACCGTTAGTCCGACCGCATTGTCCGACTGATCCGACGACGCGGACGTTTTATTCTAGTTGGTACCTTCCACCGATCGAACGACCCGGAATTTTCTTGCCTGTTGATCCTACTAAGGTTACATTTCACCTGTGAAATTGTTTATGACCTGATCAAACTAAACTGGTCAGAAACTCCACTGGCAGGGAAGACGCTGCAACATGCGGCTAATGACACAATGACCGAGACGGGAGTAGTCCAGCATAGGGCTGATCGGAGACTCCTCGCGCGTCCTTCAGATGAGAAGAGAGCATAGTGGAGAGAATACAATGGGGGTTCACCGAGCCTGGGGGGATGACCCCTTTTTTTATCGTGCGGTAATCCCCATGGATACCACCCCCGTCGGCCATCTGGGGTAGTTATGTCGAGATCGAACTGACTAAAACCGCACGCCGTTTCGGGTCTAAGGTCTAAGGCTAATTACCGGGGTGTAAGGTTACCCAATAGGCATATCCCTCGCACCCCAGCTGACCCTGGGCCATCTACGGTTTTAAGATGGCCGCCTCGATCCCCCGAAAGGGGTGGGGGGGGCGAGCATCGCACCACTTCACCGACGTTGGGGTGTAGGGTGACAGGCAGCCGTCCTGTCACCTAAACGTCGGCGCGCAGACAATCAGCTCACCCCCCGCTCGCTCCCCACTGTGCCCTCTGCTAGTCAGAAGGACACGTGGAGAGCCTCGGAACAGCCCTCTAAAGGGCCACTCCCACCCCAGCTGGATTGGCCGCAGGCAGCAGCGACTCCCGTGGAGAGTGGGAGGCGCTGCTCGCCTCCGTTGCCCAGTAGCACCACGTGGAGGTTCTGGCCCGCACCCGGGGGGATGACCCCTTGTCCTAGCTCTGTACCTTGTTTTATATTTCATAATACATTGTTCCAATAGAAAATGACACAATATTACCAATAATTGGTTATATTGTGTCAATAGGATGCACATGGGAAAAACCTTTGAATAATTGAAAGGTTTTTCCCACTTGCATCCTACCTGTCTATGTCTGTACAATCTTATAGCTAAAGAACGCTAATATGAGAGGTAGAAATAAAACAGACAGTACAATAACCGTATCTTCAACTACAGCGTTAGCGGAAGCGGCAGCAATCGCGACATTGCGACACAATTGTACAATACTGAATACTGCTTTTGTGTAAAGGTATCGTTTCAGCCGTCGATTCCGCCCTGCCGTCGCTCTGCCCGTCCTACAGATGCTACTGTACCAACCCCATCTCCCCCCCCCCTCCCTCCCTCGCTTCCCGGCACCGTTGTAACTGATACATGGTTCGTAGTGATCTAAGTATATTTTATTCAAGCGACAGGTACAGCCGAAACGCTTCAGTGCCTCTTAATTTATTTTTACCCGACTGCCGAAGAAAGGACGGTAATGTTTTTAGTGGAGCATTCCAACTACTTATTGCGTGTGAAATATTAACTAACAGCATTGATGTTGATGATTAGGTACTCTAAGCGTACCTAAACTCTGTAAAGATGATCTACCATAATCATTTTCACTGTAATAACGGCCATTTTTCCTATGTTAAATTTTTATAGATATTTCCGATGTCGCAGGCGGCCATAATATAGGAAAGACGGTTTTTAGGGGTACTACAAAATTACAACGCGTAAAAATCAAACATTAATAGGCGATTATGAGAATTGATAGATACCTAACTTACTATGAACCTTAATTATAGGTACCTAGGTACTTATTACTAGAATCAAGATTCTTAAATGATGCTACTGATATTTTAAGTTAAATCTAATCGGATACGAGTAATAAAACTTACAGCTTTTAATATTATATCATCATTCACTTAAATATATAGCTCCGAATTTTGTCAGTCTAAACTCAAATTAAAAAATTGTGTTTACATTTAAAACTTTCAATTTTCCTGGAAATAAAGTTTCGGCATTCTCATAAGGCCCCACTCCACATCATTTATTTATTCTTAATTCGACATCGCTGCCGACCAATGTTCAAATATCAACAGAGTTAGTTTATTTGGCATTTTGAATGGCGGAAAACTTAACTGGCCCACTAAGTAGATACCTAACATTACAAAGAAAGAGGCCGAATTTTGTGGGTTTGATATTATGTTTGGGATAATAATCTTCGGAACCCCTGCCACAGTTTAAGGTACATTATCCCCAATGGGCATAGAAATATTATGTGTAAAGTACAATGACTTGAATTTAATTAAAAAAACTCATATATAAACCCAAGTAAAGCGAAGGTAGCTAGCATATTATTATATAAAAGATAAAATGTTTTACAATAAGATGTGGACGTTTTTGTTTAATTAATACCCCAAATGTAGACAGAAAACCAGAAATTATTATAACCCTAATGTCTTGTGCATGTGTGGATAAAATTCTTTGAATTCATAATAATATGAATATCATCTTCTAAAATAAATACTTTTAAGTTACAAGTCCAATTCATATGGACTAAGTAAATGAACAGCTATAAAAATAGTTCCTAAAAAGGTGAACAGTAGGTAAATACAAAGGTCGGTAGGTACTTGATACCAAATCAAATTTTGTTTTTATTCGATTAATTAGTTACATTTTGGGCTGCAAAAGTCATAGAATGCAATTTTTAAGAAAGGGTTAAGGTAAAGTTAATCCAAGTTTGTTGCGTAGCAAGATTAATCTCGAATTGAAGCTCGATATAACATAAAAGCTTTTTCATAAAATGGCAGCCGTGTAGGTACATCAAAATTTGTATATAAAATTACATTTTTTGACCTTTGCATGCATAGCCCAAAAAAAGGAACATAGATAGTACGCTTAGATTAAATAATAATTCATCTAAGGTAGTATGGTAAGACATGGCTATAACATGGTAACAGCTCTGTGAGAAGATAAGCCTCGTTCTATAGACTGTACGAAGTTACAGAGCCATTTCTAAGTAATACTTGAAAGCTGTGCACGGTGCACGGTATGAACCATCTGTTGCTGACAGCAACAGATGAATAAAACCAATAATGGGACATTCCACGTGAAGCGAACCAGATAAAAGAATGAGGTTCTCTTTGTGTTTCGTGGTCCGTTTCACAATAATACTCGTAGGTTATAACAACTACAATTAAATTTATACTCGTATTATCGAAGCCCATTGAGGACGCCCTTTTTTCCCAATAGTGCCTAGACTTGCACGACAATGACAAATCTATTCATACAAATAAATATTTGTACCGAGCGGGAATCGAACCTGCTACCTCTGATGCTGAACGCCTAACTGGTTGCCGCTAAAGTCTAACCCATATTATATCAGTACACTGTTTAGGTACTTTTTTAGATTCGATCTAAGATAGGTAATTGGTTAAATTGTGTATATTTTGGTATTGTATCCATCTTACTACTTATTTAAGTACCTAGGTACTTAATTTTCGTGTTCGATATAATCGATTTCCTTTCAATTACTGACATCACCGTAGCCGACGGCATTGAAAAGTAGTCTATTAAATAATTAAGATCCACTCCATTTTACCGCACCTTTATCGTGAATGAGAAAAATAAATTTAAATTGAAGAAATGCAAATAATCCCTAAAGCATGACATCGGCTGAAAAATCTGCCTTTGTCGTAAATTTCAAGATGAGTCAGCAGTAAATTTTCTTGAAGATGTTTGGGCAGCAACCGAAGGTCTCATTTGACGATTTTTTCAGTACCTAGCTTAAGCACTAAAAGAAACACGTTTAGTACTAAAACTGAATAATTTTTACTGCGTGCTGTAGAAGTTGCAACAAAGGAAGTATCGCCCTTTCTATGACACTGTAAAAATATGACCTTACGTGTTTAACAATATCATTAAAATACTTCTACCTCGGTATCGCACTGCCATAACATAAATTAACTATGAAAGAGACGGAAGAAAAAATATAACACGGAACTCTAATAGGTACATATGTAGATATTACTTTATATTTTAAAATAGCTTTACTTAGCACGGTAGGATGACTGGAGTTCTCGAAATTCTAAACCCGAGGTGCGTAAAAACTTTGTTACATTTTCAACATGAAAAAAAGCCTTATAAATATTCTTACCTCTGAAGTCCAAGCGGGCGTACTTGTCATAATTGCATTTGAGTACTTTAAATCTATTTAATTTTACAATAAGCGACATGATGAATGATTTATGCCATTAATTGCAAATTAAAATTCTGAGAGCCCCCAGATAAAATATTACGGTCCAAAATGAACGACGGCGTCCATCTCAGAACCCCGATGGCGGCAAAATTATGCCACCAGTACTAGATACGGTAGAACTTTTTCGCGCTGGGGATTTATTGCGGGCTAGACGACCGAGCCGCGCTGCTCTCAGCAATGGAATGACGAAGGGCGGGCGGATTTCCAGGCGCAAAGCTCAACCCTCCCTGTCGCCCGCCGCATCTCCCCGCGAGCCCGTAGCCTAGCTGTTGCACAGGTGCTAAAACCGACACGCCTTTACGGCTGACATTTAATTATTACTCAAAGAATTTTTAAGCATAATCTTAAAAAATATTCATTAGCTCGATTTGCCAACAACAATTTTCGCGCTCGTAAGTAGGTATATTAGTATACCTTTAAAATTTCCTTTGTTCTAAGGTGTCACGCAGTAAACCTGCCTGCATTTATAATGTAGTTTAATTATGATACATATTTATTATTGTATGAATAACATCATAACACGCGTCAATTGTTTAATTTTTCCAACCATAAATATTTTCTTTAATTTTAGATATTAATTCAATCTATCTCTGCATCACCCTAAGGTAGACTGGTAGATAATGCCTTCGGCATTAAAGTTGCTTTTGTACATCATTTTGTGCATGAAGTTTTAAAAAAAATCTTTTACACAGTGTACCTTTTGTAATGTTTCTTTACTCCACAGCTCAAAGGTTTGCTGCAAGAGAATTGTTAATTAGTATTATAGGGTTAAGCTCACCTTTGTACCTACATCATTTTAATTAGTTACCTGCTATTTATGTGATGGTACATTCTGTATGAGAGTGCATAATAAAGAATTGAGGTTTAAAGAAAGAATAAGGCTAGAAAGGTTTGTAGATTTTTTTTTATTATAAAACTACTCGCTTTTCTCAGATGACACATAACTCTGACAGATTTCTTCATTTTCATATTCCATAACTACTTCAAATTTGTACAATAAATTATTTCTTTGGCCGAGAACTCGAGATGCCAAGTTAACTTTAATTCCGGAGAAACCACTCGGCAAGGCTAATAATTCATAATATTTTTGTAGGATGTGTTATAATTTACCTCTGTTTTCAGTTGCTTCGGGTAAGATAACAATATGTACCGGGGAAAGAGGATACACTATAAATGGCTTCACCTCGCCTGATGGTAAGCTAAAGGTAAAGTTTCAGGTCTGGGGTCACCACTACATACACCGGTTATGCTACAGTGGCGGCTCTCAGCTTGATGGCCTCATAAAATGCTTTTTCAAGCCCCGCTTAAAGGCCTCGGGAGTCGGGACTATAGGATTCATTCTGCAATCTTTTATAAAGAATATAAAAGGTATAAAATAAAAATTATCTTAAGACTAGTGTTAAATGTTAAATTGACGACTGTTATCAATCGACTGGCCAAAACAAAACAAATACATACCTATAGAAAAACAAAATCTGTCGCGAGGGCTTCGTGGATTGGGTCATCCAATTACAGAATCAACAATTTCCTTTCTCGTTCATTTCCAATTTGTCCTTTTTTCAAGACTACTCTACCCAAGGGTACGGCATAATTCATTTTATTTTTATTATTTAATTTATATTACAATTTGACCTTGTATTGTGTTCAATTTCGTAGGCCTAAGTATGTGTCACTAAGACTAGTTATGGTATACATCTGCCTTTGCGTTCAGGTCCTAAGTCAACCTCATCCGCATTGGAACTCTGGGTGATAGCCGGGCGAGTCTCTATGGCTTACACTCGGAATTGGACAGCTGCTCATCAAACGGCAGTCGCTTAAGTAAAAGCCAAATCATGTGAAAACGAGGAGAAGGAGCATGGAAACTGGGCTCCTGACCCGGATAATGGTGATGATGTTCCTTTACGTAGGTATGATTTCTGATTCGATGTGCGAGGGAATTGCCTTATTGGGCCACCTTACACTCCGGCATTAGAGACCCATTATGGTCGGTTTGTGTACCTACAACATAACAACGACTTTCCTTGCCAAACACAAGCAATTTAGCTTAACTGGAGGTTAATTTAGGCTAAATACTAATATTATTGATATACTTGTTACTCGTACCTCGGAGAGCACTTTAAGCCGTCGACCCCTGTTGTCAGCCAGGAGCCATAAAAAGTTCGACAACTGTTTCGCCTACAGAACTTCGATATCGCCAACGGTTTGTGGATGCCAGATGGCAGTCGCTTCACAGAAAATATCGAAGTACACCGCTTCGTAGTAAGTCGACCAAAACTGAATTTAGGAATAGGGTCGGAGTAAGACGTGTCATGTTAATAAAAACAAATTATTAAAAGTAAATACTAAGCGTATACTGCCATAAATTGGTAGGTACCTACTATAAAAAAGTTAAATCTAAGCTCTCCTGGAGCTCCGAAGAAAGATTCGGTAGTGTCCATTATAAGTATTTTGCAACTAGTTTTAGTCTTGTAACAAGTATTTTAAATGAATACGTAATCGTTCGTGTGTGTGTGTGTGTGTGTGTGTGTGTGTTTTTGTGTCAGTATTCCTACAAGCCATCTAATACTCCGTATTTTCCACTTTCTTATCAGTTTTTCTTTAAGTCAATTTGTTCAATTTTGCTCCTTTTCCTACTGCCATTCAACTTTTACTGCTAGAGTGCCTTCGACCTGTTTTTGAAATTCATCCCTACTATCATTAGTTTATAGAGAGTATATAGTATATAGAGAGACCGCGGTAGCCTAGTGGTCTGGGTAATGGCCCGCTGAGATGAGGTCTCGGGTTCGATCCCAGGTTCACCATGGCACACACCAATGACTTTTCGATGCTTTTCGAAGTTATGTGTGTATTTATCGCAGGTTTATAAGTGCCCGGTTAATGGCAATAGGCTCGCCACCTATTGGGACATTGGGACCTGAACATAAACTGGCGAAATGTGGGTGCTAGCACCTCTGTCTACCCCCTCGGGGATATAGGCGTGAGTTTATGTATGTATGATCCGTATAATCATCATCATCATCTAAAAATTGTTCCAGGTTGCATCTATGGCTTTCCTTTTGGAAACCGGCTCCACCTACGTGTTTTCCTCCTTTTAGTTTGACTTATACGGTTTTTATGGGAGCGACTCCGTCTGACCTCCGAACTATGAAAAGAAAGCCTACGAAAGAGCCTCTTCTTTCAATCAGCAGATGTATTAACTTGCAGATGAAGTTGACTTGGCCTCGAAGGTCAGACAGGTTATTTGGGGTATACTGAATTTATCAAAAACTCACAAATTTTAACATAAAAATATAATAAATAGATCCATTGGAGAATGCCGATTCAAGGGTAATTCTATTTTGGCCCATCGTGCTCCGGTGGGGATGCTCTATGGGGCAAAGCGGAAACACCGTAATTTTAAACGTCATCGAGGTTCATCTCAACCAATCTCAACAGTATAAAATGTAGTTTTTTTTTACTACGCCAGCTACGTGTGTACTGCTAAAGTGTGGAATGCCCTGCCTTAGTCTGTAGTTTCCGGATTCCGGTGCTCTACCGTCGACCACATCATCACTTAACATCAGATGAGAATGTGGTCAAACGCGGGCCTATTATCAATAAAAAAAACATAATTTTCTTTTACATTAGTCATCTATCACACAATATGTCATTATTAATAAAGTCTACAGTATAAAGCTTCTGTAATATTACGTTGGCGAAACCACGCCCGCGGGAACATGCTACTACTCGTAGGTATAATATTAAATTGATAAACTCCAGTGGCATTAGACCGATCACCTTGAAAGTTGGCTCTTCTAAGTGCTTTTTCATGAATAAAGTTTTTATGTGCCTTTTATCCTGTGAAATAAACCACAAGTAAAGCGACTGGTCTATTATCTTGGTTAGTAACTTAGAAATAATTTATAATCTCCATCTATTTATTATAAAATTGTATATTAATTGTGTATTCAAGGTAAGAAGAAGTAATGAACGCTTCCGAACACGAAATATTTTTTTTAATTCTTGTCTGTTTGTTCGCGATGGACACAAACTCCACTGGTTTTTATGCGTTTTTTTTTTTCTATTACTAAAGCGTTGGTCGGAAATCCTTATGGATACCTCCCCCACGGCCAGCTGGCAGGTTATTTTGGACTCGTACGAACTAAAATCGCACGCCGTCTAGGGTGTTCATGCGCCGGGTTGTAGGATGTAAGGACCCAAAAACGATTACAGACCTCCACGAAACGTGGGCAAAATTTCATGTCATTTCAATAATTGCTCATAATTTTGTCATTACTAATCCACATCCACTACAAGAGAATTCTTTTTCATCTCTCTCTTAATTGTGTACATTTTGTATGGTAATGAAAGAAAGAAAGAAAGAAAACTAACTTTATTCATGAACACAAAACGTACACAGGTTATAAGCAATTCATTTAATTGTACTATTGTAGGTCTGTATATTACATTATAGCAGCTGAATAAGGTAAACGTGAGTGGAAACGTCTCCCCTTGACCGATGCCTGAAACAAATGACAGAGGGTAAAATTTTGAATCCAAAAGATAGAGACAGGAACCGATTGGCCGAGACAACATGCTGTTGTTATTTATCTACTTAGGTGGCACTAAAATGAAAGCAAATTGAATAGCGTGAAACACGATTACGTACTGGCTATAGACAGAATTGATGATTGATTGAATACTTATATACTTAAAGGTGGAGCCACACTTTGCTATTCGCTATTCGCCTTAATTCACGTGTATAAATCGAAATGGTGAGGGGTTATTCGTGTATATTAACTTTATTGGCACGAATATTCGCCTTAGTCACTGTTCTATGATGAATTGTGGAGGCTTAGTCATCTATAAGAATTTTTGCGGGCTTGCCACAGGCAGCAGCGTCTTACGTGACGAGTAGGGGTCGCTGCTCGCCTTTGTCCGGGTGCACCACGTGGAGGTCCCAGCCCGCACCTGGAATTTTGTATCCTCATGGCTCAGACTAGAAGAATAAGATAGACGGAGTGTTTCTAACAAACATGTGAAGCGAAACACTCTTCAATGTGTGCGTGTGAACTCGGATCTCCGTGTACCGATACCACTAACAGCGTGTGCGTTACGGTTGCCAGCTAAAGAAAATCTCCCAAAAAAATCTCTATATAATGGACATAAATTAAGGAAAATTAATATTAGTTACCTATAGCAAATATTATCTGGAATTATTATATAAATGATTATTATAATAAGTGCCTAAAATAGGGAAGTGTTAAATTAAATGAAAACGTGACACTGAGTAAACATACTTTAATTACTAGCTTACAAAATATTTATGATAATTAAAAGAAAGATTAAAGATGATTGAAAAACTTTCATTCCAGTATAAGTACAAGGTACAGTCAAATTTATCCACATACGAACCTATTAAAACCGCACGCATACGTTACAAACAGACCCAAACGGCGACCCTACTACAGAGGAAGTTAAATAAAAGCTTAAAAATAAAAATATCATTTTTCGGGAACCTTCGCAATGATGTTAAAAAAGTAGTTAAAAGTAGTTAGTAGGTACTCGTGATTCAGTCAGATCGCAGTCAATTACAAGATTGCCGATAAACCCAAGCCACAATATTAAGTAGATACCGAACACAGCTGATGTGATCGAGAGTTCGGGACTAACGCAAGAATGATGATGATGATGATTAGAAACATCAAGCTTGAAATTGATTCATAGCACAGATTTTTTTTACCCAGTACTTTATAAATTCCCATAAATACTGCAACATATTTCATGGAAAAGAAAAAAAAAATGGCAACACTGTAGAATATGGCGGACGTATTGTTTACATTGTTTGTGTAACTCAAATATTTAGAAAAATGTTATGAAATCTATCAAGAAATAGTTACTTACTTATGAAAGGATAATCCATCAGTCTTCCTATGAATTGTTGAGGTGTTTTTACATCTTTTAACCACACAATACGGCATATTTTTAATATTTTGTTTAAAAGCACTATTCGCACGTGCGCACGTCACTCGCTGCTCACAAGGAGTGGCGAGCGAAAGGAGACAAATTGCTATTTAGTCTCCTTTTTCGCGCTTACACTAGCCAGTACTGATCGCTCCGTCTATCTTATTCTTCTAGTCTGAGCCTCATGGTTCGATCAACCAAAGGATCTTCAATCTAGCGTTAATCCCAGTCGTATCCTTGGCTTTCACCTCGGAGTCTGGGGACCGCTTTACCAGTCTTAACTGCGCATTTGGCTGGACCTCAATATTTTCCGTGAAACGACTGCCATCTGACCTTCACAACCCAATGGTGACATTAGGCGATATTGAAGCATTGCAGCTAGACCGTTGTTGTTGGACTTTTTTTAGGGCTCCAACTACCCGTAACGACTGCCATAGACGTTTGTATGGCAACCGGGACCGACGGCTTAACGTGCTCTTCAAGGCACGACCAGACCAATGCAAATACCCATATTCATGCATACAAATATTTGCACTGAGCGGGGATCGAACCCGCGCCCCCTGCGCAGCGGCCGCGTTCACTACCGCTACGCCACAGAGGTTGCCGAGGATGTGGAATTTTATAGCCTCATAGTTCGACTTATCGCACGATGTGGGCATAATATAATGCTCATAGTTTGCAGTTCCTTCCTCCGCCCGGCAGTTCCTTCGAATACCACCCCTGTCAGCCATCTGGAGTGGTTAAGTCTGACTTGGGCCTGATAAAAACCGCACCCCGTCTCAAGTCTTCAGCCATACCTACCCGTGCTATCCTCAAAAGACACCCAAGAAAACTGCACTGCGTGTATAGAGCTCATTTCAGAATATAATATTGGATATTATTATGTTTATTGGTCTCAGTACTAAGTGTGAAGCTAACTTATACTCGTAGCATGGTTAACATAACATTCGAACATGCGTCGTTAGACTCATTAGATTACACGTTGTTACAGAATGCGTTAAAAAAGCGTGATAATAATATGTAGCCTATATATTGACCCACAGAACAAAGAAAAATCCTTAGGACTAGAAATCGTATGGGGGCGTGTTTGTGTCGCCAAAAACCTAAGTGTAATTGCATTTACCTCACACATATACACTTGTGTATGTGCACAACGCAGGCTAAAATAATCAAAAAACAAGTTTATGCGATTGATTTTAAGGTTTATTTTCCTATAAGTTTTCACGAAATATTTACTTCAATATTCTAGAAGTTTCTATACCTGTCCAATTCAGGATGCTAAATGATAATTTTGACAGTTCACGTCTATGAAGTATCGTATTTTTATATACAAAATAATACCTCTAAAATTATCGTAGCACATTGACAAGTACCGCCCACTTCTCATAGTGAAGCGTCTTGCAAGAATTCAGCACAATTGACTATGACACACAGGAATCGAATGAATCGAACTTAAATTAATTTATTGAAATTTTTAAGTACTTATCTACTACAATTTTTTGTAATATAGCTAATAATAATATAATATAATAATAAAAGTGGCTAAGTATAATGCAAGACATAATTACGGTAGGTACCATAAAACTTCTCTTTTATCATTCTGAAATAAGTTACCTAAAATAATAAAAAAATAAATGCTTTTGTGTTTTTATAACTATCGATTCCATATTCTACGGGAACGATAATCGAAAATCGATTAGATTCATTTTCGATTATACTATATGGGGTACACTACTTAGAGCTGTCAAAATTATCATTTTAGGTAAGTTTGTGAAAAATGTTCGACAGAATGTGGTGTCCGTATTTTGAGTTAAGTTAATTTCATCCTTACCATTGTTATATTTAAGGACTGATTTGCAATACAATACAATTTTAGACATCTATTGGTGAAAAGCAAAACTATAATGTACATTGATTTTGCTATTGACCGCTAGATGAGGTATTATTGGGATAAATAAATGTGTGCTCTATTCCAACGTGGCTTAAACATAATTTTGTTGTATATTACTTTAAAATGGAGGCAGATTTGATGGTACTCTGTAAGCATCATTGAAGTTTATACCTTGTCAAAACGTACTTTAAATTCATTTTCAGTAAAATAAGGTGTGTAGTTCTGCTCTTCTTATATTTTAAGGTAAAATGTATGCAACCAATAAGACGTCCTATAAGTCTGTGTGAGTGTATTTTTTGGCGACAGCTATTCCTTTGTATTTTTACTTAATTACTACTTCTATGGTTTTTTAATGTTCTGTGTATTGACCCGACATCTTAATAATATTCGTGCTAAATTTGAAGTAAATCCATGTAATACTTTTTGAGTTTATCCCGGACATAACTAATACAGACAAACAGACAAAAATTCTAAAAACTATAGTTTTGGCTTCAGTATCTTAGTAGTTTAGTCTGAAGTATTCTTTTAAAAAATATTCGATAATTATAATATTACAGTTTTGACTTTCCTACCATTTTATTATATGTACCTATAGAGGATTAGAATCTAGATAGTGGCTGCTAAGTTAGTGCCCTTTTCTGCAGGTTATCGTGAAGTGGCTGATATACGGCCATTTATCTCGAAAATGGTTCGCCGATTCAAATGCGGTCTTTTGTAAAAGGTTCAATAATCAGTAATAAGTAATAATTTGGTTCACCGTTCACCAGTCATCACCACCAGGTAAAACGTTCACTAGCGATTTTTTAATAAACTAGTTACCTAGTTTTCAAGTTTTTTTTCACTTCTAAAAGTTTCTCGGCGATTAACAATTTTTTGCAGAAGCTTGGGCATAATGTAGGTGTATGTATGTATGCAGGAGCTCCTGAAACAGAAACCTGTAAGGAAGATAATTCCTTACAGGTTTCTGTTTCAGGAGATTAAGTATGTTACTGAGAATTTTAATTTTATTTTATTTTATTTCCACAAAATCACGGCCAGTCTTCTCTGCTTCTTCAGTTATGTCATTCAAATCTTCCAATTTCCTTTTCCTTGTTTCTTTTTTTCCTTTTTACCTTTTACTCTCAATTTCTGACTAGAATTATCATTTTTCTTCTTTGTAGTCTCCTTCACTTTACTAGTTTATAATTTAGAGCTGTTTTGTTTTCTTTTTAACTTTCTTCTTTAAAATTTTTGGCCTCTGTAACTTTCTTTCCTGAATAGCAGTTAATCAAGTGAATGGGGCGCTGCATAATTTTATGAGCAGTCAGATCGTGTCTAAAAAGGCACGTCTCACTGTACATAGAGGAGTTCTCGTTTCCAAGCTTATATAAGGTAGTGAATGTTGGGTATGGCAGAAGAAGCATGAAAGTAGATTGAATGCTGTGGAAATAAGAAGTCTGAGAAGCATAGTTGGAGTAAAGTTGATGGACCAAATGTGTAACAGTGGGATAAGGGAACGTTGCGGTATGGTTCAAGATGTAGTGACCAAGATAGAGAAAGGAATGGATGGAAGAAGATTGACGAAACATTATATATGAGGTGAGGGTGAATGGACAACCAGGTAAAGGTCGACCTAGGCGTACATATTCTAATCAGATCCAGGAAGTTTTGGAAAAAGGTCAGGTCAAGAGTACCAGCAACCGGCGTGCGTGTATGAAAACAATTATAAAAGTTGAAGAAGCGAAAGGAGTATGCAAGATCGTAGCAAGTGGACAGATGTTGTCTGGTCCAATGGTTTCCCAGAGCCAACATCTGTCCACTGGGAAAAAGGCGTGATTTGTATGTATGTATGTTTAAAATAGCCTTAAAAAAGAAACTGCATAAGGAAACAATTTAAATATAGGGACGACTGAGCACTGCGTATAGTTTCCCCAGTACTCAGCCATGTAACCAACTTCAACTGTTTAAGTGGCCGACTATTGGGTTTTTGACAAAACCGTTATGGTATGGGTATACTAGATTAAAGGATGAACTCTGAACTTTAAAATGATACTAAATATAACTCTAAATAAGAAAACAGCGTTAAAACCAGTACTCAGCCAGAGTGGCTGGGTACTAGATAATGTATATACAAAAGGGACCCAGTATTCGGCCGCCTCATTATTACTAATTCTTAAGAAGAACACGATACTTTTTCATTGATTATGATGCCAAAACTATTAATTAATGGAAATGTTAATACAAAGTGCCTTAAAACTGACAAAAAAAGGAAAAATAATAACGTTTTTGCGAACGCTTCCACTAACAAAAAAATGGCGGGCGCGCCGCGTATCGCCTCGTCAGCAGACGACGTCGAAAAAACTATTATTTAAAATACTTCGCAGCCACTTAGCTAATATGTTTGGATTTGAATCGACTAATGAGGAGTCACAGAACCAATTTAAAGTAATTCTATAGGTTAGTTTCTATTAGAATGCTATTTCTATTGGTTTTGAACCGAAAAAGGCTGAGTACTGGTGCGGGGCTGACTACTAGTGTCACTACCCTATTAAGTTATCTCGTCTGGAAGATTTTTCAAAATATTTAATTATTATTTTTGTTTAATATTATAATGCTGGTAAATCTATACTAACACTAGCTGTTGCCCGCGGCTCCGCCCGCGTGGATGTCGAAATCCGTTTCAAAAACTATCCTATCTCTCAAGTTGGATCGAACTGCACATGGTGTGCGAATTTTATTATAATCGGTTAAGTGGTTTAGGAGTCCATTGAGGACAAACATTGTGACACGAGATTTATATATATTAAGATAACATTATAAAACTAACGCGTTTGTTTGTTTGTTTGGTAGAACGCGCTAATCTCAGGAACTACTGGTCCGAATTGAAAAAATCTTTTTGAGTTGATTAGCTCATTTATCAAGGAAGGCTATAGGCTATTTATCATCACGCTGGTGCCTAGGGGCGAAGAGTAGTAACCATCGGGCAAATTTCCATACATTATTACAAAACTAAGAAATCACGGGTAACTACGGGGATGAAGTTGGTATGTCAGTGACAGCTAGTTTTATAACATGTATTAAATCATCTTCGTACCTATATCACATCTTTCGTTTAATTTTTTCACCTTCATCCATATGTGTAGCATGTCTCATTTATCAGATCTCTCATGCTGTATTATTGCTCTACTGTGCCAGATGTATTCTGTGTACACATCCCGCGCCCGCGCCCCCACACAGAACACGTGCGCGCGCGCAACTCAATACTGCATTATATCTTAACGTCTCCAGTACACCGCCCGCTTTATAAAACTGTTTAGTCATCGTTGTGGTATTTCGCAAGCGTTGGAAGCAGTATTTTAGATATAGTGACGTGTAAGACGCGTGGGGGCGATAGTATGCCCGAGTCTACTCAGTAATACGAATACAACATCGGGCCCAGTTGTGACTTGTTTCTTGCTTCAGACGCTTGTTGTGGACTTATTTCTTTATTGGTTTTTCGCATTAGCAGCCATCATGCACGATACTATAAGGAATCAGGTATGTACCTACACCTAAATATTTTTTCTGTCTTTTGCGATACTTGCGATTTTTCAAATGTTTATGTACTCTGCATATCTTTGCCCCTTTATTTTGTGAAGTTACATATTGTGTTATTATTGTTATTCTTTGAATTTATCAATAGATATTAATTACGACGGTCTCGTTATAAGTCCTAGGCATTAGTTGGAATTTGTGTTGGATGTGTGAACTCGAGTTTGATTTTAGGGTCGGTAAAAGTTCACAGTAGCAGTTAGCAGTCTGGAAAAGTGCCCAACAGGTGGATATTGGCTGCCTTACTATTAAAAAAATATCGCTGGCGAAAAACGGACGCAATATTCCCCTGACTATGTATACATAAATTTAGTAGGTACATTTTTAAAATGATATGCTAATGGCGCAAACAATATAGATAAATACTGGTTATAACTAACATCGATAAGAGCGCCCCAATAACATTAAGAAATCAGACATCATTCTAACCACAAAAAGACTCATTAAAATCGATTTAAATATTTTCGACGTAATCGACTCAAACATAAATTTATGGGTAGTTGTATAATTGGATATAATGATATTCTTTTAGCCTCATTGTATTAAAAACAATTTGGTTAATGAACTATGCATACAATCCGGAATATTGGTAAACGGATAAACAAAGGAAAAGTGAATTACCTACATACCTATAAGTTTAGGCTCTTACATGTGTTAGAATAACTCTGTTTTTGAATCAGGGCCCTTCGACCGCAGACGTAGGGTCATTTCGCCGGTTCTCGACCGTTTAGTGGAGTTGTCAACTTCGGAACGAAAAATAAAATTGAATTAATATGAATTATTGATAGAGAATATTTTTGATACATAGTAAATATAGTCTATTTTCATTTAATATCCTTTATCTTCCATTAAGATCATGCAATAATTTTACAGAAAATAATAAACCCAAAAATGCCGATTTCGCCAGTTCTCGACCGAAATTTCCAGTTCTCGACGTTATATTCGCCAGTTCTCGACTATTAGGTGAGATGGCAAATATGTGAAGTAAAACATTAGTATTTATTAATTTGTAATCTAATGAAACCCGTATTTTGACAGAATTTAATATACATTATGTTATTACAATAAACTGATGTTAAATAATCATTATAAAGTTGATAACACGACTATAATATTTACAAATCAGTGTTCTTCCTCTGCTTTATCATCAACCTTTACTAACTAAAATTAAAGTTTATTTCTTAATGGCACTCATTAGCCTATTGCAGTCCACTGCAGGCAGTAGGCCTCTCCCAATGTGCGCCATAGCACTCGATCTTTCACCTTCCTCCAGTCTATCCTAGCCACCATTTTCAGGTCATTTATGTCCATCCTAGGTACTGTTCCATCTTCCGTTTGCCAATCAGCGGTCTCCACTATAGAACATCATTATTAGTCCTTCAGCAGATGTAGCCAGCCCATTGCCACTTCAGCTTACTTATTCTGCGAGTTATCTCGGCAATTTTAGTCCATTGGCATAACGAATCCTTCAAAGAATCAGGATTATTATCCTTCAAAGGATCATAGCTTGCTCCATAGCCCGCTGCACGACTATGTTGTGGACGAACCTTACTGTTGTCCACGCTTCGGCACCGTATATTTTATCAGATAGAATACACTGGTTGAAGAGGCCATGTGGTAAGCCGAAGTAATTTGCCAAATGCTTTGTGAAATAAAAGTCACAAAAAGGATTCAATTAGGTTACCCAATTCAATCCTTAAGGTGACTTTTAACTCGAAGTTGTTTCTACCGAGCTGGATAACCTGCACAAGGTAGACATTATTCTTTAACAACTCTCCCTTCAATGGCAATTGGTCTTGGTGTAACCAGTTCCGGCGTATGTATTCACCAATACTGACGCGCTGAGAGGATCCATTTAGGCTGTGCAGCAATTTGCTCAGCTGCTCCAGCAACTCTGTAACTATGATGATGTCGTCGGCGTACTGATGATGCGAGATGTACTCACCGTTAATGTCCATACCTATATGTACCCACCGAAAATAGTAGTCAGAATATGGTATAGGCCTATTTAATTGCACTATCCTGTTCTCGACCTAGAAGGTTTTACAACACGTGATATTGTTAACGTGCTTGAAAAAGTCTGGTCGCGAACTGGCTGACATGATTCTCATGTAAATAAGATTCAAACTCACAATCTAAGTTCAGTAATTTCTTTAACAATATGTATAAAAACATGCAAGTGTTTGGACTCGGTGACGCCAATTCTCGACGGTGGGGGTCGAGAATTAGGTATTCTACAAAAATGAGGTAACAGTTACCGACCATCCAATTATACACACTTTTCAAATAAATTTATAATAACTCCTATATTTAATAGATACTATACTTCATTACCTATCTGTACAAATAACAAACAAGTCCAAAACATAAAACGACAATTAAAAAATCTAGGGTCAACTGCAGAACCTCCTCACTTTTCTTTTCGTAGTGAAGCACGCTTTCTGTCATGTAATAGCGAACCATATATTTCAATATTTTTTTACTCCCTACTCTGTTTGCACAAATGCACTTTATCTATTTGTGTCTACAACCGAACTATTTGAGATTGCCACAGTATTTTTGTTTTGCTTCTAATCGTATCGGTATTGCTGTTCTACGCCGATTAGGCAAACAGGTCGGTAAAAAAGTCGGGAACTGGCGTCGGTCGAAAACAGGCGAAACTACCCTATATGTCCAAGAAGTTCAGAAAATATTCAATCCATTTTGTGTGTACCAACCTACTTATTTGACCTTGATGTTGGCATGGCCCACCAACATAGAGGTAGATACATCATGAGGGTCGGCAGCGCGAGTGTGATGCACTAAGTATTGCACACGTCCATAACTGGTGGTAGAAATTTGTGGAGAGCCTTTCGCAACCGTGCACGGTGGTACCTACCACCGTGCACGGTTGGGAAAGGCCCTCCATAGTAATCCAATATCGGTTGAATTGCGTTCAGGGGTCAGCAAGTGCATGGCCGGGCAGGGGGGGATTGTGGTCGCAGCACTGGTGGGACCGGTGGGTGTCACGCGGTGCGGTGCTGCGACGACAATCCTCTTTTGATGAGGCCGTCAAGTTGATTGCCACCATTGTTAACATGGTACATGTATGTAATAGTGACCCTCTTTCCGGAGACTTTACCTTCAGCTTACCATCAGGCGAGGTGAAGTCAATTTGACGTGTCCTATATATATAAAAAAAGCCCACAGTGACCGCTTCCCATCAGGTGGGACGTGTCATGACGTGAAAGGTCATCATGAACCCTGTAAAGCACAGTACAGGAGAACACGTTGACGTATTTAAAGGATTTATGAACAACGATAGTAACTGAAAGCCCATCTGTTACCATGCGCTAAAATAACGGGTAGGTACCTACGTGATGTAATTACTTACTAATTGTATTTTCTCTGTTAGGCGCTACCAAGGTAGGTTAAAACTATCAAATTAAACCTTCAAAATAATAGTTCAATTGTTTTGTTAGCTTTGATCAGTTACAAGTCTTAACCGAGAGCATTGCAAGTGATCAAAGGACCAAGGCTACGATTTCTAACATGTATTTGTTAGACGTAGGTAAATTATAGGTAATTTATTTTATGATTTCTCAAAGGAAGATCTCAGGATCTTTCTATGTGTGCTAACCGCCCTTTATCTTATTTGGTCTATAAAGCAATTAGCTTTGTTACATCATAAACAAATATCTAATTAAGTTCCAATAGGTACCTACACTTAAGATAACACAGGCCCGATAGCAACTTCCAACTATTAGGTAATCGGTCCCGGTAGGCATTTTAATCATAAATAGGACCAACTTACATTCCGCATAGCAAATTGTAACTACTATATAATCATTTATTATAAAAGTTATTAGTTTATATAAGTTTGCCGAATGAAGAATTTTATTTATTCATTATCAGTATAGTGACACGCAGTTCCTGCTTGTGTGTCCAGCACCGGTCACAGACCAATTGATAGTATTTTAGACCTGCCTCTTCAATCCAATCTACGTTTTGAGATACAGATCTCACCAGTCACCTCACGCTGCCCACGCAGCAGCAATTTGTGCTTTGAGCTCGCAATCGATGTTAGGTAGGTACCGTTCCTTTTCTCTATCCCGCACAAATGATTTTCAGTTTCCTTAGAATTTCTTAGTTCAGACACAGAACGTAGTTCAAATTCAAAAAATTCGTACCTACCTACCACTTAATGTTATTTTTTCATTCCCCTTTCCTTCGGTTCTCTCTCACGTGTTTGTTAAAATGGCTAATTATAAATAAAGAAGCTCAAATTACGAGCTATAGCGATGAGTCCTTACAAAGGTTATCGCTCTGACAGTAAATAACTTTTATTTGATACTTTCACAAATATTTTTTGGATAAGCACACTTCAGAAACAATCCTTGAACATTGGAATTTAATTTGTCTTGGTAAGATAATGTGCCATTATGCTATGACTCAGCTTGCTTTTAATGTTAGATGGTTGATTATTGTTGTATTATTACTTGCAAATATGTACCCAACCCATGCCTTTGTCCTATCGAGCTTGGCAGTGACAACAGCCCGTCATTTTGTCTCTATCCTTACATAGTTCGCGATAAATGTTATGAAAATATTGTCTTATAAAGTAAATATTGAATGACTGCTGCTTTCCGACTACTCACTTGTAAATAGAAAAACCGGCCAAGTGCGAGTCGGACTCGCCCATGTAGGGTTCCGTAGCAGCAAGTAATTATACGAGCCCATAATAGGATTGTGATAGCTAAACAAGCTAATATATAATACCAGTTTCACAAGAAATATTTAAACCAAAAATATTGTCAATTAATTGCGGTTTATGACGTATTAAAAAAACTACTTAGTAGATCTGGTTCAAACCAATTTTCGGTGGTAGTTTGCATGGCAATGTTATGTACGTTATATATTTTTTTTAGATTTATCATTCTCTTATTTTAGAAGTTAGGGGGGGGGGCGAGGGGACACATTTTTCCACTTTGGAAATGTCTCTCGCGCAAACGGTTCTGTTCAGAAAAAAATGATGTTAGAAACCTCAATAGCATTTTTGAAGACCTATCTATAGATACAGGTTTGATGAAACAATCAAAAAAGTTTCAGTTCTTAGTATGGGGACTCCTAATATTTTATGCTTTTTTCTATTTTTGTGTGAAATACTTAATGCGGTTCACAGAATACATCTACTTACCCAGTTTCAACAGCATGGGCCTTATAGTTTCGGAGAAAAGTTGCTGTGACATACGGACGGACAGACGTGACGAATCTATAAGGGTTCCGTTTTTGCCATTTGGCTACGGAACCCTAAAAACGATTGCGAGAAAAGTGCCATGCTTGATAATTTAGTTGGCCTATTAACAACTGGCTCGCCGAACTCCAGTGTATATAGTATACCTACGTGATCATGTGAACAGCGCCAGCATGATAAATATCTTGTTAATTGTTATACGTAATAATACCTACCTAACCTTCAATATATTTGTATAGTTTTCTTATCAAAGCTTTATGTTCTGCCGTCCTTTGACCTACTCTATCTTAAAGTAATTTTATAAAATTACATGTTTTTGTATAAATATTATTTAATTTATGATGGGTTCGTAGATGTACGACTCTATGCCCGTCGTTTATGCACCGATATGCTTTTGGAGTCGGTTTTATTTTATTGATTTATCAAAAAGTGCTTGTTATCATTAAAGAGTTAAATTTGTTGCTCTTAGTGTGAGTAACATTGAAAAATATTTTGTTCAGATATTATGCAACAGCAAAGTATCAATCAACGAACATGTTCATATACCTATTAGGTAGTGTCATAATATAAAATTCATATAGTTGAGATGTAGGGATCGTAACTGTAAGTATTTGGCGCCAGACGTAACGTCATCGAAGAAAAATCTAGACCATATCGGCGCGTGAGTCATTTACGGTCTCAGTTCGGGCGCTACATAGTGTCATTACAATGTATGTACTCGTAAGTATGTGAGACGCCATATTTTTAAATCGACTACCTAGTAATAAAACCGAGTGGCAGTATGCTTTTAATAAAGTCGCCTTGAAGTGCAGGTCGCGACTAGTGACCTAAGCCAAAGTCGACATGGATTGGGACTGACGCAGTCTCGTACCGTGGCCATTGGTTTCGTATAACTCCTCCTCCTCCCCTCCCCCCGTCTGCGCTCGATGAACCAGCCCGACCTGTACCCTCAGCTAGTCAGAAGAACACATGGAGAGCCTTGGAGCAACCCTCTAGACTAGAGGGCCACTAGCCTCAGCCGGCATTTGCCGCAGTGTAAACGTTTGCATATTTGCTGTCTGAAGGTAGGTACGATTTTTCTTTGTTCTGTGGTAGGTACAGATGGAGGGGCTCAGGTTCAGTGGCACCATACCTAACATCATCAGTGTAGCTAATGCTATCAATATTGGTATCAGTTGTATAATAGGTATATAATAGTCGACTTCGGTACCGCTGCGCTGGTCTTACGGATTAATAATAATACCTAATATTTTTTTTATATATTTAAAAATGTAATTTATATGCTTATATTTAAAATAAAGATAATAATAATATCATTTATTGCTTGAAACACGGTAAGTTACAATAGGGTGTCAATTAGATTATTCATGTACGGCATCTACAAACTGAAAACTCTGAATGATTGAATGATAGTAATAGTCCTTTATATTTTTAAGTCGGTATAAAAGAAAGAGAACAACTTGAAAAATATTGTTTATCTTCAAATAGCGGACTGTTCAAACAGTGGACCTTGAGATACTGGGCCAAAGAACTTCCATGTGGTGCGTTCGTTATCTTGGTGAGACATTTTTTGAGTGTTTGTAGAGATTGTGACTAATAAATAACAAGTATTTCTTGGAAATTCTCTTGCCCTTAACATTTAATATAGAAAGTAACAAAATTGTCCCTACAAACTTTCTGATAACACGAAAATTATACTTTACTTTCGTGATTTGATTTTGCACAAGTTGTTAAACTGTAATTGGTCATTATAACTTGAACTTGGAATAATTTATTTGAAAGTGCTTAATTATTTTGCTGGCATAACTTTTTAATTATTTGACTATACTCAAGTATTCGAATAGGCTATACGAGTATACCGTCCATAACATTCGGCAATAGACACACCGTGGTCCAGCACCGAATGTTTTAGTTATGTTTCATCATCATTCTCGTAGCCGATAGCCACCGGAATGCTTTACCAACTAGGCCTACACCTACACCTACAATATCCCAGTAGCCTCCCAAGTAAGTAAGTATTTTGAAGCCCGCTTATTGTTTTTAATAGGGATGACGAATATTTTTTTTTGTTAAGAAATTAATTTGATACTTATTATTATAATGAACTGCAAAAGTGATATTTTGTTATGACAAATAGTTTCAAAAATACTTGAATTTACTTGATTTTTTTTTATTGATTATAAGTGCCCGGTTAATGGCAATAGGCTCGCCACCTATTACATTGGGACCTAAACATAAACTGGCGAAATAGGCGTGTGTTTATGTTATAAATATTCATGTAGGTACTTGATTTTGAAAATTCAATTTCTCGAGCTTACTCAAAAACGCTCCATACAAAATCGTACTGAATAAAGTGACGTCACAGCTAGCGCGTAGTGCAAATGTATGAAGTAGGTATATCACATTTATTTCAGTCTACGTTGCGTTTTCGTGTGTACAGTGCATAATAGAATTCGTTTAAAATTTAATAAGAAATCTAATAAGTTATATATTTTGACTTAATTTGATTGTTTAAAAACCTGCGCCAGAGCCTCGTCCGTTGCTTAGTAGGTGCATCTACTAGCAGGAGAAGATAGCTTGGGTCTCAAAGAGTTGCTAATGCTTGCCATGCCATCATCATTTTCTAAATCGACGTAAATTCATATAGTATGAGTTTGAGAGAACATGTTTGTGACGGATGCGTAGACTAGTCGCCCATTACAATATTTTATATCAGTAATGATGAGATATATCTCATACTTTCCTAAACAAAGATCTGACATAATGAATGGAAAGTGAAACACATTTCAAGTGGAAATAAATTGCGGTTGGAAATGGCTCCCAGCCGTTCACACACTTCTGTATTTTTTATATATACCTACCTAATACATTTCGATAGTAGCACCACTCCAGATCCAGCTTCACACACTTCTGTATTTTTTATATACCTACCTAATACATTTCGATAGTAGCACCACTCCAGATCCAGCTTCATTCCATACAATTATATATGTATATTATTATATAGGTATAATATATTATGTAGTCACGTTTGATAACATAACGCAGGATAATTAGAATAATGTTTATTAATAATTTAAAGATTTTACTTGGTACCATAAACAACAAAGGTATGTAAGTAGTTACTACAACATAATGTGGTTGCGGTTCTGATTCCCTAACTAAGCTAGGAAGTAGTCTGATTAAGCCCTATGTCGTAAAAATGCCTCAAAATCCGATCAGTAATTCTTACGTCTATAGTAAATAAATAAAGAAGAAAAATTGCGTTTATAATCGTTAATTGAATACTTAATAAATGTAGGTAGGTACTTGGGCCTACTTTTTTAAATATTTCCAATGAACAGACACGACTAATTAACAATTTTATAGTAATTATCTATTTAAAGATGATAGAATGCTGCTGATTTTTTCTGATATATAACTTTAGATAGGTGGTGGCAAGAGCATGCTCGCCCTCTTAATTACTATCGACAAAAAATATCAGTACATTGTATTTTGCGATTTGCGAGGGTACCGGAGACTAAATACTTTTCTCCCTCATGGTTTTCCCTGGTTTCAATATTTCTTCCTTACTTTTGTACACAAAATATAAAATTATAGAGTTAGTTAATTTAAAAGAAATGATCCCTATTCAAACAAAACACGTAGGTATACATTTCAAATATATGTGATCGACATAGGTAGGTACCTAGTTATAATATTTACATACACTCCAATATATAGTGAAAGCACCCATCGAGAAATTTAAATTGATTCAGTTTATTTTTACTGTTACAAAGTAAACAAATATTACAACTAATTCCTCAATAGACATGTCCACAAATATTCAGATCACTATTGCCTTATCAACTGTACTAACATTTTGAAGATATCAGCCAAAGTTTCATCATAACTCTGAGTACTAGCATGATTATTTGAATGACGTATGCTCTCCATACAGGATAAAAATTATTATTAGAATGCTACTCATTCGACTCACGGAAACACTACGTAAGTCTTGGCTAGCTCCTCAGAGTTAGGGATTACTCACACATAAACCAATATAGGTACCTAATCATTTAAAAAAATATATAAAATTTTGGCATAAGAACTGATTGCTGGCCGGTAGGTACATGTATGTATCATAATGCACCCAGATTGGTGGACTAATGACGATATGACTAATGATGGGTGGCGATAATAGATGAGTACCTACGTGATCTTTTCTACCAGGAGCAGGTAGGTAGATATGTATATAAGATAGGCATATGCCTTCGTCCTAGACCTATCGCGATTTTTATAGAGATGTCTACTATTAGGTACCGAATAGATACCGACATCGCTTGATTAGCACTTTTACACTACGGATACAATAAAATAGCACTTATAGTTTTATTCCTGCTGGTGAGTAGTGTTATCAGAGTTCTAGAAAAAAAGGATAGATTTGTGAGCCCTGCCTCCATAACGGTGCCCAATTTTTTTTTTGTTTACTTGCACATAAAAATATTATTTAGGACCACGTTACAAAATCTGTAGAAATAATCGAAATTTCTCGAGTTAATTTACAGCTGCTGCGATTATTAAACTGAAATTGGGGTAACGTGATCTTTTGGTACCCGAGGTATAAATTTTGTGTACTTTCCGCAGTTTCCGCAACCCCCGCATAAAGATACTTTATGATTGCTCAATAGAAGTTAACGCGAACAATATAATTTTAATTAAAAAGCTGTCAAAGTTATCGTGACAATGCTTTTTTAGACTGGTAAACAAGTCGATCTGAATAAGATTACGAGTAGGTATAATAAAACATTGTGTCTTGTCACGTGTTGTACGTTTAACTGTAGCGAAAAAAATGAAAAACATAGATAAGTACTTAAATAATAGATATTTGTATAAGTATTTGTGCATCATTATCTCATAAATTATGCTTTTAAATGTATGAAATAATATCATGTATTAGGTTTACCTATATTAACGAAGTCTTCTGGGGATTATAACACAGTACCTACATCAATCTTGGAACCTACATGTATTAAATTTAATTCCATGTTTCCAATTCCAACTTGGCAGTCAGCGACAGAAGCTGGGTTCACATGCATTTATATTTCGTACAACAATGTTATAGAACTAACTACACACAATATCATCATTTTTGTAGTCACCCTCACAATACATATCCGTATTCGTATTCGTATTTATTTATTCACTAGCTGTTGCCCGCGGCTCCACCCGCGTGGACGTCGGTATTCGCGTTTTTTTTTTACTATATCACCGGTTCTAATCAGCCGATTGTGATTAAATATGCGTAAGATTTTGAGTATAACTAAGACCTTTCTAATAAAAAACCGCATCAAAACCCGTTCAGTACTTTTTACGTCCATCGCTTTTACGATCAAAATATATCGAGAAGCCAGAATTATAATTATATAAATGAAAGGAGCAATTTAAGCTCCATCCGCTGTGCGGTAAAGCTTTACAAAAGGAAAACTACCGATCTTAGCTGCTAGACTCTCCTTTTTTCCTAATGGACAGCTGGGTACTGTAGAACAGTCTGTAGCCATCACGAAGTCATTTGCTTCTTACTAAGTACCTATCTAAGGAATATTTTCAAAAAAGATTCGCATTGAAAATGCTTATAATAATAGGTTAATAAGAGAGGGAACAAAGAGTACCTGCACTTACGCCGTGTGTAACGCGGTAGTAATAATAATAGGGATATACGAGTAGAGAATCGTATCATTAATTTAAACATGTAAATAACAATGACGCGATGGGTTGACAAGCTTGACAATAATATGAACACAAGTGTAACATTAAACCCCTAATACCGCTTGACCCTTGTCTTGAGGTTCACAAGGATCACCTATATTCTTAGCACCGATATACAGTCAAAGACAAAAGTAGCCGAACAAATTTTAATTTATTAATAAACCAATCATACCAAACGAATCCATGAGGTATCCTAAAACTAATACCTACCAAAGAATAAATCTATTCAAATAAAATAATAGGTACCTACTGTTTGTGACTTATAGCTAAGTCCATAATACGTGTACACCTATATGGTCAACGTCTTATCTATTGACAAAGAAATTATAGAAGACTAATTTGTAAAGGTGACCATGACGCTGGCTGCATTGCCTCGTTGAATAGCGATGCATCAGATACCAGACCGAGCGGAAGTCACCTGTCTTGTTCTTCAACCTACGCCCCAATTCCCTCATAAAAATTTTAGCGTCATTGCGTCATAATTATATTATACTTATAAAAAAAATGTACCTATCTACTTACTTAAATATTATTATATTTTAAATTTGAGAAGATTATGTTGATATTATGTTAAAATTCAACGATAAACGATTATTTTGAAACTAGGTACAAGGTACAATCTTTGTACATGTTTTTCAATACAAAAAAAAATAGGTTTGTATTTATTTTATTGCTGAGCAACTTGAATTGTTGACAGTCAGCGACAGAAGCTGTTAAATGTTAACGATCCGACGATAAAAAGATCTTTGACATTGAAATATATCTTTGAATAAATAATTGTCCACAAGTACTTTCAAAATCCTCCGAGGATAAGGTTAGCAAATTTCATGTTCTATGTATTACTGTTTTGAAGGTTTTAGAGTTACGGTAATCTGTCAAATTGGAATTTGACAGACTACCGTATCTACTTTTGTCGTTTACTGTACACAGTGTACTGTACATGCATAGCACAGGTCATGCATATGGTATATTAGTTTAGTATTAGTTACCTATGGGGTTTTTAACCACCATTTTGTAGATATAGGTATTATTTGGTGATGAATATTATTTGTCACGCCTTTCACTGCCCTCTGCTTCTGTTCTTACATAGTTTACGAGCTTCGAATGCTTTTGACCTGCACTTTTGTCAATATCTTATTAATATAATATAAATATTAATATTAATTTGGTCAGTGTATGTTCTCCGAGGTCGACCCCGGCTTGCTTGCCCACTTACTAGTTCAATACTTGGTGTGTCATTTGCGAATCCGACCATATGTGAATAAATGCTCATTCGTTCTGAATGCCCAGACCCGTAGACAAGTGGCACAGCGTAAATCGCTAACGAAACGAATAGAATAGGTCGACCAATCACACCCAAGCTCGTGATCCTGCCGAGGCACGCGCGTCATACAACGGCGATGAGCTTGGATGTGATTGGTCGACCTATTCTATTCGTTTCGTTAGCGATTTACGCTGTTCCACTTGTCTACGGGGGCAGATAACCTTATCATTTCTATGTTTTTAGAATCGAAATAGGTAATACAGTCATGAAACTGTAATGGATCATTACAGTTTCATCAACAACATTCATACAGCTTTTATTTAAAAGCTATCATTAGTTTTCAAACCAGGTTTTAATAAGTATCCGTTTTCCCACTAACCGACTGCTGTCTATAACAGTTAACAGGTTCAATTAATTGAATTCCCTTTATACCAATAAAGGATTTCCATAACAAACTAATTACTATTGTACCTACCTATAGTCTTGTTGTGTCAATTTATACTTTCTCGAAACATCGGTAGATATTAGGATTTAAGTACCTACGTATCATAAAGTTACTCCGGATTTCTCTTGATAGCGTTTCATTTTCGTTGTCCTAATAGCTCTGTTTACCAATGCGTCTGAAGTTTAATAGGTACATAATACTTTTGATTGATTTGCTGGACACGACTGCCGTCTAACCTCCCAGCCCTGAGAGAAAAGTTTGCTCCAGTGCTGTGTCAGTTGTTTATCTGGTGCACCGAATAGCAGGTTGGCTTGGGACCTGTACCTTTCATAGTTAATGGGAGGCCTACCTATCTCAAACAAAGAACAATGAAATAATTTCACCTCGTTTAACACAAAGGAGAAATGAACTCTACATTACTAATTAATTACTGGAGGATAATTGCCTTTTATTAATCCTAATTACTTAATTTCTTTAAAATTCCTTTGGCTAGTATTGCTGACTTATTTGTATATTATAAGTAGGTAGGTACCTACTTATAATATTCCGTTAGACAGAAAAGCAGAATTATAATTATGTAACTGAAAGGGATTATTAAAGTATCAAGTAGCATTTGATATTTTAGTTCTATAATATTAACGTAAATATTTTACTTCCAATGTTCGTGTTTCGATGGTATACTGGGCTTCCATTGGACCTACAGGAAAATTTAGAAATAGCATTCTTGTCACCTTCGCGACCAAGATTTGGCTTTTTTTTTATCGTGCGGAAATCCCCATGGATACCACCCCCGTCGACCATTGGGGGTGATTATGTCGGGAGCGAACCGACTAAAACCGCACGCCGTCTCGGACCTTATTTACCGGGGTATAAGGATACTCATTAGGCATATCCCTCGCACCCCAGCTGACCCCGGGCCATCTACGGTTTTAAGATGGCCCCCTCGACCCCCCCGAAAGAGGGGGTGGGGCGAGCATCACGTCACTTTGCCGACGGTGGGGTGTAGGGTAACAGGCGGCCTCCCTGTCACCCAACCGTCGCCGCGCAGACAATCAGCTCGCCCCTCGCTCGCTCCCCACTGTGCCCTCTGCTAGTCAGAGAGACACGTGGAGAGCCTCAGAGCAGCCCTCTAGAGGGCCATTCCCAATCCGGCCGCAGGCAGCAGCGTGTCCCGTGGTGAGTGGGATGCGCTACTCGCCTCCGTTGCCCGGGTGCCCCACATGGAGGTTCCGGCCCGCACCCCGACCAAGATTTGCATCAAATACTCAATAATCAGTAGGTATGGTCTAATTTCGACTAACAGAAGATGAACTTAGTAAACATAGGTACATTTATAATTGAGATACTTTGCATGAGTGACCCAATTTTGTTATGTAAACATTTCCTTTTGGTTTGGTAAAGTTCTTGCTAGATATCTACCTAGATGATGCAATAGTATTTATTGTTATAAAGAACCCAAGTTCCCAAGAACCCAACGTCACGCCAACGTGAAGTAGGTACTTGGTGTTAATATCATATATAGTTAGTGCAGCATTCTGACCACCTAACTGAGGTTTAATTAAGAGTTTTGTCTTGCAGGATACTGTCCTTTGATATATTGTTAATTAACTACATTACTTAGTTTACCGATTGTCTTATTAGCAGTAAATATTGCTTGTATATCTATAATATCTATCTGCAAGTGTAAGTATACCCGGAACCTCAAGCAAAGCAGTTGCAATCGCTGCGCTGAACCATCAAGAAAGTCTTGGAAAAACGTAATGACGAATGGATGAATTCCTATTCTAATGTTAACAATAACACACAGTGATATAAATGTTGATTTCTGGCAAGAATTTCAATTACTTACGTCTGGACTTGTCGACAGTCTTCATCTTAATTGAAGCTATTTATAAAGGTGAGGTGCTGCGGTCACAATTGTTTTCAAAAGGTTTTTTTCTCTTTAGAGCTAATTATAATGATTAACCTTAATTGGTCAACCACAATAAAGACGCCTGTAGATACAAAAGGTAACGAAACTGTTAGCGCGATACTAATTTTATTGTACAACAATTTACTTCCATTTTGAACTACCCACCTGTATTTTTAGGGATTTATAAATTTGTTGAAAACTCCGTATGAAGGGTTTATTTTGGTTTTTCGTCAGATTCATGAATTCCTATTCAGTGATACTGTAAAATATGGTGGTAATGTTTGACCACAGATACCTATTTTGTTGAAAGTAACAAAATATATGCGGACATGTTCAAACAGGTTTTTTTAATTTGTTATGTATTTGCCATCGGTACACGGCCCTCCGCATAGTCACGATATTGAAATACGCTGACAGAAATAGCACAACCACGTGGGGGCGGTATGCGCACGCGCTCGTCTTGTCTCCCTCCCCGACTGTTTACTTTTTAATGTTTAGAGTTTACCTGTGAGATGTCTCTACGAAAGCTGGAATACTTGCCAACACGCGAAATGTACCACGGATTATTACAGTTATTTTCATCTGAGTTAAGTTGACTAATTTAACTAGACTTTGCCAATAACTCTATTGTACTGGTCAACATTCATCAGCGGCCTGATTACGAAAAATTATTCATTCATAGAAAATGGATATCAAAATAAAAAACTTATTGAAAATGTATCTTTGATTCTGAAAGTTTAATGACCTAACAAAAATGTAGAGCTCTTGGCAAATAATACCTACAGCGATTTTTTTTTTACGTTATTCTTTCTAATTGAGTTAAAATCACATATTCTGAAAACATTGCGTTACAAAGCTGGCCCCAGGTTGCCCTAAAAAAGTAACTTCCCGCGGGTTATCTAAGTCAAAGTGTCTACTGATGATCCTGCGAGTATAAAGCTCTATCAAGATCTTTGCAAGCCGGTACACTGTTACACGTTAAACCTAACGATTGGCGGACGAGACTCTGGCACGGGCTTTCCTCTTGTAGTTTGAAGTCAAGCGGCATTTGTTGCCGTAAAAGACAACATAAACTAAATACGGTAAGAAGGAAAAAGAAAAGAAGAGTGCAAGCTTTGCATGCTACCGGGGTTGGCGCTCTAATAATGTTGATAATTTCGAACAAGGGGTCGATAAACTTCTATACCCCCATCACGTCAATCTGTTGCGAGAAAAGGACAACAAACCAAATTAACACACTTTCATACTCATAATATTCCACCTAAAATATAAATTTATAAACGGGATTATACGCACCAATTTATAAATGACGTCTATTTGGTTGGTGTGTTAATAACTCCAGACTGCGGACCTGATCCATGTCGCACTTTTTATACTCGTATCTATATAAAGCCGAAATATCTGAAAGCTTTGCTGTAGTATTTTAAAGAACTGTCATGAGCTGTGTTCATCCCAATAAATAGATGAGGTCCACACAGCACAAATTCATTTCCACTTTTAAGTGTTTGTACCTAGCTACAACAACCACAGCTACTATTATATACTAATACTCGTAACTGTGGTAGACTGTCTATCTATCTAAACCACTTTATTGCGGACTTTATAATCAACATGAAGTATTTTAAACCATAATCGAGTATGATCAGTATGCTAAATTTCAGCTAAATCCGATGAGCTGTTTTTGCTTGTTTCAGTAATAAACAAACTTACATTTTTTGCAATATTAAAATTGTTATCGTGACAATAAAGACGTTTGTTTATTCTTTACAGTTAGATCAAAATGGATATGTGGTGTTGGAAGACTTCTTCAGGCCGGCGGAGTGCGACGAAATGCTCGAGGCAGGCAAAGAGTTGGCAAAGAATCTACCAGACAAAGATGCGAGAGTCATATTTACATCTGTTGATGCTGAAGAGCGCGTAAATATAAAATACTTACTAATATAAATCTTAGCTATTAGTACAGTAAGTTAAAATTATTAGTTTGTCAGAGAAAATAATTAAAAGGCGAAATAAAAAATGTTCGATTGACGACCAGTGTGGCGTGGCGTAGTGGTAGAGCTTTCGACTGCTAAGTCAGTAGTAGCGGGTTCGATTCCCTCTCAGTGCGAATATTGGTTAGCATGAATATATATTATATTATTTTCCATTGATGTGGATATTAGTGGTCTTGGGAAAGAGATATAATAAAAATAAGTATGTTTGTTCACATTCTAGATCCACATTATAATAAAACAATGTGTGGATTTACATTTTGCGCATCAATTTTTCGAGAATGTACGATTCTATTTTTAATCCTCTTTTTAATTAATATGTTTTGACTACTGTAACTGGCTCAACCCCCCTGTAAATGATGCGCAAATGCAAATCAACATTATTATGTTTACAGCTACATATATGTGTGTGTAAACAAGTGTGTTGATTGTAAACAAAATAAATGTGTACTTCCAGCAAATGAAAGAGGACTACTTCATAAAGAGCAATGACAACATCAGCTATTTCTTCGAAGACGCGGCTTTGGATAAAAACGGAGAGCTCAAAGTAGATCCCAGCGTTTGTCTTAATAAAGTAAGTCCATCTAACAACGACTTTAATATCTAAGATATCGAATTTCAAGCTAGATTAATATTCAACTAAACGTGCCAAGATTGACAAAATAAAATACCATTTTATTTATGTACAGTCAACGACAAGTTGCTTGAAACTAAAATATTTTTGTCCTTTTTAGGGTTCCATAGTCAGCGCATAACTTGATGACTGACTGAACTGTAGTTTAAAAATAAATTAGGTAATCCTTAATCATTTCGGGATTGAGTCTTATTCATTTCCGATAAGGGGTATCACAGACATTAAAATGAATACTAGAATTATAATAATTTAACTTAATAAAAACATGTACCTATCCTATGTTTTTTTCAGTTGGGTCACGCATTGCACTATCTACACCCTATCTTCAGATGCTATACGTATAGTGAACGTGTGAAGACTATCTGCCGAGAGTTGGACTTCAAAGAACCTTCTGTCGTACAGTCTATGTACATTTTCAAAAATCCAGGTGTTGGCTGCGAAGGTACCTCCATAAAAAAATTCATTATGATTATTACCTACTCAGTTTTTACTTAACATTTAGTAACGTATTGATCTTTATCGAAAGAGATCTATTTTTGTGACCTAATATAAATGAAAGACAATTAATGGTCAGCTTTAACATTTCTAGGGTACATTTTTAGTAATTCTTGTGTTAATTTTATACTTGACTTTCACTCAATGAAGTGCACCTGCCTGCCTATAGGATCCCATTAAGATCTTCGAAATTTCAATACACGCGTACACCAGCAAATTGACATACAAAGCACTAACCTCTAACTTTCCTTTCGGGGCTATGGGATCTGACGGCAGTCGTCTAACCCAAATTATGGGAAGGAGGAAAATGAAAGCCTAACTCTTATTTTTTTATTTCCTATGGATATCCCCACGGATGCCACTCCCATCGGCCATCGATGATTGGGATTCGAACCGACTAAAACCTAGTACAAAGTATTCTTCCAATTTAAGTACATTGACAATGAGAAGAATCTGAAAGTTGCAATGAACCCCCGCATGGAGCCTTTAACTGGCGATTAATCTCGCAATGCTTGTTGGGTTGTCATTCCTAGCTGTCGTGTTTGCAAAGTTAATTAAGAACGTGTTTACGCTTTTGCAAACTGTTAATTAGAATGTGGCCTACAGTAATAACAAACTATATTTGAGTTTAGAAGGATAGATAAGTTACTGCTGCTTTTTATTTCAAATGACTTTGTACAAGAGTTCCTCAGTTCAAATGTTTATAATTTGTTTTATATATATTTGCGCCATAATTCTATCGATTATTAATAAAAGAATTTGCAAAAAAAATTTTTATTCGTAAAGATTCAACTTTTTCCATTTAAATTTCTTAATATAAAAAGTGATGCCAGAGTCAATAATCAACCATGATTGCGACTATCGCATAATAGGCATCGCAATAACACACCATAATATCTCGCTTATCCTTTCTGCTGAAGTGAGTGCCAACCCAAATAGAAATAAGGAACGATGGCTTTATGATTTTGTGCCGATACTTTTATGCTAACATTAATAAAGTTTCAAAATCTTTCACGCTCTGCCGTGTTTCCAGACAGACTTGGGCAAAGTTAGCACTATAACTTACCATGCTTTCAAAACACATAATAGTTTTGTTGAATTAAGTTTTTTTGTTCCAGTAATACCACATCAGGATATAACATACCTACACACTGAACCAGTACCTCCCTACGGCTTTTGGATAGCTCTTGAAGATGCCACTATACAAAACAGCTGTCTGTGGATGGTCCGCGGTTCCCACAAATCAGGCGTTCATAGAAGACTAGTCCGAAGCGTCGACAAAGAAACAGGAAAGGTGGTCATGGTTTACGATAAACCTAACCCTTTTTATCCTGAATCTAGTTTTATACCCGTTCCTGTTAGTAAAGGTAAGAATAATAAACTTTTATTTTGTAGGTATGTATAAGTAGTAGGTATTCCCAGCATTCGCACATCTGTTAGTGATATTTAGATTAATGAGAAGTTAGTAATTTACTGAAGTTAGGACTTATATGGAGTGCTCGCCGAGGTCTGTATATTTTCAGACGACATGGCCGGATCATCGCACGCATTTATTTTGTTTTATATTCAGTCTGTCAGTTGAAACCCCGTTGGATGGTAAGAATCTAAGGTAAAATCCAGAGGATACCTATGGGCCGCCATTCTAGATATCCTTCGCCCCAAAATGTTTTTAGGTTTGTACTTAAAATATTTTTTTTCTATTTTCAGGCACTTGCATCTTGTTCCATGGTAATATCGTCCACAAAAGCGCTCACAATAAATCGAATAAGAGTCGTCACGCCTACACCTTCCATATCATAGAAAAGCATAACAATAAATATTCGCCAGAAAACTGGCTGCAAGAGGGAGAAAATGCACCATTCGTTAATCTTTACACGACACCTCAAATAGTTTAGCTAGTTAATTGTAAACACATTCCCTTCATAATAACAGATAGTACAATGACTGGTCGCTTCAACGATGGCTGGCTAGTCACAAATTAATGAATGGTTCACGTTCGTAGATGAGTAGCAAAGAGTGCGAGTCAGTTTTGTAGAGCTTTTTCTCTATTGTGCATTCGATTGATTTTTTTTTATAGAGTATGTTTATTTCATATTAAATCTATAGCTTCGGTTTTAACTAGATACTCTAAAGCACATGAGTAAAGATAAGTACCATAGCTATTCATGTGCTCTAAAGACATCTTTTGACAGACAGTTGTGGACTGGCGCTGTGTGATAAAGAAAACTCTACCAAACCGTAGCATGCCGATCGACTCTTATACCTACTGTACTTTATCTACGATTCTCGCTTCTATTGACCTCGCTGTGAAAACTGCAAAATCTGTTTATAAAACTGGGAATTTACTTTTAGACTTTCATGTGAAATAATATATTTTTGTAACTTCTAAATGCATGTGATAATTTTATTGAGGGATATTCTATACCTATAGATTTTTATTTTTTAATGAGGAAATAAATTTTGATATACCTACCACTATTGTTTTTTTTTTCATAAATCGAATATCTAATCCATATTAACACCTGAAATGCAAAGGTAACTCTGTCTGTTACAATTTCACACCTAAACTACTTAACTGATTACTTGAGAAAGAATATAAAATTAATCCCGTGTCACCTACCTCACTGTTTCGCCAATGTGCCCGTTACTACTCAAAGCAACACATAGATCTGCACCGAGTAAATCAAAATATGGGCTACATCCGTCTCAGTAAAATAATAACCTCTCTTCCAAAGAAAAAAGAGAGGCGATACTGTTTATATTGCCCAGGGTAACTACCCTCAGACTTATGGGTGACAGGTGGAGCCGCCTGTCATGCTACTAGCAGCAGGCAAAAAAGGGACACCATCCATCGCCATCTCGAAGCCGGAGATGGCCCTGGGTCAGCGGGCGTACGAGGAAAATGTCTTTTAGGTAGGTACATTGTACTCCAGCATTTGAAGACACGACACGACGTGCGTTTATAAATAGGTGGTTCCGGTTGCCGTCGGATACCCCCGGCATGCGGCGCCAACCGCACGAGGAGACGGCCCCGCGAAGGAGGTAGGTAAGGTACACGTGGGGACCTCCGCACAAAAAGAAGGGTACTTACACCACGAGGACGGGGTTTAAAGTCCAGCGTCTCAAAACTTGGACCATACTGTCAATAATATTGCTCATACTCATGCGCAATAATTAGTTCGGTTAATCGAATTGTAACCTGTAAACCTCTTTATGTTAGCGTTCAAACCGAATATGTTTTAACTCAAAATATGAGCGATATTGCGAACACAAATGTGAAATATGAAGTTTTTACCTACAGAGTAGGTACCTACTTATTGAAAACTTATTATAATAATCAATCAGTTTTTGCCTATTATGGCCTACTCTGGACATAGACCTACACTATAAAAGAAGAAGAGTTATCTCTCACAGGTTATCAGTCTATCTGGCTGGAGGCGACCACTAATCGTATACCAACTCGCAGTATCGCGCGTTTGCAGACATCGGTCGTTTGCAGCAGTTGTGGCCAAAATGCGGCCATTGTTATTTTAGTTTAGGTATACTGCGAGCTATGTTGGTAACTTCAGTTTTCAACAACTAGGTACGTTATCCGATGCAGGTTTATTCGAAACCCTCCATTCTCCGAGAAGACACTTGACTAGTTTTTTTCTTTCTATAAGATGGAAAATCAGTAGGTATATGCCCGGTGAAAAACTATTACTAAATAATTTATGTCTATGGACGCTTTCAATGCTAGAAATTGCAGCGATAGTTACATAAAGTACCTACTTAATAAAACGTTTTTTTTGCGAGGCACACTAACATAACATAATAATATAGGTACTTATCCAAGTAAGTACCTATATTGTTGTAAATATCCATTTACAACAGATAAAGGCACAAATTGATAGGTGTTTGTGTCGCGGTAAAAGATTGTTACATAGGTATATTTTATATTTAAAGTAGGTAGGTAATTTATCATTTAAGTACTTATCAACATTCGTTCATAAATATTATTGGTCATTCACGACTGATATAAGACTGCTGAACTCCCAATAGATAAGCACACAAAAATATAGAATAATTTCGACCATAATTTTATCACTGCATTGAATCCATGCATGCTGCTTGAGGACAACGACCTACGATTTCAACAATATTTTCATACGAGTATGTGACTCGATAAAAAACATAAAGATCCGAACACACTGAACAAAGTATAAAGGGAAAGAAAGAAGGTTCCATAGAATAGATGTGTTATGGCGGTATACAATCCGCCAATTAACACTAAGTACTTTTATTGTTTTGGTTAAATGCTTGTACTCATCAGAGACGGCATGTCACCTAAATTACTCCAGTTCCCTCAGAACTTGTACTATAACCAACAGAAGTAGGTACCTATTTAAATGTTAACCCAAACAGAAAGAATTCCGTCAGACAAAAGCCTTCCCTGTCTCAAATGTGATATTGAAATCTCGTCAAGGAACTTTTATCAAAGAATTGTGTAATTTTAAGAGGTCTCAGGGTAACCGAAAATGACCTCGACCTAAACATTGTGATTGAACTAATGGTGACAAGTACAATATTATGACCCTGAGTAGGTATATGATAAGTCAACCGGTCGTAAACAATCCGTCCAGACAAACAAAAACTGAGATATTAATGCGGGCTCGCGAAGAAGACCGGTTACGTGGATGACAAGATTTTCCACGTCTTTTATGTCACGTCTTTCCATCGTGACCTCTGAAGGCAGCAGTTAACGAAACGAACTACCTACTTTGTAAATCGTCATATTAACTGGTGTACCTACTTACATTGTAGGTAAATACACTCAATACCTACGCATATTTTCCCATGTAGGTATGCATATTTTGATTGGTGTACAATAAAGTAGATTTCTATTCCATTCTATTTTAAGATGGTCCGCCTAATGAAATGGGGTCAGTGCAGAGCTTGCAAACGTTTGGTTCACCACACAGTTGTTTTATTATTTATAACACTTTATGTACTTTTCTCTCAAGTTACCTAGTTACTTAGTTGCCGCACTCCAATGATGAGATAAACGGTCAACGCCTATACCGTGGTTCCAGAGGAGTACTTGCTTTGGATATAGGACAGGGGTTCTGGGTAGACGCATAGAGCACCTCTCGCTTTTATTCGGATATAGTACTTTACCACTAGTCAGATAATTAAAATTGTCATTCAAATTGATAATGAATGATGTGGATAATGAATGATGTGGCTTCATAAGAATGACCAAATTTAACAGGAACTGGCAACAGCAAGAGCTTATTATATTCGTATGAATAAAACTCACTCAATTAATTGGGTATGTCGCACGATATCAGGCGGTATATGCTCAAATTTAGGGGTGTTAGTTTTAGTAGGATGATAAAATATGGGTTGATACCACGGCCATTCACACTGTCGATGTCGGGAGGAAGTGCGTGTACTGTGTATCGCGTATCTGCCATATCAGTACTGTTTGATACTTTGCAGTGTGAACTCCAGCCAGCAAGATGCGCATCACGGCCCTACTCTTTTCTTTTGCCTGTATTCTGTGTGAGTACTAAATACTCGTATTTATTAACTAGGTATAACTTTGATAGCAGCTCGCGTCTACGCGATTTTTTCTTAAGTTTTGCGAATTGGTATTTTATTTTTGACGTGGCGCATTATTTTTATAAGGTTATTTGTTGAGTAACCGCGAATATTTTCAAAACTTATCGATGTAGGTACCCGTACATAAATAATAGAATAACAATATAAAAAAATATCTGGTAACGTAAGATTTGGCGATTCGGCAAGCACCGAGAATTCTAATTGCAGTTTTATTTGTAGAGAAAATATGTTCTTAATTACCTACCTATACGAAATTTGCGCAGGTACTACCTGAAAAATTAAATGTACCTATAGATTTTTTAATACTAATAGCACCAAGTATACATTTATAGTTCGTCAATAGCTACTGAGAAAGAAAGCTAATACCTACCTAAATACAATGCATGCATGACAAACGAAAATTAGGTAATAGGTACTGAGCTGTTTAGAGTGTTTAGTTCGAGGCTAATTTTAATTAAACATCCGACAATATCACATAGGTAGGTATAATGCATGTTTTACTATAGGTACCTACTTCGTCTGATACCTTTAGTAGAGACTAAAAGCAAAGATAGGGTACCTACATAATACCTACCTACGTTATTATTACCTACTTACAGTACTTACCTATTAAACTACTTAACTGCACTTATTGTGAAGTAGGTACCTACCTCCTATCTGGCGGTTGAATTATAACTATATTTTGATATAATGAATTAAAGCGTTATCTGTATGAATAGACCGTTTTGTTTGGTAGGTTACGCGTAACATAATTATATCTAAAAGGTCATAGTTTATTAAAGTTATGGCGTAATTGACGTTATAATAACAACCGCTTAATAAAAATATTAGTTCTCGGAGACACTCAAAATACAACCATATTATATTATGATTGCGAAAGTAACTCTGTCTGTCTGTCTGTCTGTCTAATACACGTTCACACCTGAACATTTTGTTGAATTTGGTGCAGATATAGACTAGAAATCGTGGAAAGTACTACGATACCTTTTGTCGCTAAAAAAATACCAAAGTTCGTCATTTTCGAAGATATCGACATGAAACTTTATTATCATTATATACCTACAGTTGATAAATAAATAAAAATGCTACAGAGCATTTTTGAAATCTCGGCCTGTGGAGGAATGATATAGGGGATGATATTTCGTACGGAGGTCCACGCGCGATACTTATTAACCTTTAACTGTTCTGTGTTATTACCCGACACCTAAGTACGCGGGCAGAGCCGCAACAATCACTAGTTTATATTTTTTTAAGTAGGTACCTACCTAATCTTTTTTGTCTTCATTTTATTGCTGCCCTCTAATCAATTACAATAATTTTCGCTATCGTGTATTAGCCAGTGTGCCATAATAAAATTATTCCTCTTCCGGAAAAAGGTTATCGTGGTCGCATTTCATCTCTGTTACTAAAGTAACCTATTCTTATATCATTCGGTATCATACAAACATTTTTGTTGACATAAATAAAGCATGAATAGACGGATTATTTTATGTTTGACTAGCTTCCGCCCGCGGCTTCGCCCGCGTGGAAGTCGGTATCGCCACCAAGTCTATTTTAATAAAACGACTCTCCACTCGACCCACCACTCCACTCCACTCCATACCACTCGACACTCCACTGGTCTCCACTCGTCCTAACCAAAACCTTTCTAATAAAACAAACCGCATCAAAATCCGTTCAGTACTTTTTACGTCCATCGCTGATCGCATATTAAATTAAATATAAAGTACGTTTCATGAAATAAACATATTGTAATTGATTAGAGGGCAGCAATAAAATGAAGACAAAAAAGATTAGGTAGGTACCTACTTAAAAAAATATAAACTAGTGATTGTTGCGGCTCTGCCCGCGTACTTAGGTGTCGGGTAATAACACAGAACAGTTAAAGGTTAATAAGTATCGCGCGTGGACCTCCGTACGAAATATCATCCCCTATATCATTCCTCCACAGGCCGAGATTTCAAAAATGCTCTGTAGCATTTTTATTTATTTATCAACTGTAGGTCTAAAATGATAATAAAGTTTCATGTCGATATCTTCGAAAATGACGAACTTTGGTATTTTTTAGCGACAAAAGGTATCGTAGTACTTTCTACGATTTCTACTCTATATCTGCACCAAATTCAACAAAATGTTAATGCTTTCATTATTAAGATTTTGAGACTCAGCAACCTACTTTATGTACTTATATGAAAATGTTTCAGCGAGATTTCACTTCTCATTGTAACTTTTACAACCTTTTTATAACACTTTTTTCTACAGCTCGCTCTATATCTATACCGTTTTAGGTGTTATTTTGCAATACTTTTTCTAAGATACCGTCTTTTTTACTTACATATAAGTATAAAGCAAATGTAGGATAGTATTTATAGTTATAGTTAACTAGTTCAATGTAAATATGTAAACCTTTTTATGTTTCACATCTGCCAGGCGTATGTACAGCGGTATCATCGGCCTGTGAGCCAAACCAAATGCACAACGGCTGCAAGATCTTTGGTGCTTCGTGCACATGTGGTAATGGGTGCAGGTCGGAGTACAACTACAAATCAAGAAGAGCATGTATGAATGCCCTCAGAGGTAAGTTTGTACACATGTATAGATGTTGTACACCCATACTTTCAGGACAATTAAAGGGCACATCTGTCGTTATAAAAATTATTCGTTACCTACCCTTAACATTACATGCAGGTTAAAAGTCCCTAATATTATTAGGTACCTAATCCCTCTAATGAAACAATAAATCATTTATGGATATATAGCTAATAATTAAGGCAACATATCTATTTATACATTATATATTACCTATATGTAATTAAGATAATAAACCTACTTATACTCGTATGCATTAAATGAATATTTTAATTACATAATTATCTACTTTTATTACATAAGTACACAAAAATATTATATTATTGTACTCAATAAATTAAGATGATATACCTGCTGATGATATCCATAAAATATGAATATAATATTTGTAACAGTCGTTCGCCCAACCGCCGCGCTTCACATGCTGTCTATTCGTCATGCCGTAATGGGAAAACGTCAACTACCTATAATTACTAAACACAACTTATCACGTATAAGTCCTAATACGAGTGCGAAAAGTAAAGGATACCTGGATACACCTACTCCATTGAAATTAATTCACTTATCCTACCTACATATACCTACGCTTGCATTGACAGGATCGCAATATATACATTGACTGTCTTGGACTGTCTACACACACCCTTATCCTAACACCACTTGAAATTCCCTAACTCTAACACGACAGGAATGATCTAAAAAAATATTTTACTTACTGCTTGCCTTTGCATCAACTGTCAACGTTCCTATCATAAAGATGCCTACAAAATTCAGATCATTTGATCATTAAATACAAGGATTTTTCTTTGTTCTGTGTTAATTACTTACCTACTTAGAATCCTTAGCTACTACTAGCGCCATCTATAGAACATTTTGTTAACTAGTCTAGGATAACAAGAACCACTAGTGGGGCGAGCACGAATTTTCTTTCGAATCGAGTTCGTAACGTGTGCGATAGAAATTATATGAGATTTGTACAGTTCCTTTTACGCACAATTAGGGGCGGTGTACAAATTTCATACAATTTTTGTCGCACACGTTACGAACTCGATACGAAAGAAAATTCGTGCTCACCCCACAGTTCTCTTTTTTTCCTGTAGAGTCTGGATAATGAAAGTTAATCGGGTCCAATAATGGTTTACATAAAATTCTAAATCCTATTCTTTGTCTTACTACCTACCGGGCCGATTTTTGCTCATAGTAGGTAATCATAATTTAAATTTTCATAATTTTTTTATTCATACATTTTTATTATATAGGTACTACCAACGGAGCTCATAACCGTTATTGATCATAATATTTTTTGTATAATATTGTTGCTAAATAGCAAGAATTCTGCTCTGCATCAAACCCTTAGTATCAAACCCTTTTTTCCTACTAGGTGTGAAATGTCACAATTTATAATCTCTTACTATAAATTTTTCAGTATTTAGATTTACAAGACATTTTTTGTACCTATTACAGACCGCAATTCAAATATATGTAATCATCTGCCCTGCATACGCGGCACTTGTATTCAAACGGTCCAAGAACCCGGCTATGCTTGCAAATGTGAGGGCACTGGATTTTATGGTCAACGCTGTGAGAAAGGTGAGTAAATCTACCTATCTCCAACAGATCGTGGAGTTATTCGGCAGATAACGAGTAGGTAAGAGTCTGCTGGGTAAACGGAAATAAATAAGTCATCCTGTCAACGCACAGCCCATCGGTGAATCATTCTTTGGAAAACGGTTGTGAAATCTAAATATTATGTTAAGTTAAACAGCATTTTCATTTAGAAATATTAACACTGCTCAAAAACTCATACGATTTTTAAATTCTGAAAATTATCATCTACTTCTGATGTTGACTACGATTATACCGAAATAATTGTTTTTTCTTTTAAATAACACTTTTTTTGTTTCAGCTTGTCCTAGCGTACTCATCCGTGGCGCCATCTTTCCTCATGAATGTATTGTAATTTAAGCCTTCCAAGAAAGCGACCAAGAAATTCAATTATCTATTTATTTAGCTAAGTTATTGTTATTCTTATAAGTATGAACGACGCCTCAGCACATTAGTAATAGGAAGTTATATTCATAGGAAATATACATACTTTTGTCAGAATAATATTCAGCAATAAAATTTATTTTAAATAATTATGCAAGTAGGTACCTATTGCCTTTTGTATTTTTCATTTTACGTATCTACTTATTGCTACTCGCTGTGCCCGCAACTAAATTTACCGACATAGCTCGCAGAATAAGCAAGTTGAAATGGCATTGGGCTGGCCACATTCTGTCGAAGGACCAATGGCTGTTTAGCGGCAGCAGACCCCGGGCTTCAAAGTACTAGAGTTTGACTAATGAAAGCTGGACCAACAAAACCGCGGCAAATTTAAAAAAATTAGGGCAGGTATCACCAGTTATAGATGGATAAAAACATTTTGATCGTGAAATAAAAGTATGTTCCTATTATAGTTTAACTGATATTTTTAAAGAATTTTATTGCGCTTTATTTGGTGTTATTCTTATTTATATTGATTTCTTTATTAAATACTATCCTTTGCCCACGACTTCGCCTGCGTGGGAGTTTGGTACTGTGGGAATATCGGGGGAAAAGGTAGCAGGTTTATTCATGTTGAAATCCCCACGAATACCACCCTCGTTGGCCATTGGGGATGGTTATGTCGGAATCGAACCGACTAAAACCGCAGATGTAGTGAAGATATAGACTAAGACTAGCTGTTGCCTGCGTGAAATTATGTTCCCGTTTCCGCTACCCTTGGGAATATATTTCACGGACAAAATGTGGCCTATGAACGTGTGCAAGATATATTGCCTGTGTTATTCCAGACTAAAAACTATCTTCAAGCGGGCTTATAGGAATCAGACGGAATTCATTTATTAGAAAAAAATATTATTAATTATAATCAAAATTAGATTCCAAATATTCTTCACCATCATCCGAGCTGCTTGATCCATCATCAGTCACACTTATAATTAATTATAATTTTTAAATAAAATTGTCGAAAACTACAAATATCTAATACAAAAGCGAATATTTTTGGATATCGCATCTGATCTGAATCTCGTTAATATTTGATGTGAATACATACCTACCTACAAAGTATCAAAATCATAATGTAAACGCACAATCACAGAGAAATGACAGGAGGTGACATTTCTAGTCTACTGGTGTTGCAAATCAATAAATGTCGTGGTTCAGCTTTCATTAGACAAACTCTACCTAGTAATACGAGTGATGAAATAAAACATTAGAATGTGTCTTCTCATACATACTAAAACTAATAAATTAAAATGATGATGATATTAATTACCTACTACCTATATTTATAAGAAAACGTGTGAAAACATTTCAGACTTTATCAAAACAAAACTTCCAGACTTCTATCAACTTTTGAAAGTGGCGACTTTTTTTTTCTCCTACTTTGTCAAATATTGTATGAATGCCAGTGTCAAGTAAATTGATAATCAAGTTAGAATTATAATAATTACGAATGCATTAAGTTGCAGTGTTTTCGTCATTTAGTCATAGTCAAAGTCAGTCAACAGTCAAATCAGTCAGTCATAGTCTTACCCCAGTAAAATAGTGGACTTTTATAGAGGCTTCAATGGAGTTTTGGAATCAACGTTGAAAAGCACAATTCACGGTAATATACTACTTTCCCGAACTCGTGCACGTTGCAGAAGATGTTATGTTTAAAAATCCACCGTTTTTACACATAATAACTAGGTACCTATACATTTTACACTAATTTTGGAAAATTATACAATGCCCCGATGTGTCTTTCAGCGTTGGCGCCAAAACTCCGACAATGACGTTTTATTCCTGAGGTTTAACCAAAAAAAATCTGAAACTAAACGAGCGTTCGGTTTCACGTTGCTTTTATGTAAAAAAAATTAAAAGTTAATTCTACGAATTCCGAAAAACATGCTAAAAGTAACCATTTCATTATTGTTACCTAAAAGTAACCAATGAAAATCAAAATTTACCTAAAAGGTTAAAAAAGTACCTAACTTTCTGGCATCGCTGGAAGTTTATCCATAATCCAATGTTTTCATTCAAAACTTCAAATAAACAACAACTACGAATTCCGAAAAACATGCTAAAAGTAACCATTTCATTATTGTAACCTAAAAGTAACCAATGAAAATCAAAATTTACCTAAAAGGTTAAAAAAGTAACTTTCTGGCATCGCTGGAAGTTTATCCATAATCCAATGTTTTCATTCAAAACTTCAAATAAACAACAAAAAAATTAGTCCATGGGCCGACTGCACTGGGGCGGCAGTCTCGACATTTATCGCTTCGCCTTAGCTACCGAATTCGGTCGCTAAATTCGTAGCCCCACGCAAACAACGATAATTTGGTAGTCTCTACTTTCCCAAATATTTATCGGTATCTTGATGAATATCATCGCAAACTTAACGATTTATCGGTATCTTCTCCATTATTATTACGCATTTGAGTTTGTTGACTATTAAACCTGAATATGGTAAACAATCCTATTGCAAATTTTTAAACAATCGATTGTATCGATAGCTTTTTACTAACGAGCAACAATACTATCGACTGTATCGATAGTAACGATAGTTATTCTTCGCGAGCAACAATACTATCGACAGTATTGCACTCAAAAGTAAATTGCCTCGAGGCCTCGTTCTGAGACATCGATAGTATCGATAAAATTATGAATATTATGATCTATAGGTAGAACTCTGTCTAATGAAAGCTGAACCACGACATTTATTGATTTGCAACACCAGTAGACTATAAATGTCACCTTCTGTCATTTCTCTGTGATTGCGCGTTGACATTATGATTTTGATACTTTGTTGTATTCACGTCAATTATTAACGAGATTCAGATGCGATATCCAAAAATATTCGCTTTTGTATTATATATTTGTACTTTTCGACAATATTTATTTAAATAACATAGGTAATTAATTATAAGTGTGACTGATGATGGATCAAGCAGCTCGGATTATGGTGAAGAATATTTGGAATCTAATTTTGATTATAATTAATAATATTTTTTTCTAATAAATGAATTTCGTCTGATTCCTATAAGCCCGCTTGAAGATAGTTTTTAGTCTGGAATAACACAGGCAAAATGTCTTGCACACGTTCATAGGCCACATTTTGTCCCTAAAATATATACCTAAGGGTATCGAGAACAGGATCAGAATTTCACTCGGGCAACAGCTAGTCCATATCTCCACTACATCAGCGGTTTTACTCGGTTCGATTCCGACATAACCACCCCCGATGGCCAACGGGTATTCGTTGGGGATTTTCACACGAATAAACCTGCTACCTTTTCTCTCTCTTCCCGAGGCGAAGTCGTGGGCAATAGATAGTATTTAATAAAGAAATCAACATGTTAATAATAATGACACCGAATAAAGCGCGATGAAATTCTTTAAAAAATACCAGTTAAACTTTAATAGGTACATACTTTTATTTCACGATCAAAATGTTTTTATCCAACTATAACGGGTGATACCTGCCCTAAATTTTTTAAATTTGCCGCGGTTTTGTTGGTCCAGCTTTCATTAGACAAACTATATAAGGTAGAGATGCAACGGATAGTTGTTTGGCCGGATACCGGATACCAGATATTCGGCCTGCAACTATCCGGTATTCGGCCGGATGCCTAGTAAAATAATGGCCGGATAGACCGGATACCGGATAGCAACCAGATATCCGTTGCATCTCTAATATAAAGGCCTATCGATGTTTGAGTGATTCGCTGGCTATCGATAGACTATCGACTAGCCATGGATAGTCGACTAATGGTTCGGCAACACTATTGGGTTTGTTGCTCTGAGGTCGCGCGTCCTTACCAATTATAAAGCCTAAGATAAACAGAATAAATAATTATATCGATTTCGATACCCAATAATAAATATCGATTATCGATTTGATCGAGATTAAAAATATCAACTATAATTTATCGGTATTCTTTTATCTAAAATATCGATATTTCGATAAATCGATTATATAAATCGATATTTTTGGCCAAGCCTATTGCAACGCATCGCACACTCAAATCACTCGCATCGCACGCACTCGCATCACTCGCATCGCGAATATCGCCACGCGAATCGCGATCGTATTCGGTTCGGCAATCGGCAATTCGGTTCGGAATTCGGCATTATTCGGATGTGACTGTGGTGGTGTAGTGTGTAATCCGACCGATTACAAAATTCCACATCTTTGTTTCTTCCATTCTATGGCCGTATTATAACAATAAGTTAGTACAGTAAATAAGTGGTTAAATTATATATTTTAATTAATGTAAAGAATTTACACGTAAATAACAAAATTTAAATAACATATTATTGTAGTTTGTGCTGTGCTGTCTACGTAATATTAAACTTTCAGGTAAGACATTCATTATAATTTCATATTTCTAAGGTTTAAAAGTTTTGTAGGTAGGTAAGTACCTGCTTCGGTTCAAGTTATGTTTTTAGTATTTACTTCAATTCACTTGGTATTTATTTTTTAGATACCTATTTTCTATTTACTTATTATTTTTGCAACAACGACGAAATGAACAACTTTGTTTTGTTATCATTCTTTGTTTGAAAACTGTGATCATTCAATGTCAAACATTAAAAATTAAACACTCATTACATACCTACATAAGTAAAATACACACTTTCATTTTTAGGTGATTAAATTAAAAAAGAAAATAACACATCAATAAAATAATTATATTGAATATGTCTCTATTTCATTGTAATCAAAAATTGTATGATGCTTTTAAGCAGCAGTGAAGTTGTTAACCTCACAAATATCAGCAGATTAAAATACGATACCCACATATTCTATAGTTCAATGAACTTTGAAAACAATATACTCGTAGATTATTATTATTATTTGCGGGGTTCACTAAATTTTCGAGTGTTACAAGAATAATGTAATGTACCTATAACGCGTGCGCTATAAGTTGAGACCTGGGGCTCTCCGCCTACTTCCTCCTGCACTGCCCCTCAGTCGCCCGTGATGTACTGTTCGCAAAAAAATAGGTAGACAGGTAGGTAACGACTCGGACAGAAGCTTGTTTACGATATATTTTTTGTGCGCTGTACAAACACGCGCCGGTTACGTCTAGCGGTCAGGTCTCAACTTATAGCGCACGTGTAGTACCTAATAACTATTGCAAATAAGTTTTTTGAGTGAAAAAATGGTTTGCAATGCAAGTCATCAATAAATGAAATAAAATCAAACATAAGGGTTTTCAAAAAATGGGTAGGTTAACAAGTAATTATTTTAAATGCAAAAACATAATTACCATGATTTCTAAAATCATGGTACTTAATTATGTTTTTTTTTTAGTAAATGGACCTATTTGGGAAAAGGTTATGTAGTCAGGCAGCTGTCCTGGGCTAGGGGAATAAAGTAGGTACTAATTGAGCTACTTAGTATGAAGTAACCTAATTAATTAAACCAATATACCTACACTGAAATCTGGTTAAGTAAGTACAAAATCATTGATATTTACTATTTACTATGGGGTCCCACTTCTGAGTAAAAAAATATTTATAATTTAAGTAGTCTATATAGGTACCCATGAGGGATAACATACCTTTGGATGGTGTAAGAATTTTTCCAATAAGTGCAGTGGTTCCAAAGTGTACCACCTACTTCAAATTAATCAAATAGTATTGAGTACTATAGATTGATATAATTCAATACCATAGGTACATTTATCAACATAAATAATAATTATGAACATTAAAAAATATAATATATCAATGTAGATCTGTTTATTACTCAATAATACCTACATTATTGATAAGTAATGTTGGTGGTTACAAAACTTGTATAATTTTGTGTTTTCTCTTTGTAGAATGGCATGGTCGGGATATCAGAAGTTCCTTGCTGTGATGCTAGTAGTGACGGGGTCCATAAATTCTCTGAGTACAAAATGGGCCGACAAATTGTCTGCCAAGGGCTCAGACGGTGTCGAGAGGACTTTCAACCACCCATTTTTACAAGTATGAGTAGTATATTTTTTATTCAAAACATGTTCTGCCGTCTGTGTCATAATAGTTTTAGCAATTTAAGTGTCATTATTTGAGAGTCTTGATGCTGGAGAAGAATGCAACCCCTCGGCACTGATGCAGTCTTGGATTTCTAAGTTGTTTTTTCGGTCTGACCATATATATTATGCCAGGATAGATGCAACCGAGATGCTGATGTCTCTGGGTCTAGATGGCACTGTGACGTAGAACAGGATATCTTAATAAATTTGATGATGATTTTATTACCCATATTTTGTAAATATTAAGAAACAGAAAATAATATCATTTTACTTACTTAGACGACTGCCATGTTCTTGGGGGAAATGATGTGCCTTCTAACTTTCAAGATAATTTACTTCATGACCAAGAACACTGGTCATCATCTTACTAATGGCAATCAGAACTTCAATCCATTTATATTGATGCCAGCTGCCATGTTTGATTTGGTAAGTGTTGATTTTAAATTTAATCTTCAGTCGAGTTCTAAAGACAATCCAATTCAATAAACAAAGCAATACATTTTAATCTTCATACTTACTTAAGTATAATTAGGTAGGGTATGTGAGGGTAATATGGTCACAGACCAGTGTAGTTAGCTCCTAAAAGACAAAACAGGGAATAGAATAATAACAGTGTTGAAAATAAAAGGAAATACATAGGTATATAGTGAAAGTATGGCCGTGAAATAGGATGCATTTTAAGAGTGAAAAATGACTTCACGATTTGCAGTGAAACTATACAGGGTGAATTTTTCAAAAGGGATTGGATGGCCAAATCAGAAACTCTAAGGAATAGCGAAAAATGGTCAAAGGAGTCACGAGCCCGATTTTGATGAAACTTAAAACCTCATCATTAGATTTTTGAAAAACCAATAAACCTAGCTGAGAATCGAACCCTTGATTTTGAAAAAAAAAAAAACACACTCTTTATTATTATACCATACGATAGTGTCGCTGTTACAGAACAAATTCTGCGAAGTAATGATATACGGCAAAGGAAAATTTGGAATTTAATAAAATTCATGTTTCATGTACCTATTTGTTTCGTTCGAAAAACCAGAAAAGATCGTAACTATTCCGTATTTTAAATTATACTCTACTATGATTGACGTTTTTTTTAAACAAGATGGAGCTCCAGCCCATAATAGCCGTAAAAGAGATTTTGATTCAGCAGTTTGACGACAATTTTATTGCAATGCATGGTCCTGGGGAGATCCCTGGATCTTACTCCCTTAGATTACTATCTCTGAGGGTATGTCAAAAACGAAATTTACAAAGACACATATGATACAGAGATGTACAGTTGATGACCTGAAACGTTCTTTGGAGAATATTCTAAACACAATCAATAACATTCTAATATTGAATGCAGTACGATCCTTGAGGTCTCAAATCCAGCTATGTATTGAAAACAATGGTCTACATTTTGAACAATTAATCAGTTAATGTAAGGAAAATAAAATGTATTTTGTTAAAGTTGAGCTTTTTCCTTTAGTTTGCGGTATGTCATTACTTCCCAAAATAAGATCCTTAATAGCAACACTGGTATGGTGTAATAATATTGGGGTTTTCTTTTTTCAGAATCAACAGGTTCGATTCCTTGCTAGGATTATTGGTTTTTCAAAAATCTAATGATGAGGTTTTAAGTTTCATCAAAATTGGGCTCGTGACTCCTTTGAGCATTTTTCGCTATTCCTTATAGTTTCAGATTTGGCCAACCAAGCCCTTTTGAAAAATTCACCCTGTATACTTTACCTACAAATACAATAATAAGTATATAACTATACCTACTAGTATACTGCAGATAAAGATAACACTGAATGCAAAAAATATGTATAAAATTATCTGACCTTCATCAATTTCAGTTAGGTATACTCGTAGGTATGTAGGGTAGCTAAGCTTGAGATGGCCATATTAGCCTAACATAATTTTATTTTTTCTCTTTTATTCATTTCCTCAATGATGTCATCATCACTTGGACATCTATGGTAGTGAGATCATTGGTATGCCTGTCATCCCTTACGACGTCAAGCCAGCACTTCTTGGGTCTCTCCCTTCTACCATTTTCAACATGTCTGGCCATGGCACTTCCGCCTGACCCTATGTCGAAAATATACAAGTTGAAAATGAATTGCTTAATTTAAAAAAATATATAAAGAATTAATTGAATATTATTGATAGTATCATAGCAAATGAAATGCATTTTATTGTAGCGATAAGAGGAGCATTGTGAATTAATTACAAACTGAATCGTTGTTTTCAAACAGATTGGTACATCGATTATGTACGTCGGTCTGACGTTGACGTACGTAAGCAGTTTCCAAATGTTCCGGGGTTCAGTCATTGTCTTCGTGGCTGTATTATCCATGACATTTTTGGACCGTCGAGTTATTAAACGAGAGTGGATCGGAATTTGTGAGTATTTTTATAATATCTTCTTTACATAGTATCTAGAGTCTAGAGAATAAGGTCGTTTACCGCTGTCGTTAAATTTAAACCAAACAAAATTAAAAACAAATTTTGATGCGTTGTTCACTGTCATTTTAAGCCCCTCGTTATAAAAATAAATAGGTAAGTACCTACGTATCATATCGTAGACCGGTACCTATTATGATACCGATTTAAATTTACTCTATTTTTTTTGTTTTAACGCCAGTCATATGAACATCAATAGTGTTATTAAGAATGGGTGACATGACAACTAGGAATTCATTTGAAAAAATGTCTCAATTGTCCCCACAGAATTGATTTGATTTTAAAAATTTATTTATCGATCAAATAAATAGAGCGGTTTCCGACGTAGGTAGGTACTTAGTAATGGTATACCTATATAGTAATATATAAGAATTTGCTGTTGCCGACGGTTCCGCCTACAGAAGCTTTTAGTACTGTACCAAATTTTATCCAGATCTGTTTAGTGATTTGCCGGGGAAGAGTAACATAACCCACTAATATACTCATCCTCACAAACTTTTACCACTTTTACGTTTATAATATGAGTACGATTGTATGTTTAATAGTATTAGATTTAAGAGCTGTGCGGCTATTACTTGTTGCCACTTGTCTCATCCACTTGATTTACCTAAGTGACATAATTTTATGTAAATGCTAACGGTGTCCCCGGTTTATATATATTTTAGCGGGGAAACCCAATACTTTTCAAAAATAAAGCCTAAGTTACGCCTTGTAACATCAGCTATCTACAGTTATAATGCCGATAAAATCGGCCTACCTATTACCCCCTACAAGAGGCAGGACACGAAAGTATCTTCCATCCCAACTGAGCAGTCCGACTGGGGTAGTACCTCCGCCCTACAGGAGACCGCGACCATAATAATAACCATCGTGTTGTGTTCCCGTGTTCCCGCCGCGCCGGTAAGTAGGGTAGCCATGAACACACGGGAGGGATTCTCACGGTGACCACTTCCCATCAAGTGGACCGTGTATACTTTTGTATGTTGTTTAAAAAAACCCTCTTCAGAGATTACCCGGAACAAACCGACAGAAAGACAGACAATTTATTGTTTTTTTGCTATTAGTACTGCTACTTATTAATATACAATTATTAAAACGCTGTTATTTTAAAGGCAATTAATTTCTTTTTTGTATAGGTATGTTTTAGTCTCAGACTAATTAGTCTGAGGTTCTAGTATGGCGATTTTTGCTGCCGTGCGTATAAAGAAATACCTAGGTAGGTACCTAATGTTATACTCTTATAAAGAAGATAATGGGACTGCGTTCCTCTATAGGCTGTATATTTGAAGCCGATTAGAGGCCTCGCGTGTTTCTGTAACGGAGGAGTACCTACTATTCGTTATTATGCTCTGTCTTTAAACCCTCATGAATCATGCAACTTTATGAAAAATACTATTCAGCATTGAGCATTATTACGTTTTATTCATACCTATAAATGATAACAGCTTGTATTTTTGGTAATAACTATAATAAGGTTTCAAAAGGAAGTCTATTCATGATTATTTCCCCTCGTTACTCGCAGTGGGGGAGAACAACATTGTCGATATTAACCTTTTGTAAGTCAAGTTTACGTCCGGACCGAATAGCTTTGTAAAATATAAGCTTCAAAAAGTCTTTGTAGTAGGCGTCTATCACGTACAACATGATTTAGATATAATACACTAGCCAAGGCCCGCGGCCCATCCCGCGTGGGCGCCAATTTTAGCGCGAAAAAGTGTGGATACGTCATATTTTCCGCAAACACTATGAATCGGTTTCAGTTAGAACTCTTTCTGGATTGTGTGCAATTATGCAGCACGCGTAGAATAAGAGTTAATAATATTTTTTCTACCTACTCATGTTTGGATATTCGTTTTAACAAACAGAAACCAAATCGAATATAACAAGGTATGACATACAAGCTTATTAGACGTAAACTTTCCGTTGATGTTATCAAAACAATCTCTGGCAAATATGACTCGTGGAACCAAGTTAGAACGAATTTAACAGACAGTAAAGTACTTTATTCTTTACTGTCTGTGAATTTAAGGTATCAAAATTGAACACACTGCCGGATATTCCTTCCACCAGTAACGCTAAATTCTTGTAATCCGAATACTCTATACCTGGTTGTACAAGGCCTTCTCGCCTCTCCTTGTAGAGCTATTGGTTATGTTTGTCCATAGAAGCAACATAGTAATATAGGATGTTAATAGATTTACCGTATTAATTATATTATCAGTAAAAATTCATGTAATTGTATGACGCATCGATGAAGTTGTGACTTTGTACTTAGTTATAGTAAACGCAAACGATACCAATACTCGGAAACTCGGAACAAAAGAGTCAGTAGTGCAAGTGTGACGTGGCCTCGTGTTGCACACGTGCATAGGCCTAGGTGACCGTTTCCCATGAGACTGTGGCAGACAAGCACACCGACCACCCGTGTGCTTGTCTGCCACCTAAGTGAAATAAAAAAACTTTCAAAGGAAATTGAATGTATGGGTACCGATAATTTTTGTAATATGATAATTTTGGTACTATTGAAAATTTTGAGAAACATATACCTATATTATAATATAGGTACTATATATATTATGTATAACATAATATCCGTTATTATATTCCGCAAGCAACCGAATTTATAAATTCTTCTAGTGGAAGTACACAATTGATCTAAAATCAATTGTTTGAAACCATGATGAGATAAACCTATGCTTAAAATAGCTGAACATAGTATGCAACATGCTCTGACGACCTTTTCACAATATTACAATAGGGATGACGACATTTTTTTATTGTACAAAAATGTACATTTTATAATAGTAGGTAGGTAGGAATTAAAGTGAAGTATTCTGACAGATAAATGATTTTTTTTATTTCTCTTATAATATGTAATTTAGGTCAATCGCAGTTCTCCGATCAGACCATAAAAACACATTTTGTTTCTGTCAAATATAGCCGAATCTATAGTAAAATACAATCTGATAAAAAAATTGGGATTACCCGGGATTACCTAAATAGGGCTGTGCGTTCCACGTATAAAATCAAATGTCCTCATACAAGACTTTACAAGAGAGCAGATGTATATGGGGTAAAGCTTTGGGAATAACGCTTTGTTAAAAGAATGATAGATTTATAATGATATAAAATATATTTCCATGTACCAGTTGTTGGTTTGTATGTAGTAACTTTGGTGCTATTGCTGAGCAGTTGGGTGTTTATAAATAATGGACAATGTAGTCAATACAGTATGTCAATACCCTTGTCGTTGCAATGATGACATTATGAAATTATGTTTCACTGGCTGGTTACAGTAGCGCTGTAACACGAAATCATAAAAATTGTACCTTCTGAAACGAGACTATTGTGAAAAACAAGAACATTAGAAATTTCCTTGTACTTAGCTGGACGATTCATATCGAACGAGCGGTTGTCTCCAGGATTTTTGAATCTCGGCCGGAGGTCATCTCTCTCGCACACTGCCTAAAATTGCCATGATACGTTAAAATTTCCCAATCCAAACCTGTCAAAGTCAAATTTACGCAAAGGCTGAGTTCTTCGGAGCTTCATTTTGATTCTAGTTGAGCTTTATGAAAATTCACAGAACACCGTACATATCAATTATTATTAATTGAGTAATATTTATAGAAATTAATAAAAAAATTGACACATATTCGCTTCTTAGATTGTGGGTGACAGCCATTTTAATAAAGAAGCAACACTGTTTACCAAAAATTCGTAAGGTGACCAACCATCCGTATTTTGCGGGATAGTCTCCTACTAGAAGCTCCTGCATTGCAATAAATACATAGCATAGTCCCACAAAACGTCAAATGCTTTCCGCACGTTTACAATATCCATCATAATATTACAATATTAACTGTAGAGAGGTCAATTCTATACATCCATACTAAATTATTATAAATGCGAAAGTAACTCAGTCTGTCTGTCTGTTACGCTTTCACGCCTGAACCGCTAAACTGATTTTGATGAAACTTGGTATAGGAGTAGATTAGACCTAGATAATGAACATAGGCTATGTTTGGTTGCGATAACCGACATCCACGTGGGTGGAGCCGCGGGCAACAGCTAGTTGAATATATTTAAAAAATAACTACATATTGGGAAATAATTAGTGATCGATATTAATGCAAAAAATGCAATCAGTATTTTTTTTGTCTTTCTGTCTGTCTATCTGTATGTGCACGCATGGAACAAAACTACTGGAGGGATTTTGATCAAACTTGATACGATTATAGTTCATACTTCTGGGCAACATATAGGCTACTTTTTATACAAGCTGATATACCCATGGCTTCACCCGCGCTTCGTTTTTAGGTCGCTTTTGGTCATATCTCCGGTTGTACTTAACCAATTGCAAGCAAACATACGATGAATTTTGAGTCTAAGTAAGACCTTTCTAATAAAAAAGCCGCATCAAAATTCATTCAGTACTTTTTACGTCCATTGTTAGGAAGCTGGTCATAATAAGTATATAATTTCAACTTTGACGCTTATTATTTATTGCTTTCTAGACATAACCTATACCTACTCAAGTAGGTATTAAGTTATCGTTTCTAAAAACCACTACACTTTTTTATTTGTTCACGACTGTACATACTTAGACCACGGTAGTATAAACTTACTGTATACAGGTTGACTCAAAATATTATTATATATTTATTATTCTTCACATACAGACAGATAGAAAGACAAAAAATTTACTGTTTGCATTTTTTGCATTAGTATCGATCACCAATCATCCCCCAATAGTTATTTTGTAAATATATGCAATGAACAGAATTGACCTCTCTACAGTTTTATTATAAGTATAGATCATGTATTTGTCTTATTTTGTTCCTTAAATTTACGAAAGAAAGTATAATAATGGGACAGGGATTCACCTGACGATTTTTAAAATTCACATTATCTTTCAAGTCCGTATCGATTCATTCGTTTTAATCGACCTTTTTTAACAGGTCACCTCATTATGAATATAAAACTGACAAACGTCAAATGTTACCTATTAATGTGACGCTACTATAGGAAACACCCTTTTGTTGCTACTCTATCGCATTGGGTTTGCCTGTAATGACACCGTATGTATAAAATAAATAAATACATAATCCTTCATTTAATGTCAATAATTTATTTTGTTATTACATGCTTACATAAGTAAGTCTCAATTAATAAATAAATAAGTTACAAAATTACTGTTTTCATCTTTAATAGCTTTTAAATAATATTATAGTAAAATAACCTTTTCAATGAATTTGGCCTCTCTTTATAGTATTAGTAAATATGGAAACGTAGACTATACCATTTATTTTCATAAGCATAGACGTAAACTACATCATATATCCCAACCTTGCAATTAAACATGGTCACCGCAAAGAAAGGTACGCAACCCAACCAACTAGATGGAGACACTGCAATGTATGTCCTTGCAGTATCCATTGGTTCTAATATTCTTGGTGAAACACCGATCGATTAGAAAAATGTGTCAGGATTGATACGGTTTTACAATTTCTAAAAAAGTTTCTATTATAGGTATTTCAGGCCTATTTTAAATTTTTCGATTGCCGGTTGCAATGCCCGGTTGGCCGTCGATTTTCGCGTTTTTTTTACTATATAGCCAGTTCTAATCAGCCGATTGTAATCAAATATGCGTAAGTTTTGAGTCTAACCAAGAACTTTCTAATAAAAAAAACGCATTTTGATGTGGTTTTTTTTATAAGAAAGGTCTTGCTTACACTAAAAATTTACCGTATGTTTGGTTGTAATTGGTTAAGTAGAACCGGAAATATGACCAAAAACGACATAAAAACGAAGCGCAGGCGAAACCACGGGTATCAGCTTGTATAAAAAGTAGTTTATATGTTGCCCAGAACTATGAACTATAATCGTACCAAGTTTGATCAAAATCCCTCCAGTAGTTTTTGATTTTAGCGTGAACAAAAATTTAGCGGGGACAAACAGAGGCACAGACAAACAGAGAAACAGACAAAAATTCTAAAAATCTCCCTAATATTTTTTTTCTCATAAGTATATCTTTCATGTACTGACGCCGATCAGTTACAGATTTATTATATGTATACCTAGATGGGGCCAATTGCGGCGTTTGGGCAATTTACTGCTGTTTGACTCAAAACCCAAAAAGTAACTTTGATAAATTACAGACAGGACAATATATCGATCAAATTGATATTATACGTCTTACTCAGTCGTATGCTTATATGCTTAGCTATTATTTAATTAAATCGTTATTTCCCAGCAAATTCATAGCACTGCGCTGCAACTCCTACAATCTGTTCAGACACAACATACATAATACAGTATTGCACTGGAGACTTTTCATAATTTTAAAAATAATATTAAATAAAACATTCTAATCAGTAACACAAATTGCAATAAACAAACTAAATTCATAGTTACACAACGTAGCCATGAAAGTAGCTCACATAAAATCGTTGGCTAATTACGCACTATCGCTTTAAAACATGTAGGTAGATATAAAATACAACAGAAACGTATTACAAATAATATAATACAGGCGTTATCTTAATATATATAAATCTCGTGTCACAATGTTTGTCCTCAATGGACTCCTAAACCACTTAACCGATTATAATAAAATTCGCACACCATGTGCAGTTCAATCCAACTTGAGAGATAGGATAGTTTTTGAAACGGATTACGACATCTACGCGGGCGGAGCCGCGGGCAACAGCTAGTACCTAATAGAATTGACGGGACTGACATGCGTTCGCCACAGAAATTCCGTTTTCAGGTTTTTTGACTGTTTTAGTCAATCAATGTAATCAAACATGCGTAAGATTTTAAGTCTGATCAAGATCTTTTAAACAAGAAAAACTGGATAAAAATCCGTTCAGCAGCTTTTGCGTCCTTCGCGAACAAACCTAGTAATAAAAACAAGTATTGATAGGTATGTCAATATGACTTCACTCCGAACAGCAGGGCACATACCCTGCTAATATTTTAAATGTGAAAGTACGAGTATGTGAAGGTGTTTGAATGTTTGTTACTCCATCACGCTTAAATGGATTCAAGGCTGTAATTCGGCACATGAGTAGATTATAGTCTGGAATAAAACTCATAGGCTATTTCTTATCGCCTGGAATAAATTTCCACGTAACTACGGGAACAGGATAAGAATTCCACGTGGACGGAGTCGCAGGCATCAGCTAGTTACTTACATTGATGACTTACTGTTGCCCGCGGCGTGGAATACTCATCCCGTTCCCGCGACCTACAGGAATCTATTCCCGGGGTAAAAGGAGCCTTGCAGATAGATTCCTTCAGTAGTTTTTGCGTCAAAGAGTAACAATCAACAAACAATCCATAGGTACATCATTCAACTTAGACGTTTGCAGTAGGTAGTGATATGATGCAAAAACAGACTTATGACTCACACACGGTTCATTTCAAATATACAATGTTATCGGCATCAAATATGTATAATACGGAGCATGCAAACAATACTATTATGTACGAATCTATTGACACAGACGCAAGCGCATGTCACTTACGTACTTTGACTGTTGTTTGACTATATACGAATCTCAGTGTAGTCAAAGGTCATTTATTTATATTCTAAATACTGATTTAAATCTGGGACTTCTAAATGATGAAAGAATCGGCAAGTAATTCTTTACAAAAAAAATGACAAACAAAAATTGTTCTTGTTGACAAAAGTAGGAAGGTCTTGAGGAAGCTTATACTCTTAAAATATACAAGCAAATTTGATCCTATTATATTATATTCTTTAGCCAATTAACACTATTCTGGGATTGTGCGCACACAATATATTAGGAGTTTATGCGAATAGGACGTTTTGAAGAAAGGATGTTTTCCAAACACGAGTCCGTATGGGATATTCTCGAGATAAGAAGCAGCGTACCTACTGTTTGCTATTCCAAGTACATCGGTGGGGATATCTCGGTAAGGATATATGGAACTATACTGGCTGTCTGGAAGAAATCGCAGACAGCGATAAGACCGCTCTTTGTACAAAACAATTTACATGTTGTATACTTTGTTTGTATCCTGTTAGTGTGTGCATCTATCTATCTATCTTTGTAAATATCTGTGTCAAATACAGAACAATTTAGCTGTCCTGGCTCCCTCAATCTATACATTTCGCAAACTGTCACATTTATAATATAATATAGCAGTAGGTACCTAAGATTGACCCCACTCATTTATTTCAGCTAACATTATGGTGATTTATCATTTCACGCAGTGGCGGATTTACCAGTAGGCTGAGTAGGCTGGAGCCTAGGGCGGCAGATTTTAGGGGTGGCAATTTTGAGCCAATTTTTTTTTTCTTTCATAAATAAAAAAAAATAACTTTATTATATACACAAACGAGTTTTGGGGAGCGTTTTCTTGGAGAGGCATATCTTAATCCACCTTCTAATTAGTACTCGCCGCTGTTTTTAGCTCTTCAATAGCAGGTATACTCTTCACTAGGGCACGTCATAATTACGCGTGGTCAGTCGCCGCCTCCTACTGCGATGCGTGGTCGGCCGCCACCTCATTCTGCGAGCAAGTGATGCTCGAGAAGGAGGCGGCGGAATGGGTTCGGGAGAGGCTGCACAGAGCTCACCCGGACGGTGACGTGCGCAGACGCCGCAGGCGTCGGAGGTCTGATGACTTCCGTCCTCTATGAGCACAGGCCTGGGGGTGACGGGTGGAGCCGTCTGTCACCCTAGCAGAAGCAGATCAAGGCGGCAGCGTGCACGAGCACGCCCCCCCCCCCCCGAATGCGAATACCGTGGTTCCCAAACCCGAGGGGGCCATCTCGAATCCGGAAATGGCCCGGGTCAAGCTGGGGTGCGAGGGAAATGCTCTATGGGCCTATTAGTCTAGTTCTAGTCTCCCTGCATTTACGGTGAGGCCGCCTGTTGCATGATGGATGGTCAATGCCTGGTGGGGTTTCTGGGGAATTTCCTTCCTTAGGGTACACGCGGATTCCCCCCGTTGTAGGTACCCTAGACGGTACGCTAACACCTAGTGTGGTTTAATTCGGTTCGATTACGACATAACCACCTCACTGTTTAGTCTCGATGAGGGGTACCCGTGACAGGACGGCCGCCTGTCACCCTACATGGCCCAGGGTCAGCTGGGGTGCGAGGGATATGCCTATTTAGGTAACCTTACACCCCGGTAATTAAGACCCAAGACTGCTTGCGGTTTTAGTCAGTTCGATCCCGACATAACCACCCCCGATGGCCGACGGGGGGGGGGGGGTGGTAGTCATGGAGAATTGTATAGCCTACTGGCGGCAAATTTATAAATCCGCCACTGATTTCACGCACAATTTCTTTTTTGTTACAGTTAACGTCATAATTGGCCTGGTAATAGTGGGTGTGACGGACGCGCTGTACCAAACTCCGGGTGACTCGAAGGGCAGGAACAGTTTGATCACGGGTGACCTGTTGATCATCGTGGCGCAAGTCATCACTGCCTGCCAAATGGTTTACGAGGAGAAATATGTTGCAGGTAAATATAGAAGTCCTCTTCTTTTCGTTACTCATTTATATCACGAGTTATCATCAACTCCTTTTAGCGCTATTACCGGTTGCATCCGAAGCTCTTACTTCGGACTCTTCAGAGCAAAGGGCCCGCTTACTCCTTCTCTTGCGATTGCCGCCTGACCTTTCAACCCCGAAAGGAATACTTAGGCCAGAGCCTCGTCCGTCAATCACACAGAAAACTATAACTAAAATAAAACTTAGCAACATTGGTCACTTCCTCACTTGCTTCGTTCAGATCTTCGACTGTGCAGGTGTTGGGGCACAGTGGGTACGCCAGTAGGTGAGGCGCACCACAGTCACAGCCACTGTCCTGCGTATACAGATACATGTATTAATTACATTGCATGCATTGCGCAACTATGTTACATACATACATACATAATACAAATCACGCCTTTTTCCCATTGGGGTAGGCAGAGACAACTATGTTAGTGTGCTGAAATTTATTTTGTTATTTTAAGGGTTGAATATACCGGCGCTGCAAGCTGTGGGTTGGGAAGGTGTCTTTGGTTTCTCAGTATTGTCGCTGCTTCTCGTGGTATTCTACTGGATTCCGGCACCACCACACTTTGATAACAATGCTAGGGGCACTGTGGAGGATGCCATCGATGGTCTGATACAAATTGGTAAGTATCGCTGTATACGTTAATGTTATCTAGTAACGAATTGACCAGCAATCTATTCCATCCAGTCTTTTGATTCGTGATTCGTAATCAGTAGTCAAATCCACGGTTTGACTTCAATGTGCATGTGCAATTTAGTTTTTCTTGTCTTGCTTTTGGGTTTTGTCGCTCAAAAGGTTAATTGATTTAACTGTAGGTCAATAATTTTTGGTATACCACTATGTTGTGATCATAATGGATTACAATGTAACATAAAGTAGGTACCTATTTTTAACTATAGTTTACGTTACACTAAGAACAGCGCAATAGGCTTGTGCAACCGCGGGACTGAACTAGTCCTTAAATAAATGTATTTCGTCAAATTTTTGGTGCTTTTCAGGCAACAACCCATTGCTGCTGTTAGCGACGTTGGGTACTATCGTCTCAATAGCTTTCTTCAATTTTGCGGGCATCAGCGTCACAAAGGAGCAGTCTGCTACCACCAGGATGGTTCTTGATTCCGTAAGGTAATATCGCTGTTGTAACCACTTATAAAATGTGTTAATTTGTACCTGCGTTGTCACCCACACGTGTTCTCATAACGAGTGCTTCCTTTACGTAATATTTTAAAAAAATATATGAGAACAGTAATGTTCTCTACTCTTAATAATTTAAATGGTTTTATTTAACTTGTCTTAATTGTTTGGGCTAGAAATTGAAATGGACCCCTTTTTTAACTGACTTCAAAAAAGGAGGAGGTTCTCAATTCGTACGCTATTTTTTTTGTATGTATGTTACGCGATAGCGGCGCCAACTATGGATGGATTTTGAAAATTATTTATTTGTTTGAAAGAGGCTACTTCTGTGGTTGTCCCATATCCAGGGTATCAGGATCTGATGCTGGGATCTTGGGCAAATCAAGGGGAAATCATCAAATTTACGGAAAAAGTTCTGTTTTTGATGCCTTTGTACATAATAAACCTCGTAAATAGGTACTTTTCTATTTTCTGTACACTAAAAAGTAAATAATGTTAGTTTGTGAAGTCGGTTTTTTAAACGTAGTTATAATTTTATTATATTATAAATTATCAGATTGATCTGTTATTTTACATTAGTGCTCAGTCCCCACGCACACAAACTGATTAACAATGAAAATTTTACAGGACATTCGTTATCTGGATGGTGTCGCTCGCAGTCATGTGGCAGGCCTTCCATTGGCAGCATCTGATTGGATTCGCCGTACTGATTTTTGGTATGTGTGAGTACAACGGTATTATCCCACGATGCCGGCGACAGCAGCAGGAACAACAGGACCCCGAGAGCCAGGTTGTCAACGCGGAGGCCGAGAGGATCGAAACTGAGAGTAACGACGAAGAGTCGGACGAACACTAGGCTATATGGAAAAGTACAACTGTAAGAACCTTAAAAAAAATTGGTTGGTAATTAATAAAACTTGTATCTGACATATTTCACGATGGATATTTTCAAAGCATTGCATCATTGCAACATTTTGTTTGTCATTGTAAATGTATATCAAAACACTTCATAACATGAATCAAAGATTGCAGATTTCGGATTTTATTAATTCCAGCTGATAGTCGGCCGTGCTTAACGTATTATGGCACACTAACGGTGTGTTTAGGGAACTCGCTGTTAGCTCTATCAGCGTTCTAGGCATGCAGCGGCTTTGGGATCAGCCGACCGCCGTGACTGGGCTAAAGTGCACTGAAGCACTGATAGCGAGTCGACAGAACATACCCAATGAATAACCTAACAAATGTATCACGCACGATAGTACGTAAACAAGAGACCGGAAATTATAGTCAATGTGCTCGCGTCACCTTGCTCAAGAAAAACATATCACATGACATACAATATTAGGGCAGAAGCCAATATGTTTTACGCTTCGCAAACAAAACAATAATCATCAACTCGTGTAGTGATGAGATTGCCTTCACCGGTTGCCGAAAGCAGGCCAATACAGGCTGTGAATAATAACAATTAAATTGTTCAACCTTTACGACGAAAATTTAGTTTAGTGATTTATATAATGGCTCTAAAATAGGGAGGATCGTGTGTGATCAGCCTCGGCCAAACAAGACTCTTGCAAGCAAGATTGAGTGGAGTTGACTGGCTCACCAGTGGAGTCTATTTTTATATCTATGTTATTTTAAGATAAGGATTTTGTAATATAACTATCTAAGTTTAAATGTAACTTGAATAGAATATAGTATTTAGGAAAGCAAGTTGGCTATTGAAGCTAAGCTCGGTGACACGCTTTTGAGCTATGGATATTGAATAAATCTACAATTTTTTTCTAAGATTGACCATTTCAATCATAGATTAGGTACCGTAACATACAAACTTTTTAATTATAATTTAAGAAATTATACATTTTTGTCAAGGCTCAATCATGGAAACATAGTGGAATATCTGAAAACAATTTTTCGATCGAATTAAACGTGTGACACACTCACACTTTACTAAGTTACTCAATGTAGCGTACATACACTTTTAAACCTTGATACATTTAATAAAATGTTACGTGCCTATATTATAATTAAAAGATATCTCTTATAAAAATGTATTTTTCTATTTATCTATTATAATACCTTGTGATATTAAATAAAATTACTTAAAAATGTACGAAAAAAGTAAATATTGTGATGTGATTGTTACACCAAGTGCTCACGATCAAAATGATTGCCAACAGCTCAAATATTTCTTTCTAAAAGAAGAAATTGTGTTCTTTGTCTTCAACTTACTGTATAACGCCAACAGTAGTAATGCCGTAAAGGCGTGAATGAGTTGATAAGTCAAGAAGTACTTCACATAAACACTCAGGGCAACCATTTTTAAGTTATAATTTTATTACTAATTTTATTTTCTTTTAAGTTGTTTATTAATGAAATCGGATATTATAATATTTCGTACTTTTCAACTAAAGATCAGTTTACATCAAATTGTTCAACATACCTAAGTATCTTATGAAGTATACAGGACAAAATTACGATATCTTTTGAAGGAAAATATTTGACTTGATGAACAACCACACGAATATGAATTACTTAAAAAATACCTAATTCTGTAAACGAAACCTACCAAACACTCGTACTCATACACTACTTTATAATCAACTAGCTGATTTATTTATAGACCTAGGTATATTGAATATAAATATAACTTGTTAACAATGTATAATTATTTTGGACTAACGATTATTATGACAAACTATGGCGTGCTTTTTTACATTATAATTAAATTTCATTATGTTTGTATATAAGATTTCTAAGTAAGTATATTCACTACCTTTTACGAGATGCTATAGTTATTTCGCTCAATTTAAATGCTTTGCCTTTTATTATACATTAACATTTAGTGAGAAATAAAGAGTTAAATGTATTGTGTAATGTTGACAACAAAATGTTAAAAATCAAATGTTATTTGGTTATTTTTCTATCATATTGTTATTATTTTGAATTATATTGTACTTGGATTTTATATAATCATGTTCGTACATCACCAGTCATGTAAAAAAAAAACAGATTTTGTTAATCTGTCTTTATCCTTAGAAGTGGTAACGTTGCAAGCTGCATTGTCGAAAAGCAGATAAATAAAGACATTTTTGTATGTCATTCATCTAAATACTTAACTATGAAGACTTGCCTATCAAAAGGCAACTTCCTTTCTCGGTCAAATTATTCGATTTCTTAGGATGAAACCAGCTTACAAAATATCAATGACCAAATACATTATGTGCTAGAATCTCAATTCGATTGAGTTGGTAGTTTTACAATGACTTGATGTATTGATAATATCTGCTATTTTCTATTTTAATTAAATATCTTAATAGACATACCTAATTGTTTTATTATTTCTATACTCAGTACGCGTTCCTACTATGTAGTGACGAGTAATTTAATCGTTAGACGACTGTCGTCTAGCTTATTTGGCATAATAAACCGACTGATACTGAATAGAGTGGAGCAGTAATACCATGCGGATCTCATGTCAACTGGGGCAAATTTCCCGTGTATTTAGACGTTTCTGCCATACATATTATTTGAATCAAATAGGTATAAGCTCATTTGCTTAATTTTGTGTAGTCTCCCGTTTCGCAAAAGAGGGAAGTAGCTTTATTACTAACTCCTCCAATTTACTTCTGATTAATTGCGATGCGGGTTCCAAGACAGTTTAACTCTCCCTGGGATTTCCCGAGCGTCATTAGGTCACTCAGTCACTGCTGTTGATCCCGATGTACAGGTGTTCCAGTAGTAGAAATGAGGGTGGGATTAGTCAATTTTATTATCCCCTAGCTGTTCCCATTACGTCGATAGTTTTTCACAAAATATGCGGACCGCATTGTTCTTACCTTACAATACCTACACAAATTCTACTCTGATGTGACCAGTGACGGTAGTGGTCAACCACGCCTTTCCCTACCCTTTAACTTTTTACAAGGCTGAAGGCTCGATTTTTGTACATGGCTGATAATTTGTTTATGGGATGTAGTTAGTGAACAGAAATTACAGAAAACGAAAACTAAACGACAACCAACTATTGTATCCGAGTCAACTATTATCTATATCACATCCGAACCTTGTACTTAGGAGCTCGAGATCCGTTTTTCAACTCTTTCTCATGATTTGGCCTTCAGTCTGACCTTCCAACCCTCAGGGGAAAACCTGACGGTAAAATTGGCTTAAGCTTCATAATAACATGATACATAAAAATATATTAACAGGTAAAGGAATGTTTGTAAAGAAGAAAGTTGATAATTAAAAAAACAAGCTTTATATTTTTGCTTCAATAACAAGACATGTATACATGCAATGACACATCAAGCAGGTTTATCTTTCATATCCACCTTATCAGGCTTCTTCCCGTCAACTGAAACATTAAATAGAACTTCGTGTAATTTGTCGACGTACCTATGTCACAGAATACCTAATTACCTAATCGTACGTGGGTAATTTTGGTCTACTTACTGGAAACTAATAAAATCATTAGGTAGGTAGGTATATCTTGATCGATAATTATAGAAACTCGTTATGGGTGAGCTGTCGTCGGGCCGCGGCTCACCAGTCGTGATCACCTTCCTTAGTCGGTGGATCCTTACTTATGATATTACAGTTCTACAAAAACCATAACACGAGCATATTTACATAATATTTCGCCGTTAACCCAGTGGAAGAATCGCATAAAGCTACCAGATCCTTTGGAATCTTCCTTCTTTGCACCCTTGACAGACTGGCGCAACACTCTTGCTGCTATGTTGGAGTAGTTCACGTAGCTGTAATATAATATAAACTATGCTTAATACTAAGAGTCGACAGGATATTTACCATGTGTTATTTTAAATGAGGGAATATTTCGGCTTGCAACAATTAAGTCTTGCCTTGTGAAAGCGGGTAGGTCCTATTAATTACCTAGCTGTTACTAGCTATCTGGGGATTCTGCTACGAAGCTTACCAATGTACTAGGTATTATTCGTCTATGGTACTACAGAACAGACCACAGGTCATCCACTACCATCCACTACATTATTGCCGTAGGTATATACCTAACTAAAATCTGGATACCTAGGTAAGTACCTACTAGGTAAGAGATTTGTTATTGGCTCGGAGTTTAGTCAAATTTAATCATTTTCCAATACTAGGTCTAACGCGCATTGCCGATAAAATAAAACATAGGTAGGTAGGTACCTAGTTAAATGTATTTTTTTAACCTACCACAAAATCTGCTAAGCAACTTTCGTGGTACCTCAGCATGGTACTTACTTAAGTCCAGCCATTCTCCACGAACTCATTGTGATGTGTTATGATTCTCCGGTTTTCGAGTGATATGTTGAAATTACAAAAGACCGCAAAATAAGACATAGGTATTTTTTTTCTCCTACTTTGGCAAATATTGTATGAATGCCAGTGTCAAGTAAATTGATAAATCAAGTTATAATTACGATTTATAGAATTAATTACGAATGCAATAAGTTGCAGCGTTTTCGTCATTTAGTCATAGTCAAGATCAGTCAATAGTCAAATAAGTCAGTCATAGTTTTACCTCAGTAAAATAGTGGAGGCTTTACTAGAGGCTTTTATGGAGTTTTGGAATCAACGTTGAAAAGCACAATAATTCACGGTAATATACCACTTTCCCGAACTCGTGCACGTTGCAGAAGAAGTTATGTTTAAAAATTCACCGTTTTTACATATAATAACTACATTTTACACTAATTTTAGAAAATGATACAATGGCCTGATGTGTCTTTTTCAGCGTTGGCGCCAAAACACACAAGTAATTATAGCTTGCATTAGGTACCTACCTACTGTCAAGGTTCATCATAGACAAAAAAATATAAAGAACTAGCCTATGCCCGTAGCTCCGCCCGCGTGGGTGTTGGTTTCGCGTTTTTTGACCACATCTCCGGTTCTACTCAATCGATTGTAAGCAAACATGCGTAAGATTTTAAGAACTTCCAAACAAAAAAATCCATCAAAATCGATTCAGTATGCAACAACTAGGGTTTTGCGTCCATCGCGAAAAAACAGACAAGAATTCGAAAATATTTTTTTTTGTGTGCAGAACTGTTTATTAACATAATTAGATTTTTTTTCAAATACCTATAATATCCAATGTACAGACCCAGTTCATTTACATTTTTATTATAGTAGGTAGGTACCTATACATAGATAAATTAAAATTTTGACAATTAGAGCATGAAGAAGGTGCAATCTCAGATAAATACTTATCAAACCTTTGCTGTCCTGCCTCCGTCACTGGCCTCACTGGCTTGGCTGGCCACTGGTCTATTCTGATCCAATGCTACTGAATACTGGACTGGATTTATACTGTGCTAATCCCGGGCCGGAATACATCTATAGGTACATTTCATTGCTGTAAGTATTATTTTATTAAACCCATTATGGTTTAATGGATTTCGAAAATGTAGGTACCTAGGTACTTACCTACGAACTGTCTCAAAAAAGCCCTATTTTTTGTGACTGCAACGGATATTATGGTCTTATTGTGGCCTCTGTGGCGTAGCGGTAGTGCACGCGACTGCTACGCAGGAGGCGCGGGTTCGATTCCCGCTCAGTGCAAATATTTGTATGCATGAATATGTCTAATTGCATTGGTCTGGGTGTATCATGACTGTATTAACAAAAAAAGTAAGTACCATATAAGTAGGTATGTTTAACAGCATTCTAGAACCCATAACACAAGCTAGTTATACTAAGCTCACTTTGGGTCTAGGGAGCGCTGTGTAGAATGTCGTAGAATATTAATTATTTATTTATTATTTATTGTCCGATTTAAAAAATGCAACTTGTGGATACCTTTCTACCTAAGCCTGTTACATAGTTAATTGTATCATAGAGGTAGGAATGTCTCTATAATGCAATTTTATGCTTACGTACCTACATTGCATCATCGCAATCGCAATAAACTATACCTACCAAAAGAAAATAACCAGTGACGTCATATACCGCTCGTCCTCATTCAATTTGTGTGGGTTTTTGCGAGATGTCAGGATAAGGTGACATTGAAACGACCTCTAGGAACAAATCGGACTGGGAGTGGTTACCGAAGGCAAGTTAAGTCTGTCTGTGTTTAGCAATTACATAGGAATGAGCTTTGAACCCGTTAGGGATCTTTCATTTTTCGCCCGCGTAGATTGATTTGGATTTTTTTTTACCTGGAACCCTATTTCTTTTTTCAAAATTTATGTAGCCTATATTACGTCTTGTAATATAAGCTACCTACCTACCGGTGAATGTCCCATCAAAATCAGCCCAGCCGTTCCAGAGATTACCAACCTCTTTCAAACAGACAATTTTTTTTAAATACCTTGGTATTGTACCTACATACACTCATAATTAATAATGCATTGATTTAAAACCTGTTATTTTAATATTATAAACAGACATTTACATTTTATTAATTTGTGTAGATAGATAGGTAGGTAGGTATAGACTTTAGGTATTTACCTACTAGGTACCTACCTATATCTGAAATCGAGTGAAATGTGGAGCTTAGATTTAGACTGAGATTAACTAAGAGGGTTGAACGACTATTCACTCATAAAACTGCTATGAGGCGAGGTCAACAGCTCCACGCTCTGAAGCCATTGCTCTTTGTGACCTTCATTGTGACATTGGCGACCAATGTTGCAATGGGAGCACGAAATTTCTTTTTAATAGTACCTACTTAAGCGTATCGTATTCATAACAAGAGACTGGGAGACAGTCAATTACGAGTATACGTAAGTAGGTATACCTAGGTACTCGTATTACAATCCTATACCTATCCAAAGAATTTATAATCGTGATTCGGTGTTTAACCAATCGCTTTTATTTTGTGCATCAATATAAGATCGCATCAAAAAATCATTAAGTAACTAAAAATTGTCACGCTGTAGAAGGTGACGACGGTAATTTTAAAAAATCTCGAATCTACACATGCAGACATACCTATATTATTAACTTGATTTATTCTGAATTTAACGCGGACCATGCCACGGGCATGAAAACTTAGACAAATTGTTAGGTGTCTATATTACCTACTTGGTATGTACCTACTTTTGATTATATAATCAAAGGTACCTACATTATCTGTTCTCTGTCTTGCATGTTGCTTGCATGGCAAGAAGCCTTTATAAATATTCAACCGATACCTTATGGCTTCTTGAACTGAGCCGCAGGTCATACCAAAGACCATGATAACTTCATTCAATGGGTCTAGTTCATAATATCGACAGTCACTACATCGATGGTCGCTGTATCGAAAACGTTCCATCGATGGTACGCTACATCGACAGTTCGCCAAATCGATGGTACGCTACATCGACAGTACCCCAAATCGATGGTACGCTACATCGACAGTACACTAAATCGTTGGCACGCTACATCGTTAGTACACTAAAACGACGGTATGCTACATCGACAGTTAACCAAATTAATAGCACGCTGCATCGACTACCCGACCCGAGTCAGATTTAAATAAAAAACAAAGGATTTTTTAAAGTTTTTAGATACAATTTGTCAAATCTGTAAATTGCTTAATTTTGCTTAATTTTTCGATACAGCGACCATCGATGTAGTGACTGTCGATATTATGAACTAGACCCTTTTTTTCAATAGGTAGGTAAGTCATTAATTTGGTCAGTGTATTATAGGTATATTCTGCGAGAATATAAAATACTTATTTATAGCAGAAACATAGAATACTTTAGTACCATTTATGTTCGTATTAGCTAATTATAAATTTAGAAAGTGTTTATAAGTAGATACAGTCAACGACAAAAGTTAATTAACACAAAAAAATACAATTCCTATTATCATTGCAATATAGGTACGTAACTATGTAATTAGATAGAGTTAATATAGTAGTTTTATAATCCCATTGTTTATTATTAGATTTTTTGATACGTTTAAGAGTTAAGGTGATCAATAAAGATTTTGTTCAGCTACTCCTGTCGTTGACTGTAGGTACGTGCTCTGGCACCTATCCGCTGCGCCGTTTTATTAAGAACTTATTCTTATCATAAATGGATTTTACAAGGTTTATTTAAACTAAGAAATAGACCGTAAACATCAAATCTATTCTGTGTAATCGTTGAAAGTGACGAGGGAAATGTAATGTACGTATCCTAATAAAATAATACAATTTATAAGTAATAGGTACTTATTTATGGAAGTTATGCAGGAGGAAACTGAATAAGTTTACAGATAACTAGAAAATAAAGAAAAACAAATAGAAAAAAATGTAGTTTGAGCCGAAAAAATTGATAATTTTATTTGCGAAATTATTTGGGGTTAGGTGGCCTCTACTTCTTTTTTGCCCCATGGCCTCCAAAATCCGGCTCCGGGAACTGTTTTCCTAACTAGGCACATCATCTTTGTTTGAGAGAAGTGAGATGTAGGTACCTATAGGTATAACAGTGATAGACTTATTACTGGATAGGTCAGACCTGCAACTTTTCTTGGCTACCTTACCTACTGCATGTGGGTAGGGTATCAGAGCATGTGAGTTGTCTTGTGTAACTTGCAAGTGCAAATATACGCGACTGTACGGGACACAATAAGTCCCGTTATTTCTGTAACTCTCTCTCATTCCTTCGTTCGTTGACACAATAAAAATCGCGCAAAAGCAAAAGCAGCTATAATTTATATATATTTGGGTAATTCTCGAACGATTCAGGACATGAACGTCGTGTGCTGAATTGCTAAATTAATATCGTTAATAAAAACGGTTATAAACGCTATTTCGAAATTTTTGTGTGCTTTAGTGGGATTCAGTGCTTGACGTTTTTTTGGTAGTTCTAGCGATTGATCGGTTGTTACAGCTTATATATTTCATTATTCTTGTATTATTATTAAACCTTAAGTAAAAAAAATATTGGTAAAATTTTGGTACCTATAGTACCTATATTCTACTTGTCGACAGTCCCCAGTCCCGGCTACATATGGAGAAAATTCGTATTTTAACCTGGCAATTTGGTATTTAAGGTTAAAACCTGGTGTATCTACCTAATTCTGCCAAAAATCCTTCCATAATGTCTTTCTATTCAAATGCCAAAATTTTAATTACAAATCAAAGGATTACAATTACATCAACAGCAGGTACTCATATTGAGACCTAATATGGTCTGTATAATAGGTATATTGGGTATAGTTATGCCGAAGAATTCCACCAAATCGATTTCGACTAGCCTACCTAGGTACTGTCATCGTCAATACCGTTAAACAAGGATATTATATTTATAATGTTCTTGACCGTAAGTAAGAATTTATTATTGTTATATACTCGTAGAATAGTACCTAAGTACATAAGTACCTAATTTTGCTTTGCGTTACAGCAGAATCCGGTGGAATCAGACAATCGTAGACAGTGGAACGGACACAACCAAAAAAGTATCGTATTCAGTTGTCTTCTCCTCGATACTTCGAAATCATAAGCAATCAATCTTGTTTCAACTGTCATTATCATGAGCTGAAATTGAAAATTATGAAACTTGAAATTTATATACATATCTACTAATTTTTGAAATAAACATTTCAGGCTCTAAAATTTCTGGAGATGGTGCATCATAGTATCCCTTTAATTTTTAAGGGATATGCAGCTACGAGAGCCCTTTTTAGCGGAGGATTACAAAGTTATGGTTTTTTACCCAATTGTAAGTTACTGATAATAAATGCTAATCCAACAGGGTTAGCAAGGAATAAACATCTAAAAGTCATTATTCGACGATACCTCTAATACAGGAATGCTTAGTGATTAAAAACGTGTTTCTTCAGATATTAGCTCGAGGGAAAAAAGGTATGAAACGAAAAATACTCGCTCGTTAGAGTCGGAGAACCCCTGCAAGCAGTTCACTACCGTGGCGAAACTTTTTAACGGAGTGTCCAAAAAGACCTATGGAACTAGTAATAAAGTCAGTGTGATAGGACTAGATGAGATCGGCATTGCCACTGTCTTTGCGCTTCTTGCACAGGTGAATATTTTCATACACTATACAGCATAAATTTCTAGCTGCTTTTCCACAGGGTTCTATGAAATCACTACGCCGCACCGCACCGTATTCTAAGGTGTAGAAACTTGATTTTTCTATTAAGAACTGTACCAGCAAATTACTAAGTAACTATTACCTATTTCTATGCGGATCGATGATGAATAAAGTTTTCATAAACGTTAAACATTACGCTTTCCACTGTTCCTAATTACTCATTAACATTGTTTCGGGACTCTATCAATTATGTATTCTGTGACTCTATGCACAAGAACATAGGCGGGCTTAATGCCACAGGCATTCTCTACCAGTCAACCAAAGGTGCAGAGAGAAACTCAGTAGGTAGAGAAATCTTATGGGTTAAAGCTTATCGATGCAGCTTTCAACCTACACTGATGTTGATGCAGTGTGGGAGGGTTAAAAAAAATAATAACTTGGTGAGGATGTCGTACAAAATTAAGTTTCTAAAACTTTTGCTAATATTTATAAACGGCAAGTTACATAGGTAGTTCTTCATATGAAATGATATATGCATTCATACCTACTAATTTTACTTGTAGGACATCACAGACAATGTGTGCATGGTCGACTTAGATGAAGACGTTTTGAGAGGCGAGCATATGGATTTAGAGTTTGGCTCCTTGTTCCATAACAATGCCAAGATCATATCCAGTAAAGGTATTACATCATCGATTTATTGCTTTGTCTGGTGCCTACTTACCGAAACCTTAAAGAGAAACTAGTTAAACAAAGTATTCCTTAACCATTAGCTATTAAGGTTTGCCATAAGACATATATACGGAAATTTCTACGAACCTACACCGTTCTGAAGTAGTTCAGGGCCCCTAGGGTCGAACTCGACCAAATCTACCAACTGGCAAGGTATTCTGAAGGTGTTAAGAATGTCGTCGATTCGAGTTGCTTCTTGAGGGTTAAATTGGGTCTCTAAGTAGCTACAGACAATCTTTTAGATAGTTTATGATGATTTCTGTTTTATAATTTTTTTTGCTTAGTTATTAGAGTAGGTATTTAGTGATTTTATAATATAGGTATATCTCAAGATGAGTTATGATAATTATATATCTTTTGTAAAAGATCCTTCCGTAACAACTGATTCGAAGATCTGCATAATAGTCACGGGCACCTTCAAAGGAAAAGAAGAGCCTGAACACGTCTACGTCGGACGGAATGTGTCTATTATGAAGGCGATTATCCCACCGGTACTTGTTTTTAGTTTTTGCTCTACCATTTTTTCACTACTACGAGTAAGTATATTGACTAGTATAATTGATTGACTAATGTGACTATGATAGTTTTTGGCTGAGTGTTAACCGAATATGTTAATTAATTATAGGGTTAAGCAATACTAGCCAGTCGGTCTTAGATACTGAGACGGAAACTGATCTAACTACAGTACTTCGATATCGTCAATGGGTTAAGTGTGAAGTTCAGACGGCTTTCACTTCATAGAAAATATCGAAGTACGACCGTTTCGTAATTCGACTGAAAAACCGACCCCATCTGAGTTGGGATGAGATTGGCTATGTGATCATATTTATTAATTTGCTTATAATCTTGAGGCGATTATGATGTAATAGCATACTAGCCTTAAGTTAACTAGCTAGTTGGTTAGTTAAAGATTCTTCCACGTGAACTCTTATAGTCTGTCTGATATAATCTAAGTTAAATAGGTACCTACATACAATAAATATTAATATACAAGTACATTTATGACTATCTAATTATGTGTAGCTCGTGAAGTACAGTCCCAACACGATACTGATAATTGCAAGTGATCCAGTGGATATCTTAAGCTACGTGTCATGGAAACTTAGTGGGTTACCGAAGAACCGTGTCATAGGCACTGGGACTCTCTTAGATACGGCAAGATTCCGTTTCCTACTATCTCAAAGAATGGGTATATCGCCTGAAAACTGCCATGGTTATATCATTGGAGAGCATGGAGAAAATAGTGGTAAAGTTGTTTATTTTATTTATTTATTTATTTATTTATTTAATAATTCATTGCATATATGGGTTACAGTGTAGTTGTTATAGGCAGCGGATACAGTTTCACCAGTGTTTTTTCTATAGTATTTATTACGTTGCATCAGTAGGTGTATGGAACTGTGAAAATTGTGGGCGACGACTGATTTCACTGTTTCGTGTATTTGTGACTTTAGAAGTCCGCTTGTACCTAAGTGCTCTTAAAGCTCCCAAATACAAAGGCTTAGCTAGGCAGCCATTGGATAACGGCTGCATGTTTTGTGAACTTGGGGTATGGAGCTCTCTATTAGCGCTATCAGAATACTATGGCTTAATGTCGAAAGGTGTCCGCCATTCCTGATTAAACAAAAATGCATCGACAGAACGGTGTGTTCCCGAACCTACTCTTGATATGATTTAGTATGACATTAAGGTATACAGCTATCCTACAGAGTATAGTAGGGTGTGTTATCAAAGTGTTGAGCAAAACTCAATCGAAATTTTGTTTTTAGTGCCGGTATGGTCGAGTGTAAACATCGCCGGCGTTCCTCTCAAAGATATCAGTCCAAGGTCGGGCGGTGATAAAGATGGCGAGAATTGGCAGGAGATACATCATGAAGTGGTGAAATGTGATGAGGTAGTACGAAGTCTAAAGGGCTACAGCGCATGGTCCCTGGCTCTTGCCATCGCACATCTCTGCGAGACAATATTTAGTAACTCTAACCGGGTGCTTCCTGTTTCCACCAATGTTCAGGTACCTATAAATTATTCAGTCATTCGCTTGTCGCGTCTATTCTCATCTCCCTCTAGCAAACTGCTTCTAAACGTTGTGACCATAATTCATTTAATTAAATGTCATTACGAATCTATAGATGGCGACTATATAAGCGGTCAAAGGAACTTCTGAACTAAACCCGTGATGTTTTAACTTATTTGATTTATCTGCTTATTACTTACTAGAAAGTTTATTCTGAAAAAAGTTTTTTTTTTAATATTATTAACTTATTTTAGGGTGAACATGCTATTCGGGATGACGTTTTTCTTTCATTGCCTTGTGTTATCGGCGAAAATGGAGTAACTGACATTGTTCGACAGCCGCTCACTGACATGGAAAGTACACTCTTGCGCAGATGTGCTGAAGTAGTTGCTAGTTTACAAGAACCTTGCTCAAAACTGATTTAAATTATAAAACCACCAATCAATCCCATATGAGATACCTATTCTTACTGTTACCTTTTATGGTTTTGTATTTGTATGTTATATATAATTTATTATTTAAATAAATTATTTTGTTTGTCATTTATGTTGTATCTACATTATTTTAGTACCTACTATTTTAATTGAAATGGAATTGACACTTAAAAGAGAGATAGTTAGTAGATCAAAATTATGTTAGAGCCAAATAGTAGTTCTTTAGCTATTAAAAAAAATAAAGAGATAATAATTACTAGGTAAGTACCTATGCTTTCATTTTCATTTCATTATTTATCATACATAAAATTGACATGACAAAATTTTGATCTTACGATGTTTCGACATGTTTCTCTGACTAACAATGCATACAGAGAGAATCGAGAAGCTGTTAGGTACACCTTCTCTTGTGTCGCAGCCAGGGGTAGAGCAGGCACAGAATAACTAATAGTTGTACCTACCATCATCAGTCCGGAGTATTTAGGAAAACAAAGGACTGCCTATTTATTTCATTTTCTCGTATGGTGTACTTAATGAAACTCATGATTAAGTATTAGGCTAAGGAGAATCCAATGGAATATCGCCCTCTTGGGTGCCAGGTTAAGCTCTCTTCAATACTTACCTACCTAGTAGGTCTATACCAGGGTAGGCGAACCAGTGGCACGCGGCACAATATTTTGGGCACGTTGCCGATCAGACAAAATTTAGCTCCGTCTTATAACGAACAATACTTTTTTAAATCTTAAGCAAAGAGGTTTTATGTCCGAAAATTGGTCATTATTTTATGAAAAAAATACTTTGGGAGATAAAATATAGTCATTAAACGTTTCATCCCTTTCATCTCTATAATTTCATTGATTTTGACAATAAATTCAACCATGTTTCAGTGACAAAATACGAAAGATATTAATTATTTTGTATCGTGTAATAAAAACATTCCAGAAATATACCTACCTCTTTTGTAATAATGTGTAAATAATGTAATTATTTCATAAAGAGTTTTGATGGCACGCCAGTGACCCCATAAAACGTGTTTTAGAAAAAAATGGCACGTTGATGCATAAAGGTTCGCCTACCCTGGTCTATACCAATCATTTAGTTTTATATTATTGCCTATCTGATATGCCAAACTATGTACCAACCTATGTGAGTAGGTAGGTACTAGAAGCGATAACAAGTCAGATGTCTGGATGCCAGGCTGCATATGGGTTTTTGATAAATGCAACCGTATGCCAAGGGATTATGTATAGAATTTGGGATTCAACGTTTTTGGTTCAAGCATGCGCGATGGCGTCAGAACTTTTGAAGGTCACATTGAGTGAATGAAAGTGTTTCGGCGGGAGCAACGCGCGCTCATAATCGCACTGGCACCGGCCACCGAGCATTACATCAACTAGTAAGCTCTACGTGACTTGACACACGGACAACACTTCCAAGATCTTTAGGCAGTAATCGCAGTAAGTAGATGCCTACCTCCATTCAAATTGTAACTTTAATGCTAACCAATAAGTTCAAAAAGTTTAATTAAACTTAAGTTGTTATACTAATAATAATTTTTAATAATTTATTGACATACTTACTACACCTAATATTATATAATATGTTATCTACACTATCTAGATATAAGCGATACAGTCAAAACTGGAAGGTGATACACTAATAATAATGAACCCTGACTCTCAAACTAGGTGTTGCTGTAACTTCGGAATCAGTGAATTTTAAATTTATTTCAGTCTATTTTGCGTTCGCTAGTTAAATAATATTATGATAAGCCGGTTCATTTTCACACACTGCAATCTTAATAGATTTGAGTAATAAGTACGTGAGTACCTACTACTTACTATCTATTGATATGAATCTGATGTAGATAATAAATAATAAAACAACGAAATAGCTGTGTAATATTTTCACTACTTGGGCCGCTATTGCGTTTTGTAGGTAGGTCATCTCGCTAGGGAATCCCTCCTTACCTGAGGTTCAGCACTTCCATAGGTCACGGTGACCGCTTCCCATCAGCTGGGCCATGAGCTTGTCTGCCACCTAAGTGATATAAAAAACAATCCTCTGGTAGGATCCGCCATTCGACAGGTTACGCCAGAATCGTAGCAATTGGAAACATGTGATTTCTGCCTACCGCAGTGAGAAAGTGGCGTCTCTATATGAATGTATGTAAGAGCTATCTTTTGTAAGTAGGTAATACTGTAGGTAGGTAGGTACTTTTACTCGGTCGTTGAACTTCTATTAGGTAGGAACATTGTAAGTTCACGTGAACCACGGTATACTAACAATACTGTGTGTGAACTCACGTGTGCATGCATATTATAAGTAATATATAACGAACGTAATGAAAAGTGTCTCCATTATGGACGCGCCCTTTACAATCGTGCACAGCTCTAGTCCGTGCATGCACGCATGGACGCCTTGTTGACTCATTTTGGTCATGCTCTTCATTTATATTATAAACGTACGGCGATTCGTTCGTTTCAGGCAGTCAATCGAGTTCAGTCAGTTCAGTGGTATCGTATCAGCAGTCAGTCTGACTTGGCCACTGTTGGCGAACGCGTGCGAGTTCGCGACGTACCTATCGATATCGTTTACGTGAAACCTTTATAAGTTTACTAATTAATTAACTTAAAATGTCTGAAAGTGCTTGTAACAACTCTAATCATAAAAACGGTGAGTTAAAATTACTGACTGTTGTTTCACGTTCCTTCAGGTATTATTAGGATTACATTCCAGAGGCAACGGCGGTTCAACGACTGCGATTTCTTTTTTAAACAGTTTTATTTAACTTATCCTGTTTGTTTGGGTCAAATCTAGTAGGTAATTGAAATTTGACCCCCTTCCAGTTGTTGGATTGGTCTGATATTTGGCAGGAATCTATAGTTTTGATGACAATACAATTTAAAACCGTTTAATTAAAAAATACTTTTTACTTAATTTAAATACAAGGACAATTTCAGCAGTTTATTGTTCAAGAGTAGGCATTATGTACTTATATACTCTAGAGTATTAGAGGCTAGAGTATTATTGTCTAGTTAGGTATACATGTGAGTACCTATAAGATCTGCAAAATACCATTCTCAATATTAAAATTCGCCAGTAGGTACCTACCGATTCTATTGCCAAGAAAATTCTGTAATGAAAAATCGAATGTACAACGTACAACCTAATTTGGAATTAAAAGTTATATTTTTAATAAATAATGATGGTTTTGTGTATGCAATTATACAGGTACAAACAACACCTATGATGTTGTGACTATAAAAAATAATATTAATTAGGTAGTAATTAAATATATTCTGTGGCAGGTACTCGTACTCTCTCTGAACCCAAGGGCAGCTAGGTCCCTGTACCTGTACAGGAACTTCTTTAACTGCAGGGAAAATATCGCTACATAATATTAGGATACATGTAGCGATATTTTCAACTATACCTACCTAAAGCTATTTAGCTCTATTTAAGTTAGGTAGGTACCTCTCTTAATTTCTTTGCGATAAAATAGGTACCTAGGTACTTAATATTCCTTGTGATATTCACTATGGGTACCTACTTAGTGCTATGATTAAATATCTGGGTAGGTACTCTAATAATTTGGAAATTTAAAACTAAGATAAATTTAAAAATAATCTACTTTACTCAACTAGTTATTTACAATTATTTACTCAACTTAGGTTAATTTTGAAAATCAGATGAGTAAATCATTGTTAAATTTCTATTATTCAACAACTCTTAGATGGCACGCTACTTCTAATACCGTGGCGTAATAAATGAATGATATACCTATACCTAGTACCTAACTAGGTTCATATCATAATTATTATTATAATAATATAAGATTATTCCCTACTGTAACTTAGCTTTTTTGCAGTTAAGGTAGGTGCAGCTACTATAAAGTAAAGCTAAACAAACGCTACATTCCTTAGATGATGTAATAAGCGTCATTTTATACTTCATTATGTTATAGGTACCTATATATTACCTATAGCTAAATAGATACCTACTTATACAATTACCTAAATACTTAATTTTTGTCTTAAGATTAAAATACACATTTTTTGTAGTTTCCAATCAACCTACCTATTGAATACCATTTCCGCACATGACCTCATGTTTTTTTTCCTTGTCTGATGTACACAGGGTTGCCATCATTGCAGACTGGATCTAACTCTTGACATTTTTGCGCACTATCCATTTGGTGTTTTTTGAAGCTTTTTCATCAAATACCTATTTACCTACCCTAGGTTTTAATTAAATGATTAGTTCTCAAAAAAGTACCTATCTAGGTATAATTTTTAAATGCTCTAGATATCAAATTCTGAGATGATTAGTTATCTATAAAAATAAATTATAATTTATTCTATTTCCGAATTTGTTAACTAATGTAGCATGGTGTTGTTTAGGTACCTACAGTTACTTAGTTTATAGATTTACCTGATGACAACCCTAGGTGAGATGAAAAATGAGTCACGCAATTGAAAACTTTATTCAAGTACTGTCGACTATCGTGTAACCACGTATTGTCTTCGAACACTCCTTAAATAATACATATCGCAGGATATAAATATGTATTATGTATCCAAAATAATTTATTGCAATTAACAAAGTACCTGGTGCAATATTATACGTTGACGTCACAGAATTACCTACTAATGTTGTTCCATAGCGATGTTGTTGTGATTGGGCTTGATAACGCAATTACTGACTCAGTACGCACCTCATAAGTACCAGCTGATCTGTGGCCTTCCGCAAGACCGGGATCAGAATGTTTTCTATAATTAACCGGATAAGAGGGCCCGTTTTCATTTGGTCTTCTTATAACTATAACATAGTAAATAATATGAACTCACGTGCTGTGATTTACAAACTAGGCGGAATGTCGACCCTGGACAAGCTGTTCCACCACATGCAGGACAAGACTGGCGACTGCTGCAATAAAGTTTCGGTGGTTGGTGTGGGGCAAGTCGGTATGGCTACCGTGTTTTCACTACTTACACAGGTATGTGCCATTTTCAGATTTGAGTAAATTATTTTGTTAAGTCACTTTTTATTCTAATAACTTGCCTTAAGTACTCACAATATCATAGACCATTAATAACAAATATAATGCTTTTATTATTATTTAAAACATTAGGTATATAACAAAAAATGGTCTATGATTCCTCTAACTAAAGCTGTCTAGTCACGCTATAGATACCTAATAGCATAGCATCAAATTATCATTCTACACTCAAATCAATTGGGTACCGTATACCTATTACATTCCAGTTACGTGACTGAAAATGTCGATCCTTTTCAAGGGAAAAGTACATAGGTACATAACTAACAGTAGGTACCTAACAGGCATCGCTGAGAGCCTTGCTTACGGCGATGGTGCAGAGCACGAGCGTGTGGGATTTCGCCGTTTCCTTTCTATGAGCAACTAATGCTCGTGAAGCGGGCGGGGGAGTGAGTTCGGGAGAGAGCCACCCGTCACCCTAGCAGAAGCAGACTGAGGCTGCGACACACTATCCCAACACTTTTACGGGGGCTACAAGGGCACACCGTGGTTTCCAAACCCGAGGGGCGATCTCGTAGCCGGAGATGGCCCCGGGTCGGCCAAGGTGCAAAGAAAATGCCTTGTGGATTAGGTACCTTAAACCCCGACATTTCAAGAAACGAGACGGCGTGCGTTTTTAATCCATGCAAGTCCGACATAACCACCCCTGCTGGATACTAATCCATGGGGATTTCTGCACGTAAAAAAACAACAATAGGTACTTAACAGGCAAGTCATTGTTAATTCAGGCACATGATTGCACGTTCATTGCGTCAGCTGGATAACACGAAATGCGAAATATTGCCAATGTTGACTGTAAATAATTTTCCTTGTTTTGTGCACGTATGTTCATATCAAAGTTTTGTAGCATTAATTATTAGTCCCTGTAACGTTTCATGAAAATAATCTAACTCCTGTTTTTATGAATGAAACATCTTAGAGAGAAAGAGGAAACTTGTGTAATTTTAATAGATGGATATTATAAAAATTCGAAACATAGGTACCTCCCGGTGTACACCAACAGGTTGACTAAGTATTGAACGTGAACCCCAAGGGCCAGTATAGACGGGGTCGAGATATAAATGGCAGTCCACTATAGTTCATTTTATTGGCTGCCCATTTTAGGCTTAGTTAAGCCTGAATGATGCTTTTAGTTAATATTTAAAGGTTCAGTTAATTTAGATTTGGACGACGCTCTATCATATCAATGCCTAGATTCCTAGATGGAACTGATCGATGGAATGGAATGGAAAGAAACAGGCCAAATCAAATCACACTTGTGAATAACAAGAACGTGGATGATGAACCAATGAGATGTGTTGTTGTTTGGTTATTTATAAACGCCCCGCCAAAAGATTTTATTATAGTGCAGATGTGGCGCGAATGCCGGCTACATACACGATCGTGCCTTAATTGATTCGATTAATAACGTGACTTAGCCTGTCGAAACTGTACGCTTTTTTTTCTAGCATCTCTCAGCTTAAGCTGGAGCCTATACTTATATCTAAATTTAGTTTTTAGCTATCATGGTCTTTGGTTTGACTCTAATCTATCTATTACTATCTATACATAACCCTCGCAGGGTTCCTTCATCTGTAACTTAAATTAAGTACCTACTTCAACATTTATAATGATTTTTATCTTACTACAAAGCACGAGGCCGGAAGAAGGTCAGTGATCTCATCATTGCTGCATAGAACAATCCAATTTTATTCTAACTTTGTCAAATTATATTAACAAATTAACTAATCTCGGTGCAGCGTGTTGCCCGTTAGCTTGACCTTCCCTTAGGTAAGATGAAGTAGTCAGCCTTGGAGTTTGACAGTTTGTGGTTTGAATAAAATGGGAGACTTGATAAACCGGTCAAAGTCAAAGTCAAAAATCATTTATTCTGTATAGACCATTTTAAGCGGCACTTAAAAAACGTCTAAATCAAAATTATTTAAAACTAGAAGCAAATGGACCACCACCGGTTCGAAACGCGGCCCAGGCCTGAGAAGACACCGGCAAGAAACTCAGCGGGCTGTATTTTTTTTTATCTATTTACAACAGTTGCCTTAGTCTAGATACTAGTTCGAGTAACATAGTTGAGTGAATAGCATTTTCAAGCTTCTTTATCATCCAAATAATCTTGAATTTTATAGTACTTACCTACGCTTTTTGGGAGAGTTTTCTTTTAACAACATTTTTAAAACTTAGGTACATGTAAATCTCTAATTTCGCTTGGTGTATTGTAGGTCCAAGCCTTGCCTACCAGAATTCATTGGTATCTTTTTTCCGTGCGGAAATCCCCGCGGATACCACCCCCATCCGCCATCGGGAATGATCAATTACCGAGTGTAAAATTACCACAAAGGTATTTCTCTCCGACCGGCTGGCCTTGGTCTACGGTTTTAAAATGGCGCCCTGGTGGACTCAGAAAGAGGGTGGGCCAAGCATCGTGGACGGTTTTGCTAAGGTGACAGCCGGCCGCCATGTCTTCGTTTGCGCTCGAAGAACTAGCCTAGCCATCCTTCGCCTATCTTCACTGTGCCATTTTCTAGTTAGAAGGATACGTGAAAAGCTTACGAGCAGTCCTGTACAGGGCCACTCCCACTTCGGTAGGTGGTATTGTAGATTGTAGATTGTAGCTGTAGGTGCCTTGTCACACATTGTCGGTAGGCAGTAATCTATGACCTTCAAATAAAATGATAGGGTAAGTACCTACCTTCTGACGCAAGCAACAATGCATTCGCATGGTGCAGCCCTCTAATCTTATCTTCATTTCCGATTATGATAAAAGCTTTGACTGTGTTTGAATTCTAACATGAGTCCTTATTTCTTCTGGATAACATTTTAAATTTTAATCTATCTACACCAACCTGCACTAGCTTTTGCCCTATGGAATTTTATTCCCGTCCCGTTCCTGCTTCCAATGGGAGCGTGTTTTCATGCCATGATCGAGTCGGCCCTTTCGTACTTAGCCCTTCGTGTTAACTTTATCCTTGTGAAAGAGTCATGCTTGTATGCTATAATATATATATTTTCCTTTATACCTAAGTACTAGAACTCGTGTCAGTACATCGGTGACCGAGGGCCATGAGGGAGTATTTAGTTACTAGAGCGATGCTATCTCTATATTCTCTATCATCGTTACAGGTGTGTCCGTAAACAATTACTTATATCGCGTGGCATATGTAGGTAGTGTGTAGCAGTGTAGCACAGGCGTACAGTCGTAGCCAAGTCTATGTTTTAGAAGGAGTTCAGTCATTTTTGATAACTTCATTTCGGCAACGGAGGTTTGAGCCTAAGTCGGCGTTAACTTGATTTTTACTTTGCAGGGAGTTTCGACAAATATTGCGATGGTCGATGCCTTGGCCGACAAACTGAAGGGAGAGATGATGGATCTGCAACACGGTTCTGCGTTCATGAAGAATGCTAAGATACAAGCCAGTACAGGTAAAGAAAGTATACATTTTCGTTTAGCAAGACAAGGCATGTACTAACTGTACATCGGTGACCGACGACGGCCATGTGGGAGTATTTAGTTACCTACTAGAGCGATGCTACCTCTATCATCGTTAAAAGTGTGTACATAAACATTCACTTATATCGCGTGGCGTAGGTAGGCAGTATGTAGCACAGCACAGGTGCACAGGCGTAGCCAGGTGCAAGTTTTAGAAGAAGGGTAATTTGAAAACTACCATTTCGGCGACGGAGGGGGGAGGAGGGGGGCGAACTGAACCAACAAATCGGGGGGTGCTTTTATAAAATGTATCTACTATACAGACGCGAGTAGTAACGGGCTATAAAAAGAAGAAAAGAAAGCAGTTAATATGTGGCATAGAACTAACTCACATCCTAAGTAAAAATTTTCAACTGATTTAAACATGCGTGTTTCAGTAGGTATGTACGTTCCCGTTACGGTTTGTCAGTTCTATCGTAATACTCACTTAAAACTCTGATTTCGTGCAGATTATTCGGTAACGGCGGGCTCCAAGGTCTGTGTGGTGACGGCGGGCGTGAGGCAGCGTGAAGGTGAATCGCGTCTCGATCTGGTGCAGCGGAACACTGAGATACTGAAGCAGATAATTCCTCAGGTGAGTGCATACTATTTGCGCTGCATAACATTATCAAAACCAATTATTGTTGTCTTCGTAGCGTTAGGCCACGTAACCTAAGTACAATATCACTAGACATCCAGTTTGCCAAAAGTAAACAGCCCACCCATGAGTATTTATAATTATGTGCGATCGTAAGGTTCCCCCGGGTCGTGTAAACCTATATACCTATTCATTTCTAGATTTTTATAATGCGGCGTCGACTTTACGGTACCTTGATGTGCGATCGTAAGGTTCCCCCGGGTCGTGTAAACCTATATACCTATTCATTTCTAGATTTTTATAATGCGGCGTCGACTTTACGGTACCTTGTGGGTTCCATGGCTCGATACAAAAGACCAGGCATCTTTCGGGCAAAGCTGAGGGTACCCGGGACGAACGTCCAGCGAATAATCTACTGAGCATCATTTGTTTACTTTGTAGTTGGTGAAGTACAGTCCGGACACAATATTGTTAATTGCGAGCAACCCAGTGGATATCCTAACATATGTCTCCTGGAAAATCAGCGGGCTTCCGAAGCAGCGTGTCATCGGCTCTGGCACCAACCTAGACTCGGCGCGATTCCGCTACATGCTGTCATCTAAGTTGGGAGTTGCTACCACCTCCTGTCACGGGTACATCATTGGCGAACATGGGGACAGCAGCGGTAAGTTTGCCTACTAAACAGTATGTACATACATGTATCTGCCTAAATCAGATACCTAGGTTAGTTTCACGTTGCAGATGTGTGATTTTTTGTTTTGTTTCGAACAGTACCAGTGTGGTCTGGCGTCAACTTAGCGGGGGTGATGCTCAAGGACTTGAACAAATCTTTTGGTCAGGAAGAGGACCCAGAGAATTGGAAGGACACTCACAGCAAGGTAGTGAGCGCTGCCTACGAGGTGATCAAGTTGAAGGGCTACACATCGTGGGCAATTGGTCTGTCTCTCACAGAACTTGTGCGAGCCATTCTTAATGATGCAAATACAGTGCATCCGGTTACCACATGTCTTAAGGTAGGTAGTTCAATTTAATCGCATACTTTGCGTAACAATCAGGGTGTTTTCGACACCTCACCAGGGTCACCTGCTCATTGATGGTCAAAGCTCTAACACAGGGTTGAGTGAATAAAATCTTTCGCTGGCACACGTACACTTCAACATTGTTTTTTTTTCAAATTATAATCGAATTCTTGTGATTTGTATGCAACAATTTTAAAAAACTACCAAACGGATTTTGATGTAAGCTTTTTGTGTTGGAAAGGTCATGGTCGGAATTAAAATGGTAATCGGTGATATTACCTACCTAAAAGCGATAACCGGCCACCGCGCGGTTGGAACCACGGGAATCAGCGAGTTAGGTTTAGTATTATGATCTACATACTGTACAACAAAACATTTTTCTGTGTCAGGGTGAGCACGGCATCAAAGACGAGGTGTTCCTGTCCCTGCCTTGTGTGCTGGGCGGTCACGGCGTGTACGATGTCATACGCCTGCCGCTTAGCGACGACGAACGCTCCAAGCTGTTGAAATCTGCAAGCATTATGGCTAAGATTCAATCTGAGGTCAAGATCTAAGCGGTTACTATAAAATGTGACTTTTTAAGTTGTACCTACCGACCTAAATGGAAAACCTTGTATGAAGGAAAGTACTACTACGCTTACTTACCGTCTCGTAATGTTGTCGTGAGATTAATAAAGAGTGGCTTATAATACTTAAATTTATAATTAAACAAGCTGTTGCTCGCGGCTTCTTCGTACGCATGGAATTCTGGTCCTGTTTGACGAACCTGATCTAGGGATAAAATGTCTGTGTTATTGCGTGATTGAATAAAAACATCAAGACTCACAAACTTTCGCGTTTATTAGGTAGGTACCTATTTAGTAGGATAAGTAGAATAGTTTGATGTGAAATTTTACGCAAATGTAACGTTGTTTGTTACTTAATCACGCTCAAACTCAAAAAGCTATGAGCTACTTTTTATCCTTGGAATAGGTTGCAGGAACAGGTCCAGAATTCCAAGCGGGCGAAGCCGTAGGTCACTAAACTTGATAAACTGTTGCCGGCCTCAATTTCTAAACATTTTTATACGAATGATAATGAATGTGGTTATTAACAACGTAATAATATACCTAAGTACATAATATAATTTCTAGGTAAATATTTTTTTGAAAATTTATGTGTCCTAAAATCTACTTTAGGCGCGGGAAATCCACCATTTTGATTTTTTATAATGTTAATTCACTATACTCCGATTTTTAATTCTAGGCAAGAAAATGACATTTGAAGTGTTGCAGGTTTTTTGTATCAAATAAATAGTGATGTGGTTGAATCGAGTTTTCCAATTATAAGTTAGTCGTGAGTCGAGATTATAATTCTTTTATTAAATATATAAATATATTTTTTTATATAAATAAAAATATGTAATTTACGGTAATTAAACAGAAAACATACACAGTAAGTAATTAAATCTATATATTATACTAGCTGTTGCCCGCGGCTCCGCCCGCGTGGATGTCGAAATCCGTTTCAAAAACTATCCTATCTCTCAAGTTGGATCGAACTGCACATGGTGTGCGAATTTTATTATAATCGGTTAAGTGGTTTAGGAGTCCATTGAGGACAAACATTGTGACACGAGATTAATATAATATTAAGAAGAAAGATAAAATCAATTGCTGTTCGTTAGTCTCGCTAAAACTAGAGAACGGCTGGACTGATTTGGCTGAAAATTGATGGGGAGGTAGCTTAGAACTAGAAGAAGGACATAGGATACTTTTTATCCTGCCACGGGGACAAAGTATGCCATGGGCGAAGCCGCGGGACACAATATTAAGATAAAATCAATTGCTGTTCGTTAGTCTCGCTAAAACTAGAGAACGGCTGGACTGATTTGGCTGAAAATTGATGGGGAGGTAGCTTAGAACTAGAAGAAGGACATAGGATACTTTTTATCCTGCCACGGGGACAAAGTATGCCACGGGCGAAGCCGCGGGACAAAGCTAGTATTCTATAAAAAATATTTCCGTCGTGTAATGTACTAGGCGAGCATAAACACAGACATATGAAAGAGAGCAGACTAAACACAACCCATGAAAATGCGTGGCAAATTTCACTACAAACAAACATTACTCACACAGACACAAAACACAGGGCCGAATTCAGCATTATAAGGGGTCCGTGACTTAATTTCGAGAGACATTAAGTTAGATTATTGGAATATCGACTGAACGATTGTGCGAATAGAGTTTACTGCGAAACAACTTTTTGTCGCCAAACGCTGCTTCGACTGAACGATTTTTCAAATATTTTTTAATCGATGGATTGATCTTTCGAATGTTTCATTCAGAGTAATGAGTGTATATTCATGTAAATATACATAAAAATTGTTTGGTAGGTATGAAGAAAAAACAAAAAATAAAACAACACTTAGTTCTATGCATATTTAGTTTTTTTTATTATTATGCACTTCAAATTAGTATTTAGTTTCGAGAATTTTTTTTTTATATAGGATACGTCAAGTTGACTTCACCTCGCCTGATGGTTAGCGAAAGGTAGTCTCAGGAAAGATGATCACTATTACATACACGTAAGTATCATGTTCAATGGTTGCACTCAGATTGTTAGCCTCGTCAAAAGAGGATTGTCGTCGCAGCACCACGTAACACCCAGCGGTCCCACTAGAGCTGCGACCACAAACCCCCCCTGCCCGGCTATGCATGCATTTGAGGATAGAACGGGGTGCTACGGCGACTTTGTAGAGGGCTGCTCGAAGGAAAAAAGAAGTATGAAATGGAATTCCAAATCCACGCGGACAGAGCCGCGGGCAACAGCTAGTAAAAAATAAAACAAAAACCAAAAACTTTTAGATTAGTGCTTATTTATTTTTAAACATTACAATTCTTTTAAAATAATATGCTATTTGACTATTTATGGAAAACTACTTAAAATTACATAATCCATAAAACATTATAATATAAACATATATCACATAAATATTTCAGTTAAAAAACAATGCAATTTCAACATTTTAGTGGGCCAAGTGATGTATAAAGTGTCACACTGTACAAATATCTGTATATAAATCCCGAGAAAAAGTATTTGTGTCTGTTCATGTAAGTCGTGTTTGCTAGAACATGATGTAATCAGCGCTGTCACCAAACCCAGAGCGTTTTCACCACAGACAATAAATCTAAAATATATTACATTTTTGTAGTTGAAATTCTCAAGAAATAGATATTTATGCATGTTTGAGTGTAAATTATAGGTAATCTCATGAGGCTTTTTACATTATTTTCTGATAGGATAATCATAATTTTTCTTTAATTCTGCAATTATATCAGAAAATTGTTGCACCTTTTTTTTAACTCTTCTGTTTTTTTCTCGTAAACTTTTTATTTTTTATTTTTCATCATGATTATGTCCTGCAATTTAGTGACTGTAGCACTCTCGGTCAAATTCTGTGAATGCTGGAAATGAAAAGGGATGATTTTATTAACATCTCATTAAAAAGATTTCTAAATGAGTGTTTACTGAGAATCTAAAAGAAGAAAATGCTTTCTTAGATTAATTTGATATCCTCAACAAGTCTGTCTCAACAAGCTAAAGTGTGTGGGACTTGATCATAATGCTCGAGTATGTGTATACACATATACCCACCGTATGTGTGTATACACATTTTATAAAATCTTAAAATATTAATCAAGTAAAACACAATATCAGTATTCAAATTTATACATTAGCTACAACTACTGCACCTATAAAATGTTTTATATCATATAAACTTACATGTGCAGTAGTAGCATCCGAGGTTGGTATTACAATAGACTAGTAAGAACAGCTGGGTTGATCTATTCCTTTTGTCTCTGATGCTACAGGTAATAAATTGTGAATTTGAGAGTGGGAAGCCTGAGTGGCTGTCCTTTTTGTCATCAAATTATCTGGAGCTTCCTGCACATTTTCTTTATTCTGTAAATAACAAAAAAAAACACTACAAGTTACAGATTATTCAAATGATTTTCTTGTCAAACATCTTCCACAGCTTTTATGTTTATAATGTAACAGTAAAGTGTACAGTAATTAAATATGAGTAAGTACATAGTAGTTAAATAAACTCACATCTTGTATGGTTTTGTCTATAATGTTGGAATTGCACCAGGAGCCAAAATTGTGCGGTGGCCTTTTCTACTTAATAAGTTCGATTCAAAATGTGCTGAACATATCACATTGCTCGATTTAGGCTGCCAGTCATTTTTAGTTAGATTTTTAATCCACAGGTTTTTCAAGTCCTCATTTTTGGGGAATCTGTAAAAAGAGGTAAGTATAGTGAGTATAACATATAACATACGTTTTTTTCTGCTTTACCGACGACGCTACACAAGCTAACTATTTAGTAGGTACCAAAATATCAATAAACCTAAAAATTCACTCTGAGTTCGACCCTTTTAAATGCCCTAGTACTTAAAATGTCAAACTACGTCTTTAAGAAATTTCTTTAATAAAATCTTATGTATTTCATATAGTAATCTAGTTACAGCAGCTTTTTTTCTAAAGAACCTAACGTAATCTTCCAATTTCAAGGGAAACAAAGGCATGGCTAACTATTTAAACACAAATAATAGGTAAACAATAATAAAACGATATTTACGTACCGGTGGAAGGTTATTTCTGGAGATTTTTTGTAAGATGCGTTGGCACACTTCGGGACACAACATTTCACCATTATATTTTAGTTCTTTTTGCAGTTTGTAGTAATAAAATAAAATAAAAACACCACAGCACAACGTCAAGCCGCCATTGTGTAGCTTATTTTGCGGCCATTTGTCGCTTATTTTGAAGAAAAAGGGCACGATCTCCGATGTGTCTATGTGGGAGTTATTGTAGCCATACAAGAAAAAAAGAGATAAAGATATACTATATTACGTTAGAGTGAAAGTGACAACGGTAATTTTTTACATGGTTAATGTGTGCGTATAATTATGTTTAGTCTGCTCCTCTTCATATGTCTGTGAGCATAAACTGCAAAGAGGTTCATTCACTGATAAAAATAAAGAATGACTAAAGTATCTAGTCTACTGATTGCCGAACATCACTATTGTAGCGGGTCACCCTTTTTTATATCAGTGACAGTTGCAGTTGTCATTTTCTTGCCTAGAATTAAAAATCGGAGTATATATCCAGTGACAATAGATAATACAGATCAGTGGACACTATACAATAAAAACGATGCCAACGTCAAACCTATCGTTCAACAAATATCTGTTGGATAAGAGAGAGATGGACAACATGCATATTTAGAGGTTACACATGACCATGACTCTCCATTTATTATTCGTGATCGAGTAAGAATTGTAATATATGTACCTATTATAGTGACACTTCATTGATGAAGATGAAGCTAACAATAATAATCATTCATCTCCATCAGCGTATATTAATAAGGGAATTTATGAACGGACATTTATTAGGTGTTATACATTCAAGTCAATAACCCTACTTTAATAATATGTCCAAGATAGTCAAATACGTTTTAACCTTATTGCCATAATAATTTATATTATATTACCTACTTGTATTGTGTAGGTACCTACCTACTAAGTACTTACCTTGTAAGGATGACTATTGTAATTTATAAATAAATGTTGCCAGCAGGTAAACCAAATGAATCTTGTTTATTTTCCTTACACTTAATAAGTCTCGTTATATATTGTTACACTTCAATTCAATTACTTACGACGGCGATCGTTGCAGAGGAGTGATTCTGGTCGCGACAGTAAGAACAGCCTGACTGACCAACATTTTACCAAAAATCACTGAACCTATAGTAACCATAAAAATGGTTTGATATAGAAATCAAAAACGATTTTTTATATTAATTATAGTTTTTGATAAAATATTGGTCGCGGCCCTATAGTCTGACATAGCACAAAGGTTAATTTAATCAGTATTGCACGTGGGTGCGAGCAGCAGCATGTGGATTAAAACAAGGTTTTTCTTCTAAAAGTATTTATTAAGATTGTATAAGTCCAGTCAAGAAGTAATTTTGCAGCAATATTTTCACATCTTGTTCTAATCTTACGTAGCAATACACAGTTAAGCTCATTGTCTGGTTTAATGCCCAATATTCAGCGTTTAAAACATTTGCCATAATATATATACATAGAAAATATTGTGGTGGGCAGAATTGGTAGCAGGCCTATAGCATTACGTATTCCTATTTTTCAGTTATAACCTGAACTTCCTTGCACGTTTGGAGTGTAGTAAGAGTTACGATTATCAAATTAAAAGCGATTTTTTCAAGCTTTTTTCAGCATAAGTTTGCTTATCGTATCGCACGGATTTGAGCATTTTGTACTTTTTATTTATGATGAGATTTTTCATTATTCAAGAAACGTAAGTGCCATTCTGAATGCAAGGGCGTTTTACAGGTAAACTCTCTATTGGCGAAGTTTTAATACGACGCTTATTTGACCAGTTATTTTTCAGAAAACAGGAACCGAATTAAAATTAATTGTGTAATTAAAAATGTTTATAAATTAATTTGTTATTTCATAAAATCAGCATGCAAAACCTACACATCCTCAGTAGGTACTTTACTTTAAAAATTACAGGTATACATGTTCAATTGAGATAAAAGCTTGCTATAGTCCCAAATATAAACATTAATCATATTTCAAAATGGAGTTACATTTGGGTCGATGGAGCAAACCTGGACCACGTGGGCCCCAGGGGCCCGGCGGCAGTGGTGTGGAAGCGCATATTATCGTTATAACTATCATATAGCTACTACATTACATAATATCTCACGTATATACTAAATTTCGTGGTACATTAAACATACACGAACAAATTTTGCATTTTGGTCACAAAGTAGGACAAAAATTACATACTAAGACTTAGTTCTATATACAATTCGTTAGTATATTTATCCATTTATTATTAAATTAACAAATACATACGTTAAAATTAAGAATAAGCATGAGAACTTTATTTTTAGCATAAATCACAGACACTTTTCTTTAAAATATCGGCCATTTTAGGAATATTAGCTTTTAAAATTTGCGATCTGATCAATCCACATGACAATGATTGTGAATGTGTTTCAGCGACATACATTGTAGCGGTGAGTCGCGGCGACACGTGACCCGTGACGAGTGTCGCCGTGGCAGAGGCTTCATTATATTATTGATATCGTGTGTTTACAAGTTGCAAAAGAATATTGTGAATAATTTTTAAATATAACAAACACCAAACTCAACAGGTGGGCACATTGACTATAGAACAATTACAGTAAACTACAGCTTAAAAGAAAAATTAAACGTAATCGTATTGATCGAGTAACGTATAGGCTCGTGGAAAAATGCCAATATTTATTGCGATCCAGTTCACCATCCAATATCGCGATATTTTCCAAATTACACTATCGATATTATACGCTACAAATTTTATATAAATGTGGAAGTTTATGAAGATGTTTGCATGTTTGGATATTTAGATGTTTTGTTACTCAAACACGCTCAGCGGCTGAACAGATCTGGGTGAAATTTGCTACAGGGATAGATTATAGTCTGGTATAACACGACTTTTATGCCTGGGATAGGTTTCCATAGACAGCGGGTACGGTAACAAAATTCGACGCGAAATAGTCAGTGTTGTTGTGAATATAAAATACACAGTGTTCAAAGGTTCACTGTTTGATGTTGATAGCTCACAAAAATATCAGAATGCATCTTCAATAATATCACGAATCGCGTTTGCACATCAATATCGTCATCATTAATATTGAGAGACCGCGATTTATATTGACTGTTTCCACGGGCCCTATAAGATCTACATTTGGCTGGCGCCTTTGCTTCTTAAAGTTACATGCACATAAAATCCTGGCTACAATAAGATTGGTTATTTACGCAAAATGTCGTGTAAGTATTGAATCGACACCGTGTTATTAAAACGCATATATTTTTCAAGAGGCGTCAATACTTATACGCTAAGACATATATTGGAATAGGTATTAATACTTAACGTCGTTAACACAGTATCATCATGTTTTAACACAGGAATATCGTCACCTTTTATCGTGTTCAGTTTCTTAGAGTATATTTTTGGTTTGGTTATAAACTCACTCGCGAAGCAGACATGCATCGGTAGGCTAGGAGGTTCGCCCGCGCGTGAGTTGTATGCAGATGCGCTGTGGTACTGGAGCGATCCATTTACTGCGCGTCGTCGTCAACTGGGCGTCAGGTGTCGTTTGGAGAACGCAGCGAGTGTAGGGCGTTGCCATGTCCCGCCGGCCGTCGCCTGTCTAAGAACGTCTTGAGCTGAGTCGCTGATAGCTGTATCGCTGCCGCCTGCAAACATAGCTCCATTTGGTGAAAGGTCTCTTTATTTCGGGTCGGCACAACAAGTCATTCTCCTCCATACATTCCTATCAGATGTCATCTTCTCAGTCACTCCCTTCCTTTCCAGCTTTTTCACGCGTTCCGTCCATCTTTTAAGAAAAGCCTACCTTTACACCTTAAGCCCGGTACATTCATACTTTGAACCTTTTTATCAATAATACTTGCATTTCTTCTTATGAGAACGACTGTCGTGATATGGACATGTTATGACATGTTCATAACACGACAGTCGCTCGCTTCTCAATTTTTCATTCACCGGTGCAACTTTCGATTCATCTAATATATACATTCCTTATTCTGTCCATTCTTGTCACACCACACATCCAGCTTAACATTCGTTTTTCATTCATCGGTTTCAAGGCCACGCATTATGAACCATATACTGAGGTACATTAGTTCAAAATAAGCATACCTCTTCGAACCAAGCGTCTTTGAGTGCGTCTCGAGGCGTGAGTCGCCTGGCGGGCGCGGGCTCGAGCAGGCCTCGTATGAGTTGTTGCGCGCGCTCGTCGATGCGCGCCCAGTGCTCCGGCGGGAAGCAGTAGTCGCACTTGATGATGTTCGCTGTCGTCTCCTCGATGGACTCGTCCAAGAACGGCGATAACTGCAATACGACCATTTAATATAAATAATCGGATTAATCTGTAGCTTCTTGCGTATTTTTTTTTTTGATTTTTTTAAATACCTATTAGAAAACTTACTTTTGTTGCAATAAACCTATACTACTCAATGATTTTCTGATCGGAAAAAATTATCACCCAGGACGGGACTTGAGCCCGTGACCAGTCCCTTACAGGGATCATTGGGAATAGTTAACATGCAATTGCTCAAAATTTTAATTTAACCTATACTATTAAATAATCGTAAATTAGCAGTGTCTGTACATACACGATGAAAAAATAACGATTCTGAATATTTTTTTGGATTTCTGTCTGTTTACGACAAAACTATTGAACGGATTTTGATGCGGTTTTTATTAGAAAGGTCTTGGTATGACTTATAATCTGCCGTATATTTGATTGCAATTTGCTAAACAGAACCGGAGATACGACCAAAACGCGATACCCGACCCCTGCTCGGCAACATGACAGTAAGCGGCTTCAATTTGTAACTCATGCTGAGATTTTCAGATGAATAATAACAGTATAATATTTATTCATATTCATGACTTAAAATAATGTGAACTTACTCCTGTTAGAAATACGTATAGGAAGACACCAGCTGCCCAGGCATCCCAGGCGGGTGCGGGGGGTCTCCCGAGAACGCATTCGGGCGGGGCAAACTCCAGCTGCGCAGGCGCCGGCGGTAATACCTCACGTCCAGTGGTGGCTCCCTCTACGGTCTCCACTGCTGAACCCAGGTCTACCAGCTTCAGTTGCGGTTGAGCACCACTCAGTTCCACCAAGATGTTCTCGGGCTATGGGAGAAGTAACTCGATATATTTACTACGTTATGGGCTAGTTTACAGCATAATTAAGATTTTTAAATTGGTTTTAATGGATTTTTTTAATGGTGGTTTGGAGTGTGGTGTTTCTCCAACACAAATGGAGGACTCTGATCACTAGTAGCGATTCGCGGAGCAATGATTGTCGTTGGGATGTTGTATAACTTCACTTGCGCTATTCAGGATCGTAGTAATTCAATTTACTGGCGCTAGATGACATAAGCCAAGCACATCACTATAAGCTAGTCAATAGGATTTCACCTTGTCGCACTCCCCCATCCAAGGGAGCTATGGCTCCTAGCACCACTAGTCTGTGTCCCTCTCAGGGGACTAGGGGGGAGGGGGCGGGGGATCGAAGGTTCTTCTTCAGTAAGTCAGAGGAACTTTTGGGTCGGGCTCCCGTTAGATTTCACATTGCCTCTTATGATAATGCAGTGTTGCATCTATCAAATAGCAACCTTGGTTTGAGAAGCTTCCTAGGAGGAATAATGTAGAGAGTGTGACGCTCTGGTACGTCTAAGTTATAAGGACCGAAGTTCAACAAAGGCCAGAGGAGGTAGGACACGACGGTATCCCCCATCTAAAATGAGCTGTCCGACTGGGGTAGTATCTCCGCCCTACAGAAGACCACGGCCACAATAACGATCGTGTTGTGTTCCCGCCGGTAAGTAGGATAGCCAGAGCTCACTGTATCCTCTCCCCACTCCTTCCTAGCCTCCCCATCTCTTCCTACGCCCTCCCCCTCCCTTCAGGTTAGGCAGCGCGTGTGTGTGTCACCCTTAGTGTTGCACACGTCCATAGGCCACGTTGACCGCTTCCCATTAGGTGGGCCGTGTGCTTGTCTGCCTACCTACGTAGTATAAAAAAAAAAGAGAATTGTTTGTACCCTGACGTCGAGGTGCGCTACGTTGCTGGAGTGCAGCCAGTCGAGCGCGGAGAGCAGCTGGCGCGTGTGCGTGGCCACCTGGTGGTGCGTGTAGAGCGGCGCGCACGCGGCCGCCCAGTCCAGCAGCGGGCCGCCGCCCACGCACTCCAGCACCAGCGTGTGCGCGCCCGCGCGCGGCACCTCCGCGAACAGCGCCAGCGCGCGCACCACCGCGCCGTGCGCGCCGCGCGACAGCAGCCGGTACTCGCGCACCGCGTCCGCGCCGCGCCCGCCCGCCACCTGCGCCATACCACACACCACCCGCACTCTCACTGCCTCGCACGTCGGAAACGTGTATCCAGGATGGCTCTTGAAACCGTGATCAGCCCTTTTCTAAGCGAAATACTCTCACGAACTGAGCTTGACCTGGATATACCTACGTATAAGAGTTTTTCAAATATGCAGGACGTTTCCAGTCCGGGGTTTTGAGCAATCCTGATACTAAATAGATTCAAATCAAGACTGTTATGAGACAAGGGCCAGATGGAGCGACGGTAGACGGAGTACGTTTAATAAAGTATCAAATATTTTTATAATATTGCTGGACCTAGGTGACTAAAAATATTCTACGGTTCAGTAAAGATAATTGATGATGAAGACGTACCTGTTTTAACGCGACTCGCTGTCCCGTTCCGGTATCCCTTGCGGCTAATACTCTCGCAGTTCTACCACGACCGAGTTCTTCTTCTACGCTATATCTCCGCGCGAATTGCTCTCGCTGCCAGGCTCCACCTCCACCGCAGGCGGCGGGACCTGAACCAGGTCCAGGAGCGCCACTCCTCGCGCAAATCAACCGGAAACTATACTGTCCCGCCGGTAGCTCCTCCAACGCCAAAGTGTTTGCTGCCGCAGGAGTCTCGGTGGCTCGACGCCACTCACCCTCTCCCACCCGGCAGTACTCCAAATGAGCAGGATTCGGCTCATCCCATTGCACGACCAGGCCGCCGCCTGGATGTGCTCGCACTGTTGGTACACCTGGTATGCTGCCGGATCCAACGGTCAGTCTCGCGGTGCTCTGCACTCCACCCAGCTCGTTGCTAATGAGGCAGCAATAGACCCCTGCGTCGGAGGCTCGGCACGCATGTATGGTAAGTGTAGCGAGACCGTCTGGTGCTAGAGTAATAGCAAATCGTCCGCCGTGACGCAGCGCGCGGGTCTCAGGCGCGGTCTTGCGCCAGGAGGTGGAAGCGCGAGTGGCGACGGCGCGACAAGCGAGGGTGGCTGCGGCGCCGGGCGCGACTGTGACGTCAGCGGCGGGCTCGAGCAGCTCGGGCGCGCGGAGCTCGGTGACGACCCCCTCGGCGCTGGGCTCGCCGCCCGCGCCGCGCCGCAGCTTCAGGCCCCATGGCCGCTTGGACAGGCCCTGTCATATGCACACAATGTAACGCACTGCCGCGTCGCGCGTATAAGCGTTGCATGCATGCTCACCTACGCCTCGACGGTTAAGCGCGTCGGCACCACACACTTTAGGTACTTTCGTTACGACTACTATATACAAACAATAAATAAAACTTAATCAACGGCGGTAGTTCCGAGTCACTTAGCACATATAGTTGCGCGTCAGTCTAACCGGTCCGCTATCACAGTCTATGTTAGAAATGCATTCCCGTGTTTATCATACCTACAACAAAAGAAATAAGAGAAGCGTTAAAATAAGAAACATGCAACAGACAGGAAAGAAGCGATACCCAAGTGCGCATTGTGTAGAAATAGATATATAGATATAAAATAAATATATAACATTGAGTTAACGTCTACTACAGTGTTCAAAATCATATCTAATGCAGATCAAACAAAACAAGCTCGTGTACACCACCTCATTCAGTTCTACAAGTTGAAGTTGCCTTAAATATGCCAGAATAAGTAGTTTTGTTTCCAAGAGCAACTAGTCAAGACTATGGTCCGATAACGACCTAGTCAAGTCAAAAAGATTTTTTTTCCTAAGAACCTGTAGTAAGTACCTAGATACTATTAAGACAGAAAAGGCTCAGTGAAAATGAAAATTAAATAACAGTCACTTTTCTCCATTTACGCGTCATAGTACTTCATTAACGATATAAACTGCCTAAGTATACAATGTAGACGAGGTAAATATTGCCCTGTCGGAAAATCAGCGCTTTATTACTCAAATTTGGAGACCGAATATGTCTATGGACAGCATTGGCCACCTAGCGGTTCCAATAATATTCTATTGTATTGTACCTGAACTAGGATTGTGTTAAAACCATACAGTATCGTAACTTTTTTCTTTTCATACGGAACATCCCCGTCCCCTTTTTCATATATTAATTAACTATTAATATTTATGACCATAACCCATAATTGCCTACAGACCTATACGAGTGATTGTTAGGTTTCCATAAATCATATAGACTTTCAATCATCAATATTCTGTTCTAATAGGATTCATTTGTTTTACTGTTTTAGCAATCGTGACAGTAGATAATGTCTCGTTTCTTCGCATTGTCTAGAATGTTATATTTATAAACTCGTGCTGTTATAGTCTTCAGAATATGGACTTACTTACGTCAAAGTTTCTCTAAAACTAGTCTGCCACCCGTAAACTTAAGGCCCAGCGCACACCGGGTGAGGCACGGCGGAGCACATTTTAACTCAACAATTTTATATGAACCTTAACAGTCATGATATACGGTCAATAATTGTATATCAAGAATAATGCTGCCTGAGCTCCGAGTGAGGCGCGCGGCTATATTCTTGTTATGAAATTATTAACCGTATATCAAGCCCTTAAAGGTTCATTATTAAATTATTAACCGTATATTAAGTCCTTAAAGGTTCATTATTAAATTGTTAACTTAATAAGTGCTCCTCGCCGCGCCTCCAGCGGTTTGCGCTGGGCCTACGGCTCATGGATTCAGTTGCCTTACAGTTAGCGGATGGCAATAATAGTTGGATATAGCATGAACGTATAAAACCTACGGACAGAACGCGCTAAAGACGAGGCGGCAACAAAAATGGCGGCGGCTCCCATGTGTTAGTTGAATTTGGGTTGTAATGTGTTACAAAAATTTGATCGAAATGCGATTCCCGGATACTTTTTCTTGCTGTCACTACAGTTTTTAGACAATTTTACTACACGAGACAATGTGTTTTTTTTTGCGCTACTCAAACTGACTGAATCGTATGACGTTTGCCGCGTAGTGCCTGACTAGTGTGGGAGTGTGCGCGAGCCGACTCTAGTGTCGTCAGTTGTATTGTTCAACGCGTGCCGCCCATGGGTTTTATACGTTGGGATATAGTGACTTACGTTAGCGTGGGGCGGCGAAGTGGGACTAGTATTGGTGCGATCTTCGCGCGCCGAGCTGGTGGGTAGATTGATCGTGTTTGCCTTGGCGTGAGGGCGCTGGACTCGGGCGCGCAACTCCGGCACCAAACGCGTCCCGAGAGATGGCGGCACGCTCTCCGTCTTGCGCAGTCCACACCAACCATCTCCTACACTATTAGGAGGGGAATGACCACTATTAACATTAAAACAAACCAAAATAAAATGGGCACCAGCTTCCATAAGGTGTGTCCGTACCGCCTTCAACTTCAATGTGTAAGCGAAATTCGACGTGTTTCTAAGGTATGGTTAGTTTAGTCAATGTGTTTCAGATTACTGCACTGTAAGATGAAAATTAACTTAACTTGCGTTACCGACACATCGACTTCTACTGATTACGTTTTTATTGCAGGGTCAAAATCATCATTCGGTGCACGGGGGGACGTCGTGGTGACTTTCTTCGTTGTTGCCCGTTAAGATAATTAAAAAACCAAGTGCAAAAGCGCACATATTTATTAGTGACTTTAAAGATGTATGAAGGATTAATCCGTTGTGCAAAGTTGCAGGACTAATAATGTTAACTTTCCATATTAGCACTATGTCGACCTAGCACAAATTATGTAATATTATGTGAAGTTGAAGGTGGTAAACTCACTTTTTAAGAATAAATTTAAAAAGGTTTTCTTAATTTTAAACAAAATAATAAATAACAACTGTCTATGGTCTATACTAAACTAAATGCTCGATATTCTCTGCCAGCGTATCCTCTTGTTGTAGTCCCAGGCGTATTAAGTAAAGTGAGTTGTTAGTAAACTACGATTCCAAGCTCAGTGTTAGCTATTAGCGTTAGTTAGCCAAAGCTGGGCCCCAAAATAAATCCATAACGAACTAAAAATAACAAAACATAAAGAAGCATGCGGGACTATAAGCACAAAACCACAAGCGTATTTTATTGACATTTATTGGTTACTCATGTAACATAATAGTCAAGTATTACAGTGATTGTTAGATATTAGTATTATATATACAAATTAAATTTCGATAGCCACATATATACATATGAAAATTACAAAGTTATACATAACGTTTAACCGTCAAGAAACTTGAAGAGATTAGAAGTTTCTTTTGGTCGAAATTTCACGATAGTAAAACTAAGATTTAAGAAATATTAAAATATACGCTAGTACAGATCATAATATCCGCGAACGCGTTAACCATGGAAGAATTATTTTAATAACTATTAGATACCGCTCACTTACGTCACAATTGGAGTAAATTAATGACACAATGCCCTACCACAAAACAATCGTCGGCTGTGAAATAATATTATACTTAAATATAATCTATGTGAGTTAAACTAAGTATATATAGCCACAACGAAGCGTGATCAGCTTCTCACTAAAGCGAACCTCGCCACTCAGAAGGACAGTTTATAAACAGAACAAGTGTTGAAGGAGGAGCCACGTGTAGTACTAGCACGCGTTGATAGGGTAAACCATGGAGTGATTGCCCACCAGCGATAGATTGCCCACCACTAGGGATTATCTTAAATTATAACTTTATATTACTCTTGCTTAATGATATTTCGCTAGATGCTGCTGTGATTCATTTATAGTCGATTTGAAACTGACAAACGGCGTCCAATTCTAAAAAAAGCAGTAATAGCGAATATGATTACGACGCACGGGTGAAAGTTTTACTCAAACAGTTGAGGTTCTTAACAATTTTCTTAAGGATTTGTTTTAGGGTTAATTATGATTGGTTTTTATTTATTTATTTGTTCATTAAACTTCATGCACAACGGTAAAAATTGTACTAAGGTGGACTTGTAGCCTGAGGCATTGTTATTATATCAATCACTGTAAGATGCGGGCAATAACTGTACTTTTTGTGCATTTTAAAATTTCCTTAACTTATTACATTACGTTGAAATTGATTAACATTTTACCAAAAGTTGTTGACATTCTGTAGTAGGCTTTATTATATTTTAAGAAAAAAGTAATGAAAAGTTGATAGATAAAGATGATACAGTACTTGTTATTTTGTTCTTATGTTGAAGTGTCTGAGGTGCTCAAGTGGACAATAGCTATATGGTCTACCCTACGTAGCGCGAGTACGTTCACGTGCCTCCTGTCGGCAGTTAGACTGTGGACTTCCACCACAGCGGCACAGCACGCCACAATCCAGCAAAAAATACAAATATACAACTTATCGGTAAACCTTACACGCTATTAACATCAAAAGCTGAATTCATTAAGCATTCCATTTTATTATAATTTCATTATTTTTAAATATTCATTCGTTAATATATACCTGAACGATGAAACTTAATTACATGATACAAGGATATAAGTGTGAATGAATATAACGAACGTAACTTTTGGCCCCTATTCTTGGAGAATTTTCGAGAATTGTTAAATTGCATACTATTTCGTTAATTTCATATTCGCCATTATGGGGACGATTACTTGATCTAACTGAAAGCTTCCTGACTCAACACTTAGTAACCTAGTGAATAAATAGATGCAGTTATCGCCAAGTTAACGCTAGTAAACACTGAAGTATCGTCAATTGCGAGTTGATATAATATATCCAATTAAATCTTAGATAACTTAATTTTCACTGAAAGGTTAGATGCGAAGCGTCACTATTTGAGCGTTGGGTTGAAAACATGAATAGTCAAATTATGCGATTATTTGATAGCACGGTCTATCATGAAATGTGCCTTATTCTAACATGCAGTACGACTAGATCCATTCATCCAAATATACGGCCATTCAAAAATTCCAGTCTTCGCGTTCCGACTTATGAACTAATGACAAGTTGCAAATAATAGGTTCGATATGATAATGCATCATCGTCTTCTGTCGAATACCTGTAGCACTCTACGTGTGACATTCTATTTTATTTATAATATATGTTGCGCTGTACTTACTGTGACTACGTCACTAAATAGTAATGTTGCGATTCGGGCAACCATGTGATATAGCCGTGCCGTCTGTATCCTAACCTAACATTCAATGAGTGAAACATAGACGTGCGCCGTGTTACGTTTGACGCCGCTATTACTACTATATAAAGCTAAAATACCAGCGCTGCAATATTACCTACGTAGCCTACGTGATATACCTACCTACCTACTATAAGTTGTAGGTTGAAACCTTACATACGTCTGTGATTGGTTTTCAATAAAAACTACCGGTCACATATTCTTATGGACCGGGTGACACAGTTATTTAACCGCAAGTCTACAGTATCGATGACGACCTGTGCTTGAGTACGAAAGCGCACTAAGGTCTTACAGCTAGTATTGCTGATTCATAATCACGGTCTAAGGCTACATGGTGACGATTGCTTTAGACGTCGTTGAAGCTATTCAATGCACTCACAACTCCGCATATTTCAGCAGACGTTTCGTCGCATTTTGATCAAAATAAAGTCCTCGCATCTCATTCTGCACTCGGGCTATGAGACGTTTTCACTGGGAATAAACCTAGCACCTCTCGTGACCGAGGCCAACGGGTACCGCATTATAAAGCATTAAAGACATTATTACGTTTATAATTTAACATGATTAGGTACCTATCCAAGTTAATTAACATTAAAAACATCTAAATAAATATATCTAAATATCAATTCCAATGTTCTTTAAACCTAACATGGACAATTTTGCGTCAGTCGACGTTCATCGTTCACGTGACGTACCGTACGTCGCACTCGTACGTGTAAACTTGTCGCACCTCCACGCATCACGCATCACGCATCACGCGCTTCATCAATTTAATAAATTAAATTACATTATTATCTCTTCCATCACCAGACATTATTTTCTAATCCAAAATATTTTCTCTTAAAAATTAAGCACTCTCCGATGGTCAGAACTCTATATTTCCAAATATTATCTCACTCAATTTATAAGATGCATTTACATAATATCCTGTATAACAACTAAACTGGAAGTTAATCCTGCGATTGTCCTCGCATTTACGCTATGTAAGCCGGATTGGGTGCGTTAATCTACTACGGTTTGAGTGTATTATCTCTGATTGAGTATATTATGTTATAGTTAGGTCGGATGCTATTGCACCGCCTGCGTCGCGTCGTTGCGTCAGAGATATCAAGACTGCTCACTGCTCACACCTAATAATAAGATACGATGTAACGACACTGACGTTTCCTGGCTACTATATGTTTTACTAGCTGGCCTTCCACCGACAAATGAGATTATTTTATCATGCACGTTTACAAAATTACAGTTAAATAATTTATTCGAAGGTAAGACTTGAGATTTATTAATTGTACAATATAATCATACTAAATCAGAATATACAGCGTGTTAGTGGTTACATTAAATAATAGTTAATTTAAAACACACCTTATAATATTATTAGGATTACAAAACTGAGGTCACAGAGCCGTTATGGTAAGTACTCGTAATAGACACAGATGTGCGCCGTCGCCGGTTAGTGAATCAAAGGTGGGTAGAGAGAGTATGTAGTGATGTGGACCCGGCAAGTGCGGCCGGGTACTTACGCGGCGGGGTCGCGCGCCGGCTCCCGGCCGAGCTGCTCGCGCAGGTAAGCGCCGGGGTTCTCAAGAGCTGCGCCGAAGTTCTGTTGCAACTGCAGTATACTCGATAGAGTACATATCCAATCTTGCCGCGTCGCCTCCGAAGGGCGGCACAGGAATGATAGTTTTGGTTTCTTTGGGTCGTCAGTATGTACGATAAAAGCGTTGTCTAATTCTTCCAAGTCCATTTTATTGACCTATGAATTAAATTAAGTTGTAATACGTGGTAGAGGACACACATTTTGTACAAGGAAGGACCTGAAAACATTTTCTGCGCATATTGTAGGTACCTGCACTTGGGGAAATACTTGCATCTTACACCAAACCGCATCTACCTAAATGAGGAAGCTTGTTTGTGTGCGTTCCTACTGACGAGTAGACACTGATTGGCGAATGAGGGCTTTGCGCAGGTTTCCCCCTGGTGGTTGAGAGGTTAGACGGCTGGTCAAATAATAGAGTTGTAAGCGTTCATAGGTACAGTAATCGCTTACCACCAGCTGTGCCGTTGATATACTTATTTACTACCTCAGTATCATAAAAAATACTGAAACTAAACAGACACAAGCATTTGTTTGATAGGTGATCAAACGAACTAATCTCAAACATTTGACTGAACTTTAGTTTATGCTTTAGTCGCTAAGAGAATGTCAGTCTTTCAGCATGACCTGTCAGGCAGACATTCTCTATCGAATCGACGATGTACTTGGACTTTACAATGACGTCATCCGTAGTTGGTACCCTACTAACAAATAATAAGCAGTATACAACAACATTATTATAAGTTTAAGTCAGGTAGGTAGGTACTTACTTGTATACTGGCCTTGTAATGATAATTCGGGCTGCTAAACTGCGATTTTTTCCCGATGGCCTCGCTAAATATAATACATTGCTCAAATAGAAAGACGTGGAGTTCTTTGCCGCGGTCGTTGGAACTACTTGACACGTCGGACACGATCATTGACTCTTGCAGGAGAAGCTTGCCTTGGGCCGTTATGTTGCCCTGGAACAGACCACACCATACTTTTATTAGTTAAATAATGTTGATTATCAATCTAGGAATTACAAGTTAAATGGTTTTCGGGTCGCTTAAAATTTGGGTTGCCCTATTTGATCAATCCTATGTAAAACCAATTTTATAGCCGTGTCATGACCAGGCATCATCTAAGTGCCAAACTTCAGGAAAATCCGTCCAGCCATTTTTGTACATAAGGTAACGGGCCAAGAAAGCCAGCTCTAATTAAAATTCTAACTGAGATTTTATGTATTATAAGTAAATACATAGAGAGATTCGTAATGACACAAACCTAATTCGATATGAGAAAAGTGGCTGGAAGCCATTGAAATTGGACGACGCAAGGCTGCTTCACAGTGGACTCTTCTTTGGTAGAAGGATGTAATTTTAACTGTAGCACAGTCGCCATCTCGATTGCTCTTCGTTTGTTAATGTAGCTATGGCTTCGCTAAAAGTTAATACAAACATTCGCATCGGCAATAAAAAAAACACAAAAATCGTATTAAAAATGTGTTCTTACCGCAAAACCCTGCAGCCGACCGACGTCCATCATCATGTTCGCGTTCTTTGGTATGATGTAGGTGCACTCGACCGCTTCACGCAGCGCCGCAATCACGTGAGGCGCCGCATTCGCGTGCTCTGAATACGCGAGGATTTTCTTCACAAGCAAGTGATACTTTTGAATACGTTGTATTGGTTTTATCAGCAGGTCTGCGAGCTGGAAACGGTTTCACACATATTAAACACGTTGACTGGCAACGACGTATCAGTGCAGTCATGCGAGGACGGCAAGCGACAACATTCAACTGTACCCGGAAATATATGGGCGAGATAAACAAGTATTTAATCATGTTCTACTTAACGTAAGCTCATAAAATTTTGTATAACAGTAGAGTGATGTTATGCATTGGAATTATTGTGTGTGTGAATGGAAGAAAGTAGCAGTAGCAGTAGTAGTAGTTGTGATTTTTTTTTACAAAGCGATGGTAACCCGGAGGTCATGAAAACAAAACCTGCAAATCTCGTATCTACCACTTAGGGACAGTCGATTTGTAATATTTGTATGCAGCACATAAAGCAAGCATGCCATTTAACGCCTCCGGTCAAGTCAGTTGTCATAGTTAAGATGATTCCCATGCTGACGTAAAATAAGTTACGGATGCAATGCTTAGATAGTGTTTATTACTTCAAACTTCGGAGCTCTGAGGTCTGAGGTCTGAGGTTAAAAATTAAATCTTTCCTAAGTTTGTCGTATGTTATTATCTCCCAGAATTTGTTCCTTATAAGCAGCACTATTAATGGTGTAATAATACAGGGTGTTTTTTTTTTCAAATAAATAGGTTCGATTCCTGGCTAGGGACTATTGTTTTTTTTTTCAATCCCATGATGTAGTTTTCGTTTTCATCAAAATCGACCCCGAGACTCCTTTATTGTAGGTACCTATTATGTTTGTAGTATTATGTTCATATGGAATGGTTAAGATGAAAACAAGCCAAAAAAAATTGTGAACTGCAGAAAGAGTTCTGAGTGAAACAAAAAGGTAGAATTGAACAGTAAGTAACATGTAGGTACAGTCAACATCAAAAGTAGATGATCATTGCTCAGATTTCAAAGTAAAATCTGAATGCATGCAGATAATGGACGATACGTAGGTAGTTTAATCGACACTTAAAACATTTCAATAGAATTAATTAGGTAGTTAACAGCTTTATTTTATTAAGAAATATAAAACACTTAAAAACTATAAATATTTTAAATCTGAAAATGATCATCTACTTTTGATACTGACTAGGTATACGAATACGTATAACAAAGTTGTGGTTCAGCAATAAATTATGTATGCATTAAGATTATATTCTTTGAATTCAAATAGCATAATATTTACATTGATTTTTTTTTTCAATACATCCGCAACTTAAGGGCCCTTTCATCGGGCCGGGCACGAATGCGTACCGCCCGCAACTTATCGTATCATACCTAAATGAATTTCTTGTCATGCTCCCCACACACACACACACACGGTACACAGGAAAGATATCTACTGTGTGTGCGGCGAGCAACCCCCACGTGTGCCTAGCCCGCACGCGGGCCGCGCAAAACAATGAAAGAGCCCTAACTGGGTGTAAGTTTTATTAAATTGCTCAGAACATTCATAAATTATATTGTTAGTGGTCATAAATAATTTCTCAGAGTACTAAATTTACCTTCAGTTTAGATTAAGAACACTCAAATTATTAATAACAAATTCACCTTTAAATTATATGCAGTACCTACATGACACGTAAACGCTGGCGTGGATACTGACAATGATAACAAAATGCTATTCGACAACAAATTACAATTTTGTTTGTCGTAAAATGCCACGCCTGCTAAATAAAAGGCATACATACCTAATTTCTACTTGAATCTGCTTTCCAATTAGCGAACGAAAATCTAATTTACCTACAATTCGATTTTAACGAAATTTGAATACGTTGTACGAATATTGTATTATGTGGTTAGGATGTCATATGCACGCACCTGCAATTTGTGTCCGAGCTTGACTCTTAGTTCTTGAAAGTAGCTATCGTGTTCTGAAACTATATATTCGGAGACAGGCTTGTTCCTACAGTAGGCTTCATATAGGAACATCCTCTTCTCAAGGAATCTTCGGAACAGTGAGCCAAGCAGTTCAGGCTCCTCCACACAACGATGCAGCTCCAATAGGAACTTACTGCACAAATCAACATTCAGTCATGTACGGGTGTACAAATACATTCATTGTTAAAGCGCACAGCACGCCAGCAAGTTGTAGCCTCCTTTCGTATTTAAACAATTGAATAACCAATTGCGACACCTACCTATTTTTGTTATAACTTAGCGCACAGTTTTCTCGCACAGCACAGAACACATTCAAATAAAAAATAAAAAAAAAGAATAAAAAAGCAAGTTCAAAGAAATAAAAAGGAAACATTTCTATTCAAAACTACAAACTATTCAAACTTCGAGACTTTTATAAATATTTCTAATCTGTGGGATTCGAACCATTTACACGGAGTACATAAAAAATCAGGTTCACTTTTAAAATATAGGTACAAAAGGTACAGTGAACATCTTAACAACTTGGAAAGTGGTAATAAGTTCACAATATGGCTACTTACTCTCTATGCCACTCATAAATGGCTTCAATGTTGCCGAATATCATGCGGTGACGACGGTCCCGCATCAAGCCCTCGGGCAGGGCTGGTTCAGCATTAGGGTCCTGCGAAAATCCCTCAGTTAGAATAATAATAAAAATCTATTAACCTAATTAACTATTTCTGAATAAGGGATGTATGGACCCCACTTAGATCGTCGAACGTCAGCTGTTGGTTGACAGACGAGGCCCTGGCACCGGCTTCCCTCTCAGAGATAGGGGGTCTGACGGAAGTCGCTTCCGTAAAAGCCAAGATTTATCAATAATAGATAGCTGACCCTGGGCTCCAAAGTACAAGCTTTGGATACGACTGGGATTGACACTCGGATGATTATGTTAGCCTAACACTGACCTATAACCATGAAGCAAAAATGATGAAGGAAGATATAGACGCACAGGACGAGTTATTAGGTCTTTTGTTGATAACCACGAGGACCGAGGGCTGAAATAACCAATCATAGGTACGTAGAACTAATCACGGGCTCAAAGGGTTTGCGAGACCAACACTTATGTAAACAATCAATGTTTTACCCAAGAGTGTTTAAACATACTGTGTAGGCATCTCGAAGATCCTATGGGTACAGCACTGCCGTCCTTATCATAAACAACGCACTTGCTTGGCGGTAACTTTCGAGTAAATGGCGCCTAAAGTTTTTTTTCGTTTTTTTATTGTCCCTCTAAAAGTAAAACGAATATTACAAATATTTTTGTTTTGTTTCGTGCCTTTATATGTGAACTTTGCATGGGCGATCCTATATTTATAAATTTAGTTAATTTAAATATTTTTAAAGACGAAAAATTGTTTAAGACTAGAAATCATGAACTGCAATAATATTACTTTACCAGGCATAAGCAACTCATGTGTGGCAAGTGCGTGGTTTATGTCTAGAAAGACGCCTTTGTGATGTTTATGTCTAGCAAAAACAGTGGAATTACTTACATGTAAGTTCACCTTTGTAACGTATATGTTGCAAATACGTTTAACATGACTAGCAAATAATGGTAAGAGCAGTCCACATGCGTTTAATTTTATGCAACTGAACAAAAAATAAAACTACTTTCAAGGTATCATACCATATTTATTAGATAAAAAAAATGAAATAAATGCTTGCAGTAGGTGGATAGCGGTCAGCACACTGTGAACGGTACGTTATTAACTTAGTTATATTTAGTTTATCACAATCATTTTAATCGCAAATCTTGATATTATTACCTATACAAAAATATTGAAATTAGGTTTTCTTTGAGTATCAATATAATTATCTTTTCTTAGCAATATAAAACAATCTCAAAATAGAACAATGAATCTGTTAAATCTGTAGTTTACTACAGATAAAACTTTAGGCTTTAATCCACACACGCTGTCCTAATTACGGGTTGGTGCATCGGACAGGTCGTTAGAATTTTTTCTAGGACATGTGGGTTTTCTCACGATGTTTTTCCTTCACCGTCAGCAGAATAATCGTAAATCGTGTGGTTAGCGCATATATCAATTCCAAAAAGTGAAATTCACATTGGTACTGTCAGGCCGGAATCAAACTCGATACTTAAATGTAAAAGTTTCAGAATCTTGATTTTTTGCAAGCTAGAGTGATAAAATTACAGGAATTTTCTACAGTTTCTGCAAAGGTACAACCATTACCATTATTTCAAAGCTTGTTCCTCTAATGCCAGAAAATTGAAAACATCTTTGGTATAATTCATTTGTTTTAGATGCCAATGATTTAACTCAAAATGACCGGTTTTTTTTCTATTCAGGGACTATATTTTTAATTCCCATTTTAATTTGTTATTCAGGTACTTAGTAAATTGTTATTCTTACGTAAAAAGTAGTAACCTAGAGATTTGACAGATTTATTGTGCTATTTTTAGATTGTTTTATATTGCTAAGAAAAGATAATAACCTATATTAATACTCAAAAAAAAACCCTGATCTCAATTTTTGTACAATATATTAAGATTTTCAATAAAAACGATTGTGATAAACTAAATACCTATAACTAAGTTAATAACGTACCATCCACAGAGTCCTACCCACCTACTTTAAGCATTTATTTCAATTTTGTTTTTCTAATAAATATTTTATATGATACCTTGAAAGAAGCCTCCCATGACTCCCTCACTTTACCCCGGACTTGCCCATACTCTGACACACTTTACTAATCATAATAGTCGCAAATGTAATAATTGCGTTACTTTTCTTATTGCTATTTAGTTTAAATTCATATCAAATACATAATATAGCGCAAGTACGTTTATGACCTGTTCACATTATTAAAAATATTTTACTTTGCTAATTATAAACATCACTAGTACCGCATGCGTTATTAATGATTAGTATTTTCATACATCTAAATTCTGACTGAAATAGTCAAGAGAAACGCATAATTTGCTTACGATGCTTATGACTAGTAATAGGTTTAGAATGGGGCAAATACGCTGTTTATCAATAATAAAAAAACTAAAACTATAAAAGATATCGAAAAATGAGTGATTGATCCTGGTAGATCTCGTTTCCGTGATTCCGAATATACTAATAACTCAATTTCGTAAAAAATGTCGATTGCGTTGTTTATGATAAGGACGGCAGAGCATATATTCAGACAAAGCCTTAGCGAAGTGCGGTCAGATTTAGCTAAGTGACCATGTCATAGAATATGAATGCAAAGTCATCGTCACGTAGTTACTTGTAAGTATTAGTACTAGTAATTTGATTTCAACATTGGCAGCATTTCTACATCAATCAAAGTCTATAGATTTATTTTGTGTGCATAAATCTTACTACTTAACTCCTTAATATGAAACAATGTCAAAGAAACTCTGTCGGATGCTGTTAAACCAACTCAAAAGCAAATAATGTAGCAAAATAAGTTTCAAAGCATAGAAATGCTACAGTCGGTAATACTACTGAAGAAGTTACTTTCATAATGATGCAGTAGTATAAGTTTTTAATATAAACATGTGGCAGTGTGCGTGTAATACCACTCACACTGCCAAATATTATGCAGTTAATTAATTATGTTAATATTTTGAAATGTACATTCATTTTATAGGAGCAGAGAAGCTTGGGTAGGTAGACAAAGTAGCGTTCTTGTAACATGTACTGACTGTTTTTGGTAAAATTAATTGGAGATTAGTCGTTGAACAGGTAGAATCCGAGAAAATCGTTACAGTTACATACACACGTACCTACTGAAGGTTTATAATTATATACAGGTAAGTACCTGTAAAAGAAAATAAGATTTATACATTAGTCTCTAACCTGTACGTGACGCACGTAGCCGTCACAAAGGAGTTGCAGGTCAGCCACGTAGATTTCTTCCGTATCCACCAGTTCACGTAGAACATATTCGCGTTTCTTAAGCGCAGCTTCAAACGTGTCAGGGCCTGGAGTGACAGGTTGTTCCTCTTCTTCACAACCGCGACCAGATGTACTCGCGGCTCCAGTCAGGCCAACACTTCCGTGCTGTTCCTAAGTAGGTAACAAGACATTCTTACCACTCAACTACTAAATATTTATTAAAATATGGACAGAACTACGATAGCTAAAACAACAATTACGAAACTAACTTGTAAAAAAAGGCAAAGTAAATTAAATTTACATCAAAATTTGTATTAGATCGTATAACGTAGGCAAAAACAGGTGACAAACGTAGATACAAATATTCCCTTGCTACTCCTTCCTTCTCAGAAACTATTTGTAATAACAGATCAAGCGTATTTAGAGGTAGACATCATAACCACATTTCTGCTAATCACAGTTTACATCTGTTCATGTACAGATATGAAACTTGCTTAGTATACGTGCTATATTGTATTATTACGACAATAACTATCTAACACATTTTTTAAACCGACATGACGATCAAAATTGTACATTAATGCTTTTAATTTCTAAATCATAATTCTATTCTATGTGCTGATTGATTTGTATCCATTTTAACATAAGGGAACATTTGTACATTTTCCGGTTTTGAAACTATACAATAGTGTAGGTATATTCATCAATTATGATTACTGAATAAAGATAATGATACTATACAAACGTTTACCATCCATTATACTGTAGCTAATTTGAATGCTAAATAATGTGCAGGCGAAAAACTCTTTAGCCGGACCCAATAGGTAATTGCAGTTTTCCCAGTGTACGATTTTTGTGTAAATACTTACCTAAGCTATACTCAGTACTTTTTAAGAAAGTACGTGTTCACAAAAAAACAAACGAATAACCATGCAAAAGAAACTAAAAGTGAGACCTACAAAATATGACCAGATTTTAACACATGCTATATGAAGCAGATTTCCTACACTCAAACGCAAATAACAATTCAACGATTCTTCAAAAAAGCTAACACACAAACTAAATGTAGCTTATTGGTGTCTGGTTTGCTGGTGAAATCAAAATAAAACTTGAGATCTAACCTCACTACTGTAACCCATACTGGTCGAAATAGCGATTAATTTACGTATTGGCCTTTCAGGGAGATCAGATGCGCCCTGTTCATTATCGCAATCAGGTTGTGACTAAATTGTAACTACTGTGTGCGAGTTCTTTTAAAAAAAAATTGTTTGTTGTTACCGAAATGACTAGTATTCTCGTGAACCCTTCCAGCTAAGCTAAATTGCTAGTGTTAGCAGTGGATTCACGTCTGTGGCCCTCTGAGTAGGGTCCGAATTGATAGCACTTTCGGTTAAAAACACCGAACGCTGGTAGATATTTGTGTTACACTGGATGCAATAGTCTAATTTACTAGGTATTTTATATTAGGAATTAGTTTAATAAAAACCCAAATGTTACTGAATTTATCGAAAATAAATTCTTAATAAACCTACAGTGCTAATTAAATAGGTACACATTATGATTTCTAACAGCGCTTACAATATAAATTTATTGGAAATGTTATAACAAATTAATTTTTACACTATATAGGTACACGACAGGTATGTAGGTACACGAACGACTGAGTGTTAAGTAATGAATTGATTTTAATTATAAAGTAATACTGATAATTATATTGTAAATGTGCCGCTACGATTTTAACTAAATAGATATACTTAATTAGACAAATTCTCCAACGTTATTTTGAGCAGTATGGGTACGACTGGTAACACAAAAGAAAGTGGCATGCACACTTCATGCATTAATGCAGGGCCGAACCATCCGCTCCTTCACGATCTGCTCTATTTCTGCAATATCGGCGGCGCCGTTATTGCTTTCCATGGCATCAATAGCCAGAGAGTTCTGAAAATATTCACCATCATATAACCTCCTGCTTATGGAGTACCTATACCAAGCCAACAGTTAATTATAAAGTACGTAAGGGTTGGCAATGATGAAGGTACGTAAAATATGTTCATTTGGGTATACTCACTCGTGAGACAGGAGTTGTAGCTGCTGCTGGAGTCGGCTGCTGCAACACAGCTTGTGGATTCTGTAGGAAGGAAAATGTTAATTAGCAGTCATGGTCGGAGTATTTATACGATTATTATTCCCACTGAACTACTTCACGTCTCCCCCATAGTTTGGGAGGAACGGCAGGATTATTATTATTTCTAACCTAAACCACCTGAGTGGACCATTCATTTCCCCTGGTCCTAACTTACGGGGAGGATGCATATTTATGTGATAATTGGGTGTATAATGGCTAGCTGCTGCCCGGGACTCCGCCGTTCCTGAACCCGCAGGAACGTATTCCGTTTAACATTATATTCATAAACTTAAATATTTCTAACAGTAATAGGATAAAATTTGAATAGAATTTAGTCGACTGCTGTGAAATTTTACTAAATTCTTTGTAACCAAAAGTTGAATATTATTTTCAAAGCATACAATACAAGACGAAAATCAAATAACCAAATGTATTTATTTAAAACGAAGAGGTCAATATTCGCAATTTATTTATTTATAAATATTTACAGATAATAAACACTTTCTATTAGTGATACGGTACGCGGGAAGCGTGAATGAAGAAAGAAAACAAACCATTTTTATAGACTAAACACGATCTAATTTTGGATGTTGTTACGTAGCATATGTATCTAGGGATTGCAATCCAGCAAAGTGGGATCCCGCAATTCAGCGGGATCCAGCATGATTTTAGGCCTGCGGGATCCCGCAATATCTTACGGATCCGCGATGCGAATTCACAAGCATCAGCCGGTGCAAATTTATTCAAATGGTCGCCTTTAAGGCCTTAAGAAGGGTGAAATGCCTAAATATTTGCATGTTTGAAACAAAATATCTAAATAACTGGCTATTGAATTCGAATGAAAAAAATGTTAATGACGCATGAACATCTAATAAACATTTTTAATTGAAAGAAATTGTATTTTCATGGACCACTTTTTACGAAAAAAATCTCCAACGAATACCTATTTCAGACATAAATTGCAAAATTTCTCTAAATCGGCTCAAGCATTTTATTTAGTTTTTACACCAAACGAAAGGTCTTAATAATGCGAATAATTTTAATTGAGAGTTTTATTTTCATTCCGTTTTTAACTGGTGAAAATTAATTTTAACACGAAAATTGAAGTTTATCCACGCGAGAGTGCCTGCTCCGTCGCCCTGTAATCCCCCGCGAGCCCTGCCGGCAGTCCGTTTCGGAACTTCATCGAGAGTGGACTGCGCGCCGGTTTCGGAGCGACTTCAGATAAAGTTTTATAGATTTTGACGAGTTTACACTCATTTGTACATATATATATATTAATAGAAATACTTAGTTAAGTTCATATCTTTAGGTTAATAGCTATAAATACTGCTTTTATGCTAAATTTATTGTTTGTAATTATCATAGAATAAATAAGATCAGACGTTTTAAAACTGTAAAGTGCTGTACTGTGGGACTTTGATAAAATGCCAAAACATAAGAAAAAATATCATGTTAAAACAGGACGTAAACTACAAAACTATTGGTGAGTAGGTACCTACCTACATAATTTTATTAACTTAGTAGGTACCTGCCTAATTTTATTTACGAAGTAGGTACAGTCAGCACCAAAAGTCGATGAACAGAATCAACTTAACAAATAATTTTATTAACTTAGTAGGTACCTGCCTAATTTTATTTACGAAGTAGGTACAGTCAGCACCAAAAGTCGATGAACAGAATCAACTTAACAAATAATTTTATTAACTTAGTAGGTACCTGCCTAATTTTATTTACGAAGTAGGTACAGTCAGCACCAAAAGTCGATGAACAGAATCAACTTAACAAATAATTTTATTAACTTAGTAGGTACCTGCCTAATTTTATTTACGAAGTAGGTACAGTCAGCACCAAAAGTCGATGAACAGAATCAACTTAACAAATAATTTTATTAACTTAGTAGGTACCTGCCTAATTTTATTTACGAAGTAGCTACAGTCAGCACCAAAAGTCGATGAACAGAATCAACTTAACAAATAATTTTATTAACTTAGTAGGTACCTGCCTAATTTTATTTACGAAGTAGGTACAGTCAGCACCAAAAGTCGATGAACAGAATCAACTTAACAAATAATTTTATTAACTTAGTAGGTACCTGCCTAATTTTATTTACGAAGTAGGTACAGTCAGCACCAAAAGTCGATGAACAGAATCAACTTAACAAATAATTTTATTAACTTAGTAGGTACCTGCCTAATTTTATTTACGAAGTAGGTACAGTCAGCACCAAAAGTCGATGAACAGAATCAACTTAACAAATAATTTTATTAACTTAGTAGGTACCTGCCTAATTTTATTTACGAAGTAGCTACAGTCAGCACCAAAAGTCGATGAACAGAATCAACTTAACAAATAATTTTATTAACTTAGTAGGTACCTGCCTAATTTTATTTACGAAGTAGGTACAGTCAGCACCAAAAGTCGATGAACAGAATCAACTTAACAAATAATTTTATTAACTTAGTAGGTACCTGCCTAATTTTATTTACGAAGTAGCTACAGTCAGCACCAAAAGTCGATGAACAGAATCAACTTAACAAATAATTTTATTAACTTAGTAGGTACCTGCCTAATTTTATTTACGAAGTAGCTACAGTCAGCACCAAAAGTCGATGAACAGAATCAACTTAACAAATAATTTTATTAACTTAGTAGGTACCTGCCTAATTTTATTTACGAAGTAGGTACAGTCAGCACCAAAAGTCGATGAACAGAATCAACTTAACAAAACACCTGTTCACAATAAAATGCCATAATTTATTGTCGCAACTAGGAAACAAAATAGCCTGTACACCAGAAATTTACAAAAGTCGTTAAACACGCGTATTTCAAAAGTACCTGTGCACTAGTATTCCTAAGTCGCTGTACACCATCAATCCAAATGTCACTGAACATCAAGATTTCAAAATTAGGTTAACAAAGTATCTTTAATGTTGCCGTGTGTTAATATACTTTTGTCGCTTATGTTGTTCAGCTACTTTTGGGACAATGCAATATATATTTACATATATACATAATAAATACATTATTACGGTTAAGCAAGCATTGTCCCAAAAGTAGCTGAACAACATAAGCGACAAAAGTATATTAACACACGGCAACATTAAAGATACTTTGTTAACCTAATTTTGAAATCTTGATGTTCAGCGACATTTGGATTGATAGCACAAGTTCTTCATGTAACTTAACGTGGGCTAAATAGGTAATTGGTGTGATTGTATGCAATAATTTAATCTATTTCATAAGTTATTTATTGATAACTATTAATTTTTGGGCTTTACTTTCTTATACCGGCCGTCGATTTAAGGGCTGGGAGTGGGTGGGGTGGGCGGGGGGAGTGTGTAGACCCCCTCCTGTGAAGGAAAAAGCGCGGAAGCCCCCCGATTTTTTTTCATATTCTAACCTTAAAAGAAAGACAAAACAGCAGGATCCAACTTTTGTAGGTTAGGTTATGTTAGAACTGTGACTACAACAACGCACGAGCCGAGCGAGCGAAGCGAGCGTGCCGCGGCAGCGGCCGGCGAAGTGCCACAAATTATACTTTCGCACTAACGTGCTTCGCGGTGGAAAACATTCTAAATAATGGGTACCCCGACTCGGATAGATTAGGTTAGGGTTATTTTTTTTTCAAACCACTTAGAAAATCTAGAATATAAAAAAGGGGGAGCGTCCGCGATGTTTGCCGCCCACGAGTGACTAAGTTAATTTTTATGCATTTTTTAATTATATTACGTATTATAATGTAGGTATATAACATTTTTAACACCCCAACTCGGATAGATTAGGTTAGGGTTATTTTTTTTCTCAAACCACCAATAAATCTAAAGTATAAAAAAAGAAGGGGGCGTCCGCGCTTTTCCTTCACAGGGAGGGTTCTATACCCTGTAGCGATGTTTTTTTATGAAATTGTCGTTTCATTGACCCTTCCTAATATAACGGAGAATAGGTACATAATGCAAAAAAATCTAAAAAAAAATGAAAAAAAAATATCTCCAAATCGAAAAAATATTATGCCAATATGTAGTGTACCCGGAGTACTACCACGGGCCTTCGGCTTCGGGAGCGTTACCCTTACACCCGGTATACATAGATAACACCCAGACCAAGACAAATAGACATGTTCGTGCATACAAATATTTGTCTTGTTCGGGAATCGAACCTCCGGCGCAGAAGGCAGGTATCCTACCCCTGCGCAATCGGTCAAAAGGTAAAAGACCACAGGTAACAGCAAACGGGAACCCATTCTAAACCTAAAGAACAATGTAAAGGGATTAGAAAAAAAAACAAAATCCGCCACTTTGTATTTATTACAAACATACATACTAATTGGATAAGTTAAATAAAAGCTTGTATGTTATATAAATTTCGGCTGACCTGACGACTGCCTTGGCGTCTACAATACACCGTAGACGCGCATGACTCGGTGACGCGCATAGGCGCATATAAAATAGGCAGTATTCCAGAACATAATACTTATTCCCTCTGCAGTTTACTAGTCACTGAACTATTCTTAGCAGTACCGTACATTTCCGCTAGATGGCGGCGACGTCGGCAAAACAATATGCGAACTCCGAATCGTCAAGGTCACCCAGGCCTCTTAGGGCCTTAATCTGAGAAGTGACTTTTTTTATTAATATTTTGTACTTCTATTCTAATGTAACGTACAATTAATTATTTGTTAAGGTAAACCAATAAACTATTAGTAATTGGAGGAATCAGGTTTTGCAACCCCACACTGCCCGAAGAAAACAGAAGGGCTAAATAAAGCGCTGATGCTCCGGGCTCTGAAGCCTAGCCACGCTCAACGCATCGTTGTTCAATCAACTCCAGCGCTTCCAGGTGGTGTTTAACTGAGCCGTCATAGAATGCGAACAGTAGCTACCTACTCCATGCACGACCGAACTTGCGGTTTATATATAATTTGAGAAACTGTTCCGGCGTGAAGTAGGTACTGTCGCATCTTAGTCATGATACCCAACTTTTTGGCAGCTTCTTCTACTTGAACCTTCGCCCCGACGAATAGGCAAAAATTGAGGGCAAAAGTAAGCGATACGCTAAGATAGCGGGATACTGGGGGATCCCGCTGTAACGGAGTCAATCCAGCAAAAATCCCGCGGGACTGGAAACAGTGCGGGATTGCAATCCCTAGGTGTATCACTAATAAGTGGTAGGTATGTTGATGTGTTGGATAGCGACAACAGAATAGTACCATAGAATAGAATAACACAAAATACACACGGAAATCCATAGTCCATACAACACGCAATGCGCGTTCGACGTCGCTCTCGGTCTTGAATATCGACATGTTACTTTTGTAAAGAACTAGTATTAATAATAACAATAACTCCTAAAACTCCCATATCCGCACTGTATAACCCTCATAGTAGGTATTAAGTCTTCAGTTATCCACAAGCTGCGAACGATCATAGGTATATATTTGAGGATACTGACTCCCTACTTCGCATCTTAATTTCACGTGGATCCAAATTACGTGGGGCCGAGGGGCATAAGTTGGTCAAGGCACTGAGAGGTCCATTTTCTTAAGCGAATACTTCCTGATGAGCCCCTCGAGAATATTGAATGATTATTTTGTTTAAATTACCGAGCTGGTTTAGGTATATAATACTTATATTATTTATACCTACTAGGGCAGCGTTTCTTAAATATACTTGCCAATGTAGTTTCACGTACCCCTATAAGACTGCCAAGGCAACAGTGAATACTTTTAAAAACGTGAAAGAAAGGTATTTTAGAATAGATATGTCATGTTTATAGGTACATGATTGTCATGAGTGGTCTTGTCTGTTTATCACGAATGGAATCAAATTTTGTTCAATCAAATGAGAATGCCCATTTCGGTATGGAATTCGATATCACACTTGTTTGCTGTTTGAAATAATAATATATATGTTATATAAACCGCATTATTAAGCCATCATTGACTATTATTATATGTTATAAAGAGAAAAGTTTGTTTGTAATCGATAAACTTTGAAACTACTTAAACTATTTTAAAACTAACACAGAAGTATATTAACTTTCTAACACAATTTGAACCAATCTTACTAAACAAACTAAGTAATACAATAGACACGAAATATTAGATTAGGTACTGTACTGCAAAATTATTTAAAAACATAATAACATGGGTTTACAGCTACAGTACTTTGCAGTTCATAGAGGTTACACTGTTCATAGTATGCACGTTGTATTGTTAAAAAAAAATTAATAACGTCAAGAACTGCTGACGTACCTACATGGATTTCTAAAACTTAATGACAACGACGTTTTGTAGCGTCGTACCGCACGCCACAGCCTGGCAGGAGTATTATCCTCCCACTTGGTTGCCTGTTACACAGATTCGTGGGATTTCCACGCAACGACGATCTCCGCAACCAATATTCGCAAGAACGTCAAACATAATAATAATTATGGTTTACAACAGAGGTATTCATAAATTTTCAAACCCTCTGTGAAAATCTATGTAACGATGCGTTCGTTTCCAAAATTCGGCAAAATCAGTTTGCAGTTTAAAAACATGACTGTCCCCGTAGACAAATGGAAAACGTCTAAATCGCAAACGATCGCTTAGAAAACAAACGATTAGGTCGACCAATCACATCCCAGCTCGTCGCCGGTGTACGATGCGCGCGCCGCCGCGGAATCACGAGCTGTGCCCGTAGCCAAGTGGCAAAAGTCTAAATCGCTATCGTATCGTATCGAATACAATAGTTTAGGTCGACCAATCACACTCCAGCTCGTGATTCCGCCGCGGCGCGCGCATCGTACGCCGGCGACGAGCTTGGATGTGATTGGTCGACCTAACCGTTTCTATTCGATTTTACGCTACGCTACGGAATACACTGACATTTGTCTACGGGCCCAGCACCCCTAGACAAATGGCATGATCGTTAGTAGAATAGAATACAAATAAACATACAATGTATGGGATTGACGTATGTTTACGTCTTGTAATTTCATTCAACGAATATAATTAAAAATTGGTAGCCAAGTGGCATTATAGTCTATTGGATAAAATTAAACGTCAGGAAAGTACTTTATTCTCCGTATAAATCGGTATAAATGGTAGCCAAGTGGCACTTTTGACAAACGTATACGGCTGACGTACGGTGCTGGCGTACGACACGTGACGTATGCCAGCACTAACGAGGCTACTCTTTCAACTACTTGCACACGGGAACGCAAACGCTGATAAGGAAGGAAGGATAAATTTTTGTCACCCCTAGACAAGGGCCACAATCGTTGGTAGAATATAATAGAAATAAACAATCAATGTATGGGATTGATGTATGTTTACGTCTTGAATTTAATTCAACGAATAGAATTTAAAATTGGTAGCCAAGTGGCATTATAGTCTATTCGATAAAAGTAAACGTCAGGAAAGTACATTATTCTCCGTATGAATACTTCTCTGTCTACGGTATAAATGGTAGCCAAGTGGCACTTTTGACAAACGTATACGGCTGGCGCACGGTGCTGGCGTACGACAACTTGACGAATGCCTGTACCTTGTAGATTACGTTACAAAATGGCGGATTTTTTATGACCGATGGATACAATGGGCAGTGTTGTGATTGTATTAAGACGTTTTTTTTAATTCATTTTGTATAAAATGTATAATAATGCACCTGCTAAACGAAGGACGAGGCTCTGGTGCAGGTTTACCTCTCAGGTTTGGAATGTCAGACGGCAGTCGCTCTCGGAAAAGCCAAAATATCAATCTAAAACAATAAGTGTATCTCGGAATCCAAAGTTTCAACTTTGGCCACAACTGGAAAATAGCTATGATGAGAAATATGAGTAATAATATATGTACTAAAGTTTTTTTTTGGATTCTGTTCAGCAGCGCCGGTCGGCAGCGCGATTGTGACGCCCCTGGTGTTGCACGCGTCCATAGGCCACGGTAACCGCTTTCCATCAGTGTGGGCCGTGTGCTTGTCTGCCACCTAAGTGGTATAAAAAAAAAAAAGAAAAAAGCAATTGCAAATATTTATTTCAAAAGTGTATTTCTGTTAAAAATAAAACTGTAATATTTTGTATAAACGAAGTTTAATTGAAAACATTACATAGTAGGTATATAAATCAAGGTCTATCTTGATCGTGGAGAAGCTGATGCATACCATCGTTTATTTCGTGGTGTAGACGAAGGTGGAAGTGGTGGTTTTGGTGGTGATGAAGGCGATGCTGATGTAGACGCAATAACACGAGGTGTAACGTGCTGCGATAAAATTACTCTCAACCTCAACATGTTATCGAGAGAATATGTGGATACCATTAAATGATGGACAAAGCTCGATAACTTGATGTTAACAATATTTCATTGTAAATAAAATACCAAATGCTTTAAAACTCCTTATCCATAATTTTGTATAAAAACTGAGCATAACCACTGATAATAAAGCTTACTAATTGCAAGGATCATTTTGCCTGAAGGTATTTTATTCTTCAAGCGAAGTTTTTATCATAAAAAAACATAATTTAAAAGATAAAACTAAAGATATTATGCGTAGTTTCCAAAAATTGTTTACATTGTAGCACACTTCCACAATGTCAAAACGACGGTTACCGACGCGACCATAGATTAAGTTCGAAGAGTTTTTGTAAAAACGAATAGACTGAACGTACGAAAGGTTTTTATACACTTGGCTACCAAATTGAAATCGACATTGCCAAGACGTTAGTTTTTTTTGCACCAGAATTTTATTGACACGAAGCGTTTGCTACTTGTCTAGTGTGACAGCAGGATTTACGCAAGACGCGATTTTATTAAATTTTGTAAGTATAAAATGCATACACTCGGAATGTTGTGGGCTGCCCATAATGAAGAAGTGTGGCTTAGGCGTCACAATAGAAATCTCTCGAGACAATGCTTAGAGCGAATAAATGAAATGCCGGATTTCTTATTCATAGAAAGGTTTAGACTCAATAAAACTACTTTTAGAATGCTTTGTCAGGATTTACGCACAAACACTTCATTGCGAGGAACTAAAGAGATTCCCTTGGAAGTAAAGGTAAATTAATATCTACTTTATTCTATTAAATACGTGCAATATTATGCGTAAAATATAGGTATGTAAGGTAAACAAATTTAATCATTTTTGTTCTTTTGTAGGTCTTGTGTACTCTAAGCTTCTTGGCTACAGGATCTTATCAAAGGATCGTGGGTGTCACGCAACAATTGCCACAACGAACTGCAAGTCGTTGTATTAGTCAAGTTGTGGAGGCACTCAACAGTAATTTTATGTTGAAAAACATTCAATTTCCCCAAACACATCAAGAAAGGTCGAGAATAAGACAAGAGTAAGTATTAGGTATTGAAGGCAAATAGATATATATCTATCTGATTTAATACTTATGTAACTAGATATCCTTCTAATACTGAATAAACTTCTTTTAGGTTCCATAGAAAATTTAATTTACCAGGGGTTATAGGTTGTATCGACTGTACACATATATCCATCACCAAACCAGTCCAAGACGAACATCTATTTTTTAATAGAAAAGGATACCACTCATTAAATGTACAAATGGTTAGTTTTATATAGGGTGTTTTTTTTTGAGGTATAGAACTTTGAAATGGAATAAAACACAGATGACTTTTTTGAATTGACAAAATAATATTTTGACCTGAATGAGCCCAAACTATTCATTATGTTGAAATAGCAGTGAAATATATATTTATAACAAGTTATTTTTTATGGTTTTGCAGATATGTGACCATAACTTAAAAATTTTGAATGTCAATTCAAAATATGGTGGCGCCACGCATGATTCTTTTATATGGGCATCTAGCCAAGTGGAACCATTTATGCGTGGTCTTCATCAGCGTGGTGAACAAACATGGCTATTAGGTAAGTATGCTTATACACATATATACATACATACATACATACATATACTCACGCCTTTTTCTCTCCGGGGTAGGCAGCGACAACAAACCGCCATCTGCCTCTGTCCTGCCTGACATACTTCACGCGATTCTTGTACTGTCATTAAGCCTGTCATTTATAAATTCTTCCAGGTGACTCTGGATACCCTCAAAGAGCATGGTTGATGACACCAATTCTAAGTGCTGCACTGGGTTCTCGTGAAGAGTTATACACTTCCCGCCATATTCAAGCAAGGAACTGCATCGAACGTTGTTTCGGTTTACTCAAAGCACGTTGGAGATGTTTACTAAAGCACCGAACCCTACATTACCATCCTCATATTGCCAGTAAAATTGTAATAGCATGTTGCATATTGCATAATATAGCATTACAAGCTCGTCTGCCACCGCCAATTGATGTAGCTGAACAACATGATGATGGCGAAGATGTTCCGGCTAGCTCGTCTGCTCCCAGCACCCAAGAAGAACTAACGCACGGTAGAGCAATACTTAATTGCTTACTAGATCGATTGTAAAATTAATTAAGTATTGCCACCGATTAAAAAATAAAACTGTTTCATTTTCCATACTCAAAGTTTTATTTAAAACATAATAAAAAAACAGGCCAAGTGTGAGTCGGACTCGCCCATGAAGGGTTCCGTAGCAGCAAGTAACTATAATATATACGATAATAATATACAGGGTGCTTCAAAAAAATGTATACACACTTTGAACTTCCATAGAAAATTTATTTACCGTTCTACGAAGTTAAATTTCAGGAAAATAGAAAGCTGAAAGTCCAATGTAAATGAAACATAAATAACAAATGTTAATACTGTTCAAATTGGTGACCTGCAGCATCAATACAATTCTGAGTACGAGTCACCACAGATTCTGTACATCTTATCAAAACGTCCAATGAGATTTCTCTACACACTGCTTGAATCTCATTCCAAAGAATGTCTAGGTTACGTGGTTTACGTTTGTACACCTCATCTTTTACTGTGCCCCACAAGAAGAAATCCAGTGGTGTAAGGTCTGGAGAGCGTGCTGGAAACTCGATTGGCCCCCTGCGTCCTATCCACTGGCCCGACAAATTTTGATCCAGGTAAGCTCGTACTTTCAGCTTTCTATTTTCCTGAAATTTAACTTTGTAGAACGGTAAATAAATTTTCTATGGAAGTTCAAAGTGTGTATACATTTTTTTGAAGCACCCGGTATAATATATATAATATATATTTTTTTTTGATTTTGTCTTCAAGTCTGCCCAAACCTAAATGCAAACAGTTATTTTAAAACAATGGTAAATATAATTGATATATTATTATCCAGATAAAAAGTCTACGCGGACGAAGTCACGGACGCGGCTAGTTCAAAATATAAGTACCTAGTAATATAGCATATATTTAATTCAAGTAGCAATATAATGAAATTATTACCTTTTTCCATTTATCGGATGATTTTTGAATGCCACCACCAATTGAGTTTAATATATTGGCAATTTGTTGCCACAGAAGATCTCGCCTAACCCGTCCTTGGGGACCTGATTGGGGTCTACATAGGTCCCCATTCCTATAATTTTCGCAAATAATTAATATCTTGAACACAGTCAAGTATAAATCTATAACATTATTGGTGATGGTGATGTCATTGTTTATAGGTATCATGGTCTACAATCCCAAGTATTGTAACAATAATGTAGGTACTTATTATAAGAACCTAATAATTTGTATAGGCAAATTAAACGTCTAATACAAATATAATAATGATACCTCTCCATGAAGTCAATCAAAGCAGAGAATTGTTCTGGACTAGCTCTCAGCCTCGGTTCCATTATTAAAACAATAATCTAAGGATACTATAACTAAAGATGTTTAACTGAAATCTTTATTTCAGGTAAACATCTTTAGTAATACCTACCTACCTTTCAGAGCTTTCAGTATATTTATACTGAATGCTCTGAAAGATAGTATAAATCTGAATTTACCGCACTTCCACTGAGACTTCCACAATGTCAAAATGTCGTTTACCGACGACACCATAGACTAAGTTCGAAGAGTAGTCGTAAAAATGATTAGACTGGGCGTACGAAAAGCTTTTATACACTTGGCTACCAAATTTGAAATCGGCATTGCCAAGACGTCAGTTTCTTTTGCATTAGAATAGACACGAAGCGTTTGCCATTTGTCTAGGGGTGCAGGAGTGTGATTGGTCGACCTAATCTATACGTTTCCTTAGCGATCGTTTGCGATTTAGTTAGACTTTTGCCATTTGGCTACGGGCCCTGTGCAGGCTCATACAACTACCTATATGAGATATAGCTGGTAAAAGGTGTGATTATTCACAAAAAGTGCAGCAAGAGTCCATTAGACACTACTAACGAATCCATCAAGCGCAAGGAGGCAAAATGTGTTCGGACACACTTCCTAATTCACAAATTAAATATAGTATATTTGCAAATACTTATTAAGTACATGTATTTCATGTAAAAGTGGTGAATGTGAAATTGTTTACAATATTAATTCGAAATTTGCTACTCTCGCAACTGCAAGTATGCTGAACTCCTTCGCGTGCTACCGTGTCTTAAGATTGTACTTTAATCAACTTATAGATCGCGAAAGTTCGTGGCGTAAACTTGTAATAATCCTGATACCTTAGAGTTAGTATGCTTGTGTATATTACAAAACTAATACGTGCTGTATTGTACGGAACACCTTATTGACATAGTTTGACAGACAGTCGTTGAGTAAGAAGTTTTGGCAGCTTATTTACAACACTTTTCATTTACTTATATTCACGGTTTCGTCTTAGACCACATAATCACCATAAGATGAGATAAAGGTCATAATATATGAAAGCTTATCAATGATTAAAAATATTACAACCACCAAAATGAAATCGTTGTTATGAAAAAAAAAAGTCACATTTGCCTTTTAACGACAGATATAGTTAGAAATGGCTGGTCGCGCGCGACAGTAATCCGCTTGCGTCTATTGAATCTCATTGCTTTAGACATTAATACAATTTTGTTTCAATAGAATTACCGCGTGGCTCCTGTCGAGGCAAATTTTAAACGCGTTATACGCCACCCACTGTGACAGAGGGGTCTCTGTCACAGTGGGTGGCGTATAACGCGTTTAAGGTATAGAGTTGTCCCCGTAATATGGCGCTGTAGAACTCGTGTCTCTCAAGTCGCTTTGACCAATAGAATTTGTTGTTTAGGTCACGTAACATGTTTTCAGACTTTCAAATAAATAACATTTCTGAAAATTAGATGGTAAAAAGTGTAATTTCCGTCTGTTTTCCATGACAACCTTTTGGGACAAGCAGTTTGTTTTACGTGTGTGGTCAGAAGTCTTATAGAAAATTTAATTTACATAAGATATGTTTTTACTAAAAATGATCGTTGCGTAGGTAAGACACTTTTACACAATAAGCTGTAGTAGCAACCTACTTAATATTTTGAATAATTCACATTTAAATTCATGAATATACCTACATACTAAGTTTAATGTGATCTCTTACCTAATTTAATATGTTACATAGCTAAAATACCATTACGTATACGCTTTTATGAAAAAAAGTCGTTTTTGAGGGTTACAAATGCAATTTTGCTGAGCGATGTTGACTTGCAACACTCTTGGCAAGTATTGAACCTTTGGAAAAGCGGCTTGCCGTATCTGTTCCTCGTAATTTATCTCATATACCTACTTACACCTGCGCTATGAATACATCATCGACAATTCTAGTATAAACCGAAACAATCTGCTGTTTAAGAAAATTTTTTTAAAAAACAAGCTTTTATTATTTACAATAGGTATTGCATTGTCATGGAACTTACATAAGTAGGTATGCCAAATTTCAGCGCAACCGGATAACCATAAGTGGTCGAGAAATGGCTTGCAATATTTGATTACGACGACGTTGATTACAGAGAACGGGACGGGTGAAACTAAATAAAGGCTTGTAATAAAACCGGCCAAGTGCGAGTCGGACTCGCCCATGAAGGGCTCCGTAGCAGCAAGTAACTATATACGAGCCCATATAGGCTTGTGATAGCTAAACAAGCTAATATTATATAATACCAGTTTCACAAGAAATATTTAAACCAAAAATATTGTCAATTAATTGCGGTTCATGACGTATTAAAAAAAACTACTTAGTAGATCTGGTTCAAACCAATTTTCGGTGTTAGTTTGCATGGCAATGTACATTATCTATATTTTTTAGATTTATCATTCTCTTATTAGAGGGGTAACCCCCTCTAACTTCTAAAATAACACATTTTTCCACCTTGGAAGTGTCTCTCGCGAGAAATATTCTGTTTAGAAAAAAATGACGTTAGAAACCTCAATAGCATTTTTGAAGACCTATCTATAGATACCCAACAGGTATGAGTTTGATGAAAAAAAATTCAGTTCTTAGTATGGGGACCCCCAAAATTTTATGCTTTTTTTCTATTTTTGTGTGAAATTCTTAATGCGATTTACAGAATACATCTACTTACCAAGTTTCAAACGCATAGTTTCGGATAAAAGTGGCTGTGACATACGGACGGACAGACAAACAGACAGACAGATAGACATGACGAATCTATAAGGGTTCCGTTTTTTGCCATTTGGCTACGGAACCCTAAAAAGCAGATCATATCGCAAAGTGGAGACGACATCACCACGGTTATGTCACCTAGGAGAGCCGCATTTAATTTGAAAATCCACATAATAATTATCCAATAAACAGGTACCTATTTTTTTATTTTGGGAAATAAATTATGTGAAAATTTTTAAGCGTTATTGACGACAGTGGCTTTGATTATTAAGGCCAGCAGCTACTTATTTTCTAATCGTTATTCAATATGCCTGATCAGTGTCATCTAAATCCTTGCCACTAGCAATTGTGTAGTTTTAGTAGAAATAGTATTCAATTTTTTTATTTAAACTTACGTGCATAAAGTTAAACATAGCTTATTTTCGAAAGTCCTTCGAAAATGATAACTTTACTGTTATGACACATAGGGAATCCCTCTAAGTAGTGTCGTTTAACTATAGTGTTTTGTAGGGTAGTGGCTTACAATTTGGAACGGAAAACCCTTTTACGACGAACAAATAATAAGTCATACAGACGTACGTATCATTATTATATTTCGGCTTCCGCCATCATCGTAGGGTCGGCGTCCAGTCCATGTTCATACAAATACTTACCTGTATAATTATAATAACGCACGTAAGGGAAGGTTGGAGACGTATAAAAGCCCACACTGCTAATTTTCGGTTCCAAGTAATTAGTAGGAGAACCTTATTAATTTATTGCCGCCAAACAGGCACTTTTTAGGTTCTAAGTATACCTAATTTCATATGGTCAACAGTCATTGATGACTTCAAGCCCTTCATCACCTTGTATGCCAACCGCAACCGTGTCTACTTCAGTAAAAATGCCGTTCTTTGTTTGTCACACAATAAAGGACTGGTGTGTTCTACCCACACTTGTGTTTATGCCGTCAAACTAGGGACTAGTACTACAGAATCTATCGCATCTGAAGGTTACTTGTCAGATTTTACCCTAGCTGCTTACTATCTGTCAGGGTGCAGTTTAATAACGGATTATATAATTTATTATTTTAAATTATTAGGTATATCTACGTCACCTTTTCCAAGAAAATATTACATTAAACTTTATGTAACAATGTCCAACTTGTCAGTCATTGTGTCGTGTTAATTTTTAAATATTGTTTATTGTATTGGGCTTGCATGAAAGGCTTAATGAGATGTAGAGCAAGCGCGTCAAGTATGTCAGGTCAGGGGCAAATGGCAGTCTGTTGTCTCTGCCTACCCCGGAGGGAAAAAGGCGTGAGCATATGTATGTATGTTCATTGTGTTGAATACACAATGAACAATATTTAATCCGTATTAGTTGGTAAAATACGTATGTACCTACCACTATATCATTATTGACATTAGTAAAGACACAAGGCCGGTGTTTGATAGGTACACAGAATTCAAAGGGGTGCCGGTCAAAACGCCGGGAGCGTCGAAATCCTACTAATATTATGAATGCGAAAGTTTGTAAGAATGTATGTCTGGATGTCTGGATGTCTGGATGTATGGATGTATGGATGTATGTTTGTTACTCTGCCACACAAAAACGGCTGAATGGATCTGGCTAAAATTTGGTACAGAGATAGATTATAGTCTGGAATAATATATAGGCTACTTTTTATACAGGCTAATACCGCGGCTCCGCTCGCAAAGTCGATCGATCGGGATTTCTAGATATATCTTTGTTACTCTTTCACGTAAAAACGGCTGAATAGATCTGGCTGAAATTTGGTAACGAGATAGATTAAAGTGTGGAATAACATATTGGCTACTTTTTATACAAGCTAATACCCGTGACTCCGCTCACGGAGTCGATTAGTTGACCCACGGAGTCGATCAGTCGGGATGTCTGGATGTATGTTTGTTACTCTTTCACGCAAAAACGGCTGAATAGATCGGGTTGAAATTTGGTAACGAGATAGATTAAAGTGTGGAATAACATATAGGCTACTTTTTATACAAGCTAATACCCGCGACTTCGCTCACGGAGTCGATCAGTCGGGATATCTGGATGTATATTTGTTACTCTTTCACGTAAAAACGGCTGAATAGATCGGGTTGAAATTTGGTACAGAGATAGATTATAGTCTGAAATAACATAAATAGGCTACTTTTTATACAAGCTAATACTCGCGGCTCCGCTCGCGAAGTCGACGGTCGGGATGTCCAGATATTATGTTTGTTGCTATTTCACTAAAAGCGGCTGAATGGATCTGGCTGAAATTTGGTACCAATATAGAGTGTAGTCTGGAGTAATATATCTAGGCTACTTTTTATACAAGCTAATACCCGCGGCTCTGCCCATGGGAGTCGATTGGTTGGTAATCGTTTTTTGGTCATATCCCCGGTTCTACTTAACCAAATGCAATCAAAAATACGGCAGATTTTATGTAAAACCAAGACCTTTCTAATGAAAAACGGCATCAAAATTTGTTCAGCAGTTTTTGCGTCCATCACGAATAAACAGACAAGGATTGCAAAAAAATAGATATTTGTGATCAACAAACACTGTAATCTTTTTTTCAAATATCTCCAACAATATGTGTTGTTGTGTCTAGCCAAGTAATTTACAATTCTATAATAGTGGTTGCTAGCTGACGCCCGCGGCACCGCCCTCGTGAATATCGATTATTACAACTAAAAGTACTGTTATAAGCCAAAGGGGGCTTTGACGTTTAGGGACCACTTCTTCTTTAGTCTCTTTCTAGGTATTGACTAGTTCTGCATTTGACTACTTCTTGTAATGACTATTTCTATGGACGTCCATTTCTGGGTTTGACCACTTCCTTATTTGCCTACATCAAGTACAATGTGCAAAAAATAAAAAAGAAAACCACAAATATTATAATAGTCAATTTTATTGTAGAAACCAAGAATATTAGAACCAATGGATACTGCAAGGACATACATTGCAGTGTCTCCATCTAGTTGGTTGGGTTGCGTACCTTTCTTTGCGGTGACCATGTTTAATTACAAGGTTGGGATATATGATGTAGTTCACGTCTATGCTCATGAAAATAAATGGTATAGTCTACGTTTCCATATTTACTCATAATTATAAAGAGAGGCCAAATTCATTGAAAAGTTTATTTTACTATAATATATTTAAAAGCTATTAAAGATGAAAACAGTAATTTTGTAACTTATTTATTAATTAATTGAGACTTACTTATGTAAGCATGTAATAACAAAATAAATTATTGACATTAAATGAAGGATTATGTATTTATTTATTTTATACATACAGTGTCATTACAGGCAAACCCAATGCGACAGAGTAGCAACAAAAGGGTGTTTCCTATAGTAGCGTCACATTAATAGGTAACATTTGACGTTTGTCAGTTTTATATTCATAATGAGGTGACCTGTTAAAAAAGGTCGATTAAAACGAATGAATCGATACGATATGATCGATACATTTCAATATCTTTTATTTTGCATTTCTTTTTTTTTTAGTGTGAAAGAATAAAGGTTACATTTTATTTATAAGATTTTCCCATTTATGCCCGACCCCAGTGGAAAATGAAATAGAAATCAGTTTCTACAATAAAATTGACTATTATAATCACGGAGCACATAATATTTGTGGTTTTCTTTTTTATTTTTTGCACATTGTACTTGATGTAGGCAAATAAGGAAGTGGTCAAACCCAGAAATGGACGTCCATAGAAATAGTCATTACAAGAAGTAGTCAAATGCAGAACTAGTCAATACCTAGAAAGAGACTAAAGAAGAAGTGGTCCCTAAACGTCAAAGCCATAAAGGGATATGATGTCCACACTGTCGCCTTTGGTGAACCCTGTAAAGATGGTGTAAGGTGAAACCAATAAATAAAGAAAAAACTTTTGACCTTATCTCTAAATTTTAGGTCTGACCAAGAAAACCGCACTAAAATCCGTTTAGTACTTTTTATCCGAAAGGTTTTGGCTAGACGAGTGGAGACCAGTGGAGTGGAGAGTGGAGCGGAGTGAGGAGTGGTGTGGAGAGTGGAGTGGAGAGTGGAGTGGAAAGTGGAGTGGAGATTGAAGTTGAGAGTAAAATGTAGAGTGGAGTCGGAAGAGGGGATTGGACAGTAGAGTGGAGGTGGAGAGTGGAGTGGAGTGTGGAGTGGAAAGTGGAGTGGAAAGTGGAGTGAACAGTGGAGTGGAGTGTGAACGGGAGAGTGGAGTGAACAGCGAAGTGGAAAGTCGAGTAGAGAGTCGTTTCATTAAAATAGACTTGGTGGCGATACCGAATTCCACGCGGGCGAAGCCGCGGGCGGAAGCTAGTCTAATATAACATCAGATTTGACCATCCCAAAAGCGAGTCAACACACTACCAATTTGACATTTTGTAGCGAACAAATTTCGAGTACTTGATTGAAATAAATACCAGGCACAACCCGTGAAACACGTTTGGTTGTATTGCCAACAGCTACATTCAATTCATCGATACACCGTCAACAACAAACTCTCGCCTGAGCTACGTTTCTGTGATAATCACAGTGTAAAGAATGGATTGGTCAAATAGTGGTATAGTCTGCAAAAAAAGACATCACATTATGTCTTTTAAATATTAGAATAAATTTAGAGAATTTTATGTCTTCAAAACTAAATAAAGAATATTGCTTGATACTATTGTCATTCAAGTCACTGATATTATATTATTTGAATTCGACGACAACTTAGATAACAATCTCTTGCACGTTTGTGAGAGTTCTGGAGGTCTTGCCTCCCTTGATTACATTATCCTATTCCCGTTTTTACCTCTGTGTTCCCTCTTGCTGGTGGAAAAATAAATCAGTATGTACTCGTATCAAATTTAAAGAAAAGGTAATTAAAAGCATTTATGTTTTTGATTTCATTAAATCTTGGGTCGGATTTTCCTAAATTTTCTTCTTTCTCGGAATCACTCTTAATTTTGAATTCGAAAGTTAGAATTAAAAATGATTGTACTTAGTAGTTCCCTCTAGGAGAACAAAATCAAGAAAAATACTTACATTAATTGGTTTCATAGGAGGAGGTAATTCAACATCTGCAGCTTCATCTTCCGCTTCATCCACCTTGCCAACCTCATGATCATCGTGGCGGCCATTGTCTCCTACTGTTCCATATGGCAGCTAAACAAAATGAATATATGGATTGAAAACCGCTCTTTTTGATAAATTTCTAATAGAAGCATTTATGACTTCTTTTAGTTAAATAAGTTGCATATTTATTATTATTATTTTGTTGAACTCTGTTGTCAGACGTCTTATATTAATCAATTTCTATTCGTGGAGACCTATATCTGTCACCTATCTACACTAATATTATAAAGAGGAAAGATTTGTACCTATTTTTGTATGTTTGTATGTTTGTAATGAATAGGCTCAAAAAGTACTGGGCCGATTTAAAAAATTTTTTCACCAATAGAATGCTACATTCTTCCAATTTGACATAGGCTACATTTCATTTTGAAAAAAATTAGGGATCCTTGGTAAAATTTGAACAATGTAACCGAAGGTGTAGAAAAATGAGTCTTAAAATGTCTTTCGTCGAATGCGCTGCCGAAACTATTATAGCGATAGAACAAAATAATGTACAACAATATTGAAGAACATCATAATGTCTACAAAAAACTCCGCGGTAGCATATGTCCAACTATTGTAGTTATGTCACTACAACAACTTTTTTCATTTTAAAACCCCGTGCGAAGCCGGGACGGGCTGCTAGTTTGTATATATAGGTATGTTGTTGTAACTTAGCTGTTAGGGAAATTATAAGGGCGTAAGCTATAAGCGCTTATAAAACCTTCTTTTAACATACTTTAGAAATGTATTTTTTAATTTCAAAATACCACATAATGGTTATGTCGGACTCGAACCGACTGAAATCGCACGTCTTCTCGGGTCTCATAATATGCCAGTGTAAGGTGACTCAGTAAAACATTAATTCCCTCGTGGCTCGGTTTTGTGATGTCCCCTCGGTTTAACCCCTGAGCCCCAGGCCTGCGTTCATAGAGGATGGAGGTCGATGAACGGTCTCCAGAAGCGGTCTCCGAGACGCCTGCGCCGCGCTGAGCGAATGTTGCGAGCTCTTCTGAAATCAGCCTAGAATCTGAGTCTGGCCGCAATCAAAGTACCGAGCTAGAAACCTCGACCCCGATTACCTAAGTATATAAAATTGGCAAGTATTGTTTGACCTAATAAAATAATGAGCAAAAATAGAATGATGTAGGTACCTTAAGTTTCTTATCCGATGGAATCTTCTTTAAAGGAATTGGTTTGTCAGTCGTGGCAGGGGATTGAGCCCCAGTTGGTTTCTCGGTCTTCCCTTGGGATTGCTTCCGTAGTCCCAACCAACGTTTTCTAAACGTAGAAAAATATTAATAATATTAATTACATCATAATAATAAAACATAATAGTAACAATAAAGTATAGGTGGCATAATTATATGCAATCTCATTAATTATATATTGAGGCAGATATATTATTAGATAGTGCGTAGTATTTGTTTTAGTGTAGTGTATTATGTGTTAGGGAATAAATCATCATGATCCGCCGGCACTTGTTCTAATTATTTACAATTGATGCAACATGTTAATCTGTCCTTTACTGTCAGATGTCATCTCCACAGTCACTATCTCCCTTGTTTTTTTGTCCTCATGCATTAAGTTTATACAATTTGGGCCCATTTGGTTAAAATTTTGAATTAAATCATTTCTTCAATGAGGAAACAGATAGGTACCTAACAAGAGTTTTCAATGCTAATAATAAAATAACCGAATTCAAAAGAAAATTGGATTTTTGATTATGTTCGCTAGAGTGAACTAGAAAGCGTTTCACCATGTCCAAATGAAATATTTGAAGCATTTAGTTCAGTCTACATTATATAGATACGAGTACCTACGCGTATATTTTAAGATAAGTACATCTTGGGAATACAAATCTCGCGAGATTGGATCTCAAGCGAGATCTCCCGAGTTTATGAATGCGATCTCGCTGGATTGGCAGTTTTGTTTTTTTTTTTTTTTCAAATAATCATAATATTTGAATAAACTAACAAACAATAATAAGAGAGATAAGTGTTATAAGTTATAACATAAACATTTATTTTCACGATTGCATTCCCTAAGTACATCTTCTTGAAGATCAGAATACAAAACTTTATTAACTGTATGCAGTGGCGTAACAATAGGGTGGCAGGGGTGGCAAAATGCCACGGGCCCCCGACCCAAGGGGGCCCCGGCCCAAGAGGCCGCGAGCGCAAAAATATTTTTTAGCATTGTACCTGAGTATTTTATTTTATTTGAAAAGTGTATTTTTATAAGTTCTGGGCCTAGATTGTGCTAAAGGCAAACCACTGTCATGCCACTTATACTATTCAATTGTAGACTTTACCGTTATACAGTTAAAGTCTAAAATCAAATGAAAAAAGTTCATTAAACTTTTCGATTCGCTCTACAAAATATCATATAAGTAATTTTAAACTTTAACCTGATAACAATAAAGACCAAAATTAAATGGCATTTTTTGTAGTGTCAGTAGTATGACAGTAGCTTGTTTTAACAGAATCGAGGCCCTGTTTAAATCTAAAGTGAGACAAGTAAAGACCATACAATTTCAACTTAATGGTTAAGCATTTCAACCAACCTCAACAAAAAGATGTTGATTCATTTTTAGAGATATACATTTGTACCTATATATTACCAGTGACGAGTAATTTTACTTATGACCGTCAAAAACCGTCAATCAAAATACCTGTAAATAGCACATTTCTATTCATTTTAGAACGCATCCATAGTTTTCTACAAATATTTTTTTCGCAGTACGTTGCCGTTGGTAGCGCAGGCGAGCTAGCAAACACTATGTTAGGGGAATCCCGGGCATGGAGTGGAAGGACCGACTTGGAGTGGAAGGACCGACTAGGGCAACCAAGCGCGGGGCACGCCGTTGTAGCGGCGGTAAGACCCGTCATGGAGGACTGGCTGAAGAGGCCTCACGGGGGCCTCTCGTACCGGCTGACGCAGGTGATCTCTGGTAAGGGGTGCTTCGGGGATCACTTGTGTCTGATTCGGAAGGAGCCAACGCCCGAATGCCATCACTGCGATGCGGGCGAGGACTCAGGGCTGCACACGCTGGCCGAGTGTCCGGCGTGGGAGGTGCCGAGACAGGCCCTCCTGGCAGCCCTCGGGGTAGGAGTCCTCACACTGCCGGTGCTGCTCGCAGCGATGGTGCCGAGTGCGGACGCGTGGTCGGCCGCCGCCTCCTTCTGCGAGCAAGTGATGCTCGAGGCGGCGGAAAATGTTCGGGAGAGGCTGCACAGAGCTCTCCCGGATGGCGGCGGGCGCGGACGCCGAATGCGTCGGAGGTCTAACGACCTCCATCCTCCATGAGCGCTGGCCTGGGGGTGATAGGTGGAGCCGCCTGTCACCCTAGCAGAAGCAGGCCGAGGCGGCGGCGCGCGAAAGCGCCCCCCTGTTCCGGGGGCTTGACGGTAACCACGTAGTTCCCAAACCCGAGGGGGCCATCTCGAATCCGGAGATGGCCCGGGTCAAGCCGGGGTGCGAGGGAAATGCTCTTTGGGCCACCTTACACCCTGGCGTCAGAAGAACCTAGACGGCGTGTAGTTTTAGTCGGTAAGAGTCCGACATAACCTGCCCTGCTGACCGCGGAGTGGGTTGGGTATCCATGAGGATTTCCGCACGGAAAAAAAAGGGGAATCACGGGGCACGTGGTGCACCCGGGCAATGTAGGCAAGCAGCGCCTCCCACTCGCCACAGGAGACGAGAAAGGGTCAGCTAGGGTGCGAGGGATATGCCTATTAGGTAACCTTACATGCTGGTAATTAAGACTCGAGACGGCGTTCGATCCCGACATAACCATCTCCGTGGTATCCATTTCCGCACCATAAAAAAAGGGAAAAAACTGAGCGAAGAGTTTCGGCAGGTAATCAAGTGAATGGGGCACTGCATAATTTTATGAGCAGTCAGAATAGAAAATGTCTAAAGAGGCACGCACGACTTGCTGTACATAGAGGAGTTCTCGTTCCCACATCGATGTATGGGTATGTATGGTAGTGAATGTTGGGTGTGGCAGAAGAAGCATGAAAGTAGATTGAATGCTGTAGAAATGAGAAGTCTAAGAAGGATAGCTGGAGTAAAGCTGATGGGCCGAGTGAGGAACAGTGTGATAAGGGAACGTTGCGGTATAGTTGAAGATGTAGTGACCAAAATAGTGGAAAGATGTTGTCTCTGCCTACCCCAATGGGAAACAGGCGTGATTTGTATGTATGTAAAAAAGGGCTCTAGGTACTGACTGCGTATTCTTGGTGTAATTATTTTGACATTGGTTTTGGTTACGCTGAAAATCTCAAAGTTTATTAAAATTAAACTGAGTACCTACAACGTGACGATTTTTACTGATAGGGCCCCATCAACAAAATTTGCCACGGGCCCCAGATATTATAGTTACGCCACTGACTGTATGGAACAAGGAATTATAAAATAAGGTAAAAAGCGTCTATGTGTGAATGTAAACTTTAAAAATTTGAACAAATCTGTTGAGGGTAGAAATATATCGAAGCCTACTGAAAGCCTAAGAGTTTCTTAGCAAGATTAGATCATATCCGGTAGGTAGCTAAAATAATGTCGCATAGGTACACAAGCTACACAACAATTACCCATAATAAGAGAATAAACAAGGAATATTTGGTATGTACGACAAGCGCGCAACGATATTGTATATGTATCAAATAATCAAATACATGGCATAATTTATATGTGATTACCAACTTTAACAAGCATTCGGTAATATGAGAGATCGGCCTATTTCAGCCACAGCTGGATCATTTTAGGCATAGCGCACTGCATCGGCCATAGAGACCGAGCGACGGCCTACAACAACCCATATGTAACAGAATACTTAAACCGCAGTACTGTATTTGATATATCGAGCGTCATTACTACTCACAGTTTCGTATACTTATTTATTAGATTCACATAGTCAGATGAAGTTTTCAAAAGGCCCGACAAAGATTTCTCTTCTGTTTTAAATCGGCATATAAAATGGATTATTGACTAAGTATACATTTTATGTTTTGATTGCGTTGATTTAGAAATTTAATATTTTCCCAGTTTTAAGGCGTAGCAGACCTGTGCCCGTAGCCAAAGGGCAAAATTATTCTATTCGATCGAATCGTATCGAATCGAATAGTTTAGGTCGACCAATCACACTCCAGCTCGTGATTCCGCCGCGGCGCGCGCATCGTACGCCGGCGACGAGCTTGGATGTGATTGGTCGACCTAACCGTTTCTATTCGATTACGATTTACGCTACGGAATACACTGACATTTGTCTACGGGCCCTGAGTACCTATTGAGTATGAATTTCAATTTGATGCATCCATGCATTCCCGAGAAAAAGTTCTTGATAAACACAATTTCCTCTACGCAAGTGGCACGTAAGAGGTCGTGTAGCTATGAGAACATCATTAATATAATAAACTAGCTGTGTCCCGCGGCTTCGCCCGTGGCATATTTTTCGTCCCCGTAGCAGGATAATTAGTATCCTATGTCCGTTTCCTAGTTCTAAGCTACCTCTTCACCAATTTTTAGCCAAATCGATCCAGCAGTTCAGTTGTGATGCCGTGACCAAAGGAAATAGGGATTCATTTCTTGCTGTGCTCCGCGGCTTCGCCCGTTGCATATTTCGTCACCGTAGCAGGATATAAAATAAACCTATGTCCGTCTCCTAGTTCTAAGCGAACTCCTCACCAATTTTCAGCCAATACCAGTAGTAGGGTGATGCCGTGACCAAGGGAAATAGAGATTCATTTTTATATTATATAGATTTTTATATATATAGATAGATTAGGTGCTAAAAATAATCAATAATATTCTTATCGTGAGATTTTAGAGTAGGTATAAGTTAGTTAGACTGTTACCTTTTCAAGATTATAAGAGGAAATTTGGAGCACAATTTTACTATACTTAAATCCTAATAGATAAAAAACCTTCAACGGTAGGGCTTCAGGCACCGTCTCTGGTTAGGTTCATTGTTTTAATTCAACGACAACTGTTCCACGAACATCATTACGTTTAGATGTCAATTCGTTATCTTTTAATGGTTACGTCACAGTAAAGTTTCTGTCAATGCCGAAGTGCTATCCTCTTAAATCGTATTTAAATTGCACATAGTAGCCAATTAGCTTAATAGGTAAAATAAGTTGCTTTGTAACGACTGTTTACAAAATCAATTGTGAAACTCAAGAGTATGAATTAAAAACAACTTGCAAGGTTTCATGGTTTTTTTTCAATCTTTAGAATATTTTTCTCGGTCAACGTTTTTATGTTACTTTTTGTCTCTTTTTTATACATTTTGCAAGACATTTGTTCAAAACACCGTCGAATATAAACCTCTACAGTAACTAGGTAGGTAGGTAATTATTTAGTGTAACCACGTGTAAATGATGGTGACTATTAATTTACATTCCTATATTTGTTTATTAAGGAGTAGCGCGTTCAGTGTCCACAATGAATAGGTACAATTGTAATTTCAAAACACTCTTATATACAGTTGGAACTAACAGTCGAAGAGTATGGAAACTGTTTACAAAATACGAAAATGTCCATTGTACATGTGTGTATAGGTATACTATTAGCGGTGTTAACTTTTGCAATAATGACATCAATCGTATATTGTATCACCTACTTACAAAAGATTTATAACCTTGATACCGAGTCACGTTTGTTGATACATTTTGGTAAATACAGATATTTTTTCTATAGTAAAATGTGTCACAAACAATTAATTTAATAATACTTTATCTTACAATAGATCCGTCGGCGCGGTTACAACTTCAGTGCACCAAGGACTTGTCACCACATTGCGGTCAGACTCCAATGGCGACGGACAAAAAATAAATATAGCACAAACTATTATTATTACTATTATCTACATACATATCACAGACAACACTAGAATGGCGGAGGTGTACGTGTACCGCCTTATTCACTTAAAACTTACTTTACGTGAACAACTTGCTTCCACATAGCTGGAGCACAGTGCGAACATACCACATCACTGTCACAAACGCTCTCAACCACGCTCGTGGTTGCACTGAGTAACATGAAAAATGTGCACAAACATTGTTATCTAGTTTCTATTTCGAAGGAGTAAATAATCGGATCAGGGGACGGTCGACAAGGAGCCCTATCGGACGATATATGATAATTGTGTAATAAACGCGAATTGACAGCGTTGCGACTGGCGGGCGATTTGACAGCACACGGATATTATAATCGGCTCGCACAATGTTTGATGTCGGGGCTACCACCAATATATGAATTAATGGGTTAGTCCGATCTGTGGTTTACGTTAAGCGATGACTCATTTACACAGTACCTTTAAATTTCCTACAATATTCTGAGATGTCATGCTCCATACGCATATAGGTACTCGTATAAAGCTATCATGCATTCTACAGTAAAACAAATTTTAACGTTCCGATAAGATTTAAACCATGATTAAAGATATCAGAGTTAATGGATCACTTTGCATGTGACGTAAACGAATATACTTATTACTACACATATAATTGTTTGTCGGGCATTAAGGCATGTACAATAAGAACGGACGAGATTAGATAACATAAATTGTAAGGTATTGATAAGAATTTATTCGTCACTCACTTGCGAGTTATAAAATAAATATCATATACTTATAGTTTAAATTAGCTGCTAACGGAAAAGCACTGAGTTATTCTGTTTGTAATACTACTCAGGCAAGTCAATGTGATATTTCATGTAGAGAAGATACTGATTATAAATTATTATCTTCTGCTAACTAAAAATAATTTATAAGGAAATACCGTACCTATATCCTAACAAGGTACACGCGGTACACAAAACAGGACAAGAATCGTGGAAAATAAGTTGAAAGTGATTATCATTTTGTTTACCTCAGTAATTCCGCGCAGAAGAACAATCCGGTATGTGCCGTATAGTTTTGGGTTTGTTCCCAACGAGTCACACCCCCAACTTTTGCTGTCATAATATTGACAGCAATTATTAATAAGGAATTGTGCATAATTATTATGTTAAATATAGACCCAATAAAATCGGGTTTTAACTAAAGACTGTGTTACAGTAGTTTTGATATTAAACCGAAAAATATACTCTACCTACCTATCATTTTACGCAGTTTGTATGTCGTAAAATACCAAATTGCCACGAATAATAATATGTAACATGTGTCTTTATTTTAACTGCTAGGTTTTCTGAGAGCATTATGTTTATGTTGACAGCAAATAGTTAGGTAAGTACAAAATATTTAGCCCTACAAACAAGATGCACCAGGCCAATGTACTTAGCGCAAAGAGCGTTACAGACAGCGAGCACTGTTTACAGCAGAAATTGGTACACTAACAGTAGGTACTTGCGCAATGGAATAAAAGATATAAATGAGTTGAGTATGAAGATAACGAGATTCGATGGTATAACCTGATAAGACGGTAACAGTTGGAACAACAGCGTTGCGAATTAGCCGCGTCGGCGGACATGGCTGGCGGTAGAGCGCGCGACGTCGCCGCGACGCCACTTGAGACTGAAACTGGTGCTCTGGGTATCGCTCAAGAATTAGATAAAACCACGCCGAGATAAAAGATGACTAATCACTACAACTACGAATCATTTACAATAGATACGATACTGCATTGTTAACTAAATTAAATTCTTTAGAAATGTACTTTACATAATTTTTCATATTCATATCTACTCAATTATTAATACTCAGCATATCTGTAAAGGAAAGGAGTAACTGAGGAGATGACGTCGACGACGAAATTGATAATCAGATGATAATATTCAGTTTTATAATGTGCAGATTTTAAGGCGCCTACTTACCCACTGAACGTTTTACGATGTTTAACTGGGCTGGCCGCACTGGCTGCTCCAGGGTCAGAGCTAGATGCCTCTGCAACAAAATAAAACACTGTCAATAAAAACACACTGTACTTCTCAATGAAGACAACGGGTTAAGAACAAAATAAATATCTCGGAATAGTTATAATGATTCACCTACACATCTTTAATTAATTTTCTTGTACTACTACTACTACTTTTGTTGAACACACTAGCAACCATTAGGCTGATGCGTGTGTGTCTCATGATCCGGAGATTTTGTCAAGTCTGTTTTTGAAACTATCAACACTGGGTGCCAAAACAACTTTTTCAGGTAGGCTGTTCCACTCTCTAACGACACGGTTGGGTAGAGAATGTTTCCGAGGTTCAAGTCTAGATGGCATTGTACATAACTTTAATGGGTGACCCCTCAGGTGCTTGTTCTCATTGAGGCTGTATATTTCCTGGATGGTATCGATATCATAATAGTTGTGCAGTATTTTGTAAGTTTCGATAAGACTTCCTCTCTGTCTTCGTTTTTCGAGTGAGTAAGGCCAAGGAACTTAAGGCGTTCATCATAGGATTTGTATTTCAATACTCCAACCATTTTAGTAGCCCTCCTCTGTACATTTTCAAGGAGTGAAATATCCTTTTTAAAGTAGGGATCCCAAACTACATATGCATATATATATATACCTCCTACTCCCAAAATACATTTGACGTTTTCGCTGTCGTTGTTTGACAAGTTGTCCGTTTTCGTTCGATCCGAAACGTTCATGTTCGATTTTCAGAGTAAGGCCCCAGAATCTAAACAGTCATAGCTTGTTCAGATTAGTTTTCGTTGTAGAAATATAACCTTAAAAACAAATTCCAGAACATTTTGTTACAATATTATTTATATGGGTACTCGCGTCTGTTACAGTATGTAGGAATGTTAAAATGCGCAACGTCGCCGTCGCTCCGGATTACGAAAGAAATATAATTTATTAAAGATAGCATCAGTATGTGTAGAACAAAACTAATTAGGGCACTAAGTAACTTAAGCTATGCGTATCGAGGAGTAATTAAGTATATTAGCTACCGATGATGTCGATATGAGCTGAAAACAAGAGTTAGTGGAAGGATACAAGAGAAAATACCTGTGAGTACACAGGTAGGTACTGAAATCTGTAGCTACATAATAAACTGATTTGTTAACTTGACAACTAAATTTTTTTGTCTGCATCGAAAATATATGCATGGTTATGTTTCCAATAAGCTCGATTGTAGTCTTGTTGTCGTAATAATACATTTACAGACTCAATATGAAAATTAGTATTTCATAGAAGTTTGTGTACCTACAAGAAAAAGAGGGTGCACTTAGTTAACAATTGCGTCCGTAACTAGACATTGGTTGATGGGTGCACTAAAAGAAACGAGTAATGACTTGACGAGTGGCAACTAAAGTACTCTATACTAACTTACTTTAATCGCCACTAGTATTACCTAAGCAAACCTATTCCATATGCATAAATTAAATAAGGGTAGGTAGTTGATCATAGACATTTAGATAAACTCTTATCTATGGGGAGTGCGCAACACAAAACACGACATTACCTCTAAACAGCAGCAACAGTCTGTAACACCACGAGCAAAGAAACATATTGTAGGCCGATAGTAGTTGTTTCGTAGACAGCCACCGTTTGAAGGTAACTGCGGCTTGCGACCCACGGCCCGCCCGCACCCGGTACGGTGGAGCGCTAGGGTTGTTCAATTTACAAGATCAATTTAATAAATTCATTCTGATTTTTTACCCGACTGCCAAGGTTATGTTTTTCGCGCGTATCTTGTATGTATGTATGTATGTATGTTTGTAAGATTCTTTATTACCTCATATCTTCCAAACCAGTGGACGGATTTCTTTAATTAACATATCGTTAGATTTGTCTCGGTAGCCCAAGTGTTCTTAGATAGGTGACGCGAAAAAAAACCAACATGGCCGCTGTAATACGCTATAGTTCAAAGGGGAAAAAAATAAAAATAAATTGTATACTGCAATATGGGTATCAAATTAAAGGACTAACATGAGGATTTCAGAAAGGTATATAATAACCAAATTTTAATTTAAAAAAAAAAATGAAATTTTCAGCTATACAAGTTACACGCAGATTGAGGTTTGTGAACTTAGTGATGAATCTACACGAAAATTGAAAAGTATATCATAAAAAAATAATAATTTCAGAGATCAAAAAACCCGACTGCGTAAAAAACTAATAGAAAAAGAAAACAAGGACTTAGAATGTCCTGTGGTCTATAAACGTAACAACTGAATAGTCGGAATCCATTATTCGACTGCCAATCTAATTTTCAAAGGATCCCGACTGTTAATATTAAATTTCTTGAACATAACATGTACTGCTTCTTTAGCCTTAGGTACATACTTAAGTACTCGTATAGTATATTTACTTGTTGTACAATGAGTGTACAGTAAATAAAATAAGTACCTACTGAGAAATATAATCTCATATTTAAGTAGAAACGATATTTTAACGAACGAAGGCGCTTTACCTAAAACGTGCGGTAACCTCGAGTCTCAAGTTTGAAGTCTCAAAATAATGTAAAATAAGTGGTACCTATAAAAAAACTAATATAATTGTATAGAAAGCAACAGACTCAAAAATGACAATTAAAATACAAAATACATAAACAAAAAATATAATGAGTGTCCCATGCCTAGCCGTAGATGAGTGTAGCCAAAAGCAGTGTTCCGTGAGATCGGCTTTGGAATCGGGCGGGGTGTACTCAGAGGAGCCTCATCTATCGATTCATTATCTCCCCGAACTCCGATAGACGTCATTCTTAACTTTCTTCTGCAATATCTGACAGGCATGTATGTAAGTAAATAGATTTCTGCAAATATTTTACAAAAATTACAAAACTACGCTATACGAACGAATGAATAAAATAATCACTACCTGTTGTAATGGTTAAAAACGGAATACTGTACCTATTAATATTAGTATTTCACTAGTATAGCGGTGTTAACGGACAAATCATAGAATAGACAGAACAGGGACTAACAATAGTGAAAACGAGACTAATGATCTCGTCCCTAAAAAGAGATTGAACTAATGTTTCTATTTACCAAGAAATCACTTTCACTGCAACACCGTGAATAAGCCGTAGCACCGTAACATCTCTTGTGATGACAAAGCGCGTGAGTAGTAAGAGCGTAACGATATCTATATAATCTATTTGTAACCCATTAAGATGGACGTGCGAAAACGGTTGGCGTTTGGCCCAATTGTTATTTTTTCACACAACCGCAATAATGAATCTGTGGTGATTTTCAAAGAACAACATTATGGTTCCATTGTCATGGCTGCGGGAGATGATGTTTCACAAATAGCAATTGTTTATGTTTTCATTGTTAAGTTTTTACTGCTGTTGTTAAACAATTTACTTTGCTGTAGTTTTAAAAGTTGTTAAATTAGTTTACATGTTCGTTAAGTATCTAATAGAGGCCTCGTGTCATGTGCTCACTAGTCATTTATCATTAGGCGTAAGTTAAAGAAAATGGTTAAACAGAAACAGGCCCAGGGCACCGGAGTGTTCTGCGCGCCTCTCTACCGGGTAGGGGGGAATTTAATCCCCCAACAACACGTGGAGGTCGCTTTTAGTCCCAGGCCACTCAGGCCGATGTATGAGGCACCGTACAGATTTAGTCAGTTCGAATCCAACATAACCGCCCCCGGAGGGAGGGTATTCGTAGGGATTTCCTCACAATAAAAAGGGCATGTCGTGAACGTGGTGCCCGTTAATGATTTTTTATAATGTAATGTAGAGAAAAGATGCGGCACCATACAATATACATGTAGTTAGGAAGGACCGTTGACATCACTTTTCCGTCTGCATCTTGTCTGTCTAAGGTTCGAGTGATTCCCTTGCGATTGTTTAAACGTGGTGAAGTTTGATTCTTTTACCGCTGCAAGAAGTTGCAGACCTAATTGTTGCATATTAATTTAAACCTAATACGTCCACGCAATCCTGAAAAAAAGACAGACAAACAGTCAACGAAGTGCTCCTGTAATGCGTCCATTATTTATTTCCTTTTGAGGTACGAAATATAAATGTCAGAAAAGTTGAAAACTAAGTATTTCAGTATTCTACGCGGGTGGAGCTGCGTGCTAGCATAGTATAGCAACTGCATGTATCTTGTTCTTCACTCTTCACAGAACATTTGTTTTCCGGTTGTGTTAAGGCGACGTTCGGTGAAGAGTGTGTAATATATTGGTATTGTTGACCAATAGTAAGTGAAAGTAAATGTTGTTAGAATTCACATATGCGCCTTCTATAACTACTTAGCCCAATAACTGTGTGTCAATCAACAGTTTCACTTAGCTAAGGTGAATAATTGTATTGATATTGTAGAGAACTTTCCTATAAGAGAATATCCCAAACGACAAGCGGTTGTGGTTCGGCCATTAGCATGCTGCATGCATGTCATGTACTACGATATGGACTACGCCAGCACTTCTAGAGGCTACCCCGCCTACTGGGGCCCGTCGGAAGGATATAATTCCTAAATAATATATATACTACTATTAATATAAACGCTATAGATTATAACATTACTTAAAACTATAATAAATTTCACGAGCTACCACTTATTTTACAAATTTTGTATGGCTTTGTTTTTCGTTACTTGTTTACTACGTGAAAACCAAGTCCTAACTTATTGTGGCAATTGTAACTTTAAGATGAGAATGTTACTTAATTAAATTAATTATTATTAAATTAAGGCCTCTTCTCAGAGGTATCGAGTTCGAATCCGGTCGGACAGTATCAATGTAAATTTCACTTTGTGTATGTGCTAATCACATGATTTACCATCTGCTGACGGTGAAGGAAAAACATCGTGAGGAAACCCATATGTCCTAACAGAAATTCTAAGGACATGTCCGATCCACCAACCCGCATTGGGCCAGCGTGTGTGAATTAAGGCCTAAACCCTCTCAGCTCTCTCGTTAGAGGAGAGGAGACCCGTGCCCAGCATGTGGGACATAAATGGGTTGCTATCAATCATATTCATTCATACAGCATAATATTATAATGCGGCACCGCTGCCATGTATGTACCAACACAGAGTTTTGGTGGCCCCTTCTCTACTGCAGCATGCTAAATTGCATTAATTTAGCATAAGAATAAATTTTTTCTTAAGCATCAGGACAGATAAATAAAGATGGATACAAATACAAAAGATACTCATTATTGTGTAACCATGTCAATGTGTTTTATTAAATTTTAAGGCGTAAACCGCTTTTTACTTATCTCGAGAACGTATTCGTCAGTTATTGGAAAGTTGTCCCTTGCAAGAATTGCCAAATTAATATGAATGCCGCGCGTTAAGTTTTATGTTTTATGGTTTGAGTAACCCAGCGGCCGAGTGCTGGTTACAGAAACTTAGGTTTTGCGTATGTCGGTACTTTAATGCGTGGAGAATAGAGACCAATTCGTATTATGGGAGCGCCTACAAAACTTTGTGCAAGTACAGATACGAAGTTATATTTAAAACACGGCGTTCATCTGCAATGTTAAGGTTGAATTCCGGAACGTTTGCGTCACGAGACGTCCGTGTATGGGCTTATACTATTGTATACTTAAAGACACTTGGTTGAGGTTCTATTCAAAGAGTATTAAAATATACATGTTTATTAGCATTAGGTATTATGCGAACCGCACATATATGATACTAAATTAACCACAATAGAAAAGATATGCTTACCTAAATAAGCTCATTATAATGAGTTGAGAGAGAGAGGCATGTTAGAATAACGCCGCAAAATATGTTTCTTATTCGTGTTAATAATAATATTAACCATTTCAGGCAAATTTTGTCTTGGAGAACGGATAGGAATTATGGGTGCTTTGTTGTTATTATGTAATCCAGGTGTCCATTATGTAATCCAGGTATCCATAGCAAAAATTAGGGAACTAATGAACAAACAATGATAATATGAAAACATAAATGATTGGGATCATCAATGGGATGGGAACATCAATATGATTGGGATTACGAGTATCGGTGATAATGATACTTTCGATAATTTTTGGAGTGTGTTTCTTATAGAAGTCGGTATTTACTCAAAGGCATAATTTTATGTATTTATCAAAATAATATTATGTTAGTGAGTTTTACTTTGAGATTTTACTGTACCTACTTGCGAAATGAAGTCAAGCAGTAAAGAACAAGAATAATGTCAACTACCTGAGAACGAGCCACCAAAACTAGTACCTACCTACATACCTATTTACTCAGAAGCAGAGAAAAATTAGGAATTGAAACAAAATTAAATAAACATGTGTCTGTGTAAGTTATAGTTTTGTGTGTTTGGTACAAAAAGTTTCATAACATCCATCGGAAATAGTATAAACGTAGTGATGGACAAAAATATGACACAGTTTGTGGATTAAAATAATATAAAATCTTATTTTAGAAGTGTGCGGCAGTGCGGTGCCAGCGACTCCCGCACTAGGCGCCGCCATCACAGCTCAGGCACACCACGGGCTCAACGAGCCGATAGACTGACACACTTATTAAATAAATGAAAATTAACCTTGTACATAAATGTAATGCACAAGGTTTCAAGAGATCAACATTGGCTGCAAATAGTTTTAGTATGAGCGACTGATGATATATTTATTTTAAGTACCGGTAGTAGTAGTACCGGTAGTTGCGATATTTGTCTTCGAAAAATAAGAAACGACAACTCCTTAAAATTTCGTAAATATATTTTTGTAGTTGATAATTCTCAGTTTTTGCTAAGAAATGGTACTAAAAGCGGGTTTGCTGTGCGTTCCAAATAAATACTTAGGTGTTATATTGACTCGCAAAATATATACCTACCTATATGCTTAATATTTCGATATAATACTGTACCTTCTTTAATTAAGTATGTCGATAGGTACCATACCTATTGAAATTCAATACTGCCTGTCTCATTTTCAAACTAAAATGTCTATTTATAAGTATACATAGGTATTATGTTATGAAAATTAAGGCAGGTATTTCAATACTGCCTGTCTCATTTTCAAACTAAAATGTCTATTTATAAGTATACATAGGTATTATGTTATGAAAATTAAGGCAGGTATTCGAGTGAATAAGAACTAAAAATACAACCAGAAGGTACGTTACCCGTACAGATTGGTGGTCTAGCTGCAATGGTATACACCTACGTTCTAGCAGTTGTCAATACCATTGCCGCGGATCCTTAGGAAGGGAATTTAAAGTAGGGAGCGATGACAGAAACCCACCATGGTAAAAAATGGTGAAATTGGGCGCGTTTTACAACCGGTAATTTTACCACACAGAGAGTGTAGGGTACAAGCTATCCATCTGTTGAAATAAGAAGTGGGTACAATTGAGGCAACTAAGGAAGTTATGCCTATGTTGCACAAGCATATTATCAACTGGGTTAGCGCCTACTCCGTGTAACATTGATTTTATAGTTAGTGATGACAGCCGTGATATATCGGTATACACTGGCTAATTCGTATTTATTTGGCATAGGAGATAATTTACAAGTTAATTATGTGAACTGTTGTGTGTGCGGATGTGGGTCGCAATCGCGAGACCAGTATGCGACGATTCTTACCGTTGCCTTTATCCATTTAGACACAGAGTTGCAACCATTAATCAGTGTTAGATACGAGGACGGCGAATGAACGCACTGGCGGGAGTCGGAGCGCGACTCCTGCGCCGGCCACGAGTTTACTACTCGAACATTATTGTGCAAGACCCGTGCCCCGTCCTATTCAATTTCAAATATGGTAGCGGCCGTGCGCGCACGTCCTATTGGACAGTTACAGTATAAGAACGGAACGATCGCAAAACGAATTGTAAATAAATCATTTGATCACTACCTACTAATGGGCAGGCGATTAATCGGAATGGGTTAAAATTTTGGACACTTTAATTCCGGTGCAGCCAAATAGAGAGAGATATGCGCTGAAATGACGGTGCACATTTTCCTAAAAATATAACAATATTCACGGTATTGTAATGATAAACTTTGCACATAGGTACACCCTTGTATTTATATGCTGGGATTCCAAATTTTTTCTTTCCTACAATAACCCAGACTCCTTAAAACAGGCTCTTGCTAGGGTAGACACTCTAATAGTAATAAGTTTCCTTCCTGTCCTTCGCCTTACTGTTAGCCTCAATGAGGTTTCCATACGTCAGAAGAAGGGCTTAGGAAAAAGACAATTTGATCGTAGAGAGCCCCAAGAAGAAAAACCTCGAATTAACTTAGAGATGTTTTTGTTCAATGGATGATCAGTTTATGCGTAATCAACGCCTTAAGGATTTCCCGCTTGCGTCCGTAGTTTACACTTTGGTCGGCTTCCATTTATTATTTTGTTTTTAAACAGTTTTATTTAACTCGACCTGTTTGTTTGGGTCAAATCTAGTAATTGAAATTTGAGCCCCTTACAGTTGTCTGATTAGTCTGATATTTGGCAGAAGTTTTTAGTTCTGATGACAATACAATTTAAAACTGTTTAACTTAAAAAATATTTTTTCGTAATCTATTTATTGTTGATTTATATGAGACCGACAGCCGTCTAACCTCCCAACCCCAAGAAGAAAGCATGTCAAAGAGGCAAATTTATAATGATTAAAGTATCTAACTGCAAGCGCTTCTTAACTTTCTTTTTTTTATTCATGATAGGCTTACGTTTGACCTAAGTTAAATATCAAGTTTTAATTGGGTCATATGTATTTAAAGTCGAAAGATTCAGAATGGTTATACGTCGGTTCTTCAAAAACTGAACTTAGATTAATTAGTCCTACTAATATTATAAACGCGAAAGTTTGTAAGAATGTATGTCTGGATATCTGGATGTCTGGATGTATGTTTGTTACTCTGCCACACAAAAACGGCTTGATGGATCTGGCTAAAATTTGGTACAGAGATAGATTATAGTCTGGAATAACATATAGGCTACTTTTTATACAAGCTAATACCGCGGCTCCGCTCGCAAAGTCGATCGGTCGGGATTTCTAGATATATCTTTGTTACTCTTTCACGTAAAAACGGCTGAATAGATCTGACTGAAATTTGGTAACGAGATAGATTAAAGTGTGGAATAACATATAGGCTACTTTTTATACAAGCTTATACCCGCGACTCCGCTCACGGAGTCGATCAGTCGACCCACGGAGTAGATCAGTCGGGATATCTGGATGTATGTTTGTTACTCTTTCACGTAAAAACGGCTGAATAGATCAGGTTGAAATTTGGTAAAGAGATAGATTATAGTCTGGAATAACATATAGGCTACTTTTTATACAAGCTAATACCGCGGCTCCGCTCGCAAAGTCGATCGGTCGGAATGTCCAAATATTATGTTGTTGCTATTTCACGTAAAAACGGCTGAATGGATCTGGCTGAAATTTGGTACCGAGATAGAGTGTAGTGTGAAATAACATAATAAAATTATAGGCTAATTTTTATACAAGCTAATACCCGCGGCTTCGCCCATGGAGTTGATCAGTCGGGATATCTGGATGTATGTTTGTTACCCTTTCACGTAAAAACGGCTGAATAGATCGGGTTGAAATTTGGTACAGAGATAGATTATAGTATGGAGTAATATATAGGCTACTTTTTATACAAGCTAATACCCGCGGCTCTGCCCGTGGGAGTCGATTGGTTGGTAATCGTGTTTTGGTCATATCCCCGGTTCTACTAAACCAAATGCAATCAAACATACGGCAGATTTTATGTAAAACCAAGACCTTTCTAATAAAAAGGCGACATCAAAATTTGTTCAGCAGTTTTTGTGTCCATCATGAACAAACAGACAAGGATTGCAAAAAAATAGATATTTGTGGTCAACATAACCAAGTCTTTTTTTCAAATATCGATTATTACAACTAAAAGTACTGTTATAAAGGGATATATGTCCAAACTGTCGCCTTAAGTGAACCTTGTAAAGATGGTGTAAGGTGAAACCAATAAATAAGGAAAAAAAAACTTAGGTCTAACCAAGAAAACCGCACTAAAATCCGTTTAGTACTTTTTATCCGAAAGGTTTTGGCTAGACGAGTGGAGACCAGTGGAGTGGAGAGTGGAGCGGAGTGGGAGTAGTGTGGAGAGTGGAGTGGGGAGTGGTCTGGAGAGTGGAGTGGAAAGTGGAGTGGAGAGTGGAGTGGAGTGGAGATTGAAGTGGAGAGTGGAATGTAGGGTGGAGTCGGGAGACGGGATTGGACAGTAGAGTGGAGGTGGAGAGTGGTGTGGAGAGTGGAGTGAACAGTGGAGTGGAGTTTGGAGTGGATAGTGGAGTGAACAGCGGAGTGGAAAGTCGAGTGGAGAGCCGTTTCATTCAAATAGACTTGGTGGCAATACCGAATTCCACGCGGGCGAAGCCGCGGGCGGAAGCTAGTTTTTTTATATTTAGCACTCATCATTCTCTGAACCTTTTTCCCAACTCAGTTGGGGTCGGCTTTCCAGTCTAACTGTGATGCGGCTGAACTTCGATATTTTCCGTGGAGCGACTGCCATCTGACCTCCACAACCAATGGTCATTATGACCAATGGCGATATCAAAGTTCCAAGTTAAACTGGTTGGACTTCGAAAAGTCATTGGTGTGTGCCATGGTGAACCTGGGATCGAACTCGAGACCTCGTCGCAGCAGTCCATTACCCAAAGTAGTAGACGTCAATACATATTTATCTATTAATTCAATATTAGTGTATTAGTTACCTAACAAATCTTATGTAGTGGTCAGGTAGAAATATTATCAAGACAGTGCGTATCGTTTACTACACAGGTAAACCATGACTCAGATTGCTCTGTTTTATATTATCTCACACTTTTTACGTGGTGTATACTAGCATACATGAGGAACAGCCACACAAAAGGTATCTGCATATCTTTTGTGTTGCCGTCCCTCATAGACGGGACTATTGTTAGCGATTAAAAATGAATTTTCACGGGCATCGCATACTGTTTCCAGCAAATATATTTATAAGTATTATGCCCGCGACTTCACCCGCGTGGACTTAGATCTGTTTTTAAAAATTTTCCGGTAAAAATTTTGTCTGTCTCTGGAACGGGTGCGGGTGGGATGATTTTGGTGGCACTTCCATGGGTATTCACATCCATTTCCATATTACAAGGCGTAACGTAGCCACTTTAATTTTAGAAAAAGGATTAGGTTTTCTCTCAAAACTTTAATATCCCAAAAATCTAAAGCCGCGCAGATGAAATCGAGGGCAAAGCTAGAATTTATACAAACAACATTGCAGCCTGACTAAACAGGTCCAATTGTTCATAGTTTTATCAACACTTTTCATGCTAATTATAAATTAATACGTCAAGTAGGCTGGTTCTGGGATTGTTAAGGATATTTAGCCTAAATATCCTTATTTAGGTACCTATACGTAGAAGATACGTTTGAAGCTTTCATCAAATAAACTAATTGTCATTGTCATAATTTCAGACTATTCTATAGGTCTTATACGATAACGAGGATAAATTTGAAAAGAGTTTGTAGCTCGTAGAATTTCTATACCTACTAAATCTTTTGTTGAACCAGTTAAGCGTAATTCAGGAAAAATTATTTATCTAAGTACCTATTCGTAGAATTACGAACGTCACCCACGGCGAATACACATTAAAGACAATGTCTCAAAGAGGTCATGAATTTCACGAGTCCGAGTAATTAGTGTAATTAAGCGTGATATCTACTAATTTATGGTTTCTATAAATACATACTGTATATTTCATGTTATTTGCCATATTAGGTATGTAATGATGTATTTTAAATAGAAAAATGATAGTGAAGTAATAAATAGGTGTGGTCAGCGTCAAAAGTTGATGATTGTACCTACAGATTTCATCTTAATATATATAAATCTCGTGTCACAATGTTTGTCCTCAATGGACTCCTAAACCACTTAACCGATTATAATAAAATTCGCACACCATGTGCAGTTCGATCCAACTTGAGAGATAGGATAGTTTTTGAAACGGATTTCGACATCCACGCGGGCGGAGCCGCGGGCAACAGCTAGTTTATTATAAGTATTTTATTCAACCTTTAAAAAAATAAAATGTTTTGATAGAGCCTAATAATTGATAAAATAGTTTTTTCGGGTCATGAATATAAATTACTATAGCAAAAATATTTTTTAACATCTGAAAATGAGCATCTAGGTACATTTGTGCTGACTATACATATCTACCTACTAATTTTTAATGTTTGAACTTTATCAGACAACGATATGCGTAGTAAAATGAGTAGCTTCTGTAAACTCCAGATATCGGCCTTCAAGTCAAACAAAGAAGAAATGTAAAAGGTAAACCTGTTTAAATCACCGTCATCGTTGTAATCTAAAATCAATCAGAGTCATCGGAGTTTAATTACGTTTTATTACTTATTAATGTAACATAGAGTACCTACCTATGTCAGTTAATTAAATTTTACTAGCTGTGCCCTGCGGCTTCGCCCGTGGCATACGTCGTTCCCGTGGCAGGATAAAAAGTCCGTTAGTAAAGTCCGAAGTTAAAGTGTCTGTCTAGTTCTAAGCTACCTCCCCATCAATTTTGAGCCAAATCGGGCCAGCCGTTCACGCGTGATACCGTGACCAAAGGAAATAGAGATTCATTTATATTTAAATAGATTGATATGATAATTATAATATATTAATAAAGTATACAGGGTGTGTCTTACCTTAAAAAGCAATTTAAGTACCTGCATAATAGTGTTAAATACATTTTGATTTCCTAAATAAACAAGTTATCACTATGATACATTTAGGCTTCTACTGTTTCGCACCCTTGGCGCATTTTTTACAATTTTATTTATTTAAGCGGCTCAGCCCGCTTTGATGTTGACTATCGCTATTTAAGCGCGGGCCACACTGCCAGCTAACGGATGGAGCGGGCGGAGCGGGCGACATCGTTTCACCTCTTTTCATACTTGGGTTCACACCGCCAAATAACGAGCTAAGCTAAGTCAGCGATGCGAGCGACGTGAAAGAAGCCAACGAAAGTTGTTGGCTTCGCTCACGTCGCCTCATTCACCTCGTTTCGCCTGCTTCGCTAGCTTCGCTCGCCCGTCCTTCCCGTTTCAAGTATTCGGACTACCTAGTCGACGCTTGTCTTTCGAATGGCAGTGTTTCACCCGCTCCGTTCGCACCGCCCGCTTAACCCGCTCCGTTCGTTTCGCCCGCTCAGCCAGCCAGTTTATTTCGCAAAGTTTCCTTTGCTCGCTTGAACCGCCCGCTCCCCCCGTCAGCTGGCAATGTGACCGTGCTTTAGTCTTTTTTTTTAAACTGAAGGACTGCCTACTAAGACAACAATCTACACTTTGTTAAGTGAACCTATTCGTAAAATTCTTTTGCATAGTATCTCCTTCTATAGCATACTTATAGCAAGAGCCAATTCGACTTGTTTTTGAGAAAAAGGTCTTGATGGGCAGGCAGACGGCCAACGAAGTTTATTTATTTATTATAAGTTTCAGGTACAGAACCCTAAAAATAATATATTATCTTAGTATTTGAGCAAAATAAACCAAGGATATTACTTTATGAAAATTTAGACAGTCACTTTTAGTTCCTGTTGCCGTGACAACATTATAGGATAGCGTTAGGGCTTTCTAAAAAATATTCTTAATATTACTTTATTTCGTGAATTATTTAATTAATTCACGAAATAAAGTAATATTAGCCAAATCGGTTCAGCCTTTCTCGAGTTTTAGCGAGACTAACATAATTTCAATTCATTTTTATTATATAGACAGATATTAGCAGAACATTTTGTTTCATAAAATCAATTACCTACTATTTCACATTTTCAGCATATTTTGCTCACAGATAATAAACACTTTGCCCGATCCGGGATGAGAACTCTTATACACTAGTCGCAGTAGTCGCAGTCATAACCGTTACCGGTTTGTATTAAGTAAATTAATTGAATTAATTAAATAAGTGTTATTAAATAACATAAAACACGTAATTTAGTATTCTCTGTACCTATAAATACATACTTACGTGATTTTACTTGCAAAAACATTTTTAATACATACATAGGTATATTATGCTCGCGCCTTTTTCCCTACGGGGTAGGCAGAGACAACACACCGCCACCTGCATCTGTCCTTACATACCTACTTCACGCGCTTCCTCTACTACTGCCATCAAACCTTCCATACAAGCCCGCCGGTTTCGAGTGCTTTTGACCTGCTCGCTTAACATTTTTAAGAAAACTCTACTTAATTTTCATGGGGTTCAAAAAATCAAATTAAACAAAACTACAACTACTTTAGTCTGCCTGAGACTTTACAATTTTTAGCGCCACTTTTACAACAAAATCGGGGTTAATAGGTTTAATGTCATGATGTATCTAGTTTATTAATTCAAGTCACCTCTTAAGAGGATAATCTTAAAAGAAAAGGCTTTTCTTTGCATTATAAACTTGAAGATGGTGTAATTAATTTAAGAATTTTTCCAATATCTTTCAGTTCGAATGAGTCGTTGTCGTTACAGACGATATCAAGCACAACACAAAATGTATTACTTTAGTTATTTTGTATAGTTTAGTAAACAAAAAATTATGTTCGGCTACATTTGGGCATTCAGGCACTCATTAATTTTTTTTTATTGTGATTGATGTCCGAATAAATATTGTTTACAATACAATACAATACAATATTCTTTATTGTACACCATATCATTGTATTTTACAAATTTTAATAACAAATACAATGTTTATTAACATGTTTTCAGAGGCACATGTGGACGGGTTTCATGCAATCATGCGTAAGAAAGTCGCCTCTTTACGTCGGTGTGTAAGAGAGATTGGTAACAGCATTCTGAAAATGATTGCTGCAAGGTTTGATTGTCCTATACAGGAACGATGGACGCGCATTTTGGTCCACTGACTGATGTGTACTGACCGGGAAAAGGGGGGTTTGCAATATGCAGCTTACCATCAGGCGAGGTGAAGTCATGTTGACGGGACCGACATAAAAAAAAATGATATTGTGCTATTAATGTTCATTAGTTTTTATTATGATTTGAATTAATTTATTAAATGTATTATTTTGTGTTCTATCGTTAATTAATTACTTGAATTACTAACTTATATTATAAGTCAATCTACTAACAAATTATGGATGATATTATCTGACAAATTATTAAAAAAAACTTGTTGATTTTTTTTATACTACTTAGGTGGCAGACAAGCACACGGCCCACCTGATGGAAAGTGGTCACCGTGGCCTATGAACGTGTGCAACACTAAGAGTGTCACACACTTTTCTTTTCTTTTATCTTTTCTTGTCTTGTATCTTATCTTGTAACTTTTCGTCAACATAAAATTATCAAATATGTGAAAAATAGATATTTAAGTCATAGAGTAAGATTTTCATATTTGTAACAATAGATTACGCTTTATTAAATTAAATGTTAAGTAAGTACCATGAATAATAATTATTGTGGCTTTTATGGGAGCGACTGCGACGGCGCGAGCCGTATGGCAACTGACCAACAATGCTTGTCACAAAATGTTTATAAAAAAATTATTATCAAAAGATTTAACATTCATCTGAATAATTTAAAATTAAGGTTATCATGAAAAATGATTATTTTGACTTGGGTGCGACCAACAAAGTTTATTATGTTTATCAAATATGTACCTATATAAAAAACAATAGTTAGGTAAAAATATTAACATGGTACTGACCGGATCCTCCATAATATCCTGCCAGTTGATCTCGAATAAAAATTGAAGGTTCAAACTTGACTGGTACAACTTCTAAGTTAGCGCTGCTCGGCGGCGAATCTCCATTATTCGAGGAAGTGGTATTACCGCCGTTGATGGGGCCGAGCGTATCATCGTCATTATTAGGACTAACTGTATCATCACCTTGCCCATTTGTCGGAGAAGTGGTATTGTAACCATTCACGGGGGAAAACGTATCTCCATAATTTGGAGATGATGTATCCGGCGAATAAGAATCCACATTAAAAATTTCACTACAATTAAATAGATCAGCTATACAAGACCGACAATAGCTGAATGCCCACAAACATAAACAGCACACGTTACATCCCTTAGTACAAATTTTGACAGTTAAATCGCGCGCGTCCCCGCGCGCGACTTGTTTATCGTTTCACGTGCACTGCACACAGCGACTGAGCGTGCGGCGCGAGCAGCTGTTAAACCTTTAATGTTAGGCGGCTGTTCAGGCCCGCGGGAATCCCCGTTCTCGGCTGTAGGGACCCTCCTCCTGGTTGGGAGTACAGGGTACGGGGTAAAAACTGCGCCGCGGGAGGGAGCACGCATGCATTCCACCTGCGTGGTAACACTTCGAATGCACGCCCACCCATTGTCGATACACTATACCACTGCACTAGGCACCACCCCTAACGGTGCACACAAACATGTTCATAATATGCAGCCACTACTAAACCGTCACGTTATATACACACACTATTGTAAATATTACGTAAACGAAAATTTAGTTTTAGTTTATAAAAAAATATTGTGAGCAAATATTATATTGGGGAGCGGTGGAGACGTCGCGTTCCCGTGCTGGTTCTCTTAACACTGTGTCTTATTTAACCGCGATTGTGAGCGTCACGATAGATACTACACGACACAAATAATAGCGGAGCTGCGTCGCGTGGCGTCTCGGCTTGCGTGTTGCTCCTAGCGACGCGGACGCGGTAAGATCGCGGGCTCTGATTTTGGATACACCAGTAATGGATGTGTTTAGCGTAATGTTGACAACATCAGTAGCTTCGTGTAACGCCGTAGGTGTGGGACATTTTAACTAGGTATGTTTTGGGGCGATTGTTTTGACTGTCAACTTTACAATACAATACAATCTCGTTTGACTTTTAGCTTAGGTGACTTTTCCTAGAATAACTGCTATGCAGTGCAGTCAAGCTTATGAGTAAATAATATTGAACCAGGCAGGTAAATTAGATACCTATTTTAGGACAAAATCTACCGAATCGTTTTCTTACATAATATTAAGTATTTAAATTTATACTTATACCTCTCAGACTACAAGAATTATTCTAGTTCTAGTCTGAGTTATACCTAAGTACTATAATAAATCTGCAGAAGTGGAAATTCTGTACACTGAAAATATCAAAAAATATATGGCGGGGTATGTTACTAGAACTAGACCGACACCGAAGCCAAAAATGTGATTAAAAATTTTTTTTCTGTCTGTCTGTTTGTTCAGGCATTACGCAAAAACTACCGGTTCGATTACGATGATACTTAGTATAATTATTCTTTAATATCCTGGTCACTACACTGGGTACTTTTTAGCCCGGAAAAGTGTATACAATAAAAACAAACTTAATTTTGCGGATCGATCCCTAGATCCGATTACCTACTGTACCAACCGCAAATAACAAGTTTGTCGTAGATTACGTCACATGCAGTGGAGTTCACTAGACGCTGCTGCCTGCGGCCATCCGGCCGGCGCGGCGGCAGCAATCCGGCCGGGATGGAAGTGCCCTCTAGAGGGCTACTCCGAAGCTCCCCATGTGTCCCTCTGACTAACAGAGGGCACAGTGGGAAGCGAGCGGGGGCGAGCTGATTGTTCACGCGCCGATGGTTGGATGACAGGATGCGACAGGATGAAGTAGCGCAATGCTCGCCCCATCGGGGGTCAAAGGGGCCATCCAAAACCGTAGATGGCCCAGGGTCAACTAGCGAGATAATGCCGGAAACTAAAGCGAGCGCGGGATAATGCTCTAAGTAATCTTACAACTGAAGACTTGAGATGGCGTGTGGTTTTTATGAGATCCGAGTCAGACTTAACTACCTCAGTTCCTTCAGATACCACCACGTGGCTCCACTCGAGTGGATTTCGAATTCCGTTTCAAATTCCTTTTTTCGAGCGGCAGTTCCTTCGGATACCACCTCCGTCAGCCACCTAGGTGGCTAGGTGGCACGAAAAAAGGAGTTTGAAGAGGAATTCGATATCCACGCGGGCGGATATTCTTCACGGTAATAGATCTTTATTAATACATACCGGAATTGACCGTCAGATCCCGCACCCGCGGTGGAGTCGAAGGTGACAGTATGTTAGTTTAAAAAAAAATACGCTCGTGGGGATTTTTGCACTAAAAAAGGGGTCTGGCTGGAGACCGCGGATGCTATACAGTACCTACCCACGGACATAGGCGACATATTTTGTCTATTATGTTTCCTACGTACAACATTGCCAAAGTTGGGTATTAAATACTTGTTTATTGAAACAGGTAGGTAGGTACACTGCTTTGTTCTGTATAGGTACGTCTTCTCATATCCATACTGGTAGGTACAGTAAAAAGTTTTAATAGTATTAATATCATGATACTAATTCGTGCCTCCCGTTCCGATATTACTATTATTACATTTTATTATGAAACTAGCTGTTGCCCGCGGCTCCGCCCGCGTGGATTTCGAATTCCGTTTCAGCTTCCTTTTTTCGTGCGGAAGTTTCGTTTCTATCTTGTAGTGAATAAATTTAATAAGCGCTGCAGTGAAAAAGGGAAATAAATTTTAATCACTTGGCTCGGCAATATTCAAAGGGCCCTGAATTAAAAAGTATTATTTATTTTAGACTGGTAAGTCTAAAAGCACCATTATAAATATTCTCATATACTTGGTTTTATGAAAATATTAAAAGCATACCTAGTAAAAGGACATAGATGTCGTGTAGCGTCACTGCAAGATCCAACAAGTAAACTAAAAAATGCAACTCAAATAGCAATCATAAATCGGTTGGCTGAACAAGCGACGCGAAGCGCGACGCAGGGAAAGGGGAGCTTACATAATGTGCGACAAAATCAGCGCTTTTAATTAAATATCCGCCGTGATGAAATCGCTTAATTCATTAAATTTACCACCCATACTAGCCGGTCATTTTGAATGAATTTCCGATCGATAATTATTTTGGAAATCAGTGTTGAGATAAAACTGCGCTTTAAAAATTCATGTGGAACTGTCTGTATTTACCACAGAACATTAAAAAACCATAGAAGTAGTAATTAAGTAAAAATACAAAGGAATAGCTGTCGCCAAAAAATACACTCACACAGACTTATAGGACGTCTTATTGGTTGCATATATTTTACCTTAAAATATAAGAAGAGCAGAACTACACACCGTATTTTACTGAAAATGAATTTAAAGTACGTTTTGACAAGGTATATACTTCAATTATGTTTACAGAGTACCATCAAATCTGCCCCCATTTTAACGTAATATACAACAGAATTATGTTTAAGCCACGTTGGAATAGAGCACACATTTATTTATCACAATAATACCCCATCTAGCGGTCAATAGCAAAATCAATGGGTAAGGATGAAATTAACTTAACTCAAAATACGGACACCACTAGAATCGACCCCCATGGTGTCGATTCTGTTGTACATTTTCACAAACTTAACTAAAATGATAATTTTGACAGCTCTAAGTAGAGTACCCCATATAGTATAATCGAAAATGAATCTAATCGATTTTCGATTATCGTTCCCGTAGAATACGGAATCGATAGCTATAAAAACACAAAAGCATTTATTTTTTTATTATTTTAGGTAATTTATTTCAGGATGATAAAAGAGAAGTTTTATGGTACCTACAGTAATTATGTCTTGCATTATACTTAGCTACTTTTATTATTATTTTATACTAGCTGTTGCCCGCGGCTCCGCCCGCGTGGATGTCGAACTGCACATGGTGTGCGAATTTTATTATAATCGGTTAAGTGGTTTAGGAGTCCATTGAGGACAAACATTGTGACACGAGATTTATATATATTAAGATTATTATCACTACATAGTATAAAACAAAGTCGCCTTTTCTTTCCCTATATCCCTATGTGCGCTTAAATCTTTAAAACTACGCAACGGATTTTGATGCGGTTTTTTCCAATAGATAGAGTGATTCAAGAGGAAGGTTTATATGTATAATACATGCATCATATACTAAGGCAACATTGCTAATTTTAGAGGTTTCTAACGTGATGTCGTAGATTAACCTATTTTTTTGGGCTTATTTAGCAATTTAGCAAAAACGCTGCCTAAACCCTACGAGTTAGATCAAATTAATGTACTACAGTATTGTACACCATAAAAAGGTCAACAAAAAAGTCCGCGATGGTATATGTTTATCTTTTAGGGATAACCCACATTAACCATTTTTATTGTTTACTTTTTACGTGAAAAAATGGCTTTTTTACGAAGCTATTTTAAGCAATACGGCATTAATACTTATCGAATTAAGTACCTTAAATACAGTGTGCAATTAATATAGATCAATATGGTTCCTTACAGCATGTAAATTAAACAAATATTTTCGGAGATATTACAAATTTAAAATTTGCGTTTGCGGCGGGCGGTAGGTACCGGTCGGACGGGCCAGTGCGGGGAGTTTTATGCCCGTGCAAAGTCGGAGCGGGCCGCTATGTTTTTATATACAACGTTCATAGTTTTTCTGTAGTGTATTTAATTTAGTATCAGCATTGCACCCGTGCGAAGCCGGGGCGGGTCGCTAGTTAGCTATATTACAAAAAAATGTAGTAGATAAGTACTTAAAAATTTCAATAAATTAATTTAAGTTCGATTCATTCGATTCCTTTGTGTCATAGTCAATTGTGCTGAATTCTTGCAAGACGCTTCACTACGAAAAGTGGGCGGTACTTGTCCATGTGCTACGATAATTTTAGAGGTATTATTTTGTATATAAAAATACGATACTTCATAGACGTGAACTGTCAACATTATCATTTAGCATCCTGAATTGGACAGAGTATAGAAACTTCTAGAATATTGAAGTAAATATTTCGTGAAAACTTATAGGAAAAGAAACCTTAAAATCAATCGCATAAACTTATTTTTTGATTAGAAGAAAGTATTTCTTTATATTTTAGCCTGCTTCATGCATATACACAAGTGTATATGTGTGAGGTAAATGCAATTACACTTAGGTTTTTGGCGACACAAACACGCCCCCATACGATTTCTAGTCCTAAGGATTTTTCTTTGTTCTGTGGTATTTACTTAGAAAGTTGTTTATCCATATGGTACTACGAGTACTACGGAATTCAATTTGAACATTGTGTGTAGGCAAGTAATGCTTTTTAAACAAATAATGTTCAAAACAGCTTAATATGCACATTGCTTCGCCCCCTGAATGCGTCCATTCCGGCAACCCATAGAAAACTATGACTAGGGTAAAACTAGGCCATGTAGGTACTACTGAAGTTTTCTATTTCTATATCAAAAAATTTAATCCCTTAGTCGCTGGAATCCTCAGTTGGATGAAGTCACTTCCACTTTTTCTCCCTCAATCAAAATTGTGCAATTGGTCATGCTTTCTTCTCTTTCGAAAACTATTACTTTCGTCTTACTTACATTCACTTTCATTCCTTTGCTTTTAAGGGCACCATGCATAATGTTAACCATCTCGCTTGCAGCTCCTGCTTCGACGATGCCAATATTACTTGATCATCGGCGTACAGAAGGCATTTGACCTAATATTAATATTTGTCCTAATTAAGTTATTTTATTTAGTTTTAGATTCGGTCTTGTGGTTTGGGTGGAAATATTTTATAATTTATTGAGCTCATAGGTACGACAATATTTGTTAATATTTGCAATATAAAGCGTTTGTTTCGCCCACATAAGTACAGTAAGTACATTAATACCCATGTCAAGCGATATTCGCTTCACATTGTTTCTAGTATAAGATCCCGTTAAGAACGACCTTCACCGAGATGCTTATTTAATGAAACATATTTTATATTTAATTTAATATGTCAATAAATATAATCCATATGGGTTGCCTAGCAAATTTCAGTCCAGAGTATGTTTAATTAATAATTTAAAAAAATTATTTTTTTAAACATTTCAACGGTATGATTATTAGATAAATTCTATACCAATCGAAAGTATGAAGCCCATAGAATACACAAACGTTAGGTTGCCTATTCTTTTCCGGTCACAACTATCGGGTTGCCGGGTATAAACAGGTAAACTGTACTAGCATTTTGCAACGTTCTGTTTATTGGATGAAATTTAAATGAAATTAAAGATTATTTTATTCTGAACACGGTGGTGTAGGGTTGCCTGCGAAAAATAAGTCCAGAATTGCGGTTGTCGAATTTTAAAAAGTTAAATATTGCTCCGAGTGAATGTGTGCGACTGAGAGGTCCCAACCAACCATCCCATGCGATAGAAGAGGACACAGCATAGCGGCTGTTTAAAGTCCGCCCATTTAAAGAAAGAGAGTGCGCATGCTATTTGGGCTTGGAAAAGAAAAGGATAGCGATAGACTATGCATCTTTTTGTAGTAGAGTATCGCTATAAATACAATTGAAAAAAGTGCTACTATTTATTGTTGGAAAAAATGGCAAAAAAGTGTTTTTTGTGTGGATCGGATGATGAAATAATTGACTTTAATGATGAAACTTTCAAAAACTGTGTATTGAAGTTAGCTTTTCGTAAAAAAAAACACTTTAAATACAATTTTGTTGAGCTACCCAGTGCGTCTCTTCAATTTGTAGGTTATCATACAGCGTGCTACAAGAAAGTGACCGTTTTGAATAAAAAATATAACGAAGAATTTCTTAATTTTAGTGTTGAATATACAGTAAGTACTTATATAATAATTGAATCTTTAAAATTATCTTAGCTAATAGGTACATCTTCTATATTTTTTTCATGTTTAAATAATTGTTAGTAAAATTCACCTATGGTTTTGTTAATTTTCGACACACATAATTTTTTTGTAATTTACTTAAAAATGGTAATTTATACATATAATAAAACTGTAGAGAAGTCAATTCTGTACATTGAACATATTTTCAAAATTAATATTGGAGTATGATTGGTAGTCGATACTGATGCCAAAAAATGCAATAAGTATTTTTTTTGTCTGTCTGTCTGTCTGTGCACGCATAAGTCAAAAAGTACTGAATGGATTTCGACCAAACTTGGCACGAATGTAGTCCATACTCCTGGACAGGTTATAGGCTATATAACATAACGCCAACACACATAGGAGCCGGGCGGTGACAATAAATTTGAAGTAAGTCGGACAAATTCCACGCGGACGGAGTCGCGGGCACCACTAGTTTATAAATTAAACAAGAAAAAGATCTGATTTCCTTTTTTTTTTGTAACAATTAATGAGGATGTTTTCAATCAACTATTCTTATCAAGAAGTTTATTATATCAAACATTTTCATTTAATCGCAATTTTTTTTTTTTTTAGGAGCATACCAATGTATCTACTACTGAAGAAAAATCAAAACAGTTGAACCCTAATGTCGATTCCTGTGCTACAGTTGCTGAAAATGAAACGAGTAATGTTGAAGACCTGGCCCAAACTTCTGGGGACTCTGACGCGGTAATAAAATATTTTTTGTTTTTTTTTAAGCTTCTTTAAAAAAATGATATGTAAATATGATTTTTACTCAAAGAATGATTTAATTCTTTTAGGAGCAGTCAACATCAACAGCATCGACATCAAGCAGAATTATTTGTCTTTTTTGTGACCACAGCCAAAAGAGATGTGGGAAGAAGCTGGTCAATCTTACTGTACCTAATAATGACAAAGCACCACTACAGATAAAAAATATAGCGCAAAATTGTGGCGATTCGGTGATTCTCTCCAAACTTCAACATCAAACTATCGCGTACCATCTGCCTTGTTACGCAGTGTATCAATCGAATAATAAGCGGTCCACGGAAGAATCTACCCATTCCAACCATAGTAAATATAGACAGTTACATCAGTTGGCCTTTCAATCCATATCGAATTTTATTGAAACAGAAATAATAGAAAACAACAAGGTTATGTACTTAGCTCAATTATTTTTAAGATACCAAGCTTTATTGTTGGAGTTTGGAAATCATGAAATTGATTTCGATGATATTCAAGATTACCGATGTGAAACCTTGCAAAAAAAGTTAATGAAGAAATTTCAGGATCGTATTACGATTGAAGCGTCAATGGGAATACGTAACAAAAAAATTGTTTATAAAACAGACATGGACGTCTCTGTAATGGCAAACAATTTCAAACTTTTGGAGACAAGAAATGATTATGAGTTCGAAAATGTAGCATATTATTTGAGAAGCTGCATTAAAAATATAGATGCTCATCCGCTTTCTCGCAACATAACTGCTGATGATGTCATTCGTGGAGAATGTGACATTCCTAAGCAATTAATTGATTTTATACGAAATCTTATCGAAGGGCCTAACTTTTCTGATGAAGATTCGAACGGACTAAAAGTTAAAATAACGTCAATATGTAGTGATATTATTTATGCTGTCACTAAGGGTGCATGTAAGCCCTCAAAAAGTTTGTCCCTTGGATTGGCAGTAAAGTCTTTAACCAACTCTCGGCAAGTAATTACGATACTTAATAGGTATGGCCATACAATTGGATATAATTTGGCAGAAGAATTGGAAACCGAAATGACTTATACATCGATCCAAGATAACAAAGTTATACCAAAAGGCATCACTGCAGCAAATGGACACAGCACCCACGTAGCGTTCGACAATTTCGACCGCTTCGTTGACACAACTTCTGGAAAGGACACAATGCACGACACAGTTGGAATTATTTATCAATTCTCTAATGATGGAAATGATAATTTTGATGATGGTGAAGCTACAACTTCATCAGCGTCTCAAGTAAATGAGAACGAAAATGGAGAAGGACCTACCCGCAAGAGAAGGCGTTTCAATGAAATATCACGAGAAATTCGGCCATATTATTCTAAACCTAAGGCAAGTATGCAGCTGATAACTGTAGATTCGTTTACCAATACAACGGAGTTATGCAAAAGTGCTACGGAAATAGCATCAGATAAAGATTTATTATGGATAATGTCGTTGTCAAGAATTGATTCCGTTCCTATGTGGTTGGGTTATAACTGTATAATATCTTTTGACCACAGTGAGAAGCAAGAAGTTGAATATTTGCCCCCCATAAATTCATCACCAACGTCGTATGCGGTAGTCAATGAAACATTAAAGATGGCTAAAGAAATCGCTGAAAAATGTCAACAGCCAGAAATTATTGTGACATATGATTTAGCGATAGCAAAAATGGCAATGCAAATTCAAGAACAAGAAAAACCGCTATACAATAACATTTTTGTTAACTTGGGAGCTTTTCACACAGAGATAGCATTTTTTAGAGCCATCGGAAAATATATTGACTGCAGTGGATTAGTGGAAATATTGGTGCAAGCAGAAGTATTAGCCGGCGGCTCCATGAATAGTTTCTTGGATAGCAAACATTTCAATCGTTGTAAGCGCTTACATCCGCTAACCGCTGCCGCATTACAAATATTACATTTTGAACAGTATTTATCCACAACTAACGTAACACTTGAGGCGATGGATGAACTGCTGCAAACGCAAATACAGAATGCATCAAATCAGACTGCGAATGACGTCAACGAAACAATCGAGTTACCAGATTTATTGAGTCGTGTTGTTAACGGTTATAAAGAATTCTGCAATCAGACTTTGATCGGAGAAAAAGGGAAAACTGCTCAATTTTATTACCAGTACTGTGAGTTTATTAATTTATACCATCGGTTTTCAAGAAGTATCCGCACCAGTAACTTTGAACTGTACGTGGACTCGATTTTTAATATGTCTGATATATTTTTTGCGTTAAACCAGCCCAATTATGCCAGATGGTCCTTGTTATATTTGAGCAATTTAATCAATTTGTATACTAATAATTCATCTTTGGTAGCTGAATTTCGTCGAGGCGCCTTTGGAATTAGACGAACTGCAGCAAATTTTGCTCGATCACCGGTTGACTTGACGCTAGAGCAAACTATCAATGCTGATGCTAGCAATCAATTGGCTGATAATCTTGCTGCTGACTCAATATCTGCACGTCAAAGATGGGCGCTCAGTCACAGCATGAGGACGAAGATATTAACATCTATTAAAGAAAATATCGGATTAACAAAAAAAGATGATACTTCGCACTCATTGCAACAAAGTAAAATTAAGAAAGACAAAAAAAATCTTAACAGTATCATTGAAGCAATAAAATGTACGATGAATCCATTTGATGACACTATTGACAAAGATACATTATTCAACATTTCAACCGGCAAAGCTGCGTCTAAAGAAGTTGCTGATTTCCTGCTGAAAGTGAAAACAGAAGGCTATCAACAAAAAATAAATTTTATCTCAGAATGCTCTTCAACTCCTTCAAGATTCGATAAACCAATAAAACGAAACAAAATCTGCAATTTTGCTTCTCAATGTATGACTAAAGTCTTGAGTACCAAAGACAAGAACAAGAAAGTATTATTGAAAATGGAACGAGACGTATTTGGGCGACTTTTGGCAATAAGCCTAAAGAAACAAATTAATCTCGAATTTTGCTTGACTTTCCCACTAGCACCATTGCCCCCTGCTCTTTTTTCCTGTACCGGAGAGATGTTAAAAACTTCAAAATCAACGTTAGCAAAGGTTTTGAAATCCAAAACTGAAATGGTTGAGCCAATACATATCAACGTTGAAATAATAGATGGTTTTTATTACTTGCATCTAATCGGATCTTCTATACCTCAAACTTTTGATAAAATTGCAGAGGCAATACTCATAAAAATATGTTCAACAAACGCTACAGAAATACATTTGATTTTTGATCGCTACTTATCACCGTCAATCAAAGATTGCGAACGTGAGAGCAGAAAAGAATTCGATATTTCGTACAAAATTTCGGGACCTCATCAAACTAGACCAAAAAATTTTTTGCAAAGCCTTAAAAACTATCGCTTTAAAGAGGCTCTGGTGCTGTTTCTGGCTGATTATTGGGAAAATGACCATTTGGTAACAATAATCCAAAACAAAAAAATCTTTTTAACCGTCGACCATCACTGCTACTCTTATCAAGTTCAGGAAAATTCCGTAAAAAAAAGTGAAGAAAGTAATTATGAATGTCATCACGAAGAGGCAGATACAAGGATTATTTTTCATGCTTCTAAAGCGGGACCAGGCTCAAGGATTTTAATTAAAGCCTCTGATACTGACGTTTTGATAATTTTGTTAGGAAATATGCACAAACTTATCGAATCAGAAATTTGGCTTGCCTGTTCAGCAACTAGAAAGACTAATAACCAAACTGTTGATTGCATTAATTGCACCGATTTAGCGTTGAAGTTGGGAATTAAATTATGCCAAAGTCTTCCCGCCTACCACGCATTCACAGGTTGCGATTATACGGCAGCCTTTTACAACAAAGGGAAAGTAAAACCATTTAAGCAATTTTCAAAAAATGAAAAATATCAAACAGTTTTTGCATCATTAACAGATGCTGCTGATATTTTCAATGCTGAAAAAATGAAGACCGTTCAAGAATTTACGGCTATTATGTACGGTATCAGGAACTGCACCAGTGTGAATGATGCGAGACATCGTATTTTTATGAAAAATTACTCTGCAAAAGAAGACAGCGAGTACTTTTTAAAAAAAATAAAAGGCTTCGACTCCAACTCCATACCACCATGCTGGATATCATTAACTCAGAAAATTTTACGAACTATTTTCGTAAATTCCATGTGGCTTAATGCAACGGAACCAATATGCGTGAAACTTGAGCCTGAGAACTGCGGATGGTACTTAGATGAATATTTAAAACCAGTAGGATTCATTGGGGATCATACACCTTTAAAGATAGAAGACATTGTCGAAAAAGGTGAAACAGAGAGTAATGACGAAGAAGATTCAGAAGTTGAAGATCGTAGTCCGATGGAGTCCAATGACTCGGATTCTGAATAATTTAAAAAAAATGTATTTTTAATTTTTTACAATAAATAGAAGTAATTTTTTAATTTTTGTTTTTTTATTGTCTCTTCTTATATTTTTCAATCAATATTTTTAATTATTAGGGTAGTATTATATATGTATCACTATAACCTTCTTTTTTACTAAAGATGTATATATACTTTAGTGTCACATAAAAAATATACACATAAATAATTAATTGATAAAAAAATAAATAAATAACTTTTTCTCTATTTTAATAATAAACTACTCCAAAATGATGCATAGTCTATCGCTATCCTTTTCTTTTCCAAGCCCAAATAGCATGCGCACTCTCTTTCTTTAAATGGCCGGACTTTAAACAGCCGCTATGCTGTGTCCTCTTCTATCGCATGGGATGGTTGGTTGGGACCTCTCAGTCGCACACATTCACTCGGAGCAATATTTAACTTTTTAAAATTCGACAACCGCAATTCTGGACTTATTTTTCGCAGGCAACCCTACACCACCGTGTTCAGAATAAAATAATCTTTAATTTCATTTAAATTTCATCCAATAAACAGAACGTTGCAAAATGCTAGTACAGTTTACCTGTTTATACCCGGCAACCCGATAGTTGTGACCGGAAAAGAATAGGCAACCTAACGTTTGTGTATTCTATGGGCTTCATACTTTCGATTGGTATAGAATTTATCTAATAATCATACCGTTGAAATGTTTAAAAAAATAATTTTTTTTAATTATTAATTAAACATACTCTGGACTGAAATTTGCTAGGCAACCCATATGGATTATATTTATTGACATATTAAATTAAATATAAAATATGTTTCATTAAATAAGCATCTCGGTGAAGGTCGTTCTTAACGGGATCTTAGACTATTCGGTTCCTTTGGAATCTTATTGGCAACTTAAAAGGGTGACAGTAAAGATACCAATAAACATTTTCTGACTTCCTCGTACTATAATAAATTTCTTTTAGAAACCTAAATGCTTGAGATGTTTTATGCAGTTTACAACTAGCAGGCACTGTTGTCATTAGTATGTGGTAGTCCGGAAATATATAGTATAGAGAATATTGAAGCTGCAATCAATACAAAGTGCCTACGTATAGGTACCGCAATAGGTAGCTATAGTTTATTTTGTGCATTGGATACATGTGGTGACATGCTAATGGAATCACTAAATATATTTGTAATATATACACCTTGCACCTTCTAAGACTGCTTAAACATGTACCTAATGATTTTTTGACAACATATAATAATACAAATATCTAAGCGCACGGCCGTGCGCAGGACAAGTTCCAGTAACAGGCCGTACATACATACATACTTACACTATTTACTCGAACCGTTTCGATGGATAAAAGAAAAAATGAAAAATGTCGAAAATGTGCGGGTAGATAAACAACCGGCTACCTCACGGACTCGACGGCGGAGGGCGTGCACAGCTGAGACAGCCTGTGACCACGGCCAGTGTAACCTGGTCGAAACGTTATGCATTCCTAAAGGTATGTATATACCTATACCATTATCGTGTTAATTCTCGATAAAATAGTATTAGTATAAATAATCATGGAACGCGAAAGTTTAAAAGTTAGTAATAATACTAAAAGGGTGAGTTTTAAAACGTTAAAATAAGTTATTTGGTGCGTGATCGGGAACCTATACATCCTGTGTAACGGAGACGGCAGTTCCTCTAACGTGCAGAGGAGACGCTGGTGCAATCAATTCCGGCGAGTCGGGAGTGGCCCTGCAGTGGTCTGCCCGAGGACTCTACATGTGTCCCTCTGACTAGCAGAGGCCTCAGTGAAGAACAGGCTTAAGGCGAACTGGTTCTCCGAGCGCAGGCAGGCGTGTTGATATTAGAATGGACGCCTGTCACCCTACTGTCGACCCAGTCGGCGCGGCGTGGCGGCCACACGAGGTTCGATGGGGTACGAGGGAAGTGTCTGCTGTGGCAGCCTTACACCCCGACCCAACTCATTCACAATATATAATTCCTAACGCGCCTTTGTTTTGTTGAGATTCACATCAAAAGTTTGAAAGAAGATAGGGACCTTTTTCTCTCCATAAGAACCTTCCTTGTGTTGGAAATGGCTTGTTTGATTTCAATCATATTCATGTGAAGCTTTTTAGAACGTGAACGTCTTATTACCTTTCCTTATTTTTCCCGGCACTTTGATGAAAATAACACAATGTGGGCGTTACATCGCGATAATGCATTTTATTAAATTATAGAAGTGGGGAACTTATAGGGAATAGTAATAGACGGTCTCAAATGAATTGCTGGCAAAAGATAATGGTGCAGTTTTCGCAAGTTAGAACTGAAACCTCAACACGCATTTCGCCACTGAGGTGTCCTCACGTTTTGCTCTTTAATCCTCGCGAAATTCGTTTCGCTCATTTTTGTTTAGAAACAAGATTCGCGTGAATGTACGACTATGGCTATTCTCCATCCGACGTAGACACGAAATCCATGAAAAAGTGCCCGGTTGAGGCAAAACTATGGCTGCAAATCATAGTTGGCGCAACGTGTGTGAATATCCCAAATGCAGGTTCATTTGGGATATTCACACACGCTGCCTCTTACGTCATGATTTTGCCACTAACTATTCACCTCTTCGCGTTCGAACCTAAAGCTGACTATTAACTACTAGCTGTTGCCCGCGGCTCCGCTCGCGTGGATTTCGAATTCCGTTTCAAATTTCTTTTTTCGTGCGTAAGTACCACCTTCGGATAGGTACCACCTCCAACAGCCATCAGGGGTGGTTAAGTTCAGACTCAACTACTCCTGATGGCTGACAGCGTGCGGTTTTTATAAGGTCCAAATCAGCTCCTCATAAAAACCGCACCGCCGCGCCGTCTCAAGTCTTCAGTTGTAAGATTGCCTAGAGCATATCCCGCACTCCCCAGTTGACCCTGGGCCATCTACGGTTTAAAGATGGCCCCCTTGACACCCCGAGCATCGCACCACTTCACCAACGGTGGGGTGTAGGGTGACAGGCGGCCGTCCTGTCACCCAACCATCGGCGCGTGGACAATCAGCTTGCCCCCCGCTTGCTCCCCACAGACTGTACCCTCTGCTAGTCAGAGGGACACTCCCACCCCGGCCAGATTGGCCGCAGGCAGCAGCGTCTAGTCAACTCAACTGCGGGTGATGTAACCTACGACAAACTTATTATTTGCGGTTGGTACAGTAATCGGATGTAGGAATCGAACCGCAAAGTTAAATTTGTTTTTTATTGTATGTTTTTTTCCGGGATGAAAAGTATCCAGTGTGCTGCCCAGGATATTGAAGAATAATTATACCTAGTTTCATCGTAATCGAACCGGTAGTTTTTGCGTGATGCCTGAACAAACAGACAGACAGACAGACAGACAGACAGACAAAAAAATTTTTAATCACATATTTTGGATCGGTGTCGGTCTAGTAACACCCCTTGCTATTTATTTTTTTGATATTTTCAATGTACAGAATTTTCACTTCTACAGATTTATTATAAGTATAGATGTCGGGCAGACAGTAAGAACCTTTCACCATGTCAATAATGTTAGTAGATAGCTTATTGAAGTTTCAGTGTTAAGTGCAAAGCCCCCATCATTTTCAATGGCTTACCGATTCTATTTATGTTCAGATAGGTACATCATTCAATGCAGTGCATCATACTCCTTGTTGTTATGTTTTATCAGACTATTTCCACCGTAACTCCTGTACACCATTGTCAAAAGTATAGATCAGGAACACACCGAGAATTGACACTTTGGAAGTCTTTAGAAAGATCCAGACAGATCAGAGATCAGAGTATTTACCACGACAAAACAAATGAACCCAAACTCCTTCCGACCTTCAAACTCCATGTCCAACTTCAAGTCCCTTAATATCACATTGTCACCGAAGATACGCAATTAAATTAAATTGAGTTCAATATAACGTCAAAAAAAATGGTTGAGGTTCGAATGTCCCATACAAACTAACAGGACTAGCAAACAACAAACCAAGTTAAAATAAAGCTTGGAATAAGATACACCTCAAAAACCAATACCTAGTTTCTGAATCTATTTTCTGTGTTATTGTACTATTGCTTACAAAGTTCAATATTAAAATTAAACTTCCTTTATAAAACTTGTATGAAAGTTATATTCCATGTGAATGTGGCGGCGGGTGTTATGTGATACGATATTCTCTTCGAATTTTGTATTGCGTCAACGTTAGATTCATAAGAATGATTTCTAGTGGAACTTATAAATGGGTATAGGTAGTGATACAATACTTTATCTTCTAACTTATTGAGCAATAATACACATTGTATGTAGGTATTTATTCAGCATCTATAAGTACTAAAATACCTTAAAATAGTACAGGATCCCTGGTCCATTTTTGTATTTGATTACTATCAAGCTAATTTTCCGTTAGCATCTTTATTTTGATGAGACGCCCAATAATTTCTTGTACGCAAATCTCTATCACGGTAGCTAACAGAGGTAGCTAGGATAAAATATGTCGACTTGATGATTCTAAAATATTTATTAAAATAAAAAAATCACGTAACATTTTCGAAGCTATTTTTAACAATACAGTATTATTCCTACATATTCCTATAATCCATTTAATACGTTAGATACGTTGTACATTTTTAATGTAGATCAAAATTGCCATTCACAATATACAATTACAATGGATAGTTTAAGAGGTATCGCAATATGAAAAAATAATGCGCGGCAAAATAAATGCGGGAACGCGGGATATGCTCCAATTATTCTTACATCCCGGCAACTGAAGACTTGAGACAGCGCGTGCGGTTTTTACCAGGTCCGAGTCAGACTTAACCACTCCTGCTGGCTGACGAGGGTGGTATGTGAAGGAACTTCCGAACGAAAAAAGGTATTTGAAACGGAATTCGAAATCCATGCGGGCGGAGCCGCGGGCAACAAGATAGTCTAAAATAAACTGTGCATTATGTCACGTATATGCCTTGTAAATTTACCTATGTGCCAGTGAAATCCTCAAAAGCAGCCCAGTCGTCTCAAAGAATACCTACCTAATACAAACAGGTTAGGGTCGCTTAGAGTTAGAAGCTTGGTTCATCATATATGATCTGAAAACTGTTTTACAGTGCAAGCTATATATATGTGGACTCGTCTTGGCGTTATTTCATTTCTAAACGTTTTTAGTGGAACGTATTGATCTTATAAGGATACTTTTAAGTAGAAGAAAATGTGTTTTATTTAAGTATTTATTTTGTAAATGTAGGTAGAAGGTTGGTACTTCTTGGTACATACACTACGACCTAATAATTCTGACAATTGATTTAATATTCGTCTAGCAAATGGGTACCTAATGGCCAAGTAATGAAGGTATATTTTAATATAAGTATTATAGATAAATGCCTTCATAACTTATATTTGCTGGCCAAGGTCGCAGGTTCTCCCGTTTGAGAAAAGTAGGATTAAGCGAATAATGAAGTTAAGGAATATTCTCTCATGAATTCAAAAACCCTAAAAAAATTCAAATTCTTCTTCTTCTTTACGTACCTCTTTAAAGGTTGAAATTCAAATTCTAAATGGTATAAAAAAGTGTCTCAGACCGCGACTCTATGACCTACAAAAAATGTGCTGCCGGGTGGAAAGTGACTTCTTTGTGTCATTGAGGATCAAAACAAACAAGTAAAATATTTTTATGAACTGCAAACAAAGACTATTTTTAAGGTTTACCCTCTAGAATTCGTATGGCATTAGTCACATCGCAATTAAACTTAGATAAGTAATTGCAGTAACAAAATGACAGGCATTAGATATTGACATATAGATTTAACATGACATCCCTTGTATGAATGTCAAAGTTAGTCTCGCGTGAACACAGTCCCTGGGGTGGACTCAATCAAATTAGTACGTCTGGCGCGCGAGGTCGAATCCCTGGTGTTGCATGCTTTAGTGGGTGGCTGCAGCACAGATAGAGGGCTTATATGCTAGTTGCTGTTTGAAAATTTTCTTGTAGCCAAAAAATATTTACTTCTAAATCAATACCAAATAATGTAATAAATAGTTAAGTAATATTTTGATTTGTTGATTCCGATTTTCCTACGTTTTTGAGTTAGGTAGTTAGCGATATCCTCTTCCTGACATCCAACTCAGCATTTGTTTTTCTTTACTATTCATTTGCATTTGTTGTTGATGTATATTGACAATATAATACCATAATATCAAACTGTGAAACTCATTTTGAAGTCGGAGAAAATGAAAAAATAACTGAATTACAGTTTTAATGCAAAAGATAAAAAAAATACGCGAAATAAAACTTTTCTCTATCATCAGATCTTCATCAAATTAAATGGCAAATATACCTGGGCAGTCCTTTAAAACGAAAAAGAAAAAAAGATTTTTCTAAATCAGTTCAGGCGTCTTCGAGTAATTAAAAGCGACATAATATACCTACCCATTTTACGGCATGACGGAGCTATACGTTGCAACCTCATCGCAATAGGTATGAGTTAATTTATGACGTTCATGTCGGCTCAAATACACTTATTTATCTAGATCATAAAGTGACACTCATGAAAGTCAGATAGTGATAGGTTATCAAGGCAATAAAATAAATACGGCCAGCAAAAAAGGAGGACCAAGGGCTGCCAGTAGGTACGTGATTTTCACACGCGTCGGCACCTAGAGTGGTAACTAAGGCATCTTTACTACGTTATTAGGGGAGTTATTCCCGTTATGACAGATTTTAATTTAGCCAGATTTTGGTTCTGACAGCGTGTCACTTTGTTATGTCAAACGTACAGGTAAGTGCAAAATAAAAGACCTACAAAAAATATTAATGAATTATATTGACGTATTATTTTTATTTTTTCAATTGTAGTAATTAAATTGTCATTTAAGTCATGGATTATGTTTGCAATCCTCATGTCTTTTGCAACAACAGATTTAGGTACCTATCTATTCTTTGGACAAATTGTGATACTTAGTATTTCTTAGTTTTTTTTTTCTTGAAAAAGGCTTCCTTTTCAAGCAAAGAAATAAAATACAAGAGAGATGGTTTTTTAGAGAATCTGTTATTCACTCGGCGCGGCGGTACCAGCCTTCTACATTATTTGTTGTACGAAAAGAGTATCTGTAGCATACATGGAGCACAATAACCATGAGTAATTTATATAAAAATATATAAAATAATGAGTTGTCATTTTTTGTCAATTCATCACCAAATCACAGAGGGCAAAGCGCATTCTCTCCCCGCCGCGAATTGGTGACTTTGATTTAGAACAAAAACATGCCCATACTCTCTCCACTGGTTATTGTGCATGTGCTCCGTGGTAGCATATCAGTGTAGCACAGTTTAAATATCGAGTTGAAAGTTTACATAGCATAAAAAAATTACCCATCTCTTCTTAACATGTTTCTTGACGACTGTATTTTTATCGTCGAAACAAAAATCTGACGAAACGAAAACCGGACGAAACAAAAATCTGATGAAACGAAAATCCGAAGAAACCAAAATCTGGCTAAATTAAAATATGTCAAAACGAAAATAACCCACTAAAAGGTCGTCATTGTTTCAGACACTTCAGAACTAAAAGCTTCTATAAATATAATTTTCATAATGCTAGTTAATGTCCGATATGCGTAGCAATGCCTCTTTATTCTACTTTCTTTATTTATTTTTTCAAGTTAGGGATCTTCACGGGCACGCGTACACAATATTTTACTTAACGAAGAACTGCACCATGAGCAGATGAATGATATAGGAATGCTTCAAAGACTAATAGAGGAATTCATCGTAGACCACATAATCACTTACCTACCAACACATGCGATAGAGATCAAACGTGAGTCTATCAATAATAAAAATAAATTATACCTACCTAACATCATTATTTAGTACACATAAAGCCGTACTATTGATTAATTTGGCACGAAAAAAGGGTTCCTCTAATAAAAATTTGGATCGGCAAGCAAAGTTTTAAATTATGCAAATTAGACGTTTTGAAATGCTACAAAATCGATTTATAAGATAGAATGCCCATACCAACATAGAAATATAATAAAAACCGTAATAAAAACGACGAACTCCTAAAAAAACCATAAATGTACATAATTATATGGTTTTAATAGCAGTTTTTTGTTTCTGTGAAACGATTGATATTGTCTATAACCAGTATCCAATAAGCATCTACTGATGAGAAATTAAGCATTCAATTTTTTGCTAAATAACTACAGCTCTAATATAGGTATGTAAGAAAGAATTCGGTAGACCGGAAATAAGACAAGGGACGACAAGGTAATCGATAGATGAACATTGCTAAGATATAGGGCTTAAGGCGTATAGGTACTACACGTTTCATCTAGTGCAACAATGTATTTGTTGCAGTCAAAACTCTTAACCAGTCAAAAGTACTTTTTTTTTTCATTTTCTTGGTGGTTTTAAAAAACTACGAAGGCCTTCTAACCTAATCTATCCCAGCCGGGGTACTCTCAGTTAAAAGTACTTTTGACTGGTTAAGAGTTTTGACTGGTTAAGAGTTTTGACTGCAACATATTATATGAAATTTGAAAATGTGCTTCTAAGTTTGAAAATGACGGGCGTTCATAATGTTCATTCACCTGAAGAGTGAAATTTCCAAAAATCCTTCCGTAATGGATGCTTACAACACGTTAAGTAGTAAACAGCGCTATGTAAAGCCGCAAGGAGCATGCCTTCATTCTTTTACTAAACTTGCCCCTAACGTGCATCGCGCTGGAATACTTGCGAAATTATGTGTATCGATGTGGCACACTTCCGTGCTACGATGAGTCGCGTTTCGGTTCTTATAAATAGTGATAAACGGTAGCCGTTTATCACTATTTTGAACTTCGAAATTCAGTATTACGGTCTGTCAAAGGGAAGCATGTCAAACGTTCGCGCAGCGCTTTAAACTGGTAAGCTCACCTGGTTTATTGGAAAAAATTGGAAAAAATAAAGAAAAACCATTCGTCATCCGTTAATCCTTCACACAAAACTGTTACTGTCGAGCCCTGAAAACGTACGGATAAAATGGTGCCCACATCAAGAGGTCGCAATGGAATGCATTTTTTTAAAGGTGAATAGCAATTAGGTACTAGTGCTTCAAACTCTTAATTGGCATTCACATTCAGGCAGGGATTAGGTACATGTGCGCTTGAAGGTGTCCCTTCATGTATCGTAAAGCGATTAACTTTACTTATTTAGTAGTAACTTTGATTTTTTTTTTGCCGCAAGAGAAATAGTTAATTTCAATGGCAAGCACACTGGGCGTCAGGCGTCAGCTGCGATGCTATGCTGCGAAGATGTACTGTAAAATTTATGTACGTTACACGGAATAAAGAATACCTAGGTACTGTACGTTACCTACGAAAATTTATGTGAACGTTGCCACCAATAGGTGCGAACTGTCACACGCTGTGCTGTTCTTTGGCAGTACAGTCGCATACAAACAATTTTTGTTGCTATTGTTTTTATTATTAATTTCTTTGACAATTTTTTTAACAGATTAGAAGAGATAAATTATTAACAAAATATTGTATAAAAATCTTATTAAGTGGGATATGTATATTAATAATTAAGTATCAAAGGATCATGACCATTTGCGGTAAGTACTGATTTTTCTCATGCGTCAAAATAAAATTACTATCAAAATTATTTTCTTTATTTTTGAAGCCACTCGGCCAGCAGAATGCTGGTTTTGAACCCGGGTTTTTAGAATTTACTCCTAGATGACAACATATTATATAGATTGCTTTTTATACAAAGCCGGAGTGCGAGGGCATTGCTCTATGGGCCACCTTACACCCTGGCGTCAGAAGACCCTAGACGGTGTGCGGTTGTAGTCGGTAAGAGTCCGACAAAACCTGCCCCGCTTGCCGCGGAATAAATAGATGAGGTTTTCCACACGGTAAAAAAAGGCTACTTTTCATACAAGCTGATACCGATAGACGCGCGTCGTTTTTAAGTAGGTCTTCATTTTTTGGTTATATCTCCAGTTCTACTTAGCTAATTAAAACCAAACATTAGAAAATTTCAAGTCTAAGCAAGACCTTTCTAATAAAATGACCACATCAAAATCCGTTAATTAGTTTTACGTCATGGCGATTATCGAGTTTTGATAGGGTTTTTTTATTATAAAGGGTTTGGTTAGACGAGTGGAGACCAGTGGAATGGAGTGGAGTGAAGAGTGGAATGTAGAGTGGAGTGGAGAGCGGAGAGTGGAGAGTGGAGTAATGAGAGGAGTGGAGAGTTGTTTTATTAAAATAGATTGGCTGCCACCTGAGAGTGGAGTAATGAAAGGAGTGGAGAGGTGTTTTATTAAAATAGATTGTCTGCCACCTAAGTGGTATAAAAAAAAAGATTTGGGGGCGATACCGACCTCTACGCGGCCCGCGGGCGAAGCCGCGGGCGGAAGCTAGTATTCGGATAAATTTTTAATTAAGATTGAGAGTGTACATATTACAGGAAATGTAGTGGGATAGGTACATAATAAAATTATTGCGCTTTACGCGCATACATGTTACTGTCAAGTTCGGTGGATACCATGTTTGTCACAATCTTTAGTTAGTTCATAGTGGCGCTCGTAGAGGTATGTTATTTTGTAAGATTAAATTGGATAAGTACATATCTTTGTAGTTGATTGTACGATACCCACAACAAAAAAAAAACAATTTTTAAAATTCTTGTCTGTCTATCTGTCTGTGTGAAATTAGGATTAGCTTGAGGAAATATTGCTTCATATATTTAACACTTAATTGGCGTCAGTGGAATTTCCAGAAAAGTAAAAATCACTCGCGTGATGCCAGTGCCGAAGGGAGGCTTGACGTCTGAGGTGGAGGGGTATAGACCTGTGGCAGTTCTATCGACATCAGCGAAGTTCTTTGAGTCCGCTATCCACAACATCATTTACACGCAAGTAAGCGGACAACTGGCGCACGCACAGCATGGCTTCCGGCCGGGTTGGAGTGTAACTAGCAATCTCGCTTAAACACATGGTAGAATATCATACCGGCAGTGGATGCTGGGTTGCAGGTCGATGCTGCTTACTTTGACTTTAAAAAGCTTTCGATCATTTCCATAATGACATACCTACTGCTCAAAAAGTTAGCAGGCCTCGGTTACGCGCAGTACGTTGAGTACTCGGGGTTCGTCTCAGAGCCATATTACACACGATCCGGTGTAAGCCAAGGCATGGCCAATGATCGGCCGGCGGCGGTCGTAAGTAATGCGAAGTGTCTGCTGTTTGCTGATGGACCAGGATGAAAACCAGGAGGACTGTGTGAGGTTACAGCGGGACATTGACAGGGTGTTAGAATGAAGTGGTAAGAACGGATTACAGTTCAACGCCGCCAAGAGTGCAACTATAACCTTGGGTCGAGCGCACAACATTTGGTGACCATATAACTGCGGTATGTAAACTTACAGAAATTAGGTTTCATACTACAGAGAGCTAAAAGTATTACCAACATACGAGCAATCATAGCTTTATATAATCCCCTAGTGACGAAACAGCTGGAAAGCAACGCAGCTGTATGGTCACCAAATGAGGCTAAGTATAGCCTAATAGCATGAATAAGTTCACTAGAAAAAATTCTGTATCTAAAGTTGTATGGTGTGTATCCATTACCTATATCCCTTAAATTATCCCACCTTATTCGTATTGGGAATGGTGGGATATAATGTGTTACGAGACTTACGAGTTAGTAATAAGTTATAGGACGTAACTAAGTGCCAGCTATCGCATTGGGGTAACCTGGCCCTCGATTCTGCTAAAGACAAACCACTGATATACCACTGACACTCTAAAAAATGCCATTTAAAGTCTAAAGTCAAATGATATTTTGTAGAGCGAATGAAAAAGTTAAATGAATTCTTTTCATTTGATTTTAGACTTTAACTGTATAATGGTAAAGTCTACAATTAAATAGCATTTTTAGAGTGTCAGTGGTATTACAGTGGTTTGCCTTTAGCAGAATCGAGGCCCTGGAATGGTAGTTATAGGTAAGTTATGGTAAATAAATAAATAAAATATATACCTATATTTTATTAGTGTACGATGTACGATAATTCGCGATGGAAGAGATATCAAAGGCTGTATGCAACTGTTTGGGCGCAAGCTTGCCGCGTTCGCATAGGTAGGTTGGTATACATACGCACAAATAGTGTTGAGTCAACCGTTTCTCTGTCAAAAGGCACACACGTTCTTTGAACGTATTCGTAAGAATTTATTAGTTTTATACATCAAAGTGCTCGTAATACGGTCCTTTCTGCAAAATATTACAGGTTTCAAACTGATATTATTAACGTAGATTGCAATAAAATATGTTGCAAAATTGATATCGTCTTCAAAATTAAAGTAACGTGTTTGATCTAAGAAAACTGAATTATGAATATTATGACATACCTATACGAGTAGATACATTCTATATTGCAGTAAGTGTTAAATTCCTCACACTCCTCCAATACGACGCGATGGTTAATAAATAAAATGAATAAATAAAAATAAAATAAAAATTATTTATTTCGGGCATTTACCCATATATGTAGGTAATGTACCTACAATAGAGATATAATAATTCTTCTAAACCCACTCACTAATATTAGAACTAATAGGTTACCTACAAGTTTTATGGATTTACGAGCAAAAAACCATACAGTTCGGCCGTTGAGAGAATGCGATCCTGACAGGTTGTGATCGAACGGGCCGATGTAACTTTGAACTGGCGACAATTTACGGAAAAATTTTAAATAACGTTTAACGTTCGTTTGGGTTAAAATTATTAACAATTAATAATTAAAAAATATAAAATCACTCGTTTTTAAAAGTCATACGTCAAACTGCGCTTTTTCAAGGTTATGTCAACTGTTTGCTATTATAGTGATGAAACAAAATAATAAGGCAATTGTAACCGCATATTTTCGTAATCTTAATATAAAAATCTGTTGGTTAAATATAAAATAGAACGTTATAACTTTATAATATTATGTAATTTCGTAATAAGCCAGGGTAAGACTACCCTGGCTTATTACGATTTAGCTAATAGAAAGAATCATATTTTTTATAATGAATGAAATTAATATGATTTTTTTTTCAGGTAATAACCCATTATTACAATTAATAATAACATAAGAATTACATAAAATTACCTAAGAATAAAACAAAAACTAAAATTAAATATTGGAAAGACAAATAGGGCAGATACTAGATAGCCAAATTAGAATGATATTAAAATTTAATGAAATCAAATTGTCACAATTGCCGACTGTGATTATTATTACCTATGTTATTGTTAATTGGGAACAGTTTTAGAGAACGGTATTAGATACAAGTTATTTATTATACATTACTAATCATGACGAATTGACATGCGTCAGGATCGCATTCTCTCATCGGCCCAACTGTAAAGCTGGGCCTACGCGCCGCACGCACTGAACTGAAGAAAAGAGATATGACCTCTCAGTTACTTATCCCTCGCTAACAAGTCAACGATATAAGCACCGGATTGTTACCAGGCAACCACCGAACCCTCTCCCCCTCTTCTCATTGGCACTCGAGTTGTTCATAAATTATTTGTCTTTGTAGCGCACCGAGTGCTGTCGGTACCTATTGAATGAATTTCATGTGCATTTTTAATGATTAAACTCAGTTTTATTTCTCGTCTTCCAGATTGTCAATTGAGCGGTTTTTTTAATATCTCAACTCATTACAATTTGGCCCAGAAATCCCTGTACCCTTTTCTGATATTACAAGTTAATATCTTAACGAAGACGTGCTAGTATAACTACTGACGCGCAGTTGATATGTCATCAAAGAGCGATTCAAAAGGTCTTTCAGCTAGTACCTACCCAACCGTTTGCAAAAATGCAATTGCCCGGATGTAAAAATTTCAGATAATAAGTTTCCTCTGAGTCCTATTGACATTCGCCCTTTATGCAGCAGAAATTTCATTACGTTGGCAATATTGTGGCGACTGTGTTCTTCATTGAGACTTTATATTAGTTCAGGGAAGACAAAAAAACAGAACAAACTTCGATAAAAAGCCTGGAAAGCTGCATTTTGTAAGAACCCACTTTTTGTGTAAATATCCCCGTCGAAGTACGTGTATCGCTAAAAATCAAATCAAATCGCAGGGTCAAAGGTCAATGGAAACAGTTTGCCGGAAAAAAGTCAATTTTTATCGTAAAAAATCTGAAAGGCAAATTTTAAAGATCATGCAATTATCTACAAAAATTGTTCTACTCGTATTTCTTCCCTTCGAATGACAATTCATGAGTTGCAGAGATTTTAAAAATTTTAGGCTTGGAGTTTCTTCGAGGGATAAAATAAGTGAGTTCATCCGACAAAGAACATGTACTTAGGTAACATGCATGCATCTGCCCCTGCATCTCACAATTTATTATGAGTTGTATTAATAAATACTTCACCACTTCGTGCCTCTCTACAAGCCCGGCTATATTGCTAGTACATAGGACCTATTAAAGAGTTTCGTTGTATGTCTCAGAAACTTATTAGATTATACTAAATTTCATTCGAACAAAATGGTTTTGCAAATAATGTCTATCTGTCGGATACTTAATAGGTATATATTGTTCGGTTAGAAATACTTGTCGTGCAAAGTTACGGAAACTGATGGGATTTGAGCGAACGGTCATGATCGGTTGCGAGGGTCATGATCGAGTAACTTAGGTCCGGGTCCGTTCAAAAACACGCCTCATCCGGCACTGAACGGGCTAACGATGGGAATTGAACCATATAATTGAAAAACTTGATAAGTAAAACATGAATTTTATCTACATCTACATCTTCACTAATATTATAATCTACACTAATATTATAAAGAGGAAAGATCTGTTTTTTGTTTGTTTGTTTGTAATAAATAGGCTCCGAAACTACTGGACCGATTTCAAAAATTCTTTCACCTATAGAAAGCTACAATATCTAGGAAAAACATAGGCTATAATTTATTCTCAAAAAAATTAGGGATCCTTACTAAAACCGAACTATTAGGTAATCAGTGGTAAAAGTTCGATAATGTAATCCAAGGTGTTAAAAAATGACCTAAAAATTCTTTTAAGTCGGTTAAAAACTATTGTGCGGCGAAATAAATGTAAGCAGAATGCGGAATGCGGTAAATCAGACCAATATAATTCGGGACATAATATTATCTAAAATGTGCTCAAAATGAGTTCTATACGAATACACGCTGTGCAGGTTTCTTGGATGTCTTTTGGGGATAGCATGGGGTGCTACTGCGCTGGACGAGCTCAAATTCATCGGGGCATCTTAAAACCGTAGATGGTCTAGTGTCAGCGGGGGAGCGCGGGATATGCTCTAAGCAATCTTATACGCCGGCAACTGAACACTAGAGACGGCGTGCGGTTTTTATCAGATCCGAGCCAGACTTAACCACTCCTGATGGCTGATGGGGGTGGTATATCCGAATGAACTGTCGCACGAAAAAAAGAATTTGAAACGGAATTCAAATGGGGCGCGGGCGGAGCCGCGGGCAACAGCTAGTTACTAAATAATTTTTAATTTCCAATGAGACCACTTCAGAGTCAACTAGGTAGGTACATAGGTACTTTAAAGAAAATAAAATGGAAATCCGTTATTATAATGACGGAGTTATGCCCGAACTTACATAAAAATTATAACCACCCGAATAGAAGATCTCTTAGGGGCTGTCTCCACGGGCGAGAGAATTGCGGCGATACTATCGTCGTGCCACGTATGGTATTTCTATACTCTCTCTATGGAGCCGTCTCCACACGGCGATATTATCGCGGCGATGCGACGAGTGGCAACGAACGCGTGAAACGTCATCACATCGCCACGAGCCCGTCGCGACTAGCAACGGGCTCGCCGCGCGCTCGTGGCGCTCGCGCAACTTGCGCGCAGCGTACCTAACTGAATTCTTAGCAGAACGCGTCGTCAAGGAAACTCGCAGCGTATCCGCGGCGACTAGTAACGGAATCGCCGCGGACACGCTGTGATTCCGTTACGACTCGCGACGATACTTGGCGGCATTATCGCTCGTTCGTGGAGATTCTCCGACGATAAAAGCGCGGACTTGTCGCGATTCTCTCGCCCGTGGAGACAGACCCTTAGTTGTTTTGGCCTGCGTTAAAAATAAAACAGAAAAGGCCTGTGTCTATGTAGGTACTTCAGCTAAACATAATAATCGAAAAATGTCTCATTAATATAAATTGCACACGACATACCATCTAAGGTTCTAATAGGTCTTGCAGCTCGTCCTTTGGAATCATAGAGATTACTGTTAGTTTGTAGTACCTAAGTACTCGTAGTTATGAATATGTTATGAAGAACACAACAGGAAATGCTATTTTCCTGTTACATCTAGATGTATTCAAACAACAATTGTTTAAACTCTGGATTGTAAACAACTACAAACCGCACATTATTTCTTAATAAATTATATTAAAGTAACGTGTTTAAGAATATTATAATTATACGAGTATCTATGTCGTGTGACGTCATACATTTTTAAGAAAATAAAAGCTTTAAAATTATGAAAGAAATCTTTGTTTCATGATTTAAAAGTTTTTATTTATTACTAAAAGTTAAAAATTTAAAATCGTCTTTGTTAAACGAAATGCTTCATCAAATTACATACTTTGACGGCTACTTATCGTGTAACCACTATAATAGGATCATTGAAAGAATGCGTTCTTGACAGGTTGTAATCGAACAGGCGATGTAAGTTTGAACTGGCGTACAATTTACGGCAAAATAATAAATATCGTTTATTGACCTTATTAACGAGTTATAACATTAAATATATAATAATATTGTGCCAATTTACAATAAACAGATTAATTTTGGGCTCAAATTATTATCTAACAATTAATTGATTAAAAAAATATAAAGTCGATCGTTTTTAAAAGTCATACTACGTCAAACTGCGCTGTTTCAAGGTTATGTCAACTGTTTTTATAGTGATGAAACAAAATAAATTGTGAAAAATCTTTTTCAAGTTAAACGGTTTTAAAATTGTATTGTCATCAGAACTAAACAGACTTTTGCCAAATATCAGACCAATCACGACTATACTGAAAAGGGGTCAAATTTCAATTACTAGATTTGACCCAAACAAACAGGTTGAGTTAAGTAAAACCGTTCAATAACAAGGCAATTGTAACCGCATATTTTTATAATCTTAATATAATATTCTTTTATAGAATTACAGTTTTGTTATAAGTAGGTATAGATTACTTATAACAAAACTGTAGAGAGGTCAATTCTATAAATAGAATATTTATTTACAAAATAACTGAACAATTAGTGATCGATACTTATGTAAAACAGAACGTTATAATTTTACAATTACCTATGTAATTTGTTATAAGCCCCTTCCCAAGCTATTAGAAAGAATGAATCATATTCTTTATATATGGCTGACTGTGATTATTATTATCTTGTTGTTAGTTTTGGGAACAGGTTTAGAGAACGGTATTAGGTACAAGTTATTTATTGTACATCACTAGTCATGACGAATTGACATTTGTGTCAGGATCGCATTCTCTCATCGATTCTATAATAAGTCAGTTTAATTGCTCCTTGTTTTTTGGTAATAAAATCTGACTGCCTATATGTATTTCCTTTTTTAAAATAAAACTAACCAATACGATTTATAATATTACCTAGCTGCCACGAAGGTTCTGTTCCAGAGATTACCTAATTGAAACAGATAGAAAATTTCAAACTTGCGTGTTTGTTATAATAAATGCATCGTACATACACTCATTGGTATTTACAACCCGTAATTTAAAATTACAAACAGTCACATTTTATTTACTTTTAGATAAGATGAATGCAAAGACCACGAGCCCTTCAGTTACCTATATTTTAGTTTAGTCAATGGCTTTCATTATGACAATGCTTAATTCAAAGTGAAAAAAAGCATGACAGGAATTTCGAATCACATTCATTGCACTTCAGGTGTAAAATATGGTATTACAACATTATTTTGCTGTATTTTGAAAACAAAGCATAAACTAACTTACCTAGTGGTTCTTCACATGGCTGGCTAAGAGGCCTGCGAGAAGGTGAAGTCTTTTGATTGGGATGATGATGTGGTTGAGGCTTAAGGATGTGGGCAGGCACGGCACCCTCGTGTGGTGGCTCCCCGGGTACACGCACGACCCACCAGTCAGCGCGGCCTTGACATGATTCCACCACCTCAACTTGTTGGCCCTTGGATACCGACAGTTCACCGGCGCCCGCAGCAATGTGCTCGGCTACTACCCATGTCATTTCTGGTGCAGCCTGCAAAAGAAGAAAATTCTGTTCAATACTCCGTGTATACTTTATAACAAACAGCAACAAAAAATCGTATAAAAAAGTAAGGTTACTAATAGTCTAAGATCCCGTTATAGAACGACCTTCACCGAGATGCTTATTTAATGAAACGTATTTTATATTTAATTTAATATGTCAATAAATATAATCCATATGGGTTGCCTAGCAAATTTCAGTCCAGAGTATGTTTAATTAATAATTAAAAAAAAATATTTTTTTAAACATTTCACCGGTATGATTATTAGATAAATTCTATACCAATCGAAAGTATGAAGCCCATAGAATACACAAACGTTAGGTTGCCTATTCTTTTCCGGTCACAACTATCGGGTTGCCAGGTATAAACAGGTAAATCTGTACTAGCATTTTGCAACGTTCTGTTTATTGGATGAAATTTAAATGAAATTAAAAATTATTTTATTCTGAACACGGTGGTGTAGGGTTGCCTGCGAAAAATAAGTCCAGAATTGCGGTTGTCGAATTTTAAAAAGTTAAATATTGCTCCGAGTGAATGTGTGCGACTGAGAGGTCCCAACCAACCATCCCATGCGATAGAAGAGGACACAGCATAGCGGCTGTTTAAAGTCCGGCCATTTAAAGAAAGAGAGTGCGCATGCTATTAGGGCTTGGAAAAGAAAAGGATAGCGATAGACTATGCATCATTTTGGAGTAGTTTATTATTAAAATAGAGAAGAAGTTATTTTTTTTTTTTTATCAATTAATTATTTATGTGTATATTTCTTATGTGACACTAAAGTATATATACATCTTTAGTAAAAAAGAAGGTTATAGTGATACATATATAATACTATTATATATATATATTATATATATATATTTATATATACATATATTATATATACAGGGTGAATTTTTCAAAAGGGATTGGATGGCCAAATCCGAAACTATAAGGAATAGCGAAAAATGCTCAAAGGTGTCACGAGCCCGATTTTGATGAAACTTAAACTCTCATCATTAGATTTTTGAAAAACCAATAATCCTAGCTAGGAATCGAACCTGTTGATTTTGAAAAAAAAACACACCCTATATTATTACACCATACGATAGTGTTGCTATTAAGGATCATATTCTGGGAAGTAACGACATTGCACAAAATAAAGGAAAGAGCTCATCTTTAACAAAATACATTTTATTTTTCTTACATTAACTGATGAATTGTTCAAAATGTAGACCATTGTTTTCAATACATAGCTGGATTTGAGACTTCAAGGATCGTACTGCATTCAATATTACAATCTTATTGATTCCGTTTAGAATATTCTCCAAAGAACGTTTCAAGTCATCAAATGTGTCTTTATAAATTTAGTTTTTGACATAGCCCCAGAGAAAGTGATCTAAGAAAGTAAGATCAAGGCACAGGACTATGCCTTGCAATAAAATTGTCGTCAAACTGCTGAATCCAAATCCCTTTTATTAGCTATTATGGGCTGGAGCTCCATCTTATTTAAAAAAACATCAATCATCATAATCATTCTGAGTATAATTTAAAACACAGAATACCTAGTTACGATCTTTTCTGGGATTTCGAACGAAACAAATAGGTAGATGAAATATGAATTTTATTAAATTCCATAATTTCCTTAAATTTGCCGTATATCATTACTTCGCAGAATTTGATCCTTAACAGCGACACTATCGTATGGTGTAATAATAAAGGGTGTGTTTTTTTTTCAAAATCACCGGGTTCTATTCTCAGCTAGGTTTATTGATTTTTCAAAAATCTAATGATGAGGTTTTAAGTTTCATCAAAATAGGGCTCGTAACTCCTTTGACCATTTTTCGCTATTCCTTATAGTTTCGGATTTGGCCATCCAATCCCTTTTGAAAAATTCACTCTGTATATATATATAATAATAAATGGCCGGACTTTAAACAGCCGCTATGCTGTGTCCTCTTCTATCGCATGGGATGGTTGGTTGGGAACTCTCAGTCGCACACATTCACTCGGAGCAATATTTAACTTTTTAAAATTCGACAACCGCAATTCTGGACTTATTTTTCGCAGGCAACCCTACACCACCGTGTTCAGAATAAAATAATCTTTAATTTCATTTAAATTTCATCCAATAAACAGAACGTTGCAAAATGCTAGTACAGATTTACCTGTTTATACCTGGCAACCCGATAGTTGTGACCGGAAAAGAATAGGCAACCTAACGTTTGTGTATTCTATGGGCTTCATACTATCGATTGGTATAGAATTTATCTAATAATCATACCGGTGAAATGTTTAAAAAAATATTTTTTTTAAATTATTAATTAAACATACTCTGGACTGAAATTTGCTAGGCAACCCATATGGATTATATTTATTGACATATTAAATTAAATATAAAATACGTTTCATTAAATAAGCATCTCGGTGAAGGTCGTTCTATAACGGGATCTTATACTATAAAGTAATCTTATCTTATACTATATAATTCAATGTCCTGACAGGCTGATTGACTGACTGACTTAGATACAACGCACAGCCTATACCGCTGGTCGTAGAGACTTGAAATTTGTAGGGAGTATTTGTTTTGATGCGTAAAGGTGTACTAAGAAAGGATTTTTTGAAATTCGAACCCTAAAGCCCTAAAAAGGGCTTAAAACGTGCTTTTGCCAGAACTCAAGAACGGCTGAACAGATTTTCATGATCTATGATTTTTTGGATTTGTCTTCGCCTCGAATAGCATAATAACATAATTAAAAATGTATGATTCATTTAGGAAATTTAGTAATAAAAAGAAAATTAGATGTTGCAGACGTTTTTATTGCCATCTATAATAGTTGTCATGGCAACAGGAACTAAAAGTGACTTTGTCTCGCTTTGTCTAAATTTTCATAGAGTTATAAATATCCTTCCTATCCTATTATTCCTATCCTCTCAGTAACACGGGGAGATTAAGTCGAAACTAAATGCAATATTTAGGTCTGGATGTCTTGAAGCTATGAAAAAATCAAACGTCAATGCAAAAGATGCTGCCGTTTGGGCAATAGGTATGTTTGGACATTACCTCCAGGACATAAAGGTTTGAGGCCTGCCACAACAGAAATCGAGGGGCAGCGATCCCAATTCCGCTACGTGGAATGGATTTATGAACGACTTGGGTAATCACCTGCCACGTGACGCAGTTGCTCGCTAAACATGGCTGTTTTGTTGAGTTCCTGCTTTGTATGGGCTGGTAGCTGACGTCTAAGCGTCATGTTGGGGTTGCTCCGTGGATTCACACACTGGCAAAGTTTTTATCTTTTTTATTTTTTGATGCCTGATTACTTCACCGGAGCCAACGTTGAGGTAACGTTGGTTCCAGTGAAGTGAAGTCCGAGGGTGTTTTCGTACGAAGAAAAGAAAGAGCACATTCCCTTTGGCATAAGTAAAGGGAAAAGCCCGAAGACCGTAGTACTTAAATATTACCCACATCACCATAAAAGTCTGTATCTCTATCTGTCAAGACTAGAAGCTCCGCAGCAGCGTTTAGTTCCTTCCTCAGTCCAGTTTTGTACGAAACCCTCCATGCAGGAATTCAACTCGCACTTGACCAGTTTTTTATTATTACAACCTTACAACCTCTTACAACATACTCTTTATGTCAATTTTATATCTATTGTCAAATTTCAATGTCTGCAGCAATTATTTCAATAATAAAATCAGTATTTCATAAATAAATACGTAATGATTAACTGAAAGGGTTTATGAGAATCATGTTTCTCAAAGGGCAAGTTCGAATCACACATAGGTACTTTGGCCATAGTGGCTATCTAATCCAGATAAAATTCAGAAGACAATGAAAAAGGACTATCCTTTTTTGTTGGTCTGAGGGACAATGATAGTATGTAAATTATCGACTTTCTGTCACGATGCACGGAACTCGGGATGAAATGAATACTTACTACTACTGTTTGCCTAGGAATAGACATTGAAAGTTAGTACGGGTAGTCCCTCGGTTTAAAAAAGACTTGGTGGCGATAGCCAACATCCACGCGAGCGGAGCCGCGCGCGGGTACGCTAGTTAATTAAATAAATATAATCAAGTCTGTAACATAATGTCATGTAAATAAACCCACCAAAACATAGCAGCAGGTTAATTTAATTATATAAACAATACATTTTAATTATACAATTAATCGAGTGTTACGTACAGTACGAAAACCTGCCAAATTCAAGTTTATACCTCGATTTTTAATTCTAGGCAAGAAAATGACATTTGCAGTGTTGCAGGTTTTTTGTATCAAATAAATAGTGATGTGGTTGAATCGAGTTTTCCAATTATAAGTTAGTCGTGAGTCGAGATTATAATTCTTGTATTAAATATATAAATAAAAATTTTATATAAATAAAAATATGTAATTTACGGTAATTAAACAGAAAACATACACAGTAAGTAATTAAATCTATATATAATACTAGCTTACCCGCGCGCGGCTCCGCTCGCGTGAATGTTGGCTTTCGCCACCAAGTCTCTTTTAAGCAGAGGGATTGTCTGTACTAACTTTCAATGTCTATTCCTTGGCAAACAGTGGTTGCAGCTAAACGTATTCATTTCATCTCGAGTTCTATCTAACCCTCCAAGGTACAGTACCGTGCATCGCGGCCAAAGCCAGTCTATTTACCATCATTGTCCTTTTTCATTGTCTTCTAGATTTTATGGGGATTAGATAGCTGGCTTCCCCAAAGTATGTGTGACTCGGAAAAAGGCCCTTTGATAAACCTTTACATTACACCATAAATATTTGCATTGCACATTCACATTTGGTCCACTATTTCAAATAAATTAGTTAAACATTATTTTTCCGAAAATTTTGCGAAAATTTATTACTAAAATCTTGCTACAGACATTGACGTTTGACAAACTGATTTAACATTCAAAAAGTTCATGAAACTAAAGAAAGAGTATTTAATTATAAAAACCGGTCAAGTGCAAATTGGGCTCGTGCTCGCAGAGTTCTGGATAACACTGGGTTGAGGGACGAACTTAACTTTGCTGCAACGTTTCTTGTCTTGACTGACAGCCATACAGATTCTTTTTGGTGATGTGGGTAATATTTACGATTTCAGGACTTTTACCTTTATTCATGCTGTAAGATTTTACTTTCTGCAAAATATCTGGATTCTAGCCCAAAGGGAAGTATCCTTTCTTTTTTCTCGTGCGAAACCCCCGTCGGGCTTCACCTCAACGGAGCCAACAGAAAGGTAGGTATGTCGGACTCCTACTGACACATCGACCTGTGTGACCGAGGAATCTGGTGTGTCCTAGAAAGGATATCCCAGAAACCTTGGCCGACTCCGGCCACCAACACTGGCGACCTCAACGTGTTATTAGGAATCTAAACCCCTTTTCTTTATAAAAAACACGCGTGGAAACATAACGTGGCTAACGGTTAGCCCCGACCGTCACCCTAGGCGCGCACTCATGGAGGACGGAGATGGTTTTGCGAACTATGCCGCCCGGTGCGCCTTCATCGCCACAGGGGAGTGCTGGATCTCTCTAAGTAAGACAATTGTTGTAAATAGACCAAAAAAAAACAGCTCGCTGAGTTTCTTGCCGGAGTCTTCTCAGGTCTGGGCCGCGTTTCGAACCGGTGGTCCATTTGCTTCTGGTTTTAAATATTTATAATTTTGACGTTTTGTAAGATCCACTTAAAATGGTCTATACAGAATAAATGAATTTTGACTTTGACTTTGATTTGACTCTCCCGTTGCTTTTCCACCGCCACTTCTAAGCGCATTAATGCCTGGCAAAAAAGCGGTGGCATTCCAAAAAGAAAAAAAAGAGAAAATTACTTAAATATTAAAATATTCGAGGACATGGCGCCACGCTATATCCACGGAGCAGCCCCGGCAACAGTGGCATTCGGGCGTCTCCCGGCCTACACAATGCAGGAACTCACCAAAATAGTCACCCATCAGTGAGCCTTGGATAGCTCAGGGTCATGGACCACCTTAATCCCTGTAGACCCAAGACGGAATGCGATTTTGGTCAAGTCCGATATTACGTCCCTACTGGCCAGGGAATGGGAGAGATCCGTAGGGATTTCCGCACGAAAAATAAGGTACAGATTCCTAAAACTCTCCGGTTGCGCTGCAGGTGGCTCAATAACGTCGCCGAAGGTCACTTAACGACCTCCGTCCTCCATGAGTGCAGGCCTGGATATGGTAGGTCAAGCCACCTATTAGTCGGTGAGACCACAGTTTGGATATTACGCTTCGTTTAATGCCAAGCATTATCCGCAACATTCCTTTGATCTAATTCAACTTGATGCCTCTACGTGTTCTTAAGAAGAGGTCTTGACAGACAGACAGAATTTCCTAATCAGGCACAGAACCCTAAAAATTAATATATTCTATTTACTTTTGAGGAAAAAGAAGTAAAGGATATTATTCTATGAAAATTTAGACGAAGTCAATTTTAGTTCCTGTTGCTATGACAACTATTATAGATGGCGATAAAAACGTTTGCAACATCTAATTTTCTTTTTATTACTAAATTTCCTGAATGAATCATATATTTTTAATTATGTTATATGCTATTCGAGGCGGAGACAAATCCAAAAAATCATAGATCATGAAAATCTGCTCAGCCGTTCTTGAGTTCTGGGAAAAGCACGTTTTTAGCCCTTTTTAGGGCTTTAGGGTTCGAATTTTAAAAAATCCTTTCTTAGTACACCTCTACGCATCAAAACAAACACTCCCTACAAATTTCAAGTCTCTACGACCAGCGGTTTAGGCTGTGCGTTGTAATCAGTCAATCAGTCAATCAGTCAATCAGTCAATCAGCCTGTCAGGACTTTGAATTATATAGTATAAGATAAAATCAATTGCTGTTCGTTAGTCTCGCTAAAACTAGAGAACGGCTGGACCGATTTGGCTGAAAATTGATGGGGAGGTAGCTTAGAACTAGAAGAAGGACATAGGATACTTTTTATCCTGCCACGGGGATAAAGTATGCCACGGGCGAAGCCGCGGGACACAGCTAGTATTCTATAAAAAATATTTCCGTCGTGTAATGTACTAGGCGAGCAAAAACTGCAAAGAGGTTCATTCACTGATAAAAATAAAGAATGACAAAAATATCTAGTCTATTGATTGCCGAACATCACTATTGTAGCCACACTTTTTACCCGACTGCCGAAGAAAGGAGGGTAATGTTTTTCGAGACTATGTATGTATGTATGTATGTATGTATGTCCATTTCTTTGTCACGGCCTACAGCCTAAACGGCTTGACGGATTTTGACATGCGAGGTATCATTTTATTCGTCAGGATTGTGTGAGTGACACTGGGTATATTAAAATTTCTAGAAAATCAAAATGGCGGATTTTTGGCGGTAAAATGAAAATCTTGAAAATTTGTCTTGCACGCTCTACAGCCTGAACTGCTAGACGGATTTTGACAAACAAGGTGTTGTTTGATTCAAAATTTCTAGAAAATCAAAATGGCGGATTTTTTGCGGTAAAATGAAAATCTTGAAAATTTGTCTTGCACGCTCTACAGCCTGAACTGCTTGACGGATTTTGACAAACAAGGTGTTGTTTGATTCGTCATGATTGTGTGAGTGACACCAGGTATATTAAAATTTCTATAAAATGGCGGATTTTTGGCGCCACAATCATTTGACTGCGATGGACGCAAAAACTACTGAACGAATTTCGATGTGGTTTTATTCGTTTAAAAGGTCTTGGTCAGATTTAAAATCTTACGTTTGTTTGATTACAATCGGTTTAGTAGAACCGGAGATATGAGCAAAAATGTAATAATTAAGGTTGAATTTCAGTGATGTCCCTTCACTACACGAAAATTATTAACTCCATAAAAGATAGATTTTATACTTCATTATTATCCGGGCAGCTATGTAAATAACTAAAAAGTATAAAATAAAAAAAAATAAATTTAAAAATTCAAAAACCCGACTGCCTAAAAACTGAAAAGAAAAAAACAAGCACTTATTGATGTCCGGTGGTCTAGAAACATAACAACTGAACAGTCGGGATCCATGGAAAAATAAGATTGGCTGTCGTATAAATATGGATCCCGACGGTTCAGTTGTTATGTTTCTAGACCACCGGACATCAATAAGTGCTTGTTTTTTTCTTTTCAGTTTTTTTGTATCAGTGACAGTTGCAGTTGTCATTTTCTTGCCTAGAATTAAAAATCGGAGTATAGAAGAAATTTATATGATTATGATCAATTTTAAAGTGCGTCTAAAGTTGGCATTGGATTGGATTTCAATCCTTTTGTAGGTGAACCTTTAGCGATAGGAACTTGGCCCCCTTTTTAACAGGTATGTTTTTGGTGAGATTTCAATACTTTTTTTCAAGAATTTCTAGGATTCGATTAAGCCAACTCACGTTTGACAGATTTCTTAAATTTCTTATGATATATTTTATACCCCCTCCCCCTCCTCTTCGTGTTCTTATTGTATCAGAGGTACCTACATAAATATTTTTCTTTAAAAATGCGATATTAGACTGATGAGCCAACTCACGCCTGACCAATTTCTTAATTTTTTGTTAATCTACATGTAACACACGACCTGTGTGCCAAATTTCATAACGCTAGGACAATTGGAAGTGGCCTAGAGGTTTTAATTACCGGTCAGTCACTCAGTGCCAAAATTAGCTGTAATCACAGGGTCATATTTCAGGATTCACTGGAGTTAAATCTATGAAATGTGGCATACTGCTTTAGTAGGTACTAGCATATGATTACGTAGGTACAATTTTATCTCTGTACTTGCAATTGGCACTGAGCTACAGGGGGGTCCAAAGTGGGTCCTGCGTCCGTGCGCTTAGATCGGTAAATAAGAAAATAATTTTCACGAGTACACTATTTCATTTAGTTTAAAGAGCTAAGTATACTTTTTTGTCGTGTCAAACTATGAATGCCCAATGATGGGTAAAGAAGCTTCTGTCGATGTCTGATCACCGATAACGGAACTCGCTCGATACAAGACAATGATATCGTCGTAAACCAAACAGAAATTACATTTCCCTTTTTGTAATAAAAGGAAAATTTGTGAGTTCTTGTTTTTCTGAAATAGTGTGAGTCGGTCGCCACTAGGCATTTACAACGCAACAATAGGTATATGGATAACATTCTTAATAAGACTAAGGACGTTGTTGTTGGGCTAATAGAGGAATCACATGAAACTAAGTAGGTATGTAATAGAGGAATCACATGAAATTACTTTCTTTAGTATTGTAGAACGTTTATAGCAACTTTCTACAAAGTCTCCACTCATTCCCACATCCACATAGTAGATAATACTTCATTCTGGCGTTAATGTTTTATATTAAAAGTTAACTGGTGGTTTGGAGTTGAATCTATCTCATCTGTGTCTATAGTTCATGGACATGAGTAGGTAAGCTTTATTTTCTGTTCAAATTAATAGTTTAGCTATTTTATAGAGGGGCGACCTCTTGAAATGAATCATACATTCCAAAAGTGTGAGAGCGGAGCGCTTGTCAGTTAGGTATACGATTATTATAGGTACCTACACAGATATTGACGCGTCGCTCACCAGATGGATGCGCCGAAGGTCATGTAAATCTGTGGTTTATAACGAAAATTACTTTCATTGTAGTTACGCTGCTGACCTTGCTCACATCTCGCACTTTGTCAAGTTCGCATGGAACCATTAACAATTATGATATACCTATTATTAGAAACTGAAATCGACGTTAGGATACATTTTACCTATTCTGATTTTGCCAGCCGCCAGATGCCTTTTCTGTACAATTCACGCTTAACAGTTTTAAGATTGTGTAGATTGGAAACCCTAGTTTCCACTACATGAATATAAAAATAATGTGACCGATAAATAAAATCTATATTCCAAGTAATAACATAGGTAGGTACTTCATTACATTGTTATTGTTGAACATGGATGTATTAATCTAAATGAAAATTGCTGTTCGCTTTCATATCTGATTGAATGGTATTCCGACCACATTTGTATTTAATATATTTTCAATTCATTATGAATTTGAAGACTCGTGAGGGCGTAGGCCTGGTATTTACAGATATGATTGCCAATTATTGTTATCGTAGGTAGGTACCTATATCAATACATGTAATGGTAATTTGATATTTATTACATAACATATTATTATTTATTGATAGGTCTGATAAAAATATATTTATCACCTGGCCTGTGTATTTTTTAATAATTTGTAGACCAGTGCATTGTAGTCTTATGAATGTAAAGCATGAGATCTGTTGGAAAAAGAAGGAAGTAGGTACCTATAGCGACTAGATAGACTAAAATTTTGTATTAATAAGTAGGTTCATGGGATATGGAAGTATTCAAAGGTACTTAAATATTTATTTCTAGCAGCAAAGCAGGTATGTCATCTAGGTAGGGTAGTAACGGAGGTAGGACCCGACGGTATCACCACTCCGAAATGAGCAGTCCGAGTGTTGTGTTCCCGGGGGTAAGTAGGTAAGTATTTAATGTATTGGTTGACTTCAGTTTTCTAATTTTATGAAAGCCACAATAAATGGGTGTAAAATACCGATAATATTAAAATAAAGATAAAATGCTTTTACAAAGTTTATAGTAGACTAGTAGGGCGCGTGGGTGCGCGGCCCGCTAAAGCGGACCACGTAGATGAGTGGACAACAGGAACCTGGAACAGGGGTCCGTTTGGATTTAAAGTTTTGGTGTGTAAGTAATTATGTAACAGTTTTTCTTGGTTCTGTACCAGAAAGGTTCCAACCGGGCCCCATTACTAAGCCTCCGCTATCCGTCCATCCTTCTGTCTGTCAGCGGGCTGTATCTCTTGAACCGCAATCGGTAGAGAGTTGAAATTTTCACAGAATGTGTATTTCTATTGCCGCTATAGCATGAAAATTTTAAAAAAATATTCGATTTTCGAAATCATCCTGACAATTTTTGTTCACTCTAACACTTTGTCGTTTTATAGTGCTTATTCAATTTTTTTTAATTAAATCCTTATTTTTTTCAAAATATTAACGCCGAAAAAGAATTCTGATTTTCTGAAGATTTTACTGGGCTAAACAGCGGTCCTTTAGTGCTAATTATTAAACTACCGCAACCGGTAGGATACAATTACCCATTATTTTGCCAGCACTGATTCTTTTCAAGAAACACTAAAGTACCGCTAGCGGTACCTACTACAGTAGTCACGGGTAACTTAAGAAAGGTGTTTTTAATGCGTAAAAAATAACTTCTCACCCGCTATTTTAACTCTATGAGTCAACTATCATGTCAAAAGTACGGTTCATGGTTCACCTTTAAATTAAGAATTAAAATTGTACTTTTAACATGAATTTTAACACAAAAAGTTAAAATGGATCGTGAGGAGTCATTTTTAGGGTTCCGTATCTCAAAAGGAAAAAACCGGCCAAGTGCGAGTCAGGCTCGCGCAAGGAGGGTTCCGTATTACAGTCGTATTTTTTCGACATTTTGCACGATAATTCAAAAACTATGACGTATAAAAATAAACAAAAAGCTGTTTCAGAATGCACAGGTGAAGCCCTTTCATATGATACTCCACTTGATATAGTTATCTTACTTAAAATACTAATTATTAGTTCATGACCACAATTTAATTTTTTTTGTGTAATGTAGCCACAAATTCACGGTTTTCAGATTTTCCCCCTAACCTACCTACCTGCCAAATTTCATGATTCTAGGTCTACGGGAAGTACCCTGTAGGTTTCTTGACAGACCGACAGACAGACAGACAACAAAGTGATCCTATAAGGGTTCCGTTTTAGGGTTTGAGGTATGGAACCCTAAAAAGGAACCTTTATAGGATCACATCGTTGTCTGTCTGTCTGTCTGTCGTGTCGTGTCAAGAAATCCCGTTGAATTAAATCACTTTGGCATATCTACCTATCGGTATGCCTTATAGCAGACATAGGGGGAAAAATCTGAAAACCGTGAATTTGTGGTTAGATTGAAAAGTTGGGACTTGGAATTCAATACCTAACAAAAGTCTATGCACGACATTTACAATAGGTACCTATTATTTCACCAGGAACAGTTCCTTATTCTCTATGGTTTAGGAGTGTTGTACCCTGCATCATCAGGTTTGTGGAATTCAGACTTGAAGTGTATACATGAAGCTGTTGCTTGATGCCTAAAATGCTGTTATGTTATTCTCTATGCTATGCTATGCTATGTTATTCTCTACACCACCTATAAGGTTGACTGGTAGAGAATGCCTGTTGCATATGTGCATGAAGTTTTTATAAATAAATAAAAATATAAGAAATTCTCGAATCCCCATGGTTTAAGAGTTCAGCACCTTGCAGCATCAAGATTGCGTAGTCGGGATCCGAAGTTCAATTATGTAGTCTATGCTTGGTACTTAAAATATTATTGCATTGCACCATCCGCAGTTTCTGAATCACTATACTTAGTTTGTGAGCGCAGCTGTACCCTGCATTATCAGGGTTGAGGGGTTGGGACTTGAAATCTAACCATGAAGTCGTTGCTTGGTACCTATAATATTAATTCACAATGAACACTTTCTGAATCTTGATAACCTAGGGCCTAGGCGGGCAGTAATCTTTCAGCATCAGGATTAAGGAGTTGGATCCAGATTTTTTTATGGGACCAAGACGAAAACTTCTACTGTTTATTTAAAAAATCTTTGCAAAAAAATGAAAATAAACAGGCCGTTTTGAGAACCACCTCTTTTTTGGAAGTCGGTTAAAAGCATATCAAAGTCTTGCACATTTGTCTCTTCAATATTCGCCTTATATTTTGTATGGAAAAATAAATTTCGCCATTTTGAATGTTTTTTCTATTCATCGAGTAGACCTCTAGGCTAGGTCCTTATCATCTTTTGCCAAAAAACCTCTCTTCTATCTTCTATTATACTTTGTGAGATAGACGCTGTCGAAAATTGTATGGGCGCCATCTTGAATCTGCCATTTTGGTTATATTTTTAGCTCACTGACAATTGGATGAGATTCCGAGTGGTTTTTATTTGAGCACTCCCTTCCTCTCTTCAATACCTTGGCCGTGCTCTTCACCCGTCTCCAAAATCTCCATACTTTTCCTCCGAATGAATTTTCGTCCTTTATATGAAAGCATCAGGGAAAAAAAATACAGCAGAGGTGAACCGAAACACAATTCATCCATCTTTAATACTTTCTGAGAGACACCCATGACATTTGTGTTGACGCCATCTTGAATCCGCCATTTTGGATTTATTTCCATCTCCCTGCCAATTGGATGAGGTTCCAAGTATTTTTTGTTTGAGCAGCCCTCACCTATGTCTAATACCTTGGCCGTGCTTCTCACCCATCTTCCAAACCCTCGATCATCATCTATCTACATATTTCTGACTAAGAGTTCTTCCACAAAAACATTTTAAAAAGAAACTATGTATAAATCAAAGTCTTGCATAGTTCAAAACTTGTAGTCTATTCAATGTTCGCCATACATTTTCTACTATAGAAAAATAAATTCCACCATCTTGAATTTTTTTTTCTATTCATCGAGTAGACCTTTGGATCCTGATCATCTTTTGCGAAGAAACTACTCTTCCATCTTTTATACTCTCCGAGATGGACACCGAGGAAATTTCTATGGCGGCCATTTTTTTTTCGCCATTTTGAATTTTTTTTCAGGTCACTGGCAATTGAATGACGTTTCGAGTGACATTTGCTCAAGCACCACCAACCTATCTTCAATACCTTAAGCGTGCTCTTCACCCGTCTCCGAAATCCTCCATCATCAGCTCTCTCCATATTTTTCCTCCGAATGAATTTCCATCCTCTATACGTAACCATCGGTGAAAAAAAAAAATGTCATACAAAATTGTTCAGGAGAGGTGACCAATGAGTGAGTGAATCAGCACGAGCAGCTATATATATATTAATGGTTATTTAGCTGTATAACAAAAACTAATTAAAAAGGAAGGGATTCGAGACTTGCGATAGTCATGATTAGATATTTTCCTTAGGGAAATCTACAAGCACTTGAGGCTATTACTAGCAATTGATTGCTGCAAGGAAACTCATATTTTTTATCTCCTATATGGATAGCTTCATAATATTCACATTCTCAATAATTCCGATGACCTTTCCTTTACTCACTAACAACAATAATAACCCTAATAAAATACCATGATTTTCGTACTCATGATTCCATACAATTATTTTCAAATTTAAAACTTAAAAATCCGCAGTAAACAGGATTTTCACTGATAAATATAAATAACTTTGCTCGAAAACCGACAATTTGAAAATAATCATCTACGTTTGACGCTGGCTATAAGTACCGTGTAGTCCGTGTACCTACCTATGACCTTATCCTGGTAAATTTATTGAAGGTATTACATATAGACATGAGGCATTAGATATTGATGTCGAGGCACTCATATTATAACGAATAGATAGATTGGATTGATAGAGCGTAGACATTAGAATCTATAACACGCACGAATTCTAATTCAGTCGGTATAATTCCACCGCAACGTTAGGTATAATACGAAGATTAAGTAGGTACGTTTATTATTATACATTCTGTGATTAAGTTTCAGTTCATATCCAATAGGGATAGTCGGTTCATATTGTGTTGAAACACTATTCAATAGCATACTGGCACACATCTTGTTAATTACGGGTGTTGCACTTTCGCTTATTCGACCAGAAACGAGTGTATCCCATCATTGTGCCCCGGTGCCGGGCCACATGGGGAAAAAAAAGTCTTAACTGGCCCGTTGATATGTTTAAGGGGCCAGATGACACATATCAAGTGCCATCGTCCCCGGTAAGGGGAAAATAGAGGATACGCCTCGTAATTTGTGAAATACTAACAACACGCATTTATGAAAGGGATTTAACTTATAAATTAAACTGCGTTGTATACAATAATCTTTAGTACCGAATATTGTCAAAAATTAAATTTCAAAAATGAATCATCCTAGTTTAATTCATTTATCATGGTCACCCTTAATCGCGAATTCGTGAGGCATATTCATTGTTTTTCAGATACCGAACATATACAATGTTGATCTGTCCATATGTATTTAATAGACATTTATGTATACTAAATGTTAGTTTCTCTGGTATTTTATTTTGTTTTGATCTCAGGTAGGTACAGTCAATTATATAATATGCAGACGTCAGGATTGAGGAGCCAAATGAAATGCATTTATTTATTAAATATACTCAGTTCTACTACTTTGTCCATTATGCTACAAATTCGTTCGAACACACTTAGGTACTACTAAATGCCTTTAGAGTGGAATATAAATTGACCAATAACTTTCATGGCAATTCATGTTCTTGTGTATAGATTGAGGAGCCACATTAAAAGTATTGTAGGTATATTCTTGAATATAAATAGTACAGGGCTCAGATTTTCAGTAAACACTATACACAATTGCTACTAAATGATACAAAAATTAAAAAAATATACATCAAATACTTTCCGTGTTTCAGGTGGCTTCTCAATTCTGATGTTAGGATTGAGGAGCCACTTTCACATTGATATAACTTTAGACAAAATATTTTACTGCAAATTTCAGAATTCGGGCTACAAAATTATTTACTTCGCTACTAAATAAGGGGCGAGTTTCCTTTTAAACCCCCGACGGAAACCCGAACGTGGTGTTATAAGTTTGACGTGTGTGTGTGTGTGTGTGTGTGTGTGTGTGTGTGTGTTTGTAAGTCTGTCTGTGGCATCGTAGCTCCCAAACGGATGAACCGATTTTGATTCTGTTTCTTTTGTTTGAAAGATGGGTTGGGGGAGAGTGTTCTTAGCTATGTTTCATAAAAATCGGTTAAGCCATTTCAAAGATATGGGGGGTGGAAGTGGTGATGAAAAATTGAATGTGTTCAAATATACCCGTGTTGGATATCAAATGAAAGGTCATAACTTATACATTACGATATCGCAAGTTTTATGAAAAGAGGCGTGGAATGTATTTCTAATTCTGTAACCACACTCCGCGCAATTTGTATTAGCTCTGAATAATAATTGTTGATAGGCTATACGTATGTTGATATTAATTAATGAATTAGCTATTATACTTAAGTTACCCCTATAAAAAGTATGAAATAAAAAAATTAAATTAAAAATTTAAAAAACCCCCGACTCACAAAAAGAGAACAATAAAAAACCTATAAAAAGTAAAAAATAACTATTATACTATGACCTATCTACCCTAAGTATTGAACCTTTATTATTATTAAAGGTAGCTATATTATTTACGTATTCATATTTTTAACTAACAGTTTGTCTCGTCGGGGACCGCTCACCTGCTAATCATAACCTAATCGTACGTCTGTCTCGCAAGATCCTAACTGTAGATGTTTTGCGGTCCCCCCGACGAGACAAACTGTTAGTTCAAAATATGAATACGTAAATAATATAGCTACCTCTAATAATAATAAAGGTTCAATACTTAGGGTAGATAGGTCATAGTATAATAGTTATTTTTACTTTTTACAGGTTTTTTATTGTTCTCTTTTTGTGAGTCGGGGCTTTTTAAATTTTTAAATCTGAAGTGGCTCCTTAATCCATACGGACATGAATTATCGGGTATTACTTATATGGTATATCGGAAGATGATAATAACGTCATCACGTTCTAGTCTATAATATATGGTCTATATTCTGGTGGTTCCTACATCGCACCGATCATACCTCAAATACAAAAGTACTTCATTATCGTAGCCTAGGTTTGTGTACATAATCAACTGTCCCAAGGGTGGGCGTTAGTAATTGTTCGTGACATTTATTTAGCCGCAAATTGATATTCCTTGTTACCAGTTTGAAAGTTGACTATGACTTGCATTTCAGTAAAGTAAAATGAATTCACAATTTTTTTATATGGTCTAACCATTTAGGAATTTCATAAGTCCTGCCAAAAAGCCGGACATTTCGATAAAAGTCCGGACACCTCGTTGCAAGGGGGGGGGGGGGGGGGGGTAGGATGCGAAGTGCAGGGTTTGACTTGAAACGCCTGTCAAATAGATAAAAATAACATAAATTCCCACAGCCAAATTTTGGTGGAAAGCTGGGATTTGCCATTACAAATAATATTTTACAAATCCTCATCGATCCTGTGTGCTACAAAAATTATTCGGGGTAATAAGTCAAAACTTGAGGTTTTTTGAATTTTTGTCCAAAACGGAAATTTTATTAAAAAAAACATCAGACCAAAGTTGTAGATCTTAAAATTATCTACTAAAATAGTCTGCATGGTTTTTTCCTAAGAGTTACCATTCCTGAGATATCGCGATTCTAAGAGTTGTTTTTTCGTCCATCGTCTCTCGCGACGACCGAAAACTACCGAACGGATTTTGATGCGGTTTTTCATTAGAAAGGTCTTGCTTAGACTCAAAATTTACCGTATGTTTAGTTGTAATTGCCGTAATTGGTTAAGTAGAACCAGAGATATGGCCAAAAACTAATACGGCTGAAGTCACGGGTATAAGTTTGTATACAAAGTAGTTGCAGTGTTCATACTTCTGGGTAATATAATATATTATAGGCCCAGAAGTATGAACACTGTAATAGTACCAAGTTTGATCAAAATCCCTCCAGTAGTTTCTGATTCATGCGTGCACATTTTTTGCATTAGTATTGTATCAATCACCAATCATCCCCCATTAGTTATTTTGTACATTTATATTTAATGTACAGAATTGACCTTTCTACAGTTTTAGAAGATTATATACCATCTAATTTAAAAAGTCCGGACAAATTAAAAAGCCGGACAAAGTCCGGACAAGTGCCTAAAAGTCCGGACATGTCCGGATTAATCCGGACGGATGGTAACCCTAGGTCTAAACCAGTTTGTTGTAATTGTCATGATTACGTTGTGCTTATTTACGTAGGTACGTATCCTGAAGTTATAAAAGCTGTCAATGAATGGTTTAAAGCAGGGTTTTATGTTTAAAAATAAATGTCTTAAAAGAAACGATATACTTAGTTAAAAATATAAAACGGGCGTATGTGCATAGAAACTTGTATGGTTTACATGTACAATAGGACGCTACGGTTTCTTGATTCTCCATCGCACAATTTATTTAAAGTATGTTCAAATGGGTCCCTGAACGGCGAAGGTGACTGCGGCGAGGACTTGGTGCGGTATACCCACGCTCAAAGTTTGTTAAGCCTGGCCGGTGCTACGCCGAGACCTTGTTGCAGCAGTCAGGAGTAGGTATATATATATTTGAAAATCTAATGTACGTGCAGTAAAATATTTCACAGTTTCCAAGACTTTGTGATAGGCACAATATAAATAAGTACCAGGCACAAAAACAATCTTCTAGCCTGTGATAGTAGGCTCCAAAAAATTAGTAATTCTTTCCGGGGTAGGTAACTGTATACGCTTTTTTAACAAACTCCCAAGCGAAATTAGAGATTTAAATGTAAGTAAATTTATAAATGTTGTTAAAAGAAAACTCTCCCAAAAAGCCTACTATAAAATTCAAGATTATTTGGATGATAAAGAAGCTTGGAAATGAACTGTTCACTCAACTATGTTACTCGAACTAATACTTTATCTAGACTAAGGCAATTGTTGTAAATAGACCAAAAAAAACAGCCCGCTGAGTTTCTTGCCGGGGTCTTCTCAGGTCTGGGCCCCGTTTCGATCCGGTGTGGTCCATTTGCTTCTAGTTTTAAATAACTTTGATTTTGACGTTTTGTAAGTGCCGTTAAAATGGTCTATACAGAATAAATGATTTTTCACTTTGACTGAGTCGATTTCTCGCTGCCAGTCGTCATTGCCCGCAGGCACAGCACTATTACCGCAGTCACATGCTTCTGCAAGGACCTCATCTTACAGAAGGAGAAGACGGAGCGAATCAGAGATGTGCATCCCTTCACAGGTGAATGAAACTATTTGTTCTATACCTGAGCTGTTATTCGATATATAAATGTCATAATACGTTTGCTATTGACAATATGATTTAGGATGTAAGTGCCTATATTTACGTATGGTACAATTAATCAATATTTCTAATGTACCTACCTACACTATTTAAAAAATAGCTGTCCGCACTCATACGTCTCTATCCACTTAATTTTCGATAAAAACTGTAGGTACACTAGGTACCAAGGTTTGCCTTTTGAACAAATGAAAAACATACCAACTTTTCCTTCAATTTAATTTCAAAGCCGTCGCTGGTCGCGTGCTCTGTTTATTAAACTATAAGTAGTAGGTACTGATATGAATATTATGAGTGTTAGAATCAATGATAGAGGCGATCGATAGCTTTTGTTTCGATAATGGAATAGTGCGTAACTAGCATTCCTGAATTCCATATAGGTACGAGTATGTTAATTTATTTTAGAGGTGGTTAATATTAAATATAATTCCTATTATTCAGTCGTAATAATTGTTCATAGTAAGCTTAATTTCAGTTTTTGTAGGAGCCTAATTGAACACAACGTTAGCACATCAACCAAAACGTAGCTAGAATATATATAAGAGAATAACATGTTACAATTGCTTTAATGGCCAGCCAATGCTGACAAGGCTTGCATTTCAAGTTTTCTCTCAACTTGACCAAAAAATATGCATATATGCATTATGCAATATGCATGTCACCTGTCTGCCCGTGTGCTAATTATTTGGGGGTCGCCGTAACATGTTATTCTCTTATATATATTCTAGCTACGTTTTGGTTGATGTGCTAACGTTGTGTTCAATTAGGCTCCTACAAAAACTGAAATTAAGCTTACTATGAACAATTATTACGACTGAATAATAGGAATTATATTTAATATTAACCACCTCTAAAATAAATTAACATACTCGTACCTATATGGAATTCAGGAATGCTAGTTACGCACTATTCCATTATCGAAACAAAAGCTATCGATCGCCTCTATCATTGATTCTAACACTCATAATATTCATATCAGTACCTACTACTTATAGTTTAATAAACAGAGCACGCGACCAGCGACGGCTTTGAAATTAAATTGAAGGAAAAGTTGGTATGTTTTTCATTTGTTCAAAAGGCAAACCTTGGTACCTAGTGTACCTACAGTTTTTATCGAAAATTAAGTGGATAGAGACGTATGAGTGCGGACAGCTATTTTTTAAATAGTGTAGGTAGGTACATTAGAAATATTGATTAATTGTACCATACGTAAATATAGGCACTTACATCCTAAATCATATTGTCAATAGCAAACGTATTATGACATTTATATATCGAATAACAGCTCAGGTATAGAACAAATAGTTTCATTCACCTGTGAAGGGATGCACATCTCTGATTCGCTCCGTCTTCTCCTTCTGTAAGATGAGGTCCTTGCAGAAGCATGTGACTGCGGTAATAGTGCTGTGCCTGCGGGCAATGACGACTGGCAGCGAGAAATCGACTCAGTCAAAGTGAAAAATCATTTATTCTGTATAGACCATTTTAACGGCACTTACAAAACGTCAAAATCAAAGTTATTTAAAACTAGAAGCAAATGGACCACACCGGATCGAAACGGGGCCCAGACCTGAGAAGACCCCGGCAAGAAACTCAGCGGGCTGTTTTTTTTGGTCTATTTACAACAATTGCCTTAGTCTAGATAAAGTATTAGTTCGAGTAACATAGTTGAGTGAACAGTTCATTTCCAAGCTTCTTTATCATCCAAATAATCTTGAATTTTATAGTAGGCTTTTTGGGAGAGTTTTCTTTTAACAACATTTATAAATTTACTTACATTTAAATCTCTAATTTCGCTTGGGAGTTTGTTAAAAAAGCGTATACAGTTACCTACCCCGGAAAGAATTACTAATTTTTTGGAGCCTACTATCACAGGCTAGAAGATTGTTTTTGTGCCTGGTACTTATTTATATTGTGCCTATCACAAAGTCTTGGAAACTGTGAAATATTTTACTGCACGTACATTAGATTTTCAAATATATATATACCTACTCCTGACTGCTGCAACAAGGTCTCGGCGTAGCACCGGCCAGGCTTAACAAACTTTGAGCGTGGGTATACCGCACCAAGTCCTCGCCGCAGTCACCTTCGCCGTTCAGGGACCCATTTGAACATACTTTAAATAAATTGTGCGATGGAGAATCAAGAAACCGTAGCGTCCTATTGTACATGTAAACCATACAAGTTTCTATGCACATACGCCCGTTTTATATTTTTAACTAAGTATATCGTTTCTTTTAAGACATTTATTTTTAAACATAAAACCCTGCTTTAAACCATTCATTGACAGCTTTTATAACTTCAGGATACGTACCTACGTAAATAAGCACAACGTAATCATGACAATTACAACAAACTGGTTTAGACCTAGGGTTACCATCCGTCCGGATTAATCCGGACATGTCCGGACTTTTAGGCACTTGTCCGGACTTTGTCCGGCTTTTTAATTTGTCCGGACTTTTTAAATTAGATGGTATATAATCTTCTAAAACTGTAGAAAGGTCAATTCTGTACATTAAATATAAATGTACAAAATAACTAATGGGGGATGATTGGTGATTGATACAATACTAATGCAAAAAATGTGCACGCATGAATCAGAAACTACTGGAGGGATTTTGATCAAACTTGGTACTATTACAGTGTTCATACTTCTGGGCCTATAAGCCCAAAAGTCTGGGCCTAAAAGTCGTTTTTATTCACTAGTGAGTAAAGATAATTTGAATATAGAACAATAAGTGAGCTATAAGTCGCTATAAGTAAAATATATTATCATTTAAACTTCTGCCTCTATGGCACCAAAATATACCTTTTTTTTTAAAAATCAGGCTCGGAACCTCCTTGGTGTCCCTTTTTTTAAATTTGCTTTGCGCACATCATTTTCTTTTCACAAAATATTGTTAAAATCGGATGTAGGTACGTTGTTTTATAGTTAATAGTTTTATACTCGTAGAATTTCGTGTCATATCGTATAATAGAATAACAAATCAAATATTCTTTATCATATATTATATTGTTTATTTGACAGATTCTATTTCTGGGTAGTTTTAAAAGACTATATGACGGTAACAGTGTTAACTATAATGACTTTTTTATACAATTAAACGAAAAAATAATTCTACTGTAATAAGTTTATTAAACAAAAAAAAAACAAAAATGTGATTAAAAATTAATTAAATTGTGTTTCTGTAAAATATGTTTCTTTCTAATAAATTGTCTTTATTCGAAATAAAAATACAAGGACCAATTTTATTATTATACTAGCTGTTGCCCGCAGCTCCGCCCGCGTGGACGTCGATTTTCGCGTTTTTTTACTATATCACCTGTTCTAATAGCCCCTTGCGATCAAATATGCATAAGATTTTGAGTCTAACCAAGACCTTTCTAATAAAAAAATCCGCATCAAATCCCGTTCAGTACTTTTGACGTCCATCGCTGTAGCGATGGACGTAAAAATACCAAACGGATTTTGTAATTGGTTGTGGTTGTAATTGGTTAAGTAGAACCGGAGATATGGCCAAAAACGACCTAAAAACGAAGCACGGGCGAAGCCACGGATATCAGCTTGTATAAAAAGTAGCCTATATGTTACCCAGAACTATGAACTATAATCGTACCTACCAAGTTTGATCAAAATCCCTCCAGTAGTTTCTGATTTTAGCGTGAACAAAAATTTAGTGCGGACAAACAGAGGCACAGAGGCACAGACAAACAGACAAAAATTCTAAAAATCATAGTTTTGGCATCAATTACATTCATAAAGTCCCCTGATAAATTTTTTTTCTCATATATCTTCCATGTACAGACACCGATCAGTTAAAGATTTATTATAATAAATATGTACAGATAAAACATTTTCTGAGAAACGAAATTCTATGAAATTTCTATCTGCGAAACAAGGGGCCTTAGGTCACTAAACAATAAACTTGAAAACAAGTGAGGAACCTAAAATGAGTAATTCAAGTGACGAAGAAATTTATTTTTTGCATTTGGTCATTTCATTTCCTCGCTGAGGTGGGATGAAAAATTTATAACCCTTGGCTTGGTCGGTCATTAAAACTGAGCACGCGGTTAAAAAGCAACTTTGCACTCTTGTAACATCTATATATATAAAAATGAATCCCTATTTACCTTGGTCACTGGTCACGGCATCACGCGTGAACGGCTGGACCGATTTCGTTAATTCTTTTTTTGTTGTGTTTGTTATTGTCTGGAGAAGGTTCTTATGAAAGAAAAAGTCAAGAAAGTTGTGCGGGACATTAGATAATTTAAGAAAACTTAACGACCATATTAACTTATTAAGAGACGGATATAAGACATTTTTTATCCTGCCACGGGGACGTATGCCACGGGCGAAGCCGCGGGGCACAGCTAGTAACAAATAAATATTAACACGCACTAAGCTGAGGTGATGATAACACCTAGAGGAAAGCCTGCGCCAGGGCCTCGTGCGTTAATCAGTAAGGCTTACAGTTAGGATCGGCTTCAGGCTCTTTGAAGATTTTGGTGGCCTAATAATATAAGTATTGCCCTAGATTCCGTTGGATTATGTATTGTAAAGTACCTACCTAATAAATAGGCTCGATCTCTTAAATAGCATCGTTTCAATATTGGCAACATCCACTCCATGCTGTACACATTATAAAGTAAACATAGGTAAGTATAAATACCTAGGTACTTGAAGGAAGTCATCACAAAATCTCCACAATAAGTATGTTTCCAACAGAATAAAATTACAGGGTGCCTTTTATGGAGACTTAAATTCTTATAAACAAAATAGGTACCTACGAATATTTATTTTTTAAGTTTACTTTATTTCCTAAAGGAACTGTGAATGTTTATAAAGAGTTTGACTACATACCTAAATGTTTTAGAAGAAACACTAGGTACATCATGAGATAAAAATTACCTCTCCATCTTCAGCAACTACTGGGTAAATTTTAAATACGAGTATGACTAGCATAATATTTAAAATGTATGTGACCTAAGTACCTGCTCTAAAACGCTTTCTAGACTCTAGAGACGGCGGAAATAATTCACAAAGTCTTTCTACTTACGTAGGTAATAGCATAATATATAACATTAATTTTATATTACTTATGCAACTATTTGATTGAAGTTTTCTAAGGAACTAGGCTGTTTTGTGTAGGGTCTAACCCCTACCAGATATGGTTGACGATCATCTACTGCATATTCTGAATATACTTACCTACTACGGTGTACCTACCTTTTTATGCAGATATCCCCATGGATAATCCCCCGCTGGCCAACGTTATAACAGTGTATCAAAATATAGGTAGGTACATTATGCCACACTTTTGTATCCGTGTTAGGAGGTAGGACACGACACGGTATCTCCCGTCCGAATGCGGTAGTACCTCCGCCCTACAGAAGACCGCGGCCATAATAACCATTGTGTTGTGTTCCCGCCGCCGGTAAGTAGGGTAGCCAGAGCTCACTGTACCCCTCCTCCCCCCACCCCTTCCAAGCCTCCCCAGCCCCCTTCCCTTCAGGGTAGGCAGCGCGTCTGTGATACCCTTAGTGTTGCACACGTCCATAGGCCACGTTGACCGCTTTCCATCAGGTGGGCCGTGTGCTTGTCTGCCACCTACGTAGTATAAAAAAAATCCGTGTCATGATTAGCTCTCTATGTATGAGGCATTTCCCTCGCACCACGACCCTGGGCTATCTAATCACGATTTCCCCATCTTGCCCCAGAAAAGAGGCGAGGCGGGGATACCGTGTCGCATCTATATCCAAATTTTTTGCAGCAAAATTTTCTATGAAATCGTATGATAGAGAGAAAGAATAAAAAAATCATTTGTCTTTAATAAAGAAATATTGTGGAACAGAACTGTGTAAGTCTTTTTTTTTTTTTTTTTTTATACCACTTAGGTGGCAGACAAGCACACGGCCCACCTGATGGGAAGCGGTCACTGTGGCCTATGGACGTGTGCAACACCAATGGCGTTAACCACGCGCTGCCGACCTTGAAGGGAAGGGGCGGGGGGTAGGAAAAGGTGGGGAGGCTAGGAAGGGGCGGGGAGGAGGAGGGGTACAGGGGTAAGTCAATTAATTATCATGAAATCACGCTCGATTTCAACAGGATTCCATCAGCAGATCCTAATTTGATGACAGGTAAATAATAATGAATGGGAAAAAACGCTTTATTTTTGATACAACAATCTATAATTTCAGAAGTACTTCATAATAAAATGCCCTTGTTGGTTTTATTATAATTAGGTCCAGCGCACACCGGGAGAGGCACTGGGAGCACATTTTACGTCAATAATTTAATATGAACCTTAACGGTCTTGATATACAGTCAATAATTGTATATCAAGAATAAAGCCGCTCCGAGCGCGTGGCTTAGTTCATATTAAATTGTTGACTTAAAAAAGCTCTACGCAGCGCCTCCAGCGATTTGCGCTGGGCCTTACAAGACGAAAACTTACTGCAAATTTCGGATTTCGGACTCAAATATTTAATAATCTGCTCTTCTAGCAGCAATTAAGAGTAGACTTTTTGCGCCGGCGAGCCTCATTTGCATAGATAGTCTTCATTCAGAATCATTAACGATGAATGTGATGTTGCTTGGGTAATCTTTTGACTCCATCAGTTTAACGACTTTAATAAATGAGTTTTGCATTACTTTTATATTCGTGAATATTTGACAACCAGTATGTGTGATTAATCATTATTTATATTTAATCTCTAATTTAATCTGAATCATACCGATAGACTTCTTTCACTTCATTAAATTACTCGAATAATCTTTTGTTATAAGTAATCATCATCATAATATTAGCGCTGATAACAGTTGCATACGAGGCTTTCACCTCGGAGCGCAGGGTGTTGCCAGGGTGCAGGCCGGAACCTCCACGCGGTGCACCCGGGCAACGGAGGTGAGCAGCGTAACCCACTCGCCACGGGAAACGCTACTGCCTGCGACCAAGACGGCCGGGTGGTTGGGAGTGGCCCTCTAGAGGGTTGCTCCGAGGCTCTCCACGTATCCCTCTGACTAGTAGAGAGCACAGTGGGGAGCGAGCGGGGGAGCGAGCTGATTGTACACGTGGCGATGGTTGGGTGACAGGACGGCCGCCTGTCACCCTACACCCCACCGTCGGCGAAGTGGCGCGATACTCGCCCCCTTTCGAGGGGTCGAGGGGGCCATCTTAAAACTGTAGATAGCCGGGGTCAGCTGGGGTGCGAGGGATATGCCTATTGGGTAACCTTACACCCTGGTAATTAGGACTCGAGACGGCGCAGCGCGCGGCTTTAGTCGGTACGTATAACTATTTGACTTATTCGTTATATCGGCACTTGAAAATTTGGCACCCGGTGTCAAATTATCCCGTATACTTTTAAGCTGGCTCTCCCCGACTTCACCCATGGTGTATTTCGAACCCACGGTGCACCAATTTAATCCATATTTATAATTATGATTTAGGCCGTAATTTAATAGTGTGTGGGAATCTACCGGATTTGTTGCCATTTATGAATAACTGTGTTCACTTGGGCAGTAGCGTGATGAATAGCCTATGAGACTCACAGATCATGTGGCTCCTTATAGGTAAAAGGATTTTCAAAATCGGTTCAATATATCGAGAAATTATAATCCCTACACCTCACACTTTATCTTTTCATAATATTAGTGTAGAATCTAAAATATCTGATAGTGTAGATGCTAATTCATAGTTGAATATTTGTATTAAGTAGTGCATAGTTTGCTCTCTTTTGTATTTGGTGAAATAAATGTGGCAGCGTTGTTCTTTGATGATTTTAATAACCTCGTAAGCAAGAATTTTACGTCGACCATGAACCAATGAGTAATATTTTAGTATCTTAGACTTAGATAGTTTCACTCACTATACATATGTATTATTATAGTCTTTGTTTTGCGACTTATACTAAGTAGCAAGTTTTAAATTTCAGCATTCCTTATTCATCACTCTGCCATTTTTAGCACTTGCTTCGAAATGGAGCACTGTTAATTAAATTTTATAATAAGTAGGTAGGTACTCGTAAACACAGAATGCCTTGTCTTTTTTCTAACTACTGTCATATGCAACCGTTACTTTTAATTATTACTCGTTTTACTTACAACAACATAATAAGTACAGTAAGCGCGTGAGTTGGATACACTCTAGGGCGGACGTTTTACTTCCTTAGTTTTGCATCTAACTCGCGCCTACTGTCATCATCCTCCGACCCTTTTTCCAGCGCAGTTGGGATCGGCTTTTCAGTCTAACTATGATGTGGCCGAACTTCGATATTTTCCGTGGAGCGACGGCTATCCGACTCCACCACCCGTTGGTGACATCGAAGTCGAAGTTGTATCGGTGGTTGTATACATACGGACCGGACTTTTTGGGGCTTCAACTAACCGAACGACTGCCATTAGGTGGTTATAAGTACTTACTATGTATCTACAATTAATAATGTCTTGCATTAATAGATGGTTTTATTACTTTCATACAGTTACTTATCGAAGGCGGAGCTAACTCATGGGTAGATTGCGTAGGTATCAGCTGTTGTAGTATAGTTTCAGTGACAGATAACAGCTTGTTTATCTCGATTTGGCTCTATTGAACAAAACTGCTGCTTACTATACCTACTTACTATGTCGAGTTCAATATTCGCAAGTGGTCTAGTAAATAGTTAATATTGAATGTTATAGACGTTTCGACGATGGAGGATCGAGTACTTACTATCGTGGAACCATATTTCTTGCAGTAAACTGCAATAGGCTAATGTTGAAATAAGTCTATAATAATTTTTTTTTCTGATGTGGGTAACATCATGTTTCCAGTTATCAGACTGTTCCTTTCAAATGTGCTTAAGACCTTGCTTCATGATAAATTCCATGATGCGATTGCGATTGTCTTAATATTCTAATAATCTAAACCGTCACTATAAATATCTACCTTCATAAGGAAGGTAAATATTTATAATTCTGTAAATTTTTCGTGAAAATATTTAGTTTCCTTAACTGACCAACTATAATGGTCACGACACCTGTTACTTACCAGGGCCTCGATTCTGCTAAAGGCAAACCACTGTAATACCACTGACACTCTAAAAATGCTATTTAATTGTAGACTTTACAGTTATACAGTTAAAGTCTAAAATCAAATGAAAAGAATTCTTTTAACTCATTCATTCTCTCTACAAAATATCATTTGACTTTAGACTTTAACCTGATAACAATAAAGTCTACAATTAAATGGTATTTTTAGAGTGTCAGTGGTATATCAGTGGTTTGTCTTTAGTAGAATCGAGGCCCTGGTTTATTGACCAGATTAAAATTATTATAGTCAGATTTTGTGACAATATAAATAAAAGTGTGAAATATACTAAATTACTAACTAGTATCTACGATAACTTCTACTCTAAGGTTTTATAATTTCTATTACTACTTCTAAATGATTAGGATTTTTAGGATGCAATAAAAATGTTTATTATAATAATGTACCTACATAAGACTAAATAAATCAAACATATTTAGACATAATTGACAGCCAGCAATCCAAAAGTTAAATTCAAGTGTTGGCTTGATGGGTGACAGACTTCCTGTTGCCCAGCGAGCAAGATGACAAGTTTTACTTTTTGGAAAGTTTTACTGCTTCCAGCTAATGTACTGCTGCGGTCGGTCTACGTTTTGGATTACAGGGTATCTCCATATGTGGCATTAGTGGAGATGATGATGAAGGGATCGACAGGCTTTCGTTTGAAGCACGTCGCCTTATCAATGAACTCAATTCAATCACGCGCATTTTTAGTGAAGGTATGAGGGCCCCCTCTCCTCCAAATGTACGGGACCGCTAACAACGCTTAGGGTCTACCATAGGTTGATGGCATTCCAAAAATTAACCATAACCCCAAACGATTTAAAAAACATATACTAGTACTTATTATATTAATGTAGAAATTTGATTGGCCCGAAAATAGCATTTTGATCTAAATTTGAATAGTAGACTCAAGGCATGGGTAAATGCATAAATCAAACGGTGGATTTTACGTAGAAGCATGCTAGCGGTATAGTAAAATAATACTACGAATAATTGTGCCGAATCATTAAAATAAAAGTTAAAATTTTTTAAGAAAATAAATAAAATAAAGTTAACAATTATACACTTGTAGCATGTATGTCACATGCTAAAACAGAATTGTATTTATTTGTACAAAAGCAGGACACAATTTTTCGTTGCCTATAAATTAAATTTGAAGTTAAAAAGCGTTGTGCACAAAGAACGACAATATGTTGAAAGTTCTTCTTGATGATTTGTTATTGTCCATTATTATATATTTCATAAATATAGGTTATATATATTTGGCGACTTATTATTTCTGTTATCTCTATAATGCTGTTTTTAACTAGCATTCCATGCATAGATAGACATCACATTAAATGGCGGCGGTCGAAGATGTGCATGTGCAAGAGTGGAAGCGCAGGAGTGGTTGCGCAGCCTCCATTGAAAGTGGGCGGTGGGTATACAGAAGCGGGTGCATCTCTCCCGAATTCGGCTCTAGCACGCGGTGTATCACCTGTCCTTGCCGGTTGACCTTTAGAAGTCGCGCGTGAAATGAGCTCGGCGTGTCGATGGTGTGCTGCCTGGATAACGCCGCATGAGGTGCGCTCACCGAGCTCTGTCTGAACCATGGTAATGATATCTTCCGCCTACTCTTATGTTGTTTGGAGGTGGCAGGCGGTGGGGTGGTCCCCATCGCGTCGATCGCTACACACGTGCGCGAGCGGGAGGTGCGATCGCGACGCCGCCTCCGTCCGACGCGGCGCGCGGCACTATCGCCACTGCCGTCGCCGCGCACCGCACCCACACCGACCGGGCAACCGTTCTCGTACGCCCGTTCGCTCACTACGCAGCCTCCGTATCGAGCTACAATTCACGAATTTATTCCTCAAAAGCATCCATCGCATTGCCGTGTAAAGGACGCGCCTAATCGGCTTGCTGTGACCAGCGTGGTAGTCGTCGCATTCAGCGACCATCTTCTCGTCTGGCGGTGTATTATCCGCTGACAGCACAACCACACAGAACTTAAAGGACAACGTATCGAATGTATGCGTTGTCAACTTTGATTTCCGACGTTAGGAACATAAATAAAGGACCAACAATTTATTCATCTTAAAGTTTAGGTCTGTAATTCTAAAATAAACCCATTCCTTCTTCTATGTCAACCTGAGTAGAACGCCCGCAGCTGTTGCAATGATAAAGGTTTAATCTTTTTACACAAGTGTAAAACGGGTTTGCATGATTAGGTGATCAGTTGACGTTTTCAATGTCAAACTGCCTGCGTTAGTGTAGTGTACTGCGTGTGCAGTGGGAGCTGGTCCCATTACACTTGCGTGCTAAATGAATTTACACACATAATTATGTTTGCACCACATAATAAATATCATTATTTTATAAGTAAGTACGTATTTTATATTTTTATTGTTTGTTATAGTATGTTATTGTTTGTTCTGTAATAATTTACAATTAAACATTTTCTAACTTTTAAAGTTTCGTATTTCATGTTATACCCACAATAATATCAACGGAGATTAACCCAAATAAAAGTTAAGATTAGGTATAGTAAACACACAAGTCTAATATAGGTAACAATTACAACCTAAAAGCCAAAAGAAAATGTCAATTACAATTTTGATATTAATATGGTAGCTATTATTATTGTATTACATCTCTAGGTATTTTACGTAATATTGAAGCCTCTCCCAGGTTCACCATGGCACACACCAATGACTTTTCGATGCTTTTCGAAGTTATGTGTGTATTTATCAAAGGTTTATTAGTGCCTCGGAGAGCACGTAAAGCCGTCGGTCCTGGTTGCCATACAAACATCTATGGCAGTCGTTACGGGTAGTTGGAGCCCACAAAAGTGCAACCAGTCTAATTTGGAACTTCGATATCACCATTGGTCATAATGACCATTTATTGTGGTCAGATGGCAGTCGCTGCACGGAAAATATCGAAGTTCAGCCGCATCACAGTTAGACTGGAAAGCCGACCCCAACTAAGTTGGGAAAAAGGTTCAGAGAATGATGATTGAAGCCCCCCCCCCCCCCCCCCTCCCGCCCTTCTCCGGGTGCAAGACAGGGACACCGTGGTTCCCAAACCCACCGGGCCTTGTCGAAGCCGGAGATAGCCCGGTCAGCCAGGGGGTGAGGAAAATGCCTTTTGGGTCACCTTACACACTGGCGTTTTAGGACCCGACACAGCGTGCGGTTTTAGTCGGTTCAAGTTCGATATAACCCTGAGGATTTCCACACAAAAAGGCATCTTAGTTTTGAACCTAGTACCTATCTAGTTATGTAGATGTTATTCGTAAAAAAATACCCTTTGGCAGCCAGAGCCATGATATTAATCAATCGACACCTCATTACACAATCAATTCAGTAGGTACCTCATAGGAGCTACCTACTGAATTGATTGTGTAATGAGAAGCTACAGTGGAACATTGTAAATAAATATATGAAACACAACCATACTACGGACATAACCTTGGTTATGCGCCGTAGTCTGGTAAAAATAGAAATAAGGATGTGTGCAATTCAAAGCTCTCAAACACGCCCCTGACAAGTTCTTCGTTATGAGGATTGTTATCTGTCACTGAACAGGTATCTCGTAAATACGAGGCGAAATTGCGTCTCCGAGTTCAACAAATCTTATTAGTAGGTATAATTGTTTGTTTTGAATTTTAAAGAGGTAAAGTTTGTGTGTTTGTATATTGTTAAATTGTAAGGGGTAATCACGGAATCTACTGAACCGATTTTAAAAATTCTTTCACCAATAGAAAGCCACGTCATTCGTGGGTGTCATAGGCTATATATATTTTATTGAAAAACTGGAATTTACACCCGGGCGAAGCCGGGTCCCAGGTCGCTAGTGCTATATGAGTACTTAATAGCATTTCTGTATTTGCTTTTCGTAGCTTAGCGGATTTTAAAGAACCTTCAAAACCAGTACATTACGTAAAGGAGAAACCCGAATCCCATACAGATCAATTATATTTCTGATCGAAGAATAAAAAACCTGCCTTCAGAAAGTTTCCTTATGCTTCATTTGTGTTATCTCTCTCAACTCAAATCCGTTAAGTCGTGCATGATTTGTGTTAACGTAAAATTCAAATTATGACGAAAACATTTACCTAAACATACCTCAGGCACAGAATATAATAATAGTAAGTACGTCAGGTAAAAAAAATCTATCTCTTCTCTTAAACAGTTTTATTCAAATACCTGTTTTATCAAAATGATTTATTTTTGAGTGCGAACGATCATGACTAACCGCCATGGTGTCACTCTACTCATCGATCTGGCCTTGAAGAGAGTGGAGTTACTCAGCCAGCACGATACCATCATTCTCTGAACCTTTTTCCCAACTCAGTTGGGGTCGGCTTTTCAGTCTAACTGTGATGCGGCTGAACTTCGATATTTTCCGTGGAGCGACTGCCATCTGACCTCCACACCCAATGGTCATTATGACCAATGGCGATATCGAAGTTCCAAGTTAGACTGGTTGGACTTTTGTGGGCTCCAACTACCCGTGACGACTGCAATAGATGTTTGTATGGCACACATAACTTCGAAAAGCATCGAAAAGTCATTGGTGTGTGTCATGGTGAACCTGGGATCGAACCCGAGACCTCGTCTCAGCAGTCCATTACCCGAACCACTAGGCTACCGCGGTTTCTTAATAAATAAATTGATTTATGATGAGAAAATTATATAGAAAAAAAAAGTTCGTTAAGAAGAATGTAGAAGACAACTCACTAATACTATCACGTCATCTAACCTAAAAGCGAACAAGTCACAGGCTCGAGGCTCGCCCAGCATTAACTTTGTAGAAAGCCTCAGGGTAAAATCCTTAAAGATCAATACTCGAGGGGAGTGGGCCCTAATTTGTATTGGGTAATGTCAACATGACAGACCTAGCTGAAGGCAATGAGTTCTTTTTCTCTTTTATTTAGAGTAGGTACGTATGGAATTAGCAAAGACCCTACAGCCGAGCTAATTAAACGTCTGCATGAAATTGCTTGATTAAAACATTTTATAAAGGTAATTTTTACAATATCCTGCCTTAGTTATTTTAATGCCAGCTTTTTTAATGTTTTTTGGTCTTATTATAATTTTATATACGTAACCTATATCTAGTGTTCTCATTAATCATCAAGTATTGAAAAATATTTATTACCTACTTCCCTTTTGCTAGCTTGATTGTATGAACGCGCTATTCTCTCAAACTGCACTTATGGTTGTTCAAATCTTGGGTGAAGGCCAAAGACTATTTAATCGTCCAAACCGTTCAGCCCTCGCATGTGCCTCAGCCGCGAATGTGGATGTGATAGAACTAAGAACTTTAATTAGTATTTAAACAATTCAATTTCCTTCTCCGCATTGTGAAATCTCTTTGAATCAAACTTCTAGTTTACTAGAACTATGCGCACTTCTGATGGACATACTCTGAAGTTCTAATGAACCGACTTAACTGGCTACAAACAACGTAATGTTTATAGCTCATCTGGGTGACTAAGCAGGAGCACACCAAGTCACCCAAACATCAATATTCACAAAGCAACATAAAAAAAAAATCTTTTTGATTAAGGTATTTTGTTGCCCCTTGTTGCCTGGCGTCTAAAATGACTGCCTCTCTCTCTCTGCGATAGATCAATAACTTTTGGCAAAACGCAGTCTTTCGGGACAGCTTGTTTTTAATAAGCAGTGAGCTTCACACTTCGTCGACTAGAACAAGCGGCTGGTTATAATTGACGGCCTACAATATAAATGCACGGCGGCGTCTTATATGTAGATGGGTGGATCTTCAAGAGGCCCAAAATTAATGTCTCGCCTTACGACTCCTATAAATTAAACAAATTCAGAACTTTTACTTGTTAATCTATAACCTAAATAAATTTACTAGAAGCAATCAAAACCTTTCTGTGATTAAATTGCAAAATAACAAACTATTAGAAAAAATCCTCCGAAAACTACAATATTTCATATGTCGCCTTTGTTAGATTTTAGATATTTTATGGCATAAAATAAATATTTTTATAGTAATGTAGACCCATCTATGTATTTATTACTTATGACTAAGTACGCATGGTATTTCCTACAAAATATATTTAAAAATTAAGTCGCAAGTTAATTAAAAATAAAATCAAACAATGTTCTAAAAAATTCCGTCATTAGCAGCAACACGATTATTTTTCAATATTTTAAGAAATCGGGACGCACCCGAAGCCTCTCATCTGGCTAAAGGGACGCACCCCCCTCGTAACTCAGTCGATCGCCACCCATTACAGTGAACGGACGCCTTTTTCACCAGCGGTAAGTTGTTGAATATCATTCTCCAAAGTTTGTCATTTTAAACGTCATTCGAACATAAAGCTATAACTTAATTATGTGTGCATGGTAAACTCTTATTTATTAACGATAATGAAGTATTCTGGAAACAAATGACGTGCACTGTTTGTTTTTTCTTATAGTTACTTATTTCGTTTGCTGCGTGCGATCTTTCCAGAATTTGTCATTGTTGGTAACATCATTATTAGCAACATCACACAAGTCGACAATGACATCTGTTGCTAATAATGATGATTTGTATTGTAACTTTCAACCCCTAATCCTATTTCTCCCTCTGGGGGGTAAAATTTCGAAAAACGCTGATGCACGTGTTCACTTATTTGTAACCAGAGGTAGGTGTATGAAACTTCATGGGTCTAACTTTGAAAATGACTGACTTTCCATTCAACCTGTCATCGCCTATTTTACCCCTTTAGTAGAGAAATTAAAAAAATGCTGATACACGTGTATATTTATTTCTAACCAAGAATCGTTATGTAAATTTTCATGCTTCCATCTTGAAAACTGACGAACTTCCCATATAAACTTTCAACCCCTATTTCACCCCCTGGGGGGTAAAATTTGGAAAAACGCTGCTACACGTGTTCATTTATTTCTAACCAGAAATAGGTGTATGAAATTTCATGCGTCTAACCTTGAAAATGAAGGACTTTCGATTTTTTAAGGTGTTTATCGATTATTTTGCCACCTTAGAAGTGGAATTTCTTAAAATCCTTTCTAAATGGATGCCTACAACATAAGAAGCATCTACTGTCAAAATTTCAAGTTTGTAGGTCCAGCAGTTTAGGCTCTGCGTTGATGAATCAGTCAGTCAGTCAGTCAGCCAGTCAGCCAGTCAGTCAGTCAGTCATCGGGCCAAGCAATTATATATATGTAGATGTTGTGTGAGTAGTCATTTAAAAATAGTACTTAGCTGGTTGTAAATAATGTCAATAGAAACTGTTCGTTTACGTTAAATTAGTGTTGTAAAAGACTCGAGTCCTGGAGTCTCATTTAATAGAACTTGAGCTATTTTTGAAGACTCGAGTCTTATGAATAAAACTGAGAACTCAAGTCCTACAGAATTTTGAGTCTTTTGTAAAAAGACTTGAGTCCTGCTAAAAAGAACTCAAAGACTGAGTCTTTCAAAAGAACTCATGACTGAGTCCTCCTAATCCATGGTTGTTTAGTGTAGCATTAAAATCACAATGAATATAATTTGTATAGTATTTTTATTTATAAATGATAGACTATTTTAGTACAGCCGCCATCAGATATATTGTAGCAGACAAGGTGACAAATTCTTCTGAACAATTTAAAATGTCAATTGGATCCCACTAAATCTCTGTCAAATATACTTTGGCGATTTTAAACTGACACTGACAACATTATGTTCTTTTGTGTAACAAAAATATAGTTATTTGCTTACTATCTTTCCTTTAACATTATCAATTTACTCATTTATTGTGTTGCCAGATTAATCATAAGATATGTTCACTCAGATCGGTATCACCTATTACCTATTAGGTACTTATTACCTATTATGTACCTATCTATTGGATAATGTCATAAAACAACTCAAGTTCATGACTCAGTCTAGTTCAAAGAACTTAAGACTCGAAAGGACTCTGAAGACTCAAAGGACTCAAAGGACTCGGAACTCACGTGACTAACGAGTCCTAGTCTTGAAAAAAGACTCAAGTCTCGAAATGAAGACTAAAGACTTGAGTTTTTTACAACTCTACGTTAAATCAATTTAGTTTTCTGTAAAAGTAAAATTAATAAGAATCAAATCTGTAATTTAATATGTGTTAATATGAAATGTTTTCATGTTGGTATATTATAAAGCACATTTACTAACGTTTTCCGCATTAAATTTCTAGATATCGCCAAAAGAAGAAGGAAGAGTCTATTGGAGAGAGAATTGATCCTTTTAATTTAACACTGAATCTGGTTAAATCATCAATCGGGAAGTTTATGTATATTTTGTTATTGTTTATTTAGTTTAATGCTGTTGATTTTAATACAGTTGATGTTTGCAATTAATATTAAAGGTAATTTCATTTTTATACATGCATTTTATTTTTATTCCTATCAATAATTTAACTTCAAAATATATTCGTCACTGTCGGCAACAATCCGTCATTACATTTTTCGACAGCAGCGTCATTATTCTCATAGATCGTCATTATCAGCAACCCTATTTTTTTTATATTTGCAAAAATTTTCTAAAATATTAAAATATTCAGCGTGCCTTAACTATAACATAGCATGAATTTGATGTATTTATATGTCTAGCTTAAAATAAAGACTATTCTCGCAATAATAGGTGAAAATATTTTTTTCCATACGAAGAATAATCTTGAGTAGATTCACCCAGATAGACCGTATTAGGTACTACGACAATCAAAGGGTTACTCGCACCATGGTTCCGCATTATTATTATCAAACCATTAATTTTTATCCTTGTAGCAAAATCAGACTGGCCGCGTAGTACGTTTTTGCTACAACACTAACCACCTACGCGTAGCGCGTACTACGTAGAAAATAGATTGAATAATATTTAATCGGATCAACATTTATTTACTTCGTATAGAAATAAATATGTTTATTGAATACTTCTTACACTTTGAATGGATCTTACATATTATATACTTACCTACGTATCGTATACCAAGAAACATTTTTAACAGTTGTATACGTTAACATAACTGCTACGAGATCAATTTATTATAAGACTAGCTTACCAACGCGCGGCTCAGCCCGCATGGATGTCGACTATCGCCAATTAGTAATTTTTAAAACTGAAGGGCTACCTGAGAGCCCAATCTGGATATTACACTTTGTGTAGCATCTCTTTCTAGCATACCTACAGTAAGAACCAATTCGACTTGTTCTTGAGAAAGAGGTCTTGACAGACGACGGCCAACGAAGTTTATTTATCTATAAATTTGTTTCATAATCAGGTACATAACCCTAAAAATCTCTTTATATTTGAGCAAGAATTACACTTTATGAAAATTTTGACTGTCAACAGTTTAAATGTCACTTTTAGTTCTTGTTGCCACGATAACAATTTTATTATAGACTAGCGACCCGCCCCGGCTTCGCACGGGTGCAAAGCTGATACTATTTCTGCATGTATTATACATATAAACCTTCCTCTTGAATCACTCTATCTATTGGAAAAAACCGCATCAAAATCCGTTGCGTAGTTTTAAAGATTTAAGCGCACATAGGGATATAGGGACAGAAAAGACGACTTTGTTTTATACTATTAGACCAGTGCCGATAGACTTTGAGACAAAATAAATTTATAGTAGGATGAAACCTGTTGTAAAAGGAAGAGAATATAATAAAAATGATAGGAAAAATAAATTACGGGCGATCTGAGCTCGGGAAGGGGGGAGGGGGGGGGAGTTTTAAGGGTAAAAACGGTTTATCTCGATTTCCGGCAAAACTACAAGTCCTATGGAAAAAAGTTAAATGACAAAGTTGTAGGTAATAAAGAGACCTACAACTTTTCTATTTACACTTTTTTCACATAACCTCAAAAAGTATGTGAAAAATTCAAATAATCAAGATTTTGGTTTTTTATTTTTATCTTAAGCAAAACAAATTTGTTTTCCACGAAATTTGGTGAAAACTTAGCTTTTTATGTCCCAAAGGCACTGTAATTTTTTTGATTTGAAATACTCTTTTTTTCAGCTTATTTTGACTAAATATCGAAAAACCACCCCAATTTTCAATCGAAAAATCTCACGTCAAAATATCAGCTTTTTAAAAAAAGTCAAAGAGTTTTTTGTTCTTTGAAATCTCTTCTTTCCGATAATGTAAAAATATATATACATTGCTATGGTAAATGTTCTCAGAAAATGCAAAGAAGAAAAACTCGAATTCGAAATTATCATTTTTGTATTTAGTCATTTCCTCGTTGAGGTGGGATGAAAAGTTACATGTTGCACTATAACTTCATGGTTGCACTCGAGTGCAAAGATTTTTCACCTTGTGCTCTTTTGATTCCCTCGCTAAAGCTCAGGGTTCTATTTTGTGAATCGCTCGCTGCGCTCGTGATTCAAATTATGAACCCTTCGCTTGCTCGGTCATCAAAACTGAGCACGCGAAGGGTTCTAAAAATTGAACTCAGATCTTTAACGAGGGAATCAAAAGTGCGCAAGGTGAAAAATCTTTGCACTCGAGTGTAACTATGAAGCTATAGTGCAACACGTAACTTTTCATCCCACCTCAGCGAGGAAATGACTAAATACAATAATCACAAAATAGAACCTTGAGCTTTAGCGAGGGAATCAAAAGAGCACAAGGTGAAAAATCTTTGCACTCGAGTGCAACCATGAAGTTATAGTGCAACATGTAACTTTTCATCCCACCTCAACGAGGAAATGACTAAATACAAAAATGTTAATTTCGAATTCGAGTTTTTCTTCTTTGCATTTTCTGAGAACATTTACCATAGCAATGTATATATATTTTTACATTATCAGAAAGAAGAGATTTCAGAGAACAAAAAACTCTTTGACTTTTTTTAAAAAGCTGATATTTTGACGTGAGATTTTTCGATTGAAAATTGGGGTGGTTTTTCGATATTTAGTCAAAATAAGCTGAAAAAAAGAGTATTTCAAATCAAAAAAATTACAGTGTCTTTGGGACATAAAAAGCTAAGTTTTCACCAAATTTCGTGGAAAACAAATTTGTTTTGCTTAAGATAAAAATAAAAAACCAAAATCTTGATTATTTGAATTTTTCACATACTTTTTGAGGTTATGTGAAAAAAGTGTAAATAGAAAAGTTGTAGGTCTCTTTATTACCTACAACTTTGTCATTTAACTTTTTTCCATAGGACTTGTAGTTTTGCCGGAAATCGAGATAAACCGTTTTTACCCTTAAAACTCCCCCCCCTCCCCCCTTCCCGAGCTCAGATCGCCCGTAATTTATTTTTCCTATCATTTTTATTATATTCTCTTCCTTTTACAACAGGTTTCATCCTACTATAAATTTCTTTTACTTTTTACCATTTTCATAGCTATCTGCACTGGTCTATATGTAGTGATGACGTTAGGGCTTTCCAAAAATCAAATTTTCTTAAATATACCTAGTTATTTCGTGAATTAAATAATTTTTGTATATTTTCTCACCGTATAAACCTTCCCTGGACTTCTACGAATATTTTAAGAGAAAATATTTTAAAGAGTGAGCGCTATATTTTAACTAAGTAAAAAAATCGAATTACGGACAACTTTCCTGGTAAGTTTTATTAGCTGTCCACTTTATTACAAACAAATTGATGACGAAGTTGTTAACTCGCAATTATGCAATAACAAGAGAGATTCCCTGTTGACGAGTCGTGTCGTGAGAGAACCCTTCTGGTCGTTATTAACTTTCACGTCGATGATAGAATTGCGTGTATCGGAATTCTCCCTAATTTAATTATATTTAGGAACGAGTTTCAACCATATTTGATCGCGGTTCAGTACTATTGTGTACGGTTAGTTATTGGATCAGCACTGACGAGACAAAAAATCGTGAAATACTTTAGGATTTTTTTATTCTTTCTTTCATTTTGATACCTCACTCGGTAGGTCTTTCTTTAAAGAAAAATTAAAAGCCACTTGGGTTTTAAGATGCATCTAACATTACTTAAGTACTTAACTGTCGCAATCCACCTGTACTCGTTTGAAAGATACGAGGTAAAAAAATTAAATTAAAAATTTAAAAAACCCCCGACTCACAAAAAAGAACAATAAAAAACCTGTAAAAAGTAAAAAATAATAAATGAAAAGCTATATTATTTACGTATTCATATTTTTAACTAACAGTTTGTCTCGTCGGGTGAACCGCTCTATACCTAAACCATTGAGCATCTTGCGAGACAGACGTACGATTAGGTGAGCGGTCCCCGACGAGACAAACTGTTAGTTAAAAATATGAATACGTAAATAATATAGCTTTTTATTTATTATTTTTTTACTTTTTACAGGTTTTTTATTGTTCTTTTTTCGGAGTCGGGGGTTTTTTAAAATTTTAATTTAATTTTTTATTTCATGCTTTTTATAGGGGTAACATAAGTATAAATAGCTAATTCATTATTTAATATCAACATACGTATAGTCTATCAACAATTATTCAGAGCTAATGCGAATTGCGCGAAGTGTGGTTACAGATTTAGAAATACATTCCACTCCTCATATCTTTCGAATGGCTAAACCGATTTTCATAAAACTTGCGGTATTGTGATGTATAAGTTATGAACTTTCATTTGATACCCAACACGGGTATATTTGAACACATTAAATTTTTCATCACCACTTTCACCCCTCATATCTTCGAAATGGCTGAACCGATTTTTATGAAACATAGCTAAGAACACTCTCCCCTAACTCATCTTTCAAACAAAACAAACAGAATCAAAATCGGTTTATCCGTTCGGGAGCTACATGCCACAGACAGACTTACAAACACACACACACACACACACACACACACACAAAAGGGCTTGGATGGCCAAAACCGAAACTACAAGGAATAGCGAAAAATGCTCAAAGGAGTCACGAGCCCGATTTTGATGAAATTTAAAACCTCATCATTAGATTTTTGAAAAATCTAATGATGAGGTAGTAGGTATCTACGCACGAAAAACATAACCCTTCTCCCCGGGTTAAATCGGGTCGGGTCAATAATACTCTAACTTCAAAGTAGCTAATAAAATGCAAATTATTGGTATTATTGATTCTACTATAATGAAGGACAGTAATTCTTTTTACAGATTTTAGGTAACGTACCTATATACAGGTTCCTTAAAATTCTTCAAGCATCATGTCATGGGTCGTTAGAATCACCTAAACACTGTAATGAACCGCCGTAATGACGAGAATCATTAAGATAAAACTTTCGATAACATACAAATGTGGAAATAAACAACAAAATAATACCTACCCGTACATATTACTCGTGTCTTTTCTCTCAGACAACAGCCCGCCATATATTATGCTTCTGTCCTTACACGAGATTTCTCTATTGTTATTTAATCTTCTAGTCTAGATAGCGCTGTGTAGGATATCGTAAAATATTTATTTATATGCATCCCATTGGTGGCAACTATCCGACTTCTACCCTAAATGACGTGCATTATCAACAGACATCTAAAATAGCGACTCAATAAAAAAAACCCTACCAATGAAAATCAGCGACAAGCTTACTTCGGTACTAAGTGTAGGTTCTTCCAGGTGGACAAACTATTTGGTCAAACTGATTGTACGTAGTTAACAATTACTTAAGGATGGGGCACAAAAGCAAGGGTAGTAGCAAGAATTTCCAAATGTTTTTTATAAACAGACTTTGCCTTCCTTATTACAATATTAATATGCGAGGGTTCATATATTAACCATGACATGATAATGTCAAATCTGATTAAAGTTTCTTTCAAACAAACTACCGAACCCTCTTCCTATGCACTTCACCTCTTTCATGCAAAGCCCGACAAGCCGATTTTCCCTCTGCATAAAGTACCTACCTACTTACTATAAGGTTTTCTTTTGCAGGTCTGTGCAAGTAAAGTACACCTGAAGCGCGCGCGGGACTTCTGACTGCAGTTGTGTTTATTTAAGAAGCTCTACTAACAGCTCTACTATAGCTATATTCCTATACATCGACTTTACAATTTTTATATTAAGTGAAGAAATTGTAATTACTAAGTAGGCGGTGTTGTTTTTTGTATTCGATATGAAGTATAATTAAAAGTTGTAAAATATCCAATGAGTATGTATGTAGGGAAATAGTCAGAAAAAAAGGATAATTAGAGAATTACGTTACGCAATCGATCTTTACCTAAACTATTTAAGAGGTTTCTCCGGAGGATTTTCACGACATTTCAGCAAATTTGTGTTCCAATATATCTCAAGAATCTCGGTGATTGACTCTCATTCGACTACCAAACTTTTACTTTGGAATCGGCACTTTGATATATATGTTCTTCCCAAGTTGTTACGTAGTATGCTACGAGTTGGATGGGGAATGTACATATTATAAGTATTGTTATATAAATAGTCATAAGAGAAATATTAGTCTATAGCTAGCACAGTGGAAAACAGCTTAAAGTATCTATTACTTGGCTTACTATAAAACTGACGACAGACAGATAAATTCCACAATACCTAGAAGTTGTTCACGTAAAGTAACCAAAGAATCCTACACAAAATGTGATTGACACCTGATATGGTACAGCTTTGTGTACTTTTTTGAAGGGGGACTATGCGAAACTGTGCTTGGGCCTAAGTAGGTAACTAAAATCTCGACCACTGAAACCGCTGAATAAATTATGAATGAAATGAGATCATTCTTCCATATTCTGCGCTTACTGCTCAGAATATGGAAGAAAATGAAAAAAAAATATCATGAATAAAATGAAAAAAAAAATCGGATTATGAGTAGTATGAGTAAAATTCATAGCCTGGAAATTGTAAAAATCTATTACTATGACTCTCTCGTTTACGCTAATAGCCAGTCCCAGCTATAAGTTTATTTTCCGTCTACATTTCAAAGGCGCGTTCCACGAAGGCTGTATTTAAGTAAATAAAATTGTTCGACAGTAATCATCTCTAATGACCAGTGTAATGACAAATTCATACCGTACAAACCTATTATTTAAATTGTCAGTCATTTAATTATTCACTTTTTAGACTTGCATGCGAAGTGGAGCGCAGTGCAGGCGCTTAGGTCACATATGCAACGCATGCGCAATCAATTCAGCGACAAAGTTTACTTCTTACAAACTTGTTTAGTAAGTTAATTATGCATTTACGAAATTCAGTGCAGAAAATAACTATTATAAAATTATTATGACCTATCTACCCTAAGTATTGAACCTTCATTATTATTATAGGTTACAGGTGTTACAGGTTTTTTTATTGTGCTTTTTTTACTTTAAATATCAAGTACTACTTTAAGTAAGTTTTAAATTTGAAATCAGTAATGCGGGATACTTTACTGAGAATTACGCTTGGATCTGGCAGGTTGTTTTAATCAATGACCTTACATGGATAAACATAGAATTCTCGTCGTTTACTATATATAGCAAGTTACAGCTAGATTGTATAAACTTATGTGATAAAAATCATCAACAGTATATTTTTGGATTATAAAGTAGGTACCACTTCTACCTATCTGTCGGTAGTGCAGTTATTTTTAGAAAAAGGAAGAAAAGAAACTGGTTCTCTGAAATTGAACAAGCGATAAGTCTGGCTTTTATATGCTTATTTGACTTACAAACTTGTTAAGCTGCAGAACTGGAGTTAGATATGAGTGGTACAATAAGTCAGTGAATTTATGTAAATGAGATTAATAAAGAAATAGTAACGTGAGAGCGACAACTTTATATACCTAAGCCCAAAATTTTGGTTTGCCGTTTACTTCATGTAGTCATAAAAAACACCAACCCTATTAAAACGGAACACACTCGGTAACAATTAAATTAATTTTTGGGCAAAATTTGATTATCTCAGAATAGGCATGATTTTGTACGTTTTACCCGTGGAATAAAATTGTAAGTCTAAGAGGTCTCAATCATCCACAAAAAGCTTCCCGCACCATATAACTAAGGCTTAAATCGCGCCCTGTAAAATATTTGTAATAACAAAAATGGACTAAGTGTTTTTACCATGCGAGTTTTTCTGCATTGTAATTAATTTAGTTATACTAGATAACTATGGGTAGTAGGTAATGCATCGAACCGAAGGGAGATGGCAACGTACGCGAACAGGGGCATTATTCTGTTTGACATTGATTTCTAATCACAGTCGAAACGTGAGAAGTCAGTCGATTTCAATAGGTTAACATAGAGGAAAGAACCGGTGTAAGACTAAACCAACCTAAATGTGTCGGCTAATACGAACGTGGATGGTTATGGTACGATTTGTCAAACAGAATAAGGGCCCTGGACGTCTAGATGTTACGTTATATATAGCTACCTACTACGGCAACAAAGGCGCGGTGTCAATAAAGTGTTATTCTATCATTTCTTTCAAATTTTTGTGTTTGAAAATATACCGCTATGAAGGTTAGTGTTAATTACACGCGGAACAAATAGGCGCACTTTTGCAGAGGCTATGTCCATTAGTGAACTGAAATAGGGTTAATGATAGAAAGGCATAACAAGTACCAAAAGTCATAATGTTTTTGTTTTAAAATTGTACTACATTTCTATATAAATTTATATGATTTTTTTTGCTTATTTACTGATTTAATTTCTGTTTAATTTTGTTGTCATGGTTAATTAGTTACAGTCATTTGATATCACACGCGATACAGTAGAAAAAAAATTGCCCACTTACATTCGTTATACTGATTTTTATTCGTTTATAATGTAGCCTATTGCACTCAGAGCACGATACTGAATCTATTGACTTGACACCTCATGCATTACAATTATTAGTGTCTTAGGAGCTACGGTGGAATATACGTTAATACATATATGTAGACAAGTAAACACATAACCCTTTAAGAGACGCGCACGCAAAATATTATGCGGAGAGAATGTGTCTGTATGTCTGTCCGTCTGTCCGTCCGTATGTCACAGTCACTTTTCTCTGAAACTATAAGGCCTATACTGTTGAAACTTACGTAGACGTTATTCTGTGAACCGCATTAAGAATTTCACACAAAAATAGAAAAAAAGTAACAAATTTAAAAAAAAATTCAATTCTTAGTATGGGGACCCCCCCATACTAAGAATTGAATTTTTTTTTCCATCAAACCCATACGTATGGGGTATCTATAGATAGGTCTTTAAAAATGCTATTGAGGTTTCTAACATCATTTTTTTGTTCCAAATTTCAAAAATGTCTTCCAAAGTGGAAAAATGTGTTCCCCCCCCCCCCCGCACCTCTAACTTCTAAGATAAGAGAATTATAAATCTAAAGAAATATATATAATGTTCATTGCCATGCAAACTACCACCGAAAATTGGTTTGAACTAAATCTGGTCTTTTTTAATACGTCATAAACCGCAATTAATTAACAACATTTTTGGTTTAAATATCTCTTATCAAACTGGCATAATATATTAGCTTATTTAGCTAGCACAAGCATAATATGGGCTCGTATATAGTTAGCTGTTGATGTTATTTGCTGCTACAGAACCCTTCATTGGCGATTCCGACTAGCACTTGGCCAGTTTTTTTTAATTTTGAGGCTCGTAGCATCGCCTACTTTTGACTCCTGGATATGATCATTTGACAGTGACTGTACGTAAGTGTAATCATGTAACGTAGGTACAGTTCGTCTACCATTATATATTTAGAAGGCCTTGTAGTTTGTTACTAGATAATAATAGATTCAGCAGGTCCATTTGATACACGAGTAAATAAAATAAACTACAGATATTAATAAATTTATTGTTATTTTTATATTTCAATATCAAGGTATGCGAGGCGTGCCCCAAGGCGTGCCAATAGATGTTTAACATCAATAAATCTAAAAGAGATTACGTAGAAAGTATAAGCCAATGAATTAACATATTACACGCACAGCAATAATATATAAGGTACTTACTTTATCCGAATCGGTGGTGTTACCGCTGCCGAAAGAAGCAAGTGAGTTTCTATCGAGATTCTCGGTCGCTTCATCTAGTATGGTATCGTCAAGGTCCCTGGAAATATTTAAAATGCTGTACTACCTATGATTATGTAGAACGATGAGTAAGTATTCGTTCCAATTGATTTTCGGCTATTACCGTACTCTGTAAACGTATACAGACCTCTAACAATCTAAGTATGTATTGTATAGTGCGTTGGCACTGCTAATAGATTGACAGAAAACAACGAAAGGTAAAACTAAGGAACTATCTTTAAGGCAAATCCCGCCGCCAACAATTAACGAGGAACGAAATAGCGAATAGCGTTTTGTCCTATTCTGTCCGAATGTGTATGGGCGACGGGCGACCACGGGCACTTGGGTACATTCCTATGCAAAGCTGCATAAGTTTTTTTTTTCTATTTTACCAGTTGAACAGGTATATCATACTTGCACAATACGTGGTTTGCAATTAACCTTCTTGTGAACATAAACACCTAAGGTACCTACCACATACTTGTAACATTAGTTTCCTCAATGATTGTTTTGATGCAAGAATAATACTTTATTATTATGCTAGCGTCTACGATTTCTTTATATAAGGTTCTCAATGAGTATACGAAGTGCTGACTTGCATTTTGAGCATCCTTCACAGGGGGCTTGAGCTACTTATCTCTTCTAGAATTCATGAAAAAAAAACAATATTAAAAATTTCTAAATACGTCAGAAATATCGACAACTTCCAGGCGATATGTGCCGACGCCGCTTACGGGCTGTGCGCGTTAGCTGATCAAGGTTATCGCCCGTGAATCACGTGAACGACAAAACGCGATATTTCGTAGGCAAAACATCGAAGTACTTCTTTTATTTTACGTCATATTTTTAAAAACTTGTGGACTATGAAAACGTAATATGTTTTAGTCTTAATGTTCAATGCACAAGTGAATTTGTGATGACTATAAGCAGCTCATGCCCCCTGTGATGCTCGAGGATGTTCAAATGCAAATCATTGGTCAAAAGTACTTATTAATTTTGGTCGCAGGCAATGGTTAATAATACTTTTAATTGAAATATCAGTTTAAACATTATAATGAATGTCATCTATAAAATTTAAATGTCATATATCCTCTTACAAAACTAGTAAAATAATATCGTTGACAACACATCTGTAGATCTACAATCAAAATGTACGTATCAGATAAGATAGATTACCTGCTAGATCTCTGCGAACTAGTGGGGCGGACACGCGCTGGACTTCTCGGTGGTGGATGCAATGCTTGACTGAAGTACGTCTCCTGCACAATGACAAACGTTCAGTTAGGTCATCCTCAACTATGACTAATATAAATAATATAATAAAACACTTATTTCATACAGTAAAACTTGCATTCGAATTGTTTACTTCAAAAATCGTCCTAAAAAGACAACAAGACGACAAAAGATAAAAAAGTATTTCCTTAGAGAAGGTCTGATCACGGGGCAAATCCTATCCTGGATTAATATCAATTCGAAATGACGAGTAAGTAATTTATGCATTATGTTAAGTGTACATTACCTGTATAACTTCTCGCAGCCGACGGACCCAGGTTTGTTTGACTTCGAGAGAGGGTGCTTTCAAGACGATTCGACAGTCGCTGGCTAATGGTTCGCGACCAGTCCATACTGAAAACTTGCACTCGTCCCCTTCAATGTGCTCCGTCACCCCCAACTCGGACGTCTGATCAAATAAATTTCAAAATAAAAAGATAAAATATGCTTTAAAACGACATATAAAATTTACTTTAAACTGATAGATTAGACCTAATCACGAATTAAGATTTCAAATCTGAATATATAACTTTTTATCTTTATTATGTAATATAAAACCTGTAACTACAACTTATTTACACAAAAATAAGAAGAGATATAAAGTCGAAATCCAATAAGATTCAAGGGTATATAGGTATGAACGGACATCGATCACAAATAATTACTGTTCTAGCAAATTGGTAAGTTTTGCCAGATGCTACTATTGAAAAGTTGAAAAAGGGACACGCTAAAAGCACAGTATGTATATTGGATAATTACCATGAACTTGGTCTTGTAGATATACTTTGCTTTTCCATGTGAGTCTTTGACTTCCTTGGCTAGTAGCAGGTGTAGGTCAAAAAGAAAAACGCGCCGCTCGCGTCCCTTTTTTATGATCTGCCGCAGGTCCCAAACGTGGAAGGAGTCTTGTAGTAGTACCTCACCGAGACTATCGGCAGGTACATCGCACCCCTCCAGCAAAGACAGATGCATGGCGTCGTTCGCCTTCTTCGGCACGGAGAGCATAACCTCCAAACCGTCCTAAACAAAAATAATCAATTCTACACTTTGTTAAGGAAACAAACATAAAAATGAGATTGAAACTGCCAATTGTTGCGTTCTTTTATTTATATGTAGGACCTAGTAAAAGTTACCGCATTTAAGTGTTATTGCCGATATCACAAATCTTAAAAATTAGAAGTATAGCATTATATTATTATACTCGCAACGCATGGGCAATGAGAGCATGCTTGAGATGTTCTACGATGAGTGTTTCAAAGCTGTAAAACCTTATTCGGCCACCTTACACCCCGGCCCCGGTATTAGAGTTTTGATCGGTTGGAGTCCGACACCCAACAACAGCTGGCCGGCGGGCGCTATCCGCCCGCCGGAGGTTTCCACAGGAAAAAAAAAGGAACGAGTATGTCACGCCATATTTGAACACAACTCAGAACAGCCAGGCAGGTGGGTTAGCCTAAGTCCTGGCATCAATTTAAAAAAATTGGAGGCTCCGATTTCATTTATTTTCATATTTTATGACTGAATTTCATCTTGATCTCGATTTCATCCATCATAATTTGAAAACCTATTTCTTTAAGCCCTAATAGATTATAATTTACGAGTAGTTAGAATAGTTTCAACCATATTCTACAGTGTGGGTATCCCCTTCCAATTGAGTTTGTATTTACTGCTATGGAGGTGGAAGCGTGATTTTAAATAAACTATAATTTTCCTCAAAAAGGGGTATCCCCTTTTTTTAAAGAATATTCTAAATAGAACTGATTCTATCAAAACAAAGGCCGTGTGCTTGTCTGCTACCTAAGTTGTATAGAAAAAAGATAAAAAAAGTATTTGGCTTTATAATATTAGCAGATGTTTACAGAATCAACGTACCACGTAAAAGGTAAATATTAAAGTTCAGTACTAACTAAGCCACTAATCGTGGGTTCGATTCCATTATAACACAAATAAATTACAATTACACACAGTTAAGTAAATTATGCTAAGAATATTATTATGAATTGACAAATCGGGATACATACATTTTCTACGCCGAGCGGAGTGACTCGATTGAATTTTGAATTTATTCTATATTTCAACTTTAACATCGACATGATCGATGGCAGCACTTCCTCTTGAGAGAGCACCATTACATTTTATAAAACTAATTTATTTAATACGAATAACAAATCACGACGTGTGTATACGCTCGAAGGGAATACACTGAGGCACATGGACGTCAAGTGAATGAGTCATCAGGAAAATATTGAACTAAATCTATTGTTAATTACTACTAAGCGAGCTAGTGTTTAATCTCAAACAGATCCAATGTGCACGAACTTTAACAAATACAATTCGTACTCAAGACATATTTAAGTAATGACTTAAGCCATTACTGAACAGCGCTTTAGGAAGCAATAAGTTGGTAGGATCTAGCTATAGAGCTATAGAGTTTATTTTAAGTGAGAATGGTAACGTTAGGGAAATCTTTAAATAATTAAATACATCCTACTTATTTTTGGATTTTATGATTTTCTACGGACAGTCAACGATCTATATTGAAATAAATATACCTTTCTATCTATATTTTGACGTTCAGAAGAGACAATGAAAGTAAACCTACTATAAACATACACAGTATTCAACAAAATGATATCGAAATATTTCCTTATAATTGCTTTAATATACTGAAAACATGTGTTATATATGTTACAGGAAAACATAAATACTTAGTTTATTGACTGTGTAAACTTGTGGGTTAGTGGAAATATTTTCGATTACTATTACATAGGAGCATAGTATTTTTAATAACAATATGATACTGATTTTTAAGTAAGTACATTATTCTATGGCAGAATACGAGTAATAAGTATGAGTAGTTTAACTACTGCAGTTAACACTTGGAACACTCTTTTCGACCATTAGCTATGAATGTAGTAGATACATAAACATAACATAAATATCAAGAGCGTACATGCGGCGAACATAATATTGCAGGACACCAAAAACCCTGAATGTGACACATGATACAAATAGGTTATAAATACCCCTCATCGCAGGAGAACGTCACAACTGTACTCGGAACATGACTAACATGGTAATATACTATAAGTACATTATCCTGTTGGTGATTTTCATTTTATTTGAACGCTCTTTGAGAAGCTACTGAATTCACACATTCGGTAGGTATATACCTAATAAAACTCGTAATAAAATCCGCCGAATCTAAAACACAAGTGGTGCCTCGCGCTTTGGTTCGTTCCTGGTGCAAAGGATGACCATCGCAAGCAAGCGGGGCAACGCTCCCAGCATTATGGGGACCGATGCGACGGGATCGAAACCGAGTGGATTATTCGACGTGACATGACGGGTTTAGATTTATTTTGTTTATGTAGATTGATATTATGTACGTTTACATTTAATTTTTAATGAAAAAGTAAATTTTTTCTTTCAGTTAAAGAATAAAAAAGAAAAAATAACTCGTAAGTGAAGTATTTTGCACGTCATCCTTTGAACTGTTAGCAAATGTATTTTATTTTGTATAAATCGAATAGCTTTTTTGTTGTTTCTACGAATAATTAAGTAATTTTAACTTACCTCCGACACTTGATGAACAAACCAACAATATAAACACTTAATACGCTAATCAATACTGTAGGTTTTCAAGATAGTATTGCTATGGGTCCTCGAGCACAACCTAGTTTTTTATTAGATTAACGATGGAAAATGCTTATGTGACGTGTTCTTAGTGTCAACATCAGCATCGACTTAAGTTTTCCTGCTTCTTTATCTTATCGTTGTCTGCTGTAATCTATTCGTACTACTCCTACGATAACTTGTTACGTGTGCCTACATGAACTACTTCTAACTCGTTCTCATCTTTCAATATTATTAGTATTGGTTCAACTTTGTTTTTATGCAATTTTAACCGACTTCAAAGGAGGAGGTTCTCAATTCGGATGTTTATTTTTTTATGCATGTTTGGGTATAACTCAGTGATTACATATATCGCATTTGTAAAATTCGATTTTTGTTGGACAGACATTAACCTATTCCGAAATGGTCTCGTTTTAATTTCGTAAAGATATTTCATTGATGAAAAGGATTTGGAGATAGACAAAGGGACCCTTCGATAATTGGGAGCAAGTCCCACGATTGCTGCTATCGTATATTTAGGCACTGTATAAGCAAGTTCATAACATAACGTTAAATCTGTAACATTACTGGAAGCGGAAGCCCTATACATATTTTTGACTTAAATGAGATCCTAAGCAAACTTGACTTCAATGTAACATACGCAGGCAGTAGCGAGCAGGACCTCAATGTACCGAGCAATGTGCAAAGCGCGAGTGGCCCGTTGTTCGCTATTTCCCCGTACCAATTACTTGAATGTCGGTTTTGTGACATGTTATATTACTCCAAAGTATGTATGTAATATGTAATGATAAAATATTTGCGTACAATAGCTATGATTCCGATGCTACTAACGCCATCTAGTTAGCTGTTACCCAAATGGAACTGAAAACACATACAGTACTGCTTTCAGCTACATCTGTCGGTTGTGTTCTAATATGGTTCATACCGCGGTTTCTTAGGCAGGAAAAACAGCTACCTATTTCTTAACGACATCTAGAGGTTTATAGGGAACTATAACAATAGGTTCAATTCCCATTTAGTAATAGGCATCCTTCCTGGGTTCGCGTTTAGACTGCACTGTTACATGACTGTTACTTAACTACAGTAGCGGCACGATATAATGGCCGGTTTGACACATTACAATAGTGATGTGAAATGTCAATTTACTCTCGATAAAAATATAATCAAATCTATAAGTTCTTATTGCAAGCAGTACAATACCTGATTCAAAAACTTTAATAAAAAATATAAATTTTTACCTACTAAATACATTTGAACGAACTGAATATTGGATTTAGGAATGAAAATGAGTACTATATATTAATCCAGCTTCCTTCAGTAATTGCACTAACTTTTTTCTCGTTGGATACTCCTTCCGTAAATAGTTGCTACACACATGGTCTTCGACTGGTTTTGCTCGTTTTTTTCTGTTTTAATGTGTGAAGTTTATTTTCTTCTGTGCCAGTCTCGCCAAATTTTTCTTTAGTTATCTATTCGTCTAACAGTTATAGGTAAAATTGACCTTCCATTTTGAGATTCACGATCGAAATGTTACGAAGGCGTACCTATAACGAACACACATGCCTGACTGTTTAGAACAGCTCTGCGTACGTTCGGCCATATCGACGAATTCCACAACAAAAGGCGTAAAAAGAGTAAGTTGAGGGCCACCATTATAATTATCACTGTTAGTGTATGTAATGGGGATCCCTTCCTGAGACTTTACCATCAGGCGAGATTTACCATTTAGCTTACCATCAGGCGAGGAGGTCTAAACTATATCGCAATCGCAGTGCACTCCTAGTTTGTATTTTTCGAAGCAACGTCAAGTCGAAACTGCTTTGTTTTGACGCAAGTTTGCCAGAGGTATTAATTGTGCTTGCCAGTGATCCTAGTGTCGATTATATAGATTTTATTTAAAAAAAATTGAATTTCGAAAAACAAATACCGAGTTGTGTGAAATAAGTACACCAATAGGTAATTATAATCTTATAAAAATAAAAAATAAATGATCGTGGGACAGTAATATACATTATATAATTCAGAAATCAATGTAATAAATAAATATTGTGTCCTAAAATTATACCTACATTCGATAAAATTTTATGACTTACTGTACGTCACTATTGACAATAAAGAACAGCAATTTGCTCTTTAAAAATGTCACAATAATTACTACGAAACTTCATGAGCGGACAAACGTCAAACCGGCCATTATATCGTGCCGTAGGTATAATTACCACAATGGTGAATTCATTTCATACGTGTACTTCTTAATTTTTTCTAATGGCCGTCAACTTGTGGTCGCCTAATGGTCGAAAGCCGACCGTATTTATAAGGCAAGTGGCTGTTCTAAAAGAGCTGTACCGTATAAATATCTTCTGACATAGACATAGCTCAGATCATATCGCGGATATAACCATGTTGAGCAACATTCAATTCAAACAATTATCTTCTCATTGCCACTTTAAAGTATAAGCTAATAGGATACTACTTCACTAAACAATAATAAAAGATTAAAAAATCATATAAATTGGACCCTACTTGCATTTTGTTTTCAGTCGCTTTCGGAACAGTACGGCTATATCAAATTCTACACTGCAAATTAATTAAATTAGCAGAACCTCCGCTGAAACAGAGCAGACAACAAAGGCTATTTTTTAGTTCCAGTGAGTACAGGATCGAATGGTCCTCGTGTATCTTTTTTATTGCCCAGTGTTGTACACGATTTCTGTTTGAGTTCGACTCTTATTGTGGAGTGTAAACTGTCGCTTTGTCAATTAAAAACTGGCAAGCTCTCATCTACATCTTAATAAACTGTTTCAATTTTTGGATTTCGTTTTTATGAAATTTAGCACAAAGACGGATTAAACACAGGTTACTTTTTATTGGGGTTAAATTTATTTTAACAAAGTCGCTGTATATATCTTATAAACGGTCAGTAATGTGCCCAGTATTGTTAGTAAGAGTTACCAAAAACGGTAAAAATACATGGTAGTTATTTATGTAAACGCTAAGTTGGAAATAAACTTCACGTGTTATTATTGAAACGAATTCGAGATTTCGAGTAATAGCCAATACCTACCATGAAAAAAAATTACTACAACAGATATTTAAGGAATCATTCAATCAGAATATTATTCCTGTTATAGTTCCACTGAGTTGTCCCATCATGGGACAACTGAGACGATTACATCCCCGTAGTTCCATGGGACAAGTGGAACTAAGGCTCTTTATCAATAATTTTTAGCTATTAACTTAGTTTCAAATTAATTGAGGTCTAAGCCCTTTCAGTTCTCTCGTTAGAGAAGAGGAGAACCGTGTCCAGCAGTGGGACATAAATGGGTTGCCATCATCATCAATTTAGTTAAATAAGATTGCAAAAAGGTCCAAAATAAGAATTTTAGGTGCACTGCCCGTCTAAAAAAGAAACAAACCTTTCTTTTATGTTAACGCTTCAAAAGAGTAAATATAAAAGGTAAAATGATTTTAACTAATATACAGCAAGTACCATACCGTTTATTCCCCAATACTGAACCCCCCAATGTCACGCTTACTTTAAATTGATAAGTTGTTTTAATTGAGTACTTTGTGAGTATATTTCTAGTCATAGCGCAGAGTATGTACACCATGTACGGGAAGAAAGAAATTCTCTCTGTTCTAACTGGTTAACGGAAGCACCTACAATGCAATTAGCTTTCTTACTGTTTATGTAGGCACATATTTGAAATTATATGTTACGTAAAAAAAGTATTTCAAACACCTGAAAATGTACATAAATGTTGCTTTCTTGACGACGGCGACAGAGAAAAGAAAATAAAAGATGTCGATGCCACTGGCATATGACTCTTCTTCTCACTGCATCGTCATAAGGCCCGGGAACACACATAGTTTCCGAAATCATTGCGTATAACATAACCAAGGGTCATATAATAGACATAGGAATACGTACCTTAATTTCGCCCTGCCCCTCGGCGCAGCAAGCCTGTAGGTCTTTCAGCAATAGCTGGTACTTAGTGATCCTCTGTACAGGCTTAATCAGATATGCTGCCAGTGGATGCTCTAATTTCTTCTTACGTTGCACCCTGAGAACAAAAGACGTGTGTCAAACAACTATTTAGCCTAATGTTATCTGTAATGCTTAGTTAACGACTTTGATAACAGTAACTGGGTAAAATGCATAATGCAATGTTAGAAGTATGTAGGTAGAGGTAGAATACGTTAGAGCTCTTTTTGAAATACTTGAACTATTTATTAACGGTTTCAACTTCTTTTTTATGTTTTTAACATATATTTTTACAATAATGATTGAATTATTACTACTAATAAATACATCACTAGTGCTCTTTGTCAATACAGTTTTGAATATCCACGACAGTTAACCAGTCGAAATAATAGAATGGACATCAATAGGTAACACTCAAACGTACCTATACCTCCATAACTTAAAAATGCTAATAGAAATTGATAGGATTATATGGGACGATCGTAATAATAACAACTAAATAAACTTGTATATTCAACGAACTACTTGCATATAAAGCACGGTATACATGTACAGCATAACTGTCAAATAGATTACCTATCTAACATTTACTTGATAATCATGAAATGTTTAGGAACTACACCTTCTCCGTGTCTAAAACTCACAATACTTATATTATACACTAGTTTGTTCACATCACAACCACCATGTGGAACGTCTTGACTACACTGAAGCGCAGACTAACGGCACTAATAGTAAAACACGAAACGACGAGACACTTCCTTCGATAAGAGAGCTAAATGCGAACTAGAATTGTTTATCGTACCCACAAATAGACAAGACAACTTTGATATTAAACAATGTACTTTCTAAAGGCATTCCATTTTAGTATTGATAATAATATTGGCTTGAAAGGGCCAGTAGTTTATTACTCTATATAGTAATTACGTCATACCACAACCGATTAAAACTTGCAATCTTTATTTATTCACCTGTATTGTTTGTAAAACATTGTTATTTCTACTTTGATAAATATTTGACCGATTGCTCGGTCGTACTTTGATAAAACATTTATTAAGAGAGATGGAACACGTACACAGTATCTCAAAACAATCACGACTGTACTATATAGTGACTTTTCTCACAATTTGGCACCGTTTAAAACTTTGTCTCGCCAACCGGCGCGACCATCCGCCTACAAATTACTACCGCATATTTTGGTGATAGTGACGCTTCAAAGAACTCCATTTCAGATTCTTGAGATGCCAGCCAGAAGCTCAGTTATAACATCGTGGGAGATCTCCATTGACAACGTCATAATAAGTATGTACTATTATAAAATTGTATATGAGCTGTGTAATGTGTATTGGAGATATTTATAAAAATTACTAGGGTTATGTTATATGAAATATATTGTTTTTGGATTTCTTGTCTGTTTGTTCGCGATAGACGCAAAAACTTCTGAACGGATTTTGATGTGGTTTTTCTTGTAGGAAAGTTGTTGGTCAGACTTAAAATCTGCCGTATGGCCAAAATTTGAGATAACCGACATTCACGCGGGCAGAGCCGCGGGCATCGGCTAGTCAATTAAGTGCTAAGATTTCTATATTTCTAATATCCGTTGTATGCTCAATGACTGTGAAAGTTAGCGATTACAAATGGGTACATTGAAATAGCTGTTAAAATGAAAAAGCAAACAATCGCAGATGTTTCTTGAGACGGAGTGTGGTTAAAGCGCATATATTTTTTCAATTACTCATGAAGTAAGTGACGCTACTTATTAGCCTAACATTGAAGAATGTCAAAGAAAAAATATCCCTCTTTCAGAAAATGGTGAAATGAACAGCTTTTAAATAAATAAACAAATAAATAAATAAATAAATAAATATTCTACGACATTCTACACAGCGCTCCCTAGACCCAAAGTAAGCATAGTTTAACTAGCTTGTGTTATGGGTTCTAGAATGCTGATACCAACTATTATCAAATTCAGAATTATGTATTCTACTTCTTTATTTTTCATTTACGACTCCGGAGGAATTCCTTAGATAAACTTTTGCTTTTAATATTTGCTCGGTTTACATCAGTGTATCCATAATAATATCACAAATGCGAAAGGAACTGTCTATCTATCTGTAACGCATAAAACATAAACGTGTAACGCTTGTACGCCTAAACCACTGAACCGATTTTTATAAAATTTGGTACAGAGATGGACTAGTGCATGGGAAATGATATCGGTTACCTTTTGCCGCGAAAAAAGGCTTGAAAACCGGCCAGAGGGACTGGTTATGTCGGATCGAGCCGACCAAAACCATACGCCGATTAAGGCTTCCTATATCGGCGCATAAGGTGGCTCAATCAGATAATTCTGATCCTGCCCCCTCGAGAATTGTAACCACGGTATCCCCATCTAATTCAGCAGATAATGTAACCAAAATAACTCGATTTTAATTCAAATTCAAGATAAATGGTGGTAAAATGCAGTACTTTGTAACCATCGTTACAATTAATTGTTTGGTTTGATTTCAATTATGAAGTATATCAGACTTCTAAGTAATTTAAATGCTGACTCCTGAATAGTGCTTACCTCTCAAAATAGTCACCAGCGTTCTGTACAACGGCGGCATTGCTGTCCGGTTTGTTGCGACAGTACGAGACGTACATATCGAACTCGCGCGCCCAAGTTACGAAGCAATGGCCGACGTCCTCGGGCATAGTCTCATATTTGTCCAGCTCGCGTAAGAACACGCGCTCGTGGAATCGATGGATCTCTTCAATATTACCGAATATTATCTCTTCCTGTATAACGAAGAAGTTATGTGTTTTAGAATAAATGTAAATAACGTGTTAACGAATATAGATTTATTAATACAGTTTTCTGAAATATCGTATTCGTACTGAAGTATAGATTAGTTTAATTACTAAAAGTGATATGAATTGGATCTTAATTGAATATCTTATAATATTTAAATTCAACTGATACATCAACATTTGAACAGTTGAACATGCACAAAATTTATATACATCAATCAACAATCTCAGTGCAGTTAATTGAATTTAAAATAACCATGGTGTTATTATGAGACAATCACAGTATCTAAGTAGGTAATTATATTTTTAACGCCACGCACCTTGCCCTGAAGTGCGTGTGGTACAGAACCTGGATCAGTTCGCATCTCCCGCAAGTAGCAAGTAATGCAAGTCTCCAAATCTTTAACGTAAGCGCGTTCTGTTTGTAACAGCTCAGCCATTATAAATCTATAAGAAACGTAATAGTTGAATATAATAATTCCGATTTCAAAACATCATGGAATAAAAGCTAAATAATGGAAGTGACGTACTCTTTGCGCCTAGCGCTGCGCCGCTTATCATCACCAACAGTCGTGGGCTGAGGTTCAACTCGAGTGTCATTTTCAGCTGAATGTGAGGACGCTAATGACGGCGCCACACCCGAGTCGCTTTCCGGTTCACTTTCACCTCCTTCCATGGAACCGCTGAACTCAGCATATCTGCACACAAATAAACAAAATGTTAGTGGAATCTTAAACGCCATTATCTGTCACATAATGGCAATGATAGGTTGCCTTATATGGTGATCGGATCGAACGATAGTTCGCTGTTTTATTTTAAAGTGAGGAATGCCTGCTTATGCATGATGCCTCCGAGTTTGAGGATAACCCGGAGGCCTATTGTGGCCTGACATAGCATTTCTCTCTAACATTTCAACGATCATATATCTTAAGATTTGTCAAATTTACTAATAAAGTCGCAGAGGATTTACGGCAGTTCTAAATATCGCACGATCCATAAAATTGCATTAAATCTTGATTAGTGTACAATAAACTTTATTAATAAAAATTTTGTTTTTTCTGTAAGAATAATATATTAGTAGTCTAAAGCCTAGCGTGGACGCACCTTTAGTACTTATAATATTATGTTAGTGGAGTTTTTTGGCTACTATGCGTAATAGGAGAACGAGTGTCAAGAGTGCCGTTCATCTACTTCTTGACGCTAATGACGTCATAACGTCATTAAAGTAGCTGTAAGTTTTCCGTAATTATAAAATAAAATCATTTTAGTGTCTCGTTAGTGTATTATTACTCTGTCTTATAGAGTGCAATTATTCGACATGCTCTGTTACCGATATAAACGAGAGCAAACTGTTAGATATAATCAAAATATCGAGGTAAAGCTTATGAAGAACACGCATAAGTTAGCTGCTAATTAAACAATAAACAAAGTATTTATATACTACTGAGAACTGCATCTTGCATCGCGTGCAAACAACTGCACTCGTCCGAATCGGCCAAAGAAACAGACCAGTTGACATTGCACGGATACGTTAATCTTCTTATGAGTGACAGGCACGGCAGGAGAAAAGCATTAGACGATTATCTTACACTGCCATATTTTAGTTGATTTCGTCTTTTACTAACCAACAGGTTAGGAGTGTCTATGAATGGAAAACTAATACATAAATAGGAAATAAATATATACCTACTTGGAAACCAGACAATCGAAATGAATTAATGTTTCATGACTTTCTATACAGTGCTCCCTAAACCCAAAGTATGCACAGTTTAGGTAGCCCTGTGTTATGGGTTGTAGAATGCGTTATCCGCATACATACTTTTTTTTAAATTGAAACTTAAGTGCATACATATTACACACCCAGACCAATGCAAATAGATATATTCATGCGTACAAACATTTACACTGAGTGGGAATCGAACCCGCGACCCCTGACCCTTGTCGAATGCACTATCGCCACGCCACAGAGGCCCTCGTACAGGAACGTCGTAACTGGAAAAATGGGAAAAAGTAATCATTAGGTCAACTAGGTGCAAGATAGTCTTACCTAGCATCAACAGCGGCAACCCATTCCTTGATCTGTACGGCATGTGGGTGTCCTTTCTCGACGAGTCCGTCTGCCAGCTGAGCGAGCAAGCGGACTCTCTCACGTGACTCGCGTGCGACGCCTCCTGCGGCCACTGCAGCGGCCGCTCCACATCGCTCCTGAGTCTCCTTGATCCATTCCACGGCGGCGCGAGCTGAACGCTCAAATAGAGCAAATTGCTGACACTGCTCTAGTCGCTTCTTTCGGACCGTCCAATGTTCTAATACCTGTAGACCGAGCATTTGAATAAGTTTTTCGGAATTCAATCAACATTGAATCAACATTGTAACTCATAAATTCAAACCACTGAAAAAGCTAGATACACTAATTAATCTGTACCTACTATTATAAAATTGTAAAGTAGCTCTGTGTCTGGAGATTTAAAATTTTACATTGGAGTATTTAAAAAAATATTTGAGTTATGTTATATGAACGAATCTGAACTCTTTTTTTTTGTTTTTTTGTCTGTTTGTTCGCGATGGATGCAAAAACTACTGAACTGATTTCGTTTTTTGTTTGAAAGGTCTTGGTCAAACGTAAATCTTACGCATGTTTCAATCGGTTGAGTGGAACCGGAGATATAGTCAAATAAACGCGAAGACTAACGTCCACGCGGACGGAGCCGCGGACATAGGCTAGTGTATGATATATTTGTGCTTTGATTTATGAATAAACCATCATTTTAATGTTATGACAATACAGTGAACTAAGTACCGATTGTGTAATAAACACAACAAAATTCTTCATATTCGCACAGAACGCGCAACACTAACCACATGGTAGTCTACACTGGCCACTGCCTCATCCGCGCCCTCGCGATACCATCGCGCAACACTCAACAAAAGCCTAATTGTTTCCAACACCATTCTAACGCGGCACTGACACTGGCATTGGTACAATAGCTCAGCTAATAACTTGCATATAGATCTGACGGTTCCTAACATGCCTTATTGTTTTCATTTCGCATGCTTGGAATTTGCGAGTAAATAAACAAACAAATATGTACGAATTTGGTAAAGCGTGTCTATTTGTTGAAAAACAGTAAAACAAAATGGCAGAACTATGAACATATTTGATCACAATCTGTTAGGGCTTTGTGTCTTGTTAATTGTATCCTACCAGCGAACAATAGGACTATATGAATCTAGTATGTTGTAATGACCTTGGTTGGTAATACTAGAGTACCGTAAGTTTTATTTTAATCCAGTGTGATTACCTCTGGTTTAAATGCTGATTCATGATTATAACGGTGGCAATAATTACACGGTAATGAAGACTATAGAAAAAGGATAAGGTAAATAAAAGCAAAAGGAAATGATGAAAGTCACACAATTTCAAATCCATGTCTTGTGCTTGGTGATGGAATATTTTAATCTTCTTCCAAGAACTTCCAAGAATATACATACATTATATTATGTGCACGCCTTTTTCCTCCCTTTCCGCCTCTGCTTCTATCCTTACATACTTCACGCGCTTCCTCTACTGTCATTAAACCTTTTTTTTTTGTGCGGCAATCCCCATGGATACATATCCTATATATACGGGTATAATTATATCCCCATCGACCGTCGGGGGTGCTTATGTCGGGATCGAACCGACTAAAACCGCACACTGTCTCGGGTCTTAATTACCAGGGTGTAAGGTTACCTAAATAGGCATATCCCTCGCACCCCAGCTGACCCCGGGCCATCTACGGTTTTGAGATGGTCCCTCGACCCCTCGAAGGGGGGTGGGGCAAACATCGCGTCACCCAACCGTCGTCGCCGTGCGGACAATCAGCTCGCCCCCCGCTCGCTCCCCACTGTGCCCTCTGACTAGCAGAGGGACACGTGGAGAGCCTCGGAGCAGCCCTCTAGAGGGCCGCTCCTACCCCGGCCGGATTGGCCGCAGGCAGCAGCGTCTCCCGTGGCGAGTGGGAGGCACTGTCATTAAACCTATCATGCAAACCCGCCGGTTTCGTGTGCTTCTGACCTGCCCTTCTTCAATAACTCATTAATTTAGTCAGTATACTCTATAAGGTCGACCCCGGTTTGTTTGCCCACTCACATGTGCCTTACATATTTAGCGTGTCATTCGCTCAGTGTTCATTTCGCTCTAAATGTCCAAACCACTTCAGCATACCCTTTTCAATTCCCATTACTTCTCGTATATCTTTGATGAGGCAAGGAAGTTGATTGAAATACGAATGAACAAGTATTGAATAAATAATTCTAGAAGATAGGTTTAATGACGCTAAATTTCACTTTTATTGATTGTTGTTTTATTTTTACATCCAGCTAGCTGTTGCCCGCAGCTTCGCCCGCGTGGATATCTGATCCCGTTCCCACTACCTATGGGAACCTATTCCGGGAACATAGAGTAGCCTTTATGTTATTCCAGACTATAAACCCTAATCTGTTGCCACATTTCAACCAGATCCGTTCAGCCGTTCCAACATGATTGAGTAACACACACCGAAACACTTTCACATTTACAATATCAGTAGGTTTTTTGTTGCTACGCTTTCTACATTTATTTATAAGATGCATGTGAATTGTTCACAATTTATTTACTAGTGTAATTTATTTGCCTATACCAGGCAATTAAAATTATTAAGCAATTAATCAATCAATTTATTATAAATATTTTCTCACGTGCTAGTTAACAGACAGTAGTTATAAGCACTCGTTTGTAGTAAATAATACGCAAGAAAAAGTAGCCAGTTAGGTAAGAACTTCCTTCCTTTACTAAAAAATAAGTTTGGACTGATGTGTATCCGTGTACGCAGGTGCGCCTAAGTTTCATAAAATTTAGTTATCTAAATAATAGCTATCCATTTATGTCCCACAGCTGGGCACGGGTCTCCTCTCCTCTAACGAGAGAGCTGAGAGGGTTTAGGCCTTAATCCACACACACTGGCCTAATGTGGGTTGGTGCATCGGACATGTCCTTATAATTTCTTCTAGGACATATGGGTTTCCTCACCATGTTTTCCTTCACCGTCAGATTAGTACATTATAAATTCCACAAAGTGAAATTCACATTGGTGCTGTCCGGCCGGATTCGAACTCGGTACCTCTGATTAGAGGCCGCGTCCTTATCTATTAGTTATCTAGTTAATTAGCTATACTAATTTGAGAGTTCATTACGAGAATTGGTCTTCTGAGCTCTACCCATTTTATAAGCTAGGACATACCCTGTCTGCATATCCTGTATGAGCAATATAAATATATGTATATCACGGTTACTATGATTAGGTATGAAAGCCAAGGGGTTTTAATTTTTCAGACTCACTTGTGGGCGGATGGCACAGTATAAGATAACCAGCCAATTACCTTGTTCTCTTGTGCAAGTAGTGTGTCTAGAATGGCCCTTGTTTGTTCATGGTGAGCTTTGCTCGCAGCGGCAGTCTGACCGTGGACTTGGGCCGACCTTGCTGCATATTTGAGGAACGTCTCTGCAGTCCGACGCGCTAACGTGCACGCCTTTAGGAACGCTTCTTTCTGTTCGCCGTGCTTCACAATCAATGCAGCCACCTGTGAATTAATTTAGTTTTATGCTTGAATAAATTGGCTATAGTTCACCTGACAATTTTACTTTCACCCAGGTGTGATGAAACACGACGCGTAATGGTTATTCAGCTAAAGGAAAGTCAACGTTTCTATTCTCGAATACTACAACAGATCATACCGTATCTATTTTTATATCAAGAAGTTACGCGACTGATTGTTTACATTTGTGATTGGCTCTAATCGGTTAGTTTTTATTAGTAGTGTGTGGTCTCTCATATCATTCATCATCTAATATTCGGTGCGCCAGTGATCTCATCGGATAAATTAAAGACAATAACATTACAACTATGATGGACACTACAGTCTCTTCTGATCACAGATAGCTTTGACTAGATTTGCATGAACAGTTTTTAGAACACATTATTAACAGTTGAAGGAAGGAGTTCAAGTACGAAACCTAGTGAATTCAAAGAACGTACGAACCTGTGCGGCTTTATCAATATGCATCTGTAGCGTTTGTTCATCAGCGGGTGGCGCTGCGCTAGACCCGCACCAGTCTTCGTCGCGGCGGTACTCGCGCTCGAGGGAATCTAACACAGAGCACACCTGCTCTGCTGTCTTGTAGAAGTTCAGTGACGCCGTCACTAGCTTGTGACGTTCCTCCGCACACGTCACTAAACGTTGCCAACGCTCCGTCACCTCTTCAGATATTTCTCTGTAAAGAAATGAAATAAAAACGTAACTACAATAGGAAAAACTAACTTTTAACAAACAAATTTTATATCTGTAGTCACATGTAACAGACGAGTAGGATGAAACTACGCAGGTATATATTAGTAATCAAAAAAGGTGTTAACAGAACGGACAACAGACTATGCGATATTTTAAATTTAAATTTGTTCTGTATTTGACTGAAATTATAATAATAATATGATAGCAACATCTTATTGTCGATTTCCATTGGAATAGTTGATATTCAAAATCAGACTGCGACAGTCTTAATAAATTATTCTTAGAAATCGCGTCATTTTAAACTTTATTTAACGAATTTTATATAGCGTTGATCAATCTCGCCAGTAGATAGAATTACACGACAAAAATGATAACTTTAAATACCTATATGTTCCACGTGTACGGATTTTGATACGTAGTTTTCATTTAGAAGGGCTTAGTTATACTTAAAATCTGCCGTAAGTTTGATTTCAATTGGTTAAATAGTACCGGAGATATTTTTTTAATATTTCCTCCAGATTAATACGCTTGCTATTATTAAACTATAGCTACTTGTTTTTGTTTACTGCTGACAAGATCTCATACAATGCTCCAACTGCAGAGTGTTTGTTATTGTTGATACGGAAAATATTACACAACCTATTATGTAATACATTATACCATCACCATCATAGTTGTATAAATATAGACATCGTAAGATAGTGTAGGAGGATGCTGCATGAAGAATAGATAATTATGTTCTCCAGTTAATTGCAACTTATGAAGTGATTGCTCTGTAGGTGTCATAGAAACTTATATTCTGCTTGACGCAAACAGCTTAGAACCTTACTATTTTATTTAAACTACACTAAATACAAGATTAATCGAGATAAGATGATGTGGTCTACGATGAATCACGCTTGTATAGAAGGAACCTATTCACTCGTGACTTGAAAACTCCCAGGTTATAGCTTTCAGGAAACACAGACTCAGGCAAGGAATTCCACTCCTTAGCTGTACGCACGATGAACGTGTCAGCAAAGCGCTTCGTGCGTATGAGTGGAATATCGACCATATAGCGGTAGTGTGACGCTGTTCGTCTGGTCGTTCTGATGGAAAGGATTTGGAGGTATCAGGTAGTGCAATTCCAGAGCGCACTCTCCAAAATGTATCCGATAGAACACCGAGAGACCTGCAAGTTTGCGTCGATGGGCAAGGCTTTGAAGCCTTTTCTCGACAAGTGCATCGTTGTTAATGAGTCTCTTGGCTCGTCTCTCGATCGTCTCCAGCGCGTCAAGTTGGTATTTAGCTGAGCCATCACACAGATACGAGCAGTACTCCATACAGGATCGAACCTGCGCTTGGTACAAGTTGAGCAGTTGCTCCGGGGTGAAGTACTGTCGTACTTTTGACAGAATGCCCAGCTTTCTTGCGGCCATTTGAGCTTTAGCCTCAATGTAAGTCCCAAAGTTGAGGATGGATGTGAGAGTTACGCCAAGAAGCTTGAGGCAGTCGGTTATCGGCACGGGTACATTTCGGAAGGAGGGATTTGGCTGGAATTGACTTCACTTGGCAGAAAAAGGATACGCCTAAGTCTTAGCAGCATTGAACTTAACCAGGTTAGCATCACCCCAGAGATCTCCACGTGATTCCTCCTAGGAAGCTGATCTGATAGATGCAAGTCTGCTAATAAATAATACAGACGTGAAACTTGTCGTCAAGACAAGTCACCCCACTTAATATTGTATAGATTTAACTAGTATATAAGATTCATCAATCTGTAAATATAACATTTAATCATTCGATTAACCATATAGCGAGATGTTATTTACTCCGCAATAGGTACCAATAATAAATGAATATAGAAAGATAGTTCACCTGATAGTATGTGGGTCGTAATGATTGGCAGCTCGCAGTGCATCGGCCCTGTACTTGACTTGCACGGCGCTCGCATGCGTCTTCTCAACAGCTACTTGGAATTGGTCATGTTCGCGCTTCAACTGCTCGGCCTCCGACAGTGTCCCTGGGATTGAGAACGAAGCCGCCAACATTGCTTCCCCGTTTCGAATCCAGCTTACTACTTGAGCAGCGTCTTTTTGGAATTGTCCTGGGGTAAAAATAATACAAAATAAGTACTGATTACAAAATTTCAATACGGTTCCTGTCAATAATGTAAATTAAAAATGAGCTTACAGATTAAAGTTTATATTAATATGGTTCTTATCTGCAAGATACAAAACAGTAAAATGTATGAAGGCTCGGTCGATTATTTCAAAATTGAATAATTCACATTCAAAACTAGGTGACCACTCCATAATCTAATAGTGACAATCGCCTACTAACCCCGCGCAACATCAACTGGCTGCAACAGGTTCACACGCGGGTACGTACAATTATGTTTCCTTATTGTTATTATCTAAATGTATTAATAGTTCTACTATGGCCATTTCTAGCTGAGAAATATATACATATTCATTTTAGTATGTCAAATAAAGTAGGCTTGATTGTAATACACAAGGCACTTTCCGAATTATGGCAATCTATCTATACTATAATAAAATAGTAGTTGAGTAGAAACGGACATTAGTCAAAAAACGCGAAAACCGACGTCATCGTGGGCCGAGCCGGGTGCATATGCTAGTTAAGAAACATAAAAGTGATATATTATAACAAGACTAACCTAGCTGGACGCACTGTTCAAATCTTGCACGTCTTTCTTCAGCAAGCTCTTCGAGATCAAGTTGCCTGTCGTGCAGGAAGTCAAGGAGTAGCTGCACACGAGCCTGAGGGTCGAGCGGCGCCGCCTCGGGACCATCTGAGCCGCTCGAAGCCATTACATCGGACGCCTCTACGATAGCACCGGCCAACTCCTGTCCTTGTTGCACAACCTATTCAGAGGGCATCTTTTTGTATTACTCGCTTCTCACTATAATAACTACATTGTAATCAATAGCATCAACATGCACTGATTGTAAAATTACAAGTAATATCTAATGTCGATATTTGAGCTCTATGCTTATTACTTCGAAGTAGAAATTCTATGATGTAAGAAAAAACCGCTGTAAAGCATAGAGTCATCAAACTTGTGCGTTATTTTGTTCTTGGTGTTGTGAACTTACATATAATAATGAATTAGAGCTATAGATAAGATAAGATAACTTTATTGGCAAATAAAAGAAAACAATTTTACAATTGTATCCATCAAGTAACACTTTGAACACTTCAAGCTTTTCAAATAATAGGCTCCAATACAAATTCGACAAAGACACTTATTGTCAAAAAAAATGTAAGTATTAAAAGACACCCAATTGGAAATATCCCAGGAAACAGTCAGTACAGTCAGCCTCAAAAGAAGATGCTCATTTAGATTTAAAAGATTTTCATTTAGATAAGAATTTGCATGAAACTGATTAATGTTTTAATAGACAGGTACATGGGTAATACTATTACAATTTAAATAAAATATACAAACTAACTAATTATATTTTAATCAATGTTAATGTTTATAAATATATTCATAGAACCCACTAACTAGTTAAACGGAATTTTAGCTTAGAAATATAAATTACTCTGCTCAACAGCTGATTCCCAAAATCTCGAAATGATCATTTACTTTTGACGCTGATTATACGCAGTTCATAAATTAAAATATTTTTTATTACTCGTACTCACGAGTTCGTAACTCTACTAACCTGGAAAGTGGCATGTTGCATTCTTGCCACACTCTCGTTGTGTGTAGCGAGTGCCTGCTCCGCTTGCTGAGGATCTCTCGGGGGCTCAGTGCGTTGTAATTCATCTCCCCACAGTTCTAATTGAGAAGATACCTAGAAACAAAGTGAAAATACAATCATTCTGGCTTTGGTAATAGTAAGTAAATAATGCATGGATTGCCTGTTATTTAATAACACGTTATTAGAGAGATTTGATCCTTATGATTAGTCCTATCGATTGATGCCATAAAAGTACAAGATAATTATTATTTCAGATTTTAGCTTGTTCGATTAGGTACCAAATGTTGCAAGCGCATCCTAATGCTGCTAACTTCTGTGTCTAGATAGCGCTGTATAGAATGTCGTATATCGTATTATATTTATATATTCGAAACTGAACGTAATAATTCGAGATTGCCTGAGAAACGGAAAAGCTATGGGGCGGCCTAAATATTCTAGCAGCCAATGAGTCAGGTGACAGTGATGGTGAGGTGTGTTATATTTGGTAGGTCTGAAATAAGTAGTAAGGTATTTTTATAGATACCCTTGAACAATGAGCCGCAGGTTACCGCTAGTTGCATTATAAAATGTTTACCGACAACATTGTGATATGAAACCATTTATTGGCAACGTTCCAATGATATCAACACAGTCCACTGCACATCTCGACATAGGTACAATTCGTTGAACAATGGAAATACTGATTGCCATCAGTACTGTCGCGTTCCCGTCAAGTGTAATGATAAGAACTGTTTGGACTGCTATTATTACGACGATATAGGTAACTTTGAAAATAACCATCAAACTCTTCAAGATTTTATTAAAACTGAACCAACATGTTAAAATGTAGCTAATGACACCGCCCACCCGCGCGGAGGTCGCTTGTCGTTTTTTGGTCACATCTTCGGTTCTATTTAATCAATTGCAATTAAACATACTGCAATTTAAGTCCGGCCCAGAATTTGTTTTTTCATCGATCGTGAATAAATTGACAAGATATCCTAAAAAACATGTTTGTGTTCAGAATCGTTCATTTGCCATCAAGTGCCTACTATTTTAAATATCTCCAACGTACAGTCACACATACTTTACAATTTTATAATAGCACCTAAAGATAGACACACTTTTACGTTATAGTCCAACTTCAATAATAGCATAGGACAAATGGTGCGTAAATTTGCTCTTACAACGATGAAATGGTTCATGATTCATGATTAGTTATTCAACAGAACATATACTGAGGTACCGATGTACTGAGGTATACGAGTCATTTTAATTTATTTTTATACCACCTAAAACTTATTTTATTATACAGAACTAGGTATTCGGTTTTGTGGAATATTGGTTGTCGATTGGCTTATAAGTACTACCTAGCCTTTGATCTTTTTCATTTCTCAGGCAATCACGTTGTCAACTTTAACCAATCCGATTACGATCAGTTTCAAATGTATAAATATTTTAGAACATCTATTCACTAAGTATGACGAAGAGTCCAATCATTTCATTTTACAGGCTGAAGTAGATATCAGACAGAACAATTTTATGATCAGTGTGATTTCATTGTCTATGAGCCGTGTTTCAATAAAAATTAAATAAATTAAAAATAGTTTCCATTGACTTATGTCAAAAACATAAGACAATAAACCGTTCGTATTATAAGCAACCTCTAATTGGTTGTTGCTTAAGTAAAAAAAAGTTATCGCGCACCTGCCACGTTACCGCACCTCATAAATATATTATCTAGACTGCTCAGTTGCCAGAATAATGAACAAATTCTACTCGTGGACGCGCAGTGTTAATTTAGCGGGTATAGGTACCTAGGCTAGTTCTGAATATTACTTTATATCAATTACGAGATATTTAGGTACCATATTTATTAGTAATAGTTGCCTAGTAACAACTAGCTCGCCGAACTCCAGTACCTAATTATAGCCGTGACCATGGTACTTATAACAATGCCGAAAATAATAAAATTCTTAATTCTTAAAGGGCAGTATAATGCGCTGTAAATGTGCCTAGATTAACGAATACGCTACATGTTCCCTGTTGAATGCACGGGCGGTCACGCCATTACCCTATTATATCTAATAAATTATAAACCCCATTCCCTCCCTCTCCCCCTGTATGCGAAGGTAGACGCAATTAAAAACTTGATAACTTTCAGATAGAAGGGTTGTTTAAACTGCATTGAAGTTTCCTCTTTAAAAGCTAGCAAATTTCATATTTACGAGTAAAATGAATAGACCAGTGCCGATAGACTTTGAGACAAAATAAATTTATAGTAGGATGAAACCTGTTGGAAAAGGATCAGAATGTAACAAAAATTAAAGGAAAAATAAATTAGGGGCGATCTGAGGTCGGGAAGGGGGGAGGGGGGCGAGTTTTAAGGGTATAAACGGTTTATCTCGATTTCCGGCAAAACTACAAGTCCTATGGAAAAAAATTAAATGACAAAGTTGTAGGTAATAAAGAGACCTACAACTTTTCTATTTACACTTTTTTCACATAACCTCAAAATATATGTGAAAAATTCAAATAATCAAGTTTTTGGTTTTTTATTTTTATCTTAAGCAAAACAAATTTGTTTTCCACGAAATTTGGTAAAAACTTAGCTTTTTATGTCCCAAAGACACTGTAATTTTTTTGATTTGAAATATTCTTTTTTTCAGCTTCTTTTGACTAAATATCGAAAAACCACCCTAATTTTCAATCGAAAATTCTCACGTCAAAATATCAGCTTTTTAAAAAAAGTCAAATAGTTTTTTGTTCTTTGAAATCTCTTCTTTCTGATGATGTAAAAATATATATATATTGCTATGGTAAATGTTCTCAGAAAATGCAAAGAAGAAAAACTCGAATTCGAAATTAATATTTTTGTATTTAGTCATTTCCTCGCTGAGGTGGGATGAAAAGTTACATGTTGCACTATAACTTCATGGTTGCACTCGAGTGCAAAGATTTTTCACCTTGTGCACTTTTGATACCCTCGCTAAAGCTCAGGGTTCTATTTTGTGATTATTGTATTTAGTCATTTCCTCGCTGAGGTGGGATGAAAAGTTACGTGTTGCACTATAGCTTCATAGTTACACTCGAGTGCAAAGATTTTTCACCTTGCGCACTTTTGATTCCCTCGTTAAAGATCTGGGTTCAATTTTTAGAACCCTTCGCGTGCTCAGTTTTGATGACCGAGCAAGCGAAGGGTTCATAATTTGAATCACGAGCGCAGCGAGCGGTTCACAAAATAGAACCCTGAGCTTTAGCGAGGGAATCAAAAGTGCACAAGGTGAAAAATCTTTGCACTCGAGTGCAACCATGAAGTTATAGTGCAACATGTAACTTTTCATCCCACCTCAGCGAGGAAATGACTAAATACAAAAATGTTAATTTCGAATTCGAGTTTTTCTTCTTTGCATTTTCTGAGAACATTTACCATAGCAATGTATATATATTTTTACATTATCAGAAAGAAGAGATTTCAAAGAACAAAAAACTCTTTGACTTTTTTTAAAAAGCTGATATTTTGACGTGAGATTTTTCGATTGAAAATTGGGGTGGTTTTTCGATATTTAGTCAAAATAAGCTGAAAAAAAGAGTATTTCAAATCAAAAAAATTACAGTGTCTGTGGGACATAAAAAGCTAAGTTTTCACCAAATTTCGTGGAAAACAAATTTGTTTTGCTTAAGATAAAAATAAAAAACCAAAAACTTGATTATTTGAATTTTTCACATACTTTTTGAGGTTATGTGAAAAAAGTGTAAATACAAAAGTTGTAGGTCTCTTTATTACCTACAACTTTGTCATTTAACTTTTTTCCATAGGACTTGTAGTTTTGCCGGAAATCGAGATAAACCGTTTTTACCCTTAAAACCCAACCCCCTCCCCCCTTCCCGAGCTCAGATCGCCCGTAATTTATTTTTTCTATCATTTTTATTATATTCTCTTCCTTTTACAACAGGTTTCATCCTACTATAAATTTCTTTTACTTTTTACCATTTTTATAGCTATCGGCACTGGTCTAGAAGTTGAATCACATATCCTAGATTAGCGAAGTTAGCACAATATGTAACTCAGACGGTAAACGAAGTCGTGTGCTGTGCATACGTCCAGAAAGTTTTAACGAGTTTTCATCATTACAAACTAACCAGAGGAGTTAGCAATATCCGAAGTACTTTTCGCAATATTTTATGGAGCTTCTTGTATAAAGAAAATAAAATTGTGAATCAGAATGTCGTAGATATGAAAATGTGAAACATTTACGAATTACTTTATTGAAAAGGTGAAACTACTTCGACTGGATTATATCGCCTTGGATAACCTATGGGAAATCTATACAAAAAGGCTTATTGATTAGCAAGTAAACTCTGGAAGTCTTCGGTTAAGGTATCCCCTAAGAAAGGATTTTTGATCATTTCCAAATTTTTGTAACGGGTAAAATAGGTGATGAGCTTTTGTATGGAAAGTCTATAATTTACGAAGCAAGTAGCACGAAATGTCACATAGCTGCTGAATTTCCTTTGCGGATAGCGTATAAATAAAGTTAACCAATTTCTGTTACAGTCTTAAAGTTTCTTACCTCCAAAGCATCTCTTTCAAAGTGCCTGAGCTGTAAAGTAAGTTCTAGTCTTCTTTCGCGATCAGACCAAAGCTCTTCAAGGGCTCCACGCGTGCCCCTCAGTCGTTCCAGAGTTGTTTCTACGGCAGCAGTGCTTGCCGCATCCGAATCTCCCGACGACCTGTTGAAGCAAACTAACGGTCAATATAATGTGGACGAATAATTTGTGTGCAATGTGCACAATATTAAAATTACCGATGGTATATGGAAAAAAATTATAAGTACACGTTGTAATTAAAGACCACCCTGTTAAACACGTTCGTTACGAATTTAAATGCGAATTTGAAGTTAATTACACAATGGTACAAAGCGTACAAACATGAACCCTAACAGCGCGAGAGTATATTTTCACATTTTCATTAGAGGAAATCGGACGTTCTTGAGGTCTAAACGCTGAATAAGAAAGGTCTCGTCTAACTTGGTAGAAGCAGGTTAGGTTCTACCATCTTTTAATATGTGAATTCTGCAGGACACTGGTGTTTAATGCAATAACATCAAGAACGATAAGTAGGTATGTGGTTTGTGTTTATTTACTTGGCAACTGATGATTAAGAAATTATAATTAAGGTTCTCACAGCTAATTAGCCCAATTAGCCAGAGCTCATAATTGATTAAATAGAATAAAAGGAGATATGACCAAAAACGACCTAAAAACGAAGCGCGGGCGAAGTCACGGGTATCAGCTTGTATGAAAAGTAGTGACTATAATCGTACTAAGTTCTCCAGTAGTTTTTGATTTTAGCTTAAACAAAAATTTCGTGCGGACAAACAGATACACAGAGACACAGACAAACAGACAAAAAATCTGAAAATCATTGTTTGGCATCTATGTATTACGAGTACATTCATAAAGTCCCCTAATTTTTTTTTCCGTATATCTTTCATGTACAGAGACCGATCAGTTACAGATATATTATATTATGTATCGATGTATAGATAGATAATTATCACATAATGAAAGAGACAGAAAACAGACGGCATAAAGCGCCTCGAATCTTACAAAGGACTGCAACAAGGTACTGGCGCTGTTGCGTACAAGATTAACTTCTTCAACTTGGCCAAGCACGCGGCTTGGCCAAGTTGAAGAAGTCGCTGAAGTCGCATAATGAATTTGGGCTCACAGTAACTAGGCATGGACAGGTAGGTACTTTAAGAAGCAATCGTGCCCGAAATCACCTACGTCAGTCGGAATGTAAGGGTCAGATTTACATAGTGTTGTGCAGAGCTTAATTGGGTGTTGGTTAATTTTGTTGAAAATATATCACTAAATTAATGAAGCGTTAATGACTACAAATCAACATTTTATAATTTGATATCGTGTATGTAAACAATTTAATGATCAATGAATTCAGGTAGGTACTCCTAATGAATTATGCTATTTGTATGGTACCTATTGTTAGCTGTAGCTTTACTGCAGAAAACAATCACACCTTTTGAATAGTGCTTAGATACACATAACAAAACATACTCCTCTACTACAATCCTATTGTTAATTTAACTATCTACTTTAATTATTTTTATTAGTGTTAAAATATTTTTTTCGAAACAATAGAACAAAAGTCCTATAACATTCAAAAATGTCATACTGGAGGAATTGTTTGCGAAGAATAGAAATATTTAAGGACATACAATACAATTAAATGATACATTACCTCCATCGTAAACACTGTACCGGTGATTTATGCCTGTGCGAGCGCCGATGATATTTGAGCATTTTGCACAAAAATGTTCATTTCACCGGCGCAATCATTAACAAATAACACTTGAAACAGTCGGTAATCGTTGTCAATATCACTACACTGACACTGTGAATACTAATTTCCAGCATTTGAATCAACAGTTAGATTTCGAACACGTAATAAGGTTGTTATGGGGGGCAATTACTTGAGGCATGAGTTATTAAAACAAGCTAGTGAGTGACCGACAATGCGTATGCGTCTACTGTTATGTTACGGTTGGATGGCATCTTATGCCGATCTGCTTCCCTTGGCTACATTAACACAATAATGGTTTGGAATTCAGTCACCGACTAGTTTTTAAACAAATACAATAAGTAAAAAATTACACATTTGCAGTATGCCACGTGGTATGTAAACAACTGAGCTAATTAAAAGTTTATTTTAGCCACGCTCAAAAGCGTTAAGCCGTAAAAAAGAAGACGATCGGTAAGTCTGCGTGGTAGTCACGTGGCGAGGAAGTCATGGATACAAACGAGAGGTCGGAAACATACCTATATAATATTCATTTATTCGTTTCATCATCGTGAAAAGTGCAACATCCCGTCATTGTAAAAGAGCGTTAAGGAACGGTGACAATAAATTACCCTAACTTTAAATATTAACGTATTTGCAATGCAAGGCTGTGTGATAGCTTTCGCAATCAAACAAACGGGTGTAGCACCCATTGTAGCACCAGCATGCACCGCGTCGTAAGCAACGCATCCGATAGAGACGATTTTATGTTTTTAATGAAACAGTTGGGCTTATAGCAATGAGATAGACATTTACGTAAACACAGCTATTTTATAATAATAATGACACTTTACAAGTTACCATCATATTTTTTAGATAAGTAGGTACTGATTTGCATAATGGAAGTAACTGTGTTAATGTCTCACGATTACCTAAAAGTTGATTCAGAACTTTAAATAGTTTACTAGTGGTGTACATGTGTGAATAATCATTGATAAGGTATTTATATATCAACACACATTTTTTTTAAAATAAGTAATTACATAAAATTCATTCTGTATAGGTCACGTCAGATAACCCATCCTGTATCATACTCGGTATAAAGTGTCCATAATACAGGTACTAGTATTACCTAGTGGCCATCCTTTGCACCAGGAACTAACCGGAGCGAGATAGTTTGATTAGTATATAATATTCATATGTTTTATCTTTCCTTTCAGTTATTATGATTTTTTAAAAAGAAAAAGAGTACGTGGTCCACAGCACACACATGACATTCACGGATAATGTGGCTTTCTATTGCTGAAAGAATTTTTAAAATCGGTTCAGTAGATCCAAGACACACAAACTTTACCTCTTTATAATATTAGTAGAGTATAGATGTATTGAGCGCCTCTGATAAGTTGGTTTACTCCAACTAGTCCTTCTAAAAGTTCGATGATCGGACAGTTTAGACAAAAATATTCCAAGTATAGTTAGATTGTGTCTGACAATCGATAGTCACAATAATAGTTGATAACCATAAATGTATCTTTTTACAAAAATATTTTTGGATCCCAGTTAAAAAAAGATACTCTTAAACTGTGGCAACATTATGAAAGAAACAGGCAATTTCATAAAACGAAATCATAAATAGTTTACTAACTGTCAAGGTGGTTCTAAGTACAACCGGACAGCAAATTGCTCTAGCACGAAGAACCATTATTATGTGTGCAAGCCGATTGTAAATGTAGATTACGTTGGCCACCCGTAACACGTGAGTAGTGTAGCTAATTCAAAGAAAGTTCCTGCAATCCCTATATTTTAGCAACAACGCAAACGCACTTGCCATGACACACAAAACCTGCTGACTTAGTGTAATCATGCAACCATCTCGGACAATGATCACGACACATTATGAAAATAAATAGATATAAAAATCTTCTTGCACGGACGTTGTACCTATCTATACGACTTTTGAATTCTGTACATTTCGTATGAGGATGAAAAGAAAATCTTATTCAGTGTACAATTGTCAAAGGCAACGAAATTCTGGAGATGCAGGCAGGTATGCAGCAATTAATTGTCCCAGTCGTGGATATGGAGGGAATATGTTTGGTACATACAACTTCATACGGTACTCGTGTGGCAGTACTTGGATTGAATTTTCGAATAAATTATACAACTACTACTTTACTTTTATCTATTGGACTATTTCATTTAAACTGCGTCTCTTGCGTTCGTTCCCTCTTATTGATTCGTTAAAAATTATTGTAGCGTTGTAACAAATTCTAATGTTGAGCATCTGTTACACTTAATAGTGTAACTATTAAATCATGTACAGACGAGATGAGAACATTCCGCTGGAGACGGTTTCTAGTGTCGCCGGAGCGAGGCGCATTCCGCACGCGTCGGCGGCCAATCGGAACCGACAGATTTCCACCACATTCGTGCCAGCCTTGGCCTTATACACTATTCATGTGATAATAATAATATTGTGTCCCATCAGTAATATGGCGAAAATTATAGGTATGCACTATAATATTTAATGGCTAAACGACTTCCAAGAGTAAAATTTACTTGCTATACGAAAACTTGTAAAATCGAGTTCCCGCAGCGAGTCCCTAAATTCAAGTGGAAGCATGTGCTAAGTACCTACAAGAGTATACCTTAATAAGAGTTGCTGACTTACAAATAACTGTAGAAAGATTTACTTATCACGAGGACTCGCAGTGGTGAAGTGTGCATCATTAGCGTGTATTTTTATGACCATTGAACTGAGCCTCGTAAAAATTCTGCTCATGAAGCATTTCAGAAAGGGGCCCAAGATACCCAACAATTACGCCTCAGTGGTAGTTTTATGGGCAATTAAAGCACATCCATCGATGGACATTTTATATCCGGTTTTATAGGCGCAAGCAAAGAGTGCATCGGGATTAAAAAGTAACCGTCCGGCGCCTTCCTGTCATACACACAAATTGCATCGTTGATTCGCTGCTACAGTAATGAGTAGGTATTACAAATGGTATATCTACTAAGTAGGTATACCTATTTAGTATTTACTTATATTTTATGTGCTTTATTTTACTGTTACAAATGTAAAACTTACAGAAATACCCATACTTACATAAATGCGCAAAAAATTACTCAGCAGAATCGCCGAGCAGATATCGTAGTAAGTATATTTTTATTTGAATGGAAAAGCAAAAATAAATTTCACAGATCTGAAGCAAAATATATTTTCTGTTGCAATGCTTTTTGTTTTTCATTTCTAAAAATGTTAAACAAATTAATACAATTATACCTAGCTTACGAACAAAATAAAAAATGTAGGAATTCGGCATCTAACAATTTATTTCATCATTCCATCATCACATCGTGATCTGATCACATATGGAAATTTTCTGACGATGACTTTTAAGGTTAAGTTTACAAGCAAGTTTATTAATAACCTAACGGTTCATTACCAGAAAAGTGGTCAGAAAGCGAGGCGAACTCTTCGAAACTATTCACAGATCTCTCTGACCATCTCTTTAGTACTTACCTACTCTCTAGTAATATACGTGAACGCAATGATCTTATATTAAAATGAGGCAGATAAGTTATCTCAATACCTACTATCGCGATACCAAAAGTGAATTTACGCAGACACCAATTGCTATTATAAAATATAGTTTCATACGTACAATAGGTATATAAACAAAATAATCTTTGCGGAAACGAGATAGCATAGAATTTGATGGGCGCGGAAACAAGATGTTTTACGTTACGCTACCTTGCGCGTTGTAGCTGCCATAATTTGAAGAATGTTGCAGAAAAGACATTTATTTGAACACTAACTAGATACTGCTAAATTTCAATTTCAAATTGGTTCAGATTCAGACGGCCTGGCAGACCTCGGGGTGGGAGTCCTCACACTGTCGGTGTTGGTCGCAGCGATGGTGCAGAGTGCGGACGCGTGTTCGGCCGTCGCCTCCTTCTGCGAGCAAGTGATGCTCGAGAATGAGGCGGCGGAAAACGTACGGGAGAGGCTGCACAGAGCTTTCCCGGACGGCGGCGGGCGCGGACGCCGAAGGCGTCGGTCCAACGACCTCCGTCCTCCATTAGCGCTGGCCTGGGGGTGACGGATGGAGCCGCCTGTCACCCTAGCAGAAGCAGGCCGAGGCGGCGGCGCGCGATGGCCCATGACGGGAACCCCGTGGTTCCCAAACCCGAGGGGGCCATGTCGAATCCGGAGATGGCCCGGGTCAAGCCAGGGTGCGAGGGATATGCTCTTTGGGCCACCTTACACCCTGGCTTTAGAAGACCCTAGACGGCGTGCGGTTTTAGTTGGTAAGAGTCCGATATAACCTGCCCCGCTGGCCGCGGGGTGGGTATCCATGAGGATTTCCGCACGGAAAAAAAAGGTTCAGATTCAGACGGACAAAACCAGATTCGGATATGATATGGAATGTATCACAATGTATGTCTGTGTGTAAGACTAAGACCTCTACTACGCATTTGCTTTACAGAAACGGTTTGAATATAAATATTACTGCTCTTACTACACCATCACAAAAAAATAATATTATATTACTAGTAACCACAGTGACCAACAACACCGATACACGAAAATAAGAGGGTCCCAGAAAAGGGATAATCGTCCGGGGCTATTCCCACGCACTTCTTACAGGGTATAGTGAAGTTACGACCTGGGAACACTGGGCTCCCAAAGTGCGAGTTGAGATGCGACTGGGATAGGAAACCTATAACTACTAGTCAAACAGTCAATCAACCTACGATTTTAATAGAAAGAAAAGAGATAAGCAATGAAATAAAACCCTTAATGAGTTGGCTGAGCTTTCTCCATACAAATGAACAGATAAATACGATAATTACATTAAAGAGAATGGTTCCGCATCAGTAATTATATGAATGCTGTGGTAGGCACTATTGACATATTGATACATAGAAACACAATGGGAACGAGGTACATGAGAAAATTCTTGCGATTACAATATAGGTACGTAGGTATAAAATATGGCATAAGAATTCGATATCGTACTAAACTATACGTTTAAATTTTCAATGTGTTGTGAACTTTCTATTTTTAATGTTACACACTAAAATCAGATACGTAGTAAGGAACACATTTTATTAATTAGGCATGGATAAATGACTGAGCAACTACATCGTGACTCCACTCGGTAGACCTATGAATCCTCAAATAGGCTACTTCTACTTTATAATCATTAGCTCCCACAAAGCTCTTTACGACCCCATTCACTGAACTGACAACGTCTCATTCAAATGCATATCTAGCGATTCAACAGCACACAATCAATCGATTGTCAAATCGGTTGTTCATTGCGTCAATAAAACTGTAGTAAATGCAGACGCTATTTAAAACTGTTGCGAGGAAAGTGACGTCTATTCAACTAGAAAAACATTACAGCATACCAGTAACATGTAATTATACAAAAGTGTGAGAAGTTTTAAATCAATATTTACCAAGATTATTGTAGGTACCAATATGTATGAATATGATATTATATTTGTCGTTTCGAACAGTGAGTACAACTAGAAATAATTTCCCATATCGTGCAATTTCATAATTATTTTTCCATAACACAAGAAAATTACAGCTGCTTGGGAAATATCGAGCTCCGTCTCCACAATCGAGAGTCGTTGAGAAGGAATTTGTAACAAAACAATCGAAGTGTATATGGGAGGTGGGTGGCGGGGGCGTGAGTATCCCGCCGTGCACCGCCCCTACTAGCGGGGTCTATGCGTCCTGATCGGTAGGAGCGCACCGGAAGAGATGATTGTGAGACAATTTAAATCACTCTTAACGGACCCGTCATCCATTGTTACGACTTCCCGACCACAATCACTACACCGTCTATTACCGAGCAAAAATATGATTGCTCACACCGTTTATTATATTAACGGGCTATTTTGGAAATACGACCGTATCAAGGATACATAGCGCACAAGTTAGCTATACTTTAACACTGCACAACTATGCAACTGTGAAACAATACAAAATAAAACTATGAAAAATAAAACCAAAGAGAATGAAAATATATCTCCTGTGCCTAAGGTTTGCTGGGCGAAAACTCAATATTCAGTTAAGCTCGCCTTAGTACATTAACTTATATCTGTAATATTTAATATTGTTTTCTGTGCGTGTACAATAAAAAATTAACAGTTACTGCCCGTATGTTTAAAAAAATATCAAAAGCAACATAAGTATAGCATATTGTTTACTTTTGTTTTAAAAATGCAAGCTAGCAAATGAAAACTCAAAAATAACACATGAAATATTTTTTGCACCTATGTAATTCATTCTAGAATATTAAAACTAGTTGCATACTTATTGCAAGAGCACTTTCTTCCAGACAATCACAGCGTAGATATAAAAAAGGAATAAGTGAAGAGCGTTTCAGCTTTAGTGTTTATCGAGACTGGCCCGTGGCGCAGTTCAATAAGGGGGACAGCGTGCACTTTGTGGACAACTGCAAACAGATCCGCATCTGTTCAATATTCTTCAAGGGACATAAAATCAAGACTTTCTTTGTGTCCTACAATATTAAAGCAACTTAAAGGAAATACACGAGTAAAAGTTATACTGTAACCCTATACATTGATTTACGAAAACCAGCAATGCCGGTGACTTCGCCCGCGTGTACTCACAGCCAGTTTTAATTTTTTTGGCTGGAACACTGGCAGATGCCGATGCATGCTAAAAATGTGTGAAAATCGGAACTAAACACAGAACATTAAAAAACCATAGAAATAGTAATTAAGTAAAAATACAAAGGAATAGCTGTCGCCAAAAAATACACTCACACAGACTTCTAGGACGTCTTATTGGTTGCATACATTTTACCTTAAAATATAAGAAGAGCAGAACTACATACCTTTTTTTACTGAAAATGAATTTAAAGTAGGTTATGACAAGGTATAAACTTCAATGATGTTTACAGAGTACCATCAAATCCGCCCCCATTTTAACGTAACATACAACAAAATTATGTTTAAGCCACGTTGGAATAGAGCACAAATTTATTTATCACAAATACCCCATCTAGCGGTCAATAGCAAAATCAATGCACATTATAGTTTTGCTATCCACCAATAGATGTCTAAAATTATTGTATGGTATTGCAAATCAGTCCTTAAATATAACAGTGGTAAGGATGAAATTAATTTAACTCAAAATACGGGGAACACTAGAATCGACCCCCATGGTGTCGATTCTCTTGTACATTTTCACGAACTTAACTAAAATGATAGTTTTGACAGCTCTAAGTAGAGTACCCCATAAAGTATAATCGAAAATGAATCTAATCGATTTTCGATTATCGTTCCCGTAGAATATGGAATCGATAGTTACAAAAACACAAAAGCATTTATTTTTTTATTATTGGTAACTTATTTCAGGATGATAAAAGAGAAGTTTTATGGTACAGTAATTATGTTTTGCATTATACCTACTTAGCTATAATCCGCGCGCGATGAAAATGCGAAGGAACCTTGTCAAAGTAAATCGAAAATGACAGTTCTCAAGTAGCGTTAGCGTGTTAACACCGACTTTGTTCTTGATTGAAATTTCTATCAACTGCCAGAACTATTTCGCGTGATTGGCTACTCATGATTTTACCCCTTTTTCCACTCATTATTAATCTTTAATCTATATAAATGAAAATTAATTGCAATTATGTTAATATCGCAAAAACTCGAGAACGGTTGAACTGCTCTTACCTGTCAGACATTTGATGTTCGTCCTATCACTCCCGTCGTCGTCGTTTCGGTATTTTTGGCTCGATTACATGTAGATCAGATAAGAAAAGGCAGTATATTAAAGATAGCTGTTGCCCGCGGCTCCGCCCGCGTGGACGTCGACTTCCGCGTTTTATTACTATATTGCCGGTTCTAATCAGCCGATTGTGATCAAATATGCGTAAGATTTTGAGTCTAACCAAGACCTTTCTAATAAAAAAACGCATCGAAACCCGTTCAGTTCTTTTTACGTCCATCGATAGCGATAAAAAATACCAAACGGATTTTGATGCGTTTTTTTATTAGAAAGGTCTTGCTTAGACTAAAAATTTACCGTATGTTTGGTTGTAATTGGTTAAGTAGAACTGGAGATATGACCAAAAACGCTCTAAAAACGAAGCGCGGGCGAAGCCACGGTTTCAGCTTGAATAAAAAGTAGCCTATGTGTTGCCCAAAACTATGAACTATAATCGTACCAAGTTTGATCAAAATCCCTCCAGTACCTAGTTTCTGATTTTTGCGCGCACAAAAATTTGCGGACAAACAGACAATCATACAATATTATAATTATTATAAATCTCGCATTCAAAATTAAACTCATTTAGAAATCTAGTCGCACTAAAAACACAGCTTCGTTTTGTGAGCTTCGACATGAGTTTGCCGACGCTACGGCTAGCCGGCGGCCCACGTACGTCTAAGTTCCCAAAGGTCGCATCACATTCTGATCGCGCGCGGATTATAATTACTTATATTAAAAAATTGTAGTAGATAAATAGATGTACTTAAAAATTTCAATAAATTAATTTAAGTTCGATTCATTCGATTCCTGTGTGTCATAGTCAATTGTGCTGAATTCTTGCAAGACGCTTCACTACGAAAAGTGGGCGGTACTTGTCCATGTGCTACGATAATTTTAGAGGTATTATTTTGTATATAAAAATACGATACTTCATAGACGCGAACTGTCAAAATTATCATTTAGCATCCTGAATTGGACAGGTATAGAAACTTCTAGAATATTGAAGTAAATATTTCGTGAAAACTTACAGGAAAATAAACCTTAAAATCAATCGCATAAACTTGTTTTTTGATTATTTTAGCCTGCGTTGTGCACATACACAAGTGTATATGTGTGAGGTAAATGCAATTACACTTAGGTTTTTGGCGACACAAACACGCCCCCATACGATTTCTAGTCCTAAGGATTTTTCTTTGTTCTGTGGAACTAAATGTTTATTATTTTTTGCAACAGGCAGTAAGAAGTATTTGTGTCAAACACACAGTTCCTTAAAAATATATCGGTACCCAACAAAAGAAACTAACTTAATATCCGGTGTATTTTTCTAGGTTGACTTGACCGCAAAATGGGTGTACCCAATTTCCCGGAAAATGTCTACACATTTACGCAGCGACATGTACTGATGTTTGATATTTTCACAATATCAAGATGTTACAGACCTAAGTATTTCACTTGATACCTTCACGCGTCCCGAGAAAAGGTCATTGACAGAGAGACCAACATACAGATAAACGGACAATATAGTGATCCTATAAGGCTTCAATTTTGTCCTTTTGAAGGACGCAACCCTAAAAAGAAAGTTGAATGACAATCACGAACTACAAACACGAGCACGTGGCTGTTAATTAAGTGATGATTATTTTGTAGTGAACCTCATTGTTGTACCGCAGATATTATGATAACAACGTAATACATTTATTACATTTCGCAGTTACAATATTGACACATATCGAATTTTGACACAATTGCGCTGAGCTCACACTTGTTTGCAATTCAAACACATTGTAGAGATATCATTATGGTCAACTCTACGTGCAAAGAATGAAAAATTACCTGTTACATATAGTATCGTTTAGATGTTATATAAAATCTTAGGTAGGTCATAGTAGCCCCCGCTGTCAACGGGGGTGGTATCTGTAAGGATTTCAGCACGAAAAGGTTACATGACGCCCAAAGAACCACTAAAAAATTATGTCAATTCCCTTGAGAAAAGAAACGTTTTCTCAAAGAATTGACAGAATTTTTGGATTTTTGTCAGTTTGTTCGGGATCGACGTAGAAAGTACCTACTGACCGGATTAACATGTTTTTTTAAACTAGAATTGTCTTATTCAAACTTAAAAGCTATTATATGTCTGCAATATTATATTATGATTGCAATTGTTTGAGTAGCACTGGAGCCTCCGAATCAGAAGGTCCATAAGGGAAAAAGGTAGATTGACCCAAAATCGCGATAACCGACATTCATTCGGGCGAAGCTGTGGGCATTAACTAGTTCATGATAACATTAAATAAAGAAGAAATAGTATAAAATTAAAACAAAGTTTTTTTCTCAACCCATATGACGAGGCGTAGCAGTAGAGTGATCCATTGCTAAGTCAAAGGTATTCCCACTCAGTGAAATGTTTGGAAATTTGTAGGCGGTAACACCTAGACCTAGACCAACATACATACATTCATAATGTATGTTCGTCTAGGTCTAGTTGTTGCTATGTATAATATATGTATCTACGTATTTACTCTTTTAAGCATAGACCATTAAAATGGAACTTACTAAATGTCAAAAAGTAGAATAATGTTTTGTAAATGGGCTACCGGTTCACAACGTGGCCTCGTCCTGAGATGACTCCGGCGAGAAAGTTTGAGGGCTTTTTCGTTCTAATTATAAACATATCTACTTAATCTAACTACAATGTTTTTTTAGTAGCGTTGTAGATAATTGCATGACGAAGCAAATTAATTTTAACATGTCAGTTTTAATTTTAGTCATAAAAATATTCAACAGACAACACTAACGCAATACCTTGCGTTGGTATGATTATTATTTTAGCATTAGGTGCCCCTAATGTTAAAACATGAATCTTTCAACTTTCAGATCAACACGTAGGTACGTCTACGTTTTCAGCAGCTGCCAATGAACGTTTACTGGGTCATACCATGGTATGTGTTAGTTATGGTCCATCAGTACAACATCATTAACCATGAAGCTAAAGATCCACTTCTACTGAATTTTTATTAGCTGCAAGTTTTTTTCCTGTTCGAGTTTTTTTATATTGTTTGGTTAATTACCTGTAGGTACCTACTTACTTTAATATTTCATCAGAATCCATATCAATTATTAACAACATGTTACAAACATATTATTATAGGGGCGATAAACTTATGCCTGTCATCACTGTTGAAAGCCGGATGATGGTCAACACTCTTTAGAATAAACTCAATCTTAGATTATTCAGCTACTTTTTTTATTATATTGAGTATGTGCGCGAGTTTTTTCAAGACTTCAAAAGAGTTCGACTTCGTGAAACGTGAATGACAAAGAAACTCAAATTACTTATAAGTACAGATATGTTAATTTTTACAGATGAGTTAAATATTAAGTTGTCAATGAGAGATTAAATAAGATAATAAATAGTTTAATTTAAATTAAGTTGACGCTTATTTCTTGATTAATATTAATATTATGTAGGTATCTAGCTATAGATAACATAGTACAAATATGTGTTGCCCGCGACTCTGCCCGCGTGGAATTCTAATCCTGTTCACCTAGGGCTATAAAGAACCTAACTCACAAACTATTTTCAGATATTTCGTATATTCGGCGATCTTTTCTATCTAAAGCGACCGGACACGCATAATATGTATAGACAAAATGTACAACAAATGTTTTTTTCTGGTTGTCAACTATAATACAAAGTTTAGAAATATGCCCCGTAGGATCGCCTTCTATTCCAAAGGAACAAACATATTATACTTTTAGAATGTTTGTATCCCATTCTCGCACAAGCATGTGTGTAAGTAAGAATTGTAATTCAAATGCTTTTACACTATCACACGTGTTGCAAGACAGTAAGATAACATAATATCCAATTAGTATAAAAGATTTCAATGTTTTTAGAAATATACTATTATATTTACACATTAAAAGCGAAACCTTGAAGCGAAACAACAATTTCGAGTTTAAGAACCTAATGATATAACTATTTTTTATTATAAATACATATCTCAAAATCTAAAAAAAGATTTTGTAATACAATAATTTTGGGCCATTTCACAAGAAAAAGTTCTGTAACTGTGCACGAATTTTGAGGAACCTGATTGTCGATTTCTAATTACACGACATGAAAATTATAGTAAGTATGATAGATTACAGCCACAAAAAATATCTGTATGTTACCTGTGCTTTTGATTAATAGATTACTTTATAAAAATGAATACGGAATAGGAATCCTTTAGATTTCCTCTCACCGCGATAGGCGGTTATTAAAATACGAGTACTTAGCGTACGGTATCCGCAGACTATCACCCCAATTAAATCATACAAAGATTCCAAACACCTAACATCGATCCATTCAAAAAGGGGGTAGGAGGTCACCGGTCATCCATCTATACTATTGTGAAATTGTAAAGTAGCTGTGTCTGTATTTTAAAGATATTAAAAAAACTTGGGTCATTATATCTATACGCATATAAGAATATTTTTTGGAATTCTTGTCTGTGTGTCAGTTTGTCTGATTGTCCGCGATGGACGCGAAAACTACTGAACGGATTTTGATATGATTTTTTTTATTAGAAAGCTCTTGGTCAGACTTAAAATATGTATGTTTGATTGCAATTGGTTGAGTAGAAAACCGGGTATATGACCAAAAGTCGCGATAACCGATATTCACGCAGGCGGAGCCGCGGGCATCGGTAATAAAGCTGATTGTTGCACTTATGAAATAATGAGCTAGTTTTTTTAAAGTAGATAATTATTGTAATGCATGTTTAATTATACATTAATGTAATCTGCAATAACATTAACAACTTGATTCTGTAACTGTTAGTCTCAAAGAACCCATAACACAGGGTAGTTAAGCTATGCTTACTTTGGATCTCAGACAGCGCCGTGGAATATTTATTTACTTAATTATTTAAGAAGATGGCTGTATAAAAAATAATTTAGTTTATTTATTTTATCAAAGATGAAGGCCACGGATTTCTTAAACTCTAATAAATATAATGGTAACTGTAATATTCGTATTATAGAAGAGTGAGGTTTATCTACGAAGTACGAGTATAAAGTTTTCAGGCATAATGACGTACCTACGAAAATCTTTCACAATTAACTGTAAGTTTGCAGTAGCTCATCTGCTATGAAACACTAACCAAAATAATTTATAATCCGTTACAAGATGAGAATATGCACTGTCACTAGATTCAACACAAAAAAAAACAATTAGGAATAGAAAATAATGCCAGAATGCTGGTAATTAGGGTAAAAGAATATCCTCGAAAAAAAAGCAAACTAAATATAAAGTTACATTCGAAATCGAAATGTTATTGGCGCGAAACCGCATTAATGGTGAGCGCGGGACGTACGTCTCGTCGCGCTCTTCCCCGCGTGAAGACTGCGAGAAGCCGACGCTTTACCGAACCAACTAAACCAACCAGTATCTGCCTACCACTGTACTTGACAACAGTTTACAAAAGAAAATTATGCGCTACGGTGAAAATTCTACCACCCATTACGAAAATACTCAGCTTAATACATATTTTAAAGGATTCTTTACCGATCTGTGTGGTATTTATTATTTCATTATACACACTGACCCCGACGTTTCGGTTGCTTTTCGGCAGCCATGGTCACCTAGTTACCTTATAATGATTAGATTCAGTTTATGTTTGTCGAAAAGAAGTATATAGCGTGTATATATATAGCACAACGTGTATATATAGCACAAATAAATTTATTACAATTTTAGACAGACGTTCACTCAACGCATGCTTTTGGTAGGAATTTATTATGATACGTATATACCTATATTAATGCGTCCAATTAAAGTAGACATGGACCAAACCCATACTGATTGACCGAAGTTCAGGCTTATTTTAGAACATTATAATAATGGACAAATTATTAGTATAACGAAAGAATCATTAGACCATAAAATTGGTAACACAATGCTATTCATATTATAATTCATGCTTTGTATAAATACGTTAGTAATATCATTGGTAGATTAATTTTTCAATTTTTCAATAAATATGATTGAAAGATCGTCATCTACAACTAACAGCATAATATACCAAAGTACAAAACAAATAAAGAGGGGAACTGGTGGGCTTTTGTATTTACACGTCCCCTTAGTCTGAGTGAAAACCACTATAACACAACTATGACTACGCACGCAGGGCGCTTTTTGAGTGCGCGTCATAATACGTTCCATGAAGCTAAGATGTTTGTGGTACATTTTATATTTACCGACACACGGCACTGTCTATGGTTAATAGGTACTAATGCTGCCAACTTTAGACGTATAATTCATTACTGGAAAAATGAATAAGGTTCGAAGATGACCATAGTTATGAATTTTAGCAATAGCGATAAATTTAAAACTACGGAAGAGTAAGGGAAAAGTCGTAGCGCTTTGAAACTCAGGAATTTTGAAGGACTTTGAGGTTGAAAGAATAAAAACAGTATTTGTCGTCTATCCATTATATTATTGTCAAAGTTATCCAAATAATATTAATATTTTTTATTTTCTCAGTAGTGTTGCTTAAAACTGTTTTGTTTTTTATTTATGCATTAGAAACCTACCAGCAGTGTCCTTCAAGAACAGTTTTCAAAACCCTTCTTCGATTATTATTTCCGGACTCATGAAGTCCCGTAATCGCGTTGATTTAAAGACGAACAAAAATTTAATAAACCTTTGTCTATGGTATTTAGGATTACCTAAAAACCATAGATAGAGGTTTAATAAATTTTGTTCGTCTTTAAAACAACTCTGGAACCTTAGATTTAGAAGACTCAGATCAGATAATGAACTTCCACTTGGAGCAACAGTTGACTTCTATATTTTTTTTTTGCTTAAAATCCGTTTTTTCTCCTAAAATTTGTAATTATTTTAATATTCTTATTTTTGGTAGCTATTGTAGTTTAAAGGAATGTAATCTTATAGAAGTCCACTGACTTCAAGTCAACTTTTTCTACTACGGTAAACAAGTCAGATAGGGGCTGATTCATTTTGTGCTGCGAACCGATTATTTATAATGCTTACAAACAAGTATCGCTATATAAGGAATCGTTACTAGATGTTTTGCGATTAACTTGGAGTAAACTACTTTATAAATAGCAAACTGGCTGGCTAATTCAGGTAAATCTTTAGTCCCATGTGTATCATTCACGTTTCAAACAAATATTATTACTTAAATTAGGAGGATGAACTTATGTATTATAGTTTGAGCCTAAACCCCATGGCACTGATACAACAGCTATTAAGGCATCGAGTGCATTGACTTTTGTGTTGAACATTCGCATGCAGGACAGATGTACTAAACCTCAATTTAGTGTCGCAATACAGCTTAAACTGGAGTTAAAGAAATAGCAAGTTTTTCACGTGTTGAGTAAGAGGCTGCACGGGGACGGAAACACGTCGAGTACTCCGACCTTTTATGGCGTAAGTCTTCGTTTAATAAAAGTATAGGATATTTACATCGAAAGCATGGCAGAATTGCAAATTTATTGCGTTTAATTTTTTCGTTTTACAAGTGATATTCTTAGTAAGTGTAATCGAGGTTTAAATACCTACTGCTATGCTTGTCCATAAATTAATGACTGATCATTCAAGCCCTAGCTTGCTTACGTAAAACAACCAATATTCTTAAAATTGTTTTTCTAAAACTTACACACTAAAATTACACCCTAGGCGACTAGTAGTAGACTAGGGTGTAATTTTGAAGTTCTCTAGCAAATTTATACAGATTATTGCGTAAATTATGTGACAAAAAAATAGATATTACTTCAACTCTGGTAGGACTAGATGCCAGTCCTTATCTATATTGTTGAGACTTATCTTTGACTACATTCAAGCTACTTGTTGGATCCTGCTCATAAAGCATCAAGTAGTATCCGACTCACAGGAAAGTCGTGACATTGCGTACAGTAAATGGTGCTTTTTTACATACCTAGCATTCTACATGGATACCTGCACAAGCACACAAAGTTTTGATCGGTCGGGTCGGCAGCGTCGTAGTATTAATATGTATTCAGTGGCAGCATGCAAGTAACGTCCCTTGTCGTATACTTGTTTGTCAACTAAATGATATAAATAAATGTCATTATCCCCATATATCTATATTCATTGTATTGTAACTTAAGGTTTTATATTGAAGAAAACCGGTTTACATCGTGTACTTGAGATAATTTTTACAGGTAAATTTAAACTCTATAAAGAATCGTCTTTTCTTTCTTTCTCTTAATCGTTTGAAAAAGGGTTAAACTATATTTCATTGGCAGAATTGGCAACTTGATTATTCGTTCAATGATAAATCTCAATTTTTTACCAGATACTGTATAAAATCTCTAATAGCAAAATACCTAATAGTAATATATAGACATCATGCCTGTCTGACAATTATCGTGTTACTATATTGAAAAAATACTTTAAACGTAAACATAGCGCAAATACCTGAGATATTGTTATTAAATATTTTTAATAGTAAACAATAATACTGACATAACTTTAATTACTGACGAACTATTCATCGACGCATTACTGCTATAGCATACAGCAAGCTTGAGTGTAATTTAAATAAAATGCACTTTTCAGAAACATTTTTTAAGATTTAGCTAGTAGCAATATCCATGAGGATCCGCAGGAACATAAAATTGAATGCTTAGTTACCACGGAATAAAGTGTTAGTTACACAGTACTAAAGCAGTAAAGACCCTTAGTGGACTTCAACCCGCACTTGTTTCTTCAGCTGTTTACCGTTGTTTCTACATGTGTTGACTTTGGACTTGACATACAAAGGGACAGGGTGGACTCTAAACAGAGATGGGCGTAGTGTCGCGCACTCTATGGTGAGGTACTACTTCATTATAGGTAACTGGCTCCTGTGAATCGTCACGGGAGCCAGTTGCCTATAATAACCCCACGTAATGTTAGTGTATTAATTTACGACATAACCATTTCAACGTTAGCCCCGAGTATTAACCAGATCACTGGGGAAGACATACGGAAGGCTTTCAGGATAATGTATTTTTTTTCATCCCATATCAGCAGCATTTAAAACAGTAGCCACATCCAACACTTTTATAATATTACTTCCCTCACCCCTATTACTTTTATACCGTACCTACACATAATACCTACACGTCCGTCAGAGCCGCACAAAGGCGCACACGTACGGCTCTCTCACGCCTCACAACCGTCAGTTCCAAAGACTGAACAAAAACAGGATTTCATTTCTGATTTTTTGAGATTTACGTAAAGTAGAGTGATAATTGCTCATCCGGCAAGATGTTTTATAAATATATATATATATAGTATTAGTAAAACATATTGCTACACGGAAACACCCAGGTATAATAATTTAAAACTTACACTGTACGCTAATTCGTCAATGCAAAATAGCATAACTTCTAAATAAATACATTGATTGTACAACATAGTTGAATCGCGTGTCCACCCGTCGCGCAGTTGAATTTTCACTGAAAACCCAGAGTAACTCTCCAGCAATGTACGTCCGTCTTAGAAATTGGGTCACATACCGTCGTGTAACGTCCCGTAAGCGTTGCTACTAAAGCTATTGTGTACTATCATTAAGAACAGAAGAATCTGAATGATCTGGTTTAGCAGTAATTTAATACTTCAATTTCTCAGTAAAGCTGCCTTAGTCATGAAAACTAAGCACAAAAACCCATCGCGTTTAAAATGTATTGGTGCACATATACATTTTTTGAGTCGCATTGTACGGCAATATTATGGTATGCATGTTGTTTAGAAAACGGCTATTGTATCGTACGGATTCAGGCTGGGGACGAACGTAAGTTACCACCATAATAGTTTGCCACGAACAATGGAACGGTTTGTATCGTCCCCTGTCGACACAAGTTAAAGTGGGGCAAATGTAGATGTAGGGCTTTTCAAGGCTAGTCTCGTGTTGTATTGCCTTTATTCTTTGTAAGCCTGTTATAGGGAAATGTAGAGTAGAGATTTTAAAATTAAAAAAATAACTAACTGATATTGACAAAAGCTTATTGGCATATCACTATCACACATTGGTATAAAACAATTTTCAACAGATTCCATTGCGATTTATTTAGTGTTATTATTTTTTCCATTGAACACTACATTTCGAATGCTTTTCAGCTGCCATGGTCACGGGGAGATAACAGATGGAAGCTGCGTACTCACAAGCGAGCTGTAACTATGCCCGTTGCATGCACTGCAACCAAAACCCGTAGTCTGTACGTGGTTCGCGAATCGCTCCCGGCAGGTTCACCGACCCACATACTCCGTTGGCAGCCAGCCGACGATTACAACGTAGCTACACGTCTCTATTGCATGTATAAATGCCGGCACTTAAGTTGGCCATGTTTTGGAGTAGTGTGGGGCCCACTACTCCAAAACCTTGCCAAGTTAGATGCCGTACACTATACTTGTTTGTGGCAAAATGCGTCGCCTAGAAACAAGTATAGTGTACGGCATCTAACTTGCCAAGGTTTTGTAGTAGTGGGGCCCACACTACTCCAAAACCTGGCCAAGTTACGTGCCGGTATCTGTAACCGTAATCGTTACTGTAACCATTGCGTAAACATCATAATCGCATCATAACTGCAATCACTGTTAATATTGTGTGTAGGTGGTTCGCGAGCCCGCCGCAGGCGGTCCGCGAGCCAACGATTGTCATTTATTATCGCGATCAAAGGGTGCTCGAGTAGTCTGCTCGTGAATGTCGGTGGTGTAGACGTCTGTAACTGTGACTGTGTGGTTATAGTCCGCTGAGTGAATACGCTCGAAAACTTGGTACACGCTACGTGATGTTACGCGTACACACTTGAACGTCGAAACAGTATCAAGCTGGTTACAGTTACAGCGCTTTAATGAGTACAGTGGTTTATAGTTTTAGAAGTGTAAATTATCTCAAACTAACCGAACTGTTTAGAATGTCAACAATTCAAATCGGAAGCTAAGATAGCGACAAACATCAGTTGCAATAACGTTGTTGCGTCAAACGGTAGTCTGTACATTTGGGACGGTCAGTAATATGGGAAGATACCAATGAATCGTTAAGTTTGTGATGATATTCGTTAAGATACCGACAATAATCGTTAGTTTGGAAAGTGGAGTCTACCAAGTATCGTTATGTTTGCGTCGCTACGAGTTAGCAACCAAATTCGGTAGCTCAGGCATTGCAATACATGTCGAGACTGCCGCCCCAGAGTTGTGCAGTACAAGTAAGTTGACCGGCCAAAATAGCAGAAACTCAAAATAAATAAAAACATATAGTTTCCATTCCCGGTAATTTTATTTCAGTTCCAGTGCCCCGTCCAGTCCATGCCGATATTTTTCTATGACTGCCGTCTTACTGGTACTAGTCAGCTTTCTATACCTCACGGGTACTTACCTAAGATCTTGTAGTAGTGCTTCGCCCTGTGCGATGGTAGCGCCGCAAGCTTCAAGACTGGCAGCGCGATGTTGTGCACATTGTTCGAGAGCGCGTCTGGCCGCTTCTGGAGTATCGTCAGCTGCGCACACGCCACCCCCGCTCCGTAGAGTCTCGAGCCATTGTAGTAGCTATAGAACAATACTATTTATATTATACCTCAACAACTTGAAATAAAAAGTGGGTAAGTTAAGTTTAAGGCATCAATCACAGAGGCGTAGCTAAGACTAAGATTTTTATGTAACATTGTTCATGAAATAAATAAATAGCTCGAATTGCGATGCGGTTAGAGTCATACATCGGTTAATTTAACTTTGTGATGAATCCTATTACTACTGATATTAAAAGCGTGAAAGTTTGTGAATATAGATGGATGTATGGATTTTTGTTATTCTTTCACGCAAAAACGGCTGAATGGATCTGGCTAAAATTTGGTACAGGGATAGATTATAGTCTGGAACACATAAGTTACTTTTTATCCCACGATGGGAACCAACATGAGAACATATCCCATAGGACCATAATCATTTGGTTACAAGAATACCTTTTTTGACATTTGAGAGATCGACATGAAATCGAGATTAAACTGAGACTGAATTTGGGCATTTCGAACATATTTTTATTACGAATTGCCCTCTGGTTTCCGTTTATTATATCGCCTTCAATGTCATTTATACTATTTCTAACAGTTCTGAGGACTATTCGATCCCCAGAACGCTAGTAAGCTCGTTCCATAACTTACATTGTCTCAAGGATATTAAATATAAAGTTCTAAACACAATTACCTCTTTCTCGTGTGTATATAAAAGCACGGCGAGGTCTAGACGCCGACGGCGCCTGTCAACTCGCGCCGCAAACGCGGCTACGTGTACCTCAAGGTCCCGAGCCACCCCCAGTACCTCCTCGGGGTCACATTCTCCAGAACGTGCTAACTCTTCAGCGCCAGCAAGTAACTTTTCTGCATTTGTGTAAGTGTTCTAAGAAATAAAGAAACCATAATTACATTATGTATACTTGTCTCAACTTTTGTATGAAAAGGTGAAAATTGGAACTGTTTAATGTCGTTCAATGAAATAAACGTATGAAGAATATTTTAAAAGTACGGAAATAAAATAACCCTTATAGAAAGTACTCACTTGGGCAACATTTTCAAAATGTTCATGTGATTTTTGATATACTCTAGCTTTATGCAAATTTCTGCCTATTCCTGTATTTTTCTGTAGAAACACTTCACCATGATTTGCCAACCAATCCAGTACCTGAAACAAATTAGTCATGGTTAAGAATAGCTTATTCTACATTTTTACAGGTATTTAGGTATATATAAAGTCCACTTATAGTGTACTTGTTCTTGGTACATAATTATGTTTGAAGGTTTAACTATAATATATGGCACTAGCTGTGGCCCGCCAATTAGCCCGGTGCACGCTTTGATCCCTCGTGGCATACATTTAAGTAATACTTATTATCCTGAGACCTTACCTTTAGCTTACCATCAGGTGAGACGAAGTCATTTTGACGTGACCGATATACGACTTATTTTTTTTCGTGCGGATATCCCCACGGATACCACACTCGCGCGGCGGGGCGATTATGTCGAACTCGAATCGGCTAAGACGGCACGCTGTCTCGGTTCTTCAAACGCTGGGGTGCCAGGTGACCTAAAAAGGTATTTCCCTCGCACCCCAGCAGACTTACTCATTCTTGAACTAAATTTTATTCCATAATAATTTAATACCAAGTCGAAAGCATAATAAATATATGTACCTAATTTCATTAGGTACATATATTTATTATGCATAATAAGACTGCCTAAGCTAAAAATGTACAATTATTTCTGTTATAACTGACCTGCCTACAATCTTCTTTATACAAAAGCAACGCGAGTCTCTGATGCAGCTTAAGCCTGGCCTGGTGGTAGCGTGCCTCTAACGCGCGATGGTGACCCAAGATCTGGTGGATGACCGCCAGCACGTGGTTCGCGCCAGAACTGTAATCGGCAGCAGGGTCCCCACCGCTGCTTCCCGCGCTATTCACGGTACCGTCGCTCTAGAAAAAAATACATGTATTCGTAAATCAGATAACAAATGAACACACTGCTGATGTATTGATTTTGTTCACAACACATTGTTCAAAACATAGCATTCGCCCACCACATTAATCACTCACCTACTCGAAAGCCACGACTTTTTTCTTTATATAGGACACGTCAAAATAACTTTACCTCGCCTGATGGTAAGCTAAAAGCAAAGTCTCAGGACTGGGGTCACCACCACATACACCAGTAGTGCTACTACCAGTTTATGTGGTGGTGACAGACCTCGATGGTGACCACTACTTGAATAAGTTTTAATTTTTTTTCTAAAGTAGTGGAAATACAGATTATACAAAGATATTTACACGTCTTTGACCATTTTGGCACTATCGGTGTTTGCAATGGTGACTCCCATTCTAGAGACTGCCTCAGCTTACCATCAGGCGAGGTGAAGTCATGTTGACGTGACCGACATAAAAAAAAAAAAGTCTTTGTCCTTCCTGGGTAAGCAAAGATAACAGCCCGTTGTCTGCTTCTGTTCCATATGCACATATAGCAGTACTAGCCTAAGCCTGCGACTCCATCGGTTTTCTTGCTTTTTTTGATTAAATATATTTGCGGTTCTACTCTACTGACTGTGATCATGCATCAAAATCCGTTCAGTAGTTTTACGTCCATCGCGTACAAACAGACAAATATTCGAAAAATATATTTTTGTGTTCAGAATCATTCACACAATATAACATAACGCAAATACTCTTTTTTAAATACCTACTATACACATACACAACAATTTCGTAATTTATAGTAGTATATATAGATGTATCTGTGATATAGCTACGAGTACATGTAAAGGTCACTTACAAATACCTAAATTTGTCGAAAATAAGTTGACTGATTGTGTAATATGAACTCTTACCATGTCTGCTGGGTCAGTCTGGTGGCACACTTGAACTAGATGGTCGAGTTGGTACAAGAGCTTTTTGCTTGTTGAATGCACCTGCGACCAAACAATATATTGTGAGCATAATACAAAAACAAAAAATATCCACAATAGCGTTTAATAACTGCCTAATATTCATATATCTCATGGGTATGTGTCTGCCGATATAGTTGAGACGACAAAGCTCAGGGAGACAGGTCGTTTATATGCGATACTCTGATGTTACAAATGTTAACTAATTACCTAACAACCTAACTAGTAAAGTAGTGTTATCAATTTTAACCCTAGGCGCACACTTGGCGACAGACGACAGCGATAGCTCGGCGTCTAGACGCGACGACAGGCTGCGGCCGACAATTTCATAGCGCCACGAGACGCGGCGACTCCCCTAGCTTGTCGTCGTGACTCCGCGACTCTGACGCCAAGTGTGCGAAGCTTAGAACAAAATATATGTAATTCTCGGCTGCAGCCTGTCGTGTCATCTTGTGGCCGAGCTGTCGCTGGCGCATGTCGCCCAGTGTGCGCCTAGTGTAAAAAGACTTTTTTAAATTGACGTTTTCTAGTAAGTGCAAAACCAAAAAAATCAAATGAGCCATAACTTGACTGTCTTATATTGTTTGGTTATGAAGTTCCTATCAGAATTTACTGTCTCAATCTTCACTCTGGATATTACTTAGTAACAGAGTATTTACCAAGATAAAACAAATGAGCTTAAACTCGACTCGCTTATCTTGTTTAGTTCAGAAGTTCCTACGGACACCTTCCGAACCCTTCATCGGACCAGCTTCATAGTACCCTATTGTTTTGTAAGTACGAGTATACCGAATTTGAGCCCAACCTGACATCAGGAAGTGGTTCTTATTAGGCTCCCAAGATTTTTCCCATACGTACTAACAAACAACAGAGCAAGTTAAAGTAAAACTTCTAAACATAAAGTAACGATTATAGAGGATCTATCAGACAGAGAGGGCTTACCTCAGTATATGCTTGGCACATATGTTCATAGAGCTGTCTGTGTCTTTGCGCGTGTTGTTCAAGTGCCCTAGGATCGTTGCAGGGCGCACCACCCTGGCCAGTAGCCAGTTGTAATGCCACCGCACATTGGGCGCCCCATCCGCCTACCGCCGACACGTATGCCTCAGCTTTGTGATGGAATACTACAGACAGAGACAGCACAGCCGATCGCTCTTCCAGACCTAGTTAACAAGGAGATCTTTCATTAGTCTTGATTCACATAATTATCAATACTGATAGCAATTTCCTAGCATAGGGATGACGACTAATTATTTTTTATTGTTCAAAAATGAACATTTTTTAATATTATGATGAACTGCAAAAGTGATATTTTGTAAATGTCAAATAGTTTGAAAAATATTTGATTTTGAAAATACAATTTCTCGAGCCACTCAAAAACGCTTCATACAAAAGCGTACCTAGTAGTGACGTCACAGCTAGGTAGCGCGTAGTGCAAATGTAAGAAATGCAAAAGAATATCACATTTATTTCAATCTACGTTGCGTTTTCATGTGTACAGTGCATAATAGAATTATTAGGAACCTAATAGGTTATATATTTTGACTTAATTTGATTGTTTATTTTTCATCCAATTTTGAGAACTAAAAACAATGAGAAATCATAATTTCCGTTTAGTTAGGCAATATCTAATTTAATAATGCATATTTTTACCGAAAAAACTAAAACATTAAGCATTATTGGTAAGACTCTGACGACCATGTCGTCATCCCAATTATCCTCATCCTCCGAGCCTTTGCCCAACACAGGGTTCGGGTTTCTCAGTCTAAGTTCGAAGCGGCGCACTTCGATTTTTTCTATCAACTGCCATCTGACCTTCACAGCCCATTGACGATATTGAAGTTCCGTAGTTAGACAAGTTGTCGGACTTTTTAGTGCTCCAACTACACATAACGACTGAAATAGATATTCGTATGGCAATGACGGCTTAACGTGGTCTCTGGAACACGCATAAATCCAGATCAATGCAAAAAGATATATTCATACATACAAGAATATTTGCACTGAGCGGGAATCGAACCCGCGACCTCCGACCTAGCAGTCAAACGTTCTACCGCCACGCTACGGATATCGTTCAAATATTGCACTTTAATATGTGCGTGAGGCTAACAAAATCTTCGGTGCCAAGGCAACCTCACCTGCAACCCAGTTACACCTATAGATTGGCGAACAAGGCTCGTGTAGACTTTCATTTTTTAGGATCAGGAGATCAGAATTAGTACCAAATGTAAGTATATAAAAGTCAAGGCTTCTTACCAGCAGAAAGTTGTTTATAAGCCCTCTCGAGCCTATGGGCAAGAGATGAGATCTCCGCTTCAGCGTAATGGCGTTTATCTGCAAGGCGTCGTGCTGCCGTCGTCACTCGTGCAACACTTGGCCGACCTCCACCAGTACATGCGGCTGCGAATCTGAATACAAAATATTATGTTATACAATCATCAAATTATTTTTTTAGCTTCTCTATAATGCAAATAGGTTATATTTTATTTTATTTAATATTTATGCACACACAATGTTAATTACTTAATGACTTATAGTAATTCATTAAAAAAAGTTCATTTAAACATTTATGGTACACAGCAGGATCAACTCCTAAGCTAACAAAAGATCAAAAATAAACTTTATCATATACGTAATACTGACGAAATTAGTTAATTTAAGTTAAGGTCGAGATTACAGAAGAATGTAGTCGCGGATAACCACTAATAGGCATGAATATAATAGTTACCTAATCAATAAATTAACGTAGAGTAGGCATATAATGTTACCTGGCATGCTCCTCTTGTAACCGTTTAGCGGCTGCGCACGAGCGTCCTATCTCAACGTAAGTCGCCAGGAATGCGGTGCGGTGACTCACGATCCACTCCAACATCTTTAACATTAAAATATTTATATGAACGACAAGACAGTACACGGCAATCTCTCACATGTTGATATAATAGTAAATGAAAAGATTATTCTATAATCTGTTTTTTAATTGGAGATACTAAATTGACAAGTGCAAATGTCAAGTTGTGAAATAATGATTCCAGCTTTGTGTTTAGTGGTGTACTTGAAACTATCGGCAATGTTTGTTGCCTGGATACAAGTAGTTTCGCTATAACATATTTTAGGAGAAAAGTTAAATATAAAATGTTTATAAACTTTTTTATTTAAATTAGAGTACACCTATAATAACTACATACAGTATACCCATATAAATTTTGTTTTATTAACCGAATTAGAAATTAGTGATTTTATAAATTTCATAGGATAACCTACAAATATCTGTACTTACTTCTTATTTCGTGTCAATGATTCGCTTTTTCAAATTATTTGGCCATAAATATCTGAACTAAAATTAATTTATAGATAACTTTCGATATTGGTGGCACATGAATATTTTTAATTGCATAAAACTGGCAACACTGGTAATGATAATTTAGTATCTCTAATTAAAAAACAGACTATAGTTTAGTCTAATGTAACTTGTCTTTTCACCCTCGCTGACCAATAGGGGTGATTATGTCGGACTTGAACCTACTAAAATTGCACGCCGTCTTGGGTCCATAGGCGTCGGGGCGTAAGGTGGCGTTTCCCTCGCACCCTGGTGGACCTTTATCTAATGTAACTATTACAGATTTGTATGAATTATGATGAAGACCTTTTCGCAGTCCTGTTCGAAGAGTCGTAGCTGGAAGCACTGATCGAGTTGCATCTTTTTATGTTGCCACAGTTTGTGTGCGTGCGCATGAGCTGAGCGTACGGATGACAGTTGGGCGCGAACAGCGTCTGGTGAGCCGCAGTGGAAGGCCGCCTCGCCACCGCTTCCGCTGGCCTCCGAGCATGCCGCGTCCGCCGCTTCCAACCGTTGAAGAACGCGCTCACCTGACAATATTATGCAAAGTTAGTTCACCAACAAATTTGAACTATCCCTGTCTTGTATTTGTTTAGGTAGGTATATGTTAAAACGTAACGTGAATTGATGAAGAAGGCGGTTGTCCTTGATACGGTGTTTTATGGTGATTCTTTTCAGTGAGGCCCTGGAGCCCGGTCCCTGTGGCTGATACCAGTGAGCGATTATTTTGAAAATATATTTCGAGTGTAATTATTATAAATGTATGTACCTATATGTTTTTAAATGAATAAAGAGTTGTACGACTATATAATACATAGTGCTATACAGACCCCAAATTAAGCGTAGTTTAACTAGTGTTTTATGCATAGGATACCCAAACAACCTTCAATTCTAACTAAAATCTTTAAAATGCTAACAGCTCTATTAATGTTATGAAGGAATAATTTATAATTGATTAACGATGATCTAGCTCGTAGCTATTTTAACAAAACTCAGCTGGTTTTTACCCCCAACTGAGGCATTATTCTGTTTGACATTGAGTTCTGATCACAGTCGAAATGCAAGAAGTCAATGGTTTTGAATTGGTTAATTTTTTATCTTTATTTATTTTGGGGTTTTGATCCAGTAAGGATATTTCAACCCCATGTACCATACCTTAGTTCATTGTAGGCACAGTTCTACAATAATTTTTACAGTCTAGGTATACTTATTCTAACGAATCATTGCTGAACTATTGTAATCAGGTGACACAATTTTTGGGCTGCTTCGGAACTTGGACAACTCATAATACTTTGTATTCGACCCACATCAAGAACATTTACTTTTAGTTCGTAAAGCAGAGCCTCCCGTTCAGTTTTATTCCGTTCACAATCCATCCGCAAATGTTGCACATCTTCAATTTTAAGGCATACAGGACAATTAGGCGAATCAGCTTTTTTCATCAGATATGCAAACTTTGCCGATGGATAGTATCCAGATCTAATTCTTAAAGCTAATTTAATATAATGTCTGCTCAATCGAGCGTCATCAAACCAAGGTAACTGAGGAGGCACTGGCTGAATAGACTTATACCAGATAAACCATATATCCGTAAACAAGGGTTTACGGATATATGGTTAAAATGCGAAACCCACTCCTCATAACAGGTTGGATTTTAATTGGTTAACATAGAAGAAAGAAGCGATGTAAAATTAAACTAACTTAAATGTATTTGCTAATACGAAGGCGCGTGGTTACGTACCGTACAATCCGAATAAGGGGCCAGTTTTGTTTAAACAGATGTCAGATAACTATACTTGAAGTAAATTATGACATCTATAATAAGTAGAATTTGCCACCACATTATTTGATGCAAATGCCGTACCCCAGTGTCACATATCTAGGTCATAATTTTCATGATACAAAGCCTGTTATCATGGCAAGAAAGTATATAGGTAAGAGACAACAAGATGTGATATACCGAAGATTAGTGTAACTGTAGCTAGTATAAAAATAATATTTTGAGTATGCAATAAGATTGAATAAAGAGGTTGACACATCGAATGTACCACATGAATGCAGACTGTGGCACTACGTCATCAAGCAAGGACTAAGCGGCGTAAAAAGTACTAATTCAATCTCCTTATAAGCAAAGAAATTATAACCTTGTGAATGTTATTCATATCGGAAGGCAAAACTAAGTTTTTTATTTAATTATTAGGTAAATAGTTTAAACGATTTTTAAACTTTGACCTATGTTAATTTTTAGTAATAAAATTAATTATATAGATACTATCGAAGAACACAATGATTATTATAGATATGATCTATGATACTCGTTTATAAAAACAGTTTAATTTAACTTGACCTGTTTGTTTGGGTCAAATCTAGACTGGTCTGATATTTGGCAGAAGTCTTTAGTTCTGATGACAATACAATTTAAAACCGTTTAACTTGAAAACAGATTTTTTTACAATTTATCTATAACTAGCTGACCCGACAGGCGGTGTCCTGTCTTAATGTGCTAACAATGAATAGCGAGAATACGTATATTTATTAATGTCCCTAAAGGCGAAATTACATTACATTTTGAGGGTTCTATTCAAGTGAGGCATAGACCCTTTGTGTGTGTTATGTTAAACTGTGGCAAAAGAGTAATAGATGCGCGAGCAGAGGGATAAGACTGCATTGGGACTTGAAGCAGAACTGTTGCACCTCCTATTCAAACGTATTCTTTTTATGTACGGCAGCATGATTGATGATGTTTATAAAATAATTTGGATTATTGTATGAGGTACAACTGGATTCCTTCTGAGATAAAGGTCTTAACAGACAGACAGACTGATCTTAATTAGGAGATCCTAATAGGGTTGCGTTGTTTTCCTTTTTAGGCACGGAACTAAAATAAACCAATAAAAGGACTAATCAACCAATGATACGACAGCCCTTTCAACGACTTTGACGTTTGAATAAAACCTATGATTGGTTTAACACGCCTCCACGCGTCGCGTTTCGCGTTTAACGCAACGGAACTATATTACTAAGCCCACGCCGTTCACCCAGTTCTTTTATCTCTGTCTGATTGTATTAGTCACTAACTATGTAATACGTAAAAATCTTAATAATAAATATTAAATATTACATAAAATTAACGGAAGTCCGCATACAAAAAGACTAAGAACTGGTATTTTTGGACGCATTTTAATTGTAAAATTTTAATTGATGTGCCGCACTGAGTTTATTCTCGAAATTAAAGCCAAGTATTAAAATTCAATGATTACCTATTTATTCTTGTACCTCCGAGTAGAAGAATAATTAAAAAAATTATTTGAGACGGCAAAATCCGTAACATCAACGAAGACCTCCGCCATCTTAAATTGTTCTCATGGACACGAAGATTATGATTTATGCAGCATATTTCTATATTTGGCACAAATAACAATTTCCTCTTAATAACTAACGTATATCAAACTAACGGCCCGCCTGCTCGTTAAAAGACTCTATATAACACGATTGCAGCGCCACCTACCGTATTGAGATACCTAAACAAATATTATCAAAAATAATAAAACAATTCCTAGAACCCGTTTTCAGCGCCATTTTTCCGGTCCCGGAGAATCTAAACCGATTAAATTCCATCGGTCTAGTTACTTTCTTTAACCATGTCGAGCTTCATACAGCCTTGTCATTCCCTAGCTCATGAAATTGTGGCCTCAGGGGTTCAGGCCCTTCATTGATGAATTATTCAGTCAGGACAAGTAATTAAATATGTCATATATTCCGTTAAGAAATCAGGTAAATAAAACACGTTCGTAATGTTCAATTATGGCAATTTGTTTGATGGATATTGACAAAAATGGCTAAGTTTTGTGTCAGTCAGTCACTGCTCACCTCCAATTTTAAAAAGAAATTACGAAGTGATATTAATTACACCAATTTTAAGGCTCGTAAGAAAGCAGAATGCATCCCACGTGAAACGAATTCACCGGTCAATATGTCTAGACTATTACTACTACTAGTCTATTTATAAATTAAGTATTATGAACAAATAATTAAAGTTATTACATAATTGCATTATCATAATAAATATAAGGAAACGTACCAGACGTTTGCTCACGGCACCACAAACAATCGAAACACATCACTAACGGTAAGGTTGATAACACTGCAGCCTTCAGCGTTCTGCAGTCTTACGAGCAGGCCGGTGCACCAATAAACGCACTGAAACCTGAGGTTATTCAACAACAGTCTAACCGCCCCGACTACCTGCCAGCCGTTCAACCATGAAACTAAACGTAATGATGATTCCAAAATAAATAAATATCGAATTCCGCAAATTACCGTTTTCTAATGCACTTCACCAGTCATAATACACACATAATATAATTGTATATGGGTAGATTAGATAGATAATTATATGACTTGCCATTTATGTTGCCGTTTAGTGCTTTTAATTACTCTATTAAAGTTAGTTTATTAACGCTGACGCAGGTGATAGCGTAACGGTTATAAATTTATAATATGTTCCATATTATATGACAAGTTCTATTTAGGAAATAATTGCTATTTTTAACTATTATATCCTCTAAAACTTTTGCCGAACCAACCAACATGATAAGAGGTTCAGTTGTGAATACCTTGTGCTTCCAATTCGTCGACAGGGACCTTTGCGAGGCGCTTATTAATATCCGCATGCGCGTCGATAGCTCTTCTCGCGCCCGTGACGTCATCCGCGAAGTCTGCCCTTGCAACATCTTCTTGAAGATCGTCGAGCCTGTCGAGGAGCTCGCCTGCTTGCCACATTAGCTCTTCCAAAGCCTACAAAAACATTAGATTCAATCAGATATGTTGTTATTACAAAACATACGAACACCTGTACCTACTATGTTGTCATGTTTTACATACAAGATTGTCGCTTAGTATCATTTTAATATCAACGACTTCTTCACTCACCGAATAAGGGTATCCAACTAACAATAGTCATACGTCGTATTAATTACGTCCCGCTTACTCAGTCACGAGTAGTGGTGGCGATTCGAATGGATAGTAGTAATATTTAGCTAACCAGTCGACTGGGTATAACACTTATTATACTCGTACCTGTCTCATTACAACGGTTAGTGTGAGCAAGTTTCACAAACATTGAGATTCCTACGAAATGTATGCAAAAATGTAGTGTATTTTAGTATTACACGATATACACGTTGTACATACTTCAAGGAAACGATTACAACGTCTGTTTACACACAGGCGTGAAAATCGTTTTGCTAACACGATTATTATGACGTCATTACATTACATTAACCATACACAAAATATATAAACAAATGCGGAAAGGTGTGTGTACGAGTCGGGAATGGTATGTGACGTGGTCGCATTAGTCACTAGTGGGTATATAAAATTCTCGCAGTGGTAAAAATGAACTTCCGAAAAATATAAATACACTTACCAATCTAAGATCTATCCACTGTGCATGATCATATTGTAATGTACCATCTAAATCAGGTGTCAGTTGTGTGCTATCTATCACCTTAGGTAATGCTTCTAAGCTTATCATGGTCGTCTGAAAGAGAATTTGTACAATTAATTCGAATCTACATAAATAATGTTGGCTAGTGGTAATATTGAAATGTAAAAAAACCGCTAATACCTCAAATTTGTACTTATGCGCTCCTATTGTTGTGCGTTGCTTTTGCCAAAAATTGTCAGGTTTAACTACTAGTGCTTGATGGACGGATGCAGGAAAGTGTTCTTGCAGAACTTTTAATATTGGCTTGATCGCTGCCCATGCTGAACCTCTCATATCAATCAATATTGTGAAGCCATGCGATCTAACTGAATCACTGTAACAAATAAAACACCGCTAGAGCTACGAAAAGTAAATAATTTACTGTAAACAAACATTACGCAGCTAACCAAAAGTACATACAATATCCGGCTTCTGATCGTGAAGAAGAGTTGCTTCCTTCGGTTTTTAGAGCGTTTTCTTTATCGAACATCGGACTGGCAGCCTTTATAGCGACCGATATCTTTATAGAGTAGTCAAAACAGGGTTAGGGTAAAATGATAACTTTACCACACGGTGTTCCGTCACGGCAGCCAATTACTGGGGGCCCAGGTATGCTCTAGGAAGGAACCACAGCGGGCTTGACCTCATCTGTTATGTACCAGATGGCCTCGCCATAAAATGTGGGGATAAGACGCGTCGGAAGCTGATGCGCTCTCACTCAGCTGTACCATGGATAAATTCGTGTTCTCACAAGTAGCCACATAACCAGAACATACCATGTGGTTGACTCATAACACTAAGCTATAGGCCATTGTTTTGTTAGGTACATGTTGATGTTGATTAAGTTTGTGATTAACCATTCTCACCTTCACATCTCCTTTCAAGAACGATATAATGTCTTCACGGCTTTGTCGAGAGTGCGTGAAATCATTCACGTACGTTATAATAATATCTAAACCTCCAATAACTTTAGTGGTCGCTATATGGTGGACATTCCGCTAATATAATACGCACGAATCGCTTCAGCAATACGTTCATTACCTATGCGTACAGCTAAGGACTGGAATGCCCTGCCTGAGTCTGTGGGAGTCTTTAAGTTTAGAGTGAACAGGTTGCTTGTAGGCAAGCGTGCTCCATCGTCGACCACATCGTCACTTACCATCAGTTGAGATAGTGGTCAAACGCGGGCCTATCGACTATACCTAAAAAAAATATGTTTCTCTAACCAAATGTTGTTAATAAGCTTTTATACATGACAAAAAAATCGTAGTCGAACATACGATAAGAAGATCGAAATAGTATTAGAAATAGACCAAGGAATACTATGAATTGAAGTCTTATCTAAATGGGACAGACCTCATTTCATAGTAGGTATTCCTCTCTGCTATTTGCGCACACAATTTCGTTAATCAAGTTAGGTAAATCAATTATTATTCCCTAAACCTTAAACATAAGGACATAATTTTTACTGATTGTGCATACGCATGAGTGAATGCTGATATGGAATGCTTGCTTATGTGGATGGTTATGAATATTTCGATGGTCTAGAAAATAAACATGACCTCGTGATGTGACATTTGAATGGAAAGTGACTAAATTAACATGACATATTCAAAACTCCTGAACATTGTATGTGAATAAATGTTTGATAAGTATGGTACGCGCGTAACAAATTTATTTTTTTCAACAAGGTATTGAAAATAAATTTTGTTAAATTAAACATAATCAGCTAAGTACATACGTAAAATGAATCGAGCCTCAATGTTTACAATTGTAATAAGTTTTCAAGTATGCAGCACAATCTTTAACGATCATCAATGTCATGGTTAAATCATACAATGGTTGAATATAAAAGATGAGGTTAGTGATAGAGAATAGAAAAATGTTTCTTTTTGTTACAACCGCCGCGGCCTAGTATAACCCATACGAATTTGATACGGCAGTTCCGTCAGTAGTGTAAATACTTCGAAGCTGTCGATCGTAAGCGTAGTGGTTATGGAGTCGCCACAACCTGCTTCTGCTAGGGTGAAAGAGGCTCTATCTTGGACCCCCAAGCATTGTGCTCATGGAGTAAACAGGACATTAAGCGAGCTCGAACGCCAGAGTCGCCTCCGCGCATCGCGAGCTCTGTGGACCGGGAGAGACCGGAACCTCTCTCAAACCCCCTTCACCGCCTCCACGAGCATTACATGCTCGCAGAAGGAGGCAGAGATAGCCCATGTCTAATGATGGATTTATAGATTTGCCTCTTCAACCTAATCGGCGTCACACTGTTACACGATAATTGTTTTCATACATGCTCACTGATTGAGGGTACTCAATACCTTTTTGTGTGCGGAAATCCCTACGGATACCACCCACGCCACCAGTCGGGGCAGTTATGTCGGTATCGAACCACTAATACCTACGCCGTCTAGGTTCTTCTAGCGGTAGGATGTAACGTGACCCAAAAGGCATATCCCTCGCACCCAGGCTGACCCTGAGATGCCCTCTCAGGTTTGGGAACCAAGATGTCCCAATCATGCCCCAGAAACACTTTCAAGTAGCCTAATAGAACAAACAGTACATTTCCAGGCCTGTTTCTGGTCTAAATATTCTTGAATTTTATATTAGCCTTTTTGGCAAACTTTCTTTTTAATTAGACTTTTAATTTTGACAATGGGTAGATTTCTAATTTTATGAGGGAACTTGTTGTAAAAAGCGTTTACAGTTTACTCAGGATCTTATTTCTAATCTTGTAGAGTTAGCTTGGTATCACAGCCTACAAAATTGTTTTATGTGTATTACGTGTTACAAATTCTTACGAAATTGGAAATGCGTTCTCCAACATTCACAAGATTTTAGAAAATTATTATGACACTGTGGTTAGAAGTCTTGTTTCAAATGTTTGTGTAATCAACTGAAAAATTGTTTTGCCATATCTACACCTGTTAAAATCAATACTGAGCCTATGAAATTTGCTATCAATGACTATAGTTTACAAACCTATATGAATTTATATACAAGAATTATTAATTTCACACCTAGTATTAGATACCTTATCGCCACATTTGAAATGAGTATAGTTAATAAGTTCCAGTGGCCATGTGTGATCTTCTTAAACAGTGTATCATATCTGTAATATTTGAGGACTTCCCTTCATTCCTCATTCATATCATACCATCATCAAAACTTGATTTTGCAAAAATTGGACAAATGTGGATGCCCTTTCAAACAAAAAAATCTACTTTTCTAGTCAGTTCATAAATTTTGCAGTTCTTCGGTAACCGTAGTAACCAACATAAAAACGTGACTGAACCTCCTAATTTTTGTTAAGTTAGTGAAAAAGATATACATACCATGGTATACTGATTAAATAGTGCAGCAAACGCCTATAGTCATCTGGCGCGACTCTGTCCCTCCTCGAATTTGCCGGGAACCATATGATTGGCCCACCACGGCGGTCGCGGCCGCCAGTCAGGGCTGCCACCCGCTCTTGGAGTAGCGGGAGCACATCCAGAGCACGTGCCCCGGCCTCCATGGCTACCCCTACTCAGTGACCACTCTTGAGAAGCCTACAGAAAAATCAAAAATATGTTATTTAAAAAAAATATAAATTATATGTACGAACCTCATTTTATGCCTTGAATTTATACTAATTCCAACTCTAACCTATTATTATTTAAATTTGGATGGTTTCATAGAATTTACATTACAAATCTAATAAATCTATAAAATAACAATGTGTAAACAGTAATTGCATCAATTGTTTATACATTGTATGAATTTGAAAAAAGTAATATGAATGGAATACACCTTTTATTTTCTCATCTGTATTAAAAAGCAACTTATCTTTACTAAAGCAGACTATTGACTATAAAAATACAAAGTAAATTAAATGATATTTACATTAATATAAAAACTAAAAACTAAACAAAATAAATATTACATGGTTTCAAAAAATTCCTCCGCATCATCGCTGACCATTGACTATTAGATGGTGGTTAAATATTTTCCTGTTACCTCACAAAGCTTATTATTATACTAATAAAAATATTTATAATAGGTATATTCTGATTTCAATCTTGACATATGCATAGGTCAGTGTCAAGGCTTTAATATAGTTAAATTTAGAATGCAGACTACACAATTTGTGCTGTAATAGTAACCCAAGGCCTTCTGTTAACCTCATTTGTAAGGAAATGGATTCCTCACAATTAATGTTTATAAAAGCCTAATTGGCTCAATTATCCAGCATGTTTATCAACTTAATCAGTTATTTTAAATAGTTGACCTACACTGACTCAGGGCCATAGTATGTGATTAGGTTATCTTAATATATATAAATCTCGTGTCACAATGTTTGTCCTCAATGGACTCCTAAACCACTTAACCGATTATAATAAAATTCGCACACCATGTGCAGTTCGATCCAACTTGAGAGATAGGATAGTCTTTGAAATGGATTTCGACATCCACGCGGGCGGAGCCGCGGGCAACAGCTAGTATAATATAATATATAAAATTAGTTGTACAACTAAATTTTACTCTAAGTATGAAGTCGAGATTTTAATTTACTAGTGATGATGTAGTAAACAATTCTTTACTCAGTATTCAATACACACCAGTAAGGATTTATAAATATATGTTTGTAATAGATTTTTTATATTGTGACATTTTATAACAAGCAAAAACCTTTACAGTAAGTATTATTATACATAAAAAAATTAAGTCTATTTATTTTCATTAGCACTTATTTAGGTTGTGTCTATTATTGTATATAAAATAGTGTATATTACTTGTCTATGATAATAGTAAAATATCATGTGATTACAATTTGATCTTCTACATAGTCTAAGAACTTGTGTCAAAATAGAGGCAAATAAGCCCATGCTACCTTTTTTACTTGCTAACTTTAACCTAACCACTGCGAAGTAGGTTTAGTAGGTACCTAACTATTGTAGTTTTAACATTCACAAGGCTAAATTGAACATGATTAATTTTATATTTATTATTTACTAGACATAAATATGAATATTTACTAGATAATAAAATGAAACTACTAGAAATCTTATTATCCCTATGTAGCATGTATATCATACCATACCATCTTGTGATTTCAAAATGATTACTGAAATACCTACCTCCTTTTAAAATGTTATAAATGTTTTATTATCAAATTTATAGAGTTAGGCAACTAATTACTGTACTGTAAAAGTTAGATTTTTACTGTTACAATAGATGTGAGAGTATACATACTCAAAACTAGGTATTTATAGACTAGTTTTGGGTTTATCTACCAGAATACTTACATAAGACTTATTAGTTATAAATTATTGTGATACTTAATTATATTTCTGATAATTTTATAAACTACAAATTACCTAACTGGTATCTGTTATGTCTAAATATAATGTTGAGTCTCAGTATCTATGAATTACACTATGCTTGAGGGTTATTTTTAATGGTACAAAATTATAAAAATTACAATTCAGTAAGGTGACAAAGCTAGATCTGATTTGCAAAAGAATAAATTTCTTAACCAAATCATGTTTACAAGTATAACTTTTCTTATGAAGAATCAATTTTTCAGATCTCTTATTACTCATAGAAGAGTTTATAAACAGTAATTAGAATTAATTTCAAACTGGAAGTAGGTAACATTTCCACTACATTATTCCCTTCGTAAAAATCTGCAGTCCAACCTCATTCAATTCAAATAAGAAATACTTTTCTTTGTAAAACTTATACGTCCAACGCCAAGGAGGGTCACGATGTCTATTTGTTTCAAACCCTTATAAGAACATTTTAAGTTACGGAAGTCTGATTAGTGATGACAATTACTGTGTAACTAAACACTTTTTAACATTTGAAAACTTTTAATGATAATCCTCATGAACTCCGATGACAAATTGTAAGTTATCGATATAGCTACCTATGTCACAACAAATAACCTCAGCCATCAATTTAAACTTACCGTGGTGACTCAAAGATGCTAATTAGTCAGGTATAAAAGGTTCAGAACGCATTATTGTCACTATTATTATTTGCACTAAAACATTCGTAAAAAATATATTCATTACTGTTCTAAAACTTAATAAAAACACACAAGCTGCACAAAAATGACAAACTGAGGAACACCAACCACCACAATGGCGCGCCAGGGTTGTTCACATTTGTTCAAACTTCAAAAAACCGGTAGTCAATAACGGAAATTAACTGCCTTGTCATCCCTAAAAACCGTAAAAGTTGAATAAAATACAAGATTGCAAATGTGCAGTATACACAGTCATAATTATATAAGAATTATAAGATAGCAGATAAAAGATAAGTTGACATGACATACATGACCAATATCTATATCAAGGAGGTAGGACACGACGGTATCTCTCGTCCGAAATGAGCAGTCCGACTGGGGTAGTACCTCCGCCCTACAGAACACCGCGGCCATAATAACCATCGTGTTGTGTACCCGCCGGTAAGTAGGGTCACTGTACCCCTCCTCCCCCCACCCCTTCCTAGCCTCCCCACCCCTTTCCAGCCCTATCCCTTTCCCTTCAGGGTAAGCAGCGCGTGTGTGACACCCTTAGTGTTGCACACGTTCATAGGGCACGGTGACCGCTTCCCATCAGGTGGGCCGTGTGCTTGTCTGCCACCTACGTAGTATAAAAAAAATGTCTAGTGAGTAGTGAAGCCAAATTTTTAACATACGCAATGAATATCTGACGATGCTAAACTTTGACAAATTGTACGAACTATATACGTTATAAACTTGATTCAGAAAGGTCATAATTAAAATAATACTTTATAAGTATTAGGGAAGTCATTAGAATTACAATTGAAACGAGTAGAATTATTCAGTCAAAAATCTATTTATTTTTAAACAATATTTATTATTTTCAAGTATAACAGTAAAATTACAATTTCGTCATATTGTCACAAATAATGAACAATACCTAAGCCCGCCATGGGTTTAAGTCACGTCCCGTCAAACAACCCACCCCGTATCGTTCCCGGTGCAAAGGTGCCCATAATGCTAGCTGCATTACCTCTGGGCATCCTTTGTACCAGGAACGAACCGGAGCGAGACTCACCACCTTTCTCCTGTTATATGCGGCGACCTATTTCCGCGATAGGCGATTCGTCTCCTGTCCCCAACTGCCTCTGAGTCTCTACCGCAATGGGCACAAAGTGGTATTGTGTCTCCATTGCGGCGTGTTTGACCTTTGTTTTTGCTCGCAGCTTTGTTTTTTTTGCTCAGTGGCCGCCGCAGGCGCACTGGTGGTGCGACTCAAGTGCGTGGCCGCGACAGTGCTCACGCATGTCGCGTCCCGCACTAGGCACTTGCCGTTTTTCCACGGCACCAGAGCCAGACCATCCGGTCGATTCCGGTCTGATCAATTGAGCCCAGGGGGCTCTAGCAGACACGGTACATTGGCCGAAATGAGGGCCTGCCGAACCAGATCGATGACGGCATGGTGATGTGGAAACCTGCCTGTGCAGTGACGATAACTCATCGCGTGATGGCCGTCCCCTCCACCATGGACCCACAGATGCATTTGTGTGCTTTACACACCTTGCAGCCCAGGCGGAGCGCCACTGCCACACGCAGAGAGTTGTCGTCTAGTAAGGTGCCCAGGTGAGGCGACGGAAGTGCGTGCAACCATGCCCCCGATTCATGCTGCGATACGGCCCTGAGCGTCACCAGATCGACGCCCATCGCACCATCCAGCATCCGCTTCACTGCCCTCTCAGCACCAACCATATCGCAAGCCCGCTACACAACATGTGGGGTTACCGGACACACACGATATTTTCAAGTAAATAATTAATATTTTCAAGGAATCTGACCCAGTGTAAGCCTTGAATATCTAAGCTTAACCCAGTTTTTTTTTACCCTCTGAGGAAGGCGGATACAATATTGTACACAATAAATATGTTATGTTGCACTCGAACCGACTAAAACCGAATGCCGTCTTGGATCCGCAAACGCAGGGGTGTAAGATTTACAAGGCATTTCTCTCACACCCGAAATAACCCTAGGCTATCTACAGCTCCAAGTACCCCCCTCAGGTGTGGGAACCACGGTTCCTGGAAAGTATGGTGCACCCTATTCCACCACCCTTCTCACCGCGAAGCACTCTAACCATTTATCGATAGAGTAGAGACATTGATCATTATCCGAAAAAACGAAAAACGCGGTGCCGAGGTAATGTAAATAACCGGTTGTAACTAACAAGTGCTCAAGGCTGCATCAGTACTGTAAAACTTACTAGTGACGAAGTTTGACCTATCAGGGGTTTGTGCATGGTCTGACAGACCTACTGACTGAATGTGGGTCAGTCAACGCCACGCGGGTGGGACATTTTGTTGCGTGGGACATCAAGGATGCGATCGTGCCCTTGTTGAAATGATGTCGTGGGTGCGTTCTTAAGCTGTACCCGGAAGTAGACGATACTCCACGGATGGTGGGGGACAACTTTGGGGATACCGTTTTACGACATCCTGATTATGAAATTACGGTAGAGACTGGTGAGTGGCTCTACTCTTTTATATTCCTTTCTTCTTTTATTTTAGCTCCGCGTTACCGTGTACTGTTTGGGGTTGTGGATTGATTCTCAAACGAAATACTTAGACAGGATTGGACTCAAAAAAATATAAAAAAAATTATTATTGTTCAAAATTAAATACATAAATAACTTAACTACACTCGTTTCTAGTCTAAACAAATGCCAGTGACCGGAAAATATAGGATTTTGGATTGTAAAATGTTTAACACTGGCCTTTCAGAATCAACTTTATTATGGGATTGCAGTTATGCATACAACCTACATACATACATTGGATTTGTTCATCTGTATCTGTATCAGATGTTATACATAACAATAATAACAGCGAATTTTGTTAATTGAAGTGATTATACCTTTTATAAATAAAATCCGAAATGAGTCAATGTATTATTTTATAATCTGATAAGTTTACGGTTAAGATCGGTTTTCACTGACTTCGAAAGTTTACAACACTATTACACAGTGTTTATTGATTTTTTGACATGACTGCAAACTTCGGTAAAATCACAACGGATTTTGAATTTATTACGTAGAGACAAATTCAAGCGTAAACCAAACAAAATGCTGTTACCTGTGTATCAGGTATATTATTTGAATTACTTATAAACGATTACTATGTTTAAAAAATAACAATTTTATTAAAAATTATTAATTATAAAGTACTCCACTTCAGTGTTAATTAGCGTAATTTACAATATCCAACTTTTCTTAATATCTGTGCGTACTTATCTCAAGATGTTTATTTATGAAAATGCTAATGCCAATGGTGTACTGTTAATGGATTGTGTTTGTGTATTAAAAAAAGTCATTTTTGATACAAACAACAGTATATTGATTACCTACTGACTTCATAGATATTTTTGAAAAGAACACTTGAAGTTAAACCAAATGTTACAGTAAATGATAATAGGTACCTATACATCTATACATACCTAATATAAATAAAATAGTAATAAGGAAAAAACTATTCATAAATATTTTAAGTAACAGAAAGTAGTTACTGTTGCTGTGTTCAAAGATCAATGCCAAAAATATCATTTTACGAATTTTTGTTTGTTTGTCCATTACAATCCCATTTGGAAACCACTGAACAGACTCAGCTAAAACTTTACATGAACATTCTTCAAGAGTCTGGTCATGAGCTGACGCTATATATATTATCACTCTATTATCAGTGTGGTGTGAGTAGTAGAGCAATTTCAGTGGACTATCAATTGATCATTTATATCATTATCACCTTTAGTAATTTGGTGGTACTTGTGTATTGTCAATTTCCAGATAGTATTATGAACTACTCAGTACCTCCTTTGGCGGGATTCAGCAGATCTAAATATAAGTTTTGTATTGCAAAAGCGTGCTGTGCGAGCTGTTTGTATTTTGGGCCCAAGAGCCAAGAGTCTTGAGCTAAATTTAAAGAAATATAAATTCTAACCGTACAGTATGATATTGTAATAATTTTATTATACAGTTATTTTATGTTGTATTAAATCATAATAGTAGTATAATTTATTATATTGTACAGTTATACAAAAATATGTTCAAAAATATTTATTATACCTACTTTTGAACATATTCCACTTGACGAATCGAGTACTAAATCACTTGTGCAAGTTTAGATTTCCGCAAGTATTGAAACATTATGTGGCTACCATTTTGTACAGGTATCTTAGAATATATAATGTTCACTTGTGCAAGTACACTGCACTGTGTGTTGCTACTATTACAATAGAAACGGAGTGACATACACTAAACACAATATTTAAAAAAAAATGTGTTTTTTCTGGTAGGGGCTTCCATAAGAATAGTTATACTGGAATTAATTATTTAAGGAACCATTTTATGTTCAGTAGGTCTAGTCCTGCGTCGATGAGTCAGTCATGCCAAAAAGGGAAAATGAGTTTGAGTTGCATTAAGCTTTTCCAAACTGAATTGGAATGAAAAAGATTATAAAAATTTGTTAAGTCCTATGTTGTATAAAACATTACAATTGGTAGAGCGAATGACGTCCATTAGCTGAATACAGGCTGTGCCCTTGAATGCCCATGATTTTACAATATAATTTGAAAAAATTTGCCAGAGTTGTTGATATTTAGAATGATTGCTCCGCACTCCTGGGTAGTAGTGTGATAATATATATATAGCCAGCTTGATAAATGGACCATCCAACATAGAATTTTTCAATTTTATTCAAACAAGTAGTTCTTGAATAGTGTGTTCAATCTTATATAATCTTATTTACTAAGCAAAATTTCAGGATCTCTAAAAAACTTTCAACATGGCGCTCAAGATGCAGGTGCCTGAATTAAAATGCATGGAACCTGAAAATTATAGAAAATATTTTCGAGCCCTTTGTTGGAGTGGCACTCCGTAAGTAAATATAATGATGTATTTGGGAAAACACCCTCGAGCCTCTACAGCTACGTAGAAATATTGCGTCTTTTGCAGTTTTTTACCGGCTCTACCATGGCGAGTGTTCCGATGAGCTCTTTCAATTAATCCCACCCTCTCCTTTCCTACACAGAACTACACATGCCAGACTGAGGTATCACCCTCACGCGGTGGAATCAATTCCATCAAGAACCAAGCGGTTCGGTGCCTCTTTTATTTGCCGCACCATAAAGACTTGGAATTCTTTACCAGCGCATGTGTTTCCTTCCTCCTATAGTCCCGGGGCCTTTAAGCGGGGCGTGAAAAAGCATTTGATGAGGCCGTCAAGCTGAGGGCCGCCACCGTAGCACTACCGTTGTATGTGGTGGTGACCCCAGTCCTGAGACTTTGCCTTTAGCTTACCATCAGGCGATGTAAAGCCATTTTGACGTATCTTATATAAAAAAACTGTTATTAACACAATAAAAAAATTGTTTTTTTTATTTCTCGTGTCTTAATTAGAAAGCATGTATACTTACATGCACTATCCACGTGGAGTAGGCAGAACCCTTTAGCTTCTTCTGCTTTCATAAATTGTCTTCATATGTCATATATGTGCCCGCTAATTGCGTCTGAACCATATAAGTATACAGGGAATACTCCAACTTATTTCACCAATTCATGAATTTATATTACATATTATAGGTAGCTGTTCTACATACCTTATGTATATTATGTTCATATTTACATTATCATGGAAATTAAGGTGGTCACCCGGCCCCACTCCTACAGATTAAATGATAAGCTAAACAATATTGCAAGTAGGAACGCAAACTGCCTTTTCATATGTATAGTACATGAATAATAACATTTTAAATGCTTACGCAACTTTGTGTAAGACTCATGCAGCTAAAATCAACTTGTTTGAGCAAAACAAATCTAATTATGTGCCATGATAGTTTAGTAATTATGGAAGAATGATTATATAGACTAGGTGTAGGAATAATATAATTTCTTTATATATATAACCTAACTTATACTAACAGTAAAGATTCCTCTGTTGCGCTTACAGGAAAGAAAAGAAGTCACAGAAGAAAATTGGTAAAAAAGAAAAGCTCCGAAGACTGAAAGCCAGCAATGCATTTGCCATTTGTTACGCTCCAGCACTATTGGGCAACTCTTCGCAATTTGCTGTTTATGCTAATGTTCGAAGATCCATTTTAGCTCGCTGGAGGCATCTCCATGGTGGCATGTCTGAGTTATCTGACGATAGTGACAATGATGATTCATCTTCTCAAATTCCATTGAATAAATTACCAAAGGTACTATGTAGCCTCATTGGTTGATATGAGTGAAATTTTGTTACTTAAAACATAATTTCTAAATGATTTTCTGATCGGAAAAAACATCTTCGAGCATCTAGAATGGGTCCAGGTAGCTCAGTTGGTCAGAGCATTCCCCCTGTAAGGGACTGGTCACGGGTTCAAGTCCCGTCCTGGATGATCATTTTTTCCGATCAGAAAATCATTGGAAATAGTTAGCATGCAATTGCTTAAAAATTTCATTCAAATAATTTCTAAATTCATTTAATCAATTTTTGTCGCAGGTCACAGGTATAGGTTTGCGAACAGTATTCGCTTTGATATCCCAAGCACGATTTTCTGATCAAACCTTTTGTGAAATTGCATTGAGGGCTTTGTTGGATGTACTTCAAGGACATGCACCTGAAGAATTATCACAAGAACCTACTGAGGTAAATGATTATTTAAATACATTATATTTGTATATGGGCATCTGGCAAATGCCATCTGTGGTATACTACTGTAAACATTCTCTTGTAATTAGCTAAATATAGGGTTTGAAATTGAAATGGAATATGATAATATAGGCATATTTAATTTTGTTATAATATATTTGTAGGTGATCACGAACCTTCATGCAATGCTCGTGGAAGTTGCCAGTGGGAGTGCACCAGGCGGTACAGTAGCATTACCAACTGTTCTAACTACCCTCAGTAGCTCTTGTCTCGTTGCTTTGTCTGTGGCTAGAGGGGAGGCTGAAATGATACTAAATGCTGTTGCATCTCTAACTATGTCACCACCTGCACTGTCAGAGCAGTATCTTCAGGTAAAGGGTTTTCTCCCGGAATTATTTTTTGGTTAATTATCTATACCTACATATAATAAATCTGTAACTTATTATTGGTGTCTGTACATGAAAGATATATGAGAAAAAACATTAATGGGGGCTTTATGAATGGCCAAAATGCCAAAACAAAGATTTTTAGAATTTTTGTCTGTTTGTCTGTTCGTCCGCAAATTTTTGTGCACGCTGGGATCAAAAACTACAGGAGGGATTTTGATCAAACTTGGTACGATTATAGTTCATAATTCTAGGCAACATATAGGCTACTTTTCATGCAAGCTGATACCCGTGGCTAGCCCCCGCGCTTCGTTTTTAGTTCGTTTTTGATCATAGCTCCTTTACAATTCTACCAATTACAACCAAACATACGGTAAAATTTTAGTCTTAGCAAGACCTTTTTAATAAAAAAAGGCGCATCAAAATCCGTTCGGTACTTTTTACGTCCATCGCATTGTCTTGCTTAGACTCAAAATCTTACACATATGTGATCACAATCGGCTGATTAGAACCGGCGCGATTTAGTAAAAAAAACGCGAAAATCGACGTCCACGGGGGCGGAGCCGCGGGCAACAGCTAGTATATGCATAATGTATAATTACAATACAATATATAATTTGCAGGTACCTTCGAACCTCACCACCCTCCAACGGAGCGTTCAATCAGTTATACTCGGTACTCCGTCCCGCAACCAATGGTTGAACTATGGCGTCCCACACCAATCTCTAGTCACTAGCTTCCCTGTAGACCTCCCTACACAACTCACCGCTGGTGCTGGTGAATTAGTGGTTCGCTCGCTGGTCTCCGATGGCTGCTTCCTCTATGTTTTTACATCAAAAGGCTTATTGAAGATAGGTTCAGGCTATGGCAGCTCTATTAGGCAACATGTTTACTTATACAAAGCAGATTTCTTTGCTAGCGACCGCCATGGTTGGCTAGGTTATTGTAAGGTAAGTAATGAACAATATCAGGTTAAAATGGTACATTATCATTTTTGCATATTTTACATTTGCTAATTTATTTTTGGCAGGATAAATTATATCTAAGAATAGGCAGGAAAAAGACTGAAGTTTTTGAAATAGATAAAGATACTTTGGAAGTGAGAAATATGGTGCGGTTAGATCAGGGACTGCTAACCCCTGTAGAGACTAAGGCTGCCGTTTTCACAGATGGTAACCAATTGGGAGTGATTTTACTGATCAATTCGGTAAGTTCTTGATACTAAATTAAAAGCATTATGTTGGTATAGTCTAATATGCCAAGCACTAAATGAAATTTTAATTTAGTGTTTGACTGTTAGTGTTTTATTGTATGTGTTTTATACAGTGTTAGTGTTTTCTACTCTAGTATAGAGTAATAATGATTTTGTATATTATGTAGTAAAGTACCTAGCAGTTTGTGAGTGGTCGATTCACACCATGGTCTGAATATTTCTTGGTGTGAAAGAGGAACACCCATTTTATAATGTCTATGGCTTTATAATATCTTCATTGTTTAATCTTTTCATATATTTGTAGGATACCCTGAGAATAAAATTGTATGATGTTGACACTCCACTTGAAAGAGCTGAAAGCAGCGCTACTACAACCCTGATATCACGAAAAGAATTCAATGTTCATCTCTTAAGACGAAGAACGCTCATGCTTGGCAGAAGTCCTTTCGAAGATGGCTTATCAAGAAGAAGCTTTGAAGATGCCCCTATAGCGATGCAAATGGATGATTGTGATGATGATCCACTTCTGAGCATCACTAGTGGACAGGACTTTGCTCTTTTGACTACCGAATCTGGAAAGGTAATTTTAATTTTCAAACTCTATTGTGAACCTACTTCTAACGTGTATAATAAGTATGTATTTACAAAAAAGTATATAAGTATGTTTATCTGCATTGTAGAACCCATAACACAAGTTAGTTAAACTATGCTTACTTTGGGTCTAGAGAGCGTTCTGTAGAATGTCGTAAAAAAGAAACTATAGCAATTAAGCTTACTTGTAGAAAGTATAATACTCAAAGTCCGTTAAAGTTATGCATTTGTATTTTGTGTTCTATTTATAACATACAATAATACGTTGTAGGTTTATTACACTGGTAAAGGACAAAGCTTAGGTTACAAGGCAGCTTCACCACAGACTGGCCGATGGACACTGATGAAAGAAACAATATTTTCGAGAAATGAGGCACCTAATGTCAAAAGGTGTAAAGTTATTCAGGCAAGTATCGATCAATAATAATCGTCGATAGAAATCGATAAAATTAACGACTCGTGTGTTAATCACTTAACTATATTTATACTACTCTAGTTTTTTCAAGGGTTGCTTAAATGGGCACAGGAGCTTTAGATTCGTTACTTTATCATTTATCATCTCATTTCACTAATCCATAATGGATTTATCCTCAAAAATTAAACCATTTTATTCACTAAAACTAAGAACTTGTTAACAATGGCCTATCGATTACCAGCCAATGCTTGAATTTCAATTATTAATTTTTAAATTCTGAACAGGTGGCTATAGGACATGAAGGTGTTCACGCAGTCTTGGTGTTGGATAATGGCTCTGCGCTGTTTACGGGAATAGCACGCCGAGGAGAAGATGGAGATGCAACTAAGCATCGGCGTACACCAAAGCCTACGCGACCTAAGAAGATATTCAAGGTGATATTATCTGACGTTGTGCTATATTCATAACCAAAATACCTTTTAGTTACAAAACTACTTTACATACAGAACAGGGTGAAGTACTACTACTGATAGTGGTGTCCCTATATACCCCCTTTTTTATCGTGCGGTCTTCTTCTGTCGTGTCGATGGCATGTCAAATTTTGTTTGCCCAGTGTGCCGCTACCATTACTGCGCTCTCAGAAGCGCTCATAAGCTCCTCCGATGTACATGAGTTTGGGCATGTAGCACACGTTAGTAGGTGGGCCATTGTCTGTGGAGTGACTCCACGGTCACATTGCATGTAATCCCCATAGATACCACCCCCTTCGGCCATCGGGGTTGGTTATTACGGGATCGAACCGACTAAAACCGCACGCCGTCTAATTAATTAATTACCGTTTTAAAAAAGTTAATTTCCGGTATGTAAGGTTAACCAATAGGCATATCCCTCGCGCCCAAGCTGACCCCGGGCCATCTACAGTTTTAAGATGGCCCCTCGACCCCCCGAAATGGGGCGAGCATCACGCCACTTCACCGACGACGGTGGGGTGTAGGTACACCGTGTAGGGTGACAGGCGGCTGTCCTGTCACCCAACCATGGGCACGCGAACTATCAACTCGCACCCCGCTCTCTCCCCACTGTGCCCTCTGCTAGTCAGACCCCGGCCGGCTTGGTCGCAGGCAGCAGCGTCTCCCGTGGCGAGTGGGAGGCCTTGCTCGCTTCCGTTGCCCGGGTATATACCCCCTAGCTCCTATTGTATATTATTATAAAACACTAGCTGTCCACCACGCCTTCATCCATTCATCCCATACATTCCCATAATTTATTAGTTTTGTAATATGTGATTACTGCTCCACTTCCCTGGGTAGTAGCGCGATGATAGACGTAACCTTCCCCGATAAAAAGCTATCCGACACAAATATAATTTTTCAATCCAGTAGTTACTGAGATTAGCGCGATCAACCAAACAAACAACCTTGTTGCAGGCGGAAGGACATTATATCAGTTACGCGGCGTGCAACAATGGCTCGACTGCTTTAGTTACAAGGCAAGGATTACTGCTCATGTTTGGCAAAGACACTCAACATTGCGACTCCACTGGAGTCGTGGTCGGCTTACGGCATGAAAGGATTATACAGGTCAGTTAGTATAAGTACATAAGCCATCTTATACAGGTCGGAATAAGAACATAGATAGATAGAATACACCACAATTATTTACAAATTATCTTAAGACTAAAAATACGGTAGCAATGGGCGGTGAAATCGCGAAGAGCGATCTCTGCCAGGCAACCTTTGGATGCATCTGTTTGCAGGAGAAAAATGACAGTTGATATAATTATAGTATTTATGGTTGGACTCCATAATGAATCATGTACTTATTCTGACATGTATAAGATGGCTTATGCAGTAAATAATAATATTAGTATATTATAATCATATAATTCAGCTTTGTAATGTTAGTATAGATATGAACTATAAAGCAAGTGGCGGGCTGTTGTCTCTATCCTGAGAGTAAATATCGTAAGAGTTTAATGTCATTAATATTTTTATTTACAGGTAGCATTAGGTAAAGCGCACGCCGCAGCTTTAACCAACTTCGGACAAGTATACACATTTGGCATCAACAACAAAGGCCAGTGTGGTCGGGACTTTGGATGCACCAAAGAAAGTAAGTACAGATTGCACGTAAATTGGCCAGACGCGACATATGCGCAAAGTTCGATTTTTAGGTCCCCTTTGAGGTATGAGCGGGTCGCGGGAGATACGATTGCGCCGTCGCGGACATATGATTGGTCCGTCACTTGACGGACCAATCAAATTATGTCTCCGAGAGACGTCTTGTACCGAATCAACGTTCCGTTCGTTCGTAATTTGAATCATTTGATTGGCTCAAAGTACACGATGCGCGAACTTACCCCCACTACTCTAAAACCTGGCCAAGTTACGTATCTGTATCATTATATTATTATGATAATACAAGCAACCTGTCCTCTTTTCACCTTAAATAATTATACTAGCTTGATATAAGCCTATTTGCCAGATACCTAGATGTTATCTTGCCAATAGGTGACAAGATCCCGGAGATTACATTACCTTAAATTGGTCCCAATCTCTAATCCTTTATATGTTGAGAAGCTTGTGTAGTTTGTATGCCTATAGATCATCCTCCCCTAAGTTTGCCGTGTAATATTACTTTCTAGAATTCGTTCCTTATTAGCAGCACTATCGAATGGTGTAATTCATCAATCAAGGTGGTAATTTTTTTTTCAAAATCAATAGTTCGATTCCTGGCTAGGACTGTTTTTGTTTTCATCTAAATCGGTCCCGAGACTCCTTTTAGCATTTTTCGCTATTCCTCATAGTTTCAGATTTGGCCATCCACAACCAGTTGAAAAATTAACCTTGTATGTTGTAGCTGTTTTCATTATTTGTTGCAGAATTCTATGGCTGTCGCCGTCCCTCACTTGTGGTTCGAGGTTGTGAATTGAATCAAGAGTCTCGACTATGTGTCTCGCACACTTGGACTACTGACTATTGCCGCATATGTGTAATGTGTCGCCAGTGCACAGGATTTGCTAGCGCATGTCATTGCGCACACCTGCCCAACAGGGTACCGGGGGAGTAAGTACTTCATTTATATAAGTTAATGATTATGTAATGTATGTTTATGTATGTATGTATTTACGATGCTTCGCAGGCAAAGTGCAAGTGCCTTATAATTAATGTAGATAGTAGGACTTCTCTTTATTCAATTTAGCATGTTTTTTGAAGAGATTTGATTCCTCCTGAGTGATAAAAGTAAAGGGTGTTATTGTTTCGGCTTTTAGGTGGTTCGCTTACCGAGTGTTGCAAGTGTATTGCCAAAAATCTTTGAACACAGTTTAAATTGTTTTTAAAATCTAGTCTTGTTTCGGTTAAATAGTCTATCTACATTATTTCAGATACCTCCCGTCCGGGTGGCATCTGTATTGTACAGTGTCAACTATAGGATGTAAAAAAAAGAATATGGTATTAAAACGCAGACTGACTGAAATGTATTACCTTTTGCAGGAGATGCGGGTGCGGTGAAGGTGATAGCGGCTGCTCAGTGTGTGGAGTATGCCGGCGATGTGCAGAAACGTTCTCTGGGAAAGCCGAGCGTAATAGTGTTACCGTTGATATTGATGACGACGCTGATACATCGTCTAGAGATACCAAAAACGGTGAGTTTTTTTTTAGTTAATGTGTTCTTATTACAGTATCAAGTAGGTACTATAAGTCGGCCGGGGTGCGAGGGAAATGCTTTTTGGGTCACCGTACATCCCAGCGTTTGAGTGCTCAAAACGGCAAGCGGTTTTAGTCGGTTCAAGTCCGAAATATACGCGCTGGCAGCGAGGGTGGTATCCGTGGGTGCGGGCCGGAACCTCCACGTGGTGCACCTGGGCAACGGAGGCGAGCAGCGCCTCCCACTCGCCACGGGAGACGCTGCTGCCTGCGGCCAATCCGGCCGGGGTGGGAGTGGCCCTCTAGAGGGCTGCTCCGAGGCTATCCACGTGTCCCTCTGACTAGCAGATCCGGCCGTGGTGTAGGGTGACAGGACGGCCTCCTGTCACCCTACACCCCACCGTCGGCGAAGTGGCGCGATGCTCGCCCCACCCCCCCTTTCGGGGGGTCGAGGGGGCCATCTTAAAAGGGTGGTATCCGTAGGGAATTCAGGACGAAATAGTTATTGGTATAATATAAAAAGACTATAAGCTTTATTCGTATGTTTTGTCGTCTTAAGAGAAAGAAAACGCACGCTTCTCAGCCTACGAAGGTGCCGCAGGGAGTTCGGAGGGCGAGCGAGATGCTAGTATGAAAGTGAGCTGTCTACCACCGGCGCGGGTGGCTGTACCCGGCGGAAATCGCATCGTAGCATTGGCGTGTGGCCTACATCACACTGTCCTGCTTACTGAACATGGTTAGTAATTTTTTTTTTTACAGAAAAATAAGATAATTGGCCTCGCCTGCGTTCCCATGGGAATCTATTCCAGGGATAAAAGTAGCCAAGTGTCATTCCAGATTTGATTTTTTATTTCCGCTCAATGAATTACTTTGCTATTTAGTTATCATTCCAAATTGTAATCTATTCTTGTACCCAATTTAAGCTGGATTCGTTCAACTGTTTTTGCGTAAAAGAGTAACAAATATCCATATCTACTCACAAACTTTCGCGTTTATAATACTAGTATAGAATAGGATTTACATAATTTGCTATCCGAAAAGTTCGTTGTATCAGTATAAAATTATGTAGAAAAAAAATCTTCACCAATATACAAGTTGTTTTTTTTTTATATAGGACACGTCAAAATGACTTTACCTCGCCTGATGGTAAGCTAAAGGCAAAGTCTCAGGACTATAAATTATCGTTAAAAATTATAATTATATTGTTGCTTATATATAGGTGACGTAGTAACGTTCGGTTCGAATCAGTACGGACAACTCGGAGTGGGCGACATACTCCTGCATCACCGTGTTACACGTGTTCGAGTTCCACGCGCAATGAGCATTGCTGCGGGTAGCAACCACACTGCTGTACTTACAAGAGACGGCGAACTGTATACTTTCGGCAGTTTTCAGGTACCTAAGTTGGCTTATACAATGACGCTATAACCGCATCAGTTATACCTTAATAATTTACGTAAAAGACCTAAAATTATCTGATTTTTTTTTCATTCTTATCCACTTATCTGTGGCGTTTCGGTAAAGCGTTCGACTGCTACGTCGCAGGTTCCGGGTTCGATTCCCTCTCATGTCTACTTGCACTGGTCTGTATGTATCTATGTATAATATCTATGAATTTAGAAATCAAACAGTAGATATAAGTATATTTATCCACGTATTAGGACCCATATTACAAGCAATGCTGGGTCTAGATAGCGTTATGTAGTTTCATCCGCATATTTATGTATTTATTCTATATTTATTTTACAGAAAGGTTCCCTTGGCCGGCCTCGCATAGAAGAAAACGTACGACCATTAGATAGAACTCCTCCTCTATGGTACGCGACCCCCTGTCGTGTCCCACGTTTAGGTCCAAAACATTCTTGTAAAGCGGTTGCGGTGTCTGCTTCTGGAGATCAAACTTTCGTGCAAGTGTCGCAGGCGCTTGTCAAGACCGATACGCTGTTTAGTTCTACTATATTGGCTAATAATAACGCTATTGGTAAGAATTTTCCTAATTTCCCTCCGATTTTCAATTCCAAGTTGAGAGACCCTTTCATGCTACTATACTTTCTCTATGTAATGATTTGATTGAATGAGATTGCAATGCATTTTATAATAGGTATCTAATTAAAATACTTTTTTAGTCATTTTACCAAATCGATCTGAACACACATTCAAGTGTTTAACGATAAACAAAAACGACGGAACTTGCAACGCATGGACGGGATCTGAGCAAGTTGACTTTGTTAACACACTAGCGTGCATTGACCCACTGTACGACGTCATATGGTGCTACCAACCACAAATGAGGGTCATGAAATGCTACAATATACTGGCGTTCGATTCTCATAAGATACAAAGGTGTTGCAATGCTGACACAGACGGATACTTTGGTGAAACTGAGTTCGAGTACCCGAATTATGGAAGTATGAAGCGTCTAGAGGATTTCAAAAACTTGGAGAATTTCGACATGACTTTCCAAACTGAGAGTAGGCCGACGGAGAATTTTGCGTTGTCAAATATGTCGGTTTTAAACCAGGAGTTGGCTATACCTTCAACCCCTGGATGCTATGTTACAAGGATGCATGCTGCGCTGCATTTACTGGGCTGTTTAGACTCCCTAACGTATGCTCATGATATGAAGTAAGTCTTTTTTATTTGTCAAGAATAATATTAAATATTTTTCTTCTTTTCATAGCAATTTGAAAAAAAAAACTAGTTTAAATTGCATTTATTGATTAGTTAAGAATAGTTATTATAAAAATTCTTAGGATGGCCTATGTTGATTAGTTAATAATAATTATTATAAAAATTCGTAGGGTGGCCTATGTTACCGCTTGCGAGTTTATGTTTTACTAGCTTCCGCCCGCGGCTTCGCCCGCGTGGAGGTCGGTATCGCCACCAAGTCTATTTTAATAAAACAACTCTCCACTCCACTCACTGCTCCACTCCCCACTCTCCACTCAATTCTTCACTCCACTGGTCTCCATTCTTCTAACCAAAACCTTTCTAATAAAAAAACCCCAACAAAAGCCGATAATCGCGATGGACGTAAAAACTACTTAACGTATTTTGATGAGGTTTTTTTTATTAGAAAGGTCTTGCTTAGACTTAAAATTTACCCTATTTTCGGTTGTAATTGGCTAAGTAGAACTGGAGATATAACCAAAAAATGATGACCTACTTTAAAACGACGCGCGGGCGGAGTTGCAGGTATCAGCTTGTATAAAAAATAGCCTTTTTCCGTGTGGAAATCCAGCGGGGCAGGTTATGTCGGACTATTACTGACTAAAACCGCAAGCCGTCTAGAGTCTTCTGTCGCCAGGGTGTAAGGTGGCTAACGCTCTGGCGCGGCTGTTGCCCAATATGAGGGGGCCGGATGACTCCTGCAGGATGCTCTGCGCGGGGATCGTGCGGTCCATGGCCCTGTACGGGTGCCCGATCTGGGCGGAGGCCCTGAATAGCCGTAACAGGTGTACACTGGGAGCGCCGCAGCGCGTTATGCCTATATTGGTGGCGAAAGGAGGCGCGGGAGCGGGAACTGGACCCGGAGCCTCGAGTAATCGAGGCCGTCCACGCCCAGCTCCGCCGGGATACCGTGGTGGAGTGGAAGGTGCCGAGACAGGCCCTCCTGGCAGCCCTCTCGGTGGGAGTCCTCACACTGCCGGTGTTGATCGCAGCCATGGTGCAGAGTGCGGACGCGTGGTCGGCTGCCGCCTCTTTCTGCGAGCAAGTGATGCTCGAGAAGGAGGCGTCGGAAAGGGATCGGGAGAGGCTGCACAGAGCTCTCCCGGACGGCGGCGATGAAGGCGATGATGCTAGGGTGACAGGCGGCTCCGACGGAGGTCGTCAGACCTCCGTCGGAGCCGCCTGTCACCCTAGCAGAAGCAAGTCGAGGCGGCTTCCCTATTCCGGGGGCATGACGGGAACACCGTGGTTGCCAAACCCGAGGGGGCCATATCGAATCCGGGGATGGCCCGGGTCAAGTCAGGGTGCGAGGGAAATGCTCTATGGGCCATCTTACACCCTGGCGTCAGAAGACCCTAGACGGCGTGCGGTTTTGCCTGCTCCGCTGGCTGCAGGGTAGGTATCCATGATGATTTCCGCACGGGAAAAAAGGGTGTTAGGGGCCTATAGAGCATTTCCCTCGCACTTTGCTTTGTATAAAAAGTAGCCTATATGTTATGTTGTCCTGTAAGCGATGGTAGCTGAATGGATGAGGACGCGGCTTCTACTCAAAGGTATCGAGTTCGAATCCGGCCGGACAGTTAGTACCAATGTGAATTTCACTTTGTGGAATTTATATATTATGTAGCACATAATACAAATTCCACAAATCACATGATTTACCATCTGCTGACGGTGAAGGAAAAACATCGTGAGGAAACCCACATGTCCTGGAACATGTTTGATCCACCAAACCCCATTAGGCCATCGTGTGTGGATTAAAGTCTAAACCCTCTCAGCTCTCTCGTTAGAGGAGAGGAGACCCGTGCTCAGCAGTGGGACATAAATGGGTTGATATTATTATGTTGTCCAGAAGTATGAATTAAGTAGGTATAAATCGTACCAAGTTTGATCAAAATCCCTCCAGTAGTGCATCACATACAGATAGACAGACAGACAGAAAGACAACAAAAAATACTGATTGCATTTTTACCATTGGTATTGATCATTTTTTGTAAATATTTTAATGTACAGAATTCACCTCTCTACAGTTTTATTGACGTAACCTACGACTAACTTATTATTTGCGGTTGGTATAGTAATTGGGTCTACGGATCGAACCGCAAAATTAAGTTTGTTTTTTATTGTATATATTATCGGTCAAGTTACTTATAGTGTGAAGCTAGCTTATAGCATGGTTAACATAATAACAACATTCAAATATGCGTCTTTAGATTACACGTTGTTACAGAATTAGTTGAAGATATAAAGGTTCACTGCTCGTTCCCCATAGGTAATAGCGTGATAATAAGTAGCCTATGTGTTGACCCGACTTCTTAATTATATTTTTGCCAAATTTGAAGTAAATCCATGCAGTACTTTTTGAGTTTATCCCGGACATACATACAGACAAACAGATAAACAGACAAACAGACAAACAGACAAACAGACAAAAATTCTAAAAACTATATTTTTGGCTTCGGTATCGATTGTACATCACACCCCAAGTATTCTTTTAAAAAAATATTCAATGTACAGTTTTGACTTTCCTACCATTTTATTATATGTATAGATTTGAAAGAATTCTTAAAATTGTATATTTCTGGTTTTGCTAGCGTGTAATTTATTTAATTGTTTGTAGGTTAAATCAAGTTGAATGCAAGAGGGAGAATACGGCGTCACCTGTGGATCCAGTGAAAGAAGATTTTCTTACAGTGAATAGATTTGAGAGTCACGGCGGCGGTTGGGGTTACTCAGGACACTCCGTTGAGGCTATTCGTTTTATGTGTGACACTGATATCTTATTGGGTTAGTAAAGTATTATTTATATAGGTATATAATTGCCTATTTGTGTCCATTGTCTTAAGTTTTGCTAAGAAGGGAAGTGGATTTATTATATTATTTCTAACTCCTCCAAATTAGTGTAACCAGAAGTAATTTCGATATCGGGTCCCAAGAGTTTAACATTCCCTGGGACTTCCCAAGCGTCATTACTCGGCGTATTCGTGGGTCACTACACTCACTGCAGACTGTTGATCCTCCTGGCGTACAAAGTTACGTAGTGGGAATGAGGGTGGGATTAGTCCCGTATAAAATGATTAAAATGTTGATATTTTCAAATTTCTTTAAAAATCAGACCTTCATAATTATTACTTTTAGGTGGTTTCGGTCTGTTCGGAGGGCGTGGCGACTACACTGCAAAAATAAAACTCTATGATATTGGGATGGAAGGTGGTGATCAAGAGGGAGACGGAGAACTTGTTGTTCAAAGTGATGAAATTGTGTTTGAGTGTGCTCCCAGGGACCGCTTCCCTGTGCTTTTCGAAGTGCCTGTACCTCTCATGGTTTGTACCTATATAATGATGAATTATTTTTTGAATAAAAAAACTTTAAAAACAAGCTTTCTAGTAAGTCTTAACCAGACAAATGAGTATAAATATGACGGGTTTATTTCATTAAGTTGAAATGTTCATATGACCACCGACGCGTCAGACCCTGGATATCTATCTAATACAAAACAAATGAGCCTAAACTCGATTGGCTTATCTTATTTAGTTCAAAAGTTTCTATGGACACTTTTCGATTCTATCATCAGACCAGCTCAATAGCATCATATCATTGTATTTTCATTGAAAATACGCCAGGAAGTGGTTCCAATTAGACTTCCAAGATTTGATCCATACTAACAAACAACACAGCAAGTTAAATAAAAGCTCGTAAAAATATAAATACTTTCAAAGCAATAAAAATGCCCCAAAATAAGCTCTCAAGAACTATTCATAATTTAATGTTACTTTTTACAGGCAAATAGATGGTACGTCGCATGGGCGTGCATGAATGGACCCTCTTCTGACTGTGGCTCTTCTGGTCAGGCCATGGTTATCAATGACGAAATCGGTTTCCATTTCAAAACGTCCAAGAAATCTAACAACGGAACTGATGTCAACGCTGGGCAAATTCCATGCTTACTGTATAATACTATCAGCGCCGATCAGTCACTGCCACTGAGACCAATCGATCCTGGTGAACCGATCATACAGCTATCTAAGAATTTGTCCAGAAAAGTTACCGTACCCTGTTTTAGATCACTAATAACCCTTTTGCATTGGAGCTGGTATACATTCAACGAAATTGTTCTGGATACGAATGGGCAGGTTCCTATTAACTACCAAAAATTGACTACTATGAAACACCAGAAGAGATTAGTTTATGTCATCAGAGCGTGTTTAAGACTCGTGAAGTCTTATATAAATGAGATATATCCTCAGAATAATAGGAAGCGAAATTCTCATGAATATATGTCCTACTTCGAAGCAATAGCGGACGTGAGGAACTTGGTACTAGCTATCATGGCAGACCCAACTCCTACTTGCGCAATGTTGCCAAGGAAAGTAAGCAAGAACAAAACTCATCGCGTTTGCTACGTGCAGTTTGCTCTAGAATTAACCAGTTCGGTCCTGAAAGAAGCTCACGAGACGATTACAGCTTGCTACCACGCATTTTTCCCGACGCCAACATTGAAATGGAATCATTTGTGTTCCTTGTTATTTAATGTGAAGGTAAAACTTAAAACTAATATGAATAGTTTAAGGGTCAATTCTCATTGAAAGTAATGGTAAAATTGTACAAACCATTTTAAATCTTATTTACATTATTTAAAGTCCATAGTCATTCAAAAGCAAAGGGCAGCGCTAGACTGCACTGCGCTACTACTAGTAATGAATACCGGCGTCTGCTTTCTCAGTGGGAATGGACTCTAAATTGTTGTTATTTATAACTGATTTTTTTTACTGTTTTTTTTGCCTTTTATTATACAAGCAATGAGTGGCCGTTATTTCTGACTCAGTGCTACTACTGAGAATTTCCCAACAGAAGAGTCCTACAAGACAGTCTGACCCAAGTATCAAACCATTGTGCACGGCAGCCGCACGTCTGACCCCACGAAACCTCTAAGCTCGCTGTGCTTTTGAGTTTTGTAATTTCTGTACCAGTAAAGCACTTCAAAAATGTAAAAAAATCCCTAACAAATATTGTGTTGCAATGTTTTTTATCCCATAAATGTTTACAGGACGGTTTGGTACCACCAACCCAAGCTCGTGAGTTAACAGCGACCTGTGCAGCAATGTGCGCTTCTCGTAGTCTACGAGATGTATTAGAGTATGTAGTTCCTGTCACTCAAAGTTCTTACATGGCGAATGATCTGCGGCGACCTGACAGCAAGGTAAACCACAAAACATTTGATAGTTAACTTAGCTACATTGGATGCAATATGATTTGTACTGATGCATAATGTTTTTTTTACTTACCAGGTAATCAAAGAAGTACCGTCTAAGTCAGCGACAGTGCCACGGTCATCTCATACTCAAAAACCTCCACCAGTGCCACCTAGAGCGAACAATAAAGAGGTGCCAAAAGTAATTGAAATATTTTTTGGCGTTCTTTAGTCATGAACCTAAAAACCTATGGATGGAACGCGTTGAACAATACAACTGACGACACTAAATTCGGCCCACTTTCGTATAAATACAAATCGGCACGCACACACTAGTCAACCGCCATACGGCAAACTTCATTCGATTCAGTCAGATTAGTAGTGAAAAAAACTGCATGTCTTGTTTAGTGAAATGTTGTAAAAACCGTAGTGATAGCAAGAAAAATTATCCAGGAATTACATTTCAATCTTTGGGTAACACATTACCACGCAAAATTCGCTCAAACAAGGTTTACCGCCGCCATTATTGTGACACAGCCTTGTTTTCAATGCTATCCGTCCGTAGGTTTTCTAGCTTCATGTCTTTAGTATTCACTTTTACGGGTTATGTATAAATTTCTTATTTAATTCCGTCACAGCCACCGGATATGACAGAACCAAAGTTAAATCACACGGAATGGCATCTATTGGATGTAGTGCCTCGCTTGTTAGATATCGTCATGAATCCGATCAAGCAACAAATGATGACGCGTCAGTGTGGTCAACCCCACGACCACGGAGAGATTAAACAACATGAAATGCTCTCAGACTTCTGCAGCAAGCTCACTGCTAGAATAGTAGGCGAATTGTCCTTCAGCGCTACTAACATTAGGGTAAGTCATTTTTAAAATTGTAAGCCTAAAAACCATTCTTTAATACTTTTTCTCTCTCAATTAAGTGGATACTTCAATTAAAATAATCGATGCAAGTACTTTTTAAAGAGTCGTCGGTAGTTTAATATTTAAGAAGTTGGTCTTACGATCGTGCGGTCCCGAATTCGAATCCTGTCCATTAGAATACCGAGGTAAACCCACTTCTAACATACAAGCAATTGTGTTACAGGAGGACTCAGACGTCAATACTGTGAAGCATCTGGTAACACCATCGCGTTTCATGCGTGTTAACCAATCCCGTGCATGGAACACAGGGAATGGGAGTCCAGATGCTATTTGTTTCACCGTAGACCGACCCGGCATCATGCTCGCCGGTGTGAGCGTGTACGGCGGCCTAGGAAACTACGAGTATTCGCTGGAATTGCTGCACGATGTACGGGTGAGTCCCTCATGTCGCCATGTAAGTGCATGATTGTATAGGGTGTCTCATTGGAATTTCATACTTAGTAGTTTTTTTTCTTAATAATTCACTCTCTATGAATATTTTCTTTTAACTCGTGTAGATTTTAAGTTTTTAACTTACTCTTCCTTTGAAAAACCCCCACAGTAAGAAATAATTTTGGGGTAGAAAATTGCAATCTGGGCGAATTTAAAACCATTCAGTATTCGCAGCTACAGCTTAAACTTGATTATCTTAAAAAAAATGGGACCAGTCATTATGATACTGTCATACTCGTACAGTAACATTCAAGATTATTGTGAAGGTTATTTCAACGTAATATTATTTGAAAATAACCCTTACCAACCATAATCCTAAAGTAACGCGTGGCGTCCACGCGCGACAATGAATCACGAACGTGGGCGGAGTTTTCGTTTTTAGAGTTTAATATTATCCATTAGACACCCTGTATAATTCAAATGCGATATGCAACAGCACGGTGACATTGGGGTCAGTATGTCTAGTTATAGTCAATCCACTCCTTATCTTTGCGTTTGACATTTCAATTTTCTGTCAAATAGTTATGTCCAAATGCGTAACCTGACCGATTACAAACAATAATCGACATTATCTCTGAAGAAGTTGCAATCGATTTCAAACTTCGATATTTTATTTCTGCTAGATGTTTTATATTTTTTTATTATACTTCTTTTGAGTGCCAGATGTGTAAGTGACTAAAATAATTCGCAATAAAATCTGTTAAAAATAGTTTTATTTTTATTATCATGATAATATTAAATAATGACTATTATTTTGATCTTCCAATAAATTTTATGTTTTGTAATAAACATTCTTTATTCGTGTACAATGCATTAATTATTCGGCGACAGTTATAGGCTGTTCATACCGATTATCTGTTATGGGTTTACGCCAATAAGATAAGCCTATCGAGTTTAGGCTCATTTCTTTTGTCATGGTAAAAACTCTTTGCTGAATTACTGGGTCACCCGCCATATAGCCCTGACCTCACACCTTGCGATTTTTATTTTTTTCCGAAAAGAAAGAAAACACCGAGATAAACGTTTTATGAATGCCGAGGAAGCTGTGACTGCGTTTTAAAAGGCCGTCGAAGACGAGTGGGCTCAGTGCTTTTCGTACGTATAATATGATGAAAACTTTTAATCCCTACACTTCAATATTTTGATGAGATGATTAGCCATTGAAAACACGTACAAGAAGTCATAATACACTATAAAAACAAAGCTTAGGTACATGTTACAACAACTTTTATGTTGACGTAAATGTAAGTAAGTGTGAACGATTATTTTGGGTTCGTAATTTGCAGCGATTTCATTCAATCCCAACACTAGATATGGTAGAGTGTAGCCGTTTTCATTGAGTGAGCAAATAATCGTAAAAATTAAATCAACCGAAACAACTAAGGCATTTTAATTTTGATAATGAGTTATAAATAGGGTAGATACATTATGATATGCCAGTTTATGTAATTTCTTGGTCACGCATTTCCAACTTTACTTGTACGATTAATGCAATAGTTACATTCTAAAACTGCTGTCAAACGCAAAAATAAGGAGTGGAATGACTATAAGTGTTTTTAGCATGTAATCAGCTTATCTATAAGTTCAAACTGACATTAACTTTAGTATTATTTGTGTGAGAGAGCTGGGGGGCTAAAAAGGCCACATTGGATGTTTCATAATATGATCATCTTATCTGTCAGGTGACATAATTTACATAATAAAATATTTCAAAATATGTCAACTGACGGATATGATGAACACAATATGAAACATCAAATGTGGCCTTTTTAGCCCCCCTGTAGTCCCCATAACATAACAAAATATTTTACTGTCACTTCTTTTATATCATATTCTTATCGTACCTATACCAAATCGTATCTATACAAATAAATTAAATTAAAGTATCTGTTTGTATATTAAAATTACAGGTTATAAATAAATCAATGCGTATGAGTGTATGTACGATAAGAATAATCGCATTTTTTAATATTTATGTTGAACAGCAGATCTTGACGGGGCTTTTACTGGGCGTTATAATGCATGACATTCAGAGTAATTTTACGGATTTTAAGAAAATAATTAATATTCCACGCAAAAGAATTAAAACCTTAATAATCTAATTCCACGCGGGCGAAGTTGCGGGTACAGCACTAGTGACCACTAAAGTTAATACTGTCATGTGTAATTTACTGAAAAACCAGATAATGATGAAATCTGAATCTCATTAATAAGAAAGTTGATGAACCCATGTTTTCAAGATATTAATTGAGATGTTTTTCTCTACAGCAATTACGTGTGAGCGCGGATGAAGTGAATCCCAGCCATTGCTGGGTGAGCGTGGAAGTATCGCATGGCGCATTTTCAGCCGCTGAGTGTCTGCACGATATGGTGCCACTCAAATTTGATAGACCAGTGCCGTTGAAAGTAAGTCTGTGTTACAATTACATGAAGTATAGGTTAAATAATAAAAGTTAACTAAGAAGAAGATAGAAGAAGAATAGAAATAGAAGTTAAATGTAGAAAATTCAAGTTTTTAAATCTGTCAGTCATTACTCAATCATATTGATATTCATTGTAAGCATTACGGCTACGGTTGTGCCTATATGGTCGTATTAATATAAATAATTATTATCCTTTTTTAACCAACTTTAATATTGGAGGAGTAATTATATTACTTACTGTAACTATTTCTTAAGGATTTTACTAGTAAGTAGACGGATTTACAAAATTATTTTCTTCGAATGAGGTATATTCTGGATCTTTACCCTTTTATTTATTTCTGTAATTCAGTTGTTTTCAACTTTTTACTGTTTTTAGGTTTTTATAGTCTTTTTAATTTTTTGATGTTTTATTAAATTTATTACTAACTCTGATAGATCTGCCTCTCGAAACAGAAGTCAACATACACATTATTATAATTTTTTCAGGAAGATCTTCGATATGCTATTCGACTATGTAATCATGGAGGTCGAACATCGAACGGGGACTGTGGTCTTCCTTCCGTGAAAGGCCCTGATGGGACTACTTTCCGATTCGCTTCCTGTTCGCTAAGCTTCAACGGAACCACACTAGCTAGGGGGCAGATACCTTGTCTAATATATTACAGGTAAGACAACCGTTAGATTAGAATTTACCCAAGCATCTATAATTATAATTATAGGCTTCTTCAAGAAGGGCATTAGAAGGTTTACAGAGTCGGCAGCGCGAATGTGATGCGCCTGGTATTGCACTCATCTATAGGTTACGGTAACCGCTTCTCGTCTAAATAAAGACAAATACAAGGTGCAGATAATTTTTATTTTTAAGCCGATGTGTACATACTGTGAAAATACAGTACGAAATATATCATAAGAAATTTAAAAAATCGGTCAAGCGTGAGTTGGCTTAATCAGATCCTTGAAATTCTTGAAAAAAAAGTATTTTGCAGGTTTTCGTACTGTACGTAACACTTGATTAATTGTATAATTAAATTAACCTGCTAAGTTAACTAGAAGAGTTTAGAAGAAATTTAGATGATTATGATCGATTTTAAAGTGCGGCTAAACTTGGCATTGGATTGGATTTCAATCCTTTTTTAGGCGAACCTTTAGTCGACAGGAACTTGGCCCCCTTTTTAACAGGTATGTTTTTGGTGGGATATATTATTGCTACATAAATAATAGTAACGAAGCTAGTGCTGGTATAAACCAGTTCAAAATACTGCAACTTAACTACGTTTTTACAGCACTTCAAAATCATTGGCCAACTCATCAGAAAGCGCGGACAGTCTGATAACAGCACTGCGTGCGATTACTCTACGTGTCGCTTCCATAGTCATTGAGCGAGGTGCGGAGTTGTTCTGCATGCTGCGGAACGAGCTCACTGCTGAGGACTTGAGAAGGAACGCTTCCGTACTTCAGCAATCTCCAGTTATTAACACCCTGATTCCATATGCTTTGGCTAACTTGGAAGGTCTTGATGACTCAAAGGTGAGGCAACCTTCGCTGCCTGGTAATATTAGAATAGCTGTCGTGATGATATTCAGTTCTTTCGATTAACATTTGCGTATGGAGTTTATGAAAAAATTGTTTGACTTAATAGAATTTGTAAAGTAGCTGTGTTGAATTATTATAAAAAAAATATTTTTGAATTCTTGTCTGCTTGTTCGCGATGCACGCAAAAACTATTGAACGGATTTTGATGCCATTTTTTTTTGAACGTCTTGATCACACTCAAAATCTTAGGCATATTTGATAAAAATCGTTTGAGTAATACCGGTCAAAAAACGCTAAAACCGACGTCCTTGTTATATAAATTTGCTATTTGTAAGGCTGTATTTCCTGACTTTTTTTTCTGAATGTGTCTTCTATCTCTTTATATTTTAGAGTGTGATCCAGTTGCTAGAGATGATCCACAAGCTGCTTCCCCATGTAGCCGCGATGAATCTCTTAGTGCCAACTGTAGAAGAAATCACCACTACCACTGGGCATTATTACACGTGGGTTGAGAGTGATCATCCATACAAACAAGCCGCCGTTACTAATATGAGGTAAGCAATAAATTAGCTACAAATGTTACGATCCAGTTATTGCAACAAATTCCGAGAAGAGGGAGTTATAAATCTATACTAATATCATAAAGCTGAAAAGCTTGTTTGGTTAAACGCGCTTATCCCCGGTACGGCTACGGGTTCGAATTGAAAAAATATTTTTGTGTTTGATAGCCCATGTATGTGACAAGAATGGACAGAATATGGATTGAGTACATTAGAGGAAATTAGAAAGTTGCACCGATGAATGAAAAATTGATAAGCGAGCGACTGTCGTAGTATGGACATGTTATGAGAAGAGATGAAAGCAATGTTGTTAAAAAGGTTCTAAGTATGAATGTGGAGGGCTTTAAGGGTAGAGGTAGGCCTAAGAAAAGATGGATGGAGTGCGTGAAAGAGGATATGGCAAGGAAGGGAGTAACCGAAGAGATGACATCTGACAGGATGCATGGAGGAAAAATACATGTTGCGCCGACCCCAAATAATTGGGACAAGGGCAGGTAGATGATAGCCCATATATCGTGGCAGATTTTAGACTAAATATCATCACGCTACTACCCAAGAGAGCGAGCAGTAATCATAAATATCAACCAATCGGACAAGTTGGCATACCTTAGAACATAAAATACAGGCACGTATCGGATAAAAATGTGTGCCACGATATATGCCACGGTGTCTTTACCCTCACACACCGTTTTGAAATCGCGATTTTACTATTTTTGTGTATGTATCAATCAATCAATTAGCCTATCGACTTTCATTGCTGGACATTGTATATGTTTGTAAAAAGATTATTTATCCATAGTTCATTGTCGTGAGTCATTTATTTATTTCTAGGGTCCTCTTCCCAACCAACGTATCATGGATAGTGTTAGAAATGGATCCTCGAAGTGTGACCGCGCAACCAGAAGATTCCTTGACGGTGTACGCCGTGGCTGGTACGCCACGTCACCGCTGCCATTGTGCGAATGACGTGCGCGTCGCTGATCCGCCCTTCAGAAAGGTATATAAGGTAGCGGGTCGTCCATCATCCATCTCATTCATGTTCGTGGTCAATGCTTGAGTTAATATGGTGGAATCTTAAAGTATTTAACACAGGAGATGGATTTAGTGCATGTGGCGCGATGTAGGTTTACTGCCTTTTTCAGCGCAATCGTTAATCGCGCCCAAGGCATCGTCCTTGTTAAATACTCAAAGGCTGAAATAATTATCTGTTATAAAATTAAACAACTCAGTAAACAGAATGGCATAAATCTTTCTCAAATGTATTTGTTTGATTAACAATTAACATTATACAATAAAAGTTTCAACGATGCTGTTACGTTCTGCTGTATTGTTCATTTTCCTTTAGCAATAGTAACCTTTTTACATACTGTACATACTTTATCAAAGTTTTCATACTTCTGAATAATTTAACAGTAAACCACCGTAGATAGTATTTTACGATAGTGCTTTTAGTAGATTACAATTTTTACCATTTCATTGCCAATTACGAGCTAGCAATTGCCTTGTAAGGCAAACTTTAGCAGGTAGTCCCATAGCATAGTTGTAGTGAGTTATATGCCTAAAGTATAATTATTTTTTACACTTGAAAGGAATATTAAGTGCGTATCGTTTTTGATATTGTGAATTAATAAAATGGGGGTACATGCCCGATCTTTGATAATAACACATTCGTACTGGCCATGACAGTAGGCGCGGCGTAAGGCAGGGCGGGCGCCTATAGTCAGTTAATTGTTTACACTATAGTATAAAATGTTATGTGTTATATATATTTTACATCAACTTGTATAATCTAATATTGATGATTCTTGCAGCGTGTGGTTCAGCTGACCTCGGAAGGCGAGGTTGAAGAAATAGGTGATGACTGCGACACGGACGTCCTGTGTATGCACTACAACTGCACTTATGTCAGTGTGACGCCTCGACTAGCTAATAAGTGAGTGATTTTACCTTTGATAAATTGTTATTTTTTAAATATATGATATTACTAGTTTGTTTTAATTTCTGGCCACGTAGAATACTCCAATAGTCCTATTTTCAAGTTTCCAAGTTCAAATTTTCTGTACAACTTCTTGCTAGTTTTTTGCGTAAGAACGTTCTGGAAAAGTACAATATTAGGAAACTTATAAAAAGCGATGTATGAAATCGGTAGTCTCGGTCTTTTAAAAACCCCACGACAATTAATCTTAAGTTTAAAAAAATGAGATTTTAATTAAATATCTAGGGGGCTTGACTGCGATGACCTGTATTTAAATGATATATATTACAGAACCTTTCATGTGTTCTTTTTTTTCATTTCTATACATATTTCCATGTGTATTATACAGGGTTATTTGTAATTAACTAGCATCCTCGCAGGGGTAGATAGCTGACATCATAACTGACCATTTTTGTTCTACGTCTTTTTATAATTCGTTAAATTTTATTTTCATACATACATAAATATTAGTTTAGTTTTGCGTCTAAAAGTTATTAACTCTACGTGCGCCGCCGCCGTAGTTTACGCGCATCGTAAAAATCAGGTAAACAAACTCGTCGGCAGAGTTAATAACTTTTAGACGCAAAACTAAACTAATATTTATGTATGTATGAAAATAAAATTTAACGAATTATAAAAAGTTGTAGAACAAAAATGGTCAGTTATGATGTCAGCTATCTACCCCTGCGAGGATGCTAGTTAATTACAAATAACCCTGTATACAGATAGAGACTCATGTTTGAATAGATGCATTGTCTTTTTTCAGTACATAACCTTCCCCATTTGTTTCAGTGCCAACGATTGGCCACAGAAAGCGTTACTGATCCCAGGCAACGAAGTCATCTTTTCTCTTGAAACAGCATCGGATTATCTTACCGAATACAATAAGGCAAATAAGTAAGATACTTTTTTCCTTCTACTACGAAAAATACTCCTTGTATTGTTGTTATATTTGAGTTTAAAAATATGATATTCTTGGTAATTAATAGCAGCGAAGACAATCGCTATGGATTCCGCTGCCTGTGCGTGGGCTACGAAGATACCCCACTTACCACTCAGCGCCAAGGGCTAGGGGCGCTTGAAATGGAACTCATCTATGCAGGTGCCGCTTGTGCCTCGCGGCTTCTAGCACCTGATCTTGATATTCCTTCCTTGACATTCCGTAAGTACTGTTCTCATATAAATGTTTACTACATGAAATGAATGCGCTGAAGGCGAGACTGTGTCCAGAATAGCGGCGGCTAACCATTTTAGGCTGCAACGTGTTACCCAAAGAAGATGTTTCTTTTTGGGCCCCCTAATTGTACACAATACAGAAAAAAAGATAAATAATACCGGTTATTGGCAAAAATACAATTATATTTATTCGCCTTCGAATTCAAGGACTAATTAATAAAATACGAGTACATTTTTATAGTTTTATTCCGCCATGTTTGTAGTGTTGCAAGAAAGTGTTTATTTAGTTGGATTCCGCCCATAATACGAAGCAATATTATAAGAAAATGAAAACTACATTGCCTAGCTTTTTCTAAGAAGTGTATAATTATTGGGCCCAAGGTCCATACATTTGGGAAATATCTCCTTTAATTGAAATGTGATTCCTGAATGTTTTTCGGGACTTAAACTGACTGAATCGAATGGTGTTTGCCGTGTATTGTGTGCTGACTAGAGCGTGAGTGTGTGCGTGCCGACTTTACGTATAAACAAGTGGGCCGACTCTAGTGTCGTCAGTTGTATTCTTCAACATGTTTTATACGTCCATGCTTTATTGGTTGTCCTCTAAATGAATAACCACATTGACAATTGTCATGTGTCATGAGGTGTATAAGACCAGGTCCTTGGGGTTGAAGCGAAATTCACTCATAACCAGGGCCTCGATTCTGCTAAGGGCAAACCACTGTAATACCACTGACACTCTAAAAAATGCTATTTAATTGTAGACTTTACCGTTATACAGTTAATATGTAAAATCAAATGAAAAGAATTCATTTAACTTTTTCATTTGCTCTACAAAATATGATTTGGTTTTAGAATTTAACTTGATAATTATAAAGTCTACAATTAAATGGCATTTTTTAGAGTTTCAGTGGTATGACAGTGTTTTGCCTTTAGCAGAATCGAGGCCCAGTACACTTACTGGTATAAGCACGAGGCTTGGCGCAGCTTTGCCAGAAGCGTTTGTGGGGTCACACGGTAGTCGCTTCCGTAAATGTCAGGATATAGCAATCTACGAGTTTAAGAGAAGGGGTAGAAGAGCTGACCCCGGGCTTCAAAGTGCTCAAATGATGATAGTGATGAGTTGATTATTTACAATAATAATTGTTGTTTTTACCGAAACCATGATTCATTTAAATTCTATGGTAAGTGGCATTGTGGTGGGGTTATTCATTCATTCTTTGTGTCACAGAGCGCTAGTCACTGCCTGTATTTATATATTAAAAATATTAATCATTTTAAATACTAGCCATGCCACCATTTGTTCGACTTTGATGGAATAATTTCCCGGGTTCGATTCCTGGGTCAAGCGAACTGAAGTATTAACAACTATGCTTTTAGGGATATACAGCCGTGAGAGCGTAAAATTTTCTTTTTTAAGGCCCCGGGACCTATCCTACTCATTGTGTTAAAAGGCATAACCGCCCGCTTTCACCAGAGATGATTTTTTAAAAGAGGTTTTCTTCCACACAGCACCGAAGACACCTCGATCTTGTGGGTTGTTGGTCAAGGTTACGGAAGGGCCGGGTGGAGGGCTGTACCAGACCGAGTCAAGCGCCCCCAAGCCGATCCAGAGGCAGCACACGCAACCGCCCTCCCTGGGTAAATTTTTACAGATTTTTTCCTCAGCTCTTAGGAGTATCTTCGGTGATGGGTCTGCCCAACCACGTCTAACGCACTGAAAAAAAAAACGGATTGCCCCTCTGTGTTCTGGTTCTGCATTAATCAGGTTGATTATGCCTAAAGTGACAGTACATAAACCCATCACTAGTTAGATTTATTTAATGAATATTGTGGAAGAGTAAGCTGGCTGCGGCGGTAAGTAGTTGCCCGAGCTTAATCCCACCCCTACCCCATAGCCCCCACCCCCATGTCCCCAATCCCACCTCCAACCATCTCCAAACTCCTTATCCCCCCTCCCCTCCCCACCTCGGTCGGTAGCGCGGGTGTGACATCCCTAATGTAGCACACGTCAATAGGCCACGGTGACTGCTTCCCATCAGGTGGGCCGTGTACTTGTCTGCCACCTAAGTAGTATAAAAAAAATAATTTGTTATTATTAGTGAAATAAACGGACATAACGATGGCGTTGAATCGCGGGCCAATAACGATACCGATCCAATGTTGTTTCAAGAGTACCAAATTAGGCGTCATTCGAATTAACATTGGAATTAGATTACGCTTATACTAGTATTAAGATTGAAATAAAATTAATTTGCAGAGTAGGGCCGCTGGTTTTTGTATGCATAATATTTCAGTATACGCCCATTGTATACAGAAATATTATATTACTATGATTGAACCATTTCAATACGGCCACGACCTCATAACTTTATATTGTGAACTACTTGTTTTAGATAAACTCATGAATGAGCATACTATTTGTTTGCGGTCACAAAGTATTAATTCAACAAGGGACTATACATGTACGGTTTTAATATAGCAATACGGTGACAAAGCGTAAACTGTTCCATTGTGAATTTGTGATGTAATATTATAATATTAGTTATATAATTTATGTATATCATACGTATTATGTATTTGTGCTATTTCGGAAACTTTTAATGAATATTCATATTAGTCTTGTGTTGCTAAAAAGCTGTAACTTAGAAGTTTCCAAGTCTACAGTGAAAAAGTTCTAGAACATGCTTGCCTAGAGGTATCTAGGCAAGCATGCTCCACCATCTACCAACAAGTGAGATAATAAGTACTCGTAGTCAATAATGTTTTTAAATATGAGTATTAATGTTTTTCTTTGTAATTTCCCTCCCAAATCATCCGAGGCATTCAACTCGGAACCTAGAGTCAGCCTTTCTGCTAATCTTCGTCAATTTGCACCATCTTGAACATCCATAGTGTTGAGACCATTGGCACGCATGTCATTACTTACGACGTCAAGTCAAACCTCAAATGTATCTTGGCCATACAATTATTATAAGTCTTATTTGAAAACTGGCTGGCAAGATTTAAATAATGTAAGTGGGATTATGGTCGATTCTTTTCAGAAACGGATACTGCCAATTTATCACTTATCTTATCAGACAAATGATTCGTTTACGGCTAATGACGTATTGTGTGTAATCATATCCTTTGTAATATAACTCGTGACTGGAATTTATCGGTGCACGTGTGCACCAACTATTGTGCTCTTATAAGAACCTCCACTGGCATACCAATAAACGTCGCCTTTTATACCTAAAGTGTCCTGTTTTATAGTAAACCAATGAATTTTATAAATTACTAGCTGTCTCCCGCGGCTACGCCCGTGATATATTTCGGCCGGCACCTATTTAACACATTCATGCCCGTAATTTATTAGTTTTGCAAAAATATATGAAAGTTAGCTTCCACCCGCGGCTTCGCCCACGTGGAGGTCGGTATCGCAACCAAGTTTACTTATAGTGTGAAGCTAGCTTATAGAATGGCTTTAACATAATAACAACATTCAAATAATGCGTCGTAAGATTAAACGTTACAGAATGCGTTGAAGAAAATAAAGGTTCACTGCTCGTTCCCCGTAGCTGATAGCGTGATAATATGAAGCCTATAATATTGACCCGACTTCTTAATAATATTCCTGCCAAATTTGAAGTAAATCCATTTTTGAATTTATCCCGGACATACATACAGACAAACAGGCAAAAATTCGAAAAACTATATTTTAGGCTTCGGTATCGATTGTAGATCACACCCCAAGTATTCTTTTAAAAAAATATTAAATGTACAGTTTTGACTTACCTAACATTTTATTATAATCTTCTTAATCTTAATATATATAAATCTCGTGTCACAATGTTTGTCCTCAATGGACTCCTTAACCACTTAACCGATTATAATAAAATTCGCACACCATGTGCAGTTCGATCCAACTTGAGAGATAGGATAGTTTTTGAAACGGATTTCGACATCCACGCGGGCGGAGCCACGGGCAACAGCTAGTATATATTATAAATCTCGTGTCACAATGTTTGTCCTCAATGGACTCCTAAACCACTTAACCGATTATAATAAAATTCGCACACCATGTGCAGTTCGATCCAACTTGAGAGATAGGATAGTTTTTGAAACGGATTTCGACATCCACGCGGGCGGAGCCGCGGGCAACAGCTAGTGTACCTACCTATAGATTTGCCCGATTTGTTGTCATATATATTATGTGATTTCTGCTTTGCTCACTTAGATACTAACGTGATGATATTGTATACATATAGCCTATATCCTATAACCTTCCTCGGCTATCCAACACGAAAACAATTCCTCAAATCATACCAGTATTCCTGAGAATTTTATTAATTTCATTTGTCACATTTTTAATAACTTAACTTAAGTCTGGAGCGAGAAGGTTGTGTGACGCTCAAGCCAACCTCACTCCTCACCGCCTACCCCGTACAGGTACACCTGCTGATTAACGAACGAGGCTCTGGTGTGGGTTTTCTTCTCGGGGTTGGGTTTCCAACCCAAGATAAGCTAAAAACAGGAGAAAATTAGGATAGGCAACCAGGACTTAAATTACATTAGAACAGAAATTATGTCTTTTTTTATACTACGTTGGTGGCAGACAAGCACACGGCGCACCTGATGGGAAGCGGTCACCGTAGTCTATGAACGTGTGCAACACTAAAGGTGTCACACTCGCGCTGCTTACCCTGAAGGGAAGGGGGGAGGGCTGGGAAGGGGGGGAGGCTAGAAAGGGGTGGGGGAAGGAGGGGTACATTGAGCTCTGGCTATCCTACTTACCGGAGGGAATACAACACGATGGTTATTATGGCCGCGGTGTTCTGTAGAGCGGAGGTACTACCCCAGTCAGACAGCTCACTTTTTCTTTGGTCATTGGAAATAGTACAATTTCACGCCTGTTTATCCTCGAAAGGGGAGATATAGATATTACTCTACCTATGTTATTTCTAAGATTCAGACTTCAAATTTAATTAAAATGGAACTCATATAGGATAGGGTTGCCTGTGATAATAAACTGGGGTTTGCAAAAAAAAAACAGTGACTAAACAACGAAACGAAGAAATAATTTATTTATAGTAGGCCTTTGAGATACACGTATATATTAATAAGATAACGATAATAAAAACTAGTTTTATAAACAGGTATTTTGGTACCTAGTAAGCGTGCCGAATAGGATCTGGTTGAACATGTGCCAGACTGATGCCGAGCGCTGATTCTCAATTAAGCCCTTGGCGATCCACGGATTCCAATCAGCTTTTTATATAACACTAGCCGCTAGCCTATGCCCGCGGTTCCGCGTGAATGTCTGTTTTCGCTTTTTTTGACTATATCTCCGGTTCTACTCAACCGATTGGGTGCAAACATGCGTAAGATTTTAAGTTTTACCAAGACTTTCAAACAAAAAAACCGCATCAAAATCCGTTTAGTAGTTTTTGCGTCCATCGGGAACAAACAGACTAACACACAAGAATACAAAAAAATATATTTTTGTGTTCAGGTTCGTTCAAGTATTTTTTTAATATTTACAATGTCGAATCACAGCTGTTTCACAATTTTATAATAGTTTAGATATAGTTACATGATAATTGATAAAAGAAATAAAAATAGCACCATTACATCATCTACGAGTATATTGACTCCAACTCGTCTCACTTCCACACAAAATAATTAAAACAAAATCGTATATAAATACCAACCTAATAAAAATAATCACATTCGTATTTTAACTTAGCAAGGTCAATTCAAACAAAAGACATCATTACTAGACAAATATTATAAAAACGCTCTTTCCTTATTTCTATATTTCTGGCTAATAAGGTCGCTCCGGCAGAGCTGTGTTGCGTTATAGACACGTATAACCGTTTAGTACCTATTACGAGGTGTTTACCTTTGTGATGACTGAAAAAAGGAGTCAGAAGTCTTAAATCATGGTGCCTAAGTTATAATTGCTAAAATTGCTACGAAACACTCAAGGAGTGCGCATGCGCATTCCGACATAAGCGCCCCTGCCGACGACGAAGGGGGTATTCGTGGGGATTTGCCAAGTTATAGTTACACCGATGAAAACTGTAGCAGATAAATGAAACATTACATTATATCGATGGTCTAGAAGACGAACATCCTAAGTGCAGAATGAAATACGCTCAAATTTGAACCTTGTATAAATTATCTGAAAGTTGAACAAGTTAAGTTTAAATTAAAGAATTTTGTAATTAGCACGATTGTCTCCTAGACCTCGATTGCATTAGGATCACATAGCACAACAACAGATGGAGAACACAGAACGATAGAAATGTGTGACAAACGTTACTACGTCGTAATCTGATCATTAGTAATATTCATTCGCCGACCACTGTGGCGTATAGCATTCGACTGCTAAGTCAGAGGTCGTGAGTTCGATTCCCGCTCAGTGCAAACATTTGTATGAATATAAATATTTGCATTGGTCTGGGTGTTTCTTTTCTATGTATAATATATGTATGTATTTACAAAAAAAAAAACCTAAGTATGTTTATCCGCATTCTAGAACTCATACCACAAGCTAGTTAAGCTATGATTACTTTGGGCCTAGATAGCGCTGCACGCTGTGTAGAATATCGTAGAATATTTATTTAATATTTTTTTAAATGTCCATTTGTATTTTAATCTATTATTTAATTATTTTAATACCAAATTTTATATACGATACATGTCTTATTATTAAATTATATAACTAATAACTAATTAAACACCAACTCAGAATATCAACCCCCCTCTCACCGTATCCGGCGCAAAGGTGGCTATTACGCTTGCCGCGTTGAATGGCGATGGCCAACTTTTGCACCAGATACGATCCAGAGCGGGAGTCGCCTGTCTTGTCCCTCATATAATACCTCATAGTAGGAATATTACAATGTTATTGCTCTTTACACAGCAACCATTATGGAGGTGCAAGTCCACGCTGTGATGGGTAATAGCTCAATGGGCGTAGAGAGTGAAAAACCTCAAGATAGCAGCGAAGCACTCTTTTTGTCAAGAGGATTTGAACTGTCATCACCGCCCACTATCCACCATGTCCTCGATGGCCAGCCCTTATTACGGTGAGTTACACTTTTATATTAATCAAACAAAAGACAGGTTCTTAAATAACTAGCTTATGCCCGCGGTTCCACCCGCGTGGACTACGGTTTCGACTATATTGCCAGTTCTACACAACACAATCGATTGTGATCAAACTCGCATTTTAAGTCTGACTAAGACCTTTCAACCAAAAAGTTTGTAAAGTAGTTTTGGCGTCTATCGCGAACCAAAAAATGTGTTCAAAATCGTTCACATTACATAACCCAAGTATTTTTTGTACATGTACAGATATATTATAGCTACTTTACAATTTTATAATGGTATCTATAGCTTAGATTATTTCTAAGTAGTATAGATACATAGATTCGTTGTTATAGATAACCTGTCTTTGTTTGAGGCGTGTCAGTGATGTCACTGTGATTTTCCTCTCTAGATAATAGGTACCTACTTGTTGTTATTATGAAGGGTACGGCGGACTGAATTATCTAACTTAGGTTAGACTTACGTTATTTCATCTGTGATTTACCTTTGCCTTATCATCGGTTGGAATATGAAATCAATATATTCTTCAAGATTTGACAGAAGAAGCCAAAAGATACGCTCACTAGTGACCTTTTTTGCAGCTTAGGCCTTTAGACAAAGTTACATTTTAGTAGTGGATTAATTAAATGGAATCGTTTCAAAGTGAATTCGCAAAAGTATGTAATGTATAAGAGTTGTTTTTTTACATGTGACATGTCAACAATAATTTCCCATACATTTCGAAATTTTCCGATGGTGTTATAGCCAATAGAACGTCACTTTGTCTAGCCCGTAGTCATAATAATAGACTAATATAATATGCACTTATGCATATATCATTGTCTACTCACCTAAGGTGTCTATTGAATATCTTTCTCTAGGGAGGAACCTAATGTGACTTCTGCATAGATATGTATGCATGGTAAGTACATGATGCAAATGGAATGTGAATGACATGATTTTATGTAGGTATGCTGAGCTATGATGGCTTCTGGCAACTCTTGAATACGTGTATGGTAAGCGTTACAGATACCTCTAAAGCTGTTTTCATCAAAAATACAGAATACCAATGGACGTAATTCTCTAGTGTGATGTAGCAACTGCGTATTGCATGCACTACTTATCATTAGTAGACTCGCAAATATGCCAGAATATTTTGGTAAACTGTGAAAGAAAGTCATAAAACTACTTTAATAGTATAGATTCATTTGTATTTTAGAAATAAGTCATCATCATCATACGACGTGTCATACGAGCACCAATCTCGGTTGTATCCAATGCTTGCACTTTGTAGCACAGGACTCGCTCTTCTACTCATCCTACTTCCTACTCCTACTAATATTATAAACGTGAAAGTTTGTAAGAATGTATGTCTGGATGTATGTTTGTTACTCTGCCACACAAAAACGGCTTGATGGATCTGGCTAAAATTTGGTACAGAGATAGAATATAGTCTGGAATAACATATAGGCTACTTTTTATACAAGCTAATACCGCGGCTCCGCTCGCAAAGTCGATCGGTCGGGATTTTCTAGATATATGTTTGTTACTCTTTCACGTAAAAACGGCTGAATAGATCTGACTGAAATTTGGTAACGAGATAGATTAAAGTGTGGAATAACATATAGGCTACTTTTTATACAAGCTGATACCCGCGACTCCGCTCACGGAGTCGATCAGTCGACCCACGGAGTAGATCAGTCGGGATGTCTGTATGTATGTTTGTTACTCTTTCACGCAAAAACGGCTGAATAGATCGGGTTGAAATTTGGTATAGAGATAGATTATAGTCTGAAATAACATATAGGCTACTTTTTATACAAGCTAATACTCGCGGCTCCGCTCGCGAAGTAGATCGATCGGGACGTCCAAATATTATGTTTGTTGTTATTTCACGTAAAAACGGCTGAATGGATCTGGCTGAAGTTTGGTACCGAGATAGAGTGTAGTGTGAAATAACATATAGGCTACTTTTTATACAAGCTAATACCCGCGGCTTCGCCCATGGAGTCGATCAGTCGGGATATCTGGATGTATGTTTGTTACTCTTTCACGTAAAAACGGCTGAATAGATTAGGTTGAAATTTGGTACAGAGATAGATTATAGTCTGAAATAACATATAGGCTACTCTTATACAAGCGAATACCGCGGTTCCGCTCGCAAAGTCGATCGGTCGGGATGTCCAAATATTATGTTTGTTGCTATTTCACGTAAAAACGGCTGAATGGATCTGGCTGAAATTTGGTACCGACATGGAGTGTAGTGTGAAATAACATATAGGCTAATTTGTATACAAGCTAATACCCGCGGCTTCGCCCATGGAGTTGATCAGTCAGGATATCTGGATGTATGTTTGTTACTCTTTCACGTAAAAACGGCTGAATAGATCAGGTTGAAATTTGGTACAGAGATAGATTATAGTCTGGAGTAATATATAGGCTACTTTTTATACAAGCTAATACCCACGGCTCTGCCCGTGGGAGTCGATTGGTTGGTAATCGTTTTTTGGCCATATCCCCGGTTCTACTTAACCAAATGCAATCAAACATACGGCAGATTTTATGTAAAACCAAGACCTTTCTAATGAAAAGGGGGCATCAAAATTTGTTTAGCAGTTTTTGTGTCCATCACGAACAAACAGACAAGGATTGCAAAAAATAGATATTAAATTTGTGGTCAAGATAAACCAAGTCTTTTTTTTTTCAAATATCGATTATTACAACTAAAAGTACTGTTATAAAGGGATATGATGTCCACACTGTCGCCTTAAGTGGAGAGTGGAATGTAGGGTGGAGTCGGGAGAGGAGATTGGACAGTAGAGTGAAGGTGGAGAGTGGAGTGGAGTGTGGAGTGGAGAGTGAAGTGAACAGTGGAGTGGAGTCTGGAGTGGAGAGTGGAGTGAACAGCGGAGTGGAAAGTCGAGTGGAGAGTCGTTTCATTCAAATAGACTTGGTGGCAATACCGAATTCCACGCGGGCGAAGCCGCGGGCGGAAGCTAGTCCTTTATAGATTTATTTTGGCTTCTACGGGAATGACTGCAGTCTGATCCATCAGCCCTGAAAGGGAAACCTACGCCTGCCTACGCCAGAGACTAATTCGTCATTCAGCCGGTTTTGTACCAGCTTGCCGGTGAGGTTGACTTGGGCCTCAAAAATATTGGTGGGTCCACCAATATGGTCATGACCACTTACCGTCGCCATCTTCAGACCTTGGATATTACGCAGCATCAGAGTATTTGCCAAGACAAAACAAATGTGGTTAAATTCGATTGGCGTATCTTGTTTAGTTCCGAAGTTACTATGGACACCTTCAAACTCCAACATCAGACCAGCTTCGCAGTACCACTATTATCGTATTACCACCGAAAGTAGGTACACAAGTGTAGCAAATTTGAGCCCAAAGTAACGTCAGGAAGTGCTTCTAATCGGGCTTCCAAGATTTGACTCATACTAATATACAAACCACCCTAATATACAAAATTATCTGAACCTTATTCCCAACTCAGTTGGGGTCGGCTTTTCAGTCTAACTGTGATGCGGCTGAATTTAAAGCAAAAGTTAAAATAACGCTCGTAAAAAATGCGTCAAATAGATAGTGCGGAAGTGTGCGCCTATTTCGTTGAATACTACTACTTTCCTATATACCTAGTCCATAATAGCATAATAGCCAGTGGTTCTAAATACTCACTCGAATACATTAGTTCGAATGGTTATAGGTCAACTCGTAAAATGTCAAAAACGTGCACACAATCTTTCGTACAATGACTTCATGGTGGTATATTGCTAATAAACTTTGTGCCGGTGCACTCGTTAAATTTGAAATAGGTACCTTGCATTATATAGTGCAAGCTTCTCTGTTATACATAATCTCTCATCTGTAAGGAGGACACCTTTCTTTGTGGGACTTGCATTACTCGAAGACACGGCAAAGACATCGTTTGGGACATTTCATATTAATAGGCACTACCTATATCGATGTTAGTCAAGGAACGCCTCCTATAAGTGCAGCTTAATTTTATTGTAATATAAATATAAGAACTGGGCTATCGGGTTGGGTTTAATTAGTTAATCGATAACACCAAGGAAGTACATCTAAGTTCCTATAAGTGTTATTCTTACAATAACTTGTGATCGAAATTTTTATACTGTCATGCACCCTCTCATACCAAGGGAGTGTGTGCGTGACGTGTAGGACGTAGGTACTCGACTCTATCGTACTTGTATGTTCCATTTGTGCCGCTTGTCCTGTGGCGTTCGACGTATTTTCTTCGTAGCAACACGGAGTCAGCAAAATTACCTAAAATATAGCCAACGAGATGGTGCATGTGCAATTCACCTCTGTCTATCCTTTTGAGGCCATACAACAAGTAGAGTATATAGTATACTAGCTGTTGCCCGCGGCTCCGCCCGCGTTGATTTCGAATTTTTGTACATTTCCACAGTACATTATTTTGTTCTATCTTCAATAGTTTTCGCAGCAGTTTCGGAGCCTATTGCAATGCAAACAAACAAAAAACAATCAAATCATAGTGTAGAACAAGTTATTAACCCAATTTCTGTGATATGGATATTAAGTAAGATAATAATAAGCATAATATATAATGTTCTTAAAAATTCAGCAAATTTAACACAGAAGTTAGCATGTTATATAACTACAATATTCTTCAATCTAGCGTTAATCCCAGTCGCATCCAAAGCTTTCACCTCGGAGTCTGGGGTCCTCTTTACCAGTATTAACGGCGGATTTGGCTGGACCACGATATTTGTCACGCGACACAAGCGACTGCCATCTGACCTTCACAACCCAATGGTGACATTAGGCGATATGGAAGCATTGCAGCTAGACCGTTGTTGTTGGACATTTTAGGGCTCCAACTACCCGTAACGACTGCCATAGATGTTATGGCAACCGGGACCGACGACTTAACGTGCTCTCCGAGGCTCGACCACACCAATGCAAATACCCATATTCATGCATAGCAATATTTGCACTGAGCGGGGATCGAACCCGCGCCTTCTGCGCAGCTATACAATCTACGCATTTAATAGCACTTTGAAAAGGAATAAACGCATGGCATTTATGATAAAAAAATGTTATATAGTAGGTAGCTAGTGGGTCGCTGAGCAGCATTATAGCACAGACTATCTATGGTACTGTCGTAATTATAGGTAAGCGTTAGTTATATACTGTAGCTCCACATGTCACCTTCGCAATGCAATATAATGCGTTATTTAAATCTAACATTAATCTTATACTATATAATTCAAAGTCCTGACTGACCTAGAGACAACGCACAGCCTAAACCGCTGGTCGTAGAGACTTGAAATTTGCAGAATGTGTGTGTTTTGATGCGTAGAGGTGTACTAAGAAAGGATTTTTTAAAATTCGAACCCTAAAGCCCTAAAAAGGGCTAAAAACGTGCTTTTGCCAGAACTCAAGAACGGCTGAACAGATTTTCATGATCTATGATTTTTTGGATTTGTCTCCGCCTCGAATAGCATATAACATAATTAAAAATATATGATTCATTCAGAAAATTTAGTAATAATAAGAAAATTAGATGTTGCAAACGTTTTTATCGCCATCTATAATAGTTGTCATAGCAACACGAACTAAAATTGACTTTGTCTAAATTTTCATGGAGTAATATCCTTTACTTCTTTTTCCTCAAAAGTAAATAGAATGTATTAATTTTTAGGATTCTGTGCCTGATTAGGAAAAAAAACCTTATCTCTTCGTTATCCGTCTGTCTGTCTGTCAAGACCTCTTTCTTAAGAACACGTAGAGGCATCAAGTTGAATTAGATAAAAGGAATGTTGCGGATAATGCTTGGCAATACACGAAGCGTAATATCCAAACTGTGGTCTCACTATCGAAAAATAGGTGGCTTGACCTACCATCTCCTGGCCTGCACTCATGGAGGACGGAGGTCGTTAAGTTACCTTCGGCGATGTTAGTAAGTCACCTGCACCGCAATCGGAGAGTTTTAGGAAGCCGTACCTTATTTTTCGTGCGGAAATCCTCACGAATCTCTCCCCTCCTCTGGCCAGTAGGGACGTAATATCGGACTTGACCGACTAAAGTCGAACTCCATCTTGGGTCTACAGACGCCAAAGTTTAAGGTAACCCTTGACCCTGAGCTATCCAAGGCTTACTGATGGGCATGACTGTTTTGGTGAGTTCCTGCATAGCGTAGGCAGGGTGATGACGTTTGAATGCCACGATTGCCGGGGCTGATCCGTGGGCACACCACCTCTTCATACACTGGTAGAGTCTCCAGAGTGGATAGAGTGGCGCCATGTCCTAGAAGCAGACGTCGGTGGGGTAAGCCTCAGGGTGAGGTCCCTGGTGCCGACCATGGTCACCATAGAGAGTATGTGGAACGCCACCGCTTTTTTTGCGAGGCAGTAATGCGCGCAGAAGTGGTGGTGGAAAAGCTACGGGAGAGATCTAGCACTCCCCCGTGCCGATGAAGGCGCACCGGGCGGCGTAGTTCGCAGAACCATCTCCGTCCTCCGTGAGTGCGGGCCTAGGGTGACGGTCGAGGCTAACTGTCAGCCTAGCAGAAGCAGACCCAGGGTGGCAGGGTGTTATATTTCCACGCGCGGTTTTTTATAGAGATGGGGGATTTAGATTCCTAATAACACGTCGAGGTCGCCAGTGCTGGTGGCCGGAACCGGTTGGGGTTTCTGGGATATCCTTTCTAGGACACACCAGATTCCTAGATCACACAGGCATTGGTAGGACTCCGACATACCAACCTCTCCGTTGGCTCCGTTGAGGTAAAGCCCGAGGGGGATTTTGCGCACGAAAAAAAAGGGTATTTCCCATTGGGCTAGAATCCAGATATTTTGCAGAAAGTAAAATCTTATAGCATAAGTACAGGGAAAAGTCCGGAAAGCATAAATATTACCTACTTCACCAAAAAAAATTTATGTCTGTCATTCAAGGCAAGAAGCACTGCAACAAAGTGCACGACAAAAAAAGGGGGCGAGCTTATCGCCCCCTTTTTTTGTCGTGCGGAAATCCCCCTCAACCCAATTTTGTACGGAACCCTGCGTGCACGAGCCCAATTCAGTCGCATTAGGTGTTTATCTGTAATGATAGTGGTTTAAATAAATAAATAAATAAATAAATAAATAAATTCGTACTTGACCGGTATTTATTAGTATATCCTCTTTCTTTACTTTCATGAACTTCTTGAATGTTAAATCAGGATGTCAAATGTCAATGTCTGTAGCAAGATTTTAATAATAAAAAAATCAGATTTTCGGAAATAAATAATGTTCACTAATTTGAAATAGTGCATCGAATGTGAAAGTGCAATGCAACTATGATGAAAGGGTTTTTCAAAGGGCCTCTTCCGAGTCACGCATACTTTGGCCAGAGCAGCTATCTAATCCCCATAAAATCTCGAAGAAAATGAAAAAGGATAATAATGATAAATAAAAGGGCTTTGGCCGCGATGCATGGCACTGTACTTTGAAGGGTTTGATAGAACTTGACATGAAATGAATACGTTTAGCTGCAACCACTGATTGCGAAGGAATAGATATTTAAAGTAAGTACGGGCAGTAGTTCCCTCAGCTTACTAAAAAGACTAGGTGGCGATAGCCAACATTCACGCGGGCGGAGCCGCGCGCGGGTACGCTAGTTACTCAATATATCTTAACAGTATCCGTTTAAACATTCGCAACCATGCAAATATGACTAGGTACATAATTGAAACTACACGTTGTATTCGTTGTACTTTTATTGATAACAATTTAATGCTTTTACAAAATAACATATTACATAGTATTTTTGCAACACCACATCGCGTAATACTGATCGGTGGAAACCTATTCTTGGCACTTTTCGAATGGTCAAGCTATTAAGCTATTAAAACTACTAGGCAGAGTTTCGTTGTAATTATTTATTAGTTTGTTTTGTTGTTTGTTGTTTAAAACTATACCACGGGTTGTATTTATTAGGTATCACATCGCATCGTTACATTGCTCGCACGAGGTAGAATTGCCATGAAAGGATATTTTACGTAATATCTAGTTCGTCATACGCATACCAGCCATTTATTGTACGTCACTGGACACTGACGGAGATCTATTGCTTACACACACAACCCGATCACAAATCGGTTGTTAGCAGCTCCGCTCTTTCCACTACTATATGAAACTCAGTTTCCCTATAAGTCTTTCCATCAGGCATTACAATTTGCACTTTTTTCTTCTTCTCATGTTCACGTCTCACTATGAAGAATATTGCAATGGCTGCCAAAACTAATAGTAATAGAACACCAATAATCACGAAAATCCAAAAGTTTTGTTTGAATGCACCACACCTGCTGTCCACGTAAGTCGGTAAAGAAACAAAGTAGCCCTCGAGCTCGTACCAGCAATTGATGGCGCCACTTTGTTCCTTTGTTAGGTCCCGCCATTCATCCGCCAGCTCACAAGTACATGATTTGTTGAGATTTAATCCGTCCACGCGCAATGTCAGTCTCGTATGGTTATACACCATTGAAGACGGAGTCAGATTAGTTACAGTGTTATTGTCAATCAATAATTCTTGAGGGCCCATAACCGATGATACATCTAAGTCTACGGTGAAACCTAAAAACGCACCTTTTCTCAAATTAGTTATTGTATTATTTCTAATGGTAATAGGTCCTCTTGTAACAATGCGGAATCCATCAGCTTCTAGTGTCCCTATGTGGTTACTCTCTATAAGAACCCTCTTTGGTAAATTGACAAGAAAAGTTAAACTGTACATATACATAACGGTAACTCCTTCCATCCGGAACAAGTTGGTTACTTCAACGTCTGACAGGAATCTGCTCGGTAGAGTATTGATTTCGCCGCCACGCAAAATAAAGTTTTCCACGGTGAATTTCTTAAAAGTCTGGATATCAATATTTTCGAGGATGTTTCCTGACAGCTCTATGTTGTTAACTCCAATCAGATTGGAAAATGCGAATGGTCTTAAAGCTTTGATCCTACTATTACTTATAATTACATCGTTGATACGACCCTGTATTGCATGAGATGCTATCTCATCGACTGTACAGTTGTTTATCGAGATCCTCAACCCTGGGTTCAACTCGTTCCGGTTGGAGAAAGGTGACCAGGACAACGCTCGTTCGTTAATGACAACATGATCCACATTTTTTAATTCTATACTGCGCAGTTGTACAAGATGACGCACGGTATCAGGCAGAAAAGTGACACGTGCACAATTCTCCAAAATGAGGCTGGTCGTTGTCGATGGCACTCTGTAAGCTCCATCTGGCCTTAGTGTCACCTCCTGTAAAATAGAAAAGAACACATGATTTTTAAAGAGCACTGCGAAACTACAAAGTGCAGTACCCTTCGATACTTCAAGTTATTTATAAAATAAAGTGAAAAAATGAACCAAGGTTATTGACTATCGGATCCTCCTACGTTAACAAGCACATTTAAAACAACAACACCTATAAAATACCTATTCAAAATATTTGCATTGATAATAATATTAACGTACGGTAGATTCTCTAACGCAGTTGCATATAACACGAGTGAAGGCGTCGCAACGGCATGCCTCCTCTTCGCAGATTGTTGGCGTCATCGACTGCGCCAAAGACCGCGCGTGGAGCGCGACCAAAACCCACCACCACTTCGACCAGCGCATGCTAACCGCTTCACGTCACCATCCCATTTGATTATTCACTCACTGCAAACAAAGTGTTTTATTTGAATCATCGACAAAGTTTAAACTACTACGAGTATTTCTCACTTCACTGCCTTTAAATTCTACAGTTGCGTTCCTATTTCATGAGCAGACGCGGCGTACTCGTGAACTGGATGAATTCGATCTGAGTAAGCGAGGTATCGGCCGTTATCGCAAACTGTGTTATCAGATACGACGTGGTAGGTGTTAGTTTGACTTACTAACACAGAGATAACATGTTGCAATCGAAGGTGGATATTATATCGAATTATTGAAATGAAATGAATGCATATACTTAGGTAATAATATTAACCATCACGTTTGTGGTATCTAAATCTCATTGTTCTTTTAGTCTGAGATCTAAATGTATATAGTTAGGTATATCATAGGAGAAGCGAAACCCTATTGTTTTATTGAAATGATATACCTAATGGAAGAAGCTTGTTAAATGGTCATTGGATTTAAGAATATAGCAGGAACCAATTTTAATTTATTCATGGCCTTAGCTCTTAGGTACTTACACCTCTTACAAAATGATAAACAAAACATGAAAAATATATTAACTATATCCTCTGGGGGTTATGAAACTACTTATATACCTACCTACCTATCATGTTATTGATACATTGTATTTCAATATCACATAAATCAGTAAATACGTATTTTAGTTAATTAACTTTGGCCGTTGACTGTATTAGGCAAAGTTTTGATATTTGTATCACAATTATCTTATCGCTAGCTGTGCCCCGCGGCTTCGCTTGTGGCGTACTTCTTCCCCGTGGCAGGATAAAAAGTATCCCATGTCCGTCTCCTAGTTCTAAGCTACCTCCCCATCAATTTTCAGCCAAATCGGTTCAGCCGTTCTTGAGTTATAAATGTTGTAACAAACCCGTCTTTGTTTTATATATTATCTTATCATTATGCATAGCAGATATAAGTATATTAAGGTTCCTTACCATCAGATATAAGTATATTAAGGTTCCGTACCTTCCTACTTCCTACAATGCAGAGTTACAGAGGATAAACGTTCATTCAATTATAATAATATAAAAATTTCGCAGTATTTGTTTAATTTAAAGTAATGATTCAACAGACTTTTCACTATAGTCATATTTGATTCCTTCGAATAGGTACTTCTTACGTATCTGGTGACCTGTTTCATAATTCAATTGCTCGCCCACTTGTAGAAATATATTACTTGTCTAAATGCTAATAGGTGTATGCTAAGACTTATTTAAAAAATACAGTGAGCGAATTAATTTTGTTTTGGTTTGCGGTATGCATGTGCAGTCGTCACGCGACGCTCACTAGGTGACCGCACCGCACCGCCCCGCACCCTTTCATGAATTCATTCTTGAGTTTGAGTTTATGTTAGTAAGAGTAAATCAACATTTTTGCAATTTTTGTCAGTCTGTTTGTTCCGGCTAATCTCTGAAACGGCTTGACTGATTTTGACGGGACTTTCATTGGCAGATAGCTGATGTAATAAGTACAGATTCACTTATAAATAAGGCTCCTTTAATTTTTGAAAAAAATAGGGTACCGCGGAAAAAAAAATTGGTTGCCTGTAAAGTCGGTATACGGGCGAAAGTTTTACGTGACAACGACTTTGAGTGGTAAAATAATTTTTATGTCTGTCTCTCTCGCTCTTAGGCGGGCTAACCATGCCCGAGTGGAAGGGACGCGTGCCTCTCACTCGCTCTCATTGTGAGCGCATAACGTGAGCGGAGCGTAACGCAGTTTCTTGAAGTGTCACCCGGCAAACCAATTTATAAGACGTTGTCACGTCAAAATTAAAACCTTAGGCATCGAGCACACGGAGGCACGGGCAGGGTCGATAGCGAACGATAGCGCAAAAGGAATTCTATACCTAATACCAACGCACACGAAGGGCAAAAAGACCACGGGTGCCCGGCGCGGCGCGGCGGCGGTGGGCACTAGCGGCGCTTTGTTTTCGCGATGAGGGCAGTCGCGGGCATCGACGGGCAGACGCGGTCATTATTACTTCGCGTTCAAAAAGACCTGCTTGCCCCGCCGTCTGCTTAACGCCTTAGAATCTAAAACACGCGGACGAAGTCGCGGGCACAGCTAGTAGCTATCAATATTTAAACTAATAAGAATTTTGTTTATTCCATTTTTAACATAATATTCAATACTAACTTTTAAACGCCTTCCCATACCGTGATCACGTTAATTCGTGTTAAACTTATTGTAGGTAATATTCAAAACATGGATCTGCAAAATTCCACTCATTCCATATTGCAGACTTTGTATCTACCTAGGTATAATAATAGTATATCGTATGTAAAGCGTCTGCTCACCGAGCTAATTATGTTCTTTGGGTTATTTTTGCGTTAAAAACTTAGTGAAATATAGCTATCTGTGCGTTCAGAGATCGCATTTACTGCAATGTGTCTGATTTATGACCGTCGACCGTCGTTCGCCCATCCTCGTTGAATTTTATTTCTGCATGCAGCTACCTAATATGTTTATTGCGTTGATACACTTGAACTGTGAATGCGATCAGTGTGAACTGATCACTTATGATAAATCACTTATAATAATTCAGCAAAAGCTAAAACGTGTTCACGTTGCGAGAACTTACAAAAATAATTGAAGCCTTACACGATTAGTTGCCAGATGGCATGTGACCTCTACACCACTGAGCCATCCGCTCCATTATGGTAGGGGAAAGGTGTACAAAACGATCCCTTGAGGTCAAATGATTCCCAACTGTTTAAAACAAATTACTAGTGCCATCTGTTTAAAATCGCCAAAAACGTATTCCCCGCATCCCGCTCAGTTGTTCGGCGAAGTTTCATGGCGGTGTGATCACTATTGGTAAGTAAATTGATAAAAAAAGAAAATCAGTGTGCTCGATCTAAGTTAGGCCTTAATATAATATTAAATTGCTGCTAATTTATTGTGATTTGGAAAATAGCTGTTTTATTAACGGTTTCTATAGCATTTCAATAACATTTTGAACAGGTGTTGGTTCTCAATATGATAGCTGTTTCAGGTTATTTTTACGAAGTTTTCGAAATAATACGATTGGGGTCAAATGATTACTCATTGTGGGTATAAAATGATCCCAGGGATCATTTTACCTTACAACATTTTGTCAGTTTACAAAAATAGAAGGATACAATATATGAATTAATATACTGGGATACCTACTTACTTTAATTTATACTTAGTACCAAGTATAAGTATAATATTATCTATAATGCCACATTCAGCATCATAAATTTCATAATGTTGCCAGTACAGTTAAATCCACTGCATTGTAATTATGGTATTTTTTTTTGGTATTAGTTGCCCTGTTGTTTCTATAAATCTTCTTCTATATACTTATAATAAAACTGTAGAGAGGTCAATTCTATTGGGGGGAGGAAAATAGCTATTGGGGGATGATTGGTGATCCATAAAAATGCAATATTTTTGTCTTTCTGTCTGTCTGTCTGTCTGTATGCGCACGAATGATCAAAAACTACTGGAGGGATTTTAATCAAACTTGGTAAGATTATAGTTCATAGTTCTGGGCAACTTATAGGTTACTGTTTATACCAACTGATACCCGTGGCTTCGCCCACGCTTCGTTTTTGGTCATATCTCCGGTTCTACTTAACCAGTTACAACCAAATACGGTAAATTTTGAGTCTAAGCAAGACGTCCATCGCGGATCTCGATGGACGTAAAAACTACTGAACGAATTTTTATGCGGTTTTTTCATTAGATAGGTCTTGGTTAGACGAGTGGAGACCAGTAGAGTAAATAGTGCAGTGGAGAGTGGACTCAAGAGTGGAGTAGAGAGTGGAGTGGAGAGCGAAGTGGAGAGTGGAGTGGAGTGGAGTGGAGTGTGAAGTAGTGAATGGATCCTTAATTCTTGTGTTGTGTATTCTCAATCAATAAATCTTTATTTCTTTCTCCTACGAGTATATGTCTTTATTCTTTTACAGATTATGCCACGTAATTAGGTAGGTACTGTAGAAAAAATACTCGACAATACTGGAGTGAGGATGTCTAATTAGAAGACTTTTTTCTTAGTTAAATTAGAATATAATTAGAAGAAGATTACTAGAAGATAACAAAGGCTTTTAGTTAAACTACCTATATAATTCATATATTGTTACAGAGAATGTGGATCTCAGACTGTGATGATTATGATTATAGAATAATAACTCCATAAGAAGGCTGTAATAAATAATTATTGTTAAAAATAATAAGATTTTTGTTCCTATTAATGCTACTTTTGGTAATAAATATGATTATAATACACAAATATTTTATTAAATCTGGTACTTGGTAAAATGATCCCCGGGATCATTTAAACCCTACTCTTGGGATCATTTTGTACACCCAGGTGTACAAAATGATCCTTTAGTAAACTTCTGGGAAATGTCTAATAAATTGGAAAACGTAAATAAATTACAAAATGTTGCTGTGCTAGTGTATGTATTATTAAATGGTTTAACTAAAATTTCTTCAATCGTTACTATTAGGTTTATATTTTTGACACAATAGGCATTCTCCCTTAGGGGGATCATTTTGTACACCTTTCCCCTACTTATTTTAATATGATGATAAAAACATTATGTAAGCGTAAAATTTCAAGCCTGGTTAGGTTAGTAAGGTTACGCATCTGTTATTATTGCTTGAATGAATTAAATGATTCACTAGGTTAACTGTTGTGCAAAATTTATGAATAATTCGAGTACGTATACCTACCTACATAATGAGTACAGTGGAGTAGGTATTTCCTGCAAATATACTGAGTAATACACGTATACTCACAGTATACCTACACGTACAATAATTTACGTAAGTTTTTGGTAAATTATCTGTATAGAGCTCAAGCGGTTGGAATATTTAAATGAGTAACTTTTAGTAGCTCTACATTGTTCCATTTTATTTATATTGTATTATATCCATTGTTACCGTAGCCGGAGAGGAGAATAAGATAAGTGGAGGCATTGGAAGGTTTTGACCAGTATTATATATGCAATGGACTATGACCCAATTCTTCGGAAGCCCAGTCTTGTGCTTTCCACTTCGTGTCGCTGTACTTGCCAACCCAAGAGTGCTCGATGCCAGAGGTGGCTCATAGAAAATGAGTGACTCTTTAAGACTCTTATCTCTAATGACTCTTTAAATCACATCCAGCCCGCCGTAGACCCACTACCAGCGCTACCCATCTCTGTGCTATTGCAGACTATATGTCTATGATGCCAAATTTCATTAAGAATTGTTACCATAGGTAATCATGTTTAAATTTCGCATATTCAAAATCATGTTCTTAACAAATAACAATTAAACAAATATTGATAATTAAACGAGGCTGTCACTCTTAACTGTTACGTTATCCTACGCTTGTATCATATCAAGAAAATTAGAAATTTCCTATTGTTGTATCATACATACGTACCTACTTATATCATATTGTTATGTATTTTGAGCTAATATAGCAAATTCGAAAGTAATTTCAATATTGCGCGAAAATTTTATACAAACAGCTATATTGCACTAGCTGTGCCCGCGACTTCGCTCACGTGGATTTAATTTTTTAAGGTTTTATTTTACTGCTGAAGCCTAAGTCTTTTGCCAAAATTAAATACCAGCAAAAGTCTCGTTCAAATCGGCCCAGCTGTTCCAGAGACATACTACAAAAATATTAAAGCTAGTTTTTTGTTAGTATAATGTATCGTACCTACATACACTCATATGAATCAAAGCGCACGACCCTGCGCAGGACATGTTCCAGCAACAGGCCGTACACTATTTACACGAACCGTTTCGACCCACTTTTGAACCCCCGTAGCTTAGTACCTATTGCAAGTACAGTATAAAATAAATGTTAGTACCTTCGTAATCATATACTAAAGCAGTATGCCAAATTTCATAAAATATAGCTTCAGTAGATCCTGAAATATGACCCTGTGAATATAGCTAATTTTGCCACTGACTGACTGACAGGTAATCAAACCTCTAGGCCGCTTTCAATTGTCCTAGCGTTATGAAATTTGGCATACGGGTCGGGTGTTATATATGTAGGTTAACAAAAAATTAAGAAATTTAAGAAATCGGTAAACGTGAGTTGGCTCATCAATCTACCGGTATAATATCGAATGTTTAATAAAAATATTGATGAACCAGTGATACACTGAGAATACGAAGAGGAGGGGGAGGGGGGGGGGGGGGGGGGTATAAAATATATCATAAGATATTTATTAAATCGGTCAAGCGTGAGTTGTCTTCATCGAATCCTTGAAATTCTTAAAAAAAGTATTGAAAGCCGACCAAAAACATACCTGTTAAAATAGGGGCCAAGTTCCTTATGATCGTTCGATTATGATCGATTTTAAAATGAATCTAAACTTAGCATTGGATTGGATTTCAAGCCTTTTTTAGGCGAACTAATAGCCGATAACAACTTGGCCCCTATTTTAACCGATATGTTTTTGGTGGGATTTATTTAAAAACCTGTTATTTTAATATCATAACACATTTTAGAATATCGACACATTATTTATTGTCACGTTTCATTCTACCTACATATCCTAGTTTGTTGGTAACCTTTTTCTCATTGGACACGTCAACTGACTTCACCTTGCCTGATGGTAAACTAAAGGTAAAGTCTTAGGACCCCGGAGGTTACCACTACCTATACCGATAGTGCTATATATAGAACAAGAGCCCGAGTACCCCAGCCCTCCGTTATGTTATAAAAGCTAGAAGTTTGTCAGCGCATTCTCCCAAAATGGGCAAAAATGATGGCCCATTATGAAGTTCGGGTCATCGTGGCTATGACAGATACACGGTACTAAAGGGTAGCTGTAGGAGCGAGCGCAGGCAGTGGGTGCGAGTAAGACGGCGAGTCAGGTCTATTGCAATCCTTCACTGCTCATGTATTGGACTTATACAATTGGAATGATAATTCCAATTTTACGTCTATTGCGACTTTTTTTTGGAATTATAATTTCAATTTTATAATTCTAAAATAAGCGCAGTGAGGGGTCGCAATAGACCTGACTCGCAGTCTCATTCGCACCCACCGCCTTGCACTCGCTACCCTATAGTACCTACCGTTATCTGCCAAAGCTACGATGACCCGAACTTCATAATGGGCCATCGTTCTTACCCGTGTTGGGAGCATGCGCTCACAAACTTTCAGTTTTTATAAAATAACGAAGGTCTGGGGTTCACGGGCTCTTAGTCAAATAGTGGTGGCCCTCAGCTTGACGGCCTCATCAAATTCTTTTTCACGCCCCGCTTAAAGGCAGCCTCTGCAGGCAGCAACGCGTGAGGGATGCCTATTTACTTTACTTAGTAGCTTTTACTTAATTAAATAGCGTAGGTATATTGTGTGTATATTATCATTGAATTTTAACATTTCTTTTGAGGTGACCTGTCGCTGCAACGGATCAAGTATCCAAGATAAGTCATGTATAATGAAGCAGTTGCATACTTAATGTAAACAAAACTTTCGCAGAACTAAAGGGTCATCATTTATTCACAATCTATGATACCACCTACTTAATAACTTAGGGCTCATTCACATAAGTCTTCCGCATTATGAACATATAATATGAAACTTCGTGTGTTTGTTATACTTAGTTATAAGTAATCACAGTACCTACCCACAACGTTAGGTACATATAAAATTATAGTTGAAATGCCCTGCCGCTGCTCGTAGCGTAATGAATTTCTTAAGTGTGTGTTCACTACACGGCTTAATTTAATTTTCTACTAGAATATTACAGTCTTCAACCAAGGTTAAAGATAGCAAAATAGCGACTTTAAGTATACCTGGAAAAGATGCTGGGTTCTACTGGTTCTACTTCTTTTGAGCGGGTAATTTTCTGACTGATCATCCGGACAAAGGATTTAATTAAAGTATTTAAGTGGAACGATCTTCCTGCAGTAGTTTTCCCTGGCGGCTACAATATGGGGTTCTTCAAGAAGGACATTAGAAGGTTTTTGCAGGGTCTGCAGCGCGAGTGTGACGCCCCTGGTGTTGCACACGTCCATAGGCCACGGTGACCGCTTCCCATCAGGTGGGTCGTGTGCTTGTCTGCCACCTAAGTGATATTAAAAAACCATGACAAGTGATAAGTGATATAAAAAACATACCTACTTTATGCTTTACTATATAGGTAGTACCTACTATCTTAACTTTTCTTTTTACCCGACTGCCAAGAAGGGTTATTCTTCGGTTACATCTATTCACAAATTAGTATTTTGAATTTTTGATATTCATCTTCACAAATCGATAACACCCATAACACCAACGGGACATTAGAATTAATATTCATGACACCTGTGCATGTACGGTTGAACCTACATATCAAATGTGAATCAATATCATTCCAACATTTCGGCTATATTCCTATCAATCAATACATAGGTACCTATACTCTGTCTAATTTAGGATGATAATAATGACAGTTCATGTCTATGAAGTATCGTATTTTTTATACAAAAATATACCCCTAAAATTATTGTAATACATAGACAAGCCCTGCCCACTTGTCATAGTGAAGCGTCTTGCAAGAATATAGCACAATTGACTATACACAAATGAATCGAATATTGAATTTATTAAGTACTTATACTACTAAATTTTTTGTGATATAATTAGCTAAATATGATACGAAACATAAATACTATACCATAAAACTTCTCTTTTGTCATCCTGAAGTAAGTTACTTAAAATAATAAAAAATATAAAGTTTTTGTGTTTTTGTAAATATCGATTCCACATTCTACCGGAACGATAATCGAAAATCGAAAGATTCATTTTCGATTAAGTATACTATATGGGCTACCCTACGTAGAGCTGTCATTATTATCAGCCTACATTAGACAAAGTATAGATACATTATTCTAACCTCCAATACTTGGTTAATATCAGGGTCAAGTATTGCTAAGCATATCTTATACTTACTATTTAAGTTTTGTCCAATTATTTTGCAGTGTGATGTCAAAAATGATTTCTACAACTTGAGAATAATAATATTTGCGTACCATTTTATGTTCAAGTTTCTATAAATATGGCAACATTATATGCTATATTCGTCGCTTCTTTGATTATCTAAACAGTTGATTATTCATAGATTACATCATCAATTGCTCGCGTTCTCCTTAGGTAGGTAAATGAAACGTAGTGAATAGGAACGTTCATACAGAAATGTACCTACTTACCTATATCTAAATAGCTTACCCGGCAAACGTTATTCTGCCATTTAAATTATTCAAATAATCGAACGTGTATAAAAATGCAGAATGAATTTTCGAAAGAAAAACTCCTTTACGAAATATGTAAGTACCTACTAAATTTATGAAAAGAGTAAAGACAAAAAAAAACAACTGTAAAACTGAATAAAAACACGGTGATACGTGATTTTAGTCACCATCTAAAAATATAATAGGTATGGGATCGCAGAAGGTTTTATAATCGAATAGGTAAACACTTATGTTGTACAAGTAGTAAAGGTATGGTACTTCAACTAACGAACCTCGCCATAATTCTGGTCGATGATTATTAATGAGAAAAGTTTTGAAAAGCCCAATTTTAATTTAGAAGTGAAAATTTACATATTGAAAATTACTTAAACCAATTCCGAACCACATGGCATATACCTACTGTGTCTAAGCTCAACATTCGGACATTAACGCTGGGAATGCTCCGGCCCTATTTCTGATTTTAATTAAGCACTATTGCTCCACTAATAGTGAACTGTAGAAGCCGATGATGCACTTCTACCAATTTAAATCGAGATTTTCAAAGAAATCGAATTTAATCTAAGACAATAACTCAATCACACAGTACTTAGGCATCGCCCTGTAAGATGTAGTGTGCTTGTATTTAAGTAGGTATTCTTATTTATAAAATAAACTTATTAATTATATAGTTTGATATACTTACATATAAAATCAAACTTGGGTAAAGGTACCTTTAGTGTATTTCTGCATTTATTGTAAGCATACATTCGAGACTTGGCCTGTTTCAGTCTGTGTCTCTTTGTTCGCGACGGACACAAAACTACTTACCGGATTTTGGCAGTTTTTTTTGTTTGATAGGTCTTGGTCAGAGTCAAAATCTTACATAATTGTTGGATCACAATCGGTTGAGTAGAACTAGAAAAAAAACGCGAAAACTGACGTCCACAATTGCGGAGGCCTGCGCGGGCATAGACTTGTTGTTTATATAATGCAATATAAATCACAAATGTGGTTAACATTACTCATGAGTAATATAATGCCAGGAGTCTCATCAAGAAGACTCTGTACAAGAAAACTTCCTTATAGGAGGTGTCTAGTAGGTGTTCGCACAATTTTATTATCCCCAGTGACCCGTCAATCTAGATTTAGGTCAACAGGGTCATATGTCAATTTGATGCACGTGTGGGTTTTTAAGTGGATGTTGTATTATCTACCTATGCGGTTAAATTGCATAAGTTTCTATTCCCAGTGGATCCTACGTGCCTGCATGACTTGCGTTGCTGAAACGCGGATACAAACTGAAAGAATGCGTCTTTGAACAGCCTTAAATGTCGCAATAGTCTTCAAGCTACTCTTTAAATATACTTCTCATCAGAAAAACCGAAACACTTTAGTTTTTAGGCGACGCGACCTACCCGTACGATCTCAAAGTTTGGACCCTTTTACAAAAGTGCCCTTACCACCTCTTTTTTGGTACCCGTATGATAGGTACCGAAAACTACACAAATTATTTATTTTATGATATTTGAATTTAGAAAATTAACATTACTACTAGCTGTGCCCCGCGGCCTCGCCCGTGGCACACGTCCCCGTGGCATGAAAAAAAGTATCCTGTGTCCGTCTCCTAGTTCTAAGCTACTTCCCGTTCACGCGTGATGCTGTGACCAAGGGAAATAGGGATTCATTTTTATATAATATATACCTACATAAGATTAAACGACATTTGACATAATATTATTCCTAAATATACACATTTTTCTGATAATCCTTAGAAAACAAACTTGTTAGGTGTTACGAATTTTGTGATGAGAAGTGTATCACTACATAGTATAAAACAAAGTCGCCTTTTCTGTCCCTATATCCCTATGTGCGCTTAAATCTTTAAAACTACGCAACGGATTTTGATGCGGTTTTTTCCAATAGATAGAGTGATTCAAGAGGAAGGTTTATATGTATAATACATGCATCATATATACTAAGGCAACATTGCTAATTTTAGAGGTTTCTAACGTGATGTCGTAAATTAACCTATTTTTTTGGGCTTATTTAGCAATTTAGCAAAAACGCTGCCTAAACCCTACGAGTTAGATCAAATTAATGTACTACAGTATTGTACACCATAAAAAGGTCTACAAAAAAGTGCGCGATGGTATATGTTTATCTTTTAGGGATAACCCACATTAACCATTTTTATTGTTTACTTTTTACGTGAAAAAATGGCTTATTTACGAAGCTATTTTAAGCAATACGGCATTAATCCTTATCGAATTAAGTACCTTAAATACAGTGTGCAATTAATATAGATAAATATGGTTCCTTACAGCATGTAAATTAAACAAATATTTTCGGAGATATTACAAATTTAAAATTTGCGTTTGCGGCGGGCGGTACCGGTCGGACGGGGCAGTGCGGGGAGTGGATGGGGGGAGCGGGGGAGGGGCCGCTATGTTAATATATATATAGCTGCTCGTGCTGATTCACTCACTCATTGGTCACCTCTCCTGAACAATTTTGTATGAAAATTTTTTTTTTCACCGATGGTTACGTATAGAGGATGGAAATTCATTCGGAGGAAAAATATGGAGAGAGCTGATGATGGAGGATTTCGGAGACGGGTGAAGAGCACGCTTAAGGTATTGAAGATAGGTTGGTGGTGCTTGAGCAAATGTCACTCGAAACGTCATTCAATTGCCAGTGACCTGAAAAAAAATTCAAAATGGCGAAAAAAAAATGGCCGCCATAGAAATTTCCTCGGTGTCCATCTCGGAGAGTATAAAAGATGGAAGAGTAGTTTCTTCGCAAAAGATGATCAGGATCCAAAGGTCTACTCGATGAATAGAAAAAAAATTCAAGATGGTGGAATTTATTTTTCTATAGAAAATGTATGGCGAACATTGAATAGACTACAAGTTTTGAACTATGCAAGACTTTGATTTATACATAGTTTCTTTTTAAAATGTTTTTGTGGAAGAACTCTTAGTCAGAAATATGTAGATAGATGATGATCGAGGGTTTGGAAGATGGGTGAGAAGCACGGCCAAGGTATTAGACATAGGTGAGGGCTGCTCAAACAAAAAATACTTGGAACCTCATCCAATTGACAGGGAGATGGAAATAAATCCAAAATGGCGGATTCAAGATGGCGTCAACACAAATGTCATGGGTGTCTCTCTCAGAAAGTATTAAAGATGGATGAATTGTGTTTCGGTTCACCTCTGCTGTATTTTTTTTCCCTGATGCTTTCATATAAAGGACGAAAATTCATTCGGAGGAAAAATATGGAGATTTTGGAGACGGGTGAAGAGCACGGCCAAGGTATTGAAGAGAGGTAGGGAGTGTTCAAATAAAAACCACTCGGAATCTCATCCAATTGTCACTGAGCTAAAAATATAACCAAAATGGCAGATTCAAGATGGCGCCCATACAATTTTCGACAGCGTCTATCTCACAAAGTATAGGTAATAGAAGATAGAAGAGAGGTTTTTTGGCAAAAGATGATAAGGACCTAGCCGCAGAGGTCTACTCGATGAATAGAGAAAAAATTCAAAATGGCGAAATTTATTTTTCCATACAAAATATAAGGCGAATATTGAAGAGACAAATGTGCAAGACTTTGATATGCTTTTAACCGAGTTTTCGTCTTGGTCCCATAAAAAAATCTGGATCCAACTCCTTAATCCTGATACTGAAAGATTACCCGCCTAGGCCCTAGGTTATCAAGATTCAGAAAGGGTTCATTGTGAATTAATATTATAGATACCAAGCAACGACTTCATGGTTAGATTTCAAGTCCCAACCCCTCAAACCTGATAATGCAGGGTACAGCTGCGCTCACAAACTATAGTGATTCAGAAACTGCGGATGGTGCAATGCAATAATATTTTAAGTACCAAGCATAGACTACATAATTGAACTTCGGATCCCAACTCCGCAATCTTGATGCTGCAAGGTGCTGAACTCTTAAACCATGGGGATTCGAGAATTTCTTATATTTTTATTTATTTATAAAAACTTCATGCACATATGCAACAGGCATTCTCTACCAGTCAACCTTATAGGTGGTGTAGAGAATAACATAGCATAGCATAGCATAGAGAATAACATAACAGCATTTTAGGCATCGAGCAACAGCTTCATGATTACACTTCAAGTCTGAATTCCACAAACCTGATGATGCAGGGTACAACACTCCTAAACCATAGAGAATAAGGAACTGTTCCTGGTGAAATAATAGGTACCTATTGTAAATGCCGAGCATAGACTTTTGTTAGGTATTGAATTCCAAGTCCCAACTTTTCAATCTAACCACAAATTCACGGTTTTCAGATTTTTCCCCCTATGTCTGCTATAAGGCATACCGATAGGTAGATATGCCAAAGTGATTTAATTCAACGGGATTTCTTGACACGACACGACAGACAGACAGACAGACAACGATGTGATCCTATAAAGGTTCCTTTTTAGGGTTCCATACCTCAAACCCTAAAACGGAACCCTTATAGGATCACTTTGTTGTCTGTCTGTCTGTCGGTCTGTCAAGAAACCTACAGGGTACTTCCCGTAGACCTAGAATCATGAAATTTGGCAGGTAGGTAGGTTAGGGGGAAAATCTGAAAACCGTGAATTTGTGGCTACATTACACAAAAAAAATTAAACTGTGGTCATGAACACTAATAATTAGTATTTTAAGTAAGCTAACTATATCCAGTGGAGTATCATATGAAAGGGCTTCACCTGTGCATTCTGAAACAGCTTTTTGTTTATTTTCATACGTCATAGTTTTTGAATTATCGTGCAAAATGTCGAAAAAATACGACTGTAATACGGAACCCTCCTTGCGCGAGCCTGACTCGCACTTGGCCGGTTTTTTCCTTTGGGATACGGAACCCTAAAAATGACTCCTCACGATCCATTTTAACTTTTTGTGTTAAAATTCATGTTAAAAGTACAATTTTAGTTCTTAATTTAAAGGTGAACCATGAACCGTACTTTTGACATGATAGTTGACCCATAGAGTTAAAATAGCGGGTGAGAAGTTATTTTTTACGCATTAAAAACACCTTTCTTAAGTTACCCGTGACTACTGTAGTAGGTACCGCTAGCGTTACTTTAGTGTTTCTTGAAAAGAATCAGTGCTGGCAAAATAATGGGTAATTGTTATCCTACCGGTTGCGGCAGTTTAATAATTAGCACTAAAGGACCGCTGTTTAGCCCAGTAAAATCTTCAGAAAATCAGAATTCTTTTTTCGGCGTTAATATTTTGAAAAAAAAAAAAAGGATTTTCTTAACTTTTTCGTGTACTTAATACGTCTTTATTATAATATAAGAAAGAGTAGTGGGCCAGTTTCCAAGCCACCAAAGCTATTACTGTTTCAGATATTCATTTTGTAAGAGTTCACTGTTCAGTAACTTATGAGTTTCTTTAGTGTTATAGCTCCCCGGGGTCACGTGACCTGAGGAATATAACTACATTCTTAATATAATATTGAAAAATCGGTCAAGTGCGAGTTGAACTCGCAAAGAAGGGTGCCGTACCACCGTACAAGAAATAACACTTTATTTTTTAAATTTTCATGCTATAGCGGCAATAGAAATACACATTCTGTGAAAATTTCAACTCTCTACCTATTGCGGTTCAAGAGATACAGCCCGCTGACAGACAGAAGGATGGACGGATAGCGGAGGCTTAGTAATGGGGCCCGGTTGGAACCTTTCTGGTACAGAACCAAGAAAAACTGTTACATAATTACTTACACACCAAAACTTTAAATCCAAACGGACCCCTGTTCCAGGTTCCTGTTGTCCACTCATCTACGTGGTCCGCTTTAGCGGGCCGCGCACCCACGCGCCGTACTAGTTTTTATATACAACGTTCATAGTTTTTCTGTAGTGTATTTAATTTAGTATCAGCATTGCACCCGTGCGAAGCCGGGGCGGGTCGCTAGTTTATTATAAATGTTATACATTTATTATAAATGTTATACACGGTTATACGAAAACAATAAAGTAACTCTACTTAATGAAAGTATTGGTGCTATTTACGTTTGGTACCTACTGGTTTCAGCGTAAAAAGATAACAAATAGAAAAGTGTTTGTAGTTGTTTGACAGATAGAAGATACATTAACTACATAATAGGGTACGTAAGTTTGCTTCTTCAAGCGAAAAAGCGACAATTGACCGTGGCAATCTAGGCAATATCGTTAAGGTTTTGTTTGTTTATGGTTCATGTTGCTGAGTTGGAGTACGATGCATTGGTATTGTTTGAAGTCACGCGCGACAGAAAAGCTTTATAAGCTAAATTCCTGCACAATAGTTCGTTCATACTAGCGATATTTAATGCCTCTCTTTGGTTCTCGTAATATCACATATTTATATAGGTACTACATTTGTACCTTAGTGTATACTTTATACAAATAAATAAAACTGAAGTTCCTGTTTGTAATATTAAAATATCAAGTTTTTAAATAAATGCATAAATATGAGAGTATGCACGATACCGAAAACAGGTTTTAAAATTTTAACTTTTAAACTTTCGCGTTCCATAACTATTATACGTAAACGGGAATTAACGCGATACACGTTAAAGGTTTTAAAATGTTTGTCTGTCTGTCTGTTTGAAAGAGATAATCGATTAAACAGATAGAAAATTCAGAACTCGCAGATGTGTAATATAATAAGGCATAACACAGGCTACTTTGATTTTAGAAGATTAATTTTATTAGGGTTCTTCTTTCAAAATCTAAATTCACGCGGGCGAAGTCGCGGACATAGTTGCGAAAATTGCCTGGCTGACGTACCTACATAAATAGATGTAGACCTATGTAGGTACATTACATGGGTACCTACTACGTCATATAAAAGTAAATTGCTTTTTTAATTCTTGACCCCTTTCGTGTCTCAAGATAACAGCGAAGAGACCAAGGTATTGATATTTTGATATTGATAAAGATTGAAGATATTGTTTGTGTTTATTTCTTAACAGTAACCTCATGAGGTGAAAATATGACGCGCTTGTCATCATGCAAATAAACTTGAACTATCATTGGTTTAATATCAGTTTTCCAAGAAAAAGGTTCTTATGTGAGCTCCTCAAGTGATTCAAAAACTTCAACTATTAGGATTTCATCACCACATTCCTTAGTAAAGGTACTTACCGTCATACTAACTATTTTTATAGCTATACTAGCCTATACCAACAATGTGGTATGTCGGTTTTCGCGTTTTTTTACTATATCTCCGGTTCTACTCAACCGATTGTGATCATACATGCCTAAGATTCTAGTCTGACCAGGACCTTTCAAATAAAAAACTGCATCATAAGCCGTTGAGTAGTTTTTGCGTCCATCTGGCACAAACTGATAAGAGTTTCAAAAAAAATATTTTCGTATAAGTACAGAATAGTTCATATTACCTATAACATAACCATAACATAACACGTTCAAGTTAGTGGCCACGGTAAACGCTTCCCATCAGGTGGGCCGTATGCTTGTCTGCCACCTCAGTAGTATAACAAAAGATATAAAAAAAAGTATTTTTTTAAATATCTCCAATGTACAGACCAAGCTACTACAATTTATGATAGAAATACACTTACATGGAAAGATTGTAAAGAGTAATAGGTACTTCTATGATCTTTGATTAAATATCTTGGGCTTCCAAGTTGGAGTAGCTGATTCTATCCGGTTAGCGTCATTATTAAATTGTTCCTTAACCAACCATTTCCCGGCTCCAGGCTGCTCCTGATTGTAGTTAAGTAGTAACAGGGATCTTTAAAAGCTTTTAGTAGTAGCTTACTTATTTATTTACCATTTGATAGGCTTCAAATGGTAAATAAATAAGCTAAGGTAGGGTAAGGTTTTTTCAATGGAAGTCGGGTTACAAGGCCCGATAAATACAGATAATTTGAATGCAATAATAATAATGAAAGAATGAAATAATAATAAAGAAAAATAAGAAAGAAAGAAACATAAAGCTTGTACATTATATTTATGTATTATATGATATCTATATTAATAAATAAATTTGAATTGTCTGTTTGTAATATTAAAATAACAGGTTTCAAATAAATGCATATGAGTGTACGATACATAACAAAAACACAATTTAAAATTTTTATGTCTGTCTTTCTTGTCTGTCTAAGAGAGGTAATCTTTGGGACAGCTAGGCCCATTTTGACGAGAATTTCACTGGCATATTGCGGTAGTTGTGAAAAATATGTACTAAGCCGCCATTTTGTAGCGGCAGCCATCTTGGATTTACAATGATATAGAATAGATTCTTGTATTGTCACTAGAACTAAAGACAGGTATGTGCCAAATATTAGGACAATCTGTCCACAGGAAAGGGAATCAATTTTCAATTAAGTAGGTACTAGATTTGACCAAAACAAACAGGTCAACTTAAATAAAAGCGTTTAAAATTTATAAACACACTTGATCGATACAATGAAGTCATATCTCGAATAATCCTTCACATATTTCCGGTTTACACTTCGGTCGATTCTTAAAACTTGGTCTGTTTGTTTACACATAACAGCACTTATGGGACACGAAGCGTATAGGTAACTCGCTTAATGGTGTAGGATATAGGGTTCCACGAACCGTTCACAGATTTTTTTGAGTTCGATTTGAAGATCAAAACTATGAATACAATAAAACGGAGTGAATAGGAATAAAATGATCATTAGATTTTGTTTATTAATTGCTTCTACACAATTTCTATCGATATTTTTGAAGATTCTTTTCATTGCGACATTGGAATACTTAGGTACCTACCTATAGTTTCAATTTTCACATAAAATAAAATAACTGCAAGTCCTACTATTTTATACCTATTCACCCCCTTGATCCTTATTCAGCCCGCTTTACAGGTAGCAATAGCAGTACAAATTACTCGACTAGGTGTGATTTATTATACCAACGCTGTGGTCTCAAAGTAATATCATTTCAATATAGGTATAGTGAACAACTTCCTTTCGTCAATAAAAAAAGATCCCTTTCTCCAAAGAGGCTGGTTTAAAAGCACATACATAATTCTGTCGTCTGAGCTCACAAATGAGTCATATATTTTAGGTGAACCCCGACTGTTACTATAAAATACAATGTCCTTTTAAACGATTATAGGTACGACTTACGACGTAGGTAAGTATATCTTTATTTATACACATGTACACGCACACAATTCCAATCAAACAGGGGTGTTTTGTTTTTAAGTCTGACCGACTTCTAAAAAGAAGGAGGTTCTCAATTCGTACGCTATTTTTATTTTTTTGTAGGTAGGTATGTAGGTACCTATGTTACGCGATAGTGGCGCCAATTATGGATGGATTTTGAATTTTTTTCGAAATCAAAAATATTAGTTTGTGAAGTCGGTTTTTTAAATGTAATACTTAATTATTAATAGAAAAAGTCCATCGCGAAATCGCGAACAACCGATAAGAATTCAAAGAGTTTGAATCGATCAAATTGACAATTTTATATAGGAGGTAGGTACAATAATATAGGTACCTACTTACAATATATTTATTCATAATAATATGTTTTACACTCAGGTTTTACATTATTTGTTAATCATAAATATAGTCTACGAGTATTTAAACGTTTTGTTAATAAACAGTGACTACACACACATTGTAAAGCAAGTTTATATTTCGTCCAGTAGTTGGCTTTTTGCAGCAATCATTTAGGTATTTTACAAAATTATTATGTAGGTATGTAAATTCATACCTACCGTTAAGCATAATTTATCAGTAAATTAAGTAATTTTGTACTTGAACAATTCCCTGTTATAGGTAGTATGGTATTCACACACACGCACATTCATTATTATAAAATTTTCAAGAGCCACGTGTTAGTTCCAAAACTTTGATCTCGAGCCAACAGTAATCGCCAACATTATTACGAATCAAAATCAATAATAAATAATAGGTACCCACCTCTCACGACTTGTGCCGCGTTAAACTCAGCTATTGCTTAAATGTAAACAAAGATTATAATTCACTGTTGCACTTCTGAGACTAACTTTGTTTTTAAATACAACATCATAAGGTTATCAGACCACTGTACTACGTATTCGCGTTACAAATAATATAGTCGATTTTATACAAAATTTAAAGTTGATAGTGATGTGAACACGCAACAATGCGCGCGTCAGCTGTACACAGTTCCCGCGCAAGCGACTGACCTGACTGATATGAGAAACGTCAGGCTCTGGCAAGCTGAGGTGCGCTTGCGCGTACCACGCGACCTTCAAGTCTATGCTACTCTAAAATCTGCGCGCTTCAATCCGCCAAAAATCCGTGTCCTCGTAGGTATAGGTATTTGTCAGTTATGTAATGTAATAATGTTTATTGTGTGGTTAGTAATGTGGACTAAAGAGTGAAGAAGGCAATAGACTGATTTATCTTTGTCACACTAGGTACTAGAACTAAATGCAGTTTGGATTATTTCCTAGACAACAATGCAGCACTAAGCACAAATACTGCATTTGACTATTTAAAATAAATCCAAATAGGTATCCTACTTCCTACTAATATTATAAACGCGAAAGTTTGTAAGAATGTATGTCTGGATGTCTGGATGTCTGGATGTCTGGATGTCTGGATGTCTGGATGTATGGATGTATGTTTGTTACTCTGCCACACAAAAACGGCTTAATGGATCTGGCTAAAATTTGGTACAGAGATAGATTATAGTCTGGAATAACATATAGGCTACTTTTTATACAAGCTAATACCGCGGCTCCGCTCGCAAAGTCGATCGGTCGGGATTTCTAGATATATCTTTGTTACTCTTTCACGTAAAAACGGCTGAATAGATCTGACTGAAATTTGGTAACGAGATAGATTAAAGTGTGGAATAACATATAGGCTACTTTTTATACAAGCTAATACCCGCGACTCCGCCCACGGAGTCGATCAGTCGACCCACGGAGTAGATCAGTCGGGATGTCTGGATGTATGGTTGTTACTCTTTCACGTAAAAACGGCTGAATAGATCAGGTTGAAATTTGGTACAGAGATAGATTATAGTCTGGAATAACATATAGGCTACTTTTTATAGAAGCTAATACCGCGGCTCCGCTCGCAAAGTCGATCGGTCGGGATGTCCAAATATTATATTTGTTGCTATTTCACGTAAAAACGGCTGAATGGATCTGGCTGAAATTTGGTACCGAGATAGAGTGTAGTGTGAAATAACATATAGGCTAATTTGTATACAAGCTAATACCCGCGGCTTCACCCATGGAGTTGATCAGTCGGGATATCTGGATGTATGTTTGTTACTCTTTCACGTAAAAACGGCTGAATAGATCAGGTTGAAATTTGGTATAGAGATAGATTATAGTCTGGAGTAATATATAGGCTACTTTTTATACAAGCTAATACCCGCGGCTCTGCCCGTGGGAGTCGATTGGTTGGTAATCGTTTTTTGGTCATATCCCCGGTTCTACTTAACCAAATGCAATCAAACATACGGCAGATTTTATGTAAAACCAAGACCTTTCTAATGAAAAGGCGGCATCTAAATTTGTTCAGCAGTTTTTGCGTCCATCACGAACAAACAGACAAGGATTGCAAAAAAAAATAGATATTTGTGGTCAACATAACCAAGTCTTTTTTTTTTCAAATATCGATTATTACAACTAAAAGTACTGTTATAAAGGGATATGATGTCCACACTGTCGCCTTAGGTGAACCCTGTAAAGATGGTGTAAGGTGAAACCAATAAATAAGGAAAAAAAAACTTTTGGTCATATCTCCAAATTTTAGGTCTGACCAAGAAAACCGCACTAAAATCCGTTTAGTACTTTTTATCCGAAAGGTTTTGGCTAGACGAGTGGAGACCAGTGGAGTGGAGAGTGGAGCGGAGTGGGGAGTGGTGTGGGGAGTGGAGTGGGGAGTGGAGTGGAAAGTGGAGTGGAAAGTGGAGTGGAGTGGAGATTGAAGTGGAGAGTGGAATGTAGGGTGGAGTCGGGAGAGGGGATTGGACAGCAGAGTGGAGGTGGAGAGTGGAGTGGAGTGTAGAGTGGAGAGTGGAGTGAACAGCGGAGTGGAAAGTCGAGTGGAGAGTCGTTTCATTCAAATAGACTTGGTGGCAATACCGAATTCCACGCGGGCGAAGCCGCGGGCGGAAGCTAGTCAAATATAAATACAAGTTTAAAATGCCGTATTCAACATTATGAACTAATTAATCTACAAAATTGTCTTCGATGTTAAAGTTAATAGTAAATTGACTTATTATGTACATACTGAGTCAAAAATAAAAAATATATTTATGATTTCAGAAATTATAGAGAATGTAAAAAAACCTTTAACCGCGTTTTTCTCGAAATCGCCATTTTGCAAATATTGCATTTACAATTACGACGGCAGTACTACACTAGGAACTAGGAACCTACTTAGGTATCACAGTTTCGTTGGGATTCAGTGAATATGACATAGGAATGCATAGGCGGGAATCATACCTACAGTTTTGATCTTATCTACCATGGGTCTGTATGTACATAAAATTATGAGTAGGTAGATTGGTAATTTCAGTGCAAATTTTAAAGTAAAAATACAATTTATATTTATACGATACGGTGGGTTTTGATGAGATTGGTATGCACAAGGTAACCACAGTAGCCTCAGCTTGCAGTTGAAGGCCCCGAAGGTCTTGGTGAGACCCCAGATACAACCTACCCACGCGCCACGGAATCGCATTATAATATCTAGATCACGAAAATAACAGCCAAAAAACGACCAAAGAACCTATTTGAATTTTGAGATGGATCTGTAGTTTTTTTTTCAATCTTTATCTATGGAGCTTAGCCACAATACGACAATGTCGTTCCAATCTATACTTAGAATTGAATTATAGGAACTTCTTTTGTTATATAGTTGAAAATAATGCACATAGACGAAATGTTAATTTAAAAATTCTTTTTAAAAACATACTAGTAAATGCAAAGCCAGACATCAAATGAATTAAAATAAGTAGGTAGGTAAAAATGTTTTAATTTATACCTACGCTTTTATGCACTAAAAGCGGCCATATTGGATTTTCTTTTTTTTTTCACTGTGAACTATATTCTAATAGTCAAGCAATTTCATTTGATATCCATATTGCGATAGTTGTGGAAAAATACGTAAGTCGCCATTTTGTAGTGGCAGCCATCTTGGGTTTATAATGATACAGAATAGGTTAACTTGTATTGTCACCAGAACTAAAGATATGTTCCTATAGCAGAACAATCCGTATACAGGAAGGGGGTCAATTTTCAATTACTAGATGTGACCCAAGCAAACAGGTCAAGTACAACAAAAGCGTTTAATAATGAGTTTGAGGTTTACTTCATTTAATTCAGAGGTTTCGTATGACCACTTGCCGTCTTATCGTCAGACAACTTCGTAGTACCTAGGTACCATATAATTATTATAGCATTCATCGTATTAGAGCCCAATCTAACTTCTGGAAGTGGTCAAGATTCGACCTAGGTATAACTACTAACAAACTAACTGATAAATAACCAAGCAAGATAAATAAAATTGCTTGTAATGAAAGAGCTTTGCTGTAGGATTGCCAGGTTATTTTCATCATTCAGAGACTATTAAGAACTCTTTTCTAATGTTGATCCCTTCTGCTCCTTTTGATTTGGCTTAACTATATAGACGCAACTATCCGAACTGAACTCCCAACCCCGAGAGCAAAATCTGCGCGCGTTTATCTTCCGGTTATTCTATTTTCAGTTTCACTGCATTTCATTTTGAAACTTCATTCTTTTTTGAGGCTTTTAGACATTTTTCTAAAATCCCCACAGTAGAGGAGCATTATTTACAATAACTCCTAACTTCACACACGGAATAGGTACTTTGTAAGTGGTACATTCCTATTGTAACGTGATATTGTTACTCTGAAATAACCTCGGCTTTGTAGCTTTTAATTTTCGACCGTTACAATGGCCACGCGCATATTATGAACTCGTATCTGTAAAATGTATCAAGTAACTGCGTAAATGCTTCAACAATAATTATGTGGTTTTGGTATACGTAAGGGCTAAGGGCAGAGTTTATAATTTACAGTGCTAAACACACTAATCTAGTATTGGAAGTGTATGATTTCATGGAATATTGTCTAGCACTGGCACTCAGTAGAACTTACCTACTTTTTTAATGTGGGTCGGCGTCGGATGCGAGTTGTTCACTGGTATTTTATTCTAGAGGCTACTAATAGCCAGAGAAATCTAGAAAGAAAATCCTTGGAATCCTGGCAACTGTTGACAGCTATAAATTTACTTTTTGTCATAGAATAAGATGTCTTTTTGTGTACGAATAAAGAATTAAAAAGTTTAGCATTCAGTTATGAATTAGGTGTTGCGCATTTAGCACGAGTATAAACATCCGAAGTTACGTGTGCTACCGCGAATTATAATTACTCACATTAGTCATCTCGTTCAGTCACGGATGGCGAGTTCTCGCAACTATTTTGAAACTTTACATCAATTGTTCAGAAGCTATCTACGTATACAGTCCTTACCCTGAACTGCCCTGAAAAAACTACATTAAAAACAAAAAACCTCAGAGTGTCAGATAAGCACTGCCATGTAGGTATGTTTTAAAGATATAACAGTTATCGCAGCTATACCTATCATTATTACAGCAGCACAAATGCCTATCCTTGATTCTACGTCGCCGTCGCTCGTTGGTATTTTACCTTGGAATGTTTCACTTCTGTTCACAGTTTCATAGTAAGTATATCTCACAAAGCTACTATCGGTATCAAACCTTTCATACGAGTACGGTCTTAATTCATTACTAGCGGCCCAGGAACTGGCTTGACCCGGGAATTAATGCTTGAAAATATCTTATATCTAGATTGCACCACCACCTAATTGTGAATATAGGTATATATTGAGTCTCATGCTTCTTACTAGTTTCAAAACTAACACTTTCCATATAAAGAACTTCCATACAACCGCTCTACCCTTATTTGCCCACTTAGGGGAGAAAATTTGAAAAAACACGATTCACGTGTACGTTTATTTTTAACCAGAAGCAGCTTTGTCAAATTTTATATCGTCAATTATATTTTTGTTATTAATAGTAGGTACCTATGTTAGTTTCGATAAGTCGTAATTGATCAATTTCGTTAAAATATTATTTTACAGTGTGTTTTCATCCATCCTATAGATACTTTTAACCCCTATTTAAAACCCATAAGACGCCTTTGACAACATTCGATCTTGTTATGCACAGTACTCATTAACTATGAACACTAAGCTTCATAAATTGTGACACTGTGGGCTGTTGTAGGGATCTCACCACACTATCTAGCTGATTTATGTGTACTTAACCATGGAGATAATTCGTGCTGGATAAGCTCAGTTCCGCACGTACACCATGTGAATCGTTACTCTCGCATGAACAGGTCACTGCCACTGGGTTATCGCTTAACTAAACATTTTTATCATGAAGCGCTTAAGTTTCATAAAGGTTAATTACTTGTTGACTTCTGAGATAGCTGAAGATATTCCTTGGTGCAAATGTTAATTATTGGTTTTCAGTAGGTATTATTGATGTATTAAGTCTACATCAGCATAAACGTGGAGTTTAACCCTATGTCTAAATACTGGCTGCAGCCCGCGGCTCTGCCCGTGTTTAATACTGATCCCGTTCCTGGGATAGACAGGAGTCAGGAACCCGTGACAAAAAGTTTAAGTTCTATTCCAAATTAGAATCTATTTCTGTGATTCTCTTTTTATTATTTTCTATTAATAGCTAGTAGTTTTATTGAAGAATATTGTTAGTTCCTTCATTTACCAGTATTGTGTAAGCTACTTGTGAATTACCTAATTTCGGATCAGTGATTTCTTACAACACACGAGCACTCGCTTTATAATGTTAGGTTCTTTTGACAAAAAAAAACTTTTAGTTTACAAAGGTACTAAATCTTTCTACTTCTTATTAAGTACTTAGTAGATTTAGTAGAAAGATTTAGTACTTACCATTTGTATTCAGATTGCGTAGATCATGAGGGGATTTGTTGATTAGTTACTAATCAACAAACCCCTTCATGATCTACCCAATAAAAAATAGCGTAGACTAGAACAACAAAATATGAGTAGTTCGTGCTAGACAAAGATAACGATATACCTAATAATTATGTTCGTTTTCATAACTGTATTATTCTTTACAACGGCTTTGCTGTGAGTCATTAGATACTAATACAGTAATTTACCAACCTAGTAAATTAACTGATAGCTATAGATAACATTATTTTATTCATCAACCTTGTGTTCTTGCAAGATCGTAGGATTCGAACTATTAACCTTTGCATTTCCATAAACCTCATGCTAGATAGAACCACTGGGCCACGGGTTGCTTAAGTAGTAACAACAAAATTATCGATAATATTCCTACGGAAGAACAATTTATGTGTAGGTATGTGTAATTGTCTTAAAAGAAAAACGGCCACAAGTAGTGCTAAAATGTTGACGCTTAAGTTACGTAGGATTGCTACTGCACTATTGTGCGTTATACTTGTAGTGCATTGAATTTCAATCAGAAATGCGGAATATAGGTATTGAACCTTCATATTGCTGGATTTATGAATAAAATTGAATTTTATTTATTTTAATAGGTACCTCTAGAAAACCTTGTTAATTCACATAATACCTATTCAGTGATTTTATGAATCAATACTCAATTTCACTTACGAAAAAAAAAAACGATTTTTTAAAACGCCAGACGTATCAAATGAGTCCAAACATACTAGGTTTATCTTGTTTAATTCAGAAGTTCCTATATAGGACCACACACCATCGCTATCTTCAGGCCCCTGGATATCACGCCACGTCACGTCACGACAAAACAAATGAGCCTAAACTTGTCTAGCGTACCTACCTAGTTTTGTTCAGAAGTTCCTATGGACACCTTCCGACTTCATCATAGGACTAACTTCAAGGTGCCGAATTATCGCATTGTCACTGAAGAAACGACACTAATTTTGAGTACATTCTAACGTCTAGAAGTGGTTCTTATTTGGCTTCCAAGATTTGTTCCATACTAACGAACTAACATACAACAGAGCAAATGAAAATAATGCTGAAATAAAGCTTGTAATGAATTTCATCTTAGTTGCTCCAAATAAGTTAAAGCTCATGTAGGTGAAGAGGTACTTATAGCAGAGCGAAATAAAGATTAATTAAAAAATTCCTTGTATTAAGCAGCTCTTACTGGAACGCGTTCTATTGAGAATATAGCTACGTTTGTCACTGTCGTCGTCGTCGGTAATAGTTTTTATCTTATTGCTTAGCTCACGTGATATACCTACTACCAAAGACCAAGTTATCATGGTCTTTGTTACTACAATCATGGCTTATGTACGACAGCGTTATATTTTAGGTAGTGTACTGTGGTTCCTTTATGGTTGCTTCAACCATAAAGGAACTACAGTAGGTACACTAAAACCTAATTAATAAAATTCTAAGCACATCAACTACCATAGATGATTACTATTTTGTTATATTTTTCAATAAAACAATTCTATCATAAATATCGCAATCCACTGCAGAACATAGACCTCCCAATGTAGGCCGTGGCACACCATAGCACGCGATCCTCCGGTACCTAAGTACCATAGATATTCTGTGCCTAAATAATGTTTAAGAATTATTTTAGAAAGCAATAGGTACTTAAAGCGCCTATCTATATTTAAATGTAAGTACACATTCTTTCTTCCCGTTGTCGGTACTCAGCTACGGACTCGGTATCTCTCATTACACGCATTTATATTACAACAAGTTCGTCTGCTCGAAATCAAACTCGAGTTTCGTTCCACGCCTCGACGCCTCTATTTATGTAACGATAAAGTTTATATTTCCATCCGTGATTGGTCTACTTACTATAAAAGCATATCGGAGACACTATCCAGGCTTCCGATAGAACCAACTTTGTTTGAATGCTTATGTAATGCAATGCAATGTAACGCCTGAAGTCTGACAGTTGTTTATACGTGCAGTTCTGATTCATAGATCAGTAGTGGATGGTGAAAGCTAATTTCTATTATTTAATATTTTCAATGATTGAACGTTTTTCTGGCGTAAGTATGATTTTAAATTCCTACTAACTACTAACGTAGTTCCTACTAATATTATTATCAATGTGAAAGTTTGTGAAGATGTTTGGATTTTTGTTAGTTAATTATATTTACACTTTTAACGGTGAAAGGATTTGACTAAAATTTGGTCTTAAGTCTAAGATAACACATAGGTAGGTATGCTTTATCCTGGGAATACGTTGCAATTGGTTGCGGGAAAGGTATCATAATTCCACGAGGGCGAAGGCGCGGGCAACGGATATCTACGGATAATAATATCTTTGTAAGTGCCAAAATTCAGCTAGATCCGTTCAGTCGTTTTGTGTTGTGAAAAAGTACCTAAACATTAAACATCCATAGGTACTTACATAATTAGGTGTTATAAAAGAATCCTTGCGGTTTATTTTTTAAATATTATTTCATGTAAGTAGGTATATTACCTACCTACATGTTATACAGGGTGATTTTTTCAAAAGGGATTGGATGGCCAAATCCGAAACTATAAGGAATAGCGAAAAATGCTCAAAGGAGTCACGAGCCCGATTTTGATAAAACTTAAAACCTCATCATTAGATTTTTGAAAAACCAATAATCCTAGCCAGGAATCGAACCTGTTGATTTTGAAAAAAAAAACACACCCTATATTATTACACCATGCGATAGTGTTGCTGTTAAGGATCTTATTCTGGGAAGTAATGAAATACCGCAAACTAAAGGAAAGAGCTCATCTTTAACAAAATACATTTTATTTTTCTTACATTGACTGATTTGTTCAAAATGTAGACCATTGTTTTCAATACATAATCGTACTGCATTCAATATTAGAATGTTATTGATTCCGTTTAGAATATTCTCCAAAGAACGTTAAGTTTCAAGTCATCGACTGTATCTCTGTATCATACGTGTCTTTGTAAATTTTGTTTTTGACATACCCCCAGAGAAAGTAATCTAAGGGAGTAAGTCGCTGGCCAAGGCACAGTACCATGCCTTACAATAAAATTGCCGTCAAACTGCTGAATCAAAATCTCTTTTACGGCTATTATGGGCTGGAGCTCCATCTTGTTTAAAAACAAATATCAATCATTATAATCATTCTGAATATAATTTTAAACACGGAATAGTTACGATCTTTTTTGGGATTTTGAACGAAACAAATAGGTACATGAAACATGAATTTTATTAAATTCAAAATTTTCCTTAAATTTGCCGTATATCATTACTTCGCAGAATTTGTTCCTTAACAGCGACACTATCGCATGGTGTAATAATAAAGGGTGTGTTTTTTTTTTCAAAATCAACAAGTTCGATTCCTGGCTAGGATTATTGGTTTTTCAAAAATCTAATGATGAGGTTTTAAGTTTCATCAAAATCGGGCTCGTGACTCCTTTGACCATTTTTCGCTATTCCTTATAGTTTCGGATTTGGCCATCCAATCCCTTTTGAAAAATTCACCCTGTATAGTCATAGCTCGATTACATTTTAGGCGAACCATACGTGAAGTTAAATTTCTAGTTATTTTTCGAGCATATTGACTGGTATCGGGTTTCGACACAGTCGTACCTAATGCATTACAATATTTACAATCGTATGCAGCAAGTTCGTAATGGTTATCGGCCTAATCAATCCTCGCATACCAGTCGGTAGTCGATAGAGCACGTTTGCAACCTGTTACTATACTACCACTGTATTGTAAACAATACAGTCCATTAAACACCATAATTCTCTGCACCGTGTGTGTAAGTAGGTACGCGAGCTCCGACCTCTCACTTAATAACTTTGAACTTCCGGCCAAACAGTTTAAATCTCTATAGGTAGGTATCTTTTCATGTAAAAGGTACCTTTTTTATGAAGAACGTGTTATGTACTATGAACATACTTGTATAACCCACTGTTTAATTAATATTAGAGTTTGTATTAGCATACTAATATTTGAGTTTTTTCAATTCAATTTACTTCGAGTTTAAGACCTACTGTTTGGCATGCACGACTTCAGAGTCTTACACTATCATCGAAAAAATTGATTTTTTTGTAATCAACGAGCCTGCAATAAAATCTTTTGAACACTGAAAAGAGAATGGTGAAGATCAGATCGTTGCACATGCTGCTTACTAAGTACTTGACTCTTTACTAAGTACCTATTGGATCAACAATATTAGGTACTACCTACTTCCACAGTTTATACGAGACGTAACGTTTCTCTTTAAGGTGTTCTTTTGTCTGTCTTCGGGGTCCAAGATGCAGTTTGTTGATGAGTTACCATAACATACCTGTAAGAATTTTATTCAGCTATAATATCGGGTTTCACCTTAAGCCCTGCCATCTTCACGTCAGGCAGAACCTGGTACATATGGTGCGGTGCCCCTCTAGTAATACATACGAACGATATTGCTCCTTGTCTAAAGGCCTTCATTTTTTGTGTTAATACGCTCAATGCATATTAAATAATCTTAACGATTTATTCCGCTGACAGTTGACACAGTTGTTTTGCTCAGCAATTAAAAACCCGTTGTATCTTTAATTTTAAGTTACGTTATTGAATTTAAAACTGGGTAGTGATTTACGATTTCCCTCAAAAACAGTTGAAATGATCTAATACACTAATACGTGCACGTAATAGCCGGTTTCGTTCGTACTAATCTGAAACTAAGATTTACTTCTACTAAAATAGTTCCGAGACTTAAATTTCAGTAATTCATCGAGAGCTATCGAAGTTACCTATCAGAAACAATGGCTAGGATGTACTGAAAGGCCAATGAAGTTACAGTTTTCTAAAAGATATAATTGCGTCGATAGTGAACTCGGCCATAGTCAACCAAATTCATTTTAGTTTTAATTAATTTAACTCTGCCTGACAAAAGCCGGAGGATTAAAAGACGCTGCAAAGTTTAGCCAGTTATAGCAAAAATGAGATTTTTCGATAAGACTTAGGGCCATCTGGTGACTTGTTGTTTGGAATAGACCACGACCATTATCCACGTTAACGCCGTTAATTATTTAAAACCAACAGTAGATACAAAAATTTTGTATTTTTCATTTTTGTAAATTTTTCACCTAATGACGTGAGTTGCATGCGCATGAAGGTACACCAGAGGACTCATGAGCGCCTCTGACACTGCAATCAAGGTAAGGCATATCGGGCAAGCAAATTTTGAAGTGTGCCAATGCGTTGAACTAATACTTAGTACGAAAACAAAATATCGAGATTTAGCCAATTTTTTTTTGTTCTGGCCTTAGTTGTCTTCTTTTGTTCAATAATTTTTGTGATGAAAATATGCTATTTATCTAAATAGTAAAACTGTTGAACAAGTTTTTAAGCATCTGTAGGATGAAGAAGGCAGAATTTGAAATGATGTAATGAGGAATTCCATTTTTCAGGGGATTAAGCCAACTCACGCTTGACCGATTCCTTAAATTTCTCATGACATATTTTATGCCCCTCCCCCTCTCCCCCCCTCCTGTTCGTATTCTCATTGAAAAACTAGATATTAGATTGAGCCAACTCACGCTTGACCGATTTCTTAAATTTTTGTTAATCTACATGTAACACACGACCTGTGTGCCAAATTTCATAACGCTAGGACAATTAGAAGTGGCCTAGAGGTTTTGATTACCGGTCAGTGAATCAATCAGTCAGTCAGTCAGTGGCAAAATTAGCTATATTCACAGGGTCATATTTCAGGATCTACTGAAGCTATATCTATGAAACTTCTTTTTGATTACGTAGGTACAATTGCATCTCTGTGCTTGCAATAGGCACTGAGAGCTACAGGCGGTCAAAAGTGGTTCGAAACGGTCCGTGTAAATAGTGCACGGCATGCGCGCGGCCTGTTGCTGGAACTTGTCCTGCGCACTGTCGTGCGCTTAGATTAATAGACATTTTGGGTTTAACTTCATTCTGTTTTAAATTTAGAAAATTCAACAAGAGATTCTTGACGGAGCGCTTGAGGAATGTGAAATAGAAACGTTCGGTAGTACATCTTTTACACCGACTTTGAAAAAGAAGGAGACATCAGTGACATTGACTAAATAGGGAAAACTAAAATGTTTTGTTAAAAAAGCGACTTAATAGTGGCACAAAAAGTGAAAAATAATTGAATTAGTGATTTCATCCCAAAGGGAAAAATGCTCGTATTTACGATTATTGAAATTGGTGCCAAGCCGATTAATTAAATATCATTTATATGATAGTTTTCAAAGTTTGTTTGTAATCAGTAAACAATGAATGATGAATAAATGCTACAATATTCCTGATTAACATACGTGGCGTGGCGATGTTATTTTATAAATAAATTGCTATATGAGTCGTTTTGTTATGTGACAGGATACAAAATTATTCTTTATCAATCACTGATTAGATACCTCGAAAGGGCCAAGACATTAGTGTTATCAGGTATTTACACTGTTGTTGCCTATTGTTGGGGAATGAAAAAGAAAACAAGGCGTTTTGACATTCAACATTTATTTCATATGGAACATTCATGGAATAACATTATTTCTCCATTTATCTAAAGAACATAGTATGTACTCTAAATTTGTGAATAACATATTTGATTGTTATAGTTAATAGTTAATGCATAATAGATAATGACTGACTCTTATGGCAAATAATGTAATCGAGTAGACTGTAATATAAACATTTATACTTAAACTATTATCTATATATTAACATTTAGAAAAAGGACAGATTCAGGACTAAAATAAATTTAAAATGTATAATGCATTGCTGATATTTTGAGCACAATGCACGGTACTGGGTAAATAGTTTGTATAATCTGAAATGTAAATTTGAATACAGAAATATATCCTAATATTTAATATTCTTCTAAAATAAAGGTTTCAAAAGGGTTCATCACTAACATTTGGACCACAGAGGGATTACTACCTTTAACCGAGCAATTTAATTTATGCAACAAGCGAATGCCTAACAAAAACGATTTCTACCTACTTTGAAACTATAACAACACTGTGCTTAGCATTTATGAACCACGTATATAATTACTTTAACATCAATTTGATAGTAAATGTAGTTTAATATTGAGATATCGTTTACCCGTATTCATTCGCTTATTTGTCGTTAGATATAATCGTAATACTTGGCATTGGTAGGTAAAATCACATAAATAAGGATCAATTTAATGAAGCATTGTAATAAACTATCGAAACTGTCAAAGGCCGTTCGGTAAATCACACCTTAGTGCGCTACAACATATAAAAATTAATTACAACTCAATAATTATTTACAATTAAACATAACGTCTGGCGCGACGTATCACTCATAGGTTTACAAATAATTAAAATAGAAAAAATTAATATCACAGCAAAGAAATGTTTAAGCATCATCGCGGTATTATTTATAGTGCGATATGCCTACTTAGCCTGTCACGCATGGATCCAAATTCCAATAGAAATCCATGTCAACAGTAGTAGGCAATAAATGCGAGCACCGACGCTTCGTATTACAGGATTTCTCATTGAGATTTGGGTCCTGCGCTAGCGTCGGTCGCAATGTGGCCGTATCTCAACCAAGCTTAAAAGAGCTTCCTTCTCCGGGGTCCAATGTCACGGGTTTCTCTGGGAGAGGGCGATTAATCATTTTGGCTGAAGCATTAGATGATGTCGATTTTATTGACGATGTATTACGTGGTCCTGTTGAATTATGTATTGACTTTGAAGGTGAACTTACTTGGGCTCCAGCGGTTTTTTCACGAACAGCACGAAGATATGGACCACGCGGCACAGCTTGCTCAGCTACGATATCCGGCATGTTACCCAAGAGGGTTCTCTTTTCTTTGTCATTATTCGTTATCTCAGCGTACAGATGCACAGCTAGGTCTTTAGGCTCAAAGTATTCGTGTACAAGCGCCGTTTGCCTGTTATAAGGTGACTGAGGCTGTAAAGTTTTAATTGGAATGGTCTCAGTTCCAACGCTCCTCATTTGTTTTTTATTCCTTCCAATGCGAGTCGTGTTTTGGTAGGGCAGTTCATATATGTTCTCCTGAGTATTCAAGAACTTTGGCGTTGCTGCCTTCTGATTATCATCCATTTTGGTAAGTACATATAAATGTTCAATAGTTTCACGAGCTTCTGTATAATTTTCTGGACTTTCCAATCTTTCCTTCAAGTTTTGTAAAAGTTCTTTCGTCAATTCCTCGGGTAATGTTTGTGTGGCTTTTTCTTCGGTTGGGACCAACTCTTCATGGAGACTAGCTTCTTGAACAATTTCTTGAACTCTAGTCGGTTCATTTAAGCAGTGCCGTTCTGAATATTCATTAACTGAAAGTCGTGAAATAGATCTAGCATTATCTAGTCCATTAGTCATACCACAAGAAAATATTCGATCACAGAAAGATCCGCATGATGAATTAGAGGAGATTAGAAAGTTTTTCACGTTGATACAATAGCCTTTGCGTCTCATCCATCGTATTAAACTTATCAACATCACTATTACTACACACCCCAAACACGTCACTATAACTATTCCGATAACTTTCTTATCGCGGTCACTTATAATTGGTTCGTTTTTGTTTTTGTGAGGAAATCTGGGATTCCTAATTTCAGTTGCACTTCCATCTGCTTTTATTTCATATGATTTACAGTGGAAAGTCAGAGAATCTTTTTTGCAAATGCCATCAAGGAATTTTTCAAACAATATATTCTGTTCGGGTTCATTATAGCAACGGGCCAAAAATTCGTTTAGGGTGCAATGACTTTCGAATTTATAAATTTCTGCAGATTCAATGTCTAAAACACCTTCAAGCCAACTAGTTATATTGCAGTAACAAGCGTGTCCGTAGTAATTCTTCTTATAAACAACTGTGTAGGATGGATGTGATTGCGCCTGGCCTATAAATTTGAGACTGTGGGGATGTGCAGTTTCAATTTCATTTTCTATAAAAATAAGCTTATGTGCTGATTGCTCATGCGTATCCATTGCAACTATGGCATCCGGCACAAGTTCGTCAAAAGAGTTTCTCTCCATGTGTAGCTTAGTCCACGAGGAGAGTTCTATACTGTTGCCCATTAGCTTGTGGAATCTGCTGTCGCCTATGACAACTGATGCTACGGTAATGTTGATAGCTCCGGTCTCAATATTTTCTATCCTGAAAAGAAAATATATATTCAAAATATTACTTCAAGTGACACCAGTAAAATATCGATATAAACAACTTAGAATAGGATTAAATAACTTTCATTTTTTGTTCTATTAGTGTGCAAACAAACGAAATGTTACTCTTTTTAATTAATTGTATCGGATTGATAGGTATAATAACTTGATATACTTCTTCTCTTTCCTTAAACATAATCTATTATATTATTATCGCAGAGTAACTATGTTTTATTCACAAAGAACTTACAATGTCTGTGAAATATTAAGATTCCCGACAGCTGATTGCAGAGCCCTTGAAGCTATTAGTTGAATTCGACATCCAAAAAAGTATAGGTTGTTGATAAGTGAACGTTGTGAAAATGCATCTTCGTCTATATTTTCGATTGAACTGTTAAGCGCCATAACGACGTTATACGTGTTCGCCGAAAATGCTCCTGCATGGATTCTGTTAATTTTAACGTTATCTAATACTATTTCAGCCGCTGAAGACCCAAATGCGCGATGAGGAACATCCGGAACATTTACGTTTTTCATGTGAATCTGAAACATAAAAAGTCCCTTTCTAAAAAATCAGCATTTAAGAAAAGTACTCCGCAACAGCAATTCGCTTGTGCGTTACACAAATCTTTCGCAGCGTCTTATTCTGGAATATGATCAAAACTATGTATACTGACCGACATGCCTGGACCATGTTCACCGACATTAGCGGCAGAGGGCTCTAGTTTGAAAGAACCCGGGCCGAGCTGCAGAGACTTTACATCAGTGATGTTCATATTTAGGAGCCAGGAGAAAGCCGGGCCTTCTGTAGACACGCTGTCACAGTTCTTTATTGTCACGGAAAGAGGACCTGGAATCAATTAATTGTTTTCCATTATTTAACAGATTATGGCACGGGTATATTTAGTGTTTACCTAAATAATCGTAGTTGGAGTATAATTTTCGCGAATAAATTTATTGGAATTTAAAGAACTGAACTTTGGTACATTTTGTGCTTCATGCTTCATGAGTCATTATCTTGTACAGTGCGAAAATTGAGTTGGGGAAATTGTATTTTTAGATGTTAACCATCGAGTGACGTTTCGATATCGACACCGCAACCGTTGTCTGAAGTGTATCCTGCAATGCGGGGTCGATTTGTGTAGTCATTGATATTAGTCTGTACCTGCCCATCGTGCCTGCCTAAAGGCGCGGGCCCACCGCGGTGCACGGAGAGGCTACGCACGTGTATTAAGCTTCGCTTTGTAAGAAAATGTATGTGGTTGTGTCCACTGCAACCCACGGAGAGGCTACACATGAATTGACGTCATTGATACACGCGTGGTTTACTCGAATAGGCGGTTACATAGCTCAACGCTGTCAACGTGGGTCTACGTTTCCACTGGAGTACACGAATAAGACCCACCTCCCGCAGTGAAGCCCGTGTCCGTAGATTGCAGTGGCATGTGTGTACGTGTAGCCTCTCCGTGCGCCGTGCCACGCTAAACATAGTCGTGGGTCTTTGTGTAGGTACTCCAGTGGAAACGTAGACCCACGTTGTCAAACAAATGAATACACGCAGCTAAAATGCGCCGCGTGCCCGTGCACAGCATGCACCGCGGTGGGGCCGCGCCTTAATGCACTAAACGAATAACACACCAAGTATGTAAGGCGCATGTATACTACGATTTTTAATACTAGGCAAGAAAATGACAAGTGCAACTGTCACTGATACAAAAAAGGGTGACCCGCTACAATAGTGATGTTCGGCAATCAATAGACTAGACACTTTAGTCATTCCTTATTTTTATCAGTGAATGAACCTCTTTGCTATTTATTCTCGCCTAGTACGTTGCACGACGGAAATATTTTTTTTATAGAATTTTATCAGTTACAGAACCTCAACGCAGTTTTATTTATCTTGCAATTTTTCCACGAATATTTCAAGACTAAAATTAGCCAAATCGGGTCAGCTGTTTTCTAGTTTTAGTGGACTAACGAACAGCAATTGATTTTTATATGATATATAAAGATTTAATTACTTACCGTGTATGTTTTCTGTTTAATTACCGTAAATTACATATTTTATTTATACAAACGCGCGAAAAATTTTATTTATATATTTAATAAAAGAATTATAATCTCGATTCACGACTAACTTATAATTGTAAAACTCGATTCAACCACATCACTATTTATTTGATACAAAAAACCTGCAACACTAGAAATGTCATTTTCTTGCCTAGAATTAAAAATCGTAGTATAAATGGGCAGACAGGCGGTGATCAACTTCGATATACATTGATTCAAAAAAAGGGTCAGGTCAAAAGCACTTGAAACCAGCGGGCTTCCCTGAAAAGTTCAATGACAATAGAGGAAGTTCGTGCAGTGCATATGGACAGAATCAAATGGCAAACTGTCTATTCCTACCCAGGCGGGAAAAAATCATGTTTAAATATATATATGTATAGTCATATATTCTTGATTTTACAAGTAAGTGAAACTTGTACCTATTGCGGTATTTAAGTATGAAGTAAGTGAGTGAGTTGAAGGGGTATGTAACTGTGAACCAACCAGCAAGACCTAACAAGGCGTGTTGCATAAAGAGGAAATTTAACTAAACTGTAATTTCGAAGGTCTTACTAAGTGGTCGGATACCGATCGAGAAATGATAGCATTGAAAGCAATGAAACCGGTTTCCATTGAAGTACTGGTTTTACAAAGAAACCTTTTAGTTTTTGATATCTAGTGAGCAATTAATCACCTATCACTAAACCTAACAGCAGTAAAGCGTTGCATACAGAAATAACCTCATAGTAGGAATCAATACAGGCGCTCTAATTAGCCGAGTAAAACGCGAGAACTCAAGTCTGTGTTTCAAGTGGTTAACCTGGAATATCCAACTACATAGTTCAAAGGAATTCTTTCCCCGTGGAACAACTGTTGGACAAGAAAATGACCAAAACTTGTTCCTCATGAATCAAGTAAAGCTATGTGTGGGACATTATTAGATTGTCGCACTTAACTGAGCGTAAATGCTTAATGCTATGCTAAAAGCGAGGTGAGAATAAAATTGATACCCTGACAAGAAATTTACCTAATTATATGGTAAAGAAACTGTTAACGGGTTTGATTCTTAGACCTTACAAACTTCTCAGCACAAACTGCAAAAAATTGTTTACAAAATGTTTTTAGCTCCTTCATATTGAAAAATTAATGGTTATTAAATACGTCGATGTGATACGATAACTGCATAACAAGTGATTAAAGACAAGTCAGTGCAAGAAATGCAACATATGGACACACAAATATGTGTAGTGCTTCGTTATGAACGGCGGGGACACAGAAATAGTTCAGAATTAGTCATCCAGGCACATCGACTCCGTATGTTGGCAAAATTTGTACTACTTGCGAAATTTTACACCAAATAACTTGTTTAACTGTACGTTGAGTTTTGCGATAATTAAGACCGAATGTCTACAATAAACCTTGAGTGCACGGCTATACAATGGATATGCCTTATTACCGAGATATATCCTTATATATACCTAAAATTTACTCATTTATAATATGAAAAGTGATACACAAGTGGTAAAAAGTATTATATCAAAATGAATGCAAAATGAGTTTCGCTGCATCAACCGCAAAAATCTGTTCACTCCAAAAAGACTCATCATAATCCTTGCGTTGACGATGAGTAACGTTTTTGGCAAGTTATGCTAACTGTTAAATAAGAGAGTAATAGAAGTGACTAATATAAAAGAACACGTGACGTGCAAGCCGAATTTAGAAAGGAGATAGGAGTTACCATTTCTATGGCACATCTTTGAAAGACGCATTGTCGATTTAGGGAAGCTTTATGATAGAGCCGTGAGAGATATAATGTGAATTATGCCGCATCAAATTGACCTCGTCCTGTTCTATGGAAAGCTGTGAATGATGCCCAAAAATAAAGACTCCATTAATTAAAAATGATATAATGTGAATCTTGAAATTGACGGCCTTGCTACCTTTTATACCCACCTGATTACAGAAATCATCTCAAGTTTTATTTAGAAGCCATGATAAAGTAGATTACTTTAATGTTGGTTTATTTTGAGAGGGCGCAAGCGTTATGCCGAGCAATGGTGGACATACACTGTTACCGCCTCCTTCCTGGTAAACTATGTGGTGTATTTGTTTATATAATACTCCCAAATTAGTTCTGAATACAGCAAATAAATATATAGTGCGATACATCTTAGCTTTCTTCAGATTTAAACATTGTAATCGCTTCTTTTCTCGGCAATGAAGGATAAGCTTCTTGCTGTAAAAATGATCGTACAATAGGTACGCGGGTGGAATGACTTCAAAATACCAAAAGGTCTATTTGTGTTATGTTAAATTCTTGTAATTTTGTTTATGGCTTGTAACCACTGTCTGTTAAATACAACAATGTGTATAAACATTTAAATCATTTAAAATATCTTCAGTCATCTGTAGTTACAAAAGTATTATATCAAAACGATCGGTGTTATATTGTAGGACCCAAACCTGCCGAAACTAGATTGCTACTATGTGAAAAGATATTTATTCAAGTTAAGTACATTTAAACAGGCGGGCGTTGATCTAATTATCATCCCTGATCGTATCATCTATGATCGCATTATCCAGGCCCAATGCAGTTGCCCGTGTATCGTGTAGTCTTGTATTTCGTTCATTTGTAGCACCGTATGTCATGTGCGTCACAGCACAGCTTCTGTCCACATGGCGACATGTAATGACATAATTTTCTATGAATACACTGGCTCATAATTTGTTTAGTATTGCAGGAAATCATTGAAGAGTAAATTTTGCTGTATGCAATTTAGTATCTAGCTAGGTTTTTCATCATAAATGTTCTTTTGCTTACTCTATTAGCAGTTTGTTAGTTAAAATTATGTACTTTATAAATAAAATTGCGAAAAGATAAGTTGACTTACTAAAGTTTGGTATGTACTAAATTGAAATGACAATTACTACAATATAAGTATATATAATGACAATATAATTTAGTTGAGGCAATGTGGGTTCATTGAGCGTAAAGGTTATGTTAGCAGCTATTGCACTCAATGTGTTTATATTCGATCTAATGTCCCTGGATTAACAGATGTCACACAATACTTGAGTATAACTAAGTTGCCTTTGTTGTGTTTCGAGGACAGAGTTGACGCTTTTAAAAAAATGTTATTATATTAAAACTCCGACAAAGGCTGTACAGTCGTTATGTGGGTTTACCTGACACCGTATTGAAGTTACACAAGAGCAAAATACCTTGCCAATAATATGGCTATATTCCATGTAGTTATGGTATAAACACATTAGTGTTATATCTTCTGCAACCTAGCGTTTATCCCAGTCGTATCCAAAGCTTTCACCTCGGAGTCTGGGGTGAATAACTAAATAAGAATAAAATATCATAAAATAATCAAAACATCAATAAATTCTATGTTATTTCTATTCAACTTTTTTTGTAAATACATACTTACAGTTATTATACTGTAAGTATGTATTTACAAAAAAAGTAGGTATGTAAGTATGTTTATCAGCATTCTAGAACCCATAACACAAGGTAGTTAAACTAAGTTTACCTTGGGTCTAGGGAGCGGTGTGTAGAATGTTGTAGAATATTTATTTATTTATTTATTTATTTTTGGTGAAATTGTTTAAGATACTACGAGTAGTATTGAAATAATAGCATTGTAAGAATGCAATTTTGCCGGGTAAAGCTATAGTTAACCACTAATCAAATAATACTACGGGAGCTAGTTACACTATTGACCGCAAACATAAAAAAAATATACCTACTGATGACTGATGAGACAACTTTTTACCATTTACTTGAAAACATATTGTTCACGACCTATTAAACAGTCATGGATATCATTTGAGATTCTTTATAGAGCTATTTAGTGCAGTTCCTCAGTTATTTAACATACAAAGATTGATTTCTTCACAACGTACCATAGCTTAGATACCTACCTACTAGGCACTAACTATACTCAGCATTACGTAGATAAATACACACAAACAAAGCAAACATACTAAGAGTGGATTTCATCAATGATATAAACATAGATCAAGTCTAAAGTCAATTGCCTTATCACATTTATAAAGGAAAACGTGAGAACCTAGTTCAATTGAACAGTTTTACTGGTGAAATCTAGCTTTAGGATATGTAAAGTAAATATACAAAAAATATATTATAGTTAAAAAGATGGAGGCAGCATAAAGGCATTTGTTAAGAAAATATCTTACTTTATGAAGTAGTTTGTCGTTAAATAAAGCTGTGTACTTGTCTGCTTGACAATCTAGCAGCCTGCTCAGTCTGAATCGAAAATATTACGTGACATAACACAACACATCTTTATAGTAGAAATATTAATTTCTTAAAATGTTGATGCTTCTAAAGTTTTAGTCCGAATATCAAAACGAATAAAGTACAGCTCTTCAAACATTGACATTTCTTTATAATATTGAAGATGTACACCACATACCAAGACTAACACCACAAACTGAATAAATAATTTAATGAACGTCGTCCATTTAGTTGAATATTGGCTGACGACCCAATAATCAGAGCCATCCGGTGGTCCGCCAGTATCGGCCTGTCGACCAAAACCGGTTACAATCTAAGCAATAACATAATAGCATAACATTGCCGTGTCACGTATTAAAGGCGAAAGTATATGCACATGGACAATGGGCTGGACAACCTGTCAATGGTAGCTTACCAAGTTTATCGCATAGTACTGAAATGATTACTTTGATACATATCATGAAATAGGTGGAAATGAACATTACGAATTAAACAAGAAAGAAAATATTAGCTTCACATACCCTTTTATCAACTACTAAACTCTCCATTCTTAGTATATTGCCATAAATAGTCTTAAAAAGGAGCCCTAGCTTTGATACTTACAGATCATTATTATTAAAAACATGATTTTAGACCATATATTACAACGAAGGATAGAGTTTTGTAAAAGTTAATGTATTAATACCAATAAGGAGGCGATTATCAGTTATTTATGATGTAGAGTCGTTACTAATAGATTGTGTATCAACTACTACACGTCACACAGCTTAGGGAATATTTAAGAAATAATGAGTTTAACTGCGTTCCAATTTCGTGTATTTGAAATTGGAATATAAGAACACACAGAATGTAAAGTTTTTCGCTGTGCTTTTGGACAAAGGTTAAAATTACAAGAATTTCAATGGAAATAGCAAAGCTAGGAACACTTTTCAGGCTTGGCGTTACAGGTCGCAATGGCCAGCAGATCGCAATTTGCAAGGGATTATACTTCAATTACTAACCTTTGATATTGGTGAAGGTGCTCTCTTCGATGCGGAATAGATCGCAATTTTCCACGTCTAATTGGAGAGATAGAATATCCAAGTTGATGGCTGCATTGGCTCTCATGAAAACGATTTTAGCTCCGGAGATATAAATTCGTCGAGCGTCCTTCAGTCGCGTCAGTGAGTTTTCGGTGAACATTAGAACCCCAGGGCCGTTGATGACTAAATCCGTAGTTGAATCGGGTAGGTCGCCTTCCATTATATCCAGTTTCTGAAAATCACAATGTATAATGTTCAAATCATATTGAAGTAGCCACTATTAGGCAGTGGCATCATGTGGAAAGATGCTGTCTCTGCCTCATCTCATCTGCATCATCGACGTAATAGCCTCGATAACGTCTGCTATGTGTACACTGAGCACAATTGGTTTCATAGAGTTGGAAACTCCAACCCTATGAAATAAATTGTGTATTCGGTAGGTATGATAAATAGCTTATAAGTATTTTACACCCTCTATTTAGCATGAAGGAACATGTCGTTTTTAAAGCATCATTAAACAATATACGAGTACAATCCGAAAACGAGTGACGCGATACCGGTGGTCTTAAATTGTAGGGTTCAACTGATACGGGTCGCTGATTAAATTACACACGATGTGGGAAAAGTTTGGCAGCGATGAAAGTAGACTGGAGCGCATCTATAATTTTTTTTACTAAGTTGACGTCTATAGTATCATAAAATGGTAAATTAGTTGTGTTAATAAGCTGGAGATATTAAAAAAAATTGGGATTATGTTCAATGAACGCTTCTGAACACAGTTTCTATTTGTTCACGATAGACGCAATAATACTGAATGAATTTTGATACGGTTTCATCTATTACAAAGGTCTTGGTCAGGTTTGAAATCTGCCGTATAATTTCAATTGGTTTAGTACAACCGGACATACTATATGACCAAAAAACGATAACCAACATCCGTGCGGGTGGAGCCGCGGAGCCGGTAAATAATAAGATGATTCATTTTCTACTTTTCATGCATGGACCAAATCGTTTTTATCTGTGTCAGTTTTTAACACTGTTATCATGGGCTCCTTGTCTTCGTAAAATAGCTATTGGTACCCCACTGCAATAGATAACGAGTATGACTCATTTTACAAAGCAGCTTGAACAAAACAAATTCCAAAACCACATGTGCATATTATTTACTCAAATGAATAGGTATATTAATTTCTGCGTTCTTGTGACCATTTCCTTGAAGCGGCCTAGAAACAGAGGCTTTGCAAGTACAAAGAAAAGAATAGATAACATGTCCGCTCTCACTCACATGCTCATCGCGAAATAAAAATAAACTACACATATATTATATTATTATTTAAGTCTCACACTAACACGATAATCAAATTGTATTGCATCTTTCATTAGCGCTGACTTCTTGAACCTTTACCGTTTATCTTTCTTTATTGTAACAGCTATTTAAATTTAAAGTTTTCAATTTTTAAAAAAAGCAGTGAAGACATTAAAAATAACAGGCCTAATATCTGTGTCTTGGACAGCGGAGTTGCGGACTCATTCTCATTGAGTCACAGTCAAGTATATGCACTTTTGTTTTGCAAGTGTTGCCATTTACGGCAAGTTTATCGATGACCGCAAGATACGGGTTTGCAGTAGTCGCTTCTCGTTTTTGATCAGTTCAGAGAAACGTACGAGTTTTCCGCCGTGTAAGGTTCATGCAATTCTGTGATTCAAATTACACCCTTCTGTTAGCTCCTATGTTTACATCTCAATAATAGTAAGAGTAAACACTCGTTTGTAAAAGTTTTTCGTATTTCCTGATCTACATTGGTCCCTGTATTTGCATCTGAATAATATTGACAGTAAACACTCATTTAAAATGATTTTCAAATATCCCAAATTAGGTGTACCTACTGCTTAACAGCTAAACAGAACCTTTAAGCTCTGCCCTATTCTTGAAATTTGCAATGTATGTTATGTCTCATATATGTTGTGTCTGACAATGAATAACATACAATTACCTCCTGTTTAAAACTATGAACTAATTTTTCCTCCAGATGCTATAAAACCCCTTGCATCAATTAGCAAACTTCTTTTCTATCATTTTATGCGGTAATAAAAGCAAAGAAACCCATCTGTAGCTAGCAGCTGGCAACCTGTTTACTCGTAGTTGCGCATCGAGATTGTTCATTTCTTATTTTTATTATTATTTCAATGATTAGTAAGAACTTCGTGTGATGAGCTTAAACCATATTTGTTAAAAAATAATAGTAAATCAAACATATATTTATAAGTTTGTATTATCAGTAAAGTGTATGTGATGTTGTAGCTGGCTAATTAAGTCGGTAGTCTGTTATGTTGAATGCGAAACCTGTTCGATAGGTGAGCTGTCCGCTGCCGGCCGGGTCAGACACTCAGAGCACATCATATCTCGTTACTTATAATATAATACAGGTCGCAAACACTTGTAGATAGTACTTTATAATGTCACAAATGCAAATTCAAAGACCGACAAGCGATCGTGATCTAGTTCGCCAGTTGGTTGGACTTTGCAGAACTAGGTGCAATCAGCTGAAGACATTGAACACAATGCCCGGAGAATTTCGTTCGGCTGGCGATGGGGCATAAGTCAATTGGAACAATAGATGGGTGCGATCGTTGTATAGCGACGCTTTTGTGGCTACCACAGTGACTACAATCTTTTCAAACAAAACAAAAACATTTTTGACTGAAATTATGTATCTTTGTTCCATTAATAAGAAAGTCTTTAAACACATAATGTAGGCGATCTATCCTTCCCCATCGTGACGTGTTCAGTAGAGAGAAAACACGATGTATGTAAATTTAATAATTATTCGGCAACGTTGTTTACGTCTCCAAATTCAGAGGTGTGTAGTTTTAATACCTTGCTAAGTAAATATTTAATAATAGGTAAGCAGTTTTTCTATGTCGGCATGACTATAACTATTTTAGTGAGTCACCTGTGAGATAATCCAATAATCCAGATCATTGGATTGTCATCTCCTGTCTCTGTCTAATTGGACGTGAATTAGTCAGATTTACATCCTACACTACGCACAGCACACCCATTACCTAATGACTATTTTACATTGAACTTTACTGCGTGCAGATAATGTTTACAATTGTTTGCTTGTCACTGAGTAAATACATTGTACAGTTCAACTGTGGCTGAGATATTTGAGTCAACACAGATACGGGTTCGCTCTGATTTTCAATTACAAGCTATTTTATTTACTCGTAGCATTCATTTTAGAAAATTTATATACTTTTGTCCTCTCACATATCAGGAATGACGAACAAAAAGTAGTATAGGCTCAATGGTACTACTCAAGAAGTACTACATTAAGAAAAGTTTGGTAGAAAAGGTTTGTAGGTACCTATGTCATATTTATATTGCTACTACTGAAGTACCATACCAAAATATGTGACAAGAGGCAGACCATTTTGTAGGCTAAAGGATTGCATAGTTATATTACGTAGGTACATTAATTGGTAATGTCACAGGTTTTGTGATACGGCCACGGTCACAAACAATGAGCTCACATACTCATGACATACCTATCTCGTTCTTGTTGATAAATTACAAGTATATTAGGCTTTTACATGTTCGGTTTGTGCACGGAGGTTATTGTGCTCCGTGGGTTTGTGGTTGTATCCATTCGAGGTTGCAAATTTTAGTAAACAAGATGTGCCCCGCGGATTCGCCCATGGCATACTTTGCCCCCATGCCCCATCCTATACATGCCGGTGATTTATTAGTTATACAATAATGCATGGAAATTTACTCGATTTGTTGACATAAAGATTACTGCTCCGCTATCCTGGGTAGTAGTCTGATGATTTCAGTCTTTGTGATCGAGAGCTCGTGGAGTCGAATCTTGGCCATTAATTACATTATCGATGTGAAACCACTTCCAAAATTTATTCTGGGGTAGCTAGAGAGGTGAACGAGAATATTAGTAATCTCAATTCGTTGTATGTTAAAAACCGTAATTTGCTTCAGTTATACCTAGATTAGGAAGTTGAGTTCTATATTTAGCGGCTTTATTAAAAAGCAAGGATCTGGATATAATGCCTGTGGTTTAACTTTCCCTACGGTCTATTGTTCTGTTTCAACATTGTGAGTAAAGTATCGAAATGTCCGGATTGCGAAACAAAAGGCAGAATGCTGTTACTTCTGCAGTAGTATCAAAGGTGTTGATATCGCAATATCTAAAATCGTACGTAGAACCAATCCAAGTAATATAATACTAATGATAATAATTTAAGTATCATAAAAACCTGTTTCGCTTTACCTCCTGCAAGATGTGGTTAAACTACCTTAGTCAACTGAGATTAGCAGCAGATACTATGGTTTATTGACCTATTCTGACCACAGTTTATTGTGAACCTCAAAATCTTGCGTCAAAATTAGGTATTGTAGAAAGACTGATCTCGTATTCTATCATAGTAGTACTCGTACCTTTTTACTAGTGAGTGGTTTAACATTACCCCATTTCCAACACCAATGAATATGTTATTTAAATAAACTAGCTGACAACATTTAAGAAAACATGCACAGCTTAGAAAATATAACTGCGTTATCACGTTTTGACTTCCATTAAGTAAAACTTGAGAACCCAAGCGACCAAGAGGAAAACCTGCACTACAGCATCGTTCGTCAATCAGCAAGTTCTCTTATATCAGTACACAATCAGTTGTTAACGCTGTGTACTTACAAGAGGTAGGCCTCTATAGAAATGCCCAAATATTTACGACTACATTGTATTTGGACGTGCGGTGCCTACTTCCTTTACCTATACTTACAGGGAAAGTTAAACCACAGGCATTATAAATCTAGATGATGATCCAGATCCTTGTTTTTTTTAATCACTCAGCTAAATATAGAACTCAACTTCTCAATAGATAATGTCTACATGAATACTTACTTAATAGTCTTACAAGTTCATGGTACTATAAACAATATCAAAGACAGAAAACAGTTTCATTATTATATTTATAGTCTTTTCCTAGAATATGTATGTATCGAAATCCGTCTGTTCAGTCACCTAGCTAGACGAATGCTTCGTGAATGAGTGGGATGTCAATGTAATACTGAAATAGTTCCCGTCTTCGAATAGCATCCGCATCTATGCGAGCGTTCAACCAGAAGTTTTACAAAATGAAAAATAAATTGATAGGAAATAGACAACTTTATCTAATATAAACATTTTAGATTGTATTGGAGACGCTGTGTGAAACTGTGAAACTGATATTATGAAACATTCATATTGTGTACAAATACATATTTGACACCACATTTTACTCATAATGTCAGAGAAAATGTAATATAGCTGTTTTTTGTTTTAGTTATACAATAATCCACTAGTATTTTTAAACTTTTAGCGCACCTGGTTTTCCTTGACAGATAGTTGTCGTGTTCTTATGAATCTGATGCGTATAAGCTTTCAAGTTCAAACTTCTCTCTATCCAACACCATCCCGTTATATATATTTTGCCATTACGTTAAGCCTTTTGCCTACGACGCGCATGACTCTACTGTCATTTCAGTTAGGTACTATTTGCAAGACCAAGTCTACTGAACGACGGGACGGGCAAAATAAATACTTGGGTTATTTTATGTGAACGATTCTGAACGTCAATGTGACTTCATTGTTCCACGAGTGCTGGAATTACTGCTAGCTTACTATGGAGGGTTTCACTTCATATGGTTGGTAGGTATCTGCCCAGTCCAAATGGGTTACAAATTGGTGCCGCCAGTAAAACCTGCTTCTGCTTCATTAACCCTCATTAACACTGTTAAAGTAGGTACATTTAACTAAGTAGGTATAAGAATTATTTACTCTGTGATACAATAAGTTTAATGAAGAAGAGTATATATGTAGAAATGAAACTTTTAAAGGCAGACATTTCATGGTCACGATAAAAGACTACCGTCTCGGACAAATTAGTAGGCCATTTTGCCTGTATTCTATTATGTATTATCTTACACGTGTTTGCTTCGACTTGTGAGTCCTGTGAACAATTGGTGCCGAGTTCACCTTTATGTTTGGAGAGACAAATTCAAACCCTTGCACATTCTTCTGTTATTATGAGCTTTTGTTTAACATACTCTGTTAGTTTGTGAGTTATTTGGTATGGGTTAAATCTTGGCAGCTCATTTATAACCTTTTTCTGACATTTTATTGGACTCAAATTTGGTATGAAAATGGAGTTTATCTTTAAGCATGAGATAAGGGCAGAGTTTGAAAATAATCAGACTAGCTTTTATTAAAAATTCAGTTATAGTTATTAAAACAGAAGAACTTGCGATACAAGATTTGGTAATCAGCACACCCCTTGCATAAAATCCAGTTTTACGTTACGTATAAGTAATAAGTAACTCATTTTTTTAAATAAAAGCTTGTCCATCGTGTCATACAAAAAGTAACAAAATTGGTCTTCATTGACGTATATCAAATAGAAATACATAATGAAAATGTTATAGGTAAGTACTTGTTCTAATTTCGAATAGCTATTTTGAATTTATGTGGAAAGAATTTCACTGATTGATATATTATGTGTAATCAAATCATAATACAATCCCTTCGTAACGAAGGCAATAACAACCCTAAGTGGGTCGTGGATTAATAAATATAAATCCTTGGCATTACTTTCAAATTTCTTCAAGTCGCTGCTGTAAGGAAATAGGTAAATACTCATAGTATGACTATCAACAAATGGTACGCTATTTATGCACATATTGTCATTATGCAGTGTATTGACAGTATAATTATTTATACCTGTGTCTATAATTATTGTACTCCATCTGGCTGGAATGTATAAGAGAGTGATTAGCTATACCTCATTATCTCTCCAGTATAAATTCTTCAAACTTTTCTGACTTGTTAACTTGTGAATATAGCCCAATAATAACTTTACATTAGCTTTACATACTCGTAGCTCAAGCTATTGATATTTTAAATCCAGTATCTGTTATTAGTATGACTTATTAAATAATTATGCAATGACTAATAATAACCTACTTTGTCCGAAACTCATTTCGGCGTGTGAAACCCTCTCGGCGTCTACCACCGAGCCTCCTTCAAGACGTTGGCGTTGCAACTGTAGAAAGTTTCTTATGTAATCATTTTTACGTTTCTTATCCATTATTTCTTTATCATTAATACGTATGAAATACATTTAATTACATAATGTTACGCGTACGCTAGCATGATCAGAATCTGTCTTCTGAATACTAGGTATTTACAGTGTATTCCGAACTCATAAGATAGGATATACAAGGAAAACTGTCGTTTCAGAGCATGAACCATTAGTTCTTTTTTTTGTAAAAACAATTTTGGAATGCTTAATTGTTGTAAGTATCAAACTTAAGCTCAACATGAAAAATATTCAGATACAACATTACAATCGGCGCCACTAATGCCAAAATAGTGCTAGGGTAATAATAATTAATCGAAGTTAATTACTCCTAAATACGTCATTAAGTGTTCAAATATTCTACAGTCAGCGTTAACTTATTATTTTGGTCCTTCCACATGGTCAAAATTTTTAGTCAATCTTAAATTAAATATATCCGGCCCAAAATTCGGCGATGTTGACAGCTTTCTCTTTTGCCTCGTTGTTGCCTAGTGCGAAAGCAATAGATAGACCTTAGCTCGATAGCAAAAGGGAATAAAACCATAGCGTTTTTATACTCGTTGTCAATTCTAAACGAGAAGTCCGATTCGAAAAAAAATTATATCGTGAACTTATTGATGATAATAATGATTAGACATTATAAGCTGGTACAATATTTTATGTATCGTCTATTGATGATACATGCTGGTGGCTTTCACAGTGCCCGCCAATAAAGCTCCCAAGGGAAATGAAAAGATTACTTCCAACATCATCCTCTAATTCTAGATAATTTTATAAGAAAAAATATTTTAAAACTTTTCTCCTGAATTTCTCCTTCCATTGGAGAAAAGCCGTACAAGAGTTTATCGCGTACAGAAAGACAGGCTGCAGGGGACTTTATCTTATAATGTAGTAAATTGATAGTGACGGATTTACATACTATTATAGAATGTGTTGTACACATTATATAATATATGTAATTTAATAGGTGACAGCGCAATTCTTTTCCCAATACGATCCACATACTACCACTTGTTGATAAAACATTACCTTTCTTCCCCTTCTTTCTAGTTCTTAATTCTCTTCATCTATTCTTACTCTGCTGGATTGTACGATTTCTATTTTAGATTAGAGGATAATTTTCTTTGATTAACATAATAAATATAAGTCTGTTGATTTAGTTGGTTCGAATTCTTTGCTAGTCAAAATTGTAAAGCACCATATTTGATTATTTTACATTGCTGCTTTTCTATTACACTTTATTCATTGTGTTTATACGGTCACTGGCTAGGTACTTGTATGATATTAATATTATGCAAGTACTCAGTGTACGGTTACCCTATCGTACCGGTTGGCGGTTACGTACCCTTACATCTCGGACAAACCGAATCGGTCAAACTTATAAAAACTTCTGCTTTAGTAGCATGTAAATATTGTAAATGGCAGTGTATTGACAGTATAATTAATACGTACTCAAAGGGCACGGGTAAGAAAATTAAAGAAATGAGGCGAACACTCTTAAGTTGCACGGTGCATCGAGCGGGAATTATAAAATCTCGTAAAAGTTTACAAATGGTGAATGCGTAGCTTGTATCAGAATACCATACTATAAGCCGCGAGCGTCGCAGGAAGCGATCTCTCATTACGTTTTTTTATGGTTTGTCCGATGCTCCCGCCCGGTCGCGCTACGTTTCACGACGCGTTGTGTGTTGAGACCGGCTCATATGATTATTTTTATTTTTTCCCCACTAGATCCGCTGGTTTCGTAAGGAAACCTGTAACCATTCCCCCAATTGTGCTTCTATATCATAATCAGTAAAAAACCTTAAAATTGTTTCTTTTTTGTACAAACCTATTAGAAGGAGCGATTGTTTTAGTAGCTTCGAAAGTGTTCATCACTTTGTGCATAACAGTCTGGCTGGTCTATTTTATGACTCAAGATTCGTTTCGAAGATTTCTCACACATTATGCATGTCGGTGGTCAGTATACCTAACATGGAGTTACGGCTAAGCCGTAAGTATGTCTGTTGTTCCAAATCTCCATGCATGACCTTTCACCTAGTTTCATTTTTATATCACTGTCTGAATGAATGTAATATATTTTATTTAATATTTAAACAAGGTACCCGCGAATCTTGTGTAAATACCTAGGTATTTGTTATTTATTCATCCCATACATGCAGATGTCAATGTCGTAGACAATGGCCCGCCGAGGGCATTCTGTGACAGTAATTAACTTCCTGTTTTACTCAGTAATGTACTACAACTCGTGGACTCTGTTCTGTGTTACTGTTGACAGACGCTCAATCAATTTCTCCGAATGTACCGTTACCACGTATGAAATTGCCCCACCATTCCGTCGCAGCTTTAAACTGACTCACGTTAACGAGGAGTTATAGATTTTCTAAGAATTCGGTTTAATTATAGATATATGTAGTTCATTATATACGTGTAGGCTTCCCTTTGTCTTACTATTGCAGATTAAATTAAAAGTAGTTATTTGACAAAATACCACAATTTGACCAAATACGTAAAATAGAGTAGACGTCGCGTTGACCCGAACACAATATTCGACAGTCCAGAGATAACACACATACATGATTATGTTGGGGCAAAATCAAAACGATCGTTGACCTACATTTCTATTTTTTTCAAGTTTTGAACTGTGTCCAATAATTCTGTCTGGGCATACCTACTAAAGTCTAACATGTCACTATGCGAGACGCCGCGCGAGTTCCATTCAAACTGAGATTCAAACATAGAATTTTTAATTTAAAATATCTGCGAATTCGACATTTCATTTACGAGTACCTATTTATTTATGTACGAACTAGACGTGAATTTCGCGAGTGCGCTTCCAGCCACCACAAATAGCCGGATCGGGCGAGTGCCGCTGACGCGCTGCCCGTATGGGCTTGACTCTTGCCGTCTGACCACCTCGCCTCTTTAAATTATGTGTAACTTTGCTTGTATTATGTGACCATTTGCCTGGCTAGACGGTTCAGAGACAAATTGCTGTGTTTAATTTCGGTAAAATTCTCACTCTTTAACCATTCAAAAGGTAATAAATAATTCTCAAAAAATGTCGCCTAAATAGGTACCTAAGTAACGAATAAAGTGTGACACATCTCAGTTTAGGTAATGGTGGATTGACTTCCTAACAAAGACTGATAGTCGTTCATTGTATGTACTGGAACCGAATGAGATTACATCAGCATTAATAGACTGTTAATTACCTATAGATATGACACATTATAATATAAAGTAAACAGAATCTCAGATAGGTAGGTATAACTGCATGTTATTTCTTTACATTTTAATTTTCTAATTGCATTATTAGGAATGAAACCTCAATACACATTACTCGGACTGTTAGGGATAGGACTATGAAGGGATCAGACTCCAGGTAGATCCCTCTTTGTTTACATCTTTTTTCCTTACGTTTTTTTTGCGACCCCAACAACTTTGAGTTGAGTTTGTTTACAAGACAATGAAGTCGCATTAAGTAGGTATTTGTTCGTTATAAGGATGTTACGGAAGGAACTACCCAAACTTATGAAATAAATTTCTAACCTACCTTACCTATCATAAAAGTTTGTTTATAAAATGTAGAAATCTAGAATCTGCATCGACTGTATCTGTGGACTGTCGGAATGACTGTAATAAGTATGTTACAAACGTATTTGCTAACAATTAATTAAAGTATTTTAATATTGCAAATTCACTAGCAGTTAACTTTTGAAATAGGTGGCAGTGTTAGCTTTGTGCTATTTTTGAAGTGAACTCTACATTCAATCTGTACGGTAGCTTTACGTTTTGTTCATTTTATAGCTACATTTACGCCACAGTTTTTGTTGGGATCTAACTTGGACATGTTTCGACGTGAGTAGAATTACAATACACTGCTTCTTCCGTTGTTTATCGTTTCCTTGTATCAAAAGCTAGGTACTTATCTATATTTAATTTGACTATTAGTAAATAGGTAATTTCTGACAGTAATGTCAAGATCGCAGTAGTCCGTCTTCTACTTTTATAAGAATAAAGCCATGCAAAACTTTGCCACTCAGCAGGACAGATATAATTTTTCCATTCTTAGAAGTTAGTTAAACTCTGAATAACGCGTAGGTACACACTAATCGTACATCTGGCGCAACACGTTCACTTTTGTTTGTAAGAATATAATTATGAACTAGTGAGAACTGAGAAGTACTTACTTGATCGCCTTTAAGAGTACAGTTGACGGTTTTCCAAGATGGGTGTGTATCGCGTGTGCATTCACAAAAGTCCAGGTTACAAACTTTAACATCATGGTCACAACTACTTAGTGAACAAAGCGCGGCGAGAACTAACAACACGGTAAGTGGCGACATTGTGCCGCGCTTCGGCGCGAGAGACCGCGCGCGTTGAACGTCATGCACCGACTAGGCGCTCGGCGCTATCACTGATCGTCCCTGCCTGTCAGCCCGTGCTAGTGATGCTAAACAGAGGCGCTCTCCTTTATTATAGATATCGATGATGCGATTTCATTTGTATTATTAACACTGAAAACATATTTTGTTATCACTATTCGAATGTTCAATGCTAAAACGTGACGGTTTTAACGAGATCGTAATTATGAATAATTATACGTGCAGTAATAATTGCCTTCTTCAAATGCTTCACATTTGATATTAAATGCTAGACATAAAAGTGAATTTATATTTATGTATTATATGTATAGTACCTACCTACCACAAAGAATGCCAATATAATTCGTGAATATCTTTTTAGGAGATTAAAATAGGTTCCTAAAGCAATACAAATCAGGCAATTTTGAACCTGAAAATTTAAAAACGTAGTTAGGTAGATACTATTTTTGAGACTATTTTTGATATTATTTGATATTCTAACTATTTATAGTTCTAATAGGGTTACCATATTTTACACTTCATATGGTAGGTACTCCAAAACACAGTATTTTAGAAATTTGATTTATAAAAGTACGACATTAAAATTTACTGCGATCAATTCAATCTCAACATAAATTAAATAATAATTTTCATTTATTGATTAATCGTGTATTACGATATCTTAATTAAATAGCAATTGACAATTACAAATAAGGTGATTAATAAATATGTAATTATCTAAAATTATTGTCATCCATACTTCTATTACTATGCTACTCATAAATTACAGATATACCTAGGTGGAATGTTTTCCGATTTGAGTATGGATTTATTGAACTCATTCCCTCATATATGGTATGGTATGGTATGGTATGGTTTCACGGGCTGTTATCCGCAACTCCACGTCCTGGCGCGGTTTTTGCGTGTGGGTGGGCACGTTATTCGATCCACCCGACCTCTTGAAAGAACGCCAGCAGCTTCTTTATACTGCTGGTGATCTCCCGGAGCGTACCTGTATTGTTGAAGTACTTGACCCTGTATGTGGCGGTTGCAGGGCAGTGCAGGAGCACATGTGCTGCCGTTTCCCCCTCCCTCATGCAGGCTCTGCATAGAGGGCTGTCGGTGATGCCTAAAGTAAAAAGGTGTTTATTAAATGTGCCATGTCCCGTGATGGCAGCTGTAGCCGTGCGTAGTTGTTGCTTAGACAGAAGCCGGAGACGTCTGGTCAGTCTCTTCTCGAGCACAGGGAGGGCTTCCCTGGCCTGTCTACATACGCTTAGGTTAGTCCAGTAGTCGCTGTGTTCCCTCATATAAGATGAAACGAAGCAATAGCGGCAAATAGCAAATAATTAAAAAAAATCAGTTTCAATTCAATTAGCTGGTGCTGCTACTGGTACAGTTCAATAGTGAAGTAATCGAAATGAAGTGAATTGTGAGTGATGTGAATGATTTATGTGACACATGTTAAATGACCAGCAAGACCTTCGGGTCCAGCCACCTCACGGTCAATCAACCGGGTATACCTGTTGATTGACGGACTAGGCTCTGGTGTAGGCTTTCCTCTCGGGGTTCAGAGGTCAGATGGCCGCTGTTGTTCCCATGAGCCATAAATGTAACTTAATAGAAGGACTTAGCGGACACGGGACTCCATGGTTAAAGCCTCGGATGTAACCAGGACTAAACGACCCGACGACAGTAGGAAGATGCGACTTCCATTTCTCTTTACTATTCAAGAAATCATAGTAACTTTTTTGCATAGCATAATGCGTAAAAGCATTTGAATTGAGGTAGGTTCATAACGGTATCAGAATTTTATTTGATTAGTAGTTGAATACCGATACTATACCTATAGTATTTAACAAATAGCACATTATTCACGACTTGGGTCGATAATGGTTTTATTTTAAAATCTGATATTCCACTTAAAGTAGGCCAATACGAGCTATTCTAATTTAATTTCAGTCGGCCAGTGCTACGATAGTTTTAAGTTAATCGATAAAGTTATATATTTATGGTGCATACCTACACTATGAGATATAGAGGTCGGCGGATGCCTGTTCTATAGCAGGCTACCATGGGCTACACAACGATGCAATCTATGCTATATCTATGCACTTTCAAGTGTAATCTTTACTCCTTCGTAGGGAGCTTCTCAATGCGTTATTAATGTTGTTATCTAATTAGCATGCAGTTTGGAGAAATATATGTAGGTATATCATATGTATTGATTGTAGGTATGAATATTAACTGTGACTACATGGTAGACTACAGGATAAGTTTGTGGAGAACTCGTACGCCACCGCTGTCATAGTTATTGGTAGTAGATATAATTATATTTTAAAATATTTCGTATTTGTTTGACTTCTACCTAGCTATGCTGTTCAACAATTAGGTGCAATAATATAATATATAGGTTTTTGAACCATCCGTTAACTAAGTAGGTACCTATATCACTAACAGATGTTTGTTCTCATTTGGTATTAAAATGATATTATCTTCTGAGAAAACACGTAGGACCTATTGCGGTTTTAAATGATGCTGTATTTCTAGAGACATGGTCCTATTTTTAAATTAGTTCATTGTGACTCGCGTGTTATTGGAGTTAGGTAAACAGACAAGGATTGCGACCATTGTCTTCGTAATATGACTTTTTTTAGGGTTCCGTAGCCAAATGGCAAAAAACAGAACCCTTATAGATTCGTCATGTCTGTCTGTCTGTCTGTCTGTCTGTCTGTCTGTCTGTCTGTCTGTCTGTCTGTCTGTCCGTCTGTCCGTCTGTCCGTCTGTCCGTCTGTCCGTCTGTCCGTCTGTCCGTCTGTCCGTCTGTCCGTCTGTCCGTCCGTATGTCACAGCCACTTTTCTCAGACTTGGTAAGTAGATGTATTCTGTAAACCGAATTAAGAATTTCACACAAAAATAGAAAAAAAGCTTAAAATTTTGGGGGTCCCCATACTAAGAACTGAAACCTTTTTTTATTTTTTCATCAAACCTATACGTGTGGGATCTATAGATAGGTCTTCAAAAATGCTATTGAGGTTTCTATCATCATTTTTTTCTAAACAGTACAGTTTGCGCGAGAGACACTTCCAAAGTGGAAAAATGTGTCCCCCCCCCTCTAACTCCTAAAATAAGAGAATGATAAATATAAAAAAAATTGGTTGCCTGTAAAGTCGGTATACGGGCGAAAGTTTTACGTGACAACGACTTTGAGTGGTAAAATAATTTTTATGTCTGTCTCTCTCGCTCTTAGGCGGGCTAACCATGCCCGAGTGGAAGGGACGCGTGCCTCTCACTCGCTCTCATTGTGAGCGCATAACGTGAGCGGAGCGTAACGCAGTTTCTTGAAGTGTCACCCGGCAAACCAATTTATAAGATGTTGTCACGTCAAAAAATATATGATGTACATTGCCATGCAAACTACCACCGAAAATTAGTTAGAACCTGATCTACTAAGTAGTTATTTTTAATACGTCATAAGTCGCAATTAATTGACAATATTTTTGGTTTAAATATTTCTTGTGAAACTGGTATTATAATGTTAGCTTGTTTAGCTATCACAAGTCCATAATGGGCTCGTATATAGTTACTTGCTGCTACGGAACCCTTCATGGGCGAGTCCGACTCGCACCTGGCCGGTTTTTTCAAAAAAGAGTAGGTACCTATCTATACAATCGAAACTCCTTTGTGTGTATCCAAATTGTTACATTACAAACACAAATAACACAAACTCCTACCAGCCATAAAGTGCTACGACACCACCTGGCCCGGGTTACAGGGATATGTCTGACAAACTTTATAGTATGACGGTAGAACGTTCGATGCTGAATTGAATTTCACATTTCGCGGGTTCGATTACTGCTCGGTGCAAAAATATTTGTATGTATTTATCATTGGTCTGTGTGCACGTGTGTAATAAATATAGGCACAAGGTGGAAACGTGAAAGTTTGTTCAGACCATTAGTTCATCATTTTTAAAGATATTGCAAAACTTTAATCTAATTTGACATCTGCATCGTTAAATTACTTAAAATGACATAAAAGAAAAAAATAAACCGTACCACGGATTAATAAATAGTTACTAGTTACTACCGTACCATGTAAGGGAGCTGCAAAAATACAAACAAAATGCTGTTTTCGTAGTATTTAAAAAAATGTAGGTATATTCATTATAATTATGAATAATAGGTAGGTATATTTTACTAATAACAAACTATATATTTACTATATATTATAAGTAGGTACCTACCTAAACTTAGTTTGTTATAAAATACGTGTGGCACTCGGAGACTGCCGCGGTAAAGTTATTACATACCATTTTCTTCAATATGCATAGATTAACTGTTCAATACCTTAATTCCAAGTATGCGAAATAATAACTACTTATTTGTAAAGTTGTATCTAGGCGTGCTCGATAGGTGGCGTTGTGCCGATTTTTTTTACAAGATATGGTTTCGTTACAAGACTGAGTATATATTATACTTCGGAGTATTTTAATAAAATTGCCTCATTTCAAGATTATGTTTCATTCTGCTTGCCGATTGCCGAAGTGAAGTGAACTGAGACTTTAGTTTAGTACTTACTAGGTAGTACGAAACGAACATGGTCCTCCAGTGCCGGCCGGAATGATTTTGGTTGTCTACAATAATGTACTGAATGTATACTCGCATCGCAATACTCGCATTACTCGCCGCTGCGTCGCTTAGTGGTATGTTTGAGTGACTTTTTGAATGATTGAAAATGAATGTTGGCACGTGCGTTGTGACACGTGCCATATTTCTGATCAATCATTCAAAAAGTCACTCAATTATGGTTGTTACCAAACTTGAAGTAAGGTTGAAACTTGGGCGATAATGGGAGGTGTTAGATTTTTTATTTTCGTTACGGAATTTCTTAACTCGGTCCCCTCAAAGCCCCCGATAAAAGCTATACAATAGCTTAAAAATAAATTAAAGTTATTAAGTACCTAATAGAGCCCACATTTGACCAACTGTTTTTGTGAACTCCCTCTATGACAATGTAAAATGTGCGTACGCGCCAGCAGCCCCGAATCACCGACTGTACTGATGTTGCAGTTGCGCGAGACAGTATTGGCTGTTTATTACACAGGATACAGGCCTAAATACGTCTATTATGTTGCGTTATTCGTTTGATGGAATTAATAATGCCATTCCATTCGTAGACACTTTCAATATATGTATGTCCGAAGAAAGGAACTAAGAGCAATGCCCCTTATCTGTACCTGGGGGACAGGTCTAAGCGACTTTTTTGTAATTTTTGTTTGTGATATTCAGACTTCAAGATTAATCGAGAAATGGCATATCCATCTGAATTGTCTACATTGCAGTGTATACCATAGGTAATATCATTGAAGGCAAACGTACCAGGCTAACTAGATTACAATACTTAATTTGAATCCTAATCCTAAAATTTGACCTCTATTTATTTAACTGCATCAATTCACACACATTATATACACCTTTTCTGTTTGAATACATTTCACTATGGATTCGAACACCGTTTAAATTCCATTGTGTGCCATGCTCAGTATTTGTTTGTCACCGATGGATGGGATTCCACTCTGAAAATAATGCCCGCGGAATGCGTTTCCTGACAATCGTCATTTATGCTTGAATTAAAAATTATCTCTTAATACAATAAAGGAAAAGGAGATAAAAGTTTCCTTTATGAAGAAAAATGCATTTATAGAGGAAAAAAAAAACATATTTTTTAAACATCACAGATCAATTACAAAATGTATGTAAACCCATGTACTCCGATCATCTCAGTTTTGGTAACATTTGACACTTTTGGCAAAAATTAACAACATAATCCCAAACACCATTAGCAAAATTTTAAATGTGGCCTCGAAGTCGTTCAGCCGTTCGTGAGCCTAGCTCCAAGCGTCCTTACCAGTTCGTTGGGTGGTCTTGGTGTTCGCAATATTTCAGATGTTTGCCTACCAGCATATCTGTCATCGGTCCATAGCACTGAGGAGTTAGCAGGAAAAGTCTCAATACTGTTGTGTGTTAATTGCCTGTTAACTTTTCCTTCCAGAGATAATAGGATGAGCTGCTCTGCAAGCTGTTAAAAAATATTTGTTAAAATCTTTAAATGTCCTAAACTAAGCACCGCACCGCTGAACTTTAAAAGCAACAATGTGTAAATTTAACATTTAAAACTTGATAGTGTTCAATTTCTCTGGCACTTCACTTTAAACTCCATCAATTTCCGAACTAATATTATGTAACTATCTGAGCGATTTGAAAAATTCTACATAACTAGGTACTGCCAAAATGAATAGAGTTGGAAAGTCGAGAATATACACTTAGCTTGTACTCGTATCTATTCAGCCGTACCTTTCTAGTTATTTCCATTAGCGTAGGTATACCTACCAATTTCGAAGTGGACCAAATTTATTTCATATCTATAGTTATGAGCTAATTTTGATAGGTACATACTTACATATTATTATAATACCTACAATTTGAACTGGCCCGTTCAATCGCATGAGGGAAGGCTCTTCCACAGTATTAAGCTCCACATTTCGAGCGTCATAGACCTGTACTCAGTTTCTGCGTAAAAGTAATGTTATTACTTTTGCAATTTGAGATTTATGCATCTATATAAATGGGAATTATTCAAATAAATGAGCATACGTAAAAGCAAAAGTAATACTTACAAATAAAGTGCATAACTAGACCATTCAAATGTTATATTATTTGACTCCGCTAACATCTCAAACTGGAAGATTATTTCAAATTTATTTTTAAGTATACCTACTAGGTAAAAAGTATTACCTAGGTACAGTCTAGTCCTAGATGCCCTACCAAAGCAGCATGAAATTGGAGAATTACAGCGTTAATGAGGTTCTCTCCTATTTCGCTACAACGCCCAACGCCCACAGCCGAGTTCACATGATGCACCTTCGTAATATTATCATTCGTGACGCAACAACTTTCCATAATATTATATTTATATCCACTAAAAGAACTAGATAGATTTATATTAGAATACAGATGATAGGTACATATTATGTAAGGTATTATAGTTAGTATCTAGCCAAGACGTCAGACTTGCGATCAAGAGGTTGGTTCGACGGTAGTAGTTTTTAACCGACGACGTGTTGTACGCTTCCTACGAGCATAGGTATTACCTACTAACAGCTTTCTGTAAAACAAAATAATATATTAATGTTTTATAGATATATCTGTATACGTTCCTAAAGTGTTCGAATCTATAGTGAAATGTATTCGAACAGAAAAGGTGTATATATGTGTGTGAATTGATGCAGTTAAATAAATAGAGGTCTCAACGGATTCAAACTATGTATTGTAATCTAGTTAGCTTGTAAAAAAATGTTTTCATTTTTTCATGAACTTAACCGTGTTGACGGCCATTAATCTAGGTGTACCTACATAATATCTAATAATATTTACCAAAGTGTTTTTCAAACTTTGTAATTCAGTAATCTATGCAAGTAAGTACTTTATGTACATTTGTATTTCATTGTCAACAGATCTGTATCGACTGAACGTCAGTTCTTATCCGACTTCGTAGCGGGCGCTGAAAGCACGGCAGGAGGACGGCTCGCCTGTTGGCTGGCACCCACATCACGTGTTGATCCAACAAAATGTGAACTTAAAGCACCACCGCAACCTGTTCGACCATCCTCCAGGCTTACCCTTCCTGTACTCATACGTGACCAGTATGGAGAGGCTGTTTCCTCGCCGGCTATGAAAGTTGAGGTTAGTGGATTTAGTACTAGTTTATGGTCAAGTATTAAAGTTATGCAAATGAAACAAAACTAACCAATTAAGTACCTACAAAATGTCTAATAACTAACTAACCTGCACTCTATATCTTACCCTACGAATTTATTTTCGAGAGTGTTCTCGTGGAAGCGCTGAGAGTGAGTGTGCGTACGAGTAAAAGTTGTATGGAAACTGTGAAAGTCAGCCATTTTCAGAGTAAAAAGCACATTATAATTTTATACATCTGCTTCTCGTTAGAAAGGAACTTTATTTTTCGTGTTGTTCAATTGTATGCAGGAATTCCGATACTTGATAATATCCAAACTTATGTTCAAGTCTACCATCGAGGTTGTCACAAATAGTAGTATTCTAGTTAACCGCTCCAACGAAACTTAATTGTGTTAGGAGTGAGTTCGCGTCGATGACACACTTATGTGGGGTTCGAAGCAAACATGCAACCACTATCCCAAGTAGAACAGTTATAGTCATTATTTTACAATCACCTCAATTTTATCAACGATGATAATAATTATGTTTATCTGCATAGAATACATAATGACGATCTCCTTTGCTTGGTCACACAAAATTGTAATGGAAAAATTATATAGGTATAATTTAATCGTTTATGAATACACCTCTTTCAAACAAAAAACATCCGTCTGTCAAGCCGTCTGTACATAATAGAGTTATGCCCGCATTTAGATTAAGAGAATAATAAACGTCTGATTCGACGAACCTCCTCCTTTTTAAAAGTCAATTAATAATATAATTTCTAGGAAATCTAGGAGATTTACAACATCTACGTAAATAATATTGACGTTATGCACTTTGTTTTCCAAGAGTGAAAACGCTATTCCGTTCCTTAATAGGAAAAGCGTGCGATAGTGTTTGCTTCTGACGGACGTAATCCTCTGTTTCCTCTTTGTATAATGGTAGGTACGGGAGCAAATATTTTTACGGAAGAAAAGAAAAGAAAAAACTGTTTACTGAAGTGCAACACCAAAAATAAAAAACACAAAAGTAAACTAAGAGGAAGTCCGCGTTGCACCAAAATATAGAGCCAGTTTAATATAATGTCCGTCACAAGCAGCGACTATTTAACCTAAGCTCGATGGTCACAAGTATCTACCTCGTGCTGATTTTTAATTGGCTCCTAAACTAATTAACTTATTTTTATAACCAGAAGAACTGATACAATTTAGTTAAATGAGATAACTGTTACTGAATTTGAGGCATTGTTTTACTTATAAAATTTCACAAACATCAAATAGCAGGGACGACGGCGTCTTGGAATTTAATATAAGATAGTTGTGAACTTCATCCTCGTTACAAAGCCGATTGAGCTTTGTGGATGCCGTAACATTTCGAACGGATAGACAATAAATTTGGTACTTCCTAAGACGCATAACTGTCCCAATAAGCTTGTGGATAAATGTGACCTTCTATCCTGATATGTAGGCTTTGAAAAACGCAAAACTGAGCGAAGTATTCAAAGCAAGTTCTCCAAAGGATCTATGTAAAACACACATACTTATACGAGTACATACGAGTATAATATTTATTTCTTTCATGACATAAGGCAAGCTCGAAGTGACAAGCAAATACATTTAAAGCTGCATAAGTAACATATTGCAACAAACTTAGTTTGTAGCAGGCACTTCGCAAGCGAAAAATAGAGGCTTCAGGTCGACAATTGCTACAAGGTAATTCTCTTCCTTGGTAAATTTTATATTTTTTGAAGCATGTTAAGTAAAACTTTTGAATACAACGCGCGACACCGCGGTCCTTATTTCAATTCTGTCCATTGTTCCATGCAGCTGCTGCTGGTCAGCTGCAATTTGCAGAGTTAAGATACATTCAATGTATTTGTTTAAATAAATATAGTGCTACACTCCGCGAATGTGTGTAGCCATGTGTAGCAGTGATTCACGCAATTTAGAATTCCTGTGTTTCTTAAAGATTTCTTATAAAAATGCGACTATCGATGCTGTGTTTGAAAGTGATTACCTGCATGTTTAATGAAGGCTACAGTTAAGAAAACTTTTTGATTAACACGAGAGGTCGCCCTATTCATGAAACGGTTTAGTAAAATGCTTATTTATTTATTCCTCTCATTATGCTGTACTTGTACAAATAGAAATGAAGTTGAAAGGAACAGACTGTTATCGAAATACAATAAATACTACGCTGCCTGCAGATAATATGGGCATACCAAGAATCGTGCCGTCCTACCAGTGCAATTTTCTGAATGTGATTAACCGTGCGTAGTGAGGATAAACTGTTCTATGCTCTTGAACTGTACTTTATTGATTTATATAACTTTATGTGAAAAACTATCTAAAAACTTGAAAAACCAAAAATACAGTCCAGCCCTGGCTACATATTATCACAAAGCAAAAGCAGGCTCCTTTATTCCTTTCGCACTAATAACACGCATCCTGGTACGAAAGGGATATAGCAGAGTAATGAAAAGAAGAAAAGGAGGCAGGCCTTACGGTACTTTCACAATCCCAGCGAAACGTGGCATATTGGTAATCAAAACCTGGTAACATACGTGGTCGATCCCTCCCATCATGCTATCTGGGTGATATAATCTGTTTAAAAGTATACAGAATTCTTCCTCGCTGCCTTGAAACGTTTCAAAGAGACATTTTTTGAAACCGCAGTATAAATATTATCTACTTCCAACTCTTGATAATATGGTACGTCAATTAGGAATTATGCAACTAATTACCAATGTACTAACTAATTACACAAGAACAATGCTCTGACGGATTCATATCCATCATTGCCATTGCCTCTATATTCTCCTAGTTCATGAAATGCCTGTACGACCAAGCTTTTTGTTTACGAGCGTTATCTTTTTTTTATAACCTAAGAGCATTAAAGTTAAAAGATGCACAGATGCATTTCAAAGAGGAATCTGCCTTTCTATCTTGTATATTTTAATATTTATCCAATAATAATCACAAAATATCAAAAAAGAAATTAACCCCGTGCTTAGGTCACGTCAAAAAACCCATCCCGTATCGTTACTAGAGCAAAGGTGCCCATAATGATTATTAGCGTTGTCACGCTCAATGGCAATGATCATTCTTTGCACCAGAAACGAACCAGAGCGGAGAATCATCACCTTTGTCGTGGATACGGTGACCAATTTCTGCACCTAATTGCAGGAATTGGTCGCCGTATCCTTTGACCTCCGTGCCGATCTCCAGCTGCATAAAGTGTCCATACACACACACACACATATCCAATCCATGGAGCACTCAACAGACAATCGATTGACATGTCACAGTGACAACCATAGTTACTATTTCCTACACTATACTGATGGTCTGCTGATGGTTGGATGCATAGACTGAGAGTAAAGCTAAAAGCTACTCAGAGCATGTTTGGACGGAACGATAAACAAAAAGGAATAACAGGGGCATTGTATTGAATGTGGAATGTACATGAATTACAGAGATATTTGAAAATTCCAGCGTTGCGAGGCTAACCTACATTAAGTCAGAAAAGAAAGAAATCATAGTGCTAGATGTAATGATAGTGCTAGAACGTCACTGAATTGAACTGTTCAGATTTTGTTTCTAACATGTTTGTACTTGTAGTCTTAATTCATTCTCAGGTACAGGTTTCATTAGAACAATCTGAAAAATTATATATTCAGCCTTCGGCATAACGAATATAGTACTTAGTTCTGAATTTGGTCATCCATGAATCGTCGGATTATTCTCTCTCAGGACAACTACAACAACTATGAGTCTATGAATTTTTTTACTACATAAAACCAACTATAAAAATCAAAAAGGCGCTGAGAAGTGAACAGTAACCAAATTACAGATTCAAAATATAAAAGTGCGCTTGAGATTTTTCTGTTGAAATCTGGGTCAAGTCAGACAAGTATTCGCTTTAGTTCATAGTGAGTTATTAACTTTAAAGATACTTTTTTAAAAAAAGCTTTTTAGTATGTTTATAATCAGAACAATTAGATGAGATGATGAGCTTATCTTATTTAGTTCAGAAGTTCCTATGACCACTTACCGTCTCCATCTCTAGACCCTGGATATTAAGTATAGTGCACAGCATCAAACTTGGCAAGGTGGAGCCCACACTACTCCAAAATCTTGCCAAGTTAGATGCCGTACACTATAGCAACAGAGTATTTGCCACGACATAACAAATGGGCCCAAATTCTATTGTTTTAACTTGTTTAGTTCATGTGTTCCTATAACCTTCTGACTCGTTCATCAGTACTAACGAACAACAGAGCAAGTTAAATAAATGGTAATTGTTTTGGAGAAGATTACATGGTAAACTTGACATTGGCGTCTCGCCATTAACAATATTTTATATAATTTATAAACATTTATTATATTGTACTTGACATTGGCGAAATTGCGGTGATTATGCTGCTGTAGCCATTAATAAAAAGAAGAAGTTAAATAAAAGCTTGTAAAAATGAGTAATGCCAGTACATTTTTAAATGATAAGGAAATAATAAATGGATCCCCATACTGTCCCCCTTAAATGAAATACACTTAGAAGGATACCATAGGTACATAATATAAGTCTTTTTGTATTAAATATTCATTCAGCGGACATTATTCAGAGGTTGTTTGCATGTAAACAACTGATACTAGGTAGAATCCAATATCAAATATTGCGAACGGATTTGTGACAAAGGGAAATTGAAACAGCGGAAGAGTTGTCCACTCATTAGCTGATGTGTAGGTAGGTACTATTAAATTTTACAATTCAATTTCTCTGACCACAATCGTTTGACAGTTGGCACTACATGTAATGCAAATTGCAGTCGAAACTAATAAACTGTTGAATTATGTTGAAAATTTGTCGATCATTGCTTTTTAATTATTAAACGGTTTTATTTAACTTGACCTGTTTGTTTGGATCAAATCTAGTAATTGAAATTTGACCCCCTTTCAGTTCTCTGATTCGTCTGATATTTGGCAGAAGTCTTTAGTTCTGATAACAATATAATTTAAAACCGTTTAACTTTAAAAAAATTACAATTTATTTTAAACTCGTTTTATAACTCGTTTTTCGAAGCCGCGCACCAAACAACTACTAGGTAAAATTATTCAGTACTCTAGAGAGGTTTATTCAGAAAATGTTTATGTACTCGATTAATTTTATAGTTATATATTATAAATAATCATAAAGATTATACGCTACTATTATATTGTAATCTTATAAAGCTAACAAAATATATTATGTACTTATATAATAAATAGTAATATTTGTTGGTGGTATTCGAATTGTATGGTGGGCACATTCGACGCTTCAGATCACTTGATGATAAGTAGGTATTTATAGTTTTGTGTGTATCCAGCCACGGTCACGTTGTTCACTGAACTATCTCGACAGATAATTACTAGAGATGTTCGGATAACGGTTGGCTTGTTACACACATAAAATAAGCCCGTTGTTTTATGCTTCAGATCATCCTATTCCCGTGCTATCAGTCAAGATCAGTAGTACAAAACACGATTAAACATAATATCGCTTTATGCTGAATTGAACCTATGAAATTTTTATTTGTAAAAATTTTAGAGGTGAAAGAAGCTTTCCAAAGTTTTATCTGCCTTCCTTCCAACCTCTATGTTAATTAGTACCTACTCGATAGACTAATCTAATCTTGGTAGGAGCTAGAAGGCTTACAGAAAATTTTATGTACCTTACCTACTTATAGAATCGAAATTTTTAAAAGTACGCGAAGCGAAAAGTACGTAGTATAAAAAAAAAGCGTATGCGTAGTTACCTGCTGAAAAGTATGCGAATTTTTGAACATCTACGAGCATCTCATGTTATTACTATTGAGACAGATGATAAACAGATATGCAGATATGGTTTAGTCGCGGGGAACGAGGGTGATTAATTAATTGTTGCATAGCTAATAGGCACTATGGCCGTCGAATCTCAAAGATTCTTATGGGAGACTTACCGTTGTGCCTATAGTCCAGAGAAAGCCTTCTACGAACCGAACAGGTGAGAGGCGCTGCACGCTGGCTCAAGGCAGCCTATTGCTTCAGTAAACTGCTGGCTTAGGTGACATAGCGTACTATTGCCTATTGCGATTCACACATCCGAGAGAAGGCCCAAAGAATAGAGTAACACGTCAAGAAACTAACAAAAGATTCTCAGTTCACTCCATTATGTAACAGAATTGGTTTCGCTATGCGTGAGTAATTGGTAGACTATGCGTATTTGGTTAACTATAACCCGCGTTTCCAATTACCGTATTTGTTTTACAATTTGTACCTCTAACCTATGAGAAAAATGTTAATTTTTTTGAATTTCCAATAGGTAGGTATCGCGTTCTGGCCTTCACTGTGTGTGAATATAGTTAACAAATCAATGATCCTGCCGATAAATGAATCTATCACGCGTAGCGTAGAAGCAAAGTACGGCTTGACTTGAAGATTTAGTTACGAAAATCGGAATACTAGATTACCTATTTAAAAACTAATTCAGTAGGTATAATATGCTAGCCCAGTTTAAATTAAATTGAACATATTTGTTATTCACCAGTGAAATCCAGTGGAATCCTTAGATTAATGAATGAATTATTAAATATGCTTTTTCATAGATTTTTATAGCGTTTTTGACCACTATCTCACCTGTTGGAAAGTGTTAATGTGGTCAACGATCTCCATCCATTTATTCATCCAACCTGTGATCGTTCTAGTGTGCGACAAGCGATTCTATACAAAATTGGCTCTACTATTCCATGTTCTTTGATGTACGAATTTCATTTGCAGTGTACCTCTTCAATGCTGAAGCGCTTTTCAATAACTCAGTACAAAATGTACACTACGTAGTGTCAGATACAAAACGGCCCTAAATGGGTTAATTCCAATTAAGCTACGGCCTTTGTATCAAATAGCGGCCGAGTAACGAAGTGACAAAGTTTACGGCAAAAATTCTGTACAGTATTAGAATAGAATGAAAAAATGAATGAAAAAAAGTGACTTTGATTCATAAAGAAGATGACTTTGAGTGCTAAACTGTACTCCAATATTTTGATTTTGAGTTACGATAAATTCGCAGGTGGTAGTCCAGCGCGTGGATAGCGGCATCAGGCAAGGCTCCGCGACACAGGGAGATGGTCGCCGCACAACCATCCCCGACGTGCCCTACCACCCCACTGTGAGGGACACCATGTGTTTCCACGCCATCACCATGATGAAGGTACCTACTAATTCAATTTTTTTTTAATCAAGACAGGCTTACCTACGTATGACCTCTATCTCACCTGGTGGGTAGTGGCGATCGGCGATGTGGTCTACGATGTGTTGAAGATTCCCAGTTTATAGCTTGCCGGAAATACGGACACAGCGCTAAATATTAAAATATCCACCATGTAGCGTTGCCGAGTCGCTGTCGGGCACATTTTACATGTTAATTTACTTCCACACCTACAATACCTATTATTTGAATTGTTTTCTATAAAATTCTAAGAACTATTTCCGTAATCCACAGAATACATACTACTTACTTATACTTCAATTAAATTTAACAAATTTCACGGGTTACTTTTATAATTTTCAATTCAATTTTCACAAGTAAATATATCTTGTCTTATAGGTACTATTGTAAAATTGTGAAGTAGCTGTGTACACTGCAGAAAATTTAAAAAATTCCGCGTTTATATTGCGAGTATATTTTTTGTATGTTTGATTGCAATTGGTTGAGTAGGACTGGAGATATGACCAAAAACAATAACCGACCTCGGCGCGGGCGGAGCAGCGGGCATCAGCTAGCGCATAGTGAGATTTTCGAGCAGGTAACGCGGGTAAGGCCCAACTGCGAGTGATACGCATTCTAGAAGACCATTCGTGCGATTGACTGGTTGGACCTTATTTCAACATTGTATTTACCTTTTTAGCATTTGATATTAAAATAATAACAATTCTACATAATTATTAACGTTGTCAACAGCCGTACCAGAACTATTCGTTTGAAGAACTCCGACTGTCGAGCGAGTCTTGGGGTGACGGTGGTGCAATCGGTGGTACATTCGTACACAGCGGACGCATTCCTGCAGAGCGTTTGGTTGTGCGCTCACAGCCGGACGGTTCATACATTGCTACTTGGACTCCTCGCGTCACCGGTACATACATAATTCGCTGCACTCTTGATGATCTGCCCGCTTCACAGGTAAGAACATTTTGTATAATAAACTGCTAATAGTTTTAAGCTCTATAATATAACACGCATATTTCAAAAAGAATATAAAATTATTCAAATCAGGGGCATTATTCTTTTTGACATCGAGCTCTAATCACACTCGCAACGTGAGAAGTCCACCGAATTCATTTGGTTGAAAAATGAATCGGTGTAAAACCAAACCAACTTAAATGTGTCGGCTATACAAACGCGCATGATTACGGTAAGTACGATTCGAGAAGGACCAAATGTTAAAAGTTACTAGGAAGTTAGGTGATTAGGTAATTAACAAGCTTTTCTTTTAAACTTACTATTTCAGCCATTCGGATTATATTTAGATACGTTGTACTCATAAATAATTAGATATTAAATATTATTATAGGAATTAACAGTAGACGTGCTAGAGAACGCACTGGAGGGTCCTTCTGACCGAGGGATACAGGCGGGTGAGGCATTGCCGTCTACGCCGCCAACCAAATTGCGGCGATTCACGGCGCAATACAGTGCGGGCCTAAGGGTTAGGGCCAGTCCAAGCCTGCAAGCTGAAGAGCTAGGACTAGTACCGGCTGGAGACGATATCGACTTTGTGGAAGAGGTACGTAACGTGTTCTCTTGCATTAAAGCCAAGCATTCAGACACTTTATTTCTACAAGTTTTGATTTTTTTACTTGCTCTTTTCTTTGTTAGTTTGTTAATATTGGTCAAATCTTGGGAGCCCAATTAGAAACACTTCCTGACGTTAGATTGGATTCAAATTTTGTATACTTGCGTACCTTCAGTGACAATGCGTTAATATGGAAGGATTCAGAAGGTACATAGAAACTCCTGCACTAAACAAGATAAACCAGTCGAGTTTAGGCTCATTTGTTTTGTCTCGTTAAATACTGTTTTATGTGAAACCTTAAATTGTCATAGGAACTTCTAAATTAAACGAGATAAACCCATCATATTTGAGGTCATAATTAATAATCTATTATTAACTAGTGCATAATATTGGTGAACGATATACTCGAAATTACCTATGCTATAGGTGGTGAATAAGGATGGTACATGGGTTCGTTTGGGCCCGGAGTCGACGCGCATTTATGCGGACTGCGCTGAGGTTGCCTGGTGTTTGCAACATCACCGACATCTTGATCGTGCCCTGCTTATCCCCGTAGAACCTTCCACTCCCCTACAGGTAATATTAATATTTAAATGTCGTTTAAGATGTGTCTCATTTCGTTTTTTACCACGATAACCAATGACGTTACGTAATTAAGTAGGTACCTAAATGAATATAATATGATTATTTCATTTTGTTAATCATTTGAATATAAAAACGAAGGCGTACCGGTCTGTCAGTTTGTTACCGTATAAAATAGACATTTTAATCTAAATTGGGTTTATTTGTTTCCTCGTTACTCTGATGCTACATGGTATCCAGGGTCTGAAGATGACCATAGGAACTTCTGAACTAAACAAGATAAACCCGTCATGTTTGTATTCTTTTGATGTGTCGGGTTATGTACTTACTAGAGAGCTTGTTTTTTAAAAAAAGTATTAATATTAACATGTTATTTTTCGATTCAGTTGGAGTTCGCGGGATCCTGGAGTGGATACGGTGACGCGCAGGGAGACATTGCAGCTTGGACAGGCCAGCACCTGAACGATGACCCAAGACTTACTGGTGAGATCTTAAACAATTGCACTTACAGTGCAATTTATACTTCATACATAAATAAAATAACGTCTTAATTTCACATGGGATTTTTAGTTACAGAAGTACCTTGCATCGAAGATAGAAAGATACCAATACAGCAGAACGACATTTTAAACGAGGTATGTGTCTATGGGATCACTATATTAAGATTTTAGACATGCTAGGCGGACAAGATATAAAGTTACAAGCAGGTTGCAGTCGATTGACGGACCGAATATAAATAAAGTAAAAAATAAACGCAAAAGTTTGTATGCTCTTTAAACCAAAAACGGCTGAACAGATTGTGCTGAAATTTGGTACCTAATTCTAGTGTCGAATAACACAAAGCAGCAAAAGATATTACGAAAAAGACGTCAATAGCTAGTCTTTTAAATGAAATTTAAAATACATACAACAAGCAAACACTGAGAAATTAGGTTTTCGAACATATTTCGGGAAGTTATCTGTTGATATTTTAATACTGTATTAAAGCGTGTGATTAATATTTTCAGACTGGTGTAAAACCATTCACGTTTGGAGCTACAGAATCAAGTAAACATGATAGGATCACTCGCACCGAATCTCTCAGCTGCACATCCTCGCCTCGGTAAGTTTACACCTTCAATCTCTCTTACCTACTGTTGGGTCAGTGGTTAATGGATAACCAGGGGTCAGTCAAACTCCACCTTAGATCCCAGCTTGTCTAAAGACCCGAGACGGCGTGCGGTTTTAGTCGCTCAGAGTTAGCAGCCCCTGCAGCCTGGCGGGTGGAGGGGTGTATCTGAAGGGATTTCTACCTGAAACAAAGCAGCCGTTTATTATCAATGTCTGAGTCATCATCTTCCGAGTCCGACCCCAATTCAGTCGAGTTCAGCTTTCTGTCTACCTACGAAACTTAACATCGATGTTTTTCGTGAAGCGATTGCCATCTGACCTCCTTAACCCACTGGCGATATCGAAGCTCGGTAGTTAGACTAGGATATGTAGACAAAGTTCTTTTGTTACTTAATATTGATAAGAAAAAAAATCCGACTGCGTAAAAACTAAAAAGAAAAAAAACAAGCACCTGTGGATCTAGAAACTACGACTTAAAAATCGGGATCCATTGAAAAATTAGATTGGCTGTCGGATAATGGATCCCGACTGTTCAGTTCAGTTCAGTTGTTTCTAGACCACAGGACATCACAAGTGCTTGTTTTTTTTTCTTTTTATTTTTTTTACGCAATCGGGTTTTGTTCTATGTTAATAAAAGAAGCCCGTCCAGTGATTTGAAAGATATTAGGTAATAAAGTATCTACACAACAAGTTACGCGCGAAAAACATAACCCTTCTTGGCAGTCGGGTAAAAAATATTAAGTGAGAAATGTAATATTGCCAACAGGCGGATCCAGGGTCGCAGTAATGGCAACAGTGATGGGTGGTGGTCACCGGTCAAGCATCGCTCCAGTGAGAACATAAGGGATGTGAATACTATACAAGAGGTACGAGACGTTTGTCTTATATTTGTCTAATATCTTAACTTTTAAACTTTCGCGTTCCATGACTATTATACGTAAACGGGAATTAACGTGATCGCGTTAATTCCCGTTTACGTATAATAAATTGTCTAATATCTGCCTCATTTTGATAAAAATCACCGTGTTTTAGTGTAGTCTGTAACAAAACTAGTGTCAGTTCTATATGAGGCACATAGATATCCTGAATCGGACCGGACACTAGTTTGATTACATATTTTAGAAGTATATTAAAAATTTACATCGCATTTTAGACTGAAATAGAAACGGAGCCCAACCCCGTTATCCAGCGCAGTGGTAGACTAGCGCAAACTGGCACGCAGACCTCGCCGGAGGGACACGGCAACGAACTCTCAGCGTTACAAGCTTACATCAGCTCAGCGGTAAATGATTAACATATTTTTTAAACTATGGACGCTTAAGATACCGAAAGAATCACTCTCGCGGGAAAATTCTTCATTAGCAATGAAGGGGTACTACAGAGGGTGAATAATATGTTTTTTTTTATTGACAGCCTAACCTAGTCAAAGCCTATTCTGCTTAAGTTTATTAAACTATCTAGACTTCTAGTTTCTCTTGATAAAACCCACTCATGGTTAATTTATTGCTGTCCGGTTATCAATACCTACATTGCAAAAACCTATGTAGTAAACAATCTACATCTCATATTCTCTACTTCGCATTGTGACTAAATTTTATTCATACCATATTATGTCTATAATATGCAAGCTTTCATTCGAAGCCAGGCAGGTAAGACGGCACTCGCTCCCATAAGACTGTCATACTGAATTTAGAAGTTCAAAATAGCGATGAACTTTGGCCCTAAAGTACCGCAACGCGACTCACGGTAGTGCGAAAGTGCGCCATATCGATACTCATAATTTCGAATGGATTCCACTGCGAAGCACGGTAGTGCGAAATGGAATTTGGATGTGGCACTTCGCCGACCGCTGCCGCGGCATGCTCGCTTCGCACACTCGGCTCGTGCGTTGTTGTAGTCACAGTTCTAACCTAACCTAACCTACAAAAGTTAGAATCATGGTGTTTACCTAAGTTCAAAATAGATGTCGAATACTTTCGCACTACCGTGCGAATAGGATCCTACCAGCGCCTTCGGATGATATTGACTTGAATGTTGTTCAGCAGGAGGGTGGAAGGGGCACTCACCGCGATCACCTCGAGTGCCGTGCCCGCCTGTTCCAACCTATATCGTCGCCGCCGCCGCCCCTGCCGGCGCGCGCAGCCCCCGCGCCCCCTCCGCCCCGCAAGCCCGCCATCAGCCCCGCACAAGCTGAATGTCTACGAGCGATATTCGCCGCTCTGCTGTGGCATGAAGGTCGCTATTTCTATTTTGTTTTGTTTTTTTTTTCTCAGTATAGGCTTACGTTTGACCTCTATCTCACCTGGTGGTAGTAACGATGTGGTCTACGAAGAATCATGCTTGCCTAGAAGGAACCTATTTACTCGCGACTTGAAGATTGCCAGGTTAAAGCTTTTCGGAAACACATTCAGGCAGTAAAATGCACTCCTTAGCTGTACGCATTATGAATTTTTAATTAAAATACCTAAGTTTATTTGTAATTGATTACTTTGAATTGATCGTAGCAAGTGGAAAGATGTTGTGTCTGGCTACCCCAATGAGGAAAATGCGTGATTTGTATGTATGTATTATTTGTTACTAGGTGTCCGCAGCTTCGCTCATCCGTAATTTATTAGTTTTGCAGTACTATATAGGAATTTCCTTTATCCACATATATGATTAATACTCCGCTTCCTTAGGTATTATCGTGATAAACAAGATATATTATACGATACAAAAAGAATTTTTCAATTTGAACAAGTAGTTCTTGAGATTAGCGCGTTCAACCAAACAAAGAAACAAACTCTTCAGCTTTATATATATCATTTATCTTAAGTATATATGTATAGCAGAGGTTTACATTAGTTAGATCGAAGATTGAGGTTATATGATTACGAGGTGATTGAGTGTAAATTTAATCCGACGGTAAATGGAACAAAATTTGAATGAATACATTATCAAAATTATCTGCAAAGATATCTAATTATAAAATTGTAAAGTAAATGTGTCTGTGCATTGGAGATATTTCAAAATAAACACTTGGTTCAGTATAAGTTGTAATGAACGATTCTGAACACAAAAATTAAAGTAGCCTAAGTTACTCCTTGTTACATCAGCTGTCTGAGCCTGTGAAAATACTGTCAAAATAGGTGCAGTCATTTTAGAGATTAGCCAGAATAAACAGACAGACAAAAACTATAAAAATAATTATTTAAATATTACAAACAGACACTCTATCAGTATTTCAGTATAGTGATATAGATATATACGATGTTGTAATAATAACATTATGTTTATTATAGGCATAGTTCATGACGCGATCGCATGTGCGGCGTACCTCAAGTTCCATCCGGAACTGCCGAAGCAAGGCGCGCGCGTGGTCACCCGGCCCGCGCATGACGTCACACTCGCCCGACACCAGAGACATTCCGTTGAAGTCTCTAACGCCGGTATGTAAAGTTTTGTATTTCAGTTACATTGTATTATGTACTAGCTGTGCCTCGCGGCATCGCCCGTGGCAAACTTGGTCCCCGTAGCAGGATAAAAGTATCCTATGGCCGTCTCCTAGTTCTAAGCTACCTCCCCATAAATTTCAGCCAAATCGGTCCAGCCGTTCACGCGTGATGCCGTGACCAAGGGAAATAGGGATTCATTTTTATATAGATACTAGCTGTCTCGGCGAACTTCGTACCGCCATATTTTCCACCCGCGTGCAATTCCGTTCCCATTCCTGTTCCCGTTCCCATTCCCATTACTATTCCCATTCCTATTCCTATTCTCATTCCCATTCCCATTCCTACTACTATCTACTATAGTTGTCACAAAATAAAAGGCCCACTTTGACAGTTCGTGCCCATGAAGTTCTTAATTTTTTATCAATTCAAATGTTCTAAAGGTAATTACATTTTTCATTGACAGGTACCGCCCACTCGGCTAAGTGCTGTGCATAACGATTTTTTCATGTAGTCCACAGACTATTAATAATCAGTTAAGGAAAGAAAATATCGAGTGAGATATTTTTTTTCAAGCCCGACACGCACTTTTATTTTTATTTATTTTAATACTTGTGTTTAGATTCTGAAGACTGATTTAATTATTCTTGTTGTTTTTGTGATTGAGTGAATGTTATTGTAAAAACAATATTAAATATAAGTAAATTGACCTTTAATAACATTGTATTGTTTTAAAATACCTACAAAATCAAAGGTTAAGCTAATTTTTCTAATCAGAACTTTAATCCAATGCAGTTTACATACATATTCAAATCGATTAAATCCCCATGCAAACTGGATTCGATTCATCCTGAGTATCGAATACCGAATCGTATAGGTACATAACTAGTTACGCCACGAGAACAAACGTCAAAACGGGCCTTTTATTTTGTGTTGAGTATACTACTAAATACTAATCCCGTAACGTAAACATAAACTTCTCTCACATAATAGAAAAAGTTTGTATGAGAAAAAGAAAAGTTACTTTCTGAAATTTTCTGTACAACTGTTTTATTATTTTTTTTCGTAAGAACCTTCTCCCGATAATAACAAACACAACAAAAAAAGAATTAGTGAAATCGGTAGAGCCGTTGGTGAGTTATGCGCTTACCAACACATTTTGCGATTCATTTTTATATTATAGAAGATATGAATTATTACTAGATGTAACCGTGTGGTTTTAGATTTTTAAGGTTTTATTTTTTACGCGGAACACTTTTTTTTTACGAAATTAAAATAGCCTAAGTTACTCCCTGTTACATCAGCTATCTGCCAGTGAAAGTCACGTCAAAATCGGTCTAGACGTTCTAGAGATTAGCCGGAACAAACAGACAGACAAAAATTATAAAAAATGTTTTGGTATGTGTATGTACCATGTATACATCTAAACGCACTTAGTAAAAAGCGGTTACTTTAATATGACATACAGACACTCCAATCTTATTTATTTGTATAGATTTATTTAAATATAGCAGTTACAATAACATTAGGTTGATACATAAAGCGCTTTGACCCCACATAGGAACTCATTTGAGTTTTTCTGAGCGTCAGTCATCGACAATCAGGTTACAGTTTACATATATATCTTATTATGACGTGGAACTATACGCACGTTATTTTAAATAAGCTATTTAACTAGGGTGTCCGGTTTAGAATGGGTTTAGTGAACCTAAAAATATGATTATATACATAAACCTATAAAACTCATAGACGGAACGCATTAAAGAATACAACTGACGATACGAATAGAGTCAGCCCACTTGCTTGTACGTACGTCGGACGCAATTTGGAATACGCAAAATTCACTGACACATTGTTAACCGCCGCCATTTTTGTGACATAGACTCGTCTTTAATGTTGTGCATAAGTTTTATAAGTTCATGATCATATACTTTTAACTTTACAGTACTAGAAAAGGAACTCTCCTTAAATAATTGTAGCATTTGCGGGTTCAATTCCCGCTCAGTGCACCTAAGTAGTATAAAAAAGTGCAAAGATTTGTATACATGAATATTATGTCTATTCGCATTGATCTGGGTGTTCCTATGTATATTGTGTATGTAGTTACAAAAAAAGTTAAGCTATGCTTACTTTGGGTCTAGATTACGCTGTGTAGAATGTCGTAGAATATTTATTTATACAAGGAGAGTGCTGTAATTACCCCGTAACATTTATTTAAAACAAAAATATAACATTTATTTAACAGTATAATATTCTGCAGGCCAATATCTACACATCCACCCTTCGACATTGGAGACGTTGACTCGCTCGGGAGTCGAAGCGACGACCAGTCGCATGCGCAAGACTGATATAGAAATGCCCATACGAGAGGAAGAAGCTCATAGTAGTGATGCCGGTAAGATTTATTGACTTCTTTAACACGTAACAGCTCAATTTGTGAAAAAAAAAGGTTTAAATATATTTAAATTTTCTTTCGGTTCTGTTCTGTTTTGTTAGAAAAGTTTACATTCTGTTTACCTACATGCTGATTTATAAAACATCGAATACCTAAACCAATCGTTCAAGCGCTTATCACACTGTAATATGACCTGAAACTTGTTAACTGATGGGGGTTCATTCTGAACTTATTTACAAGATGGCGACTAAGGGTTAATTCCTACTTGTCCTAGCAGGTAATTTAGCTCAAATTATATCCGCTCAAAATACATGGGCATAAACCTGTTTACGTGTGAGTACGAGTGACGTCTCAACTAGTGATGGATTTTATGCCAGGGCCCATACTTTTTTTTAACCCATTACTGGTTGCTATTGCTTGACAATGACAATGATGCTAAAAAGCAATAGCTTGCAATACCGGTAAACGGCTTGAATAAAGACGACATAGTGGGGGAAAGTTCCCTCATATGCACCAGTCACCAGTCAGTTTTGAAGGAGGTATGACACGACGGTATCTCCCGTCCGAAATGAGCTGTCTGACTGGGGTAGTGCCTCCGCCCTACAGAACACCGCGGCCATAATAACCATCGTGTTGTGTTCCTGCCGGTAAGTAGGGTAGCCTAAACTCACTGTACCCCTCCTCCCCCTGTCCCTTCCTAGCCTCCCGGCCCCTTCCCAGCCCTCCCCCCTTCCCTTCAGGGTAGGCAGCGCGTGTGTGACACCCTTAGTGTTGCACACGTTCATAGGCCACGGTGACCGCTTCCCATCAGGTGGGCCATGTGCTTGTCTGCCATCTACGTAGTATAAAAAAAAGTCATAAAGCAAATAAAAGCGATCCATAGTGCGAGCACTTTGAGCCTAGGGTTGGTTAATTGATGCGCCTAGGCCTTCCCGCCTGTTAGAGTATATTTTCAAGATATTTGCGATTTTTTGGTGCAGGTTCTTCTCCGTCCGTAGTGAACGTACTTCCGCCGGCACTGCGAGCTCTAGTAGCGCTTTGGGATGCGCTGTATGAAGCAGAACAACTCTCTGCAGCTACGGACAAGTGAGTAATTGATCAATGTTTGATATGACCGGCGGCTTTGATTTCTCTTTCACCGTTCAGAGGTTCAGATCGCGCACAAGCAGTTTATACTGTTCGTAAAAGCCTTAAATAATGTCTTCTTCTTAGACATGAATAATTGAATTCGAAATTTAAATTGCAGGAAGAAGGATGTAGCAGAGAGGAATGAAAACGAAGATTCGAAACCAAATAGTGGTATTCGTAAGAAGAGAGATGTGAGGATTGGCAGTACACCTTACACAGGTAATCTTTGACTTATTCTTCTCACCATCTTAGCGTGGGTCCAGGGTCCAAGCGGGAGTGACCTATAGGGCTGTTGGGAGGCTCTCCACATTTCCTCTGACTAGCGGTCCAAGCGTGGACGGGGGCTAATAGGACGACCCTTGTCACCCTACACTCCACAGCGTAAGCGCGGTGCGAAGGTCCTCCCTCCGTTTTTTGGGATCGTGGGGCCATCTTAAAACCGTGGTTCGCTCGGGGTCAGCTGGGGTGTGAGGGAAATGCCTATTAAGTAATCTTAAACCCCGGTAAGTTCTGAGATGGCGTGCAGTTTTAGTCGGTTCGAATCCGACGTATAACCATCACAGTTTGAAGATGGCGATGGTAAGTGGTCATATGAAATTCTGAACTAAACAAGATAAACCCCGTTATGTTCGGAATAATTAATTTAATCTAGTTATACACTTACTAGAAATCTTGTTTTTAAGTCTTTGAAATTTATAACTTATTAATGATTAATGATTTTCTGATCGGAAAAAGTGATCATCTAGGATGGGACTTAAACCCGTGACCAGTCCCTTACAGGAGGAATGCTCTGACCAACTGAGCTACCTGGACCCATTCTAGATACTCGAAATTTTTCTTTCAAATGTCATTAAATTAATCGGGCGAAGAATCTAAAAATAATGTTTAAAAACAATTACTAAATTGTTCATTGTTTCCCTAGTTCTAACGAATTACGGTAGATACTTAGGGCACCACCGGCGCCCTAAGCTGCAGAGTATATCGAAAAAATTTCGAGCATCTAGAATGGGTCCAGGTATCTCAATAGGTCAGGGCATGCCCTCTGTAAGACTGGTCATGAGTTCAAGTCCCGTCCTGGATGATCATTTTTTCCGATCAGAAAATCATTGGGAATAGTAAGCATGCAACTGCTTTAAAATTTCATTGAATTATAAATTATTGTTTGCCACCTAAAAACTTGTTTATCGCATTTGTGATAATTTAATAAGGTATAGGAAAAGCTTTATTCTCATACAGTTCGTTGCGAGTTGTGTGGCGGTGCCAACGTCCCGCCGCCTGTAGCCGCTCATATGCGTAACGCCCACCCTGGGTGCGGCGTGCCCACCTCTAAAGGCTTCAATCGCGGTGGAATCTACCACATGCAGGATATCGAGCCCAACGATGTACCCGTCTCTGCTTGTGGAGTACTTGTACAAGGTATTGTATAATTTCAATCTTTATACTATCTAATCTAGTTGTAATCACTTTAACCCTTCAGGGTAGGCAGCGCGGGTGTGACACCTTTATTGTTGCACTCGTCCTTAGGCCACGGTGACCGCTTCCCATCAGGTGGGCCGTGTGCTTGTCTGCCACCTACGTGGTATAAAAAAAACAACTTCGAAAAAGGAGGAGGTTCTCAATTCGAATTTTTATGTATTTATGTATGTTCGGGCATAAACTCTTGTCATAATATTGACGGTTTTGCAAATTATTTTTTGTTAGGCAGTAATTTATCCGAAATGGTTCCATTTAATTTATCAAAATATTTTTATATCAGTAACGTCAATCCTTATTCTTCTTCAGTCTTCATCTCATCTTCAAATATTCTTGTAGTAGGTACTAATAAATTATGTATTTTCTTAAGGGTGTCAACTATATTACATGTTCTGCGAGAAATGCTACGAGCTGGGGCTCAAAACTGCGACTTCAATCCGACAGACACGCTCTAAGGTACTAGCCGAGATGTCTGAGCGTGAAGGAGTCACCTTGAACCATCAGACAATGAAAGAGAATGCTGTGTTCCTGTTAGATCTCGCACCGCTTATTAATTCAGGTATGTTTCACCTCCTTATGCCCTTTTATATTGTATGCTTACTCCGTATGTTTACATCTTATGTACATTTTAATTTACTATCTCATTTTTAATACTAATTCAGGTAGGTACAGACGCCCTCGGTATTAGCTTACCACACGCTAGAGTACCGATCCTCTTAACTCCTTAACTTTACATTAAACATATTTATTTGTTGATTAATGATCGTTTGTATCAGCTAAGACTGGTAAAGCGGACCCCAGACTCCGAGATGAAAGCTTTGGATGCGACTGGGATCAACGCTAGGTTGAAGAAGAAGAAGAAGAAGATTAATGATCGTTTGTAAATTTGTTAGTGTTCAGCTACTTTTGAGGGCGGCTGTATGGGTTTCTTTTTAAATTTACCTTCATCATTAGGCTAGTATCGTATACTAGATTGGAATAATCAACCTTCGTGTACATACTCGTATCATAAAGCACAATTCGAGCACATTTAGTTAGATGCAGATAAGAAGCTAACTCCTAAATATCGTGGTGGCACTGAATCTGAAACCTGTGTTAAGTATTTAGGTTTCAGATTCAGAGTCACCCCGGTGTCATGGATTCTCAACAAACAGAAGAACAGTCTTCGCAACAAGGGGTTCCTTCAAAGGCGGTAACGTATCTAAGTAATCATATGTATGTACCTATATTACCCATTACAAATCTTTTAGCACCATTTCTCTCTTAATTTCGTAATAAACCATAATTTCTCAACGATAAAGTTTCTGAAGGCAGGAAGAGAGTTCTGTATACCCCGCGAGCACTGAGACTGAAACCAGTGCAGTTATTCGTGGCTTTAGCCTCATTGTCCGCTGGGCGTGTTGGGCTTTCAAGAAACAAAAAAAAAATGGTTTCATCAACGAGATGTTCCTTCCAGGTAGGTAGTTGTGCAAGTAATTGATATTTATCAAACAGAATCGCATTTCATCAATATTTTTGTCAACGTTATTAGTTTTGCATACCCTGGGTCCACTGAGACTGATACCAATGTAACTATTCATGGCTTCAGTCTCATTGGACCGCAAGGTGTCGTAAACTTTCGAGAAACAAGAAGATGGTTTCATCAACGCGGTGTTCCTTCTAGGTTTGTACTTGTGCAAATCCATGTAGAGTTTTTAGGTATTCGTCAAACAGAATTACATTCTCATCAGCATTTTTGTCAGCGTCATTAAGTTTTGCATACCCTGGGCCCAATGAGACTGATACCAGTGTAACTATTCATGGTTTCAGTCTCATTGGACCGCAGGGTGTCGTAGACTTTCGGGAAACAAGACGATAGTTTCATCAACGCGGTGTTCTTTCCAGGTACGTACTTGTGCAGATCGATGTAGAGTTTTAGGTATTCGTCAAACAGAATCGCATCCTCATCAACATTTTTGTCAACGTCATTAAGTTTTGCATACCCTGGGTCCACTGAGACTGATGCCAGTGTAACTTATTCATGGCTTCAGTCTCATTGGACCGCAGGGTGTCTTAAACAAGACTACATCCTCAGCAACGAAGCACACCATACAGGTAGACACTGAGCGCATGTGAAGTACTGAGTTATCATGTTATTGTTCTATGAGTCATGATCTTTTATTCATTTTTTAAGTCCTAGCCCTTAAAATCTGTATTCTAACTTAGGCGAATTCACCTATCTTAATGCCGGCACAAGTGCTACAGAATATGCATTAAATGAGTAAGTGCGAATGAGGACAAACTCCCTGTCACGGAACACTTTGACGATAGTTTTGATATAACCTATCTTATATTTGCCTCTTTTTAATAAAAGATCATTGGCTGTTTGTTTTATTTGCTACTTTCCTGCATTATATTGGATGATAGAAGCCTCTATTAAATTATTTAAAATTTGTATTTAATGTTTGTATTAGCGGGGTTTCTGTAGTTATTCATTAATCTGTCAGCATATTGTGTCAATAAAAAAATGTTTATTTATGTTCTGTATACCTCGAGGGTACTAAGACTGAAACGAATGTACTGAGTAATGGCTTCAGCCTCATTGTCCGCGGGGTGTCTTGGGCTTTCAACTAACAAGGCGTTCATTACATCGTCATCCATCTCATCAACCCGGTTTGCTCACAAGTAGGTACTTTGTGCACATCGACAATGAGTTATTATGATATGTGCTGTGATATTTTTTTTGCAAAGTTTATGATTATTTATCAGACAATGAGTGCTTTCCAGGAAAAAAATCTAAATTTGTTGTTCTGTAACAGTTTATATCAGCATGAGCATGCATTTTGAGGATATGTCTTAAATATTGTATGGTCATTATTGCATAAAATAAATAATAAAATCATATTTCGAAAATATTATTTGTCATACTTTTCTAGAAATGATTTTATCGGGTAAAGATAATTTACCTTGACAATTCGAGATTCCTGTCACCAGACGGTATACCGCAGCATGCCATTTTTATTGAATGATTGGGAACTATTCATTTATGTTGCATAATACGACTGTGGTGGAAATCTAACCACATCTCAATAATTTATGGAATGTTAATTGTCCGACAGAGCCATTGAGTGTGTGTGGATGGCACGAGGCGTCCCGCAGCCCTCCCACGCCGCCAGGCAGCGTGTGGCAGCCGGCGCCTCCATTCCAGTGCCTGCCCGCACTAGGCGCGGCTCCGCGTACCACGACCACTTGTGAGGCGGCAAGATACCATTCCCTGGGACGACACCCTCCTCCACCAATTGCTCCCATAGTAAGAATATAATAACAACAATAAAATGGTAACCACAGTGAGACAGTTTTCTTTTTCAAGATAATCAAACACTAATTACCGAAGTTAAATGTGTTTTTTCAACTTAAGAAACAATAATATATTAGAAACTAGCTATCTCGGAAAACTTCATTCCGCTTTAGAATCAAGTTATTGGCCACTTTAAAGCCGTAGATGGCTTAGAGTCAGCCAGGTAAATTATTACTGGAGTAAAGTAATATAATGTTTTTTATGAAAATGCTATTATAAAACGATCATCTACTTTTGACGCTGTTAGGAATCGTTTTTAAATCGATGACGTATATGATCAGGGTACGGCATTTGGCGCTATGGATATGGTGGTGGGTGGTCAGTGGCCGCGCGTACACCGCTCCGTGTCGATGGGGCAAGCCGGTGGGAGTGACCTCGCGCGCGTCGCTATGCCTCCCCTGACCAAAAACGCACCCATTGACCGCGACACACTCTCTGGTAATACATTTAACACTTTTAATAACCATTTTTACTAATCGAATAGGTAGTATTCACAATTTTTTTATCATAATTGCTTATCATGTTTGTAATATCAGCATCATGTCGCATCTGATGGTTACACTTGGGTGCGAAGGGCACTTTTAGGTCACATTACACATTATTACACCTTATCATTATTTTGAACAAATAAGTTTTATCTTTTTCAAATTCTATTACCTATTATGTATAATAGGTATTGAAAAAATATTGAAAACTTTGCAATGTTATCAACCATTGGCTGAATAATAATAATAATGATAAATTACAGCGGCAGGATCGTCTCTACTGGCACAACCAAGTGCATCGCTTCGTCGTTTAATCGGCGTTGGAGATTGGACGGTAGGGGCTGGTTTAGTGTCAGCCTTCGAACCTCCGCAACTCGACTCCGAAGCGCTCATGAGTAGCCCCGTGCTGTCCTTCATACTAGCTAAGCGCGATCTGCACGCTCACCGACAAAAGATGGACGCAGCTGTTCGAATCAATACTGTGAGACAGTATGCCTTTGAGGTGAGTTTGAAATATTATATTGAACCCATACTTGAGAACCCTCCGAGACCCTTTCCCAACTCGGTTGGAATCGACTTTTCAGTCTAACTACGATGCGGCGTACTTCGATATTTTCCGTGAAGCCAATGCTATCTGACCTCCATAACCCATTGGCGATATCGAAGTTCTGTAACTAGACCAGCTATCGGACTTTTTAGGGCTCCAACTACCCGGGTACAACGGCTTAACGGGCTGTTCAAAGCACGGAAATACCTAGACATTTGCACTGAGCGGGAATCGAACCCGCGACCCTCCGACGTAGCATCGAACGCTCTACCACCACACCACAGAGGTCGTCAACTGAACAACTACTCATGAATGTGTAATTTAATTTAATAGGTATATTTCTTATGATTGGAATCTCATCGAATCATATATTATGTACAGGCATTGAACTGGCTGCTACGTTCAGCGACGCAACCGACTTGCGTGCACGATGTCATGTGGTGGTTCTGCAACGCCCTGGATAAGTTCGCCCGAATTGTACCACCACCAATGTCTTTAGAGGATAATAAAGAGGTACCTGTTTTACAAGCTTTTATTTAACTTACTCCGTTAGTTCCTCGTATGAGTCAAATCTTGGAAGCCCAATTAGAACCATTGCTTGACGTTAGATTGGACTCAAATTTGGTATACTCACTCACCTATCTTCGGTGAACAATAAAGCTGGTTTGATGATGTATCGATAGTAATTCTTTAACTAAACAACTTAAACCCATCGAGTTTAGGCTCATTTGTTTAGTCTGATTATGCACTTACTAGATAACTTGTTTTTAAAAAGTCTATTTTATATTAAATATTGATAAATATAACAAATTTATTCATTCTCGCTGTAACTTAAAGCCATTTTTATCTTAATATATATAAATCTCGTGTCACAATGTTTGTCCTCAATGGACTCCTAAACCACTTAACCGATTTTAAAAATATTCGCACACCATGTGCAGTTCGATCCAACTTGAGAGATAGGATAGTTTTTGAAACGGATTTCGACATCCACGCGGGCGGAGCCGCGGGCAACAGCTAGTATATTATATATCTTAATATATATAAATCTCGTGTCACAATGTTTGTCCTCAATGGACTCCTAAACCACTTAACCGATTATAATAAAATTCGCACACCATGTGCAGTTCGATCCAACTTGAGAGATAGGATAGTTTTTGAAACAGATTTCGACATCCACGCGGCATTTTTATATAAGGCTCGCCACCTATTACCTAAACATAAACTGGCGAAATGTGGGTGCTAGCACCTCTGGCGTGAGGCGTAAGTTTATGTTATGCTTAAAGCCATTTTTATACATTACCCAGAACACAGGCAATGAAATGACTCGCGGTGTGATCCCCACTGCGTCGGCCACAGCCATTTGCCCGGGAGGCCGTCCGGCGCGTGGCGCCCGCGCTGCATTTCACGCATTCCTGGGCTCTGTGAGCGCACTGGCCCCTTCGCTGCCTCCCGCTAGTGCCGTAGCTCTGCAGGCTGTTAAATGCTGGGCCCTCCATTACTCGCCGCATGACAGAGCCTTCTTACATAGGTAACATTATGTGTATTCCAACTCAGTTCAAAACGACAGTCCAAAATGAACTTTCTTTTTCAGTCGGAAATCCGCACGCATACCACCAAAAACGCGGGGTGGTTATGTCGGACATGAACTGACTAAAACCACACGCCGCCGTCTCGGATGTTCAAACGGTGTAAGGCGACCCAAAAGGCTTTTCCTCGTATCCCCCGCGGTATGACCATCCGCGGGCCATCTCCGGCTTCGAGATGGCCCCTCGGGGTCCGAAATGGACTAGTGTCCAAATTGACGAAAAATATACAATTATATTTTATTCTTTTTGGTGTTGTGTTACTTTTAATAAAATTTGGATTGCAAACTTTTAATGCTGCATGGATCAGATCACAAGTATTTAGTGTGATCAGCAAGATTCTGTCTCACTCGGAAGATGGCGTATATGAAGAAGGAATGGTAGGAGGGCTGCCTGAGAGCTTTCATAGCTACATTCATAAGGTATACGAAAAAAAAATCTATTAAGTATTTCGCAACTGTGTACTAGTTGTAGATTTTTCATTATTCTTGATTTACTTTTTGTAAATTTCGTAGGAGAACTTTGTATGGAGTTGTCCAGACGTGACAGGCTGGTGTGACATCAGCGTTTCATCACGACAAGGCATGGCAGGTGCTCTAACAGATGGCAGCACCGAGACGTTCTGGGAATCTGGCGATGAAGATAGAAATAAAGCCAAGTGGATCCAAGTGACCTACCCGGGTGGCACGCCTGATGACCGGCCACATATTGTTTGCGTTCATATCGACAATACCAGGGATACAGTGGTTAGTATTTAATTTCATACATACCTACAGTATGGCCTTCTAAACCGCCGGGGTCAAACCAACAACGTGTGCACCTGTTGGTGCGGCGGCCCCCCGGGGAAGATTTTGCCGCCCGCGCCTAATTACGGTCGAGGTAGGAGTGACCCAGTATAAGGCTGCTCGAAGGCTCTCCGCGTTTCCTTCTTACCAGCACAGTGAAGAGTAGCACTATCGGTGTATGTAGTGGTGACCCCCCGGTCCTGAGACTTTACCTTTAGCTTACCATCAGGCGAGGTAAAGTCATGTTGACGTGTCCAACTTAGAAAAAAGGGGCAGACTGATTTTCCGAGTGCCGGAGAGGGGTGACAAGACTGCCGCCTGTCACCCTAGCGGCTTCCTCTGCGTAGCGAGGCTAACTCACCCCTCCCCCCTCTTTTCCGGAGGCAAGACGCGGACAACGTGGTAGGAGTTCATTTCAGAATTGGTTGCCGTAGCCTATAGACGTGTGTAACTTATTGACATAGACTTATTAACTTCAATTACAGAACAAGACACTGTTGGTGTCGTTCCTGTACAGCGGTGGATCAATTGAAATGTTTCATATGCAAGACATTGAGGTGGATCCCAAGTCGGCTAGCTGGATTTGTTACACTTTGCCAAGTGAGAAACTTTTTAAACTTTATTCTTATATACAGGGTGAATTTTTCAAAAGGGATTGGATGACCAAATCCGAAACTATAAGGAATAGCGAAAAATGGTCAAAGGAGTCACGAGCCCGATTTTGATGAAACTTAAAACCTCATCATTAGATTTTTGAAAAACCAATAAACCTAGCTGAGAATCGAACCCGTTGATTTTGAAAAAAAAACACACCCTTTATTATTACACCATACGATAGTGTCGCTGTTAAGGAACAAATTCTGCGAAGTAATGATATGCGGCAAATTTGAGGAAAATTTAGAATTTAATAAAATTCATGTTTCATGTACCTATTGGTTTTGTTCGAAAACCCAGAAAAGATCGTAACTATTTCGTGTTTTGAATCATACTCTATTATAATTGATGTTTTTTTTAAACAAGATGGAGCTCCAGCCCATAATAGCCGTAAAAAGATTTTGAATCAGCAGTTTGACCACAATTTTATTGCAAGGCATGGTGCTGTGCCTTGGCCAGCGAGATCCCTGGATCTTACTCCCTAGATTACTTTCTCTGGGGGTATGTCAAAAACGAAATTTACAAAGACACGTATGACAGAGATACAGTTGATGACTTGTAACGTTCTTTGGAGAATATTCTAAACAGAATCAATAACATTCTACTTAATATTGAATGCAGTACGATCCTTGAGGTCTCAAATCCAGCTATGTATTGAAAACAATGGTCTACATTTTGAAAAATTAATCAGTTAATGTAAGAAAAATAAAATGTAATTTGTTAAAGATGAGCTCTTTCCTTTAGTTTGCGGTATGTCATTACTTCCCAGAATAAGATCCTTAGAGACTTATTCCTTAGAGAAGAGATCCTTAATAGCAACACTATCGTATGGTGTAATAATAAAGGGTGTGTTTTTTTTTTTCAAAATCAACAGGTTCGATTCCTAGCTAGGATTATTGGTTTTTTAAAAATCTAATGCTGAGGTTTTAAGTTTCATCAAAATCGGGCTCGTATAGCTTGTCTATAAAGTCGTGAAATTAAATGAGGGCGCTGCTGAACTTCATGTAGCAACCCTATATAGTGCGACTAAAATGATCTTGATACTAGAAGTTCGTTCCTAGTAAAATGAGTTAATAAAATAAAACACATTATGCAGTCATAATATTGTTTCTGTTTTATTTATTAAACCAGGTGCAGAATAAAGTTTTGAACCAGATCTAGAATAAAGTTATTGAACCAGATCCAGAATAAAGTTAGTTGAAACTCAAACTTAATCATTTAATAAATTCAATCGGTTACAAAGAATAATCACTCCGGATTTTAAATATTAAATATTGAAATGCGTTTCATCGCCATTTTCAGCAGTACAGTCACCACTGTCACCACAAATATTAAAGTTATCCATTTCTTTCTTCGGCCGACCTTTCATGTGTTTCCCAGGAGTTTCAAACTTTCCATCATTCTTAAAACCTTCGTTAACTATCCGCCAACTATACTCTGATTTTCCTGTAAAGAGTAAAAATAATAATTTAATAATTAATTACTGAATGGCAACAAATTATTGACTTGAAGCAATTATTTCAAAAAAAAAATTGGTACAGATTGAACGAGTTGTACCATCATATCAACAATTTTAATCGCACTATAAAAATGACCTACTGACAGTTTTTAATCTAACCTAAAATTTGCAATGTAAACAATGCCTTTTTTTGCCTTCAAATCGTAAATTCAGTAAATTTGTAAGTTCAGACAGATTCAAAACAAATAATAACATGATTACATACCCATCAAAGATGCTGTTCGCTCATTAACGTCCTCCAAATCCCATAAAATTGTCCAGCTTAGTAATCCGTGATTCATTGCTGGAAAACTTTGAAAATCACTTCCCACGCACCACTCTGATTTCCTTTACTCATTTCTCAACCTTTTATGCGTAGTTTGGTCTCAATGTATTGCAGTTTAATGAAAACAATTAAAAATAAGAGAAGAAAACTATAACTCGACGATAGTATTGACAACTGACGTACTTATGTTTGGTGTTGCCACTCACATGTTTAATGTTAGTTCCTCAAACATTCTTTTCACGACTAAATAGACAAGCTATAACTCCTTTGAGCATTTTTCGCTATTCCTTATAGTTTCGGATTTGGCCATCCAAGCCCTTTTGAAAAATTCACCCTGTATATAACGCACAATCTTAATATATATAAATCTCGTGTCACAATGTTTGTCCTCAATGGACTCCTAAACCACTTAACCGATTATAATAAAATTCGCACACCATGTGCAGTTCGATCCAACTTGAGAGATAGGATAGTTTTTGAAACGGATTTCGACATCCACGCGGGCGGAGCCGCGGGCAACAGCTAGTATTATATAGATTAATTCTATTGCTGTTCTTACTTGGACATAAACCGAGTCATAAGTACTAGAACGAGTTTGCTGCCCGCCTTTAAAATACATACAACTTACGTCTGTGGGTCCGGCAAAGGTACGCAGGGGTACACTAACAACACGCTGACACTCACATTTTGCGTGTCATGTTTCTTTATCATACATAAAGGAGGAGCGATCTTTATCTTTTAATTATCTTGTAACTTATAAAGTATAACTTGTAACCTTTTACTTCATTTTTCTTGCATGTGACTTGTTCTCGTGATTAGTTTTCTGCAACTGGTACAGCTGTTCTCAGTATTAGCTTAGCAGATTTCAAAGTACTAATCTAAAACTTTAGATAAAATATAAGATTACTATTCTGAAGATCTCAAAAATAATTATACTACAATTTATTTACTACACTATAATGTTAACGGGAATTAACAAGTAGACCTTTAGATTGCCTGATGTTTCAATCATGTTACACTAACCATGCTTACAGACTGACTGGCTCAGTGGTTTCAGCGGTTAAATTCTTTATTGACTGGCCTACGCCCGGCTTCAGCAGCGTGGAGGTCGGTTTTCACGTTTTTTGACTATATCTCCGGTTCTACTTAACCGTTTTGGTCAAACATGGCTAAAAGTCTAAGTCGGACCAAGAATTTTAAACAAAAAAACCGCATGAAAATCCGTTCAGTAGTTTTTGCTTCCATCGCGCACCAGACAAGAATTCCAATAAAATATTTTCGTGTTCCGAACCGTTCATATAACATTACTTAAGTTTTTTTATTAAATATTTCCAATGTACAGACACAGCCACTTTACAATTATATAATAGTAGGTATTGATAGATTTCAATGTTATGATAGTTCTTAAATTGGTTAGTGTTAAGCTACTTCTGAGGGCGGCTGTACCGTGTTGCGTGAGAACATTATGATCACATAAGGCTTAGTTTTACGGTGTTCAGGAGTGAGTAGCGGGTGCGTGCGCGTCCGCTGCGAGCTGCGCGGGCCCGAGCCGGCCGTGCGAGTGCGCCAGGTGCGCGTGTTGGGTATACCCGACGCGTCCCGCGGGGGACAGCCGCACTTACTCCATGCCCTGGCTGAAACTGACACACTGCGAGTCTTCAGGCTGCTCACCTCACAGGTTACTATAATAATAATAATAAAATAATTTTATTTACATTGACTTTATTTCTTGACTAATGATAATCACTATTTGTTGACAATTAATCTTAAATCTCAATATTTTATTAATACTGGTATCTATTTTATACTATCAGTATGTAACTATTACTGCATTGTACGCCGTATACCAAAAACTAGAGGATATCATAATATTCTATCACATTCTATACAGCACTAGACCTAAAATAAGGATAGTTCAACTAACTTGTGTTATAGGTTCTAGAACGCGGCAAAACATACTTTTATTTTTGTAAATACATACATCTTATACATAGACACACCAAGATCATTGCAAATAGACGTTTCATGTATATAAATATTTGCACTGAGCGGGAATCGAAGCTGTGCTACCTGGCGTAGCAGTTGAATGCACAACCGCTACGCTACAAAGACCGAATGTACATTTATAAGTTTTATGGCATACCGTGTTCGCTGCTTAAACTTGAAATAAAATGTATTATACTCGTAATGAACGTGTAGGTTTTCTGATCGGAAAAAACCTGTAAGGGACTGGTCACGGGTTCAAGTCCCGTGCTGGATGATCACTTTTTCCGATCAAAAAATCATTGGGAATAGTTAGCATGCAATGGCTTTAAAAAACCGCTTGGCTTTAAAATTCAATGAATGTGTAGGTGTTCGGTAAGCTGCTAGAATGGGACCGCAGTGGTAGCGAGTCGGGGGCGGAAGGCTCGACAGTGGCTGAGGACTGCGTGGCGGCTGACGACAGTGACTTGAGGGAACACGTCGTTGGGATACTCTTCGCTGGACATAAACTCACCTCCTTACAAAGACAGGTAAGTACATGCCGAAGATTTAGAGGCAAAAGGGTGCAAGCGACATTGAATGCTCAAAGGGAAAATATCCCAAAAGACATCTGCAATTTTATTGTTGTTTAAACCTTTTAGCTATAATCCACGGCTTCGCCCGTGTAGCTGTCGCTTATGGAAGTATTATCCCCTATTTCATATGTCGATGGCATAGGTCAAAATATCAGAAACGCTAAAATATATATTTATGTATTTATGAGATACCTTTTTATTGATATAAGGTTTCATAGAGCTATCTTCAAGACTTTTTCGCGATGAAAAAGTGTGAAAGCGTAACAGACAGACAGAAAGAGTGTTGCTTTCGCATTTATAATGTTTACATTGGTGGACTTAATGCCATGAGCATTTTCTATTAATCAACAACAGCAAATATTAGCGTGGATTAAGATAAGATAAAAAAATTCCAGTAATAAATTTAAATCTCAATTGGTTTATTCTAAACACGTGTTCTTCCCAAGGTGATGACGCATATAGTGAGTGCGATTGGCTGCGAAGCGGCACGTGTCCGTGACGACTGGGAGACGGCGTTACTTTGTGCTGAAGCGGCTGCACGTGACGATATGCCTACGAGACTCATCCCCCACACTCAGGACAACTATTGCTTCGAGATGCTCTCTTTGGTGAGTTAACACGTCTGGATCATTATATCAACGCGTTGAAAAACACTACTGACGACACTAGAGTCGGCCCTCTTGCATAAAACGTACAAGTTGGCACGCACACACTCGCAATACATTAGTCAGCCTCTACGCGGTTAACGTCACATCTTTATGAAATTTAAATGACTCTTCTTCAACCTAACGTTAATCCCAGTCGCATCCAAAGCTTTCACCTCGGGGTCCGGGGTCCTCTTTACCAGTCTTAACTGCGGATTTGGCTGGACCTCGATATTTTCCGTGAAGCGACTGCCATCTGACCTTTACAACCCAATGGTGACATTAGGCGATATCGAAGCATTGCAGCTAGACCGTTTGTTGTTGGACTTTTTAGGGCTCCAACTACCCGTAACGACTGCCATAGATGTTTGTATGGCAACAGGGTCCGACGGTTTAACGTGCTCTCCAAGGCTCGACTTTAAATTTAAATGGGACTATTTCGGAATAAATGTCTGTCTAACAAAAAAATAATTTTGCAAATCTATGTATACATATGACAGAATTATGCCTAAACATACATAAAAAAAATATAGAGATTCGAATTGAGAACCTCCTCCTTTTATTACTTGTCGAAATTGGTTAAAAATAATGGTTTTTAATTTCAGTTATTGGCATTGAGTGGCAGTTCAGTCGGCCGTGTTCATCTAGCACAGCGGATCGAATTACTAGCCGACTTGTTGGCGTTATTGCACACAGGCAGTGAGCGAGTACAGCGACAGGTAATTATACGTGTGTTACTGCACAGCAGAGCCACCATTAAAAATAAACGGTCGAATTGAGAAACCTCCTCGTTTTTTGAAGTTAGATGATAAACGGCGGGATGTATGGGTAATTGATATTTCCCCTACATCCCACCTTAGGCGAGGCGGTGCGATGCTCGCCCCACCGCGGAGTCGAGGGGGCCATCTTAAAACCGTAGATGGCCGGAGTCTTGGACTCGGGGATTTGAATTAAATTCTCATATTATTGTCTACTTATTTTTTTTTTCATTCATTCATAATATTTTAAATTAACAGGTGATATCGCTGCTCAGGCGCATGGTTACCGAAATCCCACCACAAAAGATGTTAGCTGCCGTCAATTACGGAACTGATACAACTAGGTATGTTCGTATCCTATGAAATCGTGGTTTAGTCAATGTAGTACCAATATTATAATAATAATATTTGCAATATAGTACTTTGGGTTTTTATGGTTACATTGACCACGAGAGGAAAAAATGGAACCCTTATCACTTCCTTATCTGACTGTCCGTCTGTCTGTCAATCTGAAAATCGTAAAAAGGATACCCACATCACAATAACATTATCTGTATGTCGGTCTGTACTAATCCACATCTAATGGTCTGTAATCTATAATATAAAAATGAATCGCAAAATGTGTTGGTAAGCGCATAACTCACCAACGGCTCTACCGATTTCACTAATTCTTTTTTTGTTGTGTTGGTTATTATCAGGAGAAGGTTCTTACGAAAAAAAAAATAAAACAGTTGTACAGAAAATTTCAGAAAGTAACTTTTCTTTTTCTCATACAAACTTTTTCTATTATGTGAGAGAAGTTTATGTTTACGTTACGGGATTAGTATTTAGTAGTAGTAGGTAGTAGTAGGAATGGGAATGGGAATGAGAATAGGAATAGGAATGGGAATAGTAATGGGAATGGGAACGGGAACAGGAATGGGAACGGAATTGCACGCGGGTGGAAAATATGGCGGTACGAAGTTCGCCGAGACAGCTAGTCAAATATAAATATTATAAGTTTATTTTAATACATATTTAGAATTTGACTTTTTGAAGAAGATGACTCAATAATGGTTGGTGTCACTCAAAAATATTAACGTGTCCTATTATTTGCAGAGTGACCCTGCTGGATCACCTGGTTTGCTATTTAGGCAAGGCTATCACAGTGCAAGTGAAAGTGAAGGGAGCTGGGGCAATGAGTCCCAATTCGGTCACCCTTGGAGGTAGCGTCAGGACAGCAGAGCCTGCAACCTGGTTCATGAAAGGCGAGACTCCTAAAAAACACGCGCATCTCGTAGCTAAGCTATTAAGTGATATGTGTGAGGTACGTACTGTTATAATCTTTATTGCGTTTGACTACTGTCGCACCAGGGACTTAATTCTGCTATTTTGTGTTGAAGCAAGCCATTGCAGTTCCACTGACACTCTAAAAAATGCCATGTAGTTTTCGACTTTGACCGCATAAAAATAAAGCGCAAAAAAATGTGTAACGAATTAACTCTCTTCATTTAATTTTAGACTTTAAATGTATGTCAAGAAAGTCTTACATTAAATGGTATTTTTTCAGAGTGTAAGTCGAATGACAGGTTTAATATAAAATAGCAGAATTGAGGCCCTGTACGTATATGGTCCACGATGAAGCGCGCTTTTCTAGAAATTGCCTATTTCTTTACACTTGAAGACTTCTTAAAGAAAGACAAAAAGAATGTTAGCTTTCTCGAAACATAGAGTCAGTCATGAAAGTATTGCCGAACGGTTCGTGCGTATCAGCGGCATATCCACTATAAATCGCTGACCACTTTGCGACCTTAGGCAGAAAATCTTGAATATTTATTGATTTCAGGATAAAATATCTCCGGTATGGGGTCTAGAGACACGCAAAGCGCTTGTGGGCTACGTTTTGCAAGTGGCACAAGTTTCTGAGAGCGAGCGAAGACCACCGCGGTGTATCGCCGCTCCGACCATGTGGATGGCGTTGGCTGCGCTCTGTATCTGCGAGCAGTCTCATATTGAGCTGTATGTATAATATTCCTACTTTCTATCCTAACCTACTATAATACATTATAAAGGTCAATCACGCGATAATGGGTCAACGAATCTGGCAGTGATTTGGTACAGGGATAGGTTATAGTCCGGCATAACACATAAGCATTTTAACCCTGCAATAAGTTCCCGTGGCAAGCGGGAACGGGAACAATAGTTCACGCTGGTGAAGCTACGGGCAACCGCAAACAAAAAAAGGATTTTTATTTGATATCTTCATGTTTGTTTATGATATACAACAGTAAGATATTTTAATAATAAATTATTATTTTAAATGCAATAATTTATTTCTTTACAACCAAACCAGTGTAAATGGGAACGGCGAAGGGCGCGAGAGCCGTCGGGGTGAGACTGAAGCCCGGCCGCACTGTGCCAATCACGACGACGGCTCCACGCTGGCGGTTATCGAATGTCGCAGCTGCGGCCCTCTTTGTGCCGAGTGCGACCGCTTCCTCCATCTCAACAGATCTGCTAGGACACATCACAGACAGGTCAACTATCTTTTAATATTTTAATACTTATATATTTGCTATTTTTTGCGGCGAAATTGATGCAGAAAAAGACATTTTGGTAATAAGTTATTTTACTATAACCTTATGAAAATAAGGGATAGAACAAAATTTCGAAATAAAATATAATCAATTCTTAACTTTATTTAGTTAGCAAAGTTAAGTTAATTTAGTTAGAAAGGAAGAATTTAAGAGCAACTTATATAAAATTGTTTGTACTGCCAGTTTATAATTTTTTTAAAATATTTGGCGCAATTATCTACCAACGTTAAGGTGACTTCATACTCATCATCGACTTTGAAACTTTGTCGCAATACTTAATTTTGACGCTTCGTAGCATTGCCTATTTTGGACACTTGGATATTATTATCAACTTTTGACACTGACTGTACGTATTTGTTCATAGATATGCAAGGAAGAAGAAAGTGCCATACGTATCGATATTCACGAAGGTTGTGGTCGAGCAAAGCTGTTCTGGCTTCTGCTGCTGGTGGATAGGCGAACACTCAAAGCTCTAGCGGAGTTTCGAGGGATGGACACCGGAGTTTGTGACAGCAGTACTGGAGAGAGTACTGGCGTAGCATCGGGGCCGTCGGGGCTCGCTGGCACATGCCGCTTCTGTGGTACCCGTGGCCATTCCGGACTGTTGGCAATCGGCAACGTCTGCGCCGATCAACAGTGTCAGGTGGTCACATTGATTCATTTTTAGTAGTTTCATGTTATCTTACCTGGATCATGGATGTACACTTTTCGGAGCTGAATGAATAATAATCATGAAAATGGCGGTGATTAACCATATGTGACTGAATATTAGGTTTGCAATATGGTATCCAAAGATTGAAATGTAATTATGTTTTTATATTATACTAGTGACCTGGGACCCGGCTTCGCCCGGGTGTAAATTCCAGTTTTCCAATAAAATATATAGCCTATGACACTCACGAATGACGTGGCTTTCTATTGGTGAAAGAATTTTTAAATCGGTTCAGTAGATCCCGAGATTACCCCTTACAATTTAACAAATATACAAACACACAAACTTAACCATTACATTAGTATAGATTAAAATATATTCTTACTGTCACTACGCTTAATTTCTCTACAGAAGACATTCTGTATGTTTATATATTTTCGCTTCTTAAACTGACTGAACCGAATGACGTTTACCGTTTCCTGACTAGTTTATGACAGTGTGCGTGTCGACTGGTGCGTATAAACAAGTGGGCCGACTCTAGGTCGTCAGTTGTATTGTGCAACGCGTCTCGTTGATAGGTTTTATAGGATGTAAGATTGTACGGTTGTGTGTACAGGAGCACGGGCGGGAGGCGTGTACACGCGTGCTGGCGTGTAACCACGTGTGCGGTGGAGTGCGCGGGGAACTCTCGTGCCTGCCGTGCCTGCACGGGTGCACCGCCGCCCCCGGCCACGCGCCCCTGCGTCAGGACGCCGATGACATGTGCATGATCTGCTTCACCGACCCGCTGCAGGCCGCGCCCGCCATCCAGGTATCGCCATCCTTCGAGAAACTTCTTTCTATTCGTGAGAAAACCCGTACGTATACCACTCCCGTGCGATGGTAGCTGAATGGTGAAGGAAAAACATCGTGAGGAAACCCACATGTCCTAGAAGAAATTCTAAGGACATGTTCGATTCACCAACCCGCATCAGGCCAGCGTGTGTGGATTAAGGCCTAAACCCTCTCAGCTCTCTTGTTAGAGGAGAGGAGACCCGTGCCCAGCAATGGGACATTAATGGGTTGCTATTTATACCACTCCCGCGGCCAGCGGGTGAATATATAGGGGAGGGGACAAAACAGTTTCATGATAAAGTCTCAATCATAGTATTATTTATAAAACTAACAATCATCAATCATGTAACCTACACATGTAATACACAAAGGATATGAATCGACTAAAACCGCACGTCGTTATGGGTCTTCAAACGTTGGGGCGCAAGGTTATCCAATAAGGTTCCATCGCACCCGGCTAACTCGAGTCCATCTACGGCTTCGAGAGGTATCATCATCCTCCAAGAGACTTTTTATTCGTACTGAAATTACCAAGTTTACCAGCCCCATCGGCAATCGGGGGTGAAATGAAACTGTACATAGTCTCGAGTTTCCATTACTGGAGTCGTACCCTGGATGACCTTGAACCAGCTATGGTTTTAAGATGGCCCCCTTGGACACCAGAAAGAGGGGGGTAGTTGCATTCGCTCTCTACTGTGCCTCTGCGACAGACTGCGGGTGCTAGCTTTAAATGCAAATGCTATCGGCATTCGGATGTTAAGAAATGAAGCGTATAATGTATGATGCTTTCATGTGATTTGAAAATAATAAGTAAAATTGGATATTTTCTTAAATATACATTAATGCTTTTAGCCTGTCTGTTTTCAGTTGAAGTGCGGGCATGTGTTCCATTTGCATTGCTGCAAAAAAGTGCTCGTTAACAAGTGGATCGGCCCCAGGATAACGTTCTCCTTCTCGCAGTGTCCTATTTGTAAGGTAAGTTACTCTCTTTATTGGTTTTACTTTTTATATTATACTAGCTGTTGCCCGCGGGCTCCGCCCGCGTGGATGTCGAAATCCGTTTCAAAAACTATCCTATCTCTCAAGTTGGATCGAACTGCACATGGTGTGCGAATTTTATTATAATCGGTTAAGTGGTTTAGGAGTCCATTGAGGACAAACATTGTGACACGAGATTTATATATATTAAGATAACTGCTATCCTGCGTGGAACCCTTTATCTTATTTTTCCACTAAAAATATTTTTGCACAAAAGAAGAGGTAGGAAGCGCGTTGCACTGCCGTAGTTTCGTATTTTCAGATTTTAAAAGGTTAACATACGTAGTAAGTAGGGTAGTTAACATTACCCTCGTTTCTTTGGCAGTCGGATGAAAACACTTCTTCAACTATGTTTACGTTATTTTTTTTTTTGCAAAACTAGTTCAGAAGTCTGTTATTTTAGCAGTTACATTTATCACTAGCTTCGCCCATGACATATTTATATACTCATACACATTCATGCATGCCTGTCGGTTTTGCGTGCTTTTGATTTGCACCTTTTCATGACTCAACTGTACCCCTTCTATTCAACAGGAGGCCATAGAGCATTGGACTCTGGAGGAGCTGTTGTCTCCTATCCGTCTGCTGCAAGACGAGGTGAAGCGTAAGGCGCTGATGCGTTTGGAGTACGAGGGACTGGCAGAGGCCGGCAGTGCCCGCCTGCTGCCCGACCCGGCCACTTATGCTATGGAACGATATGCTTACTACGTGTGCCATAAGTGTGGCAAGGTATTCTTCAATTTATCTTCTTTATTTTAAACTAGCTTAGGCTTACGGCGGCTCCACCCACGGGGACGTCGGTATTCGCGTTTTTGACTTCTACCTTGTCGTTGTGTTGAAGATTGTGATCAAACATGCAAATAGTCTGACTAAGACCTTTCAAACAAAAAAATAATGGACGCAAGAACTACTAAACGGATTTTTTTCAAAAAACCGCGTATAAATTTATTTATTTATTACATGGAAAACTTACACAGCTACAAAAACATGAATAGCGTTGGATTAGATTAGGCAATAGAAGTATATAAAGTAGTATTAATATGTTTTACCCGTTATGTAACGCAAAATATAACTAAACAGGCATACTTCGGCGGCCTGGCTCGGTGCGAGGCAGAGACGAGCGGCAACTGGGAGCCGTCCGAGCTTGTGTGCGGCGCTTGCAGCGACGTCGCGGGCGCGCGGACCTGCCCCAAGCACGGCGCCGACTTCCTCGAGTACAAGTGCCGTTACTGCTGCTCGGTAATACACCTTTCCTCCCTTTTTTTTATTGGTAATAGGCTCGCGTTTGACCACGATCTCACCTGTTGGTAAATGATGATGTGGTCGGCGGTGGAGCACGCTTGCCTAGAAGAAACCCATTCACTCTAGACTTGAAGACTCCCAGGTTGTAGCTTTCCGGAAATACAATCCCTTCCTTTTTATAAACGTGAAAGTATGGAAAGATTGATATAAGTACCTAATATAAAAAAAAAAATAGGTTTCTTCACTAAGTTGCCGGTTTTTTTTATATAGGCAATTTTGTTTTAGCTGATTTGATTTTATTTAGTATTTTTATTTTATAATTTTATTTGTTTCAATTATTGTAAATTTGATTTATTTTATTTCTATTTTACTATGAAGTTTTATATGGACATGTAATTGGTCTGAAATAAATTATTATTATTATTATATATATAGGTCACGTTCACCTGATGGTAAGGTGAGGGTAAAGTCTCAAGAAAGAGGGTCACCATTACATCACGTACCATGTTATTATTATTATTATAGAATGGTATCCCTGCTGTGGTTTTCTCAAGTTATTGCAATATGGGGTTCTTGAAGAAGTGTATTAGTAAATTTATACAGGGTCCGTAGCGCGAGTGTGACGCCCATCAGGTCGGGTAAAAGAATTAAATGACCTGCAGTTCCAAGCTAGCCACTACAACCGATAGATGTCTAAGTGTTGTTATTTTTAAAATAAATATTAATAAATTTTTCACAGGTGGCTGTGTTTTTCTGCTTTGGAACGTCCCACTTCTGTAATTCATGTCACGATGACTTCCAGCGAGTCACCAACATACCCAAACATCTATTGCCGCAGTGTCCCGCCGGTAAGTTATAATTATGTTACGGACATTTTACTGTAGGTATATAACAAACAATCTAATATTTAGCTACTATTGCATTCCCTTCAGATAAAGACTGACTACTAAATTTAATACATTAGTAACTTATAAATACAGTTGTTTATCAAAACTGCGACGACCTTAACGCGCTGTGACAATAGCTTACAGGCTTATATTCTGGTAACACAAAAAATCTACCAAGTTATTATGTTACTTAATTCTTTATTGTGCACACAGTAAATAATAACTCAATATTGAGTTTTCTCCCAGCAAACCTTTAGGGGAACATAAAGGACACAACAAATGAGTGAACATAGTGTACAACCAGAGAAATATACGTACTTCAATAAGATGTACACTATAAACATACATACATAATACATACCTACTAATAATACATTCTAAATACATGCATACATTATATCTATAATATGTAATAGAAATTTAATTATAACTATAAATAAAATTTTATTATAGGTACCTACCTAAAAATAAAGAACATTTACCCAAACTTCTCTATCCAACTCTGTACCTAAAGGTACTATCACTGGTTTTAACAAGATCTGTTTACTTGATAGGTCCAAAAGGCGAGCAGCTTCCAGGCTCAGCAGAGGAGTGTCCATTGCACGTTCAGCATCCGCCCACTGGCGAAGAATTTGCTCTCGGCTGCGGCGTGTGTCGACACGCCCACGCGTTTTAGGCTGAAAATTAATTAACACCAGAGTCCACGAACTTTACCAGTAATCAATATATCAAAAATTACACGCAAGTTTTCAGTCATCAAAAAAGTAATGTTATACTAAAATGTTATTTTGTATAGAAAATTACTACTGTTGCGTTAAGAAACCGATGGGCGAGTCATTATATTCTGTTGAGTTCTTTGGTGGTACTAAATCTACGGGACAAACACCAGAAGATTAATAGAAAGGGCACTTATAAGATTGCGTACGGTATCCTAATGAAACCACAGTTGTCTCAAAACCAAAACCTTATTGCAAACGTGTCAAAAAGTCAGTAGATTAGTGGACTTTTGATATGAGTTTAAAAGGAGTTACTGAAACGATGACTTATTTTTCAAGAGCGTAGCTACATATGGAAAAGAAAACAAAACGACAAAGCAGTCTTCAGAGACAGACAATTTTCGTATTACATACTGTGTGAACTCCCGTGTTGAGATATACCTACAGATTACTACGGGCAGTGATTTTTTGTTCAATAAACTATGCTATAAGCTAATTATATAGTAACGATTCATACGGTTACGAATAAAATATTCGCCCAATCTAATTTAAATGCACGTTTTGATATCTATCAGTTTTATTTAAGTGAGTCTAAGAACCAAAAACTGGTAAATGATTTTGATCTCTCTATTATATATTATGATTTGATACGTGTAATGATTGAATCTAACAAAATCAGATAATATGATAAATAACAAAAGTTTTCATACCTATTTATTGAGATTCAAAGATGTCGAGAGATACCTAATGCCAATTATTTAAAATTATTTTGATTAAATTCTTTTGATCGATATTCATTTTTATCTTTACAGATATTAGTTAAATCAATGGTAAGAAAAAGAACAGAATTTATTATACTTAAATTGTTAAGTAATTTATTGTTCGTTTGGTGATGCAAGACTTTGAACAAAGATGTTGTAACCCGAAAAAAAAATTACGTCAAAACGTTTATCTTACATTAGGTGAACTATACACATCTTTCAAATAGATATTGTATACACAGTAGTATCTCGATGGCATTCTAAATGTTATTATGTATGTTTAACTAATATGTTATGTTAACTAATAAGGAAATAGGTGTCTATATTTTAACGAAATAGGCAAGAACTGGTAACAGTGTAATCTAAGCTAAATGGACTCGCTTACTTACCATCTCTCAGCTTTATTATAAAATATATTTCCAAGTAGTTCTGTTATATGCATTTCTAATGCATTTAATTTCAATTCGTAGTTAGATAACATTTTTGTTTTATTATATTTTCGTGTATACTTTTGTGTAATACAAACTACGTAATGCTAATCAATAAATCTTGAAGGAATTAAGTCATATTATATGACCTGAAGTACATAATTAATTAACCAATCACACTTGATTTTATTAACCTACTACTGCTGCTACTACGTTTGTATGTCTGTCTGGCTCTTAGACAAAATTATTGAGCTCAAAAGATTTTTTGTTTTAATGCATAATGGAAATCACATTATGTTTCTGAATACTACACTTAAAAATATTCTTATTTCAACTTCATACATCAAAATAGATGAAACATTTAAATACCTACACTTTCTTTTGAATCTTGTCATCTCCTAAGAATTTGTAACTCGGACCAAAGACCACTTTGCTCTGACCCTATAAATTACTTTCAATTTCATGCTGGCATGAGGTTGACAAATTCCTTCCAATATTTCGTTCCTTACTTACTGTAGACATTGTTAGTAAGTATATAGTTATTTTTTCCTAATTAGGTATTATGTTAAACGTAGGTACTAATAATAAACTGTAATTTTATTATGTTAACTAAAAAAATGTACCTATTTATTATATTTTAATATATTCTGCCGAAATTTGAAGCAAGAATATTTTAAATTTTTTATTAGTCTAATTTTCTAACACCAGAACCTTCATCGTGAAAGCACCAAATCGGTGGTGGACGAATTTGGATGATAGGTGCCTACTTCTATGGGGTTTTTATTTGAAATACTCTATTCACATATTTATTCATACGCTAAATGTACGTAGGTATTGCTCAAGTTAACCTTATTATATGAGTAGTCATATAATAAGGTTAACTTGAGCAATATTACTAGAGACTTTAGTTTCCTATGCCATTGCTCAGTATCAAAACAAGTAGTTGATGTTTCTGATATACATTAATGGCATCTCATTTTAATTTTTTATTTGTGTTACTTATTAACAAAGTTAGTTAGCTTTGACTACCTTTGGAATGTTAATTTTATTTTTATTTGTTATTAAAATATCGACACAAACTCATAAACGCGTCCAATAATTTAGTTCAATAATAATATTTTTGTTTATGATTTCGCTGTGTATGCACGGAACTATGTAAATGTGGTGGATGTTCTATTTATAAGTGGGTGGTGAGCGGTGATTATGGCCAAAATTAACAATCAATCTAAATTAAATTCTTTCTGACATTACGTTATCTTTATCTTAAATGTCAAATTTAGCTCGAACTTTAAATCAAAACGAATAAGTTGACTAAGTGCACGCGTATTCACGCGTAAGCATACGCACGTCATTCAGGGCTTCTTTACTTTGGTGGGAGTGAGGGGGTAAAGCACGTGCACTGATAAGTGACGGTGATTTAAATATGCGAATTTGTACGTTATCATATGGAAATAGAGTTTAGTATCAAGATTTTTATTTTCGCTGCATTTATTTAGCTGCGTTACTGGGGATCGTGCCATAAATTACAAATGACATCAAATCATTTGAATTATGTCAGAATAAACACCAAGATAGATTAGGACAGGTTTTGGTTTACTAAAATACAGTACAATTATTAATGAACTACTTCATTAGATTGATTATTAAAATCAAAAGTGAATGAATACTCATAATTGTTATTTTCTAAGTAGTGTTCAGAATGTTTTGGTATTATCTACCAGTGATTGTATAATTGATGTTATTAATGTAGGTAAGTATCTAGGTATTAAAATCATCGAATTATTGAAATTTCAAGATGTCATTAGTTTCAAGATATATTATGTATCAAGTGTCTGAACAATCCTATTTATGTCTACAACAATTATATTATTTATTTTAATGGATGTTTCCAAACCGAATATTTGATGTTTTCCCGTTAACCGGCGATAGACTAAGATGTACTTATGTTTTATCAAAATTGCACCTTGAATCATATATTTCGTATGTAGTTGATACATTATAGATGTTAAGATATTTTCTAATAAAGCTTAAAAACCAGACGAGTTTAATTTTAGATAAATAGACCTGACTTAACGGAAACCTTACTTATAAAGTACTAGCTGTTGCCCGCGACTCCGCCCGCGTGGATTTCGATTATCGCGACCAAACATAGCCTATGTTCATTCTCGAGGTCTAATCTACTCCTATACCAAATTTCATCAAAACCGGTTCAGCGGTTCAGCCGTGAAAGCATAACAGACAGACAGATAGAGTTACTTTGGCATTTATAATATTAGTATGGATTTAGGTACCTAGGTATTCGATGCATTTTCTTGAGAAACTTGATAGTTGGAAATTTAAAGCTAATTTGAACTAGTAGGTAGGTAACGTTTTGATCCGCTTATCAGAAAAAAATATCTGTGAACTATAAGTGAAATTCTCGAATAAATTGTAGGTAGGTACTACTATGGATCCTGCTGTGTCCCGTGCATATACTCGGTATGCACAATGGATAGACATAGTAAATATAGAAATCTAATTGAAATACCATGGATATGAAGTAGTTACCTACTAAATATTATTACGTCGTGTTAGTAATATAATACAAACTAATAGTTTCAGAATAAGGTTTATGATATGATAAATCTAACTGCATAAGCGAATGCCAGGAAAGTGTGATTGCGATGATGATATGAAAAGTCGAATCACTAAAAGTCGACGACTTGTTAAAATAACAAGAAATAAACGTTGGTACTTAATTCACAACATTAAACGATATTAATATCTATTAATTTATTTTAATATAATCCAATTAGGTACTTAACGTATTGTATAAAATTTAGGTGTATCTATATAAAAAAAAACCTCAAATAAAATGCTCTTTACGTAGTAACTATTTAGTCATCTGTGGTAAAAATAAAAATTAAACGCCTAAATAAATTTTATTGTAAATATAATATTATTAGCTTAAAGAGATACTTTTTTCAGGCGCAGGCAGGTGGCAATGAAGCAGTGGTAAATAGGTACTTGTCGTGATATTAACTTCTGTTATACATGCTTCGTAGTAATATAATGGACTATGTGTACCTACTGACTATACTCAGGACTGTGTCTGTCAAGAGAAAAATGACATCGTTATAGCTAAAGCTGTGAATTGACTAACATCCAGGTCGCCACACATCAGTACGTCCGTATGATTAATACATGGCACTTCCAACAATGCCACAATATCGAATAGGTACCTAACAAAACAAACTCCTCGCCCCACCCCCCCTTCCGGGGGGTCGAGGGGGCCATCTTAAAACCGTAGATGGCCCAGGGTCAGCTGGCGTGCGAGGGATATGCCTATTGGGTAACCTTACACCCCGGTACTTAAGACCTGAGACGGCGTGCGGTTTTAGTCGGTTCGATCCCGACATAACCACCCCCGATGACCGACGGGGGTGGTATCCATGGGGATTTCCGCACGATAAAAAAAGGTAGGTAGGTACCTATTCAAATAGAGACCCAATTATTATCCATACTAATATTGACTAATATTATAATTGCGAAAGTAACTCTGTCTGTCTATCTGTCTGTCTGTCTGTTAGCTTTCACGCCAGAACCGCTGAACCGATTTTGATGAAATTTGGTATAGGAGTAGATTAGACCTCGAAAATGAACATAGGCTATGTTTGGTCGCGATAACCGACATTCACGCGATAAACGATATCCACGCGGGCGGAGCCGCGGGCAACAGCTATTATTTATATGGTATGGAGCAAAGATGATTATGGTATGGAGCAAAATGACTCATGTGCCACTAACCGTTACGCTATCATATCAGTGAGATATCATAGTGTATTAAGTGGTCACTTCGCGAACTGCCACTGCATCGAGTGTTATAGGTTCAATCCTCGCAGAAGATTGTGTGAATCGCAGATATTTCTTCTGAATTTATGATAATCTAAAGTATAGGTAGGTACTATGACGCAATTTGAATTAATTTTTAAAGATAATACGTTTGGATGTATTAAACAAGTAGGTAGGTAATGATTTTTTAGGTAGTGTAAAAGTAAACATCACATAAGTTGGTTGGTGGCGTTGTTCTATCTATTCTCCTATTTTTTTCATTTATGCATGTATTCGAGAACACCGAAAACCTTGCTAACAAATATCCAGAGAGGCAGACTGACAATAAATAGGTATGTAGATCTAAAAATTATGCGTGGATTTAAAGTTTGCCTTAGGTGCAATAATTGTGTCTTGGGTAGATTGATCGATTTGCAATGTTTTATGATAGTTATTATTTTAAGAATCTGAAACGTTTAACTAACACATGCATTATCATCTTGACACATGTAGTCACAATACTCATTTGTTGATAAACAATAGTCTACAACCATTGTATCTAAGGGAAATATCAATATCTATTATTAATATCTGCATTCTTGGGAATGATTCAAAAAAGTTTTGATCGCGGTATTCTCAGGTGCGTTTAAAGCGTGATAACATCAAATATAGCACATGCGAGTCCACTTGAGAGTGTGGGCCGTGTTGATAACTCAACTTCACAGATCGATTTTGTCCTCAGATAGATATGGTGTTTTATCTCCTAGTTATCTAGAGTATTGCAAAATCTTGTGCTATGAGTTTTGGTGCAACATAAGTGTTATGACAACAGTACAGATGGTGATTCTGTTACGCGCCGAAATGTTAAGTGAAAATATGTTATAACAAGTGATCAAAACAATTTAGGATGCTCGATTTCTTTAAGAAGGTATGTTTGATGTAACTATCTATATCTAGGTAGGTATATAATTATGTGGTTTGTAGATAGGGTTAAAATCTATTAGAGCGAACTGTGAATTATTAATAAGTAGGTACCTATCATCATTATTCCCATGTTACTTAAGCAAATTTAAAAGAAAATTTTGAGCGGCATTTGGGCGATGAGGAAATATTCGGTACCTAGGTATTATTACGTAAGTGAGAAAATTTTTATATAAATCCCCGTAATACCTACATATTACTTTTGGGTAAAAAAACACCAAAAAACCATATTATATTCGTGAATATTACTGAATACACACACAAACATCCTTGTTGTGCCTTATTCTCGATAGATTATTATGATTATACGTAGGTACCTACTGCCTTTTATTCGGTTTTACTGCGGAAATCCCCAAGGATACCACCCCCGTTGGCCATCAGGGGTGGTTATGTCGAACTCGGACCGACTTAAACTGCACGCCGTTTAATGCCCCAGATGTGGGACTGACCGTAGGTATATTAAGAAACCCTTCCTACGACGATCAGCCTTAGGAAAGGTTTCTTAGCCTTCTCGCCTAAGATGCCTAAACTTTGCCACGAGCCCTCTCTAAATTGAAATACAATATAGGTACCTATAGATGTTCTATTTCACGAAGGTGGTTTAGCTGTCATTGTAGTAAAACATAATATACCTACCTAGACAATGCTTTTAAAAATGAATTACTTGCAATGCAATGCAATTATTGTTCTACTAACTGCTACCTACATAAATTTCTTTTGACGTGACATGAAATTTCGTACACACATGTACCTACGTGTATTTACAAGACACTTGTACCTACTACTATTTAATTGTTCACCCGCCTTCGTGAGATAGGTACCTACTACCTAAATTTGGCTGTATGGTTTGCCCAGGTATTACCTACCTAGGTACTTACCTAATTATAATTCATAACATTAGGAATGGATGTCCTTGGGTGTGCTCCGCGCGCATCTGTGTACGGCAAGCGTGGCAGTGGGGCTGCAAGCAACGTGGCGTACCCCTCGTGACGCGTTCCGGTACGGTGGCCTGCAGTACGGACTGGTCCTCACCGTTGCCATGGTGGGTGTGGCACTCCCGCTGGCACTGCTTCAGCTAGCCGTTGGACAACTGAGCCAACAAGACACCGTTGGTATATGGCGAGCCGTACCGTTCTTTAGAGGTAAACTTGCCTTTTAGTATTGCGCGTGTGTTTCCTTATAGTCCCGGGTCCTTTGAGCGGGGCGTGAAAAAGCATTTGATGAGGCCGTCAAGCTGAGGGTCACCACTGTAGTAGCACTATCGATATAATATGTAGTGGTGATCCCGGTCTTGGGTCTTTATCTTTAGCTTACCATCAGGCGAGGCGAAGTCATGTTGACGTGTCCTATATAAAAATAATAAAAAAATCACACGAAAGCCTGGTTTGCACTAGGTACAAGCGGAGAGTTCGTTTACATACTATTGACGAAGTTTGATTTGCCTTGATCTCGATTCCTATTATTGGTGAAATCCGCTCTTTGGCTGGATATCACTAGTAAAAATCAATTCCAATAAAATGAGTTCTCATGTTTTGACTTCTGGTGATCTGTAATTCAGGTTACCTATCACAGGCACCAGTGATCTACAGACAGAATGTGTGAATCTTTATTCTGGCTTGTGGTGAGAAACTAAACAAATGATTTACTGTAGGCAGTTAACCTTCCAATCTTCGAGCACGGGGCTCCTCCCTTTATTTCAACTCATACGGTATGGAACAACGTTGGATCTTCAACCTCAAGAGAAAAACCTGCGGCAGTACTCGACGCCCCACCAAATTGGGCTCCGTACTCTCTATAATTAAATAAATAAATAAATAAAATAAAAATAAAATTCTTTTACTTCAAACACATTTGATTCATATCTTGTTAGTAACAATAAACTTAGGGCTATGTTAGTAGGTAAAAGATTCATATTATGTTAGTAACAGCATACTTAGGACTATGTTAGTAACCAAATTAAAGACATTTAAAACTAAAACTATTTAGAGACCAATTGTACGGTAGACATACATCTACGCGTACAATGGTTCAAGATAGGCGAGTTGCTCTCAGCAATCATTCGCAAAATACTGTTGGAGCTGGCCCGAACTCTGCAGAGCAAGGAGGCTGTTTTTTTGCGCCATATTGCGACAAAATCATTTGTCTGACTTTGCGCAAACATATCTGACACACTGCAGAAGCGAGGCAGCCCCATCAGCATTCCATAGCCATTATTATATAGGACACGTAAAGCGCTGACGACACGCTGTGTATAGTTGGTCCACAGGCTGCAAGTGTAAAACACTTGGCAGTATGTCTTAAACAAGTCAATAATTAGCATTTACCTACTTCATATATCTTTTATTAATAAAAATATTCTTTAAATTTCAGGTGTCGGTTATTTAAGATTGCTAATTTCACTTTTGGGAGCCGTTTACACAGTTATATATTTGTCTTTGACATTAACTTACTTCCTCTACACGTTAAGTAATAATTCCCTTCCGTTTTGGGAATGCATCGATTTGTTTTATTCAGAAGTAAGTATTTTTTACATTTTTTATTATATTTATTTTTTATCCATCTGTTTTTATTTATAATATTTACGATACCCTTCGCTTCCTAAACACATTTTCCTAAATAGGTTACAGACCCATTGCGTCATTTACTTATGTTTCTTATACATTTCTATGTTTTGCACAGTACAATACCTTGACACATCCATAGTGTCCATAGTAAATCTGTTTGTAAACTGTTTGGAAACGTTATTTATAGTAGGTAACCCGGCTTTTGAATTGGTGCCATCGTTGTGAAGGAAAGTGATGGTCAAAGGTTTATTATGCCTAACCAATTTGGCTAGATTGATAATCAAATAGTTTCGCGTGGATAGTAATCATCATTATCCCAGCCTTTTTCTAACTCAGTTGGGGCCAGCTTTTCTGTCTAACTATGATGCGACATTCTTTATTTTCCGTGAAGCTACTGCCAACTGACCTCCACAAGCCACTGCAGCACTTTTCAAACTTCACTTAGTTACATACCTACTTAATTCTGAAACTCGCAAGATACCTACATAAATAGCGCCTTTAATTCTGCTAGGTACCTACATATTTCATTTTTAACACACACACACACACACACACACACACACACACACAAGGAATTATGCCTTTTCTTTGTGTGTACCCACATTTCCTTTTTTAAATGAAAAACGTTTTAGCTAATATAATGGTAAGTAGTTATTAAGAAACGAAAATCCAAAAGTATGATTTAAAATTTCTAGATTTTTAGACGTATAAAATTGGAACTCTTATGATGAATCTTAGGAACATTATATCTAACAATAGTACTTCATTTGACATTTCTAGGATGATTATAGACCACACAACGCATCTGAATGTCTCAAGTAAGTGAAGCTAATTATTCTTATAAATTCGTGTCTAAAATGTAACGATATTACTGTACCTTTATTAAACCCATCATGTGAAAATGATAAGGTAAAAACATTGAATAGATTGGTACCTAACACTTAAATAATAATTATTTTTAAAAATCTCTGTGTCTCACTGATCTGTCTTGGTACTACATTCTGGCTACACTACTTAAATATATTTTGTGATTTGCATAAAACACGCCACGCCATCAGGTTTTTTATGATTTGGTTCATGAACGAAGCCGAATGTAAATACTTACATTTATGTACCATACAAAATTTTACTTTTCAACAAATAAATCTTTTAGAGAAGTTGCTTAAATGAGAATTTGCCATAACGATGGGTTCTACGACTCTAGGTACCTATACGTAGAACTCGCATCAGTGAAAAAAGCAAATTTTACAGAATAGTCATTCAAAGTTTGAACTCGTAAATTAGCAAAGACAAAATATCTAAGAAAGTTTTCAAGAAATTTGGCTAAAATTTGATATGAAGTTTAAGTGAATATACATTACTTCTCTATTGGGTATCGTAGTAGTAGTATCTATATAATTTAATTCAATTCCATGCCAATTCTCATATCCGCAACTTCCCTGAACCATAACGTAGCAAAAGCTTTTAAGCGGTCCCATGTAACTTTTTGAAGTATAAATTTTACGCTATTGAGTTAGAAACCGAACGAATTATCATTTGCTTTTGCCATAACTAATCCTATCACCCTTAAAATGTGATAGGATACGTTAAGTACCTACCCACTAGTATCCACGTTTTTTTATATTACAGTGAAACGTTTATGGCGCCTGTGTACAAAAAACCTGAGTATTATTTAGCTGTAGCTTTAATATTGCTTGTTATGTGGATAGCTCTGCCTTTTATGTAAGTACATTATACACTCAATATGGCTCATAGCATGTAGATATATTATAACTGCTAACGGTAAAAAGGGGTTAATAGTGATCAAAGATAAAATGGTCATTAGAATTTGTTAATTATTTCTTTTAGAAAATTTATACAGTGTAAAATTTAAATAGTCTACATTTTCACTTAAAAGGCAATATAATATTTTATCCCTATTCACCCCCTATGACCCTGTTCATTTTTTAAAACTCCCCAAAAAGATTTAGATTGTAAAGTATCCTACGTCATGAAAGAATGAATATTTATTTTATGATAATAACATAACGTTCACCTGTACCACATGAATAGCTATGGTACTGTGCCTGTTCGCCAATATTTATTCACTAATCATTATCATTTTCAGTTTTTATCACCCGGTAAAATTAATGAAAAGGATACTATACGTTCTGGGGCCCACCGTGCTCGTATTGGCCATAGTGACTGTGTCGAGCTTAGGCGACAGTGAGAACATATCCACGTTCGTGTTGAATAGCGACTGGAGGAGCTTCGTTGAGCCAAATATTTGGCACGGCGCGTTGACACAGGCCTTACTCTCCTCTCAAATAGCTGGGGGGTTTCTAATATCGTCTGGTGATACTGTGTATTCTAACACAAATGTGCAATGGTAAGTTACACTAAACGTTCTGATATAAATATCGTTACACATAGGTAGGTATCCTTAAGTATCTGTTAAATTCTAAGGTGTAGGTTTTTTCAAAAACCCTATGACATAAACACCTCTAATTTTCGGATTGCCGTACGAAAAAATAAATGGATCGTGGTCTACAGTTAGTTTGCATCCGTGACTATTGCTTATTTGTGGACATCTTCTTCATCATCGAATCAATGGCTAGAATTTTTTAATTTTCCTGGCCCAAAATTTACCCTGTCACAGCATTGTCTGAATGTCCGTTGCTCTACACTGTGCACATGCGGAGGGCACAGTAGCCAAGAGAGCAATTGCTGTGAAATAGCCGGTTTGGTATACAAGGTATATCCTCGATGCACCTATATGGCATTCCAAAAAACCGGATCGCATGTTTATCCAGTGCAATATAATGCATAGGTAAGATTTTTCCGTCTGAATTCCATAAACAGGTCTTAATACTGGTTAGTACCTACTGAGGTAGTTAAAGACCTTTAATTACTCGATCGATGCACATTTATGTGGTCACGTGTAAAGGTAGATACAAAATTGGGTCAGATTTACGTCCGTGCAGCGCGTGGTCGTACCCATGTGCATGGGAAATCTAAAGTCAATTTATTATATATCGCACACCCCGTACAACAAAGGAGTATATACACATATGCAATTTTTTTTTTATTTCGCCAATCGATGTAAAATACTTCGACACATGTTCTATATTTTTTTCGTAATTTTCCTTACAAAACTAAGAAAATGGTTAAGAAAAAACACAAAAGCTACTTCCTTAAGAAATTTCATAATTAACTGGCAAAAAAAACGTAAATATAATTGCTCGATGCATAATTTATTCAAACCATTAACAATATGTACGTAATCGCAATCCAGTCTTTATTGCTCAGGCCAAATTAAAAGATGTGCACTCGTAAGTTTACTTACTCCTTTATTGCACAATATATTTTTGAATAAATTTTTCGTAACTTCACTTAAGCGTCACTGTTAAACTTATTCTGAAACGTATGTGTACTCAATCCTTTATAATTTTATAGATTATCGTGGATGTTGGCTGTCGCCACCAAGTCTTTTTAAGCCGAGGGGCTGCCAGTACTGACTTTCAATGTCTATTCCTTGGTAAACAGTGGTAGGTAGTAGATAGTTCTGTCAAACCCTTCAAGGTTCCTTAAAGTTCCGTGCATCGCGACAGAAATCGTTTTCGTCGTTTTTTGGTGATGTGGGTAAAGGTACGGTCTCTGCACTTTTCCTTTCGCAAAGGAGGTAGGACACGACGGTATCTCCCATCCGAAATGAGCAGTCCAACTGAGTACCATCCTCCATCAGGTGGGCCGTGTGCTTGTCTGCCACCTACGTAGTATAAAAAAAAGTTGTGCCAACGGGAATATGCTCTTTCTTTTTTCGAGCGAAAACTCCCTCGAGCTTCACTTCACCGGAGCCAACGTTGAGGTAGGCATGTCGGACTTTAACCGATTAAAATCACAAGGTCTATCGCAATATTAGCCTGTGTGATCGAGGAATCTGGTGTGTCCTAGTAAGAATATCCCAGAGACCCCGACCGGTTCCAGCCGCCAGCACTGACGACACCGACATGTTATTAGGAATCTAAATCTGCTTCAAAGATATTTCATCCATCTAGGCCTGCCCTACGCTTGATTACCCAAGTCGTTCTTTCCATTCCATCTAACGGAATTGGGATCGCTGCACCTCGATTTCTCTTGTGGCAGACCTCAAACCTTTATGCACAGGAAGTATCCTGTAAATAATGTCGAAATATGCTGCCTGAATTTTTAAATTTGCTTGCATTGATTTCATTTTTTCATAGCTTCAAGACGTGCACACCTAAATATTTCATGCTAGTTTCGACTTAATTTCTCCACGCCTACCTACATAATGATATATTTTTGTGTGGTGGCTAACTACATACTCAGGTATTATAGATTTTTTTCTACATTTGTACTATACCTTGCTTTACACCAAATTAGATGATTTTATATCAACGGAAAGTACTCTTTAGATGCATTTAATTCCTTATATAGCATCGTCTTCTAACATAATATATCTTCAGCACGAACCAATTGATGCCTCTATGTGTTCCTGAGAAAGAGGCCTTGACAGACGGACAGAAGGACAACAAAGAGGTCCTATAAGAGTTGTTTTTTCCTAATAAGGTATATAAACCCTAAAAATAAATATATATTCTCTTTGTCTTTTAGCAATAAGAAACAAAGTATATTACTCTATGGAAATTTAGACAAAGTCACTTTTAGTTCAAAAAATCCAAAAAATCATAGATCATGAAAATCTGTTCAGCCGTTCTTGAGTTCTAACAAAAGCACGTTTTTGAAACATTTTTAGGGCTTTAGGGTTTGAATTTTAAAAAACCCTTTCTTAGTACGTCACCCATATGCATCAAAACACAGACATTCTGCTAATTTCAAGTCTCTACGACCAGCGGTTTAGGCTGTGCGTTGTCTCTAGGTCAATCAGTCAGTCAGGACTTTGAGTTTTAGGCAATGATATTGGTTTTAGGTACCTATAAAATGTATTGATTATTGTAGGTACCTGATTAATTGACGTGCTATAGTATAATTATTATGTAAAAGTTACTTACCACAGTTTTAAAGACCGTTGCGTGCCATTCTGATTTTGTTATGGTTTAAATGAGGGTTCCAGAGCTATGGTTGTGAAAATATAATAATAAGAATTCATATTTTTCGTTTTGTAACTTTCATAGATGTAAGAAATTACTTATAGTTAGCGAAATAGGTACAAAATAAAGAATTATTAAAAAATATCTATACTTCTGTACTAATATTATAAAGAGGTAAAGTTTGTGTGTTTCTTAAATTGTAAGGGGTAATCTCGGGATCTACTGAACCGATTTTAAAAATTCTTTCACCAATAGAAAGCCACGTCATTCGTAAGTGTCGTAAGCTATATATTTTATTGGAAAACTGGAATTTACACCTAGCGAAGCCGGGTCCCGGGTCGCTAGTATATTATAAAGAGGTAAAGTTTGTGTGTTTGTATATTTGTTAAATTGTAAAGGGTTATCTCGGGATCTACTGAACCGATTTTAAAAATTCTTTCACCAATAGAAAGCCACGTCATTCGTGAGTGTCATAGTCTATATTTTATTGGAAAACTGGAATGTACACCCGGGCGAAGCCGGGTCTCGGGTCTCTAGTAATATATATTTATAATCTCGTTGTATTCCTGCAATTAATCACCAAACTCTTTTTGATATATTGTACACTAGTTGTAAAATCATAACAAATTAGATACCCACAATTCTCAAACTAAAATGTAAAGTTATTTTTTGTTATTATGAAAATATAAGAAAATATGTATTACTCTGTAAAATATTTCTTCGTGCAATAAATGAGTGTGTCACATACATTAAAAAACCTTAATAAATTATCACTGCAATAAACACTTATATAAACTTACTCATTATTTATTTTCAAAAATACACGTGCTATAAGTACTTAAAACTAAAAGCTCCGAGGTTATATCACGAGGAAAAATAAGCAATAAAAGCGTATGTACACATAAGATCCATGTTTTGTTTATACCTAAACAGCAAAAAAGGTGTATGTTTATTTACCAACAGTTATTTAAGAAAAACCCTAATACAATAAATAGGTAATTGTTAATTTTCCCTGTACTATGAAAATAATAAATCTATCTTTAATTTCAGTAAATACATATTAAAGAGCTCATTTTGAGGCTTCTTATGATATATGATACAAAGTACTATCATTATTAGTTCAGGCAATATTCCAGAAACAAACTGTTTTTTGGCTCTCCTGTAAAGTTGGTGTTTTCCAGATACGCCTTTGTTGTACGGGGTGTGCGATATATAAAAATGAATCGCTATTTCCCTTGGTCACGGCATCACGCGTGAATGGCTGGACCGATTTGGCTGAAAATTAATAGGGAGATAGCTTAGACCTAGGAGACGGACACGGGATACTTTTCATCCTGCCCCGGGGACGAAGTATGCCACGGGCAAAGCCGCGGGGCACGGCTAGTCTTAATTTAATAAAATTTGCCATTTTTGACATGTCCGTATTGTACGTACGGGCCGTCGAAGTGCATTACATTTCTTTCATCATCTTTTTAATTTTGACTTGTTACTTTTTAATTAATTCTAAATATTGTCAATCTGTTTGGACAAACAATAATGAGCTAATAATATTCTTTTTAGGACAGCGATAATATTCATAGGAGCGAACATTGTATCCACCTGGTTTGGTTTGATATTTTGGTACTCATTAAGCGGGCCGGATAAGGAGATGAACGTGCTAGCAGTCCTAATTCAAGCCTACAAGGTGGGCGAGGAGACTAATACACATCTCGCCTGGCCTCTTATAATTTTTCTAACTTTATTCCTGTCTGGATTTATAACGTTAGTAAGTACCTATTTAATCCGATTTATTTGTCTTGGTATTTTAAAGTCTCCGGCAATGTTTCACATTTAGTGTACGTATCTGTTTTACTACTTAATAGGTAATAATAAAATATGAGCGGGTGATGCGATGCGACTCCGAATGGAATCTTGATTAGAATTGGGTAGGTACGGGGGGTGAAACCATCAGCCACAATAATTTTAGTTCTTCTAATAAGTATTACCATTGCGATTGCAAGAGAACATCCAGGATGGAACTTGACTCGTTAAGAAAAGTTGGCATATTTACTATTTGCTTTAAAATTTTTATTAAAATAAACTTATGAAAATGTCTGTGACTTATGAGTAATATATAGACCTATTCACGCTCGAACGGCTGAACAGACCTGGCAGAAATTTGAAATTTGGGACTCGTTAAATAAAATTATAATCTGGAATAACATCCCATGGGTTGCGGAAACGGGATTAGAATTCCACACGGATGGAGCAGCGGGCAACAGCTAGTAATATATAATTTAACTTATTTTTAATTTTAGCTCACTCTCCTGTTCCCAATTTACGATCGCTTTCGACGGATCGCGGGATCCAAATGGCGTGTGGTGTCAGTGGGGGCGTCGCTGGCGGGCGCTGGTGTCAGCTTAGGGGTGTTGGCTGCGAGGCTCCCGGCCCTAACTCTGTTGGACGAGTATGCCGTGCCTCTGCTCGTCAGCCTCACGACTATAGTTGAAATATTGGCCTTCGTCTTTGTATACGGTGAGTTCATCAACAATTTAGCTTCAGAGTAATGTCATTTATTCTTTAAGATTCGGTTCCGGCTGTCCGTCACGAATAAGGTCAACTAGACGAGCCCTAAAAATTGCTGATGTAGAATACCATTTAATAAGTCATGGTCTGAACAAAAACGTAGACGCTAATGTGGTTGCATTCAAAGCTTTGGAGCCTGGGGTCCGTTCCTCTTTTCGTAAATTAAGTATATGTAGTCAATTACTGGATTGATTGCAGCCTGACCCCCTAACGCCTACAGGCAAGTTTGTGCCAGAGGTTTGCACGTCAGTCAGCAGGTGTAACGGCTTACAGATGAGGTTGGTACGAGCCCTGAAGATCTTTTTAATCGATACAAAGTATCAATGATTGGTTTCGGTCACGATGCGATCACGCAAAATTAAAGCATTCGCATTTTAAAAGCAGGCGCACATGCTTCATGTCACGTATTCACTTCTAGCACTCTGTACGAGCTCCGCTACGTGCTCTGTATCTCAATTATGATCATATACCTTAACAGGACACTCACAGGCCTCAAACTCTATAGATGAGTGATATTATCACTTGCGTGGTACAATCACCATTCTCCGACGACCATCCCCAGTTGCATTCAAATCTTGAGTTTGGAGCCCGGGGTCCGCTCGCCTACTCTACTTTTTGGGGCAGCGACTGCTGTCTGACCCCCCCATACCGAGTGAAAAGCTAGCACAAGAGGTGAGGTTGACTAAGGCCCGAAGATCTTGTTGGGGGCTAAACCAAGACCTTGGGGCCCATTAGTGGCAAATTATGTACGCTTAGTAGACGTAGACGTTTCCTTAATATTGGGGTACTTACCTACCTCATTAGTAAGCGTTAGATTTTTTCTTGCGTTTTATTAGTACCAGTGCAGTGTTAGAGGTAGGTACCTACAAAACCAATTCTGTGTGATGACGGGTCGGAAAAAACCAAACAAGTGATGTCTTTGAGGTTTAGTCCCAGTTTACCACAAGGAGCTCATTACTTTTATGTGAACCTAAAAAACTAGGAGTGGAACTATTTCCAAGTTATAAAAACAAGGCATTTCTGCTAAAGTATGGTTTTTAGAAATATAGAAAAATAAAAAAACTACACAAAACAAGTCATTTTGTCATACATTGAATGTTTGTTTTAGGTTGGAAGGTGTTACTTGAAGATGTAGAATTTCTGACGGGTCATGACCTCGCCAAGTATTGGGTGCTAGGGTGGTGCGCAGCGCCGGGCATCATCGTGCCCTTCACAGTGTGGTGGATCACGATGATTTTCGTGCATGACCACGACTGGTCACAGCCTCCATGGTCAGGTGCTACGATTGTGTCCACCACATTTGCAGCCATCATCGTGTTTCTGGCCCTATCTTCAATAGTCGTGGCGAGACAAGTGCAGTACGACTTTTTAGGGGTAAGAATTCGTTCAATACATTATGTAAATAGCAAAAACAACATACCGTAGCATTCGTAGCATAACAACAAGATTGCTTACCTCTTTTCACAATATAAATAGCACGACATGAGAATTATCTACAATAAACATACAAATCAATATTTAGAACGAATTACCCTTAATAAAAGTTTAATTGCTGTGTTACGATTAGAATAATTGTGACAGAATTTTGAGACAGTTTTATTTTGTTATTGTGAGACAGTGACGTACTTACCTATTTTGTTTCAAGTCATTTCAGTCATTTACCGTGGTTCCTAAATAATATTTATTACTAAGGAATGTTTTATCTCCTACCACAGTCGAGCGAGCTTCCCTTGTACTGCTAAATCTACCTAAAGTATTTTTTTTTATACGAAAATGTACGAACCGCTGTCATATTATAAGTTACTTCTTTGTATTAAGCCTGCTATTGCGAATGATGAAATTATGGATATCGTTAGCTACATGTTTATTAACACACGAAATAAATTCTTCTAACATGACATACAATATTTGCTCTGATGCATGCGAATGTCAAAATTTTCCGCAAGCGATTACCTACTAATTTACTTGTCCTTTTACCTTAGGTGATGTGAAGGCTACAACCTTCTCTTAAGTGAATCGTGTTTAGAATTCATGAGACTTCCTGGTTTAAAGGAAACACTTGTTCTTCCGCAGAAGTTAAAGTCATCATTCAAACCATCGCGACACTGGGGACCGCGGGATCCTATCACGCATTATTACTGGCTGGCAAGACGAGATGAGCTAGAAAGAGGGCATTTACAAACGAGGTACCATAGGAGACAATTAGGACAGCTATCAGGCCGCCCAAGTTTCTTGCACCCCACTAATTTCCTTTCCGTGAAAAGCAGCCCTGTAGATAAAAGCCGTTCGAACTCAGATGATTGGATATATACTGTTTACAGACGACAAGTGAATCGTACGGGCGAAGACCACGTCGAAAAAAAAAGATGCAATTCTCTAGACTGGACCTTTCCTAAAATGAAGTCAAAGGAGGATTTTGACAGTATTAGATTCCCACAAGCAATAAATATTTTGGAAAGCAATAATAATGCAGTTGTTAACGTTAAGAATGATAATTAGTTTTGCTAAGGATAACTATAGTTTTGTGTCTCATTATTCTCAAGTTAATATAAGAGCCGGTCAAACAGATTATACGGCTGAATGTCAAATCGATTTTTCACAAAGAATGACAATTGATATTTATTGAGGATATCGTTATTTAATTTTGTTGTTTTTTTTTAATAAATGGCTTATATTTGTTTCTTTTTATTTATTTATTCACTAACTTCGTATTTGGAGAGAGTGATTTAATTTTCAGATTCCGCTAAGGAAATAAACCGACAAAGCGATATATAGGTAGGTATAGCGATTAAGTATTATAGGTTACTTTGCATTGAGCAAGAATCTAACCCGCGACTTCTGAGCAGTCGAACGTTCTATCGCTACGCCACAGAGGTCGTCAAAGATAGTTTCATCGTCTTCATAATTTCAGAAATTACCTTGCACACCTTATTATCTCTTATTCATACCAGGATTTTATTGTCTATATCTGCCCATTAAGTAAACTGCTCACGAATTGGGCACGTCACTTCGGTATTTATCAGAAGGTAGTGTGCGTGCGTCAGACACCTGCTGACATTTAATGAGATTCTTGCGAAAACCTAAAGTGGCAAAAGGTAATAGAGCTAGATAAAAAAAAAAATCTGCTATTATTCTAACAAAAATCACTAATTTGGCAACTACGCCAGCTTTCATTAGGTAGGTATGAATTTTTTCTTCAGTGTAACCAAGGTAAAAATAAATTTAGTTTCAGTAGGTATTCATGCTAAGTATGTAGTTAACTCTTGGATAGAAAATTAGGTACTTCTAATTGCATACATTTACTGAATATGATAACATGTCAAACAAATTTTCTTTTTAGTTTGGTTTATAGGTACGGCTTTACTGCCGTCCGACCGCCCAACACCGAGAGGAAAGCCTTTAGGTACACCAGAGCCTCGGTCTCGTCCGTTAATCAGCAGGTGTACCTATCAGCCAGCAGGTGGGCGGTGTGCTTGTCTGCCACCTACGTGGTATAAAAAAGAAATTTATTTTTGATACTTGATTTGATGTGTTTTCATTTACTACAGCACCCGTTTTGAAATTTTTTATAATTATAATATTTTATCATTTGCGACACGCTTTGGAAGCATTTAGAATATATAATAATTATGTCCAAAAGAAACCTTACAGAAACCTAAATGCTATTTCCCATAGCATTTAGGTCTCCATGATATTAATGAAAGGCAATCTAGGCATCAAAACCATGCCATATTAAAAGCAACGGTTCAAGTTATAAATGAACTGCAAAACCTACGCATTCTTTGTGATTACTAGATATTATTGCTAATATAAGTGATTATCGTAGTTATAAGAATAACGGACCCTAGGCGCTTGTCATCTTATACCACACATAAGTAGTTACAGTTAATCTAATATTTCTTGTATGATCGATACAATACGCATAACGTTTGTGGACATTGTATCTTTGTCAATGTCTGCCGAATATAGCGGTACACTTTAGCTGGTATTTTGAAAACGGTGAGCTGTTAAAGATACGCGAACGATTTTGGATCTCCTGTAAGAAAGATAGAGAGAATGAGTTTCATTCTTTAGAGATAAACAATAAAGCTTAACAAGGTTAGGTAGGTACCTACCTACTTAGGTCAAGTAGACTGTAAAATTCGGTTCTATGCAGATATTGGATTTTGATATTACACAGCCGATCTATTAATACCTGTAGGTACAATATTATAGTCGCTCGTTGCTAGGTTGATGATGGGGAGATAACATGCCAGCGGCCGGCCCAGTGTCGCGTGCAAGGTGGTATGCGGGCAGTGTCCCCTACCGAGCAACGCTTAAACGCACACGCTAGCTCTCTGGCATTAATTGAACTCCTACTAAGTAGGTAGGTACCTATATATTTATAATAGCCGATGTCAGCCGTGTTATCGTAACTTTTGGTCAAATCTCCGGTTCTACTCAACCGATTGCTATCAAACATACGGCAGGTTTTAAGACTAACCAAGACCTTTCTAATAAAATAACCGTATCATAATCCGTTTAGTAGTTTTTGTGTCCATCGCCAACAAACAGATAAACACGTAATTCCAATAATAATATTCGCCACCTATTTGTATTTCAGTCCTTTCAAAATTGGCACCCGCGTTCCAGTGTTAATGAAACTATTAAGGTACAAGAGAATGTATAAATAGTTTATTTATCACGCTAAGTGGCACTTTGCACGGTCCAGGAATAGAACCTGGGCTCACAGTAGTCGCGGTCACTACCGCGGAGCAGTGGCTAAATTCTAATAAAGAGTTAAGTTGTCTCTTGTTTTTTCTTTCGCTAGTAAATACAGAGTTTGTGAGGTCGGTGAGAGGCAGGACGGCCGCCTGTCACCCTACACCCCACCGTTGTAAGGTGGAGCGATGCTCGCCATACCCGGCAACCTTACAGTTACACCCCGGTAATTATGACCCGAGACGGTGTGTGGTTTTAGTCGGTTCGATCCAGACATAGCCACCCCCGATGACCGACGGGGATGGTATCCATGGTAATTTCTACACGATAAAAAGAATAAAGGTAGGTGAGAGAATAATCAAAAACGGAATCCTGAAATCGCTAGAAAGATGATGATTTAATGAGAGGGGATGCAGGCGGACGATATGCGATGAATACAACCGAGTTGGCGGTTGAATCCGCGGTGCAGTAGATAAAATTGATACATGGTCAAAGATTAGATTAATGAGAAAGATACTTAAGCCGCATTAATAAATCGCTCTCATTACCGCTACTAAGAGAAAGCTCTACGGTCTCAAGTTAATAATGGCGTCTCAAGTCGTTAGCTAATGAAGAAGTATTGAGAGCATGACACTTGAAGTCAAACAACATGAACTCATGGAAACATCAAGTACGAATAAATTTATTATCTGTACTCGTAAGTTGTTAACCATGTACGGTACGAGTACATATCTTTCGTTTCGTTCTCATTCCCATCACTCGCTTCGGAATATATCTCAAATACCAAGTAGTCATCATTTCAGTTCGTGCTACGTAATTTATGTACTTCCAAGCAAAATAATCATAATCCTCCGAGCCTTTTCCCAGTGGGGTCGGTTTATATTTCGATAAACGACCTTCGTCCTCCATGAGCCCAAGCCTGGGGGTGACGGGTAGAGCCCCCTGTCACCCTAGCAAAAGCAGACCCAGGTGACGGCACGCGGCAGTACTTTTCCAGGGGCATGAAGGGAACACCGTGGTTCCCAAACCTGAAGGGGTCATCTCGAATCCGGAGATGGTCCGGGTCAAGCCGGGGTGTGAGGGAAATACTCTATGGGCTACCTTAAACACTGGCGTCAAAAGACCCTAGACAACAGCGTGCGGTCTTCAGTCTAACTATGGTGCGACAAACTTCGATATTTTCCGTGAAGCAAATGCCATCTGACTTCCTCAGCCCATTGGCGATGTCGAAATTTTTCTGGTCGGACTTATAGGGTACCAACTACCCTACCTTATAGGTTAACGACTGCCATAGATGTTTACATGGCAACCGGGACCGACGCGACGGCTTAACGTGCTCTCCAAGGCACGGAAACACTCAGACCAATGCAAACATACATGTTTAGGCAAAAATATATTTGCACTGAGCGGGAATTGAACCCGCGACAACCGACGTCGCATTCGAATGCTCTGCAGCCCCATTGTTTTCTAAGTTACACTCCAGTTTTAATCACCTAATTTTTAAAATATCTAATCTGTCTTTAAAGAGGGGTTACCTAAGTCCAGCTAGTTCAACTACATTTTGAAGTTGAAAAACCTGTAGAAAAGTTGTCCAATTTGTTCAACCGGTTGAACAGATAGTTGAACATACGATACGTAAAGGATATACGTCAACAATTCAACAAACAAAAAAACTCAACAAATCCTGATTTTCCTTAGTGCTTTATTAGTATTAAGGAAAAATTCTAAAATCTTTCTATGAAATCTAATTACGTAGGTTCCTTTTATATTAAGGAAAAATTCTAATGCATTGAAAACCATTTCAAATATTATGTTTAAGTATCTACAATGTACCTATCTATTGTAAGGTTTGCCAGAAGGAATGTATCTAATGTAAGGTAGGTCCAGAACTATTAGCAGTTGAATATACTATTAGAAAATGTATTTATCAATTTACTTTACAATTTACAAATACAGAAACTTTTATAATAAATTGTGAAAAATCTTTTTAAAGTTAAACGGTTTTAAATTGTGTTGTCATCAGAACTAAAGACTTCTGCCAAATATCAGACCAATCAGACCACTGAAAATGGGTCAAATTTCAATTACTTACTAGATTTGACCCAAACAAACAGGTCGAGTTAAGTAAAACCGTTTAATAAAAATGATCTTATTTCCTTATAAACGGCAGGTATATATCTAATATTTAACATACATAATATTACCGGTAAGTTGTTATTACCTGCTTAATTCCTTTTTTGTTTTTCTGTCGCATGCATGCGTCATTCGCAAAATCGATATCGCCTCATACGACAGATTTGCATCAAGTAGGTATTTCCCAGGGTGTGCAGTTGTTGGTAAACTGGCTGGACCGGCGCGGCGGCACGTAGTTCGAGCATCACGTCCATTACCGGTGCTTAAGCAACCTGCGCCCGCGCATTTACACCGCGCCAGTAGCGCATTCAACTGTCAAGTTGCGTGCGAAGCGGATCGCTGAGCGGTTACGGTCGCGCGCTCTCCAAGTTTACGACTAGTAGACGGTTCCCGTGGACAGTCTAGGGTGTAAGTAGTGATGTCGAAGGATAACCCAAGGCTGAGCCGGTTGGGGGTCCTGGCCCCTGCCGCACTCTCTGCATGCATGGATGCCTCCGTACTTGCTGTGCCTGCTGCCGGTGCAATCGTCTCCACTGTTCTTAAGGAGCTCAGCAAGGCTTTTATGCTAAAAAAGTAAGTTCAAAAACTTAATTTATTTTCAGTCTATCTTAGCCGAAGCATTTACAATACAGCTACTAGATAATAAACAAGAGGAAGATTCGCCGTTGTTTAGTATTTTAAAGTGATTTCGGCTTCCCATGAACTCAACTTATGTGTGATGAAGGTCTCTTTGTTATTTTTAATTTAGACGGGCAATATTCAGCATAGCAAACCAGTTTCATACACAAATACCTAAGTTACTTTATATCTAGGGTTGTACCTAAGACGGCTAAATGAAAAAATACGTATAGGCCCTATATTATTCACTAGCTGATACCTGCGGCTCTGCCCACGTGTGTATCGGTTATCATTTTTTGGTCATATCAAACATACGGCAGATTTGAAGTCTGACCACCTTTTTAATAGAAAACAAAACCGCATCAAAATCGGTTCAGTACCTACTTACTGTTATTTTGTTGTTCTATTTTAACAAACAGAACAGACAAACAAACAAGAATTGCAAAAAAAATGCGTACAGAATCGTTCATTTAAAATTAACCAAGCATTTTCATAAATACCTATCTCCAATGTACCAACGTAACCTTAACGTAACTTATTTACGTTTTATAATAGGTAGTATACCTAGATTCATTTTGTTTAGACGACTTCTTGAAATTACACTGAAAAATATAGCCATGGCCATCAATATTCATTCATGCTCTAAACACTGAGATCGTCAGTCATTGATTTAAATCCATGCAAAGCTTTTCAATGGATCCAATTATTAAGAATTCATAAAGAATGAGTTTGAGTACTTAGTTCATTTCCTCCGTTGGTGCAACTAGTTGGACCGCGGGTAATATTGCAAACCTTTATCTTTTTTCTGCGGCTCGTTTGAGAACACTGCACCTAATAGAAAACTGTTACTAAGTGAATTTCTAACAATTAACCGATATGCTCTTCTTAAACCTAGCGTTAATCCCAGTCGCATCCAAAGCTTTCACCTCGGAGTCTGGGGTCCGCTTTACCAGTTTTAACTGCGGATTTGGCTGGACCTCGATATTTTCCGTGAAGCGACTGCCATCTGACCTTCACAACCCAATGGTGACATTAGGCGATATCGAAGCATTGCAGCTAGACCGTTGATGATGGACTTTTTAGGGGTCCAACTACCCGTAACGACTGCCATAGATGTTTGTATGGCAACTGGGACCGACGGCTTAACGTGCTCAACGAGGTACGACCAGACCATTGTAAATACCCATATTCATGCATACAAATATTTGCATGAGCGGGGATCGACCCCCGCGCACCTGCGCAGCGCCCGCGTTCACTACCGCTACGCCACAGAGGCTGTCTCTTTATTATGCTAACATTAGGAAATTTTCGTATGGTCCGCAGAAAGCTCTACATTATAAACATTGTACCTATATTATAATATCCAACCATATTTTATTGTGAAAAAGTTTGCACACTTAGATTAAAATGCCGCCAGACCAGTTGTACCATCAGCTAGTACCATTATAGCAACTCCGCTCCGGTTGGAATACTTGAAGGTATATTTTTTCATGATACTAGTTGTAGCAAACCTACGGACGGACAGCGTTGAAGACGAGGCTGTGTGTCACAAAAATGGCGGCGGCTAACCATGTGTGAGTGAATTTTGGGTTGCAATGTGTTACCGAAATTTGATCGAAATGTGATTTGTGGATATTTTTTCTTCTTGTCATTACACAGTTTTTACACAACTTCACTACTGGAAATGTTGTATGTTTATTTTTTTTCGCTTCTTAATTAACTGTTCTGTGACTTAAACTGACAGTCGTATGACGTTTGCCGCGCAGTGGTTGAGTAGTGTGTTCGTGCCGGCTTGTACGTGTACCTGCACATTAGTGTGTCGACTCTAAAGTCGTCAGTTGTATTCTTGAACATAGTTCCGTCCATAGATTTGTTAGGTTTATGTAGTGGGATAAATCAGTGCCAGTTGTATTATCAATGGTTGGTACTAGCAGATGGTGGGTTTAGTCCGGCGCGTTGTTTGAACATGTTTCTGAAAATCCGTTTGGTTGCTCTCTCGCGTGCAAATTCTTGCCCAGATAAAAGTTTGCAAGTGTAGTGACATCATCCCATGAGTCACTCGTATCCTGGATGCCACACAGCAATCATTAGATGATAAACCGAAAACGGTGCTATCACCACCATGTTTACCGTCTAATTTGGCATTCATTATTATTATGCATTATGCATTCGAAATTGAATTATTGTCTGCAAGCTATGTCCATTGCAAAAAATTTTCTATACAAACAAATAAAATTGAAGTCTGTTTCTAATTTTAAAATAATAGGTTTTAAATCAAAGTATGTGTGATACGTATAGGTAAAGTAAATTTTAAAAGTTTCATTTGTCTGTCTGTCTTTTTGTCTGTTTGGAAGAGGCAATCTCTGGATCGACTGTGTCGATATGAATGGAGTCTTTCGATCTGTCTGTTTGAAAGAGGTACCTAATCTCTGGATCGGCTGGGTTGATTAGAATTGGACTGGCGCTGGCAGAAAAGTAATATAAGACGGTGTAATGTAGGTTACTTTAATTTTGGCAGAAGAATTAAGTAGGATCCTGAGTAATAAAGTAAACACTTAAAATCTAAATTTGTGAGTGACATAGTGGCGGGCACATGCTATTGTTGTTCTGGTGTACTTTTAACGGATTTTGTTGCGATTTATTTGGTGTTACTTACTTACTTTATTATGCACACTGATTCTGACGACTGATTCGATTGCTTTTTAGCAGCCACAGTCCCACAGTTAATAGGAGAGCATTTATTTCAATGTGAAACTGGCTGTATCGTAAAAAATGTAGGTATCTTTTAAACATTATACCTACCTAATTATTATGGAATCTAGTGTCCAGAAAATTTTGAATAATTTTATGCTCTGTACGTGAGTCACGTCACGCCCCATAAAATGGTGACGTGATCGCTATGGCATAACACAGATAACAAATAAGATGTTGATCATCTCAACAGCATTGTGGATTTTGGCAAACAAGTACCTAATGGCAGTGGGTCGGGCGCGTGTCGGTTTGGGATCCATCGTCGTTTTCGATCATATTGCTACACAATCCATGTGATTGAAAACGGCGATGAAAGGCAAACTGACACGCACCCGACCCGTTGTCGTTTTGTGTGTTTGGCGCCTATGGTAGGCTTTTGCACGGTACACTCAGACTCATTATAGTATAAACACCGCGTGTCTTTGTTACTCGACGAAGATACTCGCGTTCATACTCGTATAACGATTTAGTTTGCATTATTTTCTCAGTTGGACAATTTTGCACTGTTTTTGTTCAGACATAGAACTTAAAATAAGACTAAGAGTTATCTACGGCGCTACATGGCGCTACAGCTACAGAACAGTAGTCTACAGCGCTAGCGCAGTTGTAGCATGGCTTTCACACATCCATTAAGATTATAAAGTAACATTGACATCAATGCATGCATCACACGTAATTGATTGGTTATTTGTCTAATCTCGAGAATCAGAAAATAGTAAGTAATAAAAAGTTTCTTTATGCATGCAGCAGCATCTGGTTTGTTGATGATGTTGAAAGTTCAAAATATATAATAATATACCTACGTAGTAATATTAGTTATTCTGTGAGTATAGGTATTCATAACAATTTACATTTTATTAATCACGTAGATCTTTATGTGTTAAAAATAGAGTTGTTAACATTTTTCTTCCAACAAAGTCAAAGTGGTAGGTATAAAAAGTTGCACCCATTGGACTATTAATACTTCTTAGGTAGGTAGGTACCTACTTTATTTAAAATATAAAAATAAATAAAAGGATATGTTTAAAAAAAATAACTAATATCTCTTGCAGACATAAGAAGTTACATTTTAGTAGGTAGATCATCGTTCATATTAATAATTTCTATATATAATATGTATGTATTTACAAAAAAGTAGGTATATAAGTGTGTTTCACCGCATTCTAGAACCCATAACACAAGCTAGATATACTATTATAGACACAAAGAAAATCGATGTCCAGAACAGGTGGAAAACTTGAATCCTTACTATAATTTTCCATTAACGACGTACACCGACGTACCTTAGAGTATTATGAATGAGTTCAACCGAATGACACACCTACTCGTAGTGCGAAGTATAAAATAATGTTGACATAGTCTAAAAAGGTAATAGTGACGTAATTTGCCAGTTGCAGTACTTATCTCCTTACTAAGGTACGTAATTGTTACGTAAACGATACGCTTACGATCGTAATTTTATTGTGTCAGCTATCCTTTGACGGAAAGTTAAATAAAAGCTTTGTTTAGCAGCTATTGGAGACCCATCACAATAGAAAAAAAAAATTATAATAATTGACAACGTTTTATTCGAAAGAGAATTATTAATAGGAATTAAAACAATACGCCGTGCCATAATTATGTCGATGGTTTGAAGATAATAACTTGTTAGTGACTAACAGTTGCTTGTTTACCACCTAATTGGTATAAAAAAAGAAAAAAGAAGAAAATCACTTCCCGATAGGTTAAATACATTTATTAAGAGTGTTTATGAAGTCGTTTAAGATCGTTTATTATTTATTAATTAACTCGTTTAAGCACCTTTGTTTATAACTTGTTTATTAAGCGCTGTTGTTTATAACTCGAAAACTGAAATTTTGCACACAGATAGATAACGATCAGTATGGGCTAGGTTTTATCCTGGGTATAGATTCCATCCGATCAGAGTCACGCTGTGACTGCGTAGTTTCAAATGCGTACTCTATGTAAGTATCTACGCATAGTTTTCCTTGTGAATCTATGAGAGCGTGTTAGGATCAGTAACACGTAAGTGGCACTAGTTATACCTACAAGTAATTATAGGGGCCTATTAGAATTTGGTGGGTCCTGTGCTTTTTTGCCGACTATGAGCTCGTCCAGTCAGCGTCGGACTGGCTAAATAGTCAGGGTAGCATTTGCCCCCTGCCTGTCTATAGGCTTCCCACGGGCCTAGCTTGCGGCAACCTTAAAGAAAAACCGAACCATAATTACCGAAAAGCTCAAAAAACTAGGTTGCCCGGGTTCCGATAACTTTAAATCCAATAACCCGAGTTTTCAAAATTGCACCGGGTTTCGGCGGCGGCACAACCTCGGGCCCCAGGCTTGATGACAGCCACCCGGGCCCTTCCGTCAAACTAAACAAAAGCCACCCTGCGTCCAGTTAGTGTAACTCTAAACTAACAATAAAAAATCTTTTGCCTATCCCGATCTTCTAAGTTGTATCTAATGTTCTGTTGGAATAACTACCAACTTACCAATAGAAACAGACAGATCACTAGACGGTGATATATATTCCTCTGTAAAGAAGTCCGTCCATATCGAAGATCCAGTGTCAATTTGTCCTATGGAATCGACCCGCAGCAAGAGCCGTTTATCTTGAATCGCATGCGGCTTGTGCCGGTGCATATTCTAGGTTGCGTATTTCTCTTGAGCCACGCGCGTGGATGTATTGTTCATCTGGATAAGGTCTTCCGGTATCAAAAATAATACATTTTGCGAAATAGTAATGCGCGCCAAAGAAACGAGTTCTGGCGTTACTGAGTAACAAACATACGTCTATTTGTCTATCCATCTACATTTCTCATAATTATACTAGTAAGAATCATAACCATAGTTAATTTCTTGTAGTCAAAAAGTCACGCCATAAGAATTGGATCTTTAGAAGTAAATATAATATACATAACAAGTATGTATATTAAAAGAAACTGGTTTTTTCTTGTTCCGTTTCCATAAGAAATGACTACGTAATTGACTTGACATTAGCGAAGAATTTACCTACTGATTATATTAGTATTTTATAAAACATTGGGATTTGCCCGCGGCTTTATATGCGCTTAGCATAAACAATGGTTACAGGAAGAGGTTAGACGGCAGTTTTTCCTAGAAAAGCCGTAAGTATAATTAAACCAAAAGGTGGAAAAGAGTACCTACTATGTAGCCTACTACTTGCTTTCATAGGTACTTCTTAGTTCGATGACAGAGTCTTATCTCGGCGTGAACACTGCTGTGACCACAGATGTAATTTTTTGTAAAGCTGTATAAGTGACCACCCTAGTATTTTTAATCGGTAAACCAACATCCAGGGGTGGGCAATGGGACATTCTGGGGTGGGCCTGGCCCCTTCGGCCTCCCTACGCCTATGCAGTCATGTCAGCTTTTCATTGCCTTAAGCTTAACTTAGAGTAGATGATACATTTTTTATAGCCGGTTAATCAAAAATGAACGTCAACTTACTAATATTAGTTTATGCAGACATCTGGAATAATATTATAGGCTTCTTATTCTTGGCATAGGTTCCCATGGGAAGCGGGAATGGGATCAGAATAACGCAGGGGAAGCCGCGGGTAACAGCAGCTAGTATTCATTAAAATCCTTGACAGCCTGTGAATTTGTATGAATAAGTACTCTATAATATATAGGCATGTTGTACGTATGTAAGTCTAAACGAATTGACCTTGTTAACACGTTTTGCCCTTTGGCTAGTGTGACCAAGGGCACATTTAACTGGTTCTGTCGTAGTCAAATCTACTGAAACCACAATGACCCTTTGCAATAATATTATAATTACTTCTTATTGCCCGCGGTTTAGCTCGCGTGAAATTCTGTTCCTGACCTAATAACCTATTTCCGGGATGATGGTAGCTTAATGTATTCCAAACCATAAATCTATGTTTTTGCCAATTTTCGTCTAGGTCTGTCAAACCGTTTTAACCCGACTGCCGAAGAATCCTTCCTTCAAGGTAATGTTTTTCGAGACCACGTATGTTTGTATGTATGTCCATTTCTTTGGCATGACCTACAGTCTAAACGGCTTGACGGATTTTGAAGTACCATACATTCACAAACTTTCGCGTTTATGCTATAAAATTAGTATTATTATATTCTGTTCCTGTTCCCGCTTCGATTTTTGATTTAGATTTTTAAGATTAAGTTTTCGCGCAGAACCCTAAATCTTTTTCTAAAATTAAGGTATGCCAGCGAAATTTGCGTCAAACCGACAAACGTGCAACATTTTTGGAGTTCCTTTTTTGTTACATTAATTATACTATGATTTTGGGCACCAACGCAAAAAAGGACACATCAGGGCATTGTATTATTTTCTAAAATGAGTGTAAAATTTAGTTATTATGTGTAAATTAAAAAAAAACATTTTGGGAAAGTATATTACCGTGAATTGTGCTTTTCAACCCTGATTCAAAACTCCATAGAAGCCTAGTAAAGTCTCCACTATTTTACTGACTAAGACTGACTTGACTATTGACTATGAAGACCTTGACTGTGACTACTTAAATGACGAAAACGCTGCATAATACATTCATATGCAAATTATAATACTTGTTTGTGGCAAAATGCGTCGCATAGAAGCCATTAATAAAAAAATATATTATTTTATCAGCATAATTATATATTGAAAATACACTCAAATGCATTGATTTGAAACCTGTTATTTAAAAATATTCCGAATAGACACTTCAATTTTATATATGCAAATAAGAAGTCTAGAGTAGATCACGTCTAGAAACTTCTATAATTCCAAATCATTGAAGAGCATGATTAGTGGTTGGTTTGATTGGTTCACTGGGCTTAATGATGTGAAGATTATTGTTCTCTAAGGTGTGTGTGAATGTGCGTAGTAGGACAGTGTATTAACCCTAAGTTAGGCTGACTCATGCCTCGTAACGGAAAAAAATATTAATGTTTTAATTATAATTTTTTTATGAAAGTAACTTCTCTGTTTGTTTGTAAGCCGTATCAAAATGAAGGCTCTAAGTCGATGTTTGTTTATTCGGGCATCCGTGGGCAGTGTAGGTATACTATGACGACATAGCACTTTGATTCGATGTCGCAGTATCTTCTATTAATATAAAGGAGGGTCAGGTCGCCAGTATTATTGACTAACGCACTTAGGTAAAAGATCTTGTTAACTTTTTTAAATAACAAAAACCTACTTACTTAAATGTAGCTAAAATCTTAGTACCTAACTACTAACCTAAGTTGAATAATGTGTCCATTTTTATCTTTTCACGTTAATATGACTTTACCTTACCTGATGGTAAGCTAAGGTCTCAGGAAAATGGGCACGATTACAGGCACTGATACCTAATGTTGAAATAATGGGCCTCAGCATGACGGCCTCGCACCTCCTCGTGAAAAACATGGAATGAATTTGCAAATTTCGATATTCATAGTACTTATGTAATTTTAAGATACGAAGACAAGCACTAGTAAGTTTATTACAGCTAGGCAAAGTCTTGAATGAGTTTGTGTGCCTTCAAACTGATAATTATATCGTGATTATAGTTTGCGATACGTTTCCTATATAAAAACTTCATTCAACACGTTTTTATTAGATTTATTATTGAAATTAGTTTACTCACTGTAATTATCCATTCTTATACTGCCTATTATTATGATGTCGTCAGTTGATATCACGCAATATTGGTAAATATTGAATTGGTTTTAAATCTGCATCGTCAATAGAATTTAAGGTTTCTTTTCAAGGTAAGTACCTACCTACAGAGTAAATGTTATGACAGGATATTTTGTATTTAACTTATATTATTTATATCAACACTGAAGTGGTATTTTTATAATTTCAACATGTTCGGTCTTATTATATGGCTCCATCCGTCACATAAGTACTTCATCTTCGTGGATGATAGCCCAAAGACGAAAACTTATCGAAGGTAAAGGGGCATCTACTAGGTCTAGTGCTATGGTAGAATACTTTTTCTATAAATCAAACCTTACGTTTTGTAGAAAATCTACCTACAGAGAACACTTTGAATTTAAGCATACATACTTCAGAACAAGCCTCTCAAAGCCTTTCTTCGGCAAACAACGTAACGGTTAATGGAAAGATAATTATTATAACATGGTAGGTACATTTAAACGACAATATGGGGTATTCAAAGGATGCTATTATTTAAATATTTTACTTCAAGACTAAACACGTAAGATTGTGTTCTAAAGAAAATCTCTTGAAGAATTTCCATTCTAAGCTTGTAAGCGTAAAAGCATGGTATACCTACTCATAAATATGCTCTATTTTCATCTCTCGTCTTTGTTTAAGTAAATAGTAATGAAAAAATTAATAACCCAACAAATTAACAAGTCATTGTCTATTGTAATATTTAATCTATTCTATTGTAATACGTATTTGATATATAGGTACTATAGATTTAAAAAATTTTTTTTTTTCATTGTATTTTTACCATAATAAAAAACCTGGATTTTTTAAATTAGATATACTTACCTATAATTTCATTCATTAAGATGCTAACTAGTTAAATAATGCATTATATTACAGTGATTAGCATAATCTCATCTGATAGAATCTTTGACTAGGTACTTAAGTTATATCGAGTGCGGGGCAGTGGTCCAACTGCTCTGTCCAACTAGTTGGACCATTGGTCTTTACTAGGGGCATTTGTCCAACTTTAAAAATTGTTGGACCACAGCACCAGAGAGTTCCGTGGTCCAATCATTAAAAAAATATATGTGAATTTTTTTTTCTAATCAAACAGGTTACATACCTGCCCACTAATGCATTCTTGCAATGGTAAAAAAATTAGAATAATTGACCAATTAGTAAATTCTGATCCCGTTCAACTAGGGGTGCTCACGACCTATTCTCAAAATATAGTTCCTTATTGTCGGTCTTACCAAAATATACACAAAAATATTCAAAAGTAAGGTTTGCGAACCTTTCCTAGTAGATTTTTTTTTAATATAACTTATGATAATAGTAAAGTATAGAGAACCAGCAGAAAGCATAATATATAGTTACCTATATTTATAGAGTTGCTACTACTCATACCTTGCAATGCTTTTTTCTATCATACCTATATTTTTTGTAATAAGAACCTTCACGGGTGTGGCACTACACATACCTAATCTAAGTTGCATCGCATGGATGTTGTACTAACGCATAATGGACAGTTAAATAAAGGAGTTTCTTTACATCAGTATTAACTTGTTACTATTTATTATTAAATAGGTACAAAATGTTTCACCCTTCCGTACTTACTTTTTAAAACTCGCAATAACTATTTTGGAGGTAGTGGTCTCTGGTATTTTTGGTTTATGATTTATCAGTATTTCATTGTTATCTAGCTGGGACCGCAACTTCGTGTGAGTGGATCTGGTTCTCAGTTTCGTTGTACGGCACCCTAATACATTACATAACATAAGCTATTCTGCAGTAAAAATTCGTCTATTGAGTCCAGTTGGCAACAATGTCATAAAATATTTTATTATCATCACACACTGAATAAGTCTGTTGTGTTGTTGTGTGAAAGACACGACGAGCTCATATTAAACAGTATTACGGAACATTTAATCAGCTTGTCCAATTCGTCGATCTGTCTAGACCAGTGGTTCCCAAACTTATTTTGTCTACTGCCCACTTTGAGAATAAATATTTTTTAACGCCCCCATTTTTTCACCTATTTAAAAACCACTATAACTTCAAATTAAAATAATTAATTATTGTGACCTATATATGTACATTATGTATATTAACAGAGAATTCTAAACGAAACTTTTACTATAACCCGCAACTTGAAACCTGAGCGCAGTAGGTAACATACAACGGCGCTTAGGTCTCAAGTTAACTCTTACGGGCTCCACCTGCCAATAAGAATGATTATTGAAACGCAACTTTATAGTATTAAAACAGAGTATCTTTTATTAAAAATATAACTAAAATAATCAATCCTTATATAAAAACTAATGTGAAGGATGAATCTGATGCTGTTTAATAAGTTTGTTGATATCAGGTTCCAATTTACTCAAGAACAGTCGCAAGTCGCCACGTTCGGTAACAAGCAAACGAAATTCAATAAAATAGGACAGATATATGAACTACGCGAAGAGAAATATAGAACCGAGTTTGAGCAATCTTTTAATTCATATTAGTTGATGTTCACAAGTTGTTGTTGAGAGTCGAGAGCTCTTGCAGTTGTTGTTTAAGAGGCCTCTTAGCTAAATAAAGTTACAAATCACCCCCCGCCCGTCCGCCTCTACACAACGCCCCCATTTTCTTCTGGGTCTCTTACCGCCCCCCTTGAGACCTGCAGCGCCCACAAGGGGGCGTTATCGCCCACTTTGGGAAAGACTGGTCTAGACGGAGTCGTTTGATTTCTACAGTAAGCGGTATTGAGACCCCTGCATCCAACGGCACCCTGTCAGTTTGACTATTTTATCGATCTATCTAGTGGCAAACCGTTTGATTTCTGTATAAGCAGTCTTGTGGTGCCTCCGTCTAACGGGGCCTTGTCAGTTTGATCGGGTTATGTATAAGAAAACTTGGACTGATTGTCGGAAATTTGTACCGGGAAAAGTATGACTTCAGTTTACTACCTCTTTATTAGGTTTCTACTCCTGGTAACAACCATCGTTCACTTTAGTTCTGTCACGATTTCATCATCATCATCTCAGTGTTGATCCCGATTGCATCCTAGGCTTTCACTTTCGGAGCCCGCGTTCCGCTTGCCGGTTTTATTCCTCCACGGCTCTTTCGATAAGATGACAGACATCTGCACCAATTGAACTGCCAGAATTTCTTATTTGTGCCCTTTATTTTAAGATTGAATCCCGCCTGAATTTTTCTAACTTTAAGGTTTGATAATTTTTACCAGAATTTAAAAAGGAGGAGTACCTTCGACTGGGTGAAACAATAACGATCCTTTTTTATTTAAAAGCTGGTGCTTCCCGTGTGGTGCTTATTTCAAGTTTATTCGAAATTACTGCTGTTCTATGAAGGTTCTGTACACGATTTATTACTTAACTACCTATTTCCTAACATGTTTTCTTACTATGCAATTAGTAAAAACTGACTACGCGTTTAGTTTTAGGTAGGGGTAGGATTAACAAAAAGTACAATGCGCATTATTCAACCGAATCCTTTTTACGTTTATCGCTCATTGTCTCTAAAGTAGTTCTTTATTTGGTTGTAAACCCATCGAGTTTCAAGGTGTCACTGACATCACGTGTATAATTTTACAATTAAAATAATTTTCACATTCACACTCGACGAAACGGGTAGTGTATACGTCACTTGTCAGTCAACTGTAATGTATAGTTTAACAACTACTCGTATGTGACTCGACCAGTCCTTTTATTCTGATACCCATTTTACATTTACTATGGCAAAGAAATGTTGTATTTCAGTTTGGGGGCAATGACTGGAGAGTGAAGTAGACTACATTTTGCCTGATCATGCAATGAAGTTTTCTCTCTTTTGTTTATTTATTTAATTTGGTTCATCTGACGAAATTACGGCTAGTAGGCGACTTACCTATTATAAGTCTAATTCAATGGTATGAGCAAGATCAATTTTATATTACAAGTAAACTGCTTTATCACAAAAGATATCAATTTAGTTGAATGGATGAATGGTTAACCGAACTAATACAACTGAAGAGTTGTTGGATCAACTGAACTAACCACACCGGCCTAATGCTACTAGAGGGGTGGCAATAGTTCGGTGTGTTTTGAGAACCGAACTAACAGCAACGACGACATTTTTACTGTAGAATTGCTGAGTATTTCAATCAATCGGACTATAAACCGGAATACTAGGACATTTTTACTAGTGAAATCTATTCTTAATAATATTATAGAAAGATGAAGGAAAGAATCCCTAGTAGGTACCTACTTACCAGGTTGTAAGTTACTATCAAGTTATCACTTACATCACAGTAGACACGAATTCACTGAATTATATCATCATTCAATATTATACGCATAGGTACGGCACACGGTAAGTATATCCGGAAATGTTTTGATGGTCAACGGTTTAGACAGACAGATCATAATTGTTTGGGTCCTTCGGTATAGACTCGATGATCTACTGAACGCATTAATCACAAGACGTGTGTAAAGAGTTTATTAATCTTCGTCATGATAAGTTGTAAAATTAGTAGGTTTATATTTCACAAAAATCACATAATATTTTTCACGTAGACAAAGTAATGGGACATGGAGAAACAGTATCTTTCAAACCCTTTTAATGGGAAAAAATCCCGGGACCACGCGAAACATCGATAATGAAGATTTAAGTAATACATTGGATACCCACGGCAAGAGATGGATTTGACTACCCAGAGACTAAGTTGCAAACGCCGGGCAACTTGTGGCAAGGCCCAAGGCCGGTAACCACGCGGAACACGGGAGCTGTGATTAGGATTGTGCAGGATATTAAATTTGTCTTTCAAGTCACAGAACATGGTCCTTGCTGTTCAACTATCTCTACCGCGGTGAATTTGAGTATTTGAAGTATCTACTTATTATGCGGGCATTAAATTTATCAAGTAGGAATGTGAAGTACATGTGACGAATGAGAACTCGCAATTATTTCCGACATTCCGGTAGTATTTTTTTTGCAAAAGGTTAATGTTGGTGATCGATATCATCGCCCTTTGTCTTCAGTTGAACCTACCCAGTGTTGCACAACTCATTATTGTTATTTGATTTATTAGAACCTTGATATCATGCTCAACGGCTCTTTGTTTCATCTGAAGCATCTATTGCTCAAGCACCTGTAATATTTAGCCGATTATAGTTTTAGCCACAGGGCAGTATACCAAGAACTTGTGAATCTTTGACCTTCATTGACCTTCGACCATCTTTGACTGAATGTTTGACCATTTTCTGAAAAACTTTTATAGGTACGTTGTTTTGGGACATGTGGCTCGTAAGCGGTTTTTTCTAATGTAAGACACGTCAATATAACTTCACCTCACATGATGGTAAGCTAAAGGTGATGTCTTAGTTGCTTAAATACTCGTTACAGTAAGGTTACAGTACAAAGATTATTTATTTTGGTTTGCATCAACATTTTAATTCATGATATTACAAGGACTAGGAACTTCAATGAGGTAGAAACAGCTCGATGAGTAACGGATATATTATACGTACTTTTATCGCAAATTGCCGAAAACCTTTCCAACAAAACTGGTTTCCTAAACCTATTTCCTATAAAAATCGACACTAACGTCATACTACGTCGAATTAAGTCAATGGAACATTATTCCAATAATTATTTAATTTGTTTTTGTAGTACATATATTTCCTTTATAATAAACTCATACAATGATCAGGTATGTCTACTTCCGAAGGTCTTAATTGCCAAAAGGGAACACTTTCTCTTGCTCGGCGTAGTATCAATATCTAGTGGTGTCCGCACACTAGCACTCAGCTACTGTATGAGGCGAGCGCACCTACGCTACGCTACGAGTATGTTGTCATAGTTACCTAGCGAGAAGTACTTACACATTTTTTTATTATTGGTAGATTGTTGTCCGAAAAATGCGACATTAGCCGACTATTCTTCATTAGATATAGTTCAGCTATAAAAATAAATTGTTACTAAGAACAACGCACATTTTTGGACCGATTGGTTTTACTTTTGAGATGAAAAAAAAAAACAATTAAATTCGCGACACTTTTACCGTGAACGACACCACTGTAAATATTTTTTGACACTTAGATAGCAAAAATAATGGATCCTGAGTCCTGAGTGACATATGTTATTGCTGTACTGTACTATGAATGTTTCTTCTATATTGTGAAAAAAAAACGCATGCCAAAAGACAAACTCAAGTTCTACCACACCGTAACGGACGCGATACACACTTTGAGACCATTTGAAGGTTGAATTAAGTACTTGTGGTAGCAACGATTCGCACTGTCCTGTGTTTTATTTTTCTATCAGCCATCAGCTATCGAGCCTGCAACTACTTAGTTGATAGGTATACCTAACCATGTTATTATCCCAGGCAGAAATGGAACTCTAAAATACGGTTTTGCGATCTTAAATAGTAAAATTACTTATCTACATATCACAATTAACTTTAGTGCATCTATTACACAAAAAAAATATTAACATAATTATTCTGTTTCTTTGAATAATCAGACATAACGTTATAGTGTCTGGATACCCTAATATTAGCAAGGTGCTTGAATAAACTGAAGAACCGGTTCGCAAGATGTAATGTACCACTCAAACAAAGTACTTTAAACTATAGTTATGCAAATCACTTCACGTATAGTGTAATAACGACAATATGCTTGGAACACGTGTCAAAACACAAAAGATATACCTGAAAGAGTGGTAAGGAAATCTCTTTTATTTCGCTACAATTGCCAGTTTAGCGGTAATAATAGTAATTATTAGATATAATGTGTAACACTATTGTTACGTAATTATTAGACTTGTTAAAAGGAATTACGTTTCCAATACTGTGGTTGATTAGAACCTAGTCTTTGTGAATTCGACAATGCTCATTCTATTTACAAAACTTCAGCTTATACCTATTAAGTATTATTATCCTACTGAGTTTACGCACAAAAGTTTCAAATAAATGCGTCAATAAATGCGTCATAGGTACCTAGTAGCATATTTTATCTCTTTATTGTACACCAAGGATATGACAATAGTAACATTAAACAATTAATTGGTGACTTTATCGCACTATGGTAATCTCTCCCAGGCTACCATTGGATGGAGAGAAAAGCCGGCAATTGTATTTTGGGTATCCAAATATAGATATACTTTACATAAGTTCCAAACTAATATTATTTTAGGTATATATACAGATTCTTACTTGCAAAAATAAATACACTACATGGAAGCCGGTTAAATTAAATTTGTTTACGAACCTACATAATAAGTTGAATATTTAATATAGTTTCCAGCTTAATCGCCATGTTGACCCCTGTATTTGACCGGGTGATGCCTATATTTTGAACTTAAAACCTAAGTTAGAAAGATAAGATTATATTTTCCTAAAGCAGTAACAAGTCTTATGTGGCAGTACAATAGTTTGATCGTCGCCGGATCCCGTGATAAGGCTGAGCTTTCTCACAATTAAAACATTTAAATAGTGAATCTAATCTGAAATATATCAGATTACCTAGTGTAATTATTCGTTCATACATTGTTGTGTTGTTATTATAAGACAGTTGAATTTGAATTATAAATCGAGGTAATCCTATCCTACTAATACCTATTATAAACGCGAAAGTTTGCAAGAATGTATCCAACCTCACCTACCAGCCGGTACATCTGCTGATTGGCGATCACTCGTGTGATGATGTAGTGGAATTCTATTACGCATGTACCTATGTACCTAAATATTTATCAGTTACTAATCTGTCAAATTTCTACAAGATCAGCAGAGGGCACAGTGGGGAGCGAGCGGAGGGCGAGCTGATTGTCTGCGCGCCGACGACGGTTGGGTGACAGGACGGCCGCCTGTCTCCCTACACCCTACCGTCGGCGAAGTGGCGTGATGCTCGCCCCACTCGCCTCCTCGAGGGGGCCACCTTAAAACAGTAGATGGGCCAGGGTCAGCTGGGTTGGGAGGGATATGCCTATTGGGTAACCTTACACCCCGGTAATTGAGACCCGAGACGGCGTGCGGTTTAGTCGGTTCGATCCCGACATAACCACCCCCGATGGCCGACGGGGGTGGTATCCATGGGGATTTCCGCACGACAAAGATAACATTATTTTGTGCCCTAGTGACTAGTGGTTTACAACAAAGTACCTAATCTGTTACGACGGTAGCTACCTAGCTATATACCCTTGTGTCGTTTGAACGCCGGTAATTAAAAATACACAAGGTTATACCTACACTAGTATGTGTATTAACTAGTGAAGCGAACGATTTGTAATAGATCTCATTGTTGAACGTAGTCGGGTAGGTACACGTGCCTGCGTGCAGATGTAGGTTTTGCAATAGATAAATCCATTTCCTTAACGAACGTAATAAGATAATCATCGCTTAAAATAAAGGGTTATGTACCTATGTGCTCAGATGAATTGTTTGACATGAAGTCCACGGACGGTTTTTACCTACCATCCATCGCACCGCTCGTCACAGCCAGGGAATTCATCCTCACTTGTAGCATCCGCCAACGGTGCGCACTGTGAGGTAAAGAGGAATTTTATTGCGCACTCGCTTAGGCTGTGGAATGATCTGCCTGCTGTGGTTTTTCTTAGTTTTTACAATTATAGGGTTCTTAAAGAACGGCATTAAAAGGTTTGTACACGGTCGGCACGGGGCGTTGCACACGTCCATAGACCACGGTGATCGCCACCTAAGGCGAATTGGGTGAACTGATAACCAATAAAATAAATATATAAAAATAAAATAAATATCCAATGTCTTTTCTCAAGCCCTAAACAGTGTGAACCATCTCTGTAATCTGTACCAAATTAATCAAAATTGGTTCAGTGGTTTATAGGCATAACAGTAGTTATACTTTCACGCCTAAACCATTCTCTGTCAAGCTCTGTCTCTGTCTTACTAGACAGACAGACAGAGATTTTGCACTTATAATATTAAGTAGTAGGTATTCTATAAAACAAAACTAAAATGTGTCACTTAATACAGTACAAGGAAAGGACAATGGGCAAAAATGTATGGCGCTTGTCCCATCGGCGGCCACATCTGTCCTTTATATTTTTTAGTCGACAATTATGTATATATTAAGACTGCAAAAAATTATTTCGGCAACTTGTTTAGATAAAAAGTTATAAAGCGTTGATCATATAAAAAAATCGAATTAATTAAACAGAAAGTACGTAAATGATAAAACGTAATGCATATCTAAGTATAAGATAATGATGGATTAAATAAAACTAAAGGTTAATTGGTTATTAAATACATCGATTTATTAAAAGACACATATATTATACAATGCTCGTATATAATGCTAGTATTCCTTTAAAAAAAGAAAATGATGGGATTCAATTGTCGTCTACAATAACATCGTTTAAAAAATGAGCTGGTAAACGGATATCTTCCTCTTGGTTTCTCGCCCACCCTAAATACCACACTACACACATAATGTGGGCACAGCAACCAAGAGTGCGCTTACCGCTTAGACAACTGCAATAGTAGTTTTCTATGGCTTCTCTGCCGCTTTTCTCTCTATCTACTATAATATACGAATAATATATTTTTGACCTAGTATGTCTAGATTGTATTCGACATCTTAGCAGCCAAACATTTGTTGCTGTGATGCCGTACCTGCCTAGGCCTGTAACATCGGGGTCCCTATACGTTTCTATATTATAGAGACCTTGTCGCACATGCTCCGCATAATAGCTGCGGGCTAGCTTCACTTGGTATGTACCAAGTGCAAAAATGGTTAAATCGTCCTCAGTCAGCAAAGGAAAATCACTTATGTTAGGTTGGTTTCCTGTAATGCTATCGAAACTAGCCCGTCTACGATTAAGGTTGTTGGCTAGGACATACTCTGCTAGGTTATTTGGTTGGTTCACTCCTTGGTTTATAACTTCTATAAATGTTTCAGCGTGAACGTTATCTGACAATGGTTCTCTGCAAGCATTCAATAATGCAGCACTTATTCTAAAATCTGTCATCATATGAGGCAAAGCACGATTGAAAAAGTCTTGTCGGAATAGTTTAAAATCGCGTTTGAACCAACCATTTATAACTTCAACAACCCAGCGGCACATAGTAACCAACCTAGACTTATTCGCTTGTTCTGTCGTCAATTGATCTTCGTCTCGATTTTTTGTTTTTGGTAAGTGAGCTTCATAACCATAGGCATGTAAGTCGTCGATTACGTCGCGAAACCCACGGTCTAAGATGAACACATCTCCATGTTCAAAAAACCAATGGAAAGGATTTCCTTCGTCGTCAATCATATTTTTCATTATTTGTGCATCTGATTCTATGGCTGAATATGGCCCAAAGGCATCTAAAATGTGGCCATCGCAGCACACTATTAAAAACGGTTTCAACAAATTCGTGTATTTGTGTAGACTATAGGATCGCTTTTGGAATAAATAGTTTGCGGACTTTTGTATATATATATAAGTGGCGTCTGCTATCACAATTGCCTTTCTGTTTAAGGCATTTGCATTTCCAAAAATTGCATTTGGAACTTGTAGGTTTCGGTTAGCTACATCAATTCTATTGAGATGATCATAACCAAGATGCCGGGGAACGAAGTCCAGTAAAAGAGTGTCTCTGGCGAACGTTAAATGTCGTTCTAGGGTTCTACGGCTCATATTAAAAAGCGTCGCCAGCCTTTCATTTGCTTCACCGCTTCGCAGTTTCATTAAGTAGCATGCCAAAGATGTTTTCGGGCGTGTTGATACGTTCGACAATGAAGGAGTTTGTTCCAAAATATTCATAAATTGGTCTCGACTAACGCCTAATCGGATGTATACTTCATTTGGGTCCATGTCATCTATATTATCAAAATCTAGTATAGATCCTCGAAGCACCGCGATTTTCATGAGGCTCATGATATGCACAAAATGTGTGGCATTGAAGTCGTGGAGCAAGTTAGGGCTGTCAATTATTTGATCCCAATCATTGGATACCAAATGATGATCGCAAACTCTTGCACTATTTGGAATATAAAAATTAAAATGAATCAAGAATGTCACTTTAATGTTATCCGGAATCCTTCGGAGATCCGTTCGTCTGCAGCTTTCATACATACAACGCGTTGCTGTATTAGGGAGTCTGGAATATTCTTCAATATGTAATACACATTCGTGTGGACGGTCTTCTCTTGGCTGCGCAGCTCTTTCTGCCCGTTGCCAGCATGGTCGACAAATGTACTCCTGACCATTGTATTGTATCTGAAAATGAGAGTATTACAATTAGTCAAAACGCTTAGTTATTTTCATTGAACGCTGTTCAAACAAAGCGAAATATAAAGAAAAATATTTTACTCGATTGCCTAAGCAGTATTAATTATCTCGCTTACTCATACGTAAATACCGATACTTCTATCCCGTTCTCGCCCCGTGGATCAAACGGAACGACAACGTCGCCGCGTCGGTAACAGTTTACTTACTACTTACAGCGAAATGTAATCTCAATGCGCGAGAGTTAAAACACTGTGACCACCTCAAGTTAAACAGTACTATATTGTTGACGTGACAACTAAGAAACAATGATTTCGTTTGATGTACTTACCTGATGTTCAGAGGTAAGAGCTTCAAAGATATATTGGCCTACAGCGGGATGTTCTTCAAACCGAGCACGGGTTATTTCGTATCTTCTTCTGTTTATCACAGATCGATTACATAAAATACACACTTGGCGATTATCTGCCATTGTTATAGGAATCTGCTTAAAGAAAAGTCCAAAAAAACGAGCACAAGTCAACAAGATAGATATTAACAAGTCCAATATGCAAGCCAGAGTCGAAAGAAATTGTCAAACAATAATAATCGCACAGTACTCAACGAAACAAGTGTCAACGATGGACTGCGCTGTGCGCTCGAGCATAACGGTAATCGCCGAGTCGCCGAGTGCGAGCGGCGCTCGTCGCTGATTGGTTGACGCATGAAACATGGCGAGACCGATTTTAACAAAGGTTCTAATAGAAAAAGTATTGAATATTAGGATACATAAATAATAATGAAAAAAAAATAGTATTTTAACTATATTTTTTTTCCCAAACGGTATTTCATAGTACTCCTTGAACAATATTTGTTGTCAAAGATCTCCCCTTTCAAATGACACTAGTTTCATTGATGGCCGCTCATGGGCCGCAATGCCCATTGTCCTTTCTAATGTTCTTGCTTAATACACATAATTTATGGATAATACCCCTAAAAGACTAGCAACAGTGAATTCCCATTCACTGTTGCTAGTCTTTTCTGAATGGGAATTCACTGTTGTCAATCCTCTACTCTATGCCAAACAAGTCATCCTTCGGTAACAAGACTAATCCATCATCAACATCGCAACTACACGGGAATGTAATGTATCCCTGTAATATGTATATTAAGTTTTCAATTTTCTCATGCAAAACGACTGTTTAAAAGTTATTCGCTAAGAGAATTTCTTGCAGTCCACGGCATAGTAGTTGAACAGGTATTTAAATACTGTCCTTGTATACCTACATCTCACATCGCTAAATCAAGACAGGTTTGGAAAGAGAAATTCCTTAGCCTGTATATCCTGTTAGTTATTAATATTAAGTTAAAACATCGCCTCATTGTTAATGATTATAGAATCTTGTCCTACGAATTATAATTATGAATGACTAGAAAGGTCATTGGCTTTATTATTTATACAATTCACCTTCGAGTGGTAGAGGGTTGAAATTTATATAGAGTATACTTTTTTGTTTATACTCTGTTGTTTCACTGAGGAGTTTTTTTATATAAAATTATAAATTAAATGATTTAAATTATATCCAATTCCACAAAAATCATTATCATCATCCAAGCTCTTCAACTCTATGATTTGGTGGCAAGCCAAGATATACTGAATAATGGGAGACAGAGTGGGAGGAAGTGAAACCTCAGGCTCCAAAGTGCAATCTTTGGTCGCAACCGGAATTGATGCTCGAATAGTAAAGGGTTGATCATTAGATAAAGTAAAGAAATAAAGGTTACATAACAATATTTCTTTCAACTCGTCAATTTTATGAACGAGTTGTTCCTTTATATAACTACAGACTTTGTTCATCGGTAGCCCTATTCAGTTAAGTACGCAAATTACCTCAATTACTAACGCCTGATTAGAACGTTGTCAGTCGTTTAAGGAAATACAGATGGTACCATTAACTTCCTCTGGTCTTTACTAGCGGAACAAAAATTAACGCAGAAGCTACAAAAACATCTGCAAGGCAATTTTTTGTCGGAATTAGTTATTATTGCTATTAAATTTGTGTGTAAATTATCGCATGACTGCAGATCTGAATTCAAGGACCTTAATGATGCGCGAATAAGCTGACGTTAGTATCTTATAGGCCCTATCCTACGTCACTTTATACATTGAACTATGTCTACTTGTGGAACTACACTTCGCTATTCGCCTTTATTCACAGACGTGTTATCAAAGTGGGAAGGGCTTATTCGTCTATATTTGCTTTATTCGCACGAATATTCGCCTTAGTCACTCTTTTATGACGGATAATTGTGGAGGGTTTATTCATCTATAAGAATTTCCTCATACACAATATAGGCAAAAAGCGAAGTGTGGTTCCACCATAAAAAATATTCTCGGAGAACTCGGAGGTGATTATGAAAAAAGTCATCGACAAAACTTTATAGTAAACGTCAGGCTGTGTCTCTTAGGAACCGAGTAATAAGAGAAAAGTTACGTTTACATGCTTCCCAAATGAAAGAAGAATTGGAAACCTGGATGTCAAACTCTAAGAAGAGCCATTATCTATATATTATGTTATATACCTACTACATTCAATCTGATATGATTACAAGCCAATATCTTCTGTTCCAGATGGTTCCACGGCGTTATGTCGGCGAAGGAAGCGGAGCATCTGATCATGGAGAAGGGCAAGAATGGCTCCTTCTTGGTCCGTGAATCGCAGGCGCATCCTGGAGAGTTTGTGTTATCTGTACGAGTTAGACGCAGGGTCAGCCACGTCATGATTAGACGACAGGTTAGTTCATAACCATATCAAGATTCAGTCGAAATTAAAAACTTAAAAGTAGCTTTTCAGAACTTGTATATAAATATGTATCCTACAGTTTGTCCTTAATTAATTCAAACATGGAGGAAAAAAAACAAGTGAAAATAATTTCGGGTGAATCCACTTCGTGTGTAAGTATCTTGTTCGTGTTTAGTGTTTAGAGGGTTTGGCTTGGCATAGTGTGGATTATATTGACAAGGCACCGCCTTCGTAAATCGGCACGTTATCGTAGCGGTGGCGTATCGTTGTGTTGAGACTGAACACTATACCTAACCTTGCTTACAGACAGTTATGGTGGTTATTGGAATGCCACAAGGCATGCTTATCAATGCGTTTCGACGTATGATTGTACTGCTATGTAGGTGTATTATTTGTTTTTTAATATACCCTGTAGACAATCCAGGTCAACTATGTTTCACAGTCACGCAATGTTTATCAGTTCTTTTTTATATCATGGTCTTGGGGAAGTCCTAGTTTGCGTGCAATCCTACTATGTATCAAGATACGTTTACTCATCCTTAGTTCTAAAATGATGACGATGTTAGGTTATAAATTGTTTTAACTTATCGATAAAGTTGTCAGATAGATGATTTCCTTCAAACTTGAAGTCACCGGGTTCAAAGAAACAATAGTTTATTAACGTAAAACTCAATATGTTCATTTTCTTCCATTTAAACAAATTAAGAAGATATTCGATCTGTGGATAAAAGGATATTGGTGTCTTACTGTACACGTACATACTCCTAGATTTGTAATGAATGACATCATTGACGAAATTTGGACTTTTTTACCAACAGGTTCATCTCAAGTTCATTCATCCACTAGTCAAGTTTTCTAATATAGATTCTATTTTGATACCTTTTCCAAGGGTAGCCCAAGTAATACCAGCGGCTATCATTTAAGAAGTTTGCTGGCTTGCCTTCGAAATTGTATACATAATAATTATCCATAATAAAATAGCAGACTGTCATTTGATATAATGTGACAATCCACTAACGATCACGAAAGGTCCTGTAAGAGTACCCCCAGTAAATCTCAATCAAGCAACGACACGACTACTTATTGCCCAAACGATGGTATTTTAAATTGATATCCAGTAGCCCCAATTAACTAAAATATGGGTATGTAGTTAATTGGGCTATTCAACGCAATCGGAAACAAAAAATAACAGCTACAAACGAATTGAAATAAAAAAGTCAACCTCAGCGTACCGTTATTTCTAATTCGCAGAAGGATTTAAGAAAAAATCGTTAACCACATCATTTTAGTAACAGGTCATCGCTGGCCATGAGTCAGGGAAAATACCTCTGGAAGTTTCTGCTCGAATTATTTACAGCTTCCTTCATCTCGTACCTATTGAAAAATATGTACCTACTTGTGGTTACCCATAAATAATTTATGATAATTGTCGATCAAATCAGTTGTGGCTTTCAAAACATAAAGATTGACATATACTTCAGGAAAAGGTACTAAAAATGCATTTACCCGTGAGAAAGGTATTTAAGATCGAATACGATCTTTACGAATCGGTATATTAAATTAAAGTAAGTCCCGTGTGAGCCTATCCAAAACTGGCATAATTTCGAGAAGCGTAACACAATACTGTACCTACCAATTTTACGTAATTATGATTACTATAATACCGCGTATTATAACCGTTACAATAATGATGAAGCAAAAGGCATTTCGTTTAATTTTTTGGGTAGAAATAAATTCCGCCATGTAAGTGCTGTGCATTTAAAATTCTGAGATATGATATAAGTATTTTATTTATATTGTTCGCGCATTCATAGGATTCGATATGAGCAGAAAGCTGTATATATGGCAACGGCTACTTAGTTAGTACTAACATTTTGTAAGAGTAACATGACATGTGCACTGTGCACTCGAAACGTGGTATAGCAATAAACTAGGTTTGAGTTCCAAACTTCTAAGTAACCATGGCCAGGACTCAAGAACATTATAAATATCTTTAGGACTAGATCGACTGCATGGAACTAAAAATGACAGAACCATAAGATATTTTGTACAAAATGAATATCGGGCTTCAAAATTTTAGTGGGAGTCCATGCCCAAACATATAATGGAACGCAAAGACATCATGTCGTTATACCTACGTCTAAGGAGAATTGGATCGACTGCAATGAAATACTGGAAACAGAATAATAGGAAAAAGCAAATGTTGCGGATTATTAAGAAATCGTACGGAAATTAATATATCACAAAGGTATAAACGTCGTCTATATTGTCGAATCGGCCGAGCGCGTCTGTCGCACGCGATTGACTGCGTATGGATGATATCGGCCGCAATGCACGGATTGAACCTTATATTTCCGACCGTTGATATTACGTGAGACTACAGTACTTGTGCTGACAACAACAGTCTAATTCTGCCAATTAAAATTACAAAGTACATACCTACTAGTTTTTCAGTTGTTTTTTAATGTAGGTATATACCTACCTATGCATAATCAGAATAAACGGCTAGAACTCCACGCGTTCTACTCCTCTGTACTCTTCGCATGGTTTTCCAATTTATTTGAACTGACAATGCGAGACATTGTATAGCTTTTTTAGCAACATTCTTACTTGGTATACTTACTAATTATTCCTCTCCACAAAGAAGTTCAGAAGAGGCTTTTGATTTCTTTGTATGAAATGCCCGCGTAATGACAATCGCCCTTATATGGCGATCGTACGAATCAATTAAACGACACGTAATACGAAAAACAATTGTATGTAATGAACAAAAAAACTGAAGAGTCCGCAGATAGAGGACGCTGAGCTTTTTTGTTCGGGACTGACAGGTGATCATTAGTAAAATTTGGTCTGAACCACTCCCACGCAAACCTACTGGCAAACTATAATATACTATGGTAACAGTGGCGTCCATTCTATGACCACAGAATATATACTAGTAGTAGTACTAACGTACTATAACTTAAGAGTTGAATTGTGTAAGTATACAATATTATTCGTTGTGCAGAAAGTTTCAATAAATTTAACAAGAATTAGGGAAGATGACTCCCGCGGCGCGCGGCGTCCCAAAGCCGTAAATTGTTACGGAGTGTTTCAATATCTAGCGAGGACTGGTCCATGAAGCTCAGTTGGTAATAGGATAGGAAGAGATTTGACTACCTCGGATTAATGTCCCATCTTGGATGTTCGTCTTTTCAATGTTCAAAGTTAGTTATTTTTATAAAATTAAATTTAAACATTCATTAATGAATGAATCCCGTACAGGTTAGGTACCACGCATTCCAAGATCCGTATCCGTGCCTTAGTGATGTCTATGCATGCATCCCTCAAACAGGTATTAAATATGGCGTTTATGTTCTGTATGAGTTAGTGCAGTTACAAAAAGGGGTGAGATCGAATCTGGTTATAAGTTCTGTGCCTTTGGGGTATTGTGGATTAAAAATTGAAAAACTTAAAATCATTATTATAGTTTTTAGTGTATGTGTGTGAAACAGCCTTAACTTTTTATCTTCAGACCCTGGATATTACGTACCATCCAAAGACGATATCGTCTTTGGTAAGTACCATCGGAGTTTTTGCCAAGACAAGACAAATAAACCTAAACTCGATTGGCTTGTCTTTTTAGTGCAGAAGTTCCTATGGACTCGCGAGTTACATAGGCTGTGCAAGAACTAATGTCCAATGGGGCGAGCACGAATTTTCTTCCGAATCGAGCTCGTAACGTGTGCGATAGAAATTATACGAGATTTGTTAAGTTCCTTTTACGCACGATAGGGGCGCTGTACAAATTTCATACAATTTTTGTCGCACACGACGTTACGAACTCGATACGAAAGAAAATTCGTGCTCGCCCCACAGGATGCCGAGGAATACGTTATGCATCAGGCAAAAAGTAAACATCTAGATGGAATAATGAATGCAGATGCACTTGATTGTTTTCATTTTCTTTTTACATTCCAAGACGTCGAGGACCATGTAACAGACTTGAATATAAATGATGTAGCCAGATCAGGTTTTGTGAGTAACTGTATCGACTGGCATTCCTCCTTCCATGCAAGCCCGCTGTAGAGGAAACTCGTAAAGTGTACAGACCTATATAGGTATATGGATGGAATAATCGATTGCCTCTATCTACTCCGAAATCTTTTAGCTGTACTAGCGGTTCAACGTTTTTTTATATTGAAAAAGTAAATAAGATATGGTAACGTTTGATGCCTCTTTTCTTTAATGCAACAAAGACTAATAATTCTTTATCAGCTCACGTGTTTCCTTCCTCCTACAGTCTCGGTTCCTTTAAGCGATAAAACAATATTATGAGGCCGTCAAGCTGAGGAGCATCATTCTAGCATTAACTGCTGCGTATGTAATGATGGCCTGCATTCCTGAGACTTTACTTTTAGCCTACCATCAGGCGAGGTGAACTCATGTAGGTATACTCCAATATAAAAAAGAATAGCACATCATATCTGCAATATAAATATAATATGTGCCAGTCATCCAGGCCCGTTCAATCCCGTGGTTCAATCTATTAAAATTAAGGATTCTGAACACTGAATTCTTATCTGTTCGTTCGCGATGGACTCAAAAACTATTAAAGGGATTTTGATGCAGTTTTTTCGAAAACGATATAACCATTTTCTGCATAGGTGAAGCCGCAGTATTAGCTACTAGTCTTTGTTATAATATCGATTTATTTGTAAGAGTTGTTTAAGTAAACATTACCAGTGTCTGTCAGCATAACCTTCTAATATATTTGGTGTATTCAGACTCGAACAGAGTTTGAAAACTTTACTTTTGTTTATTTCTCCAAGGCAACAGCGCGCTTAATGCAACAATCAACAATATTGAGTTTGAATCATTCTAAAGAACTTACCTAAGTGCCTAATAATGTGCAGGTTTCCCTATATGAGGCTTCACGAAGACCCACAAGTTTAAGTGTACCACATTCAGCTTCAGGTCCTTGCCAACATCACCTGTTTGATGGACAAGTCTCTGGTGTAGTATTAGTTGTAGTGTACAAATGTATCTTACTATTATTAAAGTATAGCCGTGGTCACGCCCTCCGTCGTCGAGTCTGTGAGGTAGGAGGTTCTTCATCCACCCACACATTTTCAACATTTTTGATATTTTCAATATCAATAAAAATATTTTGGGATTCTCTTCTGTCTGTCTATTGTTTCACGATGGACGCAAAAACTACTGTACGAATTTTGATGTGATTTTTTCTATTATCAAAGTCTTGGTCAGACTTAAAATCTGCCGTATGTAGCTGTAGGGTAGCTGTAGCATAGGAAAAAATCAGTATGTGAAATAGCACTTGAAACTTACTTCGTCATAATCATTTTCTCAGCAATGTTTGTTTATTCATTTGGCTTTTACGGGAACGACTGCCTTCTGACCCCGAGTAGGAAGCCGACGCGACGGCGCCAGAGCCACATCCGCTAATCAGCAGGTGTACCTACTAGCTAGCAGATAGCAAAAGAAACTTGCTTATATAAGTTATATAACACTAAATAACAATTTAAATGGTTTCGTGACAACGGCGAGACGTTGCCAGTTGCCACAACCACTGGTTCATAAATAACCGATAATGAAAATGTTACACAAAATATCTATCTTATGTTTTTGTTATATAACTCATTTTACCGTAGAAATATGTGTATCTAATTGGTTATGCTATACCTATAAATGAGATTTTTTCGCAATTTTAAATGTTGTGGAATCCAATGTTGTAGAAGCTATACTTACTTATTTTGGTTCTAGATAGTCTGTAATACAATATTACCGTTACAATCGCGAAAATGTGTAAGTTATCTTGTCGAACATCTGAATGATTTGAACGATTTGACTGCTTGAACCACTTTGAAACGGTGAAGCACGGCTTGTTTATAGAAACTGCCTGCGACTATGAACGCATTTAAAAATAATTACGCAGATCCTTAGTACATTTTCCTAAATAAAAGACGCCTATGTTACGCCTTATAATATCCACTGCCTGCCCGAAAATTTGACTTATAACTAAGTTTGATAAAACAAGTAAAAACAATACATAGGTAGACAATAATATACTCTAGCTTCACCATGCTTTCAAGCAATGATGTTTAATAACATAAAGTAACTACGTTAAAAAACCAACTTCACAAACTAAAAACGTAGGTAGGTAGTTATTTTTTTATTTTTAACTTTTTAGTGTACAGAAATAGAAAAGTACTTATTTATGAGGTCTATTATGTACAAGGGCATAAAAAACAGAATTTTTGCGGTAAATTTGATGATTTCCCCTCGATTTTCCCAAGATACCAGCATCAGATCCTGATACCCTGGATATGAGACCACCTCAGAAGTTGCTTATTTCAAACAAAAAAAAAATTCAAAATTCATCCCTAATTCACCGCTATCGCGTAACATAGGTACATACAAAAAATAGCGTACGAATTGAGAACCTCCTCCTTTCTTGAAGTCGGTTAATAAAAATGTAAGTTTAAAATAGTTTAAGCAGATCGTTTGGGTTTTCGTCAGTCTTAACAACGGTATAATGTACAGCAAATATCTTGATAATGTTGGTTGGTTGGGAGTGGAAACTGAGGCGCGCCAAGGAACCAATCATAATTATTAAACCAATCACGGGATTCAAGTCTCGCATTATCATCAGTGCGGTCACAGACTGTCAATATTATAGTGCAAATGTGCGAACTTTTCGTCATTCGTTCAAAATGTTTGCCGGCACTTATAATGTCTTTGTCCGTAGGTATTACTACTAGCTACATCAGTCGTCACATAGGAAATTTACATTTCCGGTGTTACTTTTACAAAGGAAGGAGTACGTTTGTTTACACCTATGTAGGTAACCTTCATAGGTTCTAAATAAAATATAAGTAGGTACTAACGCGGTAAATGACAGGACAGAGGCAGATGGTCTGTTGTCTCTGCCTACCCCGGAGGGAAAAAACACGTGAGCATTTATATGTATGTATGTATGTACGCGGTAAATACTATGGACATCCAAGACGGATAATATTATAGTGTCATATTTTGTTCTTGTTTAAAATGTTTGGTCTTAATAAATTCCGTACTTTTTTGGTCTAAACATCAACACAGCGGATACGAAGTAATTTTATTTAACTGCGTAACACTGTCATGATAAAAAATAAGCTAATCTTACACGAACAAATCAGACTGAATTAGAATGGCAGGTCAATAAAACTATTTATTACATCGATCGGTAAGTATTATTAACACATTTTTTGTCGATGACAGAAACATCTGAGCAATGGAAACGAACTGTGTGGGATGTCATGATGACTGTTTTCAAGATCACCGTGACACACAGCCACTGCGGTTGTGCAGCAACATTGAGTCTATTACACCGATACGAATGAGTGACCTTATATGGTGCCATTTAGTATTGGTGAATGAAGTAAATGTGTCGTATATAATTAAGTTCGAATTAATTTGAGTAGGAGTTTGTCAGTTGGTATGAAATAAAATTTATTGGTTCGTAGGTTGTAGGCATAAAGAGAGTAGCACATTAGTTACTGTTAATTTTAACCTGATAATTTTGAGGTCAGAGACCAAATTTCTGTATCGAGTAAAGTAAGAAGTGGAGTGTGACTGAGTTTAATTGATGAACATGGAGAAGCGATAGTAAGAATGTAAAAACAAAACAAAACAGTACCTACTACTTAATCTTGAGTACTAAGCAAGTTATTTTGACTAAAAGAAATAAGTTAGGACAAGAAATAGTCAACATTATTTGAAAGTAACTTATTCTACATAAATATAAATTATTTGTAGTATTTGTCCACCCACTGCTCACCCACTTGTCTTGTACTTAAGCTTGTGCATATTGAAGTTAATACGCCAGTTCAAAGTTTTTTTGCTCAATATTCAGGATATTTTACATTTATAACGACCACTCATTGCATGTAGCTGTCAGCAAATAATCCGTTTCGTCGCATTTTTCAGTTTAGCGATTCAGAGAAAGTTGTTTTATGTTCGTTTTCTCTTTAGAGCCCGTTTAGGCTCAAATGTATTTACTAAGCAAGCTATTATAACCACTTGCTAGATATTAAGCAAGCCATAAGCTAGCAAGTGATAACCACACATTCATTTCGTTATTTAGCTAACTCGTTCTACTTACTAGATATAGTTCCTCTACAAGGTCGACCGAGTGGTTGGTATTTGGGGTTCAGTCGTGTTTATATTATTCCTAATAATAACAGTATTTATTCATTTAGACAATGTCCCCTTTTGTTAGTATACATAAAGCTTATAAATTAGTAGACGCATCCAATGTCATCATATAAGTATATGAGGCTGTGTGAACGGACTAGTTTAAAGTTACTTTATAGTCAGCAGTGACTGCTTACCATTAGGAAAGAGAAATAAATATTTTCTGTTATATTTCTAGCGTTTACTTATTTATTCTTATCACACAGTCGTCGCGTCATACCGTCTGTATGTCCAGCGTGACCATACAAAACGACTTGGTCTGGTGTTTACATATGCTAATACGGCTCACTCAGTGGACATTCTGCGCACAACCGCACACCCGTACCGCTGTCCGTGGCATTCTGACATCGTCCACTTCCGAAAATTACTCACGTAAGTCCTTTTTATAACAAAAAAATATGCATATTTCTGTAGAATTCAAGTTTGTACAAGAAATTAAGTCGTTGTGTGAGTCTCTCTGCCTTAATTTACAAGTTATTGTAGGGTATTTGCGATATTCTTTCCGCGTTTATTGCAGAATGATCTTGATTCTTCATGGAACACTTCATTTTCCTCGTCAAAGTCTTGCTTTGTTATTATTAGATCTGGGTGTGTAATTGTGTTCATGGTCTTTTCCCTGTTCAATTGTTTGTCTTCTAAGCTTTAGTATAACGTCATTTCCTAATGATTCAACTTTCTGTAATTGTTATTGGCACTTGCGTAAAAGTTTTTTACTAACTAAAAATTTCTATTGAAAAATATTTATTGGGGGTATGTTTTCAAGTTCTATGTTCTTTAGTGATTAAATACACAAGGGAGACAAATTCTGAAATCTATTATGGAAAATAACGCCAATTTACTTGATGTGATTATGTCAATGTTGACAATAGTCAAGGTCGCAATTGGTCTTGAAGTAAGGTCGATGCGCGCATATTCTATCGTCAATACTATCATCTTAGATTATTAATATGTCACTATCATCTATATTGAGGTTAGTTCTATGTAAACATACATTATATTATCCAATATCATTAATAATTACATTTGAGTGTAGATTGTTATCATTTATAAGGTACAGATGTTATGTAGAAGACTTAAAAGTTAAGCAGTTTAAGTAAGTACTACATGATATAATAATATATATTATATTGAAAGAATTTATGAACCGAAATTCTATCTAAATCATATTAATATTATCAATTAGCCTACTGCAGGCCTATGCTTACTGGGGGACATAAGCCTCTTCCATAACTCAAGCGAATAAAATAATAAAAACTAAAAAAGTCCTCCACCTTAAGTATGTAGTCTATTTCAACTAAATACCTGTTCAAGTCGCAAGTCTATCTCCATCTTGGCCTACTGTTACCTCGCTGGCCAGATGGGTTGGTAAAGCGTTTGTTTCGTTTTTTCTTTCTCTTAAGAGAAAGAAGGCTTAAGCCTTAAGAGTCTAGGTTTAACAGCGCGGCATCGGCCAGATGCAGCAACTCCTTCCCTGAAATATAGTGGCCGCTTCAATTACCCAGTGTGTAGTGGAGGTTTTCCTGCATGATACCTCATCTATTTGATATTGTTACATTTTTTTTCAAATTGATCTGTCGTCTTGAGCGCCGAAGTTCTTGGTGGGCCCGATACTTCGTTATCTAAGTTGGCGGAAGTCGATGGAGTGTGCGGCATAAATAGTTAAAGTTAAACTTGCATATTACTCGACTACAATACTAGGTACTCATCGGAACTTAGCATAGTTATGCTACCAGTCCCTACTATCATTTCGAAGATAATATTGTATACGAAAAGCATACACAACATAATTATTAATATGCTTTTCTATGTTGATTCGAACCCGTCTGACATAATAATTTCATGATTGTGGGATTTGTCAAAATCAGTATAGTTATTACTATTAATATACAAATAAACCATTCTTATTTTTGCTTACATTTTGAATCTGTGAAATTCTGTGTTCATTTCATTGTCATTCTTACAAGTTAGCCCCGAATATACGCCTATCTATCTAAAGAGCTGAAGTATCAAATGGAAAGGTCACCCGTGGTCCGTGGTCGATGCAGTGAGGCCACCACGTTACTTGGTATGATTTTGACACACTTACTACAAAACTTTAATTATCTATATGATACAGTTGATAATGATATTGCATAAATCTATTATGGCATTACATTCATTACACAAATTGCATTTTGCTCGGTATTTGTTTATAAGTAATGAACGGTGATGATTAAATTCTTATGGTAGGTACCTACGTCAAGTACTTAGGAAAAGTAATGATTTTGCATAATATATACCTACGAATCTATTGTGTATCACGATGCACAATAGATGACTCCCTCCAATAGGATCCACAGTTTAGCTCCACATGTGGATCATCGGATACTTTTGGAGCGGATATACAAATATCCAATGATCCATGACATGTGGAGCTAAACTGTGGATCCTAGTGGAGGAAGTTCAATAGATTTGTAAATAGACATCGAGTCAAGTTTAAAGGTGTCACTATATTTCTCATTAGGGGGTCATCACAAAACCGGCGAGGCCCGGGTCAGCTGGGATTTATTAAAAGTTATGCAACGAACATACTATATACGATACTATATATATACGATACTATATACGATACTATATACGATACTATAACGATACACATTGTTCAGGTATTTCCGTTCTAAGTCTGACTATGCAATCATAGTAAAAAAGAATCTAGACAGTCATAACATAACTCATAGCTAATAAGCATTAACTATATCTATGTAGGTATATATACCTAATATAGAGATAGAGTAAGTAAGATAACATAAACCAGGGTAAAGTACAAAGAGTAGGTACTTTTTTTAAGCCCTGTATCCCCGACAAACAGTACTTAGAGGTGGAAAGTCGTGAAAGCGTAACAAATAGACAAACTTTCTTTCGTATCCATAATTATTTAGTATGTAATTAATCTAATTGAATAAATACAGTCTAAAAATATTACCTAATTTAAATAATAATGCGAAACTTAATAATTTGTTTACTTTATGACTGAGTCTAAAAGGTATTATTTAAGAATTTAAAGTTGTGATAATAAAAGTTAGTAATGGTCATCACCACTCAATTTTGGTATCATGCTAGCTGATGTCCCACAAGAAAAAAATTCCGAGAAAAAAGTCTATACCTACCTACATTTTATGCTATTCTAGACTATAATTTTATCTGTGTGCCAAGTTTAATGCCGATCCGTTTAGCAATTTTAGCGTTACAAACATTCATTCATCCAAATCTTCGCATTCACTTATTTTCCTTAATAGTCGATAGGTTCGCGTTCTCACCTGATGGTAGGTTAGTGATTATGTGGTCAATGATGATGTTGAAATTAACGTTATGTTTGCTACCATTAATATTCTTGTCATTTGAAAAGCTGACCACCAGTGATCGAAAGCTCATAATAATCATAATAATTTATTTGTAGAACATACGTTAGGTAGAACGGTCTTATAATTTTGTAATAATATAGTATTGAGTGAAGTACAAATGTAGGTACAAATAGGGATGTAAAAATGTAGGTAAGTACAATAAATGGTGAGGTGTTTTTGCCTAAAATTATAACATCGTACTACGAGGTCTTTGACTGGGGATGCAGTATCCTAGATGAAAAGCTATGATCCGTTTCCCAATTTCTCAGTGTATTGCAATAAACGAGATAATAAATCAAATAGGTATCGGTGTTTCTGCTACCGCTTCGAGACTGCAAATTATTAAACGGGTAGGGTTAGAAAGTTCCTTTTCCTTATCTTCATGGTAGTATGGTGTATTATACAATGTGTCGAAATAGTTTGAGATAACTTTGATATATCATCGATACTTTATATGCTACAAATGTGTCCATACTTTTAGTAGGGGCTTAATATAATCACCTAAGCGTTTCTTTAAGTATGTCTCTGAGTTCACTTAATAATAAGTCTGACTACTAGCCTTATCAATACTGCCAGAATTCTGAAACTGTGCCTATTGGATAACCTTGCACCGTCGTCGTTTCGATTCCGATGTACCTACTTAACCACCCCCGATGGCTGACGAGAGTGGTATTCTTAGGGATTTCCGCACAATGAAAAGAAAAAAAAAGGATTCTCAAACTGTGTTGGTATTATCAACGTGATCAAAGTTACAAGACAAGACAACAGGTGATCTTTCATAAACAAGATAGTTCCGTGCGCACGTTTTGTTCATATTCTCAGTTGTCAATGATCAGTTGTAACTATAAATTATACGTTTAATTAGGTTTATCTTTATTTATTATTGTTTTTAGTTTTATTGTTTTCCTTACTCTAACTTACAAAACATTTTGCGTAGTCTTTATATCCATATTATAATCATGATCTGTTCCCCTAAGATTCTCCTTTTTGTCACTTATTTATTTGGTTTATCTTGCTTTCACGGAAGGGATACTTTTAGAATACTGGCTAGCGCCCCAATTCTAAAAGGGAAAACTTCGCCAGGGTCTTAACCATATGAGGTGTGCTCAGCTGCAGGTGCGGCGGGTACCCCAAAGATCTTGATAGGACCCATACACCTCTGTTTTTATCTATATTTTGATGTAGGTAAGTCATAAAAAGATAGTTAGTCTACAGGCTGAAATAATTAAAAATATATTTTTTAAATATTTGATGACATTACTAATCAGACATTATGATTCGATTAGCGCATCGGAAAATTTTGCCACAGCATCCAGCATAATAGCAAAATGAATCATATATGTTTACAGTTTAGGTCTATCAGTTCAAAGAATAATATGAATCAAAACTCAAGTTCGATGTAAAATTCCTTATTAGGGGATATATAAGGTTATTTGTATATGCATGTGGGTGGAATGCAAAATATAATCGCGAGAATGCAAACTGTAGAGTAAAATCATAAAATGGAGGCACGACGTCACAATCAATACAGAACAATCATTAAGCATAACTACAGGTACCTACAAGAAAAGTTGAATTACTTAAGAGCGGCCAATTCTTTTTTCATATAAATGCGTGATTATGGCAACCTACGTGTTTATGGCAACCTGAGTGATTACGGTAACCTGCGTGACTATGGCAATCTGCCTGATCATGGAAATCTACCTGATTATGGCATCGTTCGTCGATTTTTTGAAGTAATAGGTAGGTATCTTGTGCAGAATTAGTGAATAGTAATTCATTAATTTGATACAAAAAATGTCTATGTAAACCTATGTGCAAGGCAACAACACTTATTTCACAAACTAATAAGACATATTCAAAAACAACTGTACTTTCAGGAAACTTTTTGAAGATAGACCGACCGGGACGGCCCGTAGTCATGACCAATATTATACTGCGGTAATGTCTATAGTAGGTAATATTGTAAGTTGATAAAAGTTAGTCAATGTCTGTCCGTCCTAACGACTGACGTTTAAAGTTTATCAAAGTAATAGCCCATCTATATATGTCGCAGGCAATTTGAATGATTTGTCCGTTTACAAACGACTTCGGCATTTTATAAACGTGAAGCGTTACAAATTGTCGAAGGCAGATTGTAAGCGTATTCGAAAGAGTCAAATGTAAACGTTATAGTTGTTCTAAGGTGACCATGATTTAAAAAGAAGAACTGTTACTAATGAATATATATAGAAAACACTAGGTTGTCTAACCTAGTGTTTACGTGAGCAATATCGACTCATCGATGAGATTCTCGATATTTCACTCTTTATTATCTCTTCTATGCTTGAATTAGGTTATAATCACGCTTCCTCCTTAGCCCTGAGGGTTATTGCAAATTACGGCTATTTTCCGTGAAATTGACATCGTTGTGTAGGTCAGATGAATCTACATAACCCGCTGGCGTGTCAAAGTTCTGTGACTCTGTTATCGGACTTCTCCTATTTGAGGTAACGAGCTCTCCGAGGCACGAAGGGGATTGATACCCCTTCGTAGCTCGGAGAGCATCGTCGTACACCCATCCTAAGTACTGACTAGTACCACCGCTCATGGAGCTATGGGCCTGCTAGTACTATTCAGGTAAGCAATGTATTAATACATATTCAGTCACCACTTAGCCAATAGCGTTCTTTTAAAGTATCGTTGTAGGATCCAAATATTATATTATGACAAATCGTGGATGGATACATAATTATGTCTACCATACCTCGATGATTTGTAGACACGGTGTGAATATATTTATAATAACAAGTACACAAACTCAATATTTCACACCTTTTGTGTCGAGTGCAGTATTGTTAGTTATAAATATAGCTTCCTTAGAATAGCAAGGTGATATATTAGGTATAACTGACAAACAGCCTTCGAATCATTTTGCAAGAATAGAATCTTCCACATATTGTTTTACTTATAAATCTGTACTATAATGGTCGTTGTAAAATTTTAATTAGCAATCATTTTTATCGTTAGTAGGTACTATCATAAATTTGCATCGAATCTATTTGATATTTTTATTTTTATTTCAATCATTAATTTTTTATTCTACAAGAGGACCATGGGATTATGCGTTACATCCTACAGAATACAATTCTATCCCCCTTGGACTATTCATAAACAAATATGTAATGTTAACCATAATTTACCTTGACGCCACACCTCTTTATATTTTCCTATAATAAATCATGCGTACTGTCAATTTTTAAAAATTTATTACGGCTAAAATTTTCGCAAAAAAATGTTTTGATATTAAGATCAACAGCAACACCTTGTTTAACATCCCACGTCCATCACTAAATGTAGATCTGCTTGTTCTATGGCAGTGCACCCACATGCCTTTTTATATTATAGATACCTATATATTACACCATACACCTGACCTTGGCACTAGCCTGTGTTATTATCGAACAAGTTAAGCGCACAAAGTTACGTAAACATAAACATAATAGCAATGGACTTAGTTAGTTAGTATTCATTAACATTGTAACATTATCGTGTAAAGCAATGGTCTATGCTAACAAATGAGAAACGGATGTCTTCCATATTTTCTCGATGTTATGTCAGAATTACGATAAAATTATAGTCTGTTTCTAATTAAACATTATCATAATACTGTAAGCATCGGCCGCTTAGTGGCGAAGAAGCCAGCCTTACGATCAAGACGTACCGGGTTTGAATCCTGATTACTACACTACCGACGTGAATACACTTCTAACACATAGGGCGAATACCAGTAATTTCGGTTTCTAATATTCTTAAAAAGGAAACTTAATTTTCTTAAATCATTTCTTAATATTTTTAACTGTGAAATATTCTGAACTTGGCTTACTTAATTATTAATCACTTAATTGTAATATTGTACATTGGCGATTTTGTTGCAATGCCCTCAGAATACGAATGACTTCAAAGAAGAAGTAGCCGCGTCGTTTTTAGGCATTCCTTAGTAGGTAGGTATCTACATACCCTACATTTTAGCTCTATAATCAGGCCAGCTGCATAATATTATTGCATTGCCAACATGCCAACTTCAACAAAATCATATAGGGTATAGGTAGGTACCTACCTATATAATTATCATTAGGTCTACTAAGCGAAGTGAGTCCAATTTAGCTTAATTAGAGACAGACACCGGCAGGTGCAGCTATAAAATAAATTAGAAAACTTAGTACAATTACTGTATTTTGCAAGATTCCTTTGCATATTATTAAAATGTAACCTGAGTTTAGTACCGGTTTGTTATTATAGTTTTCTAGTCTTGCGTGCGTAAATAAATTGAAGAAATACTCCTTAGAGCAGTTTGCAGTACCAGTATAATAACGGAGTACCTACTTAGTTACAACGCAGCAGTAGCAAATTTATGATCATTGGAGGTTCTCCCGTTTTTCAGAGAACGTTGTCCCTTTAGTGTTTTTAATATTGATAGTGGTATGAATACATGTGTGGTATCTATTAGAATAGGAAGCTCGTGTTTTAATTCTAAGGTAACATTTCTTTTCAACAGTTTTGAATAAGAAAATTTCACTCCTGTGTGGAGCACCTACCTACCTACTGTTCTCATTGTCTCACCTTTGTCCAATAAGAACCCATGCATTCTCTGTCTCGAGGTATGCAATTCAATCTTATTGATTATGCAATGTACATGTAATTGATTGAAAAAAAAAACAAGGTTCCGCTATATTGAATAAATTAATGTCAGTCAGAATGAAATTTAAAATGAGTTAATTAAAGTCATAGGCTATTAGGTATACCCAATGATTACACAATACAATAGGCCATTACAGGATTTTATCCTTGATGTCATATTAGAATCCATTAACACCATAACAGCCTTTAATAAACAGAAATAGTTACATCTCGTAGGTTCTCAAAGGACATTTCTACGCGTTCATACATCATTCGGCATAGAATTAACATCAACGGGAAAATAGTTGTTAAGTACGTTTGGAATCGTTTATTACCTCCATGTTTTACGTGAAGCGACTGCCATCTGTCATCCACAAGCCATAGACGATTTCATGGTTCTGTAGTTAGACCAGGCCCCATACTATGAACTCTTGCGATGTAGCTCAACTCAGGGAAAGAACTATGCATGGAGCTATGCACCAAGTATAGCGCCATCTCTCTCCCTGAGTTGAGCTGCATCGTATTTGAATTGCTATAGGAGCTCATAGTAAGGCCGCAGTTCTTGAACTTTTTTAGAGCTCCAACTACCTGTACCAAACGACTGCCACAAATGATATATGAACATTGACAAGCAAACAAATAAATAAATAAAATAAAATATTGAGACAAGTCTAACGTACGATTATCTAACGGGATTTTCCGTCAAAGTCACGGCAGTCCGACGAGGGAAGAACCTTTACAGAAAACTGTAGATCATCACAATTTACGTGATGTGGTTTTCCTGCTGTTGAGTTCGGATGGATGCTGATGTTCACGAACGCGGATGGAATCATGGTGAAAACAAGCACAGTGCTTCGCCAAGTCTTGGTCATGTTATGTACCTATGGCCTCTTTAGTTCCATTATAACTTATCGACTAGAGAAGTATCTGCTGATAAAGCAGGCGTTCTTTTATGGAATGTTTATTTTTACACATGGTTCATTTGGTTTATTTTTGGTTTTTGCCTATCTACATTCTGTAAATTATTTGATATCCCAAAAAAGGAAAGACAGACGGAGGTTAACCCTTAATAGGGCCCGAGCCTGTGAGTGCTTTTTCTTCAAACTAACACTGGTTCCTGGCTAATAATGGGTCACAGATTTCATTTTTCTAAATATTTTTTATAGGGGTTGCATTTTAGGGGTAGTTTTTCCGGTGGTAAATAATATACCATTGCCCGTTTACAACTTCAAAATTTTGCGGAGTGGTGGTAAAATTGTTACCATTGCCCCTTCTGGCGCATTTTTATTTTAAGACTAGTGGTTTCATCTGTGTTTGTCATACATTTTTTGTTAAATAAATTTATGTAGCTACCTTATTATTTTATTTATTAATTTTTATGGTTATCTATACTAATATTGAAAACAAGTAAGATTTCTATTCATAGATTAAAAAAAAATTCGTACTTTATGACTAGGTATATCCATCAGCTTCTAAAGAAATTACGTAAACTATCTATGAAAGCTTTTTAGTAGTGAACTTTACACGAGTCCCGGCTTACCGTTACAAACAAACTGATTTTTATATATAGTTACCTACGGTTTTTAGTAAGTATAATCGGGTAATGGTAACTATTTTACCACTTAAAAATGATATCGAAAAATGTATTAAAAATCGTTCCTGAAAGCTGCTAATACGTAAAACGAAAGTAAATATACCCTATTTCATAAATTTGTATCGTAAAATCTCTTATAAGAATTATTGTAGAACAAATTTGCACAAAATCCGCACTCGACCACTAAAACATTCAATTTTTGCCACCAAAATTCGTTGGGTCAACTTTGACAGTACCGTAGATTGCTGAAATGACTTTGACAACTTATGTAGTGTTAAAAATATGACAGTAAACTTACTAAAAAAATATAATGAAATCAAGGAATAACATTTAATGTTTCCATTTTAAATATATCTCAAATTTTGTAGAAAAGCAGAAAGTGGTAATATATATACCCTTACCCTATTAAGGGTTAAGCCCGGAAAGGCCAACAAACGTACACGTACATATTTAGTTTCGCTGACTTTCGCATTTACAAAATTCTTTTAGTTTGTATGTGTGCGGTATACCTAAGTACGAACACCCATATAAGTATATAATATTTATATAGGTGTTCTTATGACACTCCAAAACCTCGATGAGGTTGGTTTGGATCATGCTGATGCTGATTGTCAGATGAGGCTTTGGGTTGTAAAGAGCATCGAATTGGTTTGACTCAGTTTGACTAATGAAATTATTGCAAGTCTGAGATGATTTGCAAACGATCCGCATATAATTAGCCAAATAAATTATTCACGCACAAATTTTCCTCCAAAATAATAAACAAAGCCAGTACTTACCTACGTGAGGTGAATTTGTACATGTCCATAATTTAGGTAGTCTCTTGAATAGTAAAACGTACAAGGAAACACCATGGTGTGGAGAAGGACAATATCCAACTACGTGACTATTGTCCCGATATTGTGACCTTGCGGGCACCATCGTGCTTATTGTTAAACATTAGCTCTTGTTAACTTCAGATTAACATGTCTATCTTTTAGTTACTGTTTAGGTGACTAATCTCACCCCCCTACTGTAACTTCTGTACACAAGGATCAACAGTAGTAACCCACGAACGAGGAGCATGGAGAAGTAAGAAATATCATAAATATTTCCCTCCTTAGCAAAACGGGATTTTCACGTCAATATGACTTCACTTCGCCTGATGTTAAGCTAAAGGTAAAGTCTCAGGAAGGGGGAAGCCACAAATAGGCAAACTACCCATAAATGAGATAAGTACCAAGGACACAGATATTAAGGGTCCTAAGTGAGCTAAGTAATTGTCCTAAGTGATTCCAATAATATGTTTTGATGAGTGCTCTCATCGCTGTCGTTCCTTTCTTGGTGCGATATCATTATCGGTGCTTGCTTGCTCTTAATCGAATCCAATAGTTTTGTCATTTCGCGATTTTAGTAGCATTTCGGCAATAATCGAAATGGATTAAGTAAAATATTTTGTATTTATAACTCTTACCAACAGTTTTATGATGCAAGTTCTGCGAGTCAAATTCTCCACAATTTACGCCCCACTGTCAACTCTTGTGTTGATGTTACTCACGAATGAATTCTCTTTCTGCAGCATAATAAGTACGACGTTGGTAGCGGTGAACAGTTTGATGACCTTGTGGGCTTGATCGAACACTTTCGGTCTTTCCCTATGACTGAGACCTCAGGCGACGTACTACGGCTGCTGCAGCCAGTCAGTGGCACCAGGCTCAGGCCACATGACATTGATAAGAAGGTTCAAGAAATGCAGGTAAGCGGATTAACTGTACAGACGGGGTACTTACGGGCACCGGGAAATAGTCAATGGTTTATGAATTGTTTTTTTAAGAATATTATTAAGCTATCTATCTATTATCTATCTACCTACTTATTTATACAATTATTTGCACCGACTACTGACTGATTCATCAACGCAGAACCACATAATCTTTTTCTCTTAGTCTAAGCACAGAATATAATAATGGTACTTAGAGCTTAAACCGATACTAAGAGTAAATACTTGGAAAGTATTTTTGGAAATGAAGCATCCCTAATCCCTTGTTTTGCAACCTCAGGAGTGAAAGGTTGAAAAACAAGGGATTAGGGATGCTTCATTTTCACAGTAAGAGGTGCAATATTTCATATAGCTGCTTCTAGTTATAAAATAATAAATATGCACGTGTATCGGCGTTTAACAAAATTTCACCCCTAAGGGAGTTGGAAACGATCAGAAATAGGTATATAATGTCTTATTCAGTTCTCTCTGGTATTAACTTACTTTTCCAGAATAGAAACGAAAATGTTAGGGAATATCTAATTATACGAAAGCTCATTGTTGTTAAACTTGGGAACAATATTACACGTACAAGAACCTACATGTGACAAAATGCTTGCTTAATAAATGAATAAAATATGAAGTGCTATTAGAGACATAAATAAATAATTATGTTAATTTAGGCACGTGGCTTTAACACGTAGTAAATTCATTAAAAAATACCTTGGTGGATACATTGCGCAATAATAATTGTATTATTGAATTATATACATGTTACACACATACCTTACTTATATATTATCTTGCATTGTTTAAAGATATAAAGATCGATATTCTCAATCTTATACGAAAAGTTTTTCGAATCCTAACAATTATAGATTAGACACTACATATCGTTAACTAAGTAGACTTATTATCGTAATTAATCTATCTTCTTAAGCTTGTATACCCTTATTCAGGCACCTCTCAGAATGCCCCAAAAGCCCTCCATCCTCTACGGTCTTTAGGGTAAAGGCACTGACTGTAAGGGGACTGAAAAGTTCAACATTTTTATCTGATGTAGCCGAAAATGGCTGTAGGGTAGGGCATCATATATAAAATACAACGTAATTAACTTTCGGTCATTATTTAACAGACATAAGATTGTCAATAAAAAAGAATGAGTTGCAGCTCCCCCTGCCCCAGTCTAATTTTTGCCTTTTTCTGGATCTACTTACAATTTATTTTGTGTGTTAAAATTAAATTTTCTTCCTATTCTGTCCCTCTGCAAGACACGATCTTCCTTACAGTATGTTTCAGGTGGGTAGAGGTACTACCGATACTACCTAAGATTTAGTATCAGTCACTTGAGAGATGGAAAACGATACATTCCGGTAATTTGTTCTGTTTCAGGAGGTTGAAATTTGTCCGAAGATTGACAACAACTGCGGCTTTGATGGCGAATTTCAGTCGTTGCGAATGCTTGAAGACAGACCGGTATTCACTACAATAGAAGGCACCAAACCTGAAAATATAGCTAAGAATAGATACAGAAACATAATACCTTGTAAGTTCTTTACATGGTTCTTAAGACAAAACTGTCCGTAAACTTTTTATGATTTCAATTTTTTTTCTTCTCTTTTATAGTTTTTGGTTTTCGAAATTACATTATCATCGTAAACATACATGCTTGCACTTTAAATTTTTCTATACACCTAGTCCATATCCGACGGTTCGCTTGCGTTTAGTTTTTATTTATAGTTTAGTTTCTACTCTGATAACGAGATACAATAGGTAGCCTATGTAAGTACCTATTTCTTGAAACATAACATGCCTATTATTAGATACAAAATACTTATAATGAAACTTGTATCTGTGAAATAACGCAAGTCACAATACGTTTACGAGAACGTCGCGTTGGAAGCTTAAGCCCCCTTTTTTCCTTTTCAGTTCTCGGTTTCCTTTTTTTCTTTCTCTCTTTTGGTGGCAATACCTACGTGTTGCATCTCTAATGCATGCGGTCAGTGTAGAACTTCTTTATTCGAGCTAAATTCTCTAGTCCCTTCCTTGTAATAAATTATTTATTATTTCTTTATTTCGCCAGTCGACCAGACTCGTGTTGTCCTACGTCAGCGCGAGGGCCGAATGGAGTCAGACTACATCAACGCAAGCTTTGTGCGCTCTTCGAGGCTCAGTGACTCTTCCTCCTCCGTACAGTCCTCCAACGAAAGTCTAGATAGTGTACAATGTAAGTATTTTTGAGAATATTTCAAAATATTATCTACACATGATAGTGCAAATGAATCGAAAATAAATAAGCAAGACTGAGCGACAGATTTATTTAAAAAATATATTATATTCTAGTTCCTTAGTTGACAGACAAGCACACGGCCTACCTGATGGGCCATAATTGTTTTTCGCACAAAAACTTTTCAGTTAAATAGTAATGTGGAGGAACGGGATGTGACGTCCCTCCAACACAAAGGGAGGATCCTCCGACCAGGCAAGGTGATCACGCCTGGCGGGCCGCGGGCATTGGTGACCCCGACGTGATTTGAACACGCAACCTTCTGATCTGCTTATCAGCAGCATGCAGCATTCCTATCGCCACCATACCTTTCACTTCTCCCGCATCAGCGGTAAATCAAGTCTTCATCCAGCACCTTCAGCCTCAACAGGGATACCACCTCCTGGAGCGATCGCTCCAGACTGGTTACCCTACGGCCACACGCACTGCCTTGTAATAAAGGGCACAGTACACTGCACGTACCTACGGTCAAGAAGAAGAGCGCATCTCTCCCGTCTACGCAGTATTCGCCCCGCTTCATTGAGGGCTTACCGAGGGCCGAGACAACTAACTCGACGCTTCGAGCCCCGCACACTTGGCACTTCACCGCAGCACCGCTTCACCGTCCCGACTCACTGGGACTAGCGAGGAAGACAGCGGCATCCAGTTCCGACGCAATGGAACACAGACTGGCATTGGCACGCACCGCAAGAGAGCATCGCAATCAACCTCCGGTCTTGGAGGGGAGTGATGTGGCGATACCACAAATATGATACCACAAATATCCAGCGCCATCTAGTCACAGCACGACGAACTACTTCGATACTACAACTACGTCACAACTACGTCACAACTACGTCACAACTACGTCAACGATCCTGAATCGCGAAAGTGCAGATCGCACACCAGTGTAGCATATATACAAGATCCCAACGATAAACCGTAGGGCCGCGGCCCGCCAGGCGTGATCACCTTGCCTGGTCGGAGGATCCTCCCTTTGTGTTGGAGGGACGTCACATCCCGTTCCTCCACAGTAATTTCCCTAACATCTGGTTTTGTTACATAAATAAAAAGTCTAGAACATTCTATACAGTGCTATCCAGACCCAATGTATCTAAGCATAACTTAATTAGCTTGTGTTTTGGGATTGGTTCTAGAATGCGGATAAACTTAGATACTTCTAATTCGGCTTTAAAGCTATAATATCTAGGTACTTACTACTTAGGTAGGTATGCCATAATTTGCAATTTGCAACCTATTTCTATAATTTTCTTATATCGATAGATAAGTAAATTCAAACTGCTTCAGAGTAGGTACCAAAGATAATTTAGTACCATACCTACCTTGGCACAAAACCGCACTAGCTCGGCCTGGATACATGTATAAGTATTAGACGTAGCCGTAGGTACCAGGAAAACGTATTCTTATCAAATTCATTATTATGGTCCATCCTGACACCATACATGGTACAATCATCATTCATGATCATCACTATCTTAGCGTGATTCCCACTTTGATCCGAGGCTTTCACTTCGGAGCCCAGGGTCCTTCCCTCTCCTCCTTTTAGTTTAGCTTGTAGGGCTCTTATGGGGGCAACTACCGTCGGACCTCCCAATGTCATGACTTCATAAGGCAAACATGCGCTAGAACCCTTGCCCGTCCGGTACTGGCTTGCTATAACCCCAAAAACACCCTATGACACTATAGGTACAATCATATCAATTAAATTTCATTTGAGACCAAATGAATCGTTTCGATCACTTTTTCTTTATTTGTTCTTATTTCATTTTTCGAAGAGATTATAGACACGGCTATTTAAATGTGCGTTGTAGATTGAATACCTACGTAAGTACTTATAGTCTTTTATAACTTGCCAGCGTTGGTCCTGAAGAGCGTTACGAAGAAGGCTCCTTCACTGGTCTCCAAGTCGTTGTCAGACGAAGCACTGAGGGAGGTTAGGAAACATATCAAGCTGGACAAAATAAACGGCAACTTGTGCACCGATGTTGCAGGTAAGGAACGTTATATTAAGTGCCCTGAAGCATGATCTGATTAAAGCATCCATTAACTACCTAAGTACTTATATAAATAAATAGGTAGGTACTGCAAGACATTTTTTTTAAGTGAGGAATGCGCGCTTATGCATGATGCCTCCGAATTTAGGGAAAACCCGTAGACCTATGTGGGACTCTCCCTAAAGGGTATACCCACTAAACCTCACTATGTCCACCGTGTCGCTTTAGTCACATCGCAGGATAGGCAATAGTATGCTCACTGCAATCTGACCAGCGTTTTTTGACCGGCGGCGGGCCCGACTTCCGGGGGTAGGGCCGGCCCTCCCCCCGTACCGTCTCTGTGCCTTCCTGGCGAACACCAGCAGGATGGCACGTCGCGAGGCCATTTAGTTGGTTGGCAGACCCCCACGTCCTCCATCCATGGCCGTGCGGCGGGTACTATACACCTCATATATGAATCCCAAGTCAGCATAGCTTAAATTAGGTTCTGGATCTTAACATCATATTCTACTTCCAGTGAAAGACAAGGTGTACATTGCGGCACAAGGGTGTCTGTCACATACGAAGGATGACTTCTGGCGAATGATTTGGCAAGAAGATGTCAGGGTTATAGCTATGATCACTAACGAAGTTGAGAATGGCAAGGTGAGAAAATATATTTATATGTATAATATAATACAGGTACATTATGTACTAGGGCGACATCTTCAACCAAACCAGTGTAAATTATCGCACACTTTAGATATGATAAAATTAGGTATATAAATATGTTCGAAATAAATTAAAAAAAAGAAACTCAACACTATCACCGGCGTTTCCCTAATTTCTCGGTCATTACTCAGTAGGATACCTATACTTTAAAATATGAAACCAGGTAAATTCGAATTTCAGAAAAAATGTGAACGCTACTGGCCGCTGGCTGGCCATGACGAGCGGTTCGATAGCCTTACAGTCAAGTCAATATCAGAGACGTACTACGAAGAATATTTGTTGCGGGAGTTTGACGTCTGCGATGACAAGAGCTGCCGCACTATATACCAATACCAGTTCACGGTAAGAACGAATTCCATTCGTGCATCTATTGGCAGCATGAGGCATAGGTATACCTAATACTTTCGACTAATGAATAGGTTAGACTTTTATTGGGTGGATAGAATCATTAGATGACTATTCTATTGATTCTATCCACCCAATAAAATAGTACCTACTAGTAGTAGTAGTAATGGTATGGGTCTCATTAACATGGATGCTCAAGATTGTGCGATTGTGAAAAAGTAGAAAAGGTCTCCAAAGTTTAGGCCTCGGACTATACAGGGTGAATTTTTCAAAAGGGCTTGGATGGCCAAAACCGAAACTATAAGGAATAGCGAAAAATGCTCAAAGGAGTCACGAGCCCGATTTTGATGAAACTTAAAACCTCATCATTAGATTTTTGAAAAATCAATAAACTTAGCTGAGAATCGAACCTGTTGATTTTGAAAAAAAAACACACCCTTTATTATTACACCATACGATAGTGTCGCTGTTAAGGAACAAATTCTGCGAAGTAATGATATACGGCAAATTTAAGGAAAATTAAGAATTTAATAAAATTCATGTTTTATGAACCTATTTGTTCCGTTCGAAATCCCAGAAAAGATCGTAACTATTTCATGTTTCAGATTAAACTCAGAATGATTATAATGATTGATGTTTTTTTTTAACAAGATGGAGCTCCAGCCCATAATAGCCGTAAAAGAGATTTTGATTCAGCAGTTTGACGACAATTTTATTGCAAGGCATGGTCCTGTGCCTTGGCCAGCGAGATCCCTGGATCTTACTCCCTTAGATTACTTTCTCCGGGGGTAGGTATGTCAAAAACGAAATTTACAAAGACACATAATGATACAGAGATACAGTTAATGACTTGTAACGGTCTTTGGAGAATATTCTAAACGCAATCAATAACATTCTAATATTGAATGCAGTACGATCCTTGAGGTCTCAAATCCAGCTATGTAACTATTGAAAACAATGGTCTACATTTTGAACAATAAATCAGTTAATGTAAGAAAAATAAAATGTATTTTGTTAAAGATGAGCTCTTTCCTTTAGTTTGCGGTATGTCATTACTTCCCAGAATAAGATCCTTATTAGCAACACTATCGTATGGTGTAATAATATAGGGTGTGTTATTTTTTTCAAAATCAACAGGTTCGATTCCTAGCTAGGATTATTGGTTTTTCAAAAATCTAATGATGAGGTTTTAAATTTCATCAAAATCGGGCTCGTGACTCCTTTGAGCATTTTTCGATATTCCTTATAGTTTAGGATTTGGCCATCCAAGCCCTTTTGAAAAATTCACCCTGTATAGGGAAAAATTGTAACGTCGAAACGCAACCTGTGACGCAACGCAGTAAAAATATTATCAAAACCTAAATTTGTTTTGCAGTGTGAAAACTTTCATGACTTTGCGTGTTAGCAATAAAACCAATGTAGGTACATATAGGTAGGTACGTTAACTAAAGGTTTGTTTGTTCTAGGCGTGGCCCGACCATGGTACACCTATAGATCCCGACGGGGTGTTAAATTTCATAGATGACATCAACCGCCGAATGTCGCAAATCGCACAAGAGAATACAGCACCCGAACAGGTACCTCATTTTATATTTTAAAATAGTTTACCATTACGCGAACTCAGAGTACAGTGGTTTGAATTTTAATACGGAACTCCTGTGAGCATGCATTCCTACAAGAGATTTTTTTTGCAAATATACGATTCATCATTTTGAAAGTAGATATAGTATCTTATCTATATCTGTATCTAATCTATCCAGAAAGTATTTACAAAGTACAAAATAACGATCAATTTTATAAGTTTCAGTTTTCATATTTCAGAATATCCTATGTGTCCACTGCTCTGCTGGCGTTGGTAGGACTGGCACCTTCATAGTACTCGACATGCTCATAGACAAAATAAAAGCACCTGGTGAGAGACAAACCACTTTAAAAAAAATATACGCAATGTTATAGTAATGTTTAAGCGAATTTTACATGTTTTGCGATTGTTTGTCGTTGTGTTTTGTAGGCAATTGCACATGAATTGTAAAACAGCTAATGCGATTGTTTAATGCGTATGCTAGTCTATTTTTACTGGTATTTTTTGGTATTGCCCTTATTCTGTAATTATATCGTAGGATTCAGCTGTGAAATTGATGTCCACTCGACGGTAAAGCTGGTTCGGGCTCAAAGGAACGGCATGGTGCAGAACAAAATGCAGTACAGATTTATATATCTCGCGCTGCAGGAATATATCAACAACAGGAACGTTAAAATTAAGAGAAAGGTAACTCTTTTATCCTACTCGTGGGTAACATTAAGCCCAAATATATTTAAAATGATGCCGTGCCTCGGAGAGCACGTTAAGTCGTCGGTCCTGGTTGCCAGTCGTTACGGGTAGTTGGAGCTTTAAAAACAAACCTAAAACGACAACTGGTCCTACTACAAACTTCGATATCGACAAAAGGTTGTAGATGTCAGGGGGTTTTTTTTCTACCACGTAGGTGGCAGACAAGCACACGGCCCACCTGATTGGAAGCGGTCACCGTGGACTATGGACGTGTGCAACACTAAAGGTTCACACACACACACACGCGCTGCCTACCCTAAAGGGAAGGGGGAGGGCTACGATAAGGTGGGGAGTCTAGGAAGGGGTGGGGGAGGAGGGGTACAGTGAGCTCTGGCAACCCTACTTACCGGCGGGAACATAACACGATGGTTATTATGGCCGCGGTCTTCTGTAGGGCGAAAGTGCTATCGTATTACCTATCGTCTTTGGTATTACGGAAAAAATAAATACGCCGCTTCGTAGTTAGAATGAAAAGTCGACCTTAACTGAGTTAGGAAAAGACTCTGAGGATGATGATGTTTTTAAAGGATTATCTGAAACAAATGGTTGTGTTGAGATATGCATTGAAAAAAAGGGCGATAACCACATGCCGTCTCGAGACTTCAGATGCCGCGATATAAGGTGGTATTAAGGCATTTCCCTTGCACCCCAGCTGAACAAGGGCCATCTTTGGTTTCGAGATTGCCGGTGGCCTTGTTTTACCCTCGTATATGCAATAGTGCCATTGACAATTTATCACTATAATTAATAATAATAATAATAATATGTTCTATTTCAAGTTACTCACAAAGATATGTTAGTAACACTTAAAGCTATGTTAGTACTACTAATCTATGTATCACATCATGGCATCATGATTGCAGTATCCCATGCGAGATTTGACAGCAGCGCCTTATATAAGTACACTCCAGTCTGACTGCAATCATGTTCAGGATGCTGTTGGAGCTAGCCCGTACCCTGTTCACTAGGGATGCACATCTTTTACGCATTATCGCATAAAAGCAATCCGTATGTGCCTCCGCAAACATCCCAGATGCACTACAGAAACGGGGCAGCCTCACCAGCATTGCCAGCAGCACAAAGCATTGCCATAGCAAACTTGACTTTTTTGACCTGTATTAGAACCATTTCATTATTTCCTTCCAGGTCTACACATCAGACGCGTAGCAAGCAACAGGAGAGAACCAAAGTGATTGATTAGCCATAGTGGTCTTATTTATAACGTAATGAGAGCAAAATAATGAGACGTTTGCGTGTAGGGCGCAGACATACCAGTCAAAATAATATTAGATATAAGAACCTATCATAATAAACTATTATTAAATAATGTATTTTGGGCTTTTATTATCATTAAAAAGCATACGAGACTATAACAGAATATAGAAGCAGTAGTAATTTCAGAATGCAGCTGCTTAGCACTGAACGGGTTTTCAGATGGGTGACCCTCGTACTGTAAAAAATAATTCAGTGACGTCATTAATTTCACCTTGTGAGAGCTTATTTAACTCCAAGCTGTAGGTGACAGTGTGCCCAATGTACCTACCTAGTAGGTATAAGGCATAATAAATAGAGGTCAATTACGGTTGATATAATAAAACGTCGATCACAACTGTGTTTATTTATTTCACATTAAAACATTTTCAAGCTATTAACTATGAGTTAATAATAATATGATCTTCCATTATAACTAAACAATAATAATATTTAATAATTATTATTTAAACAACAAAATACAATAAGGTATGCTTTAAGCTAAAAATAATTTTAAATATAATCATTAACATCGATAAATTATCGAAATGAACAATAATAATTAACTATAAAATCATTTACGTAGTATATTTGCCATAGTTTTCATAAAAACATTATTAAGTACTAAAATTAATCTAAAAATTAGAAAATTATGCACGTATAAATATATACATCAAAAGCATTACATAATTTGGCACATTTCGATAAACCATTATACGAGCAGACGGCTAAGGATGGCAGTTATTGTATTCCAAATAAAGGCAGGGGATTCACCACATACCTTCAAAAGGCTGATGAATGAATTTATTTAACAATGTAAGTACCTAAATAAATTCAACAAATTATAAAAAATAACGTTAAATTATTAACATTGAACAATTCCATAATGTACGATCATTGTTATACATTTTACATTATACTGACAACACGGATTTACAAGAGTGCTAAAAGACTTTATTTGGGAAAGGATAATACGCTTCTACACATTAATTATTATGTTGTTCAAAACTAATGCGATTACAGCCAGAAAAGCAGAAATTAATCTTTAATAAAATGAAATTATACCTTCTAAATATGAACCGAGCCATAAGTGAATAATATTGTTAGAATCCGCTTAAATATCATTCTGTATTCAAATTAAGACCTAAGTGCTTCGAATTGTGCATAAGTAATAGAATACGTCTTAGTATCATAGTATATTATCATGTTTTTTCATAATCGTGATTGGCAACAAACAATAAAAAAGCGCACACGTTTATTTTGTTTTTATAATATTACCTGACTAAAGATCTAGACTATTAGTACATTTTTCTAATGTAGATAGAGATAATATATATATATATATTTCGAGTCTAAAAATAAGTTTTAAATGAATTTTCATTTTTTTATCACTCATAATTTCAATTTGACTTAATTGTTACTATAAAAATTAATGAACGATTAAATTTTGGATAACTATTACTAATATTTATGACGGATGGTCAAAACGATTACCTACACTTAAGCCATGAATACATTCCTTGCTTAATTAAGCAAAATACATTGTTTTGAGATAGATAATGAACTTCATTTATTTTAGCCAAAAAGTGATCCGCGTAGAATTGAAGGAGAAGACATTATTGTTGGTATGGGAGTAGAGATGATGGTATTACTTAGGTATATTCTGTTCTTGTTCAATTCAATTGTTACAATTCAATTCTTGTGCATTTAGTTAACATCTTTATCACAGGTATTTGCCGAAAATAATATTTTTTAATTATAAGCCGTCAAAAATATTACACATAGTTCAGGTATCATATCAACAGAAGATGAAATTTGGTAGCTATTAGATAGTTGTGCCTACAAGGTACATTTCGTTGTATTAGAAACAGTACCAAGATTCAATTTCTATAATCGTTGCTTATTTTTGAAAATTACATTAGGAGTTAGTAAAAATGAATTTGGCACTCATTAATGAAGGTAAAATCGTTATAGTAATTTAGAAACATTAGGATCTAGGTTAGGGAATAGAGATATACCTACCGAAGAGTGATTTAGGTACCTATATACAATAGTGAGTCGATAAACACGAAAGACGATGATGACTCCGTAGGACTTGTCAGATCAAAGTAAAATATTATATATAATTCAAATGTCGGAGCTACGGTACATGTATTGCACAGTTAAAATATTCGTTCTAGTGATTATGTATGGACATCAATATAATTTTTTTTTACTTTTTCTTTATGCGACATTTAGTATTATAATTAACATTTAGTTCCTCTAGTCCATTTAGCTGGCGGTATTGTTATTAGATAATCCTCTCTGATGGAACTTGCGAAGGAAGGTAGGTCATGATAAAAAGTGTGAAATCCTCAAACTAACTACGAAACGTAATGTGTAACTTATGTGAAACTAACATAAATGGTATAATAAAATCTTACGCTAGACATGTGGGCATAATGTTATACTTAGTGCCTTTATCATAAACAAACTTTATTAATTAGACAGATATGAACGAACGACTACAAGGTCACAGTATGTCAGTCTCGTAAACCTTATTGGTAGTGGCCACAGTCTCTGGTTTATCTGACACACCCGCGTCTGCACTGTGTTTGCGCTCGCAATCGGCAACTAGGTTTGTCATACTTCCGGAGATGCTCGCTGGTGCCATATTTAAGTTCATTTTGCTCAGTAAGTTCGACTCGCTGCCGGTTTTTTTCAAGTCCAACTGTGTGGGGGGTGGAAGCGTTGGTCCGCTGCGCTGTATCATTTGAAGGCGCGCATACTGCTCTTGTAGCGCCTTTTGCTTCTTCAGTAGCTCCAGATGGCGCTGCTCCAGAAGTGTCTGTCGAGATGAGGCCTTGTCGTCGTCGGAGGGGGGATCAGGTGGGAGCGGATGGCAAAGGTCGGTGTCGCATCGCAGCTCTGGCGGTGATGCGGGCGAGGTGGGAGAGGCAAGCGGGGAACGCGACGTGGTGCGCGGCGGCGGCGGTGGCGGGGCGCGGCGAGAGGCCAGCGCCAGGAGCTCGGGGTGGCGCTCGGGCACGGGCGGCTTGGGAGGATGGTGGCCGCGCGCGCGGACGGGAGGCGAAGCGTCCGTGTCGCTGCCGCTGGGGTAGGAGTGCAGCCGTCGAAGGGGCCCCTCACCGCGCGGACCGCCGTTTGCCGCCGTCGGCTTTGCGAAGGTCTGAAGCTCGTCTAGTAACGCATCGAGTGCGTTCTCGGCTCGCGGGTCCACTGCCCGGCCCGCACCGCCTCGCCCGACGGAGACGCCGCCGGCGCCCTGCGCACCATTCCACGCACTTCTAGCTGTGCCCGCCAATCTCCAACAGACATTATTAAAGCGCGGTTGCAAGTGAGCTCCCCCTCCCTTAGAGGGGTCGACGATAATCTGAATGTATCCAATAGATACAAAATTTGAAAGCGCTTTGCAACCGCCCCTTTTCATAACCAAACACTTATCGAAATAACATTTAGAAACAATCATTCAAACAAAGATCCGTTAAGAACACTTAGTTTTGACATTTATTTATTAGGTAGCTAAATTTGTTAGTGCTGACACACATTCAAAAAGAATAAAATATAAAAACCAAGAAGGCGAATGCCTCTCTTCCTTGTCGTCGAATGTTCAAACTTGCCGACATAGCGACCAAAGCAGTAAGGCAACTAAGTAGTTATAATTTAGTGTACCTAATCAAAAAAGATAGATTAAGGTTCTCACAGAATGTGTGATTCGACGACAAGAATAGAACAGGAATTTGTGTGGAGCGGCGTATTTCTAGTGGTAAGTGAAACCGAAACGTAGCGGTCAGCGGACGCGACCATTGGACAGGCGAAGAGTAATTACAAGAGATACATATTTGACATACATAGATACAGTTGATTTATCGTGTTATTACATAAATATAAATATAATAGATATTTCGATTTAATTTTATCAAAATGCATTAAAGATAAGTAATTGTGTAAGTTAATATCTGGAATTTATTAACTCTTAACAATTGTGGTGATTTTGCCATAAGTCAAAAATTTTATAAAGTGTTTTAATACGAAATATAAATCTTAATTTCAACAATTTCTACTACGAGTAAAAGGAAGCTAATGTCAATGTGACATTGTAATCAAACTAATCTAATAAAGCCCAAAGTGAGTTACTGCAGTCACTACGAGGTAAGTACTTGTACCAATCAACTTGAACCGTATAAAATGTGCAGTAAGGTATTATTGTAATAGATATTTGTAAATAATCATGACTTATGTGAAAGCATATAAATTTTAATAATAATTACCTGCATTCCGAAGGTGTGGGTTAGTATTTTATATAGGTAGTTTTGTTATTCGAGTGTAGGTACTATGGGTAGAAGATTGTAGACGTCGGCAAGACCATTTGCATGTATCTTTCATAATTAGAAATAATAAAGAATACTGACCGGACTATTCTGTCCGATAGAAAAGAAAAAGACAAAGAGGGGGCGATCGCCTTGAAGTTAAATTATATCTAATAGAACTAAACTATGAAGAGGATCTAAGAAGGTTGGTTAGGCATTATATTCATTTCCAAAAGGTCTGGGCTGTGAGCTGCTCCTGATATCGAGAATGCACTGCAACAGAAATAAAAAACAGCAAGATGCACAAACTATTGTGTTAAAAGCTGCTATAAGAAATACAACATGCGTTATTACTATGTTTGAGACGACGATGTTTTCATATTTCACGCACAAATAAATCATGAATAATTTAACTCGAAAGAAATAAAAAATAAATGAGAATAAATGAAAAAAAAAATTAATCAAGGAAATATGAACACACGTCAGCGTAATAAGGTTCTAGTGCTTATTAAATCACTCTTAAATAAAATACTTTATTGCAAAACCTGCATGCATCGTACCCGATTCAAATATTATGATTTTTTAATTTATTTTTCAAAGTGATAGAACGTTCGGTGAGTGTACGACCACAGGTTATTTAATGATTAATTGTAGTCAGTGGCACACAGTTTACGAACCGCATGCAGCGTGCTTTACCAAGTTAGATTATAAAAAAAACTTGTAGTAGGGGTGACTGGCAATTGACAGTTTAAGTATTTCGTAAATAATAAATTATAACTGTTTATGCCAAAAAGGAGGAGGAGAGGAGACCCGACCCCAGCAGTGGGACATCAATGGGTTGCTATTTTTTTATGCCAAAAATAAGTACTTGTTAATTATACCCATTTTAAAATTTACTATGCAAATCATAGGTACTTACTTATTACCAGTCTCCTCTACTAGTTGATAAAGTAGGCCCAATTTTAATTTTGAAGACTAATCGTGTAATAGATAAAAATGCCAATTGTATGGTAGTATTAATATTGAAAGACTTCTTTAACACTCAAATTTCAACTGTGGCGATTACTCTAATTAGAATTTTGATAAAAAAATATTGTAATTTCATTAAATATATATAGATCAGTTGAAAGATGGGTATCAGGCCTAAGATACTACGGTCGGCAGGTTTCATAGTTAACAAATATCGTTAAAAGTGACTTTTAAAGATATCCATTTGACTCATAGGTATACTTTTGTTGATTGATATTTTACTGTTTAAATACTACGTTTTAGTAAAATAAGCATGCGTACCGATTTTTTCAATAGTCTCTGAACTGGAAAAAATATGCAACATGTCTATAAGTCTTTCCAATATATTTGTCACGTAAACGGTTTTGGACAAACTTTGTATATTTATAAAGCAGATTGTGTTAAATTAGTGCACCAACATGCCTACATATATATATAGCAAAAACTTGTGATATAAAAATTCATATAAAATAGATGATGGCAATATTTTGAAAGTAAAATATTATAATAAAGTAAATACGGATGTGGAACAATGAAAATATAGAAATAAATTATTTAAACATAGTTTATGAATAATAATAATAATGGATATATAACGAAGAGATTTATTACTCGTTAATAACTATAGCTTCTCTGAAGTATTGTGATTGACGCCAGGCATACTATCATCGGAGGAGGACCGGTACCATCACGGAAAAAAAACCATGAAATATAGTGTTAAAAACTCGTCAACAATGACACAATGTAGAATAATATAGGATAAGGATAAAGAAAACGTTAGCGGCCGAGCGTGACCGCTGACTGGACGACATGTTGACGTCATCCTTTCTTTACAGCTTCTCCTTAACTCGTAGCTGATGCATTACATATAAGTCATATATTAGGTTAATATGAATCATCTGATAAGATGAAATTGATTATTATTAACAAATATATAGTCGTAATAGGAGGCTTACAGGAAAGACATTGTACCTAAGTTTTGATGTTTTATTTGATCCAGTCGAAGTGTTATTACCAAAAATCGGAATGGCACAAGTGCTGGTGAGGTAGCGAGTGGCAGGTCCGTCTAATGTTTGATATGGTTGACATGTTTTTAAAATTGGCATTGTTTTCCGGAAGCAAGGATTATAAAATGCAACGTTTACGGATAGTGCATTCATTGGTTGCAGGGATGTGTGCAAAAGAATTTAAAGTTGTACGTTGTATTCTGAAAGTGTTACATCACACTCTGTCATTTTACATAAAATCGAAACTTTTTTACGAAAGAATATTATTAGTAAGTAGGTAACCGAAATGACTAGGTAGGTATTCTTCGTAACCCCTCCTGTTAAGCTTGTATAAGAAGTGGGTTCTCGTCAGTACTATAATGGACAGGATTTGAACCCAGGACCTTTCGATAGAAATGCCAACTCCTTAGTCATTAAGCTAGGTACCGACACTTACCTACATATTTATTTTTGCAGGGGTTGTTTTTTTTGTATCCATATAAGACACGTCAATTTGACTTCACTTCGCTCGATGGCAAGCCGAAGGGTTGTATATATAATAGAATGATTTTTTTAAAATCTGAGCTCAATTAATGCAGAAATAAAGTAAGCAATAATTGATGTTTTGTTTTTTTTGCTTACTTTACTCAAAGGTCTTGAAGTTGACACGTTAATACCTTAACAATGGTGGAATTCACGTTCCTATATTATAAATTAGTTGAAACGGATTCTACTTACCTATAATAGTTATACGAGTATAATTTTACTGAATATTGCTTTATTTAACCACCTTTTTACCATGAGCTGGCACAATCGATGGCAACTCCGAGAACCTAGGTATACATTTGTATATTTTTTCATGGTACTAGTGGGACAAAACACTGCTAGTTGTACCATCAATGTACAAGTTAATGGTACAAGCTGAAGGTTTATTGTAGTTTTAACTGATTTAATAAAAAGGTTACCCATTATAATTTATAATTTCTTTATTTAGGTAGGTATGTTGATTGCTATTTATTTACCTCGTCGTCCAGTTCCAACAATTCCCTAAAACAGATGTAGGTAAAGCACCGCAGGTATAGTCTTATAATGAGTGATTATGGGATACATAAAAAATCTTCAAACTCCTACATTAGCGAAAAGCAAGCGTATACCTACAATTTAGATATACATACTATAGGCAGTGTAGTGGCACTATTATGGTCTTAAACATGGTATCAGACGAATGACGAATCGAGTATGCAAATGTGAGCAGGGAAGAGAATTATTGTGGTGTTAGAAATATAATAAATCCTAAATCATTATTCATGAGAAAATCCACTTTCCTCGTTACCAAAATGGTAGACGATAGACACAAATAGCTCGCGGTATGAAGGACCAGAAGCAAATGGTGAATTTGTGGAGCCGTTTATATACCTATATTACGTATAGGCACCTATTCTTATGAATGATACGTTTCAACAATATTACTTACCAACATCAGTATAATCAATAAGATAAGATTCAAAATAAATAAGATTATAATTTAAAAAATGTTTGTTACTTAAGTGTCATTAAAATCGTTAAAGTTTTGTTAACAACGCGAGAACTATTGCGCTCTGAATATACCTAATTTAATTAATTCAGAGTAAGTAGTTCTTTTATTTTGTTATTTGTTAAAGACAGTTTTATTATTAATAGAATTATAGAGGTTTTTGAGATTTTTACAGAGGTTACCATTTCATTTTACACATAAATTGCTTAGATTTTGTTCAAGTAGGTACAAATGACAGATGTTATAGAAAATATTATTATTTATAACTTACAATTATTTCAATGCAATAAAATAGAATTTGACAGAGCGTGATGAATACAATTTGGAAACAATATTTAATGTTATATGCCAATTTCAGTTTTTAGTTGAGTGAATTTCGTAGATAATAAAATTTTGAGGCCAATCAGATGGGTACCCAGAATACATAGGATTATGATGCAATTATTAAGAACTGGAGAGATCCAAAATGCTCGAGTGGTCTAATTACTATAGGATACTACAAAGTGTAAGCGTATTTACAGTATGTGTCTAAAGGTCAGCTTGTAAATAGGTAGGTAGTTAGGAAAAGCTTACAAAACCAGTGCAAAAAACATGCTATTTTTGTGAGCCTGAAATTAACAGGGGCTAAGCAAATAGTGAAAATTGGGTAATGCTTTATAGTTGGTATAAATGAACCAAGGGGTGACATGTTGAGCAAATCAAATAATCTATCACTTCGCAAATCAACCGAAGTGTTGGAAAAAAATGCAAATTTTATAACTCTTGGCAAACCTGCAATTGTTAAGCGCATGATACATTTATAAATGATTGCATCTGAAACTTGTCCCAATTATGGGTATCTATCTGCAAAGAAACTGTTTTAATATTTCAAGTAAATTAACGTGCTTTACACATCTGACAATCATTGCATTGTCTTGTTGTATTTAGAGGGCTCACTTTATTATTATCTCTAAGACATTTAAAATAGATGCATCTGAATTCTTCCTGTATATTTGACATGGTTTGTTACTTCTAGGGTTTAGCAATATGATGTATTCAATACCTTGTTATGGTTTTGGGTAATATGGCAAGTGCTATCTGAAGCACAATCTTCGGAAGACGGCCCAGCAGTGAAAGTTGAGCTCTGTGAAGACCCAGGCGAGATGCGACCATCTGCCATTGGCAGACGTTGCTCCTGAACGCAAGCGAGGCTGCCAAACCAATTATATTCAACATTATCTTCTTCACGCCACGTCATGATGGCACAGTGTGAAAGGGATGTATATACTTACGACAGCTTACATACACAATAGTATTATATTAAAAGCATACCGTTTCAGAGTAACCAGGGTTCCAGTTAGTTTCTTGCAGCGACGCAGGGCGAGTTCCAAGCGTTCAGGCTCTTCTTCCAGCATCTTCTCTTTACGCACCACCTGGAATTTTTTCCAAGATGACACGTGTGATATATTTATTTATAGTCCAAAGTGACCACTTCTTTCCTAAAGTGGGCAGTGTGCTTGTCTGCCACCTAAGTTACATAGCCTGCTATTTCAACATTATTAAAATTTTCTTCATGGATCCTCCTAAGTGGTTTTATCAACAGCAACTTCCATGAGTTTTGAAGGTTCGATACTCATATGGAATAAATATTTATTTAAATAGCATATAATTTATTACGATAAACTTTCTTTCTAGGTAATTCAGCACTGCTGCTTTATACGTGTTTTAAATCGAATCGTAACCTGTCTATCAAAACAACATCTCACCCTTTCCATTTCAGAGGACAGACGAGTTTTCATGGTTTCCTGAAGAACCGGGAATTTCAATTTCCATTCCGCAACAGTTTTGCTGCTCTTGGAAAGCACCATTGCAATGCGCTCAATATCAGCCATGTTAACGCGAGTCTCCCTAAGTAAAAATAAGAGCACCGTTAATGATGTGTAACCAAGAAAGCGTTCCACTTGATCGTAATCGTAAAAAATCATGATCGATCGAATATCTCCTATTTTGGAATAAGTATAGCAGTAGATATTAAAGAGAAGAGTAACAAACTTGTTAGCAGCTTGTCCGCGCAGGCGTTCAACTGTTGCCTCGAGCTCGTACAGATCGTTTTCAAGAAGCAATAAGTCTTGACGATAGAGTTCTTCCTCATGAGTGAGTTGCTAACATACAAACAAAAGTAAAAGGTTAAAAATATCTCAACAGAAGAAATATTATATTTCAACAATTTTCTAGTCATTTATGTTTGAAATACATACAGACTCAGGATCGTGTTCACAAAAACCAGCGGCTAGGGCGCCAATCTTGACAATTGTTTCAGACATGAGCTGCCGCATCTGTATGGCATGCGCCAATGTCGAACGGCGCAAGTTACGAGTCTGTGAATTAAACCACTTCAAACTTAATCTGTGAACTTATACTTTTACTTATACTTTCAAATAATTATTCGCAGAGGCTCATAATTTCGCATTTGAAGCCTTTATTAACACTCGCTTTAGCTCAAAGTAATTTACTCTTGTATTGTTCAACACACCTCAATCCGAAGGTCACGGCTTTGAGTTTGCAGAGCACGCAGTTGATTGAAGAAGTCAGGGCTGACGTTGATAGTGTACGTCCTTTGAGGCGCAAGAACAAGTTGTTGCCCCACCAGGCCCGCGGGTTTAGGTGGCGGAGCCGGCTTCAGGCGGTCGCGTTCTGAAATACAATTTTAAACATTGCCACACATTAAAAAATGTAAGAGACACAACATTGTATATAGCTAAAAATGAAAGCGTGACATCCTTGCTATAATGCCTTGGTGTGAGACACACCAGCTAAATGTTTTGTTTATATTATATCATTCAAAGCTGTTGTCAAGCTTTTATCGAATGATTAAAAAATGGTATCCGCCACCATGTTACTATGTACTTGTTAAATTCCGGCATAAATTAAAGCGATAATGGCACAGTTATTTTAGTATCTCTCCACTTTCATATCAGTACATGTATTTTCAAATATCTATGGATGCAAAAAGTTACCTTGAGAAGACGTCCGTGGCAATGTAGAAGATTTGATTGCCGGTTTGGTTGGTTTTGTATCAGCTTGTTATGGCAAAGAAGTAAGCGGAAAGAAATCAAATACAAGAATTATGAACATGGTTATGATCTTAACTACGAATGATCAGAAAAGATACACAGCAAAGGGTTCTGTCAGCTTCGAGAATGACGTGATAATGTTCCTGAATATATGATAATTGGAAAATTATGCACAACATTCTCAAAATACAAGTAACTTACAAAGACTATTAACGTGGGAGCCGTAGATGTAGCCATTCTTGTGGATCGATGGAAATAATGATGCTAAATTATAAACAAATTAAAATAATCTATTTCGATCTGATATTAAATTGGTTATGATTGTATATTATGTAAGGGATCGATGTAATTTCAAAACAGGTATTTGATTGATAGTCAGCACTTTCATCCAATTGATGGGTGGACACATTAGTCTATAATAAAAATGCTGGCATCAAATGGATTCGATGATACCATAAACGTTTCAATTAAAAATAATGAGCAGATAATTCGTAATAAATCCTTTATAAACATAAAAATGTACAGGCGATTCGTGTTCTCCACAATAAGGCTCTGCGTTCGTGTGTTTGACATATTCATGTCTATCACGAATGGCACTGGAACTTTGTGTGTGACGTTACAGTTACCGTGTACCTCTAAAAACCACCACCGGGGATAATTTCATCAATTATTATAATATATACTCTATTTACCCTTCACATATTTAACTACTTAATAGATAGGTAATAAATGCAGTCAACTTGCAATAAGGGTTTTATATAAACAATTTCAATTGTATGCATACCTGAGTGTTGTGGAGAATGTTGTTTGGGAGAGCTCATGTCAGGAGGATCATCGCTAAATGATACGGATTTCTCAAACGACACAGATTTTTCTGAAATGACAAATGTTCATTGGGTCAGTCAAACGATAGTCAAGACGAATTACTTTCGTATTTGATTACCTATTATTGACGATGCCTTAGTGTATCATACCAATTAGCAACAAACTACTGGGTCGTGTATGTACATTGAATTGTAGTTTATAATTTACCCTGATCCAAAGAAAAATTGTGTTTGACAAATGTCGTGTGGGATAAAATAATAATTAAGTGCATCACACTGAGATCCAAAAAAACTGGATTAAGAAGTTAAAAAGTGTTATGAATTGAAGTAAGTGTATAAAAATTTGTCAACATAAATAGATATGAAGATTAAAAAAAGTGCAGTGGTTTATGGATGTATCGGACAAAGTATAACCACGTTATTTTGATCTTTTTACATTATTTATAACAGCTGACATTTTGTATCTGACCATACGTTTTCTGAAGTACAGGCGTAAATCTAAAGTTAAAATCATAATTAAAGTAAAAAATACAAACTATTGACACAAAAACATGATTATCACAACTGTCTAAAACTTGCGAGTTCTACCAAATCAAAGGAAAATCATAACTAATTGGCGAGCCCTATTTTAATCTTTATGTTTTATTTAGAGTTAGCCACAACTACGTGGATGGTGACAGAGCAAGGAATACCGCACGCCTTACGAGGGCGATTAGGTTCCGTGTTCTGTGCTTTTCGATTCTTGATTTGAGAAAAGTTAGCAATGATTAATCTACGATAAAGCCTTCATTAGCATGAGTCTCATAGTGATTTCATAGCTAGAATCACATTAGCGATTATAATAAATTTATGGTATAAAGTCATAGCGTTATAGATACTAAACTAAACGATTGTAGTAGTGATCAATGAAATGGTAATCACAATAAATACCAAGATAGAATAAACAGATGCATTGAACCTAATACGATTATTTATGATCAAGCTGAAAGTAATTAAAAATATCACTCGATTTAGCAAGCAAGCGTTCGGTATGATAGTTATACGGTCGTTAAATGCATTGCGAATGTCATTGGTTGCGTCATTTGATCTAATATAAATTAATATATTACTGGTAATATGAAAGTGACGCTTTCCCTGACCAACTACGAACCATTATGAGCGGAAGCATCACCGTCACGACATTAACTTGGATGGAAATGGAATGTAGTAGTTGAACCCATAATTTGCGGTTTTGTTTCCCTCCTCAACATAAAATTGTTAACTTTATGAGATAGCTTCACACTTCCAACACAGGAAATTGTAGAACATTAGGCATAGATAACTGTTACATTACAATGTATTTTGTAAATAGTTTCCTGATCTTATGTACTTAAACTGTTGCCTTTTTTGTTTATATTATGTCATATTTATGTTTGACATTAGTAGTGCATTAACGCTTACTATCATTACCGCCTCCAAACACACTTACGAAATTTATCCCTCCCTAATTTAGGAGGTCGCTCCGCAGTCGAAAATCGCGCCCCATCTGAGTAGAGGAAAACGCATGCCATATTAACATTCGATTTCTGATAAATTTTAATCAGCCGGATGAGAAGGATTAGGCCACATTTTCGTTTTAGAATTGTTAAATCTAAAATACGTTTAGGTTTTGTCCTTTTTGTGAAACTATTTTCGTGGAGTGTTCTTAAAGAACCTCTAGAATGATTTAGGCGTAACGTACTTAAGTATTTTGTAATTAATTCCTTTTAATGACTAGTTATAACACATTAACTAATAAATTATAAATCCTTTTGAAAAGGAACTAAAACGAATCCCTAACCTCAGAATCACGAATAATACCAACTTAAAGTAATCATCGGTTTTATTAAGGACCGTTATATTATAAATGATGTGCATTCTTTATTTTTAACTTCAAGGAGAGCGTTATATAAATTATTATTTTAGATTTATGGATTCGAATACATGGCCAATATAGTCAATTACGACATCCAGTTACGCGACGAGCTGTAAATGGAATATTACTTTATTAAAAATTATTATAAATATCGATACATCATAACATTGTTTAATGAGAGAAATTAAAAGGTTGGATCTGACTTTTTCACTTTTTTTACTTTCTTATACTTCGCTAATGTTTTGTTCACTTCACGCAACCATATCGATCCTCTTTTCATTTCTGTTATTAAACATTGTTTATTTTCTGAAAAAAAAAGACTTATACCTGAACTAGCCTAATAAATTTTATTTTGCTCCCTAATTAGTTTCATTGTTATTCTTCTCGAGTGACTGAAAAGTTCAGAAATCATTAGGGCTTAAACACTGACCTTGACCAGCCGATCGAGGCGGCTGCTGGTATGATTGGTACTCTTGACGAGGAGCCGCAGCAGGTGCCGATGACTGTGACTGATTTGGTACTTGCAGAGCTTTTTGAACAAGCCCGGTCAAGTTAGCAAGCTGTCGCTCCATTTTCTCGACACGCAGGCGTTGCATTTCATCCAGTTGCGGCCTGGAAAAGCATCATAAAGGAATCCTATCTATCCATCACGTTGGAGAATTTTTTAATGTTCCCCTTGTGAAATACAGAATTCGCAAGATTTTATCGCAAGATCACGCATAGCCCAATGTGAGTATTGTGGCCACAATATCGCGTCGCACAGAGCCATCATCGATAGAGAAGTAGTTTTGTAATACCATCCGAAATTTAAATAAAGCAAGATTTAATTTGTAGTATTGTTACTAGTTATTCTAGAGAATAATTTTCAAAAAGTGGATGAACCAATTAAGCAAGAATTGTAAATAATATAACTAATTATAGAATCACTGTTTTTGTATTAATCTGATTTTTTCTTTGATTTAATTTTTTTATTGTGTTTGGATGTTTGTGAAACGCCTGATATGTATAACTATAAATTAATATGCACCGATACTTGTGATCAATTGGGTGCCTTCAGTTACCTGGCGTCGTATGGTGGACGAGGCATTGGCCTTGGAGCAGTAGTGATTGGATTGACCCCATACATCTGATATGCGTCGTCGATGATCACACTATCACTGCAAAAAAAACATACTCATCACGACATTTAATTAATTTAAATTAAATGGTGCAGACTTCAGTTAGAAAATGCTATTTGATTACTTTAAGGTTTGAGACTGCCCATTCCAATTATTGAACTATAAATCTATACTAATATTATAAAGAAGTAAAGTTTGTGTGTTTGTATATTTGTTAAATTGTAAGGGATAATCTCGGGATCTACTGAACCGATTTTAAAAATTCTTTCACCAATAGAAAGCCACGTGAATGTCATAGGCTGAATATCATCACGCTACTGCCCAAGGGAGCGGAGCAATAATCATAAATGTGAACAATTCCGGTAGATTCCCATACATTTTAGGAAAACTGATAAATTATGAGCATATTATGTGAGTTAAAAATGGTGCATCGGGGTTCGAAATACACCAAGGGCGAAGCCGGGGTGGGTCAGCTAGTATTTCATATAGATAGAAAAGTAGAATAAAGTGATTCAAGAAGGTGTACACCTCTTTGGAAGAACTCCGACGTAGTTGTAGTCATATAATGATTTCTTTACATCTTCTTTGTAGTCTTCATATTCTTCTATATAATATAGCTAAGGAATAACAACATATGATTTTTATCATTACTTACCCAGCCTCTTCATCTATGATTGGTGTTATATTGGCTCGTCCTGCGGCGGGGCCCAGGTACTGGGTGTAGTAAGGATCTTCATAGGGAACCCGAGCGACACCACGTTCCGGAGACGACATATACCCTTCAGCATGACCTGCGTTGATACAAAATAAAGGCATTATTATTCCCTACTAGTCAATAAAATCTCAGCTGGTTTAGCTCTTACAACATTCATAACATAAAGATATTTGTATTGTTTTAATAAATATACTGGAAATAAAGCCACCCATGTATTGTTGAAGCATGCGAATTATACAAAAGTTGGTCATCATACTCATACAATACCTGGTTGAGTTATTATTGATCCCTTTTTCTAAACAAGTAGGTAGGTCGCGTCATTGTGATAGGGACTTGAGATGGAAAAAGAATTCTGAAGCGATTCATAACGTAGACTTTTTGATGTGAAACATCTATAACCGCACATATTCATTGTCCTAACAACATAAGGCTCTTTCGCGTATGTTTCTTACTGTATAAATTAACAACATAATTAATTTTAAGGTTTCATATCTACTGGGCATTAGGTGATGGCCTCGTAGCGTAACTTGAAATTGGGAATATTAGAAATGTTTGTCACATAAAAAAGTGCTTCGTTGTCGCAATATCAACCTACTTTTAAAGACAAAGCATTAGCAAAGAACTCCTTAAAGCGATATAAAAGTGTTGAAAGGAGGTAGGCCTGGTTACCGGGGATTGTGTACAGTTGTTCGGGTCCCCGGGAGCAATCTGCCGCAGCGAAGGGGAAACAGCGTTCTGACCCACTCCCCGGGATGTAAGTGCGCAACGGCTTGGTCGGCGCTGGGGGACCTACACACACACCGCTCTGTACCTAATAGGAACACCCCAGAACATACCCTCACAACAAACCATCCTTATAGTCCTTGACATTAAATATACGTAAAGTTCAAGAGACTTTTAAAAATAAATTTAATTTTAGCGATGACATCAGCAAAAAGAAAGACGTCGTCAAATAATTGAAATGGAATGGTAATATTTTACTGGGTTCTTGATTCAATTTTGCGTCGAAATAAAAAAAGTATGAAACTGACTCTCGGTCATTTTCCTTGAGTAATTTCATCTGCAAAGTCTATTACATCTATAGATTGTTTGTCACCTGAGCCGGAATGTGTTTTGACACGGTCAGCTGGAACGGGTGCGCCGCCAGGTGAGAAGGCGCGCAGCATGGAGCCACCTCGCGGCAGGGTGCTAGGAGCTTGCCCGCCAATGTAGTATGCTGGCGCTTTCACCTGCAAAAAAACATATAAGTCCTAAACTGCTATTATATAGTTTTGTCTTAACAACTCGTGGAGCTGATTGCTATCGATGATTTAGTTTGGCTTATATTGAACAAATTATATGATACTAATGAATTGCTGGTGATAGATATACTTTTTCAGATACAAAGATATTATTACCATTAGTCGTATCATTCAGATTAAGCATATTATAAATAGGGAATTGCAGAATAGTGCACCCTACATTACATTGTTATTACAGATATCTGACCAAAATAAAAAAACTACCTGCCCAAAGCCAAGGCACTTTTAAGTCAGTCCAATAGATTGCTAACGTCGTTGAATTTTATTTCAGCGACGTATGTTACTGACACTGACTCAATACTTTTGCTGAACAACTTGGAGGAAAGTAATTAGTCAGAAGGTACGAATTCCTAACATTAATTGTACAGCAATCAATACATTGAAATGTGATTTATAACTCAAAACTTAATCATTGAGTTGACTAGAGAGAGTAGAATGTTATTCTCAAAATCTATTATGAATTATAAGCTGAAGTACAATCAGAACTCAACAATGTACTGTAAAAATAACAAAGCGGTTTACAAACATAGTATCAAAGCATTGACAACTGTGAGTGCAACGTGCAAAAGTATCAGTCAGTCTTCCGTCTATCTAGAGAAACATCCTGTATCCGACTTTCTTGGAATTAAATTGTGAAAAAATAATTATAAATATTCCAATATTGATGAACAGAACTACTCATCACTTCTAACAAATTGTTTTAACCTCATTGCAGTTTTTAATCGTGACCATCTCAACTCTGTTATGTCAAATGTCTAAGTAAATTGAAAGTGTTTTGAGTGCATTATGCCGTGGTTAAATTTAATTGTATTTCTGAGTTCCATGACCGTAGGCTTTTCGATCAATCGTCCTGTTTATAAAGTTACGCTGACACAAAAAGGATTTGCACAGGTATGATATATATACATCATACATCCAAAACATTTTAAAATAGTTATCTTCAAGTAGTTCATTTGTTCAATTTCATAATAAAGAATAAAAAAATTATAAGTACATTACGCGTCAAATTATGTAAATTTTCTGCATGTTCGGATCTAAAATATAACCTTTCAGTAATTAATCAATGTTCACACAGAATCCTGCATGCGTAATCATTTTTTAATTACAAACAACTATTTAGACAGGTTTATGATATACCATTTGAGTTGTAGGTACTGCATTTTTGATCAGTGTTACAATCGTTTGATAAATATTTCAGTTTCTGCAATACGACATTGATACGCCACCTCTGAGAGAATTTACATTCTGCACTTGGTTTCGAATTTATGATCTATCTGGTGATCAAAGTATATTTACATATGTTGGTAAGTACATTAACAAATTTATATAATAGACTCGTAGTAATAAAGTCTACATCTAAAGTTGTCGTATCGACGTGCGTAGAAAGTAAATCCAAATGAGCAGATATGGATTGCGTTATTATAGTAATTTGACCTCTTAAATCTGAGCCTGTTTCATACAGACGTAGACTCATGCATTGCACAAGTTGGTACAATGTAAAAATGTTTATAATACTTATGCTTTGTTTTACTTTAGCGAATTTTTTTATGAGTAACACAAAATGCTTAAACAATACCAAAGTATTTATCATGACAAATATATGCTAATGAGTAATATGAATATGTTGAGTGTTTACCATTATAGCGAATAATAATGTCTTTGATGGTTTTATAGATAAATTGCTCTTCATAACTCCTGAAATACTTATCCAGTTATCCATTTATCTAATATCTAATACCTACCTATAGTAAATCTGTAACTGATCGGTGTCTGTACATGGAAGATATATGAGAAAAAAAAATTATTAGGGGACTTTATGAATTTAATAGATGCCAATACAATGATTTTTAGAATTTTTGTCTGTCTGTCTGTTTGTCTGTTTGTCCGCAAATCTTTGTGCGCGCTAAAATCAAAAACTACTGGAGGGATTTTGATCAAACTTGGTACGATTATAGTTCATAGTGCTGGGCAACATATGGGCTACTTTTAATACAAGCTGATACCCGCGGCTTCGCTCGCGCTTCGTTTTTAGGTCGTTTTTGGTCATATCTCCGGTTCTACTTAAGCAATTACAACCAAACATACGGTAAATTTTTAGTCTAAGCAAGACCTTTCTAATAAAAAAAACCGCATCATCGCTATCGCGATGGACGTAAAAAATACTGAGCGGATTTTGATGCGGTTTTTTTATTAGAAAGGTCTTGGTTAGACTCAAAATCTTACGCATATTTGATCACAATCGGCTCATTAGAACATGCGATATAGTAAAAAAACGCGCAAATCGACGTCCACGCGGGCGGAGCCGCGGGCATCAGCTAGTTACTTAATAAGGTAATCATATTTGGGTCTTAAACACCAGCAAGCAAGCAACAAGCAATCCATTCTGTGTAGGTACTTAACTTAATTTATAAATAAATAAACTTTCTTTTTTAATATTAAATGTCAGCTTTTCATTTGTTTTTAAGCGAATGGCAATAACCGTGTTATAAGGTTGTGGTTGGATTCTGGAGGGTGGCATATAAATGTCTCTATCAACGGCAAAGTGACGTCAAGTACTCCTGTGGACATAACAAAAGATGTGTGGCGACATGTTTGTTTATCTTACCAATCAGACCACGGTGCATGGGCACTCTATATGGACTCCCGCCTTATATCATGTCAGGCATCGCAGAGTGTAAGTACCTACACTTGAATATCGATATTTAACCTATAGTTATACATCCCAAGTGCAAAGGGTCATCGTGGCAGACAATACGATCACAATTGAATTTGGTACTCAAAATGCTCATAATGAAGAAACATGCAGCGTATATAAATCTAATCTAAGTTAATAAATTCAGAAGAATTGACCACGAAAAAAAATGATTTAAAACGGGTAATTTCACACATCATAGTACCTACACAACATACAAACAAACTAGTTCGAATCTATAACACTATAATTTTTAATAAAGACTACACTTTTGATTTATTTATTTAAAGTTAATTAAAACGGTACATGGCCAGTGACATTAAATGACTGAGTAGGTTAATATCAGACAGGTATAATTATTGTGTTTTAATTGAAGACATTTAATTAAAATATAATAGGTGTACAATACAATATGTCTAATATTAGTTTAGTCTAAGTAATTTAGAGTAAGTACTCTCGCAAAAAATAAGGCCAACACGCATAACAACATGCCATTCCTCCGCAAACATATCCGAATCTGGGTAAGCTGAGAGGAAATCGTTAAGTACTTCCAGCGTTCGACACACAGGTGACTCAGCTCTAGCAACTGTTTGGTAGGGAGGCCAAGCAAACTGTTAAGGCGACGGTTTTCACGGTGTGTCAAATTTTGTTGGGGATGCAACATAAAAAGATTATGCATATCGGGACAGTCGATGAATCCACCAAGAGCCAAATACGTCCAACAGAGAGGACTTAGTGGGGTACCTACATGAAGTGATATTATTGGTACAATTCTTTGAAAAGAAAAATCGTAGGAATGTCTTTTGTACCTTTTCAAGCACAAAATATATTGATTTGCTGAATAGGGACACCAGATACTAGCCGCCATCTTACACCTGACCAACGAGGTGTATAAAAGCACAATAACATAAGGGGGTTCTGTTAGTCATAAGCATTCCGCAATATCCCATGCATCTATAGGATTCATTAACAAGGGCAGATAAATATATGGTCGCTAAATGCAGGGCTCGGGTTGAAAGTAACTCCCAGATCCTTTAGCCTAACAACAATCCTCATAAAGATTGTAGATAATAGTAAATGACGGGTGAAGGTCATTTTGTAACATTTGCTGGTGGTAAAATGCAATTTATTAATGATGCTCCTTTGTCTAAGGGCCGCCTCAGGTTGTGTAGTAAACCGATATTAATTAGGCGACTCTACTGATATCACATAACGCTTATTTATTTTCATAAATCTTTATTATCAGAATTCTTATTTTTGTGTAATCTGATCATGTTTATGATAGCTTTATTTATCATTGTTTGATAAAGTAACGTAAATGAATATTATGAAACTAGATCTGACAAGGTTGTCATGGTTTATGGTTATAAAGAGACAGTCCATCGTACGTATCACTATTATCTGTGGTTAATTTATACATTAACAATAATATGTTGAAATAATGTGGGTGACTTTCGGTTTTGGGTGTGTCTATATACTTAGTTGGGTGTGGGTGTTAGGTATGTTTATCCACATACTAGAATTTATATTACAAGCTGATTAAGCTATGCATAATCTGCTCTATGTAGTTAATGCAAGTAATGTAAGGGTCCAGAGTCATATTTTGTTTTTATCTTTCAGGTTTTAGGCTTCGTTTTGCCAGGTAATGGCAGTCTTATTGTAGGGTATGGGACAGATATAAATGGTACGTATACCTACATAATAATTTTATCAAGCCAATGACATTTTTGTATGATAATAATCTTATTACAGGAGCCCAGAATGGTTTGCAAGGCGAAATATTTGGCACGAACATGATTTTGAGTTCCACTATTGAAAGAAACCACACTTTAAAAAATGATCCGCAATATGAACAAAAACCATTTCATAAAAATAGAATGAAAGGTGGAGAGCCAAATGCTAAATATATTATTCTAAGTGATTTGCAGACTGATGAAGTGAATAACAATTTTAAAACGACCACAAGCGCCGCGCTTCTACCCACAAATAAAAGTTTCATTAGATTTCGGACACCTTATAGCTTCATAGAGCATGAAATTGGTACAGATCGCAAAATGAAACAAAGTAAAATGGCTACATTTAACGCCAATGATTTCTTCCCTTTGCCGGTTACCGCCAAAAATACACCTACAACTACAGTTAATACATGGAGTTTAAACACACATAGTGGGAAATACAGATCACTAAATAAAAATGAAACTCATAATTCTGATTTAAATCATCAAACATACTTATCTGAATTTGAAGTCCCTCCGCCCGCACCACATCCTATAGTTTTTAACAAACCCTTTAATAATCTGCCTAATTCAGAATCAATTTATAAGATCAATGAAGATACGACTTCCAAGACTAAATTTCAAATAAAGCAACAAGAATTGTCTGAAGTTGAAACGCCCCCACCCCTGGATAATGCTGCAAAAGCTTATGGCCTATGGACAGGTGCCAAATTTGCCGGTAGCGTACTAAATTACTTGAAAACGATACAATCTCGTACAAGAGGACAGGGCAAATTCTTAGTACCACAAACTATTCCTCTTGCTAAGACATATGATAGCTTTCCATATGCGTCGAATTACAATTTTATCAAAGTTCGTGCACCAACGCATTTTCAACGCAAAAATATTGTAGAGAAACATTTATTCGAAAGCAGAAGAACGCCTCAAATAAATGTGAAAATTCTTGAAGACGATTTACGAAGCAATATTATTAGAAACCATGCACAGACCTTTCCAAAAAATGTTGAAATATCTAACAGAGGAATGAGAAAACACCAGGAAGGCCGGTTTTACAGAAATGCCGACTACCGAGAAGAAAGTCGAGAACATTCGGCAAGTATTGAAGGTATATTCCATCCAAAAGTATTAGATTTATCTAAAACAAGAAAGATAAGTCCAATAGCAAACGTAAGCTTGGAGGCTTACAATTTGATGACGATCCTACCATTTTTAAAATCTTTACAGTACTTTATAGAAGATTCGCAAACAATTGAAACGAAAGATACATTCAATACTAGTGATATTTATACTCGAAGCTTATCTAATGGCAATAAGTGGCATAACGTTAAATCATATAGTAATGACTACACCCCTCGTGAGATAAAAATGGGACTTGAAGATAATCAAAAGGTTTTAGATGAGAACATAGATCAAATCAGCAAAAGACATCCAGCAATTCGATTAAAATATAAACCTGAAGAACGCAGAATAGTACAGTATAAAGAGGACGAGTCTATTCTAAAAGGTAGAAAACTAGCTATGGAAGTGTCTAATCAATCAGATACTAATAAAGATTCGATATCAATTTTAAAATATAATCACGGCTTTTTACCAGCGAAGAAGAATAACTATAAAAACACAGTTTGGCAGGCGAGCAGTATACAGAAATCTAACAATGAAGGTGACGCAGAAAATAGCTTCAATAAACATGTCAAAATAGGAAATGCATTGAATGAGCAGCCGGTTATTGGAGACAACGTAGAACAGAACAAAAGAAGTTTTGTCGGAGGAGATGAAAGAGTACCTGATATAAACAAATACAGAGCAGACTCTGAAAACAAAAATGTATACTCAACAGTACCCGGATCGCTTGGTCCAAGAATTTGTAAAAATGTGGAATTTTATGATCGTGTTTTATATGTTCAACCAGACGGAAGCATCGATAAGACACACATCATAACTCCACTTAGAATGAAGACTAATTTAGGCATAGAGTTTATCATACAGAATTACAAGAAATGTTCATTGCGAGAGTCTAATTTTGAAGATAGCTTAAAATTATTCATAGACTGGAGTAAGACACCAGTTCGATTATTTGGCGGTGCATTTCCTAGGAAAACAACAGATCTTTGCGGCTTTTTTTAATTTACCAGTTATTGTAAGTCTTTCGTTGTTGTTATTATAACAAAGAGTGTTATGCATTGTAAAATACTATCTAAAGAAACTAATATAAAATAATCTTTCCGTTTTAATTTCTGTGTATTCTTTTATTAATTAGTATTTCATGAGAAGAAGAAGAAGAATATTTTAAGTGTGCATCACTTGGTTTCCAGATTTTGGTTTCAACTAACCAACTATGGGAATATACTTTATAGTTATCATATCTTCACTGTGTTCAAGTGGATTTTCGTTAAGATGAATGCAAATTACTTAGTATTTTAACGAAATATTATAGATAAGTTGATTTTGAAACATTCACTTAATCAATTTCGCTTCGTCCGTTTTTATTTTTAGATATATAGGGTTTTTCAGGTTCGCCAGCGAGAGTGTGACGCCCCTATTATTGCACACATCCATAGGCCATGGGACCGCTTCCCATCGGTTGAGCCGTGTTGTTGTCTACCATCTAAGTGGTATTATAAAAAATAGCTGATTGCCCCGGTAGATAGGTGGATTTAATGTGTTACATTTTGGACAAGACAACCTTCCGATGATGCAGAGATAAGCCATGTTGCTCGAAGGATAATGAATAAGAAAAAGCTTACCAAAGTCGGAGCTCGCTCATTAGTTTTACGTAGTAGTCACGACCACTAGATATTGTATAAAATAATGTCTTAGTTTACATTGTTTAACTCAATTAATTATAGATGTTATATCAGTTTGATAATTTGATATTCTAATTAGTTTATCCGAGGTCTTGCGTAGGTATATTGCGTTACAAGTTATAGATATATTCATACATATAAAAGCCCATTAGAATTCTGTTCAAGTTTAATCTATCTACATTGAATAATGCTTTCGCTAAGAAATCTTAAATTGTTATTATTCTTTTCTTTAAGTCATACCAATGCAAGGTACGATACTAATGAAATTGTATCGTTTAATTGATATTTTTATTTCATATAGGTTTTAATTTAACACAGAACAAAGAAAAATCCTTAGGACTAGAAATCGTGAGGGGGCGTGTTTGTGTCGCCAAAAACCTAGTTCAATTGCACTAACGTCATATACACTTGTGTATAGTGCATGAAGCAGTCTAAAATATAAAGAAATACTTTCTTCTAATCAAAAAATAAGTTTATGCGATAGATTTTAAGGTTTCTTTTCCTATAAGTTTTCACAAAGTATTTACTTCAATATTCTAGAAGTTTCTATACTCTGTCCAATTCAGGATGATTTTATGATAATTTTGACAGTGCACTTCTATGAAGTATCGTATTTTTATTTACAAAATAATACCTCTAAAATTATCGTAGCACATGGACAAGTACCGCCTACTTTTCGTAGTGAAGCGTCTTGCAAAATTCAGCACAATTGACTATGACACAAAGGAATCGAATGAATCGTACTTAAATTAATTTATTCAAATTATGAATTACTTATCTACTACAATTTTTGTAATATAATTAGCTAAGTATAAAGCAAAACATAAATACTGTACCATAAAACTTCTCTTTTATCATCCTGAAGTAAGTTACCTAAAATAATAAAAAAAAAATGCCTTTGTCTTTTTGTAACTATCGATTCCATATTCTACGGGAACGATAATCGAAAATCAATTAGATTCATTTTCGATTATACTATAATGGGGTACTCTACTTAGAGCTGTCAAAATTATCATTTTAGTTAAGTTTGTGAAAATGTACAACAGAATCGACACCATGGGGGTCGATTCTAGTGTTGTCCGTAGTTTGAGTTAAGTTAATTTCATCCTTACCACTGTTATAATTATAAGGACTGCAGAAATTTGCAATACAATACAATTTTAGACATCTATTGGTGTATAGCAAAACTATAATGTACATTGATTTTGCCATGGACCGCTAGATGGGGTATCATTGAGATAAATTTTGTGCTCTATTTCAAACGTGGCCTAATTTTGTCGTATATTACGTTAAAATGGTGGCAGATTTGATGGTACTCTGTAAACATCATTGAAGTTTATACCTTGTCTTAACGTACTTTAAATTAAATTCAGTAAAAAAAGGTGTGCAGTTCTGCTCTTCTTATATTTTAAGGTAAAATGTATGCAACCAATAAGACGTCCTAGAAGTTTGTGTGAGTGTATTTTTTGGCGACAGCTATTCCTTTGTATTTTATTTAATTACTACTTGTATGCTTTTTTAATCTTCTGTGGTTTTAAAATTATATGGCTAAATTTTAATTATAAACGGAAAGCATTCGTGAAATAAATGAAACATTATTATTTGCCTTTTTGTTGCCGTCTGTTTCATATAATAATCATCTTATTAGAAGAATTAAGGGGTAGAAGCAAACAGTTCAGAGTTTTACCTGAAATTGTTTGGGATCTTTACCTATTGAACATTCTATGTCACGTAGGCAGAGTAAAACATCCCGCCATGAATAAGGCGAGTACGAAATTCCGTTATAGTGGTAAACGTATTTGTAACGAGAGACTAGAGACAGTCAATTATATAATACAAAATCCTATATATATATATTCGGTGTTTGATCTATTGCGTTTATTTGCACATTAATATTATTGACCGGATCACGATATATTGAATATCTTCAGTCTCTCTCGTTACGAATTTATACTATACCTACTAGTTCGAAAGGAATTTCGTGTTCACGGGACTGCTTTTGTCCTTACATATTTCACGAGCTTCATCTACTGCCATTAACAAAAACACATTTCCCATGAAAAAATAGCGGATACTATTAGAATAAAATTCTAGTGAGCATTATAGAAATCAGTTCAAGGTCTCTAAAAAATTAAATAGTGCGATGTAACTGTGTCTCATTGGCGTAACGAGCAAAACCAGTTGTAAGCGAGGGCACGTGCAAACGAGACCGTTAGATTACATAATGCTCAAACCATACTAAATTATAAGCTTACCAAAATATTCAAACGACTCTTATTTTATGTTCTTTCAACACCAAACATAGCTACGACCGCAATTAATAAGCATAGATTGCTTATTAATCCAAAGTCACAAAATAATAGGTAGCTCATAGTTTTGGGCTTGTCTTAAACTTGAATAAAATACCAAATGTGAAAGAAGTTAGAACTGCAAGTGAAGTGCAGCAGCTACACGACAGCATAATAACGTGTTTGTGTGCGTCAAAAGTATTATGAGTAGGTTCGTTATTTTTACACAATCCGACTGATTGGTCTGAATAATCCTACTACTTAATATTATAATCGCGAAATTTTGTGAATATGGATGTTTAGTACTTCTATTACGCAGAATTGGCTGAACAGCAATTATTTAATTCGGATGGAACAGATGGTTACTTCAATATCAATGCTACTACATCTCTACACATACATACCTATTTGGGATATTACAGGAGTGAAAAGTTGCCCGTACTTTAATTTTTTTTTATTGATCCAACAGTAACAAGTTCCACGCATGATACACCATCGTAATGTGTCATTTCATGTTCATCTAATCAATTGGATCGCAGATGCACTTGGTTGTAAAACAAACACACTAAAGTAGCAAATAATTCACTAAAGTAGCAAAAATCCATTCCACAAAAAATAAGTAGTATTAGTAGGTATGTATAATTCACGTAGCAAAGATAATTCCAATCAAAATTATGCTGCCGTGGAAATTTAATACAGGCGGTCAAAATTACAAACAAGTTTCACTGGTGGGAATAGTTAATTATCACGCTGTCTAAGGCATAAAGACTTGAGACTGAACTATTAAATTGGGTGGCTCAAGTCCCTAAGTAGTGTGTCTACTGCCTGAAACCTTCTTGGGAGTTAATTATCGATAAAATCTTATCGAATATCGATAGTCTAATAAAACCCCAGTAAGCAAAGTATTCGACACAAAATTTAGAGCGACTTGGCTGAGATATGTTTTTAAAGTCATATAAATTTACACCATTAAACACCCGAATGGTAGGATAGGTGCTATCAACCAAAGATCTGAACGAACCGATATCCAAATAAGTAAGTATGTGTTTTTATACATCATTGTAATTGGAAGTTATAGGGAGTGAAATTTCTTTCTCTTGATGCCACTTCCTATGTTTAATACCTCTGTTCAAAAACGAGTTGGTCAAAACGATCGAAAAACTTTCGAAACTCAATTTTACCTACCTACGACATAATTTTATAATCATTTTAAATTATTCATAATATGATCACTTCAAGCTATACACCATTTTGTAGTTCTGTAATTTTTACGAGATATGAATAACGGGTGTACCGCTATTTTACGGCCAGTTCTTCGGCTTATTTTTCAATTTACAGACGGAGCTTGTTGTTCTGAGAAATTTAATTGCAATTCATATATTTAAAGCCTTTTAATGTCATCTTCTTTAGTCACATTCTAGATTGAATTGGTAGATATATTTCATGTCAAGGATGTCGGTATACAACGCAAGGTTATTCTGAATTTATTAATAACGACAAATTAGGATTCAAATTTGACTTGTTTTTTTTTTTTTTGCGTTGCTATTTTTAACGATTTACTTCAATGGTTTTAGTTGAAATCTATAAATGTGATATAAAGGTTTCAAATTGTAACAATTTTCAAAACAAACATTCTATAACATTCGATTGACAAAATATTAGAATTTAGAAAGGGATACTTTTCAATTACTGCTATTAGTTAAGCCGTCCCTCCATAGAACTGTTTGGTGGACGAGCTTCAATCATATCAGATCTTAACTACAGATCGACATTGTCTGTTTTCCTCTCTGTTGCTACAATGCCCGTCCATTTGGTTACCTGAACAAGTTATGTTCGTAATACATCAATAGGAACAGAATCTACTAGTTCCCTGATAGAAATACTATTCAAAGTACGATTATTGTTTGTTTTGATCACATCAAATTAAATGGCGCAGTTTTATGCACGTTTATAATATCAGTGCCATAGAGTTTTTCTATTTTTTATTATTCATAATTTTCACAGCAAATCAGCAGAGGGATAAAATGTCCTGAATATGAAGAAAAGTAAAAAACTAACAACCCACAATCGCTTCGCTTCCGTTTGTACCTACGTGGTTTGTAACGGAAGCTACCATAATTAACATAATGATATTGTTATAACATAATAACAAATAAAATAATAACAATTTGTGTCTAGTTGTCATTAATAAATTAATTTGAATTGAATACTTAATATTTCCATCGAGATCGCCTTTTAAATGATGAAAGAATCTTCTATATAATAAGTGCAGTGGTCCTGATGATTTGCCTAAACATATAAACAAACTACATACATACATACATACAAATCACGCCTTTTTCCTATGGGGGTAGGCAGAGACAACATCTTTCCACTTGATACGATCTTGGCATACTCCTTTCGCTTCTTCAACTTTCATAATTGTTTTCATACATGCACGCCGGTTCCGGGTACTCTTGACCTGGCCTTTCTCCATAATGTCCTGGTGTACGCCTAGGTCGGCCCTTACCGGGTTGCCCATTCACCCTCGCCTCATATATCTGTTTCGTCAATCTTCCTTCATCCATCCTCTCTACATGTCCGAACCATCTAACCATCCCTTTCTCTATCTTGGTCACTACATCTTCAATCATACCGCAATGTTCCCTTATCACACTCGGTCCATCAGCTTTCTTTCTACAGTGATTTCTACAGCATTCTGTCTACTTTCATGCTTCTTCTACCCAACATTCACTACCATACATAAGCGTGGGAACGAGAACTCCTCTATGTACAGCCAGACGTGCCTCTTTAGACACGTTCTGACTGCTCATAAAATTATGCAGATGCAAATTATTTATAAACAAACTCACTTCTTTTTTTATATTATCTGTATAGATAAGATAGGCTTACGTTTGAGCTCTATAGGTAAGTAATGGTATAGTCGTTGATGAACACGCTGGCATAGAATAATTTTATTCACTGTAGAGGTTTTTATTCAGGCAAACGTTCAACAGTGACTTAATGAATTAATAGAGCTTGATAGTTAATTTACATCAGCAAACATAAGTGCTTCATTCCATTAACAGTGCGAGACCGCAACTAGAATGGATTTATTGCGTAAATATAGACTGCTGCCTATAAATTTGGTAATGTTGGTCTATGATTCTCATGAATGCCTCGAGCAATTTGGATAACTTCTGTCAATAATTATAGACGAGTTTAGTTGTGGGTTGTTTGTGTTTTAGGAACTAATCAGTGTCAATACTTGTCACTGCTTGTGGCATTACGCGTAATAATTGCCTAAATACTAGACGTGAAAGCATATTGACCAATTCGAAATCTTAAGACAGTATACCTACTACGTTAAGCAGTACACCTGCCTTATTACACAATATTATATTGATAGCGGAACTGCATGATACTATTAAGCCAATTTTTCTCAGACTATTGGCTCCACGAACCTCTATTAAATTTCCAGATGACCACAAACTCATTTTCTCAATCCCCCCTCCCCCCCCGCTCCTATAAAAATAATAAGTCACTACTTCACTCACTACCCCACACACTACTCCACTCTTCACTTCACTCTCCACTCCACTCTCCACTCCACTCTCCACTCCACTCTCCACTCCACTCTACACTCCACTCTACACTCCACTCTCCACTCCACTCTCCACTCCACTCTACACTCCACTCTCCACTCCACTCTCCATTCTTGACTCTACACATGATTATATCATTTACGAGTATTACCTATTTATTTCGTGTACGGATGCTGCTCACATAAAAAATAATGTATTCAGGTCAAAAAAGGAAAATAGAAGGTCGACTAAATACATTAGGTAATATAATAATTATAAATAAGTTTGGGTTTTAATAAAATTAAATCATGATAGTAGTGTATTCATTGAACAGGATATCCGTTCATAGTAAGGGACAGAGCAAACATTCCAATAGTCTATATGTTCGCATTGAGTTAATTGATCTATAAATCATTAATAAGTATGTAAAAATATACTGCATAGGTACCTATTGGAACGGATGAGAATGGACCAAGGTCAATTCGAATACTCTCACGGATCAAGTCTGTGCTATGTACGTTTGTACGTAGGTAAGTTACCTACTTGTACATACATACGGACTTGACCGCACAGACTTGATCCGATTTAGATTCGTTAGAGAGATGACATTCCGTGCTTTACGTTAGCGTTTTTAAAATTTAAAAAAAAATTGTTAATAGACTGCATTTGACCAAAATCTCACCTGCCAGTAAGTGATGATGTGGTGAGGTGACGGTAGAGCACGCTTGCCTAGAAGTAACTTGTTTACTCTATACTTGAAGACTCCCTGGTTGTACGAACGAATAGCGAGTTCAGAAACTCCCATTGATAACCAACTACCTAAACTACCAAAACTCCATAATAAACTTTTGACAGCTAAATACTGAAACAACTGACATGACAGTTAAGTATGCCATGAGATTAAATTAGAAAAGTGTTATTGTAAAAAGCACTTAAGAAGGTTTAATTATAAAAGTAAATATTATGGTCGTTAAGTTTTCTTAAATTTTCTAATGTCCCGCGCAACTTTCTTAACTTTTTATTTCATAAGAATCTCCTGACAATAACAAACACAATAAAAAAAAAAGAATTAGTGAAATCGCTCCAGCCGTTCACGCGTGATGTCGTGACCAAGGGAAATAGGGATTCATTTTTATGTAATAGAGATAGATAGAAGATTGTAGTTTTGAAGAAGCAAATGCAGCCAAGTATATATTTCCTACTTATATTATATATTTCCTACGTATTTACGACTTGGTATACTAGGGTGGAATAGGGAGAGAGTAGATCAAGTTGCGTATTTAACTAGGCGCATCCGGTAGAAGCTAGGATTAACTTAAATTCAATCTTGGATCCTCGGTCTAGGGCTTGTTACCTAGCATCCTTTAGTTTAAATGTAATGCACAGAGGCTCCATGTCGTTAAATTATATATTATTTTCTAAGCAACCTTTATAGTTTATTCATTTTTATATGTTACTTTTTAGCGTTATCAAAGCGGGGACGTGAAATACTTAACGCTTGTTAAACCATGCCTTCACTTCTTGTTCAGTATTGAATTTTCAGTGTTATTATTAATACCTATGTAAAAAAACAGTTATATAATGATCATAATACAGGTAAGTAAAAACATAAGTTACTCGACACGGCTCTAGAATGGTTCGACAGTATTATGTATCTAGTTTAAATAGTTTTTAAACCATCTGGCACGCCTCGCTTGTTCACCGAAAATTATTTCTATTCTTCCTCAGTAACTGTTTAGAGCATCAAGTCTCAGGTATATTACAGGATAGTAGCAAAGTCAAATAGTAGGTTTTTTTTTATACTACGTAGGTGGCAGATACGGTCCATTAGATGGGAAGCGGTCAACGTGGCTTATGGACGTGTGCTACCCTAAGGGTGTCACACACGCGCTGCCTACCCTGAAGGGAAGGTGGAAGGCTGGGAAGGAGTGTGGGAAGGTGAGGTACTGTGAGCTCTGGCTACCCTACTTGCGGCGCGGCGGCGGGAACACAACACGATGATTATTATGGCCGCGGTTTTCTATAGGGCGGAGGTACTACCCCATTCGGACAGCTTATTTCGGACGGGAGATACCATCGTGTCCTACCTCCTTTAGTCCTTCCTAGTATACATACCGCTTATTAATTTATTAATTGCTTCATTACACAAGTTCCAAGAAGAAGAGAGTACAATTTTATACCGGTATACCGGTATCTAAGCAGTCTGGATACAGTTGTTTGTCCAAAAATATGAAGCATAATTTCGATTGCTATGTAGGGTTATCAAAGGATAGCCAGCCGGGCCGTTCCGTCCGTAGACGCAGCGAGACCTAACACAAACATTAAGCTTTAGATAGAAGCTAATTAATTGGTTAGTTTACGATGAAACTGATTATGTTTGACTAGCAAACCTTGCTGTGTTGATGGATATATCGTGGCCGGATGTTCGTTGCTGCCTAGAAATAGTAGTAGCTAATTTCTGGCTACCTGTTATTTAGGTTTCTATTACCTACCGTAGACACTAGCGATCCATAACCCAAATATCGTAAGGCAAACAGCCATAAGTTTTTTTGTGTAATATTAGATTAATACTAAATCGAGTGAGGAGTGGTGAGGGATAAACTATTATGATAATAATTATTATTATTTTTATCCTGGGAAGAGGTCCGCAACGCGTAAGTATACCTAGTAGATAAAATAAAAACACGCTTGATTTATAATTGCTTAATATCTTTCTCTTGCATTCGTGGAATTATTTATAGTTAAAATATTAGTTAAGTACTTCTATAATTCTATTAGTTGTATTTAAGAAAAAACTATGGAGTTGAACTGCAAAAGCATCGATAATCCAAAATAATGATTTAACTAGAAGCAGATAAGGAAATATCAGAAACCAAATGGGACAATTAATACTGATCTGACTACTATCTGTTGCACTGGTGCTTGGTCCATTATGTAACGGCATAGTTTAGTTAGAGCTCGATAGGTACCGTGTTGTAATACCGATGTTAGTGCATCAGACCAGAAGTCCTATTTGAGAATTCACGCGGAGTTTTTTTTATACTTCTTTGGTGGCAGATAAGCACATGGCCCACCTGATGGGAAGTGGTCACTGTGCCTATGGACATGTGCAACACCAGGGGCGTCACACTCTGCTGCCGACTTTATAATGCCCTTCTTGAATTTTTATTTTTGTTGATTGAATTTTATTATGTTAAATGCATCTCAATATCATCATTTTAGCAATGTACCTGGTTGCATCCAAGGCTTTCACATTGGAGCCTGGGGTCCACTTATATGGCTTTTGTAGGAGCGACTTCCGTCGGACTTCCCAACTTCGAGAAGAAAACCTACGTCAGAGCCTCATCCATCAATCAGCAAGTGCATCAGCTTGCATGTGATGTTATCTTGAGGCCCGAAGAACTTTGTACGGCGCCAAAAACACCCAAACTTTAAATATACCTATTCAGTAATAAATAACTTAAGCAGTACCTAGTTGATGAACATACAATGCTGATAAATTATGAAACAGATACATAGTTTCAGTTACATATTTTATTTAAATTTTAATTATTTATTTAAGTAACAAAATATTTCTACCTAATTTATGGAATTAGAGCAGAAAGAAGTTGTTGTAATATTACATACATTTATAGCGGTATCGGTGTTTTGATCAATTGACGTCAAATATTTGTAAATTTGTGACAAGTTACAAATAACTGGTGGCTTTTGTTCCGTTATTATTTATGTAATGATTATATCTTTACATGAAGTAAGTATAATTAAGTTAACTTGCTTGAAATATTATGAGTTCGAGAAAGCGGATTAACATACTTAGTTTTTTTTGTAAGTAAATACTGGTACTACGTACAAGTCAGACCAATTCAAATATACATATTCATGCATATAAATATTTGCACCGAGTGAGAAATTGTACCCGCGATCGTTGACTCTACCGCAGCTACACCACACAGGTTTTACCTCAATATGCGAACCAGAGATGTAACAAATCGGTCATTTCGTTGTTGGACTGAAAGCCAACCCCAAATTAGTTGGTAAAGGCTAGAAAGAAAATAATTCACAAGGTAAAGTATTTATGACAGAAGAATCTAGCTATAAAAAACTTACAGCCGCTCTTTTCTAATCGGTAATAATTACATTGATTTTGTCCACAAACTTTATAAGATGATTTTGCAAAAGAATAAATCACCCATTGCATAAAGGCATGATAATATAATTTAATCAAAGAATCAAATATGTAAAATATTTAAATTTTGGTTAAACGATATTCATCACTCACGTTACACATACACTTATTGTCAAATTAAACGAATCCACGATTACACCTCTAATTACCTACTTTTTGTTATTTTTAGTATTTCTTTATTTTTTAAATACTTTATTTCTTGTCTTTTTGGAGTAGGTACATACGTCAACAATGTGTTAAGCTCATGCTCGACGTCAGATCAATTATTATTATTATTTAAGTACCTAATTGAAGACTTTCTTAGAAAGATGGCAACAACTATTCGCAGACAACGTGCTGTAATCCAATGCAAATTAATATGGCTGGAAATAGAAACAGCTATGCGTTTTGAAAGGAGAAAAAACCAACATGGCCGCTGTAATACGCTACAATTTAAAGGGGAAAAAATAAAAATTATTTGTATACTGCAATATGGATATCAAATAAAGGGCTTGGCCCGGTACCGGGCCAAGTCACCGGGGCAGATGGGATACACCCCTTATCACGAGGATTTCAAAAAAGTATATCATGATCAAATTTTAATTTAAAAGAAAAAATATCTATACAAGTTACACGCGGATTGAGGTTTGTGAACTTAGTGATGAATGTACACGAAAACTAAAAAGAAGAAAATAAAAAAATTATAAAAAAAAACAAAAACCCGACTGCGTAAAAAAACAAGCACTTAAATGTCCTGTGGTCTAGAAACATAACAACTGAGCAGTCGGGATCCATTTTTCGTAAATGTACACGTGTATCAGCGTTCTTTAAATTCCACTACTAAAGGGGCAAAATAGGCGATGACTGGTTGTATGGAAAGTCAGTCATTTTCAAATCTAGACCCATGAAATTTCACACAACATCTACTTCTGATTAGAAATAAATGAACACGGGTTAATAACGTTTTTCAAAATGACACCCCTAAGGGGGCAAATAAGGGTAGAGACGAGAAGTCTGTTATATGGAAAGAACTTAAGTTTTGAAGTAAGAAATTCAATATTAAAGGCCCGGTGGGTGTTGGTGCAATCGGGTTATAGGATTTTTTAAGAATTACTAAGGTTTAAACCAGAATTTGGCGCGCTGTTAAAGTAGCCCTAAATACTGTCAAAGTTACCCATAATGTTAAAGTAACCCCGTTTTACGGTATGTTTCTAGACCACAGGACATCTAAGTGCTTGTTTTTTTTCTTTTTGGTTTTTTTACGGTCGGGTTTTTGTTTTTTTTTTAATTATATTTAAAATGTTTTAATTTACGAGCTAGGTGTAAAACACATTAAACAACAGTATTCAAAACGAATTAAGTGTAATCAATGAGACTATACGCGCGATTGTCTTAACCTCGAATCTTGTAAATACCAATTAAATCAAATTACCAAAGTATTACCTACCTACCTATTCACCTGTAGGAAAACGGCACATGGAAATATAATTGGGGTCGCACTCTAACACACTAACAATAGCAGCCCTCAAAATAATAATCTCTAGAAATGTGTTTAAAAAAAATAAAATAAACATGAGTTATTCCCAACTACGTGAAAGCCTTTATGTATGTACGAGTATGTAGATAAGTATGGGATAAAGCTTACAAACGAAACACAATAGTGAGTGGTTTCTATTCCTAGTGATAGATTTACTAAAGGACGCATGATACACGTAGGTACCTAAATATGCCTCAATAGCCGATTCTGGTTCTTACCTTTTCTATATTGTGAAATTATGTTTTCATCCCTACTAACAGTTCAATAAAAATGCAACTTAAAAGCATCATCAGCGCCCATTATTTCTTTCATACAATATCCTCTCAATGTCTTTCCTTGGACATGTCGCCATACAAAGCTGACAGGCGGATAAGTAGACAATAGAATTATTCTATAAGAGTTCTATTTTCTTGGTATATGCGAGGCTTTCAAATAAATAGAATAATGCTTGATGTCCATACGTATTTTATAGTAGAGTGGGCAAACATGAGCCAAGTCTGACCTAATTGAATATCTGACTAACTCTGGATGAATAAATTTGGTAGGTTTGATCTTATTAATTCGGAAACTCAGTAGCTGAAGGTGGAACTGGGGCAGAGTCCTATACTATTAAAAAGAAACAACAAATTGATTTGTACAGACAAGACAGGTGGCATAAAGCGGGCTTGAAGCGTGGCGCAACGACGAAAGCGATGCGGCGACGCTTCGTAAATTACATAGAAAAGGAGGCATGCTTCTTGCTCTGGTCTCTTGGCTTCTTTGGCGTTGCTAGTAGATTCGAGCTTCGAGCTACCGTCCGTTGTTCGACCCTCTCCTCGCATTCTATTTATGACTTAGATGTGTTTAGAGTGAAAACCGAAATATTATTTTTAGATTTATTAGTCTTGATTTATTATTTTCAGACTCATATTTGTTACCGGTTGTTAGTAGGATGTTTTTATTATATCAATTAGGTGATTCCTTGAAAGTTAGACATTGATAATATTAAAATTAATACGAGTTCAAGTAATTAGTTGAGGCAATAAAATGGCAACTGAGCCGAGCAAAAAAAAACTGAATTTAGTATGTAGTACTTTTACAATAATCCCAAATGCCAAACATTTGGCTTCAATTATCGGCAGTAAGTAAGATCAATGATGACTAAGTAGACATTTTTTCTTCTATATTTTGATGTCATTCAAAGTGGAGGAGAAAAAGTAGGGGTATGGACTTCGGACTCTATTTTAAACTTAAATAGTATGCAAACGAGATTAACGCTGGTTTAAAGACTCATATATTATTAAGCTTCAACTTTGTTCGTTGACACAAATACTTGTTGGCTTTATTCGGTAACACATTTTTCAATTCAACGGACGCTATAAAGTTACATTTGAATTGAAAATTTTGTTCATTTTCTTAATTATACTGTTTATAACTGCTAGGTAATACCGTTTCACTTTAAATCAGCGAGCAATTATAATCTTCGCTTTCTAAACTGATTTGCTTCTACGTCAATGAACTATGTTCGGTTTACACAGTGGCTCCTGTAATACAGTTTCTCTAAACTAGCTCGGGGCCAGGAATTGTCATTTTAAATGTATGTGTTTTGTCAGTAACGATCATTTATTATAATTATTTTACCATACTGTTATATTTCACGCTCTTTTTCCTCTGAAGTTGGCAGGCAATATCAATCCACTATTTGCTTGCCCTCACACTTTCACGACATTTTTTATTAAGCCTTTCATGTTCCTATTTTGTTTATTTGACAAGGCTGCTACACTTGGCGGGAATTCCGTCGCGGGGCTTCCGCATCCGAACTATGAATGAACGAGATAGATACATAATACGACAGAGCAACCATCATCTGCGCTACATGCCAACTTTATTGGTCACTTATGTAGCAAGTTGTGGTGTGCCCGTAACATGTCCACGTGAACATTTATTCGGGTGTTTTTTAGCGCAGACCCGTAATTATTTATTGTTCTGAAATAAAAGTAGCCTACGCCTAGTATGTTACGCCTTGTAAATAATTTGAAATGCCGTCATAATCGACCCAGCTGTCCCAGAGATTACCTAATTCGAACAGGCTGACAGATAAAGTTAAAAATAAAGTAGTTAATAAAAATACATTACAGAGCAAATTATATGAAATGTTTATTTTGTTGTCATTACTGTGTATAGATTCATATATTACTTATGCATTCATTGATAAAAAATTTACTTCAACGTTAAAAACGTTTATTTTATTTATGAATACAATTTTATAATAGAATAGATAACTTGAATTGTCGTTTCGACGGGCGTTTAGTCCATTGACACTTGTTACTGGCATCGCGGGCCCAATCGCCCCATGCCACTTTTTGCGTTTGTCACTTGATACCGTGGTGTCAATCGTCCAATAAATTTTGGAATCTTGAAAAGTCGGTGACGGCAAACTTGTGGAATAAAATCAAATAATGAAGGTGAGACTGCATATCCTTATTTGGACAACCTTCGGGCAATTAAACTTGCCTGTATAGGCTATTAATCCTTGCGTACAGAAGATTAATATCTATGAAGGCCTCCACAAGTGAATAAAAACTTCTTTCGTTTCGTTTCCGCATTTCTTTTTCTCAAATACTTTTCCCATTCATGTGAAAAGAAGTAAGTTCAACAAAAAGGGTGTATATAGTAGTGACCCCCGATTCTGAGACTTTAGTTTACCATCAGGCGAGGTAAAGTCATGTTGACATGTCCAATTAAAAATAAGCAGTAAAAAAGGTATTATGTTGTTGTAGGGTTTGCAAAATCATACATTATTAGAGTTCTGTGCCCAAACCCGATAACCGAGATCCTATTGCAGTCTCCATGGTCTGTCTGTCGCCAGACTGTAGTCGTGATAGTTAGACCATTGAAATTTTCACTGATGATGTAGTTATTTCTGTTGCCGCTATAACAGCAACGTCAGCAACGGCTAACAAAAAAAGGTTATAAAATAGTGTTTAATTGTACAGTTAATTTTTTATACCATAATTATACCGAACCCTTCCTGATAGAGTCCGACTCGCACTTGGCCGTTTCATTGCTTTTTCATTACACCTCTCTAAATTCAGTCATTTCTAAAGTGAGCGAACGTTTTATTGTATGTAATTTGGTTTGATAATACTTTGTAATTCTAATTGGTCGTTAGAAAGACAGACAGATAGAATGAGTTCCAAACGTTGTTTGTACAAGCTGACTTGACCAAGTCTTTAACAGTCAGCCTACACGCTAAAATAACTCCCGGAAATAAATAACCCCAGCCGCACAGGTCTGAGACACCCGGCTAACAGCGACGTGGGTAGGCCACGTTGTTATCGCACGTGCAAAACAAACTGGGGATAGCAGTCGATTTTCAAAGCTAGTGTGCTAACAGGTGACGGCCGACTCTCGAAGCGAAACTCTGTCGACCCGTAGAGTATGCAACAGCTTACTATATCTAACCAAAAATCGACATGCCAGCAGTACGCACCAAATAAACGAAGGCAAACGATGATTAACTAAATCTACATCACCTTTGCCTTCATCCCCTACCTACACCTCTGCCTAACCCTTCGTGGATAAAGGCGTGATCACAGCGCTTATCCCGATTACTTAAAAGGCAAGAACTTTGAAGCCCGGGGTCCGCTTTCTTATTTCTAGTTCTTGATTTGGCTTATCTTAACTTTTAAGGAAAGGACTGCGCTCTGAACTACTGAGGGAGGGCGTCCAACCTGGTTATTGTGCTCCGTGGCGTCCAAGCTCGGGCGAGGAAGTTAAACTAGATACAAGGTATACTATTTTCTTCTAACTTTAATCCAAGTTAGCCTCTCGCTGGATCTGTGTTTCCGAAAAGCTATAACCTGGGAATTTTCATGTCACGAGTGAATAGGTTACTTCTAAGCAAGCGTGATTTATCGTAAACCAAACTCACTCACTACCAGTCACTCACCACCAGGTGAGATAATGTCAATCGTAAGCCTGTTTTGAATAAAAAAAATAGCAGCAGTACCTATGTTACTCTAGCAACAGAAATATTGCTTCAATTAAGAACATAATTATATAATAGTTACTACCAATAAAAATAATACTTAGTTTATATTTTGATAAACTAAGTATTATTCGTACCTACGAGTAGTAAGCAATTGTGTCATGTAACATAAATACTTAGCTAATCAGAAAAACTATACACGTGGGCCATGTTATTTTACCTTATATATCTCAGATAATTGGGATACATTGGAACGTGATTACCTTAACGACTGGATGCTTTCTTAGCTTTACTCGTTAGTAAAAACATTTTATCTTATATACACAACATACTGTAAATTAGTAGAAATTACTGTGATTTTTTTATGATTTCTTTTACTAAGTTGGGTGAATTTTGGATGTATTGTTTGCCCTGGCGCCTATAACCTAGAAGACTTTTAACAAAATAAGAATAATGTGTCAAATTATAGTATGTTAATTTAATTGTTTGTGTGTTAAATTCAACTCATTATTCTTATTTGTTAAGGCCTTCAAAGTAGTTAGAGCCATGGGAATCAACTTATTACGCCCAAGATTCACCCTTCCTAATTTTGTGCATGAATAGACTCCAAGCCTTTGTCATTGCTTCTCGAACGACTTTGAACTTTGTTGAACACTGTTAATCAAGGAATTACGGTATTTGAGCTATTAAAATAGTGTTCCAATTTATATTCAATAAATATTCTACATACCGTATTAACTCAGAAATGCCAGTCTATGAGTTTCTCATAATGATACCAAAAAGGTTATGCAGAATATTAATTGTAATTGCAAAAAAGCTTTATAAAAGCGTCGGTAGCTTAGTGCTTAAGGAGTCGGCGTTACGATCGAGAAGTCCCGGGTTCGAATCTTTCTTAATGTGCCGTTTGAAAAATACTTATCGTACATTCTTGGGAGTGATGTCCAGTGATATCATTATAGCTATCCTGGTATGTTGAGGATGGTCTATATTTCTATAAGGTCGAAAAATACAGTTAAACACACGGTTTCTTAAATAATTATGTTAAATACTAGGTACTACTTAAATTGGAATCTGTCATTGTAATTTTTGCGTATTTAAGTAGTAGTAATTATTACGTTTTAATTATTCCCCTTTGTCCTGTTCTGTTTTCTCTCTTAAGATATCACTAACAAAATAATTTGCGTTTATAGAAATCAAAGCTATAACAGCTTTGATTTCTATAAACGTAAATTATTTTTTTAGGAATCCTGCTAGGATCTGGAATCTATATTTATTTTGAGCAGTAATAGGTATGTAAATGTCACTTAGAAAACGGTTGTTTTCAAAACCTTCGGTAAACATTTCTAAATCGTTTTTCATGGTATTGTGTGCGTTGTAATAGTGTTTGCATTTACTAAGTACCTCGACCGATTCGTTCCTTTAAACATTGATCTGCAAACCATTATTTTTGTGAACAGAGGGATTCCAATATCGCTACAGTTTGTCAATAACCGTTTTGTTTTTTCGATTTTTATTTGTAGAACTCGGTTTATTGTTTGAGAGATAGGAGGTCGTTATTGGAAGTAGAGTTATTACTGGAAATAATGACCTGATATATTTCTGACAGAATTGACATTATATTTTACCATTATATGATTACTTTCGCTTCAACATAACTGATGGCAAGGAAATAGACCAGTTCTCTGACAGCAAAAGATTACGTAGAAGATAGGGACTCTCCACAGAGTGCGGACAGCCTAAACCTCGGCATAAAGTTTGTTGCTTAAAACAAGAATATAAGAAGATGCAATGAGTACGATTTTTGTCATGCGCAAATGTCCGTTATGTAATAGGTATTTTTATTCAGATGAGTTGCCTGGATGTAATCTCAGATTTGAGGCTGTCACCGGTTGAAATCCCGTCCTGAGCGTAAATATACTCATTAGAGTAACAAAAATAACTAAGTATTACAAAACTTTTATATGACATTCGAAATTACATAACATTACTATGGTAGTTGTCTACTTTAGTCGGAAATTTATAGGCCTTCCATCAATGCATTTCAGCTGAAATGTTTCAAAGGAAAAATGCGTTCGAAATATCGCAAAAATGTCATTAATGTGTGCGCTATAAAAGCTTGCAGCGCTCGGTACAAAGTGGAATAAAGGCGTAAAAGGATTTCGATAAAATTTTGTAAAAAGAATACCAGAGTAGTAGGTACTATTAGGTATTCTGTGCCAGAGTATATACTAATATTTCTAAATTTTAGTCCCCACGCCCACAAACTCACGCTTGCACATACACATAGTACCTATCTAGACAGCCATATACACACGTAAGGTAAGTACAGGCAATTAACTTATTTAAGATAAAATAAAATAATGTTTTAATTACATTTCTAAACGAAAGTATGTGATTAAACTATCACCACATACTCATGTCATTAAAAAATTCTAATTTGATTAAGACACACTAATTTAATTTCATAATTAAGCCATTAGTAAGCAGAGTAACTAGTGCAAGAAGGTAACTAACTGTTGATACAATAATAAATAATAATAATGGGAAGAATTATATTTAATATTCATAAAATTACACCAACACTCACTTCATTCCTATCCATCCTAAAATTAAATTGCCTGTAAGAAATCACTTTTAGTGATAAGGGATAAGATTTAACTGTAAATGTTCTAAACTTGTATCCCTAATCTTGGTGTACAATAAGTACAGAATTATCTATCTATCTTTATTAGTCGAGATGTACCTAATAAATTAATAGTAGAGGTAAGTAGTTGCGTAATATTCCGTTTAATTTTGTATCCAATATGACAGATACTAACAGACATGCTTGGCATAAAAACAGTTGAACACACAATTAAAAAAACTATTAGGAAAAGAAGAAGAATAAGTTACAGATATATAAACAACCGCATAAAACAGAAAGTGACTCTCCAGTCTGCAGATGGAAGAGCCACCTATTACTTTGGCAAAAAGGTAACGGAATGACTTCTATGACTTCTAATAGACAAGAAACGCAAGCCAGGTCAAAAAGAAGATGGAAGGATATAATATATATTTGCATAGAGATGTGGTCAAAAATAGATGAGAATAGTGAGGGCGAGGGATGTACGGAGAGATATAGGCTGTAGGGAGGCCTACGCCGCCTTGAAGGCTATTGCGGAATATAATATATAGAAAACTAGATAAAGATAAATTTATTTGACATAAATAGTGTTCATATTGCGTAAATTGTATGTGGGTATGCAATGGAAATTAAAAGACTTTTTTATTATTTTTTATTTACACATTTTGTAAAGTGCGTGTGGAGTGTGGACATATCGCACGGTTCAAGTCAATGCTTTGAATCGCGGCACGGTACAGCGGTATGCGTAAGTAGTATTATAATAAAATTATTATACATACAGTTACGCATTTTTATTACCCGCAATCAATTTTATTAACGATCTTTTATTGTTTATGTAATGCTATCTGTCACCTGCGACACAGTCTGCGTGATATTCTGATCTCGTGTCAGTAAACCACTGGTACCAATTCTCGGGATAAAAAGTCCTAACTACCTACCTAAATAAGAGTGCGCATCATTTCTCTTCCAGACAGCCCATTAGTGCTAAAAAAACCATCACACTCAATATGTTTTTGTGTTACTTTTTATTAGTTCTTTTATAATGCACATATTGAGTCGTTAAAACGAAAGAGACTATCGCCGCGATCTTCCACCTCCTGACCCCACACTCCACACTGAACTCACACCACACTTGCCACAGATGCGGTATGAAATACCGCGCTCAAATTGGACTCCACAGTCACCTGCGCCGATGTGGGCGAACTCTACAAGCTCCGCAAAAACAATCATCTTATTAAATGTTGTGGCCAATGAGAACAGCAGAAATTTTATGATACCACGTAGGTGACAGACAAGCACACGGCCCACCTGATGGAAAGCGGCCACCGTGGCCTATGGACGTGTGCAACACTAAAGGTGTCACACACGCGCTGCCCACCCTGAAGAGAAGGAGAGAGGGCTAGGAAGGGGTGGGGGAGGAAGGGTACAGTGAACTTTGACTACCCTACTTACCGGCGGGAACACAACATGATGGTTACAATGGCCGCGGTCTTCTGTAGGGCGGAGGTACTACCCCAGTCGGACAGCTCATTTCGGACGGGAGATACGGTCGTGTCCTACCTCCTTCAAATGAAGTTTAGACGAGGTATGCAATATCACATGAGTCTTGTAACTGGCTATAGAGTTTAAATTCGTTTGTCTCTTAGTCGGAACTATACTCTGTCAAAGGTAAAATCGCATTTATCGGATTGTGTACCATTTGGTGCAACTGTGCAATGACAAATACCTATCGATTTCGTGTCAGAACATCCACTTTTATTGTTAACTGGCTAATGCTTGTACTCGTAGCTTCACCCGCGTGGATGTCGGTTATCGCGATTCGCGACCAAAAGTAGGTAACATTTTGTTATCGCTTTAGGTTTTCGCTGAACTCCCAAACGGCATATTTATTTCCGACACCTTCAACAAGTATCATTATATTTTGACAAATACACGCTAAAACCTGCCTAGCGAACCTACCTATATCCGTAAAATCACTGCAGTAGTTTTTAATAGACAGACAGACGCAAAAGAGGACTAGTTTTATAATATGTAGCGATACAGTTTTATTCATAAACGTACGACAATTTTAACAAACTCTGGACATCTTTTCAGTTGCAAACTTTCCTTATCAATAACAGGGGTCTCCAATGGGCTCGATATTAAATATTAATGGAACAGATAATGATAGTAATCCTGTCCTATAGCTTACTAATATAAGAGATGTGCAAGTTTGTGAAGATGTTTGGATGTTTGTAACTCAATCGCGCTTTAATAGGTGAATGGATTTGGCTGAACAGTGATAGACTATAGTCTGGTATAACCCGCATAACACAATTCTATTCCTGGAATATGGTCCCGTGGGCAACGCGAACGGGAACAGAATTCCACGCGGGTGAAGCCGCGGCCGACAGCTAGTAAATACTACATGCGTGCAATAAAGCTGATTTGGGATGTTACTACGAGAATATACCTCCCTATCATCAAAAACTTTCATTTTATAGCCCATAGCCCGTTCTCCCACAAATTCGAGGCTCTAGACTAGCTCTATTCCGCTTGAATCCATTAAACAAATCCATCGATGGATTAGTTTCCACTTTTTTTTCCACTTTGATCCATCGATGGATCTAGCATAGGCTTTCCTTACGCGGTTAGGGGGACAGACGGCAGTTGCTCCCATAGAAGCCTAACTAACCCAAAACATATAAAATTACAAAGGAAAAGTTGGTAAGCGGACCCCGGGTCTAGAGACGAAAGCCTCGGATGCCACTGGGACTCAAGAATGATATGATGGTGTCGATGATAGATAAGTATATTAAAACTTCATTTTGCTAGTAGTATTTTTTGCACCTCCTTTGTATTAGAGGGTAAGTCATTTCCTCAAATCAGATACGTATTGGTATAACTATCGCACGCAAATATAAGACGTCTAAAATGATGAGCGGACTACCATGACTACCTACTACTACAATCAATATTATTATTAATCTTCAATTTTCAACCCTTTTGCTGCTCCATGTTCGAATCAAAGTTAATTTAGCTTAAACGCGTCAGTGGAGTAAATTGTCCCATATTATTACTGCTATCGACGGTATGTCACGTGAAAACTTTTAAATAATTAAATATTCGGTTGAAATTCTGATTAAGTATAACGTTGGTAATGAAATTATTAAATAATAAAATAATTTGCAGGAGATCTTCTTTGATGATTTATATTCACTACCAATTCAGCATAGAGCACAATTTTCTATCGAAGAATTGGGGAGCTGGGGAGGTTTCAGACGGTAGTCGTTCAAGCGCAGTGTTCTGTCCAAAGGGTTTATTCCAATTATTCTAACAAAGATGAAAAATCAAAAACCAGATCAAAGTCCACACGGACGAATTCACGGGCACAGCGGGTTAATAAAATATAACACGGTTTTAAAAATAGTATAATTGCCAACCGGCAATTTATGCCTAATGCCTATGCGTCACAATGTTTTGTTTATAAAATGTTCAATAAATATGCAAAATTTATTCTGAATTTATTTAGACTTCATTCATTACTTAATTATAAAATTATTCATATATTCTAGAATTAGACTTAATTAGAATTTTTATCATTTGAGGTATTTTTATGAAATATAAAGATAAATATAACAATGAATTATATCACATAATCTGTACTAATTTACTAGTAGGATGTGCGTTAACATTTTTGCGATATTCAAATGGTGTTAAAATTTCAACACTGGTATTATGACGCAAGAATCACTGTCACACAATCAGTGATCTCTAAAAATGGAGTGTATTCGAAAGAAAGCCTTTATGGGTAAGGTGGGGCTGATGTGCGCGTGCGACGATCGACCAGTGTGTGCATAGTGCTATCGCGTGCGGCCGCGCCACAAGATTCACTTTCAAGACAACGAAATCGTAAGTGTTTCACTTGATATATATACGAATATATAGTGCGTGTAAGAGATTATCTTTACGCGTGTTAACGGTAATTTTCACAGCGAAGCGATTACTTTTAAGCTTTTGCGAATTTTGTTTTGAGAATTTTATATAGGTAAGTAGGGATTTATTTGTTTACAATATAGTTATGGTTATCACAACAATAGGTATCAATCAATTTTAGCCTATCGACGTCCATGTTGGACGTCGTAGGCCTCTCCCAATGCGCGCCATACCACCTAATTTTCCGCCTTCCGCATCCAGTCTACCTTAGTCCTAGCTAGCTTTTTCAGATCTTCAGTCCATCTGGGTAATAGGCATTGCCATCCAACGTGGTAATGCCGCCACGCCAGCCTTTTGGGTACATTACCTGTCGACATCGATGGGGAGGAATTTTTCAACACCTAAACTTTTATTTGTACATAGTTAAGTACCCCTTTCTCTTAATGTAAATAATTTATTTTATTATTACCTAAGATAATTTAATATTATGCTTTTAATTACAAATGTGACATAATCATGTAAAAGTTTGTAACCGTGTTTATATACCTACTGTAAAAAAATGATAATGACAATTGAATTAGAACATTAATTATCAGGTATTTACTTAGGTATAATTAAATTAAAACATTTATCAGGTATCTAGGTATAATAAGTACCTAGGTAAACATAGAAATAGCTGTGCTTCAGACTTTATCCGCATGGGTTTTAAGTTTTTTTGCGTAGAACCCTAGGTCTATGCTAAAATATAAGTAGGTACCTAGTAAGTATCTTTTTTTACGCCTTACGTATAAATATCCGCTATCTACTAAAATCGGCTGAATCACTTCGGGGATTACTCGGAATCTATCTCTGTGCCAAATTTCATTCGGATCCGTTAAACTTTTTGCATGAAAGAGTAAGAAACATTTAGGTAGGTACTATTATATAGGTACATTCATACTCACAAAAATTAGTAGGGTACAAAAAGCCTAGTAGTGGAATATAAAGAAACCCACAGGTTGTAAACCATAGAACTGATAATTACTATTATTTGTTGCTCTAGGCAAAATAATGAAGCTTGAACTTCACTGTCGGGTCACTTTTACCCGCCGCACCGCACATCATGTTGCGTGTGTTAGAACCAGTTAGAACTAAAGCTCATTGAAATGCTTTAATTATCTACTCGCTGTATATTGCGAAAACTAATAAATGGTTTTCAGATATTGTATAATGCACTAGCATTATTACGATTCGCCCGTGAGGACATCGGTTTTTGTGTTGTTTGACTAGGTATGTCTCCGGTTTTACTTAACCGATTGTGTGATTTTAAGTCTAATCAAGACCTTTCAAACATAAAAATACCGCATCAAAATCCGTTCAGCAGTTTTTGTGAAGGAAGAAATCACAGGCAGCCTGTGACCACGCGTTGCATAATCCGTTAACATTATACTAACTACGGAGGTGGCCGCGTAATTGACCGTATAGGAACGAGTACATATATCATGAAACGCAAAAGTTTAAAATTTAGTAGGTAGGTACGGGTTTGGTTGAAATTTGGTATAAAAATGAGCAATTCGACTTTTATTCCCGGGAATAGAGCCTGTGGGCTGTGGGAACGAGATACTTAATACACGCGGGCATGACCACAGTTACTTCGTTAATTATTATAATTAGTATAGGTTATATGTGTTTATTATATTGGCATTTATACACGCAGTTATTCTAATTCGATCGGAGAACACGTTAAGCCGTCGATCCCGGTTGCCATATGAACATCTATGGCAGTCGTTACGGGTAGTTAGAGCCCTAAAAAGTCCAACAACAACAGTCTAACTGCAATGCTTCGATATCGCCTATTGTCACCATTGGGTTGTGAAGATCAGATGGCAGTCGCTTCACGGAAAATTTCGAGGTCCAACCAAATCCGCAGTTAAGACTGGTAAAGCGGACCCCAGACTCCCGATCTTTGGATGCGACTGGTATTAACGCTAGGTTGAAGAAGTTATTCTAATTCGATGTTGAAAACACAGAAAACCACTGCTTTGCTCCAATTGCTAAGCATTTACCACAGGTCAGTTTGGTTGGCAATGCTTGACTGATATCCATGATTAAATTTCACCAGTAATTTAATTACGGGGAACAGTTAGTAGTAATCTTTTAAATAAAAACAAATTACCGTCAGAGGACAATTGGAAATTTCTGTACTTGTTGTTATTGTTTACAAATTCTTGAAATTTCTCGCATAGTTCTACTTGGAATGTCTATCGGTTAGTAAATTAATCTGCCCCTACCCTCGTGTTCCGATTTACCGTAACGTAAACATATGCGTTCGTTTTAGGCAACGCGTTTAATTCGGTTTAGTGTTATACCAGTTCTTTCGCCCGTACAAGGAACTAGCCTGCCAACCACGGCTTCACCCTCGTGGATCGTGGTTATCACCACCAGTATTTTTTAAACTGACGGGCGGACGGACGAAATCACACAGAATCATTGATAGTGCTGCTAATTCTGTTGTTATATCTCTAACTTAAATCTAAATTTTTCTAACTGCATCTGTTTCTTTCATTATCAGATAGAAAAGGACAGATGATTTATTTTAGTGAACACCTGTCAAATTAAGTCGGTGCTTTGACGGTACCCTTCAATTTTAGTCGACATCTACGAATATGCGACTTAATTTGACAGGTCTTAACTTAAATAAAATCATCTATCCTTTTTTATCCCATCATGAAAGAAACAGATGCAATTAGAAAATTTTAGAGATTTTTAAGTTTAGAGATGTTCTAACAACAGAATTAGCAGCATTAGCTTCTAAGCAAATCACCTGTTAAAAAAATGAAAAAATACCCCATTTTAACCCTGTTAAGGGATGAAATTCAATAAAACAAAATCCACATCTTCCATCAATTTTATTACAGAATGTTTACCTATGCAAAATTTTAAGCAATTTGGACTAAGGAATCGCGATATTGCATACAAAATTTGCGCCCCTTTTTCACCCTTTTGGGGGTTAAATTTCGGAAAGGCCTTACTTATCAGATACCTACCTATATCATACAAAGACGACACCCTCCAAATTTCAGGTCTCTACGATAATCTTTTTGTGCTGTGTGTTAACCCGTCAGTCATACAGGACAAAGCATTTTAGATAGATTGAAATCTAACGAACACTCACGTTACAATAATTGTGATAAGAATTAATAAGTCATTACAAAACGGCATAATTAATACCTATATCATAGAATAACTAATAGTACTCCTGTGTGTAATTATCCGCGATGCGTATAATAACGATAGATAATTATTGACGGAAGTTTATGCGAATGTTAGTGCTTGGGGCTTGGTACATGCAACAGGGTACTAACCATTAGCTACGTAAGAATTTGATAAACCGCAATTACTCGCTGAAGAACATTGATGTCTATCTGAGTTGCTTTATAAGACTATAGAAATTTAAAAAAAACTAATTTCAGTGGAGAATCGGTTACTTTGAGATAACTTACACTTTAAACCATGAGATAATCTCCATCTTTAGTCTCTCCGTGACAATACGGAAAAGCACACGATACGTTGCGTCATAACACCAAGTAAGTAAATCGCGATAGAATCGGTTAAAATAGTTTTATTACAACCGATAAATAAAATGCATATTGAAAGCCTTTGTACAAGTACCTAATTCAATAATTTTATGCATTTACCACAGAGCGCCGTACACTTAGAAATAGAGTCTAGTTAGTATAAAAAAATCTTTATTGACACATTTTACATAATTATTCTAAAGTGAAAATCCCTGGCTCCCGAGCTAGTTTCAAAAACTGTATTACAGAAGCCAGTGCTTTCCCCGAAATATATGAGGACATTTATAATTATGCCAACAATTAATAAAAAATCACACTCCTAGGTAAAACGTGACAATAATATAAGCGTGAGAGTGTTAGTAATTTGACATTTGAAATAAATTTATGACCAGAATGAGCATCGAGGTAGTGATGTTGTAACTTTAAAATCTTGCTCAGTATTTGTAAAATGTCAAAAATTTCATCAAGAGCAATCCTAATGTAGCCTGAGTAGGCACATTGAGGGAGACTAGACCTTGACAATCGCATATGAAGTTTACAACTTTTCACATTTGCCAGTGAGAATAAATATAAGCAAACGGAATTTTAATGTGTGCCCGCTTGCAATCAACACCAATAAAATTGTTATGTAAAGGAGACTGAAATGATTACATACAATCTTGGGCCTAGTTGTAAAAAGATGAAAGTAGTGTCAATTAATAGCTTATATATTATCAACCTTTCACTGAAAATTCTGCGGATTTTGTCAATCTGAGAACAGAGATATAAGAGATTATGTAAAAGTGAGGTTATGTTACAATCTTTAACTAACAGCTGATTCCTGAAGTGCAAAATGTGTTCTTTTGCATTAATAGTTATTACATTTACTAGAAAATGTTTGAAAAATCATAATATATGAATGAACGTCAACGACTTCAAGCGATAGGTAGGTAACAGGTAAGGAGATAGGCACAGGATGTCTAAAATAAAGTAAAAAACATTTAATATAGTGTTCTATTCGCCTTCTATTATAATTAAAATGTCGTCTAGAAATTGGTACAATTGCAGATGGTACTACATGATCTTGGTACCTAGCCCAGCTAAGGTACCATATAATGCACATTATATGAGCACAACAGCCTACAGTTCGTTTACCTACAATACAATAATTGCAGTAATGCATTACTATAGCCGAATCACGGACAGAATTGTTTCATCGTGGTCCAGTGTGGCCCAGTGTATTGCAGTGATCAGTGGATATCCCACAATTCACACAGCGATCCATAGTTTCACTACTATCCAATCCACAAGCCGGCGGTAAAATCCAAAATAACAATTCCAAGTCGGACGTGTGAACGATGTTCGGTGTCCAAGGTGAAAGCAAGGGTCGTACAAGGTAGGCGGGGTCAGAATCCGTAAAATACAAAGCCGTGGGCAGTTGTCGTAAAAAATGACGAATAATCGGGAAAACCTCTTTTTACATGTATAATATTATTGGAAAGCACTCAAAACGCATCAGAAAACACGAAACGAGTGAGCAAACAAAAACGGTCGGCAACTGTCTTGTCATGTCAGTGACATAGACTAAAATAGGTAATATAAGAGAGATTTGAATCGATATGAAATCAATAATCATTATTATTGGTTTTTCAGTATAATAATGACTGTAATTATATGCACTATATTGCATGTAAGTATATATAGTGCATTTAATTATTTTGAGTTAATTATTTACTGCAAAATGTTTTATTTTCGTAACTGTGTAATCGATTACTCAATCGATACTCTCACGAAAACTATTTTCTCATATTTCTCCGCTTCCAGATTGAGAATTGAGGTGATTTTTCATATTCTAAGATACAAAAATATGACAAATTTTTTAGATCATATCTCAAGTTATTACATTTGGGCCCACCATTTTCCATCTCCTTTTAAAAAGACGGTCAAGTCATTATACTTGTATTTGCCATTTTTAATATTAGGGGTAAGGGACTCGTAGTAGGGCCCCAGGTAAAAGAGAAAAATTAAAGGAAAAATTATTGTTCCGGAACAAGTGGCATTTACCTACTTTTCGAAGCGCTTTACACAAAACCTGTTCATATCGACTGTGATCGATAAAAAATCCTGTTCCATTATATTGCTGTCAATTGAATCAGAATACAAAATGAACGTTAAAACGAGTTAAGTATTTGTGTTTAAAGATTTATGAAATTACTAGTATTCCCGTTAGCCCCTGCACCTAAGGTGGAACAGTGATCTCAATAACATGATGCGATGAAAATTGGCCAGTTACGTACATAGTATAATAATAATATTTTTACAAGCTCTATTTTAACTTGGTCTGTGGTTTGTTAGTTTGGCAACACAACTAAAACCACTAAGAGGTAAAGAAGATAAACCAATTAGATGGAATAAGAAAGACCTCGAGCTTCAAACTTCTGATGCAACCGGGATTAGGTAGGTACTTACCGCTCGGATGATGACGATAACGATTGAATTTGCTGACCAAAATTTGATATTCAAACAGTTATTACCTACATATGATTTTCTGATCGGAAAAAGTGATCAACCAGGACGGGACTTGAACCCGTGACCAGTCCCTTACAGGGGGAATGCAGGATGATCACTTTTTCCGATCAGAAAATCATTGGGAATAGTTAGCATGCAATTATTCATTCAAAGTTATTAGATACTCGTAGTATTACATGTTATTAAATAGTTTTCACTGAAGAAAACTATTTACCTTACCCACCTCCATTGTGTAGTTTGTTTGCAAATTTTCGATGTGCTTACCTGTAAAAGGAGGAAAACAAAAATCATTAAATTATATTATTATAGAACAGCAGACTAATGCCAACACTACATTTTAGACTTTACCTCAGCTGACCATAAGGCGAGGCGTAGTCAAATTCAACGGACTAAATATAAAAAATATAGGTAGGTATGTATTACAATTATCTTAACGCATATATATTTGCACGGATCGGGTTTTGAACCCGTGACCCCTGACTTAGTATGTCGCAGAGGCCGTGGGATACCTACCTACTATAGGTTCATACCCATACTCACGCCATTTTCAATTCAAATTAACAGACAAACGCCCGCCATCTGCTTCTGCCCTTACATATTTCACAAGCTTCCTTTATCTACTGTCTCTGAACCTTTCATACTATATCACCTACTATCTATAGATATCTAATTCTATCAGTTTGTGACTAATATCACAGATTACCTAATAGTTAATGCTAATATATAGGTAGTCATACCTATCTCTCTCTCCTGAATTCTATTTGCGTATATCAAGAATGTAAGAAATTTTGAGCAGCTCGCTATCATGCTCTATATCATGGTTCTAGAATTCGTAGTACCTAAACGTAGATAATACCTAAACAAGCAAGACTTGCAACTAATTAGTGCCGTATATATACCTACTTGGACTACAATGTTTGTACGCTTTGCGTAACACACCGTGAAGTTATTGCAATGTGTGTTGTGAAGCGGAAACAGCTAAGTTCCATATAATGCCAACCCTATCTACATACACGACATTGACCACACAATCCATAGAAAAGTGTCCGTTTGAAGATTTCCTTTTGGAGTTGAGGGGCCCGATGGTAGTCGCTCCAGTAAAAGTCACGATAAACCAAGTTAAGACGAAGACGAGGGTGGACCCTGGGTTCCAAAGGGCAAACTCTGGATGTAACTAGTACCATAAAAGGTGGTCTATAATACCAATAATATAATCAGTTAATGGTTGGTGAACCTTTACCATCGGATAATGATGATTATTAGAAACATAATTGGTGAAATGTGGTGATTATACATCTCTGTGTACCCCTTCAGAAATTATTACGAATACATCAGGACAATCGATGATTGGATAACATTCATAACTATAATAAAACTAATTTAATTTATTTAGATCGTAGCTTGATAGACTAAAACACAACCGCAATGTTTGCAAAAGTATACCTAGACAAATCAACTAGAACTATCGTACCGAAAACAGAAGATTCTACCTATAATTAAAACATTTAGTTTTACAGCGCTGAAGTAATATAATTAAATAGTCTTCTAGCCATACAGTTTTAAAGTGTACAGCGATAAGAACGCTTCCGAAGTGTATACGAGTATAATTTCGCGCTTAAAAAGTTTAAAGCACCATGATTTTCACGGGCGCTTACCTACGCATTCGTTCAACCATCGTACAAGCAATTGAGCGTCTCTACGTCTGTTTACTGAGTATTAACATAACACTACCTACAGTGTACAGTTTTGTGTAAAGAATTAAAAAAGAAGACGCCACACAAAACTATTATAGTGTACGGACATGGAAATAGCCTATTTTTATAGCAGGGAAATTTTTGCGCTGTGTCTGGAATGCTTAGCGTCCAGCACACAGCGTTTTTCGATAGTGAAGGGAAAAATATAGTGGTTAGGGTTTAATGTATGTGCCTGTTGTCTCTGTTGTTTAATACTATGTAATATTATATATGTCACCTAATTATGATTGTTACTATACTTGAAGTAAGGTTGAAACTTGTGCATGGGTCATTAGAATCTATGAAGAGCAAAATGAAGAGCAAAACTGATGCTAGACTAGAGTAGCTGGGTTTTGCCGCGGCACTTTCTGTTATGCCATATCGGTAGTGGGCGTCATCTGGAAGTAGGTTAGGTTTAGGTACTCTAAGTCAGTCAGTCAGTCAGTCAGTCAGTGCTAATTTTTACGACTCTTGGACCTTCATATCTACATAACCGTTTGAGCCAGCTTCATGAAATTTGAGCTTCTACATGTCCTTACGGGTATAATTAAACATACGTAGTTTCACGTGTTTACGTTATATAGGTTTTGAGTTATAGAGGGGTCAAAAGTGGCACCAAGTGGTCGTGTGAATATACACTTGTAGCTGGCTAGCCAGTTCCTTTGCTTGAACTTGGCTTGACACGCTCCCGCGTGTCTAGATATTTATTTAACAGAATACTTGGGGTGTGATCTACAATCGATACCGAAGCCAAAAATATAGTTTTTAGAATTTTTGTCTGTTTGTCTATTTGTCTGTATGTACCAGCCGATGTCGTCTCGTATGCGGTGTCCGGCATCAGTAGTAGACCCGGGGCGAAAACACTATAATTGTGTTTCGAAAGCGGTGAGCAGCTGGGACACTTCTTTCGCGTATGAAGCTCCAGGCGTGACTGGCTGTGCCGCACGCATCAGCTGACGCGCGCTGCTCGCAAACTCACAGCCGTTATTTTTGAGATTATCGATATATACCCACATAGGTACCGGTTGCTAACAAGTACCCCCCAAGTTTGACAAGCTGAACATATGGATTGATACCCACCACAACAGTAGGTACCGTTTCATTCATTAAATTATACAAAGTTATTGCACGTTATAAGAAGGAAAACTAAGCCTAAACAAAATGTTTCACCTTCCTTAACAAACAACTTACCTTAAAACTGCCAGAAATCCGTATTTAAACACATAATTTCACATCCGCAGACATGGGACAGTTGGCTTAGACGCGTTATTCATGTTACTGAACGCATTTTTTTTTTATAAGCCTGATGAGTGGGGATGCCAACTATCCTCTAGATGCTCTAGACTCGGAATTTCAATGAAATTGTCAGTTCATATTGTAGCTTATGAAATTCTAAGATAGATGACCTCAATAACTCATTTTCAGAAAAAAATTGTTTAGAACCGGTTTATCTTTAAAGGTACGATATGAGTATACCTAAATGATATTTTTCAAATAAACAGATTTCTCTTTAATTATTACTTGAAATGTTTTATTTTTGTTCGACTGTACTTTTTTTGGTTTTAGCCTTTTTTTTGTTCTTTTCTATGGGTGGTCCCAGTTGCCGGAAGAAAAATATTCAAATTTAATAAAACCGGCAACTGGAACCGCGGTCCCAGCTTTAGCGGTCCCAGTCGCTGGAATTGGATAATGGAATAAGTTTTTAAAATATGATTTCATTGACCTAACCCACCTAAAAAATCTTTAAAAAAAATAATTTAAATACCATAACGAGCAGGCTACCCAGTGAAATTGGTTATAGATTTACAAAAATCAAATTAAAGTTCTTTTTTATTTCACATCTTCTGAATTCGGAATTTCTGAGAAAAAAATCTTGATAGCCCGATGAAGTGATCCTACAAGAATGTTGCTTTTTCCTACTTCTGACGGTAACTATACCCTTAAAACGTTGCAAAGTAAACTGCAAATTCCCAGTAGGTACTGAGAAAATAATAATAGATCGACCAATGCGAGATTCAATCCACTATCTAACTTCAATGCATTATGAAAATATTCCTCTATATTTCAACGAATGGACCAAGAGCCCATGAACGCCAGACCTTCGTTATTTTATAAAAGCTGAAAGTTTGTCAGCGCATGCTCTCAATACAGGTAAGAACGATGGCCCATTATGAAGTTCGGGTCATAGTGGCTTTGGCAGATAAACGGTACTAAAGTGTAGCAAGCGCAAGGCAGTGGGTGCGAGTGAGACGGCAAGTCAGGTCTATTACGACCCCTCACTGCGCATATTATGGAATTATAAAATTGGAATTCCAATTCCAATTTTAGGTTTATTACGATCCCTCACTGCGCATGTATTGGCATTATATAAATGGAATTATAATTCCAATTGTGTAATTCCAATACATGGGCTGTGAAGGATCGCAATAGACCTGATTTGCCATGTCACTCACACCCACTGCCACGCCCACTGCCCTGCGCTCGCTCCTACAGCTACCCTTAAATACCGTGTATCTGCCAAAGCCACCATGACCCGAACTTCATAATGGGCCATCGTTCTTATCTGTATTGGGAGCATGCGCTGACAAACTTTCAGCTTTTATAAAATAACGAAGGTCTGGCGTTCATGGGCTCTTGCTCTAGAATATTGTTATGCCGAATAGGATTTAGCAAAACAATATTTGATATTTGAATTTAGAATCAGATTTTATTTGAAATAGCGATTTTCGGAATGAATTGGATTCATTTTCCGTAGGTAAGTAGGTACTCCGTGAAATTCAAGCACAGAAAAACCTGCAACATTATCTTCTGCAGTGGCGATGGCAACAAAAAATAGCCTTGTTTTTTATTTATAACTTATAAAATCCGTCGCAGCTTCGTTTGGCAATATTTCGTAAATAGATTAGATACTACAATTGGATTGCAACGCCATCTACCGTGCCCAATAATGTAGTTGGTATACTACATTATTGGGCACGGTAACTTCTCGTTATTTGAAAAAGTTTTATCGCCATCAGATAAACGATATGGCAGCGCATAAAATACGAACAAATATTGGTTTTTATCTATTTGATCATTAAGTCCATCAATTTTTTTTTACTATGTCCAAGGCGCCTATAACTCATAGGTACATAACAATATTAACAACTAAAATATTCAAATATTCAATAGGTAATTCAAAAGTTCTTATCAGAAAATGTACCCATATTTTATAAGCTGCAATCTCAATTTTAGTTAAGTAAATGGTTATGTAATGTCTTTTTTATTTTCTCCATTTCTGTTACATATAAGAACTGCACACAAGTGATGCAATAAAATTACCTTTATCTAACAAAATTATGAAGTAGGTACTTATTACTTGAAAGTAACAATTATAAAAAATTCAAAAAATATCAACATAATAAGTCGACTATATTTTATCTATTGCATTTTTATCATAACAATGATTATAAGATCTATTGTTTCACAATTTCGAACTTAAGTTTTTTAATACCTCTACCACTTCGACATAGAACTTTTCAAATGGTTTCGACACGAGGCAGATCTAATCGTGTTGAATAAGTCAATCGTGCGTAAGGAACATTATTCTCATCATTGCGAGTTAGCATACCTACTTGGAACTTAAAGAGCCTCATACTTTGAATAACTGAACCAATTCAGTAGGAGTCATATTTTGTAAACACAATATTTATGTACATAACTTCTTTCGAGAGAATTTATGAGCCCAGGTCAGTAGGTAGGTACTATTGTAATTCTTTACATTGTATGAATGGACATGGAATTCCAATGTCATCTCGAATGTAAGCAATAAAGTTTGCTCAAGGCCTGCACTCTGAAATGAATGTCAGGAACGCAATATCAGCAGCTATGTTCCAAATAAAAAATACGAGTAGAAGAAATGAACAGTTGACCGATATCGATGGACCGATTTATTCAGATGCAGTTTGAGAACTAACCATGTCTTATCAGTACTTTCATTATCATCTTATGATTATTAGGTATTGTAACAGAAAATATCGACGGCATTTTCTGAAAAAGTTGTTACAGTTACATGCCTCATAATCATTGGAGCTCTAAGCGTCCACTTATTGGCTATGCTTACCGTTGACCCTTAGCACACCTTTATCCCTTTTCACCGGGCTCTGATATAATCGATGATGAAAAATCATAATGCTTAAAAGTGTCACAGTAAAACCGTTTATTCTACGAGAACTTATCGCTATATACAGTTTTAAGATTCATAAGGAGTCACTATCGGGTCAGTACAAGATATCAATATTACTTTGGAAAGAAGGAAATAATATCCTGGAAACGAAATTAAAAGACTCAATACTTTCAAATTGCAAAATGTTGTGCAACTTAGTTGAAAGACGTATAATTCGGGGTACGCGGAACGCGGGGATTTTAATAATAATACTAAAAACGTCCCTAAACAAGGGAAACTACGTACAGGCGTAAATTTCAGCGTGTTTTGCGCGTATGTTCAGAACTTTTCCCAACGAGTTATCAAACTATTACTGTCTGCTTACGACTCCACAGTCACATGAAATAACTCCTTAGATGAGAAATTAACATACAACGACGACAATAATTACTCTGATATCTGAAGCGTAATTCGTGTATCGCTTGAAAACGTATGATTGTGGTTTGATACCGCAGATATATAGGTACCTACTCGTACATCCAAGCGTTAACACATGCGAAACACTAACAATAGTTTGGTCCGTAATAATAGATACGAGTAGGTATACCTACAACTGTCATGTCAATATAGTTCACAGAATGAATAGTCTAGTTAATCCACAATATTTATTAGGTACATACTCTACACAACAATGAGTAATTACTTCCTATTGAGGTGTAAAATGTGAAGTAAGTAAGTACTCACTTATTTATTAATATTAATTTAAATTGGTGTTTCTATTAATAACTCAGTTTTTTATTTAGCCCGCTTGAACGTTGTACTTGATTTTAAATTAACTTTCCCTAATAAGGCTACATTGCTAGAGGTACAAATGTAAAAGCGGCTCAATGGATATAGATTACTTTTATCCCAGGAATAGGAAAACAGGATCGATATAATATCATACAACATTTAGTGAGAAAAATATTTCTTAATGAAAATGATTTGCAATTTTCTCATAACAAACTAGTATTGGCATAAGATAGAATCCCTCTTTTTGGGTAGAAATTTTATACGGTAAAAGTAGATAGGTACCTACTATCAGAAAACTTTCAACTTTTTCTAGCATACCTACTAGAAAAAGTTCAAAAGAAAAGTGGTTTACTAAACTTACCGATTGCGCCATACGGAACTCGCTTCAAAATGAAATCTTTCTCTCAAACCTTATCGTGCTGAAATTTCATTTGTTTCGATGACGCTGCAATTATTTTAAGGCTGAAGCCGTCGATACTGAAGTTTGTAGTGACAAGTTTTATAAAATATTTTAGCCTTCAGTTCTTATGAACTTTAACATAATAATATGATTTTTTAAACGTAACTACTGTGATAAAAGAAACCTATTCAAATGCAAGTCTATATCTATCCAAAAATAATGGCAACATCGCACAAATTTCAGTTCTTCCAATAACAATTTCCAACTCTGCGAACACGTGTATTCCGTTTGGTTTATTACTCTAAAACGCGTCTAGCTTCGTATTGGTTTCCAAAAGATAACAAAATGAGTACTTACCAAAATTTGCCTAATACAAAAACAGCCTACAAAAATTATAATCTCATACATGTTAATTTACAACCTTTTCGAGTGGAGTTGCGCATAATTATTCACACATACATAACCTAATGTAATTATGTGAAAATATAACGTATTTATAATGCAAGTTATATAAAAGTCGATGAGTAGATAGGGCTATATTAATGCAGGGTTTCACTTCCCAATGTTGAATAACACATGGCACTAGAAAATACATAAGAGAAAATATTACGGAAGGTTTCTCTATCAATAGGCATATGGCTCAGACTGTACCTTAACATGTACAAAATAGTTTTCAATTTAATTTTTATTTCAGTTATTGATTCTTCTTTCTTCCCGACTTGATTCCCGACTAAGTACAAGTTTAGTGTTCGCTCTTACGTACCCTAGCAAACTGAATTACTTGAATATCGTTCGGGGGAAACCAAACTTTTAGTAGTTGCGGTCCATTGTCATTACCAAGTGTTTTATGTCCTATTCATCATCACCCTAGCGTTGCATGTGTACACATCAATTGAAACTCTTAGAGCGGGTACACATTAGGCGCTCGGCGTTGCGTTCGGCGAGCGTTGCACGTGTACACATCAATAATTGAAACTCTTAGTTCTTAAAACGCGCGTTAGCAAAGCGCGCGTTTGAGAGCGCGCGCTTGCATGTGTACGCATCAATTGAAACTCTAGTTCTTAAAACGCGCGTTAGCAAAGCGCGCGTTTGCAAGCGCCTAATGTGTACCCGCTCTTAGTTCTTAAAACGCGCGTTAGCAAAGCGCGCGTTTGAAAGCGCCTATGTGTAGGTACCCGCTCTAAGAGTTTCAATTGATGCGTAACACATGCAAGCGCGCGCTTTCAAACGCGCGCTTTGCTAACGCGCGTTTTAAGAACATAGTTTCAATTGATGTGTACACATGCAACGCACGCCGAACGCAACGCCGAGCGCCTAATGTGTACCCGCTCTTACGGAAGTAATTACAGATGAGTCACTAAGTTGCAGGTGAGTACGCACAAGACCATTATCAATACGTAAAAGAAAATAATGTTAAGTAACAAAAATTCTCAGTAACCGGCTGACAAGAATGAGCTCTTAGAACCTACATCGTTGAGGTCTCAAGGATAAAGCGAACGACTTTCATGAAAAAAACCGTGTTTGGCTACTTTGGCACTTTTAAAATCGCCGCGGGAGGTGTTTGGATCTGTAGAGACGTAACACAAGGTAATTTTAAAGCTATAAAGTAAAGGTCAGCAATAATCTTATCTAAGTATAATAATATTATAAAGAAGTAAAGTTTGTGTGTTTGTATATTTGTTAAATTGTAAGGGGTAATCACTGGATCTACTGAACCGATTTTAAAAATTCTTGTACCAATAGAAAGCCACATTATCCGTGAATGTCATAGACTGAATATCATCACGCTACTGCCCAAGGGGGCGGAGCAATAATCATAAATGTGAACAATTCCGGTAGATTCCCATTCATTTTAGGAAAACTGACAAATATATATCATATCATATTATGTGAGTTAAAAAGGGTGCATCGGGGTTCGAAATACGCCGAGGGCGAAGCCGGGGTGGGTCAGCTAGTACTATAATAAAATTGTAAAGTAGCTGTACTATACCTACCTACTTTAATAATGTGTTACTACATAATACCCGTATTTGGTAAATCCATTTAAACACGACGATTTCAGTGTATTCATATCATTGTTTTTTTTTTTATGTCGGTCACGTCAACATGACTTCACCTCGCCTGATGGTAAGCTGAGGCAAAGTCTCTAGAATGGGAGTCACCACTGCAAACACCGATAGTGCCAAAATGGTGGCTCTCAGCTTGACGGCCTCATCAAATGCTTTTTCACGCCCCGCTTAAAGGACCCGGGACTGTATGAGGAAGGAAACACGTGAGCTGGTAAAGAATTCCAGGCTTTGATGGTGCGGCAAAGGAAAGAGGCACCGAACCGCTTGGTTCTTGATGGAATTGTTTGCACCATATGAGGGTGATATCTCAGCCTTGCACGTGTTGTTCTGTATAGGAATGGAGAGGGTGGGACTAGTTGGTAGAGCTCGTCGGAACACTCCCCATGGTATATGCGGTAAAAAGCTACCAAAGATGCTATATCTCTGCGCAATTGCAGGAGCTCGAGAGTATTGGTAACTTCGGGACTCCCAATAATACGGGCCGCGCGTCGCTGCAACCTGTCGAGAGCATCTAACAAGTACTGAGCAGAGCCATCCCAGAGATGAGAACAGTATTCCACGCCGGAACGGATTTGTGCCTTGTACAGAAGACACCGTTGCTCCGGCGTGAAAAACCGTCTCACCTTGTTCAGGACTCCGAGTTTCCGCGAGGCCGTTTTGATGATGCTCTCGATACTTATCTTAAGATACTTATCTTTAAAAAAAATGGATTTCAAAAGATTATTAACAGTATTCTCAAATATTTTTTAAAAAAGGTTCCCGGTTAGATCACTCTTTTTCTTACTCAAAATGCGATAGCTTATTCAAATATTTCCAAGAATTTCTAAACTTTTACTTTCTCAAAATGATGCATACTGTAAATATTTTATAGGTAAGTAATTATCATATTTAAATGTATTACGTACACAGGATGTGATGGAATAATTTGTAACGTAACGAAACATGAAAATATTTAGAAAATCATATCTATAAATATTCATAGGTCCTTATATATGAGCAACGTTAAATATTCTCGCTTCATCTGAAACAGGAATGTTAGAAGCATGAAATGTGGAACGCTTATTACTAGTGGCCCAAAGAGTGAGGAGAGTTTAGTGTGAATACTTGATAGTAACTACCACTAATTAAAAGGTGTTCTTGGTTCTTTTAAGGATTTTAGGAGATAACTTCAATAGAGAGTGATATTATTCCAAACACTATAATTATTATCTTGCTTTACAAGATAATTCACGAGTATTCGCTATCTCCTTAGTCCTTTTGTCCTTTGTTCGCGTGTAATTACCAATATGCGGATCTCTTATTCACATTAGCGTATTGGGATCGATACGCGCAACATCATGCATGGTCTATTATTTTATCTTACACTTACATTTTTATCTAAGAACTATTTAGATATACGTTTGTGTCCTTGGTGCTTATCTCTTCTCTATTTGTGTCTATTATCTCCCGTTTAGCCAAGAAGCGTAGTAGGTAGATGCATTTCTAACTCCTCCAATTCACTTCTGATTAATTTCGATGCGGGTTCCAAGACAATTTAACTTGTCCAGGGACTGCCCGAGGCCCGAGCGTCATTATTCGGTGCTTGTGGATCACTTCTGTTTATGCTGGGGTACACAGGAGTTACAGTAGTGAGAATGAGGGTGAGATTAGTCCGTACTTATAAGAACTATCTAGAAGAAAAAATCAGGTATGAAACTAGTTTGCTTGACAGTGAATCTACTCTGTGAAATTTGCCACGTAGTGGTCTAACTGCTACGGAAGTGTAGGTTACACAACACGCAGTGTTGAATAACTTCACTTATTCACAGCATACGCGGTGAGACGTGAGTGAATGGGCGACAGCGGAAACGGACGCTGTGGCGGATATTGCATTTGAGACGCGAGCTCAATAATCTATCCGGATTAAAAACATATTTAAACACCAATAGTCAATGAGCTAATTGTGCTGATTTAAGATATTCACAAGGCGGTTGTGATGCAATAGTACCTAATTGCTGGAAGTCTGTTTTAGCAACAAAAACACAATGATTTTAAACGCTTACCTACAGTACTTCTGTTTTTCCCTTATTTGTAGGAAGTAGGACTGGTTAAGTACTGGTTTCCTATTCGTTTTAACTGAGTTATTTGACTGGAAAAATGGTTTCATTCTTTTTACTGAAAAGTTATATGTTGTTATGAGTAGGTACCTACTCTAACCTAACCTATTCAATTTATCTTTATAATGTCGGCGGCTCCAAATGTGTCACTTTTATACATGGTACGCACACTGGGCGTCAGGCGACAGCGACAGCTCGGCGTCTAAACGCGGCGACAGGCTGCGGCCGAGAATTTCATAAATTTGGTTCTAAGCTCCGCACACCTTGGCGTCAGAGACGCCGAGTCGCTGGCGGGTCGCCGCGTGTCGTGGCGCTAAGAAATTGTCGGCCGCGGCAGCCTGTCGTCGCGTCTTGACGCCGAGCTGTCGCTGTCGCCTGTCGCCAAGTAGGTATGCGCCTAGGGGTATGTTTGGTTTTGTAAAATGTAGTAATTTGATATCATTTTTAGTTGAATTAGCAGTGATCTTATTTATACTACTGAAAAGGACTGGGAACCGAAATCACTAGGTAATAAATTCTCGCTAACCCTTCCAGCTAAGCTAGATTATTTGTGATACGAGTGAGTTCATATCGATAGTGCAAAAACATTACAATAAGTATATTAACATTGAAATGAAGAGATGTTACTATACCTGTTTAAAAAAATATAAATAGGTAACGCAAAGTAATTTCTGTTCTAATTTAAGGTTTCATCCTTAAATTAGAACAGAAATTACTTTGCGTATATAGTATATATATCTAGTTATAAGTATTATTAAAAATCCTTTTATATGTTCGTGTCCATTGCAAACTCCGGTTTATAAAAGCAAGCCAGCGGGCGCTGTGGCGTTTAGTTTTCTTTTTCTCGGTAAGTCCTTAGTATGAAGTTCAAAGAATACGCTTTGTAACGCTTTGTACCCACTGTATAAGATACGCAAGAGATTCTATTCAAAAAAATCCTTAGCGTTCTAAAAATATCTTTAAAAGGTTATACCTATACTTAACAGATTTAAGAAATAAAATACGCGGTGACTAATACAAAACAGAGACACAACATCTATAAGCATTACGCTCTTTGTTCGACCATAATAGGACTAGACTTCTAAATCCAAAGTGCATTTGGATGGCTTAATTGAGAATGAAAGGCTTGTATGTCCACTGGCCGGTTCGTCCCTGACTTGACTCTATTTTTTATTTTGATCAAAGAACGGCAGCTTTCAACTTAATGTTGGTTCTAACTAAGCTTTGGCGTTTAACCTAGAGGAAATTCTATTGAAAATGTTAATAAAATTCCATTTATTGTTTCATTTTATTTAAGTACCTAGGTACAGTCTGAATTGTAAAGACTTTTAACCGGTACTAATAAATTCTGTACGTCATTATTAAAACTTCTTTTCAGTCTCCTATCTTATTCCTGGTGTCTATAGATAGATGAAGGTTTTCGACTAAAATATGGTAAGATCACTGCTAGGTTATAATCATGCCTGTTTAATATACCTACACATTTTCAAAAAATTCAACGATCATTAGTAGAATGTAGGATGAATGTCAATGCATTATATTTTTATACTGGACTTCTTGCATGGCCCAAAAACCGTTTTGGGCACACGCTTCAAGTATTTCCGACGTCGGAGTAGATTAGCCGGGCCGTTGATCACTTGTTGGTGCTTTAAATACACTTAAAAATAAGCTATGTCGGATAAAAAAGTAACTGATTAACATTGGGAAGTCGAGGGCTTATGAATATTACTTAATACTTGGATGTACACGGTCCAACTAACATACTAGAGTTCCAAGCAAAAGATTCAGACACCAGTCGCACCCGTAAAATCCAAATTTAGAGTAAGAGTAGGATAGCGAACCCCGAGCTCCAAAGAGTGAACTTTGGATGCAACCGGGACTAACGCTATGATGACGATGATGAAAATATTTGGCAAAATGTAGTAGTTACCTAACTGTTTATATATCCCTGCCTACCCCTTATAAAATATACCTACAGATGTAAATATATTAGTCTCAATTAAATTTGTAATATTTTCTATATCTATAGCATTGGAATCATAACTGAACCCTTATTGTAATTGCCACATCACTGCACAATCTGTAGAGTCACGATCTGAACTTTGTGATACAAACGGACCATTAAATCAAGATAGTACAACCATGTTCTACGTTCGCTGTGTCCAAGCTTAGACAATAGCCGTCTACAAATGATTGACAATACACGGACAATACAATAAAATAAAAAACAGAAAGGATATCGAAGTGAAAGTATCGCTAAAGGTTTTATGTACATCACTATCGACACTTTCACGGATATTGGTGAAAAGAGAAACCTTACAAAGCGATAAATGGAATATTTCCTTCCATTTTATAAAAATCACCTAACCTAATAATGAAATAAGGTAAAGAGATTTGCCCATTGAATATTTAGTTAAAACCGCGAAAAGACAGCAAACGAGAAAGCTTATTCATTCGATATGTATTTTTACGCCGATTTCGCCGAGATTCTGGGTCGATTTTGCGCAATTCTTTTTCTTTTAATTCGTACTGAGTGCTCTCGAAAAGGTCTCATATAAATTTTATTTATTTATTATTTAACTTCTTCTAACCAGTCCAACCAGTCTAACTTGGAACTTCGATATCGCCATTGGTCATAATGACCATTGGTTGTGGAGGTCAGATGGCAGTCGCTCCACGGAAAATATCGAAGTTCAGCCGCATCACAGTTAGACTGGAAAGCCGACCCCAACTGAGTTGGTAAAAAGGTTCAGAGAATGATGATGATGATGATTGATGATTATTTAACTTCTTCTGGGGTAGAAAACGGAAAAGATTCATGATTTCGTTTAGAATTATTTTTTGAAGTACTTGAAGCCCGTAAATTGTTTTTTTTTTAATGTGAGTTTGCTTAATACGTCGAGCGTATACCTACTTCTGAACCACTGCATTTATTAGAAAGATTGTAAATGCATTGCGATATAATCACCAATAATGTATTAAATAAATTGTAGTTTAATACGAGTACAATCGGTTAATAACAATATAGCAATATCGTTTGGTTAGAATAAATTGATGAAAGGAAATCTTGGCAATTCAGTTTGTTAATTGTTTCCTACAAATAGGTAATTGTAGACTTATGATTGTACATAATGAATAGAAATCCGATAACTTAAACTCCACTTATCATGAACAATGTTGTATTTATCTTAATAATCGAATTTATTTTTTGTTTGTAGTCATCTTGTATAGTCTACCCTTGGCGCAGGTCCTTATTCAGATGATAACTAATGCACAATACATTATAGATGAGCAAAATTAACGCTGAAAGTTTGAATGAAAACGAACATAAATTTAAAACATTTTAGATATTATTTTATTGCTGTCTTTTCATAATCTAAGGAATAAATCGTGTGCGATGTAATGTCACCGCCTTACTGATACAGAAATAAAATTGTCTGCTAAGGAAATTGCGGGGAAATCAACACGGATTTTAAATTTGTAAAAGTCAATCTTGAAACGGAACTTGAAACAATTTGATTTCAGATGCTAGGCAGTCCCAACAGTATTAAGTCGGTAGGTACCTGAACCAGTTTAAATTCCTGCAAAATTTTTAAACACATTACCGAAATTACCTATTAAGATCATGTTCCATAATTATATTTTATGTATTTGACATAAGTTTTCACACTTGTATATTCCTGAAATTGTATAAAACTTTTACATTGACCTAGCCGTTGCCCTCATCCGGGCAGATTTTCTTAACTTAGACTACTACTGTGAAATCTATATATATAAAAGAAAGTCGTGTTAGTAACACTATTTATAACTCAAGAACGGCTTAACCGATTTGGCTGAAAATTGGTAGGGAGGTAGCTTAGAACAAGGAAACGGACATGGGATTTTTATTGTTTTTTTTTAGAGTACAGTGTGTAGTGCAGTGAAGTGGAGTTGAGAGTGGAAGTGGAGAGTGGGGTGGAGAGTGGAAATGGAGAGTGGAGTGGAGAATCGAGTGGAGAGTCGTTTAATTGGTGGCGATACCGACTTCCACGCGGGTGCAGCTGCGGGCGAAAGCTAGTTCCTAATAAAAAAAAACCTAATAAACTTTTCACCCGATTGAATATCCCTAAAATATAATTACATATTCCCAATAGTGTTAGATGCCGCACGATATAACAAATATTGTAGTGTATACTACATACAATCACGCCTCTTACCCATTGGGGCAGACAGAGACTACCCACATCTTTCAATTGGCCACGATTCTGGCCTTTCGCTTCTTCTACTTTCATAATTGTTTCGAAATATGTTCACCTTAGGTACTCTAGACCTGACCTTTTACTAAAATGGCCTCGATTTAAATGGCATACGTACATCTAGGTCAACCTTAACCAATAATAGGCACCCTATTACCATACATAACATTATAATTTGCCACGTATTGAATAATGTAAGACATTCTATAAATGCTAAACCAACCATCTGTTAACAGTCAGTCTGACAAGTAATTTCTATAAGAAATGCTGGGACGAGCGATGAATCAGGGCTCATTAAGTAGAGGCTTTTATACGTTAGAAGCTACGACTAACGGAGTTGACTACCCTTGTTCCAGGTATCCATTAATACCTAAAACATAAAACTCAACTTACCATTGTGTTTCAGCTTCCTATAATATTGTTTATGGTAAAAAGGTTATCTAATGGTTATTTCAAAAGGTAACTGAGATAAAACTACTTTGTAGAGTAGAGTTATCTTTAATCATAATGGAATAAGTTTATAAAAGATCCTTTTTTTCTTAGTAATAGTTCCGGTGGCACCCAAAGCTTGCACTTTAAGAGCTAGGGATTTAATCTCCACCGTCCGTTATCTGGTTTAAAAAGCATGGAGCATAGAAACACCCAGACTAATGCAAATAGACATATTCATGCATACAAATATTTGCACTGAGCGGGAATTGAACCCGCGCCCCCTGCGAGCAGTCGCATGTACTACCGCTACGCCACAGAGGCCGTTGAACAATTTATCAATAAAGATTTTTTTTTTTATATAGGACACGTCAATTTGACTTCACCTCGCCTGATGGCAAGCTGAAGGTAAAGTCTCAGGAAAGAGAGTCACCATTACATACACGTACCATGTTAACAATGGTGGCACTCAGCTTGACGGCCTTATCAAAAGAGGATTGTCGTCGCAGCACCGCATGACACCCACCGGTCCCACTAGTGCTGCGACCACAATCCCCCCTGCCCGGCTATACATTTATCAATAAAGTTGGTTGTATATAATGTAATGTATGTTATATCATTGAATCGGTGCTATATTCACGTATCTAAGGGCTACCATATAAATATACCATGTTTTTTAAACCAGATAACGGACGGTGGAGATTAAATACCTAGCTCTTAAAGTGCAAGCTTTGGGTGCCACCGGAATTACTACTAAGAAAAAAAGGATCTTTTATAAACTTATTCCAGTTACCTTTTGAAATAACCATTAGATAACCTTTTTTACCCTAAACAATAGGATGCTGAAACACAATGGTAAGAAAACATAAGGAACAAGGGTAGTCAACTCCGTTAGTCGCAGTTTCTTATAGAATGTCTTACATATTCAATACGTGGCAAATTATAATGTTATGTATGGTAATAGGGTGCCTATTATTGGTTAAGGTTGACCTAGATGTACGTATGCCATTCAAATCGAGGCCATTTTAGTAAAAGGTCAGGTCTAGAGTACCCAGGGTGAACATATTTCAAAACAATTATGAAAGCAGAAGAAGCGAAAGGCCAGAATCGTGGCCAATTGAAAGATGTGGGTAGTCTCTGTCTGCCCCAATGGGTAAGAGGCGTGATTGTATGTATCGTGATTGTCGGTTCGATCTCGACATAACCACCCCCGATGGCCGACGGGAGTGGTATTCATGGGGATTTCCGCAAGATAAAAAAGGCGGTGTACAATGCAAAATTCTGCGTTGCGGCAGGCGGCACGGCGCATTTTAGTGGTGTGGCGTCGCGACGAAAACTTGTGTTTTGGCCCATAGATTCAAGGGTCTTTAACAAACATTTGTTCAAAACTGCATTCAGGATAACACAAACATTTCAGTTCAGCGTCAATATCGGCTTCTACGTAATTAAATTGGTCGTAGGATTTACTGAATAATTAAGAGGTCTGGACTAATGAAAGTGTTATCGACAGAGCGAATGTTCAGGGCTTCTCTCTATAATTAATAGTTTATTCGGTTATTAAAACTCGGTAATTCTCTGTAAAATATGAATGTTGCTGCGATTTTTCTGGTAAAGGGCAATTTAGAATCAATACATTTAGTTTATGTTATGCATCTCGTGAGATCTGAGCGTACACGAAAATGCACATGGGGTTACCATCCGTCCGGATTAATCCGGACATGTCCGGACTTTTAGGCACTTGTCCGGACTTTGTCCGGCTTTTTAATTTGTCCGGACTTTTTAAATTAGATGGTATATCTTCTTCTAAAACTGTAGAAAGGTCAATTCTGTACATTCATACAAAGAAAAAAGAAAGAAAGAAGAAAATCATCATCAAATCAATCATCAGTAAATTGTTTGTCTTTCTGTCTGGTTGTATGTGCACGCATGAATTAGAAATTACTGGAATTAACTGGAAGCTTTTTATACAAACTTATACCCGTGACTTCGGTCGCTTTAGTTTTCAGGTCATTTTTGGCCATGATATCTCTGATTGTAATTAACCAATTACAACCAAATATATGGTAAATTTTGAGTCCAAGCAAGACCTTTCTAAAAAAAAAACCGCATCAAAATCCGTTCGGTTGTATGGTTGTTTTTACACGTCCATGTTTTTTGTATAAAAGTTTTGACGTAAACCCCCGCTGTTGAAATATTTGTTACTTTTATCTATGCAATGGGCGTTTCAAGTCGAACCCGCCTGCACCTCGCATCCTACCCCCCCCCCCCCCCCCCGCCACTTGCAGCGAAGTGTCCGGACTTTTATACAAATGTCCGGCTTTTTGTCAGGATTTATCAAAACACTGTTTTTTGTAACACTATAAAATATTTCATTTCTGTATTTGTAGGTAGGTACCTAAGAGGTAGATATTATTAAAAAGTATTAGCTTTATGCTGCTTATACTCAGGTATGATTAAAAAGGAATGTATTTTTTTTTTAATTTATAAGTACAGATAACAAACGATCTGGGCTTGTTATTACCGTCTTTTCTCTATCTTTTCTTTTTATTATTAACTAGCTGTTGCCCGCGGCTCCGCTCGCGTGGAAGTCGCTTATTGCATCCACTCCCACTCCTGCTCCAGCTCCTACTCCCACTCTCACTCACACTCCCACTCCAACTCCCACGCATACTCCCACTCCCACGCACACTCCTACTCCCACTCCCACCCCCGCTCCCGCTCCCACTCCCACCCCAACCCCACTCCCACTCCCAATCCCACACACACTCCCACTCCCACTCCCATAAACCTTTCTGACGATAACTAATCTAAACTCAAAAAATTTACCTAATATTTTTGTTAATAAATACAAAAAAAAACTCAAAATCCCTAAAAACTAATAACACCAGTATCCACTAATCTTACTTGAACCCCACTCATAATTAACCTACTCATAAAAAAACATAATTTCATCCAAATAATTTATTTAAGTATTTAATATTTATGCACACACAATGTTAATTAGTAAAGAAAATGGAAGGTGGAAAGAATAGTACAATTATTATAATATATTTCGCTATTTAATTTGTACCTAGTGTGATGTGGTTCATATGATTATACTATTGTACGTCTTATCAGACATGCTACGGTGATACTTTTATGTAATTGACAACATCTTCTATCTACCTGTGACCTTACACGCCTTTAAATGAATTTTGAATTTTGAATTTTGAACTGTGAGTGACGTAACCTACGACAAAGTTATTATTTGCGATTGATACAGTAATCGGGTCTAGGAATTGAACCGCAAAATTAAATTTGTCTTTCATTGTATGTACTTTTCCGGGATAAAAAGTATCCAGTGTGCTGCCCAGGATATTGAAGAATAATTATACCAAGTTTCATCGTAATCGAACCGGTAGTTATTGCGTGATGCCTGAACAAACAGACAGACAGACAGACAGACAGACAGACAGACAAAAATTTTTTTAATCACATATTTGGGTTCGGTGTCAGTCTAGCAACACCCCCTGCTATTTTTTATTTTTTTATTTTCAAAGTACAGAATTTTCACTTCTACAGATTTATTATAAGTATAGATAATGACTGATGTTAGAAAACATTTGTAAAGTAAGTCCATCTTCAAATAATTTTTTTCTGCTCGAACATAAACTATTAAATGGCACTCCCAATCCAATCGATCGAATAATTCAATCGAGTACCTGGCTGCCAACATAAATGATGCTGCGCTGCCTCCATCCAACGTTGTTACAAAGTGAAAATCAAATAAATTTAGTTGAAAGCAGATTGTTTCTTTCCATGTTTGCGTTAGTCCGATAGGTTTGATTCTCGGGCTGTGTAAATTGAAATTGCATGTAACTAAAGGTAAGAAATAATCTTGAAAAAATTGACAAAGAAACTTTGGAGAAATAGGTAGGTAGGTAGGTATATAGAAGCAATTTAATCCACCGTCCACCCAAACCATCAGGTGAAATAGTGATAAAATGCGAGCCTTACGACGATAAAAATAATTATTATAACGAGGTACTAAAAATTGATAGGTACCTATATAACACTATAATTTCAAATTCGTTAGTGCCAGTGGAGTTAATAGATACAGCTAAAATACTTATCACCAATCAATGTCAATTACGTATTTCTACACCGCACGCCACAATATTAGGTCTACACACCATTTTCGTGTTATGCGGTGATTAGGCCGATATCGAATTACGTCTAAATTGAATAATGACATATAGCGGTGAATCAAGATAATGAATTTAGCGTATTATATAATGCGTCAGAAAGCATGACGGACTAATTTGCCTTTGGTTGTAGATTGTAGATATTACGCGAAATAACATGATTTGATACTTGTGGCTATCGTACGAAACCAGAAAATCATTTTTGTATTAAGTTACGTTGCAAGTGTTTATGGTGTTGCAATTTAGAATCTAGCTAATGCAATTTTAAATCAGACTAAATCTGTAATTATCTTGTAATCAATAGTCTACAAGATTTCAGGTATCTTGTTTTTCCTTTCGTTTTAAAATTGCAGCTCAGTTTTGATAGGTATTACCTAAGTTATCGCCATCTCAAAAATATCGCAACAGAGTTAACGATGGGCTTATCAAACATTTTGCAGTATGATCGAACTCGCGATTCGGTTTTAGTCTTCAGCCCATCTTGCAAGACAATATCGTTGTTGCCATTCAAATTTTAATGCCATAGTGGCATAGTATTGAAAATAAGTATTTCCTTTTAACTTTTATCTATTTGCATGTATGGCCGGTTAATCTCCTAAGTGGCATAATTCAGCCTACTTTTACTGTAGAAAAATAATTAGAATCCACGTGGACGAAGTTAAGAGCCCAGCTATAGGTATTATAATCCAAAGCTCTTAATACCTAAAATACAAGAGAGACATAATTTATTAATTAATTAGCGAAGTGGCTTTCAGTCAAAGTTTCATCTGCGACACCATTAAAGGGACTTCAATCTTTCCATCAAGCCAAAAGCTTTGTTTTTAAAATTTTGTTAGTAGTATCTACTTTGTACAAAATTTAAGCAGAGGAAACTTGACAGCTATCTTAAACGACCTTTTCCTTTCATAGCGAGATGTTATCTGTCTTATCAAATTAATTTAATAAATACATGAACATTAATCATTCAAATTTAGTTTAAGCGTTAAAAATTTTATGTAACATAAAAAAATACGTTTCTTTGCTTGTTTATTCGTTATTCCTATTCTTATACCACTCACCCTAATGCGATCAAACTTTAGTAAGTTATAGAATACATCCCCGTAATAATTGCTAACATTAAAAATCATTGCTAGCAGTTTAATCATAGCTATATAAATTGTAGGTACCTGTACATGTCAGTGACTAAGGTAGGTAAACTACGAGTATACCTACTGATAGTGATAGATTACCGATAATGATAGATTACTAACGTAATTAAGATTTCAGAAGTTAATTGTTCTAGGTATATTTATAGGAGTTTAAACAAGCTGTAGATTCTTATTAATGAACCTTATTAACTAGATAATAAGACTCTCTGACAAGTTGATTACTGTATTGTTCGTGATATACTTAACTCGTGTTTTATAATATTTCTTGATTTATGTTACAAACTAGCTGTGCTGGCTTGATCCGCGCGATTTTAGATTTTTAAGGTCTTAATTTTTTCCCTTATTCTTTTTCTAGCCTGTGTTACGCTTTAATACCTATCTACCAGTGAAAGTCCTATCAAAATTGGCGCAACGGTTCCAGAGTTTGCTTCACGCAACGCGTGTCTGACTTGCGCTGTTCAGATTTTATGTGTGTAAAGTAAATATCATTTCCTAAAGCGGCTTACCGATATCGAGGTATCACACGAGCTTTGAGAGAGACCTCGATATAATTAGGTTTGAACAAGATAATCTCTTAATAATCTAGTAAGTAATCTTATAATAGACGCTCGGTCGCCGATATTAAGCTCTTCATCTTTTTACGAGCATATTACACGTATTAATATAAAAGAAACAGTGTACGGTACTGCGTATTTTTGAGAATTTAATTAATTAAACTAACTGTCCCCCGTGACATACTTCGCCCCCATGTCCCCAATTTATCACAAGCATGTTCGTAATTGATTATTTCTACAATAATGTATGGAATTTTGTATTATTTGTTGACATTATGATCACTGCTTTGGTCTCCTGGGTACCTGGTAGCCTATAAGCTAATTCGACAAATGGGTAGCCTAGCACAAAAAAAGCATTTCGAATTTCAGTTCCTGTAATTAGCGCGTATTATCTAACAAAAAAAATAAACTAAGTATTCAACATTATATTACTTTAGATAAATTGTTCGTTCTGCTAGGCTACTCAAACAAAACACTGCAATTAGATTAAGGTGGTCTGTAAATAGACCAAAAATAATCGAAATTTGACTCCGTAAATTAAGAGCACAAAAATATATACGAAATAGGTTTGGATAAATTGAATAAAAAGCATACAATTACAAATCACCGGATAATAGAACAAACCGATTTCCAGGAACAGACGTGTATAATTTAAAAGCTAGTAATAATGGTGGATTTGTTCATTTCCTCCGTACGACTGCATAGAATTAGTTTAACTTCCGTGTTTCTCCTTAACGTTTTGTAATCAATCAAACAGTATGCGGTTACTACCTACAATGTAACCAGTACATAATATTATCGATGAATTGATAGGTATTTTCATCCCAACACCTCGGAAAGAGTACTTTTGCTCTTCGATGTCTGAGTGCAAAAATCGTTATTAGCCTATGAAGAAAATTTGAATATAGAACATCGTGTGTGCTAAGTTTGTGAATTCAGAAAATCATTAAACTTCTATTCTACCTCTATGGCGCAAAATCACTCGCTACGCTCGTAATTCTTTAAAACCCTTCGCTTGCTCGGTCATCAAAATTAAGCACGCGGTTAAAAAGCAACTTTGCACTCTTGTTTAACAAATAACTATTGTTACAGTCATCAAAGTCATCAAGTATTTAGCTTTAATATTATTTAATATTTTCTCAGTCTACGAGTTCTTTTTTTGTTTGTTGGATATACATTGTGACCATTCAACATTCAAATCAAGTCATTAAACCGAGTTTTTACCCAACTCAGTTGGAATTAACTTTCAGTCTTACTATGAAACGGCCTTTTTCTTTTTTCGTGCGTAAACCGTGCCTAATTTTGATATTTTCATGATTTGCCATCTGACCTCTACAACCTACTAAGAAGAATTCGTTATTCACGAGTGACGAACTGAATACATTTTTCAAATAAACTCACACACGCATAAACCTGAAGAGGCGCGTAATTTTAACAGCATATAGCTAGCAAGCTGAGTGTGTACTGCACTGCACACTTCTGCTAGCTGCTATTTAATTTACATTCTCACTTATAGCTACTGAGATTTCTTATACAGAAGTCCAATAACATCACAGCACATTCGAAGCTTTTAATCATGCGAGTTACGTCGCTCTGAGTTACAGCACGTATCCGTCGATTGTATCTGACAGTTCTATTTGCATCACAGACAATGCTATTTATTTTTGAGAAAAATAAATCTTCACATTCTTCACAAAATATCTTATTCCGTACGACATCAAATCTCTGCATAAAATAAGTATCTTTATGCATATTTTATTACCTTAATTAAACAGATACAATGAAAATTAAAAAAAAAATTATGCATATTGAACTACATGAGTCAAACTAGTACTTTACCTAACATAGTACAGTCCATTTTTATATGTATAAGCACTAAAGTTTAACCTAGCTTAATCGACGACGCTTCAAGGGCTCAAAAAGTCCGCGCCCTGGTTTGGTACAAATAGGTTGGCAAAAGGGGGCAGTTCTTTCGAGACATCACATTTTATAGTTCAACACATGATTGTTTACAAAAACATAATTTATATTATCTATTATAATTATAAATATAATAAAACATAATAATAAACACCAAATAGTATACAAAGAAAAAATAGATACTAATAACTTTTAGGACGACCTCACACAAAACAAATTTAAATATAATGGTGAACTTACTAAATAAATAATGTCGCATAAGTTACTTGAGTTTCATCAAAATATCTAAAGCAAAACTTCAATTCTCCAAGGAAAACCCTTCGGCCTATCTCGTGTATCAAAATGTTCCTACCAAAAAGCTCAATAAACTAGACTGTATTTTAGTACGGTTCTATATTTCTCTACGAATACACAGCCAGTGAAATACTTGATAAACTTCAATTTTGTGAGAGACTGAATTCATTATTTTATTCATTTGGATATATACGCACCCTATAGATTTTTTTAGTAGGTACCTAGGTACTCGTAGTTACAAATTCAATTCACAACGCATGGAGGGGAACTTTAATTTGATTTGCAAGGTTGTCGACTCAATTTTCAAGCATCCGAATGCCACGTATATGTTTCAAATCAAAAATCTCTGTTTAATTCTGTATGTATTGATTATGACGATGAACAAGAGTCAAATTAATAATTTTGTTCTAATATTATGTTTTTATTTGAAAAGTTATTGTTGCCCGGTACAGAAGGAGATTACCTATTTATTCTAACAAATAATATTATGAATACAAAAATTTGTGAAGATTTTATGATGTTTGGATGTTTTTTACTCGACCAAACGCAAACGGCTAAACGGATTTGGCTGAAATTAGGTACAGGGATGGATTATAGCCTAAAATAACACATAAGCTACTTATACTCGTATCCCTGGAATAGAAAATCGTTAATATTTCATAAATACATAAATATAATCACGCCTCTTTCCCATTGATATAGGCAGGGACATCAGCTTTCTATCTTTTTTCTCTTCTTTTCTCTCCTTTTTTATAATTATATAAAATGTATAACAATCTCAATGTAATAGCATATAAACTCATAAACTCACGCCTATATCCCCGAAGGAGTAGGCAGAGGTGCTAGCACCCACATTTCGCCAGTTTATGTCGCAATGTAATAGTACTCGTAATAAATGAAAAGTCAGTAATAAATGGAAACGTTTTACACCCACATCACCGCAGTTTTCATATTTACAATTTTACTGGCAATGTAAAGTACCTACCTACTCATAATGTTAAGATACCTACTATACCGAAGTTATCTTTTACTATAATATCTGAAGTCGATTAATAGAACGATCGACGGTACACTCGTTCATAGTTACCTAACTGTATAAAATATTCACTCACTGTAGGTACCTACTACCTACCGAATTTCAGGAAGATTAAATTTCGAATTGGTGATTTTGTTAACAGCATTTTTAGAGGGAATATTATCATAGCCAGCTTTAATTATAAATTTACCAGCATAATTAATTCCGTTCAAGGCTTGTGGTCAGGCTAAATTACACTTTATTACGTAGTTGCGAGAGCTATATATCAAATATTATTAGTTATTCTGTTCTTCAAACCCAATTAGCGTAGGTATGCATTGGTCCACAGTTTTGTTATTTTCATTAAAAATTATAGCTAAAGCATTGGTTTTGAATAGATCGATCATAATTGGTGTTTATTATTCTGTGATTTGTTAAAATATTTTGATAACCGCGTTATTATCGATGAAAACTTTGTGAAGCTGACTGCCGCACTCAGAGACGTTTAAAGGATACTTAAGTTGTTCCTTAGTAAAATTTGAAAAAAGTTACCACTCAGAGTCAGTTAAGGATTCATTAACACCCCTAATGACACTTTAAAGTTAAGTGATACAAAACCCTTACTTAACTTTTAAGGATTGATTTTTACATCTTTAAAAATAGAATTATCGTGAGGAAATCCTCATGGATACCCACCTCGTGGCTAGCCGTGCCCCAATTAGGTCTTTACCTATGAAATTGCCGTTATGTACGAAAAAAATTAAACGATTTTATTTTCATGTATTTTTATTTGTATTAATCGAAGTAGTAATTACCCATACAATCAATGCATCTTTGCCAACGCAGCGGCAGTTTATTGATGCGGTGAGCTTCTAACCCCAGTTCTTGCAACTTGGAGACCGTCTGCTGTGCAGTATAAGGTCGCACATTGTCGTGTAGGAGCAGCGGAGACGAGCGATTGAATGCTAGTTGCAGATGTGCCAGTTTCTCCATCATTGTGTTCAGTTCTTCACAGTATACATCTGCAGTAATGCTCACCCCGTTTGGTAAGAAGCTGTAATGAATCACACCGCGCGCTAGACCACCAAACAGTCACCATCACTTTTCTAGGGGTAAGTTTTCGTTTAGGGCATTGTTTAGGTGCTGAACTAGGATCCAACCAACTTTCCGAGCGTTCGCGATTATTAAACAGAATTAATTTTTCATCGCAACTAACAATATCATTTTAAAATTCCTTTATTTCTGTGTCTGTTGAACAATGCACAATAATTTGACGTTGGCTATATTGACATTGGCAGTTGTCAGTGATGCCATAGAATAAAAGAGTCCAGATGTTTTATTATCAGTATATGAAAATAGGTATTTAATTTCATCTATATATAAAAACTAACAGTAAAAGAACGGATTGTAATTTATATTACTATAAATAAAAGTTTTTAATATGTTTAATATTATTTTTCTAGTTTTTACTGTTAACGCTTTTTAGGTGTGGCTACACCGACGCCTTATCGATGCCCTATCGATACTGTGATTTTGTCACTGCACCGCTCTACAAAACTTAAAGTTGTGATTAACTAATGTACCCTTAAATTATGACTCTGGGATGTTCCATCAATTAACAGATTTAATGATAATTTGTTAAGTATCATTTAGGACTAATTTAAGGAACCTTTCTGAGTGCGGCAGTGAAAGCAGCAAGCTAAGATAAACTTAAACTAATTGGAATAGCGATCGAACATAAACATTTTCCATCAATGATATTTAGTTATGCCCCACGAAATTGTTTTTTTTAATCGTAACGACGCATCATTTAGCCTTTCACAGTCCACTGCTGGACATACGTCCCTTCTAACATACACCATAGCACCCGATTTTTTGTGAAAGACTTAATCTTCGCTACTATCAGCAGTAGCAACCCATTTATGCCCCACTGCTGGAAACGGGTCGCGTCTCCTCTAACGAGAGAGATGAGAGGGTTTAGACCTTAATCCACACACGCTGGCCTAATGCGGGTTGGAGGATCGGACATGGCCTTAGAATTTCTTCAAGGACATGTGGGTTTCCTCACGATGTTTTCCTTCAACTATCAGATGTTCAAAAAATCTAAGTCTACGGTCTGAATATCGCTGCCTCCCAAAATACAAACATTAGCCTATCTTGGGTATCAGTATCCATTATCTTGAACAATGTAATTACCAAAATCAAATTAATTGAAACTGTTATCACTTTGCGACAGTAAACTTCTTTTTAAATTATAATGTTTACTCATAACTGAACATTCCCAATAAAAGTTCAACGAACTGTGTTAAGCTTCACGAGCTTTTATCCATCTAAAGCGTAATGGAACTTCATTGTCAAAAGTTCGTCAAAGCAGACTACGGAACTCAGAAACATTCTGAAATTTATCAAAGGTATAATAAATTAAAATATGCACTAGATGTACGAGTGTCATAATAGAACAAGATTCCAGGACTCCCGTACATAACTATTTTATACTAACTTTTAAATATTTCGCGTTCCATGATATACTATAGGTAGGTAATAATATTGGGGATGTATGTCTATAGTATAACATACCTTTTTTTCAACTAGGGAATGAAATATATTAATGGGATGGGGTCTAATAAAATTTATCTGATATAGGTAATAACCTAGTGCAAAGGCTGGCAATCGCCATTCAGAGAGGTAGAGAGAGACGAACAGCGTCACGCCACCGCTATATGGTCGATATTCCACTCATACGCACAAAGCGCTTTGCTGACACGTTCATCGTGCGTACAGCTAAGGAGTGGAATTCCTTGCCTGAGTCTGTGTTTCCGCAAAGCTATAACCTGGGAGTTTTCAAGTCACGAGTGAATAGGTTCCTTCTAGGCAAGCGTGATTCATCGTAGACCACATCGTCACTTACCATCAGGTGAGATTGAGGTCAAACGCATATCAAGAATAAAAAAAAAAAAAAAAAAAGGTGGCCAGCGTAATGGCCACTCTTGCACCGGGTCAAGAAGAGTACCTTTGACACATGTAATAGTTTTACTATTGTGATCGGCATTATTATATACCAACACGGCTATGACTATACAAAAAGGCTAGATCAAAATAGAAGCGATCCCTCTAGTACTTGTGTAGGTGAAGTCTAAATAAATATTCTTTTGAGCAAATGAGGTGGCATATTGCGGTGCACTTGACAGGTAACGGGAATCTGTAGTCTATATTGCATATTTGTGTTTTTTTGAAATGACTCGTAAAACCCGAAAGTATTGACGACGGAAAGAAATCCTCGGTGGACATTTTACTCTCTGGGGTTCTGAAGATCATAAGTAGGTATGCTCCGTTGTTACATCAGTGTGACTATGACTCAGAAGGGACGGGAATTTGGTTTAACTGAAGTTCACCTCCACCAAACCGTAAATAATCTTGATTAAAGGGACACTCAATACTCAAGCTAGAGACCAAACTGATCCAGTACTTCATTAAATAAAAAATGCAGCGTCTTATTTTCGTTAAACAAACTACTACCACACTACTACTACTACTAACCAACAAACTACAACAACTAAACCAAACGTTAATATCAGTATAATACCTAAATAGATGCACTTTACTTGAGACGGCTCAGAGACTAATATAATTAATATGGAATTCAATTACTCACAGTCCAACTATTCATTGATATTTAAACAGCTATGCTGTTCAGCGAACTGGATAGTACTCCAGTTCGTAGCACTTTCCTGAACTTACTAATAGGGCTCTACCCGGTCGGTCTATTGCTAAGAATTTTCATAAAAGATGTTCTAGGATCAGTATTTTTGAATAAGCCTTACAATTTTATGATACAATTATGTATCTCCATTATATGTGCATGATTTATACAGAGATAGTTTTTTACTTTTAAAATTATGAGTGTATACTCATAATTTTGAGTATACACTCATAACTACTTTGACTATGAACAGTTGTTCAAATCTCTTTAAACCTGTCAAATGTGATACGCGGATAATGATAATATTAACTGATCTGAATGTTGTATTTTTTATATATGAAACTGATTCACTATTTAATGTATTATTATTATGATCAGACTAGCTGTCTCGGCGAACTTCGTACCGCCATATTTTCCACCCGCGTGCAATTCCGTTCCCATTCCTGTTCCCGTTCCCATTCCCATTACTATTCCCATTCCTATTCCTATTCTCATTCCCATTCCCATTCCCATTCCTACTACTACCTACTACTACTAAATACTAATCCCGTAACGTAAACATAAACTTCTCTCACATAATAGAAAAAGTTTGTATGAGAAAAAGAAAAGTTACTTTCTGAAATTTTCTGTACAACTGTTTTATTATTTTTTTTCGTAAGAACCTTCTCCCGATAATAACAAACACAACAAAAAAAGAATTAGTGAAATCGGTAGAGCCGTTGGTGAGTTATGCGCTTACCAACACATTTTGCGATTCATTTTTATATTATAGATTGATTCGATACATATCCATTTGACTTAAAATACAAGAGTGACTTAAAATACCCCAAAAGATATCCAGATAGATATACTTACTCGCTAGCAACTAACCCAACCCAAAACATATTCTGAAGCCTGAAGAACAAAGTCAAAAAATATTATAAATTAGGCAAACAGGTCAAGCTAAAAAATCTTTTAAAAGATTTCCTTTGCAAAAAACTGCGCATACTCTACAATCGAATTCGGATGTATTGTGTCTATGAAGATTAAGGTTAGCTTGGCTAAAGTCATGTTGACTAAAAGAAATCAGAATAAAAAAAATCGTTCACACTCGTCCTTATTATGAGAATTCAAATATGCGAATTGATTACATTAGTCAGTTGTTTGCATATTCATGCCGTATTTTGCTTTTATTAGTTAAACTATTCGGATCCCTGAGAATTGATTAATTTTATTGTAATCTGTTAATTTCGCGAATCACATAATTTCATTTACCAAGTTATGCGTATAAAATCGATACTTATCAATACGGCCAGTTATTTGCAGAGTTAGTAAACATAATCTAATACAGTTCATAAATGAATATTTATAAGTAATTTACAAATAAGATTTAAGATACAGAATTTATGACAAAATAGCAAGGTTTGTCACGATTGACATCATCATGGTTCAGATACGTATATTTTCATTATTTCGACCATTAGATATGATATTTTTTTTATATTGGACACGCCTGATGGATAGCTGTCACCACTACATACACCTATTAGTGCTACAGTGGTGACCCTCAGCTTGACGGCCTCATCAAATGCTTTTTCACGCCCCGCTTAAAAGACCTGGGACTATAATAAGAGGAAGGAAACACATTTAGCAATATCTCTGTACAATTACGAAAGAAGAATATAAATTGAATATAACGTAGACCTTAAATCCTAATATATTTAATTTCTTGTTTCAGATCATGCGCTTCTTGGTGGTAGTTGGTCTCTTGGCCACTGCTGCAGCAGAAGAAAGTGGTTGGCAACCTATCTTGCCCCAGCCTACAAATGGGTATCCGACTTATCAGGCATCAGACCGCTCATTGGAACCCAGGTGAGTAATCTTTCAGAAGCTCTTTTTTATAGTCGATAGGCTCGCGTTTGAACACACTCTCACCTGATTGTAAGTGATGATGTTGTCGACAATATAGAGCACGCTTGCCTAGAAGCAACCAATTCACTTTTGATTTAAAGACTCCCAGCTCTCACGAAGTTTAGATTGAAAGTACCCATAGAAATATTTTGTAAGTTGGCGCTCTCAGTAAAAAGGACACTCACGCTATAAAAGGTTTTCAAATATTTATTTATTTAGTCTACGGGTTATACACCGAGGTAGTTTTTATTCATACAAGTATGTATAGACTGATTAAGTAGTGGGGTAATTTGTAGGTTACCAGAACAAAATATAATGTAGGACTCACTGTCCGTATATGGCACGCCTCCATCCTAAATGTGACTGAGTAATTAGTACTAATTGTCCTTAACATTATTTTAAATGCCTTGAAACCATAAGGTCGTTCGTTGATAGAACAACGTCTGTCCGGACCAACCAGTTAGCAATAAAGAAGTTGCACTAAGAATAATATTAATATTCTTAAAATATTCAGGGGTAACGGATACCTAACTAAGTATTTTAACTTGCAGATCACACCTTAAAATATTGAACCGAAGGCCTATTTCATCCAGTCATCACAAATTGCACTTGCATAGCCCGAGTCCAAGTCCTACGAGTGATACGTGCAGTGTCTACAAAGTTTCCATGAACCAGGAATTGTTTTACCAGTATGTCGAGTATGAGAAGAATATTCCGGACTTGAAGGAATTTACTCTATGCATGTGGAAGAAGTTCCATAATCACTCCAGTGATCATCCCCTGTTTTCTTATTCTGGTGAGTATCCTTGGTGTTTTCTTTACGTACCTTAGATATCCTACGAAGACCTCGGTGACGAAGCGGTAGAGCATTGGACCACGGCCAGTAGGTGCATACTACTGATACTACTTAAATCGAAACGTCAGGCTGATCAAACTGTTAATAATACCTATAGATATATTATAATAATATAATAGTTTGAAAATATTTGAATGCCTATTTTCTACGAAATATTGAACAAAAAATATTTCTTCGAAAAAGTACTCGAGCGCTTGCTAACGGGAACTAACGGGCTTTATTCTACCATTGACGATTCCAAAAAAAAAATCAGATTTGCAAATACTCGTATCTATTGAAATATATATGGAACATTCCCTACATTATCACGAATTTATAAATGTTTTCTGCGAAATACAGAACCAGGCATCATTTCTTCGAGAATAATGTTATTCACTAATCTCACATACTCGCTTATAAAATAAAAACGTTCTAATATTTATTATGATTCTAAGAAATATCCTGTGATGAATATCAAATTACACAATAATATTGGCTCAATTTTCTATAGGGTTATTGAATAAACAATATTAGTATGTATGAAACTAAGATTACTGATTTATTGTTTGTTAGTATCTGTCGCTTCGGAAATCTATTTTATGCCTAACCACTTGGGTTTAGGTTTCTTGGTAGATTCGGTTTTTCATTCCATTTTATTGCATTGCTGTGATTTTCCAGTATCACCGTCAGCATAGAGGAATTACCACTCTCTCATTTACGAGTAATAACGACGTTAATTTAGCAGTCGTACGGTTAATTTGCCTGTCAGAGGTTAGCACATTTTTTTTTCTTACTATCCTTCTCTTCCCTCATCTTGCTTTTCAACCGAGTTCACCAAGGAGAAGGTTCTATGTTAGTACGTATATTTGTGTACAAAAGAATGTGCTAGTGAAAAATCTGAAAATGCAAGCGTTCATAGAGTAGGGTCTGTTAACCTCTATATACCTACGGGTTATACGTGATATACCTATGGGTTAATATATCTTTCAATATCAGAAAACCGATAGGTATTATGTAAAGTACTTGTACACAACAACCGAGAATGAAGCAAACTTTTCACCAATATACCTTCTGTATGTTACAATGGAATATAGCTCCAAATTTCCGAAGGAAAAACGACACAATTCACAGTTGCTGAAAAATCTGCGAATTATAAGCGCACAATCAAACATATATAGATATCCTAAATAAATATTTCATTCCATACGTTTCATAGAAAAGTGATAAAACATTCAAAAAGATGTTTCAAATTGTCAGAGTGTCTGACTGAAAGTAAAATATCTATTTGAAGAAAGTTAAAAGGAAATTGCTTCTTCTGAGAATCTCTTAGCTAGATGTTGCAAGTAAGTAAACAACAAGAACAGCAAGCTAACCGCGTAACAGATCCTAAGAAGATCGTAAAACGTGTCAACATTGAAGATTGTAGAAACATCGGGATAAAATTCTCGCAAAGGAGGATATAGGAAGGAAAACATGTTTGACACACGGTTGTCAAACATGGGCATCAACGGAAAAACAAACAGGGAAAATAAATACATGCCAAAGCAGAATACAGAGAAATGTAATTGGGGTAAAAAGGCGAGATAGGGTAAGATTAGAAAATATTAACAAAATAACTAAACTTAAAGATGCAGACACAATATGTAAAACATTAAAATTGCAATGGGCAGGATTAAGAGAGGGAGGAATGGTGAATAGACAAAGGTAATACAAGAGTGGTGCCCCAGAGATGGGAAAAGAAGGGAAGAGCGATCACAAAAACGCTAGGAAGAAAACCTAAAGGGAACTGCTGGACCAAAATAGATAAGAATTGCGAGGGAGAGGGATAAGTAAACATCTTTAGAGGAAGTCTACGTCGGAGGATAAGATGCGAAAAAGAAAGTACAGATCCATAGTAAATACTTAAAAAATAATAATCAATGTAAAGTCGCTATAAAAGCATATAGTGGTGTTTTTGAGAGGGAATAAGCGGACGGCGGGATCCAGGGTGAGAGTCTCGACACAAAGATGATAAAGATGAACTAAAAAATGTAATTGTATTATAAACGTATTATAGAATAGACACAAATATAACATTACATAACATTTAAGGAGGGCTATTAGGTACGGACGACGTATATGCAGTTTAATACATGCGCCTATGGAAGTGTAACAATGTTTTGTACAATTTGTAGTGCTATGAATGTTTGCCCTCGTTGCTCATCTGTCAACATACCTACTTGTGCAATTATAATCTGCGCAACATTTAATTACCGGTAGTGTTGTTCTATTTAAAATAATTTAAGTGATGCGCAAGCAACATAATGGCATTACGTAGACCGAGCTGTTTTATCACTCACTTGTTGTACATACATACAACCACGCCTCTTTTCTCTTGTTGTGTGATGTGGTATAAAGATTGTGTTTCAGATAATCAGTTTACTGCTACTTTAGATCGCCAAAAGAAAACATTCAAGACGTACCCTAGCAAGAAACTAATTGGGTTCACGTCCTTTCCTGGATTTTAACTTTTACGATGTAAATTTGTAGGAAAATATACTTAGGCCCGTATTAATAGATGACACTTACCTCTGAGATAATGTCTCAAGCGTGCACTTGCTCTGCCAATTGCGCCATTGGTGCATCTCAAGTGCACAGACTCAGAGGTAAGTAAAATCTATTAATACGGGCCAGTAGTACATTAATTGCTTCAAAATTTCATTATATTTTGTTCCACTGAATGCTAGGTTATATCTTATTCCTGACAAACTTGTCTAGTTAGGTTTTTAAAGCAACAAAATTAGCACCAGTAACTTATAAATTGCATATCGCACGCTTAGGAGTACGACACGCAATGCCCAGACCCAGACCAATCTTCATGAACTACATGACTGACTATTAGTCCACGGAGCTCAAATATTATGCAGTTTAATCAGTTGTATAGAGTGGCCGATAACAATAGTGACTACACAATAGTAGCATTTAACTAGCATTTTTTTGTCGTGCTGTCTGTATAGTGAAGAGCCAAAACATAATATAATAAAATTAATATTTGCAGCTACCGATAACCCGAAGGAGATATCGGCGTGGATATCTAACACTGAAGAGGCAAGTTACTTCAGTATGGCTGTACACGGCCAGACCTTCTTCAGACTAAACTACCCTCTAAAGCTGAATTCGTAAGTATCAATTTCTTTTAGCAGTTTGAATGGAGATGAACTCTTATTTCATGATTAACAATCATAATTAATTTAAGTGTCTGTTATCATTAAATTAAGCTGCTGAATAATATGCCGCATTAGTCGACTAATTAAGAAAGTTTTTAGTTAAGGCCTATTTTCTGCTGCAGACGTTTACTTAAAGAAGGTTTGGATAAGTAATTTAATATAAAGTAGTATAAGTAATAAATAATTTAATTTTAATTTACTTAACTACAATTACCACAGCCTAGTCATGATTTCTCACTAGATCACTTTAGTACCTATAATGAAGAAATTCGTAAATATTTAGATTATTAGTTAGGACATCATATGAAATATTATCAAAGAATCCATATAAGTTAATAGGTTAACAAGCTTTAGCGATGTAATAATACAGTTTAGTAAAGAAGCCAACCTTCTGTTATCATGGGTTTTGAAAGCTTTGGTATTGTACCAAGTGAGACAATAGTGCAATTAAGTTTAAATAATTTCGCACATCCGTTTGTCGCCACTGTTACAACCATACACACATACGAAACGCTACGCTCTGATTGAAACATGCCACTCATATTAGACGATACGAATGTTACGACATAGGCATATAAACGGAATCTTTAATAAGGTAATTAAAAATTAAAAAAATTCGTTCATTATTTTCAATTGTATATCACGTGACTCGAAACACGAGGCACCACGTTTTTCAAGTGTCTACGTAACCTCTTGGATTATAGTATTGGATACCTTAATTCTACTACCAGCTTGGCCATGACATGACACATGATAAAAATAGAAATGGCAGGCATCAATATTTTGATCGCCATAAGATGAATTTTAAATTAAGTTCAAGTCTAACGGATTTATTCAGTGGAAATAAAAATAGATAGGTAGGTACTTCGATATTAAGTAAGTAGAAACTTTGTTAAATTGATTGGAATAACCAAATGCAAAGTATTTGCACTTGAATGAATACCGTTACCGATGTACCTACGTAGGAAAACAGAGTCAAATAACGGTGGAAAGTTTACAGTCTCCTTTACTTAAGTAAACATCGCTGTTTGTGTTGCATCAATTTAAGAAAATGACATACGAGTATATCTCTTACGCGATGCATTTATTATAAAATATAAAACTGCCTCTTCCTTTACTATCAATAACGTATCGATATTAATAACCTGATTCAAATACCATACAGCATCAAAACTAAGTTACGAGTGGTTGGTATTTTATTAAAATATATAATAAGGTTTGTTGGGAAGTTGAAGTGTAATCGAGGAATATAATAGTTGGAGCGAGCCTTTCAAGTACATTGTTTGTTAGCTGATAGTTGGAATTTGGAATGTTGGAACTTTATAAGAGACTTGTACCGTAATTGAATATTTTAGATCAGGAGCCTTATACCAACTACTCGTATGAGTTTTGTCTGCGAATATTAAGAGTTCTTAGTATAGCTTTTTAACAGCGTTTATATAAGAATACTGCTATATTGATACTTCTCAGGTGGTTTGTTTATAGTGTACAGTATTGTAGAGATTATACGTCGTTGTCTAAATTAGAACGTGGAACGAGTTTGATTATACTGTTTGACAACTTTATGCAATAAGTTACGGTGACCAGTCCTACATAACTTTAAATACCGGCAACTAAATACTTCTATGTCAAAATATGTGTTAGGTACTTAGGTGAATTCAGATCAGAATTCAACATTTCAAGACAAGATTATAATAGAGGTACGGCGTAGGTAATACAATATAATGGTAGGTACCTACTTAGTTTGGGTACTTAAAGATAACTTACATTTCAAAATATGAGATGATTATCTTTAGTCTAATTTAGTCTTTATAGTGTAATAATATTCGCATAAATTTCTGATAATATCATAAATATTAAATTAATTGTAATTAAACTATGTTCGTATTTTTAAATAAATTATATTCAAGTAAGCATACTTCTGCGCAACAGAATACTTATATTATGATCATAAAAATATGTAGATTATCTATTATTATGAAAGAAGATGGACATCATTTGTCGTAACACAATAATATTGAAATATTCCAAATTAGCGATGCGGAATGTGTAGCCGTTGTTATCGGTACTCGTACATAGATAACATCACCTGCACCAAGAAATGTTAGCAAACCAGTGACATCGTTATCGAAATTCCATGTTAGTTCTGACTGGTTTACACAGTTCGATGGACAAATCGATACACGTATTGAGGGACGAACTGACAACCTCACGTGTCAGATAACTTGAAATAATTGGAGAATATCTTGATTATTTTCATTTTATGGCAAGGACACTACCAGTTGACTGAGAGTGAGTATTGTATTCCAAATATAATGTGACGTCAATAAGACATCATAAGATTTATCGAAGTTTGTAATAAAATACGATCTTATTGGAAAGATTATGTCGGTCAACTAAATAGCCGATAGTAGGTATTTCCTTACACACACTATAACAATTTATTTACCTATGTATAAAAAAAGGTGTCTTAAACTCTTAATATTAGGTTTTTCTTTCTCCACCTTTTGATTTGGCTTGTACTTTTAAGAGCCATCTGACCGCCCAACACCGAGAGGAAAGCCTGTGGTAAAACCTAATCCGTTGTTCAGAAGGTGTACCTGTACCTACCATCTAGGAGGTGAGTTTGGCTCTGCCCAAAAGTTTAAGACCTAAGAGTCGTCTTAAACATGGATAACAAATTCTTATTTGTAAGTATGTGAGTTGGTAGTACAAAGAATAACTAAAGCGTTGAACCTACTCAGTAAATACATAAGACCGATACAATATAGTAGTTATATTCGATCGTGAACTACCTACTCTTAAAATGAGAAAACTAATAAAAAAATTACAAAATTTTGTAAACGATATGCCCTTCCCTAACTTTATAATAAAATCCATTCAGACTCATGTTTGGACGAGGCTGCAGGCTAGTCGCCATTCAAATTGAGTTATTTTGTGGCAAGTCTAGTTAGTGCTGGTTCTCTTACAAACGTATACTGGTGAAGTGAATTTCAATCTACTACTCCAGCTGTGTACCCAAATTTAAGATAGAAATACCATTGATAGGACAGAAGATGATAATTAGTATGTAAAACTACTTTTTAAGTCTATTCATAAGCTCAAGTGTGTATGTATTTGCAGGTAATAAAGTTTTTAAGAGTAATTAATAACTGCTGTTAAACAGCTGACTGATTTATGACTTTTCTTCGAGCCGAACCACAGAACAAAGAAAAATCTTTAATGTTCTGTGAGCCGAACAGTAGGTATGATTACAGCACAACTGCCATTAGACAATAGGTTTTCATTTCTTTACAATTGTCTAAAATGCTGCATAAACGGCTGTAGGTATTTACTCGTATAACAGCTTTTGTACGCTGCAGACTTGAATAATAGTACTTGAATTTGTTCGCCGTTGCTCTATGCGATCTTTAGTAAAAAGTCTTCACAGACAGACGGACAACGAAGTGATCCTAGTAGGGTTCCGTTTTTTCTTTTGAGGTACGAAACCCTAACAATAAATAATAAGTAAATAGCAGTTAAATATGGGTGGTTCTTTTCTTAGCTCGTAATGTTGGTTTTATTCGGTGGTATCGTCTAAATATTAATTTGAATGATAAAATGTAAAACAGTTTTAATCTGCAATAAAATTTAATAATACTATTTAATAATATACCTACTCACACTAACAGTAATTTAACACTCAAGTTGATTAAATGGTACATTAAGGATATTATACACATACCAACTACTTTCCGTAGCTCCACCTGTGTGGTATAATAGGTACCTATTGTAGTCGCTCAAAATTAAGAATGTTTTATTTTTTCAAATGATTTAAATTTTCTTCAAGTAAGAAACTCACGTAAAGTATGTCTTTTAGTACTTTGTGGAAGTTGATACGATACTCGATACTTTGTTGACCTTAATTAGTTTAATAAACCGTCTGAATATCTCTTCTGTGATTCAGAAGAAGTAAGCAGTGAAAGAAGACGCGGGAGGTTACGTACCTACTTTGTTTTGATTCGTACTATTTAGAGATCTAAAAGTAAGATATTTTAGCATAACAAAACGAAAAACAAATTTCTGTTTTAATTATTTGAATGTGATAGAATCGAAATAACTATAGACTCGAGCCAAGAAAATTAATTAATCCATATAATGCGTCAAAAATTAATTGAACGCATCGAGTAAGCAGCTTTTAACTATTTCCGTGTACTGTCATATAAACCGATCCAAGTAGGTCAAATTATTACACTTATCTATTAGTCTTATTGCATATTATAATAATCATGTAACATATTACTATTGGATAATATTCTTTTTATAAATGCAGTACCGGCAGTTGGCAGTTGGGCTTTCTTTTTATATGTTTTATCAAGCTCCGATATTGGGTGTCTAAAATTGACGGCTTTAACGCGCAAGCAAACTAGGTCGTTGCCTACAGTTATAAACGAAATATATACGGTAAGCCTACGAATTGTCAATCTGATAGACGACGAAATTGAATATGGACTGGCGGATAACGAGACAGGTTGACACAATATTGCGACTAGCAAAGGCTGCGAACAATAATAACGGCCTTTTTTACCCGGCTGCCAAGAAGGGTTATGTTTTTTGCGCGTATGTATGTATGTATGTATGGATCCATTATTCGACAGCCAATCTAATTTTTCAATGGATCCCGACTGTTAAGTTGTTATGTTTCTAGACCACAGGACATCTAAGTTCTTATTTTTCTTTTCTTTTTAGTTTCTTACGCAGTCGGGCTTTTTTATTTTCTCATTTTGGTCATGTCACAGTCTTCTGCGATTTGATTGGTTGAAATAACTAGAAAGATACGAGTGTATTATGCATACCTGTATCTCCAAAGCGCGAGAAGTAACTCTGGCAATAGTCGCAACTGCAAATACGATATATTTTTTAAGCTTCTTAGTTTTCGTAAATTTTTTTTCATTTATATAGGACACTTCAATTTGACTTCACCTTGGCTGATGGTAAGCTGAAGGTAGTCTAAGGAAAGATGGTCACCATTACATACACGTACCCTGTTAACAATTGTGGCACTCAGCTTGACGGCCTCATCAAAAGAGGATTGTCGTCGCAGCACCGCGTGATATTCACCGGACCCATTAGTGCTGCGACCACAATCCCCCCTGCCCGGCTATGCACTTGCTGACCCCTGAATGCAATCCAACCGAGATTGGATTACTATGGAGGGTTTTTCGCAATCGTACCTGGCCTGGCTATGTTAGTTAAAATGTTAGACTGTTAAGAAAATATAGTATAGCTGGCCCCCTACATAGTTTCACCTGTGGCATATTTCGAATCCCATTGCATCCCTTTAAACCAAATATGCCCGAAATATTTACAAAATAGTTATAATTCATGCGAATCTGTCGGATTTGTTGACATTTGTGACTTGCTGCTCGGCAACATAATACTTAGCTTATGGCACCAACAAACGATGAGTCTTTCTATTTGGTAAAAGAAATATTCAAAATCGGTTCAGTGGATTTTTTTTTATATAGGACACCTCAAAATGACTTCACCTCGCCTGGTAAGCTAAAGGTAAAGTCTTGGGACTGGGGTCACCACTAACATACACCGGTGCTACTAACAGAATCTACCCCATTTAACCTCACAAAGACCAAAATGAGCATAGAACTTTTAAATGGAAGTCAGTGTCAAACCAAAAAGTTATTAGGTGAACATTTAGCGCCATCTGATGAAATGATGATACACAAAATTATTTTACATACAAAATAGGTTTTTAAATTTTTCATTCTTATTGTTTTATATAGTAGGTAGTCTAGCCAAGGTACTTATCATACAGCCCAATATGCTAACTGGATGTAACAAGAACTTAACCATACGAGTAGGTAAATAACCAAGCTGCGCATCGGGCTGATATAGTATGCGTTATTTCGTCGTGTTTTGAGCCACTTAGTAGAAACTAATCAGATGCACCGACACGATAACATAATATTTTCCTTTACTCACTCAGTTCTTGTGGCTTTATAAGTTTTGCTAATGGATCTTTAATATTTCAAGAAAATTCTAAAAGTAACGCTCAAGGACGGAATATGGAATTTAAGGAGTCGGTTAAGCCAAATTGCATTCTTAGGGTTTACACCGTGTAATAGCCGGAAGTCTAGAGAGAGTCGAGAACTACTCAAAAGTCAAAAAAAAGTCAAATATCATTTATTCTGTATAGACCATTATTCACGGCACTTACAAAACGTCAATATCAAAAATATTTAAAACTAGAAGCAAATGGACCACCGACCGCACCGGTTCGAAACGCGGCCCAGACCTGAGAAGACTCCGGCAAGAAACTCAGCGGGCTGTTTTTTTTTTGGTCTATTTACAATAAATGCCTTAGTCTAGATACAGTAATAGTTCGAGTAACATAGTTGAGTGAACAGTTCATTTCCAAGCTTCTTTATCATCTAAATAATCTTGAATTTTATAGTAGGTACACTTTTTGGAAGAGTTTTCTTTTAACAACATTTTTAAACTTACATGTAAATCTCTAATTTCGCTTGGGAGTTTGTTAAAAAAGCGTATTTACAGTTACCCCGGAAAGAATTAGTAATGTTTTGGAGCCTACTATCACAGGCTACAAGATTGTTTTTGTGCCTGGTATTTATATTGTGCCTATCACTTGTATCAGTCTTGTATCTTGTATTGTATCAGTCTTGGAAATTGTGAAACTCAACTCAAAATAAGCAACAGATAAATTAAATTTATTTAAAAAAAACACGTGAGGAAATAATGAAAAGTCATCTAAGTATCTTAGTTAACTCATTTAGCTATATTCAACGTGAGTCCACTTATCATACCTTAGGTCTTTTTGCTGTGTAGGTGCTAGCACGTCTGCCTACCCCTTCGGGGATATAGCCTTGAGTTTATGTTATGTTATGTAGTTCTTTTGAAATAGGTATGTATCTACTTTCATAAGTGTTCATGTGTCTACTCGTATAAGCTCGCCGAATATGAAATATAAAAGAAGTAATGTACTAACCGAAGCTACCACAAAGTGACATTAGTTCAAGTTGAAGAAACTTCGATTTTTGACGTGACAACGTCTTATAAATTGGTTTGCCGGGTGACACTTCAAGAAACTGCGTTACGCTCCGCTCACGTTATGCGCTCACAATGAGAGCGAGTGTGAGGCACGCGTCCCTTCCACTCGGGCATGGTTAGCCCGCCTAAGAGCGAGAGAGACAGACATAAAAATTATTTTACCACTCAAAGTCGTTGTCACGTAAAACTTTCGCCCGTATACCGACTTTACAGGCAACCAATTTTTCTTTCAAATCTGATCTTTATATTTTATAGGCACTTTTATAATTGCTCAATAAATAAGATTTTTTAACACTAGCATTATCCGTTTTTCACTTCTAGACAATCAGTTCTTTTGTTTTTCAGTGTGGTCCCGATAGTGCATGAAACTATTTGAAATTAATTGCAATATAATTGCAAATAATACAATGTTATAGTGTTCCTATTGTGTTCACGAGTGGTAACACAGGTAAGTAAATCATACAAACAAATGATTCAAACATGAATAAATGTAAAAGGTTTTCTCGATTTGCAGTAGATAATTTTACAGAAGATGATATCTGAGTACATAAATTAAGTATATTATACAACAGAATACTGTGAAGTACTTAGATGGTTTCTCTAAACATAACATTGTATCAGTTATAGGGATGTGCATATGTAGGTACCTATTAAAGTATTTGCTAGAATTCACGGTATCTATTCGATTGACATTCATGACATAACAATGCGGCGCACACGCACTCCAATTTCTTTTTTTTTCTATTGCAGCGACGTGAACGTAATATGGGTAAAACTTTCTAACAGTCATCAACCTCATACTTATTATGTTTTTTTTTTCGAGCATTTGCTAGTTGGTGTATCAAATGTGATTCATTGCAGTGTGTGAAATATTTTGAATAGAATAGTTTTAAGAACACTTTGTCCAACGTTATTTCTATAACTGTAGATTTATTTTTGTTGATAGTTGCGTGTAATTTCGATATCTGTCAAATCTAGATTAACTACTTGATATTAAATCGATAGTGTAAAAAATATCACTCCATTATGAATTGCATAATTTGCCCGCGATTGAATTAAAAAATTGGTAAATTGGATTGATGCCTTATTCAGTGATTTTGAAGGCTGGTTAGCCAGATAAATGCTGAAGTGTTAGTGGTTTCTTATAGGTATATTAGAAACGTCTGGATATGCGTGTACACGGCACAGCGTACGCGCCTGTATTACATCACCGACAGCTGCCGCGCCGCAATGTTGTGTATAGGGTACCGCCATCGCGCCGCTATGCCTTGTAGATGATGCCATGCCGCTATTGCACGTAGGTACTTAGATGGCATCAAAACCGTGCCGTAGCCGCTCCACCACCGCGACGCAATACTATGTAGATAGCAAAGCCGCCGCGCCGCGACCACCCCGCTGCTGCAACGCAATGCCGTACAGAATATAGATAACACCGCCGCCGTACCGTGTACACGTGAAATGATTGGCACCTCTAGTTTTATATGAAGCACACGTCACAGGGTACTTAATAGACTTGTCGGTGTGTAAATGTACATTTTTATTTCATGCGGAAATTCCCACGCCGCACAGTGGGCTGAAAATCGATCTTCATAGACTGAGCAACTTGAAATTTAGAGGGTTGTTTTTTTATATAGATATGGGTGTTGTTTACCTCTACTATACTAGCATGTATCATTAAAGTCGATTTGGTACGCAAACAACACCGTTATAATTATTTTGCAAAATAATTGTATGAAGATAGTATGAAAAATCCGATTATTTTTTGACCTGCAAGGAAAACCGTAATATCCTCGGAGTAGTTTGTAGAAGTGATTATTTATGATTTTTTTACATACTCGGTATAACGGCATCAGCTGCAGCATTTATTTAAAAATTAAAATTAATATTTTTTTTTTATCGACTCTGTTTAGTTCTAAAGATACAGATGTTCATTATGATTTTAGTTTAGTATTATTATTATATAGGAAAAAAATTATATAGACGTAAGTTGAAGACAATATAATGCCTAAAAAAATATAAGACCTATTACAAAAACATGATGAACGAGTATAACAATTTGACCAGAAAAATCTATTAAACATGAAATACTATACAACTATACAATAAATAATTATGGCTATTTTTCTAAAAAACAAGTCACTGTTCGCCATCAGTATCATTGTCAGATTCGTTTTCAGAGTCCAAGTTCATATTGGCCATATCAAAAAATTCGTACGGAGTTTCCGATAATTTAAGCAAATCTAATGTTTCATTAAAAAATGTCTGCGTTTTCGTTGCATCAAATTTGGGTCTTTGTGCACAGATGAAGGGATCAGAAGATAGAACAAGCAAGTTTAAAATATCTTCATTAGAAGCTAGTCTGCTCTTTTTCCTTGAATGATGTTCCCGGAACCTCCTGAAATCTTTGTTGCGGGACTCTGAGGCTTCTTCTGAAAGGCTTCCGATTGGCACAATGTCATTTTTTGCGATGATATCTCCCCCATGTATGAGCAACTTATGGACAGTCGACGACATATAGTACCAGTCATACAACTCCACGTACTTCTCTGCTGTCTTGCGGGCGTAATCTTTAAATTTAGGGACATCAATTTGTTCCCCAGAAGTTATAGTTTGCAAAATTACAGCAAATCTCCGTACAAGTTCCTCGTCTAAACCAGTAATGGCTGCAGTTTTATCGGGAAACTTAAAGAAGCGTCTTGCAGTATTCCCGTCATTCGTTGTTCCTGAGCCCTGTTTAACAATGTCAATTAAAAGATTAAGCTCATCCTTGAACTTGTCCTGTATAATCTTCTTTCTTGTTTCTAACATTTGCTTATGCTCATTTCCTCCCGTAGCCCACTTTTTGAAATCGAGTCGGTATGAAATATGTAAAAGACACTCCATTGAATTTATACGGGCGTGTAGAGATGACAATCCATATTCGTATAAGTCGGAAGACACAGTCTTCGTTGATACCATATCCATATTACTTTTGTAAAGGAGTGTGAGGCAGTGGTCGTCAACCATAAAAAACAAAATGGATGAAGAAATAAAGGCTCTTGATGTAACAGAGTCCATTAATAATAATAAAGTCAGTCATAATCTCATGATGACAATGATTGATGCAAAAGTTTGTACATATCTTTCTAGTGCTAGATCAAATGCGGCATGCTACCTGTGTCTTGCTAAACCCACAGAAATGAACCGTTTGGATATGGTATCAACGAAGACTGTGTCTTCCGACTTATACGAATATGGATTGTCATCTCTATACGCCCGTATAAATTCAATGGAGTGTCTTTTACATATTTCATACCGACTCGATTTCAAAAAGTGGGCTACGGGAGGAAATGAGCATAAGCAAATGTTAGAAACAAGAAAGAAGATTATACAGGACAAGTTCAAGGATGAGCTTAATCTTTTAATTGACATTGTTAAACAGGGCTCAGGAACAACGAATGACGGGAATACTGCAAGACGCTTCTTTAAGTTTCCCGATAAAACTGCAGCCATTACTGGTTTAGACGAGGAACTTGTACGGAGATTTGCTGTAATTTTGCAAACTATAACTTCTGGGGAACAAATTGATGTCCCTAAATTTAAAGATTACGCCCGCAAGACAGCAGAGAAGTACGTGGAGTTGTATGACTGGTACTATATGTCGTCGACTGTCCATAAGTTGCTCATACATGGGGGAGATATCATCGCAAAAAATGACATTGTGCCAATCGGAAGCCTTTCAGAAGAAGCCTCAGAGTCCCGCAACAAAGATTTCAGGAGGTTCCGGGAACATCATTCAAGGAAAAAGAGCAGACTAGCTTCTAATGAAGACATTTTAAACATGCTTGTTCTATCTTCTGATCCCTTCATCTGTGCACAAAGACCCAAATTTGATGCAACGAAAACGCAGACATTTTTTAATGAAACATTAGATTTGCTTAAATTATCGGAAACTCCGTACGAATTTTTTGATATGGCCAATATGAACTTGGAATCTGAAAACGAATCTGACAATGATACTGATGGCGAACAGTGACTTGTTTTTTTAGAAAAATAGCCATAATTATTTATTGTATAGTTGTATAGTATTTCATGTTTAATAGATTTTTCTGGTCAAATTGTTATACTCGTTCATCTTGTTTTTGTAATAGGTCTTATATTTTTTTAGGCATTATATTGTCTTCAACTTACGTCTATATAATTTTTTTCCTATATAATAATAATACTAAACTAAAATCATAATGAACATCTGTATCTTTAGAACTAAACAGAGTCGATAAAAAAAATTTATTAATTTTAATTTTTAAATAAATGCTGCAGCTGATGCCGTTATACCGAGTATGTAAAAAAATCATAAATAATCACTTCTACAAACTACTCCGAGGATATTACGGTTTTCCTTGCAGGTCAGAAAATAATCGGATTTTTCATACTATCTTCATACAATTATTTTGCAAAATAATTATAACGGTGTTGTTTGCGTACCAAATCGACTTTAATGATACATGCTAGTATAGTAGAGGTAAACAACACCCATATCTATATAAAAAAACAACCCTCTAAATTTCAAGTTGCTAAGTCTATGAAGATCGATTTTCAGCCCACTGTGCGCCGCCGCTGGCCAGTGGGGACTCGAACCGCACTCGAACTGAAACAGCACGAACGTCTCAAATCCCATAGTTATGCGCATATACAGCGTGATTTTATGGTCGTTTGGACCCGAAAGGGGGTTACTCGGAGTAATATAGGTATGATATCATTTTCACATGTCCAATTTACTGTACGAGAAATAAAAAAATAACTTGCTGTAATCTTTTTCACTCATTCGAGTAAAAACGTTATTATAGCTTCGATAAAAATTCACTGTCAGTTTTTAATGAATGAATGTGCGCTCGCAGGCATATTTCAAGTCATGACTCATGTCGGTGCTGGCATTGTCGTGGTCGTCCGAGATGTTTTATGATTGGACAGTGTTCGAAATTTTTACAAAAAAATACTTACTTTTAGATTTTTTAATTAATGGCTCCAATCGATCCTGTTATCGAAACTGTATCCAAAATAGTTTGGTCCAAAACGACTATTAAAATCAACGTGTATACAAACAATTATTCGGACCGTAAGTTTATTTTCCGTCTAAGTAAAAATATAATACACATTTCATGACCCATTTATATTAAGTGTATGAAACCAAACAAATTGGAACAGGACTTCTCTTTTTATAAAGGTCGTGTCTTGAACCAAGAGGCTGGGGTTTATTTTATTTATATTTGTAGCACGACATTGTCGATTGTACTCGTAAATCAAACGAAGCAAGAGGGTAGCCTAATTTGTATTAGGTACCTATACAGGGTTATTTGTAATTAACTAGCATCCTCGCAGGGGTAGATAGCTGACATCATAACTGACCATTTTTGTTCTACGACTTTTTATAATTCGTTAAATTTTATTTTCATACATACATAAATATTAGTTTAGTTTTGCGTCTAAAAGTTATTAACTCTACGTGCGCCGCCGCCGTAGTTTACGCGCATCGTAAAAATTAGGTAAACAAACTCGTCGGTAGAGTTAATAACTTTTAGACGCAAAACTAAACTAATATTTATGTATGTATGAAAATAAAATTTAACGAATTATAAAAAGTCGTAGAACAAAAATGGTCAGTTATGATGTCAGCTATCTAACCCCTGCGAGGATGCTAGTTAATTACAAATAACCCTGTATAAACAAAATTTATGTATTTGGTCATTTTGAAATATTATTTTATAATAATCAGTATGAAAGCGAATGATGGTACGAGTATTATCAATCTTATGAAACTGCAAGACTTGCTGAATTCCTAAAAGATGAAATTAGTGTTAAGTATTGCCAAATAACCTTGAATATGACACAAAGACGCACCTATTTGGTCATTTTGATATGAGTGTTACATCGTTGCACATAACACAAATATATGCGACCTTATATTTTTTTAAATTGCCTAACATATCACGTGGTTTCATTCGCGTTATTCCGGATCCCGTGAGAATATCAGGCTAAAGGGTAGTCTATGTTACTTAGGGATGGTATAATTTCTTGTAGACAGATTTTTTTGAAACCGGTTCAGGCGTTTCAGAGTTTATCGATATAAACAAACAAATATTTTCCCTTTCTAATATTAGTAGGTACACGTAGATTTAATTATAAAAATTAGTAGGTACATGCTGTTATAGTTAGCATATCAGTTGTATTGTTGTGGGTATGTACCCTGCACGGCGCGATAGAACGCGTCCATATCTATCTATATATATAAAAATGAATCCCTATTTCCCTTGGTCACAGCATCACACGTGAACGGCTGGACCGATTTCGTTAATTCTTTTTTTGTTGTGTTTGTTATTGTCCGGAGAAGGTTCTTATGAAAATAGGAATAAAAAAGGAAAAAAGAAAAAGTCAAGAAAGTTGCGAGGGACATTAGAAAATTTAAGAAAACTTAACGAACATATTAACTTATTAGGAGACGGACATAGGATACTTTTTATCCTGCTACGGGGACGACGTATGCCACGGGCGAAGCCGCGGGGCACAGCTAGTAATATTATACAATTTGATCGAAACGTCAGTCACACAAAGTGCTTTTTGAATGTTACCTAATTAAGTCTCAGTATTATAAGTAATGTAGCTGATTAACATGTTTACGTTACGTAAGACGTCAAGCAATCTTGTTCCAAACAAATGTGGCGAAGTACGAGTACTATGCAAATATCTTTCTATCACATTGTTACTCAACGCATTTAACAGTAGGTAAAATGTTCAGTTACTGTTCACAAGCCAGTCGTCCGATAAGTTGAGCAATAAGTTGTGCTCCTACAGAGTTATATTGTTAAGAAGCACCGCAGTAAGTTGTTGTGTACCTCCCTACTGGCTGTATTGAGTGGCGGTTTCCTTCTACTTATTTGTGTTTGCAAACTTTTATGATTAAGTAGTATCACACTTCCATTGTAGTAGGTATTCTTTATTCCGTGTAAGTATAATACAATATTTACATTTCTACTTTCCCCTATTGAATATTGAATATATAGGTATAAAAATTAGTAAGCCGCCCTCATTGGTATAGATTTATACTGGAGTCCTGCAGCACGAAATTGTTAAATACTTCAGCACATCGTGCTAGTAGCAGTCGTTTAAATGTGACGTAAATAAGTTGACCGCATTCAGACCTAACCATTTTATATATTTGGACGTAATATGTTTGCCATTGATCTAATTATATTAATTATGGGCTTTAAATTTACATTGTTCATATTACCTAGCTACTTATTGTGGAATAACATGAAAATAACCCAGGTTTTTTAAATCAATTTACCTCTCTTACGTTCAATATATTAGGAACGCTGTTCTTTTTTATAGTTGGTAGGAAGTAATGATAGTTGAAATTAGTACCTACATATAAATTAAATTCATTTCACAGGTGGTACCACTCGTGTCAGTCGTGGAATGGGAAAACTGGTGAGTGGCAAGTATGGGTCAATGGCGAGCGCGTCGGCAGAGGATTCCACAACAGAGTAAGCTATATTACCGTTTGAGTACGACATGGTAGAAATAACACATCAATATACTCGTAACAATAAACTATGCATTTCCTTCCAGCTCGTTGGGCACATTATAAAAGGAGGGGGCGTCGCAATCTCCGGGCAGGAACAATCACTATTATACAAGACAGATCCCATAGAACCAATTGAAAGTAAGCACTCTAAGGCAAATATAACTTAAGAAAATATTTTTGTAAAAACTACATACTTATAACGTGATCATTTTACAGGAACATCTGGTTTGTTGGGTGAAATAACAATGCTCCAGTTGTACCATGTGGCGTTGACTGCTGGAAAAGCCCATAAAGATCACAAACATCATCACGTACATCATTTTAAACACGACGGTACCCCAATTGAATCGTCTACTGAGGCTGCAACAGAGGCGCCTCCGCCACAAGCTACGCCACTCGGAAACGGCAACTTCTTGATCGGTGGCCAACTACAGAGAGCGCCCCAACTAAATCTAGCAGGCGTACAACAAATGGTGCCAGTGCAGCTTCCTAATGGTTTGCAGCTACAACAAGAATACATCAACGGACAACTCGGAAATAGGCTCGTCTCTGAGCAACTTTTAAATAGCTTACAACCAGGATCTCCACCACAAATGGTGCCTGTCGGCTCAGTGGTTGGACAAAGTCAAGGTTTTGGAAGACAACCTTTCAGTCCATCAAAGAGTACAACAGTTCTTTTATCTGGCTCATTATTGAATCCAGCTAATGTAAAATATATTGACGACACTGCACAACATAATCTGTTCAAGAGAGATAACAAACGCGACAAAAGAGATAATCCGGAGAAAGAGCTAACTGAAGAGCTTATTTCAAGTAAGTAATACTGCATGTATTCTTTCACTAATAGGTATGCACAGAATGAAATGCAGTTATTGCTCCAGCTCGCTGTCCTATTGGGTTCCCATTCATAAAATATATATGCCTCCATAAATGATTTCATAGTTGATTACATATATATTTTCGCTGTAGATATCCAATTTGGTGGGAGACACTAATAAAGTTAGTGATTTCTAGTAATTCTTAACGTTATAAATAAATGGAATTCTAAATAAATGCAATTATTACTAAGGTGACCTAAAATGGATCACTGAATTCCTCCGCATCGTATGTCTCTTATGGTAACGTGCCCAGAATGCTGGTGGCATTGCCACGTTGTGTGACAATGCTTATTTTCTGTGCTTAATGAAAGCCAGGCCTCTGATCACACGAATCGTCATTCTACGCTAAGCAATCTCCCTGAGATTTTGAACACTCAGACCCCATGATTAGGGTTTTATAACTATGATAACATATCAGAATTTTATCCTTGCGTTTAATGTTATTTCTGAAATATTTACTTATTACTTTCAACCAAGAACATTATAAAATATCCTATTTCAACCTATTGATATGTCAATCTCAATTTTTTTGTTTCATTTCTTGGATTGTCATTTCTATGTTCCTCATCATCTTCGGGGTCTTTAAAAAGTAATTCAAGGACGGATATTTGTTTTACAGGTAAAAAAGATAAACGTGGTTTAATAGCTTTAACAGATGGCTCAATAGTAGACGAAGCTCTCTTTAGCTCTAACCCATCAGCAGACAATGACAGAGAAGAGGAATTGATGTTCCAACAGTCCTTATTACAAGGTCTCGCCGGTTTCGTTGGAAATCTACCGGTACAGAATTTGCAGAAAGAAACGGTAACTATTCAATTGCTATTCAATAACAATAGTGTAGCCGCATATTAAAATGCTCCTATTTATTGTTCAGAGAAGTCTCACTGTAACTGAGTTTCTGTAGTCATTTTGAAACAATATGTTTGAAACAAATGAGGCCACCTGAAGAGTTACCTACACGTATTAGTTGCCTAACTTTCTATATGGAGCGCTTGCTCCTATTTGATACTGTGTTACATCGTATTAATGTAATAATAAATGTTGCAAGTGAACTTTATCCACCACTTCCATCTGAATTTAACTAAAACTCTAAACCTATTTATTATCCAAATCCAAATTTTACATTATAACGCCAAAACAGCTAATTTGTTTGTTGTCATACTTATTTGCTTTGTTAAATAATATTTAATTATACTTATTTTATAGTACCTAAGTAGGTATATAATGGTACTGTTGTTGTCTGATTTAAAGAGAAAAATTTGGGAAAAGAGTATTTTCACTTAACAAAATGTAGGTTTATGCAGAAAATAAAAACCTTAAAGATAATTTACTATAACGCGAATATATTATGTATAACGCCCTATAATGTTTTGCAAAATGGAATTCCAATGCTTTGCACTTAATTTTCATATCTTTGGATAATAATACTATACAAGTTCAGGTAATTAGGCCTGTTAGTAAGTACCTAAGTCAAATACAATAATCTATAAATTGCAGGTGGATGAGAGAGAACCAGCTGAAGCAGAAGTAAAGGCAGTAATGCAAATGTGCAGCGGTTGTGCTGCAGAACCCTTCAAGAAAGCTCTCGTCATCTCTTGGAGAGCTACGTCCAAGAAACTTTATAGTGGTGCTCACTACTACAAGGGCTTGCCCATTTGCAGAGCGTTTTAACTGAATCAACGTATCGAATATGTACAAACTTGTATAGGAAGTCTATAGAGTTAAAGGCAGTTTAATCTGCTACTAACGGCTTGAATATTTCAAGTCTCTTTCGACTAATAACGCCATCTAATTAAGTGTTAATGTTTATAAACTTTTTTATTACTGTAGAAAATATAATATGCGATGCTAAGGACAGAGGCTGTCAGTTGTATTATATGGGTGCAAGTGTAATTTGCAAAATCTCCAGTGTTTATACTATTTATTGTAGATGTAAGAGCATGAAAGTTACTTGATTAGCCTTTTCTCTAGTTCTAAGTACATAACATCGATTTGTTACCATTTATTTTAAATAAATCTTTTTAAATATTATGGTTTTTTAATGGATCCAGGCAACAAACACGTCTGATTCTTCATAAATGTTTACATCATCGTATTAAAATGTAGCACCGCTATAAATATAATACAAATATTGGAAAATTAAACACAAATTATACACAATTGATTTTACAATGAATGAACGTCAGCCTTTTTTACTAGAACAATAAACATAATAAGTAGCTACCAGAGATTAAATAGTCATGAAGAATACATGTTTCCATTTGCTAAGACCTAGAGACACACCTATCGCTTCTTCTACTTTCGTATTTTTTTAAACATGCTCACCGCTTGCGAACTTCTTGTACCTACTTACATCTAGGTCGACCTTTACCACTTTACTCATACGACCTCACTTAGTACTTACTTTCACATGTCCGGACTAAACATCCCTTTCATTAAATCGTCACCACTAGATTAGGTACTGGTCGAATAGCTATTCTGACATTTTTATTATCGCAAAATCCTTTATGTTCGTTTATGTTGTACTGAACTTACCTTTGATCGATGGATTCCACTGAAAGAGACCCATCCAAACTTAGCTAACAGGTGTAACACTTACCTTGGACTTATGCACGTGCTGGTGATGATACTCGGAGTCAATTTCAGGCTCGCTGAAATAGCTTTGGTCCTGTAAAAGAGATCTGTAATAAATTTTCTTACGTATAAAATATAGGAACATACACACACGAGCCTATGAAAAATTCTACCAAAGCTGTAAGAGTGCATTAAATCAATTTGATGGACCAGTGAAGCACCGCGCTTGACCCAAAATGTACGGTGTCATCGACAGGCTACACGTTAGGGGTTTCATCATGAAAGAACAAAGAACAATGATGTTCTTTGTTCTTTCATGATATAAAACAACAAAGAGCCGTCTGAACGATGGATTCGATTTTGCTAGTAATACGAGTTATTTTGTATAGAGAAAAGTCACAATAAACTAGCAATATTATTTAGACTATCATACGTGCCCACGGCACTTACCATTTTGACGTTTAGCTAAAAGTAATTAGTAGTTTTACCCTAATCTCATGACTATTTTATTTCTATTATGTATTGATATATGATATAACATACCTGATCCCAGCTCGGTGGGCCAGAGCAGGAGGTTACTACGGCTGGCATAGCAAGAGAGCCCACGCCGACGGCACCGGGAAAAGCTCCGCCTCCTATATCAGTTGCTTCGAAGAGGCGAAGCACCGAGCGGTCCCGGATGTCCCGGAGGTGGGCTCTGAACAAAAAAAAAAAGTTTTTGAGTATGATGAATAGGAAAAAAAACGAACAGTAGATGTTTAGTAAATTTTATAAAATAAGATATTACGCATATTGTAACAAGTGATTTTTTTCTGTAATTAGTCAAAGTCAAGATTAATTTAATCTGTGGTGGTAAACGCTTCACGTGACCAAAAGGGCTGGCTCCTTTATTGCACAAAGAATCGACATTGTCATCCAACGTGGTAATGCCGCCAGCCTTTTGGGTACGTTACCAGTCGACATCGTTGGGGAGGAATTTTTCGACACCTGAACCACCGCCTGAACTTTTATTTTTTTTTGTACATACGCCTTCTTTTAACGTATAATATATAACTTATTTCTTTATTATTACTTAAGATAATTTTGTATAGGGGAAGGTTGCTAACAATGGACCACTTAACTTTGCGATGGTATATAAAACAAAATATAAATGAAGAAATGAAAGCAGTTTATGATTTTTAATCCTTAGGATCTTTATTTATTATATTCCAACGTAGATGATACAATTCGTGCTTACACTTTTAAGTATAATGAATAAAAACTAAATCTTGAGCTGTTGCCATCTTTGGACCATGGGCACCTTGATTGAACCACCAGGATGCCATCAATGGACTTCGACAAAGTTGTTCTAGAGGTCCAATCAAGGAACTTATTATAATTCTCAAACTTATTAAATTATGGCACACAAGGAGAGATCAAAAATATTCTTACACGTCCGACAAGCAAACAAAGTATAGGTATACGCTATTTAGTTAATAGTACAATTAAACATTTGGCACATTAAATGAGATCAATAAGGGTAGCTTTTGGGACTCCATACTCCATACTCCATACATAATGTTTCCTTACTGATTCTAAAGCAAGGTTCATACTTATCTCATTCCATGTGTAGTATTTTTTTCTTCTATTCGTCGACATTCTGAAATTAAATTTTTTTAATAAAAAAGCTGCTATGATTGGACTGGTCCAACGGTGGAACTCCTTTGAGGTCCATTGATGGCAACAAGGTACTCTTTAAGAAAAGGTAATCTAAAGTAAACATGGACATAATTAGATGAAATTGAATAACACACATGGAACCACAATCATTTTCACAAATATTTCATAACACTGCACACAATCAAATATGAAAAAATAATACGTACCTACATTCAGATTGTTTCGAGCCAAAGAATAAGATTTTGATCGCCGCAAACACAACTACCCACGTCACTCCTCATCGGGTACCGCAGCGTCACTGAGGTGAGAGGGGGGTTCAACGGAGACGGCAAGGAAGCATTTCGTTCAGTTTAGGTGTTGCTAGCTTAGATAGTTTTGGAAATACCTCGGTGGTTCAATGAAAGAGCCGGTCCAACGATCGCAACCTTCCCCTACCTAATAATTTACTGATTAAAATCTATTAAGGTGGTAAACTAATTCTAACCTAATGGTTTAATAAGTGGAACTTACAAAACGTCAAAATATCGACCACGACTGCATTATCTTATGGAGTAGGTTGAGATGCGTTGACATACACCTTTTTTTAGTCTACAACAACTGAGAATTTCCTACAAGTTAAACTCACAAAGGACCTTGTGGCTTGTGGCATACAGGGTGGCACACAAAAGGTAACCGCAAACGAAGTTGCCGGAATATTTCATCTGATTCTCGATCATTTGCATCGGGAATTAGACGAAATTTTGACCGGACGGAAAATCTCAGGCATTCCAATTTAGGACTATTTGGCTGCTAACAAACTATTATAGGTATTTCTGCGAAGTTGAGCTTCGTTTCCAAACTATGTAGGTTGAACTACATATTGACAACGTGAAAATGAAGGAAAACGTCTGGATGTGAATACTGGACTTACTTTGGCGAGTTTTCATTTAAGTAGACCTCCGGCTCCGTGCGGACTGTATGAAGCACATGGAATGCGTCAAAGTTAATTTTGCTTCCAGTATTTATTTCCACAAATTAAGTAAATGTCAACTTGATACCTACTACATCTTAATATTATTATATAAATCTCGTGTCACAATGTTTGTCCTCAATGGACTCCTAAACCACTTATCTTAATACCTATATATAAATCTCGTCTCACAATGTTTGTCCTCAATGGACTCCTAAACCACTTAACCGATTATAATAAAATTCGCACACCATGTGCAGTTCGATCCAACTGGAGAGATAGGATAGTTTTTGAAACGGATTTCGACATCCACGCGGGCGGAGCCGCGGGACACAGCTAGTATACATATACTTATTCAAAAAATATTACTATGACATAAAACATTTAAAACTTACATAATATTCTTTTGGACTTTCACATCAAATCAAGTAATTTGCGCAGGTTTGCAGAAATTGTAAATTAAAAAACCATTTGAAAATTCAACACCACTCATCTTCAAGCTACAAACAAGTCTTTGGGGATTCTCGATGATGTGTATTGTTCAGGTGTACTGTTAATATTGGGTGTATGGGGTTCCAGCAAGATATTCATGGTTATACTAATCTGCTAGCCGGTACACGTACTAATTCATTGATGAGGCTTTGGCGGAAACTAGCAGACGCTGAACCAGGTCACATTCTGCGCGCCTTCGAGGTGCACGCTGTGTTGCAGTTTAGGTAATACCTAACCTTGTAAAGCTTTTTGTGTGTCCAGATACACAAAAGGCAGAGACAAATGTACCTCATCCGCATACCGCACGGCACGGAGATGCCACGTGGTTATATGAGACACTCACCACATTAAAACAACCAGCTGTGTGCTTATTGAGGGAACCATCACAATTATTACGTAAGTACTCGTTAATGGAACATCCAAATGCTCACCCGCAAAGCTGCGGAGCAAGCGCGTTTTCTCAGTGATGTTCAGGTTCACAGGGTGATGCCCTTTCGCGAATGGCAGTCAAAAAAGCCTGAATTAACTAAATAATTGAGTTACAGGAGAGCAGATCTCAGCCTCCAAGAAGCAAGCTTTAGTTGCAACCAGAATTAGTGCTTGTATGATGAGAAGACTTGTACATACTGCTTTTCCTTTTTAAAGAGCTTACCACAATGAACATGACTCTGTTGTTACTATATATGTATACTTCAACAATGCAAAATATAACATTACATACATATATACGCATAGTGGCGTGACTATATAAATGTAGGTATGTACGCGTATGTAATATAACAAAAGGTATTTTTAACTGAATCTGACAAAGGACTCGCCAGTATTCTACGAGTAGGTATTGCATCTTCTTATGTCCAATAATTTACTTCAGTAGATGTTCTCGCTATTTTCAGTTGCGTACATATTCCATCAGATTTGTACCGTTACTTTTATACAATTGGAACACGTAAATCGGTCCATTTCTATATTCCATTTTCAATTTACTGTACGTGTACCTAATATAAATTTTATATTAACACATCACGGCCCTTATGATCTGCGTCAACATGCAAACTTACCCAAATAAATAAAATCACATCTATAGATCAAGCCCAAATTTACACGCTTCGTCAGTTCATATTATGTCTCCAAAAATCCCCCATGTTAGATAGCTAATGCTCAGTGAAACATATTAAAGTAAATTATCCACGTAGAAACATTAACCACCCACGGGAATTAGACATTTAGAGTCTGAAAATATTACGTAGTCTCGACTATAACTGTGAACAGCAAATTAAAAGTCCATTCCAGATTGCAATACGATGTAGGTTTTAGTCAGGTCCGTTTTCCCGTTAAAGTGTGAATGAGTTACAAACATCCAAACATTATTATAGAATCGCTGAAAGAATGCGTTCCTGACAGGTTGTGAGCGAACGGGCGATGTTACTTTGAACTGGTGTATAATTTACGGCAAAATTTTAAATATCGTTTATTGACCTTATTAACGAGTGATAACATTAAAAATTTAATTACTGTGCCAATTTACAATACACAGATTAATTTTGGGCTAAAATGATTAACAATTAATTAATTAAAAATATAAAATCAATAGTTTTTAAAAGTCATACACGTCAAACTGCGCTGTTTCAAGGTTATGTCAAATGTTCGCTTTCATACGGCTTTCATAGTGATGAGACAAAATAACAAGGCAATTGTAACCGCGTATTTTAGTAATCTTAATAATAATAATCTGTTGGTTGAAAAATATAAAATAGAACGTTATTTTGTATTTTTGTTAATGTGTGTTAATGTAAAAAAAAATATGTAATTTTGTAATAAGCCCCTACCCAAGCTAATAGAAAGAATGAATCATATTTTTATAATGAATGAAATGAATATGATTTTTTTTTATTATTTCAGGCAATAACCCATCATTACAATTAATAATCACATAAAATTAAATAAGAATGAAACAAAATTAAAAATATAAAATTGGAAAAACAAATAGGGCGGATAGATAGCCAAATTAGAATAAAATTAAAATTAAAATGAAATCACGTTGTCACAATTGCTGACTGTGATTATTATCATGTTATTGTAAGTTGGGAACAGGTTTAGAGAACGGTTCTAGGTACAAGTTATTTATTGTACATAACTAGTCATGACGAATTGACATGTATTGTGTCAGGAACGCATAGTCTCAGCGGCCAAACTATAACAAACTTTCGCATTTTTATTAAGATTAGCAGGATGAAACTCAGTTCATTTGAAAACTTATAAATCAATCTAATATATAAAATATACATTTTCACCAGGCCTAAGCTGCACGTTCCGGATGCGCAACCAACCATTGCAATGGTTACTAACCATGGTCGCTTTTAGAATAAATAAATGTTATATGTAAAGAAATTATATCAAACATTGTTATATCTTATGAACGTTAGTACCTTAGAAGTGGAATTTCTAAAAATCCTTTCTTAGTGGATGCCTATAACATAAGAAGTATCTATTGTCAAAATTTCAAATTTGTAAGTCCAGCGGTTTAGGCTCTGTGTTGATGAATCAGTCAGTCAGTCATCGGGACAAGCAATTATATATATATATATAGATAGATAGATGAGACTCACCCAGCGAAACGCTAAGTAGACTATATGCAAGAACATTATTAATTTCCTGTTGTTAGAAGATCCTTGATAATATGACTTCAATGACACTAAACACTTACGAAGCCTATAAAACCTAATACTAAATGAAGAATTTCAAATTGTAGGCGTTAATAAAACCACTGAAGCTGGTGGTCTATTATTATGACTTTGTGAAAGTACAATCTGTGGGTGTATTACACAGTAGGTAGGTATGGTTATGATTGGAAAACTTAAATGTCACGTATATTTGTCAAGAACGGTTCTGTTTACCTAAGGTATCATCATAAAAAATTAAGATAACCGATGCTCATTGAAAAGTACGAGTATGTAACCAACAAATCAACTTTTTAATTAACTAAACTAAATTACTTCAATCTTATTAATTAACTAACTAGACAAATGCACTAAGCTAAGGTACACTAATTAGGTATATAATATAAACATTTTAAAGACAAGAAAAATTAGCATTTAGTGAAGTTAACATTATCACGAAAAATTCAAGAGTTAACAGTAACACGAAAAACCCAGGCGCGGACGAAGCGCAACATCTAAACACCTATGTTTGGGGTGTCGTAGAGCAGTCGCTTCCGTAACCGAAAGCAGGCCCTTTTTTTTGGTCTACTGAATCACGTTTGCCTAGAAGGACTTGAATACTCCCAGGTTATAGCTTTCCGGAAACACACACTCGGGCAGGGAATTCCACTCCTTAGCTTCCCATATCAAAAATAAACCATCCGAAGACCAAAGCTCTGCCAACTCGCGAGTAACAGATTACGGGGCTAAGAATGCCATGAGGCGAAAACAATCAAATTTAATTCAAAAAATATTGTGGAAAAGTACAAGTGAATTAACTCAATATAATTTAAATATGTAGCAAGATCCATCAAGTGCCATCAATCAACAGTATAAATATTTAGTAATAAATTACTTATTGTTGAAAACCTTTCGGTCTGTCGGTAGCCTAGTGGTCTGGGTAATGGACTGCTGAGACGAGGTCTCGGGTTCGATCCCAGGTTCACCATGGCACACACCAATGACTTTTCGATGCTTTTCGAAGTTATGTGTGTATGTATCGCAGGTTTATAAGTGCCCGGTTAATGGCAATAGGCTCGCCACCTATTATTACATTGGGACCTAAACATAAACTGGCGAAATGTGGGTGCTTACGCCTATGCCTACCCCTTCGGGAATATATGCGTGAGTTTATGTTATGTTATGAAAACCTTTCTATCATGAAAATCGACTTCATCAACCCTAAATTATTTTAATATTAAAAGTAGGTACTTAAACTGGACGTGAAATTTAATGTTCTGTATGTAGAATCTTCTTACTTATATGCTAAGGAATGAAACTTTTCTTTTTGAATTTCAGTAACCAGGACCTATAGGTACCATCCAAGTACCATCCATTTTACACACAATGCCTTTGTAAATTTATAAGCATGATGTTTTTATTTTTGAGAATCCCACCATCAGACCTTGAAACTGCTCATACCATGGTCTTTTATGACAACATCAAGAAATATTGCTATCCGATTAATAAAGAACATTATTAAACAAACAAAAAAAAGTGCCGACGGACTGCGAAAATATTATTTTTGTTAAAGTCGTGTAGAAATTCAATTGCAGGTTTCAGGTATCGAAAAATTCGTTCACAGGTTGTTTCATGTAGTTACTTGCCTAATTTAATTGCACAAGGCACAGATTTATACAAATTTATATTATATAGACAATGAGTTTTTAATACACCTAAATTTATTGTTTCTTGCCAGCTCTTTCACAAGCCACCCTTACATAAATTAAAAAAAAATACTAATAATACCAGTCCTACTTATGGCATTTTATTAATTGACGTATTTACTCGTTAAACACAATTAACATCAATAACTTTGATCTCGTATCAAAACACCTATTTCATAATTCCGGTAACTAGTAAATATATTTGTTGTTCATTCAAAATTAAAATGTGGTTATATTATATTGCGCAATTTTAGCCAGTGGTTAACAAAAGTTGACGAAAAATAAATAGTGGGTTATTAATGGTAACAATTACTTACTCGTATTCTTCGTCGTCAATATATTCATCAATATGTGTGCAGCTATGACTCGACTGCATACCGTAATGTTAACGACAATGTAAGTTTATCGCGAGTAGTCCCCGTTGGTATGAAAGGCTCAACAGCGGGAAGTACACTGAAGCCACCCCGATAGGGTAGGCTGCCTCGGTATACTAACGCGCAAGGACAGCCTGCCGCGCGCCGTCCGCGCGTTGATATGTAGGAGTACTTAGATATGTTTTGACCACAAAAACCAGTAATTATTTAATTTTATTTTATGTTTCAATTTTAACACTAATTTTGTATTAATATTATCTACTTTTCTAATTATAATTTTAAAGTAAAAACATAATTTTGTTAATTAATTATTTTATATCCTTTGAATTTATAAGTATTTTAACGTGTGACTTAACTTAATAATAATTTCTGTATTATTTAAATTATACGAATCATGCCCTCTCTGTCTATCACTGATAATTTCAATGGATAGAGCGAGATCGATATAGGGAGTAGTCTCGTCACGAATCACGCCCCTTGTGAAATCGGAACGTGCGACAAACGGTTCTGTGGGGTGAGATGTTTATAAATAGACCGCAGAAAAGTAAATCTCCAAGTTGCGTTTGAGTGAAATAGTTTTCTGTTCAACAAGTGAGCAATCTTATTTACTGGTGCAAGTGGGACTATAACCACAGATTCTAGTCTAAAATATGATATTGACTAAGTACTTACTAAGTACAGTGAGTGATTTACAGGCTCATAAAAAATTGAAGTGATGAAAATCAAAAATTGAAAAGTAAAAAATTGAAGAGTGTAGGTATGTGTAACGTAAAAGCTTTTCACCTCGACCAGTGAGAAAAGTAACCTAAAATTTCTGGATAGGAAGATAAGACAAAATTTTATAATCGTTCGCATAAAATGCATCGCGGCGGGCGTTGGCGGTTGACGAGGCCCAATGCAAGGTGCGATGATCGTGCCCTCTTAATCGTTTTCTAGATAAAACATTGTACATTTAGTCCGGTCAATTTAGACATAAAAACGGTGGTCAAATAACAAAAATTCCAACAGAACCAATGTGTACTACAAAAAAACATTTAGAGTCATAGGTCAAAATTTGAGGTTTTTTGGATTTTTCTCGAAAACGGTAAGTTTTATCAAAGACGATACTTATCGTCTTTGGTTTTATCAAAAAAATCTCAGACCAAAGTTATAAAACTTAAAATTCTCTACAAAAATGGTCTTGATGGCTTTTTCCTAAGAGTAACCATGCCTGAGATATCACGATTCTAAGACTCACGGAGACGATAGGGCCTTAAACACGACAGGCCGGCACCCTGAGCCTGTCTCTACTCGGGCGACGGGCTTTGAATTTCACCAATGAGGTGAAGTTCAAAGCCGATATTATGTCGGCGAGGGCTTTGGCCTCCAGGTCCCTCGGTGGAATTCCGACAAAGAGACTCGCCACGCCACCTCGAAGGAGATCGCGCGGGTTACTCTGATGACTCTGTTGGCCATTACCTTTATTCGCTGAATATCTTGGTTTCTTTTTTTTTATTGGTGATAGGCTCGCATTTGACCACAATCTCACCTGTTGGTAAGTGATGATGTGGTCGACGGTGGAGCACACTTGCCTTGAAGTAACCTTTTCACTCTAGACTTGAAGACTTCCAGGTTGTAGCTTTCCGGAAATACAGACTCAGGTAGGGCATTCCACTCTTTAGCAGTACCCACGATGAACGTACTGCCAAAACGTCTTCTTCTATACTAGGTATAATATCTATCGGTGTTAGTACCTGGTGGTATATACCTGGAACCTTGCTCCTCAAGATAATTTTATTCGTGTAACTAAGTGAACGTTTAAGACCTCTAAGGTTAAGACGGCCAGAGAATAAAATTGCCCTCGATTTCTTTAATCAATGACAATTGACGTAGCTGAGTGAAATTGATTGTATTAGCAAAACATGCTATTAGGAATAGATACTTACGGTTTTATTTCATCTAGGATGTTGCGTAAGGTTGCAGTTACGATTTATGTGTCCAACCAATAAACCGTGTATAACGATAACCTCAAAATACACAAAAAGATAAAATACTCTTTTTTATATATACTAAGTATATTATATCACATATTACTTTACAAAATGATCTTAGGTCAGAGGTAAGGTATTCTTGTAACCAATAGAATATCTTTTTTGTCATTTGGGAGACCGACATGAGATCGAAACTAAACTGAGACTGATTGTTGAATATATTAAGATATATTCAACAATCACAGTGTGTATAATGTAGAAATACCTACGTATCTGCTGTTTTCTGTTTTCCATCGACCTAAAACGACCGAAAACATTCCGATTTCTTTGTTTCAATACAATGAAATGGTCCTTATGAGAAAAAAGTTAGTCAGTCCGCATCAAAATATTTTTTGATCAAACCTACTAATTTTTTACTCATTTTTTATTATTTACTAAATAGTCAAATATGGCAAGATGTTTTTCTGCTAATATTATAAATGTGAAAGTTTGTGATGATGTACCTATCTATAGATGTTTTTCACTCAATCACTCTCTAATAGCTTAACGACAGGCTGAAATTTCGTGGAGACATGTTATAGTCCGGAATAATACAGGCTGCTTTTCATCCCTGGAATAGATTTCCATTCCATAGGAAGCGAGCGCGAGAATTTTGTTCTCGCCCGAGGGAAACCGCGGGTAACTAGGAGGTAATAAACGGAAAACTTTCCTCAATTTTATTGCGGCGTATAATATTTATGCTTATTCGCTATTGTCAAAGGATATTGCTCTGATGCCCGAGGTTTATTAAATTTGTAACAATATGTCCTTATAACTCTATACATAGAAATTTATTAACATACACCAGCACAGTAGGTACTTAATAGGGGACAATGATAGCATCCTTCTTGTCGAGATAATAGTATCTCGACAAGAGGGATGAGTTTTGAATATTGTGATATTGTTATTAGGTACATGCTTTTGTTTACTTTCATCTGTCCGTGGTCTGTACTTACGGTGTGTCGTACGCCCTCCGTATGTTGAAATCCCCATGGATACTACCCCCGTCGGCCACCGGGGGTGGTTATCTCGGGATCGAGCCGACTAAAACCGCACGTCGTTTCGGGTCTCAATTACCGACCCCCCGAAAGGGGGGGTGGGGCGAGCATCGCGCCACTTCGCCGACGTTGGGGTGTAGGGTGACAGGCAGCCGTCAAAAAAAATCAAAATTATCATCACATTTATTACATCCTGAATTGGACAGAGTATAGAAACTTCTAGAATATTGAAGTACTTAAATATTTCGTGAAAACAGGTGAAAACTTATAGCAAAAGAAACCTTAAAATCAATCGCGTAACCTTATTTTTTACCCGACTGCAGAAGAAAGGAGGGTAATGTTTTTTCGAGACTATGTATGTATGTATGTATGTACCTATGTGTGTATGTCCATTTCTTTTGCACGGCCTACAGCCTAAACGGCTTGACGGATTTTGACATGCGAGCAGGTATCATTTTATCCTACTAATATTATAAAAATGAAAATCTTGAAAATTTGTCTTGCACGCTCTACAGCCTGAACTGCTTGACGGATTTTGACAAACAAGGTGTTGTTTGATTCGTCATGATTGTGTGAGTGACACGGTATTAAAATTTATAGAAAATCAAAATGGCGGATTTTTTTTAATTTAATAAATGTGACGGCTCAGCAAAATACCAACTCGAGGCACTTGAGTCAATTGAGAGAAGGGCCAAGAGGCTCATCAACTGCGATGCGCTGGTGGAGACTAAGCTTCAAAGCTTGGAACATCGGCGTAGAATTGCTAGCCTTTCTGTCTTTTATCGGTTGCACTTCGGGGAATGTGCGCTGGAATTGCATAACCTAATTCCTCCAAGCCCTTTTCATCACCGAACGACCAGACGTACGGCAACGCGCCACCGGTACATGGTGGATATCCCACTCATACGCACAAAACGTTTTGGCAGTGCGTTCATCGTGCGTACTGCTAAAGAGTGGAATGCCCTGCCTGAGTCTGTATTTCCGGAAAGCTACAACCTGGGAGTCTTCAAGTCTAGAGTGAATAGGTTTCTTCTAGGCAAGCGTGCTCCACCGTCGACCACATCATCATTTGCCAACAGGTGAGATCGTGGTCAAACGCGTGCCTATTACCAATAAAAAAAAAAAAAAAAAATATACTTAAACAATTATTTATAATGTTTATTTTTAATATTATAATAATTTTCAATTTAAATTTAAATGTTAAAAAATTTATTCAAAGCAGGTTGCCTACCTATTTAATTATAATACCTATTTAAGTACAAGGAAATTTCTAACGTTCTTGATTATAACCAAAGACGATAGATAAAACTAAATGTAAACCGTAGACCAGTAGACCTAGCGTAAACACCATGGAGATTGTAATAATACAATCTATAAAATATTTAATTTATTATACAATAATAATATATTTTAAGAACACTTATGGAGATTGTAATACAATGTATAAATACTGGTGTAACAAACTAGTATGGCCACAAGGAAACGCCCATATATAATTTATTATCAGTCTATACTTATATCTAATAAATCTGTAGAAGTGAAAATTCTGTACATCGAAAATATATAAAAAAACTAGCTGTTGCCCGCGGCTCCGCCCGCGTGGATGTCGAAATCCGTTTCAAAAACTATCCTATCTCTCAAGTTGGATCGAACTGCACATGGTGTGCGAATTTTATTATAATCGGTTAAGTGGTTTAGGAGTCCATTGAAGACAAACATTGTGACACGAGATTTATATATATGAAGATAAATAGCAGGGGGTGCTACTAGGCCGACACCGAACCCAAATATGTGTATAAAAAAAAATCTGTCTGTCTGTTTGTTAAGGCATCACGCAAAACTACCGGTTCGATTATGATGAAACTTGGTATAGGTAATTATTCTTTAATATCCTGGGCAACGCACTGGGTACTTTTTATCCCGGAAAAGTACATACAATAAAAATCAAACTTAATTTTGCGGTTCGATCCCTAGACCCGATTACTGTACCAACCGCAAATAATAATTTTGTTGTAGGTTACGTCACCCACGGCAGTGGAGTTCACTAGACGCTGATGCCTGCCAGCGGATAATCCGGCAAGGGTGGGAGTGGCCCTCTAAAGGGCTGCTCTGAGGCTCCCCACGTGTCCCTCTGACTAGCAGAGGGCACAGTGGGGAGCGAGCTGGAGGCGAGCTGATTGTCCACGCGCCGATGGTTGGGGTGACACAGGACGGCCGCCTGTCACCCTTTACCCCACCGTCGGTGAATTGGCGGGATGCTCGCCCCGCCCTTCCGGAGGTCGAGGGGGCCATCTTAAAACCGTACATGGCCCAGGGTCAACTGGGGAGCGCGGAATATGCTCTAAGTAATCTTACAACTGAATACTTGAGACAGATATAACCACTCCTTATGGCTGACGGGGGTGGTATCCAAAGGAACTTCCGCATGAAAAAAGGAATTTGAAACGGAATTCGAAATCCACGCGGGCGGAGCCGCGGGTAACAGCTAGTACTTTAATAATAATAATTTAAGAACACTTTCGAATTTATCATCAGATGCTCCACCTGTTGTTAGCTTGCAACATTACTTCGTGAAGTGCATCTTTTAGTGGACGTAGCAACTGCACAGAGCAGCAGTAGATGGCGTTATCGTTAACTTTTATTAAGCTCTAAAGTCCATTATTTCAAAATAGTGTTCCTGCCTATCGATAGATGGCACCCAAGGTTTTTAATAATGCTACCAAGAACATTAGAAATTTCCTTGAATACTACTGAGCACTAAGTATTGAGGAGCTAAAGATAATAAAAATTCACCAATGATCAAGAAGAATTAAACTGCGTTCTCCGTTAGTACAATTCACAAAACGAGTTCGTTGAGTAGGTAAATACATAGGTAGAGCTTAATAAATCAATCATAATACCTACTTATTTAGTGGTAGGTGGTAGGTAGGTCTATACCTAGGTAATTTGTCAGTTATCTATCGCTCTAAAAGCGACCTTATTATAATTTTCTTTTTTTATAGTGAACTATTTAATTATTTTACTAGCCAAACCTTTTCAGTCGATGTCCATATTGCAGTATACCTACGGCACGATATAATGGCCGGTTTGACGTTTGTCCGCTCATGAAGTTTCGTATTAATTATTGTGACATTTTGAAAGAGCAAATTGCTGTTCTTTATTGTCAATAGTGACGTACAGTAAGTCATAAAATTTTATCGAATGTAGGTATAATTTTAGGACACAATATTTATTTATTACATTGATTTCTGAATTATATAATGTATATTAGTGTCCCACGATCATTTATTTTTTATTTTTATAAGATTATAATTACCTATTGGTGTACTTATTTCACACAACTCGGTATTTGTTTTTCGAAATTCAATTTCTTTAAATAAAATCTATATAATCGACACTAGGACCACTGGCAAGCCCAATAATACCTCCGGCAAACTTACGTCAAAACAAAGCATTTTCGACTTGACGTTGCTTCGAAAAGTACAAACTAGGAGTGCAGTGCGATTGCGATATAGTTTAGACCTCCTCGCCTGATGGTAAGCTAAATGGTAAATCTCGCCTGATGGTAAAGTCTCAGGAAGGGGTCCCCATTACATACACTAACAGTGATAATTATAATGGTAGCCCTCAACTTACTCTGTTTACGCCTTTTGTTGTGGATTTCGTCGATATGGCCGAACATACGCAGAGCTGAGTTCTAAACAGTCAGGCACGTGTGGTCGTTATAGGTACGCCTTCGTAACATTTCGATCGTGAATCTCAAAATGGAAGGTCAATTTTACCTATAACTGTTAGACGAATAGATAACTAAAGAAAAATCTGGCGAGACTGGCACAGAAGAAAATAAACTTCACACACACAGAAAAAAACGAGCAAAACCAGTCGAAGACATGTGTGTAGCTACTATTTACGGAAGGAGTATCCAACAAGAAAAAAGCTAGTGCAATCACTGAAGGAAGCTGGATTAATATATACTCATTTTCATTCCTAATTCCAATATTCAGTTCGTTCATATGTATTAAGTAGGTAAAAATTTATATTTTTTTACTAAAGTTTTTGAATCAGGTACCTAGGTAAGTACTGCTTGCAATAAAAACTTATTTGATTTGATTATATTTTTATCGAGAGTAAATTGACATTTCCATCACTATTTTAATATGTCAAACCGGCCATCATATCGTGCTGCTACTGTAGTTATGGAAAAATATGTAGACAAGCCGCACAGAACAAACAAAAATCCTTGTTTTTTAATGTTCTGTGACAAGCCGTCATTTTACAGTGGCGGCCATCTTGGATTTACAATGATACAGACTGATACAGAATTAGGGTTACCATTTAGGAATTTGATAAGTCCTGACAAAAAGCCGGACATTTCGATAAAAGTCCGGACACCTCGTTGCAACTGGCACGGGGGGGGGGGGTAGGATGCGAATTCCCACAGAGCCAAACTTTAGTGGAAAGCTGGGGTTTGCTATTACTAATAATATTTTAAAAATCCTCTTCGATCTGAGGTTTTTGAATTTAGTCCAAAACGGAAATTTTCTTGAAAAAATATCAGACCAAAGTTGTAGATCTTAAAATTATCTACAAAAATAGTCTCCATGGTTTTTAGCTAAGAGTTACCATTCCTGAGATATCGCGACTCTAAGAGTTATTTTTAAAAACTACTGAACGGATTTTGATGTGGTTTTCTTTTTAGAAAAGGTCTTGCTTAGACTCAAAATTTACCGTATGTTTGGTTGTAATTGGCTAAGTAGAACCAGAGATATGGTGAAAAACGAGCTAAAAACGAATGCGGCCAAAGTCACGGGTATAAGTTTGTATAAAACGTAGTTAATAGTGTTCATACTTCTGGATAATATAAAATATTATAGGTTCAGCAGTATGAACACTATAATCGTACCAAGTTTGATCAAAATCCCTCCAGTAGTTTCTGATTCATGCGTGCACATACAGACAGACAGAAAGACAAACAACTTACTGATTTTATTTTTTGCATTAGTATTGTATCGATCACCAATCATCCCCCAATAGTTATTTTGTACATTTATAATTATTTAATGTACAGAATTGACCTTTCTACAGTTCTAGAAGAAGATATAGCATCTAATTTAAAAAGTCCGGACAAATTAAAAAGCCGGACAAAGTCCGGACAAGTGCTTAAAAGTCCGGACATGTCCGGATTAATCCGGACGGATGGTAACCCTATACAGAATAGAATATCTTGTATTGTCATATGAATTAAAGAAATGTGCCAAATATCAGAATAATCTGTCCACAGAAGGGGGTCAATAAAATTTTCAATTACCTACTAGATTTGACCCAAACAAACAGGTCAATAAAATAAAAGCGTTTAAAAACGTTTCATATTTTATTTATTATCAAGTGGTTGTAATATCTAATAAGTACTTATTAAGTTTCACGGCGAAAAGTTATTTTTATTATAAAAAATAAGTAAGTACAGGCTATACCTACTCGTAATAAGTTTCACCAGGGTGCGAAGAATATGCCTTTTGGGCCACCTGCCACCTTACACCGGCGGCGCTAGAAGACCCGAAACGGCGTACGGTTTTAATCGGTTCGATTCCGACATAACCGACCCCGCTAGCCGCGGGGGTGGTAGGTATCACTGTGGGTATTTCCACATGAAAATAAAGGATATAGGTACCTAGGTACCTAAGTTCTGACGATATACGAGTAGTTGTTAGTACATAATCGTATTATCCCAATATTACAAATTTAATGTGAAAGATTGTGAACTAACGGCTGAACGGATCTGGTTAAAATTTTGTACCTCGGCAATTTTGAGCTATTTTTTTTCTTTCATAAAAAAGATAATATAATAATAGGTAACCTTACACCCCGGTAATTAACACCCGAGACTTGTGGCCGACGGGGGGGGGGGGGAGGTGGAAGTCATGGAGAATTGTATAGCCTACTGGCGGCAAATTCGTAAATCCGCCACTGCATGGGCAGCGGCAACGGGAACAAATTCCACGCGAGCGAAACCGCGGGCGATAGGTAGTACAAAATAAACATATTACGATAATAAAAAAATACAGGACTCTATTTGGTAAATTTGAATTGGCAACGCAATAGCTTCGCGAGGGATGCAGCCCCGTACTATTGCTCTGTAAATAACTTTGACCATTTGTGCGTGTTATTAGTTAATTTGTGGATTGCCCTGCATACACCACATCAAAGAGATGTTGCAACTGAATTTCAGATTAACTCTATCATATCCAGTAGCCCTCAACCGTACACCTACCAAAAGTTGCGGACTGACGTATTGGATAACCAAGATCTACGTAGGGTTACTACGTAGTTGTTACACATGTACCAACATTTTGTAGGTCTTAATTTTCTACTTTTTTGGGTGTTTACTGCGAGGGAAAATAGGCGATGAATGATTGTATGGAAGTCCGTCATTATCGAAGTAGAAGCATGAAATTTCATGTAGATAGACTTGTGATTAGAAATAGGCAAACGCGTATTAGCGTTGAATTACTATTTCACAGTTTAAGGGAGGAAATAAGTGATGAAGAAATTTGTTAAGTACCTATATGAAAAGTGCTTAACTTTTGATGAATACCTAAAGCATGAAATTCAACACTGAAGCTTATTTTTGTTTACTCGTATTTTCCTCAACAAATAAAAGTGTGAAACTGATATCCATACCGAAATGGGCTGGCCTTTCTTTCTTCTTTGTTAAATTAATATAAAATAGGTAGTTTTATATCGGTCGACTAGGTTGTGTCCACGGTCTTAATATGGTGCTAGATGATAGCCACTACAGGATTTTTCTTTGTTCTGTGCACTACACAATACCTGGTTATTTTAATTAATGATTTAAAAGCTGGTTTCTGAAATTAGTTTTTATATGGCATTTTTTTTTCTATACTACAAGGGGAAGGTTACCCAGCAATGGGGCAAAAGCCTAAATTCCACCGAATCTGGGACCCTGGGAAATTAGTCGCCCCGACCACGCTTTCTCAGCTGACCGGGCTTCCGGCAACATGAAGTCATTGTACAAGTTGTGTTAGGATTAATGGTGCATACACAGACTGGTTTGACATCTCAAAGGGTGTTAGGCAGGGATGTATGGCCTCGCCTTGGCTGTCCAATTTATTCATGGATAGCTGTATGAGTGATATGAAAGGGAGTGAAAGGGAGGATCGTAACTTTACCTTCAGCTTACCATCAGGCGAGGTGAAGTCCAATACAAACCGTTGTAACAAGGCATCTAAAACTGTAGGTATGGTTAAACGGGACACGTCTTTTATTCAACTCCTAACTAGTGAATCGATTGGACCTACCTATACTGTTACGGTAACGTTATGTCGGTCACTGAAATGTAGAACGTTGATCCCAATTCTTATTTTAAGACAAGCAATTAGGCATATTTACTTCTTATATCTTATTAGGTAGTTTGCCTATTTGTGTCTATTCTGTCCCGTTTTGCCAAGGAGGAAAGTAGAGTGTAAGTATAGTAGGTAAGTGTTATTACTAACTCCTCCAATTTACATCTGATTAATTGCGATGCGGGTTCCAAGACATTTTAACTTTCCCTGGGACTTCCTAAATGGACTCCGTGTGTTCGTGGGTCACTTCTGAATTTTTTGAATTTATAGCCTACGCCCACGGCTCCGCCCGTGTGGGCGTCGCGTCGCCGTCGGCCTTAGCATTTTTTTAACTTTGTGTTTTTGTTTTTTGGCGTTTTTACTCTCCATATCGTCGCTTAATTAACTCACTCATCACAAATATTATCATTGAAGTGTAAATTCATTCTATTCACTATGGAACTATATCATTATATTTATGCATGAGTACATCGAACTATCAAACATTTTGAAAGGTCTCACCCAAATTACGTGATATCATAGGTATATTATGGTGACAGGTTACACCCAGAACCTGTTTTTGTTCCACTGCGTAGAGTTTAAATCCGTTCAATTTTTCTGCCAATCATATTAGGCTTAAAAACGATAAATGGAAAATGAATATTTTGTATTCATTTTCTTTTGTAGGTATTATAAATTTTATTCGATGAAATGCTGGATATGAAACATTGTCCGAATGGCTTTGTGATACTCTGAATTCATATAGCTTTTTATTAGGGTTCCGTAGCCTAATGGTAAGAAACGGAACCCTTATAGTTTCGTCATTTTTGTATGCCTGTCCGTCCGTAAGCCAAGTTCAATTACTTCACTGAGAACGTTCGAAACAGTGCAATGCAGCAGATTTCGAAACCATATTTATATTACAAAAGAGGGCAGTTCGTGCCATTTATTGTTTAGACAAGAAAGAATCTCTTAGGGAACGATTTAAAACGGTAAATATTTTAACTGTAGCTTCCCAATATATATTCGAGAACATACTGTATGTCAGGAAAAATATATCCAATTACACAAAAGTAAGTGACATTACAGTCAGAAATCTGCGCAATAAAAATAAACTAATCCTTCCTTGTTATCGGCTTAGCAAAGTTAGTGGTTCTTTTAGGGGGGAAGGTATACGTTTTTACAATAAATTGCCTGAATCGGTCCTTGGTATGCCTGACAATAAATTTAAAACATTTGTTAAGGCCACCTTATGCAAAAAAGCATACTATAGGACTACTGATTACCTTGAAGACAAAAATGTCTGGCTTGAGCATGGTGCAGGCCCCTCCTAGAATGCTAAAGTGCTACAACTACATAATGCTGTAGTTGTTGCATTTGCCTACTACAATATATTGATATTGTGGTAGGCACGCGACCTTTTTTGCTATTTTTTTTTGACATTAGTATATTTTTGACATTTTCAATTATTTTATTGTTTAACTTCGGTTAAAATTTATTATATATTATTATTATTATTTTTTTTTTATATACCTTTATTTATATTGACACGAGACAAAATGTACATTCGTCCATATTTAGTCTTAAGATATCTATGTATAACCTGACGTCTTAAAATGCAGCAGTGGAGTTTGTTGCGCCGTTTCTTCTCCACTAGCGCCTAGGAAGCGGTGGTAAACTTAGTATTAAGTAGTTTTTGACGTCAAAAAGATGTAATTACGTTACACTATTTTGAAAAATAAAGAAATTGAAATTGAAATTGAAAGTGACGGTGTAATGGCAACAATATCTCATTAGAAGGTAGGGTAAGTTAGGTTCAATATACTGGCTGGGCATCTTACTTCGGGAGCCGGTTGATTTATAATTATTCGTAATGATAAAAAAATACTATGTAATGTTTCAGAACTAGCCGAAATATCGAAAATAAACACAAGGAACTCGCCAAACACGATGATTTCATAGAACTTTCTGCGCATTCTCTAGTATGTTGATATGAAAGAATGTTCAATCTTAAATAGCATTCACTAACCTGTCATCCTCTAGCTCGTAGAACATATCTTTGGAAGAGTCGTGAATGTAAATCTTGACCATAGGGCTGTCCATGTATTGCATAGTGAGTTGCTTCGGGAAGGATCTAACAAATAAGGCTTTAACAGTATCTATTGAAGTAATCTCGTTTGGAAGTAGAGCGCGTTTTGTTTCATTTCTATATTGGAGGAACACCAAGCCTGTAACAAAAAGAAAAAATGATATAGTCATACCCCGTGGTCATACCCAACATTTTATAAGAGTGTAATAATTTTCATGACTCAGTGGTTTGAGTACATGACTTCCATAATATAATAAATAGAAGGTATATATTTAGGTAATCAAGTTAAGACTACAACCAGGGCTTTGGTGCAGTAAAATTACGTTCCAAAAAGGTGTGATTTCTAATCTTTTGAAAACTTATAGACATTAATTTTATCAAGTCCTTATTGAAACTGGATCAAACTATGAGTGATTTTAAAGATTTGATAATCTCACGGCCTTTATATCATCAATGCTCACGACTAGGATAATAGTGGTTTCCCTAATGCATTTTAGTAGGAAACAAAGGCCGCAAACAAACCGCCCTGTTACTGTTGTCCAAACGTAACGTGAACACACGCGTTTGTATTGTCCAAAACTACAGAATTCTTAATATATATAAATCTCATGTCACAATGTTTGTCCTCAATGGACTCCTAAACCACTTAACCGATTATAATAAAATTCGCACACCATGTGCAGTTCGATCCAACTTGAGAGATACCTAGGATAGTTTTTGAAACGGATTTCGACATCCACGCGGGCGGAGCCGCGGGCAACAGCTAGTATATTATAAAAGTTCGTACTACCGAAACATTGAAGTTGGTTTAATTTCACACCAGTTCTTCTTCAACTGAAATCTATCTGTATATATATAATCTACTTAATTATGTTAACCTCGTGGCGCCCATGGATTTTTTGACACATTCTTGATTGCGACCTGAGAATCTGAAAAGTACTTACCAAGAGGTCGTTCCAACGTCTTACTGGGTGTTCGTACGACGGGAAGTGAAGATCTCTGCTTCCCCCCTCGTCTGAACCCCGTAGACGCGGTCTCGACCTCAGACATAATGCCAGGGTCATCGTCGAAGAGAAGATTATTGGCAGGTGGCTGGTAACCTCGCGGTAGCGGCGGCTAGGACAATGAAAAACTAAAATAAATGATAGTCGTAGCGAACAATGAATATTAATTTATTCTTTATTGATATAAATTAGTTTCCTTTAACTTTTGCGGAAGCAACTGCCATCTGACCTTTCAACCCTGAGAGGAAAGCCTCAGTCAGTAGGCGTACCTACTAGCTTGTAGGTGAGGTGAATTAGGGTTCGCATTTTTATCTGAAATTTGATCTTAGAGCTCCATAAACACCTTTTTTATACTACGTAGGTGGCAGACAAGCACACAGCCCACCTGATGGGAAGCGATTACCTTGGCCTATTAACGTGTGCTAAGGGCGTCACACACGCGCTGCCTACCCTGAAGGGAAGGGGAGAGGGCTAGGAAGGGGTGGGGATAGGAGGGGTACAGTGAGCTCTGGCTACTTACCGGCGGCGGCGGGAACACGCTACGATGGTTATTATGGCTGCGGTCTAATAGCTTAATTAGCAAAATTAATGTGAAAATACACCTCTGTCGACCCCTGATGGAAAACTGTTGTGTATGCTTGACTATGTCAATTTCGATAGGTACACGTTATATAGGTAAGACACAAAAAATATACCTTAACTAATGAATTAAAATGAGGATGTCATAGTAGGGAAGTTATTTATAAATCACGTAGCAAACAATGACATGCTACAATTTAACTAGCAACTTTCCATTGTTAAATAGAATAACAGTACCTTAACTATCTTTTAAATAAACATCGGTCAGTCAGCAAGTTAGGTATTTGGTTCATAATGGCGGTGCTCGGAGCTTCGGAGTTGAATAAACAGATTCCCAACAATGTTTTAAAAAGCAGTCTATCTTGTGATGTGGAAACAAAGAACATAATTTAAAAAAAAATTAAATAAAATTAATGCCCAAAATGTTGATTTTTTTAATCGAAACTCGCACAACATAATACTACAGTATATATCTTTTAACTACCTATATATCTTTTAACTATATATCTTTTAACACATAAAATCATAATACCTGTTTAATATTTGATCAAATTTACCGAAGATAATTATAGGCGCAGCTGCTGTACAGTTACCTACATCCGCATTTTGCGAGCTCAATTTTGAGCTCTAATTTAATACGATAATAGAATCTACCAAAAGATAATTATTTTAACGTTCAAAATATCATATTCGTTACAGATAATATGAAAAATTTATTCAATCCCAAATTTCTGATCGCCCAAATAACGAGGAAAAAGTTGTTCGAATGTGTGTGTACACATATCCCTAAATAATGTCCTTGAGGGAAAGCAATACATTCAAATAAATTGAATGAACCACAGCCGTGTGCTTGTCTGCCACCTAAGTGGTATAAAAAAAGACAACATAAAAGAAGTTAACAGTGTGATTACAGCCGGTTTCAGAATTGGAAATTTGGGCGAAACTCATTCGAGATTAACTCAAATGGTCAATACCGACTTGAGTTTTGATGAAATTAGACGTTCTTAAATTCCGCTTAGTTAAGTTTATCAGCTCAAAGCTAAGTTGAGATGATGCAAGCAATGATTTTGTGTATTAATATACCCAAATACATAAACCCATAGCCCAGGGTGGAAAAACACAATCACCTCTGTATGAAACATGACTGCAGTAGTTTTTGTCTATTTCGGCCATGATTTCGGCAAACTGAACTGAATTAGCGGCTTCAGTTCAGTTTCGATTCTGTTGTTCATTTTCGCCGAACTAAAAAGTTATTTTAGTTCGGCGAAAATGAACAACAGAATCGACAACATTCGGGGAAAAGTAAAATTCATGAGATTCACAAAATAACAACTATCCGGGTGCATTTCGTGTTCATTCGCTTTGGCCTGCCATTCGTTTAAACTCAAAACGTAGGTATAACAACGGCATTCCCGCAATGTTGATAACTGAAATTGTACACTATAATTAATTTCGTGACAAATAGGTGTAATGAGAGGCTTCAGTCACAGCTCAATTAACACCTTTGTCACAGGGAACTGTTAATATGTTATCATTCCAATCGTGAAATTGCCTTGATAGGCTTGACCGTTGATTAACGTAGATATTTGTCAAATGTTTGCAGCTAAACATCAATACCTGTATGTTGTGGTCTTTGTGCTAGAGAAAGCAGAAAACTACTTTAGAAAGATTATAGCATCAGTAGATATAGGGTGATTTACACAGCGTTTGCGTATTGAAAATGTTTACGGCTATCATTAGATATATTATGCATTGAGTTTGAGAAAAACAAGTACTTAACTAATAGGTATTTCAATCGCCCCGTGGTGTGACAGAAATGCCTTATTGGGAACCTTACGTCTGCAGACCCAAAACAGCATGTCGACATAGTATTCGTGGAGATTTCCACACGAAAAAGAAGGTACCTACGTATTTCATTTATGTTGTGGTTACATTAAAATGTGGCAACATTAAAACTTAATTTTAATATTGTGGTTCGATTATTGTAAAATTACATAAATAAAACACAATTTTACTGTTGTGTAGGTAAAATGTACAGGACTGTTAGCTTTTGTGTAATTGACCTAACAATTCCTATCTATATAATTCTACATCACTACCTAATACCTATCTAATTCTACATCCTTTTTTTAATTACAATCTTCTAAACATTTCATCACAAAAGAGAGATTTCGATCTCGGTGACTTCACTTCGTTATTACATATTACAAAAGTTAATATCATGTATAGGTTCCTCATGCGAACAATTAATTGACGGACACATTCATACTAGTGTACAATGTCTTCATGCGTTCTCAACTGGAATATATTATATTGTGCAAAATATATATGGAGTTCCCTTTACGATTCGTACTATGGATTAACGATCTAATCGGCCGTGGTTTACTACACACAGAACTATAGATATGTAGATACGTATACCCTATTGTGCCAGCCCTACCAATTTGATAGCTATGCAGTTGCATGGCTTAACAAGTTCTGATATTATGGTGCGCCCAGATCAATATGTTGCAGGAAATGACCATGCCAAAAAATCGTCCCAACCTAACAGATTTCAAAATTATCTCATCACCTTGCCCCCACGATGATTTTATACTATGACGATATCATCGTAGGTCATAGGGTTATCGTACAAAAAGTATATAGGTATACCTGCAGGGTGTATATTGAAACGGGGCAGTAAGGGCAATTAGGTACCTCAACCGTTGTAGTTACAGCAAAACGTTCTTAGGAGACCTTCTCTAACTTTTTGAGATATTTTGACCTGCATTCACAGATTTTGCAAAAATCGTAGCAAAAAAATGCAAAAAGTCCAAAATTTTTTTTTGTGCCAATCGATTCTATTTAATGTGGGGATCAAAAGACTCTATGGAACCATTTTAGCTTTGAGTACTAGGAACGACAGAAATTGCCAACACTTTTCCCATACATTTCGTACGGAAATACCTACGATAAATCAACTCGAAACTCATAGGTTTTTTATGTAAAACATTGTCTTATTTTTTGAACCCCATCGATTTTTAGACTAAAAATGATTATTTGTCTCTTTATGGGCCGTCATAATAATATTGAAACTATCACCATGTCTGTTGGTCAATTGGGACAGCGGCGTCCATACATTTTTTTGCATGGTCCTTTGTCCCGTTATTGCATTGGTTCTATGGATTCCTATGATATGGTGTTCTGCTGATCGGTGTGTGCAGCTAAAATTAAAATATATATGCCTTGTTAAATTGGAAGCCATTTCAGTTGTTATTTTATTTCCAAAATTGAGAAAAATTACCGTACTCATATTACGTTAAAGTTTAATAAACTTCTGAAATAAGCAACGTAACGAAATAGGTAATGGTCAAGGTAAGTGTTAGTGAAAATTATTAGTACTACGGTTCTTGAGATATTTAAGTTAAATACATTAGTGGTTAGACTATTATTTGAATAGAGATACCTTCCGCATTCTCGGGTCTAAAATCCGGTTTGGTCTTTGGTCTCGAGGCTTGTTGATCGTGGCATATTCCGGTGCATACCCTGGCAGACGTGCAGGACCGTAAGGCTAATGAAAAGAAAAGGAAAATAAAAAAAACAAACATTTAACTAAAAAATTACATGCAATTCAAAAAATCTTTTCAGTGCTTTACTTAAAAGCGTTTTGCCAGCACGACAAGTGAGAATAGCCTTAGGGGTACTTTTACAAGCGACCAATAGAAATATATTCCTGGAATAAAAAGACATAAGATTTGTACCACATTTTGTCTTTGTAATAATATTATAACTACGTTTAAAAACCGACTTCACAAACTTAAAAGCAACGATCTCAACGTATTGGCTTGATACGTAAGCGTTTAGTAGTGGAAATTCTGAGGGGTGCGTGGTCTAGTGGTAACCGCATAGGTAAACACATTGCAAAAGTTAAGGAACATCTAGCTAGCCTGACTGGTAATCGGATGGGTGACCATTTCCAAAAAGACATTGAGATCCCTCCATGCCTCGAAGTACATTAGAAACAGCGTTTCAATAAGTTGCTTTGTTCTTGATCATTTTATACTTTTTAGTTGGTAAAGTCGGTTTTTTTCCTAGTTATTTTTTATTTTTTACTTTTTAGTGTACATAAATAGAAAAGTACCTATTTTATGGGGTTTATTGTGTACAAAGGCATCAAAAACAGAATTATTGTCGTAAATTTGATGATTTCCCCTCGATTTTCCCAAGATCCCAGTATCAGATCCTGAAACCCTGGATATGGGACCACCTCAGAAGCAGCCTCTTTCAAACAAAATTTTTGAAAATCCATACATAATTGGCGCCGCTATCGCGTAACATACATACAAAAAAATACGTTTGTCACTCGGAGACTGCCGCGGTAAAGCTATTGCAGCATTTTATTCAATATGCATCGATTACTGTTCAATACCTTAATCTAAGTACCTATGCGAATACAACTACTTATTCATAAAGTTGTACGCATGCTCGATAGATGGCGTTGACCCGATTTTTAACAAGATAATAGTTTGGTTTCAGAAGGTATTTAAACTTTGAAGTTTAAATTTTATAACTCAACATTGTGTTATGTTGTGTTGTGTTGACACTACTCGCCGCCACGTCGCTAGTGGTATATTTGAGTGATTTTTCGAATGATTGCAGATGCATGAAATTAAGTGCTTCTTACTTTGAATAATATACCTATGCTAATCTGCCACTCAAACGTTCAATCCTTATTTTACTTTATTTTGTATTCGCTGTTACTCGCGACTCCGCCCGTGTGAAATTCTGATCACCTGGGAACCTACTCCAGGGATAAAAAGTAACCTATGAGTTCGAGACTATAATCTATCTCTGTGCCAAATTTCATAGTGATCCTTTCATCCGTTTTTGCGTGACAGAGTTACAAATATCCTTATACCCCTATATTTGCAGTACCTACCTAAGTAGTCAAAGTACTTAAGTACCAAAACTGTGTATACTTTTTCAAGAAAATGAAAGTTTGCAAGCACGGCAAATTGACCAAATCTATTAAACTTTGTTTATCCACTTTGTTAACAATTTAAATAATCAGAGAATCAGTAATGATTACTGACCGGTCTCCTAGCTATATGGCAGATGGGATATATAACCTTGCTCTATAAATGGGCTATCCAACACAAGAAGTTTTGTCAATCAAACCAGTAGCTACCGAGTTCCGTAGGTTTGATAGGTTCATGATCCTGACCCCGTTGATATGCAGTTCGAGACGCCAATGGTTGTTCGATTATAATAGTAGGCTACTTATCTTTTAATATATATAAATCTCGTGTCACAATGTTTGTCCTCAATGGACTCCTAAACCACTTAACCGATTATAATAAAATTCGCACACCATGTGCAGTTCGATCCAACTTGAGAGATAGGATAGTTTTTGAAACGGATTTCGACATCCACGCGGGCGGAGCCGCGGGCAACAGCTAGTTAATTATAATGTGTGGTGTTCCGTCACGACTGCGGCGAAGCCAAAAATAAAGGCTATGTGTTTGACTGTATGCAATCCTACCCTATGAGATTATGAGGTACTTACCTACATTGTAATTACTAAACTGTTGAACCGATTTTGATGCATCGTTATAGATTAAAACTGGGTTGTTAATTATTGATCTATATAGCTATTAAAACCAAAAATGAATAGACTATTTCCAAATCTACATCTACACTATTAATATAAAGAGGAATGATTTTTGATTGTTTTTTTGTTTGTTTGATTACATGACCGATTTGAAAAACTCTTTCACTGTTGGGAAGCTACACTATCTCCGGTGAACATAGGCTATATTAAATTTTCAAAAAAGTTAGGGATCCATGCTAAAGCTCCAATAATGTAACCCAAGGTGTAAAAAATGACCTAAAAATACCTGACATCCCGTGCGCTGCGAAAACTATTGAAGATAGAACAAAATAATGTACTGTGGAAATGTATAACTTAAAAAGATCTACATAAAAGTCCGCGATAGCATATGTCTATCTAATAAGGATAGCCCACAGTAACCATTTTTATCATTACAAATAAAAAAAACACAAATATATCCAATGCAAATAAAAGGTAAAGTAAATAAAGAAGTTGCATAGCTAAACTATCCGATTGCAGAAATACAATTTGAATTTATAAAGTCCGAGTAACTTCATCTTCGAGCTGAAACACTTTTGCTTGTTATTTTCTTGCTGAATGAAGTATGCTTGGTTGATGACGTCATTTTTAGGGTTTCGTAGCCAAATGGCAAAAAACGGAACCCTTATAGATTCGTCATGTCTGTCTTTCTGTCTGTCTGTCTGTCTGTCCGTCCGTATGTCACAGCCACTTTTCTCCGAAACTATAAGGCCTATGCTGTTGAAACTTGGTAAGTAGATGTATTCTATGAACCACATTAAGAATTTTACACAAAAATTCGAAAGAAAAAACCGGCCAAGTGCGAGTCGGACTCGCCCATGAAGGGTTCCGTAGCAGTAAGTAACTATATACGAACCCATTATAGGCTTGTGATAGCTAAACAAGCTAATATATAATACCAGTTTCACAAGAAATATTTAAACCAAAAATATTGTCAATTAATTGCGGTTTATGACGTATTAAAAAAACTACTTAGTAGATCTGGTTCAAACCAATTTTGGGTGGTAGTTTGCATGGCAATGTACATAATATTTTTTTTTTTGATTTATCATTCTCTTATTTTAGAAGTTAGCGGGGGACACACACATTTTTCCACTTTGGAAGTAGTATCTCTCGCGCAAACCCACACGTATGGGTTTGATGAAAAAATCAAAAAAAAATCCGTTCTTAATATGGGGACCCCCAAGATTTATTGCTTTTTTTCTATTTTTGTGTGAAATTCTTAATGCGGTTCACAGAATACATCTACTTACCAAGTTTCTACAGCAAAGGTCTTATAGTTTCAGAGAAAAGTGGCTGTGACATACGGATGGACAGACGGACAGACAGACAGACAGACAGACATGACGAATCCATAAGGGTTCCGTTTTTTGCCATTTGACTACGGAACCAAAAACGTCTTTATATAGCTGTACCTACGATCAGCCGCTTAGATTTGAGTGGGACGGATTCGTAATACTTCTTCCAAAACGACAGTAGTCTTAATTGCGCCTTATAACATGAGTTATCCACATAAAAAAATTCGTCAAACTCGGCCTCCCCACTTCAAAGATTACCCGGATTCAAGATAGCGTGCGGTTTTAGTCGGTTCAAGTCCAACATAACCACTCACGCTGGCCAGCGGAGGGGTATCCGTGGAGATTACCCGCACGAAAAAAGGTAGGTATATCTAAATAGTGTTTTATGTGCTAGATAACTCAAAGTAAACTAAACTTACTAAATAAACTTACCTCCATATCCATGTTGACTTGTCCAGGGTGGTGCGGATGAATATAAAGATGGTTGCCGGCGAGGGTGTGGCGACGAGGGTCGTCACGGCGGGAAGATCTCCCACGTGAGGACCCGCGGTTTGCCTCACCGTCGGACAATCCACCTGGATAACAAATAACTAATTTGAAATTCTTCTTTCTACAGTAATTTCGAAATATGTTAAAGGCTTAAATTATACAGATAAGGCAGGAGGCATACGGCGAGCGCTTCGTTACTTTTTACAAAATTTACTAAAACAACGCTGCGTATTTACCGGCACGTAAATTGGCCAGATGCGTCATATGCGCAAAGGTCGATTTTTAGGTCCCCTTTGAGGTATGAGCGGTAAGCGGATTGCGGGAGACGCGGTTGCGCCGTCGCGGACATATGATTGGTCCGTCACTTGACGGACCAATCACATGTCTCCGAGAGACGTCTTGTAGCGAACCAAAGTTCCGTTCGTTCGTACTTTGAATCATTTGATTGGCTCAAAGTGTACGATGCGCGAACTTACCCCAAATCTGGCCAAGTTACGTGCCTGTATGTGTACCAAAATTACACTGAAAAGGGGTGGCTCTTGGTCAAAATGTTCTGTATCATTAGGGGACGAGGCTTGGAGCGAAGTTTTTGTTTTACGACTTCGTGCACGTGCAAGAGGCCAGCTTCAGGCGAGCTATGAACACTACACCGGCAGCACCGTCCGTACCTTCGCTTTACACCCAAAGCTCGCCCCAAACTGGCTTTTGTATAATTCAAGCCTACCTACAGCATTATTTGTTGGTTGACAGACATCAGTCCGAATGCGCGTATTGCCCACATGAACTTACCTACTCTCACTCTGTGTGTGTTACCTACTTACATAAAAAAGGGAGGTTATGGATTTCAGCGGTTTGTTACTTATTTAAATAATCAAATTTACAGATCTGATTAGGGCTCGCTCAATAAATTCGAAGGAAAAATTATTAAATTTTTAATTGACTTCAAAAAATAAGATTTACAATTCGATTGCTTTTTAGGCTGTATCCGCAGGCTGTACTAAGGCAGCTAATATTATAATAATCGTTATTTTAGAGGAGCGCATATATACCTATAAACCAAACGTCGCGTCGCCGTCGGTAGCTCGGTAGTGTGCAATGTGCATGCGTCGGTTTGGATCCCGGGATCTATCGATATTTAAGGTTGACTCCTACTAAGCTACCGACGCTTATATGTACACTAAAGGTCAGTAGTTTAGTATTGGAGTCGATCTTCCGATCTAGAGGTCCCGGGTTCGAATCCTCGCCATTACACTGCCGTCGTGAGCCACTCATACGTAAGCACGTAAGTGCATGGAGAGGTACGTAAAGGTACGCAGAAAGTACCAAATAACTGGAATATATTTGGACAAATCTGGAAATTACACCCGCCATTCTGATGCCCAGCGCAGTGTGGGTATCAGAATAGCGGGAGTCAGATAGGAGCATTTATTTCTACAACAATCTTATAAGTATGTAACTTAAAAGTGTTAGTAAGCCCTACGACGACATAGCTACTTGACTCAGCACAATAGCTTCCATAATGATCTGAGACTACACAGCTGTGCACAGTTACAAGCTTTTGTTAGGATCTGTCATGAGTAACTACTAAAGTTAAGTTGTTGTCGGTTGTCTTCTTATAAAATAGGTATTATTTATATAATTTTATTTCAAGTACAATATAAAATCGTAAGTTTAATTTATGTTACTATCATCTGTATTATTATTTAACTAATAATAATGCATGTAAATATATTTTGTTCGAAATAGTGGGTAGGTAAGTAATTTTTACTGTAAATATTTACTGTAATTTGGTCACTTTCGCATCACCCTTCGAAAAATATGTATTTATTTACAACTAGATTTTTAAGGTTTCAATTTTTTTGCTCGGGACCATAATTCTTTTTCCTAAATTTTACTCCTTATCACATTAGCTATCTACCAGTGAAAGTCCCGTCAAAATTGGTTCAGTCATTTCATAGATTTGTTGAAGCAAACAGACAGACCGACAAAGAGAAAAAATATAGTATGCACCTATTAAACTGTAATAAGTAAAAAATCTACTCGATTTTACAATGCATTTTTTTTTTCACTATTACTTAAATAGGTATGTAAGTATGTATAGGTAGACGATAACTTTAATGTAGGTACATTATATTGGATGTAGCCAGGGGTAACAACCCTAAAATTTTATACTTATAATTAAAAAGTACGATTAGATTGTGCAAGCAAGGAAATGGCTAGCTAGAAGGCTAGCCGATGACTTTATTCGACTCTATACCTCACAGATGACTATTAGTTTAATAAGATAGCGTAATGTCTTTGTTACAGTCGATTTGGTTAACTTTGAACATTTTTACCGGATTATTAATGTAACTTACACTCTGATTATACTTATTACAACTTTATTATATAGAATAAATATTAATAATTTTAATTAATATAAGTGTGCTTTTGAGTTGGTTTGTGTTTCCAAACCAATAAATTCATGGAAAAAAGAACAATAAAAAACCTATAAAAAGTAACAAAATAATTATTATATTATGGCCTATCTACCCTAAGTATTGAACCTTTATTATTATTATAGTAGCTATATTATTTACGTATTTATATTTTTAATTAACAGTTGTCTCGTCGAGGGGACCGCAAAACATCTACAGTTAGGATCTTGCGAGACAGACGTAGGTACGATTAGGTTATGATTAGGTGAGCGGTCCCCGACGAGACAAACTAAAATTTGTCCCAAAACTCACATTCAAAGTTATCACGAGTTTTGGGTAACTTCCAAGATATAGGTATATTTTTTAGATTTAAGAACCTTTTTTATTCAAATATTTTAAGATTTCAGTAAAATTTAATTACTTATATATTCTTATAATAATCACTGCTAAGAACTCGAAAAAGGCAGTTAAATTGCAAAATTATGGCATTCAAAGTTTTTTTATACGTTTCGTTTGTTATGAAACATTATATTAACATATTGATATTAAAATATTGAAACAATAAAACATTTCCATCAAATCTAAGTACCTACTTATACATATTTATAATGAATCTGTAACTGATCGGTGTCTATACATGGAAGATATACATCATCATCTACCTGCCCTTGATACCTATGAGAAAAAAATATTAAGTAGTAGACTTTATGAATGTAATAGATCCAAAACAATGATTTTTAGAATTTTTGGTTGTCTGTTTTTCTGAAATTTCTGTGCACGCAATCTCGAAAGCAGCCAATTCCAATTGCCAGTTGTGGTAAGCTTCACTTAACATTAGTGTTTGTTTTATTTGAATCGGTTCATTTCACCGCAAAAAACACCGAACGGATTTTGATGCGATATTTTTATTAGTCTTAGTTAGACTCAAAATCTTACGCATATTTGATCACAATGGGCTGATTAGAAACGGCGATATAGTAAAAAAACGCGACGTCCACGCGGGCGGAGCCGCGGGCAACAGCTAGTAAATTAATAAATCTTTTTCACAATTTTATTAAAATTTAAACTGCAATTCAATGTTACCCAAAATGAGCGTACGGGTTTCTGTAGTAAACACTTCTTTATTGCAATAAATATTTTCTTTAAAAAGAATTTGATAGTATTTAAGGCGAAGTTAAAATCAAAACCAATTCTCTAATCAAACACCATAATATTCATTATAGATAATGGTTTGAGTTTATAATTATCATTTCAATGAATGTAAGTACACGGTTACTTACCTATCTTAAATTATTAAACCACAAATAACTACAAAATACTAAAACTTTCAAAAATTAGATGCAGCAGTTTGAATCAGAGTACACTCTTTCTTCCCGCTCTCGTCGAACCACCACAGCCTCTAAGTCACGCTCTTCTGTTGTCCTCCTGAGCATTGGATAGCAAATGCAAAAATACATCACGCCTGATATGGCATACCACGCCACGGCATATGTGGCATAGAAGATTCCAATATTCATTACGAAAGCTTTTTAAATTTTAATTGCCGCAATGGCGAGTACCTACTACGAGTAGCCCTCGTGCTATGGTGTACGCGGACTGACTGCCGCCGCTGCATACAACAGAGAGCTACACAACGAGCAACAGGCGATGGATAGTGTAGTGGACATTACGTATATAAATGCTGAGTATAATGAACCATTAAGTATTCTTAATATTTTTTTAATTTATAGTTTCACCGATGAAAGAATGCGTTCCTGACAGGTTGTGATCGAACGGGCGATGTAAGTTTGAACTGGCGTACAATTTACGGCAAAATTTTAAATAGGTAAATCATTTATTGACCTTATTAACGATTGATAACATTAAAAATTTAATAATTATGCCAATTTACAATAAACTGATTAACTCTGGGCTAAAATTATTGCCTAACAATTAATTAATAAAAAAATAAAAAATCAATAGTTTTTAAGCCAAACTGCGCTATTTCAAGGTTATATCAACTGTTTGCTTTAATAGTGATGAGACAAATAACAAGGCAATTGTAACCGCATATTTTTGTAATCTTAATTATAATAATCTGTTCGTTAAAAAATATAAAATAGAATTTTATGATTTTATAATAAGTAATTTTGTAATATAAAAGCTAATAGAAAGAATTAATCATATGTTTATAATGAATAAAATGAATACGAAAATTTTTTTATTAATTCAGGTAATAATCCATTATTATAATTAAATAAGAATAAAACTAAATAAAAAACCGGCCAAGTGCGAGTCGGACTCGCCCATGAAGGGTTCCGTAGAAGCCAGTAACTATATACGCTCGTATGGGCTCCCATATATGTGCTTGTGATAGCTAAACAAGCTAATATATAATACCAGTTTCACAAGAAATATTTAAACCAAAAATATTTTCAATTAATTGCGGTTTATGACGTATTAAAAAAAACTACTTAGTAGATCTGGTTCAAACCAATTTTCGCTGGTAGTTTGCATGGCAATGTACATTATATATTTTTTTAGATTTATCATTCTCTTATTTTAGAAGTTAGATACACTTTTTTCCACTTTGGAAGTGTCTCTCGCGCAAACTGTTCTGTTTAGGAAAAAATGATGTTAGGAATCTCAATAACATTTTTGAAGACCTATCTATAGATAGAAGAATACGTATGGGTTTGATGAAAAAAAAAGTTTCAGTCTTAGCATGGGGACCCCGAAAATTTATGTTTTTGTCTATTTTTGTGTGAAATTCTTAATGCGATTCATACAATACATCTACTTGCCAAGTTTCAACAGCATAGGCCTTATAGTTTCGGACAGACGGATAGACGGACAGACGGACAGACGGACAGACAGACATGACGAGTCTATAAGGGTTCCGTTTTTTGCCATTTGGCTATGGAACCCTAAAAATAAAAAATTGGAAAAACAAATAGGACAGATAGATAGCCAAATTAGAATAAAATTAAAATTAAATCAAATTGTCACAATTATTGCTGACTGTGATTATTATTATGTTATTGTAAGGGAACAGGTTTAGAGAACGGTTATACAATTTATTTATTGTACATAACTATAGTTGTCACAAAATAAAAGGCCCACTTTGACAGTTCGTGCCCATAAAGTTCTTAATTTTTTTACAAATAAAATGTTCTACAGATAATTACATTTTTCATTGACAGGTACCGCCCACTCGGCTAAGTGCTGTGCATAACGATTTTTTCATGTAGTCCACAGACTATTAATAATCAGTTAAGGAAAGAAAATATCGAGTGAGATATTTTTTTTCAAGCCCGACGCGCACTTTTATTTTTATTTATTTTAATACTTTTGTTTAGATTCTGAAGACTGATTTAATTATTCTTGTTGTTTTGTGATTGTGTGAATGTTATTGTAAAAAAAATATTTAATATAAGTAAATTGACCTTTAATAACATTGTATTGTTTTAAAATACCTAAGAACTCAAAGGTTAAGCAAACTTTTCTAATCAAAACTTTAATCCAATGCAGCTTACATACATATTCAAATCGATTAAATCCCCATGCAAACTGGATTCGATTCATCCTGAGTATCGAATACCGAATCGTATAGGTACTTAACTAGTAACGGCACGAGAACAAACGTCAAAACGGGCCTTTTATTTTGTGTTGAGTATAGTCATGAAGAATTGACAATTGTGTCAAGATCGCATACTCTCATCGTCCGAATTATAGTTACCAAATAAAATACAGGTATAAAATTACAATACAGGTATAATAATAGTATTAAGTATTAATAAACCACTAAGGTTTGTCATAAACACTACACTGGTATACACTAACTATAGGTAGGTACATATATAACAGGTAATTATGTCATATAGGTACATATTTAATTACACACAGTTTTTTTTCTTTATGTGAGTGGGACTTGGCAGAAGCATTCTCCAGTAATTGTTAAAAACTTTCCAAGTTCTGGAGGGGCTTTAAGTTCTTTATTAGTTAAGAAGTTAAGATACTATATTTTTTAAATCGGAAAATAATTTTATTTATCATGCATTATGGCCGATTCAAATAAGTTCGTAACATGCATCATGCTCACACTTAGCCATCTTTACTTATAAGTGTTACTTAGTGTAAGTAATTACTTATTGTATATTCGTCCTGAAAACGGTTTAACATTTTTTTACTTTTGGCACTTCCAATTTGCCTGAAGACAAAGAATGAGTGTTGTTTTTATGCTACGATGAATTACTCTTTCACGCAACAACGGCTGCATGGAACTGGATGAAATTTTATACAGGGTTAGATTCCGGGATAACACAAAAGCGACCTTTACTCCTGGAAACAGGTTTCCGTGGGTCGCAAGAACTATCCAAGGCAAAAAATAGACATAGAATTTGCACTGAGCGGGAATCCAACCCACGATATAGCGGTCGAAAACGTTGTCGCCACGCCACGGAGCCAGAGGTCGTCATCTGTAGTAAAGGTTATTGAACTGAATTCTGCGCATGTCAGGTGTGTCTATGTACGAGAACCGCGTCGCCGCCAACTTTTCGTAAAATCTTTGTGTGTTATGTTAGTCCGCGGTAGCCTAGTGGTATGGGTAATGGACTCAGGCTGAGACGAGGTCTCGGTTTCGATCCCAGGTTCACCATGACACACCAATGACTTTTCGGTGCTTTTCGAAGTAATGTGTGTATTTATCGCAGGTTTATAAGTGTCCGGTTAATGGCAATAGGCTCGCCACCTATTACATTGGGACCTAAACATAAACCCCCTCGCGGATATAGGCGCGTTTATTTCTTCAACAGGTAAAAAACAGGAAGTAATTAGATGCTTATTTGTAATTTTGCTTGAAAAATAGTCTTGGAGGTTTTACCACCTTTTTTTTCGTGCGGCCTCATGGATATCTCCCCCGTGGGAGGTTATGTCCGACATTTACCAACTAAAACTGCACGCCGTTTAGGGTCTTCTAGCGCCGCGTCCGGGGTGTAGGTAGAAAGGCATTTCTCTCGCACCCTTCTTTGACCTAATAACTAAAAAGTATAAAAATAAATTAAAAAATTAAGAACCCGGCTGCCAAAAACCAAAAAAAAAAACAAGCACTTAGATTAATGTCCGGTGGGCTAGAAACAGAACAACTGAACCGTCGGGAGACATTGAAATTAGATTGGCTGTCGAATAATGGATCCCGACTGTTAAGTTATTGTTTCTAGACTACCAGACAATAATTTAAGTGCTTGTTTTTTTTTTAATTTTTTTGGCAGCCGGGTTCTTAATTTTTTTATTTAAAATTTTGCCGTAAATTGTACGACACCAGTTCAAAGTTACATCGCCCGTTCGCTCACAACCTGTCAGGAACGCATTCTTTCAATGTTTCTATAATAAGTCCTTTTTAGTAGGCAATTCTTTGTTTTAATTTTGGAGGTCGGACGGATACTAAAAAGAGGTCGAAGGACCCTTTTTGTTTATTTTAATTTTGAAGGTCAAACGGGTCCCTCCTTACTAAAAAAGAGGTCGTACGAGCACTTCATAGTAGAGTACGTCGCCAATTACTTATGATTTTAATGTACATTAGTAATAGGCATGTATAGATTATCTGCTTGAAAAATAAATGTAGATATAACAATTTAGCACAATTGTCAAATGTGACCTATTAAAATGACTCCACTGTAACTTTGCAAGATTTTCGAGTAGTGTGCACTACTCCAAAACCTGATTGCCAAGTTAGAACAGAATACTTGTTTGTGGCAAAATACGTCGCATCTTAACAAATATGGTGCACGACATCTAACTTGGCAAGGTTTTGGAGTAGTGGGGGTGCACTATACCAAGTGATTGTATCGGAAAGTGATTTCACCGAGCTAAATGCAAAATTAATTGTATGGTCTAGGTACAGAATATCTATGGTACCTAATAGGTAGGTACAGGATAAACGTAACCGAAATAGGGTAAGTTCGCCTGTTCGCGTCCATCGCCCTATTCGCGTCCATTTTACGGACCTCTCTTTGAAAACTCTCGAAATTAAGTATACTAACACATCAATTAGTCGAAAAGTCATTACCACCAATACCTCATTGTATAAGAGCCACGTACGCATAGGTAAAAGTTCTGAGCGCCCAACCAATCCTGTGTAAAAAAATTGTTAGTGACGGCTGTTCAACGAGAGAGCGCGAATTCGCGAAATTTTAAGAAAAAAGGTAGTGGACAGCGGTGCGTTTGAAGGCAAGTCTTTTATTGTTTTATGTGTATTTTGAATACATAGCTGTTTCTAGACGTCGATAATGATAAAAGGAATTATATTCATTATGAATTTGCAATTTTTTTTTATAATTACCAATTAAAATAAGGTGGACGCGAATTACTACACTGAATTTATAGAACTTCCAGATTGCGTCCGCAATGGACGCAAACTATACCTGCAGGGAATAATGACAAGAACAAATCGCGTCCATTATTAAAATTAATTTCCTACTGCTAATATAAGAAAGAAGGATAAAGAACATACACAGAAAACCATTTAAGGAAAGCATTGAGTGAAATTCGAGAGAAGCAGAAATCGGTAAGACAAATATGCTATTCCCAAAACGACAATATGGACAAGACAAAATCAGTGGGCGCAGACCAGATGGAGTAAAGAAACCGGGCACAGAACCTGCGCTAGGTTTAGTAGGTGACCATCATAAGGACTGGCTAGAGAGCCCATACGGGAGCCTCTCGTTACACCTGACGCAGGTGATCTCCATGAACACATACTTCGGGGATCACTTGTGTCTGATCAGGAATGCTGAATGTCATCACTGTGATGCAAGTTAGAACTTAGGGATGCACACACTGGCAGAATGCAGGGCGTAGGAGGTGTCGAGGCGAGCCCTCGTGGTGGCCCTCGAAGTGGGAGTCCTCTCACTGAGAGTCTGACTCACAGCGATGCTGCAGAGCGGGCGGGCGATGCCGCTGCCTCATTTTGCGAGTTAGTCATGCTCGAGAAGGAGGCGACGGAAAAGGTCTGGGAGAGGCGACCACAACAGGCGCAGGCGACTCAGGCGTCAGAGGTCGTTCAACGAACTTTGTCCTCCATGAGTGCAGGGTTGGGGATGACGCGTGGAGCCACCTGTCAACCTAGCAGAAGCAGGCTGAGGTGGCGGTGGCGACACCCTGGCGTTAGAAAACCCGAGATGGCGTACGGTTTTAATCAGTTCGATTCCAACATAACGCCCCCACTGGTGGGTGGTAACCGTAGAGATTTCCACGTGAAAAATAGGAGTAGATGGTAAAAAACAAGGTTGTTAAATGGCTTCTTAACATTTTCAAATGTGAATTTCCAGTGAAAAATTCAAATTTCCTGTGAAAAATTCAAATTTCCTGTGAAAAATTCAAATTTCCAGTGGACGCAAACTGGTCCAGCAGGTGGACGCAAATTGGATTTTATGGACGCGAACTGGGTAAATCGCCTATTTCTGAAGTTTGTATTTTTAGAAAAAAAACTACAAGATATTTCGAATAAAACTAAAGGTTACCTTAAACTAGACTAATATTATGAACAGATTAAATAAACTTTTAATTGAAATTAGTACTGGTACATTTTTATTTTCTCCGTCAAACTTGCCAACTGCGCTAAGTGGACGCGAACAGGCGAAATGACCCTAAATACTTAAAACACTTTCGCACCTCCAAAATTAAAACGCAGTCTAGCTCGCACAGCAGCATAGGTATTATTCGCCAATAAATAAATAAATATTCTACGGAATTTTGTACGTTATTATTGGACCTCGAGCTCCTAAAATATTCAGTCTTAGTACCTACGTAACTGAAAATTCGTTGTGACGATGATGTCGATGATAATGAACATCGCGTTTGATGTTGGATAAAGATAAAATATTTTATAGTACACCATATTATTAGTAATTAATTTCAAATTAACATTTCATCTTTTATTCGATGTACAATGGGCAGCCTTAACCACATAGCGACAGTGGGTCGGGCTCCTGTCGCGGTCGGTTTGTCATTCATCGACGTTTGCCAAGCATCTTGAGAGTTCCAGTTATGATCGAAAACGGCAATGAATGATTAACCGAAACGTACCCGATCATCCTGTCTGTCTCTTTATGTGTGTTTGCCTTATTTTTTACTTCTTAAAACGTTCAATGGCCCTAATGAACACTTAAATTGTTTGCTGCTCGTAAACATTTAACAAAGCCCCTTACTAAATTAGGTCGCCATTAAAAGTTAAGAACATTGCATCATGGTTAATGATAGTTTGCAGTTTTATTTAAATGTTATCGTGAGAATATGGGTTCAAAATCCGGGTCGGGATGACGCAATAGGTGCATGGGACCACATAAAATTTAAGAAAATAGGTACCTAATAAATTTCATTGTGTATAAACGAATAAAAATTTGCTTAAACAGAAAATTATTATTATATACCTACCTATATATTTTTTTCCTGACGTAAAATCATTATGAAGCTTTTACCCCAGAACTTTGTTAAAAAAAATCGGAAATGTGCGGGAAAATCCACAGGTAGGTAGTGACTAAGGCTAAATTTGTGAGCTGGCTGTATCGGAATGGAGTTCACACCTTTTTTAGTCTTTCCCCTTCGCCCCCAGACCGGCGCTCACGAAGGACGCATATCGTTTAATGCTCTGGAGGTTAATATTATGCTATCGTTTAATGCACCAGGGCCTCGTCCTCGTCGTTTAATATCGGACACATCAATATAACTTCACCTCGCCTGATGGTAAAGTCTCAAGAATGGGATCACCATTTTATACACCGATAGTGCAGTGCCCAATGATTTTATATACAAGATGTGTTACGTTCATAGTAACTGACACCTCAAATCTGATCCACATTGACAATTGTTGACAATTAGCGTTAAAGTAGTATGAAAGATGGGATAAGCACGTGAGTAAAAAAGATAGCTATATACATTATCCGTCAAAAAACGTCCCAATTGGGACGTTTTCGAGTCTTCACCTGGCGCGCTCTAGTAACATAATATATCTGCCTCTTTTTACATGTAGGTATAATATCATTGGCAGTGCCATAATAGTTAGTAGCCCTCAGCTTGACGGCCTCATCTGATGCTTTTCTACCACAGAACAGTTTTAACTGTTCTGTGTTTTCTACGGCCCGCTTAAAGGACTCGGGAATGTAGGAGTAGAAGGACTTGGCATTCATACCTTAAATGGTAGCATAATATATTTACCTAATTATTCAATATTGCTATCAAGAGATGAGAAGATCTTTGTATAAATTATAATAGGTACTGACGAGCATTGTCACAAGTACGAAGATATGTTATTACAATCCAGATAAAATACGCTTCTCCTCAGATAACCATTCCATTATAATATTACACTCTAACAACGTAACATCATACACCGAAAATAGACTACCTACCCCATAACAACCCATAAACGTAGTGAGCATTGCCGATCTTATCACTTGTGTTTGATATCCCATTTGTGTTTGATATACTCGTACATACTTTTTACCCAAACAAGTTTTTAATGAAATGTTTCTTTTTGAACACATTTTTCCTGTCCTCCTTGTAGTACCTACCTATGCAGGTGTTAAGTGTAAAATCATCATAATTCTACAGAAAATACGTTGTAGGTATACGATAGCCTAGCTTTTAATTCGGCTTTGGAGCTCTATCGTCATTAACCTCTATGTTTATGTTTAACATTAAAATGCAGATTTTTACCAATCTCATTTAGGTTCATTTTACAATAAAAATACCACTACTTTGAACTAAGTTCAACTGAAAATAAATCTATGCAAGAGTAGGAACTTTACCTTACACTGCCAGAAGCTCGAAACTGCATAAAAATTACATGGTGTCGAATATTATTGAGTACGTGAATATTTGATACACACGAATATAGTGAACTAGCTCGGCATAAGCTTAATTATTTGATAACACTGTTACCTCCATCACTTGTTTATTCACGATTACTTAGAGGTTTACTGGCGCGGGCATTTTAACCGAACGTTGAACATTTTAGCTGGAATTTTATCGCACGTAACGACATATCGTGCGCAGTATAAATCGAAAACTACGAAACGTTTCATTGATGAGCCGAAATCTCGAATGGTGTTGATTGTACGGAGTGTAAAACTAACCCAGATGTATGTCTGCGCGTAGCTAGAAATCAACAGAACCGCTATAAATAACCTAACCACACGTACGAGTACGTTAGAAGCGGGATGCTCTTTTGACTAAATTTTCGGCCACAAGAAAAATTATAGAGGATAGTCATGGTGCTAACCCGATAATCACCTTAAAAAAGATTAATTTATTAGTTTAAAATAAAAACCAGCACAGAAATGGAACGTGCAAAATAGGTAGGTATAACTGAAGCTAGGCCTATGTGGTGTACTTATTGGGTCCTTTCTTTGAGGTGCATGCCGTCTCGGATATAATCGGGACACATACGCAAGGATATGATGTTAGGAGAAAATAATACCTTACCGTTAAAAACAAAACGGAACAAGAAAAGTAAAGGTTTGAAGCCAATTATTTTTAATTAGGCAGTTTTTAGAAGCCACTTTTGGTAAGGGTAAATGATTTTTCATGATAAAAGAGAATTTCTGTTCAACTGTGTTGGTACGTGACAGTTCTGGTTTCATACTTATTAGCCATTCATGAGCATAGCTGGACAGGATCCATTAATAGATATAGGTATTCGGACTCGGTGGATTAATATTTAACGATATGGAGTAGGTAGGTATATGGACAGACAAAGAGAGACCGTTATCCATCCAGTAGCGGTGTATATATTAGGAATTCTGCCTGTTCACAAATTAATACTTTATACAATAAGTATCTATAATGAACAAAAGGTTGAAATTTTTGTAAATCTATCTGTACTTAGATACGATCGAAGGCAATATACTTAATTATACGCCTTATGTATTTTGCTTTTAAAGTAAAATATATTATAGAGTCCTGTGTAAACCTTAAACCATCTTTTTTTATAGTGCGGCAATCCCCACAGCAACCTTACCACCTCCGCGGGGGATAATGTCGGAACTCGGAATCGAACCGCCCGCCGCCTTACGTCGCATCGTCTCCAGTCTTCAGACGGTAAGATAAGATAAGACATTTCCCTTGTACCTTGTAACTTAAAGGACCTTACTAAGAATTTGGCAATTCAGAAACTTATTGGAATCGTCCCGGGCAAATGATTACATAAGTTCATAAAACTTTAAACCTACCTACCTAATACTTTACAAGATTTTCTAATCTGTACTAACAATTAAGCTGAAGAGTTTAAAGGTTTTTTGTTTATGGTTTGAACGTGCTAAGCTCTGGCACTTTAAGAGGCTTCTTTCCTGACTTTCCATTTATGTATCCCTCCTTTTAACAATCGATAGTAGCGCTGCATTTGATATGCGGAAAATATTGGTACCTAATGACCCTGCTATTTGCATAACTTCTTAAACAGCTTTCGATTAAACCCAACAGATGGCGGTTTAGTAAATTTATTTTGCATACCTACCTAAAAATGCATAATATTACCCCAAAACTCAAAACATGATATCGAAGTTTGCCTATATTGCTCAAAGTTTTCCTAACGGCATGCATGAATTTAATGAGTCAGAATTTAAGTGATAAAGAAATCTAAATATCACCATCATTATAAATTACATTATTATTTATTTTTTCATTTATAAAAAAAATTAATAAATGAGTACCTTCCTAAGTATTTATACCTAGGTAGGAATTGTGTCGCAAAAAAATCTCATCCAAGTGTCTAAATACCCACCTATTTTTTTTCTTTTATAATGGTCACATATCAATTACATCAATAATGACTTCACCTCGCCTGAATGTAAGCTAAGGGTAAAATCTCAGGATGTTCCCACGATCGGATATTGATCCGGTACGGCGTGGTGTAGGAAGCAAAATAATTGCGTTTGTTTGCATTAGCAATAATTTAATACCTATCTCCCTATCGCATTATAAAATAAGTAGGTACCTACCTATTTATTAACTAGTAGCCCGTAGTTGTACCGTAGTCCGTGGGTACAGACGTGCCGTAGGTTATGTGAAGTATGTACTACCTACCTCAGGTATTATAATATTTGCACGAAACAGCATGCAATTTTAATTCCCAATGAGGGCGCTCTTTAGGTTTAAATTATTGAAGAGGGCTTTAATTTTGCCATTTTACTTCTTACACTAGATGGTAAGTATCGCTTTGTCACTCACCGTCCATCCTCGATCCGTCTGCATGCCAGTCCTCTTCTGAAACAAATTTTCATTGTTTTAGTACATAATTGTTTAACCACGTTCATTATACTCCGCGTAAGGGTCCGTTCACACAGACCGGCTCGGAGAGGAGAGCAGATTCTTATCACGTTGAAAACAGAGTTTTTAGTATTTGTAGTAAGGTTTATTTTTGCATCTGCACTGCTTTTGTCATTAAGAATACTTGAAAGCGCTTGGTGTGAAATACTAAGAGGAGCTGACCGGTTTCGACTTCCGATCGCGTACTTTTCTCGTTCGCGCAGTCGTTCGGCTCCGATCGCATGCTCTTTCTCGCTCACGCAGCCGATCGGCTCCAATTGCATGCTCTTTCTCGCTCGCGCAGCCGATCGGCTCTGATTGCGTCTCTTTCTCGCTCGTGCAGCCGATTGGCTGCGATTGCGTCCGAGCTGTCCCACGCCAACCGCCATTTTGATAGCATAATTTAAACAAAACAGTTGTGTGCACTTGTAAGAAAACATGATGGATGAAAAATTAATAATACTCGTGTCAAAATATGAATGTTTATTTGACATAACCAAGCCATCATAACGATCGGATAGCGGCCGGCTGCGAGCGCATCCGACCCGCTGCGAGCGCATCCGACCGGCTCCGAGTGCATCCGACCGGCTCCGAGCGCATCCGCTTTCAGATCGCTTCCAGCCGGACTATGTGAAAAGTTGGCGGCTCCGCTCCGACTAACTCCAAGCGTATACTCAGCGATCCGGTAAGTGTGAAAAAAAATGCGCGCCGATGCTCTCCGAGCCGGTCTGTGTGAAAGGACCCTAAACGTAGACAGAGAATATTTCCTTCTCTGTCTACGACCCTTAAAGTATAGCATGATCTCTGTGACAGCTGTCAGTAAATTTACGCCTATACCACCTATACTCTGCTGTCTAATGAAAGCTGAACCACGACATTTATTGATTTGCAACACCAATAGACTATAAAATGTCACCTTCTGTAATTTCTCTGTGATTGCGCGTTTACATTATGATTTTGATACTTTGTTCACGTCAAATATTAACGAGATTCAAATGCGATATATCCAAAAATATTCGCTTTTGTATTAGATATTTGTACTTTTCGACAATATTTATTTAAATAATGTAATTAATTATAAGTGAGACTGATGATGGATCAAGCAGCTCGGATGATCGTGAAGAATATTTGGAATCTAATTTTGATTATAATTACCTAATAATATTTTTTCCAATAAATGAATTTCGTCTGATTCCTATAAGCCCGCTTGAAGATAGTTTTTAACTATCTTCTTCGGCTATCGGCTTCGGGCGTGTCTGGAATACCACCGGCAATAGTCTTGCACACATTCATAGGCCACATTTTGTCCCTAAAATATATACCCAAGGGTAGCGGGAACGGGATCAGAATTTCACGCGGGCAACAGCTAGTCTATATCTCCACTACATCAGCGGTTTTACTCGGTTCGATTCCGACATAACCACCCCCGATGGCCAACAGGTATTCGTTGGGGATTTTCACACGAATACACCTGCTACCTTTTCTCTCTCTTCCCGAGGCGAAGTCGTGGGCAATAGATAGTTTTAATAAAGAAATCAACATGTAAATAATAATGACACCGAATAAAGCGCGATGAAATTCTTTAAAATACCAGTTAAACTTTAATAAGTACATACTTTTATTTCACGATCAAAATGTTTTCATCCAACTATAACGGGTGATACCTGCCCTAATTTTTTTAAATTTGCCGCGGTTTTGTTGGTCCAGGTTTCATTAGACAAACTATATATGCTATGAAGTTTAGAATTTTTCAACAGTGCTCACCGTGTGCTCACAGTAGCTGTCAATGTCATACTTTATGGGCATGCCGACCTAATTAGTGATGGGCGAAAAATTATCGTGACCACATACTATAAAATAAACTAGATAAGTACTACCCATATTTGGAACAATAATTTGAATTTAAAATTAGTTTATCATATTATAAACTTATTGTATACCTGAATTCATCAAGTTATTTTGTGTTAACTAGAGGTCACCGGTCCCGTTAGAGGATTATTCTATACAGGTCCCACGGCGATGCCACATGGAAGGGGATGTACAGTTTGTCTATAAAGTCGTGAAATTAAATGAGGGCGCTGCTTAACTTCATGTAGCAACCCTATATAGTGCGACTAAAATGATCTTGACACTAGAAGTTCGTTCCTAGTAAAATGAGTTACTAAAATAAAACACATTATGCAGTCATAATATTGTTTCTGTTTTATTTATTAAACCAGGTGCAGTATAAAGTTTTGACCCAGATCTAGAATAAAGTTATTGAACCAGATCCAGAATAAAGTTAGTTCAAACTCAAACTTAATCATTTATTAAATTCAATCAGTTACAAAGAATACTCACTCCGGATTCCAAATATTAAATATTGAAATGCGTTTCGTCGCCACTTTCAGCAGTACAGTCACCACTGTCACCACAAATATTAAAGTTATCCATTTCTTTCTTCGGTCGACCTTTCATGTGTTTCCCAGGAGTTAGTATATTGGTCTGTTGTTTCTATATCTAATAGAAAAGTATTAGCTAGTATTCTCTCTGTCTAACCTGTCTAACCTGTTCACTCTAGACTATAGAGTGAACAGGTTGCTTCTAGGCAAGCGTGCTTCATCGTCAACCACATTGTCACTTACCATCAGGTGAGATAGTGGATAGGGTAGATAAACGCGAGCTTATCAACTATAAAAAATACACTAATTACAGCATTTCCAGTCTTATGAGGTTCTTCAATCTAAACAAGAACAAATCAAATAAATTTGATTTTATCCTCTTCAGAATGAAATATTACTCATAAATTTCATTTATGAAATTCTTTAATACCGTGAGTTTTTGCGAAGGTCTCGATGATTATTAAATCATTGTCACAAATTTAGTCCCGAATTCATCCAAATGTTATACTTTAGACAGACTTTAGATTTAGATTTGGCTTATTCAACTTGCATTAGGGACTATACTGTAGCCTGACCTTTCACCCCTGAGTGTAAACTTTAACCTGAGCCTACCCTGCCAATCAGCAGGCAGCAGCTGGCGAAAAACCGTTCATAGTAATCCAATCTCGGTTGGATTGCGTTCAGGGGTCAGCAAGTGCATAGCCGGGCAGGGGGGATTGTGGCACTGGTGGGACCGGTGGGTGTCACGCGGTGCTGCGACGACAATCCTCTTTTTATGAGGCCGTCAAGCTGAGTGCCGCCGTTGTTAACATGGTACGTGTATGTAATGGTGACGCTCTTTCCTGAGACTTTACCTTCAGCTTACCATCAGGCGGGGTGAAGTCAAATTGACGTGTCCTATTATATAAAAAAAAAATTAACTTGGCACCGTGAGTCCTGATCGGGTCCATTCATCCCGGCAATGTACTGAATCAATACAATACATGATCATGTATCCCGAATATCTTATACTATATAATTCAAAGTCCTGACTGACTGACATAGAGACAACGCACAGCCTAAACCGCTGGTCGTAGAGACTTGAAATTTGCAGAATATGTGTATTTTGATGCGTAGAGGTGTACTAAGAAAGGAATTTTTAAAATTCGAACCCTAAAGCCCTAAAAAGGGCTAAAAACGTGCTTTTGCCAGAACTCAAGAACGGCTGAACAGATTTTCATGATCTATGATTTTTTGGATTTGTCTCCGCCTCGAATAGCATATAACATAATTAAAAATATATGATTCATTCAGGAAATTTAGTAATAAAAAGAAAATTAGATGTTGCAAACGTTTTTATCGCCATCTATAATAGTTGTCATAGCAACAGGAACTAAAATTGACTTTGTCTAAATTTTCATAGAGTAGTATCCTTTACTTCTTTTTCCTCAAAAGTAAATAGAATGTATTAATTTTTAGGGTTCTGTGCCTGATTAGAAAAAAAACCTTATCTCTTCGTTATCCGTCTGCCTGTCTGTCAAGACCTCTTTCTTAAGAACACGTAGAGGCATCAAGATGAATTAGATAAAAGGAATGTTACGGATAATGCTTGACATTACACGAAGCGTACCTAATATCCAAACTGTGGTCTCACTATCGACTAATAGGTGGCTTGACCTACCATCTCCTGGCCTGCACTCATGGAGGATGGAGGTCGTTAAGTTACCTTCGGCGACGTTAGTGAGTCACCTGCACCGCAATCGGAGAGTTTTAGGAAGCCGTACCTTATTTTTCGTGCGGAAATCCCCATGAATCTCTCCCTTCCTCTGGCCAGTAGGGACGTAGTATCGGACTAAAGTCGGACTAAAGTCGAACTCCATCTTGGGTCTACAGACGCTGAAGTTTAAGGTAACCCTTGACCCTGAGCTATCCAAGGCTTACTTATGGGCATGGCTGTTTTGGTGAGTTCCTGCATTGCGTAGGCAGGGTGCTGACGTTTGAATGCCACCATTTTCAATTTCTATTTCTTTATTAGGCCTAGGGTGACGGTTGAGGCTAATCGTCACCCTAGCAGAAGCAGACCCAGGGTGGCAGGGTGTTATATTTCCACGTGCGCTTTTTTATAGAGATGGGGGATTTAGATTCCTAATAACACGTCGAGGTCGCCAGTGCTGGTGGCCGGAACCGGTTGGCGTTTCTGGGATATCCTTTCTAGGACACACCAGATTCCTCGATCACACAGGCATTGGTAGGACTCCGACATACCAACCTCTCCGTTGGCTCCGTAGAGGTGAAGCCCGACGGGGTTTTTGCGCACGAAAAAAAGGGGTATTCCCTTTGGGCTAGAATCCAGATATTTTGCAGAAAGTAAAATCTTATAGCATAAGTATAGGGAAAAGTTCGGATAGCATAAATATTACCTACTTCACCAAAAAAAAATGTATATGTCTGTCATTCAAGGCAAGAAGTACTGCAACAAAGTTAAGTTCGCCCCCTTTTTTTGTCGTGTGGAAATCCCCCTCAACCCAATTTTGTATGGAACCCTGCGTGCACGAGCCCAATTTGCACTTGACCGGTATTTATTAGTATAACCTCTTTCTTTATTTCATGAACTTCTTGAATGTTAAATCAGGTTGTCAAATGTCAATGTCTGTAGCAAGATTTTAATAATAAAAAGATCAGATTTTCGGAAATAAATAATGTTCACTAATTTGAAATAGTGCATCGAATGTGAAAGTGCAATGCAACTATGATGAAAGGGTTTTTCAAAGGGCCTCTTCCGAGTCACACATACTTTGACCAGAGCAGCTATCTAATCCCCATAAAATCTTGAAGACAATGAAAAAGGATAATGATGGTACATAAACGGGCTTTGGCCGCGATGCATGTCACTGTACTTTGAAGGGTTTGATAGAACTTGAGATGAAATGAATACGTTTAGCTGCAACCACTGATTGCGAAGGAATAGACATTGAAAGTTAGTACGGGCAGTCCCTCAGCTTAAAAAAGACTTGATGGCGATAGCCAACATTCACGCGGGCGGAGCCGCGCGCGGGTACGCTAGTCTAACTATATGTAGCTAAAAAAAACTTCATGTTGTTTAAAGGAATATTTTATTTCCCCAGTTTTTGTGATTGATTCTGAAATATTACTATTCGCTTTCCAGATGGAGATTCATTCAGAACAAATGTGTGTAGCTCATCAGATATTGAAGACAACAATGGCCTGTGCAATGTGCTTGCTGCTTCAATATACGGTTAATGAAAACCCCGGTCATAAGTAGCTATCCGATTTTAATCAGTGAAGGTATAATGTATGGATTTGTATGAGTGTATTCAACTCTTTTTTGTTATAGCATATTTTAACCAAAATCTACAGTTCGGAAAAGGAGAGTATGCGATCCTGACACGTAAATTCGTCATGACTAGTTATGTACAATAAATAACTTGTACCTAGAACCGTTCTCTAAACCTGTTCCCAACTTACAATAACAATAATAATCACAGTTAGCAATTGTGAAAATTTGATTTCATTTTAATTTTAATTTTATTCTAATTTGGCTATCTATCTGCCTGTTTTTCCAATTTTTAATTTTTAATTTTGTTTTATTCTTATTTAATTTTATGTAATTTTGTGTGATTATTAATTATTATTGTAATAATGGGTACCTGAAATTATAATAATCAAGATCATATTCATTTCATTCATTATAAAAATATGATTCATTCTTTCTATTAGCCAAATGGCAAAAAACGGAACCCTTATAGATTCGTCATGTCTGTCTGTCTGTCTGTCTGTCTGTCCGTCTGTCCGTCCGTATGTCACAGCCACTTTTCTCCGAAAGGCCTATGCTGTTGAAACTTGGTAAGTAGATGTATTCTCTGAACCGCATTAAGAATTTCACACAAAAATAGAAAAAAAGTATAAAATTTTGGGGGATGGAGACTAAGAACTGAAACTTTTTTTTTATTTTTTCATCAAACCCATACGCGTGGGGTATCTCTATATATAGGTCTTCAAAAATGCTATTGAGGTTTCTAACATCATTTTTTCTAAACAGAACAGTTTGCGCGAGAGACACTTCCAAAGTGAAAAAATGTGCCCCCCCCCCCCCCCTGCTAACTTCTAAAATAAGAGATTGATAAATCTAAAAAAAATATATTAATGTACACTGCTATGCAAACTACCACCTAAAATTGGTTTGAACCAGATCTACTTAGTATTTTTTATACGTCATAAACCGCAATAAAATTAATTGACAATATTTTTGGATTAAATATTTCTTGTGAAACTGGTATTATTGTATATTAGCTTGTTTAGCTATCACAAATAGTTACTTACTGTTACGTCACCCTTCATGGGCGAGTCCGACTCGCACTTGGCCGGTTTTTGAAGTGTCAGTGACTGTGCTGCCGTGCCATTTGTCTTTCTGACACTTGACATTGGCGAAATTGTGGTGGTATCCCCCATAGCCACTATCAAAAGTTGAAGTTAACAAAAAACCGTATCTTCAGATACAGTGTTTTGTGGTAACATGGATAAATCGCTTTTTTACACTCGTTTACATAGATATAGCATTCTTTTTTTCTTAAAAGTCTTATAAATACTGAGAAAATTAAAGGCAATAACGACTGTATGTCAAAAATAATAGAGATCAGTTTTGATAAAACACTGTAACTTAAGTACCTACAGTGTTATGTCATAACACAGCTTACGCTTTAGTAGCTCGTTACCTATAGATGCAGTGTTTTGCCATAAAAATCCCACGTGTATTCTCCTTATTTACCTACCGAACTTTCGCTTCCAATATTATTGTGGGAACTAACTCTCGTTATGAACCGCCATTCGTGCCTTTTTTGGCATAAATGACCACTCATGGAGGAGTGCAATGTATCATTCACACGATTGCCCGCAGTCACTCTCCTTCAATATCTCCATCGTATGTCCCATCACTCGGTAACAGACATATGAAATTGTCCTAAAAACCAGTTTTTTTTAAATGGCTAACTAGAGGCTGATCTGACGATTAAGATATCCAAAATTCAAAGGAATCTGACTAATACTAAAGATTTGATGGCCAATTTTCCAAAAAAAACAGAAAAACTTGATTTCTGAAAACTGACTAGTTTTTAGATAGGTACAGTGTATTATTGTCATCGCACGGCAGTGTGGTATGTGGCTTGCTTAGCAGAATGGTGGCCCTGTTTAGTTTACGGAACTATGAAATAAAATGGAATAAATCCAATTGAGCTTATGTGGGGCCAGTGGGGCTAATTAAAATACTAAAATACTCTACATTAGCAACATGTTTAAGTGAAATGTATAAGTCTAAGTAATATCTAAGTACCTATCTACTAAATTAAAAAGTTATACTTAAAATTCTCATGGAACATAACTAATTTATTCAAAATTACAAGTCGATAACGACTAGTAAACGGTTTTACTGTCCGAAAAGAATACACCAAGTAAGTTGATTCGTTAAGACCATTCATTATAAGTTAACACAGATCATATTAGTTGGTCCGATTAGGAACGAAGTACACTTCGTTCCTAATCGGACCAACTAATATGATGACTCTTAAAGACATTTAAGAGTATCAAACGGATCAACTAATTGATCCGTTTAGTTGGTCGGAGTGGAAAAAGGGATTTCGTTTACCTCAATCTTAAAGGTTCGTACGGAGAATAGTAACATAATAATTCTACCTTTTGTGAGAATATTATCCACTTGATCCCTTATTGTTCGAGGTAAATCCTAGATAAGACATAACAAATTGGAGAAATAAAAATATGCCCTTTATACCTACCATACTTTTATCCTCAAATGAATATCACTAATAGCTAATAAAATATTATTAGTAAGTATATCCTTTTCATCCAAGAGGATATTTAATTTGTACCAACGTTTTGATTGTTATTTTCGTTATATGTACCTACCATGACAAGTCGGGCCCGCCGCCGGGCAAAAAACGCTGGTCAGATTGCAGTGAGCATACTATTGCCTATCCTGCGATGTGACTAAAGCGACCAGGTGGACATAGTGAGGTTTAGTGGGTATGCCCTTTAGGGAGAGGCCCACATAGGTTTTGGTTTTCCCCAAACTCGGAGGCATCATGCATAAGCACGCATTCCTCACTTAAAAAAAAAATCCTTTATACAGTCCCGGGTCAGCGGGGCGTGAAACAGCATTTATTGGGCCGTCAAGCTAAGGGCCACCATTGAGGCACTATCGGTGTTTGCAATGGTGACTCCCGTTCCAGAGACTTTACCTTTAGCTTACCATCAGGCGTGGTGAGGTCATATTAACGTGACCGCCCTAAAAAAAATATCTTACTTAGGCTAGGTGAAGAAGCATTGCGTAGGTATTTGTTGTCTCGTTTTTTAATATAGGACACGTACTTACAATATAAGATAATACAAGATAGGATAAGCAATATAGGATAGGTACATTAGGTACTTACAAAGCAAAACGATTTCTAAATTAAAAATCGCAATGAACGACGACGGTTCAATTATAATATTATTCATGCAAACATACTATGATACTATGATCACGAATAAAAATGGAGTGTGATTAGGTGCGTGATAAGTGATAAGTTTAACCTATCATCATAAAATCAATATCACAATAAAATATTATACAATAAAGTCATTATATCAATCGCGCCGTTTTGTAAGAGTGCAACCAAGTGGCTTGACCGCTTCTGTGGCGTAGCGGTAGTGCATTCGACTACTACGACATGTCTATTTTCATTCTAGAACCATCATGACACAAGCTAGTTAAACTATATTTAATTTGGATCTAGAGAGCGCTGTGTAGAATGTCATAGAATATTTATTTAACCACAAACTGTGACACGATTTTCTATCTACTTAGATTAACGTAACCTACTCTCTTTCAGACTCGCGATTGCGTCGTGACCAAGCTGTATTGGTCACAGTCAAATCTACTCAACATTTCCGTTGAGAGACTGGAAGGTTCTTAGCTTCAAGACACCGTACCATATGTGTTCTGAATCTAAGATACCTACCAGTCCCAGCAACTCAACTAACACTGTTGCACTGTCTGCACTGTACTGCACTGACAGCTGTCGGCGGCCTTCCCACCCTGTCACCACCTCTCCGTTGGAGTAGCTTCTTCTTCGCAGCTGCAGGAAGCCATTCATCAAAGCTACGGATTGGACAGACGGTACGTTTTCATACTAAAGGTAAAGCACATACATACAATAAAATATACATAAAAATAAAAATATGTTTAACATTCAGTCATAGTCTATTCTCGATCTGCTAAACGTCCCAATCGAAAACAAATTGGTAGGAGATGAACTGTGCGATCGAACAATGTTGCCAGGAGGTATCTTAGCTAGACTGAGGCTGAAATTGTGAACATATTTTTATTACGAGAATTAGCCCCCAGAACTCCTTGATTATATTAATAGAGGTAAGGCAAGCAGCACATTGCAGTAATTTATCGTGTGAAATAACTACATGTTATCCATGATTTCTACCAAAGAAAGATTTACTTAAAAATAAACGATTGCTTACCATTGTCCCGCCCCTTTCGTTTCTTCTTGCCACTCGAGCCAGAAGACTTTGATGTCTTCTCCGACTTGTCTTTGCTTTTCCAACGGCTTAACATGGTTACTTATTCACAACACACAGTCCACATCTTATAGAACACATTTTTCTAATTAAATAATGTTGTTACATAATAACATATTAATGCGGTCTATATAAAAGTCACTGTATGGATTTCACTTTTATAAAATGTTCCAAAATCACTAATTGTTCTATATGCATTCGTTCAACAGAATTTTTTCATGATTTTGATATAATGTATTACACAGATTGTTTAAACTTCAGATATATTTTGTATATGGTTTTGTACTTAGTCTATTTTTGCCACTTGGAGAATTATAGACACTGTTTTTAAAGCTGTGAAGGCATTAACAAGTATTACTATGTGTTTATTATTAGACTGCGATTTACATGATCTGTAAATATCGCAATCCTGTATTGTGATACAGTGCCATGTAAGACGAAATGCGTTTGGACATAAAATTATATTGACAGGATCGCGATATAATATTGACAGTGTATTCTCTCTCTTAGGAATTATAAAATAAGTTCTGTAATATTATTGCAGTGAGCCATGGGATGCTAACTATAGGATTATGATGATTTCTTATTGTACGCATTATCGTGATTAGGTAAGAAAAGTAATGAATATTTTCAAGCATAGGTAGGTACTATCGTATCTCATTAATCAAATGAGGTGCGACGGCAATGCCTAATGGGCTAGCTTACACCTCTGAAGACCCGAGAAGGCATGCGGTTTCATTCGGTTCAAGACCGTCAAACCCGCTCCCACTGGCCACGGGGGTGGAACCGTGAGGATTTCCGCACGATAAAATAAGGTACGTCAGCGTTTACATAATAATGACGCAGTTTAACGGATGAAAATAAATTGCAAAGGTTTCAAAATGCGTGTTGCTAACTTTGTAAATACTGCCCTTTTTACAGATTATCTTGAAGATTTTTTTTTATGAATTGGTGTTACACAAGTAGATACTTAGGTACACGGCACATCTATGGACGTGTGCAACACCAGGAACGTCACACTCGCGCGGCGGACCCTGTAAAAACCTTCAAATGCTCTATGACGTAGAGCATTTGAAGGATTTTCTAAATTACATAGACTCAATGTAGTCCCTTTCAAAAACGAAGCTACCTTTTATGCTGCACCCTGCTAGCGATGAGTAGCGTGATGATTAGAATTTAATGAACATAACAACGAACCACTTCTATGAACGTTCCTCATTATACCAGCGATGTTCCTTTCTTCCTAATCTCTTCTCCTTTTAGGCACAGAATGGCTAATTCGCAATATGGCTAGTGGTCGCAAAATGTTCAATTCGCAGATTTCCTAAATCGCATAAGACCCAAATCACAGAATGTCCAATATAGTCTATATTGGAAATTCTCTGATTTGGGTCGTCGAGGAATCCCTCCTATGTTATAAAAAATAATTTGTAAGCAGCAGTTTCTTTGTTAAGTTTAGCATATTAAATGCGTGGCAGTTGGAGGAAAATTCATAGTCAGCATGAGCGCTATACAGAACACGACACGTGCAAGGTTGAGGTATCACCCTGGCGGCCTGGCCTCATGCGTAAGTATGTGTTAACAAAAAGTATAAAAGTAGGTATGTATTTCCGTATTCTGGAAACCACAACACAAGCAAGTTATGCTATGAAAAAATTATGAATACGTAAATAATATAGCTACCTACCTATAATAATAATAAAGGTTCAATACTTAGGGTAGATAGGTACAGACTTACAAACACACACACACACACACGTCAAATTTATAACACCCCGTTCGGGTTTTCGTCGGGGGTTAAAAATGTCGAATATTTATTACGAGTATACAGGGTGATTTTTTCAGAAGGGATTGGATGGCCAAATCCGAAACTATAAGGAATAGCGAAAAATGGTCAGAGGAGTCACGACCCCGATTTTGATGAAACTTAAAACCTCATCATTAGATTTTTGAAAAACCAATAAACCTAGCTGATAATCGAACCCATTGATTTTGAAAAAAAAACACACCCTTTACCTATTATTACACCATATGATAGTGTCGCTGTTAAGGATCAAATTCTGCGAATTAATGATAATATAGGTAGGTACGGTAAGTTTAAGAAAAAATTGGAATTTAATAAAATTCATATTTCATTTATCTATTTGTTTCGTTCGAAATCCCAGAAAAGATCGTAACTATTCCGTGTTTTAAATTATTGATGTTTTTTTTTAAACAAGATGGAGCTCCAGCCCATAATAGCGGTAAAAGAGATTTTGATTCAGCAGTTTGACGACAATTTTATTGCAAGGCATGGTCCTGTGCTTTGGCCAACAAGATCCCTGGATCTTACTCCCTTAGATTACTTTCTCTGGGGTATGTCAAAACCGAAATTTACAAAGACACGTATTGATACAGTTGATGACTTGAAACGTTCTTTGGAGAATATTATAAATGGAATCAATAACATTGTAATATTGAATGCAGTACGATCCGTGAGGTTTTTTTTTGTACGACCTCAAAAAACATTTTTTGGCAGATTTTCACCACCGTGCTAATTATGAATTTTCCTCCAAGGTTGACCATTCATTTATTATTTATTACATAATGACCAATTCGCAGAATATACAAATATAGTGCATGGCATCTAACTTGGCAAGATTTTGGAGTAGTGTGGGTCCCACTACTCCAAAACCTTGCGAACACTATTATGAGACAGAGAAAAGGAATTTTGAATTTCGAATTTGGAACAGAACGCAGAAACTAGATAAATTGCTTTTTTTGAGTATACCAGTATAACCGAAATAATTCTATTTTACGTTGGTAGTGTAATGGCCAGGATTCGAACCTGAAACCTCTCGACCTGACCTGTGAACGTAAGGCCGAGTATGTCCGGGTGGCGTAGTAGCAGTAGTCCGGTTGATTGAACTACTTAGGTACTGCAACTCTTCATATTCATTAGATCGGTTGTCAAAAAACACCAAACTATTTAAATTAAACTCAATTCACTTAGTTATATTTATATTTCCCACGTCTCAATCAAAATGAGTTATTAGAAAAGTTTGTTTAAATTTATTAAATAACCGAACTACCACTACTGGAGGGCGAGCAATAGTTCGGCTAATTGAACTAATACCGAACGGGTTACATTGGTTCGCTCAAGCAAACTTACTACCGCCGGACTAATGCTAAGTACTAAAGGGGGAGCAATAGTTCGGTGTTGTCGTATGAAAATTGATTAAAATTCGAGTCAATGAGCTGAAATTTCTCATGGTGGTAATCATGAAATACCTAAATAGGACACCCTAGTCTACCTAAACGTCTTCCGCGATACCAATTTTCTGGTTCCGTACTATCTAGTAGTATTATATAGAAGTAATTGATCGCAAAACCTTAATTTGCTTTCAAATTGCACATAACACAGATTTTTCAACTTGGTCGCACGGCGGGAGAGCTGCTGTACCGTGGGCCAGTAATATTTAAGGTTTTCGGCCAGTAAATTCTCAGGATAAAGTCTCATTAATTTGCTATCCGACGGATATAAATAAATGGATTAAACTCAGAGTAGGTAAAATCTATAATATCGCGATCCTGTCTATTTTATGATTGGAGCCAAGCTAAGCTCACCGGCAATACCTACTGATTGACGGACGAGGCTCTATTGTAGGCTTTCTTCTCAAGGTTGGGTTGGCAGCCGCAGAAATAGTTAAAAATTAGGTTTATCAAAATGCACCTTATTTTGAATAACTTAATTTTTAATAGCTATTTCTAGCTGGTTGGAGAATCTACGCTTCATTCAATGAAGTATTTAGACTGTAGGACAGTGAATAAATATTTAGGTACGTACAGTAGAGACAATTACCGACTGAGATAAATTAATTTATGATTGAAACATCGTACGAAAATAATTTAAGATTGGTAGATACAATACATAGGTATCTATGAGAAAATTGGATTGACTGTTACCTTAGATAGTATAGGTACTCGTAGATAAATAAAAATATAGAATTACCTAGATAGTAATTTTATGTTTTTACTCTGTTGTGTTAAGTACAGCCACGGCAATTCTCTGTCTACGCACGGCAAGCAACGGTTATTAGACGTAGATCTGGCGTAGATAGGTTATAGATGTTAGCAGCAACGTTTATAGATAATAAAAATAATCTGAGAAGAGTTTTTTTATATAGGACACGTCAATTTGACTTCACCTCGCCTGATGGTAAGCTGAAGGTAAAGTCTCAGGAAAGAGGGTAACCATTACATAAACGTACCATGTTAACAATGGTGGCACACAGCTTGACGGCCTCATCAAAAGAGGATTGTCGTCGCAGCACCGCGTGACACCCTCAGTTGCGTTGACATAACAACCTCAGTAGCGTTGCGTTTGCGTCCCCTTGCGTCTCTCAAAAGCTTTAAGGGAAGCATATTACGCCATTAATATAATACAAGCTCTGTCCTGTCCTGAACGCCGAAACAGGTAACTTTTAAACTAGGTTTAAATAATAAATTTGCTAACGTAGTGAGCTAAGAACATCGCCTTGTTTATTCATGTCCCAGATGAGACAGGTGCTGGTTTCCTAAGTAATTAGGTACATACACCATGGAAGTGACCTTATTTCAAAGTAGGTATTGTTGTAATTCTGCTCAGAAAGAGGGACTATTTTACGAATATTATAGGAATTGATTTGGAATCGCTGGCAATTCCACTTTTAGCGGAAATGCTCAATGTGGCCTATTAGACCCGCAGGACTATAAAACCGGGGCTATTTCGGTCTTTTTTAAATGGGGTAATAATTGCTTGACTATGCCACTTCCACCAAGCCCCGATAGGGGAATAGACCCAAGAACCGTGGTCTACAAGGACTACAAGTGTTGCCAAAGACCTTGTGCAGTGGAGGAGTAAAAGCCGAAAGAGCAGCCCTCAGACTCCAGTGGCGACAGTTCTAGATGCGACCGAGACTTAACTCTGAGATGATAACGCATGGAGCGTTGGTTAACACCTCAAAGTGCGTGGCCAACAACGATTATATTTCAAAAATCAACATTATTTATTCTTCATTTTTCTAATCTCAGTTATTCTACAAACATTTCTTCATAAAATCACCTAGGATGGCTACAATATTAGAGGATTTAATCACAAACACGTGTAATGCACGTGTTAGCAGACGCCTAATAGGTAGGTAGGTATCTTACTTGGCGCAAAAATTGGTTTATGTTAAAACATGGACGAATGAGCCCGCAAAAATCGACTACCCTAATTTAACTAATGCAAAATGATTTTACTTGTTTAATAATGCAAAATTATTTTACATACATAAAAAATTAGGATTAAATGCACATGTAAAATTAAACAACAAGACACTTCGCATTGAAACTCAACCTCCAGCGATTTCTAATCGATTCTGATTTCCGAAAAGATTTAAAGGGCAAATTTACGCATTTTTGGACATAGCCACATTATGTACTACACGCCCAAAGTTAGACACATACCTTTACAATCAATACTCGGTACAGTTCTTAAGTGATGGTGAACGACGACGACTACTGGCGGCGGTCCGAAAGAAAAAAGATAAAAGTAAGTAATTAAATACTCTTTATGATTAATAATTACGTACCTACCTACTTAATTGCTTTAATATTGTTTAAACTTTGTGTAATATTGTGCCTAGATTAGTGTGCATTTTGTTTGAGGGCCTGGGGAAGATTATATTCATGCGAAACAAAAGGGACCCATTGATCGATAATGATAATATTGTCCTCATTAATATGCAAATATACCTAATTTAATTTCAAAGTGGATTAAAATTAGAAAATATTCTTGATGCTCTTTATTTTAAGTACCTACCTATATTTTCACTAAAACTTTTCACAATAGTTAATATTTTTCTTTTTGATAATTATTAAAACTATATTGTTCAGTACATTTTAGACTTATTATAGAATCGCTGAAAGAATGCGTTCCTGACAGGTTGTGAGCGAAAGGGCGATGTAACTTTGAACTGGTGTATAATTTACGGCAAAATTTTAAATATCGTTTATTGACCTTATTAACGAGTGATAACATTAAAAATTTAATTACTGTGCCAATTTACAATACACAGATTAATTTTGGGCCAAAATGATTATTATTTAATTAATTAAAAATATAAAATCAATAGTTTTTAAAAGTCATACCACGTCCAACCACGTCAAACTGCGCTGTTTCAATTTTATGTCAAATGTTCGCTTTCATAGTGATGAGACAAAATAACAAGGCAATTGTAACCGCATATTTTAGTAATCTTAATAATAATAATCTGTTGGTTGAAAAATATAAAATAGAACGTTTATAATTTTATAATAATGTAATTTTGTAATAAGCCCCTACCCAAGCTAATAGAAAGAATGAATCATATTTTTATAATGAATGAAATGAATATGATTTTTTTTTATTATTTCAGGTAATAACCCATCATTACAATCAATAATCACATAAAATTAAATAAGAATGAAACAAAATTAAAAATTAAAAATTGGAAAAACAAAAAGGGCAGATAGATAGCCAAATAGAATAAAATTAAAAGTAAATGAAATCACGTTGTCACAATATTGCTGACTGTGATTATTATTATGTTATTGTAAGTTGGGAACAGGTTTAGAGAACGGTTCTAGGTACAAGTTATTTATTGTACATAACTAGTCATGAAGAATTGACATGTGTCAGGAACGCATAGTCTCAGCGGCCAAACTGTAGGTACATAAAACAATAACGTATCGGTAAGAATTATAGAGATCAAGCTACGTAATTAGGGGTACGGTTGCTAGGGCTCTAAAGATGAAATACTTTCTTTGTTCGGGCGGCCATGACAGCAGAAAATTACTAAGAATATAATTTTGTTTTCTCGATCGAAATATTACTTTCTGTAGGTTTGAGTTGCAATTTTTTTATCCATTTTTTATCTATTAAAATATTATGCACCAAAATGTTTATTAGGTAGGTAGGTACATACCTACGCCCACCTACACCCATCATTTCTTTGCATCTAAGTAGGCATCTACTAACGCCAAGCTAAACTAAATAGGTACTAACTATTGATACCTATTGATACCTACTAATTTCTCCAATGTCGTGTATCTGAAAGGAAAACTGTGATACCGGTGTAGTAAAAATAGAATTTTTTTGGTTTTGAAAAAGTTTCATACAGTCATAACAGCTGAAAATCGCGAGCTGATACCTAATAATGATAACGCCGGTTAATATTATAACGTGACAAATAAAAAATCTTACAGAAAAGTTGCACGCTTATTACATAAATGTTAAGTATTACGTTTCGTTTCATGTTGGATTCAAATTATTTGATTAATTTTTTCATATTACAAAAAATCATCTAAACGTATACTTATTACGTTTAAATGATTTCAACTATTCTAACCATTTATTTAACGTTTGACAGCAGTTTCAGAATGTAACTGTTGCATTAATCGTAAAAGTAATTTTTTCGTAAAAAATATGTAAACTGGCAAATCATAGGTACTTATGTAATTATCCTATTACCATTTTGATCATCTACCTAAGTGCATTTTAACAAAATGAATTATTATATGCCAATATTTTTTTGCCGCTCTGAATTTCGGGCGAAGCGATGCGTAGGCGTAGGAAAGAAAATTGGGCGGGTACGCATGCGCGTCACTGCATACGCATGCGCGTTATTGTATCCGCATGCGCGTTACTGTATCGACCGCCATCTTGTACTGCAAGCTGCCAGTGACAGCTATCACGTGACACGCTGTGCTGAATCTCTGCCGGTAGGTACAGTCGCAATCAAACTATTTTTGTTACTATCAGTTTGTTATTGTTATTACCTTTGAGATTTTTTTGATAGATTATAATTATTTATTTCAATATTGATAAAATTATAGTAAAACGTTATTATTAAGAGTGATATGTGTGACATGTACCTATATTAATAATAAAGTATCAAATTCATATTTAAAATTTGTCTGAATAATACCTAATATTTTGTTATAACTTCAATCACCTTTGTTATCGTTCTTATTTTTATTTGTCGCGGACGTTTAATGTACCTGCTGATTAATGGCTGTAACCCTAGTACGGGCTTGTCCGGGTGGTAAACGGCAGCTGCTTTCATAAATGTCGAAATACACATACCGTTGTAATTATAGAAGAGCGTACCTACCACGGTATCCGTGCTATAGTGCATATCCGTACATAAGTGCTAGCTTTAGATGTAGGTAACCGGGATTAGAGTTCGAATGCAGAAGGACTATTTATACATATTATAATATTTAATTATTGGATAACTATTAGATTTGATTCGCTCCTTAACTATGTTTGCCCTAAAATGTAAACATTTTATTTCGAATACACTTTTACTCAAATTGATTTATTGTGGTTCAAAATTCAGTTGTTTTTTATTAGTGAATCAGAATTTGGTAATTTGGTAATAAATAAAAAAAAAATAACGGCAACGTTACGAAAAATCTATCAATTACCTGGAATATTAAATGTCTTATAATAATTTCCTTGGGTATGCTTTGCCCACTCGACTGTACATGCGCAAGTCCGAATTCAAAAGAGAGAAAAAGTTTGGCGCGATCTACATTTTACCGTATCTAGTGTTGGGATCGAATGTGAATTCATTGATATCACAGAAAAGAGAAGTAAGTAGGTATTAATAAAGGAGTACGAAAGATGGGATAAGCACGTGAGTAAAAAGGATAGCTATAATTCGAATGATGGGTCGTTGATGGGTTGATTTTCTGAAATTAGAAAAATTTATTATCAATTCTAAACCTATTTCATACAATGTTACGAAAAGTTGAATGTATGTTTAGTGCGCCATCTCGACATTGCACTAGGTACTAGATACCTACTAAAGCATTTAGAAGCAGAAAGTGCAAATAAGTGCCGCAGAACGTCATAGGGGTCACTGTAACATTGTAAATGCAACCAATGTGAAGTAGTTTCATACAATTCGGCTCAAAATCATCCCCCATCCCAAGTTAACGTAAGTATATTATACGTTCTATGTTAAAATATATTTTCATTTAAGGCTATTTTGGCAGTGGCAGGTTTGCACCCTCGTGAAATTAAGTATACCTTGCACTTTGAGTTGGTAGTCTGAGCCAATGCCAATAGGTGGCGTAACCTATCACAAAAACAATGAATATTTATTACAGCGGCATCGGCACTCCTTACAATTAAATAACCTATGGATAAGGATTTAACGTGAAATTTGGATTTGGTAGGTACTTGACGAGGGTATAAGTGATGCAAATAGAACATCTTATGAAAAATTAATGAATGTCACGAAATTGTATAAATACGGTACCTATCTACATCTACACCTGTGTGTGTTTGACACAGGATACCTGAAAAAGTTACTAATAAATTATTTCTTTTGGATTTTTTAAAAAATATATCTGAAACTATTTCAGTACTGAACTAAGTAGGTAAATGAAAATGTTATGCCTGTTGGTTATGCCACATGGCAAAACCAACTGAAAATTGCAATGAATAAGCAAGTGCCTAACTAATTTTGATCCTTAGCCAACACTGAAAAAATAAATTCACTGTTCTTATATCGAACTCAGCCACATTGTCCCCACAAATTCAAGGTTTTCACGAACTGTTTCACTTTTAAATAACTGAAATTTAATGTTTTTTTCAGGTGCGGTTTTTTATGCCGATTAGCTCCACCGGTAGAAAAATCTATTGTGCAAAGACTAGGCGAAAACCGACTCGAGTTCCAGTACGGCCATCAACTCCGAGTTTTGCCTCTGTACTGCCGGAATGCCGTGGTCTATGAGCCGCTTACAGCGCTATGCGACGGTGCCGATGTCTTCGGTTTGGCGGCGAAGAGGACACTGACATCAACATTGTTTCTATATAGACAGAAGAAAGAATAAAACGTGTCTCAGACTTCTTCTGTCATCGAGAGATAGCGAGTCGGCATACGAGGAATATGGTTAGTTTGATGTGGTATAACTATACGTTCGGTAAAATCAAGAAGGTACCTCGATTAGTTATCATACAGTATGTCGTAATAATCATACGACTGGTTCAGTACATAACACTCACGTAGTAGATGTGAACACACATAGAGAGTTGGGTTGGATAAATAGATGGAATATTTAGTCTAACTCAACGTCAAAAGTAAATGATCATTAATTTGATCACAATATGTATAAAGAACTATTATCATTCGGATTTTCAAATTTGAAATCTAAGCAATCATCATCAACTTTATACCTCACCACAACTGTATACCACATCAAATCAGCTAAAGTTTATACAGTAAGTACCTACCATGGGCGGTCTTGTCGCTAAGATTTACAAGATAACAACTAGTATCTAATGCCTAATAAGGTTGACACCTGATGAGCCAGATTCATATAATTATACTATCAGCTTTTAAATTCAAGCCACCTTCTAAAATTATATATTCTGTGACCCATTTTCATGAGCAGCGGATCGAACCCGACAATGACACGGCGACGTGATGGAACAATGCGTGCTGACTCGCCATAACTAAGCATAGGCATGACTAAATGCATTATTATTTATATACATAACGGTCACGAATGGATAGCCACGATATTATTACCGCTAAGGCTAATCTATAAAACACTCAAATTAAAGGGACTATATAATTGTTGGCACGGTATTACGGGAAAATGGAAACTAATTCGAAAACATTTTCACATTTTAAATGTAACAATCCCTGGCTCCCATCCTAAATGTTAATAATGATTATTATTATTAACTATTGATGAAGAAATGAAACACAATTTTCAAACTATAAACTAAATCTCTCTAACTAACTAGCGGTACTGTCGGACTTCAAAGTCAATCCCGCAAAGTGAATGTCGGTTGAACTTTAAACGTCAAAACTAACTGTAGGTACCTAAGTTACCCTTTATGATAGATAAAGATAAATTAAAATCTGGAGGAGTGGGGTAGCTATTGTAGAAAACTTGCTACACATTAGCCGATGAAATATGAAATGCCTGCCGTTTATTAAATTGCTTCAACACATTGAAGTGAAAAAATAATATTGGAGTAAACTATTTGACGTTATCCTGCTAATATTAGAAATGCGAAAGTTTATGTGTATGGATGGAATGTATGAAGTATTATTATTATTAATTTATTATTTATTTATATATTATATAAAATACAAGTTTTTACAATATATTAATATCTACATTGTCCCGCAAAACCGTACATACGGTTTGTATGAATGGTAGTATAGATGGATGTGTGGATGGATGTATGGATAGTTCTTACTCTTTGTCATAAAAACGACTGTACGGATCTTGCTGAAATATGTTACAGGGATAGATAGATGGATATAGATCCCCGTGGAAAGCGGGAACGAGAACAAAATTCCGTACGGACGAAGCCACGGGCAAAGGCTTGGAAAAGTTATGAGGCTTCCACCGTTATTTTAAATTTCACTAATATTACGAATATGAAAGTTTGCGTAGATACTTGCATGTTTGTAACTCAATCATGCTCCAACAGCTGAGCAGATCTGGCTGAAATTTGGTGCGGTGATCTGGATTAACGCATTGGATACTTTTATTTCTGAAATAGGTTGCCGGAACGTGATCGACAAACAACTTTGGGCGGTGCCGCGTTCAACAGCCACTCATCATATTTAATAGGTGGGTGTACTTCGTCCCGACTTGACACTTGAAAATTTTGTAAAAAAATTCAATAGACTACTCGATTCAATGTGAAAATCGACCACCTAGGGATCTACTTGAATATAATTATTCAAGTTTCTAGCCGTACTTTAGGCTCTGTATTAAGAAATCAGTCATGCCGTCAGGAGAAGTTATTATAATATTATACCTATTTAATATTGACGTTAGTATCCTGTTATCCGTTTATTCGTAGTTCATTCTACGAAAAGTCTACGAAGGGTCTACGAATTGCCTACGAAGTACTACGAAAGTCGTGAACGATTTATCAAAAAACAAGCAAGCTGTGCTTTCGTGTACTCGTATTTAGTTATATATTTGCACTTTAGAACAGCATCAGAACTGGTGCTTAGCTCATGTCATGTTTCAATCAAACATTCATGATCCTAGTAACGATTTCCGGGTGCGTTCGAAGTTTACACTTTGAAACCAGGGGTCCACTTATCATATATAATTAGTTTATTGGCTTTAACAAAGCGACTGTCGTCTGCTCCGTAGCTGGAAAGAGACCTCAGGGCCAATTCACCAACCAAAAGAATACCTTTTTTTACATGAGGTCGAGTTTAGACTGAGACTGAATTTTGAACATATTTTTGTTACTCTGTTTCAATCTTTTTTATATAAGTGAGCCGTGCCCCGCAGCTTTGCCCGTTAGGTACTTCGCCCCTGCCCGACTTATTGACATTTATAATTACTGCTCCGCTCGCTTGGGTAGTAGCGTGATATATATATTCTACAATTACATTCCGTCAGAAATGGGCTGTCCTACAGACTATAAGAATTTCAAACAAAACAAAATGGTATATAATAATGGTTTGTGTTCAAACGAATTATTTGATATGATGCCTACAGCCACTTTCTATCATCGCACCGCTCGCCACAGGCAGGGAATTCATCCCCACACGTTGCATCCGCCTGCAGTGCGTACTGTAAGGTATGAAAGAAATTTCATTCCGCGCACGCTTAGGCTGTGGAACGATCTCCCTGCAGTGGTTTTCCCTGGCGGCTACAATATGGGGTTCTTCAAGAAGGGGATTAGAAGGTTTTTGCAGGGTCGGCAGCGCGAGTGTGACGCCCCTGGTGTTGCACGCGTCCATAGGCCACGGTAACCGCTTTCCATCAGTGTGAGCCGTGTGATTGTCTGCCACCTAAGTGGTATAAAAAAAAAATCGCACTTAACCAAGCAAACAAACTCTTCAAGTTTATTCTATTAGTATTAAATCTATATCAATATTATAAAGTTTGTTTGTTTGTTTGTCTATACTATAGATAATGATATAAATATATTGATTCAGTGTCTTTGCGGTCAGATTGGCGTATAATCGCAGTAAGTACATATTCGTGCGGTGGACGCTTTGCCGACATGTGCAAATTATGCAAAATATAAACATGACAATATCGTATGTCAACCACGAATATCGTAAACCAGCTGATGCCCACGGCACCGCCCACACAGATGCTGGATATCGTTTTTTGGTCATATCTTCGATTCTACTTAGCGAATTGCAATCAAACATATGGGCAATTCTAAGTCTTCGATGAAATACATATTATACCAACTGAAAACTACATGAAATGAGCATTATAATTTTGGATCAATAGCGCAAAAATGTTGAATGTTGATGAAAAAAATTATGTCAATCGATATTATGCAAAGCAATTATTTTCTCAAACGTTGTTCGAATTACACTCCGTTACATATAGCATGATCTCTGTGACATATTATGTCAAACTGTGATTCCTAGGGTTGGAAAGTGACGATAGTAATTATCGATGTTACGGACTATTGTCGATGCTCATGTAACATATATTTGAGTTTAATTTAATTAAACGCGTTACTAAACGAAACAAATACTTTAATGTGAAATCTAGTAACAGGCCCTTGCGCCAAACGCGGCGTGTCTTCTCCCAGGACATTGATGGATGGAGTGTTGGATTTTATTTACTCACTATTATTTTGAATCAAGTGTATTCACATAATATAAATATTCTTATGGTAGGTATTAAAATACCTATACAAGGTATACAATTAGTTTATGTGATAAATTAAATTTTATTCCAAATATAGATAGTTTATAGTATGTGGTCACGATGATTTGTCGCCCATCACTAATATGCCTATAAAGTATGACATTGACAGCTACTGTGGGCACCTCAGAATAATAACTAAAGCATAGAAACCGTGTAAAAATAACAACAAAGTACAATACGCTGCACTCTTTTTTACATATCACATTGTCAAAGCATTAGAAAGAGATGCATATACGATGCTATTTGCGTAAATGTGCAGGTTGTCACAGGGTATTGAAGTGCTAGGGGTTGACTATGTCGATGAAATATATTTATCGACATAATGTATCGTCCTAAGAAAATCATCCAATGTACAGTTTGAATTTATGAATAACCGTTAATTCGGTTGACATGATTAAAAAATATATATTCTGCCGTTCGCCCAGTATTGGGTAGGGCCCTACCCAATCTTCAGCAGTGGACGTTCGGTGAGTGATGTAATTTTATGTTAAATACTATAGTTGAAATGGAATACAGATCTTCAAAAGCGTCAATCCAGTTTTCGATGGATAGATAAAATCTGATATTTTTTTAACAGATCAAAGCGCCATTTAGCATAATTCTTAAACCAACGAATGGTTTTCCTATCAGCTTTGAGAAACAGTCAGTTAGGGAAAAATATTATCTGGTTTTGGGAAAAGGAAAAACGTAATTCAAAGTGATATTTTTTATTTACAGATTTTTTTACAATTTATGAATAAATGTAAATTTAAGTAATTACAGGTTTAGGTACTGCCAATATATGCACACTTTGTTCACAAATTATATGTAGGATAGGTTTAAAAATTATTGTCCTTTAAATAAAATAGTTTTTGTCAAAAACGTCCTTATCTTTTCAGTCGGGATACAAGATTGTTTAATGATGTGATGATTTTAAATAGAGCTGACAAATCGATTTTATCAACAAAATTGTATGATTATTTTCAAAACTAAATTCTAAAGAATGATCAACAAGGCCGTCGAAAATTTTAGTATTAATAAAAGTCTGGCAAATTTTGTTAGAAATGGCCATGACATGTTGACGTTTTCCTAATTGCAGTCCAACTTTAGATTTTAACTCTCTGACATATTTTTCTGCAGTTTCACATACTTTGTACACATTCCTTGATGGCTTAATAAGACCGCCTCTATCCTTAATGGATATTAATGTGACTTTGCCTACATGGTCGACCGTGTCATCGCAGAGGGTGTCGCTTGGAACTTCGTCGAATCCACTCCTTCCTAATTGCTTCATCCTTCGGGAAGCTGTAATGAAATATTCAACATTATTTTTCTACATAATATTACAAAAATGTGCCCGAAACTAATGACTATCATAAAAAATATCGATATTATTGTACTTAGGCACGTAATTTTACCACATCACTAGCAAAAAAGCTAACCTAATTTTGAAATAAGGAAAAAAATATAATTTAATAGATAAGTTGAAATTTAAACAATACAATATAGAATTGACACTATTATTATAATACTAGGGCGTATTTTCTGATTATTTCATGCACTTAGAATCAACTTAGAATTGAAAAACTTACCGATGAAATGTAATTTCTTCAGAACTATTTTCTTTTCGTCCTGAATGGGATTTACATCCTTCAATCACACAAGACATTGTTCAGTTAGATTGCCACTTCATGACGCATAAACACAACACCGGTTAACACCTTTTCCCGTGGGAATTACAGCACAATTTTATTCCTATTTCGCAATTCCTCCGCAAAAACTTTTTGCCATTATAACCCGGCCAAGTGAGCAAGATGCATATGTGACAGACAATGAACTTAGATACGTTATTTTGAATTTAGTCGTCTAAAAAGGAGTCCAATGGAGTCCGTTGTCATTTCAACTCGTGACCAACATGAAAATAATAGAAACAGAGTGAAGTTTTTGTCTCATTCCACCATACGCGAAAGCTCATAAGCAAAGTACGTGTCAGCTATCTGTTTTCAGTTGCTATTTTTACGTGGTTTCTATGCTTTAGTTATTATTCTGAGGTGGGCACTGTTGAAAAATTCAAGACTTCATAGGCATGATTTTACTGACAGCTGTCACAGGGATCATGCTATATTTAACGGAGTGTAGTAACATTCGACCAAACGTTGTTATACCAAACAAGGGTGAACCGAATAGATTAACTTGTATTGTCACCAAAACTTAAGATAATGTGCTAAATATCAGAACAATCCTTCCGCAGGAAGGGAGTTAATTTTCAATTTCTAGATTTGACCCAAACAACCGTTAAAAGCGTTAAAAGCGTTTCATAAGAATACTAGGTACTTAGTTAGTAGGAACGTGGTCATATATTTTTGAATGGATTAAACACTAGGAACCGGCATGCATGTATGAAAACAATTATGAAAGTTGAAGAAGCGAAAGTAGTGTGCCAAGATCGTAGCAAGTGGAAAGATGTTGTCTCTGCCTACCCACATGGGAAAAAGGCGTGATTTGTATGTATGTATGTAAACACTATAGAAAACGGTTGATAGGAGTAGAAGTAAATTTCTTAAGTTCTAACAGTAAACCTGAGGCGCGTGCAATAAACAATTCACCTGCGCCCCGCGTTTCGAATATATACCGTGGTTACTGAAAACTTGATATGGAAATACATTATTATAGTAGGTATTGTATTGGGTGTGATACAGGGTTTAGATAATTGTAACCATTAATATCACGTCCCCGTAAATTTACTAATACGAAACACTTAACAGCGAATGCACGAAAAAATTAACGCCAGATTAATGCGATTCCGAATTACCAAATCTCTAATATTTACGTATTAGAAATATTTGACAGATAATTTCATTCAGTCTGAGACGTGGTCGCTCACGATGGGCCTCATAAGAAAGCTCAAGGCCACCCAAAGGGCAATGGAGAGGGCTATGCTCGGAGTTTCCCTGCGTGATCAAATCAGAAATGATGAGATCCGCAGGAGAACCAGGGTCACCGACATAGCTCTCCGAATTGCGAAACTCAAGTGGCAGTGGGCGGGGCACATCGCTCGTAGAGCCGACGGCCGATGGGGCAAAAAGGTTCTCGAGTGGCGACCACGAACCGGAAGACGTGGTGAGGGCAGGCCTCCGACAAGGTGGACCGACGACCTGGTAAAGGTCGCGGGAAACCGCTGGATGCGAAAAGCGCAGAACCGGTCGTCGTGGAGATCATTGGGGGAGGCCTTTGTCCAGCAGTGGACGTCCTTCGGCTGAGATGATGATGATGATGATGATGAATTTCATTCATCATTCAGTTATGGGCTTCTTTGGTTGTTTTTATGGGCAGTTAATTTAAAATTGGATGCAACATAATACGAAACCATAGAGATAATTATAATTACAAAACAAACAGGCAAACAGACAGAGAATAAAACCGTGATAAAATTACATGTAACAAAACCGCTGGTTACGTACATACAGTGAGCACCTATCATTATGAATATAATAGGTGATTTTTGAAGCGCTTGGTTTTTTATTAACAAAAAGCACACAAATTGCAAGTAAGTATAAAAATCATCTGTTGTTAAGAAGTCAGCTATATAACTCGCTTAGCACAGCCAAATTTACAGAACTAGAGTAGGTATTGTATAGAAATATACAGAATAAATAAATCTGTATTTTATTAAACACTTGAACTTTATTTACTTCAATATTATTAATTAACGGACATTTTGTAAATTTAGACTGCACATATTAGACTCTTAATACAGATTCGTTTTGTGGCAACGTTTCTTTATCGTTAAACTAACACATAAACACTGACAACAATACACTTAGGTACATACCACTGTCACTTATGTCCACTTTACAAAGTCCTACGAAAAGCCGCATAAATGTTTAGCCGAATGTTCCAAGTTAAAACATGCGAGAACAGTGTTTATAACCTACAATAATTTTTGGTCAATAAACTTGAGCAAGAGAGCCTAAGTTACAGCACAGTACCGACCCAGCCAGGATCAGAAACCGAACTGATAGCAGCGTACTCTGAGTAGCACGCGTAAGTAATAATCCGCAGGGGAGAATGGGCAAGCGTATTGAAAAAGGTGCCCCTTTCCCCACTACTTTGCCGCACGCCCCCGCTTTGTGTAGCTATGTGTGCGTTTCACCGTCTACAACACACAACATTTGCTCTTACATATTAAATTACAGCGATGTATAAATAATGAAGGCAAATTGTCATAATATTTTAATTTACTAAAGTGGTTCTACATTACAGTAAATTTTTACGTTTGTGTTACTGATTATTATTATTTTTCTTGTTATTTATGTTATATTTTCGTAATTTTCTACTTGGACACAAAATTTTTTATCTATATTATAAACGAGGACAGCGTGTCTCCCAATTAATGAAATAAAAACGTGTTATTTAACATAACTTTAGTTAGAGGGTAGCTGTTAACTTAAATGATAGTTGGCAGTTAGAATTTAATAATTATCTATACAGTAGAGTTCAAATACGGTGTAAATTTACTTCAAAAGACAATAGTAGGTAAACGAGGCAATTTGCTCTTGAATATTTTAGTTCACTGTTTTAATTATTTATTTATTTATTATATGTTTTATTGTACGCCAATTACAAACATATGGTACAGATTTTAGAATTTAAAAGAAAGAGCAGTAAATACTGTCGAAGCACTCGTTATCAATTAGGAAAATCTGGCAATACTATTGATAGTGGAACACTCGTTTTTTTTTATTTATGTATAGTATACAGCGTTCTCTAGTACGCATATATACCCAAATGCGAAAACATGTCATTGTTTTGAATAGAATTTTTTTTGTTGTCTGTATAATTATTCTAAAAAAGTAATAAATATTCTAATACTTAGTTCAAATGAAAAATGTTGGTAGAGCCTTCGCGATGTGGTTTTATTTGTTTGTGCATTATACATAACCGTCGTCGTCGGGCGCGCGATGTGCACTAGCTCGCTCCCGCGGCGTAGGTAGGCATAGGCGCGTTCAGTAGGTCTGGTATATCGATGAACCAAGTAATGAAGTATATTTTGGAACTATACACCAGCAGTACGCTGAATTCGTGTATTACATTGTAATCGCACATTTAATAATTGCATTACAATTTATACCTATATACACGTGTAATACTCTACGGCTGCGTGTTAGCCTCGTACCTACATTGAAAATACGCCACAGCGAGCATTAAAAAGAAACTTGTTTTCCGCAGAATGTTGAAGAGGTTAGGCGGTTGTTGTCAGTTACTCACTTATTCTATGTACGACACTGATCTGTATACAGATCAGTGATGTACGAGTACAAGTGAAAATATTTTAGATCACTGAGAATGAGTTGTAGTTGATGCTTGAAATACTGACAATAAAATATTCAACTAAAAAAATTCAATATTTGAAAAAAAACTTGATTTTTTTTATACCACGTAGGTGGCAGACAACCACACGGCCCACCTGATGGGAAGCGATCACTGTGGCCTATGGACGTGTGCAACACCAAGGGCGTCATCCACGCGCTGCCGACCCAAAAGGGAAAGGGCAGGGGTAGGAAAGGGTGGGTGGCTAGGAAGGGGTGGGAGAGGAGGGGTACAGTGAGCTCTAGCTATCCTACTTACCGCCGGGAACACATCATCATCGCCGGGGACAAAGGCCTCCCCCAAGGATCTCCACGACAACCGGTTCTGCGCCTCTCGCATTCAGCGGTTTCCCGCGACCTTTAGCAGGTTGTCGGTCCACCTTGTTGGAGGCCTGCCTACACCACGTTTTCCGGTTCTCGGTCGCCACTCGAGAACCTTTTTGTCCCATTGGCCGATTGGCCGTCGGCTCTACAAATGATGTGCCCCGCCCACTGCCACTTGAGTTACGCAATTCGGAGAGCTATGTCGGTGAACCTGGTTCTCCTGCGGATCTCATCATTTCAGATTCGATCACGCAGGGAAACTCCGAGTATAGCCCTCTCCATTGCCCTTTAGGTGGCCTTGAGCTTTCTTATGAGGCCCATTATGAGCGACCACGTCTCAATTTACATACGTCATCACTGGCAACACACACTGGTCAAAGAATTTCGTCTTGAGACACTGCGGAATTTGGGAACACAACACGATGGTTATTATGGCCGCGGTCTTTTGTAGGGCTCATTTCGGACGGGAGATACCGTCCTGTACTACCTCGCCTACTACCTCATCGAAATTGGTGGTTTATATCGAATGAACGGTTCTAAACATAAAAATATTTTTATTTGGAATTTCTGTCTGTTGTCTGTATAAACATACAGACATTAATTGCTGAAAGGATTTCGATACATACATACACGCATACATAAACCCACGCCTATATCCCCGAAGGGCAGTAAGCAGAGGTGCTGCAGCTGGCAGCTGCTAGCACCCACATTTCGCCAGTTTATGTTTATGTTCGATACGATACGATTTTATTACAACGGTCTTGGTTAGTTAACCGACCGCGACCTCCACACGGCGCGGCGGTGGCGGCGGCGGAACGGCGGGCATCAGCTAGTAAGAGTAGAACATAATTGATTTCTTCATTTATAGTTTCTGTACATTAAAGTACGATTTCATGATAATAATATTTACGTATTCAGTTCTACAATTCAAATTTCATGAAACTATATCTGAACTAGACCTGATTTCGAATAGCGTATGCAACCATTATTTATTTCTGCTAGGTATATCTAAATATTATATTATTCGTATTATTATTTTACTAATATTATAAATGGGAAAGTTTGTGAAGACGTTTTAATGTTTGAATGTTACAAATAACCGAAATTAATTGCTAGTATTCCGTCTTTTCATTCTTTTGATCACTGTTTTAACAGATTTAAAAAAGAATTAACAAGTATTACATGTATCTTTGTTGTGTTCTGAATCCTGAAACGGTTTCCACGTAGATTTCACTATGAGCTGGTTTTTATAATTTTATAAACAAAAGTTTGCTACAAAATATCCAGTCAGACCTTGGAATAAAAGAGTTTTTTCCCAGTCCATTCCAGCATTAACCCACCCCTTATTCATTATTCCACTGTCGAGTTGGCTCATGCAAACATTGAAGGGTCTATCGCCTATTGTTTAATAAATAATACCTGAAATGTAACTTCATGTATCCTTTAATATAGTTACTTTTGTCGAACGTACCCAATTCCCCTGGCATGTTTCGTATAATGTAACAACCCGATCAGACCATCTTTGTTAGGTTTTAAACAAAAGACTCGCTACGAAAGCAATAGCATTATTCATATTAGATTTATGAGTTACCTGTTCCACTGTTCTGTGGGCTCGACTGCCTTACAAGCCTACGCCATAGCCTCAACCATCAAACAGCAGGTATACCTACCTGCTAGTAGGTGCTAGCTTTGGCCCAAAAATCTTAGCGCCTCAAAAACATCCGTAAATCTAAAAATTCATGATGAAAGTACGATTATAAAAATATTTTCTGTGATATATTTGTGTTTCTGTTTGTTTGATCACCATCACATACTGTAAACATTTTTAAATTTGTTGCCTATTTGAAACTAATTAACTGTGAAAGAAACTAGCTCAGGGCTTCCTGATAAAATAAATTATGAAAAAAATCTTTTTTAAGTTAAACAGTTTTAAATTTTATTGTCATCAGAACTAAATACTTCTGCCAAATATCAGACCAGTCAAACAACTGTAAGGGAGTCAAATTTCAATTACTAGATTTGACCCAAACAAACAGGTAGAGTTAAATAAAACTGTTTAATATTAACTGTTTAACATTTGTAACATTCTGTACCCACGAGCAAAATAAAAGAGAAAACTGACAAAGATAATGGTGTCTATTTTTCAGTGTCGTGTACAGTTGTTGTGTATCGCTTTATTATAGTTGTCACAAAATAAAAGGCCCACTTTGACAGTTCGTGCCCATGAAGTTCTTATTTTTTTATCAATTGAAATGTTCTAAAGATAATGACATTTTTCATTGACAGGTACCGCCCATTCGGCTAAGTGCTGTGCATAACGATTTTTTCATGTAGTCCACAGACTATTAATAATCAGTTAAGGAAAGAAAAATATCGAGTGAGATATTTTTTTTCAAGCCCAACGCGCACTTTTATTTTTATTTATTTTAATACTTATGTTTAGATTCTGAAAACTGATTTAATTATTCTTGTTGTTTTTGTGATTGAGTGAATGTTATTGTAAAAAAATATTAAATATAAGTAAATTTACCTTTAATAACATTGTATTGTTTTGAAATACCTACAAAATCAAAGGTTAAGCAAATTTTTCTAATCAAAACTTTAATTCAATGCAGTTTACATACATATTCAAATCGATTAAATCCCCATGCAAACTGGATTCGATTCATCCTGAGTATCGAATACCGAATCGTATAGGTACGTAACTAGTTACGCCACGAGATCAAACGTCAAAACGGGCCTTTTATTTTGTGTTGAGTATAACAGCTGATAGTCGTATTCAATAGAACATGCAGAGAACTGCGTTTTAATCAATATGCCTATCAGACAGTGTCTGCAGCTTGGATGAGGTTAAATTAAAGGAGGCTTGATTAAAATAAATAAAATTGAAGTACCTATCTATAAATCAATAAATTGAATGCTAATGTTCTCACTAACAGCCCGCTGCCAATAAAACCTTGGGTAGATACTCCAAAGGGTTTTATGGTGATCTTTTTAAAAACTTTGAAGTCTCGGGTTCGATCCCAGGTTCACCATAGCACACACCAATGACATTTCGATGCTTTTCGAAGTTATATGTGTATTTATCGCGGGTTTATAAGTGCCCGGTTAATGGCAATAGGCTCTCCACCTATTACATTGGGACCTAAACATAAACTGGCGAAATGTGGGTGCTAGCACCTTTGCCTACCCCTTCGGGGATATAGGAGTATATGTTATGCTTTTCACAAACATGAACGTCCTATTGTTTTATACAACTTAGATGGCAGATAGGCACACGGCCAATCAATATAATCACAGTGTTTTTAGTAGCCTACTAGACCGAACAGTTCAAATCCAATGTTGTTTGTGATTCAAGTAAACATTTGCAATAGACCACTTGTCATGAAAGTATGGTCTTTCATCACGAAAGATATCAGTTGATGCAATTCTAATATATAGTCATTACACTATTTCAGAGAGTTGCTGGTATTCAGGGGTAGCCACACAAAAGCAAGCGTAAGCGTAATATGAATGCACCAGCCCCTATTCACTAACTTTTAATTAGTGGCGTACATAGGATTGAGTTAAAAAATTTCAGATTTATATTCTATATGTCTGATAATTCTATATTATTTTTTAATTAACTTCAAAAAAGGAGGAACGGATTGATTTTCACTTCTGTATTTTTATGTATTTTAGTAATGTATGAAAATATAATTAAATATAGTTATTAATGTTACCTGTGTTAGAATAATATAATATGTAGTATATTAGCAGCGCGGTACCACCGCGATGCATCCGTCTATTATACATACTACTTGTGCTTATGCAATTTGTAATTACATTCACTATGTGTTGATAGGTGTTGATATAATATATTTGAAGTTATATTGACGTTCTACAATATGATTATTATTATAGTTTGGCAATTTACCTATATTTAGGTACCCAAATTAATAAAGTACACCATACTGACAGACAGACACTGTTGTTGTATTATTTACAACAGAATCGTATCTTCAAAGACTAGGTGACGTCACCCGCCAATCATAGAAGCATTGTATTGACGACAAATACCTCTATACACCCACGCTGAATATACCTACGTCAGAGATATGCAGTTACGTAACTCTCCCTAGTCATGTCTATAATTAGACTATGAATTTTTAAATAATAATGGTAATAATAATAATAATCTCAAGAGGCTCGCGTTAGGCAGTTGGATCAAGGGCTTGATGCAGAAGGCGGTACTCCTCGACACGGCACGTATTGTGAGGAGATTCCTTTCTCTGGAGCCCTAACCACCGGTAGCTTGGTCCCTGTACCCGATACCGGTGGGGTACTATTTTTTATATTTTTAAATGTATTTTTTTTTTTTTAGATATATTTAAAAATGTAATTTATATGTGTATATTTAAAATAAAGAGTATAATAATGGCATTATTATTTAAAAAGGAGCGGTTAAGGAGTACAAGTGTACACCTTAACCGCTCCAGATAAGATAAATGGCTCAGATAATATTATTGGTGGGTTCGTGGGTCTTATTCAAATTTTATCAATACCTGTACATTTATTTCTAACTGGAAATTGTACGAGTAAGTATATGAAATTTCGTGCCCATTATTTTGAAGATTAAGAACTTTCAAACAAAGAGCCATCCTTTATTTTACTACCTTATGTGTACCTTATTGTGAAATTTTCAAAGATCTACTGCCCAATGTTCAGTGATGACAATATACCTGAATAAATAAAAACTAGATAAATTTACCACGAAAAGGAATTATGAAATACTAGCGTATCCGCGCGCGGCTCCGCCCGCGTGGATGTTGGCTATCGCCACCAAATCCTTTTTAAACCGAAAGACTGCCCTTAAAAAGACTGTACTAACTTTCAATGTCTTTTCCTTGGCAAACAGTAGTAGTAGGTATTGATTTCATCCCGAGTTCTATCAAACCCTTCAAGGTAGAGTTCCGTGCATCGCGACAGAAAGTCGTTTATTTACATACTGTCATTGTCCTTTTTCATTGTCTTCTGAATTTTATCTGGATTTGATAGCCACTCTGGCCAAAGTACCTATGTGTGATTCGAAGTGGCCCTTTGTAAAACATGATTTTCATAAACCCTTTCAGTTAATCATTACGTATTTAGTATTGATGAACTGATTTTATTATTGAAATAATTGCTGCAGACATTGACATTTGACAATAGATATAAAATGTAATAATAAATAACTGGTCAAGTGCGGTCTGAACTCGTGCATGGAGGGTTTCGTACAAAACTGGACTGAGGAAGGAACTAAACGATGCTGCAGAACTTCTAGTCTTGACAGTAAGACATACAGGCTTTTATGGTATGTGGGTAATATTTAAGTACGGCCTACGAACTTTTCCCTTTACTTATGGCAAAGGGAACCTGCTCTTTCTTTTTTCGTACGAAAACCCCCTCGGACTTAACTTCACCGGAGCCAACATTGAGGTGGGCATCGAAAAATCGCTCAGTTTTTCACAACATTGGCTTGTGTGATTGAAGAATCTGGTGTGAGAAAGAATATCCTAGAGACCCCGACCGGTTCCGGCCACCAGCATTGCCGACCCCGACATGTCATTAGCAATCTGAATCTGCTTCAAGGTTACGGCGCTAGTCCATCCACCCTGGATACTTTGTCAGTGTGTGAATTGTCGGTGTGACCACGGAGCAACCCGAACAGTGTCACTTGGACGTCAGCTCCCGGCCCATATAAAGCAGAAACTCAACAAAACAGCCATGTTCAGCGAGCACCTGCGTTGTTTCGCATCTCCGGTAATTCCTTCAAAAAGGGTCTTACCACCACAATCGTGGCCTGCCCTACGCTTGATTACCTAAGCCGTTTATCCATTCCACCTAACGGAATTGGGATCGCTGCCCCTCGAGTTCTCTTGTGGCAGGTCTCAAACCTTTATATCCCGAGGTATTGTTGAAATACATTGCCTAAACGGCAGCATCTTTTAAATTGACGTTTGATTTTTTCATAGCTTCAAGATACAGATTGCACGACTTGTATTCAGCATTAACAAAGATAAATTTGAATTGCGACTCAACTGCTGCTGGCATTTAGCCTGAGACCATAATATATCTGCAACAAGAGCAAGAGCAACACGGATACCAGCGCGCGCATATCGCGTAGTATAGTTCGATACTTATAGATTATACGAGTAGTCTCACAGTGTGGGCCGTGTGCTTGTCTGCCACCTAAGTGGTATAAAAAAAAAAAAAATCAATGATATCGCCTCAAAAGACGGGTTATCCACTCAAAAAAATGTTTGATAAGCGGTTTGGCAATATTAGTAAACATTAGTATGTTTCGCTCCAAGAATCTTTTGTTCAACACTTAGGTATAGATAGAAGAGATAAGCACTTAGAGAAAAATCAAACCTATCTCTGAAATGCAATGATTTTAATCCCTAAGGTTGGGTAAGACCCCGAGGCATCTAAGAGATGGCCCCCTCGACCCTCTGAAAGGGGGGTGGGGCGAGCATCTCTCCACCTGACTGACGGTAGGGTGTAAGGTGACAGGCGGCCGTCCTGTCACGCAACTATCCGCGCATGGAGGTTCTGCCCCCCCCCCCCTCCCCGTCTGCTCCCCACTGTACCCTCTGCCAGTCAGAGGGACACGTGAAGAGCCTCGGAACAGCCCTCTAACCGTGTGGCCGACATTTGACGTAATCAGCAGCGTGTCCCCTACGAATGCGCTGCCATTTCCGTTGTCCGGGTGCACCGGGTGAAGGTTCCGGCTGGTTCCGGCCCACACTCTCGGAAAACTGACTAACAATAATAGTCAACCTTTATGGACAATTACTTGCTAATTAAGCTGATATCCGATATACGGCTCATTTATTACAATTCTCCGAAAAATAATACGTAGCCCCGTAGCACACTAATTATTTTCTTCCTTTTATACGGGGTTATTTTTAATTAACTGGCATCCTCCCAGGGGTAGGTAGCAGACATCATAGGTAGCAACATTTGTTGTACGAGTTTCAATAAAACTGAACACATTACTCAATAATGAGTTTCCAAGCTATTATTGTAAGAACGCGACACTATTAAGTCTATGTTTCATTCATAAAACAAACATTGGTATGTATAGATATAATGATTCACTTTTGATTTTTTAATGCAGGGTATTTGAAAAGTGGAATCTGCGTATTTACAACAATTGAACAAATAGTTGATTTATTTTTATATGAAAGTAATATTTAACGAATTATAAAATGTCGTAGAATACTCATTGTTAGTTATGATGTCAGCTATGCCCTGCGAGGATGCTAGTTAATTACAAATAACCCTGTATATTTTATCAACTTCTATTTTCTCTCCTATAACTACTGTGACAATTAGAAATGTTTTGTTCATAGTTATTTACCTTATCAATATGAGTTTATCACATTGATTATGATGCTACATATATTATGATAACCGCGGTAGAATAGTGGTCTGGGTAATGGACTGCTGAGACGAGGTCTCGGGTTCGATCCCAGGTTCACCATGGCACACACCAATGAATTTTCGATGCTTTTCGAAGTTATATATGTATTTATCGCAGGTTTATAAGTGCCCGGTTAGAAATAGAACCCTGAGCTTTAGCGAGGGAATCAAAAGTGCACAAGGTGAAAAATCTTTCAGCAGTTTTTGCGTCCATCGCAGTTAAATGTCTGTGACGCCGAAAATCCGCTATTTTTATTTTCTAGAAATTTTAATATACCTGGTGTCACTCACACAATCATGACGTAAAAAATGATACCTCCCATGTCAAAATCCGTCAAGCCGTTTAGGCTATAGACCGTGCCAAAGAAATGGACATACATACATACATACATAGTCTCGAAAAACCTCCTTTCTTCGGCAGTCGGGTAAAAATTAATAGTAGACCTAGATCCTACGGAATACAATGTGCTAATTAGTCAGCCCTTATGTGAACAACTATTGCGTGTTCAAACTATTGTAAAATGTTCTGATCCCGTTGCCCTGACGTACAGGAACTCATTCCCCAGATAAAAATAAAGGGCTAAAAGTAGCAAATGTAAGACTGTAATCTATCTTTGTGCCAAATTTCATCCAAACCGTGACCATTTTGCTTAATTAAAAAACATCAAACATCAACGAACATCCATATAATGTAGGTATACCTCCTTAGAAACTTACGCGGTTATAATATTTGTAGGATAGTAGGATAAGGTTTCTATATTTAGTTCAAAGGACTCATCTAATGCAGATTCTCAATACAAGTCCTCAATAGATTAATTGAACCGTTAATATTGTTTGTATAGAGAAGACGTTCAGCCCAACAAGTAGTTTGTATTAATTAACCCAACGTCTATTGCAAGGTATTAGCGCACGGCTTTGATGTGAATATACCTATTGATGATACAGCTATTACGCGTGTACTTAGACGTTTGTGCTATAATAGCTTACTTAGGATAGATGATAGATAGATACTCTTTATTGCACACCAAACAGAAAACAAATATAATCAAGTCATCAAGGCATGTTAATAGAAGAAAATATTGATGACAAATATATAGTTGTCAGATGGGTGAAGGTGTATCTTCACTGGCTCTTAGCGCTAAAGCTTCTAATTATAATAATAACAAGCAGAAGAGGCTTAGGTACGCTAGAGACGAGAGAGAGAGAGAGAGATTTGATGAGGGATGTACCAGACACAGCCTACAACGCCATACATGTATATTGAGGAGGTTCCTTTCTCTTAAGAGCTTAACCTTGATTACCATGATTTTTGTATCTATTGCCGGTGGATCTGTTCCTTATAACCTGTGAAGACGAGGGACTTTTGTCCGCAGGGGACCCTGGAAAATCTTTGAATGTTGAATACAATGTTCCATAATATGTAGGATCATTTGTTACCCGGCGATTGAACAAAGTGCAACCTATGGAAGCAAATATCTATGCCAGTATTATCTTTTAAACGTCTTCCCTTTTTCTTAAACAGTATGTACATACCTAGATAAAAATACAAATCTATAAATATACAGTTTAAGAAAAAGTTAATACTGGCATAGATTAGGTATTGGTTCTCTGCCTGATAGATAGCACATAAATTATACCAAAATCATATACCCCTAGTTACAACTTGCTATCAAATAACTACGACGAAAAATGAAACTCCGCGTCAGCGCTGTGTTGTTTTACGAAGACAATTCAATTGGCGGGCGGGCGTGGCGCAAATGGTCTAAGATCCCTTATACAACGACCTTCACCGAGATGCTTATTTCATGAAACGTACTTTATATTTAATTTAATATGTCAATAAATAAATTGCATATGGGTTGCCTAACAAATTTTAGTCCAGGGTACTTTTAATTAATAATTTAAAAAAAAAATTAAATTGAAAGGTAAGCGTGGCATTTAACACACGCGAACCAAATTTCTGAAACTGTTACCTAAAATTTATTTTTATTTCATAATTTCATTCAAATTAGATAGGTATGTTAAAGATAAAAAATTTTTTCAACTGAAACATAGATAAAGCATAGCTGAAGAAATTAATCATTTCACGTACGGATGGCACTTCTTTCCTATTTAATTTTTACTCTATTTAATTGCATAATTATCTGCAACCACAACAGAGCCAGCATCAGCCTTCAGAGCGTCATTGAGTAACAAACATCCAAACATTTTCAGAAACTTTCACATTTATAATTCTGTAAACGAGGCCTTAAATTAAAATACAACAAATATTACATTTTAAAATATTACGAGAACTACAAACTTCGGGTTAACCGAAAATATGTGCAACGTTAATACGTATTTGCTCAATTTAAGCTACCTGTTAAAATAATTAAATGGTCCCGACTACAGAACAGACCTGAAGGCGGGCGGAATACACGGGCGGGTATTGTGTATTCGTGAATTTCAAACCTACACACTGCCTAGTGCCCGGATGAGAATAATTGATTGGCTTTTGTGTACTCCGTTTTATTTACGTTCGCTGATTTCCATTGAATAGCGACGTATTTTTTTAAATCTTTTTCTTTCACGGCTCTGCAATATAGACCTATCTTGAATTAAAACAAATTCCACGGTAGCTAAATTCTACCTCTTTATTTCGTGTTTCGTGTGGGTACAAACAAGAACATTAGAAATTTCCTTGGGGTACAAAGCAAGTACAAACTAACGGATGCACGTGTCATGGTAGCCTCAGCCTCGAAAATGCACTGTGGAAATTGTTTCATTTTTTTATATAGGACACGTCAAAATGACTTTACCTCGCCTGATGGTAAGCTAAAGGTAAAGTCTCAGAACTGGGGTCACCACCACATACACCGGTAGTGCTACAGTGGCGGCCCTCAGCTTGACGGCCTCATCAAATGCTTTTTCACGCCCCGCTTAAAGGCCCCGGGACTATAGGAGGAAGGAAACACATGCGCTGGTAAAGAATTCCAAGTCTTTATGGTGCGGCAAATATAAGAGGCACCGAACCGCTTGGTTCTTGATGGAATTGATGCCACCGTGTGCGGGTGATACCTCAGTCTGGCACGTGTAGTTCTGTATAGGAAAGGAGAGGGTGGGATTAATTGGAAGAGCTCATCGGAACATTCGCCATGGTAGAGCCGGTAAAAACTGCCAAAGATGCAACATCCCTACGCAGCTGCAGAGGCTCGAGGGTGTTCGTAACATCAGGACTCCCAATAATACGGACCGCACGTCACTGCAACCTGTCGAGAGCATCTAATAAGTACTGTGCAGAGCCATCCCAAAGATGAGAACAGTATTCCACCCCGGAACGGATTTGTGTCTTGTACAAAAGACACCGCTGCTCCAGCGTGAAAAACCGCCTCACCTTGTTCAGGACTCCAAGTTTACGCGACACTGTTTTAATGATGCTCTCGATGTATGCATTCCCACGTTTATTTCGCCCAGCAAATATCCGCGATTAACTTGCCTTTGAAGCATTACATGTTTGTACACTCTCGTATTTAATCATATTATTTTCATATTAGCCGTTATCCGCAGCTCTGCCTGTGTGGAATAATGCAAGTTTTTAGATATACTCGTAGGTACTGAAACGGTCTCGAAAAAAGTGGACACCAACTCCGTTTTAAGTTTGGATACACTGGGAAATCTAGGAGTACGATAAATATTTATAAATATTATACACAACGTTATCTAGACCCAAAATAAGCTTAACTGAACTAGTTTGTGTTATGGGTTCTAGATTGCAGATATACCTACGTACGAGTACTTAGTTACAGTTTCTTTTTTAAATAAAATACATACATATTAATATACTCGTACTTACACTTACACGCTCTACCGCTATGCAGACCACAGATATCGACAGCATCATCAAATAACCTACAATCCTACATCAAATAATAGTCTGGAAATTATGTTTGGGTTTAGAAAAATCACACTTATTATTGCAGTTAAGTAACTGTAACGGATCAGAATATGGGCCCTGGCTATAAATTTAATGTGCTATTTAATTTGAGTGACCCGTAAAACCGCAAGGCTGCCTTCAATTCATGCCTGAAAACGCGTATTTACTATCAATTACTATCATTAATTTTAGGGTGTTAATTGAACCAATTTATTTTTCACCATGCGCTAGGTCGTGCAAGTTATGCTAATCCAAATATTATCGGACAAATAGCTCCGAGGCGAAGCGGTATGTTTTATCCTATTAACTGTTGCTCACAGTTCTGTCCGCGTGATCCCGCGGTCTACATGAACTTATTATCACGATAAAAAGTATTATTATATTACATCTGTTTGTCCTCACAAACTTTATTATTAGTACAACAAAATGCAATTTTTTAACTAGCCGATGTCCGTGGCTTCGCCCGCATGAATGTCGGTTAGCGTAACTTTTGGTCAAATCCCCGGTTTCATTTAACTAATTTCAGTCAAACTTATGAGAGTTTTTAAGTCTGACCAAGACTTTTATAATAAAAAGAACCGCATCAAACCGCATTGTCCATCGCGAACAAACAGACAATTGGTTTTACAAAGATATGTTACTTAATATTTGAAACGTTTTGTAAATTATCCCGGCAATATGTGTTAATCCAGCTTATACCTTACGAGTAAGCTATCTCTCGGATTTCACTCATTAAGTCCTTAGAGAGATGACAATGTGTTGGGTTGCTAGTGGTCAGCTTCTGAGGACATAAGCTAAGCTTACCAATTAAAATTCACAAGTCCTAAAAAATATGACTATCTTTACTTTTGATTGCCATTATGCTTCCCCTAGAGAATTGGAGAGTAAATACGTACAAACCAGTCTCCTTCGTGAAATCTCCAACCTCCCACCCGCCATTCCCTTGCCCCACCCCTCCCACCAGGTTCGACAGCGCGAGTGTGACAGCCCTGGTGTTGCACACGTCCATAGGCCAAGGTGACCGCTTCCCATTAGGTGAGCTTTGTGCTTATCTGCCATCTAAGTGAAGTGGTATAAAAAAAGGATTCGTTGAATTACCCGGGTGTAATGAAAACCAAATTGGTTCCACATAACAGTTTTTTCGTTCAAGCCTTCAATTTTAGTTAAAGACAACTTTTCTGCATAGGTATTCCATAAGCTCTAATAACATAACTGGGTTACTAAGATAGCACAGGCCCAGGTGCGGTATCCTCATTTTGAAGGAAAATGGCTTTTCGATGATTTCAGTAAATATCATTTTTATCAGACAATAATTTCTGGCAACTGTTGGCACCCGCTTCCTTTTTATCAGTGCCGATATAAAGTAATTAACGAAGTGAGTAACGATTTAATCGTGGAATAGATGAAAGTGATCTCGTTATTCCAACATGAAAATATTCACCCGTGTACGTAGGTACTAATATTAAAATTTCCACGTTTTTGTCACGTCCAAAGTTTGCATGTGCAAGCCACTGAATGTTGACCTTTTCATTTTCTAATTTTAATTTATAGCTGCATAACATGGTCACCGTGTAAAAATAGCTTTTTACGGCTACTTAAATATAATTTTGAACCTTACAAAAATAAATCTGACGCATTTGTTGCAATTGTACGCTAGCCATACATCACCATCTTCCGGTTAAACCCGATCGCATTCGATATTCTTACCTCGGAGTCCGAGGTCCGCTTTACTTCTCCACAGCACACGGTCTTAGAAACCTATGGTAGTGAGACATCTTCTACAATGATTATACGGTATACCTCTCCTACCGTGGGCCGTTCGGTTGGAGGCGGTATGACCAACCATTTGATACCTTTTAAAGTCAGGCGGTCTCTCTTGCATTTTATCTGCGTTATTAAGGCTGGCACGAACGTGGCAGTTTATCGATTTACACGTCAGTGTTGATGACGACAAATGATTTTAAGTTTTAACCGGTGATTTAAGGAAGTAAACTATGCTAGTGACACATGTAACAAGCTGCATTGTATCGTTGTTACATCGTCGAAATGCGTCTTTGTCCTAGCAGACTTTGACTATCTCTCTGCGACTTAATTCGGTAGAAGAAGTAACAGGCCTCTACTCTAGTCCTTGACTACCTATTACTAAACTTCTGCGAAGAGTTTTGTCGAATTGCAAAATAAATTTTATCTGGTAGCTGTCTCTCGGGATACTTCTGGATATACAAGAAGAAATAAATAAGTTTTTATAAACTACCTAAGTCGGGCATTTTATAAAAGCTTTTTTCATATTAAATTATTTGCTATGCGGAATGTTTCGCGTTTTTTATCCGATTACCCAGGAGATTTAATAATGTAGCACATTTCTCTATTATACACTGGCAAATTGTAAAAGGTTCTTATTTTATACCATTTTGGTAAGTAGATTAGTTTAAAGTAAGGTTTCTAAGGTTTGGGTGCTGAAATTTTGCTATGCGTATTTTTTCACATCCTTTTACAGTTTTACAGAAAGATACATATTTAGATGAATTAATACGATATCATGGAGCTGATCTGATAGTAAAGTCAGGGTGTGAATAAAGGAATAATGACTAATGGAACTTTGCAATAGTTATTAGCAAACATTCTACAGACGGTCTGCAGACTATTACTCTATAGAAACATACCTAATATGAAAGACTTAGGATCAAAACAAAGCTATCTTATTACTTACAAAATCACATCGAGACACAACTGTCTCAAGACATCTTGTGTCTAATGTGCGGTAGCCCTTAGTAGCTTAGGTAGGCTGTAATTTATAACTATTTTTTTATTTTATTATCATGTCAATAGATCTAAAAGAGTATCGTAGAACCGTTATGTTGGTAAGGTGAGGCCTTGAAGTATGTTCAGTCACGGGAAAGCAATGTTCAATGTTACCAGTCCCCTTTTGCCGTTGCGGATCCCGCTAGATGCATCGCTACGCTACACGTGCCGCATGGGAAAGCATCGTTTAAGGCACCCTATATCTCTTATTGCGGCTTTAAACATGCAGCTTATTACAGTTCAAGCATATAGACTGAACAGTAAATTATATTGGTTTATGGATTACACAATGGAGTGGATATGGTAAAGTTTTGAAACTGATAATGGTCTTTATTTCAAGTATAAAATGTGAAAGGAACACAACAATAAAAATCCACTAATTTTAGGGTTCCGTACCTCAAAAGGAAAAAAGTCATTTTAGGCTACTTTTTATACAAGCTGATACCCGCGGCTTCACCCGCGCTTCGTTTTTAGGTTGTTTTTGATCATTATCTCCGTTTCTACTTAACCAATTACAACCAGACATACGGTAAGTTAAAGTTAAGTCTAAGCAAGACCTTGGTTAGACTCAAACTCTTACGCATATTTGATCACAATCGGCTGATTAGAACATGCGATATAGTAAAAAAACGCGAAAATCGACGTCCACGCGGGCGGAGCCGCGGGCAACAGCTACTATCAAATAAATTTTGAAACTGAGAAAGGAATAAATTTCTAATTTAACGGACCAAAATACACAGTTGTCTATACAACATGTTCAGACAATCACAAGAGAATCAAAATCTAAAGGGAGCTTAAACTCCTTTGAGCTAAATTAATGAAAATCAACAAGAAGCCTCTGGCTTGGGGCGTGCCACCATTTGTTTACCAATTCAGGGTCGCCACTTTAGAATTTGGTTGCGACTTTGGATTTTTTGATGATAGTAGTCAGTCCAATGTCATTTAAGTGCTTCGTAGTTATTATATGGGAACTCCAGTTTCAAAACAGTAACGTTAATTCAGTTTTGTACGGAATTCTGAGTATGTGAGCCCAACCCGCACGTGATCGGTTTGTTTTAAATTCATAATATCAGTTAAACAATGTTGTACCTTGGAGCGATTCAACATGAAAACTAAAATAAAGTTCTATTCTATTCTATACGTTATATTTTATTTTATTAAGTTCTATTAATAATACCGAATCATGAAATATTTTTCTCATTAAATTTATTTTTGACTAGCTTCCGCCCGCGGCTTCGCCCGCGTGGAGGTCGGTATCGCCACCAAGTCTATTTTAATAAAACAGCTCTCCACGCCACTCACTCCTCCACTCTCCACTCTCCAATCTACTCTTCACTCCACTCGTCTAACCAATACCTTCCTAATAAAAAGACCCCATCAAAAGCCGATAATCGCGATGGACGTAAAAACTACTAAATGTATTTTGATGAGGTTTTTTTATTAGAAAGTTCTTGCTTAGACTTAAAATTTATCCTATGTTTGGTTGTAATTGGCTAAGTAGAACTGGAGATATAACCAAAAAATGATGAACCTACCTTAAACCTTGACGCACGGGCGGAGTCGCGGGTATCAGCTTATATAAAAAATTGCCTTTTTTCCGTGCGGAAATCCTAATGGATACCTATCCTGCGGCCAGCGGGGCAGGTTATGTCGGACTTTTACCGACTAAAACCGCACGCCATCTAGGGTCTTCTGACGCCAGGGTTTAAGATGGCCCATAGAGCATTTCTCTCGCACCCCGACTTGACCCGGGCCATTTCCGGATTCGAGATGGCCCCCTCGGGCTTGGCATCCACAGTGTTCCCGTCATGCCCCCGGAATAGGGGGGGGGGGGCTTTCACGCGCCGCCGCCTCGGCCTGCTTCTGTTAGGTTGAGAGGCGGCTCCGACGGAGGTCGTTAGACCTCCGACGCCTTCGTCGCCGGGGGTGGATATCCATGAGGATTTCCGCACGGAAAAAAAGGGGGCCTATTATAGCATTTCCCTCGCACCCCGGTTTTGTATAAAAAGTAGCCTATATGTTGTCCTGTAAGTGATGGTAGCTGAATGGATAAGGACGCGGATTCTAAGGACATGTTCGATCCACCAAACCCCATTAGGCCAGCGTGTGTGGATTAAGGTCTAAACCCTCTCAGCTCTGTCGTTATAGGAGAGGAGACCCGTGCCCAGCAGTGGGACATAAATGGGTTGATATTATTATGTTGTTCCGAAGTATGAACTATAATAAATCGTACCTACCAAGTTTGATCAAAATCCCTCCAGTAGTTTTTTATCCATGCGTGCACAGATAGACAGACAGACAGAAAGACAAAAAAATTACTGATTGCATTTTTACCATTGGTATTGATCACCAATCATTCCCGAATAGTTATTTTGTAAATATTTCAACATCAAACCTACGACAAACTTATTATTTGCGGTTGGTGCAGTAATCGGGTCTACGGAATGAACCGCATAATTAAGTTTGTTTTTTATTGTATAATTTATCGGTCAAGTTACTTATAGTGTGAAGCTAGCTTATAGTATGTTTTTTAACATAATAACACCATTCAAATATGCGTGTTTAGATTACACGTTGTTACAGAAAGCGTTGAAGATATAAACGTTCACTGCTCGTTCCCCGTAGGTGAGAGCGTGATACTATGTAGCCTATGTGTTGACCCGACTTCCTAATAATATTCTTGCCAAATTTGAAGTAAATCCATGCAGTACTTTTTGAGTTTATCCCGGACATACATACAGACAAACAGACAAACAGACAAAAATTCTAAAAACTATATTTTTGGCTTCGGTATCGATTGTAGATCACACTCCAAGTATTCTTTTAAAAAAATATTCAATGTACAGTTTTGACTTTCCTACCATTTTATTATATGTATAGATTCTTGCAGGTAAGGCGTCGTGTAGCTTTTTTAAGGGGTAAGTGAAAATTGTACCTACTCCTTTTTTCATTTGATAGTTTTTATAAGGCAAGAGAATTGTACAATTTATTCGTTTCTCGCAGTAGAACTGTCGTGATTTTAAGGTAATCCGCAGTGACAGTGTACTGCGGGTCGCTACAATACACTAAAATATTCAAACATCTGACCTACTTCACAGGCTCGCCAATTTAGTTTCAAATTTGTGTTTCTACATCTATCTACAACATGCACATGTACTAGCTGTCTACAGCAGAGTCACCAGGTTTAAATGAGAATACATTTCCGATTTTACGAGTCTAAGATTCTTCTAGACTTAGAGGATATAAATCCAACATCTCCAATCTCATCATCAAAATTACTCAAAAGAAGAATAAAAGCATGAGTAAAATAAAAAAAACGCCCCTAAAATACGCCCCAAATATACACACTTTAGTTATTACCAGGTAACCACATTTTGAATTTGATCCTCCAAATCAATCTCGCACCGCATACCTACAACTTGTATTTTTTAAGATCATCATCATCAGTGTTCACATTCTAATAACGTCAGTAATATTAGGTTAACTTTTTTTTTATACTACTTAGGTGGCAGACAAGCACACGCACACACAGCGGTCACCGTGGCCTATGAACATGTAACTAATTGCGAGCTGTGTCAATGTATGAGGCCAACAATTTGCCTCTTGTATTAGACTCAAACTGACTAAAACTGCACTTCGTCTCGGGTCTCTTATGCCGGTATAGGTATACGGTGACCCCAACAAGACAATTCTCTCACACCCCGGCTGACCCTGGGCCAACTACGGCTTTGAGATGGCTCCCTTGGGGCCACCTCAGTACCTAAGCCGCTTCCATAATTTGCATTTCGCTCCCTTTAAATATAGGTACGTATATAATATACTGTATTAAGATAATTATTTCAGATAAGTAATAATATGAACAACACGATTTCATTACATCATAAAGTCAAAAAGCTATAACATTTTGTTATTGATAATAACTCACCAAATTACATGCCGCTTTTAGGTCTCCAGACGTCAAGAAAAACCGATGAAATAATTCATTTGTCGTCTTTTTCTGAGTACCTATTTCACCGAAATGACTTTTCCGATTACGATAAAGAAACCGAAGTTTCTTCATTTCAAATAATGCGGTATCGTTCGATGTTTTATTTATGACGACCTCTGTGGCGTAGCGGTAGTGTGTTCGACTGCTAATTCAGAAGCTTCGGGCAGCACAAATATGCATCTTGTGTATTGAAGTGCGATAGGCTAATTGATTGATTTGTTGATGTTTATCTGCCTTCTAGAACCCATATGACAAGCTCTGCTTGGTTAGTATTGTTTAACCTATATGCTAACCTCAGCCACAAACCCCAAATATTTCATTAAAATCTAATTTTATCGAGGCAACGCTCCATTTGTTTATGAACTTGGACTTCAAATAAATCGATATCGGACATTGATATCATACCTTCACCTTACAGTTCAGAATACTTCTATTGGTGACATTGACACGAAGCCTGAATTATAAAAAATACTTTTGAATTCCATCATCGGTCACTAATTACTGATAAAACGTTAAACATTTCAATTGTTACGTTTTTTATACTACTTAGGTAGCAGACAAGCGCACGGCCCACTCAAGCAACAAAAGTAATGGCAATAAGTGATGATGTGTTCCGTTATCGACTACATTGTCACTTAGGCGCAGCACACACGGAACGCGGGGCGGTCAAAATGTCCGCGACGCACTCATATTATTACTATCATTAGATCGCCGGCGTATGTCTGACAAGCGACATGAGCTATTACGCAGAAATGCTACCTTATAATCGTACAAATAAGAGTGAACATTTTGACCGTCCCGCACACCGTCTGCATAAAGCCTTACTGACAGGTGAAATGATAGTGACAAAACGCGAGCCTAACAACTATTAAAAAGAACTGTAAAAAATATTTTACAAATTGGAGGAGTGGCGCGAAAAGACCGTTCTCAAAGCCAGTGCCCAGAGTTTCTAGCGGCAGGTTTTCTATTTATAATATCACGAGGGGGTAAACTTTGATTTGCATGATATTGGCTTAGCGCCGCGCCGCCCGGCTGCAAATCGGTTAAACATTTTACTGACACTCTTTTATAGCGATATTGAGTTACCATGTCGATATTGAATGAACCTTGCGTTTGTCACTTTGCCGGGAAGGGACTTGATGAGTCTTACAGACTCATGGACCGACATTGGAACTATGACTCTATTGCTTTACAAAAATAAAATAGTAGGTACGCAAACTTCAGAGAAAACGTTTCATAGATAAACGTATCTTGTTGGTAAGATCAGCACGGCGACAAGTCTGTTTAAGACTGTCGTATCTCTAATCTGTGCCGAGACTTAGTCAGGCCAATACATTGTGCCTGAAATTATCAGGCTAGTTTCCTATATCTTATACACAATATCGATTTTAAGTATGTAGTTGTCTACTGAACCCTACGTCCTATTAGGAGTGTATACTCGCACAAAATACCTAATACTTGTAAAAATGTATTCTCAATAAAATTCATTTTATGCGATTGGCCCATAACTTGCCATTACACTTGTAAGCTAATACAGTAGTATAAAAACAATTGGAAACCTTAATAGTTACGAGGAAAATGTGCTACTTATATAATGATTGTATACATCCCCAGATCCACATGTGGATCGAGATTGGTGGATTCAAGTGGAAGGAGCCCTATTATTTACCTATGTTAGGTATTTCTACGAACAGTGGATACCTACGTAAACATAGCAAAAGAACCTTTAGAAGGAAAATAATATAAAAGAACCATTAATGTATTATTGGTTTTCATCGTCCGCCTCGCCCTTAGAAATCAGTTACATCTCGTTTAACGCTTTCACGGATTTATTTTCATACTCGTATAACCTTTCTATATATTAAAATAATCTCTTTACGATGTTAAAAGGTGTTTATTTTTGAAACAGTTTGAAATGGTAGCATTGTACAGTAATCAAGATAAGGAATGAGATTTAGTTATACTCCTACCTATATTTGTACCAGCTGTTCTGTTCAATAGTGAAAAACGGTTTTCACTGTCAAATGTCCTTCAATAGTCCTAAGGATTTTTCCTGATTTTTCTTTGTTCTGTGTTCAATAGGCTATTTGACAACATTGAAAATATACTACAAATAACGTAAAAAGCCTCATGAGACTATAATTTACACTCAAATATGCATATTTCTTGAGAATTTCAACTAGAAAAATTAATAATATATATTATTTTAGATATATTGTCCGTGGTGAAAACGCTCTGTGTCTGGTGACAGCGCTGGTGACGTCATTTGCTAGTAAACACGACTTACATGAACAGACCTTGAACAGACACAGATACTTTTTCTGGGATTTATATACATATAATTTAAACTTTATCATTGATTTTTCAACATAACATTTGGTTAGTTTTAACGCTGCTAAGACCCAGGCGTGTCTCTTCTCTGCCAAGCGAAGCCAATTCCAGCCAAATCCATCTTTCCGAGATGTACCCGTGCCGATAACTGACCGCCTCGAGCTTCTTGGCGTAACTCTCACGTCCACGCTTAACTTCGGGTCATACATAGAAGCAAAAGCTCAGCTGGCCGCAAAGAAGCTGGGCATCCTGTCTAAGGTACGACAGTACTTCACACCGGAGCAATTGCTTAATTTATACCAAGCGCAGGTTCGATCCTGTATGGAATACTGTTCGTATCTGTGTGATGGCTCAGCTAAATACCACCTTGACGCGCTGGAGACGATTGAAAGACGAGCCAAGAGGCTCATCAACGACGATGCACTAGTCGAGAAAAGGCTTCAGAGCCTTACCCATCGACGCAAAGTTGCTGGTTTATCGGTGTTCTATCGGATACATTTCGGAGAGTGCGCTCTGGAATTGCACAACCTGATACCCCCAAGCCCTTTTCATCAACGAACGACCAGACGAACAGCGACGCGGCACCGTTTTATGGTCGATATTCCACTCATACGCACGAAACGCTTTGCGGATACATTCATCATGCGTACAGCTAAGGAGTGGAATTCCCTGCCCGAGTCTGTGTTTCCGGAAAGCTATAACCTGGGAATATTCAAATCACGAGTGAATAGGATCCTTCTAGGCAAGCGTGATTCATCGTAGACCGCATCGTCACTTACCATCAGGTGAGATAGTGGTCAAACGTAAGCCTATCCTGAATAAAAAAAAAAATAATGCATTGTTTTTTATAACTGAAATATTAATGGGGTATGTTTATAATGTTATAAGGAATCATTTTAGATTACGGATTAGTTGGTACGACTTGGTGCGGCTATACTAGAAGGGATGTCAACCAGGAGTTTAGTATCCAAACTGTTTAAAGTGCCTTACATAATATTTGTTGAGGCTTATAAAGTATCGTATTTATACCACTAAATTGTTAGTGAAGAATTCAGCAGATATCAATTTTGAACACCGGTGGTGGTGCAAAAATTTAAAAGCATCGTTAAACTAAAAGCGCAAGGAACTAAAGTCGCTGTTGAGTCTAGAGTGCCTACTCAAGAACGTTTACTGAAACACGACGACCAGATTTTATGTGAATATAAATAGTGTAGGTCTGAGTGTGTCTTTTGGGCACCATCAAGATCTTTGCGTCTGACCAAAGTCTTTTACGCTTCATAATTTAACCTTATAAAATATTCTCTCGTTCAAAAATCCCTCGTTTGCCCACTATCTCTCTAGTATCAGTTGGTAAGTGATGATGTGGTCAATGATGGATCACGCTTATTTAGGAACAAGTTATTCACTCTTTGTCACAGAATTATCCTACGATTTTAGATAAAAATGATAGAGTCCTGCTAAAATAACGAATAGAAAGATTACTAGCGTCTGGTGTCGAGACAAGACTTGGAATGTCGTATATTATTACCGACGTGGCGCAGCGACAGCAAGTACGGCTACGCAACATGTTTAATCAGTAACAGCTCGCAGTTCATCATTCTCTGAACCTTTTTCCCAACTCAGTTGGGGTCGGCTTTCCAGTCTAACTGTGATGCGGCTGAACTTCGATATTTTCCGTGGAGCAACTGCCATCTGACCGCCACAACCAATGGTCATTATGACCAATGGCGATATCGAAGTTCCAAGTTAGACTGGTTGGACTTTTGTGGGCTCCAACTACCGGTAACGACTGCCATAGATGTTTGTATGGCAACCGGGACCGACGGCTTAACGTACTCTCCGAGACACTAATAAACCTGCGATAAATGCACACACATAACTTCGAAAAGCATCGAAAAGTCATTGGTGTGTGCCATGGTGAGCCTGGAATCGAACCCGAGACCTCGCCTCAGCAGTCCATTACCCAAACCACTAGGCTACCGCGGTTTTAGTACCGCGAGTTTTGTATCGTAACAGCTCGCTATCTAATGCTATCGTGGCAGTGCCATCTAAAAAAACGTAATAAGATGAAAAACATCTTTGAAACAAGTTGTTATAAAAATAATTAAGAAACTCCTTTTGAAGAGAAAGAAGAAATTTACTAATAGAGCTCGATTTTAGATCAACCAATCAAGCAATTCGCCTATATCAACGTCCACTGCAGGACATACGCCTCTCTCAATGTGATTTTAAACAAAATCAATAAATGACAAGGCTCCAATACTTCACAAGCCCAAATGATGTTGTTCAACAATAACCGTAAAAAGGTAACTAATTTACTAACGCTCTCGTAACTGTAAATAATAAACGAACCTATCGAATTAATAAAGGTTTGGTCAGAAATGTAATTAACGACAGACCCAAATTCCAAACGTCACATCAGTTTATTGGCACCTTGACAAGCAATGTGATTGCTATAAATCGCCCAACTAACAATTTAGCGATAAAATAAGGTCTATAACAGCCGGTTATTTGTTCAATTTAACACCAATAACGATAGCGCGGCATAAAAATTAGCGATAGAGCGCGCTATAACTCTCTTATAGTCCGAATTGGGCAACGATGTTAGCACTTGTAAGTTCTACAGCAGCTCGTATTAACTGCAACAGTGATAAATAAGTGGCATAACAATGCTACTATATGGTATTTTCTTACCAATGGCGATAGTAAAGAGTAAAATAGTCGTATTTATTACCCAAGATTCTAATAAAGTTATAAGATGTTATTTTATATCACTTAATGTGTTGCAAATGCTGTGTTTATTACCAAAAGATCTATAAAAGTTATAAGATGCAGTCTTATATCACTTATAGTGTGAAAAAACTTTATTTATAGAAAAAGGTTCTATTAAAGTTATAATATGCTATTTTATATCACTTGAAGTGTTGCAAAACCTATATTAATCGCCTGAGGTATCTATTTTAGTTATAAGATGTTATTTTTTATATCGCTTAAGTTCTGTTAAAGATGTAAGATGGTATCATATATCACTTAAAGTGATGCAAAAACGCTAGAATAGTGTAAATAAAATCTTTGCGTTTTGTAATGTTTTATATGTACCTAATTCCTTCTGTGGAAGTTCTTGTTTTTTATATCTAGCATGTGTGATGTGTACGTAATGGCGTTGATTAACAAAAAGCGGTAAGTCCTACAATATTTATACCTTAAGTGAATATTTAAGTGAAATACTATTGCGGTTGTATTTTTTCTGTTATTATGTATACTATTTTTAATCTCAATTTTCAAGCGCCTTTGAAATAAGGCGTTTTAAGAAATCTTTAAACCAAAATATAGCGGTAATATTAGTATTTTTTTGTAATTTTGCTAATTGTACTAATCCCTTCCAAATGGTTAATCAAAAATTGTTAGATCTTTAATTGTGAGAAAACAACAATGATTTAAGTAAACTTTATTAATAGATATATCAAGATTTTTAGGTTATATTTGTAAACAATAATGGAGTTTTAAATTTAAATGCTAGGCTAACGGCAATAGTGATAATTATCTCTTTTTTAGAACTCATGAGTTTATAACGGTGCTATAAAATTATTTATTAGCACTTTTGTTTGTACAACTAGGTACGGCGATTAGAGCCTTAATTCATATCGTTGAAAGGATTTTTTATCATAAGTATTTGGGTGGGACATTTGGGTTCCTTGGTAAGATACGTAAACCATTAATATAAAAGATTTTCATCAAGTTTATTTTATCTTTGCAAATAGGTATATAATGTGAATGTCATACGATAAATCTAAATAGGCACTTTTCAATTAACAAAGTAGTAGTTACAATACTTGTTTTATTACATACCTAACTATTATAAGTAGGTACTTACTTATTCAACTAATAAATTGTGATCGAAAATTATAAATATTATAACGCGCTTAATTTCGTAATAGTGTTAAAGTTTGTACTTTGTTCGGGATAAATTAAAGACTGCAACCTGTGTTTAATTGTTATATCTAATATAATATATTTTTAACTTGCTTTTAGCGATAAAATACATTGAGCACAACGCGAGGACGGCAACGGCAACAACAAAGCGCCGTGTTGGACGACTGCGAGTGCCGTACAGTAGGTATATACCTACAATCCTACATCTCTAAAACGTGAGTATTCTACTAGTTTACATATAAACCCCCTTAGTAATTTTTGAGCATGGACTCCCTTCGTGTCTGAGAAAAAATCCATGGTCATAGGTACCCATGACCATGGATTTTTTCTTCTTGCCCCAGTAAAATAGTGGAGACTTTACTAGAGGCTTCTATGGAGTTTTGGAATCAACGTTGAAAAGCACAATTCACGGTAATATACCACTTTTCCAAACTTGTGCACGTTGTCGAAGATGTTATGTTTAAAAATCCACCGTTTTTACACATTTTACACTAATTTTAGAAAATGATACAATACCCCGATCTTTCATTATAATAATCAAAGGCCCCGATGTGACGTTTTCCGCGTTGGTGCCAAATGGTGCGAATGCATAGTCAAGTCACACAAGTTCTTTTTACAACAGTTACTTTTTATATTTCAGTATGCCGTTTAAAATAATTCAGACCAAAGAGCGAAATAAAGTAAAACTAATTGCAGTACCGTCTACATGGGAGCACAATAGCGTTCTAAGGTGGCCTAAACAGCCACAAAAAATTATAAACGACGATACATCTTTACCGCAAGCGCATTGGTGTTCCATACCGTGCAGTGTTATAAGAAACAACATTAATACTTACGAGGCTGCAGTAAAAGAAATAAATATTATGCTCACACAACGTGATACTGAAGAGGAAACCAGCGTTACACATGCAAGCGCGTGCTTCTTCTAGTTCGTAAAACGCGCGTTTGAAAGCGCCTAATGTGTACCCGCTCTTATTGTCGCAACTTAGATCATATCTTATAGGTATAAATAAATACAACGTGTTGATTTAAACTGTATTTTATTTATCTTCATATCTTATGTATCAGGGGTATAAAATATGAAATATCTTGGTAGCTAATACAAAATATCTGTGGGAATCAGTGCCACCTGTTCAAAATAGTCTGTCTGTTACGCTTTCACGCCTGAACCGCTGAACCGATTTTGATGAAATTTGGTGTAGGGGTAGATTAGATTAGACCTCGAGATATAAGGCTATGTTTGGACGCGATAAACGACATCCATGCGGGCGAAGCCGCGGGCAAAAGCTAGTAAGATTATAATTATTGGTGTACTTATTTACCACACAATTTGTTTTTCGAAATATGAAAATAGATAATATTTTAGAAAAAGAACCTATAAATTAATGTAGGTGATGATAGCAGTGACGACAGTGACTATAGCAATATGGACATCGATTAGGTACCTAATAGTTCGTATAGGTAATCGGTGGTCATAGACGAATCTGATTAAATATGGGCTTTCATGGCTCCTTTTTGGTCTCTTTTTGTATTATTTTGAGTCTTGTGTGCTTATAAAGTAATATACATATTATACTCATTTTCATTCCAATATTCAGTTCGTTCAAATATATTGAGTAAACATTTATATATATTTTTTTTTTTTTTAATCAGGTACTGCTTGGAATAAAAACATAAAGAGTTAAAATATTTTTATCGAGAATAAATTGACATTTCACATCAGTTCATCAGCCAAATTGCAGTTCTGTTCACTTGACGTGTTAATGTTCATTTGTTCCACTTTACTAGTCTGTCGAAACTTTTTAATTTGTTTATTTTCAATATTTTGATGGACGGAACCCTCTTCATTATTACGCGAATTATTAGAATGTAAAGCATTGTAGTCTATACTAGAGTTAGTTGTTGAGTTTTTTATGTTGTCATATACCATCTGGATTTTCATTCACACTCCATGATTTAATTTCCCTTTGCATTGTTTAAATACGAAAAGGCACGCTTGTATTTACTTAGTGTGTTCAGTAAAATAAAAGATGGACGTTAATATTTACCACATAGGCGATATAACGGAATTTTTTAACATTCAAAGTGATTATTAACACTAATGTAGAGTATTTTAAAGCTTTTTAATATAAATAACCTCGTTAACCAGCTTAAGGTGATAGAGAAGGGTTTCATATTTAAAACAAAAATCATATCGCTATAAGACTTAATAATGTCCACACTAGCACTCTTATAGGGCTATAAAGCTTCAAGCTTCTCTAGCACCTCAAGCGCTAAAACACCTATATAGTGTTTGAACAGGGTACCTTAACTCTATTGTATCACTGCACTATTAAGAGTTGTAAGATTGATTATTATAACCCTTAAACGGCTTGAAGGTTTTCTCATAACCACTTAAACATCAAAAGTGATATTTAGCACTTAAAGGTATACATAGCACTTAAATAGAGCATTTACATCAGCAAGTGATATTAGCCTCTCCAAAAGAGCTTTTAATGTTAAAATTCACTTAAAGCTGCAATAACGACTGTAAGGTTGTAGCTTATAGCACCTTTATACAACTTTAAGCTGCAGCGTATTTTTTCTATATCTTTTATATCACCTTACTATCGCTGGTGCTTTAGCAAACTCTCTTATATCCGTACCATCACCTAAAAGTATTATTTTAGATCTTATATAGCTACTATATAACTTTAAGCTTTAAATTTAGATCCTGTTATCGCTACTTTGCTTGTTGGGCGTCTTCGGAAAATGTTGCCCAACTTAATTTCCAAATGGGGCATCTCATCTCATTATGTGTCTTTTCCGGAAGTGGCTGCCGTCTGACCGCCCAAATCTCTAAAGGAACCTAGTCCGTCAGCAGGTGTACGGGCTAGCAGGTGAGGTTGGCTTGGGCCCCGAAGGTTGTAATCTAGCTCCAAAAACATCTCAGGCTATTGAAAGATATAATAAATGAAACTCACATACCTGTCTATAAAAAAATCGAATTCACAGAATTACTCCATAAATCATGAATATTTCTAACAAGCAACTATTCCACCGTTTCTAAGGAGCTTTAAGTGAATTTCCGTTGAATACATAAGCTTGTTATCAACCTTCAACCTTCGAAAACGGTGATGCAAGATACTTAGTTAAGTTTGAAGCAGTTCTCCATTGAATGTTATAATACTGTTATTAGTATACTTACAGATTGAAGAATTCTGTATAAAATACGGTGAAGTTAGGTTTTAAGAATATGTTATTTTATTCTTTTATTTATGGGTGGGGGGCAATGTTTGTATAAATTGTAAATCAATCAAATCAATTAGTTTTTTTTTCGACCTGATATGGCGAAAGCAGGCGAAAGCTAAGTAATGACTTTGTCACGGATCGAGGGAATCCGTGACAAAACTCATTCATCAATCAAACATATGGGATCAAAACTTTCGTTTTATACTAATTCCAATCTTAATTCGATCGAACATCGAGCTGTACCTGTAGCCAAGTGGAAAAAGTTTAAATCGCTATCGAATAGAATAGATTAGGTCGACCAATCACACTCCAGCTCATGATCCCGCCGCGGCGCGCGCATCTTACGCCGGCGACGAGCTTGGATGTGATTGGTCGACCTAATCGTTTCTATTCCGTAGCGATTTACGCTATGACACTTGTCTACGGGGCCTGGTTAGAGGGAAGGAGCCAGCCAGAATAATATACAATAGTGTCTTGTTTTGGCAACTGGCATTATTAATCGTATGAACCAGTTTCTTTTGGGATATATATTTTATAATAGGTACAGTACTTTTCAATTCTATTACTGAAGTAGAAAGTACTCTTATAAGATTGGATAGGTTATCCAAGGAAACGATACGGAAAAATAAGAGTAATTTTTATTCAAAAATAGAACCGACTTACCTCCTTTCATAAGTCGGTTAAGTATCTCCAGAATGTAAAAAAATAAATTTGGCTGAAAGGTTTTGAATTGGTTAAGTATGTGGTTAAGTAGAACCGAAGAAGATAACCCACACCCGCGCGGTCGAATATTAGCTATATAGTCTGTTATAAGAAAATTATCCGTAGGTGTTATATTCTCGCAATAAATATTTAGTGGTGAACAATCACTTACGAGTACATTTATTTTTATTTCACTAAAAGCCAGTATTGGAAAAAAGTATCCATTGAAAAGGTAAATAAAATGGTATGCCGAGTTAGAGCGCAACGGATTTCCGCGAATTGAGAGCTTTATTTAAAATGAAATTATTTTTAACAGATTCTATCTTCTTCAACCTAGCGTTAATCCCAGTCGCATCCAAAGCTTTCACCTCGGAGTCTCAGGTCCGCTTTACCAGTCTTAACTGCGGATTTGGCTGGACCGCGATATTTTCCGTTAAACGACTGCCATCTGACCTTCACAACCCAATGGTGACATTAGGCGATATCGTGGCATTGCAGCTAGACCGTTGTTGTTGGACTTTTTAGGGTTCCAACTACCCGTAACCGTAACCGACGGCTTAACGTGCTCTCTGGGCACGACGAGATTAATCGGTCGGTTAAAAATATTACTATATAGATAGCTATATAGTAATATTTTTAACCGACTTCAAAAAGAGAGGAGGTTCTCAATTGTATTGTATTTTTTCCCTCAGAACTTTTGACTGAGTGCTGAAGTGGTTCTGCCCGTGTAGTTCTATTCCAATTAGGCCGATTAAAGTAGGCTTTTTTAAGAAGTACCTATTTATTTATGTAGACTTTTCTGTTACCTTCATGATTGGGAACTAGTCAACAATTAAATCCAAGAAAAAGCAGGGTACGATAAAAAATCACCACACTATGACGACTACTATTAGACACGATTACTACGATATTTATTCTGCGTAAATAGCACCCGCCAATAAGAGTGACAGAATCTAAAGAATCGGCCAAGTACAAGAGAAAAAAGTACAAATAAAATTTTTACCGGAAAGTTTTTACTTAAAGTTGGAAACACGAGGGCGACAAGAAGCCGTTGAGCGAGGTTAAATCGGCTTTGCATTCAACGACAGCGCAATCCGACCGAAAATAAAATAAACAAACTTTAATTATTACAGTACAATTTTCGGATGTATGTGTAGTCGCTTTTGAATGGGTCGTTACGTATTTTGAATGAAATCCAGTTTATTCGATGTTTAAATGTTCTATTTTTATTTTATTCTTTTGTAAAAACTTTTAAAGTTAAATTAAAAAATTAATGCCATGTATTTACGTCTCAAAACGAAAACATGAAAGGAGAACTTCGGTCTACCATTTTAGGCATATTACTACTCTACTATATATATACATTACTAGCTCTTACCCGCGGCTCCACCCACGTGAATTCCGGTTATTGCGAGTAATCATAGTCCATACTCAAAAGTCAATCTCTGTATCAAATTTAAACAAATTTAGTTCAAACAGTGATTCAAGCACAGACAGGTTGTGCACTTATAGTAAGTAATCTATACATATAATAAAATGGTAGAAAAGTCAAAACTGTACATTGAATATTTTTTTAAAAGAATACTTGGGGTGTGATCTACAATCGATACCGAAGCCAAAAATATAGTTTTTAGAATTTTTGTCTGTTTGTCTGTTTGTCTGTTTGTCTGTTTGTCTGTTTGTCTGTATGTATGTCCGGGATAAACTCAAAAAGTACTGCATGGATTTACTTCAAATTTGGCAAGAATATTATTAGGAAGTCGGGTCAACACATAGGCTACTTATTATCACGCTCTCATCTACGGGGAACGAGCAGTGAACGTTTATATCTTCAACGCATTCTGTAACAACGTGTAATCTAAACACGCATTATTGAATGGTGTTATTATGTTAACCATACTATAAGCTAGCTTCACACTATAAGTAACTTGACCGATAAATTATACAATAAAAAACAAACTTAATTTTGCGGTTCAATCCGTAGACCCGATTACTGCACCAACCGCAAATAATAAGTTTGTCGTAGGTTACGTCAATAAAACTGTTAAGAGGTAAATTCTGTACATTGAAATATTTACAAAATAACTATTCGGGGATGATTGGTGTTCAATACCAATGGTAAAAATGCAATCAGTAATTTTTTTGTCTTTCTGTCTGTCTGTCTGTCTATCTGTGCACGCATGGATAAAAAACTACTGGAGGGATTTTGATCAAACTTGTACGATTTATTATAGTTCATACTTCTGAACAACATAATAATATCAACCCATTTATGTCCCACTGCTGGGCACGGGTCTCCTCTCCTATAACGACACAGCTGAGAGGGTTTAGACCTTAAATCCACACACGCTGGCCTAATGGGGTTTGGTGGATCGAACATGTCCTTAGAATTTCTTCTAGGACATGTGGGTTTCATCACAATGTTTCTCCTTCACCGTCAGCAGATGGTAAATCATGTGATTAGCACATATATAAATTCCACAAAGTGAAATTCACATTGGTACTGTCCAGCCGGATTCGAACTCGATACCTCTGAGCAGAGGCCGCATCCTTATCCGCTTTAAGGTTTAAGGTAGGTCATCATTTTTTGGTTATATCTCCAGTTCTACTTAGCCAATTACAACCAAACATAGGGTAAATTTTAAGTCTAAGCAAGAACTTTCTAATTAAAAAAACCTCATCAAAATACATTTAGTAGTTTTTACGTCCATCGCGATTATCGGTTTTTGATGGGGTCTTTTTTTAGGAAGGTATTGGTTAGACGAGTGGAGTGAAGAGTAGAGTGGAGAGTGGAGGAGTGAGTGGCGTGGCGAGTTGTTTTATTGAAATAGACTTGGTGGCGATACCGACCACCACGCGGGCGAAGCCGCGGGCAAAAGCTAGTAATATGAATAAAAATTGTTCGCAAATATTTCCAAAACTTAATTCAAAAAGATTCGTAGTGACATTTCATAAAAATATCAAATTTGATATTGAAAATACTACTTACTACAATATTTTTTTAATATTAAATTAATATTACACAAACATACCTATTCGTAACTTATATTATACTGAATTAAAGTCACAGCGCTACGTCGTAGCCTCCGCGCCAATCTACACTGCCAACTGCTACGAGCTGCTACGAAAGGAAACGAGATTCCTACTGACCCGTTTTCCATTTCCCTTACAATTAACTAAACTATGTCAAGAGATTACGTAAAAGACTTGAAATTACGTGGGTTTATTATTAGGCAGTTTATTCATTCCTACATCGTAAACGTCGTATTTCATTCATTAGGAAACAAAGATGTTTTAATTTAATAGTTTAGTTTCACAACACTTTGACAAATTTTATTACGAGTATTTGTTACAATTAAGTTGATTATGTTATCTCATTAAGCTTACATGGATATATGGGTGGATTAGGAACGCCTTCAGTATAACCGTTTTAATACTTTTTATTATGGCGCTTGCTTGATGGCATTTCGTAAAAAAAGAAATGCTCCGAGTAAAATTGTAAATGGGTCTTAAGTTCTGTGCAAGATTTCTTTCTGCTAGTAAACACGATTATCGTATGAAATCGTCCGACGGCAGTCACTCCCATAAAATCAAGAAGACCAATCAAAGGGAGGAGGCAGAAAGAGTGGAACCCTCGAATGCAATCGGGAATTACGCTAAAGTGTTTATAATCCTTTCCCTCTGGGATAGGAAGAGGCCACGCATCTACCCGCATTTTACTTAAGTCCTAACATACTTCACGAGCTTCTTTTACTGTCCTTAAACCTATAATGCATGCCCGTTAGTTATTAGCGCTTTTAGATCATCAATTAGATCACTGTATGCTACGCGAGGTCGAAACGACTTACCTGCCCACATGGAATAATAACAAGTGGGTTACCATTGTCTTTTATTAAATAAGTCTTTCAACCATATTTAAATCATAAATTTCACAGGCGAGTGTGATTTTAACAGAAAATTTGTTCATTCAGAATCGAAGGATTCAGTTGACCGAGTAAATCAATAATCCTACATGGATACGCTCTAACGAGATTCACCAACGTGTATATAACTAACTGTAGCCATTCGCATTCGACAGTTTACAGAGAATTAAGTCTAGGGGATGATTCGATATTCGGTAGTTTCACAGGCGATAGTGAAAACGAAATATCCTGTTAGAAATTGGGATGAAAAGGCAGTAAAACAAACTGCATCAACTTCATCCTTCCGATTCCCTTTATTATTTTGTTTGGTCGGGGAAATTTCACGAACTACCGTCTGCACTCACGACCCCTCAAAAGAAAACTTTACCTTTAGCTTACCATCAGGCGAGGTGAAGTCATATTGACGAGACAAATATATAAAAAAGGTCTGCGCTAGAACCTCGTCCGTTGTTTAGCAGACGCACCGACTAGCAGTGAGGTCCTGTACCTATACCTACTTAAAAATGGTACAAAAATGTTTATTTTTAAAGGGCAAGCTTTACTGTACAGACTAAGGTCCGTTGTTGTGAAATTACCTGAACGTTCACAAAATCTTCCCTAAACTTTAGGTCTACAATACAATATACACTTAGAACTAGTCTCAAGTCGAGATTCATGACTTAAGTATCGTTTTAAAACGGCCCATAGGCCGCCTTTAGCCCGCGTTGTCATTAACATAATATTGTAAAATATTACATACCTAATCCATCGGCCACGTGCTCGATACCGTAATCCAAAACAAACAGGAACTGCTTATGTAAACAAACGAGTTAATAAATACTCATACGTGGGACATAAATAAACCTTCAAAGAGAAACAGCAGAGTAAATAGCCAGGTACGACCGTGGCAAGTTTGTTTTGCATAGTTCCCGCGACATAATATGAAAAAGTGAAAACTTTGGCATGTGACCTAGAGACTGCTTTATTGAAACTTCTCTGTGACGTTTTTTGTGTCTGCGTGCATCTCCGACCTGTCATAATATATATACTTTTTCTGCTAGGTATACTTACAGTCTACGCATATCGGCTATGTAATATCAAAACTCAGTATCTGAATAAAACTAAATTTTACAAGAGAGCCGAAAAATGTTTTTGTATCTTTGACAATGTGCCGTTTTAATATCCGAAACGTACATTCTTGGACAAGCAATTGAAAAAGTTGACTGAGTACAGACTCAACCAACATTCTTGACCGCAAGCTGTAGTTACCACTAGCTAGTATATGGGCCCCTGGTACTCTAACAATGGTATAAAAAACTAATTTCATTAGTAGGTATGTTTTAAGCCAACTCTTGCACTATACAGTAATTTATAAATAATACATAATTTATGTAAAGGCGCTACTAAACGGGCCGGCTTTGGCAATATGTAGCCGGCCACTGTAGCCCGGCAACATTTCAGCCAGTCTATGCAATATTTCAGTAATGGCCCGGCCATTATAGCCAAACACGTTTTGTATAGCCACATATGGCCGATATTGCCCGGATATATTACTGGACGATCGCTAGGCTGTTGATTTTACTGCAATATTACTCGGCCAGTTATATTGTTGTTTCAGTCGCTCTCAGTTCAGTCTATCCTTTTCTATCCTGTGTGATTTCGTCAGCCATTGTTGCTGGTTTGTGTAGCCCGTTTAAGAATCTGCAGCAAGAGTCATACTATTTCAGACATATTGCAACATATTGATGGCCATGATTGCTCGGCCATAATGAAAATATTTTTAATATGGCCGGGAAATTATTGCCGGTATTGCAGCCACACAATTGCTGAAAAACATAGCCCGTTTAGAAGCGCTCTAACTTACACAAAGGGTAGTGAAATAGTGGCTTAATTAACAGTACGTGACATAGGTTGAAGAGGCAACTAATTAGTTCATTGAAATGCATTCATAGTCAACCACCAAATTAATTTCCATTGATTACATTTCCAGTTATGAATTATGAGGCAAGGCAGGTTGCCTGTCACCCTAGCAACAGAAGCAAGCCGAGGTGGCGGCGCGCGAATCCGGAGATGGCCCGGGTCAAAACGGGGTGTGAGAAAAATGCTGTATGGGCTACCCTGACGTCAGAAGACCCAAGACGGTGGCGTGCGGTTTTAGTCGGTAAGAGTCCGACGTAACCTGCCCTGCTGGTCGCGGGTTGGGTTCTACATAACCGATTGTGATCAAATTAACTTAAGATTTTAAGTTTGATCAAGATCTTTCTAACAAAAAAACCTCATCAAAATTTGATCATTAATTTTCACATCCATCACGAACAAACACAGAAGTATCACCCTTAGTGTTGCACACGTCCATAGGCCACGGTGACCGCTTCGATGACGCAGGTTGACAGAGGGAGGTTGCAGGCGTTTAAAATGTGTTGCTGAAGAAAGATGGAAGGAATAAGTGACATATAATAAGTAACAGAGTGGAAGAAAAAAAATCGGTCTTAAAAAAATCGAAAACCGAAAAGGAAGAATGACTGGCTACCGACACCACACGATGTTTTTCTCAAAAACATCATTGAAGGGAAAAATGAAGGAAAGAGAGGAAAGGAAGGCCAAGGTGAAATTACATGAAACAGACAGAGGAAAAGATACAAGTCGGGTCGTATCGAGAGGTCAAGGAAGTTGGCGAAGAAAGAATAAAATGGCGATTCCTCCACCGACAAGAGCTAAGCTCTTAAGTTTAGATAGAGACTTGGTACTAATGTATTACCCCTTATATCTATCGTCTTTTTATTTATTTTTAAATGAAATAAACAATATTATAAATGATTAGGTACATACAATGTAGTCAATGTACTGTTTTTAATTCAGTTAAATAACATAGGTTTCAAAATTTGTATGTGTACATCATTCTGTTATTTTTCTTCATTTGTTTTTCAATCAGCGTTGAACTGTAAGCATGAAATAAGCCATTGTACGTTATTTACATAATGTTACCGATAAACTTATACTGAAATTCAAAGATTTGTAAGCCGATTTAAGAGTCTTTTGTGAATGAAATTAATAAATTGACTCCCGACCTACGCAAGTTCAAAACATACATCTTCTATACTCATATTCAAGAGGTATATCGTTACGATTTTATTATATTATGTGCCTATAGATTGCCAAAATTTATATTTTGAATTATAATAATATATAATAATTATAATATGTAGGTATTTGATTAATCTAGGGGCTTTTGTTACAAAATATTTTCTCATCGATGTAAGAATAATTATAGTATATAATATTTCGCTTCCTATTGCTTAAATGAGATTTGCACCGAAATGCTTTCATTTCGGTGCAAATTCAAATATTGTAGAGCATAAAATTCTCTACATCTTTTGTCTGAACTTCTTTTTCATAGGTACAATCAATCGTTTTTGGGTAGAGCATGTGGAGCACGCAGGGTACAGTCATATAGGTATATGGCCTAATGCAAGGTCAAGCGTGAGTTACGGTTGTCAGTACGTTGTATGAATTCAATCATTTACTAAACATTATAATTATTAAAATAATACCCATTATTTATGTTCTTTGCCCGCTACCGCGACCCAAGGGAACCTGTTTCCGGGATAAAAAGTAGCCTATGTGTTATTCCAAACTATAATCTATCTCTGTATCAAATTTCAGCTTAAGCCGTTTTTGCGTGAAAGAGTAACACCTTTGACCTTGTATATTTCAAGACGCGGACACGATAGCAATTGTGACTTTTGAGATAACATTTAGAACGAAAAAACAAAGGTTTATAACAATTTACTCCTTATTATCTTTCATTCCGAGGTTGGCCCCTTTTTTCACCTAAAATGACTGGGCTATGAGGCATAATTGTTTACTGAAGATTATCTTGAAATTAAGGATAAGTACCTATTTACTATCAACCCACAATTTAATTTCATATTGAATTGCAGAAGAAACTTGAAATGTATCTACTCCAAAATAAATACCGCGTTAAATTTTCTGAATGAAACTTGTTTACGAACTGAAATGGCTACGAAGGTTGTGTTGAACTTATTTCTGAATAACTCTACAAAATACGATAACAGAGTTAGGTACATCTGTATAGATGTAACAGCGCATACGTATGAATGCACCAAGTAATTTATGAAAGGTCGGAAACGCATCCTGTTTGTAAAATGAGCCGTAAACTAGAAGTATAGAGCCTATATCAGCCTGCAGTTGCAACTATTTGCAGTACGGAAATTATGAACCTTATGTCAACAAGTGCAACGCTTAATATCAGATGCACAGTAACGATACGGCGGACAAGCGGCGTGTTGTCGTAGTAATTCATCACGTGGCCACCCACTCTAACCCACACCGGCTCTTACGCTCACGTAAGAAGCCATTAAACCACACCCATGGCTAACCGCAAAATAAACAATTACAGAAGTACGCGACATTGACCCGCAGCATGTGCGTTGTCCAGCGCATACTATGTACTGTACCTAGCGATTTCTTTGGTGTTTATTTTATCACAGTTTAAGACTAGTTAGGGCGGCTGACGCGCGACCGGCGTTTTTACACCGTATAGGGGGTTTGTCCGCCGTCTACGCTTTCGGACGCCCTCTTTAAGACTGAACGAGTTTACTTGTATTTTTACTATAGCTACACAGCGAAGTTTAGGTTGGGCCTGTTGCGTAGCGTGTGCGGTGTAGCACAGGCGCGGAGCTTGTCGCCAACGATCGATGCCGGGCGACGACCTTGCGCGGTGAAATACCCGCCGCATCCCTCAGCCGAAACCAAATTTTGGCAAAATACACGGAAGAACCTTCCAAGTCGATAGAACGCAACGCCAAAACGAGATGCGCCCAGACACGAAGTTAACAACTATAGCGTTCGCAGCGAGACGTCGAGCCTCAAGGTGTCGATTTCCTGCTACACAGACTACAAACAACCGTAGAGCTTCCCTTTAATAAATCTGAATATCGCCAAAAAATATTTACCACACGATATGAAGGTATTTGAAAATATAATCCTCCACAAAGTAGAATTTTAGAACCGTATAATAAAAGCCCACCTTACAATTCGACGGTATTCGTGGATCTGAGCCGTTCATTCAACGTAGCGTCGACGGCATCGGCGCGAGGCTTACAGCGAATATACAAAACGATGTCTATTTTCATTTCCAACTAGCGGAGCCCGCAACTTCACCCGCGTGGTTTTAGATTTTTAAGGTTTGAATTTTTTTATCGGATCCCTACTTCTTTATTCTAAATTAAAGTAGCCTAAGTTACTCCTTGTTGCATCAGCTCTCTGCCAGTGAAATTCCTGTCAAAATCGCTCCAGTTATTTCAGAGATTAGCCACAACAAACAGACAGACAAATATTGTAAAAAAAAATTTTTGGTATATGTACCATGTAGGTATATTAGAAAAAGCAGTTATTTCAATATTACAAACAGACACTCCAATTTTAGATAGATTTATAGATAACAGGTTATGTGACATAACGCTTCACTATAATATAGGTAGTCTGTGAAATGCTGACAATTTTGGATATTCAGTCTATTTTGCTATTCACTTGGTTAGTGACGGATAAAAGATATTACCAATATTAAAGGCATTCACCAGTGATCAGTACACTTGGCAACATAGACGTCGCGACACGCAATACAAAACTATCGTAAACAAATTTCACTTAGCATGATGGAAATATTATGTGATCCACCTATAGATATTCTATCTCACAAAGGCGGGTGAACAATTAAATAGTACTCGTAGTACCTGTGTCTTGTAAATACGCGTACCTACCCTACCTATATGTGTGTGCGAATGTTCATGTCAAGTCAAAAGAAATTCATGTAGAAGTTAATAGAACAATAATTGCATTGTAAGTAATTCATTTTAGAAGCAATGTATAGACAGCTAAACCGCCTTCGTAAATAGAACATCTATATTAAAAGTCTATTATTTAAAATAGTGCCGAAATATTAAAACACGTTTTATTTATTCGATGCTGTAGAAAATATAAAAATATTTTTAAAATGTTGCATGGATGAACAATATTTTTGAAATGTTGCATGAATTAAAATGGTACATCAACTGCAAGAGTTGATGTACCATTTAGTTCTCCAAAATGAAACAAAACCTCTAAGTCCCATCAAACAACACCCTGATAAATTCCAACGTAAGTCTCGTCGGATACCTTTGACACAGTTGGAGTGCACGCCGGCCGCCAGTACATCGGCAAGTTTCTATAAGCTCTGGCTGGCGGTCGATTCGACAAAAAGTCTAGGTTAGTGCACCGCAATATTATGACATAAGAGAAATTACAGAATGAGAAAATAATGATTAAAGTTTTGTGCTAAATGTACAGTTTTCTACAAGGATACGACGGTATCTCCCGTTCGAACTGAGCAGTCCATCTGGGGTAGTACCTCCACCCTATGTGCGTGTTGTGTTCCCGGCAGCGGTAATTAGAGTAGCCATAGCTCATAATCCCCCCTCCTCTCACCTCATCACCCAATCCCTAAGAAACTTTCCAACCCTCCCCCGTCCAGGTTCGGAAGCGCGAGTGTGACCCCCTGGTGTGGCACACGTCCATAGATCACGGTGAACACTTTACATCAGGTGGGGCGTGTGCTTGTCTGCCACCCAAGTAGGTAGTATACAAAAAAAAGTTCACTACTAATAAAAATTATCTTCAGCCTAATCAGTGCAGACAAGTTGTAGAGCAGTTGTTTTGTTTCAATTTATCAGTAGTTGTCAGTGCAAAGCCTTCAAAGTTTATACGGTTTCGCAGACTTGAAGAAAAAATGAAACCCTTACCCTGGTTTCGTAATTAGCTGTCATTTCTTTGAGTTTCTTTCAATCTATTTTCCATGTCATGAAAAATGTAAACCGAATGTATAAACATCTGCCAGGTGTTTGTGTTCGATTTTCCGCGAAGTATTTCGAGCAATCGATCGAATCTAAGGTGACGGAATCGATTTTATTGATGTTTTATATCAGTATATAAAACATCAATAAAGTATGGTTATGTTTTTAAGTTATGTTTGCCAATAATATATATGTAATTTAAAAAAAAGTTATGAACTTTTGGTGATAATACTGTCAACAGACTTTGCCTTTACTTAATCAGTTCAGGAATATTGCAGCAATAACAAGTATAGCAATAAAATATAACTTCGATAAACCATTGAGAAGTTTCTATCTACTGAACAAAAAATTTGAAGATGATATACAGCGCTCTGTAAATAGAATACAGAAGGCTACGATCTAATATAACTAAACATGAGTATACTAATACTAGCTTCCACCCGCGGCTACGCCCGCGTGAAAGTCGGGATCGCCACCAAATCTATTATAAAATGACTCTACTCGACTCTCAACTCAACTCTCCACTCGAATCTCCACTCGACTCTCCACTCGACTCTGCACACGATATTTCACCCGACTCTCCACACGACTCTCCACTCACCTCTCAACTCGACTCTCCACTCGACTCTACACTCGACTCTCCACTTCACTCTTCACTTTATTCTACAAGTTAAATGATAAATAAGCACTAAGGAGTATTCATAAAACTTCGAAGGAAATCACACCCTCCAAGTTTCAAGTCTCTACGATCAACGCTTTAAGCTGTGCATTCCATCAGTCAGTCAGTCAGTCATTCAGGACAAAGCCTTTGAATACAAGGTACGGAATCTGTGTCATTAGTACCTACCTATAACTAAATACTCAGTTTGTTTGCGATTGAAGCAAAAACTATAACAGATTTGATGTGTTTTACGCTATTAGAAAGGTCTTGCTCAGACTTAAACACTGCCGTATGTTTGAATGCAATTAGTTTAATAGCGTCGGCAATACTTAAACACGTATGATAATTTGGTAAAATTGAACAGCTATCAGATTGACAATTACAGGAGGATTTAATAGCGTTCGGACGCAGTACACAGTTTCAATTAATCCATTTGCCATGGCAAATCGGTTCCCTTTGAGTGGCAACGTACCTACGCAGTGGCGCGATATACTTACGCTTTTTTTCTACGAACATAACATCAGCTAGCTAATTTTAATCGTTGTGACTATTTTGCTATTACTAATTAGATCAAAACTCTAACCTTTATCCTTTACTTATTTGGGTATTGTAAATATTTCATTATTAAAATACACGACTCGCCCTTGAGACCCTCCATAATACCTAATTCCGTAGCAAAACCAGGGTCCTAATTAATTTAACAATCGTCAACCCTAACTCACAAGGATTTGAAAACTTCACATTTTGGGCAACACTTGCAAATACAACTTTGTATTATCATACATTTATGTGTGTATTGATAATTCTTTTGTTCCTTAACCCCATTTTTTTTTATCGTGCGGAAATCCCCATGGATACCACCCCCGTCGGCCATCGGGGGTGGTTATGTCGGGATTGAACCGACTAAAACCGCACGCCGTCTCGGGCCTTAGTAACCGGGGTGTAAGGTTACCCAATGGGCATATCCCTCGCACGGGGTTAGCTGGGGTCCCAGCTAACCCCGGGCCATCTACGCGCGCCACTTCGCCGACGGTGGGGTGTAGGGTGACAGTAGGCCGACCTGTCACCCAACCGTCGGCGCGCAGACAATCAGCTCGCCCCCCGCTCGCTCCCCACTGTGCCATCTGCTAGTCAGAGGGACACGTGGAGAGCCTCGGAGCAGCCCTCTAGAGGGCCACTCCCACCCCAGCCGGATTGGCCACAGGCAGCAGCGTCTCCCGTGGCGAGTGGGAGGCGCTGCTCGCCTCCGTTGCCCAGGTGCACCACGTGGAGGTTCCGGCCCGCACCCTTTTCCTTAACCCCTGGGGCTAATATAATTTTATTCTTGAAAAATCAAAGAATTAAATTGTTGCCGCGACTTCATCTGCGTTAACTACACTATGTTATAAATTTAATTCTGCAGTCTTCAACTCAACACGTATTAATTTATTTCATTGTCATTATTCCAAATTATATTTATAATGAAGAAATTATCTTTTCGGATGACTAACATATCAACGCAGAGCTAAACTACCTAAGCTAGACCTGCAAAATGGAACCTACTGCACAGCAATCGCTCTCGCTACCACTGAGCCATATTATGCCGTCTTCCTTAAATAAACTTAACAGTACAAAAAAATGTGTGTTCTCTGAGAGGGAAAGCTCAATTTAGTGAATCAACTCAGAAGCCGACCAGTTTACTAACAGAGTACTTTCATTTTAAAGCTTCTCTTTGAACTGAGACGGCGACGCGCGACGATAGAAAAAAATGCGAAGTATCAAAAATGTGAGTGGTGTCCCTAGTACCGTGCAAAAGTGACGGTAACTTGCTGTAAAAATATTCAACGAGTGGAATGGATTGCTATTCAGGGTTTCCTCGTAATAATATTGAATTTGCTCTCCCCGTTATAGAATTGATTTAAGGTGACGCAATCGAATTTTATTTTTAATATGTTTTATTTTCGGAATGTGGTGTAAATAGACGTTTAAAATGCGCATAATTAGGCACCATAACGTCAGAAAGTTTAATGGCTACAAGCTTACAATTTTACGATGTCATCAGCCCTACATGCGTTTAATAAATAGGTAGGTAAACTGCTAGCTACATTTATCATTTCTTTTCGCTCTGAGAACCTGCAATAAATTTTCAACAATAAGAACCTTAATTTAGTTCTTATTACATTAGGGAATTCGTGGTACGTGAACGGATGACTCACAAAGTTTGATACACCGTCTAATAATTAAGGCGGAATTGTGTTTCTTGAAGATTCGCTTCGATTACCTACTGAGTGTTGCAAGCGTTTTTTGAAAAAAATTAAGCCATTATTGCCAATCAAGGTCTTATTTTTCAGTAAAATTGTCCATCTACATAAGATACTTCCGTGAGTATATTCAGTATATTCAGCCGTCAAGCTGAAGGCCGTCACTGTAGCACTACCGGTGTATGTAGTGGTGACCCCAGTCCTGAGACTTTGCCTTTAGCTTACCATCAGGCGAGTTAGTTATTTTGACGAGTCCTATATAAAAAAAAATTCTTAATTCTTTATTGTACACAAAAAAAATCAATAAAGCTAAGAGATATACAGAGATTAAGTACAAAGATGAGCTTAACTCAATATGACTTTTCTACCAGCTAATAAAATTAATGTTTATTTTTTCACCGAAAAGGTGAAAAATTACTTACCTATTTTTTTTAATAATTCTACGACATTCTATACAGCGCTATCTAGACCCAAAGTAGGCTTATGTTACGGTTCCAGGATGCGGATATAATACATAGGTACTCAGACATATTTTTTTATAAAAACGTACATATCACACATAGAAACGCCCAAACCAATGCAAATAGACATATTCATGCATAAAAATATTTTCACTGAGCGGGAATTGCACCCTCTCACAATCGAATGCACTACCGCTACGCCACAGAGCCCGTGTCTAGTACATAAGTGAATATGTTCTTCTCGACATTAAAAAATAATATTCTATCTTCCTGCGCTATCATTATAAGTTTTATAAACTCTGACCGGTGCGCGGCGTTAATCAAATAAAATTACATTCCCTTCCTATTAACGCAATGCTTTCTCCGTTCTATTTAGCGTATTTTGAGAATTTTTAGCTAATTAAATAGCATGTCTTCACTGTTTAGTAAAGTTTTCAGATTTTCAGACATTTAATTGTACCTAATAGACACACAAGTATACCGAATGTGAGTGCAATCTATCGTGTTTCTAATTAGGATTCCAATATTTGACCTACAATAACATACAACAGAGCAAGGTAAAACATAAATACTTGTAATAAATAGCGCCAGAGCTTCGTCCGTCAATCAGCAGGTATACAGATACAGGCACGTAACTTGGCCAGGCTTGGCGTAAGTTCGCGCATCGAGCACTTTGAGCCAATCAAATGATTCAAAATACGAACGAACGGAACGTGGATTCGCTACAAGCCGTCTCTCGGAGACATCTGATTGGTCCGTCAAGTGACGGACCTATCATATGTCCGCGACGGCGCAACCGCATCTCCCGCGACCCGCTCATACCTCAAAGGGGACCTAAAAATCGACCTTTGCAGCGCATATGACGCGTCCGGCCAATTTACGTGCCGGTATCTGCACATGAGTAAAGATAAGACCATAGCTATTCATGTGGTATCTGTACCGGCTTGAATGTACACCATATATCCCCTCTGACGTTGGTTTAAAACACTTTGGAATCATAAGTAATCAACGAGAAAAAATTCTGCATTAAAATATCTTATTCATTTATTAAACTGTTATATCCATTTAACCAGATGTTTTCATTTCCTGTCAAATAAAACTAGCAAATTAATACCGGTGAAGGCTTATTTGCAGCTTAAAAGCTTTCTGCATACAAAAATAAATGAAATTATATGTGGTAGATGTGTTGCGCTTTTCACGGTTGACCCGCTCGCGGTGGTCGGATATAAAGATTGACACTGGTATTCCACACGTTATTCCTTCTGGAACATCACAGCACTATTTTGAATATAGCTTTACTAGGTGGTACCTACCCGGCCCAATTTGAGGCAAATTGTGATGGCACAAATTAGCTTCAAATTGGGCCAGGTAGGTACCACCGTGCACTTTTGCGAAAAACCCTCCATAGTAATCCAACCCCGGTTGGATTGCGTTCAGGGTTCAGCAGGTGCATAGCCGGAACTTGAGGTGATGGTTGTCGCAGCACTTGTGGGACCAATGGGTATTGGCGTAGTCTAAACCAATTTCTGCGCTTTGTCACGCAGGGCTGCGATGATAATCACTTTTCTTTCATGAGGTCGTCAAGTTGAAGGCCACCATTATGTCACTGTCGGTATATGTAATGGAGACCCTTCCTGAGACTTTACCTTTAGCTTACCATCAGGCGAGGTGAAGTCATTTTGACGTGACCGATAGGTATATAAAAAACAACCTAAGTGCTTTTCTCGTTTAGATTTTGTATATATAATTACCTACCTATGGATGCATAAAAATTATATGTTAACTAAATTATGGCCGATATTTTTAGGACTGTGTCCATACGTAATCCTTATGTTGTGACTATGTAATTTTCATGCTCGTGGCATGGAAGAAATGAGTATGTAAGAATACTTAAAGCGGCGAAAACTTGGGCCAGATTCTGAACAAAAGTTAGAGGAAATTGGTAATACAGAGTAAGCAACACTGCTAAACAGCTTTCAACATGCACTTAGGCCTTGACGTGAATTTATGCAAAGTGAGTCAAGCAATCAATTTCGGACGAATTTTACAGATTAATGAAAATGGAACGGCTTTGTTAGATCATCTTGTGTGTTGTTGTAGATAATTTATTAGGCAGGGATTAGACACTCAATGAATTTATATCGCTATATTTCTATTCCTGTCAATATTATATTGATATTTCGTCCACATGGATTAAATTTTTAAGGTTTTAATTCTTTTGCTAGGAACCCCTTATTATTTTTACAAAATATAAGTAGCCTATGTTACCGTATAATATTGCCAGTGAAATAAGGTCTCAACCCGGCCGGCGCATTTAGTCATAGTCAAGGTCAGTCAATAATCAAATCAGTCAGTCATAGTCTTACCCCAGTAAAATAGTGGAGACTTCACTAGAGGCTCCTATGTAGTTTTGGAATCAACGTTGAAAAGCACAATTCACGGTAATATACCACTTTTCCGAACTCGTGTACGTTGCAGAAGATGTTATGTTTAAAAATCCACCGTTTTTACACAAAATAACTACATTGTACACTAATTTTAGGAAATGATACAATGCCCCGATGTATGTTTTTCAGCGTTGGCGCCAAAACTCCCATACAAGATAGGTAGTTAGTCTAGATATTGCTGTTAACTCTATTGTTACATCTCTAAACTTAAAATTCTCTAAAATTTTATAACTGTTTCTGTTTCTTTCATTATCAGAAAGAAAAGGACAGATGATTTATGTTTGACACCTGTCAAATTAAGTCAAAGTCAAAGTCAAAAATCATTTATTCTGTATAGACCATTTTAAGCGGCACTTACAAAACGTCAAATTATAAATATTTAAAACTAGAAGTAAATGGACCACCGGTTCGAAACCCGGCCCAGACCTGAGAAGACTCCGGCAAGAAACTCAGCGGGCTGTTTTTTTTTTTTTGGTCTATTCACAACAATTGCCTTAGTCTAGATACAATGTTATTTCGAGTAACATAGTTGAGTGAACAGTTCATTTCCAAGCTTCTTTATCATCTAAATAATCTTGAATTTTATAATAAGCTTTTTGGGAGAGTTTTCTTTTAACAACATTTTTAAATTTACTTACATGTAAATCTCTAATTTCGCTTGGGAGTTTGTTGAAAAAGCGTATACAGTTACCCCGAAAAGAATTACTGATTTTTTGGAGCCTACTATCACAGGCTACAAGATTGTTTTTGTGCCTGGTATTTATATTGTGCCTATCACAAAGTCTTGGAAATTGTGAAATATTTTTCCGCACATACATGAGATTTTCAAATACATATTGTGAGACTACAGTAAGAATGTCTATGTCAGCGCCTTGTTGGTGCGTAGTACCTAAGTTTAGTCGCATGTTCGTAAGATGTCGACTAAAATTGAAGGGTACCGTCAAGGCGCCGATTTAATTTGACAGGTGTTCACTAACATAAATCATCTGTCCTTTTCTATCTGATAATGAAAGAAACAGATGCAGTTAGAAAAAGAGAATTTTAAGTTTAGAGATGTAACAACAGAATTAGCAGCATTATATAGAATTTTTGTCTCTTTGTCTGTTTTTCCGCACCTTTGTGCGTGCTAATTTCGAAAGCAGCCAATTCCATTTAGTCGCAGTTATTATTTGATTGTGGTAAGCTTCACTTGAAATTTAGTGTTTGTTTCATTGAAAACAGTTCATAAATGAAGAAGTTGTGACAAATTCAAACAAACGCGTCAAGCAGTCCGTGGAGCCGTGGGCAACAGCTAGTTTTTAATAAGGTTATTGTCATACTTAAGTGCAGGTCGGAACCCTCCACACGGTGCACCCGGGCAAAGGAGACGGCAGTACCTCCCACTCACCAGGAGAGACGCAGCTGCCACGGCAAATGCCGGCCGAGATGGGAGTAGCCCTATAGAGAACTGCTCCGAGGCTCTCCACGTATCCCTCTGAATGGCAGAGACCACAGTGAGGAACAGGCGGGGACTAGATGGTTCTCTGAGCGTAGCAAGGCGTGAAATGCTTTTTCACGCCCCGCTTAAAGGTCCCGGGACTATAGGAAGAAGGAAACAACATTTGTTAAGGCCACCTTATGCAAAAAAGCATACTATAGGACTGTCGATTACCTTGAAGACAAAAATGTCTGGCTTGAGCATGGTGCAGGCCCCTCCTAGAATGCTAAAGTGCTACAACTACAGAATGCTGTAGTTGTGGCATTTGCCTACTACAATATATTGTTATTGTGGTAGGCACGCGACCTTTTTTACTATTTTTTTGAAATAAAGAAATTGAAATTGAAATGCGCTAGTAAAGAAGTCCAAGTCTTTACATAACATAACATAAACTCACGACTATATCCCCGAAGGGGTAGGCAGAGGTGCTAGCACCCACATTTCGCCAGTTTATGTTAAGGTCCCAATGTAATAGGTGGCGAGCCCATTGCCACTAACCGGGCACTTATAAACCTGCGATAAAATACACACATAACTTCAAAAATCTTTATGGTGCGGTAAATTAAAGATACACCGAACTGCTTGGTTCTTGATGAAATTGATTGCACTGTGTGTCATGGAAGCTCAATTAGGACTAGTCCTGACGTCAGATTGAACTATGGTTACACAAATAGCAATCGCTAAAGCAAATTTACACATAAATTGGTGGAGGCTCTACTATCATTATAACGAGCTCATATCAGTCAGCGAAGGGAACGTGTCGGGCAATCTGCCAACATTCCTAATGAGGTGTAACAACTGAGCTATGAGTATACAACATGTTCTTACGTTTATTTCGTACTAGCAACACGTCTTTGCTTCGGTTTATATGGACATTTTGTAACTTGTATATGCCTTAGCACTTAATTTAAGCATAATAAATATATCCTATGATCTTCGAGGATATTGTATTTACAAATGCTTGACCAGCGTTACTGCCGCCGGCACTGTGTGTAGCAGCCTTAAGGGTGTCACACACACGCTGCCTGCCCTGTATGGAAGGGGGGAGGGCTAGGAAGAGGTGGGGCGGTTAGGAAGGGGTAGGGGAAGTAGGGGTACAGTGAGTTCTGGCTAAGCTACTTACCGGCGGGAACACAACACGATGGTTATTATGGCCGCGGTATCCTGTAGGGTGGAGGTACTACCCCAGTCGGGCAGCTCATTTCGGACGGGATATACCGTCGTGTCCTACCTCCTTCAAAGTATTAGTAATAATATTATCATTATGTAGTCCGATTTTGCTATAAGTAAATAAATAAATAAATAAATAAATAAATAAATAAATATTCTACGACATTCTACACAGCGCCCTCTAGACCCAAAGTAAGCATAGTTTAACTAGCTTGTGTTATGGGTTCTAGAATGCTGATAAACATACTTATATACTTTTTTTTTGTAAATACATACTTATTATACATAGAAACACCATTATAAATAGTATACATAGTAAATAGTATAAAATATGTGCATATATTTTGTGTTCAAGTTGGCATGATGGTTTATTCGTACCGACAGAAGGGTGAAAAACTGACAAGGAGCAGAAATTAAATCAGAGAAAAGACGTAATCGGTTCACTCAGAGGCTAAATTTTAGCTGAAACCTGTATCACATCTGGTTGAGCAATTATTTGGTCCCTTAGTGTCGACTTACATCGCAGTGAAGCTCAGGCGTGTGAACAACAGGGTGCTCAAAAGGGGGGTCTAGATGGAAAAGTCGAAAAAAAAAAAAATTCGGAGGCCCGCTCACAACAGCAGCCATCATTAATAGTAATACTGTCATCTATTTAGTCACTCTCTTTATCGCCATATCCTGTTTCACGCACTCCTTTGCACCTTTTCTTAGCCCTACCTCTACTTCTAGAGGATATTTTGTTCTGTTGTCAAATAATCACGATAATGTAACATACATTTACAAATCTTTTATATTTCAGGAGTATAAAGCTCTCAGAAGTAGATGAATTATGTATCACCTAATTATTTGAATGCCCGCCGAAATTATAATGAACGCATTCATCGGATTGACGTCTAAAGCATGGTAAAGAAAGGTCATGGAAATTCCAACGAAATTTCAAACAGCTCAAACGCCAACTTGATCCTTTCTGATTGAATTTTAGGACTTACTGTTTATCGTTCAGATAACATCCTTTTATTCAGTTAGAAAGTGTAAAGTGACATCATATTCAAATAGAAGAAACAAGATGGAAGCAAAGAACGAGAAAGTGAAACAATACGATACATTTGAAACCTTATTCAATTCAAATTTGTCTAACTATGTTATCATTGACACATTTTGTACACAAGTAAAATTTTTGCTAGCTTTTAATCTAAATAGTTACTTATATAGAAACAGTATTGTATTATATTAATTAATTCATAGTACACCAAGTTCACCGAGTTTATGTACCTAATGCATATGAAATTTTTTTAATAATCATAATCATACAACTATTTAAATTTCATTATAGGTACATTCAAACCATAACATTGTGCCTACATATTATTAAAGAATGGCACTGTACTTTCAAGAGTTTGATAGAACTTGAGATGAAATGAATACGTTTAGCTGCAACCACTGATTGCGATAGGCATTAAAAGTTAGTACGGGCAGTCCCTCAGCTTAAAAAAGACTTGGTGGCGATAACCAACATTCACGCGGGCGGAGCCGCGCGCGGGTACGCTAGTATTTTTATAATTATTTAAGTTAACTTAAAACTCAATATAACCCAGCTACTTACTTCAAAATAATTTAACATAAAGTCAATTATTACTATGCTAATATCAAAAATCGCTGCTGTCGGAATGCCGCATGAGGAAAAATCAAACTGAATCACAACGTAACTCTCAATTTAACATACCCCGTACTGTCAAACACAATAGTTTGAACATGAATATTAGAGGTTTCGCCACATTAATATTTGCCCTTTTAATTAAACATGGATAACAATGTCGCCCAGCCGTCCGTTTCACGTCGTATATTGTTCGTGGACCATTATAATTTTAATTAAACACTGCCGTTCTGTCTAGTCTTATAAAAACATGACCTGTAAAATGTTGATGAGTTGTTTGTAGTTTGATGGACCGAGTGAGGAACAGCGTGATAAGACAACTTTTTTGGTATGTTTGAAGGTGTAGGCCGAGATTGAGAATGGAATGCTTAGATGGTTTGGACATATAGAGAGGATGAATGAAACGAGATCGACGAAACATATAATATGACGCGAGGGTGAATGGGCAACACGGTATAAATCGACCTAGGCGTACGTATGTTAATCAGATTCATTCATTAAAACAATTATCATAGTTGCAGGACAGGGGTGAAAGTCATAGGTATAGGTATGCCAAAATCGTAGCAAGTGAAATGATGTTGCTTTGCCTACCGCAATAGGCAAAGGCTTAATTTGTATTTATATCTGTTTTTAGTTTGTTTGAGCTGAGATAAAACCAAATGACTTCTTACAGTTGTCAGTACCTAAAACCAATATGCGAAGTTTCAGGGGAAAATCTAAATTAAAAAAGCACCTTATTTACGCATGCACACCTGAGTTTCATATTTTTTTTACTATTACTTAGCCTGATTCGCTAAACTAGCGCAGAGATTTATGGCATTATATTTTTAACCCCCGACGGAAACCCGAACGGGGTGTTATAAGTTTGACGTGTGTGTGTGTGTGTGTGTGTTTGTAAGTCTGTCTGTGGCATCGTAGCTTCCAAACGTCCAAATCGTAGATTTTGATTCTGTTTCTATTGTTTCAAAGATGTTTTATAAAAATCGGTTAAGCCATTTCAAAGATATGGGGGGTGAAAGTGGTGATGAAAAATTGAATGTGTTCAAATATACCCGTGTTGGATATCAAATGAAAGGTCATAACTTATAAATCACGATATTGCAAGTTTTATGAAAATTGGTCTAGCCATTCGAAAGATATGAGGAGTGAAATGTATTTCTAATTCTGTAACACACTCCGCGCAATTCGTATTAGCTCTGAATGATTGTTGATAGACTATACGTATGTTCATATTAAATAATGAATTAGCTATTATACTTAAGTTACCCCTATAAAAAGTATGAAATAAAAATTAAATTTAAAATTTAAAAAACCCCCGACTCACAAAAAACAACAATAAAAAACATTACCCTCCTTTCTTCGGCAGTCGGGTAAAAACATGTAAAAAGTAAAAAATAACTATTATATTATGACCTATCTACCCTAATTATTGAACCTTTATTATTATTATAGGTAGCTATATTATTTACGTACTTATTCATATTTTAACTAACAGTCTGTCTCGTCGGGGGGACCGCTCTATACCTAAATAATTGAATCAAGAAACTTCAAAAATATTCAACGAGTACGCTCAAAACCACATGAATAGCTATGGTACTGTCGTAAAAACATCTACAGTAAGGATCTTGCGAGACAGACGTACGATTAGGTTATGATTAGCAGGTGAGCGGTCCCCGACGAGACAAACTGTTAGTTAAAAATATGAATACTTAATAATATAGCTACCTATACTTATTAATAATAAAGGTTCAATACTTAGGGTAGATAGGTCATAATATAATAGTTATTTTTTACTTTTTACAGGCTTTTTTATTGTTCATTTTTTGTTAGGTTTGGTGTAGCCAAACCCTTAGCTAAATGTCAATTTAGCCTGATATGCTTAGAGGCAAGGGTACAGTGTCTTACAGAATCCTTTTTCGAATTCACGGCTTTTTAGTGACATTAAGTTTTTGTTTGGTCGAGCCACAATATGCATCAGTAATCTGGACATGAGAAACAGAAACTAATCAGGTAAAGTTACAATAACCTATAATATCCTCCTACTAATACCTATTGTAAACGTGAAAGTTTCTAAGTATGGATGTATGGAGGCATGAATGTTTGTTACTCTTTCCCGTAAAAACAACTAAACGGATCTAGATCTAATTTGGTATATTACACCGGGATAGGATACGGTCTGTAATACACTTAAGCTACTCTCAATCCCGGGAATAGGTACCCGTGACTCGCGGGCACGGGATCAGAATTACACGTGGAGAACCTCCGAACTGCCCTCTAGAGGGCCACTTTCGCCTCGGTCGGCATTTACCGCAGGCACCAGCTTCTGCCCTGCAAGTGGGAGGCAATGTCGATGCCATCTCCGTTGCCTGAGTGCACCATGGACGTTTCGGCCCGCACCCGATAACGTGACGAACTACTTCGAGACTACTACTATTTACGTCACTACGATCCTGAATCGCGAAAGTTAAGTTCGCGCGCCTGGTAGGTATAAAATCATCCCAACGATAACCGTTTGGGCCACGGCCCCCAAGGCTTGATCAACTTGCCTGGTCGGAGGATCCTCACTTTGTGTTGGACAGACGTCACATCCCGTTCCTCCACAGAGCCAATCAAACTTAACTAAAAGTAAAAATGAATTTGTTTAGTAAAAAAATAAACAATTTGTTTTCATTCAATTACAATATAGATCTACATCTTTTCAATTTCAATCAAAAGGCAGGGTGTTTTTCGAGAATAACAATCAGAATGGCTTCAATAGAAATGCTTTATTGTTTTTATTCAATTTGAAAACAACAATTGTTATAAGCCTCAATCATACTGGCTTTATTTTAAAAGCATATCGAAATATACTTCTAATCAGAAAAATCGAAACACTAGTTTTTATCACAGAACAAAGATGAATTAATGTTTAACCCGACTGAACCGAAAAAAAAACTAACATGGCCGCTATAATAAGCTAGTTATAGTATAAAAGGGGAAAAAATTAAAATAAATTGTATGCAGCAAAATGGATATCAAATTAAAGGCATATCACAAGGATTTCATGACCAAATTTTAATTTAAAATAAATTAAATGTTTATCTAAGTATAAGTTACGCGCGGATTGAGGTTTGTGAACTTAGTGATGAATGTACCCTACACAAAAACAAAAAAATACAAAATAAAATTTAAAAGAATCAAAAAGCCGACTGCGAAAAATCAAAAAAGAAAAAACAAGCACTTAGATGTCCTGTGGTTCTAGTAACATAACAACTTACTGAACAGTTGAGATCGATTAATTAACAGCCAATCTAATTTTTCGATGGATCCCGACTGCTATGTTGTTATGTTTCTATAGTACGATTATTAATTTCTAGTCAGCAATAATTGTGCCTATTTACAATAAAATGACTAAAAGAGACTAAAATTATTAACAATTAATTAATTAAAAAATATAAAATCAATAGTTTTAAAAAGTCATACCACGTCAAACTACGCTATTTCAAGGTTATGTCAACTGTTTGCTTTTATAGTGATGAGACAAAATAACAAGGCAATTTTAACTGCATATATTTTTGTAATCTTCTAATATATAAAATTTTCATGTCACAATGTTAGTTACCGTACTCCCACTCCCACTCCCACTCCTACTCCCACTCCGACTCCCACTCCCACTCCCACTCCCACTCCCACTCCCACTCCCACTCCCACTCCCACTCCCACTCCCACTCCCACTCCCACTCCCACTCCCACTCCCACTCCCACTCCCACTCCCACTCCCACTCCCACTCCCACTCCCACTCCCACTCCCACTCCCACTCCCACTCCCACTCCCACTCCCACTCCCACTCCCACTCCCACTCCCACTCCCACTCCCACTCCCACTCCCACTCCCACTCCCACTCCCACTCCCACTCCCACTCCCACTCCCACTCCCACTCCCACTCCCACTCCCACTCCCACTCCCACTCCCACTCCCACTCCCACTCCCACTCCCACTCCCACTCCCACTCCCACTCCCACTCCCACTCCCACTCCCACTCCCACTCCCACTCCCACTCCCACTCCCACTCCCACTCCCACTCCCACTCCCACTCCCACTCCCACTCCCACTCCCACTCCCACTCCCACTCCCACTCCCACTCCCACTCCCACTCCCACTCCCACTCCCACTCCCACTCCCACTCCCACTCCCACTCCCACGCCCACTTCCACGCCCACTCCCACTCCCACTCCCACTTCCACTCCCACGAGTGACTTTTTGAATGATTGAAAGTTCCGTTCAATCATTCAAAAAGTCACAATTCATGTAGCAAAAACAACACAACAGTTACAAAGAGTGTCGCAACAGTAACACAACTTTTTGTCTTAAGTGTCGTTTCAATTTTAGGTCCCAATTTTTCCGTCTAGCCCCCTTTCGCAATGCGCGATAAGGAACTTCGTTCCAATAATTTACTATTTTACGAAAACCCATCACCTAACTGATCACACTTAAACTTGACCACTAAATAATATAATAGTAACTACCTGACTGTGATTATTTTATACGTAAACGGGAATTAACGCGATCATGGTATAGGTATATAGGTACACCTTTGGGATGCCTGACGTTTCGAACAGTTTACGTATAATAATCATGGAACGCGAAAGTTTAAAAGTTAATACCTGACTGTGAACCAATATTTTGCTGCCGATAGAGGTTATTAAATCATCAAACAAGATTATAATATTATTTTATCACTCAATCACACGGACCTCGCGAACTTTATTGTATGGTGAAATTCTCTGTACTGAAATGTTTAATTTGTTCCATAAATTGGATCAAACATGCCGCCTACCGAGTTAATTATATTGTGACGTTAAGGCGTTAAGCAGACGGCGGGGCTGGCAGGTCTTTTTGATCGCGAAGTAATAATGACCGCGTCTGCACGTCGATGCCCGCGACTGCCCTCACCACGAAAACAAAGCGCCGCCAGTGCCCGCCGTGCACCCGCGGCGCGGTCTTTTTGCCCTTCGTGTGCGTTGGCAGTATAGGATTCCTTTTGCGCTATCGTTCGCGGTGAAATTGACTGGCCCTGCCCGCGCCTCTGTCTGCTTGATGCCTTATAAAAATAATTATGATTGACTTTAATAAGCAATTATAGGTAGGTATTATTCAATTAACGAGCAAGAGTTCATGTTGTTACAAGATATTTGGTTAGTCCATTGAAATTATTTGAATAACTAACGCACACAGCTCCGGAAATCCATTAAAACTTATTTCTTTCCACTGTAAAAAAAAGTGTGAGCTCCAGTGGATGCAGAAAAACTGGCTTAGAGTGTGGCTTGCAATGACAAGTTTTTTGAAATTCAATATTGAAGCATCTTTAGGTTTGTATGTCACAACTCGGTAATAGGATAGTTTTTACGACTCCTTTTCCGTACAAAGCCCGGCTTTAGGCAGAGCATGGGTAGGATTTTTCAGAATAATCTTCTTCATTTATCGCAGGTGTATTGATAAAATATTCGATTTTAGATATTACGTTTTCTAGTAAGTAAAATATCTATCTATGAATATTATAAGATATTCCTTCTCACCTTCTCACTTATACCATAGATCACTATCATAATTATGTTGGTCCATACCATGCTGTTATGTTGCCGATTGCGCTTAACTATAAAGTCTAAATGAATTATAACTCTGCTATATTCAATAAGCGATAAAGTCAAATACATGGTCCATTCGTTTCAATGAATTGCTAATGAATTAATTATCTTACCTTTCTGAGCGTTGCTGTGTAATATCCTCTGTATTTCGCCTGCTTCCGATCCACTTTCCGACTCGGAACAAAGCGAATGACCAGCGCCGGTAATTTGAAAAATTTTCTTGCTATTTCCGACTTTCAATGTATTCCCCACGCCGCCAACACTAGTGGTCCGGACAGGCGGTCGTGGAGGCACCCGCGATGTGATTTCACTAACTTTTATCACATTCGAAGGATACTGAGAGGATATGTTACGCAATTTAGAATCACTCACTTGTCTACTAATATCACTTTTAACATTTTTATCAGATTTGGCGCGATTTTGTTCAAAACTCACGCGTTTCATTGTATTCATAGCTCGGTTTTGTAGCATATCGGATTCAAGATGATAAATAGGCATATTTTGATCTTGCAATGTTAATGAATTTCTTGCACGAAGCTTTTCCGGATGACGATAAATGATATCTGGATCTTCGTATGTAGTTCGGCTTTTAATAAACGTATCTGTTCGCCTTTCAGGTGCTCCTCTCGTAAACAGCGTCGAGGAGTAAATTGGGTGATTCATGTTGTAACTTTTAAGATCATTACCTCGTGGCAGACTATAACTTCTTGGCTCCACTACAGTCGAAAAGGGATTAGGTGAGCTACAATTAGAATTAGTTTGCAGGTTTGATGGACTTCTAGTCAAGTTTAAAGAGTGTCTAATAAAATATTCATCTTCCTTCTGTTTCAATTCCTTTAATTTTTGCCAATAAAAAGCTTCTACTGTCTGCCTGGTTTTTTCTCGATCTGCTGAGTCGAGCTTTTTATTTTCGTGTAATATTGGAGCGGTATTGAACCTTTGAGCATATTCTGGTCTCGGTGAAGCCGTCAATTTATTACGAATATTTGTTCTACTCAAAGAATTTCTTTTCTCTTCATTTTCAATCATGGTTTTTCTTATTTGCTGATACGGTGAAACTGTTTTGGGCATATTTGGTATTTTATGACTAATTGGCATTGGTGAGGTTGGCGCCGAATAATTATAAGGTTTTCTGATATTTTGTTCCTTTGCACTAGTTGTAATATTGGACTTCTTATTTTGCTCATTGCCAGGTTTATTTTCAAATGACAAACTACGAGCTCTAGTTGGCTGAATAGTTCGTACCTCTGCTTCCTTTTTTGGTGATATCAAGAACTTAGTGCTTACTCGTTTTATTTCTGCTCCAACAGATGCCGGATTGGCTTGAGCCTGTGATGCTCTGTAAATTTCCATTTCGTCGAATGATGATATTTTACCGGTCAACTTCTCAAGTGAATGGTAATATACGTCGGGATATTGTTCAGGACCGTTTAATGGAGTATTTCGGTTTTCTGATTTTGGAGAGTGTTCAACCTCATATGGCTTTGGTGGTACTTGAGGTCTTGCCGTATACTGCTTATAAGCAAAACTATTTACTTCAAAAGTTTCGTTCATTTCGATTGATTTGTTCTTAACACTCTCGGAAACAAGCGTGCTGCTGGAAGAATGCTGACTTGATATTTCGTTGTTTCTAGTTTCGTTATCACTCTGAACACGCAGTGATAAATTTTCATATATTCGTTCACTATCTGATCCTTCAGCATATTTATCAGGCTTTATCGTTCGAGGGTTTTGATATTGATTACCCTTAGAAGACACTGCGGTTCCTTTTAGATTCGCTTGTGAATCTTTATTCGAGTTTTTTTCCTTCGTTTTGTGACTAAAAAATAGATTCGGAAATAGTTTGCGAAAACTTCCACCCCGTTTCTTACTATTGTCAGCCATTTTCTACACTATAATCAACTGCTTCTCGTTCTATTTTATCTGGAAAAGAAATAAGTTGTTACTCAAGACAAAATTATGGCTTATGTTTTTTATAGTTAATGGGGTCAGTGATATGTTCATTGACCCATAATACAGCTCAGACCTTCTGAGCTGTATCATGGGTCAATGAACATATCACATCAGACAATTAGGACAGAATTTAATCTAAACATGTAAATGTAAATGTAAATGTAAACGAGCTGTTTTGGACGAATGCTTGACACGAAATTTCGTGTCAAGCATTCGTCCAGAACAGCTCGACCGATTTTAATGATTCTATTTTTATTTAGATTGTATATGAATAAATCGTAAAATAGTTTACAAATTGCTATTATAAGTTTCTTTCGTAATCTAAATCCATAGCATGACTGCATGCGTTGCCTTCACCTTACATGAAGGTACATTTTACTTGACGACAGCTCTTTGCTGAAGGCGGGAGCCTTCCAGCGACACAATATTATCTTCTCAGATCATATTTATTTATTTTTCAGAACCTTTATCTGACCTTTTTTGTATAGGTACATTTAAACCATTACTGTAATCTGCCTAAACCTAAATTCATAAGACGCCGATAAGAAAACTGTGCATGTCTTTATCTGCCAACCAGGTGTGGTAGATAACTATTGTAAATAAAGGTCACACTCGATTATCAGTTTTAAAGTAGGTACCTAAGTTTGAATTCTCTAACAAGCGCACGACCCGCCCGAAGTTTTGAATTTAAAATGGTGAAGCTAGAAAGTTGAGAATTATCCGTTCCTCACAAGCTGTTTGACATATTTCAAGGAATTATGTTTAGAGTTATATTTATTTTATCCACAATAATTAGCAAAACAATTTGGGCTAAGCTATTAATATCTTTAATATCTATAATTCTACTGTATCTACATACACAGTACCTGTACAACTGTATACCTATGTCACTGAACTCCTCAACGGCTGGACCGATTTGAATGAATTTTTTTGTATGCGTTTGGGTGGCACCCTGGATGGTTTAGATTCACAAATCAGCCCGACAGATGTCGCTGCAGTCGGTATCCAAGACAACGTCTGTCAGGTTCGCTAGTATAATATACAAGATTTTAATAATAAAATCAGATTTTCGGAAATAAATAATCTTTAACTAATTTGAAATAGTGCATCGAATGTGAAAGTTGCAATGTAACTATGGTTTTATCAAAGGGCCTCTTCCGAGTCACACATATTTTGGCCAGAGCAGCTATCTAATCCCCATAAATTCAAAAATTCAAAACCAGCAGGCCAATGATCAATCTTAATTACTTCAATGTATGAGTCCATTTACTAACTAAAATAAAATAAAAAACTAAAACTATGAATTTTAAGGATCCTACAGTTGCTCTTTAAACCTAAACTCATAAAGAAACCCGCAAAAATATTGATGTATAAAAACGAACGAATTTAACAATAAGTAGAACAGTAGGTAGTTATTGACTCAGGTAGGTATTTCATGATAGTTATTCAGCTGTTGAATAATTATAATAACCATGACGTAAGGTCACCGTGACATAGGTACATAGGTACTTGGGCAACGGAGAGACGGAGACGGCAGCGCCTCTCACTCACAGAGAAGACGCTGCCGCCTACAGCGAATTCCAGCTCTCCACGTGACCCTCCGCCTAGCAGAGAGCACAGTGAACAGCAGGCAAGGGGCAGGCTGTTTCTCCGTCCGACCTGCAAGGAAGGTCCCTTGCAGAGACAAGAAGAGACACCGTGGTTTCCACACCCAAGGGGGATATCTCAAATCATCTTTAATATAAGCCGGTAGTACATGCCCAATTTACGGACAGATTATACGCGAAAATGAAATGCGAGAAAGGTAACCTCCAAAATGAAATTGCAATAGAAATTTCACGGAATTTCATATTGAACTTTAATGCCATAGAGGTATTGACAAGTAGGTATAGAAGATTTCTATGTACTAGTACTTCTCTCCGTGCGACTTTGTAGGGTTTGATTTGAAACAGTAGCTAACATTTTATTTAGTTACATTACATATTTCACAACCTATTACCTACATTTGTTTTTACGAGTAATCACCGGTGCCTAAGTTCTAGTTTTGGGGTATGGGTATGATAAAAATTAAATATAAAAGATATGGTCCAAGATACACGGTTTAGTGAGTAGTTTCACTTGAAATTTCTCTTTGATGCAAACCTTGTGAACCTTAACGAACACACAAAAAAAGAATTATTCCATTTGATGACGTCGTTCAGAAGTTATGCGCGTATTTCGGCGATTCATTTATTTATGTACCTAGATTAAGTAAAATTAAAAGACTTTTTTGAGGACCTTACAGTAACTTCTAATTAAATTCCTAAATTCTGAATCAGAGTTCCAAAGATTTCCTAAACGAACTTCCCCGTATTGTTTTATTCAAAAACTTCTTATTTGGGTTTCTAGAATTTTTAAACTGGATTACTTTCTTAAGTGGACGAAAGTCTTTAAACATTGCTGGGAAATTTTAATTGGATATGATCATAGTTGATAATGTATTTTTAGGGTTCCTTGTCTCAAAATCTGAATGACATGAAGTTTATTTTACCTAATGCAATTTACTGCGAGACATAGATTTGCGACACAGCACCCAATTTTCACCACAAGTGTCTTTTTCAGATGATCAGTTTAACTGGCTTAATATTGCGTCCCACCATCTGTTTACCGATTCGCAATTTCCACTCTACGTCTCGTTTGCGGCCGTCGAACCTGCGACGATTGTAGCTAATCCATTTCCACTTTAGTTTGCTGTGAACCTTCAGTTTTTCAAAACCAATGGTTAAGTTTCTATCTATTCCAGTTGTGTACAGAACCTTCAGTACACGAGTCTGACTCGCACTTGACTGATTATTTAACAGCACGCTCATTTAATACGGAACTCAAATAGAAGTTCGGTTCGCAACACTGCCAGAGGTCTTGATTCAAAACTCTGCCTCACCCCTTCTCCTCTACAGGTGGCACGTGAAAATTACCTACATCAATCAACACTGGTGGTACACTACTCAACTGGTGGTACACTACTCAACTGGTGGTACACTACTCAACTGGTGGTACACTACTCAACTGGTGGTACACCACATGTCTGATTTACCAGTAGAAACGTCCCAATTTGAGAAGGATATTTTCTGCTCTAATTGATAGAATAGCCCCAGCCAGGGTGAACTTTCGTCCTCAGACTGAATGGATGATCATGATAGGATTGAGCGCAATTTAAAATGGAGGTAACCAATGATATTATATATGTAAAAAAAATCATTGGAGGTAACATATTAACATTGTTAATAATGAAAGCTTCAAAAAGATTGTAATGTGTTGATTTATGTACGTACATATGTAAAAAATAGAAGGAGTAAGAGATATGATCAATCCACTTCCCGCCTTAGCAAAACGGGCGATAATCGACACAAATCAGCTAACTACCTATAAAATTAAGTAATTTTGATTCCAATGATGTGTGTGGCAGAAACGCCTAAATGCATAGAAATTTGTACCAGTTGACACTCCGCAGGAACTTCATAACACATACAGCCCAGTAGTGACTACATAGGTAGTCTTTAGCATATTAAAAGAGTAACCCCACGTCGCACTTGATATCCTTGACAAACCGTAAAAGCTAAAGGATTTTTCGGCTAGCTATTTGCAATATCCCGAAATGATGGCCAGAAAGTATTATTGAGTTCAATACTTTCTGGCCAGAGGTTAGAGGCAACCTAGTACCTACTACCTAGTACCTACTAGGTTGCCTTTAACTTGAGTACAGTGAAAAGTTAAAAGTACAATGAAAAGAGTACCTAGTAGAAAGGTAAAAAGGTGTCTCAAAAGGCATTAGTTTCATCTTGGATTCCACCAGTGAACATCTGTTTTGTTTCTATTGATCGTAGTTCTCGGTCTTTGTTTACCTACACTCTACATTACCGTACATTTCCCTAGTTGCCTGGCACCAGACCATCTGAGAGCGTTAAAATATCTTTGGCAATCTCTTGGCAGGGTGAGCTTACCGTGAGATTGCATCAGATTTCACATTTTTGCGAGAGACGCTCCTTTTGTTAGACATTAAAGTACTATTACATTATTATATTCTGCGGTTATAGCGCTACGTGTGTGGCGTCAGTCGAGAGATTGCATAATTATGATACTACGAAATTGGCATGTCAAATTCCAATAATAATTTTTTTTTCGTTGTTGTATTTATTTTATTTCATAAATATGGTTACCTACAGTACCTATACCTAAATATAATTGAAGCGAAAATTTTATTTTCATTTCTAGAAATTTTGCGTGCACGTAGGAGTTTAAGATTTGCCATAGTTTTATAGTTTATAGCTTAGGTACCCATATAGAGGAGAGGAGAAGAACATTAATTTCATAACGATAATACCAAACCTTGACAGACATATTGCTCAGCAGAGTGACAGGACCGAAATGACCTTTGTTGTATCGAGTCTATTGATCGTGTAGGATTCACCTTGAAATTAATATTAATACCTACACACACAAAATACGTACGCATAATACATTCTTCTTGGCGGCCTCTGTGGCGTAGCGGTAGTGCATGCGACTGCTACGCAGAGGGCGCGGGTTCGATTCCCGCTCAATGCAAATATTTGTATGCATGAATATGTCTATTTGCATTGGTCTGGGTGTTTCTATGTATAATAAGTATGTATTTACAAAAAAAAAGTATATAAGTATGTTTATCAGCATTCTAGAACCCATAACACAAGCTAGTGAAACTAAGCTTACTTTGGGTCTAGGGAGCGATGTGTAGAATGTCGTAGAGTATTTATTTATTATTATTATTATTCTTAATTATAGTATGGATGATATGAATATGAAAATCGGTAAGTCGTCTTAATCTGAAGATGTCTCCTCGGTTTCCGCGCCAACTAACATGACATCTTGTGCACACAAGTGTTTTTTTTGTATCTGATTGGTATCTACGGGTTACCAGACCCTTCTAGTTGAAAAACAACGCTAGCCAGACCTGGTTCAGCATGCTTGCGAGGTAAACTACTTCTGGGTGCTGGCCGGAACCACCTCGCGTTTGCACCCGGGCAAAGGAGCAGCCAACTACTCGCCAGGGGAGACGCTGCTGTCTGCGGAAAATGCAAGCAGGAGGTGGAAGTGGCTCTCTAGCTAGAGGGTTGCTTTGAGGCTCTCCACGGGTCCCTCTGACTAGCAGAGGGCGCAGTGGGGAGCAGGCGGGACCTCGATGGCCGACGGGGGTGGTATCCGTGGGGATTTCCGCACATTTGGTTCGGGGTCACATAGATCCCGGTAGAACGCGTTACCAATATATAATGTTTATAATTCTGCAAATAATAATGACAGTTTGTTCACTTCTTTGTATTTTCTTTTAGTTAAGTAATATACATTTTAATTTCACGTACAAATCATGAGGAAACCTTAAAAAACGATTGTTCATGAAAATTGAATCTCCAAAAATTTCCCGGGATCATATTTTCAACGAAATGAGATTCCTGAAATGAAGCGCATAAATTCATGATTAGAAACTTTATGATTGGACTTAGACTGGTGTAATATTATATTACGGAAGTCTGGGAATTTCTATTTTCATGATTTTTTAAGCTATTGTTTATATACCTCTAGAAGTCTAGATACTGCCTTATAGGTATATTCATATTCATCAGTATTTTAAGACAAAGCAATCGCTGAAAAATCCTTCAGCACATCTGTTCATAAATTCACGTCTGTGAAGGGATAGGCAGGCATCTGCGTACAGCAAAGGAGTGGAATTCCTTGCCTGAGTCTGTGTTTTCGGAAAGCTATAAGTAACCTGGGAGTTTTCAAGTCACGAGTGAATAGGTTCCTTCTAGGCAAGCGTGATTCATCGTAGACCACATAGTCACTTACCATCAGGTGAGATTGAGGTCAAACGTAAGCTCATCATGAATAAAAAAAAATACTTCCACCTTATGACACCTGGTTCCACGTACTTGTTAGAGGCGAGCTTATTGCTCTCAACTGGGTACTTTGGGATTAAAATATATAGTAGTGATGTCGTAAGGAACGATTTGGGAGTGTAAAAGTAATGGCTCATACAGTCGACATTTTATCTATTTAGAACCCACACTAGTTGTAGCTTCCTGAATAACTGAGAAAACGCTTTTAGCTTACTCACATGTATTGCCTTACTTACCTACTTATTGGCTGGACTGAACTCTTTAAAAGAAAAGATTGGCTTGGACTTAGTAGTATAATCCGCGTGCGATCAGAATGTGATGCGACCTTTTGGAAAGTGCCACAAACAAGTGAACGTTAAATTCAAATCCTTATTGAAGTATTAAATATACGATATTAACCACTGAAAAGCATACACTGATTATTATAATAATATGTACAATATGTGAGCGTTGAATACGCGCGTTTTAAAATTTATCTAGGTACCTACCTATTTATCGCATAAATAATTAAGTACCTGATGGATTTAGGAATATCACAAATGTCGCTCTTTTCCTATACAGAACTACACGTGCAAGACTAAGGTATCTATCACATCACATCCACACAGTGGAATCAATTTCATCAAGAACCAAGCGGTTCGGTGCCTCTTTTCTCTGCCGCAGCATAGAGACTTGGAACTCTTTACCATCGCATTTATGTTTCCTTCCTCCTACATTGCCGGGTCCTTTAAGCGGAGCGTGAAAAATCATTTAATGAGGCCGTCAAGCTGAGGGCCGCCACTGCAGCACTATCGGTGTATGTACTTAGTGTTGACCCCCGGTCCTGAGTCTTTACCTTTAGCTTACCATCAGGCGAAGTTAAGTTATGATGACGTGCATAAATTAGAAAAAAAATTACGACTATAGGTAGTTATAATTGACTCAGGTTAAGGTAGGGTCGGGTTCAAAGTTACCTCCTATCCATAATTTTACATAGATACCTAGGACTCGGTAAATACCGTAGGTAACATAATTACCTATTTACTAAATAACTAACTGGACCTACTAACTTTTTTTTTTTTTTTTTTTTATACCACTTAGGTGGCAGACAAGCACACGGCCCACCTGATGGGAAGCGGTCACCGTGGCCTAGGGACGCGTGCAACACCAGGGGCATCACACTCGCGCTGCCGACTTGAACACTTGAACAGTGTGACGCCCTAATGGAGGTCGTAACACTAGTAACTACTTAATCGATTAACATAATCATTCAATCAATCGATAGTTACCTATAGTACATACTTATCTAACTACTTTCTAAAGTTATATGTATGTAGTGTTTATTTGTCTAGACATTATCACAGAATGAACTCTTCATAATCATTGCGATGTTCATGGTTCCATTCGAGACTTCACTATCACACACAGTGAGTCAGGGTCCGCTTACTCCTCTCCTCTTTTTAATTATTAGACTTACCTACCCGGTTTTGATCGAAACGACTGACGTCTGAACTGAGAGACGCTGCTGCCTGCGGCCAATCCGGCTGGGGTGGGAGTGGCCCTCTAGAGGGCTGCTCCGAGGCTCACCACGAGTCCCTCTGACTAGCAGAAGGCACAGTGGGGAGCGAGCGGGGGGCGAGCTGATTGTCTGCGCGCCGACGCGCGACGGTTGGGTGACAGGACGGCCGTCTGTCAACCTACACCCCACCATCGGTGAAGTGGCGCGATGCTCGCCCCTTTCGAGGGGAAGAGGGGGGCATCTTAAAACCGTAGATGGCCCAGGGTCAGCTGGGGTGCGAGGGATATGCCTATTGGGTAACCTTACACCCCGGTAATTAAGACCCGAGGCGGCGTGCGGTTTTAGTCGATTCAATCCTGGCATAACCACCCCTGATGGCCGACGGGGGTGGTATCCGTGGAGATTTCCGCAAGATAAAAAAAGGGTAGGCAGCGCGTGTACAGTCACACCCTTAGTGTTGCATTGCACACGTCCATAGGCCACGGTGACCGCTTCCCATCAGGTGGGCCGTGTGCTTATCTGCCACCTATTTAGTATAAAAAAACGAAAACCTTCGCCGAATATATTTGATACCTACCCTTCGTGTTATTGTACGAAGAAATAAGAGTATTCTATTATGTTCGCGTTCTATGATCCGATACTTTTACTATCATCAACTTTATAAAATTAACCTAACCACAAAACACCTAACTAATAGCGCAGATGAATGTTACAGATTACCTAACTAGACAAGGTAACAAGAGTAGGTACCTACCTACTTACAAGGCACTTTACCTACATGATTGATGGCAATACTTACTTATTGTTGTGAGTGTTAGGTATATGACACCATTGTATAAGGAAATATTATGTCTGAGGTATATACATATACCTATATTGAGAACGTAGGTACCTTCCTTTGATCATTACTACGTACCTAGTTAAAGCGGCAATCACTTATGCCTAACACTTATACTATGCGATTCACGTAAGTTGATAACTGTCATAATGACATTTTGATTCCCGTTGCTTACTTCATTGCATAAAGTAAGGTCAGCAAATACATTTTTTTACCTCACTATTCCATCTGAGATAAGTACATACAATGATAATTACGAAATAAACTATCGGTTCTTTTTTATATTTATTTATTTTTAATCGGCCGGTAACACTTCGATGCCGCTTATTTTATCGTTTGCACTGTTGTCGGAGCCGCACGAACAATTTCACGTGCTCGTGAATGTACCACTGTGCCTTCCCTACTCATTTTAAGCAAATTTAACTGTACCTAACAAAATAAACTTATCAAAACAATAACAAAAGTCTATAACAAACACAATGTAACAACAAAAGTCAACAAGGACGCAACTAAATGGAGAAAAATCGGAAATATATATCAATAGCTTTGGAAGCGTAGCTAGCGGCACACTATGACACCAATCAATTATGAACTATTATTATAAACTATTACTAAGAAAATATGTTATGTATTTAAGAAAAGAAAATAAAAATTAAGTCGTTGTTACCATTACAAGTATGAACCTATCCGACCCGCCGTAAAAATTTTGTTGCTAGCTGTACAATTTTGATGAGTACGGAATGAAGTTGCCGCGAACGCGATTATCTTCTTACTTGAATCGCATAGTACACACTGCTAGCATAGGTATAGGTAGGTACCTACCTACCTATATAGGTGAGAATATACCTAGTTCCAAACTGTTTAGTGTAAACTGAAATCCAAGCATGATGAAGTAGTAGATAAAAGTTGTATTATACCTAGGTATTATACCTACGCTTAATAATAATAACGAGATGTGTTCCTAAGGGCCCGTGGAGACTGTGTGTATAGTACCTAGGTATAATATCGTCATCCGGTGTGGGGACCAAATACCTAGCATTCGTTCACACATCAAAACGATCATGTCAATAATATTGATGATTTGTCAATATCATCAATATTATTGACATGATCGTTTAATACCCTAACTTACACAATAAATAAAGCGAACATGCCTATTGTATAAACTAATGAGATCAACTAATTAAACTTCGACATTTTTTTAATATAAAATTAAATAAGCAATTTATAAACTTTTGTCACTTACATTGGTACTTTAGTTAAAAGTTCTTGAATTATGAAACGATTCCACATACATCACAATTCTTGCTTCGAGCGATCGCAGTACCAGTTTGTAATAAAATAACAGAAACCATTGTTATCCGAATTATGACTCATAGCAGAAAAATAATTCCTTGTACACTCTTGAATTTGCCGCAAATTGTGTCATCCAATATCACACATAACTTTTATCTAACTTTATTCAAATATTGTGTAAATCACTTCAAACAACACATAACTTGGTAATTATCTCCAAATTTAATATAGTTAGCTTCATTAAAACACTGAACACGAGTAAATCACAACTTAAACTAACTTTACTAACTTAATTTGACTGGGAAACTTGTTTCTTAGGTTGGCATGGTGTTATGAAGTAAATCATGCCAAAATATAATTCAAATCATTGATGAATGTTAACACTGGAGCGGAAATTATCTGTCGGTATTGGGTCCAATGATTACTAATAAAATAACTTAGCTATCATAACCTTTTTCGTTGATTCTGTATCTTACTTATGTTTAGCATTTTTACTATAAAAACGAAGGCCATATTTAGTCGAATTGGTAAGATAAACCTTTATACAACTCGGTAGAGTCGTTTTTGGTATCTAACGTGATCCACTTGCAGCGTTCCGTTCCACGACAACATAAAATTAGTCAATAAAAAGTAAGTTAATAACATCTAAGGTTAATAATAATTTATTGGTATCACATTTCTTGCTTATAACTAGACACAATGAATAAACCGACACTTGAATATAACTTTAAACCATCCTACTAATTGCCTCTAAAACAGATTTTAAAAAGTATTTTGATTTGACAATGTTAACTCTATGTAGAGGTAGGCAGAGGTAGGTAGGTATTAAATTATAATACAATTTTATACAATCACATTCAGGAAATGTCAGTAAGAGTAGGTACCTAACTATAAATAAAATGCAATTAACTTAGGAGTTCATCTTCGTCTAATAAAATTATTGTATCGAGCAATTAACTATGAAGTAATTAAAAGTGCCGTATATTTAACGAGCTGTCACTGTAGTCTGCCTTGTAATACTCAAGCGAGACAATAGAGGGCATTGTAGAGTCATGGACTAAAAGTTAGCATTAAGGCTCATAGAGAGCGCTGTTACCAATTTTTATACTTACTTGTTGGCTAGCCTTAGGGCTGCCAGTTGTTTTTTGACTGTGCCGTAATGTTGGGTTATGAATTAATTTATAAATATTGATACGAAATTTCGTGTCTATTTCCAAATTCATAAACCGGTTATTCTATCTTTCTTGGCGGGGTGGCTATCTCTACAACAAAATTAATCAAAAGTTGGCTCTTTACAAGCTTACCAACTCTCACACTCACACACACATGCGCGCGCGCACACGCGCACACACATATGATAGGTAATAACCCCGAAGTTAGCAATAGATGGGGATTATGCTGGTGGCCTGGGGCGGCAGTCTGTACATGAATCGCTACGAGTTTGCTACCGAATTCGTAAGATAACATACCGACAAAATTCGGTTGCAGTAACGACGCTTGCGACAGACGGTAGTCTGCTCAATTGAGATACCGACGAAAATTGTTAAAATGTCTGCTTTACGATGACAGTTAGCTTAACGAAATTCGTATTCATAGTCTGGTAAATTTGAGCAAAAAATGTTGACGTGTAATAACATTTTCAGTCAGTGGGGAATATTTGTTACATACTAATTCATGATATTAATAGTTTTAAAGGAAAAGTTTTACAGAAACTATGTATTTTAACTTTGTGACATTGCCTTCTAATCAAATTGTTTAAGTTACTCAAACTATTTTAAAGGATTTAATTATTTTGTAAAATATGAAAGGAAATTAAGGTTTACCTCCTTGCAACATTTTTGCATGTCAAACAGAATAATAAAAAAAAAACATGTCAGCTGTCAGCTTAAATAAACTTAATAAATTGTGAAATTGTTGGATACTTTACGAATTTAAAAATGTAAACTGTGAACTGCAATAAATTATAATAATGTCAACCACAAATCAATCCGGATCCAACAATCCGGATTTTTATATCAAAGCACGTTGGCTCCCGTCCGACGTGAATCAAGTAAGTAGGTATAGATTACAATCTTATTTTCAAATCCAATTTGTTAAACGTACTTGAAAGTATTAATATTAATATTTTATGATTTAAATTTATAGATTCACTGCAGACGTTCCACTGCATAGCAGCACCTAGCACATTTTGGAATTGGCTGATGAAAGGTTGCTACTGATTGGAAAGAAAAATGGAGAAAACTTCTCACCTAAAAGTAACACTGGCATCAATATTGAAGAGGTAATGGATATCAAGGCAAGGTATCGTTTCTTTTAATTCACTCTTAATCAGAAGAGTACTATATACTTGTAACTAAATATTATGACCTATTGCAATACAGTAGCATCAAGGCTGTATCAAAAAAATGTTTTAACGAATGCTAGTTAAAACATGTCCAGATTGAAATAGTTTAATCTCATTGACACAATAGACCCAAAGCAATCTATTCCTTGGGGACTAGTACTAGGTGGGAACGGTTGAAGTGCTCCGTTAATTTATATAGCTTAGACTTGCCTTGTTTCTTTCTGTTGTGCTTTCTTCCTCTTCAAATTTGTTATGAAAGTAATATTTATTTATACATATTTATGTACACACACACAACTAGATAAAAATACATAATAAGAAAAAGATGTACAGCAGCAGACCTGCGGTAGGAGACTTTGAAAAGTGGAAAATAAGTGAATAATGTGTATAGAAGATAAGAGACAGTATATAATATATATAGATAATAATAGATAGGTCATGTATTATATAATAAAATTTGTCTTATCTTTATGTTAAATCTTGTAACTGATCTTTTTCTTATAATTGTAATAATTATTGTACAAGTAAGGTATTAGCTGTAAGTTTTATATAGTAAAATAAAAATACTCTTTCATTACAGATGCCAGCAGCTGCTTCCCAAGCCCATGTAGTTAGTGGGTACCAAGATGTAGGCTGAGGTATCTAGCCCAAGTGAAGAGTGAGAAGTTCTTATTGTCTGCAAAGGCTCCATATAAAGAAAATGACAGAGAACTTTTATTTTGAAATAAAATAAGCATAATTATGATGTGTATACTAGTTTTATTTAATTCATGGAATAGCTATATAACACTAGGTACTGCCTATATTTGTTTACAATCAGCAGTCACTGATTTTATGCTAATAACTAGCCCTATAACAAAAACATGACAATTTAACATTTGTCTGATATTTTTATTAATGAAACTAACGGTGTGATCTAAGCAGACCCTGGCACCTAGATGTAGGCTACAGATGCAATCGGGATCCAACGCTAAGATGATGAAACATTGTGATATAGCATAACACTTATTACCTAATGGAAAATAATCTTATAAAGACAGACTGTCAGAAATACTTGAATTTGTATGGATGGATGTATTTTTACTGAATGAACCTGTGGTACTAGATAGATTATAGTTTGAAATAGCACACAGATTACTTTAATCCCTAAAATAGGTGCCTGTGTATTGTGTAACCCACAGAAACCTATTTGGAGTTCCGTATACGTTATACCGGGCTCTAAAGTGCCAGCAAGTAGTAGTTAAATAATGTGATGATGATAGTAACGCGCCTGCGTTGAAGCACAATGAAATCCTGTACCAAATACATTTCCATTATGATTATATTGTTCAATTTCCATATTTAATAACCTAAAAATATCAACAAATTACATAGTTAACGATCGTAAAGCACTTTGCGGGCTGTCAAAAATGCTCGCAAAGAGTTAACGATGAATTGTTAAGTTTGCGATGAAATTTGTAAACTTAACGACAAAAATTGATAAGTTTGACAGTCGCGACTTGCAAATATTGATAAGTTTACGTCGCTACGAATTTAACGACCGAATTTCATCGCAAAGTCCTTAACGATCTGTCGAGACTTCCGCCCCTGAAATACCTACTCAGGTGCCATACTTACTTTTTTAAACTACCTATACTCCGATTTTTAATTCTAGGCAAGAAAATGACATTTCCAGTGTTGCAGGTTTTTTGTATCAAATAAATAGTGATGTGGTTGAATCGAGTTTTACAATTATAAGTTAGTCGTGAGTCGAGATTATAATTCTTTTATTAAATATATAAATAATTTTTTTCGCGCGTTTATATAAATAAAAACATATACATACAAGATACGCGCGAAAAACATAACACTTCTTGGCAGTCGGGTAAAAAATGAATCCCTATTTCCCATGGTCACGGCATCACGCGTCAACTGCTGGACCGATTTGGCTGAAAATTGATGAGGAGGTAGCTTAGAACTAGGAGAAGGACATAGGACTGTAAGGTATGAAAGAAATTTCATTCCGCGCACGCTTAGGCTGTGGAACGATCTCCCTGCAGTGGTTTTCCCTGGCGGCTACAATATGGGGTTCTTCAAGAAGGGCATTAGAAGGTTTTTGCAGGGTCGGCAGCGCGAGTGTGACGCCCCTGGTGTTGCACGCGTCCATAGGCCACGGTAACCGCTTTCCATCAGTGTGGGCCGTGTGCTTGTCTGCCACCTAAGTGGTATAAAAAATAAAAAAAAAATAGGATACTTTTTGTCCTGCCACGGGGACAAAGTATGCCACGGGCGAAGCCGCGGGACACAGTTAGTATTCTATAAAAATATTTCCGTCGTGTAATGTACTAGGCGAGCATAAACTGCAAAGAGGTTCATTCACTGATAAAAATAAAGAATGACTAAAGTATCTAGTCTATTGATTGCCGAACATCACTATTGTAGCGGGTCACCCTTTTTTGTATCAGTGACAGTTGCACTTGTCATTTTCTTGCCTAGAATTAAAAATCGGGGTATACCTATATTGTGGTGAGAAAAATAAATGTTATGTTTGTTATGTTATTTCGCTTTGTAGGTAAATAGGACCTAAGTATAGCTTGTCTATTTAGTCGTGAAAAGAATGTTTGAGGAACTAACATTAAACATGTGAGTGGCAACACCAAACATAAGTACGTCAGTTGTCAGTGTTATCGTCGAATATCGTATAGTGGACCAGTTTTCTTCTCGTATTTTTTATTGTTTTCATTAAACTGCAATACATTGATACCAAACTACGCATGAAAGGTTGAGAAATGAGTAAAGTAAATCAGAGTGGTGCATGGGAAGTGATTTTTAAAGTTTTCCAGCGATGAATCACGGACTACTAAGCTGGACAATTTTATGGGATTTGGAGGACGTTTATGGGCGAACAGCATCTTTGATGGGTATGTAATCATGTTATTATTTGTTTTGAATCTATCGGAACTTACAAATCTACTGAATTTACGATTTGAAGGCAAAGAAGGCATTTGTTTACATTCAATATTTTTAGGTTAGAAAAATATTTTATAGTAGGTCATTTTTATAGTACGATCTAAATTTTTGATATTATGATGGTACAAGTCGTTCAATCTGTTATTGTACCAATTTTTTTATTTCAACAATTGCTTCAAGTCAATAACTTGTTGCCATTCAGTAATTAATTTTATTAAATGATTATTTTTACTCTTTACAGGAAAATCAGAGAGTAAAGTTGGCGGATAGTTAACGAAGGTTTTAAGAATGATGGAAAGTTTGAAACTCCTGGGAAACACATGAAAGGTCGGCCGAAGAAAGAAATGGATAACTTTAACATTTGTGGTGACAGTGGTGACTGTACTGCTGAAAGTGGCGACGAAACGCATTTCAATATTTAATATTTGGAATCCGGAGTGATTATTCTTTGTAACTGATTGAATTTAATAAATGATTAAGTTTGAGTTTGAACTAACTTTATTCTGGATCTGGTTCAATAACTTTATTCTAGATCTGGGTCAAAACTTTATACTGCACCTGGTTTAATAAATAAAGCAGAAACAATATTATGACTGCATAATGTGTTTTATTTTAGTAACTCATTTTACTAGGAACGAACTTCTAGTATCAAGATCATTTTAGTCGCACTATACAGGGTTGCTACATGAAGTTCAGCAGCGCCCTCATTTAATTTCACGACTTTAAAGACAAGCTGTATGTTAACTTTAAGATTTCTCGTTCCATGATATAGGTATTATGTATTGTGATAACTGCCAGTTCGACGTCAAGACCAAGATCCAGACTAGATTGAGATTACTCTTTTCAATCTAGTCTGGATCTCATCTCGATTTTGAACATTATTATTTTTAAGAGAATTGAGTCTCTGATTAAACATCACGCAACCTATCCAAGACCTTGACCACGGCAATTCCAGTTAAAGTTAATTACAACGTAAGGTATAATATTATTATGTTAGACCTTTTCATAGAGCATTTCGACATCAAATTACATTCATTTAAATACAGTAGTACCTAACCACTATAATAATACCTACCTATTACGTCTCATTCCCATAACGTTGTCTATTGACTAGATCATTCTAGGCTGGTAAAATAAGGAAACATAAGATATTTTAAAAAAAATGTAAAGGAATCTACTTAAAGGCAAAGACGATAGATAACTTAACGACGACGATAGTTATCTATCGTCTTTGTTAAAGGATAGGTATTAGCAATATTAAGCATACTTTAAGATTGCAGGGGCTTTTCACATTTCATTTACAATTTGACAGCCCTATGCGAATTTTATTACTATATTGTAACCAAAGACCATGGAGTTATCATGGTATTTGATTGTAACCAATGTTTTATGAACGGATAATGCATTTCTTTTATAAGTGGTGTGATGTGGATGTGACCCTAGAAAGGTTGCCTTGATGGTGTTGACATACCCTGCATGTTACCTCCTGTTATTTCTTCAAACTGAAGGCATGTACTCTGAAAGTGAAGGCTAACCAAGTGGAGTTTAAAAAAAGATAATTATAGTAAGCTACTAGGTATAGAAACGTAGGTACCTACTAGTAATAATTATATCTACTAAAAAAATGAAATAAGGCTCAAATTTAATGATTTAATATTATATAGGTGTGTATCCTGTGCATGGGCACCTGTAGGGGCTGTAGGTAATCCATTTTTGAACGTAATCTGCCATTATTAAAGTACTATAATAACAACTCATTCTGATATTTCGAACTGGCTTCAAGGTCCAGGGGGCAGATGGCACTGATATCCAAACCTAACTTTTACAATGCTGAAATATCAGTACCTAATATGAATTGGGCTTTAAGGACCTGTGTGATGTACCTATTTGAAGTTTTTTCTTTTCTACTAGTGTTGCCGAAATATCAATAGTTTCACTATCGATAATTTTCATCTGAAAAACTAAAATATCGATAGGTAGGCCCATTGATAGTAAGTATCGATAGTATTGATAGCTCAGAACGAGGCAATACTAATGATTTGTGCAATGCTGTCGATTCTTTGTGAGCAACAATACTAACAGGAAGTGTTGCTCATGAAGAATATATCTATCGATACTATCGATACTATTGTTGCTCGTAAATAAAAAGCTACCGATATTAGTAAGTTCTAGACTATCGATACTCTGCCAATCGGTAATGGTATTGGCCGTATTGGGTATATATTAACAATAATTTTAATTAAACGATTAGAGGTCAATGTACATTTTTATAATTATTATTATAATATTTTAATTTATTTATTATTTATTATTATTATTTTGCAAGGAAAACTATTTGAGATTGTTTACTACAGACTATTATTGACTACTATACCTGAATAATGGTAAATAATATTGCAAATTAAACAAACAACCCGACCCGACCCCAACTGAGTTGGAAAAAAGGTTCAGAGAATGATGAGTATCGAGAAACGAGCAACAATGCTATCGACAGTATCGATAGTTTATCTTTCGCGAGAAACAATACTATTGACAGTAGGTATTGGGGTCAAATTTAGCGCATTAATGTCGTCCGCTCAATCAATAGTATTGCCTCGTTTTGACCTATCGATTGTAAGGATTATCCAACGATAATAATTCAGATAAAGAAAAATGAAATGTTGTCAATTAGGCCTATCGATATTTGAGCCATTTAATGGCTATGGATAGAAGATCGAATAACTATCGATAGTCGACTATCGATTGGCAACACTATTTTCTACTTTACGTTCTTGTCATCTTTTATTTTATTAAAAAGTTGAGGTGATACACTGATACAGCAGTACGAAGTGAACAATTTTATACCTCTTTATTTTTCTTGTGTGTGAGACATTTCGAAAACAGTAAATTTGTCTAAATATTACCATAAAATGGCACAAGAAAAGAAAAGAGCTCTTTTTATCTGTCTTGGTAAATATACATTCTTTAATGGGCTACCGCGCAATAATAACAAGACAAGACTGGAAGAAAACACTTAGTGATAAGGCCGCCCGTTGTGTACCTACCTATTCTACTGTTACATATACATACTACCAAAAACCATGATAATAACTAACATGGTCTTTGATACTACCTATTTGTTCTTCCTGTAAACGTGTAGGTACAATAGAGTTATCAGAGTTATCTATCCATCTATCTCGACGTGACTTGTAGGTAATTAAAATTACACAGCTTAAGTGTGTGCACTTCAATATTATTTCTGTGGGTAGCGTATTAGTGTCTGTAGACTGTCTTGTCTATTATGTGCGCTGACTCGCTGAGCATTATACAACCAAAACTTGAAAAATTGTTATTACTTTATATACTTCATATATATTATATTCTGTTCACAATAAAATACTTATCTAATCTTCTCTCTTATCAGGTAACATTTGTCGATCTCCAATTGCTGAGGGTGTATTTCAAAAAACAGTAAATGAGATGAACATTGGCGATCAGTGGGAAATCGACAGTGCAGCAATAGGTGGCTGGCATGTAGGCAATCCGCCTGACTGGAGAGCTCTGGATACTATGAAAAAATACAATGTTCCATACAATAACCACGCAAGACAGGTACCTAACTCTTGATTATATTCAGTATGTACAATCACCATCAAAAGTTGATGATGTTATCCAGAGGTCAAAATGTAGGTTGTAAATTTGTGTGCAATTTTGAACATAAAGTGACGTTATACTTATCATGAATTTTTTAAACTTTCAATACTTTTGATGTCCTGTTGCATCATTTATATTATTTGAACTCTGAATATTATCATCAACATTTGACACTTACTGTACCTACATACTCTCAGTACTATTCAAAAGCTATAACTACTTGACCTATTATTATCTGGTTCTCTCATTTCAGATTGTTGCAGATGACTTCAACCATTATAATTATATTTTTGGTATGGATGAGGCAAATATGAAGGATCTCAACAAAAGAGCTCCTAAAGGAAGTAAAGCTAAGCTCTTACTTTTTGGTGAATTTGATCCCCAGGGTGAACGTATTATCCGAGACCCATATTATGTAAGTACAAATACTATGAACCAGAAAACGTATGGACAGAAAGCCTTGAATCATACAACTGACGCTACTAGAGACAGCGCACTTTTATATACGTTGTAGTTGTGTACTTAGTTGTAGTCAGCCACTACACAGCTAACAAAATAAATAAAAAGCATCTATTGTGTAGTGAAATAGTATAAAAGATAGTAAAAAAAAAATATCCAGGCATCGCATTTCAATCCAAAATTCACTCATATAATGGTTAGCTGCCACCATTTTTGTGTCAAAGCTTTGTTTTCAACACTTACCAAGTTTTTTGAGTTACCTATCAAATTATTTATTTCACTTTCTTTTTGTTATAGGATAGTGATATTCAAGGATTTGAAAAATGTTATGAGCAATCCGTGAGGTGTTCGAAAGGATTTTTGGAGAGTTTAAAGTAAATCAGTGTATCTATTTGTAAATAAAATGTACCAATTATATTCTTCCTTTATTTACCTTATTATACTATACACCACAAAAAGAGGAATGTCATTTATAACCTATAAATGACAAAGTATGAATGTAGACATTTAATAAAAAATTTTAAGCAATTGCATGTTAACTTTTTCCAATGATTTCTTGATCGGAAAAAATGATCATCCAGGACGGGACTAAGCCATAGAGTATGTCGAAAAATTTCGAGCATCTAAGATGGGTCCAGGTAGCTCAGTTGGTCAGAGCATTCCCCCTGTAAGGGACTGGTCACGGGTTCAAGTCCCGTCCTGGATGATCATTTTTCCCGATCAGAAAATCAATGAATGTAGACAGTTTTAAGATGGGTAAAATGCAATAAAAAAAATAAGACAACGAATGAAGTGACTAAGGAGATGCCATTTGGTGGGAATGTATGAAGAAGGATGAAATGTCACGCCTATCCAAATAGTTCAGACAAGACCCTAGATTGCGTGCGGTTTTAGTCGGTAAGAGTCCAATATAACCTTCTCTGCTGGCACAGAAAAAAAGTTATAGATAGATAGGCTATGCATTTCAATCATGGATTTTTATTAAGTAAGTAGTACATACTTTGATACTTATTATTTAATAATAACTAATTTATACTTTTCTTTAGGTTTACATACATTTACTGTTTCAGTAATGGATGCCTTTGGGGAGTAATCTGCATCATATTTAGGTACTAAGCATGGTATGAAGAATCCGTACTTAGACTGAAGGTCTTTATGGATCAAAAATGCAAAAAACCAAGCAGTGTTATCATTTGACTCCGACTGAACATATTGTAAGCAAAGAAAATCCTTTTTATTAAAAATACCAATTTTCTCATTTTTTTCCTTGATTAATTTTGTTTTTTCTGGTTGTTTATTCTTCAAAGGTTCTTTTTTATCATATATTTCTTTGTAGCATTTGAAATTGGTGGCAACTGGATAAGCAGATATGTGTGGTGTTTCAATGTAATCCACTGTAAAATAAAATGTCACAACATTTTATAAGATCACATTAACCCCTCCATCTATACAAATAAGTAAAATTGGAGTGTTTGTTCATAATATTAAAATAACGACTTCTTACTAAATCCATTTGAATAATATTACTACCCGTTCGCACTAAGTTTGCCGCTGTCAAATGACATTAGTATAGCATTGTCTCACTGGAACTAGAACTGAGTGAGTGAGACAACGCTAAACGCATGACAGTTGGCAGCGGCAAACTTAGCACGAACGAGTAGTACACTCCATATTTCATTTTAATATCAAACCTTTTTCTCCACTTTTATTCTTTGCAGGTTCTCGTTTATTATTTATTTCTCTGTAGCATTCGAAACGAGAGTCATCTAGATAGGCTGGTATGAGTGGTTCTTCAATGAAATCATCAACTGTAAAATAAAATGTTATAACATTTTATAACAAGTTCTGGGTAAATACCTAGTGTTGAAAATTGTTTTAATACATAACAAAACAATTTTTACAATAATTTTCGGTCTGGCTGCCTATCATTCTGTACGTGTCAATTTGTTTATTCTGGGTAATGTATGAAATGACTGGACCGATTTTGACGGCATTTTCACTGGCAGATAGATAATGTAACAAGGAGTAACTTAATGCTACCTTTAATATTCAAAGAAGAATTAGAGTTCTGAGTAAAAAATTTAAACGACGCGGACGAAGTCGCGGGCACAGCTTGTAACATTTATTAAACTTATACATAACAAAGAGTAGGTACATCCAGTGATGGGTTTATACCCTGCTGACGCAGCGGGCATTCATTATTTATGCCCAAAATGTAGGGGCATAAACTTAAGTGTATATTATCCCTGGCATTAATCAGGTGGAATAAATAAATTCCCAAAGTGACAGACTACCTATAAACCCACCACTGGAATTCAACAACTTCAAAAATGCTTACTATCCAGTTCATCGTCACTGTCTAATATTTCTTGCAGTGTTCTTTGATTACTACTTGGCATTGGTAAATTCTTAAAATTCTTTTTTTTCATAATATTGTTATCACTCGGTAACAAAACAATCACAGAGTAAGAAGTATCTTACGTAATACGTATGAGTTACAATAAAACTGCCTGTAACAGAACAATAATGTACCTATTAATTTTACGGTACAAAACAAACTTTGATTGAATCTTGAATTTTTAGAATCTTACCGAATCTTACGACCAGTGTTGCCAACTCTGAAACCTGATGGGTGGTAGAATTCTTCTAAAAATACGGTAGATTTTCTGAAATTACGTCGTAATTTACATTTTAATTACGGTAGAATTACCTTGATTATTTCGAGAGTCAAAGTTCACCTCTTGACTGTCCTTTCCTTTGTTTGCCGTCGATTTAAGGGCTCGGAGTGGGTGGGGTGGGGGGGGATGTGTGTATACCCCCCCTGTGGAGGAAAATAGGCAGACGCCCCCTCCCCCCCCCCCCCTTTTTCATATTCTAACCTAACTTTCCTAAAACAAGCAAAAGTATGCAGCAGACACGGTGGCTTACCTCTATGTTAGCCGTTCACGAGTGACTAAGTAAAATTTAATAAATATTTTATTATATTACGTACTAATGTATATAACATTTTTAACACCCCGTCTCTGGGGCCTAGGGCCTAAGGGCCCTACCTCACCGGGACGCCGCGCCATGACGACGTCGTCGCCGGTTACGTATCCAAATAATTCATATTACTATGTATGACAGTTAACTCACGAGGCGACGTTTTGGTATCGTCGCCAATTTGGAAGCGTAGCCACGACTGTCGCCTCGCTGGCGACGTCACCAGCAAAATGTAGGTACACGAACAAGCTGCGTCTCATACACTCAAGTGTCCAACCGGTTTAGTTTTAATACAGAATCTTCCGCGCTTTTTCCTTCACAGGGGGAGTCTATACTCAACACCACTCACACCACTTAAATCGACGGAAAATAGGTCCTAACGTGACGAAAACTCGCTAAAATTAATGACGTCAGTAGAACTAGATACCTAATCATAATACATAGACAAAATTTAATATAACACAATCTTAATTGGGAATTATGGTGTATTTTGCTACCGTAATTATAATCCTACCGTAGAAGATAGAGATCCTAGGTTGCTGATTACGGTGTTTTTACCGTAATTACGGTGCAGTTGGCAACACTGCTTACGATTAACGTACGATTTTTTTTCTCCTACTTTGGCAAATATTGTATGAATGCCAGTGTCAAGTAAATTTTGATAAATCAAGTTATAATTAATTACGAATGCAATAAGTTGCAGCGTTTTCGTCATTTAGTCATAGTCATGGTCAGTCAATAGTCAAATCAGTCAGTCATTTCATATTTCATAGTCTTACTTCAGTCAGTAAAATAGTCGACTACCTACTATAAGGCTTGGAAGGTTAAGCTTTCCTATACCGGCCGTCGATTTAAGGGCTGGGAGTGGGGGGGGGAGGAGGGGGAGGGGTGTAGACCTCCCCCTGTGAAGGAAAAAGTGTGGAAGCCCCCGATTTTTTTAATATTCTAACCTAACTTTCGTGAAAAACAAGATTTCTTGGTGGTTTGAACGATTTAAGGGCTGGGAGTGGAGGGGGAGGGGGTGTAGAACCCTCCCTGTGAAGGAAAAAGCGCGGACGCCCCCTCCTTTTTTTATATTCTAGATTTATTGGTGGTTTGAAAAAAAAATAACCCTAACCTAATCTATCCGAGTCGGGGTACGGGGATACCCATTATTTAGAATGTTTTCCACCGCGAAGCACGTTAGTGCGAAAGTATAATTTGTGGCACTTCGCCGGCCGCTGCCGCGGCACGCTCGCTTCGCTCGCTCGGCTCGTGCGTTGTTGTAGTCACAGTTCTAACATAACCTAACCTACAAAACTTGGATCCTGGTGTTTTGTCTTTTTTTTAGATTAGAATATGAAAAAAAATCGGGGGGGCTTCCGCGCTTTTTCCTTCACAGGAGGGGGTCTACACACTCCCCCCCGCCCACCCCACCCACTCCCAGCCCTTAAATCGACGGCCGGTATAAGAAAGTAAAGCCGCCTTAGGCTTCTATGGAGTTTTGGAATCAACGTTGAAAAGCACAATAATATAATATACCACTTTCCCGAACTCATGCACGTTGCCGAAGATGTTATGTTACAAATCCACCGTTTTTACACATAATAACTACATTTTACAATAGTCTGAGATTTTACACTATATAAGTTTTGAATTTTTCAACAGTGCTCACAAAACCACTTTTAAAACAAATACTAATCAGGGTATCTGGGGTGCTTTATTTAACTTTTTTTGACTTACAAAATGTTTGCCCTATGAAAAATAAAATAGTGTCGGTTAAATGAAATGTGTGAAAAACGTGGATTGGGAAGCCAAGCCAAGTCAGAAATTTAGTAGTAAGACGAGTAGAAGAGTCGTAGAGGGAGAATACCTAGAGAGGACACTAAATAATCTTAGTAATGAGTGAAAGCGGCACACATATAATATTCAAACAAGAGTAAGCGAGACAGACGCCATCTTTTTTGTCTCATCTGCCGTATGCGGTTTGGTTTGTTTGGAACCTCTTTCACTTGGGTACAAACAAACATCTTGTGATAGTATTTTGTCGAAAAACTGGTGATTGTGACTTATTTGTGTAATTAGAAGTTATTTAGATATCTCCTGTGCGTAAACCATACCCTAATAATGGGGCGTTGTTCTGTAATATCGTGTAAAAATCGTCCAGAACGGAAAAAACCGAACATAACCTTTCATCGGTAAGTAAGCCGATTTAATGTTGTTTTATATGTATTTACTTATATAATTTATTTCGTAGATTAGTATTCACTATCTTTGCGCCCTGATTTACATACTTTGGTGTAAATTTAAAGTATAATTCTCGAATTTAATTTTTGTATTATCCGACTGATTTATGTAGCACTGTTTACATTATGACGGCCATGTTGTTTAGGGGACCATCCTCAATGTCAGTATATTCAGGGCAGTGTTACCAGTGTTTGGTAAATTGTACCCAAATATATTCTAGCTGTTAATATTATAGCTAAGGTTTTATTTAATTTCAGGTTTCCACAGGAACTAACTTTGAGACAACAGAGCAACATGCAGAAAAAACCGTGACGTTTTGTAAGTGCCATCTAATGGTCTATACAGAATAAATGATTTTTAATTTTAACTTTGACTTTGATTTTGACCTAGGCCTAGAGCTATATAAATATAATACCTGCAGTTCTACCGGTAAGTGTGAAATAAATAGATCTTAGTCTATGTTTGAGCATAACTTTGCGGAAATTCTATTTCTGAATGGTTTTAAAGAAATAACCACGAAGGCTCATGCGGAAGCTTAGCTCCGCTCCACTCCTGGCTTAGTCCTGCTTTAGCCTTAACCTAACCTTATAACCCTTTTTTAAGTAGGTAGTAAAAAAAAGATAGCCATATTCCGTAAATTTAGGTACATCATAAAATTCAGTTAATTATCTATAATATTATTATGTGGTTACAATACAAAAATTCACACAGACACACACACACACACACATACGGACATTCGCATTTATAATATTATTAGCTTCCTACTGCAAAAGTAGCATAAGATGCCTTAGTTGGGTGGCCCATCTATACCAAATTTTTATCTGGTATTGTATCTTAATATTATTATGAATTTACCGAATTCTCAGGTAAAATCATTTGGTGTGAGTTGGTAACACCGATGTCATATTAGCGCTATCTCACATAGGGTATACGCCAATGACTTCTCTAGGTATATTCTCCCTCCCCCCCCTATTCCGGGGGTATGACGGGAAGAGACGGGAACCACGCGGTTCCCAAACCCGAGGGGGCCATCTCGAATCCGGAGATGGCCCGGGTCAAGCCGGGGTGCGAGGGAAATGCTCTTCGGGCCACCTTACACCCTGGCGTCAGAAGACCCTAGACGGCGTGCGGTTTTAGTCGGTAAGAGTCCGACATAACCTGCCCCGCTGGCCGCGGGGTTGGTATCCATGAGGATTTTTGCACGAAAACAAAAAAAAAAAAAAAAAAAAAAAAAGGTATATTCTCCCTCTACGAGAAGAGTGAACTGACAGAACACGTGGACGAATGACAGTTCGGCGGTTTCTCTTTCTAGTGCAGTAAGAGTAAAAGAGATAAATTGATATACTTGATTACGTTACGTCCGGGTGTGTTACGTCGCCCGTCGCGCGCCGTCGTATCGTACTTAAATGACAGGACAGTTCAGTGCAGTGAACCAACTTGTAAATATTGTTGACGTCCTGCATAATTTACTGGATAATCTTTGGGCATTTCTCAAAAATAAGTAAATAATATAATATTATTTAATAAATCAGTAGTTTATGAACACAGGTATGTACTACACAACATTTTAAATGTATCTGAACCTGATAAGTTATCTTTGAAAATATTTAAAAGGTATAAGGTAGGTTTGTACCTACTTGGTTTTGAAAGTGTAGCGATATAAACAATTTTCTGTAATAAATCATTGCTGATTTTTTGTAAATAAACGCACCTATTGTTTCTTTCAGTTTTCGAGGCAAAAATAACACACCAAGATGTCAAAAACTGTTGAATTTAGGTTCATAACATATGCAGTTGCTATATTCTTTTGCTACTTTGTATTTGGTATTCTTCAAGAGAAAATAACTAGAGGGAAATATGGAGAAAATGATAAATTTACGTGTACACTGTCGTTAGTTCTAATGCAATGTATTTTCAATTATATATTCGTTCAAGCTTTGATGGTAAGCCATTGATTTATTGATTTATATTTATGTAACAGTTTTGAACATTCATTTTTTAATTTCTTTCCACCAGAAAATGTCCATGTGCCATATAGGGCTTAACAGATGTTGCCTCCATTCAGGCCTATAAAGTATTCTTTACAACATTATATGTGTGGACTTGATTTGGAAATCTGTTAGTAAGCGGTCAGTACCTACCTAATGTATGAGAAATATGTGGCTACTTATGTATTGGACAAACCCATATGTAGGTCAGTGTAATGGAGGCTAGCTTACTCTGGGTCTAGATAACTTTTTGTATAATGTAAAAAGACCTATACAATCTGGTTTTTAGATAACAATAAGATACAGCCTTTATGCTCATCAAGAAGAAAAATACCTACATAAATTAGCCATTTTTCAAATTTTACATCTTGTATAGTATAATATATATATAACCTATTAGAGGTTTTTTTTAATTGTTCCATAAATGACAAGAGTCCTACTGTAACAAACATAATTTAAAAAAAAATCATAGTTCCTTTTTCTAAAGCTAAGTAAAATTGTCAATATTCTCAAGCAACAAGAGAATATTTCCATTGTAACCCAACATCTCTTGTCATTTGGTTAATTAGTTATAGTACAGCTCATTAAACAGGTGTTTCAATAGGAATGTTCCAATTCTACCAAAGTTGGAAAACACAATAACTGTAATAATACATACATATTTGCTCTGCATTATGATTGTTTAAGTTTATTGTTATAAATATAATTGCAGTTGACAATGAAACGAGAAGTAGATACCACTAGAAAAGTATACTACTTCACATCAGCTATGACATACCTGCTTGCAATGGTGTGCTCATATATGGCCTTACAATGGATCAACTACCCTACACAGGTAACTAATATTACCATACTTTGTACTTATGTCATTCACAGCAACTTCTTTGCATAGCAAAATGTGTGAAATCAGTTGAGAAAATTTAAACATGAAATATTTAAAATTTATTAGAAATCAATTGAATAAGTTGGAAAAACAAGAAATTCACTTTTATTTTTAACTAAACACAATAATAAACAGCAAAAATGGCCATTTTATTTTTACTTAACTATTACATGCATAATTTCATCCTAACCGCATGGTGAAAAATGTATTTGACAAGGTGTATTGAAAACCATAGTAAGTACAAGCTTGGCATAATAGGCATAAATCTAAGATATTTTCTATAATCATATCTTTTTTCCCAGTATGGATAGTTTAATATGAAATTTTCGTAATGTGTTATAAATAATCTTTACAACATTTCAGGTGGTTGGCAAAGCAGCTAAACCTATTCCGGTAATGATACTTGGTGTTCTAGTTGGCCACAAGTCTTACCCATTAAAGAAGTATCTGTTTGTTCTACTGATAGTAGTTGGTGTTGTAATGTTTATGTATAAAGATCAAGGCAACAAAAAAGTGGAAGAATCTCAAGGCGTAGGCATTGGAGAACTTTTACTTTGTCTATCACTTCTTATGGATGGCCTCACTGGTGCAGTACAGGTATAGCTTTTCTTATTAATTTCTCTGTCAACTGTACTTATAGTCTAGCTGAGGTTACACAGTGTGAGCTAGCGTGCGAGCGGCTCTTTTGTGTAACCATATCATAATGAGTTATTATCATTTTTGGTTTGACTTGCAACCCGTCTTCCGCCACAACTCCGACAGAATATGCTGCAGCTGCCGACTCCTACGTCCTTCTCTTCACTTTTGTGACTGGGTGAAGCGAGGCAAGCTACTGCTTCATGAGTTTAAAGGTGCAGTACCCACACAGGTCGAATATTATTTTCTTCTTCTTCATCCTAGCTTTCATCCCGGAGTCTGGGGTCCACTTTACCCGTTTTAACTGCGAATTTGGCTGGACCTCGATATTTTCCGTGAAGCGACTGCCATCTGACCTTCACAACCCATTAACCCAATAGTGATATTAGGCGATATCGAAACATTGCAGCTAGACCGTTGTTGTTGGACTTTTTAGGGCTCCAACTACCCTTTAACGACAGCCATAGATGTTCGTATGGCAACTGGGACTTTGGCAATACCTATAATTATTACCCTGCCTACGAACTTAACAGTATTATTTTACTTTTCAGGAACGCATCAAGAGTGAATCATCGCCATCTGCTTATGCCATGATGTTGAATACCAATGGATGGTATGTTATAATTTTCTTATGTGCAATTGCGAATCTGCGTACATTAAATCTCCTAGTTAAGTATAGTAATAATAGGCTTAATTCAAACACAATAATTAAGTATCTACTTTTACAATTCCCTTATTTCGGTTATTAGTGTTGCTAGCGAAATATTAAAAAATATTAAATATTTTAACATAGCGAAATATTAAGAAATATTAGGTGTATTTCAAAAATAAAATTAAGTCGCAGCTGCACGAGGAGTGGTAACTTGGTCACAGTACTGCAGCCATAATTATAACATTTATTATTTATGCGTGACTATTATAATGCTATTTGATCACGACACAACATTACATTTCAGCATTAATGTCGACGTCTAACAATATTATTTATATCAGAACATTCCGTACCTATACTTACTAATACGAAAATTACATTTAACTATTACTTATTAAATTATAATAAAACAATCATGCGCTCCATAGATTGCAGCACATGCACAATCTTTAGCGAAAGTAAAAGATTTAGTTTTGTGAGCTGAGCGTTTGAATAGGTGGTCCACTATTATTGAGAGGGGTGAAAATCACCAAAAAGTCTCATGTTAACTTTATCTTGTAAATTCTAATTGCGCGCTGTGCGTGCCTATGCGATTTAAACAATTCTGATAAAATTTCGTTTTGTGCGCACACTCATACCTAGAAAACTATTTGACTATAAAAATAGCCTTGTGAAGTATAATATTCCTAACTTTTTTCCTTAAGATCATTGTTAAAATTACCGGAACACGTTCGAGACCTCTTTGGTGATAGCGCGTTGATCAAACATAGTAGATTGTATAAAACCTATCGCGGGCTCAAAGATCATAGTCAGTGATGGGCTTATGCTCTGATACCTCGGGCATTTGTAGGGCATTTATTATATATACCAAAAGTGCCAGGGCATAGACCCATCTATATAGATAAGTTTATGCCCGGAATTAACAGCCCGTGCGTACAGCTAAGGAGTGGAATTCCTTGCCTGAGTCTTGTGTTTTCGGAAAGCTATAACCTGGGAGTTTTTAAGTCACGAGTTAATAGGTTCCTTCTGGGCAAGCGTGATTCATCGTAGACCACATCGTCACTTACAATCAGATGGTATTGAGGTCAAACCCAAGCCTATCATGAATAAAAAAAAAAATCGGACGGATTGAGTGAATGCCCGATTAATGCCCAAAGTGACATAAACCCACCACTGGTCATAGTTGATTTTTTGGTTGATCCGTATCCGTTAGTACACAAAAACGAAATTTTTCAAGACATTTGCTGGTACTTATAATACTGTTTTAAAATAAAAAATAAGCGTGAGTTTACAGTTGTTTCCATTTGTTTCAGGTCATCGTTGATCCTGTCTATAGGTGTACTAATGACCGGTGAAATATTCAGATTCATCACATTTATGTCATTGTACCCTGAGATTATTGTGTACCTCATAGCATTTGCTCTTATCGGTGCTCTAGGTCAAATGTTCATATTCTTTATGGTGTGTATTCTCTATATTTTTTCTAATCAAAATTTAGATTGCTGTGTGTATGTTTAAAGTATCTTTACTATTATAAAGTAGTTTACATCTATATACTTATTATAAAACTGAGGTCAATTCTGTGCTGTATTGATTATATTTACAAAATAACTATTGGGGGATGATTGGATACTAATGCAAAAAATGCAATCAGTAAATTTTTTTTCTTTCTGTCTGTCTGTCTGTCTGTCTGTATGTGCACGCATGGATCAAAAACTACTGTAGTGATTTTGATCAAACTTGTTACGATTATAGTTCATAGTTCTGGGCAACATATAGGCTACTTTTTATACAAGCTGATACCCATGGCTTCGCCCGCGCTTCGTTTATAGGTCGTTTTTGGCCATATCTCCGGTTCTACTTAAACAATTACAACCAAACATACGGTAAATTATAGTCTAAGCAAGACCTTTCTAATAAAAAAAACCGCATCAAAATCCGTTCGGTATTTTATACGTCCATCGCGATAGCGATGATGAGGCCACAGAATCGTATAATTATTTTATCAGATTACTGGCGCTTATAATAATTAAAATGGCTTATTACATAGATGTACAGGTTATCTGTTTAGTGTTAGATTACAAAGTCTGATTAATTTAAACATTATTTCACGTGTCTGTATATTCCGGAAGGTGTAGGTAGACAGACTTCTCTATGGCAGACAGAGGGGTAAGACGCGTCGACGAACCGACGGTGGGGTTCTAGGGTGGCAGGTGGTTGCCCCCCCCCCCCTCTGAGCCTGGGGATACGCTTTAGATGTTTTTACTAACGACTATAATATATCAGCTATATCATCTATCCCTGTACAAAACTTCTGCCAGATCAAATATGGCTGAAGGTTTGGTACAGGGATAGATGATATAGCCTGGAATAACAGTAGTATCTAAAGTACCTATGTATATCCGGATTCTAGAACCCACAACACAAGCTAGTTAAGCTAAGCTTACTTTATAGATAGCGCTTTGTAGAATGTCGTACAATACTCATTTATTATTTTTCTTTATTTTACAGGTAGCAGAATTTGGCCCGCTCCCTTGCTCCGTAGTTACAACTACTAGAAAATTCTTCACCGTACTAACATCGGTCATAATATTTGGCAACGTACTACTCCCCAGACAGTGGTTAGGAGCCGTGCTGGTCTTCTCAGGTATTATTTTATGTAGTATTGATGAATATTGTAGTCGTATTAGCACACACGCATCCATTTAACGCTTTTTCGAAACGCTCACCACTCGCTTTGTACGGTTTATTTCTTTATTTTCATTTGATGAAATAAACAGCAACGCAATGCAATATTTGTAAAAGTGTCTAAACGCAATATGTGGAAGGTACGCGACCGAAGTTCGGCATGATTACGCCTGCAACGCTATTTGAATTATAGACGACATGATTATGTCGAATCGCGTAACTCATTCTATTATGCACACATTAAAGACGACCGAAGTTCCGGAGGCGCGGAGAAGCAGCTCTATTCCACTTGAATCCATTAAATAAATCCATCGATGGATTAGTTTCCACTTTTTTTTCCACTTTGATCCATCAATGGATTAGTTTCCACTTAAATCCACTAAAAATCCATCGATGGATTAGTTTCCACTTTTTGTTTCACTCTGATCCATCGATGATTTTGTTTCCACTTTTAGGGCGGCGGTAACGCCCGTGCAACCGAATTACTACCGCGAAGTTAGGTACATAAAGGTGTGTCATATATGAGCCGAATAGTCGGAACGTATAATCAGCCGCCGGATTTCGGTTGCGTCCCTATTAAGACACTAATTAAATAGTTAATTTGCTTTCCTATTTGATTTAAAATGTTTTATTTTTTTGTTATTTTTTTTGGTTTTTTGTTTGTTTGTTATAAATCTATAAATATAAATCTTATAATATTCAATGTACTAGTTATGTACTAAGATGCAATTGGTTTGTTAGTAACCTGACCCGATAATCTATATAAATCTGTAAATATCTCAATAAAACTGTAGGTTATCTGATCAGGTTAGTAATTAACTATGCAATTCGATGTTTGGCTTAGTTGTTGCTTTAGCTGTCGATTGAATGTTGTCATTTTTTTATGTTGTGTCCGAATATTATCATAATAAAATGTATTTGCATACTGCTTTGTCGAGTATGGTGATACAATATCTTACTTCGTACTATGATTATATTTCGCAAATAAATGATTTGATAGAGTAAGCTGTGCAAATAATAATATATGTCCAAGTTCAAACGTATGATTTTTTTTTACCAAGAATTTCTGTTTGCTATATGTAGCTCAAATCCACTATTATAATTTATACTGTAATTAAAAGTAACATCATTACAAAGTGACATTGATATGACCTTGGCTCTCTTACAGCTAACTAGTGTAAGTATCATTGCTTACTGCTTGTGACCATTCGCGGACCATGATACTATGCTATTCAAGTAAGAAGATAATCGCGTTCGCGGCAACTTCATTCCGTACTCATCAAAATTGTACAGCTAGCAACAAAATTTTCACGGCGCGTCGGATAGGTTCATACGTGTAATGGTAACAACGACTTAATTTTTATTTTCTTTTCTTAAATACATAACATATTTTCTTAGTAATAGTTTATAATAATAGTTCATAATTGATTGGTGTCATAGTGTGCCGCTAGCTACGCTTCCAAAGCCATTGATATATATTTCCGATTTTTCTCCATTTTGTTGCGTCCTTGTTGACTTTTGTTGTTACATTGTGTTTGTTATATACTTTTGTTATTGTTTTGATAAGTTTATTTCGTTAGGTACAGTTAAATTTGCATAAAATGAGTAGGGAAGGCACAGTGGTACATTAAAGAGCAAGTGAAATTGTTCGTGCGGCTCCGTTAACAGTGCATACGATAAAATAAGCGGCATCGAAGTGTTACCGTCCGATTAAAAATAAATAAATATAAAAAAGAACCGGTAGTTTATTTCGTAATTATTATTGTATGTACTTATCTAAGATGGAATAGTGATGTAAAAAAATGTATTTGCTGACCTTACTTTATGCAATGAAGTAAGCAACGGGAATCAAAATCATCTCACGGTTATCAACTTACGTGAATCGCATAGTACACAAGTTAATTTAGGGCAATTATCGCTGTCATGGTATAGGTAGTTACTACTTTAGAACTGTCCAACGATACGACTCAATGGCAGCGTTTGTGAACACCGGTTCAGTGGTGTGTGTCCACTGTCGTAAAGTCCTTGAATGAAAGAAAGTTGTTACACACAGTCAATGAAATAAGTAGGTAGGTATACACCTTTACATGTGTGGGGGAGAGGGGTGTGAAGTGCTCGGCGGCTCAATGGTGACTGAGTATGTTAAAAGCCAGTCCTAAGAATGGGTGACCATTCTTAACAGTGTCAAGCCCTCAGTTCCGGTTGCCATACGAACATCTATGGCAGTCGTTACGGGTAGTTGGAGCCCTAAAAAGTCTGACAGCTGGCCTGACTACAGAATTTAGATATCACCAATGGGTTTATATTATTTAATGTGGGGATGCCGTTTACCGGACGGTTGATCAGCTTTGCCTTTGCAGGCCATTTCACCCATATCCGTTGGGAGTTCTGATTGTCCGGCAATCACGGAGTCTCCCCGAACCTACCTGTTTCCTTGCAAAATCTTACGATCTGGTCCACCTTCAGATCTTCTAGGTCCTCTGCGTCCAGTGTATACGGCCACTTCATAGTTAGACCTAAAAGCTGACCGCAACTGAGCTGGGCAAAAGCGCGAAAGATGAGATGATACGTTAAAATGTTAAGATCTATGTAAAGGTGTATTTCTTATCTTCTATACCATACATACCCCTACCATTATAGCGCTAAATGCTATGAAAATAATTGTATATCATTGCTTACTATTGTAAGAAGTAGAATCAACTAAATATTAACATTGATTTTTTTTTCAGGTTTATTCTTAGACATGTTCTACAGTAAAGGGAAGAGCAGTGCGAAACGTGTCGCGGGCAAATGATGTCGGGAGACAATTATAGATAATAAAATATATGTTAGATAATATCAGCTCACATCCTACTTGCATTTTACAATTGTGTATATATTTATGTTATATCTATGCCGGTTAATAGTACATGAGTGGCGTGCGCGGACACTTCGTACAGGGTAGCAGTGGCTAAACTGGCTAAGGCTAAAATTTGAAAGAGAAAATTGTTAGTGCAAAAAAAAACCGGTAAGTCTCTCTCCATTACTGCAAAATATGAAAAAGAAGCAAATTGTCCATTGAAAAGATTTTTCCATTCTCTAATTTAATTTACACTGCAAGTATGACCAAAAACAAGAGCGTCAACCCTAGTTAAAAAAAAACAAAATAAGTCTTTATAAAATAATAACTATGTTATTATTAAAAACATGACAAAACTTGTCAGTCCTTAATATTTTGGCTACCTATGGTAAATGTATTGAACCAATAATTCCTTCATTTATAAAATAACTATGAATATATTTCTAAAAATAATCGAAGAGATTTGGGACGGATAGAAAATGTAAAAGTAGAAATTGAGCTGTGCAAATTTAGAGCCCACTTGCAAATACTTCCGTTATCTTTCAAATTACCCTACATTTATTTTGATTATTTGGATTATTTTGATTATTGAGTGTCTGTATATTATTAATTCATTATGTGGTAACTAATATTCATTTAACAGTTAACGTTAAGTCATAGTAAATATATAAGCTAAAGCAGGGCGGAAACCAGGCCTAATTATTGAAACAAACACACGCGCTTTATTAGGGTGTTAGGGTTGACAACTTAATTTCTCTGGCTTTTTTAAAAAGATCGCGATATTTAAGTTTCATTTCCATAAGATGCCGTAAAGTAAATATTTTTTTGTAAGTCGGTTAAGTATACTAAAACATTCACCAGAGTGTAAAAAATCTTTTCTGAAAACTGTATCAAAATCGGTTCAATCAAACGCGAGTTAATCGCGGACAAACATACAGGGCAAACAGTGAACCTCCTTTTGAAATCGGTTGAAAATAGCGACATCAAAATGTGTTTCATAATATTCATATTTTTTAAATTAGATAGTCTATATTTTATTTATTTATATTGTCAATGTTAACATTGACAATATAAATAAATAAAAAATAGACAATAAATAGAAAACAATTGCTACATACCTACAGCTGAGTTTAATCCATTGTAGGTTATTTGTTGTCAGAAAAATTAGTGAAATTAACTCTCATTTATACTATTACGTGGAAGTTCTTCTTCTTCTTTCCCTTATTCCCATCTCTATCTGGGGTCGGGTCTCCTTGTACGTCGTCGGCGCCAGGACGTTTTGTCGGCTTCATCCATATTCGAAACTGAAATCTCGTAACCAGTTACAAGAAAAGAATTATTTTTCGCGGTTTGGTAACTAGTTATAAGAGCAAAATTATTATTCTGCTATAGTAACTAAACTCACCTAATTTACTAATTTCTACGTTCGTAACTAATAAAAAGTTCTATAAAAGTGGAATAAAAATTCTTTTTTCGCAACTAGTTACTAAACAGCGATAGAAAAATCTGCTCTTGTAACACTGCTTAGGTGAGTTTAGTTACCAAAGCAGAATAGGTAATCATTCTTCTCCCGTAACTAGTTACCAAACCGCGAAAAAGAATTATTTTCTGGTAACTGGTTACGAGATTTCCTTTATTGCCCGTGGTTCACCCGCATTGTCCACCTAGGTGGACTACAGGCAATATTTTTTTCCCGTGGTTCACCCAGGTGTACCACGGGAAATAATAATTACCCGTGGTTCACCTGGGTGAACCACGGGAAATAATAATTACCCGTGGTTCACCTATTAAAGATTAAATTAAATTATTGTTATTATTAAATTAAGATCGCAATTAAAGCTTTTTATTTATGACTAGCTGTTGCCCGCGGCTCCGCCCGCGTGGAATTCGGATTTTGTTCCAACATTTTTTCGTGCTATTAGTAAAGATGTATAGAAATCTGCCCGATTTATTGACATTAATGCTCACTGCTCCGCTCCCTTTGGTAGTAACGTGATGATATATAGCCTATATTACTCCCAGATAGTGTAGCTTTCTATAAGTGAAAAAAATTATTGAAATCGGTCCAGTAGTTTCGGAGCCTATTCATTACAAACATACAAAAATAGGTACAAATCTTTCTTCTGTATAATATTAGTATAGATGTGAAATATCGTACTTTAGTTAAATATCTTTTTTATATTGTAAAATGATATTCAAATAGTTTAATTTTATATTTCAATGTGTTTTAGTTACGTAAACTTTCAACAATTACTTGTATGCTTAATATAATAATAATAATAAACGTTTATTTCTCACCATGTCTCACTATCAATGTTATCCTTTCGTTATACAATGATGGAATGATATGGATATTCCAGTGGACCACGGGAAATATTTTTTACCCATGGACCACCTAGGTGGACAATGCGGGTGAACCACGGGCAATAATCGCCTTCAGTTACGAATATGGATGAAGCCGATCTGTCCCGGGTTGTCATAGAGGTTAGGTTCTGCTCTTTAAGTTCTTTAAGTTATTAAGTGGAAGTTAATTTTACAAATTTATAAACAGCGCAATAATCAACGCTTTTTAATTTTTGTTGTAAAATATGTACATATTGAACATAGATTAGAATTAGAATTGAATTATTTTAACTCTGGTTTTTTAAAGTAATTTTTGGGAGAATCTTAAAATTTGGCGTATTAAGTTGATTCCCCTAGCCCTAGCACCCACTACTTTGATGATTAACAATGTAATAACTTATGTGTTAAATTTAACACATCATTTTATCATTTTAGTAAGTGTATCTAAAAAAGTACACTTACTAAAATTATATATAGCCATAGCAATTCAACGGGGCAATGCCGCCAGCGTTATGGGCACCTTTGCACCAGGTACGATGAGGGGCGGGTTAATAGATTAGATTTTTTTTTTTTGGACTGTCAAGAGTAATTGGTATTGACATTATATTCGAAACAAAATAAATCATTAAACATCTACGGAATCCTCCTAAAAATAAATGTCTAAAAAAGTATTTCGTAAAAATACACAGATAAATACAGTTATAATACGAAAACGTCAAGATTTAGGACCTGGCGGGTTGCACATTTATTAGAGTTAATTTAGTTTTTCTTTTACTTTACCTTAAGTTGACAGTGTAATGAAATTTAAATTTATCAATTAGCTGAACTTAAATCTTTATAATACTTAACATGTAGACAGATATAGGATTTACTGTAGTAACTTCAATACAAAAAACAAAATATTTTCTCGCATGTATTTAAAATAAGAAGTACTAAATAATAATATTATGAAGACGTGTTTGAAATAGGTATACAATTTATATATAAAATAAAAAGTAATACCCTCGAACCACGTTCGTATGGAAACTAGTGTCACCAAATCACGTAATATGACCAATCACCAATCACAAAATAGTGACGTAATCCTGCTTCTTACTAAATCTTTTATATTATCATTGTTTAATTTTTATAATCATTAATAAAATTGAACTTCATATTTTGATTGATTGACATTATTTACGTTTCATTATTCTACAATCAAATCTTATATTATTATCATTGTTTTATTATTGACATTACTGTTTAACCTTGTGTGTACCTACTATTTACAATCTTAGATATAAATAATATTATTACAATAGGCTTGTGTCCATCAAGAATAAATCGGGTTGGTATATATTATGTTCCTAGCGGCTATTCTTGTTATAAAGATAGCAAAAAGCAATATAGTTTGGTATACAAAATAAAGATTACTTTTATTTTCACAAAATAAATTAAACATTCAGTCACGTGACATCAAACACAAATCAGAGAGCGTGACGTCACATCTTGCATTATTGTTTGTGTTTACGAGTCTGTGGTGTTAACGTCAGCTTACAACACGATTTCACTTTAAAAGAGTTTAAAGTTCAGTTGCGAGGTCGTGACGTCACAAAAAACGCCATGACAATTTAGAGTGTTTTCGACATAAATTCAAATCGATCGAAATTCAAATGTAGACATACTATTTTTTTAAAATTAATATTGTACACCATATCAGTGGTAGGACATAGGCCACGTTCACACGGCGACCATTCGATTCAAAATTTTCACGTATACGGTTTTACCGTATACGATGCAATTGTTCACACGGCAACCATTCGATTCGATTTTCGCCGATTCTCGAAGCGAGATTTCGGGCGAGTCGTGTGAACGAGACAACGTGAACATAAGCGCCACTGCGTGTCGTATTCGATAAAATCGTTTCGAGACGCGGCGTTCCAGTGACAACTTCGCACGGTATACGTTAAAATATATTTCTCGAACACGGGATTTTCCCGTATGAACGCCGTGTGAACAATTTTTAAGTTTTTATATTAATATATAATTATTATATTCTGCTGTCACTACTCTATTCGATAAAATCTCGTATACGGTATACGGGAAAATAATCGCCGTGTGAACGTGGCCATAGTGTGCTAATATTTTTCTAATATTAAGATTTTTTTTTATACCTATGATCCACCATTATACATAAATAAATAAATAAATAAATACTGAAATTAAATTGTGAAATTTGGTAAAAATATTTTTAAACTTGATGCTTTTTGATGTTTGTTATTCAATCACGCATTAATGGGTCAACGGATCTGACTGAAATTTAGTATTAAGTATATAGATTATAGCATATAGTTTGAAATAACACATAGGCTAATGGTACTCATGAGTTGCAGGAGCGACAACCCTTGAAAGTAATGTCAATAACTAATCGCGTTCCTAGTTTTGTTGAACATCTATAAGGTAATTGTTGCACACAAGCGAGGGTAATATTATATACCGGCTAGGTACCAATTTTGCTTACGAAAACTATTTTTCACAGATCACACCAATTTATAAGATTGCTGCATTTATTTAATTTATGTTTAAATGTATTTTGAAGCTATAAGTATTTGAACTATCAATGAAATGAAATGAAATCTTGAAATGAAATCTTTATTTGCAAGACACATGGGTTTACAATGGTAATAGGTTGACATAATAATATTTTCTTTTTTATTATCGACTATAATAACTAGATCGGATTGCTTTTAGTTAACTCCAACTTCTTTGTGATGTCCTATTTAAATCATTGGTATTATTAAAATGTTGGAATTGGAATTTAACCACTTGAAATTAAGTTAGCAGCTTAGTTTAATTTATATTTCTGTTTAATTGTAATTTTAAATTCAATAATATCATTAACAGTGATATACCTCTTTTTGGTATCAATTAATAAATAAGAAAGAAGCATGTTTATACTCTTTCTTACAAGTTAAAATTGAATGCAAATTGAAGTTAAAAATAAATAATAAACAATAGTATAAAAATGACACACCTATAAATTAAAGTTTTGTGTTTAATCTGTAAAATAAATAGAAATGAAAATGTACAGGGATTTTGATTAGATCACCGTTGCTATTCGTATTGTTAGAAAGCCAAAAGTATTTTCGATTGTGAAATTAATACCTACATTCCATAGTTTTAAAATTAGAATAATTATAATAGTCTTATCTTTAAAGTGATAGTGAGATATATGGACACTAGCCGCTACAGTAGCAGCACGATATAATGGCCGGTTTGACGTTTGTCCGCTCATGAAGTTTCGTACTAATTATTGTGACATTTTGAAAGAGCAAATTGCTGTTCTTTATTGTCAATAGTGACGTACAGTAAGTCATAAAATTTTATCGAATACAGTAGGTATAATTTTAGGACACAATATGTATTTATTACATTGATTTCTGAATTATATAATGTATATTAGTGTCCCACGATCATTTATTTTTTATTTTTATAATACCTATTGGTGTACTTATTTCACACAACTCGGTATTTGTTTTTCGAAATTCAATTTTTTTAAATAAAATCTATATAATCGACACTAGGACCACTGGCAAGCCCAATAATACCTCCGGCAAACTTACTTCAAAACAAAGCATTTTCGACTTGACGTTGCTTCGAAAAGCACAAACTAGGAGTGCACTGCGATTGCGATATAGTTTAGACCTCCTCGCCTGATGGTAAGCTAAATAGTAAATCTCGCCTGATGGTAAAGTCTCGGGAAGGGGTCCCCATTACATACACTAACAGTGATAATTATAATGGTGGCCCTCAACTTACTCTGTTTACGCCTTTTGTTGTGGATTTCGTCGATATGGCCGAACGTACGGTCACATTTCGATCGTGAATTTCAAAATGGAAGGTCAATTTTACCTATAACTGTTAGACGAATAGATAACTAAAGAAAAATTTGGCGAGACTGGCACAGAAGAAAATAAACTTCACACATTAAAACAGAAAACAACGAACAAAACCAGTCGAAGACATGTGTGTAGCAACTATTAACGGAAGGAGTATCCAACAAAAAAAAAGTTAGTGCAATCACTGAAGGAAGCTGGATTAATATACCTACATATACTCATTTTCATTCCTAATTCCAATATTCAGTTCGTTCAAATGTAAGTATTTAGTACGTAAAAATTTATATTTTTTACTAAAGTTTTTGAATCAGGTAAGTACTGCTTGCAATAAAAACTTATAGATTTGATTATATTTTTATCGAGAGTAAATTGACATTTCACATCACTATTGTAATGTGTCAAACCGGCCATTATATCGTGCCGCTACTGTAATGTGTTAAATTCTGTGTTAAAAGTAAAGCACGTTAACCCGTTAAGAGCCTTTTATAATAGTAAACCAATAATAATGAAATTAACTGAATATTTTTCACTGTTTGTGCAATATCGCGTAGAGCAATATTTCAAAAGGCACGTTAGTTGCTTTTAGTATCTATATAAGTTTAAAGTCTCTTTATGAGTTTAAAGTCTTTGTTAGGTGTAAGTCTCTTTGTGTATTCAAGGTACTCTGCTTGAAATTTTTACATTAGCAACGGGTCTTTTAAGTAAGCTAGGGTCAGAGATTGGTCCAACTTTTGTATCTCACACTCACATGGCATAATATCGAATCATTGTTGAGGGTGCAATGATAATAATTTTATACACACAGACGTACTTCTTTGTAAGAAACCAAAATGTAGTGCAGTTTTAGTAATAATGTAATGTAGAACACCGTAAAAACCAAAATAATATTTAAGTTACCGATGTTTCTCTAAGACGCAATTATATCAAAGCTGATAAATATGTAATAGATTATAATTATCTTATCAAGAATAATGTATAATATATGTTATATAAACATAAAAATGTTAATTTGTTTTTGGAAATATACATTTTTAAATGCTCAGTTGTTTTGTTTCTTTTATTTCTGAAATTACCTACCTTCTTTATTTTTTTTAGAAGGCTTAGGGTCTAAGAACAAAATTATGTAGGTATTTCAGTATGATTTATAATACCTATTGCTAATAACAAGCCTACACATATAGACAGTGTTAGGTACCTGACGGCATTCTATATTGTAGATATCAAACAAGTCTGAATTATTATAAAAATTGAGTTAAACCTCGTGTAGAGATTTCATCGCTATACTCCTAAGAAAGTTTAGCCAAATACATATTTTTTCAAAGAGAAATCTGGTCATGCAGAGGACTCCGTGGCATAATGAAGGACAGAAGCTTCTCGCAACTTATAGGTAAGTAACCTAGGAGTATGAGCTCCTGGAATTTTTTTCAAAATAATAACTTTGTGGTCAAAATGACAACGATTACATGTAGAAGGTAAGTTTATAAATTAGAAATGATTATAAACAAAATTGAAATACGCAGAACAGCCTGCAGTTGAGGGCTTTCTCGGTGGTTCTGAGAACGGTGGTCGCAACGTGGAGGGTGCAAATATCCTCAGACTTGCTAATGAGAACAAAAACATTATCTTTTCGTCCATTGCCATCACGAAGTCCGTAAAAAGCACCGCATCAGTAGTGGCTGAGAATAATAGGTACCTATACCTATTGTTAATAAGCAGAAGAGTGTTATACAGTTGCTCTAAAAGTTACAATTTCAACACTTGAACAACATGCAAACCTGCGATATTTATACTTAAGGTTCTTGCTGCGAGCCAACATGTTCGCTCCAATCGAAATCGCCCTTCGCAGCCTTCGCTCCCCTTTAATGTCATCATCATCGTCAAGTTTTGGTATCAGGATAGGTATATGCCGTATATGTCCAAGATTTTTTAAAGTTTTTTTTACATTAGGTAGGTACATACATTACAGAATAAAATATATTACAGATAATGTTTTGGTATTCAATATGATAAGTTGAGTGTTCAATGCCATTAAATTAGGTACCTAGGTACCTACGTTATTAAGAGCTCAGACCAATAAAATTATGAGAGTAGGAACACATAATTTCTGTTCTTATCTAAAAAAGTTAGCTTATTTTTATGAAGTTAGTAATAAAAGCATACCTACACAACTGATCATAACTTTTTTCTGTAGGTATCTAAACGTACTTTTTGTGTTGCGTTTTTATGTCCTTATTACGTTAATTTGAAGTCCATTTTCACTTTATTTTGTCTATCTGAAAATTGTATTTTTATATTGAATGGATATAATATAACATCTTCATTTCATTTACACCGATATTTAGTAACGCCACTACTCCTGTATACCTACCTACAATCCAAATTGATTTCCGTGGGTGTAAGGGACCGTATAAGGCACGCATGGCGCAGGCGCGCTACTTTGCTATTCCATAACCGATCGAGATACTTTTCTGTCTATCACGGTTTTTGGCCTACGTGTTGCTTGTAATTTCTTTAAAATTAACGATTTAAAAGAAAGAAACCAAGTGTGCGTTGTATTTATCTTATATTTTGCGGTAACGTAAGGTAAAAGAGTTGAAAACTCGAAGACTAACAATATAGTAAAAGGTCTAAGGACAAAGAGTCACAAAAATGGCTGACGAAAACAACGAGTCATCTAACACTGATCATGTGTGCGACGGCGAACACAGTCGCACAATCGCGACTGAGCCCAAAACTATGCATGAAGTCACACAGTATGTTCAAGCACTTCTACAGAGCATGCAAGACACCTTCCAAATCCTGTCTGATCAAATCATCAACAGGATTGATGAAATGGACCGTCGAGTAGATGAACTAGAGAGGAATATCAATGATCTATTGGCTCAAGCATCTGAAAATGAAAAGTAGAGTGAAATTGAAGTAATCCTAGATGTTTCTAGGATTGCCATCTGGATGTACCTACTTAATTGTCAAATTGTTGTCTGTATGATGTAATAGGTGTCTATACTGTTATTTGTGTCTAATATTGGAAATCAAGGTATACTTAATATAAGGATGACTGAATCACATTACAAAAAAGGACAGAGAAAACATCATCGTGGAGTCACGGGCAACTCAGCTCTAGTTCAGAGTTTAAAAACAATGCGAGCAGTAGGTAGGTATTTGTACGATCTGAGTGGAAAGGAAAGTGGAGTCACATAGTCCTAAATTACCTATACATTTATTTACACTAGTGATAAGGCATATGTTATGGATGTTGTTATAAACAAAAGGGGTAGGTACAGTAGGTATGCTTGTTTTGTAACTAATTTGTTTTTAAGTATTATGTATATCTGCCGATTTTTATCATGTCACCCCACTGAACAACGAGACCAATTAAGTAAGTAGGTAGGTACTAATATTTAAATTAAAAATTTTCTACATTAGTACCTAAGCATTTTTTCTATGGTCCAATGATTCAATTATATTTCAGAGAACCTACTGTGCGTTTATACTTAATTTGTAGGTATACCTAGGTAGGTACCTACCTAACCTACCTATAGGTTATAATGAGTTGCTATGAAATGTGGATAAAATGATTTGAATTTTGAGATCCTGTCGGAAAACCTACCAAGTCGTTCATTGTGCATCAATAAGTAGGTAGGTACATAATTATCAACTTTTAATTTGATTTTTGGTGTCTTTGGTAGGTATTTATTTTAATATTTATTAATACACAAACTTGCTATGTTATAATGTAGGTACCTATGTTCATTAAACAATACCTATGCCATGTTAAGATATTATGTCTATGTACTGTATGTACCTACATGTAAATTAGGTACCTACCTGGTATTATAAGTGTAGGAAAAATTTATAGCGATAAAGTGCTGTACTTATAAATAGGATGCTGTGCTGAGCGCAAAACTTGAGATACCTTGTCCAATTAGGATACCGAATTTATTTTTATCGTGTTTACAATTTTATTGGCAGCACAAGGTTTTATATAGAAGAAAATTTATAAGAGAAAAAAAGTTTATGAGAGAATCCATGGGAAAGGCTAGCATCCGGGTGTCACTGGGCATGAACAGTACTCGTAGTCACATTGTTTGTATATTGCGAATTGCGGATGCGAAAGATGAGCTCTCTACACCAAGTGAGAAAAAGGAATGTGTAGGTACCTACTTTCAATACCTAAGTACACTACCTACACCAATATCGTTATTGTTTGTTAGGTAGTACATACGAGTATAAATTTCTGGAAAATTTACTGCTGTATGTGGCTGTACCTATCTACCAATTTTAAAATATTGTGTCGTAGATACATAAAAAATGTGTAAGGTGTAAGTACCTACGCCAATTGTTATTAAAAATAAATGTACTACCGAAACGGCTCTACCGAATGATTGTTTTTTATTTTTTAAGAGTAGGTACCTAAGTATTATTTGGTGTGAATAAGTATTATTATATTGTTCACCCTCCTATTCCTAGTACCCATTTTTATAGTAATTTCAGTATTTTGTAAGTATGAATAATCTGGGGACACAGCAGTACCTACCTACTCTCGTTAAGACCAGACAGTAAGTAGAGCCTGAGCGGAGCGGAGAGTAGAACCTACTTTATCTCTAATCTCGATGTGTTTCGCAGTATTTTTGTACCCAGCCGGTCTGTATCTGGACAGTGTTAGAGTCCAAATTCTAAGGATATGATGTGTGTAGTGATACTCATTCAACGTGCCTAGTTTCAAATACACAGCGATAGTACTTTTTAATCGACTTAAAAAAGGAGGAGGTTCTCAATTCATTCAGTAGGTATTTTTGATGTCTAAAATACGCATATTTCGTAACTCATTCACTGACTTGTGATCAGCAAAACTGGTACTTACCTACTTCCTGGAGTTGTAGAAAACCGAAATTTGCTATGCAGGCTAGGATTAGCACACATACAACATACTGCAATAGAAAAATTAAGAGAGGGACCTGTTGGCAAAATTGACGTCTGGTTAGTAAAATATTTTAGTATACTGTTTATCCTAAACCCATATGAGTATCTTATCTACGTCTCTGTCCTGAAACGGTCACGTCAGAAATTATAACCAAGGTGTGGAGAACTTATGACAAGCACACGCAGAATACCTTACGGTATGATGCGATTTAGAAGGCCGTGTAGAGACGGGAACATCATAGTTCCCAAACCCAAGGAGGCCATCTGGAAACTGAAGATGGCATCCGCTGGCTGGTAGGGGTGGTATTCTTCAAGGGTTCCCGTTGTAATAAGATAGCTTTACGACTTTTATATTTAGAGAACAGTAACCATTCTCTCAAGGTTACCAGGGTATATAGAGAGTTTCTTAGAGTATATCCGGATCCCTTCTACAATAGATACCATGGTGGATCACCGTGTGGTTTTAGTCGGTTCGATTCCGACAAAACCGCGATAATGTTAGCCCCGATGAGGTGGTAAGCATTGGGGTTTCCACTCGTAAAAAGGTGTATGGACCCACCCACCACGACTTAAGCGGCGAAGCCAACCTTACCTTGCATGTAGGTAGGTACCTACACCAGCTTATTGCGAGGGAAATGCTCTTTGGGCCACCTTACACCCTGGCGTCAGAAGACCCTAGACGGCGTGCGGTTTTAGTCGGTAAGAGTCCGACATAACCTGCTCCGCTGCGCTGGCCGCGGGGTGGGTATCCATGAGGATTTCCGCACGGAAAAAAAAGGTACACCAGCTGATTGACGGATGAAGCTCGGTGTAGGTTAACATGGTCACCCTACACAATTTTGCAGTATAGAAATATAAAATGTTGATTATTGATAAAATTAAACGTTTGCTAATAAAAAAACTGTCAGGATTTAGTGAAAACATTTTCACAATTTCTGATAATATAGCAGGTTGCAAATAAGGTTGGGTTAAATAGATAAATGCAGACTGTAACATTGAGCCCTCCGACGGGAAATTGTAAAGAACGAATTTTTCTTATTTAGGTACTTCCGAACTGTTGTTTTTCGTTAAGTTTATTGTTTCAAAAATTGTCACAAATTCATACCTACTTGTAAAATATAATAACAATATTCAGAATATATAACAATTTTCAGAATGTATACAGCCAAAGTTGGAGAATTCAGGAACACTCCGTCTGCCCAATTGGAGGATCAAGTGCTCTAAACAAACCTTCATGAAATCTCAACGAACTGTTAAATAAATCATTTGAATATTTGAGAATAGTCTTCACAAATTCTTTCCTAATTTTTCACCAAAAATCGTAAAACAAAATGTCTTCTATATTTTCAGATACCGAGTTTTTCTCAGTGTAGTAGACCGTGAGCTCAAGTTAATTGATCAAAACTCAAAACATTTCACAAATTTTTAATCATTAGTTACCATGAAGTTTTCACAATATTTTCCTAAATTCTTCTTTAATTTCGTAGGAATACAACCACTTTGAAAAAATGAGCCCTCCGTCCACACGTAGGTACCTACACACGATAGGTACACTTACCTACACACTACTGTGTTGAGAGATTCTATATCAATAACCTATATTAATATTTTTACTAAGCATTATGTAGGAGTACCTAACTAAGTATAATAGTAGTTGTATTCAGTCTACTATTTATATAAATATTCCACAGTCTACTCTAGTTCGGACTGATGTTGTTAAAAATTTTGCATTAGAGGTTAACCTAGGTAACCATATTCTGAAGAAATACAATTTTCAATGCGGTGGTAGATAAAAGCACAATATATTTATCTACATAATATTAAAAATATCTATATCTTATGAGATATCAAACCAAGCAGAAAAATAAGAGTCAAAGACGTTTGGGACACAAATTCTACGGACACTGTGTCCCTAAGTGTACTTCCAAATTTATTTATTTTTTCGAAGACGTTACGGACACCAATATAAAACGATAGTTTTGTACAGTCGGGTGGAAAACTTCTAGTTGTTTATAAATACATTTCGCTTCAATGAAATACCTACAGAGGCGCTGAGTCGCGTGCGCGTCGCGCGTCGCCGCGAGGATTTTTGGAACATGTTGTGAAAAGGAAAACGATGCAGTCGTTCATCTCTTTTGCTTGTATAGGTGTCTCGCAAGTACCAGGAAATTTCTAATGTTCTTGTACATGATTGACGAACCGCATGACATTCGTCCTAAGTCAAGGTCAGTGGAACTACGGCAGTATTAATTACGTACCTATATTATTTAAAAAGTGAATAATGTGGCACTTATTGTTGAATTTTATGTACTGTGGAGGTAAGTCAAATAATTTTATATATTCTCTTGTTGTAAAGTTTGCTTCAAAAACTTAATTCAGAATACGATTTTAAGGTTAAACAAGTAAATCATAGTTTCATACAAACGCTCTTATACTTTGTCTAATGTAGTGATGATAATAATGACAGGTCTAAATAGGGTAGCCCATATAGTGTAATCGAAAATGAATCTTTCGATTTTCAATTCGTTTCCGTAGAATATGGAATCGATATTTAGAAAAACACAAAAACTTTTTATTTTTTATTATTTTAGGTAACTTACTTCAGGATGACAAAAGAGAAGTTTTATGGTATAGTATTTATGTTTCGTATCATATTAAGCAAATTATTTAACAAAAATTTTAGTAGTATAAGTACTTAATAATTTTAATAAATTATTTTAAATTCGATTCATTCGATTCATTTGTGTATAGTAAATTGTGCTATATTCTTGCAAGACGCTTCACTATGACAAGTGGGCGGGGCTTGTCTATGTAATACAATAATTTTAGGGGTATGATTTTGTATAAAAAAATACGATATAAAAAAAGAGTATAGGTGATTACTCCTATATTACTCAATGAGTTTTTAAAATATTTTAGCGATAAAATTGTATTTTCCATAAAGATTTTACAATAAAATTAATAATTTTTCGAACTAGGCTCGAGCGAGTGAAGCGTCTGTAATGGCGTCTTGCACTTTTTTGCATTAAATAATTCTAATTGAAAATCAAATCTAAATAACAAATATCAATTCAACGTGTTGCCAGGTGTTTTTAATGTTTTAATTTTTTGTAAAATCAAATAAATTCTCTTAGCAAAACATACAGTTATGAATATTCGAGGCGAGAATTGAAATCAAATATTTCATTTGTGTAAAAATATTTTATTTGTGTAAAAATGAAGAATATTGCTTCCAATATAGAGTATAAATTAATTTTGCAACAGAAACACGCTTCTTGCGAGAGGCTCGTTGCTACTTCTTCTTGCAATAAGTAGCAACGAGCCTCTCGTGAGAAGCGTGTTTCTGTTGCAAAGTTAATTTATACTCTATATTGGAAGCTGTTGGAAGCATTAAGGTTCATAAACAGCACTGTATCTAGGTATATCTTTATCTAATGAAGCATACCAGCTGCGCGGCGCCGTAATTAATTATTGCCGGTGTTATTAATTATTTACAAAAAAGACATTGATTATTAATGTTTTTGTTAGTTACACCCATTTTATAATGTCCTAGTTACCCCTGGTTTAAAGTTATTTTTTTAAATGTTTATTTTAGAAATTTGTAACAAAAAACTGTTATTTTCATTCGTTGTCATGACAAAATCATGGTTTAAATTATCTTTTTTTATTATTAATATTTACAAAATCTACTATCAGATGTTCACCAATATTTACACCTTAGTACGCCTGGTTCAAGTACTTTTACATTATAAGTATGAGTTTCATTTTTATTTTTATAAGTTTTGGAGTGTCATGACAACTATTCTAAATACTGTAATTATTCTAGTCTAGGCTATAATAATGTGGATAGATTTTATTTTATTTGTTCTCATTATTATCTGTGATTTTTACATACGTTACATGTGTATTTTAGTAATAAGTACCAAATGAATCAATAAAACTGATGTTAAAATATTCAAAATTGATTTTATTATAGATCATGGTAACCCACTATATTTAAAATATACCTTGCATGATACACATATGCCAAGTAATACATGCTACTGGGAGCTCCTGGCAATGCACAGGGGCCCCGGCCAATAGGTCGTTGAATACAAAAACGACAAGAAATGTACATATTCGATTTTCACATAACATAAACTCAAGCCCATATCCCCGAAAAGGTAGGCAGGGGTGCTAGCACCCACATTTCGCCAGTTTATGTTTAGATCCCAATGTAATTATAACACTTTTGTTTGAGACTGTACTGAGCCGATTTAATAAAATGTTAGTGTCCGTAACGTCTTCGAAAAAATAAATAAATTTGGAAGTACACTTAGGGACACAGTGTCCGTAGAATTTGTGTCCCAAACGTCTTCGACTCAAAAATAATTCATAATAGGTAGGCTTTAAATAAAACACGTGGTTAACCTAGTTATAACGTTTATTAATATAGTTTTGTTCTCATTTTTTTTGAATTGATTACAAGAATTATACCTAGCCTGAGTGTAGTATAAATATCATTGTAAATATAATAAATTAATAGAGAAGTTAAAAGTAGGTAGGTATAAGATGTTGTAACAAGTTACAAAAAAAAACTCAGCTCAATTAATCACAACAATAATAATAATTATACTTAGTAAAACTATGTGACTTTTTTATTATTAATAATACCTAGCTATTGTCCTCAATTTATTTCCATTCAATTAGAAGCTATTAAATTATTAAACAATAGTAATAAGTAGTAATAATTAATATGTTTATATTATGTTAAACAAAGAGAGTAAGTACCTAGTAGTAAATGTATTAAATTAAATAATAATGAGTTTTAAGTACATATTATGTAAAAACCCGTGAATGAATTTTTAACCATACACTATTTTTCTACAAACAATTTTTGCTAAAGTATAAGTAGGTAAGGTAGGTATAGTTCGGAAAATGAGAGTATGCGATCCTGACACAATACATGTCAATTCTTCATGACTAGTTATGTACCTACAATAAATAACTTGTACCTAGAACCATTCTCTAAACTTGTTCCCAACTTACAATAACATAATATTAATCACAGTCCGCAATTGTGACAATTTGATTTCATTTTAATTTTAATCTTATTCTAATTTGGCTATCTATCTGCCCTTTTTGTTTTTCCAAAATTTAATTTTTAATTTATTTTTATTCTTATTTAATTTTATGTGATTATTAATTTTAATGATGGGTTATTACCTGAAATAATAATAACAAAAAATCATATTCATTTCATCTATATTTTATATATCTTCTATCTTATCTATTATATAAAAATGAATCCCTATTTCCCTTGGTCACGGCAAAATGCGTGAACGGCTGGACCGATTTCACTAATTCTTTTTTTATTGTGTTTATTATTGTCAGGAGAAGGTTCCTATGAAAGAAAAAGTTAAGAAAGTTGCGCGGGACCTAAAAAATTTAAGAAAACTTAACGACCATTATATTAACTTTTCTAATTCAACCTTCTTAGTGCTTTTGACAATAGCACTTTTCTAATGTGTCATGTCAGTTGTTTCAATATTTAGCTGTCAAAAGTTCAGTTTAACATGGAGTTTTGGTAGTTTAGGTTGTTGTAGTCAATGGGAGTTTCAGTGGACCAATTTGAATTTAGCACATTATGACAGGACAACGCCTGTCGGGTCGGGTCAGCTAGTTTATTATAAAAATATGATTCATTCTTTCTATTAGCTTGGGTAGGGGCTTATTACGAAATTATAACGTTCTATTTTATATTTTTCAACCAACAGATTATTATTATTAAGATTTCAAAATCATGCGGTTACAATTGCCTTGTTATTTTGTATCATCACTATGAAAGCAAACAGTTGACATAGGTATCCTTGAAACAGCGCAGTTTGACGTGGTATGACTTTTAAAAACTTTTGATTTTATATATTTTTAATTAATTATTTGTTAATAATTTTAGCCCAAAATTAATCCCTCTGTGGATTGTAAATTGGCACAGTTATTAAATTTGTAATGTCACTCGTTAATAAGGTCAATAAACGATATTTAAAATTTCCGTAAATTGTACACCAGTTCAAAGTTACATCGCCCGTTCGCTCACAACCTGTCAGGATCGCATTCTTTCAATGATCCTATTATAGGTATGTATAATGCCATGAATATTATGTACTTAAACATACTAAGTTCAAATACATGAAATACCTACATATTTCATGGTAAGTAGCTACCTACTACATATTAATGAAAGATAGGTAGTAAATTACATCAATTCTTATCTATGTTTAGTATCTACCTATAAATAATTTTGATTGAGTTAATAAATCTTATAAACGTCATCAAATAAACATGGTAAAGGTTTACCCTTTAATATGTACAGGATTGCATTCTAAAATAATGATAATAAATGCTTTTGTCTCAAAGAAATTTACAATTAATTTTCTAAAACCTTGCAGTGATTAAATTTTAAAATTTTATGTTGATAAAATAATATTGGTAGGCACCCACATTCACGCAAAAGTAATGCCGTAATTTGTATTCGTAATCATAAGTACCTACCTAAGTAGGTTCCATTGAATAGGTACTACCTAATGTTGTTAATAAAATAAATATCTAGTTGTTGACGAACTTCCCAAACTTCCTAATTTTATACTTATTAATATTCCTAATTTCTACTGTTCTACTGCTTCTAATAGATATTATAAATGTGAATATATATACCTACCTATAGCTATATAAAAATGGATTGACTTGGAATTTTTTTTTTACAAATCCCTCTAAACACAATAATTTTAGAGGAACCTTCTTTTACTGCTGTATGCTATTTTTTATATACTACGTAAGTGGCAGACAAGCACACGGTCCACCTGATGGGAAGCGGTCACCGTGGTCTATGGACGTGTGCAACACCAAGGGTGTCATACACGCGCTGCCTACCCTGAAGGGAAGGGGGAGGGCTAGGAAGGGGTGATACTAGGGACGGGAGATACCGTCGTGTCCTACCCCCTACAAATATATATATATATAGATAGATATAGGTATTATGATACATACCTACTGTCATAAATCAACTGTAGATTTTTGAAGTCGTAATGATTTTTACTTACGTCACAATAAAATACATTCAATACTTAATACTACTCCGTCTTATGTACCAAGTAGGTAGCTGCAAAAGTACCAAAAATACTTTTTAAAATTTAAATGCATGATATTTTTAATTTTCTTTATTTAGCTCCTGTGAAATCTGATATACCTAGGTACTCAATTTCTTCAAATTTTATTAAGGTTGGCAACCCTAAGTCTTTCCCATTGATATAATATATATATATATATATGTATATATAAATATATATATACCTATATATATTATATAAAGTACCTAAGTATAACAATATTAGGTATAAAGCTTTTGGATGTATAACACTTTAGATATACATATATTATCATATCGAAAATACTTGTATAGATAGGTACACTTTAAAGTAAATTGTAATAACACTTTAATGTAATAAGCTGAAACATTGAATTTCATGCTTTTTTAACCACTTAATTATACCAATTTGTCAAAATATTATTAACAATTTAATTTGGTTTGAAATACTTTATCAAATACATTTCATTATTAAATCTTAGGATTAGACGACTAGACATTAACGAGCTGCAGATTGTGCAATCGTAGCCAGCTGTGCAGAACTTGAACAGCTTTGAATCGATGAGGTCAGGTGGAGACGCCTGAAAATAAAAAAAATCATTAAACTAAAAGACTATCTTTTATAGGTGAGTACGTAGTGTTCTATAGCGATTATTGGTAACTGCTGCGTATTTAACCACTTCATTTTTATATGGCTAACTTACTAATAGGGTAGATAATGTACATATAAACTATTAGCTTCCGATCACCAAAGGCGAAAAACAAAAGAAACCTACAATAAATTTTATAACATGGCTATCTCTTCAACTGACCTATCGCATAGTAGCTTTACATTCGTCTAATAAGACATGGTAACCTTTTATTCATTTATTCAGCAGAACCATTGAGTATTTCAGTAAAAATAACACGTAGGTACCTATATAAGTATTGCACCCACAAATTAACAGTTCAAGATCTTCAATGATAATGACTACTCAATCTATCGATAACTGCTCTGAAAACAGAAATGTGTGGGCCGCCGATTGGAGTGAAGATTTATAGTGCATGCTGACCGACTGCTGAAGTGCCGACGCTCTGTAGAGCACCGTTTTGGTAGATACTTTTAATAAGGTATGTCTTTAAGAAATAAGAATGTACGCAGTGTAATACTTGTTATAGTAGCTTTAAAAGCAAGTTGTCTCCAAAGTAGCTAGGTACGTATATACTAATATTATGCCAGTAGTATGCAAATAAATAATTTTATATTCAACTGTACTTTTATTCATATTATGGGAACTAATGGGACTAGATTGAAAAGGTATTCTAGTTCCATGGAACTACTGGGAGAAAAAAATCCCAGTAGTTCCATAATGGGACTAGAGAATGGAACTACTGGGATACGGCGATATTAACGTGGTCAGGATCTGCGGCAGAGCCATCATAACAAATTCACCGCCAAGTCTGTGTTACCGAAAAGCTTCAACCTGGGAGTCTTTAAGTCCAAAGCGAATGTACCGTCCCTTACCAACAGGTGTGATAGTGGTCAAAGACGTGTCTATCGATTGCAAACAAAAATAATGACTCACTGGGTATAATAGGCTGCAAAAAATCATGAAAACTGGCCCAACCGTTGTGGAGTTGCCTAATTTCTGAATAACACGATTTTGTTTTATAATAAGCAGATATAGGGTACTGGCACCAGTAGTCAGCCTTTTAGTGGAAAGTCTGACTTCAAACTCGTATAAAAAATATTAGAAAGATTAAATTGAAAATCTTTTATATAAATTGCGTTACATTTTTATTAAACTTTGTTACAAAATTAACAAAAATTACAAAATTATCCTTTAATAATATGAAAAATACGTTTTAACTAAATAAGGCAATTTTCACCAGTGCTCAGCCGTCAAAATCCAGTAATCAGCCATACTGCCACCAGTGGTCAGCCTCTCTTGAAATCAATCAAATATATAACTTAAATCAATCTGCAAATTCTTCAGTAATTAAAAAGTTTCAGTATTTAAATAGTTTTCAAGTTCTTTTTCACTTCTAAAAGTTTTCGGCGATTAACAATTTTTTGCAGAAACTTGAGCATAATGTAGGTGTATGTATGTATGCAGGAGCTCCTGAAACAGAAATCTGTATGGAAAATAATTCCTTACAGGTTTCTGTTTCAGGAGATTCAGATGATTAAGTATGTTACAGAGAATTTTTATTTTATTTTATTTTATTTCCACAAAATCACGGCCAGTCTACTCTGCTTCTTCAGTTATGTCAGTTAAATCTTCCAATTTCCTTTTCCTTGTGCATTTTACTCTCAATTTCTGATTAGAATCATCATTTTTCTTCTCTGTAGTCTCTTTCACTTTACTAGTTTAGAATTTAGAGCTGTTTTGTTTTCTTTTTTATTTATCTTCTTTAATTTTTGCCTCTGAAACTTGCTTTCCTGAATAGCAGTTAATCAAGTGAATGGGGCGCTGCATAAATTTATGAGCAGTCGGATCGTGTCTAAAAAGGCACGTCTCACTGTACATAGAGGAGTTCTCGTTCCCACACTTAGGTATATAAGGTAGTGAATGTTTGGTGTGGCAGAAGAAGCATGAAAGTATATTAAATGCTGTGGAAATAAGAAGTCTAAGAAGCATAGTTGTAGTAAAGTTAATGGACCGAATGTGTTACAGTGTGATAAGGGAACGTTGCGGTGTAGTTCAAGTTGTAGTGACCAAGATAGAGAAGATTGACGAAACAGATATATGAGGCGAGGGTGAATGGGCAACCAGGTAAAGGGCGATCTAAGCGTACATATTCTAATCAGATCTAGGACGTTTTGGAAAAAGGTCAGGTCAAGAGTACCAGCAACCGCCGTGCGTGTATGAAAACAATTATGAAAGTTGAAGAAGCGAAAGGAGTATGCCAAGATCGTAGCAAGTGGACAGATTTTGTCTGGTTCAATGGTTTTCCACACCAGATTGTCCACTGGGAAAAAGGCGTGATTTGTATGTATGTATGTATGTATGTTTAAAATAGCCTAAAAGAAAGAAACTGCATAAAGAAACAATTTAAATATAGACGACTGAGCACTGGGTATACTTTCTCCAGTACTCAGCCATGTAACTAACTTCAACTGTTTAAGTGGCCGACTATTGGGTTTTTGACAAAACCGTATATGGTATGGGTATACCAGATTAAAGGATGAACTCTGAACTTTAAAATGATACTAATATAACTGTAAATAAAAAAACAGCGTTAAAACCAGTACTCAGCCAGGGTGGCTGGGTACTAGATAATGCATATAGGTACAAATGGGACCCAGTACTCAGCCGCCTCATTATTACTAATTCTTAAGAAGAACACGATACTTTTTCATTGATTATGATGCCAAAACTTTTAATCAATGGAAATGTTAATACAAAGTGACTTAAAACTGACAAAAAATGAAAAATAACAACTTTTTTGTGAACGCTCCCACTAACAAAAAAATGGCGCGCGCGCCGCGTATCGCCTCGTCAGCAGACGACGTCGAAAAAGACTAATATTTAAAATACTTTGCAGCCACTTAGCTAATAATTTTGGATTTGAATCGACTAATGAAGAGTCACAGAACCAATTTAAAGTAATTCTATAGGTTAGTTTCTATTAGAATTCTATTTCTATTGGTTTTGAACCAAAAAAGGCTGAGTACTGGTGCGGGGCTGACTACTAGTGTCAGTACCCTACTAGCTGAAGCCCGCGGCTCCGCCCGCGTGGATGTCGATTTTCACGTTTTAAGCCCGTGCTTCTAAAAAAGAAGCACGGGCGAAACACGGGTATTAGCTAATATAAAAAGTAGCCTATATGTTGCCCAGAACTATGAACTATAATCGTACCAAGTTTGATCAAAATCTTTCCAGCAGTTTTTGATCCCTGGCGTGCACAAAAATTTGGTGCGGACAAACAGAGAAGCAGAGAAACAGACAAACAGACAAAAATTCTAAAAATCATTGTTGTGGCATCTACTATTACATTCATAAAGTCCCCTGATATTTTTTTTTCTTATAGGTATACTTACAATAAGTTACAGATTTATTAGGTAGGTATATGTAAGTACTCGTACAGTCGTACCTAAGTATATAGATTATAAATACTTACTTAAGGTGAATTTTGTGATGGTTCCTTTTGTGGTGGTTCCTTTTCTGGTGGTTCCTTTTGTGGTTGTTCCTTTTGTGGTGGTTCGTCGTGAACGATAACTTCACACATTTGGATGTTAGCATCAAAACGTACGGTACGGGGTTGATTTATTCTGAAACAATTTCCAAAATCATGAGGGTTCATTAGTCATCATTTTTGAACCCGAGATTCGTATATTTTTTTATGTTCATTGTCGAAACGACTTCCAAAAAGGGGAATCTTGGTCAAACCCTCGTCGGTGGTGTTGCACACGTCCATAGGAAATAGTGATTGCTTTTCATCAGGTGGGCCGTGTCCTTGTCTGCCACCTACATGGTATAAAAAAGAGGTTCTAAACTGAGAAGTTCTTAAACGCTCTACGTAAGTTTCTTTCTCTGTCTTGGCACGGTAACTTTCATACCTACTGGCTGTTTGTTCACTATTTAATACTTTTTATTCCAAACAGGTTCCATTAGGTGGAATCAAGAATATTAGAACCAATGGATACTGCAAGGACATACATTGCAGTGTCTCCATCTAGTTGGTTGGGTTGCGTACCTTTCTTTGCGGTGACCATGTTTAATTGCAAGGTTGGGATATATGATGTAGTTTACGTCTATGCTCATGAAAATAAATGGTATAGTCTACGTTTCCATATTTACTAATATTATAAAGAGAGGCCAAATTCATTGAAAAGGTTATTTTACCATAATATATTTAAAAGCTATTGAAGATGCAAACAGTAATTTTGTAACTTATTTATTTATTAATTGAGACTTACTTATGTAAGCATGTAATAACAAAATAAATTATTGACATTAAATGAAGGATTATGTATTTATTTATTTTATACATACAGTGCCATTACAGGCAAACCCAATGCGACAGAGTAGCAACAAAAGGGTGTTTCCTATAGTAGCGTCACATTAATAGGTAACATTTGACGTTTGTCAGTTTTATATTCATAATGAGGTGACCTGTTAAAAAAGGTCGATTAAAACGAATGAATCGATACGGACTTGAAAGATAATGTGAATTTTAAAAATCGTCAGGTGAATCCCTGTCCCATTATTATACTTTCTTTCGTAAATTTAAGGAACAAAATAAGACAAATACATGATCTATACTTATAATAAAACTGTAGAGAGGTCAATTCTGTTCTTTGCATATATTTACAAAATAACTATTGGGGGATGATTGGTGATCGATACTAATGCAAAAAATGCAAACAGTAAATTTTTTGTCTTTCTATCTGTCTGTATGTGAAGAATAATAAATATATAATAATATTTTGAGTCAACCTGTACCTATACAGTAAGTTTATACTACCGTGGTCTAAGTATGTACAGTCGTGAACAAATAAAAAAGTGTAGTGGTTTTTAGAAACGATAACTTAGTACCTACTTGAGTAGGTATAGGGCAGGGTAGGCGAACCAATGGCACGCGTGCCATTGGTGGCACGCGGCACAATATTCTGGGCACGTCGCCGATCAGAAAACTTGTGTAAATAGGTATTTTATGACGATCTAACGAGAATGATCCTATGCTACGGAGTGTTCAAATATGTTATAAAACGTCGTACGACACTCGTGAGGTATGAAAATTACTTATTCTCAGCTTCTTATAACCCTCACCATTTCAAAAATATACCTCTTTTGTTTACTTAATTTCAAAGAGCTTGAGATGGCACGCCAGTGACTCCATAAAACATGTTTTAGAAAAAAATGGCACATTGATGCATAAAGGTTCGCCTACCCTGGTATAGGGTATGTCTAGAAAGCAATAAATAATAAGCGTCAAAGTTGAAATTATATACTTATTATGACCAGCTTCCTAGCAATGGTAAAGCGTAAAAAGTACTGAACGCATTTTGATGCGGCTTTTTTATTAGAAAGGTCTTACTTAGACTCAAAATTTATCGTATGTTTGCTTGCAATTGGTTAAGTACAACCGGAGATATGACCAAAAACGACCTAAAAACGAAGCGCGGGTGAAGCCATGGGTATATCAGCTTGTATAAAAAGTAGCCTATATGTTGCCCAGAAGTATGAACTATAATCGTATCAAGTTTGATCAAAATCCCTCCAGTAGTTTTTCATCCATGCGTGCACATACAGATAGACAGACAGAAAGACAAAAAAATACTGATTGCATTTTTTGCATTAATATCGATCACTAATTATTTCCCAATATGTAGTTATTTTTTAAATATATTCAACTAGCTGTTGCCCGCGGCTCCACCCACGTGGATGTCGGTTATCGCAACCAAACATAGCCTATGTTCATTATCTAGGTCTAATCTACTCCTATACCAAGTTTCATCAAAATCAGTTTAGCGGTTCAGGCGTGAAAGCGTAACAGACAGATAGACCGAGTTACTTTCGCATTTATAATAATTTAGTATGGATGTATAGAATTGACCTCTCTACAGTTAATATTGTAATATATTATGATGGATATTGTAAACGTGCGGAAAGCATTTGACGTTTTGTGGGACTATGCTATGTATTTATTGCAATGCAGGAGCTTCTAGTAGGAGACTATCCCGCAAAATACGGATGGTTGGTCACCTTACGAATTTTTGGTAAACAGTGTTGCTTCTTTATTAAAATGGCTGTCACCCACAATCTAAGAAGCGAATATGTGTCAATTTTTTTATTAATTTCTATAAATATTACTCAATTAATAATAATTGATATGTACGGTGTTCTGTGAATTTTCATAAAGCTCAACTAGAATCAAAATGAAGCTCCGAAGAACTCAGCCTTTGCGTAAATTTGACTTTGACAGGTTTGGATTGGGAAATTTTAACGTATCATGGCAATTTTAGGCAGTGTGCGAGAGAGATGGCCCCCGGCCGAGATTCAAAAATCCTGGAGACAACCGCTCGTTCGAAATGAAACGTCCAGCTAAGTACAAGGAAATTTCTAATGTTCTTGGGTGGAATATTCGTAATAGACTTTTATTAATACTATACTCAAGAATATTAGAACCAATGGATACTGCAAGGACATACATTGCAGTGTCTCCATCTAGTTGGTTGGGTTGCGTACCTTTCTTTGCGGTGACCATGTTTAATTGCAAGGTTGGGATATATGATGTAGTTTACGTCTATGCTCATGAAAATAAATGGTATAGTCTACGTTTCCATATTTACTAATACTATAAAGAGAGGCCAAATTCATTGAAAAGGTTATTTTACTATAATATATTTAAAAGCTATTAAAGATGAAAACAGTAATTTTGTAACTTATTTATTTATTAATTGAGACTTACTTATGTAAGCATGTAATAACAAAATAAATTATTTACATTAAATGAAGGATTATGTATTTATTTATTTTATACATACGGTGTCATTACAGGCAAACCCAATGCGATAGAGTAGCAACAAAAGGGTGTTTCCTATAGTAGCGTCACATTAATAGGTAACATTTGACGTTTGTCAGTTTTATATTCATAATGAGGTGACCTGTTAAAAAAGGTCGATTAAAACGAATGAATCGATACGGACTTGAAAGATAATGTGAATTTTAAAAATCGTCAGGTGAATCCCTGTCCCATCATTATATTTTCTTTCGAAAATTTAAGGAACAAAATAAGACAAATACATGATCTATACTTATAATAAAACTGTAGAGAGGTCAATTCTGTTCATTGCATATATTTACAAAATAACTATTGGGGGATGATTGGTGATCGATACTAATGCAAAAAATGCAAACAGTAAATTTTTTGTCTTTCTATCTGTCTGTATGTGAAGAATAATAAATATATAATAATATTTTGAGTCAACCATGTATACAGTAAGTTTATACTACCGTGGTCTAAGTATGTACAGTCGTGAACAAATAAAAAAGTGTAGTGGTTTTTAGAAACGATAACTTAATACCTACTTGAGTAGGTATAGGTTATGTCTAGAAAGCAATAAATAATAAGCGTCAAAGTTGAAATTATATACTTATTATGACCAGCTTCCTAGAAATGGACGTAAAAAGTACTGAACGAATTTTGATGCGGCTTTTTTATTAGAAAGGTCTTACTTAGACTCAAAATTTATCGTATGTTTGCTTGCAATTGGTTAAGTACAACCGGAGATATGACCAAAAGCGACCTAAAAACGAAGCGCGGGTGAAGCCATGGGTATTATCAGCTTGTATAAAAAGTAGCCTATATGTTGCCCAGAAGTATGAACTATAATCGTATCAAGTTTGATCAAAATCCCTCCAGTAGTTTTGATCCATGCGTGCACATACAGATAGACAGACAGAAAGACAAAAAAAATACTGATTGCATTTTTTGCATTAGTATCGATCACTAATTATTTCCCAATATGTAGTTATTTTTTAAATATATTCAACTAGCTGTTGCCCGCGGCTCCACCCACGTGGATGTCGGTTATCGCAACCAAACATAGCCTATGTTCATTATCTAGGTCAAATCTACTCCTATACCAAGTTTCATCAAAATCTGTTTAGCGGTTCAGGCGTGAAAGCGTAACAGACAGACAGACCGAGTTACTTTCGCATTTATAATAATTTAGTATATGGATGTATAGAATTGACCTCTCTACAGTTAATATTGTAATATATTATGATGGATATTGTAAACGTGCAGAAAGCATTTGACGTTTTGTGGGACTATGCTATGTATTTATTGCAATGCAGGAGCTTCTAGTAGGAGACTATCCCGCAAAATACGGATGGTTGGTCACCTTACGAATTTTTGGTAAACAGTGTTGCTTCTTTATTAAAATGGCTGTCACCCACAATCTAAGAAGCGAATATGTGTCAATTTTTTTATTAATTTCTATAAATATTACTCAATTAATAATAATTGATATGTACGGTGTTCTGCGAATTTTCATAAAGCTCAACTAGAATCAAAATGAAGCTCCGAAGAACTCAGCCTTTGCGTAAATTTGACTTTGACAGGTTTGGATTGGGAAATTTTAACGTATCATGGCAATTTTAGGCAGTGTGCGAGAGAGATGACCTCCGGCCGAGATTCAAAAATCCTGGAGACAACCGCTCGTTCGAAATGAATCGTCCAGCTGAGTACAAGGAAATTTCTAATTAATTATTAATTAATTTTTCCATTTTTTATCGCCGTAAGAATCATCCTTGGACTTCAACAAAATTTTTAAAAAAGAATTGGCCAAATCGGTCCAGCAGTTCACGCGTGATGCCGTGACCAAGGGAAATAGGGATTCATCTTAATAGATATAAATCTCGTGTCACAATGTTTGTCCTCAATGGACTCCTAAACCACTTAACCGATTATAATAAAATTCGCACACCATGTGCAGTTCGATCCAACTTGAGAGATAGGATAGTTTTTGAAACGGATTTCGACATCCACGCGGGCGGAGCCGCGGGCAACAACTAGTAATAGATATAGATTATTATATAATAGATAGATTTGAAAGTAAACTAAAGAAAACTCAGCTTCACTTTTATAAGTTGTGACAAAATGCATTTAGAATGTTATTGCTTGATGAGCTAATGTCACGGTACCGCGTCACGACCACGAGATAGCCGGAAACTCTACTCTAGAGCTTTGTCTTGAACTTGAACTAAATAATAACATTCGTGTTCAACTGGTATCCATGATAAAATTTAACTAGTGTTATTAGGGGTGCACACAAACATGTTAACTATGTTACAGATACAGGCACGTAACTTGGCCAGGTTTAGGGTAAGTTCGCGCATCGTGCACTTTGAGCCAATCAAATGATTCAAAGTACGAACGAACAGAACGTTGATTCCCTACAAGACGTCTCTCGGAGACATCTGATTGGTCCGTCAAGTGACGGACCAATCATATTATGTCCGCGATGGTGCAACCGCGTCTCCCGCGACCCGCTCATACCTCAAAGGGGCCTAAAAATCGACCTTTGCGCATATGACGCGTCCGGCCAATTTACGTGCCTGTCTTTTATTTATTTTAATTTATCTGTAATATATTGTATTATCATATTTTATGGGAAGCTTTACTTGCAGGTGTCCTCCTCTAGACGTCGTCTGCGCAGTGTATTCGATAAACTGTAGAGGACTCAGTAAAAAATAAATAAGTAGGACTTACTCTGCCACTGTATGTACTTGTAGGGCTTCGGGGGTCCTGGGTTCCGGTGACGGGATTTTTGGTTGCTTTGTTTTTTTTGGAGGTCTAGCTTGTCCGCGCCTGTAGAAAAATAAAAATATAATGTTTTTTTTTGTCATATTTAATGTCGATATTGCTAAAGAAAGTAATGGTAGAATTTTATTATTATTATTTTTTTTTTTTTTATGTCGGTCACGTCAACATGACTTCACCTCGCCTGATGGTAAGCTGAGGCAAAGTCTCTAGAATGGGAGTCACCATTGCAAACATCGATAGTGCCAAAATGGTGGCTCTCAGCTTGACGGCCTCATCAAATGCTTTTTCACGCCCCGCTTAAAGGACCCGGGACTGTATGAGGAAGGAAACACGTGAGCTGGTAAAGAATTCCAGGTTTTGATGGTGCGGCAAAGGAAAGAGGCACCAAACCGCTTGGTTCTTGATGGAATTGTTTGCACCATATGAGGGTGGTATCTCAGCCTTGCACGTGTTGTTCTGTATAGGAATGGAGAGGGTGGCACTAGTTGGTAGAGCTCGTCGGAACACTCCCCATGGTATATGCGGTAAAAAGCTGCCAAAGATGCTATATATCTGCGCAATTGCAGGGGCTCGAGAGTATTGGTAACTTCGGGACTCCCAATAATACGGGCCGCGCGTCGCTGCAACCTGTCGAGAGCATCTAACAAGTACTGAGCAGAGCCATCCCAGAGATGAGAACAGTATTCCACGCCGGAACGGATTTGTGCCTTGTACAGAAGACACCGTTGCTCCGGCGTGAAAAACCGTCTCACCTTGTTCAGGACTCCGAGTTTCCGCGAGGCCGTTTTGATGATGCTCTCGATGTAGTTTTTATTATTCAGTTTGCAGCGAACATCCATGCCAAGTATATCTAGGTTATCCCGAAGTGGCAGTGGAGTGTCCTGAAGAGTAGGAAGTGGAAGGAAAGGAGATACCTTTGCTGTAAACGCACAAGCCTGCGTCTTCTTGGCATTGAACTCGACCAGGTTCTCAGAGCCCCACTGCGAAATGAGATTCAAGACCCGATCAAGCTCAGTGACAAGAAGCTGTCTTTTTTCCCCTACGTCAGCCTGCTTGTCCGCAGGTTGACCGTGATATCGTCCGTGCAAGGTGCTATCATCTGCATAACAATGAATGCTGCCTGCTGACAACATGTCATTGATATGCAGAAGAAACAGAGTAGGCGATAAAACGGACCCCTGCGGTACACCTGCATTGATCTGCAAGAAAGCCGATGCCCGCCCATCACAGAGCACTCGGATGCGGCGCTCCTGCAGGAAGTTCTTAACCCAGCTGCATAATAGGGGAGGTAGACCAAAAGCAGGCAGCTTGGAAAGAAGCGACTTGTGCCAGACTCTATCGAAAGCTTTGGCGATGTCAAGACTGATAGCCAATGACTCGCCATGCTTGTCCATAGCCTCACCCCATAGATGGGTGACGTACGCCAGAAGATCACCCGTTGACCGTTTCGGCCTGAAGCCATATTGCCGGTCATTAATTAGGGAGTGATCCTCTAGGTGACGCATGAGCTGTGCGTTGATGATGTGTTCAAACACCTTGCACAGCACTGAGGTGACGGCTATGGGTCGATAATTGCCCGGGTCTGACCGATCCCCTTTCTTGGGGATCGGCTGCACATTCGCTTCCTTCCAAGCTGGCGGCACTGTACCCGAGGTGTATGAGATGCGGTACAGTCGCGTAAGCATGGGAGACAACTCCGCTGCGCATTTACGTAGAACCACCGCTGGAATTCCATCGGGACCACTGGCCTTCCGGACATCGAGTGATTGCAGCACTGCACGAACATGGCGTTGCCTGATAAAAATATCAGGCATTGCGTGGTCACAGTTAGGAAGTGTCGGAGGCTGCATACCGCAATCATCAATTTGGGAATTAGCCGCAAAGAGATTAGCTAGCAAGTCAGCTTTCTCCTGCGGCTCATGAGCCAGCGATCCATCGGGGTTTCGCAACGGGGGCAGCGAAGGCTGGCAGAAGTTTGATTGCACGGCCTTGGCCAGACGCCAGTAGCCACGGCTGCCCGTGGGGTGCGCCACAAGGTCCTGCCCAAGCCGTGCAATGCGCTGGGCATCCCCTCTGATGTAAACCCTCTTGCATACCTTTGTGGCTTTGTTGTACGCTGCCTTAAACCGGCCTACGCCAGGATCGCGCTGCGCGGCTGCTCTGGTCCAGGCGCGGTACGCCAGCTGCTTCTGGTGAACAGCCTCAGCGCACTCGCGCCCAAACCAGGGACGCGCCTTGCGGGTACCGGTGACATCAGTGTATGGGATATAATATTCCATACCCAAACTGATCTCACCGGTGACCGCAGTAGCACTTTCCGATAGAGTCCTATGTTTAAAGCAGCGATCAGCCCATGGGATGGACGCATAGTAATCACGGAGTCCATCCCAGTCTGCTGACGAGTAGTGCCAAAGCCGTCGCTTCCCCTGCGCAGTTCGTGGGGGCGCTACGATGGGCACCTTGGAACAGACCAGACAGTGGTCGGAGTTACCTAAAGCGGCATGCACCGACACACTGTACTGGTCTGGGTGACTCGTCAGCAGAAGGTCTAGCAAAGAGGGCGCTTGACCTGATATTCTTGGTATCCTGGTGACCTGGTGCACCAATTGGGTCAGGTCATGCGTGAGAGCGAATGCGTGGGCGGCTCTTCCCGCATGGTCAGTTTTGGCGGAGCCCAACCAGGTCTCATGGTGGGCGTTAAAATCCCCCAAAACTACCAATTCCGCGTTCGGAAACCGCTCCTGCGCAATATCTGCCACCTGACTCAGATATTCGAAGAGTCGAGTTGTCTCGGCATCTCCTGTGTGGGAGCGGTATAGGCACACATAAATCTGGCTTGAAGAGCCATGATCTACGTGTACCCATAGGACGGAGAAGGAGGGGTCCTCTAGGCAGCGCAGACGGCGACAGCAAACATCCGCCCTAACAAACACGCACACCCCGGCCTTCGCCCGGAAATTTTCCTCAATAACGTAGCCGGGGTAAAGCAAGTAGGTCGTGTCGTCAGGGCGGCGTATTTGCGTCTCCGTCAGAAAGAGCATGGCTGGCTGCGCCGTCTCAAGGTGGTGGTGGACGGCGTTGAGGTTTGTATGGAGTCCACAGATGTTCGTGGACTCCACCTCAAAAAGTGCTTTGGTGGGAAAAAGTCGAGCCGCTGTATAGCCATTTTCTCTATTTTGCGCTGCCATGAATGAAAGGGAAGAGAAGGCGTGAAAAGGGAGATGATTGTTGTCGCAGCACCGCGTGACAAAGCGTGGAGATTGGTTTTGTCCATGGAAATGAGGCACGGCGGAGACCGACCCGCCAGACGGAAGGGCCCCCGTACCCTCCCGAATATGGTCGCCGGGTTCCCACTCCGGTCACCAACCGGCACGACGAACCATATCGGGATTATGCGCGACCTGGTGGGGCAGCCTTCCGAGGTGGTTAGCCCCAGTTGGGCCCCTGTACTATGCCGCGGGCGGCCAGCGGCACCACCGTTTCTACGGGTCTCCCTGTCCGGCGGGCCGACCCACGCCATGAAGCCCCACGCCATAGACTACACCAATACCCACTGGTCCCACTAGTGCTGCAACAACCATCACCTCAAGCCCCGGCTATGCACCTGCTGAACCCTGAACGCAACCCAACCGAGGTTGGGTTACTATGGAGGGTTTTTCGCAGGGTGCACGGTGGTACCTACCCGGCCCAATTTGAGGCAAATTTGTGCCATCAAACTGTACCACCTAGTAAATTTATTAGTAGTAGTAGTATTAACGTTATAAAGGTGGTTTAAGTTGAATAGGTGCTTTAACTTTTTCGTATATATTCAGGTCATTATAGGGATAGGGCTTCTCGATCTGACAGTAAATGCTAACAATTCTGTTGTTACATCTCTAAACTAAAATTTCTCTAAAAAATCTAATTGCATCTGTTTTCTTCATGATAAAGGACAGATGATTTTATTTAAGTCAAGACCTGTCAAATTAAGACAGCGCCTTGCTGGTGCGTAGTAAGTTAGGTAGCATGTTCGTAGATGTCGACTAAAATTGAAGGGTACCGTCAAGGCGCCGACTTAATTTGACAGGTACTCATTAAAATAAATCATCTGTTCTTTTCTATTTTATAATGAAAGAAACAGATGCAATTAGAAATTTTTTGAGAATTTTGAGAGAGAGAGTTTTGAGATGTACATGTAACAACAGAATTAGCAGCATTTCAATTTAAGCAACCCAAAAACAGTTGTAAAATGTCTAAACACCCTCCCACTTGATCATACGAGTCTATTAATTGAGAACAAATAAAAATATACACGTTGATAGTGAGCTAGCACTTGCAGTCGTCCAGTCTGTAGCATGGCGTTCATCTGTGGTCTGTGGCGTCTGTAGACATTATCTCTTATTTTCTCTCGATCAATGAAATCGTTGTAAAAAATGTCACGTGACTCAAACGTTACCTAAACCTAACCTCTACTTTTTTCTTCGATTTTAATGGTTGAAGAGAGGCGAAGAGATGTGCCTACGTACGCCATGCTGACCCCGCAGGTGGCGCTTTTCGAGGGCATCTTAATAATAATAATAATCTTTTGTTTAAAATCTTGTAATATGTTTAAGGTACTTACGCTGATTTGCCTCGATTGCGATCAAGTGACCGTCGTCCGCTGAAAAGATTAAGAGAATTCCTTTATAAAACGTGGTATTTTTAGTTGTAAGTAGTACTTAGGTGACAAAAGCAATGTTAATACATTATGTTTTTTAATATCGGGCACGTAATATGACTTCACTTCGAGTGATGGTAAGCTAAAGGTAAAGTCTCTGAAATGGTAGACACCATTACAAATATCGATAGTGCCACAATGATGGTGGCCCTCAGCTTGAACGGCCTCATCAAAATATGCTTTTTCACGCTCCGCTTAAAGGACCCGGGAATATAGGAGGAAGGAAACACAGCTTCGTATGGTGTGTCCTTATTAAATTACCAATGCCAGTAATGTTGCAAATTATAGTTTTGTATTTTTTGTGTTAGTTTTTAGTATGCGTTGTGATTTTTATTATTCTCTAGTTAATAATTAATTGGTAACGATGAAAATAGTCCACTAGTTCATTGTTTCGACTCTACATATTTATTGCGACCTGTCTGATCTATGTCTATGTAAACCTGTATCTATTTCAGACTATATATCTTTTCTATGCTTATACTACGCTAAATATAACAATATAGCAACAAGTATAAAGAAATAAAAATATAAACAGGTACTACTACTAGGCCTACTAGGTACTATCTCTTACAGCAATATTATTTCTATTTTACTTTTGCTTTCTTAGTGTGAATCAGACTCGGACCAATTGTCGTTCGTCAGGATGTTCGAGTTGTCTAATCAAACACATTCAACAAATAAATACATCTATTACAGATTCTATAGTGAATAGATACAGTTTTCGATTCAGTAGGATAAGATAACTAGTATACTGACCTATGGATGTCGACGGTCCGATTCACACTATGAAAGTTACAAATTAACGTTGAAACAATATTGTTTGCGATGATAGTAGCCTTTCAGGATGTGATCTTTTCAGCTTTTGGTTTGATCACTTGTTTTATCAGCAGTCAGAGTTATTTTAGTTTTAGAAGCGATGGTAGCTGAATGGATAAGGACGCGGCCTCTACTCAGTCAGAGGTATCGAGTTCGAATCCGGCCGGACAGTACCAATGTGAATTTCATTTTGTGGAATTCATATGTGCTAATCGCATGACTTACCGTCTGCTGACGGTGAAGGAAAACATCGTGAGGAAAACCACATGTCCTAGAAGAAATTCTAAGGACATGTCCGATCCACCAACCCGCATTAGGCCAGCGTGTGTGGATAAATGTCTAAATCTAAATCCTCTCAGCTCTCTCGTTAGAGGAGAGGAGACCCGTGCCCAGCAGTGGGACATTATTATATGGGTTGCTATTATTATTATTATTTATTACAGATTTATTCAAGGTTCTCTCAGTGACAGTTTATTTTATAATCTTTTTGAAAACCTTTCGCATTGTTCGCTAGCTAGGATTGAGCCACTTGTTGCAGTCGCCATTGCATCAATTCAGAGCTAGTAGGAACATTACGATTACAAAAAATATTTTTAGACACAAGCCATGACACGGTCGTATATGTATAGGTACCTATCATATAAAATATATCTATTTTTTTCTTTTGTCTATTTTTTATATTTTTTACGCTATACACAGTTAAAAACACAGTATTTATAAAAAAAAAGTATTAAAGTTTATTTATCTGCATTCTAGAACTCATAACACAGGCTAGTTAAACTATGCTTACTTTGGGTCTAAATAGCACAGTTTATAATATCGTGGAATACAAAATGTCTTGCTCTTTGTAAAAGTTACTAACCCTGAAAATGAGATCACTTCTGGTACGAAAGTGGGCAGTCCCTCAGGAGACGGCGGGCGACGACGGGTGCAAAGGGGGCTCACTTGTTCACCATCTGGCCCATAACTGTTAAAAAATTAAATAGATTAGTTTTACATTTATAATGTCTTTACAAAATGAGATCAAGGGTTCAATACCGGGGTGTGGCACAAAAAAGGAGGTACAATCCCAAATCGGGTGAAAAAGTTCCCTCCGTATCAGAATATCAAACTAGTAAAATGGCCATGAGGTATTAACGACATGAAAGTAAAACGACATACTAGTAAAACGTCTGAAATCTAAAATAGTCATACTATATAATACTAGCTTCCGCCCGCGGCTTCGCCCGCGTGGAATACGGTATTGCCACCAAGTCTATTTGAATGAAACGACTATCCACTCGACTTTCTACTACGCTGTTCACTCCACTCCACTGTTCACTCCACTCTCCACTCCACACTCCACTCCACTCTCCACCTCCACTCTACTGTCCAATCCCCTCTCCCGACTCCACCCTACATTCCACTCTCCACTTCAATCTCCACTCCACTCCACTCTCCACTCCACTTTCCTCTCCACTCCACTCTCCACTCCACTCGTCTAGCCAAAACCTTTCGGATAAAAAGTACTAACCTGATTTCAGTGCGGTTTTCTTGGTCAGACCTAAAATTTGGAGATATGACCAAAAGTTTTTTTTTCCTTATTTATTGGTTTCACCTTACACCATCTTTACAGGGTTCACCTAAGGCGACAGTGTGGAAATCATATCCCTTTATAACAGTACTTTTAGTTGTAATAATCGATATTTGAAAAAAAAGACTTGGTTATGTTGACCACAATAAATAAAAATGCGAAAACGAAAAAAAAAAAATGCGAAAACTGGTAAATGGTTTACAGATATATTACTGTATAGCGTAAATGAGAATTGTAAAATACTGTATGTTTTCCTATTAAAGAAAAAAAATAAAATAAAAACAAATATCAATTTTTTTGCAATCCTTGTCTGTTTGTTCGTGATGGACGCAAAAACTGCTGAACAAATTTTGATGCCGCCTTTTCATTAGAAAGGTCTTGGTTTTACATAAAATCTGCCGTATGTTTGATTACATTTGGTTAAGTAGAACCGGGGTTATGACCAAAAAACGATTACCAACCAATCGACTCTCACGGGCAGAGCCGCGGGTATTAGCTTGTATAAAAAGTAGCCTATATATTACTCCAGACTATAATCTATCTCTGTACCAAATTTCAGCCATATCTATTCAACCGTTTTTACGTGAAATAGCAATAAACATAATATTTGGACATCCCGACCGATCGACTTTGCGAGTGGAGCCACGGTATTAGCTTGTATAAAAAGTAGCCTATATGTTATTCCAGACTATAATCTATCTCTGTACCAAATTTCAACCTGATCTATTCAGCCGTTTTTACGTGAAAGAGTAACAAACATACATCCAGATATCCCGACTGATCGACTCAGACACCAAAAAACGATTACCAACCAATCGACTCTCACGGGCAGAGCCGCGGGTATTAGCTTGTATAAAAAGTAGCCTATATATTACTCCAGACTATAATCTATCTCTGTACCAAATTTCAGCCATATCTATTCAACCGTTTTTACGTGAAATAGCAATAAACATAATATTTGGACATCCCGACCGATCGACTTTGCGAGCGGAGCCACGGTATTAGCTTGTATAAAAAGTAGCCTATATGTTATTCCAGACTATAATCTATCTCTGTACCAAATTTCAACCTGATCTATTCAGCCGTTTTTACGTGAAAGAGTAACAAACATACATCCAGATATCCCGACTGATCGACTCCATGGGCGAAGCCGCGGGTATTAGCTTGTATAAAAAGTAGCCTATATGTTATTTCACACTACACTCTATCTCAGTACCAAATTTCAGCCAGATCCATTCAGCCGTTTTTACGTGAAATAGCAACAAACATAATATTTGGACATCCCGACCGATCGACTTTGCGAGCGGAGCCACGGTATTAACTTGTATAAAAAGTAGCCTATATGTTATTCCAGACTATAATCTATCTCTATACCAAATTTCAACCCGATCTATTCAGCCGTTTTTGCGTGAAAGAGTAACAAACATACATCCAGACATCCCGACTGATCTACTCCGTGGGTCGACAGATCGACTCCGTGAGCGGAGTCGCGGGTATTAGCTTGTATAAAAAGTAGCCTATATGTTATTCCACACTTTAATCTATCTCGTTACCAAATTTCAGTCAGATCTATTCAGCCGTTTTTACGTGAAAGAGTAACAAAGATATATCTAGAAATCCCGACCGATCGACTTTGCGAGCGGAGCCGCGATATTAGCTTGTATAAAAAGTAGCCTATATATTATTCCAGACTAGCTTCCGCCCGCGGCTTCGCCCGCGTGGAATTCGGTATTGCCACCAAGTCTATTTTAATGAAACGACTCTCCACTCGACTTTCCACTCCGTTGTTCACTCCACTCTCCACTCCACACTCCACTCCACTGTTCACTCCACTCTCCACTCTACTCTCCACCTCCACTCTACTGTTCAATCCCCTCTCCCGACTTCACCCTATATTCCACTTTCCACTTCAATCTCCACTCCACTGGTCTCCACTCGTCTAGCCAAAACCTTTCGGATAAAAAGTACTAAACGGATTTTAGTGCGGTTTTCTTGTTCAGACCTAAAATTTGGAGAAAAGCCCAAAAGTTTTTTTTTCCTTATTTATTGGTTTCACCTTACACCATCTTTACAGGGTTCACCTAAGGCGACAGTGTGGACATCATATCCCTTTATAACAGTACTTTTAGTTGTAATAATCAATATTTGAAAAAAAAACTTGATTATGTTGACCACAAATACCTATCTATTTTTTTGCAATTCTTGTCTGTTTGTTCGTGATGGACGCAAAAACTACTGAACAAATTTTGATGTCGCCTCTTCATTAGAAAGGTCTTGGTTTTACATAAAATCTGCCGTATGTTTGATTGCATTTGGTTAAGTAGAACCGGGGATATGACCAAAAAACGATTACCAACCAATCGACTCCCACGGGCAGAGCCGCCGGTATTAGCTTTTATAAAAAGTAGCCTATATATTACTCCAGACTATAATCTATCTCTGTACCAAATTTCAACCCGATCTATTGAGCCGTTTTTGCGTGAAAGAGTAACAAACATACATCCAGACATCCCGACTGATCTACTCCGTGGGTCGACTGATCGACCCCGTGAGCGGAGTCGCGGGTATTAGCTTGTATAAAAAGTAGCCTATATGTTATTCCACACTTTAATCTATCTCGTTACCAAATTTCAGTCAGATCTATTCTGCCGTTTTTACGTGAAAGAGTAACAAACATAATATTTGGACATCCCGAACGATCGACTTTGCGAGTGGAGCCGCGGTATTAGCTTGTATAAAAAGTAGCCTATATGTTATTCCAGACTATAATCTATCTCTGTACCAAATTTCAACCTGATCTATTCAGCCGTTTTTACGTGAAAGAGTAACAAACATACATCCAGATATCCCGACTGATCGACTCCATGGGCGAAGCCGCGGGTATTAGCTTGTATAAAAAGTAGCCTATTTGTTATTTCACACTACACTTTATCTCGGTACCAAATTTCAGCCAGATCCATTCAGCCGTTTTTACGTGAAATAGGAACAAACGTAATATTTGGACATCCCGACCGATCGACTTTGCGAGCGGAGCCGCGGTATTAGCTTGTATTAAAAGTAGCCTATATGTTATTCCAGACTATAATCTATCTCTGTACCAAATTTCAACCCGATCTATTCAGCCGTTTTTGCGTGAAAGAGTAACAAACATACATCCAGACATCCCGACTGATCTACTCCGTGGGTCGACTGATCGACCCCGTGAGCGGAGTCGCGGGTATTAGCTTGTATAGAAAGTAGCCTATATGTTATTCCACACTTTAATCTATCTCGTTACCAAATTTCAGTCAGATCTATTCAGCCGTTTTTACGTGAAAGAGTAACAAAGATATATCTAGAAATCCCGATCGATCGACTTTGCGAGCGGAGCCGCGGTATTAGCTTGTATAAAAAGTAGCCTATATGTTATTCCAGACTATAATCTATCTCTGTACCAAATTTTAGCCAGATCCATCAAGCCGTTTTTGTGTGGCAGAGTAACAAACATACATCCAGACATCCAGACATCCAGACATACATTTTTACAAACTTTCGCGTTTATAATAATTATTATTATATTATATTATAAGTAGGAAGTAGGATAGAACGTCTGAAATGGAAAATGTCATGTTAAGCTGATCGCACATATTATGACAGCACCACACGTACCCCACGGGCTAAACGCGCCGCATTTTAGTATTCGTTGTAGGTATCCAATTGTATGAAATCTCGCACACTACACCCGCACCGCACGCGCCGCATTATGCGGTAGGCATCCGATTTTGAACAAAAGATTCTGATGACGTCATTTTTGCGACGCGTGCTGGTACTCGGTGTAGCCGCATGCATGCTCAGTGTTGCCATATATACGGATTTGTCCGTATCCATACGGAAATTTAATGTTCAGACCGGACAATACATGCACACGAATTTTATTCCTAAGAAAATGATTTGAAATAAAACGCAACTTTAAAATTTATTTGACCTTTCATAAACTAGCGATTTGTATTTTTTCAAATCCCCGTGAAAAATGTTGGTTGATTAAATAGGTATTTTATTCGGCTCAGCTTTAAATTAGCCGCCCAAGAGTTTGGAGTCCACATGCGTTTTTACACCAAACTAATATTATTAGAAGCTTCCACGTAAAGTTTTAATTTGCTTAGTTAATAAGTAAAAATTTTTCAAAGTCACATTTTTATCAATAAGTATATTAACACTTTTGACAACATAACACACACTCTTAGATCGTTTACGTACTCCTGTCTGTGAATCCCAAGAACATTAGAAATTTCCTTGTACTGAATCCCGACTCAGAGTACCCCGACTCGGATAGATTAGGTTAGTATTAGTATTCGTGGTTATTTCTTTTTTCAAACCACTCAGAAAGTTTTTCATTTTGTATTGTAAGTAACTCAAATTAAATGTTTGTAAGTTGCTGTTTTGTTGCTTTCTCGGCACTAGCAGTCAGTCGTATCTCAAAATGGGGGGGGGGGGGCGGGGGGGGGGGATCGTCCGTACTTTGCTTGTTTTTTGCGAAAGTTAGGTTACAATATTAAAAAAAATCGTATCTCAAAAAAGGGGGCGTCTGCACTTTTTCCTTCAAAAGGGGGCTTCTACACCCCTCCTCCCCCCCCCTTTCAACCACTCCCAACCCTTAAATCGTGGGCGACTAATCTAAAGTTGAACCTTTTATTCACCTAGAATGTTCCTAAACATTAAATTTCTTACTTTATAATAATTTCCTTGGGTATGTATTGCTCACTCGACTGTACATGCGCAAGTCCAAACTGGCGTGGCGGCTATGTTCAGAGCGGGCAAAAAAACTAAAACCACATGCCGTCTAGGGTCTTCTGACGCCAGGGTGTAAGGTGGCCCAAACAGCATTTCCCTCGTACCCCGGCTTGACCCGGGCCATCTCCGGATTTCAGATGGCCCCCTCGGGTTTGGGAACCACGGTGTTCCCGTCATGCCCCCGGCAAAGAGGGGTGGGGGGGGGGGGGGTGGGAAGGTCCGGCGCACCGCCGCCTCGGCCTGCTTCTGCTACGGTGGCAGGCGGCTCCACCCGTCACCCCCAGGCCAGCGCTCATGGAGGACGGAGGTCGTTAAATCTCCGACGCCTTAGGCGTCCTCGCCCGCCGCCGCCGTCCGGGAGAGCTCTGTGCAGTCTCTCCCGAACCTTTCCGCCGCCTCCTTCTCGAGCATCACTTGCTCACAGAAGGTCGAGGCGGGGGCGGCCTGAACTCTGAACGCCCTGCCAGAGTCTGTGTTTCTGGAAAGCTAAAACCTTTTTTTTATCGTGCGGAAATCCCCATGGATACCACCCCCGTCGGCCATCGGGCGTGATTATGTCGGGATCAAACCGACTAAAACCGCACGCCGTCTCGGGCCTTAGTTACCAGGGTGTAAGGTTACCCAATGGGCATATCCCTCGCACCCCAGCTGACCCCGGGCCATCTACGGTTTTAAGATGGCCCCCTCGACCCCCCGAAAGGGGGGGGGGGTGGGGCAAGCATCACGCCACTTCGCTGACGATGACGGTGGGGTGTAGGGTGACAGGCGGCCGTCCTGTCACCCAACCGTCGGCGTGCAGACAATCAGCTCGCCCCCCGCTCGCTCCCCGCTGTGCCATCTGCTAGTCAGAGGGTCACGTGGAGAGCCTCGGAGCAGCCCTCTAGAGGGCCACTCCCACCCCGGCCGGATTGGCCGCAGGCAGCAGCGTCTCCCGTGGCGAATGGGAGGCGCTGCTCGCCTCCGTTGCCCAGGTGCACCACGTGGAGGTTCCGGCCCACACCCGGAAAGCTATAACCTGGGAGTATTTAAGTCTAGAGTGGGCGAGTGCTTTTAGGCAAGGGTACTCCATCGTCGACCACATCGCCACTTACTATCAGGTGAGATACCTAGTGGTCAAACGCGGGCCAGTCGACTATGAAAAAAAGATACTTATTACAAAACAGTGCTAAAATGATTAGTAAAATTGAAAAAGTGATGAATTACTATAATATTAATACCTATAAGTTGATAAATAATTTGATAAAATAAGTACTTACTTCATTTCAAGTTCATTTGTAGGATTTGGTGGCACGAAATATATAGATGGCGGCTCTGAGCGTAGAAGATTGGCAGCCCTTATCGGCATTTCGTCGAATCTGTAACTGTAAGATAAACAAATAAAAAAAGTCCAAAAGGTAAAATTTTAATAAATCTCCGACGCCTTAGGCGTCCTCGCCCGCCGCCGCCGTCCGGGAGAGCTCTGTGCAGCCTCTCCCGAACCTTTCCGCCGCCTCCTTCTCGAGCATCACTTGCTCACAGAAGGTCGAGGCGGGGGCGGCGGCCTGAACTCTGAACGCCCTGCCAGAGTCTGTGTTTCTGGAAAGCTAAAACCTTTTTTTTATCGTGCGGAAATCCCCATGGATACCACCCCCGTCGGCCATCGGGCGTGATTATGTCGGGATCAAACCGACTAAAACCGCACGCCGTCTCGGGCCTTAGTTACCAGGGTGTAAGGTTGCCCAATGGGCATATCCCTCGCACCCCAGCTGACCCCGGGCCATCTACGGTTTTAAGATGGCCCCCTCGACCCCCCGAAAGAGGTGGGTGGGGCAAGCATCACGCCACTTTGCTGACGATGACGGTGGGGTGTAGGGTGACAGGCGGCCGTCCTGTCACCCAACCGTCGGCTCGCAGACAATCAGCTCGCCCCCCGCTCGCTCCCCACTGTGCCATCTGCTAGTCAGAGGGTCACGTGGAGAGCCTCGGAGCAGCCCTCTAGAGGGCCACTCCCACCCCGGCCGGATTGGCCGCAGGCAGCAGCGTCTCCCGTGGCGAATGGGAGGCGCTACTCGCCTCCGTTGCCCAGGTGCACCACGTGGAGGTTCCGGCCCACACCCGGAAAGTTATAACCTGGGAGTATTTAAGTCTAGAGTGGGCGAGTGCTTTTAGGCAAGCGTACTCCATCGTCGACCACATCGCCACTTACTATCAGGTGAGATACCTAGTGGTCAAACGCGGGCCAGTCGACTATGAAAAAAAGATACTTATTACAAAACAGTGCTAAAATGATTAGTAAAATTGAAAAAAGTGATGAATTACTATAATATTAATACCTATAAGTTGATAAATAATTTGATAAAATAAGTACTTACTTCATTTCAAGTTCATTTGTAGGATTTGGTGGCACGAAATATATAGATGGCGGCTCTGAGCGTAGAAGATTGGCAGCCCTTATCGGCATTTCGTCGAATCTGTAATTACTGTAAGATAAACAAATAAAAAAAATCCAAAAGGTAAAATTTTAATAAAGTTTATGATACTTAAATTATATTTGTATGTCGTAGAACTGAGGATTGTAAGGGATATCAGCAGCCAAAACCTAAAATAAATAAATTTACAAGCGACGGAATATTAAAAAAGACATATTTCGCCCCCGTGACACCTTTCATAGGTAGTTGCTGCCCGTTTTGTTGATATTTAAGATTACCATTAAAAATGAACAATAAAAATAAAATAAACTTTAGAAAAACAAGAAAAAAAAGTAAAAATAAAATAAATGATAGTTCGGCCGCTGAGAGTATGCGTTCCTGATACATGTCAATTCGTCATGACTATAGTCGCGGCACGATATGATGGCCGTTTTGACGTTTGTCCGCTCATGAAGTTTCGTATTGATTATGTCACATTTGAAGGAGAAAATTGCTGTTCTTCATTGCCAATAGTGACGTGAATTTAGTGACAAAATTTATCGAATGTATAATTTTAGAACACAACATTTATTTATTACATTATTTACTAAACTATGTATAATAAGGTCCCGCGAACATTTATTTTTATCCATCCATACTAATATTAAAATACGAAAGTAACTCTGTCTGTTACGCTTTCACGCCTGAACCGCTGAACCTATTTTGATGAAATTTGGTATAGGGGTAGATTAGATTAGACCTCGAGACATAGGCTATGTTTGGTCACGATAACCGACATCCACGCGGGCGAAGCCGCGGACAAAAGCTAGTAAGATTAAATTATTTAAATTATTGGTGTACCTACTTATTTACCACACAACTCGGTCTTTGTTTTTCGAAATGTGAAAATAGATAATATTTTAGAAAAAGAACCTATAAATTAATGTAGGTGATGATAGCAGTGACGACAGTGATTATAGCAATATGGACACCGATTACCTAATAGTTTGTCATAGGTAATCGGTGGTCATAGACGAATCTGATTGAATATGGGCTTTTATGGCTCCTTTTTGGTCTCTTTTTGTATTATTTTGATTCTTGTGTGCATATAAAGAAATATAGACTCATTTTCATTCATATTTATATTTTTTTTATTAATTTTTTTAAATCAGGTACTGCTTGGAATAAAAACATAAGGGTTGATTATATTTTTATCGAGAATAAATTGACATTTCACATCACTATTGTAATGTGTCAAAACGGCCATCATATCGTGCCGCTACTATAGTTATGTATAATAAATAACTTGTACCTAGAACCGTTCTCTAAACCTGTTCCCAACTTACAATAACATAATAATAATCACAGTCAGCAATTGTGACAATTTGATTTCATTTTAATTTTAATTTTATTCTAATTGAGCTATCTATTGCCCCATTTGTTTTTCCAATTTTTAATTTTTAATTTTGTTTTATTCTTATTTAGGTTTATGTAATTTTATGTGATTATTATTATAATGATGGGTTATTACCTGAAATAATAATAAAAAAAAATCATATTAATTTCTTTCATTACAAAAATATGATTCATTCTTTCCCTTAGCTTGGGTAGAGGCTTATTACGAAATTACTTATTATTAAATTATATCGTTCTATTTTATATCTTTCAACCAACAGATTATTATTACTAAGATTACAAAAATATGCGGTTACAAATTGCCTTGTTATTATGTCTCATCACTATGAAAGCAAATAGTTGACATAACCTTGAAACAGCGCAGTTTGACGTGGTATGACATTTAAAAACGATTGATTTTATATTTTTTAATTAATTAATTGTTAATAATTTTAGCCCAAAATTAATCTGTGTATTGTAAATTGGCACAGTTATTAAATTTTTTATGTTATCACTCGATAATAAGGTCAATAAACGATATTCAAAATTTTGCCGTAAATTGTACACCATACATCGTCCGTTCGGTCACAACCTGTCAGGATCGCATTCTTTCAATAATTCTATTATAATAGGTAGGTATGTAAAGAGTATCATAATATAAAACTTACAGTCGTTCGCGCAAGTTGATTGGGGTGCGACGCGGGAACCGCTGGATTTGTCGACGTCTCCTTAAGCATAGCAGTCTAGCCAATACCGGGTGCCTATGGCGGAAAATCGTGAGCCAGTTATGTAGTGCAATACTCAGAACTTGTTGGACCTGAAAAAATATGAGATGCGAATGTTAAGATGGATGTATGGTGTGACGAGAATGGACACAGAATAAGGAATGAGCATAGGTATTAGAGGAAGTTTGAAAGTTACATCAGTGATTGAAAGACTGCCCGGTAAGTATGCTAGCCAGAGCTCACTGTACCCCTCCTCCTCCCATCCCTTCCTAGCCTCCCCACCCCATCCCAGCCCTCCCCCCTTCCCTTCAGGGTAGGCAGCGCGTGTGTGACACCCTTAGTGTTGCACACGTTCATAGGCCACGGTGGCCGCTTCCCATCAGGTGGGCCGTGTGCTTGTCTGCCACCTAAGTAGTATATAAAAAAAACTAATTACCATCGCTGGCGCAGTCGGGTAAAAATACAAAAATTCCATAAAAAAATGTTTAAGCGTAGTAATAACATCTACATGTAGGTGCTGTCTTTATTTTGCATTTTGATATCATAATAAAATTTACAGTACAGAGCATGTGTGCATTCGTGGGCGCTCTGTAATCTGTCAACTACTAATTGCCTACCCACCAATGATCCTCTTTTTACATGTATAATATCATTGCTATCCACACACTTTGAGTTATTATAAAAAATGTTTGTTTACAAATCGCCCTCCCCGGCGAATAATATGGTAATGTGCTATAACAACAGTTTAGGTTATTAGAGCATCGAATACACATTGTAATTTTTTTTTGTAATTTTTGAGTGGATATTTCGCCCTCCCCGGCGAATAATATGGTAATGTGCTATAACAACAGTTTAGGTTTTATTGCATTTTCGGTTATTAGAGCATCGAACACACATTGTAATTTTTTTTTGTAATTTTTGAGTGGATATTTATGAAAATACAATATTTCCCATAGGTCCATAATGAATATTACAATTTTATTCAGTTAAATTAGAAATACAATTTTTACACGAATAATACCGTAAACGATAATGCAAAGTTATTTTTTTCCGTTAGTATCGGTAATGCCTTTTTACAATAAATTACAGATTTTAATAAAAAATCATCAACTGGCTGTAATATTGTACATTATATGTAATTTAATTAATTAGTACTGTATTATTTGATGAAATATTGTATTTGCAATATAATATTACTAATAATCAGTTGACACTATATATTGATGAATAGTATTGCAAAGTTATATTACCGTAGATACTACCATATGAATTTCCCCGAATAATATGGTAATGTTCATTTGCCGTAAACATTTTTAGCTCCATATTTACCTGAACAATACTGTAATGCATTATTACCGACCACGACAGCAATGGGAATAACGCGAATAAAATGGTAATGATACATTGCGTACTAAACTTTTTATCTACAATTTCAGTAAAATGTTTTTCTTAAATAACTTTATTCCAATAACCTATTAAAATAAAACTAACATAGGAACTAGTCGGTACAAAAATTAGCTTTCTGTTGACATATAAATTATTACCATGCAATCTACCTGCACTGAGATATAAGCATAAAACAGTTATTTGCTTCTCCTGTAAAATTTAGAATTTGCGATTACCATATTATTCGCCGGGGACAGCGATTTATGAAAATACAATATTTCCCATACGTCCATAATGAATATTACAATTTTATTCAGTTAAATTAGAAATACAATTTTTACACGAATAATACCGTAAACGATAATGCGAAATTATTTTTTTCCGTTAGTATCGGTATTTGCCTTTTTACAATAAACTACAGATTTTAATAAAAAAATCATCAACTGGCTGTAATATTGTACATTATATGTAATTTAATTAATTAGTACTGTATTATTTGATGAAATATTGTATTTGCAATATAATATTACCAATAATCAGTTGACACTATATATTGATGAATAGTATTGCAAAGTTATATTACCGTAGATACTACCATATGAATTTCCCCGAATAATATGGTAATGTTCATTTGCCGTAAACATTTTTAGCTCCATATTTACCTGAACAATACTGTAATGCATTATTACTGACCACGACAGCAATGGGAATAACGCGAATAAAATGGTAATGATACATTGCGTACTATACTTTTTATCTACAATTTCAGTAAAATGTTTTTCTTAAATAACTTTATTTCAATAACCTATTAAAATAAAATTAACATAGGAACTAGTCGGTACAAAAATTAGCTTTCTTTTGACATACCTATAAATTATTGCCATGCAATCTACCTGCACTGAGATATAAGCATAAAACAGTTATTTGCTTCTCCTGTAAAATTTAGAATTTGCGATTACCATATTATTCGCCGGGGACAGCGAAATAACATAAAAATTTTTAAAATAGTACATCTTTGGTTAGGTTTATGTACAACTAGCTGTAACCCGCGGCTCCGCTCGCGTCAAATTCTGTTGCCGCAACCATGACCCACGGGAAGCTGTTCCCGGGATGAAAAGTAGCCTATATTATTTCAGACTAGAATTTTTCATTAAAAATTTCAGCTAGATCCATTCCGTTGGTTTTGAGTGAAAGAGTAACAAATATGAGTGTACATACATTCTTACATACTTTCTTAGCGTTTATATTATTAGTAGGAGTAGGATATGAAAGTGTTTTATTTGAAGTAGAGAAAGTACCTACTACTGTCCACATCGAGTCCTACCACAGCCTATCACTAACCAGTAGGCAGGTAGTAGGTAGATACTAATGGGTACAATTTGAAGTAGAGAAAGTACCTACTACTGTCCACATCGAGTCCTACCACAGCCTATCACTAACCAGTAGGCAGGTAGTAGGTAGATACTAATGGGTACAATTTGAAGTAGAGAAAGTACCTACTACTGTCCACATCGAGTCCTACCACAGCCTATCACTAACCAGTAGGCAGGTAGTAGGTAGATACTAATGGGTACAATTTGAAGTAGAGAAAGTACCTACTACTGTCCACATCGAGTCCTACCACAGCCTATCACTAACCAGTAGGCAGGTAGTAGGTAGATACTAATGGGTACAATTTGAAGTAGAGAAAGTACCTGCTACTGTCCACATCGAGTCCTACCACAGCCTATCACTAACCAGTACGCAGGTAGTAAGTAGATACTAATGGGTACAATTTGAAGTAGAGAAAGTACCTACTACTGTCCACATCGAGTCCTACCACAGCCTATCACTAACCAGTAGGCAGGTAGTAGGTAGATACTAATGGGTACAATTTGAAGTAGAGAAAGTACCTACTACTGTCCATATCGAGTCCTACCACAGCCTATCACTAACCAGTAGGCAGGTAGTAGGTAGATACTAATGGGTACAATTTGAAGTAGAGAAAGTACCTACTACTGTCCACATCGAGTCCTACCACAGCCTATCACTAACCAGTAGGCAGGTAATAGGTAGATACTAATGGGTCCAATTTGCGGTTCAATGTTTTTTTCCGTCCGCCCGATTGACTGCACCACAGTTTTCTTTGTTCTGTGGACTGCACCCTGCCTGATGGTAAGCTGAGGTGGATTTCATAAAGTAGTGGTCACGATTATCAGGGGATGCCCTTAGAATGGTGAATAAATAATAAATAGAAATAATAAATAAATACTCTACGACATTCTACACAGCGCTATCTAGACCCAAAGTAAGCTTACCTCCACTTACCTCGTTTAACTAGAATGCGGATAAACATACTTATATACCGTTTTTTCCTAAATGCATACATTACTAATATAGAAATACTCAGAGCAATGCAAATAGACATATTCATGTATACAAATATTTGCACTGAGCGGGAATCGAACCCGCGCGAATAGTACCTAATGTTGTTTAGAACAACAGTGGACAGCTTATAGGTATTTATTAATTGAAGAATATACATAATAACATTTTGTACGTACCTCTTCGGTTCCCAAACAGTACAGCCAGGCTACAAATGCTCCTTGGAAAGACCTTAAGAAATGCGTGGTTATGGACCAGGCAGCGAAATGCCACGTAGGTCCAGCCACTGGCCCTTCGAACATGCTGAGTATGTTGGTGATTCCGAGCAGTGGAAGAAGTATTATAGTAGCTTTGGTGACTTTCCTGTTAAAAAAAATATTTATGAACTATCGTTTATAGTGATCACAAATCACATAAAATCACAAAATAAAAGGCCCGTTTTGACAATTCGCGTACCTACATGAAGTTCACAATTTTTTATCAATTGAAATGTTCTGAAAATCTTTATGGAAAAAAAACCGGCCAAGTGCCAAGACCACCTTTAGAAGCTCATAGCTAGGTAATGATTGGAGATAGATACAAAGTGCAAAAGACAAAGTTGTAGAGAATGTAATTAGCTTTTATTATGTCGTATAACACAATTTCGTACAAAGCACCGTCTTCGAGAAGTAAGCAAAAAACGAAAAAACGGGACCTGCTTTGTGTTCCCCCCCCTCCGGCTCACCTCGGAGGGGTCAGGACTTTTAGTATGTTTATCTCCTAACTAGTCCAAACAAAGTTCCTAAGTCAAAGTTTCTGCTTTCGACTTGTCCATCTAGAATCATTCGTTTACTAGACTAATATGGGTTTGATGAAAACAAAAAAGAAGTTTCAGTTCTTAGTATGGCGACCCCCAAAATTTATTGCTTTTCTTTCTATTTTTGTGTGAAATTCTTAATGCGGTTCACAGAATACAATCTACCTACCAAGTTTCAACAGCATAGGCCTTATAGTTTCAGAGAAAAGTGGCTGACGGACAGACGGACAGACAGACAGACATGACGAATCTATAAGGGTTCCGTTTTTTGCCACTTGGCTACGGAACCCTAAAAATATCGAGCAAGATACCTACAGATATTATGTTTTTTCAAGTCCGACGCGCTTTTATTTTTACCTGACTGCCAAGAAGGGTTATGTTTTTCGCGCGTATCTTGTATGTATATTATGTATGTATGTATGTATGTATGTTTATAAGATTCTTTATTATTTCAAATCTTCCAAATCACTGAACAGATTTCTTTAATTAACATATCGTTAGATTCGTCTCGGTAACCCAAGTGTTCTTAGATAGGTGTCGCAAAAAAAAATCAATATGGCCGCTGTAATACGCTATAGTTTAAAGAGGAAAAAAAATAAAAATTAATTGTATACCTACTGGAATATGGATATCAAATTAAAGGGCTTATCACGAGGATTTCAAAAAGGTATATCATGACCAACTTTTAATTTAAAGAAATAAAATTTTCGTCTATACAAGTTACACGCGGATTGAGGTTTGTGAACTATGAATTTACCACTGAACTGATAACAATAAAGACTTAAAGAATCCCGACTGTTCAATTGTTATGTTTCTAGACCACAGGACATCTAAGTGCTTGTTTTTTTTCTTTTTGGTTTTTCACGCAGTTGGGTTTTATTGTTTTTTTTTAATTATTTTTTTTATTTGATTAAATAAGTACTAGATAGTGTTTAGATTCTGAAGACTGATTTATTTATTCTTGTTGTTTTTGATTAAAAGAATGTTATTGTAACAAAAATATTAAATAAAAGTAAATTGACCTTTCATAATATTGTATCACTTTAAAATATCCACAAAATCAAAGGTTAAGCTAATTTTTGTAATCAGAACTTTAATCCAATGTAGGTTAGGTACCTACTTTACATACATATTCAAATCTATCAAATCCCCATGCAAACTGGATTAGATTCATCGTGAGTATCGAGTACCGAGTCGTAATATACTTACATCACTAATTATAGACTAAGATCCCACTGCAAAATCATGCATGTATATTTGCTAAAAACCAAATTTTACGCATATTTATGATTAGGAGAACATATAATTACTAGGTTGCCTATCAAAATATGGCCGCTAATATGTTTAATTCAATTATTGCTAATTCATTTTTCGGAAAAAAAAATCCATCACATGGTTTTTAAATAAAATATCATCCATGTCACGGCAATACACATAAGGACTCTGAAAAATCACGGTTGCCGTTGCGCACTTCGTCGTACGTCTTGGCAGCCAGGTGTAAACAGGTATGATTTTGATACATTTATACGGTCATAACGGACATTTATTATTTTTATATCAAATGAAAGCTAATTTTTTTCTGTTTACTTCGGCACGAATATTATTATAAGTCGGGTCAACATTATAGGCTACATATTATCACGCTATCACCTACGGGGAACGAGCAGTTAACATTTATTTCTTCAACGCATTCTGTAACAACTTGTAATCTAAGGACGCATATTTGAATGTTGTTACTATGTTAATCATGCTATAAATAAACATGGTAAATCACCAACAAATTCCACTTAGTGAACTGAAAGTGAAATTCACATTGCTACTGTCCGGCCGGATTCGAACTCGATACCTCTGAGTAAGAGTTTATCGTGCAGAAGTTCCTTCAGATTCCACCCCCGTCAGCCATCAGGAGTGGTTAAGTTTAACTCGAACCTGATAAAAATCGCACGCCGTCTAGACTCTAGAGTCTTCTGACGCCAGGGCGTAAGATAGCCTATATAATAGAGCATTTCCCTCGCACCCCAGCTTTGTATAAAAAGTAGCCTATGTTGTCCTGTAAGCGATGGTAGCTAAATAGGGTAAGGACGCGGACTCTTACTCAGAGGTATCGAGTTTGAATCCGGCCGAACAGTAACAATGTGAATTTCACTTTCAGTTCACTAAGTGGAATTTGTTGGTGATTTACCATGTTTATTTATAGCATGATTAACATAGTAACCACATTCAAATATGCGTCCTTAGATTACACGTTGTTACAGAATGCGTTGAAGAAATAAATGTTAACTGCTCGTTCCCCGTAGGTGATAGCGTGATAATATGTAGCCTATATGTTGACCCGACTTATAATAATATTCGTGCCGAAGTAAACAGAAAAAAATTAGCTTTCATTTGATATAAAAATAATAAATGTCCGTTATGACCGTATAAATGTATCAAAATCATACCTGTTTACACCTGGCTGCCAAGAGGTACGGCGAAGTGCGCAACGGCAACTGTGATTTTTCAGAGTCCTTATGTGTATTGCCGTGACGTGGATGATATTTTATTTAAAAACTATGTGATGGATTTTTTTTCCGAAAAATGAATTAGCAATAATTGAATTAAACATATTAGCGGCCACATTTTGATAGGCAACCTAGTAATTATATGTTCTCCCAATCATAAATATGCGTAAAATTTGGTTTTAGCAAATATTCGATACATGCATGATTTTGCAGTGGGATCTCGTACTATTACGCCACGAAGATAAATGTTAAAACGGGTCTTTTATTTTACGATGAGTATAGGTGCGATTCCTATAGGCAGTGTAAAGTTTGGATAACTGGACAAATTAATACGTAGATAGTTTTGCGATTGTTATTCTGATATCTTTACGCAAGGAGCTACTATTGAGTGGAGTCATCCTATGTTACCAGGACCTGTGACTCTTGGACCTACTTGTTACGTAAGTACCTAATAAAATAACGTAAGGACGTATGTGAAGTGGGAGTTAATTCTTTATTGTATAGTCGGCGTCAAAGGTCTATGATCGTTTTCAGATTTCAAACAGTATTTTTGAGCTAACTAATATAAGGTTCTTAATGAAAATGATTTTTAATTACTTATTTGGCTCTATTGAACTACCTTTATTACTTTGATTACAATTAATGAACCAATTGAATGATTTTCCAATCAATCATTCAATTAATGAACCAATTTCATTCCAATTTTTAAACTTGACATCTCAAATTATCATAGAATTTTGCCGCTGACTGTACACCAAGATTACGGATAACAAGTTCAGAACATGCACAATGGGCAGCCTTATCACTAAAAGTGTACGAAAAACAAACTACATAAAAATGCATTTCTACTAATTTCTAGGAGTTTTTGCTAGCCTACGGTAGGTACGTGGAGAGTACCTACTTATAATGTTGAAAAATGCTCTCGTTTATTATATAAGATACTAGATTTTATAATTGAACAGCCACAATGAAACAATCTATTTTAGTTGTACCTACCTATTACACATCAAGTGAAACATCAACTAAAACTTACTTGGGTACCTTCTAAATTAGTGAACTTACTTGGCTTTGATCAGGTCCGATGTGGTTTCTTCTTTCAATTTTGATACCAAGACGCACATAATATTTAGTAAGAATATCATGTTAGCCTGTAAAAAATCCGGAAAAACAGTATTATTAAATTCGTATTAACAATATTATAGGTATTATCTTTAAATACTAACTGTATTCAAAAGATAAAAATATGATTGTATCTGTACCAGGGTACAGGGTACTCACTATGATAGAGTAAAGGTACAGGTACCTTTACTCTATTATAGTGAGAAATGAGATAAACAAGCTGCTGTTAAAAAAATGTTTCTCAAAACAAGCTTCTATTATTTACAATATTGCATTGTCATGGGACTTACATAAGTATGCCTCAACTCAATCGGATAACCAGAAGTGGTCTTAAAATGGCTTGCAAGATTTGATTACAGACAACGTTGATTAGAGACAACGGGACAGGTGAAACTAAATAAAAAACTTGTAAAAAATCAGTAGGTAGGTAGGTACATACATTGAACGTCAGTGTACAGATTTATTAGCATTTATTTTCAGTGTTATTAGCGATACCCGTTGCGAAGAAAGATCATTTTATTAAAAAGAAGTGCAAATAGTAACAATCAAATGTGAAAAAAAACAGTCACAAACTCCCTACAAGCCTACCCTTAGTTAAGTTTTATTGTGTACCATGAAAGTGTGTGTATCTACGAATAAAGTATTCTTTCTTTATTTCTTTATAATATATTATTATGTTCTTTATTTATTATTTATTTATTTATTTCATTTGCAAATGCAGGTAGAGGGTTGGTACATTCATTACATAAGTATCACTACACTTGGCCTTGCGGCATGCAACAGTAACAATAGAAGGAGACCATGCAATTACAATTTCAATTTCAATTAACATTATTACGTCAAAACAGCATATACCTAATGAGAATAATCAATTAATTGTTATTTAATCTTATTGGAACCGTAATGTAAAACTAAACTTTACTTACTATAATAACTGCCAAGCGTGGGCCTTGCAGGATCCAGTATGAGCCATGGAAATTATACCCATACCAGCACCTGGAAGAATGATTCTTTATGAATTCTCTGACTTTAGATTACGATAAATGAATAAATTACCTATGTAATTTCAAAAATAAGTTTCTAGGGTCCTAGGATGTTTTATCACAAAAGCTTTCCGTTTTCTCAGCATTCCAAAAGAAAGTTCGAAACAGTAACGATGCTATATCATTATTTCAAGTAGGTACGTTTGCTTCGAGTGTACACACTGTGCAGGGTTAGGTATATCAAACCACACGGTGTTTGTGATTGGCATTTAATAATAATAATAATAATGTTTATTGTCTCATATCACATATCACTTGTTCTGAATCTACAATTTATACTTCATGTCCGGTAACTATCATATTTATAAATTGTGAAATCCCTGTGGTTTGGAAGTTGGAAAGAAGGCAACTTTAAAAAATATTGTTACCTGTAAAAATAAATATTCGTAGCAACTTACTGTAGGCTAGTCTCGTCAACAGCGTAGTAAATATCGGCGATGATGATCCATATTAGTGTAAAACCGAGTGGGGCAAACCATCCAATCATGAAGTAGTACATTTCGATCTCATAGCCTCGAAGAACGTGGTCAGTAACGATGATGGTTAGCGCGATACCTTCGATGAGCATCCAATTGAACATAACCGTCACAAAATACTCAAGTACTATATACATTGTTATGCAAAGGTACGGCTGAAAAAAAAGTAAAAAGTATAAAAGTTTCTCGTCTAGATCAGATTAGGTCTAGGTAATCTAGTTAAAGGCTCTTTGTATATTTATTCAATTACATATTTTATAAAAGTAAAGGCAATGAAATCTTTCCGGAAATACTGGCGTGAATCTTATAAAAAGAACGATATTAAATAGAACTATTTTATACTTGGTGCAGCTTGCTACAAATATCGAATTAAATCACTTTACAAGAGATTTAAATTACAATAAAAAAATTAAAAGTACCTACAAATGCAAATATTAGGTAAAGATAAAAAGATCAGACGCAGCATTTTAATATCATTTACCACCACAAAACGTACGTCAAGCTAAAGTGAATGGTAGTTCGAGGCTTCAAGTGCCCTTATCTTGTTTTGTCCCGCCTCAAACTTTACGTCAAGAGGCAATAGTCGAAGTAACAAGATTAGGCTAAAATCTGAGGGCACTTTTAACTTTGACATTACATTAAAATGTTAACGTGAATTAACGCGATCATGGTATAGGTTATATACATACCTTTGAAATGACGAGTAAATCAGCGATTGTTGAATACCTGTTAGAAGCAGGCACTACGAATCACTGGATTGAATTCCACAATACGCAAGTCCTGTTCACCGAACGTCACTTCTATTCAAGAGTTGTACGTGAAGCGGTTGAAATCAAAAACTATAAGAATTTCAATCGGGAAGACGGATTCAAATTATCTGCGACCTGGAATCCAGTGATAAAAAACCTGCTGCCTCGCTTTTCTGCGTGGTCGGATAGACACCGAGCCGTTTGCTCAGATAATAAGGACCCTGTGAGTGTGGTATATGACGGTGCATGGAGAAATAAAAATATTAAAAATATCGAAAATGTGCGGCTAAATGAACAACCGGCGACCTCGCGGACTCGACGACAGTCAGCCTGTGACCACGGCCGGTGTAACCTGGTCGAAACGTCAGGCATTTCAAAGGTACCTATGTATAATACCTATACCATGATCGCGTTAATTCCCATTAACATTTTAGTATATTATGGAACGCGAAAGATTAAAAGTTAGTATTTGACATTTAATACCTATTACGCTTGGTCCATTCTACGCTAATTTTTATACGTCCATTTTGTCCCATCAGTAGGGACAAAATGGACGTATAATTTTTCACATTATATTTGAGCCACTGCACTGCTGTGGACATTTTGGTGGATAAATATACAATAGCAGCAATCGAAGCTGCGACCTCTGACATAGTGGCCAAACACTATAACGTAAGTTGTTAATATATCTATCTATATATCTTCTTATCTATATAATTGCTTAGCCCGATGACTGACTGACTGACAGACTGATTCATCAACTCAGAGCCTTAACCAAATCAGTTATTTAGGCTCTTAACTACAAACTCAGTAGAATCTTTTAACGTTGTAGGCATTTACTAAGACAAGAAGTCAAAAAATGAGTCTCACGATTTTCAGCAAAACGGTAAGTTTTATGAGAACTCCGAATGTCTAAATTAACCAGACTATACAGCGTGTTTCAAAATCTAAAGGGGTGAAATAGGGGTGGCAAAGGAGGATGGGCAATTTGGTCTCCCTTTCCAATATTGTCCAATCAAAATGAATTTACCATCATTGGATAGCTCTTGTCAAGAGCATAAAAAACGACTACGGCAGCTAACCTTTATCTATTGTCCGTTTTGTAATATAAGCTTCGGAAGTTACTTCGAAATAGAATTTAAAAAATATATTTATCAGATTTAGCTTGACCGATTTTGATGACGATACCATTTATTATTAACTATACGTGTACGTAAGCAATAAGTATTAACTTGGAACGGTTTTGTTATCTCTGTCGTCCCCTGGAGGGCGCAGCGCAGCGGTTGAGCAAAAAAAAAAAGGTTAACAAAAAACGGTGGTTTGCGGGCGAGAAATGTAGTGGCCGGGGGTGCCGGGGGTGTAGGGGAAGCGAGGGGCGCTTGCGCACGTTCCCGTGCCAGTCGTTCGCTGATATTTGTTGTGTGACCACGTTATCTCGTTCCTCATTCTCACGTCGACTATAGACCCTGGCATTATTTTGGACTCCGTTACCGTTGCGTTGTGTTTATACCTCGTTATTGTTTTTAAACCTTTACTTTCTACTGGACTTGAGTGCTTAGCGATTGGATTATTTGTTTACCATGGAACGTTTCCGTAACTGTGTCATGTGCAGAAGAGGGCTGCACCGAGGCAGATATCAGGTGCGCATTTTATCGGAGAGCTTACCAAGAATGCGCGCAGACCTGTCAGAATTTATTCGAGAAAATGCAGTATTGGAGGTTAGTACCTAATCATGGAACTTTTTAACTTTTATGTTAAGTATGTCTAAACAGTTCTAAAAAAAGTCTAAACAGTGTCTAAACAGAATGACGTAAAATATTTTATTTTAACGTTAAGTACATGGTATTTATTCCATTCTTATATATATAATGTGTTAAGCTATAGCCTACCTATCGTATTGACCTTTTCTTTTTAAACTCTAGCATGAATAATGTAATTAGCGTGCAATAATGTATATAAATAATGTAACAATATACCTAGGCTATTAATCACTTAAATCATCATTTACTTACACTATTATTACCGATTTTCAGGTGGTATTCGATAATACTCGGAGAGTATGCTATCGATGCTGGCAAAGAGCTGAAAACGCGATTGGAGCTCTACCTCAACAACTGCTTCAACCCGACCCACAGCCGCAAGAACAAGTAATGCCGCCGCACGAGCAAGCAGACCCACCGCACGAACAAGCAGAGCCAGACGAACAAGTAGAACCGCAGGTTGGACATATTATACACGTGCCCGAATATATGAGAGCACCAAATAGTTCAAGGCGTTGTATTTTTCGTGGCTGTACTAACGCAAACCGCTGTCGAATCCCAAATGTTGTCAAAATCTTTGTGTTTACCCAACATAAAATCTACATTCCTGACGCTGCTAGAGTGTGCCTAGACCACCTAAATGGGAACGATTGGAATGAATTACCTCAAGCATGCAATATTTCTCATGACTTTACAGCCGCTTATTTCAGTAACCTGTGTGATTTACTGAGAGATGCCTTAAACGCACCCAGATTGCGTTTTAGCGAGCTAGAAGGAAGAATGACTGAAGAAGAAATGCACTTTTGGACTGGACGTACTATGGAACAATTTAATGATATCCTAGAGCAAACTCCTTCCTTAAGAAGTGAAACTACAGATGCCAGGACCGCTTTAGGTATTTTACTGACGAAACTACGCACAGGAGAATCCAACGAAAGACTTGCGACGTTGTTTAATATCTCTAGAAGAACATTCGAACGCCAGTTGGCAATTGCACGAGGGTGCCTCAGTTCTGATTATGTTGGTCTTCACTTGGGAGTGGATCACATAAGTAGAGACAATGTACTGGAGAGAAACTTGAGGATACCAAAAGCATTGTATGGGAATGCCATCAACTCTAAAGCCATTGTTATTTGTGATGGCACGTACATTTATATTCATAAAAGCTCGAACTTTTTATTTCAGAGGCAATCGTATAGCTTACACAAGTTCCAAAACTTATTGAAACCATTTTTAATTGTGACCACTGACGGATATATTATAGACGTAAAAGGACCTTACGCTGCAACTAAAACTGATGCCCACATTATGAAAGATATAATGAATGACGAGGAAAACCCGTTGCACATATTGCTTCATCCCAATGATGTGTTTATTTTAGATCGTGGGTTTCAAGACAGTTTGGCCGATATTGAAGCGTGTGGCTACGAATATCATGTTCCTCCGACTAAAAACCCGAACGACTCACAGCTCACTACTTCTCAAGCGAACGATTCGCGACTGGTTACGATATGCCGATGGGTAGTGGAAGTGGTTAACGGGCGCATTAAAAGAGATTTTAAGTTATTGCGGCAAAAATATTTTAATAATACAATGCCTAATATGTTTATAGATTTTAAAATTGCAGCAGCAATAACTAATCACTTTCACGCGCCCATTGCAGATAGCCAGCATGCAGAAGCTTTTCTACAAAGAATATCTACAAAAATACAAACACCAAATGTGTTGTACAATTATGTAGAAGCAAAAAGATTAAATAATAGAAGAGCCAATTTTCAGAGAATAGAAGCACATGATGTGCTCGATTTTCCACGATTGAGTGAACAGGATGTGATATTGCTGTCATTGGGGACATACCAGTTAAAACTCGCAAAGTCATACTGCAGCGAACACCTGAACAATGGCTTATATCTCATAGAAACATATAGAGAAAGCGCTATGGAGGATGTGAATGAATATGGGATAGAAGAAGATGTGTGGCTTTTGCGTGCACGTATACAGTCCCGACATGTGAGAGCAAAACAATACTTTTGTTACATATTGATTAAAAGACATGAAAATATAATACTACATCACTATTGTACATGTTTGACAGGACGTCGCACGGTAGGTTCCTGTGCGCATATAGTGTCTATAGTCTGGTATTTAGGATATGCTAAACACGAGGGCTTTAATGAGCCAGCATTGTTTTTAAATAGCATCCTTGTAGATACTGAATAGTATTATTGTATAATTAATGCTTATATAATAAACCTGTACAAAACGTATTTCACACGTGTTTTATTTTGATAAACAGTAATAACTAGCTAAAGAACCGTGGCATCACCTGCTCCATAATAGAGTACCTGTTCCAGGGATGAAATGTGACCTTTTGTACCTTTCGGTACCTCTTTTACATTCATGCAAAAACAAATGTATCAATTACATAAAATGAAGCACAAATATCGGTATTGTTGGTGGACTGCTGATTCGCAGGTCACGGGTTCGATTCCCGCACAGTGCAAATAGTTGTGTGCATGAAGATGAGTATTTGCATTTTGTCTGGGTGTTTCTATGTATAATATGAATGAATTTACAAAAAAAAGTATATAAGTATATTTATCCGCATTCTAGAACCCATAACACAGGCTATCCTTAGTATAGGTCAAGAAAGTGACGTGTAGAATGTGGTAAGACAAGAAAAGATAACATATTGTAATTATTGTTATTGTAATAATAACCTGGCATAATCGAGAACAATGTCAATAAAAGTGTACGTAAGATGTAACAAAAAAAAAAATTACAGCTCTCGGACAGCAAAGCGGGACTAGCGCCATAGTTATTCATAATCCACATAAAAATACCTTTCCAACGGTGTATCATTCATTCCGATTGGAGGGGGGGGCCAACTTCCATACATTGGTGCCCATCATCCTTTATTATGGGAAGTTCGTCAGTTTTCAAGATAGAAGCATGAAATGTCACACACCAACTTATGTTTAAAAATGAATGAACACATGTATTCAGCGTTTTTCAAAATTTTACAACTTAAGGGGTGAAATAGAGGTTGAAAGTTTATATGGGAAGTTCGTTTATGGAAAGTGTTTATCTATCAGATTATAGGATTTTTTCTAAAATTTATTCCTGGGCGAAACCGAGTCCCAGGCTGCTAGTTTTTTAATAACCATAAAGTTAATATAAGTATAATTCAATATAATTAAATATAATTAAATAATTAAAAAATATAAATATAAGACCTACGTTTAATCAGCGTCAAGGAAAATGATCATTTTGAGCTCACTGGTACGGGAATAAAACACGATGGTTATTATGGCCTGTACTGTAGGGTGGAGGTACTACCCCAGTCGGACAGCTGATTGTGGACGGGAGATACCATCGTGTCTTACCTCTTCGAATTATAAATAAACATAAGTTTTTCAGCATAATTATTGATATTTCTTACTGAAAATGCCATTTAACTATTCAATTGTTCTGAAATTTTGATCAGAATATTAATCAAATTTTAATTTTTAATTCCGTGCAATCATCATTTACTTTTGACGCTGATGGTACATATATTATAAAGGTCAAGATACTTACGTGTTTCTCAATTGCACTGGAGCCTTTGTAACCAGATAAACCAATTGCGCGCATCAAAGCCTGGTCGATGTAGATAATCAAACGCAGTAAGTCTTGGAAAATTATAGCAACGAATAATTGTATGTGAATAAATATGCGTTGGTTGTTGAGCGGCCTGAAATATCTTCATTTTAATAACAGCCCCGCTTGGCCGGCCGATGTGACAGGTACCTATATGTGGGAATTTTCGAACAAAAAAAAAGAAAAAAAAAAGGAGAAAGCTGTACACAATTAAAAAAAAATTGACTTTAAAAGCATGCAACATTGACCTATTTCGAACCTAACGCAGACGAAGTCGCGGGTCACAGCTATTTAGTTATCAATATTACGCAATCAGCTATAGTAGGTAAATGTGCCATTTAACGTGGCAATACAAGTCATTGACCTACGTAATTTGCAAAAACGTCAGTTTCAATCACATGAATATCTATGGACTGTCGTAGTTTCAATGTTCCCATAGCGACAGAAAATGCTATTGTTAATGAATCGTGGTAAAAGTCGTCTTGACAGCTCCGAGTTAGGCAGGGGTTGACAACTGTAGGATGCATTATTGTAGCAACAAATATCAGTCATTTATTTGACATATTGCATATTTTACATAATAAAATTATTTACAACAAAAGAAAGATTTTTACAATTTTTACTAGAGATAATATAATTTATTATTAATTATTATAATTATTATAACTATCAGTGTTCTTTGAAATTAAATACATCTGTTATCGAGACTGTTTCGTAGAAGGGAAAAGCTTGCTGTAGCGTTATTTACAAACGAATCGTTGTGATTTTTACTGAAATTGTAACGTATAAATACGGAATGTGATAAAATAAATGTGTAATAGCAATAATAAGAACTACTCACAAATATCACACAAAAAAGAAACAAAAATATTAGTTTCCGAAATACGTCTGTGCACGAAGCGCATGCGACACGGTTAGCCCACTCGAATTGTGGATTGGACCCAGGAAAAAATTAAAGTAGAATTTTTCCTTCGGAATTCGTTAGATTAAGTCACTGGGAGTCTATATTTCGGTTTCAAATTCCCAGTGGTCTTGCATTTTCCGCCATCTTTATTTTAATGGTGGTTTTTAGTTTTTTAAATAGGTAACTCGTTTATTTTCAATTTTACACGAAAAATGGTTACTACCAAAGTTGTTCAGAATTGAATTTCCTGCAATTTTGTCTTTGTCAATTTTTCGTAGGATCGATATTTTTCATTCATTTAACACCCGGAAAAGAGATGAAGCATGCATCGAAATATTTTACTATTAGGTTTCATCGGGCACCCGTACTGGTGATGTGGGTAATATTTAAGTACGGTCTTCAGACTTTTCCCTTTACTTATGCCAAAGAGAATGTGCTCTTTCTTTTTTCGCACGAAAACTATCTATAAATTTTTAAGTAATTACGAACAGTATTAACTGATTTTGGAAGAATCTTACGGAAAGCAAAGCAATGTTCAAGTAGCAAAAAAAAACATCAATGGGCAATAAGGTAAGTACTCAATAATAACTTACTTGTGTTTTGTTAGTAGTATACAGGATAAATAAAGAAAAATTAGGGAAAGAGGTAACCCAAAATATTCAATAATTCTGGTGACGTCCGCTATTTTAAATTTAATCTGAAACAAAAAAAAGAGAAAGTTAGTAAAATAAAAATATTTTCAAAACTCCTTAAAGCTCCCTCTTTCTTGTCCTTTGTTGGTTATAGGTTAGAAAGAAAGTTAAAAAGATGTAAAAATTTTAATGCAATCAAAATTAGTGTTGTATATAAATATAAAAAAATATTTTAGGTATTACCCGTGATTCCACTGCAGTATACAATTTATTATACCTACTAAAGATTTTTTTCCTCAATGGGCTGATTGTTCAGTTAGACAAAAATAAATTACTACAATAAATAATTTCCCACGAAACTGACAGAATTATAGGCATGAAAGTTTGACAACGGGGAGTACTCCGAATATTGTATACGAATGACCAAAAGACAAATTGGTGCGATTATCACGCTACGAGTATATTATTTTAACGTCTACTTAAAAAACATAATTAAGCTAAATACTGTATTAAATCTAACGCATTACACATAATTTACCATATTATTTTAATTTGATAAAACTCTTCAAAATAGGGAGCGACAGGGGAATCAACTTGTATTTGCCAATTTTCAAGATTCGAAATTTACAAGGTTAAAAATATTCTTAAACACCTTAGTGTTCGGTAAAGTAGAATGCAAGGTGCAATCCATCTCTTCCTGTAGGTATCGTAAAAAGAGTCTAGTGGATAAAACTATTCTAAGTATCTAAAACTAAACATAAAAATCATGAAATTATGCCTGGCTAATGGCAATAAGCTATTTTTTTCTACACATCGCTCCCTAGACCCAAAGTAAGCTTAGTTTAACTAGCTTGTGTTATGGGTTAGAATGCTGATAAACATGCCTACTTATATACTTTTTTTTACTTATTATACATGGAAACACCCAGACCAATGCAAATAGACATATTAATACATACAAATATTTGCACTGCGCGGGAATCGAACCCACGCACCTGCGTAGCAGTCGCATGCACTACCGCTACGCCACAGAGGCTATCAAAATCTTTCTATCACGTACGAATCAAAACACTATTGATGAAATGTGCATGTCAATGTCTACTTGGTCGCCTAAATCACTAATTTCTAATGATAACCAAGCATAATATTAATTCGGCATCATAAAATAAAGCATAATTTTTAGGCAGATTTTAAATATCCCATTATTATAATATTAAAGCATTATGTTAAAAACGCATCAAGACATTAAAGCATTTCATCTAACGGGTTAAATGTAATTTTCAAAAAATCTGGGCAGAGCTTGGAGATGGTGCTTATAAACGAATAACGAAGCGTGGATACTCTTCCGCTGCGCTCCCGTCTTACCTTACCACCTAATCTATCCAAGTCGAACAGCTCTGAGTCAGGGTGTTAATCCTGCTATTGATTAAACAAAATTTAAATTAGTTACTATAAAATAATTAATCATACGCTTTGATATTGTTATAAATATTAAGTGTCTATTAATGATTTTATATTCATTTATTCAATTTAACAAGTCATTATCATCATAGCAGTTTCCCAGTTGAGTTTGCAAATTGAAAATGGTTACCAAGTAAAAGCCTTCGTACGAGGATTCCTTATTTGAAGGTCTCTTTAAACTACATCCTAGCTCGACGTTGATGGTGTCTATGAAAATACTTAATGTTAGCAAAAAATGAATAACTGGAGGTGAGTCTATCAATTTATGTGACGGTAACACAGGGCCGCCTTCCGTCAATATTACGGAGTGTATAGAAAGGCCAGTATGTAGGTATTTCTAGTATAACTTAGTATAGTAATACCCTGAAGGTCAATCATATCATGTCTAGTAAAGACATAGTTTGTTAAAATATACATTTATACAACCTATATAATTTTTAACGTCTAAATTTTGTCGAAATCGAAATCGTGTCTTTGGTCGTTACTAAGGATGTTCGAGATCTTGCGAAATGGAGAAAAAGGAGCAAGAAAGCAGACTGAGCAGAAATTAAAAGCTTTGGAAGCACACAAGATTCATGCTAGGATTACTAATAGAAACGATGCATTTTCTATTGGGTTTGCTTACCGACTTTTCTTTATTAATGTCAAATTCCTCTAACATTAATTACCTGAGCGTCGCCTTCATAAATTTTGTTCAAAAGGGTTTGTACAACACGAGGAAAGCATGGGGTATAGTTTGTCCAGCCGTTGGGGTTCATGTCGTCGCTGTCTCGCCCGATCCACTTTCCATCTAAGCCACAACGTCTAAATGCGGAAACTAAGGAGGATTACGAGAAAGAAATTAAGAGCACATTAATATGACATGAATAAAAAATCACAGATGTATTTCAACTGATACATTTAAATGTTAACTACGTCATGCTATAATCAGTCAATCGATTATGGACTATTTGGAGCTAACTATCCAATAAAACCATGATGGTAATGGTTTATCAATAGCATCGATAGTCTGATTTATAAAGCAAATAGTCAACAATTTATCGACATCGATACTACGTTATGAGTGTTCGAATGGCTACATAAAATTAGTGTAAATTTGTAAACTAGCTGTGTGTGAAAAAATACTTGGGTTAAGTCATATGAACGATTCTTTCTTTTGTGGGTTTGTCTATGTGCGATGGACTCAAAATCTGTCAAACGGATTTTGATGCGTTATTTTTATTTGAAAGTTAGACTTAGAATCTTAGGCATGTTTGATCAAAATTGGTTGAGTAGAACCGGAGATATAGCAAATAAAACGGGAAAAGCGATATCCACGCGAGCGAAGCCGCGGGCGAATGCTAGTGTGTATATAAAATAAACATTTGATGTGACACCATTAATCAAATCGTAGTGTTGTGTGTGTATCAAGTGTACCTATTTAGAGTCCAATTAACAACTTCGGTGACGGTCTCTCTGATGCAGACGTGTCTAACTTAAAAAAAAGGTTTTATTGTATGGGTTCCTTAGACGGCAGTCACTCCTATAGGTAAAAGCCAAACCAACCAAGTAAAAAAGTAGCCCCAAAGAGAAACCGAAGTAAGCAAATACCGGGCTCTGGAGTTAATAATCCCGGATAGCACTGGGAAGGTGTGTGTATGTGTGTGTACCGCGCGACGTTACCTACTCACAATTTCCATCGCTGAGATACATCTGTGGACATTTTTGGATAGATATCTGTCCCCCCAGTGTAGGTGGCCAGCATAAATAGCCATCGTATATCCAATTACAGTAGATTTCAGCTACAACAAAAATGTATGATGTGTAAGATCGAGCGTGCGGACGGCGCAGAGACCGAAGCCTCCATCGCCAGTTTAACGCGTCTGGGTGTTAATAAAATTGTGTGTTGACTTTTCTTTTCCTATTTAAATTAAGAGAACGTAACACTAACTGCTTCAAAATATGATTGTGTGTATTGTTTGACCAAAAAAAATTAGGAATATGTCATGAGTCTTAATGAGCTACCGAGTGTGAAAATTATAAATCATAAAAAAAAGAAAAAATTGAATTTATTCACAAACATGAACAGTAACAACAATACACAGAATAAATCGCTTAGCTACACAGAGGTTACGGGAATATAACTAGAATAGAATACAATGATAGAATAGAAACGCGGAGAGTAGCATCAAGGGGAAATAATACCCCACAGTTATCACTTATGCGTTGTAGGTCCAGGTCACAATCCTGAAAAGACGTTTTAATAATTCTTTTTTGTATCTTCATTTCTTGGAATGCCTATTATTCCGACTAATTAAGTTCCTAATTAGATATAGGTACGTCCGAGATGTCCTTAACAATATATATTTTGGGACATTTCTCGTGAAATGGACTACAAAAGAACAGTGAGATTTTTGAAATCTGCTAATATAAAAAATGTGAGTTTGTGAAAATGTTTGAATGTTTGCTATCTCAGCCACACTGACAGAACTAATAAGAGAATAAAAGTGTTAAAACTTGCGTTTTCACCAAGATACAAGAAGATTTCGCCATTTTCATACAACTGCAACGAAATTCATACAGAACATACACTCCATAGAATTCCCGTTCGAGTAATGTATACCTACCTACATAGACATCAAATTACAGAATTATAGAAATATCATAGTTTATATTTTGGTGATATCCTGTTGTATGACATTTAGCAGGTACAATAAAATCAACAATCATTTAACTGAAGTGCAAACCTTTGATTATATACCTACATGTATAATAAAAGGTCCAAACATAGTATTCGTGTTTGCATTGTAGGAAAATCCGGCGGAAACAGAACGGACTGGATAAATATTATTATGATACCCAATTTTCACTATTAATAAATTATGTTTTAATACATAAAGTTCAAAATGCCAGTTATGGCGGGCATTGAAATAGGTCTATAATTTTAATTGATATCGTAAAATTATTATCAATAAAATTAGTAATATTATGATGGCCTCTGTGGTGTAACGGCAGTGCTTTGGACTCCTACGACCGACCGGGGGCGTGGACATGAATATCTATATTTGCATTGGTCTGTTTATAATAAGTATGTATTTACAAAAAGTATGTAAGTATGTTTATCCACATTCTAGAATCCAAAACACAAGCTAGTTTAACTGTAAGTACTTACTTTGGATCTAGAGGGCGCTGTGTATTATTATTTACTAGTTTATATTATATAATTCTACTGTACGTGTGTATGTCACTGAACTCCTCCTAAATGGCTGGATCGATTTAAATGTTTTTTTTGTATGCATTTGGGTGTAATCGGTCCGACAGATGGCGTTGCAGTCAGCATATATCATGCAGGACAACGTCTGTCGGGTCCGCTCAATGATTTTATACACAAGATACCTATGTTACGTTCATAGTCTCACATCTCAAATCTGATCCACATAGGTACCAATAATTAACAATTGTTGACAATTAGCGTTAAAGTAGTATGAAAGATGGGATAAGCACGTGCGTTAAAAAGATATAAAACGTTCAAAAACGTCCCAATTGGGACATTTTCGAGTCTTCACCTGGCGCGCTCTAGTATAGCGTCCACTGATCTGTATTTATCTATAGCACATAGTATCACATTAATAGGTAACATTTGACGTTTCTCAGTTTTATATTCATAATGAGGTGACCTGTTAAAAAAGGTCGATTAAAACGAATGAATCGATACGGACTTGAAAGATAATGTGAATTTTAAAAATCCTCAGGTGAATCCCAGTCCTATTTTTCTTTCGTAAATTTAAGGAGTAAAATAAGACAAGTATATGATCTATACTTATAATAAAACTGTAGAGAGGTCAATTCTGTTCATTGAATATATTTACAAAATAACTAGGTATTGGGGGATGATTGGTGATCGATACTAATGCAAAAAATGCAATCAGTAATTTTTCTTGTCTTTCTGTCTGTCTGTATGTGCACGGATGGATTAAAAGAATAATAAATAATATAATTATGTTTTATTATAATCGCAACGTGGTCATTAATTTTATGATGATATTTCTTCACAAGTAATCATTGCATTCGATTCTACTTATCAGCTTTCGATTTTTAGAGTAACATGCCTAGTGTTTAAAAAGAAAAAGGATTAACTGACACAACATTGTAATGACAAGGTAATGACGTTCAGTTCTTTAGATCAGAAATTGTTTATTATGTTTAGAATGGTTTATTGGTGAAAGCAAAACATATATTTACTCGCATCTATCATTATTACAATAAATATGTAATTGTAATTGAAAAAAGTTAGGCAATTGTGCAGTTATAACAAAACGAAAAATATATTATTTGATGCCCACCGCGGCGCACTGTTACAAGGTTGCGTTGTTGAATTTTGAGGAATTGTCAAATGTGACCTATTAAATTGACTCCACTGTAGGTACTCGTAGTAACATAAATTATCTGCCTCTTTTTACATGTAGGTATAATATAATTGGGTCCGTTAGTTTAGATTATTATCCAAAACACAACGTAACAGGCAGTGAATATGTTGTAGTTTTGTTTAAGTATATTTTATTGTCTGCTACCGTGCTTTGCAAAATAGGATGGCTTATACAATACAATATCTGCCGTGGTAGCTATCACCGGGTACGGATAGGTAAATTATGTTGCATTTATGCGTTTAATTTGATATATATATTTTGCTAAGGTAACCAGAGATTAGAGTTAAAACTAATATAACAGTAACAGTTACCAGTAACATAATAATACAACGATGGTATAATATTATGTTACCGTCAAATAATATGTAAAAGTCAAATAATAATAATAATTTATTTTTCCTCAGATAATATATACTCTATTGTCTCAGTAACATTTTTTCCTATAAGCTATGTTAGTACTTATGTTCCATGAGTAATTTGTATATTTACTGATGTGGCACTCATGTTTTCTATTTCCAAGAACCATGAGCATACTGTTGCCACTGCCGCGCATTCATACATCTGTCGGTACTCGCTACATAGCCGATGCGCTACAAAAGCGCGGTAGCCGCAACAGCCAGCGCTCGGAATCTCTTTCTTATTATACTGTATACGCAGGGCTCTATATAACTGACCCACAGTGAACTCGAATACAGGGACGTGCCTTAAAAAGTATTATTTTTACGGTACCTGGACCCCGAGCAAATCTTTTTAAAAGTCAAATAAGAATATTACGTCATGTGTCACCTAAACTTATTCCATTACTATATTAATAATTCCGTTATTAGGTACATAATGCACTTATGTGTGGCTTAAGTTTTGAAGTAGGAACGAAACTCTCGAAGCTCCACAATGACTTGTCCAGGAAGGCCACAATTGATCAAATGTTTCATTACATCTTCTTTATCTAGACTTTTCTGGGTGCAGAGCTCTGATAACATTTCTAGCCATTCGTCGAATATTAATTCTGATTTACTGAAAAAGATAATACAAAAAACTAAGGCGGAGCAGCTCAAAGACGGCATTCTGAAATTCATTATTTGTTGAAATAGTCTATCGGTGCATGGATGTATACTACTAATGAGTAGCCTACAACGTAAAATCAAAGGCCATATGATGGAAGCGGATTGAGGGGATTTTTGTTGCCCCAAACCGAGTACCTACACAGCAAAAATAACGTAGTTAAACAGACGTGGATGGATATATCAAAGCTCTTTGATTGCACCTTAAAAATAAATAGGTAGTAACAAACGAAATGCAAAATAAAGCCGACGGGGAAGTTTTTTACATTGTATGCTCCAATTTTAAACAAATTTTTTGTTAGTTTTTGTCTTCATTTTATAGTCTCGAAATTGAAATTCACCGACCGTGGCTGTTTTTTATAACTTTACAATAATTCCTTTACTTATCCAATGTTTTACATCATGGAAATGTGTATTTTCTAGTGGACGTCAATCGGTTCCATAGTTCTCCGGTAGATAGCTAAAAATCACTTTTTTTGTGAACGCACTTGCACCTTTGCAATAAATGAAACTTAAATTATGATGTAGCATTTGTGATCTTTAAAGTTGATTGATTCATAAATCTTCCTGTACCTTAATTATTTTATCGTGCGGAAAGATGCCACCCACGTGGTCAGTGGGAGCAGTTATGTCAGACTCGAACCAACTAAAACCGCAAGCCATCCCGGGTCTTCAGATGCGGGTGTGGCCCTGGCCCATAAGGCATTTCCCTCACACCCCGGCTGACTCAGGGGCTACCTCCGGCTTCAAGATGGCCACCTCGGTGTGGGAATCTAGGTCCCCTATTAATTAGTAAGCAATACTTTTGTAAAACAGTCAAAAAAGTGTTTGTATACCTACCAGTTTCTACTAATCTTATAATGTGGCAATAAAACATGTAAAATACCTGAACTTAAAGAAAACTACTCCAGTATCAGTCATGGTTACTTTTCTGTCATCCAAGATATCGGCTTGACGCATCCAATAATCTGACCTGTACAACGTTATGGTCTCTCCAGATCTTGTGTTATCGAGGTATTTAGCAAACGAACAAAACTGTGTATCGATCGTTGCTTCTTGTTCCATGTTCTGAGAGTAATCTGTTAATGTTTCAGGGAAATAATACAGCGGATTAAATCCAAACACGTGTTCACGTAGTGCCCACCTTCAATTATTGGCTAGCTATTTCAGAGAATATGGAGAGCTCTGCGATTTCTGCAAAATTCAGAGTGAATAAAGACATAATCTGTCTGCTCAAAGTAAATTGTTAGAAGTATATTGCTAAACTTGCGAGAAGATAGTTCTATAGGCATTTAAGTACAGCCTCATTCATTTAGTGATTTTAACACAATCCACTAACAATAAACTAAGTAAGTCTACGTTATTCCAATCTAGTAAAACTTACTGTTTAAGCAGAAGAAGTGTTGAATATCAGTTCATCCGTATTCTCCTTATCTTCTTTTAGCAAAGTCACCATAAATTCTTACATATCAAACAAATTATAATTCTATGCAATTATAATAAATTATGAAAAAATCTTTTTTAAGTTAAATAGTTTTAAATTGTATTGTCATCAGAACTAAAGACTTCTGCCAAATATCAGACAAATCAGACAACTGAAAGGGGTTCAAATATCAATTACTAGATTTGACCCAAACAGGTCGAGTTAAATAAAACTGTTTAATAAAAACGTTTTGTTTTGTCTGACCGATGCAGTGTGACATACAGTTAATACAGTTGTGACTGCTTCGTTATTCTATTGATTGCTGCGTTGCTTAGAGGTTGTTATGGAGATACAATTAGAATGAGACGTAAATATTAGTAGCGTAGTATTATTTTCATGCAATGGTTAGTAGCTATTAAAGGCTGTCTGTAAGGTCAACCAAACAGACAGCTGTAGACCATGCTTCAGAAAGCTAAAAATATTGACAGTACCGTGTCTATACATGTATGAGTTGGTGTTATTTGTCAGGTCTAACTTAACGATGTACGAACATTATAAAAGCAAGCGCCACTGTTTAAAAGTTAGCTGTCCCCAGCACAAAAGTGCATTGATGACAAATAGTGTACTCTGTATGGCGCCAAGGGTTTATAATCACTTACCAAAGGAATTATTAGAAGGCATAAACATCAATATATTTAAACGAAAAGTAAGACAATTTCTCGTGGAAAAAGCCTATTACAGTGTAACCGAATTTATAAATGACATGCAAAATAACCAGAAATAACATAATATTGTGTTACTTTATTTATTGACATATTTTAATTTTTAATTTTATTTGACATGTATACATTATTGACTTGTACCAAGGAAAGGAAAAATTCTGACATATTCTCTTTGATGGACTAAATTATTGTATTTAATTTATTACCTAATTTTATATAATCATTACTAGTGCATAATCAATATTCATTTAGAAATACCTGTAAAATTGCATGCCTTCAGGGTGGATTATGGAGGGACCACTTTATTTACTGAATGTTACCTATAAATTACCCATTTTCGCAATAAATGAGTAAATAAAAAAAAAAAAAAAAAAAAAAACAAACAGATTATTTTGTTCTACAGTTCTACAGAAAAACATGATATTGCACACACTTAGAACAAAACAAATCTGCCTAATTACCCACTTATATCATACTTTGCAGCAGAGCTACCAATGTTTTGTTCGTCAAACCAACAGGTTGTTCTTGCGGCCGGTATCGCTGTACGAACCCTAGCTAACAAATTAGAATGTGCATAGGGAGCAGCTTTGCTGGGAATTTTTGTCTGAATGTAGAATTGAATTCTATTTCCAACCTCTAAAACTAACTAAATTCCAAATAGTTTTTGAGTTTATCCGCTCTTTGAAGGCGAGCGTAAAGCACTAAGTACCTCTATAATTTAGTTGCACGAACGTTTCAACGAAAAACAGATTATAACGGTTGCATCGCTAACATTGTATAGGTACCTACATTACACAGAATACAAACATACATCTGTACCTACGACAAAACCAGCAAGGAATAGTTAAAGTCTGCGAGAAAAGAATCTCTCGTAGCATGAAATCTCGTAGAAGCATACAGCTCCATTCCTTTATGTACTCGTAATAGTATCGTCACTTCGTATAAAATATTTCTTATCAACCAATTTGAAGTTGGATGGCAAAAGTTCATACGAGTAATACCTAGTACTTATTTATGGTTTTATTGCCAAGTTGTAATTGATGGGAATTGAATTTGTATTAAGCACTATTTATTTTGGTCGTAGGTACAGTTGTATGTTTGTATTCTATGTAATGTACACAATGTTAGCGATGCAACCGTTATAATCTGTTTTTCCTCGAAATGTTCGTGCAACCAAATTATAGAGGTACATAATAATGCTTTACGCTCGCCTTTAATGAGCGGATAAACTCAAAAACTATTTGGAATTTAGTTAGATTTAGAAGTTGGAAATAGAATTCAATTCTACAAAATCACATTTATTTTTAAATTGTAATGTTAAGTTTTAAATAATATCCTTCTCTTCTGTTTCGACTCGGTTTAAAGGGCGTTGTACAAAATCTTCATTGAAGTGAACCCTCGCTGAGTTCGCATTTTCTTCATAAAAAGATTGAAGGGCCCCTTATAGCATCGCCTCATGCCAGTTAAAATCAGTGTGGTAGTCTCCGCGATCACTTTTGTCTATTACTAAAAATTTTCACATTGTATTCAGGTGAATTTTTAGGACAATATTAGGTAAGTAGGTACGTTTTTGTTAAAATACTAATATATTGTACGGTAACCAAATCTGGTAAATGATACGATAACCAAATCCGGCAAAACTGATTGCAATTTATTTCTATCAATGTATAACTTCATTATGATGCAAATATTTATTAATTTTAAATTGATTGATATATCATTTTCTTAGTAAGTTCTTGAAAAATGAGAAGAACAGAAATGCAAATGATTTTACAAATACCCTTGCTTCTCTTACTCTCGAGGAGGAAAAGGCAATCATTTAAACCTGTCTATGCTAGCACACCACTTCGAGTGGGTACTTCTAACCCACCCTCTTTACAACTATTTGGTCGACCGACTGCCAGCAGCAGTACACTTACATTTGCCTTTATACTGAAAACGGGGTGAATAGAAATTAAGGGGTTGTCTCACTGATCTGTATTAAGATAATACAGATCAGTGGGTTGCCTGATAAGTCAGATTGCGCGGGATTGGTGTATAATATTTATATATATTATTAAAAAAAAATTAAAAGTGTCGACTATCACAGATGCAGGTGCCATAGCTCATAATATAGTTCTTGCATCAGTCTATATACGTCTACCTGCATCAATTGCTTCGAATAGTTACAGAGATTTACTAAGAGCTAAATGAGAACGAAGGTACGTGAAAGGAGGTCAGTATCAGTACACAGAACAACCTTTTAAAAATAATAAGCCTGAAAGTTTAGAACGGTTTAGAAAAGTAATATACATACTCGTATTTATGTCAATACACTGATCCACTGATCTGTGTCAATACGAATAATTGTTAGATTATCGTAGACTGAGTATTTAGTTTTATTCTTATATAGTCAACGTTAGATATACATCAATTTGTTATTATTCTTTATTTATATGCATATTTTAAGAGTGTTATTGTGGTGATATTATATTCATTTTTTAGAAAACAATTTTGTGTAAGTGTGTAAGTTTAATATTATAATTGTTTTTTTTTTAAACCTATTGATGCTGGTCCGATATTGAGGTATGCAACAACATTTTACTTATCTAAATCTAATATAACTGCCTCATAATCTCTTGTTATAGTTATTGTTTTTGGCATCGGGCTTCTCCAAAACAGCTTGACCAAATCCACCAAATCATATCCAATCCAATGCCAAGTTTAGATGCACTTTAAAATCGATCATAATCATCAATTTTTATTCTAAATTTTGGCAGGTTAATTTAATTATATAAATAATACATCTTAATAATATACATGAACGTACAGCACGAAAACCTGCCAAGTTTTTGATTGGATATTCTTTTTAAATACCATGATACATAAAATGTAATTTAGGTAAGGCGTAATGGATGACGAGGAAGCAACATTAGAAGGACAGTTTGCATCGTTTTCCCGGTTCATGGACCATAAAAGGAATGGACTCACCATGACGTTGTGGCGCTCAGACTATTGGATGCGCCAGGCCAGGGTACTGGACGACAGAGCCCTCACTATGACAGAAACTGGAGTAGCTTGGTTTAAGTTTAGGTAACTATTAGTACCTATTGTTTATTTTAAAATAGCAACACCGATTTATTTTGTCTTAATTTTCCCAGAATTGGGAGGCTTGTATGAAAAATGAAAAGCTTATTAGTGGATTAACTCTATCTAATAGACGTTAGGTATGATTGAAACTAGCAATGAAGCCCGGTATCCCAATTCCTGTCGTATCGAATCCATTCTCTTCTTTTTTTAGAATAGCATGCTGTCCTCTGACTTAATAACGCCGATTGGAAAATCTACACAAGCAGAAATACCAGCTTGCAGCGGCAAATGACATGAAAATAGCTTAAGTTATGCCTTATAACATGAGCTATCTCCCATGAAAAACCGTCCAACCGATTCAGAGATTGGTTTATAACAAAAATGCATTACGTATATATATTTTAAAATGTTTCAGCAAAACTGAACTATCTTTTGATGAATGGCACGAAGTTTTAACGGACCTGTGTGAAACGAAGCACATGAATCTGGAGGCGGTAGAGGTTTTGCTGACTAACTGTGGTCTCCCCGGCACTAACATTGTGACTGTACCGCAGTATAGAGACTATTTTCTTACCTACAAACCCAAGTCGAAATTGGCAATGTAAAATATTCCATGATATACCTATGTATGTCTATGGAACGAAATATCGGTTCGGAAGATTTCATATACCTAATAATTTTGTGATATTTGTTTGACTAGTTATTTTTAAAGTAATTTGAGTGTCATTGTTTTCTAAATTAAGAACAAATTTCATGAATGTGTATGCTCAAATTCAAGCTAGTGTTGAAGTCATTCAGCAATTTTTTCCTTGAAAGCTGCACAAAATCTTAGGATACCTAGTGCGATTTGGATGTCCGCGGTTGATGCAGACAACCCTTTGTCTATCGCGGAGAACTACACACTCACACAAATGGTTACCGCCACCATTTTTTGTCACACAGTCTCGTTTTATAGGTTCAGGATTTTGTTATTGAAAGATAGTCATGCTTCCCGCCGATGGCTCAGGGTCAGTGGGCATCTAGAGGGCTGCTCGGAGCAGGTGGTGGGCGGGCTGGTGCTCCAAGTGCATACGGGGAGTGCTGGGACGGTCGTCTCTCACGCTACACCCCACCGTGACGCGTTAGCACGGCAGTGCAATACTCACTCCACCCTTTTACTGGGGTCGAGGGAACTATCTTAAAACTGTAAATAGTCCGGGGTCAGCTCAAGTACGAGGGAAATGCCTCTTGGGTAAACCTTAAACCCCTGTAGGTAATTGAGACCCAAGATGGCGTGCGGTTTTATTCGGTTCGATTTCGACATAACCGATGGTCGACGAGTTTAGTAAAGAAGTACTTACCTACAAACATATTTCTTTAATTCTATGGTATCCATGGTAACCCTACACAGTTTTGCCGTATAGAAATATAAAGATGTTGATTATTGATAAAATTAATCGTTCGCTAATAAAGAAACTGTGTCAGGATTTAATGAAAACATTTTCACAATTTCTGATAATATTGCAGGTTGCAAATAAGTTCGGGTTAAATAGATATATGCCGTAACATTGAGCTCTCGACGGGACATTGTAAAGAACGTATTTTTTTTATTTACTGCTGAACTGTTGCGTTATTCGTAAAATATAATAACAATATTCAGAATGTAGGTATACATCCAAAGTTGGAGAATTCAGGAACACTCCGTCTGCACAATTGGAGGATCGAGTGCTCTAAACAAACCTTTATGAAAATCTCAACGAACTGTTAAATAAATTCATTTGAATATTTGAGAATAGTCTTCACAATTTTTTTCCTAATTTTTCACCAAAAATCGTAAAATGAATGTCTTCTATATTTTGAGATACCGAGTTTTTCTCAGTGTAGTAGACCGAGAGCTCAAGTTAATTGATCAAAAATTCCTCATATAGGTACATTTCACAAATTTTTAATCATTACCATGAAGTTTTCACAATATTTTCCTAAATTCTTCCTTAATTTCGTAGCAATACAACTACTTTGAAAAAATTAGCCCTCCGTCCACACGCACACTGCTTAACCTTGGTCATTCGCTGAACACTGTTTTGTGAGTCTAGTAAAATTCAAAAGAAAAGTACCTACTAATAAATCACTTACATTTTACCTGTGAAGAAACATTCAATAAATTTGAAAAAAGCTTCGTTGAAATTCGATTAAATACTTAAATCATGTTCTGTTTTTATATGTTTCAACTTTTTTGCTATAACTCTGGTATTATAAGTTGTTTTTATTTTATATACCTAGTATAATTTGATATGCTTTGCATAATTTGTTTTTTTTTTCTTAGTTATAATTTAGTTTATTATTTCTAATTTATTGTTTCATAAATATTCGAGTTTAGAATAAAATTATATTATGGCTAATTTGAGTTTAATTGTGTGCAGCAAATGTACTTAGATATAACCAATGATAAATTATAATACTTAAGGAAAAAGAGGTCTGAAAAAGGGCTGCAATATTTTTCGATTAAAGTTAATTAAAATTATGTATGTGGCTTTCTATTTTATATTTATCGCCATGACTGGCTTAACTAGCTATAATATTGACTTTGGTCAATGGCGTTAGATGGCGATAGATTTTTGATAAGAATTTAGGTCTACCGAATAAGTATATAAAAATTCGTAGATACTGCTCTGCAAAAAGGTTGACTATTTAGTCTCTTCAATAGATCTATGATTTTCTATTGCTCTATTGCATATTGGCTGTCAAGACAAAAAAAAATATTGACGTTTACTATTCAGTGACGTTGTCGAGAATACTGCAAAGACGTAGCAAAGTGTCTACGTAGCAAAGAGAATACTATACCTACTACGGCGCAGGTATTTTGAGACAAATAAATCAATTGTTTATTATCACTGGTATCACACGACCTTTGTGGCGTGGCGATAATGCGTTCGACTGCTACGTCGGAGGTCGCGGGTTCAATTCCCGCTCAGTAGAAATATTTTTGTATGCATGAATACTTGCATTGGTCTGGGTAGGCACTTCCGTGTCTTAAAGAGCACGAGTACGTTAAGCCGACGCGACAGTCACGGTTGCCATACGAACAAGTCCGACAAGGTCTAACTACAGAATATCGATATCGCCAATTGGGATGTCGTTGATGGCATGGCACTCGCTTCACGGAAAATATTGAAGTTAGATTACACCATTTCGTACTTAGGCTTAAAAAGTCGACTCGTTAAACTGAGTTGGGAAAAAGGTTTGGAGGATGATAATTTTATTACTGATTTTACCTGATAATTATATTAATACTTATAGCATTTTATTGTAGTATCAAAGTAAAGAATCGTCATGGATGAAGAGGAAGCGACATTGGAATCGCAGTTTGCCGGTTTCGCCCGTTTATTTGACAACAAAAGAGATGGCACCACAATGACCTTATGGCGGTCAGACTACTGGATGCGACAGTCCAAGGTGTTAGACGATAGACGCCTCACTATGACAGATACTGGAGTAGCTTGGTTCAAATATAGGTAGGTCATTTGAATACATCTACATATAGATAACTGCGACGTTAGGGCATACTACCTACATTCAACGGTGCACCCCGGCCAACGGAGTTGGCAGCGCCTCCCTCTCGCAGAGAACACGCTGCCGACTGCGGCTAATTACGGCCGAGGCAGGAGCGGCTCTATATAGGACTGCGCGTAGGCTCTCCCCCTGTCCCTTTGGCTAGCAGAGGGTACAGTGGTTTAGTTGTAACTTTATGAAAAAAAGGCCCAATTAATTTTTGAGGTTCACTTTTAATCACCGCAGTTTAGTTGAATTGAACAGATCGATTGCTGCCAGATTTATGCATAATACTCGTAATATGCATGGGTGCCTTCTTTATCCGCTTTCAAATTATCTTATTTAACTTTACTGAATAGTCTAAAGAATGAACAGCCACTGCAGTTGAAGTCTTACAACTGAACGAAACACCAAGAGACATGAAATAATTATGTGACCATTGCCTGAAATCTAAATGATATACAATATACCTACCTACACCTGTTCTAACCTTTCATGACTTTAAATAATAAGCTGATCATTTATTAATATTACTTTTAGTAAAACCGAATTAACCTGGGATGAATGGTATGAATTTCTTTTGGACGTGTGTGCAGTGAGGGGCTTGGAACAAGAGGCCACTGAGTTTGCACTGACAAATTGTGGCTTACCCGGTGTTACTCCTGTAACTGTCCCTGCGTACAGGACTTTCTTCGATACCTACAAACCCAAGTCAGGAATGATGCTTGCTTAGTTCGATAATGACATCGTGCTTCCTTGATACGTTAAATATAACGAAGATTACTAACTTACTACTTACTTACTATTTGGTAACTGAATGAATTTACAGTACCTATCAATATTTTAGCTTTATAAATATGGAATAAAAGGAAAAGGAGCAATTATTATGATGAATTATTATTTAGGTATAGGATTTTTCATAAACCTTTGGTTTTAATAAGTTAGATTTTATTTATGTTATAATTTATTTTAATACGCATAATATTATATTTAAGTTCATTTTCTGTTAAATTTGTAGTTTAGATTATAGATACATTGAATAAAAATAAATATTACGGAAAAAAATCAAGCGCTATAAAGTTTTATTGATGTACCTACCTCTATTAAAATTATAATTTGTAAGGAAGACTTTTAATTAGTTCATTATGAACCACTTTAAGATCACCTTTATACGAATATAGTAATGGCAGTAGAAAATTTATGTTAAACTGTGCACACCACGGGTGCACAGTTTATACCTCTTTAACCTCCAAGCGAGAAAAAGCCGTCGTGTCCGAGAAACATTTTTTACCGTGCACTATTACGAAGTTGCCACAGGGAATACAGCTATAAAAAAAAAACAAACGATTTCGTCGAATACGATGCGCAGTGGCGTATTAACAATAATATTAATATTATCTTGTTCATAGGCTCGCCTTCATCGTATTCAGTAAAGTAAATATCGAATCGGATGGTCAACAGTGTTATCCATTTGGCTGTGGAAGCGAATAAACCTCTAGTCTCAGTAGTTGATGGCTTCTGAGGATTAAATCCAGAGAGACAATGAAATGGTTAATCTGTCCCGTGTGCTCGGCTAAATCGTGACTTCAACGAACCGTAGTGAGATCTGCATATTTCAGCTGAAAATATATTGCTTAGATGACCGTTCTCAAGACCCACCGTCCATCCTATGTTCCTATCTACCTATATCTATTCTATAAACTAGGTTCCACGAAACAGGAGGCGAACCTATTACCTTCGATCGGCAATTTTCAATGGCTATCGGATGGATGTTCCTAATCCTTGGTCAGCTTAGAGCTGATTCACATTAGGTCGGACTTATAGTGTTAGCGTCAGTCGGCTAACAGGTTTCATGGTTCACACTATAAGCTATCTGTCCGTACAAATGTGAACACTAATGACATTAATATCGATCTACCGCTGACCAACTCATTACAAAGTATTTTTGAGTTGATTTTTGCGTACAATGGACACCGATTAGTTATAGTTGTTATCTTGTCATGTGGTAGGTATACCAATGGACAGAAAACTAGAGAAAAGAAAAACATAATTCCTGAGTGAAATGAAGGGTGTTTCCACTTTGCTCAATTAAGCCTCAGCACACATTTTTTTTTTGAAAACTGTGGTTGTTTATATAAATTTGAGTTGGGTGTTCATTATAATTTTGAAAACTTTGCAAGCTAAGATCAATCTGATGTTGACTGTAACTACATTGTACAGTGACCTCTATACGTTTTCCTGTTATAAAAGTTTCTCAGCTCCGAATAGGTATCGCTTGGTGCATCGCCACTCTGCATTAAAACCATCCAATAACGGTAGGAATTAAAACTTTGTCCGTAACTTAATAATAATAATAGGTACAGCATATTAAGTTTTTATTACACTCTCAATTTGTTGTAAATTAAATAGAAATTTAATCAGAGATTAGATTTAAGTCTTGCAATAATTTTCATTATGCATAGTGAGGTTGGTATGCTTTTGTGATTACTACTATACTGACTTGTAATAGGTATTTACAACAATATTATTGCCATTACTGGGAGAAGAAGGTACGATGGTAGATAGTGAAGAGAAGATCCTAAATATTTAAACCCTTTCGTGGCCAACGGATACACATAATTTGCGTCATTTTACTGAGCGTTTTTGGTAAAAATCGCTTATCACTTGTGAGCTCGATGCTCGGTTCAACACTTGTCATTATCATTCCTAATGCAATAATTTTCCTATCCCCTGTAGATAAAATAGTACAGTCCAATATTTATGGCTAGTAGAAGTAGGTTATAAAATTTAAAAATGAAGGGACAATGAAATGGTTAATCTGTCCCGTGTGCTCGACTAAATCGTGACTTCAACGAACCGTAGTGAGATCTGCATATTTCAGCTGAAAATATATTGCTTAGATGACCGTTCTCAAGACCCACCGTCCATCCTATGTTGCTGTATTATAGTAGTTAGGTACTCAAAATATTCATTTTTAGGAATTAATATAGTTATATGTATATACTTAGGTATTTACGAGTATGTTATGAAACTGCGTCGACCTGCACTAAACAAAAATTTCATTGAAATCACTCATTTTTCTGGATGAGGTCTCCATTTCGCAGTTCGCTTGACCAAAGAACTAAGGGCTCCCGCACACGGGCCACCGGCCACAACCACAAAACGCCGCCACTGGCATATTTCCTGTAATTTTCATACATTTTATATGGACTCGCCGCACACGGTTGGCGCCGGTGGCGGCCACACGCTACAAATCGTCGCCGCTTGCTTCTTGTGGCTCGCACCGGCCACTAAACGCCGACACAAGAAGCCGCCTCACGCCACTCGCGCGATTATCGAAATGTTCGTTGCATTTGTGTACATTCGTTAAAATTGGATGTATCCAATAACTATCTACGGTTTCGTCTTCTACGACGACGTCTTTTTATCAAAAGTAGTGCAATTAAACCGAGTCCATTATGATAGGTACTGCATGCTGGGTTAAAAAAGTAGCAACCACCGACCGCAAGTGTCGACCATCGGCCACAAGTGGCTGTCGCGCGCTTCAGCTACTTTTGTGGCCGTTTCTTGCCTCTTGTGGCGGCGTTTGTGGCTGTCGCGTGTGGCCCGTGTGCGGCCACACTAGTGTTATTTAAATTCCGTGTTATTTAAAAGTGTTATTTAGTAAAAAAATAGCCAGAAGTTCATAAGATAGTTTCTTTGCAAAAAAAGTTGTTCAACAAGACTTTTATAGAAATCCTTAATTTATTTTTTAGGAAAAGAGCTGAAGGTTCTATAATTTTCTGCTTTCCTCTAAGGTTTCGGATCTTTTCTATTTCAGTTAGAAAAGATAAACCTTATAATTATGATGAATACTACTTCATAGTTTCTACTATGTAGGTATAAGTAATACCACGTACAACGTATAATACCTTCCCTTGAATAAAAATGGATCACCTGTTGCAGCGCTTAAACTTGTATAGGAGTAGGGTGTTATCGTTTGAAGCTTTGAACCACCTGTTGGATATTTCTTTGTGCGATATTCCCTCGCTGACTAGGTACGTATAATATTATCTTGTGAAAATCTACTTCATGTTGCGTGGGAAAGTTTTAGACCACACTAGACTGCCTGCACCAACTTTAATTAACGTATTACTCGTAAGCAATTCTCCACAATTAACAAACACAAAATAAATATAGTGCACCGAGACTGAAAGCAGTTATGCACAAATCAAATAAATGTATTTAATCACATCAACTTTGTAGATAAGCTATGTAGGTACCTACCTACATTGAAGATATTTAAAATAACTGGGGTTGTGTTATATGCACGATTCTGAACGAAACATTCCTTTTCTGGATATCTTGTCTGTTTGTTCATGATGGATGCAAAAACTAAGTACTAAACGGATTTTTTTTACGGAGAAGTTAGCCTCTATTAGCCGCACCTTCGATATCGTACTATAAGGTAACTTTAGGACCTACTAGTATATGCTCGAACACAAGAGAGAAAGAATAGTTCTAAAGTATAAGTGTAGAAAACTGGCCTCAAGTCGAGGTCGAGATTCATGACTGAGTATCGTTCTAGAATACGGACCTTAATTATTTCAATTGCGTTAAGTCTATCGGATATCTTATCTTACTGTGTCGAGAAGTATTTAATAACGCATACTATCGGCAGTAAACAGACGCACGGCCCATCTTATGATTGAATAGTTAATGTTACGCCAATAATAAGAATCCTTCCTGCCTGAAGTAAAGAGACTTTGAAATAGACCGAGTTGATTTTCTATTGCATAAAATTATTATTTTTATTTCACCACAACCGCATTTTTGAAAAGTGCAGATCTATGTATTAAAACGATTTATTTTTAATATTTTATAGGCGAGCATGCGCTCAAAAATATTGTATGTTACCTAATAATTAGTTTCGCACTTTGGTTTCCTTTTGTGTTGGTAAGTTTTGTGTAGTAAGTAAGGTACACACCCGTGTTACTCAATGGTACTTATACCGTTGCGGAGAACAAACAAATTTAAATATCCTCACCCCAAACCTACATGATGTTGACGATATTGAACGGAAGCGAAAGGCGATGTCGATTATAGCGAACATGTTAGCTCGCAGGTTTGCACTCAGTTCACTTAGTGTAAAAATAACTCTCTTTAGAGCATACTGTATAACCTTTTACACATGCAGCAGCCTGTGGGCCAAATATACTTAGAAGGCATACAGAGCCCTTTGTGTTCAGTACAACAATACGTTCAGGGTGCCGTTGGGGCTGCCCCGTTTCTGTAGAGAATTTGGGATGTTCGCGGTTGCATGTGCATAGATTGCTTTTATGCTACAATGCTCAAAAGATAAGCATCCCAAGTGACCAGAGTGCGGGGTAGTTCCAACAGTATGCTGAACTTGATTGCAAGCAGACTGGAATGCAGATATATGAACCGCTGCTGTCAAATCTCGCATGGGATGGGATACAGAAATAACTCATACATATACTAACATAGCTTTAAGCGTTAATAATTGTTTTTTGTGATTCTCAGTTACTTTGAATAAAGACAATTAAGTACTTTTATTATTGTTCTCCTTTATTCATCAGTATACATAAAATTAGATTTTTAAATATATCCAATAAAAAAAAACATAAATATATTTAAAAATATAAAAATAGTACTCCACCGGCTTCGGGTGGACTATTATTATTATTTTTATTTATAAATACTAACAGAATATAAACATATTATTTTAGTAAGTACTCTGACAAAGTTTCTGTTTGAAGTCGATTAAATATTTTTAAAGCACTTTGGAACATTTAGTGTGCTTCAAATGACCTAATCCAGTATAATGACAAAAATACTTACATTCTGGTTGGGTAAAATTGTTGTGTTGCTGCTGGCAGGCGTAGTTGTTTCGCGGTGGTCGACTATCCACGACATTTTTGGGTTTTAGTAGGTTGCCCGTGGTGAAGTGCGGTTGGCGTCCCGACTTTACTGCAATAAAAAATATTTTATTGATGAAGAGACACATAAATTATATTAAGTACCACCCAGAAGTACTCGTAACAACCGTACAGTAACAGTGGTTGTCAACTGTTCTCGCAGTGAGTAAAATTGTACAGAATGTTGGCACGGCCATAACGAGTAACAATTCGTTGTGCTAGATAAATACGAGTGTCACTCTAAGATTTGTGATCAAATATGCGTAAGATTTTGAGTCTAACCAAGATCTTTCTAATATAAAAAAACCGCATCAAAACTTATTTGCATTGGCATTGACTTTTCTACAGGATAACATTAAAAGCTTGACGATAATTTACGTACCCACCACCACCACCACAACCACACCTAAGACAAAAGGATATTAGGCCAGTAAAATATACTTAATTAGACTTTTTTTTGTCAACTTTGTATTTTCCACAGAACAAAGAAAAATCCTATTTTCTCATGGAAAAACAATTGGCGTTTTTTCCTATATGGTTAAGGAAAGTTTTTGTCCGAAATATCGGAAGCATTTACTTTATGGCGGATTGGGAGCCGCTGGAGTTCGTTGCGAAATTTCGAAACGAGATCATACTTTCTCCAATTAAATATAAAGCGAATGCACAAGTTTTGCAATCGCTCAAGCTTATCCAAGAGCTCCTCTGCCAAAATCCAAATAGCAGGTATCGGCGTAGTCAATAATGAGTTGGATAAGAGTTTGAATGGGACTTAATTATGGTTATAGGTATTTGGCGTAGTTGGGCCAATTTGGTAGCACATGTAAAAGCTGCCAATATCCTTTCCTTCGATTTGGCTGGATTGAAACATAGCTCGAAGGGTTTTGCCCAATCACTTATAATACGGAACAGGTCGTGGTTCATGACGCATATTGCAGGAAAAGTATCAGTTACAGAAAAATGATGGTACAGCTGCAGGTCATCGGCGTAGAGATGGAAGTTACTGAAAATTTGGCTCGTAACAGAGCCGATGAAAATGGAAAAAAGAAGAGAAGAAAGAGTAGCACCCTGAGGTACACCCGCAACGAGTCCACACCAGTCGGAAGACGCCTGATCCAATTGAACATGCTGAGAGCGCCCTCGAAAACACGAGTCGAACCAAGAGATGGCGTTAGAAGAAACACTAAGAGATTTCAGTATACCAATCAGCACGTCAAAATCGACAGAATTAAAAGCGCTAAACAATAATAGTAAAGTTAGTTCTTTTCTTAAATACACCAGCGAATATCATCAGTCACTTTGATAAGAGCCGTAACTGTGCTGTGGATCTTATTCATATTTCATCATTGTTCATATTCCTAACTAGCTTCCGCCCGCGGCTTCGCCCGCGTGGAGGTCGGTATCGCCACGAAGTCTATTTTAATAAAATAAAACAACTCTCCACTCCACTCACTACTCCACTCTCCATTCTCCACTCTCCACTCTACTATTCACTCTGATTTCCACTCGTCTAACCAAAACCTTTCTAATAAAATCTCCATCAGAAGCCGATAATCGCGATGGACATAAAAAGTACTTAACGTATTTTGATGAGGTTTTTTTATTAGAAAGGTCTTGCTTAGACTTAAAATTTACCTTATGTTTGGTTGTAATTGGCTAAGTAGAACTGGAGATATAACCAAAAAATGATGACCTAGGTACCTTAAAACGACGCGCGGGTGGAGTCGCCGGTATCAGCTTGTATAAAAAATAGCCTTTTTTCCGTGCGGAAATCCTTATACCGGATACCATTCCTGCGGCCAGCGGGGCAGGTTATGTCGGACTCTTACTGACTAAAACCACACGTCATCTAGGGTCTTCTGACGCCAGGGTGTAAGGGGGCCAATGCTCTGGCACGGCTTTTGCCCAACATGAGGGGGCCGGATGACTCCTGCAGGATGCTCTAAGCGGGGATCGTGCGGTCCATGGCCCTGTACGGGTGCCCAATCTGGGCGGAAGCCCTGAATAGCCGTAACAGGTGTACACTGGGAGCGCCAACAGCGCGTTATGCCTATATTGGTCGCGAAAGGAGGCGCGGGAGCGGGGACTGGACCCGGAGCCTCGAGTTATCCTCCTCGAGCCGACGCCCGAGTGCCATCACTGCGATGTGGGCGACGACTCAGGGTTGCACACGCTGGCCGAGTGTCCGGCGTGGGAGAGCCGAGACCGGCCCTCCTGGCAGCCCTCGGGGTGGGAGTCCACACACTGTCGGTGTTGATCGCAGCGATGGTGCAGAGTGCGGACGCGTGGTCGGCCGCCGCCTCCTTCTGCGAGCAAGTGATGCTCGAGAAGGAGGTGGCGGAAAGGGTTCGGGAGAGGCTGCACAGAGCTCTCCCGGATGGCGACGTGCAAAAGCGCGCCCCCTCTATTCCGGGGCATGACGGGAACACCGTGGTTGCCAAACCCAAGGGGGTCATCTCGAATCAGAAGACCCTAGACGGCGTGCAGTTTTAGTCGGTAAGAGTCCGATATAACCTGCCCCGCTGGCCGCGGGGTGGGTATCCATGAGGATTTCCGCACGGAGAAAAAGGGTGTAAGGGGGCCTAATTAGAGCATTTCCCTCGCACCCCAGCTTTGTATAAAAAGTAGTCTTTATGTTGTCCTGTAAGCGATGGTAGCTGAATGGATAAAGACGCGGCGTCTACTCAGAGGTATCGAGTTCGAATCCGGCCGGACAGTATCAATGTGAATTTGAATTTGTGGAATTTATATGTGCTAATCTTATGATTTACCATCTGCTGACGGTGAAGGAAAAACATCGTGAGGAAACCCACATATCCCAGAAGAAAATCTAAGGACATGTTCGATCCCCCAAACCCCATTAGGCCAGCGTGTGTGGATTAAGGTCTAAACCCTCTCAGCTCTCTCGTTAGAGGAGAGGAGACCCGTGCCCAGCAGTGGGACATAAATGGGTTGATATTATTATGATGTCCAGAAGTATCATCTAGAAATCTTACCAAGGTTGATCAAAATCCCTCCAGTAGTTTTTTATCTATGCGTGCACATACAGATAGACAGACAGACAGAAAGAAAAAAAATACTAATCGCATTTGTATCATTTGTATTGATCACCAATCATCCCCGAATAATTATTTTCTAAATATTTCAATGTACAGAATTTACCTCTCTACAGTTTTATTGACGTAACCTACGACAAACTTATTATTTGCGGTTGGTACAGTAATCGGGTCTACGGATCGAACCGCAAAATTAAGTTTGTTTTTTATTGTATATATTATCGGTCAAGTTACTTATAGTTACGTACGGTATCGATTGTAGATCATACCCCAAGTATTCTTTTAAAAAAATATTCAATGTACAGTTTTGACTTTCCTACAATTTTATTATATTATTATGATAGAATATTTGTGGGACGATCAAAATAACATAATTTTGATTGTTTCCTAAAATAATTTCCTTGTCACCGGGACTAAAACCCACCAAGAGATTATTCTCTTTGAATGATAATTATTTCCTGTGTGGCTTGATATTTAGCTTTTTGTTTATTTTCATCGTACAGAAAAATATACCTTTAATTGACGACATAGCAACGGAACGCTCATAATTTCGGATACTTTTACAAGAGGGATGTGTCAACTAAATAGGTCTTTCAAACCAACTTTTAACTGTGGACTTTCCACTATCACAATTATTATGGCGATCACATATTATTCTAAACAACCTAAGTATATGGTTTCTAATCACATTGTCAGTCTGAGCTTTCAAAACGTGGTTCTAAAATAAACATCTATTATGTAATGTTATAAAATTGTTCTGAGCTGTTTTTTCTTATACTACTTGGGTGGTAGATTAGCACACGGCCCACCTTTTTTTTATCGTGCGGAAATCCCCATGGATACCACACCCATCGCCCCTGGGGGGTGGTTATGTCGGGATCGAACCGACTAAAACCGCACGCCGTCTCGGGTCTTAATTTCCGGGGTATAAGGTTACCCAATAGGCATATCACTCGCACCCCAGCTGACTCTGGGCCATCTACGGTTTTAAGATGGCTCCCTCGACCCCCCGAAAGGAGGGGTGGGGCGAGCATCACGTCACTTCGCCGACGGTGGGGTGTAGTGTGACAGGCGGCCGTCCTGTCACCCAACTGACCCACCCCGGCTTCGCCCGTGGCGTATTTCGAACCCTGATGCACCATTTTTAACTCACATAATACCTATGCTAATAATTTATCAGTTTTCGTAAAATGTATGGGAGTCTACCGGAATTGTCCACATTAAATTTATGATTATTGCTCCGCTCCCTTGGGCAGTAGCGTGATGATATTCAGCCTATGACATTCACGGATAATGTGGCTTTCTAGAAAGGTGGTGAAAGTATTTTTAAAATCAGTTCAGTAGATCCCGAGATTACCCCTTACAATTTAACAAATATACAAACACACAAACTTTACCTCTTTAGAATATTAGTATAGATAAATGATTTTGAACACAAAAATGTTTTTTTTTTTGGAATTCTTGTCTGTTTGTTCGCGATGGATACAAATACTAGATACTAAACTAAATTTTGAAGCGGGAATTTTATTGCAAAGTTCATGGTTAGATTTAAAATTTGCCGTACGTTTGATTGCAGTTGCTTTCGTAGGAGATTATAATCAGAAGTTGTGATAACCGATATTCACGCGGGTGGAGTCGCGAGTATCGGTTGGTAATGCGATATATGGTCGCATACTCGTTTATCGACTAATTACAACTATAAGTGTATATAATAACGAAAAACATCACAATATAGTAGAAAATAAGGAAATATCTTCCTTGATCGCAGTGGGTGTGCCTAATCAGAGGTTTCTCTGAGAGCCTTAGGCGCCGATCTAAGTTTTGGCCATAATTCTCGTTTGTCGGTAGACTCGGTAGTCATTTTCATAATCATAAATGAATATTGGTTAGGTACTACAGCTTTTGAAGTTAAAAAAAAACACGTAGGTAATTTGGAGATAGTCGTTTTGGCGAAACCGTTACCAAGTGAGTAGGCAGACGCAGTAGCAGTAGTAAGTACGTACTTATACGTGTACACATCGGTTTTCACGTTTTTTTACCCTTCTACACTCGAGAGCAATGAATCCGGGTCACTTAAAGAATCCTAAAAATCTCGGAAACTAAAAATGCTAGGTTAATGCAATAAATTGTATTTAATAGACAATGTAATACTCCTTAAATGAAAGTAAAAAAAATATGAGTCACCATACATTTTATTAACACAAAATTACATAAAGAAAAAAACTGCTGATCTCTCCTTAAAACAAAAATAGGAAACATGAAATTTTTGAACTTTATTACGACTTTCTTGAATTTTAATACTTCGTATTGCCTCCTCGTGCTTCCATTACTGCGTTTACGCGGTTTGGCATGCTGTACACCAAGTTCCTTATACGATTTTGGGGAATATTCTCCCATTCCTCTGTGAGAGCAATTTTGAGCTCACGAAGCGTGATTGGGGGAGGGTTTCGTTGTTTTACGCATCTGCCTAGCTCGTCCCAAGCATGCTCGATCGGGTTGATATCCGGGCTGCGAAGCCTGTCGACGTCCACTGCTGGACATGGGCCTCTCCCAATGTATACCACCCGATTCTCCGCCTTCCGCATCCAGTCCATCCCAGCTACCTTTTTTTTTCTCTCTTGGCTAGTGTTTCGCTCAAATTTTGTTGTTTTCATTCAAATGTTGTATCATAGTCAGGTAAAAAATTAGCCATCCATAGTGTTTCAAAGCAAAATCATTTTTAGCTCTTAAATTGTTATGTATTAATCCTGGGGTCTTGTCCTGTCCTCCTAATAGTACCTAATTCAATAGCAGACCTAAACAAAATAGTCCATGAAGTCGTATTAAGTCGTTTAATTTCATGTTTAGAAAGTCAACAAACGAACCATGTTAAACTAAATCGTTCTAGATTTTCATAGACCGAGTAGCTACCTCCTGCTTATTTTCAGTCAACGCATCAAAAAGCGCGCGTTGTTTGACATAAGCATGTGACTGGCTTGAATATCTTCTAATTAAAACGTTACCCCCTCAAATGGAAGGAAAATCAGAAGGTGATGCAGGTAAAATTGGAATTATCGGTGGATCAACAGAATATACAGGAGCACCATATTTTGCAGCGATGACAGCCTTGAATTATCTCTAATACGCCACCTTACACCCTGGCGTCAGAAGACCCTAGACGGCGTGCGGTTTTAGTCGGTAAGAGTCCGACATAACCTGCCCCGCTGGCTGTGGGGTGGGTATCCATGAGGATTTCCGCACGGAAAAAAGGCTACTTTTTATACAAGCTGCTAAAATCGGTTCAGTAGATCCCGAGATTACCCCTTACAATTTAACAAACACACAAACTTTACCTCTTTATAATATTAGTATAGATATCCAAACGAAACCGGTACCTTGGCCGCTAATTATTTAATATACTTACTGTAATATAAGTACACCTTGTTTCCCTCTGGTTTAGTCAGAGAGTTGTCTTTACGCTTGACTACCAGAATGTCCAAGAACGTGCGAAGCGGAGAAATAAAAGTCGGAAAGAGAACCCCGGACTCAGAATAAAACTCTCGGTTGCGAACGCGAATAAAGTTAGGTTAGTTTATTAAAAAAAATTCGCGAAGAAATCCCCACGGATACCACCTCGTCAGCCATAGCAATTTACCCGATAAGGTATCTCCCTCGCATCTCGACAGAACTTAGGCCATCTACGGTTTTATGATGCGAGTGAGAGGCGTTGCTGTCTTTTGCTTTAAAATTTAATTGAATTAATCGGGCGGAGAATCTAAAAATACCTAATGTTTTAAACAATTGTAAGTAATATTGTTCATTGTTAAGCCGTAGAATATATCGAACATTTTCGAACATATAGAACGTATCCAGGTAGCTCAGTGGGTCAGAGCATTCCTCCTGCTAGGAACAGGTCGCGGGTTCAATTCCCGTTCTGGATGTTCACTTTTTCCGATCAAAAATCATTAGGAATAGTTAGCATACTATGTAATTGCTTTAAAATTTCATTGAAACTTTTTTCACGTATTCAATATTCTTGTATTCATTTCTTTGTACATCAAACTGCGGAAGTACCTAGGTAATTTTTTTTATTATGTTTCATATACGTCTTACTAGTGACTATCGAATAAAAAAAAGTAAGCCAGTTTACTACTTTTTCATATTACTTGGCCTTAGAGCTTTCTTCTAAACGACACCGAAGACTTGATTACGTACTCTGAGAAATTAAAATGAAACGTGGAAAACTATTACTTCAGTTCGAGTAAGTATAATATGTTATTTCCACCTAGTTCTTGGTAAGTATTTACTCGACTGGGGTGCGTGAGTCGCGAATTCAACGCGGTGCACCCCGGGCTACGGACATGGCACACTCGCAGGACAATCGCTCGACTCGTAGGCTCTCCGCGTGTCCGTCTCTGGGCACAGTGGGTAGTTGGCAAGGGGTGCACTGATTCGTCGAGCGCTTGTCACCCAACTTCTGGTCAACCCGGCGCAGCAGCACGATACTTGCCCCTCCTTTTTCCAGGAACAAAACGGGGACACCATGATTCCCAAATTCAAGATGGCTGTTATAAAACAGGTTATGGCCTGGGTAAGTTGTGGTGCAAGAGAAATGCTTTATAGTCGACGGCGTGCGGTTTTAGTAGGTCCGAGTCTGATCTAACCACCACCGACGGTCGAGGGGGAGGGATCCGTGGTTGGAACAAAAAATGAAAAATGAAAAAAAATTAACGTTAAAATCTACATCCACGCCCAGAACTTTCGGAGCTATGTTGCTATTGTCATGATAAAGTTCGTTAACTATGTGTTTCTACTGAACGAACATTTTCTAGTAAATGTGCGCGTGATAGTCGTTTATTCTTCTTGAGGACTAACTAACTAACTAATTATTTTCCATTGAAAAATAGTTAAGGTAAGTTTCTAAGCAAATAAAATGCAGTGCTTGAATACACAAATAGCATCCTTAACCTAGTTTTGTGACCCAATAAAATTTTAATAAGAATAATAAACTACGACATAAGCAAAAGAGAACTGGTGCAAGTCAAAGATGGAAAAGCAAAGAGCTGCCTGGACGTTAAAACGTCTACATCGGGCCTTATAAGGTAACTAAATTCAATATTATTTGTATTAGACACCGGTTTTTTTATTGTCTTGCATATGCATAGGCCTCCCCAACTGTGGGGAACAACGATCCATCTCTTGCTATCCTCGTCCTGCTGTTCTGCTACTTCTTCGTCTGTCTGGGTATGAACCCATCTTCGATGCTGCCTGTACATACCTACATACAACATAATAATGTTGAACTCTCATTCACTCAATTTTTGTATCTAGTGCATCATTCAGTCCCTATGTTCGTTCACTTTTCTATCTTAAATTCTTGTTCTTGTCCTGGCCATTTCCATTGCAGTTGTTTGATTTGGTATTTTTAATCTACAATCTTGGTTTGTCTTCTTATTGTTTTTAACCTAATTTCATCTTCTTTCCATTGTGTGTAATAAGTTTTTAGTGATTTGATATTTTTTATTGCACAACAGCTCCAAGTCTGATCAAAAGAACTCGAGAAATAATGCCGAAACCGTTTATTGTTTTGTTTTTCGATGTTAATAAAAACCAAGTAAATGATTAAAACGTTATTATTTTTTATAACCGGCTGTAATTCTTTTAGCCCTTGAACATTCTGATTTTTTTTTCACGCCGTAATTAAGCAAGATTACAAAAACACAGTTATAAATCTTAATACTAAAATAAACTCAACTATCAATGTTAAAAGTAAATAAAAATACAGTACCTATCTGTAATCTATAAAATTCAAAATGAAAACAAGTAAAACAAAAAATCATAAAGAAAATGTTTTTATACTAAAATAAATTGGGTTATCATTGTTAAAAGAACATAAAAGTACACTGTCATTTAAAACAAAAAGAAACAAACGAATAAAATATAGTGAAAATAAAATTAATATAAAAGCTTACCAAGTCGGGGAGCGCACAGGAGAAGCGTTGCCGAAAAGTTCGCGAATGGACGTAGAGGCTGAACAGTATTTATTTTCACACAACTTTGAAACTGTAAAGGATGCTCAAGCCCACGTCTGCTCCATTCGACGGAAACCGGCGAATGAATACAGTTCGCACTGTTCGCAGCAGCTCTGCTCTCGACAGTTCTGCGCCGCTCACAAGAAGCCTTAAAATTAAATGGATATGTCATTTATAGTATGTGATTATTTGAGTCTTGTCGTGAAGTGAAGCAGTTTATAAAAAAAAACTAAAGTATGCCCGCGGCTCCGCTCATGGACGTCGATTGCCGAGTTTTTTTGACTATATCTCCAGTTCTACTCAACCTGTTGTACCTACTCAAACATACATACGTAAGATTTTAAGTATGTCCAAGATCTCAAAAACCGTTTGTCATGTTCGGAATATAAAAATATTCTTATTCGATTGCAAAGAAAAGAGATCCGTTTCACAGCATTCCATGGATGTGGGAGCCGGGTCCATGGCGTGGTACAGAGAGGAACCCTGTGACGATGCCTGGGACTAGTGTCCCAGAAGTAGGTTTAGGGTGGCCATCTTGCGAGACGTCAGTGCTCACCTCCACCGTTAGTAGTGTTCCCCTTCTACCTATCCAGATCTACGATCCTATCAATGCCGTTTGGGATATTCGATTTAATAAAGAGCTTACTATAGCTCTTGATAATCCGAGGTCTTTAAACAAATTGTACAGGGATTTAGCTGAAATTCCCCTTGCTCCCGCTTCTACGGCGTAGAGTTTAACCACATAGCCATTTTTGATTAACTTATTAGTCAATTCAAAGTTTTTGTTTGTCTTTAAAGAGTGGTCTTTAGGAATGTTAGTTTTCCACAGTGCTGTGAGTTCTACAAGCACTGCACGCTTATGCGATCCCAAAAATAAGAATATATTGGTCCGGATGACGAGGCACAGACATCCCGAGTAGTGTCCAATCTGCGGCAGCTATCAAATTGAGTTTTTTTTGTAATCGAATTGAAACACTCGTTTAAAAACATGGCATGTCGTAATTGGAGCTTGCAGCTCTTTGTCATTTTTTAAAATTTACTGTTACTATACAAGGGTAAAATAAGATCATTTTAAATTAATTTAGTATATAGAAATGTAATCTGCTCGCTCGGCAAATTATATTCAACATTTAGGTTAATTTTGGACTGAAATCTTTCCGTAAATTTAATTACATAAAATGATTTAAGCCCACTACTGAGCCTCTTGTTGACAATGTTTTTTCATTTTATAATTTGTGCAAATGTCATCAACTTTTGACGCTGTCTATACTTATGCAAAACGAGTAGATGATGTGCGTAGGCGAATGATAGTTTGCCGCATCCAAGACGTAATTATGGTCCACGGTCATCCCCCCACTTTACGATCTGAGCACAGCGCGAATATACCTGCCTAATATTCGTAGAACTTACCGCTCAAAGAAACTTTAGATTCGTAGAGCTATTAATTATATTTAAAAGATAGTCGGATTTTTCAGCAGAATTTTATGGCATTTAATATTGTAATAAAGCTTTTTTGTTGACTATATTACATTTGAAAATTAGAAAGAGTGCAGACCTCAATTGTTTGTTATGAAATCACTACCTACTGAAAATTTGTTCGCAACTCAATGCTCTTACATTTACGCTGCTGATAATTTTATTGAGAAAAAAATATTTTTTTTCGTGCAGCTACTGTTACTAGTAGCTGCACAAAAAAGTACTATACCGGGTTTCGTGAAGCTATTTGTGGATACTTCGACTTCGGCAACGTAGTTTGCGAGTCGCTTTTCAAATATACTCGTATGTGAGCGACTCTTTGGTGAGTCGTATCGTCTTTAAGTTTACTTATAAGGGGTTTAGTTTGTAGGAACGTTGAGTGTCGAACCATATAATTAATGATATATATAGAATATCGAACTAATTAATTTGATATTGATACCTAAGTATGATGATGATCTCCGACCGATTTTGTCCATGGCGAACATTTCTACGTACTAGAAGTCTTAATTAGTACCTACTCCTCTTTTAATTAGCGCGTTGCGTCGAATATGGCCACTTTTGGCGGTGAATCTACTTACATGAATCTAGTGTCACAAAAATGTGATGAGCCAAGAAGAACAGAAAATAATATCCAATCATAATAATAAGTACTTATGTCAGCCAATGATCCCAAGGAGTCTTTATCTCCATTTTTTTGAGAGGCTTGAGATCAGCGGGAAGTCGATGGTGGCCAAAATACCGGCGGTTTATCTGCCAATCGCCCTGTCGCAACTTGCGGCTAATCCGGCCGGGGTGGGAGTGGCCCTCTAGAGGGTTGCTCCAAGGCTCTCCATGTGTCCCTCTGACTACTTAGCAGATGGCAGCGAGCGGGAGGTGAGCTGATTGTCTGCGCGCCGATGGTTGGGTGGCAGGACGGCCGCCTGTCACCCTACACCCCACCGTTGGCGAAGTGGCGCGATGCTCGCCCCCCCCCCCCCCCCTCTCGGGAGGTCGAGGGGGCCATCTTAAAACCGTAGATGGCCCGGGGTCAGCTGGGGTGCAAGGGATATGTAACCTTACACCCCGGATTGGCCGCAGGCAGCAGCGTCTCCCGTGCCGATTGGGAGGCGCTGTTCGCCTCCGTTGCCAGGTGAACCACGTGGAGGTTCCGGCCCGCACCCAAATTAAAGTAGCCTAAGTTACTGCTTGATACATCAGCTATTTCCCAGTGGAAGTCTCATCAAAATCGGTAAATTAGTAAAAAGTGATTATTATAATAGATTACAAACAGATATTCTAATTTTATTCATTCGTATAGATAATTAATTTTGAACATTGAATAGCTATTTGATAGCCTTTTTATAATTTTCTCGAAATAGTCCCCCCTGACACACATACGACTTCAATAAATTGGTAACGAAATTTCCTCAAAATGCTTAAGAAAGTCCAGCACATTATGACGTTGTTCAAGGAAATCTTTATTTTAAATAGGTTTTTTTAGAACTCCGTAGTCTCCGTACCTCAAAAGCAATTATCCGTTTATTCCTTTTGAGGTACGGAGTAATTAATTTAATTACTTACCGTGTTTGTTTTCTGTTTAATAACCGTAAATTACATATTTTTATGTATTTAGACACAGTTTGATATTTAATAAAAGTATACAGGGTGAATTTTTCAAAAGGGCTTGGATGGCCAAATCCGAAACTATAAGGAATAGCGAAAAATGCTCAAAAGAGTCACGAGCCCGATTTTGATGAAACTTAAAACCTCATCATTAGATTTTTGAAAAACCAATAATCCAAGCCAGGAATCGGACCTGTTGATTTTGAAAAAAAAAACACACCCTATATTATTACACCATGCGATAGTGTTGCTAGTAAGGATCTTATTCTGGGAAGTAATGACATACCGCAAACTAAAGGAAAGAGCTCATCTTTAACAAAATACATTTTATTTTTCTTACATTAACTGATTAATTGTTTAAAATGAATAACCACTTAGCCATTGTTTTCAATACATAATCGTACTGCATTCAATATTAGAATGTTATTGATTCCGTTTAGAATATTCTCCAAAGAACGTTAAGTTTCAAGTCATCAACTGTATCTCTGTATCATTATGTGTCTTTGTAAATTTCGTTTTTGACATACCCCCAGAGAAAGTAATCTAAGGGAGTAAGATCCAGGGATCTCGCTGGCCAAGGCACAGGACCATGCCTTGCAATAAAAATATCGTCAAACTGCTGAATCAAAATCTCTTTTAGGGCTATTATGGGCTGGAGCTCCATCTTGTTTAAAAAAAAACATCAATCATTATAATCATTCTGAGTATAATTTAAAACACGGAATAGTTACGATCTTTTCTGGGATTTTGAACGAAACAAATAGGTACCTATTTGTTTCGTTCAAAATCCCAGAAACATGAAACATGAATTTTATTAAATTCCAAATTTTCCTTAAATTTGCCGTATATCATTACTTCGCAGAATCTGTTCCTTAACAGCGACACTATCGCATGGTGTAATAATAAAGGGTGTGTTTTTTTTTTCAAAATCAACAGGTTCGATTCCTGGCTAGGATTATTGGTTTTTCAAAAATCTAATGATGAAGTTTTAAGTTTCATCAAAATCGGGCTCGTGACTCCTTTGACCATTTTTCGCTATTCCTTATAGTTTCGGATTTGGCCATCCAATCCCTTTTGAAAAATTCACCCTGTATAATCTCGACTAATTTATAATTGTAAAACTTGATTTAACCACATCACTATTTATTTGATACAAAAAACCTGTAACACTGGAAATGTCATTTTACTGACTAGAATTTACTATAAGTTCAATCATAATATTCCGTCGTATGATGGCGTGCAAACAGATTTATATTTTAAATATAAATACTTATACATTTTTAAGGTGAAAATGTTTCGAATCTCTAAATGAATAGAATCACTGCTACGCGGTACTACGCGGTACAGCCACATGAGTAAAGACCATAGCTATTCATGTGGTACAGCGGTAGCGGTCGGTCTATACGCGGTACTATGAGCCTGACCGAATGTCATGATTGTACGTCATTACTTATTACGCGATGCGATGGTGCGTGCATCTTGCGATGGTAGCTGAATGGATAAGGACGCGGCCTCTACTCAGAGGCATCGAGTTCGAATCCGGCCGTACAGCACCAATGTAAATTTCACTTTGTGGAATTTATTTTATAATCACATTATTTACCATCTGCTGAAGGTGAAGGAAAACATCGTGAGGAAACCCACATGTCCTAGAAGATCTTCTAAGGATATGTCCGATCTACCAACCCGCATTAGGTCACCGTGTGTGGATTAAGGTCTAAACCGTCTCAGCTCTCTCGTTAGAGGAGAGGAGTCCCGTGCCCAGCAGTGGGACATATATGGGTTGCTATTATTATTTTACTTATTACGCTATGACTATTTAAAAAGCTAAACATTCCTTTTTAATAGAAAATCTGTATGAATTTGTAAATTCACGCTTTATAAGATTTTTATGAATTTAAACGAGGCTACTTGCAAGATCTACGAACGAGTAAGTTACTAAATTCTAAAGGAGTCATAAAATTCTTTACTTGAAGTATCTATCGGTACTGTTACTAACTAGGTGCTTACACAGACGTAGGGTAAAAAACCGTCAAACTGTAATGGGAGTGGGCGAACCATGTCTGCAAAATATTGCAACCTCAGCATGGCGTCCGTAGTCTTATTTCTTCTATTCTTTTTAACTATCATTACTTTTTAACCAATGTAATCTCAGAAGAAAGCAGAGTGTGGCAGAGAGGCAAGATTTAGGTGACGGGCAGGTTATGTCATACGTACCGACTCCCTGGAATTCAAAAGATGTGGTAGTCTGGTTGACATTGGTGGGATAATATTGACTCCTTTGTAGGTATCAGATTAGTGGGATGAAGAAGTAAAAATAGACAGACGGAAATATCGGGGGTGTCTTAGTCTTTGCCTTGGGTGGACAAAGTGGGCTAAACAAAAAAAAGTCTATCATCCTACAAGGATCAACTCTAATTGATATGGGGTCCAGGCCCGTCTAAATGCAGATCAATTCAATTCATGGGGAATTCTTTAAATAGATAGGATCTTAATATTCTAAAAATATAGTCGTAAAATATACCTGCAATATTGCGTGTTTAATCGAGTTGAAAGCAGCGGAAGCCATTGAAATACGATATTGCAGTCGGGGTAAAATTCATCCCAGTTCATTCGCGATGTAATTGAAAATAAGTTTATTTGCACCAGGTTAGTAGTTGCGCGTAGTAATTACTTTACGTAACATTGAGCTGCGGTCTAAAGTTACTCATGACGCAAGCTAAAGCTCGATTTCTTGATTTTGTGGCGAATAAAATGAAATAAGTATCACCAAAGATCTCCTTTTCAGAACTTTTATTACATTGTTGTATCACAATTTTTTAATGTTCTTTCGTAAATACGTGCGTGGCAGTGCGTGCCAGAAACTTCCCCGCGGTGCACTCCGGACAACGGGAGCGGCAACTCTATACACACATACATACATACATAGTCTCGAAAAACAACTCGTTTACGCGTGTTGATGTTAAACTGAACGTTTTAAATTGTATAAAGGTAAGTTCTCAGCGGTAGCAGTAATCTTGTCACAGAAATGAACCCTGCGTGTCGCCCTCATTAATAAGTTTTGTAATTTGTCTAATAGGCTAAGATCCTGTAGAAATAACTGAATGGATCTGGATGAAAAAAATAGAGCTAGATTATAGTCTGTAACATCACATACGCTTATTATATTAGAATTGTTAAAGGAATAAATTTAATTAAGTATAAATATCAAGCATTTCATTTCAATAATCACATTATTTACCATCTGCTGAAGGTGAAGGAAAACATCGTGAGGAAACCCACATGTCCTAGAAGATCTTCTAAGGATATGTCCGATCTACCAACCCGCATTAGGTCACCGTGTGTGGATTAAGGTCTAAACCGTCTCAGCTCTCTCGTTAGAGGAGAGGAGTCCCGTGCCCAGCAGTGGGACATATATGGGTTGCTATTATTATTTTACTTATTACGCTATGACTATTTAAAAAGCTAAACATTCCTTTTTAATAGAAAATCTGTATGAATTTGTAAATTCACGGTTTATAAGATTTTTATGAATTTAAACGAGGCTACTTGCAAGATCTACGAACGAGTAAGTTACTAAATTCTAAAGGAGTCATAAAATTCTTTACTTGAAGTATCTATCGGTACTGTTACTAACTAGGTGCTTACACAGACGTAGGGTAAAAAACCGTCAAACTGTAATGGGAGTGGGCGAACCATGTCTGCAAAATATTGCAACCTCAGCATGGCGTCCGTAGTCTTATTTCTTCTATTCTTTTTAACTATCATTACTTTTTAACCAATGTAATCTCAGAAGAAAGCAGAGTGTGGCAGAGAGGCAAGATTTAGGTGACGGGCAGGTTATGTCATACGTACCGACTCCCTGGAATTCAAAAGATGTGGTAGTCTGGTTGACATTGGTGGGATAATATTGACTCCTTTGTAGGTATCAGATTAGTGGGATGAAGAAGTAAAAATAGACAGACGGAAATATCGGGGGTGTCTTAGTCTTTGCCTTGGGTGGACAAAGTGGGCTAAACAAAAAAAAGTCTATCATCCTACAAGGATCAACTCTAATTGATATGGGGTCCAGGCCCGTCTAAATGCAGATCAATTCAATTCATGGGGAATTCTTTAAATAGATAGGATCTTAATATTCTAAAAATATAGTCGTAAAATATACCTGCAATATTGCGTGTTTAATCGAGTTGAAAGCAGCGGAAGCCATTGAAATACGATATTGCAGTCGGGGTAAAATTCATCCCAGTTCATTCGCGATGTAATTGAAAATAAGTTTATTTGCACCAGGTTAGTAGTTGCGCGTAGTAATTACTTTACGTAACATTGAGCTGCGGTCTAAAGTTACTCATGACGCAAGCTAAAGCTCGATTTCTTGATTTTGTGGCGAATAAAATGAAATAAGTATCACCAAAGATCTCCTTTTCAGAACTTTTATTACATTGTTGTATCACAATTTTTTAATGTTCTTTCGTAAATACGTGCGTGGCAGTGCGTGCCAGAAACTTCCCCGCGGTGCACTCCGGACAACGGGAGCGGCAACTCTATACACACATACATACATACATAGTCTCGAAAAACAACTCGTTTACGCGTGTTGATGTTAAACTGAACGTTTTAAATTGTATAAAGGTAAGTTCTCAGCGGTAGCAGTAATCTTGTCACAGAAATGAACCCTGCGTGTCGCCCTCATTAATAAGTTTTGTAATTTGTCTAATAGGCTAAGATCCTGTAGAAATAACTGAATGGATCTGGATGAAAAAAATAGAGCTAGATTATAGTCTGTAACATCACATACGCTTTTTATATTAGAATTGTTAAAGGAATAAATTTAATTAAGTATAAATATCAAGCATTTCAAGAATATTTCATTGTCTTTGTTCTGTATCGAAACAGCAAACAATACGTGGTGCCGTCAGGAGCACAAAGAGCTATCTCACAGACATATACCTACCCAACAGAATTGAAAATGTACCTAAAGGTTACGCGCCCGGATAATAGGTAGGGACGTATTAATAACAATTATTAATTAATATATAATTGATATGCGATATTGAAGAAAGCATTCGTATACTTAGCTATAGATGCGGTCTTATTCTTTATAATTCTTCAAAAGTTTAGTTTGGTGTTTCCATTTTGTTTACTACATTGTAGGTTTGGACTGGTTTAGTTCAAGTCCGCCTTTGTTGCTGGGGAACCAAGTGTACCTACCCAAGGATAGATATCCCTGGGATATTCTGGTGTGGGGTGGTCTTTGAGGATCAAATCCCTAAGCAAGCTGTGGTAGCACACCGACCGTGATTCCTGGACTGTATGATGCAGGTCCTCACCGTAGTAGTCAACCCTGATGAGTAGATATTTATAAAAGACTTTATAAACAGATAGAACAAGAGAATGTGGTCGTAGTTCGTTGTTTGCTCTATTCTTGAAGTTAAGGAATTGGATAATAAAAGAAATCCAATTTCATACCTAGTTAATTTCAAATGAATCTTGTTGTAATCAATATTTTGAAGCGAGTAAAGAGACTACACGTTTACTCTGAGAGTATTCTAATAAATATTTTAATTTATACAAAAGCACATAACTGTTACTAACATGCAAGCAGCTGTAATGTTATCTGTTTATATATTTAGTATAGTATATTTTCCAAATAGATTTAGTGGCCTACAGATAATTTATATTGTTGCGTTGTGAATATAAGTGTTTTTTTTTATTCAGTTATTGGTTACATTTTACTTTCGATGGGCACTAAATGTGAAGGGTGCCTAATAATTAGTTTCATCTAATAAATCAGACTATATTTGATACTGAAACGTACCTATGTTTTTGGATAGGAACAAGTAGGTATGTTTAATAGTTTATTATTATATACTTTCAGATACCATTGTACATTATCGCTTTCTTTATGATCGGATCATTGGTATGCCGAAGTTTATCAAAAGCCGGAAAAGAAATGGATGAAAGTGGAATATCACTCAGAGAAGTAGCACAAATGATACTTAACAAGGGTCGAAGATCAACAAATCTCAGAAGCATAACAGATCCAAGACGAGCTAAATCCAAAAGTGCTATTCATTCAAAAAGTCATTCACACCGCGCATTAAGAAATGATGATGAACTTATTGCGCCTGTCGAATTAGGTGACATAGATCTAAATGGTAAAAATGCTGAATTAACCGAAAGTGAACTAATCAATGCCTTGTCTCATAAAAAATCTGCACTATTCGATAAACCGTACATTGAGCATCGAGGAAAAAATGACTTCTTAGTACTACATCCTGCATTTAGAGATCCATTTGTTACAATTATTCCGAATATGATGTACTATAACATCGAGAAATCTTGTGTAAACTGGTTTGATGATTGTAATTTAAAAGGTATACAATCGAGGTTATTGAGAGGTGTTCAATCCCCTTATAAGAAATAATTTTGTAAGTAATAGTTGTGAGCAAAAATATTCAATATGTTCATTTTCAATAACCATTATGTGTAGTTATAATTAAAAGACTGTATAAACAATAATAACTATCTCATTTTGGAACTCCAGTTCAACGGATACAATAACACTGCTCTGACGTTTTAGTCACCCCCTTTTTACACTTTTCATAGAACATCTCACTTAGGAATACTTCCCAAACTCAAGGAGGTCATTTCGAAGCCGGAGATGACCCTACATCTTGGCGGCGCTAGAAGATAAAAACGACGGTGTGTGGTTTTAGTCGGTTCGATTCTGACATAACTGCCCCGTTGCCATAACTGCCCAGGATGAAAGAAAAAAAGGGGACTAACGGTACCCCTCTTTCCCTTTTCAACTCAACTTCAACACTATTTCAGGAAGAGTTCATGAACACTCGTGTACTTCATTCCAAGCGTCAATACCGTCCATCATAACCTAGATGGGGTGCTGCTGGTAATTTGTTTCATCACAGAGACACAAGTATACCACCCTGATGATCTAAGTTATTTTACCCTGGCTGAGTTATAGGCATATTTCCTTGACAAAGTAGAGGTGTCGAATTATTCTTCAAGTAACGCCGAGTGCCGAAGAACGAAATGCTATTTATCCATATAAAATCGCTAGTGTCGCATTGTATTCATGTCAATTATATTATTATCTACCTACGAAACGGCCGAACGTTGATATTTTCTGTGTAGCTACAGACTGCCATCTTCATAACCCACTGGCATTATTATATTGAAGTTCTATGACTTGGATATATTAGTCTATCGGCGCAACCCGTAATGAATGTCACCAACGTTTGTAAGGATACTGGGACCAATGGCTTAAGCTTAACGTACTCTCCGAGGCACGGTTGAGTCTCGTTGTGTTAAGATATAATGTCATTAAACTACTCGGTCACGAACTACCACTTCGTCACGAGTCGTCCTGTATCTTGTATTGTTGACGTTTTGTGTTTCAATCCATACTAAAATTATAAATGCGAAAGTAACTCTGTCTGTCTATCTGTCTGTCTGTCTGTTACGCTTTCACGCCTGAACCACTGAACCGATTTTGATGAAATTTGGTTTAGGAGTAGATTAGACCTCTAGAATGAACATAGGCATCCACGCGGGCGGAGCCGCGGGCAACAGCTAGTCATACATAAATTAATTATCTGTCTGACATTGTCCAAAACCACGGCGCAATTTGGCGTGCACTCTATCATGAACTATTTTATAAAATTAAATGGTGTAAGTAATTAAGTTTGTAATATCAAAAGCGTTATAGAGTACTAATATGGCCTTTTTGGCTGTTATTTAACTGTTTCTTATTTGGCATGATGTGAATATTTTATTTTACTATCGCTAAAACTCTTTGATGAAAACAAATCAGATGATATGTTGCAAAGTAAAATAGCCCTTAATGATTCCAATTTAGATTTGGATGCAAACGCTCCGAAAGGCGTAGGTATACGTATTTTGTCTTACTCTTGCTTAACTGATGTCTTAATTATGATAGTAGGTACATTGTTTAAATTTCACAGTAGTGATAAAGGACTACTTTTGGAACATGTCTATTTATTCATCTTTGTAAGACTGACATCATAATTACATTTATAAGATATCCGAGATTTTTTTTATAATAACTGCCAAGAAGACGCTTCTCACTATTGCAAGTAAGCAGAAAAAAATATCAAAATGAGTTGTGATAACGATATTTTCTTACATATATAAATTAAAATGCAACTGGCGTCTGGTAAAATTTATGTTCAATCCTCGTTCAATAACTGGCACTCAGTGTTGAGTGTAAGGGATACCAAGGGGTGGACGTGGATGCGTGTACCGGCACGTCCACGTGGTGCACCCGGGCAACGGAGGCGGCAGCGCCTCCTGCTCGTAGGGGAGACACTGCATGCTGCCCGCAAGAAATACCTCTTGAGTAACTTTACACCCCGAACGGCGTGCAGCGTCGGAAGACCCCAGAGGGTGTACGTTTATAGTCGGTTCGAGTCTGGCGTAACCTAACCATCCCCGATGGTCAAGGAGGGTGGTATCCGTGGGGGTTTCCGCACGAAAAAAAAGGGAGCCCCAACCAAACCCGCCTGCTAGCAGGCTGTTCACAGTTGGGCGGCTGAAAGCAGCCGCTCCTGTAATAGCTAAAATAAGTCAATGGATGGAGCCGGACTCATCACGCAACTGGGCAATCGTTATGGGGTGGATGACAAAGTTTAATTAAATGAATATAGGTACTGGTAATAGTCTTGCACTGTTTTTTGTTTATTATCATTTATTTAGTTAAACAAAACAACATTATTGTAAAATAATGTGGTAGGTATCTGTGAATTAACTCAAAAAGCAACAAAACAGATCAACATTTTTGTACTTAATGGCGTTCGGAGAGCTCGGGTCAGTGGCTTGAAAAAGATTGATTTTCAGGTCTCAAAATCAATAGATCAGTCTGGACCGCTAGTCACCCAATAAAAATCAAATAAGTAAGGTATTCCCAGTCGTAACCATTGGTTTCGTGTTCATGTAATGAATTTCAAATCGAATAATTATTTTATCATAAATATAAAATAGAAGATAGATTATAGTCTGGGTTAATATTTATGCTACATTATATTCCTGAAATAGTTTCCTACGGGAAGCGAGAACGGGAACTAAATTTTGCGCGGTAGACGTTTGTACTTTTGCCAACGTAAAAAAAGTAAGTACAAATTGTAAACATAAGATATTTTTTACTTTTTTAGGTTTGTATTTATAAGATTAGTGAATGAATTTATGCGGACCGTAAAATTACAACTTTTGAACTGTTAAAATAAAAGTTGTTTTATGCATCTTTGTTTTTTATTTTTACTATCTCTCATTTTATAGAATAAGTGATGCAGATTTCATATTATAAGTTGCGAAAATGATCATAATATAATATCGTTTTCAACCGGTATATCAATTAATGGTTAATTTATACCCATGTAGTATTTATAGTGTAATAGTGTCTGATAATAAATCCGATGCCACTCTGTCTGATGCTACACTGTCATATTTTAGATACGAGTATGAATGTCAAACAATTTTATTCGTGACTGTATGAATGAATAAATTATAAAACTGCCCATTTGTCCGCGGACCGAGTTTGAGCGGACCCAGTTGACTAAAGAGCTGTGTTAGTGTATGTTTAGGAACTGTTATCGCTGGCTGTATAATTGCGGTCCTGTATTAATTAGTTTTCTTTTCCTCATCTAAGATAATGCCAATAATATTGGGAATTGAGCGTTGAATCTCCTAACAGTCACGGCCAATTAATTTAGGTACCTATACGATAAAGATGAAATAAATGGGTCATTCTCAGGGAGTGAGATTTTCGAACGTCCATTCAATTATCTACTCAATTTATAAAAAAATGGGATTAATTCTTTTTCTGGGGGCTAGTTTTGGCAATTATCTAATTAGGATTGATAATATACCTATACAACTACTTTGGTACTAAAATACCTCAGAACAGTTGTTTTTGATTAATCTCCTAATTTCCGTTCACTGTCCAGAACCCAGAATAATACTTTCTGAGCCTAAAAAGTGCAAGACAAGCTTTGATTTATACATTTATTACCCTTTATTTATAAAATAGTTAGATTAATCCAGCTATATTAAAAATATAATTACGTTAACATGGCTATTTATTTAGTTACAACGTAAAATATGTTTGTCCTTTCATTATACCTAATTTCTGTCACCCACTAAAAATTCGTGAATAAAACCCTAGCTAAGTAAATTGTATCCATCCCTATCGCATGTACGGCAAGCGTTAGTAGTGCCACAGACATACAGCGAACTGCAGGCGTACTACATGTCCTCCGGGGGTCTCAGTGAGTTAAGTTCCTAATTTCCCTTCGCATGGTTTACAAGTCTTCTAATTTCTGTTCACTCATTTAATTAATGACTTATTGCTCGAAATAACTATCAATCAAACAATTCTTACGTAATTATGTATCTTTTATGGTATGGAAAGAAATAGTTGTCAAAATTATGTTCTAATTATTTTTTAAATTAAAAAATAACCATTTTCCCTAATTTTCGTCACACATTTCCGTCACGCTGAAAGTGACCGAAATTATAAAACTCCCTGTAATCATTGTTTCTATCAGTTCTTAATTGTTCGTAGGTAGCTACATACCTACCCGCCGATTATTATAATTCTACATGTATGTTTTTGAACAATAAACTCGATTACCTATTTTCAAATGTAATGGGTAGGTAAACCGAAGGAGTAGATTTTGGAGCAACAAAAACTTAGTAACGGAGAAGAGAAAAGATCAAGAATGAAAATAATAATAATTTTTTATTACTTAAATAAAAGAAATTATGAATTATTGTTTAATTTTCTAATTTCTGTCACCGCATACCTAATTTCCGTCACCCTCAAAAATATATCACTCCATAAATAAAAAACTAAGTGTTTTATGGAATTTAATAAAAAATAAAAATCGTGACGGAAATTATACGAAGAACACCATTTCGTGAGAATGACCGAAATAGTATTGAGCTTCCAGTTGTTGATCACCGAGTTTTTCATGCAAGACCATGCGAATTATTTAAAATTACAGTTTTATTTTTTCAAACCGTATTTTTCTTTTATTTATAACAATTAGGTGGCAAACAAGCGCACGGCCCACCTGATGGCAAGCGGTCACCGTGGCCTATGGACATGTACCACACCAGGGGCATCACACTCGCACCGACCCTGTAAAAACCTGTGTACTCTTTCTTGAAGGACTTGAAGATAGAAGAAGTAATTAGTGGAACGCATACCATCTTTCTTCATCTGAATGCGAAACTCAATCACATCGAAAATTTGTATTTTAGAACCCTTGGTAGAGACCAAGGGTTCTAAAATACAAATTTGAGTTCAAGAGAGCTGGAACTCACAATTTTTTGGCTCACTTTTTAATTTTACGGAAGCTAATACCATCTGTCACTCCGAGACGAAAGCCTACCCAAGAGCCTTGCTTGGGTAGGGTTCGCCTTGGTTTCCAAGCCAACCTCACCGGTTGGCTTGGACACCAAAGATCTTGGTGGATCCAAATAGGTACCTACATCCGAGTGGAGCTCTTACCTTTAATCTCAAACCATGAAAACGTGTAATAATTGTGAAGTAACTAATTACTGACTACGGTAATAAAGTGGAAATTACTTAGTGTAATTTCTTAATTTACTACTTTAATACCTTATGTAGTTAAGATTGTGAGTACACTAGGCTGTAATTTGCGATGTGATAGCTAACAAGTGAAATAAAGCAAGCATGGCTATATGAATAGGTAATATTATATTTATCTAGAACAAAATCCCAGAGTGAGGGGGCTGATGAGGAGGTAGCATTAACTTTTACCAGAAACCTGAAAGCTCTCATAACAACATTCTTATAACTTTAAGCACATAAGTATTCAGTCTTTATTGTTAAATCCAGCCACTATTTACTCATATTTTAGGGCATGATTGAGTAGGTAGGTACTCCCAGGAATTGCACAATTTGGTATGTCTCAGTTTACATTGGGTGGTCTATTAATAATCGCCAATGCTTGTTTGCTATATAGTGTGCCATGAGGCCCATGAATTTACGCAGCGTTTCTTTATGTAGGTATTAGCATGAAACTGGCATGGTTGTGTATCGCAGGGGGTAATTTCGCAACGCGTAGGTACTAGTGTAACCATAGCTTTATTATTATCGATTACAAGTTGAGTATGAACATTGTGATGAAAAGTACCTAACCTTCAAAATTAGTAAATCATTTGAATAAACCTTGGTCAACTATTTTGTCCCCAAGGAATTCGTATTCTTCATTTACGTAAGAAATAAATAATTTTACTTAACTTCTGCCTGCTTTGGGACGACCTGCTATGGTGTATCATAAGACGAGTATTTAAGTACATATATTAATCTTGTCTTATGTTGGCTTGGAAGAGAAATTTCAACGATTGTTATAGATAATAATTAAATTTTTATTGAAATTTATTACAATTGCGTGCGTCCAACAACATGTTAGTAATAATTGGAGTTTTGATTTACATTTCCGTCGCTACATCCGCTGATTTGAATACCACGAATACATCGTACGTTTTGGCAACCATATTGTTTTACAAGGATTCTAAAGGAGATATAAGGTTAGCCAGTGGGCCTGTGCCTCTTAAAGCCAACATGGCTGTCATGAACGATATATCCAACCGCATGAGCGATGTTGCCGTCAAAGTGGTTTCTGTTTTCAATGAATCAAAGGAGATGCCGATATCTGTAAACATATACGAGTTGATTAGGAAACAACATAAACAACAAAAACCTGTGTTTGTGACAGAAGTACACAAACGACTATCACGAAACATAAAAGATTGGTGGGATAATTTATGGGGACGTAATGTAAGAACACTAAGGACACAGACACATCCAAAGAAAAAGAAAAGGGTACTTTATGTTAACAACACGGCATCAACTCAAGAGCAAACATGTGAGTCGGTTGGCGTTAAACATGCATTCAAAAGATCCATACTTACTAATATTATAAATGCGAAAGTAACTCTGTCTGTCTGTCTGTTACGCTTTCACGGCTGAACCGCTGAACCGATTTTGATGAAATTTGGTATAGGGGTAGATTAGATTAGACCTCGAGACGGGCGAAGTCGCGGACAAAAGCTAGTAAGTAATAAGTCTGATTCTTTTTGTGTAGGTTACTATATTATAGGTACAACTGTCGTCAAGAAGTTCTTCATACAACAGCAGTCATTTCGTGTTTTTTTGTGCAATTAAGGACGGTGGCAGACAAGCACACTACCCACCTGATGGGAAGCGGTCAGTGTGGCCTATGGACGTGTGCAATCACCAAGGGCGCCACATTCGCGCTGCTGATCCTGGGGGAAAGGGGGGAGGGGGAGCAAAATAAGTACCTACTTTCATTTCTGAAATAAAAAAAAATTGATTCATGAATACAATGCATAGCTGCCATTATTGAGTCCAGTATATAATATTGTTGTCTGCTATAACATCCAAATAAGAGCTTGGTACTTTTATATCATAAAAAATCTGTAAGAAAACACACAGTAAATTCGTTAATAAAATAAATAATAATATACTTATTATGTATAAAAACAAATCGTATTATCCTGTTTACGATAGAAAAACAAATGTGTAAAACATTTGTCGTTTTTTTATATTGTAGGTACTTGAAACATTAATAAAAGAAAAAAGAATAATTTAAACACTATGCTTAGGACGAAATCGGTACAAGTATGGAAGTCTTTGATTATAGAATACTTATAATTTGTTTTATCAGTTATGTACTTGTGTCATTTTAACAATGCATTGTATATGATGTAATTTTTTTGCTGGAGGTTACTGACGTATTGAGAGGGCAGTCCACAGCAATAGTCCTAGTTGTTATCTGTCAGCCTATCTCGGGAGGCTCGGTATTAGTGGGAATTCGTTAGCGGATAAGACGCAGAAGACGGCACTTAACGGCGCCGCCGCCGCACGCCCGTTGCACTGCCAATCGTTCGACGCCCGACCGATTGTTGTCCGCCACGCCGCCGGGGCTTTCCAGCCGTCTCCCTAAAGGGGGATACGTTAAGTAGCACCATATACTTAAATAATAATAATTATTATTTATTCATTCAACCATGGATTTATATACTTACTTAACTTCTTATTCTAGTTTTGCAAGCAACAGTATTTACATTAAGGACATACATAAACCAAAATTATAACTGCTCACACTGTCGAACTGACTATTATTTTCCTCCACAGCACCACCAGTCACAACACTCACAACTGTCGCAAGCCCCGCCACATCCCAAACATCTAAAACGACATCACAAAATAATTATGTTGCAAACACCACCGATACTCCAAATGAAGCAGAGGATGATAAATCATTAGAATATTACGACAATTATATCCCGAATGACATCTATTATAGTATTGAGAAAAGATGTGTGAACTGGAGCGACGGATGCAATCTTCAATCAGGTCAAGTCTTAAGCGTATCTTCGTCTTACCATCATGTTTACAGAAGACCAGATATCAATAAATATGGTCCTATATTAGAATAGAAATAAAGAGATTTATCAGAATTTCTGAAACAGTCTTTCAATTGTCATTGTACAAAATCACGACACATAAAAATTAAGTGTAATTAAATTAAGTGGAAGTGCTTCGCAGTTAACGATATGAAGCGGATCAACAAAACTCGCTTAAGCTACTATAAAAAAACTATTAACATAAAAATACTTTTTTAAAACAAACTTTACAAAAAGTTTTCCATAACTTATTTGGGTAGTATGTCTTAATTATTTTCAAATATTGACTGCAAACTAACAATGAAATAATAATAATCACAGCCAGCAATTACAAAAAATATGATTCATTCTTTCTATTAGCTTGGGAAATACATTTTTTTATGTCAGTCACGTCAACATGACTTCACCTCGCCTGATGGTATGCTGAAGGCAAAGTCTCTGGAATGAGAGTCACCATTGCAAACACCGATAGTGCCACAATGGTGGCTCTCAGCTTGACGGCCTCATCAAATGCTTTTTCACGCCCCGCTTAAAGGACCCCGGACTGTATGAGGAAGGAAACACGTGAGCAGGTGAAGAATTCCAGATTTTGATGGTGTGGCAAAGGAAAGAGGCACCGAACCGCTTGGTTCTTGATTGAATTGTTTGCACATATTATAAAATTGGGTATAACGTTCTGTTTTATATTTAACCAACAGATTGACACAACCTTGAAATAGCGCAGTTTGACGACGTTTGACGTGGTATGACTTTTAAAAACTATTGATTTTATATTTTTTAATTGATTAATCTATACCTACATAATTATAAAATGGTAGGAAAGTCAAAACTGTACATTGAATATTTTTTTTAAAGAATACTTGGGGTGTGATCTACAATCGATACCGAAGCCAAAATATAGTTTTTAGAATTTTTGTCTGTTTGTCTGTTTGTCTGTATGTATGTCCGGGATACCGGTGCACCGATACGGGTGTCTTGGTGGCGATACCGACCTCCACGCGGGCGGAAGCTAGTTGTTAATAATTTTAGCCCAAAATTAATCTGTTTATTGTAAATTGGCACAATTATTAAATTTTTAATGTTATCACTCGTTAATAAGGTCAATAAACGATATTTAAAATTTTGCCATAAATTGTACCTACGCCAGTTCAAGTTACATCGCCCGTTCGATCACATCCTGTCAGGATCGCATTCTCTCATCGGCCGAACTATAATATATTATAGCCTCGGACATGAAATTTTATTTGATTTCATCTACTATCAGTTTTTTTTTTAAATTCTTGAAATAAAAAACTCAGCCCGTATTCTGGAATGATACTAAACCCTGAAACTCGACTTGAAACTAGTTTTCTGTAAGTACTTAGGTACATTACACTCATACAATCTGTACTTAAAACTAGTCTAAAGTCGAGATTAATGACTGAGTATCGTTTTAGAACTCATAGGTAGTGCCTTAGAAACGTAATGCAAAAAATCGTTCTTCTTTACACATTAATAATTAAAGAAGAGCACGTCAGTCTCGGTTGCCATACTTAAAGCTATGGCAATCATTGCGGGTAGTTGAAGGCCTAAAAAGTCCGACAACTTGTTTAACTAGGTACATAACTTTGCTATCGCAAATGAATCGTGGAGTTTAGATGGCAGTCGCTTCACGGAACATACCTACCTAATGGAAGTACGCCGGTCGATTCCAACAGAGTTGGGAAAGGGCTCTAAGGATGAATAGTTACTATTTTATAGCAGCGGTCTCTAGACTGAAAGTAAGCGTAGCTTAACTAGTCGATGTTATAGGTTCTAGAATGCGAATATACTTAGGTACTTACTTAAATATATACTTTTTTGTAAAAACATACATAAAAACACCCAGACCAATGCAAATAGGCATACAAAAAATTTGCACTGCGCGGGAATCGAATACCCCCTGTCATAGCAGTCGAATGAAGTACCACTATGCAACAGAGGCTGTCGAATGTCTATGAAGAACAGAAGTAATATACAAAGTAGAATAGTAATAAAATTTTAAATAAAAACACTTCATATTTTGTAAGTGTTTATTTGTTCTAATATATCTAACAAATAAACACTTAGAAAATATGAAGTGTTTATTCGAAGTATTCGTTAACGTATTCTTCCCAGAAGGTAGGCTTATACACTCCAGATCTCAAGTGGTAATTACATCGTATTATACCTATACTTATATTCTTGAATTTCAGTGAGTCTAATTTATTATTAACTAGCTGCTGCCCGCGGCCCCGCCCGCGTGGACGTCGATTTTCGCGTTTTTTTACTATATCGCATGTTCTAATAAGCCGATTGTGATCAAATATGCGTAAGATTTTGAGTCTAACCAAGACCTTTCTAATAAAAAAAACCGCATCAAACCCCGTTCGGTACTTTTTACGATTTTTCAGACTAAAAATTTACCGTATGTTTGGTTGTAATTGGTTAAGTAGAAACGGAGATATGACCAAAAACGACCTAAAAACGAAGCGCGGGCGAAGCCGCGGGTATCAGCCTATATAAAAAGTAGCCTATATGTTGCCCAGCACTATGAACTATAATCGTACCAAGTTTGATAAAAATCTCTCCAGTAGTTTTTGATTTTAGCGCGCACAAAGATTTGCGGACAAACAGACAAACAGACAAACCGACAAACAGACAAACAGACAAACAGACAAACAGAGAAACAAACAAAAAGACAAACAGACAAACAGACAAAAATTCTAAAAGTCATTGTTTTGGCATCTATTACATTCATAAAGTCCCCTAAGTAAAGCCATTGAATGGCAGATGTGCTGAACTGTAGTGTATCTAATCTTGACCACATTTCTGCAAATAAATGAATTTTGAATTTTTTTTTTAATTTATAATTTTTTTTCTCATATAAATATCTTCTATGTACAGACACCGATCAGTTACAGATTTATTATATGTATAGATATGGATTTAATATTTATGCACACACAGTGTTAATTAGTAAAGAAAATGGAAGGTTTCACTTCATTACTTTAATTTGTACCTAGTGTGATGTGGTTCATTATGATTATACTATTTGTACGTCTTATCAGACATGCTACGGTGATATGTACCTGTGACCTTTAAATGAATTTTGAATTTTGAACTGTGGGTGACGTAACCTACGACAAACTTATTATTTGCGGTTGGTACAGTAATCGGGTCTAAAAATTGAACCGTAAAATTAAATTTGTCTTTTATTGTATGTACTTTTCCGGGATAAAAAGTATCCAGTGTGCTGCCCAGGATATTGAAGAATAATTATACCAAGTTTCATCGTAATCGAACCGGTAGTTTTTGCGTGATGCCTGAACAAACAGACAGACAGACAGACAGACAGACAGACAAAAATTTTTTTAATCACATATTTGGGTTCGGTGTCGGTCTAGTAACACCCCCTGCTATTTATTTTTTTGAAATTTTCAATGTACAGAATTTTCACTTCTACAGATTTATTATAAGTATAGATAATGTTAACATGAAATTGTATTGTCTCTAATTTATATTGTACATTTTATCAATAAGCTCATTACCTTAATCATCATTCTCTGAACCTTTTCCCAACTCAGTTGGGGTCGGCTTTCCAGTCTAACTGTGATGCGGCTGAACTTCGATATTTTACGTGGAGCGACTGCCATCTGACCTCCACAACCAATGGCGATATCGAAGTTCCAAGTTAGACTGGTTGGACTTTTGAGGGCTCCAACTACCCGTAACGACTGCCATAGATGTTTGTATGGCAACCGGGACCGACGGCTTAACGTGCTCTCCGAGGCACTAATAAACCTGCGATAAATACACACATAACTTCGAAAAGCATCGAAAAGTCATTGGTGTGTGCCATAGTAAACCTGGGATCGAACCCGAGACTTCGTCTCAGCAGTCCATTACCCAAACCACTAGGCTACCGCGGTTATCCCTCAAGCTCATTACCTTAATATTTTATAATATTATTATTTATCTATTATTAAATATTTTATAGAATTAGGTACAATTCTTTTTAAAAGCTCTTGTGTAATTTTCACCTGTCCTTTGTGTGTAAGTAAATCTAGAACCTTACCTAAAGTTTGACTGGTTTTCCAAATGAGACGAAATTTTGCAAGAAGTGTATTTACCTATAAGGGGTGATTTTTTAAGAGTTAAGTTTTTCAGGTTGATCTAGACGGACATAGAATACTTTTATCCTGCCTCGGGGATGAAGTATGCAACGGGCAAAGCCGCGGGGCACAGCTAGTTAGATATAAATGAAAAATGATGACGAAGTTCTTCTTTGATGTTCTGCAATATTAGCAAGGCTGCGAAGCTTTGTGGTTTCATACGCTCAATCAGTCTAATGACATTGGAGAAAGTTTCACCGCAAGTTTGCATTATATTTTTCTACCTTCAAACAACAAAGTTTTAATTCGTTTCCTATTTGTTAGGCTTCCGCCCATCGTCCACTCGATGGCAAATCGCAATAGGTACTATTAAGGGTCCGTTCACACAGATCGGCTCGGAGAGCATCAGCGCGCATTTTTATTTTCACACTGACAAATGATTTTCATAATGACAAAAGCAGTGCAGATGCAAAAATAAACCTCTAAAAACTCTTTTTTTAACGTGATAAGAAACTGCTCTCCTCTCCGAGCCGGTCAGTGTGAACGGACCCTTTCTTTTTTATCGTGCAGAAATCCTCGTGGATACCACCCCCGTCGGCCATCGGGGGTGCCTATGTCGGGATCGAACCGACTAAAACCGCACGCCGTCTCAGGCCTTAGTAACCGGGGTGTAAGGTTACCCAATGGGCATATCCCTCGCACCCCAGCTGACCCCGGGCCATCTACAGTTTTAAGATGGCCCCCTCGACCCCCCGAAGAGGGAGGTGGGGCGAGCATCGCGCCACTTCACCGACGGTGGGGTGTAGGGTGACAGGAGGCCGTCCTGTCACCCAACCGTCGGCGCGCAGACAATCAGCTCGCCCCCCGCTCGCTCCCCACTGTGCCATCTGCTAGTCAGAGGGACACGTGGAGAGCCTCGGAGCAGCCCTCTAGAGGGCCACTCCCACCCCAGCCGTGTGAGCGGACCCTAACGGTTACGTGAACGGATGTCCAAGTAAACAAAACAGCTCGACGTTATCTTTTTACATAATCCAAAGACTGTGAAATAATACTTACCTAATTCTAAACGTTTAGTAGACCAGTGCCGATTTGAGACCAGTCTTTGAGACAAAATAAATTTATAGTAGAATGAAACCTGTTGGAAAAGGATCAGAATATAACAAAAATGAAAGGAAAAATAAATTACGGGCGATCTGAGTTCGGGAAGTGGGGAGAGGGGTGAGTTTTAAGGGTAAAAACGGTTTATCTCGATTTCCGGCTAAACTACAAGTCCTATGGAAAGAAGTTAAATGACAAAGTTGTGGGTAATAAAGAGACCTACAACTTTTGTATTTACACTTTTTTCACATAACCTCAAAAAGTATGTGAAAAATTCAAATAATCAAGTTTTTGGTTTTTTATTTTTATCTTAAGCAAAACAAATTTGTTTTCCACGAAATTTGGTGAAAACTTAGCTTTTAATGTCCCAAAGACACTGTAATTTTTTTGATTTGAAACAACTTTTCTATTTACACTCTTTTCACATAACCTCAAAATGTAGGTATGTGAAAATAAAAAAAATCATACAGAAATCTACTAAAAAATTTACAAGGAAATCGTTAGGCTTTGAGTAAAATTTTATTTTTTTCTTGGTATTGCCTTTATTAGTACAAAAATTATGATAATTGTCTGTTATACAGTAACAACTTTATTAATTAAGGCAAAATTATCATAAAATGTTCCCTATGAAGAAAAAAGTTGTGAATAAAAAAAATATAATTCCAAACTATTCTTGGTACAGATACAGGCACGTAACTTGCCAGGTTTGGGGTAAGTTCGCGCATCGAGCACTTTGAGCCAATCAAATGATTCAAAGTACGAACGAACGGAACGTTTATTCGCTACAAGACGTCTCTCGGAGACATCTGATTGGTCCGTCAAGTGACGGACCAATCATATGTCCGCGACGGCGCAACCGCGTCTCCCGCGACCCGCTCATACCTCAAAGGGGACCTAAAAATCGACCTTGGCGCATATATGATGCGTCTGGCCAATTTACGTGCCAGTATCTGTACTTGTTATCGTTAAGATCCACTCACCTACTTAACGTTTAATTCACCTAATGAAGGATTATAATAAAATGATAGGTCAATTTTATGTTATGCAATTATTGAAATTTAATAAAACAGCAAAATATTTTCATAGTAATTTTATTTTCATTTCTTATTGTTAGTCGAATCTGTTCACTTAGCAGTGATATATGGATACATAATATACGTATAGGCAGGTTCGTTTAAAATAGTTACATAGTGTAAAAGTTACATAATTATAATATCATATCAGTTCGTAGTAGGTAATTATATGTCATATTAATTCTTAACATACGCTAACAACAGATACATTTAATGCATATATAATTTTGTAATTAAAATATAATATATTATGAGATATATGGAACAATATTAAAAAATAATAATTTAATTAAATGCCATCGTAGTCGATTATTTTATATAAAATATATTCAAATACAAATAAGTAGTAAGTACTTAACGGTAAGTATGTTCGTTGCTTACAAAGCGTAGGCTAAATTAAACATTATAAAAAAGAATGGCAGTGAAAATTCAACAAAACGAAATTTATATCACGTTTGGCACAATTACATATCACGGGGCAAAAATAGATAAGGAATAGATATGTTTAGAGAGAGATTGGATATGCATCGCGAACAAGCTGAATAGAAAATTGGGTACTTAAATGTTATTAGTTAATAGATACCTAACTACATTTTAATATTCTTCTTATGGCACCAAACAATGTTATCCATCGTGGCACGAGCTGTTGTTGGAATAATGTTTAACGTGCCCGCCACGTGGTCATTTATATAATTTTAATTAACATTTATCTATACACTAAGCTAACCGTATTGTCTGGTTGTTGAAAGTATCTTAATACTAGTACAACATTGACCCTTTTATTATATCTATTGAAGAAACAAATTGTAACCTTAGTTCGTACTACCATGAAAAATGTGGCAGCACGAAAGTATCAAGATTGCATTGTCAGATCAGTATGCTTCGTTTTCATAATATATTTTAATTTCTTGGGTTGTATTCGATCGCGCAATTGACGTTGAAGGTGTGGTTACTGCGTACTGGAAATAAAATAATAATAACACATATTAGAAATAGACATTATATATTAATATAATAATTATTAAAGCAGAGTGTATTATATACGTTTAACTACAATCAAGGCTCAACCGCCTTCGTGAAATAGAAAATCTGTATCGGGTGAGGTGTTCAGCATAGAAGTGGATTAACACATAGGTACCTACGTATTATAAAGTTGTGTTCTAAGTAATACCTACATTTTTGAAATATTGAAAAGACATAATATTTTGGTTTATTTTGCATATCATCATAATAATTATAGGTAGGTACTTATTAAAATTGGTTTTGTTAAATGTTTGTGTGCCTACCTACTATAACTTGAATTCAAAAATATAATCTATACCATGATTTTTAATTCTAGGCAAGAAAATGACATTTCCAGTGTTGCAGGTTTTTTGTATCAAATAAATAGTGATGTGGTTGAATCGAGTTTTACAATTAAGTATAAGTTAGTCGTGAGTCGAGATTATAATTCTTATTATTAAATATCAAACCGCGTTTATATAAATAAAAATATGCAATTTACGGTAATTAAACAGAAAACATACACGGTAAGTAATTATATCTATATATATCTATTATATAAAAATCAATTGCTGTTCGTTAGTCCGCTAAAATTAGAAAACAGCTGACCCGATTTGGCTAATTTTAGTCTTGAAATATTCGTGGAAGTCCAGAGAAGGTTTATACGGTGAGAAAATATGGAAAAATTGCAAGATAAATAAAACTGCGTTGAGGTTCTTTAACTGATAAAATTCTGTAAAAAATATTTCCGTCGTGTAACGTACTAGGCGAGAATAAATAGCAAAGAGGTTCATGCACTGATAAAAATAAAGAATGACTAAAGTGTCTAGTCTATTGATTGACGAACATCAGTATTGTAGCGGGTCACCCTTTTTGTATCAGTGACAGTTGCACTTGTCATTTTCTTGCCTAGAATTAAAAATCGTAGTATTATGTTCGAAACGTGTCAAGTCAAAGCACTATAATCTACATCTGCCACCTCAGCAACCCATAAAAATACAGAATGTTATTTTATCGAATTTTAGTAGCCGGTTCGATTACCGAGCGAGCGGTGCAATCAAATATTTGAAAAACTTTGAATACAGTTTAAATTGATTTTAAAATCAAAATGAAGTCTCGTTTCAGTAAAAATGTCTCTCTATATAATTTAAGACATTTCCCCTTCATAATGTTATCGCAGTGGGACACCCTGTATAAGTATTATCTCCGATATTTATCTCCGATATTAGATTTTTACTCATGAAATTTGGTGGACATAATATCTGAGATATTTCTTTGTGTACCTACAAGTTGTATGGTAAATATCAGATACGGATTTTCACACTCTCACCTAATCATAACCTAATCGTCTGTCTCGCAAGATCTAGAGCGGTCCCCCCGACGAGACAAACTGTTAGTTAAAAATATGAATACGTAAATAATATAGCCACCTATAATAATAATAAAGGTTTAATACTTAGGGTAGATAGGTCATAAAATAACAGTTATTTTTTTACTTTTTAAAGGTTTTTTATTGTACTTTTTTTCTGAGTCGGGGGTTTTTAAAATTTTTAATTTAATTTTTATTTCATGCTTTTTTGAATACCACATTAGGTACCTATACCTACTAGGTTTTGGTACACTCGCCCTCAGAAGTAGCTGAACACCAACCAATTTTAAAACAATCATCACATTAAAATGAATCATAATTAATTGATGTATATTTCTGTAATCTTCAGAGCATAAATTTTACATTTTTCATTTTATGTAAAGTTCTAGAGCTTAGAGGTTCTGTTGAACCTTGAAATATGTTACGCTAATATCGAGGGCGACTGTACATTTATTTATGGTTTCCCTCATCGCATGTTCGATTAGATATTCACATTGCGATTACACCACAAAAGATCCTTCTTACCAACATAATTTTCGTTACGTATTTCCTTTATTTTCAAGTACAAATCCAATTGAATTATTCGAATATTGTAAGGTAAAATATTTTACATTACAATATATTAAGGTCAAGTTTAGACTTACAGGTAGACAATCTGTTTGTTATTAAGTACTTGTAAATTTTGTTGTTGTTTTTCATACTTTGTAAAAATAAGCGGTCTCAAGTACCTACCTACTGCTTTAATACTTAGTAATATTTCGTGTACCTATATATCTACTCGTAATATTCCCTGAAACTAATACCTAATAAGAGGCATAGAAGTGGTATCGCTTGTATTTTCATTTTCATTATTTATATTGTTGTTGTTTTTCATACTTTGTAAAAATAAGTGGTCTCAAGTACCTACCTACTGCTTTAATTCTTAGTAATATTTCGTTACCTATATATCTACTCGTAATAATATATCCGATCCACCAACCCGCATTAGGCCAGTGTGTGTGGATTAAGGCCTAAACCCTCCCAGCTCTCTCAGAGGAGAGGAGACCCGTGCCCAGCAGTAGGATATAAGTAAATGGGTAGCTATTATTATGAAAACATAAATCATTTTCGACGTTTTCTTGCTATTGACAAAAAATCTAACAGAACTTAACTCCATAATAATCATAATGCGCGTTCTGGCAACGCATAAGTACATTAGGTACCTTTTTTATTGTGGCTGGATATATGGATACCACTCTCGTCGGCCATCTGGAGTGGTTATGTCGGGATCGAACCGACTAAAACATATACCTACCTAGACATGGTTCACATAATTATAATATATTATGCAAATTCGGATCATTGTGATTTTTCAACGGTGCTGTTTACTTTAACAAGCAATAATTATATCGAGACATTTGATAATTTCTTCGATAATACTAATTCTGGGTACTTAGTTTATATTGATAATGAAGGGCAAGTGTTAGACCTTTCTTAATATTTCTAGATTTTAGGTTTCGAAATACCTTGGTAACTACTTTCTTCTTTACATTTAGGAACTCTTTGTCAAGGGAGTTAGAACTTAAATCTAAACTTATTGTTACTATGATGGTGATAAATAATGCTAGTTATAGTTTATATTAGTAATACCAAATACAAACCTGCACATCCATTTATGGTGATTACTGACTATCATAGACGTATACAGCACGGACATGTGCAAAGCATACGAAGGACGGCAATAGGATAATTATCAAGTTAGTGGTCAGTCGTGAGTTGGCATTGAGGAAGTACTCGGGAGGGGGGGTGTAGAACACATCATTCTCTTCGTAGTAAGGATATACGTCAGGGAACATTAAACTGATGATCCAACCAATGCAGCGTGAAATATTAGTAAAATGTTATATTAGTTAAAAGGCTGAATGAATTTTAAAGCAATTAGGTGCTAGTTGTTGCCAGCTTTTTTACAAAAGTCAATAGGTATGTACGAGAAAAGTCACCCCGCGACGTAGGTATATAAGAATTTCGAATATTCAATGTACAAGTAGCTCTGTTTATCAAAATATTCCCCCTAAGTAAGGCTAAGAACTCACGATACGGTTTTCAGCCACGCCCGCCACGGTTGTGTTAAATATTTATGTTAAAAATTATAGCAAATTTCACGACGCGTTTTACGCCCGCGTATTCTATAAAGGCTGCGGACCCGCAACCGCGGTGAGCACGGGTGAAAACCGCTTCGTCAGTTCTTAGCCTTAGGGGGAATCATTCTCTGAACCTTTTCCCAACTCAGTTGGGGTCGGCTCTCCAGTCTAACTGTGATGCGGCTGAACTTCGATATTTTCCGTGGAGCGACTGCCATCTGACCTCCACAACCAATGGCGATATCGAAGTTCTAAGTTAGACTGGTTGGACTTTTAAGGGCTCCAACTACCCGTAACGACTGCCATAGATGTTTGTATGGCAACCGGGACCGACAGCTTAACGTGCTCTCCGAGGCACTAATAAACCTGCGATAAATACACATACTTTGATCAATTGAGCATACTGAACTACATAACTTTTTTTTTTTTTTATACTACTTAGGTGGTAGACTTAGGGGGAATACTTTGATCAATTGAGCATACTGAACTACATAACTACATAACTGAACATAACATAGAAATCTACTGGGGCATTATCTATTCGCGCTTGCCTAGCTGTGCTTTCGAAATACGAGTAGAAACGAAAATCTGGCTATGCTAATTGTCTGTAGGTACCTACCTAATACCTAAGTAAATAATCATTTCCATTTTACATTATATTATTTAGTACTACTTAGAGTGAAATGGTACAGATTTTAATATAGGTCTTTTAGGTATACTGAATATGATAAATTACGTATCTACGTAACGTGTCGGGTAGCCCGGGCAAATTACGATAGCCTTGTGTTGGTAGGCTGAACAAAATATTTACCAGAGAATTTATTTAAGGCTTCTTGTATATTGTAGTAGGCGATAATACCTTTATGTATGCTATCGGGTGTTGTAGACTAAATTGAAGACGTAAGAAAGTGATTTTTGAAATTATTATTAAATCATTCTAGAAGTTTAAACGAAAGCCAAAATTTTTTCGATAACTCGATTCTACGAAACTAAGATGCACAGCGCCGCCTAGATCCAAAATAAGTATAGCTTAACTAGCTTGTGTTATGGGTTCTAGAATGCAGATACACATACTTAGATACATTTTTTTTCCAAATAGGTACATACACATTATATTGCGTGCGTTTATAGTAAAATGATTTTAAATAATGAAAACATCATCAAAGGAGTTAGTATAAGCTTGTTAACTTTTTAATTAAATAAAGTTAATTAACCATTGATTTATTTAATTAGTTAAGCAATTTTTAGTGTTAAGTAGAAAGGGAACCTAAAATTAAGAATTGTTACGCTGACAATTTAGTGCCTAACATAGGCACGAAATTGTTGCAGAGTTGAAACCTGGGCCCGTAGACAAATGTCAGTGTATTCCGTAGCGTAAATCGTTATCGAATAGAAACGGTTAGGTCAACCAATCACATCCAAGCTCGTCGCCGGCGATACGATACGATAGCGATTTAGACTTTTGCCACTTGGCTACGGGCACTGGGCATCGATTCTGTTACAATCGCAGCTCTGGACATAAATGTTGTGTTTTACAAGATATGTGGATACTTACAGCCTGCAACGCTGAGTATTCCTGCCAGCGACAGCCACCTCTCCAAGATTGAGACCGCGGTTCAAGTCCATCAGCTCCAACTGTGCGATACAGCCGGTGAAGCCAGGGTATCCTTGTGGGTTGATATTGTCCGGTATACCACCTAAGAAATGAGAGCAATAATGTATGATGAAATAGGCAGGTTGCAAATGACACTGTGGGATGAATCGGTGCCAATTGTACCACCAATGGTAGGTACTGCCTGATGGTACAGGTAGTCCGGGTGGCAATAAGTTAGGCAAGTGCACTTATCATGATTGAGACTGGCTTGAGCATCAAGGGTTTTGTCAGGGGCTTGTGCACCTACATTTCAATTCATTAACAAATTTAAAACTCGTCCCACTTTCGCTACAGTTTATTTTATTTTTTAACTCAAGCCAAGTTATACATACCTAATATACCTTTTAAATGTTGTAATAATAAAAATATATATATATGTGTGTGTTAAAAGGTTTGTGAGCAAAAAGTTTAAATAATTACCATTATGTGATCTCCTATAAAAGAAAATAGAAATATTTAAATAAGAGTGTTCGGGCGCCTTGGAGATCCCATGATGCAACGGATAGACAATCGGAGATTGGATACTTCTAATCTTCCGGAGGTGAACTAAATAAAACCGCCATAGAGGTTTAAGGCTTTATTCTTAGCATTCCAGAGTGCATTTAAATCTAATTAGAAATAAGGTTATATTTTAAGAATTTAAAGCTAAGTTGTAAATAGTGAATAGAATAGCAAAAACACTATGTCATTAACCTATATCATTATCACCAATGCATTCAGAAAGTGTTATTTAGATTTTAGTTAGAAATTAAATTTTAATAAAGCTCACGGCATCCCTTAGCGTAGCACATGCTTCCTTTAAGAGCGAGCAGTTCGTGGCAATTACATCCAAGCGGCCATAAGACCCATGCGGTATGTTCAGCGGTAATGCCAACCAATTTGGGAGCGTACAGGAACAGGTGTAGACCAGCGCCAAAATGCCAATAGGGTGTCGAAAGCACAAGTAAAAGGCAATAAAGTAAGAGCGAGAATTAGCCAAAAGAAAAAGGCGGTCACAATACGTGAACCTGAAACAAAATCCATAATTAGTAAACAATCTAACCTCCATGGAATACACGAGGTCCCAAAATTTCTGAAAGATGAGAAACTTACCGCCTCAATCCATCAAAATAACGCCTCCGCCAGGCAACAACGTCATAAACATTTGGAAATAAAAATCTAAAACAAGAAAATTTCGACAATTAACATCAGACCAAAATACGGCAGATTTCAACAAAGTTAAATTTTTCGAGAAAAACGTAAACTCACCAAAAATATTAGTAATCCCTCATGGGAAACATTATGAGGAAGCAAAATACTAGCTCCCCATGTAAAATTTACCTCAATTACATGAGATTTTAATAAATTAAAATTTTATGACTTGGTCAATGACCTTATCGATCTAAAGATCCAGAAGAAAGGTAATGTCACAGTTGACGTTCTGTCAAACAACCGTCAAATCAAATCGTTCGAAAACGCTAACTCGACTAAAAATTAATCGAAAATAAACCCCTGTGAGGTGCGTTTAAAAAGCACGTCACAATACATCCCTCCCCAAAAAAAAGAAAGGAACTTCCTTTTTTAAAGAAAAAATAAAACTCAAAAATGAAGACAAAAACCTCAAAAGAAACCGAAATGTCTTGCAACACCCAGCAATCAGTATTGCAAAAACAACCAAAAAAAACAAGGCAAAGAATGTGAAAACATTCCAAAAACAAAATTAAGTTTGGAAAACTTCTTCTTCCAAAACTAAACTCTAAAAGGAGTAAAAATTAATCCCAACACCAAAAGTATTGTGAAAATAAAAGAAACAAATCCAGCACAATCTCAATCCAGATAACGATTGGGCAACCATCGCCATCGAATCTAATCCCAGGTCTTAACCAGCCTCCAGGCATCAATACAAAAGTACGGTTAGGCTCCTACGCCACCGACTCTATTCCAGCGGTTCCTAAAATAAAGTAGAAACAAGATAACGGTAAAGCACCAACGCTGCCGAATCTTTATCAACTTTTTAAAAAAAAACAAAGAAGAATCTTAAATTGTCGGTTAGGTGAAAAACCGCCGACCTCAAATTCAAACTCCCACGTTAAACATCAAAAAATAAATCACACAAGAGGTGATAAAAATGTTTGTAAGCATTGTGATCGGCAAAACACCACCGAACTTCCGAACACAAGCAAACAAAAAAAATGTCGATTGTGACCAGTACAACACCACTGACTTTCTGAGCACAACCGAGAAAAAAAAATTTGCAATTTGCGACCGGTTCAACACCACCAGCTTCCCGTGCGCAAACGCAAAAAAAAAGAAGTGTGACTATGTGTATGAAACACAATAGCACGAAATTCGCCAAGTCCAGTAAAACACAAGTTTCCCAAAAAAAATGGTATAACAAGGTATAAAGTAAATGCATAAAATGCGTCAAATCCGAGAATCTTAATACTAAGAAAATAACTCAGAACTACACAAAAAATAATTCAAGAAACTTAATTTTCTATTCCCCAAAGTGAATGGAAATAAGTCAAGTGAATTTAACACAGAAAATGAATATTAAATTCCGCTCCAATATGAACTAGAGTAGAAAGTATATTCGTAAATTTGTACAAAATATACAAGCAATAACAAATATGTTATATATACAGGAAAATAATCCCATAAAATAAATAAAATAATAAGATCTTTTGACGTGGACCAATTGAATGTGGAGTAGAGGCACAAGAACAAGACCTAAAATGACCTAAGTTATCTTTGAATAAATCCAAAATTGAAATCAATAAATTGATGTGAAGTTCCTAAATCATACATACATCTCCATTCAAGAACCCAAACCCTTTCAAACATCACCTTACCATGGGTTCTAACTTCAAACAAAGTACCAAAGACAAAAATAGATATTACCAAAATAAGTAATAATTTTAATATTTAATTATATCTTTAACATGATAACGACCAGTATAATTTTTGTGAAGGTCTTTCAAAACATAAACATTAGAAGAAACTTTATCTAATATTTCACACTTAATAAACTTAGGTGCTAACTTAGCCGAAAAGAATGCAGGAGCATTAGACTGCACAAAACTTCTCCTCCACACTATATCACCCACCTCAAAAGAAATGACCTTTCTTCCTTCATTATAATAACGCGCATTACGCTTATAAGCTTTAAGCAGTGAAGCTTGAACTTTAATAAAAATATCACTAAGTGATTTAAGTGAAAAAGCAAAAGAAGTCCTATCAACAACATCAAGTTGATCAAGGTTTTCTAAAGAGTTACTAAAACGGTGCAATGAAGCATCAAAAACAAGTTCTCTACCAAACATGAGAAAATTAGGGGTGAAATCTGTAGCTAGATTCACACTATTATTCAAAGCTAATTGAACATGAGGCAAATATTTTGACCAAGTTCTATGATCATCTTTGACAAAACAAGAAATACAAGTTTCGATGGTTTTGTTATATCTCTCTACAGGATTATTTTGTGGTGTATACAAAGTATTATAAAATATTTTATTAATATTATAGCTTTTCAGAAAATCTACGAACTGCTTCGCTGTAAATTGGCTTCCATTATCACAAACAAGAATTTTAGGCGTTCCAAACCTAAGAAATATTTCTTTTTCAAGTATCTTACAAATTATTTTAGTAGTAGCGCTTGTCATAGGAAATATCCAACAGTATTTTGTAAAAACATCTACAATTGAAAGTATATACTTGTGACCAGAATAAGCTTTTGGAAGAATTCCAATAATATCAATAGAAAGCATTAACATTGGTTTATCAACTTGCTTAGGATTAACCATAATTCCATGAGGTGGATTAGTAGAAGACTTATAAGCTTTACAAATATCGCAAGAAGAAATATATTTTTGAACATCAATAAACATACCTTTCCAAAAATAATGTATTTTTAATTTATGCAAGGTTTTATGGATTCCTAAATGTCCTGAATTAACACCATCATGATTAGATCTAATTGTGTCTAAAATGTGTTCTTTAGGTATGACAATTTTCCAATTTAAACGATTATTAGGGTTATATTTATCTTTACAAAATCTATATAAAGTATCACTTTCAACTTTGAAATTTTTATACTTCCTAGGAAACTTCTGACAACTTACAAAAATTTTCCTATACCAAGGATCAACGATATCCTCATCGGGCAAAACAATATTATTACTTAAAGGAACATTAATAGCAGAAATTTCTATTCTAGATAAACAATCTGGGACTAAGTGTAAGGAACCTCTTTTATATTTAACATCAAAAGTAAACTGAGAAATTCTTGCAGCCCAACGTGCAAGACGACCAGTAGGATTATTGAGTTTAAGAAGCCAAGTTAAACTAGCATGATCAGTGATAACTGTGAATTTCATTCCTTCGATATAAGGTCTGAAATGTTCAATGGAATCTAATATTGATAACAATTCTCTCTCAGTTGTGCTATAATTTCTTTCACATTTATTAAGTGATCTAGAATAATAAGCTACAGGATGTTGATCTCCATTATCATCATCTTGGCTCAGGACACTACCAATTCCAACAGAACTAGCATCGCAATGTAAAAAGAATGGTTTTTCAAAATTAGGACAATGTAAAACTGGTGCAGAAACTAATGCAGATTTTAAATTATGAAAAGCAACTTCAGCTTCTTCATTCCAGGAAAGGGATTTTTTAGAATTCTTGCTTCCTGCCGTTAATTTTGTTAGTGGCGAAGCAATATCAGCAAATTTATCAATGAATCTACGGTAATAAGAACATAGCCCAAGAAAACTTCTTAATTGTCTAACGCTTTCAGGGCGTGGAAAACTTTCAATTGACTCTAATTTAGCAGGGTCTGTATGTAAACCATTACTATCAACAATATAACCGAGGTAACGAAGTCGGTCTTTGCAAAAATTACACTTTTTTAAATTAATTGTCAACCCAGCATCTTTAAGAATTTTATATATTTTATTTAGATAATCTAGGTGAGCAGAAAACCTAGAATTTATCAAAATCAGATCATCTAAGTAACAGAATGCTACATTATCAAATTCTGGACCAAATAATTTATCTACGAGCCTCTGTAGCTCAGCAGGTGCATTTGACAGGCCAAACGGCATCCTTTTGAAATGAAATAAACCTTTTCCAGGAACAACGAAAGCAGTCTTCTCTCGAGAAGATTCTTCTAAAGCTATTTGCAAAAAAGCTTTAGACAAATCAATGGTAGTTATATAATTAGCACCACGAAGGTTATCTAAAATTCTAGAAGGGTAAGGCAAAGGATAAGAATCTTTAACAGTTACTGAATTTAATCGCCTAGAATCTAAGCATAATCTTGTTCCACCATCGCGTTTTTCAACGGCTAATACTGGAGAACACCAAGGGGATTTAGAAGGTTCAATAATATCTTCCTTTAATAAAACTTCTACTTCATCATAAAGCTCCTTTTGTTTAGCAGGGCTAAGTGGCCAATAACGTTGCTTAAAAGGTTCACTAGTAACATTAATTTTATGTTGGACCAAATGAGTAAGACCTAAGCCTTTCTTTTCATAAGAAATATCCTCAAAAAGTGAAATAATTTTATTTAACTTGAGTTTCTCAGAAGGAGAAAGTTCAGAAACAGAAGTAACTGCATTTACACAAGATGTGGGTTCATTTTCAAAAGTAATATTATTCCATAAGTCTTTAGCAAGGTTAAATTTCAACCAAAAATCGAATCCCAAAATAATTGAGGGTACAAAAGAAGGTATTATCAAAAATTCCACATTCTTAGTTACGGCCTCACAAGTGATAGGCAAAACCATAGTTCCAATAACTTTGTGTGGAGAACCATCAGCAGTAATGGCATTACCTTGATGAGGTTTAAGTTTATAACCTAATTGTAAAAATGTTTGATGAATATTAGAACCGAGTATACAACTACAAGCTCCACTATCTAACAAACCGGAATAAAGTTTATCATTAATTTTAAATTTCAAATAAGGTCTAGTATCACTATGCTTAACAAACAAAACAGGGGCAGCCCCAATATTACTAAAGAAAACTTTTAAATAGTCTAACCAATTATTAAATTCACTTTTACAAGTGGCTTCATCCGGAGCATTGCTAAATTTTTTCAACATCGAGTCACCAGAAGTTTTATCAAAAACTAGGGCTCGATGGGGCCTGACGCGTTTTTTGACTGAGTCGCAGTACAAACGTCGCAATTCTTCGTAATGACACCAACTTTGTGACACTTGAAACAAATTACACCAGGAATTTTAGGGCAATTTTTATAAGAATGTCCCGAGGACTTACATTTTAAACAAGTTAAATCATCTGATTTAACAGCACTAATTTGAGTAGAATGTTTCTCTTTTTTAATATTTTTGTTCTCACTCAAATTCTTTCTTGACACCATATTCTCTAGTTCTCTGCTGAGGTTAATAAACTGGTCGATAGAAGTAATAGTTCTACCAAACACAAAAGGTGTATAAATATTTAACATATTATGTTTAATAATTGTTATGAGGGAAGAGTCAAAAATAGGCATAGACAAACGGCTTGCCATGTCCATTATATCCGTAATAAAATCTGGCAACGACTCACTTGACTTTTGTTTACGAGTACGGAGTTCATATTCCAAGTGATAATCAAATTCAATTTTATCAAAACGCTTCAACAACGCAGCCTTCAGACTCTGCCAAGAGGAGATATGAATGCGAACACTACGAAACCATTTAAGCGCAGTGCCTGACAAAAGATCAGAGAATGAACTAACCAAAACATGTTCATTAAAATTTTTAAACAAGAAATATTCTTCCACCTGGGTAATAAATTCCCTAACACACGATTTACCATCATATGAAAGCTTACTTCGTTTCAAATCGGGCAACTTCGTAATAGGAGGCAAGTTCTTCTTCAAATTATCATTCAATATAACATTCATCATATTAAATGAAGATGCAGCTCTCGGACTACAATCGCCAGCTCCCCGACTATTCGAAAAAGGATCCATAACTTCAGTCAGATCAGCCAAAACATGGTGGAACTCATGAGTAGGAGCACCAACTGGAACAGTATTTTCAACAACCTCCGACATGGATGGTACCTGTGTTTCCTTATCCATGTTTGGTTTATAAAAGGATGAGAAATCTAATAAGAAGTTGTATAAGATACCTACACTATAGCTTTCTAAATAATGTAGTTATAAAAGTTTGAGAATAAATAAACTGTGAATTGAAGTTAGTTGTTGTTATGTTTCAAAAAAAAACTAACTCAAAAGTAGTTTTAAACAAACTCAATAAATGAAATATTATTGCAAAAGTTATTTAGGATAATGAATGCATTAATGATTTACAGAATAAATTGTTTATGTTCACTTAATAGTAACAGAAATGATTACTATGATTTCACACACATGTGTTTGAAGGTTATGAAATAGTAGTAACTAAGTTTATATTACCCCGTGGATAGTCTTACTTATAATAAACTAAGGTTATACAAGATACACAATGATAACAGTAACTTTAAATGTTATACAAATGAAATGTTCACCTGTAAATGAGAGATACAAACAAAAGTACCAACCTGTAGTTTGGTTAGTTTTGCAAAGTAAACAAAGTAACAAATTAAAACTGAAATATAGTTATACATCAGTATACATACATGAAGAAAACACTGTTCTTAACATGTTAAGAATGCAAAGGTGATAAGGTTTTAAGATAATTGCACACTGTCAAGTCCCTGTTCGTGAGCGACATTGTAATAATAAAAAAATATATATATGTGTGTGTTAAAAGGTTTGTGAGCAAAAAGTTTAAATAATTACCATTATGTGATCTCCTATAAAAGAAAATAGAAATATTTAAATAAGAGTGTTCGGGCGCCTTGGAGATCCCATGATGCAACGGATAGACAATCGGAGATTGGATACTTCTAATCTTCCGGAGGTGAACTAAATAAAACCGCCATAGAGGTTTAAGGCTTTATTCTTAGCATTCCAGAGTGCATTTAAATCTAATTAGAAATAAGGTTATATTTTAAGAATTTAAAGCTAAGTTGTAAATAGTGAATAGAATAGCAAAAACACTATGTCATTAACCTATATCATTATCACCAATGCATTCAGAAAGTGTTATTTAGATTTTAGTTAGAAATTAAATTTTAATAAAGCTCACGGCATCCCTTAGCGTAGCACATGCTTCCTTTAAGAGCGAGCAGTTCGTGGCAATTACATCCAAGCGGCCATAAGACCCATGCGGTATGTTCAGCGGTAATGCCAACCAATTTGGGAGCGTACAGGAACAGGTGTAGACCAGCGCCAAAATGCCAATAGGGTGTCGAAAGCACAAGTAAAAGGCAATAAAGTAAGAGCGAGAATTAGCCAAAAGAAAAAGGCGGTCACAATACGTGAACCTGAAACAAAATCCATAATTAGTAAACAATCTAACCTCCATGGAATACACGAGGTCCCAAAATTTCTGAAAGATGAGAAACTTACCGCCTCAATCCATCAAAATAACGCCTCCGCCAGGCAACAACGTCATAAACATTTGGAAATAAAAATCTAAAACAAGAAAATTTCGATAATTAACATCAGACCAAAATACGGCAGATTTCAACAAAGTTAAATTTTTCGAGAAAAACGTAAACTCACCAAAAATATTAGTAATCCCTCATGGGAAACATTATGAGGAAGCAAAATACTAGCTCCCCATGTAAAATTTACCTCAATTACATGAGATTTTAATAAATTAAAATTTTATGACTTGGTCAATGACCTTATCGATCTAAAGATCCAGAAGAAAGGTAATGTCACAGTTGACGTTCTGTCAAACAACCGTCAAATCAAATCGTTCGAAAACGCTAACTCGACTAAAAATTAATCGAAAATAAACCCCTGTGAGGTGCGTTTAAAAAGCACGTCACAATGTCAAAGTCAAAATTCATATATTCTATAATACCATGAAACCGGAACTTACAAAACGTGTGGTGAAGAAATCTTTTCAAAAAATGCATAGTTTTCGACATATAGGTACCTCAACAAACTCACAAACTTTGACCTCTCTCTTTATAGGTAGTTAGTACAGATGTACATACCGATATTATATATTAGTTCTTTACAATCATCATCATTCTCTGAACCTTTTTCCCAACTCAGTTGGGGTTGGCTTTCCAGTCTAACTGTGATGCGGCCGAACTTCGATATTTTTCGTGGAGCGACTGCCATCATTCTGACCTCCACAACCAAATGGTCATTATTACCAATGGCGATATCGAAGTTCCAAGTTAGACTGGTTGGACTTTTGTGGGCTCTAACTACCCGTAACGACTGCCATAGACGTTCGTATGGCAACCGGGACCGACGGCTTAACGTGCTCTCCGAGGCACTATAATACAAATATAGATGTACATACCGATATATATGTTAGAGTCGACATTCATTACGCCTGATATTCCAGTACTCCTACCAATTCTCTGGTGACTGTCGACGGATAGCGAGGCGGCGCCATCCTCCATTAACTTAACGATTATCTGCAAATAAAATTCTGGTAATAAATATGTTCAAAATTCAGTCTCAGTCTAGTCTCGATTTCATGCCAATCTCCTAAAAATGTATCATTCTGGTTACAAGAATACAGTTTTTTAATGTCTTCATGTATATTACGATATCAGCGTATTGGCACGCAGGTATATAAAATTTGAGCCCAATCTGACGTCAGGAAGAAGTTTTAATTGGGTTTCCAAGATTTGACTCATACTTGCAAACTAACATCACCGATTAGGTACCTAATAGTTCGTCAAACATACAAAAAACTAACAAACAACAGAGCAAGTTAAAATAAAGCTTGTAATGATCATCTACTCTGACACTGATGATACCTACCTACTTATATAAAAATTTTTGATGACAATATTTTATTGTTGTACCTACACTGGGCGTGTTTTATCTGTAGTCGGGTTGATGATTTTGATAACATTATTATAACAAAACAGAACTTATAGTAGGTACCTGATGGCGTTCTCCATCGGTGACTATCTCTTCATTTATAGAGATGACTGACCTGCCGCTACCCATATCCCATTCAAGTACTACAATGCCTCTTTCAACTGAAATAAAACAAACATAATATAAACTCACGCCTATATCCCCGAAGGGGTAGGCAGAGGTGCTAGCACCCATATTTCGCCAGTTTATGTTTAGGTCCCAATGTAATAGGTGGCGAGCCTATTGCCATTAACCGGGCACTTATAAACCTGCGATAAATACACACATAACTTCGAAAAGCATCGAAAAGTCATTGGTGTGTGCCATGGTGACCCTGGGATCGAATCCGAGACCTCGTCTCAGCAGTCCATTACCCAGACCACTAGGCTACCGCGGTATATAACTGAAATAAAACACTCAAATTAGTAATATTTTCATAAGATTCGTTATTAAGACTACAATTTTCATGATGGCTAGCAGTCTTCACTTATCTTCAAATATTTTATACCGGTGCCCGCGGTTCCTCCCACGTTAATGTCGGTTATCGCAATAACGAATGACAGATTTTAAGTTTAACAAAGACCTTTGTAATAAAAAAACTTAGTTTTAAGATTATGATGCATTGCGTCCATCGTGAACAAATAGACAAACCGACAAACAGACAGGAGTTTAAAAAAAAGTTTCTTATGTTCAAAATCGTTAACCACACAACATTTATATATACACCCCATTTTAAGAGGGCAAGACACCGTGGCACAGAATACCTATAACCGTGGTCCCTACACTCGAGGGAGAGGGGAGGGCTTTTAAAAACCGGAGGTTACCCTGGGCCATCTGAAAGGCGAGGGGATTTCCGCACGAAAAAAAGGATAGGTGGTGTAAAATACCTAATGGTAAAACTTACTCCTGAGCAGTATATAATCGCCATAGTTCGGTAACCCCTCTACTTGGTACAGGAGTACTCCGTCGCGAGTGGTGTGGACGGCCATGGCTATTATGGTCGGCTCTTTTTGCAGGTTGTAGTTCAGCGCTGACGCTGGGAGCTCTAAGTAGCCGTTGCCGTTGAATCCAACACTTTGATACAGCCTCAATTCTAAAATATCATGTTTATAAGTCTAAAATAGGTATAACATTCAAAAACCATCCAATTGATACGCATTAGTAAACACAAACAAAATTAACCGCATCAAAATCCCTTCAGTAGTTTATGCGTCCAACAAACAAATAAAAATGCCATTTTTTCCAAACCGTTAATCTACATAAATCTAAGTTTTTTAAATCCTTTAAAGGAGATGTTTCACAAATGTATGGACCCTAGGCCCTAAATTGAACACTACTTAGAAATATAGTTATTTTTTTTGTAGGTAAAATTATTCAGTAATTACTCTAGAGAGGTTGTAAATAAACACATTCTTGCAACACAACAAACATGGCGGACTAAAAATATTGTTGCCGAAATATAGATAGTTTCCATAAACTGTCAAACCATGGTCGTTCAAAAACAAAGTATAATTCTTTATTCCTGAACTTAGATTTAGCACCACATAAAATCATCAGTGTGCTTCGTACATAGTTCATCATCGTAAAATAATTTCCTAATAGGTATAGACTTTAACATGTGCACTAGGTAATATTCAACATAACAACATAACATAAACTCACGCCTATATCCCCGAAGGGGTAGGCAGAGGTGCTAGCACCCACATTTCGCCAGTTTATGTTTAGGTCCCAATGTAAGTGGCGAGCCTATTGCCATTAACCGGGCACTTGTAAACCTGCGATAAATACACACATAACTTCGAAAAGCATTGAAAAGTCATTGGTGTGTGCCATGGTGAACCTGGGATCGAATCCGAGACCTCGTCTCAGCAGTCCATTACCCAGACCTACCGCGGTTCTATTCAGTACAGAAAATAATAAAAGTAAAACATCAATAATTATTTAAGTTAATTGCTAGGTAAACTGTTTTTGAACGGTACTGACCATCATGTCAACCATCTTGTTTAAAAATGTACTCATATTTTATTAATTTACACCCTTGAATTTCGGAGGCGAATAAATATGATTGTATTTTTGTCTATAACCGGTATTTTTTCTCTTTTTTTCTGTATTGCGTACCATTAGATGGCCGAAATGAAACATCTCCTTTACCAATCTTATAATAGATTAGGTACTTAATATATAATATATAGACCGACCGCTAATGCGGTACAGCGGTAGCAGTAGCAAAGATATTTACCAATCTGACAAAAATCGCCAGCATGTCCAAGTGGGCAATCGCAAGTGTAGTTCATCCTTGAGGTATGGTTTGGTTTGCAAGTTCCTCCGTTCTGGCAGGGGCTGGTGCTGCAAGGATTAGTGTAAGTCCTCTCCCTCATAGAAGAAGGTGCTCGTTCCTCACAAAGTCGGCCGGTGAAACCGGGTGTGCAGCTACAAACAGTCGGTTCTGTTTCTGAGATGCAACGTCCTCCATTGCGACATTGGCATTGAACAAGTTTCTCATCCTAAAATTGAAATAGTATTGCTAATATAATAAAGGTTTTTTTTTAATTTAATCACTTCAAAATTGTAATGAAAGTGTTAAATAATAATAATAGTAAACACGGCTATAGTCAGCGGCGGCCTTAGCCATTGGGAGGCGTCGGGCGGCAGGTCTTTGCGAGGCCTCTTATCCTACATAAAAGTACCTTTTTTCCGTGCGGAAATCCTCATGGATACCCGCCCTCTTTCCTTTGTTTTTATCGTGCGGAAATCCCCATGGATGATACGATATAGTGGTTATGTCGGGATCGAACCGCACGCCGTCTCGGGTCTTAATTACCGGGGTGTAAGGTTACCCAATAGGCATATCCCTCGCACCCCAGGTGACCCCGGGCCATCTACGGTTTTAAGATGCAATATCTAAAAAAATAGAAATGTATATAATATGAAGGTACTACGTACCTCAGGTATATCACCACGGACATAGGTGACACACTCTTGAATGTTAGCGGATTTGATAGTTTCATTCACTATGTTGACAGCCTGGCCACGCATCGTGAACTGCGAATAAGAATAATAATAATGGAACAATATTTTAAAATGATAAGCACAATTTGATTTCTCATAGGTTTAAATCCATAGACTTCGTTAGGTCCACGTTTGACTATCAATGTGATAGTGGTCAAATATGATGTCTGATCGTAAGTGATGATGTGTTCGACGATGAGGCACGCTTGCCTAGAAGCACCTTATTCACTCATGATGCGAAGATTCCCAGGCTTTAGGGAAACACAGGTACACAGGTAGGGTATTGCACTCCTTAGCAGTTCGCATAACAAACGTATTGCGGTAGCGGTTGTCGGCATATCCACCATATTTCGATGGCGCATGTCAGGTCGTTCGGTGATGGAAAGGTCTTGGAAGAATCAGGTTATATGCAACCCCAATGTACGCTATCTGAAGTGTATCCAATAAAACACCGAGTTGTAGTGTAGTACGCGTGCACTATACCTAGGTAGGTATATTGAAAAATATTGGTAGCTTTTACTTCTACAGATGATATTAATATTAAAAACTTAAACATAAAAACTATTTATCACAAAAATGTAATTAAACTTACATCTTTAATGCAGCCGTTGAATCCTCCAGTGACTCCTACGTTTTTGTTAAGAGTTATAGAGTCATCTACACCGCCTACAAAGATTGGCGTCTTCGGGGTAAAGTCCTGAAACAATCAAATTTTATTGTTAAGTACCTACCTACTTAACAATATTTTGTTTACAAGATTTTTTACGAAAATACGGCGCTTCATGCGTACTTACGCATGGAGCGCCATAATTGCCTCATTTTCTTAAGTATTTAGTAAGCTTCTTTAACGTGATGGTACTTCACAAATACTTTTGTCTAAATAAATTTCATCAATTTAGATGAATTTCTTATATGAAACTTGCTTTATTATATTTTGAACTCCTCCAATTGACTTATAATTAAACAGCTATTGCCTGCGACTTGGTCCGCGTGGAATTCTGTTTTTCGTTAGCACTTCCCATTCGAACCTATTCCAGGGGCAATAATAGTCTATGTGTTATTCCAGACTATTAACTAGCCGTGTATCAAATTTCAGCCAGATCAATTCAGTCGTCCGAGCATGATTGAGTAGCAAACTTTTACATTTGCAATGTTAAAAAGAACAGTAGGATTTCGATGCGGGTTCTAACGTTGATTCTGACGTACAGGAATACAGTAGTGGAAATAAGTTCACTTACAAGTTTGGGCAAGCATTCTATATCTATATATCTCTTGAAAGAACGGTTTGCATCACTTACCTGGTTGTTGAACGGCGAAGGCAGGCTTTGTTCGTATGAGTGTACTGAGTCAATCTTGAGCGAGACCATTGACGCAATTCTAGTGATTTGGACTTTGGTCCATGCATTGTCCGGTAGAGTCTTGTTACTCACCAATATAACTGGTGAGCTACCTGTAATGACAAACATACATCTTTTATTTACAATGGCAAGTTTATTAGTGACTAACCGATATATAATTATACTAGCGTACCCGCGCGCGGCTCCGCCCGCGTGAATGTTGGCTATCGCCATCAAGTCTTTTTTAAGCTGAGGGACTGCCCGTACTAACTTTCAATGTCTATTCCTTCGCAATCAGTGGTTGCAGCTAAACGTATTCATTTCACCTCAAGTTCTATCAAACCCTTCAAAGTACAGTGACATGCATCGCGGCCAAAGCCCGTTTATTTACCATCGTTATCCTTTTTCATTGTCTTCAAGATTTTATGGGGATTAGATAGCTGCTCTGGTCAAAGTATGTGTGATTCGTATAATTATATTAGTTTTAAGAATTTAGTTCATGGTTGTAGGCACAATCTCATTTCATACTCGTATACATAATTTCAAAACGAAAAACATAAGCGTTATTGATATTGTTGTCAGACTTACCCTTGCCAAGATCGAAACGGAATTCCAGTTTTCCGTTATGTACAGTTAGCGATGTGAATCCACCATATCCTCTAGGTGACTCAGCACAATACATGATGATACCATCAGTCACAGGAGTTGCTGCCTTGATGTTCATGGACATCGTGAGGCTGCGGGTGGCGTCGGGCTGTTTGATTGCCAAGAATGCGCTACCGGTGAATGCTGGGTATTCGATCGATTGTTTCGTTTCACAGCTAAAAGAAAATAGAGGTGTCAGTCTCACTCAGTTACTTGAGTTTTCATCCTCATTCTACGAGTCTTTGCCTATCTAAAAATTGGAGTTAGGTTTCAGTCTAATTACGAAACGGATTTCAACATTTTTTTTGCACACACACACGCACATACACGCACACGCACACGCACACACACACATACACATTTAAGTTAGGTTACAGAATAATAAAATGTAAGTGTTCCAAATTAAATTGTGTATTCTCACAGCTACTTCTTTTTCGACACTTTTGAAATAACATATTAACCCGTACCATCTCATCAGGAGGAACACTGATTCCCAGTCACAGGCGGCAGCCTAGTTTGGGAAGCAGGGAACCATAATTGTTATGTGTAATAAGTGTGTAATTCTTTGAATGCTTGTTATTGAAATAAAGTTTTAATTATTATTCTCTTTATTATTATTGGTCCCTGGTTGGTCAGTATAGTGCACATTCGTGAACTTTTTGACTTTAGTTCAAGATATCTGCCAGTAGGTATGCCTAACAATCATATGACTTACTTGGTGCCGGTATGCGTGACGGGGCAGGCGCACTTGTAGCCGGAGCTTGTATCGGAGCACTTGCCGGGCCCGCAAAGGCCAGGTCGGCACGCCTCACCCGTGCGGTCGCAGTCCAGCCCCGCGAAGCCGGGGGCGCAGAAGCACTGGTAGCCCCGATCATTGTGAGCTTCCTAATACCAATATGTAAAGCCATTATTTTCGAGTGTAACAGTTGCCTAAGGTTCACCCACGTGGAATTTTGATCGAGTTCCTGCAACCTATGGGAACCTATGTGTTACGAGTATTCCTGACTATAAATATCTCTGTAGTAAATTACAGCCAGATCTATTAAGCGTGATTAAGAAAATCTGGTCACCAATCGACGAGAACCCACTGTAAAACAAGTAGGTGTTAGGGGAAATCCTAGTAATATAGCTTTCCAAAAAAATACAATTATTATGTTACAACTGCACCCCCTTCAAAATTTAAACAAGCTCTTGCTTTCTGTACCAACAATTGTAATAGTGACTAAACAGGGTGAGTATCATTACTTGCCTGGCAGAAACCATTATTTCGACAAAGGTTGGGGTTACAAGAGTTGCAGTCAGCGATTCTGTACTGATCGATACTATCCAGCATGATGTTAACTTCTTTAGTACCCAGGATCAGCATGCTCACACAACCAATGAATCTGAAACAAATGGTTAACTTTAATTTGGAAACATGAAATCATGAACCTAAAAAACTCATAAACGAAACGCGTTTTAGAATACAACTGACGAGACTAGAGTCGGCCCAATTTTTGAATAGCGAATGAAAATACATAAATAGTGTAAATAGTAAATAGTGTAGTAAAAAAATCGTATTGACAATAAGAAAAAATATCCAGATCGCGTTTCAATCAAATTTGTGTAACACATTGCAACCCAAAATTCATATATGAAAGTTCATATCTGCCATATTTGTGATACAGTCTCCACGGGTATATTACGGGTATATAATTATACAAATTGAAAAGGTACACTCTTAGTTACTGAGAAATGATATATTAAGTATGAAAAACATACCCAGAAGTGCCAGCGAGGTCAACAGGTAGTTGATCGTAATCGCGCACTCCACCGATGTATAGAGGTTGGTTTTTCAGGTCCAACAACGCGTATTGACCAGATTCGGCCATGAAAGGTCCAATATTGTCCACGTCCATGGTCACTGCAAGAAACATATTTATAAAATAGCTGTACGTATATTAATTAAATAACGTAAAGTTTTTAAGGCGACGGGTAAAGACGATTTAACGTATTCTGAGACACGGAAGACTGTCACTGTTGTCACCTAGGTGATACAATTTGCCTCAAATTGGGGTAGGTACCACCGCGCACTTTTGCGAAAAACCCTTCATAATAATCCAACCCTGGTTGGATTGCGTTCAGGGTTCAGCAGGTGCATAGCCGGAGCTTGAAGTGATGGTTGCCGCAGCACTTGTGGGACCAGTGAGTATTGGCGTGGTCTAAACGAATATCTGCGCTTTGTCACGCAGTGCTGCGTCGACAATCACCTCTTCTTTCATGAGGCCGTCAAGTTGAGGGCCACCATTATGGCACTGAAGGTGTATATAATGGGGACGGTCCCCTTCATAAGACTTTACCTTTAGCTTACCATCATGCGAGGTGAAGTAATTTTGACGTGACCGATTTGTAAAATGACCGATATGTAAAAAAAATCATAATAGGTACTGACCTGGACTGACCTTATTAGTATTAAGTAAGTACTTAACTTTCTTACACACTAATCGGCCACCACTCATGAGGGGCTCATGAAACATTGAAATATGAATAACAATACTTCCTCTTTCAAGTCAAATTGTGTCTTGGATGCAACTAAGGTGAAGATTTTAATATTTATAAGCCTGTTTACGAATTTCGAATGAAGTCATTAAATTGTTAAATAATAATTTGAGTAAAATAAAAATATTATTATGTAAAATTAAATATACCTTGAGACACGGTTCGGCTAAGTCTGATGGTATGCCAAGTATTGAGTTGCAGAGGGCGATCAGAACTAACTTTCTTGATAGGTTCGTTGCCAGTGTTCAAAATAAACTCAGGTACTCCGTTTTTAAGTTGCAGCGCCAGGTAATCACCAGCAGGAGACTCCTCTTGACTATTATAGAGGATCAATCCGTTGTTGTCTGTAAAATTAGGACAATTTTATGAACCGTCGTCGTTTATAATCTGTTGCATCAGATATTCGAAAAACGAAAGGAGACCTTCTGTTTTCGTTTTTTTGAATATCTAACCTAATTCGAAAGTTTGCAGATTTTTTTGTAATTTGACAGTAAGTAGGTAATCCGTAAGTATTGTAGAGTATGAATGAAATAATATATTGTGAATTTTTTCATCATACATGAACAATACCTACGTTAGGAGTCTATTGAAATTAAATAAATGTTTGAAATCATTAATATTTTAAAATGTGTGCTACTCGTATACTATCATAATCTACTTTGGACACACCTCTTGAAACCGTGGTAACTTACCGGTGGGTTTGAAGGAGATTTCGATATCAAACTGACTGTATGCATCCTTTAGTGAAGGTAAGGCAATGTAGCTATCTCCATTGAACATGGGAATGACTCCTTTCACTGTGAGAATAGCCCTCGCTTCAGCAGTAACGTAGCTATTGCTCACGCGGCATATGTATGTACCGGCATCGGCTTCTGTTATGTAATCTAAACGCAGGTTTGGCTAAAACAAAAACGAATCAAATTGTTCTATTATAACGTTTCAGCAACAAGTTCAAAGGGAGGACCCAATAAGTGGAGCCCAATGAGCAAGTCTTATCCTACTGAAATCCAAAGCAAAACTAGTTTTTACTTAGAATTGCTTTTTCATATTTGAAGTAAGGGGCGTCAAAGCTACACAAATAAACATACCTGATCAGTCCTCAACTCTGCGGGTAGTCGTGAGTACTCTTTCTTCCATTCGATGTTTACAGGTGGTTCCAAGTTGTGGTTACACGGTAGATCGATAGAGTCGCGTAGGCGAGCGCTGTACTCGGCTATATGGATATTGTCTCGATCTGAGTAACCTGGATTATCTGGACCTGTAGAATAGGGTTAACGTTAAAAAATGAGCTTAAGAACAAAGTCCACTGCGTTTTCAGCACAGAAACTCTCTCAACCGCGTCCGACCCACCTTCTCCCATTTCCCCATGTGCATCTACTTGCAGGTGACTGTTGGCTTGGACTTGGGGATGTTGACAGGGCACAGTCACTTTACATCCAATAATATCCCCAGACAATAGCGTCGCTAGCGCTATAGTGGTCAACGAATCGACTATACGATCGAGAGGTCCCGAATTCAAATCCTAGCCATTGCATTACAGATGTGAATCCACTTCTAATTAAGCTTAGCTGGAGGGGTTAAAAATACGATTTGCGCCATTATTAGTAATTACACTTACCTGACTCAACTATCAGTTCAAATTCATCGTAAGACTCGCGACCGAGACGAGCATCTCTACCGAAACAGCGGTACACGCCGGCATCGGCATACGTCACGCGTTGAATGGACAGCATGGCTCCGTCACCGTAAGGCTAAAAAATAAATGAAATATTATAAAATTTTGTGTTTGGTGGTACAGTAACAAGTCATGTTTTCAAATCATTTATATTTAGATATGTATTCATAGTTAGTCATTGTTGCTTATTATAATGTTAAAAGTGCAGATAAACAAACTCACAATTGCGTCCACATATTCGTTAGTACCAGGTCGGATCCATCGTACGCTGATGTCTCCAGGTCTGTTCTTGCAGAGCACGCTCACATTATCTCCTACCCTGAACGGCCTGGACGGCTGCTCAATATATACCAGCTGTTCCGGTTGACCAACGCGAGGACCTAGAACGTACCAATGGCGTTACATGAACTCGCAAGAGCTGATATTGATTGATACTTACTACCTTGATTAAACTATTGCTTCCCACGATATTTAGGTACATACTTACATAATACCACTTATGATGCGAATTATTCCAATTCATAAAATCCAAAAAAAAAATTATCCAAGCAAACATGCAAATTCCCCAGTTATATTACCGTTTCATAAACTTCACACAAGCTCATCGTCAAACTCTTTATCTATATCAAAAAGTCTGGGTTAAGCAGAAAGCAAACTCGTTAGTAAATAATCTAGCTTCCAAACAAATGTATATGTTATACGAGACGACACTAACGATACGAAAAAAATATACGACGAATATAGATCCATGTAAAACTACATACAAAGAGGTAGGTTGGTACAATGATGCGTTTAAACCAGGAGGATAAACATGTCCCATAGCAGGATATAAGGGGAACAAAACAACACCCTCGCTCAAAGACAGACAACGGCCCAACACACCCGCACCAGAATTACCATGGTGTCCTAAAGACTTCGTAAGCGTGTCCGAGAAACGCTTGTCTCGCCACAGGCAGTTCTCTTCATCACTATTATCTTGGCAGTGTTTGCGTCCGTCGCAGAGCAAGTGTTCGTCTACACAAGCACTTTGGTCATAACAACGAAACTCCGTTTTCAAGCACTCATAACCTTTGCGAGTGAAAAATGACAGCTTTAATGACATAATAAAATTCTATAATAATTTAAAAATTGAACAAATTAATTTGAGGAATAAATGTGAGAATACTAAAGGACATAGGGCATGCGAGGGTTATAGTTATATACGAAGCATAGAGGTCTTAACGCCACCACTGGTAGATTAAAGCTCGCTAATCGTCTATAAACTGACCCTGGATGTGGAGGTCGATGTAATTGCTAGTGATAGTTCTTCCATATTTGTCTTGTATGCTGCAGACGTAGCGTCCGGTATCGGACTTATGTGCAAGTCTAATGAAGAGCGATCCGTCGCTCTTGCGTGTGACTGATCTTGGGAGAGCTCTTGTGTCCTTGGTCCATACGACGTTCATGTTTGGCTGCGTCACGTTGCATTGAAGGTGTACACCGGCGCCAGCGTGCGCCCACTGCTCGTTAGCGTGGGAGGTCCACGAGCGATCCGAATCTTCTATGAACGGTTATGTAACATGCATCAAATGAACCCACAAGCGACCACAACTACGTGTACATAATATACTTTATGTTCCTTCGAATCTTAACGCTATTTAGGTCAACAAAGTAATTAATAAAAATATGAATACTTTGTTATTCTCACAAAAGAGTTACGAAGGAATATTACTGATTTGAATTAAATTTTTCCAAATTATGATAACTTAATGTAAGTTTTATGTCCATTCACACAATCAGAATATGATGTACACCAGGTTGATGGCAAAAAGTGAAATTAAAATGTTAATGCAGCATTCAAGTCGATAATGTAACCAGTCAGTACTGGATGTAGCACAACTGAACGCAAATTAAATAACAGGTGGCTTCACAATCAGTGCAACCTGTACATTCAGTGTATGTTGTGCATGTGAAAATTGATAGAAATATAGCTCAATACAGCTTAGCTACTTTGGACATTATAATAATGCATAACATTGGGACTCACTTATCAAATAACATTTTTGTGAATTTTAATCGCGAGAACATTTATTTTAAGCGACAGTAGCGGTAAGACGTTTTACTATAAAAGCTTTGTTGATATTAAGTATCACTCGATAATTTTTTAATTACCAATTATGTGTAGTAAGAAAAATTTTGCTACTACATTATTATAAGACACTAGCGATCCGGGACCCGGCTTCGCCCGGGTGTAAATTCCAGTTTTCTTTGCTATAAACCTCACGGAGCCCGAGACCTTTCCAACGAATGCAAAACCATGGAAATCGGTTCGTGCGTTCTGGAGTTATAGCGTCAGGAAGGTAAACCCGACTTATTTTTATATAGTAGGTTTGTTCAAAATATCTATATCTTTAAGTATTTAAAGTTTCAATGGAAAAGTTCAGGACCAATTTCTTGCAAGAGTCTTTATTATGCCACTGAAGATAGTTCTATCAATTTAGACAATATTTCTAAAGTATTGCCGTGCTTATGTTCTTTTTTTGACATGCTATATACTAAAATCTTAGATGCAACTTACCATTGACAACCACTTTAGCGATGGCTGTGGTATTCGCATGTGGACTCCTAGCGATACATTCGTACTGACCGGCATCTTCAACTTCGATTTGATGGAATATCAACATATTGTTGCGGATTTCCATTCGGCTGATGAAAAAAAAATGATAGTTATAAAATTTTATAAGACATTTAAAAACAAGCTTTCAAGTAAGTACCTACATAGCCAGACAAATTCAATGAACCCAGACATCACAGATTATCTTGTTTAATTTAAAAGTTTCTATTTTGTCTCTGTGTCCACCAGTGGTGGACGAATAAAATTGGTAGCAGACACTGGAAATATACCTGACCACTTACTATCTCTACCTTCAGACCTTAGATATCACATAGCAAGATAAGCCAATCGATCTCAGGCTAATTTTTTTTTCCGGCAAATACTCTAATGTATTTGCCGAAAAAAAAATGGCCTAAAATCGATTGGCTTATCTTGTTTAGTTCAGAAGTTCGTCGTCGTCAATGTGACGTAAAGAAGTGGTTCTAATTATAGGTACATCTTAGATTTTTTAACCCATCCTAAAAAAGTGACAAACAACAGAGCAAGTAAAAAGAAAGTTTGTAAAATAGACTTTCTGATCTATTCATTTAATAAAATACTAATACAAATGGTAACTTTACGAAGCAGAGATTTTACATCGAAATCGTTTAATAGGTGTAACTTTTGCATTGTAATCTTCAATATAAAGTTTTAGGTAGGTACTTACCTAGAAGGATACTTGTTATAAGGTCTCCAAGTGACATCAAGAATATCGTCTCCTAGGGCAATGCACTCGACAGTTGGCGACTGTCCAGGTTGAACCGTCTGTACTGGAGGGCGGAGAGTGATTCTTGGTGCGGTGACCACTACCAGAGATGTGTACACTGCATGTTGGCGTTCATCGTACTCGTTATAGATGTTGCATACGTAGCTTCCAGAGTCGCGTTTGGATACCTACAGCAGAAAATCCAAGAAAGCTTTGAGGAAAACATAATTTATTAAGTACTTGATAGAAATATATTTTTTAAATTCATCTCTTCAACCAAGATGATGAAATAGTATATCACCTGGCATACGATATTATGCACGTTTGGTCTTCTAGACATTTGATACGACCCAAACAGTCCTTTATTCACGCAGTTTATGTCCATTATAAAATATTGGTAAATTTATCTAAGGATTTCTTACATTCAAAATGATGAGACGTGAGTCGGATTGTCTGACGTTGCGCTCCATAGGCTGGTCGTCACCTCTGGTCCAAACCACTTTGCCATTACCCGACTGGTTGCAGCTGTAAATTTAAGATAAAAATTTCGTGTAAAGCATCATCCGCCGAGCCTTTTCTCAACTAAGTTGGGGTTGGGTTTCAGTCTAACTACGAAGTGGCGTACTTCGATATTTTCCGTAAAGTGACTGCCATCATTCTGACCTCCACATCCCATTGGCGATATCGAAGTTCTGTAGTTAGACCAGTTGTCGCACTTTTTAGGGCTTCAACTACCTGTAAAGACTGCCCTACAAATGTTCATAATATAAGTATGGCAACTAGAACCGACGATTTAACCTGCTCTCCGAGGCACGTGTAGAGTAGACACAAGTAATTGTGTACATACCAATAAAGGTTCCTAATACAGCAATTTGTAGGTAGTTGTTCCTAGTATAGCAGTTTGAGTAAAAAAAAAACTATTTTAAATTATAATATTATCGATGATAGTGAAATACTACTTACTAAATAACAGTTTCGGCTTGTCCTTCGATGGCGTACAAATTACCAGGTACTTCACTGCTACCAGCCGATGGATCGGTTGGATCATACGGACCGATTGAGCCATCACCACTACCTTCTGCGAAATCAAATAAGTACTTATTTTATTAATTAATATTCAAGGTAATATTTCATGCTTCGCGGTAGATCGTAGCCGCCCTTTAACAAAAAGTTGTAAAGCCATACTTACCATCATAATTTGCTATTTCATCCACACCGTCATCTGCACCGTCTCCCCTTTCAACGATTACAGCGAACTGTGAGGAGGCAGTGCCGGCAGCTGACCTGGCGGTACATGTGTAATAACCATCATTGCTGAAGCTCGCTGATGGCACTCGTAGGCTAGCGTGGCTAGGTTGTGGTGGCACTATCTCGTAGTTGTTAACTGAAATAGTATACAAACATAATAAAATTATACGATTTATTTTTGAATATAACGCATGAATGAGGTCTCATCTATGTTAAGCGGGAGATAATCAATTTCCAAGAACCCAACTTGATAATATCTCTAAAACAATCTCCAATTCTTTAAACAAAATTTGTAGCAACTTACATGAGATGGAAACCAATGGTTCTGGGAAACCAGTAGCTCTGCAGTCCACGTTGAGAGCGGCGCCGTAGTTGACTTCAATGTGATTTTGTGAGTTAGTGATTGGAGAGATGGTAATCTCAGGCAGGGAACGCACTTTGATGACTGCACTAGCGCTTGCTGAACCAGCGGCATTGGATGCTGTGCATGTGTATTCACCTTCGTCATTTATTTCGATCTTAGTGAATCTATATGGAAACAAAGTAATGTCAAGTGTAACTGTGTAAGGCTCTTATGGTAAGGTAGGTTTAAAAAAATTATACTATTTCCTTACTTGAGCACATTTTGTGATTGTAATTGAGTATACGGTGAGAGGGGACGCCCTCCGTTCCTATTCCACGTGACGTAAGGCTCAGGTGTGCCACTCAAAACACGGCATTGCAGTTCATGTTCTCCTCCCAATGGCACTGCCTGCTCTCCTTCGGGCCAAATCATTACTTTGGGAGCTTCTCGCCCTGAAAATTAACAATTTTTAATGATTCCATCCTCATAAAGTTTACCTGGGTGGAGTGTTAAACTGCCTTTGTGGTTTTAAACAACATCCCAAAATTGCCTCGTCGATGCATGTGCCACTAAAATTTTTACGCAAGGTTAAGAAAAGGTCGTTAATCTAAAACTTATGATGGACTCCATTGAAGGATGGAAACCATTGAAAACCCTTAATAAGTTTGTTTCAAAAGGGCATTATACTATTATTAATATCATGTTATAGTAAAGGTAACATAAAACGTAAACATACTTTCAATGTCCACATAGACATAAGTGTAGACTACATCGATATCGTTGACGGTGCCCTTGCAAACATAGTATCCATTATCGCTTTCCTGCGCGTTGTTGATGATGAGAGTATTTCCTCGTTGACTTGTGCCAGGTCCAAATGGTCCATCATTCTAGAAATAAATAAAAACGCGTTCAATATAAATAAAACAGAAAAAGGAAACAGAGCTACGGAATACTTAGGCACTAGATTAAATCTTGTAGAAAGCAAAATCAATATCCTTCGAACCAATCCCGAACTCAATTTGGGATCGACTTTCAGTCAAATTATAAAAAGGCAGAATTTCGATATTTCCGTGAAGCGACTGCCATCTGACCTCCAACACTCACAGGCGATATCAAAGTTAGAATATGTTATGGAAATCTTGACACAAACGCTTTTGTGCTGTCCACCATTAATCCATTGAAAGTTTTCAATTAATGTGTCTTACCCTAGTCCATTTGATAATAGGTGCCGGACGTCCAGTAATAGTACAGTCGACTGTTCCACTTCCTGCAGTAGGTATCTTCAGTGAGTCTACCGACGTGGTAATCTTGTAAACTTCGGGTTCAACGTTCTTAAGAATGACTGTCAGCAAAATTGGTACAGGTGCAACATTCGATATGGGGGATCGACATATATATACTCCTTGGTTCTCAGGAACAGCGTAATCGATGTTCAATACGCCGTTCTCCGAACGTACGTTAGAGGGGAATAGAGCGTTATCTTGTCTGAAAAAAATTGATTCGTTGACAGGTAACCATAACATTCTCGTAGAGAGTGATACAACGAAAAAAAAAGATATAAAACAAAGTGTGATTTTAATAGGTAGGTACTTATTTTTTCAGGCTACAAGTGCACAAATCTCTAGTCAAGATTGGTTGATTTGACCACAAATGTCTAATACCATTATATTAAGGGTAATAATATCTCATTTCTCTGTTAGACTAAATTCTTTCTTACCTGACCCAGTCGATAGATCCAGCTGGTACATTGGTCGTACCAGTACATACGATTCTGATGCTTCGTCCCTCATCGACGTTTGGTGACGTATTAGATACCGTTAACTTATCAAGCGGTGGTAGTTGTGGCCGTGGTCGTACTGTAATCATTGCGATGCGGTCGTCACTACCGACTGCATTACTCGCAATACACCTGTCATAGATATTGATGTTAATTATTCCATTACAGTTATTAAATCTACTTAAACATTTTATTCTTAAAGAGGCCGCTGAATTTATCTTTTGGTAATTTGATAAAACGATAGAAAGGAATTACCTAATTGGGTATACTTATACATTCTCAACATCCTGTAAAAATAAGTGATTTGAGTAGGTAGGTATTCTGTAAAGGACCCTATATCGGTGCCTATATTTCTAGTTTCCACCGGCTGTCATAACACGTGCGTTCTCAAAACCAATTTTTTTCTGCTTACCTATATTCTCCACTATCTTCAACGCTTGCCCTTTCAATGATAAGCAGATTGCCTCGGTTTTCAGCAGATAGCGGTAGAGGTCTGTTGGAGCCTCTCTGCCACCTGACCGTCGGCGTTGGGTTTCCTGAGACTTTGCACTCCAATTCAACGAATTCGCCTTCATAGTATTCTTTTACTGAAGGAGATATCTCCACACTTGGTTGCGTCATTTCATTGCCTGTCAAATACAATAAACAAAATTTAAGTAAAATGTTTGGTTTGATGGTCCTGGTCTACTGAAGACCTAAACTATCCTCTCAAAAGAGAGTGTAAGTAAGATAAATAATCTTAATTTCATAATTATTGTCCAATACCAGTTATTACTCACCTCTCGCATAAAATATTCTATCCGGTAAAACTATTCCAGATAAGCGTGAAATTATTAGTACAAATTATTATCAATGAACAACTTTTATCAGGATAAAATATATACTGTAACTTTTGCCGATAGAGTGCTTTTTCATTAATAGAAACAACATCGTTCTAGACACTCAATCGATTTCAACAAAACAGAACAATATATCAAAATATGTACATTTGTATATACCTACATAGTTTTTGATTATCGTGAGCATTTTCTTTTGAAAGCAATGCAAAGTCACTGCGTGCTGTTAGAATGACTACTAATCTTATTAAAATAAATTGCACTTTTAATCACTTACCTGGTACTTTGAGTGTAGTTTTTGCTTGTGCAGTATTTATTCCATCGTTAGTCTCACAAATATATACGCCACTGTCAGACACTTGGAGATTGGTTATCTGGAGTGTACCGTAATATTCATCGATTTGCGTCCTTTCACGAGGCAAGTGTCCGTCTTTCTTGGTCCAGTTAATTGGGAGTCGTTCTCTGGTATTGCGACTCTGAGCCGTGCAGGTGAAGCTGACAGTGCTACCAACTTCCAGTATCTGGATGGTCGGACTGTCGATAGTCACAAAAACTGTCGCCTCAGGTGGAGGTGGGCGTGTGGCTGGAGGGTACAGCGTTGGGTCGGTTACCGATGAGCCACCTAGATAATGAACATGTTATAAAGTACTGAATAGAGATTGTGATGAATATACAATTAAGAAAATATGTATATGATACCAGCTCCCACCATCCTTCTCCCTTAACCTATAGCCGGCTTATGCCGTAAGTCAAGCCACATCATGACTTTTAGAATTCATTGCAAAAAGGAGAAGAGAAAGGCATCCATAACCAAAATTACTATAGAACACGGCAAAACGGCACATCATATTAATGACAATCTTCAATGAACGATTATTTATTAAAGACTAGGACATTCACAATACATAATATAGGTACCTATAACATCACACAATGTCAAACTGATGAATATATTTGTTATTGTGATGCGACATATTCCAATATACCTGAATCCAGGACAAAACAAAGCCTAAATTGAAGCATGATTATGTAGTACAATGGCAACGAAGGCAGCCGAATCTCATTCGGATATTATGATCGTCTACCTGGTTCTGGTAGGCTGGTCGTGAGTACACCAAGTGTGAATCCCTTTTCAGTAATTGTATGACATTCATATATTTCGCCTTGTCGCCTGGTGTCCCAAACGGTTTGCCAGATATGTTCGCCGTGCCAACCGTCTTTTTCCATTGTCGATTCATTAAAGTATTTTGAAGGTTTCTGTTCTTGACCCTCATGATAGAATGTTATAGTGAGCGGCTCTGGACCCCGATATTTACACGTAAATTGGACTTTCAGTGATAATGATGTATTGTCGACAACAGCAGTCTCTTGGATGGTTGGGTGAAGTTCCATTACTAACCCTATTGGTCGTTTTTAAAAAATTGTGTTTTACTTTTAAATAAAAAAATTACACAGCATCAGTTAATCAACATCTTTTGATGTAAAAATAAATAAAATCTATACTTAATATTGACTACATTTACTGGTATCCAAAAAAGTTTTAATAAAAATAAATAGTATCTTTAAATCTTACCAACAATGTCACAACTATTGCCGGTGTAAGGTGCTTTGCAGTTGCATACAAGTTGTCCGTAACTATCAAGTTGGCAATCTTGTCCATTGCATGGGCAAGTGCGGCAGTAGCCACGCTCGTCCTTGTAATAACCGGGATTGCAGCTTTCACAACTAGTGCCCGAGTGACCAGCTGGACAATTCATACATATCTACGAGAAAAATGTATTTTGATTACTTTATTCTTGTTGTGTTATATTAATTTGTCCTGTTATAAAAAAATATCTTAGCGTCTGTAGCCTTCATTTTGTATTGCACATAATATGTAGATGTTGTGTGTAGGTTCCTCACATAAAAAAGCTCTCATAGAGAGTACAACGCATAATTAGCTGTTATATAAAATGTTGCCGCTGATTAACCAATCGGATGAATTTACACTTAATAGTCTATATATAGTAATGAACTTGAACCTCTTACCTCAATGCCTTTGGCAGCCGGTAAGGTGGGATCCTTGTTTTCAGCCGCGGTATCCATGGATACATCAGCGATAGTTGTTACGTAGATGTCAGGAGCCACTGTGGCTCTCACTAGTACTCTCTTCAGATTCCTCAGAACAGTCATGAAATCGTTGTGTGTGGCAGGTATAGCAGTATTCAGGACATACCAACCTTCTTCCTTCAAAGGCACTTGGTAGCTCTGTCGGAAAAATAAATGTCATAGTTAGAGAGTTGTTGAATAGCACAGAACAAAGAAAAATCCTTAGGACAATAGTAATTACTGTCAGGTCATAATTTGTTAGACTGAGGTGGTAATGAGGAGGTAATGGCCATTGTAGAAATGTGCATTCAATTTTATCGAGTAAGCCTTCGGTTTAATTTTTATAAATAATTTTTCTATTTTGTGAAGTTTAAACTGTAATAGTAGGTACCTACATGCAGAAAGCCATTTACAGGTTTGATTAGGTCTACTTACGTATGATACGTCAGACGAGAACTGGTTGGGGTTAGTCCAGAAGATTTTAATGTCTCCTCCATCGAGTATAACATCATTGCCACGTTCAGACTTTCGATCAGATGAAGAAAGGAACTTTTGACGCAAAGACAGACTGCCACCGTAGGATAGTACTCGGTTACCTGGATATTATTAGAAATTGAGTTTTAGCTTTACAATAATGTTTAGTTTACGATTAACACAGGCATTGTATTTTTATAGCCATTTTTTCTAATAGTTTTTTCCCTAGCCTTGTGAATCTGAATAATATGCTAAGAGTAGATTTTGTTCATAAACATTACTTAAACAAATTGAAATGTTTAATTTTTGCTCTTCCGAAATTTTATCAGCACTAGAAGACTAGAAAAGTTGACGGCAACGGTAGCGTATTCCCATGTAAAAGGAAGGGATCTCTTATACCTATTACATAAAAACGATGGCATAAATGGCTAAAAGTAAGTGTGAAAATATAATTTAATAGTTGTACAAACCAGGGAAGATGGGCAGTGACCAATAATAATCGACATTGGGTGTGAACTGGAAGTCGTACATGAGTTCGCTTTGTTCAAACAACGGAACGAAGTTGTCCTTGATAACTTGTTCGGCATTCAAGTCCGTGATAGTGTAACCACCATAATTTTCGCCTAGAATTGGTGCTGCGATAGCTATGCGGTTATAGTGGCTGCCCTGTAATAAAATAATCTCAATTTAAGCTACACTACTTCCCACATGCAAAGTTACAATGAAACACCTAGTAATTTATTAAAACTTTTAGGTATTATATTTCATAGGGATGTTAGCAGTTTCATGAAATATAAAGCTTACTTCGTGGCAATCAGAGTTAACTCCAGAGCAGAAACAGGGCAAACAACCGTCAGGGTTGCTTGCGTCCAGGCCGAAAGTACGCGGTTTGCAGCGATCGCAAGAGTCGCCTTCGACGTTTCGCTTGCAGTTACATTTGCCATAGACGTCACAAGGGCCGATTGTGCCTCGAGGATCACAGCTGAAAGATTTCAAACAAATAACGTTGAGATCGTAATAATTTAGCTATAGATTTACCAAAGATTTAACTATTATAGAGGAGGTTATGGATATACTCACGTGCACCTGTTAATGGGGTTTTCAATTGGGCCACAATTGCCGTAAGGATCGAGTTCATAGCCGGGTTTGCAGAACTCACATTTATCACCAGCAGTGTTGTCCCTACATTCCTTAAATCCAAGTTCAATTATTAGAAACGCGTAGCAGAACCCAAGTGGTAAAACATTAGCAAATAATACTTACATAACATTTGCCAGTTTCGGGATGACACATTTCTGACTTTTTGTTGCACTGGCAAAGATCGCACTGGCCCAAGTAAAGACCTGAAAGGTCCTTATTCCTGCGCAATATATTAAACATATCTATTAGGCACATTACTTTTTGTCTGATCTAGGTTTGTGTCGCTATATCCGATAAAAATAAATTCACCTTGTATATCCAGGCATGCAATCTTCGCAAGATGTTCCCACATATCCTAGTGGACAATTACACTGTTCTACTTGGGATGCGATGGGACCGTACGCATTTTCTTTAGCTATCTCAATGCTTGCACTCACTGGGGTGGCCAACTGAGGTCCTGTAGAGTATGTGGCCTTGACCAAAATTGTTTTGACATCAGCTAAAGCCAACAAGAATTGCGCGCGGGTTACTTCATTACCATCGGGCCTGTAGGACAAAACCGAAAAAAGGGATATAATACAAGAAATTCACAGAGGCGCATAACGTCAGGCAAAATACATAGGTTAACAAATCGTGTAATTCTTATAAATAATTCTAAAGATCTAAATCGTTCAAAAATTCATTGAATTTATTAATTTTGTAAATCTAACCACGATGATTTAAACATACCTCTGCCATCCTTTCTCCAGTAAATTTATACTGGCATTCAATATTCCGTCATGACTAACGTCAAAGTCTCCGAAGTAGTGGAAAATGAGTTTATTGTCCTGTTAAAAAGAAAACACTCGCTGTTAATTTGTTATGGATAGGTCCTTAAATTAAAAATCATTCAGTGGGTTCTGGACTTCTCTGCGATTAGAATTTCTTTGACGAATAAAATTGATATTGAGGTAATCCAATGAAGAACTAAATATACCTCGACTAGACATAACCCAAAGAAACTGAAGTCACAATGTAATGACCAGGTCCAGGTGCATGCTATTAGCTATCAGCTTGCTTTTGTCCAGTGATGAGAATTTAGTTTAGGTAGTTAATTTAAAACACACAAAAACAGGAGGTAGGACACGACGGTATCTCCCGTCCGAAATGAGCTGTCTGACTGGGGTAGTACCTCCACCCTACAGAACACCGCGGCCATAATAACCATCGAGTTGTGTTCCCACCGGTAAGTAGGGTAGCCAGAGCTCAATGTACCCCTCTTCCTCCCATCCCTTCCTAGCCTCCCCACCCCTTCCCATCCCTCCCCCCTTCCCTTAAGGGTAGGCAGCGCGTGTGTGACACACTTAGTGTTGCACACGTTCATAGGCCACGGTGACCGCTTCCCATCAGGTTGGCCGTGTGCTTGTCTGACACCTAAGTAGTATAAAAAAAAACACTTACACTGATGAGTTGGACATCTGCAGCGGTATTCCTGTATCTTGGATCGATAGAAGATGGGACGTTCTTGAGTACGTACTGCAGATTACCGCCATAAGAGGTCACCTTATCTCCTGCGAAGCTATTAAAAAATTGTACGTATTAATAATTACCTATGTCAAATATAACGGCGTTATCATCGTCTTAGCGTTTTTTGTTTAGGTGGATTCTAGTATGAAGCTCTGTCTGACATTATACAAATTCTTTGATTTGTCTCTTACAAGTGCAGGAAAGCGTAAGGTACCTATCAAATTTTGTTAATACTGGCAACTAACAAACAAAAAACGATATATTACCTGGGTGGCAAACTCCAGTAGTAAACGCTAGATCGGGAGCTACTTTCAATGTCGTTCAAGGTAACTACTTCCCCACCCTGAAGTTCTAGTCGCAAATCAGTTTCCTTTGGTACTGAATATCTGACAGAACTACGTCCCGCAGGTGCACTGCTGTAGACCCTCACTTGATCTACGATTTGAGGTACGTTGAACTGTACACTGATCGTCGCACGCCGGTAGTTGCTGCTTGTACATTGTTGTGTTATACCAGAGCAAAAGCAATCAGCGCAGCCATGTCTGGAATTTATAGTGGTATTAAAATTAAAAAACTGTGTTGATATTTACCGTTTCACTAACATTACCTAACAAAAAATTAAATTAAAAATTTAAAAAACCCCCGACTCACAAAAAAGAACCTGCAAAAAGTAAAAAATAACTATTACATTATGACCTATCTACCCTAAGTATTGAACCTTTATTATTATTACAGGTAGCTATATTATTTACGGATTTATATTTTTAACTAACAGTTTGTCTCGTTGGGGAACGCTCACTAAATCATAGCCTAATCGATGCAACGATTTGTCTCGCAAGATCTAGAGCGGTACCCCGACGAGACAAACTGTTAGTTAAAAATATGAATCAATAAATAATATAGCTACCTATAATAATAATAAAGGGTATTCAAATATACCCTTTATTATTTTATACACATTAAATTTTTCATCACCACTTTCACCCCTCATATCTTTGAAATGGCTGAACCGTTTTTTATAAAACATAGCTAAGAACACTCTCCCATAACCAAAGAAACAGAATCAAAATCGTTTCATCCGTTTGGGAGCTACGGTGCCACAGACAGACTTACAAACACACACACACACGTCAAACTTATAACACCCCGTTCGGGTTTCCGTCGGGGGTTAAAAATAGTAATACCTGAACAAATTGCTTTACCAAGTTAGTTTAGTTGTAGTAGGTACACGTGAGTCCATGTGAGTAAACTAGACGAGTAAATTCATGGATTTTAATCATAATTGTTTGATATAAATACCTGAAATCGTTAGAAAGGAAGAAGGTTTCGTTTTTGCACTGATCGCAGTAACGGCCTTGCACGTTGTCCTTGCAAACGCATTCGTCCGGTGGCCTGATGGACTTAGTGCCGACTGGGTCACATCTGGAAGTTTGTTTTGGCCGACAACTATCACCCTCAATTAACGGATTTCCTTCGTAGCCTGGCGCACAGACTTCACACTGATCGCCTTCATAACTGTGAATAGATATTTTTATGTTCAATTTGACCATAAGCGTCTGGCCAATTTACGTGCTATCTGTATGTACTTTAATATTTTTTTACAGTACTAAATAATTTGTAATAATGTATTTGTGCACGGTTATAAATTCTTTTAATAACTCTAAGTACAGATGTAAGCACGTAACTTGGCCAGGTTTGGGGTAAGTTCGCGCATCGTGCACTTTGAGCCAATCAAATGATTCAAAGTACGAACGAACGGAACGTTGACTCGGTACAAGACGTCTCTCGGAGACATAATGATTGGTCCGTCAAGTGACGGACCAATCATATGTCCGCGACGGCGCAACCGCGTCTCCCGCGACCCGCTCATACCTCAAAGGGGACCTAAAAATCGACCTTTGCGCATATGACGCGTCTGGCCAATTTACGTGCCGGCATCTGTATATACTTTAATATTTTTTACAGCACATTTATTATAAATTTATGTTTTATTTTATTTTAAAGAAAAGGCACCCAATTACCCTTGGAAGCAGTCACAGATAACTGATCCATCAGGTCCAAGAGAGCAGGTTCTAGAAAACTGGTTCTCCCTGTTGGTAAGTGGGCAGGGGCAGGGTTTGCAATCCAAACCACTTGATGGGTCACCATATGTTCCTGGTGGGCACTCCTCAGGTTCGCAGTCTCCGAGCCAAGGACCAACCTTCTTCCGTTGAAATCCAGATGTGCATTTCTATATAAAGGACAAAGTGTAATTACTACAAGTTTTAAGTTAACACAACAGTTTTATTTAAATCTTTAATACCTGGCATGAAAGTCCTTCATAACCTTTAGGGCATGTGCACTCTTCAACAAGGTTAGCAGCTCCAAGACCAACATTGATGAGATCAGCAGATTCCATTACGAAGTCAGTGATGTTCACGCCAGCATTGTTTAGATCAGCGCGCAACAAAATCAATTCAATGGCATTCAAGCTGGAATAGACAAATTACATTCCAGCTCAGATTATATGATTTCTTTAATTCTTTTTTTGTTGTGTTTGTTACTGTCAGGAGAAGGTTCTTATGAAAGAAAAAGTCAAGAAAGTTGCGTGGGACATTAGAAAATTTAAGAAAACTTAACGACCATTATTAACTTTTCTAAGTCAACCTTCTTAGTGCTTTTGACAATATACACCTTTCTAATTATAACCTCAGCCCCCGTTGACAAGTGGAAAAAAGTCTAAATCGCTAACGATCGCTTAGAAAACTAATAGATTAGGTTGACCAATCACATCCAAGCTCGTTGCCGGCGTACGATGCGCGCGCCGCGGCGGAATCACGAGCTGGAGTGTAATTGGTCGACCTAATCTATTCGTTTTCAAAGCGATTTAAACTTTTCACACTTGGCTACGGGCCCAGGACGTAGACAGAGAAGGATACGAGTAGCTGTCATGTCAGCCGTTTTAATATTTAGCTGTCAAAAGTTCATTTCAATCTTTGATTATATATAATCAAAGAATTTAATATGGAGTTGGTAGTTGGAGTCGTAGGTTGTTGGTAGTCAATGCGAGTTTCAATGGACCGATTTGAACTCGCTATTCGTTGTTAGACCATTAAGACAGGACAACGCCTGTCGGGTCAGCTAGCAGTAAATAAAATAAAAATATACTAAATAGATTTTCAATAAAAGTGATTAAGTTGTCTAAATTCATTCTTGCTTTGTTCATTCTGATTGTGTATTCATAAATGGAACATTTCTTTGAACCTGACAGTTAAGAGTTTCTCGAAAATGTTGTTAAATCTTAAATCCCTTGCTACTCATATTACTTGAAATAGTATTGGTTAAATTTAGCAACTATCAAAATTAATTTACTTACACCATCATTATGTCTTCTCTAGTGGCCGGTACGGATCCATCAGCAGTTTTGGACCATCCAATAGGTGTCAAACTAGCCTCAACGTTGATGTCCGGTGTACCGCTGAACCGGTTGATGTGGAATAAGCTTCCGTATTTACCCTATTGATAATACGTATAAATTACTAAGGATTAACAATCATTAGTACCTACGTACCAGCCAATACTTACCTACTTGTTAAGTTAGTCTCGAAACTTCATATACATTCAATTTTTTTTATTTTAATTACGATAATAAAAAAAGGAAACTTATTGTTACCTTAATAATGATAGTTGCAGCTGTGTCGTCATAGTTATTACGGTCTGCATGCGGAGTCAGAGTGTACTTAATATGTCCTCCGTATGATTCGAGTTGATTGCCGTTGTACGTGTCAGGTAGAGTTACGTACGGATTGGAATTCGTACCGTAGCTGCCAAAAATTTTGGTTACCTGAAAGAAGAACAATGTCGGTAAAGATAGGAATCGCACTTTTACACTGAGATGATCAGTGAATAATTTTATTTCCTAAATCTCGTCTAGTCAATCAATATTTCTATGAAGTTAGTTCATGACAATCATCAAACATCCGGTTTCTAATGTAGGTAATCTATCGCCGATTGTAAAAATGTATTACTGAAATGACATGCATCAAAACTTACAGTAGCACCATTCCGGAGAGGCTGGTAGACATACTGGTTTAAGATAGGCTGGGTGTCGATATTAACTTCGCCAGAAATAGACGGCTTGATACCAATTAGTCTAGTGCCTCCCTCACCCAAGGGTGTGGGCATGTTGTATGTGAATAGGTCCGCACTATGGCATTGCGTTGACTTGCCGAAGCAGAAACAACGGATACATTCGCGTTCGCTGCGAGCCTCACTGTAAAATAAGAAATCATTTAGTATAATCATTCATGTCTCAGCCATAACCACTATACTTGATCGTAGATTCAGCTTTTATAATGGAAAGTGTTAGATTTCTCAGTCTGTTTTAAGACTTGATAATCATTTACAGCCTCTCCCGGACCCGTGCTTCCTGAAGCACCCCTTCCTAGAGATCACCTGCGTCAGCCTGTTTCGAGATATTCCATGTACCAGAGCCAATCCTATAAGATGGACCTTATCACCGCTAGAACGGTGTACCCAACTTACTGCAGATCCTAGGCACTATCTTAATGGTGCATTACATATTTACCAACATATTAAATTTATATTAACTTTGTCAGTGGTAAATTAAATGTGTACTCACTCATTGAAGTATCCTCTGGGGCACAAGTCGGTCTTGTTAACAAATACGATCGCGTCCGGAGTCGCAAACGTTGTTCCTTTATTATTCATTGCTTCGCATGAGTAAGCTCCGCTGTTATCGGGCTGAAGTAATAATGTATTATTTCATTTTGTATTACATTGATGTTATTATTTACAATAACTTTTGATATTGCATTTATGAAGACATGCATAGGTAACTAAGCGTACTCACCTGCATATCAGGACAAATAAGTATTCCTACGCCATTTTCGCTAGTCCAGGTGCACTTGGCTGGCACATGTCCCCAATTCAAACGCCATGAGATCAAAGGTACAGGGACTCCAACCGCCTCACATCTCAAGGTTAAAGTGTCGCCAGGGTTCAACTTTACGTTTTGGGGTTTTGGTGGACTCGCCACATATATAGGCACTGAAAAATAAGCATAATATAAAAAACCATAGGAGGAGAATATTTAACATTTAAACACTGGTCATAGAACCTACCAAGACTGCACAAAATGCATTAAATATTACACTTACCACATCCGATTTCATCGCTGCCATCAAAACAGTCAGTCTGCTGGTCGCAATGGAAACTCTTCGGAATGCATTGTTTTTGTGACGCGCAGGTGAACTCAACTGGTGAGCATTTGCCATCTTCTCTTGCACCGCAATTTTGTTCATCAGAACCGTCGCCACAATCGTCGTCAGAATCACAGATCCAAGTTTTAAGTACACATTTGCCATTGTTGCATTTGAACTCATTCGGTTCACAAACGCCGGAGTGGTCTGTAAATTAATATTTGGCATTATTAACTAAATACATGTAAGAAAATGAAGTAGCAAACTAGTGACAGTAAACGGGAAGAAGGTCAACACTCATGAAGTTTTCGTACAGGCTAGAGGATATAAATACGCTATATAAAATATATAAAGCAAATTCTCGTTTCTTCTAGCCGATGTCAAGTTCCTGCACTGTCTTTTTAACTTTTACTTTATTATCATATTGCATTCAAATTTAATTAAAAGAAGACAATCGGTTCAAAATACTTACGACAGTTTTCTTCATCAGAGCCATCGGTGCAGTCCACTTTATTATTGCAAACGGCGCTCTTTGGTATACACTGGCCGTTACCACACGTCGCTTCATTTGGCCTACATCCTAGGATAGGTCTATATGTTGTTGCTGAAAAATTAAAACAAAATTAATGTAGATTTATATGGGTAGGTAGGTAGGTAGGTACGAGTAAGTAATATAGCAGTAAGTAGTGTATGCTTAGAAAACCATTGTTGTAAAGGTAGTTGACACTATTTATATGAGTTTGGTATGACGATTTTCTTACTGGATTATTTGGAATACCTAACAGAAAAATAAAAAAAAAACGAATTACACTTACGAGCGGCACCGACTATTACAGATACTCTCACTTGAGAACCGGGGTATTGTGAATAGTCTTCTGCTTCACAAACGTATACACCGCTGTCAATGTCCTGAAATTGTAAATTTCTAATTATTTATCTACCAACACCCGTTGAAGCTATTGATATTGAGGCGAGCAATAGGAATGGTATACACTGTACGTGGAATTAAGAAATAAAACTAGTTGATAATGATAAAGTAATGTGTTACATCGGATGTATGAATAGAATAAGGCAGGTAAGTACAACTAGGTACTTCTTTGCCAATTTAATGGTAAAAAGAAAATTATAGGACGACATTGCATTAGGTCGTTAACTCCATAATTTATAACGCTACCTACTGCAACAATTTGACAAAAATATCCTTTCGATTTCATGGGCTACCTACTTTTAATAGCTTTTAAAAAAGGATTATATTGGAAAAAAAGATGAAAAAAAAAACAAGATATAATAATATAAGATAATAGATCACTCACAGTCACATGGAATAATTCTAATCTGCCACGAACGTCAGTCGATCCATCTTTAATGTATCCTCTTTCCTTGTGCCATTTTACTCTAGCTCGTTCAGGACCTTCGTCTCGGCATTGTAGCACCACATCACCACCTACGAATACCTTTTATGTACTTCTGTACCTTAACTTAACCCATGAAAACCCTTAAACAATGCAACATTCCGCAAATCAATACCTACAAGTCCTCAATGAGTACTTGTATCGTTTAATACATGATACATGCCCCAATGTGCAAGTTCCTCAAAAACGTAGCATAATGTTACTGAATTTAATGATTTTCGATGATGTCTAAAGGGTATGAAGAATGTTCCTAACATCTGCTTATTTGTAGTAAGCATGAAAAATAGGATAGGATAGGTATAGGATCCTATCCCTCAAAAGTTCCATAGAATTTACAGAAGCATGAGAGTTAATAAAAAAATACTGTTATGTTACGTGAGAAAATATTTTTTTTATGATTACGAGTAATACATAGATTGCTTCAATCTATCTAGGTATTACACATCCCCTCTTACGTGGGACCAAAATAGCTTTCAATGATGCCTCTTTTCACAGGCGTACCTATTTAATTTCAAATTATTATAAGATTTAAAATATTAGCATGCTAAAATTTATATAATTCAAATAATTCACCCATGTTACATTTGTAAATGTAAATCAAAATATATATTAAAACAATATAAATAAAATATTTTATAGAGATACCCATTATTATAAGTTGATTATTAAAATAAATAAGCCGTGATAATAATAAGTAAAATTATCTATACTCGTTTATTTAGCATGCATCGGCAGATTAGTTTGTCCTGTAAACATATAGATATATGTATAGTATATTATAAATAATATTATACGTTGAAAAATGTTTAACGAAGCCATAAATATTTCACCCTGTAAATAAATGTTACACCACACAAAAGTTATCAAACTTTTAGCTTTTAATGGAATGTTAAGTAAAACCCATTATATATTATGTATGTTGCCTTCAATGTAAAATAAGGTAAGTCAATGGATTAATTTGTTACTTTATCCCTTTATTCTAATGATATTTCTGCCCAAAGTAATTTTAATAGGCAGGCTGACTCACCAGCTGAAACTGTTCCACCACCATGAAAGAAACAATAACGAGAAACATTATTAATTGCTTATAATAGTATAGTAACCTATCTATAATTAATAATGCACGAAATAACATTTCCGTACAACAAATACCTGCACCTCCCTGAAAATAGCTACCACCTTTAGATGCAATCTCACAATTACAAAATTTAATCAGTAGTTTACCTCCACCAGATGTTTGAGAGTGCTATATTTTATTTAAATTAAAGATAAATAATATAATGAGTTATACGCTACGCTTCACCGACTATTAAATTACATTACAAAATCCATCATATCGGCTAATGAATATAAAAAAGCGAGTGAGCTTATTCTGTGTAGGTACAGAGGAATTATTATTATGTACGGTATTGTCAAAAGCCACTACCATCTCATGCTGGATTTCACCGATGAATTCCTAAACTAACTGATTAAACTTAGTTAAACGGATTTTCACTAATGAAATCAAGCCTTAGTCCTCTCTCGTGACTGTGATTGCTAGAAAAAGGGAAAGTGTAAATACAAATTAACAGTTTTTTCCCATCGTCTTTTTATTATTGTTCGGTTCAGTTCTGCTAAATATAATTATTTCGACCAATTTCGACGGTCCTTACGCACATACGAACATGTTAAAAATGGCATAATTGGATTTAAAATTCCATTGCATATACGCATACAATTTTTCGTCGTTATGTAACTAATTTATATTAGATAAAAATTAAATAGGCATGTGCAATCGAAAGTTAATAATAATTTAATGAAAAACATGCCATATTTTTGACATGTCCGTATTTACGTAGGGACCGTCGATTTATGAATATCTGATACACATTTTAGGAGCTAAGTTCCATATTTCACCATGAGTTCGTCTCATAATCTGTAGCTCACCTGTATCTCCTGGCCTTTTGTTACGATGTGGAATGTCGCAAAGATTGTAATAATTTTACATAAATATTATAACACATAACATTTTAATTCATTTTATTGTGTAGCAAGAATAATATAAACGTCATTTATATTATCATATTTGGGAATCAAAAAATGAAAGTTATTTAAAAAAATCTTACCGTATCTGACGCTTTCTTGATTGGGATAAGTCTTGAGATTCAACGCAACTGGACCTGGAATTCAATTTGAGCATTAAAAATAATTTGTAGATAACTTTAAATATTTCTGTTATATAAGTAGGTATCTCGGTTATTTATCACGTCAGTAATTAGTGCTCTATAACATTGATTTATTATTGAATTTATTAGATTAGACTATGTTCATAATTCCTAGCCTCACTTCCCAAAAGAGCGGAAAAATCTGCTATGGCTGGGGTAGTTAGGTTCAGAAATAAATTACTTAATAAACTTAACATTATTTCTAATGATATTTTATTATTTCAGATTCTAAAGTACGATATTACAACTTTCTTAAAATACCTATTATGATGATTAGCTGCTTGACCATCCCTTTCTATACACGTGCACTTCTGTGCAATAACTTTTAATTTTGGCGATAATATAATATTTGATAATAATAATTTAATAAATGATAGGTATTCATTATGTAAATTTAGTATATTTTAAATACTTTTAAGAGCTTTTTTGCAGATTTCCTAGCCATATTGCTTAGACCACCCATATACCTAGGTACTTACTAAAATCGTATCTTTGAAATACTTTCTAGTAAGTACTATTGCAATAATAATAGACATTAAAATTATTAAGGAGTTACTTTTTACGACATAGAATCCGACATCCTTTAGAAGTGAGGTTGGCTATGAACAAAACATTCGCATGTACTGGTACCTACCTATTGCTTTACCTATAAAGGATTTTAGTAATATACGTCCCACAAACATACAAAGCTTACCTTTTTAAGTTGGTAGGTACTTATTTTTTATTTTAGATGTCCTAGATAGCACTAGATGATAATTAATGGTTATAATATTTTATACATTATTATCTGCAGACAATTTTTAAATTGTTATTTTATTTAGTCTAAACATGGATACTATTGTTAAAAGAGTGTTTATTAGTAGTTAGCTAGTTATTTGAATAACCTTCTGCACTCCATTTAGATTCAGTAAGTAGTTTATGCTTGGGCGTAATTTCAGAACTTTAAATATAGATAACCAGATAAACAGTTTTCTGAATTAATTTTTACCTTTGAAAATAACGAAACATTTTTTGATAAGAGTAGGATATTTTTCATGCCTAGTCATCAACTGTTTCAGAATTAAAGCATCATATATTACCAATACGTATATTATTTTAACAATGTATACCTAAACAAATATCTACAAGATGCAACACGAAAAAAGTTACGTTACTCTCAAGCGCAGACTTTAATTATTTAATTAGGAAACTGTTATGGTATAATAAAAGTAGTTTAGGAAGGAGTCTGTTCTTCATGTTATGTTAAAGTACAACATCAACTAAAGGGTTACTTTTCTGTTACCGCTGATAATTATAGTTCTTACTGTTGGGGGGACAATCAAATTCGTCACTGAAGTCAAATGGACAATCTATATGTCCGTCGCAACGACGAAAAGCATCTATGCACGGACCATTCTCACAACGCCACTGTTGAGCGTTACAGCCACCTAATAAGGGAAGTTCAGTCGTGAGTTTTATACGTCTATATAAAAAAACTTACCCAAATGAACCCTAAGTACAAAAGAGATAAAAGTTATAATTGCTTTTCTTATAAATGATCTCACCTGTTGGTAAGTGATAATGTGGTCGATGACAGCACAAGCTTACATAGAAGGGACCTTAGCTTTCCGGGAAAACAGACTCAGGCAGGACATTAATTTTACTATTAAAAAGTACCTAATACTGAAGCGGTGCATACGTATGAGCGGAATATCGATGGTGCAACGCTGTATCAGTGTGGTCATTCGATGATGTACAAACACTTCAAAGAATTAGTACACTAACTTGTTCATTTTTTTATTGGTAATAGGCTGAATGACAGTAAATCTTGTTGTTAAAGTTATAGAAAGACGGCAAAAGTACCTATATTGATTGTCTAAATGTAGTAGCCCAAGTGACATACCTGCATAGTAGTTGCGATCAGGTTCGAATGGTATGTTCGGCCTGGCAGTAGTGTAATAATTTGCCGTAGTAGAGGGTACTCTTGTTGGCACCAAGAAAGGGCGTTGCGTTGTAAAGGTGCAGTTTGCCTCGTCGCTGCCGTCCGAACAGTCTGGGGGGCCATCACAATATTTTGATGTGGGTATACACTGAGATGTTGTTTGACATTGCCAGCTATCCGGAGGGCAATCTGTAAAAAAATATTGGTTTAAACCTATTGCTGACAACAAAATGCTAATATTTACAATCATGCAAAATGGTCTATAGAATGTAAAAAGAAAAACATTTGAGATTCAACTATGTGATTAAGTTAGTAATCGCACTGTTGGATCTGAGAATTATATTCTTCTTATTTCTTTAAAACGTGAAGATTGTAATGGAGTAAGACGATTTTATTTATTTGAGCAAGACACACTAGGTACTTACCGGTACTTTTACAAATTTAAGTTTTTTATGATTATATCGATATCGAATCGATATAATCATAAAGCTGAAAGGTTTATTTGGTTAAAAGCGCTTATCTTAAGAAGTAGTAGTATGATGGTATATAAATATACAAATTAATATACATTCAGCCTTCACAATTGTTCGGCACTGCCTTTTCGTCCCAAAATTCACACATGCATTACGATCATCACAATTTTTTAAACATTCGGCTCTTTTAGGCAAGATGGACAAAATTATTCAAAATACTCTTTGTAAAATTTTGAATGCAGATTTGAACGACCGAGCCTGGCTCCAAGCTTCTCTACCAGTTCGCTTTGGTGGGCTCGGCGTTCGCAAAATCACTGATGTCAGTCTACCAGCCTTTTTATCTTCGATCCATGGCACAGAAGAATTAACCAGGAAAATCTTATTACCTACACTGGTTAATTCTGAAGTGCCAGGCAAGATCGAAGCTATAAATGCTTGGAAAATGACTTGCCCAAATACTGATTTGCCCACCAATCTATTCTCCCAGAGACAATGGGATGAGCCGCTTTGTAGCACTGTCAGACAGTATTTGTTTAATACATCTGGTAGTGTTGCTGAGCGCGCTCGCCTTATGGCTGTGGGGGAATGGGAGTCTGGTGTCTGGCTGCAGGCTCTTCCGTCGCCCAACATAGGCACTATGTTGGACGACACGACATTCAGAATTGCAGCTTGTCTTCGTTTGGGTGCTCCTTGTGTTTCTCCTCATCGGTGTCACTGTGGAGAAGCAGTTGACAGCCTTGGACATCACGGCCTATCATGCGGCAGGAGCGCAGGACGCATGTCACGTCATGCACACCTAAATGATATTATCCGTCGGGCTCTTGTCACCGCCGGCGTTCCAGCTGCGCTTGAACCTGCTGGTTTGGTGCGCGACGATGGCAAGAGGCCTGACGGTATGTCTTTGGTGCCTTGGAAAATGGGCAGACCTTTGGTGTGGGATGCAACTTGCGTCGACACCCTCGCGCCTTCTCATCTTCCAAGTACGGCGGGCTGCGCCTGCGCTGCTGCGGCATCAGCGGAGACCCTCAAACGGCGCAAATATAGCAATTTAATTGACAATTATATCTTTGAGCCGTTTGGGGTCGAAACATTAGGTTCGTGGGGTCCGAGCGCACGGTCGCTTTATAAAGAAATCGCAAAGCGACTGGTCGACGCTTCACGTGATCAAAGGGCTGGCTTCTTTCTTGCTCAGAGAATTGGCATTGCCATCCAACGTGGCAATGCCGCCAGCCTTTTGGGTACGTTACCAGTCGACATCGATGGGGAGGAATTCTTCGACACCTAAACTTTTTTTTTAAAAAAATTTGTACATACTTAATATTTTCTAATATGTCCAAATGAGTTAAATAAAATAATAATATTAATATTTTTATTGAATATAAATATTAAATAACCTTCCTTATTAAATAGGCTATCCGTAAAAAATATTCTTTTAATTCGCACCAGTCGTTCCTGGGATTAACGTGTTCAACCAAACAAACTCTTTAGACAAGATATTTATTTAGTTTAGATATCAAACACGAACGTAAATCATAGCTGAAGTTTTTGTCTTCCATTACAACCTCTATACTCTCGCTAATCACATTTACATACCTACAAAGGATAGGAAGCTTTGAGAACGTGCAAGAAAAAAAATGGTAATGACGTGATAGTAATTAAGTAGGCAAGCACCTGCTTTGAGACGGCATTCGACACGCAATTAGGAGTGTGTATATTTTCTTCTCGAAATTTAAACCTAAAATGATTGATTTTATTTTTCCATTATATAATTATGATTATGACCGTATTTATCATAATAAATCGGTTATTTTCTACGATATGTACGGTTTTTTGTATAATATGAGGTAGGTAGGTACCTATGCATAACGCATCGGTAAATAACTTTCGGGAAAACTTGGAAAATAAGATTAATAGATTAATACATAAATTATTGCTACTTTGGAAGTAGGTAAGTATATTAAAATATAACAGTCCTAATTGCGAGTGGATTAATAAAGATAATGATCATTCCCAACAAATCACGTGGTTTAGTACCATAGAATAACTAACTAGTACCTACCCAGAATCGAACCACAATTAAGTATTTCGTTACCTATAATTTGAGGATACCAATAAAATAGTGGAGTACATACCACTAATAATTTCCAAAATTTTATTCCACGCTGGATTGCAATTGTCAACCTCTGCACCAGGAATGATACGGTACGAAACGAGAGTTATTTTTAATAATAATAGCAAATACTTATCACGAATCATCATTATTCAGAATAACATTATAACTTTCATAACCGTATTGCGATCCATGAAGTAATCAGAATTTTAATGTTTGTTGGGAATAATCCAAAAAGATCAATTAGGTACAGTTGCAGTTATATACCTACACCTACACTACATACTCACTTAGGTACGTTTTTATAAAGAATAACAATGTGAAAATGAAAAACAAAACATAAATCACAAAATTGGCCTATCCCTAAGGATTTTTGAGTCAACAACGGGGTTTACTAAAGTTCTCAGTTTTATCAAACCTCATTCCAAAGTATCTGATTCCCTCATCTGCATGTAATGTTACTCTTATTATAATAGTCATCGAAATAATTGTACAACTTACGAGTACTTGGTTGTGCGGGAAAAGGTAATTCAACTGTACATTGAGTACAACCTTGATATTTTATGAGTCACTTACGTACATAGGTATTATTTGTGCTTATGTAAGGTAGAGAGGGTAAATAAGGTTTTCAACAACCCAAATCCCTAAATGTTTCAGATAGCAACACGGAGTAAACTAAAAACGAAATGATAAAGTCTCTAGATTAAGACCACTTCCAGTTACGTAATTGTTACGTATTATTTTGTAACTTAAAGATATCAGAATTCATTATTTTGAAACTGATATATTCGATACATCTCAAATCGGTATATGAGTTATCATTACACACAGATGTGGCAATATAAAAACATTTCGGATACCCATAAAACAGTTCTGTTCGTCAGAGAAATCTGCGCAGTCGTAGAGATTATCGCAGCGTCGGGAGAGTGGTATGCATCGGCCGTCGTAGCAGGAAAACTCTGATTGACGACAGGAGGCAGTTACCGGAGATCGCGATGCTCTCGTTACGAACCAAACTGTGTATCCATTATTCAGTTAACGTTCATTCTCTAGGTGGTGTACGTACTTTCACATCACCCTTAGAAGTGAACCACTGTCCACTACGGCGTTTAGTTTAAAATTTATTGAAACTTTGATCGATGTCAGGAGGCAGTCATCGGACATCACGATACCTACTCTCGTTACCAACCAAACAGTCTATGCATTATTCGGACTGAGAAGTACGCTGAGAAGTAAACTACTGTCCACTAGGGCATTTAATTTACTTAGTGTAAACTTTGATTTGATGAAAAAGGATGGTAGTTTTACACTTAGTGTTGAGTTTCTTAACACGGGCTGGTCTGATGAACTCTAGTTATTAAAATTATGAAATCTCATTACGTGTATTGGCTAAATTTGTTTCTTAGTTTGAGACAGACGTGAGACTGCGAGTTAAGTACGAGTACCTATAACTATTTATTGGCGCCCGAAGTATGGCTTACCTTAAAAAGAATCACATTTTTTATCATAGCTCCGTCTAAAGACATTGTAGCATGGAACACGCCATGGAGCATAAGCACACTAATATGACTATTAAGACTAGATCACATGGTTTAAGTGTAAAAAATACTGCGTTGGTCGCTGACAAGCTGTAGTACCTAATTATACCCTCTAATGCCACTGCTTACAAATCACGGCATTTTGTGATGTTGCATTATTCTATACAGAGAAGACAGTGCCACATAACGACAGTAGAGGTATTCTTTACAGTGTGCTATAGAAATAGAGGTGTTTTTATATCTAGTGCTTAGTGTGCATAATTTGAAGTACCTACATAAAGTGCGCATAAACCTTCATAATAAGTGCAAACGATGTTGTGCTCTTGTCTATAGTATCTAAAAGCGTGTGAGTGCCCTGTGCTTGTTTTTTTAAAGCTTATTCATTAAAATCAAACTGCTCTAAATTCCTGGTATTTCCCACTACTGTAACTCCTGTACTTATACCAAATTAACAGTAGTGGAAATGTTAGAAATGTAATAAATCCTCGTTCTTCTTGAGTAAAACGAGAGACAATAGGCACAAATAGGCAAACTACCTATAAAAGAGATAAGCACTACGGACACAAATATTATGGGTCCGAAGAGAGCCTGCTATATATTTGATTAAGATACAATACTATGAAGTTGATAAAAATAGTTGTGTGATATTGAATTTCACAAGACATTTTTGCTAAATAAAATGAACCTTAGGATCATGAGTTTCGCACTTTACGTACCCATGTACTTAGTATTTAACTTAGACGGAGTGCAAACCTACACTTAAAGTAAACACATATAATATCATTAATTAATATTATTATTTTGGACGGTGAGTATGAGTGTACCCCGTCTAATTTGTAAGTTTGGCTATGGTAAGCCCACTATACCAAACGCTGTTAATTCTAAAAAAGTAGTCTTAACTTACTTGTTGAAAATTAACTAGACTTGAAGATTAACAACACTGTCTTAAAGTATGACTTCTTAAGATAGAATTTCTAAAAGCCTTTTCTTATTTTAATTTCTCTACGGTTTTCACCATACCGTTTGAACTGTGTCATAACATACCTAATTATAACATGGGTCATTGGCTTGACGTTTCATTACGCATTGAACAAATACTGACACTAAATTAATTAACTTCCGAGCCTAATAGCGTTTGTTTTTTGTTTATTTTTTATTTGTTTTCAAAACTTTCAAAGCTGTCGATACTTACGGCAGTCTTGAGCCTCGTCAGAGTTGTCGATGCAATCTTGGCGGCCGTCACAGTAGAAATGTTTATTAATACATTCTAAGTTGGTGACACATTGGAACTGGTCAGGGCCACATGCTCCTGTAACAATAGTCACAATTTTACCTCTCAAGTTTAAAAAAAAACTTCTATTGATAAGCTCAAGTATGTTCTTATATCACATGTTGATAAGTGACGATAAAACAAGAGTATCATACCATTATCTGGGACAATGATGGAGTCACAATCCTTTTCGTCGCTGCCATCGGGACATTCTGAAACGCCATTGCACTTCAGGCTGTTAGCAATACATTCACCGGACCCGCAACTAAAATAAAAACATTTAAATTTACGCATAAATGAAGGAAACACACTTATAACATACCGATATAAAAATATTGGAAATCGCAAAAGCGCGCCTTCGCTGTGGTAGATCAACATTGTACGCATTTTCGCAAATAGCGACATGATATCGAGCAACACTATTTGAGCTCAAGTTACCTGAAGTCATCGGAGTGGTTACAGAAATCACAACCACTTTCGTCTGAACCATCGGAGCAGTCTGGACGCCGGTCGCAAATCTGAATACCCGGAATACACTTGCCGTCACATTGAAGCGCGCAGTCTTTAAAAACAATATGATACATCTTTATTACAAAGGTTAAAAAACAATATATATTCACATTAAAATACAAAACATAGACGCAACATCGCAATTTAAACGCAAAGCGAAGTCAAAATGTCGCACCAGCAACGCATTATTATCTCTATTCGCATGCAAATAAATTATATATCTATATTGTAATGTTTTTATTATTACAGATGCACGTAACTTGGCCAGGTTTTGGAGTAGTGGGGGTAAGTTCACGCATCGTGCACTTTGAGCCATTTAAAGTACGAACGAACGGAACGTTGATTCGGTACAAGACGTCTCTCGGAGACATATGATTGGTCCTTCAAGTGACGGACCAACCGCGTCTCCCGCGACCCACTCATACCTCAAAGAGGACCTAAAAATCGACCTTTGCGCATATGACGCGTCTGGCCAAGTTACGTGTAATCTGTACCAAAAAGACATAGTAAAAATATTTAAAACACCGTATAATTCCTACCAAAATAATTTTTTTTCTACGTGTAGATATTATGTACAAATGTATTCACTATGCTACAGTTATATTCTCTAGCTACGTTCATTTTTATAGATAGTTAGACACCTTATCTTAATCAAAGGGGATATATATTAATATATACAACATACGCAGTGGTGAATGTCTCTACTATGTGGACCGAGCAGCTGTTAAGAGGCAGGAAGACGTTGAATGAAGTCGGAACCAGACCGCTCTGGTAAAGTGAAACTGCTACTTGAAAAATGATGTATTCTGTTTGATACGCTATGAAATATCTAAATGCTAGTGCCTAACTAACTATAAAATATTATGAAAGCAGGGTTAACATTCCAAAAACAAAATCAAATAATAATTGTAGGTACCTACACTACACCGGTTTATTTATTTACCTGTAACTGTTAGGTCTATCTTAATGTTGTCCAAATGACAATATAGGCTTTACTTTTTATTCCTTAATAATTAGTTATTACCTATATTGTACGATATAAGTAGAATCCGTTTCTAATCCTAAATGCATTAATTGCTCAATAGGTATTACATAAACTATATTCCTAAACCGGTGCATTGCAATTGTTACCACTAGAAATATCCACCAAAGATTAATACCTGGGCAGTTTTCCTCATCTTCTCCACCCGCACATTCTTGATCTCCATTGCATTTGTATGCACATCCACCACCAGGGCAAGAGAATTGATCCGATGGACAAGAATCCTCTGAAAAACATACTTCGATAAACAACTGCATTACTTTCGTTATTTTGCCCCAGTGTGATTAACACATCAAGAACTACTACTGTTACAGCCTTGAAAGGTAGAAATTGATGGTAGAAATAGATAGGTACTAATAAGTCAATTTAGTACACTTAAATCCCGTTTACTGAGCAATCTCTTGGTTTCCCTGTGACAGATTTATCGGTTAACAACGTTAATGTACTCGTAATTGTGCTAAAGTGCATCTTAAGATGTAGAAATCTAACTTGTATCTAATATTTTATATGAATCTTAAACATAGATATTTTATAACCTGGGATTTCTATCCGATTAATAAGATAATGCCACCATGACACCTTTTGCCACTGGTAGCTAGAAATAGTTATTTTATTGAAAATAGAACGGTAAAGGTTCTAAAGTAACATCGATCGTTGAATGTAAAACTATTATACTGTATAATTTCTATGGATGAGAGTAAAAAATACCCGTGTACCGTCGTTGTTACTTTAGTAGTGTCAATTTGAACCGATGATATAAATTGATTTGCTGAAACCTAAATATCTTAGAAGAGAGAATTCAGCCATAAGTATGTATCTACATAAAAGTTTTAGAGTAAATTCATCAAACTAAATAGCATCTATGCATATACAGGCGCATGCTTTATACTAGCACATCCAAATAATTTTAAAGTAAACCTTTTGTGACACATGTGTGTACACTGTTGTTTTCATCGGAGCGATAAGGACAGTCGTAGTGTTCGCCATGTGGACGGCTGCTTCCTGAGACTCCTAAGTATTTAAACGAATATGGTAATGGTACGAACTGTACAAAGTTCGGAGAGCTCAGTTCAAAATATCAAGCACCAGTCAGCTAAATAACAACAAAGTTTCTAATGTCTCATCGATTTATTCAAAGGTTCTTGGGTTCTGGGATTAAAGGTATGATTTTTGTTCTAGTTGCAAGAAAGTGGCATAATCGCATCTAACAGAAAATGCTAGCGTTAACACATCTATTCTCTTATTAGTTCTGTGGGTAAAATCATTGATAAAACCAAGGATATTATAAAATATATTTATAATGTTCTTGGGTAAAACTAATGTGAACTAGAACTTAGTAGTTTATATAGTCAAGGCACCCTAATATTTTTTTGCTTAGGTTGACCATTGTCTTCTGATATCAATTTTTAATACGAGTAACTTGCTAGGTAGATGACCAATATTTTCATAATTATCGGAACATGCCAATGTACAAATCAATGATGATTTCATAAATATTTCATACAAAAGTACGTAAGCCTGCGTTTACAAACTAGTAAACGACAATAGTTTTCAAAAAAGACATTTCTTTCTTCACCGGTTAATGGCAATAGGCTCGCTACCTATTACATTGGGACCTAAACATAAACGGGCGAAATGTGGGTGCTAGCACCTTTGCCTACCCCTTCGGGGATATAGGCGTGAGTTTATGTATGTATGTACGTTTCTTCACAATCATTTTGACGCGTTGCTTCGCCAAAAATATTTTTAGTTTCGAATAGGAATAGACTCATCAATTTTTATTGATTCATGCTTGATTACTTTGGACTGTGATCTCATTATGAATGGATGCGTCAAGCACTACTTACTGCAATTGTGCTCGTCTTCACCGTTACTGCAATCGTTGTAACCATCACAACGTAAGGCTATATTTATACAAGAACCGTCCCGACACGAAAATTGGCCCCTTTTGCAAGTACAGCCTGCCTCATCGCTCTCGTCGTTGCACTCCACCGTTCCGTTGCATCTTGCTTCGGCTTGTACGCACATTCCACTCTTGCATTCATATTCATAAGCCATGCAATCTGTGCCTGCCGTAACAATGTACCATAACCACATAAATACACTGCTAAGGGAACCACCAGATATAATATCAGCTAGTCCCTTTACCAATGTTAGCAAAATTAAAATATATTACAATAATATTTTAAATACTTCACATTATTTTAAACATGATTCGAATAGTTTACTGGTAGATTACATTCATCTGTACAAAATCTTATTAAATTTTCTATTCGCATCTTGCTTAATATATGTTTATAATTTAACCTTGCTACCTATTGTAAGCGACTGATAAAAGAGGTAGTCTTTTTAATAAGTAGATATTTTTGCTGGAAAATAAATTTTCAATTGAAACTTTACATATTAACATAAATTCAAAAATCCTTGGAAAATATTTTTATATTTTTTTTTCATTGATCTCTGTCGCTCACACTAGATTTATCCGATATTATTATTTATTTATTTACCTCTAATCGTTATCATGAAATTAATATAAAAATATCGGGCGTGCTACTAAAACGCTGTGCATTTAAAAAGCTTTGAATTTAGGATATTTTTACATCATGCCAAAGGGAGACTTTAATTAGCCATCACCTTTTTTCAAATTTATATTTTAATGTAATACACATAAATAAATTTGGATAAGTTTCAAACCATAAGTGCAATAGCGTTCATCAGAGCGGTCCTGACAGTCATGCGTTCTGTCACAATGTTTGGATTCGGGTATGCAGTGTCCGTTATCACACCTGAAGTCGTTTGCGCCACACGCTGGCCGGTAAAAGAAACATTATTATATTCATTCTAACGAATAAAATTATATGAAGAGACGATCACGACGAGCAATATCGACAGAAAGGAAATGGATACAAAAGTACAAAAGAATCAATCGTAAATGTATGTGATAGAACCAGTCACCATGAGGATTCATGGAACAAAAAGAGAATTGTGAAAAAGATCTTCGTAAAAAAAGAATCAGACACAAGATGATAGTACAAGCCAGGTAGTGAACAAGAACCCTTTTTGAAATGATAAACTTACGACAATTCTGTTCATCGGAGTAATCATGCAGCGGACAATCGTACTGGCGGTTGCATCTTAAGTATTCGGGTATTTCATGCCCGGACTTGCATTTAAAATACCCTCTGGCTGTAAATGCATGCAAAGCTAGTCACGTAATCTGAATTTTGAAAAGCTTGTGGAGAGATTTGAAACTAATGCGCTAGACGCATCACGTCTAGGTGCTTATAAATGATGATGGGACGCTACTACTATGTGAAAGTGGGCCTATGGTGTTGTGCAAAAATTTCTTGTGAATAGTCAAAATAGTCTTACCGACACAGTTTCTTTCGTCCGACCTATCAGTTGGACAGTCGACCCGACCGTCACACCGAAATTTACGTTTGATACAGCTTCCGTGATCGCATTGCCATTGATCCGAACCGCATGCTTTTTGAAATACACCATTTATAGTACATCGTGTTATCAGTTAGTAATAGCAGTATTTTATGTGGTTTTGTTTAACAATGAAGTATACAAAGGCTGTAATTTTTTTACCATACGTTAATATATTTTATTGCAATGAAAATGAGCTTCAGAATGTTCGAGTTGGGCCTTTTATCTCTATTTTAGATACTATAGACTTGCAACCTTTAGCTATTAAACTATGTAGGATTTACTGAAATAAACCGAATTTTTGAAACCATTGGATAACTTTAGATACAGTACAACCACTAAATTAAGAAAAAGCATAAGTCCGTGAATGTTATCAGTCAATGGATTAAGTTTTAAGCAAAAGTAAACTAGTAAATTTAGCTTAACTATTATATTAAATTGATTTCAAAGGTTAGTAGATAGATATCACTAGATCTTTCGTTTATATTAATGAAAATTGTAACTTGGTACCTTAAAAAATAGGTATAAAATATGTTTATAGTAAGCTATACAGTTACAAATAACTAAAAGAATTTGGTACCTTAACAAAATTATTCTTTACATTTTAGATACATGTTAAACCAAACCACATAAAGTTAGTAAGTTAAAGCAGATACATACGGCATCCGATTTCATCGCTTCCATCTTTCTTGCAGTCCTTAAAACCATCACATCTAAGCAGAATAGAGATGCAAGTTCCATCGGAGCATTTAAAACGGCCGGTTCTGGGACACGCGTGGTGACCAGTCCACGACATCAACCGGGACACTTACCGTACAAAAGATTCCAAAAAGCAGCGTGCGAACAAATTGCGTTACAGAAAATTGAAACTCTTTTTATTAATTGACTAAGTACCTATCGATTACTCATCACGGAGTAAGCTTTGGTCTGTATAGGAAACTCTACTCTGTAGGTACCTACAGGGCCTACCTACAGTCTGACTTTCTCTTGCAAGAAGTTAATGTATTTTATAGGGACCTTTTGATTTTCGCCGTGTTTATACCAAATAGACTTATAAACTTACCTTGTAAATTAACACAAGTATAAATCTTTGCTTTTGCAGATAAACTGATACCTTTAACAATTAATCTAGTCTTTTTAATCATTAACAGTCCACTTTTACAATTACAATTTTTTATAGCTGATTAATAAGGGTCAATTAAGATGTAACCAAAATTATAATTTCAGGTTTTATTCTGCCGTAATATTCGAAGTAAGTACTGCAAATTTATGTCGTAGGTGATGTACCTTTTTGTAAAGAATATACTTTTTTTTATTATTGGCTCGCGTTTAACCACAATCTAATCTGTTGGTAAGTGATGATTGGATCAACCCTAGAGCATGCTTGCCTAGAAGTAACATTTTTACTCTAGACTTGAATACTGGGAGTATAGGTTTCCTGAAGCTATTTTCTTTCCGTCCGGAATCCGGAGAGCATGTTTAATTTAGTCAATGTTTATTACTACTCACCACAATCACGCTCGTCGGAATCATCCGAACAATCGGGATTATTATCACATACTCTGCGCCTTTCGATGCAATTGCCGTCAGTTTCGCAGCGGAATTCGTCAGGTCGGCATTCTGTATGACAGAGAGTAACCCTCATTTATATGTAATGAATTATCTATCACTTATCACTCACAAAACTACATATTCATTGAAAATACATTATTATCATAATCTTATCGCTGATCTCGGTTATGGTGAAAGTAACAATCTTCAGAGCTTTCAACCCCAAAAAGGGCACTTTCGTCAAAATCTCGCCTATCGGCCAGTAGGCATATCAGCTAACAGGTGAGATTAACCCCAAAGATCTTAGTGGGGTCTCTTTCATACCCAATCAAAAAATATAACCTAATCATTTTTGAAAATCTTATCACAATTTCACTAATCATCACGTATATGGTTGAAAAAGTGGCAGTGTAATGGTTATAGCGCCGGACTGGTGATAGTGATGTAGCGGGTTCGATTTGAACCCCGTTTACTAGCAGTTTAGCTGTAGAGCTAGGCGACATCACCGAGGCGGTACGGAATGGTACCACCACCGTAATACAATTAATACTAAAGACGTTAAAGAATTTCCATAATATCAGAAAAGTGTAAAAATATTAATAAATTTTGTAAGATTACGCTAATGTTCTCGTTAAAGATGAGCTGAGCTATTTAGTTCTTTGTACTGGATGACCACGCCTCAACGCCGTTCAGATACTTTAAGCTACCGCCGCGTACCGTACATTTTTAAATATCAAGTGTTTAAACTTACCGCAGTCAAGTTCATCTTCCCCACTTGGGCAGTCGACGATGCGGTTGCATCTTTTGCTTTGTTCAATGCAGTTGCCGTTCTGGCATCGGAAGTCGTCTGCTCCACAAATTACTGTTGACAATAAAAAATTAACGGTTTTAAAAACATGTATGAATACTTAAATCGAATGATACGCTAGTTACACCATAAGATAACTTTTTTTTTGGCTCGCGTTTCGCTATTTAGGTAGGTACCCGTTTTAGTTGGTTCGATTCCATCCGTGGGGATTTCCGTACGAAAAAAAGAGGGTGGATTTAGATACTTAAGGTTTTAATTTTTAGCACTTTTTTCATCAAATAACTAATGAACTACTTATTAGTTAACATCATAAATTTAACCTAATTTAAAATCTATACCACAATTTTTAGACTAGAGCTTAAATAAGCAGACTCTAGTCTAAAAAATATTAGTAATTTCGTTATTTGCATCTATTTAGATGCAAATAGTTTTCCTACTGAAGTAACTAATTAAATAACTAAAATACGTTAGTCAATGTTTAACTTTTATGGAGTTTCCGTTTCAGAGCGATGCAAGCAAGACTGCGGTTGATTTGTATAAACGTAGGTACATTCCTGCGTTAAAGGTAAACTAAGTACAGATATTTGAATAGTGAATTACTATGCTGTCTTCAAAGTATGGTAGCACCAACTGCAAGAATTAACCAAATATTTTCATTTTTCTTAAACTTTTGATTTGTCAAAAGATATTTTTTTTATTTGTAAGCTAATAATGTGATGTCTTTAGTTTGTTGCAATTGTTACAAGTGTAATAATCCTACTTCTTACTAATATTATAAACGCGAAAGTTTGTGAATCTGAATGTATGTATGTTTCAGTCTTCACGCAAAAACAGCTGAATGGGTCTTACTGAAATTTGGCACTGGAACAGATTATAGTTTGGAATTACACATAGGTTCCTTTTGTTCCCCAAAATAGGTTCCTATGGTGAGCAGGACCGATATAATTCTACGCGGTTGGACACTACTATTGCAATAATTACTATCTTATATAAATTGCAATTGTTTCTGGTGGAGAATATCATTGTTACATTCTGCCACCGAGAAACTAAAGCTCATTAAATTTTACAATAACAAAAAATCATCTTTGTGAACGCGATCACGTCTAACAAATGCGTAAACGCCACGAACATTAGTTAGCATAAATCGACAATAAAAAAAAGTGGGTACCGTAGTCGCGACAATTTTTTCTACATTTTTTCTTCTATAAACGGCAGAAGCACCTATGCGTATTTAAAATTCCACCACTGTGCGACACCGCGGGCCTACTACGTGCTCTCTTATGCCTGTATAAATACGTGAGTATTATGAGTTTAGAGTTTGCGCGTACGCTTGTGAAAATCGCAAACTTTGCCGTTATGTATCGAGTAGACGTGAACATGTTTAACAGTCTTAAGACGGGCGGCCGCTTCAAATTCAGGCAACTTTTTTTATTTTTACACAAGTTTTATGGAAGATAACTTTGAATGTTTTTTTTACGAGGACGTCTGGACTTTCAGGTTAGATTATTGGAATTTAAAATTATCTTCTATAGGTACTAATATCAAATTGTAAATGAGCTCTGTCTGCACATTGGAGATATTAAAAAAATACTTGGGTTGGTTGTTTACAATTGTTATTATTGGTCTATGGTTAAACGAACGATTCTGAAATCATTTTTTTGTTTGTGTTTGTTTGTATATCTATTTGTCTGTTTGATCTCGTTGGACGCAAATACTACTAAATTGATTTTGATGCGATTTTTTTATTATTAAAGTCTTGGTCAGACTGGTTTACTAGGTTTACTAAACTAAGTTCTGATTAAGTCTTGGTTAGACTTACAATCTGTCGTATGTTTTATTTATTGTTTGATTGCAATTGCAATATCTATGAAGAAAATAGTGAAAATACCGTGATATTCGGTCAAATTAAGTAGTGAATTAGTAGGTACTTGAAATTCTATACGCCACACGCCAGAATCGGACCGGTACGCTGTTTGTAGCTCAGTTGAACCACAGAGCAGATAAATAATACCGTATCTATTCATGCGGTTGAATGAATGGATTATTCCACGGTATTAAAATAGTCGCACCTGTGTGCTTTTATTTAAAATTTGATTAGCATTGAAAATGTTTGGATGTTATACTTATTTTGAACTACATAGTTATTAATTCATCCTTATGAAAGCAAGTAGCTGTTGCCCGCGGCTTCCCCTGCATGAAATTCTGTTCCCGTGCACATTTTCCATGAGAACGTATTGCAGGAATAAAAATTAGGCTGTGTGTATTCTAGACCTGTACAAAATTTTAGCTGGATCCATTACCGTTGAAGCATGATTGAGTAACAAATATCATTACAAACTTTCATAATAAATTTATAGTAATATTATTAGAATTAATTAGGTAGGTATCTTGAATTCAAGAGACGTAACTGTAGTACTCCCTCTGAAAGGGTGAACACAGGGAAGTAATCGGCTCGTTACGTCACCAGTGTAGCTGGGGTCAACACGTCCGCTCTCGCTGCGCGCTCTCGCGTGACTGTCTCCCCACTACCCGTGAACCCGAGACTAGGGGGTATTTCGATAGGACAAACGCTACAGTAACGACGCTTTTCTCTAAAGTTATAATAATGTAGGTAGCCACAGTTTTGCTTCAAGACCTAATTTTATAAGAATTTATAGGAATAACTTGTGAGCAACTGGTATGATAAATATTCATAGAAATCATAGAACAACATAATTATTTACCACCAAAACACTACGTATTTATTATTATGTTAAATGATATTCAAAAGTCAACAAATTATTGATTTGTACCTATGTATTTCGAGGGTACGCAGGGTTGACACTGTTAAAAGTGATGTGAAAATTGGAACTTCGTATTGAAAAAACATCAAAATCTAAAGCATTCGAAACCGGTGGGCTTGCATGGAAGGTTTGATAACAGTAGAGGAAGCTCGTGAAGTACCTAGGCATGTAAGGACAGGAGCAGATGACAGGAGGACCCGGAGGGAAAAAGGCGTGAGTAGGTATATATGTATGTAGGTATAACACTTTTAGGACCCACGTCAACTTCATTTGCTAGCAGGTACCAATCCAATCAACGGACTAGGTTCTGGCATGGTTCTGGTACAGGTCCTCTCGGGTTAAGTTATGAAAAGGCTCCCGTATTAGTCATAATTGGCTAATCAAATTCGATCGATGGAACCCGGGCTTTGAGCAGAAAGTCCCAGATGCTATCGGGATCATCGCTAGGATAATAACGATGAACACGAATTCTAGGGAACTTATTTAAGAGTAGATACGCAACACGACTGTGAGTCTCATAAAGTGATTTTAATAAGTTATTACAATTTGCTGATTTCAAAAAGTGGTTAGGTATTATATCGCTCAAACAAATAAATGATAATAATATTGAATTATTTTGTTTACAATCTGAGCACAATTACCTTAAAACCTTTATGGTTGATAACCCTACATGAGAGTACCACAAGGTTTTCTCAAGCAAGTCTTAACATTTGAAAAAGTGACGTCATAGCCCTGCAATTTAGGCCACGCAGCCGGTCAGGCATGCATTTACATTATTGGACTGATTTATAGCCCACGTTTGGAACCTGAGTAATCTGAGTACCTACTTACCTGCGAAAATCACTATTGAACCTTAAAGATGATTTTATACTACTGAGCATTTACATAGAGATCAATATTGCTTAACACAGCTATTATTTGCATTATTATGTTTAAATGACAGGAGAGTGCTTGTTCTGTACACTATGAATTCTTTACCTCGAAAACTTCCTCCCCATCGATGTCGACTGGTACCAACGTGCCCAAAAGGCTGGCTTTTAGCTGGCACGTTGGATGGCAATGCCGATTCTTTGTGCAAAAAACAAGCCAACCCTTTGGTCACGTGAAGCGTTAGGATGCTAACTTTTCCTAATGATTTAGATTGGAAATAGAGAACTTACAGGGCTTTGAACATGCGACCAGTCCCTTACAGGGCACTCTGAGCAACTGAGTTATCTGAACACGTCCTAGATATCGGAATGGCCTCCTGGATATTTTCTTTATCCGATCTAATCATTATGATTGTAATATGTTTATATTTTTTTATTACTGACCGTACTTACTTATAATGCAACGTTTAAAAACCTTACTTTGATGTTTAATTAGACATTATAGAAGAATTATTGTTGAAGAACGAAAACAGGATGTTTTCAACTTGTACAGAGTTATCTTAAAAGATTGTAATAAAAGTAAACTTTGCCAATCCATTCGCTGTCGTGCGTACATCGTTCGTGAAAACCTCAAATTAGGTTTCGTCGACGTTCATATGAGGGTAATAATATTTTATTAAAAGCTTTCAGGAGTACGGGACGTCTTCCAACGCATCACATCCATAATTTGATGTTGCACAATTAATCAAATTTCACCATTTTTACGTACACAGTAATCTTGTAATCTAATTATTACGAAGTCGGTCTTACTATGGATAAGTTCTTGAGAGTTAAACTTTATAGAATACTTGGGTAATACTTAAACTTTATTCCTACTAGCGTTTCGCCCACGGCTCCACCCGCGTGAAAGTCAGCTATCGCCACCAAGTCCTTTTTTGAACTAACGGTCTGCCCGTATAAACTTCATCAATCTTATTTCCTGGCGAATAGTGCTTGCGGATAAAGATATTAATTTCATTTCGAGTTCTTTCACTATCAACCCTTCAAGGTACAATTCCGTGCACCGTGGTCAAAAGCCTATTATTCAGCATCTTTGTATTTTTACATTGTCTTCTGGAGTTTATGTGTGACTCAAAGTGTGTGACTCGAAAATGGCCCTTTGATTATGTTAAGATTGCGTCAGCAGCGATATAATTATGACCTCACAGACGAAACAACATTGGGATACAGTCATCCATACGTTCGTAAGTGGTTGTCGAGGACATGACTTGATTTGGATTATTTTGTTAGTTAATCTTTAATTTAATTTTAAGCATAATAATTAAATTATTACTACAAAAATATCAAATTGCACCCTCGAGTGTAAGTTTTTGCATAAACAATGTAACTGTAGTTCTATAAGCGGATCTCTTGTCAGTTGGGTGAATTGTTGTGGGTTTAAGAATTGTCGCAATGCATTATTGTTCAGGTTAAATATAGCTCACTTAGGTCCTCTTTATGAATCTGTTATTTACTTTTAGTCTGCATTTTACGCTTTCTATTAGCCGCTTTGTTAAGTAAATATTAGAAAATTTTCTAACTAAAAACATATATGTTTTTAGTTAGAAAATAATTATTAAATCAGAGGAAATTACTTCTTTAACTCTTTCGGGGATGCATAATACCTATAGTTGTCACAAAATAAAAGGCCCACTTTGACAGTTCGTGCCCATGAAGTTTTTAATTTTTTATCAATTGAAATGTTCTAAAGGTAATTACATTTTTCATTGACAGGTACCGCCCACTCGGCTAAGTGCTGTGCATAACGATTTTTAATGTAGTCCACAGATTATTAATAATGAGTTAAGGAAAGAAAATATCGAGTGAGATATATTTTTTAAAGCCCTACGCGCACTTTTATATTTATTTATTTTAATACTTGTGCTTAGATTCTGAAGACTGATTGAATTATTCTTGTTGTTTTTGTGATAGAGTGAATGTTATTGTAACAAAAATATTAAATATAAGTAAATTGACCTTTAATAACATTGTATTGTTTTAAAATACCTACAAAATCAAAGGTTACTAAGCTAATTTTTCTAATCAGAACTTTAATCCAATGCAGTTTACATACATATTCAAATCGATTAAATCCCCATGCAAACTGGATTCGATTCATCCTGAGTATCGAATACCGAATCGTATAGGTACATAACTAGTTACGCCACGAGGACAAACGTCAAAACGGGCCTTTTATTTTGTGTTGAGTATACTATAACTTTACTTGGGAACAATTCAACTAAGTACATCATACTCGGTAGTTTCTTTGATATAAGATTAATCAGTATAGGAAAACTGTTTGAGCAATTAATATTTGATACTGTATTACCTTACTATTACACTTCAATATTTATATCTTGACCAACGAACAATCGAGAACCTACCTACTTGTGTTAAAAATGTCATTATCTTTATTTATACCTATACTAGCGACCCGGGACCCGGCTTCGCCCGAGTGTTAATTCCAGCTTTCCAATAAAATATAACATATAGCCTATGATACTCACGAATGACGTGGCTTTCTATTGGTGAAAGAATTTTTAAAATCAGTTCAGTAGATCCCGAGATTACCCCTTACAATTTAACAATATACAAACACACAAACTTTACCTCTTTATAATGTTAGTATAGAAGTATAGATAATATCTAATAATTTAGGTATCTATCATGCAGGACAACATCTGTCGGGTCCGTTAGTTCTTAAGTCTCTCTCTAAGTAAGATACATTTTATTAAACAACTACCTACTAAAACACAGTATTTTGAACTCATAGTTTCAATACCTCATTCATAATACAAGAGAAGGAAGGTATGCGCAGAAAGTTTGAGCAAGTGAGATGGTGTTAACTTTGTTTATCGGAGTAGCTGTCGTGGAAATCTTACCCGAACTCGTAGAAAGCGTTGTAGACTGTAAACGCCTATGCTGAGATAGATTGAATATAGATTTGTGTGGATGAAGGAATAAGTTTAAAGATAAATAAGAAATAGTCCATTTAATAATCAAAATTTCAAATTGCGTCTAAGCACATAATAAATAAATTTAATGTTAATGAAGTATTAGTAGTAGTGTGATCTATGGGTATGAATAAATTATAACTGACTTTCAGAATTTCAGCAATTAGAAAAATGATGAATACTGAAGATAGTAGTGAACCTTAGGGCACGTTTCTCGTAGACGAGCGGAGTAGAGAGGTGACGTGACGTATGGAAATCGACCTAACGGCCTAAATGGAAACGCTGCCTTATGGTATAACAAAGTGTTGTATGACGTACCGTAGTCAATTGGATAGTCGGATATATTATTGCATTTTACAAAACTACTAATATTTTATCAAAAAGAATCGAATAATATAGTTGGTAAAGAAATTACTGGTCTATTTTATTATGGTAAGTAGTTAGAGCACATCAGCAAATACCACAAGCAAGCATCAAGGTCAAGTAAGCATTTATAAAGCACGAATACAAGTCAGGCAAGTCGATACGATGATGTGGGAAGTCAAAGTGGATGCGGTATTAGCATTGTGCGAATTATCTGTTGAAATAATTGTACACCAATTCATTTTTCTGATAGAAAATTGAATAAATTTCTCGTTAAAATTTTTAATATAATATATTTTTTTAATATTATAATACCTGCTGGAATTAGTTCAACGACTTTGAAGTGTTAGATTTTTTTTTGTTTGGCTACTCAACCTTGCTAATTAGGTACTAGGTACAGCAATTCAGCCGATGGGCCCTGTGTAAAGAAATATCGAACCCTTAAAATTAAGAAGTTGAAGACTCTTAAGAAAACATTTTATGCTGACGATAATGCTTTTCAAACCGATTTCAGCTACGAAAATCAACTTCAAAAGCCGCGACAAGGCGTCCGTAAACATATCACTTCATTTATCTTCAAGTAATGAAATAGCGGCAAAATGTAGAGATTGTGACGTTTAGGTAACGTTTTGGTCACATGACAACTTTTTTCTGCAACAAGGACCGACGGCTTAATGTGCTCTCCGGACGGATGGGTCTCAATTTGTAAGTAAAATAATGATCCGTCCTAAAACTGCCTTGGGTGGTGTTGCTTAACTTTACCTAACCCAACGCGGTTCCCACATAGCTATGAGCCCCAACCACATCATTAACTTGAATAAAGCATGATGTCAAAATACCGTATCCAAATAAAAATACTTTGCGGCACTATCGTAATAGATCCCAGACAAGGTAGAATCGGCAAATAAATTAAACTGTGTAATAAGTAGTCGCCGGTCTGCACCAGGTACCGGGTAACCCTTATTACAAAATTGTCCCCGAGGGTGATTCGTGAGCGAGCCACTTCTTTGCCCCTTTATTATTATTAAAAGTTCGATGTTAAGGGTAAGACACACTGATTTGTTTGACGTGACGTGCGTTTGTTTAGAATTAATCAAATTATTTCACCCGAATTGCCCTTATGTCTTTCTTATAATATTTATACCTATCTTTTTTATACCACTTAGATGCCATAAAAGCATAATATAATGAATTAGTACCTACCTACTTATTTATTTTTTTATAAATATATTCTATAATATCTTCGTTTTATAAATACAACATCATCATAGAGCTTAACATTTTGTACTGAACGAATTTGTATGAAATTTGGCACAGAGATAGATTATGGACTGGGATAACTTACAAGTTTGCATTTCATGCTGGGAAAAAGATTTTGTGAGGCGTGGCAAAATAAAACGCCGTCGAAGCTGCGGGCTAGCAATATTAGAATAATTTTTAACTACTCTGCATTATAATATGAAAAATATTTAGAATTTTAAGAGATAATAGTTTTTCAACAATATCACACTGATTTATAAATGTACCTAATAATGACACGATATCCATCTATTGAACTCTAAACAGAGTAAAATTAGAACTACAATGCATTGTGGTTTGAATTTCTCTTTAAAATATCAAAATGTTATCGACATCGTGGCGCCTTAATGATTACGAAATCGTATCAGGCAAAAATATAGCCTTAATACATGCTCATAAACAAAGCTTGATGTTATGATTACAGACAGATATGTAGTGAAAACAATATTGTTTTTATTGTTTGTTTTTACTTTCGTTTCCTTTCAAAAGAAAACTGAGAAAACTTACATTTTTTTCTACAACTCTATATTTTTATTTTCGTTACCTTTTAAGACAATTTTTGTACTTATTGTGTCTAGGGGTCAGTACCCTTACGCTGAAATCTTTAAACTGGAAACTTAGATTTACCGATTACCTAGATCAAAGTACATCAAGATTTAAAGCGGGTAGTCAAGTTATGGCCAAACACGTTAACGTAGGCTCTTTTAATTCCTTCAACAAATAACTAAATTACGTTTGGATTGGTTTCAGATTGGCAATAGAAACTGCCACTACGCTATCACTGCATTGAAATAAGTTTAATAGATTACTACTACTACCTACTCGCTACGATTACCTACTCGCGCAAAAGCCAAGAACCGCTAAAGTACAAAATACCAACAAATTAAAACGGACCAAAAGAACAAAAATAAAATATTTGCAAGACGGTTTTAGCAGTTTTCCACAAACAATTTTTTTATTCATCCCATTCTTTTTCGTTGTCACGTATATTTGACATCCAATGATCGTAAACATTGAGACATTTATTTATATCTCGTTTTGATTTATATCGTATTTCGCCAATATCGTTGTTACATTAGTATGTAGCGAGCAATGTATGGAACACGGCACATATTGTGTTGTCTTGTTCTAAATCCTTCGTCTATCGTCTTCTGAGAGTTGATACACATCGTAACCATCCATACAATGTACATACGGACAACGCATACGAAGACATCTCACCGATACGAAAATATTGAAACGCATGGGAACAGTACGGGGTCGATCGCCACTCTTCAATGGATGTTCAAATTTATAGTTAAACTATGAAATTATCAATTTTGTTCAAATCTAAGTACCTATTAGGTAAAGGACGAATTATTTTGAGTCTTTCGAGGGTGCAACAGGTGCCACACCAGGTGAAAAAATTTGTTCGTAAAACCTCAAGTTGCTAATAAATTTAAAATACATCTACAAATATCTCAGTTGATTCTTTGGACCATTATGAGGTATCGGTCCTAATTCTCCAATTAGGCAAAGTGTTATTGAATTATTCTGTTAGATTGCGAAGACAGGCAAAATTTGTACGACATATTATTATGAAATAGATTTTTTTATAATTACCTACTCTTCTTGCACCTTTGAACATGACAAAACATTTATATTAGGTATCTGAAAATAATACCTACAATAAAATCAGTAGCGTGAATTAGTTCAACATCATGTGGTCTGGCGTACGTACTATTAAATCATGGAGTAAGCCAAGTTGATGGACAGTAAATTATTTAAATTGTAAGCTGGACTGTACAGTTCAGCATATAAATTAAATCACTTACTATCCATATGGGTACTAACAATCGTATTAATAACTATGTATTTCGACTTCAAAAGTTGTCGTCAATTATTATGCAAACGGGCACATAGAGCGTGACTATATAAAGAAAGGTACTGCTTCCAAATTTTTGTACGAAATTTCTGCCTGTAGAACATCGAAAGAAGATCGTGAGAAAGAAGAAAGAAGATGAAACAAATAAAGGAATAGGTACTTAGGCACAATAAATAAATATACTCGTACCTAGAGGCACTTTTTCCCAACCCAGATCAGAACTGTGGATGTATTGTGTGAATGGTATGTATTACAGTACTATATTAGCAACCTGGGATGTTTCTATGCAATGTAGCACTTTCAACTCTTAACCAATTCTCAAAAGACACGGCTTTCAACGCTCTATTGTTGTCCAACAAAATAATGCTCTGCGGGGTAATGACCGTCTAACAATACATTTTTGGTATCACTGGACTCAATTATGAAGAATGCCTCAAACGTGGGACTTCATAAAGACACATTTGTACATCGTTAGGGTACACAATGCCGATAAATGAAATATGCAAAACATGGGGACAAACTTAATCCTATTATATGTGTACACGAAGAAAGCTCGACCGATATGGACTGCCGTATAGAGATTTTTGGTTGGATACGTTGTGTGTCGTCACTTTCGTATGACCTCAATCACTGATGTTTCGATTTGATCGTATGTCAATATACTTTTTTAATACTTATTTAATTTTGAAGATGGACTTCTTGAGGTTACCGACAGGGAAAATATAGATTATAAAACAACTTACCGCCCAGTAGAGCAAGCACAAATACTTTCGTGTCCAATATTTAAGTTGAGTTTTAGTAAGTAATCTATACCAATGTAAAATTATAGATTAGTTGTGTCTACATAGGCGAAATTTAAAAAAAATACTTGGACTATGAACGAGAAATAAATTTTAGGAGTCAGAAATATGCGAAATTCATTTCCCTCCTTAGCAAGCTTACGGGAGACAATTGGCACAAATACGCAAACTACCTGTAAAAGAGACTAAATAAATTATATTTGATTCCAATTAGTATGTGTGGTAGACACGCCTAATGCACGGCAATTAAGCCCAGTTGATACGAGATACGTAGATACATATATTATACGAGTAAGTAATTTGTAAAAGTTTCAAATCTAAGGTATTAGGAGTTATTTACAGGTCCTAAACTGGAACATACAATTGTCCGAAGTGAGACAAGATATTATTTTATTACACATTTACTTACTCAATAGAATACTATATAGCTGCAATATAGTCACAGTTTGTTTAACTTTATTTAAGCGAAATACTGCCAGTGTAATATAAATATCTGAAACGTCTGCTGGTTAATCTTCCGTGAACCCAAAAGAGACGTATAATAAAAATTTGGGATGAATAAAACTGCACTCGGGTCTTGTCATAATATGTCCATTAGTCGCTATTTACATATTTGCTCTTAGACTTTATTTGCATATAAATATATCCTTTAAAAACCGTCTAAAAATATATTTTAATAGTTCAGTCCTAGTTGGAGAGACCGCTAATATAAATAAATTCAATTAAGCAAAGCTTATGTATAGACGTTTTGTTTTTGTTGTGCCTTTGACCAGTGAAATTTGACTATAAGAATTATATGAAGAATATGTGGCTGTAAATGACATCATTTCGACGGTCCCTACGTATAACTGCCTAAGTGTTTTAGCGATAAGTGATTTGCATGTTTTGTTTTCATGACAATTAGAACACCCTAATCTATCGATTGGTTTTCATAAAATATACAATCTTTTAAACGTCTCTACCAAATTTCATGGTTATAGATCAAGTAGAAGACAATATACAAGTCTTTGAAACTTTGAAGCGCTCTCCTGTAAAAATTGTGTTTTGCACTTAGGGTGTTATTCGTAGGGACCGTCGATTTAGTCTGTTTCATAGAAATTATAATCTCAGCATCAGTACCGAATATGACGACATTTCTGTGCCCAGCGGTAGTGTGCAGCTCCTGAGGGAGGGTCTACTCTCAGGTTCGATTGCCGCTCTATGCAAATATTCATAGGCATATTTAAGTTGAAGAATTACAAGATGTATTCCAAATACATGCTTTTGCATTAACTGTCATTAAACCTTTCATGCAAGCTCACTGGTTTAGTGGTTGATGCCGTTACATATAATTAGGTATTTACAAAAAAGTATCTAAACAGGTTTAGTTGCAATCTAGAACCCATATGATAAGTTTGAGTCAATCTTTGCCGGTAAATACCAGAACTCATCTTGTAACGACATTTTTGATGTTTTGAGTGTTTATATTCTACGGAAACCGCTAGCCAGTAGGCGGGCTGTGAGCTTGTGTTAACTACCTTTGTTGTTTGTATAGAATTTTAAAAACTATTCATTCACACTTGTCCTCGGTTCAATGGTTCAAAAATTGTTAAGTACGCTACAAGTTGCATTCAAAAACTGTTCTATTATGGAATGTCATATCTATTTGTTGTTGAGTGGGTGACAAAAGAGTCCATGGATTTTGAATAGAGGCACACGTACCTATTTGTTACTTTTGTTTCTAATGCAAGATGGTTTTACATTTATTTATCCATTTAAATAGCATTTTTGTCAGAACAATTCGATTATTATGCCTAAAAGTGTGGCACGTGAAAATTATCGAAAAGCTTTGAATGGAGGTTTAATTGTTTTTAAAATCAAAATGAAGTCGTTCTCAAAATTGTCTATCTACATTATTAAAGATACTCGTATAATCGTTTCTGCTTACAAAATAAAATGCATCTACTGACAAAATAACAAGTTAGTAGAGGTTATAGCGGTTTAAGGATCTGTGTTGATTTATCATTTTAAAAACTACGTAGTAGATTATCCGATTCATGAAAATCGCAAATATATAATCGCGGTGTGTGGCGCCACCAGCGGACATCGTAACAGTAACGTTGAAACATCTACAAGCTATTCTGAGCGTCTACCATGAGTTATGCACATTTTAAGCGTACTGTAATGTTTCTATAACTGTGATAGTCAACTACAGCCTGCTCTACCTTATATTTTTTAGAACTAGATACGAAACAACTGCCGTGTATTAAACTGAATAAAACCGTACGGATCGTGGTAGTTTACTACAATTTGCTACCATAGGTCCACAAATTTGACATTTAATAACGAGATAAACAACAGAATACTCTAAGTGCTCGTATTGCTCTTGCTACGTCTCACTCGCACTCGCTAGGTTCTCTCGCTCGCTCTTTTTACGTATAGTTTACGAAGAGTTTACGCCATTAAACGTTAGACTCAAATGTAATATGGCGTCTTTAAGTTCTCTTAAAACAGCTGTTGTGCGAATGCAATTTATAAGCTCTAAGCCGGCTTAAGACTATGAGATTTATTAACTAATATTTTATCGCTTCTCATACATTTAGTGTGTGAATGGTCTCGTACAAAATGTATGACGAGCGATAAAATATTATAATAATATCCTCTAGATGTATGTAACCTAGTCAAAGGCCGGCTTTCACATAAATTCCTCTGCTATTTATTTGCTTTATGTTCTGTTTCAATGTGATTGGTGATTAGTGACTAGTGACGATATTAATCCTGTCAATTCTTGTCTAATTTATAATATAAAAGCAATCGATAGTAGGTACAATGGGAGCCGCCCATACAAGATTTTATTTGAGAGTGAAATGATGTGTCTATAAATAAAAAAATACAATTTGATACAGCGTGATCACCTGTTTTAGTACGTATGTACTAGAATTTCAACCTGAGAAGGCCGAGAATAATAGATATTCGGGCTAGAACATTTTGTAGGTTAGGTATGTGTCAATTTCTTTGATGAATGGAATGGTGTAGCTACATAATCTTTTATATAAGTACTAACTTTTGCCCGCATTGAAGTCGAACGACTCTCCACTTCACTCCATTCTACACTTCACTCGCCACTCCAAAAATATAGGATAAAAAGTATCCTATGTCAGTCTCCTGGTTTTCAGCTACCTCTCTACCAATTTTCAGCCAAATCGGTTCAGCCGTTCTTGAGTTATAAATAGTGTAACTAACACTTTCTTTTATATATATAGAAATAGATATGTACGTAGTTACTTACACATTATTCATCTATATAATTATTCCCAGTTTATACACCCACATTTCGCTATATAATATAAGTATATATAATATCCAATAAGTATATTATATACTTATATCTGTCGGTAAATCAGTTTTTCTTACTTACCTATTTTGACATCTGTAATGAATTGTAAATTCTAAACTAGTAAACACATCTAACATCAACCGGTAACGGCCATCCCCCGCGCTACCCACCGTCACGTCTAGAGTTTAGGTTTCAGAGAGAGAGGCATCGAACAATATTCTTAGGTATCATTGTAGTCTAGTACCTAATAAAAGCATTATATATTTTAGGGTGCAAAAATAAACAAAACAAGATTATTTTCTAGGAAATTTATTCATCGTCTTCTCTGACAATAATTGCATCTAGGAATTCTGCCGGTTTTGTTGACGTCTGGCCCATCCCAAGTACCAGACAAGTGTCATCCATCACAATACATGACCAGGACATAATATGGGTCATACGGGCGTACCTCTCTTTGTGTGTGTAACCAACATAGGTGGCTCACACAATCAGATGCTGCTATCTGGAAATAAAGAATACTATTTTAATTTCATCAACCCCAAGAATTACAATGCTGCATGCATTTTCCCAACATATATACCTATTTACATTTAAATGCATAACACAGAATGGCTTTTCCATGTACTAAATTATTTTTAAAGATTTTCATGGGATGTCACCATATGCATCTTCTTGTCTTTATTTCACAAGAATAATTCTTATTGTTCGGTAATGTATGTACCAAGATGGGGTTAGTAACATGAATAATTGCTTAATGGTATTTCATCCGAGTGCTTCCATGCTTAAGAAGGCATGTAAAGGTAGTCCTGGCTGTCAACAGTCCTTTAGTCAAGATTAAGGCCAATGTAGGTGATCTGGACCACTGTTAATGTTTGGTCAACGACTGCGACTCAGGCTTGGACATCAGCTGGTTGACAATCCCAACATAGAATAAAAACCAAGCCACATTAAGTATATTTCAAAGAGGACCTCGGACTCTAGCGCTATTAGCAGAGGACATAACCGAGACAAAAATGCTAAGATGATGACGATGAATTACCATAATATATTGTTGTAAAAAAATAATATAACCAACCTGTCTTGGTGCTCTTCTGCTTTCATAATATGAATCATAGATTGCTGCAGTTCAGATGGATTGTCCCTCAATATTTTATCACTTTGACATCGTAACAACCACATAAAAGACACACAGTGGTGTGGCCATGGTGTCTAGGTCCAGCTTGTGGTTCACCACTGTGAGAAGCTGCAAATTAACATTCATTCTGAACATAGCAAGATATGCTTCATATACATAATCTTCATCAGTAATCTGAAAAGCAAAGAATTGTAATGTGAAAACACAGTTCTAAAGGTACGTATTAATCAAGCAATTTAGTTTAGGTTTACACACATAGAATCATTATACTCGTAACTCATATGTAAATGGTATCATTGAAATGAAACCACTTCTACGGATTTTATATTTGTTATTATATACAATTATAACCGATGTTTTGGCTGATTTTCAACAACCATGATCGCGGTTGTTTTCGTCTCAATGAGTAACATTCGTGTAAACTTACGATAGTACGATTCTATAATAAAACCCACTAGGTACTTACGATTAGGGAATACATCCAGCTATAAATTAAATTCGTAACTAATGTATCAAGAGTGTATCAAGTTCCAAGGCTAGATCTCAGCGCAGGTGTATTGACATATATTGCAATATTGATTGATACATAGAATACGGATTGGTCCACCTCCCATTTTAGCAAAAAATAAGTTTCTTTCAAAACAACGAGATCCACAGAATAGGGCAACTTAAAAAAAACATTAATGGTGATTGAAAACACTCCCATACCAAAACACAACAACGCAAATGTCATTTGTGTCATGTCTTGTCTATTTTGATTTTTTTTTTAATATTCGCTCCTTTCGGAACAGGCTAAGGTTCTATAACCATGCTGCCTTGTCATCAGTATTTTTCTTGTTCATATTAAATGCAATAAGTTGCAGAGTTTTCGTCATTTATTCATAGTCAAGGTCAGTCAATAGTCAAAACAGTCAGTCATAGTCTTACCCCAGTAAAATAGTGGAGACTTTACTAGAGGCTTCTATGGAGTTTTGAAATCAACGTTGAAAAGCACAATTCACTGTAATATACCACTTTCCCGAACTCGTGCACGTTACCGAAGATGTTATATTTAAAAATCCACCATTTTTACACATAATAACTACATTTTACACTAATTTTAGAAAATGATACAATGCCGCGATGCGTCTTTTTCAGCGTTGGCGCCAAAACTCCCTTGTCTATTTTGATTAGAAAGTTGTCAACTCGTCAATGTTGCCATAGTAAGAAATATTTTATTTACTTTGGACATGGGGCTTTTAATCATGTTCACTTGCTAGTATGTTTTTTATTTACTTGCTTAATATTATGCTCTTAAAAATATATCATTAACTAACAACTTATAGCTTGTCTATAAAGTCGTGAAATTAAATGAGGGCGCTGCTGAACTTCATGTAGCAACCCTATATAGTGCGACTAAAATGATCTTGATACTAGAAGTTCGTTCCTAGTAAAATGAGTTACTAAAATAAAACACATTATGCAGTCATAATATTGTTTCTGTTTTATTTATTAAACCAGATGCAGTATAAAGTTTTGACCCAGATCTAGTATAAAGTTATTGAACCAGATCCAGAATAAAGTTAGTTCAAACTCAAACTTAATCATTTATTAAATTCAATCAGTTACAAAGAATAATCACTCCGGATTCCAAATATTAAATATTGAAATGCGTTTCGTCGCCACTTTCAGCAGTACAGTCACCACTGTCACCACAAATGTTAAAGTTATCCATTTCTTTCTTCGGCCGACCTTTCATGTGTTTCCCAGGAGTTTCAAACTTTCCATCATTCTTAAAACCTTCGTTAACTATCCGCCAACTGTACTCTCTGATTTTCCTGTAAAGAGTAAAAATAATCATTTAATAAAATTAATTACTGAATGGCAACAAGTTATTAACTTGAAGCAATTGTTCAAATAAAAAAATTGGTACAATAACAGATTGCACGACTTGTACCATCATAATATCAAAAATTTAGATCGTACTATAAAAATGACCTACTATAAAATATTTTTCTAACCTAAAAATATTGAACGTAAACAATGCCTGTTTTGCCTTCAAATCGTAAATTCAGTAGATTTGTAAGTTCCGATAGATTCAAAACAAATAATAACATGATTACATACCCATCAAAGATGCTGTTCGCCCATAAACGTCCTCCAAATCCCATAAAATTGTCCAGCTTAGTAGTCCGTGATTCATCGCTGGAAAACTTTAAAAATCACTTCCCATGCACCACTCTGATTTACTTTACTCATTTCTCAACCTTTCATGCGTAGTTTGGTATCAATGTATTGCAGTTTAATGATAACAATAAAAAATACGAGAAGAAAACTGGTCCACTATACGATATTCGCCGATAACATTGACAACTGACGTACTTATGTTTGGTGTTGCCACTTACATGTTTAATGTTAGTTCCTCAAACATTCTTTTCACGACTAAATAGACAAGCTATAATTGATTCTGTTTTTACAATTATAAATCTAAAAATAATTACAAAAGCACGATACTTTACCGCACAGTAGTAAATAAGACCATTGTTTTTCTAGGCATTCTTTAACATACGTGAGACGCTGCTGCCTGCGGCGAATCCTGCCGGGAAGGGAGTGGCCCTCTAGAGGGCTGCTCCGAGGCTCTCCACGTGTCCTTCTGAATGGCGAGCTGATTGTCCACGCGCCGACGGTTGGGTGAAAGGACGGCCACCTGTCACTCCACCGTCGGCGAAGTTGCGCGATGCTAGCCCTACCCCCCCTTTCGCGGGGTCAAGGGGGCCATCTTAAAACCGTAGATGGCCCAGGGTTAGCTAGGGTTCGAGGGATCTACCTGTTAGGTAACCTTATACCTCGGTAATTAAGAACCGAGATGGCGTGCGGTATTAGTCGGTTCAATCCCGACCCACGATGGTCACCGGGGGTGATATCCATGGGGATTTCCGCACGATAAAAAAGCGAGTACTATATTTTTAGAAGTGAAAACAATAAATACTATTTTTTTAAAAAAACAGTGGCAACCCTAAGTTTGATCGATACCGAAGCCTAAAAATGTAGTTTTTAAATTTTTTATCTGTTTGTCTGGATGTATGGATGGCCGGAATAAACTCAAAAAGTATTGCATGGATTCACTTCAAATTCGGCACGAATATTATTAAGCATATCAAAAGTTAAACTATTAAGTACCTATGAGTATAATATGGTACCTATAGTTTGTCTAATGAAAGCTGGACCAACAAAACCGCGGCAAATTTAAAAAAATTAGGGCAGGTATCACCAGTTATAGTTGGATTTAAACATTTTGATCGTGAAATAAAAGTATGTACCTATTATAGTTTAACTGATATTTTTAAAGAATTTTATTGCGCTTTATTTGGTGTTATTCTTATTTATATTTTGATTTCTTTATTAAATACTAGAGTTTGTCTAATGAAAGCTGGACCAACAAAACCGCGGCAAATTTAAAAAATTTAGGGCAGGTATCACCAGTTATAGTTGGATAAAAACATTTTGATCGTGAAATAAAAGTATGTACCTATTATAGTTTAACTGATATTTTTAAAGAATTTTATTGCGCTTTATTTGGTGTTATTCTTATTTATATTGATTTCTTTATTAAATACTATCCTTTGCCCACGACTATGCCTGCGTGGGAGTTTGGTAATGTGGGAATATCGGGGGAAAAGGTAGCAGGTTTATTCATGTTGAAATCCCCACGAATACCACCCTCGTTGGCCATTGGGGATGATTATGTCGGAATCGAACCGACTAAAACCGCAGATGTAGTAAAGATATAGACTAAGACTAGCTGTTGCCTGCGTGAAATTATGTTCCCGTTCCCGCTACCCTTGGGAATATATTTCACGGACAAAATGTGGCCTATGAACGTGTGCAAGATATATTGCCTGTGTTATTCCAGACTAAAAACTATCTTCAAGCGGGCTTATAGGAATCAGACGGAATTCATTTATTAGAAAAAAATATCATTAATTATAATCAAAATTAGATTCCAAATATTCTTCACCATCATCCGAGCTGCTTGATCCATCATCAGTCACACTTATATTTAATTATAATAATTAAATAAAATTGTCGAAAACTACAAATATCTAATAAAAAAGCGAATATTTTTGAATATCGCATCTGATCTGAATCTCGTTAATATTTGATGTGAATACATACCTACCTACAAAGTATCAAAATCATAATGTAAACGCACAATCACAGAGAAATGACAGGAGATGACATTTCTAGTCTACTGGTGTTGCAAATCAATAAATGTCGTGGTTCAGCTTTCATTAGTCAAACTCTACCTATCTAACAAACTTAGGCCGGGCGCACACATCCAACTGTTGCATCGACTAAACTGTTTCGTCGAGTTGTGTATTATTCATGATTTCTACTCAACTAAATAGTTTAGTTGATGGAATTGCGCATACAATCGATTTTTATCTCCTCAAATCGATCAGTCTTTATTCAGAAATTTTAATATAGATAAAAAAAGATACTGTATACATCCTGTTACTCAGTGATAGATTAGAGATTACCTAGTGGAATATTTCATACGTTACATTCTAAGCTATAAGAGCACTCAGATAATTAAATAATTTCATTCATTGGTCCTTTTATAAAACGCCAAGATACAAGATAGAGAATAGAGATACCAAAAAATCGGTAGAAATTGGCCAAAAATCGGTAATTCGGTAAATGCACGTCAAATCCGGGAGATCTATCCAGGTTTTGCCATGCTACTGGCAGTTGGGGACTCCGACCCCGACTCGGGCTTAGTCACGGATCGACTGTTTAGTCGATGGTCAATACAAAGTAATACGAATTGAGCGCTTGATCGATAGTTGTCCAACTTTTAAATCAAAAGTCAGTCGATGAAGCTTTTTGACTTTTTGTCGAACAACTATCGAGTTGACAGTATGCGCCTTTCATATTATATCTTTTAAACATATTATGATACACGATGATACACAAAGACTTGTTCAACTAAAAGTTGTACCTATGTATGCGTTAGCCCTTTTTTGTTCTTCGCTTGAGAGTCTTTGAACTAGTGCGTTTAGTGAACATATTTAAAAAATATTAGTTTGGATCACTTCACTGTTGAATTTATGTCATATTCTTAAGAAATTGTAGTAAATTTTATCACAAATTTGAATGAAATTTATTTCTATACCGTTTTAAATTTATTATGTTGTAAAAATAAAAAATAGCTTACCTTTTGATTCATAACTCAATGGAAGATCAAAACGTATTCGAAGGCAAACACAAACTTAGCGAAATAATGTAAGATATTATATTAAAGTCATACAAATATAACTCGTAAGTACACGGAATAAAGTCTTCTTTGGCTTAGCAATTCAGCATAGTACTTCGTTTTGTTGTTACGACCTTAGTATCGTGAATTCGATTAGTATACGAGAGTTATAAACTAACCTCTATGGTAGAGACAACATTAATCCATTAGCTTAGTCGCTTAATGACGTTACGGCCTTCGAATCTGCGAAACGAATCATGTTTCGTCAAGACATAGTAGGCCTGCTGGGCTGGTGACACGGGCGTAATTAGAAACTGGCCCGTGCAAGTTGAGCAATGGACATCGGTCAAAACAAATGGCACTAGACGTTAGACATACCTATATTCGAGATACCTAACTACAATTACCTACCAGAACCAATAAGATTCTTTGGGTTCTAGCGCAATAGGTCTGGTTCTAGTTAGATCAGTTTTTCGAGCACCTTTCGTGTAAAGGCTATATATTTGATTCTATAGTGACAAGATAATTATAAAAGAATCGTAACAATGTGATCACAGGCGATCGATATTTGTATGGACGCTTGCACTTCCACTTAGCTCAACGCGGTAAATATCCTTTAAATTAAAACGCCCAAGTAATCCTTTTAGATAAACCTATGCCTAATGGATGTCTGACAGGTCTGACTGCGCGCTAACCCCATTACCGCCACCGCCACCAAAATTAACGCGTGTACCTATATACGTAGCACTCACCGAGACTAATCCAACATGCCACTACTGAATAAATACGAGTATATTAGAATAAGCTCCCAGGATATCTACGTTCTCAAAATTTAAATATAGATCTAAAAATAAAATTTTCAAAAATTGTATTATAATAAAATATCACAAAATACCAGTTGTTGTATTAGTATATGACCGTTATTGTTGTATCTATGTTTTGCATTTCACCCAGCTTACTAAGGGCGTGTTTAATCATAGCTTACTGTCGCTCGCTTGACCCCAAAACGACACAGTTCTACTAACAGTTAGACAATGTCAGTCTGAATCCTTACAATATTTTTGTATTTAAAATACTGAATTTATTTTTAATTGGTTAAGTCTTGCCTGAACTACCGAAAACTAAAATACCCTACATAAAAATTTGTAAATCACTGATAAATTAAATTTACTGGAATATAATCGAATATACTGTTAAAGAGAATTTTAACTGCGACAAGTGCTGTTAGCGAACATTCTATTAGGTACCTCAATATTCACGCCTCACTGAACATACAGTTTTGTAGAGCTTTTATCGAAAATGAACTTTGTAAAAAGAGTAGAAATGCAATAGATTTTTTTATTACGTGTCTGCGTAACGTTGCAGCGATTCTAGCAAGGGAATCGAATACAGATTAAAATTTAAACATTTTTTTGTTCTTATACGTATTATAATATTTTCACTGAAACTTATACAGGTACAGAAATTACTTCTACAGAGTTATGAAATTCACAACCATTAACCATAAACAGTATTTATAACATAGGTACATCACTATTTAGAAAACCACTTGATTTTAACATACCAACATTTAATTCATCCCAATATGATGGAAAGATTTCCTATGAACACTTAATAGGAATGTTGGATATTCCTCGACTTTCTTAGCTCTGTCTATTAGTATGTGGTCCTGTAGAGGCGGAGCATAATCAACGCGGTCTCGCCAATGCCCAACAAAACAATAATAATTGTGCCGTTACTGTTTCAATGTCCTCGCTGCACAGATTGTCCTCAGAAAGGGACATCTTTTTGGATTATTTTTTTACGACTTCGCATAAAGAATAAGTAAATTATATAAAACTGTGTCCATATGGCGAACAAATTATGCAACTAGATTATGTTTTGTATCTAATTCAAATTTCATACATTTCTAGTAGAATATTTATCCGTTAAGAGGTCTTTGCACCATGACAATATATTTCTCATGTATTTATTTATCTTATTTTTTTAATCAGCAGTGGAATAACTATATCTAATAATTATGTAATTATGTAAAAGTAGATTTTTTTTTTTACATAAATATAGGTACTTAGTAGACCAGTACGAGTATATTTATTCTTCTAAATCAGACATTTCCACTTTTCACAGCGGCAAAATTCCATTTCTTAAATATTCAGTAATCTGTTTACAAGACTCTTTTATCGCTTCTGACAATAATTATGCAACATCCCTGACCTATATGTGTTCATCTTGAATATCCAATAAACTATGTTAATATACTTGTAACCCCGTTTCAGCTTCAATCAGTTATTGTATCGCGATTGTGCTTTAAATTAAAATCTTTGCTCATTCAATGAAATATGTCTTTATATTGTGTTACTTTCTATATATGCATTGTAAACTATGAATTTACTATATAATATTCCCATTATTATTAAACTTAAGTACAATCATCAAATCATGCTGTAAGTACTTAACATTCTATGAGTTGTAAATATAAGTTACTACCTATTTGAAGAATCGAGTCCAACACCCTCGAAGCAATAATAGGGGACGAGATAATGTACCTACGTGACTTCGTAATTATTAAATTTAACAAAGGTAAAAAGATATTCTAAAACTGTGGGACATTGTTGCACTTATTTCACTAAAAGCATCTAAATCTGTATCAGTCCGATCTTTTATTTCTCTGCTCGAAATATTTCAACAATAGAATCCTATATAGAAGCCCACAAGTCTCACAATATGAATAAGTAGTGGTTAATTAGGCAGGAACGTTTATTGTGCTTTTTTTGTCATGGTGCTTCTAAAAGTGCCAATGTTTCAACATGCAAACCTTCCTCAATATTCAGATAGGGTTCTTTGGAATTGGTATCTAGAAACATATTGATCCGAAGTTTGTAATCATCAATGTCAATTAAAGTTTTACGTTTAATTATGGAATAATTAATTAACAAACAATTCTTCAGCCTCATATCTCAAGTTGTTTACTATACAACAAGGAATATAAAATCGCACTTAACCTATTTATTTATATCAATATGAGAACATAATGATTGACGGTAAGTACTTACCTCTGATGTACTGTGGTTGAACTTCTGGTATGAGCACTGCGGCCATCAAGAGGGGCACCCACGCCCCGGCGAGGATTTTCATTTTATATGTGATTGGGAATATTTCATCTGTGTTTAACTGTTGTTTTGTATATATCCGGAAACTACAAAAAATATATATCGTCGATATCTTTGATTCAACGATTCGGATCGTTTTCAAGCACTACACACACAGAAACTAGTTCTAAATATGAAAACTAGTATCTAAACTTTTAAATTGGCACCGACACGCGATTTACCTGCACCACCAAATACTTGAGACGTGACAATTCAAGGTAAACTCACAGCATATAATATTGTGATTGGTGACAGATTTTTCGGCAGTAAAAGGTGACGCTGACATGAAAATAATTTTCTTTGTTTTTTTGGCGACTTACTTCGACGCGACGGGCGACATGTGGGAAGCAAATGGTTCGTAAGTTATTTAAGCAGAAACTTGCTGTTCATGATTCGAGAATACCTACTTAAGGGTTAAATTCAAATTATTTGCATGGATGCTATTTAGTTTATTGTACCTACCTATATGCGATCACTTATAATGAAGATTGCTATTGGCACACAAGTTTACAAGTTTATTATCGTGGTAAGAAGCTCTAAACGATGTATACGATACGAGTACTTACCTATACCTACATCTGTTGCGATTACTTATGTTTTGGTAGGTTTCAACTTAGAACTCAGAAAAGTAAAAAGTCTTCTTGAAATCTATTTGTATTTTGTTGAATGTTGCCTTTGAGTGTTTTAGCACTTTTTGTCAGTGAAAACCACTGCCTAAAAGTGATTTAGCGCTGTGTATTTAGGTTAGACCGCTTTGTTTACAATTCATCTCACTTTAGTACTTATACAATTATCAACTCTTACTAAAGTGTTGACCATTGGTATTTAGAATGGTAATGGTAATTAGTTGTTAATTGCATTATTTTCTGGATGTTTGCTTCACAGCTTAATTTTCAAACAAAAAAAAAGCTCGACTCTTTATAATTTCATATAAATGCATCTGATTACAAATAAATGTATACGTGTATAGTGTTTCATTTTAAATTTTAGCACTTAGAGGGTTAATAAGTTAACAGTACATAAACATCTATAGAAGCAATAGAAAAGTGCAATTTTCAATTCAGTAAGCGAAGCTTTTTATTCGTGTCTGCGCTGCGTGAAGAGACGATAGTGTTGGGTTGTTGGGTTGATTAAACACGGTTGGCTGTGCTGTCCACATCTGTCAGGGTGACAGCACTCATTACTTTATAACAGTTTGTTTTTATTGCACTTGCCGACTGACGGCCAGGTGATATTATGTCCGATTAAGCACGCTGCTTGGAACAGCGAGTAGGTACTGGCCGTAGCGATGAGTTCATTGGTTGATGGAACTATTAAAACTGATCATTTCTTGAGCAACTAAAACGCATAGCTTGTGTTACAACACTCACGTTTCGTTACGGTCCACGCGTTATTCAATTTGGCTCGAGCGATAAATTAGTTTTATTGTAAAGAACTATATTGATATATTTTTTATTACTAAGTTGACAGTATACCTAAAGATGGCTTTCTTTTGGTATACTGTTAGCGGAGGGGTCACTCGCTCACTCATCCCCCAGATAGTAAGAAGCTCTGACTTCTGTATAAATAGGTACTGTTGTTTCATACTAGGTTTACTAATTACATGTCAGGTGAATCATCGATAGTTTTATTTATACACATAAGTAAACATATCTTATTATAGATTTTATGATCAGACGAACACAGATCATCGGCATCTTTAAGAACCATGATCTATTTTTTTTCTCGGTTTATTAGTATTTTTTGTTATTGTAATAAACTTTTACACTAGATACTAATTGAACATTAGTACTTATAGACATGTTTAGATAATTGCACTCGTTAGATTTGTAGCGCACCTGAATATATAAAAAATCGTACTTATTCAAATTCTTTAAACTGTTCATGATTTAGATGTGAATTTTGTATGTATAAAATATAACTGATAAAATCCATAAATTAAGTAAATACCTTAAAAATCAAACGACACATGATACTGATGATCTAAATATAAATATTTTAATTTAATGATTTATAAAAATGGTAAATATCTAATTTAATAAAGGAAAATCCTGGTCACACGCGGGTCCGTCTCGCGTACTCTGGGTTCCATAAAAAACTGGATTAAGAGCTTACCGCAACCGAGCCTTTATTACTAGACTAGGTATCAGACAGACAGAGCATCTGTTATTGGACTTTTTAAACAATTTATTTAGTGATAAAACACTATTACACAAACACCTACAAAAAATTGTTAAATTTATGTTTCTCATTACCAATTTACAAACCTATGAAACGGTAACCGCTTTCCATCAGTGTGGGCCGTGTGCTTGTCTGCCACCTAAGTGGTATGAAAAAAAATAAATTTAAACGTCCATCGACATAAATCATCGATTTCGTTTCATATCACAATTTTGGCCGTAATAGTAAAATGTAGGTAGATACTATTTAGATGCGTGGGCGTTTGTTTGTTGTATTAGGTCCAGGTGACGATATCACGTAAATTAATAATTGAAGATTCACCTGTGTGGCGTTATGTTATGAGAGATCATTCAGCTGCTAATTCAGAGGGCGCGCTTTGATTCACGATCTATGCTTGAATAGGTATGTCTATTTGAAAAAGATTATGCAAGTATAGGATTTACAAAAAAAAGATATAGGTATCGAAGTTCGTTTATGAGATGTTGTTGGCTAAGTACGTTCTAAAAATAATTATTATTGTTCTAAAACAGAATAACAAAAAACAGTTTAACAAAGTACCTATTCATATTTAAGTCTGTCTGTAGTCTGTTGTATCTCTTTGCTGGGAAATTCTAGGCTAACAAAATAAGTAGGTAATCAATTTTATTTACGTGTAGAATAAAATTACTTTAGCCTGCTTTACAATAAAAAAACAATTTTGTAAACTGTTTTAGTTCTGATTCTAAGACTTTAGTAGTATATTGGTTCACATACTATCAATATAAATTTGTAGGCATCAAGCGTTTCGCAGAAGAACTTGAGTCGAGTATTTGTTATTTACTGTTTCGTTCACCAGTAGAAGCAGTAGAGTCTCAATAGTGATGTCATTCGTCAGTTTAGAATCAACAAGCCGAATCTACGGATCATTTAGTCGACGTGTTGTGTACACATACGATACGGCCTTACACGAGGCGGCAATGCCAACACTTAGTGAAATCAGTTATTTTTCAAATCCATACCGTTTATTATTCAAGATGCACTGCACTGATAACCTGTATTCCAAATATAATATTCATTATGTTCAAAAAAGATATGCGAGTACAAAGGTGCCCACTTGAATTTCGAATGTCACTAAATCATTGGTAGACCAGTGCCGATAGACTTTGAGACAAAATAAATTTATAGTAGGATGAAACCTGTTGTAAAAGGAAGAGAATATAATAAAAATGATAGGAAAAATAAATTACGGGCGATCTGAGCTCGGGAAGGGGGGAGGGGGGTGAGTTTTAAGGGTAAAAACGGTTTATCTCGATTTCCGGCAAAACTACAAGTCCTATGGAAAAAAGTTAAATGACAAAGTTGTAGGTAATAAAGAGACCTACAACTTTTCTATTTACACTTTTTTCACATAACCTCAAAAAGTATGTGAAAAATTCAAATAATCAAGTTTTTGGTTTTTTATTTTTATCTTAAGCAAAACAAATTTGTTTTCCACGAAATTTGGTGAAAACTTAGCTTTTTATGTCCCAAAGACACTGTAATTTTTTTTGATTTGAAATACTCTTTTTATCAGCTTATTTTGACTAAATATCGAAAAACCACCCCAATTTTCAATCGAAAAATCTCACGTCAAAATATCAGCTTTTTAAAAAAAGTCAAAGAGTTTTTTGTTCTTTGAAATCTCTTCTTTCTGATAATGTAAAAATATATATACATTGCTATGGTAAATGTTCTCAGAAAATGCAAAGAAGAAAAACTCGAATTCGAAATTAACATTTTTGTATTAAGTCATTTCCTCGTTGAGGTGGGATGAAAAGTTACATGTTCTGCCGTGGTATAACTAGAATGCCGTTATCTACCGAAACCACTTTTTGAGATATGCGCGAAAAACGTGAAAAAAATTTCAAATTGATGCCACTCATTAATGGCAACTCATAACTAAGAATTGAAAATATCAAAAAATAGGTAAATTCAAGTACTTTTAAATGCCATTTATGAATTTTAGTGCTTAGAGTATATTTTTATATAAAAATCGTTTTTTGCATTTTAGTTTAACACCTCTAATACAAAAAGTTCGGAGGGTATAAGCTAAAACGCCGCTATGCATAGCGTAACGGCATTTTAGTGTAAAACTGACTAGAAATAACAATGTGCAATAATATTCTTTAAAAAACTACTATAATAATTAACTAAAACGCCGTTACCAGACATTAGAGTCGTTTTAGCTTAATAATATAAGCTCTGAGCTTGCTATATGTTAGATTTAAATGCAGCTAATGTCATTTTACCGCTTTTAAGTATATTATCCTAGGCATATTATTAGGAAACTTGAAGCATTGTTAAACTTAAACGCAGTTAAGTCAAGAACCTTAAATCTTAACGGCACTATAGTGACACAATGCTGAGATGATAAGTGAGCAAATCTATGAAACCGTAGTTAAGAATAAAAATATGAAACATTTTTTTAAATAAAATCGTTGTTTTACAGATTAAAGTCCGTCTTTACACTTTTAAAATTACCACTTAGCGGTATAAAAATGAGCATAATTATAATTTTTACTTGAAAATAGCATAATAGCAACATTCAAATGTTAGTAATTTACCAGTTACTGTACCAGTTTTGTCCGATAGCATCAGGAGCAGCCGCCGTAGCTGCTGATGATTTCGTACTGGTGGATGCGAACGTGGGGCAGATTGGTGCAACGTTTGAAGACGTAGCCTTCGACATCCAGTCCACTGTTCTCAGATGACAGTGTGGTGAAGACCAGTGCTCGGACCAAGTTAAGTACGTGGGAAGTACTTCACTGGTACAGGTGACATTGATAGCTACGTCAAGGTACCCATAGTCACTGAAGGCCCACCCAATATGGTTGAAGGGGCAGGACAATAAAACCATCATTAGACCTTCTTTTACACAGTAGCGAAGCGTGCTCGTTGCCAATTTGACACGAGCAGGACCTGCATGTCAAGACGATGAAAATGCTGCAGTAGATGTATGGAGTCATACGAAAGGATCACGTGAGGAACTCTAGCATTCAGGGCAGCCTTCATGTCCCTGACATCGTGTTCAAAATTGCTGCAAATTAACGATCTGCTCAAGTCCGGTATTTTGGGTACGCAGACGACAGCACAGTGGTTGATAGGGACGAATCCGGCCTGCAGGCCAGCATAGCACAGATTCAACGCAAATAAGACCCAGACATGTATATTTTCCGCTAAGTGGAGCCAATTCCAGCGAAACCCTACTTGCTGAGGTGTACCAGTGCCGATTGCCGACCATCTTGAGTTTCTTGGTATGATTCTCACTCCAACCCTCAATTTTGGTCCTTACATTGAGGCAAAGGATCAAGTTGCAGCCAAATAGCTGGACATTCTATCGATAGTGCGACAATATTCCACACGGGAACTCAGCTGCAGCACGGGAGCTCACCTCTACAAAGCGCAAGTTCGATCGTGTATGGAGTATTACTCGCAGCTCTGCCAAGTACCAACTCGAAGTTAAGAGAAAGCCAAAAGATTCATCAACAGCGATGCGCTAGTTCAGAGTAAGCGTCAGAGCTTGGAACACTGGCGTAGAATCGCTAGCTTCTCTGTATTTTATCGATCTTCACTTCGGAGAATGTGCGCTAGAGTTGTATAACCTAATTCCTCCAAGCTCCTTTCATCATCGAACGACCAGACGTACGGCGACGCGCCACCAGTACATGGTGGATATTCGACTCATACGCACAAAACGTTTTGGCAGTACGTTCATTGTGCGTACTGCTAAAGAAACTGAGTGCTCTGCCTGAGTCTGTATTTCCACGCATGGATTGAAGTGAATAGGTTAGGTACTTCTAAGCAAGTGTGCTCCATGACTGTCGTCCACATCATCACCTACCAACAAGCGAGATTGTAGTTAAACTGAAGCCTATTACCAATAAAATACATGCAGGAGAGTCACCCATGCTAATCTGGCAACATTCTGAGGTGACCATCAGGCTACGTTAGGTCCCACTACCCACGTAGCCTGGCGTTCGTCACCTCCACGCGGTGCTACCGAGCAACGGAGGCGAGCAGCGTCTTGCGCTCGCCAGGGGAGACACTGCTGCTGGCGACAAATGCCCGCCAAGGTGGGAGTGGCCCTCTACAGGTTTGCTTCGAGGCTCTTCACGTGTTCCAAGCCCACCCGGCCTCCCTCTAGATACGCGCATGCACAGGATCATCCCCAACCGCCTCGACCGTCACCCCCCGCGAGATCATATAGCGGCTTTTTAGCGAATTAATTTCGGATAACGGCAATATAGTCTCACTGTTGTGACCAAGTTATAAAGCCGTTAAGTATCGTTAAACACATTTATGTCTAACTTTTTCAGTTAACGGCATTATAGTTCTACATAGCTTAAATTTGTATTCAAAACTTGAGTAACTATTAAGCAGTAAAAGTACTTTAATCACATTAAAGTGAATTAAAATCCGTTAACCGCAATCTAGCGAAACAATCTTAGGTTTTTTTTTGTTAATATTTGACTTTATTGAACTTTAGCGGCTATATAGATTAACAAAGTCACTTTACGGCATTTTTGAATAATACACAAGTAAAATAAAATCATATAACGGCTTTCTTACATTTTTTATTTCAGTAACTATTCTAGATAGAAAAATACTGAAAAGACAGATCGATAGAGAATTTTTTTCTGAATAAGATGGCATCAAAAAGTGAAAATCGACAAAATGTCACATAACGGCGTTTTAGTTATACCACGGCAGTGTTGCACTATAACTTCATGGTTGCACTCGAGTGCAAAGATTTTTCACCTTGTGCTCTTTTGATTCCCTCGCTAAAGCTCAGGGTTCTATTTTGTGATTATTGTATTTAGTCATTTCCTCGCTGAGGTGGGATGAAAAGTTACGTGTTGCACTATAGCTTCATAGTTACACTCGAGTGCAAAGTAAAAGTATGTTTACCAAACTTAATATCTAAAATCTGGGAAAACGAGGGTATTTAAAACAGTCTTATCTGACATCTCAGCTCTAACTATGAAGTTGATATCCATCAGTTTATATTCAGGATATACATCAAATGTAGATATTTATCTATAACGAACATGATACCTTGAATCGAAAGATTTTTATACAATAACTGAGCTGATCTTATGTTTTTTTTAAATTAACGATAATAATTTAAAAAAAACATAAGATCTGAAATGATGGTTATAAGAAATTCGGACTTCCTACAACAGTAGTTAATTCAACAACGGATCATTAAACTATTTCAAGGCTGGTATAACGCAATTATCCCAAATTGATTGAAAAAAAGTCGGCGGACACATTTTATTCAACGCTATAGTTAATTATTTAGAATCCTATTAATATTCACATCAGTAAAATTTCAAAAAGTGAACTGGTTTTAAAGAGATCCATTCGTATATAATAAAGATTTATTGTCCACTAGCTCTGCCTGCGACTTTGCCCGCGTATATTTAATTCTGGCCTTTAATTTTTTGCCACGGGAATAATATTTTCTATTTATCTAAAATAAAAAATAACATGTAAAGCTGACACTTGAACCCTGTCTATCCATCAGCAGATGTACGGGCTTGCAAGCGGGATAAGCTTAGGCCCTAAAAATTAAGCCGGGGTGCGAGGGAAATGCTCTTTGGGCCACCTTACACACTGGCGTCAGAAGACCCTAAACGGCGTGCGATTTTAGTCGGTAAAGAGTCCGACATAACTTGCCGCGCTGGCCGCGGGGTGTGTATCCACTATAGGATGAACTTGCTCAAACTTCGATGTAGCAGTCAAACGCTTTGTAATGTATTCGTTTAATAGCATCTCTTCACAGACGGCCAATAGGCGCCCATGTCATCAATTCCATCGAATGTGACTTTGTAAAAACATTTTTGATTAGTCCGCTCTGTGTAGGTTGTTCAACCGATTCGAAAAAACAAAGGCTGTCTGCGCCCACGCATGCGTCAGCCGACTATTTTATTTAAGTAATTTGACGTTTGAGTTACTGTAAGAGTCAACCTTAAATCACTCACTCATTGACAATTATTTTCAACGCTGGTTACATTTTGTTTTCTTTGCTGCCTATCTCTAAATATCTACTAATATTTTATATTTTTATTTATTTATTTATTCAATCCAAGGATGCGTTGTGGGTACTGAAAAATTATACAATAGAGTATTTTTCTTTGTTTGCACAGTGAAATTTCCTAGTTAAGTATGTATTTTTTATCAAAAATGAGCGATTTGGTTGTTGGAGCTGATAATTATTGTGACTACGTAAATCTAATAACCGTATGTGAAGCTATTTTTACAAAGTGATCCCATTACGTACCCACTAAGCTGTAATAAAATTAGTGGGTCATCGGGTATGTTATCAGATTGATAAGCGTAAATCCTTAACGACCTTGAATGAGTGCCGTAACGTCTCTTATCTTATTATTAGTCTCCTGTGGTATTCATAGTGATAATTAAAAACTATTCTACTAATAGGGTAAAAGCTGGAAGCACCAATGGAATAGTTGCTCCGATTTTGGATACACCGTATTAGAGTGATGTGAGTTTGCAAGTGCTCTACCAACAGACTCTAGTGTCATAAAAACGGTGTTACACACTTCGATCGATCATGTAAATGAAAATAAGTAAACTAAGTAAGTATATTATATAGCAGTAAGGGTGCGGGCCAAAACCTGAACGCGATGCACCCGGTCAACGAAGGATGAGGGCGACTGTACTATAGGAATTCTCCCCAGTAATGATTTCAGTAAATAGTGTTAAGTACGATATAAATTAAAAAAGAAACGACAGTCAAGTTATCATTACGCTCCATATAACCAGACTGCATCACACGATAATACAATTGTCGTAGTAAATGTAATAATCGATACATTCTATCACGAAGGGGACTGTTTATTTCAATTTTGCAACTGGCATCGCATGATTGCCAACAGAGAAAATCATTTTTCTGTTCCGTGGTTGCTAAGTTTAACTATTAGATAATCTGTGGTTTAACTGACAAAAATGACAAATGCTGACATTTAACGTTTGATAGAGGGTTGTAGTTTTAGAATGATTGATTCTCTTTTATTTAATATTGCATCGTGTATTCAAAGAATTAGATATAAAGATGTAGAAATCCTTTATTTTTACCAGATTGCGATGAAAGTATTAAGTATGTGTTTACCCATGTATTTTCGCGTATATAAGTAATGTATACTACGTCCTACTGACGCTCCTACCTACGAGAACCAAAAAACTATACTTACAACATACTCTATCAACTGGATCATAGTCGTCAAACTCTACAAAACCGAAGCCTCTTTCTGTCACCCTACACCCCACCGTCAGCGAAGTGGCGCAATGCTCGCCCCACCCCCTCTTTCGGGAGGTCGAGGGGGCCATCTTAAAACCGTAGATGGCCCGGGGTCAGCTGGGGTGCGAGGGATATACCCATTGGGTAACCTTACACCCGGTTACTAAGGCCCGAGACGGCGTGCGGTTTTAGTCGGTTCGATCCCGACATAACCACCCCCGATGGCCGACGGGGGTGGTATCCATGGGGATTTCCGCACGATAAAAAAAAAGATACTAAACTGATTGGAAGGAATAAGGTCTCAAATTGTAAATTTTATTGTCACTTTATTATAGAAATACTATGTCTAAATTATTAACCCATAGTATGTTATATATCTCATAAGTTGTCCTATTGGTTTCATTTTGTTTGTTATTTTTGGTTATACTTTTATTGTATCTCTTAATGCACGCTTTTTAATTTTGTCATACTGAGTACAGATGTTTTGGAACTCAATCTGGAACCGAACCTTGAAATAGTATTTTGTAAAAAAACATCATGTTTTCTGTTTTGTGTGCCAAATAAATAAATAAATAAATTGATTTAGTCTCATACTCTAGGTACTATAGATTATATTTTAAACGAATAACATCAACGTAACGGGTGTTAGATCCAATAAACTGAGGTCTCAAAAATAATATTTTTTGCTCTGTCGTATCGTGTGTCAAATGATAGGAAAAAATCTAGTGTTCAAATATATAACTATAGTGACATCTAATGGAATATACTATATAAACATACAATTTTATGGTATATTTCAGGATTTAAAATACTACTAGCACCATCTATCCGCCGAGAGCTGGAACTATATTTTACAACTCTTAAAAATGTATTCCTATATCTGCATTTTTAACCTTACCGTAGTTGGTTTACAGATTTATAAACTTTATAATTGTTATCCATTGCCTCGCGATAACCATGTAACATAGGTAGCATTATTTGTAAACAGATACCTAGCCCTTGAGCAACTTTGAACCTTGAAAATAAATCATGGAAACGATTTCTTTCATCTGTTTTTAAGATACCTTCCTCAATAATATACATAATAATTAAATAGGTAGGTATGCGGTAAAGAGCATAAAAATTAACAATAAATAATGTTTATTTAAATTTTTACGCAGTTTTTTTATTACACTAAATTTGAAAATTGATACTCAAGAAACAGAGAGAAAAATTAATTTAAGAATGGCAATCTTATGAAATATGATGGGCGTGAATCCAAATCTGTCTTATAATAAATGAACGATGATGGCACATGTTTTGAGATGTAATCGTGAGAAACATTGCCGACTCCCGTCACATGGACATAAAAATAAAATCAAATAAAAAAGTGAACAGTCTTCATGGACTTTTGCAAAAAAGTCAAAAGTCGTGAATCTTTAACCAAGTTTAGTTGGTAATTTTACGAAGAGCTTATAGATATTTTGAAGGGAATCCCATTGAGAGATATTTAATAATGATAAAATACTTCAAAATACTTCTATAATCCTTTCTTTGGTTTTCTTTTTGAAGTATATCATCCTACTTACTGGAATTCGATAGAAATTGGAAACAATAATGTATACTTAGATTCAGTTTTCAAAATTATTTTTTGGTTTCAAGATAGGGATGTTTGTTCCTGAATCGGAGCTCAAAGCTGATCCCAAAGCTAGACTTTAGCTGTTCTAATTTAAACATTAGTGGCCTCACTAGTGACTTCTGAAAATACGGTTAATAAATAGTTGTTAATAAAGCTAATCGTGTAACTGCTAATTATATGAAGTAACAACTAAAAAAGTAGGCGTTATTTCAACTTGGAACAGCTTAACTGTATATTTTTATGGTGTTCTACAAAATATACAGCGAAAATATTGCATTAGGTTGTTTTTTCTGCAAACTTCTGAAGAAATTTTGAATTTCTATCTCTCTTGTGTATATTTTGTTAGATCTTTTTGATGAACAGGCAACATTATTTAACTTGTTATTTGACACGAATTATTATCAAATAAAGCGGGAATTATAAGAGGGATAGTTATAATCCCCCTCGCTAATAGATTCGTTGTGTCCAGTAAAAGATTAAGAAAACCCGACACACATTGATCTCGGCACGCCACAGTAGTGAAAAGATGAAAACGAAAAAAAAATACTGTTGCTGAAAGTATGTCATCCGTTTCAACGCCACTATGATTCCTATGAAAGCTTGCAGTAATCAGTACCGTGCCGTCTGCCAAGTAAAGGTTAACCTTTATTGTTTTGCTCATTACCAGCTTTTCATTGGGACCGTAGAATCTTGCATGACGATGTAGAAGATTCTAGTTTCCGTAGATAATAAGTTTCTATTACCTCTACATTGGTTAATGTGATTCACATTTGATTGCTTTTCACCGAACTGTATTATCCGTAATCTCACTAATCAATTAAAGCGATGTAGAGAGGGTAAGTCAGAACGGGATTTACTGCTCAAAATTGAAGTCGCCTATAACATAGACAGTACATTACATACATACACCCTATGGAAACATACAGTGGCTCTGTTCAAGTAAAGCTCTAGGTAATAATTTAGAAATTAAAAAACCCGACTGCGTAAAAAACTAAAAAGAAAAGAAACAAGCACTCAGATGTCCGGTGGTCTAGAAACATAACAACTTAACAGTCGAGATCCACTATTCAACAGCCAATCTTATTTTTCAATGGATCCCGACTGTTAAGTTGTTATGTTTCTAGACCACCGGACATCTGAGTGCTTGTTTTCTTTTCTTTTTAGTTTTTTACGCAGTCGGGTTTTTTAATTTCTAAATTATATTTTTTTATTTTATACTTTTTAGTTATAAGTGTCCTAGCCAGCTATTTACCCGATTGGACTTTCTACTGTCTAATAAAAACCTATGAATTGTTGTTACGCAACTTTAAATCGCTATAGATCCTAAATGGTCACTGAAATCGAAAAATATTGAAAGGAAACTAAAAATGATTTTTAAATACCTATTCAACGATACCCCACTTGACATAGTTTGCTCACTTTCATTTTTTTAATTTTCACAATATGGCGGCCAGTAGTCGCCATATTGAATTTTCACTGACGTCATGTCTTTAGTGACACTCGCCGGACTAAGAGGAATCGATTGACGTGTGAATCATGAAAATCGGCCCAGGCGTTTGGTCTGTATAGTGCTTCAAAGGAACATACAAACATACATACATACATAGGCTGTTTAACACATTACCACTCCTTTGCGTTGCGCAGTCGGGTAAAAAGAAAGAAGAAACGAAATAAATACAACAACGAAAGTGGCCTTAAAAGACTTTGATCGGTGAGATCAAAGTAAAATCTGTAACTTGTTTTAGCCAATTTATAAAAACACAACAGAAAATTCGTACGCGCATTGTCTCTTTTTAATTTAAATTGGCAATTCAGTTATTTTCTACTATTCCATTCCTTTTGGCTTCTGGAATTGCGTGTAGGTAATTTAAACGTATTTAACAACACTTATGAGTGTCTGTTGACTAGAACTACAGCGGACTACCGTAAAAGGGAATTCACTAATAAAACAGGTTTCTAAAGTGTATACACATGTCCATTTCACAACTTGAAGAGAATGTAGATGATACACTGAATAAGTCCAAAAACATAACCAATTAAGAGTAACAACAAAATGATGACTTCATGACCTTAAAATAGTTATTTGTTTGATATTAATCCGCGTAACATAATTAAAATTACATGTAAAAAATTGTCGATTGTAGCAACAGAATGACTGGGACCTTTTTAACAATGGTTATCGTCCTCAATACATTTAATCGATTGAAACCAATCCAATGTATTAACCACACGATTCTTCGTAATACATGCAAGTATAAATTTTTTAATACTTGCGTCATATTTTTAAGCTTGGCAAGGACTCGTGTGGTTGACGCAATACGCCAATAATAGCTAGGTACATAAAGCTAATATTGAACAGATAAACTAGAGGATGCCGTAAACGTGACATAAGTAAGGCTGAATTTTACTAGTGAAATTCCTTTTTTTAATACCACTTAGGTGGCAGACAATTACACGATCCATCAGTGGCGGTCACGGTGGCTTATATCGTGTGCAATACCAGGGACATCACACTCGTGCTGCTGATCTTTAAAAGCCTTCTAATGCCTTTCTTGAAGTACCTCTTGAAGATGCTAGGGAAAACTACAGTATGGAGATCATTTCACAGCCTAAGCGTACGCGGAATGAAATTCCTAGTGCGCACCGTTTTTAAATCCCAATCTAAATTTCAAGTTAGTTATACTTAATAGTAATTAATTGAGTAAAATGTGACAACAGTTTACATATTTCGCGTTTATATTAATCGTTAAAATCCAGTAGGTACAAGAGTGAATAATGTGTATCTTAGTTTTAACACTTTTACACATCACTTCAATAAATTAAATTATTCAACAGTCATCCCTTCCTTTCTCATTATTCATAATATTATACTAGTGATGTACCTACCTAGATATAACTTAAAATTTAATATAGTGTTTCAAGCTCTAAAATCAACCCACCAACAGCACAAAGCGAACTAAACGTTGCAAAAAAATATGAGCTAAATAAAAATGAATTTTGCCTTTTGAAAACTTTTGTTTCAGTTTCACTATATCAAATTGACAAAATGCCAGTTATTGACTCTGTAAATATACAAAACTTTTTGATTATTTTTTATTATTTAGCTGAATGTAGTTCGTTTTAGTACAATCCAAAAAGCATGGAAATAAATATGGCGAGCACACAGACACTTCGAAGTCAATGTGTATTCGCCAACTAAATATCCAAAAATGACTGCTGTTGGAATTCCAAGGAATGAAAAAATCGACTATATTCTGGTTAAATCCTTTATTCCGAATTGTATACAATTTCTCGTTTGATGCCTTTCCTGCCTTCATGGAGTGAGTGGGGTTTAAATTTAAATCTTACGATTGCAAGTCCGACACATCGCGACAGACGACGTCTTATACATTACGATTTTTTGGCTATTGATTTATTCTTGCTTCGCCAATTCTAACAATAGGAAAACGAAACTAGCTTAGGTAATAGTTGCTATGTTCACGTAACTATAAAAAACAAAGAACCCTAAAAGCGCAGACGGCTTTAACGGTTCCTATCCTAATATTAATCTATACCATTATAAAATTGTAAAGTAGCTGTGTCTGTAGCTACATTGGAGATAATTAAAAAAAAAAGCTTAGGTTATTATTAATTCTGAACACATAAGAAAACATTTTTTGTATTCTTGTCAGTTTGTTCGCGATAAACTTAAAAACTACCGAACGGATTTAGATGCGTTTTTTTTTGTTTGAAAGTTGTTGGTCAGATTTAAAACTTTTCACAATATGCAGTAAGTGTACCAGACATAGTCAATAAGAAAAACCGCAAGTAATATGTAAAGATATCGCTACACTTAATCTGTAATACAACACTATTTCCAATTCAATATTTTTCTCAGCCTTTTTACAGGGAGAAAAAAGTTAATGACCACAGTCGCTCCAATGGATTCAGTCTCAAACCAGGTTTTGTTATAAAATATGACCACAGAGCTGATAACTGGGTGGTGAGCTGGTAATATAGACAATGCAGTGAAGTTTATGTTGTTTATAATCTCGTGTTACTATCAAGTGCTCACATTACGCACTGGCTTAATTAGATATAGCTATGACTGCTACGAGTGTATAAAAATATCTCCAGCGTTGTGTGCGCTTAGGTTTATCAGTTATCACTGTTAAGAGTACAAGTGTAAAAAAAAATATCTTCTGAAGGTGATTTAAGTAGGTATTTAAATGTCTTATCCCAAAAAATTAAAAAGGCAAACTGGTTAAAACAATCGAAATAATGCACTATAAACTATATTAAGTTTGATAACAGAATTCTATCTATGTTCGCTATGATATGCCTAGGGGTATGAAAGACCGACTTAAATATCTATACCATGAAGGCTAATATTATGTTCTCCAAATCACAATTTTAAAGACTAAACGACATTTAACGACGCTGCGACTCATATTTTCAGATATTATTATAGGTATCTGATAATATTTACACTAAAATAATGATTCCTCATGAATTTTTTCATTTAGTTCTAATTTGAATTTATATGGGATTACCCCTTAGATGCGTTTTTACTAACAAAGGATAATTTAAATCGAACAAAGAGAACCACCTCAAAGAATGGAAACCGGCAACAGAAGCGAAGCATAGTAGATACATTATAGACTGGATGCACGGCTATGCAATACACAGCTGTGCAAGCAGATCTAAATGTACTCGTATGTGTAGTATGTAAAGATACCAGTGACAAAGAATAGAAACCATCACTATTATTACTCACTTATTGTTATTATTTATCTAAAGTTAAGTGTTGAAAAATTACATGAAGGTTTAGAACTATACCTACACAAATTAATTGTTTTCAAACCAGAGAACTGGTTACTCTCATGTATTATATTTCTTTCCATTAGTAATAACTGAAATTCCTAAATTGAAATGTCAATCTATTCAGAAGTTACCGTACCTTTTACGTCCAATATTTCGTTACATTTCTGCAGTTTTTAAACGGTTTTATTTAACTTGTCCTGCTTGACGTTTGGGTATAATTTAGTAGTTTGTCTGTTGAAAGCTTGTTCTGATGTCTGGTATACAGCTTTGGTGCGTATGTCAAATACGAATATATCAGAAAAATCTTTTCCAGTAGCAGAAGAATAAGGGGTATGAGGGACCTAACCTAGACAGGTACAAGAAAACACAGAAAACTAAAAACGTCATATTTACATGAAATTATTTTCCTTACAGTAAAAATGATAGATAGAAATATCGAAAGTCAGTACTACAGGTATTGTAGCTTTAAGCAAAAATATAGTAAAATATGCGTTACTGTCTATCTTGCAAAAACGTAAGAAACACGCAACGCTATAGAATATTGTACTACTGTTTATTATTTTAGAAAGTTCCACTAAAAAAATATATTTTACTAAACTAATCTGAATTTCTAAAAGTCAAACTCATTTATGTTGGCAGAATACAAAATTATGGGCGATCGGTAACTGAACTGCCGCAATACGATGTTCGAATGTTTGACAAAAACCCACATTGCGGGACACTTATTTAGAAACAGATATTAATTTCACGAGGCCACGGTTTGCGTGCCTCGCTGTGCCTCGCTCTTGTGCCTCGATTTAGACGCATTAGCGACAAACTACCTAATATTTACATTAGCGATCGCAGTGAATATAAATGATGATACTTGTACTCTTTCACTGTGTATAGAAAAAAGTACAACAGGAAATCAAAATATTATTGTTTTAAGGTACTAGGTAGTATTTAAAGTAGGTTAAGATTATTGTAAAAAAACAGTAAGCAGGTAACCCTTTATTTAGGTATATAGTATTCAAGTATAAATCAAATTAGTCAAAAGATGGCTGAAAGTGAAATTCTCATGCTAAATATTACATCAAGAGAAGTCTTAAATGAACAATTAGGTACCCTTTTTTGATGTAATCTACCAATAAACCTCACATTTCAAACTATTAAATAAACCAAACTAGGTATTTGGTATGATTTTGGTTTCAGATCTGAACTAAATTAGTGGCTTATTTTCGTCATACAAATGTGTAAATCGCTTTTGTTTTGCTTTTGGACAACGAACCAGGTATATTAGTTGTCCTTTATGCAAATTCAGGCAATAGCACGACAACGATGCCATCTTTTTACAAGCTTCCTTTGCCTAATGTTCCAAAGTTTACTCGTACTAATCAATTTACTTTATTTAAACGTTTGGCTTATTAGTTATTCATGGTAGGCAAGTTAATCATTTACGTTTCATAATGAAATGGTTTCAATATACTTAAAATATTCAGTTTTAAGTAAGTATATTGAACCTAATATTATCGATGTTTACTAGTGATTGTGTTCACAATATACAAGTATGTACCTACACACCTACTTCTAGTTATTTTTCACTATTCACTCCACACTCTCACTTAGGTATAACATCACTCCTCGTAAAACAATGAATAACTGAAATACACTCGTCCATATAGATACTCTTAGCAAAAACTAATTCATCATCGAAATCTGCACAACAGCTCAAAAACCAAGTAGATCTTTACATATTCCGTTCAAAGGGATCCTCTTCACAGCCTTTTTAATTCAAATCAGCTTGAGGCTTAGGAGGCGACCCCCTCAATCGAACTTCGAGTGACGGGTTTGGCTCACGAAGCCACCAAGTTTACCGTCTCGGATAGCAGCGACACCTTTTGTTTTGTCATTTGAGACGACTGAGTCTAATAAAGTTCGCCTCCTAGCAAGTTGAGCATTGTGTAAAACACGCTTTTATAGTTCACAGGAATGAACATTACTTTGCTTTGGTTGAGTGCTTTACTGTTACCCGCAGTGTTGTGTTTTGGAATGCTTTGAGTGAAGAGATTACCGCGTGAAGGTTCATTATTGTTTGTCAAACAATGTCTGTACTTCAAATATAGAGTTAATTAAATCCAAATAGGCAAAACCAATGCTTGCTAATAGTAGTTACACGTCAGAGTTTGGTCTTCTTATCATTTTTTATTGTTTCATAAATATTTTATGGCTAAATAACATTTTAACCTAGCCTTCATAGATTTCGAACAATAAGATTCAAATATATGAGACCGCATACTCATGGAAAAATAGTAGTAGGGCAAAAAATTGTAAAGGAATTGTGGCCCACGAATGTGCCCAAGTAATAATTTGAATACATTTAGATTTTTTAGAATGAGCGACTGCTTTCAATCTGCTTTCGAATTATCTCAAACATGTAGACCCATTAGACATTATATTCTTTTAGAGTTTTGTTACCTATTGTGTAACAAAGCTACGGTCGGCCGAGCCTACGCGTTATTTTAATTAGCCTAGTTTATATCTTCAACCCACCGATTGGTAGACCCTTTTACATGTTTCGTTGAATCGAAAACTATATAACTTGTCAAGTATTATTTATTTCTTTGTTCCGTTGCTATTTTTTAAATGGCCTTGTCGTATTTATGTGGTATCTCGTGAACATCGCTAACTTATTAGGTAGAAATATTCACTGCTGACTACAGACCGTATTTTTTTATTTGCCACATAAATGTCAACTTACTAGCTAATGCCCGCGGCTCCGCCCGCACGGAGATCGGTTTATTATACTACGTAGGTGACAGACAAGCACACGGTTATCGCAACTTTTGATGATGTCTCCGGTTCTACTCAACTAATCAAACATGCCTATGGCAGATTTGATGTCTGACCTTCCTAATGAAGAATTTCATATTGGAATTCATTCAGTAGTTTTTGCATTCATTGCTAACGGACAGAAAAACCGATAAAAGTCAAGAATTCAAAAAAAATATAGGTATTTTTGTATTCAGAATCGTTCACCGTAAGTTAACTATTTCTGGCAAATCTGTTTGTACTATGAATACGTTAATAAAGAAAATTTTACATAAAACTAAACAACTTACCCACCTTATTTTTAAACAGGCAACATACTGCGCTAAGAGCAATACCATTTCAAACTTTTTAAATTTTGTCATGAAGAGGGTTTCCCTGCCTTTAACCCTTAATTTTAGGACAGACATACGCGTCAACTTTAGTCATTATGTTAACTAAATAAATACAACGTGGAGTATTTACATTAATAGTTAGTTATACCCATATAAAATGTACTGCCTCGGTAACTCGTGTGCAACTGGGCCGAGCAGTTCCACAGAGCAAATATCTCTTGGTTTGTTGGTGTTTGCGTTTCAAAATTCTACAGCAGATGTTTTTTCAATTATTCAAATTGATGATTGAAAAATATAGGCAGATAATGTAACACTCACTATATTTTCTCATATATAGGTAGGTAGATACTATTATAAAATGGTAAAGTGGTTGTGTCTGAACATTGAGGATATTAAAAAAAATACTTGGTTTATCTTTTATGAACGATTCTAAAAAAACAATATTATTATTTTTGGAATTTTTGTCTGTTTAATTGCGATGGACGCAAAAAGTACTAATTTCGGTGTAGTTTTTTTTTTGTTTTAAAGGTCTTGGTCAGACATATATACGCATATACATAATCGGTTGAATAAAAACGGGGATAAGTAGTCATAAAACGCGAAAACCGACGACGTCCACGCGGGCGAGCTGCGAACATAGGCTAGTGTTGTTATATAAATGAATCAACACTTCAATAAAGACACCTAATAGGCTTCGAAGTAGTGTTCCATATCAGAATACCGAGAAAGGCAAGGAACTGTCACTCGATATTCGTGTTAAATGTGTTTATCTGCATCGTCCTGTCAAATAAGCTTACTCTATGTTTACATACAATACGCTCTCCAGACACTAGGGTCCCATGAGATCCACAAATATTTTTTTCACCTTTCGAGCGGCATCATGGGATCCTAGTATCTGGAGAGGCAATACGTAATACGGTCTAGTGGACGGTCTCTGTGGCGTAGCGTAGAATTTGGCTGCTACGACTGGGTGTGCGCGTTCCATTCCCGCTCAGTACAAATATTTGTATGCACAAAAATGTCTATATTGGTCTGGGTGTTTCTATGTATATATATTATGTATATCCGCATTATGTAACCCATAACATAAGCTAGTTAAGCGAAGCTTACCTAATTTGGCTCTAGATAGCGCTGTGTAGAATGACGTAAAATATTTAAGTTAGGTTTCTATACAGAATTCTCTGTAGCAGCAGAATATGGCTGTAAGTAGGTATAGAAAATTATATCACGAAAAGAATTATTGATCAACGAGGACACATTATATTTCAATGCCTGTCTCTCAGATTGCCACAGCACTATGATATTACCTTTGGTATAGTTTATAGTCCGGCTATCAATATGCGGAGTCATTAAGCTAACAAATTGTGACAAACGGTTTATAACCTAGCTACAGGATATTGTGATACTAACTATATTTCAGCGGTTCGACAACTGTTAAACATTTAAAATATGGGCATATTATGTGTTGGTAAAGATATTCTATCCCACGAAGACGGGTAAACAATTAGAATGAGCGTCTTGTAAATACGCGTGCATGTGTGTGCGAAAGTTCATGTCACGTCAAAAGAAATTCATGTAGCGGTAGTGGTAGATAGTAGAACAATAATTGCATTGCACGTTTAACTACAATCAAAGCTCAACCCGCCTTCGTGAAATAGAACATCTGTATCTACTTATAAATATAAATAGTATACGTAAGCTGGTATATTAGTTGAGCTCAATGATCAACAACAACATCGTAAGAAATAAAAAATAAGCGTATAAATAAGCGGGAAAATCAGTTGATATCAATGAACTATGTCATAAAAAATTAAATTTAAAAGAAAGAAAAAATGAGTGATAAATTGGGTTTCTATGAAAGGTAAAATAAATGACAGTAGAAAAAACCCTTATTAGTTTTTTCCATAACATAGAGCATACCTACTTGTTACTTAATAATATTCTAAATCCTAAATACCCTTTGACTTTACCTACAGTACCTAATTAATGGTTCATATAAGAAGTTTTAACTTAACCACAATCTTTCTTGTCTTCAACATATTTGACTTTAATGACACAACTGCGACGATATCTATATTAATATTATTATATGTATAGATTATGAAAAGGAAAGCTTTGAGTGATTGTACTCTTAATCGATAAACCCTGAAATGGTTAAACGCGTAACTGTGTAACATAAGCTAATTTCCTGATATTATTACTGGATCAAGACTTAGGCGATGCTAGTTAAGTATACAATACAAGTAGGTAGGTATATCGACGGTCCCTACGTACATAAAGACATGTCAAAAACCGGGTTGCCGTATTGTAAGGTGTTAGGAGCATAAATCCAATACCACAAAACTTAATTGAAAGAAAAATAAACGGAGTATTTAGGTATTTATAGTTCGGCCCGGTATAATTCAAATTGTTAGGCTGTTTGACGGCAACCAAGTTATACGAAAAAGTTGGAAAATAGTTCCACTACAGATGACCTAATTACAGAGAACTTAATTTGCAATTGAACTTTAGTATATATGACCGAATAGAGCGAACCTAATAAGCTTCACGAAAAATTGTTCCAAAGTTGGTCTGTTTTATTTGTTGCTTGGACATGAGTGACCAGAAGAGTGATTTCTGATTTATAATAATTACGCGAGCGTGAGATAATGATCGCAGAATCCCACTAGTTTGTAGGTTTACTTTGTCCTACCTGAAGGGAACGGGTTAAGTATATCGGATCTGGGGACAGGAAGGGAATGGACACAGTAAGTCACACTTTTTCAATCCTCTATGATACTAATGGCAGCTGTGAGATCATTTTCTTATAACTCCAATACAACAAATTGATTTTAAATAGCAATGATCACAGTGAACAACCTACAGATTAACATGTCAATGAAATGATAAAATTATTTACAATGGTCCGAGGACATGTTTATCTGACAACAAGGTCTTTAAGGGCCGAACGTCAGCTGATAATTATGTATGTCAGAGCAACTGAGATTTTAAAAAACAACGTAGCTGTTGCAGAGTCGATAAAAAAAATTACGGAACGTTATTATATTCACAGTCATTTTGAAGAGATGACATTCAAAAGACATGCTGTGATATTCTATTTTTAACTTTCAATTTCAATTTCAATTTCAATTTCTTTATTTCTCAAAATAGTGTAACGTAATTACATCTTTTTGACGTCAAAAACTACTTAATACTAAGTTTACCACCGCTTCCTAGGCGCTAGTGGAGAAGAAACGGTGCAACAAACTCCACTGCTGCATTTTGAGACGTCAGGTTATACATAAATATCTTAAGACTAAAATATGGACGAATGTACATTTTTGTCTCGTGTCAACTTTACTCTCCTTACTTAATATTATTCAATTCTTGTTACTCAGTCAAACGGGCCGCGCAATACGCGCTCGCAAAACGCCCATACAACGTTGTCAAACCCACTCAGTCGGCAAGCTTTTTTTTTTAAATATTCTACGACATTCTACACAGCGCCCTCTAGACCCAAAGTAAGCATAGTTTAACTAGCTTGTGTTATGGGTTCTAGAATGCTGATAAACATACTTACTTATATACTTTTTTTTGTACATACATACTTATTATACATAGAAACACCCAGACCAATGCAAATAGACATACTCATGCATACAAAGCTTTTCAGGTAGCATGAGCATCTTAAGTGTCTGTAAATAGGTACACCGTTATCTATCGAGCGTGTAATATTTCTTTTGTCAGTCCTCAAAAAGTTTGCTATCGAAACGACTGAAATGGGAGAGCAGTTATAAAGAGTGCTTTCAATTAAAATTGGTATTAAAATTCAAGTATTACTATTAGTTACTTGAGCACTTGCTTTATCAATGTGTTACAGTCTGGTGACCGATTTACACCTACGTTCCAACATGTTTATGACCTTTTATAGTTTCTGAGTTATAAAAATGGAGAAATAAAACGATTACTAAGTTCTAGAGAGTTAAGAAAATTATATATACTTTTTGTGATTCTGTCATTTAAGTTATGGATGAATTAATATTAGTACTAATGGTTCTAATTAATATAGTAAAGTGTATTAATTAATACCTACTTTTAATTAGTACCTACTACGAAATATTGTTAGGTTCCGCGAGATAATTTGCAACACCTGATGCTCTGGCAGTTACATAAACCGCTATACTATCACGTTGATTTTTAAACGGTTTTATTTAACTTGACATGTTTGTTTGGGTCAAATCTAGTACCTATTGAAATTTGACCCCCATTCAGTTATCTGATTGGTCTAATATTTTGCAGAAGTCTGATGACAATATAATTTAAAACCGTTTAACTTAAAAAAAAATTGTGACACAATTTACTATTTGTGTTGTGTAACCGCTCTAATTATAAAAGCTTTAATAAATACATTATATATCATCAAATAGGTAGTCAGATTTCAATAACAAGTCAAGTATGTACCTATTTACAAGTGTGACACAAGTGCGTCTACTCCTCGTGGTTTTATCTATTACAACATTTGTGTCTATTGTCGCGTTTGCTATTTATATTCCATATTATAATTATCATATATTTATATATTTTTATATTTGTGCGTATTGATTAGGTAAAAAGACTGTCAAATGGTTTCCTACAGACTGGGCCTAGCATTCGTCATATCGATTGCCTTGCCCTCCTTTTTCTGCTCTTCCCAAAATACAAATTGAGTCTTAAACACATAGTTGGGCTACTACACTTCAAGATCAATGTTAGTAGTTAAGCTTCATGCAGACATATACCTAATTTACTATAGCAAAGCTGAAACACAAAACACAAAATTATCATTATTTTACGAATTTATTTATAAAGTTACCTACTATGGATTGTTGTACCAATCCAACAGAATTTATGTTATCCAAACAATGATAAAAGCAATTTACAAACAGATTGTAGTTACCAACATAATGGAAGAATAAGAGGCACTACAAATAGTGACACATGTTAATACCCAAGATGTAAAAACATGCTCACATTCGCGCTTGTGTCGGAGTTGTAGGCATCAAAGGCTAACGCTCCGACCGTTGTTGTTCTAGCGACAAGTAATTCGTTTTCCATTACATACACATATCTACGTAATACTGTAAAAATTATTCAATGTTTATTTGTACTACGAGAGTAACAATAAACAGCTGTATACCAAGATAAAGAACTGTACGCTTCGTAAGACTGTTTAACGAATTATTATTTTTTCTTTGACATTCGAACTTTGAAGTCGCAGTATACTGACAACAAAATAGGCAACAATAGGAATATTAACTATTTTTTATTATTGTAAAATGTACATTTTATGATATATTATGATGAAATACCTACTGAAGTTAAATATTTTTAACCGACTTCAAAAAAGGAGGAGGTTCTCAATTCGTACGCTATTTTTTTTTTATGTGTGTTACGCGATAGCGTAGCGGCACCAGTTATGAATGGATTTTGAAATTTTTTTTGTGAAAGAGGCTACTTTTTAGGTGGTCCCATATTCAGGGTATCAGGATCTGATGCTGGGATCTTGGGAAAATCGAGGGGAAAGTTTTAGAAAGTTCCACTAAAAAAATATATTTTACTAAACTAATCTGAATTTCTAAAAGTCAAACTCATTTATGTTGGCAGAATACAAAATTATGGGCGATCGGTAACTGAACTGCCGCAATACGATGTTCGAATGTTTGACAAAAACCCACATTGCGGGACACTTATTTAGAAACAGATATTAATTTCACGAGGCCACGGTTTGCGTGCCTCGCTGTGCCTCGCTCTTGTGCCTCGATTTAGACGCATTAGCGACAAACTACCTAATATTTACATTAGCGATCGCAGTGAATATAAATGATGATACTTGTACTCTTTCACTGTGTATAGAAAAAAGTACAACAGGAAATCAAAATATTATTGTTTTAAGGTACTAGGTAGTATTTAAAGTAGGTTAAGATTATTGTAAAAAAACAGTAAGCAGGTAACCCTTTATTTAGGTATATAGTATTCAAGTATAAATCAAATTAGTCAAAAGATGGCTGAAAGTGAAATTCTCATGCTAAATATTACATCAAGAGAAGTCTTAAATGAACAATTAGGTACCCTTTTTTGATGTAATCTACCAATAAACCTCACATTTCAAACTATTAAATAAACCAAACTAGGTATTTGGTATGATTTTGGTTTCAGATCTGAACTAAATTAGTGGCTTATTTTCGTCATACAAATGTGTAAATCGCTTTTGTTTTGCTTTTGGACAACGAACCAGGTATATTAGTTGTCCTTTATGCAAATTCAGGCAATAGCACGACAACGATGCCATCTTTTTACAAGCTTCCTTTGCCTAATGTTCCAAAGTTTACTCGTACTAATCAATTTACTTTATTTAAACGTTTGGCTTATTAGTTATTCATGGTAGGCAAGTTAATCATTTACGTTTCATAATGAAATGGTTTCAATATACTTAAAATATTCAGTTTTAAGTAAGTATATTGAACCTAATATTATCGATGTTTACTAGTGATTGTGTTCACAATATACAAGTATGTACCTACACACCTACTTCTAGTTATTTTTCACTATTCACTCCACACTCTCACTTAGGTATAACATCACTCCTCGTAAAACAATGAATAACTGAAATACACTCGTCCATATAGATACTCTTAGCAAAAACTAATTCATCATCGAAATCTGCACAACAGCTCAAAAACCAAGTAGATCTTTACATATTCCGTTCAAAGGGATCCTCTTCACAGCCTTTTTAATTCAAATCAGCTTGAGGCTTAGGAGGCGACCCCCTCAATCGAACTTCGAGTGACGGGTTTGGCTCACGAAGCCACCAAGTTTACCGTCTCGGATAGCAGCGACACCTTTTGTTTTGTCATTTGAGACGACTGAGTCTAATAAAGTTCGCCTCCTAGCAAGTTGAGCATTGTGTAAAACACGCTTTTATAGTTCACAGGAATGAACATTACTTTGCTTTGGTTGAGTGCTTTACTGTTACCCGCAGTGTTGTGTTTTGGAATGCTTTGAGTGAAGAGATTACCGCGTGAAGGTTCATTATTGTTTGTCAAACAATGTCTGTACTTCAAATATAGAGTTAATTAAATCCAAATAGGCAAAACCAATGCTTGCTAATAGTAGTTACACGTCAGAGTTTGGTCTTCTTATCATTTTTTATTGTTTCATAAATATTTTATGGCTAAATAACATTTTAACCTAGCCTTCATAGATTTCGAACAATAAGATTCAAATATATGAGACCGCATACTCATGGAAAAATAGTAGTAGGGCAAAAAATTGTAAAGGAATTGTGGCCCACGAATGTGCCCAAGTAATAATTTGAATACATTTAGATTTTTTAGAATGAGCGACTGCTTTCAATCTGCTTTCGAATTATCTCAAACATGTAGACCCATTAGACATTATATTCTTTTAGAGTTTTGTTACCTATTGTGTAACAAAGCTACGGTCGGCCGAGCCTACGCGTTATTTTAATTAGCCTAGTTTATATCTTCAACCCACCGATTGGTAGACCCTTTTACATGTTTCGTTGAATCGAAAACTATATAACTTGTCAAGTATTATTTATTTCTTTGTTCCGTTGCTATTTTTTAAATGGCCTTGTCGTATTTATGTGGTATCTCGTGAACATCGCTAACTTATTAGGTAGAAATATTCACTGCTGACTACAGACCGTATTTTTTTATTTGCCACATAAATGTCAACTTACTAGCTAATGCCCGCGGCTCCGCCCGCACGGAGATCGGTTTATTATACTACGTAGGTGACAGACAAGCACACGGTTATCGCAACTTTTGATGATGTCTCCGGTTCTACTCAACTAATCAAACATGCCTATGGCAGATTTGATGTCTGACCTTCCTAATGAAGAATTTCATATTGGAATTCATTCAGTAGTTTTTGCATTCATTGCTAACGGACAGAAAAACCGATAAAAGTCAAGAATTCAAAAAAAATATAGGTATTTTTGTATTCAGAATCGTTCACCGTAAGTTAACTATTTCTGGCAAATCTGTTTGTACTATGAATACGTTAATAAAGAAAATTTTACATAAAACTAAACAACTTACCCACCTTATTTTTAAACAGGCAACATACTGCGCTAAGAGCAATACCATTTCAAACTTTTTAAATTTTGTCATGAAGAGGGTTTCCCTGCCTTTAACCCTTAATTTTAGGACAGACATACGCGTCAACTTTAGTCATTATGTTAACTAAATAAATACAACGTGGAGTATTTACATTAATAGTTAGTTATACCCATATAAAATGTACTGCCTCGGTAACTCGTGTGCAACTGGGCCGAGCAGTTCCACAGAGCAAATATCTCTTGGTTTGTTGGTGTTTGCGTTTCAAAATTCTACAGCAGATGTTTTTTCAATTATTCAAATTGATGATTGAAAAATATAGGCAGATAATGTAACACTCACTATATTTTCTCATATATAGGTAGGTAGATACTATTATAAAATGGTAAAGTGGTTGTGTCTGAACATTGAGGATATTAAAAAAAATACTTGGTTTATCTTTTATGAACGATTCTAAAAAAACAATATTATTATTTTTGGAATTTTTGTCTGTTTAATTGCGATGGACGCAAAAAGTACTAATTTCGGTGTAGTTTTTTTTTTGTTTTAAAGGTCTTGGTCAGACATATATACGCATATACATAATCGGTTGAATAAAAACGGGGATAAGTAGTCATAAAACGCGAAAACCGACGACGTCCACGCGGGCGAGCTGCGAACATAGGCTAGTGTTGTTATATAAATGAATCAACACTTCAATAAAGACACCTAATAGGCTTCGAAGTAGTGTTCCATATCAGAATACCGAGAAAGGCAAGGAACTGTCACTCGATATTCGTGTTAAATGTGTTTATCTGCATCGTCCTGTCAAATAAGCTTACTCTATGTTTACATACAATACGCTCTCCAGACACTAGGGTCCCATGAGATCCACAAATATTTTTTTCACCTTTCGAGCGGCATCATGGGATCCTAGTATCTGGAGAGGCAATACGTAATACGGTCTAGTGGACGGTCTCTGTGGCGTAGCGTAGAATTTGGCTGCTACGACTGGGTGTGCGCGTTCCATTCCCGCTCAGTACAAATATTTGTATGCACAAAAATGTCTATATTGGTCTGGGTGTTTCTATGTATATATATTATGTATATCCGCATTATGTAACCCATAACATAAGCTAGTTAAGCGAAGCTTACCTAATTTGGCTCTAGATAGCGCTGTGTAGAATGACGTAAAATATTTAAGTTAGGTTTCTATACAGAATTCTCTGTAGCAGCAGAATATGGCTGTAAGTAGGTATAGAAAATTATATCACGAAAAGAATTATTGATCAACGAGGACACATTATATTTCAATGCCTGTCTCTCAGATTGCCACAGCACTATGATATTACCTTTGGTATAGTTTATAGTCCGGCTATCAATATGCGGAGTCATTAAGCTAACAAATTGTGACAAACGGTTTATAACCTAGCTACAGGATATTGTGATACTAACTATATTTCAGCGGTTCGACAACTGTTAAACATTTAAAATATGGGCATATTATGTGTTGGTAAAGATATTCTATCCCACGAAGACGGGTAAACAATTAGAATGAGCGTCTTGTAAATACGCGTGCATGTGTGTGCGAAAGTTCATGTCACGTCAAAAGAAATTCATGTAGCGGTAGTGGTAGATAGTAGAACAATAATTGCATTGCACGTTTAACTACAATCAAAGCTCAACCCGCCTTCGTGAAATAGAACATCTGTATCTACTTATAAATATAAATAGTATACGTAAGCTGGTATATTAGTTGAGCTCAATGATCAACAACAACATCGTAAGAAATAAAAAATAAGCGTATAAATAAGCGGGAAAATCAGTTGATATCAATGAACTATGTCATAAAAAATTAAATTTAAAAGAAAGAAAAAATGAGTGATAAATTGGGTTTCTATGAAAGGTAAAATAAATGACAGTAGAAAAAACCCTTATTAGTTTTTTCCATAACATAGAGCATACCTACTTGTTACTTAATAATATTCTAAATCCTAAATACCCTTTGACTTTACCTACAGTACCTAATTAATGGTTCATATAAGAAGTTTTAACTTAACCACAATCTTTCTTGTCTTCAACATATTTGACTTTAATGACACAACTGCGACGATATCTATATTAATATTATTATATGTATAGATTATGAAAAGGAAAGCTTTGAGTGATTGTACTCTTAATCGATAAACCCTGAAATGGTTAAACGCGTAACTGTGTAACATAAGCTAATTTCCTGATATTATTACTGGATCAAGACTTAGGCGATGCTAGTTAAGTATACAATACAAGTAGGTAGGTATATCGACGGTCCCTACGTACATAAAGACATGTCAAAAACCGGGTTGCCGTATTGTAAGGTGTTAGGAGCATAAATCCAATACCACAAAACTTAATTGAAAGAAAAATAAACGGAGTATTTAGGTATTTATAGTTCGGCCCGGTATAATTCAAATTGTTAGGCTGTTTGACGGCAACCAAGTTATACGAAAAAGTTGGAAAATAGTTCCACTACAGATGACCTAATTACAGAGAACTTAATTTGCAATTGAACTTTAGTATATATGACCGAATAGAGCGAACCTAATAAGCTTCACGAAAAATTGTTCCAAAGTTGGTCTGTTTTATTTGTTGCTTGGACATGAGTGACCAGAAGAGTGATTTCTGATTTATAATAATTACGCGAGCGTGAGATAATGATCGCAGAATCCCACTAGTTTGTAGGTTTACTTTGTCCTACCTGAAGGGAACGGGTTAAGTATATCGGATCTGGGGACAGGAAGGGAATGGACACAGTAAGTCACACTTTTTCAATCCTCTATGATACTAATGGCAGCTGTGAGATCATTTTCTTATAACTCCAATACAACAAATTGATTTTAAATAGCAATGATCACAGTGAACAACCTACAGATTAACATGTCAATGAAATGATAAAATTATTTACAATGGTCCGAGGACATGTTTATCTGACAACAAGGTCTTTAAGGGCCGAACGTCAGCTGATAATTATGTATGTCAGAGCAACTGAGATTTTAAAAAACAACGTAGCTGTTGCAGAGTCGATAAAAAAAATTACGGAACGTTATTATATTCACAGTCATTTTGAAGAGATGACATTCAAAAGACATGCTGTGATATTCTATTTTTAACTTTCAATTTCAATTTCAATTTCAATTTCTTTATTTCTCAAAATAGTGTAACGTAATTACATCTTTTTGACGTCAAAAACTACTTAATACTAAGTTTACCACCGCTTCCTAGGCGCTAGTGGAGAAGAAACGGTGCAACAAACTCCACTGCTGCATTTTGAGACGTCAGGTTATACATAAATATCTTAAGACTAAAATATGGACGAATGTACATTTTTGTCTCGTGTCAACTTTACTCTCCTTACTTAATATTATTCAATTCTTGTTACTCAGTCAAACGGGCCGCGCAATACGCGCTCGCAAAACGCCCATACAACGTTGTCAAACCCACTCAGTCGGCAAGCTTTTTTTTTTAAATATTCTACGACATTCTACACAGCGCCCTCTAGACCCAAAGTAAGCATAGTTTAACTAGCTTGTGTTATGGGTTCTAGAATGCTGATAAACATACTTACTTATATACTTTTTTTTGTACATACATACTTATTATACATAGAAACACCCAGACCAATGCAAATAGACATACTCATGCATACAAAGCTTTTCAGGTAGCATGAGCATCTTAAGTGTCTGTAAATAGGTACACCGTTATCTATCGAGCGTGTAATATTTCTTTTGTCAGTCCTCAAAAAGTTTGCTATCGAAACGACTGAAATGGGAGAGCAGTTATAAAGAGTGCTTTCAATTAAAATTGGTATTAAAATTCAAGTATTACTATTAGTTACTTGAGCACTTGCTTTATCAATGTGTTACAGTCTGGTGACCGATTTACACCTACGTTCCAACATGTTTATGACCTTTTATAGTTTCTGAGTTATAAAAATGGAGAAATAAAACGATTACTAAGTTCTAGAGAGTTAAGAAAATTATATATACTTTTTGTGATTCTGTCATTTAAGTTATGGATGAATTAATATTAGTACTAATGGTTCTAATTAATATAGTAAAGTGTATTAATTAATACCTACTTTTAATTAGTACCTACTACGAAATATTGTTAGGTTCCGCGAGATAATTTGCAACACCTGATGCTCTGGCAGTTACATAAACCGCTATACTATCACGTTGATTTTTAAACGGTTTTATTTAACTTGACATGTTTGTTTGGGTCAAATCTAGTACCTATTGAAATTTGACCCCCATTCAGTTATCTGATTGGTCTAATATTTTGCAGAAGTCTGATGACAATATAATTTAAAACCGTTTAACTTAAAAAAAAATTGTGACACAATTTACTATTTGTGTTGTGTAACCGCTCTAATTATAAAAGCTTTAATAAATACATTATATATCATCAAATAGGTAGTCAGATTTCAATAACAAGTCAAGTATGTACCTATTTACAAGTGTGACACAAGTGCGTCTACTCCTCGTGGTTTTATCTATTACAACATTTGTGTCTATTGTCGCGTTTGCTATTTATATTCCATATTATAATTATCATATATTTATATATTTTTATATTTGTGCGTATTGATTAGGTAAAAAGACTGTCAAATGGTTTCCTACAGACTGGGCCTAGCATTCGTCATATCGATTGCCTTGCCCTCCTTTTTCTGCTCTTCCCAAAATACAAATTGAGTCTTAAACACATAGTTGGGCTACTACACTTCAAGATCAATGTTAGTAGTTAAGCTTCATGCAGACATATACCTAATTTACTATAGCAAAGCTGAAACACAAAACACAAAATTATCATTATTTTACGAATTTATTTATAAAGTTACCTACTATGGATTGTTGTACCAATCCAACAGAATTTATGTTATCCAAACAATGATAAAAGCAATTTACAAACAGATTGTAGTTACCAACATAATGGAAGAATAAGAGGCACTACAAATAGTGACACATGTTAATACCCAAGATGTAAAAACATGCTCACATTCGCGCTTGTGTCGGAGTTGTAGGCATCAAAGGCTAACGCTCCGACCGTTGTTGTTCTAGCGACAAGTAATTCGTTTTCCATTACATACACATATCTACGTAATACTGTAAAAATTATTCAATGTTTATTTGTACTACGAGAGTAACAATAAACAGCTGTATACCAAGATAAAGAACTGTACGCTTCGTAAGACTGTTTAACGAATTATTATTTTTTCTTTGACATTCGAACTTTGAAGTCGCAGTATACTGACAACAAAATAGGCAACAATAGGAATATTAACTATTTTTTATTATTGTAAAATGTACATTTTATGATATATTATGATGAAATACCTACTGAAGTTAAATATTTTTAACCGACTTCAAAAAAGGAGGAGGTTCTCAATTCGTACGCTATTTTTTTTTTATGTGTGTTACGCGATAGCGTAGCGGCACCAGTTATGAATGGATTTTGAAATTTTTTTTGTGAAAGAGGCTACTTTTTAGGTGGTCCCATATTCAGGGTATCAGGATCTGATGCTGGGATCTTGGGAAAATCGAGGGGAAAGCATCAAATTTACGGCAAAAATTCTGTTTTTTATACATTTGTACATAGTTAACGTCATAAATAGGTACCTTTCTATTTCTGTAAACTAAAAAGTAGTTTATTAGTTTGTGAAGTCGGTTTTTTAAACGTTAGTAGTTATAATTATTACGAAAAATAGTTTAAATTTTTGAAAATTCAATTTGCAAACCACCAAAATTCGGGTTACACAATGACATCATCGTATTTTTGCGCTTAGTGGTAATATAGTGGAGTGTAAGAGAATATCGCATATTTATCACAGTCTGCGTTGCGTTAACCCGCGTATAATTAGTAATAAAATGAATTTAATATCAACAATCACGGTAATTTGGTAGGTGAGTGATTTAACAGCATCAACGAAATTCAATACTCACTACAAAATAGTTGATGTGTTATTAATATAGCTTTGTATAAAATGTGTACCAATATTCAATTAAAATAAAGATAATTTTGTTTTAATTGGATCGCAGTATACATTTTACACAAAGCGCATTAAGAGCTCAAGAGCAATTGTACATTTCAGAATTGATAACTACCTAAATATGTAGTAATCCTTTCCCACCCCTCCCCACTTCCCTTCAGGGTGAGCAGCGCGTGTGTGATACCCTTAGTGTTGCACACGTTCATAGGCCACGGTGACCGCTTCCCATCAGGTGGGCCGTGTGCTTGTCTGCCACCTAAGTAGTATAAAAAAAAATAGTTGGTATTTGATACATATTTTTTTCAAAGTATAATGTTTTTCACTGTCTGCTACTCCTACAAACCCACGGCCCACGTGAAAATAGTTTCTCAACGTTTACTTGTTATGCGTTGCCAATTGAAAAGAAAAAGTGGGAGGTTCAAAAGGAATATGGAATGGAAATCAAAGCAAACTGGGTATTATACTACAATGGAAATACTGTACGAGTGTCTATTTTCCTTCACCACTTTTAAGAGGTCTTACAACAAGCAAATGCATTCTTTATATAAAATATTGTATTTTTCATATTATTTTCAATAGAGATGCGTGAGGTAGCCAGACAAACGGCAAGAACAGTATAATAGGTTAAAGGAGGTTAGTAGATGGATAATGGTAAGGTTTGGCAGATTCTGGTCCACGGTGACCGCTTCCCATTGGGTGGGCCGTGTGCTTGTCTGCCACCTACGTAGTATAAAAAAAAGTTTCAGTAAGAACATTCCTTGTAGGTGCTTCAAGAATATCTTCATAGCCCTAGGACAAATTCCAACTATCACAAGCGCAGTATAAAACTGTTGTTGTATTAATTGCAATTGATTTTGTAGCTTTTATACTGTTTGGCGCGGCGATTAAGCTGGGAAACTTCTTTCGTATCTTTTTATATAGAAGTTTAAACTCCTATGGTTTAAACAGTAATTTTATTTAAAATAGTCATTCCATAGAAAAGCGCTTCTAAAAGTTCTAAAGTAAAATAATTTAAAAAAGCATCCTATTTTAAACGGTTTTTTTATAGTAAGTAGGCGAGTATAGCTATCGAACAAGAAACGATCAATGACCATGACTAACTATGAATTGTGTATGCACGGCACGCATTGTAAAAGGCTGCAGAATACGAATTTTATTGTAATATTTTAGTCTTGTCATTACTAAAACTCGATACCACATAGTTAACATTTTATTTAGAAACTACTGAGCATGTGAACATATCACAGCAATAGAATATATTGACACGATTGAAGAAAGAAATATTTTTTATGATTATTGGAGCTGTGATGGAAAATGTACAAAATACCTATACTCCGTTAAATATAGCATGATCTCTGTGACAGCTGTCAGTAAAATCATGCCTATGAAGTCTTGAATTTTTCAGCAGTGCTCACAGTAGCTGTCAATGTCATACTTTATGGGCATGCCGACCTAATTAGTGATGGGCGATGAATCATCGTGACCACATACTATAAACTATCCATATTTGGAATAAAATTTAATTTATCATATAAACTAATTTTATACTTTGTATAGGTATTTTAATACCATAACAATAATTATAATGTGAGTACACTTGATCCAAAATAATAGTGAGGAAATAAAATTCAACACTCCATCCATCAACGTCCTGGGAGAATATACGCGTTTGGCTCAAGGGCTTGTTACTAGATTTCACATTAAAGTATTTGTTTCATTTAGCAACGCTTTTAATGAAATTAAACCCAAATATATGTTACATTAGCATCAACAATAGTCCGTAACATCGATAATTATCATCGTCACTTTCTAACCCTAGGAATCACAGTTTGGCATATGTCACAGAGATCATGCTATAATTAACGGACTATAAGGGTTGAAACTGTTAATTTATTACTGCAGCATGTAGGACTACGTGTCAATAAAAACTTACATTATGTCTTTGGACATAAGTCGTGCAAAGGTTGCAAACTGATAATTTATTTTAAGAGGCGAGCCAGGACACAAAAATAGACGATCAAGAGATTGATTCCCACCCAGAGGTAAAAATACAACTAAAACGATAATGATACACATCCATTTGTAGCTTAAAATATAACGAAGAGCATTTTATCAAATGTTAAACTTAATTTTGACCTTCATAATAGCTACATGATTTAGACTGTGTTCTTAGGTGTTAGTATAAGTGTAACAGATGGTTACATATTAAATGTATATGTATATGGTATATTACGTCTATATATTGAAAGTTCGGTCGGGCATTTGTAGGAAAAGTTATTTTTTAGATTTAAAATCTGTCTGATCTTAAAAACTGTGAAGTGTTGTAATGACTAACATTATTTAATGTTTTGTCTTTTTAACTGTAGTAGAGATACCATTTCATACCTATAATATTTTTTTTTCCGGCGGTGACGTTATTCATTGATTGGAACATCTAAGCACGTTTGACCCTGCCTATATTATGTAGAGTAATATGGCTTCTTATTTGACCCTTGGCCTTAGATAAAGCACCCGTTAACAAAAAAATTATATAACATATTTAAAGGACAAGATAAGATTAAGTAGAACTCGTAACAATTGAACGACAAAAAATTTGGACGTTATTTTTGTTAACATAGTATCTGCTTAATCTTCGTACATTGTTGAATACACTGATTATTATCATTAGCGCTTTATTTACAATACCACAGGTTTACAAAGGCCATTGCTAAATAATATCTTCGATTATCTTAATGTATTTTGACATAATATATGCCGTAGTATCGTATTTTGACATGTGAACTGAAAATATAGATTGATCTAGAGCAGCGTCCTACTTAGATATTTTCGACAGAAATATTTTGTTTGTATGGGTTAGGAATTACATACCTACGCAATACATTATAATTATTATTAATTCTAACTCTCGCATATTTGTGTTTACGAGTATAGGTACTGTTACATACTACCTGTTTATCTTTGCTGTAAACTTTTGGTGTACAATAAAGACTTATCTATCTATCTATTTGGCGGTACACTCCTAGCAACAGTGGCAACTGGCAACCTAATGGCAGGGCTGCGACAATTGTTTTATATATTTAGAGCGTTATTTATGATGAGGTGACGATTTTAATCAAATATTTTTTCAGATCAATAGGTATTTAGTTTGATGCACGAACCTATAAATTAAGTAAAAAGTTTTTTTTTTTAAGTTAAACGGTTTTAAATTGTATTGTCATCATAACTATAGATTCCTGCCAAATATCAGACCAATCCAACAACTGGAAGGGGGTCAAATTTTAAATAAGTACTAGATTTGATCCAAACAAACAGGTCGAGTTAAATAAAACCGTTTAAAATAAGATATTCACAGATTAAGTTTCCCCCTTAAGACAGTACTTGAACCAGCATCATTTTCATACTTAACATTTCGGATAGGAATCTTGTAACAGAATTCTTAGACACTACATAATTTGGTCAAACGCTACGGATAGATTTTTTTAATTCGATAAAGTTAACATTCCCTACATGGAACAACTTATTATGAATTTGTTGCGTTAGGTATAGGTTCTTAATTTGAGACTGCCATAAAATTAGTTCCTTGAATGACCCAAAAGGATGAATGATGACCCTATATGGAACAGGGTTGTTAACCCGAACGATATGTGTACCGTTAGTCACCTGCGCGTGCACCTCAGCCACACTTTTACAGATGCACTTTGAGAATAAAGCGCACGTACCCAACACTTTGGGTCAATCACGTTTTAAGCCCACGCCATGTGCAAAGCTCGAGAACGCATAAACGCAGTAAAAAGTAAAAAATATACTTCAAATTTTAACTAACGATAATTGTTATAGTTATAAGGTATGATAGTAGTTTGAATGAGCTATTAATGCTCTTCTATACTAGGTACTCTTTTTTCTTTAACCTGTCGCGAGCGTCTGACAGGTTATAGAAAATAAGTGCCAAAATCTTTTTACCAGGGGTAAGGTCAAGTAGTTTACTTACTTTTTGTATTATGTATTATAATATTATATGGGTTATTTATTGATTTTTTTGTTGGATCTGACAAGAAAATATCTAAGCATCCATTTATTAGGTACCTACCTACATAATAATTAATTCTGACCATGATTAATTGACTATTATAGTATTAGAATTAAATAAGGCATTATTCTATTTTTTTTCTCAATTTCATTGCCCACATTTTAAAAAACCTCTATCTGTAAGTACAAGGCGTGATTAAGTTAATGAATAAGTAGAAAAGGCACCCCTTTCTTGCAGGACCACGACTATTAAAATTTTATAAACAAATCTAGTCTTACAGTTTTTTAATTTTGAATTTAATTAATTTTATTTAGCTGTATGGTGGCTTCTGCCGCCGTGACATAATACTTTGTTTTTCCGTAGCACCCATCCATACATTCATGTCAATTATTTATTAGTTTCTCAATAATGTATGGAAACTGACTAATAATAATGTTATGATTCCTGCTTACTTTCGTGGATGTTGTTGTAGTATGATGTTATATAGCCTATTAACTATTACTTATTTCTTAAGTGCGTTCAATTCAACTAAACAACACACTCTTTGGAGAGGACGGTGTCCTTAGGCCGATTTATTAAATTAAATACGTAAAATCAAAAGTTATTCAGCCTTGGTTAGGCGGGGTACCATCACAAAAAGCTTTATCATTATCATAAAATAAATATATAAGTTCACGCCTTGTGTCTATCATAATACCACTAATTATCCGTTAACAAACATACAACGTAGAAAGATGCACAGAAGCACTGCAGAGGTAGTGTTATTCCATTTTGAGACCCATTAAGGATTAATGCTGTATTGAGAATATCTTGTTGTGTACCAGGAATAGCACTAAACCAAATTCTAACTACCATCGAGAAACCACAATCTATTTCCTATGAACTTTAAGGCAGTAAACAGTTTCTTCTAAGACGTAAACAATATTACAACCCGTTTTATTTTTGTACTGTCGCTTTTACAACTTTAATATGTTGTCCAGGCAGCGATTAGAACTTTATTGTCTTATAAAATTTACTAGACTATTAGGTAGTAGTGGCGGCAGTGTTATGTATACGGCGTCGGGCAGGTATACAATCAACAGTTTGCTAATTTCGAGGCCTAGCCTGTGACCTAAGTATATGTGATTGGAACAACACTCAATGTAAGGTGTATAACTAAGGAATGCTAGAAATAAAAATCATGTGATTCACGATACAATAACTTGTTCGTGGTCTGAAATCAATTACTGCAAGTTTACACATTTCCCGGTTTCAGATTGATATGAAATATGTATTTAAATCATATTAATTGTTATTAGGTGTTAGTTTTTAAGATTACATTTTAAATCTATTTATTTTCATTCGTGCATGTAATGAAATGTTTTTATTTCTATTTAAAAGTTTTGGCTTTAATGAATACTTAATGATTTTATGATAATAGTTATATATACAATAAGTAGCTAAAATTCAAAGAAATGAAAAAAGAAAATATTTTATCCAAATAAGAAATCTAAAAATTTGTTAAGCACCAGTATTTTTTTTTCAATTTTATATTTCGGTACCAGCGTACATTTTTGGTTTCTTTGATCTTTGGGTTAATTTAAAAAAAAAATTATCACATGGATAATTTATTTATCAACTTATAAACCAACAAATATATTTTTTTATATTGTCCATTAATTGTTCGTCATACTTACTTATGCCGCAAATTTATTGATACAATATTTCTTAGATTTTAATAATTACCTATTTGAAAATTATTCCAAATTTGAATAAAAATTATGTTCCGATCAGTAGGTACCTACACTGATAACTTTACACGATAACATGACGATAACTTTACATTTCATTAGAAATTCCTTTTAAATAAATCTCATAAATTTCAGCACAGCCTTTGCAATAACGAGAAACTTGTAGATACAGTAGGCACCTAGATCTGGTCTATTATATAGCATAACGTTTTATTCAACATTGCTAAATAATGGATAAGGAGCTCTAAGTACGTCTTAAAACAAATATAGACGCAGATACCTACCTGCAATGCTACAACATTAAATTTGAGGTCTGTCATACAAACAAAATTGACCCGTTTAAGGTCAATTTTATTTGCATGACAATATAGACAAAAGTTTCTTCACTATTCAAGGAAGTTCAGATTATAATCTGTGCATGCAAACATTTGACGATCATTATACCTATATTTTGTCTCTGATAGCAGTCATTGTAATGTTTGCCAAGAGATTTTAAACCTTTATCTGCAACTGACATCAGAATCTCACTATGCCGCAGTTTTTTAATTCAAGTGAACAGCAAAAACTTCAAAAAACAGTTAAAAGTCCAATAATCATATTAAGAAAAAAATTTCAAAATCAGACATATTTTTTATACTTAATCTATATTATTTACATACCTATAACGGAAGAAAATTTTATCGATGGTAATAGATTTAAAGGTTTAATTTAACGTATAATATTATACAACCTATAGGGTATTATATATATGCATAGTTAATATCAATGAATAAGTAATAAACATAAGTAGGAATTAGACAAAATTTTAAACCATTTTTATATTTTGAATTTTTTTTATTGTTATTCCCCTTAATAAACCAACTATATTCATTATTTATGGAGTAAGTAGGTATAGATTTACTGAACAACAGCAATTGTTGCAAATATGCAAATATTTTATTTTGAAAATATAATAACTATAAAATTATTTATTTGATACCTTATTATTTATTCTACAGTGTAGTAGAATATTGTCCAGAACCTATTGTAAGAACAAAATATAATAGGTTTTCAAGGACTAGGTTATCTATAATATCGTAAAACATCTACATGAGAAGACACACGCAATTTGATCTTTTGTTTGCAATGATAAAGAGATAACGTAAGCGTCTACCTACCAACTGCCGAAAAACATTAATTTTTCACAATTTAGATGAAAATCTCTTAAAAGTTCGCGCGCTAAGTTTTCCGCGCCAATGTAACCCTCTAAAAGTTACCAACAATTTTTCTTCGAAGACGTGCAACGGGCAACGCTCGGATGCCAACTTAAAAGTTTTAAATATATTTAGTAGAATTATTTTAGAAATTTTTAAGCATAATTTAACATTCACTTAATGGTTACCGTAGTGTGTGGTGATCGATGTCTCGCGGAACTTACGGGATGATGGGACCGCGCGGGACGTGTGGCAGCACGTGCGGCCGAGCGCACGTACGATAACCGACTGGCGACACCACGCACCACGCTTGGCGGGAACAGCGAAGCCAGGTCGCGGTATTTCAACCTATGACTGCATCTCTTGTGGGTTGAATAACTCATTACCAATCGGGATTCATAGGAAATCGACAGATAGGTTGGCAACGGGAGCACGCGGCATAATTAACTGAGTTTAGGGAAGGTACGGAGATGAACTCTGTTATCATCTTCGTAGCATTCAGAGGATTCAAATTTTACATCAATTAACATAGGAAATAATCGTTTATTAGGTTCATACACGCAGCTAAAGTTCCTTTCAGTTTTCAGCTTGGTACCTTTTTTTGTCATACTTTTTAGGAATAACGGATTTAGTTTTTTCGAGTTAGACGATAGTAGTATCTATTTCCATGCGAACCCGGGGTCTTTTGTGGTGATAATAACACTGATAGTTTAGATAAGTCAAAAGTTTACGTTTCTACAGTTACAGGAATGATAAAATTGCGACAATGGTAAGACACGACAATGGGAAATTCAAATAATACCTACCATGTCAGTTTTTAGAACGTGGTGAAAAATGTTCTCTCTTCACTCACTCTACCTGCAGGGTTATCCTGGTTACGATATGCTGTAGGATTACTAGAATGAAAAGTGTTCCATATTCTTACAAATTTTAATACTTCGAAAGTAGTAGTAGAATGTAGTAGTGCAACTTGCATAAACTTCCTCACAATTAAATTTGTTACCTGAATATGAATGGGCTGCGTCTATTTGATGAATTTTTGAAGATGAGACGCTATTTATCTAATTTCTTTTAATTCACTAAACCATCAAGTAAGTACTTAATCGTTAATTATATTATCAAACACAACACTTAATAAACTTTATGAAGCTCAAAGCACTAAAGTTGTCTGAATCTCATAAAAACCGTTTATCGCACCCGCTGCACTTTGTATAGTTTTAAACGGGTGTTCGTGAATTTTTTGATGTACGTAGGTACCTAGTCAAAGTTTTAGTCCGGCTACAGTGTTCTCAAGAACTCGGTGCGATCAAGCGTTAGCTTTGTGGAACTTTAGAATGTCATTACCAGGATTAGTCGGCCAGTCACCGGCCACCGAGATCTCGGTAAGGTGTTTTGAATTCTTTACTGACGTGTAAAATAGCGAAATTTGGGCAATGATTTCTAAGAACTTTGGTTATCATTGTCAATCCTGTTACTGATTTTCATTACCAGGAACTTAAAACATTCAATGTTTTAAGTTCCTGGTAATGAAAATCAGTAAGGAACTCTAAGTGTGCAAGTGTCTCAATTTGAGACACTTGCACACTTAGAGTTCCTTACAAAGCTGGATTGATGGACAATTAAATTTGTCCATCAATCCAGTTGTTGCATCCATACACAGACATAGATCATGACCAGTTTACCAAAGTTACCAATAAGTTTCTACTGCAACTTCATCGGTATTAGAACTGACACAAACTAAATGTCGAACAATGAGCTGCTAAAGGACATTGGCGTTGCCGCCATTAACAATATTTTATAAACATTTTATTAAATTGTACCTACTTGATGCTGGCAGAATCATCGGTACATAATTTAACCGATGTAAGGCCACCGCCACCTTAAGAAAAAAAGAAGAAGAAGAGCTGCTAAAATAGCTTCTAGAATGTGGCAATAGGTTGCTACTACTCTACTCTCTACTGAACGACTATGGTGCTAAATGAGTCCTAGAGTGGACTGCTAAAAAGAAAACGAAAGATGAGAGGCTCCTTAGCCGAGGTCTGGGTCCGCTTTACCAGTCTTAACTTCGGAATTGCTGGTCCTCGATATTTTCTGTGAAGCAACTGCCATCTGACCTTCACAATCCAATGGTGACATTAGACGATATCGAAGCATTGCAGCTAGACCGTTTGTATTTTATATCATTGTAGAATATCCTGAAATAGGTACCTAGTTAGGTCAAATTGGATGCGGGAGATGGAGGATCGGGTGCTTAATCTCGATGATGTCACCCACAACCGTTTTTTTTTCTCTGCCAAGGAGTGGCCCATGAATGTGATAGGTACTGGGTGACCTAAAGATGCCACTCCTGCAAAACATTATCCGAAGGCAGCAATTATCTCTACCAAGGCAATTAAGAGACAAGTTTCCCCTTTAATGGTTAAGGAGCAGTTTTCTTGTGAAGAATTCTTAATAAACGCTTAGCCAGGAGGAGTGTTATTAGATGTGTTAACGAACCGTTTATTCTAATGTGTTGATAAATGCTAGTCATTGTCTTCTATCTGGTAAACGGATTAGCAATGAACTTAAAGGGTGTGAAGTGTGGTAGAGATTAAGGCCAAGATGCGTCGGTGACTGCTAAGGATTCCTTTTTATTTAACTGATTCTAAGTAAACGTTGATGTCTGAGTACTTATTTCTAATTTAAAAAGTTTTACGAAAATAAAGGCGACGACTGGGCAATTATCATCCTAACGTTTGTCCCGGTCGTATACGAGGTTTCCACCTCGGAATCCGGGGTCCGCTTTCCGACTTTTACTTCTCCACTTCGTACGGTCTTAGGCATCTATCAGTAGTGAGACCATTGGCGAGCATGTCATCGTCTACGACGTCAGACCAAAACACTTCGAGAAACGACGAATAGTCAATTGCTTAAAACAGTTGCCTTAAGGAAATAAATCCTTATGAACCAGTGGTCCTCAAATACCTGATAGACGTTGTATATCTTAGAATTCTACAAAATTTAAAAACCCGAAGCGCCACGTACCTGCTATACAAAATCGGTTACCCTGTTTATACGAAGTAATTCTAATATAATAACTAAGTAAGCGGTTAAGTTAAAATATAAAAAAATCACTGTATTTAATACATAGGCAGTCAATCACTATTGAATAATACCTGCAACCCGGCACTATATACCGTCAATACATTAGTTTGAAAGTAGGTAACACAGGATAACACAGGTAGGTGAGCAGTGGGTTGTTTGAGGGTGCTTAGTTGTATAACACCGAAGTTTGACTTCTTGACGGAAACCCTTTGGTATCGAAGTCGTTCAAATCAACTTATGGTAAGTGGTACTAAACGATTTTTCATTCTTTATATTTACCATAATATATTAACTACTTATTTACCTACCAATGTACTAAACTCTCGTTTCGTGTTCAATCTAGCTATATTAAATCTACGTATTAATATTATATAGAGGAAACATTTCTTTGTTTGAAATCTATAAACTATGAATCTATTGAACTTATTTCTTTCATCCCTTTATTCCCACAGGATAAGGACTTACGTGGGTGAAAGCCTGAAAGCGCGTGGCGATTCTAGTCTAGTATCTAGATCATAGTTCAGATATTTATAGTACCGTCAAGCGGGGTGAACAGGAATGAAGGGGTGAATAGGGATAAAATGGTCATAAGAATTTGTTAAAAGTTTCTTTTAGAAATTTTCAAGTATTTAACCGGATATTCGATGATACTTTACTGTGAGGACAATGATAAACAGACACTTTTAAAGTTTAAATAGGAGATATTAAAACGGAAAATCCTGTTTGACGTGGAAATATATATTTGGCCTTCACTCGCGGACTTGAAACATAGGCTTCTAAGTAGTAAAGTATGTACCCTATCTACCGAGCCACCTCGAGATCACTCTTTAAGTAACATTAATCGGGTTTTCTTAGCCAAGCTTTGAAGGGGAAAACGCTGTAACTCGTCATGAAGCTTTCTAGAAAGTTGAATTCTAATTCTAGTAACATAAAGTCGATGTTCATCTTGACTTCAACTGAAAATCTTGAGATTTTTACTAAAGTAACTAAACGAATCATATGTCACAATTTGTTGCTCTAAAATGAATTATTATAAGTAAGAAAAATTTGTACTAACAAAAGTATGAATTTTAACACTAGACGTTATCTTATACTATATAATTCAAAGTCCTGACTGACCTAGAGACAACGCACAGCCTAAACCGCTGGTCGTAGAGACTTGAAATTTGCAGAATATATGTGTTTTGATGCGTAGAGGTGTACTAAGAAAGGATTTTTTAAAATTCGAACCCTAAAGCCCTAAAAAGGGCTAAAAACGTGCTTTTGCCAGAACTCAAGAACGGCTGAACAGATTTTCATGATCTATGATTTTTTGGATTTGTCTCCGCCTTGAATAGCATATAACATAATTAAAAATATATGATTCATTCAGGAAATTTAGTAATAAAAAGAAAATTAGATGTAGCAAACGTTTTTATCGCCATCTATATTAGTTGTCATAGCAACAGGAACTAAAATTGACTTTGTCAAAATTTTCATAGAGTAATATCCTTTACTTCTTTTTCCTCAAAAGTAAATAGAATGTTTTAATTTTTAGGGTTCTGTGCCTGATTAGGAAAAAAAACCTTATCTCTTAGTTATCCGTCTGCCTGTCTGTCAAGACCTCTTTCTTAAGAACACGTAGAGGAATCAATTTGAATTAGATAAAAGGAATGTTGCGGATAATGCTTGGCATTACACGAAGCGTAATATCCAAACTGTGGTCTCACTGTCGACTAATAGGTGGCTTGACCTACCATCTCCTGGCCTGCACTCATGGAGGACGGAGGTCGTTAAGTTACCTTCGGCGACGTTAGTGAGTCACCTGCACCGCAATCGGAGAGTTTTAGGAAGCCGTACCTTATTTTTCGTGCGGAAATCTCCACGAATCTCTCCCCTCCTCTGGCCAGTAGGGACGTAATATCCGACTTGACCGACTAAAGTCGAACTCCATCTTGGGTCTACAGACGCCGAAGTTCAAGGTAACCCTTGACCCTGAGCTGTCCAAGGCTTACTGATGGGCATGGCTGTTTTGGTGAGTTCCTGCATTGCGTAGGTAAGGTGCTGACGTTTGAATGCCACCATTGCCGGGGCTGATCCATGGGCACACAACCTCTTCATACACTGGTAGAGTCTCCAGAGTGGATAGAGTGGCGCCATGTCCTAGAAGCAGACGTCGGTGGGGTAAGCCTCATGGTGAGGTCCCTGGTGCCGACCATGGTCACCATAGAGAGTATGTGGAACGCCACCGCTTTTTTTGCGAGGCAGTAATGCGCGCAGAAGTGGTGGTGGTAAAGCTACAGGAGAAATCTAGCACTCCCCCGTGCCGATGAAGGCGCACCGGGCGGCGTAGTTCGCAGAACCATCTCCGTCCTGCATGAGTGCGAGCCTAGGGTGACGGTCGAGGCTAACCGTCACCCTAGCAGAAGCAGACCCAGGGTGGCAGGGTGTTATATTTCCACGCGCGCTTTTTTATAGAGATGGGGGATTTAGATTCCTAATAACACGTCGAGGTCGCCAGTGCTGGTGGCCGGAACCGGTTGGGGTTTCTGGGATATCCTTTCTAGGACACACCAGATTTCTCGATCACACAGGCATTGGTAGGATTCCGACATACCAACCTCTCCGTTGGCTCCGTTGAGGTGAAGCCCGACGGGGTTTTTGCGCACGAAAAAAAAGGGGTATTTCCCTTTGGGCTAGAATCCAGATATTTTGCAGAAAGTAAAATCTTATAGCATAAGTACAGGGAAAAGTCCGGAAAGCATAAATATTACCTACTTCACCAAAAAAAAATGTATGTCTGTCATTCAATACAAGAAGCTACTGCAACAAAATCAAGTTCGCCCCCTTTTTTTGTCGTGTGGAAATCCCTCTCAACCCAATTTTGTACGGAACCCTGCGTGCACGAGCCTAATTTGCACTTGACCGGTATTTATTAGTATATCCTCTTTCTTTACTTTCATGAACTTCTTGAATGTTAAATTAGGTTGTCAAATGTCAATGTCTGTAGCAAGATTTTAATAATAAAAAAAACAGATTTTCGGAAATAAACAATGTTCACTAATTAGAAATAGTGCATCGAATGTGAAAGTGCAATGCAACTATGATGAAAGGGTTTTTCAGAGGGCCTCTTCCGAGTCACACATACTTTGGCCAGAACAGCTATCTAATCCCCATAAAATCTAGAAGACAATGAAAGGATAATGTTGGTAAATTAACGGGCTTTGGCCGCGATGCATGGCACTGTACTTTGAAGGGTTTGATAGAACTTGAGATGAAATGAATACGTTTAGCTGCAACCACTGATTGCGAAGGGGTGCCCTATTTGATTTCGAAAGTTGATGATTCGATTTTTATTATATCGAACACGCTGTCGCGATAATTCAGTTGTACGATGTTTTATTCCATCGATGCTTTGAAAGTTAGTACGGGCAGTCCCTCAGCTTAAAAAAGACTTGGTGGCGATAGCCAACATTCACGCGGGCGGAGCCGCGCGCGGGTACGCTAGTAAATATATAAAAGTATCAATATATAACACATAGTTTTTTTTAAATGTTTCGAACGAAGATACATAAGGCCTATTTGATAAAACAAGCTACACTGTTGCCTATAAATATTATGCTAAATACATAGGTATTTAGCATAATATTTATAGGCAACAAACAAGCACACGGCCCATGTGATGGGAAGCTTATATTTTAATCATAATTTTAAAACAATTAAATGGGGTTCACAGAGCTGATTAACAGTATTTTCATTTATGAGATATAAATTACTCAGCTTGAAAACTAATATTGAAAGGTTGAAAATGATCGCTACTTTTGACGCTGCCGTTAAAAATATATGTACAATTTTGTACAATATATATCAATATAATTATGTACAATATCAACACGATCGTGCCTTAGTTATATTTTTCTCGTTTCAAATTATCTAGTTAATTGTGATTTATAATTCCAACTAACTCTTACTGACTGTTAAGAGTCCTCGTTAAAGATAAAGTGACTTGGTGAACGCTCTCGAATTTGAGACACAAAGGATATCAATAGGAAGAAGGTGCCAGCACAAAGATTATAATAATACTGGATGTAGGTATACCATTATAAACACATATAAAATTATGTTGGCGGATATAGATAACTACGGCTTTTTTATACAACTTAGGTGGCAAACAAGCACGTGTGCTTGTCTGCCACCTAAGTAGTACACACCTGATGGAAAGTGGTCACCGTGGCCTATGGACGTGTGCAACAACAGGGGCGTTATACTCGCGCTGCCGACGCTAGAGGGGGAGGGTTGGGAAGTTTGGAGGTGGGACGGGGGATTGGGGGATTGGGGGATGAGGAGTGGGATTGTGAGCTCTGGCTACTCTACTTACCCCCGGGAACGGCCGTGGTAGGGCGGTTTAGATACTGGAAATAAACTTTTAATAGTGAATTATCCCACTAATCTATTCTCGAAAGCAAAAAATTGACTCTATAGTTATATACATTATCATTGAACAGGGTGTCTTTTAGTGTTAGAGGCCTTTTGAGTCGGTAAGTGTAAGAAAGAAAGAAAGAAAGAAAAGAAAGAAAGAAAGTGTATAAGTGAGTGGATTTTTTTTCTCTTGAGTAGGTACTTACATATAAAACAAAGTCGGGTTAGTAACACCCTTTATAGCTCGACAACTTGTAGACCGATCGTCATGTTTTTATATTTTTTGTGACTTGGCCCCGATATCACCGCTGATGGTGAGTTTAACTTTTTACTCTAGAGTTGGAGTAGGTTTGCTTGACAGTTTGTGCCTTGAAGAGCACGTTAAGCCGCCGGTCCCGGTTGCCATACAAACAATTATGGCAGTCGTTACGGGTAGTTGGAGCCCTAAAAAGTCCAACAACAAAATGGTCTAGCTGCAATGCTTCGATCTCGCCTAATGTCAACATTGGGTTTTGAAGGTCAGATGGCAGTCGCTTCATAGAAAATATCGAGGTCCAGCCAAATCCGCAGTTAAGACTGGTAAAGCGAACCCCAGAGTCCGAGGTGAAAGCTTTGGATACGACTGGGATTAACGCTAGGTTGAAGAAGAGTTGGAGTAGGTATCAGTGTTCAAATCTAGTTTGTATCTATCGCTGTGTTTTCACACTTGTCTTGCCAGTTAGTATTACACAGAACTTCTTTCGTGTTATTAACAAGTTGTATTGGCATCTCATATCACTAGATCTACGTATCGTTCGAGAATTCGCTGCAAATTTATTTTGTCTACTAAGGCATATCAGTATATCCTTAATGAATATCAAAAACTAGAACTAGAACTTGAATGTACCATCGCCAGGGCTTATACTTAATGGTGACAGGGTTCTATCTACTAATTTGTATGGATAAGATTCCACCTGTACCTACGCTCAAAACTTGCAGGTACTACACTGAATCTATTTAATGCCCTGAGGCAAATTAACTTCAACCGTACATCGACCATTACGTCACAAACTGTTCATTAGTGGTTAAACAATTAATAAAACTGTATTAATAAGTCTATGCTAGCGCCCACAAACGATAACAAGTTGAATGAAAAGCAATTAGTAATCAAAATCGTGATGAACTGATTAATGCCAATGAATCCCATGTCCCCTTGACATTATCACACAATGTGATGTGCGATTGCTACAACAATGGTCAATCATACGCTCTGCACATTAAAGTTTATAATGAACCAAATATGAGTAAATATATTTTAATAATTATATTTCAGCGTTGTGTTACGGCTACACGCTGGGCGAATGACGAGAGAAATAGTGAGAGAAATGGGCAGAGGCGTTGTGTGAATGCGTTGCTCGTAATGCTGCTCTTTCTAACGTGTCCTACCCGGCGATCCAGATTTTGCGAAAGAGCGCGCGGTACGGTACAATGCGATGAACATCGCGTAGAGGTGAGTCTGTGGGTACCCAATAGGGCTATCTCAAAGCCAGAGATTGGTCCTAGGTCAGTTAGGGTGCGAGGGAAATACCTCTTGGATAGGCGTCTGAAGGCCAGAGACGGGATATCCGCACGAAAAAATGGAAAGTGTGTGACTCGCCATTATCCTAACACAATAGTCGCGATAGGGCAGGGACAGCACGTTAGTACCAACTTAGTTATTTGATAGTATTCTATATAATTCTATTGAGTTTTATAGCATTTACTTAGCATACTTCAGAAGGACTCCATATTATGATCGGTGATATTATTGACATCGAACCGTAAATTATTTGGATGCTATATCATTGTTTAAATTGTCTTAAATTGTGTTAATGTCATAACACTTGTTATATTCAATCATAGCCTATTGATTTATTTGAAAAGAAACGATCACTCAATTTATTGTGGTTAAACTCAGCACGGTAGGCAGCTATCAACTGATTGGACTAACCAATTAATATTTCACACAAGGCAACGTGCTCTCGCTACTCTAACACACTCTAACTTTACAAATTTGTGAGATTAGTAATTAAAAATTAATTGTACCTTGTTTTGATAATTGAATACATCACACAATTAAATAGGTGCCTAGTATATGATAATATTTCCAACTAATCAATAGATACCATACAGTCAACATAATAAAGTTTTTAATTATTTCTTTCAGTTAATTTAGACTACCATCTAAATCGAAGTTCATAAATTCATGACCTGAACGTATTTTAACATGTGTATCATAATAAAATTTGACACGGTATATCGCATTAGCTGTGTCCTAACAGTGGTTAGTTCCTGTGTAGCAAATGGATCGCGTTGACCCAGCTTTGTTTTATGCACGTGTTTCTGAAAACTATCGTTAAACTACCATAGGAGCTAGTGTATCTAAAATATGAATAAACATTGTTTATGCCATTATTACTGAGAAATTTAAATGATTAAAAATCGGCAATAAAGATTGAGAGGTATTTGGTAAAAATTCGTCGAATTGTTTTGCCCGTCACGTATTATTAATCTCTTAAACTGAATATAATGTATGTGTGTTTGTGTGAGTTTATATTATTTATATTATATTTGGTAATGTATATTTATAATAGGTATTTTAGATATTCGTTGAATGAAGACTTCATTTTGCCTCGTTCTAGATCTGTACTCTTGTGCATAAAGTTGAATAAAAAAGGAATTATTCTGTACCTACTAAAAACTGCTTAAAACAATTAGCAAAAATTGAAAACTTTTAGTTCGATTGAAAAGTTGCTCCTTGATTGAGTTGATTAATAAGCTAAAGGATATGTTACCTACTCAAACAGGTTACACAATAAAACTTCAATATTGTGTTATAACCTACTACAGAGTATTTATGAGGATTATATTACTGTTATCAATTCTAAAACAACAATGACACAATCTCTGTATTTGGTTGTGTAACAATTTAGATGGTCGTTTGTCCCAATTAATTCAAATATTCTTAGAAGCCATTAGCAGGCTAAAGGGGATACGACATCTTTCAACTATCGCTCGCCATACATCAAAACCAATTAACTACCAAAGCAGCTAACGGACAGTTAATACCGACAACGACAATTGGACATTGGGCATAAGAGAATTACTGGTGCAAATTTGAGTACTATTATACAATACCCTTAGTGATTGGGCAACAGTTCACTGATAACGCTAAAGTGAGATCTCCCGAACATACCTGAAGGGAGTTCTCTTGTTTGAGTGAAACTCGATATCGAAATTGTACAAATTGTAAATCCCAGAATAGCACTACATGTAAATTCTGTCGACCATAAGTGCACATAAGTACATGATGGTTACTTTTGGGACGTTTTCGAGTCTTCACCTGGGCGCGCTCTAGTAACACATCTGCCTCTTTTTACATTATACATATAATAGGTATCATTTTTTCTAACTTATTGAGGTATGTTTACGAGTTCATCTCTTAGACTATGTGTACTAGTTATTTATATGTGCCGTGCATCGGTGATGTTGTCGTAAGCAGGCTGTTACTCATAGACACATTTTGATGTCACCGACGCGACGGTGTCAGCCAGTACTCTGAATTCCGCAATTATCGGTTAAACAAACAATCCTTCAATAAAAAGATTACCTACAGCAGACCATGTTTATTTATGTAGCTGTAGTGAGTGACAGAAACAGTGAAATATGAGTAAGAATGCATCCCACCAAAACATAAGGGGGCCAAGTTTGGGGGTGCGGGCCGGTACCTCCACGTGGTGCACCTGGGCAACGGAGGAGAGCAGCGGCGAGCAGCTGGGATATGTGACTCATTTTAAGAATACTCAAGAAAACGGCGTGTCAAACGATTCATGAGTGGTAATGTATGTGAATTTATTACATATACCTTGATTAGAAAAACAAACTGAATAAAAATAAAATTATGACAGTTGTCATGTTAAAGATTAAAACTAAAACCGTCCTATATTAATTCAAAGTGTGCATAGTGAAACATATAAAACAGTTTTTCTTTCGACATAATTACCGGCACATGCCCTGACAGACATAGTTTAGACAAAAAGTGAAATACTAAGTCGGAACTATGTCATAAAATGTGCTAAATGAGGGCAGTACACGCAACACCCGCGGTCTTGGTCCTACCAACTGAAATGAAGACGATAGTATCTAAGAATAGAACCAACATACTAACATAAAACTTTTACAAAACGCCTTTTAGCGGCTCATTGTTCAGCTATAATTTTTATGAAAATTACTTGTTCGCTTTTGCCTTGGTTGTATAGTGGTAGTAAGTGCAACTGTTGTTTTTAAAATTCCGGGTTCAAATTCGGGTTGATATTTTCGTTATTTGTTTCTGTAAAGAAACTCTCAGAAGTAGTTCAGAGTTTAGAAAATTGTCTAGTTGAGCAAACGATGGTTAAGAAAAGTAACAAGGTTAAGAAAGTACACCATAAATATCGACTAAATTTTTCCCTTCACTATCAAAAAACGCTCTACACTGTACGCTTACGCTGTACGCTCGGCACTCCGAACGCACCCTAAGTCTTCGTTTTGATTTGGGTACATACAATGGTCGACTGATATAGCAAGCGAATTTGCGAACGTAAATAAAGTTATAATCGTTTCAAACGTCGAGTTTTGATTTATATCATACTGAAAGTCATCAAATTAACACGTAATATTGGTTCTGACACTTATTGACCCCCTGACTACAAAAAAAGCGTTATATATACCTACAGTATTTTCATTACACCCAATGAGAATTGATTGAAACGAATTTTGATCATATTCGTCAAGAGTCATTATGACGGTTGCATGGTAACCTCGTTGATAAAAGTCAAGGTTTTGATTACTGGACATGAGGGAGTATCATTTATATAGGGTAGGTATAGGTACATACAAATCAATAATAATGACTCCAATATTGTCTAATTGTGCAGTGATTTCATCAGCATGGAACCAAGTATCATCATCAATCATGATTACGTCGGACATATCTCTATTTAAGTTTGTTGAGTATTCGTTGCCCTTATCCATTAGCCTTTGATCAGTCCCCTATGGGGCACCGTTAGTAATCTGACCAACAGCAAGTATTTAATATCAAAATATGTGTTACTATTAAAAATCGATTTGATGCTTATATTATGTTTATGCAGAAATGAACTAAAAGCATCATCAAACGTTACTGTACTACTTTTCATTGATCACCACGGGCGCAGCCAAAGGGTAGGTATAGCGAGTAACAAAATAATAATGATGAACGGTATTCTCCTTTTGGGTAGTTCCGCAGATCTAAATACGATCCTTGTTGTACTCGCAGAACCAAAAGAAACAAAAGGTTCTGTGGTTGTACTAATCCATAAATTGAAATTAAGAAAACAGTACACATAGGTACTTAAATTTAGCATTAGTGTCATAATTTAAGTCTTTTTTTTATTTTCAAATATTAAAGAAATATTATATTAGTCTCGTTTAATATTTTATTCGTGAACTTAAATCGTTATGTTGATTAAGTAAAGATGATGTAAACGGAATAATACTAATACTTGTGGCAGAATAATGTAGGTACCTTTTTAAGATAAAAGTTATTAGTCATGTGAAACTAGATGCATTACCACAATTAATATGTTATACGGCTGTTTATCCTGCAAATTTATACAATGATACATCGCTGGCATCACTTTAATGACATCAGTTGTTCCTAAAATAGTCACAGCAACTGTGTTAATCTCTAGGATATATACAATTAAACGTGCTCCTGAGACAATTAAAGCTAAGTTGATGCTGTCCACTTTTATTACTGTTTGAAAATAATTGTTGAATGTTCAGTAAGATTTATTCATTTAACCTTTTGATTCTCGTAATTCTTTTTAGTACAGCTAGCTTATTTCGGACATTTATTTTTAGGATTTCTGGTACCTTTTTAATTTTTTATAAAAAATCTAAATATCTACCTACCTATCTAGTTAGTAATCTAGTCATGGACAGGTTAGATTTAGTAACTTTTCTTTTATCCTGTCACTTTATGTACCTACCTTTAAATGTGGTGTCTGTGAGGCCACAATGGTACGCTACATTGTTTTCTTTTTCAACCCTTTCGTGTACAGAACAGACCTTCTATTCTTTAGTAACTGCAACCTTAATTGCAGCACCGCTATTTTCTAAAGCCATAATATTGTTATACCTGTACCTAAGTTATGTCGATTTTAAACTACAACGCGGTTTCACAGGCCCCACGTCAGTCCTGTTATATTTTTACTAATCCTTCAGGGTTTCATAAAGTTTATGATTTCATGTATTTTATGCATGGGTGTAATGACAGTAGAGGAACTCGCAACGCCTGTAATCTGCAGCCTGTAAACAGATGGCGGCCGATCGTCTGCTTGTACATCGGCGATTTTATTTGTGAACAACAAATGCACGAAAAAATAAACAGAATGAGCAGAAAAAACAAGATGCACAACGTACTGAAAGATAGGGGCCAGAAAGGATTCTTGCAACGCATAGAGGCGTTGCCCGAGGCTTTGTTTAGTTGCGTCTGACTTAACAGAAAACCGACTTTGGCCATTTCTAAACCTCCTACATCCATAATATTAATACAATTAACATTTTTTGGACGTTTGTTATGCATATTTTGATCTGGAAATACTTATTAACTACATAATCTGGGCAAGAATGACTTCTACCCTCTTCTAGATAAGTTCATGTAGAGTTTTTTACCGACCCCGCGTTCAAATAAATTGTGTTATTTGAATTAAAGTATGGTAAAAACCACAACAAGATAAGTGCCGTGATAGTTCGTATACCTACTATCAACTTAGTTACTTGAGTTCGGCGATACTAGAGGCGTCTCATCTATTTGTTTGTTGGTTTGTTCATTTATTCATTCACATTTTACATTGTATTTTGAATATCATGCTTGTCACGAGGGCTGCCCACATATTGCTTCAAACTGAAGTAACTCTTGGTTCTAAAGTTCTACTTGAAATTGGGTACAGGGACAAATTGTAGCCTGGAAAAACATAAGTATTTGTTACCATGAGAAGTGGAAACAGGAACCGAATTCCATGCAGGCTGTTGCTTGCAGCTGCAAGCAACAGCTGCTATCGTATAAAATCCCAGCTGAGGTGCCAATAAATTTCTGCTGTTAATATTGGCTTATATGCGTCTCAATAGAGAAAACATGATTGGGATTGATACCTCAAAATATAGAATGATAGCCCCAGACCCATCATTTTGCCAAAATAAACAGATCATTATAGAAAATATCAGTTCATTGAGTAGGTATCAAGGGATCTAATTTAATAAACAATAGGCAGTAAGTGGTATGTATGGTAAACAGTGAGTCTAAGTCATTAGCGTTGGTTGTTGGTTGCAACATGAGCATGCCATTAACCATAGCGGATGCTACATGAGACGAATAAAACGCTAGTATGCCTACATACTTCACCTACGTGGAGTTCTGATCCAGTTCCCGCTATCTATAGGCACTCATTCCTGGGATAAAAAGCCTATTATTATCCCGGGAATATGGTTCCTGTAGATAGCGAGTACAGAAATAGATTTTCATGTAGGTGGAGTCGCAGACAACAGCTAGTTTTGGTTATAATTGTTGCCTTGAGCGGGAACTAACCAAGCGCCTTGTTTAGTCACCACAAAGTTCACGAATACAGTTGTCGACATAAATCAGGTGTGCGAGCGACATGCGACTGATACTGTCGCGATTGGAATGTCGCGCTGCTCCCACTCGCGACGGAAGCGACGTCGCGGTGCGTCCAACGGACAAAAGACTATGCTACCGTGCAAATAGGGTCACAATATCTGAAAATTTCTCTATTTCACTCATACAGATTGTGCGTTTAACCTAATTTCTTATCTTTCTCTTATCGAAATTGCCGTTATGGAAATGTGACTATTTGATTAGTATGTTCTACATTTTTATTAACGTGATGCTTGAGACTCTGCAATGCATTTTTGTTTTGACAGAGAGCACGTTAAGCTGTCGAGCCGAATTGTCAAAAGAATGTTACGCTATCCGTAACGACTGAGGAGCCCTTAAAGTCCGGCAACTGGTCTAACTACAGAACTTCGATATCCCCAATGAGTTGTGGAGCTCAGATAGCAGTCAATCAATCAATTAGGCTAATTGCAGTCTACTGGTAGTCTTATAGGCCTCTCCCAATGTATGCAAGATAGCAATCGTTTCGCGGCAAATATCGAAGTACGGCTTCGTAGTTCGTTTTAGACTGAAAAGCCGACCCCTGCGACTGCTGCGGCTTTTTGTCATCACTGTGAGATTTACGCAGTGGCTGGCTATAACAGCGATCGATGGGCTATTACTACCATAACTTTTGATCCATATGGGTTGTTGCCTCTCTAGAATAATAATTTCATTTGTTTTTTCTAATAGTAATGAGATTTAGTACAAGTTTAAAATTATATTTTACTATAATTAATATTTCTAAAAACTTTTTGAGGCTACGTCAAGAAACGTTAAAACGTTATTGCAAAAACGAACCGTAGCTAACAGTATCTGAACATTATTATCATAAAAAGCGCTCAAAAGTAAAACAGACGACCCAAAAACAAATTGAATGACAGAATTATAAACTTCATAGATTAGCATGAAGTTTCATCACGAAATCGAAAGGGTAACGTCCTGTAAACGATTGTACTTAACAGTACCAGCAACGTGCTATCTACAAAATGTGACTTGGCGGTCCAAACGCGATTAAAATGCCAATAATTGTACCTATCTAGGTACCATGCTCTGTACATGTCAAATTATCACTATTTCTCAATGTTCGGCCTCCACACAAAGGTTATCGAGGTTCATGCCAACATGAGCTGGTTCACTTATCGATACTTAAATGTACCAATATTGGCAATTTAATATAATACCCCATTACGGTTGAGAGAGACATCGACTATGGATAACTCAGAAAATATACCGGAACACGCAAACTCTATATTCAATTTCATAGAGAAACTTACTTTACGTCAGCAACGGAGGTACTTACTTACTCACGAAACCCATGGCAATTGAACCTTCTGCGAAGAGTAGTTAATTTAGTAAAATTGGTTTAAGGTAAATAAAAACTACTAAAACCAAATTACCTTTATCATGATTACAATACATACTTTTAAGTCATCATTCTCTGAACCTTTTTCCCAACTCAGTTGGGGTCGGCTTTCCAGTCTAACTGTGATGCGGCTGAACTTCGATATTTTCCGTGGAGCGACTGCCATCTGACCTCCACAACCAATGGTCATTACGACCAATGGCGATATCGAAGTTCCAAGTTAGACTGGTTGGATTTTTGTGGGCTCCAACTACCCGTAACGACTGCCATAGATGTTTGTATGGCAACCGGGACCGACGGCTTCTAAAAGCATCGAAAAGCACAATACATACTTTTAATAAACTATTTTCTGAAAATGTAAATAGGTACATTTTAGATCATCATATTCGTTAGTGTCGTAATTTTCATTTAACGTTTTTGAATGATTTTGACGTTTATTAATAGCGCAACGATCACACTACGACTTATCGCTGTTCATTTTTTATATTTATATGTTGCTAAACAGCTAAGCACGAAATAATTTTGAGCTCAATAGACAACATGCAATTATAATGAATACCGACTAAATATCGATTTGCGACGTCACGCAATCCCTTGAAATAGGGATGTGACGCCATAACAACATTGTGGTCGAACTCGAAAATATTTTTTTATTCGCCAATTCTAAGCAATCGAATTATAAACTAAGCTGTAAAAGACAGCCGTATTTCATAGCGGTACTCGATCATGAATCTCGATTTGTAACTAGTTTAAGTACAGATTGAATTTTAGAACTAAACATGTGTGGCGATTTAATGAACGCTCAGGTGACTTACGTTTAAATATCTGTACTCAAGTTGAATTCTATAACACAATCTGTAATTAAAACTAGTTTCAAGACGAGAGTTATGACTGAGTACTTGTCTGAAATACAAGCGTAAGTGACCAAGTGGTTCTCTAGTTATTTATTTACGTAATCAATTATAAGGAGATGACAGATAATATTGACGAAGCTTGGTTGGATTTGGTTTCATACTTTTGAAAAAAGTTTTTTTATCAGATAGAAAGCTAGTTCCACAGCCTCAGCTTAAGTAAACTGACCACTGGACCTACAAACTTGAAATTTCGGATGTAAGTCGATACTATTGTGTTGTCAGCATAAGAAAGGATTTTTCGAAACTACGCTTTTAAGGAAGTATGTAAAACAAGGGATGAACATTTATATGGAATTTCAACATTCCCAATGCTGGAAGCACAAAATGCATAGGTACACTTACGTCTATTTAGAAATTATCAGCGTCTTTTCATTAAGTATCACGCTACTAAGGGGTCCTAATAAACGATGAATGTTTGTATTGAGAGTCCGTTCATTTGAGTGTGTCAGTGTATTTTAAAGATTTCAATATAGGGGATGAGCGGTAATACTGGTGCCTATAGAAGAAACCCATTATATTATAGAAAGCGCTTCCGTTTCAATTACTTAAGAAGTTTTTACGATTTCATTCCCGGGTAAAACCGGGGCCCGTGCCGGTAGTTAGTATATATTTTATTCACATAAAATTGATAGTTTAGTTACGAATGTTTTGTTTATTAAATCAAAGGTCGGGCTTGTATCTCGTTCTAAACTTAGACCCAGATTAATCGTAAGAATGATGCTTTGCCGATATGAAGTTGTTATTGTAACCTCAGTAAGCGTTACTACACCGAGTCCTCTTGAACTTAAAAAGATACTCGCGTGGGTAGGTACATAAAACATGATATCGGTTATTAGTATTATTATTGCCTACTATGTATTACAATAATTAATTGTGTCCTTATGTCACCTCGCATTTCCCACGGCGTAAATTTGAACATAAACATGATTGAGATCCTATTATTGCATTCATTAATAATTTCTAAAGCCGCTATCAAAAAGGGCCTAAGAGAATTAACGAACTGTGGATATACATAATTTTTTTAGTTAAGGGTTTTAATGAATTAACACTATACGTTAAACACATACTATAGTCTCAACCCCCGTTAAATAAAATACAAAATTATTGTTTTCTTTGATAATTAGGTAAATTCTGGTACATGTAAAAGAAAAAATTCCAAAATTATCGACAGACCTAAAGTTCACAGCCCTAGTCGGTTAACCCTAAACGATGCACCCAGGGGTCGAATAGTCTTATTACGAATATTATGTTTTGTATTTTACGAGATTACTTATCATGGGTTACGCGGGGCCCAATAAAACCTTTCAACATGCACAAGTTGAATCATTTGTCATCAAAATACTTAATTTCACTTTCTATAGACGCTCAGTCATAACTATTAATGTGCTATTCTTTATTTTGTTAAAGAAACGTCTGCGTGGTGTTAGCATCAAAACTCTATTCGTTCATTCAGATGTTAATTAGATCTTGTCAGTCTGTGTTTCGGGAAAGCTATAACGAAGTGTTAAAGTTAAGAGTGAATAGGTTACTTCTAGGCAAGCGTGCTTCATCATCGACCACATCATAACTTTACTAAAAGGTGAGATAGTGGTGAACGCGGGCCTATCGACAATTAAAAAAAGTTCTGACGGTTCACATTTTCTACACGCAGTGAAATTTACCTACATAACCGATTTTATAACTATAATTAAGAGCGTGTTTTTTCCATGAAATTTTTAGACAATTAGTATGCTAACTTGTCCTAATGATTTAAAATTTTTGAATATCTAAGACGTATCCAGGTAACTCAGTGGTAGTCAAAGTATTCCCCCTATAAGGGTCTTATCGCGGGTTGAGAGCCAGTGCTAGATGGTATCAAAGAAGAACACTGTTCGCAGGTAGTAAGAGGTAACTACTAGTACCTTCGTATTTTATAGACTAGTCCTATTTTTACATACGATACGTCAAAATGACTTCACCTCGCCTGATGGTAAGCTAAAGGTAAAATCTCAGGACCGGGGTCACCACTACACAAACCGCCACAGTGGCGGACCTCAGTTTAACGGCCTCATCAAAATGCTTTTTCACGCCCCGCTTAGGGGCCCTCGGACTATTGGAGGAAGTCTAGTCTAATCACCATTGCAATTACATTTCCTTCATATAATAATATATATGCGTACACCAGCATAAGAACATTGAGTCTACGCGACCGACCCTATACATGTGAAGACGGTATTCTAATAATGGTAAGTGCGGACGCTAGGAGCGGCGCACTAGACAATAAAAAAAATCATTACCTACCTAGGCTCATTTAAATAATATATTTAAACGCATACCACTATTATTTTTTATCATTTAATGATAAACCGGATGGACGTTTCCACCACTGACTTGTAATTAAGTTGCCAAACTTGTATTTTTATAGTAGCTACCCAAGAACATTAGAAATTTCCTTAGCTACCTAATAAAGGAGCTACTGAAATAGTTGCACAGATAATAAATACGTAATCATCTTCAAAAAATAAAACTGTAGTGAGATAAATTCTGTACATTGAATATTATTTAGAAAATAACTATTGGAGAATGCTTAGTGATCGATACTAATGCATAATGCTTAAAATGCAATCAGTAATTCTGTCTGCATGTCTGTATACACGCATGTATCAAAAACTACTGAAGGGATTTTGATCAAACTTAGTAGGTACGATTTATAGTCCATACTCCTGGGCAACATAGAGGCTACGTTTAATATAAGCTGGTACCCGCGGCTCTCTGGTAGTTTTTACGTCAAAAAGTACTGAATGGATTTTGAATCGGTTTTTTTTATTAATAAGGTCTTGGTTGGACGAGTGAAATGGAGAGTGAAGTTAAGAGTAGAGTGGGGAGTGGAGTGGAGAGTGAATTTAATAGTGAAGTGGAGAGTGGAGTGAAGAGAGGAGTGGGAAGTGAAGTGGAGAGTGGAGTGGGGAGTGGAGTGGAGATTGGCGTAGCGTGGAAAGTGATTTACCACGCATTCCGAGATTCGCGTCCGTGAACGATGTCTACGTGTGCGTACCTACCTTTATTGCAGTTGCAAGAAAGTAGCGACATTGTACCTAATAGACAACGCTAGCATAACACTTCTATTCTTTTAATAGCTCTGTGATATACACTTTATTAACTTGTTACAAACACAAATAGTGTTCAGTGTAAACTCGTGATCTATGTGACCATATCTTTACATATCGGACTTTGAACCCCAGAGATCGGATCTGAGATAGATATGATGTCACTTTTAACAATTTAATCTAATGAAAAATGTAGTTTAGTATCGTTAAAATATCGAGGTTCTTTTGTTAATTGTTGGTTTGGCGCCCCGACTTGGCTCCTTGATTGGTACAAATTGATTGTCGCGTCGCCCGGCCCAGTGCATTCACCAACGCCACTCCTAATTGAAGTCGAACTGATTCTGTACTTAAGATGATTATCAGGAAGACGTTCGTAATGTTACAGGCATATCATTTATGGGATGACGCATATATAAACTGAATATCTACAATGTTTAACGCATCTCATACCTAATACTTGACCTGGTAAAGTGATGATTAGACGTAAAAATGTTTTGTGAGTAACAGTTTCACTCGTCGTTCTATTCGTCAATTTGCAACAGTTAATAAGATGACCTTTTTATCTACGATTAACTAATTTTATTGTCCGCGTGAAAATACAAAACTAACAAAATTTTCTGAAATTTTCAGTGTAATTTCTATTGAAAACCTAGCTATTAGAACGGTTCCACCGTGTACTTATACATATAGATTTATTTGCAGTACCTAATAAACTACACTTCAATCGCATTTTTTGTCTTTAATTTACTGTGTTTCATCGGGATTTTTAGTTTTAAACTATTTGTTTTTCAGATTTCTTGTATTAAAATGTAGAACCCATAATCATTTGAATAGTCAAGGACTTTATGTAATAGTCGTGACAATGGCAAAAACAGTTGCCCAGGGACCATAATTATTATTAATAACGTAGTGTGAACGAAGCAGCTTCGAGGAATGCTAAACTCATCATAATAAAAAGCTTAATAACGGATGTTACAGCCATAACGGAGCGCAGATAACTCACAATCAGTGATGACTAAGATTAACAGAAGCGCCGGCTAAGGACACAAAGTTTTACATAAGTAATAATTATTTGTAATTGCTATAGTTTTCTAACATCTATTCTCCATCTATTTATATAAATAAAATTGAAGTAGCTGTTTGTAATAGTTATTAAAATAACAGGTTATAAATCAATGTGTGTATGCGATGCATAATAACAAAAACGCAATTTTTAAATTTTTTGTCTCTCTTTTGTCTGTTTGATTGAAGTATTTTATTATAGGACAGAGCGGTGCCGATTTGAATGGGAATTTCACTGGTATTTAGGTCATTTTATAAGGCGTAACAAGTTACTTCAATTTTGGATAATAATTAGTCTGCCGCGTAAAAAAATTGAAGTCTTAAAATCTGAATGCACGCGGATTAAGTCGCGGGCATAGTTATCTAGTTTAGTTTAAGAATTTGGTAAAGAAAATTTGGTAAATCACGCGTAAGGATTTCTATGCAGTAATACTATTAGTATTTCTATGGAAGCGCATGTATTTCGATGTACCTACCTGTTATTTTTTTTAATAGTCTAAAGTAAAACAAAGCAAGTCGACTCCATAATACTTAACTAAGGCTAAAGAACTCAGAACGTTCCTGTTTCTAATTTCTAACTGTAATTGCATGTGACTGCAATTCAGGCGGTACTTATGTTCCTTCAATCGTATTCTTTCAATAGGCACGTTCAATCTAAAGTTCTCATGGTGTATGAAATCAATGTTCAATGGCTTCATTCTGATGAATCACATCTGTTCGAACATAAGAAAGCCGTTCTTGTTTCTAAACAGACATTCCATGGTTTCATCAATCCATGGATAGTGGGAAAGCTGAAGTACCTAATTTCTTAATGCATACTTTTATAAAATGTGCTTCTGATTAAGTATTTGGTTTTGAAACTGTTCTTCATGAACTTAAAAAACTTACGAACGGAACGCGTTGAAGACAAGACTGTGTCACAAAAATCGGCAGCTAACCATGTGTGTGTGAATTTTGGGTTGCAAATTGTTACTCAAATTTGATTTAGATGTGATTCTTGGTTATTTTATCTTGCTGTGATTACGGTTTTTAAACAATTTCACTACACAAGACGTGTTAATTTCATTTCTTTTTTCGCTACCTACTTAAACTGACAGAATTGAATAATGTTAGCCGCGTAGTAGCTGACTAATGTGTGAGTGTGTGCGTGCCGACTTGTAGGTATCGATTGTATATTTTAGATTTTCCAGATTCACTTTTGGGCTAATTGATTTATATTTTCTAGGTAAAAATGCTCTTTAACTACTCAGTGGACTCTATTTAAATAGTTTAAAGTTTTAATTAAAGCATAATTTATAATTTTCATGCAGATTTTAAAGTTTTGAATCCAAAAATGATCATCTACTTTAGACGCTGATTGTACGCGTATAAGCAAGTGGACCGACTAGTGTAGTCAGTTGTATTGTTCAACGCATTCCAACCATCGGTTTTTCACGCTGCTGTATAAACTGATTTTATTAGGTAGATACTCGACTTGTCAACAGACAAAATAACAAATGACAATCATCTTTCAACATTCCATTAGTTAATTAAATTATTCAAACAGAAATGTTGTTAAACTGTTGCGACCTACCTAACGCATATACGAGTACAAGAGAGAGAGAGAGAGAGAGAGAGAGAGAGAGAGAGAGAGAGAAGTATGCACACCGTGAACTGTTTTTTTTTATGTTCAGTCCGGCAATTGACTTCACCCTGCTCTGGATGTAAGAGGATACAGGCCGCCTTTCTAGACACCATTCGTCCCAAAACGGCGGTCCCTACCTAGTCTTGAAGCGTGACACACGTCAGTAAAAGGTTTAGGTATCATAATACATGGTGTTAGAACAAATATATGTTTTAAACCCTATATCACCGATTACCTAATAGCCTATATGTTTATTGTATAATATAGTGACATATTCTTTGTGTATGCCGATCATTATAATAACATTTATAACTACTTTACAAGAAACCTAACCTGTTTGGTGGGTGAGCGTTCGATTACAAGTATTACAATATCAGCGATCGCGGTAAATAACTATAGCTTTAATTTGTATGTAGCATAACAGTCAGCATCAAAAGTGATAATCTTACAGATATCATTTTTTTTTTAATTTATTTATTTACAAAATCTAATACTTACATACATTGTAAACATGGTCAAACCTTAAACCACAGTGGGTTTGCCTGGTTTGCCATCATATAAATATCATAAATAACTTAAAAATCTGGATGAAAAATAATGAAAATTATAATTTTAATCACAAATTATAGGTAATATTATTTGTGTGTTCAGTAATGATCTCATGTTAAAATTATGTGAGCTAACTTGCTTTGCAATGGAGATTGAACCTCGAGGTTCCGTCACATTTGTAGGTACGCATTTGGTATGTTATTTAGGTAATTCAAAGTGAACTAATTGCACTGTTCGCTCCTCTATGACAGATGACTTAGCTTATTGATAACTGTATAATTGCTTTATAATTTAGCATAATATGCACTTGGTACCTACCTACCTACACAACTTCCTGATAATGTTATTTCTTAAATACCTATTCTATGCGCGGAGGTCGACTGTCATTTTTTGGTCGTATCTTTCAGTACCTCCCATGAACCGTACCTACTATCGTTTTGATTCTCGCTCAGTGCTATTAGTCAACTGCAGTGTTCTGGTTATGTATAATACGTAAGTATGTATTTAAAAAAATGTGTCTAATTAAATTTATCCGCATTCTAGCACGCATAACACAAGCAAGTTAAACTATGCATACTTTGTGTCTAGACAGTAGAATGTTTATTTACTTAGTTATCTCGATCCGTATTGATCCTATTTGCATTCATTTGATTCTTGTATCTAACCACTCACATTTCAGAAACACTTCAGATTCCAGACGTAAAGATCACTTACCTACATAATTAGGTATATTATTTCTATCGGTCGTCACATCACGTGAACATTGAATCGGACAAAAGCAACAGATACAAATAAAATTGAACTGTCTGTTTCAATGTTTAGAGGTAGAAGGCCAAATTTTCAAAATGACTCTTTTATTTGCCGCACCATAAAGACTTGGAATTATTTACCAGCGCATGTGTTTCCTTCCTCCTATTGTCCCGGGGCCTATAAGCGAGGCGTAAAAAAGCATTTGATGAGGCCGTCAAGCTTAGGGCCGCCACTGTAGCACTACCGGTGAATGTAGTGGTGGTAGTTACCATCAGGCGAGGTAAAGTCATTTTGACGTGTCCTATATTAAAAAAATGACGAAAATATCCCAAAAGGAGTAATTTTAAAAACGACTAATTCTTTTAAGGCCTAATTCTCAAATTTGAATTGAATTTTGAACATATTGTTTACGAAAATTGACTCTATGGTAGTTGCATTGATTTATTAAACTATTAACTTCACTTAGTGTTCCTACACTGCAAATGTCGATTCGGTTTATCAAAGCCGTTGTAAATAGTACTACACTCGACTCGACTCTGGCGCCGTCTTGGTATCAAGCACTTCACAAAATTATTGCACTTAAATCTACATACATCTATATTGGATTATTGCATGCGCAAGAAAGAGGATTAACATATTGGAAACAAAACGGCTGTAGAATAACAAAACATAGAATCTGCGTAAAACTATACAGTAGACAGGAGCCCCTAAAACTTTTCCATATTTTTGACAGCGTGCCGTTTTAAATACTCTACGGTATTCTACACAGCGCTACGAGTTTCTAGACCAACTATACCTACATACTTAGATAGTTTTTTTTTTTGTAAATACATACATATTATGAAAGTTGAAGAAGCGAAAGGAGTATGCCAAGATAGTAGCAAGTGGAAAGATGTTGTCTCTGCCTACCCCAATGGGAAAAAGGCGTGATTTGTATGTATGTATGTTTACATAGAAACACTCAGACCAATGCAAATATACCATATTCATGTATACAAATAAAACTGAGCGGGAATCGAACCAGCGCCCTCTGTGGTAGCCGTGTTGCACGCCACAGAGGCCGTCTGTAGGTATATCAAACAAACGCATATTACTGTACCAGTGTTATATTTTTCAGTTAATGTATGTAGGTATAGATTACGTAAGTAGGCCCTTCAAAACGAAACTAATTTCACCCATAAAACACCATTGTGTAATCTACAGCTTCAAGTTTAAAGTGGATTGGTAATTATGACTGGCAATTGAGTATTATTTATAGTATCATAAACTAAATGGGCCCCCTGTAATGTCAAGTGCTTACTCAGACGATGCCAGTTGTACGATATAATCGAACAAGTACATAGTCAATTAAGGAAATAAGGATAGGTACTACTGTTAATTTGCTAGGGATACGAAATCTGGGGATATTTAAAAACAATGCGTAGGTAAGTTGTTGGTAGTAGAATATTGGATAATTGTACATTTTCTAACCCGATGAACCATAAACTAGATTGATATAAAAGAAAATTGATTTGGTTCATGTTTTTAATATTCCATATATCACATCTTGTTTATAATATGGCTTTAGGTATAATCTTAAGACTACACATAAATACATTATTTATATTTTAGTCTAACAGGTGGTTGATTTTGGTTGGTTGACATTTTTGATACCTTTAGGCACAGTGTACTGTAATGTCATGGTTCTGAAAATATTATGGCTTATGAATGTGTGCAACACCATGGGCGTTAATATTGGGTATTCCGTTCAAGTTTATTACACACATAATATAAATTAATTCATAATGTGGTTTTAAGCTCTTAAGTTTTATAGTATCCGTTTTTGACGTTCCATACCGTGGATAAGTATATTTATTATAAGACTACTAAATGCTTAGTTTACCATCACATTATAGTCCATAGCGTTGTAGTTTCATCTATGAAGTAAATGCCATTTGTCTGACATATTCCTTAAGACCATGATGTGCAATAATGTGGTGATTCATTAGATGGTGAGAATTTTCTGCACATCACATAGTCCACTTATTAATTGGAAACGTTACATCGCTCCTTCGTTTCCTTAGCGCTATTTCGATATTTGAAATCGGCAGACAACGACAAATTTAATAATAATAATTAAACTAGGTTAAGACTTACATTCAGGACAATTTGCTTCATCTGTGCCGTCATCACAGTCAGGCTGACCGTCGCACCGCTGTCCTTTTTCTATGCACCGTGTGAAGTCACAACGGATGTAATCCGCGGCACAAACTGTGGACAAATTTTACATCGATTAAAAATTCCAAGTGTCGAACTGTCGCCCAAAATCCAAACAAATCAAAATTTGAGAATTTACACACAATTTTGGGTTAGGCTGTTACGTTCCGGAGGAATTTTGGTACAAACACTGTGACACGAAAATTTTATGATATTGTGTTAGATAAATAAAAAACAAATATTCTACCGTATTTATCATAATCGCCGTACTCGTTGTTTTTAGGCGTCGTTATTTCTGCTGGACTGGAACCTCGATCCTCAGATTTGAATGGATCTTGAGATGTTTCTTCTGGTGCTTAATAAAGAAAATAAAAAAAGAACTAAAATTACAAAAAATCAACGAAAAATAATATTATTTTTGAAAAGGAACTTTCTTCTCCGCAAAGGCTGCTTCAGATTTAATCGGGGATGTCCACAATAGTTCGATAATCATTATTTTTAAGGATTTTATTGATGAACTTTTTCCTCCTATTTTTGGACTATAATTTGTTAATAAAGTTGGATTGAAGTCGATTAATTTCAAACCTTAAACTGGGGCCTTACTCTGAAAATCGAACATGAACGTTTCGGATCGAACGAAAACGGACCATTTGTCAAACAACGACAGCGAAAACGTCAAATGTATTTTGGGAGTAGGAGGTGTACTGATAACGATCGACAACCTCAATGTCAAACGATCGAAGACGGATCCGAAATCCGAAACACTTTCGGGTAGCTAAATGGTCAAAACGTCAACGGATACGAATATTTTCGTTTTTCGGAGTAAGGCCCCTGAACCATAATCAAAATTTTCCTAAAACTGATCAAATTTTTGAGATTAGATTAGGTGTAGCTTTACTAATATCATCATAACCGATATGTAAATTTATAATGTTAAGCTCAATGTTAGATAAAAGACGGTTAATGACTGCAGTAAGCTCATTGCCAGGCTTATTTAAACCTGTGAGCCCGTAAATTGTTCAACAGGCATCAAAAAGGAAATCATACCGGATGTCTGTATATCCGTCTCGTCACGCCGCCCACCATCTCCTCTCTCCGGCTCTCTCTCAATGCTTGCTTCAGTAGTAAATATATAGTATGGAGTCTCTTCAGTTTTACGGTCATTACTCTCTGTATCATCCGGACCTTGCGGCGTATTATCATATGTGTCCAATCTTCCGGGTACCGGTAACTTCTGATCATAATTATCCTCATCGACGACCTTTTCAAATGGTTCTTCGGTATTTTGATCGTAAATTGAGGGATTCGGGTCGTAAGGGGCCGGTTTCAGTGACTCCTGATCGTAGTTGTTTGGATCAGAGGGACTCAGCGTTTCAGGATTTTGATCAGGACTCGGTGGATTGTATATATCATTTGTTCTAGAGCTGGTTTCTGAATATTCTGGATAAGGTTCAGTCTGTTCACCATTTTCGGAATAGTTAGGATTTGAGGCTTGAAAAGAAAGAAAAAATAAAATAAAATAAAGTATAATAAAGTAGGATAGTTGATTATGTTGTGATAATTAAGATCCTTCCACAGGAGTTTACAAAAGAATATATTTTAACGAGGATGAACTCTTGCTGGTTTATAAAAGGGGTTCTTCTTTATGATAACTGTAGGCTTGTAGCCTCTTCATGAGGCGCTGTGACTATGTCAACATAGTATTGACATGATATTCATTCAATAATATTAGTATACTGACTTATTGGACAATTCTCTTCGTCTCTGCCATCACTGCAATCCGGCTGCCCATTGCATTTAACAGACATCGGCATACAACGGTATCCATCACACTTGAATTCATTCTCTTCGCAAAACGTGGTACCTAGATAAATTAAAATAAAAAAATGAAAGCTATGCAAGATGTTGAATAAAATAATATATAATTAATATTATGTCTTTTTTTTCATCTAGGCCACGAAGCAGGTAAAGTTAAGAATTTTCATTCATTTCAATTGATCGAATAGGCTATTTGACAACATTAAAAATATAGGTACTACAAATTATGATAATCCTATGAGAAAATAACGTAACAAGCCTCATGAGACTATAATTTACACTCAAATATTCATATTTATTGAGAATATCAACTAGAAAGATGTAATATATTTTAGATTTATTGTCTGTGGTGAAAACGCTCTCGGTCTTATTACAAAACACGGACTAACTTTAAACCTAGGTTTAAAACGTCTTTAGACCATGATTTAACGAAAATGATAATACAAAACGCGTTTTAGTACTAAACCTGGGACTATCTCTGGTCTAAAGATAAACCTGCGTGACACCTAGTTTAACGTTGGTCTAAGTATCTAAACCACGAAAATAAAACGTCAAACTTGTCATTTTGATTTGATTTGTGGAAAATACCAAAATACATCATATTTTGGCTTACTTTTTCCTCGGCAGTCCAATTTTCGCCCCTCTTTTTCTTTTCTCCTTCCATTATTTAATTCAAATTTAAAAGTTTAAACCACTGGAAACGTAAAAGTTAGTACGGGTATTGAAATGATTCAAAAGTGGGTATAAAAATTTAAAAAAAAAATTGAACAACGCGCGGGCTCCGAAAAACTACGCTTCATTTAACGTTCATCATAGATCGTCCAATATTATAACAATGATTGCTAAATAAAGGCATGATAATGATATTTTACTATAAAATAAAGTCCAACTATCGTTCATGACTTTAAATTTAATAATTATAATGTTGTAAATATTTTTTTCACCATTTTTTAGTAAATAATATTTATTAACGATTTCAGAAAATTTTTGCTTTCTGAGAAAACGGAACGTTGCGACCGAATGATATCACAATGAACGAACAAAAGTTTAGAGTAATCTGTGGTTGTTATTAGGCCAAGATTTAAACCATGGCCTAAGTAGTCCACGGATTATTCTGTTTTTGTAATAAGAAGAAGTTTAAACCTTGGTCTTAAAATTAAGCCTGGACTTCATAGTCTGGGTTTAAACCTGACTTTAGTCCGTGTTTTGTAATAAGACCGTCTGTGTTTGGTGACAGCGTTGGTGACGTTATGTGTAGGTACGTAAACACGACTTACATGAACAGACACAAATACGTTTTCTGGGATTTATATACAGATATTTATACAGTGTGACACTTTATACATCACTTGGCTCACTAAAATATTGAAATTACTTTTTTAAGCAATCAAATTCAGTATTGTTTACAAACGTCACCTAGCCAAGTGACGTCACGTACGCCATTTTTACGAGAATGGCGTTTTGCCCGCACTTTTGATAATTTAAACTTTATTATTGATTTTTCAACATAATGCATTGTTTTTTAACTGAAATATTAATGTGGTATGTTTATAATGTTATAAGGAATCATTTTAAGTAGTTTTATAAAATTAGTCAAATAGCCTATTAATGATGAAAAAATGGCAGGTCAGAAGGAGTCGTAAGGACTGAAGTAAATCTTAGACTACCGTGGAAAGAGAAAGTCGTGTGTGTTGTTGAATGAGAGTACTTGAACAGCACTGACAAGAATTGTGCTTTTGTTACAAAATACTTGTGCGATTAGTTAGCTATCTTTCCACAGACCCTCAGCCCTGCATAATCACCTCATGGTCGCCTAGATGCTGATTGCATCCTCTCAGAGTCGTCATTCGGTCAATACATAATGTGAAAAGGTTAAGTAGCAAACGTGTAACGATAAGAGCAAGGTAAAGGAATATTATGTAACTAGCTGCTTAGACTAAAAATTTACCATATTATGTTTGGTTGTAATTGGTTAAGTAGAACCGGAGATATGGTCACAAACGACCTAAAAACGAAGCGCGGGCGAAGCCACGGGTATCAGCTGGTATAAAAAGTAGCCTATATGTTGCCAAGTGCTATGAACTATAATCATAACAAGTTTGATCAAAATCCCTCCAGTAGTTTTTAATTTTAGCGTGAACAAAAATTTAGTGCGGACAAACAGAGGCACAGAGGCACAGACAAATAGACAAACAGACAAACAGACAAAAATTCTAAAAATCATTGTTTTGGCATCTATTACATTCATAAAGGCCCCTAATTTTTTTTTCTCATATATGTATCTTCCATGTACAGACACCGATCAGTTACAGATTTATTATATGTATAGATGCGACACATCATTATCAGTTGAAAATTTTTGCAAGAAATTTTAACTATGGCGAGGTTATTTACTACAAAACCTCCTAAAACGTAATATAAGTAGTTCAATATTTAGATTAGCTGTACAAATTATGCTGTCTCTATCACTATACTATGCCTGTATAATAGTCTTCTGGGCTACTATTACTATATTGACACCATTGCAATATGTAAGCCGAAATATTCCTAGTGATATTTTTATAAATGTAAGTGTTGTTTTAATTACTGTATGCATGTGCCTAGTTGCGCTACTATCTTTGACTGCCTCATCTCTGATCACTATTTTATGCACATCAACATCATCTGCATTGTTTAACCTCAACCCGCTTGTGACCACTGGATGTGGCCAGTCAACCTACAACGTCGGCACAGTTATAAAACCTGATATGGTTTCAGGGCGATCTGAGATCTACAGCCGAATCAGACCCCATCTAAACTAGCATTCCAGATTCGGTTTGTACCTACGTCAAACGTACTTACCGGGAAGGAGATTCCGGTCTGCAATTAGCTACGGCCAACCAGCACTACCTACTCTTCCATCAAACGAAGGGGAGTTATGTAGATTGGTATTTGCCTTATGCTTCTGGTATCGTAATGACGAGTTCATAATTCTATAGACGGTCTTATTCTCGTTCAACAATCACCTCAGTAAGTTAGACAATTCCATGATTGTTAGTTCAATCAATTATCCTGTTGACTTCCACTGCTGGACCTAGGTCTCTTCCAATGTACGCCATACCACCCAATTCTCCGCCTTCCGCATCCAGTCCATCCCAGGTACCTTTTTCAGGTCGTCGGTCCATCTGGCTGGGGGCGTCCCACCTTCCGTTTGCCGACCCGTCTGCGAGCTATGTCGGTAACTTTAGTTCTTCGTCGGATGATCTTCAAAGAAACTCCAAGCATAGCTCGCTCCATGACTGCGCGACTTTAAATTTGTGGACTAGCCCCACAGTCAGTGTCCACGTTTCGGCACCGTTAGTCATGACTGGTAGGACGCACCTTCGAATTGAGGCATTGCAGTAAGGGTGAGGAGGAAACCCGACTTAGTTGCCTAATGCTGCCGATCAATTTGTTAGTTAGTGGCTTTTAAATTGATCAAATTATGTAGGAGTGACCGACTTGAAAGCTGCTCTGTGACCCGATGAATTTAGAGACTATTTTAGAATTCAAGACTTATCAAGCTTAAGTGACAAACCTGGTTCCAACAGTTGAGCACTGAAATCACTTTCACTGACGGTGGTGTTGCCCAAGCGACGAGAGGTTTTGATGTGACTTCGGAGTAAGTTTATGATGTTTTCTATATCTTCATACCCGCTCGTCACGATGTCCAGTGTAACTTTACAGGCGAACTCGTCATTGATGTGTGACCTGAAATCATTTAGATATCGCGTCGGTGTAAGTAGGTATATAAAGTATAAAACGAAAAAGTGTTAATTATGAGTTTCGATCCTTCTTATGTTTACAATTTCATGTAAAAGATTGCTAAATTCGTTTTGAAGATAGCTCTTCTTAAATGCTCATCATTCTCTGAACCTTTTCCCAACTCAGTTGGGGTCGGCTTTCCAGTCTAACTGTGATGCGGCTGAACTTCGATATTCTCCGTGGAGCGACTGCCATCTGACCTCCACAACCAATGGCGATATCGAAGTTCTAAGTTAGACTGGTTGGACTTTTGAGGGCTCCAACTACCCGTAACGACTGCCATAGATGTTTTTGTATGGCAACCGGGACCGACAGCTTAACGTGCTCTCCGAGGCACTAATAAACCTGCGATAAATACACACATAACTTCGAAAAGCATCGAAAATGTCATTGGTGTGTGCCATGGTGAACCTGGGATCGAACCCGAGACCTCGTCTCAGCAGTCCATTACCCAAACCACTAGGCTACCGCGGTTTTTTTTTTAGCTCTCCTTAAATGCTATTTTCCACTATATATGCATTATGCTTATGAAGCCATGTTTCAGCATGATTTCATTGAAATTGGCCTAGATTCGACACGGAGGTCTATTTCTCTTTCTGTCCTACCCTCTTCTTCACCCCTCTCTGCAGGTGGTAACACCTCATGAGTAACAAGGGTTCAAAGATTAAAGAAACCGCTTACTATTAGGTGAGCCGTATATTTTACTATCTTTAGTAGGACAAAAACTACATATAGATACTTACTGTATTCTGACGAGGCTTGTACGCTGTGTGCCTGGAAGGCTCTCGTACAGTTTGTCGACAGCACTAGCGAGGGTTTGAGAGAAATCGCGGAACTCAGGCGAGTCTCTGTCTGAGTATGACTTGGAATACGGCTCGTTAGCCGTGAATGTCACTCGGAGAGTCTCTGGAAATTAAATAATTAAATTGATTAAGTTAATATTTTCTAGGCCACATTAGACAAATGCAATTTAAATTTAAACTAAGCACTGTGTTAGGGGTCCTAAATTTTGGACAAATATTTCTATTTCTTTTTTATACATAATTCGTATATAGAAACACCCATTGGGTATATGGACGCAGACCAATGCGAATATACGTGTCAATACGTCCAAGGAAAGTAGTAACTAAGAAATAATAAACATTTATATGAGAAGCGTATAAATTAAGAGTCTTGTGTCTGTGGTGGAGGTACTTCCCCTCCGACGTATATAGATATCTTTTTATTTATCCAAACTTACAACTGTCACAGACTGTATGCTGCATCGGCTATTTAAAAAAAATGCTTACTTTCTCGCGATTCTGGGTCTCCCTTATCCGCTGACCCGGACCCGAAGTTGTCTACTTCGTCGTCCTTGCCATAACTGAAATCAGCAAATTAAATTTGTTCTGTAACATACGAGTCCATTATAAATGATGATTAAATATGTAAAAGAACCTTACAATGAGCTCTTACGATGATCAAAGCATCGTGTATAGCGCCATCTTTCTCCCTGAGTTGAACTGCATCGCATTTGAATTGCTACTTACAGCCCATGGTAAGGCCCCAGAAAGCGTTTATGAACGAGAAAGACCACCATATAAAAAAACGCAGTTATTTTTATAAGTGCGTAGGTAAGGTGCGATGAGCTCGAGAGTTAAGAGTGTTTAAAAATTACCTGTAATATATACAGTCAACGACAAAAGTAGCTTTACAATAATTTATTCAACACCTTAGTTCTTATTACCTTTCAGGAACTAATAAGCAAAGCATGAAATTTGTTATTTTTATCCTTTGTATCCATGTAAAAAAGGTTTGTAAATTTTTGGTATTTAGTGTAAATTTCATGCTTGGTAGGAAGCGCAGGAAGCAGTCAAACACTGAATCACAATAATAGAATTGTAATAGGTAAGTATATTATATTGACTGTCTCTAGTCTCTCGTTATGTATATTATACGCTTACTATTTCAACGGAACTGTAACTGTCATTATATCATTAATACATACCCGTCATCACTATCCCTAGTTGAATCTTCTTCTGGACCGAAGAAGGGACCTGCAATAAAAGAACGAATATAATTTTATTTTGAGTCCCTCACGTTATTACCATGAACGAATAAAGCTATGGACAGTACAGTTGGTACAGGCTGAAGACGATACTGTGTCACAAAAACATTACCCTCCTTTCTTCGGCAGTCGGGTAAAAATGGTGACGGCTAACCATTTGTGAATGAATTTTGTATTGTAGGAGAAGAGCCGGTGAAGATCGACCTTCACCCATCTGATAACCAGATGTGATATATTTTTTATCCAATGTTATTTATTATGCACTTCAGACTTGAAGTCTAGCGTGAATAGGTTGTTTCCAGGTCATAGATTTCCAGAAACACAGACTCATGTAGGGCTTTCTAGTCAGTAATTTTCAGAAATTTTAAACTACTTAATGGTTTGATTACATAATTATTACCAATACTCACTAAAGCTAGGTAAGGAAAAGTCTCGCTTGAGCCGCTTCAGGTGGCCGAATACGCCGGTGTCATCTTCTTTAACTTCCAAGAATTCATTCAGATTGTCTTCCTCTCCTTCCAAGTAAATATCACCGACCGCTGACACCTGGAACCCAATACATTATACGTTAAGTATGGTAATATACTCATCAACAGCTTAACCACGTTATGAAAGACACCAAAGATCAGGACGGAATCTTTCAGCATGATCTTTGGCAAAGTATCTAAAAGTAGAGATCGGTTTAAATCCATTTTTTATACAACTTAGGTACTAGGCCGACAAGCACACGGCCCACCTGATCGGTTTTTTAAAATTAGTTATGTTATATTATTTTGTGACTATACTCCGATTTTTAATTCTAGGCAAGAAAATGACAACTGCAACTGTCACTGATACAAAAAAGGGTGACCCGCTACAATAGTGATGTTCGGCAATCAATAGACTAGATACTTTAGTCATTCTTTATTTTTTATCAGTGAATGAACCTCTTTGCAGTTTATGCTCGCCTAGTACATTACACGACGGAAATATTTTTTATAGAATACTAGCTGTGTCCCGCGGCTTCGCCCGTTGCATACTTTGTCCCCGTGGCAGGATAAAAAGTATCCTATGTCCTTCTTCTAGTTCTAAGCTACCTCCCCATCAATTTTCAGCGAAATCGGTCCAGCCGTTCTCTAGTTTTAGCGAGACTAACGAACAGCAATTGATTTTATATAATATATAGATTTAATTACTTACTGTATATATTTTCTGTTTAATTACCGTAAATTACATATTTTTATTTATATAAAAATTTTATTTATATATTTAATAAAAGAATTATAATCTCGACTCACGACTAACTTGTAATTGGAAAACTTGATTCAACCACATCACTATTTATTTGATACAAAAAACCTGCAACATTGCAAATGTCATTTTCTTGCCTAGAATTAAAAATCGGAGTATACATACATTATTATTATACCTACATAAAATAGGCCAGACATTTAATTAAGATTATTTATTGACACCTTCAAATTCAATGGTTATTCAGTTCGTGCGTTTATAGGAGCTACTTTTATTCATAATCGAAATGATTTAGCAGGCCTTTAGAGGGCAAAGAGATTTCGTGAAAAATTTATCACCCAAGGCCTTTGAATTGGATTATGTGGAAAGGTAACGTTCTGTGATTGGTCAAAACTGCTCGACGCGCCCCGCCTTTATAACGATCTTGAAATTAACTGCTGAATTCAGTTCGAGTAATCCCGCCTATATTTTATTTACATTAGCCTTTTAAGGGTAAAGGTTCGTGTATTTTAGTGACCTCCGAATGTGTCTAATAATTACCTACAGCGTAAATTTGAAGCAAAATGTCTGATATTTATAATATACAACAAGTTTCAAATTTTTTTAACTAATTTTAGGCTATATAAAAGGTCAAAAATAATACCGCAATTTCACTTCATATTGAATTTATTTTGAGTAATTTTAATTATATTTTCAAGACGGTAAATTAATTCACATTACTTACATAATATAAGCTACTTCTTGCTTTTATCAATTCAATTCAATTCAATTTCAAATTCAATTTCTTTATTTCTCAAAATAGTGTAACGTAATTATACATCTTTTTGACGTCAATTTAGTTTATCCTACTTCCTATCCTACTAATTCATACTTTCAATGCTCTATGATCCACCTTACTGGCGTCAGAAGACCGTAGACGGCGTGCGGTTTTAGTCGGTAAGAATCCGACGTAACCTGCCCCGCTGGCGGCGGGGTGGGTATCCATGAAGATTGCCGCACGGAAAAAAAGGCTTTCATCTCCACGTCCTCCTCCTTTTTCTCCTTCTGTTAGTTTTAACTTATGGGGCTTTTGTAGGAGAGTCTGCCGCTGAGCTCCCAAGCCAGGAGGAAAGCATGCACTAGAACCTCATCCGTCAATTAACATGTACGCACTTACAGGTGAAGTTTTTATTTTGCTGATATCCCCACGAATCCCCCCTCGGCCCGCCAGGCAACGGGGGTGATTATGTCAGAGTCGTACCGAATAAAATTGCACGGTATCTCGTCACATCGGCCTACGTGGCCGGGGAATCTGGAGCGCCCTAGAAAGGATACCCCAGAGACGTGCGGCAATCCCCATGGATACCCACTGTGCCCTCTGCTAATTAGAGGGATACGTGAAGAGCCTCCGGAGCAGCCCTCTAGAGGGCCACTACCACCCCGGCCGGATTGGCTGCAGGCAACAGCGTCTCCCGTGGTGAACCCCAGGGACCCTGACCGGTCACTGCACTTATTTCAAAAAGAAATCGAGAAAAAACCTAAAATTTTAGCCCGCAGCCAAATAAATTACGAACACCTATTAAAACTTCTTTGGGTCTCTTCATTATCATACGGGAAGTAGCCGAAAAATGTTAAATAACAAAAAAAAAATACCGGACAGAGATCGTAAAATCGTCATTAACACCGAACCGGGAGTCATGATTCACAAATAAATCGACACTCGAGCCGCAATTAGGGGAGGTTGGGGGATGTCGGCACAAGGGGGATTTCCTTGCAATTTTAGTTAGTCCAACTTGATCCGCGCCTGGGTGTGAACGACAAGACGTGCAAGCTAATGGCCATTGCGGAGAGGACGAGGCGTTCTGAATCACACACAGTCTGGTACTATTATTATCGTTGTATTATTTTCATACTATTATAATAAAATGAAAATAATAATAACTAGGTAGTACAGTTTGGTTAGCATCCGCTATAAATAAAAAGAGTTGTTTGAGTTTAAAAAATGGTACAAATTTATACTTTAGGTATGGGTGCTAAATAGGCGGATTTATTTTTCGGGTTTTGTACCCAAAAGGTAAAAATTACCTTATTACTAAGACTCCACTGTCCATCTGTTTGTCCGCATGTATCTCATGAAAATAGCATGAAATAAAATATATTATAAAGAACTCCCATGAAACTTTTACGGTTTCCATAACTATATCTATTAATAATGATAACAGGTAGACGCCTGAAGTACCTATTCCCAGAATATTATTCAATTGTTAACTTTGTTAATTAATTATTGTTATTTAATTATTAATTGATTATTAATTGTTTTGTTAATTGCACTCGAAACCTTGCATGAAAGGTCTAATGACAATAGAGGAAGCGCGTGTAGTAAGTAGGTAAGTAGTAATAAGGGCAGAAGCAGATGGCGGGCTGCTGTCTCTGCTTCCCTCACAATACGCTCACGTCTTTTTCCCTCCGAGCGTATTTCGACTTGTATTTCAATGAACCTATATCTACTTTAAAACCTAATTAAATCCAAAGTGTGACCGATTAAGAAATCTTTAGCGAGACTTATATTTATTTAAATACTTTAAACAAAAGGAAGATAAACTATTGGCATTGTTTTAAAGTTCGGTAAATCTAATGAGTGTGAGCTTAAAATATATACATTATAATTAAATTTGGTGTTTAAAACTAAAATAAGCGAATCCTTACTAAACAGTATTCATAATTATTCATAAAACATTATGGGTAGGTACTTTCAGAAATTACAATCATTACTCTATAACATTATTATAGTCAATATCTCATGTATTCAAGAAGATGGTACCTATATAGTTGGAAAACATTGCGCGTGTTCGGCTTATACACTGAGGATAGGACGATTTATTGCGGCTACGAGTCATGCCTTGCAGTGCTTTGTATTATTACAGAGTTATGAAATAAACTCTTTCGTATAAAATAACTTGATATCTCGTAGAAATGTTATTGTAATCCAATAATTCAAAAGATAAGGTTTAAAAGACTGTAACCAGCCTACTGAGAGGTGAAAGAGAAGAATAGTAAAATGTAGTCCCAACTTTGCATCAACAGATGGCGTTAGGAGTATTTTAAATCCCTGAAAATTAGTTGTGTATAATAATTATACTCGTACATTGCAGATATTTTAAAAACACTAATGGTGTGTGTTAAATAAATGGTCTGTGTTAAATAAACAATTCTGATCACAAAACTATTTTTTGAAATTTTTGTCCGTTTGTTCGTGTACAGTATAAATTATAACTACGTTTAAAAAACCCACTTCACAAACTAATATTTTTTACTTTTTAGTGTACAGAAATAGAAAAGTACCTATTTATGACGTTTATCATGTACGAAGGCATCAAAAACAGAATTTTTCCCGTAAATTTGATGATTTCTCCTCGATTTTCCCAAGATCCCAGCATCAGATCTTGATACCCTGAATATGGGACCACCTCAGAAGTTGCCTCTTTCAAACAAAAAAAAATTCAAAATCCATCCATAATTGGCCTGCCTGAGTCTATGTTTCCGGAAAGCTAACCTGTACTCAACACAAAATAAAAGGTCTATTTTGACGTTTGTCCTCGTGGCGTAACTAGTTGTACCTATACGATTCGATATTCGAATCCAGTTTGCATGGGGATTTAATCGATTTGAATATGTATGTAAGTTGCATTGGATTAAAGTTCTGATTAGAAAAATTAGCTTAACCTTTGATTTTGTAGATATTTTAAAACAATACAATGTTATTAAAGGTCAATTTACTTATATTTAATATTTTTTTACAATAAAATTCACTCAATCACAAAAACAACAAGAATAATTAAATGAGTCTTCAGAATCTAAACACAAGTATTAAAATAAATAAAAATAAAAGTGCGCGTCGCGTTGAAAAAAAAAATCTGACTCGATATTTTCTTTCCTTAACTGATTATTAATAGTCTGTGGACAACATGAAAAAATCGTTATGCACAGCACTTAGCCAAGTGGGCGGTACCTGTCAATGAAAAATGTAATTACCTTTAGAACATTTCAATTGATAAAAAATTAAGAACTTCATGGGCACGAACTGTCAAAGTGGGCCTTTTATTTTGTGACAACTATAACCTAACCTGGGAGTCTTTAAGTCTACAGTGAACAGATTGCTTCTTCTAGGCAAGCGTGCTCCATCGTCAACCACATTGTCACTTTATCATAGTGGTCAAACACGGGTCTATCAGCTATAAAAAAAAGAAAATACTGATTCAATTATGATGTATCTTTCTATTTTAAAGGTCGTGGTCTAACTTATAATCTGCCGTAGGTATAATTGAATGAAATTAGTTTAGTAAAACCGGAGATATGACCAAAAAAACAATAACCGACTTAAACGCGAGTGAAGCCACGGGCATCAGCTAGTACATAACATATTGTAACTAATTCACGCGATTCATCTACTGTCATTAAGTGTTCCATGCAAGCCTGATGGTTTAGAGTGCTTCAATATAGGTACTCTGGCACAATTTCAATTATAATTTACCTATTTAGTGTTCTCTAAACACTTATTTCAACCGTTGTTGTGTAATGCTTTCCATAATAATTAAATCTGCCCTTTTCTTTCTTTTCTTGTTTCTTTCTCTACCTGCCCTTTTTTTCCGTGCGGAAATCCTCATGGATACCCACCCCGCGGCCAGCGAGGCAGATTATGTCGGACTCTTACCGACTAAAACCGCACGCCGTCTAGAGTCTTCTGACGCAAGGGTGTAAGGTGGCTCAAAGAGCATTTCCCTCGCGCCCCGGCTTGACCCGGGCCATCTCCGGATTCGAGATGGCCCCACTCTACCTGCCCTTGTCCCAATTTTTTGGGGTCGGTGCAACATGACATTCCTTCTCTTCCATATAATTCTGATGCCATCTCCTCAGTCATTCCCTTTTTCACCATATCCTCTTTCTCGCATTCCATCTACCTTTTTCCGGCCTACCTATGTATTTGGAACCATTGACATTTCTGCTTTAAAGTAGGTACCTTAATTCTTTTTATTTATTTATCATAACTTCAATTTCAATTTCAATTTCTTTATTTTTCAAAATAGTGCAACGTAATTACATCTTTTTGACGTCAAAAACTACTTAATACTAAGTTTCCACCAAACAATACAGAAAAAAAAAGAAATGAATTGAATAATTTATTTTTCATGTGCGTAATTCGTGGGTAGTCCGTTAAAAGTCGAAAAACTAGGTAAGCAGTCCTTAGTTCACCGCATGTATTGTTAGTGCACCACTCGGCACTCGGCTCACACAAAATTAAAATGTACCTAATTGTTATAATAACTATATACTATCTTACAACCAAATCACAACAAAACATTGTTATGAAAACTCCCTTTTCCAAATAAACTATTGCCGGATGTTTAAATACTATTTTAACGTTTCAAAATAATTACAGCATTGAGCAAATTTCATAGGTACCTACATTGAGTTAGTTGAAAATTTTAGTGGTGCAGATCAACCAACAATGAGTCAAACCTTGTTAATATTTTAGAATTTAGTGACGCAAGTAGGTACTTCGTGATTTTGAGAGATCTTCTGTTCTAATTTTTTTACGAAAGAATTGAACCTTGAGTATAATGGTCTCAGATATTTTACAAATTCTTTAAGCTTGTTTAAAATCATTAGAGATCAAGGCGAGTTCCAATAGCCGAGAACTCGTCCAATTAGTCCCACACTATCCTTTCCTATACAGGACAACACGTGCAAGGTTGAGGTAGGCATTACCCTCATACGGTGCAAACAATTTCTTTAAGAACATTAGCGGTTCGAGATATATTTTCTATGCCGCACCATAAAGACTTGGTATTCTTTAACAGCAGATCCAGTACCCGCAGTCCCAAGTCCTTTATGCACGATGCGACGGTGTAAAAGCATCTGGAAGGCCATCAAGCTGAGAGCCAATATTGTTCCTGATTCCTGAGACATTACCTTATCATCAGGCTTTTTCAATCTTAGATTTGCCCAATATTCCATATTTAGTTCATACATAATATATCTTTTGTTTAAACATTATGAAAATAAACGATACAAGTAATCTAGACTGTGATGTGATATAAAACACCATATCCCTTCTAAAATTCTAATACATCCCGCACCTGTCTATTACGATATAGTAACAGATACCGAAGGCATACATTTTAGGATGAATAGCCAGCAATACTTTCTTATGTGTTAAAATAAACACCAGTATTAAAAGATGTACTTAAGTACGTGCTACCTGCGCCCTGTTGATAGATGGTTTGCAAATGTTTTCTGTTCAAAAGAAGTGAACTGGGTCAATAAGTCAAGATAGATCGTACGCACGCACATTTTTGTTAATATAAACAATGAACTAAGTACATATTTTGCCCATGATCTTATTAGAAATACATCTGTACAGTATAATAGACTAGAGTTATAGCACAACCATCGCTTGCGGTAAAATATTATGAACTAATCTATTCAAGAAATATTACATTTTGCCACGGTTCTTTTTATTATTTGAAAGTTGGTGTTTTATTATTATTGAAAATTATTTATTCACGAAGAAATTATTCAAAAACATAGAATTACGTGTCAGCGTAGCAGTAATAAGGACGCGCAAGTCCACTGAAATCCCTTAAAAAATTGTTAAAATAAATAGAGTAATACGGTTGGGATAGGTATAGGGTTTCCTCATTAATTGATACGTACATTAATGAAGGCAGGGCCTCTAATTGTCTTCACAATTAGTGAGCGATCCTGCTTTTACGATACTCGTGGTTTGTAAAAGTCAAGCTACTATTTAAAATTCGACCAAAGACTTGTGATTTTAATACCATCCCGTGAAAAAATGTAACGTACACGAGTTTATTGTTTTTGTATATTTGTAAATCGTACATTCATTGTTACTTAGGACTTGTATGTTAGCTTATAGTGTTCTTATATAATTAGTATTTTTAACACTTATGAAATGATTAACACAATATTTGTTATTGTTAATGTTGTTAAAGATTGTAATTAGTACCAACCTCACTACCGAGCCAAAAATGATTATAAGTTGAGGTAAGGATTAATTGCATATTTCAAAGATACAATTTCTCAAAGAACAAATTCTCATAAATTGAGTTTTTCGAAAAGACAGTAATGGTAATAAACATTATTTTATTTCGATGTGTTTAACGATTATAGCGATTTCTCGGCACGAATATACCGGTTTGACGAGGCCCACCTTAGCATCGATGTTAAGTAGCATTATGTAGAGGCATCATCCCCCTTACCTTACTAAGGTTTACGAAAGTGGCGTAGCGGTTGTACTTTCGACTGCCATGACAGGTGATACAAGTTCGATTTTCGCTCAATGCTAATACTAATTGTGTGCACGAATATATCTTTATTTGCATTGGTCTGGGTGTATCTATGTATAATATGTGTGTATTTACAGTCAGACAGCTTACTTTGAGTCTAGAGAGAGCTGGGTAGGAACGATTTTCCTGGGTCCATACAGGTGATCCATGGGAAGAAATAACTTCCCGTAATTCATTCGGGTGAACTATATAGGTGAACCATGGGCAATGAACGAGAGTGTAATAGAATAATTATTATTTAATTGATTAAAGTTAAAATTAAAATTACGCAATTTCTAATCGTCTAATAACTACAATACCAGCCTCTATCTAAATCTGCCTATAAAGTAGACATATTCCTTTAGTTTGTATTTTTTACACGTATCTGATAAGAGATAAAATTCAAGTCTATTATGCTCATGTTATCTAGCGTGTAAATCTAAAATATTCGGAGCGGATGTAATGTAACAAATGTCCGTGGACGGTCTGTATCTTATCACTGATAGGCGAGAGGTATTTCAATATGAGAAGGCATAATTTTGTTCAGCTGTAAAATTGAAAATGGTTTATGGTGTTAATTATAAATCATATAATGTTTATCAGCATTCTAGAACCCATAACACAAGCTAGTTAAACTATGCTTACTTTGGGTCTAGGGAGCGCTGTGTAGAATGTCGTAGAATATTCATTATTATTATTGCGGTTATGGAAGTCGGTTATTACAACCACAAGTCTTTTTTAAACGTGACGGGCTCTACTATTTATGGCTAGGCACCGACTTTTTAAATCTTAACTGTTTTTTATCTTTCTCGCCTTTCAAAATTCGAATAGAATTTTTAAACATGTGTCCAAAAATAAATAACTTAAATCAAAAGCACTACGGTCATTTTGGGTAACATTGAATCGCAGTGTAACTTTGAATAAAGTTGTGAAAAAGATTCAAAAATTTATTTGATGCAAATGTTTTATTGTTTCAATATTATAACTGCCTAAACGGATCGCCATAATGTTTTTTAACAAACGTAACGTAAAATATTAAGCTTTCAAAGTCATAATTTTGTAATTTAACCGCCTTTTTCGAGTGAAGTTTTTAGCAGTGTTTGTTAGTTGAATTTAATATCGGAATTATTTGTACAAAACTTGCTGTAAACAGGTATGTTTGGTGTTTATCTTTAAAATCTACTAAAAAAATTATTATTTTTAAATCGCTGTCCGTACATGGTGTTACATAAATTGTCTAAAACTGATAAAGTTGTAACGACGATCAAAATCGAAGTGATTTGGGTAACATTGAATGGTTCAAAGTTATTCGTGTCTTATAAAAAGTTCCAGTTCTAAGTATGAGGAGCCTTAAAATTGATTGCTTTTTTCTATTTTTGTGTGAAATTCTTAATGTGGTTCACAGAATACGTCTACTTACCAAGTTTCAACCGCATAGGCCTTATAGTTTCGGAGAAAAGTGGGTGTGTAACATACGGACGGACAGACGGACGGACGGATGGCCGGACGGGAGGATGGCCGGACGGACGGACAGACAGCCAGACAGACATGACGAATCTATAAGGGTTCTGTTTTTGCCATTTGGCCCTAAAAAGGTGGAAAAATTCGTATTGACGATGACATTTTGTTCATGGAAAGGGGTGATTAGTTTTCTTTAAAAAATAAAATGTCCAGAAAAATTATTAGCAGTCATTACGATTTTGATCTCATCTGATTGCCAAATAAACATATAATTTATTATGTTGTACACTACGTTCCTACTTATCTTACTTTATTAGAAAATTATAAAAATAACAATGTTTTTTTTTTCCACCAAATTGGTCCGCCTTGTTTCATTATGGCAAGACCTCGTTATTTTCCACAGGTAGGTAAATAAGTTAGTCATGATTTTCATAGATTGGACTTTTTTTTACAAGAATACATCATTCAATTTTATCCAAATCTTAAAATGTTTGGATAATAAAGGTTTTAAAATCCAGAAAAATATATATTCAAAGTTACCCAAAACTCGTGCTAACTTTGAATGTGTGTTTTGGGGCAAATTTTGGGCAGTCTTTGTGTTTTTTCCATAAATTTGTGGGTTTATAAACATAAACCAACTCAAAAGAACACTATTTATTCTATAAAATAAAGATGTAATAAATATAATCAGAGAGTAAACATTAATAATCCGTTAAAAATGTTCAAAGTTACCCAAAATGACTGTAACGCAAATAAAATAACTCTTCACTCCTTTTTAAACCCATTAGGTAAAGAAGTTCAAATACGATACACGGCTTCCATCAATTATGATACAGAATGTTTATGCAAAATGTGAATTAGATTGAACCTAGGAATCACATTGTCCCATAAAAACTTTGCCCCCCTTTTACATCCCCATATGTGGTTGTAAAAGGGGGGCAAACTTTTTTTTTTTTCAACTTTCGGAGAAGTGAATCACGGAGGTAGACAACTGGGGTACCTCCGCCCTACATAAGACCGCAGTCATAATAACCATCATGCCGGTAAGTAGCCTCCCCCCCAATCCTCACGTCCATCCCCCTCTTCTTCAAACTACTCATCGCCCTTCACCTCCAGGGTCGGCGCGAGTGTGGCACGCCTGTGTTACACACATCTTTAGGCCACGGTGACCGCTTCACATTAGGTGGGCCATGTGCTTGTCTGCCACCTAAGTAGTATTAAAAAAACCTTTTTAACGAAACCTTATACAAAGAAGTTTCAGGGCTCTACAATCAGCAGTTTAGGCTGTCTATTAACAATTACTTATTTTGTGTAGTTATACAAAAATTTAGTGCAGTCTTATAAAAAGTAATGTTATTTTAGAAGTATCACACTTGCGTACACAGAAGTATCATTTATCTGCAGTAAACCACGTCGCGGAACTTGGGCCGATCCGACGACACCCGAAGTTTGCTTTTCTATAATGGTACAAAGTATAAGCGATGACTTCAATTCTCACGACTTTCTCGTATTTATTTATTTATTAAACTTACTAGCTGATGCCCGCGGCTCCGCTCGCGTGGAAGTCGCTTATTGTGTCCACTTCCACTCCTGCTCCCACTCCCGCTCCAGCCCCTACTCCCACTCCCACTCCCACCCCCGCTCCCGCTCCCGCTCCCGCTCCCACTCACACTCACACTCCCACCCCCACGCACACTCCCACTCCCAATCCCACGCACACTCCCACTCCCACCCACACTCCCACTCCCACGCACACTCCCACTCCCACCCCTGCTCCCGCTCCCACTCACACTTCCACCCCCACTCCCACTCAAACTACCACCCCCACGCACACTCCCACTCCCACTCCCACGCACACTTCCACTGCCATGCACACTACCACTCCCACGCACACTCCCACCCCCACTCTCACTCACACTCCCGCCCCCAAGCACACTCCCACCCCCGCTCCCACTTCCACTCCCACCCCCACCCCCACCCCCACTCCCACTCCCAATCCCACGCACACTCCCACTCCCACTCCCATAAACCTATTTCTGATGATAACTAATCTAAACTCAAAATGTAATATTTTTGATAATAAATACAAAAAAAAACTCAATCCCTAAAAACTAATTACACCACTATCCACTAATCTTACTCGAACACCACTCATAATAGTCATAATTAACCTACTCATAAAAAAACATAATTTCATCTAAATAATTATAATTTAATTTGTACCTAGTGTGATGTGGTTCATATGATAATACTATTGTACGTCTTTTAAGACATGCTACGGTGATACTTTTATGTAATTGACAACATCTTTTATCTATACTATGACCTTTAAACAAAATGAATTTTGAATTTTGAATTTTGAATTTTGTGGGTGACGTAACCTACGACAAACTTATTATTTGCGGTTGGTACAGTAATCGGGTCTAAGAATTGAACCGCAAAATCAAATTTGTCTTTTATTGTATGTACTTTTCCGGGATAAAAAGTATCCAGTGTGCTGCCCAGGATATTGAAGAATAATTATACCAAGTTTCATCGTAATCGAACCGGTAGTTTTTGCGTGATGCCTGAACAAACAGACAGACAGACAGACAGACAGACAGACAGACAGACAGACAGACAGACAGACAGACAGACAAAAAATTTTTTAATCACATATTTGGGATCGGTGTCGGTCTAGTAACACCCCCTGCTATTTTTTATTTTTTTATCTTCAATGTACAGAATTTTCACTTCTACAGATTTATTATAAGTATAGATTACAAGCTTATTCTTAACGTTAGATTGAATTCTAATTTGGTATTAGTACTTGCGTATTTTTGCTGACCATAATGATATATATGAAGTTGGTTAATGATGGAGTCAGTGGTGTCCATAGGAACTCCTGAACTAATCAAGATGAAACAAATTGAATTTGGGCTCATTTGTTTTATTGCGGCAAATAGGTACTCTGATGGCAAGGTTTGTAGTCTTCAGGATCTGAAGATGGAGTTATAGAAACTTCGGAAGTAAACAATATAAGCCCGTCATGTTGGAGCACATTTAGTTAGTCTAGTCAAGAACTTACAAAAAAATATTTAAAAAAAAGTATTTTTGAGTTTGTTTGAATTTATCAGCATCCACGATGAAATTACAAGAGTCAATACTTACTAGTTATAACTTATGGTTTATTAGCCATCAATTTAAACATACCGTAAGTAGGAACACAGTTCTTCAAAGAACTTTTAATTTATTATTAACTAGCTGTTGCCCGCGGCTCCGCCCGCGTGGATGTCGAAATCCGTTTCAAAAACTATCCTATCTCTCAAGATGGTGTGCGAATTTTATTATAATCGGTTAAGTGGTTTAGGAGTCCATTGAGGACAAACATTGTGACACGAGATTTATATATATTAAGATTAGCCGCAAGAAGGGGGCGCTTCCCACGCACCCAAATCAAAACAGCCTCACAGATCAAGAAGATAAGAATAATAAAACTTTAATTAGTTATATTACGCTTGTTCTGCTACAAGCGTTTGACTTGCACCACCGACTCTTGACATTGAACTAGAAACGTTCGCCACGGTCGCCATATTAGCGTATCTGTAGATTAGCTTGTCACAATACAACCATTACACACCCAAAATCGCCCAAAGTACATTTTGGACGCCAAAACTAATACAGCGTCACGATTTACACCTTCCCTAATGTCCAAATAATATAAACCAAATTATTCGATATTATAAAAGTTTCACTGTTTGGTGGTCTTTCACGCAAAAACACCTGAACGGATCTGACTCAAATTTGGTACACGAATAGATTGTAGTCTGGACTATCACATAGGCTTTTTATCCCTGGAATAAGTTCCCATGGGAAACGGGAATGAAAACAGCTAGTTATTACTAATTTTACTATAAAATGTGTTTACTAGTCTTCTGGTTTTTTATCGGTTACACTTCAGGGAGTGTGCGCATGGGTCGCATAGCTTGATTACTCCAAGTTGTCTCTATCACTAAAGGAACAGACATACGTTGATGCACCATTGTTATAATGGTAGATATTCCGATCATAGGAACGAATCGTTTCAGCAATACGTTCATTTGCGTACTGCTAAAGGAGTAGAATACCCAGTCTGAGTCTGTGTTTCACCCAGTTTATAGTTTAAGAAAACTATAAACTGGGAGGCTTTAAGTCAAGAGCAAATAGGTTGCTTCTAAGCAAGCCTGATCCATCATCGTTCACATCATCACTTACTATTGACTATAAAAAAGGGGTCAATAAATTCCACTAAATTTAGTTATTATTAAACCTACTTCAACATTACCACATAAATAATTTATCTCATAATGTGTAATGGCACTTACTGTATTGGTCACTTATTATCAATCATTTTTTATCGTTTGATTGCTTGTATATTGAAACAGATCCGATTTGTATGATTATGAAACACACTGTTATATTCAGCCAAAATTACCCACTTCGAAAAACCAATCCTAACCATATTAGGATAATAAAATTAAGCCAACGAATACAAAGGTGATGAGGAAATCCACATAGCAACAGAACTATAAACTGATCTGCATTTATTGCACCAGTAAGCTCCGTCCAGCGGGTCTAAAGTTGATAAAGGGATCTATTATTGTGGACTAGTCATACGCATACGCGTAGTTATTTTATTACAGTACTTAAGTCATAAACAAGCACACGGCCTAATTGCTGGTAGATTGTTATATGTCTGTGGTTGTTACGTTGTGTTCCTGTCACAGAAATAATATGTATAATAGAAGTGCGATACGTGTTAAAAGCGCGAGCACCGAGCGTGTTCTCTAAGTTCCTTTATGCCTATCTTCTCCAATGGTACGCATTGTATGAAAACCATTAAACAAATTACAAGTAAGTAGGTTTCTATCATAAATCTGTTTAGATGGTGTATGTTGTGCCTCGTGGCGCCACCGCTTTAATGGGCTCGCAATTAGGTTAGTTAGGAAGCTAGGGTTGCTAATCAAAGCACCCTCAATTTGTTCTGCACACATTGTTTTTAATAACCTGCTATTTAACAACTGAAAGATAATTGTCACATTAAAATTGATAGACTAACTAAAGCATAGGCAAATAAAAATAATGTGATAATGAACTTTTACAGAAATCCCGTATCTAGAACAATTTATTTGTGTTAGGTAGAAAAGAAAATAAAGGTTTGAAAGAACGTTTATATTCCCAAATTAATATAGGTGATCTTTTAAACGTCTAATTAGGTAGGTATGAACTTCGTTTACGTGGCTTAAATAAAATATGTTTGAGTTAAAAAATCGTGCACATAGTAAATATCTCTTGTTTATTGTTTGCACCGTTAGTCCTCTTTTGAAGTAATTAAAATGTATTTATTGCATCTCTACACAATCAAAAGAATGCTTTAAATACATTTTGATCTTCATTAACTCTGTAAAATTTAATTCTGTGTTATTAGGTAAGAATAATTTTTAAAATTGAACACCGACAACCCTACCCTCGCAGTCGACTTATTTTTCTCCTAAAGTAGCTTCATTACGGTCCTAATTTTGTTGATCTTCATAAAATGATGATGATGATCAGAAATTCGATAAAATATTTTCCCCTAGAATTCATACATTATTAGATTTCCAGACAGCAGATGAAAGTTCTATCGCTGCACTGTTAGTTAGTCTAAGTTAATATGTGGAGTACATAAATACAGTAGGATTCCTTTGAAACTAACATCACATCATCACTTAAGAACAAACGGTGACGTTAAGCGCCAGATAATGCTTTCCCCAAGCGACTTTATTTCAGGGAAAGGAGAATGAATTTTAACTAAGACATTCTCACTTAACAGTTAGTCGGAACATTACATCGCTCAAGTCATGAAGTCGAAACCTAACTAACATATTTTTATCGCTTCAAACTCGGAAGAGCTCTATAGTAAGGCCTTGTCTTTATTTACCAAGCAAACAGATTAACCGCACAAAAGAGTTCATCGCTACGCCTTACTCGAATAAATCTAACACTGCTAATGGATAACGATGTAAAATTGTCATTAGCAAAATCCTCAAATTACAAACTAACAAGTTCTAGGATATTTATATGTTTTGAGTTTTTATCAGCGACTTTTGCGGCACGCTTAATGTAATCATTCTACTATCCAGATTCCCACCATAAGTACTGCTAATAATGCAAAAGATGTTTGATCCAATGAAATTTTAAAGCAATTGCGTGCTAACTATTCCAAATGAATTTTTGATCGGAATAAGTGATCATCCAGGACGGGACTTGAACCCGTGGCCAGTTTCATACAGGGGGGATGGTCTGACCAACTGAGCTACCTGGACCCATTCTAGATGCTCGAAATTTTCCGATAAATTCGAGAAACCTTACCTTTACCTTTTAAACCTGGAATAAGGTCCAATGGGAAGGCTGCTAGTGGGTTATAATTTAGTAGCTAATAAATGTTAAGAAGCGGGTAGTGTAGCTCGCAATATTTTCGTCCAGCTAACGACGACTTGTTCCGAAAGATTTGCTTGGATTTTGTCCAACACACCGGCCACGCGCGCATTCGCTATTATATTGAATGCGATCGTCGCTTGTTGACATTGATACGGATCAATTATGATCCCAGCGGACCTTCGGACTATGTATGTCGTATATTCATGCTCCATTGGTCACTACTGCTTCAGGCCTTGCCAGGAGTAAATACAATGTACGCACTAGTGCAGTGGTGGTAGCTTGTTTACAGTTAGCAAACTAACCGCAACCTATTTGAATGTACGTATATACGGGAATAACAGACTGTTTGGCCACCTTATTACCTGCAAGTTATCCCTTCATTCAATTTTATACAGTAGGTAGGTACTCTCGTTACACGACGCCAGTCGCCAATACGCCTGGGTTTTATACCGACGGGCATGTCTGTGGGTACGTTAGTAGGTACTTTTATTCTGTACACTGTGGGTCAACAAAAAAACAAAATGACATTTGTTGACTGACATGCTCAAAATAATTTTATTATAACTAGGTATACATTTAAAAAACCTACTTCACAAACTAATATTTTTTACTTTTTAGTGTACAGAAATAGAAAACTACCTATTTATGAGGTTTATAATGTACAAAGGCATCAAAAACAGAATTTTTGCCGTAAATTTGATGCTTTCCCCTCAATTTTCTCAACATCCCAGCATCAGATCCTGATACCCTGGATATGGGACCACCTCAGAAGTAGCCTCTTCCAAATAAAAAAAATACAAAATCCATCCATAATATTGGCGCCGCTATCGCGTAACATACATACAAAAAAGCGTACGAATTGAGAACCTTTGTAAATTAGTGCAGGCTACCGACAATATATTAAGAACAGTACAAATAAGCAACTGTGTACTAAAAACAGTAGCAGAGGGTTCATCCTATTTTATAATGTCTTGTGAACGATCAGCTAATGTTCTGGCTTACAATCACTATCCATTTTTATTTTCTTCTATTATATTAATTTAACAGGCTCTTTTCCAAATTGAAACTGGTAATTTCATAGACATACTGACTAGTATTATATAGGCTGTGTAAAAAAGTGAGATATATGACTTTTTTTTTTTTATATAGGACACGTCAAAATGACTCCACCTCGCCTGATGATAAGCAAAGGCAAAGTCTCAGGACTGGGGCCACCATCACATACACCGCACTACGCTACAGTGGCGGCCCTCAGCTTGACGGCCTCATCAAATGCTTTTTCACGCCCCGCTTAAAGGCCCCGGGACTATAGGAGGAAGGAAACACATGCGCTGGTAAAGAATTCCAAGCCTTTATGGTGCGGCAAATAAAAGAGGCACCGAACCGCTTGGTTCTTGATGGAATTGATGCCGCCGTGTGCGGCTGATACCTCAGTCTGGCACGTGTAGTTCTGTGTAGGAAAGGATAGGGTGGGATTAATTGGAAGAGCTCATCGGAACACTCGCCATGGTAGAGACGGTAAAAAACTGCCAAACACGCTATATCTCTACGTAGCTGTAGAGGCTCGAGGGTGTTCGTGATTTCTGGACTCCCAATAATGCGGACTGCACGTCGCTGCAATCTGTCGAGAGCATCTAATAAGTACTGTGCAGAGCCATCCCAGAGACGAGAACAGTATTCCACCCCGGAACGGATTTGTGTCTTGTACAAAAGACACCGCCGCGCCGTTCCGGCGTGAAAAACCGCCTCACCCTGTTCAGGACTCCGAGTTTACGCGAGACCGTTTTAATGATGCTCTCGATGTAGTTTTACTAGTTTCTAATCATATCTCACTTTATTACGTATAATGTATAACGAGTAATTATATTATTATGTTAATAGATTAAGATTAGTAGTCCTGACTATGTAAAATTAAACAAGTGCTTTCAACACTGAAAATGAGAACTTTTACACAAAACGTTCAAGACTCAAGCAACATTTTTTGATTATAAAAATTTGACCCATCTAAGTAATATTTCCGTCAAGCTGAGGGCCGCCACTGTAGCACTACCGGTGTATGTAGTGGTGAACGCAGTCCTGAGACTTTGCCTTTAGCTTACCAACAGGCGAGGTAAAGTTATTTTGACGTGTTCTATATAAAAAAAAATTTGCATGTTTAAAAATTGTTTGTCATTTATGCAAATTGACTTATTTGTTAAATAATTATTACTTTTTATCAGTAAATAAAATTGTATTTTCATAATTTTCATCCTCATATTATTATAATGCCGTTAAGACCGGCGCCTAGCCATAGTTATTATATAAATCAATGAAAATCTAATCTAATCATGAATGATCGATAAACCTGTTCCACTTTTACCCAAACATTATGGTTGGTAGATAATAAGAGTTTGTTGATCTTATTGATCCACGCAACTACTGACAATATGATGAATAAAAATATAGACTTTGAAATCATAGGCATTACGTCGATAAAGGTGTTTACGACATCGCTCAAAAAACTTAACTCAAATGACGGGTGACGGGGAAATTAGCATGCAAGTTCGCATTTAGATCTGATGGGTTAGCACAACAGTGTTGTCCAACACCTTCTTTTCTCTTTTTAGGCTTCCGTACCTCAAAAGGTGAGGTACAGCGTAAATAATAAATTAACCCTTATACCTACTCCTAAGATCCATCTTTTTTTCGTCTATCTGTTCGTGTATTACCACCGATTTTCTCAGGAACGGGTGAATCTAACAAGTGTCTACAAGTATTATGCTATACAAAATAAATACATATTTTCAATTCCATCCAGACAAGTTCCAATAATGGAAAATGTCCCCAGCATCGTACAACATGTCACGCATGCAGTCCTCGTTGCAAATGAGACACTATTCGATATCTAACTAACATCTCAATGATATATTTCCCGCTGATTTTCAATGTGATGTAATTTTAATATTGTAAGAAAAATATGTCTGAGATATATGTCTACCGCTACGGAATGGGAATATTATGAATGTATCTATGGGAATATTAGATTGACACAAAAGCCATTATTATAAAGTTTTACGAAATTAATTTAAAGGAACAAAGAATGCTAAATTTTGTTCTCGACTGTATGACTTTTCCCCTAAAGTGCATAGTTCCTGAGATTCCTGGCAAAAGCTTTGTTCACGGTGACGCCTAACCCTAGGCGCACACTTGACGACAGGCGACAGTGACAGCTCGGCGTCTAGACGCAACGACTACCTACTAATTAAATAATAATATTAACCCTTTTCTTTATTTTTTCTATCAATGTTCGATCTATGTTACCATCATTATTCATCTAGTTACCGAGACAAACTGTTCTCGACTTTAATATATTAATATTGTAGTTAGACCTTTTTATAGAGGCATAGTCTCATTTCAAAATAAATAACTATCAACGTGTTTGGTTCAAATTTTAATGCCTAAATGCCAACCTAAACCCATATTTTTGTTTTTAAGATCAAGGTTATGCGTCTACAAAGCGTTATTTTAAAAAATCAACTAAGAGAATTTCTTTTATCACAAATGTATGAATTCCCAGTTCGAGATTCTTAGAAATGATCATTGAAAAATAACATAGTAGGCTTTTCGATTCTATTATCTAGTTATTTCTTAAGTTTGAAGTTATAATATATGGTTACTGAAAGAAAAAAAAAGACTACAATGGTCTTTTATGAGTGGAGTCAAGAATGTATTTTAGAATTTTATATTACCAATTAACGTAACATTTATGGGTAATTTAGTTCATAACAATGAGCCAAAGTATATTATAATTAAGATTTCCTATAGTTGATTTTGCCATATTATGTGTAGCTACAATTAGGTAAAATTAAATAGGGACGCGATAATAATGAGGTTTTGTTTAATTTTCGATTATCTTATGAATAAAATAATTTATGTTTGATAATTTTACTATGAAGCTTTTGTGAGAAATTTAGTAATTAAAAATTACTTTATGGTGAAAAAGAAAATGTTTTGAAATTTAAAAAGCCCTGCTACCTTTGTAATCATTATTGTAGGTATTGATATCAAAGGCAAAAATCGCTAATCGCTTTGATCGCCAATTTAGGTATATTGACGATCAAAGCAAAAATAGGTATCATTTTTGTCTTATTACAAATAGGTAAGCATGGTTTTGAAAACTGCAAAACATTTTCTCTTTCACCATAAAGTTCATTGAAAAAAGATTAATACGAATATTTAAGGATATTTGGATGGCTTGGTTGGTATGACTAGTAGGTACTATTATGTATTATGTGGTATGACTTTGGATAAATATAATGGATGTACGAATAATATCTTCTATAACTTTATAGCCTCAAATGATCTTGGAAAATCACTGAACAACTTTTTTTTCATGCAGGACCTTGAAATATATCAGCAGTATGAGCAATTTTTGGCACCTTTCCACATAAAAATATTTTTTGCGATATTCCTCATTTTTTTAACCAGAAAAATGGTCACCAAATAGGTATTAATTTTTTTAGTAGTCTTTTAAAAAACGTTTTACATTTTTCAAAACTTTCATTGCTAATGCTAAAACTGTAGTAGGTACCTTCTTTCAATGTAAGTACCGAATATTAGTAACTAGCTGTTGCCAGCGGCTCCGCTCGCGTGGATGTCGGTTATCGCGACCAAACATAGCCTATGTTCATTATCGAGGTCTAATTTACTCCTATACCAAATTTTGAAAGCGTAACAGAAAAACAGACAGACAGACAGAAGAACAGACAGAGTTACTTTCGCATTTATAATTATTAGTATGGATGAGTAAAAATACGAATGAAATAAGGCTACTTACTCATTCTCACCTTAACGATAACCCATTTTCTTTAATCAAATCATGCTTCTTCCGCATAAAGAGATAAGCATTGATATAGTTATATATACATACATCATAATATCTAAGATATTAATGGATTGACAAAATAGAGCTTAAATGGATTATAATAATAAGTTTAACACATATTACTGTAATACCGTTTGAGTATATGCATGTTTATAATTACGTAATATTGGGTAAATACTATTTATTTATTTTAAACTTACCCAAAATGTCCTTCCTATATTACAAGGTTAGATTTACCTATCATAATAAGTTTATGCACCAACTAGTTTAACTTCGACATACTGTAATAAATATACATGATAAATTATGGCGTCACCATCCATTTCTGGGAAGCCAGTCTTGAACATGAACAAAATAAACAATATTTCTAATAGTCTAGACACGGTCTCTAAGAAACCGCATTTCAGTAATTCTTGAAAATATTTATTGATAGGATTTGCCAATAAAATTTGCCTATGTTGTAATCTGTATTAATATCTAAAAATGTTAAGTTGGTTTATGTACGTCTTTAAATCTCAAAATTTGTTCTATCGAACAGTGATGGGCTTTCTAATTATGGGATGGGAGTTATAATTTTTTTTTTATTTTTGACCCAAGCTCCTAGTTATCTATAAAAAAACCTTTAGTATTACAGCCCTCTGAATTTCTATTAGTCGAGTCCTATGTCCTGTACGTTTATTGTTATACAGTTTTAAAAAATCAACAAAATCTTTCTACTAGTAATTAGGTAGGTATATTATTTCAAAAATAACGTCCTTATAGAGATATGAGTTTTATATAGGTAATATGTTTCACTCGATGGAACTCCGCTTACTTAAGTATGCTTTCCGTCAAAAGTAGATATAATTAACATCTAAGAGTTATTCGTTTCTATTTCAATATGAAAACACAATGAGAAAAGTTCTAGTAGGTACTATTATGGTAATAAGCAAAGCAACTGTAAGAAATTATAGCTCTAATTTACAAATCTTACGACACCTAAAGCCGGACTTCAAGAGAGACTCAGCTCGAATATCTTAATTCAGGAATCGGCTGCTATTCGAAATGATCAATTTATTTGTTCAGAAACGTCAAAGCTAAATGCAACACCGTTCCAGTATTCAGCAATGCATTATGCAAGGTTAACATTAATTCCGTATCAAAATTTGCCTTGAATAAATAAAAATTTAAAAAACCCCCGACTCAAAAAAAAGAACAATAAAGAACCTGTAAAAAGTAAAAAATAACTATTATATTATGACCTATCTACCCTAAGTATTGAACCTTTATTATTATTATAGGTAGCTATATTATTTACGTATTCATATTTTTTTAACTAACAGTTTGTCTCGTCGGGGGACCGCAAAACATCTACAGTTAGGATCTTGCGAGACAGACGTACGATAACGTTATGATTAGCAGGTGAGCGGTCCCCGACGAGACAAACTGTTAGTTAAAAATATGAATACGTAAATAATAATAGCTACCTATAATAATAATAAAGGCTCAATACTTAGGGTAGATAGGTCATAATATAATAGTTATTTTTTACTTTTTACAGGTTCTTTATTGTTCTTTTTTTTGGTCGGGGGTTTTTTAAATTTTTAATTTAATTTTTTTATTTCATGCTTTTTATAGGGGTAACTTAAGTACAATAGCTAATTCATTATTTAATATCAACATACGTATAGTCTATCAACAATTATTCAGAGCTAATGCGAATTTTATAAAACATAGCTAAGAACACTCTCCCCCAACCCATCTTTCAAACAAAAGAAACAGAATCAAAATTGGTTCATCCGTTTGGGAGCTACGATGCCACAGCAGACTTACAAACACACACACACACACACACACACACACACACACACACACACACACACACACACACACACACACACACGTCAAACTTATAACACCCCGTTCGGGTTTCCGTCGGGGGTTAAAAATAGGTTTGATTATCGCTTATTGATTTTTTAAGAGTACGAATAACAGGAATTCTACCTAATTCTATACAAAATTCAATTACATCTATGTCCATTTCACTTTAAATGATAGAATATTACAAACATCAAAAAAATTTAAAAAATTAATAGATAGTAAATAAAAATAATTAAGTAATAAAAGCCAGTTTACAAAGAGCCTAATGCAGAAATATGAACTTTTGGGTATCTATCGAAGTGTATTCATTGCAGCGGGTATGCGAAATAAGCGAGAATTGAATTAAACCCATACAGCCATGTTCCCTCCGAGGCCTTTTGTTCCGTTGCGGGATCTGGCAACAAGCTACGTCACTACACACCATAACAACAAGTTAATCCATAGTTCGACTTTAACTCCTATCCATTTTATAATCCTACGATCTACGGTTCCTTTTAAGCGCTTCATATTTTATACCCGTAAAATGTTTTTGAAAATATCAGTGTTAAAAGAGTCATTATTTCATGTTTGGAGCTAAAACTTACTCCAATTTTTTGCAAAATAATCATTTTATTTCTGAATTGCACATTTTTAAATCAATAACAAAAAAATTGGTAGATACTATTAAAATTGCACCTCTAGGAGGGTGGGTAAGGGATAACAAATTTATATGAAAATTCTTACTTTTGCATGAAGTTTAAAATAACAGATAGACAGAAAGACAGATTGACTAAAATTTAAAAAATGTTTTTTTTTATGTATGGATCATACGCCATTAAGCATTTATTTCGAACCTGTTATTTTAATTATTATAAGTAGATAGGTATTTAAATTTTATTCATTTTAATAGAATTTTTAGAAGGTATAGAATAGATATTACTGTTTATTGTTTATTATTGTTTATACGATCGTTACCCATAATAACTGCCCACTTTCAAGTTACCTTCCACAACTACAACTGTAGTTCCATAAACGCACTAACAGCGCTGCTTGCGCATTTATCCGTGATTGCTTATTTGTGCTAACACTAGCATCTCATCATCTAAGCTTTGTTACTGGTAACATCCAAGGCTTTCACATCGGCGATCGGATCGGCTTGTGCTGGTTATAAATTAAGTTACACATTTTCCATTAAAATACACTGGTTTATAAATACACTAGATGTGCTCGCGACTTCGTCCGCGTAGTTTTAGATTTTATTTTATTTATTTATAACAAGGACAAACTTAGCTTACATCTAACTTAACTATAAAACCTAATTCCCGTGCGCGTCCCCGAATGTGGACGCAACCTCCACGACTGTGGAACCCGAATTATTTTCCAAAATTAAAGTAGCCGAAGTTACATCTTGTTACATCAGCTATCTGACAGTGAAAATCCCGCCAAAATCGGTTCAACCGTGTCAGAGATTAGCCGGCACAAACAAATAGACAGACAGACTAAAATGCTAAAAAATGTTGTTTCGGTATACCTATGCACCGTATATGACGCACTTAGTAAAAAGCGGTTACTTATTTTAATATTACAAACAGATACTCCAATTTTATTATTTTTTTTGTATAGATTGATAGAGCTTTATCCGTTTTTAAACTTGTATTGAGGTTTAAGCCACTCTAAATCCTATTTTAATACCGTTGGAAACGTGTACGACAAAACATCGGACAACAATTTTCAGCAATTTATCGATATACTGAACCTAAAAACTTACGGACTGAAAGTGTTGAAAACAAGGCTGTGTCACAAAAAACAGCGGCAGCGGCTAACCATGCACGCACACATGGTTAGCCGCCGCGCCGCCTCCGATTGCACTGTGTTATAGTGCACGGCATCTAACTTGGCAAGATTTTGGAGTAGTGTGGGCCCCACTACTCTAAAACCTTGCCAAGTTAGATGCCGTGCACTATACTTATTTGTGGCAAAATGCGTCGCATAAAAACCAGTTTAGTGTAAGGCACCTAACTTGGCAAGGTTTTGGAGTAGTGGGGCCCACACTACTCCCTAAATCTTGCCAAGTTAGATGCCGTGCACTATACTCATGTTTGAACAGCAAGCAGATGAGCTACGGTTTTTACACAATTTCATATTATACCTCTACAATAATATTTATAATATGTAATTTTTTTCGCAACTTAAACTGACTGAGTCGAATGATGTTTGCCATGTAGTGGCTGACTAGTATATGAGCATGTGCGTGTCAACTCGTACGTTACACGAAAGTGGGCCGACTCTAGTTTCGTCAGTTGTATGTTGAACGCGTTCCATAGGTATTTTAGGTTCATGATTGTGAACTAATGAATTCTTAATGATCCTCTGGCTTGTATGTGTAATGGAATTTGGCTTCAGAACGTCTGGCTCTATTTGTAACTTAAAAAGCATTACGTGAAATAGGTAGGTACTAACTTTTTCTCTCTTTTAAATCTAGACTAACAATATAAAACTGAATAATATGTTTGTTTGGCTGAAATTGATAAAATATTTTTTGTTGGATAGCCTGTTTATCGAGGAAGGTAGGCGATATACCATTAGGTACGCTACTTTTTAACATTACGCACTTTCACAGGAACCTTCATCCGAGCCCGCTTTGTTTCGTGCGCCCCACAGGCGGCGGGGTGGTTTTGTACTTGACTTGTCTTCTTGCGCCAGGGTGTAAGGCCTGTAAGGTGGCCCAAAACGTATTATTGCCTTCACACCACGGACCATCCGAGTTAAAGAGCCTTGCAGTTGAGATTGACTTGGGCCCCGAAGGTAATGTTAGGACCCAGTAGGTAGGTACACGAGTGGCTGTACAAAAAGCCAATTCTCGCTAAAAATATGTTCAAATCAGTCTAAATCTAATCTCAATCTCATTTCAATTACCCAAATGTTAAAAAAAGGTATTCTTGCAACCAAAAGATTATCTTTTTTTACATTTAGGAGATCGATATGAGATCGAAACTGAGACTGATTTTGGAACATATTTTATTATGAGAATTTGCCCTCAGGGCTGTTTTTTTACAATAGTGGGATAACAGCATTTTTATGATATTCATATTTGTTTAATATTCACTTATATACAAACGTCAGTTATTTGATCAGAAGCAATCGGAGTCCAATATCAATATTCAATAAACTACATCGACACGCTACACCTATTTCACTCAAAGCTTATAGGTACCACGGCAATGTGCTTCCAATTAATAGTACCCGACTATTACATCTTGTTTCATACACCTAGATATGCTTCAACGTGTATTTAAATCATTGTCATCCTGAGTTAGGCTTATCTAGTGTGTGTGATTTAATATGGCTCGTGAGACTAAATTTAGATTGAATTAGTCATACTGGCCTTAAACTGGAATAGCGCCTTAGTTTGCTGAATAATACCAGGTACTATGACTACATGGAATAGAGTAGTGCGCGGTATTATTAGAATTTGAAGTACAAAAGTGATCTTCACTAGGTCACTCCGTGTGTTTCTCTGATTTGCAGAGTGTTACGGTGGTCGCATCTGAATTATTACAGAGCGGGAAATAGGTGAATCTTGAAATGTGGCGTGTAGTTGATACCCTTGGCGTTCATTAGTACTTTGAAAATTTTTTACAAAACATTTTTGCTAAAAATAACACATAATGTGACACATTGTTCCTATTTGTTAAAATCTTCAAAGTAGTTGGCACCAGGGAAATCAGTTGAATTTATGCCGAATTTTAAGATTCACTCTTATACGTTCTGGCATAGACCTCTGACCAATTCCTTCGAAGACTTCGTATGATTTTAGAAGTATCAATTTCGACGTATAGTCGCTTAAAAATTCTAGGTTTTGGAACCAGTTTGAAAATGTTGTATTATGGTAAATTGTGTATTATATACCACACTTTTCTTTATAAACAATAGGGATCTACTAAGTATTTACAATGAAAATGTACCCAAGTTTGATAATCCGAATTCTAGAATCTATTAGACAAGCTAGTTAGGAATGTTAACTATGCGTCTGGATAGCGCTGAGTAGCATGGCGTTGAATATTATACTAGAGAATATAAATGTTATTTATTTATCATATGAAATTTTTAGAAATGTGTAATGCAGAATTAACCATTTATTCACTCCTCTTTATATTTAAACAACTTCAACTATCTCTTTAATCTTTCAATAACAATAGGTAACTTTATGGAAAACGGTATGTTAAAAAGCAACTGCATTTTTTCACAGAAGTTTAGCTTTAGTTATGAATGTTAATATCCGCGGATGTGTAAGCGAGCTGGCGCGTCGTCACCCCAAGGGCCCTTTGTCACCTCCCTGTTGCCTCCCTCCAAACAATTGCTAAACATTCAACAGACTGCATACATCACTGCAAGCTGTAAGAGTAAAAACCGTTTCTCTCAGTTTTATTGCAATTTTCAAACATTCGTAATACAATGATACACCAGGAAATAACTCGTGAATTAAAATTTTATTTAAAACGTACCTATTCCGTAATCGCCGTTTGACTCTCATACAACTCTCATAGCAATATCACTTTGACATCATAAAAGGAGACAAACTATACATAAACTGGTCATCTATATTGCATTTCAAATCCTTCTATTTATACAAACCTATATGGACACATAGGCAACAGCGTTCAGTTTAAAAAAAGAGTAGGTAATAACGAAAACACAAAAACCGCGCCTTGAAGTGGAGTTGCGGACACCAGCCCGTGATACCATACCATTTCAAGGGTAATAACGACGCCATCACTGGGAATGGGCCTTACACTTGGTAAATATCACAGGGCTAATATGCAACGCATGCTATTAACAAGCAAGCAACTATGGTTATTGCAATTTCGAAATTTACTCACATAAAAGCCTTTGACCGCGGTCGGTGCAACCTTCAAAGTTGCAATGTTCATTTAATTGCATATTATGTTTGATACCTATGGACGTTTGTCACCGAAGTGCCACACCCGCGCTGCCGACACTGGATTGGAGAGGGTTGGAAAGATTGGGGGGGGGGGGTTGGAGGAGGGGATTAGGTGATGAGGGGAGATGTTTCGAAAATTATATGTTAGGAAATTATTAAATAACCAATATCAATTAAATAAACAATATCAATAATAAGGCTTGATCAGGGAGCAGCTTTCTAGAAGAGGGACACATGGTGTCACCATGGTGGCAGGGTCACCCTCACCCACTTGGGTCACCTTACACCCTGGCGTCTGAAGACCCGAGATAGCGTACGGTTTTAGTCGGTCCGAGTTCGATTTACTGCGTTTGGATTTCCGCACGAAATGAAAGAGGCCTTAGCATTACTTATAGCCGTTAATACTAACCTAAATTTAGATTACATAGAGGATTTAAAAAGACAATGAACGTTATTAGTCTAAAGTTTACAGTCCTAAGTCTACTTACTTAGAACTGTCATCTTCTATGACACAATATCAGCTGCTGCTGATTGAACACTCGATGAAACACCGCTACCGAGAAATGTACGAGATAAGATTGCATTACCGCCAAAGGGAAGGTAATACAACACTGTGATTAATGATATTTAGCTTCATTGAGACGGACGGATATTTTTGCGATTTTTGAGTGAGTGACGTCGGAGTTATCATTCGAAATTTACCAATCACGTAATGGATGCAGTAATAGCACAATACCGAATCCATTACGCGACCGATCCTGTGTTTATAAAGATAAAAATATGAATAGTTATTGCAAATAGATTTTTCTACCGTGATCCAGGACGTTTTGGAGAAAGGCCTGGTCAAGAGTACCCGCAACCGGCGAGCGTTGAAAACAAATTATGAAAGTTGAAGAAGCGAAAGGAGTAGGTATGCCAAGATCGTACCAAGTGGAAAGATTATATGCCTACCCCAATGGGAAAAAGGCGTGATTTCCGTATATGTAGATATGTATGTATGTAATAGGGACATTGGTTATTTTTTATAGTAGGTATCCTAAAAACTAATATTTAATGTCTGAAAATTATCATCTGTTTTTCAAAGTCAAAGTCAAAGTCAAAAATCATTTACTCTGTATAGAAAATTTAAATGTGATACTTACAAAACGTCAAAATTATTTTTTTAAACTAGAAGCAAATGGTTCGAAACACGGCCCAGACCTGAGAAGACTTCGGCAACAAACTCAGCGGGCTGTTTTTTATGGGTCTACTTTCAATAATTTCTTATTCAGTTATTAGTTTGCTCATTTCCAAGCTTGTTTATCATCTAAATAATCTTGCATTTATTTATAGTATGCTTTTTGGGAGAGCTTTCTTTTAACCACATTTTTGACGCTAAGTTCTACATAATATACAATATACTTACATAACATAAACTCACGTCTTTATCCCCGAAGGGGTAGGCAGAGGTGCTAGCACCCACATTTCGCCAGTTTATGTTTAGGTCCCAATGTAATGGGTGGTGAGCCTATTGCCATTAACCGGGCACTTATAAACCTGCGATAACTACACACATAACTTCGAAAAGCATCGAAAAGTCATTGGTGAGTGCCATGGTGGAGACCTCGTCTCAGCAGTCCATTACCCAGACCTTCTTCTTCTTTCTTTCTTTCCTTTCTTTCTTTTTTCTTTCTTTCTTAACACGGACGCTAACTAGTTATACCTGTTTATAAGTAAGGTTTAACATTAATTACGTGCAGTGTACTGATGAGTCTGTCATAATCTACGTGCTCTCTAAACCCCTTGTGAGTGAAACGTTAAGAGACCGCAGACTAAGTATTTGACGTCACGGAATCACTGCCTTTTGTGACAATAATCATGTCATGCATACGCTTGACATAAGTGCCTTCATACTTTAGCTAACGACGATTAGGTAGTATCTATACTACTTATTATAAAATTGTAAATTAGTTGTGTTGGTACATTGGAGATTCGTATTTCTATTACCTAGAATTGGGTCCTCTGGATGTTCATTTTTTCTGATCTGAATCTATGAATATTCACCGAAGAAATAAATCTATAAAACCCACGGGCGAACACGTTGGAGACGAGGTTGTGTCACAAATAAATAACTGTAAATAACGCCACAGCTGCCTTAACACAGCTTGATTTTATTTGAGGTACCAATAACATTACAAAACAAAGTACCCAATTATGTAATTATTTTGTGTACCGTCTTAATCCTCAACAAGTCAATATGAAAAGACTTAATATTGTTTGATTTTATCATCAGAACTAATAATTACTGAGCAAATTGAAGAACAAAGCCGGATGTTCACAAGACGGTGTAAAATAATAGCTAATATCGAGTATCATATTATTTTCTAATCAACCATAAGTATCATCGCGAAATTCATGAATATGGATACCTATATCGCATTGATCTAGATATTTACATAATTATACCTATAACTTTTTTCCCCGGCTCCACCCGCTTTGGCGCCGGGTTTCGCTTTTTTATTCTATCTCCGATTTTAGTCAAACGATTATGATCAAACACGCGTAAGATTTTCAGTCTGACTAGACCTTTCAAACAAAAAAAAACACACGTTCAGTAGTTTTTGCGTCAACCGCGAACATACAGACAAAAATTGAAAAAAATATTCAGACACATTCATTTATATTATCAGAAACATACTTAACCCAAGTTTTTTTATAATATCTCCAATGTACCTACAGACACAGCTATCTTACAATTTTATAAAAGTATAGATTTATGTACATACAAAAATGCATCTAAATATGTACCTATATATCCGCATTCAAAAATCCATATTAGGTGCGTTATATACTTGTACAACAAATGAAAACCGCGAAGCTCAAAATTAAGAATCCTTTCCACAAATTCAACCTGATGAATTCCATAGCGGATTAACACAGTACTGTAGATTTTCAGTGACATCTGTATAGGGGTTGGGTTTAATGGCTCATGAAATGTATGTAAGCAAGACGGGGACGTCTGCCCGTTGAGAGCGGCTGGAAAAAAGCACCTACCTATAGCTTAGGGGCTTATTGTCAACGGTCCTCGCTATTCCTTTGAGTGTTACAGATAAAGTCATATTTTTCGTTTTCCGAAGTAGGGTGTAATGATACTTTGAACGACGATTCTTTTTAATCGGTCTTGGAGTACAGCCAGACAGATATTTGCCGATTTATGCGGATGAATTTTTAAGAGTTTCGGACGTGTAAAAATATTATCAAAAGTATTTAAACCATTCTATTATCGTATCATAGTAACACACTTTATGATATGTGAACTACACTAGGTACTATAGTTATTGAATAGTTCGTTTAAAACTGATTGCGATCTTCACATAATTTTGTGCTTATATTAAAGAAATAAATCAATACATTATATAAAACTCAAAGTCCTGACTGACTGATTGACCTAGAGACAACGCACAGCCTAAACCGCTGGTCGTAGAGACTTGAAATTTGATGGGTGTGTTCGTTTTGATGCGTAGAGGTGTACTAAGAAAGGATTTTTTAAAATTCAAACCCTAAAGCCCTAAAAAGGGTCCAAAAAGGTACTTTTGTTAGAACTCAAGAACGGCTGAACGGATTTTCATGATCTATGATTTATTGGATTTGTCTTCGCCGCGAATAGCATAAAAGAAAATTAAAAAGATATGATTAATTCAGGAAATAAAGAAATAATAAGAAAATTCGATGTCCGCAGACGTTTTTATCGCCATCTATAATTGTTGTCATGGCAACAGGAACTAAAAGTGACTCAGTCTAAATTTTAATCCTTTGTTTCTTTTTGCTCAAAGGCAAAGAGGATATATTTATTTTCAGGGTTCTGTGCCTCGATACGAAAAAACGAAACCCTTATTAGACCTCTTTCTTAGAAAAATGTAGAGGTATCAAGTTGAATTAGATCAAAGGAATGTTTCAAAATGATCAATGGCTTGGCATTACACGAAGCATAATATCCAGACTGTGGTCTCACTATCGACTAATAGGTGGCCTGACTTAACATCCCCAGGCCTGCGCTTATAGAGGACGGAGGTAGTTGAGTGACTTTCGGCCACGTGAGTGAGTCACCTGCATTGCATCTTATTTTTCGTGCGGATATCCCCATGGATCTCTCTCCTCACCAGGCCAGTAGGGACGTAATATTGAACTTGACCGACTAAAATCGCACTCCATTTTGGGTCTTCAGGGTTTAAGGTGGCCCATGACCCTGAGCTATCCAAGGCTTACTGATGGGCATGGCTGTTTTGGTGAGTTCCTGCATTGTGTAGACAGGGAGCTGACGCCCGAATGCTACCGTTGCTGGGGCTGCTCCGTAGACACTTCGCCGCTTCACACACTGGCAGAGTATCCACAGTGGATAGAGTGCCGCCATGTCCTTGAAGCAGACGTTGGTGTGGTAAGCCTCATGCTGCGGGCTTTCCACATACTCTCTATGTAATGCTGACCATAGTCACCATAGAGAGTATGTGGAAAGCCACCGCTTTTTTGCGAGGCAGTAATGCGCGCAGAAATGGTAGTGGAAAAGCAACGGGAGAGATCTACACTCCCCCGTGCCGGTGAAGGCGCACGGAGCGGTGTATTTCGGAGAACCATATCCGTCCTCCATGAGTGCGGGCCTACGGAACGGTCGGGGCTAACCGTCACCCTAGCAGAAGCAGGCCCAGGGTGGCAGGGCGTTATGTTTCCATAAGCGCTTTTTTTAGAGAAACGTCGAGGTCGCCAGTGCTGGCGGCCGGAGCCGGTCGAGGTTTCTGGAATATCCTTTCTAGGACACACCACCAGGATTCTTCGGTCACACAGACCGATGTGACGAAAGACCGTGCGATTTTAGTCAGTAGGAGTCTGATATACCAACCTCTTCGTTGGCTCCGTTGATGAGAAGCCCGACGGGATTTTCGCACGAAAAAAAAGAAAAGGTACTTCCCTTTCTGCTAGAATCCAGATATTTTGCAGAAAGTAAAATCTTATAGCATAGTAAAGGTAAAAGTCCGGAAAGCGTAAATAATAACCACATTACCAAAAAAAATCTGTATGTCTGTCAGTCAAGACAAAAAGCGCTGCAGCAAAGTTAAGTTCGCCCCTCAACCCCGTGTACCCAGCGAGCACGAGCCAAATTCGCACATGACCGTTGTACACAGTTATAAACTCTTTCTTTAGTTTCATGAACTTTTTGAATGTTAAATCAGGTTGTCAGATGTCAATGTCTGTGGCAAGATTTTAATCCGTTTTTAATCCTAATAGAATCAGAGTTTTGGAAATAAATAATGTTTAACTAATTTGAAATAGTCTATCGAATGTAAAAGTGCAATGCAACTATGGTGAAAAGGTTTATCAAAGGGCCTCTTCTGAGTCACACATACTTTGGCCAGAGCAGCTATCTAATCCCGAAAAAGGACAGTGATGGTAAATATACTGGCTTTGGCCGTGATACCTACACGGCACTGTACCTTGAAGGGTTTGATAGGATTCGAGATGAAATAAATACGTTTAGCTGCAACCACTGTTTGCCAAGAAATACACATTGAAAGTTAGTACGGACAGTCCCTCAGCTTAAAAAAGACTTGATGGCGATAGCCAACATTCACGCGGGCGGAGCCGCGCGCGGGTAAGCTAGTAAATAAATAAATATTCTACAACATTCTACACATCGCTCCCTAGACCCAAAGTAAGCTTAATTTAACTAGCTTGTGTTATGGGTTCTAGAATGCTGATAAACATACTTATTTTTTTTTGTAAATACATACTTATTATACATAGAAACGTAACGAAACATATATTTGCGTGCGGTCCTGCGTTTGATACCGGGTTGAGCAAAATATTTGTATGTTTCTCCGCGAGTCTGGTAAATGACCCGACTGGCTATGATTAAAAATGTCGTTAATGAAAATATAGTTGTAATAAAAACACTACTGTCTAACCCTTTGGATGCGAAAATACGTGAACACGAATAAAAAAGTATGTTTAATAAAACATAAACGTTTACCTTGCTTTGTTATTATAACAACTTCTTCTTTGAAGCGCCTTTTTATTCCACAAGCACTTTTTTATTCCTTTGCTCATAGTTAGCCATACCAAAGAGGAATTTATTCTGATTTATTTTTATAGTCTCGTCATATTTATATTACAGGTTATCAAGGGTAGCGTTAATTAAACCAAGCTGTAAAGCATCAAATTAACGTTGATTGAAATAGATTAGTCTAACTTAACCTGCTTCTATTTCAAGTTTAAACTTGAAGACAAAATATACAGGAGTAACTATTATAATAATCCGTCGATACTATTTTTCCAAATGACTCAATGCATGTTTTACTAGACACAGTACAAATATAACATTGAATCAGGTAACAACTGTATATATAGTTGTCTCTACACTAATCGTCAATAGTACCAAGATATCAGTGCCAAACAAGTAGTCCATATTCAGCTATCTCTTTATCATAAGACTGCTCAAACTGTCCTGGTTTCTGATGTGCTATAAAAATATTATCAGTTATCTACTATGTACTTGAGGGGGGCGGATAAGCTTATTGACAGATTACTTACTACAAAACACTGGCTTGAACATGACTTTGTATTTGTAGGTAGAGTGACGAGGTTGAAACTCGAATCTTGCTTAGTGGTTTTTATGAATGAAATCAAAATGCATGTAGTTAAAATGATAAGAGAGAAGCACTTGATGTAATGAATCCCACTGTACTATTCTGGCTTGTTAATGTCTAAATATAGATCCTTGGCTCCTTAAAAAGATTGCCACAATAGGCTGTCTTGTAACGCATGTTACTTTGATGAGGCTATATTGATTATTCCAGAGAAATATGAACAAAAATTTATTTTCGTACTCAAAATTTGACGTGAACAGGCAACTTATATACCTATATTTATATACAATATACTATATATACAGCATTATATCTTTTACATATTTTAGTCAAACCTACAAATGAAACAAAATTAACTAAAAGTGGTTTTCCTTGTGTAACTTGAATAATAGAAACAAATAGCTTATCAGTTTTTTATTAAAACCGCAATTCAGAACAAATATTGTTATGTTTATTATTGTTATAAGTCATGTATCCTAAAATCTCAATAGCTTACGTATAAGCCTCTCTTAAGAGTAGTTTGATCCTCAGAGATCTAAATACTCCTTAGTGATGCACTGATAATAACTTAGACGCATACGTATTCGAAATAGTCGTAAATTCACAAAGCTAATTAGGTAAGTGCAAGCGCTTTGATGATATAATATTAGGTAAGTATGTAAAGCATTGTTACGTGTGACTCATAATTCTAAATAGACTATAAGTACAGAATCTTTATTATAAATTGTTATGGCCGGTATTTGATTCATCATGCGAACCATTTCTTAAATCTGTTGGGGTCGGTTTTCAGTTTAACTACATCAGTCTAACACTAAATAATACGAAAAAAAAAGAAATCTTTAATTTTTTTTCAATCAATGGGTAAGTTGAACAGAACATTGACTAACGAATAAATAGATATTGATTGGATAGTGGTAATTCAAACCAAAGCTCAACAAAAATTGACAGGCCACTAAAAGTTAAACGAAAGGACATACCTACATATATTCATACAGTAATGGTCAGAACATGTCGTAGAATGAATCCTTTCCCAGATAGTGTTCCATTGTTATTCATCAGTTGCGCCCAAGGATCAGTGGGCAACGAATTTTAACAGTACAATAATATAACATGTATTTTATGTGTGAATTTTTGCCCAAAGTAATGGAAATATCACGATTGTGTTATATTTTAGAGTAGGCGCTGTGAGAAGACATCTTTTTACACTTTAGACGTATATTAATAGACTAACGTGTATCTATATGTATACTCGTACTACATACACATATCGTAAAAATGAAGATCTGAAGAGACTTAAAATATAAAATAAGCCAACAATTGTGAAAAAATCTTTTTCAAGTTAAACGGTTTTAAATTGTATTGTCATCAGAACTAAAGACTTCTGCCAAATATCAGACCAATCAGACAACTGAAAGGGGGTCAAATTTCAATTACTAGATTTGACCCAAACAAACAGGTTGAGTTAAATAAAACCGTTTAATTAAACATAGCTACAGAAAAATTGCAAAGCTTATCGTTACTTTTATCATAACGTATCAGTTTATCGTGAGCAATCAGGATCAATCAATGTGCGGTCATCCCTGTACTAACTATTGTCGCTAAGAGGGGTTTCTTGTAAACGCCAAGCTTTTCCGCTACCCGTCATCTTTTCATATTGAGATTGATGTTAGACCGGCTGGCAACCGGCCCCGAACGGAATACTAAGAGGACAGAACGCCGGTCCATTCTTCCCCAATTAGCCTCCGATCCGAGGGGGTTTGTCTCGGAGTCGACCACGTTGCGACACCACCCCGCATACTAAACCAATGTCATAATTTTTCATATAAGCTCCCCCCGATTAAAGCGACGTAAGTTCTTGGTTAAATGGTGTTTCAGGGTTCAAAACTTACTTCTTGTACATATTGATGTTGGATGTTGAAGGTTAAAATTCAAGGTCACGTGTAAATAATACCTAAATTGTGTGTGTGCTTCTAATATAATCGTTATTGCTATTTTCTCTACTACTGCATACAAATGACGACCTCTGTTTAGCACAGGGGTAGTGCGTTCGACTGCTAAGTCAGAGGTTGCGGGTTTGATTCACGCGTAGTGCAAATATTTATATGTATGAACATGAATATTTTTTGCATTGGTTGGGATGTTTCTATGTATCATATTTACAAAACCAAAAAAAGTATGTACGTATGTTTATCTGCATTCTAGAACACATAACACAAGCAAGTAAAGCTATGCTTACTTTGGGTCTAGATAGCGCTGCGTAGTCTCGTAAAGTATTTATTTATTTAATTCAAATATATATATTATATCAAACTTCGGGTAGAGTACCTAATCCAACAATAAAAATAGGTACCTAAATTAGATAAGCTGTATTCTTTGAAGTATCTATAGCGTGATTTTTAATCAACAAGATTGTAATTTTCAGACGCAGCCTCGTTTGTAAGTCTGTGGATTAAAGGTAAGTCAACAAGGTATGTTAATCAGTTTCTTTTTTTTTTATACCAGTTAGATGGCAGACAAGCACACGGCCCACCTGATGGGTAGCGGTCACCGTGGCCTAGGGACGCGTGCAACACCAGGGGCATCACACTCGCAAATTTTTTTTATATAGCCTACTTACACCTCCAGATATCCATAGATAGACAAAAAATATCCATAGATCTATATTTCACTTCTGCCTTATAATCGTTCATGCTATTACTGATAAGTTAATCAATAACGTGATACAAAGGCATCAAAAACAGAATTTTTGCCGTAAATTTGATGACTTCCCCTCGATTTTCCCAAGATCCCAGCATCAGATCCTGATACCCTGGATGTGACCACCTCAGAAGTAACCTCTTTCAAACAAAAAAATAATAATTCAAAATCCATGCATAATTGGCGCCGCTATCGCGTAACATAGGTACATACAAAAAAATAAAAATAGCGTACGAATTGAGAACCTCCTCCTTTTTTGAAGTCGGTTAAAAACCCAATAAGAAACGAAGGATTGATGGCCACCCGAGGGGGTCATCTTGAATCCAGGAAATACCCTATGGGCCACCTTATACCCCGGTTCGGCATAACTAGGGGTCGTATTCATGAGGATTTCCGCACGAAAAAAAATGGCCGTTAACGGCCTGGGGATTGTACCCACGACCTCACTATTACCCTTGAACATGAGACGAAGAACACTAGTCGGTCTTACGAAATAAACCATTTATTTTATTTAGTAAAACTAGGATAATTGGAGTATTCAATCAACCCCACTGCTGGACATAGGCCTCTCCCAATGTGCGCCATACCACCCGATTCTCCGCCTTCCGCATCCAGTCCATCCCAGCCACCTTTTTCAGGTCTTCGGTCCATCTGGCTGGGGAGCGTCCCTCCCTCCGTTGGCCGACTCGCGGTCTCGACTCTAGGACTCGTTAGCTCCAACGGCCATCGGTCCTCCGACAGATGTGGCCAGCCCATTGCCGTTTTAGTATTACTAGTAATAAATTTAAAAAAAAACACTTCAGGAGCCGGTAAAAGGTCGCAACACGAAAAGAATGGCTATTAATGAAATACACGTAAAATTAACATAACTTTTAAATGGGGCGTTAACAGGCTGGTGTAGTGCTTATGGCATACAATAGACTTGTGCCACATCACTCTTTAACGGTACAATAAAAACAAACGTATTCGTGGAAAGCGTTTTAGTCAAATTACATCACTTAACATAACCTTTTTTTTCGTGTGGAAATCCCCCCGGAATACGAATCTCCCTGCCAGCGGGGGTGGTTATGTTGAACTTGAACGGACTAAAACCGCACACCATCTTGGGTCTCCAAACGCCGGGGTGTTAGGTGACGCAAATTCCTTAAAAGATAAACCTTATTTCCGTAGCTATTTCTCAGTCGCGTTCAAAGTCTGCGCTGTAGAGACCGAGTTACACTTATTAAGTTAGGCAAATAGTGTAAAGCAAATATATTTCTTAAAAATCGAAACATTCGCACAGGTCAGGCAGTTAATTAAAAAGTTGAACAGTATTGCCACACATGTCAAGACCAGTTTTTAGTTACTGCACCGATTTTTAGGGTTCTATACCTCGAAAGGAAAGAAGTAACCCGTATGGGATCACTTTGTTATCCGTCTATCTTTACGCCATGTTCAAACTATCGGGGGACTTGCAACTGGAGGATTGCAATGTCTTTTCTAGTGCTTCGGAGAGCACGTTAAGCCGTCGGTCCCGGTTGCCATACAAACATCTATGGCAGTCGTTACGGGTAGTTGGAGCCCACAAAAATCCAACTAGTCTAACTTGGAACTTCGATATCGCCATTGGTGATAATGACCATTGGTTGTGGAGGTCAGATGGCAGTCGCTCCACGGAAAATATCGAAGTTCAGCCGCATCACAGTTAGACTGGAAAGCCGACCCCAACTGAGTAGGGAAAAAGGTTCAGGGATGATGACCTCAGTTGACCTATTTGATGAATTATGATTAATATATATTTTTTTATTTTTTCCTTAATTAAATAACTAGCTTATGCCTGCGGCTCCGCCCGCGTAAACGTCGATTTCTGCGTTATTTTGGTTATATAGACCAGTGCCGATAGCTATGAAAATGGTAAAAAGTAAAAGAAATTTATAGTAGGATGAAACCTGTTGTAAAAGGAAGAGAATATAATAAAAATGATAGGAAAAATAAATTACGGGCGATCTGAGGTCGGGAAGTGGGGAGGGGGGTGAGTTTTTAGGGTAAAAACGGTTTATCTCGATTTCCGGCAAAACTACAAGTCCTATGGAAAAAAGTTAAATGACAAAGTTGTAGGTAATAAAGAGACCTACAACTTTTGCGTTTACACTTTTTTCACACAACCTCAAAAAGTATGTGAAAAATTCAAATAATCAAGTTTTTGGTTTTTTAGTTTTATCTTAAGCAAAACAAATTTGTTTTCCACGAAATTTGGTGAAAACTTAGCTTTTTATGTCCCAAAGACACTGTAATTTTTTTGATTTGAAATACTCTTTTTTTCAGTTTATTTTGACTAAATATCGAAAAACCACCCCAATTTTCAATCGAAAAATCTCACGTCAAAATATCAGCATTTTAAAAAAGTCGAAAAGCGTTTTGTTCGTTGAAATCTCTTCTTTCTGATAATGTAAAAATATATATACATTACTATGGAAAATTTTCTCAGGAAATGCAAAGAAGAAAAACTCGAATTCGAAATTAATATTTTTGTATTTAGTTATTTCCTCGCTGAGGTGGGATGAAAAGTTACAATACATGTTGCACTATAACTTCATGGTTGCACTCGAGTGCAAAGATTTTTCACGTTGTGCACTTTTGATTCCCTCGCTAAAGCTCAGTAATTTATTTTTCCTATCATTTTTATTATATTCTCTTCCTTTTAAAACAGGTTTCATCCTACTATAAATTTATTTTGTCTCAAACACTATCTGCACTGGTCTAATATCTCCGCTTACACTCGATGGATTGTGATGAAATATGCGCGAATAATACTTGCGATATAGGGCTATGTACCTACGATGAAGGGAGTAAAAACAAAGGTTACAACATAGCTTCTCTCATTGTCCGACGACCTGACGGCAAGTCTCCTAGTTCACTTGTCATAAAAGTTGTGGTCATAATGATTGTACTTCCTAACCTAACCATGTCTGCTGAAAAGCTACCGAAACGTCGGGTTTAAAACTAACAATCTATACACAATAATGAAATGATAGGAAAGTCTTTTGACTTGAAAAAAAAATTCAATGTACAGTTTTCTATACTTACATAGAATTTTTTTTACTTGGGGTGTGATGCACAATCGATACCGAAGCCAAAAATATAGTTTTTAGAATTTTTGTCTGTTTGTCTGTATGCCCGGAATAAACTCAAAAGTACTGCATGGATTTACTTCAAATTTGGCACGAATATTATTATGAAGTTGAGTCAACACATCGGCTACATTATTACCTATCACGCTATCCTACCTACAGGGAACGAGCAGTGAACCTTTTCTACAATGCATTCTGTAACAACGTGTAATCTAACGACTCATATTTGAATGTTGTTAGGTATTATGTTAAAACCATGCTATAAGATAGCTTCACAATATAAGTAAACTTGGTGGCGATACCGACCTCCACGCGGGCGAAGCCGCGGGCGGAAGCCAGAATTATAAACTAGTTTTATTTCAATGTGTGATATTCGCGTAAACTTCCAACAATATCCGATTTTGATCGTATGGGAGTACATCCAGCGCGTGATAGCTGGCATATTCAGACCGACTGAGTAACATTGAGATATCATGAAGAACAAAACAATAACTTGTTTTAGGCTATTTTGTTTTCTCGATTTTAGAGAAACGTTAAATCTATTTGTAAATATTTATTAGGTAACTCGTTATTAGATGAAAGTAAGTAATTCGATTGAGATTTTACGGAATGTGCCGAGAATGGTCTCCTTACAGTTATAATTCACATAACTAAGCTAAGATACGTGTGCGGAGTGTCTGAGGACCTCATAATAGAACAGAGTATCGTATTTCACTAGCACAGTTGAGCTTTATGTATAAAATTTACTATATTAACTTCTCGGAATTAGATGACACAAGACTGTGGTCCTGCATCATATTGCGATCTAAACACGACTTTAGTAAGTATACAATGTGATGATCTGCATTAGCACTTCATTCTCAGGGGGGGTTGAGATACTTACCTATAGTGGTTAGAAATTCAATATTTGTAAAGCAGTAAAATACTGCGTTTTCTGCAATTAAGCACGTTTAACCCGCTATCATACTAAGTAGTGCGCATAGTTTTCATAGTCTGTCACGATCTTCTCATCATTCTCTGAACCTTTTTCCCAACTCAGTTGGGGTCGGCTTTCCAGTCTAACTGTGATGCGGCTGAACTTCGATATTTCCCGTGAAGCGACTGCCATCTGACCTCCACAACCAATGGTCATTATGACCAATGGTGATATCTAAGTTCCAAGTTAGACTGGTTGGACTTTTGTGAGTTCCAACTATCCGTAACGACTGCTTTAGATGTTTGTATGGCTATTGGGACCGACGGCTTAACGTGCTCTGCGAGGCACTAATAAACCTTCGAAAAATACACACATAACTTCGAAAAGCATCGAAAAGTCATTGGTGTGTGCCATGGTGAACCTGGGATCGAACCCGAGACCTCATCTCAGCAGTCCATTACCCAAACCACTTGACTACCGCGGTTTTTCCACTAGGCTACCGCGGTTTTTCACAATCTTCTATAATAGTTTTATTGTGTGTCACAATGTTCTATAATAGTTTTATTTTGTTCTTTGATTAATCATAACGGTTCTCTGGAAACTCAAGCTGTCGAGGCCCAGGAACAGTTTGCGTTTTTTATTAACTTGTTATTTTTTTCAGTCTAGCCAGTCTAACTTTTGTTTCTGGTTAGTTCCTAGTTAACGGGTTTATCGATTCAGAGTTTGTTTGTGCCGACGGTATTGGCATGTCGGTGACGCGATAGAAGTAACTTTCCTTCTGTTATCGATATGCCACCGACATGTGATATGTCGATGGGCAGCCTTCTGGTTATATTATATTTATTAGCTGATTATGATTCCACCGACATTTAAGTCTGAGGCAATGTCGGCGGAACGCTAATTTTACTAGGTACAGCGGTAGAATAAATTTTTACATATATTTTTATAAGGCCACCCTGGATTTTTATCGCCTTCCCAATTTGGATGCCATTTTTTTATTTATGTTAATAAAATATGTCAAAATATGTCACTGACGGATATGATGCACACAATATGAAACATCAATTGTGGCCTTTTTAGGCCCCCCCTGATATGAACAGATTCAAACCGTTTTATTCAAATATAATTAACTTGAAGACTTTTGACATTACATATTCTTCATAATCCTTAGGTATATTGCAGGGACTAGACAAGTGTACAATTTAGGTTACAATGTACCGCCAGACTTTGAATTTATTCACACAAATAACTATTTCATGTATCATAATATATCATCAGACCCATAATATACGCAAAGCAGTTGGCAGTTGGCGAGGCAATCACTACGTAACTGCAACGAGGTATCTCAAAAGGTTTACCCTACCGAATGAGTCTGATCCTAGTTAAAATCTAAATTTAATCGTTAAAACCTAAATTGAAACACGTGTTTCGACAGACGTGTTTTGGTAATACTCGTACTTTACGAGTATTAAGTTACCCAAGTTAGTTATGAAACAAACTGAAACCATAGATGTGATTGATTCTACTATATTAACCTCACGAGTTCAAAAACTTTTTCTGCTGAACTCTTTACAAATGACCCTTTTGTGTGAAACATTTAGTTTTCAACTCTTGTGAAACCTTAATTGTTTAACTTGAATAAATGATACGCAATGCAAAATGACATAATATTATATTAGTAGGTACTAAGCAAAATGTTGGGCGCGTCAGTGAAAGAAGGTGAAATGAAAACTCAGGTCAATATTTTCTAAACTATCTTTAAATGATTTACACTACACTGATGAGTGACTATTACATTTTCTCTTTATAAATTTACTTTGTACAAAACTGTTACTGTAAACTTGAATTTATGTACGTGTGAGTTCATGATGAAACATCGGATTATAAATGCATTCGCAAATTTGCATATGCAAATGTACATACGTATATCGATATTTATAGAGTTATTGCATAATTTTGTGACTTTACGCTGATCCTGCTTATTTTGTCAATTCCTTCCTCTTTTAAGTCTTGAGAACTGGGAAAAATATTCTACAGGCCCTACAAGCGAAAAAGTTAACCAAATGGGTGAACAGCAAAGTAGTGGGTGCCAGGGCATCCATCTGTATACGCCAAAGTTCAAGATACACCCACTCCATCGAAACCTGGGCAGTTCTGGATGCTCTGCAGCGGTGCCGTGTCGACTGGCGATATATCGAGGTGCTGAGATGCCTATATGAGACCGCCACTATGTCCGTTCAGCTCCAAGACCAGAAGACGAACCCCATTACTTTACAGCGTGGAGTGAGACAGGGGGATGTCATATCCCCCAAATTATTCACCAATGCTCTGGAAGACGTCTTCAAGACTCTGGATTGGACTGGGCGGGGTATAAACATAAACGGTAAGTACATCTCACATCTTCGGTTCGCTGATGACATTGTCATAGTTGCAGAGTCGCTGGAGCAGCTGGGCGGGATGCTGCACAGCCTAAATGGAGCCTCTCGACGCGTCGGCCTTGGTATGAATTTGGACAAAACCAAGGTTATGTTCAATAAACATATCGTGCCGAGACCGATTGCCGTCGAAGGGTCGACACTCGAAGTTGTCCAAGAATATGTCTACCTTGGGCAGATTATCCAGCTTGGTAGAAACAACTTCGAGAAAGAAGTCACCAAAAGGATCCAATTGGGCTGGGCAGCATTTGGCAAACTGCGCCGGGTTTTCTCCTCCCCCTTACCGCAATGCCTAAAAACGAAGGTCTTCGATCAGTGCGTCCTACCTGTTATGACCTACGGTGCCGAAACGTGGACACTGACAGTAAGACTGGTCAACGACTTAAAAGTCGCGCAGCGGGCTATGGAGCGAGCTATGCTTGGAGTCTCTTTGATGGATAAAATTCGAAATGAGGTCATCCGACAAAGAACGAAAGTTACCGACATAGCTCGCAGAATAAGCAAGCTGAAGTGGCAATGGGCTGGTCACATCTGCCGAAGGACTGATGGCCGATGGAGCAAACGAGTCCTAGAGTGGAGACCGCGAATTGGCAAACGGAGGGTGGGACGTCCCCCAGCACGATGGACAGACGACCTAAAGAAGGTGGCTGGGATAGACTGGATGCGCAAGGCGGAGGATCGGGTGCTATGGCGTGCATTGGGGGAGGCCTATGTCCAGCAGTGGACTGCAAAGGCTAATTGATTGATTGATTGAAATACACACATAACTTCGAAAAGTATCGAAAGGTCATTGGTGTGTGCCATGGTGAACCTGGGATCGAACCCGAGACCTCATCTCAGCAGTCCATTACCCAAACCACTAGGCTACCGCGGCTGCATGAGACAATTATTAGTATAACTTGAAATGGTGGCTTATTTCAATTTTGGTCCAGTAATGTAATTCGATACTGAGATATTATGGTTTTTTTTTTATACCACTTAGGTGGCAGACAAGCACACGGCCCACCTGATGGGAAGCGGTCACCGTGGCCTAGGGACGCGTGCAACACCAGGGGCATCACACTCGCGCTGCCGACCCCAAAGTTTATCTTCGGCCTATAAAATGTTATAAGGTAATCGTCATCGATGTATGCTACATACATGTAAGTATATCTACTAGCTTTGCCAATGTTACAATACCTATCTCCTTAAACCGTTCTCTAAGAAAAATATGAGCGGCTAACATATAAATAGTTTGTAGGTACCGCTAGGTTTTGCACACAATTTATAGGTGTGTGTAGTTCGAAAGTCAGCATAATGAATCCCACAGCTAAAAACACTGTAAAATATTTATTGTTGAAACAAGTGATCATAAAAAGGGCATTGCTACGCGTTCATAAATCATTCGCCCTAGAAGCACCGCCAATCAAAAAAAGGCTTGTTGAATGTGAAATATTTTTCTAATTCTAATCACACTATATTCCTAAGACAGACACACAAGGATTAAACAAATAATTATGTCAGATTTTAAAGTTATGTTTGTGCGAAAACCGACAATATTGTTATGCATTTTAAATGCTCGGAAATCGGAATGGTCTTCGAATTTCGAACCTTTAAATACTAGTAGAAATAATCAATAGCAACCTATAAATACGGTGGTAGGTTAAGTATTTACAGACAAATGAATATTTTTTCTTTATAGCATACATTTTTTTACAAATCGAATAACAACTTCTGTAATAAAATATTTAAGTACATCAAAGTGTGGAGCCAAGTGTAAAGTAGTACGTTTCAGAAATCTGCCATATCGCAACACAACGTTTTCCTTCGTCTTTTAAACGAGAGACTAATATACAATACGCGCTTTGAGTGCAAATCCCAGACTGCCAGCATATTATGTATTAATAGAGCCAAATCTCAATAATCTCAAACTGTCGCTCATTTACGTGTAAACATGTTTAATAAACTACAGTTTGATATCTGCTTCTCTAAGTACTTTGTGTTTGCTGTTTGTGACAGGTCTACGTTAAATCACTATATATATAATATATACATGAGGTTTCGTCCCAGTCTCTTAAGGAAATTATCAATGACTTCACAATCCCGGCACCAAACTTCTGAAAACACATATTTAAAAATCATAACTTTTCTAAATCAAGATTTACAAGCAATTATAAGTAAATTTAAACCGTTTGAAAAGTTTGTTGAATAAATGACAGAAAATCAAAGAAATTGCTATAGGACATAACTATGGATATTTTTCGAGAGCAGCATAAAATTTTAAAAACTCACTCAGAGTTTTGTACTATCAAAAGCTTTGAAACGCTTAATCATTTTTTTTACTCAAAGTTACATTCTGCCTATTTCTGTCCTTCGTAATTTTCAGCATGTCGGCACGGCTACGATGCCCCCTCAAAATCCCAGACTATAAAATCAATAGTATTGTGAAATAATATGTGTTGTGGCGGGTACCAGTCCATATGTTTATTTGTCAAACTTGGGGGGTACTTGTTAGCGACCGGTAAGTGGGTATGTTGCTGATCTTAAAATTAACGGCTGTGAGTTTGCGAGCGGCGCGAGTCAGCTGATTTGCGAGCGACACGGCAGTCAAATTTGGAGCTCCTTTCGAGATAGACGCCTCCAGCGGCTCACCGCTTTGAAACACAACTTAGTGTTTTCGCCCCGGGTCTACTGCGGATCCCGGACACCGCATACGAAACGACATCGGCTGGTGGCCACCAGCAGCAGCAGCAGCAGCAGAACCAGAACAGCAGCCGAACACCAGCGCTGGGTGAGTGATATACTCATTTTTACTGTGTGGCTGCATGGCCCCTCTGGTTGTCGGCATAGACAATTGGACTGAACCCGAACTCCACGGTAGGTCGTAACCTGTTCTCAACCCGCTTTGGAAGACACGGCTATTTACACGCCTGCCACTCCATTTTATGGTCCTTCGAGCCGGATAGGTTTCAGTATTATTTTAATAATAGGCAATTTTAGTAGTTAAAATTTCCTACCCGCTTTAATTAATTTAGTGCCGTTTCATACTTACGTAAGTCTTGGTAAGTGTGAGCGCCATACCGCATTTATTTAAATCGTTTCATATTGCTTGAGTTGTTTGTTAAATACATACACTTTACAATGTCTATCGAAAAGTCTCGAATAAATATAACGCAGCTAACTGCTAAAAAAGAGGCTATCTTCGAACGAATGAATCGTTTGTATAATTCTTGTAAAAATATTTCGAATTACGATTCGCGTTCGAACGAATCTTTCTTGGCGCAATCTGAGTCAATTACTGAACTGTACGGAAAATTTGAGGAAATAATCGATAAAATTAATCAAATAAATTTTGAAGTGGACGGTACCCCACCAGATTATTCATGTTTGAGTTCGATTGAGGATTTATACTCGAGTATCAAATATAAACGCAATCTCATACTTTCTAAATCTAATTTTGAATCAGGCACAGTTGCTCCGGAAAAAGTCAACATTATGTTACCGCCTATTAAGTTGCGTACTTTTGACGGAAATACCGAGAATTGGCCGATGTTTTATGAGATATTTCGAACAAACGTACATCTTAATACCGATCTCACGGATGCACAGCGCGTGCAGTATTTAATTAGTAATCTGACTCACGGTGCATCAAATATAACCGCAGGTATTATTCCATCAGGAGATACCTATAAAATTATCTGGGACAGTCTGATAAAAAAATATCAAGACACCCGCAGTTTAGGTGAACATTACCTAAACAATATTTTTAATACTAAATGTTGCACTGTTAATGCCGCTGGTTTAAGTGCTTATATCGAAAAATATTCCGCGTCTGTCGCTGCATTGAAACAATTAGGCATACCCGACCTATTAGATTTCGTTCTGTTGTATTGTGGGTTGAAACCACTCGACTCACAAATAATTCAACAGTTCGAGAACAGCGTCAGTGGGAAAGAATTCCCTTCCAGTGTCGAATTAATCTCATTTATACAGGAATATATTAAAGTACTTGAGAGGTCACAAAATAAAAATTCTAAGGTCGAGCCGCGTGCGAGGGCTAGTGCGTCTAACAGTCGTGGCGCACAGAGCACGTCGAAAGCGTTCGTCGTTAGTAAAAAACCGGTTTCCGAGTCCAGCTGTATATTATGCGATAATATAGAACATAGGTTGTTCAATTGTGCTAAGTTTAAAAATTTTGATTCACCGCGGGCCCGGTTCGAGTTTGTTAAGTCGAATCGTGGCTGTATAAACTGTTTGAGCTTAACACATTCGATATATAAGTGCAAGTCGCGTAATGTTTGCAATGTTTGTGGCAAACAACATCATTCGTTGTTACATTTTTCGAGTGAAAATAATATCCCGACTAATAATCAGTCTGTGACCGCGCTGGCGACGCAGCCGGTTCGAACTCCGGCCGTTGAGAGCGACAGCGCGCAGGCTGGGTACTTGACTACACCTGCTTTGTCGCTAAGCGAGACGCATTCGGTTTCGCTCACAGCGGGCGCTAAGTCGAACACTACGATTTTATTATCAACTGCGCAAGTTTATGCGCATTGCAAGGGCCAAGATAGAAGGTTGATTAGGTGTTTGATAGACAGCGGCTCACAAAATAATTTAATTACCGTGGATTGTTGTAAACGTTTGAACATACCGGTTGTTAAGTTGTGCAATTCGTCGCTGCAAGGTGTAGGCAATACCTCGCGACCCGTACATGGGTTTATTAATTTTACAATCGAATCGCGCATTAATCCTAATAATAAATATTATATTCATGCGTTGGTGGTTGACTGCATTACAGACAGACTACCCTCCAATTATATAAAAATAAATGATGATTTTTCATACTTGAATAATTTACCGCTTGCCGATTTAAGCTGGAATGTACCTGGTGAAATCGATTTAGTTCTTGGTGTACAACTATTTCCGTATATTTATTTGGGAAATAGGGTCGATTCGGGTAATCGCGCACCACCCGCAATACTTACTAGTTTCGGTTATGTACTCATGGGAGACATTGTATGTCGTAATGATACGAAACCTACCTTTTCTTCATTTACCGCGATTACGAATATTGACATTGAGTCAAATTTACAAAGATTTTTTGAGCTAGAGGAAATTCCGACTCAGCGATTTATTAGTCCGGAAGAGTTAGAATGCGAAAATAGTTTTAATTCCTCAGTTTTATTTAGAGACGGTAGGTATTTTATTGATTTACCTTTCTCGCGAAGCCCTTCGGAGTTGGGTAATTCTCGCGGAGTGGCTCATAGGCGCCTGCTTGCACTCGAGCGAAAATTCGCACAATCACCTACCCTACGCGAGAATTATAATAAAACCATCGCCGAGTATATAGCTCAGGGTTATTTGTCGGAGGTACCCGACTCTGAAATAATAGAGGAAGGCTACTACATACCGCATCACGCCGTTATTAGACCGGACAAGGACACCATTCGGGTGGTTTTGGACGCTAGTGCCAAAACACACTCAGGGTTGTCACTCAACGATGTCCTGCATGTCGGACCTAATTTACAGGCTGATTTGTTTTTATTACTACTTGATTTTCGCACCTTTCCTGTAGCTATGACCGCAGACATTAAACAAATGTTTTTGAGAGTCGGGGTAAATGAGCACCATCGTAAATATTTAAGAATTTTATTTCGTTTTAATAACAGTGAAAACATACGTACTTTTCATTTTAATCATTTACCGTTCGGGTTAAAACCTAGTCCGTACTTAGCTATGCGCACATTGCGTAGCTTAGCGTGTGAGCATAGTGACCGCTTTCCTGAGGCTTCTAAATTAGTTGAAACTCAGTTTTATATGGATGATTATGTTTATTCAGTGCCCGATGAACCATTGGCAGTTGACTTATCTCGCCAATTAATTGATTTACTTAAGATAGGTTCATTTGATCTGATAAAATGGGCAAGTAATAAGCCCGCTGTATTAGAGACACTTCCGGAATCTCATCGCTCGCCGGTATGTTTCTCTCCGGTAGATAAAAATTCAAATAATTTTAAAATCCTTGGCTTATCCTGGGAACCCGCTGACGATCAGTTTTCTTTGACTACCGCCATTGTTGAAAATAAATGCACTAAACGCACTATTTTATCATTGGTGGCCCGCTTGTTTGACGTGCTGGGTCTTGTGGCTCCGGTCGTTTTGTACGCTAAAATCCTCATCAAGGAACTCTGGTTGGCTAAGATAGATTGGGATGAGATTCCTCCGGAACATATAGTCAATAGGTTCTCGGCTTTTACACGTGATTTTTCTGCACTCTCTTCTTTAAAAATACCGCGACATATTGGGGTTTATAGGGAGTCTGTGGTAAATATTGTAGCATTTTGCGACGCCAGCTTTAGTGGTTATGGTTGTTGTATATACCTACACATAACCGACCCTGAAGGGAATATCACGGTCCGGCTCCTATGTGCTAAATCTAAGGTTTCCCCCGCTAAGATTACGACGCTGGCTCGTTTGGAGCTTGTCGCCGCTTTGCTTCTTTCCAAGCTTGTTCGCGTGGTCAAAGATAAGCTTTCCGCTCGCGTACCTATTCAGGGTATTTACGCTTTTTCAGATTCCACTATAGCTCTTTCATGGATCCATTCATCTCCGCATAGATGGTCTGTTTTCGTGAGCAATCGTATTGCTAAAATACAGGAAAATTTACCCGCGGCTTGTTTTAATCACGTGTCTGGAAAGACAAATCCTAGTGATTGTCTATCACGCGGCATGCTGCCGTCGGATTTGATCGCACATGCGCTATGGTGGGACGGCCCTACCTGGCTTCATTTACCTATAAGTGAATGGCCTTTGAAATTCACACCGACCGAATTTAATACTTTACCGGAGTTGAAAGCGAAGGCGTTCCTGGCTGAGGCTTCAAAGACTGAACCGCATGCCTTGGAGTCCATAGCTAACCGCGTCAGTTCGTGGAATAAGATACTACGTATATTTATGTGGATTCTTAAATTCACGAACAGACTACCCGGTCGGGACGCTGTTGAGAATATCTACGCCGCTGAAAGGTTTATTGTTCGCGTTGTTCAAAATATTCACTTTTCCAACGAAATTAATCTGCTTAAAGCCGGTGAACTCCCGTCTAAAAAGTTGCGCGGTCTGTCGGTTTTTGTTGACGACTGCGGTGTCTTGCGCGTTGGGGGCAGACTTTCTAAGTCTGACTTACCATACGAAGCCAAACATCCCGCACTACTACCTAAACATGACCGGATAGTTGATTTAATAATTGATCACTATCATAAGGCTTACTGTCATACGGGTCCCGGACTATTAATGTCAATTATTAGGCAGCGGTTTTGGATATTGGATGGTAGGACAGTTATTCGTTCTCGCTGCCGCAAATGCAATACATGTTTTCATTTAAAACCTATACATCCAACACCCAAAATGGCTGATCTACCTGGGTATCGTATCTGCGATGCTAAGGCCTTTGTGCATACTGGGGTGGATCTAGCTGGTCCTATTGCTTATATACCTACTCGTCGTAGAGGTCAACGCTCGCAGAAGGTATATATATGTTTATTTATATGCTTGGTCACTAAGGCCATACATATCGAACTTGTTTCGGATCTTACATCCGAGGCTTTTCTTTCCGCCTTTAAAAGGTTTATTGCTCGCCGCGGTCCAGTGTCCGTTATGTACTCGGACAATGGTACTAATTTTATAGGTGCGAAGGCACAGCTTAATGAAATATATTCATTTTTATTAGATTCGAATGTCCAATCCGACATCAAACAAGAACTTCTCAAAACTCGCATTAAGTGGACTACGATCCCACCGCGCGCTCCGCACTTCGGAGGTCTTTGGGAGGCAAATATTAAAAGCGTAAAGACTCACTTATTCCGAGTCATAGGGAAACAACTTCTCACGTATGAGGAACTCTTAACAGTTTTAGTACAAATAGAGTGTCTTCTAAATTCTCGACCTCTTAGCGTTTTGTCTGCGGACCCTCACCCCGAGGTGCTCACACCGGCGCATTTTTTAATGGCTAGCCCGTTAACGTACTTGCCTTCTTCTGAACTAACGGAGGAAGGCAAAAATCTAACAAATCGTAAGAAACTTCTTGATCAACTTGTATTATCCTACTGGAAAAAGTGGCGAGTTGAATACCTAAACACGTTACAAACTCGTCAGAAATGGTGCACGCCTGATCGTCCGATAGAGATCGGTGTTATTGTACTTTTGGGTCAAGATAATGTACCACCTTTGTCGTGGCCATTGGGTATTGTAACCGAAGTTTTTCCGGGCTCGGATGGCGTAGTTAGAGTAGCTTCTATTAAAACCGCGTCAGGACTATATAAACGTCCTGTAACTAAGCTGTATCCTTTGCCAACGCAATAAATTCTTAATTTCACTATATTTAATTACACCCGCAACTTAGCCTAGTATTTAGTTATAAGTTTAATAATTAACAATCAACAGTCGAATTCAATTTGAATATCTGTTTGTTTTGTTTATACCGCTGTTGTGTGCTGTTGCATCCGCTGTAACAGTTCATTAATGTACTCAGACCGTTTTATAATTTTATTTACTTAACTTAACTTAACCGCTCAGATTATCGTCACCCAATTACTTAGCTCTCCTCTTTACTTATTGCTCTGGACCTCGTCAAGGCGGGGAGCGTGTTGTGGCGGGTACCAGTCCATATGTTTATTTGTCAAACTTGGGGGGTACTTGTTAGCGACCGGTAAGTGGGTATGTTGCTGATCTTAAAATTAACGGCTGTGAGTTTGCGAGCGGCGCGAGTCAGCTGATTTGCGAGCGACACGGCAGTCAAATTTGGAGCTCCTTTCGAGATAGACGCCTCCAGCGGCTCACCGCTTTGAAACACAACTTAGTGTTTTCGCCCCGGGTCTACTGCGGATCCCGGACACCGCATACGAAACGACATCGGCTGGTGGCCACCAGCAGCAGCAGCAGCAGCAGAACCAGAACAGCAGCCGAACACCAGCGCTGGGTGAGTGATATACTCATTTTTACTGTGTGGCTGCATGGCCCCTCTGGTTGTCGGCATAGACAATTGGACTGAACCCGAACTCCACGGTAGGTCGTAACCTGTTCTCAACCCGCTTTGGAAGACACGGCTATTTACACGCCTGCCACTCCAATATGTTTCTATGCACAAATAGCTGGAGAAAGGATTTCATTCACACAAAGTAACAATTAAAAACACAGAAGCGAATGCCTTACCCAACATGAGCTATAAAAGCCTTCCAAACTATTCAGAGGGCCTATATAAATTAAAGAATATGATTTATGACTGACTTATAAATTAGTTCAATGGGCGATGAATAAATTTGTCGCCTATTGACGCACCGAGTGGCAAGTGACAGAATATTAACAAATATCAAGTCTTATATGAAATGACTAGTAGGTAATTTTGTGAATCATTTTTGATAGAAAATAGTGTCAAGATTGTCATGGGAGTTTAAACGTAATAAATTTATGTTAGTTTTACGACCTCAGTGCATGTTCGTCGATCTATCTTCTAATTATTTTATTGGTTATTGAATTTTCTTTTAGTCTATTCTGCCAATCTAGACGAATGAAATGTGCTACGAAAAGCAATCATTGATTGAAGAGAGCAAACAATTATTTTGTATACTCCGATTTTTAATTCTAGGCAAGAAAATTGCAGGTTTGCAGTGTTGCAGGTTTTTTGTATCAAATAAATAGTGATGTGGTTGAATCGAGTTTTCCAATTATAAGTTAGTCGTAAGTCGAGATTATAATTCTTTTATTAAATATATAAATAAAATTTTTATATAAATAAAAATATGTAATTTACGGTAATTAAACAGAAAACATACACAGTAAGTAATTAAATCTATATATAATATAAAATCAATTGCTGTTCGTTAGTCTCGCTAAAACTAGAGAACGGCTGGACCGATTTGGCTAAAAATTGATGAGGAGGTAGCTTAGAACTAGAAGAAGGACATAGGATACTTTTTATCCTGCCACGGGGACAAAGTATGCCACGGGCGAAGCCGCGGGACACAGCTAGTATTCTATAAAAAATATTTCCGTCGTGTAATGTACTAGGCGAGCATAAACTGCAAAGAGGTTCATTCACTGATAAAAATAAAGAATGACTAAAGTACCTATCTGGTCTATTGATTGCCGAACATCACTATTGTAGCGGGTCACCCTTTTTTGTATCAGTGACAGTTGCAGTTGTCATTTTCTTGCCTAGAATTAAAAATCGGAGTATAGTGTTGGTTCATCGGACGGTAAAAATTTGACCGCGGCTAATTATTTTTTTTAAGTTAAAACGTTATTGAGTGTTTTTTGTCTAAGAGTAAGTATAGTCATTGCATGTTTTATATTTAATTTTGTTCTTTTATATTAGCTGCGAACGTGTACAAATAATTTTATTATGTCATTTGGTTTTATTTCCGATATCATTAACTTATGTTTTAACTGTATTTGTATTAGTTTTAGTCTTCTGCACCACTTGTACAGTATACAAGAATGTTGACATCCACATGAGACATGAGTAAAAATATTTTTATCACTGAAGTTATTTGCCATGACTTGCTTCATTAGGAGTTCATTCACGCGTTGTCATATTAGACTTATTCCTTGATTTGACCTTCTACTATTTAATACTGGTAGGTAGTAAGTAATTGAATGTGTGAATATTTTTGATAGCTAAGGTTCGTGGATTGGTTCCTTGACAGCCCTGGACCGCTTTTATATGTTAGGTATATCTATTACAAAATACTGTGTTATCAGAGGGAACGTTTGGAAGAGGAAAAACGATAAGGTTAAATTAAAGGGCACCTAATGGTGATAAAAATTTACTTCATTGTGGTTAATTTATATTTTTTAACAATAAATAAACTCTTCTCCAACTAACTTCCAAGATTATCAAAATCATTATTTGAAATTTTATACCGATATGGGTTCATTTATATTTCTGGGACGAGAATCGTTACCTTGCCGTAATAGTCTTCTGACTAGCACGGGAGGTAAAGATTATTTTATCGATATCCGTCAATTAGTTTATAAGTAAAAAAATAATAATTATTATAAAAAGTGCTCTAAGAAAATCCATAAGTACCTACTGGTTACTTTTGTATGAGTTTCAGTGTTTAAAAGTAACAAAAAAATTGTATGATATTAATATAATTACAATATGAGAAGAAGCAAGGAAGACTATACTACAAAAGACATTCTTCAACGCACGACATTCATCCATCTTCCACCCGAGCATGCTAAGTCTGATAATTCCCTAGAAAGTGAAAAATGTAAACTTGTTCAACCGCGGTCGCCTGTGTTTTACGCAGACGATTAGTCATCTATTGAATTAGCTTAGAAACAATCGGACGCCACCCGACATGTTATGACATGGACATTCAGAGCGAATTAAACGAAATTGTTTCTAAGGAACACTCAACACACAAATTATGATTTTTAGATTAACAACATCTTAAATTAAATTGATGATGATGTATTGTTTCTGATCTTGCAATTTTATTGGAGTTTATTGCACTTGTAATTACTGAAGTCCGTTAGGACTTAGAACTAATAAAATTATACAATTCGAAGTTTAAATTTTAAATGACATGTGAACAATCTGGAAATTATTGATGATGTTCATCATATGATTCGAGATTTTTCGAGATAATTTAGTGGCACTTAAGTATTTATTATTTACTTATTTTATGATATAATTAGGTGTAATACGAAATGTGTTTTACCCCATAAAGGGATATGTTTTGAGTACGATCCGTTTGTACTTATGAAGGTGGAACTGGACAAATGCTTTGTCAACAAGACACTCTACATACAGTCCGAACTGAATTATTAAGCTTTAAGCTCTCGTGTTAAGCTTTTGATATAATAAACACCAAACCTTTTACGACGAAAGTTTAACTGTTCAGTCATGGGATAAAACAGGAGTACGAGGATCGTCATATTTGATGTATTACCTGCAATAAAACATAGTAAGTATATCAGAATATTTTACACATAAAGGGACTTTATATTTTATTTTCTGACCGTATATGGAATAATAGATTTTTGATTTGCTATTTAAACTGAGATCGAATATTCTTGAGTGAAAAATATTATATAGTTTGTCGTAGGTTTAAGCTTGTCTGACTACCATTCAAAAAAAGAATACTCTGGCGTCTCGGCGTGGAAGGCGAAAAAAGAAAAAAAGTACCTAAAGGATTTGCATCTTGGTCGACACAGAAGCATGTAAGACTGTGTCCATATTGTCAGTTTCTTAAAACAACCGTTATTAGACAAATATACAATGCCAATCAATTATTCACTCATAAGTTTATCAAACATTGCACTTGTTTGACCTATTGAGTAAGGGCATTGGTAACACCAAGACCGTCAAGTCAGTGATCAAATTGCATGTAGTGACATAAGCTCAGAGTAATCTATATTATAATAAATTAAGAAAAATGTGTCGTTGACTCCTTTCCTTGGTAATAAAAAGGTCACATAATGGCGGCGCGGCGGTGTGCTCAATTATTATTAGCGATAAGAGGTCATACGCCATTCATTGTGCGTAAACACAAGTAATGTAAAGGCATCAGGTCCCAATCGAATTCTAGATCCAGGCTTTACATCATATTACGTCAGATCTCGCACTTTTATAATCTGTTATTTTATCATTTGTCAAGTTTGGATACTAGGTCACTTTCGTATATAAATAAGCCAAATCAACAATGGAAAAGGCAGGGATTAGGAATCCAAAGTGCAAGCCTTAAATGCAACGGGAATTTATGCTAATAATAAATGGATAGGTAATGTAGTTATGAAGCGATTGCAGGGTATGTAATTTTATAAAGGCCTTTTATGATTCACATTCCCAACACTAAAAGTACAGGTACGGTATTAGTAAATACAGGCTCCAATAAAATTCTTTCTCGTTAAATGCTTCACAAACTTATTTTCTTTATCGAAGTATTAGATTACATTTGGAATGTCGGCAGTTGAAAGTACTTTAAATGACATTGACGCAGACCCGGCGGAGATGGTTCAATTAAAAGGTTCTTAATTAGAGATACACTCATATTAATTAACAAAATTGTAGGTACTTAGTTTTTAATATTGCACAACAATTTGCCAGTACTATGGTTCTATTGTCAACTGATATCATAATTCTCTAGAAACTTAAATAAATCGTTAGGTAATCTATATCTATACATAAAATAAATCTGTAACTGATCGGCGTCTGTACATGGAAGATATTATGAGAAAAAAATTATTACGGGACTTTATGAATGTAATAGATGCCAAAACATTGATTTTTAGAATTTTTGTCTGTTTGTCTGTTTCTCTGTTTCTCTGTTTGTCTGTGCCTCTGTTTGTCCACACCAAATTTTTGTTCACGCTAAAATCAAAAACTACTGGAGGGATTTTGATCAAACTTGGTACGATTATAGTTCATAGTTCTGGGCTACTTTTATACAAGCCGATACCCATGGTTTCGCCCGCGCTTCGTTTTTAGGTCGTTTTTGGTCATATCTCCGGTTCTACTAAACCAATTACAACCAAACAAACGGTAATTTTTTTGTAAAAAAACGCGAAAATCGACGTCCACGCGAACGGAGCCGCGGGCAACAGCTAGTAATAAATAAATTTGTAATCTATAATGCACTTATTATATTTAACATCGGTAGATTAGATTTGATATAGGTTCAAAATATTGTCGTAGTTGGTCGTAGTAGGCGTAGTAATATAATAAATCGCGATATAATTTTTTACTCCTCACTACTGATGACGCCTGTGAAACGTGGAGAACGAAATGCTACAATATTCGCTATCTAATCTAATCCAACGTAAATGAGGAACGTTGTCTGTTTGCTTGATTCGGTATCTAGATACGAGAAGATGTAAACGAGGCATATATTTATGTTTGAATTGAGAACTGTTAAACATCCAAATAACCGCCATGGTTCTTTGCTATTAGCAAATTTATTGTTCAAAGAAATTTCAAAGCGACTGATGGACGCTTCCGTGATTTTAAGACTTCGCTTCTATTAGCTTCGTGTGTATGTTTCTGTGTTTGTATGATGTAACGGAATCTTTGAACTCGACTTTGGACACCTCGAAATGTTAGATTGATTAAAAATTTTGCATTTGATCGATGATAATACAATAATTTTAGCTACTATATATATATGGGTAGGGTATCTATATGGGGCTTCACCAAAATATTCAGGATCCTCATTGATTGATGAATAAGGCACAGAAATTCCTCCCGTGGTTGGGATGTCATTCATCTTTCATCTTGACCATTAAACACTGTTCGTTTCTCAGTTATTAATGCGATTTCATGTGATGTAGCAACGACTGAACACCTAGAGTTGACTAATCATAAAATGCATTCATTTTATTTCCATGATTTTGTATAGGTACATTGTACTTAATATAAATAGGTAGTCAATATGTACAAGGTAGTAGGTATGTTAAATAAAGGCAAGAATAGGTAACAAAATTACCTCTTGTAATAACCGCAAAATCGGTGGTCATAATAGTCAACTCACTAATTTTGTACTTATATGCGGATAATGCTCCTAGCAACAGCTAGACTATTAACACTATATTATTATGTTCAACTATATTATACCTATTCTATTTTTATTCTGTTCTATTGTAAAAACGCTATATTATTATTTATATGAACGCATCCTAAACCGAGACTCAATCCGGAATTTAACTCGACGTGAACACTTAAGATGACTCAGAGGTCTTTCCTTCAAAACGATTGCGGTTATATCTTTACTTCGGTATCCATGAACAATATAGTGTTCCTTAATAAGAGGTCCGTTGAACAAAATGAGCATTGGATGCAAGTCTGTTGCATATATTTTTTGTGCACCTTCCTGAACCGCATGCAATCTTGGAACTGGTTTCTTAGCACCGTCTTATATTTCATATATAGATTTCGGTCACTGTGCGTGTATTTTACCGTTAATTTGATATACAAAAAACTTTTGCAGCCTTAAATTTTTTTCTGTTTCACCTGTCTATGAAATTTCCACTTTGATAATCTACATTAGGTATCTCATTATCTATGACAATGTTTTAATTGTATGATATTAATATAATTGAGATTGAAGAATTCATTTAATGTGTAGGTATACATAATAAATAGACCTCTTAAGTTGTTTGACCTCTCCCATGAGAATTTAGGCCAGTTTATAGTTATGTGAAACATCGGCCCGCTTGGTGAGCCCGCGATCACAATGTCGGACATACTTAAGTGATCTCACCTCATATCAAGAATAAAATATTCAGTTTATTGGATCCTCATAATCTTTTTAACCGACTTCGCAAAAGGACTTCGGAGGTGTTCAATTTTTGTTTTTGTTTATAAACAAAATTTTGCATGACATATAGCTATACAAAGCTTTGATATAGGTAAAGCTTTGCAAATTTTTTTTTTGCTAGATACATCTCTAAATGTTCATTTAAATTTTGTAAAGATCTGATGACAAATTTTCGGTGACAAACTACGGATCTCTTCAATAAATACCAGGGCAATCGTAAACGATTTCATAATGTAACAAGTCGTTCATGTCGTAGTCGTTTATAATGCTTTTGAAGTTTGTTTTTTCTTATCAATATCAATCAATCTTTACTAATAGAGAACCAATATTTTCCTTTTTTCTTTACTATCTTACACAACACTATAAATTTGTTGCCCAATATCTTTTGTATTATTCATGTAAAAGAATGTTGTATGAACCCTTGCGTTGCCAAAATGTACCATAGCTTGACGTAATAGCTATTACGCAATATCATTCTTTAAGAAACTTCGCCAAATACCTGAGCTGAGATCCTTGTAAGTATCAACCATAGCATCCCTCAGTAAGTATGGACATTAGAAAAAAAAAGTTTCAGTTAAAGCTTTCAACTTTAAAATCATCTTTAAAACCAAATAGACGCATTTTTTTGTATTATCGAGAAAAAGAAAATCATTAAGAAAAGGAGACCTGTTATTAAATGAGCTATAAATCGTTAGCAGTAAGTTTTAGAAAAAAATATTTAAGAAACAAAAGACGCGAAATTTCATTTTCTACAGTAATGGTCTTTTGACTTTTAACTCAAAGTGCATAATTTTTGCTGATATTTTGGTCAAAACGTTGGTGCCCGAAGACCCATCGGAATATGTCTGGATTTTATGTTTTCAGACTCAGTACCAAAGTAATCCTAAACCTTATATTAAACAAAAATCGGATCAGTAAGAAAATGCAAAGTCAAAATCTATTTTTGCTGGCTTATAGCAGCACTCCCTCGTTTAAAATTTTACTAGCTTTTCTGTGAACTGAAAATCGGAACTACTGTTGTCACTGTTAATTATCTGATTAGTACTGTCGGACTAGTGCTGTCGGACTCCATTACACAGAATACCCAATATAATCTTCTGAGCTAACGAATTACGCATCTATTTTCCAGGTATAAACTAGGCAGTAGGCATTACAGCTACTACCAGTGTTGGGTACGCTTATTCAAATACTTATAGGTTCCAGAATAAAATAAATGATATCTTTTTACCAAAAAACATGATTACTTGTTCAGTAAAATAATAATTATGATAGGCGCTATTTAGAGAATGGTGAGATAACTTGGTGAAAACTTTGTGTCATATGAATACGGAACCCTAGAAATAAACTTCTACTAATAATATTTACCAACTCTCCCAATTTAGTTGCATTTTAAAGTCAATTAGTAACACTGAAGCGACGTTGACCCATCAGATCACAGAATCTCTTGAATTTAGAATTATGTGACATCTTACTGTCGTAAACTTTACTTGATACTTTATTAGCACCTAAGTATCTACCTATAATTTAAAACGGAACTAAAACGGTGAAATATTTTTTTCAGTTACTCTACATGATATTAAAATATAGGTGATGTACAGTACCGAACAGAAAGTTTGGCCCAAAGTGTAAATTTTGAGCGATAATGATGATATTGATATTTGTCACGATTACTTACATAAATAAGTCGCAAAGTAGCCAGGATATGCAATGGTCAAGATATCGATCGGAAAGTTACGGGTAAACTTTACTCGGCATAGGTACCCGTAACTTTTCACTTCACCCAACATACTCATCAGTACCTACTCATGAGTATGTTGGATGAAGTTGCACCAGTAACTTTCAGTGTAGGACTATAATAGTGTTGCGATGCCGAAGGGTACTACTTAGTACCCTTCTGTTCTGTTACGTGATGTCACTGTACTGAGTGACATCACGTAACAGAACACCATGTGAAGTAAAATTCCGAACAAGCATTCATTGAGCTCAGAATCGTCAAAAAGTAAAATGGTACATAATAAGCGACCAAGTCGGGCTATAAAAAAAGATTCAAACACATAATTTATTAGTTAACTGAATTCAGGGTCAAAGGCTCTTAATAGTACAGTGTGAACAGACTTAAATAGGACAGTCTTTAATTATGAAGATTGATAGATTCAATACGAAGATACAAGAACGGAAGTGTTATTGGGGGCATTCTAAACAGTAACACGGCCAGCTGAAGATATTACTTGGCCGTCCTCAGTTCGGCACATGTGGCCCTTGGAAATAAATTATAAAATCGTGACGCCACTTGAGAAAACTTGCTAAACATGAATTTAAACTATTTCTGAGTTTGGATGTAGGCACGATCTTTATAAACTTTGACTACCTTGCTAAGTTCAGTGCATCGTACTGCACATCTGATTTAATTTCTGGACAGGGGCATTATTCTGTTTGACATTGATTTCTAATCACAGTCGAAAGGTGAGAAGTCAGTCGATTTCAATAGGTTAACATAGAGGAAAGAATCGGTGTAAAACTAAACCAACCTAAATGTGTCGGCTAATACGAATGTGGATGGTTACCAAGAATATTATAACCAAAAAGAACATTTCTAATGTTCTTGATGGTCACGGTACGATTTGTCAAACAGAATAAGGGCCCTGGTTGTAAATAAAATTCAGGTGCAGTACAGAGTTTGGAAACGTGCCCGGTAAATGGCAATAGACTTGTCAAAATCATCAACGTTGTCGACTACAACATCAATATTTCTGTTAGATAACTAAAAAAATGCTTCGAAACGTTAAATATATTTTAAAAGTAGGTACCTACATAAATATCTTAATTAACTTGAAGTTTTATAACTAGGTATATGGTAATCAATAAAATTGTATATTAATTGTATTTTTTTTTTATATTACAATTTAATACTTATACATAAGAAATATTGTTGGTCATTATGATTAAAGTTAACTTTATTTCAACGCTAAATTTTATATTTTCTGTAATAATTCTAGTAATCATTTCATTTTTAATTTTAAAAGAGTATTTTTTCCTTAAATTTCTATCAATTCTAGGACATATTACACATTGCTATCTAAACCCAAACTAGCAGAGCTTATCATATCAGCTCTAGGCCTTCTAGTAGATAAACATAGTTAGATACTTTGAGCAATACAAAATATACATACTGAAAATCGAACCCGAGGCTTCTGACTTAGCCGTCAAACGTTCTACCACTACACAACAGAGGCCGTCAAAATAGAGAGGCTTACATAAAAATGTGGGTTAAAGAAAAGCGAATTTTCAATATTTCATTTTATGTATGAGACTCGCTCGCTGGTGTTATGCGACATCTGTATCGTAACCAGTAATGACCTATCCGACAACATTACTACATCATCAGTTCAAGGAGGACAAGGTAGAACAGTTAACTTGACATACAGTTTATTGTTACTGGCCAATCTTCGCCTAATAACTCGCATAGAAACCAATTAAAAGGATGTGATCATTTTATATATTAAATTTATCCTATCCTTCTAATATTATAAGTGTGAAAGTTACTCAATCATGTTTTAATGACGTAATGGATCTCGCTGGAATTTTGAATAGGTACTCTGGAATAATACGTTATGCTTATTTGTATCCCTAGAATTGGAATGTATATTTAAGTGCCTACGGTAACAGGATTGTTTATCTGTTTTTCTTAAATTTTTGTAAGATTATTTTATTTTATTAGACACCGAATTAATATTAGTTTACAGCAAGTAGGTAAACTTCCTCTTTTTTACTATTAGAAGTAACTCCATTTCTTCATTTATAAGATAAATTCTTGAGAAAAAGTATGACTAATAATATGTTATTCTATTCTCTTCGGTATCTCTAAAAATAAAAAAAACTAACTTTAACAAAAACGTACATTTCAAAGTACGTGACGGCTGACGTCGTCCGGTAGTTAGTAGGTAGGTATGTTTCACAATAATCTCAAACAGAATAGGTACATACTACGACTAGACTAAGACATCGATATTTTAAGCCATGGCTATAAAATGATCAGTTTGACGACATCGTTACCGTCAACATGCTCAAAATTTGTTCTAACAAAACAGTACCAATAAAATATCAATTTACACGATCTACACCACAACACATAGCAACGTGCATACACAAGGTCTCAGATTTCTACATACACCGCGCATCGCTTAATCGTATGACATAAAAAATACTTACGTAAGTGTCAAAGTTCCATGAAAACAACGGGTGCTCATAGTCGCGAACATACAAAAACATACTAATATTATTTTGGTCATTATAGCCAACCATGCCGTCATTCTTCTGGATGATGATCATGACTGATGTTTGAACGTCTGTAGGTATTTATTTTAACACTATTTTTGAATACGGTATCACATATACCCGCAATCGGCGAGCAAGTATGAACAACAGTTATGAAAGTAAATGAAGCCAAAGGTGGAAACTTATGGTCTCTTTCTACCTTTGTTTTTTCTTTTCTTTTTTCGTACGGCAATGCCCACAGATACCTACCACCCCCGCCTCAGCGTAATTAGACTCTGTGAAGTCTAAGTACCATTATACAAGAATATCGCTGGGAAATATGTTACGCCCACAATCTATTTGCCACTAGGGCGTCAAACAAGTAGACAGAAGGTATACAGACTGCATCATAATGAGCAATTATTTGCAAAATGAAATACATAAATGCACACCAAAATGGAAGTTAGGTAGTCGACATTTATCAAATTTCTGTCTACCAGTTGTAACAATATTATTATGACAAAAACAAAATTTCGATTTGATGAAAGAAGGAAAATAAAATGGAAAATATTAGTCATCATTTTATTAGTATTTGACGTGGATCATGCAAATTATTCGAATTGTTCAGACTGACTCAAACAAACCTGCATGCATGACTTTCCAACCCTACAATTTTGTATTCAATTTGAAAAAAACTGCTTACTCGCGTAATCACGATAGGGGTAATCAAAGTTACACTCCCTTTTCTCCATCTTTCTTTACGTAAAAGTATGAGTTTCCCCATAAAAGGGGTTACCCTTTTCTATGATGATGAATGCAAACCGAGAAATTTTCATTTGTTTTGGTTAGTACTTACTCATTTTTATCTTAGGGATTAGGAAGCGATGTTTATGCTTGAACGAGCTCCTATTTTTGGATCATATCACAAGTAAGGTAACATCAAGGATATGGTGGGATACTGCGAGACCTCTGCTATACCTTTCTAACCTATATCTATCATATATATCTATCCGTGTAGGAGCGCGGGGTATCCACGAACTTGTCTCGTTCGCTCATTATTGGCAATAATGGGAATCACTTTCCTGTTATTCCACTGGGGTCCACTCAAAGAATATTTTTGTGTTCGAAATCGTTCAAACATAACTCAAGTATTTTTCTTAAATATCTCCATTGTACAGACAGTACTTTACAAATCATAATAGTTGAGATTAATAGATTATGAATTAGTATTTTTGATTCACAGTATCCCACGTACCAAAACCATGACCTAACTCACCTGCCAAATTATATAACGATACTCAAATACTTATGAATATTATCCACGTGTTAGCAACTCGTGCACATTTTAAGCGCTCACTCCTTAAAACAATTGCAATCAATATTTAACAAGTCATAAATTTAAATACAATACATTGTTTAAATTATACTACTATGTAGATATGTATGAAATTTAATATGCTGCCGGATGGGGACCTAAACCCAAATTAATGAGGTAACCAAAGGTAGTTATAAGGTGCAATGAGCACGCGAGGTGATTAGATTATAATGAACAAGTATGTGCAGTGGACGGACAATGCAGATGACAGTCTAGGTATACAAAGTTGCAATAAAAGAGTTGAAACTTGATTGAGTAGGGACAGAGTTCCTAGTTCATCAAAGTGATTATATCAGGTGAGATAGTGGTCAAACGCGGGCCTATCGACTGTAAAAAAATAATTGCGGATACCCACGCGGATATCACCCTCGCGGCCTGCAGAGGCGGTTATGTCCGACTTGAACCGATTAAAACCCCGGCTAACCCGCTGACCGCGGGGCGAACCACAGTGTCTCCGTAAACCCAGGAAAAAGGGGACACTTTGAACATAAATTCACTGCGTTCCTCTCCTGGCTAGAGAGATACTAGTCCGTATTTTCCCCATGCCCTACATACAGGATAAACTTCATCTACTTAATTTAATTTCTCTTACAATCCTATTCACAGCTAGAAACGCAAAACTAAGCAAGTAGTTTGGTTTTCATTGCCCTAAAATAATATTAAAATTTGACACTTCATTTCATTTCCATCCTATACCTAGGTGCCTGATTAATAGATAGATATACCTACAATAAATAGATATACTCCTACTAGGTTCTAATAACTATAACAAACTATTGATCTATTTATAGCGTCTAGTCTTTGTTCAGCATAACTACCAAAACAAGTTTTGGCATCCTCGTTAAGTTATAAATTTAATTATGTAGGTATTTTGTATCTTTGATCCCACCATTAAAAGAATTCGTATTCGTTGAGCTCAGAAACACATAATTTAGTTCAATATTTTATACTAGCCGAAGTCCGTCGCTACGCCCGCGTGAATGTCGATAGGTAATAGTACGGGAGGTAGCGTTAATTTTTTTTGGCAAGCGATAGCGAGTTGATATTCTCCACGATAATAGATCTTTATTGATACATACCAGAATTGACCGTCAGAACCCGCACCCGCGGAAGAGTCGAAGGTGACACCATGGTAAAGTTGTCAAAAAAAATTACGCTCCGAGCAATCATTTGCCACGTGAAACTTTATATGGTGATTCCTGAGGTCATTTTCAACTGAGAAATAACCGTCAGATGTGGTGTAGAGTAGAGGTTATACGTCAGTCGCGTATATATTAGACCAGTGCCGATAGTCTTTGAGACAAAATAAATTTATAGTAGGATGAAACCTGTTGGAAAAGGATCAGAATATAACAAAAATGAAAGGAAAAATAAATTACGGGTGATCTGAGGTCGGGAAGTGGGGAGGGGTGTGAGTTTTAAGGGTAAAAACGGTTTATCTCGATTTCCGGCAAAACTACAAGTCCTATGGAAAAAAGTTAAATGACAAAGTTGTAGGTAATAAAGAGACCTACAACTTTTCATTTACACTTTTTTCACATAACCTCAAAATGTATGTGAAAAATTCAAATAATCAAGTTTTTGGTTTTTTATTTTTATCTTAAGCAAAACAAATTTGTTTTCCACGAAATTTGCAAAAAATTTAGCTTTTTATGTCCTACAGACACTGTATTTTTTTTGATTTGAAATACTCTTTTTTTCAGCTTATTTTGACTAAATATCGAAAAACCACCCTAATTTTCAATCGAAAATTCTCACGTCAAAATATCAGCTTTTTAAAAAAAGTCAGAGAGTTTTTTGTTCTCTGAAATCTCTTCTTTCTGATAATGTAAAAATACATATACATTGCTATGGTAAATTTTCTCAGAAAATGCAAAGAAGAAAAACTCGAATTCGAAATTAATATTTTTGTATTTAGTCATTTCCTGAGAAAATTTACCATAGCAATGTATATATATTTTTACATCATCAGAAAGAAGAGATTTCAAAGAACAAAACATTTTTTGACTTTTTTTAAAAAGCTGATATTTTGACGTGAGAATTTTCGATTGAAAATTAGGGTGGTTTTTCGATATTTAGTCAAAATAAGCTGAAAAAAAGAGTATTTCAAATCAAAAAAAATACAGTGTCTGTAGGACATAAAAAGCTAAGTTTTCTGCAAATTTCGTGGAAAACAAATTTGTTTTGCTTAAGATAAAAATAAAAAACCAAAAACTTGATTATTTGAATTTTTCACATACATTTTGAGGTTATGTGAAAAAAGTGTAAATGAAAAGTTGTAGGTCTCTTTATTACCTACAACTTTGTCATTTAACTTTTTTCCATAGGACTTGTAGTTTTGCCGGAAATCGAGATAAACCGTTTTTACCCTTAAAACTCACACCCCTCCCCACTTCCCGACCTCAGATCACCCGTAATTTATTTTTCCTTTCATTTTTGTTATATTCTGATCCTTTTCCAACAGGTTTCATCCTACTATAAATTTATTTTGTCTCAAAGACTATCGGCACTGGTCTAATATATACGCGACTGACGTATAACCTCTACTCTACACCACATCTGACGGTTATTTCTCAGTTGAAAATGACCTCAGGAATCACCATATAAAGTTTCACGTGGCAAATGATTGCTCGGAGCGTAATTTTTTTTGACAACTATACCATGGTGTCACCTTCGACTAGACCGCTACCAGACCGGTTGACGGCCAACTCTGTTATGTATTAATAAAGCTCTATTATCGTGGAGAATATCAACTGGCTATCGATTGCTTGTTAGAATTAACGCTACCTCCCGTACTATAAGTACCTGAAACTTTTGGTCTATTCAACCAATTGCAATCAAATATAAGGTAGTTCCGTTGAATAGTTTTACGTTCATCGCGAATCAGACAAACAGACAAAAAATAAAAAATAAAACATTTTTTCTTCAGAATCCTTCATATTAACGTAGCCCAAGTATTTTTTTTTTCAAATATCTTAGTATCATGGAACACATTTAAAAATCGGAACGCGAAAGTTTAAAAGTTAGTATAATCTCTCTAATGTACAGACACAGCTCATTTACAAATAAATAGTATAGATAGATAGACGTTAATATTCAAAATCTTTTTGTAGATATGAGTATATTTTATTTGCAAGTATAATTAGAGGTCAAGTTGACCACATTATCCATTTACCATACCATAAGGTGGACCAAATACTTATTCGCTACCTGATATTATAGCTGTGTATGTTGTGTATTATCTTGTGCAAGTGTATGTTGTGAAGGTATTTGTGTGTTTATGTATGTCTATGCGCTCATCTGTATGTGTATGTGCCATTCATCAGCTTCCCAGACTTTTCCCAGCTCATTCGGGGTCGACTTTTCAATCTAACTGCGAAGCGGCATACTTCGATATTTCCGGGAAGCGAGCGACTGCCATCTGGCGTCCACAATCCATTGGCGATATCGAAGTTCTGTAGGTAGACCAGTTGTCAGACTTTTTAGGGCTTCAACTACCCGTAACGACTGCCATAGATGTTAATTGGCAACGGGACCAACGCGACGGCTTATAACGTGCTCACCGAAGCACGAAGTCTGTACTATCTATGATAACATTTTAATCGTAAGTTTAAGCAATTCATATAAAGTTTAATTTCTTCCAACGTTAAACATCCCACGGTATTTTTCCCTTTGGTACCAACACATTTATGAGAAGGCACTTGTTTTCAAGAAAATGAAGCACAATCAGGTTTCAGACTTGTCCCAAACAAGAGGAATACCGTCTCGCAACATGTACAAGCTATTTTCAATTCTATTATCATGGAAATAAAGTGAATGTTAATATGTACATCACGTGCGCCGCCACCGCGCTGCATCCAGGTTAGGCAACAAAACGCAAGATGTAGGTCGAAGGTGTTATCACTGTTTTGTTATCATAATTCCTCACACTTCCCATATATACAAACATTCCGTGTTTATATTACTCTTGTAATATAAATAGGTAAGTATAAGAAACTATTATAATTGTAGATTGGTAATAGAAGATATTCTATCTCACGAAGGCGGGTGAACAATTAAATAGTAGTACCTACCTGTGTCTTGTAAATACGCGTACATATGTGTGCGAAAGTTCATGTCACGTCAAAAGAAATTCAAGTTGCAGTTAGTAGAACAATAATTGCGTTGCAAGTAATTCATTTTTAAAAGCAATGTGTATGTTTACAAAATATGTTTTACTAAAATGACAGCTAAACTGCCTTCGTGGAATAGAACATCTATGTGAGTGGGCAGGCATGTAGGTGCACATAATATCTGGAGGTATACCTTAGTATAAAATTGTAAACTGGCTGTACATATCTGTACATTGGAGATAGGTATTTAGAAAAATACTTGGATTATGTCCTATGAACGATTTTGAACACAATATTTTTGAAATACTTGGCTGTTTATTCGCGATAGACCCAAAATTGACCGAATGGATTTTGATGCAGTATTTTTGTTTGAAAGGTCTTCAATCGCTTGAGTAGCCGAAGATAAGTATAATCAAAAAACGCGTAAACCGACGTACCTATACGCCGGCAAAGCCGCTGGCATAATGCTAGTCTAGTAATAAAATATTTTAATGAAAATAAAATTTAATAATATTTATTCACATTTTTAACTTTGAAATCTGTTTATGCTAATATGTAAACGGGAATTAACCCGATCATGGTATAGGTATAGGTATACATACCTTTGAAATATGTGCTTGTTTTTTCACTGACTATACATATTGACGTCAAAGTGGAATATAAATATCAATTTTATTAACTTACGAGTGGCTGAACACATCACAAGAAAACTGTTAATGTTATCAGAATTAACATTATTGTGCAACCCGTAATACCTACCTAGGGTCACGTCGATAAACTAAAAGACGCAGACCGATAACGGTGATAACCGAGAAAAAAAAATCAGAAGACACATATTTTTATTCAATAATTATCAGACATTACAGAAATAGTATGAGTAATTATTTAAATTAATGATATCTTGGGTGGATAACCTATTTAACAGTCACTTTTCGATTATACTGTATGATTCGCGAACTATAACGTTTTCAGTAGGCACAAGTTATGAGTAAGTAGTTTACATGGTTTCGATTGAGATAGAGAAGTGTAATGTCACCATTTTCAAGGCCCAAGCCAAGCTTTACCTGCTAGCCATTACACCTACTGATCAACGAACAAGTCTCTGGGGCAGGGTATCGTTTCAGGGTTAAGAGGTTAGGGGGCAGTCGATTTCATTGAAGCCAAATCCAAAGGAAGAGAAAAAGTAAGCATCTGGGCTCTGGGGACCTCGGATGCAACCAAAAACAATGCTAGAGCAATGTTACGTTTACATCAAGTTACATAGAGTCAATTATTTATAGTTAAACTCTTCATGAAAATTAAATATTTAATCTTTACAGCTTATATTTAGTACATTTCTGTCTCTCGTTTTGAATGTAATTGTAATAATAATCATCATTATCATCCCTTGTGCCAATTTTTTGGGGTCACTCAACATCTCCTTGTCTTCCTACATTCCTGTCAAATGCCATCTCCTCAGTTACTTCCTACCTTGCTATATCCTCCTTAACGCATTCCATCCATATTTTCTTAGGTCACGATCGTATTGGCTTAATTTTCTTCAAAGATCCTTTTTTATTTTTCAAATTTGTCATTATTCATACCTTATGGTTTTTTTTACAGCTAAATGTAACGACAATTTCATAATAAATGCACTACTTTACCTAAAAAAATGAATGTCGCAATGATTATTGGTAGGAAATCACAGGTCGTTGACACAACGTGGCCCATGGGGTCAACGACCAATTTCATCCAGCTATACTTGCACAATGTACCATGAAAAATATATGAAAAATGTTACTTCTTTAATTAAAGAAAGATTCGTTCATCTTCAATCCTATCACTGTTTTCCTTTTCAGGAGCGTTTCTCTTACACCCGTTATAGGCACATAATAATCAATTCTTTTGAGTATACCATTACAGTCGCTCGCTTCTCAATTTCATTCACTGGGGTAACTTACTCTATTATACTCAATACTTATTAGGTATCCATTTTCGTCACATCACACATCCATATTAGCGTATTGATGATTTCTATCCAACGCTTTTTAGGCTGGACATGACTATATCCATCCGAGACGGGCGATCTGATCATGGTCTTTAATTTTAACCTTCACCTTAAGGTGAAATTAGGAGATGTATATCATGCCTCGGATTCGGTGTAAAACTGGAGAGACCAACAAATCAGAGAGCATATACTCAGGTCTGGCTCTACTGATTTTCAAGCCTACACTTTACAGTCTACACTGTCATTTTTCCTCTGAATCTACTCTACTCTGGACTTCAAGCCGATCTTCACCAACGAGAGTAATACTATCGGCAAACAGTATACACCAGGGCTCTCTTCCTGTACCTCCAATGTCATGGCATCCATTATTATCGATAGGACGAAATACTTGCTTAGTGCCGAGCCCTGATGCAAGTCTACTGCACTCCACTCTTTGGCGTCGATAGCAGCGGGTCCTACGTAGATTTTTGATCATCGCTCAGTGTTCGACTCTATATTTCCCAGGCACACCTTTCTCTTTAAGCGTCAACCACAAAACTGTTCTGGGTACCTGATCGTATTGAAATATCTACAAACAACACGTGTGCCGTTTTTATGTACCTACACATTTATATTTTTCACCCAGTTGATGGAGAGCAAAAATGGCGTCTGTAGTTCCGGAACCAGGCATAAACTGGTTTTGGGTAAATTCGCTTTCCGCTCGCACACGTTTCTCTATCACTTCTTCCCAAACTTTCGTACTGTGCAATGTGCAACATGATCTTTATTCCTCGATAGTTACCGCAGTCTTCCACGACAACCTTATTTTTAAAGATGGGCACTATATAGTCTACATCACTTACAAAACGGCCAGTTCGCGCATTTTGACTAAGTTGTTAGATTTGTAGAGAACTTAAGACTCGAATTTACACAGAATGCTATATTAGACCTATAGATTACATAATATTGCTATGATGAGTGGTACAGTGTATTAGTTTAAGGCATGTAGAGATAGGAGCTGATTAAGATCTGAAAACTATTTTACAGTTCAAGCAATATATCAATATCTTGAGATTATTAAAAATTTATGGTTTAATTTTGTGTGTAATGTAGCGTTCTAATGGTGGACATCGGTTCAGTACTTCTAATGGTCGGACTTTATCGATTTCAAACAAACAAATCTTTTCTCTTCATAATAACCTATAAATAATATTTGAACGGTCATAATTCAACTTATTTCAAAAAAGTAAGTTCGTGTAGAGTGGGCCCGTCTTTATTTCACTGGTGGTCGAAATTTGATTTTAATTTGTCACAAAATTCGGCCGGGTACGTACCACCGTGCACGATTGCGAAAAACCGTCCATAGTAATCCAATCTCGGTTGGATTGCGTTCAGGGGTCGGCAAGTGCATAGCCGGGCAGGGGGGATTGTAGTCGCAGCACTAGTGGGACCGGTGGGTGTCACGCGGTACTGTATGTCAATCCTATTTTGATGAGGCCGTCAAGCTGAGTGCCACCATTGTTATCATGGTAAGTGTATGTAATAGTGACCCTCTTTCCTGAGACTTTATCTTCAGCTTACCATCAGGCGAGGTGTAGTCAAATTGCGTGTCCTATATAATTATATATATAAAAAATTTAACGCTCATTGTTATTAACTTTAACGCTACAATTACGAATATATTATTGTGTTATGTTATTATCTCTCCTATGCATTTTATGTTGAAACAATGTATTGATTTTTGGCACAAATACTATTGCGCAAGTGACATGTTATCTTAGACAGATACCTACATGATTTATAAACATTGTGCATTCTTGACCTCTCGCTTGGTATAGTTTCAACGGGAAGTGACCCACTTGTAATCAGTTTTATATATTACTTATTTACATACACGACATCGACTGTGATTTTTTTATTAGCTGCGCTTTACTTTACTTTTTTTTACTTGATAATTATGAGTGTAGAGGAAGCGCGTGAAGTATGTTTAGGTATAAGGACAGAAGCAGATGGCGGTCTGTTGTCTCTGCCTATCCAGTACCTAGGAGGGAAAAAGCGTGAGCATATGTATGTATGTATGTTTTACTTCGTTTCTTTTCATTGTTCTTCGTCCGTGTGTATTTAGACTTATAAGGTTTTTTTTTATTTACGCGGAATCCTATTTTTTTTCCATATTTATTAAAAAAACAACTTCATTTTAGATAACCTAATAATATTCTAAGAATGACAGTTCACGGCTCATAACGGACTTCATTCTTGGAAGAAACAATCAAACAACACATCAGGGAAAAGTGTTAATAAATAGACACAACCGGACATACATTTTCTTCTATTTGACCTCTCAGAGGAATCAAAGGCGAAGAGCAAAAAATAGCATGGTCTCTAGATACTCGTATGTACATCCCTTTTAGGTTTAAAAATAACACTTTAGATACGTCTTGTGTATATCTACCTAAAAAAATAGGTTATCCTACTATCAATTGGGTACGTATCTGTTTTCCATCTTTCACCGTCACATTATTTCAATTTCAAATAGGGTTCATTAATCCTGATATTTCAAACCCGAAGTGGTAGCGATCTACTCAGTTCCTCAGGTATTTCCTTCCCCATCTGTGATTATGGAATATTCTCTCTTTTCATAAAAGGTCTGAAAGTTTATAGGTAACTAGGCATGTAGCTACAAAGCACAATTATTGTGAGTGCGTAGGTACCGTTTCACTCCCTAATAATTTTGTGTTATGACATTACGAGTATGTGTTAATATTAAATAAGGTAAAATGGGTCATTAAGTAAGATTTTTTTCGTTTTATGTTATATTTGGTTAGTCGATAAGCATATATGGATGGAGAGTTAGTAACTCGTAAGTAGGCATGTCTTACTGAAACTGCGATAACCTTGATAAAGACGAACGCGGATTTGGCGGGGTCAAAATTAATAAGAAACAGTGATAAAAAGTTTAAAGACTCATTGTTTTGAGTTTATACTTTATACTTAATACTTTTATAGTTTCCGCCTATGGTTTCTCTCGCATAAATGCGTTAAGTTTTTCATTAATGAATACTTTAAATCCTCGTAATTGTGTTTTATTGGTGGCCAAAAATATAAATAGGTAGGTATATACCTACCTACCAAATTTCAAGCAAATGTTTCCACTGAAACGTCGCAGTTTTGAAATTCAGTCGAAACAATTAAATACTTGCTAGTCGTTAGCGATTTTACTTTAAAAACTTTCCTCAGCGTTCATAAAATTTCTTCAGTTTTGGTTTCTGAGTTTGTTCAGTGTTAAGTCAAAATAAGAATACGTAGAGGGGGGCACACGTGTAGTGGACTGGTACGAGACATCTTCCTACCTGGATGGCCTGCTAATATAGTTAGGGCCCTCATATTTTAATCATAATACGTTTACATTAAATTTGAAAAGACCTAATAAACCTAGTTCGTATCTGACACCACTCGTCCATCAATCTCCTGATTGACGGTCAACCTCACTTCTTGCAAACTTTCCAACAGGTCGTTGACACAAAATGTAACGTCATCACGTTGATTTTACGCATATTTCTAAGGCCTGTGCAGACTTGAACGGTATTCGGTACCGCCGTGGGTAGAGGGGTAATCTGAAGTACCAGAAACGGAGGCCTGGTAACTTGCACGGTATTCTACACAAGGATAACGAAAGCAACTTTGGTGTTAGCAGTAGTATTACCGCATACCCACAGGTTTCCTCTACCGCAAACGTAAGTGACGATGTGGTCGACAATGGAGCACGCTTGCCTAGAAGCAACCTGTTCACTCTAGACTTAAAGACTCCCAGGTTATAGCTTTCCGGGAAACACAGACATTACGTTTGACTAGGCCCTTGATATGCTTTATATTTCAAATCGCCTGATGATCTGATTCTGATTGACCACTAACTCGACCCAAAAAGATATTGTAAAAGACAATATTAAAAAACACAACAAAATTGACAAAAATCCAACTGCATGAAAAAACTGAAAGAACAAAAAGCTTTGAAATTCCTTCTTCCTTTTGAATATCAATGGAATGTAATATTGTGACGGCCACTGCTAATTAAGTAAACACTGTTCTAGACCTGACTATTATTTTATTTGCGGACATTTTTCTTCCACGGCGTTTTGCTTTACGATCAAAGAGGAAATTTTGCTCTCAGTACTATCCAAATATAAAAAAATAAACCGTAGGTACAGACGGTATTGGGTGCGTGGGCCAGAATCTCTACGCGTTGCTCCCGGGCAACGAGGACTCAACGCCTCCCACTCGCAGGGGAAACGCTGCCGCTTGGAACTAATTACGGCCGAGGTAAGAGTAGCCCTGTATAAGTCAACTCGGAGGTTCTCCGCGTGTCCCTCTAACTAGCAGAGGGCACAGTGGAAAGCAGGTGGTGGCGGGCTGAATCCCCGAGCGCAGGGGGATTGATAGGACGGCACCTCCTATCAACCCAGCATGATGCTCGCGCCCTCCTTTTCTGGTTACAAAACGGGGATACCGTAGACAATTACGATAACGATTGGCCCTGTAGCAGCCGTGGTACGAAGGAAATGCATCATGGGTCACCTTATGGTGGCAAAGAGGCATTAACCTCATATTTCCCAGCGACTTAAGACCCGAGATGGCATGCGGTTTTTTTTCAATCCGTGTCCGACATGGCCATCCTCAATGGCCAATGGAGGTGGTATTAGTGGGGATTTCCGCACGGAAAAACTTATACCCACGGTATTATGATGCTAATTAATCTAACTTATTTGTGACCTATAAGGTTTTATAATGAATGGAATTAATGTTACAGAAATTATTGAAAAACAGTTGAAAGAAGTAACTTAAAATCATGTGCTTGAATATAGGCGTCAATTCAAAATATGCAACATGCATATGCACAGTATCGCATATTATGATATACAAATATGCAGTACGTTATCAAAGGCAATCAGTGTACAGAATGTGAAGCAATTTTGATTAAATTTCAGTGCAGCGGTGGTGCATCGAAACAGTCCAAATTAATATAAACGAAAGCTCTTTCTGCTTTAAGTACTTAGTAAAATTGTTAACCTGGTTGTAAAAAGTACTTCTTAATATCGTAATTTTAGCAGTTACTTAGTAGGTACCTATGTTCCTAGGTAAGCCGGTGATTCCTTATAGTTTTTAGTTATAAATACGAACCGCGAATGTTACAAAAATATTTTATATTTACAGTATTAATTCACTTTTACATCTAGAACAATAAAAGTTATTCATTTATGTTACACAATGCGGTAGCCTAGTGGTCTGGGTAATGGACTGCTGAGACGAGGTCTCGGGTTCGATCCCAGGTTCAACATGGCACACACCAATGACTTTTCGATGCTTTTCGAAGTTATGTGTGTATTTATCGCAGGTTTATAAGTGCCCGGTTAATGGCAATGGGCTCGCCACCTATTACATTGGGACCTAAACATAAACTGGCGAAATGTGGGTGCTAGCACCTCTGCCTACCCCTTCGGGGATATAGGCGTGAGTTTATGTTATGTTATATGTTACACAATCTAAATAAAAATGTTACTTGTGTAGGTATCATAACTATAAATAAACGATAACAACGGTTTATTCGTTGAGTGGCCATCAATGATCCACCCACCTTATTGAACAATATTTGCAACCCGGAATCAACACAGGCTTTGACAATTTGTTCAAAATTTTATGACGGAAATAAAATACAAAAATATTATGAAATAAAGTATATATTCTGTGGGCGTTTTTCTATCGTCTTGTTAATCCTTCTTTGAGATGTTGTGACAACTCAACAACAACAAAAATCTAAAAATAGCTTGAGGAAAGGCTTGCTCAAATGATTCAGAGTGCTTGTATGTATTTAGATTAATTGTTTAGAAGTCAAAAAGTCAAAAGTCAAAAATCATTTATTCTTTACCTATAGACTGTTAAATGCGCCACTTGCAAAACGTCAAAATTTAAAATATTTAAAACTAGAAACAAATGGACCACCGCGCCGCGCCGCCGCGCGCCGGTAAAAACTATCTACTAAGTATGTAAGTTTATCCGAATTCTAGATCCCATAACACAAGCTAGTTAAACTATCCTTACTTTGGGTCTAGAGAGCGCTGTCGTAGAACTAATATTGTTATCCGAGCCCAGCTTTTAGTTAAACGGGTTTTCATTGATAACAGTCAGCGTTAGAACCTAGCACCAATTTGAATTTTATAATTATCTCAATAGTGTAAAATTTACAATAACAAACTTATATTGACATCTTTTTTATTGTCGACAGCCCGCATTTCCCTTTATCCACTAAAGATTATTGATGGATCTTTTGCACTCTTATATCCACTTTAAAGTCCACTTTACAAAAAAATCTGCAGCAAGGATTAACGTCGACATAAGAGTGATCTTCACAATGGATTTTAGTGGACAGGTGAAGTCCCAAAGAATTCACTTCGCAAAAAATCCTGCATCAAGGATTAAAGTGGATATCAGAGTGTAAAAATATCCATCAATGGATCTTTACAAAGGATTTTTGTGGATAGAGTGCCGCGTTTGACCACTATATCTCACCTGTTGATGATGTGGTCGACGATGGAGCACGTTTGTCTAGAAGTAACCTATTTGACTCTAGACTTGAGAATCTTAGCTTATAGATTTATGTATACACAGACTCAGGCAGGTCATTGCACTCCATAGTTTTGATGAACATCATCATTCTCTGAACCTTTTCCCAACTCAGTTGGGGTCGGCTTTCCAGTCTAACTGTGATGCGGCTGAACTTCGATATTTTACGTGGAGCGACTGCCATCTGACCTCCACAACCAATGGCGATATCGAAGTTCCAAGTTAGACTGGTTGGACTTTTGAGGGCTCCAACTACCCGTAACGACTGCCATAGATGTTTGTATGGCAACCGGGACCGACGGCTTAACGTGCTCTCCGAGGCACTAATAAACCTGCGATAAATACACAAATAACTTCGAAAAGTCATTGGTGTGTGCCATAGTGAACCTGGGATCGAACCCGAGACCTCGTCTCAACAGTCCATTACCCAAACAAACTCAATTTTTTTAGGATTATGTTGTATGTGAACTAAGGAGACCCACGACCACACGGCTTTTTTAACTCGGTATTCGTTGAATGAAAGAAATCATAGTTCCCTTGAACAATTCTCTTTGTAATCGAAAAATTACAATTTAATTGGATGCTATCATCCAAAAACGCTTTAATCTATACTGCCACATCCATAAATAGCGTGTCAAGGCGGTTCAACTGCGAAGCTACTTACGTACCTATAAGCCATACGGTTACCGCAATGTCATAATTATATTATACTGCCAAAATGCATTCACCAAGACTGTATTAACATAGGTAAATTCGATACCGAGAACAAACAGACAGATAGTCAGTTACTGTCAGTGTACTTAGGTAGGTATTTTAATATTTTCAGACAAAACAAATTAATAACAGAACACGAGTCACTAGCTGTTTATAATAAATACCTAGTCTTTTTATTAAAGGTTAAGTAATAATATCAGCTGACCCACCTAGATTTCAGTTCAGCCAGTATAAAAAAATGTTAAGTAATGTTAAGTTTAGCGACAAACTATAAGTATTGGTTAAGTAGGTACCATTCGATTTTTCTTCACTGCGGTAGAAAACGTCTATAGTTAGAGTGTTTAGTGGGTATGTAATAAGAAAAGCTTTTAAGACGTATGCCGCTGCGGGTAAATTGAGTTGGGCGAGACGCGAAAATGTATCACGGTACCTATACTTTTAAAATATGGAATCTTTACACACTACAAAAAAGAACATTAGCAGATGTTAAACTGTGTATCAATTATACATTGGCTGATTTATGGGTATAGTTTATATGCAATGATATTATACTCGTAATTCAGAATCAGTTGTCATTTTGTCAGACTGGAGAAACCAGCAAATAATCTTTATTAATTTTATGACTCAAGCTTTTTGAACAAAAGATTACAGAATTTGTATTCTCTTAGATAGGTAACTTGTTCAAACTGAGAAATATAGGTTACAATGAAACTGGTAAATCAAGTAGGTACCTATTTGGAACATTTTGTACAAAGGTAGATAGGTATAACGCATTTAAAGAAAAAAGGAAGGCAATATTATTAACACAGCTGTATTTTGTAAATGAATGATCCAGCACGATCAGGCCATAGTTATGTAATTTACTGTTTTAATAGCCTCTCTAGCTATTACTGTCTTAAATTTGAATTCGGCAGTAATACCTATGCAATTTAGTATTTTTTTACTTCTACGGAAAAATTTAAGAATCAACGTTTTTTATTCAACCAAGGAAGAACATAATATTAACTTCGCGGCTACAGCAAAATTCTAAAAAAAAAACTAAAGAAAACATGTCATCGTTGGTGCGGCAGTTGAGACAAAACTCAAGACTTCCACAGACTGAAATGCGGTTGTACGTAGGCACCATATGTGCATACATAGCGAGGCTTTGTCGAGCTCCCCATTAACTTGATAAAGGTGGTCCAGCCGGAAAGCCGGGCTAAGCCTTTACTAAACAAGCATGTGTTTTGTGCTGGCGATCAATTAAAACAGTTTTAAAATAAACGGCTTAATTTTCAATCAACAACGAAATAGATTGAAACCAGTTTTTTATATCCCTTTTATAAAGTTTTGTGAAAACCCAGACTAGGTAGGTATAATATATTATAATTTAATACACGAACTTTTAACCTCATTTATCTACACGGTTGATCAAGTAAGTTATAGAACAATAGCAGACACACTTGAGTGCAGACTCGTCAGAATAAAATTAGCGTAAGCAATACAGAAACAGCTGTAACTATACACTGGTAGGTAATATTTTGCAGTTGTAAAAATAACAATCAGACAGTAAGCAGTTTATTGATATAAAATGGAAAATTATATGCAATCCGCGCAGTATGTGTTTATTTGCTATGTTAATAAATTATGACCTAATTAAAATAACCACTTATTAGCAGTTTGTAAAAGGGTGCATTATAAAATTAAATAGAAGGCTGACCTACACTTTTATCGACAACCATAATTATCTTTTATTATCAGTCGATATGAAGTTATTATTATTTTATTCCAAATCACCATTGGACCCATAGAATAAATAACGTCATAGTTTCATGGTAAAATTATTGTATAGTCCCTATAATCCTGTAGATATAACTTTAGAACTATAATTTTTATTATTTTATTAAAATATGTAGAACTCATCATTTGTGTATGTAGACGTTCTAATTGAAAATTGTATGTAAAATGCGTGTACCTATTTGCAATTATCGCAAAAACCGGCTTTGCCCCACTATAACATTATAACATGAAATTCGTTACAAAAGAGATATACTACAATGTAACTTTAGTGACGAAAAATTCGTCAGAAGTACAAAAAACAAATCTCAAAGTCTAAAAAGTTAAAAAAAAAACTTTTTGCTAAGTATTTTTCAGAAAGAGCGGCGTGACTAGTCAAAGACCGGCTTTTTGGTTCTGATTCACAAAGGGCTTACCTGAAGTACAGTGGAAGCGAGGACGAGGAGTAGGGCCCCTATCGTGGCCCACTCGGTCCTCATGGTGGTCCGGTTAATCTAAAAGACGAATGTTGAAAAGTTTTATCCGAAACCGGCGAGCGCGCAGGCGTCAACCGCGCCGCACCACTGTCGGACCGCGAATGATGAGTTCCGTGAGTTCCGTCGTTGAGTTGCCGAGTGGGACTCTCCGACCGTTTCGTGCATGCCTGTACATTCAAACTCCAGAAACGCACGCATCGGCAAACACAAGCCTGCAATGCTTCCTACGCCTTGCTCTTTGATTATCTTTCCAGTTCTACTTAATACAACCCACTTAAACTAATTACCTCTTCGAAACTCAAGTCCTAATAAACTAATCTAAATAGTTTTGATTAGGTAGAGGAAGGTGTAATGTATTATTTATACAAGTTTTCGCTTGCGAATATACCTACCTATGTATGCAACTTGCAACAACTATCTGTATCATTCACTTCACAGAATGATATTCTGTCTCGTTCTTGCGCTTAAGCCCTAAGGTTCTATGACCCCTCTCTTGCGCTTATCAGGTTGTACCTATTAATCTTATAATAAAAAGCCTTAAGTTTTAGTTGCATCGAGTGAAGAAAATTGTACTTTATTTCATAGTGGAGTGAGTATTCAGTATTTTAACAATAAAATTGCAATGGTGCATTTAATATCTTTATTTACTGATTCAAAGCGCCCAATTCCTTAGAAGTCCCACTTACATAAAAAAATATGTGTACCTACTTACCTAACGGATATTTTTGTTGCTGTTTTAAAATTCTCTCGTAAAGTGAACGAGAGATAAGAGTAAAGTTTCTGAATTTGAGTAAGGTTAGGTAGGTATATTGAGCTCGATTCTGTTGTGCATTTTCACTAAACTTATAAGTAACTAAAATCTCTAAAATTAATGTTATTCAAGTCTTTATGGTGTGGCAAATAAAAGAGGCCAGAGTGCTTGTCAAGACAAGCCAAATGAGCTCATCCTTCTCTTTATGTGACTCATCTCGACTTTTACTAGAGCGGAACCTAGAGATGGAACCTCCCCCTCAGGTCTGTCGGATGATATTAGCTTGGACTCCAAAATCTTGATGGAGCCCCAACAATCAAAACATAATTCACCGATCTGGACGGGACTTTCACTTCAAGGCGTAACACTTGAATTTTGGAAATGGCGTTAGGGTTCCACGTAAAACAATTAAAGCCTTAAAAATCTAAATACACGCTGGAGAAGGATAGCTCTACATGTTTTCCAAAACTTTGGCAAATGTGGCCCATACCTATGGCCATAATGTAGAGCGGTTATCTGTGCCTATCTTGGCTTGTGTAGGAATGATGGCTCACAAATTGGCGTGAAATTCGTGTGATAGAGTGACAGGATGACCACCTGTCACTCTACCGGACAACCTGGCGCGGCAGTGCGATGCTCACCCTTCTCTTCCTATGGACAAGACACCATGTTTTGAGGAGATTTAAAATAACTTGTGTTACAGCGATACCATCAAAATGATAAAATTCAAATTAATTCAAAGGAGATAGCATAATTTTTCAATGTATATTATATGTATGTATATCATATTAAGCCAAACCAAAACTATATAAGTAGGTGTACGAATGTATAATTTTTTTTATTAACATAAACGTTCAAGGTGATGCTTAACTTAAAGTATATATTATTGAGAGAGAAGGACGCACGTGGCTGATTAAAGCATTCCAGTTGTTTATCATGCGACGTTGTCTGAATTGTTTGCCCATGAAGGTGACACTTCAGTCCCGCACGTGTTTATCGGGATTGGAACGAATAAATTGATATTGAACATGTATGAGGCAACGGAAAAAGGTGTAGCTGTGGCGCCTGAGGCCACACCCTGGCGTCAGAAGACCCTAGACGGCGGCGTGCGGTTTTAGTCGGTAAGAGTCCGACATAACCTGCCCCACTGGCCGCGGGGTGGGTATTCATGAGGATTTCCGCACGAAAAAAAAAAGGCCAGGCCGCAAAAAATTTAAAATAAAATGAATCTAGCCGTTGATACGAAGGAAAAGAAGACTGAACACTTTCATTTCCAATGATTTTCTGATCGGAAAAAATGATCATCCAGGACGGGACTTGAACCCGTGACAAGTCCCTTACAGGGGGACTTCAAAATTTCATTCAATAAACACTTTCATATCGTGCGGAAATCCCCACAGACAGACGAACCGGCTAAAACCACATCCTGTCTCGGGTCTACAGACACCTGCGGGGGTGTACGGTGGCGCATAAGGCTTTTCCCTTGAACTCCGGCTGTCATAGGGCTTACCTTATTCAAAATGTGTGGCCTAGTCGTTCTGTAAGAGCGACGACGTAGATGTTCCTATGGGCTTATGAACAATTCTAAAGAATCCCTGTCATCAATCAATACAGGTGAATTTTATACAGACCCTTATCTTAAAAACAAAACATAAATGTAAAATAACACAAATAAAATAATAAATAAATATTCTACGACAAGATGTATGTACTAGATAATCCTAGCTTTTGCCTATCCTAGTAGAAAATCAGATATCTAACTACAAATACGCCCAATGGTGTCGATTCTGAGTAGTCTAACGTGCAATTTCACTAAACTTAACTAAACTAAAATCTCTAAATTTTAATTTCGATTTTATCTCCATTTACTTATTTGATAACTTTTAAACCATTATAAATTACCACAGCCTGCACCTGATTTTTTTGCCAATTTTTGAAACAAAACAGCGTTTAACTTGGTTTAACCTTAAAAATCTAAATTCATTACCAGTGCATGTGTTTCCTTCCTCCTATTAGTCCCGGGTCCTTTAAGGGGGGCGTAAAAAGCATTTGCTGAGGCCGTCAAGCTGAGGAGGTGAGGGTGTATGTAGTGGTAACTCCAGTCCTGAGGCTTTGCCTTTAGCTTACCATCAGGCGAGATAAAGTCATTTTGACGTGTCCTATATAAAAAAGAACATAATATATTACTAAACCTAAAAAGGTGAAAATAAAATAATAAATAACAATGTATTTTTATAAAGACAAACAAAATCAGTTGTAGCATTAACTAGAGTATGTTCTAGAACTAAAGCTGAGTTCTGAGTTAAGATGCGGACAAACATATCGAAACTATAAAAGTTCCGTGTTGACTACGAAACCCTAAAAAGTACTTCTACTTAGATTAGGTACACAATGAACAAAATACGAATTAAAAAGTTCGTATATAAAGTGTTTGTAGACCACGAAAAAAATCATAAATACTTAAGTGCCTACTTAAACGTTTTCTTTTAATTTCTTAGCTTCACAACTTTCATAAAGGAAATGGATCAATGACGATTTTTATTTGTAAAGAAATATTTTCCCCAAGGGATACCTGCAGAAACTTTATTTTACATAAATACATTTTTATCAAATAGTAGGTAAGTATTTAACTTTGTCAAGTGATTTCAACAGACGCATAGGTTGACAGGTAGCCGTCTTGTCCTGGTTCCCTTAAAAAACATCGGGAGCTTAGTAGTTAAGGAGCAGGCTGACCTTACGATCGAGAGGTCCCGAGTTCGAATACTGCTTATTATCGACATGAACTCATCCTTAACACAAGCAAATTAGTAAGAGGATTTGTTAACATCATCTTATCTTATCATGATGAGATTTTATTTTTATTTTCAGGCAAATTAAAAAAGGACGAAGTTGGTTTATTTTTATTTTACAGTTATCACCTCTTTACGATTTCATTATAGGTGTATACGATTTAGGTACTTATATATGTGTATCTATAGCAGTTTGCAAAATTCTCTTGTTGTTGTCTCTAAACTTAAGAGCTTAGCTCTTGTCGGTGGAGCAATCACCATTTTATTCTTTCCTCGGCCACTTCCTTGACCTCTCGATACAACCCAACTTGTATCTTTTCTTTTTGTCTATTTCATGTAATTTCTCCTTGGCCTTCCTCTTCCTCTTTTTCCTTCAATTTTCTCTTCAATGATGTTTTTGAGGATCGAGTGATCGTGTCGTATCAGGTGGCCTGTGACCAATCATTCTTCCTCTTCGGTCCTCGATTTATTTTAAAGACAGATCTTTTTTCTCCTACTCTGACTCTGCTTAATCCTACCTACCCGTTCATTGGATTATTTTTTGTTGTACAAATATTAAGTTTTATTCAGAATAGTTTCGATGAAAAAATGACTTTTCGATGCTTTTCGAAGTTATGTGTGTAATTATCGCAGGTTTATTAGTGCCTCGGAGAGCACGTTAAGCCGTCGGTCCCGGTTGCCATACAAACATCTATGGCAGTCGTTACGGGTAGTTGGAGCCCTCAAAAGTCCAACCAGTCTAACTTGGAACTTCGATATCGCCATTGGTTGTGGAGGTCAGATGGCAGTCGCTCCACGTAAAATATCGAAGTTCAGCCGCATCACAGTTAGACTGGAAAGCCGACCCCAACTGAGTTGGGAAAAGGTTCAGAGAATATTCAGAATAGTTTCGGAGACAGACTAGTGAACTCTTCAATAAATGCCTGCAAATCTTTTTGCAATTACTGCTATCAAAAATTTAGATATTGTTTATGCAATTTTTTACCCAATCAGGAATCTTAAACTGAATTAAAATTAATGGGTAACGCCTGCTATCAAACTCATTTCGGGCTTTTCAACAGCAGTCGGGTTTTTTATTCTTTAACCATTTTATAAAATTATCATCGCGCCTGTGCGCCACAGAATACCTAGTACGTGCTATTAGTATGGGCTCACATACTTAAGCAGTATATTTTTTTCCATGTCCATCGTTTATGCACTGATATGCTTTTGAAGTCGGTATATTTTTTTTAATCAAAAAGTATTTTGCTTTAAAACAAGGAGCGTTCAATCGTCACAACTATGCCATCTGATCGCACTTACTTATATACACATACAACAGAGTCTTCCTCTGATAACCTACAATAATTTTCGGGTCACGACGGGGGTTCCAGTGCGCTGTCAACAGTCAAAGTAAAATATTTCTAGATAGCCTAACCTAACCTATTGTAATCTAACCCAATTTGGTACACTGCACTTTATCAATAGAAGTTCCGTTTATGACGAAATATTTTATTTATTTATGCAGAATACGAACTTTATTACAGCTTCGTATTCTCCATAAACAATGCATCGGGCTTAATCTCTAATCTGTCTGCTATGGTTTGCCCTAGCGTCTACAATGTTGGGGTTCTTCAAGAAGTATTAGAAGGTTTTTACAGAGATGGCAATGCGAGTGACACCTCTGGTACCTATCACAAACGTCCATAGGGTGCGGTAACAACTGCTGCCCTTCAAATGGGCCGTGTGTTTGTCTGCCAACTAAGGCGATAAGCAGATGGCGGGGCGAGGCAGTTAAAATGTCCGTGACGCACTCTTATTTGTACGTTATAAGGTTGCATTTTTGTCCGCGCAATAACTCATGTCGCTTGTCAGACATACGCAGGCTAAATGCGATCTAATGACAGTAATAATAAGAGTGTGTCGCGGACATTTTGACCGCCCCGCGCCTCCGTCTGCTTATCGCTTAAAGTGGTAAAAATCCAGTTGATTAACAAGCCGTATTTCTGCAGGTTGTATCTTTATATCGCTTTTGTACAGAAACAACGTAAGTTGCTGAAATTTTTTTTAAGTTATGTTCATATATAACTGCGTAAATAAATCAGTATACCTACCTACTCATACATAAATAAATCAGTCATGTATTTCAATGTGACTGATTTGCTTATGTATGAGTAAATAATACCTATTATAAGTAGATATATTTATTTAAATTTATGTAGGTACCTATTACTTATTTTTTGATATGTTTAGGAGGTAAGTACGGATACTTACTGTAATGTAGGTATGATATTGCGTCACAGTAATAGTTGTGTGTAGTACTTAGCGAATAAACTAAACGTTTCTCGCTGCATCGCCTTTGATTGACTGGCTGGTAGAGAATGCCTGTAATATTAAGTGCCCCTATGTACTTGTGCATAAAGTTCAATAAGTAAATACATCATTTGTAATATTCATTATTACAATAGTTTCAGTGAGCTCTGGCTACCCTACTTACCGCCGGGAACACAACACTATAGTTATTATGGCCGCAGTCGTCTGTAGGTATTTCGCCGATACAGCTAACCTATGCGGTAAGAAAAGCATATCCATTCATTATAATATTAATTGAGGTACATAATTCAGAACGGAATGCATATAGTGCCGCCTTCAGAGTAACGCAATGCAATGTGTACGAGTAATAACTTGCTATTGAATTGAATGTAGAGACTTTTTCATATTTCGTTTTGTTATTGCGACTTCAATTTGAGCTGATAATCAAGTGTTTCCTATCTTTATAATGGGTAGAGACATCGATTTAGCTATAAAATATTATCCTTTCATTAATCCGAACGGCAATCTCCATTACATCCAAAGCTTGCACTTTAGAGCCCAGGGTCCGCACCACAACTCCATTATTTTTGCTAAGTAGGTATATTTCCTTGTAAATGCTTAAATATTCAATGAAATTCATTGAAAAATATTTTTTTAGAAAAAGCATTCCTGATGATTTTTGATCGGAAAAAGTAAACATCCAGGACGGGACTTGAACCTGCGACCTGTCCCTTACAGGCGAAACGCTCTACCCGAGGGGGCCATCTTGAATCCGGAGATGACCCGGATCAAGCCGGGGTGCGAGGGAAATGCTCTTTGGGCCACCTTACATCCTGGAGTCAGAAGACCCTAGACGGCGTGCGGTTTTAGTCGGTAAGAATCCGACATAACCTGCCCCGCTGAGGATTTCCGCACGTAAAAAGGAGGGGGAAGCTCTGACTAACTGAGCTACCTGGACCTATGAAAATAACTTATTAGCGATAGGTACCGATCTCCACGCGGGCGAAGTGGCGGGCGGAAGCTAGTAAGTTAATAATATTGATAAGGAGCTGTTGCCTTCTAAAGGTCAAATCTTGTAGCTATGCTATAAAGAACAAGATGTATTTTATCTTAGCTTTGTTTAAGAATTAAAATACATATTATTCGGACAACGACCTATGTTGTTTAGAAATGTGCGTATTGTTATCTATAGCACATTTTGTGACGTCTTAATTATACTGATTAGGTATTTCACCAATTGAAATTAAACTAAAATGTGACTTAGGTCAGATTTCATCAATGAGACTCTGTTCAAGTAAACTGAGTTTTTTCGTTTTAATTTTGAACTGAGTAAATGGGGCGATATACCTAATTTAAAATTGCATTGAACGCTTAAATTTATATTGATAGTTAAATATAGCCTAGGTCTAGATTTGTTCTTTCATAGAAATCTTAAATCAATATACTACTATAGGTACTCGTGATAATGAAACATTTGTAACCCATAAAACGGATTTTACGGAACCCTAAGGCATCATCAAGCACACGGAGGCGCGGGCAAGGCCGGTCAATTTCACCACGAAGGATAGCGCAAAAGGAATCCTATACTACCAACGCACACGAAGGGCAAAAAGACCGCAGTGAGGGCAGTCGCGGGCATCGACGACGCGACGGTCAGACGCGGTCATTACTTATTACTCCGCGGTCAAAAAGACCTGCCCGCCCCGCCGCCGCCGTGTGCTTAACGCCTAAAAAGGTATAAAATAACGATAGGATTATAATATTCGAATATAAGTCGCTTCCACAAAATTTAAGATAAGTCAAATCCAGAGAAAGCATAAAAAAACTTCTAAGCATAGACTTTCTAGCTACATACTGGGACCAACGCCGTGATGAGCTTACCATCAGGCGAGGTGAAGTCATGTTGACGTGACAGACATTAAAAAAAAATGATAACCTTCTTTGTCTATATAGTTAATACCAAGCTCTATTTTAACTTCTTCAAGTGAAATGTTAATTTATGCTTGTCTTAGAAATCTTTGCAATTTCCATTTTTGTATTGCTCCTTGGTCGGTGGGCCGTCTCGCCCCTGCGCGCCCACGCGCCTACGCGATTCTAAATTACACTCACATGGCGTCTGATTTATTTTTAGGTAATGATTTTGGGACTATCAATTTTATTATAAGGCGCTACGCCAATATGTAAATACCTTTGTGTCTTGTGTCGGATACAAGCTATCAATCAATATTTGATTTCTATATAACCAATATGAAATCAGCCACAGCCTGCGTAGACGTAAATATTTTTGTGTCCAGTTGCTTCCACTTGACACGTATTATGTGTCAAGTGGAAGCAACTTAATATTTAGTACGTCTACTTATGATCGGTGACGAAATATATTATATTCGTCACCGATCATAAGTACACCGATATAATTGTGACGAAGTACACAAGTAGATAACTCCAATAAATTTCTTTACAAATTGTAGATACTGAGCTGAGCAAATAGAAGATTTGCAATCGGTTTCGGTATCCTGCAGATAAGTAGGTACCTCTTTACAGGCAGAAAGTCACACAGACAGACAAAGATTTTAAAATTGCTTTTTGTTGCACTCATTATGTAGGTATTGATTTAGAATCTGTAATGCTGGAACCACAGTTCGCTATTCGCTATTCACCTATATTGTACCTATTCGAAAGTTCAAAATTCTTATAGATGACTAAACCCTCCACAATTCGTCATAGAAGAGTGATTATGGCGAATATTCGTGTGAATAAAGCAAATAATATACTTATACACGAATAAGCTCTCCCCACTTCGATTTATTCACGAGAATAAAGGCGAATAGCGAATAGCGAATTTTATGGTTCCACCATTACTTTAATATAACGAACAGTCACCTAAATTTGATGTATTTGTGTTGTATAGATTATAAAAAATTGTTACAAAAAACTTTTATTACGGAACGAACGATAATAAACAGACAGTCTGCCCTTTCATTTTGCCCGTCTATTCAAATTATTTTTATACACTATGTCTTTCAGTAAAGCGAATAAAGAATACACGAAGATATTGTGAAGCAATTAAGTATCTGCCTCTAAGAAAATGTTGTGTATAAAAGTTAATTTAAAAATAGGTATCAATGCAAGAAGCGAAGCCTCTAAAGACACCACGGTTAATTAGCTTTAAGATGTTTTAAATATTTTAGAGTGTAATAATTATATGCTTAGTACAAAAAATAATGATCTTTCCTTTGTCCTTACATTCAAAAAGCAATGATTTTAGTGGATTTAAAACACAATCGCAATCCAGTGCTTAGACTCAAATTTGTGAATGCCCAGCGCCATCTAGTGACAACTGAACTATTTTATAAGAATGTGAGAAGCACAAAGATATTTTTTTTCAGTTTTTTAGTAATAGATAAATGCGTAAGATAATGTAAATTATAAAAAAAACTGTTCATAAACAAAATCCATCTGTACGCACGCCATTCTGGACCGAGCAATCCTCATGGGAAAAGGCGTGATGTTATAGCTTTATGTACGTAGTCATTGGTAGAGACGTAGCGAGAGCAACAGGTGGAAGGAGAGGAGAGTTTGTGCTAAAGATTTACTGTTCCCGAAATACGAGTTACACGTTATCAAGATAATCCCTAACCAACCATATTACTTAGTTGTTATTCTCATAAATGTACCTACAAAAAAAAATTTTCGCAACTGAAGTGAGAATATCAAAATAATCGTACCCGAAATACCTATAGCTTGTGAGTTCTAAAATACATTCAAATAATATTTTTTATAGAAAAGAAATAAGTTTTTATACCTACTTGGCGTGATTTAGATAATATTATAACTGTGCCCGCTATAATAAATACGCGAGTGACTTTTCCCGCGTGTATTTATATTTAAAGTTTTATTTTTTTACGCGGAGCCATTATTCTTTTTCAAAAATTGAAATAGCCCATGTTACGCCTTATAAAATTACCTATCTCTCAGTGAAAGTTAAAAAACAAACAGACTGACAAGAATTTTTATTTTGTGTATTAGGCATGTACAGACACTCCAAATTATTTTATTTAAGTATTTGTATCTTTGTAAGTACATAGATTTAAAACCTATTATTTTAATTTCTTTCGGGGCAAGACGGAGACCACGTTTTCCAAACCCAAGGAGCAGGCCATCATGGTGCATGTTGTTGTTGTGTTGAAGGTGTATGTTGAGTGAGACTTTAAGTACCTTTAGTTTACCATCAGGCGAGGTGCAGTTACATTGACGTGTCATAATTTTAAAAAATCTCGAAACCTAGATTTTAATGCGGTTTTCAACAATAAATATAGTTACCTAAGAGCATTTCCCTCGCACCCCGGCTTGACCCGGGTCATCTCCAGATTCGAGATGCCCCCGGAACCTAGCATCTACATCTACAATATATTGTACCTACCCTACAGTTCAATGCCCTTTACTACAGGAAGGCATTAGAAAGTTTTTACAGGGTCAGCAGCGCGAGTGTGACGTCCCTGGTGTTGCACACGTCTATAGGCCACCGTGGCCGCTCACCATCAGGTGGGCCGTGTACTTGTCTGCCACCTAAGTGGTTTAAACATAATAAATGATGACAACAATAATTAAAAAGAAACAAAAATACAAGGTGCAGATACAGGGAACAAGGTGTCGATGCGCGCCACTTTTCTTGTTAGGCACTGTTTGTAATTAAATACCTACTCGTAGGTTGATACTGTACGAGGTCCTGTCGTAGCTTAGAGCCCCTGCGCCCCCTGCGTAGCAGACGAATGCACTACGCATTTGACTGCTACGCAGAGGGCGCCGGTTGAAGGCGAGCTGCGCCTCCCACTCGCCACGGGAGACGCGTGCTGCCTGCGGCAAATCCGGCAAAGACGGGAGTGGCCCTCTAGAGGGCTGCACAGAAGCTCTCCACGTGTCCCTCTGAATAGCAAAGGGCACAGTGGGGAGCGGACGGAGGGTGGTCTGGTTCTCCGCGCGCAGACGGGGGGTGACAGCACGGCGGCGCCCTGTCACCCTACGCCCCAGACCGTCGGCGTAACGGCGCGATACTCGCCCCACCCGTCATTCGGGGGTCGAGGGGACCATCTTAACATCGTAGATGGCCCGGGATCAGCTGGGATGAGAGGGATATGCCTCTTGGCCGCATTTAACCCAACACCCCGGGATTCCGACATACCCAACCCGATTGCCGACGGGCTGTTATTTACGATACGTATAAGTATTTATGTGTTCTAGTAGGTTATAATATAGATCAGTGGTTCTAGTCAAATAACAGCTGATGAAGATGCATTGAGATGCACTATTATTACGACAGTACGATATTTGTGCCTTATTCCTAATATGAAAAATAATTTATAACTACGTTTAAAAAACCGACTTCACAAACTATTATGTTTTACTTTTTAGTGCACCTAGGTAGGTACTTACAGAAATAGAAAAGTACCTACCTATCTATAAGGTTTATTATGTACAAAGGCATCAAAAACAGAATTTTTGCCGTAAATTTGATGATTTCCCCTCGATTTTCCCAAGATCCCAGCATCAGATCCTGATACCCTGGATATGGGACCACCTCTCAGAAGTAGCCTCTTTCAAACAAAAAATAAATTTTCAAAATCCATCCATAATAAAATTGGCGCCGCTATCAAGTAAAATACATACAAAAAAAATAGCGTACAAATTGAGAACCTCCTCCTTTTTTGAAGTCGGTAAATAAGCTTTGTAAGTTCTCGTTGTTCTAAATTACTGGACGGTACATAATGTCAATTATGTGTATGATAGTGACATCTATTTGGCCTTAGTTAAACATGCAGTGCTAATATTTTATAACAGATGGCGATACTTACTGCATATTTTTTGTGCCTGGTATGTTTCATACCATGGCCTCATCATTTGTTTCCTTTTTTTATCAATTTACTTTGTTTAAAAAAAATACGTTGCCTAGTCGTTGGTCGACCCATATTAATTATTTTTTGATGTGGTATCTACTTTTCTGCTATTTTTAGGACTTGTCACACTACCATAGAACGTATTCTCTGTCTACGCCATAGAATAAGGTCAAGAACATTAGAAATTTCCTTGTACTTAGCTGGACGATTCATTGGCCTTCAGCGGTTGTCTCCAGGATTTTTGAATCTCGGCCGGAGGTCATCTCTCTCGCACACTGCCTAAAATTGCCATGATACGTTAAAATTTCCCAATCCAAACCTGTCAAAGTCAAATTTACGCAAAGGCTGAGTTCTTCGGAGCTTCATTTTGATTCTAGTTGAACTTTATGAAAATTCACAGAACACCGTACATATCAATTATTATTAATTGAGTAATATTTATAGAAATTAATAAAAAAATTGACACATATTCGCTTCTTAGATTGTGGGTGACAGCCATTTTAATAAAGAAGCAACACTGTTTACCAAAAATTCGTAAGGTGACCAACCATCCGTATTTTACGGGATAGTCTCCTACTAGAAGCTCCTGCATTGCAATAAATACATAGCATAGTCCCACAAAACGTCAAATGCTTTCCGCACGTTTAGAATATCCATCATAATATATTACAATATTAACTGTAGAGAGGTCAATTCTATACATCCATACTACATTATTATAAATGCGAAAGTAACTCGGTCACACTGTCTGTTACGCTTTCACGCCTGAACCGCTGAACTGATTTTGATGAAACTTGGTATAGGAGTAGATTAGACCTAGATAATGAACATAGGCTATGTTTGGTTGCGATAACCGACATCCACGTGGGCGGAGCCGCGGGCAACAGCTAGTTGAATATATTTAAAAAATAACTACATATTGGGAAATAATTAGTGATTGATACTAATCCAAAAAATGCAATCAGTATTTTTTTTGTCTTTCTGTCTGTCTATCTGTATGTGCACGCATGGATCAAAAACTACTGGTGGGATTTTGATCAAACTTGATACGATTATAGTTCATAATTCTGGGCAACATATAGGCTACTTTTTATACAAGCTGATATACCCATGGCTTCACCCGCACTTCGTTTTTAGGTCGTTTTTGATCATATCTCCGTTTATACTTAACCAATTGCAAGCAAACATACGATAAATTTTGAGTCTAAGTAAGACCTTTCTAATTAAAAAGCCGCATCAAAATTCGTTCAGTACTTTTTACGTCCATTGCTAGGAAGCTGGTCATAATCTTAATATATATAAATCTCGTGTCACAATGTTTGTCCTCAATGGACTCCTAAACCACTTAACCGATTATAATAAAATTCGCACACCATGTGCAGTTCGATCCAACTTGAGAGATAGGATAGTTTTTGAAACGGATTTCGACATCCACACGGGCGGAGCCGCGGGCAACAGCTAGTAAGTATATAATTTCAACTTTGACGCTTATTATTTATTGCTTTCTAGACATAACCTATACCTACTCAAGTAGGTATTAAGTTATCGTTTCTAAAAACCACTACACTTTTTTATTTGTTCACGACTGTACATACTTAGACCACGGTAGTATAAACTTACCTACTGTATACAGGTTGACTCAAAATATTATTATATATTTATTATTCTTCACATACAGACAGATAGAAAGACAAAAAATGTACTGCTTGCATTTTTTGCATTAGTATCGATCACCAATCATCCCCCAATAGTTATTTTGTAAATATATGCAATGAACAGAATTGACCTCTCTACAGTTTTATTATAAGTATAGATCAAGTATTTGTCTTATTTTGTTCCTTAAATTTACGAAAGAAAGTATAATAATGGGACAGGGATTCACCTGACGATTTTAAAAATTCACATTATCTTTCAAGTCCGTATTGATTCATTCGTTTTAATCGACCTTTTTTAACAGGTCACCTCATTATGAATATAAAACTGACAAACGTCAAATGTTACCTATTAATGTGACGCTACTATAGGAAACACCCTTTTGTTGCTACTCTGTCGCATTGGGTTTGCCTGTAATGACACCGTATGTATAAAATAAATAAATACATAATCCTTCATTTAATGTCAATAATTTATTTTGTTATTACATGCTTACATAAGTAAGTCTCAATTAATAAATAAATAAGTTACAAAATTACTGTTTTCATCTTTAATAGCTTTTAAATATATTATAGTAAAATAACCTTTTCAATGAATTTGGCCTCTCTTTATAGTATTAGTAAATATGGAAACGTAGACTATACCATTTATTTTCATGAGCATAGACGTAAACTACATCATATATCCCAACCTTGCAATTAAACATGGTCACCGCAAAGAAAGGTACGCAACCCAACCAACTAGATGGAGACACTGCAATGTACATGTCCTTGCAGTATCCATTGGTTCTAATATTCTTGGAATAAGGTATTCCTATTCTGTCAAATTCTGTGACAGCGGGGCTGCCCGCCCTTTAAACTTCAAATCAAATTGAATGTGAGATAAATCGATCGAGCGAAACAAATCAAAATAAAATAAAATGTCGTAGGTCAGGAACATTAAACTGTACTTCTTGAAAAGTGTGTATAATAAAAATAACAGGATGGAATCAACAGAAAACTAAATCATCACTATTACCCGAATTAAATAATCTCGAAATAGTCTGTATTGGACTATCAATAAATAAAAATATCAACCATTCAAAATGACGGAGGATTTAGAATTAAATAGCCTATTTGGCAGCCTGCCAAACGAGATCTTAAATAATATATTTTTCTATCTACCAGCAAAAGATTTGATGACTTTTCGCCGAGTATGTACCAGATGGAGGTCAATTATTGACAGAGTAGCCAGCAAGGACAGTTTGTGGCTTAAGTTCTGTGAAAAAGACTTTAAAGATTACTATTGGATTGCCAAGAAGAAGGCTAACCATGATGTAACATGGTACCATTTATATAGGTCTTTATCTTTATGGCCACAGCTACTGCGTGCTACTGAGTACAGCGATGAATTTGCATCTGCATTTCGCGTTTCAGAGGAAGTTCGCAGTGTAGAAGTACTTGGCAATGGCATTATAGGCATACACAAAAAAAATGCTATCCACTATTATGATGCTAGAACATACAGCATAACTCCTCAAACACGGGTTTCTGGCGATTATGCTAGATACTCGGAAAATGAATATGCTATAGTTATGCATAGCTACCATCTACAACTACTTGTAACCCGGAAATTGATCAAGAATAAAGGTGATGAAGAAAGCGCTACATTTGATAATGTCAAAATATTTTTATTGGCTGGGTCTCAGCTGTATTTTGTAAAATTAAATGATGACATATATGTCTGCAATATATGTTCTGGCGAGAGGATTACATACAAACTTATAAGACGTATAGAAGACCACGATGGTGTTCTGTCCCTAGGATACAACAATGGCCATTTACATGTTTTGACATATCAGCGTAACATTTATTCAGTTGTGAACAACAAGGACTTGGTGTTGCAAGAATGTATCACTCAGGAAACCAATATATTGAATTGCTTATACCAGTACAACATTTTGGATCAACTAGATTGGCGTATATACTTCCAATGGATGTATGTTTTTCATCACACCATTCCTGAAGGACCTATGAGAAATATTGTGATCATAAGGTCATTTGGAGACTTATTCTTTATAGGGACAAACGCAGGAGTAGTTTCTATATACTATCGTCCCTTTGTTAACGGTGAATTAAATATATTCCGTTCTGAACCCTTAAAACAAATAAATTTCATGGAACGACTGGATATACCTGTACTAGCAACATGCCCCATACTACAAATTGATATAATGGAGACTACAAGTGGTCATGAAGTATTTATTGCAATGCCAAAAAAAGTAGCTGTGTTAGTCTATAGTTATGACTTTTTGGTCCCAATGAATTGGTATGTATGTACTGAGAGTGATCTGGATCAAGCTGAATACTTAAATTTGGCAGGATCCAGTAAGCAATTAACACACTAGACATTGGTCTACTACTTATACCTACATCAATAAGATTTTAATAATGACCACATGAAATTATTGTTTAGCCGACATTATCAAAGGGATCTCAATTTTTTGTCTGTATTTTACACAATAATAATATTAACCTTTAGTAACAGATGCATGCTAAATATCTTAACATACACTTAATATTTATTAGTATTTTGTCATCTACATTTCAAATAGATATTCCCACGCAGTAAAGGCATGCCCCCTCAACATGTGCTTAAATAAAACTTAAACAACAGGGTTCTCAGCTTTCAGCCTGTAATATAATAATTAACCTTTATTTCAAATATTTTACATAACATGACATTTCAACTTAGATTAATTATATTTTAGAGTGTTTTGCAGACAACATCCGTTTACCTTTTCGAAAAGGCCAGTGTCACTGGCCAGTCTTGACCAAGTGTGGGCTGCTACATAATAATCTGTCATAGCATAGTACTTAGTCTGCAATACATAATAATAATTTTGACCTTTAGTAACAGATGTATGCTAAATATTTTAACGTACATTAAATATTTGTCGGTATTTTGTCGTTTACTTCTCCAGTACATGTTCCCACTCGGTAAAAGCGTAGCCCCTCAGCATGGTATCCATAGAGATTTTTTCCTTCTGCAATGGTTTCCATCTCTCTCTGTTTCTGGCCAATCTTGTCACAGTTCTGCTGACTTTTATCTTGTCTTGTCACTTCCTGAACTTGCAGCCTCTGCTCCTTTTTCTATCCCATAGTCAATGGTGCATGCTCCAACTTGACTTATTTTATTTAGGTTTTTATTAGACAGTAGAAAGTCCAATCGGGTAAATAGCAGGCTAGGACACCTATAACTAAAAAGTATAAAATAAAAAAATATAATTTAGAAATTAAAAAACCCGACTGCGTAAAAAACTAAAAAGAAAAAAAACAAGCACTCAGATGTCCGGTTGTCTAGAAACATAACAACTTAACAGTCGGGATCCTTGTGTATTTTATAATAACTACCTACTAGCTTTTCGTTCTGTCAAAAATAAAGTTCAAAGTGAATCTATATTTTTTAGATAGAAAATTTTTGTATGGGAAAAAGTAAAATTTTTGTATGGGAAAAAGTAAATGGCTGTTTTTAGGGTCTTCCCGGTAATTATTAGATTTTTTCTAGCCATAAAACCATCCTTGGGCTTCAACGAACATTTGAAAAAAGAATCGGTCAAATTGATCCTAGTGTTGTTGAGTTATGCGCTTACCAACACATTTTGCAATACATTTTTATATATTATATTATATAGTATAGATAGTTATTGTGTATTGTTTATTCTACCTGACACCATCAAGCTCGACATGATTCCTTCCATTGCCTTTTCTTTTGGTATTACCTACTTCAACTTCCTGCACTATAGGTACTTTTTTGGTGGCCCAGGTTTACAGATCTTAGCATGAACCATACACAGGTTTAGTTTTTTATAGTTTCCTTCAGGTAAAGATATTTGGTAGTTACTCTACCAAATATCTTTTCCATGCACTATCGATTCTGGTACAAATTTCTTTAGCCATTAGGTCATTGACTGAAGTAAGAGATCCTAAGTACTAACTTTCTCATTCACTGATGCTTTACTATATAATGTCTTGTTTTAAGAACTCATACCTTTTTTCTTTCAATGTCAATTCTGTAAGCATTAGGTACCTACAGTGTTCTTCTCTAGTCGTTCCCTGCTATACCTCTGACTAAAATTATATAGTGATATTTTTGGCCAATAAGATTTCTGTAATCTATTCTATAATAGACTAATTGGTGTACCAGTAGTAGTTAAGCGTGAATAATGATCGAAGTATATTTTTTTAGGGTTAATAATCTATCATATCATAGTTTTAAAGTACCTAAGACATGCTTATAACCAAATATAATTAATGTAAACTTAAAAATAAATCATATAATCTCCTAATCAATGGTTTTACTATACTCCGTTGCATGATCTCTGTGACAGCTGTCAGTAAAATCATGCCTATGAAGTCTTGAATTTTTCAACAGTGCTCAGAGTTAGTAGCTGTCAATGTTTTACATATACATTGGTATGGCTACAATATCTTGGAACTAGAACTAAATTATTGGATAGTACCAACATCAATAAAAAGACTTGGATAAATTTCATGTCATTTTATTTTATTCATTCATAAAATATAGCACATAAAACATTTTGAAAATATTTTATTTGCACCGCAGTATTCGTAACATCGTATTTCATAAGCGTTTGTTACACAGAATATCATATACTTAGATAAGTTCTGTAATTTGTTTAACATGCGGGCATCCCCACGGATACCATCTTCGGGGCCAGGCAGTTATGTTGAACTCCAACAGACAAGACTCACTCTGTCTCAGGTCTTAAGACGCTAGGGTGTAAGAATGCCCATTAGGCATTTGCCTCACACCTATTTCACTAAACATTTTAGTATGCCTACTATCTCTTATGATCTGCCGATTATAAGAGAATATCAGTAGGTAGGTATATTTGATCAAATTAGTTTGTATTTTATTAGTACCTACACCTAATCAACTAAAATACTGTCATCAATTAAACAGTGCTATTATGTATTTTTCAGTCACAACCAAAGCACAGAAAGAAGTAGTCCATCAGGCACTGCACTAACTTACATACAAAGGAAGATAATAACACAATTTTATTTAGAATTTTTGACGAGCCGCATTTATCAATCAGCAGGTTAATTCCAGGTGAGGTTAGTTTGGAACCTGAAGATAATGGTGGGTCCCTATACCACCATACACCCTGGGATTACTAAAATACAATTCATAACATTTTACAAATACATATACTCATATTACTCATAGCTACTTTTAAAATATTGCTATTTATTGTACTCATATTATTTCCATTCATATACTTTATGGAACTCTGTTGTTAGCTATCAGAAAATATTCTTTAACTATTCATGGAGACCCATAAATTATCTCCCTATTACATACTTAATTTTATATTTATTTTGTGGGCAATTGGCTATTGGTTGGTTAAATATGAATAAAATAGTATTGACAGGGTGGTGCTGAGGTAAGCTAGTGGAGATATTATTTATGGGATGCTAGTTGCCAGGTGGATGATCAGCCTTACATGAGTAGAGCATTTCACCCATTTCCCCATTGCTAGCAGAGATAAATTACATTACATAACCCATTTTTGAGGTTTGGGCTGCAGATTCATACCTACAGTATGACCAATATACTCACCTAGAAGAAGTCTATCCATAAAACCTACTGAAGCATGCATTTTAGAATGTTACCTACGTTATACAAGTTTTACTCTATATTAACAAACTTAGTTATACCCACCATCAATGAAATATAACTTACGTGCACGCTTCATAATTCAAATGTATTATAGGTAGTGGTTACTACCAACTCTTGACTACGTAATTATCACAATAACTGTAAAAATGATACTTTGTCTAAAATAACCTTAATCACATTACTATCATATACAATGAGCGCTCTGTGCCAGCAGTCATGCGGTAGGTAGTTGTCGCCCGCGCCGTCTAAAGGTTTTCGACTACGTTTAAATCTCTTCTTCTTCTTCAACCTAGCGTTATACCCAGTCGCATCCAAAGCTTTCACTTCGGAGTCTGGGGTCCGCGTTTACCAGTCATAACTGCGGGTTTGGCTGGACCTCGATATTTTTCCATGAAGCGACTGCCATCTGACTTTCACAATTCACAACCCAATGGTGACATTAGGCGATATCGAAGCATCGCAGCTAGACCACGCTAGGCGACGTTTAAATCTCATCGAAATAAATTATCATCGCTTGGACAAATTGCCGCCTATAAAAGCAAAAATTATGAAAACAAGAAAATGAATGTTTAATGTTTACAAAAATTCGTCAGTCGTCACACGTCACATTATGTCACATACACATTGACAGTTGACAGCATAATTACTTCTTTTTTAGTCTTGGGAGTTGGATACAAGACATTTAAGCTGATACGACTTTATTTTAGTTTCAGACAGTTCTGTTATGTTACGGTACGGTACAGAATTATATAATAGTACTAACGTAGTTACGGTTTACAGGAGGTATTTCTCTCGCAATTCGGCTGACCTTGAACCATCTACGGTTTTAAGATGGCCCCATCGAGCCCCGTAAACACCGGTTCGGCCAGTAGAGTGACAGGCGGCCGACCTTTCACCCCCACACCTGCGCTCGGATAACCAACCCGGCCCATACCAGCTCTCCACTGTGCCCTCTGCTATTCAGAGGGATACGTGGCGAGCCTACGACTGCCTACGAGAAGTCTTTTATAGGGCTACTCCTACCTTGTCCGGAACATGAAGCTATATAGCTTCATGGCCCGGAAGGAGCGGCTGACGTTAGGGTCTTCCATGTGACTCACTCGCAGTGGAGAAGCTGACGTCTCCGTAGCCGAAGACCAAGGTGCATCGAGTGGAGGTGGCAGACCACGCGCCCCACGTGTCGATTACCTCGTGAGGCCAGTCCAAATAACTACCTACCTATTTGTGTTTCTTTTTCGAGTTTTACGAAATTCTCGTCATGAGATGAGGCATTCCGGTATATAGGTACGGTAAGTATCTACATGTTTATGTATTTACTAGCGGACCCGCGCGCGGCTCCGCCCGCGTTAATGTTGGCTATCGCCACCAAGTCTTTTTTAAGCTGAGGGACTGCCCGTACTAACTTTCAATGTCTATTCCTTCACAATCAGTGGTTGCAGCTAAACGTATTCATTTCATCTCAAGTTCTATCAAACCCTTCAAAGTACAGTGACGTGCATCGCGGCCAAAGCCCGTTTATTTACCATCATTATCCTTTTTCATTGTCTTCTAGATTTCATGGGGATTAGATAGCTGCTCTGGCCAAAGTATGTGTGACTCGGAAGAGGCCCTTTGAAAAACCCTTTCATCATAGTTGCATTGCACTTTCACATTCGATGCACTATTTCAAATTAGTGAACATTATTTATTTCCGAAAATCTGATTTTTTTATTATTATAATCTTGCTACAGACATTGACAACCTGACATTTGACAAACTGATTTAACATTCAAGAAGTTCATGAAAGTAAAGAAAGAGGATATACTAATAAATACCGGTCAAGTGCGAATTGGGCTCGTGCACGCAGGGTTCCTACAAAATTGGGTTGAGGGGGATTTCTGCACGACAAAAAAAGGGGGCGAACTTAACTTTGTTGCAGTGCTTCTTGTCTTGAATGACAGACATACATTTTTTTTGGTGAAGTAGGTAATATTTATGCTTTCCGAACTTTTCCCTGTACTTATGCTATAAGATTTTACTTTCTGCAAAATATCTGGATTCTAGCCCAAAGAGAAATACCCCTTTTTTTTCGTGCGCAAAAACCCCGTCGGGCTTCACCTCAACGGAGCCAACGGAGAGGTTGGTATGTCGGAGTCCTACCAATGCCTGTGTGATCGAAGAATCAGGTGTGTCCTAGAAAGAATATCCCAGAAACCCCAACCGGTTCCGGCCACCAGCACTGGCGACCTCGACGTGTTATTAGGAATCTAAATCCCCCATCTCTATAAAAAAGCGCGCGTGGAAATATAACACCCTGCCACCCTGGGTCTGCTTCTGCTAGGGTGACGGTTAGCCTCGGCCGTCACCCTAGGCCCGCACTCATGGAGGACGGAGATGGTTCTGCGAACAACGCCGCCCGGTGCGCCTTCATCGGCACGGGGGAGTGCTAGATCTCTCCCGAGCTTTTCCACTACCACTTCTGCGCGCATTACTGCCTCGCAAAAAAAGCGGTGGCGTTCCACATACTCTCTATGGTGACCATGATCGGCACCAGGGACCTCACCATGAGGCTTACCCCACCGATGTCTGCTTCTAGGACATGGCGCCACTCTATCCACTCTGGAGACTCTACCAGTATATGAAGAGGTGGTGTGCCCTCGGATCAGCCCCGGCAATGGTGGCATTCAAACGTCAGCACCCTGCCTACGCAATGCAGGAACTCACCAAAACAGCCATGCCCATAAGTAAGCCTTGGATAGCTCAGGGTCAAGGGTTATCTAAACTTCGGCGTCTATAGACCCAAGATGGAGTTCGACTTTAGTCGGTCAAGTCCGATATTACGTCCCTACTGGCCCGAGGAGGGGAAAGATTCGTGGGGATTTCCGCACGAAAAATAAGGTACGGCTTCCTAAAACTCTCCGATTGCGGTGCAGGTGAGTTACTAACGTCGCCGAAGGTAACTTAACGACCTCCGTCCTCCATGAGTGCAGGCCAGGAGATGGTAGGTCAAGCCACCTATTAGTCGATAGTGAGACCACAGTTTGGATATTACGCTTCGTGTAATGCCAAGCATTATCCGTAACATTCCTTTTATCTAATTCAACTTGATGCCTCTGCGTGTTCTTAAGAAAGAGGTCTTGACAGACAGGCAGACGGATAACCAGTGCGGATAACGAAGAGATAAGGTTTTTTTTCCTAATCAGGCACAGAACCCTAAAAATTAATACATTCTATTTACTTTGAGGAAAAAGAAGTAAAGGATTATTACTCTATGAAAATATAGAAAAAGTCAATTTTAGTTCCTGTTGCTATGACAACTATTATAGATGGCGATAAAAACGTTTGCAACATCTAATTTTCTTTTTATTACTAAATTTCCTGAATGAATCATATATTTTTAGTTATGTTATATGCTATTCGAGGCGGAGACAAATCCAAAAAATCATAGATCATGAAAATCTGTTCAGCCGTTCTTGAGTTATGGCAAAAGCACGTTTTTAGCCCTTTTTAGGGCTTTAGGGTTCGAATTTTAAAAATTCCTTTCTTAGTACACCTCTACGCATCAAAACACATATATTCTGCAAATTTCAAGTCTCTACGATCAGCGGTTTAGGCTGTGCGTTGTCTCTAGGTCAGTCAGGACTTTGAATTATATAGTATAAGATTTATACATCGTTGTCGCTGAAGGGTTATTAAGTGTTATGGTTATGGTAAATACCTAAAAAGAGTCCTCAGTAGATGGGTACCTATCTAACGTCAACCACACAATAATAATTAGGTACCTTTCAATTAACATAATGATTAAATAATCTTTAAAATCTAAAAAAACCTTTCAATATCGGTAATTAGAATAAAAAAAATGTGTAGATACAATTATACAATGTTTACTTTATTTGAACAGGACATGCAGACGTTGCTCAGACATATTTACCAAGCAGTAGACCAAACTTATATTGTATCCTGTGTATATAAACCTCACCAGGATTTAGCACGGAATTCGGGAAATGTCTCTGGAAAGATAATAACTATAAATTAATACGATACCACATAGGTACCTACCTAGGTACTACCAGTAATTGGTTTATGCCCCTGGCATGTTGGAAATTTAATCAGGCAAATATTCAATCCACCCCAAAATGCCAGGGCATAAATGCATCTAGGTAGGTACATTACATTATAAATTATATAGATGGGTTTATGTCTTTTTTCTTATTGCACACGTCATTACGACTTCACTTCGCCTGATGGTAAGCTAAAGGTAAAGTTAGAGAAATGGAAGTCACCATCGATAAATGCTAGAAATGGTGGCTGTCAGTTTCACGGCCTCATCAAAATGCTTTTTCACGCCCCGCTTAATGGACCCGGGATTTTAAGAGGAAGGAAACACGTGCGCTGTTAAAAAATTCCGAATCTTTATGGTGCAGCAAAGATGTTCCGAACCGCTTGGTTCTTTGAGGACTTGTTTGCACCGTGTGAGAATGGTACATTGGTCTTGAACGTGTAGTTCTATGGGTTATATAGGTAAGGATGTAACTAAAACTACTACAATGGTAAGGTATATTGCGGGTGTATTGTTTAGGCAGATACTTAAGTCATTCATACTATTGGCTGATACGTTATCAATTCAGATTCACTATTTGTCAAGACTTACGTTATTAACTGCGTCTGGATAATTTTGTGGCATAAGACAGAAGAGACCATGTTTCCGATATGTCGTGCCGGCCTTCCCATTCAGAGGCACGTACCCGTACCTCTTCCGCCCCTGAAAAAAAAACAGACGTCCGTTTAAGATTTCATTGTTAGCATTCGAATATTAAGTAGATATTTATAATCTACCAACGTCGGTCATCGGTCGGGGGTGGTTATGTCAGAATCGGATTGACTACAACCGCACGCCATCTCTGGTTTTGATCACCGGCGTGTAAGATTACCCAATAGGCAGATCCCTCGCACACCAGCTTATCCTGAGGCGTCTACGGTTTTATGATGACCCCCTCGACCCTGCGAAATAAGGGGTGGGGCGAGCATCGCGCCACCTCGCTGACGGTGTGGGGTAGAATAACAGGTGGCTGTTCTGTCGCCCCCCGTTGGTGCGCGGAGAACCAGCCCGCCCCTTGCCTGCTCCCCACTGTGCCATCTGCTTGTAAGAGGGACACGTGGAGAGCCTCGAACAGCTTTGTATAGGTGCACAGCTGCCTCACCGGCATTTCCCGCAGGCAGCAGCGTCTCCCGTTTACGCACTTGCGACAGTTGCGACTATGTCGGGCTCTCACCACAATAAAACTTGCTACGTACCTACCGTACCTACTCGCTACCTGATAATGATTGTGAGGTGCGGTTGAAATTGTGTTATTTAATAGTATCATCAACGCAGCTGTCCAAATTTAAGTTAAGTAATTAATAAAACTAATACCTAAACAAAAATGTTCTAGGACATTCTACACAGCGCTACCTAGAACCAAAGTAGCTTGTGTTATGGTTCCTAAATGAGGTATTAGGTCTATACTATTATAAAATTGTAAAATAGCGGTATTGCGGAATTTATTTTGTTTGAAAGGGTCAGACATCAAATTTTATGCCTGTTTGACCACAATCGGTTGAGTAGATCTGGAGATATTAGTCAAAAAACGGGCAAACCGACGTCTAGGCGAGCTGAGCCGCAGACATAGGCAAACATAGTCTATGTATAGAAACACCCAGAACATTTCATCCGTACAAATTTACTATTTGCACTGAGCGGGAATCGAACCCGCGCTCTCCAACGTAGCAGTCGAACACTCTACCGCCACACCACGGAGGTCGTCACTAATAATTGGATGTAATGTAATTCAATCTAAGTAGGTACGTAAGTAACTTTTGCAAGAATCAAGCGAGTAACTAACTAATAGAGCATGTGGACCCCAGAATCCCCAGATCTTCGTTATTTTATAAAAGCTGAAAGTTCGTCAACGCATGCTACCGAAACAAGTTAGTACGATGGACCATTATGAAGTCGTACTTTATCCGAACCCGTAGGTTACCGTGGCTTTGGCAGGTAAGTACAGAACTAAAGGTGTGTTAAAAACCGATCTAAATTTCATCAAATAATAAAGTGAGATTTTTTGGTCAGACACCCACCCTCATGAAACTTATTTCTACTTACGTAGTAGTATAAAAACTGATTTTTATTTAAATTACTTGGGTAATTTAATAAGTAGATGATGTTTCCTCATTAGCCAGAAATTTTTGATAGTTCCAACCAACAAACAAGTCTGGGGTTCACGGGCTCTTAGACTATAACATTGTATATAAAAAAAGTCTAAATCACCTCTCTTTCTTCTCCTTTTTCACTAGTACGCCCGGAGCTCTTACTATTATTCTCTTCAGATAACTCCGTGGTACTCTGCTCTGTCGCTTCTTCTTCCTCACCCTCACCCGAAAGATCCTATAGCAAATTATTTCACCACATAATTTTAAACAACAATAACCGGGGCTCACCTTTAAGTAGGTACCTATGAGATGAGTCCACAGAACTAATTAAGTGTTATTTATATGGATAACCCCCTTTTTATTATGACACGAAGACATTTATTTAATCGGCAATAAGACACAGGAAAGTCACAAAATATAGGGTTTTATCTACTCTGCAATGCTGGTTTGGTATGATATCGAGGGCTCACTCACGCAAGCCCGTTAGGTGGTCTACCAGATGCATATATACTAACTGAGCGATGTAAAGCAGGTTTTGGATGAATCAGGTATGAGGATAAGCGTCTGAGATGAACCTAGTTTAATTTTTAATGCAGCAAGTAGGTATTAGGGTGAGAGCCACTTACATTTTTTTTTGAAAGTCAAAGACGTTGCTTAGACTAACCTTCATATAGGTAGAACTAAATGCTATCAGTAGAGCGAGCAAGAAATTACTTCGAATAGTAATCGTATAGTATTATTTACGAGACACGGGAGACAGGAGACAGTTTGTTTGCACATTAATAATATCGCGTTCGCACGTCTATATCTTCAATATTATTGACCGGATCGCGATAGGTTACGAGGGCCACACTGAAAGTTTTTAGAAAGTCAAAAACTGAATAAACTAGCAACTTATTATTTTTATGATATTATTTCAAAATAATGTCTGTTCACATCAATACATCGCTGCATCCGATAGGACCACTGGGAAAAGCTCTGAGCCCACTCGTCTTTAGGGGTGTCTTTGACGGCCTTTTGAAACGCAGCCACTGCTTCCTCGGTATCCACAAAAAGGTTTTCCTGAGAATTTTTCTTTCTTTTTCGGAAATAAATAAAAACCGCAAGGTGCGAGGTCGGGCTATACGGCGGGTGACAAAGTGATTCCATGTCTGACGTCGCCAAATCGTCAATCGTTTGCTTAGCGGTGTGTGACGATGCGTTTTCGTGGTGAAGGAGGATCCTACTGCAAGGTGGCTTCTCCCGAACTTTTTCCAAGACAAGTGGCAAACAATTGTTGGTGTACCACTCTGCAGTAACTGTGTTATGATCCTCTAAAACAATTGTTGCATGATGACCTGTCCTCCCGAAGAACGAGGCCTCCATCTTTTTTCCCACGCTCGACCTCTCTTCACCTTAGTTGGCAACTCCTCGGAAAGAAACCCCCACCCAGTAGATAGTCTTTTAGTTTCAGGATCATAACAATAAATTCAGCTTTCGTCACCCGTAATTATGTCGAACACAGCATTTCAATCACCTCCGTTAAATGGTTTAAGCATTTCACGGCATCAATCAACACGAGGGAGTTTTTGGGCCTCGGTCAAATCGTGAGGTATCCACCGGGCACAAAGCTTCCTGTCCCCTAAATGGTCGTGGAGGAATTTGCGCACTTGACTCATACCGATGCCTAAGCTTGTCCGAATCTGTTGATAGGTCACTCTTTTGTCAGTCTCTATCATACGCCGCATAACGACGATGTCATCTTCAGTCGTCGCCGTAGAAGGCCGTCCCTCACGCAAATCATCGGTGAAATTAGTGCGACCACGTTAAAACTCATTAAACCAGTTGTAAACAGTGGCACGAGATGGGGCTTCACCGTGAAAGATCAATCGAAGTCTATCATAACTTTCTTGTTGACTTAGGGTTCTATCAGACAGAGAGCGGTCGCGCGGTCAAGCGTTCAAGCGGTCAGTTTTGCGTTCTTTGTGTTATATTATGTTATATAGATATATTCACACAGGAGGCATTCTTACCGCAGCGATCAAGTAGAACGCACGCGTTCACGCGTTCACTGCTGTTACGGTGACCAAATTGGAAGGAAGATGGAGACCGAAAAGCTGATTATGTTAGTATGTGACTTTCTTTTGCTGAAATGGCTTTCCTCGAGTTAGTATCTTGTTTGACAAAGTCATGTTTAATTTTGTCATACAGTTCATTGAAGGAATCGATGCTCATCCGAAAAGAATTATAAAAAATTTCTTCATCATTAATCCATTTAGAAAAAAGTCTATGAAATTCTCCATCTCGTTCTCTATCCTTATTTACTGGGCGCACCCAGTGTTTTCTTTTCCGTCTTGACGCTGATAATGACCACAAAATCAATAATTCGTCTTCCGATGAAGAACTATCGTCAAAAATCATGGTGACACTAGTGGGACCGCGTCGACCGTTCAACAGCGGGGTTCGTGAGCAATTGCACGCTCGAACGCAGAACGCGAACGCAGAACGCTTGACCGCGTGACCGCTCTCTGTCTGATAGGACCCTAACATGACATCAAAAGTCATAGAAAATCATTGCACGAAAATTTCTCGCGTTAAATTCATGTTGAAGGAACACAGACAATTTTAAATTAGCCGCCAAATCCCAAAACAATTGACAAATGAATGAAATACATACACAAAAATATTGGTAAAGAGTCCCATTTTCAAAATCTGAACTAATATTTTTATTAAATTGTTTACAAATGGCCAATTCTAAAAACTTTCAGTGTCACCCTCGTATATGTAAGATGTAAGTATATTGACTGTCTCCAATCTCTCGTTATGAATACTATGCTTACTATTTATTCGAATGTAATTTCGTGCTCGCCCTAATAGATTCTTGTAACCTAACCTGGACTTAATTACTTTAGAATAAGGGTGAATATTATCAATAAAAGTAATTGCGATCAAAATACAATTAACCCAGTTTAGTTTGATTTAAAAGCAAATGCTTCCATGAGTGCAGGGTATATAAAAGAGGTTGATACTGACCTCCACTATCTTATCCGGGTCGGGCAGCAGGTTGCCTGTATAAAACTGCATACCGGGTTGGTTACTGTACACTTCTAAAACTCGACCAGTCAGCGGATGCAATGCTCTGAAATACCAACGAAATTATGTATAGGTACATTTATAGGTACAAGCACAAAAAGTATCCAGAAAAGTCTTTGGTAGAAGTAAATAAAATGTATCTGTTTCAAATAAATTCAATAAGAGTGTTTGTACGAATAGTATGTAAACAAAATAAAACCATTTCAAATAAATTCGTTTGTCTGTCTATTTTATGTACCTACCTACCTGTTTGAATGAGGTTAATCTGTGAAACAGGCTGGGCTGATTTTGACGGGAGATTTCGCAGATAGGCAATACTAAAATAGGCTGGCAATTTTCAGTTTACAGAAAATAGCAGGCTTAATTAGTTTACTACACTACACTACACTATACTACATTAGTAGTTGTTGTTTGCACTTTAGTACAAATGGTAGGTACGGATCTCACTCATCTCACCTCGCTTGAAACGCTAAATCTTGCTCAGTGCCTCTAGTCACACAGTAATTAATGTCGTAACCTCCCAATGGCATTTTAGGTATCATAGTCTTCAGTATCCGTGGCACTCTAAAGTCGTAAGCTGTTCCACCTACAACTTTCTTTTCACCTAGAAAAAGAATATTAGTTAAATACATGCTTCAAATAAAAACCAGTCAAGTGCGGGTAGGACTCGCGCACGAAGGGGTATCTAGTATATCTAAGCGGCAACAGACAAACATCATGATTCAACTGACAGACAGACAGATGGATGAACAGAGGGGTTTTAGTAATAGAGTTCCATTTTCACCCTACAGGTACGGAGCCATAACAAAGGGCAAATTGGCTACATGGTATAGAGTTACTAAAATAGGTATGTGGTTGTTGTGTATAAGAGCTTGCACAGACGAGGGATTTTTTATCCTCTAAAATGGATCGCTTACAATTGAACTTCTTGTGCGCGGTACTTTTAATCCTTCCTCGTTTGCGTTACTCGATACAATTGTAAGCGGTCTATTTTAGAGGATAAAAAAGTCCACGGACAAAAATCCCTCGTCCTCGCAAGCTCTAAAGGCTTCTAAAGATAAGTTCTGGGTCGCCCAGTGATAATGGGTTTTCGTTTATATTCGAGAATGTAGTTTTCGAGGTACTGTTAATTATTCGAGCCCTCTTACCTGTTACAATTCTATCGTCATCCGAGACTGTATATTTATCTGCATTTATAGTAAATATGTGGTCCATCATATGTTCTGGGCCTGCATGCTGTGGACATCAAACAAATGTGTTATGTAAGAATTTGGAAAAAACTATTTCGGCATTTTAGTATTTATGTCCACTTTACTTGACTTTAGAAACAAATGACAATTGCACGAACAGCTAAGTTAACTAACAGCCATTCCGACTACCCGATCGAATACGAATCGATCGGATCGAATCGATACGGAATCGAACCCTGGATCACTTGGTCCAGGTTACCTTATGAATATTTAACTAGTAGTCTAAGAAGTCCTGGGAAAACTCGAAGGAAGAGGAGAATCTACAGAAAACTGTGTTCGTCTTTGACTTGTTGACGTTGCCCTTGTTGACTCAAAAAAGTTTAACAGATGCATAACTATTCTTGCATTGAAAATAATTATGACACACTACATACAGAATAGGTAGGCAGATACTTTTGACTTACATGCCCTGCTAAATTGAAGTATGGCGAATGACTCATGTTGACTATGGTAGGTTCATTTGTCGTACATTTCATCTCTATTTTAATGGTGTTGTCACAGGTTACTTCAAAGCACACTTGCACCATCACAGTACCTGGATATCCTTCATGTAAGCGATCAGACACGTGACTCATTATTACTTTGTTGCCTGTCACGTATGAACGCCAGTTTACCTAAAAAAATATCAACGAGTTATAGGTACCTATCTACTACCTAGGGAAGAAATACTCAAAGCTGCAGATGACCCAGGGTCGGCCAGGATGCGAGTGTCTTATCACCTTACCACCCAAAACTCGCCCCACCGCCTTTCTGCAGGTCCATCCACTGTAGATGTAGATGGCCCGGGGTCAGCTGGGGTGTGCCCTTTTGGGTACCTCGTAAGTTTTATCCGGTTTACCACCCCTGATGGCCGACGAGGGTGGCATCCGCGGGGACTTTGAAACATATAGGTACTGACGTTTAGCCCTGTTTTCACTTACTTTATCAAAACCGCGGAAGCCGCCATGGTAATGGTGGAATCCTGCGTTCCTCGACAGTAAATACATCTTGCCGGATGGTCTCACTAACATTGTGGCTTCTTTGATGAAGTTTGCGTATCGACCTATGGTAGCACCGAAGTATGGGTTCTCTTTTTGAAAGTACTCTGAACAGGACAAACATCTTATTTTATTATTTTGTAAAGAAAGCAAACTATTCATAAAACATAACTTAATAGTAAGCATTTATTTATCACGTCGACTGGCACTGGTCTCCTGGGTAGTAGCGTGATGATATATATTACAGCCTTTAACCTTCCTCGATAAATGGGTGTAAGTAAGGGGCGCACAAACGCACAATCAGACAAAAATTCTAAAAATTATTGTTTTGGCTTCTATTAATACTCGTACATTCATAAAGTCCCCTAATATTTTTTTTACACCGTCACAGATTTATTATCTGTACATAATATAAGATGCCTTTTACCTGGTAGACTACGAGTATAATATTGTATTGTTACTACGAGTAGAAAGTGGCTAAACTTCACCTTCTAGTGTATCAAATCCTGCAACTATATCGTCTGGTACACCTTTTTTATCAGGAACTGATATAGTCGTAATGGTAGCTCCGTATGATATAATCTGAAAATGGACCCACATTTGTATCTCTAACTTTTAAGCTACCTGCATACTGCTAGCTAAACAAAATATCTGGCAGACAAAAGTACTAAATGCAAATTTTTACACTTAGCATGTTCGTCTTCTATCCCTATGTCCAAATCATCATCTGGTCATCAGTCCTGGTTGCATCTAAAGCTTGCACTTTGAAGCCCAGGGACCGCTTTCCTACTGCACTTTTGGTTTATTATCTTAGTTGAAGAGAGACTGCCACCATAGTCCACCAACTTCGAGAGGAAACCCTGCACTAAAGTCATCGTAGGAGCATACGTTAAAATGAAACCATGAAAGCATACTCTTTCAAATATAATGTGAGTCTTCCATAATGGTTTATAAAGGATTGATTTATATAACTCTGTCTTAGAGTTCTATACACATATATTACAAAATCCCGAATTGAGGTTTTGGGTCGCCAGCCTAGTGGTATAAACAAAATCACAATTTCACTACCAATTTCAATACCAATACCAAAAATTCAGTATTTCATGGCAACCAGTTGCGATAGAATAACATTTATTCTTGGTACACAACGAGTTACCAATAAAGACAACAAGCAAGAAGCCAATATAGATTACTGACCGGTTGCCGTGAAAGTCTACAAAACCTCGTAGATAAATGATCGTGAAATACAGTCGTGATGGCGGCTAAAAGTGAATTAAGAACCTCTTTTTTGACGTCGATTAACATGTGGCAGAAATGTTTTTAGACTAAAATCTTCTTCTTCTTCAACCTAGCGTTAATCCCAGTCGTATCCAAAGCACCTCAGAGTCTTTAGACTATGCTTTGTTTTTAGACTAAAATATGATGGATAAAAAGTAGCCTATTTAGTTACTATTACTCCAGACTAAAATCTATTCCTGTATCAGCACATTCTGTTCAACCGTCAGAGCGTGATTAAGTAACAAACTAACCAAACATCTTCACAACCTTTCACATTTTTAATATTAAGTAGGGGAGATTCTGCGCAGTCAGCGGGGAGACTAGTCTACTGCATTTTCAACACAGAAACCCTCCCTCCTCAATCTCCCCTCCTCCACGGTCGATAGCGCGAGTGTGATACCCCTGGTGTTGCACACATCTATAGGACACGGTGACCGCTTCCCATCTGATGGGTCGTGTGCTTGTCTGCCATCCTAGTGGTATAAGATTTGAGAGCAAGCGTAGGTCTGATGCTATTTACCTGTACTGTCATCCTGTTCTTAGTTTTCCACGTGTATCTTCTGACGATATCAATATTAGTGCTGGATGCACAAGAAAATCTTCCTTCAGTATCAGTGTCAGGGGTCGGCACCTTTCCTACTTGTGTGAGCGATTGCCGAGAGTCTTGCATATGTTTTGGCATAAAACCAAAGCCATCTACAAGCAGTTCCACGTCGGGGATCTTCGGTGGTTCAGGAGGCAGTGATGGCTCAGATTTAGTTTCAGCACCATCACCTTCCCCTTCCCCTTGGACTTCTGACGGCGCATTTACTGGTGCATCAACTGCATTCGCCATTATTACTAGAATTTAATTTAACTCAAAATTTTACACTATTTTTACTAAAAATTTTCTATTATAAGAAAGATATACTTTTTAAAACATTACTTAAATATAAATTTTGTAAAAAAATATAAATAAATATAAATAGGTTCTGTCAATTTTGAAATAGGCAAAATAATACAAGTCATTATGCAAGTCATACGCCAGTGACGTTTTGGATATTTAATAAAAAGGTTGCACCTATATCTATACATACCAGTTTGAATGCGTCCCCTGCGTTAATTGCGATTATTTAAATGATTATCATTCAAATTATAACTTACGCGGTAAATCCATCCCATCTCACGACCTGCCAAAGCAAAAGCCAGGCATCTATTGTTCATAGGGAACCATCTATAAACCGGAGGTGGCCCTGGGTCAACCACAACAAAGTACTTTACACTCCGGTGTCTGACCACCTGAGTAGGCGTGAGGTTTCAGTTAGTTCGAGTTCGAAGAAATCTTTCACAGTGCGTTGTTTTCTTTCAGGCAGTAACAGCGCAGGTTTTTCTTTCGGATTTGATTCAGACGGTAGTCACTATTACAAAAGTCACATGAATTTACAATCTAAAGGAGGAGCAGTAAGCGAACTTTGGGCTCTGAGGTGAAAGCCTCGTATGGAACCGCTTGGCCATGATGGTTTGCCAAGCATATAATGTACAATATGCAGGCCAGATTACTCTCCGATTTTTCTTTAACTCTAGCCTGGTTACAAATGGCCAATATACGTACGTAAGTAGGGCCTCGTTCCTCTATCATTAGGTGTACCGGCTTACAGGAGAAGTTTGCTTGACGCCGAGGGTTTGATGAATCCCCACACACCCATCATGGCTAAGATATAATAATATATTACCTCCATTGTACTTATTAATTATATATTTTTAAATTAACATTCTTAACTTTAAGTACTTACAAACCAAGTGAGTCCCTGCTGCGGATGAGCGGTGATGTGTTTTTTTAAAATATGCCTTGCATACACAAAGATTCTAAACAATTTCTAAAAATAAATGCAAACTGTTCAAATATCACGCCCACGCACCATTATGAGAATGTGGTCCTACGTAACATTGATTAGGGTACCGACACTAGTAGTCAGCCCCGCACCAGTACTCAGCCTTTTTTGGTTCAAAACCAATAGAAATAGCATTCTAATAGAAACTAACCTATAGAATTACTTTAAATTGGTTCTGTGACTCTTCATTAGTCGATTCAATTCCAAAATTATTAGCTAAGTGGCTGCGAAGTATTTTAAATATTAGTCTATTTCGACGTCGTCTGCTGAAGAGGCGATACGCGGCGCGCGCGCCATTTTTTTGTTAGTGGAAGCGTTCACAAAGAAGTTATTATTTCTCATTTTTTTGTCAGTTTTAAGTCACTTTGTATTAACATTCCCATTAATTAAAAGTTTTGGCATCATAATCAATGAAAAAGTATCGTGTTCTTCTTAAGAATTAGTAATAATGAGGCGGGCGAATACTGGGTACCATTTGTATATGCATTATCTAGTACCCAGCCACCCCTGGCTGAGTACTGGTTTTAACGCTGTTTTTTTATTTACAGTTATATTAGTATCATTTTAAAGTTCAGAGTCCATCCTTTAATCTGGTATACCCATACCATATACGGTTTTGTCAAAAACCCAATAGTCGGCCACTTAAACAGTTGAAGTTGGTTGCATGGCTGAGTACTGGAGAAAGTATACCCAGTGCTCAGTCGTCTATATTTAAATTGTTTCTTTATACAGTTTCTTGCTTTTAGGCTATTTTAAACATACATACATACATACATACAAATCACGCCTTTTTCCCAGTGGATAATCTGGTCTGGGAAACCATTGGACCAGACAAAATCTGTCCACTTGCTACGATCTTGGCATACTCCTTTCGCTTCTTCAACTTTCATAATTGTTTTCATACACGCACGCCGGTTGCTGGTACTCTTGACCTGATCTTTTTCCAAAACGTCCTAGATCTGATTAGAATATGTACGCCTAGGTCGGCCTTTACCTGGTTGCCCATTCACCCTCGCCTCATATATCTATCGTCAATCTTCTTTCAATCCTTCCTTTCTCTATCTAGGGAACGCTGCGATGTGGTTCATGGGAACTCAAAGCATGGGATGTAGTGACATCTTGAACCACATCGCAGCGTTCCCTTATCTCACTGTTACACATTCGGTCCATCAACTTTACTCCAACTATGCTTCTTAGACTTCTTATTTCCACAGCATTTAATCTACTTTCATGCTTCTTCTGCCACACCAAACATTCACTACCTACCTTATATACCTAAGTGTGGGAACGAGAACTCTTGTACAGTGAGACGTGCCTTTTTAGACACGATCTGACTGCTCATAAATTTATGCAGCGCCCCATTCACTTGATTAACTGCTATTCAGGAAAGAAAGTTACAGAGGCAAAAATTAAAGAAGATAAATAAAAAAGAAAATAAAACAGCTCTAAATTCTAAACTAGTAAAGTGAAGGAGACTACACAGAAGGAAAATGATGATTCTAATCAGAAATTGAGAGTAAAATGTACAAGGAAAAGGAAATTGGAAGATTTAAATGACATAACTGAAGAAGCAGATAGAACTGGCCGTGATTTTGTGGAAATATAATAAAATAAAATTAAAATTCTCAGTAACATACTTAATCATCTGAATCTCCTGAAGCAGAAACCTGTAAGGAATTATTTTCCTTACAGGTGTCTGTTTCAGGAGCTCCTGCATACATACATACTCAAGCTTCTGCAAAAAATTGTTAATCGCCGAAAACTTTTAGAAGTGAAAAAAAAACTTGAAAACTATTTAAATACTGAAACTTTTTAATTACTGAAGAATTTTCAGATTGATTTAAGTAGGTATAAGTTATATATTTGATTTATTTCAAGAGAGGCTGACCACTGGTGGCAGTATGGCTGATTACTGGATTTTGGCGGCTGAGCACTGGTGAAAATTGCCTTATTTTGTTAAAACGTATTTTTCATATTATTAAAGGATAATTTTGTAATTTTTGTTAATTTTGTAACAAAGTTTAATAAATGTGTAACGCAATTTATATAAAAGATTTTCAATTTAATCTTTCTAATATTTTTTTATACGAGTTTGAAGTCAGACTTTCCACTAAAAGGCTGACTACTGGTGCCAGTACCCTATGCTCCTACAAAAAAGTTAATTATGTTTTACTGGTGCGATATAAAACGCCCCAATTAATACTACCTAAAACAAATTGATTGATTGAATTAGGTTTTGCCCTTATTTTGCCCTTTTCTTACGTAGACAAAATAATGAACCAAGTAAGTATTAAGTTAAATGTGAGCTTTCGAACACAGAAAAGTTTATTTAAATTAAAGCAATATATAAATTAACAGTGCCACCGTTAAATGTTATGATTATAAAAGCTGGACTGATTATAAAAGAATTGATTAGTGTTATGTCGAAAAGGAAGTCGTTAGAAATCAGGTTTCATTATAATGAATAACAAATGAGTGCTATTAAAAGTTGGCGATAAAAAAATGGCCAATTTTTAGGTACTTTTTATGATATGATTTCTTTTCTTTGTAATTACCTACTCAACTTTCTCTATTTTATCTAAGTCTTCTCAATTTGATCCAGTTGCCTCCAGTCTAGGCTCTCGAGCTACAGTATGCCGTCTAAACACAGATACCAATTAAAATATACATTATCAAAGTAATATTTTTATTAAAATTAAGGTTTTAGAATTACAAAGTAAATTAATTATTTCAGCGTTAGTTCAGTTTCAAAAAATCAATACACTATCGATATGTGAAATGACAATTGAAAACTGACATACAATAATTTAACAGTCGTTACTACGCATTCAGGCACATATTTGTACATTGGCAAACGTTATATCAAACCCAAAATACTTTCATGGTCTGCTTATCTATGTCTATTGTGTCATTCTTCCATTTCTCAGCCTCATCTATAATCTCGGTGAACTCATCAATATATTCTACTTCTTTGCATGGCGACGGTGGAATAATACTTATAATAGGTATACCGATCTCTTGAAATGAACTCATTGATGAAAAACCACTTTCGTCTTCAATGAAATTCGCAACATGGGTGTAATCACTTCTTTTGTCTGTAGTTCGTGTCTTGGATTCCTTTTGAATTTTAATACTTTCAAACGGTCGATTTATATCATTTATATGAACACTAGCAAAGTCGTTTTTCAAACCACAGCTAAGTGGTGATGAGTTTACTATGAAATCGCATAATGATTCATCTTTAACGTCTACAAATTTATGAGTGAGACTTTTGAAAGCATCTTCACTATCATAAATAGTGTTTAATATAAATGCATTTGTTACATCGTCATCGATAAAGTTGAGAGAAGAATTTGAATCATTAGTTTCAATAATATCGCTGTCATAGATACGTGCAACTTTTGGCGTATTTTTGTTGTTGTTACACTTGTAAGCGAGATCGGGTAATTTGGTACTGAGCACAGTATTGGCAAGAGAGATCAGTCTGGATATTTCTTCGTTAATCTTCTGAGCACCTTCCGTGTCAGGCGTCAAAGACAACTTTGATTGATTCCTGCAAGTAAGATGTAACATAATTAATTTCAACATAAAACAAATATCTTCAAAAACTATTAATTTTAAGTAAGTATAATTAAATTTACCAAGCGCCGTTGAATTCTTTGTAGCCGTTAACATTGCTGATGGATTTGCTTATTTTCCTCGTGCTAAGTTTTTTATTGGTGCTCAGCGAATACTCGTGTTTATTGACATGGAGTACAGATCGGGATCGTGGCAATTCGGAGACTTTCACGACTTTGGACAAAATATCCGTCGAAGGTGTGATTTCCTTAGTTATTTCAGGTTCAGGATTTTGATGTTCAATGTGATTCTTAACTCTGCTCAGAAAAGTCACTACCTGCTTAAGTAACGCTATGTGCATTTGTCTGTTTGCTTCTGTCTGAAAATAGGTTACATTAACATTGGCAAATTGTACAACTGAATTATTTTTAATTGATGCAAGCCATACTTTATCATTACACACAATATCATTACTAATTCGCTAATTCGCATGCTTACATAGAATTTGCATTGCAATAAAACAAATAGGTATAAGATTTTGATTGGTGCACCAATAACTCGCTAGCTTATTCAAAATTATTCAAAAATACCTGGGCCAGTTGCCATCTCAAAGTTTCAATTTCCATATTTAATGCGCCCACTTCGGTGTCCCTCATAGTATGATTCTTTATTTGTATATCGGGAGGTCGGACCGCTTCACCATTTTGCTCCATATTTTTCATTTTGGAAAGCTGAGAACAGTGCTCAATTTTTCCTGGAGCCTGAAACAAAACATAGTAATGTTTAACAACAAGCAATAATAGAAACTGTGTTATTGAATAAACAATCATTAAAATCGAATCGAAGGTAGAAGGCGGTGAATCATGCGCTAGAAATAATTTCACAAAACCATCTTAGGATCAAATAACTATCGTCATCCAAATACAAACGTAAGTTACCGTTAGTAATGTGTCGGTACGGTTATTATAGCAATCGTATTTGCTTATTTCTTTACTAAATAGGTGACCATCGGAATTTTTTATACAGTATATTGTTAAAACACGATAAAAAATTGATGTTTTCATTGTATTAGAAAACAATGTTGACAGCAATTTTATTATCTTCTACCATTTTCTCTCCATCGTTGATAATATTGTGTTTCCATTGAGTTACAAAATACTATAAATAAAAACAATTGATATCAACAAACATGTCTCGTTAGTGCCGGTCTTATAAACTCAACAAAAAGTTAAGCACATCTAGCATCTACTGACACTACGTGATAATGATAGGTGGGCGTACTTAGTGTCACAGCCGTGGTCACAGCCATCCCACGCTTTTATATTCTACTAGCTTCCGCCCGCGGCTTCGCCCGCGTGGAATTCGGTATTGCCACCAAGTCTATTTGAATGAAACGACTCTCCACTCGACTTTCCACTCCGTTGTTCACTCCACTCTCCACTCCACACTCCACTCTCCACACCACTCCCCACTCCGCTCCACTCCACTGGTCTCCACTCGTCTAGCCAAAACCTTTCGGATAAAAAGTACTAAACGGATTTTAGTGCGGTTTTCTTGGTCAGATCTAAAATTTGGAGATAAGACCAAAAGTTATTTTTCCTTATTTATTGGTTTCACCTTACACCATATTTACAGGATTCACCTAAGGCGACAGTGTGGACATCATATATTATCCCTTTATAACAGTAGGTACTTTTAATTGTAATAATCGATATTTGAAAAAAAACTTGGTTATATTGACCACAAATATCTATTTTTTTGCAATCCTTGTCTGTTTGTTCGTGATGGACGCAAAAACTGCTGAACAAATTTTGATCTCGCCTTTTCATTAGAAAGGTCTTGGTTTTACATAAAATCTGCCGTATGTTTGATTGCATTTGGTTAAGTAGAACCGGGGATATGACCAAAAAACGATTACCAACCAATCGACTCCCACGGGCAGAGCCGCGGGTATTAGCTTGTATAAAAAGTAGCCTATATATTACTCCAGACTATAATCTATCTCTGTACCAAATTTCAACCCGATCTATTGAGCCGTTTTTACGTGAAAGAGTAACAAACATACATCCAGATATCCCGACTGGTCGACTCCATGGGCGAAGCCGCGGGTATTAGCTTGTATAAAAATTAGCCTATATGTTATTTCACACTACACTCTATCTCGGTACCAAATTTCAGCCAGATCCATTCAGCCGTTTTTACGTGAAATAGCAACAAACATAATATTTGGACATCCCGACCGATCGACTTTGCGAGCGGAGCCGCGGTATTAGCTTGTATTAAAAGTAGCCTATATGTTATTCCAGACTATAATCTATCTCTGTACCAAATTTCAACCCGATCTATTCAGCCGTTTTTGCGTGAAAGAGTAACAAACATACATCCAGACAACCCGACTGATCTACTCCGTGTGGCGACTGATCGACTCCGTAAGCAGAGTCGCGGGTATTAGCTTGTATAAAAAGTAGCCTATATGTTATTCCACACTTTAGTCTATCTCGTTACCAAATTTCAGTCAGATCTATTCAGCCGTTTTTACGTGAAAGAGTAACAAAGATATATCTAGAAATCCCGACTAATCGACTTTGCGAGCGGAGCCGCGGTATTAGCTTGTATAAAAAGTAGCCTATATGTTATTCCAGACTATAATCTATCTCTGTACCAAATTTTAGCCAGATCCATCAAGCCGTTTTTGTGTGGCAGAGTAACAAACATACATCCAGACATCCAGACATCCAGACATCCAGACATCCAGACATCCAGACATACATTCTTACAAACTTTCGCGTTTATAATATTAGTAGGATTCATTTCGACCTGTATATGAATTGTGCAAAGACTTCCCTACCCCCAACATCTGGGTTATAATATTTCCCAGTTGCGAATTCCCCCGAAAATTGCGTTTTGTTACCAGGCACAGTCGAACGAATAAAATAACCATTTAAATAAATCCATTATGCTATTATGAATACGAAAGTATCTAATCCTATTTGTCTGTCTATCTACCTGTTTGTCTGTCTGTTACGCTTTCACACCTAAACCGCTAAACCTAAACCTAAAGGACATTTTAAGACGCGACAACCGAACCGACATCGTGCAGAACCATACGCAACTGTTAGTCAAGTATGGTTAACTGGTGGTTGGCTGTTCTAGATGGTTAACTGTTCAAATAACATTTTGATAGACCCAAAAAAGGGAGCAGCAGGCCATTTTGCACAGATTCTTGTGGAACTAATAAATTACGGGCATCATATGAGATAAATGTAGGTACTACGGGGGCGAAGTATGCCACTGACGAAGCCGCGAGGCACAGCTAGTTCAATAAATAAATTGCTAATAAATGCAGTGGGTTAATATTTCACTTGAAACCCTGCCAACACTTTCAAAGCTAAACATTTCATCGAAATCTGTTTTGAAAATGTATGTCGACTTGTTAGTAGGTTACGATGCTAGCTGGAATTCATACGATGTCGTATTATATTCAGATTCGGAGATTTCAGTTACAAGTTAAATATATACGAACTGTTATAATGACGCATATTTTGACGTTAACGTGGGCGTGACAATTACCTGTACAATGGGGTCATTACGTTTTGCACTGGAAACTTAAATAATTTTGTTCCCACTTGGTCTGATAATCAGAATTCAAATTAAAAATCTCCCTGCACAGATGGCGCAGTGCTTACGAACACTGCGGCCCCTTGAATTATAAATAATACAATAGGTAAATATACAATAATACATTTTTAATGAAAAGGTTGCATTGCAATTAGGTCACAATCAATGATTTATATGTATGACTGTACTGAACAAAAAATTCGGTATCATGAAAGACCACTAATAGACTACCCACAAAGCACAATTTTTTGTAACGAATGATACTACGGACTCTAGATAACAAATGTCTGACCATGCCTCTTCCGTCGGACTCTGGTAGGGGAGATCTAAGAAGTGCTGGCTTAACGTCGTAGATGGTCTCGAGATCATGGATGCCCGAGAAGGTGTGAAGTGGAAAAGTAAAAGTCGGAAAGCGTCCCTCAGACTACGAAGTGAAGCTTTGACTGCGATCGGGAAAAACGTCAGGATGATGATGATGAGGACATTATGAAAGCGCGCTATGATTTAAGAAGTTTTGCTGTTTCAGTACCTAACTAAGTTCGTTACATTGGCGCTTATGATAATAAGTGAACGCTCAACGTCAGCCCAACGTTAACCCGCAGTGACTTCCTGACAGAAACACTTATTATAACCACTTCGAAACTATCCCTACTACAAGTTGACTATTTGTAACGTAAAACAAAGTCGTAGGTACTCCATGTTCGATCTGAGGGCACCGCCGCCGCCGGTGCGAGGGATATGCTCTTTGGGGTGCGAGGGAAATGCTCTTTGGGCCACCTTACACCCTGGCGTGAGAAGTCCCTAGACGGCGTGCGGTTTTAGTCGGTAAGAGTCCGACATAACCTGCCCCGCTAGCCGCGGGATGGGTATCCATGAGGATTTCCGCACGGAAAAAAAAGGGCCGCCGTACTTTTGAACAGCCTGTGGAACATCACTTTACATGAGTCTGCATAGATATTTTATTGAATGTTACTATTACCTGTATAATATATTGTCTATAATAATTAGCAAAAAAGGGGTGTACTAATCTCTAACACTAAAGCTCAGAAATTTACTTTCAACTACGTCACCTTTAACCGATTAAGCTGGTTGTTCCGGTCAGGTTGGCGAGTGTCAGGTTGCGCAGGGTGGTGCCCAGTTGCTCTCAGTTTCTCATGTGTCCGGATCGCTGGCATGGAACCAAACACGCGTGAACAAGGCCACTGGACTACTATTCTCATTTTACAATAAAATTTCCATCGTTGTTACGGTACAGAAATGATATTAATATACGCCAGGGGTCCTAAGATATTATCTAGGTCGACGAAAAAGACGACATCGAGACGCAAGTGTTTCATTTACAGCCCTCCCAATACTCAAGATGCTATTGAAGTTCAAAAGTAGCGAACTTAGCATAGCATCAATGTGAAAGATCAGTATGAAAGTGGATTGAACCAACTGCGGCTGTTGAGATGACTATTCGTCGCCACCTGCTATTTTCTCTGTTACTCTTTTCTTACTTAGCTCGCATAATTTATGATTTTGGTTCTTTTATTGATGTACTTTTTAATAAAGTGTTTTTTTGTACATTAAGGTTACGTACGATAAATAAGAAATTTAAGTCTTCTTTTACAAACATTATTATGTTTTATTGTGGCAATTTTCGTATCATCGCGTTGTACTTAACGGCAAAATAAAATCGACGAATGTTTTCTTTTTAATGCGAGTCCTACGATCTTTACACAAAATAATAGTGCGAGTCCTATATCCAGAAGTGAGTGGTATGGACATGTTATGAGAAGAGATGAAAGTAATATTGTCGTGTTATGTCTGCTTTAGGTGCCGAGGTAGGCCTAAGAAAAGATGGATGGAATGCGTGAAAAAAGATATAGTAAGGAAGGACATCTGGACATCTGACAGGAATGTATGGAGGAGAATGACATGTTGCACTGACCCCATAAATAGGATAAGGGCAGGTAGATGGCAATGATTGCGAGTCCTTTATTTAAAGACTTTTATCATGAGTCTTGTATTCTTTTTCAATATAGTAACGCGTCGTTTCCAGTTTCACATTACTTGAAAGCCCTTCTAGAGTAGATATCTAACAAAATTTAATACCTACATAAAGGAGTGTTAACTGGTTTCAATTATAACCGCAGCGCAATTGCACCTACACCTACGAATATAAATTTGTTTAGAAACTGTTCGTGACAGAACATTTAAACAACTGCTTATGCCTCGACAAGTTCATAAGGTAGGTATAATTTTCTCCGAGGTTATGCAACAGTGAGTCATGGCCCGAAATTATAGTGCGGTCCAATTGGATTGGCAGTTGTTTGTTTGTGCGTTGACGTGGTGGGGTTGGCGTTTGAATGAGTCGTGCTAGGAGCGTGGTGAGGCAAGCCCGTCATGGTTAGCCGGTGACGCGTGACGCCCGCGTCCGGTCTGGTCCCTCGGAAGCATTAAACGCGCCCTACCCTACAACAACGTACAAAGGGAAACAGTTCACAGAAACACTAACGTGGGTTAAAAAAGGTACTCAAAAAGCGTATAGACAATTCTGGAAACATCCATGTTCAATGTTTTTCTAAATTTATCCTTTTTTTTGCTAGACTATAATTATGTATTTTCAGTTTTAGGTAGATATTGCTATACTTATCCAAAATTGAAGATACGCTTAAACGGATCTGGTTGAAATTTGGTACAGGGATAGATTATGAATAGCACATAGCCTACATTTGATACTTGACGTCTATCCCATGGGAAAACGGGAACAGGATTGCTCGCGAACGAAGTCGTCGGCAAAAACTACCAGCAATTTTTGTTTGGTTTGCATCAAAGTTGCATCTTGCACATTAGGTCTCGGGATCCGCTCTGCTACTACTTCTTTCCATGATTTCATTTGTTTTTGCTGTAACTGAAGCGTCTACTATCTGACCCCCAAACGGTCTGAAAACCTTGTTGTTGGTACATACCAGTTGCATCCAATGCTTCCTTCGCTTTGGGGAGACTTTACTTTTTCTCTCGATTTGCTTTAATTTGGATTTTAAATCAACAACTGTCATCTGACAGGAACAGGTGAATTTAGCATGGGTGGGCGGCATACACCCATACAAAATATTTTATTCTCTGGCGGATATGCGACACGTTTTGCATCTTAACCGTATAAAGAAAATATAATATAAGAAGTCAGGTTTTGGAACTGGTTTAATATTCAAGATGCAAGATACTCATATGCATTTAATAAACAATGGCACTTGTTGGTGAGAACAAAAGATCTGGCCTTGGCGTCGATTACTGGAAGGTAATATTTCAAGTAAGTACAGTCAACGAAAAAAGTAGCTTTACAAATTTCTAATTTATTAATCATTGTCAAACCTAAACCTCTTATAAGATATTTACTAAATGATGTCCGAAAACTACTTGTACATTTTTGATGCATAATGTATTCTAATGTAAGAAATGTTTGTACATAAATATTTAAGTGTAGGTACCTAAATCAACTTTTACCATTGACCGTAGGTACATAAACAAAATACAGACACTAATATAAATGAAAATGTGAATTATTAATTACTTACATTGATTATTTTCAAATATTTACTTATTTACTGTCATATTCGAAATGGATATGGCCGGGAAAGGATTGAGAGGAGATGCCATCTGACAGGAAAGAAGAAAGGAATGTGTAGGAAAGAAAAACACGTTGCATCGATAAGCCCAAAAAATTGATACAAGGGCATGGAGAGGATGATTCGGAATATTTTACGGTAAGCTTTTTCTTTCCCCTGAGATTTTTCACAGGCACACACAGATAAAGTATACCAGTCTAAAATTCATGATTACTTTTCAATTAAATTCAAAAGTAGGAGATTATGATCAATTCTAAGTAGGTATACGTATGTAAACACGTAGTAAACAAAATATATTATATTATACGTTTACTATTTTCACAATATACTTATGTTGATCTATTAGAGCTTTTAAGCAAATTAAAAATCCATGCATCCCTCCTAAACTATTCATTGGATTGTGATCATTCCTTTTCTGTTAACGATTACAGTGACAATGTCATTCACCAAAATCGGTTTGGCGGTTTTCAAGATATAGACACAATGCAAACCAACTGTGACAGCCTGGCTTATTGATATGAACCACGGGTGTGTTAGCAAAGGGTCAAATCTCGAAACCTTGACCAGTATCTAGTGCATGAAATTATTCATAATTATGCAATAAATAAATTAGAGGTCTACGATTCTTTTTTGAGGTTTGTGCCAACACTTTAAAATATTAAAAGAAACCAATTTACTGGTAAGTACTAAATTTAAAAATAATTGTATATACTCCTAATTTATTTATTTAATTTTTTTGTTACGTATTTCTTTTTGAAGTCGTTTTTTTTATTAGTATTTTCAATTTGAGTATTTTTTGACGGTCACCTGTGCATTCAATTATGAATATAATAACGAGTCGTCACTTATATTTTAAAAAGTACCTAAGTAAACACAATAATAATAACTGCTGTATTATGAAGAAATTGTAGGCAAAATGAACACTAATTCGTAAGAGCTGGCTGATCATATTCTATTATTTATAATATATAATAACAAAATCATAATGAAGTGAAAACTGTACATTGAATTTAAAAAAATACAATTATTTAGTAGCTGGACCTCTTAAATAACAATTGAGAAGAACCAAGCAGAAAATTCGTGGCTTTAGAAAGTTTAAAGTATAAGTAGTTAAAATTTCTGAAGTCTGTCAGTCCTCATTAGACTCAGCCGGAATTCGAAGGTAATGCCTTTTGGGCCACCTTACACCCCAAGGCTAGAAGACCCGAGACGGTGTGCAGTTTTAGTCGGTTCGATTCCGACATAACCGTTGGCCGCGGGAATGCTATCCGTAGGGATTTCCGTAAGAAAAAAAAGTCCACATTAAACCGGCAATATTTTTAAGGATGAATTTCGAAATTTGGCATATTCAGTTGATTCGTCTTGCGTCTGAAGCCTACAACTTACTTTTCATAGGTAATGGCATGACAGAAGGTCCACACCCAACATCGGGGTGGTTGACAACCAGCACCCGTAACATGAAGTCAATGCAAGGCCACTGATAAAATGCGACGCTCACTCAATCTAGGTGAATGACAGTAGCCAAATTCGTTACGTATGTAATATCTCAAAATTAATGAACGCGTGCTACTTTCTTCATGGCGTGTGAAAAAATGTAAATAAGTGCGCTATAATGATTTCGCTTTTGTGTCAGTGACTCAGATGGTCAAAAAAGTCACGGTTGAGAAATCTCTGGGTTGTCTTCTATTGCAATTATTAGTTACTAGCTGTGCCCCGTGGCTTCACCTACCAACTTTACCTATTTCGTCCCTGTGGCAAGTGCCTGTAATTCATTATTTTTTGGAATAATGTATGGAAATTTGCTTAATTTGTTGACATAGGTATATATGATTACTGTTCTGCTACCCTGGGTCTATGAACCTTCTTCGATTAACAGGTTATCCAATACAAAAAGAATTTTTCAGTTCAAACCAGTAGTGCCTGAAATTAGTGCGTTCAACCAAACAAGCTAACTCTTGAGTATTTATTAGTACCTATGGATTTTTTCTGCCTACCTTAGTCAAAGGGTTGTAAAATTCAATTTCGAAACCCATTTAGCTCGTGGAGTTCGTAGAATTTCTTTTACATTTTGCTATTTCGCTTTTTTTATACCTACCACGTAGGTGGCAGACAAGCACACGGCCCACCTCATGGGAAGCGGTCACCGTGGCGTGTTATTTTACAATACGAGTTAGTATAATATTCGCTTTCAGCACGAGAAAAAAAGTTAATAAACTAGAAAAGCTTTTCGCCGTATTCCCGTATTGTTTCTAAGTGTTATCAACCCGCATAACCAAATGGAACACTACTTACCTATTCAATGGAGCACAAAATGTTTATTTTAAATGGTACTGAGGATTTTTCTTTGTTCTGTGGGTACTAAATATATACACTCGAGAGCAATGAATCCGGGTCACTTAAACGAAGAAACTGGTTCTAACCTACGCAGACCAGGAACGGGCAGAACCAGGTGTACCACAGCACGAGAAGACCGATACTTGGTGAACACCATGCTTCAAAATCGCTTTCTCACAGGAACTGAACTCACCAATCAGTTTCGACGCCTCGGAGGAAGTAACCCAAGTGCATGGACAGTAAGACGTCGGCTTGCTGAATCTAACTTAAAACCCCTTAGACCTGCAAACGGCCCTAAACTGGAGCGTGGGCATCGTATTTCGAGACTAAGATATGCCCTGTTTCCTATTTTTGTTTTAAGGAGAGATCAGCAGTTTTTTTCTTTATGTAATTTTGTGTTAATAAAATGTATGGTGACTCATATTTTTTTTACTTTCATTTAAGGAGTATTACATTGTCTATTAAATACAATTTATTGCATTAACCTATCATTTTTAGTTTCCGAGATTTTTAACATTCTTTAAGTGACCCGGATTCATTGCTCTCGAGTGTAGTAGGACCGAATAAAAGGTATTCTTGTAACCAAAAGAAGACCTTTTCTGACATTTGCGAGATCGACATAAGATTGAAACTAGACTGAGGCTGAATTGTGAACATATTTTTGTTACGAAAATCGGTCCTCCGGTTACCGGAATAGAATCACATTTAAGTATATTTTATAAGTATACTTAGGTATATCAATTGATTACTTATTCGAACGGTGTCTACTTCTTGACCGTTCCTTGCTTATAAATACGACGCGTCTTACATAAGATATAAGGACGCTAATACACGAGACTATTAACAAAGTCTTATTTACAGAATTTAAAGTTACAAATAAGGTATAAGTAACTCATAACATTATTATTAGGATAGATATTTTCATTTTGAGATAGATCATTAGGATTATAGATATTTTTGGCATATCGATATTAAGAAACCTAAAATATAAAATTGTCAAATTAAATTTTGTCCGAACTGAATAATTAAATATTAACAGACATCGTTAAACTGTAAAACAAATTCTCAGTAATGTAAAATGTTATTATGTTAGTACTTTAACTTTTAAAACTAAAAATTCATTTTTCTATACCTATTAACTAATCTTTTTTGCAAAAAAAAATTCTGCGTAATATAAAAAAAAGAACTTAATTACTTATTACGAAACAGAAAGCTTCGTAAGAAGTTTCTAATTACGACACAAAAGTCGTGGTGTCAGCTAGCACCCCTGCTTTTGAATACCTGAGACTGTGTGCGGTTTTAGTCGGTTCAAGCAAGTCCACCATAACTGACCCCGTTAGGTATATCGGCACGAAAATAGACGGTTTCCTGGTAGAGAAGGAAAATTCTTAAAAATTTTGATCAACCCTTAATCTTATAAGTTTGACACATTCCGGAGCCCATGACATTATAATAAATAGTAAAGAACCCGTAATAGCCGGATATGGTACACATGACACTTAGCTGAACTAAACGTCGCTTCGAAATTGGCCCTTCTACGTGACAACATAATTGGAGGAAGGAGTTTTTTCATTAGGTAATTACGATTTCAATACAAGATGTCCAGTATAATGATTTATTACCAAATCATACATCCAATTATTTAGTCCGCTTTAGATGTCATAGCGAGAAACCGAGATTTAAAATTTAGCGAATGAGAAGTGAATATTGCTGATCATTTTTTGCATTCCTAATTTAATTTTTTTTAAATTCACAATCCTTACGAAATTTTTCTTTTGCCAATTCTACGATTTGATTTCCAAACACGTCGACGAGTTAAGATATTCATAAGTACTGAATAATGCTTGTAAATACCAAGGATCTCTAGCGACTCTCATTCTCTCACATAATTAAACACGCTCTAGAGTCTTAGAGCTTAGTCTACTAGAGATTTCCAGATGCAGAACGATGGTAAACAACTTCATCAAATCGAAGTTGCTTTCTCAATAGGACAGTTCAAAAATTTGTTTAGAAAATATCATTATGTCCTATGTTGTCCATCATACTCCGAACCTTTTTCCAACTCAGTTGTAATGCTATTCAGTCTAAATACCAAACGGTGCACTTTGACATTTTCCGTGAAGCGACTGCTGCCACAACCTGTTGGCAATATCGAAGTTCTGTAAATTATACAAGTTGTCGGACATTTTAGGGCTTCAACTACCCGTAACAACTACCTACTATTTATATACTAAATAGAGAAAAGCCAATGTATTGTGACTGTTACAGGTTGTTACTGTGTATTAATAATGCGGTAGTAACAAGCGGTAACCGGCCCTTCGGAAAGTCGGAAATGTGCTTAGGGTCTAATGTCGGTACGCGTGCGTTCGTCGACACTATCATGCACATCACGCACGACGGTCGTGTCTGTGCTTTATATTATGTTTATATCAGGTCCGGCACATTGGGCTTTGTATTTGACAGCTTACAAAAAAAAAATTACCAGCGTAGGCTGTGTGTTGTATATATAAGCCAGTCAGTCAGTCAGGACGTAGTCCGTTATATGAAAATTATAAGTAATGTTTCAGACTTAAGTGTTAATACTACTTCTGGTTGTTGGTTGCCTTAATAAATAAAAAAAAATAAAAATCACGCATTTTGATTGGTACTAAAATGGACCCCTTTCTTTGTTCTGTGCCTAGAACCGATTACCTAATAGTCCCCTGATCAGAACACAAATAGGTACGTAGTACCTACCTAGCAATAGCTGTAGGTATGTGTTAATCTTTCCTTAAATTTTATAACCACAGAGGATTAATTAAAACTTGTACATAGGTAACTCATTATATTTCAGCGATAATGAATACCTATTTCTATTCTGCTACTTTAAATAATTGTTTGTTTAAATCAGGCTTTTTAAACATTTTTATTTCGTTTCTTAAAGTTTGACTTCAGAGAATTCAAAATATTATTATTATGATTTAGTCCAGTGACATTGGAATTTAGCAGTAACCAAAACTGACAACTGTAATTGCTAAATTTTTCAGTTAGTATATTTATATCTCTCTTCTGTGAAGAATCTAAGCATCACAAGTAGGGATGAGAGCGTCATGCCTACTTGTGTGCACCATCAGAATAGGGTTTGCGTAAGTGTAGTCAATGCATTTACGTTGTATAAGATAACTATTCAGATAAAACTGTTAGGTACCTATTTATCATAGTCAAGCCCCGTTATAGGATACTAGGGAGCAGGTACTATGATGATGGAATTTGATTGTAAAAGTGTAGACAGTTCGATTTAGACCTCCCTACCTCCCAAAGCTGACATCAGATACGATAAAGTAGGATAAGTCAGGTAGTTAAGACTAAGGGGATTAATGGATTAAAAAATTGTGAAGTTAAATAAAAAGTAGGTACGTCAAATAAATGAATTAAAAACCAAGTGCGATTTTTACAATTATATTGCTTTCTTTTAAGTCTATTAAATTGTATTATTGTAAATAACATGTTATTACAACATTATTTTTAAGTTTCATTTAATAATGATTATTATATGAAGGCGGAAACGAAAGGCGACTGGGAAAGGTTTTTTCTCTAAAGCCCTAACCGCCGATAAATTATATTTTTTATAAAACGCTTAATAAAAACCCTTTCAAAATACTATCTGTCCGGTTTCTGGAGAAGGTTCGCTGTCAAGATGTTTACCGGTTATTATAGTTGTTGTTGTAATTCAAGGTTTTAGTATTTTAATATTCAGATTTTAATATACTACCTACCTAATTATTCTGTCTATGGAATAGTGCACAAATTATATAAAAATGCAAATTATTATTAGTTATTATACCTACTTAATTATTAATTAATTAATTACCTTGATGTTAATTGCAGATTAATAATTAATGTATTGTCTGAAGTTCTTGAAGTATTTTATCGTCCTTGACTCAAATCTTGGACCAGTAGCTTAATTTGTAAGACGTTTGATGTCATAATGTAGTTTCCTTTACCCTTATCTACGATTTCGTCTGTGATTACGGATACAAGACATTTTGAGATAAATATTTTATTCCACTAATCACTTGAATAAAGGTAAGTTTAGTGTCAGTCGAGTTAGTACTGGACCTGGAGATATTCTGCGATCTCCGCCACCCGGTGCGCCTTATGCATCACAATAGGGTGCCAGCCCTTGCGAGCAAGTGATGCTCGAGAAGGAGGCGGCGGAAAAGGTTCGGGAGAGGCTGCACAGAGCTCTTCCGGACGGCGGCGGGCGCGCGTCCTCCATGAGCGCTGGCCTGGGGGTGACGGGTGGGGAGCCGCCTGTCACTCTAGCAGAAGCAGGCCGAGGCGGCGGCGCGCGAAAGCGCGCCCCCCCTCCTATTCCGGGGGCATGACGGGAACACCGTGGTTCCCAAACCCGAGGGGGCCATCTCGAATCCGGAGATGGCCCGGGTCAAGCCGGGGTGCGAGGGAAATGTTCTTTGGGCCACCTTACACCCTGGCGTCTGAAGACCCTAGACGGCGCGGTTTTAGTGGTAAAAGTCCGACATAACCTGCCCCGCTGGCCGCGGGGTGGGTATCCATGAGGATTTCCGCACGAAAAAAAAGGGTGCCAGCCCTCTCTCGTTCTTTCTCCGTAGCTTCTACGATTTTTTGGATTTTGATGTCAGTTTCTTTTTAATTATATATTCAAATTTATTTAAGGTTAACTAAAATCCTTCAGAAACCTATAAATTTGACAATAGATTGGAGTTATCAACATTGTTTTTATTTACTTTACTCTCTCTATTTTCAAATAGTCATGATTAAAATCAACAATATAATGGGCAATAATCGTTTCCTCGGTGGTTACCATTGTATTGTACCAGTCACGACCATGTTTAAATATTCTATCAGCGTACCTACCTACTAAGCTCACTGACATAGACAAGTCAAGTTGTAAAACTCGGCGTAATGATAAAAGTTTATCCACAAACGTGGCATATAAAATGTTTAGTTTGTGACGCTACAAAAACTCATAAAGTAGGCACTTCATCAATTCATCAATCAATTACCCTATCGACGTCCACTGCTGGACATAGGCCTCTCCCAATGTACTGCATCGATGAATTGAACTTCTGACACGATTGTTCTCTTTTCAATAGTGCCAGCAATGAATAGAAGATGTGTATTAATCTAAAAAGTTTAGTGTAGAACCCGACACAGTGGTTTATTCTTGATTATGATGATTATGATGATGATAAAAAAAAAACACAACTCGTGGTACTAAAAACATTTCAAATATAAAACGTACGTACGTAGTACAATTAGGTATTCTGAGCTTAGGCATTCGAATTCTCTGTGGTATTCGGTTTCAAGTAGTAGGTATGTCGGTATTTAACTGCATTACAGATATTTAAATGTAGTGTAGCCTGATGAAAAATAACTAAATTGTATTTTATTAGAAAATAGCCGCAATTCTCAACTCTGTGACACGAATAGTTGATTGAAGTACTAGAACCGCTAAGGTCCCACAATTATCAACACCACACAACAAGAAAAGACAAGTTGTTTTTGTTATATGATCAACATCGTCATAAATGCAAAAGAATGTATTCTCACATTGTGGTGGGTGAAGTTCACACGGTAAATGTTTATTGTGATTGGTATTTAAGCTTCTCAGCCTAACCACCGTGTACTTTTAACAGGTTGATGACTTACTGGTTGGAAACGGTATCCTTCTTCTTTATAAATAAGTAAATAAACAAGCTGCTGTTTAAAAAAAACCTTCTTAAAAACAAGCTTTTTTTATTTTTACAATATTGCATTGTCATGAGACTTACATAAGTAGGTATGCCAAGTTTCAGTTCAATCGGACAACCAGAAGTGGTCAAAAAATGCCTTGCAGACAACGTTGATTACTAGGTATACAGACAACGGGACAGGTGAATCTAAGTAAAATTATCTACGACATTCTAAACAGCCCTCTCTAGACCGAAAATAAGCATAGTTTAACTAACAACGATTCTGGACACAAAAACATTTTACTTGGAATTCTTGTCTGTTTGTTCGCGATGAACGCAAAAAAAACTGAATGGATTTTGATGCAGTGTTTATTGCAATTAGTTGAGTAGAACCGGAGATCAGATATGACCAAAATTTGCGATACACACGCGGACGGTGCCGCGGGTTCCGTTACTTAAGTAATTAAAATTAAGTTATATTGCTTTACAACAGGCGTATATATCAAAGATTACGTATGTCGACGAGCATGTAATCGATTTATTAGACGTTGTGAAACTTGTTTACTAAGTAAGTAAGTTTTTGGTGCAACGCAATGAACAATGCGCATGATTAATTTGTTTGCGTGTGCTAGTGCACAACTACCTATCTCTGTCAAATGTCTTTGTGTTGAACTAAAATAAATGGTTTCTTTCTTTCTTACTTAACTATATTACGTTCACTGATCATACCAATTACAGCCATTATAACGATCAACTAAGAGATTATGACTACCACTTATAAAGCTTAGTACCTAGCAATAAACAGCGTAAAATGCTCTCAATGTTTATGTAGTAGGTATATTAGTACTGGTACTAACAGGTACCAATGGCACCCTGAGCAACGGAGATAGCAGCGCATCGCAATTTAGGCCGAGGCGGCAGCGGCAGTGGCCCTGTAGAGCTAAAACCATAAATGGCCCGATAGTCGACATAACCTCCCCTGATTGCCGACGGGGTTCGAATCCGCGGGGATTATTCATGTGTAACATTTAAACGGTTTCAAAGTTCAATCCACAAGCCTTTTTAAAATACTCATATAATCTATCAATTATACGAGTATTGCCTATCCTAAAATAACATAGCAACTTGGCCATCGTTGGGTACCAAGTGCATGTTGTTGGATAATGCACAAACTCCACTAATAAGTAGGTATTAGTTTATTATTTACTAAGTAGGTAGGCACTATGAAATTCAACTACGAATAGATTTGATGCTGAAACGTGGAGGCATGGTTTTGACCTTTACTCATGCATGTATGACTTTATTTATGGTATTGGTTATTTTATTGCTAAATACGCCTTCAAATTTAATTTCCCTTATATATGTATATAAACCCGTATGTATACGCATCAAAATGTACGTACTTAGAGGTGAAAAGGCCTTGCAATGCGATTTCAAGTTGTTCTCTCCTTTCACTTCAAGTACATATTTAAGAACTACAGTAATATTCAGTGTTATGATGAAAAGGCTAATTTATCTGTAAATAAATTCTGAGTCTTCGCTTCTTAGCACGTTCACCTTTTGCTATATAACTATTTACCAAGTTCAAAAACCTGTCCCTTATCACTGCATTGCAATGTTTACTATAAGTAGTTTACATATTCATGGAGCCACGCTCCGCCGGCGTTGTAAACAATTTGCCACTCGACGTACGTTTTTATCAGCCACACCAACAGGTGGTATCTAGTGAGTCATCCAGACCGGATCCAGACGATTCTACTCTGTATTAAGCGGTGGTCAACGGCGCGGAACACCTTAATATGTATTTATATCAAACGCCTTGGCATAGAAAGAGTTTTACGGTACGTCAATTACGAAATACAAAGGGTTTGTTTTACTCACACTTTTTTATCGTCTGTCAATGGACAAGTGCTGAAGAAAACAATGGATGAGTATCAAAAATACAATATTAGGGATACATTTCATGGCCTTCGACTCAAAGGTGCAATAATTATACTCGTCTTGCATCCCTCTTTTATATCCATCCTTTATAAATACAGGAGTATATCATAGGAACCAACTAGTTAGCCGCACGGAGCCGGGGTGCGAAGGAAATGCCATATGAGCCACCTCACACCTTGGCATCAGGAGACCCTAGACGGCGGCGGGAGGGGTTGGAGGGAGGGGGATCCATGAGACTTTCTGCACGGAAAAAATGGGATTCGCACGGGAACCTATATTTATAATTATATTATACCAGTTATACTAATCGCATTATAGATTTGAAAGTTCTTAGCGAATGTGTATGTTGTTACTTCCTTATGTATGTAACGACTTGAAGGATGTTAGTGAATATGGAAATCCTCTCAGATTATTTCATCCGAAAGAAATATGAATATCACCAAAGGAAACAGTTAACTTATACGAGGCTAGAAACCAAGATTAGAATGAGGCAAGTGTGCTGTAAGCTGTATCTACTGTATGGATAAGAGGCACCGTTATTGTAAAATTTTATAGTGCATAGACGATTACCATGGTGTATAAAAACTTACAAAAGTTTGCGTTACTCTGTACAAACGGCAGGGTTTTGAAGGAGAGGAAAATTTAAAAAAGCAACTAAAGAAAACAAGGCTTGTGGCACTCCTGCAAATCACACAAAATGCAGTAAATTATTTCTTAATCCAAATAATATAGAGAGTTCGCCCGGTGGTGCTTCAAAGAGTCGAGATCATGCTTTTCAGTCGAACTACAAAGTGGCGTACTTCGATCACTTCGATGTTAGACGTGAAGCGACTGCCATCTGACCTACATGACTCATTGGCGATGTCGAAGTCACACGAATAAATCGCGATGGAGATAGTTTTATTTCAATGTACGAATATGATATCCTTGTAAACATCCGATAAAGTCATGAATAGTCATGTATCTTGGGTCAGGCAGGAATATTTATCTAGCATCGAAATAATTCGTTTATTCATTGAGTTAATAGTTGTTGTTTCCCGTAATTATGTAGACTTCGATATTGTAGTAGTAATTTAAAAACATTTTAACGGAAAAAGGAAATAGGCAAAAATAAATTATTATATTAATTACTTAGGTACTTAATTTCTAACAGATGATAAAGAAAGGAATGACATACATAATGTAAAGGCGTTATTTGAAAAATATTATAGCAACCATAGACTTAGGAAAAGTAATAGCAACATAGTTAAATCGCGTGAGGAACTTATGCATTCGTGGCAGTCTTTTTTTCATACGGAAGGAAATCCTCCTTCACAATAACAAACTGTAGATAAAATGTAAATAATGAATGGCAATAAGGTAAATAGTTACCAACAACCCTAACAAACATAGTGGTCACCAATCTGGCAACCACAATAGATCCTTTTTCACACCTCATCTCGAGAATATCTACTTGAATTTCACTTGCCAATAAGGTCGCGTCTTCGATTACAGCGGTTGTACAGAGCTGGGGCTATGAAGAGAGAGGCGCGTGTTTTTGTGTTAAAATTATTACTTATTATTTTATAACATTCTATAGAAGTAAAGTTTGTGATTTTATAGGAAGTTATCGCCGCTGGATCTACTGAACTAAGGGACTGGACGTGGGTTCAAGTCCCGTCCTGGATGTAGTTGTTGGATTGTTCTGATACCTATTTGGCAGAAATCTTTAATTCTGATGACAATACAATTTTTTTACCTAATTTATACAATAATACTTAAATCACTCGTTGCGCCACTACGCAGCAGCTCGCCGAAGCGCTATTGCTGTCTAGGAAGTAAGATGCAAGACATAGGCATGCAAGATTTGCGTGATTGGCGTAAACAATTTTAAATATTAAATACCGGCCAAATGAATAATTAACTACCTACTCTTTGTTCGTTTAAATTCAAATATTACTCAAGTTCCTTATTCCTAGGGCACGTTCGTGATTTTTTTTTAATATCGCGATATGTGCAATATATACCTAACGCTTTAATTCGTAAAGTCAGGGTGAGTTATGCTATGATATTTATATTCACATTGCTGGTTGAAAACTGTTGATCGTTAATTAGCGGTATTATTACTATATAGCTCACGATTTGGCTTTTAAACTAATTATTAACGGTCTTGTTAACCTCTGTTATATATCCGTACATGTTACAAAAAGGAACAGACATACTTATAGACGCATACACCAATACGTAATAGTTGAACGATCTACCGCTTGGCCACTAGAAAATTGTTCTGGTCGCTATAGCTATAGTAGTAGGTACTGCGGTCAAGGACGGAGTGGCAAACACGTACCTACCTACTTATTATGATTGTAGGTAAAAAATACTTGATTTATGGACGACCGCTGTTTTTGTGGCCCAACTTAGTTACGCTTTTGCATAATTTTAACTATTAACCAATATAACTTTTGGACGTCTTAAACACCATAAAAATATAGGGCCTCACCAAGTTCTTTGAGGCTCATGCCTCAGCCTCACCTGTTGTCTGGTACACCTGATTAACGGACAAGGCTATGTCGTAGACTCTCCTTCCAGGATTGGTGGATCATTTCACCTTTATACACTGAATCAATGTATCGACGACTCCGTGTCAAAATAAGAAATAAGCGATTTGACCTCATCATGGTGTGGCGTGTGACAAAGCAGTGAATACGCTTTTTAGGTAAAGGTCGTTGATCAGCGAAAGTTATGAGGGTTTTGTTAGGATATTTCTATTTTTATATTTAACAGTTCCCATTAATGATGAAAAATGTTTGTGAGAATAACTGAGGCCGTACGGTCTATATCCCTTTTCATGCGAAAATGTGCAGATAACGTCCCTGCGGTTACAGTTGTTCCTAGGTTGCGGTAACTAATATTTTTTAAACATTAATTAACTGATAAGTTTTACTGAGGTCAGTTTTCATTGACAAGTCGATTATTACATTAACAGGTGCACAAGTTTAGTTCACTCTTGATATTGCTGTAAGTAGATATTAATACAAGCGCATATATTTTAACCGCCTCGGATGCAATCAGATACAATGCACTCAAATAGGTATATGACTTCAAATATAAATCAAACTTAAAACTAAGAAACAGTCAACATTCTATATAAGTTTTAGGAACTAAATCAATAACCCTAGAATGTCTTATGAAAGTTACAACGTGAGTTGCTAGGTAGATACTGAAACTATCTGCCCAGAATGAGGCCAAGATCAAATTGACTGAATTCACACTAGCAAGCCCAGCCACTGCATTGTACACACAAACTGCGACACTGTTAGAAAAAAAAACGACGTGAAATTGACAAATTAATGTCAAGCTACGGTAAATTGTCAAAGAAATAGAAAATAGCTGATTACGGCTACGCTTCGCCAAGGTCGCTGTCCACTATCATTGTTGCGAGATATCTTAAGTTATTCTCGCCTAGTTTTGCACGATCGTCTTAATAGAGTGTAACATGTTTGAGGGTCGATGAACTCCGGTCATGTACCTAAACGTATTTTTGGTGAGGTGACTGGGTGGGCAGAATGCTGTTTAGTCTCAAACACACGGATATTATGGTGATGTGGTTTTTAAGTTTATACATTTTATAGCCTGTGACCTGCAGTTTTAACCGCATCTTATCTTTCGTACCTACCTACCTTCTCAATAAAAACTTATTGACAATTTTTCGAAATACGACATCCATTTTTATACAGGATGCATCCAAGGTTATGTTTTTTCTTTCCTAATTTTGTATGCGCTCGACACTCCGAATTGGTTTCCTCCAAGGTCCAATTTTAGTTAATCATTTTGCTTTGTTTAGATGTAATCCATTGAATTTAAGAAACTCTTAAACGTGGTCCACTTGATATTAATATTATAATTTCCCCAAGGGGTAATAATTTACTTTGCCGAAGGGATAAACAAAACCGATCTAATTAGGTAGGTACGTAGGTACCTACTACCTTTTTATATAGGTAGGTAGATTGCTGAAGTCGATATTTCTGATTTATTTCTAACAAAAATTGGAATTTCTTTTCATATGTTAGTTACGTTTACCTCGAAACATCCTATTTGAATCAGAATAAGCAAATTTGACGAAAAGTAGTTGCCATCCAGTACAAATTGAAAGGTAGACCGCTCGCCCGTGCCGCTCGCGAACAGCAGTAGCAGGCGACCTTGGCCGACAAAACAAATCTAACAGAACATAAGTCAACACAGGACATGATCCTCTGATATCATCATTATGTAGCTTTAAAAATAATTAAGTAAACACTTCGATATCGCCTATGCGTTGTGGGGTCACTTCACGGAGAATATGAACTTCGCTTTGTAGTTAGTCGGGTAGACTTAAAAGCTGATCTCAATAAAGTTGGGAATAGGCTCCTTGAACGATACAGTACGTCAAGCGGGGTGAATAGGAATGAAGGGGTGAATAGGGATAAAATGGTCATTAGAATTTTTTAAATAATTTCTTTTAGAAATTTTCAAGTATTTAACCGGATATTCGATGATTCTCTTCATCGTGACGTGGAAGTGGTTTAAAGTTTCGAAAGAAGATAATAACTGCAAAATTTAACTGACCATTTTGTTCCTATTCACCCCATTTGACCCGGTACTGCTGTATCGTTGCAGAATACATTTCAATTACTTAAACCAATTGTAAGATAATGCCTCATTCGTCAACTCGGCAGACAAACTTTATATTCCTTTTCTTAACATGAATTTTGACGACTATAATTAGTTCAAACTCCCCAGTGAATAATGAGTAAACTCAAATCAACATAATATGTATAGACCAGTATTATACAACAGTAAAAAAAATAATAATAAAAAATTGTGTGTCGTAAGTTAGCACAGTGTACATGTGCGGAAATTGATATTCCCCCTGCAATAGCGGGTGAATTGAGACATGATTATTATGGGTATGACACTGAATCTGAATCAAAACTATTACAGGTAGCGGTCGTTGACCTTGACCGTCGAAGTATGAAATTAATCAAGATCTTAATGCTCGCACGCATATACTACAAGTCGATTTATTTAAGGTTTTTAGAGTTCCGTAAAAAGGAGATGGAAAACGGTGGGCCCAAATGTAATAAGTTGAGATATGATCTAAAAAATTAGTCATATTTTTGTATCTTAGAATATGAAAAATCACCTCAATTCACAATCTGGAAGCGGAGAAATATGAGAAAATAGTTTTCGTGAGATTATCGATTGAGTAATCGATTACACAGTTACAAAAATAAAACATTTTGCAGTAAATAATTAACTCAAAATAATTAAATGCACTATATATACTTACATGCAATATAGTGCATATAATTACAGTCATATTATACTGAAAAACCAATAATAATGATTATTGATTTCATATCGATTCAAATCTCTCTTATATTACCTATTTTAGTCTGTCACTGACATGACAAGACAGTTGCCGACCGTTTTTGTTTGCTCACTCGTTTCGTGTTTTCCGATGCGTTTTGAGTGCTTTCCCGATTATTCGTCATTCTTTACGACCACTGTTTTATATTTTACGGATTTGACCCTGCCTACCTTGTACGACCCTTGCTTTCACCTTGGACACCGAACATCGCTCACACGTTTAACTTGGAATTGTTATTTTGGATTTTACCGCCGGTTTGTGGATTGGATAGTAGTGAAACTATGGATCGCAGTATGAATTGTGGGATATCCACTGATCACTGCAATACACTAGCCCGACGACCCTTACACGATGAAACAATTCTGTCCGTGATTCGGCTATAGTAATGCATTACTGCAATTGTATTCAATTGTATTGTAGGTAAACGAACTGTAGGCTGTTGCGCTCATATAATGTGCATTATATGGTACCTTAGCTGGGCTAGGTACCAAGATCATATAGTACCATCTGCACAATTTCTAGACGACATTTTAATTATAATAGAAGGCGAAAGAACACTATATTAAATGTTTTTTTACTTTATTTTAGACATCCTTCCCCTATCTCCTTACCTGTTACCTACTTATCGCTTGAAGTCGTTGACGTTCATTCAATTATTTTTAAACATTTTCTAGTGAATATAATAACTATTAGTGCAAAACCAAGACGATATAGATAACTAATATCGTCTTTGGTGCACAAGAACACATTTTGCACTTCAGGAATCAGCTGTTAGTTAAAGATTGTAACATAACCTCACTTTTACATAATCTCTTATATCTCTGTTCTCAGATTGACAAAATCCGCAGAATTTTCAGTAAAAGGTTGATAATATATAAGCTATTAATTGACACTACTTTCATCTTCTTACAACTAGGCCCAAGATTGTATGTAATCGTTTCAGTCTCCTTTGAAGATTGAAGAGAAACCTTTATTTTTACTGATAAACGTTCATGAATAAGATGAATTTTGGTAAAATTGGCTATATTATGTGAATTAAAGTATTACGAATATTTACATCTTTCCTGCGCATTTAAAGCTTTCAAGTTTTGTGGGATTAATATTTTTTCTTAATATGTTTTTGATCATTCTATTCTAGTAATTTCATCTTTCTGAGAGTATTCCTGTATCCCATACTTGTCAAAGGAGTAAGGGCTGCCTATTCAAATCAAAGCACGGTACAATATCTAATTCAAAATACCGTGGAGAGAGTCATTTTTTCTGTCTCGGTGCAGTGCACACCTAAATTGAATTAATTCCAACATCCTTTGCATTTTCCAACAAAGAATTGCATGAGTTACGTAGTGTTTCATCGCCATCATTCTTGTTGATTAATCCAATTATATTGTGTAGAAGATCAAACATTTTCTTACCTTGGTATCCATGATAGCTCAGGTATTCAAGTCACAGGCCTACTTAAAGTTAATTAGTAACATATTAAAATGTATGCTATAGGCGTCTTGAGAAGATTCCCACAGATATCGAAGTTGCTCAAACCGGTAAGTACACCTTGAAATCACATTTTGCAAGTGTAAAAACTACGACGAAGTTTTTTTTGAGCTTACTCCCATAAGTATGAATAGGTATTTCTTGTCCTGTTTATGACTTATGGACTCACAAGGGTGGCATACCATTAGAATCGAAGCGAATAATACCTCAGTTTTTCATCTAATTGGCGTCCATTGCTAGATGTTCTTGGTATCATCTGAGATTTAGCGAGTTAGTCCACCAGTCTCGTATGCGTTGCCAATGAATGTTTTGCCATCCAAACCTTTTAGATCTTCTTCATCATCTTAACGTTATGCTCCAATTGCATCTGAGGCTACATCTTGGAACCCAGAGTCCACTTTCCTGTTTTTCTTCTTCACTTCGCACGATCTTTGGCAAATGAAACTTTTTTATAATCCCTGGGCCTCGATTCTGCTAAACACAAACCACTGATATACCACTGACACTCTAAAAATGCCATTTAATTGTAGACTTTATTGCTATCAGGTTAAAGTCTAAAGTCAAATGATATTTTGTAGAGTGAATGAAAAAGTTAAATGAATTCTTTTCATTTGATTTTAGACTTTAACTGTATAACAGTAAAGTCTACAATTAAATAGCATTTTTAAAGTGTCAGTGGTATTACTGGGTATTACAGTGGTTTGCCTTTAGCAGAATCAAGGCCCTGGTGTTTATAAACCATTAATTGACTCCAATCAGTCTATCGGGTGTATTGAATATATTTAACAATACCTATAGATTTTGAAAAAGATGTAAAACGTTGTAAGAATAACCCAATCGCCGTGGAAAATTGATAAGTAATAGATAAGGTATCAACGGTTAAGTGTATCAGTTGTTGCCTAGGAGATGTGAAGTGGGTACTCCACTAACGCCTACATATTGTAATCGGTAAATATCCAGACGAATGGCCTCGCATTCTTGTTGCAGATATCTTAATCTAAAATACTACAGTCAATTTTGCGTGGGTAAATTGTTTTGCCAATACGTCAGTACTTCAAGCAAACTTGAGCCATTTTCCCTGATCTTTATTTGCAATGACTCGAGTATCAGATATAAGTTAGATTTCGTTCATAAATACTGTACGATAATATGATATTAAGTAGTTTTATTCTTTTCTTTTCTTTGGTATATTCTTTAATTCCCTTCTTTTACATAAGCGTATAAAGTTAGCCTGCCTGTCATAGGTATTCTTGGGCGTTCAGTATGAGAATGGAGTACCTACATACGTCCTTCTATAAAAAGGTCAAAAATACAACACAATACCGTCTTATTACATACTAGCGACCCGGGACCGAATGACGTGGTTTTCTATTGATGAAAATTTTTTTAAAATCGGTTCAGTAGATCCCGAGATTACCCCTTACAATTTAACAAATATACAAACACACAAACTTTACCTCTTCATAATATTAGTATAGATATAGATATAGAAGATAAACAAATTTTTCAACTTTCGGTCACAATTCGATATAATCACATTACAGTCAATGTTGGAAACTTTGTCACGAAAATACTTCTTATGACATATTTTGTGAGAATGCGATTAGATTGGACCTGAATTTGACCATAACATTTATTACAAGAATTGACCTTCTGAACGTAGATCTAGATTTCAGGTAGATTGGATGTCTCTTAATAACATTATCAAGTTACCCATTTGGGTCTCATGAGTGACCCTAGACGCAATGTGGGTCAAGACCAACAGCTGCCGCAGTTCGCGAATGTACAGGCACACATAATTTTATTGTTCAGTATATCTTTCATCTGTACGCCCCGCCCGCCGTCACAATTGGTTTAGCATTTAGCAACATTTGTAGTAGGTAAGCAGGCGCTTTAATAAATAATAATAATAAATATTCTACGACATTCTACACAGCGCACCCTAGACCCAAAGTAAGCTTAGTTTAACTAGCTTGTGTTATGGGTTCTAGAATGCTGATAAACATACTTATAATCCGCGCGCGATCAAAATGTGATGCTACCTTTTGGAACTGAGACGTAAGTGGGCCGCCGGCTAGCCGTAGCGTCGGCAAACTCATGTCGAAGCTCACAAAACGAAGCTGTATTTTTAGTGCGACTAGATTTCTAAATGAGTTTAATTTTGAATGCGACATTTATAATAAAATTATAATATTGTATGATTGTCTGTTTGTCCGCAAATTTTTGTGCGCGCAAAAATCAGAAACTACTGAAGAGATTTTGATCAAACTTGGTACGATTATAGTTCATAGTTTTGGGCAACACATAGGCTACTTTTTATTCAAGCTGAAACCCGTGGCTTCGCCCGCGCTTCATTTTTAGGTCGTTTTTGGTCATATCTCCGGTTCTACTTAACCAATTACAACCAAACATACGGTAAATTTTTAGTCTAAGCAAGACCTTTTTAAAAAAACCGCATCAAAACCCGTTTGGTATTTTTTATCGCTATCAATGGACGTAAAAAGAACTGAACGGATTTTGATGCGTTTTTTTTATTAGAAAGGTGTTAGTTAGACTCAAAATCTTACGCATATGTGATCACAATCGGCTGATTAGAACCGGCAATAAAACGCGAAAATCGACGTCCACGCGGGCGGAGCCGCGGGCAACAGCTATCTTTAATATACCGCCTTTTCTTATCTGATCTACATGGATCTACATGTAATCGTGGCAAAAATACCGAAACGACGACGACGAGAGTGATAGGAGATAGGACGAACATCAAATGTCTGACAGGTAAGAACAGTTGAACCTTTCTCGAGTTTTTGCAATACTAACAGAATTGCAATTAATTTTTATTTATATAGATTAAAGATTAATAATGAGTGGAAAAAGGGGTAAAATCTTGAGTAGTCAATCTCGCGAAATAGTTCTGACATTTGATAGATATTTCAATCAAGAACAAAGTCGGTGTTAACACGCTAACGCTACTTGAGAACTGTCATTTTCGATTTACTTTGACAAGGTTCCTTCACATTTTCATCGCGCGCGGATTATATATACTTTTTTTTTGTAAATACATACTTATTATACATAGAAACACCCAGACCAATGCAAATAGACATATTCATGCATACAAATATTTGCACTGAGCGGGAATCGAACCCGCGCCCCCTGCGTAGCAGTCGCATGCACTACCGCTACGCCACAGAGGCCGTCGCCGCTTTGTAGCATTACTTTGTTACGTATTTCTTAGGTTTTTTATTATAAATCATATTTGCATTTGATGGATGTCAGTGAGAGAGAGCTTAGCGATCACCCTGTGAATCTGTCATCTTTTGCCTCCTTAGAACCTGCCCACCCTGTGGAAAGTCGGTAGTGCGGTAGCTGAAAAGGGTTATTAAATAAAAAGGTATATTATTATTGGTCTACTTGTTGGTGTATTTATCGCGGGTTTATAAGTGCTCGGTTAATGGCAATAGGCTCGATACCTATTACATTGGGACCTAAACATAAACTGGCGAAATGTGGGTGCTAGCACCTCTGCCTACCCCTTCGGGGATATAGGCGTGAGTTTATGTTATGTTATTGGTCTACGGTAGTTATACAAAAATAAAACGAGTGTCGGTAATAATCTGTAACTACCCACTTGGAGTGAAAATGTTCAACTACTTACATTAATGTAACTACAATGTAACTAGGTGGATCAGATCGGTATTTCTAACTTAATTCTATATTTTTATATAAAATAGTGTGTAGTAAATAGCGCACGTTATAAGTAGTGCTTTCTTTATAATAGCCTCTACTTTGAATGTCCGCTGGATTTCAAGTGTAAGTAGGTAATTCCTTATTCTTCAACTTTCCAAGTTTTATTCTACGATTTTTCAATATACATCTATAATTATTTTAAATTAAATGATAAACATATTTAGGTACTTAAAATAAATTAATTAATAAAAAAAATTGGTTTTAAAAGTAATTAATTGTATTGTCATCAAAATTAAAGATTTCTGCAAAATATCAGACCAATCCAGCAACTGGAAAGGGGTGAATTGTCTATTAGGGTAGACCGGGGGCAATAGAACCAGTTTCGAAATAATGACGTATAACTCAGAATCTAATGCCACCACGCAAAAATCACTTTGGATGTTACATTGTAGTCTAATTGGCTATAACAATCTACAAAATAACTTTCATATGATCGCATCAGAATGGTATAAATTGAGTTTTTGTTCATGAAGTCCTTGTGTTACGATTGACCCCTAGTACGGGTTAATAGTACCAGAAAAACAAAGGTAAATAAAAGCCAAAATAATGTAATAATCAATTAGTATTTATTGTTAATTTCTTAAGACGAATTAGTCTGTTACATTACACCAGTCTTAATTGTAGAGACTCGTATTTAGACTAGGCAAACCTAGCATTTCAGTTGAACTAGACGTATTATAAAATATTCCAAATTTTTGAAATATATTATGTTGACTTAATATAAAATACACTTGAGGCTGCTCATAGCACACCTTTCGAGTAATAACAACATCTCAATATAACGAAAATATCGAATTATTCAACAATTACTAATCCCATACAGTTACAATTGACCCCTGGTACAAACGACCCCATCCTTCACAACAAATTATTTTTAAATAATACAGTAGTATTTTTCGATTTAGTAGAAAGAGATAAAATTACGGGTATTATAATTTATATAAAAAAGTATTGAAATGAATCGTCGGGATGAATCAAAGGTGTAAGTTAAAATACCCAAGATGTAACTTATTATACTTATTGATTAAGATGCAGTTAAAATAATTGGTTTCAATTGTATTATTTTAAAATAAGTATTTACTTATCACGAGCTTAAATCTAAGAGATCAATAACTATTCGTTATTAATCAAAATATAATCAACATAGTCATATTGCCTAACATTTTGATGCATAACATGCAATATTTCACCTCACCAACTCCATAAAAACAGGCGGATTCCTTGAAAACATTACACTCCTTTTATTAGCAGTAGTGTAAAAACTCTGGGTCAATTGTAGCACGGGGTCAATTGTAACGTAACAATTGACCCCTAGTGTTGTGGTACAATTGTCCTTTTTTACTCACACTCACTAAACTTCACAAAGCTCGATTTCTATATATCTAACTGCCCCCACATTGACACATTACAAACTTTAATAACTAGAGAATCACAATTCAGTGAAACTTTCACACTACGACTATTACATTATAAACACTAGTACAAAACATAAAGCGCAAATACTTACTTTGGTCAGTCAAAAACACAAATCGTCATCCAGCAAGTGGGTCTCGCGTGGCAGCGAGTCACCGACTGGTGAGCAGGTGGAGGTAAGCTCAAGGCACACTTGTGTATACACACACACGCATATTTCGATATCGTTGCAGAGTTATACGCAATGATACTATTGACCCATGGTACAATTGACCCCGGTCTACCCTACTAGATTTCACCCAAACAAACAGTGAAGTTAAATACAACCGTTTAAAAAAGACAAAATTATGTAAGCCAACAAGAGCTTTACTCAGTTTCTAATGAATCAAACAGTAACTTACGGTCGTACATACCCGTATGCAATAAAATACTGAAATTAAATGGTTAATAAAATTGTTTTGATAAGCCTACATTACATATTTATTTTAAAACGAGTACTCAAGTAAAAGGGTATAATAACCGTCAAGGCATGCTTTCCCGGGAGGTGATGACCTGACCCTACAACTAACCCTGCAAATGCCACTAGTTTCTCTACACCTTGCGCCCCACTGCGCTTCTATTCAGGATGTTAGATAGCAACGCGTTATAATAACACCAGTTATTGCTACATTCACCTTTATAATAAATAGTTATTCATTTATTGATTACCAGTGGCGAGGAGAAGTCCGGCTTTATAATTTATAGTCTTCGATGTATATATTTATATATTTAGTTTTGTAAAATGAAGCCAATCCCGATTAAGTTTTATCGATTTGTGGCTCGAAAATCATAGGTATACGCAGGATGGTTTTTCAACAAGGGCAATTTGATGACTAATTTGATTAGATGGATAATCAAATCATATTATGTGGATAGATATAGAATATTTAATGTACGTCGTTTGGAAATTGACCAATCTGATTGGGTAATAAAATTGTATATATTATGCGAAGCAAGACAGAGATAATGCTAGTAGTTAATAGAAGGTAGAATTATTTTAGGACCTCATAATCATGGTATATCTATTAAACAACACCTTGGTGATGCTAGACTCTAACGCCACATTTTCACAACGTGCGATTTCAATTCGATTAGAAAGGAAAATGAAAAAAAGTTATTTGATGGTATGATCTTTCAAACTAAATTCACCTTTTGTGAGGTTACCAAACCTTTAAAATCAAAATAGTTTGATTCATTTTCAATTAGATTTGATAATATATTACTTATAAGTTTACGTAAGCGTTCAAGTCAGATGTTTTAAAAACGTAATTTTACTGAAAAGTTATGCTTCTATCCACAATTTAAATTTTTATGATAAACCATTGTTAAAACATTGGGGATATATCGAACACTCTAAACAGTTGTCAAATGAAACAAATTAACCCGTTGTTCTATTGCCATTGTGGCTCCCACTGCCTCCCCCAACGCTGGTATTAAAGAAAACCAGGTCCAGACTATTGATTGTATACAAGTACAGTTAGAAGTGCTATGTTCAGGCCATGATACAAAACAATGGTGCTCTAATAACGGCAGTTCTAATTACAACACGGTGATTCATGTAATTTGCAGAAATACAAAACGGATTTTATATAAAAGTGAAATGGTAGGTAAGTATTTAGCGCGCATCAGTTTTTGTCAAATGGACTTCCATCGGACAATCATTAGTTAGTTCCACTACCAACGACGTTCAAACATATAGCTGTCATTAACATGAAGCGGGAAAATACCGTCTGTTGTTGATGATTTAGAGGGCCTGACCTATATCCTTAATGCCCAAGTCAACTTCACTAAATCGGTGCACCTACTAAACATCGAACAAGGCTCTTTCGCAAGCTCTTCTCTCAGAGTGGTGAGTTCAGACGGCAGTCGGTCCCGGAGGAGCAAGCAGACTTATGGCTCCAAAGTGTAAACTTATGGACGTAATTAGAAAATTGCTATGGAAACGATGAGGACGTCCACTATTTTTTACCCGACTGCCGAAGAAAGGAGGGTAATTAAACGATCATGTTGTACAAATCACAATCCCTGCTAAGTACCTACCTCATCATCTTATTACCAAGACACTGACGAAATGGCAAACATGTTCCATGTCAGAGGGGTTATAGGTACCGGCAAGGCACTCCATGCAAAGTGGCGTTACCTAATATTTTGATTATTTTGGTTGGTTGGTAAGACTTCAATATTTAGGATTCTGGTCAGTCAATTTTCTGTTCAATGACGTAATATGATACGTAACTCAAATGCTTCTTAAGACGTTCCAAGGCAATCAAAGAACTTAGATAATACCGCAATCCTTGGCATAATAATGATTCAGTTTATTATTTAAATAAATAAAATGTCTACTATAATAGTAGGTATGGTACCTAATCAAATTTTCACACGTATGGGACATAGGTATCCCGCGAGCTGATACGGTTATCAATTAGATTTGGAAAATTGCCGTTTAAAAAAAAACCACTACAACTCACAGAATTTAATATGAATGTTTTTTTTTTCATGATAAACAATTGCTAAAGAATTTTATACAAACTTCGTATAATACTGGTGAAATAGTATACCTATTAAAAAAGCAAGCCATGTACTACTACAGACTACCCCACGATATAAATAGGTTACCAGTTGCGTAAGCCTTGTTTTCCTCATACACTTGTGCAACTAATTTCAAAGGCTATTCAAATTTGTTTTGTCAATACTATTCAGAAAACTGACGAAGTATACAATCATAATTATTTCCAAGTCTTCCTCGTAACAAAAACAAAGAATCGTTAACCTCTAAACAACCGATTCAAAACGCGATCCATACAAGATACCATTACCAGCACCCAGTTCACAACACCATCATAATCGGCAATGCATCTGTTATTTCTCACATCCCACTCAAGGAGGATGGTACCGTGAACAATGCTCCGTTATCATCCTTTCATATCGCGAGAACTCGACTTTACAATACACTGTTCTACTTCCGTCTTGGAAATAGTGTTTTACTCACACCCTAAGAAAATCTTGTGCTGCTGTTCCTCATTACAAGCTCTTATTTATCTTGTTTGTTAGTTTGTTAGTATGGACCAAATCTTGGCAGCCCAAGTAGAAGAACTTCCTGATGTTAGATTGAACTCAAATTTGTTATACATACTTGCGTATCTTCGGTGATAATGCGATATTAGCTGAAGACTACGATGAAGCTGGTCTGATGATGGAATCAGAAGGTGTCCTTAAGAACTGTTGAACTAAATGAGATAAAACAATCGAGTTTTTTTGTTGTATAAAATATTCTAACACTGCATTATTTCTAGAGCCTAAAGAAGGAGACGGTAAATGGTCATAGGAACTTGTAAACTAAATAAGATAAAATCGTCATGTTTGGGCTCAATTGATTTGTCTGGTTGTGCACTCACTGGAGAACTTGTTTTTAAAAATAATTATTACTTTTAGATGGCCTTGCTGCGGCAAATTGATGCAACTGTGACTTCTAACCTAATCAATCTAATCTAAACTCTATTTGCATTAATGTAATTCTTCATTATCATTGTCTTCATTCTTAACTGATTCATCATTTGTTTACAAATATTATATATTATTTGTTTTTAAACATCTACCTATAGTCAGACTTAGCAGGGGACGATAACCTACCTATTATTTTCTCTCACGTAATAAATCGAATAAAACCATGATCGAGTGTGTTTATATTTTTTATTTCTCATAGGCTGTTTCTACAGTCAGTATAAGAACAATAAGGGTTCTGCCCATTCAATACGATAGTGATTTAATTTGATGTAAGTAATTGTTAAGTCTCACTTAGGTGAATTTTTGATAAATTCCTTATTTTTTCTTGCAGTAACCCTCTCGGGCACCACATCGGACAAGAAACGACTAAATCCACACGGTGTTCCGTCACTCGCAAGAACTCAAATAATAAAAGTAACCGCTTAACATCACCCAAGTCTTGTTTGCTGCCTCAGTAGTGTAAAAATAGTCATCTAGGAGATTTAATTTAATAGGAATGGACGCAAAGACTACTGAAATCTATAAGAAAGGTTTCGTCACACTTTATAATTATTATCTTCTGTACCTATCTTTGATTGCAATGAGTTAAGTGGAACCGGAGATATGACTACAAAACGACAACCGACCTCCATACAGGCGGAATAACAGGCAACAGCTAGTAACGAAAACGATTACATAGGTAGGTATTATATTATAACAAAATCCAAGATCCCTGATGTTCCACATCAGAAGTAGCATGTGGTACAAAGTAAATAAATAAATTAAAATTCACTCTCTCTGCTCTAAGCTTGTTATACAATGAGAATAAATGTTATGCAATGTTATTTTTTGCCTAATATATTGTATAATTAACCTTGATAAAAAAAGTAAACTAAAGCAGACAGGTGTGGAGCGGTCCCTCGCCATCTGCAGAGCGAGCGTGAGATACTAAATCTAGACACGGCGAGCAAAACAATTCAAGAAAATTTTTGGTCAGAATTTGATTACCTCGGAATGACTTTTTAAGTTTTACGTGGTGGAAAAAAATCGTAAATCTAATAGGTCTTAATCATCTAAAAATAGGTACTTGAAAGACAGACAGGAGTTGAAAAATTGATTTATTTTTGTTATAAAAACTGTATTATACATCCATATGCAATTAAAAACGTTATTTTAAAATCACAAACAAACCCACTTCAATTTTATTTATTTGTATAGAGTAACGAAGGCGCGACGCGACGGCGACGCACGAAACAACCGAACATCCGCAATAAGTCCGATTGGAATATTAAATTTACATTCTGCCATCAAGTGCAGCACACGCCTTAGATTACTGTTTTATATACCTAATAAATGTTAGGCAGTTCTCAGTAACTAAACGTAGTACCTATAACACGCCCGGTTGACGGCAATAGGCCATGAAATATGGGTTGTAATATACCTCTGCTTTACCCTTTCAGAGAAATAGAAATTTGATACTTTATACTAATTTTAATGGTAGCTAAGACTCCTAAAATAATAATTTTAATAAAAAAAATTGAACTTTTTTTTACATTGGACACGTCACCTCCTTTTTATTATTAAACCGACTTAGGTTCAGTAAGTATACCTACCAAAATCTCCAGAATGTAAGTCATTCTTTTCTAAAAACCTTATCAAAATCGACATAACTGCGGACAAACATACATGACATAGGTATGTACAACAAACAGGTTAAACTTTGAACCTCGTTTTCAAGTCTAAACTGTAATTTACACACCATAAATGTGTTGTGTTTTCTAGAACGAAATAAATAAAATTGTCTATATGTTTCTGTTTGTAATTCAAAGATATAAATCAATGCTTTAAATGGTTGTTGTAACAAAAATTATTTTTGTCCGTTAGTCTGTTTGAAAAAGGTATTCTTTAGAACGACTATGCCGATTTGGTCAGGACTTTCGCTGGTAGACAGGTAATATATTTTATGACAAGGCGTAACTTACGGAGTGTCATTACTCGGTGTGTTCATCGGTCGTTACCAAGAACATTATAAATATCCGTTACCGTTGACCTGACAGGAGTTACAGGAACAAGGAAATTTCTAATGTTCTTTGTTACAGTAGTGGGAATGTGATTGACATTAGACCCATAAAAAATTATATTCAGCCGAGCTGATCAGGGGCATTATTCTGTTTGACATCGATTTCTAATCACAGTCGAAACGATGGTGAGAAGTCAGTCGATTTCAATAGGTTAACATAGAGGAAGGAACCGGTGTAAAACTAAACCAACTTAAATGTGTCGGCTAATACGAACGTGGGTGGTAACGGTACGATTTTTCAAACAGAATAAGGGGCCCGGGGCGGTAGTTTCGACATTTATTACAACGCTTTAGCTATCGAATTCGGTCGCTAAAGTCGTAGCGATGCAAAGATATTTGGTAGTCTCTACTTTCCAAACTAACGATTTTTGTCGGTATCTTAACGAATATCGTCGAATATCATCGCAAACGTAACGATTTATCGGTATCTCCATATTGCTGACCGTCCTAAAATGTACAGACTACCGTTTGACGCAAGAATTGTTACTGCAACTGATGTTTGTCGCTATCTTAACTTGCGATTTCGGTAGCAAAGCCGTAACGATAAATGTCGAGACTGCAGCCCCTGAGCTCTTGGCAATAAGTCAGGTAAATTTAAGAAATAACCTTACCAGTCTTTAGTTAGTGCATTTTCAACAATAGCGCACTTCCTTTACACAATACACTATACGAGTACAATCGCACGTTGCAAAGTTTTTGCATTTTAAACATCTTTTGTAATGTTTCTGTAGAATGATCTAACACTTGTATTACGGAAGAATATTACAATGATCTTTGGTGTGTAGATATTGCCATTTTTTTTTCTTATTTGAGACTGTCTAGGATACATTTTCAGAATGTCCCCGTCGGCCATCGGGGGTGATCATATCCGACACAGACAGCACGCCGTCTTGGGTTTCAATTATATTTTCGGCGTGTAAGGTTACCCAATGAAGCATGGCCTCAAGCCATTTACGGTTTTAAGATGTGAACCCTAGGTTTCCACTCCTGCCGGAATTAGCCGCTGTTGACAGAGTCTCCCCTACTAGTGAGAGGAGCAGCCGTCTCCGTTATACGGGATCACTGCGTGAAGGGACCGGACCACTCACCCCGACTAATACGGATGCCTTGTCAGTAAGACGAGTCATGAAGAAGCATTAACAATATACCTACCTCTCGAGTATTTTGTACCAATGCAATTGACAAAAAATATCGTTATTTATGTAACTCATAAATTAACGGGATAGTTCAGACATGGATGAAAGAAGATTGAGGAAACAGATGTGTGAGGCGAGGGTGAATGGGCAACCCGGTAAAGGCCGACCTAGGCGTACATATTCTAATCAGATCCAGGAAGTTTTGGAGAAAGGCCAGGTCAAGAGTACTTGCAACCGGCGTGCGTATATCAAAACAATAATTATGAAAGTTGAAGAAGCAAAAGGAGTATCCTAAGATCGCAGCAAGTGGAAAGATGTTGTCTCTGCCTACCCCGATGGGGAAAAGGCGTGATTTGTATGTATGTATGTATAAATTAACGCTTCGTACATTAAGATTATTCTACACACACTGCAAGAATCGCAAGCTTACAGCTAAAACCTCTATTACGTCACCAAAATGACAAATTTATTTGATTTAAGAGACTGGACCGGCATTTTACACGTCTGCTGTACCTACCATACTACAGAGGCCTACCCTTCTCTAGGAGATCTAGCGACACTTAAATAAAACACAACACCGGTACACTACCAATTACCCTCATGGTCATTTTATGAAATGTAGTGTTCCAATGATTATAAGCCAAAGTACCGCTTACCACCGTGGACCGTGTGCTTGTTTACTACGTTAGAAGTATAAAAAGTATTGTTTATAAAAGTACTAGCTGTTGCCCGCGGCTCCGCCCGCGTGGATGTCGAAATCCGTTTCAAAAACTAAGTATCCTATCTCTCAAGTTGGATCGAACTGCACATGGTGTGCGAATTTTATTATAACAAACATTGTGACACGAGATTTATATATATTAAGATATAAAATAAACAAGTACCAGTAACGTGTGTTCCACATAACTAAACTAGTCCGACTAAGCTAAATGCTTATTGTAGGATGACGAGATTTTCGACCCGCAACCTCTCGATTGCGGGTTTCGAGTGCGAATCCTTATTTATACATAAACTAACTCGTTCAGAAGTGCCGTAACGTTAGAAAGGCTACGCAATGACGTGCTGGCCCACTGGTAGGCTAGGCCTAGACATCGTCTCAGTTTAGATAAATAAATAAATATTCAACGACATTCTACACAGCGCTCTCTAGACCCAAAGTAAGTATAGTTTAGTTTTTTTTATAGTTTTTTTGTAAATACATACTACATTATTATACATAGAAACATCCCGAATAAGTAAACATATTCATGCATTCAAATATTTACACTGAGCGGGAAACGAACCCACGCACTCTGTCGTAGCTCTCGAATGCACTACCGCTACGCCACAGAGGCCGCCAGATGAATTTTATTAATATTCCAACAAGCTAAAGAAAAACGAATTTCCCATATATCTCAATATAAAGTTCAGTACTTATTGATGGTTCTTAATAGGTTTAGGTAAGGAGAACCACGCGGGCGAAGCCTCGGGGGAAAGCTTATTATATACTGTATACAGACCATGATTACCGCTTACCGGCAGGTAGTAACTGCCGGCTTCCAAGTAAGTTTGGCTTGTAGCTATAGGACTTGATGTGGCCTTTCCCTATTCTCAATTCTAATAAACTTCTAGACAAGCTGTTAAAAGAAAAAGAAAGAAACCGTAAAAACATTGGTTATTCACCTAAACTAAATTTTCATAAGACTTATAGTACATATTCTAAGTCTAAAGTAACTAAAGTCACCGGCATAGCTCGCAGAATAAGCAAGCCGGTGGAGCAAATGAGTCCTAGAGTGGAAACCGCGAACTGTCAAACGGAAAGTAAGACGCCCCCAGCACGATGACCTGAAAAGGGTAGCTGGGATAAACTAGATGCGCAAGGCGGAGGATCAGTTGCTATGGCGTATATTGGGAGAGGCCTATGTCTAGCAGTGGACTGCAATAATGCAAAATGGCTAAATGATTGATTGTGAGAAACTAGTATACTATCAATTATTAATCAATGAATTAGCCCCATCATAATCCCCTGCTGGACATAATTATGCCTCTCCCACTATTTTTTTTTATACTACGTAGGTGGCAGACAAGCACACGGCCCACCTGATGGGAAGCGATCACCGTGGCCTATGAACGTGTGCAACACTAAGGGTGTCACACACGCGCTGCCTACCCTGAAGGGAAAGGGGGAGAGCTGGGAAGGGGTAAGGAGGCTAGGAAGGGGAGGGGGAGGAGGGGTACAGCGAGCTCTGGCTACCCTACTTACCGACGGGAACACACGATGTTTATTATGGCCGCGGTCTTCTGTAGGGCGGAGGTATGCCCCGATCCTCCACCTACCGCTTCTAATCTATCCCAACTACCTTTTGCAGTTCGTCAAGTTATCATTTTAGGAAAATTCTTTATGAAAATGTGTCATTTCTTACATCGTACTTTACCATGATAATAATTCAATGTGATAAGTAATTTCCTTGACCGTAAAACATAATAACACAAAAAACACTTTCATTTGTTATTTACTTAAAACTGCTGATTCTCATATAAAACGTGTTTTATGGGGCATTGTTACGGAGTTCCTTTCAAACTAACGAAACCTCTATTGTGCATGTGCCTAATGTTACAAAATATTCTTGACTAGATCGCGCAGTTTATCTTACATCAAATTAAAAACAGATTCGTACTGTGCAAGTATCAGGGCGTCAAGTTTTATGATCTTTCTTTTTCTGTTGATACTTCATTCATCCTTACCCTCACAATAGGGCTAGTTCGAATTTTTATTCGAATAGTAAGCGTCTCGTATTTCGTAACGAGATACTGAATCAACTGCAAGCTACAAGTGAATATGCTCCCTAATCACTATTATAACAAAACAATTTATACTGGGAATATTGTTCTTTTATAGATCTGCAGAAAAGTCTTAAAATGGCATATAGCCATCTCTTAAAACTATCTTAGCTTACTATTTTAAATTCAAAAAGATCGTACATAAGACAGCCCGCCATTTGCTTCCTTCCTTTCCCATAAGCACTCATCATTAAACTTTTCACTCGTCGCTTTCAAGAACTCATTTTTATTCAAAGCACATTAGTTTAAATTCATTCCGTCTCATGGTAAGCTGTAAGTGAAATAGTAATTTATATAGAATGCCACACAATATCTATAGAAGCCAACATTGCCTCATATACGACAGCTTCGAAAGATACGTTTCACGCTGCTCTAAAAAGACTCGGGACTGTGTAAGTGATCTGTGACCTGTGAGGAGAAGACATTGTAATCTCGCTAGGAATTGGTAAAAAATTCGAATCCTTTTCTACAAGGTCATAATAATAATGTGAATTAGGTATCATTAATAAAAATATTACTATTATTTTCAGTAATTTGGTAAATAATTGGACAATTGTGAAATTTCATGAAGATGAAATTTGCTTTCACGTGTAATTTAGTCGCATAGTTTAGAAAATAAATATTTCTCGAGATCGTAGCTCGTAGTAGCCTCGGAATAATAAAAACAATATTCTTTAGTGTAGTACATCTATTTCATGTTTACCCTATATTATTTCTCATCTTTTGCGTTTGCCGATGACAACAAAATGATGAAAACATAGAATAATGTCTTCAAACTGACAGAGAATGGACTTGCTTAATTAATTGCTCAGCTCGCTTTTCCATGTAGTTTGAAGACAGAAAAAAGTTAAAGTCCCTCGACCATTATAGGTAGTTACATCGGATTCGAACCGATCTCGCCGACTCAGCTCTAAATTACCGGAGTGTAAATTTACCCAATAGGGCCAATCTTGACAGGCTGGTGAAAATGGGACTCTCTTCACCGTGCTACCGTACTACTGCTACTCCCGTCTCGGCCAGAATTGACATCCAGTCTACTTACTCTGAGAAGGAGAGATCGGTTGTGGTATTTAATTACTTTGCATATTATGTTCTACAATGCCAGTGCGTAGAGAATTAGTCATTTAACAACTGAGACGCGTTGAGAAAGCGAACGCCTCAGCGATGTTTTTTTTATAATTGGTGACAACATCAAGAACATCGCGTGTGGAACGCTCAATCCCGGATGGCATAAGTGTGTGTTATCCCCACGGTAGGTAATGTTCCGGATCTCCAAGTAGTTAATGAATCATGACTATGATTAGTATTATTGTGATATGCGTGCCAAAACTCAATTAGTCATAATGTGATTGATGTCGACAAGGTGTCTTTCTTGAATTTATAATTGCACGCTAATAATATTCCCTATTGTATTTCTCATATATTCATTATCAGTTAGAATAGATAAAATAGTATTGATTTACAAATAGCGATTCTTTACAGGCTTGCATTTATTTGGTCTGTTGTTTGTGAGGTGGTTAATATTGGTCAAACCTTGGAAGCCTAATTAGAACCGATTCCTAAGGTTACACTAAATTCAAATTTGGTATTCTTACGTATGATGTTATCGCGGTAATGTGGTATGAGGCTGGTTTGACAATGGAGTCGGAAGGTCCATAGGATAGGAACTTCTAAACCAAGCAAGATGAACCAATCGAGTTTGGGCTTATTTATGCTGTCTTGGCAAATTTGATTAGTGTCTGGATGTGAGTCTTGTACCTATACAGCACTATAAGGACCCATATCTACAATGACCTGGCACTAGCTTCGGTTCACTTCGGTACTACGTGAAATCGGACCGTGTAGATACCTAGTCTAGTCTAATCTAGTGGAAACATAGCCTTAGGATTTTTAACAACGTAAAATTAAAATAAGTATATATCCAATATTGTTGTTTACGATATATAATATGTACAAAGTACAATATTATTTTTTTAAGCATTTTACAAAATGCACACTACTATTTCCAAAATATCTGTTATGCAATTCTAATACTCAAACGTTGACATTTAAAAGATATGGTCAGTTTTAGTTGGTCATAATTACAGCGATTTCTTGAAATGGTTGGCCATTATCATAAAGTGATCAATTTTAATCTCTACGAGCACTTATGAATAGTTTTAATTATAGATATCCTTGTAAATTAGCGCACATCGTTTTAGTAAGACTGATGGGGCTTTGGCTATCAGTTTATGGACTCCAAATGATCTGCAAAATTAGAGTAGGTACAAATACATCATGCAGCATTTTCTGCAGTCAACTTATATGCTCCGAACTTCACCAAATTATTATAACTTTAATGGACAACAAGCGAACTGCAACTGTGCAACTCCCAGCCAAGACAAACGAAATATAGCTCATATATAAAAACATAACATAACAATATCTACATAAGTAGGTATGTGCATGGTGTGTAAAATATGTAGGCAAAAACTAACTACACGCGTAGTTAGTTTTTGCCTACATATTTTGTTTTACCGTTGGTTTCTCTCGGACAAAGGTGGTTATTATTACGCTCAGTCAAAAGGTCACTAGACCAGTAAAAGTGGGCAACGTATTTTATAAAAATAAACGTTTAATTTTGTAATTCTTAGCATATTCTATTCGGTTTTTATTAATAACTTGTTTTTAACGTGACTATTTTGGCAAAATAAGGTGAGATTTGTTTTACAAATTACTTTACATAACGTTAAAACAAGGACATTCGTTTTACACAATTTTGCACTATTGCAAAAGTTGCACTATTGAAGTGAATCCACTTCTACCTTCTTTCTTATTTAGGTTAGGGTCAGCGTTAGCGCGCGTGTACATGGCACCGTGGTCACGCTGCGTTCGCAATGTTGTGAAGACGACGCGACGGCGACGTACATCACTGTAGGTACCTACATTTTATATTAATAAAAAATTGCGGTACGGTCGCAGCGTGGCAGATACGATGTAGGCGCGGCACGGTAACGGGTGCTAGCGCTTACCATCAAGGCGGTTTGTAAACATAAGTATATTATGTGAGAAAGTGTAGAAATAATATAAGTAAATTAAGTACGCCTAGACTAAACACTGGAAAGAATTCAGTAGCTATTAATGAATTTGTTTATTTGTTTGAATTTAGATTAATACCACTAGAATTGGTATCAAAATACCGATTAATATTTCAGGCAGTACCTAAGTACTGTGTGCTTAATAGTTGGGGAGTATATACCCAAGGAATTATCATAGCAGACTGTAGTTCATTGGACTAGCTATAGAACATGGGTAGGTATAATATGGGTATTCAACTATGATACAGTTTAAACAAGATGTAGTTACTCGTATGTACCTAATTATGCAATTATTTATTAATGAACGTATTTAATGAAAATCTCTGATCTCAAACCACAGAGTACAGCCCATTTACTTTATTTAAATTCATGAGTTGGGTCATAGTTTTCATCTCGCTGGCTGAATATAGATTGATACCTCACAATGGATATTTTTTATGTCCTTACAGCAAATAATAATATACCTATTAAGTCATCTCTGAATTTCATAAAGTACGTAATAACTTCAACGTGGTCACGTAATAGCTCTTGAGGCTACTCCACATGACGTTTTTTTAAGACGCTGATGACGCGCGTACAACGCAATTAGTAACCTCAGATAACGCAAGCCATCGATCTGCATGTACATGTCTATTATCTTCGGCGCATTCGAAATACGTGATAAGTATACAAAGGCCCTTATAAGTGGTATAATTATGTATAGTTAATTATAGAAACGACGTATCCTTTTTAGCGACATACTGCTTAGTGGGGTTAAGAATAATTAGGTGCGTGTAATTGGCTCAAGAAACCAAACATGTCGTGAGTCGGCCTTGCCTTTAAACAAAAGTGGCTGGAATTTGAGAAATATAACAATTGCCGCATTATATGCCATCTATACTTACTGTATAAGATTTTCTTTGACTTTGCTCCACAGAGTACGAGTATAAGTAGGTATATTTACTCCATATTTTGATCAAATCAATCATTTGAGTTTTTCAGTATCTACATTAATAATTTCTTGTTGACGTTTTCGTAGGGAAACCTACACAGTTTTATGTATCCTTATAAGTTAATGAGAAAAATGTGAAGGTCCGGTAGATAAATATTCATAACTAAAATTGAACAATGAGATAATTTAAACGGGGTGATACCTAGTTATCAAAATGCAGATAAAGTTATAGTTTTTTTATATTTTGTTTTTAAACAGATAACAAGCATTCAGCAGATTCTGTACTTAAACTTAAAGCGCAAAGCTAGGTCTTCAAAATTCAACTGGTAAAATAATAATCCTGGAAAGTTTTCAATGATTCTTCCGAAAGGTTTTTTATTTATATTACTATTATAAACACGTTGCTCCCCTTTGTCACGCTATTGCACTCATCACGCCATTGCGTGAAAATTATTTTATCGCAATACAATGATGGTGGAACCCGGAGATATACCTAACAATTTTACAAGTCATACACGGGTGAAGATAGGGACAAAGGCTTGTATTGTTTACATGTGTCACACGACTTGATTTACTGATCATTTATGCGCGGCATCTAACGTGGACAGATTTTGGAGTAGTGTGGGCCCCACTACTCCAAAACCTTGCCAAGTTAGACGCTGTAGGTACACTATACTTGTTTGTGGCAAAATGCGTCGCCTAGAAACAAGTATAGTGTACGGCATCTAACTTGGCAAGGTTTTGGAGTGGTGGGGCCCACACTACTCCAAAATCTGGCCACATATTTGATGCCGCGCACTATAAGTACCTACCTAGTTCTTAAGTGGACTCTGGGGGTGATGATCATTTATAAGTTAATTAGTGTTCAGAAGCTTTTGTTACTGACTATTTCGGAAATTCTCATGGATACCACCTCCGCTGAGCTGGCGAGGGTATTTATGTCGGACTTGACTGACTAAAACAGCACGTCGTCTCGGGTCTTTGAGCGTCGAGGTGTAAGGTAACCCCAAAGACATTTCCCTCGCATCCCGGTGTTTATTTATTTATTCAGAAACTTATCAGCTAATTGGTACCTACATATCGCGCGGTTAAAATTTAGAATGACATAGACTCTAAGCCAGTTAGTATAAAGTTTCCCGACATGTAAAAATAGCATGCACTTAGTACCTATATAAATAATAATATTATGTAGGTATGTATTTATAAATAAATAAATACGTAGGTACCTACCTACTGACTCCACGTGCGTGTAAACATAGTTGTATAAAAACTCGCATCTTTCGTAATTAGTACCTATCATATCGACATACCAAAGAAATTGCTATAATCTGGTATTGGGTTCTGTGGTTTCTATAGTTACTACGGGTAGACACTCGTTAAGTGCGATTAGCGATGCCTAATTACACACATGGCTCCATTGCGAAAAGGTTGGCATCTTTCAAAGTGGCATTAGGACTGGAAGTCACTGACATTTTACTCATAATGAAGGCAATTCCGAGAAGACGGTTACCAAGAGCTATTACATTAATTAGATAGGTACATTTGAAGAACTATCAACAAGGGCCCTATAAGTAAGTTAGAGGAGCCATCTTAAATCAGCTGGCCGGGGTGCGAGGGAAATACCTCTTGGAGTGTGTAAAGTACCTACACCTTAAGAGTTTCAGTAGGTAACTATGCAAGTGTAGATAAAGGAATCTTGATACCTCATATATAAATGAAAAACTATGTGAATAAACGCTTAAACTGAGTGAACTGGCGAAACACTTGTCAATATATCTACGATGCTTTCAATTTGTTCTCATTTTAATGCTATACTATGCAAATGATGGACGTTTATAATGTGTCACTACACTGCGTTTACTTAACTATGCTGCATTACTACCTACTAGGTACTATTAACTTGTGCTGCATGCCCATTTGCATGTATGCCAGAGGAACTCATGAGTGCCTCTGAGAATGCAGTCCGGGTAGTAACAGCACACCAAGAAAACATTATCAGAGAGTCGAAGCGCCATCGATAAGATTGAAGAAGACCACACTGCATTTATTTCTTTAGGTCTTGGTTTTAACAAACTGTCTACCCATGCGTACGTCAGTTTTTTTATACTACGTAGGTGGCAGACAAGCGCACGGCCCACTGATGGGAAGCAGTCACTGTGGCCTATGAACGTGTGCAACACTACGGGTGTCGCACACGCGCTGCCTACCCTGAAGTAAGATTAAAAACTAGAATCGTCTCGCCAAGTTACCATCTCGTAGGTACCTACTAGAGGACTTTTGTTGCAAGCGTGCCTAGGATACTCCACTTGTAAGTTTGTATAGTAGCATTTAAATGTGAAACTGATACCTAAACCTTAACTAAAATTTATAAGGCAATTTTGGCACCGTATTTCTATATAACCTGCATTAGGCCAGCATGTGTGAATTAAGGCCTAAACCCTCTCACCTCTCTCGTGAGAGGAGAGGAGACCCGTGCCCAGCAATGGGACATAAATGGGTTGCTATTATTATTTCTATATAAACATTTCTAGATATTAGACTAGGCTGTTCATTAGTTTCCATCTAGCATCATCGTTGCACGCAAAAAACATCACAAATAGACAGGCCAGCACTTTCACCTTAACATTATCAACATTCAATTTATGCTTACGATCGGAAAATCTATTTTTTTTATAATTCGCCAATAAACCGTTAATGTCGCAATAAATTTCCACAATGAATTTGTGATTAGTATAAAATATGGGTGCTACAATAAACTTACATTGTCAACTGTCTCGTTGTCAGCGGTGGGAAGTTTAAGAGGAGTATGTCTTTTAGTCACCGGCGATCTGGAGGTGTACCGGTTCGACAATCTCCTCGCAAAGTTGCTCTTGAAGTCTTCACATCTCATGATTGATTCCACTGGTCTACTGAACTCTTCATCGAGCTTGCCAGGGACCACGCCAGGGTTATCCATAAACATCGTTTTTTGAAAAACACAGTCAAAGTCATTATATACAGGTAAAGTTCATTGAAGTACGATCGTAATTAGTTGATCGACCAATGATGGGTGGGCGCACACCGCGCGATGCAACCGTCACCGATTGCGGTGTATGTTGTACTGACATAATAAGATAGTAATCCACCTGTTGTGCCCCGTGTGAACCGACCTTGCCTTTACCAGGACTTAGGTAAAATTTAATATAATAAGTGATTTAATTGACAATTTATACTAGTAAAAATCATATCAAATCAATATCCTGAATTTATTACTGAGTTACTGATCATTTTCAAGATTTCGACTGTTTTTTTTAACTTATCTATTTATTAACTATACTGCCATCTATTCTTTTCTTGAATTATTTACGTAACTTACGTGCTAGGTGATCAAATAGTTTAAAATATACGCTCTAGATGGCGCTGTAAAGCATAACCATTAGTTATTATTATTATCAAGAGATGTCGCTATATAACGCAATTCGTAAAGATTTACTCGTATTAATAAATTAGCCTTGCCCGTGACTTCATCTAATTGGTACCCTAATTCTTTTACTGAAATAAAAAAGCCAAGTTACGCCAGTATAAATCGGCATAGCCATTTCTAGTATTAGCCGGAACATCTACCTATACAAAAAATTCAAAAATTGCTTTTTTGTTAGAGGCAACCTGTATAAATTCAGCATTCAAAAAGCTTTTTTAACAATTGAATTCCCCCCTCACGCCTAGAGAGGCGCCCGAAAACACAACGTACCCCCCACAGCCTGAGCCTGCTCCTGCTGGGCGACGACGACGCGGCGACGACGGGGCTTGGCCGACCGATTTTAATACGATTTTTAGAAAAATATTTTTACAGAAGTTTTTGTTCATTTAATAATAATACTTTAAATACTTAACCGACTTCAAAATGGTTGTTCAAACTCGGTAACTCTGTTAGGTATTTATTTAATAATCTTGAGGTTTTATTGCAGCAAAATGTTTTCATTACGGCGGTTTTTATTACGGCCTGTCAAAAATTCAATTTCTGATGCCTTCAATGACAGTTTCTATTGACAATCTATTGTTCAATATGTGAAAATTCATTGTAGTTTTTCATCATAATTATTCATAAAAAATTATAATGTAACAAAACGTCGCCGTCATTATTTTTTATAGTACATGCAATAAAATGGAAAATAGAAACACAATTGGAAAAGGCCTCGCAGGATTAATGCATGACAGAACAAAGCGTGTACTATAGCAACAGAACAAAATTGCTTTTTTAAATCAGTAAATAAAATTAGCGAAATCCAAATTTTGATACATTCACTAGCATTTAAAGCACATCGCTCTCATTTTACCTCAGAAAGATTATACGACAAAGTAAGTTATTATTATTATTACATTATATTACATAATTTACATCGGTAAACTCACGTTATCTAATACTTAGGCTTACTTAGGTACCAAATAGTTTCCTAATTTAAAGCTACTGAAATATTTACAACTAATAGTACTGTATGCTTGCGCAGATAAAATTGAAAATCGCAGCACCGCCACCATAGAAATTCCACGACTGAACATTGGTCTCTTCGAAAAGCTTCAACAAATAGCAAAACCCGAGTTTAGTAACATATACAAGTTCTGATCGGATCTGGAGTGCGCACCAGTCGTGAGAAAGAGTGCAACAGTCTTTGCTACGTAGCATCAGCCGTTAAACAAAATTCGCGTGTAATCATTGTGGTGAGTTTTTTTTTTTATATAGGACACGTCAATTTGACTTCACCTCGCCTGATGGTAAGCTGAAGGTAAAGTCTCAGGAAAGAGGGTCACCATTACATATGTTAACAATGCTGGCACTCAGCTTGACGGCCTCATCAAAAATAGGATTATCGTCGCAGCACCGCGCGACACCCACCGGTCCCACTAGTGCTGCGACCACAATCCTCCCTGCCCGGTTATGCACTTGCTGACCCCTGAACGCAATCCAACCGAGATTGGATTACTATGGAGGGTTCTTCGTTATCGTGCACGGTGGTGCCTATCCGGCCGAATTTTGTGACAAAATTTGTGCCATCAAATTTCTACCACCAGTATTCTATATTCACGGAGTAGGTAAACGTACACGCAACGCAATTTCACGATGGTCCTAAACCTATAACTCGATCAGTTCACATTTTCTATTTGATTTTGAGGAGTTTCCTGCTCAGTATCTACGAAATTCTAAGCCCAATATCAATGAAATAAATTAATTTCATACCACCTTTGATTCATTCATTCACCCTCGATTCATAAACGAGAAAAAAATCACATGCCTACATAGAAAAAATACAGATGAACATAGAACCTCCCTCATTGTGAAGTTGGTTAAAAAGTAAAAGAATAATCTTTGCTCATTTTATTGGACTACAAACGTTAGGTACTGTTTGTCTAGCCACCTTCCCGTACTGTAATAAATATTGCTCCGTGATTTTTACTTTTTCTAAATCTTGACACAAAATTATCACTGCGATATTGTGCAAAGGAATCAAATGGAGATTGTGTGTAGTCGCTTTTTGAGCAAACTGATTGCGAGGTGCTACAATTCGCAAGATTGAGTTCTTACTTTTGACGCGTATGTAACAGACCTGCTTCTTTTTGCACATAAATAATTAGGTATTATACCTATCGTTGCTTTTTATGCAACAAGTCAAGGAAAAGATACAAGTTAGGTCGTATCAGGAGGTGAAAGGATTGGCAGAAAGGAGAGAAGAGTGGCGATTACTCCACCGACAAGAGCAGTGCTCTTAAATTAGAGAGAGAGACCTATCATTGCTGATGAGATACGCGTCGCGTTACACATTTTCTATTACATGTGAAAATTGGTTTGACTCTTCGAGATTTGTCTCTAGATACCTCCATACCTCGAGATGATACTGTCTAGAGTTATATATGTGGATCTAGATATGAACCTGATGGTTAGTTATATCGCGATTCTGCAACGCCCATTACGGGTAATAGCCGTAAGGGTAATAGGAGGATGCTGCACCGTTTCCTTCGAAGCAGTGAGTGTCTTAGCCGGGTCTCCGCTTTGGGTCCTGAAGGCGAGTATCAGCGTTGCTGTATCAGTGCTTGAGCAGCATCTGATATATGTGTCTTGGTAAAACGAGGCGCATAGATACCAGCTCCGCCAGATTCTCGTGGTAGAGTGTGTAGAGCAACTTGGTGACCAAGCGCGGGGCACTTTATAATTGAGGCTAATTATTTAGCATTGGCTGGAGAGGCGATACCGTGGCCTCGCCTGTCGGCTGACGCAGATCTATACTCACCGGCACGGCCGCTGCGGCAATTACCTTATATCGTACTGACTGGGAGCCAACGCCCGTGTGCCATCTCTACTGAAGCTGTTTAGAGGATAGAGCATACAGCACTCTACACGTTAGTGGAGTGTCCACTGCACAGCTGTAACCTTAGTATTTGTATACTCGTATACTTAGTATTTAAGATAATAGATGCGAGGTCGCTTGTAGATTCCTTGTCACACTGAGGTACATTCCTGACTTCGATACATGAGGTGCGCGAACTTAGTTGTAAATGCGCGCATCTTAGTCGCTGCTCAATGTTTTTTTTACTATTTTTTTCTAACGTCCGTTTTGCATACTTTCATATTGTTGGTAAATGAAGTCAAGGGATTTCTCGATTCCACTGTTCGTATTTTGGCTTTCTTATTTTGAAGATTTATCTTAATCTGATTTAATCTTTTTCATTTATTAATTTTGGTTGTTGAGTGTTATTAATGAGTCACACAACTCTTTACTGAAATATTCAGCGCATCCACTTTTTTATTTTAATATTTAAACGTAATATATTGTGTATATGGAAAATAAACTAAGTATTAATAACAACACATTCCAAAAAGAATGGTTACAAAAATCAAAAAATATTCTCTATGATGTCAGAATCGAACTCGATGCGCTGTACTCACCAATTTAGTCCAGTCATTTTAGACATTTGAAACCTCAATCTGCGGCAAAATTTCTAGTGAGCTGAATTTTTGTATACTTACACCACTCTTAAATAAGATCACATCATGCCTACGGGGGAATTCTAATAAAAAACGCGCTTTGCATTCTATCTGGAAGGTGGTGAGAAATCGAGTGCATCGTCATAATTATAGTCGCTTTCTGAGCGCTCTACTCCGAAAGTGGTTAATTTTACACAAAAATGTAACACACATTTTTTGTAGATTATTTCATGACAAAGTATTTTATATGACCCCTATGGACCTCCGAGCATTGGGTTGCGAGATATTTGCGAAAAACTAATTTTCGTGACCTTTTGACCTTTATAACTTTTTTAGCCGGCGCGATATCAGTGTCGATTTTTCATAATCTTCATTTATAACGGCGTATACAAAAATTCAGCTCACTAGGAATTTTTCCGCAGATAAAACCTAAAATGGCTGGGCTACAAGGCGTGACCGAACGAATACGTGGCCGCTTGCCTAAAATGACTGGGCTTCAAGGCGTGACCGAACGTGTTCGTAGCCGCTTGCCTAAAATGACTTGTCTACAAGGCGCGTCCGAACGTGCTCCTCGTGGCCGCAACGTGCCTAAAACGACTGGTCGTACCAGAGCCAGTACCGAGACCAAACAGCTCCGGGCCGAACGGCTCACGCAGGTCTTCACGACAATAGGTGATATTTTATTAATATAAATGTAGGGACTTGCTAATGTTTACATCTACAAATCTATAGGTACATCTAAACAAATCTATACATCTATACAAATCTATACATCTAGGTATACATCTATTATATACATCTAAACATCTATACAAATCTATACATCTATACAAATCTATACATCTATACAAATCTATACCTACATCTATACAAATCTATACACATGTACCTGTGCAAATAAATAAAATTGGAGTGCCTATTTTTATTTTATTAAAATAACCGCTTTTTACTAAGTGCATTTGAATGTAAACACGGTGGGTACTTATAGGTAATATTTTTTTGTTTGACTATCGGAATCTGTCTGTTTGTACCATTTAATCTTGGAAACGGCTGGGCTGATTTTGACGGGACTTTTACTGTTAGATAGCTGATGTAACACGAAGTAACTTAGGCTACTTTAATTTTGGAAAAGAATTAGGGTCCCGCGTAAAAATAATTGAAAACTAAAAATCCAAAACCACGCAGATGAAGTCGCGGGCACAGCTAGCAGTACAGCTGGCAGGAACAGTAATAATTTTGTCACTATTCAATATACAGGGCGTTGTTTTTTATACCACTGAGATGGCAGACAAGTACACGGCCCACCTGATGGGAAGCGGTCCAGATTCAGGGTAGGCAGCGTGTGTGTGACACCCTTAGTGTTGCACACGTCCATAGGCCACGGTGACCACGGTTAGGTACCGCTTCCCATCAGGTGGGCCGTGTGCTGGTCTGTCACCTACGTAGTATCAAAAAAAAATTACAATCCTATATTGTGATTCGCTTTTGTATGCACAGCAATAATATCGCTTTTGCACATCAATCTAATCAATAATATTGATTAGATTCCAATCAATATTATTGAGCGGATCTCTATAATACAATACGCTTACTATTCGAATGTAATTTAGGGTATAGCGTAGCGTATGATTGTGACTCGTAATGTTATTGAAGTGTAGGATAATAATAAAATTTCTTTCTCTTTTGTAGGAAACATGGCTAGAACAAAGCCGTTCACAATTTGTTCAAAGTTTGATCTGGTGGAAACTGTTATGATATGTGTGGCGTTCACTTTCATACTTATTCTATTGACGCAAACCTGCCGCATCCTTAGTGAAGGGTTCCTGAACACCGGTTTTTAACGGAGTAACACGTGAGTCATATTTTTTCATTTCTACATTCAAGAAACCCCATGATCTTTCTTCAAGTATAACTGGTTTTTTCTCTTAAATTTACCGGTAGGACTAGCTCTATCTTTAGGACTCTTTGATCCTGTAACTTTTGGCAAAAGTCTGCAAAGTATACCTATTTAATGACTTCAGAGTTTTGCGTCATTGTTGTTAGGCTATACCTAATAACAATGACGCAAAATTATAAGTAACTATAAAAAGTAAGTTTACTTTTTTTTACAGCAGCTGTAACCGCAGAGAATATTTTCAAATGAGAAATGGACTTGTAAGTGTTGCCTAACATGTACTTCGTAGTACGTCAGTTGGTTTGAAAATTACGCTTCTCTAACAAAATGTGTTATGTGCGCGTGCAATGACCTTAATTACTTTTGATTTCGTCAAACTCAAACTCAAGGACGTCATCGTATGCCTGAGGAGCACAATGGTTTGGTTATAGTTATCTAACAAAGGGTTAGGCCACAAAGCTCTCCAGTCAAAACAGAAATAGCCTAATTACCTATTATGTTGTAGCTCGCACGTAGTCAAGGCGTAGATATTTAAATGTTTATGGGTTTTATTCATTATTAGACTCTGGAATATAGGTCATTCAACCATCGTTTTACGAAGGCAGTGCAGCAAGGAACAGTTGGACATGATGAAAAACCACTGTCTGTAAAGCTGCTCGTTTTAGGAAATCATACGAGTGCTTCCACTTTCCGTTTCCAAACAATTCAGAATCTATATAATATATAAAAGAAAGTCGTGTAAGTTACCATATTTAAAACTCAAGGATGGTTGGCTGAAAATTGGTGGGGAGGTGGCTTAGATCTAGGAGACGGACATAGGATACTTTTTATCCTGCCACGGGCACGAAGTATGCCACAGGCGAAACCTCCGGTATATGCACCGCTGGTATAACATAAATGTATGGTAGTCACGTGGCTTAAAGTGACCAGTATTCTGATGAATCCCACATTCAGCAGTTCAACACATGCAAGGCTGTGAAGCCTCACTATCTGTGAAGTCTCTTTTATCTAAAACCGAAGAATTCAGCGTCTTTAAGAAGCAAGACCTTTCAAACAAAAGAAAGCTCATCAAAATCAGTAGATTTTGCGTTTATCGCGAATAAATAGATAAACACAAGAAATATGTATGCAACTGGCATTATTTCTTACACGTGATACATTTCGGACTTTTGACAATTCGCTTCGAGGCGATTCCTCTGGTAGAATGTGACTTTGTCCAGAGGCCAAGGTGTTGCTCGGATCTAGAGCGGCATAAATCGTTGCTGGCTTCATTAAAGTATAATCTTCACAAGATCTTGTGATGTAACGCAATGTCTCATCTTCACCATTTTTGATCTTATTAGCTCCATTCGTAACTAAATTCTACTTTCAAACTTTATTTACATATCGGCAAGTAGGTATTAAAAATGCCACTGGCGCTTGACCTCCCAACTTTGAAAGGAAAGTTTGCGCCAGAACCTTGTCAGTTGTGTACGATTGAGTGGTCCACTACCAACGTTGAACCCACTCATAACAAAAGCAATTTAGATTAGCTGGAGCAGAAGAGAGGAAGTAAAGAAGAAAGAAGAAAGCAGAAAGCAGAAAGTAGAAAGTAGAAAGAAGAAAGAGGAAAGAAGAAAGAGGAAAGAGGAAAGAGGAAAGAGGAAAGAGGAAAGAGGAAAGAGGAAAGAGGAAAGAGGAAACAGAAAAGTAGAAAGTGGAAAGCGGAAAGTGAAAAGAAGAAAGAAAGAAAGAAAGAGCTTAACAAGGTTCGGTAGGTGCATAAACTGCAACAAAGCACAATGCGCCTCAAAAATTAAGTAGGTACAAGGGATTAGGGAATATTATAATAGTAATTTCGGTTGATGATTTTTTTAAATTATTGTTCTTCTATGATCTGTTTGAGTAAGGTAATCCTCAGGAACCTGGGCCGAATTGAACAGGAGATAGGTTATTACTTAATAATTATTATAGGCTATTTATTGCCTATGCCCGCGGCTCCGCCCGCGTGAATATTAGTTTTCGCGGTATATCTCCGGTTCTACCTACCCAACAGAATCATTCTCTGAACCTATTTCCCAACTCAGTTGGGGTCGGCTTTCCAGTCTAACTGTGATGCGGCTGAACTTCGATATTTTCCGTGGAGCGACTGCCATCTGACCTCCACAACCAATGGTCATTATGACCAATGGCGATATCGAAGTTCCAAGTTAGACTGGTTGGACTTTTGTGGGCTCCAACTACCCGTAACGACTGCCATAGATGGTTGTATGGCAACCGGGACCGACGGCTTAACGTGCTCTCCGAGGCACTAATAAACCAGCGATAAATACACACATAACTTCGAAAAGCATCGAAAAGTCATTGGTGTGTGCCATGGTGAACCTGGGATCGAACCCGAGACCTCGTCTCAGCAGTCCATTACCCAAACCACTAGGCTACCGCGGTTTTTTTGACCTACCCAACAGAATGTGATCAGACATTACGTAAGATTTTAAATCTAATATACTTTTAACGAAAAAAACTGCATCAAAATCCGTTTAGTAGTTTTTGCGCCCATCTTGCACAAACAGACAAGAGTTTAAAAAAATGGTGTTGAAATCGGTCGGTATAACCCAAGTATTTTTTTTTCAATATCTACCAATGTACAGACACAGACTACCTTACAATTTTCTCTATAGATTACACGGTGAGATGTACTTGCCCTTTCATAGTCCACCGCCCGCGCGTAACAAGAAGCAACGTTGAGAAACGTATTGCGGTCTCAATAGACGTTTGGCAACGCCTAACGTAAGCGGACCGAATTATTTTTTAAGCGAGATCGGTGTTATGAATGTTGCGTAACGAGCCTACTGGACGTTGTGACGTCATACCGAGGCTTGCAGTCGTGACGATCGCTTCGCGGACTAAGCTTCGACGCTTCGACATCTATCTATAATACATTCTATACCTACTTCTATCTACTTAGATATACCTACCTACTATTATAAAATTGTAAAGTAGCTATAAATTGAAAACATTTTTTTTTAATCTTGACTGTTGGTCTGTTTGTCTGTTTGTGCGCGATGGACGCAAAAACCAATTAATGGTTTTTGATGCGACGTTTTTGTTTGATAGTTCTTGGTCAAATTTAAAACCTTACGCATGTAAAGTTTGATAATCAAAGGTTTGATCACAATCGGTTCATTAGAACCGGAGATATATGCGAGTAGTCCGACGTTCGTGCGAACTGAGCCGCGGGTATAAGCTTCGAGACTATTATATCTACCTATATCCCTATACCGGATTACAGTCGGATCCATTCAGCCGTTTTTGCGTGCAAGAGTGACAAACATCCATACTCAAAATTTTTTCGCTATAATTTTTTGACTTTGAAGTCATTGCCTCCAAGCAAGCATACTGACCTACTTCACTTTTGACATAGATGGCACTAGATTCAAACTCATACAATATTCATTTAGTAGCTAATCGCGTTATGAAATTATATTAGTTTTGTAGTTTCTCCTACTTACCTCCAAAACTACATAATATACATGAATAAAAAAAAAAAAAATCTTCCATCTGGAATATACAGAACGCCAACTTTTATTTGTAATTAAATTGTAATGGTTTTTACAATTGTTTCAGGGTTGCAGCTGCCTAAAATTCCATTGACCAGACGCTAATTTCCTTCATTCTGGTAATATTAAAATTCAATTCAGTTTTGTTAAAAGAGGGTACCTTTAAAAACGTTTTTAGAGAAGACCCTAAGTCTACTCTTTCTTAAATATACCAAGTTTCATATTGCTTCTCGTAAGGGTATTACCTACAAAGTACTTAACTAAGTACCTAATTATTTTATTCAATGGTGTTAAAAGCATGTTTAATGTGGTAGCTGTACATGAACATTATTACTTTACACCTTTTGATCGATACAAAATAATGAACACATCTGGCAATGTTAACTCGATAGGTGTGTGGTGTCTGCAATTATGCCAAAAAATGTGTGTTACCAGCGCATTACATTATCATTTGATTTTTGAACACTGCTACTTCACTAACGAATTTGTTACTTAATAACAAATATGAAATACTTATTTCTGAAATACGATTAAACAAAATCTGGTATAATATTAAAACATAGTCTATTCTAGTAATCTTGATAGGCTGCAGGTATGCGAAAAGAACGGGGGAATCGAAAACATTTATTTCTACGGATGCTGACGCGATGTCTTCCCAAAAAATGCGAACTTCGAAAGATTTTAACCTTTTTACAATCATGGTCAGTTCCTTTGCATTTTCGTTTCTCAATTGAACTGTGTCAGCGACTTCAGTTTCTGAGTTCAATTAGATTTTCTCAGTTTTTTTTATTCGTACTTTATCAAGTTTCTTATATAAAGTTGAAGACACTGTTCTACTCCAGATCTGTCGACCGGGATGACATCGACAGAATTCAATATATTAAGGAACTCATCACTTACTTACCTTATTTATACGTCATTTCACATTTTTACATTAAAATTTTTGTGTACACGTCAATTGCATTTTGGTCGACAGATGTGACATTTTGCCTAATGTAGCTTGTACAGTTATGGGTTTATGCCCTGTCACTTTATTAATCGGGCATTTTTATAATCCGCCCCGCTAAAGCCGGGCATAAACTCATCTATAGGCAGGGTATTTTGGGCATAATTAATAAATGCCCAAAGTGTCAGGACATACACCCATCACTGAGCTTGTAGTAGATTCAAATTTATAACTGTTTTAATGTATTGTATTGTTGAAAGAGTAGTCACATCATTATGTCACATGCTGTCGTCCAATCATCTTGGTAGTTAAAAGTAGTAAGCAAAGAGAGTCCCTGAAGGATCGCTCATCTATGGGTGTCTCAGAACTTTGAAAACTCAAATACTTGTATAATCAAAGCTCAAATAGTCCAAAATTTATGTAGGTTTTTTAAGTGACAACAGTATGGTCTGAGAAAATGTTGTGACGAGAATTGAGAAGGGTATGCTAAGGTGGTTTGGGCACTTAGAACAAAAGAGTACTGAGCGAATGACACATCAAGTAAATAAGGTATATATAAGAGGGCAGGCAAGCTGGGGTTAACCTCGCAGCACATACACTGATCAAATTAAATACTGAAAAGGTCAGGTCAAAAGCACTCGTAGCCGGCAAACTTGCATGAAAGATGTAATGACAGTAGAGGAATCTCGTGAAGGTTGTAAGGACAAGCAGATGGCGGGCTATTGTCTCTGTCTACTCCACATCCCTGTGGAGTAGACAGATACAGAAATATACTCCTTTTTTCCAAAAGGAGTAGGTACTATGTATATTTATGTATTTAAGCGTATTCATCGACTTCTTAACTCTACTTCCTTCCATAAACCACATTTTGTACTGTATTTGTATTTTAACCGACTTCAAAAAAGGAGTAGGTTCTCAATTCGTATGCTATTTTTTTTGTATGTATGTTACGCGATAGCGGCGCCAATGTGTGGATGGATTTTAAAACTTTTTTTTGTTTGTAAGAGGCTACTTCTGAGGTGGTCCCATATCCAGGGTATCAGGTTCTGATGCTGGGATCTTGTGAAAATCGAGGGGGATTTATCAAATTTACGGCAAAAATTCTGTTTTTATGCCTTTGTAACCACTAGATAGGTACTTTTCTATTTATGTACACTAAAAAGTAAAAAAATATTAGTTTGTGAAGTCGGTTTTTTAAACGTAGTTATAATTATTCGCAGTTACACCTTAACACCTAGAAACCTAATCAGTGGAAAAATAACGTTAATTGTTTTTCAGCAGAGATTATAAATTAGCCGGTCAACAATGCTGCGAAACTCTCATCGGACGGCCAGTCAAGAGGGCAGATACATTCTGGATCGTCATATTGATCACACTCCTCATCGTAATATTTACCTATATATACGCGATATTCGTTCGTCTATTGAAACGGATGCTATACCACGGTATGAGGTACGATTTGTATCACTTTTAGTTAATTTAGGAGATAGGACACGACGACGGTATCTCCCGTCCGAAATGAGCTGTCCGACTGGGGTAGTACCAGAAGATCGCGGCCATAATAACTATAGTGTTGTGTTCCCGCCGATAAGTAGGGTAGCCAGAGCTCACTGTACCCCTCCTCCCCTCTCCCTTTCCTAGCTGCCCCACCCCTTCCTAGCCCTCCCCCCTTCCCTTCAGGGTAGGCAGCGCGTGTGTGACACCCTATGTTACACACCTCCATAGGCCACGGTAACCGCTTCCCATCAAGTGTGCCGTGAGCTTGTCTGCCACCTAAGTACTAGTATAAAAAAATTATATAGGTAGTTATACATTATTTATGTGTAACGTATATAAATTTTATCACGGGCAACAACTAATTTTCGTATATTACTTATACGGGCCAAGTTGACTTATTTGTAGCTGTAATAAACGTGAAGTATGTAAAGGACAGAAGTAGATGGCGAGTTGTTGTCTCTGCCTACCCCGGAAGAAAAGGCGTGAACATAATGTATGTATGTACCTATTAAGTCAACTGGGCCCACGGGCCACGGTCCGAGTTGAGTGGACCCTTTATTTACTGACCACTTATCATATCACATTCTAGGTCACCTTCACTTCCTCCTGGGGTTAGGGAGTCAGTCGAATTCCATTCGGCTCCTATAAACGCCAAGTAAAAAATAGAAGAGCAGGAAATGGACTCAAGCTTCGGAGTACAAGCTTTGACTGTCAACGGGATTAACGTTGTAATGACATTGATTTTTGCGTAGGTAAGTACTTACACAATTCAAAGACTGCCTTTTACCCGCGGCTTTGCCCTAGCTATCCCAGGGATATATAATACCAAGCCATTTATGTCCCACTGCGGGGCACGGGTCTCCACTCCTCTAACGAGAGAGCTGAGAGGGTTTAGACCTTAATCCACACACGCTGGCCTAATGCGGGTTGGTGGATCGGACATGTCCTTAGAATTTCTTCTAGGACATGTGGGTTTTCTCACGATGTTTTTCCTTCACCGTCAGCGGATGGTAAATCATGTTATTAGCACATATAAATTCCACAAGGTGAAATTCACATTGGTGCTGTCCGGCCGGATTCGAACTCGATACCTCTGAGTAGAGGCCGCGTCCTTATCCATTCAGCTACCTTCACTACCAGGGATAGCCTTATGTTATTATAGACTATAATCTATCCCTGTACCAAATTTCAGCCAGATCTTTTAATTATTAGTAGGATTAGAGATAAGAGAGTTTATAATAGGTATTAGTAGGATTAGTGGTACCTAAAAACTAAAATTAACCAACTGCAGAAACAGAAATCCCACATTTCATTTATAATAACTTTGCAAAAAAAGCAACCAAAGAATTGACATTTATATAAATATTCAGTAATTTATAATGTTTGAATGTCAAAACGATTCTGACCTTGTAAAGTGGGACCCGCACCAGACTCGGATATTACAAGATCCACTGTGTGCTTTAGACACAGAACACTAGTCATACCAGTTACGAATAACGCAATCGACTTAGGTATCGACTCAACGTTCGAAATAGTAATATTAGACATTATTAATAACTTTACTAATGAAGTATTAATATAAGAAAAGCCGAATCAATTGAAGATGAAAAAAGAAATAAAGTATAATTCCCAAATGATTTGGTGATTATTCTTCATTCTGATCAAATAATAATATCAATAACAAACTAGAATAGGTACCTACAGTATATAATTATTATCCACTAACATTTTTTAAATTCATCATCATTCTCTGAACCTTTTCCCAACTCAGTTGGGGTCGGCTTTCCAGTCTGGCTGTGATGCGGCTGAACTTCGAAATTTTCCGTGAAGCGATTGCCATCTGACCTCCACAACCAATGGTCATTATGACCAATGGTGATATCGAAGTTCCAAGTTAGACTGGTAGGACTTTTGTGGGCTCCAACTACCCGTAATGACTGTCAATAGATGTTTGTATGGCAACCGTGACCGACGGCTTAATGTGCTCTCCGAGGCACTAATTAACCTGCGACAAATACACACATAACTTCGAAAAGCATCGAAAAGCATCGTGCCATGGTGAACCTGGGATCGAACCCGAGACCTCGTCTCAGCAGTCCATTACCTAAACCACTAGGCTACCGCGGTTTATAAAATTTTATAGTTCAATGATAAGTTGATAATGATAAGATGCAATCTTGTATCACCAACTACCAATCGTTTAATTTCAGAATCACTCTCAAACTGCAGACAGACGTAATGGTGAGGATGTCTAATTCAGGACTGTGTTATTATCACACGCGGAATATCTCTTTATGTTATTAGTGACTGCTGTATATTGGTAACGGAAGCTCATCTCGTCATATTCATTATTTGAAATTTATTGTAACGGCTCAGATACCAGACTGTTCCATTAAATTTAAGTATTTTACATTTATTTGTTTTATTTTTCTTAATTCTATCGTTTAGAAGTTTCTAAGTTTTCATAGTACTCTTAATTTTGTGCCTTTCTTTATTATATAACAACTAGCTGTTGCCCGCGGCTCCGCCCGCGTGGATGTCGAAATCCGTTTCAAAAACTATCCTATCTCTCAAGTTGGATCGAACTGCACATGGTGTGCGAATTTTATTATAATCGGTTAAGTGGTTTAGGAGTCCATTGAGGACAAACATTGTGACACGAGATTTATATATATTAAGATTAAGTACTTTAAGAACTGAATACGGGATAATTCAATCTTATATAAGTGTTATTTAAATAATATTAAATTCATAATGTCCATAATTTCTATTTTATTCACCGTGTTCATCGGACAATTTGACCGGCCTGTATACATAATGCCCGCATGAAATGGGCAATGATTAATCACTTTTCCGATCAGGATCAGTATTAAATATTAATGAATAATGACTTCTTACCCTATCAATATCATATAAATGATCGAATGACTCTTAATTAAGTTTTGCATAATCATATCGCTCATCTAATATCTATCATTATAAAATATTTAACAATTGCTTTGTTACTTCATTTCTGTAATAAATAACAGTAAATATTATATAGTTTTGTTAAAATCAACTGAGTAAACTAGCAACATTTATGATGCAACTAATTGCAATGTAAGAAGTTGCATAAAGTTGCAGGTAGGTATTCTCTCATTTTTAGCATGAGACCTAGTACGTGACCCTGTATGACACCTAACAAGAGGCACATACATACGCTCTTAACAGTTACAGTCATGTAAAATTTGTGAATTATTTAAACTAAAATTTACTCATCTACCATTCATTTTACCATTTTATTTTATTTATTTTGCCCAAATAAATAAAATAAAATAGACTACCAGTTATTGTCCAGCAACACCCGGAAGCGGATATTGCCTATGGATTTTCATAAACCATGTACTGAGCGAATGTAAGGCAGCTGGGTCAGGCAAGCTGGGGTCGACCTCGTAGAACATACACTGAAAACTAAAAAATGGCCAGGTCAAAAACACTCGAAACCGGCGAGCTTGTAGACTGCAAGCTCAGGAAGTATGGTAAGGATAGAAGCAGATAACGGGCTGTTGTCTCTGCCTACACCGGAGGGAGCAATGCGTGAATACAAATGTGTATACCATTTACTAAAATAAAAAAAAAACATTCCGATCTGTCTAGCCTTTCTTAAGTTTTGCACTTGTAACAAATTCAGCGATTCATTTTGTGAAAGTAAGTTTGTGACTAAACTTATTTTCTCTATTAAGTAATTGTTTCGATTTCATTGAAATATGAAACAATATGTCAAAAGCCTTACATTGAAAGGGAAAGAATTTAACAGAGTATAATATATTATGTAAATATGCTTACCCTTTCCGAATAACCTTGGCCCGGTGAGAGAATGGCTTTCTTGGGTGTCGTTGACTGCAAGCTGTGTCGTCATCTCGGCGGGCAGGGCGTGTAAACATGCGGTAGTCTTGCGTCTGCGCGAGCGCATACACTAGAACAACACTGTGACACGGTAATTACAAAGTAGACTGAATAGAATAGTTGCAAGCTTGTGTAAGTATTTGAATTTAGAGTACGTTTTAGCTTCAGTATTCAAATTCTAGTTAGGACTAGAATTTTTGAATATGACTGGAATTTTATCCATATTCGTTTTATAGAGGACCTACACACTTATTACTTTCTTGTGGTTTTGATGCTTAGGTTTATTTCTAAATTCCTTATGAGCCCACCTTCCAGCATTTGAAGACGGTGTACGGTTTTAGTCGGTTCAAGTTTGACATATAACCATCCTCGAATCCTCGCTGCCGGGCGGGGGTGGTGTCCGTGAGGATTTTCGTACGCAAAACTATTTATTTCTGGAATATTCAGTACTAGCTGTTATCCGCGACTTCGTCCGTGGAATAATTGCCCCCGTAGCACCCATTTATTCCAAAAAATACCCGTAATTCATTACTTCTACAATAATGTATGGAAATTTTCCCATTCTTTTTTATACCTACCACTTAGGTGGCAGACAAGCACACGGCCCACACTGATGGAAAGCGGTTACCGTGGCCTTTTACTTCTTTTTTTTTTTGTTTTTTACTTTTTACTTTTGTTCACATTTATTAATTACTGCTCCTGCTACTGCATGATCCGACACATTTTTTTTCTAAAATTCGAACCAGTAGTTCCTGAGATTACTGCGTTCAACCAAATAAACTCATCAGCTTTATAATATTAGTATAGAATAGATATAGGTACAAAGTACCGACCAGTACAAAATATGGGCCGCGCTGAAAGCTGATTTACTCAATATGAGTGAGGTGCATACAAACTGCATGCTAACTGGTAGGGTTACCACACTGTTATGTCATACAAAAGATGCAGAGTACCGCTGACCCACATTGGTCTTTTAGGACCCTTTAATCCGCTCTTGTAAATTGTATTCTGGTCCTGACAATTTTGGTTATGTCTTGCAGTTATCTTTAAACATTATTTACATATACAACATAATTTAACTACTGTTACGATATGTATTGGTTTTTTAATTTATTTTATTTGGAAAACTTACAGCTAATATGTAGTTAATATAAAAGTTAAATTAAAATCCATTTGTAAGTTTACACGAATAATAACAGTAATTTACATAGGTATATGGTCAATCATTCAATCAAAGAATGTGACGCCACCACATACCTAGTAAATATAATACAATATAATTTATTTATTGTACACCGTATCATTATCTTTTTCCAATTTATACCTACTTAGCGGCCCACACAACAGCCACCCTGCTTGGTCTACCACCGCTGCCCCAATGAACTAACTTAACTTAGCATGATGGAATATGAGTAGGTACATCGAACGGATTTCCACAGATATAGGTACCTAAGGTTTAAATTGCGAATCGTACACATCCATACAACTAATAATTAATTTATTATTTCTGTGTACGTTAGGTACGTACACCGTCAGAGTTACCTCCATGTTCCAGGAGGTGCCTCTGATGCGTCCCATCGGCTTCATCAGTAGGGGTCTTAGACTTTTGAGTATCAAATCGGACTGTAGATTATCTATCGAACTACTGAGATGTGTCTTTAATTAGTACCTGTATCGGTGTTGAAACACTTTCGATATCGTTACGACGACATTGAACTAAAAAAGTACTAACCGGTTATTGGCGCTTTAGTCAGCTGGATCGCGTGTGTGCGGATGGTACGCGTCGTCTGATCACTTTGATCAGTCAGGCGACGTAATCAAAACTCGTGGTCACATTCTTGATCAAAGAATTAATAAGAACTCGTTCACTCAAGGGTTTTACATTTATTTCTAGCTTATCTTGAAAATTACGGATTGTCATATAACCGGACATCCATTTCATTTTACTCCTTTGGGCGGTGAAAATTTGATTTTCCTCTAATATTTTGCACTGAACGGGAATCGAACCCGCGACCTCTGATTTAGCAGTCGAACGCTCCACCACTACGCCATCTGAGGTGCTAATAGACGGCGAGCAGCCCATGTGCATTCACCGTTTTTTAATTGTCGATTTAAGCAAGCATTATAGTCAAGAATCGCTTCAAATATTTTCAAAATCTGTCTAGCGAACTACATTCTGCTCATCCTCAGACATTGCAAACAATTCCATCAAGAATCAAGCGATTCTTGATGGTTCTTAATGTTTCCTTCGTCCTATAATCCCGGGTCCTTTAAGCGGTTTGTGATTAAGCATTTGATGAGGCCGTCAAGCTGAGGGCCACCACACTGTAGCACTATCGGTGTATGTAATGGTGACGCCCGATCCATAGACTTTGCCTTTAGCTTTCCATCAGGAGAGGTGAAGTCATGTTGACGGGTCCAATATGAAAAAAAAGTTCTAGTCAATGCAAAAGGCTCGTCGTAAAACTGCCAGTTCGCTAGAATGCTCGATGAAAGGCCTGCTAGATCGCCCAGATCGCTCTCGTTTATTGTCCTATCATATAACAATCGCAAGAGCTCATTACTAGTAAATGCATAAGTATCAGCACATTAATTATGAGTAGTTTGCATTTTAGTAGAAGATAATGAGGCATTAATTGCTAAACTGCAGTACAGTTTGCCGGTATCTAGTTCTCTTTTATTAATTACTGTCATATTAATAAATATATAAGCAACTAACAGAACTGTGTCAGTTGTGTTATAATATTATTGTAATAATGTATTGTTTCTGGCATATTAACCGCGGTAGCCTAGTGGTATGGGTAATGGACTGCTAAGACGAGGTCTCGGGTTCGATCCCAGGTTACCATGGCACACACCAATGACTTTTCGATGCTTTTCGAAGTTATGTGTGTATTTATCGCAGGTGGCGTGAGTTTATGTTATGTTATGTTATGTTCTGGCATATTTGTCGTGTTGTTTGTATTAGCGATGGTATATAAATGGTTTGGGTATATAAATAAATAAATATTTACGGTATTCTACACCGCACTCTCTAGACCCAAAGTAAGCAATAGTTTAAATAGCTTGTTGTATGTGTTCTAGAATGCGGATAAACATACTTATATACATTGTTTGTAAATACATACACTGAGCATACAACGTAGTAACACCCTAACCCATGCAAAAAGACATATTCATGCATACAAATATTTGCACTGAGCGTGATTCGAACCCGCGCTCCCTGTCGTAGCAGTCGTATACACTACCGCTACTGGCTACGCCACAGAGGCCGTCAAATATGTGCGTGTTGTGTCGGGTTTGGGTGTATGGGACTTTACCAAGTCATTCTGGTTTTAACTAATCTCACGTAACGTCACGTAATAACATGCTTTTATTTTCTCTCACAATTAATTTTACATTGCATTTTGTTTACATTTTATAAATTTAACGTTTAAGAACAAACCCAGGGTGGAGACACCACCAATGACAAGTACCGAGATCGGCCCAAATGATTTATCATTTAGAGGAAAACGCGAGGACTCAGCCCGATTGAAGCCAAGCCCAGCTATTCCCACTGACAAGATCCACCCCTAGGATTGTTTATTGATTGTGGGACTCAGGAACCCAAACTAGGATGTATACCCTGTTATTTGTAAGACTATTTTATAGAGTCGGCAGTGCGAGTGTGACGCCTGGAATCTCTAATCAGATTTCATTGACTATTTGTGGTAATGATTTTTAGATATACATATCCTGTGATATGTCATCTCATATTTTATTTACCGGTAAATTGTGTCCCTTTAAAGTCTTTATATTCTCATCATCATCATCATCCTCCGAGCCTTTCCCCAACTCAGTTGGGGTCGGCTTTTCAGTCTAACTACGAAGCGGTAAAATATTGATACTTTCCGTGAAGCGACTGCAAAACTCAATGGTTATATCGAAGTTCTGTAGTTAGACCAGTTCTTGGACTTTTTAGGGCTCCAACTACATACAATACTTACTTACATATTCCAATGTTACAGTACCTACCTAACGAGTTCTTGCAGATGATTGCAGTAAAATTGTATCAGCGTTAAATTTACCCCTTATTTTGGATACACCGTGTCGACCTAAATCTACCACGCTGCTTTTTTAAAAATTATATAACAATTTGCAATAAATACGGCCGTCAAGAAAAATTCGGGGATCGCAAACCTTTTGTCTACGTTTGGATTTTACTTTACTATTTTACTCACTAAAATGTTATAAATTTGAAAGTACGTGAAAATGTTCGGACGTTTGTTACTCGATCACGTTCAAACTGATATACGGCTCTGCGTACCTAAGTATTGGCTGATGCTAAGTACTAGGATAGATTGTAGTTAGGAATAACACATTATACTACCTAAGTACTCAACTGTTTATCTCTGGTATAGATTCCCATGGGTAGCGGGCGCGGAAGAAGAAAACCATAGCTCCGCGGTCACCTAGCAATTCACCTGTTAAACTGGAATATAGTGTAGTGTAGGTAGTACTGCGTTGTGTTAGTACGTAATCGTTGCAATAAATGGACTTTCAGATTAAGTAAACTGTATCAATATAAATACAGACAAGTTACTCAAGAGCGAATTAAGCCAGTCTTACCTACAGCTCATTTATTTACAACATATTTTGCAAACTTTAATGGAACAAGCAAGTTAAGGAGTAATGAGAAATAAAAAAAATTAGGTACCTACTTAGTTTTCGATAATAGCATCGAATTCATAAAACATAGTACCTACTTACCTATACAACTAAAATCTTTGAACGAAAAGACTACCTATACGTAAAAAAAATATCAAAATGAAATTACTTCAACTGCCCACAGGAGAAGCACTTTCAAATAAATAAAATAATCTTCAAAATCAATTCAGCCAGTCATTGAGAACCTCCAACTTTTTTTTAAATGGGTTTTAATCTATGGGCCGTGTGCTTGTCTGCCAACTATTCAAGTAGTAATAAAAAATCGAGATCTATTCCCATAGTCGTTTGGTACAGGCCACTGATTCAGTGACCCCTGATGTTGCACACCTCCATAGATAGGCCACGGTGACCGCTTTCTTTCAGGTGGACCGAGTGTTTGTCTGTCACCTAAGTGGTATATAAAAAAACGAATTTGACTAAAACAGAAAAATGTTGTTGATCTAAACAACATTCACTGAAAACCGCAGATTATCTAAATATCTACTGCGGTGGCGCGCAATGACCATTGACTGCTGCAAGAAAATAACAAGCGTGCGACCGTCCGCCACCAGTTTCAGCTCGCGCTCAGTGCAACGTGAACGTGCCCTTAGTGAACCACTTATTTTAGCGGGAACTTTTAAAATATGTGAGTCCAATTTTCAAATTTTCTGTTTGCCCGGATTATACGAGTACCAATGGATTTTTGTCTGGTGTTCTGTGATATTGAGGTTTTTTTTTAATTTTGTGTTGTGATATAATGAGCTATTGCGAATTTTTATAATAATTGTTATCAACTTATGCAATGCGATTGCATATTCATTTATTATTTATGTTAACTAAATTTAAATTGATTAATTGGGAACACTAATTTATGAAAATAAATGACACAGAATTGATTGAAAATAAGTTTTATAAAATATGCAACTTTAACAGTAGGTGTTCTACATTTTTTTCATTTAAGTATTGATTCTCCTAATATATAAATACATCAAATATTTTATAATGATTAATACTTAATCATTATAAAATATTTGATGCTATTGAAAAAATATAGTACTTAACAAATATTCTATCATAAAATCTGGTATAAGTACTCGTCAGAAAAGGCTATATTAACAATTTGCTGAAAGAATACATTAGAAATTATAATTATCTCTGCCAATACCCTACGGTTTTAGACAAGATATATACCTACAGTCTAGGCTAGGCAATACTCTAATAAATGTTCCTTCCATATTGTTAATTACATGTTTAACATGTTTGTATTTATAATTGTCTGTATATTGGAGACTGACAAATTCTTGGGTTAGAGTTAAAGTTATATACTTACCTAAATATCTTTTTTATTTATTGATGACTCTGCATGCTAGGATCATTACTTAATTTACTGATCATATTATTTTGTATATTTCTTTGTGCATAACGTTTAAAAATAATATCTGCCAAGCTCCTTCATTTAATACTCTAACCACGGACATTGGCGAAAGTCTGGGTGAAAATTGTTGAGTCGCCATTAAAGAAAATAAAGTAGGTACAGGTAGTAGGAAGCCTTAGAACACCTACGAGAATCTTTATCTGTACCTACTATTATTATGTATAATTTTATGCTGTTCCGTGAGGCGCCTATACATAATAAAGAGGTACCTACTTTATTAAACTTGTGTCATAAATGTCACAAACGTTCTTCCGCTTCATGTTAAGAACCATACATTTAAATGTTTATTTATTTATCTTGGCTATTTATGGCACAATACCATTTAACTAACTCAAATTCGCCAAGAGGGGGCAGTTATGTCTGATTTGAACTGACTAAAACCGCTTCTAGCGTCGGGGTGTAAGGTGCCCATAAGCCATAAGACATTTTACCTTTACTGACCCAGACATGTTAATATGATTGTCCAGGAATTCAATTGTATTATGTGACTCTCAGTAGTCTCGCACTTGCCAGTTTTTTATGCAAAGAAAATCATGTTATTGGTATATAATATGTGGCACGTAAACTTGAAACAAAATAGGTATAACTTGACAAAATGAAAATATATAATTATGTCAGGAAAGTAATTAAGGAATTAAAAATAATTACAAATTTGAACACACTCTTAGGTTGCATTGTGTAAATATGTAGGTATGTGTAAATATATTATATTATAGTGTATCTCACAAGAAATGATGTAAGAACTTATGTTAAGTTATGTAGGTATGTATAATAAATATTATGGCCAAGGTCAGTTCTTTTTATACCTATACCACTAAGGTGGCAGACAAGTAGGTACACGGCCCACTAAATTGCTTATGGAGGTGTGCAACACCAGGGGACACCCCTAGAACAGGTAGGTAATGTTTTAGTCAAAAAGGTAATCTTTTGCTTAAAAGACATTTTGGAGATCGATATGAGATCGAAACTAAACTGAGACTGAGTTTTGAACATTTACGAGAATTGACCCTCAGATCTCTCTCATAATAATTATGCTCTACATGCAGACTGTACATGTAACGTAGAATGTTGTGTTTCACAAGAGCTAACCGGTTTAAGAAATCTCATGTTTCGAGTAATCTGTTCTAATAAGGTGCGATATGATCTAAAGCTAATTTAGGTAAGTACCTACGAAATAATATGATACCCGGTTTACCTAGTTTCAAGCGAAACTATACTGTTATAAAATTATAAAGTAGCTGTATCTGTACATTGGAGATATGAAAAAAAGCTTGGGTTTTTATATGTAGGTAGGTACGATTCTGAACAAAAAATATTAATGGAATTATATGGAATTCTTATCTGGTTGTCGGTTTTTCAGTGCGATGGGCGCAAAAATTATTAAACGGATTTTGATGTGTTTTTTTGTTTGTTTGAAGAGCTTTAGTTAGACTTATAATCGTACGCATGTTTGATCACAATCGGTTGAGTAGAACCGGCGATATAGTTAGTCAAAAAACGTGAAAGCCGACGATTTCCACGCGCGGGCGTAGCCGCGGGCATACGCTAGCAATATCTATGCGTCAAGTCGAGGTGCACTTTGATCTTAATGATCTATGAGGCAAGCGTATTGTAAAATGAGCTTCGTAACCTTACTTTCTGATTTGAAACTCTCAATGGAATCAATGCGTTATATTGTTGCAAATGAGTTGATCATGGCTGAAGAGATGATGAGCATGTCATGACCCAAAAGGCATTTTTTAATACTACGTAGGTGGCAGACAAGCACACGGCCCACCTGATGGGAAGCGGTCACCGTGGCCTATGGACATGTGCAACACTAAGGGTGTCACTCACGCGCTTCCCACCTTGAAGGGAAGGGGGTGGGCTAGGAAGGGGCCCCACCCTTTTTCTTCAGGGTTAGCAAGGTTAGGAAGTGGTGGGGGAAGGACGGGTACAGTGAGCTCTGGCTACCCTACTTACCGGCGGAAACACAACACGATGGTTATTATGGCCGCGGTGTTCTGTAGAGCGGAGGTACTACCCCAGTCGGCCAGCTCATTTCATTTGGCTCCTAAGGTGCTTAAAGCGAGCAAGAGCCTGCCTCTATCGCAAAGTAAAATTTCGTCAATTTTGCCTTATGCCTCTTCTGTAGGTATACTTCAAGGTCAATCACCACATGTGATTCATCATCTACCTGCCCTTGTCCCAAATCCAAAGCTTTCACCTCAGAGTCTGGGATCCGCTTTACCAGTCTTAACTGCGGATTTGGCTAGACCTCGATATTTTCCGTGCAGCGACTGCCATCTGACCTTCACAACCCAATGGTGACATTAGGCGATATCGAAGCATTGCAGCTAGACCGATTTCTTAGGCCTACCTCTGCACTTAAAATCCTACATATTATATACATTCGTACTTTAAACCTTTTTAGCAACATCTCTTCTCGTAACATGTCCATACCACGACTGTCGCTCGCTTTTCAATTTCTCTCACCACATGCAATTGGAAAACATTTATGTAGTTATGCCAATTTTCCCCGTCTTTATAAAAGGTATAGTGCGCGGCATCTAACGTGGCCAGATTTTGGAGTAGTGTGGACCCCACTATTCCAAAACCTTGCCAAGTTACATGCCGTACACTATACTTGTTTCTAGGCGACGGATTTTGCCACAAACAAGTAAGTATAGTGTACGGCATCTAACTTGGCAAGGTTTTTGGAGTAGTGGGGCCCAAACTACTCGAAAATCTGGCCACGTTAGATGCTGCGCACTACACTAAATTTTCCTTCCCAATTGTGACTTCAACGGGGAAAATCTTGGCTACTCGGCCGTGACGGTTCATAATATATCACTTCACTCACCTTGGCACCACACTTGAACATAGGTGACTGGGGTTATTTTGTAACCGTTGCTATTAAATATGTATTGCTAACACCGTCTTGACTGGATTACGAGATAATTCACAGTGACTCAATAGATTGGTAGTCCGATTCTTAGTGTAGGTATGTGATTTTGTGAGTGTAGTAGTGTAACAAGATATGAGATTTGCAATAAAATTAATCTAAGCGTAATAACCATTCTGCCGTGCTAAAGATAAGAGCGTTAAGTGCATGAGAGTCAATTTCGAGAAAATGGCGCTTAAAGTTTCAAAAATTATTTTTATGATTACACACATATAAATTATGTTTTTTAAAATCTGATGAATTTGTAGATTGGTTAAAAGGTTGTACTTTATATTAATAGTTATAAAAGAATTCCAAGTCATAGATTTTTATAAAAAAAGATGTAAATATATGATATAGTAAGGAAATCTGCGTATCATTTAAAACTAACACTTAGAATAAGCGCTTTAAGTAACACAGATAGAGCGCTTATTCCATGGAACTTCTTTTATTGCGTTTTCGACAGCGAATCAAAGATAAAGTATAGTTTAAGTAACTTAGTATAACCGTCGTAACTTTGTCACTTAGGGCTCTTATGGTAAGAAACTCGTGGTAAAAATATTTGTGTGTTACGGCACCGAGTGCAAGATTAACTACAAGCAGGCTGTTAAATATGGAAAAACTAATTGCATATTATAATAATATTATATCTGTAAATAAGGTACGAATAAAAATAAAACAATAATTATTGTGTATGTATTATAACAGTATTTATTTAACTTTAACAAAATTAGTTCGTATATTTTAAAATTATAATCAACGACTTAATCTTTTATTATTAGTCTGAAATTCTCTGAATTCCGCTATTTCTTACTAAGATAATCGAAGTAGATATGTAATTCACTTTCATACTCACTTTTACTCAAAATTGTATTCTCGAACGCAAATTTGAATGAGATGCTATTACTATTACATCAAATAGCGGAATGAGCACTCTGATCATAAGCGCAGTCATACAACGAAGCTCACCTTTTGTTGCTAATTATTTTGTGTTCAAAATTAAATTTATATTTTATTTTACGTGAGTATTTTCTTGATGTAGGTAATAATGTGGGCTTATTTTTCTAGTGCTAGACGTAGTAAGATAATTGCTCTGGTAATAACAACAGATCACCAACCCAGCAGCAAAAACAAGGATTCTACTATAATACAGCAACCGATAATACCTAAGCCAGATATAGTCACAAAGCCTAAACTCACTAATATTAATGAATTATGGAGCCGAACATTGGATTTTAATGACCGTGGCGTTGTATTTGATAACCATAAAGAATACGAAAATTCATTGAACCAAAATTTTCACGATAACAATGAGTGTTCATGTTTGACTCATTATTATCGTGAAAATCAAATGACAAGTTTAATTTTGTGAAAGGTAATAAGTGTGTAAATATTGTTTCAATGAATTTTCGTATTCTTTATGACAATCGAATACAACGCCATGGTCATTAAAATCCAATGTTTGGCTCCATAATTCATTAATATTAGTGGGTTTAAGCTGTGTGACTATATCTGTCTTAGGTATTATCGGTTGCAGTATTATAGTAGAATCCTTGTTTTTGCTGCTGGGTTGGTGGTTTGTTTTTATTGTCAGAGTAATTATCTTACTACGTGTAGCACCAGAAGAAGAAGCCCACATTATTACCAGCATCAAGAAAATACTCACGTAAAATAAAACGTAAATTTTATTTTGAACACAACATAATTAGCAACCAAACGTGAGCTTCATTGTATGACTGCGCTTATGATCAGAGGGCTCCTTTTGCTATTTTTTTGATTTAATCGCAATATCATCTCATTCAAAATTGCGTTCGAGAATACCGTTTTAAGTAAAAGTGAGTATGAAAAGAAATTGCAAATCTACTTCAATTATCTCGTCCGGGGAGTCGTACGGCGACAACCCGGACTCTCTCCCCACATGTTATTTTACACAAATACGCGGTATAACACAAATGTTTGTTTCGAATACCTTGCCATAAGAGCCGTATATGACTGATACTATTTATTTAAAAACAAAGCTGCCTTATTATTACCGTGGTAACACGCAGTTATCACTTATAATAAGCGCCGTATATGCACATACGGCGATAATGAATGGAAACAAATTAATACAGTTTCCTTATTATAACCGCTGCAAGTGGTGATTAAAGCACTTATGTCAAGGAAAAAGTTTCCTCTATAATACAGAATTCATTCGTATCAGAGCAGCACTAACAGATAGCGCGGTAATGTTAAGTACTACATGATTAATATGCTGGGGCTTTAGAAGACTACTGCAGTATCCGGCACTTGCGGCTAAAATATTAAGGAAACTATTATTTATTTTTTAAGTTACTGCGCTTATAAGAATCTAAAATGTATGATAGAAGCATTTTTCTAATAAACCATCAAAGACAAAGTTATAGATCTCGATACGGCGATTCCGAATATGTAACTAACTCAATTTCGTGAAAAATGTTGGATACGGCGGTTATAATATGCACGGCAGCATTATATTTGTACTTGTACATAATATAGTACTTATGTCTTTTTTAACTGGGGCAGTAATAGGGAGATCTAGAATAGATCGGATACCTGCAAAGTAGGTACCTACCTACTTGTGTTAAAAACCATTAAGTAGCTCTTCTTTTATAAGAACTAAGTAGGTATTTTGACTTACTTTTTTATGGTCAAGCGTAAGCTCTGTATCTACCTACTCCAGTTACATTTTACTTTGTAAAGTTTAGATTTATGAAGTTGGTTTAATTTTTTATAAAAAAATCTTACATAATGTTATACAATAGGTATTATTGTTGTTTATATAATAATGTTACATTAATAATATTTCTGAATACTACTAAATGAAATATACTTAATTAAAAAAAGAAATCGACCTTGTCGAAAGTTTACACAAATATTGCCTACACATTGCAATGAAAATAAACTATCTAGCTAGAGTGTAGGGTAGGCACCTACTATTTACACAGATGTTAACGAAGTTTCGATGACTTTACAACGATCATCGCCTCATCCCGTGACTGAAAGTACATTAATTGTAAAATATATTAATATCTAAATACCGACTTAAAAAAAAATCTGCAATAAGTAAATCAAATAGAGCAACGAAGACAGCAGCGCTTCTCACTTGCAGGAGAGATGTTGCCTGCAGCCAATTCGGACCGGGCGGGAGTGGTCCTTTAGAGTGCTGATCGGAGGCTTTCCAAGGATTCCTCTGTCTAGCAGCGGGCAGAGTGGAGACCAGGCAAGTGGTGGCCTAGGGGGCTAAAAGGCCACAATGCATGTTTCATAATTTATGATCATTTTATCTATCATAATTTACATAATAAAATAAAAAGTCCAACAACAACGGTCTAGCTGCAATGCTTCAATATCGCCTAATGTCACGATTGGGTTGTGAAGGTCAGATGGCAGTTGCTTCACGGAAAATATCGAGGTCCAGCCAAATCCGCAGTTAAGACTGGTAAAGCGGACCCCAGACTCCGAGGTGAAAGCTTTGGATACGACTGGGATTAACGCTAGGTTGAAGATGAAGAAGAAGAAAATATGACAACTGACGGATATAATGATGAATATAATATATGAAACATCAACTGTGACCTTTTTAGCCCCCCTGGTCCTCCGAGCGCAGGCATAGGGGTGTTAGGACGACTGCCTGACCATTATATCTTGAAAACTACTGAATCTGTGATCTATATTTTCTCATGCATCAGTGACCTAGTTGCACCACCCTATACGCATGGCTCTACTAACTAAAAAGAAACCGACACTTCTTTTATGGAGACAGATTCGAAGTAAGAGGTTAGGTATGAAAATTCCCCAGCCTCTTGCATAAGAGTGCTCGTACTGTATAACGTTACGTCACTGTAACCGTAGCGGTACGCGACGAGTCACGATATTTATCTCAGGGAGAACGCATTTTACCTTTGTTGTGCCGCGACCTGTCGGTTACTAGGTATACCGCTATGGATCAAAGCTTCGAGTCGCAATCGTGTAGTGTAGCCATCGTAGTCGATATCGTTTCGACAAAAGTTACCTGCACCGTAGAAGGTAATGTTAGTTACTCTGCGCCTACACATAATTTGTAACACTCGTGATGTAGTTTGGGAACATAGAGACAAACACGTGACATTATCGATTAGTAAGATTATGTTTATTTGGATATTGTAAACACAAAATTAAAATATCTTACATGATGAACATTTTCTATAGGTACATGTGTAGGAAATGTTTACGTACCTATTGTAATCAAAACCGAGACCACACTAGCCAGAGGTACGTACCTACCCATAGGTACTTATAAAATCAAACTAAGTGCACTCCACGGTTAGCATAAAAACCTTAAATAAAAACCTTACATAATTATTATACACTTTTTTTATGTCTATCACGTCAATATGACTTCACCTCGCTTGATGGTAAGCTAGAGGTTGTGCCGACCATAATGATGGCCCTCAACTTACCGACCTTATCAAATGCTTTTTCACGCCCCGCTTAAAGGCCCCGGGACTATTATAGGAGGAAGGAAACACGTGGGCTGGTAAAGAATGTTTATGGTGCGGCAAAAAAAGCGGCTTAATTATTGATGGAATTGGATAGGTACCTACACTTAATTATAACTTTAATTAAGATTTTAGTAACATATTTATACTTGGTGTTGTAGCGCACCAAGTAAATAAATATGTATCTAAGTATATACAATAATAAATCTGTAACTGATCGGCGTCTGTACATGGAAGATATATGAGAAAAAAAAATATTAGGAGACTTTATGAATGTAATAGATGCCAAAACAATGATTTTTAGAATTTTTGTCTGTTTGTCTGTTTGTATGTTTGTCTATGCCTCTGTTTGTCCGCACTACATTTTTGTTCACGCTAAAATCAAAAACTACTAGAGGGATTTTGATCAAACTTGGTATGATTATAGTTCATAGTTCTGGGCAACATATAGGCTACTTTTTATACAAGCTGATACCCTTCGTTTTTAATTCGTTTTTGGTCATATCTCCGGTTCTATGTAACGACTAATGCCTGGTTTCCAACATTATTTCGATACCGTGGCACCAAGTTTCATAACTAACTTTGGTCGTGTTTAAAAATCAATAACCTTATTACCTATAGGTACCTACAACTAACACTATATTGTAACTACATACTTGTATATATTATACTTACATAATCTTTTTCGAATTAGTATTCTTTGAACGTTTTGCGATTATAGCGAACTAGCTTTTGCCCGCGGCTTCGTCCGCGTGGATGTCGGCTATCGCGACCAAACATAGCCTATGTCTCGAGGTCTAATCTAATCTACCCGTATACCAAATTTCATCAAAATCGGTTCAGCGGTTCAGGCGTGAAAGCGTAACAGACAGACAGACAGAGTTACTTTCGCATTTATAAAATTAGTATGGATATACCGTTGATGCAGGATAATAAAAGTATCTATTGCCAATATAATGGTATAACGATACAGCTATCAAAGGAGAGTTGTAATATTACTTAGTAGTTATAGAAGAGAATGATAGTAAGTACCTAAGTATATAAATATCAATAGGTATAGTAGGTACATCATAACTACAACAAAGGTATTTTCATGCCAGTAAAGAACCTAATCGCCATACGGACCCGCGGGCGGCAGTTTCATAACATCTCAACGCTGACACACTTTGGCCTAATTATCTCGAAATCATTACTCAACAACCGTACATTACATAGATTAATAAAATCTGAAATGGTTTTCGCTCAATAATAGCATGAAATTCTACTCGAGCAAATTGATTCTTCAAGTGTCTTTATACGTACATAATCTATAATATAAAAGAAACTCGTGTCAGTCACACTACTTATACCTCGAGAACGGCTGAACCGATTTGGCTGAAAATTGGTAGGGAGGTGAGCTTAGAACCAGGAGACAGACATATGATGCTTTTTATCCTTTTTGTAGAGTGGAAAGTGGTGGAGAGGAGTGGAGAGTGGATTGAAGTGAGGTGGAGAGTGGAGTAGAGAATCAAGTAGAGAGTCGTTTAATTGGTGACGATACTGACTTTTACCACACGGGCGAAGCCGTGTGCGGAAGCTAGTATTAAATAATAATGAATCTACAAAAAGGTACTTACAGAGTGCTAAAGTTCAAGAATGCGGATAAACAAGCAGCATCTAAGTACCTACCTACGTGTTATGTATAAAATACACAACACGTACCTATTAGATAGGGCTTAGGTACATAAAAATAGAGAATAGGCTTGTGTAGTTGTGTCCATCAAGAATAAAAAAATCGGGTTGGCATATGTTCCTAGCGACTATTCTTGTTATAAAGATAGCAAAAAGCAATGCCACGACAGTTTGGAGTGTTTTCGACATAAATTCAAATCGACTTTTTAAATCTCAAAATAAACTATGTAATCATTGTTTTAAATCAAAATAATATATTTTTGGGGTATATAGAAGTATTGTATTAGGTAACCATATTTTCAAATTTAGGACACAAGCCTGTTGGTCTATACTTATTGCTGGCTCTTCTTTTATATTAACCTATGCCTTATACTACTCGTAAGCATTGCTATGCAGATTACTCTTAAAATCACCAAGTTAACTAATTAATTTACAGTCGCATATACCTACTACCTAATCTACCTATATTAGGCGAAAATCAAATGATCCGAATCAAATAAGATTTCATAAATTGTAAGTTTTTTTTTGTTGCGAATCGATTACGTAAAGCACCAAAAATGATATCGTTGCTCAAGTAAGTCGTGAAGTATTTATTGCTCAACCAAGCCGGTTGGGAGACAAAAGCGATCGATCAACGGCCATGTAAGTAGTTTGTAAGGCAACTTTGAGGATGTTAAATTTTGCAAGTGCATTAAGCAACGCCTGATGCACCTAGGACCTAGGATATATTTTAGCGCAAATAACATAAGAACTTCAGACTTTGTGTAAGTTTTAGGATTTAGGCCTCTGTGGCGTAGCGGTAGTGCATTCGACTACTACGACAGGGGGTGCAGCGCAGGTTCGATTCCCGCTCTGTGTAAATATTTTTATGCGTACCTCAATAATGTCTGTTTGCTTTGGCCTGGGTGTTTCTATAATATGTATTATTTTTACAAAAAAGAAGTAAATAAGTATGTTTATCTAGAGAACGCTGTGTAGAATGTCGTAGAATATTTTTTTAGTGTAGCTATAGATTTCTTAAAATAAAACATAATAGATGCTCGTATAATAACAATGACTCAGGTATGTAAAGGTCAAGGTCCACTTCGTTATTTTTAATTATTGGTTGATGAATGTGTTCTCATGTTTTTGATGAGGTAGATTATACTTACAAGTACCTACATAAGGTACTTACCTATTTTACATGGTGTGTAGTGCGGGGACAACTGTAGGTAATAATTTTTATTATGATAAAAATACAATGAAAATTAAATAATACAAAGATTTGGCGAAGCGGCTGATCGACGCCACAGGTGACCAGAAGGCTGGACTCTATCTTGCACAGATAATCAGCATTGCCATTCAGCGTGGCAATGCTGCCAGCCTTCTGGGCACATTGTCAGTCAGCGATGATGCGGATGAATTTTTTGACGCCATGTAAATATTTATTTTGTTTAGTTTTTGGTAATAATTCAACAACAACAAAATGTTTGTTATTGTTGATGGTAGACACCGAGAATATACGTAGGTACCAATTATTACAGTCTGTAAGATTTTAAGTCTGACAAGATCTTTCAAAAAAAAAACCGCGTCTGAATCCATTTATTATATAGTTTATGCGTCCATTGCTACAAGAACTCCTTAAAAAATATTTTTACGTTCAGAATCGATTTATAACATAGCCCAAATCCACGATCTCCATCACAGCTACTTTATAATTTTATAATAGTACCTACCTATAGGTAGTAGATGTTCGGCCGCGGTAGCCTAGTGGTTTGGGTAATGGACTGCTGAGACGAGGTATCGGGTTCGATCCCAGGTTCACCATGGCACACACCAATGACTTTTCGATGCTTTTCGAAGTTATGTGTGTATTTATCGCAGGTTTATTAGTGCCTCGGAGAGCACGTTAAGCCGTCGGTCCCGGTTGCCATACAAACGTCTATGGCAGTCGTTACGGGTAGTTGGAGCCCACAAAAGTCCAACCAGTCTAACTTGGAACTTCGATATCGCCATTGGTCATTATGACTATTGGTTGTGGAGGTCAGATGGCAGTCGCTCCACGGAAAGTATCGAAGTTCAGCTGTATCACAGTTAGACTGGAAAGCCGACCCCAACTGAGTTGGGAAAAAGGTTCAGAGAATGATGATGTAACCTATAGTAGATGTTATTCAAATAATATTTCACTGGCTCACACCCAGGTTACGTGGAAGGCAGTATCGAGTCGTGTTCAGTGAGATTCATGGTCATAACACTCAGTCATGTTCAGTACCTGCTCATTAAGTGAACCTTGTCTCATTAGAGGTGCTAACCAGTTTTATCGTATCTTTCCTCACTTGTCTAGAATAATTTGCAATTGATGAAGGAAAACCAGTAGTAATTCAATTAATTCAATTGAAAGTCAATGTAAGTGGTCAAGGTAGATGTAGTAAAATCATTATTTTTAGATAAGTCAATATCAAATACAATAAAAATAAAATTTTCGTTTTCTATAAGTAAATACAAATAGGTACAGCTCCATCCGCGCGTAGGTGGATTTTTCTAATAGAGAAAAAACGCGTCAAAATCCGTTGAGTAGTTTTTGCGTCCATCGCGAACAAACAGACAAGTTATGGATTCTAAAAATAGTATTTTTGGGTGCTCATATCTTAACAATAAACAACATTTTTTATCACTCATTTAACAATAAACAACATTTTTTTTGTTTTGACACAACTAGTTTTCAATTGTATCATAGAAATAATATAGATACTAGCTGTAGCCCGCGGCTCCGCCCGCGTGGATGTCGAAATCCGTTTCAAAAACTATCCTATCTCTCAAGTTGGATCGAACTGCACATGGTGTGCGAATTTTATTATAATCGGTTAAGTGGTTTAGGAGTCCATTGAGGACAAACATTGTGACACGAGATTTATATATATTAAGAATAATATTTAGGTATGCGAATTAACGCGATCATGATTTGCTGCATGATGCTCATCGATCGAAAAAGTTAAAAAAAAACGAACAGTGTGGTTTTACAGTAGGTAGGTACTCGTATCATGAATGATAAGTTACCCACACTTTTTCTGAACAATGTCATTCTTCTTTCACAGAACAGCCATGTCTCGGAGAACCACAAAACGTTACTTGACCGAAGCCGACGAGTACATCTGTCCACTGCCAGCTGAAACCCAGAAGGTAGCTGAGGATGAACTCCGAGAAACACCGAATGCCAGATCTCAGGCCCTTGCGGCGTTGAGAAGCTGGATGGAGCAAAATCCGAAGTTCATGGCTGTGAGAATGGGTAAGTACTTACAGATCAATATTTGACATACCTACTGCTATATTCACTAATGCAAAAAGATGTTCCTACCTATCTTTTTTATATATAGGACACGTCAAAGTGACTTTACCTCGGCTGATGGTAAGCTAAAGGCAAAGTCTCAGAACTGGGGTCACCACCACATAGGTACACCGGTAGTGCTAACAGTGGCGGCCCTCAGCTTGACGGCCTCATCAAATACTTTTTCACGCCCCCTATAGGAGGAAGGAAACACATGCACTGGTAAAGAATTCCAAGTCTTTATGGTGCGGCAAATAAAAGAGGCACCGAATCGCTTGGTTCTTGATGAAATTGATTCTATTCTAATTTCATCAGCAGATATTCGTAGATAGGGGTGCGTGGGCCGGATACTCCACGTGATTAACCCTTTTCACCCGACCGCCAAGAAGGGTTATGTTTTTCGCGCGTATCTTGTATGTATGTATGTATGTTTGTAATTTCGTGCGTAAATCTCCACGGTTATCACCCAGCCATGTGAGGAAGTTATGTCAGACTTGGACCAACTATATAAGACCGCACGCCGTCCTAGGTCTTCAGATGCCGAGGTATAGGGTGACTTTAAAGCATTTCCCTCCCACCCCGGCTGTTCCAGGGCCAATCTCCGGCTTCTAAATTGCCCCCTGAATATCAAGAAGAAATTCCTCAATGGTGGCCATTCTTAATATATTCTGAAGTCGTTTAAAAAGATAGAGGTAAAACAGTGAACCTCCTATTTATGTCGGTCAAAAAGCAATACCTACATTTCAGTAGCCCTTCAGCCGCCACCATTGACTCTTCACCAAGCCTTGTCCCAATTCAGTTAAGGTTGACTTTCAGTCTAACTACGATACAGTCGTTATAATTCTAATAAAAATAATTATTTAGATTCAAGTTACCTGCTACGGTTCCTTCGTGCCAAGAAGTTCAGCGTGCCAATGGCCCAAGAAGCGATAGAGCGCTACATTCTACTTCGTCAGTCCTGGGGCATAGCCTTCAACCAGCTCGACTACAAGCTACCTATTATGATGGAACTGATCGATTTGGGGTAAGTAAAATACGTTCTATTCTAGTAACAACCCAGCCCCTTTAGACAAGTGGCACAAGCGTAAATCGCAAAAATCGTACGACGCGCGCGCCGCGGCGGAATCACGAGCTTGGATGTGATTGGACCTATTATATTCTTTTCGTTTGCGATTTACGCTTGTGCCATTTATCTACAGGGCCTGTAAACCTAAGATTTCTCAATTTTTATCAAAACACCGAACATTATTCGTTTAATAAATAGAGATGCATTATATTAGTCATAGGTGGGTCAAATAATCGTATTTTTTTTTAAATTCTATACTCTACAAACTAAAAGGTTAATTAAAATGAAATCTGTATATCTAAAACAGGAACATAGGCTGTGCTTTAACTAAATAAGTTTGGATAATCTAAGTGTAGGTACCTACTTGTCGACATTGGCTGACTTTAACCTTTATACCTTTATACATAAATATTGATACCATCGTCAGTCTCGTACTGTCTTCAACGCGTTCCCTCCGTAGGATTTATCTGTCCATGATCCAGCACCACAGAACAAAGAAAAATCCTGGTTTTTTAATGTTCTGTGTCCAGCACTCACTATAAAGATATTACAGTAATTAGTCGTACCTAATTATCATCACTGGAAGGCTAAACCATTCCTGTGGCCATGATCAGGTGATATTCGGTCGAAATATCTTGTGTAGGTTTCTCCAAGTGGTTCCTGAATATAACGTTTAATATCATAAATTTTCTTTTCCAGATACATATTTGTGAGTCCGTTCAAGGACAAAAAGGGTCGGCGAGTTGTCATTTACAGGCCTGGTAGATATACAAGTTTTTATAACATCATCAATATACAAGTAGTATTCAATTTATTTATTACTTTTATTCCATAAATAGGTATATATTTATATGGTGATGGTAACATCTTAAAAGAGAATGGTAGCAATAGGTTTGCACCTATTACAGTATTATCGTTTGAAAATTGTAAGTATTTTATCGCATATTATCGTTGGAAATTTTTATTTTTATTGCATATTATCGTTTGAAAATAGTATTTTGGTTGCATACCTATTATCGTTGAAGAATTGTATTTTTATTGCATATCAAAGATTCAACATGTTTATGGACCTCGACACACATAAAGACCGTGGGTTCATGACAAATAAAGTTTTTACTGTGTGATGTTTGTATGTATCACTTACAGAAGTAACAGTCATTGTTGCCTCATAAACCTGTCTCGACCGCTTGACTGTTTAAAATGTTGAAATATTTATTGCTTGTATCACATTGCTTACACACCATAGTCATTATGCACTTTATTTATTTTCACATAATTATACTCCATGATCAACTTAACTACCTACTTAAATAATAAATTTAAGAAAGAACATAACTGCTGAATAAGATTTGGCAGTACCTAACATAAAACGTCGTCACGTGTCTAATAAACACATTCACCAGAATGAATAGTAAAACTACGCATAGGCAGGTAACGTTAAAAAAAACCTGTAAATTTTGTACTAAACTTCATAAATGTGAAAAAGCAGGACTATCTACCAATGATATTTTATACACCTTTGCTATCTACTGTTTGTGTATCCTAACAATCAGTACAAATCAAAAACACAACTTCTTGGTTGCACTGATTTCTATAGAGTCATCGTCTAAAAAGTTTTACGTTCGAGCAAGAGATAATACATGAATACTAACTATTTCATATAAGTATACTTATTCTAACAGAATCTATGTGTTTTTGTGTAGGTGTGTTCGACCCTTACAAGTACACAAACCAAGATATGTGCCGAGTGATGGGCATCTGTTACGAGACGCTGCTTGAAGACGAAGAGAACCAAGTGCGTGGTGTGGTGCACTACGCCGATGGAGGCGGTGTGAGCTTCCCTCATCTCACGCTCTTCACACCTAAGGAAGCTGTCCGGATTGTTAAGAACGGAGAGGTAGGTCCTAGAGTATCGAAATCGACGACTGGTTCAATAAAAGGAACATGTATAACCCTTCAGTGAAAAGTATCAAACTTTTATCGATCTGCATTACAGTAAATTCCTAGTCGTATTTGCGTGTTCACCAAACAGTATCTATTAGCAATCTGAAAACTGAAGTTTTTAGATACTGAACTGTCCTTTCGTCCGTTCCTTGCCTTTCGTCAAAACAGAATTTATTGGCTGACTCATTAGGCATGACTGCTCTGATTGCATCCCCCGGAAGTCAACGCTCGATTACCACCACTGCCAGGGCTGATCCGTGAACACGTCGCTTCATACACTGGCAAAGTGCCCAGCGTGGGTTGAACAACGCTGTGTCCTCACAATAACAAACAGGGCGGGCAGTCTCATGTTGCAGATCCTTTTTTTCCGTGCGGAAATCCTCATGGATACCTACCCCGCGGCCAGCGGGGCAGGTTATGTCGGACTATTACCGAGTAAAACCGCACGCCGTCTAGGGTCTTCTAACGCCAGGGTGTAAGGTGGCCCAAAGAGCATTTCCCTCGCACCCCGGCTTGATCCGGGCCATCTCCGGATTTGAGATGGCCCCCTCGGAATTGGGAACCACGGGGTTCCCGATATGTTGCAGACCCTAATGCTGGCCATGTCGACAGCGAGAATGTGTGGAATACCGCCGCCTTCTTTACGAGGCAATGATGCGTACCAGAGAATGCGCGGCAGAAATGTAACGAGAGGGGTCTGGCACAAGAAGCAGTTCCATGGTGACAGCATTCATTCCCAACATGTCAAGGTCGCCAGTGTTGAGGGTCAAGGCCGGTTGGAGTCACAGGGTTTCTCCTCGGCCATGTGAAGAAACACCGCGTTATATTAGTCGGTTCAAGCCCGACACACCCACCTCACCGTTAGCCTCGATGACACCATTTCTCATATACCAACCATTTAATAACCAAGTATTCTATTGTCTATTTTATGTAAAGCAGCAAAATAATCTAGGCAATTGTACTAAGTATTGCAAAACTTTCATAATTGTTATTCAAGGCCGCATAACAATTTCATTCGGAGAGTTAATTGAATTTCACTCGTAATCACCTGGCTACAAAATATCAGGTAGGTAGGCACCTCGTAATTCTTACATAACGACTTCGACTGACGACACCAAGTCAGGCCTGGCAATGAGCGTTTCTTTGTTACAGTAGGTAACCGAATCCGTCTTTAAGTGGAGTACCTACCTACCTACATCGAATTCGTAAGAAATCAATCTCTCAATAGATCTGTTTCTCATTACGTTACATTTTAGTACATTCGTTTTTGGAAACATTTTTGTTACGGGTCAAGATAACCTTTTCTTGTTACACCTGGGGCTTTACTAATGGTGCTCTTATAGTAACTTATTCTTGTTATTAGAACCTCATGTGTATGGGCACTGTTTGCAAGTAAAGATCAATCTAATGCCGACAGTTCCATGTTTAAATGAGATAAATAAAAATACTAGTTATCTATCGTCTTTGATAATACTTATGTGTGAATTTTCTCGTTGACAGCGTACCTTACCCATGCGACACAAAGAGATTTACGGTATCAACGTCCACCCTACGATCAAATTCGCATTGGACTTCGGTATGGCGCTCATATCGGATAAGATAAAGAAACGAGTTCGGCTCTACAGTGCTCTTGAACAAGTAGAGATTGAAAAGAGTCTGCTGCCCAAGGAATACGGTGGTGACATGCCTATGAGGGAGATGATCGGTAAGTCAGAAGTGGATAAAAGACAAAAGTTGACAGTTATTATATACACAGGTCATAATAGTGCAACCATCCATGACCAACCGTGACCTCGTGACAAGACGGTAGAGCATTTGCACTGCTGAGTCGGGTTCGATTTCCACTGTGTAATTTTGTGTGCAGGAATATGAATATTTGCATTGATCTGAGTGTTTCTGTATAATATGTCGTGTTTACAAAAAAATGTAACTATGTATGTGTCCACATTCTGGAACCCATAACACAAACTAGAACTATGCTTACTTTGGGTCTAGATAGCGCTGTGTGTTGTAGAATATTTAGAATAGCCGTATTTATAAGGAAGGAATTTTCCTTCAATAAGCTAAGAGCGAAAAAGTGTGAGCTGTTAAACTCAAAAAAAATATTAATATGGCACTTCTGTTCCAGATTTATGGAAAGTGGAGTTGGAAAACAAGCGTGATACATTATTATTGAACGACAAAATGGCGGTTCGGCTTGAAATGTACAGCGAGGCAGCGCGAGAGGGCGCTATATCTGCCCTTAAATCTGGCGCCAACACCTGCGCAGGTGCTGACGCCGTCGGAGACGCTATGAGAGGTCTTACGGGCAACTTCAGAAAATTAGAAGTAGATTAATTTAATAAGAACTGTACAATTTAGACTGATTAGTTCTCCTTTCATAGTTTAAAACCTTTTAAGTACAATTATTATCATCTAGACTGATGTGTGTGTAATATAAGTGTGCCTTTGCCGATAACCGGAGTGGTTATTATCAGTGTGGGTAGATTAATAATTGCTAGAATAACTTTCGCCGTATGCAGAGAATATCACCATGTTTTCAATGTGTGGTCTCCTCACTATAAATATAGAATTATTTTATAAATTAAATGTGTTTTAATAAAAAAAACTTTCCTTTTGTTTAGTCGTTTATTAAAAATCCATTACCTACCTACTGGTAGAAATCAATACATAAGAGTTTCACATCGTCATATATACCTAAGAAATTTATCATTTGGCACATCAGCCCCCGTAGACAAGTGTCACAGCGTAAATCGCTAAGGAATCGAATAGATTAGGTCGACCAATCACATCCAAGCTCGTTGCCGGCGTAAGATGCGTGCGCCGAGGCGGGATCACGAGCTGGAGTGTGATTGGTCGACCTAATCTATTCTATTTCTTAATGATTTAGACTTATGACACTTGTCTACGGGCCAAGTAGTTTAATTGTGAACGCGGCTCTATCACTCATTCCTACAACAGTATTGAAAAACTGATACAAACTTGTTTAGGTAAATAAATTCTTTTGACAATTCAGGACAGTTATTCATAGAAAAAATTAAATACCGAATAAAACGGGGTGAATAGGGATAAAATGGTCATTAGAATTTATTTAATCATTTCTTTTGGAAATTTTCAAGTATTTAACCGGATATTCGATGATTTATCTTCAGTGTGACGAGAAATTGGTTTTAAAGTTTCGCATAAAAGATAATAACTGCAAAATTTAACTGAACATTTTGTTCCTATTCACCCCTTAATCCCTATTCACCCCGATTTATGGTACCTGGGATGTAACCCAAATTGTGATATTTTTAAACATATTTGTGCCAAGGGATTTTAGATCTTTGGACATTAGTGTTATCATTAAAATCAGATTAACAAAGTTAAAAATTATTAAAACAGTGCGTTGTCTAAGCTAGCCATATCAAAATGAAAATAGATTTCTAACCAAATACAATAAAATTTAGCACAACAGCAAACAAAATTGAACCTACTTGTTAGCAGTAGTGTTGCCAGCTTTTAAAACAAATATAGAAATGAATAGGTATAGTTTACAATTAGTAGTAATATATTTGTCTATATATCTACTCTATTTTCAACGAAAACACTAACAAAATGAATTGAGATTTCATGTAGTTGCAAAATACTCTATCGACAATATAGTTGAGTATTTCTGTTAGAACATTTAGAATTATAAGGCAGTAGTAGTATATAATTATGTATGCTATAACTGCTATGAAACGTATGAGGCTCATGACCGTACAGCTGCGTTTCAAAAGTGGCATCTAGGACAAATCTATACATACAAATAAATAAAATATAAGTTTTTGTTTATAATATTAAAATAACAGGTTTTATATCAATGTTTATGAGTACGATACATATAAAAAAAAGCTTTTTCTAAAAAAAATTGTCTGGCTTTCTGTCTGTTTAATTGACATTTGGGAATGAATCTCTGAAATGTCTGGGCCGTTTTTACGAGTATTTCAATGGCAGACAGGTAATATTATGAGGTGTAAAATAGTCTAATTTAATTTTGGAAAAGAACACAGCTAGTTGTCAATAGGTTAGCCACAGTCAGCCACAGTTCACCTTCGAAACAATGTCATCTTTAGCATATAACCGTAACAACTACTATTACACTAGGCACTTCAGACGTATAAGGTGGCGCAATAGTTACACCTTTTGTAATAAAAACAAGTTCCAAAATCAATCTCATTCTAGTCTCGATCTCATGTCGATCTCCTAAATGTCAAGAAAAGCTATTCTTGTAAGTGCCTTTTTTGACAATAGATCTAGACTAGAATTCTTTTTTTTTATCTCGATTCGTGAATGCCTTGGTGCCAGAGTTAAGTTTCGCTTGTACAAGCGAGGATCTGTGAAAGGCTACGAAAATGCTGCAGCTGTTCCCATGTTTTGGGTCGAAAAAATTTCAAAATCTATCAAATTTTACATTATAAAAACTTTAAATAATTTTAGTTAAACAAAAACTATTTTTCACCTCAAAACCTCTTGAAAGTATTTTTATGGCTGAATAACGACTCTTGCGCCACCTAATTCATTACAAAGAAATTTAAACATGTTTATGTTATGTTACTGTAGCATACATAAAACATTTCTATGCTAAGTGCAACATTCAATTCCATGTATATAAATGAGTATTTCTGCTATTATAGTCAACGCTTTTTAATTTTTTTCTTTAATCATACCTGTGTCGTGGGACCTTTACGTACGTAAATTGACATAACATAACATTCTTACTATAAACGTTAGTGGTATAAAAAAAAAAAAACAAGATGCATTACAGTACAAAAGTACAGCCAGACACAGGACAGCTATGCGTGATTCATAGTACCTATTGTTCCATATTGTGTTCAAATCGATGCCACTCATCATGGGTCACTCACTTTTTAAGTCACTGGGCCAGTGCATTTCAAATTTTGAGACCTAATACTCAGACCAATAAAAAAGTATAGACGGAGCCATTGTGAACAGTAGCAACGAAATAAGTGAAGCTTCTTGTGCATAAGTCAAAACACGTCACACGCTGAATAGCTCTTCGGCCGACTACCCAAAGACTACCAAACCGAGCGTCCGTCATAATTCCGTTATAAGATTATCGAATCGTCTTATGTTGGTGGGCTTCAAAAAAAGTACGCAACACTCCGTCTATACTTTTTTATTGGTCTGAGACCTAATATGTACTTTTTCATATAAACTTTATGAAATTTGTATAGTTATAATATTCCCATCGAAAATTGACCTTAAATGCACCTGATGCTGAACTTTCTTGCTCGTGTGATCGTCCATATTTGTGTGTGAGTGTGAATGTTTGTTACTCTTTGATGGAGGTAGGACACGACGGTATCTCCCGTCCGAAATGAGCTGTCCGACTGGGGTAGTACCTCCGCCCTACAGAACACCACGACCATAATAACCATCGTGTTGTGTTCCCGCCGGTAAGTAGGGTAGCCAGAGCTCACTGTACCCCTCCTCCTCCCCGTCCCTTACTAGCCTCCCCACCCTTTCCTACCCCCGCCCTTTACCTTCAGGGTCGGCAGCGCGTGGGTAACGCCCTTGGTATTGCACACGTCCATAGGCCACGGTGACCGCTTCCCATCAGGTGGGCCGTGTGCTTGTCTGCCACCTAAGTGGTATAAAAAAAAATCTCACACAAAAACGGCAGAAAAGATCTGAATAAAATTTGGCACAGAGATTACTATGATTATTACTTTTTATACCGACAATAGTTTTGCTGGTCGCGGGAACGCGTTGATTATTTCACGTGGGAGGGCCCGCGGACAAATGCGAATTTAGTATATTAAAGTGTTTACGATGACGATATAGAGGGAATGTTATATAATTGTATTTAATGTTGACAACACAACATGAAACCTACCACAATAGCACAGATACAATTAAGTACAGAAAGAATTATATCTATATCGGCACAAACTAACTAATACCCAATTAAATACCTTATAACATAATATTATAGTTCCGTATTAACAATATAAACTTAAATATTAGGGCTCCTTAAAGTAATATGTTAATATTTCTAATAGAATCAATATTATAAAATTAATCTAAAACCGCTAACAAATTTGAATACTTATAAAACTTATTTAAATATATATGTATTATTGGCACTGTCATTGGCATTTGTTGAAGCTTGGTCTCTAGATTGTACATGCCATTATATTAATATATAAAAATTGAAATTCATATACAGTACATGTCTAGCGAGCAAAACATCATTAAGTATAACATACTCCCTAATTCTATAGTGATCATATGGATTCAACAATAAACATATACTTAATACCATGGACCTGAAAAATCTAAAGACGGAACGCATTAAACAATACAACTGTCGACACTAGTCAGCCCACTTTCGTATAAACAAGTCGGCACGCACACACTCACACACTAGTTAGCCACTACATGGCAATCGTCATTCGTTTCTGTCAGTTTAAAGCATGTCTTGTGTAAAAAAAAGTGTAGTGACAGCAAGAAAAAATATCCAGGAATCACATTTCAGTCAAATTTTGATAAAACGTAACCTAAAATTCACTCACACATGTTTAACCGCCGCCATTTTTGTGACTACGCCTCGTTTTCAACACTTTCTGTCCGTAGATTTTATAAGTTCATGCTAAAAAAGTAATAATAATATGTATGACAACCATTAACTATACTAAACCATACTATAACATAATTTTTACTATTAATTTGGCAAATATACTATACCTAATTCAGGAACACTGTTTTTGACATTGGTATCTATATTGAAACATTCCAAATTTTATGTTTAATTTGGCACCTCTAAACTAGAATTAAACTATAAATTAAGGGCTACTGCAGACAAGAGACAAAACAGTCTTTAGACAGACTTGTCACTAGATATTGCAGTTATTTGACAGGAGCCTTATCATGACCTCTTAATAGCAGTTCAATTGCAAACCTGAATGGTTTCGTACTCATACTATGATGAATTAAGTCATGTTATGAAAGTAATGGCATATAAAAGCTTTGTATTGCGCGGTCTCTTTCTCACATAGTTAATCAAAAGTAGACCATAGACAATATCTCACTTACATATATTATTTAAACGAATTATAGCAGTTCAGTTTAGAAACTTGTATTGAATAGCTCCAAAACTGAAGTGTTTATAACCGTAGTAAGGCCCGTTTATAACCAATCAATTTTAGTATAATAATAGTAGTAATAGTCTGTCTTAAGACTGTCTTATCTCTAATGAACACACAGCCTAATACAACATATTCAATAATCACGAGAAATCTAAAAATACAGCATGTGCACTGGTACCAACGGTTAAGGCGATAGCATTATATTTCCCCCCACTCAGTTGAATGGTTGTCTAGTCTATTTGCAATACTCCATTTACTAACATATTGTAAAACACTTGTAGCAAAAAAGTTTAATATAAAACTGTAGCTATATTTTTACGGTGTGTTACTATATAATTATCGTTGTTGACATCTGAGTCCGACCAACAGTCCGTTATATGAGTATAGAATACAGCTCTTTTCTAAATTATACGAGTAGTATGCGGCAGTTCCAACGAATTTAAATTACTGTTCATTTACACATATTATGTAATCACTGGCTGTGTATTAATTGCGAATCTAATCAGACAGTAGATTACATTTTTCGATAAACGAAAACTTTAACCGCTATGATATTGTAGAATACCGATTAGCAGTGGCGAATAAAGGTAAGCGTCCACATGTCTGCATCGTACGCAACGGACGCATCGCAACGGACGCATCGCAACGGATCGTAGTATTATTTTTATAGAAAATCAAACTAGTGCGTCCACCAATAGGCGTATCGTACGCATCGCACAAATACTCCGATGTGGACGCTCACCTCAACAAACGTTATGAAAACAGAGTCCGACAAGGTTCAGGTGCAGTTTATCGATTAGTGATCGTAATAGTTCGTAATATTATATTATGAGAGAAATAATTGAATTCTTCGCCTACATACCTCCCCTACTGCCTTTTAGAATTATTTACGCGTACTAAATCTATTGAGTTAGACTACACACATGTCAAAAATATAACACATGCTAGAAAAGTTTATTGTCTTACTCCTAATCATTGTCAATTAGCCTATTGCAGCCCACTGCCGGTCAAAGGCCTCTCGCCTATGTCCAGCAGTGGGCTGCAATAGGGTAATTGATTGATTGATTGAATCCTAACGAGTTACAGTGTATACTTGTCCTTTCATACCCAAAAGTTGGGAGTCAAAAATACTATTGGGTATTCGAGTAGTTGGAAACATTAATTATTCCAACAAAGTATCACTTTACACTGCGGAGTTATTTAGTACCTAACACTATTGCTTTATATATTATATGCAGAAAGCATCTAATCGCACAAGAAAATCTTATAAAAATGTATTAAAAATACAATTTGTACTCATTAATAATTGTCCGTTGCATGTTTAGAACTTGATAATAAATGAAATCCATAATTTAGGTGCACGATTCACCCACTCATCGGCTTTGGATGCTATTTTTACACATTTGCAACTCAGAAACTGATGTATACACAGTTTAATTTGTGGCTTTACTTTCGAAACATCATATTTTATGAAGAAAATATCTTCAGTTACTTACGTAAACTATCGCTACCTATTTGTATTTTATTTTTATAATTTAATAACCACGTCTATTCAAAATTATAATTCAATTGAAAATTGGCAATCTAGGGAGACCAACAATTCTAAAACATAATCGATAAACTGAACCATGAAACCTTTTCATAACAGGTAATTTGCTACCAAATGACCCATATGTAAGTGTTATTTCATTTCCACACCAGTGTCACTATGCGTGCATGTCACTTTTACTAATTAAGGAGCAGCTAGCAATTTCTAAAGGAATTCTATGACAAATATTGTATATTTTAATGTAGCCCAACTACAGATGGGATTATGCCCTGTGACTTTGGGCATTTATTTGATCCACCCGATTTACGCCAGGTGTAAACCCATCTATATAGATAAAGCCCTGGCATCTTGGGCGTAAATAATGAACGCCCGATAAATTCCCAATGCGACACGGCATAAATCCATCTATAAGCTCAACAATCTAACATTTACATGATTTATAAAATTTGTTAATAAGTAACCATTTTGCCTGTTATTATCATATTATTTTGTACGCCACGCTTTCTAATTTGTACTAGCGAAATCGAACTCAAACGTCGTTACATAATACTGAATACACAACATAACGCTGTGTTGTGTAAGTTAGGTGAGTAGTAGTATAGCCTCATTACAAAATCTTAGATCTATAATAAAAGAATGCATACAAGCTTCTATCAGCAGACACAGAAAACGGTAGCAAGATTAAGTTGAAGGTCGAAGCCATATTGTGTTGCGGACCGTATCTCAAAATTGAGACTGATTGACTCTCAAAACTAAAATCCCTTAGAGTGACTCTCCTGTGTGGGCGAGAGACAAGAACCCCGCGCGTAGATCTAAATAACGTTAGTGTAACAATTATATAATTGTTCTATATGTATTTAAGTAAACAGTATAACGGCACCTTATTATTGTTACGTTCTTAAACTTAGGGATTTAAGACCAAATAAGATTAATTATATGTAAAACAAGCCATGGTAGGACTTAATATCTTAATCCATTTACAAGATTCGAGTTTTTTGAAACACAATCTACGAAAATATATAAAAAATTAAGTACGTTTATATTTTTGCTTGATAAGTAAATGTAAAAGTTTAAGATTCCCACATAATTATAGTTCTAATCTGATCGACAAAGCGTTTTGTTAGATTAGCGATTAAGTCTTTATTTAAAAATAAAGTGCTTTCGGCACTTTTTGAGCACTTTATTACCCCCGTGTTAATTTGACCACTTATTTGCTAAACCGAAATCTAAGGGATACCACAAAAAATCACCACAAAGGAATTAATACCTTAAATTAATGGCTGGTATGCATCGTCGATCAGTCTATACGTGCAGAGCAATAGTGTTGTAACCTGTTTGAGATTATCTAAAAATATTTATGTATAAAATCATTTTCTCTCGAAATACAGTTCTTTGTTAAGAGTGTTAAGTTTTAGTATTAGATATTGCTTACAGTGTATAATATTGCTTATAGAGTAATCTCGCGACTGGCGAGCTTGGGTGCCGTATAGTTGCTCAGTAGAAAAGGCGTAGGAACTAAGTCGACGCCGCGCCGCCGTAGACGACGGTGAAGAGTAACGCTTCTTTCTTGCGTTGTCACTGTTACTGAAAAATACATTGAACATGTTAAGGTGGGTTCACGCTAGACGAGCCGAGCACGAGCGGAACCGTTCTCCGCTTCGTCGTTCGTGTGTCAGGTGTGGACGTACAACGAATCTACAAAAATCACTGTCCTCAAAATCCTTTGTGTGCGTCAAAAGGCATCTGTCCAGGCCGTCAAGGTAGGGACCGCCGTTTTGGGACGAATGGTGTCTGGAATGGCGGCCCGTACCCTCTGGACTTTGCCCTTGCTTCTTGCCATCCAGCAGGGTTAAGTCAATTGACGGACTAAATATTATAAAAAAAAAACAACAAAAGTCGGAACGCAGTCGAGCACGAACAAAATGCTCGCCGCGCGCTCGTTCGTGGCTTGTAAATCGCTCCACACTAGACGAATTGTGTTCGGATCGTGCTTCGCTCGTTCGCGGCTCGCCTAGCGTGTCACTTATAGGAGCTGACTTGACTATATAGGTAGTAAGGAGTCTGACTGAACTGTTCGTAATTACAGATACAAGTGTTGGGTTTTTTAGAACCTATCGAAATCGGAGTCCAAGGGGTCCTCCTGCAAACCGGCTTCACTACAAGGGGCAAGGTGTTGGGTGGTCAGATATAGCAGACGCCCCCATTGGGCGTATAATGTACGCGTGTGTGTGTGAGCATGTGGGCGTGAGCATGTGGGCGTGAGCACGTGTGTACGCATGCGCGTGCGCATTCGTGTACGCGTGCACGTGCGCATTCGTGTACGTGTTTATGTGCGTATGTGTGTGTGTACGTATGTATGTATTGTACGTATATATTTATAGTATGATGTCAATTTTTAAATATTTTTCACCTTGTCTAGGCGCCCTGGGCAGCGTGAAGGTATCCTTGGGTCAGACCCAGTATTGGTTGCGCCGTAGCATGGGGTTCGCTGGAGTGACGCCTTGAGCACGCACCGGGTACGCCGACTCGCTAGCCTCGTAGCTACTCCAGTCTTCGGCCTGCAAGGACCCATACTAAACACACGTTATTTAATTGTTTTTTTTTTCAATCTTTATGTGAACATAATACATGGACCTCTAGACCGTAAAGTCGACTTTACTACTAAGCTAGAAACGCTATCAATCTGCCCCATTCTCCCCGCGTACCACCTGATGACGTCAGCCAGATGCGCCCGAATTTATGGTTACAGGATGCACCAGATGAAAATCATAAAATATTTTTGAGGACAGACAATTTATTAAGTCGAGCTGTGAATCGAAGAACCATATAAATTATAGCCACAGTATAAAAAAAACTTACGTCTGTGTGATCGTCCGTGCCGTACGGGTATCGCGCGTTGAGATCAGGCAGAGTGGCGTCAGCGAGGGGCGTCACTTTACAAGCCACGCTGCCCGCCGACGGGAGAGGAGTACTCGCACCCGTATGCACCGACTGGTCTGACGACACGTACCTAAACACACATACATTGTAGGCATTTATAATAAGTATAATAAGTATGTATTTACAAAAAAAAAAAAGTAGGATATAAGTATGTTTATCAGCATTCTAGAACCCATAAAACAAGCTAGTTAAACTATGCTTACTTTGGGTCTAGGGAGCGCTGTGAAGAATATTTATTATTATTTATTTATTATTTGCGTAGAATGTTGAGTAAAAATTAGAAGGTAATCTATATAATATATAACAGAAATTCATGTTAGTTACACTATTTATAACTCAAGAACGGCTGAACCGGTTTGGCTGAAAATTTGGCTGAGCTTAGAACCAGGAGACGGACATAGGACTTTTTATCCTTTTTTTAAGTGGTGAGAGGAGAGGAGAGTGAAGTGGAGTGGAGAGTGGAGTGAAGTCGAGTAAAGAGTGAAGTGGAGAGTGGAATGGAGAGTGAAGTGTATAGTAGAAGTGGATATTGGAGTAGAGAGTCGAATGGCGATACCGACTTCCACGCGGGCGAAGCCGCGGGCGAAAGCTAGTATGATAAAATTGTATGGTATAATAGTCGTAATTTTTTTCACTCAAGACAGGCTTACGTTTGACCTCTATATCATCTGGGGGTAAGTGATAATGTGGTCTACGATGAATCACATTTGCCTAGAAGGAACCTATTCAGTCGTGATTTGAAGATTACCAGGTTTCCGGAAACTTAGATTCAGGCAGAGACTCCTTAGATGTACGCATAATGAATGTGGCAATGCGTTTCGTGCATATGAGTGGAATATTCACCATGTAGCGGTGGCGTGTCTCTGTTCGTCTGTTCGTTCGTTAGTGGAGAGGACTTGGAGGTATCAGATTGTGCAATTCCTGAGTACTTTTTTCGAAATGAATCCAATAAAACACCGATAGCCCTGCGACTTTGCGTTGATGGTCACGGCTCTGAAGCTGTTTCTCGAGTGCGTCATTCTCGGTTGGTATAATGCCAATAGGCTGTGGAGGTCTGATGGCAGTCGCTTCATAGAGAATATTGAAGTTCAGACACTTCGTAATTAGACTGAAAAAGTCAACCACAACTGGAATGGAAGAAGGAAGGAAGGAAAAGAATGAACCTTTTCCCGTGAAACGAGGGCTTGTTTTTTTTTATATATAGGACACGTCAATTTGACTTCACCTCGCCTGATGGTAAGCTGAAGGTAAAGTCACCAAAGAGGGTCACCATTACATATACGTACCATGTTAACAATGGTGGCACTCAGCTTGACAACTAAAAGTGACTTACCGTTTGATAGGCGGTGTGCCTTGCGAAGGTGACGGCATAAGATGATCAGGCGGTCTCGGCAGCGGAATAGGAGCGACCGCGCCCTGACTCTGCCCATGTATCTTGACTAAGGCGTTTTGATCCCGCATGAAGTACCTCCGGCATTTGATAAGGCCGAAGATCACGACGATAGCAAGCACAGTGCCCGAGAGCGCCATCAATATCATCACGTAATACGATGCTGTTTCACCGTTGACCACCTAAAGTCATTATACCATGTTAATTTTTTTTTAATGTCGGACACGTCAACCTGACTTCACCTCGCCTGATGGTAAGCTAAAGGCAAAGTCTCGAATAGGAGTCACCATTGCAAACACCGATAGTGCCACAATGGTGGCTCTCAGCTTCACGGCCTCATCCAATGCTTTTGCACGCCCCGCTTAAAGGACCCGGGACTGTATGAGGCAGGAAACACGTGTGCTGGTAAAGAATTCCAGGTTTTGATGGTAAATATACCTACCCTACAAAGTATCCTACTTCCTATCCTACCCTACTTCCCACTAATATTATAAATGTGAAAGTTTGTGAAGACGGATCTGGCTGAAATTTGGTTTCCGTGGGTTGCACGAACGGGATCAGACTTCCATGCGGGAGGAGCCGCGGGCAACAGCTAGTTAAAGAATAGTTTTAAAGTAATGCCCGTTCTAGTGGAGTATCCTTGGAGCGTAGTGATCACAAAAATATTTAATGTAATGTGTATGTAAAGGTGATGTTTCTTTTCCTGGCTGTTTGATGATTTGACTAAACTACTATTGAATCACACAAAAATTTCTGGCGGGAATCGAACCCATTACACTCGAAACATCAGAAGTTGCCACGTTAGCGAGGGCGAACACTTACAAAACTGAATCACTAAAGCATAAAAATAAGGAATACCAGTTAAAAAAAATAAACTCACCGGAATACCTTCGTGACTCTCAGGGTCATTCGGCCCCGGCAGATTTTTCTTCAGTCTGTTCCCTATAAATATTTTAACATCACCGACAGCTGGCTGGAATATAGTCGCCGCCAGCAAAAACTTAAAACTGTCCTCCAACCCATTTATCTCACTTACTTTCTTCTTAGTTACAAAATATATAACACCAGCTTTCACATCTTCATGAGTGAAATACGCCACTTCCCTTTCTCTAGCACTAGTTCTCTCTCCAGAACTTCTGATTATCTTCTTTATTGTACCATATCTAGGTTTCTTTAATAAAGTATATACAGGGTCGCTAGCTGTTAGCTTCGCTAGACCAGTCGCGTCCATGACTTTGAGCGTTATTTTTGCTTTTTCTATATCTACCCGCAAGTCTCCTAAGTTCATAAGCGGTTGAACTATGACTTCAATATTAAAAGGTCTGGTCGCATTACTGTTATGAACATACGCTATAAGTTCAAAGCTATCGTTTGCTGTCGTCATGTCGTTCTGCATATAAATCACTACTTTATCCATAAGATCGTTCTGAGTGAAGTGCGATACAGGCGTTCGGCCGACGTATATCATGCCGTGTTGGGGCTGTCGCGTTACATTGTAAAGAACTTTACATGTCTTAGCGTTAGTCTCTAAGTATATTTGATCTGTAGTTATGGACGCTACATTTGAACCCTGCTGTAAGTATATAGGGTGTGAAGATGTAGCGTTCAATATTACTGGAATTACATCTATTGTAAAAACTGTGTATGTGGGTTTGAATTGACCGTCCCAAACTCTAAAGTAAAATGTAGCTGTTTGCAACATTCCAGAATGTTCGTAGATCACTTTCCCGCTGTTGATATCAGCTTGTGTGAATTTGTTGATAGAATGGGCTTCGTCAATAGTCTGATTTTTATCCAGCATTACCATTCTACCTTGCGTTGGTCCACTGATAATATCGTATAAGATGCCAGTCGGTCCTGTGTCAGCATCTTCAGTGAACAAGTCATTTTTAGTTATTGTATAATTCTCTCCTTGTACTACTTGAATCTGTGGCGTATCAGTCAGTAACCTGAACGGTTGATCGTTCACGGGTATAATGATAATTGGTATTGTCACATTGCACAGCAGTACATAATCAGGGAGCAAGTACAAAGACATATCTATTTGGTCTATGAGTGTATCAGAATCGTCGTGTTCGTAATTGACCACTCCATTCTCAATTTGAGACTGTGTTAGAGACGACATGAAAGGTTTCAGTTCTCCGTGAGACGGCTGAGACCATTGCGCCTCAATCTGAGGTTGTCTCAACCCAGCTTGACTTTCTAAATAAGTAATAACGTTACTTACATTTACTTTTACAGGCACTTTATCTCCTTCTTTCACATTAAGTTGAGGTATATAAACATATTTGGCTAGTCCACCCGATGAGACAGAAATATCTATATTAAATATTTGGTCTGTTAGCGGTTTAGCCAGAGAAGCTTCGATAGAGAATATGAACGAATCGTTCGTGTATAAGTCTGAGAACGGATGAGTGTGCTCGTAATACACTACTGAATTGTTTAAATCTTGTTGTGTGAACTGCTTTATTGACCTATGATGATTTTCCCCGTTTAGTATAATAAGCCTGCCGAGTGTAGGAGCTCTTTCAATCTTGTAAACGATAGTTCTTGACGAGTCTGAACATTTAGACATTAACATATAACTTGTCAAAGGTTCTCGCATAAGTGGGAACACGCGGAGGTTCTGTTTTCTAGTGAGTTTTAAGGATACAGATTTCGTGGTTATTAGGAAAGTGATTTTTGCCAGTTCATGTAAACCATCTGTGACGTTGAATATCATTTTGCCTTTAGTGCCATCTGCAACAAATAATTTATAGTATAATAATAATTTATTGCTTGAAGTATGTAAGGACAGAAGCAGATGCGCGAGCATTTATGTATGTATGTGTATGTATAATAATTTATTAATGCCATTCAGTTATTCTTTATTAATTCTTTCGTTCACTTTTATACAAAATTGTAATACGTAGTTCGCAATTGTGTGTCCATAAAATGGCATCCCCCGTGGCATACTGCATCCCCGTAGCACCCATTTATCCCATGGCCATCCAACACAAAAATATTTTTTAAATTCGAACCAGTAGTTTCTAGGATTAGCGCGGTCTCTTCACGTCTATAATATTGGTATAAAAACGATATACTTACTCTTATGCACGAATACAACTCGTCCATGGTCGATATCAGCTTGCGTGAAGTGATGTACAGCTGTATCGAGCTCGCCCTTCATCGCGATATAACCCGACACAATGTCCACTACTCGGACCGTTACGTTTTCAGCTGGTGTGTCGATATCGTTCACATCTATATAATAAAATATAGAATGAATGAGTACTATGTACTAAGTATGTAAGGTACAATTTTTTTATTTTTATTTATTTATATATTGAGTAAACATTACAAAATAATTTAGTACCAGTAAACCGGAATGGTTTGTATTGGTACTCACATTCGTACACTTAAATCACAATATAATATAATAAGCATGTGGGTAGTTACTAATTTTGCACAATTGTAAATGGGCAGGCTAACTAAAGTCGACGTCGCAGAACATACATTGATCGAATTAATGGGGGGGTTACAAAAGCATTCGAAACCGTCGGACTTGCATAAAATGTTTAATACCGCTGCATACGTAACGAGTTTTTATACGGACAGACGGGACGGAACTGGAAGTTTTGGAAATTTTGTTTCACACAAAATATATAAATGAAAGAGGAAAGCACTTTTGATCCAAGTCACTTCTCATTATTTCTTTCTTTCGTTCTTTCTTTTTCTTTCTTTCTTTATACACTGTCACGGTCCCGTTTTGATTGGGGCCGTCGTATACCCCGTCTAATTTACCTCCCTCCGAGGTATTATCTCGTTACGTATGCAGCGACCTTTATTTTATCGGTCACGTCAATATATTATGACTTCACCTCGCCTGATGGTAAGCTAACCGACAGTGGCCCTCAACTTGACGGCCTCATCAAAGAAGAGGTGATTTTCGTCGCAGCACTGCGTGAAAAAGCGCAGATATTGATTTAGACTACGCCAATACCCACTGGTCCAAGTGCTGCGACAACCGCAACCTTAACACATTAGCATAATTTTAGCACATACTCACATAACTCTTTGGTCGTAAACATGAATGTCCCTCCTTCCCATACACAAAGGCCAGTGTTGGCGGCCACTATCGGCGGTTCGTCATTCACAGGCATAATGTTGATGTACACATTGAAAGGTTCACTCTCCTTGCTGTTCTCTGTCATTGCAACTACTTTGAAGACATCGGTAGGTTCTTCAGAGCCATCGTTTACATACTGTGAATTTCGAAAGAAAGAAATAATTTATGGATAATATTAATAAATGTTCTGGCATATTTTTCACAACGGTATCTAGACCCAAGGTAGTAGGTATAGTTTAACTTACTTGTGTTATGGTTTCTAGATTACGGATAAAAATACTTTTGTTGTACATATTTTTATTTTATGTTTTATGTTATATATTATTTGTCGTTTCTATGTAAAATATGTATATATTTGAAAATAAGACGACCGGCAAATAGGGCATATTCATGAATACAAATATTTACACTGAGCGGGAATCGAACCCTGACAATCTGATATAGCAGTTGAATGCACTATTGCTACGCTACAGAGCTGCAAGATGTAAGTGATTTATTGCCTATTTGAAGTCACTAAAAAAGTATAAACACCCAGACCAAAGGAAATAGACCTTCATGCATACGAATATTTGCACTGAGCGGAAATCGAACCCGCGACCACTGACACGGCAGTCAAACGCTTTACAGCCATAGCACAACTTCTAGGCTAGGTTAAAAAAACATATAAGTATAATATACACACCTGAATAGTACCAGAATTTAATTTTAATACTGGCAACAAATTCAATTCTTGGTCAGCCGTTACTATCTTGCCGTACTTCGGTTTATCAACAACCTTATATGTGACAACCCTTCCTTTATAATATTCGGTTATAGTTCTGAACAAATCTGGCTTCACACTAACTGCTTCTCCTTCCACCACGGTCAAATTTGACGCCGCCACGTAAAAATGCTCCGGTATTATTACAATATTGAGTTCTACACCTCGCAACCAAACTATACCGTTTGTGACATCCATACGTATTCTGTCTCTAGTCCGATTCACGCCAGATTGAACGTAAACTAGCTTGTTGGCGTTAATTATCGACTGATCGAATACTTTTATATGGATAGGCTCTTCGTTATAGTTTTCAAGCTCTAAGGTGCCCGGTGTGTTGGTGATTTCTAGCCAACCGTGGTAGGGACCGTCCGTTACTTGGTACACGATGTTTGATGGTTCGATTTGTGGATGCATCACCTAGAAAGGAAATAGACATGAATATTTGGTGAAAGAAATAGTTAACCAGTAATAGACGAATCGCATTGGATCTTTATCATCATTAACACAGCAATAGCCCAGTTGCATCAAACGCTTGTATTTTGGTGCTCAAGGTTCTGATTTCCTACTCTATCCTTTGATTTGGTTTTTGTAATTGCATAGAATTTTTCTCTTTAATTTAATAATTATGTAGAGTCCTTGGATTTTTCGTGCATGACTGATAATATAATTAATAATGTAGTATAATATTGTGTATTGTATTCATTTACTGTGTTGGTGAAAGACTTGTGACAATCTTTTTAATTAAAATAAATAAAATACATACATTTTTTGTATTTTATTAATTTTGTTTATTTTTTTCTTCATTGTTTATTCTTCTACTAGTGATAACAAATAATATGGTGTGTCGCGAAAAAGTGTAGATATGAAGTAGGGTGAAAATTCAACATAGTTTTTTTAAAGCTATGTAATATTATGCAGATTAATTTTAAATTAATTTTAATATGAAGAAGCCTTTAGAATTTTGGGAATTTTACATCTGGATGAAACGTCAAAGTTAAAAAGTTTTGCTACAACTTACGTTTTCGATTTTAATCATTGTACATATGCCGGCACTTAAATTGGCCAAACGCGTCATATGCGCAAAGGTCGATTTTTAGGTCCCCTTTGAGGTATGAGCAGGTCGCGGGAGACGCGGTTGCGCCGTCGCGGAGATATGATTGGTCCGTCACTTGACGGACCAATCATATGTCTCCGAGAGACGTCTTGTAGCGAATCAACGTTCCGTTCGTTCGTACTTTGAATCATTTGATTGGTTCAATGTGCACGATGCGCGAACTTACCCCCACTACTCCAAAACCTGGCCAAGTTACGTGCCGGCATCTGTAACTATTTATCGCCGTCGACCACACTACGTGTAATTTCACCTACTTTCATACTGTATACGTGGTGGTTTGCCCGTGTTTACAAATAACCTGCTTATAAATCAACAACCCAAGTGCATACACAAGGTTCTACAAAGTGAAATAAAAATATAGAGGTTCCGTTTTTTGCCATTTGGCTACGGAACCCTAAAAATACGTGAACGTGAAAGGGGAATGGGTTGCATATGCGACTCATATTTGCATAATATTTACAATCAGCAGTGATAGTCGGGTGCGGTGATGGCTTTATGCCCTGCTACTTTGGGCATTGCATTTATTCAATCCGCCTGATTAATGCCGGGCATAAACCCATCTATATAGACGGGTTCATGCCCTGATATTTTGGGCATAAATAATAAATGCATGGTATTAGGACATAAATCCATCGCTGGTGGTTTAACCACACTAACGACGGTGGTTCAAAGTCATGCACCTTCGTGACTTTTCAAAATATATTATCACTTGCTTGAGATTTCTTCTTAATGGCCTCGATAGATTTTGAAGTCTGCTAACCCGTACTAGGCTCGCGAGGCGGACTGTATCCTAAGCCCTCTCATACTGTTAGAAGGTTAACTTTAAAATTATTATTTTGACAATATTAGTTATGGTTAATAGTGGCGAAAATCTCATGAATATTATCCATTAATTTCATAATAAAATTACTTAGTAGATAAATAAAGAAATATTCTGTACAGCGCTATCTAGACCCAAAGCATAGCTTGGGTTATGGGTTCTAAAATGCGAAAAAACTTAGATGAAAATATTTCGTCTAAATTGTGATCTAAACTATTATCGCTTTATATTAAACACTGATTATTTAGAGCAATAATCGGTAAGTAGTTTAAAAAATCATTTTGAAATGCATGGTTAGCTGTTCTGTTCTGAACTAAAAAATCTACGAATAAAAAATGTCATAAATTACTTACTTCTAGTATATCCTTAGTAATATTAACGCTAGTGGACTCTTCAACGGCAAGTGGTCTATTCGTGGTGACTGTGAGCGGTTCCCAGTAGCTGGAGGGAAATATCTTGATCAAATAGTCACCTTCGCCCCAAGTATCAAGACACATCACTTTGAACCTGTGGACAAATTATGACAATTTTGAAAATAATCTATCTATATATATAAAAAAATAAATCCCTATTTTCCTTGGTCACGGCATCACGCGTGAACGGCTGGACCGATTTGACTGAAAATTGATGGGGAGGTAGCTTAGAACTAGGAGATGGACATAGGATACTTTATATCCTGCCACGGGGCTGAAGTATGCCACGTGCGAAGCCGCGGGGCACAGCTAGTACTATTATAAAATTGTAAAGTAGCTGTGTCTGTATATTGGAGATATTAAAAAAACTTGGGTTATGTTATATGAGCGATTCTGAGCACAAAATTATTATTTCAATCTAATCAAAAAAGAGTTTCAATGAAGACTCCATTATGTTAGAGACATATTATTGGTGGCCCATGAGGAGAAAAGTCAACAAATATAGAGTTTTTACCTGAATTGGTCAGTTGGGGTTTTCGGTTCACGATGCCTGTAGGCCACCCGGCCATTTGTGACTTCGAGCTGCGTGAAGGTAAAAGCGCCTTGCCCCTCTCCCACTTCTATAGACCCATGTTTGGGCTCCAAAGTTACCTCGTAACGTATATCCTCGTCTAAGCAATTCATATTAGTGTCCACCTGAGTGCAGAAATAAGGAGTTAATTAAAAAAAAATTAAATCAGAGATCTTTTTTACAAATAGTAGGGAGTCGGTGAAAATCGACCGTAACCCATGTGATAACCAGGGCCTCGATTCTGCTAAAGACAAACTACTGATATACCACTGATACTCAAAAAAATGCCACTTAATTGTAGACTTTATTGTTATCAGGTTAAAGTTTAAAGTCAAATGATATTTTGTAGAGCGAATGAAAAAGTTAAATGAATTCTTTATTTGATTTTAGATTTTAACTGTATAGCGGTAAAGTCTACAATTAAATAGCATTTTTAGTGTCAGTGGTATTACAGTGGTTTGTCTTTAGCAGAATCGAGGCCCAGATGGGATATATTTTTATCAAATAGCCGTGAACACTTTAATAGGCCAGTCAAAATATATCCCATCTGGTTATCAGACGGGTGAAGGTCGATTTTCACCGGCTCTTAGACCATAAGCAACAGCCCAAATGATACTAAGAGTTCTTTACTTGGGGTTTACATAAAACAAAGCGCCGTTATTTTTTTTTCACAAATTGTATTGAATAATATTGGTTGTTTCAGTATTTAAATGTTTCGAAATCTGTCTGAAGCTCTTAAAGAAATACCATTACATTCAATAAAATCATGACAGTAATAAAATTACCTGTAAATCTCTAGCAGTTATGACCACAGCTTTCCCATTTTCGACTATAGAACCGTTTGAAGGATACATCCTTATAAAAGGCGGTGACGCTTGAATCTCAAGATTACCGTTAACATCGAAAAGTCCATCAGATATCCAAAAAGCCATCTTTCCATACTCCTTGCCTTGATGGCGAAACAAAACTAAATTCTTTTCTATATCATCTTGAGTGAATTGCGCTATTTGCTCTGAGGGATTGTCAGCTCTAAATATGCCACCGTTGGGCGGATCTTTTATATATGTTTGAACTGTATATATAATATCCGAGGGTTTGGTATCCAAATCTGCATCAGTATAACTCAGATCCCTTGCTGTGATAAGTCTTGCGCCGCCATGGACTATATGGAAAACGTTATCGTTCGCACGCACGGGACTATTATCATTTTTTAATAGAATATCTATATGAAAAACGCCCACATACTGAAAATCTTCAGGTTCGGGACTCAAAGCCATAAAATGGAACGAATCGTGACGACTTTCCGAATCATCGTGGGCGTAATATACTCTATCGGAATTAAGTTCTTCTAAAGTAAAATACGTAGTGTTGTCCCTCATAACCTTTTCTCGATTATCATCGTATATCACTTCAATCTTACCATGTCTAGGTAAATGCGTGATGTTAAAAATAAGATTAGTGATTACATCCGTGCGGAAATTTAGATGTGTTGAGGGTATTACCATTCTAGAACCTTCTGTTACTTGTAAGCGTTCTAATGTAGTGTGAAATCGGCCTTCAGACATATCTGAGGTCAATGAACCCGGTGTGTGCTTTATAGTCATAACACCGGTTATGTTTTCGCACTCTGTCGCCCCAACAACAAATGTAAACTCGTCTTGTATATGTGAGTATGCTCTTCTATGCAATCTATACCACAGTTGGTCTGTATCAATATTCTGTTGAGTGAAAGTACTGTGCATTTGCAAATGATGTTTGCCCGATGATAAATGAAGTATTCCATATTTCGGTGGTCGTAATATCGTGAATACGATACGGTCACTAGCTAGTGTGAGGGGTTTTGTATTAAATTTGAGGTACTGTGACGATATGAAAGCTTCCCTTGTATTGTTTAGTGCCAGTTCTTCGTTCACCGATTGGTATAGTTCGAGTTTGATGAACGTTAATCGAAAGTCGTAGAGTGTGTTCGTTCGTATAGTGCCGACTGAGGCTTTAAACTGAGAACAAAGGAAAGTCTGTAGTAATAATTATATTTAGTAAAATAACATACTTTTATAAAACTCATTATCTACCTGCCCTTGTCCTAATTAGTTGGGATCGGCGTAATATGTCATTCTCCTTCATACATTCCTGGCAGGGCCCGTAGACAAGTGTCAAAAGTCTAAATCGCTAAGGAAACGAATAGATTAGGTCAAACAATCACACTCCAGCTCGTGATTCCGCCGCGGCGGGCGAATCGTACGCCGTCGACGAGCTTGGATGTGATTGGTCGACCTAATCTGTTCGTTTCCTTAGCGATCGTTAGCGATTTAGAGTTTTGACACTTGTCTACGGGGACTGATGCCATCTCTTCAGTCACTTTCTTTCTTTTCATATCCTCTTTCACGCATTCCATCCATCTTTTCTTAAGCCTACTTCTGTACCTAAAACCTTCTACATTCATACTTTGAACCTTCTTAACGATATTACTTTCATCTCTTCTCACATTTAACATGTCTATACCACGGCGATCGCTCGCTTCTTAATTTTTCATTCACTGGCGCAACTTTCATACTATAATAAACTATTCGTACCTTAATCTCATCGTGCGATGGGTTACCAAGAAGATGCATGTACCGGACACGTCCAAAATTGACCATTTCACTAGTAAAGGAATCCACTGTTTGCCAGGTACCATCCAACACCCGTAAGCGTTCCACCACGCCGAACTGAGGTGGTTTGACTATGTCATATCTGTAAGGAATAAGATATTTTACAAAAGGAATACCGACTTCATAAAACTTAAATTATGATACTAATACAACATCATCTATATCTATACTAATATTATAAAGAAGTAAAGTTTGTGTGTTTGTATATTTGTTAAATTGTAAGGGGTAATCTCGGGATCTACTGAACCGATTTAAAAAAATCTTTCACCAATAGAAAGCCACATTATCCGTGAATGTCATAGGCTGAATATCATCACGCTACTGCCCAAGGGAGCGGAGCAATAATCATAAATGTTAACAATTTCGGTAGATTCCCATACATTTTAGGAAAACTGATAAATTATGAGCATCTTATGCGAGTTAAAAAGGGTGCATCGGTGTTCGAAATACGCCACGGGCGTAGCCGGGGTGGGTCAGCTAGTAATTTATATACCTCTTCCCCAAGTTGTAAAGCGAAGCGTAAAAATCCCTTTTTTTAATCTATATTGTACACAAAAAAGGTTAGTTATACCCTTTATAACTCCAAAACGGGAGAACCGATTTCCATGATCTTTAATTTTTTAGATTTTTCTCCGCTTATTCTTTTTTTGCATACGGAAATTCCTATACATTTACTTATAGTAGGTATAGACACATGAGAAGCATTATGCTACTCGGATCACTGCATTAAACATGCACATTATTTGCTTCGCAAAACGAAAGGCGAAATAGAACTCTGTATTTCTACATTTTAATACATAAGAAGTTGAAGCAACTTTGCTGATTTGTTGTGTTTTATATATATTTTTACAAGTTTAATACATATTTACAGCTGAGAACGACAATTTTAATTGTGTTGTTTTGTCAAGCTAAGGGCCGCCACTGTAGCACTACCGGTTGCCTTTAGCTTACCATCAGGCGAGGTAGTCATTTTGACGTGTCCTATATAAAAAAAGTACTTTAATATGCGAGGTTACTTACTTGACCTGTACGTTAACTTCATCTGCATTCGTTGTAAAAGTGAGGTTGTCAGCTGTTATAATCGCATACGAGTTGTGAACTAGTTGTAAACCCGTGTTGTGAACAAGTCGAAGTTGTAGCGGCACTATTGTTATGCGGAGAACTCCGGGACCACTTGTTTCAATGCCGTCAGATACCTGTGGCAAAATATTGAATATGCAGTTTAAACGAAATAGTTTCTCACATATACTAACATTTCTTCCTTAAAAACACGGTATTGAGTATATTCGAGAAAATATAGGAAACTAGCTGTTGCCCGCGGCTTCGCCCGCATGGGTGTCGGTTATCGCGTGGATGTCGGTTATCGCAACCAAACATAGGCTATGTTCATTCTCGAGGTCTAATCTACTCCTATATCAAATTTAATCAAAATCGGTTCAGCAGTTCAGGTGTGAAAGCGTAACAGACGGAGTTAGACTTTCGCATTTATAATATTAGTATGGATTAACTAAGAAATGTAAATTCTCTTGGCTCAATCTCATTCCTGTCCTATTGCGCTCAGCTGCTAACAATTTTGTTTTATATAACTGGTTGATATAATTGTGGAAGCTTGTAATTGGCGTATACTAACCTAAATATTGTGTATATGTGAATGTAGCTGTAAGCTCTCCAAATAAAATAAAATAAAATAAAATACCCTTTTAATGGTAATCTGTTATCGTAAAGTTTAAAAGCAATTACACGGCTCACTTGGTAACCTATTAAATATAAACTAAAACTAAAATATATAATATCACTGGCGAATTGGCATTCGACGGATATGTAGAATGGAGAATGCGCAGAAAAAAAGGAAGAGCGGTAAAATGTTCGTCAGGATGGCTGGACCAAATGAGGTATGTATATGAGACCACAGGCATTTGGGATACCATTTAGTACCTATAATGAAGTATTTTAGTACTTTTGCGTTAAGAACCTGTCAAAGAAAGAAAGTGGTCAGTCATTCTAATGACTGGTTGTCTGACCATTTCCAAGTTTACATAGTTTTAGCGTTGTATTAACCGCGTTGTTAATGTGGATATTTAGTACCTGATTTGGTAGCTCGAACATATATTTTTAAACAGTCTAAAGGGACTCACCAAAAGCTGTACGATCGATTATACATATTAGAAATGTAAAAAACTTACTTGCAGTGTCAGCCTAAGCGAAGTCTTGTTAACTTGCTTGTCAGTCGCTGATCCATGCACATAAGAAATCACACCTGCGTCTATATCTTGCTGGGTGAACGAATCCACAGGCTGACCTGACATTTCTATATGCCCACTGTAAAGAGGTGTTCAATGTTATCTGTGCTCGCCATCAAAGCCTGTCAAACCGCTTCAATATTTCTGTCTTAATGTTTTGTTGACATTTTTATATTAAATAATACAAAAAAAAACATTTTTAAAATGTAGGTATTAACTATTTATTGCATTGCGAATTCATATGACGCAATCATGTAGCTTTTGAAAATAGGTTTTTTTTTCAAAGTGGTCACGCCAATGTGACGCCATCTAGCCTTATTATTAAACCCGACAAATGATTAATGTGAGATCGAATCTCCTATTCTAAATTATTAAAACTGTATTTCACGAAGCGCTGAATTCGAGAACCAATAGTTTTCAAACGAGATATCCAACAAATAGATAAAATCTCACCTATTAGGCTCATTCTTCCCAGGCAGTACAGTGTATAAAAGATCTTCGGCAGGTGTATCTGGATCTTCTGCTTTTAATATATCTGAAGTAATTACTTTGCGAGTGCCCTGTAATCACGATATAAATAAGCATAAAGGCAATTTCAAGGACGAGGAAACGAGCGTAGAAGATATTTTACAAAAGAATTATCATTTTTAGCACTACATAAAACCTACATAATATCTCCCCTTTTTCCATTGGGGTAGGCAGAGACAACATCTTTCCACTTACTACGATTTTGGCACACGCCTTTCGCCTCTTCTATTTATTTTCTTCATACATGCACATTGAAGATACTTTTGACCTGGCCTTTCTCTAAAAACCTTGTAATAATGCTCTAAATTTGAATAAAGCTTGAAGTGACTACTTGTTGAACAGCAGAGTTTTTAAGTTACCTAATTAATACTAATTATAAAAACTAAATATTTAAATGTGCCTGATTAAAATGGGCTCATGCAAAGTACTTACGGTATGCGGTTATGTTAATCTGCTGTGCTTTCGGCGTTCACGTGCCAAAAAATTCATGCAACTACATAAAAGCAAATCATACAATTTGAAGCACTGGATACACTCTGAAAATAATAAAAATTATAAATGGCAACAGTACAGGAAAGTAAGGAAGTGGTTTTTAAGGTAATGTGTTTAGAGGGATGGGATCAGTGATAGGGAATATAGTCATGGAAGATTCTAAGTATAGTTTGGATAGGAATGGTGCAAATTGACGAAGGGTTATTGACGAATAATATGATTATTTGGGTATTCAGTTTAAAAAAAAAAAATTTTAGTAAACAATAAAATGCTAAACTCGCAGTAATACTTCAAGTCGACATGCCTGATGTCTGTGATAGTGCAATAGCGCGATCATACACAAGTATTACGGAATGAAGAACTTAAGATTCATGTATACGGTATAAAGTTTTAAGTGAATTTGTACTTGGTTATTTCTTTCAAATTCCAAATTATTAAACATATAATATAATATAATATATAAGTATATTATATTCAAAAAGAAATTTCAAATTCTAGTGTTACTTCGTTAAAATAGGGATAACGAATATTTTTATGTTGAAAAATGATCATTTTATAATATTATAATGAACTGCATAAGTGATATTTTACTATGACAAATAGTTTCAAAAATCTTGGTTTTGAAAATTCAATTATTCAAGCCACTCAAAAACGCTCCATACAAAATCGTACCTAGTAGTGACGTCACAGCTAGGTAGCGCGTATCCTAATTATACAACGTACTATTATACTATCACAGACGCTTTCTGATCAGGTAAGCATGCAAAAGTTAATAAAAAAGACAATAATTATTTTGTTAAAAAAAGAAACTAAGTGCGGTCGACGCATTAATTGCACTTGCAAATAGTGTTTTGTATACAACACTTTGAATTCAACACATTTAAAAAGGCAGCTGTGATACAGATAACAAAACAAGTATATATAAATGAATTTATGAATCATAATGTTCACTCACTAAAAACTTAGGTTACATTTATTCAATTGATGACTTTATTTAAGTACGCACTAAGGAAGAATTCCTGGAAATTGTACCCCTAAGAGGGTAAAATAAGGGAAATAAGAACCTAGTTAGCACGAAATTGAATATCGATACTTCTGGTTAGATATAAAAGTACCTACAAATTTATTGTTGATTTTCTAAATTTCAACACTAAGGAGCAAAATAAAGAAAGAATAGTTGTATGGAAGTCCCCCATATATTTTGAATAAGAAAAGTGGAACTTCTATTTCATATACCTATACAGGATGAATTTTTCAAAAGGGATTAGATGGCCAAATCCGAAACTATAAGGAATAGCGAAAAATGCTCAAAGGAGTCACGAGCCCGATTTTGATGAAACTTAAAACCTCATCATTAGATTTTTGAAAAACTAATAATCCTAGCTAGGAATCGAACCTGTTGATTTTGAAAAAAAAAACACACCCTATATTATTACACCATACGATAGTGTTGCTATAAAGGATCATATTCTGGGAAGTAATGACATACCGCAAACTAAAGGAAAGAGCTCATCTTTAACAAAATACATTTTATTTTTCTTACATTAACTAATTAATTGTTCAAAATGTAGACCATTGTTTTCAATACATAGCTGGATTTGAGACTTCCAAGGATCGTACTGCATTCAATATTACAATCTTATTGATTCCGTTTAGAATATTCTCCAAAGAACGTTTCAAGTCATCAAATGTGTCTTTATAAATTTAGTTTTTGACATAACCCCAGAGAAAGTGATCTAAGGGAGTAAGATCAAGGCACAGGACCATACCTTGCAATAAAATTGTCGTCAAACTGCTGAATCCAAATCCCTTTTATTAGCTATTATGGGCTGGAGCTCCATCTTATTTAAAAAAACATCAATCATCATAATCATTCTGAGTATAATTTTAAAACACGGAATAGTTACGATCTTTTCTGGGATTTCGAACGAAACAAATAGGTAGATGAAATATGAATTTTATTAAATTCCATAATTTCCTTAAATTTGCCGTATATCATTACTTCGCAGAATTTGATCCTTAACAGCGACACTATCGTATGGTGTAATAATAAAGGGTGTGTTTTTTTTTCAAAATCAACGGGTTCGATTCTCAGCTAGGTTTATTGGTTTTTCAAAAATCTAATGATGAGGTTTTAAGTTTCATCAAAATCGGGCTCGTGACTCCTTTGACCATTTTTAGCTATTCCTTATAGTTTCGGATTTGGCCATCCAATCCCTTTTGAAAAATTCACCCTGTATATATGTTTAGAAATAAATGTTCAGTCAATGTGTATAATACGATGCTACAGAGCCTCAAATGAACGTATTGTAACCAAGCTTCAACAGTGATGAGTACAAACTCACCTTGACTTAACATTACTTACAGTCTAAAAAATACTAGTACAATAGAGAACATCCTCAGTGCCAAAGATGTTGATTACGTAAAGGTTCGTTTGACGAAACAGCGGACGCTCATCTCTGCCAATGTATATGTGTTGATCTATAAGGCGTATTATACTGGATGCAGCAAGAACAATCTCTTGGACTAAATATAGCCTACTCGCTATGCATAACAAACCTGTGTGAGTCTTAGCATTTTGCCGGGCAGTAGATTCAGTACTGGCGGGTCATTGACCGGCGTAACGTTGACATGCAGCACGAAAGTGTTCCTTCCTTGGAGGTAGCTTGGTAACGTGAACTTTGTCTCCGGGACCAGTTCCATGTCCAGAACTATAGCATCTTGATGGTTCTCTGAGCCGTCGTGGACGTAACGAACCTAAAATAAGGATATGGTTTTGGAAAACAGGTAGTCTAATTTGTATTATAGCTTGCAGGGCACGGTTTCTGTAACCGCACTCCGTTTTTCACCCCATTCCTTGCCTTTTTTTTATCGTGCGCCCATGGATACAACCCCCGTCGGCCATTGGGGGTGGTTATGTCGGGATCGAACCGACTAAAACCGCACGCCATCTCGGGCCTTAATTACCGGGGTGTAAGATTACCCAATAGGCATACATATCCCTCGCACCCCAGCTGTCCCCGGGCTATCTACGGCTTTCGCGCGCACACTAGGAGTGTCACGTAATAATTTGCCGAGCTATAGCAGCGTGACGCTTGACTAGAAGTTCGCACCTTTACAACCTGTCTTTCTGCATATTTAGATTAAGTAAAATCTGGAACGGCAGGGCCCATTTTGAAGGTTTTTTTCACTGGTAGTAGACGTAACATAGGCAGTAGCCTATTTTATGCCTTCTAATATTAGCTACTTTAGGTTAGGTTTAAGTTAGAGTAGGTACTAATTTTTAAAAAAGAATTAGATTTCCGCGCAAAAAAGTTAAAACCCAGATCTAAGTCAACGCGGGCAAGTCATGTGCACAGCTAATAAATCCATTTAAAATCACCTTATCTCTAGAAAGGTCCAATAATGTGAAAAATTGTTTAGATTTGCTTTCTCCTTCTATAAAGTTGTACTGCGGTGAATTTCTTTGTAGTGACAAATCAATGGCAATTCTACCATGCTGCGGTGATTGGGCCACGTGAAGCACGACGCCTGAGGGTCTTACGCCGTACTTATGGTGATCTAGAATGACGTCGATGTTTTGTGTGGTGATAACAGAAACTCCTCCTTCTTGTACTGTGAGTGGGTAAAGAGCCACAAGCTCTAATTCGCTGCTGGATTTTGAGAATACCTGAAATGATATATTATAATAATGTTAACTTGTAGCTGTGTCTGTACATTGGAGATATGAAAAAAAAACTTGGCTAACTCTTTAGAAAGAAAGAAAGAAAGAAATAAAGAAAAAAAGAAACATTTATTTGATGCATTAAACACTATAAATGTTCATAAACAACTAAGCTAGCACACATTTTACTTATTCTATTATGTGCCTCACGAATGCATCAAAAGGGTGTCCAGTTCAGCATATGCCAGGGTACTGATTTTTTTAATAAAATGATTGAATTAATGTAAAGTTATACATACAATTGCTTTAAAATTTCATTGAAACTTGGGTTATGTTGCATAAATGATTTTATATTCAAAAATATTTTATTTTTAGCATTCTTGTGTGTTTATTCACGATGGACGCAAAAATTACTGTACAGATTTTGATGCGATGAAAGGTCATGGTTAATCTTAAAATCTTACGCATGTTTGATCACAACCAGTTAAGTAAAAATTGCACAGAGCGGGCATCAAACCCGCGACCTCTGACCTCTGCAGAGGTCGTCTCGTCAATACATAATAAGTATTAAAATGTTTGACAACGCATAATTATGCAATATTGACACAAGAATCACAATTTACAATTAAACCTACCTTGTATTTCTCAGCATAATCTGGATTGATGCAAAGATCTGTATCACATTTGCAAGTGAAGTGGTCGACGCCATGCTGCTCGCATACAGCTTGTGTGACGCACGGTGGATTCCCAGGACTCGAATGGCAGGGATACCACCACACGCATTTTGGACTTACGCCATAGGTAACCACAGCATGTGGTAGACCGTATATTTTTTCGTCTACCTCTATTGGTCTTATGCAACCCTAGAAAATACGAATTTGATGCAATTATATACTAAAAGCTGAATAGTGTTTGTTTGGTTAAATGGATTAATCTCGGGTATTACTGGTTCAAATTGAAAAATTATTTTGTGTTGGATAGACAGAGGAAGGCCATGTATCATCACGCTACTACGCAAGAGAGCGGAGCAGTAATCAGCATCATATTATTTAGTTTTTTTTTTTATTTATTTAGGGACAATTATTATTTTATTTAGTCAGTCAATTTATTAGTTCTACAATGATGTATGGAATATTGACGATTTATGGACATTTAGTCGGTCAATTTATTAGTTCTAAAATTATTTATGGAAATTTGTCCGATTTATTGACATATAGTCAGTCAAATTATTAGTTCTACAATAATGTATGGCAATTTGACCAATTTATTGACTAAATATCAATAAATCAGATAAATTATGGTATACCTGCAACTGCCATTCTGCCACACAATTTACTATCGTATTCAGCCCTGCGAAATCTGATGATAAGTACATTTGTGTCATCGGACCCACTTGATCAGGACGTTTGTGATTCAAATATCGAATTCAAATCTTACCATTATACTAGAATCAGCGGCTTTGATTCCCTTAGTAAAGGCTCTCTGTTGCTTCTCGCTTTCGATACCGCCAAGGTAGAAAGAATCTGACAGGTCCAAATATCGGGTCCCGCCGCTTTCAATACGCGTGTGCATCGCAATGTTGTCTACGGACAACTGTAATTAAATAATGAACAATAAATTGAACTAACTGCTGCAAAAATCAAAATTTCAATTATTTGCAAATATTCTTGTGTTAATTTAGGATTTCACCTTAGTTGTGGACATCCTCGTTTTATGTTTGATTAAATGGATTTGATCATAAATAAAGCATAACACGAAACAACCATTCAAATATAATAATAGAATATATTTTTTAAGTAAGGTCAATGACCCTCATGAAAAGAGTGCCGCAGCCAAAGTGAAATCCCACGTAGTTCTATAGTCATAAATCTTGGCAACGTATCATTTTTAGATCTCTTTGGTGGTAAGCGGGAGGCGCGGCAATCAACCAATCATAGATATATAAAACTAGTCACAGGCTCAAACGGCTCGCGTCATTGGTTGATCCGTCCGTGCGCATGCGTTTTACGTTTGTTCAAGATTTTTGACTAAAGGTATATTGTATTATATTTACCTAAGATGGTAGAATATTAAGATATACATCCCCGTATCGATGTAGAGGTTAACGACGGTATGTCGTCTTGGAATGTTTAAATAATAGCATTTGTATTAACAAAGATGAATTTTATAAATAATTAGTTTATAAAACCTGCACTTACATTTTCTGTACGAAAGTATCTAATGTTTATCTATATTATATAGCTTAGGTGTTAATAATATTTTCAATAGGTTTGTTAACGTGTGAATATAAATATATAATAAGAAGTCGCTTAACCATGAATATTATGAAAAACTAGCATCGCCACGCGGTTAGGACTTACGCTGGTGTTAGTCCTAATCCCCTGATAGTATCAGGAAATAAGAAAAAAAAAACAACTTAATGTTACTCAGGGATAGTGTAGCATTCTAATGGGTAAAGAATTTTTAAAATCGGTTCCGAAGTTACGGATACAAACTTTGTAACTAATGAATCGATTTCAAACAAACAGATCTTTATTTATTATAATATTAGTATAGATTTAGTACTGATGTCAGGGCGCGCGAAGCAAAAACTATAAACTATTTCACAATCTGTGCATTTTCATGGTAAAAGTTTCTGGGAAACTATCATACTTTCATGTTTTGGCTTTGACGGAGTAATTTCTATTTACGTCTATATGTGTTATCAAGCATAAAGTACTATTTTAGGCACATTTTTAGGAAATACATTATACAAATTATAACAATCTTTATTAATAAAATTAGTATCTTATTGTGTTACTAACGCCATCTGTCGGAAATTATAAAATCGAATAAGACATGTATTTTAGCAATAGTGCTACTAACAACGCTATCTGTTAAGAAGCTGAAGAATAATATCGATATAAACAGAATGTTTCGATAAACATTTTTTTTTGTTAAATAACTGCTTTCAAAACTATTATTTTGGTAGAAAACTACGCAAGCCCTCCTATATAATAGCACAGCTTTTAGTCAGTTTCTAGAAACACAGGTTCTCTGTCACTCTAAGGCTTGGAATAGTTTGTCAGCATTTTAATTACATATCTTTGTTGCACTAACCCATTTGATATAGAGCTTTCAGCTTTAACATTTGAACATAACGAATATGCACTAATATACTAGTACGCAAAGCTATTCATTTATCTATATTTAGAATATTAGCAAATTAGTTTAAAATAAACGCGCCACTTCGCCGACGGTGGGGTGTAGGGTGACAGGCGGCCGTTTTGTCACCCAACCGTCGCGTCGGCGCGCGAACAATCAGCTCGCCCCCCGCTCGCTCCCCACTGTGCCCTCTGCTAATCAGAGCGAGACGTGGAGAGCCTCGGAGCAGCCGTCTAGAGGGCCACTCCCACCACGGTCGGGTTGGGCGCAGGTAGTAGCGTCTCCCGAAGCGAGTGGGAGGCGCTGCTCGCCTCCATTGCCCGCGTGGAGGTTCCGGCCCGCACCCACGTATACCACTCTCACTAAGATCGTGGGCGGTTTATGTCGGACTTGAACCGACTAAAACTGCAGGCCGCCGTCTCAGATCTTCAAACAGGGTGTAATGTGACTCAAAAGGCATTTCCCTCGCACCCTGGCTGACCCGGGAATCACTTTATTTATCTGGGAGTAAGCATCCGCTTGTTTTATGAATCGCTTAGCCAATTGATCAATGTTATAATGCAACAAACTCTTGAGCTCTAAACATTGATAATATCAGAAGAGGGCACTTGCTTATAATTATTATGCTCGATGACACCAACAGACGCTAAATACTAGTTATTCTGGTTTTCATTGATATCATCGTTATTTCTTTTTTTTATACTACGTAGGTGACAGCAAGCACACGGCCCACGTGATTTTGTTTTCAAACTGTTTCTAATGGGCACCAATTAAACACCTAGGTATCAGAAACGAGTCATTCTTAATAAGCGACATTTTTTATTGTTACAGTAGTACTTCAGTTTCGCAATATATAAATTCGCAATAAGTTAAAAGACTGGCTGCTTTTTGATATAACATCTTAATAAACCCAGCAGTTCACGTTCACTAAGGTTAAGCACACGGAGGTGCGGGGCGATCAAAATGACCGTGACGCACTCTTATTATTACTAATCATTAGATCGCATTTAGCCCGCGTATGTCTGACAAGCGACATGGGCTATTGCGCGGACAAATGCAACCTTATAATCGTACAAATAAAAGTGCGTCGCGCTCATTTTGACCACCCCGCCCCGCCATCGGCTTATCGCCTTAGATTTATTTTCGTTTGCTTTAAGTAGGCATGAGCGCATCTTGTCACTTTGAGTCGCATATTTAAGCCCAGCATAGCATTATAAAAGCGAATATTCCGCTGAACACATAACTGGCAGCTTAAAGTACATTCCTACATAATTATAGTCCTACAGTCCCGGGGCCTTTAAGCGGGGCGTGACTTTGCCTTTAGCTTACCATCAGGCGAGGTAAAGTCATTTTGACGTGTCCTATATAAAAAAAAACCATTAAAAACATTTTATCGCTAAGCCTGGATATTATAACAAGTTATTCATAACAACCTGATTTGAAAAAATAAGAGAAAGGAATCGCCTTTGTTTGTTTGTAATTTAACACTATACACATATATTGTAACACACAATTTTTATATTAGATAGGCCCGCATTTGACCACTTTCCCACTTAATGATAAGTGATGATGTGGTCGACGATGGAGTATGCTTGCCTAGAAACAACCTATTTTTCACATGATCCTTTTTATTCTATATTATGCTCAGTACTCACTTATACACTTATAATAAAATCATAAAGATTTATTGTTTGTAATGGATTAACTCAGAAACTACTGAACATTAAAAAAATATGAGTATTTCACGATTAGAATGCTACATTATTCCTACATAACATGGGTTATTTTTATGCCGATATTCCCCGGGAATATCAAGTGAAACTGCGTAGCGATGCTAGTTTATAATAAAAGGTCAATTTAATACGCATTATTCAAAAATATAGATATGCACTAATATATAACATAGCACTATATAACATAGATAAACATATTCAGATATTTCTTAATTTTTTTAACAAAATCTCGTTAAAAATACCCAAACAAATACTCGTTAAAAATACCCAAACCGTCACAGTTTTAAGCGGCTTAAAATTAAATAATAGTTGCACACACCGGAAATGGAACCGACGACCTCAGATAGGAGTTGAACGCACAGCAGCAATACTGACTTAGCACCAATTAACGCACAGCTTTTAACTATCGAAGATTAAATTAAATTAAAATTACCCTACACCTGAACTGACTGCATGATGTTACAACGGTAGTGAGTACTACGGTTGAGTATGAGGTCCTAGGTTCGGATTTCAGGTGAAGCAACAAGTTTTCTACTAGGGAATTGTCAATAGCAACACAGAGTTAAAACAGTGCCCGGTTTTAGGCTAGCCCCATGGAAACGAAAAATTTGACTTAAAATATAAATCCGTATGTTATATTTATAATTTATATTACCTCTGCATACCCCTTCAGGAAAAAACAGGGGTGAATTTATAGATAAATTACCTCAATCATAGACGGATAGAACGATAGATGCATTTTGTGCCATTGTCCATCGTTCACTCTGACTGTGTGTACAATTTGTCCTCGTGCCATCTTCACACGTACCACACCTTCTAAAATCTCTACAGCCAAAAAATCAGATCCTCGACCTCCACCAGCATTGTATAATATTATCGCATTTTGAGCTATGGTTTTGAACTCAATTTGCCACCTGGAATGTTGAAAATATAGGTACGTGACATCCGTATGGCCTTGTGAGTCAATATTAAATTGCTACTCTATGAAAGCAATCAAATAGATACCAAAAAATTACAGTGTTCATTTTCGTCTTTAAAGGGCATCCACATGATACAATTTGATTGGCGAATTTCTGACAATTTCCATCCACATGTACAGGTTTAAGTAGATGATGACTTCAAATCAAGAAATCTGAATGAGAATGTTTAGAAAATAGAGCCCACTGAGTAGTTAAACAGCATTTTCAATACAAAATATCAATTACTTTCTTTCTTTTTTTTTTACTCTCTCTTTGTTAAAGAATCAGCGTACACCAGGAACTACCCAGATTCCCATAATACAGTCCATACTGGTTGTCTGGAAGAAATCGCAGACAGAAATAAGACCACCCTTTGTAATTTTTTTTATGTATCGCTTTGTTTGTATCCTGATGGCGTGTGCAATAAAGAGTATCTATCTATCTATCTTATCTACTTTGCTCAAAAACTAATGTTTGAAATCGGGAGCTATCAATATTTCTATCCATATATGACTCGATTTGATTATCAATTTAATCAAATTGGTCAGAAAATTGTATCGTGCGGTTACCCTTTTAGGAACCTATATGTGTTGATAAGCATAATGGTATACTCGTGCAAATCTAGACTGGAAGTTAATTGCACTTACTTGCCACCTGCCCTAGAATTAATTCTGGGTAGTATAAGGTATGCGCCTTCGTCAATAAAACTGATATCTGAATTGAGGTCGGCATCAAACTCCGGCGCACAGTTCCACGTTACACCCTCTACGTGGACTGATCCTAAGCGGCTGCGCGCTTTCTCTATTATTTTGACGCTGTTATAATATACCTGGAAATTCACAATTATAATCTGAAAATTCTGTCTAGTTTTCTGTGTCTATAGCATTTTTACTATTAGGAAGGCATTCATAAACTTACTCTAATTTAAATAAAAGAATTGTTAAGTAATCAAATGAGAAAATACCACACTTTCTGGCAAAGGTATTTTTTTTGCAGTTTCTTTTCTATCTTTCATTTATTAAATTAGTATTTTCATTTAAAGTACTCACATCTTCCATACAGCCACGGAAGTTCTCCATGTGACCCAAGAAGAGCTCAGAAAAATCACCTTGACCACCCAAAAAAATGCCAAAGTGTATGTTCAGTTCAAAAAAACGCCCAGGCAATCTTTTCTTTACCACTGTCTCGTCTACCTGTAAACACAACAGTATAAAATTATTATTTGAATAAATACCAACACAACTTGATTCTAAAGTAGAACAAGCTTTGCCGGGATAGCCAGTACGTCATATTTAGGATCAGCTGTTAGTTGTGGCTTAGCCCGCGTAGAATTCTGTTTTCAGTTAAAAAATGCCGAGTTATATTGCCTTAATGGGACTGTTCGTTCTCAAATATGTAAAAATTACGAGAAGTAAATTACCTTCATAGTAAGGTTAGCTTCACGACGAATGATGTTGACATGGTGCCATTGCGTGTCGTTAAGATGTATGCCTTTAGGGGAGGACAGTTCGCTCTCACCCGCGCCGAGATTGATATGGAGTTTTAATCTACCACTTTCAAGACGAATCTGAAAAAGGCAATAATAAAATTAGTACCAAACGATTTCCCCCTACCCTCCAGGGTAGGCAGCGCGTGTGTGTCACCCTTAGTGTTGCACATGTCCATAGGCCACGGTGACCGCTTTCCATCAGGTGAGCCGTGTGCTTATCTGCCACCGTACGTAGTATAAAAAAATGGATATTTTCTCTGCCCATGGGGTCCAGGTAGCCCCATTTTGACTGGTTGGCTTTACAGCAGCTGACCTGGGACCCCAATCTATTAAGCCACTGCCAGGCCATCTACATTACTTTCTTTTTACTTTACGATAGCATATACAAATTCAATAATACATAAACCAATAAAGTAAGAGTAAGGAAAGCTTAATGGGACAAATTAATATGCACTTACCATGCAGTAATCAGTTTTGCCAGCAGCCAGGAGTAGAAGAGCATCAGATAAATGAGTTCGAAACCGAAAACTTATGTCAGTAATACCCTTTGCTTCTTGAAGAGGGTATGAAATATAACTGGCCCCATAGAATGACGCTAGAACAAAAAAATAGATTAATATGAGTATTAATTTATTGGGACAAGGGCAGGTGGATGATGATGTATACTCTCAGAAGATGGATCAATTGAAGCTGATATAGGCCACAGAATAGCTTCAGGATGGATCAGGTGGCGTATGTTGATCGGGGTTTTGGGCGCAAGAGAGTTGGGTCTTAGAGAGGATGACGCATACAATAGAACCAGATGATATAGTATGATTGGGAATGCCGATCCCGCATAACGGGACAAGGCGGTGCAACAGTTTCCCTTTGATGTTTTAATGAAAATAACTTTAGTATCCAAGAAAGGCAACCAAAGCACTGGGGGTTTCCCATTTGGTTTTGCCGTGCGAACTGTAGTTCAAAGTGAATTCTGTCATCATTATCATCCTCATAGCGATTTCCCAGTTGCTTTCGAAGTTTGCACTGTGGAGTCCGAGTACAGTTTGGTGTTTTTGATTGCTATGTCGCCTTTTCCAAGAGCGAATGCCGTCTTTGAATGTCTTAGTTATTTTGTATTACGTGTGAAAATGTCCACAGTTACCAACCCGTTAATGCAGGTGGTTTTACGTTTTTGTTTGTCGTAAGTCGCCCAGTCAGCGTCGCCACGAGTGCTTCTCATTAAAAATTACCTTTTTTTTATGTCACACAGCTATTTGACTGTACCTACTACTTACATAATTTTTACTTTGATAGAATAGTACACTTTGATTGGAACTTTAATTAAAACAGTGCACATTCATCTCAGATAATTAAAATTGGAAATTGTAACATGAAAAGAAATCTTATTTACTTAACTATCAACATGAAAATTGATTCAGTAACCATACAGCTCTTGTAAAGAAACCAGCATGTTTTATGCTTATAGTATACAGAACGGGCGTAAGTAATTTATAACTTAACTAACTGTGCCGGTGACTTCGTCCCCATGGTTTTAGATTTATACGGTTTAAATTTTTTTTTGCAGAACTATAATTCTTTTGCCAAAATTAAAATAGGCTAAGTTACTCCTTGTTAGTCTTGTTACATCAGCTATCCCAATGTAGCCAGTAAGCCCCTGAACGTCCATTCAAAATCGTGCCAGCCATTTCATAGATTAGCCGGCAAAACCGTCAAACAGACAGACAGACAAAACTTTTAAAAAAAATGTTATTTTGGTATACATACTGTTAATATATCCAAATGCACTTAGTAAAAGTGGTTATTATAATATGACAAACAGACACTCCAATTTTATTTTTTTGTGTAGATTACAATTTTAATTATTTTAATATAACATTCCAGTAATTTGCTTGTATATAGTACTACAATATTCAATAGAAATGGTTCCAATAAATTATCCTCAACAGAGATATAAAATTGAAAATGCCACTGCACTAACATGCCACTCTCGCAGAATGTTAGATAACTCTTTCATAGCTGGCAATGAATATGAACCTATTTTACAAGCATTTCTGACTCAAGAGGTGAACAGAATATATGATCAGATTGAACCCATAGTACCTAAACAGGAGCAGAACATTTTTAAAACATACATGAAAGCTATTTTAGCAGATAACATTGAGATCATCAAGAATAAAATGAGTCAAGTATTCAATGCCATACAGAACCTAGGTATGCATGTTGTGGTACATTTCAGAAATATCATGTGAAAATTATGAATGTGTTTGTATTATATCTTCATTAAACAATAAATAATTGTAGATTAGCTTTTAGTTTAGTATTTTATTAGTTTCATATTACATGCTCATGTCTTCAGTCCACCTGATAGTAAGGTGAAGTCTTAGGAATGTGGATCACCATTACAGACACCAAATAAGTATGGAGTACAAAGTCACTTGATGTTCAAAATTGCACAAAAATATTGCAGCCACTATAAGACAAATATTTAATTTACTACTGAATTCAATTTCTGCTAGGTACTTCAAATATTTCTAAAATTATGAATAATTAATTTATTAATTATGAAACTATAATGATACAGTATTTGAATTTTTGTTTTATTTGCGGCTGCTATTACATTTTAAAATGGTTATCTACTCTAAGTAGTACTATAGTTTTGTAATAACAAAATCATACTGTAAGTACATGGCCCTTAGAGACAGAAGGTAAAAATAAATTTATAACTACTCTAATGCTTTCATACTTCCATGTAATTTTGAATGTCAAGATCATACTCATTACTTGCTTACTTTCAAAACTTTGTTGCAATACTAACATTTGCAGCTTTGAATGATCATTTACTTTGACAATCTGGAAATGGTCATGAACTTTTGACATTGACCGTAAGTAAATAGACCTGATATTATCATGTGCTAACACACCACAAACATAGTGGCCCTAATATTTTAACGTATATTTGTTTATCGAATGTATGGATACAGAGTCAAACACAAAGGCGTTTGGTACAACTTAGAATTACTTACGGTTAGTTGATGATAGATTTTTGATGAACAAATATTATACATAATAATCATCCAGTGTAAAGATCCAAAAATACTTTTTAATTATATGATCTCACTGTCTTAGGCATAATAATATATATATGGCATTGACTGCTACTTACCTTTATCATAGGCCAGCCCCAGAGAAAGGAATGATAAAATTAGAACAAGTTCCATTTTTGATGGACGAAATTACAACTCTTGTGACATCGAACTACCGTCTTCATGTAGCGCAAGTTAATCAAATAAGAGCTTGTCTTATAAGAAACTCCGACGAGTGTGAGGACATTTCACAACTTTTAGTGACTTTCAGCTTTCACGAGTCAACAACACGGCAGGCGTGGCGTCTTCAGGAGAGTATTCATCGTTTATCATATTAGTAAATATCAATCAGCGATCATATTGGAATCGTACAAAAATAACTTGACATGGCACTTCAGTTTTCGTTATTTTTAGTGAGGTCTTTTGTTAGCAATACAAAATATTTTATGAAACGTAAAATTGTTACTTCATCTCACTTCATCTGTAAGAATATTGTTCGTTCATTTTTCAATTTACGTTCTTTTCTTTCAATTTGTTCACCGTTCAATACTCTGTGAACGAACTAAAGAACAATGGGATGCAATCACTGGTCGTGCTATAGATAGGTAATACCACAGCAAGAACATTAGAAATTTCCTTGTACTTAGCTGGACGTTTCATTTCGAACGAGCGGTTGTCTCCAGGATTTTTGAATCTCGGCCGGCGGTCATCTCTCTCGCACACGGCCTAAAATTGCCATGATACGTTAAAATTTCCCAATCCAAACCTGTCAAAGTCAAATTTACGCAAAGGCTGAGTTCTTCGGAGCTTCATTTTGATTCTAGTTGAGCTTTATGAAAATTCACAGAACACCGTACATATCAATTATTATTAATTGAGTAATATTTATAGAAATTAATAAAAAAATTGACACATATTCGCTTCTTAGATTGTGGGTGACAGCCATTTTAATAAAGAAGCAACACTGTTTACCAAAAATTCGTAAGGTGACCAACCATCCGTATTTTGCGGGATAGTCTCCTACTAGAAGCTCCTGCATTGCAATAAATACATAGCATAGTCCCACAAAACGTCAAATGCTTTCCGCACGTTTACAATATCCATCATAATATATTACAATATTAACTGTAGAGAGGTCAATTCTATACATCCATACTAAATTATTATAAATGCGAAAGTAACTCGGTCTGTCTGTCTGTTACGCTTTCACGCCTGAACCGCTAAACTGATTTTGATGAAACTTGGTATAGGAGTAGATTAGACCTAGATAATGAACATAGGCTATGTTTGGTTGCGATAACCGACATCCACGTGGGCGGAGCCGCGGGCAGCAGCTAGTTGAATATATTTAAAAAATAACTACATATTGGGAAATAATTAGTGATCGATACTAATGCAAAAAATGCAATCAGTATTTTTTTGTCTTTCTGTCTGTCTATCTGTATGTGCACGCATGGATGAAAAACTACTGGAGGGATTTTGATCAAACTTGATACGATTATAGTTCATACTTTTGGGCAACATATAGGCTACTTTTTATACAAGCTGATATACCCATGGCTTCATCCGCGCTTCGTTTTTAGGTCGTTTTTGGTCATATCTCCGGTTGTACTTAACCAATTGCAAGCAAACATACGATAAATTTTGAGTCTAAGTAAGACCTTTCTAATAAAAATTCGTTCAGTACTTTTTACGTCCATTGCTAGGAAGCTGGTCATATTAAGTATATAATTTCAACTTTGACGCTTATTATTTATTGCTTTCTAGACATAACCTATACCTACTCAAGTAGGTATTAAGTTATCGTTTCTAAAAACCACTACACTTTTTTATTTGTTCACGACTGTACATACTTAGACCCCGGTAGTATAAACTTACTGTATACAGGTTGACTCAAAATATTATTATATATTTATTATTCTTCACATACAGACAGATAGAAAGACAAAAAATTTACTGTTTGCATTTTTTGCATTAGTATCGATCACCAATCATCCCCCAATAGCTATTTTGTAAATGTATATATGCAAAGAACAGAATTGACCTCTCTACAGTTTTATTATAAGTATAGATCATGTATTTGTCTTATTTTGTTCCTTAAATTTACGAAAGAAAGTATAATAATGGGACAGGGATTCACCTGACGATTTTTAAAATTCACATTATCTTTCAAGTCCGTATCGATTCATTCGTTTTAATCGACCTTTTTTAACAGGTCACCTCATTATGAATATAAAACTGACAAACGTCAAATGTTACCTATTAATGTGACGCTACTATAGGAAACACCCTTTTGTTGCTACTCTGTCGCATTGGGTTTGCCTGTAATGACACTGTATGTATAAAATAAATAAATACATAATCCTTCATTTAATGTCAATAATTTATTTTGTTATTACATGCTTACATAAGTAAGTCTCAATTAATAAATAAATAAGTTACAAAATTACTGTTACAAAATACCATTTATTTTCATGCGCATAGACGTAAACTACATCATATATCCCAACCTTGCAATTAAACATGGTCACCGCAAAGAAAGGTACGCAACCCAACCAACTAGATGGAGACACTGCAATGTATGGCCTTGCAGTATCCATTACTTTTAATATTCTTGTACCACAGACATATACAGATCAGTGGATGCAACTATTCTCTGTCTACGGGATGCATGCAACCGCCCATTGTCACAAAGCTCAACTATACTTTGTCAAATGTACTGATGATAATAATGACAGGTCTAAATAGGGTAGCCCATATAGTATAATCGAAAATGAATCTTTTGATTTTCGATTATTGTTACCGTAGAATATGGAATCGATATTTAGAAAAACACAAAAACTTTTTATTTTGACGTGACAACGTCTTATAAATTGGTTTGCCGGGTGACACTTCAAGAAACTGCGTTACGCTCCGCTCACGTTATGCGCTCACAATGAGAGCGAGTGAGAGGCACGCGTCCCTTCCACTCGGGCATGGTTAGCCCGCCTAAGAGCGAGAGAGACAGACAAAAAATATTTTACCACTCAAAGTCGTTGTCACGTAAAACTTTCGCCCGTATACCGACTTTACAGGCAACCAATTTTTTTTATTATTTTAGGTAACTTACTTCAGGATGACAAAAGAGAAGTTTTATGCTAAAGTATTTATGTTTCGTACCATATTTAGCTAATTATATCACAAAAATTTTAGTAGTATAAGTACTTAATAATTTTAATAAATTACTTTAAATTCGATTCATTCGATTCATTTGTGTAAAGTCAATTGTGCTATATTCTTGCAAGACGCTTCACTATGACAAGTGGGCGGGGCTTGTCTATGAAATACAATAATTTTAGGGGTATGATTTTGTATAAAAAAATACGATACTTCATATACATGAACTGTCATTTTTATCATCCTAAATTAGACAAGGTATAGAATCAAAATGAAGCTCCGAAGAACTCGGTTTTTGCGTAAAATGACTTCCAGACGTTTGGATTGGGCAACTTTTACTTATCATGGTAATTTTAGGCAACTGTTTGCGAGAGAGATACTTATTAATTATCACTATCACACGTTAAAAACACCTGGAGATAAACGATGAAGGAGAGTGATAGCTCCAGCTTTTTCATATCTTAATATATATAAATCTCGTGTCACAATGTTTGTCCTCAATGGACTCCTAAACCACTTAACCGATTATAATAAAATTCGCACACCATGTGCAGTTCGATCCAACTTGAGAGATAGGATAGTTTTTGAAACGGATTTCGACATCCACGCGGGCGGAGCCGCGGGCAACAGCTAGTAATCTTATATGTATATAAAAATATACTCAAAGATTTGGTTAAATCGAGAATATTTCGATTTATTCAAGTTCACGGCGATAAGTAGTATAAAAATTTTCATTAGCGCCATGATTTTTCTATGCGAAATATTACAGTATGTATTTGGAAAGTCACATATTGGCCATATTGAACATATACAAATGGTCATTTAATATTGCATTAAAAATGGATATAAAAATCAATTTGCCATTAATTATTCGATTATTTCCGTATCGCGTGGTTCGTTGGTTTGGGTCAAGAATATTATAACCAATGGATACTGCAAGGACATACATTGCAGTGTCTCCATCTAGTTGGTTGGGTTGCGTACCTTTCTTTGCGGTGACCATGTTTAATTGCAAGATTGGGATATATGATGTAGTTTACGTCTATGCTCATGAAAATAAATGGTATCATAGTCTACGTTTCCACATTTACTCGTATTATAAAGAGAGGCCAAATTTTCATTGAAAAGGTTATTTTACTATATTTAAAAGGTATTAAAGATGAAAACAGTAATTTTGTAACTTATTTATTTATTAATTGAAACTTGAATATGTAAGCATGTAATAACAAAATAAAATTATTGACATTAAATGAAGGATTATGTATTTATTTATTTATACATACGGTGTCATTACAGGCAAACCCAATGCGACAGAGTAGCAACAAAAGGGTGTTTCCTATAGTAGCGTCAGATCAGAAATTGTTTATTATGTTTAGAATGGTTTATTAGTGAAAGCAAAACATATATTTACTCGCATCTATCATTATTACAATAAATATGTAATCGTAATTGAAAAAAGTTAAGCAATTGTGCAGTTATAACAAAACGAAAAATATATTATTTGATACCCACCGCGGCGCGCTGTTACAAGGTTGCGTTGTTGAATTTTGATGAATTGTCAAATGTGACCTATTAAATTGACTCCACTGTTAGTAGTAGCCAAACTAGATTGCCAAACTTTACTGGACACGAGGAATGATTATATCCTTTTAGCCAAACTACTTGTCATTAAACTTTTGAGTGAACCTGTATACAGTAAGTTTCATAGCTGGGCATTAACTCGTTAATCCGTTAATCGTTAATTAACGAAGTTAACATTTTGAGTAACGGATTAACTTTTAAGTTAACTTGAAAATATGTTAACGGACTCGTTAACTTCCATTAAATTTCCCTAAGTCCGTTAATCGTTAATCCAACATACTCTAACACGTATGTTCGACAACTGCTGCAAGTGCTGCAACGCTACCGAAACGTCAGTACACAAGTAGTTGTTCAAATATTCGCGTGTAAATCCCGAAGACTACGTATGAGTAACTATAAACCGCGAAAGCCTAAGAATAACATCTCAAAATTAGTTCGTCTGATTAGTGTTTCGTTTAAAGCGCAACTAGTCAATCATCCAGTTGAATGAAAAATAATTTTTGTCAACATGCCTACCCGTCTCTTTTTGTTTCTTACCTGTTAACTGCCAGAACCAACATTTATTATAAGGAGACTAGCTTTCCGCCCGCGGCTTCGCCCGCGTTGATGTCGATTATCGCCACAAAGTCTTTTTTAAAGTGACGGAGTTTACTTCACTCTCCACTTTACACTCCACTCTCTACTCAACTCTCCACACCACTCACCACTCCTCTCTCCTCCCCTCCCCTCCGCTCTATTCTCCCCTCCTTCACTGATGTAGGTACTTATCTATATCTAATGTTTGAATCTGTAACATTACAGGCGAATGCTCGCGATTAGGGAGCACTTTAGAACAAATCTTTGATTTACCAAATTTTACTCCCAAAATAGCGTTAATTCTGTTGCTCATCTCACTAAACTAAACTAATCTATCTTTAAAACTATTTTATTTGAATTTCGAAATTTAGGTAGTTCTATGTGCCGTCGGATTAGATCTAAACTTTATTAAAAACTAGCCGTACCCCGCGGCTTCGCTCGTGGCATACTTCGTTCCCGTGGCAGGATAAAAAGTATCCTATGTTTATCTCCTATTTCTAAGCTACCTTCCCATCAATTTTTAGCCAAATCGATCCAGCCGTTCACGCGTGATGCCGTGACCAAAGGAAATAGGGATTCAATTTTATATATTTAGATGTTAAAGAATTTTTGTATTTGCAAGTAAATGCAAAAAAAATTAAAGTCCAAAGCGCAAAATAACTTCCTACGTCTTTTTGACCCCGTAAGGGAGTTTTTTTTATAAAATTCTATACACGTGTCCTATCAATTTTGTTAAAACATAAGGATTTGCGCTATCCCATATAACCTTTGCCCCCTTTTTTCGAAATTTCGAAAAATCCTGTCTTATCGGATGCCTACGTAACACGAAGAATATACCCTCTATTTCAGGTTTCTACGATCAGCAGCGATTTAGGCTGTGCGTTGATCCGTCAGTCAGTCCCTTATATCATTCAGGACAAAGCATTTTACGTTGTATAGATGCAAGTTTTATCACGTGTTAACGGATTAACGATTAACGTTAACTTGCGTTAATTTTTCTGAAAAGAAACGCTTTAACTGTTAACGAAGTTAACTTTTTCAGTAACGGATTAGCGGTTAACGAAGTTAACCATTTGATTAACGGTGCCCAGCTATGGTAAGTTTATACTACCGTGGTCTAAGTATGTACAGTCGTGAACAAATAAAAAAGTGTAGTGGTTTTTAGAAACGATAACTTAATACCTACTTGAGTAGGTATAGGTTATGTCTAGAAAGCAATAAATAATAAGCGTCAAAGTTGAAATTATTTATACTTATTATGACTAGCTTCCTAGCAATGGACGTAAAAAGTACTGAACGAATTTTTATGCGGCTTTTTTATTAGAAAGGTCTTACTTAGACTCAAAATTTACCATTATGTTTGCTTGCAATTGGTTAAGTACAACCGGAGATATGACCAAAAACGACCTAAAAACGAAGCGCGGGTGAAGCCATGGGTATCAGCTTGTATAAAAAGTAGCCTATATGTTGCCCAGAAGTATGAACTATAATCGTATCAAGTTTGATCAAAATCCCTCCAGTAGTTTTTGATCCATGCGTGCACATACAGACAGACAGACAGAAAGAAAAAAAAATTACTGATTGCATTTTTTGCATTAGTATCGATCACTAATTATTTCCCAATATGTAGTTATATTTTAAATATATTCAACTAGCTATTGCCCGCGGCTCCGCCCACGTGGATGTCGGTTATCGCGACCAAACATAGCCTGTGTTCATTCTCGAGGTCTAATCTACTCCTATACCAAGTTTCATCAAAATCGGTTCAGCGGTTCAGGCGTGAAAGCGTAACAGACAGACAGACAGACAGAGTTACTTTCGCATTTATAATAATTTAGTATGGATTGACCTCTCTACAGTTAACATTATAATATATTATGATGGATATTGTAAACGTGCGGAAAGCATTTGACGTTTTGTGGGACTATGCTATGTATTTATTGCAATGCAGAAGCTTCTAGTAGGAGACTATCCCGCAAAATACGGATGGTTGGTCACCTTACGAATTTTTGGTAAACTGTGTTGCTTCTTTATTAAAATGGCTGTCACCCACAATATAAGAAGCGAATATGTGTCAATTTTTTTATTAATTTCTATAAATATTACTCAATTAATAATAATTGATATGTACGGTGTTCTGTGAATTTTCATAAAGCTCAACTAGAATCAAAATGAAGCTCCGAAGAACTCAGCCTTTGCGTAAATTTAACTTTGACAGGTTTGGATTGGGAAATTTTAACGTATCATGGCAATTTTAGGCAGTGTGCGAGAGAGAGGACCTCATGGCCGAGATTCAAAAATCCTGGAGACAACCACTGAAGACCAATGAATCGTCCAGCTAAGTACAAGGAAATTTCTAATGTTTTTGGTTTGGGTTAATCAAAATTATCTAGAATCTGTGACGTTTTTAATTATTTACCTACCTGTTATATAGTCTGTGGTTGGTGGCTGGCCTGGCAGCACAGCGCAGTCAATAAAGCGAAATTCTACTTTAAATTTCTTGAAAGTTCTATCAAATAAATAACACGAGGTTGTTCAGATTACTTGAAAATTTAGCACAAATTGCCATATCTTAAATATTAATAAACATGAATAATTCTGCAGCTAAAGTAAGTACTTTATCTTCATAATATCGAATGTGTATCGGCGTTGTCGGCTAATTCATTACTACTAAGGTTCTATGTTAAACCCATAGCATTTAATTTCTCAATGCTGGTGTGAGACTTAAGTGCCTTATTTCATGAACTTTTTAGTTTACTATCCATTTTCGTCCACATAGGTTGGTGAAATTTTCCGGGAGGCGGGCACGGCATTCAATAAACTGTCGGAGATGACTATGTCCTTACACCCCATGGGCGATGATCAGCCTGGGTAAGTCGTATATTTATAATTTTATAGTATATATAAACTAGGCTAATGTCGAAAAAGGCAAAAACATGGAAAAGAAAATGGAAATTATGATTGTGTTGAGCAAAGATCATGAGTTAAAATTATGCACATATCACGTGGATGGCACAGTGTATTCGTTCGATATGTGCATAATTTTACAAGTACCTAGCCAGAAAGTAATGAGATGTATTGTTGATGCAAGTCCGGAACAGCATGATGGGGGAACGTTGTGGTATAGTAACAGTGACCAAGAAGTAAAGACCAGGAATCTTAGATGGTTGACTTAATACAATGTTTAAACAAAATCTATGTAATTACTAGTGAATAGAGAAGCGATGGTAGCTGAATTACACAGCCTCTACTTAGAGGTATCGAGTTTTAATCCCGCCGGACAGAACCAATATGAATTTCACTTTGTGGCATTTATATGTGTTAATCATATGATTTACCATCTGCTAACAGTGAAGGAAAAACATCGTGAGGAAGGCCACATGTCCTAAAAGAAATTCTAGGGACATGTCCGATCTATCCACCCGCATTAGGCCAGCGTGTGTGGATTAACGTCTAAACTGAACCATCTACTGAACTCTCGTTAGAGGAGAGGAGACCCGTCCCCAGCAGTGGTTGCTATTTTAGAAAGTAGCAGTGAGGTGTTTTCTGGCAGTCAATGTAAATATAGAAGCAAAGGTGTAAATATAAGTTTAATTGATGTTAATATTAGCTGTTCAATACTTTGGTTGGTGCATTTTTAATTTAATGTTTTTAATTTTTTAATTATAATGTAAATTTTTAATTTAATATTCAATAATAATGTAACTGTCTGCCTATCCTTGACAGAGGTAAATGGACAGATGAGGAGATTGAGATGCTAAGAGGATGTGTTCATCGGTTTGCTGTGGACCTCCATAAACTAAGCCAGCACATCAAGACCAGGACCGTGTAAGTACTTTTCATCAAGAAATGTAATGTATGTATCTATTCTTGTTAAAGTAGCCAAATCCAACTTTAGAGTATTGACAATATATAATTAACAGTCTAACTGAGGTTGAATGGTAGAACTAATATTATAATTTTAATTAAATTACATACATACATACACTTACGCCTTTTCCCCTCTGTGGTAATCAGAGACAACAGACCACCATCTGCCTCTGTCCTGACATACTTCACGCGCTTCCTCTACTGTCATTAAGCCTTTTATGCCAACCCGCCGGTTGCGAGTGCTTTTGACCTGCCCTTTTTGCAATAACTCCTTAATTTGGTCAGTGTATACTCTGCGAGGTAGACTCCGGCTTAATTAAATTAGTTTTCTTTTTATCAACCATTATAACCAGTTAGCAGGGTATGTCATATCGCATTATTACTATTGTCATATCCTTGGAGTACAGTAAAGACTTATACTCCTTTTAGTTTGGCTCACTTTAGGGGATTTACTGCCACCCGCTGTTCCAGCTTAGAAAGTAAAACCTGTGACAGAGCCTCATCTGTCAATCAGCAGTTGTAATTTTTCAACCTGCAGTCAGTCTGTTTTATATCACCAAGTTATTTTAACCTAACAAATAATATGCTTACTTTTTTCAGAAGCCAGATTCGAACCACATTGAAAAAGAAAGCATTTGAAGATGCAGGTATACCTGTGCGTCAGGTAAGCAGTACAGTCACCACCAGCCATTCGCCGAAGTTACCTCAGGTAGTTTCTACACTGAGCCCGATCAGCACACAATCAGTTTTAGGAAAGAACGCAGAGGTTCAGATATTCTCTAACTAAGCAACCAATAGCACCTATTATTTTTTTGTTAGTTGTGTCGTTTTGTCGTTAGTAAAGTTTATTTTATTTTTAAAGCTTGAACACTATTGGCTGCATGAGCCACTTTTGATCATTCTAGTAATCTACATAATGTAAGTGAAAACAAACTCTATAATGATGCCGACTGAGCAAATTTTACATTTCATATATATGTTTTATTTAATAAAAATGCATAAGAATAAATGGGGATGGATAGAACAGATATTTTTTTACGTTTATTCGCATTTGGTTCGATTTGCAAATGGTCGGAAAATACATAGCTACTGCTTTTGGACTTGTCGCACTTTTGGTCAGTTATTTATATTGTAGTCGTAGGTAACTTATATACCCAGACAAATAAGTTCAAAAAGATTTGAACATCTTTTTGAACGTCATTCTTAGTAAGAATGACGTTCAAAATGATGTTCAAATAGAAGGAATCATATCGGACTGCATAATGAATAAAATTAGCGCAATTGTTTGCAGCGTTTATGTAGGTACATTAGGTTCATTTAGCTACTATTGATATATTATACTATACCTACTATTATTATATAGACGAAAATTTGTAAATTATATTTTCTTTTAATAAATGAATTCAATTACTAGATAACAGGGGGGCTAAAAAGGCCACATCATATCCGTCAGTTGACATATTTTGACATATTTTATTATGTAAATTATGTCACCTGACAGATAAGATGATCACATTATGAAACATCCAATGTGGCCTTTTTAGCCCCCCAGTTTTCTTAACTGAACTACGACGAAATGAGAACCCGACCATTTGCGAAACCGACCAAATGCGAATAAATATTTTTTGCATAATACTATTTTTGGAAGTCAACTTCGGTTGGTTTTGTAATTTTATTTCCAAACATAACACAGTGGGTGCATTGTGGTAACATAACAAAGTGGCCCGCCGAACCACCTGTACCTATCATGAGTCAGTACCATTCATGGTACAATTGGCACTGATTTATCCCACTAGTACCAGGGAAATAAATAGAAGTGTTACTCTCGACGTTACTTCATTAAAAAAATAAAATCCGATGGTACACTACTTTATTTTATTAGTAGTTAAGTAGTTATGTAACCTATATTTTTTAATGTCTTAATTTTTCCAAGAATAGAGGGACGTCAATATCGCCCACAGTAAGTTGCATTTGCACATGGTTGGTGTATATACGTATTCCTGTGCAGTACAGATGATTTCCGTTTCTCTTGAATTTTGGGTACTACGGTTCGAAATTGGGGAAAAAAATGTTATTATAAATCATTTGCGGCCAGGGAAACAATAAAATATTACTAAGAAGGATTGTGTTTTACAGTTGATGTACTAGTGGGATAAATCAGTGCCATTTGTAACATTTTCAAATGGTACAAGTGGTGCAGCGGGATATTTTGGTATCATTTGTACAATCAATTGTACTATATAATGGGATAAATCAGTGCCAATTTTACCATCAATGGTACTGACTAATGGTACAGGTGGTCCGGCGGGCAAAGTGGGTGGTTGTGGTAACATAACACAGTGGGTGTATTTTGGTAACATAACACAGTGGTTTATTCCAACTAGTCCTACTAACAGTTCGATCATCGGACAGTTTGGACAAAAATTTTCCAAGTAGTTAGATTGAGTTTGACAATCAAACTACTTGGATAAAAATATTCCAAGTAGTTAGATTGTGCTAAAAACCTAAGCCCAGTTTAACTAAATGAAATATTTCAGTCTTAATAGTTAGATCCTCAACCCCAGTCTAACTACTTGGAATATTTTTGTCCCAACAGTTCGATTGTCAAACACATTCTAACTACTTGGAACATTTTTGTCCAAATTGTTCGATTGTCAAACACGATCTAACTACTTGGAATATTTTTGTCCAAGTAGTTCGATTGTCAAACTCAATCTAACTACTTGGAATATTTTTGTCCAAACTGTCCGATGATCGAACTGTTAGTAGGACTAGTTGGAATAAACCAACACAGTGGGTGCATTGTGGTAACCCAATTAATGGTCACCAGTGGGTGAAGCCAGTGAATTTATGGCCACGTTATTATATTAGTACCGCTAGTACGAGTTACCGAAACGGCGAGTTTTCGATAGCTGAGCTGACACAAAAATCGTAGCAGCTAGATGATGTGGAGCCCAATACTTAGGATTGATGAGTTCTCAGCTCACTAAATGATTATATAAGTGCACTATATTGCGTTTTTTTATAAGTTTACCTCTAGAATACTGTGTTGCGTCTAATTCGTCCTAGGGTTTCAGATCGCACTTAATTATCTAGCGTTATAAATATGCATGTATTATGTCTAGAAATTTCAAGTTGTAAAACTAAGTTTTAAGTCGTGTAATTGTCTTAAATTCTGAAATTAGGTACTTATATGTTCCTTCTTACATTCGGTTACATACTGTTATTTTGCTGTACAGTCGCAAACTTTTTTGCAATAATGATATAAATATTTTGAAGTGTATTTCTTGCAGCGACTATTGGTTGTATGGTCGTTGATTATTCGTTTATGCAGTATTATACGACTTAAAATTTGTCCTGTATTATTTTGAATTGCGCTTATAGATGTGATGTAGCTGAATAGTTAATATTAATTGTATATGTTACGGACGGTTCAAATTATGTTACGCACCATTGTTGAAAGTTCTGCCAGAAAAAATGGAATTTAAAAGTATATTTGAAGATTGTCCCAACAGATAGGTACACGCTACACAACGAATTTGAAATATTGACACGTTGACTGACCGCGCAAGCGCCAGCCTGGGTCATAATTCGCCTAGTATCACTACATTTCTTGATAACACTCTGTAAAAGCACCATTTCAAGCTAAAGAATTCACTTTTCTGATAATATTTATGTGTATTTTAACGGTAAGCTACAAAACCACATAGCCAGAAGCAAAACAAATACTATCCGAATTACAAATACCCAACATTATAGTTGCTATTGCGAGAACAGCCACCAGCGTCAACTGGCCTTCGCCCTAACGAGATGCTTAATAAAGTTTGTATTTTTAGGTAACCCTGAATATGCTAAATGCTTCGGAAAATGAGGTTGATGTCGAAGGCCTTAGCGGAGAAGTGAAACTTGAGTTCGAGGCGACTAATGAAGAGGTAGCTACCTGAAATATGTTTAGTTTTTTTAAGTTTAGTTTTGATACTGTTTGTCTAGAGGGATCTGTTGAGCTGTTGTTATCAAATACATGCATGTATAAAAAAACGGACGGAAACACGCTGCACTATGAACAGAAGCACTGCAATGGCGGCGGCAGCGCATTGAGTGAATAAAAGTTGCCATGTTGGACACAATTTCCCCATTTAAGTATTATTGAATAGTATTTAGATTCCGTTTTTGTAGTAAGCTTTTCTTTAATTTTATATTCCTTTATTTTTTTTGCTAAACAGTCGTGAATTTATATCCAGTATTTATATGAATTGAATCTCTCTTTCATATTTCATTAATAATAATATGCTTTATAATTTATTTCATTGCCTGAGGCAAGCCTAAAAAATAAGTATTTTAGATAAATATAATAAATATTGATTAAAATAATAATAAGTAAGTAAGACGGAGAATTAAAACAATACAATTTGTCAAGAAATTAAAGACACTACAGTCCGGAAAATGAGAGTATGCGTGCCTGACACATGTCAATTCGTCATGACTATTGTTCGGCCGCTGAGAGTATGCGTTCCTGACACAATGTCACTTCGTCATGAATAGTTATGTACATATAACTTGTACCTAGAACCGTTCTCTAAACCTGTTCCCAACTTACAATAACATAATAATAATCGCAGACAGCAATTGTGACAATTTGATTTCATTTTAATTTTAATTTTATTCTAATTTGGCTATCTATCTGCCCTATTTGTTTTTCTAATTTTAAATTTTAATTTTATTCTAATTTGGCTATCTATCTGTCCTATTTGCTTTCCAATTTTTAATTTTTAATTTTGTTTTACTCTTATTTAATTTTATGTAATTTTATGTGATTATTAATTGTAATAATGGGTTATTAATTATAATAATAATAATGTAATAAATAATAAATAATAAATCTCTTCGGAGAAACCGAAGGTTTTGTCTTTGCAATTATGGATGAGGTTATCATGACGAACAACTACAAGAAGTACATTCTGAAAGACGGTACGGTTGACATATGTCGGGCATGCCACCGTCCCGGGGAATCTATCAGACACATTATTTCAGGTTGTTCTCGTCTTGCCAACGGCGAATATTTGCACAGACATAATCAAGTGGCCAAGATTGTACATCAGCAACTTGCCCTTAAATACAATCTTGTATCTGCAGAGGTGCCATACTACAAGTATGCGCCCGACCCAGTTCTCGAAAATGGTCGTGTCACATTATACTGGGATCGATCTGTTATCACTGATAGGACTATTGTCGCCAATAAGCCTGACATAGTGGTAATAGATCGATTAGAGAGGCTTGCAATGATTGTCGACATCACCATCCCTCATGACGAGAACCTCATAAAAGCTGAAAAAGATAAACAAATTAAGTATTTGGATTTAGCTTATGAGGTTGTTGACATGTGGGATGTGGATTCGGCGATCATTGTCCCGATAGTTGTATCAGTCCACGGACTGATTGCCAAGAGCCTCGACCAACACCTAAAGAGGTGGCTGGGTTAAGGGACTGATGCAGAAGGCAGTACTCCTCGACACGGCACGTATTGTGAGGAGGTTCCTTTCTCTGGAGCCCTAACCACCGGTAGCTTGGTCCCTGTACCCGATGCCGGTGGGGTACTATTTTTTATATTTTTAAATGAATTTTTTTTATATATTTAAAAATGTTATTTATATGTCTATATTTAAAATAAAGTGAATAATAATTATTTATTTATTTCAGACCAATTACATGTCCATATAAAAATTCATAGTAAAATATAAATAAAAAATCAATAATTGAACAACATAAAATCATAAAATAAAAATACTAATTAAAATCAAATTAAAATAAAATAATATTAAAATAATGTCCATTCAAATTAAAATTAAAAGAAAATAAATTAAACAAAATCCATTAAAATAAAATAAAACCAAATTCAATTCACTTATAATAAAATAAAATCATGCATGCCATTTGTGCATCTGCATCCACTTAGACATGAAAAGACAATCTGTGTCCATTCTGCCCGCAATGAGCTGCAGGTAGCTGTTGGAGCTGCCACGCATTCGCCGCAATAGAGATGCAGTTCTTTTGCGTAATATCGCACTAAAGCTGTCTACCCCAGCATCTGCAAGCATTCCTGACGCACTGCAAAAGCGTGGCAGCCCCATCAGCGCCCTGTAGCCATTTATGTATTGGACCCGCAAGGCATCATAAGCAGTCTGGGTATGGCTCATCCATAGGCTGCACGTATAAAAAGACTGGCAGTAGGCTTTAAATAAGGTCACCTTGACCTGCGCAGTGCTACGCGCAAACGTACGGGCTAGCATGTTGGCCCTCACCGATAACATCCTACGTTCCCTTGCCACATCCAGGTCATCTTTTAGAGTCTCGGTGACCCAGTGGCCCAGGTATTTCACCTGCTCAACCCTTTTGAGGGCGCTATTATTTAAAGTGAGTGTACGCACAGTAGTGTAAGTTTTAATTACCCGCCTTAAAAACTATGAACTCACTCTTACTAGCATAGTACCTGAGCCCATGGGCCTACGCATATCTCTCGCATATCTTGATGAGCCGTCTAAGAGCGCTGATTGACGGGCTCAGCAGCACCATAATCATCAGCGTAGTTTATATTATTTATAAATATGCCATCGATAGAACAACCGACTCCAGTGCCACTGAGCTCACGAATCAGATTATCCATATACAGATTAAACAGCCTAGGTGATGTCAGGCCCCCCTGTCTCACCCCACATTCCAACCTGTACGCATCCGATATTGCTCCGTTCCACTTTACGTGGTTAACTTGGTTGCCATACCAGTACTTAAAAAGTGCTAAAAGTTCGCAACCTACCTGAAATAATAATAACAAAAATTCATGTTAATTTCATTCATTATAATAATATTATGATTCATTTTTTCTATTAGCTTGGGTAGCCGCTTAATACAAAATTAAGTACATATATTATAAAATTATAACGTTCTATTCTATATTTTTCAACCAACAGATTATTATTATTAAGATTACTTGTTATTTTGTCTCATCACTATGAAAGCAAACCGTTGACATAACCTTGAAACAGCGCAGTTTGACGTGGTATGACTTAAAAACTATTGATTTTATATTTATATTGTTAATGATTTTAGCCCAAAATTAATCTGTGTATTGTAAATTGGCACAGTTATTAAATCTTTAATGTTATCACTATAAGGTCAATAAACGATATTTAAAATTTTACAAATTTTATTTATTTTAATTAATTATTTTAATTTAATAATAATTTTATTTTAATATACTTAATAATAATTTTATTTTAATTTAATAATGATTTTATTTTAATTTTAATTTTAAAATTTTGTTCAAAGTTACATCGCCCGTTCGCTCACAACCTGTCAGGAACGCATTCTTTCAATGATTCTGTTATAAGCAGCCTCGCCTGCCTAGACAACTCTGTTTTCGCGCAGTGTAGGTGTTTATCGCTGTAGGTGTAGGAAATGTAGGTATGGACGAATGACGGACGCCTGTTATTGTATGAATGTTTGTGTACAAACTGTTTTTATTTAGTGGTATTCCGTCCATCTTTTTATACATCATGATCAGTTCTTAATAGTTAAGGAGGATCTGTATTATGGGTAACATCACCCAACCCAACACTGAGTATTATTTCTTTGTAAAGTTTCCATTAACCCCCCGGACTTTACATGAGGGGTAATGCCAGTGCTGCAGTCCTATTATGCAGTTGCAGCACTTAAATGTAGTTTTAGTATATGTATTATATGTTGTGAACTTAATTTCAATTAAGATTATTTTAATTATATAAATACGAGTATATTTGTTTTTAAGATAATTAATTAGTATTTTTGTTTTTTTTCTCTGTAGTCAAAGAGTGAATATTGGTGATATATATTTTACCGTATAGACCTATTACAACATACATATTTTGATATAATAGATTCAATTGTTACATAACCCTTTATTAAGGAATATTATACATAATCCAACTGCAATGTCCTAACTGGTTGAACCAAAGGAATTTTATTCCCAGTGGGCCAACTGTTTCGTTGGACTACATAGATCTTAAAGTTGATTTCCCATGGAAAAAGAACTATAAAAATGGGAGGCTGTCAACAAAAATCATTATCTCTGTGTTACGCAGTCTATTGGTTATACAAAACGAACAAAATCTTCTATTTTTCTTATTTCTTATATATATACCTACATACACAAAATCACGCCTTTTTTCCATTGGGGTTGGCGGTGACTATACATCTTTCCTCTTATTACGATCTTGGCATACGCCTTTGGCTTTTCTACTTTCATAATTGTTTTCATACATGCACGCCGGTTGCGGGTACTCTTGAACCTGACCTTTCTCTGAAACGCCCTGGATCTGATTAACATACGTACGCCAAGGTTGACCTTTAACGGGTTGCCTATTCACCCTCGCCTCAATCTGTTTCGTCAATCTTCTTTCGTCAATCCTCTCCACATTTATTTCTTCGTAATTGACTCATTTTATTGTAATGACTGATTTTTATTTACGCCCCGGATTTTTCTTGTAGGCAACCCCATAATTGTCATTTAGATTAAGCAACCACATCAAATTCGTGTTGCTTTTATTCTAATGTTCGTTAATTTTGTTTCAGCCAAGTTTCAGTTTTTAATAGTTAGTTCGCGGGTAAGTAGTAGAACATGGTACAATGTAAACTGCAGACCCCGTGGACCAATAGAGATATTTGATGTTTAGAAAATACCAAATGTACCACCTTCTAGTTACTATTTGAAACTTAAATTTATATAAATGTTTTAAATATTTAAAACTATTTATTATTATATACGATTATTTTATATATATATATTTATATAAACTGGATAGCGAACGTGTAAATAAAGTGATCAGATATTGTGATAGTATATTGCACTGATATTGCACCATCTTTTTTATAGATCGAACCAACACAACTTAATTATTTCTTTGTAAATATTGACTATCTTCTGAGTACCTCAACAAATACTTTTGACATCTCAGAAAAATTACAAGCAAGAAAAAAAAACAGAAGAAAACTATCTTTTGATGCAATTGGTATGCTAGATTTTCCTATTTTATAATCGGGCAAAGTCATTATCCAAGACAGGATTTGAACCCGTGACCAGTCCCCCTTTTAGGGAGAGTACTATTACCAACTGAACTATCTGGACCTGTCATAGTTAGCCATAATTCTCGTCTACAGACATCTAAAGATAACCCATAAACCTGTTGGACATTGCAATTGGATAATCGCCCATGTTTAAACGTTATTAAGCCTATTTTTATGTATAACAACAGTTCAACTTCCAACAAATAATGTGTCGTGTATGTTTTATATACCTGTTGGAGCGGATTTCACCAGTTATAGAAACAGTATTCAAGGCAAATTGAACGGGTTTTGCGACATGTTACGCGTGGTATTTGATCAGTATAAAGCTCCAGCTTTCATAAAGCTGAGTGCATATTATAGGCGACGAAATAAGTGAAGCTTCTTGTGCAAAGTCAAAACATGTCACACGCTGACAATAGCTCTTCGGCCGACTACCCAAAGACTACCGAACCGAGTGTCCGTCATAAGATTACCGAATCGTCTTATGTTGGTGGGCTTAAAAAAAATGCGCAATATTCCGTCTATGCAATACAGACTTATTCTACAGAAATATATGAAAGTGCGCACGCTTAGAACAAAACAAAGCTGTACTGTGTTACATAATCATTTCGACACACAACTGTCTAAAGACTGTCCTTTTTCTAATGTATGGTAGCTCTGAGTTTCAACAAAATTGATTTCTCACATTTTACTCTATGAAAGTAACCAAGTAAAATATAATAACGTAGTTCGGTTCAACTGGATCTCGGATTGTTGACATGCGGGGTTGATTTCACACATGAAAATATGTACAACTGAACTAGGTTTTCACGTGTTATACTTCAGGTTAGTTCGCCTTGATCGTAGTTCTGTTATCATTGGTGAAATCTGCTCATAGTCGTCAAAGGGCTACTTATTGTTACCCCACCCTAATGTTGTATACATTTAGTTTCACATTTATTTTTTAAGTTCTCCCTCTCATTTATTTGTTGTTGTATTATTTCCCACCCCTTACCTTGTATAGTTTAAATTTATATTTAAATTTAACATTTTATTTTTTTAAGTTCTCTGATTTTGTTTGTGATTTAGTAAAAACCTAATTTTAGTTGTAATTTTATTTTTATTATTTCCTACTTCCTAGTTAATATATTTTTTATTTCAGGTCTCAGTGCCTGCGCTGTGTCGTGTGTGCATGTATGCGAGAGGCTATCGTGCGAAAATACTGAGTTTATTTCGTGCAGATGATTTGCACAGAATCATGTAAAAGAATCCATACGATTTCCACGACATACGGGCTCACGCATGCGTGAAACGCACGACGATGCAGCGCCGACGCTTATTAGATTCTATAAAGAAATCTCATCTGTTATTTCACTATAGCAAGGATAAAAATATATTGAAAAATCGCACATAGGTTGCCTATTTAAATTCAGTATAGATGCGGTTAAATTACATAATACTAGATAGATTAAAACATTCTATACAAGATTATTATAACTTCAAACCAAGTTACTCACTTAGTAAAAAAGAATTTACCGACTAAAAATGCAGGCAAGTACTAAAATGGGCACTGATCATTAGGAATGATGAGGTGAATTAAATTGACTTTCACTTTGCAGTGCCTTTTTATATAATTGTCACGTCAACATGAATTCACCTCACCTGATGGTAAGCTAAAGGTAAAGTCTCTGGAATGAGGGTCATTACAGACACCGATAATGCTACATATTGTAGCTCTACAAAAGCTTTCAGATTTTCAAAATTTTTTTTTCAACTGTAACTCATGACATGAAAGTTGATATATTTTTGTGTAAAAATGAATTGTGTGTATTTACTTCAGGATTATAGGATACGAGAGTAAGCAAGCCATCCAGTGTGACCGCCGTAGTTTGGGTGACATGTTGGCCCCTGCTAACATAGGGGCTCCGTGAGGAAGGCAATTTATTCGAGAAATGGCAAGCGCTGCACCAACGGTGTCATATTAATGTTAGGTAAAGATGGAGCAAAAATACTTGAACAGGACCACAAAATACCCAGTACTTTAGTTGCGCAGTTAAGAGTTTGTAGGTCTCTTCGATGGTAAGCGCAGGTCGCGACGACGGCGACGGTGGTAAATCAATCAATCATAGATACGAGTACTACCCGTTCGCACTAAGTTTGCCGCTGTCAAATGACGTCAGTATAGTGTTTTCTCACTGGAACTAGAACTGGGCCTCGATTCTGCTAAAGACAAATCACTGATATACCACTGACACTCAAAAAAATGCCATTTAATTGTAGACTTTATAGTAATCAGCTTAAAGTCTAAAGTCAAATGATATTTTGTAGAGCGAATGAAAAAGTTAAATGAATTCTTTTCATTTGGTTTTAGACTTGAACTATATAACGGTAAAGTCTACAATTAAATAGCATTTTTAGAGTGTCAGTGGTATTACAGTGGTTTGCCGTAGCAGAATCGAGGCCCTGAGTGATTGAGACAACGCTAAATGCGTGACTGTTGACAGCGGCAAACTTAGCGCGAACAAGTAGTATATAAAAAAACTAATCGCGGTTCAAGCATTGGTTGATCTGGGACGGTAATCTCGACATCGATTACAACAAAATGTAAGTTGAAGTGGAAGAGTTTGTTTGGTTGAACGCCTCGTCCTTCTACCAATAGATGTACTGACTTGCAGGTCTGTGAGATTGACCTCTTAGAAGATTTATCATATAAAATTGTAGGTACCTATTTAATTTAAATAAAGTGTAAATATTGATGAAATATGCGGTTTGATTTTCTTTACTTCCTAATCCTTCGATTTTTGAAGAAAAAGCTTTTTTGTTATGTCGGACACGTCAACATGACTTTCACCTCGCCTGATGGTAAGCTAAAGGCAATGTCTCTGGAATGGGAGTCACTATTGCAAACACCAATAGTGCCATAATGGTGGCTCTCAGCTTGACGGCCTCATCAAATGCTTTTTCACGCCCCGCTTAAAGGACCCGGGACTGTTTGAGGAAGGAAACGTGCGCTGGTAAATAATTCCAGGTTTTGATGGTGCGGTAAACAAAAGAGGCACCGAACCGCTTGGTTCTTGATGGAATTGTTTACACCATATCTCAGCCTTGCACGTGTTGTTATCTGTATAGGAAAGGAGAGGGTGGGACTAGTTGGTAGAGCTCGTCGGAACACTCCCCATGGATAGATGCGGTAAAAAACTGCCAAAGACGCTATATCGCTGCGCAATTCCAGGGGCTCGAGAGTATTGGTAACCTCACAGGACTCGTAATAATACGGGCCGCACGTCACTGCAACCTGTCGAGAGCATCTAACAAGTACCTACTGAGCTAATGAAAAGTTATAGGTAGGTACCTCACGTGTATAGTTAATAAAGTATAATAGCATAAAACCCTGCTCCCCGGTACGAGCAACTGCGAAGACGCTGAGCCCCAACGATGCGGACTGCACGCTGCAGCATTCTGTCAAGATCATCTAGGTGCTTAAGTACTTACCTACTCTGCTGACCCATTCAAAATATTCCGTGCAGGATCAACCAAGTGTATACGTGATGCACCCGGGCAATGGAAGCGAGCAGCGCCTCCCACTCGCCACGGGAGACGCGCTGCCTGCGGCCAATCTGGCTGGGGTGGGAGTGGCTGCTCCGAGGCTCACCACGTTTCCCTCTGACTAGCAGAGGGTACAGTGAGGAGCGAGCGGGGAGCGAGCTGATTGTCTTGCGTGCTGACGGTTGGGTGACAGGACGGCCGCCTGTCACTCTACACCCTGCCGTCGGCGAAGTGGCGCGATGCTCGCCCCATCCCCCTTGAGGGGGGTCGAGGGGACCATCTTAAAACCGTAGATGGCCCAGGGTCAGCTGGGGTGCGTGGGATATGCCTATTGGGTAACCTTACACCCCGGCAATTAAGACCCGAGACGGCGTGCGGTTTTAGTCGGTTTGATCCCGACATAACCACCTCCAATGGCCGACGGGGTGGTATCCATGGGGATTTCCGCACGATAAAAAAGGGGGGGTCGAGGGGGCCATCTTAAAACCGTAGATGGCCCAGGGTCAGCTGGGGTGCGAGGGATATGCCTATTGGGTAACCTTACACCCCGGCAATTATGACCCGAGCGAGACGGCGGCGTGCGGTTTTCTTTAGTTAAGCCACGGAATAAAGAATACCTAATTATGCTATGCTTAGGAGTGGTGTTTGTTGTATCTAAGAGAAAGCGTGGAAAGAATGAAAATGACTTGCTAGACTGTATAAACTTATAAGTAGGTACCTATGTACTATGTAGTTTCCTTTGTTCCCCTCAAGAACTCTTAATCTATCCGACTGCTGCTGGAAGAGGAAGACATAAATAAGTTAACCTATCTACCAACTAGGTACCTACCTGCTTTTAAACTTGTTTCTATCTTTTCGGCAACAGTCAGATTTTTTTATTTTTAAGTAGGTACCTACCTATACCTAATGATTAGGCTAATCATCAACTTTTTGTTGTCCCACCCCCGTAGGTACTGACCATGAATTATTCTTCAAAGTTGACCACTCATTTGTTATACCAAAACCTAAAGAATAGGTACCTACCACAAAGAAACTGCTGCTTACAATGAATTTCTAGATCCTAAGTACCTACCTATATAACATTGCCTTGTCGACCAGTCTATTTATAACTATCGAGTTTGGAGACTCGATTGATTTTCTTTTGATTGAAGGGAGCAGTGCAGGCTTTACGCAGACGCGCACGGCGCATTTGCGCAGAAACCTCCGATATGGAACATTCTGGAAGGATTTTAATTGAAGGGGTTGGGGGATTGCAGGCTCTGCGCAGGTCCGCGCATGAGCTAAGAGCAACTTATGTACGACGCACATCGCGGGTGTGCCATCAGTGACTTCTGTCGAGCCAGCAGTGTCGGACGTACACAGCTACCTTGCGCGATGTTAACATTCTTTTGAGAACGGGCGGCCCTTCGTACATCCAGCCTCGAATATGAGTGAAGAAAACACACGGCGAAATATGGTAAGTGTTCAATGTCGTCATTTTATAGTAAAATTTGGTACATTGGGGTCATGGAAGTGGAGTGGGACTTGTTCTATGTGGAGATGGGTTTTAATCACAGTCTTAACTCGCAACGTACCTAATTGCAGTGAAACTAAATCTTCATCGTGTCAGCCTACCTACGAACGCGCGGTTCACGTTATGGTGGGTCAATCCGAATAAGGAGGTTATTGGCAAATCTGAGCTATTGCCTACATACCTATGTGACTCTTTGTTATTAAACGGTCTTCTTATTAGCTTTTATCTCCTCTCTGTCGACTAATTGATCTAATAATTGGTACCTTTAGTTCAGATGACAGTAAAATTTTGTATTATTCATCATTATTATAAATCCAAGATGGCCGCGGCTACAAAATGGCGGATGACATTTTTTCATACAAAGCCCTCATAGTATCAAATAAAATGGCTTGACTAGAAAAATACTGTGTTAGGAAAAAAAAGGTGTCGTCGATTTAACATCATGTATCATGTCTCTACAAACATCATGTAGGTACCTATCTTTGTTCACAAGACATCACACCGCGCATGAGCAACGGCGTCATGGAACTTTCTGGACTTTTTATTGCCAAATACTATTCGGTTGTTCCCGGGTAGTAACAAGATGGAAATAGGAAAAAGGATGACAGAGCAAGAGATGCCGTAGGTACACCATAATGGGAGGAACAACATGGGCAAGAAGAACTGACAATAGAAAATAATGGAAGCAGCTTGAAGAGGCCTATGTATCACAAGACACGCTGAACACCAAAACCAGCTCAACTAATGTGTTAGATTTATATTGTATTACTTACTTATCTTTTATACTTACTTATTATTAGATAGGTGTCAGCAATAAAATATCAACATTAATGTGTTTTTATTTTAATGTATTGTACCTATCTATTTAATTAGCGTTTATCGTGCGCCATTTTGTGGAACAATTTTTAATGGTTTCCGAAAATTGTTGGGCGCATGACGTGACACGCACACCGCGCATGAGCAAGCGATATAGAATTTTCTGGACTTTTTTATTGCAAAATACTATTCAGTTGTCCCCGATTAGTAACGAAATGGGAAAAGAAAAACAGGAAGACAGAGCAAGACATTATGGGAGACATGACATGGGAGGCACAGTGTGGGCAAGAAGAGCAAATAATAGAAAAGAATAGAAGTAGCTTGAAGAGGTCTTCACAAGAGACGCTGATCATCAAAACCTGCACTACTGATGTGTTAGATTATGTATAAAATAAACATGTACCTGTTATATATATTTATACTTACTTATTATATTAGATGTCAATAATAAAGGCTTAGCAATAATAATAATGTATTTTTTTTATATTTACCTATCTAATAATGACCATTATAATAAAATAAAAAAAATTAACGCTCTAGTATTGATTATATTAATTATCCTTGATATGGATATTACTGCGCGCAAGACGTCACAAGACAACGATTTTGATTTGGCTTATGCGGCTTTTATGGGAACGACTGCCGTCTGACCTTAAAATCTCAAGAGGAAAACCTGCGCCAGAGTCTCATCTGTCCATCAGCATGCAATGGAGACCCATGCCATAATAATTTGGCACACCTATACGGCTTTTATGGGAACGACTGCCGTTTGACCTTAAAATATTAAGGAGAAAGCTTGCACCAGAGTGTCACTTGTCAATCAGCAGGTACCTAACCATTTTATGGAGACCCATGCGATAATAACTTGGCTTATACGGCTTTTATGGGAACGACTGCCATCTGACCTCAAAATCTCAAGAGGAAAACCTCCACCAGGGTCTCATCTGTCAGTCTGCAGGTAACTATTTCATGGAGACCCATACTTACCATAATTACTTCTATCGATCTTTTTACGTATGCAGACGAGAAATTTTGTATGTAGTTATTGTACATAATACTAAAGCATTCATGTATTAGGGTTCAAAGTTTGCGAGACACGAAAGTATGTCCACTGTGGTATGACTGACCGGTATGAGTGTGATAGGTTAGTTAGGGCGAGCAGTCAGAAAAGTAAAAATCTTAATATATATATTACTAGCTTCCGCACACGGCTTCGCCCGTGTGGTAAAAGTCAGTATCGTCACCAATTAAACGACTCTCTACTTGATTCTCTACTCCACTCTCCACCTCACTTCAATCCACTCTCCACTCCTCTCCACCACTTTCCACTCTACAAAAAGGATAAAAAGCATCATATGTCTGTCTCCTGGTTCTAAGCTCACCTCCCTACCAATTTTCAGCCAAATCGGTTCAGCCGTTCTCGAGGTATAAGTAGTGTGACTGACACGAGTTTCTTTTATATTATAGATTATGTACGTGTAAAGACACTTGAAGAATCAATTTGCTCGAGTAGAATTTCATGCTATTATTGAGCGAAAACCATTTCAGATTTTATTAATCTATGTAATGTACGGTTGTTGAGTAATGATTTCGAGATAATTAGGCCAAAGTGTGTCAGCGTTGAGATGTTATGAAACTGCCGCCCGCGGGTCCGTAAGGCGATTAGGTTCTTTACTGGCATGAAAATACCTTTGTTGTAGTTATGATGTACCTACTATACCTATTGATATTTATATACTTAGGTACTTACTATCATTCTCTTCTATAACTACTAAGTAATATTACAACTCTCCTTTGATAGCTGTATCGTTATACCATTATATTGGCAATAGATACTTTTATTATCCTGCATCAACGGTATATCCATACTAATTTTATAAATGCGAAAGTAACTCTGTCTGTCTGTCTGTTACGCTTTCACGCCTGAACCGCTGAACCGATTTTGATGAAATTTGGTATACGGGTAGATTAGATTAGACCTCGAGACATAGGCTATGTTTGGTCGCGATAGCCGACATCCACGCGGACGAAGCCGCGGGCAAAAGCTAGTTCGCTATAATCGCAAAACGTTCAAAGAATACTAATTCGAAAAAGATTATGTAAGTATAATATATACAAGTATGTAGTTACAATATAGTGTTAGTTGTAGGTACCTATAGGTAATAAGGTTATTGATTTTTAAACACGACCAAAGTTAGTTATGAAACTTGGTGCCACGGTATCGAAATAATGTTGGAAACCAGGCATTAGTCGTTACATAGAACCGGAGATATGACCAAAAACGAATTAAAAACGAAGGGTATCAGCTTGTATAAAAAGTAGCCTATATGTTGCCCAGAACTATGAACTATAATCATACCAAGTTTGATCAAAATCCCTCTAGTAGTTTTTGATTTTAGCGTGAACAAAAATTTAGTGCGGACAAACAGAGGCATAGACAAACATACAAACAGACAAACAGACAAAAATTCTAAAAATCATTGTTTTGGTATCTATTACATTCATAAAGTCTCCTAATATTTTTTTTTCTCATATATCTTCCATGTACAGACGCCGATCAGTTACAGATTTATTATTGTACTAGCTTACCCGCGCGCGGCTCCGCCCGCGTGAATGTTGGCTATCGCCATCAAGTCTTTTTTAAGCTGAGGGACTGTCCATACTAACTTTCAATGTGTATTCCTTGGCAAACAGTGGTTGTAGCTAAACGTACCTATTTATTTCATCTCGAATCCTAGCAAACCCTTCAAGGTACAGTGCCGTGTAGGTATCACGGCCAAAGCCAGTATATTTACCATCACTGTCCTTTTTCATTGTCTTCTAGATTTTATCGGGATTAGATAGCTGCTCTGGCCAAAGTATGTGTGACTCAGAAGAGGCCCTTTGATAAACCTTTTCACCATAGTTGCATTGCACTTTCACATTCGATAGACTATTTCAATTTAGTTAAACATTATTTATTTCCAAAACTCTGATTCTATTATGATTAAAAACGGATTAAAATCTTGCCACAGACATTGACATCTGACAACCTGATTTAACATTCAAAAAGTTCATGAAACTAAAGAAAGAGTTTATAACTGTGTACAACGGTCATGTGCGAATTTGGCTCGTGCTCGCTGAGTACACGGGGTTGAGGGGCGAACTTAACTTTGCTGCAGCGCTTCTTGTCTTGACTGACAGACATACAGATTTTTTTTTGTAATGTGGTTATTATTTACGCTTTCCGGACTTTTACCTTTACTATGCTATAAGATTTTACTTTCTGCAAAATATCTGGATTCTAGCAGAAAGGGAAGTACCTTTTCTTTTTTTTCGTGCGAAAATCCCGTCGGGCTTCACTTCAACGGAGTCAACGAAGAGGTTGGTATATCAGACTCCTACTGACTAAAATCGCACGGTCTTTCGTCACATCGGTCTGTGTGACCGAAGAATCCTGGTGGTGTGTCCTAGAAAGGATATTCCAGAAACCTCGACCGGCTCCGGCCGCCAGCACTGGCGACCTCGACGTTTCTCTAAAAAAAAGCGCGTATGGAAACATAACGCCCTGCAACCCTGGGCCTGCTTCTGCTAGGGTGACGGTTAGCCCCGACCGTTCCCTAGGCCCGCACTCATGGAGGACGGATATGGTTCTCCGAAATACGCCGCTCGGTGGGCCTTCACCGGCACGGGGGAGTGTAGATCTCTCCCGTTACTTTTCCACCACCATTTCTGCGCGCATTACTGCCTCGCAAAAAAGCGGTGGCTTTCCACATACTCTATATGGTGACTATGGTCAGCATTACATAGAGAGTATGTGGAAAGCCCGCAGCATGAGGCTTACCACACCAACGTCTGCTTCAAGGACATGGCGGCACTCTATCCACTGTAGACACTCTGCCAGTGTGTGAAGCGGCGAAGTGTCTACGGAGCAGCCCCAGCAACGGTACCATTCGGGCGTCAGCTCCCTGTCTACACAATGCAGGAACTCACCAAAACAGCCATGCCCATCAGTAAGCCTTGGATCGCTCAGGGTCATGGACCACCTTAAACCCTGAAGACCCAAAATGGAGTGCGATTTTAGTCGGTCAAGTTCAATATTACGTCCCTACTGGCCTGGTGAGGAGAGAGATCCATGGGGATATCCGCACGAAAAATAAGATGCAATGCAGGTGACTCACTCACGTGGCCGAAGGTCACTCAACTACCTCCGTCCTCTATAAGCGCAGGCCTGGGGATAGTAGGCCACCTATTAGTTGATAGTGAGACCACATTCTGGATATTATACTTCGTGTAATGCCAAGCCATTGATCATTTTTGAAACATTCCTTTGATCTAATTCAACTTGATACCTCTACATTTTTCTAAGAAAGAGGTCTAATAAGGGTTTCGTTTTTTCCTATCGAGGCACAGAACCCTGAAAATAAATATATCCTCTTTGCCTTTGAGCAAAAAGAAACAAAGGATTAAAATTTAGACTGAGTCACTTTTAGTTCCTGTTGCCATGACAACAATTATAGATGGCGATAAAAACGTCTGCGAACATCGAATTTTCTTATTATTTCTTTTTTTCCTGAATTAATCATATCTTTTTAATTTTCTTTTATGCTATTCGCGGCGAAGACAAATCCAATAAATCATAGATCATGAAAATCCGTTCAGCCGTTCTTGAGTTCTAACAAAAGTACCTTTTTGGACCCTTTTTAGGGCTTTAGGGTTTGAATTTTTAAAAATCCTTTCTTAGTACACCTCTACGCATCAAAACGAACACGCCCATCAAATTTCAAGTCTCTACGACCAGCGGTTTAGGCTGTGCGTTGTCTCTAGGTCAATCAGTCAGTCAGGACTTTGAGTTTTATATAATGTATTGATATTGATATACTTAGATACATAATTTTATTTACTTGGTGCACTACAACACCAAGTATAAATATGTTACTAAAATCTTAATTAAAGTTATAATTAAGTGTAGGTACCTATCCAATTCCATCAATAATTAAGCCGCTTTTTTTGCCGCACCATAAACATTCTTTACCAGCCCACGTGTTTCCTTCCTCCTATAATAGTCCCGGGGCCTTTAAGCGGGGCGTGAAAAAGCATTTGATAAGGTCGGTAAGTTGAGGGCCATCATTATGGTCGGCACAACCTCTAGCTTACCATCAAGCGAGGTGAAGTCATATTGACGTGATAGACATAAAAAAGTGTATAATAATTAAGGTTTTTATTTAAGACTAGCTGTTGCCCGCGGCTCCGCCCGCGTGGATTGCGAATTCTGTTTCAAATGCCTTTTTGCCAAAAAACCGCACGCCGCCGTCTCAAGTCTTCAGTTGCCGGGGTGTAAGATTACTTAGAGCATATCCCGCGCTACCCAGTTGACCCTGGGATGGGAATTGTTTGATTTATGATGCCTACAGCCACTTTCTATCATCGCACTGCTTGCCACAGGCAGGGAATTCATCCCCACACGTTGCATCCGTCTGCAGTGCGTACTGTAAGGTATGAAAAAAATTTCATTTCACGCACGCTTAGGCTGTGGAACGATCTCCCTGCAGTGGTTTTCCCTGGCGGCTATAATATGGGGTTCTTCAAGAAGGGCATTAGAAGGATTTTGCAGGGTCGGCAGCGCGAGTGTGACGCCCCTGATGTTGTGCACGTCCATAGGTGCATAGGTCACATAGGTGGGCCGTGAGCTCGTCTGCCACTTAAATGGCTATATCGTAATAATTTGGTAGAATTTCGGGTTTTTTGTAAGAATCACTGAACATGACGTAAAAATAGTTTGAAATTATGTCTAGCATTTTTTTCTATTCCCCCCGCGAATTCTATTCACCCCGTTTTACGGTATAAAAAAAGCATGATGTCCTTACCTCTTTTCCGAACCCCGGAAAAGAGGAGATGGGGTGACAGGGGGTACAGAAGACCGCAGCCATAATAGACATTGTGTTGTGTTACCGCCGCCGGTAAGAAGGGTAGCCAGAGCTCACAACCCCCCTCCCTATCTCCCCAATCCCCTCCTCTGACGTCCGATTTCAATAACTCAAACAGTCTTTAAATAATTTTTACACAATATTATTGAAAGTCTTGATTAAGATATAATTAATTTGGATGGGAATACAAAGATATACCTTTTTTTTTCCGTGCGGAAATCCTCATAGAAACCCACCCCGCGGCCAGCGGGGCAGGCTATGTCGGACTCTTACCGACTAAAACCGCACGCCATCTAGGGTCTTCAGACGCCAGGGTGTAAGGTGGCCCAAAGAGCATATCCCTCGCACCCCGGCTTGACCCGGGCCATCTCCGGATTCGAGATGGCCCCCTCGGGTTTGAGAACCACGTGGTTCCCGTCATGACCCGGAATAGGAGGGGGGGGGGGGGGCGCCTTCGCGCGCCGCCGCCTCGGCCTGCTTCTGCTAGGGTGACGGGCGGCTCCACCTGTCACCCCCAGGCCAGCGCTCATGGAGGACGGAGGTCGTCGGACCCCCGACGCGATAGGCGTCCGCGCCCGCCTCCGTCCGGGAGAGCTCTGTGCAGCCCCTCCCGAACCTTTTCCGCCACCTCTTTCTCGAGTATCACTTGCTCGCAGAAGGAGGCGGCGGCCAACCACGCGTCCGCACTCTGCACCATCGCCGCGATTAGCACCGGCAGTGTGAGGACTCCCACCCCGAGGGCTGCCGAGAGGGCCTGTCTCGGCACCTCCCACGCCGGACACTCTGCCAACGTGTGCAGCCCTAAGTCCTCGCCCGCATCGCAGTGATAATACAATGATATACATAAGGAAACATAATCTTAGATAGGTATAATTCGTGAGACAAACGACGTCCTGGCGCGAGCGGATTGTTTTGCAATAATCCATGATTGGTGAATTTGAGCTCGTCCAGTGCTGTAGCACCCGTGCTATCCTCAAAGGCACCCAAGAAAACTGTACTGCGTGTATAGAGCATAATACTTTGAGCACAGTTTAGATACCTATCTACGTACCTATAATGTCCCGAAGTATATTGGTTTGATTTACGTCCGCATTTCAACTTGCATTTATTTCGCCGCGCATTATTTTTCATATTGCGATAGCTCTTAAACTATTTATGGTAATTATATAGTGTAAATGACAATTTTGATCTACATTAAACGTACAACGTATCTAACGTATTTAATTGGATAAGAAATAATACTGTATTGTTAAAATTAGCTTCGAAAATGACACATTAATTTTTTTGTAATTTGTAAAGATAAAAATGGTTACTGTGGGCTACCCTTATTAGGTAGACATATGCTATCGCGGACTTTTATGTAGACCTTTTTAAGTTGTACATTTCCACAGTACATTATTTTGTTCTATCTTCAATAGTTTTCGCAGCGCACGCGATGTAAGTAATTTGTTTAGGTCATTTTTTTACACCTTGGGTTACATTATTGAAGTTTTAGTAAGGATCCCTAAATTTTTCGGGGATAAATTATAGCCTATGTTACTCACAGATAATGTGGCTTTCTATTGGTGAAAGAATTATTGAAATCGGTCCAGTAGTTTCGGAGCCTATTCGTTACAAACAAAAAAACAAAAAAACAAAAAAACAAATCTTTCCTCTTTATAATATTAGTATAGATATAATATATAATATACAATCTTTATCCTAAAATTTTGGAAAATTTTGGGATTATGTACCTAATAGATACTTGAAAGTCCCTTCCAAATAAAAACTGTCTTCAACAAAATTGCCATAATTATCATTTTTATTCTCCAAATGATTTCTCGGTTGCGTTCAAAATATAGTACACTTTGTGACCCAGTGAAAGTGACTGCTGTCTGACCTCCCAATCCCAAGAGAAAAGTCAGCCCCAGAAGACAGTTTCGGCGTCTGTTGTAAACCCAACAATAAAAATTTTGTATGCAGGCAAGTTGAATGCGGGCGTGGCTGTTGCAATATTGATTATTTGAAGGAGATTTGCATTGCGCAGGTCCTGGAATGTGCATTGTGCACTGTGCTGGTGCTGGGGCTTCTATTGCGCAGGTCTTCGTTCAATTCACCATCGTTTGTCGCATTCACATTGTGAGTCTTCTGTCAGTGACTTCTGTCGAGCCAGCAGTGTAGGACGTTCACAGCTACCTCGCGCGTTGTTAACATTCTTTTGAGAACGGACGGTCTTTCGTACATCCAACTTCAAGCATGAAATGTGTAAACACACGAGGAATTAGGTGAGCATTTAATATTACCGCACGCGTGAAACCGCACGCCGCCGTCTCGGGTTTTAATTACCGTGTAAGGTTACCCAATAGGCATATCCTTCGCACCCCAGTTGACCCCGGACCATTTATGGGTATAAGATGGCCCTCTCGATCCCCTGGTAGGGGGGTGGGGCAAGCATCGCGCCACTTCACCGACAGTGGGGTGTAGGGTGACATGACAAGCCGTCCTATCACCCAACAGTCGGCGCGCGGGCAATCAGCTCGCCCCCCGCTCGCTCTCCATTGTGCCCTTTGTTAGTCAGAGGGACATGTGGAAGGACTCGGAGCCCCCTTTAGAGGGCAACTTCCACCCCGGCTGGATTGACCGCAGGCAGCAGCATCTCCTGTGGCAAGTGGGAGGCGATGCTCGCCTCCGTTGCCCTTGTGCACCGCGTTGAGGTTCCGGCCGGCACCCGATATTGAAAATTCCTTCCCAATTTTGTTTTTTAAAATTGTCTTCAACAAAATTTGTATGTCATCATTCTCCTAACGATTTCCCGGTTGTGTTCAAAGTATAGGTACACTTTGGAGCCCGGGTGCACTTTTTATTTTTGACTTTTGCGAGAGTGACTGCTGTCTGACCTTCCTATCTTAAGAGGGAAGCCAGCACCAGAACTTTATTTAGTGGATGCACCGACTAGCAGGTCGGGTTGACTCTGCATACAGTTTCAGCAGAGGCTGAAACTCAAATACTTACGAATATTTTGTATGCAGGCGTGGCCGTTGCAGTATTGATTATTAAAAAGAAAGTTGCATTGCGCCGGTCCTAGAATGTGCATTGTATAGATGTTGGAGCTTTCATTGCGCAGGTCTTCGTTCACTGCACCATCGTTTGTCGCATTCACATTGTGAGTCTTCTGTCAGTGACTTCTGTCGAGTCAGCAGTGTAGGACGTACACAGCTACCTGGCGCGTTGTTAACATTCTTTTGAGAACGGACGGTCTTTCGTACATCCAACTTCGAGCATGAGATGTGTAAACACACGAGGAATTAGGTGAGCTTTCAATATTATGATTTGATGGCATAATTTGTAACTAAGATACCCGGTTAGATCTCTTCTATGTTATTCATTCTTTGTTTCAATATCGCCTTAATCGTTAGGTTATTGGGGTCGAAAAGTTTTTTAAATCTTTCATTGTTACTGTTGTTTATGTTTTACTCCTCCGCGGCAGAGGTAGTAAAACACAAAGAGAATGCCCGAGTATGGCGGCAAGTAGGATGCAGGCGTGGCCGTTGATCGCGCTTGCATTGCGCAGGCCTTAGAATGTGCATTGTACCTACAATATGGCGCCCGGGGTGCTCTCTCCTACTCTTTTGGTTTATCTTGGCGTTTTCGAGAAGGAGTGCATTCTGACCCAATGCCGAAAAGAAAATTATTGTTCTCAATATTTTCTGCATCTCAGTTTCAACCCTATGAACATTTGCACAGTTCAATACCATAAGTACTTACTTATATATTTATGGTATCTGAGTACGCAGACAAGTGAGATGCAGATGTTGCAGTATTGATTAATCCATCCAGGGGCTTGCATTGCGCATGTATCGACTAGAACGCCCATTGGGTAGGTCCCGGAACTTCCACTGCGCAAGTACTTGCGTATTGCACCTTCAATTACTTATTGTGTGCAGCCGTGGTTATTATTTAGAAAGCACTAGCTGATCTCCGCGGCTTAGCCCGCGCTGCGGTCGATTATCGTTTTTTGGCCATGTTTCCGGTTCCACTAGTCCCTACCTAGATTTTAAGTCTGATAAAGACCCTTTTAATAGAAGAAACACATTAAATTCCGTTCAGTAGTTTTTACATCCACCGCGAACTAACAGAGAAGAATTATTTAAAAAAATTATAATTATTTTTGTTTTGGAATTGTTCATTTAACGTTCTTTTTTTATCTCCTACATTGCAGTAGGTAAATGGTTGTAGTGATGGCTACTATCATTATATATTTAAACAGTGGCCAAACTAGCAGTTATGAAATATTAGGCAAGGTTAGCAGTCCAAACTCAAGTGACTGTAGTCCTTAATGAATAATGAACAAATCGACTTCGCCGGCAGACCGAGGCAGTCTTTTTCGATTTCGACGATCGAAATCGAAAAAGACTGCCTCGGTGATCAACTGCGGGACTGAGTGCCTGCTGTTATGAAGACCTAAGTTTGATTTTAAAAGTGTGTTGAAAGTTAGTTTCAGTTCAAATATTCAAATAAATAGTAATTTTGACTTATGTTAGGAATTGTTGTTGATGGTTGATAGCAATGGGCTCAGATCCAATTACAAAGGATCCGCTAGGAGTTGGTGAAATATTGTCGTTAATTATACTTCTCTGTCTACCCCTTTCCGTTACTATACCTGGATTGCTACTTTATTCGAGTTTTTATAGTTGATAGGTAGGTATTAGGATTCGGATTGACCATGTATGGTTTAAAGCATACATTACTATATTATTAGGTACTTACATCGATTTTTTGTAAAGGTCCATCCACATAATACATACAAATAAATAAAATTGAAGTGAATATTTGTTGTTTTTAAACTAGCAGGATTTAAATTAATGCATATGAGTGTATGTACGATACATATAGGTATTATAACAAATTAGCAATATAACATAACATAACATAAACTCACGCCTTTATCCCCGAAGGGGTAGGCAGAGGTGCTAGCACCCACATTTCGCCAGTTTATGTTTAAGTCCCAATGTACTACTGTTTACTAGCAATATTAGAAATTTTAATCCGTAATATGGTTTGAATGAGATAATCCCTGGAACGACTGAGCTAATTATGATGGGACTTTTGTTGGAAGATAGATAGTATTATAAGGCGTAACATAGACTACTTTACTTTTGGAAAAAGAATTAAGGTTCCATGCAAAAAATAGCCTTCAAAATCTGAATCAAAGCGGGGGGATTTTTCATTTGCGGGCACAGTGAGTATCAAACACTGCTAAGCTTTTACAAGGAATTTCATAATTATATAATTAAGTAGGGTTTGATTTTCAAAAATGTTATTTATTCAACACCACTCTCCTTGGTTTCAGAAGTAAGTTTGAACCACCTGGAGAGAAGGAAGCATTCGGAGACACCGGTACACCTTTGCGTTCGATAAACATCAGAGTCAACATCCATATGCCGAAGGTACCCCAGTTAGTTTGTACACTGGGCGTGATCAACATAGTCAAGTCAAGTTTGGGAAAGCATCCGGAGACGCAGTTACACCTTTGCGTCAAAAAAGTAGTTCAAGCACCACCTATATGCCGAAGTTACCCCAGTTAGTTTCTTCACTGGGCGTGATCAACATACAGTCAGGTTTGGAAAAGCATCCGGAGACGCAGTTACACCTTTGCGTCATAAAAGCAGTTCAAGCGCCACCTATATGCCGAAGGTACCCCAGTTAGTTCCTACACTGGGCGTGATCAACACACATTCAGGTTTGGAAAAGCATCCGGAGACGCAGTTACACCTTTGCGTCAAAAAAGTAGTTCAAGCACCACCTATATGCCGAAGTTACCCCAGTTAGTTTCTTCACTGGGCGTGATCAACATACAGTCAGGTTTGGAAAAGCATCCGGAGACGCAGTTACACCTTTGCGTCATAAAAGCAGTTCAAGCGCCACCTATATGCCGAAGGTACCCCAGTTAGTTCCTACACTGGGCGTGATCAACACACATTCAGGTTTGGAAAAGCATCCGGAGACGCAGTTACACCTTTGCGTCAAAAAAGCAGTTCAAGTGCCACCTATATGCCGAAGGTACCCCAGTTAGTTCCTACACTGGGCGTGATCAACACATAAGTAGTCAGTTTTGGTAAAGGACGAAGAGGTACTGGTTATCCTGAGTATGCTTAACGGTTCTGAAAACGAGGTGGATGTCGAAGGGCTCGGTGGACAAGTGAAGCTGGAGTCACTCATGCAGAGGTAGCAATATGAAAGAGTCTTTAGTTCCAGTTTTGGTGTTATTATTTAAAAGAGGGAACTGTTGAGCTGTTGTTATCGAGTTAAGTGGTTAAGGAGCTTTCAGAAGGGTAACATCGCCCACGTGAACACGCTTGCACACGCCTATGCATTGGCACCTCTTCGGTTAGCTCCTTTTCAACAAATACAAAAGGTTTGTTTACTCTGTTTTTTTAACTGCCTTTAAAAATAAGTGCCCATTACCCGGCAGGTTGAATAATATACATTGCAATATATTTTTTATTATAATATAGATTATACATATTTTGATAACAGATATTCATATATTTTTATTGTTATAGAGTTTAAGCGTTATTAAAAACTGCCGAGGCGTATTTAATAATAACAACAGTTCAACTCCCACCAGTTTAAGTGTTGTGTATATTATGTACTATATTTACACATTTTTACTTGTTACTCGCCCAGAGGCGTATATACCCTATTACTATTACGGCTGTTACCGGGGCGGGGCCTAATCTTGTATAGTCTCAATGTTTTATTTAGTTTAAGATCTACGTCTATTGGTTCTCTCTAATTTTGTTTTAAATTTAGGTTTAAACTCAATATTTTTAGGTTTGTTGAGTTTTTAACCTAAATTATAAACATAAAATTGGAGAGATCCTTATAGAAACCGACACCTAGATGTCAAACTAAATATGAATTGACACCACACACGATTAGAGCAACAACGCACTTGCAACCAACCGGATTCCGCTGACCACATGTCCATTTTATATGTGAAATTGCGCCGCATGCGGCCATACCATATAAAACAGAAGTGCGGCTGGCCGGATTTAGCTAGTCGCAAGTGCGTTGAGGGCCTAATAGGATAGCCGCACGTCTATTTTTATATGATACGGCCGCATACAGCGTCCTATCATATAAAGATATACATGTGCCCAGCCGGATTAGACTTCAATCCGGCTGGTCACATTGCGGCTTGCCGCACCTGTCTGGCCGCATGTCAATTTTTATATGTTTCCGCCCCTAGCGCGGTTCCCTATAAAAAAAGACATGCTGCAAGCCGCAAGTGCGTTTTGGGCCTTAGGGTGGGGTTTAGAGCCGTAGGTAAGTAGGAATAACCATAAGTGAAATGACAAATAAGTTGGAGTACCTAGGTTTCGTTTTAATTATGGTTATTTCAACTCCTAGGTAAAGGTTTCAGGACTCCAGGTCTTTTTTTTATACGCCAATGGCCATGTTCCACACAAAGTTAAACGTTGCCCATAGCATATAGTACTCAAGCAATATTATATATGTAATTTAAATTGCCTCATTTCGGGCTTCCATTCCAACTTTTAACTTTGTGTGGAACCTAGTAAGTAATATTTATAATTATGACCGGTTATTTCACATATGCTCGCATTTAGGTACACCTCGCGTGTAGGCAGTATTTTTGACTATACTGTTATATTCTTGCCAGTATATTATCTGTCTTCTGTCTATTCAGTTGAAATAGTTCTTCCTTACCATTGGGTGTATGGGGCTCCACCAATATCACCGGGGCCCAAGTCAAACTCACCAGCGAGCTGGTACACGCTGATTAGCGAACGAGGTACTAGCGTAGGCTTAGGTTGGGGGAGTTAGGCAGCAGTGTTCCCGTAAAAGCAAAGATAAGCAGAGAGTGAAAAGCATCGGAGGCTGGATCGGAATAACCGTTGGGACGATGATGACTCGTGTTATCTTAGTTCACCTTCAGAATTCGTTTGTTATATTTTAATTGAATCTAGCAATACTGCCATTTCGGCTTCTTTCACCTTTTTTTGTGGGAATTTTGTTCATGATCTGCCATAGTGCGAGCATATGCTTGTTGGGAATGCTCTCAATCTAAGCTAGAATCCGTCTCAGTTATAGTGCTTTATTGGTATGTCCAGATGGTCCTTGTGCTGGAATTCAGGAGTGAGTATTTAGATTGTCCATAAGACTGATTTTCATGAGACGCGAATCGGCTTGGACTTGGAGCTTTTGAAAATACCTCATTAATATAGAAATACGTACAAGTCATTTCCTCGAGAATTACATAGGTACATGACACTTCTATGTACCTATGCTACTGGACTCGCTGTATAGAAAATAGTTTGGTCACTTTGTTGTCATCAACATGATAGGAATTATGGCAACTATAAAAAGGACCAGGGCCCTTTTCGTAATTGCCCTCATTAATCATTATGTAGCGACACAGTGACAAAAATTTTGCTTTCAGCTTGTCTGTTATATTCAGCGTCAATATTAGATGATCATTTTATCATTAAAATTAGTTTAAACAAATTGTATAGTTTAAAATAAATGGTTTGTATTATTGAAAGACAGTACAATACTATTATAGTATGTATATTTCACACATAAAACTTTCTTATTCTACTTAGATTATATTATTTTTGAGTAACATTTATTTGTATAGTCAACATGTGAAATGATGTCAAATTACATCGACAAAGTATGTGGATCTGTTATTCGGGATGTATATAACGGGTACAACATACTTCCCCGAAAGAATAACCCTCCCCGGATCGCTCCCTGTGCAAAGGTACACCTACCCATAATGCTGGCAGCGTTATCTGTTGCATTGGATTACGATTGGTTTGTCCCTGGTGCAAAGGCTGGCCATATCTTTGCACCAGGAACAAATCAGAGCGCGATTCATATATACTATTATAATAGTTGACGGATTGCCGGGATTAACCATGTTTGTTTGTTTGACCGGATACCTACTCAACAAAAACAATCATGGTTAAATAAAATTGCCGTCAACTATTATAATAGTAATTAAATGACCATTTCAATCTAATTCTATTCTATCTATCTATCTAATAATTCTGTTTAAAAAAAAATATAGTTAATTTTGTTTATAATTTTATCAAAATTTTAAGATATTTTTATAGAGCCCACGTTTGTTTGATCGCATTCATAAAAATTATTGTGCCACGAGACTAAATTCAGTTTCAAAATCTGAAAATGATCATCTGCTTTTGAAGCTATACAGAGGAGTCAGGTTGGTTATAAAAGACACAGTACCTACGAGAGTGTCTTCTGTAACCAGAAACCTGACTAACTTCTTCTACTTCTTCATCTTTTTCTTCTTCTTTTTATACTTCATACTTCAAATCCAAATACAAAATTTTCAAAATTAATAAATACAAAAATCTGAATAAGCAATATTTTAGGTAAACTCCAACCTCCTCCAACTCATATTGTTTAATGGCCGGTTTCTGGATTGAGAAATGGAACTTATGTCGTCAACGCCTACTTCCGCGCATTGCAGCGTGCGTAAGTATGCGTTGGAGTCTCCACTTCAACTACTCAATTCAGAAACCGGCCATAACACAACAAAATCTGTGTCATGGTGTATTTTTCGGAAAAATGAATTGTACGTATTTACCTTAGGTTTAACATATTGTACACGAGAGCGACTAAGTTGACGAAAAGGCAAGTTTAATGAACCGTCGATACTAGAACATCCAGTATCACTGCGGTTGCTTGGGTAACAACTTGGTCGTCTCAACTTGCATATAGGCTTGGTATAACATCCTGGCAGGTTATTCACTCGAGCAGCGGCAAGCGCTACACCGACGGTACCATTAAAGATCCCGTTGGTTATGCGTACTCCGCACTGTTCCTACCCGAGTGAATCTGCTCAGTGCCAAATAATTTATTAACCAAAGGTTAATTGAACATCTTACTTCAACATACTTCAAGATCTCCGGCACTGTGGTTCAAAAGTCGTCCTTGTGTAGGTATATATCACGACCTCATTATAGCAATAATTTGCTTAGCTTAGTACCTAACCCGTTTGGGGAAAACGCCTTAATAAAAAAGTTTATTATTATAAGTAGAATAAGTAGATAATCTTAGTTTACCAAGAATTTACATTTTTAAATGGCGGCCGATCAGTTTGTAAATATATTATTTATTTTTTACAGTGGTCTGTACATAAATGTAAATAATAGTTTTTATTAGAAATATATCTTAGGTACCATTGAATTTTTGGGATTTCGTAAATATAAGGTAGGTTGTGTTAGTTTTGAATTTGAGTTGTATTATCTTAAGTAGAGTAGGTATAATTAAGTATTATGTACATAACTCTATGCACCGAAATGTAAATAAACTCTTTTTGCACCCTTATGTAATGTAAATGTATTTTTAAGGTTTTATAATAACAATTCAGGATGTACAGCCATCTTGAGCCCTCGCGTAGGTAAAGCTTATTCATACTCGCATGTATAATAATTATAAAAATTTAGTACATAGTTTAATGTAAATAATAAGATGTAAATATAGTTAAGCAAAATATGTTGTTTCATTTCCTGTTCCCACCAGATGTTTGTCTCAGCCGTTTCTGATAAAATAACCACTCAACCGATTTTGATAAAATTTAGCGCATAGTTGCAATAGAGCTTAAGAAATAACAGAATACCTTTTATCGAGAGAAAAAACGGCTGTAGGATGAAAGTTTGAATGGAAGTTCGTTATAATCGAGGATATCACCATGAAAACTGGTATAGAGATAGACTTGAGCTTGGGAAAGGACGTTAGACATTCACACGGGCAGAAACTGCTAGTTTATTAATTATTATAAAGGCATAAACCCATCACACATTGTAGATTGCTATTTATGGCGGCGGTGTGTATTGGGCCTCGCCAAGGTGTTCAGGGTACCAGGTGCACCTGGCTTGGCTAGTTCTATCGAGGCGAGACTGCTTCGCTTCGCAATGTGGATATAGGCAATTGAGAAGTTAGAAACATGTCGTTCGTGAAGCAGCTCAGAGAAATGCTTCTGGACATGCCATTGTCGCAGGAAATTGTTCTGAGTGGTAACCTCAACGGTCATGGGTGATGCGAGCAAGGCCTTTGAGCCTATTTACGGTACTTATGGGTACGTGATCGCAATACTGCCAGAAACTATAATAGAAACCAATTAAGTACTCTTTATGTGATGAGAACATATTCAGAATGTGTGCCATAAAGCTGCTGCCGATTATGCCATAGTTAACACATATTAGTTCGATAAAGAAATCGGAAAATTTATCATCTTCGTAAGCGGGGAAAAGCTGCTCAGATCGATTTCCTACTCATTAGGTGACAAAACAGTATAGGAGGTAGGACATGACATGAAAAGATAAAACAAGCACTTAGATTAATATCCGGTGGTCTAGAAATATAACAATTGAACAGTCGGGATCCATTGTTCGAAAGCCAATCTAATTTCAATGGATCCCGACTGTTCAGTTGTTAAAACCGCATGGAAATCCGTTCAGTAGTTTTTGCGTCCTGCGCGATCAAATATTTGTGACGCCAATAATACGCCATTTTGATTTTCTAGAAATTTTAATATACCTGGTGTCACTCACACAATCACGACGAATCAAATGATACCTCACATGCCAAAATCCGTCAAGCCGTTTAGGCTGCAGGCCGTGACAAAGAAATGGACATACATACATACATACATACATACATACATACATACATACATACATACATACATACATACATACATACATACATACATAGTCTCGAAAAACATTATCCTCCTTTCTTCGGCAGTCGGGTAAAAAAGGAAGCTGATGACTCTATCACATGAATAGCTATGGTATATCTTTACTCATGTGACTATGCCATCTCTATGCGGTAGAGTGTAAAGTTAATGACGCATGCGCGAGATCGTGACTGCCCTAGAACTAGGACGTACACAATATCTACCTCATGAATGCTTGTGCTCGTATTTAGTGACTTTGTGCAACCAGAAGATCTGTTGGTTTTTAGGTAAGTGCATAAAGTTTTGTTCAACTATTTCATTCTCTGTCCGCGTTATATAACAAGGGATAATCAGCCGTCCAAGATATTATTTTCCCGCTCTCACAAAAAAAACCAGGCATGCGCACTATATGTAGCAAATAACGATTTTGTATTGGAGTTTCGTTAGGTACATGTATTATATTCTCGAGGGACGTGGGATTATGAATATTAGTGACAGATCAGGGTGCTTAACCATTAAAGATGTCTAAGTAAAGTCAAGTTAAAGTTTTGTTCTGATCCCGAAGTGCGTGGAAAATGTCTCAAGCCACTATACATCGGCAACCGAAGATTTAAGTCGACGTGCGGTTTTAGTAGGTTCGAGTCCGACATTGAGAGGTGAGAGAGAGGGGATATCCGAAAGGATTTGTGGACGCAAGAGAGATTCTGTTCTGACTGGAATCCTGGATCGCTGCTTCATATTCAAATTGTATACACTACTCACTTAAATAAGAGTGTGTGTAATTATAGTTTCAGATTCGTACCACCGTAAAAAAAAAAATTTGGCAGTCGCAGTTGAATATGTACGTTGGACAAGCAATACGACCATGGAAACATCACAGAAAGTGAGTACTATTGCAACCGTAATTACCAATATTCCCAATAACCCCAGCTAACCTAAATTGCTTGTGTTAGAACTGGAATCACGTTGGTAGTGTACAGGTTTCAAACCCGTTAAGTTGCTGCTAATAAGTTAAGTTACCAACGACTCATTATCTGAATTCAATTGGACATATACGAATATGAATTTGGACGCCTAAAAGTTCCATAAATCGATGTTAGCAATACTGTAACCCAAGTTGGTGCTATTAAAAAGGTTGTCTCGTTTCAGGAAGCCAGATTCGAACCATCTTAAAGAAGACAGCATTCGAAGACGAAGCAGATCAAGGAATACCTGTATGTCATGTAAGCAACACGATCATCAATATTGATCAACTCATTATTAGTTTTAGATCCGATTTCATCAACGAAAATGTAGACTGGATTCTCGTGTATCAAAGATTTGACTTGATAATTTACATAATCAAGTTTTACTACTACTCTCTCATAAGAACACAGTACCTACCTAAGAAATGATTCTGGCAATCTTTTGTTAAACAGCGTGTCTGCAGGGTGCAGGGTATATATTCTATACTCTCATTAAGCCTTTCAAGTAAACTCGCCGGTTTCGAGTGCTTTTAACCTGCCCTTTTTGCAATCCATATTCACATCCTAGATAATCATGTATCAAGCATGATAATCAGAGTATTAGCCACGACATAACAAATGAACCCAAACTCAATTGCTTCATCTTGCATCTTGTTTAGTTCAGAAGTTGTAAACATATTTCTACAACGTTTTCTGTCATCAAAGTGGTCAAAAAGGGCCGTTTGTAAAATTCGAATTGAAGCGACTGAAATGATAAGTTTGTCGGCAGTTTACACGAATATTACCTACACCAAATCATCAAAAATAGTTTAATTCCAACGTTCTGTGGTAACGACGTGCACAATTTGTACTTTTTCAGATTGACCTGATTTGGAAAACGGAGATGATGACTTGTACAAAAAAAATAGCGGTCACTAATGAAGAGGATGCTAGTTATAATAATGTTTATTTGTTTTAGTTTAGTTTTGATGTTATTGTTTAAAAGAGGGAACTGTCGGGCTGTTGTTAAAGAATGTAAATTGTTAAGGAGTTTTCTGAAGTGTAACATCGCCCACGTGAACACGCCTATTTCATCACTACTTGGCAGCCCTTTGGTTAGCTCCTTTCGATTGATAAATTATTCTTCCTTCCATTGACTCTAGTGATTTTTAAGCAAGTTAATAACTAATATGTTTAGATTTCAGTTATAGTTAAGAGATCTTTTATAACCCATTATTTATTATTTATAAATCGTTAGGTATTTTTTCATTTCTATAACAAATTTAGTTTACTTATTCCTCTATAGTAATATCTTAACAAATGCCCATAACTCGGCAGCTTCAATATTGTACATTGACATAAAGATATTTTTATAATATACATTTTGATAACAGATATTCATATATTTTTATTTTTATAGAGTTTTAAGCGATATTGAAAACTGCCGAGGCGTATTTAATTATAACAACAGTTCAACGCCCACCAGTTTGAGTGTTGTGTATATTATACTTATTACATATACCATTACACAGAGCCATATACACTCTAACCGCCCTCTACGGAACTCTACGGCCCTCTACGGCCCTCTACGGCTATCTACGGCACTCTACAGCCTACTATTGTGTAGTTTCTATTTATTTTGAGAACTATTACTTGTTGCCTCTACTGTTTATTATTTGAGTTAAAATCCTAATTAGTTATAATTTTATTTGTGTATAGTCCTAGGTTATGTTGGTATCTTGCTTCAGGTTATAGAAGAGTTATAGAATAAAGACTTTTGGATCTGTCTTCTAAAAGTCTAAATATTCCGTCTGTTTTTTTTTCTCTAAAGTTATATTAAATATGTGAAATTCGTTTCAGTACTTCAAAGTAGCAATAATTATATTATTTGCATGGTAGGTAGGTACTTCCAAATTAAGTAGTTTTGTAGTATGTAGGCGTATAATAATTTTAAGAAAATGTATATGTGTCAGCTAAAGTTAGAAGCGAGTATAATGTTAAGATTACTTGGTTAATTTAAAATTACCCGCCAATTCAACTTTAACCGGTTAAACTGCACAGAGGCACGTGGTTAGTGGGGAGAGGCGCTTAGCGCACGAGCCGAGCATGTTGCAATGTTTTTGGTTTAGTATTGTATCATCCTACTTTCAATTCGATATCGATAGACCTCCGTTTCGCAAGGGTCCTATTTTTTGCATTATCACATTTTTATTTCGTGCATTATCACATTTATTTATTACATTATCACAAATAACACGTAATTTATCCAAGATCGCTTCACTCACTTCCGCCAGTGAAATGTTATTTTCTTATTTATTCGTGTTTCATTTACACAATACATAAAGGTTAACCACTCAACATTAACCGGTTAGAGATAGGTGGAAGAGACATTAACCGTTCCTCTCAGATAAACTCAAGATTAACCGGCTAATGTCAAGATTAGCCACGTACCTAACATCAGCCGTCACATATACTACCAGTAAATGGGCTACAGATGACTGCAATCTTTAGAATTAGATAGGTACGCTCTATGCAGCATATATCAAGGTTCCTTATAGTAATGTACATAATTTCTATCCTAAATGTAATTCAGGTACATTGGTGTTATTGTAGAGGTACGAAGTCAGAAGGTGTTTATATCTAAATATGTTAATGTGTTTATATATTTGTAAGTATATATAATTGAATGTAAATGTACATAATTTGCATTACACTCTATGATCCGTAGGTAAGTCTCCATAATATTTTTTTGTTAAGTAGGTACCTCATGTATAAAAAGTAAAGCAAGGTGAGTTTTAGCAACAGTTTCTATGTAATATAGCAGTTATGATTTAGTGTATAAAGTAAGTGTTAATTTAATGTAAATATTGTATTATATAGAGTAGTAAAATATATTGTTTTATTTCTATCTTAGTGCCTAATACCAGAGTTATCTATCGTCTTTGCTAATACTCACAACCAGAAGTTCCTCTGCCCTTACTTGCTAAGGTAGCCATCAAATACAATTAAAGAGTGCTAAAGACGCTTGTAACAACGCAACCGGGGGAAAACAGTCGAAAGTGTTTCAATACAAAGGATTGATGGTGAGGTTTCCGTTTTCCGTTACTATCAAAAAATGTAAAAATGTGCCTGCAACTTGACGTTGATATTGAGGCCCTCTGTTACGTTAAGCATGACGTATCCAGGGTCCGATAGGGTCATCTTAAAACCATGGATAGCCAAAAAATAACCCGCCCCGATGGCCGACGACGGGGTTACCCGTGGGGTATTCCAATGGTAACCATTGGAATGATGACTCGAAAAACGCTGGAAAAACAAATTTGCTGCAGCTTGGACCTAAGTTACCGTTAAAAACACATAGATGGCGTTTGAATGTTTAACGCCATCTATGAGTGGGTAAGGGGAACAGCTTCCAAGATGCATTTATAGCTTTCTTATTTAGTCAACAGCTGGATCTACTATTGCGAATTGCAGAGTAGCAGTAAAATAAAAAGTCTTGTTTGGTAAATTATAAAGATGTAAGTAGGTATCTCAATGTTGCCTGTGCCTATTTTACCTTAGATTCGCAGTAGGTAGGTAAATATATAAATTCAATATGTTCAGTCATGATTGTTCTCATATTTATCGGCCTCAACTAAAGTGACCTCATTTAAGTTAGGGTAAATTTAATTTAACTAAATATGGCCATGGTAACTCTAAAGTCAGTACAGGATACATATTGAATAAGTATACCTGCATACGTGCAACACTTGGTAGGTACGTTTGCGCGTTTGTACAGGAAATTCAGATATTGCAGCATCGCATCGAAAGTTCTTGCATTAGGTATGTTCTTTATTCCTTTTATTAGCGTTTTAGAGGTCTGCTGATTAACTTAAGTAAGCTTAAAATAATTACAGTCGAAAATGTAGAGCCAAAATTTCTATCAGCTTCTTCAACTTGGCGATGCGATTTTTTTTTGTTTTTCAAGTAAATACCTACTTCGATTTGATTATGTTATTCAAACTGTGCCTAAAGTATTTCGTTTCAAAACAATTATAAAACCAGCGTGTATACAGAAAGAATTTAAATTGAGGGCACTATGCCTTGTAAAGTGACCTCGAAATCTATCTAACTTCTTCTATGGCTAAGATCAAGCGAAAACACACCGCAATTGATAACGAATTCGTAAGCCCATCACTTAAATAAAAAAACAGGGAATATTTGTAATAAAACAAGTTAAACTTAGTAATGTGTTTAATTTACATCAATTTATAAAATTATGTGTCCTAGTTAGAAATATCTCAAGTAAGTTTTTGCCAGAGGATAGATTTCTAATAAGTTTGACTAGAATGGTTACTCATCACATAAATATATTTTCCTATATATAACAAAGATCTATTACTCTATTGAACTATTGTAAACGAACCATAGTAGAATAATAACAGATAAAATGACTAGAATTTCCTGTAGTAGATTCTTATAATGGAGCACAGCTTATACGTAATATTGAAGATAGTTTAAACACTTCAGTGTTAAGACGACACAGGCGTAATGATACTGATAGACTTGAGCGTCCACTTGTAACAAAACATTGAGCATTTAAATTCGAACTGTGCGACGAATCGAGCGAAGCATAGAGTTACACATCGCTACGAACAGTTTCACGATCATTCTAGCGAATGCTCTAGTCAATAAAATATTCTTCGCAAAAATTTACGGTTAACTAGCATGGATAGCTCGAAGCATATTTACAGTCCGTTCGCTAGAACGCGAACACTCAATAGAAAGCTCCCTGAAATGCTCTCGCTTATTTTTCTATAATGTTACATTCGCAAGAATGCTCATTTTAAGTGAATACTCAAGTTTATAAGCAACATTAGCGATATTCTATTGGAGAGGCTGTATGCTCCAACTTATTTAAGCACCAAGGATAGACCATCACTCAGAAATTGAATGCCGCGTATGTACGATTTGTATCGATTTAAATTACGAAGTAGTACCTACGCTGTAAAAAGAAATAAATATGCAAATGTCACTGACGACCATTTTGCAAGAATCGATCTTGGTGAGTTTAATATTAATAGGGGAATCTAATCGGTACTGGCGATTAAGATTGTAAAAGTATGCGGTGTGTATGTAAGATATTGCAACTAGCGCATGCTCGGGCATATTTCATACCGCAAACTATTCTTCTATAGCTATAAGGTTGAATGCACTGCACACATGTTACTGCTAATAACATCCTAAAGTCTTGAGCGTGCCTCGTTTAGCAGGACAATACATACTACACGAATGTTTCATAATTGAATATTGTAGTGAGAATTATTTTATTATGGTCACAGCAACGTCAGTTTATATGCCATTATCTGTTATAAGAGTGATTGTACAATGAAAGGTTAAACTTTGACACATGTACAAACAATTTCAGTTCTGTTAAATACTGGTCGAATCTGTTCCACAGGAATCTACTACCGGAATATAAAGTTCTATATCCCTTTCCAGGTCATGGTCTATCTGTGCGCCAAATTCGTCAAGCCGTTTTTGCGTCATTGAGTAACAAACAAACTTACAAACTATCACATTTATAATATTTATAGGATGTATACACCACATATTTAGACACCCACTAATTTATACATCTACCATAATATAACTACTATGTACATGTTCAAATACGTTTTTAACTGTTTCTACCCAAGGGAATATTTCTATAAGGTATAATTACTTAAAAATAAAACCGGCATGATTGTATAAAGGTAGGACAATAAGGACAAAGATACAAATAAATAGAATATATTATGTTCATCTTAATAAAAAGTTTTTTCAAACAGATGATTTGCTTTCAGATGTCTACTGAAAGCAAATCATATGTTTGAAAATACTTTTTATACGAAGGGGTGGCTGAGGAAGCATTGATTGTTTTTTGAATCAATTATATGCAATGGGATAATTGATTGATTGATAAAAATTACGACTAAAACATTACTGAAAAGTAATCTCTGATTGCCACATAGGTAATAACTATTCTCTATAACAGTAATACAGTAAAACATATTATGTAATATATTTATTTTATATATATTGTTTATGCCTTTATTACAATGCATACATTTTTAATAATACATTATTATTTTAACCAAATAAAACCTTTTCTAATTAAGGAAATATCGGTTCTAGGCTATTGACTATTGGCAAATATAATATGAGTGCAAGTGAAGGAATAGTTTTGCGGCGAAAAATTATTTAAAAAATTTCACTTTTCGGCTTCATACCTTAATATCATACCTATTATATCATACAATTTTTACTTGTGGCCGCTTAAAATTTTACACTGATTATAATGAAAATATACAGAATGAGTCAAACTCATTGAAGTTTAAATAACACTTTTTGCCTTATAATTCTTAGAGAGCTACCTTTTATGATACAACGCAATGCAACTCTCAAAACATTGACTATTAAACTAAATTATTATGATCATGGCTAAATACTTCTAGGCGTTGTTACTTCTTAATTTTATATATTGATTTCTGTACAATATTTACATCTTTAAATTATTATTTATGACCTAATGAATATATATTTTCCATTGTATATGGTCAAAAATGTAAGGTATGTGGAAACTACAAGATGAATCAAAACATTTGGTTCTGAGACTTTTTATTAAGATAGCAATAATTTGTTTTTTAAAATTATCTTTCGTGTTATTATATTCCTTTTTTTACACAACTTCTATTCATCTCAAAGTTTCCTGATTACCTCAATAATCAATTTGTTGCAATACAAATTGGTATTTGGTATTTCAAAATGGCAATAGCTTAACAGAGCTCAACAAGAAAAATATGTCAGTATGTTTATAGGTATGTTCGAGAGACTTCTTTCATGTAAAACCGATTAGACTATTTTTTTATATAGGACACGTCAAAATGACTTTACCTCGCCTGATGATAAGTTAAAGGCAAAGTCTCAGGACTGGGGTCACCACTATATACACCAGTTATAGTGCTACAGTGGCGGCCCTCAGCTTGACGGCCGCATCAAATGCTTTTTCACGCCCCGCTTAAAGGTCCCGGGACTATAGGAGGAAGGAAACACATGCGCTGGTAAAGAATTCCAAGTCTTTATGGTGACTAGGTACCTAACAGACAACAATAGAGCAATATACAGTTGTAGCAATATGTAGTTTTAATATTGAGTTATAATATTTCCATGGTGACATTAACTATTAAGAATTATTTAAAAAAAATATGGGTTAAGTAGTAGTAGGTACACAAAATTAGTAAGTAGGTAACGAAGAAACCACGTTCAAAATATCTAAATCTTTACATAGACTTTTGTTGTTGTAAACTAAATCAAAAACGTCCTACTATGTTTTTCGACTTCTATTTAACTTGAATTATTTTAGCAGAATATTAAGGTTGGACTTTGTTTAATTAGGTAGATAATCGCCTTAAAAATGATCTGTTTGACAGGGCTGATAAGACATCTAGTTGGGGTCAGCAAAATATGAGTGAAAATTAAAGGCAGGCATTTGAACAGTAGTATCAGTGTAAGTATAAGTATGACTAGTTTTAGTCTCGGTGTATTGCGCGGAGAGGTCCACGGCCGACGGAAAGCGCAGTCGCTGCGAAGCCTGGGGTCTTCTTACAGCGCCACGTCTGACGTTAAATCAATGATCAGTACTGAAGTATGAATTTTGCATAAGGTATAACTTGTCTATAGGGTTGACGACAGAGCCAGTTCCGAGGTTGAGTGGCTCGTGTGCTGAGTGGTTGGCGTGAGGATGCGAGTGGTGCTGCACTTCCAAGTTCTGCAAGCTCATAGTATCTGATGCACCTTCGTCGAGCTGGTCGAAATTGCTACCGTCCAGCGATATGTCTGAACTACAGAAGCTATCACCGGAATGCGCCGGATAATCTGAAAATGAAAATAACAACACTACATTAAGTTACGTTTAAATATTTTTTTTTTACAGTTGGAATTTGAAATGGTTTTCTTTTTAACTAAGGTGACAAGAATATGGGTCGCTTGATTTTCTCCTGTGAATGCTATCAGAGATACCATACGCAGTCAACGTTTTCTGTTCTATAAAGAACTCTGGCAACCGCGGTAGTTAATAGAAAGAATATTTTTTTTTGTTATGATTTGGTATGGATTTTGTATAGGGACGCCTGTTTAGAAAAAAGCACATTAGTAGTTTTCTGGTCACAATTTATCGAAAATTATGGAGAAATGGAGACGAAAAATATTTTTCACTAAGTAATTTTATTATTCTGATTCGAAAAATTATTTTCTATTTATTTAAAGGACTAGAACTAGAACTAAGACTTTAAGGTAATAATCGATGTAGTATCTTACCATCGGGAGAATATGGTAGATTGGGATTTAATGGTTGACTTGAAGCTGAGTAAGAACCGTCGAGCCCTAGGTAGTTGCCGTGTTCACTCGAAGGAGACTCTTGTTTAATACTCTTCTCATCCTTGTCTTTTTCCTTATCATTATTCTTATCACCTTCTTGTTTCGCTTTACGTTGAATCTTCTTCATTTTTGCTCTCTGATTTTGGAACCATACCTGCACAACTCGGACACTCAATCCAGTATCTTTTGCAAGGGCTTCTCGTACTTTCCTGCATGGTTTTGGACTAACTTCAAAAGATGCCTTGAATTGTCTCCGCTGTGCCGATGTTAGTATTGTTCGAGGACGTTTTGGCCCTCTTCTTCCGTCACGTGGCCGCTCAGAGTCATCTAATATCATATCATCTTCAGCGTGTTGCATCAGATACATTTCTTTCTCAAAATCTTGGCGGCAGAAAATCTGACCAGCTCTAATAACGTACTGTTCTCCTTTCTGAAGCGGTTGGCAACACATGACGCAGACGAAGCATTGGATATGAAAGACATACTGTTGAGCTCGCATGACCATCTCTTGCGGTAATAGTCGATCGCCGCATCTGGTGCATTTGACTCCAAACAATCTATAGGACAGAAATATTACAATAACGTGATAATATGAACGCAAAGCCCATCGCATTGCAGTTCACTAGCATTTCGCATTTTAACAGTCGCAAAGCATTACCTACTATTAAAATATTTATTAGTCCGAAATTATAAATTTTGATGAGAAAACAATAAGTTTTTGTAAGCCAATGGTTTAAAAAAAGTGATATTTGAGTATCTAGGTTATACAGAATTGTTATTACCTATCATAGTCTGGTTTGCAATACAGCTTGGCGTTTCTGGTGTAGCAAGTGTGGGCGAGAGGACAGCCGCACACGCAGCAACTGAGGCAGTGTTCATGCCATGACAGTTCGCCAACGCGCATCAGGTAGCGATCTTGGATCTTCTGGCCGCATCCTTCACAAATCTCGACTATCTTCTCCCTCTTGATACTGGCGCTGAGCTCTGTGTCAAAATAGCTATAGTGAGGAGCATGTGGTAAGTCCAGCTGTTGACACCTATACATGAAGCTTAGTGAAAGTTAGAGTAGCAATGAAAATATTAAGTAAGAGAATTTCCAATTGTATAACAATTAAACCAGAACATAATTTGATCCTCATTTCTATAGTCTTCTTCTCGGGGGGTTATATTGAATTTGTTACACAGGTTTGAAGCTAGTTTTGTAGTTTTAATAAATTTTCTTATCAAAAGCATTATTCCTTGCAAAAAGAATAATGCTCTAGTTCGTATTTCTTAAAATAACTCCAGCAAAAAAATTAAGCGGAAGTGAAAGCGTGATCTCATTTTAATGGTAATATATTTTTGGATAATATGATAATAATACTTAAATAAATGTAATTTGTAAATTTCTTTACAATTTTAAAGTGATTGTAATATTGCACTTGAAAGCTTTTTCGATATACCTAAGATACCTAATTGCTGGATGCACATACGAAATTTATAATACGTATATATATAAAATAATAGAATGTTAAATCTAATTCTTTCCTACTATCCTATCCTGCTATCATATTTCCTGCTAATATTATGAATGTGAAAATTTGTTAAGTTTTTTGCTCAATTACGTTCAAAAGGCTGAACAGATCTACCTCAAATTTGGTACAAGGATAGGTTATAAACTGGAATACTTAACAAATAGGCTTATCACTATTAATTTGATTAATAAATATGAAATGGGGTCCTTGCTGTCATTTTATTTAGTCTTGGTCTGGAGTTCATGAATCTATTTGCGGGATGAAATATGTTAATGTGTAATTCCAAACTACCATCTATATTTGTACTAAATTTCAACTAGATCCGTTCACGCATTAGAATGTGATTGAATAACAGACACACCAACATTTTACAAAATTTCGCATTCATTATTTATAACATTGGACACAAACTTGAATTTTGAGGTTTAATTATTAAAAGTTTTATATTGTTTTGTTATGTTATAATATTATTTAGTATTACGTCATCATCAAAGAAATATCTTTGAATAACATGCAAATACCTGTAAGAAAAACCATTAAAAAAAAAACACCTTATTCTAAAAACCGTTTAGGCGTAAGATATTCCTTTTGAGATGTCAGTAAGAGCACAAAAATCTATTTAGAAGTTCGTTGAATTATTAACACTTTTGTATTTATATGTTCGCATTATTATAATAGTATGAAAAATTCGCTGAAGCCATGAAAATGAGATCTATGAAAATGATATGATAGTCCATTATTTGGATTATGACAAATAGTGTAGGTACCTATAATACTAAACCATATTAAACATTCACTAAAATTGGACTGTTTTTCGTATTTGTAATATTAAAAGTTACTTTTAATTAACATAACATAATTGTATATAAAGTAAAATATAGATAATTTTTATTTAGCCAGAATAGGTTAATACCTATTCTGGCTAAATAAAATTATATATTACAATTTTGTTACAAGCCAGAATAATTTCTGGCTTGTAACAAAAGCACATTGTTGCATATTATATTCGTAAGTTTTAAATTATAAAAAAGAAAAATACCAAGACGCTGTACCTATCAATTTCTTGCAAAAATACCAATTAGCTAAATGTGGTTTTAGTAAAAGATACCCAATATAGATCTAATATAATTTCTAATAATAACAATTCATGGAACTACGACTTTCCTTATAATATATTTGATGAAAAAACAAACCTACATTTAATTTATTAGTAGGTATTAGGGTCAATAGAATATTTTTATTGCAAGCGTAATTATCACGCATTGTTAAAAAAATTTATCAACTTATTAGCGAAACGAGTATTTTTATCGGTCACACATTCTACACAATGCTATCTAAATCTCTAAGTATAACCTAACAAGCTTGTAATAGGTATGGGTTTTAGAATGCGGATAAACATATATATGACATGCGTATTGAATTAATACACAGAAATACCTAGACATATTCATGGATAAAATTAATTGCACTGATTAGGAATCCAACCCGCGACCTCCGAAGTAGTAGTCAAACGCTAAGTCACAAAGGTCATTGCAACAATCAAATGTTTACTCTATAACAATTAAGCGAATCTGAATTATATTCCATCTCTTGATTGAAAACCAGCCATTGGCGTTTACACCACCGACCGCTACATATTTGTGGCCAAAATATCCGATGTCTATTGTATAAATGCATACCTATCGTGCCTTAAACTATCTGCATGTAGTTTGGAGTATTTCAAATTTAGCTCGACGAACATAATATAATATTTTCCTTTAACCACCATTCAGTTAACTAAGTACTACGTATGCTATGCTTAATGCTCAAATATGCCCTGAATATATTCGAAAAGGTTTTGGCATTCCTACAGCCATAAGAAAATATCGATTAAGTCCCGTCTATCTATACCTACGTATAATTCATGCATTGCATGTCTACATATAGTGTAGTATAGTGAGTCAGCCGAAAGCTTCAGAAGGAAAACAAGGCGCTTCATTTTGCTCCTTAGACGGCTTGAGGGGAGACGACACGCCCCTAGGGGTGGAGGGACGGGCGTGCCCCGTCACCCCGGTCATGGTTATCAAAGTTCCTAACAAAATGTCGGCTTCAAGCAACCGTCAATCGATGACCGATATTACGAACAAATATACCAATTTCACTAAAGGAGATTGTAGTATAGAGTATTAGAGAATACGCAATTATATGCCCATATAATATATATGTAGGTATATTATGAACTCTTAAAGCATCGTCTGCCTCAGACTAAGACTTATTGATTTTCAAAAAGGAATGAACGGAATTTGTCTGTTTCACAAGTATTGAAATATCTAGAATTCTCAGCCTGTTGAGTTTGTAATTGGTGAAGTACATAATATAAAACGATTAATTTGTATTAATTGTGTATTTGAATTTTAATGAATAGAAAACAGTGCTATTATTATAAGTTTCGAACGAGACGAATGTGGCGTAAATCAAAAAACAACATGATGAAAAATTTAAAGGCTTTTGGGTTTGCTAATTGAGTTCCCAGGATCAAAAAACTGTTGTGTTCTGTGTAAAAGCAATGAGGTAAGTAAAAAGACTAAATATTGCATTGTGCAGGTTTTTCAAAGAACCATTTAATTTTGTTTGTCAGTATCATAAAGCCAACATAAAACATACAAAAAAGCTCACAGATACATCGCGGTGAAGACGAAAAATACTCTTACTCGCCTTTTATTATCTCCATCCTTTTCATTCTACGGCAAACGTTGTAGTCGATGTATATATATTGTGGATGTATTTATGTATTTCTCGGTTAGATGCTACGTCGAGCTGAAAATGTTTAGCCCCGCTTCAAGTGGTTGGAGGACCCTAAGCGTCTCAATGATTCTTTTTCTCAGTTTTTCGTCTCGTTTTATCCAAAAAGCTAGTAATTAAATTCGGGAGCATTTGAGTACCTAAGTACATTAAATTTTAGAAGGTAAAAGGTTAAATTGTGAAAGGTTACACAGTCCAAAATAATAGTGAATTTGTGTCTCAACTTGGCGCAAATTATTGTTCATCCGTCCAGAAAAAGGTGAATTAGGTATAAAGATATTAAAACGGCATTGTTCGAGTTATTGAAAGTCCACTTCAGCCATTTATACATCTAAGGAACCTTCACCAATATAGCAAAGGAAACTACAGAGTTGTTCATATGGAAAACAGTTCTAGAGGACTTGAAATAATTTGCCTTATGCCCTTCGTTAGAACAAGTTTCAACTGGTGTGAGCCATCTAGACTATCAGAGATTTAACTAGCAGATGCACACAGTACTACCCACGCAGATTTCGATTATCGTTTTTGATCATATCTGCCTAACCAATTATAATCAAATGTATAGAAGAGTTTTAGGACAACCAAGAGGTTTGGAATAAAAAAATCAAAATCAAACTTTTTAATTATTCTGACTTGACTATTATTACTAACCGATAAGCTGCGGTTGTGAGGTGAATACGCCTCCACAATTTGGCAACCTTTATGGTGAAGCTGTATCAACTCAAACTACTTTTTATCAAACTACAAAACAGTAAATTTCGCTCACACTCAAGTTTCCTATCAGTGACAATGCTATTTCCTCATAATACCTATAAACCTCGAGTAAACTTCAATTACATTGGGACATTAAAGTATATTCATTTCGATATTTTCCTTTCATAAATTACAACTGCATGCGTTATCTCTGACGTGTGGAATCTAGGGTTACGCGTTATCGCATCGTGTTTATTGAAGGCTAAACGACCAGCAGTATTGATTCTGACACGTCTACGGAGAGCTACGCGGCGGTCGTAGCGGCACGTAGCATTTTTGCTACGTGCCGCGTGCATAGTTACTATTTTATGAAGTAAAATATGCGTCAATAATTAACTGTAAAGAGGTGCTTTTCCAAAATGTATAGTTATTGACAGGTAGTATGTTTTTCATACGTGTTGTAAGATTCCTTTGAAGTATTTCCTTACTTTCCTTCTCAATCCTCTCCTTTGTTTCCTTGCTCTTTCCAATTACATCTCACCGTCGATGAGACGGCGTGATGCTCCTCCCTCTCTTTTGGAGGGTCGTAGGGGCCATCTTAAAAGCGTAGATGGCCCGGGATCAGCTGGGGTGCGAGAGAATGCCTATTGGATAAATCGTACACCCCGGTAATTGAGACCCGAGACGGCGGCGTGCGGTGTTAGTCGGTTCGATTCCGACATAACCACCCCTGATGGCTGACGGGAGTGGTATCCACGGGGATTTCCGCACGAAAGAAAAAGGCTACATAAATTAATTGAATTGAATCTGCAACACTCAATGGTCAAACACAGATGTATTCATCGACATTAAAAAAAAACTCTATTATATAATAAAAGGATGTATTTTATTGAATATTGGTCAGTTGGTCTGCAAGAATTGTGTGGAAGAACAAAATTGGTAAAATTAGTCCCTCAAACTATACATACCGATAGATTCACGCAATTTAAGTTTCCGTGAGTTGCGAGCTGAGCTTTATTATTATTATAATTTTTAAAATCACTTTAAGAGCCCAATACCAAAAAATACTAGGCGTATTTATCAGAGCGTATGCCGCACATACGTGTACTAACGAAAAGAGTTGTCAGGCCTCCCCAAACTAGTTGGACGCTTGTCAGACGCGATTGGGACACGGATACCGGTTGGTTAGTGATTTAAATTTACAAAAGGTTTTGTGTAAAAAAGTGCAAATGTATCGACCGAAACCAACATGCACCCGTACACCAGGCGAGCAGCAAACAAGTCGACGGATTTTACACAGCGTTTTTACGTTAACCCTACTTAATTAAAAATGTAAATTTTTACATTTTTAATTAAGTAGGGTACTTAATTAAAAATGTAAAAATTTGTGAAGGTGATTTTAAAGCAATTCCTTATTATACTAACAGAACTATTCCTAATGATTTTCGATCGGAAAAAGTGAACACCCATTACGGGTCTTGAACCCTAGTCCCTTAGAGGGGGAATGCTCTGAATAACTGAGCTACCTGGATACTTCCTAGATATTCGGACTTCTCCGATATAATCTACGGCTCAGGCTTTTCCGATCAAAAATCATTACATATTTGGATGTTTATTATCTGGCTGAAATTTAGTAGGTACAGAGATGGATAGTCATATCCCGGATAGAATAGGTTTCCATGGGAAGGGGAATAGGGAACAGAATGTCACACGGGTGAAGCTACGGGAAGCGCGAAGTAACTAGTCTGTAATAAATAAATAAATAAATAAATAAATATTCTACGACATTCTACACAGCGCCCTCTAGACCCAAAGTAAGTATAGTTTAACTAGCTTGTGTTATGGGTTCTAGAATGCTGATAAACATACTTATATACTTTTTTTTTATAAATACATACTTATTATACATAGAAACACCCAGACCAATGCAAATAGACATATTCATGCATACAAATATTTGCACTGAGCGGGAATCGAACCCGCGCTCCCCGATTATAAATAAACCTACTAATTATAAATGTGAAAGTTTGTGAAGATGTTTGAATGTTGGTGACTTGATCACGCTGTAACGTCTGAACAAATGGATCTGGCTGAATAGATTGTAATCTGCAAAAACACAGACTACTTTTATGCCTAGAATAGGTTCCCATGCGAAGCGGGAACGGGAATTTGAAATGGGCCGCGGGTAAAAGCTAGGCCTTTTTGCGAGTGCGTTGCAATGGCTAAGAGGATCTCGTCTCCATAACAATCTATAGATACTAAGTATTATAAAATTGTAAAGTAGCTGTATTCGTACATTAGAGATATTAAAAAAAAAGCGTTATATTATGTGAACGATATTAAACACAAATTTTTTTTGGAATTCTTGTTCGCGATGGACACAAAAACTGCTGAACGGATTTTGATGTGTTTTTTTGATCGGTTCGACTCAAAATCTCACGCATGTTTGATCACAATCGGTTGAGTAGAACCGGAGATATAGTAAAAAAAACGACAAAACTGACGTCCACGCGGGCGGAGCCGCGGGTTTAAGTAAATAATAAATAAAACTAATTGAAATTCAATGAATTCCTTAAAACATCGACGGTTATATCATCATCAACAGACAGCCGATATTACGAGTACGTTCTATATCCCTCGTCATTTTACTAACAAAGCAAACAATGAATTTTGCTTTTGCAATTTTATCACAATAAAATTATTTTCGGCTTTTGCTTTATTCTTATAAAATTCAAACAACCAATTCACGGCCCGCGAACATCGCATATTTGTATTTCGGTGCATCCCCGAGCAACACGCTGTGCTAAGCTATCCACTCGGTGTCTATAATTATATGTTGGCACTTATAGAGCACCAAAATAACCGCGGTAGCCTAGTGGTTTGGGTAATGGACTGTTGAGACGAGGTCTCGGGTTCGATCCCAGGTTCACTATGGCACACACCAATGACTTTTCGATGCTTTTCGAAGTTATGTGTGTATTTATCGCAGGTTTATTAGTGCCTCGGAGAGCACGTTAAGCCGTCGGTCCCGGTTGCCATACAAACATCTATGGCAGTCGTTACGGGTAGTTGGAGCCCTCAAAAGTCCAACCAGTGTAACTTGGAACTTCGATATCGCCATTTGGTTGTGGAGGTCAGATGGCAGTCGCTCCACGTAAAATATCGAAGTTCAGCCGCATCACAGTTAGACTGGAAAGCCGACCCCAACTGAGTTGGGAAAAAGGTTCAGAGAATGATGATGAAATGACTTATAGAGCACCAAGATATTCGTAGATACAGCCAAGATATTTCCCGATCCTGTCAGTATAATATTGACAATATTGAAGATAAGTGCATCTGCGGAATTTTTGATGTGCAAACAAAGCGATTGATTCCTACACCGGATCACGATATTGGATCGCAATATAATATTGCACGGTAATGATAATATCATTATACGGTTCTTTATGTTGTTTCCATATTAGTTACCTATATTTAAACGAATTTAAAAAAAGATGCAAGTCAAGGAAAATAATGCGATATGTATGTACAGTACATACTTATGTATGGAATTTCTATACTTATTCAAATTTTATTGGCACTGCAATATATCTAGCTATCTATAGTAGCTAATGCCCGCGGTTTCGTCTGCATGGAATTCAGATCTTATATTACTATTCCAGGGGTAAAAAGTAAAAAGCCTATGTGCTGTTCCGGAATATATAATCAATCCTTTTACTGGATTCAGGTCATTGGTTATATTTTATTAACAAAGGTAATTAAAAAGAAATCCACTGAAAATATGAATAATATAACTATAATAACTTCATAAACGTATCTCTGAACAATTCAAAACCCGCATTACGGCCATGCATAAAATTATTATAACGAATTCGATACGAGATAATATGGAATTCGTCAGCGTTTCACTCATAGTTTTATTGTTAATTGAAATTAAAACTTCGAATAAAGTGAAAACAAACAAATATTTTCGAATAAACAAATTGATATTATCGGCAGTAATAGCGAATACTAACTACACTTTGAAATAAAACTGTGATTAACGGAATTTATCTCATTTTAATTTGTGTTTATGTATCATTATTATACGTTTCATACAGAATCTATCACTATTCCTCTTTTGGGACTATTTCCACTCTCATTTCCATTACTGTAACTCCTATAACCAGGAACACAGGGCATTCTGCAAGACCCGGGAAAGTTTTAATTGAAATTGAACCCATATTAAAATGAATCGAAAGTAAATTGAAACACTTAAAAATGTAATAAAATTAAAATTCAATTCCTTAGTAAATGGATGACAAAATAAACAAACTGGCCAAATAATGGGGATAAAACACCATGAAGACAAATATACCTACTATACTAGATACTATTTTTTATACTAATTTCACAACACTATACTATATTAATGAGCTATATTCGTTGCCAATAATAGGTATGTAGGTACACCTCTGGCATAAAGATCTACACGTATGGATAATCCTACTAATACCTATTATTCCGAAAGTTTGTGAAGATGTTTGTATGTTTGTTCCTAAATCATGCCCTAACGGATGAACGGATCGGATGAAATCTGCTACAGGTATATAGACTATAATCCGGAATAACACATGAGCTACTTTTAATCCCTGAAATAGGTTCTTATGGGCAGCGGGGTTGCGTTAGAATTCCATACGAGTGAAATCACGGGTGAAACCCAGGAACTTATAAGTAACTAGCCGACCCACCCTGGCTTCGCCCGTGGCGTATTTCGAACCCAGATGCACCCTTTTTAACTCACATAATATGCTCATAATTTATCAGTTTTCCTAAAATTTAATGTATGGGAATCTTCCGGAATTGTTCACATTTATGATTATTGCTCCCGTCCAAGGGAGCGTGATGATAATGTGGCTTTCTATTGGTGAAAGAATTTTTAAAATCGGTTCAGTAGATCCCGAGATTAGGTACCCCTTACAATTTAACAAATATACAAACACACAAACTTTACTTCTTTATTTATAATATTAGTATAGATAGGTAAGTATTTGTTCAATAAGTGAGCAGTTATTTTTTGTGAGCGGAGCGAGTGATTCTAATAGAAACTTCTGAGCACAGGGTGTGATTTGTGACACATGTTCACGTGTGATGGTGGAACCACATTGTACTATTCGCATAAGTATATTGTATTCGAGGAAATTCTTATAGATGACTACACCCTCCCACAATTTCATCATAGAAGAGTGACAAAGGCGAATATTCATGCGAATAATGCATGAATGCAATATACACGAATAAGCCCTCCCAACTTCGATTTATACCTACACGTGAATAAAGGCGAATAGCGAATAGTGGTTCCACCATGACATATAAATTTGCACAGAAAGATAATATAATAGGTAAGAAAAACAGGATAATATTTTCATAAATAATTCTCATAAAGTGTAGTGCGCGAGGTTCGACGGTTGGCTACTCTGGCCCGCCCGTCACCACTAATATTCTTTTCAGCACCAAGAGATTTCATTCAACCAAGAGATTAACCCTAGGCGCATACTTAGCGACAGGCGACAGACACAGTTCGGCGTCCAGACATAGACCGACGCCAGGCTGCGGCCGACAATTTCATAGCGCCACGAGACGCGACGACTCACTAGCTAGCTTGTCGTCGCGACTCGGCGTCTCTGACGCCAAGTGTGCGGAGCTTAGAACAAAATATATATTATGAAATTCTCGGTCGCAACCTGTCGTCGCGTCTAGACGCCGATTTGTCGCTGTCGCCTGTCGCCCAGTGTGCGTACCGTGTAAAAGATGATGTTCGAAATACGAATAAATTTTAGTCAAGCTCTCACAATAATAAGTCAGAAACTATAATACCTAAAAAAACAAAACAATGTTTTCGGTTGTTATTAGAGGTTTACCTATACCTAACGTACCCAATTACAGTGTTTAATATTGTTTAGCCTTAAAATATCTAATTACCTATAGTGAATCATTTACAAGGTACATTAGAATTAGATTGTACTATCAATTCTAAACTATTATTTTGGTTCTTTTATTTGGAGGTCAGATTATGGCTGTCGCTCCACGGAAAATATCGAAGTTCAGCCGCATCACAGTTAGACTGGAAAGCCGACCCCAACTGAGTTGGGAAAAAGATTCAGAGAATGATGATTTTGGTTCTTTTATTTCGTAATTATCCTGTCTAACCTTCATTTTTAACCTTTATTTTTATCTTTGTTACATAATAATTTTGCTTCTATCTTCCATAACTGTAAGTATTATTTTAATAGTAGCTAGTACTTTGAGCACGGATTTTCCTTTTTAACCGACTTCATAAAAGGAGGAGGTTCTCAACTCGACGGTATTTTTTGTGTGTTACCTCAGAACTTTCGACGGGGTGAACCGATTTTGATGATTATTTTTTTTATAGCTGGTGCTGGTCCGTTGAAGTACCAGCTGATGATTTTTGGTTATTTTCGTAAGACAAAAAAAATATTTTAAATTTATTTTATAGAATGAATAGGGAAAAGTTAATTGGTATACCTACAGATTATTCTAACTTCACGTTAAATGCCGACCACATGACGTAGGTATGTAATTACCTACTACATGTTAGACACTTTATCAGTATTGGGTTTTTTAGAGGAAACCGATATGACTTTAAATATACACTCAATAGTTTTTAAATAAGGAAGTTGTGGTCATAAATCGTCACTATTATAATTTTATTATAGGTACAACAATATTTGCCTATTACTGTGTAGAGCATTGTTTATAACAGAATGAATATAAATAATCCAAACAATGGGTAAAAACAATGATAAAACTCTCGCATTAACTTGGTATACATAATCACCATTAAAACCTTGCTCGTCCAATTTTCACTCATTTTTAACTTATAATAGAAATATTTAACAAAATATAGCTTCGGATTGAATTAGAATATTATCTTAGAACTTCGAATGTCACAATTAAAAAGTTTTGTAACTTGTCGAACAAGATTAACGTTAGTTGGATTTATATCTAACCTGTTCTCCCAGCGCAGGCAAGCGGCGGTTGAATGCCCTCCTGCATCAATCCAGAATTTATATTCGTGTAAAATTCTAACATTGTTCATAAAGTCACTGTTCACTGCCGCGAGACACTGCCAGCGCGCCGGACAAACACACAATGGTGCTAGAGCTAGCGTGCTACCCTTGGCATGACATTTCATGCTCTCCCCTTCTACTATATCCACCAATGGCGGTCCCACCTTCTTGGGACGCTCCGCCTCATCTACCCGAGACCCAACCTACCTATTATACAGTTCAAAGTGATGATATTTCGCCGCTCGGCTGAAATGGCAGCAAATTGTTTTTCGTAAAAAAAATCTAAGGACAACGACCGCCATGGCCGGCGCTCGTGCCCGTTGTTTAATTCTGAAAGTAGAAATTATGCTTATAGTTTAAAATTTTTCAAAACTACATTTTAAACATAAAAAAGTAATAATTATTCACGAATTCAATTCCAGAACAAACACATTGATTGCGTACTTCGCTTGCGCTCTACATTTTCCAAACCAATGTATGTAAGTTTAGTGTGGTCCCGAATAGCGACCTACTTTTAAATTTAACTGAGTGTTTACTATGTATAATAATGAAAAAAGAGCTTTGACTTTATTAATTTTTTTTTCTGATGTTCAATTGTAATAGTAATTTAGGCTTTAGGTAAGTTCCAATTATCTATCGATATTATAATTTATTATGATAACTATTTACATAATGCAATGAAATAATAGGCGCAAAGGCATGCGTAACGATATTATTTTACAAGTAATAGTTATTTATGAAAATGAGAATCTATACCTATACACCTATAAAAATGAATCCCTATTTCCCTTGGTCACGGCACCACGCGTGAACGGCTGGACCGATTTGGCTGAAAATTGATGGGGTGGTAGCTTAGAACTAGGAGACGGACATACCTACCTAGGATAATTTTTATCCTGCCACGGGGACGAAATATGCCACGGGCGAAGCCGCGGGACACAGCTAGTTTTGAATGAAAATAAGAAAGTTGGAATGAAAAAACGAAGTAAGGAACGAATATGTGAAATGAATTTTTTAAAGAGCCCCTGAGACGAAAGCGTTGCGTACCTAATGCATATTATATCCATAACATGGTATGCACGAACCTTAAAAATCTTTGGGCGGAAAGTGTTAAGCCCGATCGCGTCACATACCTAAATGGCGGCGGTTAAACATGTGTGAGTTAGTTTTGAGTTGCAATGTATCACTCAAATTTGATTGATATGTGATTCCTGGATTTTTTTTTTGCTGTCATTATGGTTTTTACAAAATATCACTATCCAAACTATGCTTTCGCTACTTAAACAGACTTTAGTCTGTTTAAGTAGCGAAAGATTGATTGGCAAACGTCATTTGATTTATCAAATGACGTTTGCCGCATAGTGGCTGACTAGTGTGTGAGTAAGCACATAAGTAGGTAGATATGTATAATATGCAAGTGAGCCGGCGAAATAAGTTACGAACTTAGGTAGGTACTCTTTCTAAAAAAAAATTGGCAAAACAATAATTTGAATATAGAAGGATATCAGATAAAAAAATATAACAAGCTTTCATTCGATTGAAATTCAAACTAAACGTATTTGCAAAACTCCAACTCAATCGGATGCCAACAATAGTCGAAAAATAGTTTGCAAATTTTGATGCGTAACGTACACACGAACAGTACAAGTTAAATAAAAGCTTGTACGTAGTTACTCGCAGGCAATAGTTCGTGAGTTATAATAAAGTTCTATTTTACTTACATTAATTAGAAGGATATTTACACAAAATATAAAAACAAATAATAAACTAAGTAAATATTAGGTTAAAATCATATAACGTTCTATTTCTTCATATTCTTTTCTACCTCAAATAATACAATTACAAATTCATCGTCATAAATAAATTCAACTTCACTCAATTATCTCCAGATTGCATTTGATACACAGCGTACTTCAATGCAAAGGCTGACCAAATGCACTCCGTACTTATTGACCTACCAGACTCAGACAGTACTGTTAGTATAGGAAGGTTTAATAGAGGCACTAAGATCTCAGTTGTCAATAGATATGGTAGTATCTAGTTTTGTGCCATTAACTATATTAAGAATGCTGCAGACTTTTATATCGTAAAGATAGGTTATAATATTACGTACCTACGTCTTAAAGCTAAATGATCTGTATTTAAAATTGTGACTTATTCTAATATTAAGTGTAGGTACTCCATCAATTTCAGGACTCAAAACCATCGGACGAAGTGACGAACAAGGTCCATCAATAAAATAATGAGTAAAATTTATAAATACCTATTAACATAAAATTTGAGTAAGTATTTGAAATTGGAAAGAGGTATCGATATTCAAAATTCGATTTCAACATTCTGTACTATGTTATCTTCTTGTCTTTATAAGTAATAACTAACTGCCTTTAGTAAATTTGATTAAGTATACTAAAACCTTCTCCAGAATGTTAAAAATATTAAATAATCACGGGCAGAGACGATACGAAGTCAGTAAAAAACGAGAAATACAGCTATGCTTATCAAAGTTTTTGAAACTATACTCCAGTGACCGTATTGTAATTTCTATTCATAAACTCAACCCTTAGCTGCTCACGGACGCCATCATTTCGCCGATAAAAAATATAAAACATGTTATTGGTCGGTTAGCAGACACGAGAGGTATCTCGACAGGGGCCTGTGGACGCTATTGTGCTTCAAGTGGGCTAATTCTCCCATTGAACCTATACTTGCGCCATCCGTCGTGTAAACATCCAGGATGTATGAAGAAATGAAGCGTATACCTATCTATGTGTGTACTTTACAATATGTCAAAAGTTCTTAGACACTCAGTTATTGAATATAAATTGAGTTGAAACTAAAATCACAAAAAATAAAATCTTCAAACATGATCTTTCTTGGAAAGTTGCACGAAAATTCTTGTCCCATTCAGGTAACAATTTCAAATTGTTTCTAACACATTATAAATCTTCTAAGAAATATTGAAATAAGTTAATTAAACAACATCTTTATGCAGAGATAGGTGACCCAAGTGATCTAGTGCACCCAGAACGTCGAGGCTCTAAAAAAATATTGCCGATAAAATAGACAAAAAAAATTAAGTAATGATTTTTTTGGTTTGCTATTATGAACAAAATAATTCCGCGAAGATAATTTTAGCTTTTAATTAATTTGATAAATAAAAATTACGTCAGACGTGCAAAGCAAAAAATTTAGTGTCCCTACTAAAAATAAACACACAATTCAATGATACCACATCCAAAATATTAAACCTCCACACTCATTCATATAGAATTATTATTGTGTTTTCATTGCTCAAATGCGATGAATAGCGCTGCATGCATTTTTTACCCGCCATTGTACGCCATGGGTTCACCACTTCAAGTCAAACGGTGTGGTGATCAAGGAAAATAGTGAGCGGTTGACGGGTTACATTTAAAAAAGGAAATATGCCCGAATCATCATGTAGGAAGATTTAGCAATACAAATGTGATTTGTATTGACAGATTAAGACACATTGAAAAAAAAAATGAATAGATTCCATGAGTTTGTATACAGTGAATTAGACATTGAATTTTTTTTTCAATCCCGTCGAATACTTGCATTGAATAAAAGATTGTATACAATTTTACTACTTATTATTTTTTTTTGTATTACTGCCATCAAGGTAATTAATGGCGCGGTTAAGTGTTATGTATTTTTTATGTGGCTGTAGTGCTTATAAAACAGTGTTCAACGGTTTACCGTCTGATTGATAGATCACAAAAATATCAGAATGTAACTTCAGTAATTTCACGAATCGCGTTTGCAATCTCGTCAATATTATCAATATGTACCTATTGATAAATATTGACTGTCTCCCTAGACCCATAGTTCTTTGTGTCACACACATTTTCAGAGAACTTATCGTCTTTGGCGGAATCGTCGACATCGCTGCCGTGTCAGGCCAATCTACTGTAACTTAAGATACATGAGTTACGCGTAACAGGTGTAATTCGTATTATTTTAACGTCCTTTATACATAGAGCTCACAATTTTTTAAATATCTCCTACCAATTAGTAGTATGACACTACCATATACCTCACGTAACCATGATTTTACCCCATCCGGTAACGGTAAACTGCTGTATCTTAAGATACAGTGATATGCGTGATAAGTTACAAACACTTAAGCGAAATTATAACTCCGGTATCTATTAAATACATGACATAGCCGTGACAGGGTCGTTCAAGTGCATGTAAGTCTTTCTCCTTTCCCGGTCGCCGGTTGCGTGGTCTTAGTAATTTATATAGGATACGTCAAAATGACTACACCTAGCCTGATGGTAAGCTAAAGGTAAATTCTCAGGACCGGAGTATCCACTACCAACACCGGTAGTGCTACTGCAGTGTCGGCCCTCAGCTTGACGGCCTCATCAAGTGTTTTTTCACGCCCCGCTTAAAGGCCCCGGGACTATAGGAGGAAGGAAACACAAGCGCTGGTAAAGAATTTCAAGTCTTTATGATGCGACAAAGAAAAGAGGCACCGACAGCAAACAGCTTGATTCTTGATGAAATTGAGTGCACTGTGTGAGAGTGACTCAGCCTGGCACGTTTAGTTCTGTATAGGAAAGGAGAGGGTGGGATTAATTGGAAGAGCTCATCAGAACACTTGCCATGGTAGAGGCGGTAAAAAACTGCCAAAGAAGCAATGTATCCTACGTAGGGTGTTGGTGACTTCAGGACTCTCAATAATACGAACTACACGTCGCTGCAACCTGTCGAGAGCATCTAGTATGTACTGTGCAGAGCCATCTCAAAGATGAGAATAGTATTCCACGCCGGAACGAATTTGTGCCTTGTACAGAAGACACCGCTGCTACCGGCGTGAAAAACCGCTTCATCGTGTTCAGGACTCTGAGTTTACGCGAGGCCGTTTTAATGATGCTCTCGATGTAGTTTTTGTTCTCAGCTTGCAGCAAACATCAATACCGATTATAACGGGACTATCCTGCAGTAGCAATGGGTGTCCCGAAGAGTAGGGAGGAGAAAAAAGGAGATACCTTTGCTGTAAACGCACAGTCCTGCGTCTTCTTGGCATTGAAGTCGAATAGGTTCTCAGAACATCATTGGGAAATGTGATTCAGGACCCGGTCAAGCTCAGTGACAAGAAGCTGTCTTTTTTCCTCGATGTCAGCCTGTCTGACCGCAGGGAGACCGAGATATCGTCCATGAAAGGTATATCACCTGCATAGCAATGGATGCTGACTGCTGACAGCATGTCATTATTATGCACAAGAAATAGAGTGGGCGACAAGACGAATCCCTGTGGTAGCCAGCATTAACTTGCAAGAACGCCAAGCACTGAATGCGACGCTCCTGTAGGTAGCTATCAATCCAGCTGCACAATCGAGGAGGCAGAACAAAGGCAGGCAGCTTGAAAAGAAGCGACCTGTGCCAGTCTCTATCGAAAGCCTTGGCGATGTCAAGGCAGACTCGCCAGTGACTCACCATGCTTGTCCATAGCGTCATCCCAAAGATGGGTAACGTACGCTAGAAGATCACCCGTTGACCGTTTCGGTCTGAAACCATACTGCGGATCATTAATTTTATTAAGGAGTGATCCTCTAGGTGCCACATGAGTGCTGTGCGTTGATGATATGCTCAAAAACCTTGCAATGAGGTGACGGCTATGGGCCGATAATTATCCGGGTCAGACCAGTCCCCTTTCTTGGGGATGGGCTGTACACTCGCCTCTTTCCATGCCGGCGGAACTGTACCCAAGGTGTAAGATGTGAGGTAGAGTCGCGTAAGCATTGGAGACAACTCAAGCAGTGTTAAAGAATCCTTATTTTTGCCTGACTGCGCCAGCGAGGGTAAAGTGTTTCGCGCGTATGTATGTATGTAGGTATTCTGGTTTCTTTGTTCCTCCTATAGGCCTCTCGGCTGGACGGATTTCGATAAATGAAAGGTGTGCATCTCCTAAGTGTAATAGGGTACATGTAATGTGAACAAAAACCATAATTTTGATTTGTGGTGCTAAAATGTTGTCAAAAAAAATTGTACTCAAACTTTTTCGAGTGGGGTATCAAAATGAAGGGAGTTAACAGACGATTTCAATTTCAAAAATATAATGGTTATAATGTCCTAACTACAAAGTATAAAATACAATTAATGATTTTTTTTATTTTTTAATCATAAATTTTTTGGTTTTACATTTAAAGTGCCTTTAATTTCCATAGTTTTTTTTTTGGTAATTATGAAGACTGATTTTATTTTAATAAAGCTTTAACATTACATTTAACCGAAGTATTTTACTGTTTAACAGTACACTTGTAGTCAGACCAATTTAAGGTAACTTATAAATAACTGAGTTTAGCATAACTCCCCCAAAAGGATTTATCACAGCTAACTCGTATATCTTAACATACGGGGCGTCGCGTGATAGGTAATGTATGGTAGGCTTGCCATGCCTATCTCTGTTATTGAGCTTATTATAATAAATATAGCTATTATTAAAAAAATTCCTACATCCCGATATTCATTACATTAAAATATGTTACATTATTTAAAAATCTCATAGTTATTTCCATTAAATTTCTTTAAAAACGCAAATATGTGATAAAATCTTTAGGATGCGATTACTCAAAACTATGTTTTTTGAGATAACGTAGATAGGTCTGACACGGCAGATCGGCCTTGCCATAGAATACCTACAAAAAATAGAAATTACTGTTCACACATTTAATACCATTTTTTTTTAAAACAAACTCTCCTACCTCCTTTTTAAGTGGGTTAAACATACTAAACTTCTCCGGAATGTTAAAAAAATACTTTTCTGAAAACCGCGTCAAAATCAGTTCCACCAAACGCGAGATAATCACGGACATATATACAAACATACGTCAAACAGTATCTAATATCCTTTTAAAATCAGTTGGGAGTCGAGTACCAGAGTCAAGTAACGAAGCTAGAATAAAATGCAATAAACAATTATCGAAGCAAACCAACTGAACCGACCACTGATGCAGAAACAGAAGCAGGTATGAATATCACTTGTTCTTATTGTTGTACCCGAAACAAACAATTGAACAAGGCGTTTAATTAACTTATCGAATCGACAGCATTCTATCAAGATTCGTGTTACTGAGAAAGCTTAAGAGGCTTCCACACGATACAATTATATTTTTTATAAATTTGGAATAGATCTATCATGACGATTAGTTATTGAGATTTTGGTCAAATGAGCTCACAGCCAACTCAGTCTGCAGGCTAAGTTGTCGTTGCCGCCATTAGCGACGATATAAATGAAAGAATTAACAATTTATTACTTTAAATTTCACAGGCCACAGTTAGGTACAGGTAAAAACAGAAAGGGGTACAAACAGAAACAGGAACTGTAAACAATGAAAGATTATTAGCTCTATGAATTAGAACAGAATCAAAAACAAATCACAGATGTCACAATGCAAGGAAGGCACGCATCCCACGGTTGCAGCCTGCAACCGCCACCCAGTTTTTTTTTTAATTTATTTGTGTGAATAAGCACTTCAGTATTTGTTAAACCACAAGGACCTTACGACTGGACCGATTCGTCCTCAAGAAAGCATTTACATAACAATATATTTACTAAACATACATTTATAACATAGTTTTGACTATACTTTCCTAATTTTATAAAACATAAGTAGGTATATGGTATAAACTAAAAAGTGTAATACTTCAGATATGCTTCGGATGTTATGCCAAGACGTTTTTGCATACCAATAAAGTGGGGGCAAGTATTCAAAGCAGGTGGTATTTAATTTGTCTCCCTACGTGGGAGGAGTAAAATCTTCAATAAAGGACGTGAACCACACGTGCCATCGATACGGAAAATTCTGGGTGCTTTTCACCACGTGGCATATTCTAAATCTTAAATATCAGAACATAAGGTTAAATTTTGAATAGCGTGACTCGAGTCTTAGGCGGAAAGGGACCCGCGTTCCCCCATCTTAAACACAGGACTGTATTTTGTTGTAGAATATGAATCTACGTTGTGCAGAGGCGAAATTTTGCAGGCCTTGTTTCTTTGAATGTTAGGATGTAGGTATGTGTGGATGTCGGATTTCGCGTTTTTTTAATTTTCTCCAATTTACAGGCACAGCTCCTTTACAATTTTACAATAGCATAGATACCTAAGTGTGAGTGACATATAAGTGCTATTTTGCCTCTATTTAAATTTTTTAAAAAGTAACTTAAATACCTACATACATTAAACAAAATATAATTATTTCTACGACTATTGATAAAATTTACAAATCAGACATTAATATTGGTCAATTTGAGGTTCGAATCCTCAAGATCCAAAAGAAAAGCAGTTGTTAAGGTAACCAAAAACTCTTATAGCGAAGCCTATCACATTGTAAGTAAGTTTCTTCAAACTGAATATATCACCAGTACTGCAGCTATTCCCTATTGCGTACACAAATCCTCACAAAAGTTTGATCAGTGTATCTAAAAAGCGAAGGTTGATACAAACAGTCTAATCTATGGCCGGTTAAACGGCCGTACGCATTTTAAAACACAACTCTGAACCTTGGCTTGTGGAGTTCAGTTCAATCCACGTTATTTTTTTTAAATATATAAATCTCAATAAAACGGAAATCCCCTCGTTCGTACCCTGTATATCTAATAACCCTAAATACCCTAAATAATATACCAAGTAATTAACTTTATAATGACAACAGACACCGTTAATCGGATTGGGGATTTTAAAACTTCTTGGAAAACTTCTCTATATGAGTGTTAATAGATTTTTAATAAATAGGTAGATACATATATTACGCATGTAGGTACGAATGAAACCTAAGCACGTTGAAGAATACAACTAAAGATACGTGCACATGTGCTAGGTACGTGCAAGTTGACACGCACATAATAGTCAGCCACTACGCGGCAAAATAAAGTATGTCTACGTCTTATGTATCTAGTGAAATTGTGTGAAGAAAGTAGTTACAGCAAAAAGAATTATCCAGGAATCACATTTCAATCAAATTGGGCTAACATGTTGCAATCCAAAATTCAGTCACGCATGGTTATCACCGCCACTATTAATGACACAGTCGCGTCTTCATCGCCTTCTGTTTGCAGATTTTATACGTTCATGATATCACCAATAGATCTAATTGACATACAATAGCGTGGATTGGAGTTTAAGACGTATTATTTATTATTTAAAGTGCTGAATACTAAAAAATGAAATTAAATTAAATATATTTATTTGCAGACATATTATGGTAAGTGGGTACCTACATTACTTTTCCTTAGTGTTACCTACATGTCGTTAGTCAAAATGCTTTTACTCTTTTTTACGTTTCATTAAATTCATAAGATTCAAAAAATTCATAAAAATTACGTTTCAAATTGCATTTCGTCAACTGCCTACAATAATTTGTTCATTATATTTCATACGTTATGGTATCAAAAGAAGTAACTAAGTAATATGATTACCAGTAATCACGATAAGCTGAAAACATAATTGGAACTCAAGTGGCAATAAACAACTGAAGATCGCGGCAAAAGAAAGGAAAATGAAAATGAGGGCTGAATCTGTTGGGGACCGAAACAAAGAGGTTTGATACATTTATAATTAAAAAAAAAAACACATTATAAGTACCTACGTCACATCTATGTTGAGGACATTTGATTTAACTATGAAAATTGATTGTATTTATTTTGTTTCTTATAATCCAGTCTTTCATTTATCTTGGATATTTCCTGATTTCTAATTTCAACTATAAACAGAACAAAAAAAAGGAAATAAAAATTCTACCGAATAAAATGTTCATTACTTCCCGAACTACATAATTTTCCACGAAAGGTTTCCGATTCTTCTTTACATAAAAATTTTATCCGAATACATTTTGAAATGAAATATTACCTACCTATAGCTTAAGCTCGCTTACTAACGAAAAGTATTTTATAAATACCTCGGCCTCAAACGTGTTCCCAGTAAAATAAGGAAAATTAAAGTTTAGGTTTGATTCGAAAAGTTGCTAAATTTTGCTGAATCTACTCTCACAAGATAAAAGTTAGTTCTACCATTCACAATTTTGATTATTTAAACTGCGGGTTTTCTATAAATTCAAGAACATTTTTTAATATGTAAAAACATACTTATTAGGCACAAACGAGAGCTCAAACGTCGCTCTTTAAACCGAAGAACAATAAAACATTGCAAGTAACCGTGAAATAAAAAATAAATGGTATTTTCCACCTGATCATTGGCAGTCGGTACCGTCTACTAACTAAACAGCGATTTCGGGGGAAAAAGAAACATTTTCTATCTTAGATTACAATAAACATTATCGTAAACGACCTCAAAATCGCACTCGAATCTTTTTCAAAGGGCGAAAAGACAATAAAATGAACAAGTTACACGCAGACACTGTCAGTTTTGTAGAGGGTTTGCGAAGTAGCCTTTGATTTAGCAACTTCAATTTGGTCGACAGGGTAAATACCTATGGTCACTTTCGTGTGTCACTGTACCTAGAGCTTGAACCGTTCTAGCTCAATGGTTTAGCCGTTTTGTTGACACTTCACAAAAGCCTCGTACTGCCTTTGTGGAGCGGTGACAATTCGAATAAAGTGGTCACGACTGCATGTTGATTGGATTCTAGCGAAAGTCGCATCATGGTAACTAGCTGATTTCATAACTACATAGCTATCTGTTGTAGTAATTTAAAAATCTAAGTGAGTCAAGTTAAGGAGCGATGGTAGCTGAACGGATAAGAAAGCGGCCTCTACTCAGAGGTATCGAGTTCGAATCCGGCCGGACAGTGCCAATGTGAATTTCACTTCGTGGAATTTATATGTGCTAATCATATAAATTACCATCTGCTGACGGAGAAGGAAAAATATCGTGAGGAAACCCACATGCCCTAGAAAATATTCTAAGTACACGTCCGATCAACCAACCCGCATTAGGCCAGCGTGTGTGGATTAAGGTCTAAACCCTCTCAGCTCTTTCGTTAGAGGAGAGGAGACCCGTGCCCAGCAGTGGGACACAAATGGGTTGCTATTATAAGTTCCAGAGACATGTTTATCTACAATTCATTGTGGATATTAATATCTTTATAACTACTCTAGACATCCTTTGGAAATCAAAAATAAGGTAATGCGAAATTCCAAGAACAGTATTAGTTACGTTGAGTTGATTTGTTTAATCTGCGAGCAAAGCACCTGCCGCGCCGAGTTGGAATCTATATTAACTAAACAGGATTTCCTTTACAAGTGCCTATTATACATAACAAAACAGGGCCTAATATTGCGACTTGCTCTATTAATCTGTTGATTGCCTAATTTCCCAAGATACATTTCATAGATTTGCAACAGTGGTGTGGCCCTAACAATCGGAAAGCGATCACAAAGCTGTTGCACTCCGGGAAGCTGGGCGTAGCACGCGGCTGACGCGTGCCACGATTTAACTAAAAACTGTCGTCCCTCATTTTAAATATAAGGGACAGTGAGCGTTCTTGTTTTGATGTGAACAGCACCTGTTTTTATAAACGAAAATAAAAGCAATCCGTACTACATGATTACGTTACAAAATGTAACATAATTATTTATTAGCTTGGCAACTTTTAATTCAATTCGAATGTGCAATGTTTAATAATGTCGTTGCATAGACTAAATTTGTTTTCGTAGTTTGCTGATAAACTTACACTTATATTTGTACGAACAACCGATCAGCACTCTGCTTTAGTACTTACATACTTATGAATTCTTTTTTTACCTCAAGCCTTCGCAATTTACACATAATAAGTATAACTAAGTATATACTTAAATAGGCTTATTTTCATAATAAGGTACCTACCATTCAAATGATGAAAGAATATTTCCCATAAAAGCAATGATTCGGAAGATTACCTACCCGAAACATAATAAACCAACTCAATCAATTCGGTCTCTTCATGTTCCTCGATACACAATTATATTTACAGTATTAATGCGATCATTTTGACGGTCTGTATGTATATATGAGCAGACTGACGAACGCTGCAGTGCGGTGAGCTTTGAAACTGCCCCGGACGAATTTTTTGTTGACTGATTTGACTCTCGAGAATGTGGATATGTACAAAGTTTTGACTAAAGGGCAATATTATTCGTCTATGGTACCTACATATAAGCTAAATCCGACTTTTGTCTCTGACCTCCAACTGTGATGCTTTTTAATTTCGTCGCGTTCTATCGGTGTCTGACCTCATGCTGTGCCTCACCCTACTAGCTAAAGATTACCGAAAGGGAACAGACTACTGATTCTTCGCCATTTATATACCTACCTAATACATGATTTTCAGCAACTATAGGCATATTGCAGGAGCAACTGTCATAATTAAAAAAATAAATTAGGTACGTCTAAAAGCAAAAAAGGAGATGCTGAAAAACACTGAAAAACAATTATTTTCTTCGATATTAACCTATATAAAAAGAATCTAAATTTCACATAGGTAATTATAATAAATTTATTTACACGTTATTTAACGTAAAAAAATCCATCTTTTAGAGATCATCCATCGAGATTCACGAGACCGAGAACGAACAAAAACGAGCTGTCCAATAGGTAAAAAAGCATCTGCATACTCAGTACGTTTGTGAATAAAAATGTATATACGAGTAGGTACCTAGTGCCCACAATCCGAAAATACGAAATGAATGTGCATAAAGTCAAATGGAACGTGGTATGTGATTGGCTGAATGCGTTTCACAATTAAACTCACACACATGAATAGCCTAGTTTATTGCATGATTGGACGTATGTTAAAATGTACTGAAAAAAAGCTTCGTGGTTTTTATTTTTTCTGCCGTCGCTAGTTCAAGTAAGCGAAAAAAATCAAACCACCTACAATAATTCGTAAAAAATGGTTAAGTATTTGATTTTGATGCTTATAAACTGAAACTAAAGCTTTAGTGTGAGTGTAAGTGCTTAGCGAAAAAGTGCAAGTGCGAAGTAGTATGCAACACATGCACTTGAAGTAAACGAACTTGACTCACAAATTGCAAATTAACAGTGTAAGCTTTTTATTCCTTTTCATGGTAAGCACTAGTGGGACAAAACAGTCCCAGCTGTACCATCAATGGTACTAGCCAATGGTACATGACGGTGGTCCAGTGGCGATATCTCCTCAATGATAGGTACACAGGAAGAATTTTTGAATTCCACCCCTAAGTGGATAAAATATAAGATGAAAACCCATCATTTTCAAAACGAGAAACAAAACTTTATTCAGGCAATTGCAAAATTAACACTAAGTCTTAGGCATGTCATAGGAACTTGAAAAATGACTTGGTAGCAATAATCGACATCCACGTGAGCGGAATACCCATATAAAAGTCATGTTTTAGCGATATAGTGATCATACTTATCGATAAGATCGTGTAACTAATAAAACAATGATTATATCAAAGTCGAGTTATAACAATAGCGATCTAATCGGCGGCATGTTGCTCATATAGGGACCCTATTGCAGTCGTGTTGAACAACACAATGACCCTTCCGAACATTAGTAAGGGGTACAGATATCGCACGATGATTAAATGTTTCCGATTCAACTGATTTTAAATAATGAGAATAGCCTTTTTGGAATTTGTTACCAATCTTATCTTTCTGTACCTAAATGCTAAATGCGAAGGTTTGGATGGAACTAGGATGTTTGTAACAGACATATCGAAACGATTGAAACAATCTTGATATTTGAATTTTAAAGTAAACGAATTCATCAGTCTCCGAGCCTTTCCTAACGCAGTTGTGGTCGGCTTTTCGATCTAACTACGAAGCGGCCCAACTTCGATATTTTCCGTGAAGCTAAGTATTGCCATCTCCACCCACTGCCGATATCGAAAATCTGTTCGACCCGTTGTCGAACTTTTTAGCTCTCCAACTACTCGTAACGACTGTTACAGATCTTAGTATGGTAACCGGGGCCGACAGCTTAACGTAGGTACTATCCGAGGTATGGAGGCGTGTCAAAAGTGTCACCCAACCTAAGACTGACCTGGTTAATATTGCTTAACTGTAATGTGTTTATCAACGTTATTAGCACAGACTGTAGTCACATACGAACGCTTTCAATATTCTCGTTTATTAAAAACTACAGCATGTAGGTACATTGTACAGTACACCACTCAATGCCAACGAGGGAGTCGGACTGGACGCCTGCTGAGCTCCTTATCAAATTGACCAGTTGGCGTGATTGACAACTGACATCATCGAGAGGTCACTGATATATATGTTCGCAAACATAATAAAAAGTCTTATTACGAGGGGCGTAAAACAATTAGAAATCGCGTATGTGGTAGTAATATGCGTTTCCTAGTTATTTACAAGTTAAAATATAATTATTATTCAAAACTGAACCTGGGCCTTACTCCGAAAAACGAAAATATTCGTATCCGTTGACGTTTTGACCATTTAGCTACCCCGAAAGTGTTTCGTTTCGGATTTCGGATCCGTCTTCGATCGTTTGACATTGAGGTTGTCGATCGTTATCAGTACACCTCCTACTCCCAAAATACATTTGACGTTTTCGCTGTCATTGTTTGACAAATTGTCCGTTTTCATTCGATCCGAAACGTTCATGTTCGATTTTCAGAGTAAGGCCCCAGAACCGAATGTGAAAATCTATATAATTAAGGTTTAACATGATGTAGATATTGATTTGATCTGAAACATGTTTGATTTGTGATCGACAAAACATGTCCGTTACGATCAGTTTCTCGTTTACACGATTAATTTTCAAAACGCAGGTTGCGTTTCCATAGTAAAACAATAATTAAGGAAACGCAACTTATCGTATACTTAAAAGTTTCGTTCTCGAATATAACTAATGAGAAACGTACCATTACCTGCATTTATTCTTTGACAACATTACACATTAATATCGTTGCGATCGTGATGGGTTGCATCTATATTCCAGAAACCATAACCAAATAATATTAAAAATTTCTTAACTGAGATAAATATTAAACAAAGGTATCCTTAGAGTCAACATGACATAAACTACGGCTTAGTAAGCGCAGTATAATGATACAGCTATGTTATGCTACTTTAATGCCAGCAAAAGTAGGTAATATTTTCTGCGTGTATGTGGTATGTAGTTTTCTTTGTTCCCCTTATAGACCTAACTCAGTGGGACGGGTTTCAATGAATGAGGTCTCAAATGAAAAACATTTATCTACCGAGTAAAATGTGAACAAAAACCATACGCTGGATTTTTGACGCTAAAATGTTGTGATAGGACAACTCAGAATGAAGAAAATTAGAAGGAGATTATAAAAATTCATATGAGTATATGCCATAACTAACAAGTATAAAATAAAATAAAAGATTTTGAAAAAAAACCTGACTGCTATTGAAAAGACCGAAACATAATTTGATTGCAGGCGTTACTCGTTAATTTGTTTCGGTTTATAATTTGTAATGTATACCGCCTGTTGACCGCCTGCTATTAAACAGTTCGGTTTTTTGATTTTCTTAATCATTTTTTAATCTTGATCTTACTTGAAATTGTGCGTATAAAACGAAGCTACTAATAAAATATAAGTATCGGTTATTTTATTATCTTCGGTGCTCTTATGGTGTGTAGGTACGTGTAATATCAAGAAGAGCGGCTGCCATTCAGCCATTAATTCGTGTTACGCGGCTCTAAAGTAATGTAAGTGCCTACTCAAGGCGCGCCGGTTGCTCCAGCAACCGGGAGGTAATCGAACAAGGGCTGGGGCGCCACCCACTTTCTAGCACCAATATTTACGGGGCTCCTAAACACGGAGCTCATTCTTATTTTACCCGGCATCGCACGGGTGCAACTTAATTGTAAGATCCGGCTATCTATTATGCGTACAAACTTTCCGTACAATAACATCTAAATAACAGTGAAAGCGTATTAAAATTCATTGTGTAATTTAGAAGGTACTTGATTTCTTGTATCTTATCTACCTTCTGGGATATGGCCACATATGTGCCACATGGGCAGGTATTTGTTACCTAAGTAGTCAGTTAGTTTGCACAAAACAGGACATCACTAGTAGGTATAGGCGATATAAATTTCCATACAAACTTGAGAGGTATAAGAATAGGTATTTATTACTCTGCTGTTTTTATAGCCATACCCGATATTATTCCAGCCCCGCCGGCTGGAATATCTCAAAAACAAACAACAATACACGTGTACGTATGTATTACGTACCTACTATTATTGCGTTTCAGTAGATAATGTTGACTCTAGTGTCTCAAAATGCTGCAGAATTGTATTTTATTGATCCGAAATGTGATCCAGGTACGACATGCATGAGGTCTCTTCTCTTAAATATGGTAAAATCTCTATTCAGTATTTTTAATCAAAAGCACAGATAGGTAATGAGTATAATATAGGACAAGCGGACAAGTGCGTATTTACCCTTCAAAAGACGCTGCGAGCTATACTTATGTCATTCAATAAATAAGTATCTTTCTTTTCTTCACTGTAGCTGTAGTGGTATAAAAGTGAAGTTTAGTCCGGTTAAAATCTGAATTACAAAATCAGTCTGAAACCATGATCAAAGAGTGCTTTGTTTCTGAGTTAGAGGTGGAAAATAGACGTGAAATAACCATCACAAAGGAATTTAAGCCGTCGCGGCGGCGACTCGATGCGAGCCTTGTGGAATTACAAACTGATTTCACCTTTTGCTACACTCCGTGGCCTTACCACGGATACTGACCAATTATAATGCTGAGAATTTCCACGAAGCGGAATGAGTTTGAGACTTTTAACTATAGCGTGATGATTTACAGTCCGGCTTTCCACAGTGTTTGAATTTGACCGGATTTTGAAATTTCGTATGGGTGCACCGATATCCCACACCAGCCATACCCTGAATATATGACACAAGACGTTATTACAAAAATATTGATTTATTCCTTTCACAATGGATAGGTGCATACATGGGATGAGTATGAAAGCAATGGAAAGGTCTGATTTTAATAAAAAGGTTTTTTTTTATATCGGTCACGTCAATTTGGCTGCACCTTGCCTGATGGTAAGCTAAAGGTAAAGTCTCAGGACTGGGGTCAACACTACATACACTGGTAGTGCTACAGTGGCGGCCCTCAGCTTGACGGCCTCATCAAATGCTTTTTCACGCCCCGCTTGAAGGCCCCGGGACTATAGGAGGAAGGAAACACATGCGCTGGTAAAGAATTCCAAGTCTCTATGGTGCGGCAAATAAAAGAGGCACCGAACCGCTTGGTTCTTGATGAAATTGATTCCACTGTGTGAGGGTGATACCTCAGTCTGGCACGTGTAGTTCTGTATAGGAAAGGAGAGGGTGGGAATAATTGGAAGAGCTCATCGGAACACTCGCCATAGTAGAGCCGGTAAAAAATTGCCAAAGACGCAATATCTCTACGTAACTGTAGAGGCTCGAGCACAGAACAAAGAAAAATCTGGTTTTTTAATGTTCTGTGGGCTCGAGGATGTTCGTGACCTCTGGACTCCCAATAATACGGACTGCACGTCGCTGCAACCAGTCGAGAGCATTCAATAAGTACTGTGCAGAGCCATCATAGAGATGAGTACAGTATTCCACCCCGGAACGGATTTGTGTCTTATGCAAAAGACACCGGTGCTCCGGCGTGAAAAACAGCCTCACCCTGTTCAGGACTCCGAGTTTACGCGAGACCGTTTTAATGATGCTCTCGATGTAGTACTAAAATAATTAATTACTAACTTAAATAACCGACAAATATTACATAAATACATAATATATAATATTACATAATTACTCGTATAACAGTGCATTCCTAACAACTCCCATATAAAACGCTATTGTGGTATTTAGCAGTACAAATAATTGGTCAGTATCAGTCGTAGATTATATATAAGATTATAATACTATTTACAGATACGACGAAATTTATTGAAAATTATTTTATGGTGTGTATTCAAGTTAAACGTAATGAATGCAAATTATTTTTTTAAATTAAAAGTAGGCAATTAAAATGTCCGTTTCTAAAAGCCCACTTCACTTACCTCGGGCCTGCGTGAAATTGAATAAAAATCCTATACAAATAAATAGCTATTAAAACCGTAGTATATCTACACAAGGATATTATATAGAGCAGTCTGTGTGTGTGCGAAACTGGAGATATGAATAAAAACAAAAACAGACCGAGACGATAAGAAAATCAATTTAACAAATTAATAAGTAAAACATTCATTAGGTATGCGTACAGCTAAGTACTGGAATGCCCTGCCTGAGTCTGTGTTTCCGGAAAGCTATAACCTGGGATTCTTTACGTCTAGAGTGAATAGGTTACCTCTAGGCAAGCGTGCTCCATCGTCACTTACCATCAGGTGAGATAGTGTTCAAACGCGACTACAAAAAAAAAAATTGGCAAATTCTAGAAAATTAATTCTATATGCCTTGTCACACTACCTTGCCACAGTGCAATAAGGCCGGCAATTGTTTATTTACAACTAGCTGACCCACCCGGCTTCGCCCGTGGCGTATTTCGAACCCCGATTCACCCTTTTTAAGTCACATAATATGCTCATAATATCAGTTTTCCAAAAATGCATGGGAATCTACCGGAATTGTTCACATTTATGATTATGCCTATGACATTCACGGATAATGTGGTTTTCTATTGGTGAAAGAATTTTTAAAATCGGTTCAGTAGATCCCGAGATTACCCCTTACAATTTAACAAATATACAAACACACAAACTTTACTTCTTTATAATAATGTATGTCATTAATTGTCCTTGGAGATGTACCTACCACTAATAGTACCTACTACTAATATGCTGCCTATACGAAAATGTCCATTCTATCAGCTACATAATCTGTACAGGTAAATAGGGCGCCCGAGGGGCTCTGTGCACACGCCTCGGCACGCGTGGGAACTCGCCCCGCACATAGATATCATCTATATTAGCACTTGTTTCATTGTGATAGCGATGCGATCTACAAACGCTTTCATTGGGGTTAATCAATTGAAAAGTTGACTATTAACACACTTTGACAACTGAAGTAGGTATTTTTGGTACTTATACAGCAACATTTTGATGAAATCAGTGTGCTGGGAACAAATTATGAAACTTTCGAGCCGGAGTATATTCTGATTTATAAGATTTTTTTTAACGCGTTACCCTATTGCTTTTACCAAAATTTCTGCATGTAAGAGTAAAACAATCTATACCGGCTGAACGGATTGGGCTGAAACCTACCTTTTTCGACCTCGGAAACTTATGGCTTTGCTCTGCTGTGGACACAACCGTGATTGGCGCTGAGACTTTACCATCAGGCGAGGTGACGTCATATTAAATCTTATTGTTCATCTTAGCGTTATTTCCTGATTGCATCCGATACTATCCCTCATTGACGTGTCTACAATTCTACGAATTTTTTTGTTAATGAAGGAAGTTACGAACGGTGCTACAGCACTTCCACTTATTTAAAGCGAATACGCTGTAGCCGTAGCGCATTAACCGTAATGGACTAAGAGCCCGTGAACCCCAGACTTTCGTTATTTTATAAAAGCTGAAAGTTTGTCAGCGCATGCTCCCAATACAGGTAAGAACGATGGCCCATTATGAAGTTCGGGTCATGGTGGCTTTGGCAGACAAACGGTACTAAAGTGTAGCAAGCGCAAGGAAGTGGGTGCGAGTGAGACGGCAAGTCAGGTCTATTGCGACCCCTCACGGCGCATATTATGGAATTATAAAATTGGAATTCTAATTCCAATTTTAGGTTTATTGCGATCCCTCACTGCGCATGTATTGGCATTATAGAAATGGAATTATAATTCCAATTGTGTAATTCCAATACATGGGCTGTGAAGGATCGCAATAGACCTGACTCGCCATGTCACTCACACCCACTGCTCTGCGCTCGCTCCTACAGCTACCCTTTAAAACCGTGTATCTGCCAAAGCCACTATGACCCGAACTTCATAATGGGCCATCGTTCTTATCTGTATTGGGAGCATGCGCTGACAAACTTTCAGCTTTTATAAAATAACGAAGGTCTGGGGTTCATGGGCTCTTGCTCTATAACTTTCACAAGTAAATTTTTAACGCTATTGTGACAAAGCTGTGATGTGAGAGCGACGGTCTTTACAATGGTTAACCTTAAACAAATTTACAGGGCGATGAACGCTATTGACACAATACATCAGCGCCATTTTGGTGTAATTCGAGCAGAGCGGTGCGTCGGGTATATGGAAAAGGTATGTTTATATTTTTTTTTTTTTTGTATATTAAACTTAAGTACTTATCTATAACGATGATTTTGAGTTCATATTATTATTTAAAATCACTCTACTTATTGTAAGCTTCGCCTATAGGCGGGTCCACACAGAGCGAGCAGCCTCGCGAGGCATTTGCCGCGCGAAGCAGCTCGGTTGGTGTGGACGTGCCTCGGCCGAGGCAAGCGCGCACGCAGCCGCGGGCGAGCGTCCGAGCGCCCGAGCCATTCGGTGTCGGTTTTTTGTTTTGCTCAAAGGCGCCTCAGTCGTTTGCCGCGCGCACTCTGGACGCTCGCGTATATAGTTTCGTGCCTCGCTCGAGTATATTATAAGTAAAATATGAATAAAGATCTGTTTTTGTATAAAGTCTGGATCCAATATCGTCTTCGTTTAAGGTTTTCTTGTCTTCTCTTGTTTATAATCCTATTTATAAGGATAAAAGTAACAGCTGCCACCGCAACACGTACGTGTGGTGCCATGATGTATTCTCAACTGAACGAACGAATGGCTCGGGCCTGCTCGGGCCTGCCGCGCGCGGCAGCCTCGCGATGATACCGAGGCTGCCGCGCTCGTTTGGGGATAGTCTCCTCGCGCGGCAAATGCCTCGCGAGGCTGCTCGCTCTGTGTGGACCCGCCTTATGACATACTTTGTCCCCGTAGCACTGATTTAACGCTTATAATATATGCCTATAATTTAATAGTATTGCAAGTAATAGTAGGTACTTATGCATAAATGCATACCTGTGTGTTTTTGTCATAAATAATTACTTCTCATAAAAAAAATCGAAGCACTTTACTCGTAGTTTGTATGATATATGAAAACAGTAGGTACGTACACAAATTATTTATTTAACTAGCTGTTGCCCGCGGCTCCGCTCGCGTGGAAGTCGCTTATTGCATCCATTCCCACTCCTGCTCCCACTCCTGCTCCAGTTCTTTCTTCCACTCCTACTCCCACCCCCGCTCCCACTCCCACTCACACTCCCACCCCCACTCCCACACCCACCCCCACACTCCTACTCCCACGCACACTCCCACTCCCACCCCCACTCTCGCTTCCACTCACACTTCCACCCCCACTCCCACTCACACTCCCACCCCCACGCACACTCCCACTCCCAATCCCACGCATACTTCCACTCCCACGCACACTACCACTCCCACGCACACTCCCACTCCCACTCCTACTCCCACTCCCACTCCCACCCCCGCTCCCGCTCCCACTCACACTCCCACCCCCACTCTCACTCCCACTCACACTCCCACACCTCACTCTCACTCACACTTCCGCCCCCACGCACACTCCCACTCAAATCAAAATCCCTAAAAACTAATAACACCACTATCCACTAATCTTATTATTTAAAATTATTTATTTATTTATTTAATATTTATGCACACACAATGTCAATTTGTAAAGAAAATGGAAGGTGGAAAGAATAGTACAATTATTACATATTTCACAATTAATTTGTACCTAGTGTGATGTGGTTCATGTGATTATACTATTGTACGTCTTATCAGACATGCTACGGTGATACTTTTATGTAATTGACAACATCTTCTATCTACCTGTGACCTTTAAATGAATTTTGAATTTTGAATTTTGAACTGGGTGACGTAACCTACGACAAACTTATTATTTGCGGTTGGTACAGTAATCGGGTCTAGGAATTGAACCGCAAAATTAAATTTGTCTTGTATTGTATGTACTTTTCCGGGATAAAAAGTATCCAGTGTGCTGCCCAGGATATTGAAGAATAATTATACCAAGTTTCATCGTAATCGAACCGGTAGTTTTTGCGTGATACCTGAACAAACAGACAGACAGACAGACCGACAGACAGACAGACAGACAGACAGACAGACAGACAAAAATTTTTTTAATCACATATTTGGGTTCGGTGTCGGTCTAGTAACACCCCCTGCTATTTATTTTTTTGATATTTTCAATGTACAGAATTTTCACTTCTACAGATTTATTATAAGTATAGATGATATTTGAATTTAGAACATTATCTTTAGAATTTAAAAACCTCATAATTATTCACTATTAAACGACATTTTGACATTATTGTATTTCTAAATATACTCATTTTTCTGATAATCCTTAGAAACATAAACTTGCAAGGTGTCATATTTTCTGATGAGAAGTGTAGATACATAATATGTCGTGCATACACTTGTATACCTACATTTATTTAAAACCTAAAATTTTAATATTAAAAACAAACAATTTAATTTTATTTATTTGTGTTTAGAAGAAACAACTCCTGCCTATTTTCAAAATTACCCTATTAATTATTCAACTGGCCTAGCTTACGCTTAGTCCGTACAAGGTTGACGAAACATTTCCTGATAGTTACAATAAAATCTAAAGGCATATTTCAAACATTTCGCATTGCTAATAAAAGTTACTCATAAAACACATTTCGAACGCATTCTAGCGACCAAAAAGCGAAAACAATGGGACAACGTGCAACTAGGTGAGCTTTACATTTATTCTAAGAAATTGCGTGCATTTGTGTCATTCTGTAGCGAGAGCACGAAATTTCTTAATCGTTCGTAATGAGAAACTGGAGACAGCCAACATATATATCGCGATTCGGTCAATAATATTCATTACGAGTATATTGATATGCAACCGCGATTGGTCAAACAACAACTCAAGATATAGGATTGGGATTGTAGTATAAAATTGGCTGTACCGTCTCTCGTTACGAATACAGTACATTTACTATTCTACTAAGGGCATTTCGTGCTTGCCCTGCTGTAAATTGGTAAGAGTGTTTGCGACGAGTTTTAGATGAGTGACATACCTCAGTGTTTTCAGGGATAACTATATCAAGTTTATTTAGGTACTTATTAAAAGGCTAGGTCAAAAGCACTCGAAACCGGTGAGCTTGCATGAAAGGTTTAATAACCTTAGAGGAAGCTCGAGAAGTATGTAAGGACAGAAGCAGATGGTGAGCTGTTGTCTCTGCCTACTCCGAAGGAAAAAAGTGTGAGAATATGTATAATATAAATTGACAAAGCTCACTCGAACAGAAACTACAATTTTATTTATTTGTATAGAAGATACCACAAGTCTTACAATGATTGATAAATAAATACTCTAGCCCAGGGTAGGCGAACCAATGGCACGCGGCACAATATTTTGGGCACGTCCGCGTCGCCGATCATAAAGACGATCTACCGAGAAAGATCCTATGCTACGGAGTGTTCAAATATGGTATAAAACGTCTTATGAGACTGACCGCTTCCCATCAGGTGAGCCGTGTACTTGTCTGCCACCTAAGTGGTATAAATAAAAAGTTTCGATGGCACGCCAGTGACCCCATAAAACATGTTTTAGAAAAAAATGGCACGTTGAAGTATAAAGGTTCGCCTACCCTGCTAGCCAATATTACACAGCGCCAAGTAAATAGATACAAATTAGGTGTTACGTGCTAACATATCTGAAAATATACATATGATACTCGTAGGTATATCTTTTAGTAAATACCTTAGAATACCCACGTAAACGCAAGTAGGAACATTCATGTAAACAAATAATTGCACTTCGCGGCAATCAAAGGGTCCGTTCACACAGACCGGCTCGGAGAGGAGAGCAGATTCTTATCACGTTGAAAACAGAGTTTTTAGTATTTGTAGTAAGGTTTAGTTTTGCATTTGCACTGCTATTGTCATTATGAAAATCATTTACAGTGTGAAAAGAAAAATGCGCGCCGATGCTCTCCGAGCCGGTCTGTGTGAACGGACCTTTACTCGCGATCTCTGTCGTATGTACCTACCATTTTTCTTTGTTCTGTGTATGTATCAGTCGAACGCTTGCTGCTACACATTCAAGTCAGCACAAAAATGAGGTACCTGTGGGTGGGTGGTGTATACAGGTCACTGATTGCCATCACCGTGGAAAAAAAACATGTGATCAACACCCTGTAATAGTGTTGTTATCTGTGGGCCGTACCGAATCTGAACGAGTATTTACTTAGGGCTGATATACACGGTAAACTCTACCTGTTTGTACAGGTGCCCTTATCAATCTGATTGTTTTGGCCAAAAGAAATATTAATTTCACAACGGGATTAACTAGCGGAATTAGTAGTCGATTGCAAATAAAAGTTTTATACCTATTCAAGATATTAAATACTAGCTGGCCCGTCCCCGGTTTGGTCCGTGGCGTATTTCGAACTCCTGTTGTTAAAATTTTCATGTAATGTATGGGAATCTGCCGGATTATTTGACGTTTATAATTACTGCTCCGCTCCCTTAGATAGTTGAGGATATAATACGAGTTCATATGACAAACAATGTGACTATATTGGTAAAAGATTTAGACACGTCAACATGACTTTATCTCGCCTGATGGTAAACTAAATGTAAAGTCTCAGGACCGGGGGTCACCGGGGATAGTGCTGCAGTGGCGGCTCTCAGCTTGACGGCATCATCAAATGCTTTTTCACGCCCCGCTTAAAGGACCCGGGACTATAGGAGGAAGGAAAAACATGCCCTGGTAAAGAGTTCCAAGTCTTTATGGCGCGGCAGAGAATAATACATTTTCCGTCCGCTACTTTCTTAACTGTGTCTAAAGATTATACGATTAACTTCGAGTTTTATTGTTAGTTTTTAGTATTAGTGCAGAAGGCAGCGATGTCAAATTAACACTATTGACACCAGAAACTCTTTCTCTTACGGATATTTGCGTGGGTTTAAGATAACTTTCCTTATTGGAATCTACTCACTTTATCGGAATGACATACGTACATCTACGAGTATATCCTCCTAGCGATTTCCCGGTTGCTTCCAAAGTTTACATTTTGAGCCAGCTTGTAATTTTTGATTGGTAACTTGACTTTTACAAGAGTTACTTAATTCGAATAAAGCATGTATTTAGCTGGTGTACAGACTCGATGCAGGAACTTTTGAAAGTATTAGTAGATGTGGTAGGGCCTTGTACACAGTGTGCAACCTTATCGTAAAAGATGTTACTGACTAATAAAATTGTAAATCGCAATATTTGATTTAGGATACCTACTTTATACGAGTAGTTTTAGCTATTGTTCCTTTGAACGTAACCAATATATGAAGCCTCATGACTCACTGAAGATCGAAAATAAATTATTTGGGCAGATAGGTAAGACCAATTTAGTATAATAATCCCACGAATCTTTCACGCAAAAACAGCTGACCGTATCTGGATGAAATTTGGCACTGAAAGAATTGTCTGGAACAGGATGCGAGAGCGGTATCAGAGTTTCAGGCGGGTGGAGCCGTAGGCAACAAGTAGTGTTGTATATTAAAAGTGCTACTTATACAGTTTAATAGAAAGTCACCCTATATTATAAAATGTTGGATGCGTAGTGCCGCGTGTCGCCAACGGCGGCGGCGTAGTCTTGCCGTGTGTGCACGCGTCCTTAAGCCCTCGCAAACGCCGCCCGCCACTAAACGTCAAACGACGCGATTGATAAGTTAGCTGGTGTACACTCGCCCTTGTTTGCCCGCGTTTTATTGCCCGTGGGATGTTATTCATTGTAGCTCACAATAAATACTGTGACAATTGACGGCCGATGGGAAAATATGTCCACTGTGATTTTAGTCTTTGATAAACACTGACTAGTTGGCATTCTGATATTTGCAAACGGTAATGATTTTATTGCTCCACTATACAATGGCAATATGTGATCTTTTTGATTGCAGCCCAATTTCACTGCAGAGACTATATTCGACTCATAAAAACATTATTTCCATGTCGACATATATACGATATTTTCGACACAGTGGCAATAGATAAAATGGCTAAGTACCATTGTGTCATTTTGTGCATATCACGTAGCATCAGAGTATTTGCCAAGACAAAACAGACGGGCTTAAACTTTATTGGCTTATCTTATTTAGTTCAGAAGCTCCTATGGACACCTTCGAAATCCATTATCAGACCACCTTCATAGTGCCGTATTGTCACCAAATACGCAAGTATTGATTATACATAAATTTGAGCCCAGTCTAAAGTCAGGATGTGATACTAATTGGGTTTACAAGATTTAACCCATACCAATAAACTAACAAACAAAAATTAAATATACATAAAATAAAGCTTCTAAAAATGGAACCCTAACTTTAATATGTAATTTTTCAAATATTAGGTATACCTATTCATCCTAATTTCATACTTACCTAAGAATAAAAAAAACTTTCACGTGTCCAAAACAATTTTCAGTAATATTGGTTGAGTTACTTGTATTCTCGTCAGCCATTTCAACTAAATGTTTTAGGTAGGGCTTTTTTCAGTAACTTTGAATCACAAATTCGATGCCTCAGCCATTATGCTTAAATTCTGCCATCAACACACCCAAACTGGTATTTGAAACGACATTAGCCATTATAGCAACATCGGCAAGGCATTTTCGGAGATCTTGCGTGTACAATAAATACTACGTAGAGATGTTTGTTGGAAATTATCCACGGGATACCGTTATCATGGCAACTCCTGCTGTTACGTCGCAGCATCTAAAAAGCAGATTTATTCCGTACTCATAAAGTTGTATTTTGAGTAGTGAATACTTTTAATAAAATTATTTATAATAGAGACGTAAAATTGTGAATTAAAGTTGAATATTATCCCGTGATATCACGGGGAAATTTCAATAAGTTTGCTATTTATTCATTCGTTCCGTATTTAAACTATTTAAAATGGCTTAAATGAAAATTAGAATTCATATCGTATTAATGATTTAGTACACACCGATTTAATACCTTTGAGATACGTCTCAAGCGTGCACTTGAGACATATGAATAGCTATGGTACTTTGAGATGCTCTGCGCTATAGTCGCTGATCTGCGCCAATGACGCAATTAGTAGAATTAAGTAAATGTAATTTTTTAATTTACCTTAGAAGTCAAAACGAATCTATTTATTGTTACTCCTCATATTAAACTGATAAAGTTAAACTAAATTATAATGACATCATTATTTGCTTTACTGCAATGCAATATATTAATTCCAACAGGGGTGGTGCGCTCCACAAATTAAATAGAAGCTCTATAATGGCTTAACATTGTCACCTAGTGTATGAATTATTTATTACAGTATTATGCGGATGGTGGGAATACAGACTGCAAAACCCACAGTGAAAGTAATGACTGTCATCCTCGCGCTTACTAATCCTTCCGCAATTTAAATAAAGACTTGATGTGACGTCACCAGGGGTGTAGTGTAGTGTAGTCAGAATAGTTAGGTTGATAGTAGAAAATCCAATTTCAAAATACCTCTGTACTTACATACTTATAAATAAGGCTAATATTAGTCTAAGCATACATTACATACTTACATACATTCACACACACATACACACACACACACACACATGAATAAAATTGGAATATTGTATTGCTTGTAATATTAAAATATCCGCTTTTACCAAGTGTATTTGGATGTATATTACGGTACATAATACGAATTTTTTTTTTACAATTTTTGTCTGTCTGTCAGTCTCTTTGTTACAACTAATCTCTGCAATGGCTGGCCGTTTTTAATGGAACTTTGATCGGCAGATAGCTGATGTAACAAGGAGTAACAAATGCTACTTTGATTTTGGCAAAATAATTAAGGTACCTACCAAGTTAAAAATTTAAACCTAAAAAATCTACTACAATGCGGACGAAGACGCGGGCATAGCTAGTCGTAAATAATATTGAACGGACTAGCTTTGAAGCACTGCGATACCCGGATTCCAACTTAATTAGACATGATTAGTGCGAAGCAGACAAGCAATTATTCCACCTGAACGCTCCCTGCTATTTGTGTTCATATTCGCATCAGATCATTAGAAGATAGGTCCGATTCGGGGGACCACGTGATGCTGTTGATAGGATCACGGCATATAGATATACGTCTGATAGCTAGAAATAGGCAATTGTTACCCCTATTGTTCATTGTTGTATAATGACTAGGAAACCCTAAAATGACTCTTAAAAAAAAGGAGATACCGATAAAACAATTTTCTAACTTCTAATGTTATGTTATACACGCCCTACGCCAACGCTTACGGAGGTAGGACATGACGGTATCTCCCGTATAGTTCCACTGGTAGAATGTGACTTTGTCTAGACCCCATGATCAGAAAGCGATAACCACCCTTGTAATGCGGACGGTGCCACAGGCACCAGCTAGTAAAATCTTGGGTGCGGGCCGGAACCTCCAGGGTGCGGGCCGGAACCTCCACGTGGTGCATCTGGGCAACGGAGGCGAGCAGCGCCTCCCACTCGCCACGGGAGACGCTGCTGCCTGCGGCCAATCCGGCCAGGGTGGGAGTGGCCTTCTAGAGGGCTGCTCCGAGGCTCTCCACGTGTCCCTCTGACTAGCAGATGGCACAGTGGGGAGCGAGCGGGGGGCGAGCTGATTGTCTGCGCGCCGACGCACACTGTGAGATTTTCCTAATCTAGCTCGATTTAATTGAAAATGTCTACTTGCTCCAATTTCCGTAAAATTTTTATATTATACAGCAGATAAGTTCTTCGTAAAGACACTAATTTATTTTTTATGCTGGATAGTCAGGAAAATAAATAACACACTTCTAAACTCAGTACATTTTATCGTTCTTAGTACGACGTGTTCACTAGATGATAGTTGTTGAGTCAAAATAAATATCCTCATTAATGTTATTATTACAAAACTTCTGTTATTGGATACTTTAAGGTATGTGCGACATATTACGTTAAAAGGATAATTGTTTTAACTGCATTTAATATCTTATTGGTAATGATAAAATAAGGGCATTTTCATAAAAAATCGTCAAAGTAAATTGGACAAAAAAAATAGTTATTCAGGGTTATTCACCTCTCTTAACTATTTAATAATTTAGCCAGAACCCTGAGCTTTTGCTTTCGTTTAGAATTTATTGCGCATAGTTGCGCAAAAAAAAATGGCTGTACAAATAACAAAAACAGAATGTTTTGATGTATGGTGTAATACAAGTAGGTCAATTGAATGATTCCCTAACACAGCCGACAGATAGTAATTAATAAAATATTTTTTTCATTTGTAAAAAAATTCTGTAGCGTTTTATTAATTTTTTTTCAAAATCTTGTTTTCAGTTTCGAGTAAAAATATTTAAATCTAGTAAATATCTTTTATTTCACGAATTTAATGTTTCATTCATCTTAAATAACTAAAACATTTGTAAAATCGTTAGTTTGTCATAATAAATAATTAAATCGAGATAGATTAGGAAAATCTCACAGTGTGCGACGGTTGGGTGACAGGACGGCCTCCTGTCACCCTACACCCCACCGTCAGCGAAGTGGCGCGATGCTCGCCCCACCCCCCCTTTCGGGGGGTCGAGGGGGCCATCTTAAAACCGTAGATGGCCCGGGGTCAGCTGGGGTGCGAGGGATATGCCCATTGGGTAACCTTACACCCCGGTTACTAAGGCCCGAGACGGCGTGCGGTTTTAGTCGGTTCGATCCCGACATAACCACCCCCGATGGCCGACGGGGGTGGTATCCATGGGGATTTCCGCACGATAAAAAAAAAAAAAAAAAAGCTAGTAAAATCTTTATCTTAGAATTTTCCGATTTCATTTGACCTATGTAATAAAGACGCCCATAGCAGTACCTCGTCTCTCCATGTTTAATCACCAAGAATTAAAGCACCACGGTCTCATTTTGATCTCATTTCATGTGAATATCATTAATTAATTTCAATAAAATTAACCTCTTAGGATTAATAAAATGGAAATCGCCTCTTGCATAGTAAAAGCGATAACTTATTAAAACCGTTTCATCTAAGTCGCCATTATCTTTCGAACTAAAGAGAAAGGTTTTGATTGGTGGCTGTAAGATTAATTTATATGCAAAATATTTTACTGTACCCGTGGTATGACATTCTATAGTATAAATGAGGGAAAAATTCAATCTGTATACCTATACTTTACCATACATATCTACATAAATAGGTAACATATTGGGCCTAAAATGACTTCAACAGCTGCTGTTTACATTTTATTTGATTATTTATAATATTAGATTTCGTATGATATAGGTACCTACTAATTACGGAATTAAGTACTAATTCCAAGTAAGGAAAAGTAAAAATAGTATTAGTTTTTCATAAACCTATAACCATATATTATTATATTTAATGGAGGCAGGACACGACGGTATCTCCCATACGAAATGAGCTGATTGGAGATGGGATTTAGTACGAAAAACGAAATGAATCGTACATGGTCCTCCAAACTTAGAAGCATTTTGGTTGTATTCTCTTTGCATTTGCATCATGCATTTTGATGGCTCAGACCAATAAAAAACTATAGACGGAGTATTGCACATTTTTTTTTGAAGCCCACCAACATAAGACGATTCGGTAATCTTATGACGGACTTATGACGGACGTTCGGTTTGGTAGTCTTTGGGTAGTCGGCCGAAGAACTATTGTCAGCGTGTGACGTGTTTTGACTTACGCACAAACATAAAGCTTCACTTTTTCCGTCGCTATTGTTCACAATGGCTCCGTCTATACTTTTTTATTGGTCTGAGTTTGATGGTGGAACCTGGTAACTCAACTACGGGGGAATGGGGATGTGGACACTACTCGCCACCGCGTCGTCGCTGGTCGTCGCTGGTGGTATATTTGAGTGACTTTGACTGATTGAAAGGAATGTTGCCACGTGACACGTGCCACATTTCCGTTCAATCATTCAAAAAGTCACTCAATTAAGAATGTTACTCTCAAACTTGAAACTTGGGTGACAACAGGAGGTGTTAGGTTTTTATTTTCGTTACGGATTTTCTTGGCTCGATCCCCTCAAAGCCCGCGATAAAAGCTATACCTACAATAGCTAAAAAAACCATTGAATAATACAGTGCGTATGTGAAAACTCCAATATGATGAATGGCTGCCTTTAGACTTGTGTGAACGGCATAGAATTTCTAGACATTCTATACGGTTCACGCAACCAAGATGAAAGGAGATATTTCCCTCGACCTAGGATCGTTCTAATAGCCGAGACGTTTAAAACTTAAGATAAATGATTACAAATACCTTGGGCAATTCATACATAGCTATCAAATACATTCAGTATTCAGTGTTTTCCCGTTTGAACTTAACTTTATAAATTTTACTATGATCCAATTTTACATTATTTTACTGACACTGATAGGAGTGAAGAACGACCTCAAATGCCCGGAGTGCATAGACAAAGAAGAGACGAGCTTCCACCTGCTTGCCGAGTGCCCCATGTACTCGATGACACGATGGGAGACTATGGGGACAGACGTACTGACCGAAGAGGACCTGGAAGATCTAAAGGTGGACCGGACTGTGCAAGCAAACAGGTAGGTTCGGGGAGCTTCCGTGATTACCGGATAGTCCCTCATCCCAAGGGAAATGGGTGAAATGGCCTACAAAGGTGAGGCTGATCACCCGTCCGGTAACCGGCGTCCCCAAAGTAAATAATAATAATGATCCAATATTAATTACATATCGCTATCTGAACCCAAAATGAGTTTAACTAGCTTATGTTATGGGCTGTTATGGGTTCTAGAATGCGGATAAACATACTTAGACTTACCTTATAGAAATTTTAAATTGGTTTCATTTTGAATTTCAAATTTAGAACTTGTAGAAAGGCATTACATGACAATCCACTTGCGAAAACTCTTTGAACGGGTCACCACTTAACTTTATAATGAACAGTGAACACGGAATCGCTTTAAAAATCATTATACACTGTAATGTTCCATTAATTGTACCAATATCTACTGTTTTTGTATTTTTTTATACCACTTAGGTAGCAGACAAGCATACGGCTCATCTGATGGGAAGCAGTCAACGTGGCCTATGGACTTATGCATCACAACTTGCTCTACCGACGCTGTAAAAACCTTCTAATATCCTTCTTAAAGAACCCATATTGTGTCAGTAGTGTAATGGTAAGTATTCGAACTTTGAACCCAAGAGCCCTTGATCAAAGCTAATTCCTTAACTACTAGCACACCCCGTGACCCCGGCAACTCGACAAAATGTATGAAAAAAATTGTGAAAAAAACGTTTTTCAAGTTTTAAATTGTATTGTCATCAGAACTAAAGACTTCTGCCAAATATCAGACCAATCAGACAACTGGAAGGGGGTCAAATTTCAATTACTAGATTTGACCCAAACAAACAGGTAGAGTTAAATAAAACCGTTTAATCTATACTTATAATAAATCTGTAGAAGTGAAAATTCTGTACATTAAAAATAAAAAAATAAAAAATAGCAGGGGGTGTTACTAGACCGACACCGATCCCAAATATGTGATTAAAAAAATTTTTGTCTGTCTGTCTGTCTGTCTGTCTGTCTGTCTGTCTGTCTGTCTGTCTGTCTGTTTGTTCAGGCATCACGCAAAAACTACCGGTTCGATTACGATGAAACTTGGTATAATTATTCTTCAATATCCTGGGCAGCACACTGGATACTTTTTATCCCGGAAAAGTACATACAATAAAAGACAAATTTAATTTTGCGGTTCAATTCTTAGACCCGATTACTGTACCAACCGCAAATAATAAGTTTGTCGTAGGTTACGTCACCCACAGTTCAAAATTCAAAATTCAAAATTCATTTAAAGGTCACAGGTACAAGTACATAGAAGATGTTGTCAATTACATAAAAGTATCACCGTAGCATGTCTGATAAGACGTAAAATAGTATTATCATATGAACCACATCACACTAGGTACAAATTAAATTATAATTGCATATTTAGATGAAATTATGTTTTTTTATAAATAGGTTAATTATGAGTGGTATTCAAGTAATAAATAAAATAAATAAATAAATAATCCTTACTGTCCAAAAAAAAAAAGTAAGATTAGTGGATAGTGGTGTAATTAGTTTTTAGGCATTACGAGTTTTTTTTTGTATCTATTATCCAAAAATATTACATTTTGAGTTTAGATTAGTTATCATCAGAAATAGGTTTATGGGAGTAGTGGGAGTGTGCGTGGGATTGGGAGCGGGAGCGGGGGTGGGAGTGGGAGTGGGAGTGTGCGTGGGAGTGTGGGTGGGAGTGTGGGTGGGAGTCGGAGTGTGCGTGGGAGTGGGAGTGTGCGTGGGATTGTGAGTGGGAGTGTGCGTGGGGGTGGGATTGTGAGTGTGAGTGGGAGCGGGAGCGGGGGTGGGAGTGGGAGTGGGAGTAGGAGCTGGAGCGGGAGTGGGAGCAGGAGTGGGAGTGGATACAATAAGCGACTTCCACGCGAGCGGAGCCGCGGGCATCAGCTAGTAACTAATGTAATCGTGTATCAATTACAACATGCATAGTTCGTGTACATTGCACGGTGGTATTGATGTGTGAGTATTCATGGTTAGTGCTACGCGGTGCTGCGTCGTATCCTCTATAGGATTGGTAGGTTGTGAATGCGATTTCGCTTGCATGCTAGTTTAGTAGTACAGAATATTTAATAGTACTAACGTACAGAATGGAAACTCACCTCCTCCCACCAATATCACTTACCTCACCCCGCACCAAGAACTGTATAGGTATAGACAAAACGCTCGGCAACATTCACAAGGCACGCTGTAGGCAATACAGCACCGCACATCGTCGTCGCAACGGGCTGAAGAGAGAAAATGACAGAATGAGTCGGTTTTGTAAGGTGTTCTTTATAGAAAGAACACCCAAAAAAACCAAAACAAAGTTCTTGGTGCGGGGTGAGGTAAGTGATATTGGTGGGAGGAGTTGAGTTTCCATTCTGTACGTTAGTACTATTAAATATTCTGTGCTACTATACTAGCATGCAAGCGAAATCGCATTCACAACCTTGTAAACAATAAAAGACTAATGGTTAACTAGAAACAGTTATGTAGGATTGTAGGATCTATTACATTGATGAATGGGATATTATGCTGTCTTCTTCTTTTTTCGTGTCAATGATTCACTTCTTTAAATTATTCAGGTATAAAAGTTTGCCATCTTAACCGCGCTATCAGTGGCCTTGTTAAGGTCGTCTTGACCATAAGGGGCATGAAAGTAGGTGTGTCATGGACTGCACAGGGGCTCCGCAGTCACACGCGCTTAAATCTGGATCTCGCATTCAACACCTGCATAGGTTTTGTCTGGACCGGCCGACCTGAGTGCGTAGGTGATTAAGAGACCTCCATACCGGCCATTGGAGGTCGTATATGCTGTTAATAAACGTGATCAATTTCACACTAAATATTTCACGCCCACTTATGCACAAGAACTAACTTGATATCTCATAGAAATACTGTTTCGATTGAAAGTTAACTTCCACTGAATATACATGAGGTCGTTAGGTCTCTTCACTTACCATCTGAAAACATTGTATGTCCACATCTATGGTAGGTACCATGTTTTAGCACTACAGTGTACCGTAAACAATGACCGTAACCAATTTTGTGAATGTCATACCTGCACGTCTCTTATTAATTCTATCATACCGTAGACAGAGAATAGTATATCTCTGTCTACGTATCATACTTACTAATTTTATCTTCTAGCCTATGGTCGCGGCTGAGCCCTGGACGTGGGTATTTGCGTTTTTTGACCATATCTCCGGTTCTACTTAACTGATTATATGCATACGAAAATCATTATTATGATCAAACATGCGAAAAAAAATTCGCATCAAAATCCGTTCAGTAGTTTTTGCGTCCATCGCGAAGAAACAAACAAACAAGAATTCCAAATAAAAAAATTGTGTTCAAAATCGTTCATATACAACATAACCAAAGTATTTTTCTTTAAATACCTATCTCAAAGTTACAATTTTATAATAGTACCTATAGACACCTTGTTCCCATCGAATTTCAAATTTTAAAAGGGTTTAATCGCGCACTCGAAGTTAGGACGATCATTGAGGCGGCATCACTGTGGGCTTTGATATGCGATATGCGATCGACGTTGCTGTTATCAAACACAGTTCCATTCAAAGCCTTGTATGGGCCGCCTCAGAAGTTATAGAAGGCAATAAATAGACGTAGTAGAGCCGAATGAACAATATCCCTCAACGAAAACACCTGGAATGACGAAGGAATGCGCGTTATACCACTTAGGCGGTATACAAGCACACGGCCCACCTAATGGGACTGTCACCGTGACCTACCTATGGCTGGCCCATAGATATGGAAATTACAAGGTTCTGTTCGCATGGTAAATTTTTAGCAAATATCAAAACATTCAAACTAAAGTCAAGTGCATCATAACACGGGCAAGTGATCCGTAATCATCTCGGAACAGTCGGAACAGATGTTGCTAATCGGCTTATGTGTCACAGCTTGGGCACATCAACGAGAGCACGTCAGAGTCATCTGTGACGGAGGGGAGTTGTCTTTTATACTGCACTCATCGAATTGTGATAACCTTTCTATGCAACGCCGCTTCACTCACGTGTGACATTGAAATTTTTATATCACTAGCCTCGGTCATACGAGTAGTAGTTTCTTTTTTTGATCATGCGGAAATTCACACGAATAGATATCATCCCCGCGACCATAGGGAGCGGTTATAATAATAATCATAATAATGTATTTCAGTCCAATTACATGTCCATATAAAAATTCATAGTAAAATATAAATTAAAAAATCACAATAATTGAATATGGTTATGACGGATCTCCGACGTCTAAGCCGGCGCTGCACGGTAAGCATGTTGCAAGCTCAACGGACCGCTTTGCTGCCTCTTTCTCGAGCATTACGTGCTCGCAGAAGCAGGCAGCGGTAGTCATCGTGCCTACTACATAGGCATTACCTTTTAGGCCATGATTTTATAAGGAAGCAGGATCGGACCTGTAATAAGGTAATTCTCAAATGTTATCCGAAATTAACTCCTGAACACTTTTATTACAGTTTAGTTTATAGAGTACGATTTACAAAATCGAAGCAAGTCATTCTTGGACAGACTTTCAGTCTTCGTTCCAACGATAATACAAGCAACCTTTCATAAAAAAAATTATTAGTAAGTAAGTAAGTAAGTAAGTAAATCCAGTGTAACTAAATTATATTAAGTATACAATATCGTATCTCAAATAGGGTTGTTAGAAGACAAAGTATGACATTAACTCGTTCGAGGTAATTGATGAACGCAAGCGCATTCATGCGCACGTCCCGCACATTTGTGCGCAAAAGGGTTACGATGCGCTGCGACCATTAATTTGAGGTCATTATTTTCAAAACTAATTTATTGTATTACTGAATATTATAATATTGTGTATTCCATCCGTTGGCGCGTTCGGTTTCAAAAGCATTGCGGTTTTGGTCAAATTGCTTCACTGATCTGGCTAATTTGTTTCCGATATAATTATTCAATTTTGTCTGATGTGGTCAGTGTGGTGCAGGGTCATATTCTATCTATACAAATAAATAAAATTGGAGTGTCTGTTTGTAGTATTAAAATAACCGCTTCATAATAAGTGTATTAGAATGTTGTATACACAGTAAGAGTACATAAAAAGAAATTTTGTTTTTCCAATTTTTGTCCGTCTGTCTGTTTGTTCCGGCTAATCTCTAAAACGGCTGGGCTACTGTCAGATAGTTGATGTCACTAGGAGTAACTGAGGCTACTTTTATTTGGAAAAAATTAAAACCTTCAAATCTAAAACCACGCGGACAAAGCCAAAGTCGAAGACGAAGTCATCGGGTCGGGGATTTTCCCAAGAAAAATAAAAGGTGTCATACTAGCGATCGAGATGTCGTTAACTCTAACGTCTCTAACAATATGTTATTTAAAACGAGAACTACAATAAAAAGGTAGTTATTGTAGTTATTCTGTATTGTCCATTTTGACCTTTTTACCCGACTGCCAAAGAAAGGAGGGTAATGTTTTTCAAGACTATTTAAAAATGAAAATAGTTGTAATAATGTCATCGGACCTATGTTACATGACAAATAGTATAATGATTGGATACGCAAACAGTTTTACAAATAACCTTATTTGCAGAACACATGTACTATTTGTTTACATTTTATTAAATACATTTAAATCGCATTACACAGATTGTGTTAAAAGTAAACTAATCTATTACTAAAAATTGTACTTTATCGTTGTGGAACACGGTTTACTTTTGCCCAGTAAATATAATATGCCCGGTATAATTTATTATCTAAAGCCGATAGGGGTCAAATTAAGGGGGTTATAACAGGTGGTGTAATGCGCGAGTCTGATCAACCCTTATTTTTGGGGACGATTTTGAGAATAATATTAGTGTGTCATTGCATGAGCTTCATGGCTTATCACTCAAAGTATTTTAAGTATTAAATTGTACTAGTAACTAGCCTATGCCCGCGGTTCCGCCCGCGTGGTCGTCGGTTTCCGCGTTTTTACCCGACTGCCGAGAAGGGTTATTTGACTACATCTGTCTACATAAGTCTGATCAAGACCTTTCAAATAAAAAGGAACGAATCAAAATCCCTTCAGTAGTAACTGTTTGTGTGTAACCTGTATTATATAAAATAAGTGGATTTGATTTCAACAGCTTGACGCCAACAGTGCCGAAATATTGAAAGCTCAGAAAAACAAATTGATGTGGTGACTTCATATCCAGATTTTTGTATTCGCATACTGTGTAATAAACTCAAACTCAATTTTAACAGATAAGTTGTTCATCCTATTCCAAACAGTCCATTATAATACACATCTTAACACGTCGTAGAGTCGTTGACCTAATTTGCCAGAAGCAGAATAAAAGCTCACGCAAACAAATTCCGATTATTGTATTCGCATACTATATAATACTTGCCCAAATGGTTTATAATTTTCCGAACAGTCCACAATTTTTTACAATTTTGTGCACGTTGTACAGTCGTTGAAATAATTTGCCAGAATTATGGTGGTGACTAAATATCCCGATTATTGTTTCCGCATACTGTATAACATTTGCCCAAATGTTCATGCTATTCCGAACAGTCTACAATTTTGTACACATAGGTGCACGTTGTACAGTCGTTGAAATAATTTGCCAGAATTATGGTGGTGACTAAATATCCCGATTATTGTTTCCGCATACTGTATAACATTTGCCCAAATGTTCATGCTATTCCGAACAGTCTACAATTGTACCTACACATCTATACACATCGTACAGTCGGTGACCTAATTTGCCAGAAGCCGTATAAAAAGGTCTTCAATTTGAAATGCAGTATGTATCAGAAGACTGACGATTAAAATTGTGAGCGCAGCCACTGACATCGGCGGGCACAAAGCATCAAAAGAACATTTGGTATGCCTCTTTGTGTAGGAGCACAAAGCTAGAGTGCTATCGTAGTAGCCTATAGTTGGATTGGATGAACGAACAGATTGGAACATTTTACACTATGCTTTATATTTAGCTATGAAAATTAATTTTCCTTTCTTTTTTCTTATTTTCTCTTTCTTTTTTTATTTCTTTCTATCTTTCTTTCTTCCTTAAGGCCGGCAACGCGTTCTGATGTAAACCAGTAGATACATTCACTTATTTTACTTTGTGTACGATGAGTGATGAATGAATGAATGAGTGAAGTGAATGACCTTTTGAAATGTCCACAGTGTTCCAAACATTAATTTTATATTTTATTTTGACATGTTTCAATAAATAATTAGTTCAAAAGTACAGCTGTGATTCTCGTGTAGAAACTCTTAAAGTGAGATGTCCAGTTCCAGTTTTAATAAGTTTGGTAGTTTACTTCATCTTTTATGAAAGGCCGATAGCTGACAGGTCACAAGTATACAAGTCACGAGTAAGACATGGCTTTGTGTGTAAGCACACAAATGCGTGTGTAAGTGTATCTTTGCGAGAGCACGTGACGCCGTGTCGTCGCCACTGCGATATTAAACTAGATGACAGTGGTGCTCAACGTTCGGTATTTGAAGGTGCTTAATTCCAGATTCCTAGCACCCCCAAATATTTTGAAAATTTTTTTAACGATAAACTAAAATCGGATCAAAGACAGCATGCTGGAATATTATCGATTCGAGATTTATTTCATATTTAGGTACATACTTTTTCTACATAAACCTTATTTTTTAATAAATCACAAAATAATGTATAATATGCATACTTATTGAATGGCCGGTGAAAGCTAATCGCAGATGGCGCTAGCGAGTTGGCTCCTTTGTGTACGACGGCCATATTCAGTGTCATTATTGTTTACAAAAAAAAACATGCATTTATTATCATTTCATAACATAAAGAGGGACCTAAAACAGTATTAACTAGTAGTTTGTGAACTAATACATCATGTATTGTAACTGGTGAGTGAAGGAACTTAAAGATTAACTTAAAAAACGTGGTGCTTCTTTACGAGGAAAAAAAGCAGATCTTGTGGAAAGGTATATTGTTTTAAATAAATTACTACTATATTCACAAATTTCGTATTCAGAAATATTTTTGTTTTGAAGATACCATTACCTAAAATGTAACAGACTTGTAATACTTATGCATATAGTTAAACTACGGGGATAATAATAATATACATTCTTTTACTTTCAGGTTGGAGATTTATGACCAAAACTTCAATTTTGAACACCTATAAAGGGCTGATAACGAAGATCCTGAAATATAGTTACCATTGCCAGAAACCTATCGTGATATTAACAGTAACACGGCTCTACTACCTCTTGATAAGACAATCATAAGGCATTATCTATGCTAGTAAGTAGTTTAAACTAAGTATAGATTTATACCTAATAGGAAACTGCATTGAGGTAGGATATAAACCAAAGTGAAATTTTAACTGAGACCCTAGCCCATTTTCACCATTACTTATTCACAACTATATTTTTCTTTTCAGTACATAAAAAGAACAATATTGCTATGCTCCTGTATGAAACCCGTCATTTATTGATGGTAAGATCTTCTGTTGTTGGTAATAATACCTATATAAAGGGATATTGCAGAAAATCAATGAAAAATGTTCAATATGAAGTGGACATACATAATACTTGGACGTGAATGGGACACATGAAGCTTTTAAAAATAAAACACTTTATGTCATCTTAGTTTTTTAATTTACAATACCTGCATCATCTGCAAGTAGTAGCACACTATTAAGTTAGATGCCGTGAACTATATATTAGATGCTTGAGTACTTCGATGAGTGTGGCAAGTTGTTGGTGTCATTATCAATCTCATGCTCTTGAGATACATTGCAAAATCATCATAATATACTATCACTATATTTAATGGCACTATGCCTTCACAGGATTGGTAAGTTGATGGCATTTCAAATAGGTATTTCCTCAGGTTCCGGACTCCCAATATATCTTTTCTTGTTCTTGCTGTTTCTGATAGTGGTTAAGTGTTTCAAGGAGATATAGATGGTACAGCACTTTTCTTCATATATTTATGTTGGTGTTCAACTCCTAGAATATAGAAATGACTGTTATTATTAAGATTATAGGAGTAAATCAATTTGTATGTTATTTTATGTAGGTATATCAAGTACATATGTATTAAGACTACTAATAATGTTGAATAAGCAACACTCACCTGTGTATTCACAATTTTTTTATAATCATTTTCCACGAAATGTTTTCGACATAACCTCTAACTATTTTTAGAAATAAAATTTTGTAGGCAAATAAATGTCTTTCAACCAAAGCCAACGAATTTTGTAATCTTTTGGGATATGGTGTACTCCAAATTCTGAGCATTTCGCTACTATACATTTAGTCATCTTGTGTTTAAAAATTATTTTGTAAATAACTCCATACAAATGATCAATGTTTTAGGAGCCATCTACACCAGCACCACTTTGACAGTTGCCAACCCCATTAAAAGAAATTTACATAAAAATATAAAAATAAATTGTGCCTTAATCCTTCATATCTCTATAATCCATCGTGTCATAGTAATTTTCAATTGCAAAATTTTGTTCATACTAACGGGACATCTTAATTTTTTAATAAAAAAAATATACCGAGATAATCAAAAAAACTTTGAACTCCACTGTCACCCCACCCCATAGTCAGTGCGGTGGCGTTGCTTGGCGTACACATTCGGCGAGATCGCGCCAAAAAAATTTAATTGTGAAATACGACCACCCTCCCTCCACGCACCGCTTACTCTCCTCTGACGTCCCTAAGCCCTCGCGAGCCGAAAATCACCGAGCCAGTCAGGTGGGCGTGCCTCAGTAAGGGTTGGATGTTTCAAAGATTTAGAAGAATATGTTATGAATAAAGAATACCGACCATTTTGTTACACCTAAAAATTATTTTTATAATTTCATTAACACTGTCCGCTGGTCTGAAATGGAATGGTTTATAATACATAAGCACCACGTAATAGTGTCGATGGCATTTCTACTGTCAGATTTTGTTTTCCCGGTGTAGGTACCGCTACCTGGATTGCGTTCTCGAAGGCACTCCTAAGTTCCTCCGGTACATGGTCATACAGCATTGATTGTGTTAGAAGCGGATACACTTCGATAGCGAAATGGCCACCCGGACCTCTAAATCGTAAGGTTTGCTCCATAACTACTATAGAGGTATATCCTACCTAGATACTTTTTTTGATAGCTATGTACTTTTAGAACCAAAGTTAACATACTAGCTTGTGATATGGGTTCTAGAATAGTATGGAGCTGACGCGATTTTCTGTGAAAATATGGAGCTTTCCAACTGGACAGAAAATTCAAATTCAAATAATTTTAATTCAGATAACACACGACTTTCCGACGAAAGCCGACCCCAACTGAGTTGGGAAAAAGGTTCAGAGAATGATGATAACACACGATCCATATCTGGGTTAGTAACTTAGTAACTAATAGTAAGTTAGTAACTAATACTTCGTTAACAATTTTTAATATTTTTATGTCTGTTTTGAATAGTAAGTAAAGCCATCAGAGCATTAAGAGTGTCTCTCTATTTTCGCCGCATCATAGTGGCCAATCTTTCGGAAAAATACCGTTATCTATCCAAATAGGATAAGGGTCGGTCATAGAGACATGTACTGCGGTGTTTGCAGGGCTCGGTGCTGAGAACGGTCCTAAGAACTTCGACTGCGACTGGGTGTCCTTTTACAGGATGCTCTGCCGACGACATCCATCTGACGGTGCGCGGCCAGATGCATCGCGAAGCTTCTTCAGTTGATTTTTCAGTTCCAAGTACCACAGAACGAGCCTATTTAGTAAAGCTCTGCAATCAATCAATTAGCCTATTGCGGTCCACTGCTGGACATAGACCTCTCCCAATGTACACCGCAGCATCCGATTCTCTGCCTTGGGCATCCAGTCTAACCCAGCTACCCTTTCAGGTCGTCCGTCCATCGTGCTGGGGGGCGTTCTACTTTCCGTTTACCGGTTCGCGGTCTCCACACTAGGACTCGTTCGTTCCACCGGCCATCGGTCCTTCGGCAGATGTGACCAGCCCTTTGCCACTTCCGCTTGCTTTTTCAATTAGTGTAAATTTTACTGTCAAAAAGAAAATCGCACTATCCCTCAGCTATCACCTACAGGAAGAATGAGGACACCCCTGTGTTTTATTTTTTTATAGATGTACAATATATTAATATTCTGTGATCAGCATCATAATAACTCATTTTAATATTGCACTGCCTTCGGTTAAGTCAGGGCGCAACACGTGTGCCCCGGAATGCGCCCGTAACCACGCGCTTAGTGTGGGGTGCTCAGTGCTCAGTGCTCACACTGTGGGGTGAATAACAAAAGGACCGACTCACCCATACAAACATATTGCTGCACGTTTAATAATGGAATAATTCAATTTTACGGGCACGGCGATTAATAAATTCCTAAATAAAACAAACTAATAATAGGTATTGTTTTAATTTTCTTATGACAACAAACATTTTTTTCCCGGATTATAAAGTAAGGGTTACGTTTTTCACGTGTATCTTGTATGTTTGTAAGTTACTTTATTACCGGGTATCTTCCAAATGGCTGGATAGATTAAAGGTTAAAGTATAGTTAGATTCGTATAAGAAACCCTAATTTCCTTAGATGTGTATTTAAAAGACATGTGACTGATTTTTGGCACTAGACTGAAAGACATTAATTGTATATAAAGTTAATTATGGATCCTGTAATTCTCATGCAATACAAACATAAAAATTATTTTTAATTATGTTATCAACGCAAGTTGGTTCAGGTACAAAATAGTTACAACAAAAATAAAATTAAAACCAGTTTCTGAACGAACTCCTTTTTTAGCGCCAAGTAATTCCAGAAGTAATTCCATTTTTAGTCTTGAACGTAACAAATAGCGTTTATTATACACCAAAAGCTCCCTATCGTAGTACAGAAGTGAAAAAATACCGCTACATTAATGACGTGCAAGTGTGAAAACTTAATTAAGAACGTTGAGCAATTTTATGTGGAGGGAAATTTACGTTCAGCTCACCGACTTGACAATGCTATGTACACGTATGACGTGGTGCGTAGCTTGGGAATCTGGTGCGCCCTAGATAGGATATCCCAAAGACCCCGATTGGGGCCAGACGGATCCTATGCACTCGATGTATATGTTTTCACTTTTGTCGGTAGGTCTTATACGAGTAAGTGGAGAGAGCGTGCGGGGCTGCCGCAGTCGCTAAACATACGCTAAATGAAGCGTATGCTGCGAAATTTTGATCAGTCGCAGAAATTGTAGGTTGACGTACGAACGTCACGCGCTCCCGTTTTAAAAGGAAATAAAAATAAAAGCAATGCCTAGTTGTGTAATTAAATGGTGTGGAAAGTTTACTACAACGTCAAGTTACATGAAAGATGGGATAACATTTCACAGGTAAGTGTTTTTTACTCCATTTAATAAAACAACAATTTCAACAACGAAAAATAAAATCAAATATTTGCTCTCTTTCTAGCACATTGAATTGCATATAGCAGTTGTCCCTTTTTTTCTCGATAGTTCTGTTCGCAGCATCGCGACATTTTATATCGATAGAATTTAAAATAGGTTTATTTATTCAATGTTCTTCCTATAGTTTCCTTATTTTTTTTTTGTATCATTATTGCTTTATTTTAAGACTTACTTATGCAGGTCTTCCTCGCAAAAGTGTAGGAATACTGGTAAAAAACTTGTACATAACAGTAAAAATGTATAGTTTGCGGCATCTAACGTGGCCTGATTTTGGAGTAGTGTGGGCCCCACTACTACAAAACCGTGCCAAGTTAGATGCTGTACACTATACTTGTTTGTGGCAAAATGCGTGGCAAAATAAATGAAATCTCTACCTGACTTAAAAAAAAATAGATTTGCTCGCCTCCGTTGCCCGGGTGCACCACGTGGAGGGTCCGGCCCGCACCCTCCAGGCGACGTCCTGCCACTAAATGACGAAGCAATTCTAATCTTTCCCGTTATCATTACCTATTGAATTTCATGGAACGCGACAGTTTAAAGGTTAGGGTTTCATTATATTGGGTGCGGGCCGGAACCTCCACGTGTTGCACCTGGGAAACGGAGGCGAGCAGTGCCTCCCACTCGCCACAGGAGACGCTACTGCCTGCGGCCAATCCGGCCGGGGTGGGAGTGGCCCTCTAGAGGGCTGCTCCGAGGCTCTCCACGTGTCCCTCTGACTAGCAGATGGCACAGTGGGGAGCGAGCAAGAGGTGAGCTGATTGTCTGCGCGCCGACGGTTGGGTGACAGGACGGCCGCCTGTCACCCTACACCCCACCTTCGTCGGGGGGTCTTAAAACCGTAGATGGCCCCGGGGTCAGCTGGGTGCGAGGGATATGCCCATTGGGTAACCTTACACCCCGGTAACTAAGGCCCGAGACGGCGTGCGGTTTTAGTCTGTTCGATCCCGACATAACCACCCCCGATGGCCGAAAGGGGTGGTATCCATGGGGATTTCCGCACGATAAAAAAACATGTATTTTGTATTAAATTTTGCAGATTTCCTAATGATGACATCGAGAAGAAAGAAATTTGGATTAAAGCTACACATAGAGACAATTTTTTACCAACAAAGTGCAGTGTCGTATGTTGAGCCATTTCACGTAAAAGTACCAGAAAAAATTATTTTGTAAATAAAGTCTTCCTAATTTAATAACCTTTTCTTTTATTTTATAAAGAATATTAGCAACTGAAATTATTACTAATATTAAACCCTCCAGCTAAGCTCAAGGGCTTGTGTTAGGAGTGGGTTCACGTCGGTAGTGTAATGACCTGGATTCGAACCCAGGGCCTCTCGATCGTAAGGCGGACTTCTTAACCACTAAGCTGCCGCTTTTTCTCCTGTTTTAAACAATTCTGTATCGCAAACAAATCCTTATAAATAATATTATAGATTACGAATGAGTCAACAATTTTATCGATATCGATACTTTTTTAATTACTTGTTTGGAATCCCTAGCTATTGAGTTGTCATTTTTTTGACAATTCGTCACCCAATCACAGAGGGCGAAACGCATTCTCTCCCCGCCGCAAATTGGTGACTTTGATTTAGAACAAAAACATACTCTCTCCACTGGTTATGTGCTCCGTGTACGAGTACAAACACATATATACCTAGTTTTTGTATTGTTTTATACTGACTGCAAAGTAGCACTAAAGACCATTATAATGGTCTTTGGTAGCACTCAAATCCCTTCTTGTTCAGGTAACTGCATCAAGCACATAGCTATTTGGCGGTTCCAGAATGCTTGCAACTTCAAACGAATTGGGCCACATTGCTACGAGTATTTTTCCTTTTTTAGTGAACGTACAAAGTGGAACGATTTATCGAAAGCGAATTCGTATAATGCAAATGCGATGCTCGTATGAAATGGTGACATTTAAATGAAATGAGCGAAGAGAGGAAAGAAAGAAGAATTTTATTCCGTACTTAACTTACGAGATACACATATACGAGTAATATACAAGTTAAAAAAGAGAGAATAAATACACATACCTACTTAGGTACTGGGTACAGACCTCAGACTACAAGATTCTTCTAGTCTACCTCGCAGGCGTGCTAAATAGGGCGTATTTCAGCATTTGCTAGACTGGCCCCTAGCGCTGATTCTCAACAAGATACAAAAAACGTAAGAAACGTACGAAGAAGGAACGTAGGTATGTCTAAAAGTTGGAAATATCCAAAGTTATTTTCAAAGAGAGAAGTCAACAACGCAAAGACAGACTTATGCAAGTGCGGGTGACATTAAAATACTGTCCTATACTGAATATTTTGCTCACTGCTTGATTCTATAAGTAACTTTTTTTCGATCCCTACAGATGCCGCCAGCGGGGGTGGTTATATCGAACTTGAACTCAATTGCAATGGTGAAAGGTGGCCCAATAAGGCAATTTCCTATTTACTTGTTGACCAACTTCTTCATTATTGCTCAATTTGAGGCAATTTTGGACTATTGATACAAAACAATAGCCCAATTTACTTAGGCACGTCAAATATAGATTTGACGTAGGTACCTTATCGAACTTCATTGGGATCCCGATCTCGTATGTCATGTATATTCAACATGAAAAGTGGATTGGTAAATTAAAACTTCGAAAGAAAATTATTTCTCTAATTGTTAATCATTTATATTTATTTATAGTCAATAATCAAATATGTCACCTTAATAATAAACAAAATAAATAAATATGTCACCTTAATAATAAACAAAATATGTCAATTTCTCTAATTAGGTTTCTAATTATTGTTAATCCGAAAAAGATTATCTACTTTTACGGTGAATATACGTACAGTCAGTTCGACATGTCGTGGTTCATGTTGCAATAAACGACACAGCCCTATTCTCCCCCTGATAACGTCAAGGATTCAGAAATATTGGCTATTACCTTATTTATTTGACTTTATAAAGAAATCGCAAAGCGACTAGTCGACGCTTCGTGTGACTAAGGGGTGCTTTCTTTTTTGCACAAAGAATCGGTATTGCCATTCAACTTGGCAATGCCGCCAGCCTTTTGGGTACGTTACCAGTCGACATCGATGGGGAGGAATTTTTCGAAACCTAAATTATTTATATAGGTATGCTCCACCCTCCCTTTAAATAAAATACCTACATTGCAATATCGCCGTGATTTTTACTTTATGCTTTACTCTGAAAAGTCTGAAACGTATGGTTTTAACATGCATATAACTCATCGGATTCCTCATAGCAATTAAAAGCTAGGCCTGATATTCTCAAGGCAAGTATAAGTACAAAACTTGCCTCATAAAGAATGGGTCCATCGGTACATTTATTATTGCCTCTTTTAGAAATGGTAAGACAGATTCTTGTGTTGTTCAAGGGTAGGTACGTGGCTAATTTCATTAAAGTATCAAAAGGCTCAGTCCATTTCAATTTCCTTACTGTCTCTTTGGCGTCAAGGCGCTAGATCGACACTTACACGAAAGGAATGTTAGGTGAGAATTTTTAATATCTTTGTTTTGTGTATAGCGTCGAGGTGCCACATAGTAGTGGCAATACATATCAGTGATTCGAGAGCACGGTATTGTGATCTACCTATTACCTACCCTATTTGTCGAATGGATCCGTCACAGATCTCGGGGATCCGGACGACATTGCTAACTAGCCGGAACGCATTTACAAGGCTAGTAAAGCAGCGTTTTAAACCGTATAAAACTCGACACATTTGGATAACAACTTTTAGATTTAAAGTATAGTGAATAGGACACAGTCAAGTTCAATTGCCAGACAATTCAATTAAAAGTATTAGTAAATAACTCTTACTTAGTAGTAGAGTAATGAAGAACTACGACTACAGTTCGTAAATTTATTCGACCATAACCATTATTGAGGAAACCATGAATCTAAGGATAGGGCAAAAGAAACTGACTGTCTCCATAGTTTTTGAGACATCCAGGTGTGTTAATTTTGCAAATCTATCTATACCTACTATCGTGTCTGTACATTTGAAATATATGAGTTTACAGATCCCTTGTACTCCAAAAATAATATTATTAGAAAGTTATAGTATACCTGGGTTATACTATAAAATTAACGATTTCGAACGTATTTTTTTTTAAATTTGTGTTTGAACGTTGTGCGTAAAAACTAACAAACGGATATTAAATATTATGTGGTTTTCCCATCAGAAACGTCTTGTTCGAACTTAAAATCTGCCATAAATAATTGATTGCAATAGTTTTAGTAAACTCGGAGATACCTTAAAACCTTAAAAGACACGCGCAGCGGACATAAGCTGGTAAAGTGTAACTCGGTGTATTTGTCCTTAGTAGGTACCTAGCTCAGACCAATAAAAAAGTATAGACGGAGTATTGCGTATTTTTTTTTAATCCCACCAATATATTGTCATAAGTTTGATAATCTTATGACGGAATTGTGACGGACGCTCGGTTCGGTAGTCTTTCGGTAGTCGGCCGAAGAGCTATTGTCAGCGTGTGACGTATTTTGACTTACGCACATAAAGCTTCACTTTATCCGTCGATATTGTTCACACCGGCTCCGTCTATACTTTTTTATTGGTCTGAGGTACCTAGGTTGTAATTTTATCAATTAGTTACAACTACGGCGTATTTAATGGCCACACAAGCACAAATAACATGCAATGTCACGGGTTGACAGTCGATTTGCAACGCGCACGTTGCTTCCCGCCAGTTGTGGTGCCACGGCTGACTAGCCGGTGCGTTTGGCGCCTCCTATGTCGTAAATGGCGTAACCCTACGCGCATGACGGGGATAGGGACAGCACGATTCATTACAGCGTATAACTGCTGTGTAATTTATGTATCAATGACAGTTTTTGGGTGGCGATGCTTACATGAGGGTGTTCAATGTTTACGTTTTGTTCATGAATGTGAGAGTCAGGTGTATGATATAGCGCAGTGGATATAGTATATTGGTATTGATAACTTGGTGGCTATGTTTTTACGAGCTTTATTTTAACTTAATCTGTTATTTGTAAGTTTGTTCATAGGTATGGGACAAATCTTGGAAGCCTAAGGAACCGCTACCTGACGTTAGATTGAACTCAAGGTGTAGGTATTAGCGTATCTTCACTGACAATATTATGCTACTAATGCGATAATATGCTGCTATGATACCTACTGGTCTGATGCCATCATCAAACCAGCTTCATAGCAGCATATTATCGCATAATCCATAATCGGAAGTTGTCCATTGGACAAATCAAATGAACCTAAATATGACATGTTTATCCTATTTAGTTTATATGCTGCTATGATCACTTTCCGTCTCTATCTTCAGACCCTAGACAATCATGTAGCAATAGAGTATTAGCCTCAACACAATAAACGAATCCAAACTCAATTGTTATATCTTGTTTAGTTCAGAAGTTCCTATGGAATGGACACCTTTCGACTCCATCATCAGACCAGGGCCTCGATTCTGCTAAAGGCAAACCACTGTAATACCACCGACACTCTAAAAATGCTATTTAATTATAGATTTTACCGTTATACAGTTAAAGTCTAAAATCAAATAAAAATAATTCATTAAACTTTTTCATTCCCTCTAGAAAATATCATTTCACTTTAGACTTTAAAGTGATAACAATAAAGTCTACAATTAAATGGCATTTTTTAGAGTGTCAGTGGTATATCAGTGGTTTGTCTTTAGAAGAATTGAGGCCCAGTTTTATAGAACCACTAGTTGTTGCCCGCGGCTCCGCCCGCGTGGATGTCGAAATCCGTTTCAAAAACTATCCTATCTCTCAAGTTGGATCGAACTGCACATGGTGTGCGAATTTTATTATAATCGGTTAAGTGGTTTAGGAGTCCATAGAGGACAAACATTGTGACACGAGATTTATATAGGTATATTAAGATATTATCGCACTGTCACCGAAGATACGCAAGTGCACCAAATTTGAGTTCAATTTAACGTCAGGAAGGTAAGTTTCTCAGGCTTCTAAGTTTTGTCCCATACTAAGAAACAACAGAGCAAGTTAAAAAAAAGCTACTTCCATGGATGGTTCGTCACGGAGCCTGTACGTCGAGTCAACAGATGAAGAGCAATTCTATCCGTAACTGGAACATAGCTAAAGCTCGCCGCCTCACGCGTCGGGCGACAGGTGGACAGCGCTCAAGTGACCATGATTCCAGCTAACGTGAGGACAAGACTTCAAAATTAGGCTTTTTCCTAGAACTCTTCTCTTCAATATAACATTCTCGCCTGCTGGAAAAGATTTTTCAAAGAAATAAGCAGAGCCTCTGTTCTTTTTTTTTACTATTATGTATTTTTGTCTAAATTGTTTGCGTAGGTACATACATATTAATAAATAAAAAAATATGTGTAATGTTATATTGCAAAATATTAACATTATAAAATAATATTATATTATGGTTTGCCCTAGTGTCTACAATATGGGATTCTTCAAAAAAGGCATGAGAAGGTTTTCTCAGAAAAGGCACACGTCAATAGGCTATGGTGACCGCTACCCGTTAGGTCGTCCGTGTGTATAAGTGGTATTAAAAATATATAAACTGAGAATTGGGCTAGTATTTTAGGTTAGTGCAACTTAAGTATGAGAGTTTTACATTTATACTCTTTTCTTTTTCTGTTTTTTCTTTTTTTCGGTTCCTACTTTAATTGAAAGTTAGTCACCCTACTCTGACGCACGTGCGACACCCTAGTAGACGCATAAATTCCCACTAGCTATTGTGCTGTGATGCCGACTGCCGCCCTCCGGTCCTCCGCCCTCCATGACACACAACATATTAGTGCAGGCAGACGTTAATCACGAAAATTGAGCGTGCGCCACAAACGCCGTTTCAACGTAATTGACAACTTGAAGTGATATCCTGGTTCCTGCTCATCCTATATAGGTATAATGAATTTATATAATGGAGTACACGGAAGGTACAAGTCAAATATAATATTAAGTAAACAATTATAATACAAAGATTCGTACGGCTCAGGGGCGTAGTAAGTTCGGTCGTCAGTCCGATTGATCGGCCTACTGCAACTCTTCAGGTGCAGTTATGCTCCCCTGTAGTGGCATTCGTCCGCTTGTTAGTTCGCTTGATCAAACTACTGCAACTCTTAAGTTGCAGTAGATCGGTTGTAAAAAAAAACACCAAATTATTGCTGCAGCTACACCTGACCCTTTTACAACCATACTATATATAATGCAATTGAGTTGCAGAAATTTGTTGGTCCTGTATTTAGAGTAGATCCCCTTCAAGTAAGGTCCATAAATACCACTCTGTTTAAGAAGATGCAGATATTAGTCTTGATAAGGAAACACCATGTAACCCCTTTGACTGAGGTACGTGAGAAGTACCTACGAAAAGAGAATATTTACAAGCAGCATTTGGCAGCGTGTATGTTACGCCTCTGATGTTGTACACGTCCAAAGGCCACGGTGAACACAATACGAGGGTTATTATGGCCACGGTGTTCTGTAGGGCGGAGTCCCAGTCGGACTGCTCAGTTCGGACGGGAGACGTTGTGTCCTATCTCCATTAAAAGTGAACAAAAAGTACGGACATAGCCACTTTACAATTTTATAATAATATAGAAATTATTCTACAGCGTTCCAAAATTCTATAATTCTGCTACTATGGACGTTTTGGAAAGTGAGATTGAATAGGCCGAGAATAATACGATTCCGTCTGGAATGTAATTTAATCCTGAAACCGAACACATCCAGCCGTATGAGCAAAAATTTTATAATTAAAATGTTAATGTAACCCAAGTGTGCTAAATACTTATTTGAAGCGTAGAATGTTCACGATTATATAGTTTTTGAAATCTGAAGATAATTTCACCATATATTATACGAATACTGCTTACTTATATAAAATAGAAGTGTCTGTTTTTATTATATTAAAATGACTGGTTTTAAATCTATCATGCATATATGAGTAAATAGGTAGGTATTATACGATACATATAGGTTCCAAAAAAACAATAATTGTGAAAACTTTGACTGTCTGCCTACCTGCCATTCCGTCTGTTTGAAAGAACTGCTGGACCGATTTGGATGGGACTTTCACTGGCAGAGAGTTAATTTTATGAGACATTACATAGGCTACTTTAATTTTGGAACAAGAATTAGGGTGCTTTTCCAGCAGAGCTATGCTGCGAAGATGCGAAAGCTGCGCTACGGAAATTATGTGACATTTCCACCAATACTACGCTAGGTAGCTGAGCGAGGAAGATGCGCTACGAAGATGCGCCGCCGCAAAGTAGCTGTGTGAGAAAGATGAGCATGAGCATCTCGAGCTACGCTATGTATCGATAGTAGGGAAACTCGCGATGGCCCATAATCCATAGCACACATCCATAACACGCATCCTTCCACATTAAAAAACCGCCCGCCGGCTGCTCGCTATTCGAATTTAAAGCGTAATACCGGACACAGCTAATATAAATTTCATAAAATTTGAACCCACCCCTTAGTTAGTAAGCAAGCTATACTTATAGCTTGGCTACAGTACCACATCGCGTGTTCTTTTTGCTTTCCATCTTTGACTAGACTCATTCCTAATTATTTTTGATCGGCAAAAGTAAAGATCCAGGGCATCGATTATGCTAAAGGCAAACCACTGTAATACCACTGACACTCTAAAAATGATATTTAATTGTTATACAGTTAAAGTCTAAAATCAAATGAAAACAATTCATTAAACTTTTTCATACGCTCTACAAAACATCATTTAATTTTAGACTTTAACTTGATAACGATAAAGTCTACAATTAAATGGAATTTTTAGTGTCAGTGGCATGACACTGGTTTGCCTTTAGCAGAATCGAGGCCTACGGGACTTGAACCCGCAAACAGTCACTTACTATCCCGTCCTGGATATTCAAATATTAAAATAGACTGATTCTTGTAATTAAAGGTTCTGTAGTTAGGTGGGCACTCACATACTATTGATACGAGTGCAGTCAGTTTGTATAGCGTTATCGCAACTTTATCGCACGTTTTTATCGCCTTATATCCAACGTATATCGCGCCACTCGAGTGCTGATCGTGATAAAATCGGTCCAATTGATTTTTCCGACGCAATGGAGCCTATTCGCCTCGATGTTTTATTGTTTTTTATTGATGGGTTTTCATTATCGCCAAAAATATTTCCGCGAAGTGTGGAGGTCACGTTCCTGTTTTTGTTATTAATAGTACCTACCAGAGTACCTAACGACCACTATTATGTTATACTACTATTAGTTATACTATTAGTTACATTAGTATTCGGTTGCAATTTTCATATTTCATTCAAAATGCGAATCGTAACGTGCTCTCAGAGGCACGGAGGGGTCTCATTGATTCAAGTATGTAGTATGGCTAGTTTAATATTTATTTACCACTATCTTGGTATTAAATTTTCTAATCTGTAAAATAAGAGATTCATTAAATTCGTGTGAACTATTATCACTCGCCTCTAAACTGGTCCCAAGGGAAGTGACAATAAAATTAGTAGTCCATTTTATGTACGCTATGTTTGCGGAATGTGTTCACGAATTAATGACATTCTTGACAGAATTATCGTCCATTTCCAATTTCTATGTCGAAACATTAATCTATTTGTCAGTTAAGGTAACTCTCTGAAGCAATTTGATTTCTTGGATGGTGGAATAATTTCTGTGGCTACCGCACAAGTGGTTATGACTACGAACTTTGTTGAAGCTTGTTTCCCACAAAGAGACGGAAAATTTGAAGAAAAAATAGAGCATGCGCAAGTCGGACTTGCCCACAGCAAGGTAAAGGGTCATGGGCCGACCTCATTTGCCGATCGCTAAGAGAATACACATGTTTTTTTATACCACTTAGGTGACAGACAAGCACACGGCCCACCTGATGTGTGAAGTGGTAACCGATGCATATTAACTTTTGCAACATCAGACTTGTGCACCAGGCTTCATACTCGCGTTCCCAAACCTGTAAAAATCTTAAACTATAATGCCCTTCTTGAAGAAATCTGTATTGTAGACGCTAGGAAAAACCAAAGCAAGGCGCTTATTCCACAGCTTACACGTTAGCGAATTACCCCACAGTGCGCACTGTTGTATCCAGTTGTATCATGTTTTTTATTATCAAGCACGTTCATAAGACAGCCTCTGTGGCGGGCGTAGCGGTAGTGAACGCGGCCGGGCGGAGGCGCGGGTTCGATCCCCGCTCAGTGCAAATATTTGTATGCATGAATACGGGTATTTGTATTGGTCTGGTCGTGCCTTGGAGAGCACGTTAAGCCGTCGGTCCCGGTTGCCATACAAACTTTTATGGCAGTCGTTACGGGTAGTTGGAGCCCAAAAAAGTCCAACAACAACGGTCTGGCTGCAATGCTTCGATATCGCCTAATGTGTCACCATTGGGTTGTGAAGGTCAGATGGCAGTCGCTTCACGGAAAATATCTAGGTACAGCCAAATCTGCAGTTAAGACTGGTAAAGCGGACCCCAGACTCCGAGGTGAAAGCTTTGGATACTACTGGGATTAACGCTAGATTGAAGAAGTTTATATAAATAAAATAGTGTAAAGAGCTTTAGTTAGCACTTACTGATAAATTAGGTTTCAGTGTTAATTTTCACCATTATAGGGCTCAACAACACACCAATTTTCTTAACGTTTATGTAGCACTTAAAATTCAACTAAACAAATTGAGCGCCTCTTAAAACTGTTTAAAAGAAGTGTGGAGTCGGCTGAAGGGTGCAAACAAAACAGTGGCATCGTAGAGTGATAACGAGTGTTTGATCTAACTGTTCAACAGGTGTCGGATATTTGACGATGTAAACAAATTCTGGAGATATAACTTTATACAGAACTTTGAAAGTTTAGAGGCGGTATGCGACCAACAAATCTTCGCTGGCCCGGACTCCCTTTTTCTGTTTGACCAATAATACCGTAACTACTGGCGTTCGTAATACCCGACACATTTAAGTTGGTTTAGTTTATACCGGTTCTTTCTTCTATGCCAAGCAATTGAAATCAACAAACTTCTCAGGTTTCGACTGTGATTAGAACTCGATGGCAAATAGAATAATGCACCTGCCGGTGTTATGTTGCACTCGAACCGACGAAAACTACACACGATTAAACCATAATTATATTTATACTTGGGTTTAAGGTGGTTCTTAAGGCATTTCCCTTGTACCCCGGCTTAACCTGGGTCATCTTGTGTTGACAAGTGTTGTAAGTACCTACTGTACCTTCAATTCAAAAACCTAAGTAATACTTTATTATTGCCCACCTGTGGTACATTCATTGGTCTGTGGCAAACTCTTCAGAAAGTTTCACACTTCCTACTGTCTCCTGAATCATTGTTAACTTTATAAACATTACGTGGGGATAAAGTGTCTACATCAATTTTGATATCTCAACATCATCTTTCGGAGATGGAGGGTTCAACGGCAGTCGTTTCCGTAAAAGCTGATAATTTAACCCTGAATACCTATGACTTGTCAAAAATATCAACTTAATTTTTAAAAGGAATAAACATTAAATAACTAGAAAGGTATGTACGTAATCTGTTTGCTTCATAATGTCTGTCTAACAAAAAACTACTTTACAAACCGTCTACAAATGAAGGAGCCTGGCTATAGCTATACCCGAACAACGAACATACATAAAAAAAATCTGTTTGTCGCATTTTTTTTTCATTCATTTTTAGTAAGAGCCCAGCCTTTGTAACTCGAGTTAGACTAGAATTTAATAACGAACGGAGCGAATAAGTACTTGACTTCCTATACACTTTGTCTTTTTTATTCTGTGACTGAGTCTGGCGTGAAAAAAAGGCATAATTTTAAAAATATGCTCTTGTGTGAAACATTAAATTTTCACCGGCACCAGAAAGAAAAATGTCGTTTTTAAGTAGGGTAACACATTGTTGTTAATTATATAACAAGGTATTGGGTATAGTAGGTACTTAGTTTTTAATTTTAAGTTTAATAATGAATTGCCTACGCCCGAGGCTCCGACCGCGTAGATGTCGGTTTTCGCATTTTTTGAATATAATATATCTTCGGTTCTAGGTAGGTACTCAACCGATTGTGATGAAATTAAATATGCGTAAAATTTTAAGTCTGACCAAGACCTTGCCAAAAAAATCTGCATCAAAATCCGTTCAATAATTTTTACCACCATCGCGAAGAAACAGATAAATGTGCAAGAATTTTTGTGCTCAGAATCGTTTGTATTTTATAACATACCTAACCCATTTTTTTAATATAATATCCAATGCACAGACACAGCTACTTTACAATTATATAATAATATGGAAGTCAAAAGTTAAAATCTCGTTTCTGTTAACATTGTAAACCCCGTCAGAGTTTGGTCGTGTATCGAACCGCGGCCGGTTGCTAACTTTCGCAATGAGCAACTTCGCGTCGGATCGCCTTCCATAGAGCTAAGTTGCTAAGCGGCGTTTCCTAAAGCGCTTGTAAGTGCAGAGAGAGAAATAATCCTATAGGATTTTTCTTTGTTCTGTGAATCCTACTAATACCGAAGTATTTAATTATAAACGCGAAAGTGTGTGAAAATGTTACTCCTTCATGCAAAAATGTAATGTATTAGCCCGCCATAGCCAAAGCCAAAGCCGCCATGTGACCTTCTCAATCCGCCAGCCAGCCAGTATGTCAGCCAGCCAGTATGTCAGCCAGCCATATATGTTTATGCCTTATGGAAAGAGATGTGTCACATGGAGCCAATGCCAGCCATTAGCCAGCCATTTTTGATATATCTGATTGCAAATAAAGCGAATAGTCAGTGCTCTGTTACTTTTATTTACCGCCCGTTTCACATAACACATCGGCTACTTTTATTCTTGGAAGAATTTCCCGTGGGTCGCGGGAATGAGATCAGAATTTCACACAGACAGAGCCGTGGGTAATAGTTAGTAGGTAGGTACTCAATACAAGAATCATACTGTCTGTCCATAAGTACGATAGAGATGAGCTCCACAAAATCAAAAAAAGTCAATGTTAGCTGCAATCTCACGCTGTTCCCAACATGCCAAATCAAAAAGGCTTAATTAACTAGGTTTTTTTTTTAAATAGAGCACGCCAATTTTGGCTTCACCTCGCCTGATGGTAAGCTGAAGGCCGGCTTCTTAACCACTAAGCTACCAACGCTTAAAAGGTGCAACCGACGACGTGCATGTATGAAAACAAAATCTGAGGAAAACAATTATGAAAGTTGAAGAAGTGAGAGCTGCCAAGATCGTAGCAAGTGGAAAAATGTTGTCTCTGAATAGGTACCTCAATGGGAAAAAGGCGTGATTTGTATGTATGTATGTATAATTTCTTCTACAGTCATAAAATCATAATTTCGGTTTAAACCCCATCATGCAAAATTATCGCATCTAAAAAAATTACTTAAGTGCCTTCCAAGTCTAGATAATTTATTTTTGCATCTGTGAAATAATAAGACCTCGTCACATTTTTTTTTTCAAAACTAATTATTCCCCAACAGGTAGCTCTTATAAAGATTGTCTCGTACTATTTTGAAGCCGAGATAATCATTATATTTATCTTTGCTTTACGATTCGGGCACTTTGTAGTCCATTCGGGTTAACCCCTCGCTCCCTAGACGCCTGTTAAGACCGGCCCCTGTTTATTTAGCTAGCTGACGACAAATTGAACGTCAGTGAAAACGCATTATTGGCTGTCAGAAATCCAACTTCAAATTCCGTCATTCCACTCCGACCAACTGAACCGACCAACTGGTTGTGCAGAATGGAACCCGGTGAAGGGTTATATTCCAATCTGACCAACTAGTTGATCATTTTGCCGTTTAAGAAATGATTGCTGACAACTGAGAATTATCAGCTATAAGTATTTTAGTTTTATTTTATTTATTGCCTCTTTGTTAAGCTTTTTAATTCATTTATTTGTCTATTTGTACGCAATGTACCTACGCAAAAACTACTGAACAGATTATGATGTGGTTTTTTTTTGTATAAAAAATCTTGGTCTGACTTATAATTTTACGTATGTTTGATCATAATCGGTTGAGTAGAACCGAACAGCTTTATAATATTAGTAGGTAAGTCTGTAAGTATAAACTAATCTCTCCTTTTCTGAGTTAATTGAATTTCCTCCGTGTTAAAGCAATAAAATACACTACAGATCGAGTGCTACATACTGGTGCTACACGGAGAGAAAAAAAAATACGTACCAGTCCTAGGAATGTTCCATGGTGTAGATTGAAAGCAATAAGCCCGTTGCCTGGGGTGATGGATAAATATCGAAACGATTCGAAACGTTCGCAAACAAATCGCCACCCTACATGAAAACTTCGGTAAATCAAAAAACTCAATTCTTCAGAAATCACTAAAAACGGATTTTGGAATATTGAAATAAAGAAAGAAAGAAAATATATTTTTAGTAAACACACTTTACAATAAAGTCTAAGAAAGAAGGCTACACAAAACCGAGCACATTAAATTAATAATAACCAAAATCAAAGTAGGTACAATTAATAAAAGTGAAGTAATATAAAGTGAGTAGGTCCCTACCACACTAAATAAACAACAAATTGACTAGATATCAAGAAATTAGTGATTCATGTATGTATTATGTTCCAAAGCCAATTAAGTATTTTTGTACTATCCTCTAGAAACTTAATAATAACTAAAAATGGTGGAGTAATGTTCGCGCTGTTCGGCAGCGTAAAGTCATTCACCAAAAGCAATGTTTCGCTAAGGTTTCGACAACGGCAACGGTCGAAGTTAGCGTAATACATTCGTTACGTGAGTTTTAACCCCGTAGCATTTTTTGTATTCATTTTGGGATTTCGACAACGCCATTAACTCATGCAATATATGCATTTTTTGAATTAGTGAGGTTTTCATCGAGGGGTGCGAACTTACGGAGGAGGCGATGCTAAATCTCTCGCCGCTAGAAAGTACCCGCACGTGGCTACCACGCGGCCTCAACATTCAATATATCGTCTTTATTATGTTATACTGGGGATTAGTGACTGTTTAACTTTCTTTGACGAGTCAATAGAGCTCCCCGTTTAATTGCTTAGGGGTCCGCTGACTTTCGCATACGATATTATATTTGCACATAGTTTGAAAATAGAAGGAGTGATGTTCGACTGTATTGACAACCTTCGGGCATATCGGTAGAGCGTTCGACTGAGTTTGTAAATAGAAGAAGTGATGTTCGACTGTATTGACAACCTTCGGGCATATCGGCAGAGCGTTCGACTGAGTTTGTAAATAGAAGGAGTGATGTTCGACTGAATTGACAACCTCTGGGCATATCGGTAGAGCGTTCGACTGAGTTTGTTAATAGAAGGAGTGATGTTCGACTGAATTGACAACCTCTGGGCATATCGGTAGAGCGTTCGACTGAGTTTGTTAATAAAGAGTGATGTTCGACTGAATTGACAACCTCTGGGCATATCGGTAGAGCGTTCGACTGAGTTTGTAAATAGAAGGAGTGATATTCGACTGTATTGACAACCTTCGGGCATATCGGTAGAACGTTCGACTGAGTTTGAGGCGGTGACTACAAAGAAATTATTGAATACCTACTAGTTTTACTGGTTTAAATTTACCAAAAAAAGTAATTATTCGTATTCAAAGTATGAATGTAGAGGGCTATAAATGCTGAGGTTGGCTTTAGAAAATATGGATGGGATGCGTGAAAGGGGATATGGCAAGAAAGAGAGTGACTGAGGAGATGACATCTATGAATGTATGGAGGAGAAAGAGATGTTGCACCGCCCCCAAATAATTAGGACAAGGGCAGGTAGATTATGATTGATGTTTTATGTCATAGGTACCTAGGTATATTGTATCTGATTGGAATTGAAATTTTTCATACACGGAACTGAAATACTAAAATTGTTATATATCCATTGATTTACAAAATATCATAGATCATAAAATCGAACGCAATAAAACAAGCCAAAAATCTTTACACTTACGGTCATTTTGGGTAACATTGAATCGCAGTGTAACTTTGAATAAAGTTGTGAAAAAGATTTAAAAATTTCTTTGATGCAAATGTTTTATTGTTTCAATATTATAACTGCCTAAACGGATCGCCATAATGTTTTTTAACAAACGTAACGTAAAACATTAAGCTTTCAAAGTCAGAATTTTGTAATTTAACCGCCTTTTTCGAGTGAAGTTTTTAGCAGTGTTTGTTAGTTGAATTTAATATCGGAATTATTTGTACAAAACTTGCTGTAAACAGGTATGTTTGGTGTTTATCTTTAAAATCTACTAAAAAACTTATTATTATTAAATCGCTGTCCGTACATGGTGTTACATAAATTGTCTAAAACTGATAAAGTTGTAACGACGATCAAAATCGAAGTGATTTGGGTAACATTGAATGGTTCAAAGTTATTCGTGTCTTATAAAAAGTTTCAATTCTAAGTATGAGGACCCCTAAAATTGATTGCTTTTTTCTATTTTTGTGTGAAATTCTTAATGTGGTTCACAGAATACGTCTACTTACCAAGTTTCAACCGCATAGGCCTTATAGTTTCGGATAATAGTGGGTGTGTAACATACGGACGGACAGACGGACGGACGGATGGACGGACGGACAGACAGACATACAGACAGACATGACGAATCTATAAGGGTTCTGTTTTTTGCCATTTGGCCCTAAAAAGGTGGAAAAATTCGTATTTACGATGACATTTTGTTCATGGAAAGGGGTGATTAGTTTTCTTTAAAAAATAAAATGTCCAGAAAAATTATTAGCAGTCATTACGATTTTGATCTCATCTGATAACCAAATAAACATATAATTTATTATGTTGTGCACTACGTTCTTACTTATCTTACTTTATTAGAAAATATAAAAATAAGAATGTTTTTTTTTTCCACCAAATTGGTCCGCCTAGTTTCATATGGCAAGACCTCGCTATTTTTCACAGGTAGTAACGTCAAGTTAGTCATGATTTTCATAGATTGGACTTTTTTTTACAAGAATAGATCATTCAATTTTATCCAAATCTTAAAATGTTTGGCTATTAAAGGTTTTAAAATCCAAAAAAATATATATTCAAAGTTACCCAAAACTCGTGCTAACTTTGAATGAATGTTTTGGGGCAAATTTTGGGCAGTATTTGTGATTTTTCCCTAAATTTGTGGGTTTAGAAACATAAACCAACTCAAAAGAACACTATTTATTCTATAAAATAAAGATGTAATAAATATAATCAGAGAGTATACATTAATAATCCGTTAAAAATGTTCAAAGTTACCCAAAATGACTGTACTCTTTTCTTTTTATATTTAACCTTTTTTTAACAAACTATAAATAAATGGCCCAAAATAAATTACTCGCACGAAAAACAACACACATGACGTTTTTGTAAATTTTGTGTTGTCATTCATCTTCACATTAACTTTTTATAACAAAGTAATAAAATATACCAAAAAAATTTGCAATATGTTCTAAAATGATATTATAAGGGTTTGATTTTATATTTGGAGACACTATTTTGCAGAAAAATGGCCTCGTAAGTGCAAGTCAAAATGCATATTTTTAGTTTTCAGTGCACGAAATTTCAAGCACCTGGTTCTGGTTAGAAATAAATGAGCACGCATTTTCCAAAATATGACCTCGAAGTGGTCATCTTGAAGCCGGATCTTGAAGCCGGAGATGGTTCAGGTCAGCCGGAGTGCGAGGGAAATGCTTTTAGGCCGCCTTACACCCCGGCGCTAGAAGACCCGAGACGGCGTGCGGTTTTAGTCGGTTCGATTCCGACCTAACTGCCCCCGCTAGCGACGGGGGTGGTATCTATTAGTGGGCATACCCGCACAAAAAAAGTGCTAAATTTTTTCTCAATAAATAGGTACCCTATTGTGACTGTATAAAGGCTGGCTGAGAGGACACTGCAGCCCTACTAAATAGTAGATAAGTGATTTCGGATAGGGTACGTCTGTATCCATTGCTTAGACCGGGAACCACGGCCCAGCCAGCATCTTACGTTACCCTACGAAGGCTTATTCTTACATCACTGGCAACGAAACATTAGTTAGACTGAAGAATAAGGTTCTATCTTTGATCCATTCCTATCAATCAATCAATCAGTCTATCGTCGTCCATTGCTGGTCATAGGCCTCTCACAATGTAGGTACGCTATACCGCCCGATTCTCCGTCTAGTCTAATCCAGCTACCTTTTTCAAAACGTCTGTCCATCTGGCTGGTCCCACCTTCTATTAGAGTATCCATAACTAGAGTGCTTAGAATTCAGTCATATTGTATTGCGAAAACATCGATGTCAAATACCTCTGCCAAATAGAAACCTGTGTAATTATATCGAGTAGAAACACATTGAAAAGAAAAAAAGGCATACCGGCCACTGCAAGCGATGATAAATTTTGTTCGGGCGTGTCACTGAAACTTCAATTGACCTGAAAATATGTTCACGCTAGTCCGTTTATTCGAAATATTGCCGCGTAAACTCAAACAACCTTCAACAGTAAACATGCTGAAAAACGCCATTGTACAGAACGTGTACTGTAAGCAGAGCTGTAGCTATGTCAGATTGCAGATATGGTAGAATGTGCAAAAAATTTTAACGGAGTTTTTCCGATTAGGCCGTTTTCTTGATATGATGACAGAGAAAATTCCTTTAGTTAGGTACCTGTAACTTATAAGGAGAGAGCACTCTCATTTCCACAAACTACTGTAAAGAGGTGCAACTACCTCATCTTCTAAAGCAAAGGCTGGTGCAAGTGGTAACGCTCGGATAAGTCCAGAATGCTCTTCACCGCGTGAAAATCGGGTAGCTGTCGAGCCGATGCAGTCCCTATCGAAACCATGAGATAAAGATTGAAACTTGGAATTGATATAATAACTGATCGGAATTCTGGTCTCGTTTCCGCAACCCGTGGATAATATTAATTCTTTTTTTACAGGTGTTGCACATGCAGCACTGGCAGTAGTAGAGGTGGTGGTGGAGGAAAAGCAGCCTTACCACTAATATGCCTCGTGCCCCGCGGTGGCGGTCAAATGCCTGCACAGGGTGGTAGTGGCCCGAAGCCAGTGTCAAGTACATCCGCTAACAGCAACTTTACTCTCCTCGATGATGAGTATATCAAGAAACATTTCAAGCTGCCACAAAGGGCTTTATACCTTGATCCTTTTAGGTAATTTTAATCTCCCTGAAGACAATTCCAAAAGTACTATTATTATCTATAACTTTAGATGTTATTTTAATAATTCTTGTGCAGACGCCCGCTCATCTCCTTTCCCATGAATCAAGAAGACTCCCAATATTTCAACATGGCACGTAAAACGAAAATCAATCAACAAATTCTCGATGGTTACCTGGATGCATCCGAGGCCATTACTGCCCCTAGTGTTTTTGTAAGTAATACTAACGCCATCTATGTTTTAAAGAAGACAACTATAAAAGAGTAGTATTATACGAACATGAACATACCTAGATGGCGTCAATTCTTTCTTCATTGTAAAAATAAGTTAATACTTTGATAACACTTAATTAAGTTCATCAAATAATAGCCTTAATATATTATAGTAGTGATAATGTTTTATTTTTTTTCTCTTTATCATGGGTGTAATCCTCGTGATATTATGTTAAACTTTAGACCAATATATAACAATAATAACAATGTATAATAAAATTATATTGCTCTTTTTTACAGCCATATGCAAAATCCGAAACGGAAAAGCAAAAAGAAAATGCACAAGATGAAGAGATAATTTATATTCTACAATTACCTGATTGGGAGTTCAAGTGCCCAGTTCATAACGAGACCATAAGGACACCAAGGTTAGCTATATTTCAGGGTATGAGCGAAATGAATTTTGAGCCACCTTATACCCCGACGCTAGAAGACCCAAGACGGCCTGCGGTTTTAGTAGGTTCCATTCCGACATAGCCACCCCCGCTGGGGCTGGTGACGGGGGAGGTTCCGTTGGGATTGTCACGCGATTTTTTTTATATGTAATAGTCCCATCGACTCTACATTAATACTTTATGTAACTAAGGTTTCCTACTAATACCACAGATTACTGTAATTAAATTGGTACCGACTAGTAGTAGTCAGTACTAATATCACTAATACAGTGTACTATCATAGCTTTTCTACTAAAAACTATTTTTTTCATGCTGATTAGATTACGCACGCGGGCATGCCTCGCCTCGCCACTATAAGTGGGCATTCAGCGCCATCTAGTTGAAATTTTATTTATTACAGAGACCACCAACTCCGAGTCAACGAAGCATTTCATTTCTATTTTAGTATCGTTTATGTAACACTAGATGGCTCTTATTTAGCCTGGCCTTATTTGCCAGCAGCCGCTGCAGCAAATGTATTAATTTCATAATAATAATATTATATATTACCCGTAGCACATAGGAAGCAAATACTAAAATAAAGTAATTTTAGAGTTATTTTAATTTAGCAAGATAAGTAGGTAATAAGTAAGTAGGTACTTAGCAAAGACCTAATAGGTAGGTACCGAAGTACCTACATAAAAAGATTTGAAAAACATTTGATTTTTGAATAGTTTTAGCCTGTTTTTCTTCAATTAATTTTGAACATCAAGATGACTAAACCTACTCATCATTAACTTTTGAAAACAGCGATATTATCACCAACTTTTGACGATGACTGTTTAGTAGGTATATACGTTATGAAACCAACAGATTTCTAATTCAGTTTCTTATTCATTACTGAACATTTTGTGTTTCACAGATTCATATGGCATTCGTGTAAGAAGGCTGCACAGGAAAAATCTCGCCAACCGAAGAGAGGAGGCGGACCGTTGAATAAACCAAAACCGTGGTTGCTAAGTAGACACACAGATTTCGATTTGCTGTCGCAATGGTAGTGGGTTAACTATACGTATAGGCATTACTATGTAATTTTAGACTGTACTATTTGCAAGCAACAGAAACCTAACAATATAAAATAAATAATAGAATGACAATACTTATCTAAACTGATTTTTATTTCAAACTAGATATCTATAGGTACCTAGCTAATAGTGTTTACCCGTGGTCCCATTGGGTCGACCCATTACCAGGACTACGGGTAATTTTAATTACACGTGGTCCCATGGCATTAGGGATTGCTGCCTAGACTTCTGATTATATCGATAGAAAACACACTGGGTCGAGCATTAACTTAATGTAAAGGTAATGGGTCGACCCAGTGGGACCACGGGTAAACACAGTTAATAAGCATAAACACGTTTTTCCCGGTTCTTCTAGGTGGACTAACTATTTTTTCAAACTGATTTGACCACAAGGAAAAAAAATTCGTTTCGTCGCATAAACCATCGTTTAGACCAACGGGAAAAACCGGATGACCTCACTCGCAAGCCGGCATAGGTACCTATAAGTATAACGCTGGCTTTCCTCTCGGACTTGGGGGTCACCAGACGACAGAGCCATACCTATAGATACTTAGCCAAATCAAAAGGAGAGGAGTAGTGGGCCCCGGGCTCCAAGCTTCTAACTTCGTATGCAGGCCTATGCTTCCGTCCAACTTACATTATATTTTCGTCAATAAAAGAACTTAAGCAAGTAATAAATAAAAGAGATGCATTTATTTCTGATAGGCAGATATGTAGGTAGTATCTACATCAACGCGTCCACGTAGTCAGTTGTAAGTGCATTTAATAGCTCTTACGTGTAGTTAATACGTCAGGATGCCCTATTGTTTGAGTTTAACAATAACTACATCACTCCCTCATCTTCGAATGTCTTCGATACATCACTACTTTGCTCTTTCGCAAAGATATATTTCTTCAAACGTTACCACTGCGACAGTAAATCAAAATTTGTTAGACGTTGCATTACAAAACCACGCTTCTTTGCTTTCCCTTTTTCTTTATCTTTGTCATCGCTATCCTTTCTTTCTTCAGCTTTTTTCTTTTTCTGTGTTGGTTTGGCTTCTGCATCTTTCATTTTTTGAATTTCACACTCCATGTCGAAAGGACATTCATTGGCCGGAAATATCGGCATCATTATAATCGGCACGTAGTTTTTATTTGTCTCTCCCCCTGGTAACATATTCTGAAAATATCGGACAAATTAAGCAAAAAATACTTTTCTGTCAAAATCGGTTCAACCAAACCAGCGACTATCAAACACAAACATACGGGTCCGTGAACCTCCTTTTGAAGTCGGGTAACGGCCAACGGGTACCACCTCACCAGGGCTGGTGAACCACACGATGTTCCGTCCACTTCAGTCTTTCACCAGGCATACCGGGTACTCTAATAAGGAACTCCCTCCCTAGGAACCCTGGGAGACTCAGATTGTGTATTGACAAACGCAGGTGGTCTCACCGTGGAAGCCAGTGGAAGCAGTCAACCCCTCTCCACTTAGGGTGCGTCCGGAGTGGCTACGCTCTACGCAGCGTAGAGCCTAGAGTGTTTAAAACAAAATGACTGATACTCGCCGATAGTAAAGGGAAAAAAGTTGTAAAAAAGTACAATAATACATAAAAATATATAAAAGATCCTTAATTTTGCCGTAAATTCTTCATTCATTCATTCTTCATGACTTCTCAGAATTCGTTACTTAATAGCGGTACAACTATCGAATGGTGCTATAAATACAGGAGGATTTTTTTACAAGCCAATGAGTTCGATACTTGGTTAGGACCATTGATTTCTGGAAAATCTAATGACATAGCGTTAATTTTCATCAATATTGGACACGAGATTCCTGTGATTATTTTTCGATATTCCTCATTATTTAGGTTATGGCCGTCCACGCCCAGTTTAAATATTCCCTTTTTTAAAAAAATAAGTGTTTAGACTATTTGAGGAATTGTCGATACCAACTCCGAATTTTTTTTTCAATATAAATATGTTACACCATATCGATTAAATATTTCCCTTCACTATCAAAAAACGCTCTACGCTGTACGCGTACACCGTACGCTCGGCACTCCGGACGCACCCTTAGAACAGTGCGTGCGGGGCACTACACACTACACGTAGCCTAGCACTCTCTAGTCTGGCAGAACCAGACCCGATTCGGCCCTGGTCTACCCCTCACCCTGGCCTGCTTATGGCCGGTGCGTCTTCTGCGGGATGAACTCCCGTTCCCTTTTAGCCACCTCCTCTGCATACATGAATGATGTTACCTACCTAAACGTCTTTGTAAAGTAGTAAAGTAACAACCTTATTTTCTTGAGCACATTGACAGCAATAACTTTGTGCTGCCGTTAATGCCTTAGAATTAACTAAGTACTGAACAACTGTTTTCAAACGTTCCTCTTCCAAACAGTCTGGTTTCGTGTTCGACCAGCCGCCTTCGGGATTCAATTGCACGATGACAGGAGCCGATATACCTAAAGAATCGAAGCCAGGTTGCGCTAAAGGACTGACAAGAATAATATGATTAGTAGGTACCTCTATACCTTCACTTACTATAAAATAGAGGTAGGTACACTTACGGCATCTGCATTAGTCGACAATCAAAGTTCATGCACACAACGAAAATCGTACATAGATTAAATTAGATGGCGGATACAGTAGTAGGTAAGTAAGCACGGCATCTAACTTGGCAAGATTTTGGAGTAGTGTGGGCCCCACTACTCCAAAATCTTGCCAAGTTAGATGCCGTACACTAGACTTGTTTCTATGCGATGCATTTTGCCACAAACAAGTATAGTGTACGGTATCTAGCTTGGCAAGCTTTTGGAGTAGTGGGGCCCACACTAATCCAAAATCTTGCCAAGTTAGATGCAGTGCACTATAGGTAGGTATGATATATTATTTATCTAAGTGGGTAGGTACTTACATATTAGCTAATTTGTCCATCAGGTTTTTATCAGCCATATTAAATGATGATTTGATGAATCTCTTGTGTAATTAAGAAAAAATAAATAATTGAGTAGGTACCTAATAAAAGTTTATAATTTTTCGATTTTTATAACATGAGTGCCTAACTTAAAATTTTGATACCCAGTGACATTTGATACGCATGTCTCTATTTCGCTCTATTTGGATTATTATTTTATGGTTTGTTTATAAATGGACAGTACCTATCAAAGTTTAGCGTTCTCAATACTTTAAATACAACTTACCAGTGTAGGTATGTAAATCTAGTACCCTAGTAGGTACTTACTTACCTACCTACCTACTAATTTAAACTATAAAAGCTACGGGAGATAGGTAGCGTTAATTTTTGTTAGCAATTTTTTACCGAATGATTTTAAATGGAGTAGATATCTAGTTGCCAGAGATTTTCTAATAATCAATAACAAAATTATATTATATTAATACGCCGCACCCGCACGGCGCGGCGCGGCGGTGTGGTGGACGCGATGTTGAAGTTGTTCAAAAAAATTGGCCTGTGGCTGCGACTAATTTTGTGATTCCTGAGGTTATTTCTAACTGAAATTGATAAGCTTTTTTGTCTAAATCTATAACTGTTCCCGAGAAGAAGTGCCTGAAGAATTACTGACCGCAACATAAACGATGTGTTGGTTGCGGTAGGTACGGCGTCGCGCGTCGTCACTATTGTCAGTCAGACGTAGAACGTAGATAAGTAGAAAAATAAGATTTTATTTTGTTAACCTTTGTCATATTCGTCGTTGACCTGAGCTAAGGCAAAGATAAAGGTATACGTACCTACACAGGCCCACTCGCCGCAGTTTTATTGTTAGAATTCCAAGTTTAAATCTAAAACTTACGACGTAATATTTTCTGTACATCGACGTGGTTTATAAGAATAGATAATACAGATCAGTGATAAAATGCTTGTTTTGTTTATAGTTTTTTTTATACCACTTAGGTGGCAGACAAGCACACGGCCCACCTGATGGGAAGCGGTCACCGTGGCCTATCGACGTGCGCAACACCAGGGGCGTCACACGCGCGCTGACAACCCTGTAGTAAGTATTTAAATAGTATTTATTAGTAACGTAATTTATGGTAAATTATTACATGCCTTATGAAATTAAAATATAGAGCAGCTTCATTAAATATTAAATTGTATTAAAAATAACCGTCAGCTGAACCTACAAACATGGATTTAACTTTGACACAGACCGACCGACCCTGTTACTTTGACATTTTTTACTCTAAGCAGTAAAAAAACTACATTTCAATCGATTTTAATATTCCAATGTACTAAAATGACATCACGAAACTAATAAACATTTTTATAAATAAACCACTTAAAGCGCTTATAAGTAATTTAATTTCTGCCATTTTTCAGCGCATCGCGAATGACGGGATTGAACATTTTAGTAAAGGCCATAGATATGAAGACTTTTTTATGTGGCAACTTATTCAGTGTGTTTATGATCGATGGCCGACCAAGGCGACCAAAGTGTTTGAAGGAAGTCGATGTTACAGATTGATGTACATTGCATTATTTTTTTATTTCAGTCAATTTTTAATTATGTTTAAATAGTTAACATAATGCAAATCAAATGAAATTAATAACGGTATAATCACAAAACAGGTAAGTTTACTGTTTTATGTCATGTTATAGCGGACGTGGGGCACGTAATTCTCCTATCTCTTTATATTTTCACGCCTTCCAGGATCCCAAACAGGGCAATATAGAGTAGGATGAATTTCTGTTTATCCAGGTAGGCCTAACACATGCTGGGCAAATTATAAATATCTCAAAAATCTGGTTGTAATTATGCAAAGGTCAGACAATTTCGCCATAAATTGAGAAATTTGAACCGTGTTTTTTTGGTTTAGAACGACGATAGTGATGTGTGAAGCTGCCAAAAAAAAAGATTCTCACGGTAGTAGTCCCGATCATTGAGTTTTTTTTATAGGAAGATGAATTCATGTGATATGTATCCTGTAGAGAGTTGTAGAGATGCACATATTAGCTTTGTCCAGGACCCGCGCATGCAATGTTTCGATCCGCATTTCGCGTCGATGCAGTAGTCTTGTATATTGCAGTTTAGACATAGTGGGACTCCATAAAATCAAAATTGAGTTAAATATTGATTGTTAAACATATGATTGTGATGGCCTTGATTATGACATTGTCTACAGTTGTACTAAAGAAACAATCCAACTGAGTGGCCTTGATGTCTTGTTGTTCCTTGTTACTCCTTCAAGTCTTATTATTCAATTGTGTCCTAACTACAATCTTAACAGTGTTTAATAACATTAACAGTGCATTTGAAACATCTCTACCTAAGAACTCTATCAAACATTCTGTTTGATGTCTTGATAGAAGGTTCTTAATAGTATTCCATTCTCCATCTAGGTTTCCATGGTCTTCTATTTCTTCTAGTCCTGTGTAAATATCCTTTGTATCATGTTATGTGTGATTCTAGTGTTTCAGATTGCTAACCATGTAACTATTATTGATGATGCAGTTAAAAATTCCTACTAGAAAATATTGCAAACTAATACAAACACATTACAATTGGAGCTTTATTGATTACACTTCATATATCAAGTTATAATCTCATTATCAGTGCATATTTTTTATAATTATCTAGCATCATTGCATACGTTAAATATCTTCTTTATTATGCTTATTCACCAAATTTATAATTTTGAGGTTATGGTTTGGTCAAATGTGCTCCTATTATGTAGCATCAGCTGCTTTTCTTTAATAATTGTGTTACTTTTTGGTGCATATTTGTCATTTATACAGTTCATAAAATTTAATAAACGTGTCTAAAATATTATTTTGATGAATTGACTAATTTTATAATCATTCTGTTAAATTCAGTTTTAGTCGTTGTTATTATGACAACTTATATTTTATATGCTGACTTCCCCTTTTAATAACTGTCTTTTCAGTATATATTATATTGTTACGTTTCAGGCGTAACAATTGCCTGGACTGTAAAATTTAACAAAACTGATACAGTACTTCCTAATGACCAGCTGCAAACTAGTTAATACTTTACGTGAGAATCTTACAACCAGTGGATGTGTGAAGTGTTAATTTTACAATGTTTTCAATTCTGTAAAATAACCCTGGTATTTTTAATGTACTATAAAACGTCAGCAAAACATAGGACATTTTGACTGCCATTAACATAAGTTACATGTGCGAGCCAATACATGTGAAAACTGGAGGCATTATATAAATATCTATTTGTTCATATGTTGCGTTATTGTCTACAGGAGTCCTGCTCATGCACAAGTAAATTCATCAATACAGAATACTGTGAGTATTATTAGTTAATTAATTTAGTATTATGTTTATCCCTTTAAATTCATTTTTTAGAGTACTGAACATAACTTCTGTTTGCTATTAGTACCAGTGTTTCTTCTTGTTCACTCATTTATTGTACAGGTAGAAAGTGGAATATCATCCTAGCTAAGCATCATTTTTTGAAGAGAGTACTAGGAAAGTGTAATTAACGTTTAAATTGTGAACATTTATTGAAACAGTTATAGACAATTTAGTCATAAACAATTTAGGGACTAATAAAATTGACAGGACAGGATTGACATTTAGTCATCAAAGAGAATAAAACATTAAAATTCTCTTTGTAGACTGTTGGAAAAATGTAATGTTTGTCATATTTTCCAGCCCCCATACACTAGGATGGATCCACCATGTTCGCAAAATGCGTGTGACGTTTATGAGGGGGCAGACCGAGTCCCCTTTGAAAGAACCGCAGAGATTAAGACTGAAAATGATCCCCATATAGCTGAGAAGCCAACTTCATCACAGAGTAATGTAAGGCAACAGATTGATGACATAGAACGTGCAGACTTTGACGAAGAGAACAGAATCCTAAAGCATTGTTCAGGGATGATTGTAGATGGTAAGATAGCAGCCACCGCCCATTACTCTGGGAACCTTTCAAGTGGTCATTCAAGTTTGGCTTCCAGTTCTGAGACTATATCAAGTCTCTCTAACATAATAGCCAATGGCTATAGCCTACCAGGCTGCAGTAAAGATGGGGATGATAGCAATACAACAATAAAAAATATGATCCATCCTAGGAAATATGTGCATGAGCAGAAAAAAGAAAAAGAAGACTTCATGCAAAAATTATTGAGTAGTAACACCCAAGAGAAAAAAGACTTTCCTAAGGGCAAGTTATATAAGGGTGATAAAATGGCGTTATGTGAGAATGATGAAGGTTGTGACCTGGATGGTGTAAGTGGACCATCCGGGCGAACAAGTTCCAATGCTTCGAGTATTGGCAGTGCAAGTTCTGACAGTACTAAGGAGTTTAGTGTGCCTTCTACATCCAATGCAGAGAAATTGCTTGGTCTTGATGACAGCAGAAAAAATGAACCTGGGAGTTCCAAGTCCACGGTTAGTTTGATTAGTCTTAATGTCTATAATGTAATATAATATAAACATGAGATATACTTTCCTTACCACTTTCTGTGGAATTAGTGGCATAGAGATTGGAATAGAATTAAAAATGTTTATATAATTTGTTTACTATTATCTGGCTCAAAAACTTTGTTGTTTTAATTAAAGTGATTATATAATTTTTTTACTATGTTTTAGAATTACACGTACTGTGATCGTGAAGATGACTCGGAAGATGAAATACCTGAAGAGTCTTGGTGCACGTGCCTCTCTTCACATGAGGTAACTATTAGTCCTTATTATTAAACAATATTAGAGATATTTTATGTTCAGAGTGTTTATTTTTACACGTTGCAGTGTCTGAACTTGCTAACGTCGTGAAATATACCATGCAACCGTACTTTCTCTTTCTATATTTACTGAAATATACTTGTTTTGTGTAATATTTCTAATTTTATTAAACATGTGAATAATGAATTCTTTTGCTGCCTTAGCTTTTACAAAGCCTTTTAGTATTAATTGAAAGATAAGGACATGGATAGACTTGGGAGGAGATGGAGGGGGTTAATACCCGGATGGGGGGCAAGGCTTAAATAATTTTTTACTTACTAACATAGTTTAAGAATTATTAAATAGGCTATTTGATTAATTTTATAAAACTACTTAAAATGACTAAATATTATACACATACCACATTATTATTTAAGTTAAAAAACTATGCATTAAGTTGAAAAATCAATACCTAATAAAGTTTAAATTATCAAAAGTGCGGGCAAAACGCCATTCTCGAAAAAAATGGCGTACGTGACGTCACTTGGCTAGGTGACGTTTGTAAACAATACTGAAAATTGATTGCTTAAAGAAGTAATTTCAATATTTTAGTGAGCCTAGTGATGTATAAAGTGTCACACTGTACAAATATCTGTATATTATATCCCAGAAAAAGTATTTGTGTCTGTTCATGTAAGTCGTGTTTACGTGCACATGACGTCACCAGCGCTGTCACCAAACAGAGCGTTTTCACCACAGACAATAAAATCTAAATTATATTACATTTTTCTAGTTGAAATTCTCAAGAAATATGTATATTTGAGTGTAAATTGTAGTCTCATGAGGCTAGTTACGTTATTTTCTGATGGGATGATCATAATTTGTAGTATATTTTCAATGTTGTCAAATAGCCTATTTGTAAGTCTTGAATAAATATGCTTTATAAATAAATAAATAAGGACATGTTAGGTTATACAACAGTGAAAGGTCTTTGTCGGTTAAGATAACCCTAAAACAGTACATGATTGTTTATATTGGTTAATTTTGAACAATTAAATATAGATGAACATTTATTTCAGGATGATGATGAAGATGATGATCCAGAACCTGAAAGACTTTGGGTAAGTTTAGCTTGTATCACTATATTTAAACCTCGAAGAGCACATTAAGCTATTGTTGGTCCCGGTTGCATCCAATCTTCAGTGGCAACCCATAAGGAATGGATGCACTTTTTAGGGTTTGGGATTGGAAGATTAAGTCTCCTCACGTTGTTCAGTAATTTTGCCATATAAAAGTTATCAATAAAGAAAATTTTATCAGTAAATCCTTATTAAAGACCTACTTCAACATCTCGGTTATAATATACTTGTCATCCAGCTATACTATTGGGGTTACATGATTCAGGAAGCGGTCGTATACCACTACCAGTGCAATTACGAAAAAGTATTTTTTTTAAATTCAGTACATCCACCTTGGAACCTTGACCTCTACATCCGTTTCCCTATCTGCCAGTGAAAGTGCCATCCAAGTCGGCCCAGCCATTCTAGGGATTACCTCATTCAAACAGGCAGATTTTACATAATTTTTAAGGCTGCCAATTAACACATTATTCCTGATCAGTTAAGTTATTTTCTCTGACATCTAGAGGCGACTCAATTCACTTTATTTGCAGACGAAGCAATTTAAAACCAAAACCTCTTTAAAGTCAGCCTTTTAATGAGGCCGCTTGAAGTGATTCATTATTATTAGTCAGTCATTTGCTAAGACATATCTAGTCCGTGGCTGCGCTCGCGTGTTATTCTGATCCCGTACACCTAGGTGTATAAAAAATAGTCAGCAACCTATTCTCAGAACTACCAAATACTTTAGACAAAAATATAAGGCATGCTCCAGCCATTTCGAAGCATTTCGATAACAAACACATACATATGAGGTAATTATATGAGTCCTGTATGATAAGTAAGTAGTACCTGGGCCAAAAAAAATGTATGTTATTTTCAACATAATCACAGCTTGATACACGTATTAATCCAATATTTTTCTACCTATTAAAATTTAAAATTGTAACAAAATATATTATAATGTGATGTTAAAATTTAAAAATAGAATAAAACATTCAAAAAGTTTTGTGAATAACAGTCATTTAGACTGTTATTTACAAAATGGTCTTGTAAAAAAATTAGGGTCCTCATTCAGTAACGGCACGTTTTTAAAACGCATGATTTCAATTCGATTTGATTAAAAAACCCTAAATAACACTTTTTATCACTCATAGTTTGATTTAAATCCAATTAGATTTTCTCCACTAGCTCCCTCTTGCACGTTACTTCAGGCTCGACTGATAGCGACGCGGAAGAGGCAACCCAGAGTCATGATTCCTCTACTCCTTTTTTGTATAATTTACGCTTAGCTTTCGTACATTGTATAAATGAAAACTGTTTTGAAATGCGTCCGTGCCTTGCCTAAACTCGCCTCATGCCTCCTGCCTTTCCTAAGGCTTGGAAGTTTTGCAATGCCCAGAATGGTTTATACAGTAAACAGAAACCCTAGTAATACAATGTATAAAAAAACAATTAACAAAGGACTTTTCAAAGAACTTCCCTTCAAAAGGTTCTTTCAATTAGTTTTTTTTTTCTTACTTGCATTGCAAAGGTATCAGTAAATTTCCAAGGTATTTTCTTCAAGAAAAACACTTTATAAGTTCAAACGTCCACGTCGGTACTGCGGACAATTTTTTCAGGCTTCAAGTATTATTGTGACACCCCGCGGATCCGCACTTGGTCCCCGCGGCTCCGTCTTGCTCTCAGTATCTCGTTTTGATATAAGTTCAATTTACGTGGTATCATATAATATCGGTTCAGTTGTGTCTATATTATAATGGACCAAGGGTAAGTTATCTTTAGTTCTTTTCAAAATGTTCTATTGATGTTATAAGCTTGTATTAAATATTAATTTTTAATTTATTGTAATCTCAAGTCTGACTACAATGATAGTCAGTCTTCGCCAGTAGGTAGTCTCTCTCTACTTAGCAGTGATAAAATAAATCTATTTACATAATCTTTGATCACTATCAATTATAAAATGTTATTGTCTGAAAATAATATTTGACAACAGCCTTCCTCTTGTTGGCAGAGGGGTCATACCTATAGTCATAATGATGATAAATCAATAAGTTTCTTAATATGGTTTCCTTAAATAGCGAATTAAGTAAAATTAAATATAATTAGTTCTTAATTAACTAAAGATCCCGGAAACTAATATTTAAATTTTAAACTACATTGGTAGTTTAAATATTAGTTTCCTTAGATAATAAATCAATAGAGATTATCATTAGATAATAAATCAATATATTATGTCTCCTAATATGATTTCACTTATTAAATAACAATTTAAGTAAAATTAGGTAAGTATGATTAGTTCTTAATTAATTAAAGATCCCGGAAACTAATATTTAAACTACTATTTAGATTTCGTGATAATCGTGGTATTTTCAACCGGTTTTTTTTTAAACTAACTGATAATTAAATCAGCATGTCTAAATGACCCCTTTTAAAGTATCTGAATATTCTTTTGTCGTGGATTTCACTTATTGAGTAGGGAATAGCGCGTGTGAAAGTTTCCTTACAATCTACGCTTTAATTAAATATGCAGTGATGCCCTATTAGGTATTTTTATTTATGTTCACAGCAAATATACGTACCTAACATCTATTATTTTGTTTGTTATAAACTAATGCCATACGATCCGCCGACATGGCGACATCTGAGTGGCAGCGGTCTCGATTATGTTTCATTCATCTCATATTTTACATAGGATATGAAATCACTCAATTCTGTTTTCAATGCTGCCCTGGTTTCAGTAGACGTTGTTATTTGTAACTAGAAATACATGTTCTTACGTGCAGGCTGAAATAATTTAGTGTGAAAAAATCTGCAATACTTAGAGGTAGAAAAAAATAATATTATTAGGATTGAAAAACGCAATTGCGTCTAGGAATTAACTGTCAGAAATTGCAAGTTTATTGATATTATTGCATTGATATACCTGACGCAAAAATCGTATCCCATTTTATCATATACGATTTTTTTTGTATGCCGTTTCCGTGATATTTTTAAATGCCGTGTTATTTACAACGGGATTTTTTTAAATCCTAGTGTTAGCCTGCCATTACGTGTTATAGGTAAGTGTCGTGTTCTGGCTGTGAAAGAAGGATGGAGCTGTTCACATTATAGAGCTGACCCAGCAAATCTTGCATTCAAATGCTCAAAGTTATCGGCCTTTTAAATAACAATTCGATGTCTCTAGTGTTTCTTTAAGAGAAGTTACACCTGAAGCAGGGCAGTTGGTTTCTGCAATGATTATCTCCTGTAATCTTAAAAACTTGCTATCTAATTTCTTGTATTGAATTGAAAACAATTTGTCACACAAATCTCTCCTTTTTACTGGATAATCCACTATTCCTAAGAAAAAGAATGAAAAAATAACCTACACAATTAGGCTACAATACAATTCAAAACTATTAATTCATGTTAAATACGAAAATTTTCACAGTTAAGTGTAATAACTAACCGAAACACGAGCGGCTTATATTTTTAATCTACTACCGTGAAACTATTAACCACTGCCATTTAAAAAAGAGCATTTTGTCCAAACTTTTGATATCAATACACTAACTAACGAGTTATCAACAACTAATTAGTACCCTGACAAAATGCACTTTTTCGAAAAAAAAAACAGTCTCAAAACTGCACTTCTGAAGAAAAGTAGCTTTTAAATAAAAATTAATTATGAAGAAGTGTTTATCGTGAAGCACTAAATTTATATTATTTTAGATACAACATGCCTTCAGCATCACTCATGTTTTTTTTTTTATTAATTATACCCTGTTACTTTTAAAGTAATACAATGTTTCAATACTGCACCAAACTAAGAAAACGTAATTGACTACAAGGAAAATACAAATTAGGTCAACTTTGTCCCATCATAAAAAGTATACTAGACAACCAATATTACTTTAATTACATAAAATAAATGTGGTATACCCTCTATTTGCTAAATCGATGAAAACAAATTATCTACCGGCATTTTTTTAATTTTGATTTATGACCAACCAGTTCATACTATAGGATCCATCGTGCGGGGGCTTAACGTGCTTATTTTATACATATGGGTACATAATATTATGGTAATATAAAATTATCTACAAAGATTTAGGCTGAACTTTTTGATGAAGATTTTCTTACAGTACCGTAGTCTATATTGCTATGGACTTATATGAAATATTTTTACAGAGGAAGAGACGTCACGAACCGCCACGGCCACAGTCCGCTAAAAAGTTCTGTGTAGATGGATCTATGATCCCAGGAGCAAGTCCAGACATTTGGGTTACACCAGGTCCTAGTTGTAGCACACCGGGCACCAGCGGAGTTGGACAGGGACCGCCGGAAGTCAAGCAGTGGCTAAACAGGTACGAACTGAATGTTACATTTTGTTTGTTTGTTTAAAGGTGCTAATTACAGGAACTACTGATACGAAGTAAAAAAATATTTTTATGTTAGGTAGTCTATTATCGAGGAAGGCAGGCTATAGGCTGTATATCACCACGCTACTACCCAGGAGAGCAGACTGCAGTTATCATTATTATGTCATCAAATCCTTTACCATGCGCATGCGTTTCCTTACTCTTATAGTCCCGGGTCCTTTAAGCGGGGCGTGAAAAAACATTTGATGAGGCCGTCAAGCTGAGTGCCACCACTGTAGCACTATCGGTATATGTAGTGGTAACCTCCGGTCCTGTGACTTTACCTTTAGCTTACCATCAGGCGAGGGGAAGTCATGCTTACATTACTGCAAAACTTATTACCCAAAACTGCTGATACTTTCTGTTCAATACACCTTTCATGTCATGTAGGTTCCATTCGTGGTCAAACGGAGAAAAGATCCAGGCCATTGACGAACTGATCAACTGCTGTGACCCGAGCCAGGTGCGTCACATGATGAAGGCCATTGAACCGCTGTTTCAACGGGACTTCATATCACTGCTGCCCAAGGAGTTGGCGCTCACCGTGCTCGGCTACCTTCAGCCTAAAGACTTGCTCCGGGCCGCACAGACTTGCCGCTATTGGAAGTAAGAAATTATTTTTATTCATACTTTTTCTCTCGAGTCGATGTTGCCATCGTGTTTAGGAGAGTGTTTTATAATCTTGAACCACTTTAGAACTTGAAAAAGTTCTTTATTTATTTTTATTTATTTTTATTTAAAAAAAAATCTTATAAAAAACATCGACTTCAACGGACTAAATTGAAATAGGACTCACGCGGTAAGTTATTAACTATTAAATAAAAGAAGAATTATCACAATTGATTCAACCAGTCCAAAGTTCTGAGGTAAAAAACATAAAAAATATAATCGAACTGAGAAACTCCTCTTTTATTTAAGTAGGTTAAAAAAATTAGTAGTAAAGGTAATATGTATTTAGTTTATTGAATATTAGTTATGCATTAAAAGAGATTTATGTACTTAGACTAATTTAAAAAAAAACAATACTTAGTTTAGTAGGGTATCCTGAAAGTCATGCTAACAAAACCTTCAAATCCCGTATCTACCACTTAGGTGATTGTTCTTAGGGACTGTCGAAATGACACACCTCCAATAAATTAGGTTAATTGCATTTTACGAAGGAAAGACAATTACTCTGAAATGGATTGATGCTTGCCGAATGATATGTAATTTCTGTTCTTATAGTAATTATTTCATTCAATTTTATATGTCTATCTATAATATTATAAAATTGTTAAGTATCTGTTTGAGATTTTAAAAAAACCTTGGGTTATGTTATACCTATATATGAATGATACTGAACCCAAAAATATTTTGTTTGAATTCTTGTCTGTTTTTTTAGATGCAAAAAATACTGAACGATTTTTTATATAATTATACAGTATGTAACAAAACTAGTATCATATCAATAAGGAGCACATAGATACATAAACATTTTACTTCGAATAAATAAGTTTGCCAAAATAAATAAATAAATACAAGGAAACTCTCTAAAGAAACATTTAGGTTTTTATTTGCAAAAAAAAACTACTAACAATTTTGGTGAACATGGGTTTCATAAACAACATGGTTATAGGTACATACATAACTTGAATAATATTATTCAACACTTGACCTACAAGATCAGATATTTGTATAGCAGGAAAAAAATTGTTAAAACACTTGGAAAAATATCTTTTTAGATCATCTACGACATACATGATTTCTTGTTAAAGCTATTGTGAAAATCCGAATAACAATTTGACAATGCTAATTTGCAAGTATTATTTATCATGATATATATTCGGGACTCGGGTGATCTAATTTGCAATTCAATACCTACGTATTTGTTATACTTGATTCTATTTCGAGCTTGCTATCTTTCCTGTTGAGTGATATGCGCTTAGACTTCATGACATCATGGCAATCGTCTGCACGTGTCTGATTGTGGAATAACACAGATTATATTATAAACTACTAGGTCGTGCCTCGGAGAGCACGTTAAGCCGTCGGTCCCGGTTGCCATACAAACATCCATGGCAGTCGTTACGGTTAGTTGGAGCCCCAAAAAGTCCAACAACAACGGTCTAGCTGCAATGCTTCGATATCGCCTAATGTCACCATTGGGTTGTGAAGGTCAGATAGCAGTCGCTTCACGAAAAATATCGAGGTCCAGCCGCAGTTAAGACTGGTAAAGCGGACCCCAGACACCGAGGTGAAAGCTTTGGATGCGACTGGGATTAACACTAGGTTGAAGAAGATATTATAGACTACTAACTGTTTCCCGCGGCTCCGCCCGTGTGTAATAAGGTACAGGGATCAGAATCAGAGCAAAAAATAGCTTGCTGCCTATTCTTATATCTATTTTGTTTTGATGCTGTCGGGAAGTTTACTTTCAGCCCAGGTATGAAGCGAATATCGAAGGTGTGTTGTTAGACAAGTTTATGTGACAACCGGGCACGGCCTACCGTGCTCTCCCAGGTACGAGGTGGGGGGAGAAAGGGTCCTAACTGGTTAAGAATGGTCCACCATTAAGACTGAACTGGGGCCTGATTCAGTAAAGTTACGTTTTTAAAACGTGATATGTATCAAAATTTCTGATTTTTACTTTTACATACTTTCGAATACTTTTAAAAAAATCTAGTCGAAAATTAATCAAACCATGAGGGATTTTAAAGGATTTTTAAGATTTTAAACCTACATAACCTCACGAAAGCTTATGTAGGTTTTAATTTGACAGATCATATAAATTTACAAAGTTTTTTTATTTTCATTTATCTTTCTAATCGAATTGAAATCACGTATTTTGAAAACGTGACTACCAAATCGGTTGCCTGGCTAGTATTGGTTAACTTTGGAATCTATTAACCTACACAGTAATAATTTGGCATGAGTCCTAGAACTATTTTCCATATTTTTTAATAATGTAGTCGCCAACAAGCCATTTTTGTTGAACCATAAGCAGTTGTGTTATAGGTATGTTTGACGTGTTGGGCATGCCCTCCCATCGCTAGGCTGCCCTCTTAATTTGACATGAACCCTAGAAAAATCTAATAATATTTCGTAATCAAATCAGATTCCTGGCCGAAGACAATCTGCTATGGAAAGAACAATGCCGTCGTATAGGTATCACAACCCTGAAGAAAATGCCACGATCACTGCCTCGATGTGCCAGCCCATGGAAAGCGGCCTATATGCGCCAGTACCTTATAGAGAACAACTGGCTGCATAAACCAGTCACCACCCCTATAGTGATGCGAGGCCATGATGACCATGTCATAACCTGCCTACAGTTCTACGGCAACCGGATCTTAAGCGGCAGTGACGATACTACACTGAAAGTGTGGTCAGCTATCACCGGCAAGGTGAGTTATGATGAAGATTTTGTATAACAACTATACTTGACAGCAAAAAAAGGGACTCGCTCTTCGGTTCGGTATCGGTTTTTTTTGCTCTAGAGTGTAGCTAATTGAAGGGGAGGGTTGCAATACCTTCTTTTAATTGTCAAAACTTACGAGATTATCTCGGGGATATCTATAGAAATCTATTATTATACATTCCTTGTTAGATGCCCTCTCCTCACTTCCTTCCTTTCCATATCCACTTTCAAACATTTCATCCATACTTTGAAACAATTTACATTACTTTAGATACCCAACGACAGTCGCTCTAAGTTACACTTAAATATTTTAATTTTATATTCTTCAGTGTCTCCGCACGCTAGTGGGTCATTCAGGCGGCGTATGGTCATCACAAATGGTCGGCGACCTGGTCATCAGTGGTTCCACGGACCGCACCCTTCGCGTTTGGAATGCCAAGTCTGGACACTGCTTGAAAGTCCTCGCAGGACACACTTCGACCGTCCGCTGCATGCATCTTCATCAAAATAGGTAACTATTATATCATCCGAATACCACGATACGGATAAAATGTAAATGAATATAACGGTGGTAGCGTAATGATTAGGGCGACAGATTTGCAATCAGTAGGTTGTCAGTTCGAATCTCAAGTCAATTTACTACCCCTGTGGACCTTTTAATCTATTGCATTAGTCGAATTCATTAATAACAGTTATAAAGTCGGAATATTCATTCATTCATTTTTCAGATATAATAAACCTTTTTTTTATGAATTCTTACTTTAATATTGAACAAAACAATGAAAGATTGAAGAAAAAAGATTTGTTAGATCTAATACTGTTGTAAAAAAATAAATATTCAATAATGTAATCGATCACAAATTATTGTTATCGATTATATTGCTTCGTTCGTTCGATTCTATCGAGAGATAAAATATGTTGCCATTATTATTAAATTGGCTCATTGATTTCATAACTTGCAACACTTGTAAAATGTCAGAATTATACCTCATTAAAAATGTTAAACTCTAGTTAACTTTAAGTAATATTAACTAACAATGCAATGTCATTATGAATTGTTAATAAACGATGTCATATTAATTACTTAACGCGAACAATGTCACATTTAAGCTGTGCGGAATTGTCATTATAAACAGAAAATTCTTGACTAAAAATAAATTTGCTGGCGGCGATAATAAGAATTAAACAACATAGCTATCATCAAGGTAGCCATGTTGTTAATTTCATCTCAAAATTGAGTAGCATTATCTATTACTGCTTGCGTATCCTAAATAATATAATCAATTTAACTATATTTCTATTACTACTATAATAGTTGACGAGATATTTACCTTGTATGTTTGTTATATTGAGTATATTCCGGACTTGTTGCAAGTACAGACAGCGCCAAAGGTTGGTTAACAATTTCTAATTTATTGATCACCTTAGCTCTAAGACCTTCAATAAACAAGACATATAAAACATAAGCTTTGTCCTCTGGAGATTATAAAACTACATATAAATTAATGACTGACCTATTGTATTCCAATGTAAAAAGGATTTGTAAATATTTTAGTGTTAATCGACTTTTGGCGCTGACTGTACCATGATCACGCCATATCCCGTTAAATATTATAATAGTGGTTTAAATGACCATGTCAATCTAAAACTCATTGTATTTTGTATTGATGTTTTTTTTAAATAAGAATGCTATAATATTCCCCTTAATCCCTCTGGTTAAACTAAATTGCTTGTGTTAGGAGTGAGTTCACGTCGGTAGTGTAAATGGTCAGGATTCAAACCCAGGCCCTCTCGGTAGTAAAGTCAACTTCTTAACCACTAAGCTAATGAATTGTATACGAAAAGTGCATTTGTTTGTATTACTGCAATATGCGAATTATAATAAATGCATCAATACATATGCACAGTCGGTTGCTATGATAATTATTCGAGATCTTTGGCAATTCTATGTACGTGTAACCTTTCATACAATACTCTATCCTACCATTTATTTATCTTTTGACAGCGACCTCACTTTTGGTATACTAAAAAGAAGTTTATGGAAAAATATAAAATGTCGACCATACATTTGTGTAAAATCGATTGCAACTTCTTCATAAATAAAGTCATTGTTGTTTTAAATCGAATAGGTTACGTATTAGGATTGATGAAAATTGGGCTGTCAAAAAATAAATAATTGGTTGGATGGAGGTATAATTCCTTCAAAATTTTATTGTAATTCCATGCATATGTAAATTGCAAAGTAAAAAGAAAAAAAATTGCTTGCGTTACCAATTAATATTTAGAATTGTAACTGAATTTTTGCTATAAACTGGACAACTATTGTTTAATCGTAATATTATAACCCTGTTTATAGTAGGAACATGTGGTGAATATTCTTTTCTATTGTCGCCAGGGTTGTGTCGGGGTCACGTGACGCTACCCTGCGTGTCTGGTCCATCCCTGACGGTCGATGCCTCCGTGTTCTGATAGGCCACCTGGCCGCGGTCCGCTGTGTCCAGTACGACGGTAAACTTGTCGTGTCAGGCGCTTACGATTATTTCGTCAAAGTGTGGAATCCTGATACAGGGGACTGTCTGCATACGCTTGCTGGTCACACTAACAGGGTTTACAGTCTTCAGGTATAGTTATTATTAACTGTTGTTTGTACTGTACTGTATTAATTTGGCCGTTAGATGTAAACAAACCATAAAAAGGCTCTTTTAGTTGTCATATGAAACGAATACACTTTTTATACTTTTTTAAGCGTCATATTCATAATAATTGACCTTATAAAAGACCTAAAAATGTTGTGAATCTCAAACTATGAACGCATTTTAATACTACTAAATGAAGGTGAACAGTCATTTTAGGTAATGACCCAGCTAAATACGGAAACTATTAATTCAAGTAGAATTAATAGTTTCCGTATTTAGCTGGGTTATACCCGCCATTTTTACAAATAGAAGAAAGTTTGACAACTACTGTTTTCTTTGTTTATGTTTTGTCTCACGGCCAAATGAATACAGTATAGATCTTATTTATTGCTAAAAGATTTAGATTAGGGTTTTAGTATTTTTTGCGCGGTACCTTAATTTGTTACGCCTTGTAATGTTATCTATCTTTTTTTTTATTGGTAATAGGTAGTAGGACCACAATCTCACCTGTTGGTAAGTGATGATGTGGTCGACGGTGCGAACGGACGGACGGAAAATCCCGTTATAATCAGCCAAACCGTCCTATAGATTACCTTACCCATTCAAATAGACAGATAGATACAAATATCAAAAGTAAAAGATGTATTCATATTAAAATTTAAAAAAAAATAATGTTAAAAACCAAAGCTTATTATAGGTAAATCGAGGCTGACCTCACACAGCCGGAATGTCTTTATGGATTCATAATCTGAATTTATATTATTTATTCAAAAATCCTAGAATTATACACAAAGCATACATGTTCCGCAAACATTCTGAATATATTGGTTAAAAAAACGATCTATCTGTGATAGTTGTAGGTAATTAGACAACTTTGTTTTGTTCTGACTATTCGTACTTTGTTATGTTTCTTTAGAACAATAGTCTGGACTTGAGACTTTTTTGTCTCTGATGAGCGCTCAGCCTAAAATTATACTTATATATTTCAGTTTGACGGCATTCACGTTGTAAGCGGTTCATTGGATACTTCTATTCGCGTTTGGGATGTGGAAACTGGGCATTTGAAACATACGCTGACGGGTCACCAGTCGCTGACATCTGGTATGGAGCTACACTCGAACATATTGGTTTCGGGCAATGCTGATTCCACTGTTAAAGTGTGGGATATCACCACTGGCCACTGCCTACATACGTTATCTGGTGAGTAATCAACACCAAAGGTGTCACACACGTGCTGCCTACCCTGAAGGGAAGGGGGGAGGGTTAAGATAGGGTGGGAGTCTAGGAAGGGGTGGTGGGAGGAGGGGTACAGTGAGCTCTAACTACCCTAATTACCGGCGGGAACACAAAACGATGGTTATTATGGCCGCGGTCTTCTGTAGAGCGGAGGTACTACCCCAGTCGGACAGCTCATTTCGGACGGGAGATACCGTCGTGTCCTACCTCCTTCTAAATAGCGTTGTGTAGAATGTCGTAGAATATTTATTTATACAGATGGCACGTAAATTGGCCAGACGCGTCATATGCGCAAAGGTCGATTTTTAGGTCCCCTTTGAGGTATGAGCGGGTCGCGGGAGACGCGGTTGCGTCTGAGACGTCTTGTAGCGAATCAACGTTCCGTTCATTCGTACTTTGAATCATTTGATTGGCTCAAAGTGCACGATGCGCGAACTTACCCCCACTACTCCTAAACCTGGCCAATTTATGTGCCGGCATCTATAGCAAAATGTAACTTTATATTGATTTATATGCGTTCGCTTACAGGTCCCAACAAGCATCAATCAGCAGTGACGTGTCTTCAATCGAGCAATCGATTCGTAATCACTTCATCAGACGATGGAACAGTGAAGTTGTGGGATGTTCGCACAGGCGAGTTCATTCGCAACCTCGTGGAACTCAGCTCCGGCGGTTCCGGAGGCGTGGTCTGGCGCATCAGGGCTTCAGCCACTAAACTCATATGTGCCGTCGGGTCTCGCAATGGCACTGAGGAGACAAAACTCCTTGTGCTAGATTTTGACGTACCGGGTGCATGTCGCAAATGTGATGAATAGCAAAGACTAAACCGACGCCTTCTGCGTCGCTGTGTCAACTTGTTCGCACCTTGGCACTGTTAAAACAGTGTCAGGTATCGGTCGTGCCACTTTCATAGCTGCTCCAGTGTTCGTGCTGGCGAATAACCTTACACTCTGATAATAAAACAATTTACATATCGATTATAAATTATATATTATAATAATCATGATAGGTTGTACGAAGTGTTTGATCGTTTGCTTGTAGGTAATCTATCTGTGGCTCAATAACGCTACTCCATGTTTTAGGGAATTGACAAAAAATAACCTGGTTTAAAAATAGTATCGGAACGTTTTGTAACGATCTGTTAGCTGTATAGATCCGTACAAAACGTTTCAAAATTATTTTCAACTGGTGAACCTATGTTACGGTCACCCACAGATATATATAATATGAATTATATGACTATATGAATAACCATTTATTATGTTTTTATTAAAATGACTAATAACGTAATTTTAAGTAAAATCAGCGACAGTTTTCCAAGTTTTTGAATAAATTATGACATTAGCTGGTAAATATATTTTATTGAATAAAACGTATATGCTTCAGTATAACCGCGTATCTGCACTCATAACGACTAGACATTAACAGTAGTTCCAATATTGTATTCTCATGTATTCATCCATATATCCCGGTTTCTCTAAATCATTTGTCAGTTAATGTAATTTACCAGTAATAGCTCAATATTTATTGAGCTAACTTTAACCCTAACTATTATGACCAGTGATGAGTTTTTGCCCTGTCACTTTGGGCATTAATCGGGCATTTATTTAATTTGCCATATATGAGTATTCAATCCATCTGTATAGATGGGTTTATGCTCGGCATTAATCGGGCGGATTGAATAAATGCCCGATGTCCTATCGCTTTGGGCGTTATCGGGAATTTATTCAATCTGCCATGGTTTATGCCCGGCATTAATCGGGCGGATTGAATAAATGCCCGATGAATGCCCAAAGTGACAGGTCATAAACCTGACATTGACTATGGCATATAAAAGAAATGCGTGTATAACTAATAGGTGTGACGTTTTTTAAACTTTTATACAATTACCACTAGCCATTTTATTCCAACGAAATTGTAAAAGGTCCGAATTTAATATATCTCAATAATATGCTAAGTAACTGCATTTGTAATCTCTTATGATAAAAAACTTATTAAAATATTTATTTACGTTTTTTTTTTCTTATAAATAATGATAGTTATTGAGTGTTACGAAAGGTTATATCGAACGTAGCGTTGGTCGGCACGACCGATAGAGCAATGAGACAACAGCGGCGGGGGTTCAGTTGGTGCTTTCGACCACAGTAACTGACGGTGGCTATCACCACAGCTACTGTTGTCAGAAGCCTTGTGAATGTGTGCCGGCGTCGTGTATAAGTGGATAAGTTTACCCACCGGACTTTCATGTGCAACATGCAGTATGGACAGAACTTCTTATACTACTATAGTCTTGCGTAACTCAAGGTATCCATGATGTACTCAATAATAATCCATTCAATACCATTACTCTAGTTATAGGTGTTAAATATGTTCAGTAGATAAAAATGGTGGCTAATGAACCATCTCAACATTGCCAAATTCCTTTATTTTTACTCTGTATTCCAAAGAGAGCTGATAATCGGAATTAGATATTAAGTTTTATTTTTTATTATTTTTAAGATGATTTCCCGCTATGGGCTTCAATGTTTTATTTTCTTTGATAATTTAATTTGACACAGTATAATTTAATATAATTCTATCAATGATCACACAATTTATATGTTTTAGTTATTGATTATTTCGTTTTGATTGTAATAATTACATTTTGTTTATTTATTTTTTAAAAATTGATAATATAATGATTGCCAATACTTTCATGTATTTAAATTTTGTATAATTCTATTGATGAATGCGATAGTGCCGTGATACTTTTAGTTTTCACGAATTTCGAATAATCACAAAACGTGATGAAGTTTCTTTCCTGCAATGTTTTTTTATTATTATTTCATACAGTATAATTTATTATTATATCATTCTATAAACGATGCACACAATTTGTATGTTTTGGATATTGATTTTCGTTTTGATTTAACAATGATTTTTTTTTTCAATTGATAATAATAATAATTCATAATGATTGATAATTATAATATTCTAATGTATTTTGATTTTCTATAATTCTATTGTTTATGCGATAGTACTGTGTACTGCAATATCATTCATTCCTTCATTCTTCTATTTTTCATTTCTGTTGAATGATAAATCTTGTTGAAGTTTTTCTACTACTCATCAGCTTATTTTCTGATAGTTGCCGATATTTTTTTTATTCATTGACACAAGACTAGTACTGTCTGCCTTTGAATACGACGAATAAAATTAATATGTAATTAATACACTAGTTTACATGATTTTTCTCATTTAAACGAAATGTATTTTTCTTGTTTATAAAATGTATATTGTTAAAATATACAAAAAATAATCCTAGTGAAACTCTAAAAATATCCCGTAGGTCCAAAAATTTGTTTTTTTTTCTTATTTAAAGATAGGTATACAATTTTATTTTTGTACCTACTTGTGATTATAACCAACTATGTTAGTAAGACAGTTATTTTCGTAGTTGAATGATGTCCTACTTCCTAATGGAATGATAAAATTCAAAGATCTCTTCCCAACTGCAATGCAGAATCTAAGCAATCTTCTACATCTTTCACAAAACACGTGAGGAGCCCACGTTTTCCTGGTGAAAATTATACAATAGATTCAAAATCGACTTGTGGGTAGTTAAAAATCATGTATGTTTTGTTTAGTTATTGCACTAAATATAAAACTGAACTTTTCAGCACATAACTTTTTATTTTTGTGAACTAGTTTTATTTATGTTATTGTATCGTCCACAATATTCCCTTAAGTTATTTATTTTATTATTTATTATACTTAGTTAATACTGTGTCGTCCCAGTTATCTCAATATAATGGCCAGCAATTTTATCTCTAAACCTCTTTAATAGTCAGTTAAGATATTAATATGTCTAATTATAAACATTATTACACATTTCAGACTTGTAATGATACCGAATTAAGATTTAACAATGTAATGGTAATAGTTGGTGGCATACGACGCGTTTGCCGCGACACTTCGTACTAATGTGAAGTGACGTGCGTGGTAATAATGTAACACACGCCGCGCTTTGTATGATGTGTATATATACAATATATTATGTGGTCTTTGAAGGGCGCGATATGTAGCCGTTATTCTTCATTAATGGCTGTAATCTTATATATAATTAAACGAAGACTGAAGCATAGTTATAGTGTAATATTTAAAGTATTAAATTGTAGTTACTCCTGTACTACCTACCATCACACTCGGCTGTATGTACCTATGTCTTTGTTGTCTTACACTCAAACCCTTTTTTTGTAAAACAATTCGGTTTCTTTTTTTTTTGTTTTTAGTTTGTAAGCACAGGCGGACACCCGTCGAGATAGTAATCAATGAAATTAGTTATTTTTAGTTATATAATGTAATTATTATGTTATTAAGTAATTTGTAAAACCAAAATGTTTCCTGGTCGGGGTTAGAAATGATATTTTATGTTACCCTTTAGTGTTTCGGTTTTAATCATCGTACGGGTATTGTCACTTTCGATACTTACCGGTGTTTCGTTAGAACAGGGATGGTCTCAGTGTTGCACAGGCCTCGTGTACACAGCACATTCTATATTGCTCAAGTATTTCTCATAGTTATTTCTAACCCTGATGTATCTGCGGCGTTTCCATTTCAAATCTCTTTTCTATTATTATAGTTGTATAACACCAACAAATTCTTTATAATGTCTGCCTAAGAGCGAATGGTCGCCGTGCTGTGTCACATTTTATTTTATATTCGGACAAATTCGGATGATGTGAATAAAATGGGCTGTTTTGATCACGACTCAAGACTTTTATTGACCTGATTGCACATAGATTGACGTTCGCAACTGATCTCTAACTAATTTTTTCAAATATCTATTCAAACAATACAATGAAACGATGCTTGTTTAAATAACGTTGTTAACGTTTTTTTGAAGTGTTTTTTATAGTTTTAGTTGCTAACGTGTTGTGTATGTGCAATCACGATACTTGCCCACATGAACAAAATCACAGCACAATTGTATGTATGTAAACAGTGTTGTATCGTGATGTATGATTGTTGTTATTTTCAATTTAATCTTCAATTCCTTTTGCTTTTATGTATAATTATGATTATGAAATAATAAATCCAATTGTTTTCAAGTTTTTATTTTGTTTAATTTCTAATGTTTTTTTTTGCTGCTTGAAAGTTGTGGTAGTGTATTGATGTGTTTTCCCTGAATCGTACGCTCCCTGTTAGGGTAAGCGCTCATAAGAAACAAGACAGCCTTTGCTTTACACGACAGCTTTGAAGCTAATTAGCTTCAACTCACGTCACAAGTCGTCTTTTTTCCAATGTGCGCTCAGCCTTTTACTCTAGGCGCATACTTAGCGACAGTGATAGCTCGGCGTCTAGACGCGACGACAGGCTTGGCGTCACGGACGCCAAGTGTGGGGACCTTAGAACAAAATGTATGAGATTATCGGCCGCAGCCTGTCGTCATGTCTAGACGTTGAGCTGTCGCTGTCGCCTGACGCCCAGTGTGCGCTCGGTGTTATAGTTTGCTTGCTTCTTCAAATTTCTAAAAAATCAAAAATATTCTATTCAGTTTGGTATTATGACTGTGCCAAGCATTTGCTCATTCGATGGTAATTTTGAACAAATAATTCTGCATATTATGCATGCCATAAATGTGTCATTAGTAGAATAGTAAAGTGCTATACATACTATGCGATTCACGTAAGTTGATAACTGTCATAATGACATTTTGATTCCCGTTGCTTACTTCATTGCATAAAGTAAGGTCAGCAAATACATTTTTTTACATCACTATTCCATCTTAGATAAGTACATACAATGATAATAACGAAATAAACTATCGGTTCTTTTTTATATTTATTTATTTTTAATCGGGCGGTAACACTTCGATGCCGTTATTTTATCGTTTGCACTGTTATCGGAGCCGCACGAACAATTTCACGTGCTCGTGAATGTACCACTGTGCCTTCCCTACTCATTTTATGCAAATTTAAATGTACCTAACAAAATAAACTTATCAAAACAATAACAAAAGTCTATAACAAACACAATGTAACAACAAAATGGAGAAAAATCGGCAATATAATATCAATGGCTTTGGAAGCGTAGCTAGCGGCACACTATGACACCAATCAATTATGAACTATTATTATAAACTATTACTAAGAAAATATGTTATGTATTTAAGAAAAGAAAATAAAAATTAAGTCGTTGTTACCATTACAGGTATGAACCTATCTGACGCGCCGTGAAAATTTTGTTGCTAGCTGTACAATTTTGATGAGTACGGAATGAAGTTGCCGCAAACGCGATTATCTTCTTACTTGAATCGCATAGTACAACAGAAATTACTAGAATTCCCAGCCAAGCTAAATTGCTTGTTCACAGTCGGTTCACGGCGGTAGTGTAATGGCCAGGATTCGAACCCCGGTCTCTTGATCGTAAGGTTGACTTATTAATACAATGAAGCGCTTCTTTTTAAACAGTTTTATTTAACTCAACCTGTTTGTTTGGGTCAAATCTAGTAATTGAAATTTGAACCCCTTTCAGTTGTCTGATTCGTCTGATATTTGGCAGAAGTCTTTAGTTCTGATGACAATACAATTTAAAACTGTTTAACTAAAAAAATATTTTTTTATAATTTATATTCGTTCCAATTTGTGTCTTTTCTATACTTAACTCATTATATATGTACCTACTTAAGATGGTGAGCATCCATTGATTTCTAAATTCTGGAACTACTATATACTAGCTTTTATCACTGGATAAGTAGGTAATGAAATAGGCAAATTGGGGTATACGTAACATGCCATAGGAGTGGTATTTCCTCCCAGTATAATCTCCATAGTAAAGTCATTTGATGAGACCGTCAAACTCGGGCCACCACTGTAGTACTATCGGTGTATGTAGTGGTGACTCCAGTCCTAAGACTTACCTTTAGCTTAGCATCAGGCGAGGTGAAGTCATGTTGACATGTCCATTACAAAAAAAGTCAAATAATAGTAGATAGGGTATCTGTCACAAAACAAAAAGCACTTTTTTATAACCTTAGAATACAATCTCATCGAATTAATAAACATGATGTTCATTCAGACTCCATCATTATTCGATTTTTTCTACATTTACATTGTTTTGCGATTTAACTTTTTAAATGTTCATCACATTTAGATCGAACGGATAATAAAATGCAATATTTTAAGGACGTAAACTTATAATTCTATGGGTGTGAATGATTGATTATGGCTTCAAACTCCGCTACCTGTGCGTTTTGGCGGCCTCGATGTTCCTAAAGCATTTAGTAATGTTTTACTTACGTCGGTCATTCAAGCTAATTTTCCATGAGTAACTTTCTCACGGAAAATAAGCTTCACAGTTATCAAATGCAAAAATTTACCTGGGATCCTGGACTATTATTATAAATCAGAGTCACGTATCATAAATGAATAGAATATGATTCGCTTCGAAGCGATTCCACTAATTAAATGCTGAGCGCTCATTAGACAAGACACTGTTTAGAGACAAACGACTGTCAAATACCCACAAGATCTGCACGGCTTATAAATAAAATAATAATAAATAAATAAATAAATTATATATTATCAACAGTACTTACCATCGTGATACATAGGTACCTACTTACGAGGATTGCTCAGCTCATACGATCAATACACCGGTCGACGGTATTATCAATTCAGAAGAGGCGGTTGCGATTATAACTAGATACCTACCCACTTAGAGGATACAGATGGATACTTGTTTCTTTATCTTGTTTACTACTACTAGTTAGGTAGCATGTTACCGAAAACACTTCCCGTTCCCCCACTTTCAAATCCTCCCGCCCTATCACCCTCAACCTTCCCCCACCCTCCAGGATCAGCAGCGCGAGTGTAACGCATCGGTGTTGCACACGTCCATAGGCCACAGTTACCTACCGCTTCCCATCAGGTTGGCCTTGTGCTTGTCTGCCACCTAAGTGACATTAGAAAATAAGAAAAAAAACAGCAGTTTTCGAAATACCGGCTCATAAAAAAATACGATTAGTTCGCAAAACATGACTAGCATTAGTCTATGACCTTAGCTTAGTCCTTAGTTTATTATGACTTCAGTTACCTAAACTAAAATACGTTTTTGTGTGAGCTGGCCTAGTGACAACTATGTTTACTTCCTACAATTGCTTGAAAATAATACCTACCTACTGACTATAAAATAAAACAACATTGTTTGCTCTATTTCCATATTATATTATTTAATCAGACAACGGTACACTGTGACAATAACAAACTTAAATTAATGAATTAAATTGAGACAGATAGTACTACATACACTTTAATCAGATCAACGGCCACTAAATACTCATTGTGTTTACTTTTTTACCACCTAGGTACATGAATTATCAGTAACAGCTTTTAATGAAAGATTACACCAATTTCCACAAATTGTACTTAAGATAAACACTGGATGTATCGATAATACTGCACCACCTATCTATAGAAAACTCGCCGCCAACCCCGTTATTTTCAAATTAATTAAACACTCAAGTACCTCCTCTGGTATTAAAAGTTAAAGGAAAACATTAAGTTTCAACATAATCGATTACTAAAATACTAATTAAAGTTAAACGAGACTCAGAAATAACAAATTGGCTAACTACATAAATGAAAAGCATAAAGAAAATAACAAAGGGTTTGTTACGAATACTCTATCGAGATCTATCGATATATTGTGGCGACAGCCTAAATATTACTTAATGATACTATAATTATACGTGTTTACCTACATACAAATAAGGTTACACCATAATCAGGAACACAGAGTAGCGAAAGCAAGTGGCGGAGAAAAAAATGTGATTAACAAAATTGAATGAAAGGATTAATGAACGCATGCGGTCGGTACTGCGCGTTGCGAGAGTTGCATTGATCATATCGGCCAGTCCGACCGCACGCGCCGATCCTCTTCAATAAATAGTTAGATCGTTACCTAGAGCTAAATTGTCTTTCGTCATCCTAAATCTGAGTAAAGATAGTTCTAACCTTTTGAGGTGGTAACTAATTTAGAAGTTACTCAATTGAGAGCGAGATGAAATTAAATAAGTATATTTCTTAAAATTAAAAAAAATGTACAAAAACAACAAGAGAAATAATAATACTTAAACATAAATAGTAGGATACGAATGTCTCAGGATGACAAAACCAATTTCGAGCGTGCTGTGTTGTGCAGCATGTTATGTTTGATGTTATTACAGTAAAAAGCAATGTCAGCACTTAGGTATCATTACATTGATGTATATACCTAACCACGAGGCTACTTAACAACAAGTAAACCTTGGAATTATAATAGATAATACAATATTTTTGGTTACAATGGACCGGTCACCTAATGTAACCGTTCATCATTTTGAGCCCAACGCGGCGGCAGTTGCACCAAGCAAAATAAATAATCGAAAAGAGCAATTATTTCGGTATACTATACTGTAGGTATATTAAAAAATTATATATAGGTATGTATCACAAAAAGTTAAGATTTGTCATGCAGTATAACACATTGTAATTATGGTCGCCAGTAACGATTAGATTAACCATTATAAAAAAAAATCATAAATTAACATTTATTCATATAAATTACAAATCAACCAAAACCGCCTCTGTAGGTGTATATAATAATATTACTACAAGTTTTTTTACTTATCTATCACGAAAATAACACATACTTAGGTTATTTATGTAATCCGAAATGTATATTTTTTCCAATACAATAAATTAATGATTAATTATAACTACAAAATCCACATTGCGATACAAAAAAGTTGAGCTGTACTGATACAGCTCAAAACAAATGGCACTTGCATATCTGCATTGTTAACTCAATGGATTTTAGTTGTCGTTTATAAAGAAATATAGGATCAATTTTGACACCGAATCGTTAACTAACGCTTGCCTGTCAGGGTATTACCACACCGGCCAAATATATAATTTTATGTATATTTTTTTCTATATAATAGTCATATGTATTTTTTATATAATAATTTTGAATTTTATTATTCTAACTTTTATAGTTAAGCACATTCAGAATGGCGCGCGGCGGGTCTGCGCCGCGAGCAGCGCGCCTGCGCTGTGTCCAGCGCTATGAGCGAACAGAGCAGGCGCAGCAGTGTACAGCACAGTACAGTCGGACGCAGCGCCGCCGCGCGCCACCCCAGCCCGTCATCGCCGCATCCACCCCAACACTTACTGTGGTCAAAAATTTGGAAGGCACTTTCTACTTTTTCAAAAATTTTAAATTTTAATGTACTTTTTGAACACATTAGCCTAGACTTACACAATAGAAAATATGCGTAGTAACATTTACCAAAATTTACGCAATTCATCCGAAACGTATAGGCCCAGTATATAACTTTTTAGTTTTTTTTTTACTTATATTAAGTATGTATATTTATTTCCAAAAGGACAGCCAAATAGTTTAATACTCGATCTGAATTGCAGATGTATTAACTCCCTCAATTTTTATAATTTGGTCTTTTTTATATACTAATTCCAAACTTCAACCGAACCAGATAATCCAAATACCAAACAATAGGGTAGTATCAAGGCCACTTGGAGACTTAATATAAAACATGGATCACCACGTTTTGCGACGACTCCTCGCCGGGCGGCCAGTACCGCCCTCCCTAGTCCCTACAACGCGACAAGTGAATATCAACGCCAACAATATCCGCCAACATTATCTAAATCATGGTATACCCCTGCGGCAAGAAGGTAACTCTAATAAATTTTTCATCCGAACTTTGAAACGAAACTATGCGTCCAGGGAAATAGTTGATGGTAAAACAAATTCGTACATATACACCTTACTAGTCCTAGCGACGGTAGGGGCTCCGGCGTCCGGCTCGCGCACTAGGCTCGCCTCCCGGGCTCCCTAGCGTCGAGTAACACTGAATCTGATCGCTACAAGTAGTTACTTCTAATCTAAGTAAATTGAAATGTATACACTAACTATGCATAGATAGTAATAGCAGACGAATAATGAACATTCAGTACTTGGCGATTTTAGTGCTTCTAAAACTAACGCTGAGACGCCCTCTGCCTGATAACGAACTAAACAATATAATACAATATTATGAAATGTTCAAGATTAAATGGACCCCCTAACTCGCCACTGGGGTGTAAATAAAGTAATCTAACTATATTACAGGTAGGTATACTGTTCGCCTCTTATATAAATCGTATACGTAACTTTCTTATTGTATCTTAGTTGCCCGTAATTAAATCTTTAATATAATGTACGTTTTGTGTACTTAATTTAATATTGTTTAAAGTTGCCTTATTTCGTAAAATAGATATTATTTATTTAAAATAAAGGAGACAATATAATACGTGTAAGTACGATCTGATGCCTGAAACTTTGCATAAAACAATTATCAAAAATTGAAAAATGTTAAATTTGTCCTTTGAAGAGTACAAAAATAAACTATAAATACATCAAAATAAAGATCGTAAACGAGTGCGATTTTAAATCGTTAGTGATATTATTTTTCAAAAGATTTCATTGTTCAACTTAAGTAGCTCAGAATTAATTAATCGTTTAATTGATCTAAGGGGCTTGAGAGACAGTTAACCGATTAACAGAACATCGTATTAATTGCCTGTATTTTTAATTTAAATAATTAAATGACAAGTACGAGTATACTTCTAATTGTTTTAAATACGACCTCCCTTAGAGAGAGAATGACACGCAAAAAGAAGTACCTAATAAATTATTTAGATGAAAGGCAAGTCAAATATTATTTGACATCGTAAAAAGGAGAGTGGCGAAGAGTTGTTAATACGTAAGTTAACAGGCAGAGCGCGAGCATCGCGGTCGTGAACGTCTAATTTAGCCTAACATTTGGAACAATCACTACTGACTAACAATACATCTATATTACATTTGGCGATCACTAACTCTACATGTATGTGAATCGCTGCACGAACAGTGAACAGAGCATGGGCGTGGGTGCGCGTACGCACCCACAAGCGACAACACACATCCACTATAACGGCTAATAGAGAAATTGACATCGATCTGACATGAAACATTACGATATCTATAATTTAAAGATTACATCTAACACTAATTCCATTTATCATTTCTTAAATATGTTTGCTGAATTATAATGAATAGGTATACCGAACAGTCTTTTAAATCGGGCCGAATATATATGATATACATATTAATTTTTTTTTAATTTTGACAACCCCTACGTTCACAGATGTATCTAGATTGTAATGTAATAGATAGATTAAGTTTACACGTATTTTGAAGTTCTACTTAGATTATAACATAATAATATTCATTGACACGAGAGCGGGCCGCGAGCGGCGTCGCTGCTGGTCCGCAGTCGTCTCGGCTCATCAACAAAAAACTCGAGATATTTCAATGGATCACAATACATAGTCATCAAAATAATAATAAATCCATAATGTTACAAAAGTTAACTAATAACAAAGCATTGTATTGCACAGCGAGTCCACAATAATTTATTAAATAGGATCGTAAATTAATGCCGATTTGAAATATTAATAATAACTTGGGTCCTCTGGGGCCCGTCACGTGATCGTCCCTAAGCTCTTTACTCCGAGTGGTAACAGCTCCACTTCGTCCTTGGAATGTGCCACGGACGCACTGAACTTCAATGTTCGCTATACCGACACACACACCACACAATTTAATTATTCAATCTTTGCTTGCTATCTCATGCTTGCTTGCAACGTAGCTTTACTCTTGCATCTCGCACAGGATCGCAACAATACGGATAACAATATGACCGCCTCCGGGTACATATTTTTATTGATTAAGTTTGATGAAATTCACCGCAGTTTTACACGAAACATAAATAATTCTCGTTCCCATTTAAGTGACTCTTTATAGATGATTGGTTGTAGGGAGAAAAGTTATCCAAGTGTTATGACGCTTGTTGCGTCAAATTGAAATATGTAACGTTCAGGCAATCACTTCTTTACTCAATTCTCGATACAGTCGGCAACATTACACTTGACATCCAACTCTGAAGTAAATGCAATTAATTTATACCCACTATGCTAAATGCTGCTGACTGTACTGCGGTGATCAAAATTAACAATGTTGATTAAATTAGTTTTGACATTTTGACAGGGAGATCGACGTAAGGTGATCAGACAAAGAGTACTGCGTCGCTTTGGGCACTATGCTAGTGTTCAAAGCAACGGTGATCTGAAGGTGTAAAGTACGTCTCACGTCGTTGGAGTTTAATAATAGGTGGAGCTGTTTCCGTTCGGTACAAAGTACTTGTAAGCGGGCATCGGCGGTGGCGGCAGCACAATCGATGTGTGCACCGGTGCCGTGCCCGCGGCCTCCCTTCAGATATCCGCGCGCGCGTCGGCCGCGTGGTCCATCTGGGAGGGCGAGGTGCCCTGGCCGGGCGCCTTGCGACCGATGCCTTGGCCGTTCTTCGGCGGTCCCATATCAGTGATGTCCGATGAAGTGTCGCGGTCGCCGTAACGGCTATCTGTCGGGGAGGCAAATGGACGAAATGGATCGGCGTGCTTGGCCGGCTCTAGGGCGTGACCTGGCGGCGGCGGTGAGCACAGCGGCGACTCCAACCCAGTGGAGAGAGGTGATGTGAGCTGCGGTGAAGACTGCATGGGAGGGCCGAGGTGCGCAGTGAGCTCGGGCCCGCGCTGGCTTGCTACCATGTTGCACATTTGGCGGCGCAGGCCGTGCGCGACGGCGGCCACGGCGGCAGCGGCCGCGGCATTCGGTGACATGCGCCCTTCGCGCCCATTTCCACAGCCGATGTAAGCGTTTTGTACGGCCACGCTCTCCTGTAACAGGCATACGCCCATTTACAATGTCTGGTCATCACATCTACTTTCGCAGTGCTAAATTAATAACCAGCAACATAGCCGCCGTGGAACGGCGGTAAATATTGTTATATTTTTTCGATCTATGAAACTATGTTGAAATGATTTTTCCCAAAACAGATCTAAGCCTAGGCAATAATATAAGAAATTCGCTATAGCAAATTCGCAACCGCGATAGAAATAGAGTCCACTAATGCCGTTAATATTCCATTCAGGCAGCGTGGAAGAACGATTGAATTTCGACGGTTTTCGTGAAGTTACGTTAGATGGCGAAGAGTGAAGTGGGAACGCGTGAGAGATCACGGGGACACGCTACATATGCAATACTGACCGGTGCGATGGCGGGGCCCGGGTAGCCCGGCAGCTCCAGCTCTTTGAGGCCGGTGGCCTGCGGCACGCAGGGCGCGTGCGTGTCTCTGAACACCACGGCGCGGATTACGCCGCGGATGTGCTCGTCGGGCCACACACCCAGTAAGATCCTTTGCGGTCGCCCCCTTCCCTTTGGTCTTAAATCTGAAAAATCGCATAATAGTAAAACGTGAACATGTAAGGTATTTTTATCGTTATTTTTAACTGTTGATTATCCAAAATAAAATGTATGACGTATTTGTACTACGACTTATTTTGAATAATCCACGTAGTAGACAAGAAGACATAAACGCAGTCAAAACTGCTGAGCGCTTTCGACAAGGCTGGAGGACAGTCAGAAGTAAGTATTAGTCGCTATTACGATGCATAGTTTGTGTTTTAATGCTATTGTCACGAGAAAACGGCCAAAAACATACTACACTATAAGTAGCAAATTTCATGGATTTCTATATTTTAAAGAATAAAGAAGTACGCCTGGCACCGCACAACACGACATATATTTCAGGTTAACGCATAGGTATTATTATATATTGTTTTTTATATCGTCATTGTTAAGTAGGTATACGTAATAGCTAATACAGGCATTGTTGGCAACAATGCTTTCTTTATTTCTTTTTTTTCTACAAGTAATTACATTTCATACTATCCATTATAATATCCTATTCTCACATCATCCACTTGGCAGGAAACTCTTGGCAAACAGTTGAGCCAGTCTTAACATAAAAGGTTATTATGTAGGCATTTAATTATTTAAATATAGAACTAAATCCACTAATTTTCTCGCAATGGAATACGAGTAACTTTTTTCCGTTTATCTTTCTACTTTTCTTTTTCTTTATTCTTTTCTCTTTTACTTTTTTTTCTTCTTTATACTCGATAGAAATGAATTCCTTTCCTATACAATCAAGGTATAGGTGACTTTGAAAATAATATACCGCTCGGTCTCCTTCGACGCGGCGCGGCGAGTCTCCATGCCGGATCTCCTCTACTTATACCAGTGGCGAAAGAGGGCGCAGGAATTGGGACGGGACCCTAAGCCTAGAGATATCGAGGTCGTGAAGTCTCAGCTCCGCCAGGTCATCATGGTGGAATGGAAGGACCTACTTAAAGGGCAGAAGTGCTTCATGGACCACCTGTGTCGAATTAGGAACGAGCCAACGTCTGAGTGCCATCACTGTGATGCGAGCGAGGACTGACACACTGGCGGAGTAACCGGTGCCGAAGTCCTCTGGCTCTTGAGTCTTGCTTACAGCGTTGGTGCGAAGTGCTCTCGCGAGAAACGCGCAATGCCATTTCGGGGGGCAAGACGGGGGCAGCGTGGTTCCCGAACACGAGGGGGCCATCTCAAAGCCGGTGATGGCCGTGGGTCAGTGGGGGGAAATACTTTACAGCCCGGTATAGGAAGACCTGAACCGCGTGCGGTTTTAGCCAGGTCGAGTTCGATATTATTACCTACTCAAAGTGGAAATGTAAAACTGGTTCCCAACCAATCTCACTGTATAATAATGATGCCTAAGTCGCAGAGTATGCAAAATGTGCCCGACGACCATCCAATCCAACACGATTTTAGGAACATTTACTGCATCAATATCAACGGCCATTTTATGAGAAAATTAGGTAAATTTGTTTTGAACTTTTTTTGCCCAACTTTTTGGTGTAACATTATTAATGGTTAATGACTGGTGACATCATAGCGATATTCACTGCGGCATTATTTTTTGGTTAAGTGATGATTTTTTTTTGTAAAACTATTGTGTAATTTAGCTGTGCTAGTACGATAGAACGTGAAAAATGGTAGTAAAAATTCTAATAAAATGCATATAAAAATAATTAGACTGAAATTATTCGAAATACATAAATAAACCCCTTCTCATTTTCATTGAAATGTGATTAATTAAATTATATTGAATTTGAATTGCTTACAAATCGTCGGTGGAAAATAATTTGTATGTAACCTCTAGGCAGATACTGTACCTATAATACCTTAAATGTTTAAGTGATATTTGGCATCGTTTTCTCGCGACGCCTGCGCCACTTTCGGCGTCCGTTGTACCTATAAAAGGCTCATATATATTTATATTAAATACAATTATAAATATATAGGTAAGTAACACACACTGATAAAATTATAGGGTGAAGATATATTATTACGCGAGCAAACGCATAGCTTAACATCGCATTGCTGAAAATACTTATTCGCACACAACTTATACAGTACATAATAATATATTATAGTAAGAGTATGTTGAAAACCTATTACGTACATGTTACTTGATGTAAATGAGTGTCGTATTGCAGCTCGTTTATATTTCTGTTGTGAAAAAAATTTAGTTCGCGATTGACTAAGAGCCGATTTTACCCAATCAGGGTCAACTAAATTGCGTTAACACATTTTACACATTTAAATTGAATAAAACGCGAAAACCCACTTTAGTTGAATGAAATCCAATATAATTATAGATTCACTTGTTTCAAAATGTACATTCGAAAAAGTCACTAATAGTGAAAAAGCAATGTATACACACGACCAATGAAATGATAGATGAGAGACAACGAGAAAAAAGGAAAAAGGAAATGAGACCAAGAAAAAGAAAAAGAGAGAAAAAAGAAAGGAAACAAACATTTACATACGATCACATGTAAAGGTGTAAGTACATCTCTTTAGCCGTGTCTACATCTGTTATAAGAATAAAAACGAGAACACAAAATACAAAATAAAATAGTATTTTACTATAAAATTTATATCAAATTTTAATACAAATGAAGATAATTTGCAAATTATCCTGCAACGACATTCATTTTAATCAAAGATATCTGGTCTACGAGACTTCTAATTCAAAAATTTCCAAAGCTGAAAATAATGGCGGGTACAATTTGCCCACAAAATGGTTTTCAACAAAACAATCCCAACAGTCGTAATTTGAACACAATAATTTCCAACAAATTAAATTTTTCGACATATTTTCTTTTAAGTTTCGCAGCTTCCGTCGTTATTTTCAGCTTAAATTGAATACAGTAAGGAGGCATACCTGCACCACCATCGGCGCTGGGGCCCAGCATGTTGTGCACTCGGTTGGCGTAGAGCACGAACGTTGGATATGGTATATCATATTTTCTAGCCGCCTGGGACAGCGACAGGCCTTCTTTGAGGACGGAGAATATTGCCTCCGCCATGGTCTCTGGCCGCCAAGACTTCAGAGGCCCGCGCTCCCTGAAGCGTAAGTTGTGGACGAGAGTCTGCGTGTTCCAACACTTTTGCCACATCGACTGTAGTTGGTATTGGTAGCTATCTGTCAACGGAATAAACACATATATTAGTATTCGATATAAAAGGTATGAAATGAATCTGGAATATTGTAAGACAATTTAATTCAGTAGTAATGGATAAGTATAATATTTTCTTTTAAATATATTTCTGTGGTATATTAAATTTAGAACACGTATAGTCAGCGTCAAAACTAGATGATTATTTTCATATTTTGAAGTTTATTTTACAAGCAAAGTAATTTAAATATTATAATTCTTAATGAAAATGCTGTCTATCAACCCAATGGCCAATATTTGTTTAAAAATTTTGATTACAAATAATTAACACTATTTTCATTATCATTTTTAAGTTTGAAATCTGTGAAATCATCATCTACTATTGCCGCTGACTGTACATTGCATTTTGTAGCGTAAATAAGTACATAGGTATCTGTAGTAAAAAACTGAAAGAATTATAGAATTGTAAGTACCTAAACCACATGGGAGGTACAAGTATAGTAATATATTTAAATAGTTTCTTTTTTAATCAATCCCTGTTTATAAATCTTAAAATACCTAATTAATTATTAAAAAAAAATCTCTCTCTCTTTATGGTAAAGAGATGATATTCTTTACCTATGTTTTTCTTAACTTAAGAAGTTAAGATTTAAATGTATCCGGATAAATTTTGTGTAAAGTTGTAATTTTTTGGAAGTTGAATTTTTTAAATAAATTACTTTTATTAAAAACATTTTCTTGTTTTTTTCATGTTCAGACCTCAGTAGGTACTAACTAAAAAGCGCTGGGTGTAGATACCTAACTAAAGTCTATTTTAATTGATTTCTTCATAGGTATCATAGAATAGGCATCCCCATATAGAGATCAGTGGTGCCACACAAGCGTGCCTAGCTGTGCTAAACTGCTGCAAACTCTATAGATGAATACTTAAAAGTTTCACTTCTGTCAGATATCCAACCATTTAAAACTTCCTTAAATTAAAAAAACAGTAAATACGAAAACCGTTATCACCAAAGTATAAATAAAAAAAACCACTACATACTGACCTCCTGAAGAAAACCTGTTATTTCGAAAATAAAAAAATAATAGGTAATTAGCGGAAAAAAACGAAAAAAAAAACAAAAATAAATTTTAAAGATTTATGTAGAAAAATTACAGTCTTTTTTTGCTAGGACAATAAGGAACATGCATTCCGATTTTAATTATAAGTATATTAAATTAAAAAGTAATTTCAGATCGCACGAGACGACCTTGTTTACACAGAAATAATAAGCGTGAATACATTTAATAAACAATGTCATGGTAATACTCAACAGGTAAAATAATATTTCATATTATTTTACCTATTGAGTATGAAAATAAATGTTCACAAATAATAAGTAGGTACCTACCTAGTATATTAATTAAACATTTTTATAAGACTTAAATAACAGTAGGTGCAATAATCACCTAACAGCGTCCGCTATTTTGTGCGCGACTTGCATGCGGGCGCTCTGCGTATCTACTGTTTCGTGCAAATCATAATTACGTATTTTTTGCACGAAATTCGCGCTATTATTATTTGCACGAAACAGGCACCCGCATGCTTGTACAGAATGTACAGTACATGCATGAGTATTATAACATTACAAATAAGCACCCTGTACGAGACAAAACTGTAACAAGTAAGTACCTATATCTATACAAGGCCGCAATACATAATACTTATGTATAAAATATGTATAAATATTTATTTTGTTTACGAAGACATCTGACATACATTCTAACATTGAATGAAATGCAAATAATAATACAGTAAATATTTAAATTGATAACATTTTGTGGAAATGATAAAGGAAAATATTAGACAAAAAATTCAGAAAAAAACAATATTATTATGACTCGCAAAAAGGTGCCTACGATTTTTGAAATCCGCAAGTACCTACGCAAGTCATAATTATGGTCCCGATCAGGGATGGGTTTATGCCATAACACTTTGGGTATTTATTATCTATGCTCAAAAGCCTGGGCATAAATCTAAATAGATCAATCTATCCGCGTTCAACAAATGCCCATTAATGCCCAATGTCACACGACATAAAAACATCACTGGTTCCGACCCTTTTCTTTGTCAAGGCAAGAATTACAACAACAATGTTCGGGAGATTATTAATCTAATAATTCAGTCTAAACTTAAATACCTACTCAGTTCTCAGATCGTTTGTCAGTCATATTTTACTCCACAATGTTCAAAGAACTAAAGTAGACTTTGATATATTTATATTTTACACTAGTTTTATTCCTGTGGTTCTGTCCGCGAGGACGGTTATCGTTTTTTGGTCAAATCTACGGTACCTACTACTTAATCAATTTCAATCAAACATTCGTGAATCTTAAGTCTTATTAAGACCTAGAAATAAACCTCATCAAAATCCGTCGCGCTCATTGCAACCAAGCATAGAATGAGACGAACATAATTATATAGACAAGAATAAAAAACAAATTGTATTTCAAATCGTTATTTTTTCAATATCTAAGTACTTAAATAAATCTGTAGAAGAGAAAATTCTGTACATTAAAAAAATTAAAAAAATAAATAGGAGAGGATGTTACTAGCCCGACACCGAACCCAAAAATGTGATGAACAATAAATTGGTCTGTCTGTCATTTTGTTCAGGTATCACGCAAAAACTACCGGTTAGATTACGATAAAACTTGGTTTTATTATTCTTTAATATTCTGGGCAGTCTGGGCACCATACTGGGTACTTTTTATCCCGGAAAAATATATACACTTAAAACAAACTTAATTAATATCGATAATATACAAACAACTAATTTACAATTTTATAATAGTCCCTTCAAGACTTCAAGTCAACCACACCTGCTCGTTGGCACTCCTGTCGATCAACCGACGCGGAGCAGACTTACTTTGCGGATTTTCCGGGAGCAAGATCGAGAAACAGTTTTTATCACATGCACGCGCCACGCACGCATTGATTTATCGTAGCGGCGTAGCGGTAGTGCATCCGACTGCTACAAGGGGTGCCGGTTCGATTCCCGCTTAGTGCAAATGTTTGTATGTATGAAAATATCTATTTGCATTGGTCTGGGTATTTCTATGCATAAAATGAACGTGTTTACAAAAAAAAATAGTAAGTTTATCCACCTCTAGAACCCTTGACACAAGCTAGTTAAACTATGCTTACTTTGGCTCTAGAGAGCACTGTGTCGAATGTCGTGGCATATTTATTTAATCGGTCCAGTTTGTACGGTACCATGTGATCGTAGCTATTTCTCATAACGTATGTGCCCAGCCATAATATGATGACGTTTTTAAGTAGTTACAAAGTTACATTGCAATTTTCCATGATTGTAAAATTACAAATTCGAATATCTATGTTAATTGTATGTCATGAAAAAACTACTTTTTTTGCAGTCCTTACCACCGGTAGGTCGTTTCCTGTACTACATGCAGGTGCATTCAACTATAGACTAGTGTAGTTACAATTTAAGGGTAACACTGATACGCGGTCGGCATACGTCGCATTACGAAGTTTTTACCCGACTGCCGAAGAAAGGAGGGTAATGTTTTTATACAATTTTTTTTATAAAAAATTCATACGCACATGCATAACAATCTAGCAAAATTTCTTAACACTACGATGTACCTACTATGTATTTAAAAATGTCGTATTCAAATTCGTTATGTGGTTTAAAAAAGTTTACAGCAAAAAATACAGACACGTAGGTATTTTATTCGTCGACGCGGTTTTAGTTTTAAACGTTTTAATTCTTTACCCCGAATCCTATTTCCAAAATTAAAGTACCCTAATTATTCCTTGTTACATCTACTATCTGTTAGTGAAAGCCCCGTCAAAATTGGTCCAGCCATTTAAGAGATTAGCCGGAACAAACAGACAGATATACAAAAATTTAAAAAAACGCTGTTTTGTTTTTGTTCCGAATATACTCGTACATTCAAATCCATTGACTAAAAAGCCGTTATTTTAATATTGCATTACACACGTTAATTTTATTTATTTGTAGGTACATATAAATAATGACAGAATGAAATAACTGTGTACCTATGTATATTAAAAAAAACACTAGACTAGCGGCCTGGCCTGCAGGTGTGGTTGTAATAATGCAAGAAAAGTAAGAATGTAAGTCTGTTCATAATTTATTTTGCCGATGAAACATAATTGTATTTCATTAAAATTATATATGCAATAAAAAGTTGCTTTGTTTCCTGCGGCGAATGCCATTTTAGTAATTATGACGAATGTATAAAAAACCTTTAGTAATTTTTTGGACTGTTTGCCAACCTTGGTACGAACTAACTGAATCGTTTAATCTGCTTTTCTATTATGTTTCTACATACAATGATGAAGTATAATGAAATCAATCAATAATGGTACACGATAGTTGCAGTGAGCACTTATGGTGGTTTATAATTTAAACTAGCCGTAAATTAGTTTTATCAATAGTTTAATATACAATGTTTGATCAATATCGGTTGAGTAGAACCAGAGATACAGTCAAAAAACCGACGTCCATGCCGGAAATTGCATAAACCTTCCTCGAAAACCATTCTATCCATTGGGTAAAACTGTATGAAAATCGGTGCAGTAGTTAATGAGTTTGTCGTGAACAGTCAGACAGCGGAGGGCCTTGCTTTATGATATGTAACGTTATATGAAGTAACCTGTAGCTAATATATGCAAGCATTGATACAGATCACGTTCATTTGCATTTGAGTACTGTGCTTTGTCGGGCGGAGCCCCAGCCAGTCTTATGTTACATTGTTATTTACATGAACGTATAAAACCTACGGACAAAACACGCTAGAGACCTGGGCCCCAATTCTACAAATTATAAGTCATAGCAAAACCACTGTCTTACCACTGACACTACAAAAAAGCCATTAAATTTTAGATATTATGTCAATAGACTTAAAGTCCAAAATCAAATGAAAAAATTCATCACATTTTTGAGTCGCTCTACAGGATGGTATTCTTATTTTAGAGTTTAACTGTACAGCAATAGTCTAAAATTAAATGTCTTTTTAGGCAGAGTCAGTGGTATGACATTGGTTTTTTTTGACTTAAATTAGAAGAATTGGGGCCCAGACTGTGTCACTAAAATGGTGGCCGCTAACCATGTGTGAGTGACTTTTGGGTTTATTGATTAACGGAAATTTGATTGAAATGTGATTCGTCGATAATTTTTTTTGCTGTTACTACGGTTTTTACACCAATTTACTTTATCACACATAAATATGCTGTATTTTTATTTAATTTATTTTCGTTAAGTAAAATGACTGAATCGAATGACGTTTGCCACGTAGTGGCTGACTAGTGTGTGTTCGTGCCGCCTTGTACGTAAGTGTGTCGACTCTAGTTTCGTCAGTTTTATTGTTCAATGAGTTCTGTCCATAGGTTTTACAGGGTCACATTTGAAACGTTTCAATTATAATAATTTATTTAAATATCTATAGAATACACACACCACCATAGTGAGGTTACAGGTGATGCCAAACCCTTATTTTATGCTAATACCAACATGTATGTCGGTATATTTGTAAAATTTATTAGTCGTAAATTGTTATGAGTGTACCGCAGGTTTTATGATTGATATAGGAGGGAAAATTATTGTTAAATTTAACGTATAATTTATGTACTTTCGCGTCTATGTTTATTCTTAGTGTCGGTACTATGTAGAGTTTACGAAATATTTTCAAAAGCATCATTTAAAAAAAAATTGTATAGGGGTATAGGACGGATATATGTATATTGACTGCATCTGTGGTGTAGTGGTAGCATTCGACTGCTACGACAGGGGGCGTGGGTTCGATTCCCGCTCAGTGGAAATATTTGTATGCATGAGAGATGTAGCTACACACGGTGAATAGCTCCATCTCTCACCCTGATTTGAACTGCATCGCCACGGTAAGGCCCCAGTAGTAGGTCAAACACGAAGTTTCTTTAGCATCGAGTTCGTAACGCGTGCGACATAATTGTATGTCCTTTTACAAATAATTATCATTTAATTTATGTCGCACACGTTACGAAATCGATACGAAAAATTTTTTTTGCTCGCTCTCGATAGAGTAAGGCTTTTAAAGTAATGGAATGTTATATTATTACCTATGTAAATATTTGGCAACTCTCGTTACCAAGCTCGTTAACAACAAATAATCACAACTCAATCTCCCGATTTCTACAATTATTTTATATCACTTGAATAAGACTAAAAGTTATAAATTTAAATCTAATATCACGACTCTTTCTTCACTAAATCAGACTTAACTTTTTTTTTATTCTTTGCCAACCCGTCGAAATATAATGACACTATCGAATGCTTCTTACAAAACGCCCACCACCACCTGTAGCCGGTTAGACCTGTGATTGCGAAACTTGAATTCTTTCCTTGCCTCAATTTTTCTACAAAATGCAAGACCTCTGCTAACGATTTCTTAGTTCTTCTATTATAAGGTGACACGTCAGTTTCGCAACAAAAGTCTAACACGGCTCGCTCCTCAGAAGGTGACAATCCAGCTTCATCTAAAATAGCCATTCTTTTTGACTTTCCTAATATATTATCATATAATGTTCCTTTCGGTATCCCGTAGAATGTGGCTGATTGCGTGAACCTCATTTGCTGGGTGACGACTGCTTGAATAGCTTCTTGAAGCTGGTTGTGGGTCCATGTTGGTGACTTCAGCTTGCGATTTTTAGAACCGTGGTTATCTAATAGGATGAGGTAACAATGAACATAAAGAAAGGAGAATGATTTTGTAGCAGTATTAGTGAACATAGTCAAGATACGGTTAAGAAAAATATCAACAAATTTTAGCACTTAAGTTATAAGTTACTTTTGTGATTAGCTCGATCTTAATTATATTATTTTATTGAGTTTTGTGAAATATTTCTGTTATTACTTTTATCACTACTTTAATATTGTTTTTTTCTCTCGTAATGGGTAATTTTGTAAGGTCAACTTATTATTTCGAAGGAGTCTAAGACTCTTTATATTAGTTTCATGTTTTCATTGGAAGAATCTGCATTGTTTATTTATAACCTTAGGTCATTTTTCAGGTATATTATGTAGATTTTAATATTTTCGTTACGTGGACTTTATTGGTAGGTATTATACTTGGCTTATAAGATATTTTGCAATATCATAACGTTTTATGTCAAATAATAAGATTAGAGCGTAAAAAAAATTCTAATTTAATAATTTTAGTTAAAATTTTTATATCCTCATCTTTTTCTACTCAGCCCACGTTTATCTACATATAGTTACTGATCGACTATCGCGTAAACTATGTGAATAAAGTGAAATAACGTTGTCAAGCACATAATACTCATAGCAGTAGATCTCCAGTACCGATGGATGCGAAAACATGTGTGATGAGAAACTCAGAATTGAGCGACTATCGTCTACGATCACAATGCGATAAGTGAAATACAATGCTACTTTTTGTGGCATTAATCTATAAATTTCACTAACACAATACATACCGGTATCATAACTTTTATTAACACAATGTTGCCGTAAACCAATATAATAGCGTTTCTGTATTATTTTCTCACGTTGTCACAAGAAATTATTATAAGTTCATATTATTACACTGAAATAGATTACACCTAGATACTTAGAATGTAATTATAGCTTTTTTATTGTATACATATATTTTTTTATATCTGTAGGTATTACGATTTCACTGGTAGAATGCAACTTTGTCTTGAGATCATGGTCTATCTTTACCGGGTATATTTATCGTAGGGAGTCTGATCTGCTCCAATCGGATAAGATATGATAGGCAAGAAATGCTGTGCAGTGTGCCACACTTTGGCACTTAAAATATTGATAATCTGGGCCCGAGTACGAGCCGATATATGGAATTGAGGGTGACGGAATTCTTACTATGTATTTGATTAAAGAATAATTGACAGTCAACGAACCTGCAATTGCTGCTGATGTGGAAGCTCCAAGCCAAGCCTGGGAGTTTTCAATCATTTTTGCCTGTGGACAAAATACATTTAAATTAATACATTATATCTCACATTATGTAGCACTATCTATAAGTACTCAGATTAAATAACCTAAAACGAAGCGAAATTATCGTAATCGTCGGACTGTTCAAAATAACGCTATACCGGATATAACGGATTTACCTACTACATTTTTTTTAAATAATAGATAGGTAGGTATAGTCACAAATCGCGAAAGCCACACCGCCTAGGAGTCGCGTGCATAGGCTAGTAATAATACCTATATATTAAGTAAGCATATATTAAGTAAGTAAGTGATAAGTAGTTCGTTAACAAGTTAGCTAACCGCTGTCCAAGTGTTTCAGGAGCTTGTTCAGTAGTTTGTCAACACTGTCCACCAAATTCGAGAGTATCATTAGAAGATCGAGAGCGTGATTGCGGTTATAACAGGCTGATTCTACTGATTTGAGAAAAGCGATCATAGGAGTCAATTGAATGTCAAAGAATTATGATAATATTAAGTTAACGTTTTAATCTGTCCATATTAAAAACCTAGTATCTGACATTTTTTTAAATAACGAGAGATTTTGCATTTTACGATCTTATAGATCACTCCCCACATACCAGGCTAGCAAAAATCATATCAATATGATATTACTAGCCATCACTCCGAAGATTAAAACATTTTTATGTGTATTTTTCGTTACTGTTTCGATTGTAAATAGTCAACTGCAAATACTTAATGTTGCAGTGAAAATGTATTAAGCATACATAGGTATATTTGAACATTTTGCTTCGCAATGCTTCGCTATAATGTTCTAAATGAAACTGTGTAATGCTCTATTATTACGTACCAATGTGAGTTATTTAACTGTACCGTTGAAATGTTACATGAAAGCGAGTAAAACCACAGCTGTTTTTTTTAATATGACGTGTCATATTTTAGCGGTAAAAATGTTTATACGAATATGGTGACGACATCTTGCGGTGACGGTGTCCGGAGCAACAAATTTTTGTAAAAATCGCATTTTTTCAATGAAATTTGATATTAAATGCCTTTACGTCTACTTAAAAAGTTGAAATCGTTTGGTGCAACCTTTTTTTCGTGTGAATACCATCCTTGTCGGGCAACGGGGATAGTTATGTCGGATAGGAACTGACTAAAACCGTGCGCTATCTCGAGTCTTCGGGGTGTAATGTTACTCAAAAAGCAAATTGGTGCACCCTGGGGTTGAAAACGATTCTTATGTTTTGACATCGTGACGGCAAAAAAACATGAAGACCTTTTTACCCGACTGCCGAAGAAAGGAGGGTAATGTTTTTTTACACAAAATAATAGTGAAGTAAGTACTTAAGTAATTCTAAGCTCGACACCATAGACAATTATAAACCAAAAATAAACCAATAGAATTGCACCGTTTCCTTCCTTAGATATTTACCTACAATAAAACAGGTAGGCATTGATACAATAAAGAGTGTAAAATGTAGTTCTAAATCTTGTGCCGACAGCATGACTTGAGGCGTTTAACAAGTCGGCTTCATTACCCTACAATAATAATAACGGTCAGATGAAAAAGAACAATTCGTTGCTTAATTTACAATTTCCCATCTCGCACAGGAAGTTTACGATTGCACATTTTATCGATCGCTACTGTAGATCTCGCTTCGGACTCACCGCCAGCGCCGCTAGCGTTCAGCAGTTTATTTACGTCCACCCCGTAATTGTTGAAGCAAAGAGCGGCATTTCTTTGTGCCCAGCGCTACAACTAAACATTATCGAAGTTTTAATTGTGAACGCAGACAAAAGCCGGCCATTTTACAGCAGTAATAACGGAACGCAGTTCAATCTACAAATAAAATCTTTTATTAAGTTAGCCGGGCGACGACGGGCGCGCCGCTAGTCGTGTTTACGAAACGCACACGTGTCCTAAGTACCGGTTGAAACGTTCCGATGTATTGTTTGTTTACCCGAATAAAACACTAAAATCCAATTCAATAACAAAGAATTAAAGATCCCGAAATAAAATTTATTACCGGTGTACGATAAAATAGATTTATGTAGGCGCGGGCGGGAGAGGGGGGCGCGGGGTCGGCGGGGCGGCGGGGGCTCGTGACCGCCTCGCCGATAATATTATTAGGTACACTCGGTCAACTAAATTACAATCTGTTAAAATTTTATAGGCAGTTATTGCATTTGATTAAGGACAAGACTATAACGTACGGAGAAATCGGTCAGCGAACGCAGACGGGCGCGTGTACGTGCGTTATGATAAATGTTTATGAAGAAACATAGATGTAGTGAATATGTGACTAATGTGTAGAAGTAACTACTGTTGTATAAACGGGATATGATGTGACTTCGCTTGAACTTGTTGAACTGCGTAAACAGCTTTTCTTTCGGCGAGGGTTGAGGAGAAACGTCGCGTCAACAACATTTGGGGCGATTTACTTTGTTAAGAATAAGATGGTCACCTCACAATTTGACTGTCGGAGTACTTTTGGTTATATTAAGTAGGTACTTAAATTATTTTACTGCGTCTCACCATCACCGTAACGTGATCATAATAAGCTAGACTATACGCTTGAATATAATATGATGCGACTACAATTCTGTGAAAAACTGTACGCCTTTACATTCAAGCGGCTGTCTCTGATTAATTTTACTACATCTAAGTACATACTGATTATGTATACTTATTAATTGCTAGCTACCGCCCGCGGCTACACTTGAGTGGAATACTGACTAGATTATCTGCTATTCCCAATCGTGTACTACCTGTGCGGTAAATTCTAGTCAAATTCAGCCTTCAATTTGCGAAGGACCTACTAGATTAAATTTCATTTTCAGCTTGTGAATAGCGGAATTTCCACTGAAATTTGTGGTGAGTCACGCTGAAGAATATTGTAGATCCTATCATTTCACCAATGATATGAAACGAAGTGAACGTTGGTGAAATACAGTTTTACGCATTTCGATTCATTCGTCAAAGAGCTGAGACGACAATAATTACCTACACCCGAACTTAAGTCTGGAGTCGGCCGAATTTATGAATGTGCCCACAGATCGATGGTATAACGTTAAAGTTATACCATCGATCTACATACAAAGTTGAAAATTAGAAGTTGATTAAATTCAACTAGATTAGTTTCATAGATGTTTCATAGATGGAGAATCGGGTGCTATGGTGTACATTGGGAGAGGCCTATGTCCAGCAGTGGACTGCAATAGACTAATTGATTGATTGTTTCATTCCTAAATGGTTAGTTAATGGCAGGAGAATAAAAAAAGCGTATAAGAAACATTCAACCGGTACTGCTTGTGTTTGCCAACTTTATATAAAAAGAGAATCCATGTTTTTATTATTGACTCAAGGTACAACGAATCACTTAACCTTTTTATTTCTACATTGTTGCCCAATTCAGTAATATTACGTTTTTAAAACGCGCAATTTCAAATCTAATCAAGACTTTTAACATCAATATTCAATATCTCGAAATAGAATCAAACTTACATTTAGTGATTCTGAAGGTTTATTAACCTCATGTATGGTTTTGTTTTGATAGATCATAGTATTTTTACGTTATTCTTACTAATCGAAATGAAATCACGCATTTCGAAAACGTGTCGTTACTGAATCAGGCCCCTGAAATGTCAAGATCGTATCAGCTACGTTTTATAATAAAATATAATGTAGAAGTGGTTATATCATTCAGGCGGGAGCCACGGCGAGAGCTGTTATAATAGGGGTATCATTTAGTATACGCTTAGGTTATTAATAGGGGGGTGTTCTGGGGTGGTGCCTGGTGCCGTCCTAATGCAAACTAAATAAAAAATTCATATTTGTAAATAACAACGTTGGAAAGGGCGAGCATGTCGCGCGATCAATATTGTAAATGTCGACAATCAACGGGCTCCGCTGTTTTTTTATTTCCGAGGTTTCGAGCGTCTATTAGATACACAATTGTATTCCATATTTAAAGGTTCCATATTTAGATTCGTTCTGTTTATTTTTTAACGAAGCGTTCCTACACGACCATTATATAAGTATAGTTGATATTAAACTTCTACAGAAGCATCTTTATTTAACTTGATAAAACATTTTGATATATCTTTCACCTGTACCTACATTAGAAATATATAAAAAAAATAGTTATGTTTTATGAACTGTTCTAAATACCTACATTTTTTTTGAATTCCTGTCTGTTCGCAATGGACGCAAAACTACTGAATGGATTTCGATGCGTTTTTTTTTTGGTTGAAAAGGTCTTGGTCAGACTCAAAATCTTACACATGTTTGATCACAATAGGTTGGGTAGAACCCAGTAGAATCGGAGATACAAGATACCTAATCAAAAAACGTGAATACCGAAGTACATGCGGGCAGAGCTGCGAGCATAGGCTACTATTAAGAAATAATTAATGAAAAATGAATTAAAACGAGATTTAAAGACAATCTTCTGAAGGATAATTATTTATTTGCAAGTAAAATTCCTGGCTCAAAAGTAATCAGTTAGGTTCCTACAGCCTACCTAGATATCTACTGCCTTGCGGTTGGTGTGGTTTCTTACTACTATTACGACATACCACAAAGTTACACGACCACAACTGGAGAAGGCGGCTTTTAAAAACCATAACCTAAAGATCTGACTTAAATTACTAATTATCGTGCAAGTTATATTATACCAACCATGGTTTTCAGCTGCTTACATAATTTTATGTGGCTGTTGTCGTTATGGTAATTTGTACTGGTACTTTTATATTGCAGGGTTTCTATCAATTACCATTGTTTCTAAGAAAATTCCTTCCACTAACGCCACTAGCTGGGTAATATCAGAACCCAGTATCTGCATAATAACTAAAATTTACAGGAGAACCGAAAATAATTCTTATCGTAAGACACGAAAAAGTTTTTCAGTAAGTGCAACTGATCGGGTCAGTTGCACTTACTGAAAAACTTTTTCGTCGGCGCTGAGATGATGATGTTTTATATTGAAATGAAAAAGAAATAGAAAAAATAAAAATGAAAAGAAAACAAATTAAAAAGGAATGAAACAGCCATGAAAAAAGAAATAAAAACTAAATGAAAAATTAAATGAAAACTTAAATGAAAAATTAAATTAAAAAGGATATGAAAATAAAAAGGAAAAAAGAAATAAAAATGAAATGAAAGTACGTATGAAAGTAAGTATGAAAGCACGTCACACATCATTAGTATTCAAATCCCTTTGAACTACATTCACAATGACGGTATTACGAGTTGATTCACGTCGATACGGAAAGATGTCTCAATATCGGGTTTAAACATGCGTTTGCTTGACCGCTCTTCAAGGGGATAAAGCTCCCTCTGCACAGATATATTTTATTGTGCATGGCATCTAACTTGGCAAGGAATTTTTTTTTCACTACTGAAACTGATAGAATCGAATGCCGTTTACCGGGTTGTGGCTGACAAGAGTGTGTGAGTGCGATGCGTATGTGCCGACTTGTACGTATAAGCAAATGGACCGACTGTAGTGTCGACAGTTGTATTCTTCAACGCATTCCATCCATAAGTTTTATAGGCTGTAACCTGGAATTAAGAAAGAAGGTGGAAAAGCGGTAATTGAATCACAATCAAAACGTGATTACGTACCCATTTACACGGGCGTACACAAAAATCGTGAAGCATCATCAGAGGTAGATAACTTCCTAGATAGCAAATGAGTGCAATCCACCACATTAGTCGGTCATTATTTATGTTATTCCGGCAGCGGCGCGGCACTGGCGCCCTCTAATCGAAACTTTGCGTACGAAACGCAATAATAAACTTCCGCGGTGCTGCGCAATTACTCTCTCGGTATGTACATAGAATCAGTTGCAATAAGTGAGCGTCCAGCCCTTACGGTTCACGATTTACGCGAAATTTAATTTCGTCTTAAAATAACGTCGGCTGTAATGTCGTAACGTAACCGATATCCGCTGAAAGGAACCGATTGTAAAAATAATATGATGTCGTTCAAAAGTTTTGATTTTGATGGTGGTATTTTAATTTCAACTAAGTAATTTTGAGAGGATGTACAATAAAGGAATAGTTAAGAGTAAGAAGAAGATAATAAAAGGTGAGTGTGAAATAACCCTTAAAAATAACGTCGCTAAAGATATAGATTAAAAAAACTAAACATTGTTAGGTTAGGATTACTTTTTACCATTTACCTACTATTAATGGGATGCATATGAAATATAATATGATTCTATTTATAGAAAACCTTACGCCATTAAAAATTTTGAGGTTTAATTAGATTGATTGATTAATTAGAATAGCACATGGTTTCTAATAATCCACCAAAATTCTTACCCATTTCCTTTACTCCTGAATCCTTCTAGGCAAACGTGATTCATCGTAGATCACATCGCCACTTACCACCAGGTGAGATATGAGTCAAAAATGAGCCTATCATGAATAAAAAATGGGAAAACGTAAAACCATTCTAGCAAGGGTTTTCTTAACACGTTGCCCCCGTTCCACCAGTTTCACTTTTAAAAAAATTAATGTTGAATTAATATATATACCTATTGATGATAGACCTAGGCCTAATTTGTGAGTCTAACTCTTTAAAATATTCAGTCTACGTAATTAGAAAGCATTATTATTATCTGATAAATTCTTGAAATTGTAATAATGCGAACTGCTTGCAAATTGCTGGTTAATAACTCATAATGGCGTCCTTCAATTGATTTCAATTTGCTATAATAACGCCCATGTTATTTCCAAGTTAATACAGGGTGATTCATTTGTTACGAGATACAGTTGGCGAAGAATAGCGGCTGAAGGGCGCGTTTGCAGTGGGGGCGGGCGGTAAGGCATGGGTGCGGGGGCGATGCTGTGAGGGGCGAAGGATAAAACTAATCACACATCCTCTTCAGCGAGTAGTGTGGGGTCACTCTGATAGATGGCAGCGGGAGCGGCCGTTGCTCAAAAAAGAGCATGAATTTACAAGCACTTGATGGTTTAATATGTCAATTTGTTGGTGATTATTTACTGAAGAGGTATAAATTGAGTGGAATTTGGAAAAGATCCACTGTTTTAATTTTACAAACGACAGAGCATGCTCAAATGTAACCTCCACTGACAGTTCTTTAATGATGTAACTTTTTAAATGCTTTTATTTAACTTGACCTGTTTGTTTGGGTCAAATCTAGTAGGTAATGGAAAACTGACCACCTTCCTGTGGTTGGATTGTTCTGATTCTGATTCGCTACAAAATGCTGGCTTACGTATTTTTCCTACAACTACCGCAATATGGATACGAATAACAAACGAAAGAGCTTGACTAGAAGAAAATCCAATATGGCCGCTTTTAGTGCATAAAAGCGTTTAACTTAAAACATTTTTAATTAATTTATTGATAAATAAATAATTATTATCCTTGAAACACGTTATCAAATCTTGTTTTCTTTCGATGCTCTGATTTATTAACTCTTAACCTTTGTCACATAGGTATTACTATTAATTAGTTTTCAACGTAGGCAGGTATTAATTATTGTAAGATTACTAACTTTCACCTTTCTGTGTTGACTGCAAATAACAGAGTAAATTAAAATAAAGCATGTGAAAAATTTACATCTTTTTCTATAAATGTATTCTATAAAGAAATAAATTTCTTTTGTATAAATGTATTCTATAAAAAAAAAATCTATCCTATTCTATAAATTTTTTTTTCCATAAATGATTTCTAAATAAATGATTTTTTCAGTGTTGACTCGCTGAAGCGTACGCTAGTGTTGCGGCCACACACACTGGCAGCCGCTTCTGCATTATCCATTTCCACATTACTGTCTTTTTGTTCCCCGTTTGATTGTTTAAACGTGCGTCGATGCGGTATCCACTGGTTATTATTTCCACTCCTCTCACTCGAAATGGCCCCAGTCGATTGTGGAAAAATGCTCCTCTTATTGTTACTGAAAGAACAATAACCGCCTTCATTTTATATGTTTACAGCGTCTGAAGGCTTGATAGGCACTTTGCCTCTCTATTACACATAAGCCCCATTGTTTGTGTCCGTGTATACTTTTTTTTCAATGAAACCATATTTACGTTTAATTTGATTTTGGTAGCTCTGTCAATATAGGCTTTAATTTAAAAGAAATAGTTGGATTTACTGCTATATAGGACGCGGTATGCGGTATACCGACGGTTTCTCTGAGTGAATTCACAAGGGCGTCATTATTATGTAATAAGTTACATTATAAATAATTAAGTACCTACCTATAATCTAGTAGCTATCGCATTGCGGTAACCTATAATGATAATTTTAAATTATGGTGAATAAATAAATAAAAAAAAATAGTTTTATTATTTTTTATCATATTTTTATGAAACTTAAAAAACAACTGGACAGAAAGAAGAACAGCTTTGTGTTCAGAAGCTATAAGTTTTTGATTTTTTTACATATCGCTATTCGAAACCGGCAATATTACATAATTATGCACATTACATTTATAGAACAAAAAAATAAAATCGTTGGGCGTAGCGTAACTTGGGTAAAATATGTAACACGCCCAAAAATGTTCATTATTTGTCTGATCAATGCTCTAGATTGAGAAAGAGAGTGATACGATGACTGATGCCTAGGACCTGCCAAAATTATTAAGAAAGGAAAGTTTTACTGTTAGCCGCACCCTGTATAATATTATACTACTACAGCGTATATGTACCTAACATACATATTATAGCGGTATAAACCATTGTCGTCAAATTATTACTTTGTTTACGATCGAGATACACAATTTTCCGCTATTAATATTATAATAGGGGTATTATTGAGTGAATAGAATATAGTATTAAATAATTTGGAGACTGTATACAGTAGAACTAACTGCTATGTGAGGGTTATAAAATACAGTACGCGGCGTATTCCTGACTATAATTATCCTTAGTGTGTCATTTTATAATGAGGTCCTTTATTCTTTCTAAACTATTGTCGGAAATTACAATATTCAAGTACCTACTTAATCTACTATTATAAGCAGTTTATAATGTTCGTGATGGTAGCCACACACGTTCCATTATATACTGGATTTAGACTATACTGGACTATACTAGACTATACTGGACTAAATTAGACTATATTGGACTATACTAGACTATACTGCACTATACTGGACTACATTGAACTATACTGGAATGTGTGTGTCTACCATTTTGCGCAAATAGGTATCTTCCAATCGACCATTTCGCTTTTCTTCCACCGACCCTGCAATTATGTATTAACAATCTTGTACCTAGTTTATGATAGTCGACTCCAAAAGATCAGTAATTTCTTTTACGATAACACTGTAGGTATACCTAAACTTCTACAACAAGCTCCATAATAAAATAAAGGATCTTTTTCTTCACAAATTTAAAAGTCAAATTAAAATTAAACTTTGTCACAAAAGGCTATTATAAAATTCAAGAGTATTTAGTCAACAAACAAGTTTGGGCATGAACTCTTACCAGGCTAGGTACTCAAACAAAACATTGTAATTACATTAAGTAAACATGTTTGTAAATAGACTAAAAAAGAACAGCTCGCTAAGCTTCTTGCCGTCGCGGCCAAACATACGTTTTATTATTTTTTGATGTTTTGTAAGTACCTACTGATTTAATGGTCTATACAGAATAAATGAATACGTGAATAACTTTTCCATGACAGAGATAATTATTCTTTATCCATAATGAATAATACAAGAGTCATACTCAAAATGTACTACGCATAGAGTAATTGAGTAAACAGCAAGGCGGGCGTATAACTCTTATAGCGCCTAAACATACAAACTTAGTCACAATCATACGAACATACAAAAAGTTTAAATTCTTAGCATTAATTAGTGGGGACAAACGCGCGTTTCTGTCCCGCCGTACTCAGTTTGCTTAAAACATTAGTTATATGTACTTATGTTAAACGGGAGAAAATTTATTTGACTTAGGCGTAGTTTCAGTGTTAGCGACAATGTAAGCAAGACAAACATGTTAATTTTCACCCTCTCGTATAACCCCCGTTTAACCCCCACCGCCTGTGTGCTGTAGGGATGGCAAGGCCGCGCTTACAACAAATGAGGCATTTGTTTATATTCAGCTTGTGACAGGATCTCTAAAAATTTAGGTAGTTACGAATGTGTGTGTACATTTTACAGGTGTGCAGTGTACTAAAATAGATATACGCAAAAAAGGACAGGCAGGGATAGTATTACATGATTGTATTAAATTTATACTAATACTGTAAAGCTTCAGCTTGTTTGTTTGTTTTGTGTATATCATGTAATTTGCGTATAATATCATCACGCCACTACCCAGGAGACCGGAGTAGTGATCATGTTATGTTAACAAATCGGAAAATTTTCGCACATTATTTTAGAAATAATAAATTATGGACATGTTTGCCACGGATTTATTCGTGACACGGGGCTGAAGTATGCCACGAGCGAAGCCACGGGGATCAGCAAGTTATTGATAAAAATGTTATCAAAGAAATACATACTTACTGTGATTTCTTATCATGGAGGTCGAGATCGAGTGATGACATTAATAAAGAGATACATAGTCTGGGAATTTGTATTTAAATCCTTTTTATTGCAACTCAAACATAGTAAAAAATTTTCGATCGTGGTGCCAATCAACACGTGGAAATCAATCGCGCCATTCTAAATAGTTTTTGGGCGATTGACACCATGGTGTCAAACGATGAATGAAAAAGTGTCTTGGGGCGATTGAAAGTATCGTCCCAATAACTCGTGGTATCAAACGACTAAACACCCAAATTCTCAAGTTAACTTTGGCAAATAATATTGATGTTTTATTACAAATTTGAAATCTTTGGACTACGAATTAATAAAAACCACTGATTTATATAGCATCACACTGTCGTATAGACTGCTAAGAGTCGTAAATATGGAAAGTGAGTGTCTTTATCCCATCGGCGTTTTGCCATCTGTTCCCATACATTATTTTACGGTAACTACAGAAGTTCATACACTTCCTGCACTACATTCCAGTAGCCCTTATTACCTATAGGTACCATACAACATAATTAAAGAACGATATGAATTATTTACCACAAACTTTGTCGAACATTTACTTTTAATTTATAAACGACTTGGTATTATGGCGCACGATACGATAGCGTTCTAACTTCTAATTACTTGGCTATAAATTATTCGTGAGGCCTGCTAAAATATAGATATGAAGACTTACTGTGCTATTTTATTTTACTAATAAGGTAGCAAAACAAACACCCACAATATATGAAACTTGAGTAGCACAATGTAGTGTTCTTTTTTCACGCGAAAATTCCCATAGAAACTATACCGGCCAGCGGGGTTATATTGGACCAACTAAAACCACACTCCGTTTTGGGTCTTCACATAGGTATAAGGTGGCCTTTAGATTGTAGTGTGTTTTATGATATTCTCTTCCCAATCGTAGCCAGTTTATAACACAAGTACAATGCAAGCTACATTACATTATACTGCCTATTTCCCTACAAAGACCCAGGTACACTCAATTAGTTAAATAAGATGCTTCAATGCAATATCTACCCATCAGATAACGTAGTTGTCTTCATATTCCGTCTATTAATTATGCACTATGAAGCAACAATCTCCTTGGTAGCCCGCCGATGTCATCTTGCAAATGGAGTGCCGATCGTATTAATTAATATTCCTCATTTCTCCGTCTTGGTTTAGTAATATGGAGAAGTCTCAATTAATTCTCCCTTTGGTATTCTTTAAAGAGAAGTCAGCTTAAGCTTATGTATAATTAATATGAGACACTACATACTTATGTTTTAGTTTAATTGTATACTTGCGATAGTATGTTTTGTAGCACCTTTAACACTGAAATAATATAATTATGATAGGATACTTGAAAGAAAATAAGTATAGGTAAAACTGTCAATTTCTTTTAGTGGCTCTAATTATTGGTTTTCTTATTAGGTTGTTAGTTTCACAATTTTTTGTATACCACTTAAGTGGCCGACAAGCACACGGTTCACCTAATGGGAAGCAGTCACCGTGGCCTATGAACGTGTAAAACACCAAGGTCGTTACACTCCCGCTATCGACCCTAATAGCGCTGCCGACCTTATTATAATTAGTCAAAACAGTGAAATAGAACATTAACAGTAAACACCGCCGGCTACATGTGAATTTACACATGTTTAAGAAGGCATAATCAAGAAGCTATCACGAAACGTTTGATGAAGGAAAACAGAAACAATAATTTATCATAACATGATCAAACCGGGAGTAAATCAGTGTTCGCTTGCGTTATTAAAACACAACAATAGACCCACAGGCGTAAAATTTGCACCGTTTATGAACTACGTGGTACAAGATACGCGGTGGGTACAACATACGCGGTAGGTACTAATGTTGTAAATTAATTATAAACAGGGCGCGGCATTCTCCCAGTCGCCATCTTAAGAAACGATTAGTAATTGTGTTATCGTTCAATTTGTGCCATTAGTTGCCGTCGACAAAATGAAATTCCGATTTATTTAACGTGCGACCTTCTTTAATATTAATATTAATTAATATTATTAACGCTGACGTGTTAAGTGACAGTAACCGCGAAACTTCTAGTATATCAGGGTAACTTTTAAGTTATAACTTAAAAGTTATAACACAAGTTTCTAAAAAAATTCTAGAAGCAGGGTAACTTTTAAGTTATAAATTATAACTTAAAAGTTACCCTGCTACTAGAACTAACCGCGGTAGCCTAGTGGTAATGGACTGCTAAGACGAGGTCTCGGGATCGATCCCAGGTTACCATGGCGCACACCAATGACTTTTCGATTCTTTTCGAAGTTATGTGTGTATTTATCGCAGGTTTATAAGTGCCCGGTTAATGGCAATAGGCTCGCCACCTATTACATTGGGACCTAAACATAAACTGGCGAAATGTGGGTGCTAGCACCTCTGCCTACCCCTTCGTGGATATACTTAGGTGTGAGTTTATGTTATGTTATGTTACTTAAATAAATATTAACGCATTAAAAATGACTATATATATATAATAAGAATAATAAGTTATTGATTTTAAAAATAATTTTTAAACAACGAGCTTTCTTGTTAGTGCATAATCAGACAAATTAAAGATCCTTATTTAGTTCAGAAGTTTAGAAGATTTGACCCATACTGCCAAAATATAAATTATAACTAGGTACGCTTAAAAACCGACTTCAAAAACTAATATTTGTTACTTTTTAGTGTACAGAAATGGAAAAGTACCTATTTATGAGGTTTATTATGTACAGAGGCATCAAAAACAGAATTTTTGCCGTAAATTTGATGATTTCTCCTCGATATTCCCAAGATCCCAGCATCAGATCCTGATACCCTGGATATGGGGCTAGTTGTCAATAAAATGAAAATTATCAGACATTAAACTACTTGAAATCAAACCTATAATAAAGTTGTCGAAGAAATATGATCACATTCGGGTTTAATTACTTAGTTCTTTTGGTGAAAATTATGATCGTGTAAGCTTAGTTAAACGATTTGTTAACATGGTTTCAATTAGCTACCGTTGATAATGCTACTGATAAGCTTTGGAGGTGAAAGTCAATTTCGTATACATTGTGTTGATTTACATTTTTGAGCATCTTTCACGGGGGGCTTGAGCTACTTATAGTCATCACAAATTCTCTAGTAGGGCGAGCACGAATTTTCTTTCGTATCGAGTTCGTAACGTGTGCGACAAAAATTGTATGAAATTTGTACAGCGCCCCTATCGTGCGTAAAAGGAACTGTACAATTCTCATATAATTTCTATCGCACACGTTTCAAACTAGATTCGAAAGAAAATTCGTGCTCGCCCCACTGTGCATTGAATATTAAGACTTCGTTCACGTAATTCACGGGCGATAACATTGATCAGCTGACGCGCACACTAACTACTTTTATGGACTTAGGACCGTCAGAATATTAGTAACTAGTACATAAATAGGTACTAGTCAGTAAAGTCTACTGATAATGCATAATAAGTATCGCCTGGAAGTTGTATTTATTTAAACGTTAAAAATTAACACTATTTTTTTCGTGAAATCAAAGTAGCTCAAGCTCCCCTATCATTTGTAACCCAAGCATTTGTAGGTGTAGTACATACATCTTAATAAGTTCTGAATTACGTACTCCTATTAAGGTTTCGGGAAAAGAAGACGGCAGCGTCTCTTACTCGTAGGAGGATGAGGCCCCTAGAGGCCTGCTAGCAGAGGGCACAGTGGGGCACAGTCGCGGACTGGTTTCCCTACCACCAGGGTGGTGGCCTTTTTTCTTGCAGAAATCCCTACGGGCACAGTAGGTAAATTATATTCACCGTGCTACGTGTAATCCACCGCCCACCAGTGGCGGAGGTGATATCAGACCGATTGACGAAACAGATATATGAGGCGAGGGTGAATGGGCAACCCGGTAAAGGCCGACCTAGGCGTACATATTTTAATCAGATCCAGGACGTTTTAGAGAAAGGCCAGGTCAATAGTACCCGCAACCGGCGTGCGTGTATGAAAACAATTATGAAAGTTGAAGAAGCGAAAGGAGTATGCCAAGATCGTAGCAAATGGAAAGATGTTGTCGCTGCCTGCCACAATGGGAAAAAGGCGTGAGCTATATGTATGTACCTATGTATTTATGTGAAACCGTCTCGAGTCTCATATGCCAATGTAAAAGTGAGCCTTCTTTATATTGCTGAAAATAAGGCAATTATAAACCTACATAGGTATATTATGCACTTACTTACCTAAGAAGTTAATGAACAGCATGGGAACGTTACGACTGGCAATAATGAGGGGCATGCATTGAATATAGTATCCATCAATTAGAATGTCAAAAGAAATTGTTATCGAAGATAAGTAGCTAATCGTAATGACGCAAACCATCGCAAGAAATCAATATTTTCACCGTCTGCATGCTATTGAGAAAGGACACGTGAATTAATAATGTCATTATGCTAGCTTCATCGACTAAGTTAAATTTTTAAGCATTGCCATGGACTTTGCTAAACTCTTGTGCTGCTGAAAAACACGATAACACGTTACTCAAACCAGGAATGGAATACAGATTATCATGTATTTATTATTATTATTATTCCTCTTTATTTATTTTATAAACATATAAATTATATTTTTCAATATAAGTAGGTATAAAATTTTGTTTCAAAATATAAAAAATAGTACCCCACTGGCGTCGGGTACAGGGACCAATTATCATTATTCATTATTATCATTACAGAAGTCACAATAGTCATAGTTGCACTCAAAATGAAATTATTATGTCTATGTCTTCAAATACCTACATAAAAATAAATACTTTTGGACATTCTACACATCGTTATCTAGCCCCAAAATAAGCAAAGCTTAACTAGCTTCTGCTATGGGTTCTAGAATGCGGATAAACATAATTTAAATCCATTTTCTTCATATTTGCATCGAATAAGAATGGTCGACCGCTATACCATAGAGATCCCCTCCGTCCACTTGGATCCATTGAGTGAGTCCATTGATGGATCCAAGTACACTTTTTCCTCCATCTGAGTCCATCGTACCAGTCAATTCCAAATACTGGATTCTAAGACACTAAGACAAGAAAATGTGTACTTGAATCCATCAATGGGCTCATTCAATGGATCCAAGTGGACGGAGGGTAGAGATCGATCTTTGAAAAATATTAGTAAAGAGCTGATTAACTTGGAAGTTTCCATAACAGTGAGAAGGCTTTATAGAACTAGGACGATAGTCGACCGTGTTAGCTACACGATGTTCGCATGAAACCGTTTCTTATAAAGAGGTGTCGCAGGACGTCACATTGCATACAATGCGTCTCGCTTCGCCCGTCCCAACAATATACGCGTGTTTACATTCCCGGCGTATTTCCTTTGAACACGCATGTGGGCCCGAGGAAACGTAAAATAAACAGAACTTTCTCGTAATGTTTAATTAAATTAATCAGTTGGTTGATTAGTCGATGGTTCGCCGGCGTTGGCGTAAACAAGGCGCGTCGGCGGCGTAACCGGGCTTTGATCTAGCGACTCACTCTCATCTCCACTATTGTTATATATTTGTGAGGTGCCTACGTCGCCGCCAGCTGCCGGCGCCACGCGCTCGCTTCTTTTGCAGACGGTCAGGGATGACACTCGCGTATACAAGTCCTATATCGCTTTCTGAACTTTATTTTATTGTCAGCCGTTGCTATGAGTGGTCCTCAAGAATCATCTCGAAGCCAGAGTTGGCTCGGATGTTCGGGGGCATCTTACACCCCGGTGCTGGAAAAACCGAAACGGCGTGCGTTTTTATTCGGTTTAAGTTTGACATAAACCCCGCTTCCGCTTGACGCGACAGAGCAGACCAGAGAAACTTGAAAAACTAGCAACGATGGCTTTCCTTTTAAAATTTCTATAGAAATATAATAACTAGCTGTTCCGGGGCTCCACCCGCGTGAAACAGCTGATCCCGTTGCCGCAACCCTATTCCCAGGATGTAAAGTAGCCTATGTGTTATACCAGACCATAATCTATGTCTGTGCCAAATTTCATCCAGATCCGTTACGCCGTTTTTGTGGGCAAGAGTAACAAACATCCATACATACATCAATCCATACTTCAAACTTCGCGTTTAAAATACTATTAGGATAGCATCAATAGGTACTCGTACATTAAATTATTCTTTTCCGTTGGTGTTCCGGCTTAGATATGAATTGGTTATTAATGCCACTTACAGTTATTATGTGATTAATATTCTACGTCTATCAATTAGGCTTTAAACTAATAATCACTCTAAACCCATATCGCTCTACAGGACAGGTAGTTGATTATATTATCATACTAGCTTATGCCGCCGCTTCGCCTGCGCCGACGTCGGTTATCCTTTTTTGGCCAGATGGCGGTCGTTTCTGCAAATCCAAGTCAAATAAAGTCCTAGATAGCAATCTTCTTCAAAAACAGGCTTTGGATGCAATCAGAATGAACGATTTGAAAATGATAATATACCTATTATTAATCTACTTACGTAAACAATTCATATTGATTTCCCAAAATGAAAAAAATCAAAATCAGTCAACAATCGGTCTACATTGTTTATTTTTACAGTGGCAATGGGCTGGTCTCATCTGCCGAAGGACTGATGGCTGGTGTAGCAAACGAATCCTGGAGTGGAGACCGCAAACCGGCAAACGGAAACTAGGACGCCCCCCAGCCCCAGCACGATGGACGGACGACCTGAAAAGGGTAGCTGGGATGGATGCGCAAGGCGGAGGAGGCAGTGGATTGCAATAGGCTAATTAATTGATTGATAGATTGATTAAATACTTTTTAACTCATCACTGAATTAATAAACTTGATGTGAAATTTCACCCAGCTTCAAAAGAGAAGAGAAGCTTCATTTGCAAATTGTAGTTAATTGACCAGACAGAAAAATTATACGAACATGGATATAGTGTGATTAGTTTCAATCAATCAATCATATCCGTAATATAAGTGGATTGGAAATCAATGGAAATTATGTTAATTGTTAACTTTCAATACCTATTTACTGGTAATATACATAAAAAGTTTGTAATGAGAAGTGTCTCTTCACTATAGTTTCAGGTTAATTGTGTATTAACTTTGTTTTCCATGTGGAAACTACCTCATTGTTGGCATGAAAAAGTCGAACTGATTAAAACGTAAATCTGACATCAGGGCCTCATTTTTTTATATCACGTAGGTGGCAGACAAGCACACGACCTGATGGAAAGCGGTCACCGTGGCCTATGGGCGTGTGCAACACTAAAGTGTCACATACGCGCTGCCTACCTTGAAGGGAAGGTAGGATGGCTAGGATGGGGTGGGGTAGTGTGATATTATTTGTTACACATGATTAGGTATGTGCCATGGTGCACACAGGAAATGTTGCTTTCGAAATATCCTACTGCATCTTTAGCACAGAAACTGTCTTTACCACCCTCCAATCCACTCCTCTCCCAATGCGCCCCCCCCAGGATCGGTAGCATGAGAGTGACGCCCCTGGTGTTGTACACGTCTATGCCACGGCGACTGCTTCCCATCAGGTGGGCCGTGTGCTTGTCTGCCACCTAAGTTGTATAAAAAACTTTTGTAAGATCTATTCAGGCATGAAGATGAAGAGGCAACCCTGGTTTACTGTACGGGGCCTCTGTTTTAGTTTTGCTAAATAGTACATTACGGGATGAGTGACATGGCGAATCGGGATTTTAATTTATGTCAAAATATACATTTTAACGTGCTTCTGATATGATGCGAACTATCTTTTATACATCATATAACAATTATTAATGGATTTGGATGTAATTCAAAAGGAAAACTTACGTAAAATGTTACAGAAATTAATTGCCGCACCATAAATCCTTGGAATTCTATTACTCGTATGTGTTTCCTTCCTCCTATAGTCCTGGGGCCTTTAAGCGGGCGTGAAAAAGGATTTGATGAGGCCGTCAAGCTGAGGGCCGCTACTGTAGCACTAACGGTGGATATAATGGTGACCCCGGTCCTGAGACTTCACCTTTAGCTTACCATCAGGCGAGATGAAGTCATTTTGACGTTACCTATATAAAAAATAATCTAAGTATTTAAATTTGCAATTGATTGTTACCACTTTTTTAAGAATCAATTTAATCAAATTATTATCACAGTCATGTCAAAAATTGTGGTACAATTGTAAAAATCCCCAAAAAATAAGCTCGTCGCCGGCGTAAGATTGCGCGCGCCGCGGCGGAATCACGAGCTTGGGTGTGATTGGTCGAAATATTCTATTCCTTTCGTCAGCGATTAGCGCTGTACCACTTGTCTACGGGGGCTGATAAGAGACTAGACGTGTTATCGCTAGCGTTTTCTACAAGATACGATGTCGCCATTTTCTTGCAACTGCACAAATTTCAAGATCTTAACTTCATTCAATGCCTGTTTGAGCGACGCATGCATAGATATTGTTCACTGACGCGAATGTGCTGTACAGACGTAATGTACAGGATTTAGTACCTTTTTTTTTTTCGTGCGGAAACCTCATGGATACCTCCCCAGCGGCTAGGCGGGGCAGGTTATGTCGGACTCCTACTGACTAAAACCGCACGCCGTCTTAGGTCTATATGCACCGGGATATAAGGTGGCCCATAAGGCATTTCCCTCGTACCCCGACTGACCTTCTACCATCTACGGTTTCAGATAGGTAGCCCCCCTCAGGGGTGTGGGAACCACGGTGTCCCCAACCTGTCCAGAAAAGGGGGAAAGGGGTACTCCCCCCGCCTCCCCGGCCTGCTTCTGCTGTGGTGACAGGAGGATTTAGTACCTACCACCCATTAATTAATTTTTAAATAAGACTTGAAATTGAACTTGCATTTTAAAACGTATTGCAGTTCTATACCTACTTACCTATTATTATTTCTGTGATCAGCACCATAATTTCAGTTGTGATTAATTTAGTACATCGTAAATTATTATGTGAAATGTTTTGCCCATCACAGCTAATGTTATGAACCAATATGAATGACCTGCCATAGTTTAGAGGTCACTGACTTTGGCATTAGGCAAGGTGTCACTTGCAACTGGATTTGAATCACTAATGCATTTGTTTTGAATTGCAATGTTGCTATTTCGTATTCCTTCATGAGATAGTAGATCGTTTTATGCAAAATTATTGTCATAAATTGAAATATCAACCTGAATTTCACAGTATCGTTCGGTGTCTATATCGAGTGACTGATCAATTTATATTTGCTTGTTACATTAATACATGATATTTTTTTTATACTACGTAGGTGGCAGACAAGCACACGGCCCATCTGATGGGAAGCGGTCACCATGTCATATCAACTAGATATTACCGTATAATAGTAGTAAGTATATTATGCAACATAATATACCTACTCAAAACTCTGAACCAGTCAAAAGTACTTTTAACCGTAAGCTTGCAGTCAAAAACCAGTCAAAAGTACTTTTAACTGAATAAAATAGGTTGGTCAAAAGTTGTTTTTAACACCCCGACTCAGAGTACCCCGGACTCGGATAGATTAGATTAGAAGGCTAGCTAGGCTCCGCTCCGCTTCGCTCCCGCCTTAGCCTTTGTGGTTATTTTTTTTCAAACCACCAAGAAATGAAGACAATAGACAATTAAATGGCTTTTTTTAGAGTGTCAGTGACATGACAGTGGTTTGCCTTTAGCAGAATCGAGGCACAGAAACGGTGAAAATCTCGCAGGTAGAACCGAGAGGGCAACCGCTAATAATAAAATACTTTTTGATATCAATAGACACTCGCAAAAAATCACAACTTACAAGATAAGAATGAAAGCTGAACTTCTGTAACTACTGACCTCAACAATGGCTGCCAATCCGACAACTTCGTCGATTAACAATATTGATAAAATTTTACAAGTACGTGGCATACGATTGTTCGAGCACTAATGTTATTCAAATTAGGCCACGCTTGATGCGACGTAAGACTTGCATCTTCCGGGTGAGGTAGAGAGGTCTAAGTGAGGGCACCCGACCGGCAAATTGGCGGAGCAGACCAAACGGTGAAAATATCGCGAGATATGAAACAATAGCGTGTTTGCATAAGTGCCGGATCGAAAATTACATTTATGAGTACGTACGTATTTGGTTCCGTCGATGTGTTTGTAAGCGTTGAATTAATAATGTATTAATATTATACTGTAGAAAGTCTCTTAGTGAATAATCATAAGGCTACAATTAGAAGGAGAATTTGTACAGCTGCTACAGAACAAACATCGCTGGGTAAGTACAATCAAATTATACAGATTTCCTATCGTTGGGAATGTCTCGTATTATTCAGTGTAATAAGTAAATTTTTATAACTTCACACAAAAAAATCCTTGTTACGTACAGTCAGCAGCAAAAGTAGATGATGATTGTACAGATTTTAAACATAAAAATTCGAATAAAAGTTGTTCATTTTATTGTATTCAAAGTTTAACGTAATTCAAAAGAGCCTTCTAAGTGATTATGCAGCAATTTTTATGAAGAAGCATAAATTACTTTAGTCCAAAACTATTGTTAAAAATCCTTTTGAAGATGACACTTCATGTGGTACATGTGCTACGTCGTAGGTATTCGAAATTCTCCATTGTGTCCAGTGTTCAGGTAGCTCAGTTGTCAGAGTATGCCAACTGTAAGGGACTGGTTGCGGTTTCAAGTCCCGTCCTGACTGTTCACTTCCGACTAAAACCATTAGGAAAAGTTACCATACCAGTTACCTACTTAAAACTTTCATGGAATTGATTGACCAAGTTACAAATATGGAAAAAAAAATTAAAACTTTGTAGTAGCCTGCCGGATGTGTGGAACAGTTTATCGTAGCAATTTAAAAGAAAGCTTTCGATAAAAATACACAATTGTGGAATTTCATACATCCATTCGAGTATGAAAATGGATATACGTAGGTAATGTAGAAAACTGATGCGAAAAAACAGGCCAACCCGTGTAAGTAGACGGAGGCAAACGAGATATTTGCAGTGTTTTGCATAACTGCATTAAGTGTAGGGTCGAGAGGCTCGCTGAAGGCACGTACAGTCGCCCACTAAAGTGCAATAAAAGCCTTGTAAAAATTGTAATGGGGCTAATAAAGACTTTTTTGTTGCTCAACACTTGGCCGTTTCTTTCTGGCAACAACTTTATACGTACCTATTATAATTATTTTTGTAAGTTTAAGTGAAATAGCAACGGGTTGTTAAAATTAATTGACATCAATACTCTTGGGTTATTATTATCAATTAATTTTAAAAAACCTCCTGAAAAATATAAAGGTTACCAAAAGACACAATTGTTAATGCAGCACTGCACGATTTGAATGAGAGTGGGATTGAGTAAAAATTATCTTTTCAAACTTGCACATTTATATTATTAGTAGGATAAGATATAATACTAGCAAATTACTTGCTGAATATCCTATATATTTTGTAAAATATGATATAGCAAAATGGACTGAAAATTCTCTATAATCGCTACGCAATAATCCCAAATATTAATATAAAAATATTTTTAATGCTATTATTATGTTTATAATTACCTACAACCATGCTACAAATTGTTATAAAGCATAATTATTAGCTTTCTTTAATTTAACTAATGTAAGTAATTAGCTTAATTTTTGTTAACCTCTAGGAACCTCTAATTTACACTGGAGTTGTTTTACGTGCTATTAAATAAAGACTTTTGATAATCAATCAAAATACCAAATACAAGTTTTAATAAGTGTCAATTATCTTGCAGGCCGTAAGACTTTAGTTAGTGACTATACCCACCTGAAGATATCTGGAACAATGTTTCCGTTTATGAAATACAAATTGTTGCTATTGTACTCTATTCTCCATAATGTACGGAGACTATTACGATTGGCGTTTTCTTATAGGTGTGCGGGTTGTTACGGGCCAATGTTGTGATATCGCGGCAAATTCTTTGAAATATCTTTTGAATAGAATGTACGCTTATTATACGAGAATTTGTCTATACACTGCTTCATGTGCTGTGCAATGTGCATGTTAATATATGATAGTATATTATGTTCGATGATCCAAGACACTTTTAACCTGGTATTAATTAGATAAACATCAGATACAGTTAGATAGGTTAACACACCCGTAGGTATATTGTCGAAGATAGGCGATTGTCTATATTAGGCCACCTTGACATAGAGATTTCACTTTATAGATGATGATTTTATTGCCGTCAAACAGACACTTTTCCTAACCCATGCTGATATTTTGCTAAAGCCGATTTTCGAAAAGTTTGCTATTGAACAATTATGAAAGTTGAAGAAGCGAAAGGAGTATGCCAAGATCGTAGCAAGTGGAAAGATGTTGTCTCTGCCTATCCCAATGGGAAAATGGCATGATTAGTATGTATGTATGTATGTATACAATTGGACTGCCACATAGTATTTTATGTATGTTTCTCTGTTTGGTTTGCAATAAAAGGTACTCACCTATCTTTCTATCCAACGAAAACACGGTGGTCTAAAAGCGTGTCAATATAAAAAGCACGACACTCGTACAAGATATAGTAGGTATACATCAACGAAAGCAGTGGCCAATGTAAACAATTTCAATCGAATCGTAACAGCTACTGAACAATGACCGTCAGATCACGAAAAAATCATCTTACAAGTCAGTCGTGCGGTCGGTCCACGGTAGTCGTGTCGAGGGGGGCTCATCTAGTGCTTCTTATTCGAGTGCCGTGCGCTACGATTCGTGGTTTATGACTACTTCTTGCACGCTCATCGCTGACGGCATTTCGTGTCATAATTGAAAAACATTTTATTTTGAGACTTCGTATTACCGTCGATACCTGCCTATAAGTACACTGTGTTTTCTTACTTGGCTAGGTGTGAACGAACTATGGTAGTAAAAATTGTATAGTTAGGGTTGTTAATAGATTTTTTATTAGGTATGTCAATTCAACGACAACAGATAACAATGAATTTAAATATCTGCATCATTGTAAGAAATAATGAAACACAAAAATGCGTAAAATCCCGCTATCCGGCCGATTAACATACACTCAAACAAATTATATGGCTGTATTTTTGTTTAAACAAAACACAAGGGCTATATTTTATAAAATATACAACAGTTTAAATGATAATTTATACTCCATTGTTATTCATTGATGTTATTATATGTATATTTTGCCATTGTTTCAAATCAGAGCATATTTCATGCATTTAATGTTTAATTCCGTGCTACACACAAAGACACGATGCTAATGCTACGCACCGCTACGTCGAGATATGAATATTATTATTAACTAGACTATTTTAAAACGCGCGATCTATGGAAATTGGAAATCGGTACCGTTTTGTAATGTATCTTATTGGCAGACATTATTGAGATTTATTGCTTTAATTTAAAATTACAATGTAATGCATCTCGCATGCAACGAGCGCAATGTCCCGCACATAACAGAGATATTTAGATCATTATGTATCTGTCTGATATATTATTCAGTTTCACCAACTATTCATTTCTGAAAAGGCAGGAACAATTTCAATTTATATCGTATAGAGTTCCTTGCTATGCGCATCATAATGGGTACATAGTAGGTGAATACGCAGGTGTAAACTATGGTAAATTTTATAAAAATGCTAATGCATATTAATGCCATTCATAAATAGTCTGGTTTTATCAGAACGTTATCGGAGGTTGACGGTGTTGTGTGACATGACAATGAGCTTGTATGTAAAAATTAACAAATATGTTTACATTTAAATGTTGACCTGAGCCAGTTTTCATAACGAAATGGTTGTTTTGTGTTATTTTCTTTATATTGGACACGTCAACATGACTTCACCTCGCCTGATGGAACGCTAAAGGCAAAATCTTAGGATCGGGGGTCACCACTACATACACCGATAGTGCTACAGTGGTGGCCCTCATTTTGACAGCCTCATCAAATGCTTTTTCACGCATTATTTCTACAGCAAGTCATTTATTTAGTTTATAAAACTGAACGGTTTATCGTGTAATGTTCGTAAATTTAACAATGCTTAGTATTTTAGTAGAATCAACTAAATATATTCAAATGGATAGATCAATAGTGAAACTAATTAGGTAATTGATCATAGTCGGACTGACTACAATTTTTAGTAATAGGCTTGCGTTTGACAACAGTCTCTCCTGTGATATTACGATCCGATTCACTCAATTAGGCGACATTATAATATTGCCATAGAGATAGAAATTCAATGAAATTTAATTTGATTAGGTAGCAACATTTGATGATTTTTTCCCAGTTCGGCGTGAAAATATATCTCGCTATATCTACATAGTGTAGTGCATTGCGGCCTTAAACGGCTCGTATTGTTTCGCTTGCTTGTGAAATGTAATTCGTGTGCTGTAAACACACACAAATCTCGCACACACACACTCATATACACGGCAGTTATTTATATTTGAGTCTCGGAGGTCGCATGTCGTGGGCTTGTTGGTACAAATATAGAAACTATATGCGATTTATTATGAATATTAAATTTGGCACAATATAATTGAAGGAGCATGAATTGTTCGATTCAAATAGTAACTTAGGGTCTTTGTGGTTAGTTATTTATTACGACTCATATGTGTAGTATGACGTATGACGCTTTTGTACATTTGTTCAGATGGTTCACCAAGCAATAATAATAATTTTACTAAGCAAATGCTACTTGCATATTGTTGGGTGGGTTTATTACTTCTCACAGGGTTGCTTGAGTCCTTTGGAGAGAGTGAGTAGTAACGAGGTCTCTTGTTTCAAAAATGACATTATATAGGTACAGATATAGCTGACTTTCCAAGCATAACATAGCCTATCGATATCCAGTGTTAGACATCTGCTACAAATAGACCTCTCCCAAAGATAAAATACCTCTAAGTACTTATTATTCTATGTAAATTTTAAAGACGTCAAAATAATCAAACATTGTTAATTTAACAAATAAGTACTTAAATTTTCTTTAAAATGAAAAATTGGTACAATAAACGGCATTTTGGTCAGTCAAGGTGTCTCTTTTTCGTTCTTTACACTTGGAACTTTACTGAAATAGCGCATTGACTACCAAAATTACTTAATTTACTGTAACTACACTGTAACACACATTTCCCAATAAGAATTCTAACTAGCACCTATATAATACTTGCTCCAGTAAACCGTATAAAACACACCCTGTAATCATGGGCTGTAATAGTTTTTAAAACAAATAAAAGTCATGGCCTCGGGACTTTTCGCCCCACGTAATTTTCTCCTTAGAAATTTACTAAAAAATACAACATTACCGGCAATTAATGGAAATAAAGCAATTACAAATTTTAACCACTGTACATCTCAATTATGTAGCTTTCATAATTATTAAAAATGACAATAGCGTATAATTAAATTGTATCGAATAACAGGTGGTCAGAGCTTACTAATAAATTATTTAAAAAAGTTTCATGAAACTGTTAAACTGCCGAACACCGCTCATAGACAGTAGGGAATCACCTTTGAAACAAGAATAACTGCGTAGGTACTGTGGGATTCTTCCAGGGGGCACTAGATCAACCTGGGACTAAACCCTTTTTAAAAACGTTTTGGCAGTACGTTCATCGTGCGTACCATCTGTCATAATACGAGTATGATATTCCTGCAGTAGATATAGATGAGATGAGATATTGTACTAGAATAACGTGGAATAGAGAAGGCCGGTTCAGTTTGAAGATAATATAATAAAATTATGAAACAAAATTCTTCTCTGCCTTGCTAATTAGCTCTCAGGCAAAGTTTGCCGACACTGCAGTTGCAAACTCTACCCTAGACACTGATCAAATGTTATCTACATATTTTAGGCTTCACCATCGATTCTACCCATTGACGTCTGACGCCAGCGATGCACGTTTAATCTTTAACTTTTCGACGTTCGTGTGTATAATAACTAATTAATTAATCTTTTGACTTGATAGCGACGAAATCTTCACAAAAAAGCGCAAATAATTCTAATTTGCACTTCATTGGCAAGGTGGATTGTGATCTATAATCCCTCTTATCAGTATGAGTACTACAGTAGTCCCATACTACAGTAGGATTAATTGAAATAATGGATAAAGTACCTAATCTATTTCTTCTTCTTTGGCACCAACGATTAACCGTATGTATGTTGTTCGAGTATAAAATTCGGTAATATCGATCGCGCTGTCATTGGCTATATTGGGGTCGTATTATGGACATGATATGAACTGCATAGGGGCTCCATAGGCACACGTGGTTAAGCACAGATCTCGCATTCTCCACCTGCATATTTGTATCTCGACTGGGTAATCAGAGTGCATAAAGGATTAAGAGACCTCCGTTCTGGTTATTGAAGGTTGTGACCAGCAGGTGAAGTACCTACATAATAAATTATTGATACGAAAACTAGTGTTCTCAAATATTTATGACGTCTTTGATGCATTGCTTCTCGTTTTCCAAATATATCGACGACCTTCGAAGTTTAAATAAAACGACATCTGAACAAATATCATAACATAATATCTTGAATACGGATTTCGAAATTTATTAATCTCGGCAGTAAGTGGACCGAAATGTATCATAGCTTTCTTAGTTCTCGTTCCCCGAGTTTCTCAGTAAAACAGCCACAATAAAGCAAAAAGTACAGCAATAAGAAAATGAATGCTTACGTTATGAATTAATATTGGAACGTAATCGGACGCCGGCCTATTAGCCGTATTGGTACGAAAATATTGAATTGTTGGTATAAATATACATACCAAAATAATGTTCATATGTAAATACGGAGTATTGTTACCGTAGGGAGTCTTGCTAAATCACAAAATGAAGTTGATTTATATCTCTATACGGTCGGTTTACCTTCATGGGAGGCCCATAAAAGCCCCATACGAAAACACTTATACCTATACGTACGAGTAAGTAAGTATGGAGACTCGTTTTGTACAATTTAATTGGTCACTTACGAGTAAACAATGCGACATAATACTTGAAATTCTACCGCTCTATAATGCGCAAATTGACCTCGAATTTGATATATATTTCGGTTAAAATCTTTCAGTAGTTTGTTCTTTTTACCTGGTACAACAAAGGTAGCAAACAAGCATACCTACGGCTTGCGTGTTGACTAGCAACATTTATCTCCACAATGGTCAAAACTTTGCCATTTTGTTGGATTTTGTTTACAGGGTACCCAGTTTTTATTATACGGGGACCTACAAAAATCTTTGGGGATCAAGGTCTGCCTGCTAGGTCCACCTGCTTATCTAAAATAATTTTTGATTACATTCAAAATTGTTCCTGAGAGCTCACCATTATCATTTATAAGTCAATAATGTTTACTTCTAATTAAAATGGAACAAAAATAGAGGCAAGCATTTGCGATACTTAAACGACAGAATTACTCTGAGAGCACGCGATTGTAACCTTAAAACATGTTACAAAGGTTACAATCTAATTAATATATTATGTTTATACCCATCTTAGAACACGCGATTATAACTATAAAACAAGTTTCAAAGGTTACATTCTAGTTACAAACTATCTGTTTATAAAACGCCAGCGGTTAGCAATAAAGCCTAGTTTCTGCTCCCATCTTCAGTAATCCTATTACAAATTATGCCGAATTGTTAGTAGGCACCAGTAATGAGTAGGTACTGGAATGTATATGCAACAGTGCGCGTTATACATCGACAGTCGCAGTACACGGCACAATGCCCACGGCTGAACCAGAGGAGACAACTAATCGTATTACCGAACTAATCACGTGCCGCTCTGACGAGGAAATTCATTAATATCCTGCACCCAGATGCGAACAGATGAAAAAGTACATACAAATGCATTGCAGCGGGGTGTATGTATGTTTTGGGTAGGAATATGGACTTTATTATAGATAAGGTTCATTGTAGAGATTGATATTTGAGTTGGATATCAAATCAATGACATTAAAAACCTATGATAGTATTAGGCAACTAGCCGTTTTATGATTATGTCTCTGGTTCTACTTAACCGATTGTGATCAATAATGCGGTCTGTCAAAACAAAAAGGATCCATCAAAATTTGTTCAGTACTTTTTGTGTCCATCGCAAAAAAGACAAATTCCAAAAAAAAAATTATCAATTTTTCATATAACATAACCCAAGTCTCTTTTTCGCAGCTTAGTCACGATTTTATAATAGCATAGATAGATACCTATCTACTTCTCATTACATTAAATAAATTGATGTTTAAACGAAAATTTTAGTTAGTAAAGTGATGTTTATATCATGATTCGATAACAATTACCGTCGATTTACGTTGCTATATTGTTGAGCGACTCCCGAGAAGCATACAACATTCATTGGCATTATTCGTAGAACTCGATCGGGGTACTGAACACGTCAACGCCGAAAGGTGAAAGCTAATAGTCTTACAATATATAAAATACCTGCCTCCGTTGAAAACTAATTAATAGTAATACCTATGTGATAAAGGTTAAGAGCTCTTAATGACTGCTACAACTGCTATTTTATGTAAGAGTATTTTTTAATTGGAACATTGAAAGGAAACAAGATATTTATTAACATGTTTCAATTACGTATTTTAATAATATTTATAATACCAAAAAGTTACACGTTTAAGACGTTACATTTTAACTTGCTGTGGTGTTTGTTAGTTTGTTAGTCAAATCTTGGAAGCCAAATTAGAACCACTTCCTGACGTCAGATTGTGTTCAAATTTGGTATATTTGTGTATCTTCAGTGACAATACGATATGGTACTATGAAGTTGGTCTTATATGATGGAGTTGGATTGGAAGGTGTTCATAGGAACTTCTAAAATAAACTAGAAAAGCCAATCGAGTTTAGGCTCTTTTGTTTTTTTTTCTTGGCAAATACCTGATGCTATAATTATGATATCCTGGGTGTGAAAAAGGCGACGGTAAGCGGTCATAGGAATTTTTGATCTAAAAAAACAAACCTGTTATATTTGAGCTCATTTGATTTATCAGCTTATTTAATAAACTTACCAGAAAACGGTTGTTTTTAAAAAGTCTTTTTGAAATTAATAACTTATTTTATATAAAAAATCAACATGCATCTACCCTTGGTTATAACTGAATAATAACCCATGAATGGAAACGGCGTTGACAGACAGACAAATGTCATCGTACTTTGATCAAAGAGGTTGTCGAAGACTCGCGTCCCTTTATTAAGGGGAGGGTATTCGAAAAGTTTTATTCGTATTTATCGTATATGTCATTCGCTTGTTTCCCTACAATATTAGTCTTCACTTTAACGTGTGATTAGAACAAAGTAACGAGAACGACTAAAACACATCTTAAAACGTCATTTATCGGAGACCACCGCCTTAATTAAAGTGCAATTCCAATATGTCAAAGATAATATCAGGGAAAAGTGAAATTGAAATGTGCTTTCAATATTCACAAAGAGAATTACTTAAGAGTAGTTAGCGACTTACATCGTAGAGGTAATGTGAAAAGTGTGTTTCTAGGCCCACTGTAGTACCTACAGTTTATTTCATCGATGTCTATTATTAGAAAGGTTTAATCTCTTTTTGTGTGACGTAAAATGAATAAACTTAACATAGAACCTTTGCATTAAGAACTAGCTGTATCCGCGATTTATCCTGATTATTTTCAAAAATCAAAGTAGCCTACTATATTCTTCTAATATTACCTATCTGGCAACAAAGTATGTCAAAATCGGCTATGTAACGTACATACTTGAATTTTATTTAGTTGTATAGATTATTTGATTCGACGACGCCTTATTTTTCAGAAATACCTAACTATTTTTTGGAGACAACTGCTCTGCCATTCTTAATAAAAATTAATCTGACATATTATTTTCAGAGAAAACAATAATGAAACTCCACGCAGCGAAATGCATACCACAGGATTGTATCAAGTGGAAGGATGTTATCTCTACCTACCCCAATGTGAGGCGTGATTATAATGTATGTATTAATTTATCACAGCGGCAGTAATCATCAAACAGATAGGGCCATCGTTATGCCAGCCAGAGACATAAACATACATTCCAATATAAATATGAATATTAATGTAACGCGCCTAATTTGCATACAAAGTAATGCCAAGTAAAATAATTAAATACATACTCTTTGTTATACAAACAATGCACATCTCTTAGATGCCATAGCATAAGATAGACAGTAGAACATGATTGTACAAAAGGCGATAGACTCGCGACCGTAGGGTTAAAGATTCAATCACTACTCAAAAAACTACTTAAATAAGTACACAAAATAAGTTATTAATTTTATAGACTTAAAAATACTTTTTAGTAAATCAATGAATAACCATACAAATCAAATTACCCTTCAAATGGTAGCTTCTGCCCAGACGACCTCGACTGATGCTTTTTGATGCCTTTTAAAGAACCCAGAATTGTAAGAAGGGAACACGTGTGAGGGTAAAGCATTCCACTTCTTTATCATAGGTACATCAAGGGAAGGAATCACCAAACAGTTTGGTTTGCGATAGTAAGACTCCTAAGTCCTGCACGTGTTGTTCGGGACAGGAGCGGAGAGGGTGGAATCAGTTGGAATAGCTCATCGGAACAGTTGGAATGGCTCATAGATGTACTGTCGTAGAAACACAAGACGTAAAGTACAATTTTATCGATTACATACAAACTGCCTGTACTACTAGTTCTCAGTATAATTATATGAAAAGATGTACTGTACAACATTGCATTGTGACAATAAATATAACGCTCTATACTTATCAATTCGCTGTGAATGTTCCTCATTAATAAATCACGTTCATATGATAATGTATTAACTGTTAAGTATTATGTATTGTGGAGTATTAAGTCCCTATTAATAATAATAATAGCAACCCATTTCTGACTCATAGCAGAGGTTCAGCCGCATCACAGTTAGACTGGAAAGCCGACCCCAACTGAGTTGGGAAAAAGGTTCAGAGAATGATGATGAGCAACCCATTTATGACTCAGTGCTGGGCACGGGTCTCTCTCCTCTAACGAGAGAGCTGAGAGGGTTAAGTCCCTATTAATTCAGTATAATATAATGTATCATTTTTAATCAACACACAGTCAAGTTAATTCATTTAGATTTATTAAGTTTCTCTCCTATGATTTTTTAGACGTGCGTCGCCTAAGGTCATATATATACTCGTAGGTAAATATTTAAACCAGATCTTTTGATTTCTATTGACGTTTTATAAGTGCGGTTATTATGGATTCAACTTTGACATTATTAATAAATTATGAAGTTTCTATCGAACAGGCAATTGCTTGAAATTGTCGTTATTGACAGTGATATTAAATATTTCATTTGTTTGTTGTTTCTGAGGAAAACTGCCAGGCTATTGCATACGATCACCAATATATAATTCGTCATTTACCCGTTTTTATTGGAAGGTGTCAATTCCATGCCAATTCGTTCGATCGAGTGATTTTCACGTAAGCCAGTCAACGAGTTATAAATATCAATATATTTGTTTTCAGTGAAAACGTAACTTACATTACGTTTTTACTGAAAACTTATGCCGGCTTTGATGATGTGTGAATCACTTTGAATGCACCGCCACTCGTCGACACTGACATATCGAAGCTATTTTTACCCGACTGCCGAAGAAAGGAGGGTAATTTTTTTAAGTAATGATATTGACACGTAATTGTACATAGCTGTGCGGTATGAGTTTTATTCATAGCGGTTTGTTTACTTGTCCATTGAAAACTTATGTTCGCGGTTGCCAAAGAACACAATTTTTTTGGATGTCACACTAACCCATTGCGTGAAGTTAAATCGAGTTAAATTCAAGTTTGTGGGGTCGTAACCCTTGCCCTGCGGCTTACTTGCTAACTACCACAGAACAGATTTTTTCGCGCACGTGGTTCCTTCCTCGTATAGTCCCGGGCCCTTATAGTGGGCCGTGAAAATGCATTTGATGAGGCCGTCAAGCATAGAGTCATCATTGTAGTGTAGCACTATCGGTGAATGTAATAGTGACCTCCACTTCTGAGACTTTACCCTTAGCTTACCATTGGGTGATGTGAAGTCAGTTGACGTGTCTAATATTTTAAAAGATATTACTTATACCTATTTATTTCATGGACAGCAGAAATCAGTGTTATCTATTATCTAAATATACTTAAATAATATAATAATATAATATACTAGCTGACCCATACGGCTTCGCCCGTGGCGTGTTTCGAACCCCGATGCACCCTTTTTAACTCACATAATATGCTCATGATTTATCAGTTTTTTTCCTAAAATGTATGGGAATCTACCGGAATTGTTCACATTTATGATTATTGCTCCGCTCCCTTGGGCAGTAGCGTGATGATATTCAGCCTATGACATTCACGGATAATGTGGCTTTCTAATTGGTGAAAGAATATTTAAAATAGGTTCAGTAGATCCCGAGATTACCACTTACAATTTAACAAATATACAAACACACAAACTTTACTTCTTTATAATATAAGTATAGATCTAAATATCTAAATAAGTATATATCTATCTATCAGGCGGCTAAGTAAAAGCTGCTAGATTATTATTTCTCTTGGATTCTTGGTAGAAATGGGACTTCGGAATCCAAACATGTTTTAAATAAATTTGTTTGCATGTTTGTTTGTAATTAAAACAGTGGTCAAGACTCAAGAGGAATTACAGTATAATATCATGAATATTTATTGAATGTTAATGCATAATTATAAATAAATTTGCATTACGTTAATTAAAGGACGATAAAATTAATAAATTGTAGAGGTAATTATCCATATATTATATCGTTTATATTATGGAAGGTTGCAATATAAGTCGTATGTCACTATTACTTATGCGTGCTTTTTAATATCGAAAGGAGGCGTATGAAATGAAATGCGAAAGTTAAACTTACTCAGCAGTGAATAATAATAAGTTGATTTAATTTTTAACTTATGAACCATAGCAACACCACGGTGGTGGGAACGTCAGTGGGAAGCATGTTATGTTCTTTCGACATAAAAGGCGAAACTGTAGGTACTTACTTCTTACTTTAGTAGGTAACCTAACTACACTAGGTGATCATAAGCTGCTAGTGCACCGTGGTCCAACGATTGAAGTTATCACGATTTTTGTGAGTCATCGTGAGAACTCTCAAATTGCGATCCAAGTTGTTTGCGAAATAGTTCGGCTTGTATTCAGAGATGGCGCTAGCTACACGTGCCAACACAATTTTACATTTTTAAAAGCTTTTGCCTGAACTGCTCATTTGGAAGTTCTTGAGATTCCTGGTTTTGATTAACATTTATTATTATGTTTTCTCTTAGGAAGCTTAACTCGATTTCGTCATTGAAAAGAAAGTTTGACGAATTATGGGTGAACAGTAAGTGCATTTTTCTTACTTCACTTATTTTACCTACTGTGAAACTTACCTACTTATTTCACGACCACCACCACCACTTACCAACAGGTGAGATTGGGGTCAACCGCGAGCCTATTACCAATAAAGAAAAGTATATTGTAGTAGAACATTATATACTCGCTTTATAAACGAACATATCTACAAAGGCTTTCAACGAAAAACGCCAGCCACTCATTTGGTAGAGTAGGTAATTAAAAAAATAAACTTCAACAAATCAATCGTTCATTTTTCACGAAAATAATTAATCAACTCGATCAAATACATAAATCATGAATAGTTTATTAACAAAATATAATCAAACCGAGTTTGCATTCAGCTTCGACGCGGAAAATCGGTCGGGAAATAATCGAAAAGCGAGTATCGAATCGTAACGGAAATTGCGCCATTTGCCGTCATTTTAAAAGGTGTTGAGACGGGAGAGAGCACCGTCGGACGGCCAGACTCTTTATTATGCAGTGTTTACATAATAAGTAATAAATTACTTTTTGAAATATAAATATACGCATGCAGTTTTCGGCTCTGATTTCACGTAAAAATTGGGTTTGTTTTTAAGGTAATTAATTTTGTCCGTGACAGCTTGTCTCACACAAGTTTATTTTAATAAAGATCTCGATGCATCTATACGATGCGATGTTCAATGCAAATATTAGGTAATATACATACATAAATACATACATACAAATCACGCCTTTTTCCCATTGGGGTAGGCAGGGACAACATCATTCCACTTGCTACAATCTTGGCATACTCCTTTCGCTTCATCATCTGATAATTGTTAGGTTTAAAGCAAATTAAATATTGTGAACATCGATTTCTTTTATGATAGTACAAGCAAGTCTAGTATTGTATTCAAACATATCGACGCTGGAAAGGCAACCTTGCTTATGCGCCAAATTCACGAATATGAGTTATATATATCATTAGAATCGCCTGATTTTTCTCTATCCGTTGATCTCGGTTTCATCCCATTCTGACCATTTTTGATGTTCAATAAGCCATCTGTGATTCCGATTTTTCAGGTTAATAAGCGCACAATTTTAGCTCTTTTTAGAAAATTTGTCTCTTAAGCTACACATAATTTTGTTAGATTGTAGGTTAAGCAATATCTCTTTTCCAAGATATTACGTATACTTAACGCGATACACGTTAAAGGTATATACATACCTTTGGATGCCTGACGTTTCGACCAGGTTACACCGGCCGTGGTCACAGGCTGACTGTTTCAGCCGTGCACGCCCTCCGTCGCAGAGTCCGTGAGGTAGACGGTTCTTCTTCTACCCGCACATTTTCGACATTTTTTTTTTATATTTTCTTGTCTCCAGGTACCGTCACATACCACACTCACAGTGTCCCTATTATCTGTGCAAACGCCTTGGTGTCTATCCGACCGTGCAGAAAAGCGAGGTAGCAAGTTTTTAATCACTGGATTCCATGTCGCAGATAACTTGAAACCGTCTTCCCGATTGAAATTTTTGTACTTCTTGATTTCAATCGCTTCACGTACAGCTCTTGAATAGAAGTGACGTTCGGTGGAGAGGACTTGCGTATTGTGGAATTCAATCCAGTGATTCGTGCCCGCTTCTAAAAGATGTTCTGCAATCGCTGATTTGCTCGTCCGGCGGTTCTTTACAGCTGCAATGTGTTCTTTGACCCTATCAGCAATGGTCCGCTTTGTTTGGCCTATATACGAACTACCGCAGCTGCAATCCACCTTGTAGACCCCTGGCGTCTGAAGCGGTAAGACATCCTTCGGTGTGCCCACGATGTTGTTTACTTTAATGCCTGGTGTGTAAACTGTCGGGATGGAGTACTTTTTTAGCACGGTGCCGATCTTATCCGTTATTCCCCTGACATAAGGCATATACGCTGGCTGTCTGCTTACCTTTGGATGCCCCCGCCCTAATGTTTGCTGCTTCCGTCTTCCGTTCACAACAGCATATCCGTTATTTTTAAGTACCTCCTGAACATGATCCAGCTCTCGCTCCAGATGTTCAGGGTCACAGAGATCATACGCTCTATTCTTGAGTGAGGTCATAACGGATTGTAAGTGTCGGGGGTGGTGATGAGACGTGGCGTGTAGGTACCTGTCTCATCACCACCCCCGACACTTACAATCCGTTATGACCTCACTCAAGAATAGAGCGTATGATCTCTGTGACCCTGAACATCTGGAGCGAGAGCTGGATCATGTTCAGGAGGTACTTAAAAATAACGGATATGCTGTTGTGAACGGAAGACGGAAGCAGCAAACATTAGGGCGGGGGCATCCAAAGGTAAGCAGACAGCCAGCGTATATGCCTTATGTCAGGGGAATAACGGATAAGATCGGCACCGTGCTAAAAAAGTACTCCATCCCGACAGTTTACACACCAGGCATTAAAGTAAACAACATCGTGGGCACACCGAAGGATGTCTTACCGCTTCAGACGCCAGGGGTCTACAAGGTGGATTGCAGCTGCGGTAGTTCGTATATAGGCCAAACAAAGCGGACCATTGCTGATAGGGTCAAAGAACACATTGCAGCTGTAAAGAACCGCCGGACGAGCAAATCAGCGATTGCAGAACATCTTTTAGAAGCGGGCACGAATCACTGGATTGAATTCCACAATACGCAAGTCCTCTCCACCGAACGTCACTTCTATTCAAGAGCTGTACGTGAAGCGATTGAAATCAAGAAGTACAAAAATTTCAATCGGGAAGACGGTTTCAAGTTATCTGCGACATGGAATCCAGTGATTAAAAACTTGCTACCTCGCTTTTCTGCACGGTCGGATAGACACCAAGGCGTTTGCACAGATAATAGGGACACTGTGAGTGTGGTATGTGACGGTACCTGGAGACAAGAAAATATAAAAAAAAAATGTCGAAAATGTGCGGGTAGAAGAAGAACCGTCTACCTCACGGACTCTGCGACGGAGGGCGTGCACGGCTGAAACAGTCAGCCTGTGACCACGGCCGGTGTAACCTGGTCGAAACGTCAGGCATCCAAAGGTATGTATATACCTTTAACGTGTATCGCGTTAAGTCCCGTTTACGTATAATAAGTTATGGAACGCGAAAGTTTAAAAGTTAATATTACGTATATATTTACGTAAGAAACTTTGCTTCGCCATGGACCATTGCATTGTTTTGACATCAGACAATTAGCCGCGCTAAAGTTTCTCAAGATATGGGACTTCAGCAATTTATCTCCGCCGCGTCTAAAGCATTATCTGCATATAAGCAATTTTATCGAAAAAACTAAACTATGCTATTGGGATATAAGCAATTTAGCTTGGACTAGAATATTTTTAAAGTAGCTCATAAGCAACTTTACTCCACTGTACATTTAAAAAAAATCTTTGTAAGATATTTTTTGCTTTCATTTACTTTCCACTTTATGGTCACTTACAACGCACTTCCGTACACGTCAATACACGACGAACGGTGCTCAAGCTACATTTGTTTTAATGCAATCTTGCATCAGACACCGACATTATCAATAGACGCGGCTGCGCACGGGCGCATCAGTCCCTCGCGTCTAGTTGACTCGGTTGTTACATGGCTTTCGATCCATAACAGCTAGCTAAAAATTCATTCTAGCCTGGCTATGTTGTGACCACCAGCACTTTCGATCTTCTGAAGGATTATTATAAAAAGCTGATTAGGGAGGACTATTATGTTGTGAATAAAATGAATGATTTAAAAATAAAAAAAACCTGAATGCTGTTGAAAAGACTGAAACAAGTTTTATAGCAGGCGGTAGGTACCCATTTGAAAATCATAAACTAAAAGAAAATTAGTGGGTACCTGCTATCAAACTTGTTTTAGTGTTTTCAACAGCAGTTGAGTTTTTTTTATTTATTAATCATTTATTTTTTAGAAGACTAATGTCAAATTTTGTTGTTTTGTGCTTTGATGTTTAAATTTATGGAAACAAAAGACATAAGAATAATAATTGATGTCTTTTCACGAAAATTAACCTAATACTTTGATTTTATTGTAAGTAATTTTTTATTTATGTAAATCCTTGAATATGCTTACCTATAAGAAACATTATCTAAGCCACGATTTGAGGTCAGTTAGAGGTTCAGAATTTTTGGCAAACTATTTTTTTATGGTTTGATGCATATCACTGAATTATGCCGTCGTTTTTTTCGAATTACTGATGAGCTAAGACATTTTGCTCTGATATTAATTATTAACTTTTTGCCCATAAGCAATAAGTGCAGCAAGATTATCAGCTGGACCATGACCTATAAGAAAATTAGCCTTGCCTGAGGTCCGGACATTTATTGCTTAAACGACACCTAATTTTGTCCCCTGACGTTGTTTAAATTTTATTTTATAGTGAATTTGTGACAAATCCTTTTCTAGATAGTCATACCAATTTTCAGGCCATTTTGATAAAAATCATAATAGTTATGATTTTTTTTCGAAATTTTCAAACTTTGAATCGCTCTCCTGTAAAGTTGCTAAATGGCGCATAAGCAAGGTTGCCTTTCCAGCGTCGATATAGGAACTACAGGCAATTAAATTGTAAACGTACCAATCGCGTACAAAAAAAATCATTTAAATCGGATCCAGACGTTTAGGAGGATTTCAGGACATGCACACGAACAGTAGAATTATACACAATATTTTTGACCATAATTATGTAATTTCTTTGTTATTATTGTCAATATTGTTGAGCGCATGTGAATAACCTAACATTAAGTTCCTTACACAACGCACGTAGACATCGTCAATTTCAGTTCCGTAAATCTAAAGTCACTCTCAATAATTAAATACAAACAAACACAGTAGCTTTTCGGCTGTAGTACCTAAATTAAGCTATGCGATTGTTATGCTCTCCTCGGTTCGTTGTATAGACCTGTGTTGCTACAGGACTGCACGTCAGTCTGAAGCATAATGAAATTGACTTGAACTGCCCGCGCAGGACAATGCCATGCCACTCCCAGATTATACTGTACAGCGACCAGCGACTCTAAGTATGCCGTAGTGTTTAGTTTACAAATCTATGATGGATGATGTCAATGATGTGTTATAAGGGACGTTTGTGTAAGTTGTGGGGTCGGTGTTCTGAATAAAGCTTCGAACGCTAACACGTATGCCATTCCAATAATAAGCTTTTAACAACGATTCAATTATGGAGGGTCCCTAAGAACAGTCACCTAAGTGGTAGATGCGTGATAGGTATGCAGGTTTAAAGTATCGTTGTGTTAAAAACAGAATGCTTAATCAAGAAATAAATAATAAAAAAATAAAAAACCCGACTGCTGTTGAAAAGACTAAAATAAGTTTGATAGCAGGCGGTACCCATTCGCAAATCATAAACCAAAAGAACCTTAATGGGTACCGCCTGCTATCAAACTTATATTGTAAAAGTCACTAGGTATCACTAGACATTAGCTGCTACTTTCTACAAGAATAATTCCATTGTATAAATAAAAAAGTATTTAATAATACACTAAATATTACTTTTACTGTCAATTTGTAATGTTTTTAAATGTCTCACATTAGGTACGAACTATTTGCAAAATTTCATGATCTTACGCATATTCAAATATGATAAAACACTTGTTTAAAACGCTCTCCTGTCAAATTTGTATTTTGTAGTTAGGGGTTTGTACGTAGGGACCATCGATATAGGCTTTTGTGGTTGTAGGCGTCCGAATTATGCAAATGAATGGCTAAAAAAGTATTTAACGTGTTGCACTATAAACGTTCATTTGATAATTCATATTATTGACACGTAAGGCGCAAGTCGGTTAACACACACAAAACAGCTTGGTAATGCCAGTGGTAACAGCTAAACATTGGCTTACTCGTTCTCCGCGGGTGTGAGGGGCCGCGATTAATGCTGGCACTTATATGTCTATATCCGGGATTCGCGAGGTTCACATTCATATATGCTGATTATAACATACAGGTTTGCAAGTTTTAGTACTATAAACAGTACTTTACCTGAATAATTGAACAATAATAAAGTTATTTACGTTCTAGTATATATCAGTATAATATGGATTATATCGATGTATGGGTCTAGGAAACTGTAGTGTAAATTTGGCAATACTGTTGCCTTGTTCAAATTTTTATATCGTTATATATTACGCTCTTATATCCGGACATAATGTTCAATTTTGAAGAAACCTATTGTAGATACTCGTAATTAAGTAGGTACCTATAACTTTTTAAAACTATACATAACATGCCAAATTAATATCAGTTTTACACTCCATGGTTTAACAACTCTCCTTCTTGTGTGTTTAATGTAAGTGAGAATTAGTTGTCATATCTTTATAATATGCATAATTATATTTACCTGTACAGATAATCTTATGATTTCATCCAATGATCCTAAAAGTGTTAAGAAAGACAAAGATTAACCCAAATTATAACGTTAAAATATGCGATAATCGCGCATATAAAAGATCTTGACTAAATCTATTGTCCACAATATACACGGAACAGATAACAATTTATTGCCTTGACTATTTGTTATAGTACTAGACTTAAACTAGCATATCTAAAGCAATATGACGATCACGTGGGATTTTGAAACGAATAGAAATACGAATGTGGTTTTCGCGGGATTCTCGCGTATTGAATGTGGCGTGCGGTAACGGCGCAACACTAGTCGCGGGCGAGCACGGCCCGGGGGTGAGTGAAAGACCCGGCTATCGTACACTTGATGCTATCATAATGATTATTAACATGTGAAGCTCGGTACCAGGCGGCGACGTTCGCGGCGCCCCAGATATGTTTGACATAAGTCAGTTATTTTAATACAAGCAATTAGAGGTTCCCGCTGGATAGGGCCGACGAAGTTTTCGATTAGCAGCCTGCGGTTGTCTTTAAGTGGATTTTAAATTGCTCGCCGAATCGATTGGAGGCTAGATTTGTTGGAAGCGGCTGCGGGTTGCGCTTTACGCTCCCTGTTGGTTTTTTGGTTAAACGTTATACGATTTTGGCGCTAGGAGTGGAACACGCCACACTAATAATTTCCATTTTATAGAAAGTTTGTTGAGGAAAATACCGAATTCTTTATTGAATCTAATGATGTTATTATAGGTTATTAGTTATAGTAATGTATAGGTAGGTGGGGATTAGAAGGTTTTTTCAGGGTCAACAGCGCCAGTGTGACTCCTCTGGTATTACAAACGTCCATAGTCCGCGGTGACTACTTCCCATCAGGCCTTGAACCATTACGGCCTTAAACCATTTTTTATACCATTAAGATAGATGGTATAAAAAATAAGCTTAAGTATGATACCTACATTATGTTTTGACAATTAATAAATTTGAGAATTTGCCGTATGTTTATTGAAATCGTTGTAAAGATTCAGCACACCGAAATTTAATTTTTGTGTAATATTTTAACTGAATTAATTCTCTACCTTTTTGGCTTGATTGCCACACGAATATTCGTATCGTCAATATATTATAGTCATATACATATAAGTACAGACTTCCAGAAACTATACCAAAAGTGCAATAATTGAATGATTGTCTTACGTCTGCAGCAGGGCCATAAAACACTGTCGAGTAAAAATTATATCGCCTATAAACAAAAACGATCACAAACAAGTCCATTACTGTCGCTGACTGAACCCAATTCTTACCAAAATTTTCTTACAAGCTTCCGACTCTTGGGGGCCTAGTGAGGTGACACGATGATAAAGTAACGCCCATTTGCCCTGGGTGCCACTTCGCGGGCCTCGTGGCCGACACTAATGGAGTAGAGACATTTTAACAGCAATGCCGCATATTTAAGTTGGGTGTTAAGCACCGACTTCGATACGAGGCGTGTTTCATTTAATGCGTGTTTATTAGTTTGAGAATCTCTGTTTATTGCCTTGTTTTGGTAATATGTGCTGACAAAGTTGATAGTATCGCAATGTTGCTAGTATGATTTATTGAAATATACCTATTATTTTAGTTAGGACGGCCTCTGTGGCGTAGCGGTAGTGCATGCGAGTGCTACGACAGAGGGCGCGGGTTCGATTCCCGCTCTTTGTATGCATGAATGTCTATTTGCAATACAGTCTGGGTGTTTCAATGTATAAGTCTGTATGCATTATATTATATATGTATTCAGCATTCTAGGACCCATAACACAAGCTTGTTAAACTAAGCTTACTTGGGTCTATCTAGGGAGCGCCGTGTAAAATGTCGTAAAAAAACGGTACGTATATCTAGGGCTCAGTATAGCCTTATTGACAGGATCGCGATATATATTAACTGTTTCAGTCTCTTGTTACGAATACGATACGCTTACTATTCGAATGAGATTTCGTGCTCACCCGACACGGCTTTATTGAACACTAATAGCTGAGTCAACCTAAAAGCTACGTTTTAGTGCCCGGCTAGGAAAAGTAAATCATATTACTTCTACTTTTGCCGACAACGTTGTTAAGTGCCTTAGTGTTTTGACAGTGATCGGGATTGTACCCACTACTATGCTATGACGCCACACATAATATAAAGCTAATGTAGGTACCTATTGAAAACAATGGTCTACATTTTGAACATTAATCAGTTAACATAAGGAAAATAAAATGTATTTTGTTAAAGATGAGCTCTTTCCTGTAGTTTGCCGTATGTCATTACTTCCCAGAATAAGAACCTTAATAGCTACACTATCGTAATGTGTAATAATAAAGATGCGTTTTTTTTTCAAAATCAACGGGTTCGATTTCCAGCTAGGATAATTAGTTTTTCAAAAATCTAATGATGAGGTTTTAAGTTTGATCAAAATCGGGCTCGTGACTCCTTTGAGCATTTTTCGCTATTCCTGATAGTTTCGGATTTGGCCATCCAATCCGTTTTGCAAAATTCACCCTGTATACTGGAAAAGTCACTTTTATACTTATATAATAAACTATATTGTTGTTTTTTTTTTGGCCGAATTAAAATAAAATTTAATTCGGCCAAAAAAAAACGAAAATAAAATTTTTTAAAAAGGAAAGAAAACAAGAGGTTAAAAAAAGTTGAATAAATTGCATTTTAATTCGGTATTCTTAGTTTTAAGCAACTATCAAAAATTTCGACTAACGGTAATTAAAAGAAAGTACTTGATAACATGCCTAAAGTATGGATAGGTAGGTACTTTTTCGCTGCCCCTAAGGACATTACACCCTTTGCTTCCAGCCGGTAGTCGCTTGCCTTAATAGAATTAGGGAGATACCTACCCCGGTATCAGGGGCCGTCACAAACATATAATTAAGGAACGCTTTACGCATAACCTGTTGGTGAAATAATGTCTAGCGGTTTAGCATAAAATATTATTGTTACCTAATTTAAGGTGTTAAATATTTTGTTGATACATTATATTACAGGAAAAAGATCTTAGGATGACTAAATCTATCTAATTCTTCGTCCACTTTTAGAGTTGAAGTTATAGCCATGTCTTTTTAAAATAGGTTCAGCTTTCAAAATAATCTAGAGAAACATACTCGTAGCTTAGTGATTAAGTAGTCGGCCTTATATGATCGAATCTCGGCTTTGAATCCTGGCAGTGACCTAACTCACTGCTAATACAAGAAATTTAACTTAGGCTGTTTAGTAGGGCTTAATTTCGGCAACTAATCTAAAATTATATAAAAAATTAATTCCTTTTTCCCTTGTTTACGGCATCACGCGTGAACAGCTGGACCGATTTGGCTGAAAATTGATGGGGAAGTAGCTTAAAACTAGGAGACGAACATAGGATACTTTTTATCCTGCCACGGGGACGAAGAATGCCACGGGCGAAGCCGCGGGGCACAACAAGTATTCTTTATTGTAGTCATAACATTTTTGTGATACATATACAAAATTTTGGTTAAGTATAAAGGCTAGCTTAACTGAATATTTTGTAAGAAAGCGTTATTTAAAAGCTTAGTAGATTGCATTTTTAAATGGTATACGTATTGAACATATTAGGAGTGACGAGAACAGCACTGTACAGCGGGCGGAAGCCGACCCCTCACGGGCGGCGGCAGGCACTCCAACACGCCTAGCTCGCCATTAATGAACTTTGTGCCGCTGTTCCCCAATACAGGTACACTTTTCTTTGCCACTATTGTGTGTTAGTTGGAACAAAACGGCGCGTGTGAAGTCGCACGTAAAGTGTAACCGGGAAGGCACTTTTCCTGTTTTTATTGTTCGGACGGCATGATTCCTTTGCAACGGCGAACAGGACGATGGGTTCGTGATGTTGGCACCTGAAGCACGATATTTTAAGAATGACGTTATTATGTATAAGATTATGAAGAAGGCAACAATCAAAGAGCTCTTAACCCTGCAAGGTTTAAAAAGTAATATGAGCTAGTAATTTTTTTTAATGTTTACCTAATACATACATATCCCATTGGGTGGTAGGCAGAGACAACATCTTTCCACTTACTACGACCTTAGCATACTCCTTTAGCTTCTTCAACTTTCATAATTTGTTTTCATGCATGTACGCCGGTTGCGGGTGCTTTTGACCTGGCCTTTCTCCAAAACGTCCTGGATCTGATTAGAATATATACGCCTAGATCGGCCTTTACCAGTTTTATAGGACAGTTGATAAATGCATATTAGGTATAGGGTAGCGCTTGTCTAAGTCCAAAGTAATTCGGTTCCTATATACCGACTTATTACAGCTTGATAAACTAACTACACAGTTAGTTCAACCAGCTTGCAGTATGGGTTCTAGAATGTGGATAAACATACATTTATTTTTTTTCTAAATAAATAAATAGACATGTAAATGCATGCGTGCGCATTCACTCGGCGCAAGTATTCAAGAATATTTAAGATTTTAAGTCTGATCAAGACCTTTCAAACAAAAAAAACCGTATCGAAATCCGTTCAGTAATTTTTGCGTTCCATCGCAAAGAAACAGACAAGAAATAATAAACAAACAAATTTGTATTCAGAATCGTTCATATAACATAACCCACGTAGGTACTTTTTTCAAAATATCTCCAATGTAGACACAACTACTTTACGATTACAAGGAAATAATATTCGAAACATTACCATATTTGATTAGTATTTGATAAGATAAAAGGCTTAGCACAAACTCTGAAAGCGAGACTACACGTAGTTATTTATTTTCCAAAATGTTGGGTGATACTAATGGCGGAGAGCGCCGGGCCATTTTTTTCGACTTGCAGGTAGGCACTGAATCTCATCACTACTCACCTTTCGGCCGCACCTCCTCTATTAAAAGTAGCGAGAGTGGACTTTTAGTCCATATATCATGTCTAGCATATATTATGTAGACATGTAGGAATGCTGGCATAGCACCAGTATTAGCAAGTTTACTGGTATACGTCATAAGTCCTTTATTATTATTACGTAAAGTAAGTGTATCTATACCATTATAATTGTAAAGTAACTGTCTTTACATTGGAGATCTAATCTGTCTCTATTATGACGATGGACGCAAAAACTATTAAACAAATTTTGGTGCGATTTTTATAATAAAGGTTTTGGTTAGACTTAAAATCGTATGCATGTTTGAGCACAACCAGTTGAGTAGAACCAGAGAAAAAGTAAAAAAATGCGAAAACCGACCAACCAATGCGCCAGGCTCCATCTTCAGTTTTTCTTAAAATCGAATTGAAATCACGCGTTTTGTAAACGAGGCTTTACTGAATAGGCCATGTGAAGTACAACGTACGCAGCGTCCACAATAAAACACGCACGTTCATATATCACTTGGAGATTAACTTAACGCGGTACACATAGCTGGTATTAGCTCTAGATATGCGCCATTGGACTATAACAAGTTGTAACACGAAGCGCGAATTCTAATTACCACAGAATAATATCCAGTATAGGAATCGATCTAACGGTGGTCTAAGCCCCCTTCCCCTTCGATGGTACCTAGTGCCAGCCCGCCCGCCTCCCCCTCAATGCAGGCCGAACTGAGTCTTGTATAACTATAGATACGTATAGATTAGAAGTCATTGCTGATGATTAAGTAGTTATTGTTAATTATAAATACGGTTATTCGCTCCTATTGTTAGATATATAATTATACCTACTATTGAATTAGCTATGCATTCATACTTAATAATAAGGATTTTTATTTTTTCTGTCATAAGTAGGTGATTATGTGAAAGAAATGTAATGTATAGTACTCTAAAAACTATGCAATCAGCACTACTACTATAAGTATAGATAAGTAGATACTTATAGTATAGATAATTAGTGGTGCTGATTGCATTTTTTATCATGACTCCGGTTCTGCTTAACCAATTGCAATTAAACGTAAGATTTTAAGTCTAACTAAGAACTTTCTAGTTGAAAAACCGTATCTAAATTCCTTCAGTAGTTTTTAATATATTCAAAATTCTGTTCCGTTAGAAAATTTAGTACCTACACTGTTTCATAGCGAAACTATAGCAGTGATTTCGCCGATTTGGTGCTGCAGCGGAGGTGTGCTACTGGCATAATGCGTAGTAAGTTTTCACACGTTTAATTAAGCTAACTTGCCGCACATATTATTTGGAGTCACCCGTGCGGTACTTCTTTCGATCTGATTCCATATTATTTTTCAATTCACTTGTTAAAGCTCTGTTCCGTAGACCGTGCATTTTAGATTGCTGCTAATAAGGTGACAACATGACAGCAGAGTATTATTTGCACATTCCGTGCGGAAACCCCCACGGCCAGCGGAGGCCTTGAACCGACTAAAACCGCAAGCCATCGGGTCTTCGCGCACCGGGGCGTAAGGTGACCCAAAAAGCATTTATTTACCCTAGCGACTACAATATGGGGTTCTTCAAGAAGAGCATTAGGGGAGAGGTGGCATGAAAGGGACATTTTTGATTTTGAGGTCCTAGTAAGTTATTGAGAAAATATTTGGAAAAGGTTGGAGTCGCATAGGAAACGTTTATTATTAGACTACTGAAATAAAATGCAATAATTGTCATTAATCAATTCTTAGTCATTTATTTTCGCATCTTAAAAAAATGTATCTTTTGTCCCTTTCATAAATGGACTTTATTGAAAGGGACGTAGTCATTTATGAAAGGGACAGTACCTTATTTTGAGGAAATATGTATTGACATTATTGATTATTACTGTTTTCATCTAATAAATTAACATAATTTAAACACTTTTATGTAACTCTAACCAGAAATCAACAATATAAACATTTTTCTCAGATTTAATGAATTTAAAAAATATTAATAGATTTTCTTAAGACACTTATAATTAGTCTCCTTTTAATTCACAAGAAATTAAACACATTTTATTAAATTAAAGAAAAATCAACAATATAATTATATCTCTTTTTAGACTTAGACTGCACTACAAAAAATATTCTTACTTTTTAATAGAATTATACCATATCAACAGCCTCCATAAAGTTTTTTTTATTGACTGCCTCTTAATTTTTTTTGCATCGACACCCGTTCTCTTCTTATGTGACATTTCTAATCTAAAAAAGAAGTAAAAAAAAATATAAGAAACCTAGTGCAAAATAGCAATCTTGAAAGAAACACTTATGAAGGGGACGTCCCATTCAAAACTGTTTGTTGTGTCCCTTTCATAAATATCATACAAAAATTTAAAACGTAACCACAAAATCAACAATATTAAATGAAAGTTCACAAACCTTATGTTCTTATATTTCTGGATGCCCAACCTATCTTAAAAAATGATTCACACATAAATAATTAACTCACAGCACTGCATAAAACGTTTCGAAACTATAACAGAAAAAATACTTTTGAATCCCAATAACAACACTCTCATGAATCCGCCATGTTTGAAATGACAGAAGTTTGAAGTTTGCTGCGAATAAACTTGCGTCAAGGTTGCCATACAACAATAATATTGCTGACTGGAAATTGTTTTTATTTTTCAAGTTATTTGAATTGTCCCTTTCAATACGTGTCCCTTTCATACCACCTCTCCCCTAGAAGGTTTTTACAGGGTCGGCAGCGCGAGTGTGATGACACTGATGTTGCACGCGTCCGTGGGCCACGGTGACCGCTTCCTATCGGGTGGGCCATGTGCTTGTCTGCCACCTAAGTGGTATAAAAAAAATCCAAACACGCTGAGTGACCCGTGCCATCTCCAGCTTTGAGGTGTCCCCTCGGGTTTGGGTGTGTATGCGGTCTAGGTAATATTTATTTGCCCGTGTTACTACCAATCGTAGTACTAAGTAGGAAGTAACTAAGTAGTACCAACTTAATACCTTTTGATCATGGCATATATTATGATAGTTACGATAAAACTAGCGGTACCTGTTTTATTTATGTCTTTATTTATCTACAAAACAGTACTCCTACACTTATAACAGTGAATTTTATCGTCATAAATAGTTCAGTTTCTATCATACCTATATCTCCTTGCGTAAAAGCCTTTTCCATCCCCATCCACCTTTATCTGTCCTTTCCAATCCTTTCCTGCTTTACTAAGGCCAGAGTAAAATCTATCACAAAAATTAATTCCTGTTTGAATTACACTTTAGTTTAATAGAAGCACGTACCCTCCCGATCTTTGGAAGCGGGTGTATCGCTCGCCACAGCAAATCTCTAGCAAGACATTTTCCACTCAACCCCTGTGTCTCTTTGTGGACGCAATCAGCGGACGGTGGCATGTCTACTGCCCAGCAATTATTCAAAATACATCAGGCAATATTAGATAGGTGAGCGTCCGATGCGTTTTGCATTGCGAATCAGTCAGACTTTGTGCGGCAAGCCCTGGGGAGCTGTTGTGTTTATGCGTGAACGTCACTGGCAGATTGTGGATTCTGCCTTTTGCTCAATTGTCCGAGCGCTTGGGGATTCCATGCGCTGTCGACCGCCTCGTCTGATCGGTAATGCATAACGCACGCCGTTATAGTAATGCCCTGCGGTATGACCACATCACTTGCTACCCTCTTTAGCGAGTCCCAGATACAGATTTATAGGAATAGTCATTTGTGGGCAAGTTAGGGTTGCCAACTTTTATTAGAAGAAATTGACAATATCTATCTGATTTCAAAGGAGGTAAATTATAAAGAGTACGGACTTATGAAAAAGGGTACCTAATATTATATTAGTGAAATTTTTAAAAAGGTAGTTCTAGTCATTTTTGCAGAACATAACCATTTCCTATTATTTTTAAGAGAAAAAAAGAAAATAATTCTACGCTCACATTCTTTAGTAAATTTTTTGGCTATGATAATATAGGTATAGGTAGGTTGCATGACTGGCACTGTTATAAGTGGTAATGAGTAGAATTTAAATTTGAATTTGAATTGTATGAAAAGTGTATTTTAGTGTACTCTATTAGTATCATAGATTAAATACAGTACTCCTACTTGATATCGAGTACAATACTATATTTTAGAGTAAGGTTGATAACCCTAATGTGGGCATAGTAATTTGTTATTTTAATAGGTGGGTAAAAGTATTTGACATTTAGTGAATAAACGCTAGGTATACTTTTTAGAAATTGTGATGAATATCATTCCAATGATAGATTTGACAAGTAAATTCGGATCAATATGATACCTTTAACAGCTGGTTGTGAGAAGTAAGAGTAGGTACCTATTACTAAAAATCTTCCCATGACTATTTACTGCAAAATTATATCTACTGGTAAATTAATTGGTATGGAAAACTTACTTAGATACTTCGCACTTAGGTACCGTAATGATAACCGGTATCCTCTAATGAATGCTGAATTTTCTTTTTCATCAAAACCCATTCAACAGTGATTGCGTCCTTCTCTAACAAACAGGCAAACAGATAAGAATTGCAAATAAAATGTAAATTAATAAAAAATAGAAACCACTTGTCTCTTTTTTAAGTCGGTTAATCAGAAAGTTCTGGTGAACCAGAGTGTGCAAAATAGTTTTCAGACCGCATCAAAATCTGTTTTGACCAAAGGCTAGCTAATCGCTGACAAACATACAACAAACAACATTGTGTTTAGTATTGTTTCTTTAATACTTAACCCCCGTATACATTTTCTTACAATGATATAATAGTATAGATGTACCTATATTGTTGGTCTCTGGTATCAATAAATTTAGAGCAATATTACTGCAAAGCCTTTATCTAAATATGATTGCGCTAGTTGCCCGACTCGAAATACAGCTCCAGACACTAATTATTTTCGTATGTGGGTTACATGAATATCTATTGATTTAACATTGGTATGATGTACCTAGGGATTATACATTTCTATATACATAGAAAGGTATTCATGTTTCAAGAGATAATAATGAGGCAACCAGAGATAGCAACAGGAGGAATACTCTGACCAACCATACTTAGATACCTAGATAGTTAGTATGCTTACTAATTGCTTCAAAATTTCATTTAACTAGCGTCTTGCCTCTCAACCTCCGAAGGAAAGCTTAGGAGGACAGCTTGCAGGTGAGGTTAGCCTGTCCCGAGGGTCTCGGAGGGGCCACGTACCTACGCCCTCAAATGAAACAGGGTATCAGGGGTAACTTTGTCCAAATTGACGCTAACGGTAATCAACTAACGCATTTATAGACACGAGATTAAGGGTTAATCATTCATTCCTATATATGTTGTGTATATGTGCATACTGACGTGACAATTTAAATGAACGTGATCGTAGGCCGATTGCTTAGATCTGTTGATTACACCAATGCCATGGAATATCTATAGTATTGCGGCTAAATACACATCATGAGTAGTTACCTCTAACAAGCTCCAGTAAATACTTGACTAAACTGTAAACCATATTCAATCCAATATTGGCGCTTCCAATTGTCAGTCTCTGAGAAAACTGGTCTAATTTAAAATAGAAAAGCTAAGGGCGTTTGCACACCATGTTTCTCAACGCACTGACGACGCACGTTTTTGATTAGTACGTTATTAGAAGATAGCATACGTAGTATAGACCAACGGGCGTGCATTGGATGAGCGTGCTGCGAACAGTTGTCAAAAAAACGTGGTGTGCATAGGCACTAAGCTAATTGTCAATTAATGTGTGGCAAGCTCCTTATGACAAATCCTTGCGACCAATGGCAAATTTTTATGACCATAATAGCGTCTTCATCTTTAGACCCTGAACCAGATATTATGTAGCATTAAATTATTTACCAAGACAGACAATAGCGCCCAATCTAGATAGTTATAACTTGTTTCGTTCACGAATTCCTATGGATAGACTAAGTTTATAGTACCATAGTATCGCATTGTCACCGAAGTCACACAGGTATACCAAATTTTTGTCTACTCTAACGAAAGCAAGAGGCTTATACTTGCTTCTAATTGGGCTTCCAAGATTTGACCCATACCACCGATTACCTAATAGTTCGTCCCATACTTACAAACAAAATAATAACAGAGCAAGTTAAATAAAATCTTGTAAAATATCGAAGGCACTTATAAAAGAACAGAAAGCGTTGGCTTCCTACCTAACACAAATTTATAATGCACCAATTACTACTCAAATGACGTCACATTTAAACCTAGGCTCCCCTAATACGCCGATTTCTGAAACGAATTCATGCATTTTAATTGCATATCAAATGCAGCCAAGTGAAGTCTGTTAGCGAGGAGCAAAGCGTCTAGGTATTACAATATGAATCATTGACGATGCCTTTGATTTTAGTCGGCACGGCGGCCGTTGCTTATGTTCGTATTCCCTTTGCAGTTTGTTGCGCTACCCAACAATATTTGTACACACTAAGCATGAAATGTTGCCAAGCAAACGTGTACGTAGTATTTGCGTGTAGGTTTCGGAAAGGAGGAGGTAGGATGGCTGTGGTGGCGACGCGGCGGTCACCCACCCTACGCCCCTCTGCACCGTGTACCCTACCCGCCCCCCGGCCCCGCGGTGCGTGCACACGTACGAACTATGAGGAATACCCGCATCGCCCACTGAGGTTTCAATATTCCACACCGAATTGCATTCAATTGCAACATTTTTGGACAAATAGAAGTCGAGTAAAATGTCGGCACAGTTGGGACATAAGTCTTAAAAGGTTTTCAATATTTCGTGTTTGCCTTTGTCGGAAATTTAATTCGCTGCGGACCAAGCGACTGGACTACGATTTATAAATAAAATCTTTCGATCATATTTGGAAAGTACCCAATCGACCGAAAATATTTGTTGAACGTCGAACACTCGTATGCCTTTTTCTTACTTTGTTAAAATTGCAGCAGAGCGGTAAAAGAAAAAAGTATCGTACGTGTCTTTCAGCGGACTCGTTGATTTGGCAATCCTATCATTTTAAGTTGTTCGTGAATAATATTTTCGGATTCAGCTCACAATTTTTTCTGAAGTGGTGTAACGCGAAAAAATGGATGGAGAGTGTGAACAGGGAGAGGCCATCTCTGACCACAGTTTATCTCATTCTACATATTGTGCATATTAGCACCGATTACCTAATAGTTCATATTAGTCATTGGCACGTTATGACACATTTAATCAATTCAGGTATTTCGTGTATGAATTAGACAAGCGATAACAGTTACAGTTTTTGGACTGCTAATAGCTACAGTGTTTTAGCAATATGGATAGCGATTAAACAACGATATGACAATTTCTGAATCAGTTTACGCAAGATTGATACAGTGGCCAATAAGTATGCAGCCAAGTTGATGGAAAATGGTTATCGTAATTTATAGACACCTGTTCGTCCAAATTCTTCTGCCCGTTACGTTTTTATTTCATTATTTTGAGAGGAATTTAGCATGAAATAAGATGCTCTGGTGTCAGACATACAGCAGACTTATTAAGTTCAAAAAGTAGTTTGAAAATTGGTGAACAAATGAGCCAGTTATATTATTGGCCATCGTTATTATCTGCTAACTGCGGTTTCACTATTCACGTAGGGTCACATTACTTAAACATTATAAGTAATGGGATTGACTGTTAAAATAAATAGGTACTAATTGCATGAGCTCGTTAGGGTTGCCGCGTGACTGAAAATTCTGGTATTGCAAGCGCTAATAAGCGACTGTTGGCGCTAACCAACCGGCGCGCGGCGTGACACTAAACTTGCCTACCTTCTAATTGATACATACAAAAAGTATGAAGAATAAGGTTCATAATAAATACTTTATTAACGTATCTTATCTTATTTCTTATCTTAGATGTCTAAGGTTGTCAAGATGTTTGGATGTATAAATGGCTGAACAGATCTGAGAATCAGAACAGATCATACAAAAAGTATGAAGAATAAGGTTCATAATAAATACTTTATTAACGTATCTTATCTTATTTCTTATCTTAGATGTCTAAGGTTGTCAAGATGTTTGGATGTATAAATGGCTGAACAGATCTGGCTCAAATTTGATACAGGAATAGACTATAGTCTAGAATAACACAAGGGCTTTTATTCTTGGAATGGGTTCCAATGTGTGGCGGGAACGGGATCCGTATTCCACGAGGGCGAAGCCGCAACAGCTGCTAGCTGGTAATAACACAGCAATTTGTACCTAGATGTATTTTTTTGTTCTGTGGATAATTCTGACATATTTATAAGCGCTGACATTTTTTTTTTGAGATGTTGGTATTTAATACGTACATCAACTCCACGGCAAGTTTTAGACAGCTAGCTAGTTCTAAAACATAATTTTTTATTTCGTAATTATGGGTTCTAGAATGCGGGGCATATAAAGTGTGAACAATCTAAATATAGAATCGTGACGTTAAATAGTTGATCCGAAACCATCTCAGGTTTCGGATCTGAAAAAATCTCTTGCACTAATTTAGTTTTTATTTTCCTTTTTATTTTTTTTATTTTTTTTTATTATAGGGTGTCCTATAATAAAAAAAAATAAAAAGAGGTGAAGTCAAATTGACGTGTGTCAATTTGACTTCACCTCGCCTAATGGTAAGCTGAAGGTAAAGTCTCAAGAGTACACAAACTTAGTACAAAAAAAAGATTTTTCCATCAATCAAGTAGTCTCATCTATCAAGATCAAGTCAAGTCTGATCATCATTGAGGAAAGTCTGCACCAGAGTTTCCTCTCGATCAAGGAGGTAGGACACGACGGTATCTCCCGTCCGAAATGAACTGTCCGACTGGGGCAGTACCTCCGCCTTAATACCGCGCCCATAATAATCATCGTGTTGTGTTCCCGCTGCCTGGTAAGTAAGGTAGCCAGAGCTCACTGTACCCCTCCTCTCCCCTTCCCTTCAGGGTAGGGAGCGCGTGTGTGACACCTTTGGTCTTGCACACGTTCATAGGCCTCGGTGACCGCTTCCTATCAGGTGGGCCGTCTGCCACCTACGTAGTATAAAAAAAAGTTTAGTTCGTTTTTAGTAGATGCCCAGCAGGTGAGGTTGGCTTCTGTCTCGAAGGTGTGGGTAGGGCCCTGCATACCCCAATAATGAATAAGTCTATCGTACCCACGATATTTAGTAAGTACTTCGAACAGTCAGCGAAGAAACAAATAAAACATCTGATATCAAACAGTTTCAACGCATATTGCCAATACCTACAGGATATTTCTCAACTTTATCCTTTTTCAACCAATTGAAGCTATATTGATTCTGAAGAATATTTGATATTGTTTACTTTAAACTCACTCAAGCGAACTTTGAAGTCGTTCAAGCGATTTAATTTTAGTTTTATTGAATAGGTATATTGTATTTTGAAAGACTTATAAACTACTGTGAAGGCATCGGCGAATCAACTTGAAAACCTCTTGAAAGACGCAACATCTTACGAAATAGACAATAAATGTTGCGAACCAATATTGTGACCCGTTGTCGATATAGGGACGGATCGTGTTTGCACAATTTTCAAATCAACAATATCAATACCCATAAGTATTAATATTGTTCATTGTTGTACCATCGATCGACATATAATAGACGTAAGCTAGTACAATACACGTAGTACAATATACGTAAACTAGTAGCAATACGTTAGCACACTTTCCTACTCTCGCCCCTTCCCTTCGGGGTCGGCAGCGCGTAGGTGACGCCCTTGGTGTTGCACACGTCCATAGGCCTCGGTGACCGCTTCCCATCAGGTGGGCCGTGTGCTTGTTTGCCACCTACGTGGTGTAAAAATCAATACATTCATTATTCACACTGCTAAGGAGTGGAATGTCCTGCATGAGTCTGTGTTTCCGATAAGTTATAACATGAGAGTCTAAGTCAAGAGTGAATAGGTTGCTCTAGGCATGCGTACTCGATCGTCAACCACATAATCACTTACCATCAGGTGAGATTGTGGTCAAACGCGAGCCTATCGACTAAGTAGAGAGAAGTAAATTAAACGCACAGTTCAGTACTATTTTAATGATAATAGAATGAATATGGTGTACCTACACATCAAAGAGTTGTTCGACCAGGTTATTTGTAAGACAAATTGCAGTCTTCACTGTGAGGAATACAATTTTGTAATTTGTATTTAAATTTAAATTGGCGATGCGCTAGAGTTGCGAGTGGCTGGGAACAAAAGTAAGACGAAGTTGTTCGTATGAAAATCATACACAAACGGTGATGACACTGATTGTCACATCAGAGATCAAGACTTCAATTCCCGCTCAATGCAAATGATCATTCTGCTGTAAGAATAGTATTACCATTGATCTGTGTTTTTTTATACCACTTAGGTGGCAGTCAAGCACACGGCCCACCTGATGGGAAGCGGTCACCGTGGACTACGGACGCGTGCAACACCACACTCGCGCTGCCAACCCTGCAAAAACCTTCTAATGCCCTTCTTGAAGAACCCCATATTGTAGTCGCTAGGGAAAACCATGGCAGGGAGATCATTCCACAGCCTAAGCGTGCGCGGAACAAAAATTCCTTTCAAACCTTATAGTGCGCACCAAACAAATATCCTATCCATAAGTACGTGTTTACAAAAGTGCTCAGTGTCCTGTACATGTTTACGACCTTGGAGCATACAAGTCGTAGACGAAAATCACAAGTCGACAAACGGAAGGTGAAACGCAATCCAGCCAGATCTGATAACTTGAAAAAGGTAGCTGGGACAGACTGAATGCGGAAGGCTCGGGAAGTATGGCGCATATTGGCAGAGGCATAATTAACAGCATCTCCGCGATCGGGGGCTATCCCACGCAAAGCGATTATTGGTTCAAGCAAGTGCCCATTGGGTTAAGTGAATGTTTTTCTGGGACTATCAAGTTATAGACTGCCAGTGTTTTGGTAGAGGCCGATGTGCCAACAGTGTGCGGAATCGTGTTACATTTGCCACAAGAACATAGAACGGACGTCGACGTCTAATTTTCATAACAAAACAAAAGGAAAGAACAATGCGACCCAGCGAGATGTAGGGAGTCGCGACTGCGTACCACTACTTAGGTTTGATTGAACGCATAAGAATGTGGGTAGTCGCGAGCAACGCCGTGCGAAGGACAGAGACGGCGTCGTGCCCGAGCGAGACGAACACATCGCAATTACCTCGTGAGATTGTTGAATAAATTTACATTCAGCTGATTGAAATAATAATGAAATTGCCCCGGCACATTGTACAAACGTACGGTATATTTAAATTAATAATAAAATTATAATATTATATGTACAAATCGCATGCATGATCTGCGCATTTGTATTGTAATTAGGTAGCGTCTAAGAACAAAAATCTTTTTCTTGCTGTCGTAATTTAGTTGTGGTCGGCTTTTTGGTCTAACTGTTTTGATAACTTGATATTTTTCGTGAAGCCATTGCCATTTGACTTCCACAATACATAGTAAGTAAGTAAGTAGTTTGACTTTTTAGGTTTTCAAATATATTGTAAATACATATATAGATACTGCCACCTAATATTCGTATGAAAACCGGTGCCGATGGCTTAACGTACTCTTCGAGGCACGGAGCCTAACGAATATTTTTACTAAAAACTTGGTGGATCGGATCGGACATGTCCTTAGAATTTCTTCTAGGTCATGTGGGTTTCCTCGTGATGTTTTTCCTTCACCGTCAGCATGGTAAAAAAATTAGCACATATAAATTCCATAAAGTGAAAATCACATTGGTACTGTCCGGCCGGATTCGAACTCAATACATCTGAGAAGAGGCCGCATCTCTATCCATTCAGCTACCATCGCTCAATCAGTGCATTCAAATAATAATCGTATAATACATAATTATCTCTATGATGTAAATGGTTTTGATGTATGATGTAAATACATCGCTGGGCCCAGGTTACCATGGGAACCTTTTATAGGAATAAAAGTAGCTTATGTGTTATTCCAGACTTAATAAACCCATGTACCAAATTTCAGTCAGATCTGTTCAACCGTTTTTGCGTGAAAGAGTAACAAACATTCATACTCACAAACTTTTGTGTTAAAATATTAGTAGGTAGAATAGTATAGTAGATTTCCTGATTTTGTGTTCGTAACTATATCCTTCAACCGATTGCAATAGAACATTGCAATAATTGCCTGATGCAATATGAAGTTCTAGGTATGTATAAAGCAGGTACGTAAAAAAAATCTAACACAAACAAAATGAATGTAAAAAAAATCACGAACATTTAAACTTTATTCATCCTTGACCTAACCCAAGGAGAGGTCAACAAACGTGACCCATTGGATGTATCAGAAACTATTCGAACGGAAAAATTGGACGGGTTGGAGTCGCGATAAGGCGAAGAGCATCCAATGAAAAGCGGCCCCCGAGTAGGATGACAACGTACTCAGCGGGAGGTCAGTGTAAGTCGGTGCAGATGTCGCGGGCCGACCCTGACCTAGCTCAAGTGTTGGGCGGGTCACGTGGTCGGGCGGGCGGGTAAGTAACTCAGGTCGTTCACCTTGAGACAGAGTGGGTAGCGAGAGGTGGCGGGCGCAATTCTTTGCATTCTTTCCTTATCAATGAATCCTCTCTCAGTACGTCCGATTATATAAAATGATATACCTACCTATTCGCAATTTAACCTATACAGTTATAAAATTGTATTGCTGTGTATGTAAATCGAAGATATTTAGAAAGAAAAAACCGAAAAGAAAAAAACAAGCACTTAGATTGATGTCCGGTGGTCTAGAAACATAACAACTGAACAGTCGGGATCCATTATTCGACAGCCAATCTAATTTTTCAATGGATCCCGACTGTTCAGTTGTTATGTTTCTAGACCACCGGACATCAATCTAAGTGCTTGTTTTTTTCTTTTCGGTTTTTAGGCAGTCGGGTTTTTGAATTTTTAAATTTATTTTTTTTATTTTATGCTTTTTAGTTATTTACATAGCTGCCCGGATAATAATGAAGTATAAAATTTATCATTTATGGAGTTAATAATTTTCGTGTAGTGAAGGGACATCAGCGAAATTCAACCTTAATTATTATATTTTTGCTCATATCTCCGGTTCTACTAAACCGATTGTAATCAAACAAACGTAAGATTTTAAGTCTGACTAAGACCTTTTAAACTAATAAAACCGCATCGAAATTCGTTCAGCAGTTTTTGCATCCATCGCAGTCAAATGTTTGTGGCGCCAAAAATCCGCCATTTTGATTTTTTAGAAATTTCAATATACCTGGTATCATTCACACAATCATGACGAATCAAACAACACCTTGTTTGTCAAAATCCGTTAAGCAGTTCAGGCTGTAGAGCGTGCAAGACAAATTTTCAAGATTTTCATTTTGCCGCCAAATATCCGCCATTTTGATTTTCTAGAAATTTTAATATACTCAGTGTCACTCACACAATCATGACGAATAAAATGATACCTCGCATGTCGAAATCCGTCAAGCCGTTTAGGCTGTAGGCCGTGCCAAAGAAATGGACATACATACATACATACATACATACATACATACATACATACATACATAGTCTCGAAAAACATTACCCTCCTTTCTTCGTCAGTCGGGTAAAAATAGGTTATGTTATATGAACAATTCTGAACACTAAAATATATTTTTTGGAATTCGTGTCTGTTAGTTGGTTTGTCTATATATTCGAGAGAGACGGTCGAAAAGTTACCTTATTGTGGAACACCTAGGTAGACCAGGGGTACATAAAGTTATCCCTGGGACACTTAGGTGAACCAAGGGTACAAAAAGTTAACCGTGGAATACCAAGGTGAATCACATAGGTGTACCACGGGTTAGAAAGCCGTTCATCGAGGCTTTCTCCACGGAGCCCTAGATCTGCTTACTCTTTCTCCTTCTTAAGATTTCACTTATGCGGCTTTGATCGAAGCGCGAGACTTCCAAGCCCGAGGAGAAAGGCGCTGGAGCCTCATTCGTCAAACAGCAGGTGTACAGGCGTGCAGGTGACATTGACTTATCCATAAACCCATCCAAATGGTTTTATGTACGAATGAGATTGTGTGACTGTAAGCAATTACCAAATAAAATAATAACGTATTATAAAATTTACATAATAAGTAACAAGTTGTCACATAATTATTATTATAAACGGTAATAAATCAATAAATACTTATTTTATTTTATGAAGCAATTACAACTTATATCAGTAAGACTTAAATCATATAACCTATAATTTATCACTAAAATGTATCACACAGAATTATACTGCATAACCATAATTTGTATTTTTATATTTATTCGTTATAATAAATAAACGCATTTATTATAACGAGTCAACGAGCAGGTGGGCGCGGCGCTTCATAACTAGTAACACAGTCCCATACATTGTAAAAGTTGGTAAGTACCACATATTTTAAATGTCACAATGTGGTTATATCCAATATTAGTGGCATTTAAAACATAAATGCGTACGAGCAGCATGTCATTGTACCCTGTATTACTGGAAACAGGACTAGATAGAATGTTGCTAATTATGATAGTAAGGTATTAAATATAACACATCTATAATGATAATAACAACTATAAACTATATTTATGCTCGTATAATATTAATGGGTACGTAGAAACCTGACAAATGCTATGAATTACTCATCAAATATAGTTTTTCATTGCTTTCTCATGTGTTCGCTTATAGAACGCACGAGCAGAACGGCATAAGAACTACCTAGATAGCCTGATGTCAGATGGTTTAGTAGAAATCTATTTATGTACAGTTAAAAGGTTCTTTACAAGCCTGAGTGGATCCTTGATTGCATTAAATTACCGCACGCCCAACGCAGCACAGGCCCTTAATGTACCTACACTAAATTCATTTCCAAACACCAAATAGTTTTTTATTGCGAGACAAATAGAAATGTATCGATATTGACAAATTTTTCAAATGGGTACCTATTCACTTTCAGTAATTACAAAAAGTTATAGTGACTAACTACATTGTGCTATTACGACGCGACGGGACGTTCCCCGATAACGTTGAAAAAAGTGCACAGTAACGAATCGAATAAGTAAATATATTTTTATACACACTCGTATCATGGCCACATTTATCCAACCCCATTTTTATTGAATCAATTAGCCTGATGCTAAAATTAACTTTAATTGAGACCTTAAATGCCAACACTATCATCTGAAAAGAAAATATTATCTTCAATGCTATTCCTAATGATTTTTGAGAAAGTCGAACATCTAGGATATTTCCAGGCAGCTCAGTTGGTCAGAGCATTCAACCTGTAAGGAACTGGTCACGAGTTCATGTCCCGTCCTGGATGTTGACTAATTCGGATCAAAAATCAAAAATATCTGACACCTCGCATGTTAACCCTGGCGTCAGAAGACCCTAGACGGCGTGCGGTTTAGTCGGTAAGAGTCCGACATAACCTGCCCCGCTGGCCTCGGGCTGGGTATCCATGAGGATTTCCGCACGGAAAAAAACAGTTAAAGTTGTTAGATTAAAAGTTAAGTACTACTACTAGGTATGAATTCGGAAGTAAGCTTAACGTATTCTACTGTTTTTTTTTCTTATTTTCTTTTATTGAAACATAAAACAGTTATACATTGTGTTGAACAACAAGAAAGTTAACATTATAGAGTTTGGTAAATGTATAACCCACACTTATGTCCGCGAAGTAATGTAGTAGTAAGAAAAAAGTATTAGAATTGTGCCAATCCTGTGCCATATTGACTCAAAGAAGTGAAGATATAGCTTGCATTTTAAATTCATTGTGCGAAAGTGCGAAAATATCCAGGTGAACAAAGTGCGTGTTATAATTATTGTCTAAAAGGCGGCGTAGAGGCGCGCGCACCCCGGCGTTGTTTTTACACTTCGCAGTGTGAAAAAGCCTGAAACTACTGTTACTGTATTGAAGTAGTTAAGATCAATTGAAGGTTTTAAATCAGAAATCCGGTTTGACATTGCCTTGGTGGTATCCGCTTAGATCCGGGCTGGGACGAGGAATATCCGGCGCCTGCCATACGGAAAAGCGCCGCCTCCGTTTTCCCACACAAGTCTAAGTGTAAAGTGGGCATATTGGAATGTAAGTTACACTATGTCACATGTAACTTACACAAGTCTAACGTAAACTTTAAAAGACAATTTTGATTGCTCCGGTTTCAGACTGATAGTTTTAGAACGCTAAAAAGGGTCTAACTGCAATGCTTCGATATCGCCTAATGTCACCATTGGGTTGTGAAGGTCAGATGGCAGGCGCTTCACGGAAAATATCGAGGTCCAGCCAAATCCGCTGTTAAGACCTGTAAAGCGGACTCCAGATTCCGAGGTAAAAGCTTTGGATACGACTGGGATTAACGCTAGGTTGAAGAAGTTTTAGAACGCTAAAAACTGTTTAAAATTTTGTACTTATTTGAATTTATTTTGACACGAGTCTTCATCTGAACCGGTACATCAAAAATCTTTACGACATTCTATAAAGCTCTCTGTAGACTTATGGTTCTAGAATGCGGATAAACATATTTTTAAACTATTCTTCTTTGTATATATTAAAAAACACCCAGAACAAATAGAGAGTTCACGCGTACAATTGCAAATATTTGCACAGAGCGAGAATCGAACCCACGCCCCCTGTCGTAGCAGTCGAATGCACGCCAGAATAATTAAAAAACGTTTTTTAAAATGAGAATAAATATTATTTACGAGTAAACACACCAGTTTACTCTTAAGTATCTCCTTTTTAGAAATATGAAATACATTTTTATGTTTCTCGTTTCTCGCGGAATTTAAATAACACTTACTTCAAATTAAAATTCGTAGAAAACATACAAACTTATTTTCCTTTGATTACTTTCACGATATTTTCTCTTTGCATGAAATGTTTTACACATTTCAATTTCGCGAATCTAAAAGCTTTGTGTATTTGTCTCATGTAGGTACGCCCGCCCCGATATCACTTTTCCCATTTTATTAACAACTAGCTTTCGCCCGCGGTTTCGCCCGCGTGGAAGTCAGTATCGCCACCGATAAAACGACCCTCCAGTCGACTCTCCGCTCCACTCTCCACTCCTCTGCACTCCACTCTCCAATAAAAAAAGGATAAAAAGTATCCTATATCCATCTTGGAATGGATAACACATAGGATACCGAATGGGCTGAAAATTGGTAGGGATGTAGTAAGCTACATCCCTAACAATTTTCAGCCAAATCGGTTAAGCCGTTCTTGAGTTATAAACAGTGTAACTAACACGATTTTCTTTTATATAGATAGATTCGGTTGTGTTTAAGTTTGAATTTATGCTTTGACAATTTGAAGGAGGCACTTCATAAAACGTATTTATATTATAATACTTAGTTGACTTGCCCACAAACGTTATTAGCAGTTCAAATGTTCATAAAGATTATAGCAGATTTGTTTATAACGTAGTGGATCAGCGGCAGTAATCACTAGAAGACCGTAGAAAAGTTTCTAGTATCTGTCAAACTTTAGGATGTTGAATAGCGAGTGCCCGAGAAGCGACGTCTGTGGCCTCTGTGGCATTATTTATCACCATTCGTTCACACAGCTATTATAGCAGTCATCAAATAACTATTTGATAATTTGGGAATAAAAATTCTATACCTACCATCTTCGTAATAAGTACTAGGTTCCCTTCGATGTAATTCCTCATGGTTCTGCTTAAGGAGACTTCTAATTACAAAAAGTGCTTTAAAACAACACTATAAATGCCTTATACGCTTTTATAGCCAGTAATAACCTATTAACTATTTCTTCACACGTAGTCAATTTAATTTATTATTTATAAGAAATAAATTAAATTTACTACGTGTGAAGAAAGGATTAATGATCCTTTTCACATTATTATCAAGATTTTCATTGGGAGTAAGAACTGTCATCAAAACGAATTAAATTGCTTCCGAGAATAAATAAAGTTGTTAATGTTTTCATATTCTTAAACTATTAGATGTGATGATGTTAACTAGTTCGGCTCGGGCGGAGGTCGGAATTTTTTTTTGGCCGATTGCAATCAAAAATATTGCAGATTGCTCACCAAGACCTTTCTTATCGAGAAAACGGCAACAAAATCCATTCGTCAATTTTGCATCGATCGCGAATAAAACAGAAAAACCGATAATCGGATTTCTAAAAAATAATTTTGGGTTCAGAATAGTTCAATTAAGTAACCCAAGTATTTTCTTTTAAATATCTTTAATGTAGGTACCTACATACACGGTTCTTTGACAATTTTATAAAAGCTTACATGGAGGCACATAACAGCTTATACAAAATATAGATGACCCGTCTATACGATGCCGACACTCTCAAGCCGTCAAGAACTGCTCTCAAAGCTAATTCCAAGATACTGTAGGCACCGTTGACGCCTTTCTGTCATCTGGCCACCCGAAAAGCACTTTCCAGGCGCGTTAAGCACTCGACTCTGAGGGTGGAGGTAGCGCCCCGTCACCCTCGCCACCACCCACGCCGCCCGACTTCGAAAAAAGGCGATGCACTTCGTATTGTTCTTTTTGTGTCCACGATCGATCGTTCCGGTGAAGGAGTGAGTTTTTATCTGTGTGGTTCTGCTTCAGTTACTTCACACGTGGTAAGCTAATTGGGGGACACCGTCGGATTGCTCAATTAGATTAGGAGGTGGCGGCCAAGTTGTGGAGCACTTGGGGTGCTATTACGCAAGGGCAGGAGTAAATCCATGAGATTTTTGGGTAGACACGTGATGATGGATTATGATGACGCTTAAATGCTGCATTGCTTTTTTTCATGTTCAATTTGTCTAGGGAAAACAGTATTTTCCATTTGGGAGTATGCACGGCGTGTGCTTAGGAATAATTTCGGCGTCATTGCACTGTAACATTAGCATTTCTATGACAATAGATCGGATTACTTATTCAGAAAATATTTATTTGTTTGTTTGTTTATTTTTGTCATTAACAATTTACATTGTATCTGAATATCATGCATGGAAATTGACATACTTAATAAAAATAAAAATCAAAACAAAAATTAAAAAGGAAAAAAAAAAATAATGATACCTAAAATTGAAATGTCAAAATAAAATTTAAATTAAAAATTACAAAAAAGAAATTAATAATAGTCACAAAATTTAAATGTCAAATAAAATAAAAACAAATCAAAAACATTAAAAATAAAAAAACCGATAAAAGCATCATTCGTCCAACTCAGATAGTGAGTAAAGACATTTTTGTAATAAGAACATTTTAAGACTGGCTTTAAATAACTCGGTCCTGTATACCATATCCTTCAGATTTATTAATGACAGTGAGCATAGAAATATTGTATACCTAATTATTTTGAAGATCGGTTTGTATGACACATAATTATAACATGTGACAATCATATAACACACTGGCTGTGTCGTGCCTGTGGCTCTGTTCGTGTGAATCTCGGTTATCTGGCGTGGAGGTCCTTACGAATTATCACTTTATTTCATCCCACACAGATCGAAATTTCTGTTTTGCATATTATCAAGTGCCTATAATAATACAAAGTTTCATGGCGATACTTTTAAAAACGGCGATCTTTCATAGATTTAATATACTTCTCATACATTTCATACATTCAAAAAATTCCGTTCACCCTTAGAGCCTTTTTTTCGCAACAAATAGTATGTCCTTTCTAAACCTATAGTCCATTTCTGTACCAAATTTCATCAAAATCAGTGGTTTAAACGTGAACGCGTATCAGACAGACAGCAAGACAGACAGCCAGTATTAGTATGGATTGTTTGCAAAATTAATATTTCACTATCAGATATTCACTCGTGTAGTTCGGAAACGTTTGTCTGATTTGGAAACCAACAGACCAGATATTAGAATGCATTCTATCAATCAATTAGCTTTAGGTTCTAGTGCCACAAAGCCCTGAACCATAAAGGGGTGGAATTTGGAGAGGGTCGAAAATAGATGAACTTTACATAGTTAAGTGTAGTTGTATGTATTATTATCCTATCCATGTATGTATCAACTTATAAGTAGGTGTGTGAACCCTAATTTTCGGGCAATTTTTTGAATTTTTCTCAGCGTAAGAACCATCCTCGTAGGTACTTCAAGGAATATTCTAAAAAAAATCGGTTCAGCTGTGCTCGAGATGCGCTTAGCAACACATTCAACGATTTATTTTTATATTATAGATAGACGCCATTAAATTAATCCTTTCTTGGATACCGCTTCTTAAATGCTACCTACATACCTACTAGAACCGCAGTGAAACTAAAGATTCCGATGCCGATGTGGTTATCATTAAAAGAAGCAACAAAAGAGGCAGCGCGTATGTTAGTGTGACAACCTTGTTGCACACGTCCAAAGACCACGGTGACAGCTTCCCATCAGGTGGGCCGTGTGCTTGTCTGCCATCTACGTAGTATAAAAAAAACATTTTGAGATAAAAATGTTTTCGCAAATTAATAGGATCATACAAAATGTTTGTAGCTCACAATGTTTTAACGTGTTAATTTAAACGTTTATAAATAAACATTGTCACGCCTAGCGTTAATCCCAATAGGTACTTTCCATCTCTCCCCTCTGTCCGGTTTAGGCACGTATTCAATCAACCTCTAATATCAATAACATTATACGTACCTATTTTGTACTGCATACCGGTCAGTTAATGCCTGGCATATAATTATCGGCTGTGTAATTTTTTTAAATTTTTATACTATTGTAAAATTGTAAAGTAGCAGTGTCTGTACATCATATGAACGATTCTGAACACAAACATTTTCTTTTTGGAATTCTTGTCTGTTTGTTTGTTTATGCGCGATGAACTCAAAAACCAATAATGGATTTTATTCGAACAACTTCATATTTGCATTTTGTTTTTAACTTATACACCACCCTCCACGTATGTATCAGGCTAGCAAAAACTATGACTATATCTCAAAAATGTACGAATAGTAGGTACTCGGTTTTAATATTACACAGCCATTATGTTGCGATACCAGGTAATTTATTTTACTAAGAAATTAATAATGTGCTAGTTTCGAGTATAACTAAATAAGGAAGTAATGTTTTTATCCTTGTATGTCCTTTACCTTATAAGGTATCAGTTGGTTCCGTAAAATTCAATAATAATTATAAAATTCTTGCGTCCATCAGCTGCAAATACATTGAAAGTGACAGCTGCCAAGAATTAGCAAGTGATCAAGTTTTCCCTCTTTAGGGTCCGTTCACACAGACCGGCTCGGAGAGGAGAGCAGACTCTTAATCACGATGAAAACAGAGTTTTTAGTATTTGTAGTAAGGTTTATTTTTGCATCTGCACTGCTTTTGTCATTATGAAAATCATTTGTCAGTGTGAAAAGAAAAATGCGCGCCGATGCTCTCCGAGCCGGTCTGTGTGAACGGACCCTTAGTGCGTCATATTATCGTACCTAATTAATAAAAAAATGTCAAGTACGAGTCGGACGCGCTGCATGCAGCTGGCTGCCTGCATGTGCATTGTGCCTCTAAACTAAACCTCTTTCGAATGATTTTGAAAAAAATACCGAATTTAAAATCAGAATTTAATATCTCCATGTTTCTTGAACGCAGTTAAAAAAACACCAGGATCCTGTTTTGGTAAAATACGTTTTTTTTAACTCGTGACTAAACTTACATCTCGTAAAATAAAATGTGTAAATTCTCATTGAAAATGAAACAAACTATGAGTGATTTTTAAGGTTTAATAACCTCACGAAAACGTTGGTAGATTTTGTTTTTAACAGATCTTACGGCATAAAAAAATCGTTTTAAAGGTTTCCTATAGAATCGAATTGAAATCACGCGTTTTGCAAAACATAATATCGTTACTGAATTGGGCCCAGGTTGAAATCAAGTTTAAATACATTTGTACTCACACCTCGGGAACGTCTTGGCAGTGCGATCACGATTACTTACCTGTAACAAATAAATAATAATTAATAAATAATCACAGGAATAAATAGTTTATCATTTGAAACTTCATAAAACATGTTATTTATCAGTTTATACGCACACAGACAGATGCAAATAGATATTGATATATGAGTATTTGAAGTTGCAGTCGAACGTTGTACAGTCGCGCCACACAAGTTTTAAGAAAGAAAGGAAATCATTTTTGTAGTAAAATTTGTTCAAAATTCAGTTCCGATCACATTTCGATCTCGATCGAAAAAAATGTTTTTGTAATAAAATACCACAATACCTGTACACTATACAATACATAATATTATAACCATATTATGACAGAATCATGACCAAAAGTAGGAAAAAAGGCAAGTAAGGTATTTTGCTATAGGTACTTAGATCTGTAATTGATAGATATACACACAACAATAGTGATAGACAAGCACACGACCGATCTGATGGAAAGCGGTTATTATACATTACATTTCACAGAGGTGAGAGATTGGAAATGAATTTTGAACATTAGAAGAATTTGATCTTCTGCATGACGTTTAGGTTTATGCAGTCTGCCTATCAGTCTCCTGCCTGCCTCTAGCCGATTTGAGGCTAGCAGGATATAAAAAAGGGCAAATCAGTTCTGACTTTGCACCCGGATATTAAGCAAGCGTAAATTATTATTACACATAAGTATAGTAGCATGTGGAATTAAATTGCGGACGTGGCGTGCGCTTCACTGCCTCTTACAAACATGTTTTTTCACCACATAACATAATTAAGTACTCATGTAATACTTTTATTCTTGATGTCTCGGTTTTTATTTAAAGAAAATGAGATCAATTCCCACTTAGCAGAAATAACGTCTTTATAATAGAGTCATTAAGGTTAATTACCTACTATATACCATTATTATACAAACATCCAGGCGAGTGTTTACATAATATCTCTATAAATAAGCATCGGTAGCTTAGCGGTAGTTCAGACAAGAACCCTTAAGAAAAAGTCAAGACCTTCCAGAGCCCCGCAAAAAATTCAATAACCCCTTAAAATTTCAAGAGTCCTAAAGAACCCCAAGAAAATTTCAAAACCCCAAAACTTCCCAAAACCCCCTCAAAATGCCAAGAACCCTAAAAAACGTCTTTAAAAATATTATAGGTATCTAAATAAATTGTGAAAAAAAACTTTTTTTACAATTTATTTTTAGACGATTTTAAATAGTCTATTGTCATCAGAACTAAAGACTTCTGCCAAATATCAGACCAATCAGGCAACTGAAAGGGGGTCAATTTTTTAATTACTAGATTTGACCCAAGCAAACAGGTCAAGTTAAATAAAACCCTTTAATAATAAAAAGCTCGGTAATGGTTACAGGTGACGGTAACGGTAACATGAATTCAAGGATCAGGAATATAATATTGACTGTCTACGACTCTACGTACCCTGTAGTGCTAGACCCCCTTTATCCCTTTAAAAAAAACTACAGGCGGTAAGACATAAAAGCATTGTCTTCAATTTTTGTAGTTATTATTGTACATTTATTATGAGTAAATAGAGCCGTAAAAATAACTAAGACTAAATATGTCAGAGAAAATGATCGCGTGAGACCACCGATTGAAACCGACCATTACAACGCAGCGTGTCAACGAACGGGCAGACAGGTGCAACATATCAACAGTAAACTAACAATGAAATGACGTCTCGCTCACTACATTGTAATTGAAAAACTCTTGTGATAATGTATTAGTTCTTAACATGAAGAGAAAAAAAAATTGCACGGCTATCGCGTATTATTTATTTAATTAATAATAAAATAATACGCGATTACCGTGCACAGTAAACGTGATAGGCCCCGGGTTATCGATTATGAACGAACATGCATAAGATTTTAAGTCCTACCAAGATATTTCAAACAAAAAAAACCGGCCAAGTGCGAGTCGGACTCGCCCGTGAAGGGTTCCGGAGCAACAAATAACATCAGTTACTAACTATGGGGGGGAGGACCAACTTTGGAAGAGTCTCTCGCGCAAACTATTCTGTTTAGAAAAACATGATGTTAGAAACCTTAGTGGTGGAGGATTTCTGCACGAAAAAAGGGTTAAGTCTCTAGTAACTTGTGAACCGTGCACTTCTCTGCCACCTAAGTGATATAAAAAATAGTTAAGTACCTAAGTATTAATTTTTAATATGCGTTTAACGCTAGTTATATTTCCACACTCCTATTGTTTATTATTTTCATGATGACAGTCTAAACGAGATAAATGAGTAATAAATTATGAAAACAATGAAAATAATTTGAAAACCTATTGCCCTTTCACAGACTCTCTTGTTCATCCGCTTTATTATCGGACAAGAAATATAGGTAATTATAGTTTAGAATTATTGCATCTAGATAATAAATAACGTAGTGTTGTCACAGAATAACTAAGACCTAAGTGTTGTATATAAATAAGGTCACAGCGCCCGTAAAACATAATAGAGCAATTAATTCCAATAACAATAATAATTATGGTTGAAAAAATATCATGCTTGCCGCACGCAAGGTAACAACTGCGTCAAGAAGCTAAAGTGCTATTATTTCGCCGACCTCTCCGACCGGCCGACCCCCGCCTCAGCCGGCATTTTCTAGGCTGATGTATCACCCTCACACGTTGCAATCAATTTCATCAAGAACCAAGCGGTTTGGTGCCTTTTTTATTTACCGCACCATAAAGACTTGAAATTCTTTACCAGCGCATATATATGATCCCTTCATCCTATAATCCCGGGGCCTTTAAGTGGGGCGTGAAAAAGCATTTGATTAGGACGTCAAGCTGAGGGCCGCCACTGTAACACTAACGGTGTATGTAGTGGTGTCCCCGGTCCCGAGACTTTACCTTTAGCTTACCATCAGGCGAGGTTAAGTCATTTTGATGTGTCCTATATTTATAAAAAAGGCAGCAGCATCTCCCCTAGAGGCGCTACCGTCTCCGTTGGCCGGGTGTAAGGATCTCGAATTAACCACACGTTTAAATATTATAAGATTTCATAACAGCTACGCCACTCCATGGAAGTCTTATTGACTAAAGCATTTAAAATTTATTAAGAGCACTTAAAATATTCAGCGGCAATAAATATTATATCGAATAATGTTCTACATGTTATCTGGTGAAATAGCAATACTAACTTATTCATGCAGCATTGCTCCGCTTCTGTTGCATATTTTAAAAGATATAAACCTACTAGTGATGTTAAACTATGTATTCTGTTATAATTTTGCATGCTAATTTTATTTTCGCAACTTCTTTCATTTTTTGATACTGCTACGCGTAGTATAGATAGATATTTGCACTGAGCGGGAATCGAACCCGTGCTCCCTGTCGTAGTATTAGAATTCACTACCGCCACGCAACAGAGGCCGTCAAAAATAAGGAACACCCTGGGGTCGGCAAACTGCGGCCCGCGGGTCAAATCTGGTCCGCGGGCCGCACGATTTTCTTCTCCTAATTAATGTATTTTGGAGTGTTGTGTTGTCTGTTGTTGTTTTGTACAATGTTTCAGACAAGTGTGTGAATCATGTTTTCCAAAAATTTACATAATGATATTATCGTCCAATATTTAGGCAGTAACGCCGACCTCCAGGCCTAGTCTATATGCATTGCACTGTTTAATCAACAATATGTTTCAATCCATTCAACTGAAACTTTATATGGAAAACTCCTCCTGGCGGGAATTCTTCTGAAAGGATGAGGATTGACGTGACATTTTTGTTACTGTGTTTTTATTTAATAGTGTTGTTTTTAATCATTTTCATATAACATTCATCAACAAATTGCATTTGAGTTTTTTACAGAAAAATCCTTGCAAATTTTTCATCGATGCTTTTTCCTTCCAAAAGATAAAACCTTTTTTGGATAAGAAATTGATATGAGTTCTATCTCTAGTTTTGTCAGTAAATTTGCAGAAGGAGCCAGTTATGTTAAGAAATTATTCTCTCATTGAAAAATTCTTAAAAGAAAGTAGTTCCAGCGTGTAATTCTATTACAATAATCTACAAGTTTGATTGAATGATATTTAAAATGCGATATTATATTATATAGCGTATCTGTGGTTTGATGGAAACAGTTCTGACTGTATCACGAAACTTGAGCATAACTTAATTATATTTTTTTAATATTCGGGATCATAAGTATTCAATACTTGTTGTTTTCGATTTCTATAACATGATATTATCATATATTTTGTATAATCTTTTATTTAGTTTCATACAAATTTACTCCATAATTAAGTGATAATTTAACGCTATTTACGTTATAATTATAGTATAATAAGGGTAATAATTGAAATAAAATACTCATAAAGTTTTGAAATGTGTTTTTTACATGTTTATAATGATGTAGGTATATCTACATAAAACGTTTAATCGTTTACATTTAATATTTATATGATACTTACCTACTATAAAATATACCTACATTAAAATATACAACTAAGCGATCGTTGCTTATCTACATATTTGCCACTTTATGGTATCAGACAATTTTTGTAGACAAGTACACTAAAATGAAAATAATATCCTACAGAGGATGTAATAGGATTATTAATTATAGCCAAAAGGTGCATACTATTAATTGGCGATAAAATAATTAGATGGTTGAATTCAACGAATCATCGCGTCCACTATAGTTAATGATATTTTCCATTTGAAGATGTTCACAGTTATGCAGGTTTACTTATGGAAATAATGAGGGGTGTGACTCGCGACACAGCCAGGGCGCGGCGCTTACGTCGAATGAAATCGGACACTTATATATCGTATTGTTGATAAATGGTTTAATTGTTTTGGCAATTAACCGCGATAGAGGCGTTTGGGGACGTTAGGGGAGGCGCGGGTAGTGAGCTTGTAATTTAGCTCAGACTAATAGTATTTGTGTGCCAATCTGAGGGGCTACCATGAAAGTTATATTTTTCTTCTATTGTATCGATGGCGTTTCTGTTTTCAGATTTTGATTACCCAGTGTGCTGCTACTTGGATTATCAATGTCAATGTGTTAAAAAACACTAATTTTTATCGCTAGATTAGATTCCCATGGAAAACGGAAACAGGTTCAGATATCCACGCGGGCGAAGCCGCAGCCGGCAGCTAGTATTTATCTATATTTTACTAATATTATTGCACATTTACTTAGTGAATCTGTAAATAAACTCATTATTACATTATATTCGAAATTTAAATACATTCTGATAGAATCCACTGAGTAGGAGTAGGTAGGTAAAAAGCATTTTTCTTCTTCTATAAATATAAATAATAAAATAACTTTATCTAAAAAGTAATCAAAATAATCTGAAAATGTTCATCCACTTTTTTGCTGACCTTATTCACGTCTCGATTACAACGATATAATTATTGCACCCCGCGGTTTTACAAGCTACTTATTTGTTCTACACATTATTATTAAGCCATAAATATTTTTTAATATAAATAATAACCAGTGGCGATCAACTGTTTTACACCTGGTTTATAACATAAAACGTAATATAACCTATAATAAATAATGCTAACATCCGGTAAGTATATAAAATATATCTGCATTTCAAGTTTCATTCAAAATAGATAATCTAAATTGCTTTAGCATTTTCAATATATTACAGGAGTAATATCAAGCCAACATCTAATATTTTTATCTAATATTGCCCTTGTCCCAATTATTCGGGGTCGGCGCAACATGTCATTCTTCTCCATACATTCCTGTCCGATGTCAACTCCTCAGTCACTCCCTTCTTTGGCATATCCTCTTTCACGCATTTCATTCATCTTTTTTTAGCCCTACCTCTCTCTCACATTCATACTTTGAACCTTTTTGTTGACAATATTTATTAGTAAAGCAAGATTTTGTTTTTTATTATTAAATAAAAATAAAAGTAGGTGACTATTAGTAGTAAGTAGGTAGGTATGTTACACATACACACAAGCATTCTCTTTTATATAGCGGAATAATGAAATTCCTCATTTTAATTTATGAAACAATAAAATGTGTAAAACAACTGACATTCGGCGATTAATCACGCGGTTTGAGATTTAACAATTTTTCAACACCAATTTTTTGTATAGGCACGCGCTGCCACTAACTGTTCACGATTTCATTTTAAATAACGGTTTGGACAGATAGTACCTTTTGCAAATATTGGACGGATTTTAGTGCGGGACCGTGAAAAAGGCGCTAGCGGTCAGGTATCGTAAACTAACAGTGATACCGGCCGCGATAATTGCCCCAAGCAATTAACCGGCCACGGCGCCTGCACACTGGTACAAAGGTTTAATTTGACAGGAATTTTAAACCACTATGGGTACATTCCCGTGAAAGGGACAATTAATTGACAATCAGAGTTCCACGGTTTTAAAGTAGAATGTAGAAATGTTTAAGGTAGCATTTTTTTAATATACTTTGGATTTTTCATGTTTCGAAGAATTTTATCGCAATCATTTAAACTTCAGCAGCGTTAAGGACATTAAAGGATTTTCTGCCGTGGTGGTGTAAGACAGAGTGTCTACCACCAACACTGAAATAAATCTAGGATTCTTAGGATTGCAGTCTTCTATCTTTATCGGTAATCATGACCCTCACAACCCTTGCCCAGTTGAGTTCAAATTTTGCAATTTAGGCCCTGAAGTACGCTTATTGATTCGTATATCGGCTTTTCCAGCAGTCGCAGCGAAGTGCCGTCTAACCTCACAATCCTAGGAAGAAAGTCTGCACCAGGGTCTCGTTCGTCAGCAGCAGGTATACCAACTAGCAGGCGAAGTTGACTTGGCCTTAAAGCTGGTAGAGGCCTGCATATCCAGTCAATAATCGTGATTATCGTGAAATTGTGGGTAATCATAATCGACCCACAAGTGCCTCTTTCCTTTGCCGCACCATCAAAACCTGGAATTCTTTACCAGCTCACGTGTTTCCTTCCTCATACAGTCCCGGGTCCTTTAAGCGGGGCGTGAAAAAAGCAATTGATGAGGCCGTCAAGCTGAGAGCCACCATTTTGGCACTATCGGTGTTTGCAATGGTGACTCCCATTCTAGAGACTTTGCCTCAGCTTACCATCAGGCAAGGTGAAGTCATGTTGACGTGACCGACATAAAAAAAAAGACATTCACGAACAAAATCACGTTAACAAGTGAAATTATGTCACTTTAAATTCCGAATAATCATTAACACAGCAGTCCCCCGAGTGCTCAATGTTGTATAACTATCAGTTTTGTTAACATTTTGCGACGTTTTATATGATATAATAAATTCGTATTATCACCGTTGTACAGGCAAAATTGTTTTCACCCTCGCTCGGTGTAATTCATTAACCATCTGGATGTACTATGGGCGATAAAATACCGATTCAGGCTGTACGATACTGCATGAGCCTGCACACACTTCACGTTGTTCTGCAAGTACCTATTATTACAACCGGTATTTGAGGGTTTACGTTTACTAATATGATTTTGCTTGGTTAATCGCGATTAACCAAGCAAAATCATATTAGTAGTTCCTGCGATTAGCGCAGGAACTACTGGTTCGGATTTGAAAATTGATTATGTGTTGAATTGGCTATCTATCAAGGAAGGCATAGACTATATATTATGTTACAGGCTATATAATGATCATCATGATTATATCCATGACAACAGATTGGTAAAATTTCCATACAATATTGCAAAATTTCGAAACTGTGGACTTGTATGGGTTAAATATACAATGGGGACGAAGTATGTCACGGGGGAAGTTACGGGGGCCAGTTAGTCTATCCATAATTTTGACCCTGAAACGGAACCACGTAACAGAATACCATGTTGTCCTTAGAAAGAGAGCAGAAGATAGTGAAATCAACTATTCCTTCAGTACCTACCGAAGATGCGAACCTGCCTTTTAAAAGAGTAGTAGGTTTAAAGGAACTAAGAATAGTGTTATGAGTCATATCTTTAATAAGGGTTACAATAAAATTGGTTATAAAACCAATTAATGTTATTCTTATTTACCCAGGTTATATACAATAATAATACTAAAAAGACATAAGTATCAATTGTTTTTCTTTGTAGTCGGATATTCAAGAATCGGCCCTCCATTCAACCGTGTCAATAAACAATGGTAAGTATCCTCAATGGAACTTCATAAATCTGCTTCGAATTAATTTATTATTTTTGTATTACATTTATTGGGATTTAAGTACCGGATCACTTACCCGAATTGCGGTCAGAGAAGTCTAATTTCACTGCAGTAAATCGGTTTTAGGTTGGCAGAATACTTGGTGGGCCTACTTGGGTGGCAGACAAGCACACGGCCCACTTGATGGGAAGCAATCACCATGGCCTATGGACGTGCACAACGCAACACACCCGCGCTGCCGTCCCTGTAAAAACCTTCTTGAAAAACTCCATATTGTAGACGCTAGGGAAAACCACAGCAGGGGATCATTTATGATGTAGTTACGCTTGTAGGCAATCTTAAAGTACAAATTAGGTGAATTGTTTTGCGTGTATATTTTATTAGATAATACAAAAAAAATATGTTATCATAAGTTAAACTACTGTAGTTTAACTAAAAGACGCTACCTGCGGTGTTACACGTTTTTTTGCTATTGTAAATAATTATATAATATACGAGTATTATGCGTAACAGCGGAGTATTATTTTTCTTATGTATTTTATATTTTCATTATTAGAATAACCATTTAATTTAGCATAAATAATTGTGTGATAAATTACCAAGCTTCTCAGTTTACGTGAAGTGCGGCGCAGCTCTATGAATGACATAATTTCACACACGCGCACATTTATACGAGAATACATAAACATGTATACCTACATGTTTATGTATTCTCTAGTCATTTTGTATTTTTCGATTTTATCTGAGTTACCACTGTAACAGTTACCGCTGAGCGTTAAATAAATAAATAAATATTCTACACAGCGGTCTCTAGAGCCAAACTATGCATAGCTTCACTAGCTTGTCTTATGGGTTCTAGAATGCGCATAAACATACTTATAAAGGTACCTTTTTTTGTAACTACATTCATATCAGGACATAGAAATACCCAGATCAATGCAAATAGACATACATACTCATGCATATAAATATTTGCACTGAGCGGGAATCGAACCCACGCCCCTGTTGTATATTTATATCGACATAACACTATTTTCTTAGAAGCCCTGGCTACCCCAGTCACCAATAGAAACACAAAACTATTTGGTTCTTCTGTAGGATGCAGATACCATTCATGTGTAATGCTACAGACTTTTTTCGTGCGGGAATCCCCGCGGGTAACACTCCACGTTGGCTGTTGGGAGTGGTTATATCGGATTCAAACCAACTAAAACCGCAGGTTCAATCACGTCTCAATTATCGGGGTGTAAGGTTACCTAAAAAGCATTTCTCTCGGACGCCAGTGGAATGTTACCTCCTGAGAAGTGTTTGATAAAATACTCAATTCAAGTGTTCAAGTCAAAGTCAAAGTAAAAAATAATTTATTCTGTAATTTATTTATTAGCCATTTAACGCGGCACTTACAAAACGGACAAATTAAAAATATTTAAAAGTACTTAGTAAGCAAATGGACCACTGATTCGAAACGCGACCCAGACCATAATGTTCCTAGAAGGCAAGCGTGATTCATCGTAGATCATATCGTCACTTTACATCAGGTGAGATTGAGGTCAAACGTAAGCCTATCTTAAAATTTAAAAAAAAATCGAATAGAGAACCTCCTCCCTTTAGAAGTCAGTTAAAGATACAGTCTTTAATACAGCCTCAAAACGGATAGCAAATTGATAAACAACAGTGTAAATCGTGCCCTATTCATAGTATCACAATTCATCGGTGTGGGCACTTAACGAGTCGTGTAATAAAATGAAATCTATACGGTGTTGTTAAATGTTTAACGTGCGACGGGCGCGTTGATTGCTACCATATATCAACGAGCGAAAACCATCTGACGTGTCAACGTTCACTACACTTACTATAGCCATTTTTTATCAAATATTTTATTAAAAACTAGCTTCCGCTCGTGGCTAGCCCGCGTGGAGGTCGGTATCGCCACCAAGTTTACTTATAGTGTGAAGCTAGCTTATAGCATGGTTTTAACCTAATACCTAACATTCAAATATGCGTCGATAGATTACACGTTGTTACAGAAATCCATGCAGTAGCTACTTTTTGAATTTATCCCGGAATTCCCGGACATACAGACAAACAGACAAAATTTTACAGCGATCGAAATAATCTATAACCAATACTCAGAGTTGGCGTAAGTAAAGTTGATATTTTTTAATTCAAATCATCATATAAACTTTTATAAAATTTTAAGCTACATGTGTCTATACATGGATATATTAATAAAAATATTAAAAATGAACGATTCTGAACACAAAAATATATTTTTTTGGATTCTTGTCTGTTTGTTTGCGATGGACACAAAAATTTGTCAACGAATTTTAAAGATTTTTTTTGTGTGAAGGCAAGACCCTTCAAACAAAAAAAAATCTTTAAAATTCGTCGACTTAAATTCTTACGTTATGTACGTTACGTATAATAAAATCGGTTGAGTGTAAAAAAGCGCGAAAACTGACGTCCACGCGGTACTATTATTACTGCATTTAAGATATTAAGGCTAGTTTAATTGCCTAGTAACATTTAAGGTCACGATAAGAGTGCAAACTAAAACGTTCAGAAATGTTCACTTTTTATCCAACGGAATCACGATGAAAGCTGTTTTGTGGGTAATTCTTTAGCTTGCTTAAATAAAAACTAAGGCTGAGCCCTAGATTACTACAAATAGGAGAAAATATGCAGCCACACGTCTATAACGCAACTTCACGAATAGCGTGGGACAACTTTGATAATTTTTTTAGGTTTTATATTTATTTTTATAAAAAAATTGGTTTTTTTGTTTTTTTTTTTTTTCAGTATAAAATATCAGTTCGAATAGAAAGGGCACGTGACTATAATGCATAAAAAAATATTCTAGGACATATTTGACAAAACTATCTAGCCCCAAAGTAGCTTAGCTAGTTTGTGTTATGCACTTAATTCTGAGACTTAAATTGAAGGGAAAATTGGCTAATTTGATTGACCCTTAATAGATGGAATAAATAATGAAAGAATGAGTAAATCATGTAGGATTTTGGGCTCAACGCAGGAATCGAATCTATTATAAATGCTCGCAGACAACAAAAAGATTTCTGCCAGAATAACGAGGCAACATAATATATATAACTGCTATGATATAAGTTGTCTAGAAACACTTATAAACATAATGAGTAGGCATCATTCGGATAAGTGATTTTACACAAGTACTTACTACGAATGCAGTGCAGTATAATTTTTTCTTTTAAAACCTCGACCCATTAAATAAATTAAATAAAGTTAATATGTCATAAATCAAATTTAAATGATGTGAACGCGATGTGGTGGACGCTGCAGGCGGGACTCGTACGTGATCAAACATTGACCACCGATCAACACGTTACAATTCCAATGTGAAAAACATTTTGCAAACAAAATAATTACTGTAGTAACGAAAGCTGGCCTCAAAACCGACGTGTATAGTTCACAAATTAGTTTGGCAACGTGAAAAATTGAATTGAACCAGCAATTCGATTGCCATGTCCCGGGCTGATGAATTAACATTTATTGGTTTACAAATTAAAGATAACCCGGTACGCACTCGCATCAATATTGTGCTCGGAAAATTTTGCCATTTAAACGCCCGCTAATCGGACGGCTATGAAACTTTTAATATCCGAAATGTTTTTTTATTCCCGCGTTTTTTTTTGTTTTGTTATGTTTTTTATGGGTTTTTGTACAGATTAAAAGGAGAATATGTTTTGATGGATTGGTTTTGGCGGTAAAAAAAGCTATTTAGTTCGGAGTTGGTATTTGTCATTGACAAAAATTTTGTTATGAATAACCGTATATTTTTATAATGTAACAGAATTCACGAATATATATTTTATAGTCCCTGGACGGTACTTAGGTATTAAATTTTTCTTCTGCACTCTCGATCTCAACTTGTATTGGTTTCGTTTCATCATTATGTACCTATTTAAAAAGTTCATGACTTTTGATAATACGCCGCGCGCCGTAGCACTTGAAGTATTTAACATGTAAGTATAATAAATATCGGTGAAGCCCCTTTCTAGCCCTCCCCCCTTTCCTTCAGGGTAAGCAGCGCGTGTGTGACACCCTTAGTGTAGCACATGTCCATAGGTCACGGTGAACGTTTCCCATCAGGTGGGCCGTGTGCTTGTCTGCCACCTACGTTGTATAAAAAAAACTTGACTAAGATGAGACGTCCAGAATTACGTTATAGAAATGATCTAAAATAAATAGATAGACACGATTACATTGAAATAAATTCTCTATTTATTATTTTTCTATCAAGACCCTTAACAGTGCTCTCTCAGTCGAATAAGAGCTAAATAAGATACCGTTTGGTACACGTTATTGCTGCCAAGTGAATGATGCTTAGACACACACAGGGTTGAGTAAGCCGTACCATTTCGAATACAAATCTATCACGCCCAAACCAATTACGTTGTCATGTAAACATTGGTCTCAATAGGAAGTTATGACCAAGAGACGTCTTTACTGTTAACAAATCTTTATGAGTGACATCTCAATCTGGTTAGTATATCGGCTATTAGAAGTGTTTACCTTTCATGTGATAAAAGAATTATGGAAGTGCAACAAAAGGGAGTTAATTTTCACGTAACCGTTTAAATTTTGAGCCTCAGATAGGATAGGTACTTTTATCAATAATACTTGAGTACTTCTATTATTATGGAGGGGGTTGGGCCCTCTCCGTAAGCAGCGACATTGCCGTGAAACCAATTACTACACCACGATGGTAAAAGAATTATGGATATAAAAAAAAACGACTTGATATGAACATTGAACAGGGCCCTTATTCTGTTTGACAAATCGTACCGTAACCATCCACGTTCGTATTAGCCGACATATTTATTTAGGTTGGTTTAGTTTTACACCGGTTCTTTCCTCTATGTTAACCTATTGAAATCGACTGACTTCTCACGTTTCGACTGTGATTAGAAATCAATGTCAAACAGAATAATGCCCCTTTTTTTTTTTTTTTCGTGCGGAAATCCTCATGGATACCCACCCCGCGGCCAGCGGGGCAGGTTATGTCGGACTCTTACCGACTAAAACCGCACGCCGTCTAGGGTCTTCTGACGCCAGGGTGCAAGGTGGCCCGAAGAGCATTTCCCTCGCACCCCGGCTTGACCCGGGAGAATAATGCCCCTGACTTGTTTCATTTTAATATGATCATGTTTTGTTTTATTTTATTTTAAACTAGTTGTTCTATTTTCGTAAGGGGCCTGTTGACGAATAGGTACTCGTAAGTCTAACTTTTGCGTCAATTGCGACGTGACATCACTAAGTGAGTCAAAAGCACGTGACACCAAAATGACTCACGTGCAAAATAAAACTTTTTTTCCTTACCGAGAAATTTCAAAATGCACACGAAGCTTTCATGCAACAAAAGCGCCCTCTTCTTCAGGGATAGGGAAAAATTAGCAGAATTTTATTTATAAGATATGGAGCAATTTATGGCAACATCTAAAATCAAATGAAGGGAAACAGTAGAAGAGCGGCGGTGCCCGGAATCCAAGCACAAGCTTTGGATGCAACCTTGGTGCTGTGATTATGGTGATGGTTTGAAGTAATTAAACAAAAGTAATAGGTATAGTCGGCATCAAAAGTAGAATAATTTTCAGTATCAATTATAGTTTGAACAAAGTAGTTTGACAGCATTTAAGAAATATAAATTAGTTTGCTGAAAGTGATCATGTACCTACTTTTGACGCTGACATAATAATACTCTTATATCAAATTTATTGTTAAAGATAATAATGTATGTTTATAAACGTAGCTATTAGTATTCACTATCTCGCGCCCGAATCCCCGTACCATAGTATCGCGTCAAACGACAGAGGCGTTATTACAAAAGTCATAAAACACGTTCTTTGGGGACCAATACTCTCCAATGACGACTGTCAACTAGAAAAAACGCAATATAAACTGCAATATAGTAACGACTGGGCGATGTATTCACCGCGAAAAAAATCTCGCACCCACCCAAAGTGCAAAAGGCACTTGCAATAACGAATTTGAAATCCAATAAACCCGATCCTGTTGCGGGATTCTTTTGTTGGTAAAAAAAGTATTAAAAAAAAAGAAATCGCGTCCGACCGACGCGACGGCCAGTTACCGTGATTTGGGAAACTTCATTATAGATATGCGGCTATACGGATATCTTATCAAACTAGCCCATGCCCGCGACTCCCCTCACGTAGACGTCGGTTTTTGCGTTTTTTTACTATATCTCCGGATCTACTCATCCGGTTTTGATCAAACATGCCTAAGATTTTATTGATTTTAAGTCTAGCAGAGACCTTTAAAAAATCCGCTTCGAAATCCGTGGAATGATCTCCCCGTATGTTTTCCCTAGCGTCGACATTGAGGGGTTATTCAAGTTCCTGCTGAGTGAATGTGCTTGTCTACCATCTAAATGATATAAAAAAATTCCTAAACCTTATTCAAAAGTACACAACAAAGTACCTACTATATATTCTAAATTGGAAGCACGGAACGTATGCATTACTTAAACAAGGATCACATTGAAAGTTATCAGTCAAACTTAATAATTGAAAAGTGGAGCTAGGGGCGAGCGCTATAAAGAGACTTTCAATGTCACAGTAACCAGAACAGAATAGCTGGAAATAAAATATTTAGGATCGATTACTGCTCACAAGTGGACACGACGCGAGGTTGTAGCACGTGAATTAGTGAAAATAGTGAAGATTTGAGAATTACTTAGATAGTAAATTAGAATAAAACCAGTTCTAGACTTTTCAGTTATTTTTTTTTATACTTCTACACCACACCGTCGCGGTAACGTCTCTCACTAAAGAGGGAGATGCTGCGGTAAATACTAACCGAGGCGGAAGTGGCCCTCTATAGGGCTGCTTGGAGTCTATGTACGTATCCCTCTGACTAGCCACACAACACACACTACACCGTCGGTGCGGCTGCACGATGCTCGGCTTTATAGGGGTTGAGGGGGCCATCTTAAAACCGTAGATGTAGATGGCCCAGGGTCACCATACACTCCGGTAATTGAGAACCGAAACGGCGTGTGGTAGTTGGTTCGAATCCGACATAAACACCCCCCTTTGGCCGACTGGGAATAGGTAGTAGATAGTATACTTCCGATTAGGAGCAAGTACATTACTGCATCTATTCATGTACTTAACTAAAATAAAAAACAACAATAAATAAAATTCAGCTACCCCGAAAGGGTTACTTCTAAATTTGGAACTGTACACTGACGTACAACGGACCTAGGCAAAGTTAGTAATCAAATTTGTGAACGACAGTCAAATAAAAAATAACATAGTGTTACGTTTCATCGAAATGGATGCAACTTATTTCTGTACACGGTATGACTTTTTATTGATAGGTAATGGCAATTAGCAGATATCAATATCAACGTGGATGTGCGTAGTTGAAAATAGAGACAGACTGACACAGATAGTGCATTACAGAAATGACATTCAACAAATTTCAACACAATAAAATGGCAAATTCAAAAATTATATTTATGATAATATTTTCACAGGCAAAAGCTTTTTAATGAGATTAATATAATTGACAGAATGCCAGAATGTTGGCACATTTTATCAATGCAACATGGTAAGTAGGTACTTTAAATACACTAGGCAGTTTAATTATTAATAAAAAATATTTTTTTTAAGAAACTTCTATTCATAACATATAGATATACTTACTTAATCAATGCATATAAGCGTATGTTATAGCAAAAAATGTGTTTTCTTTTAATTTTTGTCTCTGTCTGATTGTCTATTTGAAAGAGGTTATCTTTGGAACGGCTGGGTAGCATAGGCTACTTTTATTTTAGAAATTACCCTCCTTTCTTCGGCAGTCGGGTAAAAATAGGGTTCTTCGAGAATAAATCTAAGCCTTAAAACTGTAAAAACCTATTATAAATAACTATATACTTATAAATTATTTCCTTCTGGCACTGTATTAAACAGACACTACTAACAAATTACTTTTTTTTTAAATTTGACATATCTACTAACTAACAACTTTTTTTTAGAATTTAAAGTCAGTACAAGGTTAGTTTGTATACAATCAGATCGAATCCCTCCGTGAAACGAATAGAAAACGACCAAGATCAATTAAAACGGTCTAGGGTGAGGGTGTACAGTCGCCGACGAAATTGACTATTATAATGAATTTAAAAAAAACATTCAGAGATAGTCACCTAAGTTAAAAGAATATAATTATGACTATGCTATTACTTCACCATTGAATTTCAACGTTTGTAAAAGAAAAACGCAGGAATTTTAGTCACATTTTTCTAAATTTATACACGTAAATTATGTTAATCGCACCATTTACAAACGAATAACAAGTACCTATGTCAAATGCCATAAGGTTATAAAACAAAAGCTAATAATATACCTAGTTTTTAAATAGATCTTATTTTCATCGCAATTAACTTTTCCTTCATAAGAACCTTCGCCTGACAATAATAAACACAACAAAAAATAATTAACGAAATAGGGATTTATTTTTATATATAATATTATAAACGCAAAACTTTTTAAGCATCTAAAATGTACAGCATTTTAAATGCGCTGTCATCATCTATGACATGCGTGAACTTCCCCATTAGCTGAACATGTATAGTTAGTTAACACTTGATCTGCCGACTGTACACGACGCGTGGAATGAATAGCTAAACTTCGTTACCGTCCAGTTTTGTCGCTTGCAATTGGAAGAAACTTGTTACATCGTCTCTATCATTCCAATTTCAAAAACGGATTCTACGCTTTGATTGGTTGCCGGAGTTATGAGGAACGAATCATGAAGAACGTGATTCTTCCCAATTACCTGGACTCTGCATTGGTACTACTCATATGCATGTGGCATGTATAAATTGTTCTATATGCGTGTGGCATGTGTATAAAATGTGTCGACGGTCCCTAAGTAAAATCACCTAAGTGGTAGATACGGGATTTGCTGGTTTTGTAATCATGTTTTTTTTAAATTAGTTAATATACTTTCAAACAATAGGTATGTGTACTTAAAACGGATATTAATTTATCTTAATTTGGTAATCTTATATTGTAAGGTTGCAAAAGTTCCATGGGAACTGGCTTCAAGGAACTACTGGGAATAATCCTTTGGAACGACTGGGCCAATTTGGATAAGGCTTCATTGTATCTAGAGTGAAGCCTTGTCCAAATGCAAACATAAAGCTACTTTAGTTTTTGAAAAAGAGTTAGGTTATTCTGCGTAAAAAATTAAACTTTAAAAATCTAAATCGACGCTGGCGAAGTCGCGTGTAACAAACAATAAACAATGCTAAGACATCAAAGTGCAACGTATTATAAGTTTTTATTAGACATAACAGAACGTATGCAATCAATATGTACTCGTACTGCTTTATTGAGTCTTAATAGTGAAAGGGATATAAGAAAACAATAAAAAGAAGTCTAGTCTAGTCTACTTGTTAACAACTTAGCATGAATAAGACATCAAACTTATGTTGCAAAAAACGCAGCTAGTAAAGAAATATTCCTATGAAAGTATCATACACCGTTAAACACTACTAACGGATGCGGGGTCTGACGGTCAATTCTGATAAGTATTAATAAAGATCTATTATCGTGAAGAATATCAGCCGTGTATCGTTTGAAAAAAAAAATAACGCTACCTCCCTTACTAACTAGCTAATCAATTCTGGAACGAACGGTCTTACGGCGTCACTTTGTCAAATACTTCCTGCTTTTGAAACAAACAAACATCACCAAAGCTTCCAAAAAAAAAACTTTTAATACTAAACTAAAAAACAATATCTGTAAACATTTGAATAACGATTACAAAAAAGTAATACAAAACGCTTACTTACACGTCCAAAGTTTCACACAACTAAGTCGACAACAATACCCCCCGTTCGAAACATTAAAAATACATTCGGCACACAGCACACACAAAGTTAAATAGTGTAACGCGCACATCAGGTTGTCCCAGTCATTAACATTTATCCGTACACTACACAAATAGGTGGAAAACTACACAAACTTTGTTGGATAACAGGGCGTAACTGAGTAACTTTATTTAATAAAATATCGCGTAGTACTTAGTGTGCCGCCCGCCCAAGGCGTTCAAGTTACACAAAACTATTGCATATTTTAGTGGTAAGCGGTGTGTCTAATGATTTATTCAGGCTCACATTCCCAAGTCACGGTAGGCTTTACCTATTGACTGTACATATTGCATGACACAAGACTATGTAGATGATAATATAATAATCACTTGTCAACTTTTGACAGAAAAATATTATGGTTGTCGAAATGGCAAATTTTGATGCGTAAGACACAGTAAGACGTAATGGCTAATAAGCCAAAACCTTGATTGTAGCACCTACATTGTTTTTCTCTAGGAAAACCTGCCTAGGTACCGGTATGAAAAGAAATTCTATGTTCCCAGTCAGATGGTGAGCTGATCGCGTACTAAAATATGTACAAGGCACTTAAATAAATAAATAAATAAATTATAATAATAATTATAATTATTTAAATAGCCTCCAAATTTTAGTACAATACTTAACATGGCTTAGAACTTTTATTTTGGTATAGATATTTTACTAGTTAACAAAAGGAGTACTTTCATAAATTTAGCGATACCGAACCACGGTAATAAACCTAAAATACTTATATATTTTTGGCTGTTCAATTCGATTCAAACCATTTTTTTATAGTCGATAGGCTCGCGTTTGACCACTATCTCATCTGATGGTAAGTGACGATGTGGTCGCCGATGGAGCACGTTTACCTAAAGCAGCCTGTTCACTCTAGACTTAAAGACTCCTAGGTTATAGCTTTCCTGAAACAGACTCGGGGTAGGGCATTGCACTCCTTAGCTGTACGCATAATGAACGTATTGCTGAAGCGATGAATAAAATAAGTGATTAATTTTTAATTTTCATGCGGGCAAAACTGTTTTTCAGTATAAAGCGAGTTGATGATAAAAAAGTAGGTTAAATCGGAAGGTACCAACTCGCGCGAATTAGCGAGTTCCACGCGCGCCAGTTGACGAAAGAGTCCTTACCTGTTGCATTGCCGTGGAATACAATGTTTTCAAAAGAGGAACTAACTTGTTATAGTGCGAACTAGTGTGGTGAAAAAGTTACAACATAATTATTATTATTATAATCAGTCACGTGAATCACGTCACGAAAAACAGTGACATGATTGGTTATATTATTCAACACAAAAAAAATATTGTTATTAGTGTTATTTTGCAGTAACCATCGTCGTGTGATAGTTAAGTTTTGTATTTTCACGGTATTGATGCGCACAGGAGATAGGCTATCTTTCCTTGCTTTCTCTTACATCACTACAACTGAAGGGGCCTATATTTTTTTATTGGTCACGACAACATTACTTCACCTCGCCTGATGGAAAGCCAAAGGTCGGGATCGGGGGTCACCACTACTACAGTGGTGGCCCTCAGCTTGACGGCCTCAGCAACGGCTTTTTCACGCCCCGCTTAAAGGACCCGGGACTATAGGAGGCAGAATTCCAAGTCTTTATGATGCGGCAAAGAAGAGAGGCACCGAACCTTTTGGTTCTTTATGGAATTGTTAGCACTGTATGAGGATGATACCTCAGCCTGGCACGTGTAGTTCTGTATAGGAAAGGAGAGCTCGTCGTCGACGTTAACGAAAGCTTATCGTAACACTCGCCATGGTAGAGGCGGTAAAAAATATATTAATCTCTGCTGACCGTATACAGCCACTGGGACTAACTAATCATTATGCTAACCTTATATTAAAAAATGTAAATGAAGTCATTGTTTGCTAATAAATATAAAATTTCTATAAAAAAGTTAAAATGAATTCTAAAAATCGTTAGAAATTATAGTTAATATAAACACGATCCAATATCTTGTTTCCACATCAATATTGTATCAATTCCATCAATACAATTGACAGGCTTGCGATATTTATTGACTATCTAAAGCGCTCTACGTACCTATTTATTGCTAAGTTATACCACAACATTACACTTCAAATACTTATTTCAAAAGAGCACGTTATTTAAAAGAAGTTGATATTATGATAAATAAAATGCAACTTCCACAGTAATCGGCGCTGGATCGAGACAGGTGTTCAATTATTATTGTAGTTACTTGTACATTATTAAGCAGCTGGTTGAAGTATTGTACTGCATGCACTTAAAAGAAAACATAACTTTTGGACAACATTTAAAAACTAATTAATTTCGTGTAATTAAACGATTCTCCACATATCGAAATTTATGACGAACTTTCATACAAAGTCACATCCCTTATTTGAAATTTTTTGTAAAAGTGCAAGTATTAGTAGTAATTTATACACATACCTACACAGTAAAGACATACATAATCTACATTGTTTCAGTACTATCTCTTTCAACATAGTAATTACACAAGTAGTGGCAGAGAGATCGTTAACGATAGCTACATGTGTCGTTCACGCCAACACCATATCACGCGATACATCGTACAGAACGACTCGATGATTTGATGAGCCGCGGCAACGAGCGGGTATTGTACGATGACCATCGAAATGAGACCGATAAGGGTGGGCCACTGTTTAGGGGGACTATCCCGGGGGCTGGGTGGGTATGCCGCCAACAGCATTATCTTGAGAGGGAAGCGGGGTACGTTAGTCGCTTACTTCGTACATTTTGCATGAACGCCGCGCGTCGTGTGCGCTGCGCGAGCGAGATGCCGACGCGTGAGAGAGGGACAGCGTATAGATCTACATTTAAAGCGCATTGTAAGCAAAGGCATTATTAATGTATAGTTTTAGTTGTCGGAGAGCAACGGCGCGCCCGGCCGCCAAGAGCCCCTGGTTGTTCATGTAACATGTATAGTGCGTTCATATTTGATTCCTTTTAATTCCAGACGTCTTTCGTCTGGTGGAACAGCCTGTCTGACGCGTGCCCCTTTCATCGGTTCTCTTTTTAATCATCTTTCGGAAACTTCATGGTTGCTATTATGACATTGACTTCCGTTTTAGAGTTTATGACATTGACTTGTGTTCTTGGAATTATGATTCTGATGATTATTAATTTGCCTCATAATAGGCAATGATTAGCCTTTATCTATGTAATTGATAAGAAAAAATTCTGTTGCGATTTGTAACCCAATCATAATCGTTTACATTTTACATTTTGGAGTCCGGGGTCCGTTTATTCTTACTGCCCCTTTCAATTTGATGTAACTTTTATGAGGTTGACCAGCGGAGTTAATAAAGGTAAATTCCAATTCGTATTTCCACCTTAACAGAACATTCTTCGGTAGGAAGACACTAAAAAAATACGCCGACTGTAGTTAATTAAGACAAGGGAGGCCAGATCTATGATGATGAAGAGTTCGTCTCACAAGTTCAAACTGAATAATGCTTGTGATTCTTATTCCAAATTTGAAAAGTAAGACCAGAGGTACAATTTTCATATCAAAATATGTTCGAAATTCAGTCTCAGTCTAGTCTTAATCTTATGTCGATCTTCCAAATGTCAAAAAATGGTATTTTTGTTACTAACCTACCTACCTCCAAATAGCCAATTTAGTATCAAGTCACATAAGGACAATGAAAAAATAAAGGCTTTTTTGACATTTGAAAGACTGACATGAGATCGAGCGTAGATTGAAACAGAATTGGCTCTCAGCTACAAATGTGAAGACGTTTGATTTCGGAACAGGAGATTCCAAGTGTGAACTTTATCATCGTGAGACGGTGTGCGGACAGTGCGCGCATGCGCGATGTTGTTTAATGAAATATTCACGAGGCGACCGATGGCACTGGCGCTTCTCCTCCAATTCGACAATTTCCCTCCAAGACGGAAATCTTGAACTGTAGACATGATTTTTATAGCCGTTGTTTACTTATCTTTATTTCTACTACTAATAAATGCCACGATTCCGTGTGGCACTTTGTAATTTATGGGTTCAAATGTACGTAAACAATTTTGATATATTGTCTTGACTGTTCTTATTATATTTATATTTATTAAATCTTATTTAGCAGTTATTGTACCTCTAGAATCTAGATATTCATGTAAACTTTGGGAATATAGACTGTTGAGCAATACAGAGTATAATTATAAATCTATTTACGCCAAAATTAACGAAAATTATTAAAAAATCTAATCAAAAATCCTTAAAGATACCAAATTTTATTCTAATTTATTAATTTAACAAACAAATGAAACATGCAAATACCACAGTCGACAACTTTTAACGATACTGAAAAACCGTTACAATCGTGAATTCATAATCATACAACATGCAGTAGATATGTTAATAAAATAACAGTAACAAATGTTTGGACGTCTAGGAGACTAATGTACGCAAATTTAACATGAATAATATGTGAACTTCGCATTAGATATTAAAATTTATGATACCTGAATGACAGACTGTCACTCAGACTATTTAAATGCACATCACCTGCGTGAATCCTAGATGAGGCCATTAATTCAGTGATTCCGGATGAAGATCAACATCTTACATAATTTATATTTTTTACTTCAACTAGGACCGGTGCAATTTTTTTTCATGGAAGTGTCTATTGTTATGTCAATATGAGGTTCTTCAACTATGCTTTAAAAGGTTTTTTATCGGGTCGGCAGCGCGAGTGTGATAGGTACGATATTGCATACGACTAATGGCAACGGTATGGGTACCGTAACGAGGCCTTGGCTTCCCATTAGGCGGGCCGAGTGCTTGTGTACCACCTAAGTGGTATAATAAGAATAGACTAACGATTTCATGCAAAAGTGAGTTAAACAAACATACCTGGCCTTGACAAAACACAGTGGACTTACTAGGAAAACCTTCCTAGGATTATTGGAATTTATAATTTAATTTCTTAAGTAAATATTAAAACAAAAGAAAAGAAATAATAATGAGACTGCATCAGATATAACAAGGTGAGGAAAGTAGATTTGATTAATTATTTGATTTAGTGTCGATTCTATAATAGACGCACGCGCTTATTAATGGTCAGGCAAAGAGGGCAGTTGCGTTATATTATGAATTTGCATAAACAATGCATAAATATGCGATGCAGCAATCGTGGATGTTTTATTGGCATTAATTGAAGAGTTCTGTTGTCTGTCTCCGAAAACTATCATCAGATCTTTACAAAATTGAAATAGGACCATTTCGGTTTCCAAATAAGCAAATCCGTTTATATAACACAGAGTCAAGCGTAAAATACATGAAAATATAGAAACACCTCCATTTTTGAAATCGGTCACGATTGTAAATATTGTTCGGTGGTAAAATCCTTCATGGAGGACTGGCTGGAGAGGCCACACGGGGGCCTCTCATACCGGCTGATGGTGACAGGTGATCTCTGGTGAGGGGTGCTTCAGGGATCACTTGTGTCTGATCCGGAAGGAGCCGAAGCCTCCGTCCTCCATGAGCGCAGGCCTGGGGGTAACACCTGGGGTGCGAGGGAAATGCTCTATGGGCCACCTTACACCCTGGCGTCAGAAGACCCTAGACGGCATGCGGTTTTAGTCGGTAAGAGTCCGACATAACCTGCCCCGTTGGCCACGGGATAGTCATGAAGATTTCCGCATGGTAAAAAAGGTATCATTTTCCTTCCTACCGATAACAATGCTAATTGCGTAATACCTATCTAGTTCTATAGTTATGCACTTAGCCGTCAATCATTCAATTATTTGCAGTCCATTTTTTTTTTATACCACTTAGGTGGCAGACAAGCACACGGCCCACCTGATGGGAAGCGGTCACCGTGGCCTAGGGACGCGTGCAACACCAGGGGCATCACACTCGCGCTGCCGACACCGCAAAAACCTTCTAATGCCCTTCTTGAAGAACCCCATATTGTAGTCACTAGGGAAAACCATTGCTGGACTACATAAGTAATTTGTCCAATAAATAATATCTCATGGAATAGTTCAAGGATTTTGTCATTTTTACTAAATTTTTTCGTTGTTTGACAGCAAAATTTATTATTATTTTTGTACAAACAAAACTTTTTTAAACATTTATTTATTAACCGCCTTTATATTCTCGAAAGGTGTGTGTTACATGCACGTCTCACCACTCACCAGTAATTCTAAGTTACTGATTGAAGGTTAGATCAGTTCACTAGTCCTGAATCTAAAATATCAATAGTACAGTGCTGTCCTCACAGAAACAAACTAGGAATCAAACTTGTGAGCTGACTATTATAAAAACTTTGCCGTACCGTAACATTCTAAAACTTGCCAATGAAAGTACATGTTACTAACCTTCTTTAAGTGTCTGTAATCTATTACGTCTTTGCATCGAATCAAAATGAGAGCAAAATTTTTAATCACAAAAGAGAACGACTATATAAATATCTAAGTGATAGACTGATATTGATCATCCGACAAAATATGAGGGGTTAAAAAGGAAAACATTTTGAAACAAACACGCGCGACTCAAGGCGGCAAAGCCTACGTTCACAAAGGGTTATGCTCTACAATTTTCTGGGGAAAATTCTCGTGCCGTGAGCGCGAACTAACCCAGAGTGCAATTCAAATGACTCGACCCGCACCTACGTACATAAGTTATTAAAAAAAGTATGCCTCAGCTTGCGGGTTTTAATAAAAATAGTCGTCTCGCGTCACTCTTTGTCAGCACATCACAGAACACGCGCTATACATCTATTAGTGCCGAGTCAGCCTAAGACAAACAGAGATGGATTTGGGTGAACGATGATTCTGTATTATTTTAGAATTGGCATCTAATTATCTTAATATATATAAATCTCGTGTCACAATGTTTGTCCTCAATGGACTCCTAAACCACTTAGCCGATTATAATAAAATTCGCACATCATGTGCAGTTCGATCCAACTTGAGAGATAGGATAGTTTTTGAAACGGATTTCGAAATCCACGCGGGCGGAGCCGCGGGCAACAGCTAGTACTACTATAAATGACTTTATATAAGAACATAGTGTTTTTTATTTACATACAAAAGCCGAAAAAAATAAATAATACTGCACGTTCTATACACCTTTCATTTGTATCGGTCGATTGCAGTTTCAATGCATATTACGTATCTATTAGTGTCTCGGCACAATTTAGAGTCACAATAATAGGATGTACTGAATTACATAGTCATAATTCCCAATAGAATATGGCTAAAATGGACTATTAAATCTGAAAGCGTCCTAGAAATATAAAGTGTGTCTTTCAAAATAGCTACTGTAAGCAACCATAAGCCTTTTGACAAAATTGATAGACGCGTATTGAAACGCTATGATGAAGAGGATGAAATTATAGGAAATTGAACATTCTGAGACCGACCGCAGACCTCAACAGGCGACACCATACAGAAATACCTAGAAACGAGTAAGTAGTGTTTGCTAGGTATACGATGCCACCTGCGGTTGCGACGTGAGGTCGATCGCAGAATTGCACTGTAACTTTTTTTAGTAGACTACTAGCGAAGGACACAAGCAATTATTCTACATAACATTTATAATTGATTCGAGTGCCAACAAATAGGAAGCGAGGCATTGTACGTAACATCACTATTGAATAATTTGTCGTGAGAAAGTCCGCCAGTCGTCACAACTGTTACTACTTAATGCCGCCTTATACTGGTTCTTACATATTAACTACTAAATATAATACAATATATTATTATGCGAGCTCTAGTCGGTCCAAGTCCGTTACTGTGCTAAGATCGTGCATGGCGGGCGATTTCTCTCACTCGCACACTACGTATGAATGAATAGCACTGAGGTCCTTTTCATCAAAGCGCGTCTTTGTAACATTGCTGCTCGCTGAATTACGTACAACTATACGTATAGATATATATACAAACATACTACACTTCTTTGACAAACTTTTCAGATTAGGATTAGGTGTATCTATATATATCAAGTGATGGTAGCTGAATGGATAAAAACGCAGCCTCTACTCAGAGGTATTGATTTCGAATCCGGCCGGACAGGACAGTACCAATGTGATTTTCACTTTGTGGAATTTATATGTGCTAATCACTGCTGACGGTGAAGGAAAAACATCGTGAGGAAACCCGCATGTCCTAGAATAAATTCTAAGTACATGTCCGATCCACCAACCCGCATAGGCCAACGTGTGTGGATTAAGGCCTAAACTCTCTCAGCTCTCTTGTTAGAGGAGAGGAGACCCGTGCCCAGCAGTGGGTTGCTATTATTAGGTAACTATATAAATTATATTTGACTAATAAAATTTAATGTTATATTTTGCTTGAGGGTGATGATTATTATGAGTATGTTTAGCACGGAAATACTGACATCTAACTTTTGGACATGAAATATTTTATCTTTTATATTAAATTGTGAATTCTAAAGTTCTATTTAATATTTTAGTGATACAATTATGATTGATTCTGAAGCGGCAAGCTTTCCATGGGTTATGCCGCACTACTAATCTATCCCTGTACCAAATTTCAACCCGATCCGTTCAGCTGATTGATATTATAAGTGTTATTCCGGTTAACATTAAGATAAAAATCAAGAAATTAAGTAACTTACAAATCTTTTTTATTATAACAATTTCTTATATAATTATTAAAATATTTATGTAAGTATTGTATGGACATGCATATTAACCCTATAAACGTCGAATCAAGTCCGTTACAGTTCCAATGCCGTCAATACGTAGACGCTCTACGAGAAAGCGTACACGACTCTGACACTGCCCTCACTTCACACCTTAACAGTAATTGGCGTCTTACATGACGTGTGTTCAAATAATGCATGCAAGACTATTCTAGCCGAAACGTACGCTGATGTGTATCTATTGGCAAAATATGTAGCCATACAGTTGCATTTTAAGAATCTTTTATGATGCCTTGCTTACAGGTTATTGACTTATTTTTTCACTCTTAGCAACTGTTATACTTAGTTGCTTCTTATGGCGGCGCCCCACTTCTTTATTCGCTATTCACGTGTATAAATCGAAGTGGGGAGGGCTTATTTGTGTATATTTGCTTTATTCGCACGAATATTCGCCTTTGTCACTCAGCTTCTATGACGAATTGTGGAGGGTCTAGTCATCTATGAGAATTTCCTCGAATACAATAGGTATAGGTGAATAGCGAAGTGTGGTTCCACCTATAGAGATTATCTACTTGTATGTTGAGTTGACATTGACATCTACACGCGGTAGAATCTCTTAATCACTGCAATTCACTTATGGATCAACATAATTTCCTGAATTTGTACAATCATTAAATTAATTAAATAACATTTTTTAATATTGTTAGATTGTTGCGACTGGATATTGTATGTATAATTTTGCTACATTTTGCTTGCCGTACGGCAGAATACGCCGTACTTAGAGCAATCTACAAAAATTAAGCACGTAACCATACATATTCTAAGGAAATAAAGATTGATTTGAGAATCGCAAGTCGAGAGTGGTGAGCTGAGGCACCGCTTATCTATCTCATTCATACAATAAACAATTTGTACTCGTACAAGTACAGCAGGAGCGATGTGAGCACTTAAGATTTGCATACAAAAAGATAACGTGCCGGATGCGGATGCACCCGTAATGATAATGTTTTTTCATGGGGGTCATACAATTTGCAGCATTTTTTCATCCGACATAATCTTAACGCGTGCTCCGTATAAAAGGAGACAGACATAAACATTACGACGGCAGGTTACTCTATCATAAAGTAATAAAGTTGAAAATTGCGCACCATAAACCTCCACACATCACTTAAGATATTAATGAGTGCATCCGTAATAGGCGAAACATACATATGAAATTCAAATTTGGAGCGGGCCGGGAGCGAGCTCTTCTACATATTTTAGTAGGCAGCAGAGTGTGAATTTGAATCTTTTGTTAGCGTTTAGTACGTCAGTTTATACAGGAAAACAATGTTTTATCACAAACGAATATATTTTTTATCACACGGCATGGGTGCGAGTGGCCCACGCGACTCTTGGCATTAGGCAATGCCGCTCCGCTCGACTCCAAACTAAATTAAGGAATGAAGATTTATAGTTTCTATAGAAAAAGTAATTAGTGAGAACGAAAGAAACGGGGCGTCGGGAAAAGTCATCGGACATAATTCATAACAAACAGAAATAACGGAAAGCCGGTTTGGCGGGGGTAGGCAATGAATAATTCTCTAACTGCGAGCACCCTCCACACCCCACGGCCGGGCTGGGGCGCCGCGAAAAAAGCGCACGACCCCGGCCCAGTTTTATAGTCACGAAAAAATAGGAGGTAGCCAAAATATCTATATATGGCACATGCAAAAAGTAGAAAAAATTACAATCCCGCTCGCATGAATAAGTGAGTGGACCTTCATATAGAAAAAAGTAGCAAGCAACAAAAATAAAAGTTGCGGTAGGGGGCGTCGTGACGTCGAATCGGCCCCGTACGCCGCGGCCGCCCGGCGATGCCGCGATGTAGCGTTTCGTATACGCACTAATAGTAGGTACCTAACACCTGCTCAGAACCATACCTCCAATGTCGATACTACCTTCAATACTAGACTACCTTTTAGAAGTACTTTTAAGTGTTAACAATCTTACACCTAAAAATAAATAAAGCAGTGTTAATATTGTCTTTCATTCGTTAAACGACAATGGAGTCGATTCTGTTGTGAATTTTCACTTAACTTAACTAAAATCTCTAAATATTATTTTGACTATATAACCAATTCAATCGTTGTTTTGTTCCCAAAATTAGCAAAAACAAAGAGGTGCAGGCCGTGGTAATTTAATGGTTTAAAAAAAACGAGATGAAATCGAAATTTAAATTTAAAGATTTTAGTTAAGTTAAATGAAATTGCACCACAGAATCAACAACAATGTTTCATAATCTTTCATTATAATTTATAACAAGCTTCTGAAGTCACTTTTCTTCTTAACAAATCTTATTTAATCCTCATAGTCTCTAGATAATATACGGCGGAATCTTTTTTTCCTGGACAGCAAAATCTATAAAATATTTAAGTTGGCACGATACAGTTACAATCAGAAGTACCTATCTACTGATTTCCAGCAAGGAGTATGATATCTATAAGAAAGTTTTCTTTGCGTTAACCAGTTGATTGGCCAGGGCCTCGATTCTGCTAAAGGCAAACCACTGTAATACCACTGACACTCTAAAAATGCTATTTAATTGTAGACTTTATTGTTATCAGCTTAAAGTCTAAAATAAAATGATATTCTGTAGAGCGAACGAAAAAGTTAAATGAATTCTTTTCATTTGATTTTGGACTTTAACTGTATAATGGTAAAGTCTACATATAAATAGCATTTTTTAGAGTGTCAGTGGTATTACAGTGGTTTGCCTTTAGCAGAATCGGGGCCCAGATCAGTCTAATTTATGCAAACGGCAGCTTGCTGTAAGTGAATTCAATCAGTCAATTAGCCACCCCATAGGTCTCTCCCGTCTCTCCGTATGTGCACGATAGCATCTGATTCTAATTAGATATAGATGTCTAGAAACGGTAGCATTCAGAATGATGTCCCTAGGGACAATATTCTGGTCTTAGTTAATCATAGTAGTTACGCCTGTTTTTCTGGAGACTTAAATTATTCAACGTACAAGGAGAAACTGGTTAACACGAAGGTGTCTGATCATTCACGTAACTGAAGGAGAAACGAATAAGGGCTATAAATATAAAGAAATAATGAATGAAAGAAAACAAAAAAACATGTTTTAAACACACAGTTAACAATTAGTTAACATAAACAACTAAACATACAACAATTTATTATAGCCAGCCTAATATGTGCGAAAGTCACTCATGTGCTATCAATCCCATCGTAAAGTGACCCAAGTTGAAAAGTGTAGGTGAATTGTTACTATGTATAATATTTAAGTATTAACAACAAAAAGTATGTTTATCTAGAACTCATACCATTGGCTGGTTAAACTATGCTTACTTTGGGTCTAAGGGAGCACTGTGTAGAACATCGTAAAATTAAATAAAAAAGTGAGTTTAGAAACCGAATATTAATATCAATCGAATCATCCTGGACTGTGAGTACTTCCCCTCACATTGTACACTGTTTACCAAGATGCCTTCACAAAAAAAGAAACAAATTATAATCGTAATACTTACTTAGAAGTATTTAATATTTCCTCGTACGTATTGTCGTATGGGCCACAGTCGCATTCCCTAAACATTCGCGTACCTCCGCTCCAACATACAACTCTAATTCAGGATCTACAGTCACTGACCCCATATTAAAACCGACCGACCTAAAAGGGAGCGAATACAAGTTTTCGAAATTAGCTCGGCCTGTATCGAGCCCTGGCTTTACGCCATGGTATTTAATCACTTTATTAAAGCAATAAAGCGGGCCGAGAGGCGAGAACGGTACGCAAAACAATGGCCACCATGTGATCGCTATAAAAATGTATCGAATCATAATCGAAGCACAAAACAATGTCACTTACATTCTGATATAATTAACTTAATGCAGACACATTCAGCGTTTCGCGCGGTGCTAGGGAATGTGGGTTTGTACACAAATATTGCACACAATGCTTAATTAAAACTTCGCTTTTAATGATTTATAATGAAGGCGTGAACGTGCCGTCACGTGCACTCCACACTAGTAGCCTTTTTATTCTTTGTACTATCTTATACGTACCTATATCAAATTAATCGTGTACAAAAATTTGCAATTCTTCTATTTATACCACGGAATAAAGAATACTTACTTCTCTTTTCTGTGATTTATACTATCTTTACGTAGGTACCTATATCAAATTAATCGTGTACAAAAATTTGCAATTCTTCTATTATACTATCTTATACGAACCTATATAAAATAAATCATGTACTTACAAGAATATGCAATTCTTCTATATACTATCTTTACGTAACTATATCAAATGAATAGTGTACAAGAATTTGCAATTCTTCTAAACTTATATAGTAGGCACCTACCTGTATCTGTACATTGGATATTAAAAATTTCTTTGAATGCTTGGGCCTTATTCTATTTGCCATTGGTTGCGCTAATCACGCGAAAATTACGATTAAGTCACGGAATGGTACAAACGTCTATTGTAAATTGTCATCGTAACCGTATCGAGCCTCGATACGGGCGTGATACGGCTGTGAAATAAAACTATAATTCTTATGCGCGCGCATTTAACTGACATTTGCGTAAGACTGGACTGACAGACTGTGAAATTTGAAAATTTTTGGCCATCTTAACCACGTCTTAAACTTGTTATAGTCTATCTACAATCGTACTAAACCGTCAAAATGACAGAAAAACATGGGATTCTAATCGACAAATCTAAGCGCGCGGTTGACTGACATTAGCGTAAGACTTGGTAGTCTTACGGTAATGTCAGTCTATATTATTTACTTATGATAAATCTGTAGAAGTGAAAATTCTGTACATTGAAAATATCAAAAAAATAAACGGCAGAGGGTGTTACTAGACCGACACCAAACCCAAAAATGTGATTATAATTTTTTCGTCTGTCTGTCTGTCTGTTTGTTCAGGCATCACGCAAAAACTACCGTTTCGATTACGATAAAACTTGGTATAATTATTCTTTAATATCCTGGGCACCACACTGGGTACTTTTTATTCCGGAAAAGTACATACAATAAAAAACAAACTTCACGCTGCTGCCTGCGGGCAATCCGGCAGGGTGGGAGTGGCCCTCTAGAGGGCTACTCCAAGGCTCGCCACGTATCCCTCTGACTAGCAGAGGGCACAGGGCCCCCTTTCGCGGGGTTGAGGAGCCCATCTTTAAACCGGGATATGCTCTAAGCAATCTTACAACTGAAGACTTGAGACGGCATGCGGTTTTTATGAGGTCCGAGTCAAAATTAACTACTCCTGTTGGCCGATGGGGCTGTTTTTTTTATACTACGTAGGTGGCAGACAAGCACACGGCACAAGTGGTATCCGAAGGAACCTCCGCAAGAAAAAAAGGAATTTGAAACGGAATTCGAAATCCACGCGGGCCAAGCCGCGCGCAACAGCTAGTACTAGATAATCTGTGGTAAGACTGGACTTCTTCAACTTAGTGTAAATCCCAGTCGCATCCAAAGCTTTCACCTCGGAGTCTGGGGTCCGCTTTACAAGTCTAACTGTGGATTTGGCTGGACCTCGATATTTTCCGTGAAGCGACTGCCATCTGCCCTTCACAACCCAATGGTGAAATTAGGCGATATCGAAGCATTGCAGCTAGACCGTTGTTGTTGGACCTTTTCGGGCTCAAACTACCCGTAACGACTGCTATAGATGTTTGTATGGCAACCGGGACCGACGGCTTAACGTGCTCTCCGAGGCACGACCAGACCAATGCAAATACCCATATTCATGCATACAATAATTGCACTGAGCGGGGATCGAACCCGCGCCTCCTGCGCAGCGGCTGCGTTCACTACCGCTACGCCACACTTGGAAAACTTGACGTGCCCGATAATAGATATTTTGAAAGGAGTTTTTATTTTTGTTTGCTTTGTTTGACATTGGCATACACCTACCTATTTGCCATAAATTGCAAAAAAAAACATTGATGTCAAATACGGGAAAATAAACAAATCATTGTCATTTATGCGAAAAATAGGTAAATGGAAGTTTTGTAAAACGATTACTAAAAGAAGAATATAATTATATAATAAGAAATAACACGAGTTCAGTATGAACGTTTAATGTGAAAAGAATACCCAGTCTTTCATACGTAACAAGGAAAGATCATGAAGGAAAGTTAAAAAGTAGAGTAGTGAAGAGTGAAATATACAAGATTATGTGGCATTAAAATGTAAATAAATAAATAAATCTAGCCGTTGACTCAAAGAAGAAGAAATAAAATGTATACTACATTTGCTGTGTTGATTGCATGATATTTCTCATAAAATCCTAAAAGGTATAAGCACAGGTATAAGGTATATAATATTCGTTTTTACAAGCTTGCAGATGTAATAAAAGATCTTAGCTATAATAAAAAATATTAAAGAATCATGTTGTTTTTTACTTATCTGATCCTACATGCATGCATAGGTACATAATAAATATACTATATTGATTAATACTAACTTGATTTCTGCAGCTCTTTGATTAGATCTCTCAATAGGTTTCAATCTAAAGGATTGGCTAAGAAAATGAAACAATCCTTTAATAATAATAATAGTTACCTATAAGCCTTTATTTCAGACATTACACATAACATGACACTTACAGTTAGATTTACAATATTTAGGGTATTTTGCCTATTGGTATAGGCCTCCTCCAATGCCTTCAGTCCAATTTGTTCAACTGGTTGAACAGATAGTTGAACATATTGGAATAGACGTCTATCCCTACCTGTCTCTGGCCAGTCTTTACCAAGTGTGGCCTGCTACGGCTTTTATCTCATCTTCCCATCTCTTGAACTGGCAGCCCCATAATATTTGCTTTTCATATTTTCCTTCAACGTCCAATAGGTACCTATCTCTTCCATGCTTTGCCAACTTTTAGTGCCAATTTCGAAACAATTCTTACTTTAATTTCGTATAAATAATTTCTGATCTAAGGACAGCGGATCTGATGCATCGCTCTGCAATTTCCTTTGACGACGGAATATAATAAATAATACTCATTTATTTTAGTTTAAGTTATTTAGGTATGATTCCAAAAAAACGGCAAAAAACCGTAAACAAAGTCGTTGTCAAATGACTGTAGTTGACAATGTCTGAATGTCACAGTCACCTCATTATGAGTTCAGAAATTATATGAAATTCCAAAAAGTTTGGACGCGATTTTCATGGAAAAACAAGTCCAAATATTGATGTAGGAACCAATTAACACTATTTCATCTTGCATTATACGCAAAGCTTATCAATTATCATACCTCTAAATTAAAACCGGGAAAATGATCACTGTCAGAAAAGTGATAATTACTGACAGTTATTTTCAGAACGAAACCACGGTACAATCTTATGGCAATTAGAATACACTATTTTGCTTTCGATAATTTGATGAGATTAGAAAATGACGTTTGGGTGTGATACAATCACACTTTTTCTACGGTTAGTAATCGATGGCAAATAGAATAAAGGCCCTTGTCTGTTTGTTTGCAAAGATACTGAACGGCTTTTGATGCGTTTTTTTTTGTTGGAAAGAATGTTTACAATATTATAAAAAAAATTGGTTGCCTGTAAAGTCGGTATACGGGCGAAAGTTTTACGTGACAACGACTTTGAGTGGTAAAATAATTTTTATGTCTGTCTCTCTCGCTCTTAGGCGGGCTAACCATGCCCGAGTGGAAGGGACGCGTGCCTCTCACTCGCTCTCATTGTGAGCGCATAACGTGAGCGGAGCGTAACGCAGTTTCTTGAAGTGTCACCCGGCAAACCAATTTATAAGACGTTGTCACGTCAAAACGGTACATACGCTGTCAACTTACGAAAACGTTTTACAGTTGTTGTGTAACATTTAGTTTATAACTAAATGTAACAACAGATACTGTGTTTTGAAGGTATATAGTCACTATTATAGTATCATTAGTATAGACGGTAAAAGTGTGTATTTATACAGATAAAATTATGTGTTAACGGTTTTAATTTGATATTAATGTGAAAGCAATCGAAATAACGCACTCAAGCGAGAATTTTTTTCACGAATAGTGTAGAACGCAACATTGCCTTTCTAACTGCAGTATGTTCTAATAATCTATTTTTCTATACAATAAAGGAATTTATGAAAGTTATTAAATTTTTTTTATATTCTACACAGTGCTATCTTAAGTATACCTTAACCAGCTTGTGTTATGGGCTCCAGAATGCGAATAAATACATTTAGATACATTTTTTTTGTAAATACATACATATTATACATAGAAACATTCGGACATGCACGCAAATATTTGCACTGAGCGGGAATCTAACCCGCGACCTATGAGTCAGCAGTCGAATGCGCTATCGCTACGCCACAAAGGTCGCCACTTTAAAACGCTTTACCTAATTCCAAATAAAAGGTAAATTAAGTTATAAATAATTAAAACCACTTGGAGAGTGAAGTAAAAATCACCAACAAATCGGGCAAATTTTCATACATTATTGCAAATCTAATGACTAAATTAAGGGTATGTTTGGTTTACATAAGTGCTACGGGGACACGGGCGAAGCCGCGGGAGATAACTAATGTTTAATAAACTTATAAAGATATTGATGAAATCATTGAAAATTCCACTTACGATAAAGCAATTTTTTTTATTCATGACAGGCTTACGTTTGACCTCTATTCTATCTCACCTAATGGTAAGTGACAATGTGTTCTACGATGAATCACGCTTGTCTAGAAGGAACCTATTCACTCATGACTTGAGCAGCCTCTAATTCCAATTCTTAGCTGTACGCATGATGCACGTATCGACATAGCGTTTCGTGCGTATGAGTGGAATATCGACCATATAGCGGTGGCGTGTCGCTGTTCGTCTGGTCGTTCGTTGATGGAAAGGACTTGGAGGCATAGATATTCTATCTCACGAAGGCGGGTGAACAATTAAATAGTAGTTCCTGTGTCTTGTAAATACGCGTATATGTGGAGGGAAAGTTCATGTCACGTCAAAAGAAATTCATGTAGCAGTTAGTAGAACAATAATTGCATTGCAAGTAATTCATTTTTAAAAGCAATCTGTATATATTATGTTTTACTACGATGACAGCTAAACCGCCTTCGTAAAATAGAACATCTATAGGTATCAGGTTGTGCAATAGTAAGTACTAACTATAGAAGGTTTACTAAAAAAAATCATCAGTTAACGATGATTAGGTTAAGGGAGATGTCCTTAGTGTTTAATCCCACCCAAATATTAAGAACCCTAGTCAACCGGGTTCCAAAGCAACGGTCGCTTAGTAGTTAAGAAGTTCAGCTTCACGATCGATACCATTACACTACAGATGTGAAGCCATTCCTAACACAAGCAATTTAGCTGAGCTGAAGAGTTTAGGGCGAATATTAATAATACTAGTCTATACATACACTCACGCCTTTTTCTTTAAGGTGAAGATAGAGACAACAGTCCGCACTCTGCTTCTGTTCTTGCATATTTCACAAGCTTCTTCTACTGTCATGAAACATTTCAAGCAAGTCCGTTCGATTGCTTTAAGAGGTACTAATAAGCTTTTAACAAGGAGTGCAACCTAAATTGGCACTGAATGATTTAATGCAGTTAATGAAGGAGTCCTTTTTTATGATGCGGAAATCTCCATGGAGGCCCACCCCCGTCGGCCATCGGGGTTGTTATGTCGGGATCGAACCGACTAGAACCGCACGCCATCTCGGGTCTTAATTACCTGGGTGTACCCTCGCACCCCAGCTGACCCTGGGCCTTGTACGGTTTTAAGATGGCACCCTCGACCCCCCGAAGGGGGGAGGGGCGAGCATCGCGCCACTTCGCCGACGATGGGGTGTAGGGTAGGTAGGGTGAATGAAGGAGTCCTTAGTTATAATGTGACGTGTTGTAACTGTCAACACAATACGGACTCTTTCTTTAAAACTATAACGTTCCGCGATCATTATCAACATCAACGCCAGCTAAAAGCTTTTAACACAGTTAACTTATAAGTTGTAACACCCAGCTCAACTAAGTTTGTTAGGGGACGCCTGAAGTTTCATGACTATAGAATGATGTATTTTTAGAACAGACTATAGATATTCCACTTCTTGTTATCTTACTAATATTATAAATATGAAATTTTGTGAAGTTTTTCAGCTAGTCAACAACAGCTCAAAATATTGTAATAGTATTGTATAATGGCACACAGGTACACTTACTACAAGAAGGTAACCAGTTACTCACTGGTCTGGGATATGTGTTGCAACACAGAGAAAATGGCGAAAAGAAACGAAAGAACTTAGTATAAGAGCCGTTGAAGATCGATTACATCTCGAAGATAGATGATAGATGGACGAAGGTCGACCTTCACCGGCTCCTCTGCTAAGCGTACATACAAACTGTACGGCATATACAAATCAATATTAATTGAGAGGGTGGTACTTCCTCGGTTCAACCAAACTTCTTGGTTTCTCTTTTTGCCAATACCAATTTGTATTTTGCATTTTATACGGACGTGTATTTTATATGTTCACTTTAGGCGTCTGGTTTGCTGTGAAAACTGTTGTGAATGCTAGTGAGGTGTGAAAGGACGGAAGCAAATATTGGGTTGTTATCCCTGCTTACTTCGGAGGGAGAAATGTATGAGTGTATACGTTTATTTATTGTGCATCGTGTAAATAAATATAGGTACTTAAAGTCAATTTTATCTACATAATTAATATAATATTGTATTTATTTAAGTTCATGTACCTTTATTATTTATTATGTAGTTGCAAGGAGTATGTTCATACTGACTTCTTCTATTATTGTGTAGTTTGTAATTACTTTGTTAATTGTTTATGTTATAAATGTTTCTTTCTTTTTAAGCAATTGCAATTGCGTAGGTACTTACAATTTCAGTAGGTAACATTCATTTTGTAACTAGAATCTAAATGTTAGTACCTACGTTATTTAATAATTATGTAAATCATCATTTTGACCTTTGGGAAGTATATAAGGACTGAAGCAGATGGCGGGCTGTTTTCTCTGCCTACTCCGGAGGAAAAAGGCGAGAGTATATTATGTATGTATGTACCTAAATAACATCGTTTTTGACTTGAAAGTGTGTTTGCAGGCTAGAATTAAACTCTTTTACACTCTTTCCCATTTCAAAGCATATTTTAACAATAGCTGTCTACAAAATCAGTATCGAACACGTATTTCTATCCCGAATTCTTTCACGCTGGTTTAGCAACTTGAAACGTTGATATCAAAAACTGCGGGTAAAAAATTCCATGTTACATTCGAAACAAACTTCCTTTTCACACTGCGTTGCACGCGATCCTTGTGTTTAAAGGACAGAGGAGAGCCGCACAAAGTGTACCTCAGTCGGTTCCACATGCGGCTTTTAAATTTTACACCGTTATAATGAAGTGTTTGAATCGTTTGAAACTTGTGAGGGTGGGTGAGAACGATTAGCCGCTGTAACTAATTACAAAGGAATCGATTCAACACAAAGTTGTGAGTATATGTACATTACTGTTCTTTGAGTTTTGTAGCGAAATGTTTTGTTGATAGAATAACAAGTTCGGAATATGAAATTAAGAAGTAAACTTTACAACTTTAAATACTGTTTGAATATACATACATACATTACAAATCATGCCTTTGCCCATTGGGGTAGCGAGAGACAACATCTTTCTACTTGCTACGATCTTGGCATACTCCTTTCGCTTCTTCAACTTTCATAATTGTTTTCATACATGCACGCTGCGCCGGTTGCGAGTACTCTTGACCTGGCCTTTCTCCAAAACGTCCTGGATCTGATTAGAATTATGTACTTCTAGATTTGTCTACTGCTTGAATGGGTTTACTAATATGGGTTTAAAAGGGTATTTGAAGGTTTTTATAAGATTGACAGCGCAAGTGTTATTTTATTCAACACGCAGGTACATAGGCCATGCTAACTGCTTCCCATCAGGTGAGCCGTGTGTTTGTGTATGAAGAACAATGTCACAATTTATGTTGGACGTCTTTACACAAAAGTGGGGAAAACTGGAGAGTTTAATATCAAATTCCCAGTTGTCACCCCGAGGGGATAACAACGACATTTTATTCAAAAGAATGCCCAGTTGTCACCGGTGAGGACAAGTGGGCATAACTCCACGTGATGTGTGCAGCGGGGCACTTCCTCGTGATTTTATATACCGTGACAATAAATGTCGTAAACCTAATTATGAAAGGGGTAGAATAACCTTAATATTTCATCAACAATTAGCAGATACATAGTTGCTAAGAGGTCTTTAGTTGAAATTTATAGTACCCAAGTGTTCATGTTAATATTGTTAACTATCCATGTGGCATAGCGGAAGAGAGTACCCACGATTGCTACGTCGCGTGTTCGATGCTCACTTGGTGCAGATTTAATACTTTTCAAATGAATACGTTCTCTGAGTGTCTCCTAAATATATACATAGGAAGTGTATATGCGTGTTTTAGAATTATTAGTACAAGAGAAGGAAGTAGGGCTAGATGGTATCTCCCGTCCAAATTGAGCAGTCCGACTGGGGTAGTACCTCCATCCTAAAGAAGACCGCGGCCATAATAGCAATCGAGTTGTGTTCCTGGCGGTAAGTAGGGTAACAAGAGCTAACTACCAATGTAGGGAAGTATGTATACAGACCGGTCATTATTCATAGTAACCGGACTTATCAAATTGTTAGTAACATCATGCATTCCTTCATATTTTAAATGTGAGGATCGAAAGAATAGATTATTACGATTTAGATTTCCCGCTGTGTTATGTGTGTAGATGTGTTCCCGCTGGTAAGTAGGGTAGCCAGAGCTCACTATACCCCTCCTCCCCCACCCCATCCTAACCTCCCCACCTCTTCCTAGCCCTCCCCCTTCCCTTCAGGGTAGGCAGCGCATGTGTGACACCCTAAGTATTGCACACGTCCATAGGCCACGGTGACCGCTTCCCATCAGGTGAGCCGTGTGCTTGTCTACTACTTACATAGTATAAAAAAAAGATATTTCATCGAGAAAAGGTAACAAACAAACATACAGAGAAAGCTTTTGCTAGATAAGATCAACTGAATCAACATCTAACATTGACTAAACAAGCTTAGGCCAAGATTAAAGCTCTACAAGGTTATGTGAGCTTTATATGTACCTATATAAAGCTCACATAACCTTGTAGAGCTTTCAACACAATAAACGCAAAAGTACAAGTAATTACACTTAAAAAAGCTACAATTCCCAACAATGAAAGAAAAGTCGTTCATCTACTACGACATTAACAGTAATTTATAGACGAACAAACAACACCGCCCTATTAAAATAGTCGTTATTATTGCATTCGTCATACATTTTTTGTACCAAGTCTTTGGAAAGGTTAATGGTTCGATTTGATAAGAATTTCTGGTTTCAGGGTAGGGTACCTAGGTATATGCCTATTGGGTAACCTTGCACCCCGGTAATTAAGACCCGAGACGGCGTGCGGTTTTAGTCGGTTCGATCCCGACGTAACCGCCCCCGATGGCCGACGGGGGTGGTAGGTATCCATGGGGAATTCTGCACGAAAAAAAGGGGTAAGTGAATAGGATAGGTACTTTCGTGGATAAAATAAAAATGTGCAATTTATTTTTCGTCCACAATATTAGTCTTTGCAATGTATAATATATTTATGTATAATGTATTAAAAAAAAATATATAAGTATCCGCATTCTAGAACCCATAACACAAGCTAGTTACACTATGCTTACGTCGAAGCGATGTGTGGAATGTCGTAGAATAAAAAAAAGGTTTTGAATTCTTAGTATTTGCCTAGAAAATAATGAGAATATAGGTATTCCCATTATTTTCTATTTTCTCACCGGGTTTACGAGTGTATAAATAGGTTCTAGTAATTGTTTTACATTAGATAGCTCCGCAAAAAGTTTAAATAATGTGATTATTCACGACCTTTAAAAACCTAATTAAGTACGTATAGATATTCTATCTCACGAAGGCGGGTGAACAATTAAATAGTAATAATACCTGTATCTTGTATTATACGCGTACATATTTGTGTGTGCGAAAGTTCATGTCACGTCAAAAGAAATTCATCTAGCAGTAGTAGAACAATAATTGCATTGCAAATAATTTATTTTTAAAAGCAATGTGTATAATTATATAAGTGTATGTTTTACTAAAATGAAAGCTCAACCGCCTCTGTTAGTACCAGATAAATAAGAATGAACCGCGAATAGAACCGCGGTAGCCAAGTGGTCTGGGTAATGGACTGCTGAGACGAGGTCTCGGGTACGATCCCAGGTTCACCATGGCACACACCAATGACTTTTCGATGCTTTTCGAAGTTATGTGTGTATTTATCGCAGCTTTATAAGTGCCCGGTTAATGGCAATAGGCTCGCCACCTATTACATTGGGACCTAAACATAAACTGGCGAAATGTGGGTGCTAGCGCCTCTGCCTACCCCTTCGGGGATATAGGCGTGAGTTTATGTTATGTATAAATAAGAATAATAATAGATAAGAATACTAGGCATAGTAGGCCTGGAAAGAACTTAGGTACCTACCTACTTAATTATGTAAAATACCACATTCGTAATTCAAAACTTTAGTTTCGTTTAATTTCATTTAATTGAAGATGTTAAGAAAGCAACCTTATATCAAGATAATCTTTAAAAATTATGAAGGTATATTTTTTAAATATTCTTTGAAACTTCACGAACTTATGATCAGAAATCATAATATTGATCAACAAGGTGCTTGATTATGTTTTCTGTAGAATTTTATTGTTTTATTTAAAACAACTGAATCGCTACGTAAGATCTACATTTAAACAATATTTTTTTTTATTTACTTTTTTCATTACCTAAGTACTACAAATTAATTTTCCATTTACAAATATTTTTTTTTAACATATTTTTGACACTGGATATTTGCTTTGCCACAAATTCTGATTTCCAAGGTTTTCTTATCAACATTATTTAACGCACAAGGTGCGATCGCGTGCGTCGCTCGGAAATGACAAACAAATAAAAGGGGCCCCTTTAATTTTCCGCGATCCTCTGTCAGATAGCTTTTATCATCGATTCTGACAACCCTGACTTGTAATTGAGGCCGGCAAGTTTTCTAAGCCTCAATCGTAGCGCACCGTAGGGTTTCCACGATAGGTGATATTAAAATTCTTTAATACCTAAATGTTCTATATTATGGTAGCTTTTTTGGGTCCGACAACTGGTCTAACTGCAGAACTTCGATATCGCCAATGTGTTGTGAAGGTCAGACGGTAGTCGCTTCACAGAAATACATAATATATGTTGTATGTAACCGGCTCCAACTGAGTTGGTACAAGCTCGGCGGATGACACCTTTAAAGTTATGTAACTATGCGAAATTTTCATTAACCTACTACATTACAATCAAAAACTCTGAACACAATAAAGACATCCAAAAGAAAATAATTGTATCGTGATTAATACACTAAGTTGGTTATCATTGGACATGTAAAACAATTGCGTAACAAATGATAACAAAACATGTGGTATCAAACGAAACCACAACGTAAAGCATTGTGGCTAAAAGTGGGACATACTCGAAGTACGAAATCGGAGAGCACCTCGCCACCCACGTCATTAAACCTGCCGCGACAGGCAGACACCTCTGAAGAATGCACTCTTAATAAGTCATCAGCTAAGTAGCGCACCCCGCGGAGAAGGGAGGAGCGCGTCACGGGCGCGGTGCGATGCGACGCGAAGCGGTGCCGCATGGTGTGGGGACGAACGCCGCCCGCGCCCGTTCGCACAAAAATGACACAAAGTATAAAATCTGCATACAGTAATGGGAGTAGCCTCTGAGAGGTTCGTAGCGTGCAAAGATCAAAGGTACATTGGGTTTTCTGTTAGCGCCGTTGAGATTTTCACTGTAATGTTATATATATGTGTGCTGCAACGTCAATTTACATAATTAAACTGAATAATAGTTACGTTTCGTTCATTCAGTATAATATTGAAACATTTGATTATTATCATGTAGGTTATTATGAATTCCTATTGTGCTAATCTAACTTCAAAGATGTCTATAATATTGCAGAAGACAAAAACACGAACACTGATTAATATCTAAAAAATACTTAGTAACAGATAAAAACCAACATGTTATACAACTTACCTGCAGACAAACACGAATTTGAAGCACAACATGTAATTTAACATTCATACGACTATAACAAACATTGGGGCCAACATTTATCATTCATGAAAGAAAGAAAACTTAGTGGAACAAAAACTTTAACAAAATATATGAATCGGTAAACAGAGTGTGTATGCGAACAAGTCCCTAACCACCCTTCCCGCTGTATCACCGTATTTATTGTTAGGTAGACACCGTGACGTAATATGAGTACAGTCTGTGAGATAACTCATTGTTCTCTTTAGTGGGTATTACTGGGTGTCTACCAGACAGTGTTTGTGAGAGAATGCACCCTACCACTTCGAATATAATCGCCGTAGTGTTAAATTTGTGGTAACCGCGATAGGTCCGGTTAAAGAACTGCCTAACTGTCTTATTTAGAAACATATTTTAGACTATGGTAAATGTTGAATGGTACTATATAGGAATAGCACATCATTTATTATAGTAAAATGGGATTATCTAATTATTCATTAGTTTTTTTTTCTGCAGGCATTAACATCTTCTGGGTCATTTTCTTAGTAACTTTATAGAATCAGATAATTTAATAAGAATTTTTTCGTCCTAAAAGTTGAACCCTTGTATAAGTAGTAACTATTATTATTATTGGCAGGATATCTATAACAACTATAAAACTTTATTTTCTTTTTTACTTTTGGAGAAAGAGGTCAAACGTTCGCGGCTCTAGTCAATAAGTCATGATCAGCCAAATACCGTGTATTGGAACTACACAATTGATTTCATCAGTCAAGTCTGAGGAAGATTTTTATTTTAACTCTGCTACAATGAATCCTATTTAAAATAATGGGACTTTCCGATATAATTTACTTATTATGCTTATAAGTAAGTAAATATTTTAGCTCTTCCAATTTACTTGATTAATTTCGATGCAGGTTTCAAGACAGTTTAACTTTTCCTTAGACTTCCCGAGTGTAATTACTCGGTCAAAACAGTGGGAATGTGAGTGGGATTGGTCCCGTTTAAAAGGTACAATATCAAAAATCTTACAGAATCACTAATTAAAGACATTCACAACGGCTGATTTAGTACAACACATAATAGTAACAGAAATATGATAAAGGTTTTAGAGTAGGAAGTTTATTGAGTGGGTATACATAATATATAATACGTCCATGCTGACTACAAACAGGAGGGCGGGTTAGAGGTCATTTAGGGGCACAACAACATAACCAGGTTTAAAATTATGGGTAACTTACCAGCTACGTTCATAGATGAGCATGAAAGATAAAAAAAGAATCATTTTATTGACTTTTATATTATATAATAATAAAATAAACATTATATATTAAATAAATTATAACATAACGAAGTCACATAACGCGGCCAATATTACAATATTACAATAATTTATTACAAATGGCATGATGCAAGCAATTATGGTCCATATTACATTTTACAATAACTGTATTATACCTATCTCAGAATATATTCTCTATTGCATACGTAGGTACTAATTGATACCGCTAACTTAGCTGGGTTAATGAGAATACTAGTAAATTGATCCCGATGACTTCAAATGACTCTATTCAGTACTTTTCACGCGATACCCGTCCATCTGATATAAAATAAAAAAGCACACTGTCGATTTTGGTCCATCATAGAGCATAGGTATTTTTTTTTATAGGTACTCTGGTAATAGATTTTTCCCTCGTTACGATTTTATTAATCCTACCTGCCTAAAAGATAATGTTATAATAGGTAGGGATTCCGATAATAATGATTAATGAGTGAATTAAATAACGTTTTAATTGGTGTATCTATTAAGTATTGTTAAATCTAAGTTTAGTACGTTCATCTTTACTTACTTAATTATATTGAAAATAACATCAAAGGAATGTTGCGATCGCACGCTATATACTTACGCTTCATTCCTTCATATAAATAGCCACTCGGCAGTGTAATAAAAAAAACATAATTGCACTTCATTTGAAATACTTAAGTACCTAATGTAAATTAATGATACTCAAATGAATGTCAGTACTTATGCAATAGTGTAACAAAACTAATTGGAATCAGACAGGCGACGATCTATGCACCGGGGTAACTGAGAAGGATGAATAGGAAATTCTTTGATACGAAATGATTACCAATTCAAAACCATGGATCAAGCAGTGGGGCTTTAATTAGAAGACTCCATTGAGATGAGAGGCTCGAGCGAAAAAAATATTGAGTTTGTATCGTGGATTGCTGGGTTGCCAATAAGCACATCCCCTAGAATCAGTTTTCTCAGAAAATACGAGGTTAACTATACAAAGTAAAGGATGGGCCCGCCTTACAATAAGCTGGGTGTGAGCTGTGGAGTTAGTCAACGTACCTTCTTCGTAGTATAAATACTAACTTGGAACATTTTGTGTTGCCTGATTAAACTGTAACTTGCTACTGTGATTTTGACCAATAACCTCTTTTACATAGTAGCTTGATATGATTTCTTTATTAATTAGACTAACTTCCGAACGCGGCTTCGCCCGCGTGGATGTCGGTATCATCACTAAGTTTACTTATAGTGTGAAGCTAGCTTATAGCATGGTTTTCACATAATACCTAACAACATTCAAATATGAGTCGTTAGATTACCCGTTGTTACAGAATGCGTTGAAGAAATAAAGGTTCACTGCTCGTTCCCCGTAGCTGATAGAGTGATAATAATGTAGCCTATGTTTTGACCTGACTTCTTAATAATATTCGTGCCAAATTTGAAGTAAATCCATGCAGTACTTTTTCAGTTTATCCCGGACATACAGACAAACAGACAAAAATTCTAAAAACTATATTTTGGCTTCGGTATCGATTGTAGATTGTGATTGTTAAAGAATACCAACTTGGAGTGTACTCCAAGTTGGTATTTCTTTTCAAAAAATATTCAATATACAGTTTTGACTTTCCTATCATTTTATTAGGTATGTGAACAGATAAAAAAGAAATAAATATAAAACAGGTTTCCGAGTTGAGATAAAATAACTGTCCCTGATACTGGTACAGTTATCAACACTGTCATCGAGGTCGGTACAGTACCTTTTTTTTATCGTGCGGAAATCCCCATAGACTAGACCACCAAATAATCTACATAGATCCCCGTCGGCCATCGGGGGTGGTTGCCGGGATCGAACCGACTAAAACCGCACGCTGTCTCAGGTCTTAATTACAATAGGCATATCCCTCGCACCCCAGCTGACCCTGGGCTATCTACGGTCGGTACAGTGCCTAAAACTAGAAAATAGATAGCACGAATATAGAACCTTATCCTTTTTGAAGTTGATTAAATATTTATTTCAAATACACATTTTAAGATCGTCCAAACAATTTCAATCGACATTAAATCAAATTCAAAGAAACAAAGTAAAATGGCTTCTACAAATGGAGGGTTCTACGTGTTTTAGAATTTCATTAATACCGCACGAATAATGGAATATAAATAATAAATATATTTTTTTAATTAAGCCACTAGCAGACAATATGGCCGCGGCGGCTATAGCGTGTAATTTATTAATTACAAGTATAATTAACCTATAGTTTGATTAGGGCTAAATAATTTATAGGAGTAATTTGGGTGGCTATAAAGAAAATTTGATGGGGACTTGAAGTCATTATTGTTAATTTGATAAAATTCGATATGTAAACTTCGAAAGTACCCTCAATTTTCTTTTGTTATTGAAAATTCATGATGAGAGGTTTATTTATGACTTGAATAACTTGTTTTATGGCATCGACAAGAAGTAGATTTTTACGTAATATTTGATAGGGCAATTGAACAAAAACAGCGTTGTTTAGTGAAACATTCATTATTGATTCTCTGACTTCTATTCTACCCATAACACGAGCTAGTTAAACTATGTTTACTTCTATTTATAATTAATGATTTAATTAATGAATAAAATTTATAATTATAATTAATTAATGGTCTAGCTAGCGCTGTGTAGAATGTCATAGAATTTTATTTATACCTAATTATTATTATTCAGTGAAACTGACAAATAAGAAAAGTGACGGGCTGACGACTCGATCAGTCAGTCTTCGTTTAATCATCATCTCAGTTAAGAGACCTACTATTCAACATGTTTCTTTTTTTATACTACGTAGGTAGGAAAACAAGCACACGGCCCACCTGATGGGAAGCGGTCACCGTGCCCTATGGACGTGTGCAACACTAAGGGTGAAACACACGCGCTGCCTACCCTGAAGGCTAGGAAGAGGTGGGTAGGCTAGGAAGGGAAGGGGAGAGGAAGGATACAGTGAGCTCTGGCTACCCTACTTACCGTCGGGAACATAACACTATGGTTATTATGGCCGCGGTCTTCTGTAGGGCGGAGGTACTACCCCAGTCGGAAAGCTCATTTTAGACGGGAGATACCATCGTGTCCTACCTACTCTAGAAATTCTCTTAGATCTCTAGAGTTTCTCCCAAAGACTTAACTCAGTGGTTTCCACCTTCCATCTCCTGAGTTACTTACAAAACAGTACTCCTTGCATCATACCTACACACTACGCGTCAAACGTTTTCCACCGGTCGGTTTTTTTTAATCGATTACCAAACCCTTCAATGCCCATTAGAGTGTTAATAAAAATATATGAAATTATTTTGAACATTCGTCATAACTACGCAGTTATTCTGTCTCGCTCCAATTTCTTGCAGGCTCCTTTTCCTTTTAATTTCGTGTATTTTATTTGCTATGATAAATTGTAACTGCGGCGTACCGAAGGGGGTTGAGTTGACCCCCCCTTCGCTTTTGTTTCGGTAATTTTTTATGTCTGGTGTAGAGCTTAATTGCGTGCCGCTTGGTGGAAGCATATTGTTCAGATATGGGTCACAGAGTCGGGTCCAGACGTACCCCGCGACCTACTTCCTTAGCCACTTCATTATCGAACATTGATGTGTTTGATACTTCAAGAAATACATTGATTTTTTTTTGTAGCGAAATTGAAGCATTATGAACTAATTCCTTACTGTGTTAATTGGCATCTTATAAGAATACAGCTGTCCAATTTAATAACCAGTAGTGTAGTGATATAAATAAAAAATAAAAAAACCCGACTGCATAAAAAACTAAAAATGATTTTTAAATACCTACTCAACGATACTCCACTTGACATAGTTTGCTGACTTTCATTTTTTTAATTTTCACAATATGGCGGCCAGTAGGTGCCATATTGAATTTTCACTGACGTCATGTCTTTAGTGACACTCGCCGGACTAAGAGGAATCGATTGACGTGTGAATCATAAAAATCCGCCCAGGCGTTTGATCTGCATAGTGCTGATAAACACATTACCACTCCTTTGCGTCGCGCAGTCGGGTAAAAAAGTTTAGCTCACTATTCTGTAACCATCATAATTAGCTCTTCATAAGAAAACAGTTGTCTAATTTAAAAACATAGTGTCTGATATAATTTATAAAACGAGTATTTCACCTTTCATGTACCAGACTAGCAAAAACTATGACCATAACGATGTCGCCGGCAATCACTCCCAAGAATATAGGTACGATTAAAACGGCACTCTGTCAAACATACAAGAATGTTTATCGGGGCTCCTGTAAAATTTAGTTTTATGCAGATACTGGGTTCTGATATTACACAGTCGAATAGTACATAGATACTTTACTGTCTCTTTGGCTGTACGCATAATATATCATTCTTGTTTTGGACATGCATAATAATGCGTAGGGATGTACCTTAGTAATACCTATAGGTAGTAAGGAAGGCCAACGCTCCCGTTGGCCTTCCTAGGAAGGTAGGAAGAAGAGAGTGAATGTTGAGATGACTGCAAGCAGAGATGAATGGAAAAGTAAACATGTTGCGTTGACCCAAATAAACTTGACAACTTAAAATGAAACAGGAGGATGACAAACAGACATACAGTCAAAATTGTAAAAAAAATGTTTTGGTATTTTATATGTACTCGTACAGTGTACATTCAAATGCACTTAGTAAAAAGCGATTATTTTAATTAAAAACACACAGATACCTACTCTAATTTTATTTATTTGTAAGTATAAATAATAAATTAATAAATAAATATTCTACGACATTCCACACATCGCCCTCTAGACCCAAAGTAAGCATAGTTTAACTAGCTTGTGTTATGGGTTTTAGAATGCTGATAAACATACTTACTTATATACTTTTTTTTGTAAATACATACTTATTATAAGTACATAGAAACACCCAGACCAATGCTAATAGACATATTCATGCATACAAATATTTGCACTGAGCGGGAATCGAACCCGTATAAAGTATAAAGTAGTAAAACTCTTTGGTAGCTATAACATAGCATTCGCGACAATTTACGACCGTCCGATTAATATTTTATTAATAACATTGTCCACATTTAGCGGAATAGATCCGCATGTTCGTTATATAGTGTTACATGTGAAAAGTAAACAATATAATACCGAGCAGGATATTATGATCGTGTAACAAAACTATATGTGGTGAATGGGCTATGTGACGCCGCTACGCGATACCGCGGATACGATAAATTGACTCCTCATAAAGACATTGTAATACTTACCTATTGTTTAGTTTCGCGACCAACTATCAAATATTATTCTTTAATAGACGTCAAAAAAGAAGGTGCTTATCTATAGAATATGTTTATCATCAGCCTCTGTGGCGTAGCGGTAGTGAACGCGGCCGCTGCGCATGAGGCGCGGGTTCGATCCCCGCTCAGTGCAAATATTTGTATGAATATGGGTATTATTTGCATTGGTCTGATCGTGCCTCGGAAAGCACGTTAAGCCGTCAGTCCCGGTTGCTGTGCAAACATTATGGCAGTCGTTACGGGTAGTTGGAGCCCAAAAAAGTCCAACAACAACGGTCTAGCTGCAACGCTTCGATATCGCCTAATGTCACCATTGGGTTGTGAAGGTCAGATGGCAGTCGCTTCACGGAAAATATCGAGGTTCAGCCAAATCCGCAGTTAAGACTGGTTAAACAAGGGAGAGGGATTTAGTGAACCTCTTGAACTACCTATGTAGTTAGGTAAGTAGCGCAAAAGTAATACTGCCCTTATTTAGCTACAAAGGCGTATTTAGTTTTACACCGATTCATCTAGGTATGTTAACCAATTAAAATTAATCAATTTCTCACGTTATGACTGTGATTAGAACTCGATGTCAAATAGAATAATGCACCTGGTGCCCGATTCAGCAACACCATGTTTTCAAAACACGCGATTTCAAAGGAAAAACGCACGATTTCAGAATCACTCATGGTTTGATTCTTTTGCAACAAAATTTAGAAAAGCGTTTGCAAACTTTGAAAAATACATTTTCAAAACGTAAATTTATTGAATCGGACCCTGGTCTGCTTAAAGTGTGACGTCACGGCGTCGTGCCGCGGTGTCGCGGAACTCGCGGGCGGGTGTGCGCTTAGCTCGGGCACCGCCGAGCGCCGCGGCGCGTCTCTCGCCGTAACCCCATTAAAACTGCTTCGGGCCCCACTCGCGTCCCTCTTCATGAAATATTAAAAATTCAATTGCGCTTCTCTTTATTTTAAACCCCACCCCTGCGACGCCCGCCACGCGTTCGCGTACAATATAAAATGAAATATGTATTCGAAAAAATAACGTTCACCTATTATTTATAATTTGTGTTACACGTTACCGCGACCACCTTCCTCCCTCTTGCACCCTCTATTTCACCCACCAAGGTTTTTCTTTTTCAAATCCCACGCGAAAATAGATTTTTGGGGCATTTTATTAAAACTGTTACTTTAGAGGTAAGTACTTACACTTGAAACTTCCCAACATGTGAACTTGTTTATCAGTTCAAAGTTATTTCATAATCGTTTAATAAAAAATTAACTAAAATGTTTTTTGATGGTATAAGAGTATATTCAGGATGAATTTTGTATAAAAACATTTTTAAAGCAATAAAAACGTTGAGTTGGTACGTTCAGAGGGAACGCTTAGTCCGACGTGTCGACGATTAAAAAGTTTCCACGTCAAAGTTTGCCGGTTTGAACTGCGAACAAATTTAAAAAAAAAGCACCCACACATTCGCGAACGTTAATAAGCAACGAATGTGTAGCGAAAAGTTTATAACCGCATTAATATCGCTTTGAGTATTATTTTGTTGGCAACTTTACTAGATAATGAAGTACTATGCCCACGATTGAACGCACATTTTTAGTAGACGTATAAACAACGGGCTAGCCGTATGTGAGATTACTGTAATCCGTATTGTTCAGTTTGGCTATACAATTTCTATCTAAAAAGATTGAAATGGTTTCAAAAAGAGTGTTTATTGTTGCTAGTAATTTAACACCACGTTAGTAGCTCTGAAAAATAAATGAAAATAAGCTTATTTTAAAAATGAACACGTGAATTGTGTAGGTGCACTTGTGACCCTCGACGACGGTCGGCAACAAAGGTGACGCCTGCCCTATCTGTACGTGCCCCCGCAGCCACTCTTCTCCAACGAGACACTTTTGTGTGCGAATGTCCATTACTTTTAACACTATCGACTATTTAGAAACATTGTAATAATTTGGCTTGTATAAAAAGGTGTTATAGCAACGAAGATGCCACTAAAATGCTATTAACAAATGTTATTTAGTTTGTAACATTGCTTTCATTCTCTTGTTTGTTTATTTACCTTTAAAATAAAATAAAATACAAACCCTTAAAAACTGTGCAGAACTGGTAAAAAAAAATTAAAACATTGTTTAATAAATTCTGCATTGCAAGTAATGGCAAGTTTAAAAAAACAAGTAAAGTGAAACAAAAGCAAGAAGCGTTTTCAACGAGGAAACTAACAGCCGCGCTGCGGTTCCATTCATTTAAAATTCCGATCATCCGTACAAATGCTAAAACATTGTGAGCTCGCACAATAATAATGTGATATACGTCACAAGAGTTAATGTTCAGATATTTATTAAAGTCCATTTTAAAGCTGGCGAACCGTTCGCCATAACACGGAGCCAACTTTCGCGCCCGAACTTCACTCGATCCAAAATCGACGTTCTCTTTTTGAAGTTTTTCGACGCGGTACGCTGCCGTGTTTTGTTTTAACCCGTTTGTCATTGTCGTTTGTGTGAGTAATGTGTTAATAGGTACCCCCTCAGGCCGCGCTTTTTACTGCTTTTAAGTTTAAGCGTTTGTTTGTGCGACGACAAAAATCAAAATGGCCGCTAGACCTCTCGACTGTTGTGTTACAGCTACAATGGAAATGAGACATAAAGATGATGAAAATTCAACGCTTTAATCTGAATGTGAACTTTACGACTTTTTTACACATTAAAGTATTGCTTTGTTTCTATGTAGGTACATTTACAAAAATACAATGCATCTGAATATGTTAATGAAATTTTGAAGCAAAGTAATTGAAAAGGTTGCCTATGTATTTAGATAGGAAAGGAGACGTTCCATTAAATATTATTTATTCGTATTCTAGAACCCATATTAGATACATAACGCGTACGTTTCTTAGCAGATTCTAGCATGTTATTTATTTTCTCACCTATTTTTATCATGATGTATTTATTGTACTTAGGTGTATTAGTAGAAATATTATAAGTAGAACGAACGGTAAAGAAAGCCTCGCCTAGTGCACTTACTCCTATTAGGATACAAACGCAATCGTTTAGCTTACATAGTTGAAGGTGCTTACATTTAATATTAGTAGTTCATGACAAAATTAGTAAATATTTAAAAAATGTGGTTCACCTGTAATGTTGACCAAAAAATAATAATGAATAGGTAGAAAATGCCTTGATATTTTGAGATATACCTAAGTACGATAAGTTTAAGCAAAATCGGTCCATTCATCCATTCGAAAGTTCTGAGGTAACAAACATAGACTACCCACAAAAAAAAAATTTGAATCCTGTACATTAAAATTAAAACTCAGAACTAAATTTCCTTTTTATAAAGTAATTTTAAAGACACAGATTTTAAAGACAGACAAATTTAACACTAGCAACTAATTCGATTACCTACCTACATAATAAATTAATAATTAAGTAATTCCGCAACTGTTTTAACTGAGATAGATTACCTATCTTACACAAAGTACTTTATTCAATATAATGCATTTCCAAGTAAAGGTAACAATCAACGCTTGAAACGCTCATTGTGTTACATTATGTGTGTGTGTGTGTGCACAAACAAACAAACCAACGTCACACACACAAACACACACATAAAACATAAAAATACTTACAGTCATTGTTTTACTCGTACGAAATCGTTCGGAATTCTAAACAGGTCGGATTTTATTATGCCCAACTTACCTGAAAAAGAGAAAAAGTCTTATTACAATCACTAATAATGAAAGGCATATGAAATGATTGGTTATTTATAAATGTACATGAACAATTACGAGCAGCGCTGTGGACGGTCCACTAACCTGCTACAATGCAAGTACGCACGATACATTTTAATTAATACTTGTGGATATCTGTCTGTTTTTTTTCAAGGTTATTATCTATCGTACCGAACTAGGTTAGCTCAGCAAAGTTAAATAATGTTAACCAGATCTACCTCGCACGGATAAGACCACCGTTGAGCCAGTGGAGGTGGTTATATCGTACTTGGAACGACTAAAACCGAACGCTCTCTCTGATCTTCAAGCATTGGGGTGTAAAGTGATCTAAATCACATTTCCCTCGCACCCTAGCTCACCCGGGCCATCTCCGGCTCCGGGAGGGCCTTATTTAAGTTTAGGAACCTAGGTGCTATCGCGCTACCACCTCGACCTGCTTCTGCTTGAACCATTATGGCACTATCGGTATATGTAATTGGAACCCCTTTCCTGAGACTTTACCTTTAGCTTATCATTAGGCGAGATGCAGTCATATTGATGTGAATAAACAAGCACTTAGATTGATGTCCGGTGGTCTAGAAACATAACAACTGAACAGTCGGGATCCATTATTCGACAGCCAATCTAATTTTTCAATGGATCCCGACTGTTCAGTTGTTATGTTTCTAGACCACCGGACATCAATCTAAGTGCTTGTTTTATTCTTTTCAGTTTTTAGGCAGTCGGGTTTTTGAATTTTTAAATTTATTTTTTTTATTTAATACTTTTTAGTTATTTACATAGTTGCCCGGATAATAATGAAGTATAAAATCTATCTTTTATGGAGTTAATAATTTTCGTGTAGTGAAGGGACATCACCGAAATTCAACCTTAATTATTATATTTTTGGTCATATCTCCGGTTGTACTAAACCGATTGCAATCAAACAAACGTAAGATTTTAAGTCTGACCAAGACCTTTTAAACAAATAAAACCGCATCGAAATTCGTTTAGTAGTTTTTGCGTCCATCGCAGTCAAATGTTAGTGGCGCCAAAAATCCGCCATTTTGATTTTCTACAAATTTTAATATACCGGGTGTCACTCACACAATCATGACGAATCAAACAATACCTTGTTTGTCAAAATCCGTCAAGCAGTTTAGGCTGTAGAGCGTGCAAGACAAATTTTCAAGATTTTCATTTTGCCGCCAAAAATCCGCCATTTTGATTTTCTAGAAATTTTAATATACCCAGTGTCACTCACACAATCATGACGAATAAAATGATACCTCACATGTCAAAATCCGTCAAGCCGTTTAGGCTGTAGGCCGTGCCAAAGAAATGGACATACATACATACATACATACATACATACATACATACATAGTCTCGAAAAACATTACCCTCCTTTCTTCGGCAGTCGGGTAAAAAATACCGTTTCGTTAACTTCGATATTGTCGGTAAGTTGTTTCACGGAAAATATCGAAGTTCAGCCGTTACGTAGTCTAAAAACCACTGAAAACACAACACAAAGTAGAGAAAAGGCTCGGAGGACCTCCATACAGAGTTAACACATTGAGAACCGATCGACAATTGTGTAGTTTCAACTTGTAACAATTATATTCGGCGGGGCTATTAGGGAAGAGGAAAAGGATACACTAGTGATTAAAACCTCGAGTGGTGCGTGAATGAGGATCAGTGGATAATTGTTGCTATTAAAGCGATCGTAGACCTATTAACCAGCGTATTAATCTTTTTTTTGCGTGTAATATCTGAAGTATTACGACTAGTTTTTATTAATCTTTTTGCTCTGGCTTCCCTTTCAGGGTCAGTTGGCAACCGCTCGCTTGGATGCAGCTGGAAAATTGCTATAAGGATGATGAATCACCCAGTTCCAGCTTCACGCGAAACCCTCTTTTCCAGGGGCAAGACGAGGACTACGTGGTTTCCAAACCAGAGGAGTCATCTCCGGGTCTAAACCAACGTGCGGTTTTAGTTGTCAAGTCCGACATAACCGTCCCCGCTGGCCGCGAGAGTATTATCCGTGGGGATTCCCGTATGAAACAAATGGTATACAAATTATTATGTATAGATATTTGAGCTCATTGTTAAAGGAAGTTGCGATAATTATTCTCTGATAGTTAAGTACACACATAAACTTCGAATTTGGGGGTGCTTGACCGGGGATCGATGTTGCCTTGCCGAAGGTCAGTGCTTATCACCACTCGCCCACAATTATTTGTACGAACTACTCTAAACGTGGGTACCTAATACATTTTTATGCCCCTTAGGTGGTATCCCTGATAGGAAGTGTGTTACTGCGGCCTATGAACGTGTGCAAGACTAAGGGGCGTCACATTCGCGCTGCCGACTCTTTAAAAACCTTCTAATGCCCTTCTTAAAGAATCCCATATTGTAGACGCTATGAAAACCAAAGCAGCGAGATTATTCCACAGCCATTCCAAATTATCAATTTCCTCTTCAACCCCTCCAATTAAGCAAACTCGTTATTGTCCGAGAGTAGTTTTTTCTTCGATTATTTTACAGGATACCTAATACACATAGGTAGAAAACGACACAAAAAATGAGTAACTTTTACTCACAGAATAAAGATGTACTCATTATATATTACATACACTAATACTCATCCACTAAATTAGTGTTAAGTACAGTGAGCAACAAAAGTGAATTCAAAATAGTGTTGAGGAATATCACTACACCGACGGAGATATACCTGCCGGTGGCCGTCTGCGTCGAGTCATCATTTTGCTAAATACCTTACATATTCCGATTCTCGTGCGATCTGCGGTGGGATTTCGAGATTTTCAGTTAGTACAGCCGATGGGCCTTGTTAAGAATCCAGTGTTCGAAATTCGAATTTCCAATGGTTAGCATTAGAGGAATTCCAATTTCATTTCATGACTGATGTGGATAGTAACATGCGGATTATTTCGTTAGCATTTGTCTGATATTAGTGTAGCGTTAATTGAACGTCAGTTACAGAAATCTCTACATTTAGATACAATAATTATAAAATTGATAACTAGCGGTGAATTGGAGATTCGAAAACCAAAAATATATTTTTTGAATTCACGACGGACACAAAAAATTGTGAACAGATTTTTTGAAAAAAAAAAAAAAAAACAAACCTACCTTTCTATTTCTCCTCCTCCTGTCCTGTTTTTTGTTAAAAAGATCTTGGTCAGAATTAAAAAATAGCCGTATGTTTGATTGCAATTGGTTGAATAGAACCGGAGATATTTGACAAAAATTGGCAATAAGCAATAACTGAGACTCACAAGTAGATAAAGAGGTAGGTACGAGTAGACGGTCAGGGGTGTCACTTGTCCATCATCTTGCATTTCTTTACCGTCTATAGTGGTCCATACAGCGATTGCATATAGTCATACATGCTTCATAAACTGAGTGCTTTTGGACTGTGGCCAATCCATGACGCTTCATAGATCTATGGGCCATGCATTATTTTGAACGCATCGCTTCATCAGTGTGTCTGCTACTACGAAGAAGGACTCATCTATCTTCTAGAAATCCTCGGTCTTTCAGTATTCATACAATACTGAAGTGATATTTTTCTCTTATTTTACTTGAATTTTGATTTCTCCTATCAAAATGAGTGCAAAACTCATTTAAATAAATTTTAAATTGTATTGTCATCAGAACTAAAGACTTCTGCCAAATATCAGACAAATCACACATCTGAAAGGGGTTCAAATTTCAATTACTAGATTTGACCCAAACAAACAGTTCGAGTTAAATAAAACTGTTTAAAAAGTATCCTTTAATATTACGAAAATACCTTTTTTTGACATTTAGGAGATAGAAATGAGATCAAGACAAAACTGGGACTGAATTGTAAACATATTTAATTAGGAGAATTTGCTTACTGGAATTTGTGTAACCAAAAGAATACCTTAGGATTTAAGAATACTTTGGGAATATTTGGGAGATTGACATGAGATCAAGACTAGACTGAGATTGAATTTAAGAAATGTTTTTCGAAAGTCCCGTACAAATTGGCCCAGGCGTTCTAGAGGATACCGCATTCAAACAGATAGAAATACAGACAAACTGAAATTGAAAAAATGACCTATTTTTCGCACATTCCAGAGACTTTACCTTTACCATCAGGCGAGGTGAAGTCATATTGACGTAACCGACATGAAAAAAACACACTGGTATTCCAGCAGACATTTGAATTTTATATATTTCATTTTATAGATAGGTGCTTAAAATAATTATGTACGAAGGTTCAACCTGATATCGACAGTTACATTCAAGTGCCATGCACTCAAAGAATGCCATTTGTGTACTAATTACCAGGTGGAGAGTTCCTTCTCGACTTAAATTTATTAGCACTTTATTATAATAAACTTGTAAAGTTATTTGTACTAGTAGGTATATAATTTTTTACTTGATCAAGTTTAAGACCACTATTTACATCGTGTTAAGGGTATCTTAGTAAGCCACATCTTACCATGATGCGCTAATAATCATTCAGTTTCGAGCCAATCAACTTTATACAGATAAATGAGATACAATTAAAATAAAAATTTACCTAAGATAAGATAAGATACCTTTAAACAAATTGTGTTATTTTCAGTTTTAATTATTTTGTAGATGTATATACTTAAATAATATTTTTTTTCCACTTAAATAATATTGTGTGAACATAATTCACTGCGTCTGCGGACCTAGTTTGAGCGGATCTAGTGGACTAAAGAGCCCATACGAGTTATTAAGATAACTATGCAGTAAAATGGACCCAAGTGCCAGCCCTGTGGCACTCCTTATGGCACTGGGGTGTCACACTCGCGCTGCCGACTGTCATACTGAATTTCGAAGTTCAAAATAGCGATGAACTGTAACCCTAAAGTACCGAAACGCGACTCACGGTAGTGCGAAAGTGCGCTACATCGATAACCATAATTTCGAATGTTCTTCACCGCGAAACACGTTAGTGCGAAAGTATAATAATTTGGATGTGGCACTTCGACGGCCGCTGCCGCGGCACGCTCGGCTCGTGCGTTGTTGTAGTCACAGTTCTAACCTAACCTAACCTACAAAAGTTGGAATCCTGTTGTTTTTTTTAAAATAGATATGGATTACTTTCGCGCTACCGTGCTTCGCGGTAGAACCGTCCCTTTAAAAGCCTTCTTATGTGCTTCTTGAAGAACCCCATTTTTTGTTTGAGAAAACCACAGCAGCGAGATTATTCCACAGTCCATACGTGGCTTTGTAAATCTATAACCACAAGCCGCGTTAGGATCCCTATTTTGCGATTCACATCATCTCAAAAGTCACTCACAATTACCAGCGGCTTTAGACGCCTGAATAAGTAAGCCGTGATCACTCACATTGTATGTCTTATGTATTATGTTTTTATAGCTATAAATAAAAAAATAATGAAGTAGTTTTCAATAGCCACCTACACTAGGCTAAAGTGCATAAGCGACAATACCAGTTCACAAGAAAAACGTTTTTTATTAAAGAGTTTAAATGTCGTTAGGGATGTGTTTCCTATGAACATTCGATGTCGCTTGAACCATTTCGCCTTTCAACCGTCAATTATAAATAGTTTTTCAAAGTCAATTATGTTTATTATTTAACAATAGTTAATTGTAATTGCAATTATTAACAATAGCTAGAAAATGTTCGCGTGATAAATAAATATGATGGATAGATACCTTATTCTCAGTGCGAACAATAGCTGCAACATTGAAAGTAGGTATTATACTCGTTTATCTATACCTACTTGTGTTATATAGAGATGACGAATTTGTTAGTTTAACTAAATGCACTAAACTCAGGCACTAATAGTTCGAAATGAAACAGTATTTTGTATTGAATATTCCATTCATCGAGGAAGGTTAAAGGCTATTTAACAACACACTATTACCCAGGAGTACAACACAGTATTCATGGCACCTCACGGACTGGACAACTGAGGGCATGCACTGATGCACTGCTAAGCCAGCCAGCCTGTGACCAGGTCAGTGTAGGTTACACTGGTACGTGGTCGAAACGTCAAGCAATCCAAAGGTATGTATATACTTATACCATGATCGCATTAATTCCCGTTAACATTATCTACGAGTATACATATAATAAAATGGTAGGAAAGTCAAAAGTGTACATTTAATATTTTTTTAAAAGAATACTTAGGGTGTGATCTACAATCGATGCCGAAGCCAAAAATATAGTTTTTAGAATTTTTGTCTGTCTGTATGTCCGGGGTAAACTCAAAAAGTTCTGCATGGATTTACTTCTTTGGCACGAATATTATTAAGACGTCGGGTCAACACATAGGCTACATATTATCACGCTATCACCTACGGGGAACGAGCAGTGAACCTTTATTTCTTCCACGCATTCTGTAGCAACGTATTACACGTTGCATATTTGAATGTTATTATTATGTTAATACCATGCTATAAGCTAGCTTCACACTATAAGTAGGAAACTTAGTGGCGATACCGAACCGACCTCCACGCGGGCGAAGCCGCGGGTGGAAGCTAGTAGCTAATAAGCTAGTTTGTAGTCCCCACGGAAGAGCTGCAGTGAAAGGTGAGTGGCCGATGGTGTCTGACATTGGCGTGGTGTGACAGGTTCAATTCCCGGTCACGCATCGCTGAGTTTTAGTCGCTTCATGTTCGCATTATGGAACCACACTTCGCTATTCGCCTTTATTGACGTGTATAAATCGAAGTGGGGAGGGCTTATTCGTGTATATTTGCTTTATTCGCACGAATATTCGCATTAGTCACTCTTCTATGACGAATTGTGCAGGGTTCAGTCATCTATAAGAATTTCCTCGAATACAATATAGCACTCGAAACCGGCGGGCTTGCATGAAAGGCTTAAATGACGGTAGAGGAAGCGCGTGAAGTATGTCAGGACAGAGGCAGATGACGGTCTGTTGTCTCTGCCTACCCCGGAGGGAAAAAGGCGTGAGCAATGTATGTATGTATGTACAATATAGACGAATAGCAAATAGCGAAGTGAGGTTCCATCATTACATATTGACAATCACTTGTTTTCACAACATTCACGTTTTTAGTGTGATTATTATGGAAGTGTTATTTTTTTTTATTCATGATAGGCTTACGTTTGACCTCAATCTCACCTGATGGTAAGTGACGATGTGGTCTACGATGAATCACGCTTGCCTAGAAGGAACCTATTCACTCGTGACTTGAATACTCCCAGGTTATAGCTTTCCGAAAACACAGACTCAGGCAAGGAATTCCACTCCTTAGCTGTACGCACGATGAACGTGTTAGCAAAGCGCTATTTATTATTGTTTAATGAAAAAACTATATTGCGAGAAGTTACTGAAGCAGTACTAAGTGGCCTTAACCAGGTAGGTATTTACTAGGTATCCTGTTAACTTCAACGACGACGCCTAAAAATCAACACAACGGTAGTCAACTCAAAACATACTTCTTAATTCAATTCGAACAACGATATAAAAACATAATAGAAAAAAAAAACGGTTTTTTTTAGGAAAATCACGCAATCTTCCACAGTCCGTACCGCAGAACAAAAGCCATAGTGAGCTTTTATATTTGGACAATGGTCTCTTGATATCCTTACAGGCTGACTGACGTGGTTAGGCGGGAGGCACAAGAACGACGGAAATGACATGTCTGTCAGGACCTTTACGAAACACGACACGCACAACCGAGTGTAGAAAATTGGTACTAATCAAACAATGGCTACGTTTGGCTACGAGTGAGAGTTGTATCTCTTTTTTTTAAACAGTACGGCCTCGATTCTGCTAAAGGCAAACCACTGTAACACCACTGACACTCTAAAAATGCTATTTAACTGTAGACTTTACCGTTATACAGTTAAATTCTAAAATCAAATGAAAAGAATTCATTTAACTTTATCATTCGCTTTACAAAATATCATTTGACTTTGGACTTTAACCTGATAACAATAAAGTCTACAATTAAATGTCATTTTTAGAGTGTCAGTGGTATATCAGTGGTTTGTCTTTAGCAGAATCGAGGCCCTGTTTGCTTGGGTCAAATCTAGTAATTGAAATTTGACCCCCTTTCAGTTGTCTGATTGGTCTGATATTTGGCAGAAATCTTCAGTTCTGTTGACAATACAATTTAAAACCGTTATATTATTATATTGGTTTGGTAAATTGACCACACACTCGTTGATGAGGTTTTTTATACTACTTAGGTGGCAGACAAGCACACGGCCCACCCGATGGCAAGCGGTCACCGTGGCCTATAGACGTGTGCAACATCAGGGGCGTCACACTCGCGCTGCCGACCCTGGAGAGGGTGAAAAGGTTTGGGGGGAAGGTTGGAGATGGGGATTGAGGGATGAGGGGGGAAATCCCAAATATTTTATCCTTTTGTTGAAGAAAGCAGGTATCGAACCTAGAACATACGTATGTAGAGCCCTAGTCTATTACTCGGTTCACCTGATGGTGACGATAGTCGCTTCTGAAAAGCCAAAATAAACCAAATCGTGGAAGGGAGGAATTGTAGAGCGGATCTCGGACTTCAAAATTCGGGATTGGTGTTCAGATGAATAAAAAAATTACAACATTAGCAGTTTGAAAAAGACTGCTACTGTAGCAAATAACATATGATTCACATAATTTGTAAACGCTAACCATCGTTAGCAATGTTTAAATACAATGCCAGAAAAGCAAATCATAAAAGTATTTTGAAAAAATAACCTCACATTTTAACACACTAGGTTACAAGGTGAAACAGGTTAGTGATTGATTGGTTCGTGTTTTATGCATAATCTGTGACCAATGGGGCATCACTGTACACTTCCACCTTACCTACTATTACTTATGTACTGCGCTTCCACTGTTCTATCGAATCGGCAATGGACACGGGCAATGGATATGGTTTCGCAGTAGCACTTACAACTGTAGGGATTACGTATTCGAACCTCAACCATTTAGTAACTACTGACGTGTAGGATATGATATTCCTAACACACAATTTATGTTCTTGCACTTGTTCTATATTCGGTTAAAATGTTCGTGATCCGGGGTGAGAGAGAAAAGTTTTTAGATAGCCTTACACCCCAGCGTTTAAAGGCCCGAGACAGCGTGCGATTTTAGTCGGTTCAAGTCAGACAAAACCACCCCCGTTGTTAGCGGGGGTGGTTTTGTCTGACTGTGTGGTATCCGTTGGGATATCCGCCCAGAAAAATGGTACTCTGGCTTGTCTGGCGATCAATGTTAGGTGAATAAAATGAAATAAAAAAAAAGTTATCATAAAATTGAAAATAGAATACAATAAAATTGAAGCATCATAATATTCATATCGTACTGATTGTATAAGAAGGCTAAGGAATACGGATGTCAAATACTTTTTTTTAAAGAAAACGAATATCCAGCTAAACTAAATCGCTTGCGTTAAGAGTAAGAACCGCCGAACCATTTACGCTTACCTTAGCCACTAACACTGAGGCACATAATAACCGCTTACCATTCGATGACGTCATCACTTTTTCAAAAATTTTACCGAACAACGGTGAAAACTGGAGGCGTTTAACCATGCGGTATTAATCAATCCTATAAACCGTTAGTCTACATCAAAAGAGTAAAAAATATGACTACCCACACGCATTTTCATACCAAAAAAACACTGTGAGGGTGGACGGAATGTACAACGGCGAGTATGATAGGAGGCTATGCATAGACTATGACTGCGCTGCATTATTTCGGACACGTAATACTAAAATTGTCTAAGCACAGCCCCGCTGCCTAAACCCGCGCACACGTACACCACACGCACACTACCTTGTCACACCCCATGCCACTTGTATACAGGGTGGTCTTTAAAAGTGTCTCTGTGAAATATTGAACAATTATTGTTTCTTTTTTACTTTACGCAAGTTAATAATATTGATAACGATTTTGAAATAAATCTTAATATATATAAATCTCGTGTCACAATGTTTGTCCTCAATGGACTCCTGAACCACTTAACCGATTATAATAAAATTCGCACACCATGTGCAGTTCGATCCAACTTGAGAGATAGGATAGTTTTTGAAACGGATTTCGACATCCACGCGGGCGGAGCCGCGGGCAACAGCTAGTTTTATTATAAGTATACTTAGATTATGTATCTGATTGATTTGATTTCAATTATCAAAACGGTGGTTTTAATTACTATTATAGTATTTATTCTCGTGATTCTAATAGAAATAGATGAAGTGCACCGGTCCTTTTAATTTATTTATGATGCAAAAAAGTAAATATTTAAAGTATGTACTTTAATGCTAACGGTGTCTTTTTGAGTGCATTTTCACCTGTGAAAACCTGTTAACTAATAAATAATTTCATTGCTGAAAAGACCTAGTGTCTTTTTGTTTCACTTACTTATTGACTTAATAACATTTACAAAGTATTTTTAATAAAAATTTTCTATTTTATATTTATTTATTCATACTAACAAAACTAGTTACAAACTATTCGTCTTGGTCGCGGTGAAGTTCGCTCTTACGGAGTAACATAATATCTACAAAATATGCAACATTTTGTCAGGTAGTATTTGGTAACAGCCTGTATGCCGGGGAGGCGAGCATGGCGTCTATTTGTTTTGCCATAGCTTTGTCGGGCCCGGGACATGCAGGTCATTAATTGTTGTGAACGCCAGCTCCTAATCGATAGCGCACCACGTTCGATTCTAGTTTATATTAGTGTTATTGCGCTAAATGTGCTTACCTAGCTACGTACGGCGCTAAATATCTAATGAAGCGCCATTCGCGATACTCATCTGTCCGATTTATAATTACTCAGGCGATAACGTTGATATATTACGCTATTATGACGTGTATAGTCAGCATCAAAAGCAGATAATCAATTTCAGATCTTAAACTTTTTTTTTCTACAGCCAGTTATCGTGCTGCAAATGAGTTTTTTTGCAGACTTTATGCTTTTCATCATTACGTCATCATTACATCATTTTCCGGTTTCTTTCGCCATTCCTAAAGTTCAAGAAAGTATTTTGTAAAGACTAGCAACCTGTTCTCGCAACGTAATAGTTGGTCAATTTTATTACATTAAACATTATGCAAATATACATTTTTCCTGCATACAATAATTGTTTGCACTAAGCGGGCATTGAAATTACGACACCCCTAGCCATCGCAACGTCAGGTCACATAGGTCGCTAAGCCATCAAGCAATTAAATAGGGGTTCTAAGATGACTGAGTTCTTAATAAAATAATAGCTGTTCCGTTGTTTTTCATCGTGCTTCCGAGATCACGTTAAGCCGGTCTCGGTTAATGAACATCTGTACCAAAGTCCGATACGAATAACTGGTCTGATTACAGAACTCCGATATCGCCAATGGGTTGTGGAGGTCAGATGTCAGTCGCATTGAGGAAAATATCGCTTTGAAGGCGACCTCAAAGGCCTAACTGATGAGGAGGTTGAGCTGTTCCATTTCTTATAGAATGTTCAGAATGTACACATCTTTATTTTTGATCACATGAAAAGAAAAACTAGCCAAGTGTGAGCCAGATTCGCGCACAAAAGGTTCCGTACAAATATTATCGAGAAAAACGGTGGTAACGAGTATACACTCATATGCATTTGTTGAATAACTGTTATTTTAACGATACAAATAGATACTTTTTTTTTATACTACGTAGGTGGCAGACAAGCACACGGCCCACCTGATGGGAAGCGGTCACCGTGGCCTATGAACGTGTGCAACACTAAGGTGTCACACACGCGCTGCCTACCCTGAAGGGAAAGGAGGAGAGCTGGGAAGGGGTGGGGAGGCTAGGAAGGGGAGGGGGAGGAGGGGTACAGTGAGCTCTGGCTACCTTACCGGCGGGAACACAACACGATGGTTATTATGGCCGCGGTCTTCTGTAGGGCGGAGGTACTTCCCCAGTCGGACAGCTCATTTCGGACGGGAGATACCGTCGTGTCCTACCTCCTTCAATTTCTTTCATTTGGTATTTTACTCGTGCTAGCGGAACATGCAATAGGTATTCAATATTGATTATGATATTATTCCTTGAAATACACTTGCAAGCAACGAATGGACTCGAAAATTATCGACTTCTTCCTTTTCACCTACATTTATCTTATAAGTTATTCATAATGTTGCATATCGGCTATTAGTGCCACACAGTCAAATAATAATACATCATGTCTAGTAATTACATGGTATGCTGATATTATCCAAAGAGGTGTTATTACCTATCCACCCCTAGATTTTCAATGCACTTAGTGGTTGATAGAGAGAGGTTTTTTAAAAATTAAAAAGATTTCATACATGCATCTGCAGGAAGTTTTTGATGAAACATCATGGTCTAAGATCAAATCATAAGTGATGGTGATATTTTTTTATAACACTTGACAAGTTCTACGGTACACCTGATGGGTAACGGTCACCGTGGGCCATGGACGTGTGCAACACCAGGGGCGTCACATTCACAGTGCCAACCCTGTAAAAACCTTCGAATGCCCTTCTTGAAGAACCCCATAATGTAGATGCCAAGGAAAACCACAGCAAGGAGATCATTCAACAGCCTAAGTTAATATTTTTTCTTAAAAGCACTAAGCTGATATTACTCTTAAAAATATTTTACCTAACTTCTTTTAGGTCCATAATATAGCACTTAGGCCCGGTCTTTAGATAGCTAATATTACAAGATGTAAAAATATGCTACTTTAAATTTGGAAAAAGAATTAGGGTATCGCACAAAAAATTAAAATCCATCTAAGTTCAAATGGGCGAAATTGCGGATACAGCTAGTAAGTACCTGTGAATTTTGCAATATTGCAATTCTACCTAAAACCCCTTTACTACCGGTTCACGCTAAGTTTGCCGCTCCCAACTGTCACGCGGTTAGCGTTGTCTCACTCACACAGTTCTAGTTCCAGTGAGACAACACTATACCGACGTCATTTGACAGCGGCAAACTTAGCGCGAACGGGTAGTACTTGTTGAATAAAAAAGTATGTTTTGTAGTTGAAACTTTTTGGCTCCAACAAGACTTGTCACGTTTATTAAACCTTTAAATTAAAAACCTAGTTTACAGTTACAAAGTTTCACCAAGCACCAAGATGTGGAGATATTAAAGCGTGCGAATGCTATTGCTTACAGCATTCTGTACGTGTTTTTTTTATGACGCGTCAACAAAATTCTTTCTATTGTACTGTTGGTTGTATTTAGAAAACTTGTATAGTTCAGTGTAACTCAGCCACGACATATTGTTATGCATTTGTTTGTTAAGATTTCAAAACTTGTCTCCATAATGTAATGCCATTTCTGTTAAAATGTAAACTTTCATTGTCCGATGTTGTTTTGCTGTAACTTGATCGATGTTTACAATATTTATGTTTAACATTTACACCTTCTTGAGTTGAAGAGAAACTATTCATCTAGCTATCACTGTTATAGGGATTGTCCAGTTATGTCCAAAGTTTGTACTTTGGAGCCAAAGGTCTGTTTTTCCAGGAGCGACTGCCGTCTGACTGCCTTACATCTCAACATTTAATTATATGAAACAATATTTGCCACTACTTTCTACTACTAACACGAGCAACGATTGTACGTCCATCGATTCTGAATATGACTCTACATGTTTATTAGTTCCACTGTATGTATCAGTTGTGGCTACAAGTAACACATGAGGTATGCAGCTTGAGTACATAGACAGCTCAGCGCCGAGGCCAATGAAGCCTTCGTAACAAAATTGTGCAGATGCATGTCGGTACGTCGCTCGTGCCGCTTCAAGGGTTTTCGACAATTTCCGCTGCGACAGCGGTCGACGGTGCGAAAATTGAATCTGAACGCGTTTCCCGGGTTGGTTTGAGGTACAATGTGGCGGTAGCGGAATAGCTAGTACAATATATACGAATTGGAGTTCAATTATTGATTGATTCATGTATCGTTTGTAAATTTATTAGTGTTCTGTTACTTCTGAGCGCGACTGTATGAAGTGTTTTATGTGTTATTTTACGAACACGTAATCTAGGATTATGATGATGTTATCCACTATGCCGAACGTACTCTTTTATTATTTTGAAAATAGAACAGAATATAATTTCTTCTTCTATGATATCTATTCATAAAGTAAAGAAAATTGAATTATTGTATAATATTTAAACTCATAATTCATATTTTAAATTTTAAAACAGAAAATGTATGATAACAGGCGTGTGCTTACATAGGTACCTACTAAGTAGGTTCCTACAACGACATAGTTATTTCATTCAACACAGTAATGATCACATAAGCCTGTTTTACTTTGGAAATACTTGTTAAAAAGATATCTATACCCGACATACTATATTGTACCTACGTAAGGCAAGCAATATGATACGGTAAATATGTTATGTTCAAATACGAGTAGGTACTAATATGAATAATATAAAGCTAGTATTACTTGCCTGTGGATATAAACACTATGTTATAAATTAATTATACACCATCTATTTTGCTATAGACAACAACACTACAAACAGAAAGTCACAGGGTTCCCACTAGTAACAAGCCGAATCAACTGATTTCTAATTGTGACCTGATTCGGCGAAGATTGTAATCAGATTAGTATGTTTGGAAAAATATCTATAGGTGCCTACAGTACTAGCATCTAAGTCCCTCAAAGATCCCTTTCAAGTTTGGCAGAATTGAGTAAGTAGGCATATCTATACGTATTATTATAAAAAAATTAATTAGTCGTGTCTTTTCATTGGAAAAAATTGATAAAAAAAACTTAGTTTAACATAATGAACGAGTCTGAACAAAAAAAATGTTTTTTTTTGGAATTCTTGGCTTTTTTCGCGATGGACGTGAAAATTACTGACCGGATTTTTAAAGGTCAGACTCAAAATCTGCTGAATATTTGGAGACAATTGGTTAAATAGGTCCAGAGCTATGTCAAAAAAATTATACCTAACAAACTTCTGCGTGGGCGGAGCCACGGGCATCAGCTAGTATAATATATTTCTAATATATATAGTACATTTTTAATTATTGGTAATTTAACAATATTTGTATTTAGGTTGATTGATGATTGCAAATATAGTTTAAAAAATATAAGTACATAATTATATTCACGTAAGTGCCAACCCTAAAATGTGGAGCGAGCGGGCGGCGAATCTAAATTCATGAGTACGGCCGTGATTAGAACGAGGGTAGGTTTAGACAAGTACGTATGTATATGTTTTAGTTGGATAAAACGCGTCTACCCCACGCGCGTTTAATTGTTTATGGCCAAACGCGATAGACAACGTTAATTGCGCGATTAATCTGTTGAGAACAGTGTCTGCTTTGAGCTTTTAACTGTTCTAATTGATGGTATTAGCAGCAATCGCGGCGTGCTTTTGATGAATATAGTAGGTGAATGTAGCTACTGTAAAATTAAATAACACTGTGTATTGACCCGGTAAGTATAAACGGCAACGATAGTTCTGAAAGCTATAACCTGGGAGTCTATAAGTCAAGAGTGAACAAGTTGCTTGTAGGCAAGTGTGCTCCATAGTCAACCACATCATCACTTACCATCAGGTTAGGTGGTGCTCAAACGGAGGCCATCGACTAAGTATATATTAAAAAAAATCGCTGCAATCGGTAACTGTACGCACAGTAAGTTATGAAAAAAAAACTGCATTCCGCGCACGCTCAAACTGTTGAATGATTATGCTGTGGTTATCCCAAGCGAATACAAAATGGGGTTCTTCAAGAAGGGCTTTATAGGGTCGGCAGCACGATGAGCCTCGGTAAACGCTTCCCATCAGATGGGCCGTGTGCTTGTCCACCACTTAAGTGGTATAAAAAAGGGTTTAGTTAATACTTAGTGAATAAATAATAAACATATAAATTTTAGATAGATAATTCACGGGTATCATAATACCTACATTTTACATTCAGTTTTTGAAAACTTTAACAAAACTAATAAAAACTAAAAAAAAAAAAACATGGAACAAGAAAAAAATTTACTATTTAACCCTACGGCTGCGTATGTAACCAGAGTTTGGTAACCAGTGTCAATCATAAGAAGAAATATTCGACGAATAGGTCGTTTGTTTTGATACCTATCCGATGTTGCGGCCCTGTATTATATTATAGTCTGCAATTTGTGCAAGTAAATATCCCGTCAACAATTATAATAGTAATTCAAATGACCAAGTCAATCTAAAATCCAATTCATTTAATTGTAATAGATCTCTAATGTAGAAAGCCAAAGGTTAAGGAAGGTTAGTGACAGGTATTTAGTCAATCAGCTCACTATGTAACTAGTCAATTCAGCCATAAAACCAAACTAGTATGCACTTATTGCATTCAATGTAATGAACAGGATACTCTTGGACATCAAAAGCGGACAATTGACTAAAGACGAATGGAGGTTAGCATCAATTAATATTTGTTCGTACAGGATACGAACGATTCTCTTCAATGTTCTCTATTTATACGCGAATATTGGGAGTAGGAATGCGATGGTAGCTGAATGGATAAGGACGCGGCCTCTACTCAGAGGTACCGAGTTCGAATCCGGCCGGACAGCACCAATGTGAATTTCACTTTGTGAAATTTATATGTGCTTATCATATGATTTACCATCTACTGACGGTGAAGGAAAACATTGTGAGGAAACCCACATGTCCTAGAAGAAATTCTAAGGACATGTCCGATCCACCAACCCGCATTGGGCTAGCGTGTGTGGATTAAGGCTTAAACCCTCTCAGCTCTCTCGTTAGAGGAGAGGAGACCCGAGCCCAGCAGTGGGACATAAATGGGTTGCTATTATTGGGAATAGATGCTACTAACACTCACGTGTATAAAATAAAGGACAAAAATCTTACAAAATGTTTCATTTATATAATTATGTTCATGTGCACTAAGGCTGAACTGAGAATTCCGCAAGAAAAAATGGCGTCAGTACGCGAGTCTGATTCAGATATGACCGCGTTTTGTACCGTACATAATTAGATTAAGGGATACACTTAACCTTGCTGTAAGAAAACGGAAATTAATACTTATAACTCGCAGAATAAGTAAACTTTTACAAATGTCCCGTGCGAAAACGGGGTGAATCAAAAGTGAACGGCTAAATTCGTTCAAAATTACAGAACGGTTTGACAGATTTCCATTATTCCTTCTTTTTGTTTACATAATTAATGGTACAAGGTTTATATGAAACAAAATCTAAAAATTCCAACGTACAAATTGGAACAACAGTTTCAATGACAACTAACTTGGTTTTGCAGGCATTTCATGACTTTCCAGGTTCCTTCCATTTTAAGGATCATTGATTGGGTCACGGTTGACTTCTATCTCACCTGTTGATAAGTGATGATGTGTCGTGAAAGGAATCTATTCACTCAAGACTTGAAGAATCCCAGGTTATAGCTGTTCGGAAACCACACAGACAAGGAGTTCGACTCCTTAGCTGTACGAATAATGAATGTGTTGCCAAAAAGAGTCGCGAGTATGAGTGGATATGGATATTCACCATGTAACGGTGACGGGGTCGCTTTCATTTGTCGGTTTGTCGGTATTTTAGTAAGATTTTTTTTGAAATAGCACGAAGTCTATAAATTGTCTAGACTCTAGACGATTTAAAAAAATTCAAAGTCAAAAACAATTTCTAGACACTACAATTTATTTTGGATTGTCACGTTCACTATTTGAAAAGCTTATTGTTTAAATTTTTAAAAATAAGTTTCAATAATTACCGCAGTACATTTAGAAGCAGTAAAATGTATTCTGTACGGTACTTAAAATATTCTGGAACACCTACAACTTAATTTATTAGAACGAACAGTGCGCTCAGGATGTCAATCTGATGTCATACACGTAACAAGAGCCTTACTTAACGACCTCCAGTGAAACATGACGAGCGCTGATTGAATATCTACGAGCTACGAGCTACAAGCGATTCTCGTAGCAGCTACGAACTACGCAGTTAAGTGATGGTCATTCAATACTTCGTATTTATGTTATAACCGCCCTTACTTCGCTACGGTTATGAGTAGCGGTTATGGTATATATGAGTTGTTTTTTTCTTAACTCAATCCATCGTGATTTACACATATTATGTAGCCTTTGTCCATCGGCGATAATTTACCTTTCAAATGGTATCATTCACCGTTTGAGTGTAGTGTTTCCGAAGATTACACTCAACATACAAACAAACTAACAAAATGTGGTGATACCTTTTTAAATTTTGGAGATCAACATAACATCGAGACCAGTTTTTTTTTCTACCACTTAGGTGGCAGACAAGCACACTTTGAACAATCTTTTTGTATACGAGAATTTTACTATGTATTTGTTGTGAAGCTTTTGTTTAGTATCATCATCATCACAATAATTATCAGCATCATCTCTATCTTGTAGGTACGTGTAGTCGTGATTGGCGCAATCTAGCCTTGCATGAAGTTTAAGTTAATGTAGTGTGAAGACGAGATTAGCACGGAACTTTGTTAGTCAAAGACAAAGTCAAAGTCAAAAATCATTTATTCAGTATAGACCATTTTAAGCGGCACTTTCAAAAGGGGTTGCAGATCCCAGAGCGTCTAAAGCGCAGTCACCACTTATCATCAGACCCTCATGATGCCCATCTGATTTTCTTAAACGACAAATCAAATAAAACAGTTAAAATTTTAGCTGAGACAAAAGATTTCGATCTTATTATATAAAGTAAGTACAACACTGAAGTTTGATGATAAAGCAGCACTTCAGATCAGCTAGAAGATTATAAACTCACTATTAACTCCAACAACGCACACAAATTCTTACAATTCCGTTTCACGAGAACTCTAAATCAAACTAACGTTTTGTTGCATACCATAGCAAATAGAAATGAGCCGGGGTTATCAAAGTTTGGCCCTCCCGCATGGCTCTGATTGCCAGTGCATTGTGCTCAAAAGCCTAAAGTGCGGCCTAAAAGTGAATTAGGAACAAGTCAGGTGAACTGCCCGCACCTGCCGAGCTTATACTCGTATCTATCTAGACAATAGCCGCACTCCACCCCTATCGACGTTAGTGAGACACTAGCAGTTATCGAGTTTATATCTAGGCAGGACATTTGTAACAATCGCACATAACTTTCGAATGTGTAAATTCATCAAGTTTATTTGTTCACCAAATATACAATAAAGTGTACAGAATATAAATACATGGTAAGTTCAATATATTATAATAGAAATGTTATATATTTTAAAATCAGTAGAGTAGTTCAAATATGCATTTTTATACCGCTTTAATAAGCATACCTACATAATATGTATCGCTTAATTGTAATGGGATGAAGAACACGAATTTCACTCATGAAAATGTTAGTTTACTGTTACCATTTTTCATAAGAATTATACCTATATCCCTATTACATATCTACAATACCTATTCTAAAGTTCTCATAGTTAAAAAAAATATTTCAATTTTTTTATTTTTATAATATAATAAGTATACATTACATTACAAAAAAATGTATTCACCTTGGTTATTCTTAGGAAATAGGTAAGTATACAAAATTGGGTCATTTTTCAACTAAAATATCAATCAAAATTGATCTTTTTTGACTAGCTTTGTGAGTTAGACACTTGTATGAGACATTAACTAATCCTTTGTAATTAATAAATTTTTGAATAATATCATTTTATCACTTATTGATACAACTATGAGTAAACTAAACTTTGTATGAAGGGGTAATAAAAAAATAAAAATAAAATAACAACAACATTTTGTATTTAACTTACGTGACAGCTTATTATGTTCACCTTTTTTCAAATAAATTATGTTATACCTTCACTTTTGACATTTTTATACATAACAATATCATTGTAGGTAGTGTCGCCGCATATCATAGCATCAAGTATAAATATATAATACGCGTAACGTAATAAAATATTTAAGTAGTTTGGATACGAGGTACAAATATCACATACTTTCACAACCAAGGTTGAACCCAGTACTTTATTGTAGTAACTTTAAAACATAAACAGCGATTCAAATGTTTTTTTTTAATTCGTTACATTTAAATTTCGAAAGACTGTCAGTCAGAAATCAAAAGAATACCAACCCAATTGATATAGCACTGGCAAAACGCAGCTGACCTTATCGTAATACCTTGCCGGGGGCAAGTGGGCGATTGTGTCGATAAAATGGTTCTCAAATCACTATGACGGTACCAGAGAGGACGACAAAGCGGGGCTAATCAGGTGCATTTGTTCGACAAACTCGAGTCCCCAAGCGTCGAGCGGCGAGTCTGCGCCTCCCCTGTCGTATCGCCCACTACTATTGACGCAGATAATTAACAGGACATCTATTGTATAGGTGTCCATTTTGCGATATTATACCCATATTTTTTAAATGTTTATGCTTCTATAGTTTACAATTTTACATTTAATTGACAACGGTGCGCACTGTGAAGTTTGAGAGCACGCTTAGGCTATGGAATGGTCTCCTGCTGTGGTTTTTCCTAGCGTCTACAATAAGTGGTTCTTCAAGAAGGTTTCGATCGGCAGCACGAGTTCTACGCCCTGGGTGTTGCACACGTCCTTAGACCATGTTGAACACTTTCCATCAGGTGAGCCGTGTGCCACCTTAGTGTTACTTATTAAAAAAATGTATTTTTCTTACGATAGATAAGGCGTACATAATAGATCTTCTGTGATTTCGCTATATTAACAGTAAGTACCAGGATTTAAAGGCATGGACATATTCAACTCGGTCAAAACCTGTCCTACAGGTTACACAAAGTTGCTGTTTTCACACCTGTAGCTGGCACAGTTGGAGACCTAAACGAAGCAAATGAGGGAGCTGGTTAATGTAGCTAAATTTTATATATTTTATACACACGAGTATATTATATTTTTTTATAATCTATTACGGCATGCGGTTTTAGTCAGTTCGATCTTGACATAACCACCCACGATGGCCAACGGGCCTGGTATCCATGGGGACTTCCGCACGATAAAAAAAAGTCTTAGAACACCTACAGGTTGCATCACAATATTCACATTCTACCAGACAGAAAGAAGTTTATATTGTCAGATTTAACATTAACACATCATTTACGAATGAATTTCAGGTTCTAACAAAATTTCCAGTGATGGGTGAAATCTAGTTCGTACGAATCACTAATGAGATATTGAATTTGTAAACTAGGTTTGAATTTACGGAAATTAGTGTTGATATAATCTCAAAATGCAATCGAGTTAAACTGACTTGTCATTTTCCAAGTACTGCTCGTAACAGGGGGCGGGCCGGAACGTCCACGTGGTGCACCCGGGCAACAGAGGCGAGCAGCGCCTCCTACTCGCCACGGGAGATGCTGCTGCCTGCGGCCAATCCAGCCGGGGTGGGAGTGGCCCTCTAGAGGGCTGCTCCGATGCTCTTCACGCGTTCCTCTGACTAGCAGAGAGCACAGTGGGGAGCGAGCGGGGAGGCGAGCTGATTGTTCGCGCGCCGATGGTTGGGTGACAGGACACCCACCTGTCTACACCCCACCGTCGGCGAAGTGGCGCGATGCTCGCCCCACCCTACCTTCGGGGGACGACAGGGTCATCTTAAAACCGTAGGTGGCCTAGGGTCAGCTGGGGTGCGGATATGCCTGTTGGGTAACCTTACACCCCGGTAATTACAACCGGAGACGGCGTGCGGTTTTAGTCGGTTCGTCCCGGTCAGTGGATCCCGACATAATCGCCCCCGATGGCCGACGTGGGTGATATCCACGGGGATTTCCGCAAGATAAAAAAACTTCAATAAATCATTTGAATTGTAACTTAGCTGGCTTTACCACCTTATCAGATTAATTTGGAATAATGCAGCTTCCCGACTAAGACAGCAGTGAAATTAATTAAATATGTATGCATTTTCTTTCAAAGTTACAGGAATTAGTTTTAATTTCAAAGTTAACTAAGCTAGGTTATAATCTTTTGTTTTCAATTTTGTCTTTTTAACCGACTTCAAAAAAGGAGGAGGTGTGACTGATTTTTTTTTATGTTTGTTACCTCAGAACTTTCGACTGGGTGAACCGATTTAGATGATTTTTTTTTGTTTTTTTTTTTGTTTTTTTATTTGATAGCTGGCGCTGGCCGAATGGTCTCATTTTTTTTTGTAAGAATTAGGTTTTTTATTGAAGATAATAATATGCGTGTGTAGCTACTTTAGTTTGCAGGCATACATTAGTTACGCATACTTTTATCCGCATCAGTTTCGGTTTAGATTTTTATGTTTATTTCAAAATTGTCGGTTAAGATATGATTTACTTAAATATTGCCACTGTTCGCTATACTGTAATTGAGCTAAAGAACTAATAATTATCTTAAGTGATTGAGGTGTTTTGGTAGCCTTGTAAGAAAACTATAATCGACGCGGCAGTCTAATATTAGCAAATTATATAGTAAAATACGTTAATTGGAAGCCAAAAAGTAATGAATTTTGATTCTATAGATGTCTTTGTGATCAAAATATGAATAAAATGTACTTAATTCGTAATTTTAAAAGCTCATTGAGTCACTAAGGACGGCCAGCAGTTTTGGTGATAACTAGCTGTGCCCACAAATTCTTCTGCGTGGTTTTACCTCATTATTTTTCCAAAATACAAGGAAGCCTTAAGTTACTCCTTGTTATATCAAATATTTGCCAGTGAAAGTCCCGTCTAAATTGGTATAGCCATTTCAGAGATTAACCGGAACAAACAGACAGATAGACAGACAATATTAGTAAAAAAAACTTGTTTTTGTTTTATGTACCGTGTATACATCCAAATAAATCAGCGGTTATTTCAATATAACAAACAGACAATCCAGTTTTATTTATTTTTATAGATTGGATTGAATATTATCATGAAAACGAGACAGTTTTTGTAGCCAAAGTCGCCCATCTCTAACGTTCACCCCGAGAAAATCAAAAGTATTATTTACGAAGTAGGGCGCGGGAGACGTATCATAAAATTCACAATAAATAATTCAACAGCACCATTACGCTGGGCCCGGCCGTATCCCGAAGAGGAAAACTACGCCTTTAAATATTTAAACACAGACGTTATATGTACTGCAATTTTCATTAATGATTAATAAGGATTTCTGAAAGGACGCACCGGTCGCCAGTGCGCGTCATTCCTCTGCTGTTTAACTAATGAAAATTGTTTACTGTTACATACATTATTTTGAGTTAACTTATTACAATATCCGCTGCGTTTCATACTGTTTACGTTAGTATAAGCTACATAGTTTAATACTAAAGTCAGCAGTCAGAAATAAAAAGTCCAACACAGAAGTAGTTCAAGATGGGTTCTATAATGCGGATAAACGTACTTAACTTTTACTTTTTTGTAACATACACATAATTATACATAAAAATACCCAGGCCAATACAAATATTCATATTCATGCAGATAAATATGTACACTGAGTGGAAATCGAACCCGCCAAGCTCTGACTTAGCAGTCGAACGCTTTACCGCTACATCATCAGAGGTCAACAAATAATTCTGTTCTGTGTTCATCTCTAGACCGACGAAAAAAAGGCGTGTGCTACTTTTTCGGTTTGTTCCATCTTACCTCAGTTGTCTAGGTAACATAATATGGTACACCCTATCTCCTTAATGACCGTAACCAATCCATTTTATTAATTGTCTTTTTTTATACTACGTAGGTGGCAGACAAGCACACGGCCCATATGATGGGAAGCGGTCACCGTGGCCTATGGACGTGTGCAACATTAAGGGTGACACACGCGCTGCCTTCCTTGAAGGGAAGGGGGAGGGCCAGGAAGGGGTGGGGAAGCTAGGAAGGGGAGGGGGAGGAGGGGTACAGTGAGCTCTGGCTACCCTACTTACCAGCGGGAACACAACACGATGATTATTATGGTCGCGGTGTTCTGTAGGGCGGAGGTACTACCCCAGTCGGACAGCTCATTTCAGATGAAAATACAGTCGTGTCCTACCTCCTTCAATCTAGATCTTTTCACCTCGCGTAAAAAGATAATCTAACTTATAATATACATCTAAGATAGGTATAATTATTAACTTTTAAACTTTCGCGTTCCATGACTATTATACGTAAACGGGAATTAACGCGATCACGTTAAAGGTATATACATACCTTTGGATGCCTGACGTTTCGACCAGGTTACACCGGCCGTGGTCACAGGCTGACTGTATGATTTATATAGTTTATATAGATAATATAGGAGGTATAATTAATCTAAGTTCATTACCTTAGTAACAGGAAACTCCTAACTATTGCTATGCACTAGAATTTTCTCCTAAGTAACATCAAACGGATGGATGTAGACTGAATAAAGTTGGTTAATCCAAAGAGAGTACTCCTAACATCCTCATTTTATAGAAAGTGCTAACTAGATCGTCTACCTACTTATATTTATTGTACTGTGAAACAGTCCTCGTGCATCGTTCTATAGCGCACCTGTTTTACTCACAAGTTCCCGTTAATGTTGAAACTTTCAATGTTAATATCAGTTAATTAAGTAGTTTCAGAAAATCTGTTGCCTTTGATATGTAACTGAAGTCTACAGGATAGTTAATTCGTTTGTAGTATGATTAAGAGACTTTGCACGTAGCTATTTTGCGCCAAGGATAACAGGTATGATCTTGAAGGCAAACGAGGTTTGTATTGATCTTAGGTACCTATAGAACGGCTGAACCGATTTGGCTGAATATTGGTAGGTAGCTAAGAACCAGGAGACGGATATAAGATACTTTTTATCCTTTATTTCTGGAGTAGATCGGAGAGTGGAGTGGAGAGTGGTAGTGGAGAGTGGAGTGAACAGTCGAGTGGTGAGTAGTTTATTGGTGGCGATACAGACTTCCACGCGGGAGAAGCCGCGGGCTAAAGCTAGTTTATACGAGTAATATTATGAGTTTTCGAGTAGGTAATAATATTCATTTTGTTTAATATATCATTATGGTATGCTGAGGTGACAACGTCCAAAAAGTATTGGCCATCATTGCCTGAGGTTATCCCTAGATTGGTGGCCGCGTACCTAGACGGCCTTGACGCCTTTTCACGCCCCTGTTAAAAAACCCGGGATTACTTATAGGTGATACTCTAATGCTACATGATATCCAAAGTCTGAAGATAAAGACGATAGGTGATCTTTTGATTTCTCTTTTTAGGAAGCTTGTTTTAAGAAAATGTTTTTCTAATTCTTAATTTGTTTTTAATAAACAGTTATGTTAATTAACCAATTCCATGATTCTGTACGATCCGCTTAACGCGGAGGACCCTCTAACAAAAGACTTCCAGTTTCTCGTTATGGGCTTGTCGATATTTCAAACTTTACACACAGAAGGACAATAGAAACTTCGCATAGACGTCACAAACGGCAACAATGAAACCGCACTGATGTCCACCATAAATGACGTGACTATTGTAGTAGGACATGTCTCTAGTCTTACATAGCGCAATGGATTTTAGCGGCGACGAAAGGGAAATGAAATTTCTATCAGCTATTTTTATTATTGGGTTGAATCACATGCACGCAACGCGATGTCGTCACGACCCATCGAGTGTTAATAGTTTATTTTACTGGAAATTAACGTGCTCAATGAATGTTTTGCACTTGATTTAAATGAAAAATAATAATGAAGACATCGTTTCGGCACTGATGCTTTTAAATTATGAATTTAACGTGTTTATAATATCGGTATGAAGTAAGTTTCACCGAGTCCAAAGTCAACACAACTTAGCGTCTAAGAATGTAACTTGAAACTGATTTAATTATTTACTCTGCATGCTTTATAGAGAGCTCGTATCAAAGAGTGCAACTTCTAAAATTAATTACCTACTCTTAATTAGACATGGCTTGTGTGCAGTGCAACTACCCTACTTGAAATAGTAAATGTGAAAGTTTGCGAAGATATTTTGATATACAACACTTAAAGGGACTGGCTAAATATTGATTCAGGGATAGTCTGAATAACACATAGCTTATTTATGCCTGTTACAGGTTCCCATGGGCAGCAAGAACGGGATCAATATGCCACGCGGCCAGAGTTACAGGTAACAATTAGTGTAAAATATTTACTTAATATTAATTCCGTACTACTCGTTAAACTATGAAACTCTTTGATGCAAATACTAGAAGCAGTACAGATGCAAGTGAAATTAAGCAGAAAAACTGTTACTAAAGATGACAAAGGCAGTATCAAAGAATTTATTTCTTCAGCATGGAAAGCTTTGTCTAACGACACAGCCTTTGTACAACAAAAGTATACCGGGAAACAAGCTTTGGAATAATTAGTTAGAGAGCAGCAAACGTTCGATTTCAAGTGACAAAGGTACGGTAGTTAGCCCATCTGTCTGGGGGCTACACTGTACGCTAGAATTATCTATCGCCACTTGATTATCAGACGCGTTCCTACCTCGCTCCGCTCAGACAGCAAACATTCACTCCACAAACCTATATTTACATGCAATCCCGAACGTTATTAGAATATTAAATTATTTTTGGCGGCACAAATACCATGCACGTTCTATACGTTGACAGGTCGTATGTGTTTGTGTGTTATGTCGTTATAATACATTATTCTTAACATTTTGATTATTAAGTTTATTTCCTGGAGAACCAATAAGAAGATCCATTAACTTATAAATGAAGCTTTTATTTTATTTGTACCTATGCCTCTGCACCTCGTAATAGGTATATGCGCAAGCTATCTTTTACAAAAAAATTAAAAATTATTATTTTGGATACAATATCTTACGTCTATTGGTTCCTAGTGTTCCATAATCTTCTTTATATATATCTTTATTCTTCTATTTCTTATACAAAGTAATCAAGCAAGCAAGCTTTCTTATTATGTAACCTATGCTTTATGATTGGCATACGAGCTAACGTAGGTCCCTTGCAGAGACAGTCATGAGGGAAATGTGGGGAATTCGATCAGCCATATAAAGGCAAAAAATCTTGTAACTGGTCCTCCGCGTTTAAGTTACGAATTCATCCCATCCTCCTCTCCCTTGGCGGGAGAGTGGGGGGGGGAGGACATCCCTCACGTGTAGGAGTAGAAGTTCCTTATTTGTTCTTGCTATAGAACATAGTTAAGCTGGTTAGTGTTTTTCTACAAATCGGCTTTTAATCTATACTAATACTATAAAGAGGAAAGATTTGTTTTTTTGTTTTTTTGTTTGTTTGTAACGAATAGGCTCCGAAACTACTGGACCGATTTCAATAATTCTTTCACCAATAGAAAGCTACATTATCTGTGAGTAACATAGGCTATAATTTATCTCGAAAAAATTTAGGGATCCTTACTAAAACTTCAATAATGTAACCCAAGGTGTAAAAAAATGACCTAAACAAATTACTTACATCGCGTGCGCTGCGAAAACTATTGAAGACAGAACAAAATAATGTACTGTGGAAATGTACAACTTAAAAAGGTCTACATAAAAGTTCGCGATAGCATATGTCTACCTAATAAGGGTAGCCCACAGTAACCATTTTTATCTTTACAAATTACAAAAAATTCATGTGTCATTTTCGAAGCTATTTTTAACAATACAATATTATTTCTTATCCAATTAAATACGTTAGATACGTTGTACGTTTAATGCAGATCAAAATTGCCATTCACACTATATAATTACCATAAATAGTTTAAGAGCTATCGCAATATGAAAAATAATGCGCGGCGAAATAAATGCAAGTTGAAATGCGGACGTAAATCAAACCAATATACTTCGGGACATTATAGGTACGTAGGTAGGTATCTAAACTGTGCTCAAAATATTATGCTCTATACACGCAGTACAGTTTTCTTGGGTGCCTTTGAGGATAGCACGGGTGCTACAGCTCTGGACGAGCTCAAATTCACCAATCATGGATTATTGCAAATCAATCCGCTCGCACCAGGACGTCGTTTGTCTCGCGAATTATACCTATCTAAGATTATCTTTCCTTATGTATATCTTTGTATTATCACTGCGATGCGGGCGAGGACTCAGGGCTGCACACGCTGGCAGAGTGTCCGGCGTGGGAGGTGCCGAGACAGGCCCTCCTGGCAGCCCTCGGGGTGGGAGTCCTCACACTGCCGGTGCTGATCGCGGCGATGGTGCAGAGTGCGGACGCGTGGTCGGCCGCCGCCTCCTTCTGCGAGCAAGTGATACTCGAGAAAGAGGCGGCGCAAAAGGTTCGGAAGAGGCTGCACAGAGCTCTCCCGGACAGAGGCGGGCGCGGACGCCTATCGCGTCGGAGGTCCGACGACCTCCGTCCTCCATGAACGCTGGCCTGGGGGTGACGGGTGGAGCCGCCCGTCACCCTAGCAGAAGCAGGCCGAGGCGGCGCGGCGGCGCGCCAAAGCGCGCCCCCCCCGCCCCGCCCTATTCCGGGGGCATGACGGGAACCACGTAGTTCTCAAACTAGATGGGGCCATCTCGAATCCGGAGATGGCCCGGGTCAAGCCGGGGTGCGAGGGGAATGCTCTTTGGGCCACCTTACACCCTGGCGTCTGAAGACCCTAGACGGCGTGCGGTTTTAGTCGGTAAGAGTCCGACATAGCCTGCCCCGCTGGCCGCGGGGTGGGTATCCATGAGGATTTCTGCACGGAAAAAAAAGGTATATCTTTGTATTCCCATCCAAATAAATTATATCTTAATCAAGACTTTCAATAAAATTGTGTAAAAATTATTTAAAGACTGTTTGAGTTATTGAAATCGGACGTTAGAGGAGGGGATTGGGGAGATAGGGAGGGGGGTTATGAGCTCTGGCTACCCTTCTTACCGGCGGTAACACAACATAATGTCTATTATGGCTGCGGTCTTCTGTAGCCCCTGTCACCCCATCTCCTCTTTTCCGGGGTTCGGTAAGGACATCATGCTTTTTTTTATACCATTTAAGTGGCAGACGAGCACACGGCCCACCTATGTGACCTATGCACCTATGGACGTGCACAACATCAGGGGCGTCACACTCGCGCTGCCGACCCTGCAAAATCCTTCTAATGCCCTTCTTGAAGAACCCCATATTATAGCCGCCAGGGAAAACCACTGCAGGGAGATCGTTCCACAGCCTAAGCGTGCGGGAAATGAATTTTTTTTCAAACCTTACAGTATGCACTGCAGACGGATGCAACGTGTGGGGATGAATTCCCTGCCTGTGGCGAGCGGTGCGATGATAGAAAGTGGCTGTAGGCATCATAAATCAAACAATTCCCATCCCAGGGTCAACTGGGGAGCGCGGGATATGCTCTAAGTAATCTTACACCCCGGCAACTGAAGACTTGAGACGGTGGCGTGCGGTTTTTATCAGGTCTGAGTGAGACTTAACCACTCCTGCTGGTTGACAGGGATGATATATGAAGGAACTTCCGCACGAAAAAAGGAATTTGAAACAGAATTCGCAATCCACGCGGGCGGAGCCGCGGGCAACAGCTAGTTATTTCATATATTTCAAAAGTCTTCAAATTGACAATAAAACACTGAATTCCAATAATAATAAGCAAATAACATTTATAATTTTATTGACACTTTTTATCGTTTACATAACATTATTGACATTGCATGAAAGCACTTATTATTCCAAGTTCATTTATTTTGCATAAAAATGAATTATGTATCATTGTATTATTTCTGGAGTCTCACATACCAACAATGCTGAATATGAGAACGCAATTTAACGCATTATATATATCCATATTCTTTTGACTGGTTTTTATTAAGTGGTTATTATTAGTTAGTGACTATGACAATAATCATTTTTGGGTATAATTGTATGCTGAAAATGGGGCTGAATACGTTTGATGCATAGGGGTCAAACACAGGCATATATGGTGAAATGTGTGGATACTCACGCAAACATTAAGAGGGGGTGCATTTTGCAATTCAGATTCGTATATTGAACGTAGGCAGTGGCTCCGAGGCCACTAAACCTGAGGTGAGCAAATTGTGCTGTGCATTAGGCATTACAAATAAATAACTGAAAATGGTATTCTGATCAAAATTATTAAAAAGTTATTAGGTTTATCTTTCTTCTTTCTTACCAAGTAGATAGAAATAATCGATGGTGGCTGAATGGATAAGGAGGCGGCTTCTTCTCAGAGGTATTGAGTTCGAATCCGGTCGGACATTATGTACCTACTAATGTGAATTTCGCTTTATGGAATTTATAGATGCTAATCACATGATTTATTATCAGCTGACCGTGAAGTCCTAGAGGAAATTCTAAGGACATGTCCGATCCATCAACCCGCATTAGGCCAGCGTGTGTGGATTAAGGTCTAACTAAACCCTCTCAGCTCTCTCGTTAGAGGATAGGAGACACGTGCCCAGCAGTGGGACATAAATGGATTGCTATCAGATGAGATAGAAATACTATCTTATGCTATCAGATGAGATAGAAATACTATCTTATGGTAGCAAGTAGTTTGAAAATTGGCACAGAAAAAAATGGGATTCATCAGCATTCCAGTGACATAGTGTCGCGGCATTGAATTTTTGAAATATCTTTGAATGAAATATATTTAGTACCTAATTGTTTTAGCAGTTAAGTTTAAAATCGAAAAGCGACCTGTGAGGTTTTTATAATAGTTTTGAAGTTTTAAAGTCAATGTGCATTAGGCTGCTAGGGGTAGAAGCCTGTACCCAAAATGTAATCTAATTTGTAACTAAGTCATTGTTTTGCATCACGACGTAAAAAAATTTTAGATGAGAAGTGAGTAGGTATAAGTTATGACAGATAAGCTATTATTATGTGAACACGTTGACACAATGTAATATATTAAATGAACATATTATGTTCATTTAATATCAAGTAGCCTAACTTACATCCTATAAAATCAAATCAAAATCTGAATTCGTCAGCTCAGACACATAAGAGATTACCCGGGACGGACAGACATAATGTGATATTGATGTTTATACTTTTTAGATGTAACATTTATACTTTTACTAGCTGTTAGGAGCTACATTTATAAAACGGCTAATGATTCCACTCCAAAGATAAAATTTATTTGTATGATTATTGACAGCTTTTCAAAACCTCAAAAGCTAGTTAACGTAGCCGACAAACAAGTTATAACGATATTAGCTGGCTTCGTAAATATCTACCCATCATAATATCATCTACGAGTATAACGCAGTCGGGGAAGCTCACCGTCGGGTGTGCTTTAATCTAGTTAATTGAATGGTTTCTAGGTCTGCAAACAATCCATTCATTGCGAGATATTTTTCAATAAATTGGGCCTATATCTGAACAATACAACACAGAAACAAAGAAAGAGTAAGTTTACTCAGGGGGTTTGGGATATCTACGTAATATAATATTAAAAAATGAATCTTGAACCTTGGTCGCATGCGGTACGGTAAAAAAACTTTCCAATTATCACCAGATATTCTAACTAATGGCGGAATCGAACCGACTAAAATCTCACATGGCCTTCTCGCGTCTTCTAGCGCTGAGATGTGACAACACTCGCTGGCCAGTAAAGGTAGCATCCGCGGGAATCCGTAAAAAAAAGGTATCTTAACGAATGTACTAAATACGAATGGAAGAGTGACAGTTTCATACGTCGAGCGATCATCATACAAATTTTACAAATAGGTACCTAAGTATAGAGGTACAAATAATTATAACTACGTTTAGAAAACTGACTTCACAAACTAATATTATTTACTTTTTAGTGTACAGAAAAAGAAAAGTACCTATTTATGAGGTTTATTATGTACAAAGGCATCAAAAACAGCATTTTTGCCGTAAATTTGATTATTTCCCCTCGATTTTCCCAAGATCCCACCATCAGATCCTGATGCCCTGGACCACCTCAGAAGTAGCCTCTTTCAAACAAAAAAAATCGAAATCCATCCATAATTGGCGCCGCTATCGCGTAACATACATATAAAAAATAGCGTACGAATTGAGAACCTCCTCCTTTTTTGAAGTCAGTTAAAAAAATTAAGTTACATGCGATCAATCTTTTAGGCTGTCGCACATTAAAGCGACTGAAGCTGCGGACAAAAGTTAGCGGTCAATAACTGCGATAGGTACTGCAATACAGATACGAATATTGTTAGGCATACCACGTAAATCTTTAGTGCGAAACGACGATGTACTTTTGCGGTGCCACACTGCATAGCTCTATTTTTGCATTAGGAAAACCGCAGTTTAAATAGCGTAAAATTGTATTCCAACTATTGAGTTGGGTCGCCGGAGTTCACTAAGGAGATGTTCGACCACGCACGATTGACAACGCTAGGGTTGCAACACATTCTACAGCTGGCATTCAATTATTTTAAAGGCTTAGACGAACCATTTTATTAATCCCGTGTTAAGGGGCGGGTCGAATTATTTTTGAAAGTCTAGATCTTCGGGATCGAAGCCAATCTCACCTACTAGCCGGTGTACCTGCTGAGTAACGAACGAGGTTCTTTCGAGGTCTCATTAAATAAGTTTCTAGTTACATTGAATCCTCACAATAATCCTCCCGAAAAATCGCAGAACTGTCGTTAAGCAACATTTTATCGCTAATCTATTCTAATTCTGTGTTCACGTGTTAAGTTGACTAAAATTGAACAAGCTATTTAGTGGCTTTGTCAGTTATCAAACTGCGCAAGCGTCAGCAAAATCAAGTTTGGCAGGCGCATCCCTTGATAATTTGTTCTAATTGAAATTCAAGTCATTGACATGGCCAATATGGCCATCGGCAGTAATCGAATTTCTCGAAGCACTAACCTTCGAATAGGATATATGTTATACATAGTATTTGTGTATGATGAACACATATTTATACGAGGATACAATATGGAAAACATAGACCTGTTTCATATCAATTTAGTCTATTAGGTGCATTCCAACTAGTAGACATGCTATGCTAGGTAAGGTAATTGTGATAAACTATTGCAGCTGTAATTTTCAATGAAAACAATTAGTGCTACACTAATGTAAACAAGTCGCCTTATAAATACACACTGGGTTCTTTACAAAGGTATTAGAATGAAAAAGAGCTTTTCGAGACCTATATATATTCGAGTAGACGAAGTGTAGGCACAATGCCTTACATTAGGGTCAAAGAAATATGGCAGTGAATGCTCCACCAATAAAAACGCATTTTATATAGTTAACGATGATGAGTTAATAACAGTTTTCTAGAGTTCAGGTGGGACTGTTAGGGTCTGGCTTTTCCTATTGTTTTGTCAATTATTGTCGACGTTATGGATAACAGTAACTGCTTATATAGTTATGTTATAAATGTTGACTTGATTGAGCACAAAAAATGTTATTTATTTTCTTTCTGTGAGCATGTGTCACAACACTCACAACTGCGCATATAATTTTTGTACAAAAAGAACTTTGCAAAAATATTGTCGTTTCAATGACCTGCGACCTCGTCGACTGAAGATTAGACCTAGATTCTGCATCTATGCTTAGACTGTGTCAATTTCATTGTGAAGTTTCGGTGCCATACGTACTTGCTGCAAATTAAATGGAAGCATGAAAAGCTACGCTTTGCAGCGTTAAGGAGAAGTGGAATTCATGTCGACGCACGACATTTCAATTTCAATTTCAATTTCTTTATTTTTCAAAATAGTGTAACGTAATTACATCTTTTTGACGTCAAATTACATCTTTTTGACGTCAATTTATTATTATTGTATATCTAAAATCTGGGTTATTCAAGTTGTGAGTTATAATCATTTACGTATATCTTATACCATCATCAGTTAATGATATTTAAATAGAAGTCAAAATTAAATAAAGACTTACTGAAGTCGGCTTTTAGTCTTACCAGATTTGGCTACTTATTTTATTGCAATGACACTTAGGTAGCGATTATCTTGACCTATAGAAATCACCACTTCTATCAAGATAGATAGCGTCGGGTTTCCCATGTCTGTATGACACTACCATGTCCGTCCAGCTCCAAGACCAGAAGACTAACTCCGTAACTCTACAGCGTGAAGTGAGACAATAGGATATCATATCACCTAACTTATTCACCAACGCACTGAAGGACTTCTAGGTTTCCACTCACAGATTTTTTTTTTGCATTGGTCATCCGTCAATCGTGCTTGTAGCTAAATCCGCGCGATCGCATATCCGTTATGCTTTTTTTACCAATGGCTAAAAATGTTAGTGCCACTTTATCGTCTATGGCTCTCAATGAAATTCAAATTGAACAGCAGTACTAGCAAATCCACAAGTGTGATTGGAAACGGAATTGGATGAAGTTTTAAAATTATACTTTTGCGCGATACTGCTCAATTGAACACCGATCCGTGCCGAGGGGCCGGTGAAATGTCTAATCCGATCTCAAAAGAACAGCAATAAATATGATTATTCTGTGTGTTGGCGTATTAACATACACAACAATAAGTTTAGTCCAACTCATCGATTTTATACTTAGGATATGTTACGTTCATAGTAACTGACATCTTAAATCTGATCCACATACCAATAGTTGACCATTGTTGACAATTTGCGTTAAAGTAGTATGAAAGATAGGATAAGCACGTGAGTAAAATAGATAGCTATAAACACTGTCCGTAGCTACGTATATATCCGTATACGTCCGTATACGTCGAACTAACGTGACCTGATTTATCCAAATCTTAGATACTAAAAATAGACTGACTAGTATCATCCCTTAAAGACGGTAGTAGACGTCCGCTAAGACGTAGCTCTACGACATGAGCGCGGATTCGATTCCCGCTCTGTATAATGTCTATTTGCATTGGACTGGATGTTTCTATGTTTTTACGCATTTTAGAACCCATAACAGCTATGCTTACTTTGGGTCTAAAGAGAACTGTGTAGGATGTCGTGGAATTACTATTAGGGGAATTTACGACAACGGCGGAAATAAAACAATTCCAATAAATCGTCTACGTTGAATCTAAACTAACCATTCGCAATGATATCCTTTCATTGTCTAATTTAATGTAAAAAAGCGACTTTATTATTTCATCACATCATAATATGATTAATTAATATGTTAATTTCAAAAATTCTTTTTTTTTATTTCACCAGTAGGAAAAGATATGTAAACAAATTGTTACGTGCTTAGAGGAGACTGGTTTTGGGCTACCCGCGTAGACTACGTGGACTTTGGGACGACTATACTTGTGTTATGGATCCTACTTCTTCTTCTTCTTCAACCTAGCGTTAATCCCAGTCGTATCCAAAGCTTTCACCACGGAGTCTGGCTGGGGTCCGCTTTACCAGTCTTAACTGCGGATTTGGCTGAACCTCGATATTTTCCGTGAAGCGACTGCCATGTGACCTTCACAACCTAATGGTGACATTAGGCGATATCGAAGCATTGCAGCTAGACCGTTGTTGTTGGACTTCTTTGGGCTCCAAGTACCCGTACATGTGTTATGGATCCTACATCGTTAAAAATTATGTCACCGACCTATAATATCGCAAGTTGGCGCTAATTTTACTCATACATATCCGCGATAAAGTGTGTGTCCTCATCAACGTTCACGCGGAGCGTTCGCGCGACTAAAATGTTTGTGTAGCCATGGTTAAGGTCACGCGATTATCGCTTCGCTGATTCGCGTGATTATCGCGTATGTAATCGTTTTGTATTAGGACGACGCCTTTACGAAGATGTGTTAAATGCAACTACGTAAATTTTATAGTAATTTTTATCCTGTGATTATCCTAAAATTTTAGTCGAATCTTTATATATCTTACAGTCATTTATGAACATGTACCTATATTTCTTGTTGGTATACTCTAGGGCCCTGTACCCCAACCAGGAAGGCACTTTTTTATGTATGGAAACTCTCACGGGTACCATAGCATCACACCGGGGTTAGCAATGACGTATGGTTATGTTGTCGGAAACAAACCAACATGGTACCTTATAGTCAGGCCCTGTAGAACACTGCCAGGCATTAACTTCTATCATGAAAAGGCAGTCTCACCGTGATCTGCAGTTGGCCTTGCCCCATTCTGTTGAAAAGCCGCGCGCGGAACAAGACGCGTCGCCGTCTCGGGACTGTTTTGCTAGGGAGTGAGGTAGCCCACCCCTAGATCCCGCGCAGACTTATCTGTACTAACGACTACGATGTTAAAATTAAGGATTACCTATTTAAAATTAGAATTCGGTCCAGTACAAAAGGATATTTAAAAAATGTGTAATGTTCCGGGCACGGGCCGTGCAAAGCAGTTGCAGTGGGGTAGCGGTCGGTGGTATCGCGCGGCCCTCACATCGGCCACTACTAACAGGTTGCCAGATATGCCCACTATTTTTACGTGTCCCGCGCTAGTGACGTGACACGACACACCTGTTGTTTGTCGCCTTTGATACTGACGTGTTTTTGTTTTACTTGCTTTTTTTATTATTTTATTTTTTAACTGAAGGGCACGTCGAATGTCAACAAGTAAATGTCATGCAGTGAATATTCATAGATTAGTTCGATAGTAGTTAGGTATTTACTGTACCACAGGTATACCTTTCTTTCGCAGATAGTGATTGTACAGAATTTATTTTTTATTGTTAATAGGCTCGCGCTTGAACACGATCTCACTTGTCGGTAAGCGATGATGTGGTCGACGGTGGAGCACGCTAGAAGTAGCTGTCCGGAAAAACAGAAACTTAATTCGATCAAACAAAAAAAAAGAATGTTATAATTACATTATTTTACGGAAGAAACTTATGAAACAGTAGAATTCTTGTTTAAATGTAATCCATAAAATATAAAACTCCCGTGTCATACCTAGTAGGTACGTGTCAATATGTATTTTGTGCATTCATTTCCAATGATTTTCTGATCGGAAAAAGTTCATTCAATTTGTGTAGGTAGGATTCATTATTCTATAAATTGATTTCTTTATGTTAAAATCTTTTCTTTTATCTCTATGGTTTTCTAAAACATGATTGGAAAATGGGCATTAACTTTCATTATAAAACAGAATTTCTATAAGAATTTACTGCATTTATATCTATAAAAGGACACTGATGAATAAAATCAGTCTAGCTTCTATAAAACAAGTGACAAAAATAATAGCTTTTATTTTAAATTGAATACAAAAAATCGAGTAGTGTAACATCACTAAAGCCGTATGTACGCACACAAGTGGTGATACCGAATGATCCGGCATCGCACACACCGCCCAATTAAACAGTTTTTACCCTGCCACACATTTAGCTACACGCTGTATAATCGGTGGTGTTTACGCGATAGCCCATGAACAACGCCAACTGTCTCGTTTTGCATCCAACTGTATACGGTCAATAGAATTTGCACCTAATTTTGATTGAAACAAGTTTTACATGAATTTTAATGAACTGTGGTATGAAGTACTACGTAACGTTTTGTGGTTTATGAAATACTAGCTTTTACCCGCGGCTGCGGCCGCGTGGAATTTTGTTCCCGTTCCCGCTGCTAACGGGAAGCTATTCCAGGGATAAAAAGTAGTATAGGTATGTATTATTTTGACGGGATATGCATTGACAGATAAGTAATATTACTTGTATGTCGTAATAACTTTTAGGGTTCCGCGCAAAAGAAATTAAAGGTTTAAAAATCTAAATGTACGCTATTGAAACCGCGGGTATAACTATATGATGTATCTATTTAATCTGTTTCATTTAAAAACTTAATTTATTAATATTTTTGAGTTTAGAAACTCATTTTGAAGAGAAAAAACCGAAATAGTAACACTAGTTCGTCACTTCGTTTATTTTTGTTTTTGTTTTTATAAAAAGTTGCTACAATATTGTTTACCTTTAGTTAAGTACCTAACCAAAAGGAGCATAGTAAATAATTAAGGTCTGTGCCCGTAGCCAAGTGGAAAAAGTCTAAATCGCTATCGAATAGAATAGATTAGGTCGACCAATCACACTCCTGTGCGTTGTCCTCTAACTACTTTGTAAATAAAGCAAAATGCATTTTGAAATAAATGACGGAAATAAGTACTAAAACCGACCATATTTATGTTTGCAATAGTTTTAGTGAATTATACCATAATTACGAGGCAGTCAACTGATGTTGGAGAACTGCTCCGAGCATTCACATACACATTCAGTTTGAGCGGTAGGTAATAACAATGAACGTGTAAAACATATGGATGGAACGCGATGAAGAATACAACTGGCAACATTCGAATCAGCCCACTTGCTTATACGTACGTACAAGTCGGCACGCACACACTAACCTACTAGTCAGCCACTACGCAGCAAACGTTGTTTGGTAGTGAAAAAAATGCAGCATGTCATGTTTTTACCCGACTGCCGAAGAAAGGAGGGTAATGTTTTTCGAGACTATGTATGTATGTATGTATGTATGTATGTAGGGGAGAGGTGGCATGAAAGGGACACGTATTGAAAGGGACAATTCAAATAACTTGTAAAATAAAAACAATTTCCAGTCAGCAATATTTATGTTGTATGGCAACCTTGACGCAAGTTTATTCGCAGCAAACTTCAAACTTCTGTCATTTCAAACATGGTGGATTCATGAGAGTGTTGTTATTGGGATTGCAAAGTATTTTTTCTGTTATAGTTTCGAAACGTCTTATGCAGTGCTGTGAGTTAATTATTTATGTGTGAATCACTTTTTAAGATAGGTTGGGCATCCAGAAATATAAGAACATAGGGCTTGTGAACTTTCATTTAATATTGTTGATTTTGTGGTTATGTTTTTAATTTTTGTATGATATTTATGAAAGGGACACAACAAACAGTTTTGAATGGGACATCCCCTTCATAACTGTTTCTTTCAAGATTGCTATTTTGCACTAGGTTTCTTATATTTTTTTACTTCTTTTTTAGATTAGAAATGTCACATAAGAAGAGAACGGGTGTCGATACAAAAAAAATTAAGAGGCAGTCAATAAAAAAAACTTTATGGAGGCTGTTGATATGGTATAATTCTATTAAAAAGTAAGAATATTTTTTGTAGTGCAGTCTAAGTCTAAAAAGAGATTTATAATTATATTGTTGATTTTTCTTTAATTTTATATAATGTGTTTAATTTTTTGTGAATTAAAAGGAGACTAATTATAAGTGTCTTAAGAAAATCTATTAATATTTTTTAAATTAATTAAATCTGAGAAAAATGTTTATATTGTTGATTTCTGGTTAGAGTTACATAAAAGTTTTTAAATTATGTTTATTTATTAGATGAAAACAGTAATACTAAATAACGTCAATACTGTCGTACTGTCGTACTGTCCCTTTCATAAATGACTTCGTCCCTTTCAATACAGTCCATTTATGAAAGGGACAAAAGATACATTTTTTTAAGATGCGAAAATAAATGACTAAGAATTGATTAATGACAATTATTGCATTTTATTTCAGTAGTCTAATAATAAACGTTTCCTATGCGACTCCAACCTTTTCCAAATATTTTCTCAATAAGTTACTAGGACCTCAAAATCAAAAATGTCCCTTTCATGCCACCTCTCCCCTATGTATGTATGTATGTCCATTTCTTTGTCACGGCCTACAGCCTAAACGGCTTGACGGATTTTGACATGCGAGGTATCATTTTATTCGTCATGATTGTGTGAGTGACACTGGGTACATTAAAATTTCTAGAAAATCAAAATGGCGGATTTTTGGCGGCAAAATGAAAATCTTGAAAATTTGTCTTGCACGCTCTACAGCCTGAACCGCTTGACGGATTTTGACAAACAAGGTGTTGTTTGATACGTCATGATTGTGTGAGTGACACCAGGTATATTAAAATTTCTAGAAAATCAAAATGGCGGATTTTTGGCGTCACAAACATTTAACTGCGATGGACGCAAAAACTACTGAACTATTTTCGATGCAGTTTTATTCGTTTAAAAGGTCTTGGTCAGACTTAAAATCTTACGTTTGTTTGATTACAATCGGTTCAATAGAACCGGAGATATGAGCAAAAATATAATAATTAAGGTTGAATTTCGGTGATGTCCCTTCACTACACGAAAATTATTAACTCCATAAAAGATAGATTTTATGCTTCATTATTATCCGGGCAGCTTTGTAAATAACTAAAAAGTATAAAATAAAAAAATAAATTTAAAAATTCAAAGACCCGACTGCCTAAAAACTGAAAAGAAAAAAACAAGCATTTAGATTGAATGTCCCGTGGTCTAGAAACATAACAACTGAACAGTCGGGATCCATGGAAAAATTAGATTGGCTGTCGAATAAATATGGATCCCGACTGTTCAGTTGTTATGTTTCTAGACCACGGGACATTCAATCTAAATGCTTGTTTTTTTCTTTTCAGTTTTTAGGCAGTCGGGTCTTTGAATTTTTAAATTTATTTTTTTATTTTTGATTTATGATATGCTTACGTTTGAACTCAATGCCACCTGTTGGTAAGTGACAATGTGGTCTACGATGAATCACGCTTGCATAGAAGCTACCTATTCACTCGTGACTTGAATACTCCCAGGTTATAGCTTTCCGGAAACACAGACTTAGGCAAGGAATTCCACTCCTTAGCTGTACGCATGATGAACGTGTTCATAAATAAAGTTAGTTTTCTTTCTTTTCTTTCTTTCTTTCAAAGCGCTTCGTGCGTATGAGTGGAAATTGACCATATAGTGGTGGCGTGTCGCCGTTCGTTTGTTCGTTCGTTGAAGAAAAGGACTTGGAGGTATGAGGTTGTGCAATTCCAGAGCGCACTCTCCAAAATGTATCCGATAAAATACCGATAACCCTGCAACTTTGCGTCGATGGGCAAGGCTTTGAAGCCTTCTCTCGACAAGTGCATCGTCGTTGATGTGTAGTGAAAGGATCTAAAATATAGTGACATTGCAACCAAAAATTCACTCCCACATGGTTAACCACCATTTCTGTGAAAGTCTCGTCTTCAGCGCATTCTGACTGGAGGTTTTATACGATCATGGTAATAACGCTAAACATTTACTGTGCCTAAGCAGCCATGGGAAAGTCGATTCAGTAAGCGAACCATGAAACTTCTGAACTTGCGGACCGAAGTTTCGCAATTGAACTGGTATTCCGAACCCAAAGATACCATACTGGCCTATACCCGCGGCTCCACCCGCTTGGTCGTAGGTTTCGCGTGTTTTTACTATAGGTACCTCCGGTTTTACTCAACCGATTGTGTTCAAACATAAGTCTGACAAAGACCTTTCAAACAAAAAAGCCTTCGTCTGCTTCAGCGCAAAAAATAAATAAATATTGAAATCCACGCGAACGAACTCGTGGGCACAGTTAGTTCAAATTAAATTATAAACAAACCACGATGGATTAAAAATTATCCGTAAATTAAACTCACGTTACTATTGTGAAATATCGCGCCGACACAATCCGCAGTTCATTCATCAGTCCCATACTATCTGCTACTTTAATTAAATTTTCATCTCGGTTATACATCGATCACCCGAATTTTACACGGTTTCATTTTATAGACGGTTGAAAGGCTAAATGATTCAAGCGACATTGAATGTTCAAAGGAAACACATCCATAACGACGTTAAAACACTTAACTGAAAAGCGATTTTCTTGTAAACTTTTAGTGTCTCATTCACCCTTTGGTCTTTCAACTGTCGTTATCATTTTACAGTTTTTAACTGACATATTGATGGACTGCTGACGGTTAATTGGTGTACACCGTGCTTTAGCTAGTGGTTATAGCAGTGATTACATTTAATTCGTTTAGTCAATTCTGTACAGTCAGTGAGAAAATTAGTCGCTAAATTTTTTAAAAAGACCTTTAAGCGGGGCGGGACAAAATATTTGATCTTTTCCCACATGTCCTAGAAGATTTTCTAAGGACATGTCCGGTCCACCAACCCGCATTAGGCCAGCGTGTGTGGATTGAGGTCTAAACCCTCTCAGCTCTCTGGTTAGAGCAGAGGAGACACGTGCCCAGCAGTGAGACATAAATGGGTTGCTATTATTAAAGGTGCCCTCCATTCCTGAGACTTTACGTTTAGCTAGTCTAGTCACAATTTCACCTTATCTCCCAAATTAAAAAAATATCTTTAACCAAAAGAACACATTTTTGACATTTGGGAGATCACATGACATAGAGTCAAGACTGAAACTGAATTTTGTACATATTTTTTGACGAAAATTGGCTCTCTGAACAGTTATTACCTATGGAATTTCAAATATCTTGTAATTAAACATACTTGCATGATGACTATTTTTCGATATGCGCTATGCGAGGCACGAGGGGCTAAATGCAAACAGCGGGCACCCTCATAAACTTACCACGGTCCGATGTCTATTGATCGAATTGCACCGCCCCTAGTGAATAAATAAGCAGGTTTACGAACGGAACCTAGGTAGCTAATATTTATTTTTTATTATCATATTAGCAATCAATCTGAGGTTGATGACACGACTTGTTCAAAGAATTCAGAATTTTACTCAGCATACTATGTTCATATACCGGGTGTCCCAGGGAAGGCAAGCGTCTTAAATAATGTTGATAAACAATTTTACTGAAAGAAGACTTCATTCTGATTTTAAAAGCTATTTGAACTGCATTCATAGTTTTGAGTTTTCGCTTGTAACACCCAGAAATTGAACCGGTGTTCGTATTTAAACGAAAAAATAACATCCTGTACTTTATGGCATCCATCGATAGGGTCCATCATAAGGTTAAAATCTTTCTAACAAACATGGTCAATTAAATAAAGAGTAATTCATGAAATCTTAAGTTAGAAAATTTTTGCTACACAACTTACAAATGGATAAGGTTGCATTATCGTCCGCGTAACACATGAAATTATAAAGAGCCTCCAGATAAAATATCTCACTGATTTCAGAAAAATAAAACACAAAAATAATATTACGAAACGACGTTAATAATAAAGAATTATAATGTATTTATGTGCTTTTTGCAAAACGAACAAAGTTTTGTTTATTAAACAGCAGGCCTTTTTTCATCGGCATTTGAAAATTATGAGAGAAAATTTATTAAAAATTTTACAATTCAGGACTCTAAAGCTTGCTGTCCACTGGGTGGAATTTGAGGGGAAATGATTTTGAAATAAAAAGCCTATCCTACTAATACCTATAGCATAAAAAAACTTAAAATCTCTTCATTTTACCAGTTTTTATTTAACCATGCTCTGTGTAAATTTATTAGTAGAGATAGGGGAAATCCTGGAAGCCCGATAAGAACCACTTCCTGACGTTAAATTGGACTCAAAATTGGTCAAGTTTTGTATCTTCGGTGATTGTTATGTGATAATATATATCACTATGAAGTGCTAGTCTGATAACGGAGTCGAAATGTGTAGATAATAATCTCTGAACTAAACAAGACAAACCCATCATGATTGGGCTCATTTGATTAGTCTTATTATGCACGTAGTAGAAAACTTATAAAAAAAACACTTTTTTGAAATGTTGATCTAAATATTTATTAAATTTTTCATTAAGATTTTTAATTTCAAAAACTATGCAATCAATATCTATTTTTGACGATGACTGTACGTGGATGGGATGTGCAGCTGATCTAATACTCGTGTTCAATTGGGTCGATGTAGCCCAATAATAGAAGAAAATCACTTTTATGAATTTCCCATTCATCATTCTCTGAACCTTTTTCCCAACTCAGTTGGGGTCGGCTTTCCAGTCCAACTGTGATGCGGCTGAACTTCGATATTTTACGTGGAGCGACTGCCATCTGACCTCCACAACCAATGGCGATATCGAAGTTCCAAGTTAGACTGGTTGGACTTTTGAGGGCTCCAACTACCCGTAACGACTGCCATAGATGTTTGTATGGCAACCGGGACCGACGGCTTAACGTGCTCTCCGAGGCACTGAATTTCCCATTAGTAACATAAAAACTACTTATTACGTTTTGTTCTCTAATTAAAATGCTACCTATTATATCTAAAAATTATACTATTGGAAGAGAAGGCGCGGTAGATTTTTAAGTCAAAAATTGTTCATTTCATAACACTTTATACTATATGGAATATAGCGTGCACGGAAACGGTTGAGATGACTCATATAATGCAATATGATAACAAAAAAGGAAATCCTAGTATCTAAGATATTTTTTTATAACGCTAAATTTATCGCGCACTATAAACCGTAGTAATAATGAATTATTTACTACCTTCATATTAATAATTCATACGATATAAATTGCAATTACTGTAAAGTAATCTTATATTTTTTACTTCAGCCCTCGCATGCATTGTGAGCGCTACGCGAGTAAAGCTGATGGAATTGCTGTAATTAAGACTAATATAATTTAACTTAAACAACACCTACACAATACCAGCATACCTAAGTCTGCAACTAGTACAGCCAGCATTTCCCAGTACGAATGGGACGGCATAACTGGGGAAGTACCATCAGTTTTAGTGCATAGTTCTTAGTAATACTAACAGATGGCGACAGATGTCTAACACACGACTGCACTTACTTATTAATATGTTGTAATATCAATTCAAAACTTTATAATAATGTGTAATAAGATATACAATACAATATCATCGATCTGATATGATGTGTCTAAAGGCAATCTGAGTGAAAATTATTAACATAAACTTAAGTTTTCTTGACTTTTTATAGGGTAATTTTCAATATGAAACATCAAGCAAAGTCCACATGGGACCGAAGGCATATCAATGGTTCAAAAATCAAAAGCCGTGAGCAACACAGTTTAAAGGAAAATCTGTGACTGTAAAGAGTTTTTTAATGTTGTTTGGAACCTTTTTCCTTTGAAACGTTGATGTCGCATACACCGTTATGCTTTTTAACCGCCAATATTAATGTAGACGTGAGTAAATACAATACAAACACTACTCTTGTAAATTGATAGATTATTTTATGCAATATCATTACGTTTATTCAATTGCTTAGAATATTAACTTGCGGACATGGGTTGCGAAACTTAAAATACCCATGTACAGCGTACAACTGTTAAACGTTCCAATAATTAATAAATTAATTTATTATAAATTTCATCATTCGTCAGTCGGACATTAACTGTAGAGAGGACGTTTTATTCAAAGTTGCATTGGTCAGAGATCGCAATAGGTACAGATGCTTCGATTAGGAGGAACGCCAAAAGAGCTCATAGCAACCCAGTCAACGAATAAAAACAAAATCACTCTGTGAGTATTGATTTAATACGCACGTGGACTCACAGTCGGAGGGAGGGCAGGGGGTAGTATAAAAAATAAAATTAAAAAATATGCATAATAAAAATTTGGTCGATAACGATGGGTCCCCCGCGACTGAGTCGAGCAGACGCAGTTAATGTGTAGGGTGGGCGATCGATTATTTTAGAAATTACATCGACGTATAACTTTATAAGTGAAGCGCTGTACACGCTTTTGTGTTTTATGCATGAATGCAAGTACTTTATGGTGGTTTACTTCATGCGATTAGTAGTAAAACAAAGGTATTCTTAAACTATCTTTGTATAAGTACTTTTAAGAAAACTACCAATAATTTGATTGGTAGGTTTTTTAAAAAAAAGCTTTTTAATTGGCAGTTTTCTTTAAAGCATGCTATCATAGAATATAATTCAATATGGCCCGGCCCATGTGTCATTTAGCACGGTGACCGAATATTTAATCACGTCTCGGAAGCCCACACATTTAAGTTACGAATGGAGTAAGAATGCCTACTTGAAGTAAGCATACCTACAACTTGCAAATTATTGCCAATAAAACGTGTTTTCATATGAAAAACATGACATAGAATGAGTTGAAAATGGTAGACTATGCAAAATGAGATGAGTTAAAAACAGAAAGAAGTTGGGGCCAAAACAAAATCACATGTTGTCATTGCTAGAAGCCTTTATAAATAAATTTAAATAAAATCAGGTATGTTGGTACCTTCCAGGGACCATCACCAGGGACCACGGACAAAAAAGGATAGAAAATTGTATCTTAACTTAAGGAGCTTAATTTAAAATTCGAATTCTAATAAAGAGCATAAGCGCTTGTATTGGACGAAGCGCTTTAACAAGTACGAGTATGGTCAAAGTACCTACGTCATAGGAAGCGCCGCTGAGCGCCACATTAGCAGATACTGTGGGCATGTTCCGTTTGACCGACAGTTTGGGCACCTAACACACTAAGGCTCATATTTTACTCCTAAAATACCCAAGTTGAAAGTGAAATTACTATATCATGTTCTTCTTTCTTCAACCTAGCGTTAATCCCAGTCGTATCCAAAGCTTTCACCTAGGAGTCTGGGGTCCGCTTTACCAGTCTTAACTACGAATTTGGCTGGGCCCACAATAAATTCTGCTAATATTTTATAAACGTGAAGTTTGTAAGAATGTAGGTCAGGGCCTCGATTCTCCTAAAGTCAAACCACTGTCATGCCACTGACACTCTAAAAATTGCTATTTAATCTCAGGTTCTACTCAAACGATTGTGATCAAACATGCGTAAGTCTGACCAAAACAAAAAACTTCATCAAAATCCGTTCAGTAGTTTTGTGTCCATCACGCACAAACACGAGAATTAAAAATATAATTATATTATATTTGTTTTCAAAATCGTTAATATTATATAAGTAAACAATTTTTTTTTTAAACTCCAATGTGCTGACACAGCTAATTTACACTTTTTATAATAGTAATATAAAGATGTTACTACCGATAGCAATTACATTATATTTATAATCTGTAAAGTGTTGACTTTACAGACTTTTTGTACACGATAATGTACTCCGCATATCGTGTACAAAAAGTCTATTTACCTACTCATGCAAGTTTCATGCAATTTTATGACCAAGCGTGATAAAAATTGCAACTGTGAACACAGATGCGACACGTTCGCTGCGCATGCGACGGTCGTCGTCCGGAAACTAACGTCACGCCATAATGGTCGTACTCCTTTATTTTCAAGTATTAAATAAGTGGTCTAATAGGAGCATCCGCGGCCTGTTCCTGTCGTCGTATAAATTGGTGCTTGATCCGGCTAAAGAGAATTGGAGAAAACGTCCCAGTTCGTCAAGGCCGTTACAATATCGCATGATATTAGTGCAATTTGTTCCTTTTAGATCGTGAACCTATAAAACATTGTGGACAGAACGCGAACCAATTGCACAACATTATACACAGCGCTTTCTAGACTCAAGGTAAGTGTAGCTTAACTAGCTTGTGTTATAGGTTCTAGAATGCGGTTAAACATACTTTACAAATTCATACACATGGAAACACCCAAAGCAATGCAAAATAAACCTGTTCATGCATACTAATATTTGCACCGAACAGGAATCGAACCCGCAACCCTGCCGTAGTTTGCTACGCCATAGAGGCCGTCAAACTTCGGTTTACCGCTTAGAGGCTTAAGCAAGTGGGAGGACTTCAATGTCATCAGTTGAATTCTTCTACGCCTTCCGTCCATAGCTTTATAGGAGATTGTTTTAGATTAAGTTTATTGTTATTATTATTTTAGGTCCGGATAATAACGTTTTGTGTAACATCCTTATGCTAGTAGCACAATTCCGCTACAAAACCAAAACGGGACACCGTCATAGATATGTTTACCCGCTTTGATAGCAACCCACTTATGTTCCAATGCTGGGCACGGGTCTCCTCTCCTCTAACGACAGAGCTGAGAGGGTTGAGACCTTAATCCACACACGCTGGCCTGGGGGTTGGTGGATCGGACATGTCCTTAGAGTTTCTTCTATGACATGTGGGTTTCCTCACAATGTTTTTCCTCCATCGTCAGCAGATGGTAAATCATGTGATTAGCACATAAAAATTCCACAAAGTGAAATTCAGACTGGTACTGTCCGGCCGGATTCGAACTCGATACCTCTAAGAGGCTGCGTCCTTTTCATTCAGCTACTATAGCTTTTTACCTGCTTCAACATAGGTATAAAACTGATATTTACTAGCAACATCGCTCAATTGTTCGATCACTTATTCAACCCTCTAATCCTAGAACTATAACCACTTAAAATTTTCAAATCAAACTGAGTCTGAGTTACAGGCGTAGATATCCCAATCCCAATCTCCGCCCAAGTGAAAATCTAACCCTGTGTCCGCTACCCATGTGAACCTATTCGGGGACAAAACGTATCCCAATGTGTTATTGCAGACTATATTCTAGCTCTGCACCACAGCCAGATCCGTTAATCCGTTAGAGCGAACTGAGTTACAAATATCTTCCCAAATTTCGCAAAAATAAATATTAGAAGGATAGTGTAAGCTAAACCAGTGCCAAATTCATAAAAAAGATTTTTAATTTAAATCCGCTATAGCGTTATCTCCAAAAATACCCTAAATTATATTCCACTTACTGCACAAAGGATCAAAGCAATTGACCCAAAAACGCACCCCACAAATAACAACTCATGCAGGGCTAGCACATGATCGTGTGAATGCATTTCAATCGATACAGCAAGTCGCAAACAGCTGAGCTGCGGCGTGCAGCGCGGGCAGCTCGCCGCCTGCGCACTGCCCCCATTCGTATGCTCTGCGCAAGACCAACATGGCACCCAACCCTACCGCACTCGGCATTCATCACGCACCCCCACATTTTGTACGCACCCGTTGTAATTATAAACAACAAGGAGTAGATAATACATGCTTATAAGTAAGTTGTTTCGCGCTGATGGTACGATAGATGGAAATGATTTAGAATAACATCGCGTACATTTCAAATCTGGAACGTTATTTCTGATTATTTCGTATCTAAATAGTTTCTTAAAATATTATTATGTGCTTTACGACATTTCGGTAAGAAACATGCAATTACAACCCGCAAGCGTCTAAAATAAAGCTATGGTGACCGTTTACTATGAAACGGATCATAATAATTATACTTACTTATTATCTAGTTTCTTTTCCTAAGCAGTGTATATAAAATAAAGATAAAATTAAACACTTCTTCAGTCTAATGTTACAAAACAATTTGTGAAAATGTGTAGGTATTCAAATATCTTCAATTCACTAATAATTAAGTATTTAGCTTTAAAAGCCATGTTACTGAATTGCAAAAGCTAAAAATTAGTATAAGTAAAATAATAAATTATTTTGTCCCAGATTGGTAGAATGCAGGAAAACAGAGAAAGTGCCTTTTTGGGGGAGGCCTTTGCCCAGGAGCGGAACAAGAAAAAAAAAGAATAATTTCATTTAAACAAACTAGAGGTATTCAAAACTATTATCCGTAACATTATACATTGTACTTTTGTAAGGCTAGCAAATAAAAGGGTTAATCTGTATTATTAAGTATTCCCCATCTCCTTTAACCTAGGCGCTCACTTGGCGACAGGCGACAGCGACAGCTCGGCGTCTAGACGCGCTGCGGCCCAGTATTTCATAGCGCCACTAGACGCGGGGACTCCCCTAGCTTGTCGTCGCGTCTCTGCGTCTCTGACGCCAAACGTGCGAACCTTAGAACAAAATACACTCGAGAGCAATGAATCCGGGTCACTTAAAGAATGTTAAAAATCTCGGAAACTAAAAATGATAGGTTAATGCAATAAATTGTATTTAATAGACAATGTAATACTCCTTAAATGAAAGTAAAAAAAATATGAGTCACCATACATTTTATTAACACAAAATTACATAAAGAAAAAAACTGCTGATCTCTCCTTAAAACAAAAATAGGAAACATGAAATTTTTGAACTTTATTACGATTTTCTTGAATTTTAATACTTCGTATTGCCTCCTCGTGCTTCCATTACTGCGTTTACGCGGTTTGGCATGCTGTACACCAAGTTCCTTATACGATTTTGGGGAATATTCTCCCATTCCTCTGTGAGAGCAATTTTGAGCTCACGAAGCGTGATTGGGGGAGGGTTTCGTTGTTTTACGCATCTGCCTAGCTCGTCCCAAGCATGCTCGATCGGGTTGATATCCGGGCTGCGCGCTGGCCACTCCATACGAGTAATGTTCATCTCTTGAAGGTAGTCATTCACAATCCTACCTGTATGAGGTCGGGCATTGTCATGCATAAATATAGCATCCTCACCTAAATTGACCATAAATGGACCAACGTGATCATTGAGGATTTCTTCCACATATCTTACGCTAGTTAAAGAGCCGTTTTCTATGATCACCAGCTCTGTGCGACTTTCAGAAGAAATTCCGGCCCACACAAGTACAGACCCACCACCGTAGGCTACTTTTTCTTCGATGCATGCTTGCTTGAATCTTTCCCCTGGTCTTCGATACACTCTGTGTCTTCCATCGTGCTTGTAGAGCATAAATTTTGATTCGTCGGAGAACATAACTTTTGACCAATCTTCAATACTCCAATTTACGTGGCTCTGGGCATATCTTAGTCTCGAAATACGATGCCCACGCTCCAGTTTAGGGCCGTTTGCAGGTCTAAGGGGTTTTAAGTTAGATTCAGCAAGCCGACGTCTTACTGTCCATGCACTTGGGTTACTTCCTCCGAGGCGTCGAAACTGATTGGTGAGTTCAGTTCCTGTGAGAAAGCGATTTCGAAGCATGGTGTTCACCAAGTATCGGTCTTCTCGTGCTGTGGTACACCTGGTTCTGCCCGTTCCTGGTCTGCGTAGGTTAGAACCAGTTTCTTCGTAACGTCGGAGAACTCTTTGTACTGTTGACAGCGACACACCGACAGTCCTGGCTGTATCGCGCTGACTCCGGCCGGTTTCCAGCATTGTAAGTATTCTGGTGCATTCTTCAGGCGTAAGCGACATAATTTCAGCTTGAATAATGAATATAGAGCACTATCAACATGGTTTATGTACCCACATAAATGACAGATTACAAACAAAAGCAAAACCAAATGCTGTAATTTCGTAGTTCCATCTTCGAAAGTGGCCCTTTTTCAAATTTGATTTTTTTATGATATAACTTTACAATAACTAAGAAGTTTTAATACCTTCATTTAAGGAGTATTACATTGTCTATTAAATACAATTTATTGCATTAACCTAGCATTTTTAGTTTCCGAGATTTTTAGGATTCTTTAAGTGACCCGGATTCATTGCTCTCGAGTGTATAATGAAATTCACGGCCGCAGCCTGTCGTCGCGTCTAGACACCGAGCTTTCACTGTCGCGTGTTGCGCAGTGTGCGCCTAGTGTTAGCATGAAACCTGGGCTAGACACCGGTCGCGATTACAAATCTGTATGGTCCGTAGAGATATTTCATACAATACTTGAGAGGTATTATAAAACGCGTCAGTAACAAGTTGCCAAATTGCATGATTTGTCTTGCTCTCTTCAACCCTCGCCTGACGTTAGCTCAAGTGAGTCACTCACAGTTTCAATTACTGACACTTTAGTTGCCTGCGTGTTAATGTCTCTCATCAATATTAATTGATTTAATTCAGTTTCTTAGGTACTGATATTCGACTAGATACCTATACAAGCTAAACAACAACAAATATGAACCGTTGGATCTCTTTGCATCGTGCTAAGTACCTGAACGACCTCGTTTCGACGTCCAAATATGATCCGTTAGACTTCCTTGCACTGTTGGACTTTCAAACCAAGTTTTTATACTTTGGTGCACTACACGACCCTCTATCGAAGAATGTGTTCCGTTCGATCGCTTTTATTCATATTTCCCCATAATTCCTTTAGTTAAGCTAAATTGTTTGTGTTAGGATTAGATTCACAACGGTATTGTAATTGGTAGAAGTCAAACCTGAGACCTCACCACCATAAGACCGACTCCTTAAACCCTAAGCTATCAACATCATCATTCCCTGAACCTTTTTCCCCACTCAGTTGGGGTCGGCTTTCCAGTCTAACTGTGATGCGGCTGAACTTCGATATTTTCCGTGGAGCGACTGCCATCTGACCTCCACAACCAATGGCGATATCGAAGTTCCAAGTTAGACTGGTTGGACTTTTGTGGGCTCCAACTACCCGTAACGATTGCCATAGATGTTTGTATGGCAACCGGGACTGACGGCTTAACGTGCTCTCCGAGGCACTAATAAATCTGCGATAAATACACACATTACTTCGAAAAGCATCGAAAAGTCATTGGTGCGTGCCATGGTTAACCTGGGATCGAACCCCAGACCTTGTCTCAGCAGTCCATTACCCAAACCACTAGGCTACCGGGCTAAGCTATCAACATAACCTTAACAAATCACAAGAAATGGGATCTTGACAAAACCTATGTATTTGTATTTTCAAGACTAAGTAATATTCCACATACTCGTACATTTTTACTTAAAATATATATGTTAATGAGTGAACCAAAACAATGTTATACACGAGCATAAAAGCGATCTATTAAAATACAGCTAGCATTTAACGCGAATAAAACAGCTACAAAACAGTACAAAAAATATTCAAACTTGAAAGTACATCGTGTAACGTCTTAATTATGTCATTTCTATGTTAATCACATTTATATGCGCGGTACAACAGAATCGCAGCGCGCGCCGGTTTTAAAGGCTCCTCTCATTAAATTAGTCCAGTGGTTGGAGCACTATACCTTGAGTTACGCACTGACTGACGTAAGTGTGAAACTCGCTCTCTCGACCCGCGTGTGAATTAGCGAACATTGCCTGAATACCTTCTATAGAGGCAATAAACACGGTAAAGGGAAATAGTGTTGGGCTTGTGGCTAATTTTTATTTGCGCCACACTGCCTGCGTGGCCGTGGGTTACTTGAAGCACCTCAAGTGCGATTTAATGTTGTTCACATTAATTTTATAACTGTAGATGAGTAGAGGGTTAACTTGTACATATTTTAATAAAAAGCGTGAACAATTTATTGCTCCTTCCGCTATTATAAATTATTATTAGTTCAGGTTATTATCATAAAATAACTTTCTATGAAATGAGTTAATTATCGTCAATTATTAATAAAACAATCTTATTAACATTTCATTGACATCTAATTACTATTACGAGTTTAGTGTGTGATTGCGTCGGTTTTAAACATGTCCGATGACGAACTATATCTTGCCCGCGTCGTCGTAAAATTGAGGTTTATGTCAATATCGTAAGTAGTTACCTCAACTACTACTGCGTCCAGTATTACGGGTTCGATTCCGACATAAGATAAGTCGACATAATGCTTCATACACATGGTAGTTAGTATGATTATTCGTGACTATTTGCTGTTAACTTTTTTTAAAAAAGGGCAAAAAGTTGTAGCAGCAGCTGCTAAAATTCTCACTCTTTTTTATATCACTTAAATGCAGACAAGTACAGGGCCCACCTGGTGGGAAGCGCTCACCGTGGCCTATGGACGTGTGCAACACCGGAGGTATCACACTTGCGCTGCCGACCCTATTTTTATGGATTTATTTTAATAATACGGTTTAATAGTCGACCCTTATTTCAAGGCTTTGAAGTATCATCATAATTGTCAAAAGTACCTACGCACTTTGGAGACCAAGATCTGGCTTTTTTGGTTTCGGGAAGCGACTGCCGTCTGACTGCCCAACCCTGAGAGGAAGGTCATGAGCTTTTTCCTTTGTTTAGCAGATGCACTGACTGATGACACTGTAGCGTAGCGGTAGTGAACACGGCCGCTGCGCAGGAGGCGCGGATTCGAGTGCAAATATTTGTATGCATGCAAATGGTAAGGTATTTGCATTGGTCTGGTCGTGCCTCGGAAAGCACGTTAAGCCGTTGGTCCCGGTTGTCATACAAACATCTATAGCAGTCGTTACGGGCAGTTGGAGCCCTAAAAAGTCCAACAACAACGGTCTAGCTGCAATGCTTCGATATCGCCTAATGTCACCATTGGGTTGTGAAGGTCAGATGGCAGTCGCTTCACGGAAAATATCGAGGTCCAGCAAAATCCGCAGTTAAGACTGGTAAAGCGGACCCCAGTCTCTGAGGTGAAAACTTTGGATGCGACTGGGATTAACGCTAGGTTGAAGGTAGCAGATGCATTGACATGCAGGTGAAGTAGGCGAGTCCTTAAGGATGTTGGCAGGAATCTACACTCAGGGCGCTAAAGTAGCTGCTGTTATATTTAGTGAAAGTTGTACAAATGTAAGTAAACAATATTATCGATCTTAAAGTGCTAACTAATCATAAGGCATTGTTGCGAAGTGCGCCTAGTTGGTCATTAGTTAAGGTCATTGGAGTAAGTTGCTCATAAGATACCTATTAGGAAAAGTGTATTAGGTACTTATTCACTTGTTTGAAAGGCTAATTGTAGACACTAATAAAGATAATAATAATGTGTCTGCCACCTAAGTGGTATTAAAAAAAAAAAGTCGCGTTTGAACCGACTAAAACCGCATGCCGTCTCGCGGCTTCTAACGCTGGGGTGTAACGTGTCCTAAAGGGCATTTTCCTGGCACCCCGGCTGATCCATTTCCGGCTTCGAGATTGTCTTCGAGACTTTTTTTCTTTTTATATTCAGACCGTCAGTTGACTTCGCGCTGGTTCTTCTGATTGATGAGTTCTTCAAATTGTCTCAAGAATTATACATTGAAAGGTCAAGTTCGACATGGTTTTGAAAGTATTCGTTTATAAGGATCCGTCTTCAATCAAGTTCTTATGTCAGTGAACCTATAAAAGTCCCTTTTTACATTTGATGAAGTGATAAAAATAATAAATTACATAACTTTTCAATAAACGCGGTTTAAGAATAAACGTTTCATACAAAGTGATATAAAAAACCCATTAAATATAACTAGGACCGTTGAAGAATAACGTAATTGCCTAATAAGGCTCGCGTCAATAAAATAAGGTGGTTATCGCTGCTAAACATTTTGCACGACAGTGAGCAGTACTTATAGTTCCCCACAGCAATATATAATACGGTAATGTTATGTAATTGAGGCACTCGTGTCTCGCGATACATTTATTCAAACGCGAGTCGGAACGCGACAAATTATCGCAGTGCACCGACAAAGGGGAATACTGACGTCACACGACTAAAAACATTTCCACCGCACCATTAAAAGGGAGAAATCTAGCACTTCTGTCGTGCTAACCCAAAGCTTTGCAGACTCAATGATCCGGTAAAGCCGTAGCGCTAAATTGAGGGACAATCTCAACCGACTGGCTTTAGATGTGATGTGTAGATTTTTGGGTACCGCAAACGAGAGATTTAATTTAATGATAAGTATGTTTAACTAAGAAATGTTATAATTTTACACTATGAATACTGCATTATTGCATTGAGACATCTGACATAATAATGTCAGCATAATAATCATTATTATGTCAGTTGTCTCAATACATGTTTGCAATGGAATGTTTGCAGATTTGTAAAAAGCATAATATTATAAACTATTATAAAATTGTAAATTAGCTGTGTCCGTACATTGGAGATATTTAAAAAAATACTTAGGTTATGTTGCCTATATGAACAATTGAGAACACAATTTTTTTTTTGGAATTCTTGTCTTTTTGATCGCTATGGATGATGAACACTAATGAACAGATTTTAAAATTTGTTAGAAAGATCTTGGTCAGACTTAAAATCTGCCGTATGTTTAATTGCAATTGGTTTTGTACAATTTAATCGAGACGAGATCGGAACTGAATTTTGAACATATTTTTTTACTAGAAACGCTCAAATCCGAATGATAACAGTAGGAAGTAGTCAGAAATACAACCTGTTTGTAAGCGGATTACGTAGGTACAACATAGGAAAAGGAACGATATGTTTCGCTTTGAAATCTGTGCGACAATTCTGGACCATGGATGAATGAGTTCAACTTTTCAATAACTAACCTGTTTGAACTCAAAAACCGGCAAATCTGATGTATCTGTTCTGACGAAATACGAAGCAGAATGAAATGCACTTATCTATAAAGAAAAATACGAAACTAAATTCATTTAAATGATACAGAACACCGCGGCTACAAAGGTCGTAAGGGCCCTTTTGAAAAAGGGTCAAAACTTTGAGGTCCTACGGGTACGTCGCCGTAGTAGGGTAGCCATAGCTCACTGCATCCCTCCCCCCTTCCCTTCAGGGTAGGCAGCGCGTGTATGACACCCTTAGTGTTGCACACATCCATAGGCCACGGTGACCGCTTCCCATCAGGTGGGCCGTGTGCTTATCTGCCACCTAGTACGTAGTGTAAAAAAAGATAGACCTATATCTAACTTTTTTAATCTACGTAGTGAAGTTACATAATTATACTTATTGATGTGTACCCGTGGCTCCGCCCGCGGTGGTCGGTTATTGTTTTTTGGTTTCTATCTCCGGTTCTACTTAACCAATTGTAATCAAAACATACAACTAATTTTAAATCGGACTCAAAAATTTCAAATAGAAAAAAAAATGCAGGATCCGTGTGGTAATTTTTGCATTCTTCGCGAACAAGCAACAAACGAGAATATTTTTTTTGTGTTCAGTAACTATCTATCATTTATTCCAAAAAAAGACACTGACATAATTATAATTACTATACTATAGATACCGCGTATTATAAACATAAGTACAGTCAGGTGCATATAAAATAAAAGTGTCATGCTGCGACTAATGAAAAAAGGGTAATCGTGATTTAACACTCAAAACGCGGCTTGTAAAAACTTGTGTAGACGCAATGCATTTGTAAATTAACTGTAGGTAGGTATTCTTCTGTTAACTTTGATGTTCCTTTGAATTTGTGTGACAGGATCATGCTAGGAACACCTCTCAGTTGGACTGGAATACGTTGCAATCATTTCCTATAGCAAAAACACGCTTTCTGACATTACTTCATAGCAAAAAGAGTTTTGCGCGTAATGATTAAACACATAATAGATTGCATGTGCTGAAGACAGGCGAATATTAGTTTTAGACATGCTATTGCAGCCAACTAGTTTGCGTATTATAAAATAATCATTAAACGAAATCATGCAATCGTGTGAAAATAGCATGCTTGAGAATTCTACGAATTTTTTTCGAATGTTAATCTGCGATTAAGATCAATTGAGAATATCCACTAGCCTATACCTGCGGCTCCACATGCATGGACGTCAGATTCCGCATTCTGTGACTAAATGCATAAGATTTTAGGTATGGTCAAGACCGTTTCAAACAATGTTTTCGTTGACGTTTCGATCATTTATGGGTAGCTATATGGTCGAAACGTCAACGGATACGAATATTTTCGTTTTTCGGAGTAAGGCCCCTGTATCAAAATCCTTTAAGTAGGTAATTTTTATGCTTCCATCGTCGTGAACAAATCGAAAAATAGACAAGTATCCCAAAAAATACATTTTCGTAGTCATTTTCGTCAGAATCGTTCATATAATTGTTATACTTATGAACGATTATGACGAAAATGACTTTTAATACTTCTCAATTTTTTTTAAATTCTGCAGCCATTGATATACATACCGCTTCACGTTACTTGGTCTTAGACAATTGTTAAATTGCAATATTATGGTAGGTAATCTGTTTTCTTTGTATATTTAAATCTCTGTCTCATGAATTTAGTTCAAGTAATTTCACTGAATTGTTATTTTCTTAAATTGATCATTGTTGAAAAATAGTACAGTACTTACCACAAGTATACACGGCCATATTCATATATCCAAATAATATATACGTACCTGCAAAGAGACAACACAAAAAAATTAGTAAAGCACTTGAAAACTAAAAGCGTCCGTGACTTAATTCTAAATAATGATCTGTTCCCATGAAGAGTATGTCATACATTTTACAATTTACATAGTCATCTTAACAAAATAATAAAACTTTTAACATTTTTTTGTACAACATTTCGTTTGCACTCAAAGAATAGCCCGCTTGCCTGCTGGAGTTGGGCTGGGCTCTATGTAATTAGACCAATTTAAATCTTAATTAATATTAATTGTCCGACGGCGGAACGAATCTGTCGTATAAGTACGCCCGTGAAAAAAAGTCTTAATGAACATCTTACATTTTATTTAATTAACGGCGCTAAACTTGGGTAGAAAATTTAAAATTTCGAATTTGGAACGCGTTCTTGCTGCCGTCTCGTCGGCGCGTCACCTTTGCGAGTTTGAAGCGTTCTCGAGGGCACACGTCGAGTTGTGCGACGACGTTGGGGCCCTAAGACTTTTGCACTCGACTGTACAGTAAAATAATACGTACTTTTATCCTCGCCGTGCTCATTGTTGTCGCTTCAATACAATACGATGCCCCTAGTGCTCTTAATACGGATGTTAACATTTATTATTCTATTAAATTATCTAGTTGCATGTCTCGGTATCAAATTTACTTTGTTATATCGTTCTTTATCAATTGAAGATTTAATATTGAATACTTCGGCCGCTGTGACTTTGACTTGTTGTTAAGATTAGTTGAGTTGTTGATGTAATGTAAAATGAGTTGTTAAGATGTACCTATAGGTATATTATTTCTTATCTCTTGTCTTATTTAAAACTTCAACAATTAGGTATATCCTGTATCAAAAATTACATTCCAGCTAGGGTATTCTGAAAAGCATTTATAGGTATGTATGAAAAACCTCTTTTAATAAATATACCTTAAAAAATGGGCTTTTTTATTTAACTAGCTCTGTTATTTGTTAGTTGGTTTGTTAGCTGGGTTCAAATCTTAGAAGCCACCCAGGCTCAGTATTATCCGTGGGGATCTCCGCTGACGATCAAGTTTTTTGAAGTGAAAACTTCTTTAGCGGCGCTGAGCACTTTTTTTGTATGGGTAAAACTTTCAAACTCGCGTCAGGGTCACGTGATGCTGATCGAAAAAGCGTAAGATCGAGGGGAAGGGAGAGGAACTAGTATCTCCCACTCTTTCTACCGTGCCTGAGTGTGCTGCTCTGTTTAGGCGGCACAGGGCGCTTGCGCGAATGACCGTGTGTGTTTATGTACAGCGTCCCACGCGTATCCAAGGATGGTGACAGCTGATTGCTTGACTGTTGTGTAGTAAATACACTGTTGTGTATTCGTAAATGTGAATAAATAACAACATATAAATTGTCATATTTGTGTACGATAGCGCAATAAATAAACATTGTATTCTACCTCATAAATGATAGTACTTTTATACTTATAATTAAACACAACGTTAATATTGAAGTTTTCACTTCTGCCGGCACTCCCGGAGTGCTATTTTTTTTTCATAACATAAGAAAATGGGTAACTGTCACTAAGGGTTACATAAGGCTAAGTTATAATCGATAATTGCTCGATAAACGTTAGAAAACGTAATTTCAATTTCAATTTCAATTTCTTCATTTTTCAAAATAGTGTAACGTAATTACATCATAAATTTCAAACATCAGTTACATTAATAAAATTAAAACAAAAAACGAGCATGGTAAGATTAACAAAACCGTTTAAAAACGCGTTTTTATACAATAGCTACAAATGATATCGCCACTTTGTTATTCTGCATAAAAAACACGCTGCAGTTACAGGTTATAAGCAACCCTATTAATAACACCATATTTAACAAAGTCGGATTAACGCATTGCGGTGCCGACAGATGTCAACTGTTTTTTCACAATAACGGCATTTGCTTCTTATAAGGTGAAACAATGTAACTACACACCCACACATCTAAATACTCCATACTGAGTTAATCGGTAAATAGTCCACTAAAAGTACTGAGATGACTCATAATATACCGAGCGATAACTGTAGCTGCTTATACAATTCTTTTTGGAAAAAATAAAATATAAGGAATAAACTAATTTTTTTAAATATTACATAAGTAGCAAACGATAACACGGTACACTAGATGGGCAGCGGTCACCATGGCCTAAGGACGTCACTGTCGCGGTGCCGACCCTGTAAAAACCTTCTGATGCCCTTCTTGAAGAACTCCATTATTGTAGAATCTACATTTAAAACTGTCGATTCTTTCAGAAGAAAAAACAGAAAACAGAGAAAACGTATACAATTTTAAATAAATTGTTTACTTTAGTTTACATTTTCTTATCTATGAAAGATCCTACACAGCGCTCTTTACATACATAATAAGCATAGTTTAACTAGCTTGTGTTATGGGTATAGAATGGGGATAAACATAGGTACTTAAACTGTATATACTTTTTTGTAAATACATAGGTACAATTATACATAGAAACACCCAGACCAATGCAAATATACATATTCATGCATCTAAATACTTGTACGGAGCGGGAGCGCTATGCCGCAGAGGCCGTCAAATTATATTTATATAAAACTCTTAACAAGTTATAATGTAAAATATCGATTCCAGACAGACATTTAAAACATAGCTATCGCAATGCATAGCTGTACAGTGTGCACAGCCCCGTCCAACACATTCAGCGAAAGCATTAATTATAATAATTAAAAAAGTATTCAAGAATAAAATGTTGCAATTTAAAAATATGGCGCACAAAAGTGGCACGAGTCCGATACGGAGTAATGAGCCGCATGGAAAATGGACCGCAACGCGCCCGTTGTAGATATAACAAACAATGCATACGAAGAAAATTTAGTCGTAAACAGTGTTCTAAGCGCGACTAAGTGCGGCGTTAATTATTAGTTTAAGTATTCATAAAAATGTACGTTTACGCCGACCCCCGAGGCGGAAGCCGGCAAAAAGTTTTATTTCAACTTTATTGTAGCACGCAGCTGGCGTTTCGGCGGTCCACGGCCTCGCGACACAACAAGGCAAGTGTTTAATCGCTGCGACTGTACTGGGCTCGTCAGCTTACTGCAGAAAATGTTTATTTCAACTTACTTACGTTTTTTATAAGCTGATTTATGGTATGCTGTGAGACCTATGTCCAGCAGTGGACTGCAACAGGCTAATTGATTGATAAGCTGACTGAATGACTTTTTTTCGTGCGTCAAAATTTCTATATTTATATTTTAATTTTTTTCTTTAATTTAAAATTTAAAAAAATAAACAATTTTAATAATGTCTAGATAATTATTATTATAAATAAGGAAAAGTACATTGTCATGTTAGACCTATTCCGTAAGGGCAATGTATCTATAGATGTAATAATGTGATAAATCGACCACATCATCACTTACCAACAGTTAAGATTGTGGTCCAACGCGAGCCTATTACCAATAAAAAAAAGTCAAAATCGAACCGACTAAAAACGTACGGCAGACTAGGGTTTTCTAGCGCCGGGGTGTAAGGTGACCCGAAAAGGCATTTCCCTTGCACCCCGGCTGACCCAGGTCATCTCTGGCTTCGAGATGACCCCCTCGAGGACAAAAATGATTACTATACCCCATTTTTTACGTGCGACGACCCTCTCGGGTTTCCCCTCACCGGAGCTAAGGAGTTAAGCTAATCATATTGGACTGAAACCGATTAAAACCGCACGGTGTTTCATCACATCAGCTTCGTCATTTACAAAAGTAGAATTTAGCTTGTAATACCCATGAAAACTTATACCTACAGCGTAATTTTACTTTTCTAAGCAATTACTTTAGACCGACGACCTGATAAAGGTGGCTGAGATGCACTGGATGCGGAAGGCGGAGAATCGGGTGATATGGCGTACATTGGGAGAGGCCTAAGTCCAGCAGTGGACGTCGACAGGCTAATTGATTGATTGATTGAAGCAATTATATTTTGGTATATTTGAATGCGCTTATCTTATTGTGTTGGATAGCCTATTCATCGAGGCAAGTTATCATCTCGCTACTACCCAGGAGAGCGGAGCAGTAATCATATAAAATTAGAAGCAGATACTTTAATTTTATTTGTTTGTATAGAAGTGTGAAATATAGAACTTTTGATCTTAATAAATAAGTATTCTACAAAATTCGACACAGCGCTTTTTAGAACCAAAGTGAGCATAGTTTGACTAGCTTGTCTTTATGGGTTCTAGAATGCGGATAAACATACTTATATACTTATTTTTGTAAATACCTATTATACATAGAAACACCCAGACCAATGCAAATAGACATATCTACTCATAAATACAAATATTTGCACTGAATGGAAATCAAACCTGCTCTACCGTTACGCCACAGAGGCTGTAAAGCATAGAACTTTTATTTGGTAACTTATATATCTGTAATGTTTGTCCTCAATGGACTCCTAAACCACTTAACCGATTATAATAAAATTCGCACACCATGTGCAGTTCGATCCAACTTGAGAGATAGGATAGTTTTTGAAACGGATTTCGACATCCACGCGGGCGGAGCCGCGGGCAACAGCTAGTGATATTATAATATTTATTTTCATATAAATAACATCAAATATGGCTTGACAGATAATATAATTCACTGTGACGTGTACGAACTCTTATTTATAGTCTGCGCTGTCAACTGACGTACGTACGGGAGAAAAAAAAACGTATTAAAATATATTGCGTTTCACTTCCTTCGCGTTTTGCACAAAAAAAAAAGAAATGTTTAAACACATAACTCTCTCATTTTCTTGGAATTTGATTTACAATTTGCTTTGTTGAATTCGTTTATTTTAGTTAACAAAATTAAAACTGTTTTGTGAGTTTGGCGGTTTTAATGATGTTACTAAGAATGAGTGATGCAGAACACACCCTGTGACGCTTCAGCTGTTTATTATTATATTCCAAGCGTCTATGTAATTGTATACTACTTAGGTAGCAGACAAGCACACGGCCTACCTGATGGGAAGTGGTCACCGTGGCCTATGGACGTGTGCAACATCAGAAGCGTCACACTCGCGCTGCCGACCCTGGAGGGCGGTTGATAAGTTTGAGCAGGAGATCGGGGAGATGGGGGGGGGGAGGTTGTGAGCACTGGCTACTCTACTAACCAACGGGAGCACAACACGATGGTTATTATGGCTGCGGTGTTCTGTAGGGATGGACGGACGACGTGTCCTACATCCGTAAACTGTCAATTGCATTCTTTAACGCATTTCGTCCGTAAGTTTTATACGAGTGTGGCTACCATTCCTCAAAGATATATTAGGAGAACAAACAAGAAACATCCTGTATAAAGTTGCACTCAAACTTGTGTAGTAGAATAGGGGTGTTCCTTTAAATAAAAACAAAACTGGTTTCTTAAATATGCGAGCAATTAGCCACCATCGGCATTTGTTTTTGTATCATAAGCTCGTTTGACCTCTATCTCACCTGCTAGTAAGTGATGTGGTTACGAAGAAACTTGATCTAGACTTTGTACTTAATTAAAGATGTGGAATTCTATACCCACACACGTGTTTCTTTCTATCTGTGAGTCAATTCTCGCAATAAAAATACGTTCAAAATGCAGTCATGTCGAAATTTTTCAATAAAGGTAGGTTTTCTTTTGATTCAAAGAACATCTTTGTTGAAATTTGGGAGATTGATACTAGAATGAGACTGAATCTAGAACATACTTTTTACGTGAATAAGTAGACCCTGAGAAGAAAAGTTTGCAAAAGTAGCAAATGAGGTCATCTAATAAAGAACCACTGTTTCAGAAGTGAAGGCATGCGAAATACTTCGTTTTGATATTATCCCAAATTTACCATCAATTTATCGCAATATTATTTATCGCAGGTTTATAAGTGCCCGGTTAATGGCAATAGGCTCGCCACCTATTACATTGGGACCTAAAAATAAACTTGCGAAATGTGGGTGCTAGCACCTCTGCCTACCCCTTCGGGGATATAGGCGTGAGTTTATGTTATGTTATATTTACCATCAAGCGGAGTGCAACCAATGGATCAATAAACATAAAAGATGAGACTGATGAGAGTACCCCATGACGAGATGGCGATCATATTCATTGGCGTTTTTGGATACCTACTCAAAAAGGTAGCTATAGCTATATTCTTGTAAAGTTAAGTACATACCTACAAAAGATAGATATTAGATATATAAAAGTTAAACATTACAAGATTTTGTCAAGTCTGTCACAAGATAGACCGAGCAGAGTTACCCCAATGTTTAATCAAACCGGTGTGCTTCAATATGAACGATAAATTGAACGCAAAAAGAACGAGAAATAAACCACATCAACTCAAAAGGGTCTCAATTATGGAGAGATACAACATACAAACTTACAAAAATTGCGTAAACACTCGACACACAGACACAATAAATGATGCACGGCAAGCTGGAAACGGGGCGATCTCGCTCGCCTACTTCATTCGAGCAAGCCCCTGCACACACACATGTATAAAAAACTAGCATCAATGCCCGCACACAGACTGGTCAACATTGTTACGCAGGAAGGTCGCAACTATTAATAAAATGAAATAAAATAAAATGTAATTATAATTATTTGCCCGCATTCGTGCTGGCAACCATGTCTGTATTGATAGTAATAGTTGAGGGAACAATAAAAATAATATACTTTAATTAGTAAGCACGTAGTCGTAGGATTCGGTAGGGCATCGACCCCAGCTCGCGGGGTGTTTACAAGAAAGATGGCGTTATGATTCAACTATAATTTACACTAGGTAAGTGTATAGTTTACACAGTAGTTATAATTTCACAAATATACGCAAAGTCAGTGTTGAATGTGTACGTAAGTTGAAGGCACCTAACTTCTTCTTAAATTTGTAGGTAGGTACTGAATGTCTTTTTAAACGAGAATACGAATATTTTTGCATAGTATTAACATAGACCAAATATCATTGGTCTGTGGTACTTATTAAGGGTACCTACCTATATAGGTAAGCCTAGTAGGTCTGTCAATACTTTTATCAAAATAGCTTGACTGAATAAACTGTTCATAAAAGTAAATAGTGACATTATTAAGATGTTACACTAAGTCAGTTTGAAATTTGCAATAACTTTAAAATTTGCGAAATAATTGTTTGGAGTCACTTAACATTTTCACCCTGTATTATACACATTAATTAAAACACATAACTTAGTAAAATTATTATCGATACAACAAGAAATAACGAATAAATTAAATTATGAATGCTCACGTAACGGTAACGGAACGACATAGTTGCTTCAAGTTGCTTTCTAGGTAATACTGGTACCTATAATAGGCACCTGCAACTTGTTGCTAATGTTGCTACAAGCAAAAAACCAACTGCTTCTTGAAACAACAAAATATCATTCCTGGGAAAAATTATGGAAGGATCACAATGCGGGAATTGAAATTGATTCGTCGTTTTTGAGTAACGACCCTTTCAAAAATAAAGAAAATCGATCTGTAAAGATTTACAGATCGGTACAGGTCTTTCTTTCAAAACGGTTTTTAAAAGAAAGCCATCATGTGTGCGGCAACTTACGAGACACGTACATTTATTTTTTAAATGTCTACATACCTACTTGAACATGATACAATGCAGGCGTGCTGAATTTTGTATGTTACCTCTCAAATTACCACACTTAGGTACTTAAGTTGAAAAAATAAACTATTCCACATTTAGTTGATATGGACAATAACTTTGATACAAAGTTGCAACTTCACAAGCAAGCATAATGCAGCTTCATTACAATTTTTTGACAAATTTCTTCAGGTATCTGCCAACTACAAGGGAACCTTATTGAATGGGGTTAATAGCACCCCTATGGCAATATATAATAGGGGCTTATTATAATAAAGAAGTCAGACAAGTTGCCATTTAGCACAGAGTGAACAAAACACATAATTATGTTCGTTTTAAAATGCCAAAAAGCTCATAAGTGGACATAATAAGTACAATAACATTATATCTATATAACATTTTTCATAGTCATATAATTTTCGTTTGATCTTTTTTTTTATTTTTTTTTCAATCCTTCTACGAAATTCTACACATCGCTCCCTAGACCCAAAGTAAGCTTAGTTTAACTAGCTTGTGTTATGCGTTCTAGAATGCTGATAAACATACTTTGATACACTTTTTTTTTAGAAATACATACTTATTATACACAGAAACACCCATACCAATGGAAATAGACATATTCATGCATACAAATATTTGCACTGAGCGGGAACTGAACTCGCGGCACCTGCGTAGCAGTCGCGTGCACTATCTTCGTCATCAGGCCGTCATCTTCCAATGTATTAGTGATAGTGATGGGCATGACCTAGGCACCATCATTCCGAATGTCAATGAGAAAGAATATTCAGCCAACTAAGGTAGTCACACTTATGACATCATTATAGTCTCCTCTCCTCTAGATCTCAAACTTTTGAGTGCGACAGAACTTTTAATAACAACCTTCTATACTATATAATGCAATGCATATAAATTGTGTCTAGTTTCCCTGCTTTATGACAAAAAGGCCTCTGGCGCAGATATTCCTCTTTGACTTGGTGATCAGACGGCAATCACGATAACTAAAGCCGTTTAATCACAATTAAAAGAAGTAGGTTAGCCTTGGATGCAACTGGAATCAAGACTAAGATGGCGATCAAATTATTAAGCACTAGCTGACCCACCCCGGCTTCGCCCGAGGCGTATTTCGATCCCCGATGCACCCTTTTTAACTCACATAATAAATATGCTCATAATTTATCAGTTTTCCTAAAATGTATGGGAATCTACCGGAATTGTTTACATTTATGATTATTGCTCCGCTCCCTTGGGCAGTAGCGTGATGATATTCAGCCTATGACATTCACGGATAATGTAGCTTTCTATTGGTGAAATAATTTTTAAAATCGGTTCAGTAGAGTCCGTGATTAACCCTTACAATTTAACAAATATACAAACACACAAACTTTACCTCTTTATAATATTAGTATAGAAAACTTTACCTCTTTATAATATTAGTACAGATAAATAACAACGTTACTAAAATCACTTTAATTAATTCAGGCGATCTTGTAAGCCCATTACTGAGTCGAGAACAGGAGATGGATAAATATTTTAGGTCCATCGCCCGACAACTTTTCACTTAAATATAGAATTACCGTGTATATAGTTTTGTCAGACAATTTTCAGTTTGCAGTCAGACTAAAACTGTTTGCTATTGAATTTTAATCACAAACAGTTACGTTAGAAGTTAGATTGTTTTACTATTTCGACAATTGTCGAAGACAAAGTTGATAATAATGTATGTAGCCAAATAGAAGCAAATTCTGAACTATTATTTCCACCTAACCTTGGTGGTCAAAAGCGTGAATCTGTGTGAGAATAGAAGTGTTATCTACCAAATATGATGTCGCTACTTCACTTTTTGCGACTGTAACAAAACTTGTACAGAAATTAAACTCCATTCAGTGCCTGTTGAAGCGACGCACACATAGACATCGCTCACGGACGCGAATTTAAAAATGCGCGTTAACCTGTCTTCCCTAGCGTTAATTCCCAGTCGCATCTAAAGCTTTCACCTCGGAGTCTGGGGTCCGCTTTACCAGTCCTAACTGCGGATTTGGCTGGACCTCGATATTTTTAGCGACTGCCATCTGACCTTCACAACCCAATGATGACATTAGGCGATATCGAAGCGCTTTACCCTGTACGGGATCTAATACCACCACCCTGATAATAGATGTTTAAATTACAAGTAAATGAACATCGGTTCAGATGCAACGGCTCCACCCGCGTGGATGTCGGTTATCGCGACCAAACATAGCCTATGTTCATTCTCGAGGTCGAATCTACTCCTATACCAAATTTCATCAAAATCGGTTCAGCGGTTCAGGCGTGAAAGCGTAACAGACAGACAGACAGACAGAGTTACTTTCGCATTTATAATACGAGTATTAGTATGGATTATCATTTCTGTGGAGATATGTATACCTAACAAAACTGCAACGTAAGTACTGCAATACCAATTTCATTTCTCACTTTTGAAGTAAACAAGCAGACGTTTCGTTATGAAGTTATCCAAAAGTTGGGACTAGGCAGAAGCTTTTCGCTAGCGGATATTAAACTGACTTTTTATTCCTATCATTCCAATCAATTCACGGTAACCAGTCAATCTAATGTCGATTGCAGCTAACGGAAGCACAGCTTTACGTGAATTCGTTCCAGACGGGTCATAAATGGTGTCATACGACTGAAATGATTAATCTACGTAAGTTTACATCGACTAGGTTCAAATCTATTTATGATTCGACGCAAATAATTGTCTTGTAATGCTTTAAAATAAAGAAAAAGAAAAAGAAAAATATATTATACTAGCTGTTGCCCGCGGCTCCGCCCGCGTGGATGTCGCAATCCGTTTCAAAAACTATCTTATCTCTCAAGTTGGATCGAACTGCACATGGTGTGCGAATTTTATTATAATCGGTTAAGTGGTTTAGGAGTCCATTGAGGACAAACATTGTGACACGAGATTTATATATATTAAGATATCTAATACCTATTACATATTATTTCTCAAAAGCTGTTCGTTTAAATTTCATGTATTTTGAGCACTTTTATCCAGGCCATCATTTAGCCAGGTGACCCCCATTCCTGATACTTAAAATTTCGCTTACCATAAGGCGAGGTGAAGTCAAATTGACGTGCCCAATATAAAAAAAATATTTCTTTGATTTTCTCAATAAGATAGGTACCTACATAAAACTCTACGCCAGTAAAATGAAACAGTGATTAAGTCAAATTATGCTTAACTGTGGTTAGAAACACCCAGAGACATAAACCAGCTCTATGCAGTTAAATGAATATTAGACAAGTTCAAACCGTCTCAGAATTACTATACATTCCAGACACTGCATAACTTTAATTAATCGCATTGTATGCACACTGCCTTATATTAAAACCGTTTCCTTAACTCTGTTATAAATGAATAAGGAAAAACATTACAAAGGAAAGTGAATCTTAATCTCAACTATATAAGAATGAAATCAATTTGCAATCTTACATTGATACGAATGAAGTATAGTGCAAAAGGGAGTGCAAAAGTTAATCGAATTTGGACTATTTTACTGATGGTGTAAGGCTTACAATCGATTGATTAAGGAATTAAGTTACGTCTTTATGATATTAGTGGAAAGAGTTCCATTACCGAGACGATCAAGTCACACTGTAGGTTTCTTACTAATAGAGCAAGAGCCCATGAACGCCAGACCTTTGTTATTTTATAAAAGCTGAAAGTTTGTCAGCGCATGCTCCGAATACAGCTAAGAACGATGGCCCATTATGAAGTTCGGGTCATGGTGGCTTTGGCAGATACACGGTATTAAAGGGTGGCTGTAGGAGCGAGCGCAGGGCAATGGGTGTGAGTGACATGGCAAATCAGGTCTATTGCGATCCTTCACAGCCCATGTATTGGAATTACACAATTGGAATTATAATTCCATTTATATAATGCCAATACATGCGCAGTGAGGGATCGTAATAAACCTAAAATTGTAATTAGAATTCCAATTTTATAATTCCATAATATGCGCAGTGAGGGGTCCTAATAGACCTGACTTGCCGTCTCACTCGCACCCACTGCCTTGCGCTTGCTACACTTTAGTACCGTTTATCTGCCAAAGCCACCATGACCCGAACTTCATAATGGGCCATCGTTCTTACCTGTATTGGGAGCATGCGCTGACAAACTTTCAGCTTTTATAAAATAACGAAGGTCTGGCGTTCATGGGCTCTTGGTCCATAATATATTGTTGTACGATATTCGGAGAAGATGGCGGTACATTCGTAAGAAAAAGCTGTTTGGTGGGAACATAATTATTTTCGGTAAAACTTTATATTATTTAACTAGCTGATCCGACTCCGACCGTACGGAGGTTTCGTTCTAAGTCTTATCACCAGTTTTACTTTACTAATTGCAAACAAACATAACATAACATAAACTCACGCCTATATCCCCGAAGGGGTAGGCAGAGGTGCTAGCACCCACATTTCGCCAGTTTATGTTTAGGTCCCAATGTAATAGGTGGCGAGCCTATTGCCATTAACCGAGCACTTATACACCTGCGATAAATACACACATAACTTTGAAAAGCATCGAAAAGTCATTGGTGTGATGGTAACCTGGGATCGAACCCGAGACCTCGTCTTAGCAGTCCATTACCCATACCACTAGGCTACCGCGGTTTTACCGCAAACAAACATACGGCAGATTTTAAGTCGGATGAAGATCTCTCAAATAGAAAATCTAATATATAGTTTGAATCTGTGGAGTTTTATTTTTTATGTGTCCATTTATGAAACACAAAACCAGCGGCTTTGAAATTTCAATAAAAGCTTAAAACTTATAACAAACACCATATATACTCGTATATTATAAATATGACCGTGTCTAATATATTTTCAATTTTTTCTAAAATATATAAGTAATTCTCCTTCGTAATAGTCGTTAGATATGATGTATTTTTTTACAAACAAGTACATCTCACTAGCAGCGACGTAAATGTAATTTGATTTTTTATACCACTTACTTGGCAGACAAGCACACTGCCCACCTGATGGGAAACGGTCAGCGTTGCCTGTGGATGTGTGCAAAACAGCGGCGTCACACACTCGCTGCCGACCCCAATTTTTAGTCTCCAAAACCGTATAGGTATAGGTCATTGAAGTACGTGGATTCAGATTCCGATCATATATTAAACAATGCATTTTGAACGCTGAATGAAGTGTCAACTTAGAGAATAAAACTTAAAATCAAGTTAGTTTTAAGTTAGCGTTAAGTGAAATGTGGTAATTATAAACTTCCATCTTAATAGAGGCACTTTTATTGGATACATTTTTTTATATATAGGACACGTCAATTTGACTTCACCTCACCTGATGGTAAGCTAAAGGCAAAGTCTCAGGAAAGAGGGTCACCATTACATATACGTAGCATGTTAACAGTAGTCAGCATTCAGCTTGACGGCATCATAAAATCGATCTCAGGTCTTCTAGCGCCGGGGTGTACCTACGATGACCGAAAAGACATTTCTCTCGCGCCCTGGCTGACGCAGGCCATCGCCAGCTTCGAGATGGATGGATTTGGCAATCACGGTGTCCCCCCGTCATGCCCCGAGAAAAGGGGGTGACTGAAAAGTTAGTCTAGCCTAGTTTGCATAAAATTGTATAACAGATGTATGATACTATAAATTCGGTCCGTTGAACCCCGTAACACTGTTCAACATAAAATTCTTATTACGTTTTGCTCTAACACGGAATTATGACAGTTATTTGTGTTCCTTCAGTCATTACAAATAAAAACGTACAATTATTTTAGAAACGATGGCATTAATTATACTAGTGAAACACGAACAAACGAACGAAATTGTTGAAACAAATAGAACTGTTTCTCTAACAATTCGCCAGCAGTCCGACTAAGAGCTAATAACATTTAGGAACGATACGTCAGTTGTGAAATACAATAAATTAATTAAAAATATGCGTACTCACAGAAAAACATCGAGAGAAAAAAAACATATACAGCGCATCACCAATTGTGACACTAATGACATACAAAAATTTCGTAGTTGCCTCGTGTCCACCCGTGTAGAACGTTCCGACTCCCACATACCTCATTTGTTATAAGCCACATTATAATCACATATTGTGTTCGGTAATAAATAGAAAAAGCGACAATAGAAATAACGAGTCACAAATAGGCATCTAATAATGAAATTGTATTGCATATAAATATATGATTATATATATCGTGGTTCTCGGTTCGGCGGACCGTTTAATAGCCGCTTGTTGTTTATTAGCGGTGCTTCCTGGAGCCGACCACGCTGGGTGATGGGACACAGCGCTATCTTTATAAGTGTGCAGTTGATCCCACGAGCATTGTACAAAGAGCGTAAGATTGTCCCTAGTTATTAAAGATACAGGATAATAACAATTTACCAAAATAACGTAATCTGTCAAAGAGATAAAAAAATTACAGTAATGTAATTTGTAACTATCTTTTTGATCCAAAGCAAAGAGCGTAAAAACGTCCCTCGTTTTATAGGTACAGGCGAATAACTTTTTCACCAAAATAACTTAATCTGCCAGAGGTTACAAAATTTATAACTGTATCATTGTAAGTGTGGAGTTGATCCAACGAGCATGGTACTAAGAGCGTAAGAGCGTCCCTAGTTTTTAGTTATAGGAGTATAACTATTTACCAAAATAACGTTATCTGCCAAAGAGGTTACAAAATGTACAGCAATGTAATTGTAACGGTAATTTGATGTTAGTAACGTTAATTCTGTTAGTTACATCTGCAATTATGTTTGATTTATACAAAAATAGACTTTTTTGAAACATGTTATTTCAACAATTTGTCTACGAAATCATAGTTATTCATGAAACTAAATAAAAACATGCCTGTGTTGGAATGTTGAACGTCAGCATTTTAGCTTAGGTTAGATTAGATTTAGATTCTAGTTATCCTTTCCTCAGAAATTCTATAGTAACACCGAAGAAGGAGTAGGCAGAGTTGTAAGTATGATTCCACGTGGTAGGGGGACGGGTCAATTTTATCCAGTCACTTTGTCGCTACAAAGAATTCCTTACCAGTAAAATCGACAAAAAACTTAACCTGCCAGTGAATTTATCACGTGCAATTGGTCTACGATAGCGCGCGTTAAGCGATTCAGTTTTGGGCAGTGGTTCAGAGGAGAGAGAGAGATATAGCTATACACACTGGTATAACTCCATTTTTCTCCCTCTGAAAATTTGCCCAAAACTTTGCTCATAAGCGCTTGCATTCAAGGAAATATTTTGCCTAAAATATACGAGTAAGTACATCACGCTGTGCCACGCAACGGAGTGTCACAATTTAGTTTAATAAAACACTACGATAATGCACTTTACATAACATAACATAACATAAACTCACGCCTATATCCCCGAAGGGGTAGGCAGAGGTACGCACCCACATTTCGCCAGTTTATGTTTAGGTCCCAATGTAATAGGTGGCGAGCCTATTGCCATTAACCGGGTACTTATAAACCTGCGATAAATACACACATAACTTCGAAAAGCATCGAAAAGTCATTGGTGTGTGCCATGGTGAACCTGGGATCGAACCAGAGACCTCGTCTCAGCAGTCCATTACCCAGACCACTAGGCTACCGCGGTAATGCACTTAAGCGTGACGAATAACAACATTTACTGTTATCTACATCTGTATAATAATATATTTCCAACTTTATTGTTTTTTGTAAGTAATGTTAATGAAATTTCTAATGGCCATAATAAATAGGTGCTGTTATTATTCATCACTTATCAATATAAGACGTAAGGAAGAAATTCTTTACGAGGACATAAAAAGCTGCATTTCAGGGACGTAACGTAAAATATTATCATATTTTTATTATAATATGGACGTTTAATTGCACAGTGTCCATATATTGATGTCGTGTGACTGGACACAAGTATGTTGCAAAGTAGGTATAATTATACTACGTAAGATACGGACGATAAAATAAAGTATGTAGATAGGTATACGTTTTTATATAGGTAGAGCAGAAGCATAGAGAAAGTACCTACTAGTGGCAGGGGTAGAGTAAAATCTTTTTGACGGTATTAACAAAATACTTCATGTGATTAATATGCACAATAATGATTTGTAATATTACTTTAGGTATAATATCAAAAGATTAAAGAGTTTCATACATAAAAAATCAACCCGTTGATTGTCGGTTAACACGTTTGCATATTAAATTCCACTGCCAATCTTCCGTACTTCATGCATGTAGAATCATTGAAGGTTAAGATGTCTACTAACTTTAAAAACGGATCAATAGTTTGAATCCAAACAATGCTGGTTACCATGCAGACGGTGCCGGGCGGAAAGTGCCTACTTGCGCGGGGCTCTTGTATTTTTAATATCCCCCGCCCCCCGCCGCGGTCCCCTACCCTCCGTCGCCCCCGTTTTAACATAATATAAAATTATAAACGATATGAATCACGATAATGTTCCCCGGGTTTGTGTGCGCGGCCAATTCACAACTTTACCGGGGCCAAGGCGTACCCCCCACGCCTCGAACCGCCTTACCGCTGCACCCCGTCCCCGCCACAGTGCGGCCACATTCAGTAGTCCAACTACGTAACAAAACAACAAATCAAGACAACACAAAATATTGCATTAATAATTTACTACTTGATATGTCGCTAAGTTTTGCAACAAAATTTATATAGAAATTTTAATAGTGCATAATTATTTTTTTTAACAAAAACAAAACATGTGAATTCTTAGCGTGTGTGATGAAATTGTATTTTTCTAAAATTATTAATTATATTGAGGACAGAGAAGATTACGTTTATAGAGTATTAATCATATTCTTAACAGCAGTGCGTCTCACGCGGAAGTGTCGACAAGCTGATCAATAGCGCAATGTGACGCCGCCCGCCCCGCGCCAACAAAAAGAAAAGTTTTATTTTTATAAGACAAGAAATTTATTATGGCCGATGCTCGAGTCGGTTTCGCGTTTCTTCGGAAATAGAACGTAGAATGTTGTTCGCATCGATCCGTACGTTCGCGTATTTAAACGGTGTAGTGTAAGCAGCCTAATGTTGGCAACTTTTACAACTAAACTTGGCCGTATTAGTTCGGAACTCGGAAGTATCGAGTACGGAGCTGTTTCACAAGATTTTCGCAACAGATTTCGGAATATATTCGCAACACAATGTTAGGTCAATGAAGTGTAAGGAAGACTGTGCTTCCAATGTATGTGTGATACGATTCACAACGGGTAAAGGTTGAAACCTATGAACTCTTGCAACAATGGAAGAGTCACCATGTTAGTCACACGGTTATATTACTGTTGCAAGAATGAAAAATTTATAAAAATGTCTTTTTGGGTATAGCTTGATCATTTCTTACATAAGGTATCTTTAAAACCTACCTATTGCAAAGACTACAGTCACTATTTTTATCACGTTATCAACTATATAGTTTGATAACGTTTGATATTTTATTTAATATTAAAGTTTGAATATAACGTGCAACTACGCGTCCGTTATTTACTTACTGTCATGCCATGCCATGGTGAGGGTTGAGCGTTTTTAGTTGTATACCTGGTTCTTAAGATTGAAGTATTGTGCCTAACATATAATTTTTAATCCCAAATACTTAAATAAAAAATGTTTTCTAATTTCAAATAGGGAGGTGCCTAAAGCTGTACGTAGACTGACCTTGTCAAAATTTACATTTCACCTAAAGTCTGTAAGTACGAGTATCCATACTAATATTATAAATGCGAAAGTAACTCTGTCTGTCTGTCTGTTACGCTTTCACGCCTGAACCGCTGAACCGATTTTGATGAAATTTGGTAAGTATAGGAGTAGATTTTAGACCTCGAGAATGAACACATGCTATGTTTGGTCGCGATAACCGACATCCACGCGAGCGGAGCCGCGGGCAACAGCTAGTACGAATATAATTTAGACGAACTCAACAAAAACCGATGACGAAAATAATTGCAACTGACATTACAAACATCTACAGTTAATTACTGTAATCTCATAAGATTACAGCGTTCAATCTCATTAAGTTATATTAATACATCGGCATGTCGTTTATAAGCATTCAGTGAGATTAAATTTTATGATTTGATTCTTAGTTTTCCTCGCTTCCGCATCTACGGTCACCGATAGCCTGTGAATTTGCCTCTTTCTCGTTGTCTTTCCATTCTTTGGCCTTTTTGCCTTGTACAGTAAGCTTCAGAGAAAACGAACCCCCCTTGATAATGATATCATTATCAAGGGGGGTTCGTTTTCTCTGAAGCTTACTGTACCATATACAGAAGGCTTATAAAGAAAACCTTATAAAGAACTGTCGTGGTATGGACATTTTATAAGAAATGATGAAAGTAATGTCGTTAAACGGGTTCAAAGTATGAATGCGGAGGGGTTTGAGTGCAGAGGTAGGCCTAAGAAAAGATGGATAGTATACGTGAAAGAGAATATGTCAAGGAAGAGAGTAGCTAAGGAGACATGACATGTTTCGCTGACCACAAATAACTAAAACTATTTAATAGCAACCCATTTATGTCCCACTGCTGTGCACGGGTCGCCTCTCCTCTAACGAGAGAGCTGAGAAGGTTTAGGCCTTAATCCACACACGCTGGCCTAATGTGGGTTGGTGGATCGGACATGTCCTTAGAATTTCTTCTAGGACATGTGGGTTTCCTCACGATGTTTTCCTTCACCGTCAGCAGATGGTAAATCATGTGATTAGCACATATAAATTCCACAAAGTGAAATTCACATTGGTGCTGTCCGGCCAGATTCGAACTCGATACCTCTGAGTAGAGGCCGCATCCTTATCCATTCAGCTACCATCGCTTTTTTACTACTATTTATCATTTACTATTTATCAAACATTAATTTCAAACAATAATTGCAGCGTAGCTATCCTCTTTCTTGAAGTTATTGGTCAACAATAATGAAAACTAATTAGAAGTTTTTAAGAAGTCATACATAATAGCATGCATATTAACAATATACACGATAAGTAACACTTTGGTAACAAACAAAACTTCCTACATTAGATTAATTAAGGTCTTTTTCAGTGGCTCCATACTAAGTATTTATCAATTTATGATATAACTGTTTCCAGCGGCTCCGTGACACAAAGGATTCCTGGAATAAAAAGCCTAGCCAAGCCAGACCACAATCTATATCTGTGCCAAATTTCAGCCAGATCCGTTCAGACGTTTTTGTGTAAGAATAACAGCCATAGTGACTTTCGCGTTTGTAATGTTGGTAGGATTATAATAACGCAAAAATTGTTCATATCAGGTGGTTCTTTCCCACATTGATATTAGATGTCAAAGCTTTGTCATCGCATAAAACTAGGTTGCAATAAATTAATTTGTTAGCCAATAAATTGCCCTGTGGCTAACTATTTCAAAGCACGATATCAGGTCAGTCTAAAGACTAAGATATGGATTTTCAATGACCTAATTGCTTACTTATTTATGAGTTTTTAAAGATGTCATAATGTTGAAAGCTGCTATTGTTACCTCACTATCTACCTGTACTATTATAAAACTGCAAAGTGGCTGTACCTACATTGGATATTAAAAAACTTTATGTAATACTAGCGTACCCGCGCGCGGCTCCGCCCGCGTGAATGTTGGCTATCGCCACCAAGTCTTTTTTAAGCTAAGGGACTGCCCGTACTAACTTTCAATGTCTATTCCTTCGCAATCAGTGGTTGCAGCTAAACGTATTCATTTCATCTCAAGTTCTATCAAACCCTTCAAAGTACAGTGCCATGCATCGCGGCCAAAGCCCGTTTATTTACCATAATTATCCTTTTTCATTGTCTTCTAGATTTTATGGGGATTAGATAGCTGCTCTGGCCAAAGTATGTGTGACTCGGAAGAGGCCCTTTGAAAAACCCTTTCATCATAGTTGCATTGCACTTTCACATTCGATGCACTATTTCAAATAAGTTCACAATACATTATTTATTTCCGAAAATCTGATTTTTTTATTATTAAAATCTTGCTACAGACATTGACATTTGACAACCTGATTTAACATTCAAGAAGTTCATGAAAGTAAAGAAAGAGGATATACTAATAAATACCGGTCAAGTGCAAATTGGGCTCGTGCACGCAGGGTTCCGTACAAAATTGGTTTGAGGGGGATTTCCGCACGACAAAAAAGGGGGCTTCTTGTCTTGAATGACAGACATACATTTTTTTTTTTGGTGAAGTAGGTAATATTTATGCTTTCCAGACTTTTCCCTGTACTTATGCTATAAGGTTTTGCCTTCTGCAAAATATCTGGATTCTAGGCCAAAGGGAAATACCCCTTTTTTTTCGTGCGCAAAAACCCTGTCGGGCTTCTCCTCAACGGAGCCAACGGAGAGGTTGGTATGTTGGAGTCCTACCAATGCCTGTGTGATCGAGGAATCTGGTGTGTCCTAGAAAGGATGTCCCAGAAACCCCAATCGGTTCCGACCACCGGCACTGGCGACCTCGACGTGTTATTAGGAATCTAAATCCTCCATCTCTATAAAAAAGCGCGCGTGGAAATATAACACCCTGCCACCCTGGGTCTGCTTCTGCTAGGGTGACAGTTAGCCTCGACCGTCACCCTAGGCCCGCACTCACGGAGGACGTAGATGGTTCTGCGAACTACGCCGCCCGGTGCGCCTTCATCGGCACGGGGGAGTGCTAGATCTGTCCCGTAGCTTTTCCACCACCACTTCTGCGCGCATTACTGCTTCGCAAAAAAAGCGGTGGCGTTCCACATACTCTCTATGGTGACCATGGTCGGCACCAGGGACCTCACCGTGAGGCTTACCCCACCGGCGTCTGCTTCTAGGACATGGCGCCACTCTATCCACTCTGGAGACTCTACCAGTGTATGAAGAGGTGGTGTGCCCACGGATCAGCCCTGGCAATGGTGGCATTCAAACGTCAGCACCCTGCCTACGCAATGCAGGAACTCACCAAAACAGCCATGCCCATCAGTAAGCCTTGGATAGCTCAGGGTCTAGGGTTACCTTAAACTTCGGCGTCTGTAGACCCAAGATGGAGTTCGACTTTAGTCGGTCAAGTCCGATATTACGTTCCTACTGGCCAGAGGAGGGGAGAGATTCGTGGGGATTTCAGCACGAAAAATAAGGTACGGCTTCCTAAAACTCTCCGATTGCGGTGCAGGTGACTCACTAACGTTGCCGAAGGTAACTTAACAACCTCCGTCCTCCATGAGTGCAGGCCAGGAGATGGTAGATCAAGCCACTTATTAGTCGATAGTGAGACCACAGTTTGGATATTACGCTTCGTTTAATGCCAAGCATTATCCGCAACATTCCTTTTATCTAATTCAAATTGATGCCTCTACGTGTTCTTAAGAAAGAGATCTTGACAGGCAGACAGACGGATAACGAAGAGGGTAACGAAGAGGTAAGGATAACGAAGAGGGTTTTTTTCCTAATCAGGCACAGAACCCTAAAAATTAATACATTCTATTTACTTTTGAGGAAAAAGAAGTAAAGGATATTACTCTATGAAAATTTAGACAAAGTCAATTTTAGTTCCTGTTGCTATGACAACTATTATAGATGGCGATAAAAACGTTTGCAACATCTAATTTTCTTTTTATTACTAATTTTCCGGAATGAATCATATATTTTTAATTATGTTATATGCTATTTGAGGCGGAGACAAATTCAAAAAACCATAGATCATGAAAATCTGTTCAGCCATTCTTGAGTTCTGGCAAAAGCACGTTTTTAGCCCTTTTTAGGGCTTTAGGGTTCGAATTTTAAAAAATCCTTTCTTAGTACACCTCTACGCATCAAAACACACATATTCTGCAAATTTCAAGTCTCTACGACCAGCGGTTTAGGCTGTGCGTTGTCTCTAGGTCAGTCAGGACTTTGAATTATATAGTATAAGATGTATATGAAAGATTCTGAACACGAAAATATATTTTTGTTTGTGCACGATTTACGCAAAAACTCGTGAACGGATTTCGATGCGAATTTTTTTGTTTCAAAGGTCTTGGTCTGATTTAAAATCTTACGCATGTTTGATCATAATCGGTTGAGTAGAACCGGAGATATCGCCAAAAAACGCGCAAACTGGCGTGCGCGCGGGTAGAGCGGGCGGGTAGAGCGGGCGGATACATGATATAATTTTACAACAATGATCAGACACATTTTAACAGGCCCATCCGATGCAAGGTTTTGCTTAACCTCGTATATCGATCGATGGGATGACTTGACATTCTGCCGTTACCCCTATTCACCCTGGTTTAACTTTTGTAATACGTCATCTTACAGTCAGCTACTATTAACATCAATGTTTTTGTATAGACACTCTTCATATAATAGTTATTTGTTCAACAAGTAAGCAAAGTTAATTTATGTAGTTTGAATTTAAATTAAGAATTTTTGTAATCGGTCTTTAAATCACGAATTTTTCGTAGTCTTACTTTAAATCACGAACTAGCAAAGTGGTAGTTAAATCAAGAACTAGAATTAAATCACGAGCGTAGCGAGATATTCTAACATAGACTACTGAGCACAATGAGTGACTTAATGATCGGAGCTAAAAAAATTTGCTCACATTCGTTAGTATCACAAGTTTTTGCCTCTTCCAGTGAGTAACGTGTTAAGTATATTATAAGAAAAAATAATTAAAACCATAATTAAAATGTTTTAAAAATGAGTTTCTGAAGAAATCATCACCCTTTTGCTTCAACGGCATGCATTTATAAAATGTGATGTTCTTAATTTCATATTAACTTTGCTCACGTTCACAGCAATAAGCGATTTAATGCAAGTTTTTGCGCCCTTAAAGCGTCCTTTTCGTGCTTAAGAGGTGAGGTGAATAAATTAATAGTGTCTGTAATCGTAAATTATTTGTCTGTACACTGAAGTTATTAAACGACCATCGACACATTTTTTTTTTTCATTCTTATCTGTTTTTTCGCGACAGATGTAAAACTATTCAACAGATATGATAAGCCTTGGTCAGATTTAAAATCTGCTGCATGTTTGATAGCATTTGGTTAAGTAGAAACGGAGATATATGACCATAAAAATGATAAGCGATCTCTGCGCGGGCGGAGCTGCGGGCAACAGTTAGTTACTAAAGCAATACTACTACGTTATAGTTTTCTAATTTAAATTAAAATTTAAATTAATTTAAGCATGGAAATATTGCTGTCTAGACTTGGGGAAACCTCCTCCTCGCCTACGTACCTACAGACCTACATAGAGACAAAATGGATGGTTGTTACAACTTAGAGTAATGTAGGCATGTTACAACTTCCCACTGGAAACCTGGATATCGCCCTGTCGCGAGTCATATTCGCAAATAATGCTCCTATAGTTGTAAACAAGTTTCCAGTTGACCTACTAATGCCTAGATACGCGTATAATTCATCTTATTTAAGTCAAATATATTGAACAACTGCCAAATGCAAAAGTTACACGGCCATTATGTGAGTGCTCTTTTATTTATGGTTTATTTTATTTCCATGTGGGTGTGTGTGTATATGTATATATGGATGAGTATGTGTGTGTGTATGAAGTCTGATGCAAAAATTAATAATGTTCACAAAGAATCTTACAAAAAGTCACAATCATTTTAGTACAGTCGCGTGAAAAATTATTCAGTACTTTTAGATTTAAATTATCGCCACTCTAAAGTGATCAATTTGCTGGTCTATATCTAAATTTAAAAATACACAACGCATTGTACAGTTGCAAACAGAAGTGAGTGCGAGCATTCCCGACAGGCCCCGAGCGTCGTCGAGCGCTAACATAATGTCGGTGCAAGCCGCAGACATTGTCAGTAATTGCCGGTGCCGCTATAATCGCACTTAATTACAACTATACAACTCACAATCGCGCCCGTTTCAAGTATTCATTATTAATATTAATTCGCGATAAAAACAGGTTTAGTCTCGAAGCCCGATACGAGAGTTCTCATTGCACCGCCTATAACTCAGAACCCGTGTCTTATTTTAAATTTAATTATAGAATAACTTACATTGTGATTTAAAACAATTAAAGACCACCGTTTTGAACTATGGGAAGAATAGTAATTTATACTTTAAACGAAAATCATTTCACAGATATAAGAAATAATCATATTTGTGTCTTTAATACTTTACATTTTTCTAAATGACATAAGTTGCGCTATATAAACTTTCGAAATGAATAAAAATTTAAATAGACATAGAACGTAACGGCATAATTGTAATAACAACATTACACGCATAGAACGTAACAAATACGTCAACAGTGAAACATCTGTGATACTAGTTTCGCAATACTTGTTATTTTTAATGACATAACTACAATAAAATTAAACGAGAAACAGTACAGACAGACAGACAAAGAAATTACGCGTACCAAATAAAAATTCCATACAACATTTTCATTTTATCATCTAAATCGGCGTTTACGACGGGGAACAATGCCGTGCTCCGAACCAAACAAAAGTGGGACGCAAATAAAGAAAACAATAAAATTAGAATATATAAACACATAAAAACTGGCGTCCAGAATGTTCGTGGTGCGGCGGGCGGCGCATGCGCCCGGCGCCCACCGCACATTACATCAAATAAATTAATATCAACTCCAACTGTACATACGCAACCGAAGGGTTCGTGTTTATTTGAAATAACTTTTTTACTGTATTGTTTGTGTGTACGATGTGTTAGTCGTCTGAGCACTTCTCTTTACCATACTATTTTGAGATTCAAGTGCGCTCTACACACAAACGATGTATCATAGCCGGGTTAATTACCTTTCTTAACAAACTCAAATGAGTTCCAACACTATGGAACGAATTTCATACGTAGGTACAACTTACCCCCCCCCCCGCATGTCCATGATCCAAGCAGCTATATGGGGTTCTTCAAGAAGGGCATTACAAAGTTTTTCAGGGTCGGCAGCGCGAGTGAGACTTGTATTGCACACGTCCATACGCTACGGTGACCGCTTCCCATCAGCTGGGCCACATGCTTGTCTGCCACCTTAGTGGTATAAATAAAGTAGTATGAAATACCTCTAAATTTAAATCTAAGATGCAAAATAGTTAAATACAATCTATAATCAATTTATATGCGTATATAGTCCTAAAAGTGGCTGTGGGCCGTTGAACATTATCTACAAGACAGTCCAAGAGTGAAAGTGATCAGTGAAACTCAAAAACAACCGTATCCCAGTATACTTAAGATACACTTTACCAAAATGACGATAACATAAAGTTTAAGTGGTAACTGCCGTTTGCGTACCATCGAGGACAAAAGTGCCAGTTGAGGGGAAAACTTTAACGAAAACAATTTTCGCTTCGATTCAAAAGAAAATGTATATTGCAAAAGTTTTCTGTAACAGATTATTTTCGATATTACATAAATGGTGCAATTTTAACACGGTTGAATGAATAAACAACTCAGATATACTATTTCAATGTTTATACTCTTACTTACGATTGTTTGCTGTTCATACTTTTTTCCCTTTCATAAGTTATCGTGTATATTATTAGCACTTATAATTTGGTTTCTGAGAAGGCATCTGTAATTAATAACTGGTAATCATTTGAATTAGCTTTTATTTTTCTTTACATCTAGCATACTTTAAAAATTACAAATATGGCAATGTCAATGCGTCTAAAGCTGTATTTATCTTATTAAATATTGCAAAAGTAAATAACAGCACGTGAGTTAGGTACGTGGGTCCCAAAATTCTAATGTTATCTTTAATCTAACTGACTTGTGTTAAACGTGAATTCATAATACTGGGAACAAATACACATAGGTACTTTAGCGATTAATTTTGTAATATACACTTCTCATTAGAAAAATCGAAACACGTTGCAAGTTTATGTTTTCTGGATTATCAGAAAAATGTATATTTGTATATTATGTCAAATGTCGTTTAATAGTGATTACTAAAAGGTTTCTAAATTCTAATGTTAATGTTCTAAATTCAAATATCACAAAATAAATAATGTGTGTATTGTTTTCAGATATTATCATAAAAACTAAAATGTTTCAATTTTTCTGATGAGAAGTATAATTTTTTTTTTATTACCAAATTATACATGTAGGTACAGCGAAAATATAGTAGCATTTATAAACCACTACGGTTTGTGCCTAATGCTACTTGTCTACTAAATTAGGTAGGTACAACTTCAATAACATTTATTTAGATAGGTAGGTATATTTACACTACCTAGATCATTGAAGCTTAAGATATTTGTTGATCTAATCTCAACAGTAATTTGTGATGATAACAAGGCAACCAATTATCATTCTCCGAGCCTGCCAACTCAGCTGGTTCGGCTTTCTAACTATCATAATAGCCAAACCGATATTTGCCGTGAAACGACCGCCATCTGATCTCCATAACTCACTAGATATATCGAAAGACGGCGATATCGAAATTCTATATATAGATTTAAGTTCTGCGGTGAGCATGAGGTAGGACACGACGGTATCTCCCGTCTAAACTGAGCAGTCCGACTGGGGTACCTCCGCCCTACAGAAAACCGCGTAATAACCATCGTGTTGTGTTCCTGGCGGTGATTAGAGTAGATAGAGCTCATAGATCCTCCCTCCTCAATCACCCAAACCCCCCTCCCCCCTCCACTCCAGGGTCGGCAGCACGAGTGTGAAGTTCCTGATGTTGCACACCTCTATAGGCCACGGTGATCGCTTCCCATCAGGTGGGACGTGTACTTATCGTATAAAAATAGTATAAAAAAAACAATAAGCTGAAACAAAGAAGCATAATATATACACCTACGTATTTGATTATTATCATTACAGCAAAATTAACTTGTAAAGAGGTCAAGATCGGGGCAGGAAGACCAATTTATTATAACGATGAGTCAATGGACGGTTTTTCGCACAATGCTCATCGGCAGTGCATTATTAGATATTCTAACAAAATATTTCGTCAGCTACGTTTCTGTAGGACAGTGATGTAATTTTTGATTTAGTGTTACGACCTATTTCTCTTTATTAAATTGTCTTATGACATTGTGTGATTGCCAATTTTCGTTTTATGTTATTATTACGTATAATTATTAGTTGGGAAGTTGTTTATTTTATATCTTTTTAAACAAGCGACCCAATCTCGAAAACAATGAGAGAAGTAGGGATTATGATTTAAAAACCGGATAAGTCTAAGTGCGAGATTTGAAAATATATTTTCGTCTTAATATCCATCATCTGAAACATTAAAGGTTTTAATACTGCGGTACTTCAAAAAAGTGTTTTTAGAATGGCTACTGTGATTTAAAAACGGATACCACGCAGTATGAGAGAACACGGTCTATGAAAAAAAATTAAAAATAAATTAACTTTTATAATTAGACAAGTGTTACTACTACTCAGCATCGGACTTTCTAGCTGACAAGGTATTACCAAATTAGAGTTATGCATTTTCACACTATTTATAAAAGTAGATAACACAATAACACACATACTTTTGTGAATTTAAGTGCATGATCGACCTGTATCTACTTATTATTTGCGTGCCTAAATGTTATACCTAAGTACTTAATCTAGGCACCTAATATTAAAATGTAACATCTTATATCTACCTAATACCTGCAATTCAAAAAAAATAGTATACCTAATTGTCATATCATTAAGGTCCATTATAGTAATTTGATATTTTCTAACAAGCAAACCCTGAGTAAGTATTGTGAGTGAGTGTACGACATTGCGAACTGCGCGCTACGTATAGATATCTACTTATATCAGATAAAATTATTCAAATGATACGATCTATTGTGTTTCAGCAACAATGATAAATAACAATATTATTACATATGTATTATTGTAAATATTTATGAAAGTAGGTTTATGTGTTTGTGTGCTGTACCTTACATAAACGTTTAAACTTGCGTCGCAAACTTGCAACGAACTAAGCGTTTATTTCTACAGGGATGTCCCTATTATAGCGAAATACTTCAACAGTTAAGGTATAGATGTTCTATTTCACGGAGGCGGTTTAGTTTATACTATTTATTTAGATATTTCAACACGGTAAACATAATATTATTGTAGCTGTTACGGTTTTCATTCAGACCGATGCGTGAGAAGCTTCTTGGGTCGTAAATTCGTAATACCCCCGTTGGCCATCGGGATTGGTTATGTCGGACTCGACCGACTAAACCACACGCTATCTTGGGTCTGCAGACGCACCCCAGAAGCATATACCTCGAATCCCGGCTGACTCAGAGACAATCTCCGGCTTCGGATGGCCCTCTTGGGTTTGTGAACCCCGGTGTACCCGTTTCGCCCCCAGAAAAAAGAGGAACGAACAATCTTTAAAATCACCATGGTTTGATTCTTTTTCAATTAGATTTTGAAAACTTAATAATATGAAACTGAACTTGAGTTAATCTCATAAATTTATCAAAATAATTCATATTTACAATATATCTTGATAAAATTACGATAAGAGAAAATATATTATTTATCAACAAATAGATGATACTGTAATCGAGTTATTAATGAATAATCATAAATATTTACACCCGCAGGTGAAGCCGCAGGCTACAGCTAACATTATTTTTAAAAGCATTTAATTTTTGCATCAGTTGAAGCTATTAAATTAATATCTACTTATATTATTAACCACTGCAAACTAAATGATACGGGTTTGTAGTAAATCAATAAATACTTGATTTAAAAATAAAACGATTGCTTCCATTTATAAATTGGTACGAATGATCGAATAACCTCTGTACGTTCCTGCGCGTACGCATTGCAGAATCCCGCATCCATCTATCAAATGTTGGAGCATTTAAATATATTATAAATTACAATTACAATGTACTGTGGAGTCGTCGACCCCAGTATGAAGCGTCTAATAGCACTCACACATTGATATACCCACGCACACTCATACGCCTCATGAGTCAGAGAGCTCGTATAAAAACAGTAGGACAACTTTGAACTTGCAAAAGTATAACTTTGCAAGCTATTGACAATGAAATGATCAAACATGAATGTCAAATAACTGTAACTGAGTCAAACAATATTTACACATGTATGGTATGTACTCTTCTATCTTTTGTATTTGTGTGTATGTCAATAAAATATTCCGAAACGGATGAATCGGTTTGGATGAAATTTCGTGTGCGTTTTGAATAGGTTCCTGGATGATTTAGAATCATTATATGAATGTGATGTGAACAGTGAAATCTTCATTTAAAAATTTTAATATCATTTTCAAAAGTTAATGATCATTTTTAACCCAAAAAGTTTTTTATAAATATATATTTCTTCAAGAAAATCGTGTTCAACTTCTTAGAAGACTATTAAAATTACCTTAAAATATTAATTAAACGGATCGGACGCTATTACTTTTAACCCTGACTGTACGTTGCGTTTGTATGATCCCATATGATATGATAATTCATATGGATTCATATTAATATACAACGTTAATAAATACAATTCTGTTCGCTAATGTTAACTTGCAAACAGAATTATAATTGGTTCCGATTTAAAACTTATGGAGTAGTTAGTTGTTTAAATATTGGGTACACAGTTGGATATTGTATAATAATAGTAATTATAAATCTATTTGCATCAAGAAATACATGTTTATTCACGAATCTATTATTATTAATCTAATAATAATAATGTACAGATATTGGAGATGTTTAAATTTTGTTATGTTATATGAATGATTCGGAACACAAAAATATTTTTTTGGAATTCTTCTCTGTTGGTTCGCAAAAACTAATGAACGAATTTAGTTGTTTTTTTTTTAAGATCTTGGTCAGACTTAAAATCTTACGCATGTTTGAACACAATCGGTTGATAGAACCAGAGATATAGTCAAAAAACGTGAAACTCGACGCGGGCATAGACTAGACAGAAAATATAAATGGAATCTACCAAGTGTAACCGATGGTAGGTACACCGCTACTTCGCCAAAGGCTATTATCCTTATGGCTATGGCTCTATGGTCACGGGAACTTGCCAACTACCTCTGTATTATGTTGTCGATTTGATCATTAGGTAGTTTTTCCGAGTCTGTATTTATATCTGTGTCTGTTTAATTTTTATTTTTCCATGCAACTTGTTATTCCTTTGTTGCTCGTGTGACTATCTAGACACGCGGCAGCGTGTCAAGCCAAGTTCAAGCAAAGGAACTGGCTAGACAGCGCCAAGTGTTCTACATTCTTTTTGTGGCGAAGCCCACAGTCAAGCATAATTTTTATATTGAACTTGGCTCTCCTTTCTTACTAATTCATGTTTATGGTGAGATCAATTTTAACATGGTGGTATCGGTAATTTGATTACCCTTCTTACTAAGGGTAAGAAGAAGATACTACCCATTTTACTAAGGGTAAGAAGACTTATGGGTGTTACTACTACTAGTAGTATAATTTGTAGTAACACGGACAAGAAAATTTCTTCAGATAACCCTCTTCAGGTCGTTAGGTTAAAAACTTCACGTGTCAAGTGATGACTGACGCAGTCTCTAATCCTGTTGAATATTTGTCTCTTTTATTATAAATAGGCTCGTGTTTTACCACTATCTCACCTGTTGCTAGGTGATGATGTGGTCAACGCTGTGCTTAGAAGGAACCTGTTCACTCTAGGTTTGAAGACTCCCAGGTTGTAGCTTTCCGGAAACACAGACCCAGGCAGGGTATTCCACTCTTTAGCAGTACGCATAATGAAATTGTTTGCCAAAACATTATATGAGTGGAATATCCAATATGTATGGCCATCTTTCTGCGGTTTACAATGTGAGGTAAGAACGCAGTAGTACTTAGTTTTTTCTTCATGTGAGTGTCATTCAATTTAGGAGGTTAGGACACGACGGTATCTCCCGTCCGAAATGAACTGTCCGACTGGGGAAGTACCTCCACCCTACAGAAGACCGCGGCCATAATAACCAGTGTGTTGTGTTCCCGCTGGCGCCGGTAAGTAGGGTAGCCAGAGCTCACTGTACCCCTCCTTCCCCCACCCCTTCCTAGCCTCCTTATCCCTTCCAAGCCCTCCCCTTTCCCTTCAGGGTAGCCCTTAGTGTTGCACACGTCCATAGGCCACGTTGACCGCTTCCCATCAGGTGGGCCGTGTGCTTGTTTGCCACCTACGTAGTATAAAAAAAAGTTTACTTCACCTGCTGGTAAGTTTAATAGAGTAGTAAGTCTAAAAAAAAAGGTATAAAAAGATCCAGGTGTTAGGTAAGCAATTCAATAATTGTGGTCTTTAGTTTGAAAGCCTCATAAACATGTACATATCTATAGGTACTAATAATATAAAGAAGTAAAGTTTGTGTGTTTGTGTATTTGTTAAATTGTAAGGGGTAATCTCAGGATCTACTGAACCGATTTTAAAAATTCTTTCACCAATAGAAAGCCACGTCATTTGTGAGTGTCATAGGCTATATATTTTATTGGAAAACTGGAATTTACACCCGGGCGAAGCCGGGTCCCGGGTCGCTAGCAGTAAATAATTACATTGATATTCATTGCGCGATGTGCAGGAAAACGGTACAAAACTGTTTAGTTTGCACGGGAATTTTATTGTTTGAGTACCGCATAGGGGTTTTCAACTCTTCACATTTATGTTAACACGTAATGGTGGAACCACACTTCGCTATCGCCACTACCACTATTCGCCTTTATTTACGTGTATAAATCGAAGTGGGCAGGGCTTATTCGTGTATATTTGCTTTATTCGCAAATATTCGCGAATATTCACCTTAGTCACTCTTCTATGACGAATTTTTTCTTTTTGTATTTTTTTTTTTGTATTCATGATTGGCTTACGTTTGACCTCAATCTCACCTGATGGTAAGTGACGATGTGGTCTACGATGAATCACGCTTGCCTAGAAGGAACCTATTCACTCGTGACTTGAAAACTCCCAGGTTATAGCTTTCCGGAAACGAAAACACAGACTCAGGTAAGGAATTCCACTCCTTAGCTGTACGCACGATGAACGTGTCAGCAATTGTGGAGGGTTTAGTCATCTATACCTAAGAATTTTCTCGAATACAATATAGGCGAATAGCGAATAACGAAGTATGGATCCACCATAAGAAGCAGAACGCTATGTTATCTTGACTTTGAACTCGACCAGGTTTCTAACCCTCATTAAGTAGGTTCAAAATCCGGGCAATTTTAAGATACGACTTGTATTCAAAAAGAATCCTTTATCTTTTTAACCGACTTCAAAAAAGGTTCTCAATTCGTACGCTATTTTTTTGTATCTATGTATGTTACGCGATAGCGGCGCTAATTATGGATGGATTTTGAAAATTTTTTATTTTTTTGTTTGAAAGAGGCTACTTCTGAGGAGGTTCTCATATCCAGGGTATCAGGATCTGATGCTGGGATCTTAGGAAAATCGAGGGGCAATCATCAAATTTACGGCAAAAATTCTGTTTTTGATGCCTTTGTACAAAATGAACCTCATAAATAGGTACCTACTTTTCTATTGATGTACACTAAAAAGTAAAAAATATTACTTTGTAAATGTCATCTACGACATCAAGCCAGCACTTAGTCTACCACTTTTCAAAATTTCTCATTACTGCCTACTAATTATCAATGAATCTCCGACTTTAACATAATATTCTCGTCAATCCATTTACGTCAGAAGTACCCGCAACCGACGTGTATGTATGAAAACAATTATGAAAGTGGAAGATGTAGAAGTCGTGTGTGAAGATCGTAGCAAGTGGAACTAAAGATGTCTCTGCCTATCCCGATGGGAAAAAGATTTGTATGTGTGTGTGTGTGTATGTATAAGATAATAATACACTTTAGATAATGTATAGATTGATCGTTGAATATGAATACAGCGATAGACAGCGTGTGGCCTAAACTCAACTCTTCAACAAATTATAATGAATTCGATGATGCGCTCGCGTCACATTCTGTCTGCGGTTACCTTCATTATGCAGACACAATAACTCGCGTGCACACGACCGCTGCAAGTGGCGCTCAATTTAAAATGCCAAGCAACTATGTTGCGCGCACATATTTTTTAGTTTCTCATATTTTAATATGGCTATATAGTTTAATAACACCGGTTAATTTTTTTCTATTTTCATTCATTCCGAAGTGGATTCTGAGTTCCTTATATTTTTATAGAATCTCAAGTCGCTTTTTATTAAAACGCTTGATGGAATTGAATTTAGTAACAGGTACATTTCCGTTGAAGCTGCACGGTTTAATTTTGTCTGGCAGCAATTTTATTAGGTACTAACTTCACAGCTAGAGATCCGGCAACTTTTTTTTTTATATTCAGTCCGTCAATTGACTTAACCCCGCTGGATGGTAAGAAGCAAGGGTAAAGTCCAGACTTAAATAATGTTTGCTTGGAGTCTTGAATATGTACGGGTAGATAGCCAGGTTTATAATAATATAATGTCATTACTGGTCATTCTTTGCGTTGTGTACTTAATATTAATAAATAGTAAGTAGTTTTACGAAATTTTACGCCTTAGGTACCTACTATTTCTAGATCCATAGTAAGCTAGTTTAACTATCTTCTGTTATGGGTTCAAGAATGCAAATAAACCTATTTTTTTGTAAATATATACATATTATGCATGGAAATACCCAGACCAATGCAAAAAAGCATATTCATGCATACAAAAAAATGAGCGGGAATCGAACCCACGTCCACTGCCGTAGCAGTCGAATGTAGGTACTACAGCTACGCCACAGATACTGCCGAAGTTATTGGTACGTTCCAAGACTCGTCGTACGTTATTATAGTGCACGGCATCTAACTTGGCAAGATTTTGGAGTAGTGTGGGCCCCACTACTCCAAAACCTTGCCAAGTTAAATGCCGTACATACTTGTTTGTGGCAAAATGCGTCGCATATAAACAAGTATAGTGTACATCATTTAACTTGGCAAGGTTTTGGAGTAGTAGGGCCCACACTACTCTAAAATCTTGCCAAGTTAGATGCCGTACACAATACCGTCGTAATCCTACTATCAAGTAAATTGTTTCATAAATTAATTGAAAAAGTTATTATAATTCAATATGCAATTAAAATCTTTGGTATTTACAATAATTATGAGGCGATAAGTATTACTGACGGAGTTCTCAAACAATATATGATTTACGGTAAATAGCGAGTTTCTTGCTAAAGGTCCGTTGATGCGTAACTTTTGTGTAACGATATTAATTATCCATTGTTTGTATGTATTGTCGTACAGTCACCTGCACAAGTGCACTGTAACTGTGTAGTGTTACTGATTAACAAAGTGTTCGATTCAACTTGTTCATAGACACAACATGATCTTGATTGCTCCGAGTTTTATAAACAAAGAAACACTTCAGAATGTATAGGTCCGATGGTACTCCGTGGGTGTAATTAGGCAGTCAATATATTTCACGATCCTACCAACATATTATTTTCTATACGACTTTTTTTTTCATACTACGTAGGTGGCAGACAAGCACACGGCCCACCTGATGGGATACGGTCATTGTGGCCTATGGACGTGTGCAACACTAAGGGTGTCACTGCACACGCGCTGCCTACCCTGAAGGCAAGGAGGGAGGGCTATGAAGATGATTAAGATGAGGGGTACAGTGAGCTCTGGCTACCCTACTTACCGGCAGGAACACAACACGATGGTTATTATGGCCGCGGTGTACTGTAGGGCGGAGGTACTAGCCCAGTCGGACAGCTCATTTCTGTACCAGACAAGCATACGGCCCACCTGATGGGAAGTGATCACCGTAACCTATGGACGTGTGTAATCTCCAACTCGAGGTGCTGACTCTATAAAAACCTTGAAGAACCCCATATTGTAGTCGGTAGGGATGATATTGATTTTAATGACACAATATTGAAGTGCCTATATCACTGGATCACGATACTGGATCGCGATATTCGTAAACTGTCTAATCGCGTCCTATTCGTTGTATAGCAGTGACGTAGTATCTTAATTTATTGGTTGTGATAGTTTTTAAATTTGGAATTATGGAGATAATAGTGGAAGGGGTAGTTGTGTATCTGTATAAAATTGACTAAAGTGTATGGACTCATGTTTTTCTTGGGTTAAAAATGTAATGGTTAACTTTAAATAGAAAAACGCTCCATAAAGTACATTTTGTGGGCGAGCTGACAGTCTCACCCGTTCTCGGCCCCAATTAACGCGTAAGTGTTGTAAATATTCAATAGGATACTATAATTTTATTAATCACTGGCTGTTCCGAGCCGTCACTGCAATGTCATGAGCTCCTATAGTATTTCTGAACAAGATAAACTCCCACTGCCTGCCCCACACCTAATCACATAAACTACCTATAGCTCTACTGCCCCCGTAAACAAGTAAATCGCTAAGGAAACGAATAGATTAGGTCGACCAATCACATCCAAGCTTGTCGCCGGCGTACGATGCGCGTGCCGCGGCGGAATCACGAGCTGGAGTTTCCTTAGCGATCGTTAGCCATTTAGACTTTTGACACTTGTCTACGGGCCCTGTTCTTTATGCTATGACCATTTTCTTTATAAAATATATTTGACGTGAAATTTCATGTCATCAACTTACAACACTACCTATCCATTATGATGAAATATATTTCAAACTGAATACTACCACAGATTACTACGCTATAGAGAAGTAATACAAACGTACATCTCAATGCTACAAACCCTAAGACTCCATTATGAAAATGTTTTATGGTATTAGTACCTAATCGTATTTATATTTTTGATATCTTACCTGATTACAAGACGTTACCTTTAAGAAGAAAACAGTAAGTGATTTTAATTCGTAACATGGAAACATGAACATACATACAAATTAATACATTGTTTCATATTGAAAAGTTCAAGCACATGCAAAATAAAATAAAAAATACTTAAGTACTGTACTTACAACGGCATGTTAGCTAACTATTAAGCAGAGGCTATCGAATCATAATTTAATATTATATTACTACGATTATAAAATAATATAAAATTAAATAATATTGTTTTGAGATTCACGCCTACTTTATATTTTAAGTAAAGACATCTTTAATTGAATATTAGGAATATAAAAATTTATTGAGCAGTTTTTGAGAATAAAATCCTATATTATATTAGTCAAATGAAAGTATAATTTATGAAATAAAAGTAATAGATAGTCTCTTATTTTGTCAATAATAAATTAAACAAAGTAAGAGGTAGTCACTTATTAGTATCTGTTAATAATAGTTAAATAAAAGTAATAGTTAGTCTCTCTTAAAGTAACTGTTAATAATAGTTAAACAAAAGTAGTCGTGTAATATGAAAAAGTGCTGATAACGACTGTACAATAATTTCTATATAAAAAGCCGAGTACGCATACAATGTAGTCAAGATTTAAATAATGATTTCATGTATACGTAATTATACTGATTGGTAGTTAATTGCGGAATTCCTTGAAAAATATTAAGGGGAAGCTATTATCTATTAAGAATTATTTTTATTGTTCTATTGTGAAGTATTAAACTTGTAAGTATTTAATAGAATTAGTTGCACTTATTCTTGCATCACTGTTTTAAGTAATCACAAAAATATTGTTCTTCTTATACTGCAATAACAATAAAACAATTCTCGCATGTCCTTTAGGTACTGACATTTAGTTATTAATCTCTTGAGAATATAAGGAAGTGAATGATACATTGAATCAATGTGAAGTAAAATGTTAAATGTTGTAAGTATCATTTTTAGAGTTGGTTGGAAATGACAAATCATTAATAGATTTTTTTTATTCAAGATAGGCTAGATAGACGTTTGACCACCATCTGACCTGATGGTTAGTGACGATGTGGTCTACGATGAATCACGCTTGCCTAGAAGGATCCTATTCACTCGTGACTTGAATATTCCCAGGTTATAGCTATAGCTTTCTGGAAATACAGAGTGAAAGATGATCTCGGGTATAGCCGGTTGTGACCAAAGGTTACATTCGGCGTTCGAAGTTCGAAGTGAGGGCCGCCACTGTATGTGATGGTGGCCCCAGTCCTGAGACTTTGCCTTTCGCTTATCATCAGGCGAGGTGGAGTCATTTTGACGTGTCCTATATAAAAAAAATAATAATATTGTGATTGATTGTCGTTTTCTGAAGCGACTGCCATCTGATCTAACCCGATAGGAAAAACTGCGCCATAGCCATGCCCCTTGTTTAGCAGGTGTACCACTACCAGATGAGGCTGGCTTGAGCATCAAGGATATTGGTAAGGATTTATACATCATTACCGCCTTAACCGACAGAGGCATCCTTCCGTCTGAACCGACGTTACTTTAATTTGATGTCTAATTTAAATATCCATTAACAGGTGGCACTAAATCCCGTGCCGCACCTTCCGAGTTTCGCGTCCGTGAACGATGTGTATGTATGTATGCGTCGCGAAAACATAACATAACATAAACTCACACCTATATCCCCGAAGGGGTAGGCAGAGGTGCTAGCACCCACATTTCGCCAGTTTATGTTTAGGAGGCGAGCCTATTGCCATTAACCGGGCACTTATAAACCTGCGATAAATACACACATAACTTCGAAAAGCATAGAAAAGTCATTGGTGTGTGCCATGGTGAACCTGGGATCGAACCCGAGACCCCGTCTCAGCTGTCCATTACCCAGACCACTAGGCTATCGCGGCTAGGCGTCGCGAACAGACATTGAATGCAGCTTTTTTTCTGTATGAGTTTTTTTGAAGTAGGTAGGTAGTAAAAAGCTAGCGATTTCTGTCCTACGTAACTACGTACGTTCTTATTAACCGACATAATTTAAGTTAGTTTAGTTTTACACCGGTTCTATCTTCTATGTTAATCAATAGAAATCCATCGACTTCCCACGTTTCGACTGTGTTTAGAACTCGATGTCAAAGAGAATAATGCTCTTAGTAAAAAACGCTAGCGATGCCACTTCTATTCTCTTATTAGTTCTGTAGTTATTATATAGACCAAATGAATGAAATTTTGACTGAAGCAGATGCTAGGTAGTAAATAATAGCCCATGCGTAGCTAGAATGGTAATAGAATTTATTATATTGTAGGCGAATAAATTGTGAATACACAGCGTAGTAATTTATTTGATTGCTTACATTGTGGTGCATTAAATAACTTAATGTGTCCAGTTTATTTGCAGCTGAGTGAACACGATCTCGCACACGGCTATGCAAAAAGTTCACGTTACCAAGAATGTATTTTTCAATTATGATAAATTACGAATATGTTTACAATATTAAAACAGATAGCGTTTCATTTTGAACCGTTATACGACAGTTTGATCTATACTAATATTATAAAGAGGAAATATTTGTTTTTTTGTTTGTTTGTAACGAATAGGCTCCGAAACTATTGGACCGATTTCAATAATTCTTTCACCAATAGAAAGCTACATTATCTGTGAGTAACATAGGCTATAATTTATTTCCAAAAAATTTAGGGATCCTTACTAAAACTTCAATAATGTAACCCAATTCGAAATACACGCGGGCGGAGCCGCCGTCAACAGCTAGTTTGTTATAAAATTATATGAATAATCTAATATTATAACAATCTCGTGTGACAGTATTTATGTTGTCGGCCTCAGAAATGGCTTGACCGATTCTCGTCCAATATTTGTGTATATTTGGTAGGTTTAAGATGGTTACTAGTACTTCCCTACCCTTTAAAGAAACGGCGGGAAAGGTACCTACATAATAATTTTATACAAACATTATAAATCTAAAGAGTTTCATTGTTATTTCGGTTGAAGCCGGTAATCTCAGAAACTACTGTATCCAATTGGAAAAGATATTTTTATAGGATAGCCCATTTACTGAGAATGGTATATATAAACATATCGGACAAATTTGTATACCTACCTACATTATTGTAAGACAAATAAATTACGGGCATCTTTGAGATTAAGAGCGCCACGGCGGGCGAAGTGTACTACGGACGAAGCCGCGAGGCGCAATTTGTATAGTATATCAATCAATAAATTAGCCTATTACAGTCCACTACTGGACATAAGCATCTCCCATAGAACGCCATAGCACCGGATCCTCCGCCTTTCGCATTCAGTCTATCCCAGCTACCTTTTCAGGGCGTCCTACTTTCCGTTTGCCAATTCGCGGGCTCCACTCTAGGACTCGTTTGCTCCACCAGCCATCAGTCCTTCTACAGATGTGACCAGCCCAATGCTACTTAAGCTTGCTATTCTGCTTCTAATATAAAACAAATGGTAAACTATCTTCGTATCCCACAAATCTCGCTTATTCGCATTGATAAAATTTTCACTTATTAATAAGATTCTTCATGGCTCGTGCACCCGCCTGATGTACAATCAGAAACAGAAGTAGCTTCACACAATCCAATGTAAAGATCACTATAGCTCTATAACCTACCACAAGACAACGGAACATGACTAATAAATTGACCTTCGATACTACAAAATAATATAATACCTACGTTAATCAATAAGATACAATTTTTTCAACTTTCGTGTTTCATGATCCAATCCTACTTCCTACTAATATTGCAAATGTGAAAGTTTGTGAAGGTGTTTGGATGTTTGTTACTCAATAACGCTATAACGGCTGAACGGATCTGGCTGAAATTTAGAATAAGGATGGATTGTAGACTGGAATAGATAATAATTATTTACGGAAATTTATATTATCATTGTATGAGTACCTACTCAGGGTGCAGTTTTCAACTAGACGTGGATTGCTTAATCAAAAACTATGAGTCTCGAATCCAGTGAATGAAAATTAAAACTGCATCATTTAGATTGCCCTAAAATCAATCAAAAAAATCAATACTCCTGATCAGGAATCGAACCCAGCAATTATGAATAAAAATAACATATCCTATATTATTATACACTACCTCGATAATGCTACTTAGGTTTTATATATAGGTACTAACTGATATTTTAAATATCAGTCCCAGTAATCACTATTTAGTTTTTTTCATGTTTGTGTATGTAGAGTTTTACCTTATCATGATCGCGTTAATTCTTGTAAAAATAACTATTTATTGCTTACAAAGGTACCTAAACACTAGATAATTAACGTAAGATCTTTCGTTTGCAACTATGTATATGATCAAGAACTTTTATACTTGACTGTACATGAACACGTCAAACTTGTAATGCGAAAGTTTAAATAACGCTACTTCTACTATATTAATAAATAGCTTGTTGGTCATGCTGTGTAAACCACCGCTATTATCGACCAGACCGGGGTTCATATCCGTGCATAGGAAACTCCTGACCTAATGTATTGCTTCTTCTAATGAGTAAGATCGAAAGAATTCTTTGAGGGGGGAGGTGGGGAGGGCTTTGACCGTCTTGTGTTATAATAGCAAGCCAGGGAGTTATTTTGCGATTACCCTTCTTTTTAAAGGACTTCAAAAAAGGAGGAGGTTCTCAATTCGTACGCTATTTCTTTTTGTATGTATGTTACGCGATAGCGGCACCAATTATGGATGGATAATAATTTTTTTTTTTGTTTGAAAGAGGCTACTTCTGAGGTAGTCCCATATCCAGGGTAACAGGATCTTGGGAAAATCGAGGCGAAATCATCAAATTTACGGCAAAAATTCTGATTTTGATGCCTTTGTACATAATAAACCTCATAAATAGGTACTTTTCTATTTCTGTACACTGAAAAGTAAATAATATTAGTTTGTGAAGTCGGTTTTTAAACGTAGTTATAATTATTGTTTTTAATTTTTTTTTAATTTTAGTAGAGGCATAGATGATGACGACTTTCAATCCCAGGAATAGTTTCCCATGGGTAATGGTATCAGAATCCCACGTTCCCATATAACAGTTAGTTTAATCATAATTTATAGTTTGTTACATTACACACTCGGTAGTAATGAGCCGTCAATAATCGCCATAACTTGTTCACAATAGCCGACAGTTAATAATTTTATTTGATTTACCTATCTATTTAATTAATCAAGAATTATCTTCAACTCTTCAACCTAGCGTTAACTCCCTGTCGCATCCAAAGCTTTCACCTCGGAGTCTGGGATCCGCACCAATCTTAACTGCGGATTTGGCTGGACCTCGATATTTTTATGTATTTTTTTTAATTAATCAAGAATACTAAGACAAAATAAATAAATAAATACTCTACGACATTCGACACAGCGCTCTCTAGACCCAAAGTACCTAAGCTTAGTTTGACTAGCTTGTGTTATGGGTTCCAGAATGCGATTTTACATACTTAGATATTTTTTATAAATACATTAAACATCAACACACTTGACGTTACTTCGGAATTGAATTTCGAACATAATTTTATCAATATAATTAACTTTTGTTTTCATGCAAACACCAAACAGTTCGTATGTAAGTATAATCTATACTACATACTACATAGATAATAAAATTGGAGTGTCTGTTTGTAATAATAAAATAACCGCTTTTTACTAAGTGCATTTGGATATAACTACTTTACACGGTACATGTATGAAAACAATTATGAAAGTTGAAGAAGCGAAAGGAGTATGCGATGATCGTAGCAAGTGGAAAGATGTTGTCTCTGCCTGCCACAGTGGGAAAAAGGCGTGATTTGTATGTATGTATGTATGTATGTATGTATGTATGTATGTAGGTATGTATGTATATACATGGTACATATCTATACATATACTAAAACAAGATTTTTAATCCGGATTTTTAACATTTTCTGTTTATTCCTGAAATCTCTGAAATGGTAGCTACCGGCATTCAGCCGATATAAAAAGAAGTAGGTAAAGTTTATTTAAATTTGGAATAGGAAAGGGTTCCCAGTCAAAAAATTAAACCTTAAAATTCTTAAACCACGTGGACAAAGTCGCAGGCATAGCTAGTAGTATACATATCTCAAACTAATAAATAAAACAATATTGAATTGAAAAGTAATAGAACTCGTAATGACCTGGCCTCGTACTGCGCCGCCATGTGCCTGTCGCCGTACATCAAAATATACTTTACTGTTTATTAGATAGGTGTTTATTATTTATGAGATGTCATCAACGGTAAGTATAATTATATTATCTCATCATCATCATCTTCCTGCCCTTGTCCCAATTATTTGGGGTCGGCGCAACATGTCATTCTCCGCCATACATTCCTGTCCGATGTCATCTCCTCAGTCACTCCCTTCCTTTCCATATCGTCTTTCACGCATTCCATCCATCTTTTCTTAGGCCTACCTCTGCCCCTGAAGTATAATTATATTATTTAATTCCACAAATTAATTATACAGTTACACTAAAATTAACTACTAATTATTTTAATAATTTTGCGACAGTACGGTACCTATAATTAATTACTAATACATAAAGGTATTAAAGTTTATTCTATGGTAAAAGCAAATTGAATTTCCTCTACCTATTTTATTGTCGATAGACTTGCGTTTGACCATTATCTAAGTGATGATGTGGTCGACTATGTAGCACGCTTGCCTAGAAGCAACCTATTCACTCTTGAATCGTAGAACCCCAGGTTCTACGATTCAGGCAGGTCATTGCCCTCCTAGCATCAGCAATGAACGTACCTACTGCTGATGTGATTCTTACGTATGAGCGGAATATCCACCATAATATATCGATGGCGCATCGCGGTATGTCTGGTCGTTCTGTGATAGAAAGGTGGAGAAATCAGGTTGTGCCACTCCAGCGCACACTCCTCTAATAGCATTCAATAAATCATTTTCTGTAGATTTAGAAAGGCAGAAGTGAACTTCTACAGCTCCAGCTAAATTAATTTCCTCGTAAGAGTTACGAGGAAACCGGTTCAGACATCAAGTGTCAAGGTAAACATTATCGAAGGAAGGTGCGTTGAAGTGAAGAGGAGAGAAAGACCTAAATATGAAATAGATAAATTCTGTGACAGATAGGTTACATAATATGCGCCTACGGTCAATTATTAGGCGAGGCGATCGTGGCCTTGTAGAGGGCTGTTTGGAGGCTCTCCGCATGTCCCTCTGACTAGCAGAGGGTACGTTGAAGAGCAGTTGGATAACAGCCCCCGTAGACAAGTGGCACAGCGTAAATCGCTAACGAAACGAATAGAATAGGTCGACCAATCACATCCAAGCTCGTCGCCGGCGTACGACGCGCGCGCTTCGGTAAGATCACGAGCTTGGGTGTGATTGGTCGACATATTCTTTGACCAATGCTTTTATAAAAATTTACCAATTCGTTTCAAATTTAAAGGTGTAAATTTTTAAAAATGGTGAGCGAATGTCCACTGCATTGCTACAATTGACTTATATTGAATAAAATATAAAGATAATATAGTGCAAAAATCTAACATTCGAAGCGTGCAACGATCACAATGAAAATAATGAAAAAAATTCAAATACACACGATAACACAATAAATTATAAAGTGAATAAAAAACATGTTGAGATACAGAGAAAACCACTTGTTGCCGCAGTACTACCATATCACTAATTGTACATTAAATTCAATTCTGGAAGCCAAGTGTGTTATCGCTTTAGGCTAGGACAATATTGATATTATATTGTAAAATTTTATACCCATTTATTTATTTACTGGCTCAGTGAAAACATTTGTATGCATGAATATGGGTATTTGCATTGGTCTGGCCGTACCTCGGAGAGCACGTTAAGCCGTCGGTCCCGGTTGCCATACAAACATCTATGGCAGTCGTTACGTGTAGTTGGAGCCCTAAAAAGTCCAACAACAACGGTCTAGCTGCAATGCTTCGATATCACCTAATGTCACCATTGGGTTGTGAAGATCAGATGGCAGTCGCTTCACGGAAAATATCGAGGTCCAGCCAAATCCGCAGTTATGACTTGTGAAGCGGACCCCAGACTCCGAGTTAAAATCTTTGGATGCGACTGGGATTAACGCTAGGTTGAAGAAGAAAAAGAGAAGTCCGCAGCTTCACCCGCGTGAAATTCTGTTCCCGTTCCTCCGACCCACGGGAAGCTATTCCTGGGATCAAAAGCCGTATGTTATCCGTAGTATAATCTATCCCTGTATCAAATTTTAACCTAATCCGTTCAGCCGCTCAAACACAAAGGCACATCGCACTTTCAACACGTATCACACTTCTGCCACTATTATTTCTGTGCATAATAAATAGCAGAATAAAATTGTGGAATCACAGACCGCATGCGATTCACGTGTTGTACACAGCTTTATCTGAGCAATCTAGTCTCGTCGTCTGTGAAGTGGGAGAATAAAGTGCACAACAAAGAGTCGTAACAAAACGGGTGCTTATTATACAATAACGTAACCGTTACGTTTCAGTTCCGGTTACTAAACGTTATTTTACTAATGGATACTGACTCCTGTTTTTGGTTTGAGATATCAACAGTAGGTATATGCTTAAGTAGCATAGAGTGCATGTAGCAATTTTGAATTTCCAACGCATTGTAGCTACCGAAGGCAAAGGGTTGAACCGATTTTGATTTAGTATATTTTGTTTGAAAGATGAATTAGTTCTTAGCTATCCCGGGATATTTTATACTTTATTTTATTTAGTCGATTTTTAATGCAAAAAAATAAGATCGCTCTAGTAGTGTTACGGCTTATAATAGACTGTCAGCGGTGACAGTTAAGTCAGTATTGAAGCGTTAGGGTTGACAACTTAATTAATAAATAAAAGTTAGAATTGAAAACCGCGACTGACTACCTACTGTCAGTCGCGGTTTGGTTGCCATGGTCACGTTATGTTATCTCTTGCGCTGCTCGTCTGTATATTTCGCACATATATCTTTTATTTATAAATTAAATTGTCAACCCTAACGCTTCAATACGGTGAGATCCGGTGAGGTTCGTGAAGACGCGTAGACGTACTTCTGTGTGAGTGTATCATTTTGAACGTTACTTCCGTAGTCTCTTTAATACTTTGCTTTAACTTTAGCACAGAAATTATGATGACACTTTACCACAGTAGATACATATACAAGCTGGTAAATAACCTCAATATGATGCCACTAATCTGTCTGGTTATAAATGCTAAAATTAATATTTAGTTAAATGCACAGAAAATTTGTACGTAATGAAAAGGTATTCCTTTGACAAATTATTTGCTTTGTGTTCGATCCAACATGGCTCTAGCTAGAAATTACGAAAAGTGACGTCATTTTGCAAATGAAGGAGTACTTCACTCATTCACACAAATATTTATTGTGATTGGATTTATATTATTGCTTTATTATTATTTTATTACAATAATTTTATTGAGCTGGCAAATGTATTGCAATTACAAATAATAATAGGTAGGTACTGGCGAGAATAATGAACCTTCACATTAAAATACACACCTATAATTATAACGGTTACTTTAACAACCTGGCTGTTTAGCCCATTGTCACCCGGATGTCGAAATTTTACCCAGTTCCATGGTTATTATGGAATAGCTAGAATTTTTGTTCACATTAACCTACCTACGATATCAAACAATAATTTAAATAGGTAATCAAAAACCCGACTGCGTAAAAAACTAAAAAGAAAAAAAAACAAGCACTTAGATGTCCTGTGGTTGAAGAAGAAGAAGGTAGTATTAGATATACCTACTACAGTGATGTCGACCTAATGGAGTAACGTATCCTAGGGACTAAAACTCCTTAAATAAAGAAAAGCTCATAAACTTAGCCTAGATTAGTTGGGTCCACGGATTGTTTCGTAATTCATTTTCTATCTGAGTATCTACTAAAGTTCAACCAAAGTTGTCAATTCGTTTTACAGTTGAGATGAATATGTGTCGATTTATGTTAAGCCAAGTCGGAATCGTCACTCAATCATGTAAAAACGGTTACACAAAGAAACAAACTTCATCATTTATATTGATAGTCAGATAGAAGGAAGGCAAGGGTATTAAAACTCGAGATTCTGTTAAGATAAGAGAGAGCGGTATGATATCAACGATCGTCGATAACTATGCGTATGTCTTGTAATTTTATAGCCCTGTTCCATGCTTACCTACCTTCGTATAAAAATAACTACCTACCTAATACGGTACTGGGTTGTCGTCCTGTATGCAACATTTACAATTTTTAAACTATACTAGGAAAATATAATGCTAAGCCAAAGAATGTCGGTGTATGTAATGTGGACCCCCTTCCTGAGACTTTACCTATAGCTTACCATCAGGCGAAGTGAAGTAATTTTGATTTGAAAAAAAAAATTAAGTGTTAATAAATCGCGTGATAAAATATATTCAAATTTTTTTTCAAATATCATCTAGATATCTATAGGTACTTATGATAAAATGATAGGAAAGTCAAAACTGTACATTGAATATTTTTTGAAAAGAATACTTGGGGTGTGATGTACAATCGATAATGAAGCCAAAAATATAGTTTTTAGAATGTTTGTCTGTTTGTCTGTATGTCCGGGATAAACTCACTCATTTCAGAGAGTTGGCACCTTCCTTTAAGTTCTGTTGTCGTCAACTCACGCGCTCATAAAAATACTGTCATATTTATATGTCGTGTTTATTTAACGTCTATAAAGGCTCTGCAGTTGTGTTAAATACAAATTTTATGCTTTGATTTTAATAATTATAAAAAATCTAGCCATTTGGCAGGTACTAAGGATACACGGTACCTAGAACATTGACTCCATCGCATAATGGTTTTCGATAAAAATCGAATAAGCCGATCACGCATAATAATTTTTGCTGCACTCATATCATACTGAATATGGCAAAAAACACATAGTGTTTATTTAAAAAAATAATGTTGATAAAACTATAGTTGAGATGGCAATTAATTTAAATATGGTATCCAGCAGCGCAGATAGGTGCCTTTGGATATGATATCCCTACACTTGTCATTACGTAGGTACCTATGTTAATAAAAAATCCTATAATTTTAAATCAGAACAAGCACAACTAAATATCAATAAACCTGTAGTTTGAACTCAAATAATTTACAGCTTTTTTTTATTATTATTAAACGCTTTTATTACTAAACGCTTTTATTATTAAACACTTTTATTTAACCTAAAATGTTTGTTTGGGTCAAATCTAGTAATTGAAAATTGACCCCTTTCCTATGGACGAATTGCTATGATCTTTTTTAATCTTTGTTATCTTTATTATCTTTATTTTTCATCTTTATTAATCTCAATCAAAAACAAAATACTTTATTAATGGTGACAATAAAAGTAATCTCTCCTCTATATTTGAAATCCAAGATAGTCGCCGCTACAAAATGTTAACATCTTTGAGATACTACCATATTACTACTTTCGAACACTGTGTTGAATTTAAATCTTGTTAATCTTATAGCTGGTGTTAACTATGTGTACTTTTGATCAATAAATATTAGATATTATTAAAATATTATTATTATAATCATCATTGAATGAAATATAAAATCAGAGCGTACGAGAATAGTCGGCGGAGTTCGCGGGAAAAGCGGGACTCCTGAGAAAAGCAAAATAACGGAGTAAATCGAGCTGTGTGAGAGAAACAGTCTATTATAACATTATAACTCGATTTTATTCAGGCATTATCAATTGACAGTTATTGACAAGCGGAATTGAAAACAATGACAAAACTAACAGAACGCCAATCGGTACAGTCGACTTGTTTTGTTCAGCGAAACTAACCCTCCAAACCTGTCTGGTAAACGCCGTCAAGCCGTCAAGACCTGTCTGGTAGAAGACTACATTTTATTTCGAACCCACTCACTGGAGCTCAGGATTCTGTGCTATCAGCGGAGAGACCAAAGTCCTCTGCGCTGTCAGCACAGTACCTCTCTCAACCATCCTCCAACCTACATCTCTGCCATTTCCCCTCCAACTCCCTCTCCTCCCCTCCCCTCTGGGGTGCGAGGTGCGAATAAATGTCATATTAGGTAACTTTACAACCCGGTAATTAAGACCCGACACGGCGGTTTTAGTCGCTTTGATACCTATATAACCACCCCCGATAGCCGGCGGGGGTGGTAACCATGGGGATTACCGCACGATAAAAAAGGTGGGCTGTGTGATTGTCTGCCACTTCAGTTGTCTAAAAAACTTCTTTTTTCCGTGCGGAAATCCTCATACCTCTCATACCTCAATCCTCCTACCCCGCGGCCAGCGGGTCAGGTTATGTCGGACTCTAACCGACTAAAACCGCACGCCGTCTAGGGTCTTTTGACGCCAGGGTGTAAGGTGGCCCAAAGAGCATTTCCCTCGCACCCCGGCTTGACCCGGGCCGTCTCCGGATTCGAGATGGCCTCCTTTGGTCGAGATGGCCCCCTCGGGTGTCACCTTAGAATCTGACTATTATTATTAACTTGTAACCTGACTGTAAAATAAAAAAAACACCTGTTTCATCGCATTAAAACATTGTATGTTACATTGTAAGTACATTTAATAAGTTTAGTACTCTTAATAAGCCGACAAAAAATTCAAGTCGTATTTACTACCTATTTAAACATTTTGAACATAACAGAAACAACATTCGCTGTTTTAATATGCTCAATAAATAATATAGCGGCAGTCTTCATTGCAAGTTGAATATAAATTGTCTAATTAAACTTAAACGGTCGGAATAAACCAAATACAGAAGCGAGAATCGCACACACACACCCGCACAGAGAGTATTGTACACACATAAGATCATTTATTTAAAATGAACTACTTGAATATTTATATGAGACGGCTGTGTTAGACACACTCCACTCCACTGGACTTACTATGTATGTAGCGTTGCAGTTGCTAACATGTTTCGCGAATATTTTATGAATCCACACGACATTTTATAGAATCCATACTAACATTATAAATGCGAAAGTAACTCTGTCTGTCTTTCTGTCTGTTAAGCCTGAACCGCTGAACCGATTTTGATGAAATTTGGTATAGGAGTAGATTAGACCTCGAGAATGAACATAGGCTATGTTTGGTCGCGATAACGGACATCCACGCGGGCGGAGCCGCGGGCAACAGCTAGTTTGTGATAAAATGGTGTCTACTATCATATGGACATAGCAAGATCATGAAGTGACATAGTCATTTAAATTACTATTGTAATAATTGACGGGATATTTGACATGTTTGATATTGAGTATAGGATATTTCGTCCCTATTGCGAGTTCCAAGTTAACGGATGAGTTAGAGGTACATCCGTGATTTTGGACATAGCAAGATCATGAAGAGATCATCATTATAAGCCTAATAGATTGACATGGGTATTTAAGTTACTATTATTAATTAACGGGATATTAACCATTTTTGTTTGTTTTATTGAGTATCCCATAATATTTCGGCCCTATTGCAAGTGTTCTGGTCACAGATATATTATACTTCCGTGACTTTGGCACTTGCAATATCGGATACTCAAAATAACAAACAAACATTGTAATTATCCCGTTAATTGTTATAATGGTGAAGATCAAATTGAAATTAATTTTATGATTACAGATTCGGCATTATGGTTCAAAGGAATTCTCTTGCGGATCGATGTCTGTGCCGTGATTCGCCCTGGAACTATTACGTTTTTTACCACCGCACCGTGCTCGTATGATTGTTTGCTACCTTAGTAGTGTAAATTAAAAAAATGAATACCTACTTCAACTTCTTACTTTACTTGTACTATAGTTATTTTGAAAAATGACACAGTTTCAGATAAGAGAAACTTGTTTTTCATAGAACCGTTTCTATTTCATAAATGAAAACGGTCGATACATTTTTTTTACTTATGTAGAGCTTACCCAATATAAAAAATTCTTAAAAAATATTATTTCATAAGAAAATATACCAAAACTGTTTATTCGGTATCGGTTTCGATTTGATTAAATCGTCTGCAGGCAACTGAAATCACGTATTATATACGAGTAGCGTGTCGGTATTCTACTATGTATAGGTATATGAAAACGCTCTTTAGTTTATTATATGGAAATTATTGTATAAATTATCGAGAACCGTTAACCGTAACACAACTTCCAAGGAAAATTGTTACAGCATGATATTACCTAAACGTAAGGAAGTGTTACTACATAGAACTTGTACTATTACATACGGTACATTAATTAATTGTATTTATGTTATGCATTTAATATTTATTATGTTTAAGAAGGTTTTTACTGGGTCGGCAGCGCGAGTGTGATATCCCTGGTGTTGCACACGTCCTTACAGTGACCGCTTCCCATCAGGTGGACCATGCGCTTATCTGCTAGCTAAGTGGTATTAAAAATGTAGAACAAATTGGGTAAGTATAATGTGAAAAGTAAGCTGTTAAGAAAAGTAAATCTATCACAATATGAATCTACATAGATGGTATGAATTAACTTATTAGCTGTTTCCCGCTTCCCAAAGGAACCTATTCCAGGGATAAAATGTAACATGAGTGTTATTCCAGACTATCTTTGTACCAAATTTCAGTCAGATCCGTTAAGCCGTTAGTAACAAACGTCCAAACATCTTCAAAAACTTATTCATAATATTAAGTAGGAGTAGGAAGTACGATAAAAATCAACAACACCGTTAAATCAATAATAAGTGCACATCGATACTTAATTCACTTACTTTTGAAATTGGTACTGAATACCCGGTGTATTGAGTTATTGTGATTTTGAGGCGTATATGAGACAGGCAGTACTGAAATTAATTGTGAAAGGCACCAAGTGCAGCATGCGTACCTAATCAAATTATGCTCTCGCACAAGTCGTGCATGACCAGGGGTCGCTGCATCTAATAAAGGATACGACTTTTTCGGCGTTTTCAGATACGAGTTCCAGAACTTTTATGAACTCCCTTGATTGCAATGAACATGCTGTAAGCTTTGTTTGTCTCAAATGACGTTCAACACACCTCTATAAACGGAAGAAAGGGCCCAAAGAAGTACTAACGTCGTAGAAGATGACATGCGAAAATAATCTCATTAAGAGAAATATGAGGATCTATTCTCGTAAACAAGTATGTTCAAAATTCAGTCTCAATTCAGTCATGATCTTTCAAATTTCAATAAACGTATCCTTGCCACCAAAAGACTAAAGTTTACTGTGCCTTTATAAAGGATACCTTTTTGACTCATGATTCATACTCGTCCTTTCTCTGCTCTAAACACTTTAAAAGCAGAGAGAAAGTATAGTAGAAAGAAAATAGATACATAATTACCCCAAGACTAGTTCGGGACATTTACATTTAAATACACAATGGGTGGCCTTATCACTAATAGTGATTTCTTCCAGGTAACCTTCGAAGAAGCAAGGAAGAACATCATTATAGGACTACTTCATCATATGAAAACAAAACATATACACAAACAAACGATCACGAGGAACCTTTCCCCGACTCTCACTAACATCATTGTCCCTGAAATAAGCGTGACGATCGGACACGGCAGTTCACGGCACACAAACAAACACACTCATATGAAATCAACATTATTAGTCCAAACGAGCAGTCTGACACAATGCTCTCAATGACTCACAATAGCGAATTATGAATTATTTTAAATTGACGTAATTGAAAAATATGCAGCCGCTCGCGCTCAGAGCTCGAATAAATTGATTCATGTATAATATTAACAATGAGTAAATAATTACAGACGGGACTCGGAATACGGCAATTGCCTACTGTTGTTATTTAAGGTTGCAGCTTGATTCCAATTTTATACAGATACAATTATCTGAAATTGATACAATGGTTATAGTTAGTGTGTAGTTTTGATTTGATAAACCTACTAATATCATAAACGTGAAAGTTTGTAAGAATACATGGATTATGGATGTCTGGATGTATATTTTGTTGCTACCTCCGCTACTACTTCTGTTACTACTTCTGTTAATACTTCCGTTATTACTTCCATTACTACTTTCGATAAGTACTACTTCTGTTAATACTTCCGTTATTTCTTCCGTTACTACTTTCGTCACAACTTCCGTTACCTACTACTTCCATTACTACTTCAATTGCTTTCCATATACATCCCTACTCTTATAGGCGTTAACTGTAGATATCTTATCTGGGGCCTAAATGCTGAATTTATTACTTACTGGTGGTATTTTTAAGCTTTTCTGAACAAAATGACCACTTAAACAGAATTAAAAATTCATATAGAACGATAACATATAATTATTAAATATTATGTAAGGCAATATTATAAACGCAACATTTAATGTGTATGTTTGTTACGCTTTCATGCGTTAACTACTCAACCGGACAACACGGAATTTTGAATACAAGTCGTCAGAGCATTCCTTAACGTAAATGAAGCGAAGACGATTGCTTAAAATCAGCTGACTTTAGTTTTGTAGGATTCAATGTACTACCTAAGAAATGAATAAGAATGGGAAAGGACACGACAGTATCTCCCATCCCAACTGAGCTGTCCGACTGGAGTAGTACCCCCGTCGTCCTACAGACCGCGGCCATAATAACCATCGTGTTATGTTCCCGGTGGTAAGTAGGGTAGCCAGAGGTCACGGGAGGAATTCTGTACAGAAACTCTCTCAACCCTCCCAACTAGGCCCTGTCTCAAACGTCCAATAGGCCACGGTGACAGCTTCCCATCAGGCCGTGTGCTTGTCTGCCACCTTCTTAAGTTGTTAAAAAAAATGTTTGCTGCTTTACTCTATGTCAATACACTGAGGGCCAACGTACCGCCAGCGCAGCGGTCGACCGCTAAAACGAATAAACAGAACGTTATTAACGGCACAAAATTACAAACATCGTACAGTCGCGAATACAATATAAAAAAAATGTTCTATGACATTCTACACAGCGCTATACCCAAAGTAAGTATAGTTTAACCAGCTTGTGTTATGGCTTCTAGAATGCGAATAAACATACCTACTTTTTTTTAATACAATAAATACATAGAAACACCCAGACCGATGCAAATAGACATATAAATGCATACAAATATTTATGTGCACTAAGTGGGAATCGAACCCTGTCGTAGCAGTTGAATGCACTACCGCTACGCCACAGAGGCCGTCATCAAAGAATTAACATAACAAAATAAATTTCAAATAAAGCTGTGTTTTAAGTATGTAGTTTTATTAAAAAGTTGACTACGCCAACCAACTGGTATAAAAAACTAGTTAAAAATGACAAGATCACTTACTTAGCACTTTACTTTCTTATACATACAGAAGTTCTAGCGGATACGCATATCAATAGATGGTACACTCAGATAGAAAATAATCTATACTATTCTAAAATTGTAAAGTAGCTATGTCTGTACATTGGATAAATGAAAAAAAAAGATTATGTTATATGAATGATTCTAAACATAAAAATATTATTTTTTAAAATTTCTTGTCTGTTTATGCGCGATGGATGAAAAAACTACTGAACGGATTCCGATGCGGTTTTTTTTGTTTGAAAGGTTTTGTTCAGATTTAAAATTTTACGCATGTTTGATCACAATCGGTTGAGTAGAACCAAAGATATAGACAAAAAACGCGAAAATCGACGTTCACGAGCGCGGGCGCGAGAATAATTCATATAATTTATAACAATTAAATAAAGAATACCTTTTTGCGGTGTAATTATTATTGGTTCTCGATGTGAGTGTCTAATTACAAAGCAATTTAAAAATCTCGATATTTTGTTTAATGAAATTTTACATATATGTGCACTTCGTATAAACACATGCTCATAGGTAGGGTCCTCACCGTATGAAATAGCCGACTGTGCCACAGATACACAACAGCAGTTCTTTAGGCTTGTTCCATGTTTCGAACCAGATAAAATCTTCGAGATTCGATTCCCGCTCAGTGCAAATATTCGTATGCATAAATATGTCTATTTGCATTTGACTGAGTGTTTCTATGTATAATATTTTTGTGTTTACAAAAAAAAGTACACAAGTACACCTATGTTTATTCGCATTCTAGAACCAATAACACAAGCTAGTTAAACTATGCTTACTTTAGGTCTAGAGAGCGCTGTGTAGAATATCGTAGAACATTTTTATTTTTATTCATTTACTTTTCCGTAATAATTGACTTATTCATCAACTGGCTTGATTGGAACTCGCTCATTTAAGCGAGTTGGCACCTTTCAATTTAATTGTACTCGTATTATAGGATCACGGAATAAATAATACCTACTACAATCTCTTTTCTGTGTATAGGATGATGTTGTTAGATAGTATTTAATTTTTGCACTTGATTGTACAAACTAGTTGGTTACAATGTGAAATCTATTCGTAAAAGCGTAATTGCCAGTCTCATACCTGAATCATAATAAGTTTGATTGTATAAAAAGTTTTGTTCGTTTTTAGTTGGAGAGCTGGCAGTAATACAAGGCATTAGCGTATTTCTGCACTATTTTGAGCACCCAAAAGTATATTAATACCTTAAAACGATTCTAATTGAGAAAAATAAACGAAATTATTTATCAATAACCTATGCCCGTGACTCCGCCTGCATGGACGTCAACTTTTGCATTTTTTGACTATATCCCCGGTTTTAATTACCGATTGTGGTCAAACATTAAGTCTGATCAAAATCTTTCAAATCAAAAAATCACATCAAAAACCGTTCTTGCGTCTGTCAAAACAGGCAAGAATTCAAAAAAAAATATTTTTAATAATCCAAGTATCTAGGTAAGTACTTTTTTGTAATAATATCAATGTACAGACTACTTAACAATACTATAATAGTAGATATAAATTATATCGACCAAAAAGATAGATAAAACGATAAAAGTAAAACGAAAACAAAACGACTATCGCCTACTTCTAACATATTCCAAATTCAGTTAACTTTGACTCTCATTCACATGACAATAATATTTTTTATTGTTATTATAATTTTTATTTCAATGTCAGAAAAAAAACGAATGCTAATAACGTAGAGAGCTGCCTATATTGAACATAATTATAGTCGTGTTCTCTCGGTTCGATGGTTACGGGTTCCGCGCCGGCCCGGTACCTACATCGGAAGGGTAAATACCATGTTGGAGCTTTCGGTTGTCTGGATTAGGGCTGTTTCGCCCCGGGCCACAAGGTAGTTTGTTGTTAAAAAAATTGAATACTAATGAAATTTACATGCAAATATGGTGGCTGATGAGCTACCAATAAATTGAGAGTTTTTAGTTTACTTTTGTTTGAGTGATGAAATGCATTTTTTTTCTATATAGGATACGTCAAAATGACTTTACCCCGCCTGATGGCAAGCTAAAGGAAAAGTCTCAGGACTGGGGTCACCACTACATACACCGGTAGTCTACAGTGGCGGCCCTCAGCTTGACGGCCCCATCAAATGCTTTTTCACTCTCCGCTTAAATGCCTTGGGACTATAGGAGGAAGGAAACACATGCGTTGGTAAAGAATTCCAAGTTTTTATGGTGCGGCAAAATATATTTTTTTGGGGTCGGCAGCGCGAGTGTGATGCCCCTGGTGTTGCACGCGTCCGTAGGCCATGGTGACCGCTTTTCACCAGGTGAGCCGTGTACTTATCTGCCACCTAAGCGGTATAAAAAATAATAATTTATAAGCATCATTATAGCTATAAACCATACTATAGTGAAAAAGGCTCGTAGGTAATTGGTAACCAAGTAACAGTTATCTATAAACACATTGCAAAGTAAAGCAACTTTAGCCTTAGGATAGGTGACTATTCATTTGACAGATTGAGGCCTCTCCGTGTCTATTTTTTGTAAGAATATCAGCTTCCTGAAACGACTGCAAACTGCATACAAAGTTACCGGAATTGGATTTCAATTCTCCGGCAGCACTTAAATGACCGACGCGAACTATTTATAAAATTAGCAACTCCTTTAACTTTATGACACACATGTAATGTACCTATCATGTTACAGTGGTGTCGCAATTAAGTTTAGTACAGCGCTAAAATTGAATTCTCATATGAGCTGAACTATGCGTGACTTGCGCGTCAAATGCATGTCTTAATTTATGAACAATCCGGACAAATCCAGACACTGCTAGGAACATTGTATAATGTGAATATTTGTGGGCATGAATGTATGTATAGATGCATGTCAGTTATTCGCAAAAACGAGCGTGTCGTCATCATCAACTCGCTCGCAGATTGAAAGTATAATTTGGATTTTGGCAAATATAACTTTATTGTAATTGCTATGTCATTAATGAAAAATAATAAGTACCTACCTTAAGCTTAGGTTTAGCTACAGGCGGCTACTAACTTTTAGCGTCGACTCCGTCCGCACAAAAATTTAATTCCTTTCTCGCAAACTACGGCAACTTATTGCCAGGATAAAAAATAGTCTATGTGTTATTCCACATCGTAATCCACTTCTGTACCAAATTCCAGCTAGATTCGTTGATCTGTTTTTGCGTGAAAGAGTAACAAACATACCTACACATATATATGCATACATACAAATACTCGCAAAATTTCACGTTTATAAGATTAATAGAATTCGTACGGTTTCACCTCCGAAACGTTTCCATGAAGGGTGATTCATCAACAGAACTATATAAAACCCTGTAACATTTTCTATAAAACATCGTAACTGGAAATTATTATACATTTGTGTATCATTATTTATAAGCATAATAACACACCGAGTAACATTCATAACGAATAATATAGACATATTATTTTAACTTATAATCCACACGCAAGCAATTATTGTGCCGCCAAATAACAGTATAAGAATACATTTATTATGTTTCTAATTTGAAACCGCCAATGTATCCTACAATATTATAATATATTAATTTTTATATGATGCGATAATTATATACATGGATACAATAAATGTCTACTGAGAATTGCGTCTTTGTTTATAGGCACCTACCTATAGATACCATTTTTATGGTTCGCGCCGTTATTATAAATAGTTCAGTATTGTGAATACGTATTTGCGATTATTTAAGAATGAAAGGAATTTGATGCTGTTTTTTTTCTCTATTAGAAAGGTTTAATCAGAGATAAAATCTGCCGTATGTTTGATTGCAATTGGTTAAGTAGAACCTTAGATATGACTTAAAAACGATAACCGAACACCGGAAGAAGCCGTCGACACCGGCTAGTATGTATGTAAATAATTCTATAACATTAGTTGCAAATCACAAACGCATAATAAAACCACCACTATTATGCAAACTACATTCATTTGATAAAAATTACATACCTAACAATTGAAATTATATTATGATACTTGTGGCGATGACGTTTGATATTAACTGATATTTGATCGAAATGGCGGCGTGTATACAACAAAGAATTTATGGAAGAAAAGAATTTTGCCTGCGACATCGTTCGTTTCAGATTTTTAAGGTTATAATTTTTTAGTTGAAACCATTATTCTTTTTCCAAAATTAACGTAAACAAAGAAGTTACTCTTTGTTACATCAATCAGCCAGTGAAAGTGCCGACAAATTGGTCAAATCATTTCGTAGATTGGCCGGAACAAACATGCAAAAAAAATGTTTTTGTACATCCAAATGTACTTAGTAAACAGCGGTTATTTTAATATTACAAACAGACACTCCAATTTTATTTATTTGTATTATGTAGTAGGCATACTCGTAGATATGACAATATTGATTATACAATTGTCGTATATTGACTTACCATTAGGTAGGTATTACTTTTAATGAATTATTATCTACTTCACCATCGTTTCTCCTTTTACCGCGCGACGATTTTATGATTATACTAGCTTATAACCGCAGTTCTGCCCGCTTGGACGCCGGTTTTCGCGTTTTTTTACTATATCTCTGGTTCTACTCAATCGATTGTGATTAAATATGCGTAAGATTTTAAGTCAAACCAAGACCTTTCTAATAACTCATACGCACAAAGCGCTTTGCTGACACGTTCATCGTGCGTACAGCTAAGGAGTGGAATTCCTTGCCTGAGTCTGTGTTTCCGGAAAGCTATAACCTGAGAGTTTTCAAGTCACGAGTGAATAGGTTCCTTCTAGGCAAGCGTGATTCATCGTAGACCACATCGTCACTTACCATCAGGTGAGATTGAGGTCAAACGTCAAAGCCTATCATGAATAAAAAAAAAAAAAAAAAAAAACCGCATCAAAATTCCTTCAGTAGTTATTACGTCCATCGCTAGTCGCGAGTTATGTTATTGTCTTTTGTGTATGGAATACTATTGTGGCCTAAAAAGGGAATCCGCTTAACATCAAATGTACTGCCTGCAAAAAAAAACATTTTCACTGGTCAATAAAAATTGGTCGGTATTTGTTATTAGGGTTGTCCCGTTCTCAACATTCTCTGCATAACGAATTGCATTTATTTTAGAAATGGTGTAAAATAAATAGTGTGTAGACAGTCGTTTACTATAAAAACAAAGGCAGAAAAAGGGCTCCAGTGAGCAAATAGAAAAAGGTTCATCTTCAAAGAACGCCATTAAAATTCCCGAACTAAACATTGTCCTCGACGTTTTATTTTAAGTACGATATTATAAATGTATAGTAATTTTAAAATATTCTGTTCCTTCACATTTAAACAGAAAAGAATTGGACTAAGTTGTGCTCCGCCCGCGTGAATGTTGGTTTTTGAACTATATCTCCGGTTCTACTCAACCGATTGTGATCAAACATGTGTAAGATTTTAAGTCTGACCAAGACCTTTGAAACATAAAAAACCGCACCAAAATTCGTTCAGTAGTTTTCGCGTCCATCGCGAAAAAACAGTCAAACAGAACGGAATTCCAAAAAAAAATTTTTGTGTTCAAAATCGTTCATCGTTCGTCCCAAGTATTTTTTTATATCTTCAATGTACAGACACAGGTACTTTACAATTTTATATTAATCTATATAGGTATATAAAAAAGAATCCCCATTTCCCTTGGTCATGGCATCACGCGTGAATGGCTGGACCGATTTCGTTAATTCTTTTTTTGTTGTGTTTGTTATTGTCAGGAGAAGGTTCTTATGAAAGAAAAAGTCAAGAAAGTTGCGCGGGACATGAGAAAAATTAAGAAAACTTAACGACCATATATTAACTTATTAGGCGACGGACATAGGATACTTTTTATCCAGCCACGGGGACGACGTATGCCACGGGCGAAGCCGCGGGGCACAGCTAGTATAGATATAGATATCAGAATAGCGCGACAGTGTCAAAACAAAAAATGTATTTCGTGGATTCGTTTCTGTGACGTATATTTCAATCTACCGACTTCTAATGTTCAATGCATGATGTTATTCATAACAGTATAAATAGACGTAAAAAAGAGAGTTTTATATGTTTAGGAACGAATTTACGTATGTTTAAATAGAGGCGAAGACATTCAGTTGGTCCGTGTGTTGTATATTTTTTAGTTGCGTCCAACTATACAAACAGGCAATGCAAACAGCGTTATTGTGATGAGATTTTTTGAATTTTTATATTATTTATTTTTATTATTGTCAAGGCATATTCGGCCACCTACAAATAGTTTGAACGATTTGTTGAATACATCAGAGTTTTATTGCATGATCTAGTTTTGCTAAATGAGGATTTAGACTTTTTGAAGTGATACAAATCAATGATCTTATATTATTATGATGTAATAAGGTGATATTTTGTATTGTTTTAAGTTGATAAGTGATTATTTATTTTTAATTTTTAAATTTGATAAGTTGATTATTTGGATTGTACTACTTGATGACATAGGTTAATTTGTACACCACTTGTGGTAGGACATAGCGCACTTAACATAATGTTAAGACCATTATAACTAACCTATGATCCACGAAATAAATAATTATGAATTATGAATTATGAATCTTGTTAGAATCTGGTATTATAATACCTATATGTGATTAAAAGGAAAATTTGCCAAAAAGCCTACTACAAACGGTCACCGTGGCCTATGGACGTGTGAAAAACTAAGGGTGTCACACACGGGCTGCCTTCCCTGAAGGGAAGGAGGGAGGGCAAGGAAGGGGTGGGGAGGCTAGGAAGGGGAGGACTAGGAGGGGTACAGTGAGCTCTGGCTACCCTACTTACCACCGGTAACACAACACGATGGTTATTATAGCCTGGTCTTCTGTAGGGCGAAGATACTACTCCAGTCGGACAGCCATTTCGGACGGGAGACACCGTCGTGTCCTACCTCCTATTTCCTTCAATTTTCCCTTTTCGGGAAACAAATAGTGTTGTTTCATGTGGATAATCATTTTTATGCCGATTACAAGATTTTACAAGACTTTCTTACAAGAATACTTATTGATATTTGTGAGATCGAGATGAGATCAAAACTGAAACTTGAAAATATTATGTTAATACGAAAATTGACCCTCCAGTTTACCTATAACTTTTTTTTTTTTTCTATATCCTGGATAAAAAGAGTTAGGTAGGTACAAGTATTTCCTATAACATTCATTGTAGAGAACACATCATTCAACAGACCGTCCACATTGTTAGTCACTATGTATATAATTTCTAAGATATTAGCAAGATAATTGACGGTATAACAATAGAGACTTAATAAAATATGTATATAATTATTAGCCATTACGCTCAGACAGACAACATTAAAACAAAATACAATATTATTATTTGTATACGTATAGAATTCAAAACATCGGTCTCTGTACAATGTATCTTGAACAATAGATATTATTGTATTAATAATATATACCGGCAACATATCAATGTAATAATATTAAAGTTGCAATTTGAATGCACTGTCAATCAATAATAGGCTTTATACCTAGTGACTTAAGGTCCTACACCGTTAGTTACTGAATAAGATTTTAGATTATACTCAAGTATTGTGTTTAAATTGAAATCGGATATTGAGGATAGCAAACATGCACACGAGCCATGTCAGGGTAAGCGGTTATCGTGATCTATGAACTCTTTCAATACTGGAATTGTTATTTCCGTGTTATCAACAGGAAACGGTGAAATGAAAAGATTTATATTATAAGCCACCATTTTTCTTTGCATGCCAATATCCCTCGAGTTTCACTCTACCGAAACCAAACGGTATTTAAACAAACTGCTGTTTGAAAAAAAACTTTTTTAAATACAAGCTTTTAATATTTACAAATTTTACAATATTGCATTGTCATGGGACTTACATAAGTATGGCAAATTTCAGCTCAATCGTATAATCAGAAGTGGTCGAAATATGGCTTGCAAGATTTGATTACAGACAACGGGACAGGTGAAACTAAATAAAAGCTTGTAAAATCTAACTGAATTTTACATCTTTTTGCTCTACTCATGCATCCTGATCAGGCTGCTGGACTTAGATCTTACTGTATGCCGAAGACGGAGGGTCGTATAGACCCCAAGCCCAATTACCTTTTGCAGGTGATCAGTTCATCTGGCTGGGGGTATTCCACCCATCGTTCCAGTACGCGGTATCCTCTCTAGGGCTTTGCCATCGTAGGCCATCGATCCTCCTGCTTATTCTGTGAGTTATATAAAACAGCAGCGTTAAGTGTGTCCCCAAATTCAGTTTTCTACAGAACCCTTAGTATACGAATCCGACAGCACTTGACCATTTTTTGTTTTTCTCATTCCTAGTTTTGTAAAGAAACTCCAAACATAGTTCGCTCTATAGTTGGAAAAATGAAGCAAGCTGTGTTTGGAGATTCTTCGAAGCATAAGTAATTAGTAGATATTTCTTTAAATTACTCGAAGAAATCTCCGTCCAATCGTGGAGTGAAGTCTCAGTGATTTTAAAGTTGATGAACCACCCATAATCGCTAATACAAAACACATATTACCCAGTCTTATGAAATATTGATATGGATTGAGAGGACGCAATAAGGCATAGTAATAACAGTTATTAAATGTAAGCTGTACAAGATAGAATGACATAGGGTCAGAGCAAGCGCTGCGTCGCTTCGAGTTTCAACTAAACCTCGCGCGATCGGTTATGATGCAGTCAATAGTTTAAAGAGTAGTCTTTTTCACAATCACAATCACACAATCAATCGCATAATAGGTATACATTGACCAAATTAAAGAGTTATTCCAATAAAGGTAGGTCAAAAGCACTTGAAACCGGGCTTGCATGAAAGGCTTAATGACCGTGTAGAGGAAGTGTGTGAAGTTTATCTGGCGGTCTGTTGTCTCTGCCTACCCCGGAGGAAAAAAGGCGTGAGCGTATGTATGTATGTTTTTTCACAACTTCGATCAGTTTTATGGTAATAAATATATGTAGGTACAAATTAACGTTTTAAAAAAGTATTGCACATATTCATAAACACAATAAAGAGCAATCTGTAGTTTTTATTGTGATTATGTATCGGGGTCTATGCATGTTTGTAGTATAATAATGAAACATGACTTTGAACAGATTCGGATATTATATTTAATTATTTCTACAAACCAGGACCTTGTTCATGCACACGCATGCCAAACAAATGTGTGATAAAAATAGTCTTTAAATGGCTCAAAAATTAGGTAGGTATCCATAAACCACAATAACCCGTAAAAAAAATCTATGTATTAACTACAAGGTAAAACAACAATTAAAATAGTGATGTTGAAAAAATGCAGCTATTTATACCTTTAATGCCGTCGTATTCGTTTTGCTAACAATTCTAATTACAGCAATCGATTAGATCGCTTGTAATATGCAATTCTCGCATGTCATATTATGAAACCAAATTGAAATATTTCGGTATAACACGACACATTGTGGTTACAATAAATATTAAAAAGTTCATTAGCAGTTCGATTGTTTGAGTTGGAAAGTGGCACCGTATCGCAGCGTGCGTCAAGCACGCTCGCCCCGCACCCCATTATTATAATCTGGGCGAAAACGAGACAGAAACAATATTAGAAAGGAACAATCGTTGCCATTACGTCGAATAAAAAGAAAAGTTATTATATTTTTTATTGGAGAGGGCCCCCCACCCTCCCAGCCGCCAAGAGGGTTATTTTTATTTTATTTGAAAAGTTTATTTTCCATTTGTTTTAACTTGTATATTCGCGACGCGAGGGGTGGAACTCTGGCGGCACGCACTCGCCCGTTCAATGAGTCACTAATGCGTACGGTATCATTATATTTTTATATTTAAACTTTTGCTCGAACAACATTAAAATGAGAAAAGTTTGTAGAACGTTATTGTGATAAAGGCACAGAGCGCGGCCCGCCAGCTTTCGTTATTATATTCCATAACGTGCCCTATAAAGGAAACATTTAAGTATTTTGCAAATACATGGCATACACTTTTACGAGTACTACAACGGATCTACACTTTATGTAAATGGCATTCCAGCTTATTTTCGAGTCGATATAGCCACTTACAAAAATATATCTAAGCATATTTTTGCCCAACTGTGCTCAAAAATAATATCACACTTTATGGTATCACTAGAGATTATTATTTATTATTATTATTATTTAGGTAATGTCAATGAGAGTATCATCTCTTCTCCATTCCTATTTAAGGGTGATTTCACCTATGCATGTTACTGCGATCAAGTTGATCTGAACTCCGTTATAACCATTGAATTTTAAGTTCAGTAGGTAGGCAGGTAGGTATAGTTTACCTTGGGGGTAATTATTTTCACTTGTGAAATCTATTCTAAAACTAGGTTAACAGTAAATACATCCTTTATATCTATGTTTTTCATGATATATTAACCACTAACATTCGTAATTAAAAACTAGCTGATGCAGATCCGCCCGCGCCGAGGTCAGTTATTGTTTTTTGGTTATATCTCTGGTTTAACCTAACCGATTGCAATCAAATTTATTAGATTTTAAGTCTGACAAATTCAGTTCAGTATGTAGTTTTTGCGACCATCGCAAACAGACGAGATTTATAAAAAAATACATTTTTGTGTTCATAATCGTTCATACCTATAACGTAACTTGGTTTAAATACATTCAATGTACAGACACAGCTAACTACTAGCTCATTGAAACAAGACTAATTCCCCGCGTCTAATAATCTCACGTGAACAATTAAATACACTAAAACATCAACTATTTAATTTGATCGTAATAATGTGGAGCCAAAAGCGACCACCGTGAATATAACTTCTACACTGTTGGCATTACTCTTTAAACTGGCTGAGGTAGTCTGTTTACAACCAAAAACGTGGTAGTCTATATTTTTAACGAGCAAACCTGACTATAGTTCCAACCACACAAGGTGCCACAGTGTTGACACACAATCAACACAAATGTTACGTAACAATAAGGGATGGTAAAATGCGTCTAATTGTTATAAAAACACGCGAGACTGGAGGCCCAGTATGATTTAAAAGTGATATTCTCAAACCATAAAGCAGTTTCACGAGGGCATGTGAAATATTTATCTTAATATTATAAGTAAACTTTAAAGCTGGCCGGCCGGAGTCGACGCCGTCACTAGAAACGTCTTGATATTTTAAAAAAATATCCCGAATTAAGTATAATAATATGTATAATGTATACTATTATAAAATTGTATCGTAGCTATGTTACAGACATATTTACTGGAGATATTTAAAAAAAAAAAATTTTTCAATATTTGTCTGTTTATTCGCGAAGGATGCAAAAATTACTGAACAGATTTTAAACTAAAGTAGTTGTTTCTTAGGAGGGACTTGGTCAGAATTGAAAATCTGCCGTTTGTTTTATTGCAATTAATTGAATAGAACCGGCAATATGACCAAAAGTAGTGATAACCGACATTCACGCAGGCGTCGCCACGGGTATCGACTAGTAATAAATAATTAAAATATTTCAAAATTCTGATAACCCAATTTAAACTTCTAATAAGCCAATCATCTATAAAAAACCTTGATGTTGTATTATATGTCGAACCTTAATAATAATCAAATGAAAATATTTACCTACCTAAGTATAGTAAAAGGAGATGTTTCATTTTGGGCCCCCTACACAATACAGAAAAAAGAGAAATTAAATATTGGCAAAAATAACATAACATACATAACATTAACTCACGCCTATATCCCCGAAGGGGTAGGGGTAGGGGTATTTATTGGCAAAAATACAATTAGTATATTTGTTCACCTCCGAAATTTAAGGGCATAAATTAATAAAATATGAGTACATTTTTATAGTTTTAGTCCGCCATATTTGTTGTGTTGCAAGAAAGTGTTTATTTATTTAGATTCCGCCCATAATACCTACGAGGCAATATTATAAATTTAATAGTGAAAAATTAAAACTACCTACATTGCCTAGCTTTTTTTCTAAGTAGTGTACAATTATCAGGCCCAAGCTCCATACATTTGTGAAACATCTCCTTTGACTTAAAAATAAACAATTTAAAGGAACTTCTGTTTGGCGATGAAAAGTAATGTAATCATTGTATTATTTCCGCATCGTAATAGAGTAAAGCTTTGAAAAGGACAAAACATTTTGGCCTTGCTTCCTTCTTCTAAAATGTATGTATGTATAGGACAGAAAAGCCTGAGCTAAAAAGCGCTTTATTTTTTTATATTTCACTGATACAGTTTTAACGAGCGCTTCGCTTACGCTCAATAAGCGTTTGTCAATAGCTGCCCCTTTGAAGTAAATCTGTAGCTTATGCTCACCGGCCGTCGACGCCAGGTGATAAAGATCTGAACGGAGCTAGGACACGACGGTATCTCCCGTCCGAATTGAGCAGTCCAACTTTGGTAATACCTCCGCAATAAAGACCGCGGCCATAGTAACCATCGTGTTGTGTCCCCGGCGGTAAGTAGGGTAGCTAAAGCTCACAACTCCCCTCCCTCCAGGATCGGCAACGTGAATGAGTTGCACATGTACATAGGCCACAGTGACCACTGCCCGTCAGGTGGGCTTGTCTGCTACCTAACTAGTATACAAAAAAGATCTACAATAGCAAGTATCAAGTAGTCTCATGCGCACTTAACAGTGTTTCAATTAGGCACAATACATAGTAGTAGATACCGCTGGGCCCTTTCACACCGTGCGTTCTGTGTTCTCCCTTTGTTTGACTATACATTTAAATACTATAGTGTAGGTTCGATGCGTCCGGTACAAAAAAGATAAACAAGCCAACCGACTTTAATATTTGAATGCCAGTAATAATTTATGAGTTAGGGTTTATCCCTTTCAAAAGTTTTCGAATACATACAAGTTATGTAGTTTTTACAATTCGAGGTAGTGGAGTAATTTAAAAAAATATTTTCTTAACAGCAACACAAATATTATTTAAGAATATTAGTGGTCTAGAAAATATTACGAGTATATCAAAAAAAAGTATCTAAGTATGTTTGTAAAATACTTTATTCAAAAATGAATCTTAAAAATCTGAAAATGATCATCAACTTTCGACGCTAACCATACTTATTTAGTAGATACTAAAAACATATAATACACAAGAGGTAAAAAGCAATCAACCAGTACAGACTTTCCAATATTTTATTTTAAAGAAACGGTGATTGGTTTACACAACAAAGTTGTATGTTTACAGTAACCACTAAAATTGTTAGACCAAACGCAAGTGACTGGTCACATACGGGGCTAACGATGGCTAAACCAGTCGGGTTTAGCGCCAGATAAATAACCGCTTAAACAACAATGAAGATGGAAACGGGGCTTCTAAGTGGGTAATCTATAGTGTTGAGAAAACCGGTATGATATGACGACCAATTATATTTGAGGCGTGGAGGAGTCAATTCTTGTGTGTTACGACAAAACACGCCACTGTTCTGTGTGTATACGAGGTGTGGGGCCCGCGGTGTTTTGTTTAACGACTTCTAGGACGACAGCTTTATCTAGATCCAAAGTGAGCATAGTGTAGGTACTAGCTCGTGTTATGTGGTCTAGAACGTGAATGACCATATATTAAGAAATATTTTATAGCTTTAATAGCTTGTGTTATGGTTTCTAGAATGCGGATAAACATGTTAATAAATTTTATTTTTGTAAATACATACAAATATTATACATAAATACTCAGATCGACTTACCTCTACAATTTCTGCATTTGCATTCTACAATTAAACTTCCATTTTCATTTTTTTTTTGTTTATATTATTGTTTTTTTTTATATTTTACTCTCCAGGAGACTGATTTCTGTGTCCTGGTTTTCTATCAAGAATTTTATTAGACTAGTTATATCTATTTAAATGCAACAATTATCCACTATTAACATAAAGCTAGTTACATAATTAATTATGGGTAACTGACAAGCTACTGAGACCCCGAATTACGATAGTAGGAAGTAGGTACTGGGATTTCGATTAAACTAAAGAATATCCCTAGTATTATTAGAAATTTGTTGCGTTAAACTCCTAATTAGGAATCATGGTTTAGTTTGTTATACTCTATTTTCAGAAGCCTGCAAATAGTTTTTATTTTTCATCTGCAGCTTCATTAAAGAAGAAAGTAGGATTTTTATATTTAATCCCTTAAAATTACATCTTTTCAATTTCTTTTCATATTACGACGACAGGGGACTGTGAGCTGGATTACTCTCATTAATTTACCTGGGTGACCGGAGCTGCGTTACGGTTTTTAGTTTTTTGCACACGGGACTGATTTAGAAGAATACGTTTATAAAACGTGTGATGTCAAACCTTTCGAAAACTTATAGATATTATTTTTTCCATATCAAGTTATGAGTGATTTCAAAGGTTTGATTAAATCACAGTAGCATTGATAGTTATTTTTTTAAATGTTCTAGCAATTTTTTTTATCGTTTTTTCTTCTTATCGAATTGAAAGCGGAGTAGGCAGATAGGGCTACTGTGTGTATTTTTGCTTTATATATTAGGAAATGGACTTGGATTTCATTTCATCAAATCGATAGTTTGTAGACTTTTAGAGCTACCGTACTTAACTTTGCATTTTCTTAGCCTCTGTGGCGTAGCGGTACAGCGATCAACTGCTAAGTCAGAGGTCGCAGATTCCATTCCCGCTAAGTGCAAATATTTGTGTATATAAATATGAATATGTGCATTAAAGTTTGGATGTTTCTATGTATAATATAAATATATTTACAGAAAAATGTATCAAGTCTGTATATCCGCATTGTAGAACCCATAACACAAGCTAGTTACCTATGTTTACTTTCGGTCTAGATAGCGGGGCTGTGTAAATTGTGGTAGTTTTTACCCGACTGCCGAAGAAAGGAGGGTAATGTTTTTCGAGACTATGTATGTATGTATGTATGTATGTCCATTTCTTTGGCACGGCCTACAGCCTAACAGGCTTGACGGATTTTGAAATGCGAGGTATCATTTTATTATATACCTATTTATTTATTTAAAATAATAAAATAAAAGAATGGTGTAAGAAATGATACCAATACAGCAAAAATAATTAATCTACATGTGTACGATCTAATTAATCACTGGTTGATTATAAAAACAATCAAGATGGTTATCTAAGACGCGCGTGTTAGACAGGTAGGTGAGACCCAGCAATGGTGGTGTATATCATATTTATATAAGTACTAGCTGTTGCCCGCGGCTCCGCCCGCGTGGATGTCGAAATCCGTTTCAAAAACTATCCTATCTCTCAAGTTGGATCGAACTGCACATGGTGTGCGAATTTTATTATAATCGGTTAAGTGGTTTAGGAGTCCATTGAGGACAAACATTGTGACGCGAGATTTATATAGGTATATTAAGATGTAACATTAATTTACTTGACGTAATAGATTAACCATTTTATGTTTATAGTTTTTTCAAATTCAAATTCAAATTCAAATTCTTTATTTTTCAAAATAGTGTAACGTAATTACATCTTTTTGACGTCAAAAACTACTTAATACTAAGTTTACCACCGCTTCCTAGGCGCTAGTGGAGAAGAAACGGCGCAACAAACTCCACTGCTGCATTTTAAGACGTCAGGTTATACATAGATATCTTAAGACTAAATATGGACGAATGTACATTTTGTCTCGTGTCAATATAAATAAAGGTATATAAAAAAAAAAAATAAATAAATAATAATATATAATAAATTTTAACCGAAGTTAAACAATAAAATAATTGAAAATGTCAAAAATATACTAATGTCAAAAAAATAGTAAAAAAGGTCGCGTGCCTACCACAATATCAATATATTGTAGTAGGCAAATGCCACAACTACAGCATTATGTAGTTGTAGCACTTTAGCATTCTAGGAGGGGCCTGCACCATGCTCAAGCCAGACATTTTTGTCTTCAAGGTAATCAGTAGTCCTATAGTATGCTTTTTTGCATAAGGTGGCCTTAACAAATGTTTTAAATTTATTGTCAGGCATACCAAGGACCGATTCAGGCAATTTATTATAAAAACGTATACCTTCCCCCCTAAAAGAACCACTAACTTTGCTAAGCCGATAACAAGGAAGGATTAGTTTATTTTTATTGCGCAGATTTCTGACTGTAATGTCACTTACTTTTGTGTAATTGGATATATTTTTCCTGACATACAGTATGTTCTCGAATATATATTGGGAAGCTACAGTTAAAATATTTACCGTTTTAAATCGTTCCCTAAGAGATTCTTTCTTGTCTAAACAATAAATGGCACGAACTGCCCTCTTTTGTAATATAAATATGGTTTCGAAATCTGCTGCATTCCCCCAAAGTAGTATTCCATAAGACATCAGACTATGAAAGTAACTAAAATATACCAGCCTAGCAGTAGGTTCATCTGTCAACCGCCTAATCCGTCTGACAGCATAAGCAGCAGAACTGAGTTTATTGGCCAAAGTAATTATATGGTCACCCCATTGCAATTTCGAATCCAATGTAATGCCTAGAAAAGTAGTGCTATTTACAAATTCTAACCTTTGCCCCTCCAGCACCACATTAACGTGTGCTTGCCTCACATTAGGCAATGTAAACTTAATACATTTGGTCTTTTCTGCATTCAACAATAGGTTGTTTGCATAAAACCAGTTTGAGATGGCGTTCAAAATACTATTAATATTATTCGCATCTGCACTACGCCGATCTACCTTAAAAATAAGTGATGTATCGTCCGCAAACAATACTATGCCAGCCTGAGATTCAATCATATAGGGCAGATCATTTACATACACCAAAAAGAGAAAGGGTCCTAGGATTGATCCCTGTGGTACCCCTATTTTAACGTTTGATCCGTTTGACTTGACGTTATTCACAACAACAGTCTGAAGCCTATCTGTTAAGTATGACTTTAATAGTTCTATTGATTTGTTATCAAAACCATATCGACGTAGCTTGAGCAAGAGTGTTTGATGGTCAACACAATCAAATGCTTTGGAAAGATCACAGAATACCCCAATAGCATCCTGCGATCCCTCCCAGGCGTCGTGAATTTGGCTAACTAAGGCCACTCCCGCATCAGTGGTAGATTTCCCGCCAGTAAAGCCATATTGTTGGCTATGGAAAAGATTGTTGGTCTTGAAGTACATTTGCATCTGATTGAGCATCACTCTCTCAAACACCTTACTCAGAGCTGGCAAAATAGAGATGGGGCGGTAATTGCCAAGTTCCGACTTAGATCCTTTCTTGAATAAGGGTATTAATTTACTGTGTTTCATTAAATTAGGAAATGTGCCTTCATCTATACATTCATTAAATATGAGTGCTAGATCAGGTGCAATGATATTAATTATATGACTAATTAAACTAACTGACATGCCCCAGTAATCCTCAGACATTTTTATTTTTAGATTTTTAAATGCCCTTAAAATGTCATTGGGATCAATATGTTTAAAGTTAAATTTAGAAGAACTAATATTACTCTTAACAAGGGCCACAGCACTGTCAGCGCTGGAGTTAATAGAGGAAGTGAGTTTCAATGGGATATTGGTAAAATAATCTTCAAAAGTATTTACAATATCCTTTGGAGAGGTGATACTCTTGTTTTCTAATTTAATTTCAGTAACGGTATCCCTCATTTTACATTTACCAGACTCTTTGTGAATAACTTTCCAAGTTTCTTTCATTTTATTGGGAGCCTTAATTATTTTCCTTTTAATGTGAATGGCCTTCGCCTGTCTACATACCTTTTTGAATATCTTAGAGTAATTTTTGACATATTTAATGAAACTACTATCAAGTCTGTACTGTTTTTGGGCGTATAAATCGAAAAGTGTTCGTCTACTTTTATATATGCCTACAGTAGCCCATTCACAGAATTTAGATTTAGTACTGTGCCTTTTACATTTTTGTTTGAATGTATGTGAAAAAGCATCAGTTAATGTACTAAATAAACTATTGTAATGAACATCAGGATTATTGCCTAGGTATGCTACAGAATTGAGTTTGTTCTCTAACAAGTTTTTGAATTCTCTAATTTTGTTAGAATTTATGGGCCTACACATAATTTCCTCTTTAGGTTGATTGTTATTTCCCTTGGAAAAGGATACTATTTGACCACAGTGATCTGAGGGCAACGCACTTATTACGGACTTACCTAGGCATACACTGTCACTAAAAAAATTATCTAAACAACTTGCAGTTGTAGCAGTGATTCTAGTTGGTTCACAGAAAATGTTTTCAAGGTTGTAACTATTGAACATGTTTAGAAATTGGGTACTTTTCCTACACTGTTCCAAGATGTTTATATTAAAGTCTCCACACACAATTAGATTTTTTCCACTACTAGATGCCATCCCAAGAATTTGGTCCATGACCCCAAGAAACATTCCAAAATCACTACTAGGTGGACTGTATACGCATACTACTACATAACTATCAAGCTCGGCACAGGCCACCTCAGCACATCGCTCAACAGAAAGTCTAACAATGTCAATCCGCTCTTTGCTGCAGAGACCATTTTTTATTAAGACCATGGAGCCACCTCTGATAGCAGACCCTCTGTTGAAGCAACTTACAATTTTATAATTGTCTATGCTGAACATCATCTCACTCTCCATGAGCCAATGCTCAGTCAGACACAAAATATCTATATTGAATTTCTCTAGGAATAATTCAATTATTAATTCCTTGCCGGGAAGACCTTGTATGTTTTGATGAGCTATCTTTAGCTCTGGCATTCCTGTTGTCTGAACACTTAGTTTAAATTGCTATTATTAGTTAAACATACAGAATTACCACTACAAGTACCTGGCAAGTCTGTAGGTATATGGTTATTGCTTTGTTTACAATGTAAACTCGTCCAAAAATTAATATTATATGCTACTAATGTAGCAATTTTGTATTTGTCCTGCTTTTTAAGATATATACTATCTTTAGTCTTAAAACAATAATTACTAATAAAATTATTAGTGTCAAAAAATATAAAAGTGTCACTATGACGACATGTCAAAGTATGAATAATATTATTCAAATAATGTATCTTTTTGTTATGAGATGAAGGCTGGCAACACGCATATGGAAATGCACATAAAATTATTTTAAATACTTTTAGTTTACTTAGGCTTTCTATACAGTATAATAATTCTTTCTTGCCTACCTTGCTATTCTCACCTACCAGTAACACAATGGTGGAATTACTATTATACTTTGAAGACACAATTTTGTCTATAATTTGAGTGTAAGATGCATTGGGCAGGGAATAATGAATACAATTTTTTAAATTTTCACTAAACATGTAGCCCATATTGCGACCCACACTGTCAGAAAATACCATTGTATTACTAGGTGGCTCAACGTTGTCAGAAGAGTCATATACAGTTTCCAGAATACTGCCACAATCAGAGAGAGCCGCTATGGAGTCATTGAGAGGGGGTTGGTTGATTTGCCCAGAGCTGCACTGTCGAGTTAACGAATCAAGTAGTTTTTGGTTGTGCCTGCTGTCATCAATCAATTTGTCCAAAGCCAACATGTATTCAGTATTCTGTTTACTTTGGTGGTTATATTTAGAGAATAAAGTTGAATAATCCTCTTGCAATTGTTTAATGTGTGATTCTAGTCTGACCCTCCCAACATCATGAGCCACTTGACTCTCCGCCAACTGATTATTACATATAACCAACTGCCTACTACACATATCTAGGTCAGATTGGAGTTGTGAATTTAAATTTCTAGTGTTTGTCAAACAAGACTTCAACTTTAGATTAATTTTATTAATTTTTTTGTTTATTTTTAATTTATTTTTGATTTTATTATGGCTCACTTGTTTAGGCAAATTGATACACCTACTATCATTTGTGAGATCAATCACAGATGAATCAGCTGAGGTAGGCACACAGGTGCTTTCAAGGAGTTCGGTATAGAGGTTGGACACCTCTACTGATTGGCGCGATTGGGCATCCTGCTCGTAGCTACTAATTAGCCTGTATGCCTCTCCCAGCTCATTTTCTAACTGGGTGTTACGTCTGAGGGTTTGCTCAAACGTATCACCGCATTGGCGGAAAGACTTAATTTCTAATTGCAGCTGGTAAAGTTGTTCGCTCAACTCATCCCGAGTAACTTGGCTTTCAGACAGCTTTTGTTCCAAGCTGATGTTCTTATTTCGCATTAATTCATATTCACGTTCATTATCTTCCCTTTCCATTATCAATTGCTCATTTTCTTTCTTTTCTACTTTAAGTTGTAATAGGGCTTCTTTCAACTGCATTTGTAGTTGACGTGCAGTCGCAGCTCGTGTCGCAGCTCGCGTGGACGTAGACATATTGACGCAATAGGCACTTATTTGAGTTTAGTAGGGAGGATAATGAACACCAGTAGCAATGCAGAGCCAACAAAACCAGCTGATTAACTACTAAGAAATAACCTATTCCTACCTACCTATCCAAGTTTATCAATTGTTTGACTATTCCGGAGTGTATAAAGTGGCCAAAAGTTGGAAAAAACAATATTCAAAGACTTGAGATACTAAAATAAGCAGTGAAATGACTATAAAATCACTGTTCTTACCTTTTAAACTTGTAAAAATAACAACCGGTATCTACCCGCTTGATAACAACTTTGAATACAATTTCCTTCCAAAGTACACAAGATTGAGGCGCACAAAATTTATATAGGCATTTACTACACTTGTTCTATGTATTTATTTGGTTTCTATAATGTATTAACCACTCTATTTATTTTAAATTACATTAAAAATACGGAGCTACAAAATGTAAGTTTGACATCCTACAAAATGTAAGTTTGACATTTAATTGCAATTTAATTTTGACCTACTTACAGATTTCTGGATAAAAGGATATGCTATGTCAGTCTCCTGAGACGCACCCGCGAATACAGTTAGAAGATATTAGTATTATTCTCTTTATTTCAATTATATACATACTAGCGACCCGCCCCGGCTTCGCACGGGTGCAATGCTGATACTAAATTAGCCTTAGTATATGATGCATGTATTATACATATAAACCTTCCTCTTGAATCACTCTATCTATTGGAAAAAACCGCATCAAAATCCGTTGCGTAGTTTTAAAGATTTAAGCGCACATAGGGATATAGGGACAGAAAAGGCGACTTTGTTTTATACTATGTAGTGATTAATTACATTTTTAAATATATCTAAAAGAAAAAAAATACATTTAAAAATATAAAAATAGTGCTCCACCGGCGTCGGGTACAGGGACCAAGCCAGTATTTTTATTATCATTTAGAACCCCTCCCCCGAAACTCCTGAACGCCCCTCCTCTCCAGGGTCGGTAGCGTGAGTGTGACACACCTGATGTTGCACACGTCTATAGGTCACGGTGACCGCTTCCCATCAGGTGGGCCGTGTGCTTGTCTGCCACCTAAGTAGTACATAAAATTATACATATTAATAAATATAATTTTTTACAGTCCAGACACGTAGACAATGTAAGTATTTAGTACTTACGTAGTACTTTGATAGGATAGATCAATTAAATACATTGTACAGATTGCAATTGAGTCTATTGACGCACACAATAGTATCCCACCGTGACAGAATACGTAGAAACACGTACATACGGCATACTTATCTATACTAGGTATTATGAAATTGTACAGTAACTGTGTAATCTTAAGTTATGTTAATTGAACGATTATGAACACAACAATTTTTTTGAATGTCTTTTTGTCTGTTTATTGGTGACAAACCAGGTTTTTTTGTTTGTTCGCGATAGACGCAAAAGCTACTGAACGGATTTTAATCCGGTTTTTTTTTTAATTTTTCTCTAGTTCGTTTGTCTGTTTGTTGATTTGTCGGTTTGTCTGTTTTTTTTTTGCGATAGACTCTACTACTAAACGGATTTTGATGAGTTTTGTTGCTTGAATCTTGCGCATGTTTGATTACAATCGGTTGAGTAAAACCGGAGACATAGTCAAAAAAACGCGAAAACCGACGTCCACGCGGGCGAAGTAGCGGGCAAAGCTAGTATTCTATTAATCATTGGTCTCGCACTTGGCCTCATATCACAACTTTACAGTTAGAACAAACTGTACAAACACAACTTACTAAATCATCTGTAGACGAAACATTTATCTTTTAACGTTCGTTCCTTAAAATTGTTTTATACAACAAAAAAAAACGTATAATGGAATTCGAAATCCTTCAGACATTAAAATAGATATTTTTTTAATTCACGATTTTGTTTTAGTAACATTTGAACGTGGGACCAAGGTTGTTAGAACAACGCGTGCCAACAGTCGCATGATGGATGGCGCGAACGTTGATAAACACAAAGACACAATCTTATAGGTATCTATACATTTATATATATCTGTACATCTATACATCTATATATCTGTACATCTATAAAATCAATACATCTTTACGTCTATAAAAATGTATTCATCTATACATCTATACCTCGGTATATCTATATATCTATAAGTCTACTCATCTATGCGTCTATACCTACATTATTCATCTATACTTAAAGTAATATTATACCTATACATCTATACAAATACTTATATGAAATTAGAGTGTCTGTTTGTTTCGGTTAATCTCTGAAATGGCTGGACCGATTTTAACAGGACTTTCACTGGCAGATAGCTGATGTAACAAGGAGTAACTGAAGCTACTTTGACTTTGGAAGAAGAATTAGGGTTCCGAGTAAAAAATTAAAATCTTAAAAAATTTACCGACCGATTTTAACAGGACTTTCACTGGCAGATAGCTGATGTAACAAGGAGTAACTGAAGCTACTTTGACTTTGGAAGAAGAATTAGGGTTCCGAGTAAAAAATTAAAATCTTAAAAAATTTAAAAGAAGACGGAGTTTGGGGTACAGCTAGTCTAAACTAAACACATTATTCACATATTCTAATGTAATAAATCGTTGTGTAAACTAAATTTGAAACTGTGTCAACACTGTGATACGGTAGGCGCAATAAGTTTCGCATAAGTTGGACGTCGCTACCGTTGTGTACACGGCACACACTGCCTCCTAAATTGTACAAATGTGAGCTTGTCCGTAATTACTTTAAAGTGTTAATAATTTCAAACTTACAAATACACATTATGGTTTTCGTAGGTGTTTTATTTAAGTGAATAATCAATTATTTGCTGTACACATGAACGTAAAAAAATTATGGAAGGAACGCGTTGAAGGATAAAACTGACGATACTAGGGTCGGCCCACTTGCTTATGCTTATTCGTACGCATATATATTATGCTGGAACCACACTTCGCTATTCGCTATTCGCCTATATGGTATTCGAGGAAATTCTTATAGATGACTAAACCCTCCACAATTCGTCATAGAAGAGTGACTAAGGCGAATATTCGTGCGAATAAAGCAAGTACACACGAATAAGCCCTCCGCACTTCGATATATACGTGAATAATGGCAAATACCTAGCGAAGTGTGGTTCCACCATTAGATACAATACAACATACGTACGCATACACTAACACACTAGGAAGCCACTACGCGGAAGATGTCCGTCGATTGACATACCTACTGTATCTATTATTATTATTTTTCATTCTTTTAGTACAGAAAATCATTACTATACTTAAAGTAATGATTTAACAAAGAAAAAAATAAAAATACAGAATGTTTTGTGTAGTGAAAAGCGGTTCAGTGCCTCTTTTATTTGCCGCACCATAAAGACTTGGAATTCTTTACCAGCGCATGTGTTTCCTTCCTCCTATAGTCCCGGGGCCTTCAAGCGGGCGTGAAAAAGCATTTGATGAGGCCGTCAAGCTGAGGGCCGCCACTGTAGCACTACCGGTGTATGTAGTGGTGACCCCAGACCTGAGACTTTGCCTTAGCGTACCATCAGGCGAGGTGAAGTCATTTTGACGTGTGTGAAAAAAAGTTAAATGGTGTAAAAACCGTAGCTACAGAAAAAGAAATTTCAAGAATCACATTTCAATCTTGAGTGCAACATTATACATTTCTAGTTAAAACTCATACGGTTAGCCTCCGCGATTTATGTGACGCAGTCTCGTCTTTAGCGCGTTCTGTCCACCGCTTTTATGTTCAGAATCGTTCATATAACTTGACTTTTAATATATACAATGTACAGACACAGCTAAATTACAATTTTATAATAGTACTAGCTGTTGCCCGCGGCTCCGCCCGCGTGGATTTCGAAATCCGTTTCAAAAACTATCCTATCTCTCAAGTTGGATCGAACTGCACATGGTGTGCGAATTTTATTATAATCGATTAAGTGGTTTAGGAGTCCATTGAGGACAAACATTGTGACACGAGATTTATATATAAGTATTAAGAAGATAGATGCAGTTATCTATAATTACAAAATTCGTTCAAATGAAGCTGTATCATTAACAGACTACTACATACGTGTACAATACGTAATATACAAACAATGTTAGTATGTGTGTGTGCACTATCTACTGTGAATTGTCAAAGTCTTATTAAAGTCAATAATTGAGAGCAAACAGACGGACGAAATAAGTCACAGCGGAAACTGGTAGTTACGTGTGGCGACGTTCAGAAGCGGGTGCAGCTTACACCGACTTGCGCGTGCGCAACTGCTGCTCGACGTCGTTCAACTGTTGTGCAACCGTATCATGGTGTCTGTTTTATGACATGTATGTATAATTTGTTATTGTTTGAACCGACAGAACTAAAAATACATACCCTCTTTCTTTTTGAAGTCGGTTAATAAGAAAGGAAAAGAGGTTTGCAAAAGATCTAGGGACAACAACTCCTAAAAATGATGATCACCGCTTTTTAGATTTTACGGCTGGGTGTGGTTATTATGACGGACTAAATTAAAAAAAAATTAAGCAATCAGTGAAGGGAATTTAATTTAACTGACGCCAACTCGTGCGCACATTAAGTCCTACCTACTCTATTTCTCTTACAATTACCTTTTTCTCGAAATAAACTCTTATTTCGAATAATAAAAAATCACATAATATTTATTTTGAAAATTTACCAATTTGAAAAATATGCGAAAACAGTCACCTAGCATTTTGAGCACTGGCGTCATAATAATTATGTCAAATGTGGTTGATACTACTAGCGCAAAATAACTAATAGCGCTATTAGTGCAATTAAGGATTTTTCTTTGTACTGTGGTGCAATTGGTAGGTACCTACCTACGGTGAGGCGTTAAACAGTTATTATAGGATTATTATAAAATCGATAAAGCTTCTTCATTGGTATTGTGCAACAACAGTTATTACTTTATAGGACCATTATACAATCGATATACCTAACTTCTTCATTAGAATTGTGAAAATGATAACCTACAGTGTCTTTTTTTATGCGGATATCCCTACGGATAGGTACGATTCCCGCGACCAACTAAGTTACTCAAACTAATAACTGTATTTAGACTAAGGAAATGATTGTAAATAGACCAAAAAAAACAGCCCGCTGAGTTTTTTGCCGAAGTCTTCTCAGGTCTGGGCCGCGTTTCGAACTTGTGGTCCATTTGCTTCTAGTTTTAAATATTTTTAATGTTGAGGTTGTGTAAGTCTGTGTCTATGTATCAGAATAAATTATTTTTGGCTTTGACTTTGACCAGCGGGGTCAGTTATGTCGGAATCAAACCGATTAAAACCGCACGCCCGTCTCGGTAAGGTAGCTCAAAAGGTATTTTGCTTGCACCCCGGCGAATTTATCCTCCACACTTTCATACAGATGAATTAATTTTCTTGCATACATTTTCTAATAGTTGAAATAAAATAAAACTGTTCAATAATACTTAACCTAATTATCATAAAAAACACATGTTACCAACAAACTTCTAAGAGAATAGGGTTGGCGAAATTCTGATAATATTGGTACCTACTGTTAGTGTTACTACTAATAATATCGACTACCATAATTTTAATCTAAAATTAGTTTCTAAAAATTAGTTAAGTATAAGTTATTTAATAAAATTAGTTTGGCGCTGTATGGATTTAGAGTTTTAAGGTTTTAATTTTTTAGTCGGCACCCTAATTCTTTTTCCAAAACCTTGTTACATCAGCTATCTGCCAGTGAAGTTCCGTCAAAATCAGGTGAGCCATTCCAGAGATTAGCCGGCACGAAAGCGGTTAAAAAGGATACTCCAATTTTATTTATAATGTACTCAAATTCAAATTCAAATTCAAATTAAAATTCATTTAATTACTGTTTGTCACAGGTAGATAGAAGATGTTGTCAATTACATAAAAGTATCACCGTAGCATGTCTGATAAGACGTACAATAGTATTATCATATATGAACCACATCACACTAGGTACAAATTAAATTGTGAAATATATAATTGTGAAATACTAGTAATACTATATAGTAGATATTAACTCTAAACATAACTTAGAACTTTCGTTACACAGTTATTTTGAGTAAATTTTCTTCTCAATATAAATAAATATTTTGGAGACATTATTTTGTTATAAAAATCGATACCTATAATATATTAATCAAAATTGTATTACTTATATTTCTTACAACGCGACGGTTCCCAAGTACTAAATGAAATTCATAACTAACTAATTAAAGTAAAACAAATGGACTGTTAGACAACCCTATCATAAAATTACATCTATAAAACTATTATTTTTTTAGACTACTTTACCTCCCGGTTCCACCTATTTGTTGATGAATTTATTGTGTCAGATTTGATTGTTTAGTTGCTTGTTTCTTCATTACAAGACTGTTTTGAAGTTTTCTATATAGATAACCTATTATAAAATTGTAAAGTAGCTGTGATAGTACATTGAAAAATTTGAAGAAATCTTGGGTTGTGTAATATAAACTATTCTTTAACTTTTTTTTTTAATTCTTGTCTGTGTTTTCGTGATGGACGCAAAACAACTGAACATATTTTGATGCGGCTTCTTTTTGTTTGAAATCTTGCGCATGTTTGATCACAATCGGTTGAGTAAAACCGGAGATATAGTCAACAAACGCAAAAACCGACGACCACACGATTTTTTTTTTTATGTCGGTCACGTCAATGTCTTCACCTCGCCTGATGGTAAGCTAAAGGTAAAGTCTCTGAAATGGGAGTTATAGTAGGTATTCACTAAAAACAGAACCAATTTTCAAATGAAAATATAACACTTTTTATTTCGATCCTTCGACATCAACAGACAAACGTACAACCCAATTAGTAACCAAAGATCGGGATATAAAAAAACGGGAGCGATGTACATTTTTATTATTGTACGCTCATTTAACTGTTATAATTAATGTACAGTGTAATAAACAGCCAACGTAAAATATACGGGTAATGTAGAGACGGGTAGTTAAAAATATGCTTGGCTCTACACACTAGTATTTAAGTGCTGACTAAACAATAGAGTTATCGCTCTACCATCGCGTACGTGGATATAAATTTTCATATAGAAACAATTTTTATACTAATTATGTTAATAAAAAAATATATATTAACATTTGTTTCGACGGTGATATGAAATTGGATTTTCACATTATATAACAGGTGGATGTGTTATGGTGGATCCATACTTCGCTATTCGCTATTCGCCTGTATTGTATTCGACGAAATTCTTATAGACAACTGAATTTTTCACAATTCGTCATATAAAAGCGACGAAGGCGAATATTCGTGTGAATAAAGCAAATATACACGAATAGGCCTAATAGCATAAGCATAGAATCTAATGGCGGAACCACACTTTGTTATTCGCTAATCGCCTATAATGTATTCGACGAAATTCTTATAGACTACTAAACTCTTCACAATTCGTCATACAATAGCGACTAAGGCGAATATTCGTGCGAATAAAGCAGATATACACGAATTGGCCTTCCCTCCTTCGTTGTATACCGGTGAATAAAGGCGAATAGTAAATAGCGAAGTGTGGTTCCCCCATTACATTCTGTGACGTGGGTGCGAAAAGTATAATCAAAGTATTTTACACCCGCAGCTCCGCTTGGACTTCTGTTCACGCGTTCTTCAACTATATCTCCGGTTCTACTTAACTGATAGTGATCAAATATGGGTAAAATTATAAGTCTGGCCAAGACCTTGCAAACAATAAAAACTGTTAGGCAGTTTTTGCGTCTATCGCGGACAAACAGACAACAATTACAATTGTAAACAAACAGACAAATAAACAATTATTTGAAGTACAATTTTTTTTTCTTTTGCTTCATTCAAGTAATCATACCAAATATACTCAACTGATTAAAAAGACGTGTATGTCTTAAAATAATAAATACATATTTTTACAACATTCTACACAACACTATAGTGACGCAAAGTAAGCGTAGCTTAACTAACTTGCGTTATGAGTTCTAGAATACGGATAAATATACTTAGATACTTTTTTAAATACATACATAATAATACATAGAAACAACCAGACCAATACAAATATTCATATTCATGCACACAAATATTTACACTAAGCGGGAATCGAACCCCCAAGCTCGGATTAGGCAGTCGAATGCTCTACCGCTATACCACAGAGGTAGTCAAACTATAATTAATAATCTCTAACTCTACTTCATTCTACTAATCACACATAATTATATCAAATTGACAAAAAAAAACGCGTCAGTCTGTTACTAACAATCTCTAAAACAGCTTCACCGTTCAGCTAATCACACCCTGACACAGAACATAATTAAAAACAGTTCGAATTTCCCACAATCCGTCTTCTCCGCTGCCTCAATGAACCTGAATACCTATAAAAATGTCATCTCTATTTCACGGTACATAGTGCGGTACCACTTTGTGTGTAATTTTGATCAAACGATAGATAAGGCTTTATTACAAGCGGCTTGATGTATACATATACATATATGCATAATAAAATAGGGATTTAAAAGATTTTGTACAACATAATATATTCTGTAATACAGTACAAAGTGTAATAGAATAATTAAGCAAAATGTACAGTCGCGAGCTAAAGTGTTTTGAATTTAAAGGCAAAATGTTTCAAGACGATCATTTACATTTTATTTGCACAGTTTTTTACTGTCCATAATAGACAGGTGCCCAGTCTGCATACTCGATAGGGTAGATAATATGCTAATATCACAAAAAGATTGCTTTGTTATTTACAGACATACATATTTATACAAAACTGTATCATAATAATTATATTGGAGTTGGACGTTTCATAACTTTTAAAAATATAGTAGTTTTTTTATACTAACTAAGCACACAGCCACCTGATGGCAAGCGGTCACTGTGGCCTGTGGACTATGCAACACTAAGGGTGTCACACACGCGCTGCCTACCCTGAAGGGAAGGGGTGAGGGCTAGGAAGGGTTGGGGAAGCTGGAAAGGGGTGGGGGCAGAGGGGTACAGTAAGTATACAAACTTTTCAAAGAAAAAAACCGACTTCATGGGACCAAATTGAAATGGAACCACAGGGGAAACACTAGCTATCAAGTAAAAAAGAATCCTCAAAATCTGTTCAGGCAGTCGAAAGTTCTGAGGTTACAAACATAAATATAATACAGTTGAATTGAGAACCTCCTGCTTTTTTAAATTCGTTTTTCCTAACCTTAGTTTTCCTTGTAAATTTATTGTAACCAGTATTAAACAAAACACTTTAGTCTTCGCGTGTACCAACTAATATAATATTGTATGAAAAATAGAAAAAAAAAACCTTACCTCGGTTCGGGCTCCGGTTGAAAAATATTACTTTTAAAATATCATAAAACTAATGTACGTACCTGCAACAAAAGAGAGTTCTACATAAGAAACAATTTAATTAACGTGTATTACTTTCATATTCATTAAGCTAACTAGAAAACAGCGATAAATTTGTAATTAATCTAACACTTAAACATTTCCGCGCGATGGGCTACTCTCTATATTGAGGGGAAAAGCACGCATTCAACACCCATAGGGCGAGCACGAAATTACATTCGAATAGTAAACGTTTTTTAAACTTACTACGTAGGTGGCAGACAAGCACACGGCCCGCCTGATGGGAAGCGGTCACCGTGGTCTAACTAGGTCACGTGGTCAAGTAAATATTCATTACTGATGTAAGTATTCTCTCACGTATTCTCTCCATTCCTATACAGAACAACACGTGCAAGGCTGAGATATCACCCTCATATGATGCAAACAATTCCATCAAGAACTAAGCGGTTCGGTGCCTCTTTCCTTTGCCGCACCATCAAAACCTGGAATTCTTTACCAGCTCACGTGTTTCCTTCCTCATACAGTCCCGGGTCCTTTAAGCGGGGCGTGAAAAAGCATTTGATGAGGCCGTCAAGCTGAGAGCCACCATTATGGCACTATCGGTGTTTACAATGGTGACTCCCATTCTAGAGACTTTGCCTCAGCTTACCATCAGGCGAGGTGAAGTCATTTTGACGTGACCGACATTAAAAAAAAATAGTATTCGTTCCAATTCGGGATGTTCATTATGTTTTTATTAAGTCCTTATTAATGACACAATATTAAGAACGTATTTTTTTTGTTCATAATGAATATTCACGAGGTGTAGGTATGTACTGCTGTAGTATTTATTTAAGGGCTATTGTTGCTGTATATATTACGATAGTGCTACCTACAATTGTAATATATTCCACAATAATAGGTAGCCGACGTTAGTGTAATTGGTCGCATCGGCTTGTTTGCAATGTATGACAAAATAATCATACTTCAACTAGAACCGCATCATTATTTGTAACGCTACAATTTTCAGTGACATGTTACAAAATCTGTTATCTATACTAATATTAACAAGTTTGTTTGTTTGGTTGAACGCGTTAATCTTAGGAACTACAGGTCCGAATTGTCATTTATCGAAGAAGGCTATGGGCAATATATCATCACGCTACTTAGCACACCCAGGGGAGTAGAGTAGTAATCACATAATATATTTATATCAACGAATTTCCATACATTATTGCAAAATTAAGAAATTACGGGCATGTACCTATGTGTTAAATAAGTGCCACAGGGACGAAGTATGTTACGGGCGAAGCCGCGGGAGACAGCTAGTTATATATAATACATTCCCTCATATTTAAACATAAAAAACATTACCCTCCTTTCTTCGGCAGTCGGGTAAAAAGTAGTGGAGTAACGTTGCAAATTGTGTGAAATTCTATCGACCAATGGAGCTAGAGAGCAGTAGGGCGAGTACGAAATTTCTTTCGAATAGTAAGCGTGTCGGCTTCGTAATGCGAGACTGGAGACAGTCAATAATATATTACAAATCCTGTATCGTGGTTCGGTGTTTGACCAATCGCATTTATTTTTCAAAACAGTAGAATCGCGTTTGTACTTATATCAATATATTATTGACCGAATTGCGATATTTATTACATTCAATAATGCAATACTGGAGACGGTTCTCCAGTCTCTCATAACGAAAACGATATGCTTACTATTCGAAAGAAATTTTGTGCTAGCCCTACAGCTGTGAATTATTTTAATCTATTTTTTATTGATTTTATTGCACGTGTAGATATGAGTCATGATTCAGTTTGATAAGAAATCCGCGTGAATACTTACTCAGACTCTCTTCACTATATTCTTCTTCCCACGATTACCTACAGATAATTTTCTGATCGGAAAATATGATCATCCAGGACGGGACTTGAAACCGTAGAATATATCGGTAAATTTCGAGCATCTAGAATGGATCCAGGTAGCTCAGTTGGTCAGAGCATTCCCCTGTAAGGGACTGGTCACGGTTCAAACTCCGTCCTGGATGATCACTTTATCCGATCACAAAATCATTGGAAATATTTAGCATGCAATTGCTTTAAAATTTCATTCAAACTACAGATCATTTTTATACTTTTTTGTAACCTAACATTTATTATTGAATGCTGGCTTTCAAATTAAATTTTTATACTGTGTAAGTATATTTTATTATATTTATGTCAAACTTTATGGACTTTTTAAGTATACAATAAAACTGATAATATAGATAATAAAACCACTGAATTACCTACTCGTAATGTTACATTGCGTTATAGTTTACATGAATATTAAACAAGAAAAAGCCGAACAACGAATTACACATTTAATAAACCCAGGAAGATTTCGTAAAAATCTAACAAACAAAGAATGGGTGTTATTTTTAGATGAAATTAACGCACATTATGTGCGTACGCGCCGCTACCGATCGTGAATCATTCTCGAGCTGCGACTCACTGACAGCGGGTTGACCGTGATTATATACTATACCGCCTTCATTATTGGTCTTATTGGTAGAACTAGTTTTTTTTTTTTCAGATTATTATCGTTAGTCAAATTTAACAAAAGACCTAACTTGCCTTTATCTGTCTGTTTATACACTTCTACGTTCAATAAGAAAAATACGTTTTTTATTTAATTGGTAATAGGGTCGCGTTTGACCACTTTCTCACCTGTTGGTAAGTGATGTCAAGCTTCAGGGCACATGACAATTTCAAAGCATTAATTTATATTGTAATATCTATTTACACCTCCAATCCAATTAAGAGCTTGTGTTATAAAAATACATTTATTTCATTAACTGCGAGGAAGCTTTTTCTTCGGGTTTATGCACGACATATTGACCTTTTAGTTTTATTTAAGTGTTTATAGGACAGGTAGTTTTCTAAAGGTGAAATAAACAATCCAACTGACCTCATAGAATAGTAAAATGACGCCAGAGCTTATTTTAACGTTTTTCCTTAGCTTAGCTTATTTTTTGTTTATCGTAATAATTTATTTGACAATAATAAAGCATTCGTTATTTATCACACAGAAGTTTTCACAGTATAACCATTTTGACATTGGATAAAAAGTAATTGTCGTGTCAAATAACAGGCAACTACACTTCAACACTTATTTTGTGTACATGATTGTTTCAATTTAAATAAGGCTATTAAAACCCGGGGCCATTTCGAATCCGGAGATGGCCCGGGTCAAGCCGGCAAGTCAAATGCTCTATGGGCCACCTTACACCCTGGCGTCAGAAAACCGGTGGCGTGCGGTTTTAGTCGGTAAGAGACCAACATAACCTGCCCCGCTGGCCGCGGGGGGGGGGGTAACCATGAGGATTTCCGTACCGAAAAAAAAGGCTAAGGAAACCTTATACTGACAAGCTAGTCACAAAATTATTTGGTATCAAAAGACTGTGGTGATGGTGAAGAAGCACAAATCTGTGTCTATGTAACCAACTTCTTATCCTACGTTCACACGGAGCGACGGTTTGCCGGATCTGATTTTTATCGGATCTGGAAACAGCCAACTTCAGCAAGATTCGGTTTTTTTGCCGTTTCTTGAAACCGAATGCATGTGTGAACTCATTCATTGAAATACTGTTGCCACTAAACCGAATCCTACAAAAAACCTATCCGATGAAAATAAGATCCGACAAAACGTGGCTCCGTGTGAACGTAGGGTTTGTCACGAACTATAGCTAAGTACATGAAAAACTCTCTTATCGCTCCGCTAAGCTACCCGCCTGCAACCGAGCCCCGCGCTGACCCGGGGGTCCACGTCATCGCAATAACAAATATTTTCCACTGATTCTATTGTATATTGTTGGCTTTTCCTATTAAAACATTAGTTTCTTTTAACCTACTTGCAGAGATAATGGTTCCGCGTCTACAACGTTCAATTTTTTAATGTTTTGATATTTGTTGTGGCATATCAAGTCAAAAGTCGCCTAATTTGGCATTCAGCCAACTGGATGACGTGGTGGAGCGCAGCGTCTTTATCAGATGATTTAATGGTACTTTTACAAATTGCGACTTGTCACTGGGCATTGATGAGACATACCTAAGTTGGGTAAATGTGGAAAGTTGAACGCACGTTACATACCTACATAATTATATACTCGTACATCAACAAAACCTAGTCCTATCCAATTAATATTATAACTGGGCAAGTTTGTGAGTAGTATGGATTTTTGTTACTCTTTCATACAAAAACGGCCGAACGGATTATGATTTTTGATTGAAATTTGGCACAGAAATGGATCGAGCTCTGGAATAACATATACCTATCCTACTTTTTATAACCCGGGAATGCGATTCAATGAGATCAAAATTTCACGAGCGCGGAGCCGCGGGTAAGGTAACAATTATTACCTAAAATAAGTGTTAAGTAAATTAACTTTATAAATACATACCTACATTATGCTCACGTCTTTTTCCCTCCTAGGTAGGCAGAGACAACTTAACAGCCCGCCATCTGTCTCTGTCTTGCGCTTCCTCTACTGTCACTAAGCCTTTCATGCAAGCCCGCCGGTTTCGAGTGCTTTTGACTTGCCCTTTTTGCAATAACTCCTTAATTTGGTCAGTTTATACTTTTTTACTTTATAAATTTTAACAAAAACACGGTCAAGTAAGGATACAGGATGCGCTAGGTGTATAAGAAATGAATCACGAAGCAAGTTTTCGTAAGCAACGATCATTATAAATTGAAGAGCCGTACGCATCCAACAAAGTAACGTAAGTTCAAACAATCTAATTAAAACAACTTAACTAGGTACTTCTTACTTTCTAAACATACATGTACCTCATCAAGTCCTTATAGAAATGAGGTTTCGCCAGTAAAACGAGAATATGGTAAACAACTGGTAAATCCGCACATTGACTGACTCGACTACATTGGTTGGTAATCGTACAAGTATGTACCTAATAACTACGAGGTAATTATAATATTATAAATAATAAACGTCTGCCTTCCTTGATTATTACTTTGAATGCCATCGTTGGGAACAGGTCTGATCAAGGACGGTGGAGTGGTGGAACCTACTGAATTGCAAAACAAGGTATCCGATGGATGCGTTACATGTTTATTAAATAGATTAAAGTTTATTTTATTTTATAGTTTAAGTATACCGCGGTAGGAAAAAATGAGGAAAGACTTTGTTAATTGGTAAGTATTGGTATTATCTGTCGAAATAATATTATGTACCTACGACCTATTTTCAACCGCAGTAGCCTAGTGGTCTGGCTAATGGACTGCTGAGACGACGTCTCGGGTTCGATCCCAGATTCACCATGGCACACACCAATGACTTTCGTTGCTTTTCGAAGTTATATGTATATTTATCGCAGGGTTATAAGTGCCCGGTTAAAGGCAATAGGCTCGCCACCTATTACATTAGGACCTAAACATAAACTGGCGAAATGTGGGTGCTAGCACCTCTGCCTACTCCTTCGGGTATATAGGCGTGAGTTTATGTTATGTTATGTTAAGTTTATTTTGTACCGCATATAAATAGTAGATAGTTGATCATAACAAGTAACATTACGGTAAATCTCACATTCATTAGATAGTAAAAATGTTATATAATACGTAAGTAAAATGTAGGGCAGGCAAGCCTCGCAGAGTATAAACTGACCAAATTAATGAGTTATTGCAAAAAAGGGCAGGTCAAAAGCACTCGAAACCGGTGGGCTTGCATGACGGTAGGGGAAGCGCGTGAAGTATGTCAGGACAGAGGCAGATGGCGGTCTGTTGTCTGTACCTACCCCGAAGGGAAAATGGCGTGAGCATATAATATATTATATATGTATGTATTATTATTCAATTATTTATTTTAGTTCTTAAGTCTAAGTTTTTTTACAATATATCTATAAAAAACAAATTACAAAAATATTATAAAAAAACCTAAACCTAGAGCACCGCCAGCAGCGGGGCATGGCCCAAGCTACCGGTGGTTAGGGCTGCAGAGTGAGGAACCTCCTGACAATACGTGCCGTGTCAAGGAGTACTGCCTTCTGAATCTGACCCTTGATCCAGCCATGCAGCGAGAGCCTCTCGAGATGTTGGTCGAGGCTCTTCGCTATAAGGCCGTTCGCCGAAACGACTATCGGAACAATACTCGTTGAGTCAACATTCCACATGGCGGTGATCTCGTGGGCCAAGTCAAGGTACTTGCTGAGTTTGTCCTTCTCGGCTTTCACGAGATTCTCGTCATGCGGGATGGTGATGTCAACGAGCACTGCCCGGCGTTGGGATCGGTCTACCAACACGATATCAGGCTTATTGGCTACAATAGTCCTGTCCGTGATGATAGACCGATCCCAATAATAATAATAATAATATATTATTATTCAATTATTTATTTTAGTTCTTAAGTCTAAGTTTTTATTATTATTGTTTTTTTTTATTTTTTTTTCTCGATGTGTTTAGGACACTTCGGTAGATTTAATGAAATCACGGGCCTAGACCAAGTGAGTTTCATGTTCTGAGATGGGTTGGTTGTTTAGGTCTTCTTGAAGAAATTTACGGACTATGCGACAGGTATTTAAAATGACAGCCTTTTGCATTGTCATGTAGGTACTTTCGGTTATGTCTATTGTTTTAAGGGATTGTAGCAAGTGTTTGGGTACAACACCAGTACTGGACAGCACCAGGGGTACTATGTAAACTTTATTCATTTTCCAGATTCTAACTATTTCTTCTTTCAGCTCTGTGTATTTGTTTATTTTTTCAGTAATAGTTCTATGGAGATTATGAGTGTTTGGAACTGCTATGTCTATGAGAAATACTGTTTTATTTTGCTTGTCAATTAGAGTGATATCGGGTCTGTTGTTGTGGATAGTTTTGTCAGTTAGTATTGCTCTATCAAAGTATAGTTTATGATTGGTGCTCTCCAGTACAGGTTTTGGGTTGTATTGGTAGTATGGTGTAGGTTTTTTAAATATGAGTTTATGATTGATGGCAAGTTTTTGATGAATGATGTGTGCTACTTGATTGTGTCGGTGTGTGTAGTCTGATTGAGTGAGACTGGGACAGGCGCCAGTAATATGCTGAATAGTTTCAGAATGACGGTGGCATTTCCTACATTTATCGTCCAAGGTGGTGGGATCTTTAATTATAAACTTCCTATAGTTTTTGGTGTTAATTATCTGGTCTTGAATACCTATCATAAACCCCTCGGTTTCAGGAAATAACGAGCCTAATTTTAACCATTTGTTTGAGGCCTGGGGGTCTATGTGAGGTTGTTCTAAATCGTGAATGTGTCGACCATGTAGTTGTTTAGTGCGCCATTTTGTCAGCTTGAGATTTTGTGTATTTTGTACACTAGTAAAGTCTTTGTTTCTGTCGGTTAGAGTTAGTGGTGTGTAATTAGTGTCAGTCTCTACTATTGCCTTGTGGATGTTACTAAAGTTAGATTTTTCATAAAAAAAGTTTCTCAATTTTTGTACCTGTCCTTCCCAAAGTATTTTCAAATCTATCATCCCTCTGCCACCATTATGTCTTTGTATTGTCATCCGTTCTATTGCTGACTTGGGGTGGAGGTAGTTGTGTTTAGTGAGTGCTGTCCTAGTTTTAATTTCCAGTTGGTTAATATCTGTGGAGGTCCATTTGACGATTCCGAAAGAGTAAGTTAGTACTGGTATAGCATATGTGTTAATGGCCTTAAATAAATTTTTTGAGTAAAGGGGTCTTTTGCAAATTTGGTTTAGTCTTCGTATGTATTCTTGGCTTATATCTTTTTTGATTTCTGTGTGATTTATTGTTCTTCCTTGATGCAATCCTAAATATTTATATGTCTCATTTTCTCCCATTGTTGTAAATCTAATGTGTTCAGATAAGTTTTCATTACTATTGCTTTTACTAAGTTTGCCTCTGTGCAAGTGGAGTGTTTTGCATTTATCTAATCCAAAAGTCATATTAATATCTGTGCTAAACTGTGCCGTTATTTTTATGAGCTCCTCCATTTCTTTTTCAGATTTAGTGAAGATTTTTATATCATCCATGTACATGAGATGAGTGATTGTAGTATAAGGTGTTAGTTTATAACCGTAATTTGTGTTATTTAAGATATTGGATAGTGGGTTAAGGGCCAGGCAGAACCAGATAGGACTCAGTGAATCACCCTGAAATATGCCATTCTCGATTGGGATTTCGTCTGTTGTGATCGATGTTGAATTGACGGTTAGTGATAGTGAAGTCCTCCAGTTAGACATGGCATCTTTCAGGAAATTTATTATGTTTGGATCTATTTTGTAAATTTGTAGGATATGTATCAACCATGTGTGGGGTACGCTATCAAAGGCTTTTTTATAGTCTATGTAAGTTAAATGTAAGTTTCTATTATGTGAAGTTGCATGTTTTAGAATTGTAGAGTCAATAATGAGCTGTTCCTTACATCCCATATGTCTCTGCCTGCACCCTTTTTGTTCTTCTGCTAGTATGTTATTCTGTTCTATGTGTCTATTGATTTTATGTGTTATGCAAGATGTTATTAATTTATAAAGTGTAGGCAAGCAAGTTATAGGCCGGTACTGCGATGGATCGGAGGTGTTGTTACTTTTAGGAAGCATGTATGTTACACCTTTTGTTACAAATTTTGGGAGGTCTTCTGATCCTTTTATGATGTTACAGATATTTTTTGCAAGGATGTCGTGGAGAACTGTTAGTTTCTTATACCAGAAATTGTGTACACTATCGATGCCTGCTGCCTTCCAGTTTTTCATCTTTTTGGTGGCCTCTTCAATGTCAACCCTAGAGATTTCATCAAGTTCCATCGGTTCAATAGTATTTGATTTCTCCGTTTCTTCTTTTATCCAGTCGGCGTTCTCATTGTGTGGAGTCTGCTTCTTCCATAAATCTGTCCAGTAGTCTTTGAGTTCAGTTTCAGTAGGCACACCTGATAATTTATTATTTGATTTTTCACTTAGAGATCTGTAGAATGATTTTTCATTAGTTGCAAATAGTTTGTTGTCAGTCTTCCTCTGTAATGATTTTTTATACCGGGCTAACCTTTGTGATTTTAGACACAGCTTCTGCTTTAACGTGTCCAAATACTCTTCGGGTCTAATATTGTTCTTCTCGTGTGTGGAGTGTACTTTTGCTTTTTCAAAAATTTTATTAACTCTATTGACTAATTTTTTTCCTCTGTTATTATTATTCATTTATTTATTTTAGTTCTTAAGTCTAAGTTTTTTTACAATATATCTATAAAAAACAAATTACAAAAATATTATAAAAAAACCTAAACCTAGAGCACCGCCAGCAGCGGGGCATGGCCCAAGCTACCGGTGGTTAGGGCTCCAGAGAAAGGAACCTCCTCACAATACGTGCCGTGTCGAGGAGTACTGCCTTCTGCATCAGTCCCTTAACCCAGCCACCCAACTTATTATTATTATTATTATTATATTGTTAACAGGCAGGCAGTCGTTACGACTGATAACGCCCGTATCCAGATTCCCTTATTCTGATTCAATTGCCAGTTAATTTGTATGCATCCAATCTGTTCTTGAACTGTATGATGCTGTCAGCCGTGTTCTGGAAGCTTGTTCCACATTCTGACCACTCTGTTGGTAATGAAATGCTTGTGCGGGTTGTTTTTAGAGAATGTGGTGCATGTAGGTATGTATGTAGGTATGTATGTGAAATGAATAAATAGTCTACGACATTCTATACAGCGCTATCTAAACCCAAAGTAAGCATAGTTTAACTAGCTTGTGTTATGGATTCTAGAATGTGGATAAACATACTTGGCTACTTTTTTGTAAATACACACATAATTATACATGGAAACATCCAGACCAATGCAAGTTTTAATATTTATGCACACAAATATATCCACTGACCAGGAATCAAACCCGCGATTTCTGACTCAGCATTCGAACGTGCTACGCGCTACGCCATCGAGGTCGTCATGTCATCATCATCATCTTCCTGCCCTTGTCCCAAATTATTCGGGGTCGGTGCAACATGTCATTCTCCTCCATACATTCCTGTCAGATGTCATCTCCTCAGTCACTCCTTACTTTGCCATGTCCATGTCATAAAACGTTTTATTTAACTTGACCTGTTTGTTTGGGTCAAATCCAGTAAGTAACTACTTGAAAATTGACCCCCTTCCTGTGGACGGATTGTTCAGATACGAGTATTTGGCACATATCTTTTAGTTCTGGTGACAATACAAGTTAATCCTTTATGTATCATTGTAAATCCAAGATGGCTGCCACTACAAAATGGCTGCTTACGTATTTCATAACTACCGCAATTTGGAATTTGGATATCAAATGAAAGGGCCTTGACTAGTAAAATATAGTTCACCTTTAAAAAAAAAGAAAATTCTACGTGGTCGCTTTTAGTACATATAAAAGCGTTTAACTTAAAAAAAACCACTTAATTTATAATGTACCTACCTACAATTATCCACTAGCGCAAAAACTATTACTGACCTATTAGGTATAAAGTTTTTAACCACATTTCATCACTAGTAGTCGCTATAATGTGTCGTAAAACTTTGCCATGTAAAAACTTTTTAGTGCGATAAAATAAGCCTGGATGTAAAAATTAAAGAGGAAAGTGCACATGTTGGGGTGCACTTAACTCGCAAATTGATTACGAGTATTATACATTTACTCTTTAGCAATAAACACAATTAAGTACCAACACTAAATTGTCATTATGTTTTTAAATAATAATGGTGTAGTATTAATTTATAGACATCATTTAAGTTCTCCATTCAGTAGTATAAAGTTTCACAAGTTAATGTCCCAGGCTATTTGTAGGTAAGTAGCTAACTCAATGAAAAAATTTTCTATTAGAAAATTATTTATATCTATGTAGACATCTTCGCCCGCGTAGCAGACCGTTTTCGCATTTTTTGTCTTATCTTCGGTTCTACTTAACCAATTATTGTGATCAAACATGCGTACGATTTTAAGTCTAATCAAGACCTTTCAACAAAAAAAATCGAATGCGTTTTTTTTTCAGGTTATATTTTGATTTTTATCCTTTCAACAAAAAAAATCGCATCAAATACCGTTCAATAGGAACGGATTTTAATTGTGATTTTTTTTAATGAAATGTCTTGATCTGATCAGACTTCCATCGCGAACAAACAAACAGGGCCTCGATTCTGCTAAAGACAAACCACTGTAATACCACTGACACTCTAAAAATGCTATTTAATTGTAGACTTTACCGTTATACAGTTAAAGTCTAAAATCAAATGAAAAGAATTCATTTAACTTGTTCATTCGCTCTACAAAATATCATTTGACTTTAGACTTTAACCTTATAACAATGAAGTCTACAATTAAATGGCATTTTTAGAGTGTCAGTGGTATTACAGTGGTTTGTCTTTAGCAGAATCGAGGCCCAGTTAAAAATTGTGTTCGGAATAATAAAATTGTTCGATTAAAAGGTATGAAACGACAAAACAAAACACTGGCTTTCCTGTCAACTGCAGTTGTCGCCTGCATCTTTTTACCTTTCAACCGTCGCGTCGTCGCGTCGATATAATGCTGTATTCTCTTCTATTTGGTACTGCATTCAATAGATTAACCCTCAAGTACCCATACAGGTGTTTTACGAGACAATCTGAAGTATTAAGTCAATTATCCAATTCTGCAGTTACATGTAAATTTCTACCGGCCTTTTTGTAGGATCGACTTCAACGTCGACCCCTCTTCGGTCAAACGAAAAGAAAGGGTTTACGCACCGGTGTGCACAGTGATAGCCATGGGCGCAATTTTTTTTCCTGTTAATTATATCACCGCTATTTTGTATAAACCCATCAATTCATAACTTACATTAGAATACGTCATGAACACTGTTATAAGAAAATATCAAAAGCGTGTCCTTTCAGGAATAATAATAAAAGTTCATACTATTATATTATTTTTTTAAAAAGATTTTTTCTCAAGTTTGCACTTGGTATCTTCTCCTAGCTCCCGCCCTGAGACCCTCAGGGAAGAGGAATTTCGGATCCCCTCGAATTTACAAATACTGTGTCTCCTAAAACTTTACTTAATATGGTTGAAGTGTGAATTGCTGCCTGTTTCTGTAGAATATGTATATTAATATTTGAGTTTAGTTTATCTATATATCTATGTATGCTTTTAGCTACTACTCCTGTCGTGCCTATTACTATGGGGATGGTTTCAGTGTGTGTGTTCCATAGACGGGTGATTTCAACTTTGAGTGCGTGATATTTACTGAGTTTCTCTATTTCTTTCGGTCCTATGTTATAATCGGATGGAATAGTTACGTCTATTAAGTAGGTTTTATTTTCAGTTTTGTCAATGTATATTATGTCCGGCCTATTGTGTGTTATGGTAACATCGGTTTGAACAGGTATCTCCCACATTAGTTTCGCTGTGTCATTTTCTTTTATTTGCGGTTGAGTTAATGCTTCCTTCCACCAAAGATCTGCTACTTCAAATTTGTGTTTTTTAGCTAATGCCCACCAGACGTACTTGACAATATTGTTATGCCTTGCCATTAGTAAGTTCCGGCCAGCTTCTCACAGCCCGAGACGATGTGTTGCGTGGTCTCGTCTTTAGTCAAGCATAGTCGGCACTTACCATCGACAGACTTTTTTAATATATCCCGTTCTATTTGTTTTGTTATTACTGCTTGGTCTTGTATGGCGAAAACTGATGATTCCAATGTGGGAGAGACCGGTTGTTTTTTGAGCCACCGAAACGAGTACACCCTATCTATATTCTCCTTCTCCATGACAGACCTATAGAATTGTCCATGTAGCGATATTATATTATATTATATTATATTATATTATATTATATTATATTATTATTGTAGTTTAGCGTCTGTTGAATGAAAGATTATGAACACAATTTATTTTTCAGAATTATTTTCTGTTCGTCTGTTTGTTCGCGATGGACGCAAAAACTACTCAATGGATTTTGCGTGCTTAAGGTTATTAAAGGGAAAATATACATTGTTGATATTATAGATGAATTAATCAACTTCATTCACGGCGTAATGCGTAAAGATTTAATCGTTTAATCATACCTGAATACGAAATTTGTACTTAAAACATAATTTCGTATTAACTAAACATGTGATGACATGGTATATCAACTTCATGATTAAAATTTGAGTTTCCACAATAACGTACTTTACTACCTACTTAATTAACAAATGACATACGACCTCCTACCTGACGGTAAGTGGTAATGTTACCTACTACACTATAAAGTGAGCCTATGACTATATGCCGGAACCACAATTCGTAACATAATGACCAGGCTCTATTCGCTCAAAAATTTGTCATTTGCGTACACTACACTACATACCCTCCACACTTGGTATGGTCGCCATTCGTCATTAGTACCAAGTGTGGATGGCAGAACGACACACAATGTCGGATATATCGACGGATACACGTATTTGCTATTCGCGCTTATGCGTTATGCGTGCGAATAAAGCAAATATATATAAGAGAACATCCAAGACGTGACTCGTACTCGGGACCAGTCCCTTACAAGGAGGACTACCAATTGAGTAGGTAAATCTGGACATGTCCGAAATTGAAGAATTTTGAATATCTCGCGCTTAGGTAACTAAGTTGATCATATTTTTTTCCCTGTAATGAACTCTTTTTGCGATCTAAACATTAGACAAAGAATTTATAAATGACTAAGCCCTCCACACTTCGTCTTATACTTATTATTTGCAATATTATGATGTTACATTTGCACATACTTAATAAGGCGAATACTCACTTCATTACCGTGGTTCCGCTTTTACAGTTGGCACACTTTGATTAACGTTAGTTCAAATGACAACCATTACGTATTACAATTGCTATTGCATGGCTGTACTATAATTTGACATTTTCAATTCTTTTTGAATGCGGCTACCGGAACGGTGCAGGTTGGTTCGGACTGACAAGTGTCAATTGTCACTTTAACGGTTAAGGATTCTAATGAATTGTATTGCAACAGTAAATAGAGGGTTACATTTTTGAAGAACATCTTCAATCAACAATAGGTAACCTACCTAAGTTTATTATCACTATTTAAGATACAACATCATCCAATATGATAGATAAAAGAGTTATAATAGAAATAAGATCGAAAAAAGGTTAAGTTTTGTCCTATATAAAAGTCCCAATTTCCAATACGAAGGTAGTACCTACTCTTATAACACTTAATATACGGTTACACAGAAGGAACCACTGTTCAATTAAACAATAAATATTATGAAACCTACTTAGTAACAAAAACAATATTGTAAGAAAGTCGGAAGCCGGGGCCGCGGCCGGTAACTCTGGTAGCCGTGAGCCGTGAGTGCGTGAAGCAATATAGATCTTAATCTTCGGCGCGTCGTGTCGGGGCGAAACACGTGTAGCCGCCACGCTAGCCCACCGGCGACGAGGCGGACCGGCGACCGCCGACACCGGCCGCGGCCCTGGCCTGTTGTCCGCTGTCAACACCTTTATAGTTTTGACATTATTCACTTAACTCGCTAGTCGACTACACACGATGCAATATATCGCCTAACTTATCTGTTTAACGCGAAGCTCGACAGCCACTGAACCGTTCACATCTTGTGAGCTAAGTTATGAGTTTAAAATGATGTTACGTTTTGTTCTATTGCATTCTATTGGCAATATAAGAATCTCTTTTAATTTTTAAGACGTTTTCCTAGTCAATACGATAATTTTCTGTCCGGTCTGCCAGCTTTTTAGAAAGCCTTAAATCTAAATGGTTGTAAATTGGTATGGATCTTAAATATTTTGTAGGGTACTCACTTTAGGTTTCTCATTCTCACTTTACGTGTAAGAGATGTAGGTACCTACCATACCATCTACACATAAATTGTGAACATAATAAGGATGTGAATAAAATTTCTTGATAAAGGACTTGCAGCCAAAGCTTTATGAAATGTGTAAAAATATGCAAATGTAAAAATGTGTAAATACTTAATTCAAAGTTCCTATCCATACACGGTATCCGGCTTGTGCCCGAGTGGTTTCTACACATATCCACAGATGCAAAATGAACATAACTATAACAAACGATATTTTATTAACAGAGATTACCTTACGTACAAAACAAATAAGCCCTAGATAGTTACGCTACGTCCTTTTATATTTAATTGTCCGCTTCCAACATCGACATGCAGTTATTAATGCAAATATGATCATTTTTATTCATAGACCTCGAAATCTATTAATATTATTTACATTATTAACATATTAGCATACCACTCGTCATGGTGGACAAAAGTGTCATTTAAAGTACAGTGACTTCATTGCTATCGACTTAAAAGTGCCTTGGTTGAAGTTGTTTTTTTTTATTTATTTATTTGTTATTAATAAAAACGTTACATTATGATTATCAACAAAAAACCACGTAGGTTTGAACGCGTGCTATTGTGAATCATCAAAACTTCACATAATTATCACTTATACAACAAGTATAAAAAAATAATACTAGCATGTATTATTTTTTTTTATAAGCTAACAGCCAGGTCAGTTTACGCAAAAGAAAATTTTCGTAAAAAATCTTAAAACTCGATTGTAGCGTCCCTTACTATAACCAAAAGTACCTAGCTAAAGATCTTATGACACATCAGTTAGCTGCTAATGAAAATCTGCTTAATCGTTTCAGTTATTCGTCGAAACAAACAGATAGACTGAAAAACAAGACTTCTTAAAAGTTTACATGATAAATTGTGACTACCCTATTATTTACAAGTAATTCTGAAAATGAGATAGAAAAAAAGTGTTCAGGTATTTACCTCACTTCTTCAGTCACAAATTTCAATAGTTAGTTTATGAATATGTAACTTCACTGATCTCTTACCGCAATGGTCCGTGACTGACTCATACGGGTATTAGTGGTTCAATTTGTTGTACAGACAGACAACAAAAAGTTCAGCTTAAAATAACAAAAATGCAGTGCGACTGCAAACGCGTAATAGCGTTGCCCTTCCTATAGATTCCATAAAGACAGAATGCAGAAAAATGCCGGTTCTTTTCAATAAAAAAATATTTATTTATTTCTCTCTCTATTTTTACAGATTTTCCTGTGATTTGGATCGAAGTCCACAGCTGGATTTCGATAAAAAGATTCGATAAGAAATCAAAAAAAAATCGATAGGATATCGATAGGCCTATGTCCAACAGTGGACGTGAGTGGCGGGGAATTGGGTGGTATGGCGCACATTAGGTGAGCCCAATGTGCGCCAAACCACCCTTTCCGCATCCAGTTTTCCCAGCTACCTTTTTCAGGTCGTCGGTTCATCATTATAAATACGTAATCGTATTTCAATTAAACTCTACGAAAGTCCAATAAAGACTTAATATTATGATTATCTGCAGATTGTAATTTATTTAGGTATTTTTGTTTATTGGTATAACAATTATCAAGTAATCAGCGCTGCAAGGTCTTACCTTCATACCGCATATGACTAAGAGCATCTCAATACATAATTATATTATCATATCTTAAGAATATGATGTAATGTTCTTTTTTAAATTTCGTATAACCAAGTCGATACCTACTTACAACGTTTTAAATGTAAATTTTGACTTTAAAAATCCTAAAATGTTTGCCGGCTTAAAGTATAATGCAAAAAATATTCATAAGGGATATTTTAATTATAATTGCACATGTATTCAACTTATTTTAATCCTACTGGTTGGATCAATCGGCACCGGCCTCCAGTAATATATTGCCAATATGAATAATTTTAATATTAAAATGTAATTCGATTGACTCGATGAGATATCGATATACAGGAACGAGTCGATTGCGTTTGCGATTTTAATATAACTGTAGGTACTCGTAGATACGGAGTGGCGCTGAATAAGTTAAGGATAATAATTTATACATTATTTGGGATGAACATCAAGTTATCTCAGTTATTTACAACTAGTTGTTGCCCGCGGATCCACCCGTGTGAAGGTTGATGCAATCATGAGTGCGAGTGCACTAGCCTAAGTGTGTAATGTGACCTACATGTATATCTATATTACTTTTAGCTGAAAATTGGTAGGGAGGTAGCTAAGAATCAGGAGACGGACATAAGATACTTTTATCCTTTTTTTATACTACTTAGGTGGCAGACAGGCACACCTATTCGTGGAGAGTTGAGTGGAGAGGAGAAGAGAGTGAATTGGAGTGAAGTGGAGTGAAGAGGGGAGTGGAGAGCGGAAGCGGAGAGTGGAGTAGAGAGTCAAGTGGAGAGACGTTTTATTGGTGACGATACCGAATTCCAAGCGGGTAAAGCCGCGGGCGAAAGCTAGTATTGAATAAACGATACTTTCTTTCATATCTCTGGTTTTATCAACTAACGCCTTTTTCTCTCCGTAGTAGGCAGAGACAACAGCCCGCCATACACTTATGTCCTTGCATACCTACTTCTCGAGCTTGATCTAATATTGTAGAGACACTGCTACTTTACAATTTTATAGTAGTATAGATTTGATGTACGTGTGGTAAATAAGCTTGTAATCCATCTGCTAGTAAATTGTTACCGTAGAGTATTATCAGAATAAACTCAGGTCTCAAAACCGGTGGACTTGCATGAAAGGTTTAATGACAGTAAAGGAAGCTAAAGAAGTATGTAATGACAGAAGCAGATGGCGAGCTGTTATCTGTCTACCCCGGAGAGAGAAAGGCGTGAGTATAGGTAATACCTGTATAAGCAAAACTCAGACAAACAAAAATAAAAGAAGCGATGTTGTTTTCCTAAATGTTTACATTTAACAGTTCAATTGCTTCCATAATTGAACGGGTCGGTAACCTCTTTTGAATTTAAAATAGGTACATTTTTATCACAGGCTGCACAAGCAAGAATTAATCTTAAAATCAATAAGTGAATTTAAAATTGAGAAGCGAGCGACTGTCGTGGTATGGACAATTATTATGAGAAGAGATGAAAGTAATGTTGTTAAAGAGATTCAAAGTATGAATGTGGAGGGCCTTAGAAAAGATGGTTTTAATGCGTGTAAAAGGATATGGAAAAGAAAGGGGTCACTGAGGAGATGGCATCTAACAGGAATGTATGGAGGAGAATGACATGTTGAGCTGACCCCAAATTATTGCGACAAGGGCGGGTAAAAGATGATGAATTAGACCACAGGACATCTAAGTGCTTGTTTTTTTTTTTGTTTTTGGTTTTTTACGCAGTCGGGTTTTTTGTTGTTTTTTTTTCATACTTTTTAGTTTTCGCGTACATCCATCAATAAGTTCACAAACCTCAATCCGCGTGTAACTTGTACCTAAAGAATTTTTTTTTAAATTTAAAATTTAGTCATGATATGCCTTTTTGAAATCCTCGTGATAACCCATTTCCTTAGATTATTAATATGTCTAGATAGACTGTCAAAGCGTTGAAAGCGGCCCAAAAAATACTCACTAAAGGTTGATGTGTAAACGATTTTCCTGCTTTAGTGTCAGATGCACTGTCAGTGGGCACTGTCAATAATTTGAGATTTTAAAAATAACGATATGGGTGGTAAAAGTGTGCAGAAATTATTCAGGGCGTATTAAATAAATAAAAAAGTTACCCATCATCGGTTTGTACCATTGTATCGTACTAATTTTAGCAGAATAAGCCATTAGATTTTTTCTAAAATAATTTAATATTGTTGTCGCCATTTTGTACTTAACGGGTGTGTTGCTAGTTACTCAAGTCAAAACTCCCATAAAAACTCATGGCCTAGCGGGTATATTATGCAATATAATGTGAAATACAATATTATGAGTATCGTATGAGGGGTTTTTCGGTATGCTGAGTACGAATTTGATGTCATTTTTGCAAGTCAAGATTATAATATATGATCATCACGTCAAAACAAATATTCAAATCCATACTAATATTATAAATGCGAAAGTAACTCTGTCTGTCTGTCTATTACGCTTTCACGCCTGAAACGATTTTGATGAAATTCGGTATAGGGGCAGATTAGATTAGACCTCGAGACATAGGCTATGTTTGGTCGCGATAACCGACATCCACGTGGGCGAAGCCGCGGGCAAAAGCTAGTATTCCATAAAAAGGGTACAATTATTAGGTACCTATTTTTAATTATATTTGGACGCTTTAGGTTTCGGTTAGGATAATTGCTTCAAAATGCAGTAGCAAAATTTGAAACGAACAAACATACATACTTACTTACATTACATCCATGCAGCCAAGTTGAATAAAATATATATTTTCTAAACTGAATATACATTTAATATTATTAATTAATACATAAAATTTTCCCTATTTTTAAGGCAGTTTTCAGCAACTGGTATGTATTTATACACGCACACTAAAAAGCAATCTGACATAACGCGAGTGTAAGACGAAGCTGTCACGCACACTAATAAGGAAAATTCGTCCCATTTCTTCTTGTCATTTTGCAGCGCGATACTCCATCTAGACATATTAATAATCTAAGCCCATTTCATTTGATAATCCATATTGCAGTATACAATTTATTTTTATTTTTTCCCCTTTAAACTATAGCGTATTACAGCGGCCATGTTGGTTTTTTTTCGCGTCACCTATAAGAACACTCGGGTTACCGAGACGAATCTAAATGTTAATTAAAGAAATCCGACCAGTGGTTTATAACATATGAGGTAATAAAGAATCTTATACATCCATACATGATATTACGCGCGAAAAACATAACCCTTTTTGGCAGTCGGGTAAAAAAATGTTAATTAGCAATCGGCACCTCGAGAACGGAAACGAAACCAATGTAATATCATTCTATAACGTCTGCGCCACGCCCAACTGTTGTTAGAAAGCTTCCGTATATGATTGCTATACCATTTAGCAAGGGCAATTAGTAAGAAAAATTACACAGCAATGAATGCTTTCGCTGGCAGCCCGTAATTTAATATAATGGTGCAATGGTTGACGGGCCTTATAAAAGGTGCGGTTCAATTCCCTAGCTCGATACGATTTAAGTAATAGTTTGTCAATCTGCGTCCACAACTATTTTATTGAAGCATCGGTAGCTTAAGGGTTAAGGAGACGGGCTTGGGATCGAGAGGTCCAAGGTTCGAATTCTGGCCATTACATTGCCTACGTGAACTCATTCCTAACGCAAGTGAATACGTTAGACCATATCGTCACTTACCATCAGGTGAGATAGAGGTCAAAAGTAAGCGGTAAGTCTATCATGAATGAAAAAAAAAACAAACAATTTTACTTAACTGGTAGGGTGGGGGTAATTTCGGTTACTAATATTATTTTAAAAACACTGTTTAGTTTAATCGTTAGAGTAGGTAAATATTCTCATCCTCCAAGTCTTTTCCCAACTCATTTCTGTTGGGTCGTTTCAGTCTATCGACGAAGCGGACGAACTTCGATATTTTCAGTTAAGCGACTGCGATCTGACTGCCACAACCCATTGGTGATAGCGAAGTTGTGTAGTTAGACCAGGGGGGCTAAAAAGGCCACATTTGAAGTTTCATATTATGTTCATCATAATATATCCGTCAATTGACATATTGTTTTACTATGTAAATTATGTCACCTGACAGATAAGATGATCATATATTATGAAACATCCAATATGGCCTTTTTACCCGACTGCCGAAGAAAGGAGGGTAATGTTTTTAGCCTATCAGTTGTTTTAATTTGTAGGGTTCCAACTACCCATATAGACTGCCATAGATGTTCGTATTGTTTTTTGCTCATATCTCCCTTTCTACTTAACTAATTGCAATCAAACATGGCAGATTTTAAGAGTGACCAACACCTCTCTAATAAAAAACTGAATCAAATCCGTTCAGTAGTTTTTGCGTCTATCGCGAATAAACAGACAAATCGATAAACAGGCAAACAGACAAGAATTCCAAAAAGATATTTTATTCAGAAACGTTTATTTAACATAACTTTTTTTTCTTTTTTTATGTCGGTCACGTCAACATGACTTCACCTCGCCTGATGGTAAGCTGAGGCAAAGTCTCTAGAATGGGAGTCACCATTGCAAACACCGATAGTGCCAAAATGGTGGCTCTCAGCTTGACGGCCTCATCAAATGCTTTTTCACGCCCCGCTTAAAGGACCCGGGACAGTATGAGGAAGGAAACACGTGAGCTGGTAAAGAATTCCAGGTTTTGATGGTGCGGCAAAGGAATATAATAACTCGAGTTTTTTTTTAAATCTCTTCAATGTACAGACACAATTAAATAGGTATCCAATTATATAGTACCTACTATAGATGCCGAAGCAATATATCTACCGACTATGTATGTAGATATTACTATAATTTTATTGGGTACTAGCGCAATAATGTTATTACAAAATGTCGGAACAATACCTAATGATAAGTGGACTAAATCTCAGCACACACTACGTTTGTTTGTTTGTGCACGGCTACTGCGCGCGCGCCGACTCGCATCTGTTTACATTACTCTAAAGAAAGCCCGATTTACTCATTCCGTTTCGTCCAGATAGTAAAGTACTGTCGTCAAATTTTTTGATAGATACTTCAAATGAACAACTAAACATGTGCTAGTAGATTAATAGTTAATTATTTCACGGCTGCCTACCCCGGAAGGTAAAAGGCGTGAGCATTATGTATGTATGATGTATGTAATTCAGGGACCTCGAAGAACGTACCTACGCTGATAAAATTAATAATAATATAAAAAAATCATAGGTCAAAAGCACTCAAAACTGATTTTCATGATAGGTTTAATGACAGCATGCGTCCATTCTGCTAAAGGCAAACCACTGTCATGCCACTGGCACTCTAAAAAATGCTACCTATTTAATTGTAGAATTTACCGCTATACAGTTAAACTCTAAAATCAAATGAAAAGAATTAATTATACTTTTTCATTTATTCTACAAAATATCGTTTAATTTTAGACTTTAAACTGATAGCCGTAAAGTCCAAAATTAAATGGTATTTTTTGCAGGCTCAGTCGCATGACAGTAGCTTATTTTAACAGAATCGAGGCCCTATACGAGATCTAGTACCATCCGTAGATGTTTAATTAAATTAAATCAATAAGTATATAAAAGAAAGTCGTGTTAGTTACACTATTTATAACTCAAGAACGGCTGTACCGATTTGGCTGAAAATTGATGGGGAGGAGACGGACATAGGATACTTTTTTATCCTGCCACGGGGATGAAGTATGCTACGAGCGACGCCGCGGGGCACAGCTAGTTATACTTAAAATTAAACTAACGTCGCCGCGTCGTCAGTACAGACGCAAAGGCGACTTGCGCTTTTGATACATAGGTATCGGACTTGTATAACTATTATTATTCTGCGTATTGTGATTTTCTTGCTATAAATTGTTATTATAGAGGAGGGGTAGGGCACAACGTAATCATATAGCCAGCGTTAGTCACACAGTAATGTCTGTTAATAAGCTAAGTTACCTCTTGTTTATGAGCCTGTTCCGTCATGGGTGCGCACACTCATGGTATTTGTTTTCTTTTTTATTCAAGATAGGCTTACGTTTGACCACTATCTCACCTGGTGGTAAGTGGCGATGTAGTCTACGATACGATTAAAATGCATTTATTTTAACCAGTTCAACGTATATGTGTGCAAACTAGATAAAGGTTTGTATATACAGATTAATATTCAAGTTATCGACATGAAAGCAATAAAAACTTTGTAAATATTGATAATCGTAACGAGATATTTTATAATGTTCAATTAATATTTATTTGCCCGTGAAATTAAAAATATATATCGATTGATATTAAAATTTATAAAGTACTTTGCGTTCAGTTATTTATGATTTGAACATAAATAAAATTTCCATTACTGTTATTGCATATTCTGTAGTACCTACCTAATGTTAGATATTAGACGGTGTTCAGATAATCAACTAGCCATTTATGCCTGTTTTTTTTTTCAATAAGGCTGTGTGCACACGAGGTACAGTCAATGAAAAATGTGACGTAACAAAGGAGATGTTTCACAAATGTATGAACCTTGGGCCCGATAATTGTACACTACTTATAAAAATAGCTAGGCAGTGTAGTTTTCATTTTTCACTATTCAGTTTTTATAATACTGCTTTGTATTATGGGCGGAATCTAACTAAATAAACACTTTCTTGCAACACTGCAAACATGGCGGACTAAATTAATAAAATGTACCTAGGTACTCATATTTTATTAATTTATGCCCTTGAATTTCGGAGGCGAATAAATATAATTGTATTTTTGCCAATAACCGGTATTATTTCTCTTTTTTTCTGTATTGTGTACAATAAGGGGGCCCAAAATGAAACATCTCCTTTTAATCCATTAATCATCCCATCTCATTAGTACCTTTCATAAAATATAAACCAGATAATATGTCCTCAACACAATGTAACAAGTCAAGATAAGAGTGTGACAACCCTAGTGCTGCACACATCCATAGGCCACGGTAACCGCTTACCATCAGGTGGGCCATGTGCTTCTCTTCCAGTTCAGTAATAAAAAAAATGTACGTATTAACTTTGTCCTCTAGGGATTATTAAATTACTTATAAGTACATCAAATTTATTGCTACTCGTACATGTATTCCAATCTATCTTAATATATAATTTGTCCTCAATGGACTCCTAAACCACTTAACCGATTATAATAAAATTCGCACACCATGTGCAGTTCGATCCAACTTGAGAGATAGGATAGTTTTTAAAACGGATTTCGACATCCACGCGGGCGACGCCGCGGGCAACAGCTAGTACTATTATAAAATAACGCAGCTGTGTCTGTGTACATTGGCGATATAAAAATAATACTTGGATACTTATGTATGCTAGGTACATGAACTATTCTGAACACGCAAATAATTATTTTTTCAATTCTTGTTGGTTTGTCTGTTTGTTCGCTAAAATGCTAGTGCAAAAATATTTGCACTCAAGTCCCATCAATTTTGCGATATATTTCTCCAATCATTTAGCCTATCGGCGGCATAGCACCCGATTCTCCGCCTTCCGCATCCAGTCTATCCCAGCTACCTTTTCAGGTCATCAGTCCATCTGCCTGGGGGCGAGCTACGTCGGTAACTTTAGTTCTTTGCCGGATGACCTCATTGCGAATTTTGTCCTTCAAGAAACCCCAAGCATAGCTCACTCCGTAGCCCGCTGATATAAATGCTCGATACAGTTCTTGCGAACAAAAAAAATTAAAAGTCCGTCGAACCGATAACAAAATGCAATGATATACTGTAAAGTCAAAACATTTTAAAATATTGTAAACCATTTTTATTTCTGAGAAGACAAGGGACCACTACTTACATATTTAACATTTTTTTCCAACGGTCAGCTTATTACATGAACATAAGATCCGTTGCATTTTGCAGTGTTATTTGCCGTACAAACATACGGGTGCATAACAATTATGAATATTTAATTAAGTAACGGTGCAGCGATATTTGTTGTTAGTTTCGCATTGAACAAACAACTTGATAAGGTATTATTCAAACCAGCTCAGCTGATAGATATTTTAGTCAAAATCTTCGGTTCTACTTCAATAATCAAATATACGGCAGATTTTAAGTCTGACCAAGACTATTCTAATAAAAAAAATCACATCCGTTTAATGGATAAAAAACTACATAACGAATTTTCCGTTAAGTAGTTTTTTTGCGTCCATTAGGAACAAGAATTCCAAAATCTCCAGACACTACAGACAGCCCCCGACTCCGCCCGCGAAGACGTTGATTATTGTTTTTTGCTACTTAACCAATTGCAATCAGGCATAAATTATTAAAGTCAAGTCAAAAGTCAAGTCAACTAGATAATAATAGATAGATAGATAAAAAGTTCGGACGCCTAATAGATTACAACGTCATTCGCATCAATGAATATGAATAAATGAATGATTGAGGAACTCTTCAAGGGTTATATAATCGGTACAATTTGCTTTTTTAATTTTATTTGTTTAAGTGTCATCTGCGTACAACGATCCAGGTTATTCGCTTGTTTAGTTTAATCTATGCACATGTTACGAGTTTATTTCAATATTTTTCATGAATGCATGCATGGGGACCGTGAAGCCTTAGGTCAAAGAGTTCTGAACTTACCGAGTCGATGCACTTTCGTATTCATTAATACATCACTGTTATTGTAACGGATCAAAACATGTAGACACTTATTATAAAATTGTAAATTAGTTGTGTCTGTAAATTTATTTAGAAAACAATGCTTGTGTCAACGATGCTGAACACAAGGACTGTTTTTTTGGAATTTTTTATTAATTGGTACGAATTTTGATGTGTTTTTTTTTTCTTTGCGAAAGGACTTGGTCCGACTTAAAATATGTTGTATCTTTGACTGCAATTTGGTATGTCCCACTAAGTGCCCCACAAAGACCAAACATCGGAACGCAAGACTACCTACCTACTTTTCTCGAAGCGTATCAACATATTTTACTAGCTTTCACTCTAGACTTCAAGTCTACCTGAGGTAAGGGGCCATCTTTAAACCGTAGGTGGCTCAAGGTCCGTCAAGGTACTCTTTATTGGGTAACCTAACACCCCGGTAATTGAGATCGGAGACGGTACCTATGCGTTTTCAGACGGTACGAGTCCGACATAACCACCCCCAATGGCTATGGAGGTGGTATCTTTACGGGTTTCTGCACGAAAAAGGAAACAAAAAAGATACTTCCTCAGTAGAACGGTTCCTACTTAGAAAAAGTGGACTCGTAGTCTATCATTTTATTAGGTAACATAAATAATTAATAGGTTACATGAATAATCATTAGGTTACATTAATAATTATTGGTTCAATACTAATCGAATCTACTACATTCGGTGCACACGTACTATAAAATATCTACAACACCGTTTCGTAAGGAAAGTATGAAATTTTATTGCTACTCATAAGTCTTACCAAATATGATATCTTATACGTTATCTCCGTACATACTTGTGGCACAATTTGTCTAGAACAAACCATGGCGGCATCGCTTTTACACCTTTCATTAAGCCTGTACATACATCGGGTATCTCTTTAATTAAAACAAAACACGGATAACATAAAAAAGTGTAAGTTCCTATGAATTCAGGTTAAGTTTCTATTGACATGTCGATTCTTTTGACCGCTCATGTGCCAACAACTTTATAATGGAGTGTACACATAATTGTTTGTCAGGGGAAAAAATAACATTGTCCCACTACCTACTCGCAGTCGTCATTTTTAATTTTAACATTTTTGATGGGGTTAATCATAGAGAGATGACTCATTTTACGACGAATATTAGGAAAATACACCCATGTTCTACTCAGCAGTCATGAATCTCGAGTTGAGACTAGTTTTAAGTGCAGATTGTGTGTAATTTAGTAGTAGAAAACTAATCAAGACATTTATGAGTTACGTCTTAAAATAGCCCTTTTTTCCGTGCGGAAATCCTCATGGATACCCACCCCGCGGCCAGCGGGGCAGGTTATGTCGGACTCTTACCGGCTTACCGGCTGAAACCGCACGCCGTCTAAGATCTTCTGATGCTCTGTTTTTTTTTTTTTTCAAAGTTTTCAGCAATAACTAAACGATTTATTCTGCATCGTAGCGATTTCCTAGTAGTGTCAAAATTTGCACTTTCAAGTCTTAGGCTTTTCCCGGAGCGATTGACGCCTGACCTCCCAACCCAGAGAGGAGAGGTTGTGCTAATCTATTGATTAGATTGTATATTAATGAAATATTTTTTTATACCACGTAGGTGGCAGACAAGCACACGGCCCACCTGATGGGAAGCGGTCACCGTGGCCTATGGACGTGTGCAACAATAAAGGTGTCACACCAGCGCTGCCTACCCTGAAGGGAAGAGGGAAGGGCTAGGAACGCGTGGGGAGGCTAGGAAGGGGTGGGGGAGGAGGGATACAGTGAGCTCTGGCTACCCTACTTACCAGCGGGAACACAACACAAATTTATTATAGCCGCGGTGTTCTGTAGGGCGGAGGTACTACCCCAGTCGGACAGCTCATTTCGGACGAGAGATACCGTCGTGTCCTACCTCCTCGACATCTCCAATGTACAGACACGGCTACTTTACAATTTTATAATACCTAGTTAGATTTAAGAAGCGATGGTAGCTGAATGGATAAAGACGCGGCCTCTACTCAGAGGCATCGAGTTCGAATCCGGCCCGACAGCACCAATATGAAGTTCACTTTGTGGAATTTATATGCTAATCACATTATTTACCATCTGCTGACGGTGAAGAAAAACATCGTGAGGAAACCCACATGTCCTAGAAGAAATTCTAAGGACATGTCGGATCCACTAACCCGCGTTAGGCCAGCGTGTGTGAATTAAGGCCTAAACCCTCTCAGCTCTCTTTCGTTAGAAGAGTGGAGACCCGTGCCCAGCAGTGGGACGTAAATGGGTTGCTATTAACATAAATCCAACAAATTAACCTTCAAACAGCATAATTATTAGTTAAGCTATGTCCTACGCATGCATAGGGATTTATTTCAATACGTTTTGCTGTTGAACAATAATATTGCAACATATTTACCCATAACGGTTTATTTAAACCTTCAGCTAACAGATTATATCTTAGTTTAAACAACAAACTGATAATATCCGTTGTAATTATTTAATCTTATCTTTGAAATATTTAGCCGACTACGCGAAATGTGTGTTCTTTATTTTGGTAATTTAAGCGTGTAAATGACATGGAAGTGGTTTACAATTACGCATAGAAGAAATAACTGCAAAATTTAACTGACCATTTTGTTCCCATTCATCCTTTAGTCCGTATTTTTTCTCACCTGATGGGAAGCGTCACCGTGGCCTATGAAGCACACGCGCTGCCTACCCTGAAGGGAAGGGGATAGGGCTAGGAAGGGGTGGGGAAGGAGGGGCACAGTGAGCTCTGGCTACCCTACTTGCCGGCGGGAACACAACACGATGGTTATTATGGCCGCGGTATTCTGTAGGGCGGAGGTACTTCCCCAGTCGGACAGCTCATTTCGGACGGGAGATACCGTCGTGTTCTACCTCCTCTTGAAATCCCTATTCTCCCCGTTTGACCCGGTAGCAGTCGGATACTCTACCGACACGTAGATAATAGTCGTCTACCTTTTTCCAAGCTTATTAGAGCGTAAAGTTGAAGTATAGTTTCATTAATTAATTACAGTACGGGTAATGCAATAGGAAATTATTTGCCATATCAATTGAACACACAATGGATACTTGGCCGCCCGCCCGTGACCACGGCTGGGCGGCCACAATTGGATTGAAATAAAAATTCACTTTACCTTATAGGTAAAGTATGTGAATATCTATAGGTACAACAAAAAAAGTGTCTGTTTATAGTCATAAAATAACAAGTTTTAAATAAATGTATATATGTGTACCTACCTATGTACGATACATATAGGTATCTACTTAACAAAATTAAAAAACCTTTTTTTTTTTAATTTTCTCTCTCTGTTTTATATTAAACTAGCGACCCGCCCCGGCTTCGCACGGGTGCAATGCTGATACTATTTCTGCATGTATTATACATATAAACCTTCCTCTTGAATCACTCTATCTATTGGAAAAAACCGCATCAAAATCCGTTGCGTAGTTTTAAAGATTTAAGCGCACATAGGGATATAGGGACAGAAAAGGCGACTTTGTTTTATACTATGTAGTGATAGGTAGGTACCTACTCTTATTTTTCACGTTTTTGGACAATATCTCCGGTTTTACTCAACCGATTTTGATCAAACACGCGTAAATTTTAAGTCTGACAAAACGTTTAAAAAACCTCATTAAAATCCATTCAGAAGTTTTTGCGACCTACGCACACAAACAGACAATAATTCCAAAAAAAAAATTTGTGTTCATAATCGTTCATACCTATTACATACCTACCTAACCCTTTTTTGTAACATCTCCAATATATACAGACACAGCTACTTTACAATTTTATAAGTCTATATACAGTATTAAGAATGTGCTACATGAAAGGGCGTAAGTCCATCGACTAAAATGTCTCTTAGGGTAGACGACCCCATGACCTTTAAAACCCCCTTTGCCGTGCTAATTTAACCCTTTAGTGTTCCACGATACCTCTGCATTTGATAAAAAGATAATTACTTTGTTTGCTACAACTTGGTTTCTTTTTATTGTAGATACCTATAGGAAACGTAGGCAGACTTGCAGGTTAGAGGGGCCTTTTGTAACACCAGAGATATCGACAACGCGTTAGCGATTCTGATGTGACTTCGATGATTGCTCAATCTGTGCTAAACTCAGTCGGTATGAAATGTTATTTATCTAGTAAATTCTCTATGCTAATTACCTAATACCTATTCGCTAAACATGTCTTATACATGAATTTGTAAAAATAAATAAATAAGTACCTAAATATTCGCGCTATTCTATTTTAATATTTTTTAAATGGTTTTATTTAACTTGAGTCGCTGGAATCCTCCGTCTGTTTGGGCCAAATTTAATATTTGAAATTTTTACCCCCTTTCAGTTGTTTTACTGATGATTGTATAGATTTAAAAAGCATGACTGATCACAAAGGCTTAAAGCTTTCAGTTACGTTGTTTCGCAAATTCCTGCCTTTACATTCTTGTGACATTGTTCAACGGCACAAGGAGTGTCCGTGAAGTGCCAGGCTCAAACGTTACCTTATTGCCTTTTCGATGACCAAAGTAAGCTACAATCAAAACTAAAAAAACACGTGCAAATCCATGTACAGCGTGTCACTGATGTCCTAATATACAATAAGGAATACATTATATATTATGCAGTTTATCCATATAATGAACTGGCTGTACCCCGCGGCTTCACCCATGGCATAATTCGCCCCCGTGGCTCACATTTATCCCAAACATGTCCGTATTTTTCATTTCGACAAATTATGTATGAAAATTGGGCCCATTTGTTGAACAAATAAATAAACAAAATATAAAATCAAGCTAAAAAACCGTTTAAAAATGAACAGCGCAGCGCGGAAACCCAGACAAATAATATTAAAAAAAAAAACAGAAATAGATGTAAGTAATTGTATACCAATTCCAATTACTTAGCTTTTGAATATAACACAAAAGGCGACTTATAGCAAAATGTAATTTCTCACCTGACCTCCGAATGAACAGAAATAACAATAAATAAAATAAAATTGGATATATTGGTGTAAATAAGAAATGTTACAGGATAAATTACACGTAGAAATAAAAGGAAACATGGCGCTTCATTTATCGTGCGGAAATCCCTACGGATAGGTACCACCCCCGTTGGCTATTTGGGCCACCTTACACCCTGGCGTCAGAAGACCCTAGACGGCGTGCGGTTTTAGTTGGTAAGAGTCCGACATAACCTGCCTCGCTGGCCGCGAGGTAGGTATCCATGAGGATATCCGCACGGAAAAAAAAGTGGTAGTTATATCGAAATCGAACCGATTAAAATGGCGCGCAGTTTCGGGTTTTAATTACTGAGATGTAAGTTTTTTTTTATAGGCATATTCCTCGAGCCAACTATGGTTTCACGATGGCCCTCTTGGCCCCTCTGAAAGAGGGAGGCGCTCGGAGGAACAAGAACCAGCCCGCCCGCGCCAGCTCCCCACTGTGCCCTCTACTAGTCAAAGAGCCACATGGAGCAGTCCTCTAGAAGGTCACTCTTACCTCGGCCAGCATTTGCCGCAGGCAGCGTAGCAGGTAAGTAGTCATAATACCTCTACCATGGCCAGTGTTTCGATAAGCTTTTCAAATTTAATCCCACCTTTTCAGCTTTCCATCAGGCGACGTGAAGTCATGTTGACATGTTCAATATAAAAAATACCTATCCATTAATTTTGCAAAAACATCAACACATCTAATATGTAGCCTAATATGCAGTAGTTAGGGCTCGCAAGGGCGTAGGGTAGAATTTTTATGAGACATTTAGCCAGTGATCTGCTAGTGGATTTTTTTCTTTATTATTATTGCAAAACAATTGCATTTTGAATGAATGAAGATATTTTTTTTTTGTTATGAAATGCTTACCTACCTTATTCGTGCGTATAATTATTGTAAGTTGGAATTGTCGACCTATCATTACCATAACACCTGTTCTCTATCCTCAATTAAGTAGCTTCAAGCGCATTCATAAATGACTTATTAAAAGACGACGTGTCAGGGACAGTCAGCAACAAAAGTAGCTTGTAAGACATTACTCTCCCTGACGTCGTTGGGTAAGAAGATTCCGACTTTAGCTTTCATAAAATGATAAGCCAAATATAAAGTAGATAAGCTTTGTGTTCTAAAAATTAACAAAAACTTGTGTATCAATATTATTCTATGAAAAGATAAAAAAGACAAATTTCAAAAGACTTAAAGTCGACAGGAAATATATATCCGTCAAACTAAACAGCTACCTATTCAAACACACACGAAATTTTTTCAAAATCGGTTACGCCGTTAAGGAGATTTTGAGTGACATACACGCTAAAACCTAACAGACTATTGTCTAATTTAATGGTTCTATATCGAATGTTTCGATTGTGAGCTTTTTTTCTACTACTAAGATAGCAAATCGATTCACATCCTACCTATAAGTGGTTACAGTAATATTTAAACTGTTTAATACTTAAGCGGCAGAAAATAAAAGCCTTTATCGATATATTTTGCGTTACGAGTATGACACATAGTCAATGTTATAGTTATACTAAGTAGGTCGGCGCAGTCACAACCATAAAACAGTTCACCGCTTACTCATATAGAGCAAACTACCTAATGGTCGAAACCCACTGAATCACAACCATTAAGAAAATAATTACCACTTTATCTTTATGAGTACTGAAGGCTCAACTATTGTTTCAGTAATACAACATTTATACTAAAATTAACATAACACAACACTTACTATTAAAATATTTGACGGGATATTTACCATGTTTCTTATATTGAGTATGAGAACGCGGATATTGGTAGTGGTGACGCTCGTCAGAAGCGAGATAAGAGGGTATACCGATACTAGGTACTTTACTATTAAAGTAGTTGATGGGATATTAACCAGTATTTGTTTCTTATTAAAGTATAGCTTTCGCCCGCGTGGAAGTTGGTATCGCCACCAATTAAACCACTATCTCACTCTCCACTCCACTTCACTATCTACTCCACTCTCCATTCCACTCTCCACTTTAAAAAAATATAAAAAGTTTCCTATGTCCGTCTCCTGGTGCTAAGCTACCTCACTACCGATTTTCAGCCAAATCGGTTCAGCCGTTCTGGAGTTATAAATAGTGTAACTAACACGACTTTCTTCTATATTAGATGAGAACGCGGACAGTGGTAGTTGTGACGCGCGTCAGAATCGAGTGAGATGGCGGGTAGACCGGTCCAGTCTGCCTACGACGATACCCGATACCCCATGCTGACCAGCGGGGGCGGTTATGTTGGACTTGGGCGGCCTAAAACGCTGGGGTGTAAAATCCACACCAAGGCTGACCCAGGTCCATCTCCTCTGCCTACTACCTAACATCTAGCTTGATGGTACATCCGTGACCATGGTACATATAACAGTGCCGAAATAATGGATACTCAATATGAGAAACGAACATGATAAATATCCCGTCAACTATTTATAAAGTAATTTGAATTTTAAACCAGACCATGTCAATCCGTAATCGTTCCGGTTAATTTCAGAAATGGCGGGACCGATTTTGACGGGAGTTTTACTGGCAGCTAGTTGATGTAACAAGGAATAAATTAGATTACTTTAATTTGGAAAAAATATTTTAGGTGCTGAGTAAAAAATTAAAACCCTAAATTCAAAACCACAAAGCTAGTTTAAAATATGCATGATAGAGGCCATCGTACCAGCTATTAGATCACGTTAACATCGGCTCGTATCTGCAATGAACCCCACACAACCCATCGACGTGAACTCTACGTAAGAATTGAGTAGGTAGGTATAATTCAAGGGGTTAGACAATATGTGCCTTAAAGTAAAGAGCTTAAGACACACATTACCTTACCCCTTCAACTATAGATACCTACTTAATTCTTACGTTTTACATTTTTGCATTATGAAGTTCTATTATTTTTAAAATGCTATGATAGCGGCGTACTTCGATATTTTCCATGAAGCGACTGCCATCTGACGTCCACAACCCGTTGGCTATATCGAAGTTCTGTAGTTAGACTACTAAGACCTCCAACTACCCGTAATGACTGCCATAGATGATGTTCATAATGGCAACCGAGACCGACGGCTTGACGTCTTCTCAGAGGCATGGGAAACCTCAGAACAATGTAAATAGACATATTCATCTATACAAATATTTTCACTGAGCGGGAATCGAACCCGCGAACTCTGACGTAACAGTCGAACGCTCTACCGCTACGCCAATAGCAGTCATTGTACCTAAATTTTGCGCTTTACCAAATGCACGAATTAGCAACAAAAATGTATGAAAATATGTTTGAAATTAGGCTAGATACGTTTTTAGCTATTAGTGGACAGTGAAGCCCTTTAGTACACTATAAATGATTGGCAGTAAGTACTTCATACTAGTCAAGTGGTTTCTCCGGAGACTAGTATAGACGTAATTGTTCTGACAAGTTAAATATACTGCGCTGACAATAAATCTATCACTATTTGTCAATACGAATCTAACCTTTGGTGCACACTAGGCGACACGCGACAGCGACAGCTCGGCGATTAGACGCGACGACAGGCTGCGGCCGACAATTTCATTATTAATTGTTGTTCAAAGCTTCGCACACTTGGCGTCAGAGTCGCGGAGTCGCGACGACAAGTAGCCAGCGCGCGCGACTTCCCTAGCTTGTCGTTGTGACTCCGCCACTCTGAAGCCAAGTGTCGGCCGCAGTCTGTCGTCGCGTGTAGTCGCCGGTCTGTCGCTGTCGCGTGACGCCTAGTGTGCGCCAATGGTTGTTTGTGTCAATTTCGTACCGCTAACGTATTATTATGTATGAAAGTACGTTTATTTCATTATGATAAAATACCGAAACAATATAATATTATAACACGATTATTTAGATTATGTTTACCTAGCGTTCTTGTCTAATAATAATGAATTATTCAAAGCGAGACGTTACACGTTCGTCATTTACAATTTTAGTATGCATCAGTGTATTAGAGTGGAACACATTATATATCCCTTATTCCTAATATATATATCTACTATATAGTACTATAATACACTACTATCTACTATATTTTCTACATAGGTACTCCTTAAAGTGGTATATTATACTACCCGCCCGAACGTCAGTTTTCGTGTTTTTTGACTATAGGTATCTCCCGTTCTATTCAACCGATTATGATCAAATATGCGTTAGATTTTAAGACTGACCAAGACCTTGCAAACAAAAAAAATATGTTCACTGGATTTTGCGTCCAACACGACCAAACAGACAAGGATTTCAAAAAATATATATCCCACTAAAAACATACCTGTTAAAAAGGGGGCCAAGTTCCTATCGGCTATTAGTTCGCCTAAAAAGGATTGAAATCCAATTCAAGGCCAAGTTTAGATGCACTATAAAATCGATCATAATCATCTGAACTTCTTCTAAATTTGATTTGCTTGGCAGGTTTTCATGCTGTACGTAACAATTAATTACTTGAATAATTAAATTAACCTGGTGTACGGCCTGTTACTGGAACTTGTCCTGCGCACGGCCGTGCGCTTAAATTTGGTTTCAGAACATAACCCAAGTTTTTTTTTAATATCTCCAATCAGATACAGCTGCTTTACAATTTTATAATAGTATAGATAAAGATAGATTAGCTCCATGACACAGTTCCCATGTTGAGTGACGGTGGTACTGGTCTCTGAGCTTGATCCTACCGAGCAAGGCTTCGAGAGTGATATGTCCCGTACTTACATTACACCGCAACTTAGGAACATAGCGGAGCGACAAGCGACCAGGGCCTCGATTCTGCTAAAGACAAACCACTGTAATACCACTGACACTCTAAAATTGCTATTTAATTGTAGATGTTACTGTTATAATTTTAAAGTCTACAGTCAAATGATATTTTGTAGAGCGAATGAAAAAGTTAAATGAATTCTTTTCATTTGATTTTAGACTTTAACTGTATAACGGTAAAGTCTACAATTAAATAGTATTTTTAGAGTGTCAGTGATATTACAATGGTTTGCCTTTAGTAGAATCGAAGACCAGATCAGTGGAGCGATATTAACCCAAAGTGATTTAGGTTTTATAATAGATCTTAGTTGGCGATCATGGCGTGTCCCTTCACAGCATAAGCGCCAGGCTTTACTAGTTCGTGCCTTATAGATTTTACTTATTAAAATTCTAACGCCATAGCTGAAATCTTAAATTCATACTAATAATAAATTATTAGGTTGAGAGTGTCTATCACGCTTTCACGCCTATATCACTGAACTGATGTTGATGGCATTTTATACAGAGGTGAACTAGAGCTTGTGAAAGGACATAATTTACTTTTTGGCGCGAATAAAAGCCTTGAAGTGTTTCAAATACAAGACGAAAGGTCGTCATTTTTGTAGATATTGCCGTAAAACTTCGTAATATTTACAGGCACTTTATAATTAATAAATATGACATAGCGATTTTGAAAATTCGACCTTTTTGGGGGTGAAATAGAGGATGAAAAATAGTATGAACGTTCAACATCTAGTTTCTGGTCACCAAGTGAGCAGCCTTAGGTATCAAGTACACCAGCTAAATCCCTCTCAGTGAATACCAAATGTGTTAAGTGTAGCTTTATATTTAAGTATATTTGGAATGTCCTGGAATACGGAAGTAATGGTAAACATACTAGTATTTGTTGATAGGTGAGCTTATCTGTACGACTCAGTTTAATTGCGAATATGTATTGAGAGTGGTCATTCTGAGCTATTTAATATACGATCTTTAAAGTGGGAAAAAGTTTTTCATTGATTTCAATGAATTTACATTAATAGGTACCTAGAATATGCAATATCTGTGAAATATTTTGGTGCTCATTATATATTATAGTCCCTAGACGTGCTTTAAGACTATTATATCAAAACTAGCTGTCTAAATAAGATTTTTAAGGTTTTAATTTTTTACTCAACATAGGTAATCAAAGTAGTACTTATTTTACTTTACCTTTACTATTACCTTTAGCTTACCATCAGGCGAGGTAAAGTCATTTTGACGTATCCTATATAAAAAAAGTAAGTTACTTCTTGTACAACAGCTATTTGTCAGAAAAAGAAAGTCTCGTCAAAATCGGTCGTAGGTACATATTATTTTGACAGATCGTACCAAAACCAATTACAAAGTCTTTTCCCATTTTTACCTTCTAATAGAATTGAAAACTGTGGTCGTTACAGTTTTATAAAATAAATGGATGGAAGTTCGCGTGAATGTCACACATTGAAATAAAAATATTCTTAACGACGATACTAAGGTAGGTAGGTAGTAACAATTTGATATCGGTTTAGTTTTTAGTTCAATATCCACTTAACACTATTAGTTTATCGGATCTAGATAGAATATTTTACACCTAGATCTCACTTAGATAAAAATTTAATCAAATAGGTATTATTAGAAAATGTAACTTTTAGTACAGATAAAGTTCCTACTTGAGATTTTAAATGTTTGCGCTCTTGCTAGTAAGTTCAAACTTGGACGTGATAATTTTTTGCCACCTTGCAAGAAAACTGATGCAATCCCCAAACTCCCCAACCCCTCCCTTTCAGGGTCGGCAGCGCGAGTGTGACACTCCTAATGTTTCAGACGTCCATAGGCCACGGTGACCGCTTCCCATCAGGTGGGCCGCATGCTTGTCTGCCACCTCAGTAGTATAAAAACTGAACAGAATGACCGGCAAATAGACACCAGCGAAATTTTGATAACAACGTATCTATATTTAATGGCGTCTGGTGTTATTCCAGACTTATCTGTCCCTGAACCAAATCTCAACCAGATCTTTATATTATTCTCTTATATTTTAAAACATTTTACAATATTCTACACAGCGCTCTCTAGACCCGAAGTAAGCATAGTTTAACTAGCATGTATTATGGGTTCTAGATAAGTTCTAATAAATATACTCTTTATTAAACAGTTTTATTCAAGTCGACCTGTTTGTTTGGGTCAAATCTATTAATTGAAATTTGACCCCCTTTCAGTTGTCTGATTTGTCTGATATTTGGCAGAAGTCTTTAGTTCTGATGACAATACAATTTAAAACTGATAAACATATTTTTTCATAATAAATACATAAACATAGATAAGTAAAGAGAAGTTATATTGTATGAAAGAAAATCTAAAATAAAAGAAACTCAAGTAATATGATTGTGTTTAAGTAGGTACATTACTTACCTAATAAAAGCGGTCAGCTTATCAAAGTTCCTTCGCCCATTGGATATTAACAGAATTAATCGTACACCAAGTATAATAAATAGGCTTATCGAGTGGCATAAATTAATCTACTACTTAATACTATATTTTTTTTATTCTCTCTACTTACATTTTTAATTACGAACGTTAATTGAAATCTGCATGCTCGTGCCGTTTTCATATGCGGAATTAATGTTATACTTGTTACTTCTTGAATTAAAATCAACAGATTTTAATGTTAGGATGTCGAGATTGCGAACAAATCGAATAATTCATTAATGTCATTTTTATCTTTTAATTGTCTTTTTGTCATTATTTTCGGAATTCGTTAAACTATTTTATGTAAATAAACACTAACACGTATAAAACAGCGCATTTGGGACCCAAATTATGTAGAGATCGGGCGATCGAGATGAGACCGGAACTGAATTTTGATCTTTTCTTTTTTTTTTTATTTTATTTATTTACGTGGACGTATCATTATTTTAAATTACCTACATTAATAGCTGGTGTTCACTTTGTATGTACTTTTGATCAATAAAGTTTATTTTTACCCGACTGCCGAAGAAAGGAGGGTAATGTTTATTGTAATACTCATAGTATAGATACTTAGATAAATTAGTTTTTCCAGCAACAAACACTCGAAATACCGCGATTCCCTTCGCATTACAAGGAAATGCGAAATGTTTGAGATAGGATGTCGTTATAACGATGTTAACGTCAAGTACATATTGTTATATTATTTACAGACGATCTCCAACAATGATTGTATACATTGCCGGTTACGTTGAAGAATACAATTGTAATCTACGTATTTATATGTCAATGTACCGGCTTCAATTCGTGAAAATCAAAGTTTCAAACAGCTAAGTAATAACCTACCGGATCTGTGTCAGTGTTTATATACCAGCAGGGCCGGATTCAGTAAAATTACGTTTTTAAAACGTGTGATTTCAAAGTTTATGAAATTTATAGACATTCATTCTTTAAAATCTAATTGAAAATGAATAAAACTATGAGCGATTTTAAACGAGTTTAAAGGGAGACTTGACCTTTTGTGGGATTTATTTTGACTATACCAGGCGCCAGGGGAAGTCATTAATATATATATAGCTGCTCGTGCTGATTCACTCACTCATTGGTCACCTCTCCTGAACAATTTTGTATGAAATTTTTTTTTTTCACCGATGGTTACGTATAGAGGATGGAAATTCATTCGGAGGAAAAATATGGAGAGAGCTGATGATGGAGGATTTCGGAGACGGGTGAAGAGCACGCTTAAGGTATTGAAGATAGGTTGGTGGTGCTTGAGCAAATGTCACTCGAAACGTCATTCAATTGCCAGTGACCTGAAAAAAAATTCAAAATGGCGAAAAAAAAATGGCCGCCATAGAAATTTCCTCGGTGTCCATCTCGGAGAGTATAAAAGATGGAAGAGTAGTTTCTTCGCAAAAGATGATCAGGATCCAAAGGTCTACTCGATGAATAGAAAAAAAATTCAAGATGGTGGAATTTATTTTTCTATAGAAAATGTATGGCGAACATTGAATAGACTACAAGTTTTGAACTATGCAAGACTTTGATTTATACATAGTTTCTTTTTAAAATGTTTTTGTGGAAGAACTCTTAGTCAGAAATATGTAGATAGATGATGATCGAGGGTTTGGAAGATGGGTGAGAAGCACGGCCAAGGTATTAGACATAGGTGAGGGCTGCTCAAACAAAAAATACTTGGAACCTCATCCAATTGGCAGGGAGATGGAAATAAATCCAAAATGGCGGATTCAAGATGGCGTCAACACAAATGTCATGGGTGTCTCTCTCAGAAAGTATTAAAGAGGGATGAATTGTGTTTCGGTTCACCTATGCTGTATTTTTTTTCCCTGATGCTTTCATATAAAGGACGAAAATTCATTCGGAGGAAAACTATGGAGATTTTGGAGACGGGTGAAGAGCACGGCCAAGGTATTGAAGAGAGGTAGGGAGTGCTCAAATAAAAACCACTCGGAATCTCATCCAATTGTCAGTGAGCTAAAAATATAACCAAAATGGCAGATTCAAGATGGCGCCCGTACAATTTTCGACAGCGTCTATCCCACAAAGTATAATAGAAGATAGAAGAGAGGTTTTTTGGCAAAAGATGATAAGGACCTAGCCTAGAGGTCTACTCGATGAATAGAGAAAAAATTCAAAATGGCGAAATTTATTTTTCCATACAAAATATAAGGCGAATATTGAAGAGACAAATGTGCAAGACTTTGATATGCTTTTAACCGACTTCCAAAAAAGAGGTGGTTCTCAAAACGGCCCGTTTATTTTCATTTTTTTGCAAAGATTTTTTTAAATAAACAGTAGAAGTTTTCGTCTTGGTCCCATAAAAAAATCTGGATCCAACTCCTTAATCCTGATGCTGAAAGATTACTAGCCCGCCTAGGCCCTAGGTTATCAAGATTCAGAAAGTGTTCATTGTGAATTAATAGATATTATAGGTACCAAGCAACGACTTCATGGTTAGATTTCAAGTCCCAACCCCTCAACCCTGATAATGCAGGGTACAGCTGCGCTCACAAACTATAGTGATTCAGAAACTGCGGATGGTGCAATGCAATAATATTTTAAGTACCAAGCATAGACTACATAATTGAACTTCGGATCCCGACTCCGCAATCTTGATGCTGCAAGGTGCTGAACTCTTAAACCATGGGGATTCGAGAATTTCTTATATTTTGATTTATTTATAAAAACTTCATGCACATATGCAACAGGCATTCTCTACCAGTCAACCTTATAGGTGGTGTAGAGAATAACATAGGCATCAAGCAACAGCTTCATGATTACACTTCAAGTCTGAATTCCAAAAACCTGATGATGCAGGGTACAACACTCCTAAACCATAGAGAATAAGGAACTGTTCCTGGTGAAATAATAGGTACCTATTGTAAATGCCGAGCATAGACTTTTGTTAGGTATTGAATTCCAAGTCCCAACTTTTCAATCTAACCACAAATTCACGGTTTTTAGATTTTTCCCCCTATGTCTGCTATAAGGCATACCGATAGGTAGATATGCCATAGTGATTTAATTTAACGGGATATCTTGACACGACACGACAGACAGACAGACAGACAACGATGTGATCCTATAAAGGTTCCTTTTTAGGGTTCCATACCTCAAACCCTAAAACGGAACCCTTATAGGATCACTTTGTTGTCTGTCTGTCTGTCGGTCTGTCAAGAAACCTACAGGGTACTTCCCGTAGACATAGAATCATGAAATTTGGCAGGTAGGTAGGTTAGGGAGAAAATCTGAAAACCGTGAATTTGTGGCTACATTACACAAAAAAAAAAAATTGTGGTCATGAACTAATAATTAGTATTTTAAGTAAGATAACTATATCAAGTGGAGTATCATATGAAAGGGCTTCACCTGTGCATTCTGAAACAGCTTTTTGTTTATTTTTATACGTCATAGTTTTTGAATTATCGTGCAAAATGTCGAAAAAATACGACTGTAATACGGAACCCTTCTTGCGCGAGCCTGACTCGCACTTGGCCGGTTTTTCCTTTTGAGATACGGAACCCTAAAAATGACTCCTCACGATCCATTTTAACTTTTTGTGTTAAAATTCATGTTAAAAGTACAATTTTAGTTCTTAATTTAAAGGTGAACCATGAACCGTACTTTTGACATGATAGTTGACCCATAGAGTTAAAATAGCGGGTGAGAAGTTATTTTTTACGCATTAAAAACACCTTTCTTAAGTTACCCGTGACTACTGTAGTACGTTACGCTAGCGGTACTTTAGTGTTTCTTGAAAAGAATCAGTGCTGGCAAAATAATGGGTAATTGTTATCCTACCGGTTGCGGCAGTTTAATAATTAGTGTTATAGCTCCCCGGGGTCACGTGACCTGAGGAATATAACTACATTCTTAATATAATATTGAAAAATCGGTCAAGTGCGAGTTGGACTCGCAAAGAAGGGTGCCGTACCACCGTACAAGAAATAACACTTTATTTTTTAAATTTTCATGCTATAGCGGCAATAGAAATACCTACACATTCTGTGAAAATTTCAACTCTCTACCTATTGCGGTTCAAGAGATACAGCCCGCTGACAGACAGAAGGATGGACGGATAGCGGAGGCTTAGTAATGGGGCCCGGTTGGAACCTTTCTGGTACAGAACCAAGAAAAACTGTTACATAATTACTTACACACCAAAACTTTAAATCCAAACGGACCCCTGTTCCAGGTTCCTGTTGTCCACTCATCTACGTGGTCCGCTTTAGCGGGCCGCGCACCCACGCGCCCTACTAGTATTGACTATAGCGGACGAAAGGAAGTCATATTGACGTGACCAATATCATAAAAAATAAATGTAAAAATAAATATGATTTTCTAAATGTTACGAAATAAAGGCATGAAAAATTGCGAAAAATTGTTTCAATACTGAACGCATTTCTTAAACAAATTATATTATAATTGGAAGACATGCCAGTTATTTTTTACGATAATGATTTAATAATATAGTACAGTAATAATAACAGCCACTCAAGCGCAAAGTTTTTTATAATTATTTTCAAATGGATGTAGGTCACGATCCGCTTATTAGTGAGGTAATTGACACCTGAACTATCGTCTGACATTATCTGTTGAATAAACTTTTCAATTTGAAATATCTGAATGGGTCAAAAAATTTATGCTCGAACGGCAATTTCTAAATTTAGTTCAGGAACTCTGTATTTTTTTCAGTCCGTCTTATTTTTTCCAGATTTGTTCAAAATCGAAACAATTGCTTCGTAGCAACTATTTTTCGATTTATATGTAGCTTGCTTCTGTTCACCAGACTCATATTATAGTTTATACTAAACTAAACAACATATCTACTATATACTCTGCATATGAAATAAAGATTATTATTATTTTGCTAAATAAATAGTTGACGGAATATTTATCATGTTTATTCGTGTACCACCATGATCATGGCAGTTGCAATAGGGCTGAAATATCGGATACTGAACATGCCAAACAAAACATGGTGAATATTCCGCCAACTATTTAATAATATACTAGTAATTTTAATGACAATGACAATGTCAATCTAAATTCCTATACTTAGCAGGAAGCTATCTATCGTACATCCCACCAACAGTTTGATACCTTTATAGAGTAGGCAAAACCTTATAGAGTACCTACTTATTAAAACTACAACTTCGGATTTAACTACTCCAAAAAGATCTGTAACTAACTAATACTAAGTAATATCTAAACGTACATAACGTCGAAAAACTAAACTACCGTTTGACCTGCTCAGTTCGTAGACTGGCGCTTCAGGCGTAAAGAGTGGTTTCCACTGCGAGCGGGAAAGACTCTGTTTACACATCTACTATTAAAGCAATATGATAAATTAGCGAAGCGGCAGGCTGTTTTCGCAGCCTACACACCGGAGGGAAAATGGCGTGTGCGTGTATTTTTTTTATATATAGGACACGTCAAAATTACTTTACCTCGCCTGATGGCAAGCCAAAGGCAAAGTCTCAGAACTGGGGTCACCACCACTTACACCGGTAGTGCTATAGTGGCGGCCCTCAGCTTGACGGCCTCATCAAATGCTTCTTCACGCCCCGCTTAAAGGTCCCGGGAAGTAAAATAAATTTGCTATCTAACTAACTCTTTACTGAAATACAGGTAGGTATCAATTACTACTGAATGTTGCTTCAGTAGCGTGCAAACTGATTCCGCACGGAGTCCTCACCGCTCGCAGTGGAAACCAGGCTTTAGGGAGGTGGGTAATGTTCAGTTAATATTCGGCCTCGGCGGCCGCGAGTGTTGCTCATATCTATCGGCGGGTTGAGACCCCGTTTCCTAGCGATAACTTGGTAACAAACATCGCTAAATAATCGTAACATTTTTAACAAAAGTACGCACTGGAGTAACGCAAACATTCACTTATCTATGTTGATTGCATTGCTAATTGTACTGAAACAATATCCTTTTGTTACAAGAAAGACCTAGTTTTGGTCGCAAAATGCTAAATTATACAACTTTGCACTAACAATGGACGGTTAGTATTTATATTTTCAACAAAAAAATTATGTTTTACAATTCCTTTGTGATTTTGCGAACGTTTTTAAGTATTTCCTTTTATAGCACTACGTGTTCTCTTTATATAACTTAACTACTCATAAAATTGAAATAAACCTATTTTTAACAGATTCTATTTGCGATTTATTTGATGTTATTACTATTTTCATTCAACCCGACGTTTCGGATGCTTTTTTGAATCAATGGTTGTCCATTCAAAACGTCAATCTATTAGGCACAATTATAAAATTGCATATTAGTTGTGTCTGTACATAAGAGAAATTAATAAAATACTTGGGTTATGTTAAACAAACGATTCTGAACACATAAATATTTTTTGGAATGCTTATTTAGTTTTCGCGATAGATGCAAAAGCTACATATCGAATTTTGATGTGTTTTTTTTGTATTAGAAAGGTCTTGGTCAGACTTAAAATCTGCCGTATAGTTAATTACAATTTTATTGGTTGAGTAGAATCGGAGATATGACTAAAAGTCGCATTAACCGGTATTCACGCTAGCGGAGAGTGCGGAAATAAAATGAATAATCTTTCTTTCATTTATTAGTATTATACCAATAAATGGCAACAAATTGGCAACCAGGCGTATTCCCAGAATCCGTGCTGCTGCTGAAAGAACCAATAACAACTTGGCAATCGGGGATCGAACCCTTTTTATGAGGATCTCTTGCATAACATTCGACCTCGCTACTGCTGCCCTGCCGTAGCAAAAAATTTGTATTTTTTTTCTAAAAATTGATTTCCCCTAAATCACAAAACATGTTTTTTAATTTATTCATGTATATATATGTGAACGTCTTTAAGTCTAGAGTGAACAGGTTGCTTCTAAGCAAGCGTGCTCCATCGACGACCACATACTTTTTAACAACATTACTTTCATCTCTTCTCATAACATGTCCATACCACGACAGTCGCTCGCTTCTCAATTTTTCATTCACTGGTGCAACTTTCAAACTCCCTCTAATGTAGGTACTCATTCCTTATTCTATCCATTCTTGTCACACCACATATCCATCCTAACATTCTAAAACATCTTTGAAGTAAATGCAAGAATATATTCATGTAGTATATCGCATAAATAAAGAAAGTCAATTATCGATTTATGTAAACTAGCTTACGCCCATGACTCTACCAGAGCGTTGACATCGGTTTTCGCTGTTTTTGACTGTATCTCCGGTTCTACTGAACCGATTGTGATCAAACATTTTTAAGATTTTAAGGCTGATCAAGACCTTTCAAACAAAATAAACATATCAAAATCAGGTCGATAATTTTTTCTTCCATAACGAACAAACAGACAGGAATTTAAAATAATGTATTCAGAATCGTTCATAATATAACATAACCCAAGTATTTTTTTTAATATCTACATAGACACACCTCATTTACAATTTTATAATCGTATAGAAATAAGCCGCTAAGTCAAATGAGTATACTACACACATACTTATACATACAGTAGGTACGACAGACAGGTTACCTGCCTAAGCGATTACCGCCGATTAATTACCGACACTTGGGGTTCCTCACCTCAAAAACCCTAAATACCCTAATAGTCTCATCTTGCATGCACGGTATTATTCGGTTCACTTGTTGAAATTAATCAATTATTGATAGGTAAGTGATACCTACTATCAATGTATGTATACGCATTCTAGAACCCATATCACAAGCTAGTTAAACTATGCTTACTTTGTGTCTAGAGCGCGTTATGTCGTAGTATATTTATTTATTTTAGAAGTCTTCCGGAATCAAGTCAACATCACCAACCAACGTTACCGATGTACCTAAGTATTAATATTAAAGTACCTAGACATATTTATAAAAAAAATTATGACGAAAAAATTCCTACGTAGGTCTCATAGATATGTTTAGCGACAGGTTAAAGAGAAAAAATAAATGAATAGTTTTTGTGAAAGTTTCTCTGCACGCGTTTGCAACAGTGTTGAAACATTTTGATGGATATTTTAACGGACTTCTAAAGGAAGATTCTAAATTCAAATATTTATGTTTTACCTACCTACAAATAAATAAAATATGTAATAAATAAAAAAACTATTATTGTTGTGAGGAATTATATTTTCACGTTTGCGTGATGTAGTTAGGTACTATATTCAGCAGGTGGGGATTTCCGCACGAATTACTTATGTACCTAGGTGGTAGCTGGTAGGTATTTATGTAGTTGAATCAACGTTTGATTTTTGTGTAAATTTCGTGATACCTACCTATCTAAAAGTTATAAATAATCCTGACACAAAATTCCTTAATACGTACCTAGCAATTAAGTGGCAAAAATTAGCATAGCACATTGCAAGGTTAAGCAATATTAGCCAGGTTAGTGTCAGGATGGGTGACATTCATAACATTTATATTAAAACCCTCCATTGCTCAGAAAACACACTAAGCCGTCAGTCCTAGTTGACATGAGAAGAATCTGGAACACCCTTTACAGGTAGCCCTAAAAAGTAGGATAACCTGGTAAACTACAGAGCTTCGAAATTGCCAGTGGGTTGTGGAGGGAGGTCGCAACGATGGTAGGTAGTCGCTTTCCGGAAAATGTCGGCGTTTGGCCGCTTCGTATGCCCAGAGAATGATGACCTAGGACTTAAATACCTTCTACCTACCTAGCTTCATACAAAAATTTTGTTGTAATTAAATACCTAAGTAGGAGTACCTAATTAGGCAATATAATTATATAAATTTTGATTGAGGTAAATACCTACCTCTAAATACCTATCTGCTTCATTAATTTACTTGGGTATGCTACATTAAGTACCTGCCAAATTTTAATTCTCTCTTTAACTAGGTATTAACAAGCTGTGAATTTATATTTATTTATTTATCTAGCCGATAATATATTTAGGCTATAATCAACCTAATTAGGTATTCACACCTAGATAAATATTTATCTAAAAGTAGCCTAAATACAATGGTACTATATATTATGGTGCACTTCCTGGTCTCTACTTCCTACTTCAATAGATCTATCGATCGCGTGAAACGAGAACATTATAAGGTACCTACTTATAACTTTCACATTAGCGTGAACAAAGTAGTCAAGTCAAAAATAAATTAATTATGTAATGCGATACACTGTATGGAAACTTTTACGGCGGGGGTTGAACGGAGCGCGCGGGGTGGACCGGCCCACCCGAACGGCGGGAAAACTTTTACGAGAGGCGCGAGTCGCGCTCTCGAGCCTGCCACTGTACAAATAAAGTAAGTACTTACCCTTTCCTCTTCGCGTATCATCTCGGCGATGCCGGGTCGGATGTCCACGTCGTCCGGGTGCAGCGGCTGCATCGACGGGTTCGAGTTGGTGGGCTCCGCCGGCGGCAGCAACTCAGTGGCCGGTGTTGGGCTCGGAGTCGGCTGGTGGGCTCGGCTCGAACCCACGCTGGCGCGGTCCTCTGACATCCTGCGACGAGCTTTTGGAGGCGAATCCGCCTCACGAGCCCGATCCGACCTCTTCGTGCTGCGCCGATCTATACCACCAGGTTGCACTACCGCATGATCACCGCTCACATCCGTCAGCCCACGGATCTTCAGAGACTCGGCCACTTTCAGCAAAGCTGGGATCTGCTCCTGCGAGACGTTTATCTCACCCCGGTACATAAAGTCCACCGCAGCTTTCAGGTCGCAATATTTGGTGTCACGCATTATTATTATCGGATGTTGGCAAGGATTGTCCATGAACAACGACTGAAAGTACGGGCTGCACGCGGAAAGCACAACTTTGTGCGCTTTCAAACTTTGTCCGTCGCAAGATAGAGTCACATCTACGAAAGATTGAGTCTGCAAAAGTTGGTCGAAACTGTTGGTTAAGTTGCTCTGATAGTTGTTCCACCGTAGGCAGAATTGCTGCGGCGAGTCAACCGGCTCCCGGCACTCCATCGCCGCGGGGTCCTCCTCGGCCGGCATCACTCAACGACAGCGGGATCGCATCTGCAGCGGAAGGTGCGGTGTGAGAACGCTACGCACGCAACACGAGCGACGATTCGCGAGGCACTGAGCGTCTCGACTGTGGACTGTGCGGCGGCATGCGGGGCGGGAGGCGCGCGGGGGCGGAGCGAGGCTCTGCGGCCGGCGAATGGAGAGAGCGCGCCGCCTCCGGGCGGCACGCCCCCGCCAGGTCGACCGCGGCCGGCGCGCGCGCACCTCCGCGCCACCAGCGCCGCACAGCGCGCACATTGTGCAACGTTCGCGTTACTTTTGGCGATAAATTACTAATAAACACTGACTCCAATAATACATAGAGCGATAAATAAGTTTTTTTTATTATTAATCGCCTTAGTCTGATATTTAGTGGTTCTATAATAGGCGAAGTTAAGAATCCAGCAATTACCTATCAACTGTACTGAAATGTTAATCAAAGACGATTATAAATAGCGTGTTGCACAATGTTACGTTCAGTGGTAGTAGAATTATTATTGTTTAATGATTACATTTATTCACTTAGGTATTGTTCTATCTACCTACTTACCATTAAGTGATTATACCACAACATAAGTAGGTAACCTATCTAATAGGTAATTGATCCTAAATATAATTAACAATGTAGAGTAGGTAGGTAGATAGTAGGTATTACTGTACTTACAAGATCAATAGATATTGGTCGTAGGTACCTAATTATGCAAAAAAAAAACGTAAAGGACCTACCTACCTACTTATTTATATACTCTACTAAGTAGGTATCTATAAAAATATTTTAATAAATACGTTCGTCATTGAAGCAGGTAACTATTATCTTTAACCTGCCTATACGACTTCTATGGAAACAACAGCCCTCTGACCTGCCAACCTCGAGAAGGAAGCCTACGCAAGAGCCTCGTCTGTAAATCAGCAGGGGTATCGGCTTGCAGGTGAAGTTAGCTAGACGCCGAAAAAGAAAGGAAGAATGTATTCAGAACTTCACCTACGAGATACACGTATAAGATAAATAACTTAATGAGAATAATTTTTGTGCGGCCTTTTGCGGGCTTTTTTAAAACCTTTCTAAATGAAAATTTGTATCAAAATTCGTTCTAAATTTGGTATCCATCGACAAACAGACAAATAGACAAGAATTGCAATTTCTAACAGAAAAAACCGTATCAAAATAAACAAACAGATAAACAAAAATATTTTTGTGTTCTAAATCGTTCCTCCAACAAACCAAACTATTTTTAACAGTTCTACAGTTTCGTTGTGGAATTTGCAATTTTGCACAATAACACAAAAATACCTTTACAACGAACTGTTGTAGGTACTAGCGGCTTATATCAGTTATTGCACATTTTTAATCCCACACTGTAGCTTTCATATTCATTGTAAAAAAAAAAATCTCACCGCACAGGTACATGTGAATTCAATTTAGCAAAACTCTTTAGTTTTTTTGTATTGTAATAGTTGTTAGAATATGAATTCGAATAGTCTATCATGTTCACCTTTTTGGTTCTTTGCTTTTATAACTAGGGGAGAGGTGGCATGAAAGGGACATTTTTGATTTTGAGGTCCTAGTAACTTATTGAGAAAATATTTGGAAAAGGTTGGAGTCGCATAGGAAACGTTCATTAATAGACTACTGAAATAAAATGCAATAATTGTCATTAATCAATTCTTAGTCATTTATTTTCGCATCTTAAAAAAATGTATCTTTTGTCCCTTTCATAAATAGACTGTATTGAAAGGGACGTAGTCATTTATGAAAGGGACAGTACCTTATTTTGAGGAAATATGTATTGACGTTATTGAGTATTACTGTTTTCATCTAATAAATCAACATAATTTAAACACTTTTATGTAACTCTAACCAGAAATCAACAATATAAACATTTTTCTCAGATTTAATGAATTTAAAAAATATTAATAGATTTTCTTAAGACACTTATAATTAGTCTCCTTTTAATTCACAAGAAATTAAACACATTATATAAAATTAAAGAAAAATCAACAATTATATCTTTTTTAAGACTTAGACTGCACTACAAAAAATATTCTTACTTTTTAATAATTATACCATATCAACAGCCTCCATAAAAAAATTTTTATTGACTGCCTCTTAATTTTTTTTGCATCGACACCCGTTCTATTCTTATGTGACATTTCTAATCTAAAAAAGAAGTAAAAAAAATATAAGAAACCTAGTGCAAAATAGCAATCTTGAAAGAAACAGTTATGAAGGGGATGTCCCATTCAAAACTGTTTGTTGTGTCCCTTTCATAAATATCGTACAAAAATTAAAAACATAACCATAAAATCAACAATATTAAATGAAAGTTCACAAACCTTATGTTCTTATATTTCTGGATGCCCAACCTATCTTAAAAAGTGATTCACACATAAATAATGAACTCACAGCACTGCATAAGACGTTTCGAAACTATAACAGAAAAAATACTTTTCAATCCCATTATCAACACTCTCATGGATCCGCCATGTTTGAAATGACAGAAGTTTGAAGTTTGCTGCGAATAAACTTGCGTCAAGGTTGCCATACAACAAAAATATTGCTGACTGGAAATTGTTTTTATTTTACAAGTTATTTGAATTGTCCCTTTCAATACGTGTCCCTTTCATGCCACCTCTCCCCTACAGCTCTACCTATAGTGTGTTTTTTTTTATTTATGGTATGCTTACTTACTTACTTACTTTGACCTCTTTCTCGCCAAGGACCTGATCCTTTATATATTTTCTTCCATATAATATTTTTAGTACAATACAATAATTATAGCTAAGAAGGTTTTTTATATATATAGGACACGTCAATTTGACTTCACCTCGCCTGATGGTAAGCTGAAAGTGAAGTCTCAGGAAAGAAGGTCACAATTACATACACGTACCATGTTATCAATGGTGGCACTCAGCATAACGGCCTCATCAAAAGACTGGTACCTACCTACTGGGAGACTGGTTATGAAATTATGTCAGGTAGCTTCCAAATCAAAGGTAATGAATCAAAGTATGAATAGTTTTAAAGATTTGATAATCTTACGAAAATTTGGATCTATCATATAACAATTTTTTTTTTGTATTTTGCTTGCTAATCGAATTGAAATTACGCGTTTTGAAAACATGGTGTAAAATATTTGGCGCCTGTGGTAAGTAACCTTTTTCTTTTTACACCACTAAGGTGGCAACCGAGCACACGACCCTACTGTAGCGTATGGATGTATGGTCACGTTTACCTAGAAGGCACCTTCTCACTCGGGACTTGAAGATTCCCAGTTACCTATAGCTTTTTGGAAACATCGTGTGTAGGTATGAATTAATGGGGAAGGAAGGCGGAGGCTCTATAGCTATGTCATACATTGTGCGAACATCATAGGCATGTTAATAGACGAAAAATATTTAAATATTTAGACGGCCTCTGTGGCGTAGCGGTAGTGCATTCGACTGCTACGACAGGGGGTGGGGGTTCGATGCCCGCTCAGTGCAAATATTAATATGCATGAATATATCTATTTGCATTGTTCTGGGTGTTTCTATGAATAATATGTACGTATTTCCAAAAAAAAAATATAATTATCATTGAGGTTGGTAGCGCCCTCCACACGCTGTGAGATAGGTACTACCTATATACCTAAAACGTGTTTGCTAAAATCGAGTCTTGTGTCACAGACACAATGTTGCTGCTCTATGTAGAGCCAATTTATTTATGATTTTTAAGTTTGTAATGCAAATTTCGTTAACGTATTGCATCTAATCTGTAACTTAGCCCTACTCAGCCAAATATACCTTAATATCAACTCAACCTAATGCATGGTAGGTATCGCTAGGTCCTACACTGCATCGACATAGGTACCTATATCACTTCATTATCCTCATAGCGATTGCCCAGTTGCGTACAAAATTTGCACTTTGGAGTCCAAGGTCTCTGATGCACGTAAAACTACTGCTCTATGTAGAGCAAATTTTTAAAAGCTGGTTAATTGTGTAATTTGAATTTCTCTAAAATACTTATAAAAACTTTTCTAATAATCCTGTGATTTAACTCTACTAACACAAAGAAACTTTTTAACTTTTTCGACCATGTGGCGTAATGGCTGAGCGTTCGACAGCTAAGACCAAGGTGGCGTGTTCGATTCTCGCTCAGTGCAAATATTTATGTGCGTGAATATGAATATTTGTATTGGTCTAGGTATTTCTAAGTATGTATACCTACCTAATATAAAAAAAAAAACAATTTTGTCGTATGCTATTTCACGTTATCGGCTTTTTTATATTTATTCAATTATCTGCAACACGAAGAATTTCAAAAAGTTATTTGTGAAAATAGAGCAGTAGGTACATAACCGATTTCTAAGTTGAAATATGAAAACGTTAAAGTTATCAAACGTTTTTCGGTTGGTATTTAATTTGCCTGATACTGTATGTTCGGGCTAATTTTATTTTTCTGTTTGGGCACTTGCTACATTAAGGGTTATGTATGTAGTTAAGGTAGTTTATGTAAGTATGAAGATGTTTCTAATCAAAACTCAAGTGGTTATTCCAATTTGTCGTCGTCGTAATGCTTAGACGTCGAAATGTTACTATCATTGCCTATTAAGTATTCATCTATTTTAACCACAGAAATTTCACGGATCATTTTTCAGTTCGGTCTGAGTAATAACATTACTTTCAGCTAGTCGTAAGTCAATTTAGCAACTAGAATGTGAAGGATTTTTGAGTGAATTTCGAGTTTTGACGTATTCAGTTGATGCCCTGGTGCTGCCTGGTGCCCACTATTTTGAATATTATTGACGTGTTAAATTTAACACATTTGTTCTTTTTTATTATCTTCGAAGCAATAGGCGCCAAAAGAATCAACTGAATACACAAAATTTCATGATACACCTTTTGCTTTATTCTTAGTTTTGAGTTACACCAGAATACGTGTGAAAATATTAGTAGGTACTTAGTATTTAAATAATATCTTTGCGACAACACTATCCAACGTCGATCGAACACAAAAGATTGCTACACGAGCGCTAGAAACATACAGGCGTTCTAAGAAACCAGTCGGTGTTGTTTAGACAGGGGCAATATAAAATATACAAGAGCCCTCCGCGGACTGCAAACAAATATAGAGTAACGCATGCTTGGGGCGCGACTTACTTCTCTACTACACGCGGCATTTATTTAAATTATATAATATTAAATCAATGTTAATATCGTGAGTTACCTACTTGTCAACATGCCGACTAAGGATAACTTTACCCATATTTATTAGACAAAAGACCTATAATATTTTTTTTATTTTACGAAGATTTTAATCCGAAAAAACCGCCTCATAAAGTAGGTATGTACTTCATAAAAATATGTAGACTTTTTTTTATACTACTTAGGTGGCAGACAAGCACACGGCCCACCTGATGGGAAGCGGTCACCGTGGCCTATGAACGTTTGCAACACTAAGGGTGTCACACACGCGCTGCCTACCCTGAAGGGAAGTGGGGAGGGGTGGGAAGGGGCGGGGAGGCTAGGAAGGGATGGAAGGAGAAGGGGTACAGTGAGCTCTGGCTAGAGACGTAGGTCCACATAAAATTTTATATTTAAATTTGCGTTATGTAGGTATAATTATGTAGGTATACCTATACCTAGGTACCCACATAATGCAAACTTAATGGCACAGGTTCATTATTAGGTATCCCAAACAGCTAATGTATGGAATAATGGAAATTAGTTGTACCTACACTATAAAAATTTTACTTTGACAGACTGACATTGTAACGATTTAATGAATTAACGGAAATTATTGCAATTTTCGTTATTATGTATCTCTAAGCTAGATACTTAACCCAGAATTAAATAAAAACATCTATACCACATTAATATTTTTGGCGTTTTTGCAAGTAAAAAAAAGAACATCGATTTCAAATAAAGCCTTCAGACCTACCTACCTTTTTTATAAATCCATTCTATACATTCTCAAGTCTGCCACTGTCATGGTAGAAAAAAATCATAGTGTAAGTATATAGTACAAATATTTTAATAGTTTTGGCTTCGTTCAAATAGTTTATAATAGTATTGTGTGAAGCCGGACCGGGACAAGCGGTGCCGGACCACCGGCAGTGTGTTGTGTGTACTCACTCACTACACTTAAAGGTTCACCGAGTCATCTAAATACGTGCGTGTTAGAAAACAGTTCGATTTGTATTGACAATGCCAAGGTCATTTGTAACTGTAGTACAGAAGCTGTGACTAGACGTCGAAATTTTTTATATACCACTTAGGTAGCAGACAAGCACACGGCCCACTTGATGGTAAGCGGTCACCGTAGATTATGGACGTGTGCAACCCTAAAAGGAAAGGTTGGGGTGAAGGAAGGAAAGGGTTGAGATGTAGGTACCTAATAGTTACACGTAATTAACCTAGGGACCTAAACATAAACTGGCGAAATATGGGTGCTAGCACCTCTGCCTACCGTACACGTACGCGTACCGATATAAGCGTGAGTTTATGTTATGTTATGTTAATTAAAAAAAAGTTCTAATATTTCTCTAGGTATACAAGGTCTGGGTTCCCGGGGAGTTCCTTCTTAGTGTATACCCGGGGTCCCTGGTGAAAACTGACATAGATGGTACACAGTGTGGTTTTAGTCGGTAGGTATTACGACATCGACATAACTACCTCACTGAATTGTCACGCATTAAAAAAAGGTATGATACAGATACCGGCACGTTAATTGGCCGGACGCGTCATATGCGCAAAGGTCGATTTTTAGGTCCCCTTTGAGGTATGAGCGGGTCGCGGGAGACGCGGTTGGTCCGTCACTTGACGGACCAATCATATGTCTCTGAGATACGTCTTGTAGCGAATCAACGTTCCGTTCGTTCGTACTTTGAATCATTTGATTGGCTCAAAGTGCACGATGCGCGAACTTACCCCAAACCTGGCCAAGTTACGTGCCTGTATCTGCACACAGTTTTGATTCCGCAAAAAAACTTCATTTTTTGCACCTAGTAGGTCGTTTTGTTCTAATTTGATATTTAGTTAAATACCTAGGTTTATAAAAATATGTGATATACCCTACCAATGTTATAAATGTGAAAGTTTGAGGACGTGGATGTTTGTTAATCAATCACACTAACGGTTCAACGGATCTAGCTGAAATTTGGTACAGGGATAAATTTCAGCAAAACCACGCAGGCAGAACCGCGAGCAACGGCTAGTTTCATAATATTTCCCAACGATAATGCACGAAATATGTTTAAGAATACTATTCATTAGCATAATTTAACACTATTGAATTTTGCCCAACGATGAACATTAATGGCAACCCATTTATGTCCCACTGCTGGGCACGGGTCTCCTCTCCTGTAACGAGAGAGCTGAGAATGTATAGGCCTTAATCCACACACGCTGGTCTAATGCGGGTTGGTGGATCAGACATGTCCTTTTCACACGTTTTCCTTCACCGTCAGCAGATGGTAAATCATGTGATTAGCACAAATATAAATTCCACAAAGTAAAATTCACATTGGTGCTGTCCGGCCGGATTCGAACTCGATATCTCTGAGTAGAGGCCGCGTCCTTATCTATCCATTCAGCTACCATCGCATTAAAAAACAACAATACTAACTAATACATTAGCACCAAATGTAATGTCAATTCTTGCCAGCCATAGAGTAATTCACGAACACCCATTATCATTACGAATTTCACTTAAAACCAGCGTACGTAAACAGAGCGGGTGGTAAATCAAACAGCGTATAAAAGTGTGAGTCGTGGTATTTTTCATTATTTTACATCAGCAGTAAAGAGTATGTGACGACAGAGGCCGCGGGTCACGCGAGGTAACAGAACATCAATTAAATTGTACCACATAAATGTTCTAAATCATAACCTCGGCCGGCGACGCCAACCGAACACGTTATTAATTAAGTTATAAAAAAGTCATGGCTGAATTAGCATATTTATGGATCTATAAAGTCAGACGGGGCGGGGCGCTACTGTGTCGCAGCGCCATCTACCGCGATTTACTCGAACTGACTTGTGTACGGTATCAATTTTATTTGTGTTGAATTCTTAATTTGATCAAGTTATGCGCAAAGCGGAGGATCGGGTGATATGGCGTGCGTTGTCTATGTCCAGTAGTGGACTGCAATAGGCTAATTTTATTGATTGATTAATATTAATTTTAAATTATTTTATTTTAATTTGATATTTCTAACTCCTACATTATATACACAGGAAAATTATAAAAAATTAACACTCGTGACAAACACTGAATGATTTAATTTAGTTAATAGGAGTTGTTTTGTATTAACTCCATGCTAAGTCAGTTATGCTGCATAGTTTTTAAATAATATGTGATTAATATTATGTGGAAAATATCGTGGGTCCAACAATGGTATTTTTTTTACATTTATTTGTACTCTTTTGTGTGATTGTATGTTTTCCCAAATAAATAAAATAAAAAATAAATCGTACTAAGTAGGTATTTATTATTTCTATAAATGGTTATGCCGTTATAACAATTGAGGAATCAATAAAATTTATGGAAAACCGTTTAAAATACTTATGGATAATTTGACAAAATGCGATTCATTGACGTTTATATCTATAGTCCCTAGCGAGTCGGGTAGAAATAGGCACGACAGTTCAAGGGTTAACAGTCTTTAAAAATACATAGCAAAATCGCAACCCAACCTATTCCAAACGGTTTGATAACTAATCATTTCCTATGCAAGTCTTCGGTATAAACCAGTCTCAGTGTACCTACCTATTTACTTTATGGCTATGTTATGTGCGATGTTTAGAATTAAGTTACTAACTTAGATTGGAAATCGGCGATAGTGTTTGTTATAGAGAAGAGGCAAACTGCAGCTAAACGCACTGGACGTGAACCTATTGATGGGAATTTAGTTTAGTTAGAGAAGTTAATTATAATACAAGTACTGACTTAGGTCAGTAAGTACCTACCTACCAGTCGGTATCACAAGAGGGGACGTACTATTGCTATCTACCAAGAACCTCGGCGCCTTACGTTAATGCACTAACTATTAAGACATTTTATGCCAAGCAGATACAAAACAAATTTAATTTCCATAAAGGTCAGGTCAAAAGCCGAGCCTCGAGTTTGCCTCTGCCTACCCCGGAGGGAAAAAGTCATGAGTATAATATGTATATATGTATGCAACTAATGACATTTTTTGTATTGTTTGATAATAGGTACATGATAAGCTAGAATCATTTTTTTTAGTAAAACTCGCCATAGGTAATTATTGTTATTAATTTTCATAGATTTCTTACAATCTTGAGGTAAAAAAAAACGATTTCGAAAGTTTCAAAACGACGCAATGCAAAAAAGCTGAACAATTTTAAGAACTAGCCTTAATAGAGTTAGTAAATGTTGAGAATTTTAATAAAAAATTGACTACAAAAGCCAGGGTGGAAGGTGGAAGGAAACGGCGAATAAAAATCGATCAAAGCCCGAGTTGTATATAAAGGAGTAATGTCTGAAAATACTTACTTCATCTTGGAGAAATTTAATATTTCAAATACAGACGCAGTTCAGACTCAGGCTCTCATTTCTAAGGTATTCCAATTAAATGCAGTTGAATAGCTATCGTTATTAAAGATGGATGAATTTCGCCTTGGGCAATATTGTATTCACTCGAATGTGAGCGCTAAGAGTTAATTTTCAATTTTATCCGTTAGTTTAAGTATCTTCCTTCATGTTTATAAATAAAAAATCTTTTTTATCTGCGCTGTCTTTTATTTACACTGTTTTCCATGTTTGTGTGTTTTATCGATCAAAATTTTAATACTCGTAGGTATATGATTTTCCAATATAATGTCACCAGCTTTTCTACGGTACCAGTCGACATCGATGGGGAGGAATTTTTCGACACCTAAAATTTTATTTGTACATACTCCATACTCCCTTTTTAATGTAAATACTACTAGTCAATATATCTTATTATTACTTAAAAGAATTTTATATTTTACTAGCTTTCGCCTACGACTTCGTCCGCATGGAAGTCGGTATTGCCACCAATTAAACGACTCTTCATTCGACTCTCTACTCCACTCTGAATTTCCACTTTACACTCCACTTCACTCTCCTCTTCACTCCACTCGCCAAAAAAAAGGATAAAAAGTATCCTATGTCCGTCTCCTGGTTCTAAGCTAACTCCCCTATCAATTTTTCAGCTAAATCCAGATGAACTGAGGACCTGAACATGCCTTGCAAGTGTTTAAATCTAAACTCTTTATGAATGACCGTGTCCCCTAACGTATTGGCTTATTCCTTCTCATAGTACGAGTATTCGCCTTCGCGGTTGGTAATTTTACTTATAGAATTATGGTGAGGTATCGCTGAATGTGAAAATTGTGTATATTATTAGCTAGCAAATAGACGTTTCTTGGTAAGTATATAGGTTTATTAGTTAACATTTCAATTGGAAATGTCTCTATAAATTACAAAGTCTTGAACAGATTCCTTTCCATTTCAAATTGAATGATGTTTTTCCTAGTATTGACATAACTTGTTGATAAATACTGTGCAGTGTTGTGTGAATAACACAATATGTATCATTTCAATTTATTTCACGTTATTGTGAGAAATATCCACGTAAAGTTGTGTACATTGAAAATGCAAAACCAAAATACAACACGAACCTTTAAGATTTCTATGTATAATAAGTAGGTATGTATTTACAAAAAAAAAGTATATAAGTATGTTTATCAGCATTCTAGAGTTAGTACGTAGTTAGTACTAGAGTTAAACTATGCTTACTTTGGGTCTAGGGAGCGCTGTGTAGAATGTCGTAGAATATTTATTTATTTATTTATTTATTTATTTGTATTTTTTTTTACAAAAGTGCTATAAGTTCTATATATAAGATAAACAAGTTATAATGCCATTTTTTTATTTTCTTGCATTATTGAAAAATGTACTACATGACATCACATTGTAAGCTTATCAAGTTTCCTAAAAACATTGCGTAGAACACGTTTTAATTCACAAAAACATGGCGGCGCGTGAGGACATCAATATTTGTCGAGACTCGAGAATATTTAAAAACGACGCGTCTAATTACACTTTGTTTAGAATTTAAATTTCCGAGAATGAACCGCTCACAGATGGACGCCGCCTGTTAAATAATACAAACTTGAGTCAAATTATAAATTGTAATATGTATTTTTAGACTTTAGCCCACTTGCACTAACAAATGAAACTAAATATGAGTATAGCACTTGATTTATTTAATCATATTTATTTATATTAGCGTCGGACACATTCGCTGCAAGCAGATGTTTGTTGTGAGCTAAAATAACCATTGCATTCACTGTAACAAAATGATAAAAGAATCAATTCCAACCAGAGATTATAATAGCTACTTTAGCATAAATTCGATGCTTGTCAAATATCATAGAAATCTCAAGTGAATAAATACACAATGGAGGAGGCGAACTCGGATACGAAATGCGGCAATAAATACAAGTTGTAAATGTAAAGGGAATCTCTTAATGTTTTACTGTACCGTTTAAGTATTCACTATTTAGGATAAGGTTTTAGCCTACATACGGTATACTTTTTAGGGACGGGAACACCGTGGTTCCTTATGGAAAACCAGTGGTTCCCAAACCCAAGCCAAAGCCGGAGATGGCCCTGGGTCAGCCTTGGTGCAAGATAAATACCTTTTGGGTCACCTTGAAGACCACAGATGGGGTGCGGTTTTAGTCGGCCGCGATTGATATCCGTGGGTATTTCCACATGAAAAAAACGTACACTTTTTATGATAAAATATCTGTTGTCAATAACTTAAAACATTCGAAATAAGTACACTGTAGGTATTGGAATCGCATTCCCCTTCAGCTACAAAAATACTATTTTAATTAACTACTGAATAACCCCCTGTACAAACATGACGCGAGTTATTTGAACGCATTAAACAGTATCTGTTGGGTGTATCTCTAATTTATTGCCTTTACAGCTAGCTGTTGTTATTATGACGTGACAGACTTGTGACTGTACGTAACTACGAGTATTAATTTTATAGTGCATAATATTCTTCTAAAACGAATATTAGTAAATACTTATAGTATCGTAGATAGTAAGTTGAAAGGTTTCTACAAAAAGCAGTGAAACCCTCACACGTGTTCTTACAATCCCGGGATCTTTAAGCGGGGCGTGAAAGAGCATCTCTCGAAGCCTTTTAGGTAGAGGAAACCCCTGGAAATGATGGCCAATACTTTTTGGACTTCACTTCAGCTTATCACCAGGTGGGGTTATCAAGGCGGCAGAAGTTTAAGATAAGATGGGCTGGTGGCTAAGTAGTTTGGTAACTAGATAACCAGTAAGTAAGCACGTTACGTGTCAGTACAAGGATGGGTGACCATTCTTAATAGAGAGTACGTTAAGTTACGTTTGATTTCGCCAGTGGGTTGTGGAGGTCAGATGGCAGTCGCTTTACAGAATATATCGAAGTGCAGCGTTTCTTAGTTAGATGACCCCAACTGAGTTAGGAAAGGCTCAGAGGATGAAGGAAGTACAGTCAGCGTCAAAAGTAGATAATGATCACACAGATTTCAAATAACATTTCAATTAAAAAAATTAAAATTAATAAATAGAGCCTACCAAGTAGTTACCTACACAGCATTTTCACTGAGAAATTATTAAAGCTCAAAAACAAATATTAAAAATCTGAAAATGGTCGTCTACTTTTGACGCCAACTAACGCTTATTAAAAAAAAATTTAAAGGTAACGTCAAAATTAATTGGAACCACGCACTTCTAAATTTCAGGAATTGAAATATAAGACATGACTTGGAAAAATAGTTGAAAAACTGCAACATTTAACTGCCAACTAGTTGTTACAACTGCCATTTAAAAAAATTTCATTGTTCAGTTTTAATAAGTGTATTTAGACCGATTAAGGTACCAATTGAATGCCCTTCTGTATGTCACCTGTTGTCACCGTAACACACTGTAATTTCAATCCGTGTAGTTAAATGGTCTAACATTGTGTTAATTTTCACATATACTGCTAAACAAGGCCATTGCTGGCTAAGGAATCATCACAGGTTAATACTTTTAACGTGTGAGTATGCTTTTTTAAGTCTTTTTTAACCGACTTCAAAAAAGGAGGAGATAGGGTATCCAGAGCTCACTGTATCCCTCCTCTCCCTACCGCTTCCTAGCCTCCCCACCTCTTCCTAGCCCTCCTACTTCCCTTCAGCGTAGGCAGCGCGTGTGTGTCACCCTTAGTGTTGCACACGTCCATAGGCCACGGTGACCTCTTCCCATCAGGTGGGCTGTGTGCTTCCTCCTACGTAGTATAAAAAATAAAAATTTAAAAGCAGCACTCGCTACCGTGAGATATTTTCACCCTAATCGTCTTTCCCGCTTTGGGAGTGTACTGCGCCGTGGTGACGTGTGGTTAATTGAAAAGGGAACTGGACGTCCGATCTGCGCTGTCAGGGCGTGTTGACATGAGTGAACAAGTGTTTTATACAACTTTTTTGGTGCTCAAACCACAACTTAAACCAGTTATTAATCGAAATCACAACCTATCGTAGCAATGGCATGACGCAATGACGCCATTCTATTTTTAGGCCACGTGTAAATTAGAGTATTAAAATTATTATTTTTTTCATCAGAATTTTTTTTTATATAAGTACTAGCTGTTGCCCGCGGCTCCGCCCGCGTGGATGTCGAAATCCGTTTCAAAAACTATCCTATCTCTCAAGTTGGATCGAACTGCACATGGTGTGCGAATTTTATTATAATCGGTTAAGTGGTTTAGGAGTCCATTGAGGACAAACATTGTGACACGAGATTTATATATATTAAGATAGGACACTAATAGTTTAACTGAACGTTTACGAAAGTGAAAGATAGCTACCGTTCAAATACTGATAGTGGTATGAGAGACCCGAGTCGGCGCGGCGGCGTCGCGGTTCGGGTTGTAATCCGATGTAACCTCCGCTGGCTGGTAAAGATCCACTTTGGGAATATTTGCATGAAAAAAGGTATTGACAAAATTTTGCAATCAAAATTGTCAAAATCAAAAATGCCGGTGTATGTAGTGGTGACCCAAGTCCTGAGACTTTGCCTTTAGCTTACCATCAGGCGAGGTGAAGTCAATAGCAATTATGAAAAAAAACAAAGGATCCCTTAATCAAGAATTGTGTTCACAGACCCGCTATTCAAAACATCTATCGAACGACACCCCATAACATAGGGGTAGATGAGAAAAAAGAATCATCCCCAGTTTACGGTAGGGGAGGTTTTACTTTCTAGATTTTGTTCTACACGTCAACCGTCGGTGTGGCTATATGTAGTACTAGCTGATGACTGTGGCTTCACCCGCGCGGAGGTTGGATGCTGCCTCAAAACTACATGGGTCAGGAAGTACTTAGATTTACAGGTATTATATTAAACTTTGAAATCATCTTCGGTGAAGGGTTTCATTAAAAAACATCGGGGGCTTAGATGTACCTACCTTACGCTCGAGGGGTTCTGGGTTCGAATTCTGCTCATTTTAGTTACTAATCTAATTACAAATTTCTTTGTACTTAAAAAAATCTGGCAATGCATTATCTAAAATAAATTCTATAAAAAAACGTTTTTTTTTCATGACTACATGAAAAGCATTATCGGATCTGAAGATCCGCCCATAACGACTTTTTAACATCACTATGCTTATATTTTTATTCTTATTGTCCAGCATCATCTTATATACCTAGATATTCTATCTAACAAAGGCGGGTGAACAATTAAATAGTAAGTAGTACCTGTGTCTTGTAAATACGCGTACATGTGTGTGCGAAAGGTCATGTCACGTCAAAAGAAATTCATGTAGCTATTAGTAGAACAATAGGTAATTGCATAGCAAGTAATTTATTTTTAAATTTTAAAAGCAATGTGTATACATAATGTTTTACTACAGTGAAAGCTAAACCGCCTTCTAAACTACGCTAAACATCTTACACTGTTTTGTTTTCATCTCTCAAATAAATATATAAAAATCAATTTAGATTAAACACTTCTTGTTTTGCTATCAGTGAACTACCAAAACCAGCGTAGGTACCTCAAGTTATTATTCACGTATATATAATAGGTACGTACATTATAAATTATAGCTAAACGTTCTTTCCCGCTGTAGTGTAATTCCACAGAAAAAATCTCTATACTGGGAGGGTGTACTGGCGTTCACCGGCTCTTGTTGTAATTGCATGACTATTAAATCTAGATCTATTAAAAATAAAATTATGGTTCATTCACATCCAGGACAGAAATTGAACCTACGAACTTGTCTTCAAATTCCATGACTGTTAATTTTTCCGATTTAAATTTAATAAGAAAACCCCCGCGTTTAACACTAATCTCGTTCTCGCAGCCTACAGGAACCTATTTCCAGGGTAAAAAATAGCCTGTGTATTCCAGACTACAATAATCTATCCCTGTACTAAATTTCAGCCAGATCCGTTCTGTTTTGGCGTGAAAGAGTAACAAACATGCATACGTCCATAGTGTCCATACTCACAAACTTTCGCGTTTATAATATTGGTAAGATTCACACCCAGAACGGGATTTGAACCCATGACCATTCTCTTTCAGCTACATGGATGTTTTTATCCTAAATGTTAACGTTTTCCTATTTAAATTTATAAAAAACCAGCACACTAATTGCTTGAAAACTTAATTATGGTTCAGTTGAAATTGTAACACTATACGTACGAGTATTTCTCCTACAAGTTCCTAGTACAATATTACAATCAGAATAAGAAAACTCTTTTGCTTCAATAACGCTGTGTAAAGTAAGCTTCGCAACAATTAATCAACACGACTGTTAAGTGTCTTCAAGTTAAGGCATGGGCACACCGGGGGCGATGGACTTCAAGCCATGTGGGACTGTAGGTCCCAAAAAAACATCAAATATTTACGCCTATACATACTTGGTGCAAAGGTCCTTTGCTTACCTATCTATTGATTGAAAATATCTATTGATGAAGTAAAGGTATAGATAAATATAATGCAGATACCTATCTTACTTTCACATTTCCCCAAACATATTTTGAGTTTTACGTCATAAGGTTCGATTTTATTCTAGACTGCGTTCTATAACTGAATTTTTACAATAAAAGAAAATCAACAACAGTTTTCTCGACGCGGGAATAAATTCAAAATGTTATGAGCGCTATTCTTATTCATTTTTAGCACATTATTATTTATGTATGAGCATTATTGGCTACACGTACACCCGTACAATTTATTTCTAATGTATGAAAAATGTGACAGGTAAATACATCTCTACTGGTCTATTCTTTCGTATAGATTGGTTTGATTACATTTTATTATTACACAGATAGGTACCTCCTACATGTGTGAGACCACAGTCAACGGATCCAACGCATTTTCGTAACAGAAATCGTAGAACTGAAGCCTATGATTAATTGTTAAATTGTCAAGTTCATTGAAGTTTAGTAAAATGCACACTATGAACGCAATGCAATCGAATATTCTGTGATTACTAGATAGAAGAGAGACACAAACATACGTAACTACCTACATCGCTTTCGAGTGCTCAACACGGACTGAAATGAAGGGTTCAGTCCGGTGCGTCAATGTCATCAGTCCTCTTGGGAACGGATTGTACGCGGTACTTGAAGTCCCTTATATACCTTACTAATGCTGTTTATAGTAAATATATATATTGTTGGATAAAAAATTACAGCAAACATCGTCCAAGTTTACACAAGCAATTACACCATTTCCATAGTACAACTAGTATATCTTTGAAGGAAACTGCGATAATTAAGTTTCTGTATAATAAAATCACGTTATTACCCGCGCCCATTATGTCCAACGCCTAAATACGAGAAAGAGGAGTAGTCGCCCCTCCTAGACTTTTACATTTCATTCCATAAACCATTTTAATGGAAAATCGATGATATAATTCAATTACTGGATGGCACAGCCACGCCACAAATCTACTTGACTTTTTCAGTCTTTCCTTAAAAACAAAACAAAGTAGCATTGAGGAGGAAAAATAACTGAGGATACAATAAGATTCCAACGAGTCATTTGTTAAATGGGTTAACCGTTCACGGCTTGGCACTAAGGATGCAATCTGTTTATCACGCTCATTATAAGGCGGATGAAACTATACTCGTATAACCACTAACTTATATCTTATCTAAATACTTTGGGATAGTAGGTAATATTTTTTTATATAGGACTAAATGACTTCACCTCACCTGATGGTAAGCTAAAGGTAAAGTCTCAGGACCGAGATCACCACTACATACACCGGTAGTTCTACAGTGCCGGCTCTCAGCTTGACGGCCTCATCAAATGCTTTTTCACGCCCCGCTTAAAGGCCCCGAGGCCTGCGAATGTAGGTCCATTCTATCATCTGGCCTATCTTAAGTAGGTAATATACCATATTTGTGCATTCTAATGGCATTATGTGTAAATATTACACAGAAAATCGGTCCGACGACACGACAGTTCTTTGTATTGGCATGTATTATGTTGTATATACATATAAGTATGTCTAAATCTACTAGGTGGTACAATTTGATGGCACATTCCTTTCTCCTCCAGATTGGATTGCGTTCAGGGTTCAGCTAGTACATAGCCGGGGCTTGAGGTGATGGTTGTCGCAGCACTTGTGGGACAAGTGAGTATTGACGTTGTCTAAACTAATACGTACGCTTTGTCACGCAGTGCTGCGACGACAATCACTTTTCTTTCATGAGGTCATCAAGTTAAAGGCCACCATTATGTCATTGTCGGTATATGATGTAATGGAGACCCTTCCTGAGACTTTACCTTTAGCTTACTATCAGGCGAGGTGAAGTCATACTGACGTAACCGATATAATATAAAAAAAAATGTTGTAGAGTGTACCTATCTTAAACTAGTGGTGATAGTTGAACAGGCGTAGGCGTTTGAAAGTTAGGATATAATCGCAAAAAGTGCAGTGGGATGAAAACGTACCAATGTTAATATTGCCACCGCGGACCGCCCCAGTGGGACTCAGAATAGAGCCGCCACACTGATCTACTAAGGGCGCAGCATCCGTCGGACTTGGTACTTATCACTCACGATATCCATAAATGTTTTCATTTTCGTTTCTATATCGAAGCATTGCAGCTAGACCGTTGTTGTTGGACTTTTCAGGGCTCCAACTACCCGTAATGACTGCCATCTAGATGTTTGTATGGCAACCGAGACCGACGACGGCTTAACTTTGCTCTTCGAGGCACAACCAGAACAATATACTACAATATACGATGTTGATTCTGTTTATAAAAATTGTGAATTTAGAAAAAAACGTATCTAAGTATGTTTGTGCATATTCTAGAACCCATGACACACGTAAAGTTAGGCTTATTTTGGGTCTGAAATAGTGCTATTCTGATTGAATGTCCGACAATATTTATTGAATAAAAAAAATACTTAACACGTAATGTTAGTTTATATTATGTTGATCAACTTTGCAAATGTACGTATTCTTCTTCAACCTATGACCATGTCTGTATAGACATGGTCATAAAAATTAAATATTTGCCTGTTATTAAATATTAGTCAGAATACGACGCTTTGAATACTCAAAGCGTCGTATTCTGACTTAATACTTTCCATTTTTAATTTACGTCAATAAGTAATTTAATAACAGTTTATAATTAAAGAACAGTGCAATTCGAAAGTATCCATTACTTTGTTAACCTTACTGTCGGCGCTATCATTACTGGGCAATCGTCATATACCGTAGATAATTAGAAGGTACTGGGGTTAATTAAGGCCTTGATTGACGACCAGTCACAGTTACAAACACTAATTATCAACTAGCCTGTCGTACTACTCGTGTACACCGTATGGGGTAAGCTGGCGATGTCGTTTTTCCTAGAACTCAAGTGGCAAACAAATACTATAATCTATGAATGCTCCATTATTTACCCGGCTATGCGCTTGCTGACCTCTGAACGCAATCCAACCGAGATTGGATTACTATGGAGCTTTGAAGTCGGTTTAGTTTCTTTTTTTAAAGTACTTGTCTAATACCGCATCTACTTTGGGCGTTTACGTCACAACGTCACTCTGTGAGTCCGCGAGCGGCGCACCGCTGACTTTTATTCTCTTTGTTACGGGTTCACGTTATTATTAAAAACAATAAATCGCTGAGGGCGCCACCTACCACTATTGCTTTGCTTTCACTTCGCAATACACCTCCCCCCTCGCCCCCACAGGCCTCCTCACCGCAACCCCTCCGGCCGGTAATTACTGGAGTGAAACACGCGGTCTTTATTTGAAAATAGCACTTCAATTGTAGATTAGTTTGAATTTTTTTAATGCTTTAATTGCCTACCATCATTTGATTTTTGCACGTAAGCAATTTAATTATAACTTCTATGGACACCTAGGTATCCAAAATATACTATGAGTAGGCAATGCTGCGGTGGATGTGCGGAGTCAAGACTGAAGAGAACGTGAGGAATTTCGGCATCTGCCGGCGGCAGCTGTCATGTTCGTAACATAGCAGCAGATGAAATGTAGGAAGTAGAGTCGCCAAATCCATTCGAATCCGTGCTCTGAGGTATCTACCTATTAAGATATCTAGCAAAAGTAGGATACATAACATACATGACTCGTATTAATGAAAGAGTTTCCACAGATGTTGAAATAGAAAATAGATCCAATGGTTTCGTAATTTGGGATCATTCCACTTGGAACCATAGTCTAGAACAGTTTTGGTTCCAGTGCGACTTTTTTTCTCCTTAGAACCAAATACTTGTTAGACGATAATAATATTACCTATTCTTTTAAATTTTAATTGTACTGGGTGCTATTTTTAATAGCACTGTGTATCCTTTTTATTGTACTAGGTGCTATTTTTAATTGTAGGAACTGGGTGCTATTTTTTCTTGTATAGCCGTTTCCAATATAGTAATATACCTACTTAAATAGAAATAAGCTCACTATCTTAGTTTATCTACTAAAACGTCAACTAGTGCCCTTCCCATTTTGCTATAGATCACGTGACTCGAACAAATTGAAACACAAATTGAAATTCACATTTATAAACATCATTGGAAACGTCTACCTGTTGTTACACAAATATCTACTGCTTTAAGTACCTAGGTAGGTAATCTGCACTATAACTAATTGACGGCGACCATGTTAAATACTCTCAATTAAAAGCTACAAAAAAGCATAAGCCACTGTCGAATGCCACAAAAAACCGCCAAAATAAGGCAATTGTATTTTTTAAATTGGGAAATTTGCTTTGAACACTTGCATGACACGGCTGCCTATGTTTTAATCCGAAGCTTCATTTTGCAATACTAGTTCGAAATTCACATTCTATTATTCCATTTTCTAGGACTCAAAGTCTATCTCAACGAGCTCGTATTTCAGGAAACTATTCTTTTAGTTTCCTACCTATGTGAATGCTGACGATAATAAATAAAAAACATAGGTATTTTGATCGCAATCGGTTGAGTAATTGCGATCAAAATATATCATCATCCACGTGGGCGGTTATGAGACATAATTTACCATAATTCAATCAAAGTTTCCCTTTGAAATCAACAGACTGTAATTTCCGATCGGTGTCAGCTTTGCTACGACAAACGATGTGCGAAGTTGGCATAGATTTTACTTAGAGGTACTTACAACAAAATATTGTGTACATAACAACCTTTTTTTTGTACGAAAATCCCCCATGCCTTTTGTGTCACCTTATACACGAGCGTTTAAAGACCCGAGACGGCGTGTGGTTTTAGTCGGTTCAAGTCAAGTTTGGCTGGTCATATCCCAGTACCCATATTCGTAAATAAATAAAAAATTGAATGATTGACTAAAAAGCTAACTGGCCCTGCTAACTACGGATTATCGTTGGGGATTTCCGCACGAAAAGAAGGGTTAAAAAACCCGGACGTTATCCGGGTTTTTTTCCGATCTATAGGTCTTAGCCAGATGGACTGACGACCTGAATAAGGTGACTGGAAGGTGATGCGGAAAGCGGAAAATCAGGAGGCATGCGCACAGTGAGAGAGGCCTAGGTCTAGCAGTGGACGTCGATAGGGGTTTTTTCGAGCTCATGGGAACACTCGCGGTAAAAATAAAGCTAGCATACTAATTGTTTCAAAAACTCAATTATGGTTTATTTGTCTGGTTTTGTGTGAATAACGAAAGAAGGGATAGAGAGAAACAGAAATATCACTAATTGCTATGGATCTTTACAATGGATTTTAGTGGATAGAGGGGAAACGACGCTACTGACAGTACTAATTTAAACGTCAATCGATGTCTAGCACTTGTACAGCGGATCAACGGAAGATTTTTCTTTTATTTTAAACCAATTAGGCGGCGGCAGACAAGCACATGACCCACCTGATGGAAAGTGGTTGTTCGTGAAGGGTAAATCAGTAGCAGATCTTAGTCGACACCAGCCCATACAACATGTGACACAAGTAATGTCCGATCAGTGAAGTTGCATATAGCTACAATTGGTTTTGTTCATGTAACTTGACTCCTGTGACCGCCCAGCCCTGAGAGGAAAACCTGCGCCAGAACCTCCATTAGGTGCACCAACGTTCAGATAAAGTTCCCTAGGTCCTCCAGGACGTAGCAGAAGCAACCGAAGCGGCGGCGCGCAACCCCCCCCCCCCCCCTCCCCCTCTATTCCGGGCGCATAACGGGAACACAGTGGTTCCCAAATCCGAGGGGGCCATCACGAAACCGGAGACGGCCCGGGTCAAGCCGGAAAATGGGGCACCTTACACAGGACTGCCACCCCCTTTTGTAATCATGCGGTCCAACTACCCGTAACGACCTGCCATAGTTGTTTGTATGGCAACCGGGACCGACGTGACGGCTTAACGTGCTCTCTGAGGTACGACCAGATCAATGATAATACCCATATTCATGCATACAAAAATTTGCACTGAGCGGGGATCGAACCCGCGCCTCCTGCGCAACGGCCGCGTTCACTACCGCTACAAAGTACAAAAATCCGTATTTTTTTAAGTAGTTGATGTAGAAGGTAATGGCTCGAACCGGTTATTAAACATGTTAGGCAAAGTCACGCGTACCAGTATGACTTTCAATTAGTAATATTAACACGAGGGAGTTAGGGCAAGCAGTGAGCTTGATTAAGTTAATGGCTAATTTATAAAATGATTTTAGTCAATACAACCAACTGATGGTTGTTCCATATTCGAAACATGTGATGTGACTTAATATTTTTCTATATTTATAAAATTGTAAAGTAACAGGGCACGTAGACAAGTGTCAAAAGTTTAAATAGCTAAGGAATAGAATAGATTAGTGATTGATTGCGTGATTTCACCGCGGGGCGGCGCGCGCATCGTACGCCGGCAACGAGCTTGGATGTGATTGGTCGACCTAATCTATTCGTTTCCTTAGCGATTTACGCTGTGACACTTGTCTACGGGGGCAGTGTAGGTAGGTATGTACACTGGAGATATTTAAAAACAAACTTAGATCATATCATTATGAACGATTGTGAAAATTAAAAAAAATATATATTCGATAAGCTCGCGTCACAATCTCACCTGATGGTTAATGATAATGTGATCGACGATGGAGCACGCTTGCCTAGAAGCAACCTATTCACTCTTGACTTAAAGACTCCTAGGTTATAACTTTCCGGAAACACAGACTCAGGCAGGGCATTCCACTCCTTAGCCCCGAGATGTATGGTGACCCAAACGACATTTTCACGTATGTACCTACCTACCTCAGCCGAGAATGGATCCTCTGGTCTTTTTTTTTCTTTGGCTGTACTAGTTGAAAACCATTAGAAATAACGGCTTAGTAAAATCCGCATTTGTTCACACTTGCGTAGACGACTGTACATAATTGTCCTCATGTCACGGTCTATTATTAATAATGGAAGCAGTTAATTAAAATTAACTCATAGTTATGCGCTTGTTAGATTATAATTTCTCTTTAGTACAGTGCACTGTGTTTACCGCGATGGTGTGCGATGTATCTATTATCGTAACTCCTTGTTTTCAGCTTGCTTTATGACGTCATTGATGTCCATTCACGCAAGATATTACGAAGGTGTTTAGTGACAATTTGCGGCCTTACATGGCGGTACAACCAAGTATGTGGCTACGTAATAGGGATGATGAATATTTTTTTATACAAAATGTTATCGTAAACGCTCCATACAAAATCGTACTGAGTAGTGACGTCACAGCCAGGTGCGTGTAGTGCAAATGTATGAAGTGCAAAAGAATATCACATTTAATTCAGTCTACGTTGCGTTTTCATATGTACAGTGCATAATAGAATACGTTTAAAATTTAATAAGGAATCTAATAATTTATATATTTTGACTTAATTTGATTATTTATTTTTCAACCTATTTTGTGAACTAAAAACAATGAAAAGTCATATTTTCGGTTTAGTTAGGCAATATCTAATTTTACAATGCATATTTATTCAGAAAAAACTGAGGTGTTAAGCAGTATAGGTTAGAATCTGACGACCATGTCGTCATCCCAAATTGTGAATACAACTCAGATGCGATATCTGAAAAAGGTAGGCATTGAGTCGAAATGCACTGCATTCTCCAACTGTGATCAAAAAATGAAAATAAATTATTAATTTAATAAAAACACTAAAAGCGATGCTAGCTGAATGGATAAGGACGCGGCCTCTTCTTAGAGGTATCGAGTTCGAATCCAACCGGACAGTTGCAATGTGAATTTCACTTTGTGGAATTTATACCTATGTGCAGGCTAATTACATGATTTACCATCTGCTGATGGTGAAGGAAAAACATGGTGAGGAAGCCCACATGTCTTAGAAGAATTTCACATAATCCGATCCACCAACCCGCATTAGGCCAGCGTGTGTAGATTAAGGTCTAAACCCTCTCAGCTCTCTCTTTAGAGGAAAGGAAACCCGTGCCCAGCAGTGGGACATAAATGGGTAGCTATAAAAAACAAGCTATCTAGTATGTCCATGATAAGACAAATCAAATGCAGTCAAACTATATGCATAGGTACTGCTAAAGAGTGAAACGCGCTGCCAGAGTCTGTGTTTCCGGAAAGCTATAACCTAGGAGTCTTCAAGTCTAGAGTGAACAGGTTACTTCTAGGCAAGCGTGCTCCACCGTCGACCACATCATCCCTTACCAATAGGTGAGATTGTGTTCTGATACAAATTAAATCAATAAAAATAATAAATAATGTACTCAATTAAAATATGTTTCAATTTAAACGCTTTTATGCACTATTGCCATATTGGATTTTCTTTTTTTCACAGTAAACTATATTCTAGTAATAATTTATTATCAACATTGCGGTAGTTGTGGAAAAATATTTAAGCCGCCATTTTGTAGCGGCGGCCATCTTGAATTTACAATGATACAAAATTGATTAACTTGTATTGTCATCAGAACTACAGATAAATGTGTGCCAAATACAATTCATTCACAGGAAGGAGTTCAATTATTAATTACTAGATTTGACCCAAACAAACAGGTCAAATTAAATAAAAGCGTTTAATAATAAAAACATTACCTTCCTTTTTTCGGCAGTCGGGTAAAAACTACGAAATTTTGCCTTACTAAACCGGCAGCCAGTTTCAGTGTACAAGTAAAATAAAACCATATTAAACTCGACGAACCTAGAATTAGTACTTCATTAATTAATTATTGTCCTCAGACCACGAACAGCATTCACACCGGACGCTTGCGGTTCAAAATATCTAATTAATTTATCAAAGGCATTAATCAAACCGTACCTAATAAGACGACATCGTAAAACTTGACAAAGCAAAATTCCGGTTAATTACAATCAAATTGCATGCATGTAGCAATTATTAATTAATATAACAATACAAAATATAGCCTAGGATATCGTCATAAAAGAGTAGGTACTGGTAACTAACCTTTTCTTTTCAAATAACATGGAACAGAACAAATTAATATTTTGCAACGAAATCCTTATTGTAACGATGTGCAACATTCCGGTTGACTACAATGAAATTGTATGCAAGTAGAAATAATTAATTAATTAATTTAACAATACGAATGTTGATTAGGGTATCGTCATCGGTCCAAAATTTGTTATAAGAGTTCAGGATTTTTGGACACTTCTCAGGATTGCAGCTGGATTTTGGTAAATACATAGTTGGAAGCAGATAGATCGAACCTAAAATAACTACATCGACATGCGTATCCATTTATTTCTATATCTATCGATATCTATCTTCAAGAGTCATGAACTTCGCATATAAACCTCAAGACCTACAATATTTCATTGAAAAGCAGGCATACGAAAGACGAACCTCCATACATTCGTGAATCCCTTAAATTACCCCTTAGGGGTGAAATTTGAAAGAATCATGGCAGTTGACGAATAAGTCATTCAGTCAGAACAAATTAATTATAATATGCATAGACGATTAACGGGTTTCCGGCGGTCTACGCTCTGGCTATATCTACTTCACCCCATTGTTCCTTAAAGTACAAGCATTCTACGATTTTATTTGTATAGACGAAGTCAACCTCGATATTATATTTCATGCCGCGCTGCAAGGTTTTCTGTTGTTTAAATACAATTTATTCGCAGACTGCTTTTGTATGGCTGAAATCGGTTAGGTGAAGAGCTAGCTAGAAAAAATCGGAAGTTATGATCATTATTTCGTTAAATTCTTTCTTTTAAATCACGTATCGACGAATGTATGTTTATATGTTATTGACAAGATTGATATTTTTCAGGAAATACACTACGATTATTTCGTTAGAGCGGTTACTGAAATAACTCCTAATATATAAATTTGTTATTTTAATAATATAAGGGGTGATATTTGAAAATTTATTAAATGCTCATGTTATAATTACGAAAATGTTATGATTGCCTGTCCTGCCTACTGAAAGAAAAAGGTGTAGCGACCATCAATGTAGTGACTGTCGATATTATGAACTAGACCCGTAGGTAAAGTACCTATATATTTATGTATGTGTACAAAAATATTACACGAGTCCCTTTTTGATTTCGTTATATTATTAATCTAATCTTCCAAACTTAAAAAGTAACCAAACATATAAATTTCGATTGACAGCAATACAACAACAAAACATAACAACTAAAAGGAATAAACACTAAAATTGTCAAATAAAATCTACTTTAGCTCAAAACTCAATCAACTAGCTCCTCAACTAAAATATTTGATTGCTTCTGAGCAGTTTTTTAACTCTCAATACCGACTGAAACGGTAGTTTAACGTACGTTTTCTTCTTTTAATGCAATATTTTTATATAAGAGATTTACAAAATACAATATACTTGTAGACTGAACGGCTTAATTAGGTAGGCACTTGATGTTCGATTCCTTATTTAGATTTCTTCTTCGATTTATAGAGTTTTTGAATTCGGGCGATTCATATCATAGGACGAAACACTAAGGAACTCATTTAATTGATTCATATCGGGAACATTTTGACACATAACGTCAAACTAAGTTCTAAAGCACATCACGGACTTAGAACTGAATAGGTACATCTGCGAGCCCATTTAGCACAGGCGTGATGTTATGTTATAAAATTGGATAGCAGTGCAATCGCGGATGATTTGCTGGCATTAATTGCAGAGTTCCGTTATCTGTCTCCGATACTTGTCATCAGTTTTCTCAAACAAACTATGAGGTATCTCCTTTTTCCATGTCGGTTAAAAACAGATATGCACAAAAGTGTTTACTTTGTTCATCCACATTTATAATTAGGGTGCATTATTCATTGAGTGAGAATGTAAGTGTGTATATACAAGAGCACGTACATACGTGAGTTTGTTCATTGATTGATATTGACAGTGTTATCGTGAGATTAGCACAAACGCCATAATTATGAGATTCCACGATTGGCGGTTGATTTAAATTACATTTACCTGTGATTTACAATGCGAACATGATCGTAGTTTGAATTTATAACATAACCACACAATACTCTGTAGGAATCCCGTACGTTTTATGGTCGCCACACACGGTCTAGTATACTTTTATTTATATCGCTCACATCAATATGACTTCCGCCTGATGGTAAGCTAAAGGTAAAGTCTCGGGAATGGGGGTCACCATTACAAACACCAATAGTTTTTTTTATGTCGGTCACGTCAACATGACTTCACCTCGCCTGATGGTAAGCTGAGGCAAAGTCTCTAGAATGGGAGTCACCATTGCAAACACCGAATTTTCATCTCATCAAATGCTTTTTCACGCCCCGCTTAAAGGACCCGGGACTGTAGGAGGAAGGAAATACGTGAGCTGGTAGAGTCACCATTATAGCACTACCGGTATTTTTTAATAGTGACTCCCATTCCAGAGACTTTACCTTTAGCTTACCATCAGGCGAGGTGAAGTCATATTGAGGTGACTGATATAAAAAAATTGCAGTATTCTGTCTTCACACAAACGGTCAGAGCGCGGTTATAACTACGCGCCTCGAGTACGGCATTATTGGAATGTGTATGACCTTTAAGAAGATTAAATCCTTATGCTATTCTAGTTTTAATAAGTACATCTTTTAAATATTCATGGTAACTTTCTACAAAGTCCAGTGTGCATTTATCTATAAATAAACATACTTTCATATCTACAATATCATAGGGATTTCTGCATTATTAAGCTTCATAACTATCTTGTTATTGCAGTCTAGTCCGTCGATCAGGTCAGACGCGTTCGCGACCACTTTTTTACCATTTTAATATCAGTGACAATGTTGAAGCCAGCCATACAGTCTTTAGCGACTGAGACATGTTTCCCTACGAAGTTATTTTAAGTATAATTACTTGTTATAAAGTTATTCACACAAGAAACATGAATAATACAATGTAAGGTGGTACAAAAATACTATTTTATAGGCCACGAACCTGTTTTATAAATTGTTACTTTCTAAATAACAACTTGTTGTATATCTTAATTGGTTTACAATTATTATTAATTCAATGTTTATATTTAGAATGGAGATATAAACACCTGCTCTAGGAAGTCAAAGAGTGGATGCAGGCTTCCACGCGGTACACCCAGGCAACAGAGGCGAACAGCGCCTCATTCGCCAGGGGAGACGCTGCTGCCTGCAGTAAATTCCGGCCGAGGCGAGTGCGGCCCTCTAGAGGTATGTTCCGAGGCTCTCCACGTGTCCCTCTGACTAGCAGAGGGCACAGTGCGCAGTGGGAAGCAGGCAGACCCTCATCACCCTCACACAGTGGAATCAATTTCATCAAGAACCAAGCACTTCGGTGCCTCTTTTATTTGCCGCACCATGAAGACTTGGAATTCTTTACCAGCGCATATCTTTCCTTCCTCCTATAGTCCCGGGACCTTTAAGCGGGGCGTGAAAAAGCATTTGATGAGGCCGTCAAGCTGAGGGCCGCCACTGTATGTAGTGGTGACCCCAGTCCTGAGACTTTGCCTTTAGCTTACCATCAGGCGAGGTAAAGTCATTTTGACGTGTCCTATATAAAAAAGACGGATGATGACAGAACGGCCGCCTGTCTCCCTACATCCCAACTTCGTTGAGACGAGGCGAGACGTTACGATGCTCGCCCAACCCCCGCATTCGGGAGGATTTTAAAACCGTAGCCCCGTAGATGACCCCGGATCATCTGGGGTAGGATGCCTATTTGGTAACCTTACACCCCGGTAATTAAGACCCAAGACGGCGTGCTGTTTTACCCGGTTCGATTCTTACATAACCACCCTCCACGGCCGACGGGAGTGTCCGTGGGGATCCGAAGGATTTCCGCACGAAAACAAAGGATCTCAATACGGAGACGGTAAATAATAAATAAATATTCTACACAGCGCTCTCTTGACCTAAAGTAAGCATAGTTTAACTAGCTTGTGCTATGGGTTCTACTACACTTATTTACTACTAACTGTGCCCCGCGGCTAAAAAGTATCCTATGTTCGTCTCCTAGAAAAGTTAGAAAAGTTAATAGGTCGTTAAGTTTTCTTAAATTTTCAAATGTTTCGCACAACTTTATTGATTTTTTCTTTCATAAGAACCTTCTCCTGACAATAACAAACACAACAAAAAAATAATTAACGAAATCGTTCCAGTAGTTTACGCGTGATGCCGTGACCAAGGGAAATAGGGATTCATTTTTATATATAGAAGATAGATATACTTTTTATTTTGTGAATACATACATATTATACATCGCCACATACCGTGGTCATAGGGATTGCTGAACCAAACAAGATAAACCCGTCATGTTTGGGCCCATTTGATTTGTCTGATTAAAAGCTTGTTTTAAAGAACGTTGTTTTAAATTAACAATTAATTCCTGTTGCATTTTCCCAGTGCATTCTATCTTAGATAATCTTTTTATCGTTCTGTTCACTTTTATAAACCGTTGTTTAGTCACGATAGGTTTTTAATTGCTTAGGTATTCGTAAAAACATAGTCATGAAATTTTATGTAAAAGCGCCCCCTGCCAGTTTTTAAGGTTAATTTCTTCATTTTCGTTCATTCAACCTTTATAATATGATGGCTCAAAGCCTCAATCAACGTGGTTAGTGAACTAGACAGCCAGTTTAAGGTCATTATTTCATTGATTTTTATCAGTATGTGGACCATAAAAATATTTATGCTCTGTGTAAGAGCACACTTGCCCTACAGGTTGGAATAGGTACGTACCTACATTTCACCGCGAGCGGTAGATACTTTTTTAAATGGCCATTGTGCTTATATTTTGGGTCGTACTAGGAGGTAATCACTGTCAACTGTCACAATCTAAGTTTTAAAAACTGATAGTACAAAATCCGGTATTAGAAAATATATTCTCTCATCTATTATTAGGGATACTAAATATTCGAAATATACGAAAGGATGTCTATATTAACATAATGCAAATAGGTTGCATAGTCAAATCGTGCTTGGATATATAATGGCTATGTAATATAAAAATGAATCCCTATTTCCCTTGGTCAAGGCATCACACGTGAACGGCTGGACCGATTCGGCTGAAAATTTATGGGGAGGTAGCTTAGAACTAGAAGACGGACATAGGATAATTTTTAGACTGCCACCGAGGCGAAGTTTGTCACGGGCGAAGCCGTGGGGCACGGCTAGTATTAAATAATTATTTATGTGCCTCATATAACCCGCAGTGAAGGAAGGGAAGAAACATATAAATAGAGGCGGACAAACTTTTTGGCATTGGGAGTGCAGTAATTCTATAATAAAATATATCAGCGCATAGGTACTTAATATTGTTATTGAAAGCGTCAATTTGCTACGGTAACCGGTTACCATCATGAGGTTGGTTGACTGCCTTGGATAAAAATAACATACAAAAATTATGTCAACAGCTGAATGATTGTATGAACTTTAAATAGTGCAAGAAACAAAGGATTGGATTCTGTTATGCTGGCTGTACACATTGAGCCAACGTAAACCTTCAACGAACGCGAACGTCACAGTATAAGTACTGACAGCGTATAAACCCAACTGGTCATGAAACTAAAAAAAGGTTTACACAAAAACACTATTTTTTCAAAGCATTTTTAAATGCAGACTGACTTACCCAAACAAAACTAAATTAGTAGTGCCAATGGTGAGAGCGGGCGTTTAGAAGTTGTTGTAGCTGCCAGCCTTCGCTGACTCCGCCACCTCCGTCTCGAACCTCCCGGCGAGAAGTCCGTGCTCGACGAGATGCCCGTGCTCGACGAAAAGTCCGTGCCCGACGAGATGCTCGAAGCTAAAGTCCGCCGAGCCCGTTCCCGAAAAGACTCCAGGTTAACTCCAAAAGCGTCCTCTCACCAATATGTCGTCTGCAAAAATAATTTCTATTAGATAATATTCTTCTTCTTCAACCTAGCGTTAATCCCAGTCGCATCCAAAGCTTTCACCTCGGCGTCTGGGGTCCGCTTTACCAGTCTTAACTGCGGATTTGGCTGGACCTCGATATTTTCCGTGAAGCGACAGCCATCTGACCTTCACAACCCAATGGTGACATTAGGCTATATCGGAGCATTGCAGCTAGACCGTTGTTGTTGGACTCAGTAAAGTAGACAAGACAAGGTAATCGTTGCTAAGAATTTGATATTTTTTCTTGCAAAATTAACGTTATGTGCTGTTTTAATCGGTTCAAATCCGACATAACCACCCCCGCTGACCAGGAGGAATTTCGGCACGAATCAAAGGCCTATTGAAAATTATGAATTGCGAGGGAAATACTTTTAGGTCAACCCGACGACCAACGTTAGAAGACCCATGACGGCGTGCGATATCCGTGGGGATAACCGCACGAAACAAGGACTTTACGAGTAGCTTGTTAGCCCCTTAAGCGGAGTGCCTGTGGGCTTCGACCCCTGACTTTTATAATCTTTAAGCATAAATAAAAAAGAATATAATATACGCTATATAATATAATTACGTCAGAAACGAAAATGTGTGTAAAAATAACATTCTTCAATTTAGTTTTCTTTCTGCAATATCAATTCTGTATCATTATCATCTTATACCTACTACGTAAAAACTACTGAACGTAATTGATGCGGTTTTTTGTTTGATAGTTCTTGTTCAGACTTAAGATTTTACATGATTGATCACAAGCGGTTGAGTGGAACCGGAGATAATTAAAGTAAAAAAAATGCCTTGTGAAATTCTCCACGGGCAGAGCTGCGGGTATAGGCTAGTTTTCAAAATAGAAATGTCTGCACTTTGGCACAAACAATAACAACCAGTATTCGAAGATAGACTGGTACTATTTGCCTTTCAATATAACAGTGTAGTGTAGGTGTCCCTTTGATTAGTCATGAAGACTAATTTGTGAACGCGATACCTCGAGCCCATTGACGGGTTCGGCATCGGACTCTCATCAGCAGTAGTTCAGTGTACCTATTGATCTAAGTTTGCTTCACATTTGCTTAAAATGGAATCACGAAATTGGAACTGTCCTCTATAGGTAGTCCTTTCGTAATTTACGATGTATATTCTGCCAGGTTCACCATGGCACATATCAATGACTTATCGGTCGGTCCCGGTTGCCGGGTAGTTGGAGCCTACATATTTCGATATCGCCATTGGTCATAATGACCATTGGTTGTGGAGGTCAGGTGGCAGTCGCTCCACGGAAGAGTATAAGATTGTAAGTAATACAATATCTAGTATACCTACTCTTAATAGTCATACAATCCATACTAATATTATAAATACGAAAGTAACTCTATCTGTTTCCCTTTTACGCCTAAAACACTGAACTTATTTTGATGAAATCTTGTACAGACTCGTAGGCTACCTTTTTTTGCGAAAAACATACTTGAAGTGGCTCAAATAGGGGATGAAAATTCGTTATTTTCGAAAAGATCGCCGTTGAATTTCTATCATTATATTTTTGAAATTTCGACCTGTGGAGGATGAGATGGTAGTTGATAATAGTTCGTGTGGAGGACGTCCACGAGGACCACTTTTTTATACTGCATAGGTGGCATACAAGCACACGGCCCACCTAATGGGAAGCGGTAACCGCGGCCTATGGACGTTTGTAACACCAGGGAGGCATCCTACTCGCGTTGCCGCCCCTAAAGTTAAGTAGCTATATTTCTGAAACAAGAACATATTGAAGAAAAAAAAATTGTATTCTCTGTTTAAAAAGTAGATTATAGAAAATAGTCGACCAAACAATATCACAATACTTAATTGAATTCCGAAGTGCACCGTTGCTTTCGCAGAGCACTTAGTCTTAAGGGAAAGGCGACGTAACTTGGGTAAACACAAAGGCATTCAGACCTTACAATACGTTTGTCATGGTTTCAGTTAGGGTGTCTACCCGTCTATTCGGAGTGCTGTGCGAAGTAGCCCAATTACCCAGCGCCTAATCGAATTCCCATGTCGATCGGTCAAGACGACAAAAGGATGGACGGAGACGTTGACAAGTGGCAAGCGAATCGTGAATAGTTAGTCTTGCTGAAGCTAGTAACTATACCGGTGCTATTATAAAATTTTAAATTAATTGTCTGTACGTTAGTTAAAAAATACTTGGCTTTTATGTTATTTTTTTTGGAATTCTTGTCTGTTTCTCTATTCGTAATGGACAGAAAAAAGCTTAACAAGAGGTGTTTATATTTTCAGAGTGAAAAACGAAAATTATTTTGAGATGACAAAAAAGAAAAATATAGTTTTAAAAGGTTTAATTGTTAATATTCTTGTCAGTTCACAAAAAAATAGTAGACATACATACAAACGTACCTACATACATCCAAAAATCCCCATCTCAATTTAATTAATTTGTATTAAGTTTCAAAAACATTATCTACAAAGGAAACATAAGTCCACTGTGGACGAAAAAAAAATAGGATTTAGCCACGAAAATGTAATGTAGCCAATGTAGCCATGCTATGCGATAATACCCGCATTAACTTTAGATCCCGTTCCGCTCTTATGAGGCGAATTATTTTAGTATAATGTCCTTTTTAGGGTTCCCTACCTTCCTGGGGAGTTCCTTCTTAGGGTATACGATGAGACTCAGCTAGACGGGACACCGTGTGGTTTTAATCGGCTACTATCGCTATCCCTAGTGAGGTGACACCTAGGTGATTTCCACACGTAAAAATAACAGGTATACCCAAAGAAGGAACTACCCAGGACAGGACCTTATGTAGATACTGACGCGGTTTTAATAAACATCGGTTTATTTTCATAGATGGGTATATAGTGCAACAGTATCACATTTGCGCCAATAACCAGTGGCCTACATAGAGCCATCGCGAGCCCTCACAGAGAAGCTTACAAGGGTCTGCCGACCGTGCCCGTCACAATAGCTGTGTTCCTGCTACTACACAATATCGTACATTTTAATAATATTCTAGTATCGAACTAGAATATTGTTAAAATGCACGATATTAAAGTGGATAAAAATTGTTTGATGTCCACGCCTTACAATATTTGAAGTGGATAAAAATTATAAATGGTATTGTTTTTTTTATAACACTTACCTAGGTGGTGGATATGCACAAGGCCAATCTGATGGTCTATAATTATTAAAAAAAAATATTATGCTAGTGAACTTTGACTCTAGATAGCGCTATGTAGAATATAGTAGAATAGTTATTTATTTATTTATTTATTTATTGGCCGCGTAGAATTCTGTTCCTTTACCCGTTACCTAAGGGAACCTATTCCAGGGATAAAAGTAACCATGTGTAATCAGACTATAATCTATCCCTGTATAAAATTTCAACCAGATCCGTTCAGCCGTAGAGCGTGATTGAGTAACAATCCCAGATTCTTATGGTTTGGCTTATGACTTTTATAGGAGCGACTTATGCCTGAACTCCCAACCTTGAGCGGAAAACCCCGCGCCAGTCTCGTTTAATATTAGCAGGTGTACAGGCTTCATCGTGAAAGACTAATTCAGACACTTTCTGAAATGTCTAACAGAGCAATTTATCAGTAGCAATGCACACACATAGTGTATAAACTCTATACGCTTAATGCTAGCACATCGATAGATAAAGGAGTAGGTATACATACCTACGGCTACATACAAAGCAAATATTGGATGAACGCCATATGCAAAGAAATATGCCAGTTTAGATTGATTCCAACGATATGCCTTAAGGACATATTAAAATTGCATCCGCTTTCTGATTGCGTAAATCAGTAGGTAGGTATCTCGTTTGATGAGATTATCCGTTAGTATAATACTGTATCTGTCTGTCTATACTACGAGTATTGTAAAAATATAAGTTAGCTGTGTGTGTACATTGGAGACATTATTATATAAAAAAACTTGGATGATGCCAAAAAAATATTAAGTACTTTTTATTTCTTGTAATAGACAAGAAATAAAAAGTTTGGAATGGGTATACTCCCAAAAGTATGGTACGGTAAACGGCAAGCGGTACGGTAAGCGAGATGATTTAAATATCAAAATTATATCTCGATACCCAGAATGTTAGATGAATATAATATTTGTGTAGGTATATCAACTGCTCTATAAATCGTTTTGAAAGCCTTTTTATTACCTAGAAGTTCAACTATTAATTAGCAAGCGTTTTTCTAAATTTACCCCCCTAAATAATGTTAACCACAGAAATAATAATAGGTATAGAAGTGCGATACGTGCTAAACCGGGAGGCGCCCTTGCGTCTTAACCGGCGTTAATTTAATTTTAAGTGTAATTTAAACATCCATTAACGAGTGGTACAAGTTCCCGTACAGATTACCGATTCCGAGATTCGCGTTCCTGATTTATGTCTATGTATGCATCGCCCAAACAGGCAGTGCATGGAGTGGCGACAACATCGTATACTGATAGATAACACGTCTATCCTTTTATTAGCTCTGTGGTAACCAAATCCACGTGCCACTATTTCTAGGATATCATTAAACATAATGGATTACATTATAATAACGACAAATACGTGAAACTCCAAGACAATCGAGGTACACAAATCAATACAAGGTGAAGTATGGCAACCCTAATGTTATTCTCGACACGTGAATGTCGTGATTCGCTCCACGACTCGTGAGAGGCGAACGTGTGCGGGCTGCGGGCCTACTAACTGTCTTCTGTAGTGAAAATTGCTACGCCACTTTGCCGTGTCATTCCAAGATATCACCACTCAACGAAGGTACATTTTCCCTTGTTGCATGTTTGTGTGTAAGTTAGATTTGTTGCGGTTTACCTACAGAGGCATTGCTAACGTAAGTCCGACAGAAGGACAAAACAATTGAGGTCCTGAAGACTATTGAATTTCGGGTGTAGAGCGCCGATTAATTGTTTAAGCCTTTACCCACATGTATGTGAAAGATCATTATTGCAAATAGGTAGGTTCAATCTTAAAGTGGAATAATCTGTGGCACGTCCTGTCCAATGATTACCACTAAAATTATAATATTGGGTTATATATCTAGTACAGCATAATTTAAATTTTTAATTATTATTTCTTATCTCAACTTACAAGTCTAGTTGTCTTAACTTGTTGCTGAACCGCATGGCATTCGTAGCTCATATCTCTTCCTTTTTATCAACCAATCAAATCACTAGAAAAAATTGTCACGTGACCAAAACCTCACTACATTTTTACCCACCAGGCATGGCTTCTTATAGATTTTCTTTCTTCATAGTCCCGAACAGCTACTATTTTGATCCATTGAAGATCGGCATTATGACTTCGAGCACACGGAGGCGCGGGTAGGGCCGGTCAATTTCATCCTGAACGATAGCGCAAAAACAATCCTATACTATCAACGCGGTAAGGGCAGTCGCGGGCATCGACGGGCAGACGGGGTCGTTATTATCCGTACAGAGGTCTGTGGAATATCATTTCTACAGACCACCTATTGCTGTTTTCTACTATGCCTTTTCATTCGTCACAGAAACTCCACATTTCGGTATTTTTGGGTCTTCGGGGCCCAAGTCAGTACACTCTCGCTGATTGACGGACGAGACCTCTGGTGCAAACTTTCCTCTCAGGATTGCGAGGTGAGACAGCAATTGCTCCACATAAGGAGCGTGGAAGCGAGGACAGCATTTGCTCCACTTAGGACAAGGAGAGGAGCGAGAGATGGCCGATGGGGCAAAAAAAAGGTTCTCGAGTGGCGACCACGAACCGGAAGACGTGGTGTGGGCAGGCCTCCGACGAGGTGGACCGACGGCCTGGTAAAGGTCGCGGGAAACCGCTGGATGCGAGAGGCGCAGAACTGGTCATCGTGGAGATCCTTGGGGGAGGCCTTTGTCCAGCAGTGGACGTCTTTTGGCTGAATGATGATGATGTTGATGATGAGGACAAGGAGTAACTGGACCCCGTGCTCCAAAGTCATCCAAAGTAAAAGTCTCTGATCCAAACTGGCAATGCTAAGATAATGATGATAAGCACTCCCCTTCGGTAGCACTCTTGAAGATTTATTCATTATATTTTCTATACTTACATCGAGAACGTCTATACTTGGCGCCATAAAACATATATAAAAAGAGAAAACCAACGAACCACAGCATGTTTAAACATGTAAAGTGCATAACAGAATACCGTTGCAATTAGAAAATCCTTAACACATTTATGGCTAACAACCGATGGTCCTGTTTGCCCAGTTAAAGATTTAGCTTAAGCAAGGACCGGCGGCGGGGCCTGAATAATTAACGAATATCCGACATTGCGTATACAACGTACGTAATTGCACGGGAGCAGATCAACTATTTCGTACTACTTAAACCTGGATTTGTAGGTTTATTCGTAACGTAGGTATTAAACATTAGACAATGTAATGAGACGAGGTCTCGGGTTCGATCCCAGGTTCAGCATGGCACACACCAATGACTTTTCAATGCTTTTCGAAGTTATGTGTGTATTTATCGCAGGTTTATTAGTGCCTCGGAGAGCACGTTAAGCCGTCGGTCCCAGTTGCCATACAAACATCTATGGTAGTCGTTACGGGTAGTTGGAGCCTACAAAAGTCCAACCAGTCTAACTTGGAACTTCGATATCGCCATTGGTCATAATGACCATTGGTTTGGTGAACCCGGTCCTGAGACTTTGCCTTTAGCTTACCATCAGGCGAGGTAAAGTCATTTTTACGTGTCCTATATTTAAAAAAACGCGGTCTCGGGTCTTCAGAGGCTGGGGTGTTAGGTTTTTTTTATATACCTACCACTAACGTGGCAGCCAAGCACAAGTTCCACCTGATGGAAAGAGGTTACCGTGGCCTACGGTCGTGTGCAACTCCAAGGGCGTCAGGCTCGCGCTGCCGACCCTGTAAAAACCTTCTAATGCCCTTCTTGAAAAACCCCCAACAAAAGGCATTTCCCTCGTACCCCGGCTGTCCCAAGGTCATCGTCGACTTGGAGATAACCCCTCGAGTTTGAGAACTACGGTTTCCCGTCTTATCCCCGGAAAAACTCTATGGGCCACCTTACACTCTGGCGTCAGAAGACCCTAGACAGCGTGCGGTTTCAGTCGGTAAGAGTCCGACATAACCTGCCCCGCTGGCCGCGGGGTGGGTACTATCCATGATGATTTCCGCACGGAAAAAAAAGGGTGACAGGCGATCGTACTGTCACCTTTGTATTGTGAGTTTGCCTATTATTTTATGGACCTACCACTATCGTAAATAGGTCACTCCCATCAGATTTCTGCTAAACCTTACGATCATTTGGTACGTATAAAAACGTTAGTAACAAGCGGTCTTCCGTCGACTACGTGTCTATAAGTAAAAGGCCAGTAAAAGCTTTTTAAAGCCGGCCAACGGTCTAACAGCCCCAAAATTATTAAAAGCTATACTTATACAAATCAATTAGTAATTTGAAACGGCCATTTGACGTCTATTTAAATTAGGAACGAAAAAAAATATGACAGAGGTATCGGTGGGCGCGCCTATGACGCACAGGCGTACAAACATACTGCCAATAAAGTATTAGTTTATTATACCTCCGCCCTCGCAATCATTAGGCCAGTTAAACATTTGCTCTCTGTTCAACGCTTTATGAGTATTTGTATGTAGACTATAACAATATTCTTTTTATTTGTATTACCTGCTTCTATATTAACTCACTAGCTATGCCCGCGACTTCGTCCGCTGGTCCGCGTGGTGTTAGATTTTAAAGTATATAATCATTTACGCGGAACCCTAATTCTTATTCCAAAAATTAAAGTAGCTTTAGTTACTCCTTGTTATATACAGTGAAAGTCCCGTCAAAATCGGTCCCGCCGTTTCAGATATTATCCGGAACAAACAGACAGACAAACAGAGAAAAATCTTATGCATAAAATTCTCGTTATGTCGTAATCGAACTGATTAAAACCCCTCGGCTTAGGGAACCACGGTGTCCTGTCATGCCCCGGAAAAGAGGGGGTGAGCTTTCGAGCGCCGCCCCCTCGGCTTGCTCCTGCTAACTTTAAACCGTTGTAAACTTGCCGGAATTCACACAATAATACTTAAAAAAAATTGTTTAATATCAGAAAATTTTTATTTTCATATATAAAAGGTAATCACATCTTAGATATACCAGTAAGAAATCGCGAAATGAGTAGCGAAGTACACAGAAATGCGTTGTCTCTTTCTGTTGTATGATTAAGTGATAAAGATCGATGTATATTGGAGTGAAACGGTGAGGAGATGAGGGAAGTTATGCCGACAACTCAATAACATAAATGAAGTACTTCAACGGAAATCGAAAACTGCGCAGTGATCGACATTATTGTAGATATTGAGATGTTTTTATATTCAGGCATTGAGATCCGTAGGTAAGAATCCTATACATTTTAAAGAAAACTGACTGACTGATTTTAAAGAAAACTTTGTTGTCACAATAGGTTATTTGGCTATCATTAAGACTGGTATATTGGTTATACCTAGCTACGATAAGAGTCTCGGAATTGGTAACTATGGGATCGCCAATGGGTTGTGAAAGTCAGTTTCTTTTTTAACATTTATTTTTTTCTCAGCACAACAAACTAGGTATGAAACCTGTATTTCAGGCCACCAGCATAATCCCCTCTCTGTGCTATTGAAAGATGACAATTATTTGGTAACGTCGGGGTTAGTATCGTGTATGTGTGTGTGTATAGATTATTTTAAGGTTAAAGAAAGATCATCTTACCCACAGAACAAAGAAAAATCCTTAGGACATCTTACCTGAATCCATACGAAGTGGAGTGTCACCCGCTGTCGTGAAACGAAATTAGACCAAGAAACCACATGTGGGTGTTGAACCTACAACAAAAATACATGTTTAAATCAAAATTATAAAAATACTTTCACAAAACAATCTTTCTTGTTACTGAAAAATGATTTTTTTTGTCTTATTGATTGACTACTAGTAACCGAAATGACTAGTGTCCCCTTTAACCCCTAAATGCTAGTGCCTACGATTTCTCTTGAGTAGAATTTCTATTCCTCCTTTTCCCTCGGGTACCTACTCTAGAGAAAAAAGTAGCCTAGATGTGTTATTCTAGATCTTAGGGCCTAAAAGTTCGGACATTCACCCAAGCGCACCGTGTGCTTGGTTTATTGGCAGAAATAAGAAAAAAAATGAATAAGTACTACTTACTTATTGCAAAAGCCCCCGAATAGATCTTGTTGTAGAAGAATTATCGTCTAATATGTACCTGCAAAGAACAAATACAATAATCAATTTATCATCTAAGCATTTATAGGTCTATCATTAAGATCGCTAGTGGGCGATCTTGAGACTTCAAAAGCTCCCAACCACTTCGAGGCAAAAATTTTGTTGCAGTTAGGGTGTAAGGCTGTGGTGTAAGGCGGGAATGAATTTTGAATGTCGAATTTGCAACGGAAAGCAGAAACTAAATAAATCAGTGGAAGAATTTTGACACCTATCTGTATAGTCATAGCGCGCCTTTTTGAAATGGCAATAAGGTTGTAGTTTTTAACGTGCTCTTCGAGGCACGAAAATATCCAGACCAGTACAAATAGACATTTTGCACTGAGCGGGAATAGAACCTGCGACCTCCGACATACAGTCTAAAACTCTACCGCCAAGCCACGGAGGTTGTCAAGCAAGTAAAACAAAAAAGTCAATAACTCTATTCTAATAAATCAAAATACCTCTAACGTTTCCAACATTTGATTCCCCCAATGCCACTTCAATAACAACAATTACGTACAGAAACCCGCGCTTTAAAGCGTAAAATTCCAAATTCAAATACTACCACGCGATTGGTGCTATAACGCGCACTCACGCTTCCCGCCTTGCCATTGGTGCTTGATAAATTGATATAATTTAAAATATTGTCACTTGACGACGGCGGTTTTCGCCTTATTGCAATTTATTTTCGTGGGGAAGATTATTTCATTTTCGCCTACCTCCTGATACATTAATAAACAGATATTGGATGATGTTACTTGTCGATGTTTACCTATATATATTTAGGTACCTATATATGGGATTGTGAGAGGGAGCTGTAACTACATAAACGTCTATCGTATTTGAAATTTAGCAACATATTTGGATAATATTCTCGAATTCAGCTACAAACATGTAGCACTCTATCTCTTAAAACTACTCTATCATATTATTTTTGTATGATGTAGGTTTTTTAACACTAATACCCTGGGCGTTGAGTCGTTGACTTAAAAAACAGCTATTTCTTTAATAATCCAATTAATTAATTGTTAAAATTCAAGTTGCAATTACAGTCCAACAATACATATAAGTAATATTTTCACAACGCACGCTGTTAGTGAATTGGCATTCAACGGCTTTTAGTTTGGCTAATACAGCTTCCAAGGGAATGACTGCCGTCTGACTTCCCAATCGGACGAAAACTTGTGCAAGATCCTCGTCTGTCTATCAATGGATGCAGGTGAGGTTAGGTTGTCTCCATGGTGGGCTCTATAAAACTATAAGTATTTATTATTCACGGCCTCTGTGGCGTAGCGGTAGTGCGTGCGACTGCTACGCAGGCGGCGCGGGTTCGATTCCCGCTCAGTGCAAATATTTGTATGCAATGCATGAATATGTCTATTTGCATTGGTCTGGGTGTTTACAAAAAAAAAGTATATAAGTATGTTTATCAGCATTCTAGAACCCATAACACTAGCTAGTTAAACTATGCTTACTTTGGGTCTAGGGAGCGATGTGTAGAATGTCGTAGAATATTTATTTATTTATTTTTTATTAAAATACAACATGTTGATTTGTATTTGAGCATCCTTCATGGGGGGCTTGAGCTGTAGCTCAAGCCCCCCATGAAGGATGCTGTATGAGGATTCTGTAGAAAGTGATCATAGATTCACCAGTGCATTAGTAACTAGTAGATAAGTAAGTACTAGTCAGTTAAGTCAACTGATAATGCAAATATGGCCTGGAAGTTGTATTTATTATTAGAAAGAAAAAAAATAACTGTTTTTTTTTTCAAGTAATCTTGAAGAGTATAAATTAGCTCCAGCCCACCTGTGAAGGATGCTCGAATCGAATGCAGACTAACGCTTTGTATAATGAACTATTTTTATGCAGCTGAATAAAAAAAAAAAAAGCTTTTTAACAGTTTTTAATGAAAATGATTATCTACTTTTGACGCTGACTGTACGGAACAAAGTACTCGCAACAATAAAATAACTTTTACTTGTTGAACAAATAACAATTTTATATCTCTGCAGCCGCTTGAGCTAAAGACTTAGCAAAGCTATTAAAATAGTGTTCATACCAATATAGGCAGTAGGTTTAACTAGTAAGGACGAGTCGGTTTCCGCGCGGATATTACGCCGCATACCGACCAGTAATAAAGTTATTCGCCGAGTTTGTGTGCAGTCTGCACACATCTTTTGCTCATAAATGTTCGGTACATTAATACTTCGAAGTCGAACTATACTACTTTAGAGAAAACTTCGGATCTCGTGTTTAGCGATATTCGTGATATGGTAAAATACCTACTTACCGAAATTCTCGGAAAAGGTCACGAAAAGATGCCCTGCACTTACTTTTCAACGCTATATGACTATATACGGCACAAAACAACATATTTATCGGTATTTACTATGAATTTCACTTTTTAAAATAACTTTTCTCTTAGTTGAGAAAATTTTTCACGTTACGCGGCAAAAATCATAGACGCTTTTTTTTTTTTTATATATTTGCTCCTTTCGGAACAGGCTAAGGTTCTATAACCATGCTGCCTTGTCATCAGTATTCTTCTTGTTCATATTAAATGCAATAAGTTGCAGAGTTTTCGTCATTTAGTCATAGTCAAGGTCAGTCAATAGTCAAATCAGTCAGTCATAGTCTTACCCCAGTAAAATAGTGGAGACTTTACTAGAGGCTTCTACGGAGTTTTGAAATCAACGTTGAAAAGCACAATTCACGGTCATGGACCTAGGAATAACTATGGACGGAGCCATGGGAACAAAAAAGTGACGCTGCATAGTCAGCCAACTTTCGTATACGTAGGTATACAGTCGCCACGCACACTCTCACATCATAGTCAGCCACTTCGCGGCAAACGTTGGCCGAATCGGTCGATCTGTCAGTTTAAGCGGGAAGAAAAAAAAATCAAATACAACATGTCTTGTGCAGTGAAATGGTGTAAAAACCGTAGTGATAGGAAGAAAATAAATCCAGGGATCACATTTCACAGGTTAATCAATATTTCAATCACTTAATGTTTATCTAATAATTATACATAAATGTTCATTCAATATTCCAAAACAAAATTCAATTGTTCGGTACAAAACCAGTGATCCCAACATAAAAGTGTGCAAATTTCCCCATATTTTGGGGAAATCTGTAAATTGTGTGACTTTATGATGAAATAGCACAAACTATTTATTAGTAGTGATAACCGTAGTGATTTAACTTCTTTTTTATAAATACATGGGATTAGGAATCGCAAAAATACAAATTGTTACTAATTTGAATTTTTTAACTTTTTTTGTTAATTAGGTACCCAGTTTAATCGTGTGAATATTCCCCACGGTTACCATCCATGTAAGTTTTTTTTTATATAGGTATAATGAAAAAAATAATGTAAAAAATAACTAAAATATTATTTTCATTAATTTATGATAAAATAATATTTTTAATAATAATGCACGAATCACCTTTAATGATTGTTCATTTATATATTTTAAAATTTACCAAATAATTCTCCCTATTCCTCAACTAAAATAATAAAAAATGGGGAAATTTAGGTAAAACCTCGCATCCCTACAATTTACTCACACAATGATTGATGCCCGCCATTTTTTGACACAGACTAGTTACTGTTACTCTAGGCACTCCGTCCATACTTTTCCTAAGTCTATGTTCACGGTAATATACCACTTTCCCGAACTCGTGCACGTTACCGAAGATGTTATATTTAAAAATCCACCATTTTTACACATAATAACTACATTTTACACTAATTTTAGAAAATGATACAATGCCGCGATGTGTCTTTTTCAGCGTTGGCGCCAAAACTCATCATAGACGCTATGAAATATCATAGAGGCGGCCACAGTCTACAAGTATCAGCGCCCCCTAGCAGGTGAATATGTAACTATCACAGCGAATTCGAGATTAAAAGGTATGTTTTAACCAGTTTTACGCTAATAAAGGGCAAAAGTTGTAGTAGTCTAAAACTACTACTAACATTTTTTATCTATGGTTGATAGATAATCGCTTTTATAATAACTGTAGGGACGCGTTTTATTAGCAAATATCAATCAACTCATCGTTGCTTAAGTTTACATTAATTTAATCGCATTTGAATATTCAAATATATTATATTTTCGATTCTGGTTGCGTTCCTGGTGTCGTAATTAATAATTATGTACAGCAGTTATTTATCGATGTAGTCAGATGTAGTATTGTAATTTATAAGATTGAACTTAAAGGACTCGGTTCCTATGTTGACAGTTGGCTGTCAACTGTCAATATATGTCATCGATGGAAATTGTTCAGATATTCACTTCCGATATGGACGTCGGCTATTGTACATAACCTCTACGAGTTCATCATAAAAATCATATTAGAAAATGTAATTGGAAGCCGATGAAGACTCCAAAGACGATGTATCGTTGAGTACTTCATCCATCCCGTCTAATAAGAAGAAATGATCGCGACGTTCGCCGAAGGCGAGTGTTGGCGTGTCAGCGACACGTTATATTTTTGGACGCCGCCTTGTGTCCGCGGAAATCTCCGGAGGCTGGACCGGTGGCGTGGTCCATGCTGCATCTGACGGCCAGGTGCAGTGATGCTAAGGAGCGACGAGCCCTTCACATCCACATGCGAAGCTGTGGATAGCCGTTGAAGCGACGGAGGCCGAATAGCATCGAGCTGCATAGGTTCATCGTGGTGAGATCTGACATGTGTTAGATCCAATAAGGTATCCAACCACTTTATTTCAATGGCCATTGATCTAGTGCTCGTGTTCGCGAACTTACGATCGCAAAACGTGTCGCGTGTGCCGCGTGGTCCGAATTGACCCGACGTCAAACTTTTCTTCGAACTGGACATTGCTCTAATCGTATATATTTCACAACCTGTATTCCGAAAAGCATTAATGTAATAACCTAAATTTTAATATATAAAATGTTCTTTAAATGTTATCAACCGCAATTTCATTTACTCTCCTGAGGTGCCCCAATGGTTCATCTAAGTAAATAAATATCTTCCAGGTTCTATTCACAAGAGGTCCTTGAAACAATAGTTTGATGTAAACTGCCGAGAGACTGATCCGGAAGCATTATTTGTATATTTTTCCAAATTTTAACATTGTAACGTACTCATTCTATTATCACACCCATTTACACCCTTTTATACACTTATACCATTTTATACCACATTCCCTCTGTAGCAGAAGGACAGATACGCAAAATCCCAGAATAGCAAAATCCCAGATTAGCAGAAGGACGGATTAGCATAAAGGCAGATAATGTACTGTCGTGTACATTATAATACAAACCAAAACATTTTTTTTATACGTTACAAAATCTAGGCAGCTTCTTCAAACAACGCTATCTTGTGGAGGCAAATAATAGTATCATATGTTATATAATTATAGTTATTTTCATGAATATTGTCAAAGTTCAAGTTCGGTCGTAGCACTCAGCTGCGGTAGCGTATACTAATTATGATTGTGATACTAATGACTAAATTGATGTAGGTAGGTACTTCAAAAGTTATTGTCGTGTGAAGTTTGACAGTAGGTGTACAGGGTGGTGTCCCCACTGTGCTCTCTGCTAATCAGAGGGACCCGTAAAGGGCCTCCGAACGGCCAGGCGACATTGACTTGCCTACAAGTAAGAGTAGGAGGTTCCGGCCTACACCCATGGTCACCCATCCAAAGACTGACCCTGTTTGAATTACTTTATGTGTTAACCTGCTTGGTTAGCACTAAGAAACGATCCTTCTGCCGCCGTAACTACCTACACAGGTCTCTTCTTCAACCTAGCGTTAATCCCAGTCGCATCCAAACTTTCACCTTGGATTCTGCGGTCCGCTTTACCAGTCTTAACTGCGTATTTGGCTGGACCTCGATATTTTCCGTGAAGCGACTGCCATCTGACCTTCACAACCCAATGGTTACATTAGGCGATATCGAAGCATTGCAGCTAGACCGCTGTTGTTGGACTTTTTAGGGCCCCAACTACCCGTAACAACTGCCATAGATGTGTGTATGGCAACCGGGACCGACAGCTTAACGTGCTCTCCGAGACACTACATACATAGGTATTAGTCTGTACTTCTATATACTAATATTATAAAGAGGTAAAGTTTGTGTGTTTGTTAAATTGTAAGGGGTAATCTCGTGATCTACTGAACCGATTTTAAAAATTCTTTCACCTATAGAAAGCCACGTCATTCGTGGGTGTCACAGGCTATATATTTTATAGGAAAACTGGAATTTACACCCGGGCGAAGACGGGTCCCGGGTCCCGGGTCCCGGGTCGCTAGTTGTAAATAAAAATTGACGATGTTTTAACGTACGTAGGTCATTATAGGTACCTGATAACCAATTACCTAATTACACGTCTGTTAGATCTCACAAATACAATTGCCTAATGAACAATAAATGGCCGGAATACACAGTCAACATTTATGAAATACAACTCATCACTCTAATGCAAGCCGTGGTAAGTCGCAAGCATGCATGCATGTACTTTTGGCAGTTTGATAAAGCTACCTACCAATATTGTTTAATTAGCCCCAATGTCGATGATTGCGAACACGTGTTGTAACACTTCAATCAAACGGCATACAAATCCGAGTTAGCCTATTTGTCTGGGAGCCCCTTGTTTCGCAGACAGAAATTTCATAGAATTTCGTGTCCCAGAAAATGTTTCATATAGATATGTCTAGTATTTCCGGAGTAATCGTTGAAAACATGTTTTTTATTTTTCCTGAAAAGTTGTGTTTTTGCAGTTATCGTTTCATTCTCCGGGGACGGCGATAATATGTGGTCCTTGTATTTTTATTTCGAATATTATTGTTTCAAATCCAATTTAATAGAATGAAAAATATTTCACAGTTAGAAACACAATTTAAAGAATTTTTATTCCCATTTTTTTGTTTAATAAACTTATCAAACAGTAGAAATTATTGTATATTAAATAAACAATCTAATAAAAAAGAATATTTGAATTGTTATTCTATGATAATTATGATTATTTTAAGATTAAATTTTATGTGAAACAAAAATCAATGATTTAAAAATCTTCAAAGTAAGTACCTATTCTGTGTATTGAATATTCTTTGAAACGAAAATATGCGAAAAAATTTAAGTGAAACGAAATTCTATGAAATAATTAGCTATAAGACAACGCACACCCCTATTTGTCTAGATATTGGTCAGTAGGTACCATCGTCGTCTTCAGCGCCAACAGTAGATAATGATTGCACTGATTTCTGAAATTTAATTACCTTTTTAAAATGAGATAAATCCTACAAATAGGTCTGTATTATAAACTTTAACGTTTTTGAATAAGGATTGAGTAGGTATGGTTTTTTATATGAGACACGTCAAAATGACTTCATCTCACCCGATGGTAAGCCAAAGGCAAAGTCTCAGGACTGTAGTATATTACTCTTTTTATACCACTAAGTGGCATAGGAAGCGAGGACAGGGACAGAATTTCACGCGGGTGAAGCCGCGTGCAAAACTGAGTATCTCATTGGCGAGCTTTCACAGCTTGGTTTCGCTCGTACGAAAGAACCTGCTCCTAACTCAAGCAATTTACCCTAGCTGGAGAGGTTAACAGGAATAATAATTTAATACATATTATTTAATAGTTGATTACCCGACCCGACCCGAAATTGCAAACAATACATGCTGCCTAAGTACTTAAATCAAAATAATTGCTGGCATTACCAGTAAGTTTTGTTAATTAACAACTTGACTAGTATTTTAGCCTGCATTCACGTATATTACATAAAACCGTCACACAACAACAGTCGCACGACAGTCGCGCGACGCCTGTCGGCCGGACTTCTCTAAGCAATAATTGCGGGGAGAAATAATAACGTCGGCGCAGCGCGGCCCGTATCCGCTTGCAATAAAAATGTAAAACGCCACCGATAAGCGACTACGCGAAAGGCTCAAATGTGAAACGTTTGTGATGGGACAGCGTGGCCGCGCTAACATATCGATGTTTTTTCGCTACCTATTATTTTTCGCGATGGTTATCAGCAATGTACAGAATGTTAACGTCTTATTCTTTACAATGACTTAAAAATAAACGGACGTTTTACGCATTGATGAGGTTTGAAACCGTAAGACCGCTTTATTTTTTTTTTTATATTTACTTAGTATTTCGCGACAGCGATGGACGTAAAAAGTACTGAACGGCTTTTGATGCGGCTTTTTTTATTAGAAAGGTCTTGGTTAGACTCAAAATCTTATGCATATTTGATCGCAAGCGGCTATTAGAACCGGCGATATAGTAAAAAAAACGCGAAAATCGACGTCCACGCGAGCGGAGCTGCGGGCAACAGCTATAATAAATAATCTTGTTCAATTTCTTTTAATATTTGCCAAAAAACAAAGTACTTAAAACATCGATAACAATTGTGCCAACTGTTCCCATCCCTACAATGGGGGCTGTTAGACTTTTTATGTCCGGATCAAACCGCTAGGTATTTTGTCATACAAAATATAAATGTAGCATACTTCCTTCCTTCATTGGTGGAGTTTATCTCAGTGATTAATTGTAGCCCGCGCTCGACATGCCTGGCTTTCAACGAGCTAGCTAGACAAATAAGAATAAGTAGGTATTAAGCAGAATGCCGCGCGAACATGGAATACTGAATGTATTGTATAATAGTTTGTATACGGAATACTTGAAGTTGGAATGTATATTGGCTTCGGGAGCGATTCACGTTGGTAGGGTTAGAAAATAATTCAAATTCTTTGGCAATGTGTATTTTTAAAAGCTTTTATTTTTACTTTTACTTGTCCGTTGTTTGTAAGCAAATCTTGCATGTTAAATTTGACATGCTTCCTAGTTTCCGATTGAGATGCAATTTTGCATGCGTGTGTAATTTGAACAATGCAACTTTATTTTCATGAAAGTTTTTTTTTTTCAAATTATTGACTAATAAAATTCTTTGCTCAGAGCAACACAGGAGAGTTAGTGGGTACTAGTGTAGCAAACCAACGGCACACCTGTTTGAGACCGATTACCATGATCTAACCATTTGCAGCATCACACTTGTCACTTTTTGTCTGTTTGTTCGCCATGGACACAAAAACTACTGAACTTAGTTTGAACTGCAAGTACAATAATAAGATTGATACTTTATGTACCTACGTTCTACGTTACAGTTGACATCGATAGGGAGGATTTTTTTGATATCTAAACTCCCTCTGCTTTTTTAGGATGTGATTATTTTAGTTAAGTATGTATTATAATTTTGTCTTGTGTTATATTAGTAATATCATACGCTAAAAAAAAGTTGCTTGTTGCAGTTGGAAGTCCAAATATCTCAACCGCTAAACCACCACTGCTTTTTCAAATTTCCGTAGCTAAATCTAAAGTAGAACTCGAAGCAAAGGTTAAAAGTTACTATTTCATGAAACTCCAATTAGAACTAACTCGACTAATATTCCTGGATATAAATTTTGACACTGTTTATCCAAAATTAATTATTGTTACTTAGGCTAGCCGCACACACGCGATAATATTGCCAATAAAATTTATATAAAATATATTCTTTATATAATAAAACTGTAGAGAGTAACCGTAACTTACAATAGAGGCAATAAAGAATAAATTTAAATTATACAATTAATTAAGTGTTACGTCCAACACGAAAACCTGCCAAGTTCAAATTTAGAAGAAATTTAGATGATTATGATTCGATTTTAAAGTGCATCTAAACTTGGCATTGGATTGGATTTCAACCCTTTTCTAGGCGAACAATTAGCCGATAGGATTTTGACCCCGTTTTTAACAGATATGTTTTTGGTGGGTTCAATGTACAGAATTGACCTTTTTATTTATTGACATGATAACTATAATGATTAATTTGTATAATAGTTAAAAATAAAATAAATATTCTACGACATTCTACACAGCGCCCTCTAGACCCAAAGTAAGCATAGTTTAACTAGTTTGAGTTATGGGTTCTAGAATGCTGATAAACATAGGTACTAATATACCTACTTTTTTTTGTAAATAGGTACATACTTATATACATAGAAACACATATCAGTTATTTCGTAAATATGTAGGTACCTATATTCAATGTACAGAATTGACCTCTACAGTTTTATTACGAGTATAGAATAGATATAATTTTTATTGACAATATTATTGCGTGTGTGCGGCCAGCCTTAGGTAGGTACTATCAACAGGATGCGGTGTGCGCTCACTGACTGCAGGTAAAGGAAATTCGTGTCTAATTGCCAATTATAGTTGCCGAATCTATTACTATGAAAATCAAAGGAAATTCCAAATTTCAACACTAACTGCTTTAATGAAATTTTGAAGCAAGAAGTAGTAACTTTTCCTATAGATTTAGCCCGGATAAGTGAACACCTAGGACTTGAATCTACGACTAGACCTGAGAAGTATTTCGAATATCTAGCATAAAAGTATACGCGAGGATTTCCGCACAAAAAATGGACAAAAGTACCTATATAGGGGGAACCCTATATATTTTTAACCCCCGACGGAAACCCGAACGGGGTGTTATAAGTTTGACGTGTGTGTGTGTGTGTGTGTGTGTGTGTGTGTGTGTTTGTAAGTCTGTCTGTGGCATCGTAGCTCCCAAACGGATGAACCGATTTTGATTCTGTTTCTTTTGTTTGAAGGATGGGTTGGTGGAGAGTGTTCTTAGCTATGTTTTATGAAAATCGGTTAAGCCATTTCAAAGATATGGGGGGTGGAAGTGGTGATGAAAAATTGAATGTGTTCAAATATACTCGTGTTGGGTATCAAATGAAAGGTCATAACTTATACATCACGATACTGCAAGTTTTATGAAAATCGGTTTAGCCATTCGAAAGATATGAGGCGTGGAATGTATTTCTAATTCTGTAACCACACTCCGTGCAATTCGCATTATATAGCTCTGAATAATTGTTGATAGACTATACGTATGTTGATATTAAATAATGAATTAGCTATTATACTTAAGTTACCCCTATAAAAAGCATGAAATAAAAAAATTAAATTAAAAATTTAAAAAACCCCCGACTCAAAAAAAGAACAATAAAGAACCTGTAAAAAGTAAAAAATAACTATTATATCGATACCGTAGGGTAGAAAGGTCGTAAAAGCCATATTGGCGAAAATGACTTAATGATGCAGTCTTGTTCAGAATTTCGCGCTCTATCGATCTGTATATTTAAAGTTTCAAAAAGATGAAAAAAATGGTTTTTACCCCCCGGTAATTTTTGTGTCCTAAACATCTTTTTTAAATAAAAAATGTCGTAAATTCTATTTTAATTTTAACTCATCAGTAATTTGGGCGTATCACTATCGTAAACAAAATAGTTTGAGTAAGTGCCAAAATTAACCGGCCTTTACGCCGTTTTGACTTCGCTGAAAATACAATTATTCCTTTTACACCTTAAAATGTTTTCGCAACTAGCTTCTTATTCCTTTGCGAACGTGTGAGTTACACTTAAATCGTATTCGTGTTTAGCAAAAAGTCGTGCTCACTTCTATCTTCACCACGCTTTTGTCTGAAACTTCCCGCTTTGCCACAAAATCACCAACTTTGGATCTTAGCTTTACACCTCTACCCTGCTCAATCCAAAGATTGTAACCCAAAATCACCCATCAATCATCAGTCATCGGATTTGGAACTCGGCTCCCCGCATACAGATTCCTGCACAGCACAACCAAAAGCCTCTAATGCTGAGCCGTCTGTTGAAACATAATTTTTAAATACCCTGCCCCTGCCCTGCCTGTTAAGCAATCTTCTCCATCACATGAATAGATTCAACCTGGACCTCTAACAGGCGCAATAGTTTACCAAAAGATCCGTAACAAAAGAACACGCCCAATTTCATTATTCAAAAAGTCATGTATGGATTTTCTACCAAAAGGAGAAGTACTTGATTTTTCTGCAGGCAGTTAATATGATTGGATTTGCAAAGAATCAGAGTCTAGTAGTGAATCTCCTAAAAAGGAAAAGAAGAAATTAAATAAAAAGGAAGTGATTAATAAAGAAGAAATAAGCAATAAGAGGAATAAAGTAGTTTTAGCGCGTATTTTTTTTTCTGAAGACATCAAAGAACGTACAGGCAATACAGATTAACTATTTGTCGCCAGGGCTTACATGTCCGTTGATTCCGTTCATACCACAATAGAACGTGAGGTTCAGAAAATGTCGGTTTGGAGTCCCTGTCAATGGGCTCCTTATATTTTGTCAGCTTGAAAACGACCACGCCATACAAGTTGTAGTCATGGATAACGCCGATTTCATTAGTTGGGACGAGCTCGCTTCTAAAACTTTTACAAGGGGAGCTCTCAAAAAAATAAAATTTAAAAATATTTGAATTGCAACATATAAAAAACAGACTGCCCACCAAGACAAAATAAATGATGAAAACAGTCTTGTAGAACACAACACTGTTCAATAAACCTGGAAATGAGCAGAAAACAAAAGGAAAGGGAAAAATAACAGGAACGGGCAAAGGAACTGGAAAAGGAAAAGGTACAGGGAAGTGAAAAGTTCAGGAAAGGGTAGTTGTATGAAAGAAAAAGACGATAGTGGAGAAATTCAGCACCAGTAATTTAATTTTGTACTGCGGAAACTATACAATAGCCGACTGCCGATTTCAGTCGCTAAATTTAAAGATTTGAAACATCTTTGCGATATTGGAGTAATACCTAGACCGTAACATACTGAATTCCTCCAATTGCCCCATAGCAAATAGACTAAAGATACTTTGAATGAAACGGTCGAAGAAGATGAAGTAAATGAAGACGATAATTAAATAATTATAAAAAAATATAATAATTAGAAATAATGTTCTGTATTTTGGAATAGAAATATTGGAAATGTAGTAAAAATTTCCAATATTTCTATTCCAATATCTCTATCTCTGTACCAAATTCATGTAGATCCATTGAGCAGTTATGATGTGAAAGAGTAAAAAACATCTATACATCCTTACAAACTTTCAGATTGCTAAATAAATCACTCATGGTATTAAGATTTATCATTTTAAATTTGGTTAGCGTAGTTATTTAAGCCCTTATCTAACTCCAGTAAAGTAATAGAAATGTAGTTAAGCCCTTGATAGAATACAAACATTGAATTTTATAGGGCGTATCCACCACTTTTCTATAATTTTTGGGTCGTAACTCCAAGCTAACTTTTACATTACGCAGTCTATTCTGATTATGAGTGTTTTGCTTTAAAATACATTAAAACATAAATATTTATCACTAGCCTGTATGATTATAAGTCAAAAATTGAAAAAGTTATGACAGATTTATCTTTTTTATTTTAGTTTTTTGCTTCCCTTGAAAAGTTTGTATTTTGTCTTTTACGACCTTTCTTCCCTACGGTATCGATATTATGACCTATCTACCCTAAGTATTGAACCTTTATTATTATTATAGGTAGCTATATTATTTACGTATTCATATTTTTAACTAACAGTTTGTCTCGTCGGGGACCGCTCACCTGCTAATCATAACCTAATCGTACGTCTGTCTCGCAAGATCCCAACTGTAGATGTTTTGCGGTCCCCCCGACGAGACAAACTGTTAGTTAAAAATATGAATACGTAAATAATATAGCTACCTATAATAATAATAAAGGTTCAATACTTAGGGTAGATAGGTCATAATATAATAGTTATTTTTTACTTTTTACAGGTTCTTTTTAACTAACCAATTGAGCTAGTAAAAATGCTATTTAAGTGTAGACTGTACCTTTATACAGTTAAAGTCTAAAATGAAAAGAAAAGAAATGAAAAGAATTCATTTAACTTTTTCATTCGCTCTACAAAATATCATTTGACTTCAGACTTTAAACTGATATCAACAAAGTCTACAATTAAATGGCATTTTTTAGAGTGTCAGTGGCATATCAGTGATTTGTCTTTAGCAGAATCGAGGCCCTGGGGAACGTTCAAGACGAGAGTTTTTTTAATATGTATCGTCCACGTCAATATGACTTCACCTCGCCTGATGATAAGCTAATACCCACTGTTCCCACAAGTGCTGCGATAACCATCACCTAAAGCCCAGCTATGCACCTGCTGAACCCTGAACGCAGGGCTCCTCGGTGCATAAGAGGAGTAGGGAGGAGAAGTAGCAGGGGAGTTGAACACGCGACCGATTTTCCGATAAGAAGAATTTTCTATTCTAGAATACCACATGGGCTACTTTTCATACCGGGAATAAGTTCCCGTGGGAACTGGTACGGGAGCAGAATTTCACGCGGGTGGGGAGCCGCGGCGCTCAGGTAGTAGTTAAGAAGTTTACAATCGCATTATTTCTGTTTTCTGTGCCATTTAATTCACAAAATCCTTGTAAATATTTAAACGTTAAATAAATAACAATTTTTACAATGAAAATCTAAATGAACTATTCATGTTAATTAGCCTATATCTCATTATAAGCGAACTGTAGGTATCTGTATAAGAAATAAATTCTTCAAACCGAAAATCGGAAGAACTTCGAATATAAAGGACGTGTCCAGATACCTTAGTTGGTCACAGTATTCCCCCTGAAAGGGACTGGTTCAATCAAGACATCATTAATCAATGCGAATCATCTTGCTAATAACCCTCCATAGTAATCCAACCTCGGTTAGATTGCGTTCAGGAGTCAGCAGGTGCATAGCCGGGCTTGAAGTGTCGGCTGTCGCAGCACTTGTGGGACCAGTGGGTATTGGGGTAGTCTATCTGCGCTTCGTCACGCAGTGGTGCGACGACAATCACCTCTTCTTTCATGAGGCCGTCAAATTGAGGGCCACCATTAAGTCGCTGTTGGTATATAGGTAATGGGGACCCCCTTCCTGAGACCTTTAGACCTGAGACCTCCATCAGGCGAGGTAAAGTCATATTGACATGACCGATATAAAAAAGACGACGTCAAACTGTGACCGTAACACATTTTTACACAAGCAATTACAATATAACATACATTACATAAACTCCCGCCTATATCCCCGAAGGGGTAGGCAGAGGTGCTAGCACCCACATTTCGCCAGTTTATGTTTAGGTCCCAATGTAATACCTAGGTAGCGAGCCTATTGCCTACATTAGTATCACATACACCATTGTCTACAATATAACACAAGAGAAAATTACGCAATTTAACTGCATGATCTTATAACCGTAGGTATAGGTATGTACACAAATAGCGACCCGCAGCCCGGACGAATCGTTAACATATAAACCATCTAATTCGAGTCGTTTCAAACAAAATGCTGGCTTAATATCGAGGCGAGCGAAGCTACCGAGTTGCAAGCCATTATTACACTCCACAATCAAATTGTAAGTAATTTCAATAAATAAATGGCTACTGGGGAACGCTGGTATACTTACTGCAACCTTTATATAGGGTACTAATAAACAGTTAGGGCTCACGAGAAAGCTGCTCGATTCTTTAAAATTGATATGTTTATTATGACTTTCTCACGATCTCCAGATAGTCTAGATGTCTAGAAGATTAACTTTTTTCTTTATAGAACAAGATAGCGCTTGTTTCAATGTACCTATTCAATATTCTATAGCTACCAGTTTGAATAAATATTTACATATACAACGGCTATAGTTATAGGCGGTTCTAAGTCTAATACTCTAACATAACCGGTTCAATACTTTTCATACACTTTAAAAGTACTTAAATAACTTTCACATATCGCATAATTTACGATATGTACTAGACGTAGCATGAGTACCTAACTATGTACTTTCCTGCCTCCTAAAAACGCTAACTAATAACGTGTGGATATTTTATAATATTTCTAATACTACTCACAGGTAATAAACCACTTTTCACTGCTTCGTCGCTGCGACAGCGACGAACTACTTAGGTGATAAAGGTAAGTGGGTAAATTCCAAAAAAACCAGGAAAATAAGGAAATATAGTAACTTGTTTGGAGTTTTTTAATAGGGTCACTAATCTAAAAATGTTAAAATTACAATGTAGGTACTAATTACACTTCTAAGGTAGTCGTCCGAAAACCCATTTTGATTTGAAAAGTACTTAAATTATCAAGAAATGTCCTAGTGCACACAATATAAGCCGGTAAACAATTTCCGATTTCAAAAGCAAATTTTCTAGAACTGATTTTGCATCCAAAATGTCTGTAGTCCTCGGACTGCCACTTTGCAACTTGATAAGTAAAATGTCAAAGAGTTTGTACAAACGCTTCTAAAATTCGCATGCATTCTGTCTATAATTAGTTCGACAAACGTCTTTTCTAATTTGACTGACGTCGACTGAAAATTTTAATTTGATTTTATACCTACCTACTAAAAACATTTAGAGGCGTTCGAATAAACGTCTTCAAATTTTCTAAATACTGTCTTGAAAATATCTAGGTAGTTGTTTCACGTCATACTTATATTATAGCAGACATAATAAAAATGGGTTAATTCTTATGTTTTGCTATATAAAGCAGAATACTGTATTTCGGATGGGTGAGAAGTATTCGTTAGTTAGAGGTGATACTTTATACCTGCATTCCTGTCTTTTTCCTTGCCCTCTGCAGATGCCAAAGCGGTAGCGATATTTCTGGTATTGTAAACGTGCATTACATAGCCAAAGCAAACGCATACTATCAAGTGAGCCATGCCCTAAATTGCTATCTTAATGTTATTATGGGCTGTTGCCACTTAAAACACACAGGTTTAATATAATAAAGCGAATAATAAAATAATGTCACGTTACGAATTGTTTTTTTTTTATACTACTTAGGTGGCAGACAAGCACACGGCCCACCTGATGGGAAGCGGTCACAGTGGCCTATGAACGTGTGCAACACTAAGGATGTCACACACGCGCTGCCTACCCTTAAGGGAAGGGGGGAGGGCTGCACTACCCCAGTCGGACAGCTCATTCCGGACGGGAGATACCGTCGTGTCCTACCTCCTTATCTCCTTATAAATCAACCTTATATCAAAATAATGTAGGTACATTTTATTAAAAAGCTGTTGATATTCTATAGTAGGTTTTATTATATTTTAAGAAAAAAATAATAGAAAGCTGATAGCTACAGTAACTACCTACTTATCTTTTTCTTATGATGAAGTGAAATGAGGTGCTTAAGCGGGCAATAGCTATGTGGTGTACGGGTGTACCCTATAAAGCACGTTTAATTAACTGACTTAATTATTGCCATCGATTCGTAGAAGACCGATCAAATTGACTTCGCGTCAATATTCTGAACAAAAAATCGTTAACATAGCTATTATAGATATTTGTGTCAAAGTATCAGATAAATAATAAAAAATAACATAACGTGCTGTCTGAGCGTTCAGATATAATATCGTGATCCTTGTCAATATGTAGGCACTAACATGTCATGTAACTCGAAGGAATAGGTGTTTCTATGTATATTTATTTATTTATTTATTTCATTTGCAAATGCAGGCAGAGGGTTGGTACATTCATTACATAAGTATCACTACACTTGGCCTTGCGGCATGCAACAGTAACAAGAGAAGAAATAATATAAAGAAGGTATAATATGTACTTATGTATTTACGAAAAAAGGTTAAGTATATAAGTATGTCTATCTGCATATTAGAACCCATAACACAAGCTAGTTAAACTATGCTTACTTTGGATCTATAAAGAGCGCTGTGTAGAATGTCGTAGAATATAGAACGTAGGTATATCTATTCATATAATAAATCTGTAACTGATAGGTGTCTGTACATGGAAGATATACGAGAAAAAAAAATATTAGGGGACTTTATGAATGTAATAGATGCCAAAACAATGATTTTTAGAATTTTTGTCTGTCTGTTTGTCTGTTTGTCTGTTTGTCCGCAAATCTTTGTGCGCGCTAAAATCAAAAACTACTGGAGGGATTTTGATCAAACTTGGTACGATTATAGTTATATATATATAACTTGGACGTAAAAAATACCGCTAAATAAATATTATATATAAATAAATAATTCCACTAGTCAAGCCTTTTCCTTTGATATCCATATTGCAGTAGTGTTGTGGAAAAATACGTAAGCCGCCATTTTGTAGCGGCGGCCATCTTAGATTTACAATGATACAGAATAGATTAACTTATATATGAGCCAAATATTAGGACAATCCGTCCACAGGAAGGGGTCAGTTTTCTATTATTAGATTTGACCCAAACAAACAGGTTAACTTAAATAATAGTGTCTAAATAAAAAAGCGTTTAATAAAAAGAAATAGAATGTAACAAAATGAAAACTTTCAAAATCCACGCGGGCGAACTCCCAGACACAGCTAATACATTCATATTAATAAACATACATATATATATATATATATATATTAAAACCTTCCCTCCTGAGTAAGTAGAGACAACAGCAATTAATTTTAATGGTTCATTTTATACGATTTATATGTAAATGCATAAAAGTAAAAACCTTACAATCTGAAACTATGAAGATACATTACGGTCAGCATAAAATTTTATCGACACAATTAACAGATGTTTCAATACAGATATTAATGTACCGAATCGTAAAACCGCTGTCAGTCGCACACAGCCTATTTTAATACATGATAATTTTCTGGCAGGTATCAGCTACTGAAAAACAAAAAATACCTCATCCAGGAGTATATATTATATTTTTATAATTCCTAATGAGGGAGTGCGTGTGCTCGAGGCGCTTGCGCAGGAGGCGCACCGCTCCTGATCTCGTCAAAATGATCTTTGCATGTGTTATGGATCTTTATAAAGTGCAAGTAGCTACTATTACGTGGGCATTATATATTATATGAAACAGATCGAGAATTTTGAATCGGTTCTTTTGATATGGAAAACTCCAGGTTATTTATTTATAGGATTGTTATGAAATTTTAAGAATGACTTTAACATAACATGACTGTCATTCATCCACATATTTAAAAAAGTAGTTACTTTTTACTTTTTAGTGTCTTTTTTCTCAATTTTATTTTTTGTTATTACAATGCCAATGTTAAAATAAAAAATAAATTAAATTAATAACTAAACAAAATAAATATTTACATTGCGTCATAAAATTCCTCCGCATCATCACTGACTGGAAATGGCCCCAGTAGGCTGGCAGCATCGCCACGCACTGTATGGCAATGCTGATTCTTTGTGCAAGATAAAGTCCAGCCTGGTACAATTCTATTTTCAAATAACTTCCTTTATAATATGGATGTAGGTACTATACCAAAATTATGTGTATTCCGATTAACAGTATCTTATCATAACTATTTTTTATACCACTTAGGTGGCAGACAAATACACGGCCCACCTGATGGGAAGTGGTCAACTTGGCCTATGGATGTATGCAACACTAAAGGCGTCACACTGGCGCTGCCGACCCTGTAAAAACCTTCTAATGCCCTTCTAGCAAAACCCGATTTTTTTAAAACAATCACAACATAGTTGGCTAAACTCGTGAGAAAATCGTTCACAGTGTAGGTAGGTATCAGTCCTTACTCACATAAACTATTTCTACATTGAGTAAAGTTTGCCCAAGGCGTGTCCCCACACTAAGGTACCAACACGCCCAACCAAAATAACATTCAATATAAATGTGAGAACTGTCCATACAAAGGCATATCGTTATGTTTGTCTGTAAATATTAATCTCGCGATAAACTTTGTTACATTCTAAAAAGCTATAATAGCTGAGTGGTTAGGAGGTGGTGGCCCCTCGAGTTCGCACTTCAAATTCGATTCTTAACCAAGAATCTCTGACTTTTGGAAGTTCATTTGCATATTAAAATTGGATTATCACTTACATAAGCCTTACTTAACATAAACCCTACCATGGTCCTTGGCCAGGTCGAGCGTATACTTGAGAGTAATGTAACAGCCCACACTTTTGACAGTAACGAAAGAGTAGGAACATCATAAATGTCAATTACTGGTTTAGTAGTCGATTCGTCCTAAAATGTTCACACTTTTCGGGCAAATCGACCCTTTTTAACTGTCAATGCACATGCTGAGAATTTTTTTTTTTGTGAATAATGAATTCTTGCTCCAATTGAGTGCAAAGGGCCCTAACAATATCTTTGAGGCCTAAATCAACCACATTTGTACCTAAAACAATGAGGAATCTATAAAGAGTAAACTTTGAACGCAACTGGGCCATCGCTGTAGTGATAATAGTGTATAAAAATAGGTACGCTAAAGTCACCTAAATTTTCAACTCCGATAATTGGAAATCCAAAAATGTTCTTCCTAATTCTATGCAAAAGTCTTAATATATTTGCATATTATAATGTTATTAATTTTCGGAAACGTTAGTGTTATGAACTTTAGGTAAGCCAATACGGACCCTAAAAAATCAAACTAAATATTTAACATCGTTCTCATAAACAAAATACACGCAAAGTCAAGCGTTTTGAAACACGTACAGAAATTCTCACTGCAAATGCTTGACATCAATCAAGCGGCGATTTGAACTTGAATATGTATTATTTGCGGCGATATTTATGAGATAGAATTACACGTTGCGCGAACGATTTAACCATACATGCCGTAGCGAACTGCGCGTCAGGATACCTATATACGTTAACCTGTGATGTGAATAGGTGCAATACCGTTGATGAGTACCTAAGTCACAGAGAACTATTATTTAATACTATTTAAACACTATGCTACACATCTTCTATATTATACGAGTATAAAAGCAAGTCGTGTTAGTTACACTAAGTATTTATAACTCAAGAACGGCAGAACCGATTTGGCTGAAAATTGGTAGGGAAGTAGCTTAGAACCAGGAGACGGACATAGGATACTTGTAATTTTTTTTAGTGGATAGTGGAGTGCAGAGGAGTGGAGAGCGGATTGGAAAGTAAAGTGAAGTAGAGTGGAGATTGGTAGTGCAGAGTGGAGTGGAGAGCGGAAGAAAAGAATCATGGAGTAGAGATTCGAGTGGAGATTCGTTTTATTGGTACCGATACCGACTTCCAAGTGGGTGAAGCCGCGGGTGAAAGCTAGTACCCAACATATAAAACTAATCTAGGTATGTCCGCGCGAACGGAAGTCGGTTTTCGCGTTTCTCTACTATATCTCCGGTTCCACTCAGCCGATTGTGGCCAAACATGCGTGAGATTTTAAGCCTGATCGAGGCCTTGCAAATAAAAAAACCGCAACCAGTCAGTCAGTAGTTCCAGTAACTGATCAGTAGTTTTTCATTTCCATCGGGAACAAAAAGTCAAGGATTCCAAAAAAAATTTTTGTATTGCGAATCGTTCAAATATTTTTTTTTATTCATGATAGGCTTTACGTTTGTCCTCAATCTCACCTGATGGTAAGTGACGATGTGGTCTACGATGAATCACGCTTGCCTAGAAGGAACCTATTCACTCGTGACTTGAAAACTCCCAGGTTTATAGCTTTCCGGAAACACAGACTCAGGCAAGGAATTCCACTCCTTATATAGCATAACCCAAGATTCTTTTTTAATATCTCCAATGTACGGACGCAGCTACTTCACAATTTTTATAATAGTAAATATTTATTTACTATTATAAATATTATTTATATATAATATATAATATACTAGCTGTTGCCCGCGGCTCCGCCCGCGTGGATGTCGAAATCCGTTTCAAAAACTATCCTATCTCTCAAGTTGGATCGAACTGCACATGGTGTGCGAATTTTATTATAATCGGTTAAGTGGTTTAGGAGTCCATTGAGGACAAACATTGTGACACGAGATTTATATATATTAAGATATAATATTTATTTAGGTTTAAATGTTGTCACGTATTTACGTGACAACATTTAAACCTACTATTTATTATGTCTATGGTCTAATTTTACTATATATCACTATCTCCAATAAGCAAAAAATAGGACTGCTTTACAGCGAAGCGTTACACTGTAAGCAAATAAGAAAAAAAAATCATTCTGTAATTAAATTTTTGAACTCGATAACATTGGTAGAGTGAACACTCACCACGCCTTGAAACCAAATTTTTATATGATTCGCAACTGCGGAACCCCGCTGCGTGGATTATATTGAAGAGTTCTCCTCCAGAGGACCCTCCGAGACCGCAGGGCGTGCTCTGCGGGTTTCTAATAGGTTGCCTAAATAATATTTTTAACTATTTCAACCACCCATTGGGAAGTAATTGAAAAATCTTATTTTATTGCTTGTGCAATTTATTTGGAATATTTATGATAAATTGGAAGTTGGAATATTTGAATACGGGACATTTTATACAGCGCTATCTCGACATCACCTGCAAGTCGGCCTACACCTGTTGATTGACTGACGAGGCTCTTTTTATACCACTTAGGTGGCAAACAAGTGCACGGCCCACCTTTTTTTATACTACTACGTAGGTGGCAGACAAGCACACGGCCCATCTGATGGGAAGCGGTTACCGTGGCTTATGGACATGTGCGACACTAAAGGCAAATTTTAACCCTGAAGGGAAGAGGGAGGGTTAGGAAGGGGTGGGGGTTACAGTGAGCTCTGGCTACCCTACTTACCAGCGGGAAAACAACACGATGGTTATTATGGCCGCGGTGTTCTGTAGGGCGGAGGTAGCTGTCCGACTGGGTAGAGTCGGACAGCTCATTTCAGACGGGAGATACCGTCGTGTCCTACCTCCACCACCTGATGGGAAGTGGTCACCGTGGCCTATGGACGTGTGTGAATAAGGAATGTACAATGTCAAACGCACGATATTAATAAATTCCAATAACAGTGAGTCTCCATGCTGATATTTTTGGTAGATATATATACATGGTGAAATGCTGTAGCTGAAAGATTAATGAATCATTCGTATAGGTGTACTATGTTTAATTAATTTTGTTCACTGAAAAGTCATTACACCGAAACCGGTTTCGACCAGTTTGGTCGTGGTTTACGCATAACAGCTGACAGTTCGCTATTTTGATTGGATAGTATATACATGTTGAAATGCTGTAGCTGAAAGATTAATGAATCATTCGTATAGGTGTACTATGTTTAATTAATTTTGTTCACTGAAAAGTCATTACACCGAAACCGGTTTCGACCAGTTTGGTCGTGGTTTACGCATAACAGCTGACAGTTCGCTATTTTGATTGGATAGTATATACATGTTGAAATGCTGTAGCTGAAAGATTAATGAATCATTCGTATAGGTGTACTATGTTTAATTAATTTTGTTCACTGAAAAGTCATTACACCGAAACCGGTTTCGACCAGTTTGGTCGTGGTTTACGCATAACAGCTGACAGTTCGCTATTTTGATTGGATAGTATATACATGGTGAAATGCTGTAGCTGAAAGATTAATGAATCATTCGTATAGGTGTACTATGTTTAATTAATTTTGTTCACTGAAAAGTCATTACACCGAAACCGGTTTCGACCAGTTTGGTCGTGGTTTACGCATAACAGCTGACAGTTCGCTATTTTGATTGGATAGTATATACATGTTGAAATGCTGTAGCTGAAAGATTAATGAATCATTCGTATAGGTGTACTATGTTTAATTAATTTTGTTCACTGAAAAGTCATTACACCGAAACCGGTTTCGACCAGTTTGGTCGTGGTTTACGCATAACAGCTGACAGTTCGCTATTTTGATTGGATAGTATATACAATTATACATGTTGAAATGCTGTAGCTGAAAGAGTAATGAATCATTCGTATAGGTGTACTATGTTTAATTAATTTTGTTCACTGAAAAGTCATTACACCGAAACCGGTTTCGACCAGTTTGGTCGTGGTTTACGCATAACAGCTGACAGTTCGCTATTTTGATTGGATAGTATATACATGGTGAAATGCTGTAGCTGAAAGATTAATGAATCATTCGTATAGGTGTACTATGTTTAATTAATTTTGTTCACTGAAAAGTCATTACACCGAAACCGGTTTCGACCAGTTTGGTCGTGGTTTACGCATTTACGCATAATAGCAGCTGACAGTTCGCTATATTGATTGGATACTTTCCAGAGATTTAACCTGTGATTATTTTATTTATATTACTTGAAATCATAGATATAATTGAAACCGTGATCAGTCCCTTAAAAGGGGAATACTCTGACCAGCTGAGCTACCTAGTCAAGTGCCAGATATTTGAAATTCTCCAATATTAAAACGTCTTGAAGTGACACGTGGTATGTGAAGGGAATTGAAGAGGGTAAAGTGTGATGCCCCTGGTGTTGCACACGTCCATAGTAAGCACTATAGAGTGCTTCCCATCAGGTGGGCCGTGTGCTTGTCTGGCACCTAAGTGGTATAAAAACAAAATCAACACTACCGAACCAAACTACGGAAACAATGAATGATGTTACAATCCTTTTGAACATTGATTTTAGATCAATGAAATTTTCAAACAATAACATGGTACGCACACTGGGCGACAGGCGACAGCGACAACTCGGCGTCAAACGCGACGACAGGCTGCGACTGAGAATTTCACATATTTTGTTCTAAGCTCCGCACACTTGGCATCAGAGACGCCGAGTCGCTAGCGTGTCGCCGCGTCTCGTGGCGCTATGAAATTGTCGACCGCAGCCTGTCGTCGCGTCTAAACGCCGAGCTGTCGCTGTCGCCTGTAGCCCAGTGTGCGTACCATGTTATTGCTTGAAAATTTCATTGAACTAAAATCAATGTTAGTATGCCAATTTCTCCTACAGATAATAGGTCGGCAAAAGTGAACATCCAAGACGGAATTTCTCCTCGCGACGTGGACGTTTTCGAAGCACTAACTAGCAAATGAGATTAGCTAGGACTCCAAATGTGCTGGTAAGGCCCTGCATTCTTCGTACAACCGGCTTTGTACACCGATCGAGTACCTAGTCAATATGAAAGGCACTTGTGCAAGTGCTTTTATAAAGCACGAGACCCCTCTACATAACCGATCTGGACAGCAATCTCACTCTTCCTGCTGTGCCAGCCCAAACGCCGGAAACTAGGTATAACCAGCAACAGCCCGATCCGCTTATTGAGCATCAAACATCTCCACAAACTTGCACATAATAATATCAGTATATAGTGCACGGCATCTAACTTGGCAAGATTTTGGAATAGTGTGGGGCCCACTACTCCAAAACCTTGGTAAGTTAGATGCCGTACCTACACTACTTGTTTGTGGCAAAATGCGCCACATAGAAACAAGTATAGTGTACAGCATCTAACTTGGCAAGATTTTGGAATAGTGTGGGCCCACATTACTCCTAAATCTTGCCAAGTTAGATGCCGTGCACTATAATTATGATGGCTAAAAATGGCGATTAGCAACTTTTTTTTTATTAGACACGTCAACATGACTTTATCTCGCCTGATGGTAAGCTAAAGATAATGTCTCAGGACCGGGGGTCACAACTACATACACCGATAATGCTACAGTGTTGGCCCTCAACTTGACGGCCTCATCAAATGCTTTTTCACGCCCCGCTTAAAGGACCCGCTACTATAGGAGGAAGGAAACACGTGCGCTGGTAAAGAGTTCCAAAACTAAAAATAAGAAGACATAGTTGGCTAAACCAAAAAAACGATGCACCGCAATCTGCACGCTCAAACCCCTGTCATTATTACCGGTATTTATTAAAACGCATAATACAATTTTAACCGTCAAAACAAAATTTATTTATTGTAAAAGCCACGATCGGGGCCCTCACAACGTATAATCTTAAACGTATTAAGTGAACATAACGTAAGCCTTTTAATATTATATTGTTCGCAACAATAAATATTATCATGACGGATAAACTGCACTAGTTAAATAATAATAGTTAGCAATAAACGTGCGCCTGCGGGCTGTATTCTAGATGCCCTAACGTTCTGGCGGTTATAATGTATTATATTGTAATCAATTATAGACTAGCTATACCCCAGGCTTCACCCGTGGAATACCTTCGTACCCGTTGCAGGATAAAAGTATGCTGTCTCTAGTTCTAAGCTACCTACCCTTTTATTTCCAGCCAAATCGGTTCAGCCGTTCTTGAGTTATAAATAGTGCAAATAACACGACTTTCTCTTGTGATTAGGTAGATATATCAGATTAACTTTTGAACTATTGCGTGAAATGTTAACAGAAAATAACTTAATCGTGGTAGGTACCTATAGGTACATAACATTCGAGGATGTGCGAATGAATGAAGAACCTGCTACCTCACGGACTCGACGACGGAGGACGTGCACCGCTGAGCCAGTCAGCTTATGAATATGGCCGGTGTAACCTGGTCGAAAGATCAGGCAATCCAAAGGTATATATACCTATACCATGATGGCGTTAATTCCTGTTAACATTAGGTATAGTAAATTATATAGATTGTACGTTTGTATCCGACATCCGGTTCTACTCAACTAATTGCAGTCAACAAATTTTAAGTCAGACTTAAGACCTAATTAATTAAAAAACTGCATCAAAATTCGAATAACAGAGAAACAGACAAGAAAAAATTGTGCTCTGAATCTCTCATACCTATAACATAACTCACATATTTTTTTAAAATATCACCAATAATAGACACAGTTCACTTACAATTTTATAATTTAGTATCCATAATACTACGCCTACGCGCTATTTAAATACTCACAATGATACTACTAACGCCATCTATCGCACTTGAGCGAAACCATCAAGACTTAAAGTTGTGTTCGGTTTCGAAGACAGTAAAGATCAACCTTCTACAACATGGGGTGAGCCATTGCACAACCAGTTTCATAGCTTGGCAGTATAGATGCCACCATGAAAATAGGATTTTAGAATTTTATTGCACTATTGAATATTGAGTTTTAAAATTTTTGTGTTTATGATACCTAATAGCATAATCCAATATTTTTTGATATCTCCAATGTTACACAAAGCGACTTAACAATTTTAGTACCTAGTAATGGATTTTTAGACCTACCAGACGACACCCCCATCATAGTTATGCGCGCCTCGAATCCTTTTTTTTTTCTGTGTACTGTATCTATATCAGACACTGAGCTAATTTTTATATAGGTATTTTGTGTATTTTAACTTTAGCTTTGTATGCTGTGACTTTTTGTAAACATTTTATGTAAGCAATAAAATATTATTATTATAAATTATTATTATTATTATCTGACCCTGTTTATTCAAGCTACCGCTGCGCTGGAAGATGGGTAAGCTGATTTTTACAAGAATTTCGCAGGCAGATAGCTGGCTAAGGCCCTATTCTCGTAAAAAAAATATTATGTTCTCAACCACGATCTCATGACGATCTCCCAAATGTAAAAAATGTATTATTTTTGCTACATTTATGTAATTAATAGGCTATGGATCGCATTACCTATACAAACCAACTTCAGTAAGTAGGTACCTATTCCTTTCCTTTCAATTAGCTACTACCTATAACTGCTGTGTACTTTAAAGTACCATATTGCAGCAATACAAAATTTTTAAAACGACTAAATAATAAGAATTCTCGCACACTTCGAGTGAAAATTATTTTTAAAACTAAACCGACATGCGACAGAAGAAAAAGTACAAACAAACATGAATTCAATTACGGACTTAACGTTTCACAATAGTTAATTAAGTCTTGGACTTAATTGAAATTATGGCAGTAGAGTACTCGTAGAACCACAGTAGGTACCTACATGTAGCACCTACCGGGGTATGTACCTTTCAGCGGTCGGCTACTACAATTGGCAAAGACGAGTTGAATTACAGAGGATCGAATTCTCGTAATTTAGTTCGGATCTCATCTCGATCCATAAATTTCAAAAAGTATCATCACACAGTGGAATCAAATTCATCAAGAACCAAGTGGTTCGGTGCCTCTTTTATTTGCCGCACCATAGAGATTTGGAATTCTTTACCAGCGAATACATTCGCTGGTAAAGAATTCCAAATCTCTATGGTGCGGTGTGTTTCCTTCCTCCTAATAGTCCGGGAGCCTTTAAACGGGGCGTAAAAAATCATTTGATGAGGCCGGCCGTCAAGCTGAGGGCCGCCACTGTAGCACTACCGGTGTATGTAGTGGTGACCCCAGTCCTGAGACTTTACCTTTAGGTTACCATCAGGCGACTGGCGACAGGCGATTTTGACGTGTCATATATAAAAAAAAGTATTCTTGTAACAAAGATTACAACGAGATTTTGAGATTGTGATTGAATCGTGGTCGAAAATTGAAAAGGGGCTAGTAAGGTAACCGCTGGGTGCGGGCTGGAACCTCCACGCGGTGCACCCGGGCAACGGAGGCTAGCAGCACCTCCCACTCGCCACGGGAGACGCTGCCGTCTCCGGCAAATATCGGCCGAGATGGAACTGCGGGAGTGGCCCTCTAGAGCAAAGGGGTTCTGCTCAGAGGCTCTTGTCTTGTCCACAGGATGTTTTAATTGGTAATAGGCTCGCGTCTGATCACAATCCCATCTGTTCGTAAGTGATGATCGGAGCACGCTTTCCTGGACATAGTACCTAAACTGTTCACTTTGGACTTGAAGACTTCCAGGTTATAGCTTCCTTGATTGTATTATTTTTGAGGAGGTAGGACACGACGGTAGGTATCTCCCGTCTGAAATGAGCTGTCCGACTGGGGTAGTACCTACCTCCGCCCTACAGAAGACCGCGGCCATAATAACCATCGTGTTGTGTTCCTTAAGTAGGGTAGCCAGAGCCCACTTTACTCCTCCCCCCACCCCTTCCTAACCTCCCCACCCCTTCCTAGCCCTCCCCCTTCCATTCAGGGTAGGCAGTGCGTGTGTGACACCCTTAGTGTTGCACATGTCCATAGGCCACTGTGACCGCTTCCCATCAGGTAGGCCGTGTGCTAGTCTGCCACCTAAGTGGTACAAAAAAAAATATTTTTTTTATACTTACTAAAAAAATGTAGGTACCTATTTCTTAATTATACCTATTATTATGTAATAATATTTATTATAAATGTTAATATAATTAACTCATACCTACCAATAATATTTACTTACTTAACTAAGTAATTTATTATGATTAGCAGAGACCATCAGAGACACTCCGTTCCATTAAAGAATCTGTAACGACGATGCAAGCCTACCTGGGATAGCGGCGCGGCGGCGACGACGCGACGTCCCTTTCCCCCAAGGCTGTTACACCGCCCACTCAAATGTAACCCTTATCACAACGGAGTAAAATACTATGTTCCATCAACAACTACTTTTTTTGGAATCATGCTCGCCGGACAATCGAGCCTTAGTAAACTCGAAATAGCGAACTTGAAATTTCAAACAAAAGAAACCATATCAACGGCATACCTAGCCTAAATTTATTTAATTAAACTCGCTTGAGAACATCTGATAAGTTTCTGTTTACTTATTAACTGGTAAAAAAAAAAGACTTAAGTAAGTAGGTATTCATTAGGTGGGTACCTTTTTACATTATAAAGACTGTTTTGAGCACATATCCTCACATCTTTGCGTAAATATTCTCAAATAAAGCAAATAAAGATACACAACAAAATTAAGGAAAAATATAAACACAAAACATAAACAAAAACATCGCTTATCTGTCAAGAAAGCCTCGTGCGTGCGCGTACACGATTCTCGCCTTTATTGAGTAAAGAATTGAAACACTTACCGGTCCAGCTTGTGAATACACTGAACATCAGCACTTTTATAGAATACGCGTTGTTTAGAAGCGCACGAAACTATCTGATTATGGAATGTGATATTCCAAGGCGTCGCGTCGGCGCAGGAGTTGTGTAGTAACGGAATCGGAACGAGCGCCGCCGCCGACACAGGTGACAGACGATAGTGGCGCCGCGGCGCTCAGCGGCGACCCCAGCGAACATTGACGCCGCGCCCCCGCGCCCCTCGTTGCCGCCGTCGCCGTCAGACCCGTCTGGACCTCGCATGCCTTTTTTTAACGATGCAACTGGCGCGGACTCCAAGAACAAGAAATGTCATTATACATGTCTGTATAAGCTAATTTATTTAATTTAATTCATAAGAATAGCGTCGTTTTAAACATTGATTTATTTCTCCAACCATAACAGGTTGCTACTAAGTAGGGTTGCCAGATGTGTAAGAAAAAAAAACCGGACAATTTTTTTTTTAATTAGGTATCAAAACCGGCCAAGTGCGAGTCGGACTCACACGAGGGTTCCGTACAAACCCGTAGTAAGTATATAAGTAAGAAATTACTAAAAATATTGTTATTATTGATTTAAGTACCTACATACCTACCCACCTACTTGCCTACTTAACAAAAAAATATGGTTCTCACAATTTTTCCTTTATCTGTGTTAAAGAAGTTGCTTCGTACTAGATTTCAAAGTTCTGAGTTCAAGGGAGGGGTTCCCTGTAGGTTTTGATTCCCTTGCAAGTGTGAAATTTGCGGCATAAACGGCTGTACCTATCTTTTAATTGCATTGTCTTAGAAGATTGATTTTCCTACAGGTTTAAGGAGCAGTAAACCTGAGTGTTTAATACAAGTTTCAGCATAATACCTCCAGGCGTTACTGAGGGTCTTGACAGACAAACAGACAGACGGTCGGACAACAAAGTGATTCTATAAGGGTTCTGTTTTTTCCTTCCGAGGTTAGGAACCCTAAAAATAACATCGAACTACCTACTCGAAATACATAATATTAATGTTTTACATATTAAGCAATCGATAGCACTGCTTTTAATAAAGCTTTATTATCAGAGACGGCATCTTAAATTCGGTGCAACTTAAACCTATGTTAAAATGCAAATGCATACATATTCACGTTTTACAGTATTTATTACTGCTAGGCATTATTTCTTTCGTCTGTCCCCATGACGCTAAAAAATCGTTCCATAAAATCATTTGATATAGGAAGGCTGGAGACATACCTACTGTAGGATTTGCAATAAAGTTGGTGCTATTTCATTGGTAAAAAAATTGCAACACAATGTCTTTCCTTCAAGTGCAAAGAAAGTACTTTGAAAAACAGCCAATTCCTCGTAAATATTATCAGAGGGACCTTATAAATATAATAGCACATTGTACGTAGGTGAAGTTTCACTTGCAATTTCGTCGCCCTGATCTGATAAGATAGCCTGTAGAGCCCTAGGGAAGGAGAACAGGACCTATGTCTAAAAGTACCTTTTTAACGACACCCATGAGAAAAGTATTATGTCAAGAGCTTCAAATAAACTGAGCCATGTTGTAGGCACGTTCCGTATAACTTCTCTGTATTCACATTCAAAAATTAAAGCACGGAGCGGTTCAAGTGTAATTTTTAGTAATTAAACTCGCATTTTTTAGTGAAAACCGGACAGTGTTTTGTCCGGTTTACGTAGATTTTCTTAACTGGACAAGTGTATAAAAAACCGGACTGTCCGGTCCATAACCGGACATCTGGCAACCCTACTACTAAGCCATGTGAAATGTACCTAACTAATTACTGTTCATTAAATAAACAATATTTTATTTTCTATATATATAAGTAATATTAAGATAATCGCTTTTTACTAAGAGCATTTGTACCTACATAAGTACCTACACAGTTAAGTACCCTACCTGCAAAAGTTTACCTACCTAGGTAAACTTACCCTTAGGCCTTACATTGATGCATTCAATCGGTTGCAAGTTGGTCCTTGGTACTATGAGTGACTATAACGCGCTAAAATAAAACGATTACACCGTGTACCATCCTTATCTCTCACCCCTTGTTTCTAAGTAAAGTAACCATTCAATACCATAAATTGAATAAATGTACCTACCTATTTATTTATATGGATTGGAAATCTAAATAGTCTAAATTAAATCATTTAGATTTCGGAGCCAAAGCCAACCTCAACTGCTTCTCCTGCGAGCCGGTACTGTACTCCGCCTATGGCCAGCACGTGGCCAGCATACCTATATTATGCTATCCTGAGAATAGTGGTCTCCGTTTAGATGGATTGGCAGGAGCATTACACAATGTACGGTCATCGATTAATGACACAGGAAAAGTGAAATTCCAAAAAAAATTGTTTTTTTACTAAGTTCACTCCAGCCTATTACACAATTTTAGGATCGAAAGCGCGAGTGTTGCCATGGTGTTGCACACATCCATATGCCGCGGTGACCAATTCCTGTGCCAATTCCCATCGTGGTGATAGTTAGTGAATTTTACACTTTCTCATAAACCCATGGGAGTAGTAGGTAGTCCATAATTACACTATGACCAAGATTTGTAGAGAACTAAGACTAGGATTGCATACAGGTAGACATTATGGGTTGGTATCTACTTACGTTACATAACTCTACACGCCCTAAATCTCATATGAGATTTAGGGCGTGTAGAGTTTGAAGCTTGTCTCTCCATCATATTAGCCACACACGTACCACTTGCGCAAGTCTAGACTAGAAAATATATACCTGAACGTTTGTGGCGACTGGCGACTATCTTGCGTAAGTATCTTCCAATCAACCAATCAACACGTTCCAGTACCTACACTTGGGCAAGTATAGACTTGTCCAAATCTTGTGCAAGTAGGTACCTATGGGCATTTTCACAAAAACTTGTACCCTATTAGAAATGTAAGGATTATTTTTGATATTGAGTTTTCGCGTAATTCTTAAGTAAAATATGGGTAATATTTATTCTATTATTATAAAATAAGTAAATTTATTGAAAATTTAAACAGTATTTAAAGAAATTCAAGAAAATGTTAGAACAGGACATTATGCTTTGTCAGTTTTGTTACTGTTTTTCAAATGTAATAAAAAATTATTGATGAATGATAGGACAAAATGGTCTTCAAATTCCGACAGAAATTAACCAGATTTATATCATACGCAGTCATGAAAAGAGAAATCTTATGTATTTTTTTATTTACATCTATTTTTATATACATTTTGTTACCATTGTCCCTAAATGAACTACATTTTTCTGTTTCTCTATTGTAATTCAATGTATTATAGTTATTTCAGAGTCGTAATTAATGAAGATTATATTATAGCATCAAGAACACGCTTCATTGATTTAAATTATTTAAAAAATACAGTTAAAAATAACTTAAAACACGCTAAATTTTAAGGGACAGTAACAAAACTGATGGTAACAAAATTGTAAGGTTGAGTTCACATGTTGCTGTGCTTGTGACTCTTGAAAACTCAATATTAAAACTGAAATGTGTGCTATAAGAAAAAAATCATTACATTAATAATCATTTATTAATAGAACAATGTTTCAGAAACATAATGATGGCACAAAACCTATCTTTAGCTTTTTAACACCATGGCGTAAATACAAAGTGAGTCTTTTCCCATGGCCATTTCAGTGAGTAATAAACATACTCTAATAAATCAGTCTTCGTTAGTATTTTATCTATATCTATAAATATCACCATTTTCACTTAAATAGGACACGTCTTCTCAATTGCCAGGAGCAATGTTAATTTTTTCAGTCTGAAAACCAAACAGGTAATTAATTGTAATTATATAATAAATAAAAGTTTTAAATTTTCTTAAAATAAATAATAATTTAAGTTATAACCTACAGACAGACAGACAGACAGAGTTACTTTCGCATTTATAATATTAGTAGGGATTTATTTATTTAGGGATTTATTTATTTATTTACCTATTTATTTATTTATTTATTTATTTATTTCTCCTTTCTATTATTACAGTGAAATATATAACCTCCTCCTTTTTGAAAGTCAGTTAAAAATACCATACACCAGCAATCTTGAAGACAGGCTTCGAACCACGATCCGATTAATCAGCTGTTACATATCTTATTATACGTAAACGGGACTTAACGCGATACACGTTAAAGGCATATACATACCTTTGGATGCCTGACGTTTCGACCAGGTTACACCGGCCGTGGTCACAGGCTGACTGTTTCAGCCGTGCACGCCCTCCATCTATATATATAGATAATAGGGACACTGTGAGTGTGGTATGTGACGGTACCTGGAGACAAGAAAATATAAAAAATGTCGAAAATGTGCGGGTAGAAGAAGAACCGTCTACCTCACGGACTCGGCGACGGAGGGCGTGCACGGCTGAAACAGTCAGCCTGTGACCACGGCCGGTGTAACCTGGTCGAAACGTCAGGCATCCAAAGGTATGTATATGCCTTTAACGTGTATCGCGTTAAGTCCCGTTTACGTATAATAAGTTATGGAACGCGAAAGTTTAAAAGTTAATACAGCTGTTACATATTTTTTCTACACACTGTAAACCCAGCTTTATGGTGTCAGTTTTGTTACTTTTCGGGTCAGCATATATGTTACTATCGTAATAGTAACAAAACTGAGGTAACGTTGGGTTCTCGCAACGAATTCAAATTTTTTTTAAAAATAGTATAATTGTACAATGGTAACAACTTTCACTATGAAAATTTCGTGATAAATTGGGCCTTATTTCTACAAATTCACCAACAAACAAGATACAATCAAAAAAGTAAAAACTTGGTAACTTACCCTGACGAAAAATTTTAACCACTACTGTTCCGAATTTACGACACTACTTTACACAAGCTAAAATGTCATTTCACTGAAATATTTTAATGTTTGACCTCATGTTTGACAGTAGAAGTAACCGGCAGTGTTGCAAATTTCTAAATATCAAGACTAAATGGTAATATATTTTCAACGAAAAAGCGGTAACAAAACTTACATGTCAGGGAAATGCAAAACTGAGGGACAAACTTTGGTTTGTAATTTAAGTACTATTTCGCATTAATTTAAGAGTGTAATATATTTTATCATGACAAACAATATGTAATTAACATAAAAAACATACATTGTATACAACGGTCTAAGGAAAAAAACAAAAATATTCATGATCCAATCATGCAAGAACGGGTGGGGACAGGGCAAAATCAACTATCTTGAAGACTAATTTTTGGTAAAAATTGATTTCAGATTATCCTCAAGTACCTGATAACAGTAAAAATAGAAAATAAGATAGTGTGAATTTAATGTGGTATAAAAACATTAGGTACATCAATAATATTCGTTTTTATTGACAAAAAATTGTTAAAGTCCGGGACAAGGCAATTTCTAAGGGTACAATTTTTTGTGAAAATGCCCCTATACTGAAACGTGTGTGGCTTCTATAAGATCTGATATTTTTTTTACAGTGCAAGCAGGCTTCGTCTAATGTCATTTCACTTGAAAATATTTAGAAAGAAAGAAAGAAAAACGTTTAATCGAACACACACAAGGATAATAAACTTAAACGTCAACTAGTCACGCGTTTAGCGTTGGATGTCACACTCACTCAGTTCTTGTTCCAGTGAGAAAACGCTATACTGACTTCATTTGACAGCGGCAAACTTAGCGCGAACGGGTAGTACCTACCTACATAAAATTGTGCGTTTCGGATAATGGTCGCCACCTCAGCAAAATAACTACGGCTAGGTACGTTAAGTACCTACACGCAGTGCTAGTTTTCAGGTGGTGCCAATGCCAGATTTTACAAGATTTTTACCGACTTATGGTAATTTGAAACAATGCGCTTCTATCTATAGCTTCATGTGCGCTTCCGCACAGATAGTCGAGGCATTGGCATGACCAACATCGACAGAAAATGAATTTGATAAGTTTTGCTAATATTCCATGATTTGGTAAGCCCTAAAGCATTTTGAGGTAAGGACAATATTAACAGGGATGGGGGCATGGGGGAAGGGGTGGCTGAGAGCCTGGAACCACTACTACACTACGACACATGTTAGAAGTCAGAATGGGGTCTGCATATTTTGCAAACGATTCTAGTCTTGACCACCGCCGCCGCCGCCGTAGGTGGAACCTAAGTAATACCTAATGACCGCGTGTCTGCCCGTCGTTGCCCGCGACTGCCCTCACCGCGAAAACAAAGTGGGCGCGGGGCGGGGTCTTTCTGCCCTTCGTGTGCGTTGGTAGTAAGTATAAGATTCCTTATTGCGCTATCGTTCGCGTTGAAACTGACCGGCCCTACCCGCGCCTCCGTGTGCTCGATGCCGTATAGTTTCGGTATGATCATAATCGGGCCCGAGACCCCTATAAGCATTTTTCCCTGCTGTTCATTCTTATACTTATACCTACATTTGACCGTCCACGCCCAGTTGAAAAATTTACCCCGATAATGTGCTGCATAAGTTTAATGCCACGATACCAATGACCTCTACGGTCGGAGATCGCGACTTAGGTAAGTATGCCACACCCTTGTTCCTTATTATAAACTAACTATGCCCACGACTTCGTTTGCGTGGTGTTAGATTTTAGCTTTTAATTTTTTAATCAGAACCCTAATTCCCTTTAATCCTTGTTACATCAGCTATCTGCTAGTAAAAGTCGCGTCAAAATCGGTTCAGCCGTTTCAGAGGATATATCCGGGAAAAAATATAGACAATATGCATCCAATAAATGCACTTAGTAAAAAGCGGTTATTTCAATAATACCTATTGCAGACACTCCAATTTTATTTAATTGAATAGATTTAAATAATGGGCCAACAATCTTGACACTTGACGATTAACTCTAGATGCGCATTACGAGTTTAAGCTGTTCACAAAAATGGTGGGTATTCACATACGGTACGTTTTACTCGATCGAGCTATCATGTCGAGTAAAAGCATGGCATGGGTTTTCGTCCACAAATTCAGCATAAATCTATCGAGTGACGTGACGCGCACCGTTCAGTATATTCACCAAACCTGGGCCCTTATTCTGTTTGACGGTTTATACGCCCTATGTCAGATACGTAAAATGTCAGATGCGCATATTGTCAGAAAACGCAGAATGCCAGATACGCAAAAAGTCAGAAACGCCAAATGCCAGATACGCAAAAAGTCAGAAACGCAAAATGTCAAATACGCAAAAAGTCAGAAACGCAGAATGCCAGATACGCAGAATGTCTGATACGCAAAAAGTCAGAACCACAGAAAGCCAGAAAAGTATAAATTGATAATTTATGTCACTTTTTTTAAAGCTTGCTTGAGGTTTTTTTATACCTTTGAACATTGGCCAATTGAAAAGAATAATGTATCGATACTCAGATTTTTTCTAGGCTACTTTATCTTATCATTTTCTATCCTTCTCCGTTAGCGATTTTCGCCCATTTAGTTTTCTGGCGTTTTTGCAGTTTCACGAAGTAATATTACGTTAGTCTGTGATCAATAATTACTTCATTTATTATTACTTTTTCTAATGTGTCATGGTCATGATAAATCATATGTATACATTATTTCATTTGGATTGTGTAACATGAAAATAGAAGGAATCTACCGCTCGGCGGCCGCTGCCGCGGCATGTTCGCTTTGGTCGCTCGCCTTCGCACATTACAGGTCACTGTTTTGAGATAACCTAACCTAACCCTAGACAATTTTCAGCCATAATTACAATATTAAAAATATAACAAAAATAAATTGACCAATCCGCGAATTGGACTAACTGTGAATTAGACAAACCGCGAATTAGGTGGATTGAACCAAACGCGTATTGGACCAAACACGACTAAACCATGTTGTCATGCAATCATGGCATTATGCGTTTTTGACATAATGAGTATCTGACATTCAGCGTTCATGGCATTTTGCATATTTGTCATTATGAGATTCTGACAATTTGCGAATTTGACATTTTGCGACGAAGTCTGCAGATCTGACAATATGCGCATCTGACATTTTGCGTATCTGACATAGGGCGTATAAACCTGTTTGACAAATCGTACCTACCGTAACCATCCACGTTCGTATTAGCCGACACATTTAGGTTGGTTTAGTTTTACACCGGTTCTTTCCTCTATGTTAACCTATTGAAATCGACTGACTTCTCAAGTTTCGACTGTGATTAGAAATCAATGTCAAACAGAATAATGTCCCTGTATGGTTTGGTGAATATACTGAACGGTGCATATCGCTTGCGCTTCGAGTAGGTGCGAAGGAAATTAGTCTCGTACTCCATAGAGTACCGTATGTGAGTAAGTAGGTACCCATCATTAAACTAACATCCGTCATCGGTCATAGATTATCCTCTTTCACTGGTTTTACAAGAGATTTTCCTTGGGACAAACATGTGCGAACTTTGAAGTTTGGTCAAGATTTTTGTCTCGAGATATACCTACCTATTATAGGTACTCACTCATCTTTAAGTTTTACTTACACTGCGGTGGGAAAACTCTGCTTCGCCTACTTCCTGCGAGTAACTTCCCTTCCTTGCAGCCTATCGAGCCGCTCGTCTCTGTATTTCTATGATCTTACGGGTGGATGGAAAGCGAAGGCCCCAAAAAGTGCACCACCACAAACGCTAACTCGAGTGTAATGTTATCACCTTGTCAGATATTATTATATTATAAACCTGTTAATATAAACCAGAAATGTGTCCGGTCAGTCCGTAACCTTTTAGTTACCTACCTAATACGTAATCAATTTTTTTAATACTTCCAAGTCCTCGATAATATTAAAGATTAAACTTCACATCTTTACTAAAACAAAAATTTATTTAGTGATTACATCCTAAAAAGGAGGAAAAATAAAAAGATAAGGTGTCAAAAAATAGGAAAATAAAAAAAAATATTATTAATCAGGTTTATTAAATACTTAATTCATTATCACAAATAGAACATTTCCGTTACACGTTGTTGCTTCTGTTATTATAAGTGAATAAAATTCAAAGGACACATACGGTCTGTCTGACAATGAGAGAGTTAAGTTTTATTTCATGTTTGTAACTAATACAGCGGTACCTAGCTGGGATAAGATGAGGATTGATATGACTAAAGATTAATATACATAGATGAATAGAAACAACCTTGTAATTGAAAAAATACCTTTGTTAAACACAAATTAATATAAAAGGTGAATACATGGCTTAATCGAAAGTGAAATAGTTTTAGCATTAAATTAAACTCTAAGTCCGACAGTGAGCGGGCGCGGTCGCAGGGCGAGCCGGGTCTCCGGCCGGTGCTCGCGCCGACACTGCCGGGGCACACACCTATCATTAATTCATTAAGTTCATAATCACACCTAAAAAACTTTACAATCTGAACTTACGTTCATCAAAACTTATTAACACTAAAATGTAACTAGTAAAAAAAAAAGTATCGCGCACGCGCTTCGGTTTTATACAAACTACAAAGCTACTTCGAGTTACAATGGGAGTTAATTCTAAACAAACGATTTAGCGGTTATTTTTAATCAGTCGACTTAACTTATTCGACAAAGTAACTTTTATATCTCTTTTTTTGAGTAACATCACAAGACGAACGGGGTGCGAGTCAGGGCCGAACACAAACGTAATGCAGCTCTGTTCGTGTCGGGAGCCAGCCCGCACCGCGCTCGCCAGATAACACGTCGCGTAACGTTCACCTTCTACGCCAAGTGAGCCCTATATTGAAATGTCAACGATCAACTACCCTTAACCGCGTAATCATTACAAATCTTATAAATTGTACATAGTGGAGCGCCGTAATATTTATACCTCTGAATCCGGGGCCAGTCAATGAAGCTTTATATAAAAAAAAATATATGTGAAAAAGAAGCGGATGAATTCAAGGCAAGAAGAAAATGCAAGACTGCAAATCAGTTACATGACTACCTCGGGCTTCAAGAAAACTGTTTTAAATTTGATAGGTAAGTGAAGGGAAAAGTGAATATTGTCGCAATATCCATAAAATAATTTATAGGCGTGTTAGATTTTGTAGCTCGGGAAGCTAAGTAACCTAAAACAAAGAAATTCATCCAGTCGCAATACAAGTAGATGCAGCAATGGAGCAGATTTTTAAAGACGGGAGGGGAGAGTTTATATTGTCCGATAACCAAAAATTTACATTAAAAATGTAATAAATTAACTTTTTTTAACTTTTTTATAGTAGCTTTTAATGATGCAGTCCAACACTAGTTATACATATTCATTGCCTGCCCCTAGGTGCCGAGGTTTACAACTTTTTGGCTTACAGTGCTCCACAAACAGTAATTTTCATAACAAGTCGATCATGTTAATTTTCGAACACCAAAACAAGGTGCAACTGTGCGATATTTGTAGCAATCCATGGGATTTATACAAGTAAAATCCGAATTCATATAGTAAAACTACAGTTGCTCTATGAACGTGCATTGTCTTGACTCAAGACAATATGTACATACAACTGTGTAATGCCGCTACACAATAGGCAAGATGTCGATGTCTTGATATCTAGTGAGACCAACTGTTCTGTCTCGTAAAAGCGGTCCATAGAACAATATTTACATTATATTACAATATAATTTCCAAAAATCTCTTCATATAATTACAAACTTTAGTTAATATACTTTAACAGGATCTATAATAAAATGTTACAAATCTGAGTATTATATTATATATATAGACGTATGATACATTGTTTCTATGGAACCACTAATCGGTGACGTGCAGCGCGGTGGTGCGTTGCGAGACACGACGGTGCCAGTCAAACTTACACCTAAGTACTACGCAACATTATGACTAAGTTTGTGATCCGACTATGGAACCGCCGTCTGCCTATACCACCGCACTAGGTGCTTAGTTTACATACACTCATTAATTTCTAAGCAAATCTACCATTTCCAATGCTAACCATGTACGAGCGTCGAAAGACAACAACTTGAAGGGACTTCCATACATTGGTTAATACCAGTTGAGAAGCTATCCTTTAGTAGACAAATTTTAATATAGCGAGATATTTACAGATCGGAAATGGCGACGCTAGCACAAGGTTACGGAGAGAATAATAAATGCACAGTATATTTATTCTTATAAAATATCACAGAATGTATATTTTAATATATGTTTTGAAAATGTAATTGATTTTTAACAGTTATTCCTATGTATTCCTATATGTTGCAAATAAAAAAAATATACTGTGCAGAAATTCAATATTTAACAAATGAAATTACTAAAATCTCAAAATACACAACACTATAAAAATATTCACCACTTGTTTATATGAATCACTTCAATTGTCAAATATAACTGTGTTTTGTATGTAAGAATGTATGTATGAATGATGTAGTCACTAATCACTGTAGTTTATAGATGCACAACTATTCCGTCACGGATTTACTTCTTGAACAGTTTGTTCCACTGCAGAACTTGGGGTTTGGGGGGTTGAGCAGAAGTGGAAGGTTGCGGCTGAGGGGGGTGGCTTACTCCTGCCCCTCTTTGGAAGCCTATAAAACAATAATAAATATTAAAATATACAACAAGAATAGAGCAAAAACATTTCTAGTTCCACTTAGAATTTACTGGACTCTAAATCAAAAAAGGGTATTACATTGGAATAAGTGAATCTATATAAATATTTAAATAAAATTTAAACGTTCTTATTTGAATGTAAGGACTTTTTTTATACTACGTAGGTGGCAGACAAGCACACGGCCACCTGATGGGAAGCATACGAATGTTTGCATATGAAAATATTATACACAATACTTAAAACAATAACAAAATTTATACGGAGTCTGTTTTTGCCAAGTAATTTCAGAAATTGTTGGGCCGATTTTGACGGTTTTTTTTACTGCAGATAAAACCAAAGTGTGTATATATAAAATGTAGATAGAATATTCTTTATTTTACACCACAAATAATTTGCAAATTATCTTAAGACTAAAAATACGATAGGTACAATGGGCGGTGTTATCGCTAAGAGCGATCACTGCCAGACAGCCTTTGGATGGTTCTGTTCGCAGGAGCAAAATAGCAGTTGATGGCGTACACGTCATAAAATATTCATTGATATAAAAAAATATACTACTTGTATAATATATAAATAATATAAACGTAGTTGTTACCTTTCTCGACAAAGCATTGGAATATATGCTGATGTCGGACAGACTCCCAATTGGCTCGACGCTACTCAACCATATCTCTCTCCCCCCCTCCCGCACCCGTCTTGTCCACAATGCAGGAGCGTGCCACAGACGCGAACAATCTATCGAGCATGCAAGACCAAATGATACAATAAAAAAATACAATAATCCGCCCTTGTAATGTCCGAAACACCAATGCCGCGCGCTGCGGGGCCATCTAATTTATTGATAATAGCTATTTATAATTTTAACAATCTACAAATATTCGTCAAATGAGTTTGTATAACTCATCACGTTCGTTTGCTGTCGGACAGTTTCACAAACACATCCTAGCGTTAGACCCGGGCACATCTGAGGTTATGCACCTCGGAGTCCGGGGTCCGCTTTCTGGTTATTACTTCGCCACTTGGCACGATCTTGTGCATCCGTGGTAGTAAGACCATTAGCATGCCTGTCATCCTATGCGACTCGTATAGGATGACATGCGTGTGGGGTATACCCAAAAAGCACTTTTTGAATCTACCCATCCTCACAATATTTTATGGAATGATAATACGAAAATGGTGTGTTCTGAAAGAAAATGTTAGTAAGAGAATAGAAAAGGGCATGCTGCGGTGATTGGGTGGTAGAACGAATGAGTAGTAAGCGAATGAGTAGGGAGCGAATGATACACCAAATACATAAGGCACTTGTGAGTGTGCAGGTAAGCCGGTGTCGGCCGAACGGATCAAATTAATGCTAGGTGTTGAAAAAATGACAGGTCAAAAGCACTCGGAATCGACGGGCTTGCATGAAAGGTTTTAAGACAGTAGAGAAAGTTCGTGAAGTATGTAAGGACAGAAGCAGATATAATTATAACATAAAAATTCTACGACATTCTACACAGCGCTCTCTAAACCTAAAGTAAGCATAGCTTAACTAGTTTCTGTTATGTGCCCTAGAACGCGGATAAACATACTTATATACTTTTTTTTGTAAATACATACATGTTATTTATAGAAACACCCAAACCAATGCAAATATTAGGTGGTGGGCTATTGTCTCTGCCTATCCCGGAGGTAAAAGGCATGACTATTATGTATGTAAAAATCTGTTAACATTTAAAATGTTAAGAAAGAAAATGTGAATTAGAAAAGACAAGGCTATATAGATGTTAACTGTTAATAATGTTTCATCGAGGATGAGTAATAAAAACAAATATAGATACTTACTTCTCAATCTCGGGAGCGCAGTGAACGAATTCGTGTGACCAGAACTTGTAAAGCGGGTTCTTGATGAGCTCAATGAAGGTGATCAACAGGCCCCACGGGTGCGGCCTGTTCACAATGAGTCTCTCAAGTAACATCCGCGTTATTTGTTCCTGGACAGCTTCAGAATTCGCTTCTGCGAAGAGATACAGTAAACAGCACGAGAAGTAGTGCGTGTGACTATTCGGATAGCGCAGCTGATTCGCGATCGCGTTCAGGAACAAATACCTGTAAAGATAATGTTGGATTTAATTCTTGTCATATTTAAACTTTATTTTTTTTTGTTCTTTAATGGATAAACAAACATTACAATAAAATACTTCAGTATTATGAACAATAACATAATAATCGTGACATCCACAGCGTTTACCACAAGTGTGATAAACACATTGTAAATTCAAATTAAATTCTTGTTAAAAGTATTTTGGTTAGAATTTCAAATCATTAAGAATCATTCAACTTGTTATAAAATTGTAAAGTAGCTGTGTTTGTACATTGGAGATATTTAAAAATAAATCCTTATAGACCAGTGCCGATAGACTTTGAGACAAAATAATTTTATAGTAGGATGAAACCTGTTGTAAAAGGAAGAGAATATAATAAAAATGATAGGAAAAATAAATTACGGGCGATCTGAGCTCGGGAAGGGGGGAGGGGGGTGAGTTTTAAGGGTAAAAACGGTTTATCTCGATTTCCGGCAAAACTACAAGTCCTATGGAAAAAAGTTAAATGACAAAGTTGTAGGTAATAAAGAGACCTACTACTTTTTTAGTTACACTTTTTTCACATAACCTCAAAAAGTATGTGAAAAATTCAAATAATCAATCAATAGAACCCTGAGCTTTAGCGAGGGAATCAAAAGAGCACAAGGTGAAAAATCTTTGCACTCGAGTGCAACCATGAAGTTATAGTGCAACATGTAACTTTTCATCCCACCTCAACGAGGAAATGACTAAATACAAAAATGTTAATTTCGAATTCGAGTTTTTCTTCTTTGCATTTTCTGAGAACATTTACCATAGCAATGTATATATATTTTTACATTATCAGAAAGAAGAGATTTCAGAGAACAAAAAACTCTTTGACTTTTTTTAAAAAGCTGATATTTTGACGTGAGATTTTTCGATTGAAAATTGGGGTGGTTTTTCGATATTTAGTAAAAATAAGCTGAAAAAAAGAGTATTTCAAATCAAAAAAATTACAGTGTCTTTGGGACATAAAAAGCTAAGTTTTCACCAAATTTCGTGGAAAACAAATTTGTTTTGCTTAAGATAAAAATAAAAAACCAAAAACTTGATTATTTGAATTTTTCACATACTTTTTGAGGTTATGTGAAAAAAGTGTAAATAGAAAAGTAGTAGGTCTCTTTATTACCTACAACTTTGTCATTTAACTTTTTTCCATAGGACTTGTAGTTTTGCTGGAAATCGAGATAAACCGTTTTTACCCTTAAAACTCACCCCCCTCCCCCCTTCCCGAGCTCAGATCGCCCGTAATTTATTTTTCCTATCATTTTTATTATATTCTCTTCCTTTTACAACAGGTTTCATCCTACTATAAATTTCTTTTACTTTTTACCATTTTCATAGCTATCTGCACTGGTCTATTAGGGTATGTTATATGAACAAATACTGAATATAAAAAAAAAATCGTGTTCTTGTCTGTTTGTCTGCTTGTGCGCGAGGGACACAAACTACGAAACGGATTTTGATGCAATTTTTTTTATGATAGGTCTTGGTCAGACTTAGAATCTTACGTATGTTTGATCACAATCGATTGAGTAGAACCGGAGATATAGCCCCTGCCTGCATTTTGTTATATGAATACCAAGTTTTTTTAGTCACAACTACTGTCACTGCTACTGTACAATATTATCTTAATATATATAAATCTCGTGTCACAATGTTTGTCCTCAATGGACTCCTAAACCACTTAACCGATTATAATGAAATTCGCACACCATGTGCAGTTCGATCCAACTTGAGAGATAGGATAGTTTTTGAAATGGATTTCGACATCCACGCGGGCGGAGCCACGGGTAACAGCTAGTAACACTATAGATTCGACATCACTATTAAATTATAAAGTCATATTTCAATAATAATATCAACTCACCGTCCTTCGAAATCGAAATCAACCGTGAAGTTCTGGAATATGTCCATGTGTGCCGAGTGCGCAATAGTGGACATGTTAGGAGTCTGCCCCTTAGCCCTGATGTGGGCAATAGCTTGAGTGCCCACATACAGAACCACTGCGTTCATTAGCTGACTATTGTAACGGCGTCCCGGCTCATTCACCACCTTGACATAACAATTAGATTCATATATTAAACATGAGTGAACTAGGTGGTATTGACATGTTATGAGATGAAAGCAATGTATTAAAAAAAAAACATCAATATGTTAGCGTTGTTCCTGGCTACATTCTAAACTTTCACGTCCACTTACTCTGACCAACCAACCCTGAACCTCGCCCCTCAATTAGCAGGAGTAGCGGCTTGCAAGTGAGGTTGGCTTGGCCCTGAAGATCTATATACTATACGAGTCTAACTGGTGTGTCTTATGTTCAAGAAAACTGTTATATTATAAAGATTAAATTTGTAAATACCTGCATGTTACTCCTCAACTCCGTCAAGAAGGTGACTGGAGACCGCGCCTTTAGATACGCATCCAAATCTTTCTTAAACTGCGATGTGGGAATGATAGTCGTATAGTTGATCACGGCCCGCGGAGATAGCGCGATCTCAGGTAGAAGGTCTACTTTCAGATTAGGAGTGAATGGATCCGGGAGGCGCATGTTTCGGGGGAAGGCAGACAAAATGAGATTCCTCATTTGAATGCAGTTCGGTGGGATCTCATCACAAAATCCGTAGTGATAGTCGCACAGAAACTCTGGAAAGTCATGAAGCAACACAAGGAGAACTTTCAAGGAACCCTTGTATAACATCATAACTGGTGTAGCGAGCTCAGTGTTCCGTAAGAAGGGGTCTAAGAATTTGAATAGGTCGATCAGCAGTGTTGAGTACATCCCCCAGCCCTGCAATATGAAGAAGCAGTTACAAAATGTTTATATTATCCAGCCTCCACAGAATAGCAAAAGCAAACACATGCAGTATTATCATGCAAATTGGGATGTTGAGTATTTTTTGTAGTATCATGAAATGTACAAAGTAATGTTTTATTATCATTTTAATGATATTTGATTGTAAATCGTGACACTATGACATGGCCGCGTGTTAGAGTGCAAAAAAATAGTGTGTTTATCTCAATGTACAGATGTGCATGTGAATTGGCCAGACGCGTCATATGCGCAAAGGTCGATTTTTAGGTCCCCTTTGAGGTATGAGCGGGTGGCGGGATACGCAGTTGCGCCGTCGCGGACATATGATTGGTCTGTCACTTGACGGACCAATCAGATGTCTCCGAGAGACGTCTTGTAGCGAATCAACGTTCCGTACGTTCGTACTTTGAATCATTTGATTGGCTCAAAATGCACGATGCGCGAACTTACCCCAAACCTGGCCATGTTACGTGCCGGTATCTGTACGTTGCGTTTGCACGCGTGTCATGTTGAATAAAATTAATTCGAAATTTAATAAGGAATTACAGTTGTAAATTTTCGCTTAATTTGAATTACATTTTGAGCTATTTTTTGAACTAGAAATAATGAAGTCATAGTTTTTTTCATAATTCATAATTATTTATTTCGTGAATTATGAATTTTTTTTTATAGTTTCAGTTTAGTAAGGCCAAATCTGATTTTTAATTTTTTTAAATTATAAGAAATTAAGCAGTATTGATGAGAATCTGAACCATGGAAACATCCCTATCTATCACAACATTATACTGAGATGCGTTAGGGCGCGTTGCCACTGTCTTTGCCGATTTTTTTTTTTCACTTTATATCAACTGTTTGTCGTCGAAATTTTTTATCGTGTCGCTATTCTCTCGCGACATTTTATCGGTTTACGAATAACCACATTGTGAACAACATCATTCACATCTATAGTCAGGGTCAAAAGTAGATGATCATTATTAGATTTTAAAAATCAGTTTTTGTACAAAATAATTCAATATTGTTAATAAATATGCTGTTTAATTGCTACCACTTTTAAACTTGGCTCACAATATAATTAACAATGTTCATATATATTTTAAATTTGATACTGTGCAATCATCATCAACTTTTGCCGCTGTACTAGCATCGCACGTCTGTCAACGATATCGGCATGGTTCACCAGGCTAAAGAATTGAATTGCATAGACAGCGTTTACAGCACGTGGGAACGCACCCTTAATATCTCTTGTTACATTTACTATGCAAACAATAAGCAAACATCTATACTCCGTTAAATATAGCATGATCTCTGCGACAGCTGTCAGTAAAATCATGCCTATGAAGTTTTGAATTTTTCAACAGTGCTCACAGTAGCTGTCAATGTCGTACTTTATGGGCATGCCGACCTAATTAGTAATGGGCGATGAGTCATCGTGAACACATACTATAAACTATCCATAATTTGGAATAAAATTTAATTTAAAATTAATGTATGATATAAACCAATTGTATACTTTGTATAGGTATTTTAATACCATAACAATATTTATATGTGAATACACTTGATCCAAAATAATAGTGAGTAAATAAAATCCAACACTCCATCTATCAACGTCCTGGAAAAAAACACGCCGCGTTTGGCTCAAGGGCCTGTTACTAGATTTCACATTAAAGTATTTGTTTAATTTAGTAATGCTTTTAATTAAATTAAACCCAAATATATGTTACATTAGTATCGACTATAGTCGGTAACATCGATAATTACTATCGTCACTTTCCAACCCTAGGAATCACAGTTTGACATAATGTCATAGAGATCATGCTATATTTAACGGAGTATAACTAATTAAAGCCTTCCTTATTAATAAAAAAAATATACTTCGATGTTTCCTTGGTGGATCGTTAGCTATGCAATTAAGATGAAGGTAATATGAGAAATATTGAAATTAAAATGTCAAAAAATACTATTTTAAGAACAAGCTTTTAATCAAAAATTCGATTGTACCAAGAAGAAAATATGTAATTTTTTTAATGCAATATGTTGTGTGCATATGGGAATGTGCTAATTTCTAAAGCTTGCAGCGCAAAAAAACTTGCGCAAAGAATTTGAAATCTGAATTTAGTGTTTGCAGACCAGCTCCATGGTACCATATTAATGCATTGTCATCCAAACTAAACTGGTGTGAAAAATTGCTTTAAAAAATTCAGTTGCAAGACTTCACACGAACATACCATTCATTGCAAGTTACATAAAAGCTGGTAAAAATGGTAAAAAACCTACAGAGAAAATAAATTAAATATTTAAATTTGAAATCTATACATCTGAAATGGACACTAAGTACGTAGAGTGCTAAAAAAAAAGGTTCTAGTCTTGAACGTATAAAATCTGCAGACGGGACGCGATGAAGAATAACTGACGACACTAGAGTCGGCCCACTTACGGTCAGCCCATACGCGGCAAACGTTATTCGATTTAGTCAGTTTAATTAGCAAAAAAATACAGCATGACTTGTGTACAGGACGACCTGAAAAGGGTAGCTGGGATAGACTGGATTGCGCAAGGCGAAGGAGGATCGGACGCTATGGCGTACATTAGGAGAGGTCTATGTCCAGTAGTGGACTGCAATAATCTAATTGATTGATTGATTGATGTCTTATGTAGTGAAATGGTGTAAAAACCGTAGTGACAGCAAGAAAAAATATCTATGAACACTTTTCAATCTAATTTTTGTAACACACTGCAACTCAAAATTCACTCAACAACACATTATTAGAAGTTGAAACAACATTTGTGACGCAGCTTCGTAATGATTTCTGATCGGAAAAAGTGAAAATTCAGGATCCCGTCCTGGATGTTCGCTTTTGGAAGTTAGGATACTAATTGCTTTAAAATGTCATTTGACCGCAGCTTTCGTTTAACGCGTTCCGTCCGTAGAGTTTATACATTCATGGTTCTAGTTATAATTTGATGACGTTAGTATGACAGTTACCTTCTGTTGCGGTGTCACGGCGAGGACGCGGTTGATGAAGGCTCGGTGAGCCACAATTTCAAGCCACGAGTACGCAAAGGCGGGAGCTGCACTGGGCCGAATAATCCGCAGTGTATGGCAAAAAGCTGTAAGAACCTGGTAACAACACATGACATTATTTGAATTAAAAATTATTCCATCATTGGTTGGTATTGGATGGAATATACCAGGATTGGTATATACATATATGGATGGCTGTCGTTTTGTAAGTGCCGCGTTTAATTGTCTATACAGAATAAATGATTTATGACTTTGACTTCATCATTTGCTACATACCTGATAGTTCATAGATTCTAAAACTGGTTCAGCCATGTTCATGTCAAGGAACAGAATGAGGAGCAGCCGATGATATGGCAGCTGTTGGAAGTTTACTCCGTGCTCCTCATGATCCTGAAGCAGACATCCAGCAATGATACCTAAAATCTGCAACAAATAAAGAAAAAAAAACATGAACAAAAGTTGGTAGAAATGTTTCAATATTTCACTTCGCTTAAGAATCTAAATACACGCTGGCAAAATCGCGAGCACAGTTATTCATAAATAATAGTCAGTAATCTATCATGGAATCAAACAAAATATCCGTCGCTAAATATAGTAATTTGCACTTAATTACCTTGTTAAGAAGGTTCAATTTGGGAGTGGGATTCCCACCGTCAGCTGTATTCTTGATCAACAGTGATACCAGTTTGATGAACGAGTCACAAATTGTGTAGTACTTGTCCCTCTTAGGTGTTACTGGCGGAGGATTCATCCTGTCTTCATTCAACTGCTGGTAAACGTTCTCAATGCACATTTGTGTTGCAATTCTGAAGAACCTTGTGATCATGTCGTCGGATTTGAGAATGCCGTTCATGTTCATGCGATGAACGTACAAGTTGAAGTTCTGTGCCAGTTCTATCTCGGTCAGCGCGCTAAGCAAGACATTCCTCCACTCACGGAGAAGGTTTTCTGTCTTTTCCTGGAGTCCTGGTGGGTCATCGTAGTTCTGAGCCTGTGAGCATTGCTACAATTAAAGACAATTTACAATAAAGATAGTTTTATAATGCTGCTAATTCTGTTGTTACATCTCTAAACTTAAAATTCTCTAAAAATTTTCTAATTGCATCTGTTTCTTTCATTATCAGATAGAAAAGGACAGATGGTTTTATTTAAGTTAAGACCTATCAAATTAAGACAGCGCCTTGTTGGTGCGTAGTAAGTTAAGTCGCATGTTCGTAGATGTCGACTAAAATTGAAGGGTACCGTCTAGGCGCCGACTTAATTTGACAGGTGTTCACTAAAATAAATCATCTGTCCCTTTCTATCTGATAATGCAAGAAACAGATGCAATTAGAAAATTTTAGAGAATTTTAAGTTAAGAGATGTAACAACAGGATTAGCACCAATGTATCATCACACCAGGGAGCAAAGCACTAATCACAAATTTCCATAATATATTACTGCAAAACTGCTATAATATATTACGGGCAATATTGGTTAAATAGGCGACAGGTGAAACCGCGGGGGAGAGCTAGTTCATATTACACATGACGATTTAGAAATACACAATGCTTACCCGCACTTGCAGGATTCCTGAGTGAATGTGAGCGGTTGGCCCTAACGGGGACCTCTCTCCAAGGTACGCACTAGGATCTTGATTCACTCGGAGGGTCTCGATCAGAGTGCCGAGTCCCTCTGGGGGCGCTTGCCGAGAATGTGACATTACTCTCACAAGCATCTCCGTTGTATGATATAGGTCTGATTCGTTAACATAAATGTTATTTCGATCGTCAACTAGGTAGAGCTGAACCAACTGCATGGCAAATGCAACAGCCATATAGTTATTTCCATTATCCATCATGTGCGCAAGCGCAAGGTCGTACTGTGAACAAAAACAAAGGTGTTAATGTGGAATCTAATCATTTGATTACACGGATGGCGCAGTATTACGTAGCTATTACTACATAGACTGCAGTTGAATGTCGTTCTCATTAGCCACAAAAAAAAATTACAACTAAATTCCTACACCTAATTATAAAATATACAGGTATTTGGGACAAGGGCAGGTGGGTAATACAAAATTCCTCCCGGAAAGAATTTCATTTTAACAGTATTGTTATAACAAATAATTGGGATACTTAATTATGTGCAGTATTTAAACACCAATTTTGTTATTCCTAACAAAAATGAGAAAAGAATGACTAAATGATGAATTTCTTTTACTAAACATGTACTCCTAGGGTAAATGTAGTCACTAGTGATGTACTCACCTGCGGCAAGTTAATCAGGTGATTCTTAATGAGACAATCCAGCGCCTCAATGTTGTATCGCAGCTCTTCTCTGCACTCCGTGAGGCAGCAGGTTATCTGCTTCGTAGTCCACACGTGACCGTAGAGCCGAGCGTCTTCTAGCACCTTCAGGACACGAAGATGGATGTCCCGGTAACGCGCCATCATTTCAGCATGCTCGCTGTTCATGCCAGGTTGAACTATGTGCCCATCAAGTAACCCCTCAACCGCCTGGGAATTGTAACATGTTAAGGTATAATATTCGCAGGTTTATTGCTGCAGTCGCACGTTCGTTGTGTAACAAAAAATGTTTAACAAGACATGGGAAGCAAAAAAAGAAAAAAATTTGAAAATAAAACTGAAATAAACCACTGAGGAACATTGGATTGGATGTAAAAGGGACAAAATAAAAATAAAAATAAAAAAATCTTAAAACCTGTAACTTGTGTTATTGAATTATTTTATACTTATTTCTCTTTACGATTTAAGCCTGTAGTACTAGATTTATATCGTGTTAGTTGATAATAACACGATACAAAAATAGGATCTACAACAGCGCTAAATAAAGGCATCGTTTTAGTAACTCCATATTGCCAACAAGTTACAGATTTTATAAATTAATAATAACAATGTTACCTTCTGCAATAAAGCGCATCCAGAGACAAAGTCTCTATTCCGTCTGGCGATGCAGAGGCACTCGAGCAAAGAGTGCATGTTCGCAACCTGCACAGCAAGTGACGCGACAGCTATGCAGTTGCCAAGGAACACCTCGGCAGCCGAGATCAGCGCGCTCATCTCGTCCGTGCCGTAGACCTGCGTCGGGTTCATGACCTGGCTAAAGGTTAGCTGGGACATCTGTTCCTGGGCCGAAGGCTTAGGAATAAACAGGCCAACGTCGCGCACCGGAGTAAATCCAGGGATGTTGCAGGCGAACTCTTCGTAGACGGTAATTTGGATGTCAGTGGGCCCGCCGACGCGCAATCGCACACGCTCCGGCAGTCGCTCGGTTTGGTACGACAGCACCATAGGGTCGTAGTACCGGCGGCCCTCCTGCCTCGCCAGCTTCCGCAACTCGTAGTCGCCGAGCAGTCGCTTGTCAAGCTCTGGCAACGCCTTCTCCACCGCGGTTTTTTGAATAAACGCACACGCCAATTCCATATTTTCGGTAGCTAGAACAGCAGCTGCACTTTCTATAACCTCCTTCTGAAATACCAGAAACTATTAATACGATAATAAAATATTATATGTTAATTCAATTGTTAGGCCCTCCACCAAAGTGAGGTTATAATAGTATTAGCAAATTATTTGTTAGTAATAAAAAAAATTATCAGTAAAATTCTTAAGTTAGTATTAAATTCAAACTGTTAGTAGGGTGATTATGATAATAAATATTCATCTAAGTAATCCAATGTTAATTAAAAACTTTATTGGGGGTGGTTACTGGCAATAAGATTAAGGGCCTATGGATTATGGGGCACAACACTGAGTACATACACACACAGATACACACATAATAATGAACCACAAGAGCAGTGTGCAAGCTGACACAGATATATCTAGTACTGAAATTAGCCTAAACTTCAAGATTAAACATGAGTATGTATATGGTACGCCTAATGATAAGCTGTTATGTAGCTATAGGCGACTGCAATACACATTGTCGCAATATGTTTAATGAATATCTTTTGGTATCAAACATTTTTTATTTCCGAGGTATCGGTGAACAAAAGAGTCCTTGGGACATACTGTACACCAATGACATTGTTCTCGTCAGTGATTGTTGTCGTGAGGTTTGAGATGTCCAGAGTAGACTGGAGAAATGGCAGGAGTATAGGCTTAAAGAGAAGTGAGTAGTTCCACTCTCCAGTTTTACATCCATAGTAACAGTGACTGGTATTGCGATGGAACGGATAAATGGATTGCTCCAATTGTGCCAGTGAATGAAAAGGTGAGAAGCGAGAATGAGAGTAATGGTTAAAAAGTTTGAAGTATGAATTTGGAGGGCTTTAGGAATAGATTTAGACCCAAGATAATAAAGATGGACGTGTGAAAGAGGACATGGTAAGGAAAGAAGTAACTGTAATGATGTCTGACAGGAAAGTATGAAAGTGAATGACTTGTTATACAACCAATTAGGCCAAGAGCAGGCAGATGATAATGATGATTAGTATTAAACATTTTACCTAGAAGCAGTAGCTTGACATGCTTCTTGGTAAAGTATTAAACCATAACCATAAATACCTGTCGGCTTCATAAATTATCCAACTATTGGAATAATGACAGTAATTCGACCAAATAAAATAAAGTAATATTACCAACATCTAACTTTTGTTGTCTACCGGTCATCAGTACAAATCTTGTTCTTGCGGTTTGATCTAAGGAACATTGGGCTAAAAGTGCTGGATACAAGATTTATTCCTAATTCTGAAGAAGCTGGGCTCTGTAGTAAAGATACATAAAAACGTGATCGGGTTAACTCTATTCACACAATACTAACCTGCTGAGGTGTAGAAGGCATCAATGCAGTGGCAAACGCAGCCTTCAGGTTGGTGCTGATGGTGCTAATGATTTGCTCGCGGCAGGTGATCATCGCCATGCCAGCAGTCAGGTTCCGCATCATGTGATGTGCACAGGTACGCATCCTCACTTCATCGGGATCCAAGGCAAAGTCTTTTCTTATTATTTGCTCACAAGTCGTCAAAGCGTACTTGATTGATCTGTCTACAACGGGGTGAATCCATTCCTGAATTGACCTTTCAATCGCGGGCTTGACGAACGTTTTTAAGTGTGGGTAGTTTTGGAACAGTATTATGTGTGGGTTGAAGCAGATCTTTTGTCCAAAGGCAGACGTGGAGGACACATTCACGTCTAGATAATTGAATCTTGGCTCAGGGAGGCCCAGCACTCCCATAAGGTTTGGGTCGTTGGCGACAAGGCCGCTGGTAGGTGTTGGTGCCGTTACTGCCGTCATGTCTTCCGAGGGTATTATCGGCTGCTGTGGGGGCATCATCTGCATCTGCGGTGCTTGTATGATTGCCTGATTCACAGATATTACAGTATTTGCAACCTCTTTATTTAGCTTTGGCTGCGACAGTTGAAATTCAATTAACCTTAGCTTTTCTGGATCTTTCAAATAAATGGCTGGTTTAACATTTGCTATATCCAAGCCAAGGTTTTTGCATAAAACTTCAATTTCGAACTTCAGATTTAATTTCAGGTCTGGTTCTTGATGCAGCTCTGCCAATACGTTCATTAACGCCATCGTCCATGGGTTTGGTGGTTTGAATACGATACTTTTAGCACAAGATTCCAAAACTTTGGCAACAAATGGCACCACATAAAGGAGTTCCTGTTGCCCTTTGTGGTAAGCTTCAAGCACAAGAGCTTTTAAGTCTATGTCCACATGTAATATAGGTTGGTTGCGTGAAAGGGTCAGCATGCCAAGCCAGTGACCGAGATTTTTAAGCAATGAACGATCAGAAAAATTAGCTATGCCTTTATCGGAGCGAAGTAAAACTTTAATATTCCGATATGTTTCTTTTGTCACCATCTTGTTGACATCTCTGATTTTTAGAACGTCAAGAAAGTTGGAATATAGGGCATGGAAATTGAGTTCAATGGAAGCTCTCTTCATAACTAGATACTGAGACAACCATGGATAATATTCATCAGTGATGATTTCCTTCAGTTCTTCACATTTGGTTGATAAATTGAGCTGGCTCAAATTGTTAAAAATGAAGGCGGTTTTGTCTTGAATAGGTTCCGGGGGAGCACTAATTTTCTCTTCTCTGTCGGTGGCAGTGAGTAAAGTATCAATGTTAGTGGCGTTGGCAATGGATGGACGACTGCCTATGCCGCCCGCGGCATTTGTAACTTTCGATATTACAGAAATTGTTGGTGCGATAACTCTGCGAAAGAATAATTCTATTATTATTGTACTTAACTTACATCATTTTGATGTCATCATCATTCTAATATTAATCTTGGTCGCATTCCACGTTTTGATGATTTTGATGCAACTAATAGAATAGTCGGACACACAAATATACACAAACCGATCACCAGAATTCAGAAAAAGATTATACAGCAGACTCTTGATAATTCAGACCTTAGATAATATACCAATCTGTAATTCGAAGTAAACCATTGACTAATTCCTAAGAATATCGAGTCAACTCTAATAATGTTGTTTGCTTTACAAAAGTGTGACATAATTCAAACATACCTATAGGGCGCGGATACTGTCACGACTGCAGTCTGGTTCAACATAGCAGCCAGACTGGTGGGCAGCACAGCTCCTTGGGGCTTCGTCGGGGGCTCTTGACTCTGAAGACCATACTCAATGTACTCGACGAGATGCGGAGGAAATTCGTTAAAATGAGGTATAGCTCGGACGTGTTCACAATATTTATGATAATCTTTAAGACGCGACTTGAATCGGTCCAAAGCTGCTATACCAAAGTAATACATTTTAGAACCTTCTGGCTTTCTCAAAGCGTCAAGAACAAATCTCAACGCCAAGCCAAGCGAAACATAACTAGGTACCAGCCCTTTCTCAATGATACCTCCGAAAAGTTGGGCAGTTATATGTAGTTCTTTGTCAGGATACTGAGGGAAAAACTTGTATTCTTCAAAGAGATTTCTAAGCATACACGAGAATACCTCCCGTTCTCTTTTATTAGGTGAATCTTGAAACTTCTTTAGCATCTCCAAGACCTCGTCTATGGACAAGGTTGGGTGTGGAGGATGGTTATAAATCCTTTGAAAATATCCGTTAGCTTCATCTTCAATTTCCTTGGCAACATTTTGCATCATTTCGGGGAAATGGATAGGGTCCGGAATTCGTGGCTTATCCATGGCAGGCGCTGGAGCCATCCTTGCTAATCCCATATTAGCAACATTTGCCGTATGTTGTATTGGCATCATAGCGAAAGGGCTATTAGGTCCAGCACCCATAAGTCGTGACGGAGATCCAGATGTAGTGACGAGAGGGCCCAGTGTGCCGGGCATAAACGTTGCATTTGTCGGAGCACCTAGATTCATGTTCGCAACATTTGGAGTTAAGTTAGTGATAGAGTCGACGTGTGGGGGGAAAAGCTGGCCACCTAGTCCAGCAGGGAAAGGAGTCTCCAGGACTCTGGTATGAGGACGTGCAATACCCGCTATGTTTTGTCTTGTCTTGCTAAGAATGAACGTCTGACAGTTGGCTATGATATTGCAAATCGCTTCCTGTGTATCTTGTTGCACATTAGGAATGCAAAGTTGCAGGCAAGCCAAAATCGTAGTTATTGTCTCGTGCGGTAGTTGAGCTGCTTTCGGCAACTGGTCTTCAGGGCCTTTGCCAAGAACTTGCGGGCACCGTCTTTGTAAAAATTTAACCATGGCATTTACAAAACCTTCACCATGGTCTCTTATTTTGTCCGTTAACCACTTGTCCAGTTTTAGGTATTCTCTACGAGACGCTAAACAAGCAAGATCAATTATAAACGGGAGCGATTGGACATTTAATAATAAGGATAGCGCCTTTAGATCCTGCGCGACATCTAATATTCTGGACAGCTTGGACTGATCACAATCACCGCGAACATACCATTCTGCCATACAATGCATAATTATTGCCTTAATGTTGGGTGCCTGGTTATGCCAAGCTTGGTGCAAAATGATTCCTGAATTAGGATGATTACCCAAGAATATTGGTATTAGTGTTTGGAATAACTCTTGTCTGACAACATTGACAGGTGGACTGATTTGGAGCAAAGCCAGCATCAGGATATCCGGGCAGTACTGTAGCGGTATTTTAAACAGCTCATGAACTTGCATATAATAGCCGCGCTCCGACGCAAACAGCAGCAGCTCAACCAGATAAAGGCATCGCCATGTCGCGACGTCTTTGTTGTCGGCTTCAGGAGGTGACTTGAGTAAATCGATAGAGACTGGATGGAACGGGTGGTCCGCAAAGCTAAATATGTCTGGATATTTCAATATATTAGTGATGAGACTCATCTGTCCTTCCAGGTTAGTCCATCTACGGCAGAGGTATTCTACTGGGAATATGTTAGCCGGGTAACCCGCACTTTGAAGACCCAGTCGTAAAATGGTGAAGAGTAAACTTATTCCTTGTCTATCAGGTACGAAAAATTCAGGATGATCGAGTTGTAGGATGACTTCCTTCCAGTTCAAGTTGGACGCTAGCTCTTTTAGTGTTTGTACGAAAACTTCTGCATTCCAGGTTTCACCATGCCCTTGTGAGATGTTATCTTTTTTCACGTCATGGCTAACCCAGAAGTTGCCGGGTGTCTGTAAAGATGGTCCTTCTTGAACAGTCGTGTGGTACCTCACCATGGTCGATATGATTTTGGCTACATCTGTGGCGGTGGGCTCTCGTGCACCAAAATTAAGCATATTGTTTTTGCAGTCCTCCACTGATGAGGTGAAGGAGTAGCCGATGTCCCGTATAATCTCAGCGAGAGAATTATCCATCATGGCTGAGGCCATATCATCAGCTGTCGTCATTTCCTCAAGAGGTGTCTGCGTATCGTCGGGATAAAGAAGTGGCGCGAGCACTATGGGCACTACTTCACGAGGAAAGTCAATTCGTAACTTATTTAGAAACAAGTCCTTTGTCACTGCGGCTAGTCGAAAATTCTCGTGGGCGAGACTCGTCAAAAGAGTTTGCAACACTTCAGGGCTGCATTCCTGAAGTCCAGCACGCTCGATCTGATGTCCGCGTTCTGTGGAAGCAAACAAGATATTAAATGTAACACCCCATCAGTAGTATAGACTACCCATCTATTAGCTTAACCGACCTGCGTCTAAGTAGCACTGAACGAGATCTAAGAATCTCTTTTTTAAATGTGTCTTTGCTAAGGTAACAATTTCAGATTTCGATGAATTTCTCCTCAATACCAATGAAAAGGCAACATCCTCAGCGGTAGTTAATTTTAATAATCTTGATAGTCGGTTGAGTAAGGTATTTGTAGGTTTTAATATCTGAAAAAAGGATACACTTGTGTATTACTGAAAAATAATAGCTATACAGCTAACATGAAGCGCCGGCAAGTAATATTCGGCTACCATTCAATGCCCAGTAAGTACAACAGAGAATACTGGATGAGGATCATGAAATGTTTACATTTAATGTATGGAGGGCTACACTATATCAATATACATTATATTTTGACATTGACATAGTAAAAATTTAAATTTATAGTACCTACATCTGTATGGTGTGTTATGTCCTTGTGTTTATGATAATCTCCATGGCCTCCTGGCCAGCTGCAGTTAACAAAATATATTTCACAGAACATCTTACACCACAAATTGTACAAATAAAAATAGTCAATAAGTATTATTTCATTAGCAATTCATTATTAAATGTCCATCAAATAAGACTATGTGAAAAATAAATGGAGGCAAAGTAGGTAGTATGTAAAAGTAAAAGAGATATAAAAATGACATGAGATCAGGACAAACAGACGATACAGGTGAGATGCAAGGTCATTATAATGTTGATGGACAACTGAAAGGGCAATTTCTAAGCTTAAACTTTTGTAAGTGACCTAGTCGTGACATCGGCGGATACTTACCTTCTGGACAGAGCGAGTTGGCTGATCGACTGCACGACAAATTACAGTGGATTTGGCTGGATGATTTAGTAATGACGCGAGATGCTGTGCAAGGAGCGACGCGTGGAGATTGTTACTCGGCGTGCTACCGGAGCGATCTGTGTCCCAAGAATTCCTTGCTGCCTCGTTAAGCAAGCACCTCAAGAGTTGATTTTCTGCTTCGAGCCCATAGAGACTGACAAGCTGCGTGACAAGGAAAATCAATATGTTACTACCGTGTGATAATTTATCATGTCAAGTATGTATACAAATAAATAAAACCGAAGTGTCTGTTTTTAATAGGTATGGAGTAGTATGGGCAATAGAAATGTTTGGTAAGTTCCTCAAAAATAATTACGAGTGATTCTTCAAGATGGTGCCTTAAGCTCTACCGGAATCTGTCAGCATTTTGTGATTTTATACTCAGTACCTGTCCTAAAACTTATAATAAACAAAAATCGGATACATAATTTAGTACGAAGTTCCATTCAAATATGCAAACTCATTCACGACCTTTCACATTATTATAATAAGTACTAAGCACGATTATACTATAAAATCAACTAAGGAAACACCAATAAATCTCTTCAATATTCAGAGAACCAGCGTTATAGAATACTTTTCGCAAAGAGTTCCAGCAGAAGTATGAACCGCCAGAGTTGCAAGTTCATAAAAACTGGTACTGCTAACACCAATTAGTAGAATACCTATTCTAGTAAGAAAAAATAGCACGACGGAATGATACAACCTACATTATCAAAACCCAAAGGAGTAAGAAGAAAAATAACAATGAATAATGTTCAAAGAATAATGAGGTTGTCTACAACTGAATGTCAAACGCCCTGGGCGAGGCATGTGAGTGTAGTAGACATGATGAACTCAACTTTTACAGTTACAGAAATCTTTCTTATCTCCTAGTTATTTCCATTATATTTCGTACGTAATCTAATCAAGTTATCTAATATATCGGTATCAGATTTTATACAAATGTCGCAAGTAGCAATAATACCACACGAGAATAATAATCGTGTAAATGCAACGGGGGCTGCCAGATGCTGGTCGCTTGAACCATGGTTTTAAAATTAGAGATAGAACATAAAAAAAGATAATTCAAAATTGGAGCAGAGCGATTTGGGTAGTACTTTCGCGTTACAGAATAACATAACTGCGTACACTAAATATATTGAGCAGTTCCTGCTAGTTGGTAGGGTCGACGGAGTCACTAAAGTGAAAATTTATCCACTCTGTACAGAAACATTGCCAACGCGATATTCTATTATGATGGATATCATATTATTAAATCTGCACAATTAGATTGGCTTTAGTTATACACTTGATCCCTCGTGTACGGCAGCCAACAGACTGTAAACGATACGACCGTAAGACATTAATAAGACGATAACAAGTATGACGTCAAATGGCACCAAATAGAAAATTGAAAATCAATTCCAATTGACGGACGTCCTACTAATATTAAAAAAGTAAAAGTTTCTAAAGATGTTTGGATGTTTGTTATCAATCACGCTCTAACGGCTGAATGAATCTGGCTGAAATTTGGTATAGGAATAGATTATAGTTTGGTCAACGAGAACGGTAACAAAATTCCACGCAGGCGACAGTTAATTTTGAATAAATTAGCTCATCTCTCTCATTTTTGACATGATAAATATTTACTGAATACTACCAAATAGCCATTGCGCCAACGTCAACAGCATACAGACAAAATCTAAATATAACATTTTTGGCATCAGTAGCAGCTCGTTGCAATCACTTGTTCAAAAAGTATTCAATGAAGATTTTGTTCCCTAACTATACTCGAGAGCCAAAAAATCGATTCACTATACATTCCCATTGAAAGGGCTCTGTTTTAGTGCTAAGCCCTTTGAGTGAATAAGTATAGTGGATCGACTTTTGCTCTCGAGTATTTTACTATCACACCACATCTTCCCCAAGGTAGCAGTCTGATCGACGAAGCTTTATGAAAAAATTGTATGTAGCGATATTTTTATTTCATTCCTTAGGTTTCGGCACAAGAATGCCTCGTTGACGAGTCTATAGAGCTAACATTTTTTGCAATGCCTTTCTATGGACTGCTGTTATTATTATTCTCTTGACATATCTCTACTTTTAGTGCGTTCTACGTTCTAAAAAAAATTACTTTCACTCCACCCTATTAAATGCACATTCCATAGTAACTATTTTTTCATTCAACTAAATTCCTAATTTTTTTGAAGAATGCATTTGAATGCATTTGCTCGATATTTCTAATGCGTGGGCATATGATTATTGCCGTCAGTCGCGTAGTTGCTGCTACCGCGAATAACACAAACACGGTGTTTATCAGTTTTTCCGCGGGTCGCTCTGATTAGCAGAGGGCATAGTGGAGAAACGACTGTTTTCGCGGAAAGACATTGCGAATACTGTACTTCCGCCAGCTGTGGCGGTGACATCGCCATATGATAGTACTTAAGAATATCATAATATAGGTTATATTAATACTTGTGAAGGAATATTCTAAATAGCTACCTCTTTCAATAAATTAATCTATTAGGACTATAAATCCTAGGCAAATAAATACATAACCATTTTGCGAGTTTGTGAGTTTTCCCATAAAAATATTCTCTAATATTTTTTCTTATAAAAGCCAATCGAATCAGTTGCACGTGACGATGATTACATTTCAAAGTTTCGGAAGACCAGAGTTAGTCTTATTTAGTCGAATGTTTTCTGATACAGGAATAAATCAATCTAATATTAAAATTAAAAACTCGTAATTATGACATAGATGTTGGTCGTAACTACAAAAATATAGCGGTAAATGCATGCCGGGCCACACGCAATTGATGCAATTTAGGGTTCCCTATTTGTCCATCATAATAAAGCAGACAGACTGAGAGGAGGGTACAAATAACTAGGTACTATTACGAGGATAAATACTACAATGGACGTAGATATACAACATACGTACGGAACGCTTTGAAAATAACAACTTGCTATGTTTATGTAATATACGGTGTAACAAAATTATGTCTGCACTTGTGACGTTATTAATATCGGCAATTTAAATGTACCTATACAAAATGAAAAAAAAAATCGAAGACAATTTGTGCAATGTCATTAATGAATAATTATGTTATGCAGACAGTACAGTACATTGTAACGCATCGAGTGGTGCATTTTTGTACGAAACACGTGAAATACGCGAAATGCAGTCAACAGCTCAAGAGAGCTCCCAGTCCCCAATTGCAACCCCTCGATAGCGTTTGCATACACATACCAACGTAATATGAAATATTTGGTAAAAAATTTAAAAACTCTTATCCTTTTGAGCATTATTACTGATACCGACCAACCCCTCAGAATTCCGAGACATAATTTTGTTACACCTTATGTATTATAGGGCAAGCATAAAAAATATGTAAGAAATGTTAAGTAAGCTATGTTAATGGTGGATCGATTCTTCCTTGTATTTTACACATTTTACTATAATATAGTTAACTTGGTAAAGGAAAAGATACCCATTATGTATGTATATGTATTTTAGTTGTTAGAGATAGGCCAGTCGCCTAGAGACGTGAGGATAATACGGTAAATATCATGTGACATTATTTGTTATTTCTAGCGCTGGGCTGTAATAGATTTCGATACTTAACATGATAATAAACCATGTAACGGACGGACAGACCGTTTGGCGGACAAATGGGCATACTGACGGACATCACGAATCTATAAGCGTTTCGTGGATCCTAATATTACGCATCAATAACCCCGTTGCTACAAAATTATATTCTCTAACTCAGACGGTCGTTATCATTATGTGATTTAGAGAATCATGTGATTATGCGAGTTACTTTCACTTGTATTCATGTTAACAAATAGCTCGTTAGCTCTTATCTAGTAGACAAACATTTACGTCATTGACATTTTGTTCAGATCTATTTTAGTTGAAAGTCACAATTACGACCAGTTGTTCAAAAATATACCTACAACTGAACAAAATTAAGGGAGTGCTTAAGAGAAAATTTATAATTAAGGCTTGAAGGTTTGACTTACATAATCGCTACGATCAGAGAGGGGACCGCAGTCAAAAGTTATTCACAATTTTAATTACTGATTGCTTATTCAAACATCACACTGAGTGAAACAAAAACGACTGGACAAGCTTGTTAAGAGTCCTTTTTTTGTTTAAGTAAACAATATGGTAGTTTCAGAGAAACTTGTGACGAAACCGATTTAGCACAAATGTTTGATTTCTATAGATGAATTATTATAGACGATGATTCATAGCGTAACGGCTCTTGGGTTATTACCCTCAGGGGGAGTGGGAGTGGACATTGTGGCACCGTTAGCCAGTATGTTAAATAATAAAACATGGGAAATACCAGGAGGGCTACGACAATGATAGGGTTGGCAACAACACGTAAGTAACTTCTGAGAACGGTAGATCAATTTATTTAATACTGGGAATACCGCCCTCAGGCCTCGCTTCGTTTCGATTTTAAAAAGGAAAAATATTTAACCACTGTTTTTAAGGACAGCCTTCGAGGAAGCTATCTGGGTTCACGTAGCTCGCTATAAAATTGTATGAGATATTCGCGCGCGCGCGCGGTTTCCAAACGTAATGTCATACCAGAAAAAAAATTGTGCATTCAGTACCTAATATGTTTTTTTATGAATTAATCACTAGACACAAAAACTAGCGCAGAGCAAATGGGTACACGTTTTATGCGTTTTTTTCAATTACCTAATTTGGATTATTTTATACGATTAACTACAACTCTTCTAAGTTCTTTTAGCCTGTTTAAGAAGTCTGAGATTTGTAATGATACAGACGCATAGCTATTATCTTACATTTTCTGTATAAACTTGCTGCAACCCAAACCCGATTTCGAATACAATCCCGTATAGTCGATTCATAATATAACATACTCAACTCCTATCAAACTCACGCTTCACTTTGTGCTATCTCCGCCTCTCACTACGATTGACGTAAACAGCTATTGATTGCCCTGAAAAGGCAGTAAATGTAGAAGAAGCCTAGTGTTAATAATATATACCTAGCCCCTTTGTTTTGCGATCACGTAGCCATGGTGTCGCAGCCCCATGGAATGGACCATTGGAAAATAACCTTTAAATGCTTCAAATTACAATGGAAAAACCCCTTTGAATTGATGTATGTACTGAATAAAACAAGTTGTGAGACTATATAGGTATGATTAGCGATTAGCTTTAAATCACTATGCATCTAATTATCTATAGGTACTCTTAATATATAAATCTCGTGTCACAATGTTTGTCCTCAATGGACTCCTAAACCACTTAACCGATTATAATAAAATTCGCACACCATGTGCAGTTCGATCCAACTTGAGAGATAGGATAGTTTTTGAAACGGATTTCGACATCCAAATTGTAAATTGTAAAGTAAATTGTATTGTTTCTGTACATTGCCGGTCAATATCATTGACGGTCTTTAAATATTATTTGCTATTTTTCAAACGCCCTTGAAATCTTTCATATTAAATTTCACTAGTAGGTACTACGCGTTTTAACTAAGTTAAGGATTAGGGTTAAGTTAAGGGCGTTCCGACGAGGAAAAACCGCGGCGGAAAATCTGTCAAGGTTAGTGTTGACCATAAAGCCGCGTTTACACGTTACGAGTAGATACGGACCGAGTGCACTCGGACGAATGCTACTTGTATTGTGTACTTATAGTAGCTCACCAAGTGGACTCGGATCGATTCGGACGCCGGCTTCACGGCAAACACGTGCACAAACACGATACTAGCATCCGAGTGATCATCCGAGCGCACTTGGCCCGTGCCTATTATGTGTATTTTTATGGATATTGAAGATCTTTTTACGATGAACAAAATGTAGGTTTTTTACATTTTTCATCTAATACATTCGCAAAACAGCAAAAGACTAGAAACGGCGATAACATGGCGGTGGTAATGGTTAACACGTAGGTAATTCTTCCGAAAAAAAATAACAATTCGGAAAAAGTGATCATCCAGGACGGGACTTCACTTTTTCCGATCAGAAAATCATTGGGAATAACTTAGCATGCAATTGCTTTAAAATTTCATGGAAATAATATATTATCTTAGCTGGAAAAACGAATATGGGATCCTTCTTAGCTGCTAAACAACGTATTAAAACGTAAGGTGCTGATAAACTTAAGCATTCACTTGTAATGAGCATTCTTGTATTAACAAGAATGCTCATTACAAGTGAATGCTTAAGTTACATTAAAAAAATTCTGGCGAGCATTCTAGCGAATGGACAGTAAATTTGCTTCGAGCTACCGAGCCGTCCCGCGTCCGAGCTGATCGTCAATTATTCTGACATCTTCGTGAAAATATTTTGACGGTATCGATTTAAATAAGAAGTATTGATTTAGATAGGAAAATTGCGAATCGAATCAAATCGAATGAAAAGTATCGGAGAACTTCGAATATCTAGGACATGTCCAGGTAACTTATAGTACCTATTCCCCCTGTAAGGGAATGGTCGCGGGTTCAAGTCCCGTCCTGGATGTTCACTTTTTCCGATCTAAATCATTAGCAATAGTTAGTATACTTATTGCTTCAAAATTTCATTGGAGTTAAATAATGTTTTAGTGATGTTTGGCTCTTTTCGTAGTTCACTTCGACAGATTTAAAAACGCCGAATGCTCGACGTTTTGCTATAAATGAATGCAATATACCTATCAGCACCATTAAAAGATTAAAAAAAATACTTAAATGTAAAAATATTTTAAAATTTGGTTGTTTGGTTTTACATCTACATACGGCTTGTACTGTGATTGTATGCTTCAATGAGTTTAGTATAAATCTGCATAACAAATATAACATGAATATAATGTAAGTCTGTGATATATTATATAGATTAGACTCACAACACACGTGTCTCTGAGTTAATGAGGAAAATGTGTCCACAAATAAATGGCTAGATAGAAATGGATAAAGTTTATGACTGTGTTTGGCTTACTTCAGGCAGATCGATGGTTCTATATTAGGGCTCCCTGAATCTGCTACTATAAAATTATCTGGATGACTTGTTTTTGTTTTGTTGAAAACATGCATATTATTAATACACAATAATTTTTTTTAACTGAACTGGTAATAAGTGCTCAAGTATACAGATAGATTCTGTGCACTTGAATATTCTGGGCACCATATTAATAAGTTACAACATCTGCTAAGCGACTAATCCATTTGCTATGATTTTTAACATTCACTAGTTAATGAGTCATGTTGATACTAATTTAGTTATTTCTAGAATATTTAAAGAACGTTATTATATTAGATGTAAGTACTGACTATTATAATTATTATAACAGTTATCTGAACACACATGCAAAAAGAAAGCACATTTACAGTTAGATTATAATGAAATAAATAATAATATAACCCCTGAGCAATGATTGATAACCTATTTTTTAGTGATATAATACAATTATTATATCTAATATATAAAACAAAGATGGGTTTGTTACAACATTTATAACTCAAGAACGGTTAAACCGATTTGGCTGAAAATGGATGGGGAGGTAGCTTAGAACTAGGAGACGGACATAGGATACTTTTTATCCTGCCACGGGGACGAAGTACGCCACGGGCGAAGCCGCGGGACACAGCTAGTTTATAATAAATGTTCTATGACATTCTACACCCTCTAGTGCTCCCTAGAACCAAAGTAAGCATGGCTTCCACTAGCTTGTGTAAACAACTTCTTTTTTTTGTAAACATATTATTACTTGGCATTTGCATGTAGGAAATTTTATAACTGGCTAAATAAATAATGACAGCAAGTGCCTCCAGACACCAGGCTTCTATGACGCCGCTCCCATGGAATCCACAAATATTTTTTTCGCCTCTTGACTCCTATGTTCATAGGATTAATTTTTTTTCTCATAGAAATCTGTGTAAGCAAGAGGAGTAAAAATTATGATCCCATGGAATTCAAGAGGATTAAAAAATCATTTTAGGATCCCCTGGGAGTCAAGAGGCGAAAAATTATTTGTGGATCCCATGGGAGTGGCATCATGGAATCCTAGTGTCCAGAGGACAGCTGCAAGTGGGCGAAAACTACAATATAACTAGAATTGTTGATGGATATTTTACTGATCCTCTTAAAATAGTGTACCATATACAACAGGAGCACTTGGTAAATATCTAGTATGGTACAACCTTACTGAAAGGTTCTGAAAGGTCAATTATTTTTGGAAATATTATGTGTAACAACATGGACCTAGGAATAACTATGGACGGAGCCATGGGAACAAAAAAGTGACGCTGCATAGTCAGCCAACTTTCGTTTACGTATACAGTCGCCACGCACACTCTCACATCATAGTCAGCCACTTCGCGGCAAACGTCGGCCGAATCGGTCGATCTGTCAGTTTAAGTGGGAAGAAAAAAAAATCAAATACAACATGTCTTGTGCAGTGAAATGGTGTAAAAACCGTAGTGACAGGAAGAAAATAAATCTAGGGATCACATTTCACAGGTTAATCAATATTTCAATCACTTAATGTTTATCTAATAATTATACATAAATGTTCATTCAATATTTCAAAACAAAATTCAATTGTTCGGTACAAAACCAGTGATCCCAACATAAAAGTGTGCAAGTTTCCCCATATTTTGGGGAAATCTGTAAATTGTGTGACTTTATGATGAAATAGCATAAACTATTTATTATTAATGATAACCGTAGTGATTTAACTTCTTTTTTATAAATACATGGGATTAGGAATCACAAAAATACAAATTGTAACTAATATGAATTTTTTAACTTTTTTTGTTAATTAGGTACCTAGTTTAATCGTGCGAATATTCCCCACGGTTACCATCCATGTAAGTTTTTTTTTATATAGGTATAATGAAAAAAATAATGTAAAAAACAACTAAAATATTATTTTCATTAATTTATGATGAAATAATATTTTTAATAATAATGCACGAATCACCTTTAATGATTGTTCATTTATATATTTTAAAATTTACCAAATAATTCTCCCTATTCCTCAACTAAAATAATAAAAAATGGGGAAATATAGGTAAAACCTCGCATCCCTACAATTTACTCACACAATGATTGATGCCCGCCATTTTTTGACACAGACTAGTTACTCTAGGCACTCCGTCCATACTTTTCCTAAGTCTATGTGTAACAATGACATAAATTCTGTTGTATATTACACACACATACACTAAACTAAAATCTCTAATTTGAATTTCGTCTTGTTGTGCATGTTTCATTACTTTTTTAAACCATTAAATATTACCGCTTGCACTTCATTGTTTGGGCCAATTTAGTAGATAAAACAACATGTGAATAAATTTAAAGTCAACATAAAATTAGAGATTTTAGTTAAGATGAATTATCATTCATTATTATTTATATGAAATTTTGAAAAAAGAAAAGATAATTATGAAAGTGAAAATATACAACAGAATCAACACTAGTATTATTGTTGTAAATCTAGTAATAATGTCAATAATTCATAGCAGAGTACAAATAAAACTTTTAGTTCGCTCGCTTGGCAGCTATCATGCTATGCATTTCAACTAATAGAATCATACTTGTAAAAACTCAGTCGCCAGTAAATTTTGTACTGTCACAAGCAAATCATGCAAACAATAAAATTACAATGCCGCAGTCTAGAACCCAGTTCACAAGCTAGTTAACTATGCTTACTTTGGGTCTAGATAACGCTGTGTAGAATGTCAATCAATATTTATTTCTTTATTTAAATGTGTTACTTCAAATTTATGACATTACTGCAATGTTTTCCATGCTTATGTATGTACTAGACAAGTAATTCAGAACAAAGGAGTGTCAGGTGTGAAGCGGGATCGGTGAAGAGTTACGCGGTTCCACGCTAGAGACTTATAATGGTCTCCGTACTTTTATATTTATGTCAATCTCAATAAATAAATTAAAGAAAACTCAGTTACTTACCGAAACCAACCTCCAAATTAAGTAAACAATTACATATTTAATTATTAACAAGGAAATAACTCATTTTCGGCTAAGCGTGGACACGGTTTTCATTCAAAAGATTTAATTGTTAAGTGGTAAGTAATTTATTGTATAAAAATATGTACAAAACATGACACTGTACCTATTCAAATCTACAGCGCATCGCCATTTTCGCCATTATGCATCTGTAGTGATGTCCCGTTTTAAAATAATGTAATTTACGTAAACGATCGATACGAAAATCGATTATATTGCGTGCGCCTATAAGTTGAGACTTGGGCTCTCCGCCTACTTCCCCCTGCACTGTCCCTCAGTCGCCCGTGACGTACTGTTCGCAAAAAAATAGGTAGACAGGTAGGTAACGTCTCGGGCGGAAGCTTGTTTACGATATTTTTTGTGCGCTGTAAAAACATGCGCCGGTGACTTCTAGCGGTCAGGTCTCAACTTATAGCGCACGTGTAGTACAAGTTTTTTTTTATAAAAGGTAATCGATGAAGTAATTTAGATTTTTGTCATTATTTGTTAAAAAAAATACCTATGACCATTGAAAAAAAAAATCAAAACACCTGGGCTTCGATTATGTTAAAACTGCAACTGCTGCCACTGTCATCCACTGACACTTAAAAAAAACGTTTAATGAATTCTTTTCATTTGATTTTAGACTTTCACTGTATAACAGTATAGTCTACAAATAAGTAGCATTTTCTAGAGTGTCTCAGTGGTATGGCAGTGGTTTGCGTTTAGCAGAATCGAGGCACTGGTCCTTCGTCTTCCGCATACGGTTTACTACCTATCATGAACAAGTACATCGGTCAGGTCACAACTTATAGCGCACGTGTCTTTGAATGTTGTTCACTATACTCTGTCTAATATAGGATGATAAAAATGACAGTTCATGTCTATGAAGTATCGTATTATTTTATACAAAATTATACCCCTAAAATTATTGTAGTATATAGACAAGCCCCGCCCATTTGTCATAGTGAAGCGACTTGCAAGAATATAGCACAAATGATTATACACAAATGAATCGAATTTAAAATAATTTATTGAAATTATTAAGTACTTATACTACTAAAATTTTTGTGATATAATTAGCTAAATATGATACGAAACATAAATACCTACTATACCATAAAACTTCTCTTTTGTCATCCTGAAATAAGTTATCTAAAATAATAAAAAATAAAAAGTTTTTGTGTTTTTGTAAATATCGATTCCATATTCTACGGGACGATAATCGAAAATCGAAAGATTCATTTTCGATTATACTATTTGGGCTACCCTACTTAGAGCTGTTGTCATTTTTATCATCCTACATTAGACAAAGTAGGTACCTATACAATATTTTGTTTCCAATATTTCTCGTTTGTTATTATGGAGTCCGATACCGCTGCCGATGACGATCAGGCTTCATATTTGGACACAACGTGTTTCATAATGATTTGGTTTGGCGCTTTTGGACATCGATCTGGACATGACCACACATGGTCATAACACACACACACAGCGTTGTTTTCTTACTTTTCATTGTGGAAAACACGTGTGTTTCCCACAATGAAAAGTATGAAAAAACGCAGCTATGTCAGTTTAAGCGATGCATCAATTGCGGCTTGCGGCATTGATGTAACACATCGCAGACGACAATTTACGCAGATATGTCATTGGACAATTTGATTGCTCCTCAAGTTGTAAGCTTTGATTATATAAGTGTCGTTGTAAGTATATTTCCATTTACACCTAGTTTTAAATTTCATCAATGGTACCAGCAGGGAACTCCGCCATTAATATTTTACACAGGCCATGCATGCATAGTTCTTCATTTCGAGAAAATGCACCATGCTGCTCTGACCATCATCGGAAACTATGTGTAAATTGGTCAAATCTACATACTAGATATTATTATCACATTCTGCTGCATTACTTACTACTTCAGGAAGAGAAACACACATACATACAATGTAAATAATAAATGAATGGAATGCACCCCAACAGGTAAGCAGCATAAATGTACTTTTTTTATAGTGAATATGAAAAATTCACATATTAAAGAAATGGACATTTATTTTTTAATGACTTGAATGAACATCACATTTTATTTTGGGTCGATACTTAACTAATATTATAAAATATTTAATTTAAATGGAATATTAGTATTATTTAAAATGTGGTCAATTTGTATCTCTATCTGATTTTTTTATAGTTTTAGGGACAAACATATTTGTTTTAGGTGCATGTCATGTGCATCTTGCCATCGATGTTGGCAGTGGAGCTAACACAGCATCAGTTTCGAGCTGCAGCAGCTACAAATGTACCGGTAGTTATGGAAACAATCAACTTACCAGATTACAAAAGAGCACCTGATACGCAAGCTAATTGTTTTTGTCCAGATTGCGAATCACTACAGCGGCTCATTTTACCAATATTACTAAAGGTGAAGTTATTTGTTGATTTTAATAATTATGTCCCAAAAACTGCAGAATACACAATTTTCATCTGCAAAAAATGGGGTGATATATTTATTGATGGTGAATATTTAGTACTATGTTAATTAAATATTTCAAACCCTATGCAGTAATTTCCTGTGGAACCAATCCAAGGCTTTGGAACACTTGTCATTTGACTTTCATAATATAGAGGGGATGTTTGAAGACTATCAGATGGAGCTTTTTAGGACACTTAAAATGAAAACCGAGCTCTCTTGATTACCTGGGGTACCTATTTATTTATTAGATGGAAATTGTATAATAGTAGCAGGCTGTAAAACTTGGGATTTTTTATATGAATGGTTTTGAACACTTTTTTTATTAATATATTCTTGTGTTTGTTTGCTACAGAAACAAAAACTAAATGGATTTTATTGCAGCTTTTTTTTGTTTAAAAGGAAGACCTTTTCAGACTCAGAATCTTACACAATTTTGATCACAACTGGTTGGTTAGAACTAGATATATGGTCAAAAAAACGCGAAAACCGGCGTCTGTACCGAGCCGCGGGCAAAGGCTAATATTTAAGAAACTGTGCACTAATGATTTCTTTCTCTTTTTTTTTATATACTTATTGGACACGTAAACATAACTTCACCTTGCCTGTAATGTATGTAACGTTTTTATTGTGTCCATAAATTTTAAATAATAAATACAGAGTGAGCTTACCTTTTACAAAATATGTTGTTTGAATTTTGGCGCCTTTATGCTACAGATGATGGTGTAATGTAACATACATGTGATATACTATACTCTGTGGCTATGACAGCAACAAAAAGTGGCGCATGTTATGGTCATAAATCTAAATATTTTTTTTTTATTGGTAATAGAATCGCGTTTGACCACGATCTTACCACATTATTTTATTTGAAGAGTCAAGTCTATTATACATAGAAGTCATTATATTACTGTCCTATTTTTTGTTAGTATAATTAGATGACATATTTAAATGTCATCTAATTTTATCATATATTATTTACTCATGGAGGAAGGAGATGATGGTGCCTCCCGTCCGAACTGAGCCGTCTGACTTGGGACCTTTGTCCTACAGAAGACCATGGTAAGTAGGATAGCCAGACCTCAATGTAGGGATTCTGTGCTGTCAACAGGGCGACCAGTCTCCTGCGTTTTCAGCACAGTAACCCCAACCATCCACCCCCTTCCATTTCCCCACAACCCGTACCCTCCAGGTGCGCGAGCGCGAGTGTGACGCCCCTGGTGTTGCACTCGTCCATAGGCCACGATGACCGGGTCCCATCAGGTGGGCCATGTGCTTGTCTGCCACCTATGTTGTATTTAAAAAAAACACATGTTCTTCCATAGATATAAATTTAAGAAAACATTTTTGTATTTTTTTTAAATAAAAAAATATGTACTTTTTGTGTTCAAAACCTTGGAGGAGGATCTACTAGTCTTATGGTAGACATAAAATTAGTGTTTGACAGTCATTTGGAGTTAAAACCATTCTTGACACTTCACTTTGATAAAGCTGGTAGTCATAGGCATACACAAAAATCCTCAATGCTTCAAGACCATAAAAGTTTAAGTGTGCAGGGCCCTACCAACATCCTTGAGGCCCAAGCCTATCTCACCCGCAAGTCAGTGCATCTGCTAAACTGAAAAGCCGACATGCCAATCAAGAAGAGTAGCAGACATCTAGCCCCAAAACCGAATTTTCGACACAACTGAGAAATCTTGATGAGGATGATACAAATGAAACCCGAGAGTAACTTTTAGTCTAAAGTCTGAGATAGGTGACAGTAACACGCATCTATATATATAAAATTGCTTGGCCTGATGACTGACTGACTGATTCATCAACGCAAAGCCTAAACTGCTGAACCTACAAACTTGAAGTTTTGACAGTAGATGCCTCTTATGTTGTAGGCATCCACTAAGAAAGGATTTTTAGAAATTCCACTTCTAAGGTGGCAAAATAAGCGATAAACATTAGTATGAAAGTCAGTCATTTTCAAGGTTAGACGCATGAAATTTCATACACTTCTGGTTACAAATAAATGTACACGTATATCAGCGTTTTTTTAAATTTCATTACTAAAGGGGTAGAATAGCCGATGACTGGTTGTACGGAAAGTCAGTCATTTTCAATGTAAGACGCATGAAATTTCATACACGTAGGTACTTCTGGTTAGAAATAAATGTACACGTATATCAGCCATTTTTTTAATTTCACTACTAAAGGGATAAAATAGCCGATGACTGGTTGTACGGAAAGTCAGTCATTTTCAATGTAAGACGCATGAAATTTCATACACGTAGGTACTTCTGGTTAGAAATAAAAGAATACGTGTATTAGCGGTTTTTCAAAAATTAAACCCCCTAGAGGGTGAAATAGGGGTTGAAGTTTTATAGGGGAAGTTCGTCCGTATTAAAAAAAAAAAGTATGAAAGTTGATATAATATAGTTGCTTCTGGTTAAATAATAAACATACACCTAAATCGCGGATTTTCATAATTTCACTCCCGAAGGGGCAAATAAAGGTAGAATGATTTTATGAAAGTCTGTTACATGGAAAGTGCTTAAGTTTTGCAGTAAGAAGCGTGAAATTCAATATTAAAGGCCCGGTGAGTGTTGTTTTGGTGCATTCGGGTTATAGGATTTTTTTAAGAATTTATGCCCAGACGAAGCCAGGTCCCAGGCCGCTAGTTGGCTTATAAGAAGTAAAATATTGGGGACAAATTATAGTCAATCTGTTTTAGCAATCTAGATTGACAGAATGGTTTAAGTATTTATGTATACCATATTATTTATACTGTTGATTGTTGGCACTTGGGGGAACCTGCTACACCTATTGAAATAAACAACTTGTACTTTTCCACAACCAGTCAGGTTAATTAGTACATATTGTGGAAAATTACAAGCGATTCAGTTCAATGTGCATATTGTATAATTCTAAGAGGAAAAATGTATATAATTATACATTATCCAATATAGATCAGGGCCTGGTAATGACCACTTAGTTACAGAGGAAGACTAATAAGACTAGTTTACATACTTTAACATTTTTATGTACTTTCCTATTTTCTTATCAGACTACATCTAATAAGAAAATGTGCTTGTCTGCCACCTACATAGTATAAAAAAAAAAAATAATAAAAGGTAGTATTTGAGAGAAGTAATCATGCCATATTATTTTTTTATCCTGCACCTGATTGTTTATACCAATTTTGGAAACAAAACAATGTTTAGATTAGCCTCAATGTCAATAACATTTAGAGATTTTAAATAAGTTTAAAAAGTGAAAATACACAATAGAATAAGAAATTTATTTTCAAATGTTGGGTTACAAAATTATCTTTTCTTATCAGAATATTTTCTAATAGTCTACATGCAAAGTTATGTTGGATTTTAAGTTCTGTAATCTTGTGTTTTTGTGAACTAAAGTAGGTAGTTTTTTATTGAAAAAATGTAGGTATAATTCTTCATTCCTGCATAGCTTTATTTCTTGAAAATCAGGGTGCTGTGAGTACCATACAGCATATATTTTGTACTAGATGTGATAGATTTTTAAGTACAAGTTCATAAAAAAAAACTTGTATAAAGTTTATTACTTTAGGCTATAAAATACCTAGGTACCTACTGATAATATTGAAAGTCAACTTACCTACATTAACATTATATGATTATGTAGGTAGATACTAATTGGAACAGATATAAAACCATGATAGTGATCGATGAGAGTACTGAAATTTGGTTGTTAATCATTCATAGCACCATTTGATGAAACTCTATACGAAAAAAAAAACACCTGGGCCTCTTCTCCATACAGAAATACACTATTTAGGTTATACTTACCTCATGACAGTATGGTAGTTAAATGAATTGGTAGGCAGAATTTCACTATAATAACTACTTAATTAGAAAAAAAGAGCCCACACAAAGGCTGGCAGATAACGGTGGAGCACCCGAGCGCTACGAAAGCAGCCAACCACATCCGCTACATAACGTATGGCAGCTCAGGGACTTGCGTTATAGATGATTTGGCAACAAATAACCCCGTCGTAACACAAAATAGTAATAACCATAACAAACCCTGACAATTATAACCACTCAGTGCTATTACCTACCAAACGATCATGACTTTCCGTATTCACAATATGGCGACAACAGAAAACAAAGAATAACTCGAAAGTGGCTCTCACCTGTGATAACTCTTGATTGGTCTGCTTAAAGTTCTTCTTACTTAAATTTACGACGAGATAATTGATTTGCGATAAGCTAAACGTTAAAGAGTCCAGGTTCATAGTTCCATTAATGCAAAAACGAAAGCTTCAAACACGTTTGAAGCTTTCTCGATTTTTGACGGATTATTATAGTAAACGTATGTTCCTTGAAAGTTTTTTTACGAAATAACAATAAGCCTAAGGCAAACATCACCAATTCTATTGTTCACTTCATTAACATAATTTTAGCGCCCTACACTGCAATTTGCTTCTCGAAAATCTGAACAGAACACGGTACGGTACACGATGACGAGGCCAGCCGCTCGCTCACTCCGCACCACTCCGCACTCGTTCCACGCTCGAGTTGAGTTGGGTTCGAGTTGTAGTTTTTTGATTGTTCGCGAACGTAGCATACAAGGCGCAATCTTACCACACTAACGTCACTAACCAAGTAACCATTCTACCAACATAATAATTGATGTGTACGTAATGTTGCTAGATATAATATAACAAATATGGTTGATTTAGGCAAGTTTACTTCGTTTTCGTTGATCATTTGAATATCAGTCTAGCTTTGAAAATCAGTGTAACTTTAAACATCAGCGTGACTTCAAGAACACTTAAAAAACAAGCTTTCTAATAAGTTCATAACAAAGCAGATGCCAACCGAAGATGGAGAACTTTGTCTGGAATGAGATAATCGAAGATCTTCATCAAGGGTATGGACAAGGAGAAGATGAGTCACATTATGAAACCCCCAAGAGGGAATATGAGGCTCGCCGTATATAAGTCGGTTAAACAGATACTTGACAGTGATAGGAGTAAAAACTGATCCCCAAGTCCCCCAAGGGGAGGAGGGGTCCATTACCTCAAATCACCCCCGAGGGGAAAACTAGGGCAATGGACGAATTGGCCGCAAGCATCGCTCGAATCAACATTCGTAGAATTAATAAATTGATTCTTTCATAATATGACTATATATGATTATTACAAATATAATAATTATAAGTCTTATAATAATCGTGATCTCGTATTCTCTCATAATATTGCCATATAAAAAAAAACAATCAGCAAAATAACCGAAAATAACCCATCAATAATAACCAAGAACATTAGAAATTTCCTTGTACTTAGCTGGACGATTCATTGGCCTTCAGCGGTTGTCTCCAGGATTTTTTAATCTCGGCCGGAGGTCATCTCTCTCGCACCCTGCCTAAAATTGCCATGATACGTTAAAATTTTCCAATCCAAACCTGTCAAAGTCAAATTTACGCAAAGGCTGAGTTCTTCGGAGCTTCATTTTGATTCTAGTTGAGCTTTATGAAAATTCACGGAACACCGTACATATCAATTATTATTAATTGAGTAATATTTATAGAAATTAATAAAAAATTGACACATATTCACTGCTTAGATTGTGGGTGACAGCCAATTTAATAAAGAAGCAACACTGTTTACCAAAAATTCCTAAGGTGACCAACCATCCGTATTTTGCGGGATAGTCTCCTACTAGAAGCTCCTGCATTGCAATAAATACATAGCATAGTCCCACAAAACGTCAAATGCTTTCCGCACGTTTACAATATCCATCATAATATATTACAATATTTTAACTGTAGAGAGGTCAATTCTATACATCCATACTAAATTATTATAAATGCGAAAGTAACTCGGTCTGTCTGTCTGTTACGCTTTCACTCCTGAACCGCTAAACTGATTTTGATGAAACTTGGTATAGGAGTAGATTAGACCTAGATAATGAACATAGGCTATGTTTGGTTGCGATAACCGACATCCACGTGGGCGGAGTCGCGGGCAACAGCCAGTTGAATATATTTAAAAAATAACTACATATTGGGAAATAATTAGTGATCGACACTAATGCAAAAAATGCAATCAGTATTTTTTTTGTCTTTCTGTCTGTCTATCTGTGCGTGCAGAACGCATGGATCAAAAACTACTGGAGGGATTTTGATCAAACTTGATACGATTATAGTTCATACTTCTGGGCAACATATAGGCTACTTTTTATACAAGCTGATATACCCATGGCTTCACCCGCGCTTCGTTTTTAGGTCGTTTTTGGTCATATCTCCGGTTGTACTTAACCAATTGCAAGCAAACATACGATAAATTTTGAGTCTAAGTAAGACCTTTCTAATAAAAAAGCCGCATCAAAATTCGTTCAGTACTTTTTACGTCCATTGCTAGGAAGCTGGTCATAATAAGTATATAATTTCAACTTTGACGCTTATTATTTATTGCTTTCTAGACATAACCTATACCTACTCAAGTAGGTATTAAGTTATCGTTTCTAAAAACCACTACACTTTTTTATTTGTTCACGACTGTACATACTTAGACCACGGTAGTATAAACTTACTGTATACAGGTTGACTCAAAATATATTTATTATTCTTCACATACAGACAGATAGAAAGACAAAAAATTTACTGTTTGCATTTTTTGCATTAGTATCGATTACCAATCATCCCCCAATAGTTATTTTGTAAATATATGCAATAAACAGAATTGACCTCTCTACAGTTTTATTATAAGTATAGATCATGTATTTGTCTTATTTTGTTCCTTAAATTTACGAAAGAAAGTATAATAATGGGACAGGGATTCACCTGACGATTTTTAAAATTCACATTATCTTTCAAGTCCGTATCGATTCATTCGTTTTAATCGACCTTTTTTAACAGGTCACCTCATTATGAATATAAAACTGACAAACGTCAAATGTTACCTATTAATGTGACGCTACTATAGGAAACACCCTTTTGTTGCTACTCTGTCGCATTGGGTTTGCCTGTAATGACACCGTATGTATAAAATAAATAAATACATAATCCTTCATTTAATGTCAATAATTTATTTTATTATTACATGCTTACATAAGTAAGTCTCAATTAATAAATAAATAAGTTACGAAATTACTGTTTTCATCTTTAATACCTTTTAAATATATTATAGTAAAATAACCTTTTCAATTTGGCCTCTCCTTATAATATTAGTAAATAATTATGGAAACGTAGACTATACCATTTATTTTCATGAGCTTAGACGTAAACTACATCATATATCCCAACCTTGCAATTAAACATGGTCACCGCAAAGAAAAGTACGCAACCCAACCAACTAGATGGAGACACTGCAATGTATGTCCTTGCAGTATCCATTGGTTCTAATATTCTTGATAATAACCTATAAATATAAATGTCAGTCAACTGTCAAGTCAATCAACGTCAAGTCAAGGAAGATAAAATTGTAGAGAATAAAATAGAGGGTGAAAAGGGCGGGAAATTTCAAGCGGAGTAGGCGCGGCTCTTTGAAATTAATTTGAGAAAAATATTTTTTGTAAAAAGGATTGAGTAATATAGTAATAATTAGTTAATTTCATAGTAGTTTGTATATATTATAGTTAGTTTAAGGAGTTTTAGTGGTAAGTTTTTTGTATATATTTAATATTAAGTAAGCAGACATGGAGGAACCGGCCGACCCCGGGGGAGGGTTTGGCGCCAACAAGTCTCAATTAATAGAGTCTTCTATGGACACTGATTGCTCTTTATCGGCTAGTGCTGATAACATAAAACGCAAACGAGTCGCATCTCGGGTCGTTTGCAGTAACTGCAATAAGAAGAAAAATAAATCTGGTACTAAAAAGGAGGGAAGTACCGATTGCAAATGCGAGTTATCCGCGGTGACCGCAACAGTACAGTCTAATCCGCCTCAGGATGATGGTAGCAAGGAGAAACTTGTTAAAAACAATATTGGTCGTCTTTGTTATAAGCACTCTGATATTGCTCCTTTTATTGTTAATGTCCAAAAACACATGCAGACTGAAAACAGTAGGACCACTTTGCATCCGATCGAGTTTGGGAGATTTTTAAAAAATAATAATATAAGTGGGGTTGTGAATGGTAGTCTCAAACGCATAGGTCGCAACAAGATAAGTGTATCTTTTTCTACTTTTGTCGACGCTAATAGTTTTCTCACAAATCAACGCTTAATAGATAATTTTAACCTATTTATTCCAACATATAATATAACCCGTATGGGTGTTATACGGGGAGTTCCAACTGATTGGACGGATGAGGAAGTATTATCTAACCTCTCTGTTCCTCTTGGTTGTGGACCAATTTTAAAGATAAGGCGCATTAAGAGGAAAGTTATTACTAATAATGAAAAAACATTTGAAAATACTGGTACCATGATAGTAACTTTTGATGGACAGGTACTTCCTAAAAGGGTGTACATGTGCTTTACAGCATTACCTGTTGAACTATATATTTACCCAACTGTACAATGCTATAATTGTTGTAGATATGGTCATGTGAAAGTGCAATGTAGGTCAGAACCCAGATGCTACAAATGTGGGAAAGGACATATTGGAGACAGTTGTGATGTGGATGAGGATGAACTCTGGTGCATCCTTTGTAAGGGCTCTCATGAAGCCAACTCTAAAAAATGTTTAGAATTCAATAGGCAAAAGGCTATAAAAGAAACAATGAGTAAATCTTGCATATCATATATTGAAGCAGTTAAATTACATCCGCCTATAATTAAAAAATCTTATGCAGAAGCAATGATAACAGCCCCATCATCTCCAACTACAGAATCTTTACATAGCAAAAACAGTTCATCATATAAAAAAACAGTATTTTTAAAACCCAGATCTCCCCCTAAGCTTGGTAAGAGCTATGATCAGTTAACCCATAACGAAATAATTAGGAACCCTACCAGTATAAGATCTGGTCCAATTCACAGTAATCATAATAATAATAGTTATGATGGCAATAAAACATCTGATATGATAAAAACCTTATTTCAATTACTGTCACAGTCTAATACCACAATCTCACCGTCCAACGTTGCTATAATATTAGATACTTTAAACAAAATCTCAAGTGACAATGGCTCAAAAGTCAATTGCAATTCAGTGGAACTGTCGTAGTATATTACCCAAAAAACATGCACTAATTAACATTATAAATAAACATGATCCACTTATTATTTGTCTACAGGAGACTTGGCTCAACCAGGAGTCTATTTTCAGGATTCCTGGTTTCTCCTGTGTGAGGAATGACAGGCTTGATGAGTATGGTGGAGTGGCCATACTCATTAACAACTCTGTACCTTACTCTGTACTTCCTCTGCCTTCCTATAGCAATGACTTATCTGTTATTGCTATTATTGTAAATAATATTTGTTATGTATCTATTTATTTTTCTCATCCTACTTTACATAAGTTTAATGAATTGAACAATTTATTTAATCATTTGCCAAAACCATTTATTTGTTTTGGAGACTTTAATTCACATCACCAGGCTTGGGGCTGCCCCATAACAAGATATTATGGTACTCAACTTTTGGAAATGATTGACCAGTTAAACCTATGTATATTAAATACTGGTACCCCAACTAGACTATGTAATCCCCCAACTGCACCAGATTTAACTATTTGTACACCTGATTTGGCATCTTCCTTGACTTGGGATCCCCTAGATTCTACATTTGGTAGTGATCATTTTCCAATTATAATTACTATACCATTGAATAAACCCCTGAAACAGAACAGAAATCCACGTATAAGACATAAATTACATAATGCAGACTGGGACCTTTACAGAGACACAGTTAAACAGCACATATCGACCCTACCAAGTGTATCGTCATGTAATGTTCTAACATGTTGTGATTCATTTGCTAAAATGTTGATACAAGTGGCTGATGAAGTTTTCCCACTAAAGATTGTAGGCCCTAATAAAATACCATCTCCTCCATGGTGGGATGAAGAATGTACAGTAGCAGTTAAAAGAAGGAAAGAGGCAGAAAGACTGTACTGTACATCCATGACTGAAGAAAACTATGTTAGTTATCAACATTTAGCAAAGGAAACACAAATGTTCCTTAGAGAGAAAAAAAGAGATGGGTGGAAAAGATTTTGTGAATCCTTAAGTCCATCAGTCAGCCCTTCCATTGTCTGGCAAAACATAAGGAAATTTAGATCCTGCTTCCATAACTCTCAAAATCATGTGTTGTGTCCAGTACTTGCTGAACAGATAATGGATAGATTGGCGCCTCCGTCTGTACCCGACTATCACGTTGGTCTCTCTTACAGCATAAATATACACAATAATAATAATTTTAATGAATTAAACTGCCCATTTACCTTAAAAGAGCTTAATAATATTTTACCAAATTTAAAGGTCTCTGCCCCAGGTAATGATAATATCCCATATCCGTTTATCACAAACCTTAATAATGATAGCCTTAACTATTATTTACAGATAATAAACGGAGTAATGTTCTCAGGACATATCCCTTGTGAATGGAGAACACAAGACTTGATCTTACTTCTAAAACCGAATAAAATCAGCTCAGACCCTTCTTCGTACCGTCCTATAGCTCTGTCCACCGTGTTAGCTAAAATCTCAGAACACCTCGTTAAAAATAGATTAGAATGGTTTTTGGAATATAATAATTTACTATCAGATAGTCAACATGGTTTTCGCAAAGGTCAAAGTACTATGGATAGCTTGAGTACTTTTACCACTGACATTAGGCTTGCGTTCACAAACAATGAATCGGTTCTAGCAACTTTCTTAGATATTACAGCAGCTTATGATAATGTAAATATATCAATTTTGAAACATAAATTAGCCTTATTAAATGTTCCACTTCTACTAGCCAACTTTATCATAAATATGTTATCAGAAAGATTTATTCAATATTCATCTGATAATAGTAATACTAACAGAATATGTAGAACGGTATGGAAGGGTTTGCCCCAAGGGTCGGTGTTAAGCCCACTATTATACAATGTTTATACAGTTGATCTAGAATGTTTTATTAGAAAGTATGCTAATATTAGTGTCTCACAGTATGCGGACGATTTACTTTTGTATGTCCAAGGTCACTCCATACAAGAATGTGAGATGTCTGTATCCTTAGCTCTACAGGCATTAAATATTTGGCTTGACAAAAATGGATTAACTTTATCACCACAAAAGAGTTCAGTAGTTTTATTTTCAAGGAAACGAGTAATACCAGAGGTCAATATTAGTTACAATGAAGTACAGCTACCAATGAAAACTCAGGTCAAATTTTTAGGATTAGTTTTGGATTCCAAACTCACAGGGGTTCCTCATTGTGAATATATCCTAGCAAGATGCGAACGTAATATTAATATTCTAAGATGTCTCTCTGGTGTTCGATGGGGTGCTCATCCATTTACCATGAGGCTTATTTATAATGCCCTAATAAGAAGTGTCCTTGATTATGGAACCTTCTTATTAGAGCCTGGTAATGTAGGTGCTCTTAAAAAAATAGAAAGTATACAATCAAAAGCATTAAGAATAATTACTGGTACAATGAGATCTAGTCCGATAAACTGCTTACAAGTTGAATGCTCTGACCCCCCTATTAAATTAAGAAGACAATACATCTGCGATAGATTTTTATTTCGTTCCACTCAAATCAAAGATCATCCACTATTTAATAAACTTAAGTTACTCTCAGAGCAGGTAGAATCCTCTGCGTATTGGGCTCATAAAGAAGCTCCCTGTCTTGTTAAAAGCTATAGAAGATTTAAATCCTTAGAGTCTCCAATACACCAGGGAAATCGTCTTCCTCTTTTCCAATACCCATATAATGTTTTAGTGATAGAACCTTCAATTGATTATTGTACAGGCTTAAATCAAATTAGCACCATTTCAAACCCAGACACTTGCCATCAAATTTTTACAGATGCGTCCAAATTTTCAAATAATAGCTGCGTAGGCGTTGGGGTCTACCATTCACAGTATCAAATTTTTCAAAAAGTTAAATTACCTCCGGAATCCTCAGTATACACCGGTGAATGTACTGGCATCTTAAAAGCCATCGAATATATTATTCTTATGAAAATTAAAAATGCCATAATATTTTCTGATTCCCTAAGTGCACTCCAAGCGTTATCTCGGTCTCCATTTAAAAAACCAAATCTTGCTTCCTTAATAATCGAAATAAGATACCTCTTGTCCCAATGTGCAGATCTGGGCTATAGCGTAACTTTCAAGTGGATACCAGGTCATGCTGGTATTTCAGGTAACGAAAGAGCTGACCAACTAGCCAAAGAAGCGGTTAACGATGGAGACATTTTTCCATACAAAAATTACTGGCATGACTTGATGTCTCTACCCCAATCTTTTTTGATGGAGACATGGCAACAGGACTGGGGTGGTCATAGCAAAGGCAAATATTACCAACTTGTACAACCATTCATTCCTACTAAACCATGGTTCTCTAAGATACAGTTAAATAAAACAGTTACGACTATATTATGCAGGCTGCGCTTGGGACATGTATGTACTTCTGCAATGTTATATAAATTACGCATTGTTGACAGTCCGCTGTGTTCTTGTGGACTTTATGGGGATGCAAACCACATTTTCTTTTCCTGTCCATTGTATGACCACATTGTTTTCCTACATAGTTTAGTCAAAATGCATATACCTCTTCCTACATCAATCCAATGTCTATTATATTTATGTAACTACGACATCTATTGTATAATAGCCTCATTTATTGAACTAAATAATATTAGAATATAAATGTATATATTTAAATGTACATATTCCATACCATACCCAATCCTTTTTTCACTCCTAAATTTCGAACCTTTGATTAATTTTTTTTAAATAATTCCTATTTCCCTAACTTGTCTGTGGCCAAATGCGCCCTGCATGAAGCCAAAAAAAAAAAAAAAAAAAAAAAAAAAAAAAAAAAAATAAAATAGAGTAAAATCAAATCACAACCAACAGAATCGCCTTTGGATTTAGGTTAGTTCTGCTTATATTTTTTAATCATAAGTGATTTATCCATATTGAATAAGAATGTGTAATTGATTTTTATAACAAAACGCTCATGAAGATTGGAGAAATGGATGTAACGTTGTTGTACAGTGAATTTGATTCGTTTCTTAGCACGTAGTTTTAATTTCAAGATATAAATAAATAATCTCTATCTTGTGTAATAATACGGAATCAAACCTTGAAGTTGAGATCGTGTTCATGAATAATAGACGTTTGTAAATGCTATATTTTTCAAAGAAGTATTATGTAACAATCCCTATCTAAATTTCCAGTATTATATTGGGTTGATACTTCCGCTGCTGTTGCTGTCTGATCCTGTACTCCTATAACCTAAAAAGAGTAAGGCGGCAGTGTCATACTGAAAACGTAGTTTCTATTAATTAACAGTACTTAATATTATTTATTAACGCATTCATGGTTGGTTACGCAGTAACGCGTTGCCTTTACTTTCGTCTAGTGCTTTGAATTCGTCTGTGAGATCATAATATATGATTAAAGAAATATTATGTTTCTCTAAGCTTCTACTTATGTCTAATACATTAGTTCCTGAGATTACTGCGTTAAACCAAACAAATCCTTCAGCTTTATAATATTATTATTAGTATTTATATAACAGAAATGGGAATCTTAAAAATAAAAGTACAAAAGAGAATTCCTCTTGTTAGAATAATTGGGTTCAATGGGAAAAAATCAATGTCCAATTGGTATAAAATCTTTTTTAGGTTTAAAACACCGGGTAAAAAGATAAAAAAATGAAGTTAATATAGAAAAAAAGGACCAGGAAAGAGGACCGGCAGTAAATTTTTTAAACCTTTCATGGCTAATGTCGCACATATGCTGCATTTCATCTAGTATTTTTAGTGAGGATACCTTCTCGCTCACTCGATGTGCCAATGTTGCACAATGTGCGCCTCATTGAGCGTTATTTGATGAGAATCCTTTCTTGCTTGATGCTCATACTTGTCATTATCATACCTAATATACCATTTTTCCTATCCCTTGTAGATACAATGATACAGGCCAATTTTTGTGGCCTGTGGTAGTAATTTTTAAATGAAGTTGGCAATGAATCGGTTAAAGGACACTGACCTTCATACTGTTGCTTCCAGCAATTTTTCAAGTTCTTGATTGGATAACGTGATGTTTACAATATAATATCATGTTCTGCTGGTCCTAGGTTACATATTTTACATTTTTTCATTCATTACAACAATTAATAAAAAATAATTTAATAGTATATCAGTAATATTATTAGGAAAAGTAGAATGAAATTACTATCATTTAATCATCAACCCATCAATAGAAGAAATAGAATGAAATTACTATCATTGAATCATTAACCCATTCATCACCATCATCATCATCTACCTGCCCTTGTCCCAATTAATTGGGGTCGGCGCAACATGTATTTTTCCTCCATTCATTCCTGTCAGATGTCATCTCTTCGGTTACCCCCTTCCTTGCCATATCCTCTTTCACGCACTCCATCCATCTTTTCTTAGGCCTACCTCTACCCTTCAAGCCCTCCACATTCATACTTAGAACCTTTTTAACAACATTATTAGTGGAAATAAAATGAAATTACAATCATTGATTCATTATCCCATTATTAGTAGAAATAAATTGAAATTATTATCATTGAATCATTAACCCATTATTAGTAGAAGTAAAATGAAATTACTATCTTAATTGAATGTTTGTTGTAATATTTTTGTTAATGGATATCCATTGTATCTGCAGGTTTATGGCGTGGAATAGATTTCTCCGCCGTAACTTGGTGAGCATCACTTTCCCAGTTCTGACTGCAACTGCAATTTGGGCTGACTGGAACCACACCAGAAAGTGGAAGGCATCATTGAAAGAGCTGCAAAACTGAATAAAGCATGGCTATCTTCGGCATCACCTCACGTTATATCTGGTGTGCAATTCCTTTGACCGGGTTCTTCATTGGCAAATACTTGGATGACCAAGAAACACTAAGGATGACCAACTTTAGAGATAAATCTGCTCTGTATGGAGGCAGAGTGAAGCCTGGCGACCCACCATCCTGGCCGTGCTAAAGTTGATTACATACTGTAATTATGTCAATAGCAATAAACTAACCTCTAGAAATCTTTTATTATTTTACGAGTATATATTCCTCTACCTCAATATATTGTCATCTTAAGTGCAGTTCACACTCACTGACCATCTAGCATCTGAGTCGATTATTCCAACTAGTCCTACTAACAGTTCGATCATCGGACAGTTTGGATAAAAATATTCCAAATAGTTCGATTGAGTTTGACAATCGAACTACTTGGACAAAAATATTCCAAGTAGTTAGATCGTGTTTGACAATCGAACTATTTGGACAAAAATGTTCCGATTAGTTAGATTATGTTTGACAATCGAACTATTTGGACAAAAATCTTCCAAGTAGTTAGATTGTGTTTGACAATCGAACTAATTGGATAAAAATGTTCCAAGTAGTTAGATTGTGTTTGACAATCGAAATGTTAGGACAAATATATTCCAACTAGTTAGACTGGGGTTGAGGATCTCGGAAGTCAGGCCCGCCGCCGGGCAAAACACGCCGGTTAGATTGCAGTGACATACTATTGCCTATCCTGCGATGTGACTAAAGCGACCAAGTGGACATAGTGAGGTTTAGTGGGTATGCCCTTTAGGGAGAGTCCCACATAGGTCTACGGGTTTTCCCCAAACTCGGAGGTATCATGCATAAGCACGCATTCCTCACTTAAAAAAAAAGACAAATATTTCATTTAGTTAAACTGGGCTTAGGTTTTTAGAAATAAATATTACTATCTAATATACCTAGTAGTGTCGGTAATAGACTTACATAAGAAAGTGTAGTAGGAGATGCAGAATTTGATCAAGATAGTAGATTTACTCATCATCACACTATGTGAAGGTGAATCGGTCGTGAATAGTATGGATAGGTTACTACCTATATATACTATACATACACACACACAACAAAAAATAAATTAAAAATACAATATTCTTCTTATTGCAATTAATAATTAACTAGGTACTGGAATATTTTTGTACCAACAGTTCGATTGTCAAACACAATCTAACTACTTGGAACATTTTTGTCCAAGTAGGTAGTTCGATTGTCAAAAACAATCTAACTACTTGGCAGATTTTTGTCCAAATAGTCCGATTGTCAAGCACAATCTAACTACTTGGAATTTTTGTGTCCAAATAGTTCGATTGTCAAACACGATCTATACCTTGTCTAATCTAGGATGATAATTTTGACAGCTCCAAGTAGGGTACCCCATATAGTATAATCGAAAATGGTTCTTTCGATTTTCGATTATCGTTCCCATAGAATATGGAATCGATAGTTACAAAAATACAAAAACATTTACTTTTTATTATTTTAGGTAACTTACTTCAGGATGACAAAAGAGAAGTTTTATGGTATAGTATTTATGTTTCGTATCATATTTAGCTAATTATATCACAAAAACTTTAGTAGTATAAGTACTTAATAATTTCAATAAATTATTTTAAATTCGATTCATTCGATTCATTTGTGTAAAGTCAATTGTGCTATATTCTTGCAAGACGCTTCACTATGACAAGTGGGCGGGGCTTGTCTATGAATTACAATAATTTTATGGGTTTAATTTTGTAAAAAAAAATACGATACTTCATAGACATGAACTGTCATTATTATCATCCTAAATTAGACAAGGTATAACTACTTGGAATATTTTTGTCCAAACTGTCCGATGATCGAACTGTTAGTAGGACTAGTTGGAATAAACCATCTGAGTGTGCCAGAACGCATTTAACAATGTGTTAAAGGAACTTGAAATTGAAATTAAATAAAATATTCTACGGAATTCTACACAGTCAGCAAGCTTGAGCTTGTCTTGAGCTCTCATGTAAGCATAGTTTAACAAGCTTGTGTTCATGATGGGGTTGACATGTCTTTATTGATAATAATCCCAAAACCTAAAAAAAAATAGATTAAAAAAAAAGAACAAGCTTGTGTTATGGGTCCTAGAATGACACACAGTTCCTGAATCCCAAACTCATCCACTTAGGATGGAGAAATTGTGGGAGATCACTTGTACTTTTCCACAATATAATAATAGTAGAATATAATTGTGGAAAAATACAAGTGATTACATTCTATATGTGTAGCAAGTTCCACGAAGTGCCAGCAATCAACAGTATAAATAGATTTTTTTTTTAGAGGACACGTCAAAATGATGTTACCTCGCCTGATGGTAAGCTAAAGGCAAAGTCTTCTGTAAAGAGAATATAGGTGAAATTAGCCCGGGCTCTGAAGATCTTGGTAGGCCCCTCATACCCTTTGGATTGGATTTGACTAATAAAGTAAAAAGCCACATAACTCAATGGTCAGATATTTTATTGTTCAGTCAAATTACAATGTTTTCTTAGCCATCTGGTACCACACGATAAAATATGGTGCCCATAAACCCAGTCCGAAAAAGAAAGCGAAGAAAATGGTCGCAGCAAATCTGTAACAAATTGCAATAGGTATTTAGGTAAGTTGATGAAGTCCTAAGGTTAAGGTACGGGTCTTTCTCTCGGTACCTTTACCGGGAGAGCTACAATATAGGTTACGCGAAACATCGATAACCAAAATTGAAAAAGAAAAAGCGGTCGGAGCGAGCATCGTGCTACCTTTTTTTATACCACTTAGAGCGGTTACCGTGGCCTATTAAGGACGCGTGCAACACCAGGGGCGTCACACTCGCGCCACCGACCGTGCAAAAACCTTCTACCTATAATACCTCCGTGGAGTATGTGCGTGGAAGTTCCGGCTCGCGTCCTACACAATGCTAGCTACTAAGGCTAGCTAGACCCAAAGCAAGTAGGTACCTATAGCCTAACTTCCGTTATGAGTTCTAGAATCTAGAATGCGAATAAACATACCTACTACCTACCTATAGTGCGCGGTATCTAACTTGGCAAGATTTTGGAGTACCTACCTACCTAGTGTGTGTGGGTCCCATTACTCCAAAATCTTGCTAAGTTAGATGCTGTGCAGGTGCACTACCTATACCTACTAAAACCTAAAACATTTCTTTTTTTGTAAATCAACAGGCCGCAAAGTACAGGTGTTATTTATTCCGATTATAGTCTGTTCGATTACATACTGAGTGTGGCAAGGTGGTTCCGAAAATCTTTGAATGCAGATTTGTTTCATAAAAAAAAAGAAAGAATGTTTCATTTAATGTAAAATTGTAGGTATTTAGAGTTTTAGAGTAGGTAATTTCCCTAATGGTGGTATAGAAAAATACCACGCTCTATAAGATGAAAATGGTTGGAAATATACTTAAATAGAATTACGGTATAGCAGCGGGTAGAATAATATATGTACCTATTCCTATTTATTGTAAAAATAGCTCAACGACTGCAACTTACCGATTTGGTATCGAAAAGGGCATATTATCAAAAGGCTGCGGGGGACCCTCATGTTCTGAATGTCTACGCGTTTGAATACGGACCGGTGATTGTATTCTACTCAACATGGGTCTAGCCCGCATAGTAGTAGCAATTATTGATCGCCAACCAATCATGTTGTTTAAATACCAAACAATCCTTTACGCCAAAATCTCTTCTTCAACTCTGTCGATATTCTCAAATAAATTAAATATTTCACGGAATGTGATTATAATGACATTGAAAGAAATTATTAAGTAATATTTTTTTGTTCTTCACATTACAGCGACTATCAAAGAGTTGGTTTAACATAAGACCTCTGTAGTGTAATGTAACGGTATAGCGATCGACTGCTAAGTTAGATGAAGTGGGTTCGATTCCCACTCAGTGTATGCAGTGTATGCTTTTTTGTACGTAGGTATGTAGCCTATTTATAAGTATACCTATATATTATGTTCACAGGTCTAGCATTTGTAGAGGTGTGCCTAGAGACATCTACTCATTGGTATAAAGCAAGTATAAAGGCGATATTGAAAGGAGAGAGATTGCGGCAAATCGCATAAATGGTGTGTTGCATTCTTTCATGAGTCAGTGTTGAAAAAGATTGGGTCATTACGCAGTATTAAATAAGGCAGGCGATAGGAAGAGGACCTGAAGTTCGCTGGGGCTTGAAGGTGATCTGTGCGCTTTGTACAATGAATGAGTAAGCATTTGACACACGCATGATCGGCACAGCCAGAACTATACATCAACCAAACACCAAGTTGTATATAAGTACAGTCAGCACCAAAAGTCGATGAACAGAATCAACTTAACAAAACACCTGTTCACAATAAAATGCCATAATTTACTGTCGCAACTAGGAAACAAAATAGCCTGTACACCAGAAATTTACAAAAGTCGTTAAACACGCGTATTTCAAAAGTACCTGTGCACTAGTATTCCTAAGTCGCTGTACACCATCAATCCAAATGTCGCTGAACATCAAGATTTCAAAATTAGGTTAACAAAGTATCTTTAATGTTGCCGTGTGTTAATATACTTTTGTAGCTTATGTTGTTCAGCTACTTTTGGGACAATGCTTGCTTAACCGTAATAATGTATGTAAACTCGTCAATATCTATTTCAATACTTATTTACAAAACAATTATATTTTATTGTCAGTAATCATACTGATCTATAAAATGGAAAATAACTTAAACATAGGTAGGTAACTCCTCCATGAAGCTATAGATAAACATGGAGGCCAAACCGGGAAGAACAGCTTGATCCAAATACCTACATGTCTGTATCTCACTCTCTGTGGGCCGACTTCTCTTTCGTGTATTTGTACAATGTTGCTATCTTCTTATTAGTATCTCCTAGTAAATTATAGAAATAGACCATACTAACCAAAAATGCAAGTAAAATGATTTACAAATAACTCTATAGTTCGACTACGATTATTAATGTGGAAATTGAAAAATTATATGCCATTTATTATGCATGATTGGGTTGTTGAATCAGGAAATCAGTGAATTAAATTCCCATTGTCTATGGATTCAGTACGTAATGTGGCAATATTGGTACTACATGTCAACTATCAATAAACAATATGGCGGTTGTTTATTATTGTTTTGGTTTTTAACATATTTAAAGTTAATTATAAGTATAAACTCAAAAAATGGTGCAAAATTGTATAGTGCGTGGTTGCGGTATTACGTGGCGTCAAGGATGTGATATAAAATTCCACGCGTAAGTGTTTAAACTTGTTTAAATGGTGATTTCTTGCTTAGAAGGTTATCATACTTAGAAAGAGAAGTCGGCCCACAGAGAGCAAGATAGTAAATACAGACTGAGCATCAAGTAGGTATTGGAAGTGAGGCCTCCATGTTTATCTATAGCTTCATGGGTAACTCTAATGATATAGGTACGAAGCGATTATAGTAACGGTACCATCACTATAATCGTTTTACGTTGCGCGAATCTTACAAAACCTACCTTCCTTTAATTTTTAATTTATTATTTCTGTTCACTTGTGATCATTTTAGTCTATACTTTGTCTTATCATTAGGATGATAATTTTGACAGTTGACACCTATGTAGAGGCAATAAAGTTGCTATTGCAATGTCAAACCAAATATAAGGAAAGAAACGCAACCTTATTGCGTAGCAATAAAGAAGTGACACCTGACAACATTAATTTTTTATTATTAATTTTTTTTATTTTTTTTATTTTATTATATTATATATATTATATTGTATTGTATATATATATATATATATATATATATAATATAATTATATTATATAATTAAAAAAAAAATTAAAAACTATTAATGAGTAATAAGTAAATGATTACATTTTTATTTATACTTTTATTCAGCCAAACACATTGTTCTATAATAATTACGGTATTTATATATACATTATTACTTTACATATAGACATTTTTTTATATATTTACATATATACATAATTTATATATATACATAACTAGCTGTTGCCCGCGGCTCCGCCCGCGTGGATGTCGAAATCAGTTTCAAAAACTATCCTATCTCTCAAGTTGGATCGAACTGCACATGGTGTGCGAATTTTATTATAATCGGTTAAGTGGTTTAGGAGTCCATTGAGGACAAACATTGTGACATGAGATTTATATACAGGGTGAATTTTTCAAAAGGGATTGGATGGCCAAATCCGAAACTATAAGGAATAGCGAAAAATGGTCAAAGGAGTCACGAGCCCGATTTTGATGAAACTTAAAACCTCATCATTAGATTTTTGAAAAACCAATAAACCTAGCTGAGAATCGAACCCGTTGATTTTGAAAAAAAAAACACACCCTTTATTATTACACCATACGATAGTGTCGCTGTTAAGGAACAAATTCTGCGAAGTAATGATATACGGCAAATTTAAGGAAAATTTGGAATTTAATAAAATTCACGTTTCATGTACTTATTTGTTTCGTTCGAAATCCCAGAAAAGATCGTAACTATTCCGTGTTTTAAATTATACTCAGAATGATTATAATGATTGATGTTTTTTTTAAAACAAGATGGAGCTCCAGCCCATAATAGCCGTAAACGAGATTTTGATTCAGCAGTTTGACGACAATTTTATTGCAAGGCATGTCCTGTGCCTTGGCCAGCGAGATCCCTGGATCTTACTACCTTAGATTACTTTCTCTGGGGGTATGTCAAAAACGAAATTTACAAAGACACATGATACAGAGATACAGTTGATGACTTAAAACATTCTTTGGAGAATATTCTAAATGGAATCAATTAAATTCTAATATTCAATGCAGTACGATCCTTGAGGTCTGAAATCCTACATTTTGTCTACATTTTGAACAAATAATCAGTTAATGTAAGAAAAATAAAATGTATTTTGTTAAAGATGAGCTCTTTGTCATTACTTCCCAGAATAAGATCCTTAATAGCAACACTATCGTATTGTGTAATAATATAGGATGTGTTTTTTTTTTCAAAATCAACAGGTTCGATTCCTGGCTAGGATTATTGGTTTTTCAAAAATCTAATGATGAGGTTTTAAGTTTCATCAAAATCGGGCTCGTGACTCCTTTGAGCATTTTTCGCTATTCCTTATAGTTTCGGATTTGGCCATCCAAGCCCTTTTGAAAAATTCATCCTGTATATTAAGATAAATACATTATTACGGTTAAGCAAGCATTGTCCCAAAAGTAGCTGAACAACATAAGCGACAAAAGTATATTAACACACGGCAACATTAAAGATACTTTGTTAACCTAATTTTGAAATCTTGATGTTCAGCGACATTTGGATTGATGGTGTACAGCGACTTAGGAATACTAGTGCACAGGTACTTTTGAAATACGCGTGTTTAACGACTTTTGTAAATTTCTGGTGTACAGGCTATTTTGTTTCCTAGTTGCGACAATAAATTATGGCATTTTATTGTGTACAGGTGTTTTGTTAAGTTGATTCTGTTCATCGACTTTTGGTGCTGACTGTACATGTAAATGGATATAGACAAGCAAGCCTATACTCAACACAAAATAAAAGGCCCGTTTTGACGTTTGTCCTCGTGGCGTAACTAGTTATGTACCTATACGATTCAGTATTCGATACTCAGGATGAATCGAATCCAGTTTGCATGGGGATTTAATCGATTTGAATATGTATGTATGTAAACAGCATTAGATTAAAGTTCTGATTAGAAAAATTTGCTTAATCTTTAATTTTGTAGGTATTTTAAAACAATACAATGTTATCGGTCAATTATTTACTTATGTTTAATATTTTTTTTACAATAACATTCACTCAATCACAAAAACAACAAGAATAATTAAATGAGTCTTCAGAATCTAAACACAAGTATTAAAATAAATAAAAATAAAAGTGCGCGTCGGGCTTGAAAAAAAATATCTGACTCGATATTTTCTTTCCTTAACTGATTATTTATAGTCTGTGGACTACATGAAAAAATCGTTATGCACAGCACTTAGCCGAGTGGGCGGTACCTGTCAATGAAAAATGTAATTACCTTTAGAACATTTCATTGGTAAAAAATTAAGAACTTCATGGGCATGAACTGTCAAAGTGGGCCTTTTATTTTGTGACAACTATAGTTGACCTCACCGAACATATAAATAAAAACACACTGATGAGCTCAAAAGACCTGAGTTGCAGCAATAGCCCAAATGAAAAAAGTTATTGTCAAATCAAATCAATAAAATGTCAGTTTTGACAACTATTGACAAGTATCTACCTAAAAAAACTGAAAACGTACTCTGAAAATAATTTCCTGATTTTTCTGATTGTACTGGATAAACATAGCCGTAACAGAAACTGATAACTTAACTAAGATGATTTTGTAAAATCTACAGTTTTAAACCATCAAATAGATAAGTTGTTAAAATGCTTTCAATAAAACGATTACCAGCATTGTCAGCTTCGAAAATACAACCAAAAATAAATGTATATAAAAATGGAGCTGTTGAATACCAAATAAATAAACAGTGCCACAATCACATATTACAATTATGCAGATCATTTTCTGTGTTGCATAATTTAACTAGGAAGAACCCGGTGAGTTATTTCACAATATTTTCTACATAATAAGTTACATTACATCATTATTAGCCAAGAGATCCAAGAATATTAAAATTCTGAATTTGTCGGCGTATGATTTAAGTGTATCGATCTGAAATGGAATTATGAATGTTAAGATAGGCGTCAGGATTGTAGCTAATGAAAAGATGATGTTTCTACCTACCATATTATCTATTCCTACCTACTTACGCAGTGAGACAGAAATGTGACTAGGTGTATATATTATTTTACTAATATAATGCTGCATTACCGCCTGTATAAAAATGTACTTAGGATCCTATTCTATTCTGATAGCTCTATAGACTATGTGAACACAACTTGACTAGCTAGTGTTATAGTGTCTATAACAAAGGTAAATTATACTTATATTTATTATTGTCATAATAATAACAGCCTTTTATTCAGATATCTACAGTTTGGTGTACATTTCACAAATTATTCCTATTATTGATATATATGTAGGCGATTGTCTTCACAGCCATTTTTATTGTTACTACATACTATACATACAAACCAATTAAATTATATGTTATGTATTCTGTCTATTACCAATCTTACTACTAGTAGGAACACCAGTTATTCAATTACTGTTTTTATAACTAAAGCTGAAAGTTGTTAGAACTGAACAGCAATAAAAATTTCCCATATTAGGTACTACCACATGGACCTAGGAATAACTATGGACGGAGCCATGGGAACAAAAAAGTGACGCTGCATAGTCAGCCAACTTTCGTATACGTATACAGTCGCCACGCACACTCTCACATCATAGTCAGCCACTTCGCGGCAAACGTCGGCCGAATCGGTCGATCTGTCAGTTTAAGCGGGAAGAAAAAAAACTCAAATACAACATGTCTTGTGCAGTGAAATGGTGTAAAAACCGTAGTGACAGGAAGAAAATAAATCCAAGGATCACATTTCACAGGTTAATCAATATTTCAATCACTGAATGTTTATCTAATAATTATACATAAAGGTTCATTCAATATTTCAAAACAAAATTCAATTGTTCGGTACAAAACCAGTGATCCCAACATAAAAGTGTGCAAATTTCCCCATATTTTGGGGAAATCTGTAAATTGTGTGACTTTATGATGAAATAGCATAAACTATTTATTAGTAGTGATAACCGTAGTGATTTAACTTCTTTTTAATAAATACATGGGATTAGGAATCGCGAAAATACAAATTGTAACTAATATGAATTTTTTAACTTTTTTTGTTAATTAGGTATACCTAGTTTAATCGTGTGAATATTCCCCACGGTTACCATCCATGTAAGTTTTTTTTTATATAGGTATAATTTCAATTTAATTTCAATTTCTTTATTTTTCAAAATAGTGTAACGTAATTACATCTTTTTGACGTCAAAAACTACTTAATACTAAGTTTACCACCGCTTCCTAGGCGCTAGTGGAGAAGAAACGGCGCAACAAACTCCACTGCTGCATTTTAAGACGTCAGGTTATACATAGATATCTTAAGACTAAATATGGACGAATGTACATTTTTGTCTCGTGTCAATATAAATAAAGGTATATATAAAAAAAAAAAATATAATAAATTTTAACTGAAGTTAAACAATAAAATAATTGAAAATGTCAAAAATATACTAATGTCAAAAAAAATAGCAAAAAAGGTCGCGTGCCTACCACAATATCAATATATTGTAGTAGGCAAATGCCACAACTACAGCATTATGTAGTTGTAGCACAACAGACGTAATGAAATGAGACGTAATGAGATGTAATGAAAAAAATAATGTAAAAAATAACTAAAATATTATTTTCATTAATTTATGATAAAATAATATTTTTAATAATAATGCACGAATCACCTTTAATGATTGTTCATTTATATATTTTAAAATTTACCAAATAATTCTCCCTATTCCTCAACTAAAATAATAAAAAATGGGGAAATTTAGGTAAAACCTCGCATCCCTACAATTATATACTCACACAATGATTGATGCCCGCCATTTTGTGACACAGACTAGTTACTCTAGCTAGGCACTCCGTCCATACTTTTCCTAAGTCTATGTACTACCATAAATTGAAATAACAAATATGAAGAATTTGTATATTAGCAGATAGGTCATTTGATAGAAATAGATCATCACAGCTTATATACACTTTTAGTTTATTCATAATAAAAAGCTAACATCCCTTAGCTACCAAAAACGACTAAAAAGGAAAGATATCCTTAATCTATACTAATATTATAAAGAGATTTGTTTTTTGTTTGTTTGTAACGAGTAGGCTCCGAAACTACTGGACCGATTTCAATAATTCTTTCACCTATGGAAAGCTACAATATCTGGGAGTAACATAGGCCATAATTTGTTTTAAAAAAATTAAGGAATTCGAAATCCACGCGGGTGGAGCCGCGGGCAACAGCTAGTGTCTAATAAAGAGGAGTAGTGCCCTCGCTGGAGGACTCACTTGACCTGTCAAAATAGAAGACAAAACATCTGATTATAGCTGTAGCACACTACTGATTGCAGATCACTTGAACACAAAAAAAAATAAATAACAGGTACTCTTCTAAATTCTTATGGCAGCACAGAGTATTAAAATGCTTGGTGGGCAAAAAGAGGTGTGGCCCTGTTTACTTGCCAGCACAATAATTTTGGTTCCTTATTTTTTCAATCAATATTTAATGTTAAAGGGAAGAACAGAATAAGAATCATGTTTTTGATTTTAATGTCAGAACACTTAAGAATATACTGTTGTGGTCTAGATGTTCTATTTCACGAAGGCGGTGTAGCTTTCATTGTAGTAAAACTTTATTATATAATATGTACACCATAAAAATGAATTAATTGCATTGCAATTATTGTTCTAATGACTGCCGCATAAATTTCTTTTGACGTGACATGAACTTTCGCGCAAGTGAGATAGAATATCTATAATATCAAAATGCATTATATTTTAACGTGCAATGTTTCATGAATAGTATAGTAAATAATAAAAGAAATCTTCTTTCTCCATATATTATTCAGACCATTTGAATGTAGTTGAGTAACAAACATTTAAAACCCTTTAAATTTTAGAATATATGTAGGATAGGTTTTACTTATGTATGTATATAGTTATTAGTATGTAACATAGTAAGTAACGCTGAGTGCTAATTATATATAAAACCGGCTACTCACACACCTGCCACAGGGGTGGTGTAAATGTGGGGATGACCCTAATTGCCACTACTTTAACACCCTATATTGCCCCTGCGACAGATGTGTGAGTGACTGGTTTTATATATAATCAGCACTCAGCGTTACTTACTGTGTTACAGCCTTTTGCAAAATTATACTTTACGGATACATATGAAAGTTTACTTAGAACAAATCAAAGCTGACTGATACCTACAAGTCACATCATAACAAGTCTGTCTTAAGAATGTCTTACCTTACCAGCCTTAGCACTCAGCATCATCATCATTCTCTGAACCTTTTTCCCAACTCAGTTGGGGTCGGCTTCCCAGTCTAACTGTGATGCGGCTGAACTTCGATATTTTTCGTAGAGCGACTGCCATCTGACCACAACAACCAATGGTCATTATGATCAATGGCGATATCGAAGTTCCAAGTTAGACTGGTTGGACTTTCGTAGGTTCCAACTACCCGTAACGTAACGACTGCCATAGATGTTTGTATGGCAACCCGGTCTGACGGCTTAACGGCTCTCCGAGGCACAAATAAACCTGCGATAAATACACACATAACTTCGAAAACCATCGAAAAGTCATTGGTGTGTGCCATGGTGAACCTGGGATCGAACCCGAGACCTCGTCTCAGTAGTCCAATACCCAAACCACTAGACTACCGCGGCCTTAGCACTCAGCATTATCAAATAAAATTCAATAACAAAGGTTTATGATCTCAATATCTTGAAGTCTTCAGTCATTATAATTGTAAATGTTCTTCCGCAGCAACTGAAACAATTCAATTCAGAATACAAGGCGGTTTGTACATTATTAAGGAGATCAAATTTGCCGACAATAAACTCCATTTTTAATCATGGTTTCAAAGGTTTCCATACTTCGGCAACTAATCATAATCAGTTTGATAAAGATAAGGTATGTATCATTAGTTTTTTGGTACACAAACAACATTTTAAAATAATACATCAGCATTCTCCAAGCCTAGTCCCAACTCTGTTGGGGTCGGCTTTTCAATTATTTTATTTATTGGAGTGACTGTCTGTGAGTCTTCTAAGCCTGTGATTGATTTCATAATAAACTGAGATTGCTCAATTCTCATTGTAAATGACCAATGTTATTTTATTATTTACACTGATCTGCTTTATTTGTAAATATACTCTCCATTTTGTTAATTTTCGAAGGACAATGATAAAGATAAAAATAAAAAAAATGAAGAGGTTTCTTCTTTGTTGATGAAAGCGGCTTTCTGGATGTTTACAACTTGCATTCTCATCATCATGAGCTCGTTGTTACTGCCGGGAGATAACGCCCAAAATGAGGTAACATTTATTTTTATATATGGGTAATCTATTTATTTATATTTATACATTATTTATGTCTAATTTATTAACCCGCCCCACAGCATACCTGGTGCAAAGGTGACCATTATACTGTCTACATTGCACCGTTGAATAGTAATAGCCAACTTTGCACATCATATATATGAGCTGATCCGGGAGTCACCTGTTTTGTATATCAGATTATACATGTTTTTTTTCCTTCTAGTAGATCTTGAAAAATAGGGTACATATTTTATTATCTCTATTACTAAGTTAGTGACGGTAGTCGGTATCTCTTTTTAACTGACTTTGAATAAAGAGGAGGCTCGTAGGTCTTAGGGAAAATGAGTGAGAAATGGTTGCCGCTATATTACACATGTTATTTTTGTCATGGTTTTCAGCTAATACGTTATGTATCGTGGAATGAGTTTGTGTACTCGATGCTGTTGAAGGGTGAAGTTGAGGAACTGATTGTAAGACCTGACTTAGAAGTGGTCACAATTATCCTACATGAGGGTGCTATCATCAAAGGCAAACAAGTAAGTGTTTGTACTATCTATTAAATAAGATTAAAGTAAATTATAAAACCTAAATATACAAGAGTGAAAAGGTTCCTTTTATGCAAACATTATTCATCATAGACAACATCGTCACTTACCGGCAAGGAAATAGAGGTGAAACGTAAGCCTGCCTTGAATAAAAAAAAAAACTTGTAATAATATAAGTGAAGGTGTCTTTAAATTTTAATATTAGGTTCTGTTTAAGTAATTCTTTTTTTGAAATTAAGTTAAAAAATATTCTACTAAAAATTTAATAAAGATTAGTAGAATAAGGAGACATATATATGGCAACACACGAAGAGGCGTTGGCACTAGCACTAGTTTAAAAAAAATATTATTCCAGTAGTTAGGTATTGAAACTGTTTTTCTCGACTTATTTGTGCCGTTTTTCTAGAACATACACATTATAATTGCAAATTGTCAAATGTTTTACATGTATTTTGTATTCAGACGAACCACCGGGTATTTCATATGAATGTTGGAGATATCCATCGCTTTGAGGAAAAACTGCGTGAAACAGAAAAGAATTTGGGTGTCGCTGAAGGTAATGTTATAGAATTTTCTCTTTTATGTTTGTACTGGTAGGACGATTCAAACAAAATCTTTCAGTGAAAAACCTCTGTGCGGATTGTTTTTTTTTTTACTAGCCTATGCACGCGGTTTCTCCCGTATACAGGGTGAATTTTTCAAAAGGGCTTGGATGGCCAAATCCGAAACTATAAGGAATAGCGAAAAATGCTCAAAGGAGTCACGAGCCCGATTTTGATGAAACTTAAAACCTCATCATTAGATTTTTGAAAAACCAAATATCCTAGCTGGGAATCGAACCTGTTGATTTTGAAAAAAAAAACACCCTATATTATTTCACTATACGATAGTGTTGCTATTAAGGTTCTTATTCTGGGAAGTAATGACATACCGCAAACTAAAGGAAAGAGCTCATCTTTAACAAAATACATTTTATTTTCTTACATTAACTGATTAATTGTTCAAAATGTAGACCATTGTTTTCAATACATAACTGGATTTGAGACCTCAAGGATTGTACTGCATTCAATATTACAATGTTATTGATTCCGTTTAGAATATTCTCCAAAGAACGTTTCAAGTCATCTGTATCTCTGTATCATATTATGTCTTTGTAAATTTCGTTTTTGACATACTCCCAGAGAAAGTAATCTAAGGGAGTAAGATCCACGGATCTCGCTGGCCAAGGCACAGGACCATGCCTTGCAATAAAATTATCGTCAAACTGCTGAATCAAAATCTCTTTTACGGTTATTATGGTCTGGAGCTCCATCTTGTTTAAAAAAAAACATCAAGCATTATAATCATTTGAGTATAATTTAAAACACGGAATAGTTACGATCTTTTCTGGGATTTCGAACGAAACAAATAGGTACATGAAACATGAATTTTATTAAATTCCAAATTTTCCTTAAATTTGCCGTATATCATTACTTCGCAGAATTTGTTCCTTAACAGCGACACTATCGTATGGTGTAATAATAAAGAGTGTGTTTTTTTTTTCAAAATCAACGGGTTCGATTCTCAGCTAGGTTTATTGGTTTTTCAAAAATCTAATGATGAGGTTTTAAGTTTCATCAAAATCGGGCTCGTGACTCCTTTGACCATTTTTCGCTATTCCTTATAGTTTCGGATTTGGCCATCCAATCCCTTTTGAAAAATTCATCCTGTATACCTACTACTCGTGCGCTATAGTTTGAGACCTGACCGCTAGACGTCACCGGCGCGTGTTTGTACAGCGCACAAAAAAGTATCGTAAAAAAGCTTCTGTCCGGTTCTACTCAATCAATTGTGATGAAACATGCATAAGATTTTAAGTCTGACCGAGACCTTTCAAATAAAAACCCGCTTCAAAACGCGTTTAGTAGTTTTTGCGTCCATTGCGAACAAACAGACAAGAAGTCAAAATTTTAGCTTAGGGCCGCCATAGTAGCACTACCGGTGTATGTGGTGGTGACCCCAGTCCTGAGACTTTGCCTTTAACTTACCATCAGGCGAGGTAGAGTCATTTTGACGTGTCCTATATAAAAAAAGAAATGCATTTTTGTGTTCAGAATCGTTCATAACACAATCCATTTTTTTTAAATTTTAAATACAGCTACCTTAAAATTTTATAATAGTACTTTATAATTTATATTAAGGTTGTGTGACGCCCCTGGTGTTGCGCACGTCCATAGGCCACGGTAACCACTTTCCATCAGGTGGACCGTGTGCTTGTCTGCCACCTAAGTGGTATAAAAAAAACATTTTCCAAAATTAAAGTAGCCTAAGTTACTCCTTTCAGATTCTAGAGATTAGCCGGTACAAACAGACAGACAAAAAGTGTAATAAATGTTGTTTAAAAAGCGGTTATTTTAATATTACAAACACACACTCCAATTTTATCTACACTAATTTTATAAAGAGAAAAGGTTTGATTGCTTGTTTATCTCGAATAGGCTCCGAAACTACTGTACCGTTTTCAATAATTCTTTCACCTATAGAAAGCTACAATATCTGGGAGTAACATAGGCTATAATTTGTTTTCAAAAAATTAAGGAATTCAAAATCCACGTGGGCGGAGCCGCGGGCAACAGCTAGTTTACCAATATAAATACATATACCTAGATAGACATCACTAAGACCATTACTATTTTACATTTTAAAAGTTTCAGCACCTTGAATTTTGATTATTTCTGAGTGCGTCACGTTTATAACAGATCAGATCATTGGGTGATGTTTTATTCATAGGTGTTCGAGTTATATATGACAGAAACGGTAGCACAGCCGGCAAAGTGATCACTACTCTCCTGATCACAGCAATAATTCTCTCGTTCCTGTACTCCACCAAGACAATGAGGTCTAACATCAATCTGGGAGGATTTGTAAGTACCTTATAATTATTATTCACACTTCTGGACAGGGATAAGAATCTTTTCATCATGAAAAAAAAAAGCATTTATTCCATTCGTATTCCTAACCCGTCTAGTAATATTAGTCCAGGTTTACGAAGTTTTATATGGGCGGGTTCACCTTAAATCATACCTTTCTTTTTATCGTGCGGAAATCTCGTCGGCCATCGGGAGTGGTTTGTCAGGATCGAACCGACCAAAACCGCACGCCGTCTCGGGCCTTAATTACCGGGGTGTAAGGTTACCCAATAGGCATATCCCTCGCACCCCAGCTGACCCCGGGCCATCTACGGTTTTAAGATGGCCCCCTCAACCCCCGGAATGAGGAGGGTAGGGCGAGCATCGCGCCACTTCACCGACGGTGGGGTGTTGAGTGACAGACGGCCGTCCTATCACCCAACCGTCGCTGCACAGACAATCAGCTCGCCCGCTCGCTCCCCACTGTGCCCTCTACTAGTCAGAGGGACACGTGGAGAGCCTCGGAGCAGCCCTCTAGAGGGCCACTCCCACTCCGGCCGGATTGGCCGCAGGCAGCAGCGTCTCCCGTGGCGAGAGAGCCTTTACAACCTATCCTAGTTAAGATGTGATTGTCATTATTACTATTATTAATTAGTTTGTATATACTTTTGTGCATGGCATGGATGAACTACTTTAGCAGGTACTTGAAGTACTCTATTTCAACTCATGTGCTTTTCACTTCTTTTTTATTTTTAATTTTATATTTAAGTCGCGGAGATGAGTACCCTGCGATGGATGTATGGAGTCGTTTATGGAACTCTCACATCCGTGGCAGTTTTCATGTCCGTCCATCGCAGATAATATCGTTTTCTATCAAATACAATGTCGCAATTTTATTGAAACTGCAAACTTAAACTCGATACAATGTCTATTTAAGTGACGCATACATACACATCGCTCACGGACGCGAATCTCGGAATGCGCGGTAATCTGTACGGGATCTTACTTACGTTCATTTCATTCATTCATTTCATTCATTCATTTCATTCATTCATTTCAATTTATTTATTTATTTATTTATTTATTTATTTGATGCACAAACACATTACAATCTTTACAAAAATAAACTTAAAACTAAGAGTTTTGAACTGGATTCTAACGTAAAACTATGCGCACACTGCAAAATTAATGTTGCAATAATGAAAAAGCTCATGACTATTAAAGGTAACATAGTAAAAAAAAAATAAGAAGTTCCTCGACACCAGTTTAACGATGAGGGTGGGTCAAGTCATTTAGGTATAGCAATCATTCCATTCATTCAATTATTCATTCCATTCATTCAACATGTATCACACTTATGTACATAATTTCTGTGCATACATGTGAGTGTTATTTTTACTTTTTAAAACGTTTCAGAGTCAGTTAGGACGGGCTAAGTTCACATTAGTGGACTCCATGAGCGGGCAGGGGAAAGGCGTCAAGTTCGAAGATGTGGCTGGTCTGAGAGAAGCCAAGATCGAAGTTATGGAGTTCGTTGACTACCTCAAGCGACCAGAGCATTATAAAAACTTAGGCGCTAAGGTACAGTAAGATATTTTAAATATTATTTATATTTATATGTATTTTTTCTATTCTACCTGTCCCCTCAGCATGACGTCTATAGATATGTGTCTTTTTCTCTCTCGACCAATGAAATCGCAGAAAAAGTTTGTCACGTGACCAAAACGTCATGTATAGGTAGTTCACGGCATCTAACTTGGCAAGATTTTGGAGTAGTGTGGGCCCCACTATACCTACGGCACGATATAATGGCCGGTTTGACGTTTGTCCGCTCATGAAGTTTCGTAGTAATTATTGTGACATTTTTAAAGAGCAAATTGCTGTTCTTTATTGTCAATAGTGACGTACAGTAAGTCATAAAATTTTATCGAATGTAGGTATAATTTTAGGACACAATATTTATTTATTACATTGATTTCTGAATTATATAATGTATATTGGTGTCCCACGATCATTTATTTTTTATTTTTATAAGATTATAATTACCTATTGGTGTACTTATTTCACACAACTCGGTATTTGTTTTTCGAAATTCAATTTTTTTTAAATAAAATCTATATAATCGACACTAGGATCACTGGCAAGCACAATTAATACCTCCGGCAAACTTGCGTCAAAACAAAGCAGTTTCGACTTGACGATGCTTCGAAAAGTACAAACTAGGAGTGCACTGCGATTGCGATATAGTTTAGACCTCCTCGCCTGATGGTAAGCTAAATGGTAAATCTCGCCTGATGGTAAAGTCTCAGGAAGGGATCCCCATTACATACACTAACAGTGATAATTATAATGGTGGCCCTCAACTTACTCTTTTTACGCCTTTTGTTGTGGAATTCGTCGATATGGCCGAACGTACGCAGAGCTGTTCTAAACAGTCAGGCATGTGTGTTCGTTATAGGTACGCCTTCGTAACATTTCTATCATGAATCTCAAAATGGAAGGTCAATTTTACCTATAACTGTTAGACGAATAGATAACTAAAGAAAAATTTGGCGAGACTGGCACAGAAGAAAATAAACTTCACACATTAAAACAGAAAAAAACCCTTCCGGCCATATTGGCAACCGAGATTCACAACCAGTTTTTGAAAAAGAATTAATATTCTTCTTACGCTACTAGTTGCCTAAAAAGAAATTATATTCCTGTCCCACAACTAGCGTTTATATTACTGGAGTTTCGCAACCAGGTTGCCGAAAAGGAAATAAATGTATTTGTTTACAACTGTTACTGTTACTGTTTAATTAATATGTAGACTAAATATTAAACCAGAAAGCACAGTGTCATGTCATGATTCAGTTGGTTCGAATGTACGGAATCAATTTGATTTCTAGGCAACTATAGAACCCTGCCACAATCTGAATGATATAAGGCCGTTTGTAATGAATAAAAATAAGTAAACTTTTTTTACGTAAACTTTTTTTTTTCAATCAGTAATAACTCTAAAACTAGGCGAAATCGAGAAACGTTTATATGAAATTTTAGTCTTAAAATGGGATCAGAAGTAAACTGTTAAAATTATTTGGTTTTCTCATGAGCACCGTGTATATTACGAAATAACGAGCTAGGAGTTTCAATCGCCAGATAAATATATCTATCACAAAAAAATATCACTATCGTTTTCATCACACGTATTAATGACAATGACAGCTAACATATATCTGACAGATATTATTTATCTGGCGATTGAAAAACCAGCCCTTAATAAATAAAAATATTAAATCATGCACCTACTAAAGGCTAAGTAACGGAGACCTATTCTTCTTTGGCAACTAGTTGTGGGACAGGAATATAATTTCTTTTTAGGCAACTAGTAGCGTAAGAAGAATATTAATTCTTTTTCAAAAACTGGTTGTGAATCTCGGTTGCCAATATGGCCGGAGAGCAAAACCAGTCGAAGACCATGTGTGTAGCAACTATTTACGGAAGGAGTATCCAACGAGAAAAAAGTTAGTGCAATTACTGAAGGAAGCTGGATTAATATATAGTACTCATTTTCATTCCTAAATCCAATATTCAGTTCGTTCAAATGTATTTAGTAGGTAAAAATTTATATTTTTTACTAAAGTTTTTGAATCAGGTATTGTACTGCTTGCAATAAGAACTTATAGATTTGATTATATTTTTATGGAAAGTAAATTGACATTTCACATCACTATTGTAATGTGTCAAACCGGCCATTATATCGTGCCGCTACTGTACTCCAAAACCTTGCCAAGTTAGATGCTGTACACTAAACTTGTTTGTGGCAAAATGCGTCGCATATAAACAAGAATAGTGTACTGGATTTAACTTGGCAAGGTTTTGGAGTAGTGAGGCCTACTCCATAATCTTGCCAAGTTAGATGCCGTGCACTGTGTAAGTAAACATCGCGTCTCTACTTTCTGCGATGTCATTGGTCGAGAGAATAGATTTTTTTTAATACCACTTATGTGGCAGACAAGCACACATTTCAACGGACACCATGCCGATGAGGTTAAGCAGTGACGCTTTACATGTGTTTTAATGAAAAATGTTGTTGTTTAGGTTCCTAAAGGAGCTCTATTACTGGGTCCACCGGGGTGCGGCAAAACGTTGCTCGCTAAAGCCGTGGCAACTGAATCCAATGTACCGTTCCTATCAATGAATGGGTCAGAGTTCATCGAAATGATTGGTGGTTTGGGAGCTGCGAGGGTCAGGTAAATAGTTATTCCACCAGGCATCAATAATCTATACTAATATTATATAGCTGGGGTGTTTGTTTGGTTGAACACGCTAATCTCAGAAGTTGCTAAGCTAATGGAGGTAGGACACGACGGTATCTCTCGTCCGAACTGAGCAGTTCGACTGGGGTAGTACCTCCGCCCTACAGAACACCGCGGCCATAATAAACATCGTGTTGTGTGCCCGCCGGTAAGTAGGGTAGTCAGAGCTCACTGTACCCCTCCTCCCCCACCTCTTCCTAGCCCCTCCCCCTTCCCTTCAGGGTAGGCAGTGTGTGTGACACCCTTAGTGTTGCACACGTCCATAGGCCACGGTGTCCGCTTCCCATTAGGTGGGCCGTGTGCTCGTCTGCCAACTACGTAGTATAAAAAAAATGTTACTGGTTCGAATTTAAATTCTTTTTTTGTGTGGATACTCAATTTATTGGGGAAGGTTATAGGCTATATTATCACGCTACCTTTTAAAGGAGCGTAGCAGCGTTTGTTCCCGTGGTACTTTAACCCATACATGCCCGTAATTTCTTAGTTTTGCAATGACGTTTGGAAAGGAGATGTTTCATTTTGGGCCCCCTAATTGTACACCAATACGGAAAAACAGAGAAATAATACCGGTTATTGGCAAAAATACAATTATATTTATTCGCCTTCGAAATTCAAGGGCATAAATTGATAAAATATGAGTACATTTTTTTAGTTTTAGTCCGCCATGTTTGTTGTGTTTGCAGGAAAGTGTTTATTTAGTTAGATTCCGCCCATAATACGAAGCAATATTATAAGAATTGAATAGTGAAAAATGAAAACTACATGGCCTAGCTATTTTTCTAAGTAGTGTACAATTTTAATATTTGCCAGATACGTTGACATTGATCACTACTCTGCTCCCCCGGGCAGTCCTTCCTTGATAAATGAGCTATTCAACTCAAAAACAATTTTTCAATTCGGACCAGTAGTTCCTGAGATTAGCGCGTTCAACAAAACAAACAAACAAACTCTTCTACTTTTTAATATTAGTATAGAAATTGATTATTATTTTGCAAATTTCCAGAGACCTGTTTAAAGAAGCAAGCAATCGCGCTCCATGTATCATTTATATCGACGAAATGGATGCAGTAGGACGCGCTAGATCCTCCGGCCCTCAATCCTGGGGTCCAGGCGGTGGGGAGGGGGAGCAAACCCTTAATCAGCTCCTCGTAGAAATGGACGGCATGAAGAGCCGCGAAGGTGTTATTGTACTGGCTTCCACCAATAGGGCAGATGTACTTGATAAGGTATGTATATACATACATGATTACATACATACGTACATACGTAGATACTCCACACAGTACATTCGTATATACATACGTGTGTACGTATGTACAATTGTACATACGGACACTTAGCCACAAAAGCAGATGATCGTTTTCAGATTTTCATGATTAATTTTTGAGCAAAGTAATTAGTACGAGTATTTCTAATTGATGCTAATTAATGCTGATTCATACTGATTGATAATTGCTGAAAAATGCTGTTAAATACTCATTGGGCTCTATTTAAATGTTTGAAAAGATTGATTTTAAAAATTTTGTTTCCGATTTTTAGATTTGAAATCTGTGGAATCGTCATCTACTTTTGATGCTGACTGTACGCATAGTCAGCGTTGAAAGTAAAATGTCATTTTCAGATTTAAAACTTGAAAATCTGTATGTTAAATGACTTATTTTACTTTAAATACTTATATATAGCATATAATACTTTTTTCTGGTAAATTCGTCCCAGATTTCGGTATAATTTCCTGTAAGCTCCGTATATAATTATGTACCCACAAACACATTAAGATTCCATACATACATAAATACATAAAAATCACGCCTTTTTTCCATTGGGGTAGGCAGAGACAACATCTTTCCACTTGCTAAGATCTTGGCATACGTCTTTCGCTTATTCAACTTTCAAAGTCAAAGTCAAAAATCATTTATTCTGTATAGACCATTATATGCGGCACTTACACTCATAATTGCCTTCATACATACAGATGCCGGCACGTAAATTGGCCAGACGCGTCATATGCGCAATGGTCGATTTTTAGGTCCCCTTCAAGGTATGTGCGGGTCGCGGGAGACGCGGTTGCGCCGTCGCGGACATATGATTGGTCACTTGACGGACCAATCAGATGTCTCCGAGAGACATCTTGTACCGAATCAACGTTCCGTTCGTTCGTACTTTGAATCATTTGATTGGCTCAAAGTGCACGATGCGCGAACTTACCCCCACTACTCCAAAACCTGGCCAAGTTACGTGCCGGCATCTGTACATGAACTCTTGACCTGGATTCGATACAAGCTGTACTATCTCCACAGGCTCTCTTGCGTCCAGGCCGTTTCGACCGCCACATTCTAATCGACCTACCAAACATGAAGGAACGCGAAGAGATCTTCACGAGGCATCTCAAGAACATCGTATTGGAAGTAATGCCTGATCATTACGTCAAGAGGTATGATTTATTCTGAATCTTCTTCCAACATCATGTCAGGGACACGACGGTATCTCCCGTCCGAATTGAGCTGTCCGACTGGGGTAGTACCTCCGCCCTACAGAACACCGCCCCCATAATAACCATCGTGTTGTGTTCCCGCCGGTAAGTAGGGTAGCCAGAGCTCACTGTACCCCTTTCTAGCCTCCCCTTCCCTTCCCAGCCCTCCCTCCTTCCCTTCAGGGAAGGCAGCGCGTGTGTGACACCCTTAGTGTTGCACAGGTTCATAGGACAAGGTAACCGCTTCCTATCAGGTGGGCCATGTGCTAGTCTGCCACCTACGTAGTATATAAATGTAATATGTATTTACAAAAAAGTATACCTACAAGTATGTTTATCCGCATTCTAGAACCCATAACACAAGCTAGTTAAACTATGCTTATTTTGGGGTCTAGAGAGCGCTATGTAGAATGTCATAGAATATTTATTTATCTTAATATATATAAATCTCGTGTCACAATGTTTGTCCTCAATGGACTCCTAAACCACTTAACCGATTATAATAAAATTCGCACACCATGTGCAGTTCGATCCAACTTGAGAGATAGGATAGTTTTTGAAACGGATTTCGACATCCACGCGGGCGGAGCCGCGGGCAACAGCTAGTTTATTTTATATTTTGTATGCAGACTCGCGTATTTGACACCTGGATTCAGTGGTGCGGATATAGCCAATGTGTGCAATGAAGCGGCTTTGCATGCGGCTCGCCATAAGCAGACCATAGTGCGCTCCAGTAACCTTGAGTACGCCGTTGAGAGAGTTGTTGGTATGTGTTCAATTTCAATTTCTTTATTTTTCAAAATAGTGCAACGTAATTACATCTTTTTGACGTCAAAAACTACTTAATACTAAGTTTACCACCGCTTCCTAGGCGCTAGTGGAGAAGAAACGGCGCAACAAACTCCACTGCTGCATTTTCAGACGTCAGGTTATACATAGATATCTTAAGACTAAATATGGACGAATGTACATTTTTGTCTCGTGTCAATATAAATAAAGGTATATAAAAAAAATATATAATAAATTTTAACCGAAGTTAAACAATAAAATAATTGAAAATGTCAAAATATAGTAATGTCAAAATATAGTAAAAAAAAGGTCGCGTGCCTACCACAATATCATTATATTGTAGTAGGCAAATATCACAACTACAGCATTCTGTAGTTGTAGCACTTTAGCATTCTAGGAGGGGCCTGCACCATGCTCAGGCCAGACATTTTTGTCTTCAAGGTAATCGACTGTCCTATAGTATGCTTTTTTACATAAGGTGGCCTTAACAAATGTTTTAAACAAGTGTTGTTAAGGCCTTCCGTTGCTAAGGCCGTTTAATATAGCTACGACGGTCCCTAAGTAAAAATCCCTAATTACAAACATACAAGTTAAAAAGTGTTTTAAAGTTTTCAATAAATTTTGAACCACTTCAAAAAAGGAGGTGGATTTTTTTGTTTGTTTAGTACCTCAAAACTATCGACTGAGTGAACCGATTTTGATGATTCTTTTTTTATTTGAAAGCTGGTGCTTCCCATATGGTCAGTCACATAATTTGGGCAGTTGAAGTCGAGTTTTTCGTAGGAAATATTTAAAACTTTAAAACGCTTGTATTGTACTTGTAAGATCATGAAATGTTGCATAGCAGTTGGTAATGAAATTTATAAAAAAAGCAGCCAGAAAAATTATTATTTAGTGTATTATTTATTACTTAATGATAATAATTATTTAGTGTATTATCTATCACTAAATAATAATTTTTTGGAAGTAATTAAAGTTTTTTGACATAGACTATTTGTTTTTAAAAGCTTCCTCTACTGTCAATAAACCTTTCATGCAAGCTCGCCAGTTCCGAATGCTGTCCTTTTTTCAGTGCACGATATTTTTTTTTCTAAAACCTTTATTAAATTTGAAAGGTGGTACTGAGAAACGTAGCCACGCGATGTCGCCGGAGGAAAAGCGGGTGGTGGCTTACCATGAGGCGGGTCATGCACTCGCCGGCTGGCTGTTAGAACATACTGACGCACTGCTTAAGGTCACCATCGTACCGCGGACCAACATGGCCCTTGGCTTCGCGCAGTATACTACCTCCGACCAGAAGCTTTACTCCAAAGAAGAGGTATGTCATAACATCAGCGTCTTCCGAGCCATAGACTAATCCAGTAGAATAAAATAAATAATATATTATATACTTTTTGTTATTATATACTTTTTATTACTATTTTACTAATATCACTAGATCTACCGTATGCATATCTTTAATATTATGAAATTGTGAAGTAGCTGTTTCTGTAGGTACATTGGAGATATATAAATAATCTGAAGTAAAAAAAAAATATCTGACAAAAAAACTATTTAACAGATTTTGATTCGGTTTTTTTTTACAAAAAAGGACTTGTTCAAACTTAAAATCTAACATATATGTTTGATTGCAATTGGTTGAGTGTACCGGAGATAAAATTGCGATAACCGATTTTCACGTGGGCGGAGCTGCGGGCATCAGCTAGTTTATAAAATAACGGTAGTCTGGGGTTCAGGGGTTCTCGGTCTATTATTTAATAGGCTTGTGTCCATCAAGAATAAATCGGGTTGGTATATGTTCCTAGCGGCTGTTCTTGTTATAAAGATAACAAAAAGCATTATAGTTTGGTATACTTACAAAATAAAGATTACTTTTATTTACACAAAATAAATTTGGAGAAATTAGACATTCAGTCACGTGACATCAAACACCAATCAGAGAGCGTGACGTCACATCTTGCATTATTGTTTGTGTTTACGAGTCTGTGGTGTTTACGTCAGCTTACGTACAAGAACAACAGGATTCCAGTTTGGGAGATCGTGACGTCACAAAAAACGCCATGACAGTTTGGAGTGTTTTCGATATAAATTCAAATCGACTTTTTAAGTCTCAAAATAAACAATGTAAATGATTGTTTTAAATCAATGGGGTCATTTGGGTATAGAAGTATTGTATTAACCATTTTTTCAAATTTAGGACACAAGCCTATTGTTTGCTACATCTTGTTCCAGTTGTTCGATCGTATGTGCATGGCGCTCGGCGGCCGGGCGGCCGAAGCAATCGTCTTCAACTCAATCACGAGTGGTGCGCAGAATGACCTTGAGAAGGTCACCAAAATAGCGTACGCGCAGGTATTATATTACTACGCATTTGCGAGATTTTTTTATCTTTCTTGGCTGAGTTTTTATGCAATGTTTATATTAATTTGTTTTACCTGATATAGGTTGCTGCTGTGTTGTGTTGATCAGGGGGGATACTATAAAACATCTGAGATTTCATGCTCACACAAAACACGAACGAAATTCAAAGCATTTGTGAACACCTGTCAAATTAAGTCGGCGCCTTGACCCTTTAATTACCCTTCAATTTTCGCCGACATCTACGAACATGCGACTTAACTTACTACGCACCAACAAGGCGCTGTCTTAATTTGACAGGTCTTAGCTTAAATAAAATCATCTGTCCTTTTCTATCTGATAATGAAAGAAACAGATGCAATTAGAAAATTTTAGAGAATTTTAAGGTTAGAGATGTAACAACAGAATTAGATGCATTGACTGCTTATATGCGCTCAATGTTACATAAATCCATGAGGTTCTTTTTTAAAATGTCTGTCTATCGCTGAAGATTTTAACGTGTCTTAAGATAACCCCACAAATATCACACTCGACTCGCCAGTTTATGGCAAATTCGGAGGTTTAATTGTGGGGAATATTAATGTTGCCATAGTTTTTACTCTCTGTGCTTTATGCCTATGAGTATGGGAACTGACAACTACAATATTATTTACTACATCATTCTACTCAAGGTATGCTAAGATAATTTCCATGATGTAAGAAGACATGGTCTTGCGTTCTGGAAGCGACACATGCTTACGTCACTATCCAGTTGCCATTTTATTACAACAAATAACGAATCTAGGCACATTTTCAGTTACCAACAGGTGAGATTGTAATAAAACGTGTGGGCCTATTATAAAAAAAAATCTAATCTGGATTTAATTCTAGAATAAAATGTATTATAATAGTCTGCAATGACAGCGTATGGTATAGTAAATAAATAAATAAATAAATATACCTCAAGACAAAAGTCTTGAACAAAGGTCAAAGCACCAATAAAACGACTGACTGATAGTCAATCCGAATTTACATTACAAATTAGTGTCATGAAAATACTTTTATAACATTAATTTCACTAGTAAACGTCAAGTTTGCATGCATGCATTCTGAAATTTGAAAACCTAATAGTGAAATTAATGTTATAAAAGTAATTTCATGGCACTAATTTCGTGATGTAAATACGGCTTTAACAAAACAGTATAAAGAGCGCCCTCTGGCTCTGCCTAGTTATCTATTACTTGTTTAAATATGGTATTGTTCTGAGATGAGCATCGCTCTTTATGATTTGGGAGGCCATGATTTTATTAGAAAATAAATTGCTATGCGTACATAAAAAGACCGCATCATATTCGTTAAAAAATGTTTTGTATTATCCTATTGATTTTTGAGGCGAAAAACCTAATACGTGTACCTCGAGGAAAAAATCTTGAACACTATCAGAAAGATCGCGCCCTTTGAGGCCATGATTAATTTTATGTATAAATTATGATTGGTTGGTTGACGGCCACCAAAGTGAGCTAAGAAATAGCATCTAGAGTATATATTGTCAAGATTTTAGCCTACACCTGTACCCCACAAAGTGAAACGCGCGCCAGACAAAGGCATGTGCGTAAGCCAGTTGTGGGGAACATTAAACGTTGTCATAGTAAGTGCTCATTTGATCTATGTCAATGAGGATGAAAGTGGCAACTACAAGATTATTAATCATGGACGTATAAACCCCACGGAGCGAACGCGTTGAAGAATACAACGTGACTAAGAGTCAGTATACATAAAAGTCGGCACGCACGTTGCATGCGTGGACCGTTTAGGCGTTAAGCAGACGGAGGCGCGGGCCGGTCAAAATGACCGCGACGCACTCTTATTTTTTTTTTATTAGGTTCACTAAACTGGATACACTAGGTACATAGTAATATGATAGCATGCAAAATTTCGGCTGATGGTAGTGTCTGTCCTTCTTGAAGTGAACACTGCATGCATACTTAAGTAGTTATGGGTACAAACCCCTCACAATCATTGCATATCCAGATTATTCAGAGTACAATAGTTTTACACGTGTTCATTCAAATAATGTTTTAGTGAGCGATTATTACTTTCATAAGATCGCAGTTAGCCCGTGTATTTCTGACAAGCGACATGAGCTACTCGTACAAATAAGAGTGCATCGCGGTCATTTTGACCGCCCTGTCCCGCCGTCGGCTTATCGTCTTAATACTCTTAATGGTCTATACAGAATGATTTTTGACTTTGACTTTCGTCTTCGACGTGCTCTGCCCGTAGGTTTTATACGATTATGGTTATCAATTATGCGAAAAACTATTATTATACCTCTAAGATACCCCCATTAAGTCAAACTCGCCATGTTAATCACTGCGTGAGCGGTAGCCGTAATTATGGGGAATATTAATGTTGTCGTCCAAATATTCACTTTGCTTTATGCGATTGAGTATATGTGACAACTACACTTTTATGATTTATTCACGGGAGATGTCTTATGCGCGCGTTTCCTTTTCGCTAATGTATAGCAGGGCTCTGCAAGTAGTTTTAAGTGGGCTCCAGATACTGTGCATACATTTTCTCGAGGTCCAATAAAAGATAAAGTACTATTCTTATTACCTTTTAACCGACTTCAGAAAAGGAGGTGGTTCTCAGTTCGACTGTATTTTTGTTGTTCGTTACCTCAAAACTTTTCACCAGAAAATTCTTTAATAGAAGAAGAAAGTTTTCTATAAATTTAATAAAAAAATACTTTAGATATTTATTACTTGGTGGTCCGAGGTTTGACCTCTCGCGGTCTGGACCCGCGGTCCCGAGTTTGCGTGCCCTGGTAGTATAGCATCTTATAATATATCAACGTCAAAAGTAGATAATTATTTATAGAATTAAAAAATAAAGTTTTTTGTTTCATAAGCAAAATGCTTTTTAATAACTTAGTGAGCTCTATTTAACTATTTTCAAAACTATGATTACAATATAGTGCTATCATCAATTCGTGCCGCTGTACATGATAATTTGACCATATCGGTTGGTATAGTAGGTACGCGACCAATTTTGCGAAATTTTTACTCATAATTGGTGTGATATGGGGAACATTGCGGTATGATTGAAGATATAGTGACCAAGATAGAGAAAGAGATGCTTAGATGGTTCGGAAATGTAGAGAGGATGGATGAAGGAAGATTGACGAAACAGATATTATGAGGCGAGGGTGAATGGGCAACCCGGTAAAGGCCGACCTAGGCGTATATATTCTAATCAGATCCAGGACGTTTTGGAGAAAGGCCAGGTCAAGAGTACCCGCAACCGGCGTGCGTGTATGAAAACAATTATGAAAGTTGAAGAAGCGAAAGGAGTATGCCAAGATCGTAGCAAGTGGAAAGATGTTGTCTCTGCCCACCCCAATGGGAAAAAGGCGTGATTTGTATTTGTATTTGTATTTATGTATGTATGTATAATTGGTGCGTAATAAATAACTTTGAAAATAATACTGTTGTGCTATATATACTTTTCGCCGAAAATTGCAGAAAAATTTCTTCGCGCGGGCATCGTAGACATCTTCCGTATTAAATACTCTACTATTAAATTTATTTTACGTATGTGTTGTTCTTCAAGGTAGTAGACATATCATATTATACAGTAATTTTTTTATTTAGGTGAAAGTGTACGGAATGTCGCCCATTGTGGGGCTGTTATCATTTCCCAACACGAAAGACCGCGGCAAAAGTCCTTACAGTAATAAACTCAAGAACTTAATGGATCACGAGGCGAGGAAGATGATTGCCGACGCTTATTATAGTACAGAACGACTCCTTCGTGAGAATCAGGAGTTGCTTACAAAAGTAAGTAGAACGATACACTTTTCTTTTTCCCAATGGATACGGTAAGACACGACGGTATCTCCCGTCCGAATTGAGCAGTCCGACTGGGGTAGTACCTCCGCCCTACAGAACACCGCGGCCATAATAACCATCGTATTGTGTTCTTACCGGTAAGTAGCGTAGCCAGAGCTCACTGTACCCCTCCCCCCACCCATTCCTGGCCCCCCTGCCCATCTTTGGTTTCGGTTTAATTGCTTGGTAAATACTATTTCACGGCCCGTTCAACGACCCGCCCGGAATTACACAGAGGTGTTGGTAAAGAACTCCAAGTTAAATAATTAATTTGATAACTTACACAATTACGCTCACGCCTTTTTCCCTCCGGTAGGCAGAGACAATTTGATAACTTGTCTATGCAAATTAGTGAAAATGCATTTGGAAGGACACACGGGACACTATCCAAACATTTGTTTTTTTACAATTTTGGTCTGATTGTTTCGGCTAATTTGTGAAATGGCTGGACCGATTTTGACGGGACTTTCTCTGGCAGCTAGCTCATATAACAAGGAGTAAGTTAAATTTTGGGATAAGCATCAGGATTCCGGCAAAAAATTTCATATAAAAAAATCTAAAACGCAGACGAAGTCACGGGCATAACTAGTATTTAATGACGTAATTAAATTATTCATATTGCAGCTGGCAGAAGAACTTCTCAAAAAAGAAACGTTAAATTATAAAGACGTCGAGAAGATTCTTGGAGCGCCTCGGTATCCTAAGAAGAAACTCATCGACCCCGTAGAGTTTGAACAAAGCTTGAAGAACATGGAGATAGATGCGACTACCGATCCAGACCACACACCCATGGGGGCTCCATCTGCGAAGAGCACGGGTCCTACCCTCTGATTGTATATAGTGTACATGCTTGTTAGATACAATAAATAAATAGATCATGTTAGATGTCGGTTGTTTTACTTAATTATTTTGAGTTTGAGAACTAAATATGCATTCGAACGTTGTACAGAAAACCGATTCTCGTATTAAAAATGTCCCTTACTTTACTTGGTAGGTACCTCGAGTGTATCATGCATACTTTCTAGCTTGCCCCATAGGCCATATCAATTAAATGTATAGTCGGCGTCAAAGTAGATCATTTTCAAATTTTGACCAATAATTTTTAACCTTAGTAATTTTTTTTAATGAAAACACTTTCGTGTTAGGTTAATGGCAATAGGCTCGCCACCTATTACATTGGGACCTAAGCATAAACTGGCGAAATGTGGGTGCTAGCACCTCTGCCTACCCCTTCGGGGATATAGGCGTGAGTTTATGTTTATGTATGAAAACACTTTAAAATAAAATGTACAATTCTCATCCAATTAAGTTCGAAATCTTTACTTTAGGTGCTAAAGGTAAGTAGGTAAGTAGAGATATTTCCATAAGTTTGCAGCAATTGCAGCACGTTATGATTTCCCAGAACTTGTTCCTTATTAGCGACATCGAATGGTGTCATAATACGGGTGTATTTTTTCCCCAAAATCAACGGTTTGATTCTTGGCATAGAATATTGATTTTGATGGTTAGTGAGAAGTCAGGATCTTGGAGTATTAGTTACAGGGATGAATTAATAAAAGCTCAAGTTCCTTCACATTCATTACTTTATTCACAATCAAGGGGTTAGGACACACGGATAAACATCAATCATGACAATAGTCACAGTTATCATATAGGTAATATATATTTGTGTAGAACGATATATCACTACAGTCTGATCGCGTCAAGAAAATAGTAACTCATCGCTGTCACTCAGCTTAACCCCTCGACCAATCAGATCCTAGTAAATTATTAAGTCCTGTTCACATTGATATTGGGTAACAACAGTTTTGAAAAAGACTCGAACAGATAGAAGAAATGCTGTGATCATGTGCTGAGTGAAGAAGATGTGGGTAGATGATGTTATAGCACTCACGGAATAGAACGGAAGGTAAGATTACTTAAGTTATTATTATTTTTGAAAAAACTATATACCTAATGAAAAGTTTACAATGTTAACAGTTTTTAGAATGTGTAGTTCAATGTTAACAGTATGAATACACCTTTACTTTGCGATTGTCACTATTTTGTTAACGCGAACTGACTACAGTAGGTACTAACTTACACATCGTTATTCAATTTGATACTTGTTCGAACTACCGCTCCTACTTCCAATAACAATGGCTAATAGTAATATCAAATGAACAGTCTTTAATCAAAAATGTACAACTCGATATTTCTTACCATATTATATTAGTATAAAGATTGTAAATTCGACTGTTTGTGTTTATCAAAAGCTCATTGTATTTGTAGTAAAGAAAAAGAAACCGCAAATAAAAAGAAAAACGGAGTCAATAAAAAAAAACCTTTATTTCTAACTAATTTTTAATTAAGTACGAATTTGATATTACACTCTTAGAACTGGTCAATGATTTCGATATTTTCAGATTTTACGTAATCAAGTCATTTTTACCTGTTCAGTTCTACATTGGAGTGCAATGATATATCGATAGCGGAGCGTAGGAACTAGATGTATGTAGGTCTTGTTAGAATTTCTTACAAAGTACCTAGTCTTTTTCGATTTTAACTGTCATTTTTTACAAATAATTATGTTGACCTACCCTACGGTATCGATATATTTTAAATTGGCAATAATATTTTATTATAAATTGTCGCTCAAAGCTATAAACTGAGCGATAAGCAGGTAATAAAGTAGGGCGTTTAATTCATAATCGAAAGTACTTAGGAAAATAATCTTTGGTCTTCGGGCCAACATTCTGTTTTTATGTAGGTCTTCTATAGCATAAATTATGTAAATCGATAATACAAGATGTGATTATAATATTATAATATTATATGTATTTACCTGACACATATAAATACGGTTACATATAGGTAAGTATATTATTTTGTTTAATTTTTGAATATTCATAATAAACATTCGTGTCAATTTAGGCAAAAGAGGTGGAAGAAATTTAATAGAAAAAGTGGTAGAAATCGATTTTATGCGGCTTTTTTTTTTGCGAATTATTGTAGGTACCTAATACTAACTATAGTAGATTATAATGCAGTTGTTATGAAATTCGTTTATGTTAGTGAGAGGTAATAGGTTTATGTCATTTATGCATTAGTCGGGTTATGTACTCCTCTCCACCAAAATTTATTATCCATCCATTTATAAAGAAGACAAGCGTACCATGTTTCAAAATTGATGATTTTCATTATTAGAATACTTAAGTCATTAGCATTAGAAACTTCAAAGTAAAACTCAATATTTACCTACGGGTTTTCCGGTACCTATCTATCTAAAAAAAAACTAGACTATATTTCAAATTATTTTGAGAATACTGCCTGAAGCTCTAAATTATAAGTACTAAATCTTTCTATAATTTTTCATGTAAGTTCAAATAATTATCATTTTTGTATTTTTTTAAATTCATTATAACAACATATTAGCAAAATATGTGAATATTAACGTTAGCCATAACATTCTTTTAATCAGCGATTCTGAAACATAGTGAGGCGGTTGTAACACAATAAAATATTTGCTATTAATTTAGTGGACACCCTACTTTAAAACTACACAAATTTGCCGTTTATAGTTCCAACTACAAAAGGTCCTACACAGTTGCCAAATCATGTATAACTTCTAATAATCCTTCTGTTATTTTGCTTCATCAAATTATTGTAGTTGAACTATACTCGATAGTATCTCACGACCTGGCATACAGCGGGCATTGAGGCTACTACACCCTCATACGGTACACCAGATCGCCGATAGTCTAGTTAGAACTTTCAACACAACAAAGCATTCATACATTGTAGACAGTACAAGCTGTTTTATATTACAAACTAAGAAATTGTGACAATTCATAGCCGCGTCAAGGGCTATATTAATATCCTAACATTGATTGATATTTTATGCTATAAGGGTTACAGGACCTACGTTCTAGTAACCCTTTTTTGTTTAATTTAATAAAGTTGTCGGCTTGTGTTGAACACTGGTTTCGATATCGTCACTCATGCTGGTTTTGTACCTCATGAATATTTTACTAGGAAAAGGATGACAAATTCAAGATTGGTATAGTATTATTCACAAATCCTTCTTAGTAGTGGATTCAGCTCATTTTATTGCCTTACAATTTTTTTAATGTCAACCTATACCTATCCATCCATCTGTGAAAATGTTTAATGAATATAAATCAATACTTTGTAGTGGAGTTATCTCGGTTTTTGAAGTCGATATTATTGTTTTAAAGGATGTACTACAAGAAAAATAATTTAGGTACAAGCCAGACCAACATGAGCGATAATAAAGTATGTTACAAATTTCAGTACTATTTTAGAAATTGTAACAATTTACTGGGGCAAAGTTCTTATAGTTAGATATTAGATGATTAAAGTAAACAATGTATTTATAAAAAGTTTAATGGTTCTTGAATAATACTACACGTTGGGCTTGAGCACATTGGATTCTATTTACCTATTTATTTTTTATACATTATATAAAAACTGGTATCCGATCAATAAGGGAAACAAAGGTAACGTAACGTGACCATATACAATGAAAATATATTTCTTATAGGAATTTAATCATAATTACCCACTATTTCCCAAAAATTCTAGAATGTGGCAACACTACAAAGTAGATATCCAACAATAATGTAGCGGAAGCGCACCACGCCCTCCTGTGGTTGCCGTGTAAGTATCTTCACTGACCTAAATTTTATTGCAGTTTTTGTGGGGTAGTTTTTAACTTATTGATTCCTATATCCTGTAATGATCGGACATTAGTTTTGTGACATATTGTATGTGATTCTACGACAAGTATACATTCAAAACGAGTCAATAGTCGAAAAATATTGGTCGTTGAGAGGTTTCCACTCACAAAACACTTAACTATTAGTTCTCCAGGAACAATAATTTAGGGTAAGCGCAGATTAGAGACACGGTTGTCTTAAGACAGACTTCTCGACGCGCAGATTTTGTAACCCTGCTTGAAGTACATCCTACTTCCTACAAATGTGAAACTCTGTGAAGATGTTTGAAACTAAATCACGCTCTAACGGCTGAAAATTGGAATAACACATAGGCATTTCATCTGGAGAATAAGTTCCCATGGGTAACAAGAACTGAGCAGAATTTTTCACGCGTTTGAAGCTAGTGTTTCATCAATTTACCATGAAATTTGGAAGCAATTAGTATGCTAACTTTTTCTATAAAATTAGATAAAAATAACTTGAACATCAAGGACGGTACTTGAACCTGCGAGTTGTCCCTTATAGGGCAGTTAACTGACCTGGACACTTCCTAGATATTCTCAATTCTTCAATATTTTTTTGTAAAGTTGTCTTAAGACTTGTGTTTCTAATCTGCGCTTACCCTTAGTGTTTTAAACACAAGGCTGGTTCGTTCCGCTTGCAGGCACGCTGCGACCGCCCAAATTTACACGTGACAATCTGTTCAGTATTCACCTACGTAATATCGGCGGAATTATCTTTACAACATCGACTCCGAACGTACATTAAGATCCTATTACTACCAATTACTTATGTCAAAATTATGGTAGGTGCCTATCTACTTGTGTTTAGAGAGGGAACAACCGTTCGTACTGCTTTCAGTAATAGGATTATAGAAGGGACAGAGTTGCTTAAGAGTATATTAACTAAACGATTTTATACTTTTTTCGTAGACAGTTAAGGGGGATTTCGACACGAAAAAAAAAGGTATTTAGGTACAGTTGAGGTAAAACATGTTCTAATATTAGAAGCCAGTAGCGTAGGTAGGCCTTTATTAAGTTTATTTTTTATAGTTAACCCTCATGTAAATGTATAAGATAGTAAGTAATAGGTACAGTCTGCGGTAAAATTGATGATGATTGCATAGATTTGACAATTAAAAAATCGATTGAAAATTGTTAATTATATTGTAATCGAAGTTTAAAGGTAGTTTTATAAAGACTGCAGTTCATTAAGAAACATAAATCATTACTTAACTAACTTTTTCTTTGAAAAACATAAATTATAATTATGTTTCCTATTCACTTTTGCAACTGCCAGTAAAGAATGTATAGTACTTTGTACCATCTACTAAGAGTTCAGGGAAGTTGAGATAGCTTACATCTTATCTTAATTTTAACCTAAATGCTTGTGAGAATATAAAGCGGACCAGCCGCACACAAACATAGCTATTTTTTTTATCCTAAAACAATAAAACTGCGGATATAACAGTAGTCGTGTATGTACGAGTATATAATTATGCGATATACCTACAATTAGGATGGGCCTCAAATCGACGGTCCCTAAGTATAATCACCTAAGTGGTAGATACAGGGTTTGTAGGAAAATTTCAAGAAACCCTAAATTTTCATTTTGTTGAAAAAAACTTAAGTCTATAAACTTCAGCTACTCTCTTTAGGAATAAATTCAATGCATAGCTAGACCTAAGACAAGCGTTTGAAAGTTAAAAAAGTGGTTTATAACTTTAAAATGTCTTATGTAAAATTTGTATTTTTGTAATTAGGGGTTTATACGTAGGGACTGTAGAAATATCGATAGGTAGGATAGGAACTTAACAGTCGATGGTACTCAACAACTAGACGAACCTCATAGCAGTTGAACTTTCAGGTACCTACGGTAAGTTTTCAAGCCCTCTAAACACAATTAAAACTAAAAAATACAATTTGTCGAGTTTACAACCGCTCCGACACGATTACAAAGTAATTCAAAAATAGATCAACATCCGCCAATACACATGTCATATTTACTTACATTTTATAATATAGTTTTCAAGTGCTGCGCAACACTAGAGGCCTTTATAAAAATACATATACTTTAAATTTAGTCTTTTAGAATCGCTACTCCCTTGGAGGGCTGTAGGATGCGACCTATCATGCACTGCTTATCATTTTCATTTTTATTTCTAAAAAAACTAACTAAAATAATTGTGTTTTTAACCAAATTTTACTGCATTGCAGATGGTCGAAGAAAAAAAATACCTAAGAAAATAATATTAAATATTAGAGCTATGCTCAAAAATTGGCTAAAATAAGAACGGCTTTTATGAATTATTACCGATTCTGCTGCAATGAGTAGGTACACTAATATATCTACTATTAGTTCATTTAACTAATGTAAGAACATTTTTTGAGCGGACCAGCCGTACACAACCATACCTACACCAAAGCAGATTATTATTAGACAATTATTATTTCGCACACACAATTATTATTCGAATACACATTATCTCACCCTGTGTCACACTATTATGCACAACTGACTGGTTTAGCAATGCGACTGCTTTTGCTATTGGTAGTTTATTATTCTTACCTAGTCTGCTATTACCTACCTAAAAATTTGCGTTTTATGAAAAATATATTAACTATATCTTCTTTAATTTTATGTACACAATATTATTATACTTTTGTCATTACTTGATTGTGTCCATATAAAACCCCTTCATAGTCGTATGTAGCGTTTGCGGTATAAAAGATGCTTTTAGCAAAATGGCCTCTAGTGTTGCCACAAGCGCTACAGGATAGCCCAATACAAAAATTATTCATCACTGTTATAACATGTCACACATAGGTACCTACTGCAACAAAATTGTTTGAGCAAAAATCATATAGGGACATAACAAAATAAATATCGATAATACGGGGTGAAGAGTGATTAAAGCGTGAATAAAAATAAAACGTAGAAATTGTGCACTTTAATGTAATATTGAACCATCAAATATTTGGTTATGTATTTCAAATTTTGTAAAGAAAATATTTAAAAAATTCTAATAATTATTTTATCACTATTCACCCCATTTTACGGTATTTAAATAGATAAAGTGCATTTTGTTTATAGATGACTTATGACTGGTTTCTTATAATATTTGTGACAATCCTGGCTTCATAAAAATGGCACATATAGACACATGCCATTGTTTGTATTACAACAAACATGTAGTCAATATATCATAAAATAATAATAGTATTAAGAGTGTGACAAGAAAAAAAAATCACACTAGTGTGAACCTGCACCCTGGTGTGAACACCAGTCTGCACTCATATGATACATACATATACAAATAATTGCAATTCATACAAAAATAGCATAGGTAACGAATTCAATTCGTGTCATAGATCATTAAAAAAACAAATATCCAAACCCAATCTTTAAAAAAATGATGAAATTGTGCACTCCATTGCCAATTCTGTTGATCGCAATATTTAAATAATTAATTGAAAAAAAGGCACGTACATTAAAAATAATTATATAGTCATTAATCCATGTTATGTTATTTTATTTTATAAGTATTGTGTTATAACGTATGAAATATGAAATAAATTGTTATTATATATTTAAATAATAAATTATCATTATGATTAAATTATTATACATTATTCATCAATACATTATTATAATTGATAAAAAATCATATTTGAGGCATAGCATGCTATAACAGTCGAAATGCGTCTTGTACGTAGCAGCGATCAACAGAATGACTCTAAGCTGTCTTCGTAATACTGAACAAATCAGAAGGCCAATTCTCGTAATAAAAATATGTTCAAAATTCAATTTCGATATTCAGTCTAGTTTCGATGTCATGTCAATCTTCTAAATGTCAAAAATGTTTTTCCTACAGGAATACCATTTTTGAAATTTAGGAATCGACATTAGATCAAGAATAGACTGACACTGAGTTTGGAACATATTTTTTACGAGAGTTGGCCCTCAGGTAGTCAACGTGTTACTAATTTCCACACCTAGGCCCAAAAAGGGCGACTACCAAAATTCCAACTTATAAACTACTAAGTACCTACTTAAAATATGACTAATTAAATTTGAAAATACTACTAGAGACTCAAATATCCATCGAAGTTTTTGTTCCTTTTTGGTTTATGATTATGATTTTTTAATAAATTAAACGAATTATGAATGTTAATACATAATTAAATACAACAATCATGATTGGTTAAACCTATGAGATGATTATGGCAAAAAAAAATTAAATACTTAATATAATTTTTATATTATTAATAAAAACATTATTTAATTGTGTGGAAATTATTTTGTACTAAGGTGTTAAAATAAACATTATTGTTGATTACGTTGCTGTCTGCTTTTATATGACAATACAACAATCGCTTTCGTTTTCTTATAAAATACAGTTACCTACCTACAATCATGAACCTTAGAAATATATGGGCGAAAAGCGTTGAACCATACAACTAACGATACTAGAGTCGGCCCACTTTCATACATGTAGGTATAAGTTTCACATACTAGTCAGCCACTATGCGGAAAACGTCATTAGATTCAATTAGTTTAAGTAGCGAAAAAAATAATAAATTGTGAATAAATCTTTTTAAGTTAAACGGTTTTAAATTGTATTGTCTTCAGAACTAAAGACTTCTGCCAAATATCAGACCAATCAGAAAACTAAAACGGGGTCAATTTTCAATTACTAGATTTAACCCAAACAAACAGGTCAACAGGTCAAGGTCTTGTGTAGTGAATGGCGTAAAAACCGTAGTAACAGCACAAGAAAATATCCAGGAAACACATTTCAATCAAATTTGGGTACTAAACACATTGTAAAATAAAAATTCACTCACAATATTATATGGTTAGCAGCCGCTAATTTTGTGACACAACTTTATTTTCAACGCTGTTCGTCTGCAAATTTTTTAGGTTCATGCCTAAAATGAACTTAATTAGCTAATAACTGTACATCGCCTCCGTTGAATCCACAACAATCAATTGTAATTTTCAATTGTATACTACTAAGGATGCATATTATAACACTGTTGAACGCAGAGCAATTAGTCTTGAATTTTTTAATCATCAATATTTTATTAGGAGATATGATGTATGAATCAAATGAGAGTGACTTCTTTGATCACGATGTGTATGAGGAGTATGATTTATCAGAAGATGGGTCATCTCAATCTAGTATTCCTCTATCCTCAATGGATTATCTAAACAGCAAGGATTACTCACTTAACTCTCCCTTAATATCAGACGAGTTAGATCAGTTGATGAACTACATTAAAGGTCGTCCGTTCGAAGACCGATGGTCCGTGAAAGCATGGAAAGAGATCAAGGAGGTCTTCGCTAGGTTGAGGATCTCACCGTCCAATATATACCCTTCGGCTTCTTTCCATAATTGGTTCTTCAAATTTGTAGTTACTCTTAAAGTTGATTTGGATGAATTCAAGGGCATCATGAATCAAACTATGACAGACAGCAATCAGACTTATGAAATTGTCAACTCATTTTTTCGCTGGATGGATAGGGAATAGAATTGACAACCCGAAGTCAAGACCAACTCCTGATCAGATTTTAAGATATGGAGCTCTATTTTGGGACTTACATAAAGTTGTCCTGCTCATGAACTCTGCCAACTCTCAAGAGTTGGAGACAATAGCAAAGAAGCTGAGAGGTCGTCTCCTGAAGATGCCTGGAAACCCGGTGATGCTGAATTTGCCCAACTGGGGGAACATATTTGTGATTAATGGCTTCGCAATTTTAGTGGACCGGAAAATAATGTGCACAAGGAACATGGTACTGATGATGAAAGATATATTTTCATCTAGATTTCATACGCTACTTTCAATGGTTAATAGGGTCGATAATCAATTCGAAGGAGATGACTGGATGCGGATGGAGGAGTTCTATAAGATAGATGACCTTCTTATGTCGAGAGCAGGCAATGCAGGTTATGATCTCATTAAGATGATCGAGCCATTGTGCAATCTCCGGATGACCGTGATGGCTCGCACTTACAGACCCTTAATTCCAGAGTTCCCAAGTTTCAAAGAGCACGTCAATGGGGCGGTCGATGCATTCATAGAAGTCGATCACGGTATAGACTTGCTCCGAGAGCATATCAACCAAGAGGGAAATCTCAGAATGGTCCTAACATATTTCGGGTCATTCCGTCACTGGGGTCACCCCTTTGTTGAGTACTTAGAGGGGCTGAAGAAGTTAGAGAGTCAGGTGAACAAAGAGAAGAACATTGATCAGAGCTATGTCAATCAGCTTGCTAGCGACCTGGCATTCATAGTCCTTCAGGATAGATTCCGAGAGACCAAGCGATGGTATGTTGATCATAAGAAGATGCATGGTAACCATCCCCTGAAGAGTCATGTCATAAATAAAACTTGGCCTACTCAAAAACAGATTAACGACTTCGGCGACCACTGGCATGAACTACCATTAACACAATGCTTTGAGATACCGGACATGATTGATGTATCAACAATCTATGCTGACAAGAGTCATTCGATGAACAGGTCAGAAGTCCTCAGTCATGTCAGGAGTGGTTCAAAGAAGCCAATACCATCTCGGAAGGTACTTAAGACATTCCTTGACACGGAGGCAACCAACTGGAAGGAGTTTCTAGAGGAAATTGACAAAAACGGAATCCCGTGGGATGACTGTGTAATCGGGCTCAAAGGGAAAGAAAGGGAATTGGAAGATTTTTTACTCTGATGTCCTGGAAGTTAAGAGAATACTTTGTAGTGACAGAATACCTTATCAAGTGTCACTTTGTACCATTGTTCTCCGGATTGACTATGGCAGATGATCTAACTAAACTAGTCACAAAATTGATGGAAAACACATCGGGCCAAGGTCTAAACGACTACTCTAGGGTCTGCATAGCAAACCACCTTGATTATGAAAAGTGGAACAATCATCAACGCATAGAGTCAAATGGACCCATATTCAGAGTTATGGGCCAGTTCCTAGGTTATCCCACTCTCATAAAGAGAACCCATCAAATATTCCAGAGCTCCTTAATTTACTACAATGAGAGACCGGATCTAATGGAAGTTAATGGCGATGTTATGACCAACAAGGGTGAGCATACAGTCTGCTGGGAGGGTCAGCAAGGAGGTCTAGAAGGTCTTCGCCAGAAAGGCTGGGCAATAATCAATTTACTAGTCATAAGAAGAGAGGGCCTGAAACAGAATGCCGAGATTAAGACTCTTGCTCAGGGAGACAATCAGGTGATATGTACAAATTACAAGATTCAACCTTACAGAACAGATGAAGAACTTGCAGAAGCATTGCAACGCATATGGAAGAACAATGAGAAAATTATGAATGACATCAATCTAGGGACAAATAGACTCGGTTTAATAATAAATCAAGATGAGGACTTGTACATTGACTTAAGGTGTGAACTAAAATCTGCTTTAGATAAAATTAAAGAAAGTAGTGTGTCTCTGCAGTTGAACTCGTCACTGCATAATGAGTCAGAATTACAAAACAGTTCTATTAAGTTACCTCAAACAAAAATTCCTACATTTTCGGGAAAATATACTTAATGGCAAACGTTTAGGGATTTATTTATTTCGGCCATTCATAGAAATAATACCATAGAGAATGTTCAAAAGCTTCTGTATTTAAAAACGTATCTAGCTGGTGAAGCTGAACAGTTCTTGAGAAATGTTCCAATTGCTGAATCTAATTATGAAAGAGCTTGGAACTTACTAGAAACGCGCTATAATAATAAAAAATATTTATCGCGCTGCATACTCAAAAGATTATTTAGTCAGAAAAACATTACTAGTGAATCAGTTAGTGGCTTAAAAGATTTAATGGATACCACTTCCGATTGTTTAGATGCCTTAAGCAATTTAGGAGTAGATATAACGTCCTGGGATATTTTAATCATATACATAGTCAGTTTAAAATTAGACCCAGAGACCAAGAAAGAATGGGAATTAAAGGTCACTACCAATACTGAGTGTGATGACCTACCCACTTTTAAACAATTTAGAGAATTCTTAACAAGTAGATACAGAGCATTTGAGAATTTAGATTCAAAGCCAAATAAAAATCAAAATGTACAACCTATTCAAACTAAGGCATTTCACATTGCTACAGTGTCATGTCAATATTGTAAAGATGCTCATAAAATAAGAACTTGTAAACAATTCAATAGCATCGATGTGGATAAGCGTCGTAAATTCGTCCTATACAACAAACTATGTTTTAATTTGTCTGGGTTACAATCACTCTGCTAAGCAATGTAGATGTCTTAGCACTTGTCGTACGTGTAAACGTAAACATCACTCTCTCTTGCATCCTAAAAGTGATCAAGAGTCAAATTGTAAAAACATAAAATCAGGGTCGTCAGGCCAAATACATGGGTCAAATCAGTCACTAGTCGATACCGTTAAAGTACCAAATCAAACGAAGGTCGTCACTTGCTTTTCGAAGGGTTCAGGCAACAATCAAGTGTTGTTATCAACGGCTCTAGTGAGAGCTGTTTCGAAAAGCGGGTTTAGGTACACAGTACGCACCTTGTTAGACCAAGGTTCTCAAGCGTCCTTCGTTACCGAGGATATAGTCCACAGTCTTGGTCTGAAAAAACAATCTGCCAAAGGACTTATATCTGGGGTAGGCAGGGGTACTCAATTGGTATCAAATTCAGTCGTAGAAGTGCGACTTCAATCTCGGGTTGATCCATCTGTTGAGTTGTTAGTAAAAGCTTATGTTGTAAAATCGATCACATCTCATTTACCGGTTAGAAAAACCACACGCTTAGACAAATTATTCATCAGCGACATCCAGTTGGCTGATCCTCAATATCATACTCCTGATAAAGTGGATATGTTGTTGGGTGCTGAAATATTTCCACAAGTGATTCAAAGTGGAATTAGAAAATCTACTGATGGTCGAGTTGTAGCGCAGTGTACTACCTTGGGGTGGATTTTATCTGGTACGGTGAAATCTGCATTAAACAATTCATCTAACATGTCTGTGATGCACGTAAATCTGGGGCAGATGGAGCCAATAACAGGCTGTGAAACAGTACCAGCAAAAGTAGAAATTAATAGTCAAAGGTGGTCACGTAACAGCAATAAGTTGAAAGCACATAACAGAGAGAAGCTGTTATACGGTAAGAAAAAATAAAATAAAATAAATTCTTACCTGGATTCTACCAATACCTCGAGGGTGGGCGGTAGATTGGAGAGTCATAATCAAAAATTTGAAGCACATCGCTTAAATCTCAGTAGGCCGCAACTGGTGCGGAATTATTCAGAAACCAAATCTCATAGAGACACATTAATGAAAGAACGGGTTAGAACTTACAAGTGGGCTAAACATATTCCTAAGCCACACAGCATAGATTTTGGTCCAGTCAAAGAGGACAATTTGCCTCCTTGTAAGTGTAGTTGCTAGGCAGAGTGATTGGAAAACACCCAGGTCAGGACAACCTGACACGTTGTTACTTTGTGCAATCATTAAAAGGTAAACATCAAAATTGTGTGTATTGCCTAGTAATTCAATCATTTATATTTAATTGTGTATTGCCTAGTAATTAAATCATTTTGTAATCTGTTTTTAAGCGATTTATTATATATGTAACTATCACAAGTAGTATTTTGGGATCACATTGTGATCATTATCATTATATCATTTTGTTAAACTATTGTTGAGTTTATCAATATAGTTCTAAGTCTAAATTCTTTTGTTAACATTTAAGTTCTTATATTCTAGTTTTGTATTATTACTTTGTTGTTTTCTAAGTTTAAGTTCTTATGTTAACATTTAAGTTCTTATTCAGTTTTGTACATTATTACGTTTTGTTTGAAAAGTTCAATTAAGCTGAACTTGCTTATGGTAAATTGATTATTGCCCAGCCTTTCTGGCGAAGACCTTCTAGACCTCCTTGCTGCCCCTCCCAGCAGACTGTATGCTCACCCTTGTTGGTCATAACATCGCCATTAACTTCCATTAGATCCGGTCTCTCATTGTAGTAAATTAAGGAGCTCTGGAATATTTGATGGGTTCTCTTTATGAGAGTGGGATAACCTAGGAACTGGCCCATAACTCTAACTTAACTTCCAGGACATCAGAGTAAAAAATCTTCCAATTCCCTTTCTTTCCCTTTGAGCCCGATTACACAGTCATCCCACGGGATTCCGTTTTTGTCAATTTCCTCTAGAAACTCCTTCCAGTTGGTTGCCTCCGTGTCAAGGAATGTCTTAAGTACCTTCCGAGATGGTATTGGCTTCTTTGAACCACTCCTGACATGACTGAGGACTTCTGACCTGTTCATCGAATGACTCTTGTCAGCATAGATTGTTGATACATCAATCATGTCCGGTATCTCAAAGCATTGTGTTAATGGTAGTTCATGCCAGTGGTCGCCGAAGTCGTTAATCTGTTTTTGAGTAGGCCAAGTTTTATTTATGACATGACTCTTCAGGGGATGGTTACCATGCATCTTCTTATGATCAACATACCATCGCTTGGTCTCTCGGAATCTATCCTGAAGGACTATGAATGCCAGGTCGCTAGCAAGCTGATTGACATAGCTCTGATCAATGTTCTTCTCTTTGTTCACCTGACTCTCTAACTTCTTCAGCCCCTCTAAGTACTCAACAAAGGGGTGACCCCAGTGACGGAATGACCCGAAATATGTTAGGACCATTCTGAGATTTCCCTCTTGGTTGATATGCTCTAGGAGCAAGTCTATACCGTGATCGACTTCTATGAATGCATCGACCGCCCCATTGACGTGCTCTTTGAAACTTGGGAACTCTGGAATTAAGGGTCTGTAAGTGCGAGCCATCACGGTCATCCGGAGATTGCACAATGGCTCGATCATCTTAATGAGATCATAACCTGCATTGCCTGCTCTCGACATAAGAAGGTCACCTATCTTATAGAACTCCTCCATCCGCATCCAGTCATCTCCTTCGAATTGATTATCGACCCTATTAACCATTGAAAGTAGCGAATGAAATCTAGATGAAAATATATCTTTCATCATCAATACCATGTTCCTTGTGCACATTATTTTCCGGTCCACTAAAATTGCGAAGCCATTAATCACACATATGTTCCCCCAGTTGGGCAAATTCAGTCAGACAAAAACGGAATCCCGTGGGATGACTGTGTAATCGGGCTCAAAGGGAAAGAAAGGGAATTGGAAGATTTTTTACTCTGATGTCCTGGAAGTTAAGAGAATACTTTGTAGTGACAGAATACCTTATCAAGTGTCACTTTGTACCATTGTTCTCCGGATTGACTATGGCAGATGATCTAACTAAAATAGTCACAAAATTGATGGAAAACACATCGGGCCAAGGTCTAAACGACTACTCTAGGGTCTGCATAGCAAACCACCTTGATTATGAAAAGTGGAACAATCATCAACGCATAGAGTCAAATGGACCCATATTCAGAGTTATGGGCTAGTTCCTAGGTTATCCCACTCTCATAAAGAGAACCCATCAAATATTCCAGAGCTCCTTAATTTACTACAATGAGAGACCGGATCTAATGGAAGTTAATGGCGATGTTATGACCAACAAGGGTGAGCATACAGTCTGCTGGGAGGGTCAGCAAGGAGGTCTAGAAGGTCTTCGCCAGAAAGGCTGGGCAATAATCAATTTACTAGTCATAAGAAGAGAGGGCCTGAAACAGAATGCCGAGATTAAGACTCTTGCTCAGGGAGACAATCAGGTGATATGTACAAATTACAAGATTCAACCTTACAGAACAGATGAAGAACTTGCAGAAGCATTGCAACGCATATGGAAGAACAATGAGAAAATTATGAATGACATCAATCTAGGGACAAATAGACTCGGTTTAATAATAAATCAAGATGAGGACTTGTACATTGACTTAAGGTGTGAACTAAAATCTGCTTTAGATAAAATTAAAGAAAGTAGTGTGTCTCTGCAGTTGAACTCGTCACTGCATAATGAGTCAGAATTACAAAACAGTTCTATTAAGTTACCTCAAACAAAAATTCCTACATTTTCGGGAAAATATACTTAATGGCAAACGTTTAGGGATTTATTTATTTCGGCCATTCATAGAAATAATACCATAGAGAATGTTCAAAAGCTTCTGTATTTAAAAACGTATCTAGCTGGTGAAGCTGAACAGTTCTTGAGAAATGTTCCAATTGCTGAATCTAATTATGAAAGAGCTTGGAACTTACTAGAAACGCGCTATAATAATAAAAAATATTTATCGCGCTGCATACTCAAAAGATTATTTAGTCAGAAAAACATTACTAGTGAATCAGTTAGTGGCTTAAAAGATTTAATGGATACCACTTCCGATTGTTTAGATGCCTTAAGCAATTTAGGAGTAGATATAACGTCCTGGGATATTTTAATCATATACATAGTCAGTTTAAAATTAGACCCAGAGACCAAGAAAGAATGGGAATTAAAGGTCACTACCAATACTGAGTGTGATGACCTACCCACTTTTAAACAATTTAGAGAATTCTTAACAAGTAGATACAGAGCATTTGAGAATTTAGATTCAAAGCCAAATAAAAATCAAAATGTACAACCTATTCAAACTAAGGCATTTCACATTGCTACAGTGTCATGTCAATATTGTAAAAATGCTCATAAAATAAGAACTTGTAAACAATTCAATAGCATCGATGTGGATAAGCGTCGTAAATTCGTCCTATACAACAAACTATGTTTTAATTTGTCTGGGTTACAATCACTCTGCTAAGCAATGTAGATGTCTTAGCACTTGTCGTACGTGTAAACGTAAACATCACTCTCTCTTGCATCCTAAAAGTGATCAAGAGTCAAATTGTAAAAACATAAAATCAGGGTCGTCAGGCCAAATACATGGGTCAAATCAGTCACTAGTCGATACCGTTAAAGTACCAAATCAAACGAAGGTCGTCACTTGCTTTTCGAAGGGTTCAGGCAACAATCAAGTGTTGTTATCAACGGCTCTAGTGAGAGCTGTTTCGAAAAGCGGGTTTAGGTACACAGTACGCACCTTGTTAGACCAAGGTTCTCAAGCGTCCTTCGTTACCGAGGATATAGTCCACAGTCTTGGTCTGAAAAAACAATCTGCCAAAGGACTTATATCTGGGGTAGGCAGGGGTACTCAATTGGTATCAAATTCAGTCGTAGAAGTGCGACTTCAATCTCGGGTTGATCCATCTGTTGAGTTGTTAGTAAAAGCTTATGTTGTAAAATCGATCACATCTCATTTACCGGTTAGAAAAACCACACGCTTAGACAAATTATTCATCAGCGACATCCAGTTGGCTGATCCTCAATATCATACTCCTGATAAAGTGGATATGTTGTTGGGTGCTGCTGCTCTTGTATTCCGCGGTGTAACCAATATTGTTTCACAAAAAATCATTGTCAAAATGCCTTATATATACTCTGAACCTGTAACGAAACCATATCGCGATTTAAAATCCTTATAAAAGCGCCATCTAGTTTACCTTGTGGTATTAAACAAATTCACCTAATTTTATTGTTACAAATATTGGCGTTGCGTGTAGGTATCGTTACATAGTCGGTTAGACACAGTTCTTTTTCCCAACATTCGGCCACAATTATTTACAGTTAAAATTGATTGTTCCGTCTTCGCGATTGTACATGTTATATTATTTAGTCTAAGATAATGTATTTCAACATAATGGTGACACCCGAAGCACTATTCTGTTGAAAATAAGCGTAATTCTGGTTCTGAGATATAGTTGAGCGATTTCTCCTGCCCCTTCAGAGAGATAAAGACTAATACGCATTACGTACTCGCGTATTTAAGTCAAATCAGAGTAAATTTTTATTAAAAAAATGTCAAAACACGTAATTGTATTATGTTGGTAATAATTTCATAATTTGATAATAAATTCAAGTTCAATGAAATTTTAAAACAATCGTATGCTAACTATTCCTAATGATTTTTTGTTAGGAAAAAGGGATCATCCAGGACGGGACTTGAACCCGTGACCAGTCCCTTACAGGGGGAATACTCTGACCAACTGAGCTACCTGGACCCATTCTAGATGCTCAAGTTTTTCCGATATATTCTTCGGCTTAGGGCGCCGGTGGAGCCATCTACCGTAATTCATTCGAACTACGCTCTGAAGAGCCTTAAACCGTTGAATATATCCGAAAAATTCGAGTATCTAGAATGGGTCCAGGTAGCTCAGTTGGTCTGAGCATTCCCCCTGTGAGGGACTGGTCACGGGTTCAAGTCCCGTCCTGGATGATCACTTTTTCCGATCAAAAAATCATTACAAATTCAAGTTACTATATTTCATAATTGTTACAGATTAGAATGTCAATGTATTTATGAAATAAACCCCCTCCTGTTACCACCATATCTATCTCGAAACCCTTTATATTTTAAGCTCAGATTAATTGACTAGAAAGTTAGTCGTGGGGGTGTGCTCTTTCGGTGGACAAGTTGAAGAACTGTTAACAAATAACGTGTCTTAAATCACCACATGGCGTAAATAATATACCTTAGAAACACTAGTTCCTAGTTCAATAGCGCTAACTAGATTTGATTACACTTAAGCATTCACTTGTAAATTTGCGAACTAGAGCATTTTAGCGAGCATTCAATCGAACGATCTAGTGAGCACTGTCAAGTTTGACATCTTAATGAAGATTTTTTTTTTGACGAGCATCGGCACGAGCGTTCGCTAGAATGATCGTGAAAATGTTCAAGTACAAGTGAATGCTCAATTTATCAGTGAAATCTAAGGTGGTTTAGATAGTATTTGCACGTTTCCTGGGTTTGGGTGTTTCATCATAGTCTAATGATGTAATACTATTATCAAACTCTGTGTCATCATAATCATGGTGTGAACCATAATCGCGGTCTAAATCGCTATCGTTTAAATTAGCAAGATCTGCATGGCCGAACTGTTGTAGGTATAGCTGTTCATCGTATTCTGATATTGAATCATCGACAGGATCATTTTCTGGATCTTCGAGGTAAGTTCCGCCAAAGCAAGAAGTTGCTTGCTTGGGTACGTGGAGATGTTCTTCGGTTCCTTCTTGGCCGTCGTCATCATCAAAATCTGCGTCATACTCGGTGTCATCATCTTGATCACTGTCGTGAATAGATCCTACGTTTTGATCGAACACTAATTTACTGTCCGTATCTGTTAAATTTTTATGAGCCGCAGGCGGCTCAAGCAAACCCTATTTCGGTTTGTCTAGCGGTTTGGATGCTATGCCTGATGCTTCAGTAGGATGATATACCTGAAATGTTAGAAAAACTTGGTCACAACGAGAACATTTTGTTCTAAGGCTGTTTGTCAACCGCCGCCGTCACCGGCACGGCACTTAGAACCTAATGACGGCGCTGATTTAGCGATACATACTTAAAATATGGCCATGTGTCCACCCCTACGTCCGTCACCGATGACGGGCCGATGTGCCGCCAATACCCGAAATTCTCGTTTCTCGGTGCTGTCGGCGGTGGACAAACAGCCTTAGACTTTTTGTGAAATGTGTTTGTTCGTGTGCTGGCGCTATTACATTTGATCGTTAAGGTGGGTCTTTGCTACGCTAGCCGAACACGAGCAAAGCACAAGCGGAGCGAATTTTTAATTGAAATTAAACCTCGTTCGAGGCTTGTAAATCGGTCCACACTAGACGAATTTGTGTTCGGCTCGTGCTCGGCCCGCCTAGCGTAGCGTGTTCGATTGTCTATAGTTCAGACAAACGATTAACTGTAAATGAACGCAGTCTACGGCCCGACGGCCCGTCTAGAGTACGGCCCGTATTACAACAGTTCTCGTTTACCTGAAAATGGTAAACGTGAGTATAACAATGTAATTAATGCATCTGGTACCCAAATTCGAGGAACAACTTTCGTGCACCCGAATACGGGCTAACGACCAAGTGTAATTGCACCATTCTCTAAAAACAAATGTACCTTTAAAGTGAATGTTGTAAGACCTTCATGAATGAATGAAAAATAACGAATATTTGTGTAAGGTATCATCAGGTAATTGTGTACCTATGTGCGATATAATTTCATGTATGATGCACCATGAATGACCGCTATAATTGACGGTTTTATCAGAGACAGACGGACGAGAATAATAAGGTTTATATTTTTATTACGGTCTACTGAAACATCTTTAAATTTTCGAGGTATATTTAGCGGTCTCGTTAAGTAAAGCACAGAGTGAGTGCAGGGTGGACTACCAAGTTCCTCGTACACAAGCAGCGTTCACATGAACTGCCGGTTTGGGCTTTAATGGGAAGGGATAAAAGTGAGAGAAGATTAGATGTTACACGTTTGGGGTCTAAGCCAACCTTATCTGCTGTCAGTGTCTGTGAAATTACGGATGAGGGTCTGGTGCAACCTTTCCTCTCAAAGTTAGAAAGTCAGACGGCAGTCGAGCCAGGAAAAAAGGTCGGTGTAATCATGTTTTAGACACGTGGCGGAATGAAAAATTAGCATTTTGTAATAGTCGAAGAATTAAAAAAAATGTTGTGACAAATGACATGGCAAAAATTAATGTGAGCGAAAACATTACCACATGGTTAAAAAGTGGGCAATTGTGTAATTTTTTTATTTTTTTGTTGACTGTAAGATTTTCCCAAAATCTGTGAGAGTACTTTCGTATATTTTGGACCGGAAAAGAAAAATGTGAATATGAGTACCTACTTATTTACACATAAGTATACATTTTTATTATCAGATGCAGTTCTACAACGTAACCTAAAAACAAAATACATTGATAACAGTAAAAACCTGCACATTTATTATTACAACATACTGTAGTCGAACAACTATAACATCGCGAGTTAAAAAAAAGTGTAGTGGACATGCAAAAAAACAAAAGCCGCTAAGCCATCAAGCACCTGTCATCACCTCAACGGGGAGTGAGCTCCGGCGTGGCATGTGCTGGAACGTTTCCTGTACGTTGTGTGTCGCTTTAGTCAGCCACTGTTGGCATGTGGCTATTGGGCTTGGTTTTTTTCGTCCCCCATTCACGCTATGACACATTGCGCCCAAGGAAGCCAGACCTCGCAGCTCAGACGGTGCAATAGGGGATGGCGCCGAACCTCGACGGTGCGTCCAGGGGTCTTTCACTGATACTGTTTGGCGCAGGAACTGTGGCAACACAGCTGTACCTTCTCGTGGTTTCTTCGCTTTTGGTGCTACAGTACAGAAAAAAAAAAACACTTACAGCTTATATTGAATACTATATTGGAAATATAATTTGTTAGTATTTTGTAAACAACTTACACATAGTGACTACATCAGTCGGCATTGATGTCCTTCGACGCATCAGGTAGTCAGAGTCGAGTCCCCCTAATTGAACCGACGTCAAGTTATCCCGCAGTTGACTACCCACCTCCACAGATTTCCTCCTCTTAGTTTCACTTTCTTTATGTACACTACGTTGAGGTTCCGCTGATTCTGCATTACTCTGTGAACCGGCGGCAGTATTGTCAGTCTTATCAGTGCCTAACCTAGTGAATAAATTGCTGAATTTCCCTTCCCTCAAGTATGAAGTTAGGTCAAATCGACGTAAATCAGCTTTAACTTGAGATATGGTCTCCTCGGTACTGGTATGAAGTGAGCGTGAAGGTCGGTGATCACGCGCCGGCTCTAAAGGTGGGAAAGTTTGTTGACGTATTAACTTCCAGTTGCTGCAATCTCTTATGACTGTACTGAGTCGTGTTGCCTGCACGGGGTTTGTGATTGATGCTATTGATGAATCAGGTATCAGGTTATCTGTACTCAGTACTTTTTCGGGCGTTTCTTGAGTATGATCGCATTGGCCTCGAACACTAGCCTGTGAAGTACTTGGTTGACTGCCATCGGCGCCTCTCTGCGATGCCATTGTTAAAGCATTGCGACCATGCTCTCCTCTGGTCTTGAATCTCGTATCTTGAAATAGGCTGAGAGGTACAGAGAAGCGTCTCAGTTCGTCTCTAAGTCCTCCTGGTCTAGTTGGATTTAGTGAACTTCGGCGTGGAGGCAGTAGCAGTTCAGAACTCTCTGAGTTAATAGTTCCGGAACCCGTTTCTATATCGTCCTCAACCATGTCAGCGTCGGATATTTCATTACTCGACTCATTGACTAACTCCGCCGCGACAAGGGAGTCCCATTGGTTCTGATTATAGAGCAGGTTATTAAGCATCTGAGAGGATAGATCGTTGTGAAGAAATCGGTCCCACTCTTTTATTAACGGCGTAACTACAAATTTAAAGAACCCTGAAAAGTATAACATACAATTTTATAAAATCTGGTAATTGTGTAGGTACACCCGATTTGACTCAGTAATTTTGACCAAGTGCCTACACATAAAATATAATCTTACCTGTCTGGATCTTCGGGATTGAGGTATTGTGTCTGTCACACAGAGCCGACACCGGTAAGTTGAGCTTTCTTTCGTAGTCTCCCTGACGGAAGAACTCCTCACAGACCTTCATGCTCCATTTATGACTGATCTCCCACGAGCGGCAGGGATTTGATATATCAGCGCATTTGAGTGCAATTTGCAGGACCAGATGTCGATGTTCCGCCTTTGTCATGTCCAAGGTGCTTGAGTCGAGGTACCTCTGTAAAGAACATTTTGATTTTAATACACACAGCAGATTGTAGTAATTTGATATAAAAATTGCACTTCGTCCAACAACAACGATGTTGTCAACGAAACAACGATACACGCGAAAAATAGTATTATCTTTATCGGATTGTTTAAAATTCAAAAAAATGCCAACCATGTAATTTCTAATTTATTCAGACGTACACAACCTATTCATATTGTAACTATAGGCGATTGTTTCACACATTTTTCGAGGTATACTCCCGTGTCGAGTGCCAGGCCCGTGTAAAGTGTTTAAGCAAATTACGTACGTACCGTAAACTAGGCACAACGATTACGTAACGACATGCGAGGATATAACCCGAGACGAGTGGTGGTTTAGCACATTTGAAGAGGGTTAGAATCTCTAGGGAGCCCAATCCTTTTTGAAGCCGTGTTCTAGAATTGTTGACCTACAGTGAATAGGGGTTTGTTGGTACAATCGTACAAGCTTTTATGTTAATGGACTTGACTTGGAACAAAATGTAGTCTTTCGATCAAGTCGAATTGGACTGGGAAGTTTCCGTTCAATACATGAAACTTATATCAAAATTAAGTTTATTTATTTGTTTAAACGAGATAAGTAATGATTAAGTAATAATTAGTCATTTGTGGTTCTAAAATACATGTTTACTCCCAAATAAATAATTCAATTCATTATTGTCAAAAATACTGACTAACAAACGGTATGTGTTTACAAAAAAAGAATCTAAGTATATTTATAAGCATTCTGGAAAGCATATTCCGAGTTCTAGCTCAATCAAGTCATGTCAAAATATCGAGTCCAGTCTTAACTCCAAGAAATGTTTCTAGAAAGTTTTTACTAGTAACAATTTTCGTCACAAGAATATAGATGTTTTCTCAGATGCCTGCCTTCACAGACCACATGCCTCGTTTACCGGTCCAAGTCAATATTTAATTTTATTATTTCAATTTCAGTAATTAGGAAACTCAGTGTTGATAAACTTATTTCATTTAATTCAGTAATCTCACTCCCGCATGTTCAAATAATAATGAAATTCCATTCCTTTATTATTATTTATCGGTATGAACTACCTCGAGGGTTGGTTCGTTTGCTATTTTATGAAAATTTATTTTCAAAATGTTTTAATAGCAGAAATAAAGTTGGCAACCTCTACGAAGTATAATTTTAATTTGTTATTTTGTTGGCAGTAGGTATGTTATTACTCGTATGTTATTTATTATATTGCTGGCTATCAACCCGCTCTTGCTTCGCTTTGGTTTAATAGCAACCCATTTACGTCCCACTGCTGGGCACGGGTCTCCTCTCCTCTAACGAGAAAGCTGAGAGGGTTTAGGCCTTAATCCACACACGCTGGCCTAATGCGGGTTGGTGGATCGGACATGTCCTTAGAATTTCTTCTAGGACATGTGGGTTTACTCACGATGTTTTTCTTCACTGTCAGCAGATGGTAAATCATGTGATTAGCACATGTAAATTCCACAAAGCCTGACAAAGTGAAATTCACATTGGTGCTGTCCAGCCGGATTCGAAATCGAATCGAGTCATTGTAGTTTACACATCCCTCTATGGGGGATAATGAACCTTTCAAATGGTGAAAAGTTTCAGAAGATTACCTCAAATATAGAAGATCTCAAAAATTGGTCTCTCTCTTTATAATATTTATAAAAATTTTGTTGCAGTAATTTGGACGGCAGAGAACTATTACATCGTGTGTAATAACTGTCTTGAGGTAGGCCCTCAAGAGAGTTAAGGAGACAGATTCATATTCTGTTCGCTATAACGCCAGTGGAAAAGTCTGAAATCGTCTGAAATGAATGCGAGTGACACCATTTGTCAACATGTCTTGTGTAACAATAATGTCACTCTTTGGTCACCCCGTATATTTCAAACTTTTTGTGTTCGCTACATAGCGAATCCACCAGTAGCCACTTTGTGTAATGGCCTAGGAGGCTGAAATAGCAAATGCCAAGCCAGTGGTTATTGGGCCGAGGGCTCCATGGCTCGACAGAACAATCGGATTATAGGATATTTTTAGGAATTTAATCTCGAGTACGGGTGAAATTGGGACCCAGGTCGCTGGTAACGAATAAAACTATTGATTGATGGATGGGATTGTAACCATCTATTTCTGTTAACTTTTCTGCGGGAACTAGGCGTGAGGGTATGTATATTATTAGGAATTTGAAAAGGTGATTAAGTAATTAGTAGGAATTTGACTTAAGTATACCTTATACTTATACTATGGACATTAACTAGAAACGGTATGTAGTGTACATACTGTTATACTGTAAACAACATCTCACCATCAACCTATGTTAACAAAATAAATTGATTAAATTGACTTGAATAAATAGTACAGGCATACATAAATAGTTATGCGAACACAGCCTACTACTTATGCGAACTCGAGGTGCTTTTACAGTAAGTACTTACTACAGAGCTACGAAAAAGTTTCACAATATTGAAAGTGTTACACATACAAACCATAAATTATGCAATAGTAACGTGTTGAATATTTCATAGAAAAATGTTTTAATGCAACTGTATAAAACTGTAGATGTTTTATAAACAATTGATTTAACAATAACAAAAACATGATCTAGTTTTCAATAGGTACTAACGCTATATTTTCATTTACTGAAAATGAACCGAGCACGAGCAGAGGCCAAGTCGAGCACGGATTCGTGTAATGTGGACCGACTCATGAGTCTCGAGCGTTTGGGTCGCAGTCGTGCTCGACTGTGCTCTACCAATTATCGGGTTTTTGACAAACAAAGGGATTTGCATACTAAAGTTCGTAATGGACGCAAAAGCTACTGTACGGATCTAGACGCAGTTTTTTGTATTAGAAAGATCTTGGTCAGGCTTAAAATCTGCCGTATGTTTAAAAGTTGCGATGACCAACATCTCATCGACTAGTCTAAAATAAATATATTACACTACGTACTGTTACACGGGATTCTTGCAAACACTTTTTAAAAAAAGAATATATTGAATCTAACACCTTTATTTAATTAAACAATTATAAAATGAATTAAATTGTGTTTAAATGAAACGGCGAGTGTTCAAAATGAAGGTTGGTGAAAGACTGGCTACTGCTCGGGGCGTCGTGGAGAGCAGGATATACGATACACCTAGGGAAGTGCTTGGCTCAGCAAAGTCCCATACATGGCATATACGTAACAACCCCCTGATCAAGAGGAAACTTACCCTAAGGGAAAGTTTCCGGAAAACTAGTCAATGCGTAGACGGGGTTGAGTTGGAATTGTTTCCAATTCAATGTGAGGGTCTTGATTTTGTTCATCTCTTATATGACCTTTTGGATTTGAACACTTGCCATTTTTACAGAAATATAGGAAAGTTAAGATTAATCCTAAAATTACAGAAACTACGCTAAGGATGGGGAAACTAATATGCCTACTGAAATCATTTGAGGTGTCTAGTGAATTTAGTTCGTCTACAATTTGGTTAGATATAATTTTGATGTTTTTAAGATTATCCAATTTGATATTATTAATTTTAAAAGGAGGCAAATTTAATTTGCTCATACGATTAATATTGCAACAACTATCATTAACAATATTAAAGCTAGAAGAAACCATGGGCAACTTTATAGTAGGGGTGGTTTCTCTTACTAACTTAGTATTCTTACAATACGCTACACAGTTATGAGGAATATTAAGAATACCCGTGCCAGATATAACAACTTCTGATAATACACTATTTGAACATTCAATGGTAAGTTTCGTGGGTTTTGATTGCACAAATACCCATTTGTCATTATTTAATTTGTGCCAAATCTCAATGCTACCATGAAGGAACCTATACTGACAGTTTTCTGGTAATGAAGATACAGCTTTAGTAATAATGTCTATTTCGCAATATTGATTACCTGGCACTGTATAAATTTCATACAATTTACAAAGATAAATTTTATGAGATATATCTTTACAGTCATTTAATTTGTTTATAAATGTGAAAGAAGATTTGTCTTTGCTTAAAGCTAAAAACTGTTCAGTAGGTAAAATTAAACTGTAGGAATTTGGGGTTTCTGAACTAAGTGGAATAGGCAATGGAATGTTCTGGTATAGATTGTATTCTAGTGCACTAACTAAGGGTATTCTTATTACAAATACTAGTTTACTATCTAAGTAATAGCAGATTATTTCGGCTATATTAATTAAAGTGTGAATATTACTTAATTCTAAATTTACCGGAAAATCTTTATACTTAGGGACTACCTTAAGATTATTAACAATATCTTCATATAATTGACGAGGTGTCAAAATGGATGGATGAAGAGTGTTACTCTTCACAAATAATAAAGAATTTAAAATATCTTCTATTTTAAAAGAGAGTGTGTATAGGTTAGATCGTAGGACATTTAGAACATTTTCAAATTTAATCTTAAAACTATTGATCATTACAATGTTGGATACATTGTTATATGACATAGCTATTTTGTCAATGACGTCATTTAATTTTGCCTGATTAACATATAATTCATGTAGGGAGTTATTTATGTTCGATATAGCTGACTGGGAAACAATGATGCTTTCTTTGACTGCATCTTTAATTTTCTTTTCATTTGTAAACAACTTTTGAATAGCGTTATTATAATTTTCAGCATCATCTTCATCTAAGGTGCCAAATATGTGTCTAAATACTACACCAACACCGGAGATCCAAGCGGATCTTTTGGAGAAGTTATTAAAGATTATATGAGAGAAAGAGTTAAAATCGCGTAAGATGTCTGTATATAGTGAATCTAAAGGTTCTAACATATTTTGACATTGATGTTCATCTATTTCTTCACTATCTCGACATTCAGATCGTATTATATTAAATGCGTTATGAATATTTTCAAGATGATTCTTGAAGGGGGATACATCCACAGGGATGACAACATGGAACTGATCATTCACTACTTTTAAAGTGCCAACCGGATCGAAGAGTATACCAGGACCCTGGGTGATGTATTCAATATATTGATTTTCGCTGGTTGCCATGATATAAGCGGCCCTCAGTCTGTAATCGTAATTGATGATAAGATTAATTAATAACTAAAATAAAATTAAATCTACGTGGTGAGAAAATAATAATTATTTAGCCATTTAAGTGTGCTGGTTTTACTTCATCAAAATGATGTTTGACATGCCGTCGATTTATCAAAAGTGACAAAGTATTATTTCCGTGGATTTGAACAATTTTGTACGGGCCCTTCCAAACGGCTGATAAAGCTTTACGCAATCTCAGATGATTCCGCAAGTAAACGTAATCACCGACTTTGTATTGTGCCGTACGGGTGCGTTTGTCATAATATGTCTTTGACCGCTCTTTTGAAGCCCGGATATTCTCAACCGCTTTTTCGTGAGAAATTTTGAGGCGATGTTGAAGCATTTTGACATATTCGGGGTAAGTGATATCAGAAGAGGAATTGAACACAGAATCAGGGATGTATGGTTTGTGACCGAAAACGAGTTCATAGGGTGTGAAGCGAGTTGTCGTGTGGACGCTGCTGTTGTATGTTAGCATGGCGGTATATACGAATTTATGCCAATCTGATTGGTTTTCATTAACGTATGATTTTAGGTATTCCTTTAAAGTAGAATGGCTCCTTTCTAGAGCTCCTTGAGTTTGAGGATGATAGGGAGAAGACCAGATTTGTTTTATTTTTAAAAATTCACATGTTCGTTTAAATAACTCGGCAGTGAAATTAGTTCCTTGATCTGTAAGTATGGTTTTGGGAATACCGAAAAAGGATATAAAATGAACTAAACATTCGCATGATTCTTCTGCAGTTGCATTGGAAATGGGGTAAGCGATGGAGAATTTGGTTAGGTCATCTTGAAGGGTAAGTATAAATTTAAGTTTGTGAAGTCCGGCTTCGGGTAAGGGGCCGACTATATCTAAACTAATTTTTTCAAATGGGCGAGTAGAGGTAGTTGTAATTTGCATGGGAGATCTATTAGTTCCACGGAAGGCTTTATTTGACTGACACAGGGTGCAGTTCCTTACATAATTTTCTATGTCTGATTTCATACTCTTCCAGTAGTAGCGTTCCTTAACTCGGTCATACATTCTATTTGAACCTAAATGACCTGCTATGGGGATATTGTGGTTTTCTTTCAAGATTTTAGTGATTTCTGAAGGTACGGGATATATTATAGTGTTATGATGTATATTTATCTTAATGTTAGTGTTATTAAATAAATACATTAGAATGCCATAAATTTTAACAAAGGAATGATGTTCGAATGCATTTTTAAAATCAGATATTGCTATATCATTTATATTGCCACAAAGAATAATGTCATCTCTAGCAGTTTTGAGGGTTTTAAATATATCAGGGTACGTGCAGTTATCAAAATAATGGACCTTTGTAAATAGTAAGTAGTAAGTTTTACTTCTTAACTCTATTTTCTTAAATGAATGAAGTTCTATTTCACTCTGTAGAATGCTGTTTGAATCCTCTGGACTAGATAGTACGTCTTGAAGATATGGATTGGATTCATCCAGGTCTATTGAAACAGGGATGATGATCGTTTTGACGTTGGTTTTCAGTAGGGTTTCATTATGTTCTATTATTTGGGTGTTATAGGTTTCATTTTTATTGTTAAAAGATTTAATAAAATCCGAATACTCGTTACTAGAACTGGAAGGGATTTGTTCTGCGGGTTCAGGCATCTCTACAGGGGTAGAAGGGCTTAGATGATCTGTAGGACTAGGAAGGGTTCTTAGGTCGAAGTCTATATTAGGACTAGAATCCAGTGCACCTAAATCAATAAGTTCATCAAGTACATCCGGGGGAATTTCCAATTCTGGGCTGGAATTGGGATGGTTATTTATACCACTGGTAGATGGTTGATTTTGAATTACTGGGTTAACTGGGAATCGTGATAATGCGTCGGCATTACTATTTATTTTTCCTTTTTTATATTCTACTTCGTAGTCAAACTCTTCAAGTTTAAGCCTCCATCTCACCAGTTTAGAACCTGGGTCTTTACAGTTAAATAACCACTTCAGTGGACGATGATCTGTTATGATTTTGAATTTATTGCCATATAGATATGGTCTGAATGTTTTAGTGCCGAAAATGATTGCTAAACATTCTTTCTCAGTTACGCTGTAACTACTTTCGGCTTTATTTAAGGTTCGTGATGCAAATGCGATAGGACGGTCATTTCCTATAGGACCTTGAGATAGTATAGCTGAGATTGCATAATTAGAGGCATCACATGTTAAGACAAATGGTTTAGTGAAATCGGGATAAGCCAAAATAGGAGCAGAAATTAGAGCGTTTTTCAAACTTTCGAATGCCAATTGTTGTTCATTTTGCCAAGTAAATGGGACATTCTTCTTTAAGAGAAGAGTGAGTGGTTTAGCTATTTTTGATAGATTTGGTATAAAACGGCGATAGTATGAGACTAATCCTAAGAAAGATTTTATGTCTTTAGGACATTTGGGTAATGGAAATTCTGATACGGCTATGGTTTTATCAGGATTCGGTTTTACTCCATTATCTGTGATAATATGGCCAAGATACGATACTTCTTTACGAAAGAATTCACACTTATCGGGTTGGAGTTTCAAATTGAATTCGCGAAGTCTTTCGAAGACATCCGACAAGTGTTTTAGGTGAATGTCAAGGTCAAATGAATGAATGACGATGTCATCTAAATAAACGAAACACTGAATGCCCTGTAGGCCAGACAGGACTGAATTCATGAGTCTTTGGAAGGTTGCAGGTGCATTTTTAAGCCCGAATGGCATACGAGTAAACTGGAAGTGACCTTGAGGAACTGAGAAAGCGGTTTTTGGTGCGTCTTTATCTGACATTTTAATCTGGTGAAATCCAGAAGCTAGATCTAGAGTACTGAAATATTTACATTTGCCTAACTGGTCTAGGATCTCTGATATATTAGGTATTGGGTATGAGTCTCCTATAGTTATGTCGTTTAATTTGCGGTAGTCTATTACTACACGCCATTTGCGTTTGCCTGAGGCATCCATTTTCTTTGGAACTATCCAGATAGGGGAAGACCATGGAGACATTGAGGGTTTAATTATACCTTCATTAAGCATTTTATTAATTTGGGAGTCTACTTCTTGTTTGTGAACTTCAGGGAATCTATATGACTTAGTGTTGATTGGAATTGATGAGGATGTATTGATCTCATGTTCTAGGGCGTTAGTAGTAGTTAATGGATCACCAGGAAGATGGAAGATATCGGAATAGGTGGAGCAAAGGTCGCATAAGGCGTCTGTCTCTTCAGGATTGAGGTGAGATACTCGTAATAAATTTAGCACTTGTTCGTTTCGTTCAAATGTGTTATTTTCATTCACTTCAGAATATGATGTATGTAGCACCATCTTTTCATCGGGTTTGTCAAAAGGTATAAGCTTTATTTTTTGGTTTGAATTTATATATATTGTGGATTCAGAGGTATTGACTACGGATATATTTATTCTAGAATTTGGCTTTACTTTAACTATACAGTTGGCTGTCAACAGAGAATCTGCTATATACTGATCAAGAACAAGACCTTCTTTTATCTCGGGATTTAGTACGGAACATTCGATAACTGTTTCTGTTCTAGGAGGTATAGTATAAACTGGTTCACAGAATTTCAAGGTGAGTTTAACTTTATTTATGGTCAGAGTATTTTCTGTATAATCAATTTTACAATTAGAATAAGCTAATAGGTCATTGCCAATTATTCCGTCATATGGGAATTTAATGTCAGGGATCACATGGAAACTATGATTTACAGAGTGGAAATTAACTAGTATATGGCCTAAGGTTTTCATTGGATTTTCTGCTGACCCTAAACCATAGAAGGCTATAATATGGTTAGTGACAGTAGGCATTTTTTCGATTCTATTTAGTTTTAGGAAACTAATAGAGGCACCACTGTCGATAAGAAGTTTTAGAGGTCGTTTAGAAACAGAAGTCAGCACTTCTACAAAAGGTAAGTATTTATTTTTTGTATTTTTTGTAACGCTATATGATTCAAATGTTTGTTTTATTTTTTCAGGAGTTGTGCAGGATGGACATGATTTGGATTTAAATTGGGGTGTACCAACAGGTGGGAATGGAAAAATGACAGAGTCCGAACCTTTGGGAATGAAGACTTCGACCTCTTCACACAGTTGGTTAACGGGTGCAGTGGATGCGATGGGTATGGTGGATATAGTATTAGGAACAGCGGATTTGATATTAGAAACAGTGGATTTAGTATTAGAAACAGCGGATTTAACATTAGAATCAGCGGATTTAGTATTAGAAACAGCGGATTTAGTATAAGAAACAGCGGATTTAGTATTAGAATCAACGGATTTAGTATTAGAAACAGTGAATTTAACATTAGAATCAGCGGATTTAGTATTAGAAACAGCGGATTTAGTATTAGAATCAACGGATTTAGTATTAGAAACAGTGAATTTAACATTAGAATCAGCAGATTTAGTATTAGAAACAGCTGATTTAGTATTAGAAACAACGGATTTAGTATTAGAAACAGCGGATTTAGTATTAGAAACAGTGGATTTAACATTAGAATCACCGGATTTAGTATTAGAAACAGCGGATTTAGTATTAGAAACAGCGGATTTAGTATTAGAAACAGCGGATTTAGTATTAGAAACAGCGGATTTAGTATTAGAAACAGTGAATTCAGCATTAGAATCGGCAGATTTAGTATTAGAAACAGCGGATTTAATGTTAGAAACAGCGGATTTAGTATGAGAGACGGTTTGTTTTATGGGGACGCGTTTCAGAGAGTCTCTCGTATCGGCTTCGAATGGTATATTTCCCGCGCGATACCGTTCGGGAAACTTTATTCGTTTAAATTATTATTAGATACATCATCAGGGTTCTGTGGTTCCTCGGTTTCCTCTACGACATGAATGGGTTGATTATTCCGAGTAGAGCTGGTTGATGGGTAGTTATATTGCTGGTTTGATGAGTTCCCGAAACGTTTGTTATTATACTCGCGTTTGCGACAGTTGTCTATGGTGTGTCCTACCGATTTGCAGTAACGACACACTGGGGGAACGGATGTTGATGTAGGCCCTTGGTAATTAGGCCGGTTGTAACCGCTATTACCTGGTTGTATAGTATTCCTAGTCTGATAGATTTGTTTTTGGGGTGCACGCCCTTGATTGTATGAGTTATTAGTATTAGACGAAGGGGGAATTCGTTTTAAAGAACTTTGAAGTAATTTTTCTTCCGACATGGCAAAATTAATGGCGTCATTCAGGGTTTCCGGATCACGACATCTTACAACAGTCGAGAGGCGGGGATTTAATCCGCTAACAAAAGTGTGCAATGCTAGGTCCTGCATTGCGGCGAGACGGCCAGCGAGTTCACCCTTTTTCTTCGTGGGTATAGAAATATTTATTTCGGTTAAGAGTTTTGATAGACAAGATTCAAGACGTAATGCAAACTGGTTAACCGTCTCGTTGGTCTGGCGACAATCTTGGAGGTCCGAGAGAAGTGCAGCATAGTGTTTACGTTCACCAAATTGTGATTTTAGGAAATCTTCTAATTGTTGCCAAGTATCAAAATCTTTTATGGCACATGCACTCTCAGCACGGCCTTCTAGTTGACTCAAAATATATTTTAATAAAATGTCCTGCTGCGATGAACTCGACAGATTTATTGCATTTCTGCAATTATTTAAATATGCGTTTAATTTTTCGCGATTTCCATCGAATTTGTTGATGAACTTAATTAAAACATTCATTTCTATTTCTTTTGTTGACATGGTTGCAACGGGCTTATTTTTTGACATAGACGCTCCTACAGCGGGCTTATCTTCGTTGGCCATGTCACACCTGAGTATTCGTAGTCTAAACAAGAGATAAGACAGGAAGTCTGCGAATTGCGGTGTTATGTTGCACTGGTCTCGGAACTGAGCGACTATATGGTATGACAATAATAAAAAAAAATATTTAAGTATAAGGAGAATATAAGTAATTACGAGTAGCACTTTTAACACTTTAAGTCTTTTAGGTTTTCAATCACGAACTTTGATATTGTATAGATATAAAAGTCAGGAACTTACAGGATAATGGCGATTGCGAGAATCATCTCGCAACTGGCGGTATACCTTTTCGCCAAGGTAAGCGGCTCGGCGACAGGAGTAGTGCTGAACCAGGTAGGTTCAACAGGAGACAGCAGCCCACGCACAGGTTATGGTACACTGCGCGGCGACAGGATACAGCGATTGGATATAGCGAAGATTATTGTAAAACAGGAAACAGCGGCACACGCACAGGTTTTTTGTTTAAACTGAGGCGAACCAGGATTTCTGTCCTTTAAATCCCTTAAGCTGCCACCAATGTTACACGGGATTCTTGCAAACACTTTTTAAAAAAAGAATATATTGAATCTAACACCTTTATTTAATTAAACAATTATAAAATGAATTAAATTGTGTTTAAATGAAACGGCGAGTGTTCAAAATGAAGGTTGGTGAAAGACTGGCTACTGCTCGGGGCGTCGTGGAGAGCAGGATATACGATACACCTAGGGAAGTGCTTGGCTCAGCAAAGTCCCATACATGGCATATACGTAACAGTACGTACAGTACGTTGTCCCATTTACCCGTGTTCATGTATGACAATGTAAAGATTCAATGATAGGTTTATTTAAAACAAATGCAGCAGAATAATAGATATTATTTACATGTTACACAAATATTGAGATTCACGTCTTAGTTGATATTAAAATATTACAAACAATACAATTGAAATGCAACCTACTTCGACCTGTCAGAACATTGACAGGCTCATGAAAGTCTAAAACTGTATGAAATAGATACTTATTTACAAAAATAGTTGCGCAAACAATTATTAGTACACTCCGCCGGTGCTGTGATCGTAGAATACGTAGAATATCTACAAATTATAGTATGTATGTATGTGTAAGTATTATGTATCGAAGTAGATCTTTAGGCCTATGAATGATATAAATATATAACTGCATCAAAACTATTGCAAAATGAGGATAGTAATAACGTAACCATTAGGCAAGACGAGGGTGTATCTTGAAATTCAGCCTATTCAGTTGATTTCTCTGGCGGCTACTTCTTTTTCAAAAATAAAAAATGGATTTTACATTTAACACATAAACATGTTCAAAATTTTCAGAATAAAGGGAAGATTTATTTAACTACTAGTAACTTCGTATGTAAAGAAATAATATTTTTTTACCGTTAATCGGGGCGTGAAAAAGCATTTGATGAGGCCGTCAAGCTGAGGGCCACCATTATAGTACTATCAGTGCGTGTAATGGTGACCACTATTCCTGAGACTTTAGGTTACCTTTAGGTGAGGTGAGGTAATATTAACGTGACCGATGAAAAAAAATAAAAATTCGATACTATTCATTATCCACCGAGCCTTTAAACAACTCAGTTCAGCGCAACAAGTAATTAAACAGCATTTTCATCAAGATACTGAAATTACTTTTCTTAAAAAATTACAAAATGTGAAAATGATCATCTACTTTTGACGCTGGCTGTACCTACTTCTATCTAACTTTTACTACTACAGGAAGCTATCTTGAAGATAATTTACTAAACACAATTGAAACATTTTAATCATATCATAGTACTAATAAGGTTGTTTTACCCGCTCCGTACCATCATCTGCACAGCGCAAGTTACTTTAATATACAAAGGGGTAAGTTTTGCGAAGAGAAGTGCGAAGTATAATATGCTTACTACTTCAACAACATTCTCCCCTTTGATGTTAGCAGGCCTTTACTTGAAATCAAACGATTCGTTGATCAAACGTTCATTGATCTATAGTACAGTCGAACTTAAAAGTTGCTCAACACTAACCAATTTACAAACGATCTTTACATTGCAATAATACAATAAATCAAATCTATAACTAACTATTACCCGCGACTTCATCCGCCTTAAATTCATATTAAATCAAGATAAGTTTGCTTCTTTAGTTTCGAGATGATTTCGTTCGATTCTATCTGCGTCTACCCTATTCTCTGAACCTTTTCCCAACTCAGTTGGGGTCGGCTTTCCAGTCTAACTGTGATGCGGCTGAACTTCGATATTTTACGTGGAGCGACTGCCATCTGACCTCCACAACCAATGGCGATATCGAAGTTCCAAGTTAGACTGGTTGGACTTTTGAGGGCTCCAACTACCCGTAACGACTGCCATAGATGTTTGTATGGCAACCGGGACCGATGGCTTAACGTGCTCTCCGAGGCACTAATAAACCTGCGATAAATACACACATAACTTCGAAAAGCATCGAAAAGTCATTGATGTGTGCCATAGTGAACCACAATAATAAAATAATGTCCTTGTTGTTTTTATTCTGCGTCTATCCTAATCAGAGCCTTTATTCGGATTGACCAACCGTACCGTAATCACGCGAGTTCGTATTAGGCGAGAAATCTGTCAACTGAATCTTGAAATCGTGGCGTTGACTCCCCTACGGCCCACTACTTTGAAGATTCTTAACAAATAATAATAGTTAGATTATTTGCCAATTTACACAGAGGTAGAAAGCAGTCACCGTGGCCTATGGACTCCGTAAAAACCTTCTAATGCTTTTCTGGAAGAACCCTATATTGTAGACGCTAGGAAACCCACAGCAAGGAGATCATTCCACAGCCAAAGCGTGCGCGGATTAAAATTCCTCTCATACCTCACAGTGTGCACCGTTCCACTTTATACTTTTTCTAATACTGTGATTAGTGACTATTTCATTGAAAATTTTAACGAGAGATTATCACTCGTCTGTTTACAGTTAGATGACTTTTATGACGTGAAAGATAAAAATGAAATCTCGTTCACGTGTAGAGCAGCATTTAGCTGAATCTCGCTCTACATAGAGTTAACACGGTCACAGCAAAGAGCAAACAAACTTTTTCAGGCCAACTGTTGTAAGTGTAACAATATTTTTCATGCATTACGTAGAGTTAGTAAGAGTTGCAACACTGAAAATGTTTCAGAAAATCTGTGTGTTTGATTGATGATTTTGTTTGTGTTTTTTATAATTATGTTTGACATTTTTCGCATATCACTAAATAATTGTATGAATCACCTATACCTACTACTAAAAACTCTTTACATGGGAGATTTAAAAAAATACTTGGGTTATCAAACGAAAGATTCTGAATATATTTTTTTTGAGAATGGATTTTGATACAGTTCTTCAATTAGAAAGGTCTTGGTCAGACTTAAAATCTGCCAAATATTTTATTGCAGTTGGTTAACTAGAATCAGATATATCCGATTCTAGTTAACCAATAGTAAATTAGACCAAAAAACGATAATCGACCTCAGAGCCGCGGGCATCATCTAATTGGCTATATATCAAAGCATGAAAATTGTGTGATCTATAATTTAATAGATAGAATAACTAAGACACTTTGATGCCAGTATCTTGTGATCTTCTAGTTGTTTCATACTTATATGTATGATGAAATGGAATGCCAGTTTCAAAGTGCCAGCGGGGAAGTGTTTCAGAAAGTAGGTACAGATGCGGCTATTATATTATTAATACTAACTTAAGAGACAGTTCCTCCACTGTCTCAAAACTTATACTCTTGAATATTTGTTCGGATAGTGCTTGAGCGTTTTGGGCTTAAATATTGCAAAGTTGTGTAAGTGACGAGTTGAAATGAGAGCAAACTTTGCGAAGATTTATCTGAGAGTTCTGAGGGACTGCTCAAATAATTATTTTGTACTTTTGTAATAGAACTGCGAGAATCTGTCAGCAGATCTGATCTACATCGAAGTGCCTATTTATGTACAGAGATTAAGCCTGTAATGATCTCTTGAATGGCCTACTTTTAAAACTTGGTTTAGGAGTAATATGCAGTGAATGAAAGCGTCGATTCAGTAATTGAACGCCAAAAAGACGTCAGGAACCCCGATTGATCAAGTTAAGGAAATTCAGTAGGTAACTTTGTAGTAATTATGGCTAAGTGAATTAGAATAATATGATAATTTTATAAACGCGAAAGTGAGTTATAAAGTATGGATGTTTGTTACTCTTTCACGCTAAAAGGCAGAACAGAATAGGCTACATTAAATATCCTGTATTTTCGGGCACAGTATCAGAATTTCACGGGGGCGGAGTCGCAGGGACCTTCTATTTGGTTAATATTGATAAGGCAATTGTTATTACCTATAATAGATAGAATATTATTATACTTTATCCATATAGGAACTTAACTAATCACATATATAGTCACATTCATAATTTAGACGCTATTGGTAAAAAGTCATATTTCGTGTTTTATATTCGAAAATAAATAAATTTTATACTTCCAAATCGTTTATTGCAACTTAGTATTAAAGCGTCAAATATAAGTGACGGGATTTTACACGGACGGGCCGGGACGTGAAGTTTTGGAAATATCGTTTCCTCGTCGTCGTCACGTCCGTGGTTCCGCTACGTATGCACTGTCACTCCGTTAATTCCGGCAAGAGGAATAGTGATGCCTTGAGTCCATTATTATAAGTGGCAATCATGGACGATGAAAAACTAATTGAATGTGTACAGTCACATCCTTAGATAGGTAGTATAGTATGGTTGTAGGCGTGGAAGTGAACTACGACAGGAGTTAAATTTAAATTTAACACATTTTAACTGTTTCTTTTCTAAATTTTTAAGTTTGGATTTATCTCCGCCCTGAGTAGCTTTTTGCATAATTAAAATGCATGATTATTTCACGAAATAAAGTAATATTATCAAAATTTAATTATTTAGAAATCCCTAACGTCATCCATAAATTATTTAGCAGCAAAAGTCACTAAAAGTGACTTAGTCTACATTTTCATAAAGTAATATCACTTGTTTTTTTTTTGCTCAAAGACAAGCCAACTCTTGAAATTAAAAATACAGTCTTTCCTAGATCGCAACACTAGCACGTTAGATCCGAATCAATGTCACTGTTCGTATGGTGTTCGTATGCATTAACACCGTTTCTTCCTCGTAGTCAAACTTTTTGGTCAAACTTAACACCACAATCCCGTTGTCAACGGGGCTGCCACGTGCACGCCACGTCCACGTTCCGCCCACGTTCCATATACCGCAGTTGGAACTTGGTATAGGTCGCCTTGATGTTATATAAACAAAGTTATCGAAGGGTACCGGCTGGTAAGCTCCCAACGGTAATATAATCATGATCACGTTTATAGGATTACATTTAGAAACATAGGAGCGTGATTACGCCTATCAAAACCTATTTACTCGATAATTTCCTAATACTTATAGAAACAATATTTATTTATTTATTTATTGGGGACAAAAAACAGTTACATGATAAATATAGTCTTATACAAATAATCTTAACAACTTATACAAATTAACAACCATGTAACCAACACAGTTGTCCAAGAATTGACCATAAATGTACACAGACAAATAGAGAGAGAGATATCAAATATTGTCACGAATTTGCTCCTGAATTATTGCGAATAACAAACTCTCTATAGAGGAAAGCATGGGCGTGGTCAGGTTTTAGTTTCAAAGGAACAGAGGGGATTCAAGACAGTTATTCATACAACATCACCCTCCGAGCATTTTCCCAACAAATTGAGGGTGGTTTTTCAGTCTAATGCGGTGTACTTTTTTATACCACGTAGCTGGCAGACTAGCACACGGCCCACCTGAAGGGAAGCGGTCACCGTGGCCTATGGACATGTGCAAGACTAAGGGTATCACACACGTGCTGCCTACCCTGAAGGGAAGAGGGTAGGGCTAGGAAAGGGTGGAGAAAAGGGGGTACAGTGAGCTTTAGCTACCCTGCTTACCAGCGGGAACACAACACGATGGTTATTATGGCCGCGGTCTTTTGTAGGGCGGAGGTACTACCCCAGTCGGAGAGCTCATTTCGGACGGGAGATGCCGTCGTGTCCTACCTCCTTGAAAACCCTCCTACTTCGATATCTTCCGTTAAGCGACTACCATCTGACCTCCATAACCCATTGGCAATATCGAAGTTCTGTAGTTAGAACAGTTGAAGAGATAGCCCTTGGGTTTGGGAACCACGTTATCTGCGGTGAATAAGCTGCTCGGGTGATAGGCGTTTCCACCTGTCCCTCCCAGTCTTGCGTTCATAGAGGACGGACGGCAAGCGACCTTCGACGTCAGAGTTGCTAATCTAGGCAAAAAAAACAGTCACAGATTGTTTACTTACTAGTACAACGGCCTTATTATGTTCTGATTTATTACTTTGCGGATTTAAAACTAAACAGTTTCTATCAACGGCTCATGTAAGTGACGTCAGGATTTATGGTGGACTAAAATAGTAATATTGTAGCGAGTATTGGGTTCTTTAAACTGTACCTGCAACAAAGGTGTTCAACCACCATGGTGGAAACGACAATAGTGCCCTTTACACGCACGATCTATCGCGAGTGCTATCACGAGTGAAAGCCCATTCACGTGTGAAAGAACGCGCGTGTAAAGATATTGGAAGAGAAAGGGAAAGAGCGCGCGCTGCTGGAATGTCAACCACGCGCAATGGCGTCCTATATTGTAGTCTCTCTTCCCCATACCACAGCCTATACACTGATTTTACCGATACGTCAAAAAGGACCGCACGTAATCGCGCGCGTAAGATTTAGTTCACAAAGATAATCACGCACGATTGCGCGTACGAGCATGCCGTCGCGCAAGCCTAGGCTCCTAGAACACGCGATGGATTGTGTCGTGTAAAGGCGGCTATTGTTACTTCGCATCTTCCGAGCCTTTTCTTAATTGAGGAATCGACGAGGGTAGGCTGAGACAACCTCTTTCCACTTGCTACGATCTTGGCATACTCCTTTCGCTTCTTCAACTTTCATTTGTTTTCATACTCTTGACCTGGCCTTTCTCCAAAACGTCCTGGATCTAATTAGAATATGTACACCTAGGTCGGTCTATAACGGGTTGCTCATTCACCCTCGCCTCATATAACTGTTTCTTCAATCTTCTTTTATCCATCGTCTCTACATGTTTCATAATATGATCATCTTATCTGTCAGTTGACATAATTTACTTCATAAAATATGACAACTGATGGATATGATGATACAAACATCTATGGCAGTTGTTACGGGTAGTTGGAGCCCTAAAAAGTCCAACAATAACGGTCTAGCTGCAATGCTTCGATATCGCCTAATGTCACCATTGGGTTGAAGGTCAGATGGCAGTCGCTTCACGGAAAATATCGAGGTCCAGCCAAATCCGCAGTTAAGACTGGTAAAGCGGACTCCAGACTCCGAGGTGAAAGCTTTGGATGCGACTGGGATTAAAGGATTAGGTAGAAAAAGATGGATATGATGAACATAATTACGCCACCAATTGTCGGATTTTTGAGGGCTCCAACTAACCGTAACGACTGCAATAGATGTTCGCATGGTAATCGTAACCGATGGTTCAACGTGCTCTTCGAGGCACGGAGGGTTGGTCATTTGTTAAGAAAGATCACCATCCTAAGACTGACCTAGCTGGGATTTCTCAACCTTCATATGTGTTAACCAACTCGTATTCACTTAGCCACGAGTCCTTCAGTACTCTTACATCCTAAATTTCTGAACATTGTTACAGCAACGCTATCTGCGGGTGTGATTCATTATTATTTGTCACCATAGTTCTCATAGTGATTTTCCAGTTACGTCCAAAGTTTGGACTTTGGAGCCTATTGTTTTTGATTGGTGTGTGGGTTTTTTGGAAGCGACTGCATCTGACGTACCAAACCCCGAGAGGAAAACTAGACTTACAGGTGAGAATGACTTGGGCCGCGAGGATGTTGGTACATCACTACTTATAAGTAGGTACGAGTGCAAATAGGTCAGTAAAATACAGTCCATCTAGAAATATATCCCATCAATCTTTATAACATAACATAACATAACATAAACTCACGCCTATATACCCGAAGGGGTAGGCAGAGGTGCTGGCACCCACATTTCGCCATTTTATGTTTAGGTCCCAATGTAATAGGTGGCGAGCCTATTGCCATTAACCGGGCACTTATAAACCTGCGATAAATACACACATAACTTCGAAAAGCATCGAAAAGTCATTGGTGTGTGCCATGGTGAACCTGGGATCGAACCCGAGACCTCGTCTCAGCAGTCCATTACCCAGACCACTAGGCTACCGCCATATATATCTATAATCTTTATCACACGGATAAAACAATTTTTTATATAAAAAGTAATCGAAGCGTAGAAAAATGTCAGCTGGAAAGTAGCGATAATTGTCCACTTATCTATCACTGACCTTCTTGCGACAAGACATGCTCAGTGAACTAAATCAAATGGCTATTAATATTTATAGAAAAAAGAGAAAAAGATTTTCGAACAATAATAACATTTTATTTGGTTGCTTGTTCATTGCTGGGTGAATCGGACATTTACCAAATAAACTTGTGAAACGTAGGTCCGCTCCTTAAATTACAATTCTTTTTTATACTATTTAGGTGGCAGACAAGAACACCGTCACCAGGCTCCGTGCAAAGAGGAAAGGGGGCTTAGAAGGGGTGAGGCAGGGGAGCTAGGAAGGGTGGGGGGAGGAGGGATGAGCTCTGGCTACCCTACTTACCGCTGGGAACACAACACGATAGTTATTATGACCGCGGTCTTCTGTACAGCGTAGGTGGGGTACTACCCCAGTCGGACTGCTCGTCTTTTTAAACATTTTGGTGAGTTTAAAGAGTTTACAGGATTGAGTGTCTTTTTCATGCGGAATCCCCCCTCCCCCGGCTATGTTATGTTGGACGCGAACCGACTAAGATATCACAATCGGTTGAATAGAACTGGAGATATAGTCAATCTACGTTTAAAAAACCGACTTCACAAACTAAAAACGTAGGTAGTTATTTTTTATTTTTTACTTTTTAGTGTACAGAAATAGAAAAGTACCTATTTATGAGGTTTATTATGTACAAAGGCATCAAAAACAGAATTTTTGCCGCAAATTTGATGATTTCCCCTCGATTTTCCCAAGACCCCAGCGTCAGATTCTGATACCCTGGATACTGAAGGAGGTAGGACACGACGGTATCTCCCGTCCGAAATGAGCTGTCCGACTGGGGTAGTACCTCCGCCCTACAGAACACCGCGGCCATAATAACCGTCGAGTTGTGTTCCCGCCGGTAAGTAGGGTAGCCAGAGCTCACTGTACCCCTCCTCCTCCCATCCCTTCCTAGCCTCCCCACCCCTTCCCAGCCCTCCCCCCTTCCCTTCAGGGTAGGCAGCGCGTGTGTGACACCCTTAGTGTTGCACACGTTTATAGGTCACGGTGACCGCTTCCCATCAGGTGGGCCGTGTGCTTGTCTGCCACCTAAGTAGTATAAAAAAAAACTATGGGACTACATCAGAAGTAAAGATCTCTTTCAAACATTTTTTTTTTTCAAAATCATCCATAATTGGCGCCGCTATCGCGTAACATACATACAAAAAAATAACGTACGAATTGAGAAACTCCTCCTTTTTTGGTGCCGGTTAAAAAACGCCGACATCCACGCGGGCATAGGCTATCCTACTAATATTATAAACGCGAAAGTTTGTGAGAATGTATGTATGGATGTATGGATGTATGTTTGTTACTCTGCCACACAAAAACGGCTGAATGGATCTGGCTAAAATTTGGTACAGAGATAGATTATAGTCTGGAATAACATATAGGCTACTTTTTATACAAGCTTATACCGCGGCTCCGCTTGCAAAGTCGATCGGTCGGGATTTCTAGAAATATATTTGTTACTCTTTCACGTAAAAACGGCTGGATAGATCTGGCTGAAATTTGGTAACGAGATAGATTAAGGTGTGGAATAACACATAGGCTACTTTTTATACAAGCTAATACCCGTGACTCCGCTCACGGAGTCGATTAGTCGACCCACGGAGTCGATCAGTCGGGATGTCTAGATGTATGTTTGTTACTCTTTCACGCAAAAACGGCTGAAAAGATCGGGTTGAAATTTGGTAACAAGATAGATTAAAATGTGGAATAACATATAGGCTACTTTTTATACAAGCTAATACCCGCGACTCCGCCCATGGAGTCGATCAGTCGGGATATCTGGATGAATGTTTGTTACTCTTTCACGCAAAAACGGCTGAATAGATCGGGTTGAAATTTGGTACAGAGATAGATTATGGTCTAAAATAACATATGGGCTACTATTTATACAAGCTAATACTCGCGGCTTCGCTCGCGAAGTCGATCGGTCGGGATGTCCACATATTATGTTTGTTGCTATTTCACGTAAAACGGCTGAATGGATCTGGCTGAAATTTGGTACAGAGATAGATTATAGTCTGGAGTAATATATAGGCTACTTTTTATACAAGCTAATACCCGCGACTCTGTCCGTGGGAGTCGATTGTTTGGTAATCGTTTTTTGGTCATATCTCCAGTTCTACTTAACCAAATGCAATCAAACCTAAGGCAGATTTTATGTAAAATCAAGGCCTTTCTAATGAAAAGACGGCTTCAAAATTTGTTCAGCAGTTTTTGCCTCCATCACGAACAAATAGAACTGTGGAGTGGAGAGTGGAGTGAACAGCGGAGTGGAAAGTCGAGTGGAGAGTCGTTTCATTAAAATAAACTTTGTGGCGATACCGAATTCCACGCGGGCGAAGCCGCGGGCGGAAGCTAGTTTATTATATATTCCGCTTTAGTGTGCGGTGAGTCTAATGGTGACCCAGAGACGCTTTCAAACACTTCTGAAATAGATTAGTGCTCGCACGCATCACCTACGGATTGAGACTGAACAAACAAATAGCAACGCCTACTTGAAATCAGATGAGATTAGAATTAAGCACACAGCATCGTATTGCCGGCCTACTGGCTTAATGACCAGTTCAATGACCTAAATCCGATCGCTATCAAAAGTCTATAGGAAATCGTGAAAAAGATCTACAGTTTTTTTATTACTCGATTAAACGAAAAATAAATTGTTATAAATTTGGAGCGATGTGATCGCGGCGCAGTGCAGTGGCTAAAATAATGTGCTAACTATAAATGTACTTGCTAAATAATAATGATAATAATATTATAATTCAAGAACATTCTGAATAATGCTACCTAGAGGTATACCTAAAATAAGCATAACTTGACTATCTGTTGTTATGGGTTCTTGAATGCAGATATACATAGGTACTAAGATACATTTTCTTTTATAAATACATGCATTAAATCTATATAAACAAAAATGAATCACCAAATGTATGTAAGTACGTATGTAATATTTGAACGACTGCACCAAATTGGATAATTCTCTGTGTGTTTGTTATTGTCAGATCAAGGTTTGTATAAAAGATAGATAAATTGCACCGGGGCGTAGCCAGGATGCGAAACTAGTTTATTATATTTCAGCCTAAATATATAGAGGATCTGGTAGGACACGACGGTAATTTCCGTCCGGAATGAGCTATCCGACTGGGGTAGTACCTCCGCCCTACAGAACACCGCGGCCATAATAACCATCGTGTTGTATTCCTGCCGGTAAGTAGGGTAACCAGAGCTCACTGTACCCCTCCTCCCCCCACCCTGTTTGTTTGTTTGCTAAACTTCGTCAATGTATACTTACTAACTGCATTTGCGCAAATTGATAAGTACCTATCTATAGTTTGGATCCGGTAAGTGATCTTTGTATTAATTAACTAATAGAAAAAACAGTGTTCGTATATAGGGAAATCTATTAAGACCGATAACTAACAATGAATACATTATACCTACTTGTTTACTTAATTTGAGCGTATCGACGAATATTCGCCGGATTTTCTAATTTACATATTACGTGATGTTAATTAAGCTTTTGGGATCATGATCACTTTATATACACATAATAAAATGATAGACGTTGAGTTTTAGTGCTGTTCAATATTCAGAGCTAATATTTAGCCTTTCTTCACATAATCACACCCCTTTTTTTCGTGCGGAAGTTCCCTCGGATACCACCCCGTCGGCTATCGGGGGTGGTTATATCGGGATCGAAGCGACTAAAACCGCACGCCGTCTCGGATTTCAATTACCGGGATGTGCCCAAGAGAATATTGAGGGGAGAATAGTTCTTATCAAATTATTCAAGTTATAGATCTCAAAAGACGCGAGTCTCATAGTACTCAAGTTGGTTTAAAAAAAAGGTGCTAAACATTTACAACTCTGAAAGGACGAATTGCAGATTTATCAAAGCTCCAAATATTCATGGCTGTATGTAGGTATATCCATAATATTCAATCATTTGAATGAGTGCTGTGATATATTTAACCGACTTCAAAAAAGGAGGAGGTTCTCAATTCGTACCAAAGACGATAAATAATTTATTTTATATTTAATTATTATATTAGTTAATTTATTATATTAGTTATCTATCGTCTCTGATTCGTACGCTATTTTTTTTTGTATGTATGTTACGCGATTATGGATGGACTTTGAAATTTTTTTTCGTTTGAAAGAGTCTACTTCTGAGATGGTCCCATATCCAGAGTATCAGGATCTGATGCTGGGATCTTGGAAAAATCGAGGGGAAATCATCAAATTTACGGCAAAAATTCTGTTTTTGATGCCTTTGTAGGTACATAATAAACCTCATAAACTTTTCTATTTCTGTACACTAAAAAGTAAATAATAGTAGTTTGTGAAGTCGGTTTTTTAAACGTAGTTATAATTATTTAAGTCTTAAATTGAGACTAGACTAAAAGAGCACACTATTGAAAGCATTAAAAATAAAACACAAAACAGTGTGACACTATTTTACTTTACGATTACTGTAATTTTGGACAGCAAGTACCTATATCTAGAGTGTCGTCAATTACATTCTACATAGAAACTTTATTTATTTTAGTAGCAACTTCAGAAGCGAGTAAATAAGGCCATTATAATTTAGATCAATCGCCTTGCTCAATAGCTAACCTTAGAAAACGATTCAAGGAAATACGCATTACTGTTTTTCAACATGTAGTTCGCAAACGTTACGTTTATTGATACACGCACCATCGATTTATTATTTCCTGCGGGGACGCCGGCCGCCGCGCCGGACCGAATGATCCACCCGCGATTCTCGCGGGCCACTTCTTCCATTTCCCCAGTTCTCCCCTTGGGGGGAGTATGGTCGTTCCAGCATTCACGGCACCCGGCCCCTGTCGAATCTTCTTGTATCCTTGATAATCTGATTATCTGTTCCACCTTCAGATACTTAGGTCTTCTTTATTTGGTCTGTCTGATCTCATGAGCGTCTGATCAGTGAGTACATAGGGTTCGGTATTACAACAGGTACGCACCCTCGGTTACAAAAGGTCCTTCCAGAATTCAATATGCAAGTTTTTCATAAAATTCTCATATAATATTATGAGTTTGCCCCTAACCGAATTCAGTTGTGGCTGGGGATCGTTTTTTCAGAAGAGGCTATTATGAGAAAGACGTTTTTTTAATGATAGGAACTAGTTGCTTACTCTAAGGGTACTCTAGCTTAATACACAAGTACGAGATCCGGTTACAAGATCCTTTTATGAATATGTAATTGGAATATGATGTACATGTAGGAATATGTTTTAGCCGGGATGCCATAATGTTGCCGCTAGTATTTGTTATTAAAGTATTATAAATTGCCTTAAAGATAGATTCAAAACCTCCAGAGGATTAAGTTAATATAATTCCATGCTTTATGCATTATCTTATGAAGTGTTTAAGAGCTATACTCAACACAAAATAAAAGGCCCGTTTTGACGTTTGTCCGCGTAGCGTAACTAGTTATGTACCTATACGATTCGGTATTCGATACTCAGGATGAATCGAATCCAGTTTGCATGGGGATTTAATCGATTTGAATATGTATGTAAACTGCATTGGATTAAAGTTCTGATTAGAAAAATTAACCTTTGATTTTGTAGGTATTTTAAAACAAACAAAATTTAAGGTCAATTTACTTATATTTAATATTTTTTTTACAATAATATTCACTCAATCACAAAAACAACAAGAATAATTATATCAGTCTTCAAAATCTGAACACAAATATTAAAATAAATAAAAATAAAAGTGCGCGTCGGGCTTAAAAAAAAAATATCTCACTCGATATTTTCTTTACTTAACTGATTATTAATAGTCTGTGGACTACATGAAAAAATCGTTATGCACAGCACTTAGCCGAGTGGGCGGTACCTGTCAATGAAAAATGTAATTACCTTTAGAACATTTCAATTGATAAAAAACTAAGAACTTCATGGGTACGAACTGTCAAAGTGGGCCTTTTATTTTGTGACAACTATAAGGTGCCTAATTTGTAAAACTAATTTTGTCGATGATTGTACATCCAAATTTAGACAGTTAATTTATTGACAGTCAAAATTTATAAGCAAATTTTCAAGTCGATTGTCTATTGTCATTAATTATCTTGCATTCGTTAACTATTGAAACTAGATGCACTGAACGAGTCATTGACGCAATCCATTAATTATTGTAATGAATCAAATTGAGTTATGAATTTTGTGTACACGGAAATCCACTTTAAGGCCCGCAGTGCTTCCGCTGTATGTTTGGGACTCCAAAGTTATAAATCATCGAAGTTGATGTACTTATTTGCAAAATTAATTAACAATATGAAAAAAAATCTTAAAGTTTAGTACCCTTAACTGATGCACATTGATAAGATGATAAATATTTTATTCTATTTAGGTCAAGGATTTTTCACCCATCAAATTTTGAACATCATAAATTCTTTCTCAGCGCTTGTTCAAGAGGAACCTATCGTCCTAAACTCGTAGTTCTAACTTTGGTAGTTTTGGCTCTGGGGCTTGAGTAGTGACCAAAAAAGGCTTTTTCTTCATAATACATACTTCAAAATATTAAGATAACTTACATGATGAGTTCGATATTGCAGAAGTAAATATACTTTGATCTATTGTTATCGAGGACGTAGTCGCTAGTTTTTTATAAAATTATATCGCGCAATTTATGTAATGCATTAGAAAAATGTAAAGATTTCGGAATTATTCTCTATGATTCTATGTATAGAATCCCGAAAAATAATAATATTCATAGTGCTATCTAGATCCAAAGTCACCAAAGAAAATTAGTTCATGATAATATATGGTTATGAAAAGAAGTTAATACAAAATTTTAATACATTTTCAAGGGTAGGTAGTATCCGACTTGTATCCGAATCCACCAACCATTCCAACAAAACCAAATTGCTTTTATTAGGAGTAGGTTCACATCGATAAGTAGTGTAACATTGGCTCTCATTTAATGTAATTAATGAATATTTTAAATTAATTGTCCATAGGGACGATAGTAATTCATTTTGATCTATCAATTATTGCAAAAACTAACGAATACGCATCTAAATTTAAATATTCATGACGATATGCACTAAATGGAAGCTGATTAAGCCGCTGTCACGTTAATGAAAATGGAGCATCGAGGACGCGTTCAGAGTATTGGAGATTATATTCAGTGCCACTCAACAATAATTAGTTTAAAATCCAACAGATTGACAGAATCATTCTCAAATTGGAAATATGATTTAAGCCAGCCTTAAGCGCTCTATATATATAGCGATTATGGGGGTCAATTTTCTGATAAATTAATGAAGTTCAAATTATTAGCTTGTCTATTTATTTCACATTTTCAAAACAATGCAAACTATGAAAGTCTTAGTCAGTACAATAAAAGTAAGGTCAATATGTATTATCCTCATTTGTTATATTGATATAGGTAATAGACCACCAATATTTTTTTTTTCTTAATTTTTCATAGCCTTTAATTGTCATAAAATGTGAAATAGATACACCACAGATTAATAGTTATGTATGAGATCACAGAACATTAAAAAACCATAGAAGTAGTAATTAAGTAAAAATACAAAGGAATAGCTGTCGCCAAAAAATACACTCACACAGACTTATAGGACGTCTTATTGGTTGCATACATTTTACCTTAAAATATAAGAAGAGCAGAACTACACACCTTATTTTACTGAAAATGAATTTAAAGTACGTTTTGACAAGGTATAAACTTCAATGATGCTTACAGAGTACCATCGAATCTGCCCCCATTTTAAAGTAATATACAACAAAATTATGTTTAAGCCACGTTGGAATAGAGCACACATTTATTTATCCCAATAATACCCCATCTAGCGGTCAATAGCAAAATCAATGTACATTATAGTTTTGCTTTTCACCAATAGATGTCTAAAATTGTATTGTATTGCAAATCAGTCCTTAAATATAACAATGGTAAGGATGAAATTAACTTAACTCAAAATACGGACACCACATTCTGTCGTACATTTTTCACAAACTTACCTAAAATGATAATTTTGACAGCTCTAAGTAGTGTACCCCATATAGTATAATCGAAAATGAATCTAATCGTTTATCGATTATCGTTCCCGTAGAATATGGAATCGATAGTTATAAAAACACAAAAGCATTTATTTTTTTATTATTTTAGGTAACTTATTTCAGAATGATAAAGAGAAGTTTTATGGTACCTACCGTAATTATGTCTTGCATTATACTTAGCCACTTTTATTATTATATTATATTATTATTAGCTATATTACAAAAAATTGTAGTAGATAAGTACTTAAAAATTTCAATAAATTAATTTAAGTTCGATTCATTCGATTCCTGTGTGTCATAGTCAATTGTGCTGAATTCTTGCAAGACGCTTCACTATGAAAAGTGGGCGGTACTTGTCAATGTGCTACGATAATTTTAGAGGTATTATTTTGTATATAAAAATACGATACTTCATAGACGTGAACTGTCAAAATTATCATTTAGCATCCTGAATTGGACAGGTATAGAAACTTCTAGAATATTGAAGTAAATATTTCGTGAAAACTTATAGGAAAATAAACCTTAAAATCAATCGCATAAACTTGTTTTTTGATTATTTTAGCCTGCGTTGTGCACATACACAAGTGTATATGTGTGAGGTAAATGCAATTACACTTAGGTTTTTGGCGACACAAACACGCCCCCATACGATTTCTAGTCCTAAGGATTTTTCTTTGTTCTGTGTATGAGATACACAAGCTTGTGCTAGGTACGTGAACATTTGAACTTTAGTCAAGTTGATCCAAATTTGAGCAAGGAATCTCAAAGGAATAAGCACTATAATCTGATACAATTAGATTGATTAGAGCATATTGTGTTTGTATTTATTATTGGTTTCCGCCATATCTATTGAGTGCCGGCACTATCACAATTTCTTGCGTAATTGGTAAACAGTAATTACGATTAACAGCGTCTAATAAGCCCTTGCCACTAGCATAAGCCGGCCCAATATACGCATTAACACGTACGTCAAATGTTTGCGGAGCGGTGGCACATACAAATATAACAAACAAGAGACTAATTTCACTGCTCTCTTGCAGACTAAATTTGGTTTCGCCAAAGTTGTTTGGCAAACAACACTGCCTACTTATTTTGTGTATGTCTATTATGTCACGTTCTGAAGGGTGGTGCCCTTCAGGGCTAATGACCGATACTATATTAAACTTTGGGTAGAATAAAATGTGATATGCGTTGCCGTCTTCAAGCCAAAAGGCAATGTGTACCTACTGTAATTTTGCAGTTCACATACATTTACTATAGCACAATTCAATTTTTAATTATAATAATGGTCATATTGGATTAAGCGATTTAGATTTCATAAAAGTTTCACACTATCTTTAAAATTAGGTGGAAAAGCTTAAAGTTTCCCTTTCGCCCTGTACCTATATAATTAAACCATCTTTTTGTTTAGTTAAATTCCTAATGAATGTCTCCGTGTCTGTATAATTAGGAATGAATGAATGAATGAATATTTGATTGGTGTAGGTACAATAAAGTTTATTATTATGTATTCCATTCTCTGTACTTTCAGCATCAAATTGTGTCCCGTAAGTTTTTGTCTAATAAAGGATGTCATGGTTTATCAGCCGGTGATCCCATTAAGTATTCGATTGAATATTTGGTAGTTTTTTTTTTCAAATCGCATCAATTGCAATTTTCCCTAGCGACTACAATATGGGGTTCTTCAAGAAAGGCATTAGAAGGTTTTTGCAGGGTCGGCAGCGCGAGTGTGATGCCTCTGGAGTTACACGCGTCCGTAGGCCACGGTGACCGCTTCCCATCAGGTGGGCCGTGTGCTTGTCTGCCACCTAATGGTATAAAAAAATCAGTCTCACACAGACTTTTCTTTTACCCATTATTATGAAATTGTTGGAAGCACTCGCGATAAGAAAGGAGCTTATCCATTTCGGAAGAATTGTTTATGTAAGATTTAACAATTTCAATGTATTTGCACGTTTCGAAACTCTTTAAGGAAGCGGATAAAAGTATTTACAGATTGATAAAGAGCTTTAAGTTCGGTAAATTGTGGAATATCCGATCAAATATACTATTATTCTTCAATAAATTATGTTTAGTGCTGTTTTGTACAAGTGCTTACATTACGATAAATGGAATGGAGCATAAATAATTGAAGGCATGGTGTAAAGTTAGCCGTTGAACAATTTAGGGTTTATTTTCAATTCTGTTAATTTCCTCGTTGCGCTATTTAGCGGCCATTGATTCTATTTATTTCTTTAAGTAGGTACTAGTACATTCGTTTCCCACCTTGAATAGTGGATAATCTATATATAAAATAATAGTGTAATAAAGTATATTTAATGTAATAAATTGTTCAGTATCGTTTTTATTTATTGCTCCAACTTTGACCTATCGTCCTTGAGAGCGACAGTTGAACGATTTTTGCAGATTTTTCAATCCTGAGCTCGGCTTACCCGTACATTCTTACCAGCTTTTCGATTGCGTTCTTTGAAAGTTCGGCATCGGTTAGACGGGGCGTTAGCATTCAGCTTTTCAGATTTTATTTGAGAGTTCTTTTTCGGACAATTTTGAATTCATCTCTTGAACGGGTAAGCATTTTCAAATATCGTATAAAAATATTGAGAGTGAAAGACAAGCAGTTTTTTTATTTAACTAACGGTTTCAATGTTGTGTTCAGGTCAGGCAACGGGCAGTAAGTATAGTGCGCGGCATCTAACGTGGCCAGATTTTGGAGTGGTGTGGGCCCCACTACTCCAAAACCTTGCCAAGTTAGATGCCGTACACTATACTTGTTTGTGGCAAAATGCGTCGCCTAGAAAGCCGTTAGATGCCGCGCACTATACATATCATATAGTTACTAAAACAATTGGTCACGATAGTCAAAAAACGGGAAATCTGACGACCATGCGGACGGCGGCTCAAGGCTATTGTAGGTATATTGTTTGCGTATTATTCCTTCAAGTGAATACGGTCGTGTAAAGTTCTGTTACATTTATTCCAATATTATTCCAACTTCTTAGCCTATCTGTATTCCTGTTTGTCCAGGAGTTGCTTAATCCTACTTCGGTAGTTGTTTAAAATGATAACAGCAAGTGGGTAGTCTCGTGAGATTTAACTAATGAAGTGGGCTTTCGGGGCTAGATACAGAAACGTCTTAAGCTGATAACTCTACGTAAGTATTTTATCTGTATAGCATATTTTAATAAACAATAGCGCTAGGCACTTGAGGGTTAAGCTCTAAGCGATGACAGCCTAGTGGACTGGAATAAAATAGTATATTACCTAATTTTATTTTTATACCAGACTTTTTTCCATAATCTCACTTTTCATAAATGTCAGCTCCTAGATTATTAAAAGTTTAGCCTTGAGGTTAACTGTAAGGTACAAGTGATAGTAGCCTAGTGGAGTAGAACAAAATAGAACTTACTTTATTTTTGTTATAGACTTCTCCATCACCTCAGTTTTACTAAAATCTTGACTAAAACTTAGTCTTCAGAAAAAACGTTGTCAAAAGTTACGAAATATTTAGTAAAAAAATAATATTTTATATTATTACGAATTATTTATTACTTAGGTATATGATATATATTTTCATCTCATTACAATTCTAGTCCAAGATTGTATGTAAACGTTGCCGTCTCCTTTCCTATCTAAAGTAAAAAAACATATAGGTACTCGTACAATAAAAATATAGCTTTGCAACGGCAAAACAAATCTAGGTCAGATTGCCAGCCGGCTATCTAGCTTATGTTAGCTTTGCCGACGACTACTCTGCCCTTTATTAAAGTTGTTTTAATCGACCTCTTCCCTTTACAGATTTATATATAGGTACAGGGTGGAAACAAGTTTGCGCAGAAATGTTGAGAAGAACTTTTCTATGTATTACTAGCGAATAAACCGTGCTATAGTAAATATATGAGATCCTACGATATAATATAAATATTTTTATAAATCATCATCATCCTAATTCTAGTGTTTGTCTCGGTTAAATCTGAGGTTTTTATCTCTGATGTCCGTTATCCGACTTTCACTTCTTCACTTCACACGGTCTTGGGCATCCATGGTAGTGAAACCATTGACACGTATGTCATCTTCTACGACGTCAATCCATACTTTCTAGGTCTACCTCTCATACCAGGGCCTAGCGGCGGTGGCATGGCTAGAAATTTGTTACCCACGTAGCCTTTCAGTCGCCTCAAAATATGTTATTTTTAACACAAAACGATGCAGATTTTATATACCTATGTTTCAAGTTTTACAATATTTTCAAAATTTACTAGACAATCGACGCACTTAAAATTTTCACCCTGTATATAAATGTAACACTGTGGAACAAATGGCTGTGTCTTTATCTTACTAGATGAATTAATTACGGACTACGCATAAATCACATATTAATTCAGTCTCTTGTTACCTTCCCAGGGTAACATCAGCAAGAGTTACAAGGACGTGACCCAGAGTTTTGAGTTATTGTTTACATTATACTACACCTTTTAGTAAGTACCAGCAATATTCGCTTTTACCATTGACCTTCATGGCGTACCATTAAAACGTTCGATTCCCGTTCAGTACAAATATTTGTATGCATGAATATGTTTATTTAGACTGAAAAGCCGATCACAACTGTGTTGGGAAAGGGTTTGGAGGATGAATTTATGTCTATTTACATTAGTCTGGGTTTTTCTATTACGTTGTACGTATTTACAAAAAAAGTATTTAAGTATGTTTATCCGCATTCGACAAACCATAACTGCCATAACACAAGATAGTTACGTAATGCTTATACGAGTCTAGAAAGCGTTGTGTAGAATGTCCTAGAATATTTATACATTTATTTAGTAGTGTTTTATTATGCGAAGTATTAGTAGTATTAATTGATATATTACTATCGTATGGGGTAACATAGCTACGTGTGTGTTTCTGTAAGAGACACTAGTGTATTAAAATGCAAGACGATGATAATGGGGCGAAGTCTTTCTGGTTTCTGGATGCGTAAAAGGAGAATGAAATGCAAAAATAGAAGCAACTTACCTCTTTTTATGTCGGTTAAGTTATACTAAAACTTTCTCCAGAATGTAAAAATAGGTACTTTTCTGAAAACCGCGTTAACAAACGCGACATAATCGCGAACTTACACACGTAAAACCGTGAATCTCTTTTTAAATCGGTTAAAAATAAAGTAAATCGCTTCAAATAATAATCTATTGAAATAAAAGTAAATTGCCGAAATGTGTATAGCGTGCAAAACTTCCGAACGACTGCACCAAATTGGGTAAAAGTTAAGATGAATGAAAATTTTCTAGAAAGACCCAAGTTAAGGTGCTATTATTGCACCGCGCCAGGCGAAGCAATAGCATCGCTAGTTTAAAATAGAAAATAAGATGTGGCTCAGACATCGTTGGATGGAAGATGCTGGGGCTCATTATCGACGTCGGAACCATGTCATATAACGCAGGTAAGACAAATAAAATTTTCACGATAATATTGCTCACATATATTGAATATAATACAAGTTAAATAAAGTAAAGTAATTGGTATTGCCGTTCGATTCGCATTCAGACCGGCTTCGTAAGTCGACTAAGGACTTGAAGCTGGCTTTTTGATACACGTTCAATATTGCTATTGACTATTGAGATGTTTACATTCCTTATATAAATTGGTGTAAGCAATTGATGTTCTAAACAACATCTTTTGAGAATGTTACGCCGATGAAAGAGAAAAATAACGTCAAAGAGGAAACATCGGCACAAAATATTCAATATTTATTTTGTGAACTTAATAGAATCCTGTATAAATTCTTGATTAACATTACTGTTATTTCTGTGTACACGTACCTGACATATGAAATGGGTATATAAATGTGATGTATTTACAGTATTTAGGAACTCTGGCAAGTTAGGTAATTGGTGTTGGGTGCGGGCCGGAACCTCCACGTGGTGCACCTGGGCAACGGAGGCGAGCAGCGCCTCCCACTCGCCACGGGAGACGCTGCTGCCTGCGGCCAATCCCACCGGGGTGGGAGTGGCCCTCTGGAGGGCTGCTCCGAGGCTCTCCACGTGTCCATCTGACTAGCAGGGGGCGCAGTAGGGAGCGAGCTGATTGTCTGCGCGCCGACGGTTGGGTGGCCGCCTGTCACCCTACACCCTACCGTCTCGGCGAAGTGGCGCGATGCTCGCCCCACCCCCCTTTTGGGACTCGAGGGGGCCATCTTTAAGCCGTAAATGGCCCGGGGTAAGCTGGGGTGCCAGAGATATGCCTATTGGGTAACCTATACACCCTGGTAATTAAGACCCGAGACGGCGTGCGGTTTTAGTCGGTTCGATGCCGACATAACCGTCCCCTATGGCCGACGGGGTGGTATCCATGGGGATTTCCACACGATTAAAAAATAGGGTAATTGGTGTTTTTTTTTTCATACGTTTTAAGTATTTTGGACCCCAGGCCCATGACGCCAGTAACTCGACCCCAAACAGTAAACAACTATTTAGTAATGAAGAGTGACATATAAAGAGATAAATACGCCTGAATACGACAGCCAATCAGAAAATAAGTCGTCTGAACGACACACGGTCTATTTTGACACGCGTATCACAATCGGAAATACGGATTCTTCGTAGTTATACGTACATTACGTGCGGGCGGTTACACACATCACTATGCGTAATATCGGAGTTGGGGATGATTTACTTCCGATTGATTGGACAGAACGGCTATTTACAAAAGCTCAGTTTAAGGATGTGTTTCCATAAGAGATGTGCGAGGATGCGTAACGTAGGGATGTGTTTGTTAAGGAACAGTGTAGAATCACTTCATTTACCTAGACTTGCTCAGTCAGCACTAGTAGCGAGGTTCAGCGGAGCGTGGTTTCTTTGGAAAATGTGTGCGAGAGGTGTGTGTGAGAGAAATAAAAAGAATGCATAATTCACAAACGTAGTCGAAATTTCACTTAATGCGTGTTTGCATTTTGATGTGCCCTTCGTAAGCATAGTGTAAGCTTTTTTTAAATAAAAAGAGAGTGCCTATTATAATCGAGGGACGACAGAAAAGTAAACATAAAAAAATATTAGGTTACCAATTTCAAATTAGGAATGTATTTCCTTTTTCGTTTTTATAAGTCTCGATTTGCAAATATTTGTATTGAGAGTGTTGCGAACAGTTGCGAATGAACTTTGATTGGAATGGAATCGTCCGGTCTGCCAGTAAATACAAAAAAAAAACTGTTGAACATTTTATAGAATTTGTTCAGATTTCCGCAGTTGGTTTCATTCCAAGCGTACCGGTGTTTTTATGCTTAAAATAATATGGTTATCAATCAAGGACTATACTCTTCTCCTATAAAAATCTTGATAATAATAATAAATTAGGTTAATTAAATACACATTTAATTAAGTGTATATCCGTCGCGGATCGCGCAGTGGTTTAACTGATCATTTATACAACCGGTGGCAGCACGCGGCGGCGCTGATTCAATACTCTCAATCTCTGGGTCAATCGGAACATCGCAGCCTGCAAGAGAAGAAAAAGAAATAAATACTACTTCTTACCTTAAACTGACATAAGAACTCTTGCTGCCGCGTGATGTCGGTGGCAAGGATCAAGGAGCTGATTTGTTTCTCAAGCGCGGGTCGTGCTTCCTGCATCTGATCTAGAATGCCGCTCTCGATGAGGCAGCTGATTGCCGAACGCCAGTGGTGATTCTCCAGCACCGAAGTATTCTAGACAAAAAGAATATTATGGTATAAGTACAGTGAAAATGCGTTTAGAATTTTATTTTCACTTTGCTTTATAGAGCAATTTTCCAATGTTTTGTAACCCGAGCCTTCGTTATTTACATTATAATGTATACCCATCTATCTCATTTCATCTTATATATGTCCACCGAGGTTAATGAACCTTTAAAATAGGGATAGAATTTTTCGATAAAGTGCCAAAGTTTCAAAACTATCTTACAAAATTCGATTTCTCTAGTTTGACGTTTGATTTATTAGTTTAAGCTAAAATGCCTAGTTTCTCACAGAGAAATCCTCTTCTAACAATCGTGTGTTTATTCACATTTTAGAATCCACATTACAAGCTACGTGTAGTTTGGGTCTAGACGGCATTCTTTAATCAAATCAAACGTTCTGAAACATTATTTATTTAATTGTCGATGCGAATAGGCGTAACTAAACTAATAGAATAGTTCAACTATGTAATTAGACATGGCATGAAATTATACAAATACTAGCATCTACACGCGGTTCACTCGCGTGAGTCCTGATAGACCCGTGGGAAAGTTGGGATAAAAGTAATCTACGTTACTCAGGGGAAATGTAACATTCTAACAGAAAAAATCTAAAGAGGCTTTTATCGGGTTCTAAGGGACCATTATAAGTTGTCTACTTCATCCCGAATTCGTATACAAATCGATTCACTATATTATTTATTGTGTAAAACATTATGTAATTATTTATATTTTTACAAACATTTTCATCATGAGAGCTGTCTTTATTCAAGGTTGGGTATAACGACGAAGCACAAAGGACTTACTTGTACCTAAAAATATCGTAGTAGGTATTTGCTCGATTTAGCACAGAAATGACGCTTAGGATTAGTTACATCAGTTTACACCTGCGTTATTTAGAAAACATTGATAAAATAATATCATCTTCATCTAGACAGTGATGGCAGACTAGTATACCTACTTAGGTAGATATAGCTGTATAATGCCATATTTATTTTATTGTTAAAGTTATAGTGAGTCAATTTAATAGGCCACATTTGACAATTCATCAAAATTCAACATCGCAACCTTGTAACGGCACGCCGCGGTGGGCATCAAATTAGGTATATATTTTTCGTTTTGTTAGAACTGCACAATTGCTTAACTTTTTTCAATTAGGTACTATTACATATTTATTGTAATAATGACAGATACAAGTAATTTTACGTTTTGCTTTCACCAATAAACCATTCTAAACATAATAAACAATTTCTGATCAAAAGAACTGAACGTCATTACCTTGTCATTACAATGTTGTGTCAGTTAATCCTTTTTCTTTTTAAACACTAGGCATGTTACTCTAAAAATCGAAAGCTGATAAGTAGAATCGAATGCAATGATTACTTGTGAAGAAATATCATCATAAAATTAATAACCACGTTGTGACAAAAAAATTACTGATTGCATTATAGTATCGATCACCAATCATCTCCCAATAGTTATTTTGTAAATATATTCAATGAACAGAATTGACCTCTCTACAGTTTTATTATAAGTATAGATCATGTACTTGTCTTATTTTGCTCCTTAAATTTACGAAAGAAAAAATAATAACGAGACAGGGATTCACCTGAGGATTTTAAAAATTCCCATTATCTTTCAAGTCCGTATCGATTCATTCGTTTTAATCGACCTTTTTAAAATATTATGAATATAAAACTGACAAACGTCAAATGTGACCTATTAAATTGACTCCACGTTAAGTGTCCTATCTTTAAGAATCACTTACATAATTATATACTACAGAAGAGTGGAGTAATGGACGCAATCGCTAACTCTAAGAAAGATCTTCTATCAGAGATAACTAGATTGAGTTCAAAATAAATTTATGTTGTCTTCCAAGAATCATGAAAATCGTTGAATATTCATATTGCGTAAGCTTTCTTAATACCACGGACGACGGCTTATTTAAGGGGCCTAAAGTCAGTTAAATATTTAACATTACTCTATGGAGAAGGAAGTGAGTAGGTATATACGTACCTTGATGCTTGAGTGCAAGTGTTATAAATGTTACGATGAAATCACATTCACATTTCTAAAGCGCTAAAAGGTTAAAAGGTTTTGTGTGTACAGGGCAACAGTACTTCTATACGGAGGAAAGGAATCTTTGTAAGCAGCAAGTCTGGTCCTATATTAAGTACCTACTTGGTACAAATACGAGTTTTGCGAATGTCAATGGTCATAAACTCACAGTGGGTCTCGTATTTACAAGAGAGGTTTTACCTAAAACACATGTGTTGTATACGTGTTTTACAGCTTGTAACAACACAATTTGTTTTGTTAAATTGTTTGATGTATTAACAGATAAAATGATGATAAAATGTAGCTAAGAAGTAGACAGATAAACAGGGCCGTTTTTTTTAATCTACCACTCACCACAAACAGGTTCACTTCAAATTAAAATCAAGATAGACGTGAAGCACGCGGTCCCACAAGGAATTAGCTACGTCACGCGGACGCACCAATTTATCAGACAAAATTTTCCTTGAGGATGTACGGTAAGGGAAATTCCTATAAGTAAACTACTAACTATAGGCGCAGTATGTCCCCTTTTTGAAAGGAGCCTCGTTTATTCGCTATTCACAACACAATTCCCATAAATAGATGTCCTGTATTGATGTATGATTCGTTTATTGCTGTGTATTATTTGTATGAAAATCGTATCGATAAGAGTTATATTTCAGTAGTTCTTAAGTAAATTAATATATTCAATTTATAATAATATACGTAATTAAAGACGTGCAACCATGTTTGTCTCTGATATGTATTTCCATATAAAGTGCTATTACTAGTGTCAACAACTCAAATTTAGAACGTCCAATTATTATTATCTTGATGATTCTTACCGCGGTTCGAAACGACACCTTCAAAAAAAGTCTTCGGCGTTTCGCACCGCGGTGTGAAACGCCACCTTCAAAAAGAGCTCTGGGGCGTTTCGCACCGCGGTATGAATCCGTTGTGGTGCGAATCGCCGAAGGACCCGATAAAGCTACCTCATGCCTTCCCCAAGATAAGGGAGAAGCGCCAAGATTATTCTTATTATTATAAAACCAGCTGGAGAGTGAGCTGGTGCGTGTACCTATATCTTTGGATCTGAAGAAGTGTGTGTGTACCGACTTGTGCTTATAAGCAAGTGGGCCGACTCTAGTGTCGTCAGTTGTACCCTTCAATGTATTCCGTCCATAGGCTTTTTAGGTTTATGATCCAGTTTAATATTTTGTCACGGATACCAGAGCGGTCCAGTTTGTGTATCAGACGTCGCGCGTCATCGTGGAGCTTCATGATACCATGTCGTAGAGGGACGCGGTCGAAAGCTTTCTCATAATCGAGATAGATCATGTCTGTCAGCCGCCTGTCCTTATTATTTCTTATCCACTCCTATGCACAAATAGTTCATTTAGGCACAAAATGTGTTCATCAAGGATGTTAATTTCCTAGATTTAGTTTATTTTCTCTCTTAACTTATAATCGAAATTTTAACGTAAATATTATTTGCTTTGACATTATAATTTGTCAGGCCCAAGTTTTAAAAGCTTACTCGTCGAGTTCGCGTAATCACATTGTTTGTGGAAATAGGCACGCATATTTTAATACTTAGGCCTTGAAGATCAAATGATTCCATTGGCAACATCAAAATAATTGATTGCGCAGACACGCTCGGCTTATTATTTAGCTTAAATGTGTAAACCTTGAAATAAATGATATTCCGAAAACAATTTCTAAGAAATGCTATGTCCTACGCGAGAAATGATTCTATCTCATCCCCTGGCGATGAGAGTTAGAAGTATTTCATAATCTGATCCTACTGCTGTATACCTACACAAAGATCCAATCAGTAAAGAGAATACAGTTTCTAGATTCCATTGAAATATATTTTGGTTATTTCCGTCTTTCTTTTCATGGTCTATGTTTGAACTTTCTAAAAATATTTTTGCGAAACAGCCGAGTCCTTTATTAATAGTGAGGTTTTAACGAAGCCCTGTACTATGCGTTTGGAAGGATAAGGACAAAAAAAAATGTTGAATAAATATATCATAGGTACACCACATTGACACAAAAAAGTCTATTAATAATATTATAGATTGCCTGATAACAGTACTTCAGAGGCAAAAGAAATAGTTTTTTTTTATTAGTAATACGCTCGCGTTTGACAACAATCTCACCTGTTGGTAAGTAAAGATGTGGTCGACGGTGGAGCACTCTTGCCTAAAAGTAACCTGTTCGCTCTTGAATTGTTGACTCCCAGGTTATAAGCTCAAACGGCAGGTATACACAGTGATTGAGAAAGTACTTAAAAGATAAGTTCGATACATGTTCCAACTGTTCAATAAAAAATATAAAAATAATCTGTTTGTGTAAAAGTTTGTCAGTAGTTTAGCTTGGGGACCTGGCGCCTAACGTATCGGTTGTTATTTGTAGGTTACATTTTATAGTTTTGATTAACTCAGGACACGCGCGCACGTGCTTCTAATTACTACCTACCATCTACGGAAACGATGTTACAATTCCCTTGATTGGTACTTTGAAAACTTATGTTAAACTGATATTAATGGTAGTTGTGTAATTGACTTGGGAACCATCCTACATAATTATGTAGTGGCAACACCAAAAGGCATACGCAGCATACGTAGCGCTTTTTTAAAAAGCTGATTTGTGGTACTGCATGCAGGTTGTTGCAAAAATCTTTATGTAGATAGATGTCCGGTACGTTAACACAAACACACCTATACACATTCCTATACTTACACAAGTACAGTAAGTACTCGTGTAAGTATAGGAATGTTAAACACTACATTTGAAGTGGAAATATTTGAAAAGATCAATTTAAAATAGTTGAACAACTGCTACCCGTAGACAACAATATAACAATGGACCTCGATAGTTACCTAAGTATTCCAAATCAAAGTTGAGTCAGCAATATAACTATTTTCAGTTAAATTTTTCAAATATTACCACTTGAAATGTGGTGTTAAATACTGCATCTCAGTAATTAGTATTAGACCAGTGCAGATAGTGTTTGAGACAAAATAAATTTATAGTAGGATGAAACCTGTTGTAAAAGGAAGAGAATATAATAAAAATGATAGGAAAAATAAATTACGGGCGATCTGAGGTCGGGAAGTGGGGAGGGGGGTGAGTTTTAAGGGTAAAAACGGTTTATCTCGATTTCCGGCAAAACTACAAGTCCTATGGAAAAAAGTTAAATGACAAAGTTGTAGGTAATAAAGAGACCTACAACTTTTGTGTTTACACTTTTTTCACACAACCTCAAAAAGTATGTGAAAAATTCAAATAATTAAGTTTTTGGTTTTTTATTTTTATCTTAAGCAAAACAAATTTGTTTTCCACGAAATTTGGTGAAAACTTAGCTTTTTATGTCCCAAAGACACTGTAATTTTTTTGATTTGAAATACTCTTTTTTTTCAGTTTATTTTGACTAAATATCGAAAAACCACCCCAATTTTCAATCGAAAAATCTCACGTCCAAATATCAGCATTTTAAAAAAAGTCGAAAAGCGTTTTGTTCGTTGAAATCTCTTCTTTCTGATAATGTAAAAATATATATACATTACTATGGAAAATTTTCTCAGGAAATGCAAAGAAGAAAAACTCGAATTCGAAATTAATATTTTTGTATTTAGTCATTTCCTCGCTGAGGTGGGATGAGAAGTTACATGTGGCACTATAACTTCATTGTTGCACTCGAGTGCAAAGATTTTTCACCTTGTGCACTTTTGATTCCCTCGCTAAGCTCAGGGTTTTAGTTTGTGATTATTGTATTTAGTCATTTCCTCGCTGAGGTGGGATGAAAAGTTACGTGTTGCACTATAGCTTCATAGTTACACACCAGTGCAAAGAGTTTTCACCTTTTGCACTTTTGATTCCCTCACTAAAGATCTGGGTTCAATTTTTAGAACCCTTCGCGTGCTCAGTTTTGATGACCGAGCAAGCGAAGGTTCTTAATTTGAATCACGAGCGCAGCGAGCGATTCACAAAATAGAACCCTGAGCTTTAGCGAGGGAATCAAAAGTGCACAAAGTGAAAAATCTTTGCACTCGAGTGCAACCATGAAGTTATAGTGCAACATGTAACTTTTCATCCCACCTCAGCGAGGAAATGACTAAATACAAAAATATTAATTTCGAATTCGAGTTTTTCTTCTTTGCATTTCCTGAGAAAATTTTCCATAGTAATGTATATATATTTTTACATTATCAGAAAGAAGAGATTTCAACGAACAAAACGCTTTTCGACTTTTTCTAAAATGCTGATATTTTGACGTGAGATTTTTCGATTGAAAATTGGGGTGGTTTTCCGATATTTAGTCAAAATAAACTGAAAAAAAAGAGTATTTCAAATCAAAAAAATTACAGTGTCTTTGGGACATAAAAAGCTAAGTTTTCACCAAATTTCGTGGAAAACAAATTTGTTTTGCTTAAGATAAAAATAAAAAACCAAAAACTTGATTATTTGAATTTTTCACATACTTTTTGAGGTTGTGTGAAAAAAGTGTAAACACAAAAGTTGTAGGTCTCTTTATTACCTACAACTTTGTCATTTAACTTTTTTCCATAGGACTTGTAGTTTTGCCGGAAATCGAGATAAACCGTTTTTACCCTTAAAACTCACCCCCCTCCCCACTTCCCGACCTCAGATCGCCCGTAATTTATTTTTCCTATCATTTTTATTATATTCTCTTCCTTTTACAACAGGTTTCATCCTACTATAAATTTCTTTTACTTTTTACCATTTTCATAGCTATCGGCACTGGTCTATATACCATAGGTAACGTTTTTGTTTTATTACGAGCGTCCCGCCCCTAGCGGTGAGCGGAGTGAGGCGTCGTTGTTTGTTTGTATTTGGATAGAATGAACTTTGATTTGCATGCATGATAACGATTACGTCTTGTATTGTCCTCAAATACATTTGTCTCAAAAACAAACGTATTTACGTATCCATGCACTGTTATAAATCGACTGTCCTAGTATCAGACACGGTTATAAAAAAACTAATGTTTTAGAATTTTTTTGGACTTATAGACAGCCCTCCAAGTACCAGGCTATCACTAGCCATCACACTCAAGAATGTGCGATTAGTATTCTTAAAACGGCACATTGCAAAGATACGAAAAGGTTTTGTCTTTCCTGTAAAAAAATAATATTGGCAGATAAATACTGTAAGTTGTCGCAGATTGGCAAGACTGCAGCCGAGTTGAAATATTTGAAGCTCAGCCGCACACTGTCTGTAATTGATAGTTGTCTAAGAAATACCGGAAGCATTTGCCTTTTACAGCTTCAATAAGCTTTATTTTTATTTCTTGAATGCAATAATTTATTCTTCGGTAGGTACATAGTTACAGTTATAATTCGTGTATATCCTACTTCATATTATAAAGTTTGTGAGTTCTTATGTGCATGGATGTTTGTTACTCTTTCACGCAAAAAGGCAGGACGGGTCTGACTGAAATTTGGTACATGAGGGGTTAGATTATTATTATATAGTCTGGAATAGTTTTCTATGCTAGAACGGGAACAGATTTCATGCGGGGTCAAGCCCCGGGAAACGCCAAATTTTATTGGTAGATATATATTTCAGTCTCAACAATCTCACCTATGGCCGTTGATGGTGTAGTTAAATAATTATTAAACTACAGAATCCTAATTTGAAATACAATTAGAAACACTACCCTGCATACCTACTGAAAAACATCAAAGTCGATTCATCCGTTTGAGCGCTACGATGCTACGGGCAGTCACGTCAAACTTATAACTCCCGTCGTCGTGTTCGCGTCGGGGGTTAAAAAAGATAATTTTAAACATCCATTAACAGGCGGCACTCGACCCCGTACTGTTCCGTTATTCGCGTCCATGAGCGACGGCTATGTATGGGTTCGTTGGTCGAACGCGCATTAAATATATTATGTGCTATCTATATGGAGTTTAAGTGGGTACGGTGTGTGTCCTGTGCTATTACTTTCAATACTATCATGGCGATCTTTAAAATAATAACGGCATTGTTCTCTGATTATATTCCATTTGGTTCAAAAAAGATTCAAATTGTCATTAAATTTATGCTGCCATTTTCATTCACTTCCGCACCGTTGCACATTGCGAGTCAAAAAGAAATTTTTATCTTATTTTCTCGACTCATCTTCACCGTTTGTAGCAATTGCAGTTCCAAGAAAGTAATGAAATAACAGGCTGCTCTCTAGAGTTATATCCAGCAAAACGGTAGACATTCCTTGATTTAATATTCTATGCATAACTATAGTCTACAATAATGGCCTTGCTTACATAGACTTAGGAAAAGTATGGACGGAGTGCCTACCTAGAGTAACAGAACTAGTCTGTGTCACAAAATGGCGGACATAAATCATTGTGTGAGTGAATTGTAGGGATGCAAGGTTTTATCTACATTTCCCCATTTTTTATTATTTTAGTTGAGGAATAGGGAGAATTATTTGGTAAATTTTAAAATATATAAATGAAAAATCATTAAGGGTGATTCGTGCATTATTTTCAAAAATATTATTTTCATAATAAATTAATGAAAACAATATTTTAGTTATTTTTTACATTATTTCTTTCATTATACCTATATAAAATAAACTTACATGGATGGTAACCGTGGGGAATATTCACACGATTAAACTAGGTAGGTACCTAATTAACAAAAAAAGTTAAAAAAATCATATTAGTCACAATTTGTATGTTTGCGATTCCTAATCCCATGTATTTATTAAAAAGAAGTTAAATCACTACGGTTATCACTACTAATAAATAGTTTATGCTATTTCATCATAAGGTCAAACAATTTACAGATTTCCCCAAAATATGGGGAAATTTGCAGACTTTTGTGTTGGGAACACTGGTTTTTTACCGAACTTTTTAATTTTGTTTCAAAATATTGAACAAGATTTATGTATATTATTAATTAAATAATAAGCGATTGAAATATTGATTAACCTGTGAAAATGTGATCCCTGGATTTCTTTTCTTCCTATCACTACGGTTTTTACACCATTTGAATGCACCAGACATGTTGTATTTTATTTTTAATTTTCCCGCTTAAACTGACAGATCGACCGAATCGGCCGACGTTTGCCGCGAAGTGGCTGACTATGATGTGAGAGTGTGCGTGGCGACTGTATACGTACCTACCTATACGAAAGTTGGCCGACTATGTGGCGTCCTTTTTTTGTTCCCATGGCTCCGTCCATAGTTATTCCTAGGTCCATGCTTGCTTATAATAATTTCTAGTCCTGGCCAGAGGACCAATTCTCAAAGAAAAAATATCCTATCTCAGTCTAGTTTCGATCTCATGTCAATATCCCAAATACTGTATCAAAAGGTATTCTTGTAACGAGAAAATCTTGGGTCGCCACAAATGCTCCAAATTTTCTTCACCGATGAAGTAACTACCTAACTTAAAAGTGATTTTAGATCGGTACATCTTTGTGAGGCAAAAAAATTTTCATATTGAATTTGAACTTCATACACATATTCTCAATCGGTAGTTATCAACTTTGTAGAATTTTTATTTCTATTTGTAAGTAAGTTGTATGTTTGTATAATAACTAGAAAATGTCTTAGTCAATAAATATATTAGTTAGTCATTCGTTTAAAAAATATACCTAGGTTAATAACATACAGAATCATCGCTTCACTGCGTATATTCAGTACCTTCATTCGAAAATTGATAGTCTATAAATAAATCACTTACATGGTAGAGACTAGCAAGATGGTTGGAAGTGGCGATGAGGAATGGTTGGTTGACTCCGGGATGATCCATGTCATGTGCGATCGCAGCTAGAAGTGATGCCAATATCTCCAAGGGCTGTAGGTGGTCACGAATCTGTTGACAAACGTATTCGGTCAATTTATTTGCGTATTGAGTCATATTCATACACACATCTATGAGAAAAGAAACAAAATACACTTTTATAGTGATGAGTACTTATAACAATTAAGAGTATCATCATCGCTTTACATAAAAGGCGAGGTGAAGTCATGACTTCTCCAATATGAAAAAAAATAACACATTAGGACTCCAGGACGCGCGATGGAGTATAAATACTACATTGTGCAACGCTTGGTAGTCCTAATGTGTTTTTCCGTGTTTTTATTTAATATTGGACAAGTCGACATGACTTCATCTCGCCTGATGGTGAGCTAAAGATAAAATATAAAGAGTGGGGGGTCGCCATTACATACTCCGATATTGCTGCAATGGTGGCCCTCAGTTCGATGGTCTAATCAAATGCTTCTCACACCTCGCTTATCTTTGCATGTTTGTTATAATTTAATTTATTATTAAGATTCTTAAGTTAATCGATTTGTCTTAATCTGATGTAATAGTAATCGATAGTTACAATGGCAATAGATAAACAGTACTTATTACTCGTAGTTTGGTACTCTATAAAATAGACGCCTAAGACTCAAAGCTAATGGGATCGAAAATATAATTACAATTGGAGAAACAGAAGTCACCAACGGAGATGAGTTGTGGTCAGAGATTGTGATAGCGTAATTATTACGGTGGCACTGTTGTATATCAGATTCAGCCTTTCAGTTACACGAAGTTCTAATTGGAGAACCGCTAATAAATTGTTGAAGGTAAATTGAGCAGAAATTATTTTTATTCGTAGATAGTTTTTAGAAGATGACTACGAGTTTTTTTACTACTACGGTTTAGTGGTTCGAGTCCGGCATAGCCCTCGCTGGTCGGCGGGGGGCGGGGACGTGGTAACCGAGGGGATTTCAGTCTTGCCACATCATACCTATCTTGACAGTATTATAGCTGCTCATATTATTGTATTTCATATTATATATCTTTTTGAAACTCTTAATCCGGTTTATGCTTTAATCAATGACAAAGTTGTACTCCATTTAGAGTGTATTTTTGAAAAACGACATCAATTAATCGGCCTAAATAGAATAGAACCGCTTGTGTTGGTGTAAAATGTCGTAGTACGAAAAATTTAATTAGAATTTTTCCATATACCTACCTAGGTATTATGTTTTAATTTGCACCGTAGGGCGATTGAAGATAACACCGAACTACGATATATTATTGTAATAAGTATACTGTTACGCATACTAAACGCTTACTATTCGATACTAATTTCGTGCTCGCCCCACCTAACTGCTTAGCTATATCGTAAACGTATACTGCCCAACCGTAGTGCAAACAATTTACAACTTGCGGTTAGTAGCCGGCTGAAACGGAAATTAAGACGTAATGGTCCAACCATGGCTGTAAACTAAACGCATTATGCCTGTATATCTGACCATTTGTTACCATTCACGACTACACACCTGCCCCCGCAGACAAATGTCAAACGTCTAAATCGCTAACGATCGCTAAGCAAACGAATAGATTAGGTCGACCAATCACATCCAAGCTCGTCGCCGGCTTACGATGCGCGCGCCGCAGCGGAGTCACGAGCTGTGCCCGTAGCCAAGTGGCAAAAGTATTCTATTCGATCGAATCGTATCGTTTCGAATAGTTTAGGTCGACCAATCACACTCCTGCTCGTGATTTCGCCGCGGCGCGCGCATCGTACGCCGGCGACGAGCTTGGATGTGATTGGTCGACCTAACCGTTTCTATTCGATTGCGATTTACGCTACGGAATAAAATGACGTTTGTCTACGGGCCCTGGAGTGTGATTGGTCGACCTAATCTATTCGTTTTCTTAGCGATCGTTTGCGATTTAGACTTTTTCTATTTGTCTACGGGGGCAATAGTAACGTAGGCTGCGACCTGTAGAAGGATCTTTATGTTAATTCTTGTCTTTTGGCCGAAGTTCCAGGCTGTATCAGTATTTTAAATATACACGTAAGACATTTATTATATCAATACTAATTAAACTTATGTTCTAAACCTTCGTAACGTTCACTGATGGTTCAAAATTGCCCAGCAAAATTAATATACACAAAATCATATCATTGCTGCGATAAAACTCTTTGCGAACAGTTCATCAAATTCTTGCACATTTCGGGCCAACCGTTTCTTCTCATACGGCGACGTGTGCCTTTCCACGCACAGTTAATCGAGCGTCTAACTAATCAAGATCAACTTAACGGTCTAATGGCCATTAGCGAACGCCTCCACGAAGCTGATTCGCGTTACAAATGCATTATTATAGAATCGCTGAAAGAATGCGTTCCTGACAGGTTGTGAGCGAACGGGCGATGTAACTTTGGACTGGTGTATAATTTACGGCAAAATTTTAAATATCGTTTATTGACCTTATTAACGAGTGATAACATTAAAAATTTAATTACTGTGCCAATTTACAATACACAGATTAATTTTGGGCTAAAATGATTAACAATTAATTAATTAAAAATATAAAATCAATAGTTTTTAAAAGTCATACACGTCAAACTGCGCTGTTTCAAGGTTATGTCAAATGTTCGCTTTCATACGGCTTTCATAGTGATGAGACAAAATAACAAGGCAATTGTAACCGCGTATTTTAGTAATCTTAATAATAATAATCTGTTGGTTGAAAAATATAAAATAGAACGTTATTTTGTATTTTTGTTAATGTGTGTTAATGTAAAAAAAAATGTAATTTTGTAATAAGCCCCTAAGCCCATAAAGAATGAATCATATTTTTATAATGAATGAAATTAATATGATTTTTTTTTATTATTTCATGCAATAACCCATCATTACAATTAATAATCACATAAAATTAAATAAGAATGAAACAAAATTAAAAATATAAAATTGGAAAAACAAATAGGGCGGATAGATAGCCAACTTAGAATAAAATTAAAATTAAAATGAAATCACGTTGTCACAATTGCTGACTGTGATTTTTATTATGTTATTGGAACAGGTTTAGAGAACGGTTCTAGGTACAAGTTATTTATTGTACATAACTAGTCATGACGAATTGACATGTGTCAGGAACGCATAGTCTCAGCGGCCAAACTTATAATACTAGCTGAATAAGCGATATTTGATGCGAAAGAGAGCATTAATTTTTATCTCGTATTCACTGCTTATATAAAATATTTACGAGTATAAACGAAATGTCAATAGTCAGTAATACGATGTCCATTCATCAATCATTGGAGTGTTAATCAATTTTATATGAAGCAATATTTATGCGGTATGAGCTGCAACGATTTTCTTAATTATCTTTTTGCTTATGATTGGTACCTACAAAAATTTTACGACAATCGGATGAATTGTATGGGCACCAAAATAAATACCTAGGTAAGCTAAAAGTTCTTTTGCTCATCAAATTGCTAAATGAATCAGGTGAAGTAGATCATCCAATATAATTAAGTCAGCTGTCAAGAGGCGACAATGTGGAATTTGAGTAACTTTATTAATGTAACCGTCCATGTGTATTAAATAGCATCTTCGAAATGTATCTACATGTTAAATAGAAAAGTTAAAGCACCATCTAGATCTAAACTAAGCATAGTTCATACTAAGCTCAGATAAACAAAAACTGTAGGAATACGAATAAAATATTGATGTCTTGTACCTATTTTTATGTGCTGAGTTTTACAATGATTGAGCTGACCACAAAATTAAGGATAGATTTAAATGGATAGCCGATATACCTCGGGGCATTTACAACCTTTGGGAAATAAAGTTGTGACAAGAAGCTGTAAGAGGGGTGTAAGATCGTTATGAAAGTCCTTCAAAGAGCTATATAATTAAGAGGTAGGTACTTCAATTTAGTTTGATTTAGTTCTTATGTCACTTATCCTTTCTCGATGAGACTTTGCACGATCGACCTCCGATCCTTTGGGAGGATTATGTAAGGACATCGGTTTAACACATACGAGGCTCTTCGGGCTCTTTGATCTAAAGTGCTACGTAACACTTAGTGGAGTTACTTTAACCCTAGAGGCACACTTGGCAACAGCTACAGCTCGGCGTCTAGACGCGACGACAGGCTGCAGCCGAAGCTTAGAACAAAATATATGAAATTCTCGGCCACAGCCTGTCGTAGCGTCTAGTCGTCGAGCTGTCGCTGTCGCCTGACGCCCAGGGTGCGCCTAGTGTAAGACTGTACTAAGTGGGACTGTCATTATTAAGATAAATATTATACGGGTAGCTTTCGCGAATGATAAGCGAATTACATCTCAAAGATTAATATACTCGTGAATAGTCGTTTATACCAGTTTAGCCCTATAAAAAGTAAACTATTTACGATTGTTCAAAATAGTTTATTCATTAAAGTCATAACCCCTTTTCGTTTTGTGATTTTTTCGTACAATGATAGTTACTGGCCAAAAAGAATCTGATTAATAGGTATGTAAATATTCCACAGAAAAGAGAAGTAAGTAGAAGTGGTAAGTGGGCGTGGCACGCGTGTCACTTGTATGCGTTGTTTCGCAAGGTTTACATAGTGAGATAGAGCGAGAGAGAGAGAGATTATCTGAAGTTTTTCTTAAGCAAAATACGAATCGCCGTAAATATTTTTTTATCTATAGCAAAGAAATCTCTAACACGAACTAGTAAGGTGTATTTTCGTTTTGCAGTATGCATAATTTAGGCTAATTTGGTATGGAAGATATGCAATGTATTATTAACTGGTTGTATGTGTGAGTTTGGCGACAGCGGTTCCCCTTATGAATAAGTAGTATCACACTTCCATTGTAGTAGGTATTCTTTATTCTGTGAAATATTCTAATATTTTTATGTATATGCGATGTATTTGAAATGGGTGTGTGGGACACCACCCAAGACTTTCGCGTTCAAGTCAACGACGGGCGAGGCAACCGGTTAAACGCTAAGATGCTTACGACGGATTAAAAAAAACATAAAAAGTAAATAGCAAAAATAGGGAAGAAAATTCGTAACATAATTTTAACTTTACAAACAATATTAATAACTTTACATAACTTTTGATGTGGAACGTCTAAAGCCGCGTCTACATAACATTTAATTTATTTAATAAACCGATGAATCAAAACTATGAATCACTAAAATGTATACCAGTGCAAGTAGCACAATAATTAACTACGTAACTAAACTGCGTCACACACAACAATGTGGCTATAAAGGTTAACAATTAAATGCTACCACTAATTACTCACTATATTTTCCCGTCTCAAGCAGCCTTGCAGTGAGATCAAACTGACAAAATATGGAAATATTGGTGGTTATGAGCTCCTTCATGGTGGGCAAAATAGAGAAGAGACGCGTTTAGTGCCGAAAAAGTCGTAGCTACGGAACATTAGAGAATTAACCAGTATTGGGTCCGTCAATCAGCTGCTCCAGTTGGCTGCAGACAGAGAGCAGTATAGGAAGCTAACGGTGAAATTTCAGGCATGAAGAGGCAATAGGAAAGTTTTGGTGTTAAAACCAAAATTTGCCATACTATTTACCAATATTATAGTAGACATTCCGCCCGCTTTTAAGCCCAATCCGCTTCTGCAATACGTTCATTATACGTACTGCTAAGGAATGGAATGCCCTGTTTAAGTCTGTTTCCGGAAAGCTATGACCTAGGTGTTCGTAAGTCAAGAGTGAATAGGTCGACATCATCACTTAATGATGGTGAGATAGCGGCAAAACGCTGGCCTATCAGCTTTAAAAAAATGATAGATACAAATTACCATACATCTGTACGTAAATTAAATTATAATCACTAAGCTGGCGGTGACCGTAAAAAGGTCTACAAAACTGTAAGTTTTTTTTTCACACCACTAAGGTGGCAGACAAGCACACGGCCCACCTGATGGGAAGCGGTCACCGTGGCCTAGGGACGCGTGCAACACCAGGGGCATCACACTCGCGCTGCCGACCCCGTGATGTTCAACTAACTATTGTAAAGCTTTGTAATATTGCTTTGTTTACGTAGCAAAACAGTTTAATTCTATTCAGTTTGTACAACGTAGTCGTAGTTTGATCAAAGTTGTTAGTTCATAAACATTTAATGATAATTAATTAATGTTATAGAGATAACGTTCTGTTTTGATAGGTCTTTGTTTATTTTCACGTTCTGTAACATTCATATTCAGCTTATACTGTGTGGGTGAAACATAATAAATTTTCCAGGGAGGACTTTTGGCTTTATGTTAATTAGTTAAGAAATTAGTTAAGAAATTAATATAACGCTCTGCTGAAGATTGAAAATGTAGGCATTCATCTCAAGATATTAGATAAATATACGAGTAATATTAACCAAGTCTGAATGTTATTTCTTGCTACGAGTTCTGATTTCAATTATTGTTGTGTAATAACGAAATGGGTGTGTCACTTTACACAAATGTACTAACTACCTATCTATGTAACTATCCACCTACATACACACATAGGTACATAATAATAGGCTCTGTAAGGCAAGCACGAAATGTCATTCGAATAGTATTCGAATACTCGTAACGAGAGACTGGTAACATCATTTCCATTGAAAAAGAGTTGAGCGGAGAGGAGTTGGAAGTGTAGAAATCTATCAATTACACGGATACCTATTTATTGGACGCGACATTAGTCATTTCTATACGTGTCCTTCCCACTCCACTCCATAAATGAAACCGTAGCCTTATAGAAGATACTCTCGACGTGCATAAATTATGTTTTAAAGGGACTTAATGTAGAAGCGCAGTGATATACATGCGGTGGTAACTAAATTGGAATTTAATGAAACTGCATGTTTTCTGAAAGGGAATGGGATTGCACCGGAGCATGGAATTGCTTTTCAAGCAACTACGAAAGAGGAGCTTTTCAATTCGGTAGTTTATATTTTATATATTTATATTCGTAACTCCGACATACGTAGACGGACTTGCTAAATTATTCTTGTAATTATGAAGCGACATTGACTTTCCTATACATTGGTAGCCATCACAGTGCTGCGTACATTACTTACTATAATTAAACTCATGACTTTTGAGGACAATCGCTGGTAGTTACAGCTTTTTAATTAGAGAATTGGATAAGTCGAAGGAAAGCTACGAGTGGGTGTGACATTAATATGAAAGTGAGTCTTTTTCTTTGTTACTTCATTAATAATAATTATTGTGTACTTATGTGATTACAAAAAGTATCTAAGTATGTTTATACGCATGGAACCTATAAATACAAGCTATGCTTACTTCGGCTCTAGATAGCGGTTAAAATATTGTTATCATTCTAGTTATTTCATCATCTACTGCCCTTGTCCCAATCATTTGGGGTCAGTGCAACAAGTCATTCTCCTCAATACATTCCTGTCAGCTGTCATATCTTCAGTCACTCCCTTCCTTGCCATATCCTCTTTGACGCGTTCCAAAAGCCCTCCACATTCATACTTAGAACCTTTATAACAACATTACTGTCATCTCTCCTCATAACATGTCCATACTTAGAACCTTTAGACAGTCGCTCGCGTCTCAATCTTTCATTCAGTGGTGCAACTTTCAGACTTCCTCCCATATACTCATTCCTCATTCTGTTCATTTTCGTCACACCACATTATAATTTTAGTCATTTATAGAATAGACTTACATTTTTTTAAACTAAGGAGTGGTGAAATACCTGATTAAATAATAAGAATAAAAATGAAATACGTAACAACTCGGTAATCTAAAATTGAGCAAACTCAAAACATCAAATAAAATAGAATAAATAGTGAAGTGGTATTCAATTATTTGATCGATCGACATTGAGATAGATTTCATTACAGATTCTGAATGATGCGCAAATCCTCTTTAGTATCGATTCATTGATGGATAGCTATTATCTGGTCAAGCTCAATACATACTTTCGACTCGCTAAAACAACGAATATAACTATTAAAAGCAATTACATATTCGTCTGAATCGATTCAACAGCGTCAGAAATCGAATCGCAATGTATGGTTCTTTTCGTCAGCTAATTTAACTTTATGTGAGAGTCGTAACAGTAATATAGATTGCCATGATCTTCCAAATATATTGCGTAATATATCATCATATAATAACAAACAAAATTTCCCTCTTAGATTTTCATTGTGTCAGAATCCACTGGTCCTCTGAAATTAGTACCCTGTGCCCACTCTTCCCCTAAAATCCCACTTGTCAAATCATTTGCATGAAACATTTTAAGTGTCAGAAATCGAATCGCAATGTGCGCCACCTTTCGTCAGCTAATTTAACTTTATGTGAGAATCGTAACAGGATAGATTGCCATGCTCTTTCAAATATATTGCTTCAAAAGTTTACAAATCAAAGATTGGTATCTGAATAAGTCTTTCGTAAAACTTGGGATTGGCGTGCGACTCGTAAAAACAATATTAAAACTAGTATCTTCGTTTTCGCATATTTGATTTTTAGGATCGTATTGAATACAAATATTGCACATACGTAGATGGATACGATAACAAATATTTCATCATATTATAACAATTATTTTATTCTCCTAATTAGATCTTAATCGGGTCAGAACCCTGGTCACATGAAATTCGCACACTGTGCCCACTCGTCCCCTCATCAAATCATTTCTATGAAACATTTAAATGAAACATTGCAAACAATGAATAAATATCTACAAATTAATTGCAATAGGGAGAAGATAGAAACGGATGTAAACAGGGTGCCCGTCTAATTGTGTTTCTTACTATGTACCTAATTAGTAATACAAACTACGTAAGCACTACAAGTAAATATGGAACCTTTCATTCCAATTACTGTATATAGTCAGGTAGTCAGCAAAGGATATGACGACGCGCTGTGAATGCATTACAGTTATTAACTTGTAAAGCACCTGCTTGCGTACGTACAAATAACGTAGAAATATAATTATAGAACACTCAATGCAATTTAGCTGCGCCACTTGAAATTTTAGTAATAATAAAGTGCCAGCAATTTAAGTGTTTGGTCGTTACTGTAGCTGTAGAGGCTTGATACGACGTCATCCTCTGATTTTCGGACTCGAAGCGATCAAAAAAGCAGTCACAGTCTCGAGTCTCCAAGGCCAGGGTGCAAAGTGGCCCAATGGCATTTTCCTCGCACTCCGACTAACCCTAGGCGATTATATTGTACCTACTGACACCTTAGCACCTAGCCTAGTTTACGAAGAGCACCTATCAAAATCATACATACGGTCACGGTGACCGGTACGATACTAGATGCCCATAAACTTATATAAAAGAACAAAAAAAGATCAAGTTATATTCTGAGCTTGTTTAATTTAACAAAGCGAGCAATAAAAGAAAGGAAAATAATTATAGACGTCTCACTGATGATACGTATCAGATATCTCAATATCCAGTTACAAGACAGTCTTCGATGAACAGAGTAAGTACGAGATTGAACCAGAGATATCGGTATCTAATTGGATAGCGAACTCTTAAGAAAATTAAAGCGATAGGTATTGGAATAGTCTGAACTGACTCATTGAACGTATTGAAATTAATTTGATTCTTATATGAATGTAAGATAAATATAAATACTACTTACATAATTAATTATGCATCTAAATTTAATTTTCATTTCTGATTTAACACATATAAAAAAATCCGAACTTTAACAGTACTATTAGTTATTCTGTGCTTTAACAGTTCTAGCAGAACATACCTATTTATACGGTAATTTTCTCGACTTGTCACACCTGCCATTCTTTATCCATGAAGGAAGTTTTTATTATCCAAGAATGTATAAAATTATTACTTGACGTACGTTAGCGTTTATTTTTATATTATATTCAAAAAAGAATCCGTTACCTATTTATTACCGACACTATGGAATGATTTCATTTTTCAACAAAATTTGGCTCGAGACTGCTTTGAGTACTTTTGCAATCGACGCTTCAAATCAGATTATAAGATGTTTTACGATGTTGGTTCCGGCAACATGTTCGATCAACGGCACGACGAGGATTTCTAAAACCCATTGTACGATTAATTACTCGAACCACGAGAACTTACTTTAGCCACAGAATAACTATATATTATAGTGCTTCAGTGCTTATTGTTCGATTCATTAGTTGATCCACGTAAACTTATATCTTTTAGTTACATGGGTGAAGCTGGGACCTGGGACTTAGGCCGTTAATAAATAAATAAAAATGAAATACAATTTCTTTTAAATCTAAAACTTTTATTAAAGGTTTAATATAAATTATAGCTGTCTCAAAAGTCGGCTCGCTGTTGAAAATTACTTCTAAGTAAATGCATTACAAAGCTCTTACTATTCATTTGCAGAATTCTACGTCTTTTTTTCTTTTAATAATCACATTGCTATTAGTAAATGTACCTTCCAATAAAATGTACTAACAATTTATTGCAAAGTGAGGATTGTAAGTGGTAGTTTATTGCCATGAGCACGATTTCAATCTTATACGCTCGAGAGTACATCTTGAAAAAGCACATGCCATGTTTATATCAAAGGCAGTGCTAACTTATATTGGAGGCAATCGACTGAAAAACGAGTCTGTCGATATCAATATTTCATAAAGGAACTACTATTTTCTACGAATATGAGTAGTATAGGTACATTGTATTGATTGTAAATCGTATTTATTCGATTCGTTTTTTGTATACTATCTGTTTCTCGAAGCTCCATCCGCGTGGAGAAATAGTTGCTAAATTTTTTTCAATATTTCAACCTTCTGCGCTATTTGCTTAATTTATCTTTCCGTAAGAACTTTCTATTAGTTTGTATAAAATATTAGAAAATTTGAAAAAGAAAAAAGAGGATGAATGAAATCGACTACTTACTGTTAGACTGGAAATTAAACACTGAATACTGATAAATGATTATATTGAGTAACAAAGGTATAACACGTCACACTCCCAAGAACTCCTGAATAATTGTGTCCCATCGACCACTTCACACCGATCGATAGCGATGCCTGCCCTCATACGCATAACCATGCGCCAGTAGGGACAGCCATAGAATCTCGTTTACATTCGGCCTTCCTGACTCTCCTGCGTCCTCGTAGGAGTATTCAAGTGAAGACCGAGCTCGTAGCATTACCAGAACTTCAAAGATTGATCTCTTTGATAGTTATAAGCCCCTGAGGCACCTAAAAATGAATATTTATGACCCTGAAGGCAAGATCTCAATACTGCCCTCGTAATTTGTAAATGCAGTATTTGCAAAATGGCGGTTTCGAGAAAAACGCGTTTAAGGGTTTTTCAACATTCTATACAATTTCTGAAATCATAATGTTTCATTTTAGACTCAGTATGTAAATAATAACTATTAGCTTTAACATTAAAGACAATTAATTAAACGAATTGATCAAGAAGATTAATTAGTTTATATTGTTGAATACTGCAATTTATTTTAAAGTGAAGTGCAGTATTTGTGCGTAGTAATGCCTTTATTTCTAGAAAATAATTCAAACTGCATTTATTTTACTGCATTTATAATTACGACAGAATAACGCCCTGCAGGCAATGTCACGTAAGTGCCTCGTTGACAATGTCATGAAAATGCCCCGTAGGCAGTGACGTAATGCAGTCCCTTTGTCAACAGCATAATAACGCTCCATTTACAATGTCACGAACACGCCCCGCAGGCAGTGACCTAATACAGCCCCATAGGCAACTGTACAACAACGCCCCGTAGGCAATGTCACGAAAGCGCCCCGTAGGCAGTGACGTAATACAGTTCCGTAGGCAACAACACAACAACGTTCCATATACAATGTCACGAACACGCCCCGTAGGCAGTGACCTAATTACAGCCCCATAGGCAACTGTACAAAAACGCCCCGTAGGCAATGTCACGAACACGCCCCGTAGGCAGTGACCTAATTACAGCCCCATAGGCAACTGTACAAAAACGCCCCGTAGGCAATGTCACGAACACGCCCCGTAGGCAGTGACCTAATTACAGCCTCATAGGCAACTGCACAACAACGCCCCGTAGGCAATGTCACGAAACGCCTCGTAGGAAGTGACGTAGTACAGTTCCGTAGGCAACAACACAATAACATTCCATATACAATGTCACGAACACGCCCCGCAGGCAGTGACCTAATTACAGCCTCATAGGCAACTGCACAACAACGCCCCGTAGGCAATGTCACGAAACGCCCCGTAGGCAGTGACGTAGTACAGTTCCGTAGGCAACAACACAATAACATTCTATATACAATGTCACGAACACGCCCCGCAGGCAGTGACCTAATACAGCCCCATAGACAACTGTACAACAACGCCCCGTAGGCAATGTCACGAAAGCGCCCCGTAGGCAGTGACGTAATACAGTGCCGTAGGCAACAACACAATAACGCCCCGTAGGCAATGTCACGATAACGCCCCGTAGGCAGTGACGTAATCCAGCCCTGTAGGCAACTGCACAACAACGCCCCGTAGGCAATATCACGTTAACGCCCCGTAGGCAGTGACGTAATGCAGTTCCGTAGGCAACAGTACAATAACAATGTCACGTTAACGCCCCCTAGGCAGTGACGTAGTACAGCCCTGTAGGCAACTGCACAACAACGCCCCGTAGGCAATGTCACGATAACGCCCCGTAGGCAGTGACGTAATGCAGTTCCATCGGCATCAGCACAATAACAATGTCACGTTAACGCCCCCTAGGCAGTGACGTAATACAGCCCTGTAGGCAACCTCATCTCTTTCCAGATCTAGATCTTACAAGTCTTCTCATCGGACACATCAGAGTTTGATTTTTATGTCGCGCAATCACATTCGCATGGCATAAGCATGCTTTACCATTTCATTCCTTTTGTTTCAATTTCTCACCATCGCTTTTAATCAATTAAAGCACCTCGTGAAGATTCATTCAGTCATTATCAATATCTTTCTCTCACACGATTGCCTTCAGTCAAATTCTAAAGCATGTCACAATTAACTGACGCCATGCCATTACAGGCGCAAGGATCGTCAAACTCTTCGGCAAAGGAGCTAATAAATTATTATCACTCGTTTATTCATTCATTTAAAAGTATAGATAAGTTAGTTGTGTATTCGCTTATTTTAAGCAAAGCTGAAACGATTTCAGTATCCGAACAATACAATCAGAACTTCCCAAATAAGCTGGTTTTGTCATTTTATCAATAAGTTTAAAAAATACAAATTGTCCCTTGAACATTTATTGCAGTTATTACCTGCGCAATTTGTCATTATGCTTCACACTCGTAAAGCCATAATATTATATTTATTAGAATAGGTTCGGCTCTCATCGTCACGTTATCAACGCTTCAGCTGGAATTACAGCGGTGAAGCGATTGAGTACTCCTTTATAATCTATACTGTTTTCTTTTTCTTGCACTCATCTATAGTATGGCCATTGATATTACAAAACTTACATGATTCGCTTTGCTTCTTCTTTAGAAAACAATTTTTCTCAAGGTGACCTGGCCGACCACAGAATCTACATTTTCTTGCGTCTTTTTCTTTCGGTGGAATGTTGCCACAGTCTTTTGCCTTATGACCAACCTTCCCACAGGTAAAACACTCAGTTAAATTTCTTGGGTTACCTATACGACGTGACGCCAATGTTTGGTGTGATTCATTACTGTCGGTTGATGCTTTGACGCTTGCCAGGTATTTGAGCAAAGAACACGTATCATGGCAGTCAGCAGATAGTGCTCCAACCTCAAGTAATTTGTCTCCAAGAGTCCCTATAATCGATTGAGCGATCACTTCATCACTCATATCACATGACATGCCAATGCCCAATTTCTCATAATAAAATTTTATTGGGTCCTCTTCTTTTGCCCTGACACAATTCACAAGTTCTCGTATCTGTGACAGTTTATTTTTAGTAAAATGGGAATGCTCTAATCAACTTCTCCTTCCACTCATCCCAAGTGATCTCATAGGAGGCTTGACGCTCATACCAGCCCTTAGCATACCCACATAGCTTAGCGGTGCAATTACAGATTAGAGTTCGCTCATCCCAACCGTGCATCTTAGCCACACTCTCTAAGTTTCGAATCCAGTGCTCAATGGATACGGAAGATGATTGTGGATCAAATTCCGGAATAAAATCATTACGGCCCACATATCGAACTAATAAAGGTCTAGACGTTGATGTCTCCGACGTTGTTCCAGTGTGATGGTCATTTCTCTTCTGCATTTGTTCTATTTCGATCTCTAGAGCTTTTATTCGCCTATCTTTTATTTGTAGGTTCTTTTTGTAACATTTCTTACTTTTGAAACGACTTTCCGCCTCACTCGAGCTCGACGAGGAAGAGCTATCAGACCTTCCCCTTTTACTGTGTCGTCCCATTGTGTAATAAAAATACTTCGTGAAATATACACAACAATACGATTATAAATCAATCCAGAACGTTCTTTTACTAGAACTCTTTATAAGCGTTTCACTGTACTAGTCAAGAATGTCAAACAATAATACTGAAACGATCTCACCGAGTCCGTTGATTGACGAGGGGCCGCCGCGATAAGACGACGCTGCGTAGGCGACGCAAGCACTTGAGAAACGGAGCTTATCAAAGCGCCGTTGCGGCCGCCGCCGTACCAAAACGCCTTAAACTTAGTTCTTTGTTCACCTCACTGATCCAGGTAAAGCCACAATTATGTACTTTGAATGTTCTTTATTTGTAGTACGTAACGTGTTGCAACGTTCAGTCAATGCGGATCACTCTGAACTGAACACAGCGTCCCATTGTTTTCTTCAAAACCAAAATGTGCTAAAACGTCTTTTCTCACCACAATACAGTACACCAATAGTACACTTATGGTATCAGAACTTGCTCATCACAATGACAGTACACCAAATAGTACACTTATGGTACAGAACATGGCCTGGAGCACCACATTAAAAGTTAGTAACATACACAAACGTCTCTTTTCGCCAGAATACGCTAAAACTTCACTTAAATTAATTAGCAACAATAGTTCTAATTAGGTGTCACTATAGTAGGCGTAGATATTATTTCACTTCTGATCTGTTAGACTGGAAATTAAACACTGAATACTGATAAATGATTATATTGAGTAACAAAGGTATAACACGTCACACTCCCAAGAACTCCTGAATAATTGTGTCCCATCGACCACTTCACACCGATCGATAGCGATGCCTGCCCTCATACGCATAACCATGCGCCAGTAGGGACAGCCATAGAATCTCGTTTACATTACAAACAACTGTGCTTATACTATTACAGGCGATCGAATCCATTGATTTCAGAATGTTTAAAGAGAATTGTTTCAAAGAAGAGTTCAGTCACTCGCGGAGTTATTTATACCACCAGGCGAGTTGGTTGCTTTCACACGTTTTATTGTATTAAAAATTGCGCATCTAAATATACGGATTTACGTGAAATTCAAACAAACAGAAATGTACTGTACGCATTGGCACCAAAATAACAATATATACAAATGTACGTATGGTTTTAAATTAGTTTATCGAGGTCGATTCGGCTATAAATTTTAAGTGAAATATATATCCCAATTACATATTTGTGAGTTCAGCAGTACTGAGGTAATATTAAGTAAAATATTAAGATAGAAAAACAACGAGTTGGCACGAACTTTAGTTGGCACTGAGGAGACTTGCAGTACAGGATGTCGTTGCAGAAGTCAACCTTGTTTTACGGAATGTGTGTTATTTCACCTAAATACGTTAATAATACAGTAAACTATAAGATAGAAACAGTCTAATAACTAAATACGATATTATAAATAAACTAGCCATTCGCGCACAATATCTCAGTACTTAGATAGTGATTTGAACAGAATCATCCCTTTATCATAATTATGATATGAACTGCATAAAGTGATAATGCTCTGCTTAGATAAACTAAATGACAACAAGTAGGACGGATTAAAAAGTCAATAATATAGCCATTAATGCTTATTTCTGGACCAAGATGCTCAGTTTCATTTCCTTCTCGACCACCATTAGTAGTGAAATGTGGTAGTAATAAATTACAAAACTATTTTGAATAATATAAAACAGGATCCCGTAACCTTGTACTGCAAAATTAAGATTTTAGATATTTATTCAATATGATCATAATTTTTAACCGACTTCGAAAATGGAGGAGGTTCTCAAATCGGATGTTTAAATATTTTTTGCGTATGTTCGGGCATAACCTTGTTATAATATAGACGGATTTGTAAAATTATTTTTTAGTTAGATAGAATAAATTGTTTCCGGAATGGTCCATTTAAATTTCGTAGAGATCTGATGACAAGTTTCAGAGACAGAACTCTTTAATAATGGCAGCAAATCATCCGTGATTGCTGCTTTCATTATATTAATACATTATTAATTCCATTTTATAACATAACCTCACGCCTGTACGCGCGTAAATGGGCTCGCATATGTTTACAATGTATTTGGTTCTATGAACCATCGTTTATACAGCGATATGCATTTGAAATCGATTTCCTTTTTTTTCTCTCAAAAGCACTTATTATGCTAAATGATTAATGACCTCAATGTATTGAATCAACTCATTGGATACTAATTCCCATATTTTAGAACGTAGGTCCCGACTTGAATCTAGTTTTAAGTACAGATTGTATTTCAGACTCGAGTGCACACTTTATGAAGGTTAATCAACTGAGAAGAATAAAGTCAATCAGTTGTGAATCGGCACTTTTGATCTGTAGCCTGCCAAATGATGTCTAGACAGTAAGTAGAGCTTTTATTAGTGTTTAATTAATGGTTTTATTTTCCATCAAAATTTTTGACGATACTGATTGTTATTTGTCAAGAAATTTTCGCATTGAAAATTGTTGTTTTACCTGTATAGTTGTATAGCATAGTCATTCGGTATTTTTACCTGGAAATCTTTTCAGGAGTTGTGAAAATTAGTGATTTTATTATTACCCCAAAGAAGCTAAATAGTCGAAAAGAATACGAACTATATGCAATACACAGGAGTAAGTTTTGAAGTTCGAAATTATTCAAAAGATTAATTTCTACATGACTCTAAAAATATGGAAACAGATACAAATATTGTTCAGGTAACTAATACCTACATATTAAGGTGGAGCCCACTGGTCCTCTGAAATACGCACCCAGTGCGCACTCGTCCACTCAAATCCCACTCGTCCCTTGGTATTCTATTTATCTTAGTAAATTTTTCCCACCTGAGAGATGGGTTGAGTATTGGATAAGAGAGACTTGAAATCGTGTCGGCTCGTTTGAACTAAAAAAAAAATACATTAATAGCTTACCACGAGAGTAGTATTTCCGTTGCGGAGTCAATAAATAATCTGTTTGCAACAACGCTGTTCACTATGATATGATGTCGGCCCATGTCCACCAAACATTTACAATCTGTATCTCGCGCCAGAACCGTGTTTACATCGCACAGTTAATAAATAATCCAATATTATTTATAAAATATTTCATTTTTTATAAATAATAAATTTCGTCTCTTTTTTCGGAACTAATCCCACCCCTCATTCCCACTAGTGTAACTCCTGTACACTATCTTGAAACCTGAGATGAATTTGAAGGAGTTGGAAATATAATAAATCCACTTCCCTTCTTCCGTCCTTAGCAAAACGGCAAACTACCTATTAAAGAGATAATGACATATTTGATTCCAATAATATATGTATGGCAGAAACGCCTTAATGTACGGGAATTTGTACCTGTTGACAGGAGATCCTCATACGAGTAGTATACCGTTCCACTTGTCACATATTAACTATTCAATATAACAGTACGTTCATTTTGTTTTATTTCAACTCTCGCCTCTTACATTCTCGTTAAACCGTACGATATTAATCGCGATGTGCTTGGAGTGAAATGTAATTTACTGTTGTAAAACCAATATGGCAACAACCAAGCAAGTAGCTTATAATCATTATTGATAAACTTCCATTATGCCTAGCTTTCGTTGTTCCACGGGGACTGAATTTTAGTAATTTATTTCAGCTAATTAAACCGCAGGGAAATAAGTTTCTCTTTGGTTTAACCAGTGTTGTGATACGCCTAAACACTTTAAGATATATTGAAACAGCGTGTGGTGGGCTTGTTCCTACGTTATAGATCTGCAGATCATTACGAAATATTCATACATACAACAGCTCACTGCCTGCAGGCTTCTGACCTTACATACTGCCCAACCCAAGCTTCCTCTAATGTCATTAAACCTTTCATGCAAGCTCGCTGGTTTCGAGTGCTTTTGAACTAACTTTTTTCAGTATTCCATTAATTTGATCAGTGTATGTCATGCGAGGTCGACCCCGGCGTGCCTGCCCACTTACTTGGTGTGTCATTCACTTATTTGTTCTAAGTGCCCAAACCTCCTTAGCACCCTTTTCAATTCTCGTCACAACATTCTCTTTCAGACCACACTGTTCTCGTATATTTGGATACCTCTTTCAAAATTACGATCTCCCCACTAAATTTCACTACGCCTCGGTGCCGGTAGAAATGCACCTTTAAATATTCCGAAGCAAACTCAATTACTTAATACACTTTGAATACAGGAGCTGTGTGCATTGGCGGGTCCTATTAATATAAAATATGCGAAGCAGGCATCGAGATATTTTCCGTTTTAAACCACGCTAGAATAACTAATAAGATTTATCAAAGAAAATTTTCACATTTAATATTTAGTTTCAATAATACAGAAGACTTACTTAGATTAATAAAATATGTGCGTATTACAGTAATGTAAAAATGTAATTAGATCAAACAATTTTTATAAGTATTAGGTACGTGTTATGAATAACATTGAATAATTCGTGAAAATATATCTATATCCTCAGTTTTGGGCGTCCCATCAAAAACCTACGAGGCCAAGTCAATCTCACCAACAACTCGGTCCAACTGCTGATTGACGGACGCAGGTTGCAGGTTTTTTTTTCGGGGTTTGGAGGACGGAAGAGAGTCGCTGCCATAAAATCCTTATAAGCCAAGCCAACAGAAGAAGAAGCGAACCCCGGGTTCTGATGCTTCAAAGCTTTTTATGTGCGTAAATCCCCATGGATAACACCCCCGTTGGTCATCGGTGGTGATTATGTCGGACTCGCGTATTCAGGCACCGCGGCCTTACACCATGGCGCGCCGAGGTAAGGTGACCCAGTAGGCATTTCCCTCGCATCCCGGCTGCCCAAGGGTAATCCAGATGGCCCTCATGGGTTTGAGAACCATGGTGTTGCTGTTTTACCTTCGGATCCCACAAATGCCTTCAAAGCTTCCGATGAATAATAATATTAAAATGATGATGTTGCACTTACCCGGTCTTGTTGTAGGAAGCAGTGCATCGCCTGTGTGACATCAGCAGCATGGATTGAGTTGTGATAAGGGTTTGAGCTGTGATATCTTTCTTCAATCATGCTAAAGAGCTTCCACGTTTTGGTGACGTCCAGCTTGAAATACGCGTATAAGCCGTACACGTGGAACAGATGCATACACAGGACCGGCAAGCAGCGACCTGTAGGAGGAACAGCCTATTATTAGATATTTTATTCAATGTGCATATTGCTACGTCTCATGATTAGGATAAGAGGGCAAGAGGAGGTCTAATTTATTTGTGTTCTCTAGAAGAGGCTACGATTCCCTTGGACTGAGTAGACTGAAAAGTGGGTCGAGTCCATAAAAAAAACTGACAGTGATCAACTGAGCCCTCAAGCTGGGTTAGTTGTGGGCTCAGTCGACCCTGTCGCCCTATTTTCATTGCGTTCATATTATATTCCCCCATTGGGGGATTGTGAAACTAAGTGCCTTAGGTTCTATGTGTTGTAGATATAAAGGCGACGCATAGTTTTCGGTGAACAAGCTACGAGGTCAAAACTTTCAAAAATTTCAGGACATTATGTACATAAAGGAACTATTTCTTTTGTTTAGGTACTACAACAACCATGGTGAAAGAGCCAAACTACTAATACGAAATTATTAGCGAACGCATCGTTTCATCGAAGGAATCGTAAATATGCTCTAAAAATTCAAGTAGCTTAGTATACTGTATTTAAATTATGGTACATTTTATCATGGCTGTATGAATGTTTAAAATTTGAACTATTGGCAACAAATGCCAACAAATATTGCAATATTTTACAAATAGTATGACTTACTTTATGTAATTCTTTTAACCCTTCGAGCTTTTACCCACCTCAACAGGGGGTGGCTTTCAATGTAAGTACGACACGGCCGTGCTTCGATATTTTCCGTGAAGTAACTGTGATTTGACCTTCACAATCCACAACCCAATGGCGATATTGTAGGGGGTCGGACTTTTTACCATTACCACTGCCACAGATGTTGGTACGGTAACCGGAACCAACGACTTAACGTGCTCTCTGAGGCACAGATAGGTTTTAAGTGTGTGCAAGAAGTAATGTTATTTGTCTGCACTTTGGTGTAGAGTAGAAATACTCCACTAGCGTGATGGTTCCAAATTTAAACAAAGTCTATCACATCTTTGATAATTCACTTACACAGTTCAAAGGTCAATTAAATCAAATATTATTAAGTGTTAAAATCCCGTGATCACTTCACTTAATTACAGAAAGACAAGTGCAGATGTATGGCACGTGATGTTCTTAAGAATATTGAAAACATAATGATGTTCATTCAACCGGCGCGGCGGTGGTTACTACTTACTTATTAACAAACAATGCACTGCATTCTTGTATCATATAAGAAATCTAAATAGCGTGAAAACCAAATTTAATTTATTAACTTTAGTATAACTATTCAGCCTAAAGTATAAGTAATAACGGACGTCTCACGTACTGTCAATACTGATAATACAATAGGACGTAAAATGAAACAAATCGTTTACAAAGATAGCGCTCGACCTGCTCCGAACTGCGTATACGGGCGACTTTTGCACGCAATTGTAAACGCCATTGTAGCTCCTAAGTACAAAGAAGTTGAAATTTTATTTAGACCAGTATTGAATGAAGTTTTGAAGCAATTGGTGCCCTAACTTTGCCTATAGATTAAGTTTGGGAAAGTCTGTCTTCCCGCAGTGAGGGACTGGTCACGGGTTCAAGTCTGTCCCAATAGTAATATTATTATTAAATATTGCTACCCCAATGATATACCATGACTCCATTCACCACAGTAATGTCAAGGCGTACGGCATCTCCACCTCTCCGATTGGGAGACTCCTCAATGGAGAGATGCTGAAGAACGACAGGCCTGGTTATTCAATAGTTATATTATAGTAGTCGTTTGTGTGTCATCAGAAAATAGCAAAATTATTTACATGAATTATTTATGAAGTCAAACATTATTTTGCGACAATTAGTCATCATTCTCGAAGCGTTTGCCCAACTCAGCTGTGCTCAACTTTTCAGTTCAACAGCAGCCGAATTTCGATACTTTCCGTGAAGCGACTGCCATCTGACTTCCACAACCGATTGGCGATATCGAAGTTGTGTAGTTAGACTAGTTGTCGGACTTTTACCCTAGGCGCACACTTGGCGACAGGAGACAGCGACAGCTCGGCGTCTAGACGCGACAACAGGCTGCGGCCGACAATTTCATAGCGCATAGCGCCACTAGACGCGGCGACTCCTTAGCTTGTCGTCGCGACTCCGCGTCTCTGACGCCAAGTGTGCGAAATTTAGAACAAAATATTATGAAATTTCTCGGCCGCAGCCTGTCGTCGCGTCTGGTCGCCGAGCTGTCGCTGTCGCACCGTGTGTGCTTAGTGTAAGGAATCTAACTACTCGTAACGACTGCCACAGATGTTCGTAAGACTGACCTGGCTAAAATTGTGTAAGTTTGCAATGAGTTACCACTTAGCTACGAGTCACTCTGCGTATCTTGCGACAAATAGTGTATGCGGATAATCGTACGTTTACATAGCTACACATTATCATCAAGGTCGCGTGTAAAATGTATTAGTGTAGAATTTTGTAATGCTTGACATAACCGCGAGTATACTACATGTGCGTGAAGTAAGAAGTCTACGTCACGAATGCGGTGTGTCGCAAACACTCGTATGTGATAATATGTAACAGGCACCAACGCCTTTGTTATGTTAACATTGTTTAGTGAATTGTGTGAAACGGCGACCGTATTAGAACAATACTTGACAAAAATTTGGACATTGCTTGTCACTAGATAAATAGAGCTAGCTGTGTTTAAGATATTTATCTTCATAATTATATTATGAACACGCGTTGCGAATCCTTCTAAATCCTTATAATCTGCAGTTGAAATCTTCAAAAAAGGAACGGAGAATATATGACTCGACAACGAGATTTAATTTTTTATTTGATTTTTGTTGATACTACCTACGCTGTCATGTTATGTCGGGATCGAACCGACTAAAACCGCACGCCGTCACGGATCTTCTAGCTTCGAAGTGTAATTATGCATCATATTATAATCAAAGTTTAAAAATAGTTCAATAGAGCACAGCATTTGTATAAAGAAACATGAATTACTTTCACCAAAAATTATTTTTTTAAATCTGTAAATGATCATCTACTTTTGACACTGTCTATATCTAGTTTAATATTACGCAGAATAATTAGGTAAGGCTATGCAGAAATCCACCTGTCCCGTTGGTAAATGTTATGACAGCAGGGAGCCAGAAAATTCAACCACCAAGTAATTTATGTTAATTCAACCTACTTGCTGAAAGTGGCTTGTCAACGGAACTGTTTACTTCTGGTTGGCTTGTTTCATTTTATTAAAATAAACGTAAATTCCCTATGATGTATTAAACTTATAATCTGAAGGCGACTTTTGCTTCAAAGCTAATCTATTCTACTTAATATTACGCGAAAGTTTGTTAGTATTGATACTTTTTCATGCAAAAACGGTCGAAGGGATCTGGATAAAATTTGGCAAACATATAGATTATGATCCGGAGGTCCGGAATAATACATAGGCTAATTTTTAGCTACGTGAGATATTATTAACTTCGGTAGCTAATATTCTTAATTAAAAAAGTAAGTATTTGGCGGTAAGAGGATAAAATTCCTTCAAAATCCATTAGAACTAACCTAAGTAACTGTTAACAGTTTCCAACTTCACATTAGTAAGCTTTTGAACATTGAATAACCTAAGTTTAGTTAGGTTATAGTTCCCTACGCCAACATACCCCTTATTCGCAAGGCAAACTTCAAATGCTTCGCGAACATTGCGGCGAACTGTTCATTATAGAGAGAGAGAGATATGCAGGATGCCTGGCTTTGTTTAGAGCCTTAGTTAAACCAAGTTTAAAATGGATTGACACTGGGTGTGAGGAACAGTTATTAGTCATACTGCTGCCTCTGCATACTGTAACTAAACTTTAATAAAAAGTAACTATGTGAAATTCGGCTACGCGAAATTAAAACACCGCTTAATGTTTTATGCAATTACTTACGAGTACATTGGTCACATTCGTTAAGGTGCTGAAGCTACTTAGCTAGTCGATGTTATATTAACGCTTACAGCCAAATTTTTTAACTAAGAATGCTGCTCTGACAATTGACAACATTTCATTTTTCTTTATCTGAATTTTTATCGTTGAATAAGAAAGTAGACAAAAAACTATACAATACGTATTTTTTATTTTGTACAAATATATTTTTTTTACATTTTTATTTTAAAGATTAAAAGTTACTCGGTCAAAAAGAGCGTAAGTGCCAATAGTAGGCATTTTATAAGCATTACCTTAGCGTGCCATATCATAATAGAAAAAAAAAGTTGCTTGATAAGATTGACACACAATTGACAGTTGACATTGAAGGGTAACTTATCCTAACGTATTACGATTACTTGAATAAATATTAATAATTCAGTGTTTATTTACTATAAGTATGTCAATTCGAAAGAAATACAAACAAGATCCTATAATAGGATGCTTTGTTCCACTTTGCAGTAACAAAGTTATTTCACACCCAGAAAAATTCTTTTTTCCAATACCGACGATATGTATATTGTTGAACAAAGTGGTTTTCTTGAGACTGTGCCAGATAACTGCACTTTTTTAGCTGACAGAGGCTTTAAACACCTAGAATCACATTTAATAAACAAAAATGTGTCTGTTTTGCGCCCACGTAGAGTGTGTCTAAAGATATAAAAATGACTAAGGCTGAGGTCTTGGAGACCAAGGTCATTGCAAGCCTGAGGATACACATAGAAAGGGTTATTAGAAGAGTCCGTTTATTTAAATTATTGAAGATGCATGCTGTTGTTAATAACAAGATTGTTAGTACTCTGGATGATGTCGTTATTGTAGCATGTGGACTGGGTGTATCCCATCTGCCCCGGTGACTTGGCCCGGTGCCGGGCAACATGCAAAAAAAAGTTTTAACTGGCCCGTTGGTATACTGATAAATTTGCAGTCTCCATTTAATAAAGAGTTATTAAACTTAAAATATTAGTTTTCATTTCATCACATACTGTTAATAAAATTATAATTACTTATTTATTTGTTAAACATGCCTGTTATTTTTTTTTTCTAAACAGCGCCCTCTAGACCCAAAGTAAGCATAGTTTAACTAGCTTGTGTTATGGGTTCTAGAATGCTGATAAATATACTTATATACTTTTTTTTTGTAAATACATACTTATCATACATAGAAACACCCAGACCAATGCAAATAGATATATTCATGTATACAAATATTTGCACTGAGCGGGAATCGAACCCGCGCCCCCTACATAGCGTTTTATATCATTATATGCATTAAAAATATTCCCAAAAGACCGCTTGTATAGTTTGACCAGGATCTAGTTTCAAAGTACACTTGCATGTAAAACTGTAATTATTCTGGACAGATATACATAATCAGCTCACACTGAGATTGAGACGCTATGCTTTGCACACATTATTAAAGTAGCTCATTTAATTACAACATGAATGATATACTTTTATTATGATCATTGTTCAGTATACCAGTGTGTTAATTATATATTACTGAACTGGATTATGATGGAACTTGAACTAGCAGGAAAAAGAAAAGTATAAAATTTTATTCGAAATAGGTACTTTATTATTTATGGTTTATACACAAAAAAAAAACTTAAATTTAGCACTTTCTGTTATTTTAGGTAATACAAATTTCTCCCAAAATGCTACTGTTTCGCTAATTAATTTGCTTACATATAAACGATCATAGTACAGCCAGTACTTTGTATATATTTTATTTGACTCAAACATCGGGTCTGCAACACAAAACAAAGCCTTCTTTTTGCCAGTAGCATGCATTTGAAGTTGTGTTTGAGCTATACATTTTTGACATACAGTGTTATCCTTAACACATCTTTCCATAGAAGTATTACTCATGGGACATTTTGTCTCCACATAAAAATCATCACACAAGCCATCAGGTGAAGCACCGATAAATGGTGAAATCAAAATAAACCACATTTTTGCACTGGAACTGCTAGCTCAGCTTCAACTTCTTTTATAACTTTGCTTTCTAGCCTTTTACCTCTTTTAATAGCTTTAGTCTCAGGGACTTTGTAACCAACAAGAATAGTTTGCACTAATACACCGTCAGTCTTGCATATAGACACTTCATGTGTTTTTGAAGCTGTGATCCGACCTTGTCGCAATGTATGCCACAGTTTACTGTCAGCTGGACCTCTTGTTTGGGTTTCTATTTCTTTTGTTACCTCTGCAGTTAATAATTGCTCGGCATACAACTATTTATCTACATCTTCTCTGGACGACAAGAGAACTTTGGCACTTCGAATTTCTGCTTTGTTGAAGTTTTCACTGTCGCTCATGTGTTCTAAAAACATGATCATTTCAACTTTTGGCAAATTTCTACTATCTGCTTTATAAAAACCTTCGGAAATCTTCATTTCAAATGTACTTATTTAAATTTTGAAATTGAAAATAACGATGAACGATCAACAACAAACAATCTGTTCTGTCATGTATGTCACTGTCAAGTCAAGTCAGTTCATTTTTTTATTTTGAAATAATTATGCAAAGGGTACAGTGATTTAAAATCCTAGCTTTCATCAAAATGTTGGTATTTTCGTTTTTTTACATTTATTACGAAAATAGTGAACAGAAAAATCTGAAAATAATATATGTTCTTTATGAACCTAATATCTCGAAATGGATTTCTTGTTTTACCTTATTATAGAAAATGAAATGTTGTCAATTGCGTTGTGTGAAATCTACCTTTTTATGTTGAATCCTATCGTATTAATAGTATGGATGGATGTGGATGGATATTTGTTAATTTTTCACGCAAAAACGGTTGAACAGATCTGGCTAATATTTGGAACAGGGATAGTTTATAGTCTGGAATAACACATAGGCTTTTTATCTCTGGAATAGGTTCCCATGGGAAGTGGGCACGGGAACAGAATTCAAGGTGGCTGAATCCATTGGCAAAAGCTAGTCATCAATATGGCCCATAAGTTACGGCCACGTTAGAAGCCATCTGACCAATCATAATTGCTTGTCCAGATTGACCGATTCATCAGCGCAGAGGCTGAACGCTAGAGCTACAAACTTGTAATTTCAACAGCCGTTTATTTCGTAAGCAGATGCATACGAAATAAACGGCTGTTGAAATTACAAGTGCAAATACAAAAATCTTTCCTTGGTAGATACCAAGGAAAGATCTACCTTGGTAGATACCAAGGAAAGATTTTTGTATTTGCACTCCTAAGTGGGTAAAATAAGGTAAAAACGAATAAGGTGAAAGTACCGTAGCAAAAAGTAAATTAGGGGTTGAAAGTTTATTATTTGAAGGAAGAGGCATGAAATTCATAATGAAAAAAGGCAAATCACATTGTAATCGATAAACTCTGAAATGAATGAACCGATTTTGAAATAATCTTTCACCACCATAGGCTATACTTTTATCTCGATATTCCCACGTGGGTGGCAATGCTAGTTTAAACGACGCAAAAGCTAAAAGCCCTAAAAGAGAATTCTACCAGTATTAAGGTGAATGATTTTTGTGCGTAGGTTTAATAATTATACCCAGAGATAATAATATTTGCCTATCATGATCCTTGTGATCCTGGTGGTTTCGGTGGAGTAATTTATTAGTTAGTATTCGATATCAAATTAGTTTTAGTTAATTTACTTCGGAATTACCTTCAAATTACGAGTACGGTATTTATTTAATTAACGTGTAACACAATCGATGTTTGTTTGTATAGACGTATAATTATACCTAATACATTTTTGTGTAAGTATTAATATTTGGATCATCATCATCTGAGCCTATTCCCAACAGTTAGGGTTGGCTTTCCGGTTTTGATATTTTCCGAAATATTTCCTAACACTGAATAGGTATTAGCCATAAGCTTCCATAGCAAGAGACTAGGTACGTATCAAAGTTCATCAAACTGATCTAGCTAGTATTCAGCCGCTACAGCACAAAGGTGTAAGCAGTACTTGACGTGAGATCGGACGCGCGTACCGGTAACATACTAGGGCGAATGTAAAGTGCTCTTAAGAGATCCTTCACTGTTAGACATTGGAGGTGTTGTAAACTCGTACATTCATTGATGCCTAAGTAGAGTGGCTCTGAAAGAGATTGTCTATTGAACCTATTATATATTTAGTTTATAATAATATGTGATGCATAATAACGAGTATTCAATCTATCTAGGTGCTTAAATACCAATTAGGACGCGAGGTTACGCTACGACAAGAGTGAAACAAATTTTCCTGCAAACAGCACGTAAATGCAGTAAAAGAGTACCTTTTATTTACGTCGTAAAGAGCATTGATGGTGCTAGTTGCCCTGAAATGCAGCCAAGATATTCAAAATAAACGTTGCCGTAAATACTTACATATCAACATTACTTATACATTAATTATTTGGCTCTTTCACCTAATCACAAGTATAAAATATATATTAAAATTTACCCCCAGAGACGACATCTAGGGTGAAGGCGTTGAATCTCCAGGTTACCGACTGATTGAGTATGCACTGTAACAAAAGCAGAACTATTAATAACAAAACACAACATCGCTTCGTTTAGACGCCAGCAATTATCGCTTATGCAGTCTTACACCGCAAGCATGGAAATGTATAACAAAAAAGATGCACCGTAGTGAGTCAATGACCTTTTTGTGGTGGTGATGGCATGTCGATAAACACAGAGACGCGGTGTCCTACGGATTCTTGGCCAATAGTCAATGCTCAGTGCATCAGGAAGGAATATTAATAAATGTCAACGTCACGAGTGTGCATGTTGTAAACACTCTCGTAAACAACACTTCTTATAACATCAAATAAATAAATTACTGTTTGTATGGTACCACACTTCGTTAAATTTTATCACTTCAACAAATAGGTCATAATTAATATTCGGTACTGATGACATTGCCATCTAGCCGCGCAGCATTATTGTCAGATAATAATCATTGCTGTGGAATTGTAAATCGCTTTACATATTCTTCTACGCCAGCGTGCAAAATAGTAAGTACAATAAAAATAATTGTCTTACATACGTATGACTTTCTTTCAATGCTTCTGGGTATAACTGTTTCACATTTAACATTTAGAATGGTGCGTCAGTTGGAATGAATAGGTAGTAATAACATGGAAAGATTTCTGTAGATATTAAATGCACGAAATCTCTTCGTTGGAATCGCTACGTCCTTGTCACGACTACTTGGAACGCAGAACGATGTGTGACAATATGTCACAAGAACATACCTACCTACCTACAAACAGTGCGTGAGTACGACTCTTGAATACAAACAAACGACATTTAAATTTGCGGCCAAGCTATGAACAATACGCGTCGTATAACGAAGGACTGCGAAATGACCATGATGAGTGGAACAATAAGTGACGCCGCCGTGTTAAACATGCCAATTATAGCGCACATGTCACCTGGTTTCTTCTGTTACATTACTTCAATACGAAAACCAAGCGCCTTAACGGTACACAATGGCAGCATCAGATTCCCACGCATCATATGAACTATTATCAAGATTGTTAATAAACCGATACTTGATAAGTATAACTAGACATTTCGAAAACAGTTATGTTTTATACACTTGTTGATTCATAAGCAACGGCCGATAAAACCGCCCACGCCAGTCCGCAGTCGTTCGCATGCCGCCCGCGAGTTGTGTCAAGTGTCAAGCGCGCCGGTACCTACCTGCACCAGGCCCAGAGAGAGATCATCCAGCAGTGCGCAGTTGTTCACGAGAGATCTTGTCAGAAGGCTCTTTTTTCTTTTTTTATGAATTGTTAAAAATCTGCTATCGGCGAGTGACTTAGATTTCATTTCAGTCTCTGCCTGTTGACCTTCTTGTTCAGGTTGTTGATGAACTTCGAGATCTGCAAAAGATGTATAATGTTAGCCGAAGAACTTCAACTATTAACACTGTATATCTAACTCCTCGTGACTAACCTCCTATGAGCGTAAAAGTTCGAAAAATGGGCCAATTGTGTGCGTAAGATAAGTATGGTGGACATTAAAACCCGAGCGGTCGAAGAGGTGTGTGACAATGAACGATTTCTCGTTTAACAATCTGATAGCGATACTAATGTATATCAGGGAACATAGCAGTTTATCAAGCACATTGTTTACAAAAGCATTGATAAAAATGACAGTAAAAGTGTATACGTAGGGTAGGTACTGAATAGTGTTACACACTCGTATGTGAATATTGTGGTGGAAAATCGATTACAGGATCCCATTAATCTCGGTAGTGTGGCTCGCGGAAGTGGTTCCCTATCTAGTCGAGGTTAATATGTTGTGGTTGTGAGCGTAACTTTTCTAAGCACCGTAATTGGGTAATTAATAAGAGCTTTGATTCAAATTAGATGCATAGGAGGGCCAAAAGTCATAAATCGAAGTTTTGTAGAACACACTATGAATACTATCATTTTATGTATAACTAGGATTTTCAGTGAATTTTGGTATTTGTTCATAATCTCATTAGCGATACTTAAATATATAATGCATAATGCTTACACATCAATAGGAACATGCCATCTTTATTCATTTGTTTGCCTCGGATGATCTAATTTTATTTTTGCATACCTAACTACCTTCCCAGGAGATATGAAAAAATTGTACTCAGTCTATTCACACAAAACTGAAATAGGTTCTCCATAAGGTTAACGAGAATGGATTTACTATCCAAAGGAGCCAAGCCGCGGCAAACAGCTAGTTGGTACATACATAAAATGTCTACCTTTAAAATGATCGAACTTCAAACAAGGAAAATAATTATTTCATTTTTCCTTGAATATAAACAATTATTTTTAACAAAACCACATTACATGTGTTCCATTCAATTTTGTGCGTTATTTTGACTGATTAGAGTAGAAAATTAAATATATCATACTCATTGAGGGATCAGATTGGAATAAAAAGTAGAAACAAATCAGCCAACGGATCAGTATGGAACACGAAGTAGAAACAAACTGCATCAATGTATCAGAGTGGAACTTAAAGTAGAAAAAAAATCCACCGATGGATTAATACGGAACAGGAAGTTTAAACAAATCCATCGACGGATCAGAGTGGAACAAAAAGTGGAAACAATTCCATTTATGGATTTGATCAGTGGATTATAGTGGAAAAGGCGGAAAACTTGTTATATTTCTTAATATGTATCATTAACACATGTGAAAAATAAAACGTCATAGCTGATATCTTCAGGCGTCACTAGTCCGACCGAAATATTCATAGAGATGTACTTGCATGAATACATCTTAAATCCAGTAGTACATTTCTAAAATTGATCACCCTTAGGCACAGTCTTGTAATTAAAATGTTCACCGAGAAACTTCACAAAGGGTTATGTGGCAGGTTTCGAGCTTCGCTGGGTAAAGTAATAAGTAGAGTGTCGTTATTAGCAAGGTGCACGACGTACTCACTTTAAAATAGTCTAAACGTCAGTGGGGCGTTACATCTCCCGCCTTTGAAGTGCGTTTATTAAAAGCCATAGACATTTTCTGATCTGCAGGCGTATAAGAATGAAGGATTGAACATAATGTGATAGAATTTACTTCTCTTTAGTTGTACTTCTTTATTTAAATTGGAAAAAGCTTAAAACCTACTAAGTGTCTTTACGTCAAGAGTGAATAGGTTGCTTCTAGGCAAGCGTGCTCCATTGTCGACCACATCATCGCTTACCTACCATCAGATGCGATAATGGCCACACTATGAAAATATTTGTTTAAATAAGAATAACTAAAATATTTGAGTTCAACCAGGATACGAGGCAAATGCTTTTTGGCTCACATTAAGCCCCGGCGCTTGAAGACCCGAGATGCGTGCGGTTTTAGTCGGTTCGAGAAAGACATATCTGCCTCGGTTGGTTCATTGGGAGTGGTATCCGCGACGATTTCCACACGAGAAAACGTGGTGGGTTTTACGAGGAGTGTGATAACAATTTCGAGCGTAGAATTGTCAAAAAACGTGTTCATGTTTTCCGAATGATATTTTTAATGTTACGGCTACGTTTTGATTTGATGCAGCCTCAAAGCCATCGTATCATTTCTGAAAATAAACAGGCCTTTGACAAATATCATATATGCCAATCTTTCATTCAATTATTGAAAAAAGGGCAGGTCAAAAGCACTCGAAACCTTGCATGTAAGGTTTAATGACAGTAGAGCAAACGCTTGAAGTATGTAAGGACAGAAGCAGATGGCGGTCTGTTGTCTCTGACTACCCCGGAGCGAAAAAAGCGTGAGCTTATGTATGTATCAAAGATCAAAAATCTTGGTCAGGTATACCTAAGTGGAGATAGGTAAGTAAGTAACAAAGTTATTCGTTTGAAGGTTTGAAGTCACAGTAAATTGAATATATTTTAGTAGTAAGAAGCCAATCCCCGTGGACTTCAGTACCAAGAGTCTACTTTAGCAATCTTGAGATGTCTATCTATCTGAACTATTATAAAATTGTAAATAAGATGTCTGTATATGGAGATATTTAAAAAAATACTTGGGTTAAGTTATATGAAGGATTCTGAACACAAAAATATATTTTATTGTATTTTTTTTATACTACTTAGGTGGCAGACAAGCACACGGCCCACCTGATGGGAAGCGGTCACCGTGAAACACACGCGCTGCCTACCCTGAAGGGAAGGGGGGAGGGCTGGGATGGGGTGGGGAGGCTAGGAAGGGATGGGAGGAGGAGGGGTACAGTGAGCTCTGGCCACCCTACTTACCGGCGGGAACACAACTCGATGGTTATTATGGCCGCGGTGTTCTGTAGGGCGGAGGTACTACCCCAGTCGGACAGCTCATTTCGGACGGGAGATACCGTCGTGTCCTACCTCCTTCGCAATTCTTGTATTTTCGCGATAAACGCAAAATTCAGCGGATTTTGATGCAGTTCCTATAGGTACCTTATTCTAAAATTTACTGCCAGTGTGCCTGCTCGGAAAAACACTCGAGATTTTTTTTAATGGCAACATCCAAAGACTAATGACTAAAATAGAAATATAAAACTGAATATATTAACCAACTCAGATGAATGGACGCTATCAATGTTTACTACATTCATTATCTGAAGCCATCGGCAGCTGTCAATGGACAATGTGTATCAACGATGCTTGCATACTTATATATCTTGTGTAAATAATAATGAGTATTATAAAAGCATAATCGTAATAGGAAGTGGTAGGAAATTAAGAGGTGCACTTACACACAACTAGCTGTGCCCCGCGGCTTTGCCTGTGACATACTTCGTCTCCGTGGCCCCTTGGCACCCGTTTATGGAATTTATGGAATTAGTTCTTCCATAATGTATGAAAATTGGCCCGATTTATATTTTGGTAGTAGCGTGATGGTAGCCTAAAACCTTCCTCGATAAATAGGCTATCCAATACAAAAATATTTTTTATGTATTTGAACTGTATACACCAGTAATGAGAGGTGGAGGAAATTCTCTGAACAGATTTCAAATATCATGAAGAAAACGTCTGGGAACTAAAACAATAAAACATGCCATTAACACATGTTGTTAATCTTGTAAGAGTGGCTATACGCTTATTGAATGTTTTGAAACTTTTATTTGTTCAGCTCAGTAGAGCGAGCACGAAATTACAGTCGAATAGTAAGCGTACAGTATTCGAAATTAGAGACTGGAGACAGTCAATATTAATTCTATTGCAATCCTGTATCGTAATTCGGTGTACACCAATCGAGTTTTTCACATCAGTATTATTCACCGAATCGCGATATAATTGATTACTATCCAGTCTCTCGTTACGAAAACGATACGCTTACTATTAGAATGTAATTTCATGCTCGCTCTACAGTTGCGAACGGTACCGTTATCGGCAACATAATGTACATATATTTAGATAGGATGTACTGCCGAAATGTGTGTTTCCAATATTTACTTCCAACAAGTCCCTTTCCAATACTCACACCACTAAACCGTAATCAAATACCAATTCAGTTGGAAGGAAATGTTTCCTCACTGTTATGAACGTTTTCGTTCTATATACGTACTTATGTTATGGAGTATTGGACGTGAGAAACCGTGACATTATAATAAAGATTTTAAAAGCAAAAAAATGTTGATTTTTTTATATTAGTCATGTCAATATGACTTCGCCTCACCTGATAGAAAGCTAATTTAAAGTCTCAGGAATGGGGGTTATCACTACATACACCGATAGTGTTACAATGGCGGCCCTCAGCTTGACGGCCTCATTAAATGCTTTTTCACGCCCTACTTAAAGGACCTGAAACTGTAGGAGGAAGAAGGAAGAGTATTTGATTTTTTATTCATTAGTTATTTTATTACTTAACTGCTCATTAACTTATTCATCGACTTTACAAAAAAAAAAAACCAAGTAATTGTTATTAGCAGATCGTGTTTTGGCTGGACAGAGGCGTAGTTACTAGTTAGTATAGGATTTATAGGAAGCCAAGGCGAACCTTGTCTGCCTTTTTACGCTTAAGCCACGTATAGTGCACGGCATCTAACTTGGCAAGGTTTTGGAGTAGTGGGGCCCACAATACTCCAAAATCTTACCAAGTTTACTATAGCCGTGCACTATAGAAATTAACATATCGCGTTGTAGGTCAAACCCAATTAATATCAAAGTATTGGCTTACCGATTGGCGAGTGTAGTAGCCAAAAAACTCGATAAGGATACATCAAAAATTGAATGGGGTATTTTTGTGGTATAGCATCTTATGTGGCAATTTTTAGCCGATTTTTATCGTAGGGAATGATAAACTGAGGATATAAAGGGTAAAAATCTTGACAATGTACTCTCAATGCGCAGTTACGTGTTTATAGATTCGGTGGTAAGTGCAGGATGCGACAGCGGAAGCGCGCTATTCGACCAATCATAGATATTTTAAAGCAATCGTAGACTCAAAAGACTCGTGTCATTGGTTGATCAGTCCTTTTATTGGCTTTTTGATTGGCCAGCTCGACACATGCGCGAACTTTTTGACGTTTATTCAAGATTTTTGTTACGAGGTAAACGTAGTGGGTAATGGGTTCCTCATCTTAAAATACCTAATAATTTAACATTTTTTGACCGATTCTGTTCCGGTCTTTTTCTGTATGCAAAGCAATTTATTTCCTAATAAAATCATGGATAGCCTCTCAAACCATAAAGAGTGTGGGTCGCCTCACCACAATGCCACATTTTATGTGTTTATAAACAAGTAACAGATGTAGGCAGAGAGCCAGAGGGCGTTGTTTATATTGTTAATTGCACCTGACAGAGGCCGCGAGGGTTAAACGCATGTTATGGCCCAGATAAAACTGGGATATAACTGTTGTGGAAAGAGACCGGGCAGGACTACATGCTTTGTCAAGGAATTGGTACAACAGAATACAGCTATTATTTTTGTGAAGGTTTTAGATTTCTTATTTACCAGTAGGTATACTAATATTATAAAGTTTAGGAGTTTGTTTGTTTGGTTGAACGCGCTAACTTTAGGAATTATTGGTACGAATTGAAAAAATATTTTTGTGTTGGATAGTCTATCAAGGAGAGGTAACCTCCTTCGCCACGAAGACCGCTTCCAATCAGTATTACATAGTATTAAAAAAAAGTTAGTATCATTAAACAAGGGAGTGAAGTAGTAATCATATAAGTCAACAAATCGGGCAAATTTCCATACATTATTGCAAAACTAATTATGATTGTTATGTATAAGTTGTTGTAAGTTATGTCACGGGCGAAACCGCGTTCGACAACTAGTTATTCAATAATATGCTTTACCGAAGTTTTAGGTACTTTTCAGGTTTTAGCCGATAAAGTTTTATTCCTTCGACGATGTCCTCGGGCAAATTATCGCAAATGTTGCCTTGTTAAGGAAGTCAAACATTTTTCTCTATACCTCATTAGTACCATGGTAAGTATAGTCCATGATGTCGGCCAAGGGCACGAGTCGCCATTATATTACAGAAGTAGCTTTATATCGTGTGCAAATCTCCACGTAGGTACCGCTCCTGTTAGCTGGCGGGCGGTATGTTGTACTTGAGCCGACTACAAACGCACGCCATCTGGTATCTACGCGCGCCAGGGTTTAAGGCGGTTTTTCTTAGCCTTTACAATATAGGATTCTTCAAGGACATTAGAAGCTGTGACAACCCTGGTGTTGCACACGTCCATAGACCTCGGTGACCGCGTTTCATCAATTGTAATGTACTTAAACGGCATAGAAAAAGAATGCTGTCTAGGGCATTTTCCGGTTTACAGAAGGGAAACTTAATTTCTTCCACAGACCAAGAAACGGTTTTCTGGAATAAAGAAGAAGAAAGAAGAAAGTACTGAAACGTCTTTCTGACGTTGAAAATGTGTCATCCGTGTATAAGAGATCTTATCGTGCGATTGCACTGTGGCAAGTAGCAGTAGCAATGTACCTGTATACTAACAGATACAGTCGTCAGTAGCAGAAGGCGAATCGAAAACATCAGTAAACAAGCAAACATTTCCCCCTAAAATGTAAACAAAACCGTAGCAATACCAGTGGGAGCCGGTGAGGCAAGTCCAATATATGTTATGTAGATTGGCTCTATCAAACAATAAATATTTGTTTAACCGACACGTTCCATTGACATTACATTGAATACAGTATAAACATACCTGCAACTTGGTCAGAACGACATGATGTGAAGATGTATATTCGGATAAAATTATCTATCAATAATTTAGTTAAAAATAAACAAAAGCGTTAATTATTTCTCATGTGAATTAAGCTCCCGTTAACGCATCTATGAACGCACAGCTGTATGCGATTATTACAAAAACACTACTGGGATAAAATATCTATTTATGGATTTTCAGGACAAGTAGACGACACCGCGATGGCGCCGGCGCCAAAGCCACATACAGTATAACGTAAGCAAACAACAACACGTGCCGCGCGACTTTTGTCGGCTCGTGTGTACTAAGCGGCGACGAACGTCGTCGTGTTGATTCATTCATTCACAATTTTGTATGGTTTTTTTTTATGTCGGTCACGTCAACATGACTTCACCTCGCCTGATGGTAAGCTGAGGCAAAGTCTCTAGAATGGGAGTCACCATTGCAAACACCGATAGTGCCAAAATGGTGATTATGGGCAGTAATGGTACCTCCTTCTGTTTGTTTTAATAACATCTATACTAATATAATGAAACTGAAGTTTCTTTTTTTAAAAACTTAGGTAGTATTTGGCAGTAGCCATGGCAAACATCGCGTCTATCTGTAAGTAAAGTTAGTCTAGCTAAATGTTTGGCTACTCGAATAGTGGTCGGGTGCACGGTGCAGTGCAGTCCAGTTCAATTCAGTATAATGTTAATCAAGTTACGTATTCGGTAGCTGTGATTTCACATGCAAACTTCCGAAGCTTCTACGTGTCAGCAGGCAACGAAATAATTGAATAGACCGTCGAATTTCCGCTGTTCTATATTGACTCTTGGAAATGCATATTCAGTTGGCTGTTAAATTTAACTCTGGCAGTAACTGTATTATGTTCTATAAAATCGATATATAGTAAAACATACTAGTTTTATGTTTTCACAATTGATTATTTGAACTTTATCTCGCCTGATGGTAAGTGATGATGTGGCCTACGATGAAACAAGTAATGTTATTTCAACAATTGAAAAAATCCAAGATAACCTAACCTAATAGGTACTATCAAAATTTTACAAGTATATGAATCAAGCTGCCCCCCGTGGCTTCGCCCGTGACATACTTCCATCCCCGTGGCACCTATTTAACCTACAAGTACTTGTAATTTATTGATTTCGCATTAATGCATGGTAATTTACCCGATTTCTTGATGATTACTGCTCCGTGCCCCTTGGTAGTAGCGTGATGATTATAGCGTATAACCTTCCTCGATAGATAGGCTATCCAACACTAAATCATTTTTCAATTCGTACTAATAGTTCCTGAGATAAGCGCGTTCAACAAAAAAACGAATAGCACTTCATTCCGTGCACGCTCAGACTGCGGAATGATCTCCTTACTGTGGTATGCCCAAGCGACTACAATATGGGGTTCTTCAAGAAGGGGATTAGACGGGTGAAGGGTGTTTACAGGGCCGGCAGCACGAGTGTGACGCTGTGGGTGCTCGTCTACCACCTATTATAACTAGTAATTTAATTTTGCTAACCGATATTAGTGTTATCACGTTTACTCAAATAAATTAATTAAGTAAGATGTGATGTGATTTTTGATTACAAATGAAATCTTTCGTTAATTATGTCGTAGGTGCCTACGTTATTACTGCCCAGACCCAGAATTTGTTTCTTATTAGCGGGACTATCGAGTTGTGTAACAATACCTACAGGTGTGTTATTTTTTCAAAATCAATTCGTTCTACTCCTGGCTAGGAGTATTGATTTTTTTAAATTCCAATGATTCAGTGTTAGTTTTCATCTTTTCATCAAAATCGGCTCCGAGATCCTTCGAGCATTTTTGGCTATTCTTCGTAGTTTTCATCCACGCTCAGTTGAAAAATTCAACCTGTATATTCTGTAGGTACTTTTAATTAGATGAAATTAATATTGATCATAATTATGTATATCATAATATGATGCTCACAACTAAGTCATGTAGTACCGTCTTGCGCCTAAGGCCGATCAGTATTGAATAATTCGCTGCTTCCTTCTTGAGCAAGTGCGTCAGTTACAATAGTAACATTTTATTAGGATCTTCTAGTGTCATGTTCATTATCATTGTGGGCTCAATATATTTGTTTATATCAACGCTGCTATCACTTCTATACAAACTTTCATAAGCTTACCTCAAATAAACTGATAAAGTAAATGTAATTGCAAGCAATTTTGTGCAAAGGGTTAGATCCTTGCACAAATTGCTGACCTTCAGTATGAAACCATAAAGTCTCGCCTTAACTATGAATATTGAATTTCATATAAAAATACTAAAAATGTAGTGTTTGAGAATGCTCAACGGTGTCAAATTATCAATAGAATTCCGACCGATATATTTGTTTTTTTTTTCATGAATCTTGAAGAGTATAAAAGTAGCTCAAGCCCCCTGTGAATCACGCTCAATTGCAAAAAAATACACATTGTATATAGAAAGATGGCCTTATATGGCATTGGGCAGAGCAAAACAACTGTGCAAGAATATTGCATTGCAAGGCAAAATATCTACAACTCGCCATAGAGTGGCTGAAATGGGTATTTAGCTTAGTTGTACTCGTATTACGAGATATTGCTGCGTGCCGGTCTTACAGTTGTAAGGACTAACTTGTGTCAATACCGCCCGGTATTGTTCTTGTTATCAGAAAGCAACTGAACGTGAATAAAGTATTTTAACTGTATTGAATAAAAAAAAATCAGTTCTTGGTTTTGTTAAATACTTAATTTTGTTGTGAATTCATTTTACGAGCTTCAATTCAACTTGCTTTGATGTTTGATAGTATGGCTCAAATCTTGGAAGCCACTTAGAACCAGTTCCTGACGTCAGATGGGTATACTTGCATATCTTCTGAATGAAACTGGTCTGATAGCGGAGTCGGAAGGTGTACGGAGGAACTCCTAAACTAAACAAGTTAAGCCAATCCAGTTAGGGCTCATTTGTTTTCAACCGTATGAGAATCTTCATAGTGAGAATGGTTACTTACTACAAAATCACATTCTTCGAGTATATTCGTGCGTTATAAACTTATTTATTGACTAAGAAAATTTAACCCCAACAAGGATAACTTTCAAGGCGGTTCTTGAAAGTTCGCAGAATTTTCAAAGAGAAAGAAATTACTTGTGTTAACTTAAGTTTAAGTTACTTACTAAAATATTGAATTTGCTCTTTCATAATGTTTGATGGAAGCCAATGAGAAACTTGGGTAACTGCCATAAGTTGAAAATGGTAACCAATGAAACAAAATAATGTGGTAGGCAGGTAGGTAGGCAGGTACCTATTGACATTCAAACTTGGAGGTATTCTTATGATATTGAAAACTTCATGCCGACCAATTATTTTTTTTTCTTTTAGAGATAGCTTGATTATTGCTATGCTGAGCTAATACATTAGCCAATACGAGCCAGGACATAGCTGTACATGAAACTTCATAAACTTTGCCTGCGATCTTTATGACTTAAGGTACAGTACCTATCTAAACAACATAGCTCTATTCACAGAATGACGTTACGTGTCGTATATTATATCTATAATAAATGAATATGATGCTGCAACATAAGGTGTGACGTGACTACCTGACCTAGGCAATATACACTGAAATAGACTTCTATTTCCCATGCTTTATAACCTCGATTGTTAGAATTGCTTTACTATAAAATTCAATCAAAGAACAATTCAAATGAAAAGTCAAGGAATTTTATGACGAGGAATATGCTAGGTGATCACATTTTTAATTATAATTATTTTTAAAACCACATTATTTCGCTTGTTATATTTTTGCTCCTATTCCGTTCATTCGCCTAACGCCCACTAGATGGAAGATTTTTAACAAATAAGAATAATGTGTTAATTTATGTGTCTATGTATTAAATTTAACACATAGACACATAAATTTATGATGGGCGCCAGAGGCCAAATTTCAAAGAATTATTATTCTTGTACGTGTAGGTACAAGGATGATTCTTGAAATTTGGCGTAGTGACCCAAAGACTATACCACTGCTTCTACTTAATCGCAAATAGATAACAGCGATACAATTAATAAAGCAGCAAGCAGCAATTGATGTCAATTAACCAAATATAGTTTCTCAATGGTATCAATTTTGTTGTACATTTTCACTCCACCAAAATAAAATCTCTATAATTTTATCTCGTTTTGCTCGTTCCAATAATTTTGATAGATGCTCTTCGTGGACTAGGCTAGGTGCTATTCGCGCAGGTGCTATTCGGGCAGGTGTTCACTATATTAAACTAATCAAGCTCATTACGGCTTGCACTTGTTTGTTTTCGTCAATAAATTTTGAAACAACACAGCAAATGCATTGACTGGAAAGTCAAAATAAAATTAAGAGATTTTGGTTTAGTTTAGTGAAAACGAACAACAGAATCGACAACACTCTATCAGACATAAAAGTACTTATTAATGTACAGCACATTTCTTAGAGACCGAGTGAGTACCTGTTGTTGTACTAACCGTGTTACAAATTACATGTCGTGACTGGTTGACTGACTGATTTATCAACGCAGAACATAAACCGCTGGAACTAATAACTCCAAAATTTGGCAGTTGATTTGAAGGATGGATTTTTTAATGGCGCCCGATTCTGTAAAATTATATTTCAAAACGTGTGATTTCAAAGATAACAAAAACTAGAATTGAAAATGAATGAAATTATGTGACTTTAAAGGCGTGGTGGTAACCTCACGAAAGCGTAGGTAGAGTTTATTTTGACAAATAATACCCAAATAATTTTCTATTTCTTTTTACTTCTAATCGAATTGAAATCACGTTATATCAAAACATGGCGTTATTGAATTGGGTGCCTGGGGGATCCAAAAGGAAAATGAATGTTTGTATAAAAATCCTTCTTTTTTATTTAAAATGTAGAGTAGGGTAATATTGGGGCTTCTGCATGCATCACGCAAAAAAATATTGGGGCTTCTGCGTCACGTAAAATATTATTGGGGCTTCTGCGTCACGAGCCGAGTGAAGCGAGGTTGCTGCACTAGACGATCAAGGCGATGGCACTATATGAGCTCGTTGCGATCACAACAGGCACCACCAGATGTGATAATGCACAAAATAAAACTGAATAAAATGATGGATAGAAGAGCAGTTGATTGATTTATATACTTATAAATCTAAGATAGTGATTGTAATAAGGTGTACAATTTTATGATTTTCATTAGTTACTAAGCACACACCCTGCTATTGCATTCCTTTATTTAGACGTGGCGACACTCCGTCGCTGATATACGAGACAAATTCTAAAAAGGAATTCGTATGTACTTTAGCTGTTCGTCACCAATTTTTGAAGGATCTCTTTAGACTGGAAGTAAACGATTTTAAATGACTAACCAAAATAAAATAACCTGTGGCATTTTTTAATTATTATAATTTCAATATACCTAGCTATCAACCTTGATAAATTCGTTATAAATATGAAATAGCATGCTTTAATGCTATGGTCAACTAAAAATTGTTAGCAGATATAACTCCAACCCGAAATATTAATTTATACAATAAGATAAAGTTTTTCGACATAGTAGATCAAAACATTGACTTACGAGTATTAACTAATAGGTAGGTAGGTATACTCGTAATACTTAATTGATTTATTTCATCCAACAAATTATCATAAAATCCTTTTAAATTCCAATATAACAGCTTCAAATTATGTGTAGGTAGGTAAGTAGTTATAGATTGTATAATTTTAATAGATAACCAAGAGTGCATTTTCAAAATCACATACCTATACTTATGCATTATATTCACACCTGTTTCCCCAACGGGATTGTCAGAAACCTTTGATTTATAATGAGCTATCAAATCATCAAGTCTATAACTCTGTGCATAAATTGAGAATGCATAAGAGAATAAACCAATAACAGTTTCGTCCTCGATTCGGAATTTGAACCCGAGACCTCATACCCAACAGCTTGTCAGCTAATGAGAATGTTGTTTATGTTATTATCCCAAGTAGAAACGATAAATTGTACTCCATTGTTACTATGGTAGCAGTATGACGAGGTGTCTGTGAATGAAATAATAATAAATCTCTATTGCTAATTGAACGCTAATAATCAATCGGCAAAAATAATTGGGACTTCTGCATCACGCAAAAAAATATTGGGGCTTCTGCATCACGCAAAAAAATATTGGGGCTTCTGCATCACGCAAAAAAATATTGGGGCTTCTGCGTCACGCAAAAAAATATTGGGGCTTCTGCATCACGCAAAAAAATATTGGGGCTTCTGCATCACGCAAAAAAATATTGGGGCTTCTGCGTCACGCAAAAAAATATTGGGGCTTCTGCATCACGCAAAAAAATATTGGGGCTTCTGCATCACGCAAAAAAATATTGGGGCTTCTGCATCACGCAAAAAAATATTGGGGCTTCTGCATCACGCAAAAAAATATTGGGGCTTCTGCATCACGCAAAAAAATATTGGGGCTTCTGCATCACGCAAAAAAATATTGGGGCTTCTGCGTCACGTAAAATATTATTGGGGCTTCTGCGTCACGAGCCGAGTGAAGCGAGGTTCGTGATGCAGAAGCCCCATTATTGTGCGTAGTGTACTGATTGTATCCGAAACCTTAAGGGATATAAGTAAAATTTCATATACCTACTACTGATAAGCAATAAATGTATATTATTCAATAATAGTACATTATACATCGAGGGGAGAAAGGGACCGATTACTAACGCGGGTGTAGTTTGAGGCCCAACACGCAGTGGAGCGTCCCAATACGCACGAGTTGGGCATCGCGCTTTCTTCCTTTTCGGGATACGCGTGTATCCCGAAAACGAAGAAAGTGGTAACACGAGTTACCACTTTCTTCCTTCCACACTCTTCCCATTTAGCGCGTTCGGTAACAATGAATTTTCATACTCTTGTCGCTCTCGCATATTTCTATGGAAGTTTTGTCGTCCATTTAGGACGTTAACAATGAATTTTCGCCTGAATTATTACATCCTGCCTTATTTCTTTTTTAACTAGGTTCCTTTCTGAATAGGTAAACCTAGTATAATTATATATTAATTCTATATAGCTGGTCCAGCGGATTAGATATTCTTTGATGGATCAGTCAGTCAGTAGTAGGTACCTACCTAAGTCTGGAAAATTTATAGATAAATGCACCCAAATAAATTGTAGAAAAGAGCAATAACCTAAATGTTTATTATCTAGTTATAAATTAAGAAATCTTTATGTTATACATGAAAAGTAAATATGCAATTGAATGAGGCCACAGGAATACGCCTCTCAGCAAACAGAATAGTGCTGTGCCAATTGTAGCTGTTACATAATGCGGTGTCAAATATCTGGTTTGTTAACTAGGAAATTCAATACCGGCTCATTCTGAGACTTTTAGTTTCATCCGTAACTGGCGCTACAGTAACGAATTCCAGTTCCTTTTATTAGTTCGTTATGCGAAGGTCTCGATCTGATATGAAAACAAGAGATTTTGTGACATTAGTTGTATAAAGAACTATGTGTTGTCCGCGGCTCCCCACGCTTTGATGTCGATTTATCGCGAGCATGTCCGTGTGAACTATCATTTTTAATACCACTTAGGTTGCAGACAAGCGCAAGGTTCACCTGATGGGAAGCGGCCACCGTGGCCTATGGACGTATGCAATACCAGGGACGTCACACTCACGCTGTCGACTCTGTAAAAAAAATGCCCCTATTTCATCCCCCGAAGGCCGCAATTTAAAAAATGCTCCATAGCACATTAATTTGTTATCAAGAGCCAATAAAACAAAGTTTTAAGGCCGATATCTTCGATCTTCGAAATGACGAACTTTAATTCCCTAGCTTAAGCAATCACAAGCTACTCGTACCTTGATTAATCGGATCACTGGAGAATACTTCTCTGTGATCCATATTTCCCTAACGTACCTCAGTCTATCCGTTACAAACACACTTTAACGCCAATACGGCGTAAATTTGTCACAGTTATAGATTATGGTTTTGAATAAAACACGCTACTTTTTATCCCGTAAATAAGTTCTTGTGGATCGCAGGAACGGGATTAGAAAATCACGGACAACCGACAATAATGCTTCTACAATTGCATTGTAAAAATTTGTCAGTAGGTACAAAAGTATTTTTAGATGCTAATTCATCTTGCCAACTGTCCTACTATTGCGCACTGACCTCTCCGTACAGAGGGGGTTAGGCCACAAACATTCGGCAACGTCATGAAGAATTCTGAAGTTCGCTTGATTCCTTTCGATTCATTTCCTTCGGTGTTGAGGCAGTAATCAATTAACTACTAGATCCCAGTAATTAAATCCGATTCTACTTCATGTAGTTCGTTTACTGTAGTTAAGTTACATGTAGTTATAACTAACATGTTGTTACATCTATATTTACTTAATTACTTTTAATCGTAGTCCTTTGAACTACATGTACTTAATTTTAACTAACTATAGTTATAACAACTTTTAATCATAGTTTGTAATCTATTTACAAAAAGTAGTTAACTACGCCCTACACTACACTAACACTAACTTTGCGACGCAATTAAGTCCTTGTTTTTCAGTTTTGTTATCACGATAAGACTAAATGATGCGAGATTAATCCGCATTCTACAAATTCTGTCCTCAAATTCATCATTATCGCATTTCAACTCCGCCTAATTAGGGTTTACTGTCGAGATCAATATTTCCAGTTGAACACAGTTAAATTAAGTCGCGAGAAACTCGATTTTAATAATTGATATAAAGGATGTTACAAACATAAATGTTGACAAAAAAGTTTTAATGACATTAATTGGCTCCATAATCCCTATTGAGATATCTCGACCAATGAGATACTTATTTTTTTCAATCAATGAAATCTAGGACTACACAGGTGTATGCTTATGAGATAGATAGAGTGGGCTTTGTATTGGACTTCACCGGGGACCATGCGGAAACCGGAGATTGAATTTATGTTGCCATGTTAACAAAAGACCGTATATATATGGACTGTATAGGCTATACTGTATAAAATAATTGTATAGGTACGCTATAGGCACGCTATTATATAACATGATTTTTACCCCATTCTTTTAGTGTGGAAATCCCCAAGGATACCAGTATACCACCCCCGCGGCCGGCGTGGGCGGTTGTGTCGCACGCTGTCTCGGATTTTCAAACACCGGGGTGGCAGGTGACTCAAAAGGCATTTCCCTCGCAACCCGTCAACAAGGTTGTATCCTTTATGAAAATATGTTCCTAGCTAGATAAATCTAAAATTTGTTATGTTGGCCATATTAAAGACAAAAGGGAAAAGTTTTTTTTGGCTAATTCAATTCAATATAATGTACTCGTAGTTACAAACGTAAGTAGGCATATACCTGCTGATACTTGGCAGGACTTTACATCTTACCATTCTGGCAGCCTTTAAACCCTTCAAATTGTATTTTATCCCCGTATATTTTCATCAAACTTTCATATTCCTTGTTTGAGTTACTCATTATGTAAAACTTTATCTAGGACCGAATCCACTGATCCCTTAATGTTCGTCCCCCTTTAGTAACTTTTGTAAGTCTTCTGACTTTGTTTAACAACTTACAAGCTGTGCCTCACGATTTCACCCGCCTTAATCTGTTCTTTTTCACCAGACACAAAGCCCGCCCCTCTTTCCTAACTTTTTCTTATAATGACCATCCCCAAAAACTGGGCTATCAACTGTAAAAATTTCAGGTTCAAAAATTCCACCCTGTATATATGGCAAACATAAATAAATGAAAGATATGAATTCTAATATGTATAGACGTCTTCTTTTGGTCCAACACACATGATAACCGACACAAAGGAAAATTTGGAGCTAGTTCCGCTCCGTTTAGTTTTTTTTCGTGCGGTAATCCCCACGGATATTACCAATGCTGGTCAGCCTGCAGAGGCAGTTATATTGGATTCGAATCGACTAAAACTGCACGCCGTCAGGTCTTCAAGCACAGGGGTGTGGTGACCCTAAAGGCATTTCCCCCGCAACGCGGCGTGCACAAGCTGGTTTTCAACTGGCTCTTTTTGTAGAGAACATAAAGATAAATGAAAGAAAAATCATATTCCCAGGTAAATAAATTGAGGAGACGAGATATAAAATTGCATGGCACATTATTATCGAAGGAAATGGTGAAGGTTTTTAAAAATATTACAGGGATGCATAATGATATACTCTCAGAAACCTTTGCAGATTTTCGCTCTTCGCTTTCGCACAGACTCGTTAAAAGAGGAAAACTGCATTTCCACAATTTTCCTCTTTTAGTGCATTTTTAGTCTTGCAGTCGTTTCCTTCACATCTTTAATCTAATTTTTATTTCAAGAGGATTCTGGTGAACCGACGAGTTCACTGATATCCCCTGGGGATTAGGTTAGGGGATCCTGATGGCCATACCCAAATATAACTTTAACAATGTTTCATTTGACTGTACTGTTTTTGGCTTTAACAATTACTAGCTGTGCCCCGCGGCTTCGCCCGTGGCGTACTTCGTCCCCGTGGCAGGATAAAAAGTATCCTATGTCCGTCTCCTAGTTCTAAGCTACCTCCCCACCAATTTTCAGCCAAATCGGTTCAGCCGTTCTTGAGTTATAAATGTTGTAACAAACCCGTCTTTGTTTTATATATTAGATTTTTTTGATCTTTTTATGGGTGGTCCCAGTTGCCGGAAGAAAAATATTTAAATTTAATAGAACCGGCAACTGGAACCGCGGTCCCAGCTATTGCGGTCCCAGTCGCTGGAACCCTCCTTTTAACAGCTAAACAAAAGCTAAAAATTCGGCTTTACTTTTGAAGATTCTGACTTGTTTGCAAAGACAAGCACACCCACCTGACAGGAAGCGGTCACCGTGGCCTATGAACGTGTGCAATACCAGAGGCGTTACATTCGCGTGTAAAAACCTGATGCCTTTCTTGCACCCCATATTGATTACTACATCATAATATATCATTACCTATCTCGTTTTTGAAATCCCAGTAATTCCAAAGTGTCACAATATATCCGTAAGTAGATTGAATTGGCATTGTTTGGATAAAGCAGTAATAAAGAAATTCGTCGAACAGATTTTTCTGAACGAGTTTTAGTTGGGGAATCATTGCGACACACCTAAAAATACGTTATGATGATGAAAAATATAATATTTTCGTAGTCGAACTGATAGATGTTGTGTGACACGGAAAAGAATTCGACTATATTTATGCAGGGGCTGCCTACGTTATGATGTTATTTCTACTCTGAAGTCACACATGACTAATAATAAAAGTTTTCTTTGGTTTTTTCGCTTGTGTATTTATCACACGCGAAACGATGGATTGAAAGCATGCGTGTAATGATTCGTAACAAAATTATACGACGGATACAATTATGGGGATGATACTATGATGACATTTAAGACACTCCGCTATGTTTTACTAAACATTGTCAACACAATTTTTTGTTTGAGAAGTTTGATTTGGAGTTTGCTCTCATTTATTTTGTCTTGGCCTCTGATGCTACATACTATCCATGATTAGAAGATGGAAACGGTAAGTAGTCATAGGAACTTCTGAACTAAACAAGGTAAGTCCAATGAACTAAACAAAATATTTCAGTTTCATAGTACCATATTATTCAAATTTCAGTCCAATATAACGTCAGTTGACACATACTAACAAACTAAAAGAGCAAGTTTAATAAAAACTTGTAAAAATACTTCAAAAACCGTCTCGGGAATACCGCCACGTTCTAGAATTTTAATGTCCGATTATAAACTGAAGAACCAACACAAGTCAGTTAGGTATTAATAAAGTGAATTATTATTATGTATAATACTGTTTACTATTAAGTTTACAGCGCGGTAATATTTATCCGAGCGCAAATTTGCGGTGCGTCGTGGGAGTGTCGTAAAACTCCAGGTGTTCGTATTCCAAGTGTGAGATAGTCGCATCACTATTATTATGATCTTGTCACACTTTTCATATGTGACTCATTATCCTATATTCAGTTTGGCGAGACGCTCTGTACGTAAATTCTAGATAGAAACTTTCGTCGTCGTATTGTCAAACAAATTAAATTTTAACAAACTATTCAATCGTCGTTATGTTGACGTGTCCTATATAAAGCAAAACCGACTTCAAGGTACAAAAAGAGATAAGTACAGAAAAGTGAAAAAGAATTAAAACAACTCAAACCGACAAAAAAAATTGAAGTGTCTGTTTGTTATTAAAAAAGTAAACAGTTAAAAGTTAAAGTAACAGGTTGTAAAGCAATGAAATTTATGTCTATCTTTATGTCTTTATGTTTGTTTGATAGAGGTAATTAATTCCAGAGAACGCCTGGGCTGATTTGGATGGAACGTAAGCTGGCAGATGATAACTTTACAAGGCCTAAAATGAGTTAGTTAATTCTTTGAAAAGATTTAGGTTTAAGCAGTCGGTTTGAAGCTTATTAGCAGGTATATTGCTAGATTTCATTCTGAGTCCAATGAGGGATAATTTTTTTTTGAGAGCTTTAAATTTATTTTCACGTTTTACAACTTGTTGGCCAGAATAAGTAAAGTACAGACGTCGTATATAATAATGGCTCCGCTATCAAGCTTTTTCATTTCATGCGGGCCGACTACAACAACGCGACAGTTGTACAGCTGTGTTTCTGATAAACAAACGTCAATCTAACTTCGCATTTATGATACATTATATGTAGTATATATACGAGTATACAGATGATATAGTTTGTTAACGGAAATGAACACAGCTGCACTGAACTTCCGACGACGTTACACGATCAGAATGCACTTACAGATATGACCGCATCAATCTCCGTAAACAGAATTGTATAATAATAGATACACGTACATAATAATCATGGTTATAACTCATATGATATCTATCTATACTTTTAAAACTGTGTCTGTACATTGGAGGTACTTAAAAAAATGCTTGGGTTATGTTATATGAACTATTCTAATCATAACTTTTTATTTTTTTCTCTTTTTGTATGTTTATTCGCGATGGATGCAAAAACTACTTAAACTATCATACGGTTTTTTTTTGTTTGATCAGACTTCAAACCTTAATAGGTTGAGTAGAACCGGAGAAATATTTGACGAAAACGCGAAAACCGACGTCCACGCGGACGAATCCGTGGGGATAAGCTAGTAATCACATATAATGCAACATAAATTTTTCTAAGACCTTGCATTTAGACCTAGCATTTCCTTTTGAAACCATCAGCGTAGTACCTGCGCTCCTGGTTCAATTGACCTAGAGACATGTAACAAAATAATCAACAAAATGTTATGATGGCTATATTTGTATAAGCCGTAATTGGCAAAAACACAATTACCCGAATGGATAAACATGCTTAGGTAGGTATACATAGTGCATATATGTATCCAACGATGTTTGTCGCTATTATTAGACTAAGGCCAAGTCAGGTGTCAGCTATCAACCTAGTCTTTACACTACAAGAGATAATTTCATTAATTGGCTGTTGTCGCCTCGTTCTGTGACTTAAACCACAATTAAGTAGATTGGACAAACACTATTTTGGTGATATTGGCAAGTAATTGGTAAGTAATTTACTAATATTATTACTGATATTGATACGCAATTAAGCTGTTTACCGCGTCTATATAAACTTATTGTCTTTTGTATTATCTTTTATTTCTATATGATCGTTTGGTTATGTACGCTTCAATAATTCGTCTCTTTAGAATGTACCTAATTTCGTGCTCGCCCTACAGTACTGGGAATAGTAAGTACCTATCGAATATTCAGTATAAGATTGACGTCAAGTATTAACCGATTAGTATTAGATTATATTTCAAATGTGTATCGTGATAATGTCAAAACTATATCGAGTGTCAGGTGTCAATGCTGAAAGGGGAAAATGGATCCTAGTAACATCTATATATTTATGGCGTTATCATAGCGGCTGTTCTCATGTAGGTATATTAAATAATTTCAGACCAGAAATCAAAGTTCGAGGGGTTTGCTAACTAATTTTTTATGACAATAATCATGGGTTTTACAAGTCGTTCGACAACCTACCTAGTTCCTACATAGTTATTAATTTGAATTCCTGTATGCGTTCCCCTTTCTGGGGCAAGATGAGGACGCAATGGTTCCAACACCCGAGGGGCCATCGTTGAGCTGTAGTTGGCCCAGGGTCAGCCGTTGTGCGAGGGAAAGGCCTTAGGGCCACCTTATACTAAACCGCCCATGTTCGTCCGCGGACCGTGGTGATTGCCGCACGAAAAAAGATACTTTGAGGACATTCAAATGACTTTTGTTCAATATGTAGATTTTTAAATCTTGATTAAAATGAAGATTAAAATTTAAGGGGATAAGGGTTTTTATCCAAGACGGACATGTCCTATTGTACCTTCAACATTATGAAACAACGTTAGGTAATATGTTTAAGCAAAGCCGATTAGATGAGGCCATTCACCACTGAACCGTTCATTCCAAGCCACTTCAGATTTTGATCTCGATAAAATTGTTTGAATGAGATTTATATCCAGTCTATTTTTACTTTTGTTATCTCATCATCGAAATAAACATCATCAAAGCTAAAACTCTCACCCCTTGTAATCTATCTGATATTTAAAGCAATGTTTGTTTGTTTGTTTGTTAGTGAAGAACTTTTTTCCACTTAGGTATTGTTTGCGCTACGCAAATACTGCCGTCAAATCTTTCCCTCTATGCCTCCCCTTTGCTATATTTAGTCAATCTGGAACTAAAGTCCTGATTTATCGACCAGGCTTCCGATTTCCATCTTCTGGCTTTCAGGGTGAGTGTGATAACGATAGGCAAATGTTTTAGTTGTTGTTTTTAATTCTATTCTATGCGAGCTAGTTATTTGAAGTGTCAACTGAGTGTATTTTTTATTTATTCATCTAGGAGTATACAAATAAATAAAATCGAAGTGTATGTTTGTAATGATTGAATAACAGGTTTTAAATACATGCATATGAGTGTAAGTACAATAGGTACGTGTAACAAAAAAACAATTTTTATAATTTCTGAATGTGGTTTTGAATGAGGTAAACTCTGGCATGGTTAGTCCGATTTTGATGGGTCTATGGTTAATAAGTTTAAAAAGAATTCGGGTTCCGCACAAATAATTAAAACCTTAAAAATCTAAATCCACGCGAACTAAGTTCCAAGTACACCTAATATCTAATATGTCATCATCTACCTCCTGCTCCCAATTATTTGGTGTCGGCGCAACATGTCTTTCTCCTCTATAAACTCCTGTCAGATGTCATCTCTTCTGTTACACCCTTTCTTGCTATATCCTCTTTCACGCACTCCATCCATCTTTTCTTAGGCCTACCTCTACCCTTAAAGCCCTGCACATACATACTTATAAGTTATAACCTTTTTAACAACATTGCTTTCATCTCTTCTCATAACATGTCCATACTAAGACAGTCGTTCGCTTTTCAATTTTTAATTCACTGGTGCAACTTTCAAACTTCTTCTAATATACTCATTCCTTATTCTGTCCGTTCTCGTCACACCACACCAGCTAATATCTTATTAGGTAAGTATGATGATTATAAGCATGTATAGATACTCTTTGATAGGTACCTACTTATTAGTTCGAGAGCTTTGTCCCAAAACCTGATATTTAATTTCAAGACTGCTCGACAAGTCCTTTGGTATTAGAATTTGTAACCGGATTCCTGTTTACCGGTGTCGATTTACTAAGCAATGCTTTTAATTTAAGAAAGGATAGCAGCATTAATCGAAATGGAAATACTCTTCCATTCCGTTGTTTCGTAGCCGTCGAGATTCTACTAGATTAATTAAAGAAAACGATTGAAACAGAAAAGCGATCTGTCTCCAATAACGAATATAGTCTATTTAGCTTAGATTTGTTGCATTGGTATAAATTTTTACTAATTTTAATAGGTATTGTTACACATAAAGTTTAGAATCAACATAGGTAGGTATATAAAAATCAATGCCAGTTTTCGTTATTCCGTAATTTTATAACTCAAGAACGGGCTCACCTATACAAATCAAATGTCTAGGCTTTGTTCGGACTGTGTAGTAGATGATTAATGTGAAGTTTGCACAAAATCGGTCCAGCGGTTCTTCATTTATCACATTTTTTGTAGTACCGACGTCAACGCGGGCGGAGCCGCGGGCGCAAGCTAGTCATTCAATATAAAGCACGTTCACTAAGTACACAAATATTAGTAGCCGAAAACATCTAAAAACAATACCTTCAAAAATTCCTTTACAATATTAAGGTTGCGAACTTTATCAAAACAATCTGGAAATTCTGGAATAATTATATTAAAGATCAATATTGGGCAATCACGTTCGTCTCCTTTAACCTCGCTTTCCGCCTCGTTTTCGGCCCGAGTTCTATTCTACCTAAGTCCATAAATAACTTTTTGAAGATGTTTTGAAATGAGATTTGTATTCTATGAAAGTATTTGTCAACACGTTTCCGGGGCACTATCGTTGAAAAGGAAACACAATTACCGCTACCTTCGTCGAAGAGCTATGACCTACATTTTGTAACGTTGATTGAATTGGTACATAGGTACTCATGTACCTACTACCAAAGATATTAATTTGAAATCATCATCATCCTCACAACGATTGCCCGGTTGTGACCAAATTTAACACTGGAGCTTGACTGGAGCTCAATTTTATAACCAGAACGCAAAAATAAATTCTCGGAAGGACTGTTAAAGGACCTAATAATATTTAACCAACTGCTTTCACATTTTACGTGCAATAAGTTACTTCATGATAAACAATTTGGTTTCACTAAAGGTAGAAACACAACGGATGCAGGCGTTGCACTCATTAAACATATATTTGATGCTTGGGAGGAGAAGCAGGATGCCATCGGTATCTTCTGTGATCTTTCGAAAGCTTTTGATTGTGTTGATCACGAGACTTTGTTATTAAAATTAGGTCACTATGGTGTTTCGAACGGTTCACTTAGCTTGCTTGAGTCTTACCTCACTGGCAGAGTACAAAAAGTCAACATTAATGGCACCAATTCATCTGGTGCCCCATTAGTCATGGGAGTACCCCAGGGCTCGATACTAGGACCCCTTTTATTCTTGATATATGTAAATGATCTTCCTTACTTCACTGAAAATCTTTGTGAAATAGTATTATTTGCTGATGACACATCATTAATTTTTAAAACTAACAGGCAAAAGCTAGTATTTGACGATGTAAATAATATTCTCTCTGAAATATTGTATTGGTTCACAAGTAATAACCTGCTACTCAATGCTAAGAAAACAAAATGTGTAAAGTTTACGATGCCTAATGTAAAACAGGTAGATACTCATATTGTAATGAACGATGAAACTGTTCAAATAGTCGATACCACAGTTTTTCTTGGAATCACTCTAGATAGTAAACTGCAATGGGGTTCTCATATCACAGCCTTAGCAGGAAGACTCAGCTCAGCAGCCTATGCGGTTAGAAAAATAAGATCACTAACTGATGAGGAAACGGCACGATTAGTTTATTTTAGCTACTTTCATAGCGTAATGTCGTATGGTCTGATGCTGTGGGGCTCAGCTGCAGATATTGAGACCATTTTCATATTACAAAAACGAGCGATACGAGCTATCTATGGCCTCAGACCCCTTGACTCGCTGAGAGAACTATTTAAAGAAATTAATATTTTAACAGTTGCTTCTCAATACATTTACGATAATATCTTATATGTACGCAAAAATCTAGATCTCTTCCAAAAAAAATCGGACGTTCACAATTATAATACGAGAAATAAGAATAAACTTGTAGTGCCAATGCTAAGGCTTCATAAGGTTGGTAATTCGTTTGTAGGTAACTGGATAAAAATGTTCAATAAAATTCCTCAGGATCTGGTTGACATGCCACTTAATAAGTTTAAAATTGAAGTAAAAAATTGTTTAATGAAAAAAGGTTATTATAAATTAAATGAATATTTTGATGATAAAAATGCATGGTCATCCTAATCTCTTGCTCGCTCGCACTTTAAAAATTGTATTAAATAAAAACATAAAAAAAAATATAAAAATAAATAATGGATAATCGTGTTCACTGAGTTTCTTGCTGGTATCTTCTCAGTAGAACCAACATACTGAACCAGCGAAAGAATCATTTTCTAATGATTATTATTTATTGTATTTATATTTCTTGACATATTTTTTCTTACTGTAAATTTTTGACGTTCATATGTGCTCCTTGTGTGCCTAAATTGAATAAATGAAATTGATTCTTTGATTCTTTGATTCTTTGATTCCTCTTTGTACTTACACGTGGTCAAAATGTGGATCTTCAGGTAAACCATCGGAAGTAATAAATGTCCGCGGTCCTCCCAGGTAGTCTACGCAGGTAGACCGGCGTGGTCTACCTGTTGCTGGTAAAAGCTTTAGTTCATTCGTGATTATGGCGTTTGAAATAATGCCGAAACATCAGCTCTACTGTAGGTGTTGCGAATTTCAAGGAACCAGTGGGTTCTGAGTGTTCTGACCCCTCAAAACAATACATGGTAAATATCCCGTTGACTCTAATACTATTGATTGAAAGAGATAACGACGTTAGGAGAACCTCTCTGCATACGTTGTCCTCAGCTGCATACATTTCAAGATGCATTTCAGCATAATATGATTAAATGAGCAGTTTCCATTCCAATACGGACGGAGCTCGGGTAATGTAATTTACGTCACATGGGTGTGGGCGATACTCAGTTTGAAATTCTAATTACGTTGACACAGAATAGAGGAATGGGATCCTTTTCAGAAAATTATATAGAAGTGAAATAAAAGGCCATTCATTTTGTGTCAATGCAATATTGTAAGCCAACTTTTTGTTTGAAAACCCAAGTTCCATTCTGTATATAAATATCAATAAAGGCTTCATGCATCGCAAATAATATACACCTCCACCTTTGGGACTTTGGGATTCACTTTCAAAATTGTACAATGTAGACACGTTGCACTATTTAAGTATTGAGCTGAGACTAAGACCGGTACGTGAGAAGTGCATTCAGAGCAATCGCGAGTTGAATAAGTTACTGGATATCCTCGTAACTAAAATAAGAATAATCTTCTTCAAGTCAACGGCTATAAATCTTACATTTAACTAGCTGTGTCCCGCGGCTTCGCCCGTGGAAGTATGCGTCCGCGTGGCAGGATAAAAAAGTATCCTATGGCCTTCTCCTAGTTCTAAGCTACCTCCCCATCAATTTTCAGCCAAATCGGTCCAGCCGTTCACACGTGATGCCGTGACCAAAGGGATTAGGGATTCATTTTTATAATATAAAGATTTAACGGTTCAAAACTTGGCTACAACTGCATTTTCCGTTGCCTTACACAGGTTCTCGGTAGTACCAGTGCGTTAGTACTATTATATATTCTGTGGTACCAGATTAAGCAAGAGAGAAAATGTGACATGGACTAGGAAGAATAATTGATTTATATTATAAGGTTCGAGAAATCTTACGTATTCTTACATGGGGGTAGGGAAGGAGCGAGAGGGGGAGGGGAGCGGAATGAGTAAAAAACGCCAGAATCATCGTTCCGTAATGAATGAATGTAACATGGGGTTCAAGATATCTGTGGCGAAGGGTGAACATTTGGAAGAAGCCGGTAAAGTCTGCTACCTCGTATTAATTAGATTAGATTAGGAGATTACAGACTCTCGAATTGTTATATTGCGAATTAGTAAGCTAATACTTAAGTGAAATGATCTGAAGAACTAAGCTAGGTTTTTAATTCAGCGTTGGTATGGCAATATACGCTGGATAAGAGCGATTTGAGTGGCACCTATTTCATGAATGTAAACATAATAATTTTAATTATAATATAATAATATGTTGGCCATATGCGGGCCATAATGTGACATCACAATGGTTAGAATGTATATTGACATTTCATGGCTGGTAGGACCAGATCTGTGAGAAATCCATGGTATAAAAATTCATGTCAATGATTTCCTCTTTTTAGTTAGGCGTAGTTTTCCCATCAGAAAAAATTAAGATGCTTCAATTTCCAACCAAGCGCCGAGGGAATAGTATCTACCTACTTAATAAATTAATAAACAGTGATACGCCGTAGGTAGGTCCAACTTCATTGTATTTTATCATAATTATGAATTTCTGATGTTAAAAATACCCGCAAAATGAAAAGCCATGAAAGGGACGAGCTTTCTTTTATCTTTTTAAAAGTAATGAATCGTATACGTAGTCAACAGAGAGGCTCTTTGTACTATAAGGTATATAATATACTTTTAACTATAAGGTTAACGAATACCGTCACTCTAACCATCATGTTTATATTGACAGCATCTGAAATGGTAGCCAATACTTTTTGAACTTCATCCTAGCTTCTAACCATCCAGCGGGGTGCACTCAATTTGACGAACTATTAAAAAAGCATTTCGAGACTGATTGAAACCTATTTAATTACCTCACGGATGAATTAGTATTTAAACAGTTAGCTAGATAACAAAGAACAAATTAAATCGGTAAAGTCAATTAATTTGGACTCAATTAGTTCAAATTAAACATCGTTAGCACATTTGAATCCTACTGAATTTTTAAGGTAACTCTTTAGAAAATAGGTAAATATCTGAACAGATTCTGTTTTCATAAAAATACTTTTAGCAAATACTGATTCTATTTGAAAACGTTATTTACGTTAAAGCATGACTAAATTTAGCCATTCTTAAATGACACCGTTTCAAAGTCATGACATTAGGTACATGAGATCTCCACTTAGAGAAATTTGGAATGTACATTTATTTCACAGAAACCTTGTAAAATTTTGGAGACGTTCTTAAAATACATAGGCATGGAATTGTCTAAGATTGACATCAAAATTGATGGGAACACAAAGGCCCTTCTACGTTTGTCTTGTTTTAGAAAGCACGTGAGTCTCATTAGTTGTGAGATACCAATTTTCAGGATATATGTTTCCCCGTTGTTGTCCCGTTGAAGGAAATAAATAATTAAATGGACATCATCATTCTCTTAACCTTTTTCCCAACTCAGTTGGGGTCGACTTTCCAGTCCAACTGTGATGCGGCTGAACTTCGTTATTTTTGGTGGAGCCACTGCCATCTGACCACCACAACCAATGGTCATTATGAGCAATGGCGATATCGAAGTTCCAAGTTAGACTGGTTGGACTTTTGTGGGCTCCAACTACCCGTAACGACTGCCATAGATGTTTGTATGGCAACCGGGACCGACGGCTTAACGTGCTCTCCAAGGCACTAATAAACCTGCGATAAGCATCGAAAAGTCATTGGTGTGTGCCATGGTGAACTTGGGATCGAAGCCGAGACCTCGTCTTAGCAGTCCATTACCCAAACCACTAGGCTACCGCGGTTATTATATATAATTATAAATAAATAATTAAATGGACATTGACGCAAATTATAAAACGAACAGGGGCTAAGAATGTGACCATAGTTATTATTATGTATCCTGTGCCATAGTCTCGGTTGTCATGATCACTGTCTGTGTAAGGAAGCTTATTTCATAGCGTTTCATTGGAATTTTTTAACGTAGAGCATGTTCAAGACAAAGTAAACTATGCAACTGATATCGTTATGTTTCGGAAGACGTAATGATATACTGATATGATAGTGGATATTGCATCGGCATCCGAATTTGGAGCTACCTAGTGCTAGCTATCTATTGATGCCCCTCCATTATGATAAAAGAATATTAAACAGTACTTGTGTTGTGCTATATTACAGGTCATAAAAAAGGTTGTAAGGAGACATAATGTAGAAGCAAATGAAATAACTTCTTAAGAGGCATCTTAGGCAAGCTTTCATATCCACAAGTATTCTCTAACCATGATACAGGTGAACCGTGTGCATTATAAAAATACATACCTATCTATTTATTTATCTGCCCGATACAAGTAGGATAATTAGAAACCATAATTACTTTAATATGTGCCATCGATAACTTTGATAAGATTTCCCACAATCGCGAATTAGTTAGATGATGTTTACAATGAAGTTAATCAAATCGCTACTGTATCACGGTTATTATTTACTATCTCTATAAAACATGGCGCTATCGCCAATTCGTAACGAGTTGAACATTTACACGACAGCCGAGCAAGGCTGATTTGTAGGTATCGATAATGTCCTGATAAATATCGTTATCGATATGGAACGTAAGACGGTTTATAAATTATACATAACAGGAATAATATTGGATAGAATACAATATATATTTCCACTTGAATATCCACATAATGCTAAACATGAGATTTGATTCTGTGAGATTTATGGGCATGAGGTATTTGAAGAATATTCATCATTCATTGCAATCGTATAGAAAGTAAGGTATGTTCTTCACAAAGTCGAGTGCTAATCTACTGTTTGTGATGCCGCCGCGTTACATATTTTCGTAATCCTCAATACGATTAAAAATATAATATGATTTAGTTAAAGGTGATAAGTTATATCTAGACTGATTTAGTTTACATTGATAAGTTATATCTTAGACGAAACAGTCTAGTTCCGAGGCAATTTAAGAGCGGAATACCTACAGATATTGTTTCCTTTTATGGCATTTAAGACTACAAGCCACGTTTTGCCGCGACCACCTAACTACGTCGGTAGTAAACCTAAGGAGTGGTAGCAAACCAGCGATAGGGATATTTTAAATACTTATCTATTCAGCGGAAAACATCGATCTCAAATTCGATAACAAGTTTTAGTACATAAATAATAAGTCGGTCTTAGGCAGAGTTTTAGACTATTTGTACCCTTATTTATTTATATTTTCCTGCTGGCCAGGGGGACCGATATGTCGGACTTCAACTAACTAAAAGCGCTCGCCGTCTTGGGTGTACAGACGCCGAGGTGCACCCTACAGTACCCTAAAGAAATGACGCGTCGTGCTCTAACAAACAGCGTAATAGTATATTTGTTTTATAAAAAGAAGAAAATGGAAGCAACCATGCGGTATGATTGCCTGAGTTGCTAGGTATGATATAAAATTGGTAGTTATTTACTGCTGTATGTTCATTCATTTATTCATGAGACTAGGATGGTGACGGTCATAATTGTTTTCTTTTTCTTTTTATTACAAAATGCTGATATTCCATTAAGAAAATATTATTTCTATACAAAAAAAAAATATTTTTGTCGTATGCTGAATGCAATTGTGCCCCTCACTAATTGCGATGTAATTCTTACATGCACTCAGGTATTAGGTATTTATTTTTCGAAAATACATATTTATTTTTACCATCAGACTGCGCGACGCGATATCGGTAGTAAGCTACTTAGTAATCTGTATTTATAAAATTGAAGTATCAACAGGTTTTGAATCAATGCATATGTATATACGATAGATATTACAACAAAAATGCACAAGACAATCTCACCTGTTAGCCCGTATACCTGCTGATAACCAAACGAGACTGGTGTGAGCTTTTCTCACGGGCCCGGCCGGACAGACGGGTTAAGAAGGAAAGAGTAGGCGATCGGATCCCGGGCTATGAAGTAAGCTTGATATTTTTGTTCCTTAGTAGCTCTCTAGAGACGAAACGGTCAGGCCGATTTCTATGATTCTTACGTCAATCGATTTGTATCAATCTTGTGACTAAAAACATAATGCTCAGTAATCCAATGTGACAATGGTGACATGCGACAAGCAGACGTGATATTGTGACGTAGAAAAAGAATAAAAAAGATTGAGACATCAATTATTTTTGTTTTTTTTAGGAGGTACGTAGGTAATTTTTTTCGTGCAGAATTCCTCACGGATACCTGCCCCCCCCCCAGGTAGATACGGTTATATCTAACTTGAACCGACTAAAACCGCACATAGTCTCGGCCTACAGACGCCGGGGTGCAATAGCCCTAAGGGATTTCCTTCGCACTCTGGCTGACCCTGGGCCATCTACGGCTACTTGGGTGTGGGAAGCACGATACATTTGCCCTGGAACGGGGGGGAGAAGTACTCAAACCCATGGGCATTTACCTCGCACCCTGGCAACCCCACCCTTAGTCAACATGACTATAGACAATCCTTCTAGCAAAATTATTGTAGTGTCAATATAATTAACGTGGTGAAAAGTAGAGACCACAAATCGGCAAACGGAAAGTATGGCCTAGCACAGCACGTTGGTCGGACGACCTGAAAAAGGTAGGCACTGGATGCAAGCCCGAGGATCGGGTACTATGGCGTTCATTGGGAGGCCTATGTCCAAAAGTGGACTGTAATAAGTTAATTGACTTGAGTATGATTAACGAATAGGCTTGATACCGTATTACAACGTTAATTGAACACACCTCTAAATCACGTTTATTTTTTTTGATATCTCTTATCACACCAATGATGTTATCGTAATGATTAATCTACGCAATTCGTAGTTTCGTAATGAATACACGATACGACAAAAATAATCATTTGAACTAAATTCGACCGTGTGCTACAAAAGAACGGACGCTATAAATTCGATTTAAAAAAATCCAATGTGTTTTTAGACACAAAAATTATAAACATGAATAAATCTAAACTGGAATATATCTTAGTTGAAAATTCGAACATGGACATGGACATATGAATATGTAAGTTAAAACATAACTTTGTAAATAGTCGTGATGGATATAGAATAAAGTCGGCATGCAAAATAAATAGGTAGTCTAATACGAAACTTCAATTAAAAATATCGTTAGCAAGTGCTTGCCTTGCCGGAGTCTGTGGATAATCTGGGTGTAATCTCCTAGATAAGCGTGTTCTATCGCAACCAACATCACCGCTTAACAGCATGTTAAATAGTGGTCAAATATGACTCACATTTTTGTAGAATCTTTTAGACTACACGCGTGTATTTAAAAAAAATACTAAAGTGGGTCGTTTCTTTTATGTACGTCGCATTGCGTTTTAATAAAATCTGCTATTGAAACAATGTTTCTTTAGCTTTTTGCTCTCACAAATGGAAAAATGCTTTTACTGCCAAGCAGCCATCATGGGCGAGTAGCGTAAAATAATGAGTATTGATATTTGTAAAATCGTATCGTATACGTTCATCGTAACATTATATACTTACTAGCTTATGCCTGTGGCTCTGTCCATTTTTAGTGATATCCCCAGTTCTACCGGTGGTTTTACTCATGCGTTAGTTTTTAAGTCTTACCAAGACCTTTCAAACAAAAAGACCCGCTTCGAACTTCATTCAGAAGTTTTTACGTTCAACGCGAACAAACAGAATTAATTCAATAATTATATTTTACTGTTCAGAATCGTTAAATAACGTACCTAATCTAAGTATTTTACAAAATTACATTATAAAATTACTAAGTTTCTATCTGGGAAATTTCATAATATCCTGTTTCCCTCTAGTAATGAGATCACGGTCACCTGTTTTGTCACTGAGCCCATGCCGCAGAGTACCTAAGTACAATACCTACCTATAGCCTCAGCGGTAACTTGAAAATTTGGCAGTTCCACAAAGGATTTTCAGTAATTTCACACCTAATGGAGTAAAATAAAGGATGAACGGAAGTCCGTCATTTTCCAAGTTTAAAGCATGGCAATTTTATATAAATAATAGATGACCCGGCAAACGTTGTTTAGCATTTTAAGGATGAACAACCCTTATCACTTAGGGGTATGGAAAATAGATAGTAGCCGATTCTCAGACCTACTGAATACGCATATAAAATTTGGTAAAAATCGGTAAAGCCGTTTCGGAGGAGTTCGGTAACTAACATTGTGACATGGAAATTTTATATATTAGACTTACCTGCTACTAATTGAAAATAAATGTACGTATAGTACAAGTATGGTTTATAGTATGGGGTTAAAATAAGGAATAAAAGACTGCAATGTCGGCATTTTCAAAGAAACAGACACAAAATGTTAAATTTTTGACATTCCTTATCTCGTACCTACCTACTAAGCTTGAACCCTGGTCACTAGAAAGAGAAACAAATTAAAGATAACACTTTAAAGTAACTATGATTCGCATCACAAATCACAAGTACCTAAATTGTAAAAAAAAATAGTGCGTATGTTACCTTATCGAGTGAGTACCTGTAGTAAAATTGAGTAGTTAACCTTTATAAGGTATGTAAGAGATAAAACTATAATTTATAGGACGAGGTTACGTTCAGAGCGAGCAGCGATTAAATTGGTAATATAGCGGATTATATAATACGTACAGTAAGTTGATACTATTACTAGGTCGACCGGTTTCGTTTGAGGAGCAATTGCAAAAGTAGCTGAACTTGACAGGTCATGAAGGGTTTATTACTTGAGCAATCTTAGAAGCAACTATGGATGTGAAAAACAAAATGTAATGGACTTACTTTAAGTTTAAATCCTACAATATAAACCCGAAAGTTTATAAGTATGGATCAACGTGCTCTGCGAGGCACGGTAAGCCGAGCTCCGAGGTCTCAATGTGTTAGAAGAAAGGGGACCGAACGGTTGTATGGTAGTCACTTTACTGTGTCTAATAACACTATGTTAACGATAAACCTCAGACTAGAAGAATTTCTAGTAATTTCTAGTCTGAGCGATAAACCTTCATTTTTTTTAAAACAAGTCGCGAAATATCGCTAGTGTTAAAGTTAGCAATATGTCAAGAATATGCATCTGAATACTCAAATTGTGTCCAAAGCTACCTACTACTGTATTATAGTAATGTCACCAGGTAAAATTGATCTCTATCGATCGTCTAGACTTATTGTAACGTCTTCAGTCATATCAAGGAAAAGAGCACGTTTCATTTAAATACATATTGTTCAGTTTTACAAATTCAATACATCTATTCGTTTAGGTCACGATCAACTTCAAGATAACCTGTTGTTACATAGGTATATTATGTACGAGTATACAGCCAAATATACAATACAATAGTTAGCGTTTGAGAAAAGAATCAGATAACAATAAGTAACTCAGGGCCATGGCTCCTTTTCAATTGCCTGTAATTACAGTGACTGATCACAAATTGTAGATAATAAGGTAGGTAGGTGCTCAAAATAAAAATAAAAATTGACATAAAAATGTGTAAACTAAATTCAAGAAAAGAGGCCCTGAAAAATGAAAAATACTTAACTGAGTTTAACAACTTTGTGCGATGTTTTTAAACGGTTTTATAAAACTGATTTTAAACGGTTTTATTTAACTTGACCTATTTGTTTGGCTCAAATCTAGTAATTGAAAATTAACCCCCTTTCAGTTGTCTGATATTTGGCAGAAGTCTTTAGTTCTGATGACAATACAATTTAAAACCGTTTAACTTAAAAAGATTCTTCACAATTTATTTATTTACATTTTTGTTTATTGTGCTACCGGTCTATTGCTCAGTTAGAAGTTGGCGCTAGGCCAAACAGGTAATAGGTAGGAATGTAGAATAGGTCCACTCCTGTCACGTCATAACTTATTTGCCATCAGCTCAGACGCAAGGCTGACAACGACTTCTAACCTTATCAATGGGTACCTAGCACATGTATAATTGGCATGGTATGCACGAGATACGATTTGTGAACTGTGAACACGCACCCTGCGCGCGTTTTCCAACACACCCCCTGCCTTACGTCTCTTATTCCGTGGATATCATGGGAGTGTCACGTAACAATTTGCCAAGCTACGAGTATAGGTAATTACTGTACCTTTGTACTTTTTCTGTACCTAATTATGCCACTTCATTTATTTGATAAAAAATTGTCATACATTATTCGTACCCACGCATAAGTAACAATATCATCGATGCCAACGCATTATCAGGGAGTCCAATTTTAGCTAGGCTATTTCTGTACACGGTCTTAGTAGTTTCAAAAGAAATTTACTTATTATGGTACGGACCATAATTAGTAAGTAAATTTCTTTAGAAATAATATGCTACAATACGTTTGATAAGGTCTAAGAAAAGATGTATGGAATTAATTAACCCAAGAATGTTAGTATCTTTTGCAAAGGTTTCTAGCTATTAAATTTCATATCCTACAACTTTATATTACTAGGTAAGTACAATTTTTTTTTAAGATTATAGTTTCTTGTTTATGTCATTACGGACTGTCCATGTTTCAAAGATTGTTTGCGAATATGAGACAAGATATATAACGCAATCACACTAAATAATTTGCTCGTCTAGAACAAATCATACATACGGCTATTAAAATTTAGTGTGGCGTTCGTGCCTCGGTTGAGCAGGATAAACCTTTAGTTCTATCCTCGTAACGAATACTTACTAATGATAAATCGAGGGCCTCTTGCGACCTCCTCCAACCTCTTTTAGTTAAGTATCAAATGGTTGAGTGAGAGGGCTTATAACATAAGTGGTGTCGATAGTCATTATCGGCATCGTCATTGTATTAATTTTAAAAAATGGCTGCTTGGAACACTCATTTTGTATTTTGTAAGCTCCACAAAGTTGGTGTCAGCCATTTAATTTGATTTTATAAATTCTTGATCACTTTCTTCAGTATTTTTAATACATTAAAATAATAATAATCTATACTTACTAATATTATAAACAAGTAAAGTTTGTGTGTTTGTATATTTGTTAAATTGTAAGGGGTAATCTCGGGATCTACTGAAACGATTTTAAAAATTCTTTCACCAATAGAAAGACACATTATACGTGAATGTCATAGGCTGAATATCATCACGCTACTGCGCAAGGGAGCGGAGCAATAATCATAAATGTGAACAATTCCGGTAGATACCCATACATTTTAGGAAAACTGATAAATTATGAGCATATTATGTGAGTTAATAAAAAAATATAATTTAGAAATTAAAAAACCCGACTGCGTAAAAAACAAAAAGAAAAAAAACAAGCACTCAGATGTTCGTTGGTCTAGAAACATAACTTAACAGTCGGGATCCACTATTATACAGCCAATCTTATTTTTAATGGATCCCGACTGTTAAGTTATGTTTCTAGACCAACGAACATCTGAGTGCTTGTTTTTTTTCTATTTAGTTTTTTACGCAGTCGGGTTTTTTAATTTCTAAATTATATTTTTTTATTTTATAATTTTTAGTTATAAGTGTCCTAGCCAGCTATTTACCCGATTGGACTTTCTACTGTCTATAATAAAAACCTATGAATTGTTGTTACGCAACTTTAAATCGCTATAGATCCTAAATAGTCAATGGAATCGGAAAATGTTGAAAAAAAACTAGAAATGATTTTTAAATACCTATTCAACGATACCCCACTTGACATAGTTTGTTGACTTTCATTTTTTTTAATTTTCACAATATGGCGGCCAGTAGTCGCCATATTGAATTTTCACTGACGTCATGTCTTTAGTGACACTCGCCGGACTAAGAGGAATCGATTGACGTGTGAATCATGAAAATCGGCCCAGGCGTTTGGTCTGTATAGTGCTTCAAAGGAACATACAAACATACCTACATACATACATACATACATACATACATACATACATAGGCTGTTAAACACATTACCACTCCTTTGCGTTGCGCAGTCGGGTAAAAAGGGTGCATCGGGGTTCGAAATACGCCACGGGCGAAGCCGGGGTGGGTCAGCTAGTGTTCTTATAATATATGTCAATATAAATTAGTTTCGTTACATTGGAATCCCTCACACCTGCGTTAGTATGAACTGTGCTGCAGCTGCAGGTGTCATTACAAACATGATACTGATTAATAGTCTCTTTATTTTTTATCCGTGAGAGGCTTACGATTGGCATCTATCTCACCTAGTGGTAAGTAACGATGTGGTCTACAATGAATCACGTATGCATAGAAGGAACCTATTGACTCGTGACTTGAAGATTCCCAGGATATAACTTTCAGGAAACCCAGACTCAGGAATAACGACTTATGTAAAAGATAAACTGATACTTAAAAGCTCATTAATAGAGAGAAATATAATATTTTGCTCACACCTACTTAGTAAAAGATGGCCTACTCTATAACGATAGACGATAATAAGCAGTCTGTGCACGTAAGAACACTCTCCTCTCTGACGTCATCTACTCAGTAACCTACTCTTTTCCTAGTCATATCCTCTTTCTATACTTGGTTAAATAACTAACCCTATTCTGAGCAATGTTCATAAATACATTTCAAATTATAAAAATCGTCTATAAACGTTGATACGATTAACTATTTATCGGAAATTTTTGTTCTTTCCGCTCACCATCCATCTAGAAAAATGCAAGTTCTTATTCAATATCCACTTATGTGACGTCATGAAACTACTAGTACAGCTTCCACATGTTCCGAATACTAATAAATATTTATATTCTATATACCTCTATATGGTCACTTACCAACACTGTATCACTTAGGTGAGATAGTGGTCAAACGCTGGCCCATCGACAATAAAAAAAACACTCATATTATGCATTTATCGAAAACCTGTTATTTTAATACTCGTATTATAAACAGACGATATATCTATACCAATGTATTATATACCTATAGCCTATAGAGTATAATAATAAAGGAATAGTACTTACGGACTTGTTCTTCATTCTGTTGGTCAACGTTGTCGGATAATTCGGATACGCGATCTTCGATCTGCGGAAAAAAAGTAATTTAGCTATATTTTTACAATAAACTAAATATAGTTTATGAATCTGTGGATTATGTGTTATGATGAGCGACACAGCAATATTATACCTGAACATACATGAAACAAGCTGCTGTTTAAAAAAAACCTTTTTAAAAACAAGCTTTTATTATTTTCAATGTTGCATTGTTATGGGACTTACATAAGTATGCCAAATTTCAGCTAAATCGGATAGCCAGAAGTGGTCGAAAAATGGCTAGCAATATTTGATTACAGACAACGGGACAGGTGAAACTAAATAAAAGCTTGTAAAAACATCCGAATTGAGAAACTCCTCCTTTTTCGAAGTCAGTTAAAAAACTGTTAAGTTGCAGTTGTGTGATAATAAATACACTGTCGTAATGCACGACATGAATCTTATGTTCTCAATGTTATGAATAGTATCAATGCTATATCATAGTATACTAAAAATACGTGGCTCTAGGCACCTACTAAAATGAATCCCTATATCCCTTGGTCACTGTATCGCATGTGAACGGCTGAAAGGCCTTTGAAAGAAAAAAGAAAAATAAATAGAAAATTTAAGAAAACTAACGACCATTTTAACTTTTTTTAATGAATCATTTTAGTGCTTTTGATAAAAGAATCTTTCCTCTGTACTCTATGGGCGTACATAACCGTTCAAATGTTAAGTAAAAAGTTCAATTTAATATGGATAATTGGTAATGTATTGTGTGGATGTTTGTGACTCTTTCACGAAAAATCTTCGCCCAAAAACTAACTTTCAATATCTGAAAATGATCATCCACTTTTGACGCGGACTACACCTACCTACCTGTCCTAGCGAGTCGATGGAGTAATACCAGTAGGGTTCTACAAAACACTTTAAAAAATAAATGAAACATCAATGGTATGTAATGGCAGTTTGATGTCGGACGCTGTTTGATGTTTGAAACAAACGAACACCTATTGAATCCGTAAATCTACTTAGGTAGGTACCTACTCACAGGCAAATCTTTTGTTCAATATCTTTTTGCTTGTGTATAAAAAAAAAGTTTTTTTGCAATATTTTAATTAGTCTCCCTTATATTATACGTAATTTGGTAATCGTATATGTATTAAGTTATCATTTTATTAACCGACTTCAAAAAAGGAGGAGGATTTCAATTCGTCGGCTTTTTTATGCTTGCTGGGATCGTATTCTGTTAAATAGCTACCTGACGGAGAAAATACCTGCACTCGAGAGGAATCGTACCTAAACAACACTAGGTTTTCGGTACAGTTTTCCTGCATGAGAGTTATTTTTATCCAATTGTTCATTAACATTTACTTTGAAACATCCTTTTCGGACACAATAATCTAGAACAAAACGAATATTGGCAAGACTATTAAGTACTACAACAGACTAACGATAAATAACTGCAAAAAAAATTAGCAAGAGTCCTCGAACTCATATTATTTACCAAATTAGATAAAGTTGGAAGATAATATTAGTTCGGATTATTGTTACTGTTGGGATTTATTGGATACTAGCCGTTGCCCGCGACTTTTTCGATTTCAAGTTTAGAATAGATAAGGGTATAATCATGTTTACTTCTGCGGTTTCTAAGGATTTAAGATCCCAAACGCTTTCTTCTTTATCCGAAGTAAAAAAAATGCATTTTCATTGGTCCTTGCATAATGACTGTATTTATGATACATTAAAAAGAAGCAATTTTTATTTTTTTTGTGTAACAGTCTGTCCGTTTGAGGTAATCTCTATAACGACTGGGCCTATTTGGACGGACACTTACGACGGTAGATAGGTAATATTACAAGGGGTAATATTACATTTGTGCTACTTTAATTCTGAAAAAAAAATAAGGGTACCGCGCAAGAGAATTAAAAGCTCAAAACCTTAAATGAACGCAGGCGAAGTCGCTGATAAACACCCCTGGTATCGCACACATCTATACGCCACGGTAACCACTTCCCATCAGGTGGGTCATCAGCTTGTTTGCCATATAATGGTCATTAAAATGGTTAGTAAACTTTTAGTAATTGAGACCCGAGACGGCGGCGTACTGTTTTAGTCAGGTCGAATCCGAAATAACTACCCGACAGGAATGGTTCCGCGAAACTATGGCCGACAGGGATGGTTCCGCGCAAAATAAAATAGACGTGTCTAGTGACGTATAATACACAGGACCCCTATCCTATCGCATTCTGTCAAAAGCAGCCGATATACACTCAAACCGAAATGTCTTGATTATTCTGTTACCTTGTATTGTATAGTGCCCGTTCGTGTGGTCCCCGCCTACTAGATTGATATAAAATGAACCATTGTCCGGTGATCGGGCAAATGGGGACGAAGCCAGTAACTAAATGGACGTTGTGAATTGTTGAACACGGGTCCGGTACAGGAGTATATACTATTGTGTTGTGAGGTAGGCAATAATTTGATTCAAATAGGTATTTGCTCAATTGCGAATAAAAGTTTTGGAGGTTATATATATAGCAAGCTCTAGTTCCAGTGCGGCAAAAGCTCTTATCCTACGTCGAGGGTTTAATCGTGCTTATTTGCGACTAGCTATCGTTTGCGGCTTCACCCACGTGGAATTATGATGCCGTTGCCGATTTCCGGGATAAAGCGTTATGTTATTTCAGTCTATAAAATCTATCCCTGTACCAAACAGTCAGATCCGTTCCACCGTCAGAGCGTGATTGAGTAACAAACATACAAACATCTTACGAATTTGTGTAGTGCCTTTTTTCGTGCGGAAATCCTCACGGATAAAAAAGGGTGGTTATGTTGGACTCCTTCAATGCTTTTTTTTTAAACAAGCATGACTTAAAGGACCTCTTGGATGTCTAAAATCTATTACATTTCCATAAATTCATATTGATTTTTTGTTTCAAAAAGATACCACTTTTAATGGTAGAAGAAGAAATATGACTAAGTACAAATAAATTCAGAGTAGGTATGTACCTACTTTAATATTACAATATAGTATTTAATTAGGATAGATCAAAAATAATCCCCTTGCTCTTATTACTTGCGGGCAATGAGAAACAAGGCAAATTTCGCTGAAATTTTAGATTATAAATACGTTTTCAAAGCAATTATTTGTTCAGTAAGATCAACTGATATAATTTTGTATAGTTTTATTTTCACAAGTTTTAATCTAACTTGCTCCGTTGTTTCTTTTATGTTAGTTTGTTAGTAGGTATGGGTCAAATCTTGGAGGCCAATTAGAACCATTTCTTGACGTCAGGATTGAGCGGTACTTGGGCTAGATAGCGCCGGCTATGTAGAATGTCCTAGTCCTAGACTATCGGATACATTTCGGAGAGTGCGCTCTGGAATTGCACAACCTGATACCTCCAAGTCCTTTCCATCAACGAACGACCAGACGAACGGCGTCACGCCACCGCTATATGGTAGATATTCCACTCATACGCACGAAGCGCTTTGCAGACACGTTCATCGTGCGTACAGCTAAGGAGTGGAATTCCTTGCCTGAGTCTGTGTTTCCGGAAAGCTATAACCTTTTTTTTTTTTTTTTTTTTTATCGTGCGGAAATCCCCATGGATACCACCCCCGTCGGCCATCGGGGGTGGTTATGTCGGGATCGAACCGACTAAAACCGCACGCCGTCTCGGGCCTTAGTAACCGGGGTGTAAGGTTACCCAATGGGCATATCCCTCGCACCCCAGCTGACCCCGGGCCATCTACGGTTTTAAGATGGCCCCCTCGACCCCCCGAAAAGGGGGGTGGGGCGAGCATCGCGCCACTTCGCCGACGGTGGGGTGTAGGGTGACAGGAGGCCGTCCTGTCACCCAACCGTCGGCGCGCAGACAATCAGCTCGCCCCCCGCTCGCTCCCCACTGTGCCATCTGCTAGTCAGAGGGACACGTGGAGAGCCTCGGAGCAGCCCTCTAGAGGGCCACTCCCACCCCGGCCGGATTGGGAAAGCTATAACCTGGGAGTTTTCAAGTCACGAGTGAATAGGTTCCTTCTAGGCAAGCGTGATTCATCATAGACCACATCGTCACTTACCATCAGGTGAGATTGAGGTCAAACGTTAGCCTATCATGAATAAAAAAAAAGACTTAGTACAATTTGTTATTTATAGTGGTACATCTTTAGCCGTCAACATTTTTGTGACAGTCTCGTTTTCAGCGCGTTTTGCCCGCAGGTTTTATATCTCCATTTAGATTACGTATGTTTACCTTGCTCTCGACCTTTGACCAAGAGTGCTCCCACAATATCTCTGATAATAATCGTTATATCATGTAAGTCGGCTTGGTATTTATAGAATCACAGCCGTTGCATCGTGAACTGTAACCCTGAAATTCTGTCACTATTGATAGTGTTGGTATATTCGTGATTATAATACCAATGCACTTGCAAGGTTTTGATTAAGTACAGTCGCCGTCAATTGCTGAACACTAACAAATTAAAAAAAATTTCAATTTTATAAAATTGTACTGTGTCTGTACATTAGAGATATTAAAAAAACTTGGGTTATGTTATTATATTAACGATACTGAACACATTTTTTTTATTCTTGTCAATTTTTCTTTTTTTAAAGTTGGTAGGACTTAAAACCTTACACATGTTTGGTCACTATCGATTGAGTAGAACCGGAGATAGACGTGTAGGGACACAGCGTTTATAAGTGCATATCCAGCGTATACCAATCCGCGGTCAGGTCGCGTGGTGCGGAAACCAGTTCGATTTAATGTATATTAAATGTCACACACTATGCATTTTTGTATTTTATTAAATGTTTAAATATCGCATACGATCTACCAAGAAAACCGTAACAAGTTATTTTTGCCACGTAGACATAGTATTTCACGTGGAAGTTAATTTTTTAATATATTTTTATATTTTATCATTGTGTTTTCAGAATAATGTAACGTAGCATAACGTAATATTTTACGTTCATACAAGAATTTTGTGTTTAATTGTGTATTAATGTAATATTTTATTTTTAACCTATACATTATTAATTGTAGACTGTGTTGAAAGCATAAAGTAGCTTTTTAATCAACTTTGTAAACAAAGGAGTTCTGTATTTGTTTGTGTTATATTTTTTGTGACTATACCAATTGTACTGTTGATTTATGTGATTTCAAATTACAAAGGTATATTTATGTTGTTTATTCTAACTAAGAGTGCGTAATTTATTAACTATTGTTTAACTTATTCGAAACAGTGAACTTAGTATTGAACTTTGTTATGATTAAGTATGAACAAAGCGGACGTTATTACCACTCTTAAGAAATGTAACCACTTATCAACCGATAGTGTAGCAAAGTACCTACGCCGTAGTAAAAGTACACAGTGTATGAATTTTTGTACTAAGTATTATTTTTTGTAATCTTTTCATTTTTTTTGTATTTCCCTTTTATTTTTTTTTAAGGGGAGGGTTGATGTAGGGACACAGCGTTTATAAGTGCATATCCAGCGTATACCAATCGCGGCTCCACGGCATCGAACGGTCGCAAGCCAGTTAGTTACCTCTACACGCGCTCACGAGTCACTTGTGCCCAACCTCAACCCTTCCGCGATTATAAATTAACAGTGTAACCTTGTACTTAATCGCAGAAATACAGTTACAGTTCTAACGTAGCAACTTTTATTTAATTCTCCCTTCTGATCGCCGTGAACTATGAAAAGAAGCCTCGGGCTTCGTGGGGTCGTAGTTGCACGTGCACAACCGTATCTCACACCAACATTAACTACTATAATTATAACCCCATAATTAAAACCCCACAGACGTAATCAAAAAAGGCGCAAACTAATATCTACGCGGCCGCGGGTATAAGTTAGTAATTAATAATGTCCTATCTTCGCAACAGTGCATAAGATGCCAGTTTCCTTATACAAAACGCAGTACAAGCGGAAGCAGCAATCACGTATGTGATTTAACCCGTGTGGCTCCCCCTTTAGACGCCGAGCTAAGAGACAGTGATAGATTTTATATTCAATTTCACTTGAGTCTACGCATGGTATAATAATTTAAGGAATGGAATTCCCGAGACACAGCGTTCATGTGGGAAACACGAGCTACGTCATCCCCGAAATTCATACCAGTAGAAGAAAATAATAGTCCTCAACCAATCTGAATCTAATAAAACAATGAGGTTTTAATTAAAAATAACATTATTATAAACATAAAACCAAAGAAAATCGTGTAATTAGACAAGCAAAACGATAATTTAAATGGTTAATTAATATATATATAGCTGCTCGTGCTGATTCACTCACTCATTGGTCACCTCTCCTGAACAATTTTGTATGAAATTTTTTTTTTTCACCGATGGTTACGTATAGAGGATGGAAATTCATTCGGAGGAAAAATATGGAGAGAGCTGATGATGGAGGATTTCGGAGACGGGTGAAGAGCACGCTTAAGGTATTGAAGATAGGTTGGTGGTGCTTGAGCAAATGTCACTCGAAACGTCATTCAATTGCCAGTGACCTGAAAAAAAATTCAAAATGGCGAAAAAAAAATGGCCGCCATAGAAATTTCCTCGGTGTCCATCTCGGAGAGTATAAAAGATGGAAGAGTAGTTTCTTCGCAAAAGATGATCAGGATCCAAAGGTCTACTCGATGAATAGAAAAAAAAATTCAAGATGGTGGAATTTATTTTTCCATAGTAGAAAATGTATGGCGAACATTGAATAGACTACAAGTTTTGAACTATGCAAGACTTTGATTTATACATAGTTTCTTTTTAAAATGTTTTTGTGGAAGAACTCTTAGTCAGAAATATGTAGATAGATGATGATCGAGGGTTTGGAAGATGGGTGAGAAGCACGGCCAAGGTATTAGACATAGGTGAGGGCTGCTCAAACAAAAAATACTTGGAACCTCATCCAATTGGCAGGGAGATGGAAATAAATCCAAAATGGCGGATTCAAGATGGCGTCAACACAAATGTCATTGGTGTCTCTCTCAGAAAGTATTAAAGATGGATGAATTGCGTTTCGGTTCACCTCTGCTGTATTTTTTTTCCCTGATGCTTTCATATAAAGGACGAAAATTCATTCGGAGGAAAAATATGGAGCTTTTGGAGACGGGTGAAGAGCACGGCCAAGGTATTGAAGAGAGGTAGGGAGTGTTCAAATAAAAACCACTCGGAATCTCATCCAATTGTCAGTGAGCTAAAAATATAACCAAAATGGCAGATTCAAGATGGCGCCCATACAATTTTCGACAGCGTCTATCTCACAAAGTATAGGTAATAGAAGATAGAAGAGAGGTTTTTTGGCAAAAGATGATAAGGACCTAGCCTAGAGGTCTACTCGATGAATAGAGAAAAAATTCAAAATGGCGAAATTTATTTTTCCATACAAAATATAAGGCGAATATTGAAGAGACAAATGTGCAAGACTTTGATATGCTTTTAACCGACTTCCAAAAAAGAGGTGGTTCTCAAAACGGCCCGTTTATTTTCATTTTTTTGCAAAGATTTTTTTAAATAAACAGTAGAAGTTTTCGTCTTGGTCCCATAAAAAAATCTGGATCCAACTCCTTAATCCTGATGCTGAAAGATTACTGCCCGCCTAGGCCCTAGGTTATCAAGATTCAGAAAGTGTTCATTGTGAATTAATATTATAGGTACCAAGCAACGACTTCATGGTTAGATTTCAAGTCCCAACCCCTCAACCCTGATAATGCAGGGTACAGCTGCGCTCACAAACTATAGTGATTCAGAAACTGCGGATGGTGCAATGCAATAATATTTTAAGTACCAAGCATAGACTACATAATTGAACTTCGGATCCCGACTCCGCAATTTTGATGCTGCAAGGTGCTGAACTCTTAAACCATGGGGATTCGAGAATTTCTTATATTTTTATTTATTTATAAAAACTTCATGCACATATGCAACAGGCATTCTCTACCAGTCAACCTTATAGGTGGTGTAGAGAATAACATAGCATAGCATAGCATAGAGAATAACATAACAGCATTTTAGGCATCAAGCAACAGCAGGCTTCATGATTACACTTCAAGTCTGAATTCCATAAACCTGATGATGCAGGGTACAACACTCCTAAACCATAGAGAATAAGGAACTGTTCCTGGTGAAATAATAGGTACCTATTGTAAATGCCGAGCATAGACTTTTGTTAGGTATTGAATTCCAAGTCCCAACTTTTCAATCTAACCACAAATTCACGGTTTTCAGATTTTTCACCCTATGTCTGCTATAAGGCATACCGATAGGTAGATATGCCAAAGTGATTTAATTCAACGGGATTTCTTGACACGACACGACAGACAGACAGACAGATAACGATGTGATCCTATAAAGGTTCCTTTTTAGGGTTCCATACCTCAAACCCTAAAACGGAACCCTTATAGGATCACTTTGTTGTCTGTCTGTCTGTCGGTCTGTCAAGAAACCTACAGGGTACTACTGAAATTTGGCAGGTAGGTAGGTTAGGGGGAAAATCTGAAAACCGTGAATTTGTGGCTACATTACACAAAAAAAATTAAATTGTGGTCATGAACTAATAATTAGTATTTTAAGTAAGATAACTATATCAAGTGGAGTATCATATGAAAGGGCTTCACCTGTGCATTCTGAAACAGCTTTTTGTTTATTTTTATACGTCATAGGTTTTGAATTATCGTGCAAAATGTCGAAAAAAACGACTGTAATACGGATCCCTCCTTGCGCGAGCCTGACTCGCACTTGGCCGTTTTTTCCTTTTGAGATACGGAACCCTAAAAATGACTCCTCACGATCCATTTTAACTTTTTGTGTTAAAATTCATGTTAAAAGTACAATTTTAGTTCTTAATTTAAAGGTGAACCATGAACCGTACTTTTGACATGATAGTTGACCCATAGAGTTAAAATAGCGGGTGAGAAGTTATTTTTTACGCATTAAAAACACCTTTCTTAAGTTACCCGTGACTACTGTAGTAGGTACCGCTAGCGGTACTTTAGTGTTTCTTGAAAAGAATCAGTGCTGGCAAAATAATGGGTAATTGTTATCCTACCGGTTATTAGTCAGGTATGCAGAATATTTTTATTTTATAATATTTTTTTTATTTTGTTTTGAATGTCTGACAATGGGAGAACCACGTAAAAAAAAACGAGCTGGGGCTATACCTCCTGGGTGGCTTGGAAACTGGCCCACTACTCTTTTTTATATTATAATAAAGACGTATTAATTACACGAAAAAGTTTATATACGTAATATAAAGAACTGTAGAGGGCCAGTTTTCAAGCCACCAAAGCTAATATTTTACTGTTTCAGATAGGTATTCATTTTGTAAGAGTTCACTGTTCAGTAACTTATGAGTTTCTTTAGTGTTATAGCTCCCCGGGGTCACGTGACCTGAGGAATATAACTACATTCTTAATATAATATTGGAAAATCGGTCAAGTGCGAGTTGGACTCGCAAAGAAGGGTGCCGTACCACCGTACAAGAAATAACACTTTATTTTTTAAATTTTCATGCTATAGCGGCAATAGAAATACACATTCTGTGAAAATTTCAACTCTCTACCTATTGCGGTTCAAGAGATACAGCCCGCTGACAGACAGAAGGATGGACGGATAGCGGAGGCTTAGTAATGGGGCCCGGTTGGAACCTTTCTGGTACAGAACCAAGAAAAACTGTTACATAATTACTTACACACCAAAACCTTAAATCCAAACGGACCCCTGTTCCAGGTTCCTGTTGTCCACTCATCTACGTGGTCCGCTTTAGCGGGCCGCGCACCCACGCGCCGTACTAGTTAATATATATATAGCTGCTCGTGCTGATTCACTCACTCATTGGTCACCTCTCCTGAACAATTTTGTATGAAATTTTTTTTTTTCACCGATGGTTACGTATAGAGGATGGAAATTCATTCGGAGGAAAAATATGGAGAGAGCTGATGATGGAGGATTTCGGAGACGGGTGAAGAGCACGCTTAAGGTATTGAAGATAGGTTGGTGGTGCTTGAGCAAATGTCACTCGAAACGTCATTCAATTGCCAGTGACCTGAAAAAAAATTCAAAATGGCGAAAAAAAAATGGCCGCCATAGAAATTTCCTCGGTGTCCATCTCGGAGAGTATAAAAGATGGAAGAGTAGTTTCTTCGCAAAAGATGATCAGGATCCAAAGGTCTACTCGATGAATAGAAAAAAAATTCAAGATGGTGGAATTTATTTTTCTATAGAAAATGTATGGCGAACATTGAATAGACTACAAGTTTTGAACTATGCAAGACTTTGATTTATACATAGTTTCTTTTTAAAATGTTTTTGTGGAAGAACTCTTAGTCAGAAATATGTAGATAGATGATGATCGAGGGTTTGGAAGATGGGTGAGAAGCACGGCCAAGGTATTAGACATAGGTGAGGGCTGCTCAAACAAAAAATACTTGGAACCTCATCCAATTGGCAGGGAGATGGAAATAAATCCAAAATGGTGGATTCAAGATGGCGTCAACACAAATGTCATGGGTGTCTCTCTCAGAAAGTATTAAAGATGGATGAATTGTGTTTCGGTTCACCTCTGCTGTATTTTTTTTCCCTGATGCTTTCATATAAAGGACGAAAATTCATTCGGAGGAAAAATATGGAGATTTTGGAGACGGGTGAAGAGCACGGCCAAGGTATTGAAGAGAAGAAGGGAGTGCTCAAATAAAAACCACTCGGAATCTCATCCAATTGTCAGTGAGCTAAAAATATAACCAAAATGGCAGATTCAAGATGTCGCCCATACAATTTTCGACAGCGTCTATCTCACCAAGTATAATAGAAGATAGAAGAGAGGTTTTTTGGCAAAAGATGATAAGCCTATAGGTCTACCCTAGGACCTAGCCTAGAGGTCTACTCGATGAATAGAGAAAAAATTCAAAATGGCGAAATTTATTTTTCCATACAAAATATAAGGCGAATATTGAAGAGACAAATGTGCAAGACTTTGATATGCTTTTAACCGACTTCCAAAAAGAGGTGGTTCTCAAAACGGCCCGTTTATTTTCATTTTTTTGCAAAGATTTTTTTAAATAAACAGTAGAAGTTTTCGTCTTGGTCCCATAAAAAAATCTGGATCCAACTCCTTAATCCTGATGCTGAAAGATTACTGCCCGCCTAGGCCCTAGGTTATCAAGATTCAGAAAGTGTTCATTGTGAATTAATATTATAGGTACCAAGCAACGACTTCATGGTTAGATTTCAAGTCCCAACCCCTCAACCCTGATAATGCAGGGTACAGCTGCGCTCACAAACTAAGTATAGTGATTCAGAAACTGCGGATGGTGCAATGCAATAATATTTTAAGTACCAAGCATAGACTACATAATTGAACTTCGGATCCCGACTACGCAATCTTGATGCTGCAAGGTGCTGAACTCTTAAACCATGGGGATTCGAGAATTTCTTATATTTTTATTTATTTATAAAAACTTCATGCACATATGCAACAGGCATTCTCTACCAGTCAACCTTATAGGTGGTGTAGAGAATAACATAGCATAGCATAGCATAAAGAATAACATAACAGCATTTTAGGCATCAAGCAACAGCTTCATGATTACACTTCAAGTCTGAATTCCACAAACCTGATGATGCAGGGTACAACACTCCTAAACCATAGAGAATAAGGAACTGTTCCTGGTGAAATAATAGGTACCTATTGTAAATGCCGAGCATAGACTTTTGTTAGGTATTGAATTCCAAGTCCCAACTTTTCAATCTAACCACAAATTCACGGTTTTCAGATTTTTCCCCCTATGTCTGCTATAAGGCATACCGATAGGTAGATATGCCAAAGTGATTTAATTCAACGGGATTTCTTGACACGACACGACAGACAGACAGACAGACAGACAACGATGTGAGCCTATAAAGGTTCCTTTTTAGGGTTCCATACCTCAAACCCTAAAACGGAACCCTTATAGGATCACTTTGTTGTCTGTCTGTCTGTCGGTCTGTCAAGAAACCTACAGGGTACTTCCCGTAGACCTAGAATCATGAAATTTGGCAGGTAGGTAGGTTAGGGGGAAAATCTAAAAACCGTGAATTTGTGGCTACATTACACAAAAAAAATTAAAATAAATTGTGGTCATGAACTAATAATTAGTATTTTAAGTAAGATAACTATATCAAGTGGAGTATCATATGAAAGGGCTTCACCTGTGCATTCTGAAACAGCTTTTTGTTTATTTTTATACGTCATAGTTTTTGAATTATCGTGCAAAATGTCGAAAAAATACGACTGTAATACGGAACCCTCCTTGCGCGAGCCTGACTCGCACTTGGCCGGTTTTTTCCTTTTGAGATACGGAACCCTAAAAATGACTCCTCACGATCCATTTTAACTTTTTGTGTTAAAATTCATGTTAAAAGTACAATTTTAGTTCTTAATTTAAAGGTGAACCATGAACCGTACTTTTGACATGATAGTTGACCCATAGAGTTAAAATAGCGGGTGAGAAGTTATTTTTTACGCATTAAAAACACCTTTCTTAAGTTACCCGTGACTACTGTAGTAGGTACCGCTAGCGGTACTTTAGTGTTTCTTGAAAAGAATCAGTGCTGGCAAAATAATGGGTAATTGTTATCCTACCGGTTGCGGTAGTTTAATAATTAGCACTAAAGGACCGCTGTTTAGCCCAGTAAAATCTTCAGAAAATCAGAATTCTTTTTTCGGCGTTAATATTTTGAAAAAAATAAGGATTTAATTAAAAAAAAATTGAATAAGCACTATAAAACGACAAAGTGTTAGAGTGAACAAAAATTGTCAGGATGATTTCGAAAATCGAATATTTTTTTAAAATTTTCATGCTATAGCGGCAATAGAAATACACATTCTGTGAAAATTTCAACTCTCTACCTATTGCGGTTCAAGAGATACAGCCCGCTGACAGACAGAAGGATGGACGGATAGCGGAGGCTTAGTAATGGGGCCCGGTTGGAACCTTTCTGGTACAGAACCAAGAAAAACTGTTACATAATTACTTACACACCAAAACTTTAAATCCAAACGGACCCCTGTTCCAGGTTCCTGTGGTCCACTCATCTACGTGGTCCGCTTTAGCGGGCCGCGCACCCACGCGCCGTACTAGTATTATATATTTTTGAACAGACCGGGGACTAAAAATGTTCCAAGATTCGTGGTTTGTTGCAATAAAGTGGCAATTGGATAGTGACGTTCTAGTAAACATGTTGTGTCTATCCCGGAATATCCCGTCACATCGCACTGAAATTAAATTGAAGAAGTTAACAAGTTAACACTCTCCACTTTTTTTATCGCGTTGCAGTGAAAGACGTGATGGAATCAAGATGCAATATTTACACTATTTGACAAGCGTTTGGCATTTGTCATCTACCTGCTTCTATTCCTCTTATGCTCTTATGCTGTGTTTGTTTGTACATTGGAGATAGGTATAACAAAAATCTTTGATTATGTTATATGAAGGAATCTGTGCACAAAAATGTTTTATTGGAATTCTTGTCTGTTTGTCTCTTTGTTAGCGATGGCGATTGGCTATAGAGATTTTATTGGAAAGGTCTTGGTCAGACTTAAAATCTGCCGTGTATTTGATTACAATTGGTTACGATAACCGACCGTTAAGTTGCGATAACCGATATCGACGCAGGCGTAGAGTAAGTTTCATATTCGTTCTTTATACAAAATTAGCTTAACGTTTTTTCTTATGCTAGTCTAGGTTCTTTTTAAGTATTGCTGACACGTTTATTTCCGATTTCTGTCTGAATTTCCTGTATACCGTTCAAGTTCAAAACTAAGAGTCTCCCTACACCCAGAAAGTATCCAGTTTTGATCGATGGGTTTCTTCTCATTTACCTGATTTGTTTGTATTACACCCAATTATTGAAAATGACTGAGCAGAAGTGATGAAAACTTGACGCTAATCTTTATCCCGATATAGAAAAAGATACCAAAAGTGTCTCACGAAATGAGAACGGGCTCGCACACTATGGTATTTCACGGCTAACGTTTTATAACAATAATATCCACGGTACTTCTTTTTTTTCGTGCGGAAATCCACACGGTAACCACCCTGCTTTCCGACTAACTTGAACTGACTAAAACCGCCGTCTTGGGTCTACAGATGATGAAATATAAGGTGGCCCATAAGGCATTTCCCTCGCAAACCCTCTTCGCGATGGTCACCTCGGGTGTGGGAACCTCAGTCCCCATCTTGCTCCGGAATCAGGGGGAGGAGGGCACATTTTTAAATTGCTGTTTATTTGTTCTTAAATTTTAGGATTAAGGAAGGACTGATCAACCAAAGACGCGAGCTCTTTGAGCCCGTGGTTAGTTTAATATAATTACCACCTAAGAGTCCTAAAAAAGATGTCTGCTTAATCAGAGTATATTGTCATGAAGTTGTCGGTTCTATTCTCTCTTCCCGGTTTCCATGCTTTATCAGAGACAGTTAAATACACTCGATAGTTCATATATTTCTTTGTTCTTATCTGCTTAAATAAACTGCCGCTCGGAAATAGTCTTCATTCGAATTGATTCGATAATTCTCACTTTGCGAATAACTACCGAGAGCATATCCAATCAATCAAACCGGACCATCGTTCGCTATCGGCAAATAGGTATATCAATAATTTACTGATTTCTAGTTTAAAGTTTACGTGAACGACATTTTATTTACGGTATGTACGTAGAGTAATCACGAGAGGTTTGCGGCAATTGCTAGACTACGTGGGTGAATAATTTCTGGCAATGTCGTCCCCGCGTACTTACTGGATAAGAGTGCCGCCCCTGACGGGGTCCGGTAAGAGAGGCCATCATTGCCAGGCTTGCCCTAGACAACAAAGAAAAGTAAATGTCGGAAAGCAATCGAGAGACAACGCCGGCGCCAGCTGTTCTAATGTTGATGGGTATTAGCCCCTTTACGAAGAAGAAATTGCAGATTTGGTATTATTATACAGACGTGACTAATTTTTACGAAATATGTGCGTAGTTTAAAGGCTGTACGTGCCTACTAAGTACATCATAAATTATTAGTAAGTGTACCTACTCATTATAAATCGTATCGGACATTTATTGCAAGCGAGATAACGATTAAATCGATAGTCTAGCTAGGAGGCAAGGATTAAGTAGGGCTAATACAATTTTTCGGGATGTTCTTTTTTTAGATTTTGAATTCTATTGTTAAAAAAATTGAAATTATACATTTTCGAAGTTAACGACGAAATTTTTTGAAAATACGAATGTTACGTAGGTACGATTTCGTTGAACAGGAGTCGTGCTATTTTCTTAATTGTAGTAAAAATGGCAATAAGTAACTTAAAGTCTCGTAAGCATTGTCTACACTTAGAGCGTTTTTTTGTAGACCCAACCAGACCTAACAAGTTAATTCCTTTTCCACCATCTCCCGAATGAACCAGAGCCATCTACGGTTTGTCCGTATTCTTCTTCTACTAGGATGTTTTTTTCTGCCTACCCCAAAGGGAAAAAAGGCGCGACTTTACATGTATGTTCTTATTATTCATATATATTATGTTGTAGTGCAATTCATAGGTTCCTAATTAGCATCCTGCTCAAAGACCCTGTTTATTACAAAACGAGCTAACAGCTAGAAGATTTTCCTTTATGTAAACGCAGTGATTGCTGTGTAATTAATAATATTGTTAATACCCATATTGAGTTACTCACTTTACTGTGTTATCTTTTATTTATTTTACGCAAATATTTACATGATAAATTTTGTTTCATGTAGGTAAAAAAAAGTTTGCAAATGCGAATCGAGAATAAGTTTTATTTATATTTTTTAATTACTTTTATAGTCACGCTTGTCGTCATTATCTTTGCGTTAGTCCCGGTCGTATGCTAGGAGCATACGACCGGGACTAACGCAAAGATAGTCGGAGCGAATCCCGGGCTCCGAGGCTCTCACCTCGGAGCCCGGGATTCGCTTTCCAACTTTACTTCTTCTTATCGCACGGCCTCGCGCATCGCCAATAGTAAGAAGCACGCATGTCATCTACTAACTACGACAACTATCCCGGCGGAGATTTAGCTGCGATTTAACGGTCGAGGGTAAGCGCGCGGTGTACCCGGGCAACGGAGGTGAGCAGCGCCTCTTACGGCTCTGCTGCCTGTTGCAAATGTCGGCCGAGGCGGGAGTGGCCCTCTTGAGGGCTGCTCCGAGGCTCTGCATGTTTTTTAAACACAGACTATCTATGTAGTCTGGTCAGAAAAACGGAAATGTAATTGCTTTTGATTGAAGACTTTCTTTTTTAATCCATTTCTAATAAATGCAATAATTGGTTTGGTTCTATTTTGTATAGATAGAAACTGCCAATCATCAGCTATTGGACATAGAAAAAGACAACCTTTAAGACAAATTTGAAATACAGAAATTTTATAACATCAAATACCTATTTGATCATCAATCATAATATGGCAAGTGAATCAATGTTGAAAATTTTAGAAAGTTGCTTTATCAACTTTACTATAAAGTTCAAATTCTACAAATTACCTACTGATTTCTTTTGATTCTTCTGTAGAAGATAAGTTATAGGTGATTGTTTGTAGGCTGTCTGTGACCAATGAAGTACTGTGTGGTCTTTACATGGTTGTTGTTACTTTTCATTCAACATGGTTTTGGGTTTAAAATGACATTTATCACATTATTGCAATGTCAACGATAATTTCCTATCAGGATAAATAGGACTTCATAAAAATAGTATTTTTCAAATCTTGTGTTCTGGTAGGTCTTATATCTTAAAAAGATTTTTAATTTGATGCAACATAACTCGGTATTTGGGAACAAAATTATATGCCATATTTTATATAGCCCCGTTAAGAAGTTACCGCTGCCATGGCAAATAAAGTATTTTCTCTTTAGAGAAATTTAATTTAGAACGGTTTCTCATGCCAGACATTAATAGTCTGTGTTTAATTTAGTGAATCATATGAAATGGGTAATATACCTAGTATATTTCTGACCACAAGCTATGTCATTGCAACTGAGTGCAGTTAATCTTTAATATATTATGTATTTCAATACTATTTTATACTGCAATATTCTGCCAGATTTTAATGCAGTCAAGGTTTAATGCATTTTAGTGACTAATATAAAATGTGATAGTAGTAATATCAGTAGTTGGGGATAAGTTAGCGTAGAAGATATTTTTTTTAAATCTGATCAAACTTTAAGGAGTTAGTAGTGTCAATTGCAATTAACATGCAACGCTAAAATGATGATAATGATGATGATGAGTACTCTAAGGAATGACAGTTGAAGATAGGAATAAAGGAATTTAATTGTGATATATTATCGACACGGAATAAAGAATAACTAATTATCAACAATGTATACATTGTCGCATTGATTTCATAATTGGTTAATTGCCAGATCTAATAAATATGTGATCAATAAAATGTATTTAATTCTAGTGGGTGTGTTTAAAATTAATGATTGACAATATTTTAGGTTTAACTGTACCACCACACAGTAAAGTTACTTTACATACAAGTTTGATTCTAAAAAATCATAACCTATTTTGATTTTTTTTAAACAACTATGACATTTGTTTTACAGTTTTATTATTGGTAAATGTAATAAATTTGTGTTATATAGGTAGGTAATAATTATGTCTATATTAATTTAATGAATAATTAGTTATTAACATTAATAATGAAAGTCAATTCATTATTCCTTACTTTTAGTTTCTATTATTCTCAGAAGGTATTATGTAGGAACAGGAAATCCTAAAATAGCATTCCACACAACATTTAAGTGCAAATCTATGAAGTCAACAGCTGAACAATTAGCAATGACTAACATAAAGAGAAACTATGCTTTCACTACACATACAAAGCAAATAGGTACGATTTCCGTTTGTTTATACATATTCACAAACAAATCATAGGTAATCTCGTAGTATTTAACAAAACAACTACTGCACATAACTCATAAAATTATTAAGCCTGATAAAACTACACATGTTCAATTAACATACTACAGTTTTACGCTTATACGTAAATATAATAACACACATTAATTTAGTGACGAGTAAACATGTTGATGGCTGGCTAGCCTTGCACAACACAAGCGTACGAACATGAAATAAACAATAATATGACTGAACAAAACGTGTCTAGTGATTGTAAAGCGAAGTTTAAATGTGGTTAAAGGTAATTAAAATGTTTACCAGCGTATCCTGATCTACTAATTCTCTGTAGTAGCTTTCACTACTATCGCGCCTGCTGCTGACGCACATAGCGCGTCGCAGCAGGCCAGAGAGCATGGAGCAGAATCCGCAACGTGCCACCGACCTTTCTTGCATCCTTAACTTATCACTGGGATCAGTGTCTTTTATAAAAAATCGTCTTGTGCGATTCATCTTGGTATGAATCGCAAACACCTTAGAGAAAACATTTTGAGTGTCTTTTAGTCTACATTTTGTTTATTTAGGACACTACATCTTGGCACATAACAGAGATACTGTATGGGACTACATTTTTAGAAATGTCACGATGCCTTTTTCAGAAATTAAAGTAAAAGACCACGTTATGAGAGTTAGTTACGATGAGTCGCGTACAACTAAAGAGCGCGCGGCTATTCGCCGTCAGCGCTGACAGACAACTGTGCAGTGTAGAGTACAGTAACGGAACGACCGAGCTCGCGCTCGAAATCCCTCGCTCGCCTCGGCCGCGACTCCATCGCGCGTGGTTCGGTATAGTTATGTAGACACACTCTTATAGGCAACGTCTATAACCTTAATATTGAAAGAAACAGGGGGGCTAAAAAGGCCACATTTGATGTTTCATATTGTGTTCATCATATCCGTCAGTTGACATATTTTGACATATTTTATTATGTAAATTATGTCACCTGACAGATAAGGTGATCATATTATGAAACATCAAATGTGGCCTTTTTAGCCCCCCAGACCGCTTTAGTAAAAATATTAAAATGATGACAGCTTAGAACAACTATAAAAGAAATCTTTCATTAGCTTTTGCATTCAGACACCGGTATACTGCGGATTCAATTACTCAGCCCACTGAATTAAAACAACTAAAGTAATTTTATTAGAATTTCGCAGTTTTGTTGTGAATCACAATAAATTAACTGAATAGAACCAGAGATATAACGTGAAAACCGACGTCCGCGGGTGACACCGCGGGCACATGCTGGTAATAATATACAGCTTTTCAAATGAATTCTAAAAAAGGACATCTCATACTTAAATAGGTATACTTTATAGTTAGCGAATAGGTTGAATTTTATTAATTTACGAAACGGCATGCGACAAAAGCATATTTTTAAATTTTTGGCTGCTTGTCTATCCTGTGTTCACTTAAAAGGTGCAACTTAAATTACTTCGTAAGAAGAGATTGTTACTATCCTTACAATGAGCCTATGTTACTTTTGAACAAAGAAATTCAATTTAATTTCATTAGGGTTCCACGCAAAAAATCTAGGTTGAAGTACACATGGACGAAGTCCAAGTTATCTAAAAGAATAACTTGTTTTATAGTACTACTTAAGTTGTTGCCACGGCTCTGCTTGCATGTAATTTTGGGGCCAGTCACCTAAGGGTATGAAAAAAGCTTTACGCGTGTCCTATCTCAGTATTACACAAAATTTCATAAGAATTGGTCGGGTAGCCGTTTCTAAGAACTTTTGTTAAAATCACTGTGAAGTAAGAATTTAACATAAGTATGTACCTATTAGATTAAACAAATTAATATAACACTAAAAATATGACTTATATCAGTTTGGTAGTGGACCTCGGTAAATCAACGTCAACCATCTGTCAAGTGAACGTGTTGCTACAAGTATTATTTATCATGGTATTTGGTTTTATAAGTAATATAAGTAATGTAGGTTAATATCCTAAAAGAATGTTAAAGTAATTAAAGTAATTTAGAATGTTAGTAAACAGAAATATTTGTTAATAATATTGCTGTTCTATTTTTTTTGGTTGCAACCCTCAATGTAAGTGTCAAGTCAAGCGCGTTCGCGTTCCATTTCTATAGATGCGTAGATATAGCGCATGAGCGCATGTATTGTATTTAAATTTGATTGTATTGTAGGACGTCGCATGAAGCTATAAGATATCTAAATATAGCTTCATGTGTAGTCAATACAAGGAAATTTCTAACGTTCTTGTGTGTAGTCGATTGTATTATATATAGTGAAGCGTAATACCGTCGTAATCATAGACTTAGGAAAAGTAGTCGTAATACTATACTCTGTCTAATTTAGGATGATAAAAATGACAGTTCATGTCTATGAAGTATCGTATTTTTTTATACAAAATTTCGTACCCCTAAAATTATTGTATTACATAGACAAGCCCCGCCCACTTGTCATAGTGAAGCGTCTTGCAAGAATATAGCACAATTGACTATACACAAATGAATCGAATGAATCGAATTTAAAATAATTTATTAAAATTATTAAGTACTTATACTACTATAATTTTTGTGATATAATTAACTTAATATGGTACGAAACAGAAATATTATACCTACCATAAAACTTCTCTTTTGTCATCCTGAAGTAAGTTACAACCTAAAATAATAATTTTTTTTTTTTTTGTGTTTTTCTGAATATCGATTCCATTTTCTACGGGAACGATAATCGAAAATCGAAAGATTCGTTTTCGATTATACTATAATAATATGGGCTACCCTATTTAGACCTGTCATTATTATCATCCTACATTAGACAAAGTATAGGTAATAAACGCATCACATATCTATGATTTGATTATTAACTTGTAGTAGCTTGTAGTATTACTAACATTAATAATATAAGTAATTTCAATGAAAAAAATAATATAGGTATAAGTAGGTAGAATAGATTAAAATAAACAACAGTAGCTAAACAAAATACAATATTTTACATACCTAGCCTCATAAAATTCCTTCGCATCATCACTGACTGACTGGAGTGACTGGTAATGTGCCCAGAAGGCTGGCAGCATTACCACGCTGAATGGCAATGCTGTTTCTTTGTGCAAGATAATTATTATATTTTGTTTCTGATAAGTACTTTCTGAGTACAATTATACTTCAATAATGAGGAGGTTTTCAATTCGATCGTGTTTTTTTTAGCTTAGTTAACATCTACGGTTTAGGTACCTACATCGTCGTTTTACATCAAGAAGTTTTACAGGATACTGTAGGTATATACCTAGGTACCTATTCAATAATATTCGTTGATATCATTCTGTGAAACTACAAATGGTTTCCAATACCTATCTACTTGATTAAGTTACCTACACTCCTCAATGCATTCGTTAATAATTTTTACTCAGGCTAGAAGAATATTCTTGTAGTCTGAGTAGGTAATTTTATTAATGATCGTTCACGGTCTTCACGGATCATAGTGATTCAGTGTTAGGAACCTAAAATAATTGTTAGCTTTGAATGTTTAATAAGTTAATAAGTTGTCATTTTATTGAATTTTTTTGCTTATTATGAAGAATTAGAGCTCTGGAGATGTACTTATTTATGTATAATATACCTACATCCATGTTATTAACCATCAGAAAAAATACCAATCGAACACAGATAACACAACATCAACTTAATATAGTACTAGTACCTACTTACCTAGTAGGTACCTAACTACCTCCGTTATAGTTATTTAGTTATGAAAGGATTTTTGGAAATTCTACCCCCAAAGGTATGAAAGGGGGCAAAGGGCGCGATTCCTTAGTTCAATCTACCTACTTTAAATTTTGCTTAAACATTCAAGACGTTTAATGTATTTTATTGAAATTCATCCCCCAACAGGGTTAAAAACAGGTAGGTCGAAAGTTATTTTGGGGGTGATTTGCTTCGAAGTATCGATAGGTAGGTACACCTAAGTGCTTTTGATTTAAATTACTACATTTTATTCTGAATGTTCAAGTCGGTGCCAAGCCTTATTTTAAACAACCGTCACTTTAAAAAATATCGGTGGTGATAACCGTAACCAACCGTAACCGACATCCAAGCGGACCAAGCTGCGAGCGGAAAGCTAGTAAATAAATTTTTACAGTCATTTCCATTTTAATGCAATAGGCTTTTGGCCTGTATAATATAAGTATGTAGATACTTTAGGTTATACATAAACCGAGCTTTATAGCAATATCGAGTTAAGATTAATAATTTCCTTAGTGGTGAGCGATGTCAGCGATGGTCACTAGCTACTAGTTATCTGCCAATGGCAAACGTATGTGGGTCGAGGTGAAACTACATTATGCGACATTTAACTGTTGTTTGTCCACCAAGTCACAACAATACCTGTAAGATAATAACGGATGAGTGTTTTGCAATGCTGTCTTGTGTTTTATACGACTTGTAGTTAGTCGTCGTGACGAATGAATGAAGGTATGAATACGATAGGTACTTCAACAGAAAAGTCTTACGCGCATTTTGGTCTTTTGAATTAAATCTGTAGGCTTTAGGTTATTTTTAGTCACTTATTGGTTTTTGAAGCCTTTTTTTATCGTGCGGAAATCCCAACCAGCCCCGTCGGCCATCGGGGGTGGTTATGTCGGGATCGAACCGACTAAAACCGCACGCCGTCTCGGGTCTTAATTACCGAGGTGAGGTTACTCAATAGGCATATATTATCCTTCGCACCCCAGCTGACCCTGGGCCATCTACGGTTTTAAGATGGTCCCCTCGACTCCCTAAAAGGGGGGGGGGGGGGGGGGCGAGCATCGCGCCACTTCGCCGACGGTGTTTAGAAATATTAAATTTAAATTTCGTTTTTATCTCGATTTACTTATTTCAAAACTTTTCAATATAACTAAGGCCTGCACCTCATTGTTTTTGCTAATTTTGGTAACAAAACAACGATTGAATGGCTTTAAAGTCATCATAACATTAAAGAGATTTTAGTTAAGTTTAGTGAAAATACGACACAACAGAATCGACACTACTGGAAAATATTCCGCCAGTTTGTGAAGTATTTCTGCACAAATACTTAACCGCTGCTATAAAGGTCTACCCGGTAAGAAATACTAATTTTTTGGAGCCTACTATCACAGGCTACAAGATTGTTTTTGTGCCTGGTATCTATTTATATTGTGCCTATCACAAAATCTTGGAAATTGGAGATATTTTTCCGCACATTACATTAAATTTTCAAATATACGAGTATACATAGCTCCTAGTTGATTATGGATACTTAGGCTTGAGTTGTAATAACGTGTGTTGCTATTTAAATTTGTCAGGCGCTTTTCATTTTATTTTGTAAGGTCACAGGAGAACGACCGAATTTTGCAGTTACGTGGGCGCCATAATTGGGATATAGAGTATATTTTAGGAATTTATTCTCTGGCCAAACCGGAACCCAGGCTACATTCCTTTTTCCGGGGCATAACGGGGACACCGTGGTTTCCAAACCCGAGGGACGCCATTTCGAAGCCGGAGTTGGCCCGCGTCAGCCGGGTTGCGAGGGAAATGCCTGTTGGGCTACCTTACACATCGGCGCTAGAAGACACGAAACGGCGTGCGGTTTTAGTCGGTTTGATTCAGACATAACCGTTGGCGACGGGTTGGAAAGTATCCGTGGGAATATCCGCACGAAAAAAAGGCTAGGTACTAATTTCTAATAGTTACTCGGAAATTGTAAATAGGCAGGTAAGGTGGGCTGTTACCTATTTAAGCCGAAAATCGAATCCCACCCTAGAGGGTGGGTATTAAAAATAGAATAAAATTTGGATATTCTGTAGGCCGACGGTAGCCGGCAATTTTTTTTAAATCAATAGCTTTTATTTTCTTACTCTCCGATATTTGAATAAAGTAAAGGGTTTAACACAGGATCACAATTTCCATATTCGAACTTAAGCTTAGTTAGTAATAGCACAGAATACCTCACGTCAGCGTCTCACAATGCCCCGGCTATTTACCAGATCGAATAATGTCTTCTAGACTTGACTATTGATATACCTATAGGGTAGTAGGTACTACCTACTAGGTAGTCTGGGTTATAGGTAGGTATATGATATCGGCAATCTGTATACCTAATCCGGTATTCTATAGGTACAAAGCCTAGGTAATGTATAGAATATCTAAAACGTGTAGGTAAAAGTACTTAGGTACCTATGAAATAGGTATTTTAAATATTCATTTTATACTGTGTCTACGTATTCTATACAAGTAACTACCGGCATTCGGTAATTTATGTAGAAGACAAGAGTAAGGAAGGATTGTGAGTATTTGTGAGGGATGTCGACGGCTTTTTACCCGACTGTCAAAAAGGGTTATGTTTTTTTTGTGTATGTCGTATATGTAACCTAACTCAAAGCATATGCGGTGTCCCTTTTAAATGCGGATCTAATGATAAAATAATTGAAAAGCAAACTAATGTTTAACAAATTTTATTATCCTTTACAATTGCACAACAAAAATGATATTTAAAAATGCATAACACTACAATATTATAGTAAACAGTGCGGTTAATATGTTTTTACAACAAAATAACAAAGTAACATGTTTATATTACGTCTATACCCATAGTAAACTGATAGTACACTATGAGTAAAGCTCTCTTAATAGCAATGACTAACATATCATTGACTAAAAACTTCAAAATATAAAGTATACAATAAAACTTTAATTTTTTAACAGATATACGTCTTTACACAGAGACGTATTTAACAATACGATAATATAATTATTTATTAGTGTTACAGTATATAGCCCTGCAGTTCTTAGCTTCAATGTATCTGTTATTTACACAAGGTAACTCTCGGATTTTAAATAAATAATGTTATATGGAATTTGGACAAGTTTCTGAAACCAACTACTTTAGAATGGAGACTTGCCTTTAATGGTTTATAATATTACTTTTTGATCGGAACTTTTTCATGCATCGTTAAAAATCTTTAAAAAATAGGCGTGATGAATTTATACAAAATATAATATATATATAAGAGTATAACTATAAGTTAAAAATAAAAACTAAGGTTTATTAAAAATATATTGTAGTGGAAAGTCTAGTTTCCATGAAATGCTTTGAATATTATTTTTCATAAACTGTTTGGGTCATACAGTTTCACTTTTTTTACAAACATAATCTGACTTGTTTAAACGTTTTAAACACAGAGCAAAGAAAAATCCTTGTTTCAAACAAGCTCGGACATTTAGTTATTTACTATAAGTGCATTTAAATAATTCTGAAATACATATTACTATTGTAGGTACCTACCTGGAACTTTAAACCCTTATCTATACAATTTAAAAGTACACTTTCAATTAATGTAGCAAAAGCCATTGACGAAAAACTGTTTAAAATATAAATACTCAACTTATATACCTACCTAGTCCGTTAAACGTTAAAACAAGTCTGTCAACTTACAACTACTTTCTACGCATTTTACAACACAAATTTACATTTGCACCAATACACGACGAGACACAAAAATCAAGGTTTGCCATCTGGTGGGTTGAAGAATTCCCAATGATGGTGATGGATTGCTCGACTATCACTTAGGCCAAACATAATAAGTCCAGCAATTAACACAAGGAAGATAACCATCGCCATTTGTATGTCTTTCTTATCCTCTGCACCACTGATATAGGACATGAAAGAGTTAAATATGTGTCTAATAGTTCTACTAATAGAAGAGTGACAAACCCTTAGGAACTGCGCACCTGCTTCGGTAATTGAAGGTTCATGAGTTCTCACAGGAGCTTGCATTCGTCTAGGGGAGGGGCGGGGCTTACCATTGTCGGAACTGGACTCTGAGTGTGGTGCCGCTGGTTTCCTTTTTGCACGTCTCGTTGGCGGGGGAGGAGTCTGATGTTGTGGTTCATGGTATTCGGAAAATGGGCGCTCTCGTATGGATCGAGGGGGATAAAACGACATGGGAGGAATTGTTATATCTTGAAGGTAGGAATATAGCAAAGGTGTTAGGTCCGGGGGTGGTGGTCTTTGAGGTGGTGTAGCCACGTCGTCTGCACTGGCCTTTCTAGGTGGAGGTGATGCTTGAGGTGCCTCGTCCTCAAGAGCCTCTGTTTTCGTCTCTGTTTTTGTCTCCATTTTCGTGTCTGTTTTCGTCTCTCCTTTTGTTTCATCAGGCTCTTCGGTAATATTATCTGTTTGTGTGAATTCTTCTCTACTCACCGGCCTTGGAGGCATTTCTAAATTTACTACCGGCTGATGTGACGGGGTTGGAGCGTTGATTGTAGATATTTCAGCAAATTTTTTCACTATCTCATCTATAACAGATTGTGAGAACTCAATACCACTCACGGAAATGTGTCCCGACTTAGAGTCTAACTCAGATACTTGTAACGTCATTCCTTCAATATCTGAAACTAAAATTTTGTTGGCTTGAAGTTCAGATACATTTAGTCGACCTACATCCAAATCTCTCACCTGTAGTCGCTGTGTTATCAGGTTATCTAATTGTATATCTCTACTTGCGTCACTCACTTTTTCGAGTGCTCGTTCTTCACTCACCGGTATAGTATTTTTGGAACTTTTAGCTGCACTTGAAATACCTCTTGGCTTAGGTAGTGGTGGCACATCTGGGATTTGGGACTTATCAATATCTATGTGCTGAACAGTTAGTGAAGCTTCAGTTAACATTTCATCTCGTTCATTGATTCTAGTTGGACTTGATACACGCCTTTCTACCAATATGACCGTCGGTGATGTGCGCCCTATATTTGGCTTTGAAAGGTCGGATATTTTAGGCTCAGATAGCTTTAAAGATTTTTCTGATCTCGATGTCGGGCGAGAAGTACGATTACTTTCTATTAATTTTGTGTGACTTTTTGTTAACAGGGAATCATCATCTATTATATCTCTCAAGGAGCTAGATATTGACACATCAAAATTTTCATCCATTCCTAAGTCAAAATCTACGTCATCTGGAAGAGGATCAGTTTGAGTGGATACTTCGATTTCAATAACATCATCATTTTTAATAGTGTCTGCTTCAAAGCCATCAGAAAATTCCATTGGTGTTTCAGATTCTGGTGATGCCTCTTCTTGCTCACCTTTATCTTTTCTACCGCGCCGTGATCCTCTAGGAGGACGCGGAGGAGGCGGTAGAGGTCTGTCTTTCATTTTACTGACAACTTCCCCAGAGTTTAGGTTTTTATGGACATCTTCAAATGGTTCATCTATTTCAACGTATTGTGTTAAATCACCACTTAAAGATCGTTTTGTCAAACTATCCAGTGTGACGAGGCTAGTAGACGACTTTTTTCGAGGTGGACGATCAGGACCGACTGGCTTAGTTGGTCCTACTGTATAATATTTGCGCTCTGAGCTATTACTCTTACGACGTCTGGGCGGGGTTTTACTCTTAGAGCGTCTAATACCTTTACTAGGGACAGTAGGACTCTTATCGACCGTTGCGTAACCGGGACTCTCATGGTTAATCTCCCTAACAATGTTAATCTCGTCAGTTTGTGGCAAATTTATGTCAAGAGTGAGAGATTCGGCGCCATGTGATGTCCGATCGTCATCACAAAGTGAAGTTCCTCGGGAGCTTCTTGACCGATTGCGTCTTGGTGGCACTGGGCTTTGCTCAGTGACCGTCGATTGTACGTAATCTTGTGGCACGGTGTACTCATGTTCTGTACGATATACTATCATCTGTAATTAGATAAATGACAAGTTAGTTTCATATTACACGAATTTCATGTTGCATGTAACACGCAACGCATATAGATTAACTTGGATCAACTACGCTAGGTGTAAGAAGTTATTACATCTATTGTTTAACTGTTTCTTTTTGTTAAGTAGCTGTTTTATCCAAGTGTTATCAATAGTCGAAACAGATTTTTACTAATGTTTTCCTGAAATTACAATCACGGCACTAGATCTCACAAATCACAATCGTGACAAATTGGATCCAGAGTCCGAGCTGAAAACCTTGGATACGACCGGGGTCTCGATTCTGCTAAAGACAAACCACTGATATATCACTAACACTCTAAAAAATGCCATTTAATTGTAGACTTTATTACTATCAAGTTAAAGTCTAAAATCAAATGATATTTCGTAGAGCGAATGAAATATTTAAATTAATTCTTTTCATTATATTTCAGAGTGTCAGTGATATTACAGTGGTTTGTCTTTAGCAGAATCGAGGCCCGGGTGCAATGCACTATTGTCAATCCTTATCGGCCCATTTCTAAAGCGAATAAGTACTCTACGACCCATTTCTAAAGCTACTCCATCTGAAGTCATATCTTGAGATAGATTGATACTGGAGTGTGACTAGAAATATAAAATGTAGGTAGTAGGTAAGACGCAAAAGCGCTGCAATGTTATTTTAGAAAATAAACAACTGCTTAACTCTTCTCTTAAAACATTCTGCTTCCACTTCGTTTAACAAAGGCAACTTTGTTTTATTATTAATTGAATTAAAATCCTAGTTGAACTAATTGCTCCGCGGGGGTTCATGAAAACAATACCATGGCCTTGTATTTCAAGTGATAACAAAATAGTTATATCTACCTAATGGATCCAATAATGAAAACAGCGGTAGGGCTTAATTGCCCACTATTAAGATTGGTGTCGTTGGCTCTTGTTTATTGTATTTATTGGCTACATCATGACCTTGTTTGCCATCTTGTTAGTCTATAAATAATAATCTTTTGTCACATATCAGTTAAGATGGTCAATCAAGAAGCTGCGTGCTAAATTAACCCTTAATTACATTTTGATAACTTGTGTTGTTACAAATAATAGTCAATATTGGACAATTAACTATTGCGTAAGAGATTTCATTCATTCAAATAGGTACTCTTTAATATACATTAATAAATGCAGTAGGTATAAAGTTGCATGTAGCAATGAATACCATGCTAGTAGTAATTAAGTACTATTTAGTTTATTGATAATGTAATAGTTAACATCAATCAATAGTTATAATATTTGACAGCCTCTGTGGCGTAGCGGTAGTGCATTCGACTGCTACGTCAGGGGGCGCAGATTCGATTCCCGCTCAGTGCAAATATTTGTATGCATGAATATGTGTAGGTATTTGCATTGGTCTGGGTGTTTCTAAGTATAATAATTATGTAAGTATGTAGGTATTTATAAAAAAAGTATATAAGTATGTTTATCCGCATTCTAGAACCCGTACCTAACACAAACTAGATAAGCTAAGCTTACTTTGGGTCTAGACTGCGATGTGTAGAATGTCGTAGAGTATTTATTCATTATTATCATACTATAGTGTAATTAAAACAATATAACAGAGCAAAAGGAGGTTAGTATCCTATCCTACTCCTACTATTATTAAAAAAATAATTAATATCACAACCGCGAAAGTTTGTAAGAATGTAGGTATGCCTGGATTTATGTTTGTTGCTCTTTCACACAAAAACAACACACACAAAAAAGGTTTAATGGCAGTAGAGGAAGCACGTGAAGTATGTCAGGATAGAAACAGATGGCGGACTGTTGTCTCTGCCTACCCCGGAGGGAAAAGGGCTTTCAACTAACAATAGCATTATTATGCATGCTGTTTTTAGTTGAAACATACATAATTATATAATTTGTATTTTTCGACTAGAATAATATTGCTTCTACAACTAGGTCAACTATCTCGATGAAGTAGAATCTCCAAAAATATATCAGTGTCTATACAAAACCTCATTTCTTGGAGTTCAGCCAAAATAAAATGACTCGCAGACACTATCATATGGTTTATATTGCTTTTATGATACGAATGCAAAAACAGTCTTGATTATTATTGATTGATTTTTGTTTAATTTTAAATTCATGTCTGTGGGGTCAAATTACCGTAGTGGACTATTCTACTGCTACGTGAAAGGTTGGACGTAAATTTCATCTAGGAAAACTCATATTTTTGGACGCATGTATAATTTTTATATCTGTCAATTGGTAATAATCTGGCTATTCTTCCTTTATCTGACCAAGATCGTGCGAAATCGGAAAGTAAAAGTAGAAAAGCGGACTTCGAGGGGACCACATCGGATGTGAACTAACGCTAGAATGATCATCTTAGCGTTGGTTCACATGATGATGAATTGATCTGGCTATTTCTAAGTCTGATGATATGTATGTATTTACAGAAAGAGTAAATTCTGTTCACTAAAATATGGCGCAAACGGTGCATGTGGTGTGTGTGGTGGTGGGCCTACGCCAACCTCCCTTGCAAGGCGGTAAACATTCCTGACGAGGCTCTGATTTAGCCTTTATTCACGGGTTTGGAAGTCGCTTCACCTCGCCTGATGGTAAGGTAAAGTACTAAAGTCTCAGGAAGAGGTGAGGTGTGTAACAGATGACCAGCAGTGCTATTCTCTAAGGACACAAAATTGCGTTCGTTGCTGCGACAGCGATAAACTGCTTAGATGATAAGGTAACAGGCCCGTGTCGTGATAAAGTAGCCTAACACGACGCTTTGCCCAATTATTAAGGCCTGGAGTCACTGCTCCGTTTGAGTTTATTACTAAGTAATCTCTACACCTAACCTAAGCAGTTCGTCGGTGTCTCAGTGACGAACGCAAGGCGATGTCCTTAGAAAATAGCACTGCAGGTCAAGGCTATTGGCAGAGGAACCGCCGTACTAATCGTGCATGGTCGTGGAAGACCGTTTTCTGCATCTTTGTCACCACAAACTTCACACTGATCCCGAGCCTCTCAAGATGGACAGAGATGCCTTTTGCCTTATTAATATTATTCTGATGATTCTAGAATCATCAGTACAAGGTATTAGTTAGCGCTGTGTAGTATGTCTCGACTTTGTACCTGACGAATTCATAACCGCAGAGCCTAATACGTTGGTACTACTACAAATGTTTCAGTTTTAGTAGATATTGTTAGAAGCCACTTAGCAAGCATTTCTGGTAACCAATTTTTTTCATCATCATTCTCTGAACCTTTGTCCCAATTCAGTTGGGGTCGGCTTTCCAGTCTAACTGTGATGCGGCTGAACTTCGATATTTTCCGTGAAGCGACTGCCATCTGACCTCCACAACCAATGGTCATTATGACCAATGGCGATATCGAAGTTCCAAGTTAGACTGGTTGGACTTTTGTGGGCTCCAACTACCCGTAACGACTGCCATAGATGTTTGTATGGCAACCGGGACCGACGGCTTAACGTGCTCTCCGAGGCACTAATAAACCTGCGATAAATACACACATAACTTCGAAAAGCATCGAAAAGTCATTGGTGTGTTGTGTGCCATGGTGAACCTGGGATCGAACCCTAGATCTCGTCTCAGCAGTCCATTACCCAAACCACTAAGCTACCGCGGTTTTTTTTTGTAGGGACCAAAATTTTCCGGTTCACCAAAGACTGAATGAGTGGCAAAAAAATTTTAAAATTTATTTAAAAATAGCCATGAAAACTCTTTGATAGGTGAGTCATCATAGGCATGCCGATGAATAATATTGGATACAAAATATATCCCATCTGGTTGTCAGATGAATCAAGGTCGGTCTTCACTGACTCCTCCTCTTAGAGGTATTGTGCCTTTTTACAAAAATTTACCCCTACGGCGGTGAATTGGGAATTGAATGTATAATGAGATTGTGATTTTTGAAGATCGAGGCATAAAATTCAATATGATATGAAAGCTTTCGAATGTACCTGATAGGCAGCGCAGCAATCAGCTTTTATGAATAGAATCCCTCAGGTGTTTAATTTCGTTAAAAAAACGCTACTACACATATGTGCCTACCTATATACAATTTAACCATTACCATTGTTAAATGCTGAGTACAAACATAATTGGGTGGTAGATTGTACAAATGTACTCTAAAATTGTTATTTTCTGTTTATTGTAATCTGTTATCTGTTTCTGTACCAAATAAAATCAAATAAAATAAAACAAAAAATGAAAATATACATCGGAAGCAGTATTTTTGTTGTAATGAGAATTGAAAAGAGTATGCTAAGGTAGTTTGGGCACATGGAACCAATGAACACTGTGATTGACACACTATATATATATGTAAGGCACCATGTAGTGGGGCGGCAAGCCGGGGTCAACCTCACAGAATATACAATGACCAAAAAAGTCAGGTCAGATGCACTCGGAACCGGCGAGCTTGCATGAAAGGTTTAATGACAGTAGAGGGGGGTTACCTCTACTGCCATTAAACCTTTCATGCAAGCTCGCCGGTTCCGAGTCTAGCGTGAAGTAGGTATGTAAGGACAGAAGCAGATTATGGCGGGTTGTGTCTCTGCCTACTCTGGAGGGAAAAAGGTGTTAGCATATTTTTGTTTTACTGAGTTTGGAAGTAACGAACTTTCATACTATTACCGTTAAGTGACCCTATTTGCTTAGATTGCTTTCCCTTTAGCTTACCAGTAGGCCCTAGATAAAAAAAATTGTTATGGCCTTTATAATGCGGTCAATACACGTACGTTTAAAAAACAAATGCGTCTTACATAACGTTTCTCCTTCCTAGTAGGTAAGTACCCTTTACGTGGTTTACGCCCACTCACGACTACGCGCGTTCCCATCGCTTGCGCCACAAAACGTTGCAGCCGTCAAATGCACCATTGCTTGACGCAAATCTCAAATCGTCTCTTCCATACACAACAGTTTATATAATGAAATCTAAATAAAACTGGAGCGTCTGTTTGTGATATTAAAATAACTGGTTTTTACTAAGTGCATTTGGCTGTACACGCAAAAACATTTTTTTAAATATTCGCTGAAATGGTTGGACCGATTTTGACGCAACTTTCACTGGCTGATAGCTCATGTAACAAGAAGTAACTTAGGCTATTTTAATTTTGGAGAAAGAATCAGCGTTCCGAATAAAAAAATAAAACCTTAAAGTCCGAAACCGCGCAGATGAAACCGCGGGCACTGCTAGTAAGTAATACCCGAGGCGCACACTGGGCGACAGGCGACAGCGACAGCTCGGGGTCTAGACGCGACGACAGGTTGCGGCCGACAATTTCATTTTGTTCTATTTTGTTCTAAGCTTCGCACACTTGGCGTGTCTGACGCCGAGCTGTCGCTGTCACCTGTCGCCAAGTGTATGCCGAGGGTTAAAGCTCTCTTTACGCCTTTTCTCTCTGCAGGCGGTATTGTATGAGTGACATTTCTTGTTGCATAACCTATTTAACCGCTTCATTTTACATTCAAATAGGAGGGCCTTGAGTAAGTGTATTAAATCTTGAGAAGTTCTCAGAAACATTTTTTTTTATATTTGTCACGTCAATATGACTTTTACGTGAAGTCTCGTGAGAGAGGCCACCATTACTGACACCGATAATACCACAATAGTGGCCCTCAGCCCTCAGTGTAGCAGATGGAGTGCTCAAGTTAATGGATCAAAACTTCCTCATTACACATTGTTCACAAATTTTTAATCGGTACCATGAAGTTTTCACAATATGTCCCTAAATTCTTCCCTAAATTCGTAGGAATACAACCACTTTAAAAGAATGAGCCCTCCGTCCACACGCACACCCTCAGCTTGACGGCCTCATCAAATGCTTTTTCACGCCCCGCCTAAAAGGCCCGAGACATATGGAGAAGGAAACACTTGTCTTTCAATAACTTCTATCACTCTACCCTTGTCATTTTTATAGGAATTTATTGCAGCTTACTTCACATCACTTTTACATTGACTTGATTGCTGCCTAAATTTATATGTTAAGAAAACCAGCTCCAACTAAATGATAAAGTAAAAAGCGTCGATAGCTTAGGGGTTGAAGAGTCGACGTACGATCGAGGAGTCCTGGGTTCAAATCCTGCCCAAGTACACCATCGACATGAACCCACATACGTGAACAAAAACGAATTTAGCTTGGCTAGTTATTTTGTTGGTTTATACGACCTATGGTCAGATACGCAAAATGTCAGATGTGCATATTATTGTCAGATCGGCAATAATCCAAATGGGTTATTGCTTTGAGATTGAAAGCAATATATTAAAATGTATTTGTCACGAAGTCAGAGAATTGTTATTATAAGGTGCAAGTTAAAATATTATGTTTAAAATAAATGGATGCAATCTTTTTGAAGGAACTAACAACTATTTGTAATTTAAGATAAGCAACACGTATTATGTGAATATATAGATATATACTTACATTGTCGGTATTTTCTTGCGTTTCCTCCCAAAGCTCCGATACAGGCACATTGATAAAGTCATTAAGAGAAGAATGTTTAAAGTCTCTTTTTCCAAACTTCTTCTTCCTTTTCGGTGGCATTGGCAGAGTTTGAGACTGGATTGGGATGTTCTCCGGGTACTGAATAACATCATCGTTTGCATATTCATGTATCGAATGCAGATCAGTTGTGGGAGTGAAATCAAGGTGGCGGTTTGCATGCACATCGATATTCTCTTCTATCTCACAGTTTATATGCTCGATATTTTGATCATCCGGCAAATCTAAGTCCACCTCACTGAACTGCATACTAGCGTGAACACTCTCATCAATGTACGGTGTACGTTCCTCTTCTTTTTTCTTCCGTTTAGCTCGTGAAGGCCTCACTGGTGGGAATGTATAATAACCGTCATCTTTATCATTCAAATCCTCATTTGAGTATCTCATCGGTTCGTTATCATCGATCATCAGCTCAGGATCAGCATCAGCATCGTTGATATACATGTGTTCGTCGTTCGATCCCGAATGACCTCCCATCAATGAAAGGATATTTTTCGGGTTTTGGAAGGCTTTTCGAGTTTCGTCGCTTAAGTATTCTCTTGTTTGAATATCTTCGCGAGAAATACCTCTCGGTCGCACGAAAAATTCGTCATTGTTTATTTCGGTTATAACATGTGTATATTCTTGTTTAGACGGTGATATATCATCTGTTAATGTAGCGATATGGTCGTCCTGCATATTGGTAACTTCAGGTTCATCATCCATGTAATCTGTATCTAATTTATCAAAATCGTATGTTGTTTCAAGACGGTGATTATCTACCATATCAAAGTTTTCGTTATCATTTTCTGTATTACCGTATTCTCGTGGTTCTTCTGGACTATCAGGGATATACGGTTCTTTATTAGACTTCTTAAGCCGTGTGAAGGTAAAGGTTGGTGGTGGTGTATCTTCCCTATTAAGTGTTGGAGATGATGAAGTTTTGGGTAACTCTGAATTCTTTTTTCTATTAAATAATCTCGGATAAGTTCTTGCTTCAAATTCTACGGTAGCTACATTAGCTACTTCAGTATTTGAATTTGTAGAATCAGTGCTCACTTTGTACTCTTTTTTTCTACCTAAGCTTGGGAAATTAATTTTCGGTCTATCGGGCAATTTAAATTTAGGAACATTAAATTCTGGAACGTTAAACTTAGGCCTCTCTGGTAACGTGAATTTTGAACGATTAAGTTTTTCAGATAAGTTAAATTTTGGTCGATCAGGCAAACTAAATTTTCTTCTATCAGGTAATTTAAATTTAGGTCTATCTGGTAGAGATATCTTAGGTCTCTGGGGCATTTTAAATTTTGGCCGATCAGGTAAAGTGAATTTTGGTTTTTCTGGCATTGTGAACTGTTTAGTTTTAATGTTTTGTAACTTAGTTTTCAATTTTTCAGCTTGTGACTTTAATTTTCCCGTTCCTTCCTTAAATCGTTGCTGAATTTTGTTATCACTACTTTCGGTATTTTTGGATCTGCTGTCACGCTTTAAAGGCAACTGTTCTAAAGCTGATGAATCTACTTGACTAGTACTAACTTCACATTCAGTGCGTGATGGTGTCGATGGTGTGTTATTGAAATATCGGTCTTCAATATTCTTTTGAAGAACTTCTGCGTTCAACATATCTGCGCTTTTATCGTCTGGTAAATTTTCATCTAATTGTTCTTCCTCGTCCGATGTATGTTGTAAATATTTCCGCTCCAGAGATGTAGTACTTGACAACTCATCGTCTGTTTTGACCATTTTTTGTGGCTTTTCATCTGCACTTGGGGCTGTGTAAATGATATTTGGCGTTGGTTTTTCGATGATTTCATATTCGTGATCACTGAAAAACCATTGCACAACATTAATTTCAACAGAAAAATTACAATGCTATACAAATTTTACTATACTAACTCGCTCTTACGCTTAGATTACGAGAAGCCCTAAAATAATATCAATAAGTCAGTCGCAAAGCATTGAGAATGTACACAATAATTATTAAAATCAAATGCAAATCGCAGAAATGAGATTCGTCGCAGAAGATTTTGAGTTATATTTAAACTGCACACACACGATACTCGAGTCACAATTAGGCCAACAGCCGGCGCTCGTTTTAGCCGCAGCCACCGGGTAAAAGACGTTGTTCAAATTTATTTTGCAGCCCGTAATTTTAGTCATAAAAGTCGTCAAAACCAACGAATATTAATGTAGATATACGACTTACCTCTCATACGAAATAAAATTACTAGCTCGTGACGTTGGTCTAGTACCCACTGGATTTACTCTCTCTGGTAGCAGTGAGTCACATTGGAAGAACTGACAAGCGCATCGGACATCCGGAGTGAACACCTGAACGCTACCCTCACGTGTTGGCCTCACTGGTTTTTCTATAGGAGTGCCACCTTCGGAAGTCCATCGCCGAAGCGTACTCATTACTACTGTCTAGCGGGCTCGGGCATACTTAATAATTAGTTTCCCGTAAACTACTAGTCGAACTGTCATTTGCTCGCTGACAATGAGTCATTATTCGTGTATGTCAAAGCCGGGCAGTAAATGAACTAATCACAGACGTGAAAGTAGACGCGAGCACTGATCACTGATGACAATTTTAAAGAGCTTACCCAATGTACGGGAAGATTGGTCGGACCGTGCTATATTTATCAAACAGTCAGAAGCTAGCGCGTTCGCTTTTGCAAGTGTTGAAACACAACTATTATGTCACAGTTACGTATGATGTATTACAACAATGGGTTAGTTGTAAAGTATAAAAAAAGTAATAAAAAAAAATTACCTGCTGGGTTTAGACCATCTTCTGGATGGGAATTCAATATTTTTGCGATCGTCAGCATCGTGTGGACTGGGGGTGGGTGATGTTGTAATTGGTGACGGTGCAGGTTGGTTACCATTTAAAGTTACATCCTCTTCTGTTATTTCTGTGATTGTTATATTAGGAGACTCGCTATTTTCTCCTCGTTCATCTAATTGGTTTTGAAATATTTCATCAACGTTAGGTTCATCTGGATCCATTTCTTCATCCAGTAGAATAGCTTCTTTATTGACGTTATCAACTTTATGCAATTTTTCCATGACAAGTTCTTGATTTTTTAATGATGTGTCATCCATCACTAAACTAGGATCTTGAGAAGCAATAGATTTCTTTTCTAATAGACTTTCGTTTTCTTTATTAATGTTATTATTACTTTCATCTTCTGCTTTAGAAGGATTGTTTTTATTTACATCAGGTGAGAAATGTAAAGCTTTTTCTGCTTCTTTAGCTTCTTGTATATCTTCGTAAATATGTTCTTTCTTTTTTCTGGGTGGTGGCGTATCAATTGTTTTACTCATTTCATCTGAGTCCCCTAATTTTATGGCACTAAACTTTTGTCTACGTACAGCGCTTGGAGATGATCTCAACTGTCTGATTTCTTGATCTTCATTTTTTTTGCGCTTTGAAACAGGCGATTTTTCATTTTCATTTCTTTCAAGTTTATGCAAGGTTTTGTCTGCTAAATGTTTTATTTTGTTTACCAACGGATGACAACATTTGGTTTTTTCCCTTGTTTCCGACGTAACTCCTATATTATACTGTTGCTCTGGTATGCGACGCTTCAGAATACCTTTAGGGGAAACACTCTTTGGTATTTCAATTGGCGTAGCCAAGTGAATGCTAGGTTGATTTTCAGCACGTTTAACAATATAGCTCTTCCCAGTTTGATTTGTAGTATCATCTTCGGAATCTAAAGATACCTCTTTTGAGAAATTGGGAATGTGTACTCCTTCATCTTCACCTTCTTCACCATGTCTGCGGCTACTTCCAGGTGAAGAGTCTAGGTTAAGTATCCTTTGGACGTCATTGTCGACTGGCGAGTGCGTCCGTGATCTCGAGAACTCCCGTGACATACTTCTTCTGGGTGTTGTTTCTCTGATAATATCTTCAGCAGTTATTTCACCTTCAAGCGGCACTTTCAATAGATGCGTCCAAGGGTATCCTCCCGCTTCACGAGCTCTTTTCAGATCCTCCCATTGATATGTTTTTATTGGCACTGGTGGTATATCTTTCTCTTTATCTGGCAACAATTCAGATTCCATATGTTTAATTGATTAATTAATTTTATTTTATTTTTTCGTAAAGTATGATTATTTTCCAGCAACGGATATTTTAACAGGAATTCAGTGATATTGTTATACAATTATTTTTTGCACGAACCCACCAAAATTTCACTTTTCACCGTATAAACTAAGAACACAACATATCGTTTCAATGTGAGAATATGTTACTAAAAACACATTATGTTTGCGTGGGCTCGTGTAGAAATAGGTGTGAACAATTTGTGTACTATGATTATTGGCCAACGAATTATTTTGGACTAATGCACCGAGGTTACCTTGAAGCGTTCAGGCCACTTCTCTCGTGAGTTCTCTGCTCACCATCCCTGGTGTTTGTTTGTTGACATGGGATGCACAAAACGCTTTTTGTTTTTTTACCGATACGAAACGATTGGCGATCTACACTGAATCCCGGTTCAACTGGCCGAAACGTCTTAGTCGGAGCAAGCGCGCTAAATATAAGATTGAGCATGAATTTATTTTCGGTGAGTATTTCGCGTCATCAGTTAAAACTATAGGACGCTCCCGTTTTTGAAGGCTAACTATATGATTGTAGTTAGAGTGTATACTATAGATTTTTATTCAATGAATAGGATTAGGTATTATTTGTTGTACACTAAGATAATGAGTTTGTGACTTACCTAGTGCACCTTGAACGAAGTCCAAATGTCTGTTTCGGCTGACCAGCGATTGCTGTTTGCGCGTGACTCCCACATTCACACATTTATTTATTTATGAATATATTTACTGTAGTTACTAACGTGTCATATACCTGAATGTATTTATATTTCGAATGCCACAGATGTAATAACGATAACCTCTTACATAAGTCGTGCTATTAGGTCGTTGTCATAGTGCTAACTATAGGATTGCTATTGTGTATTTTTCCTGTGATACTTACTTATTTATTTTTATTTATTTAAAATTTATGCACACACAATAATTTCCTCCAGCACACCGGTGAGAGGCGATCGGGACTTATTATTTTATCTAGGATCCATGTCTAATCCATGAAATAATGTGCCGTTATATTGGTAGAAGTATTATCAAAATCGGTTCAGTAGATTCAGATATTACCCCCTGCCCCACAACCTCACGAACTTTACCTTTTTATAATACAAAATTATAGTATTAATACCAATATAGATAAACTAAGAGACGATGTATACACGTCATTCCTTAAATTAAGCTACATAATTGCCCAGAACAATGCAAATATACATATTTACACTGAGCGGGAATCGAACCCTGACTTAGCAGTCGAACACTACCGCTATGCCACTGAGGCTGTTGTATCTGTGTATCTTGAACATCTCCCTACCTAGTAACGCTGTGTCTAATCCTTTGTAAAGTGTTTAATAAAATATATGGCTTACGATAGGTACTGAGTGAGGTACCGCACTGAAATTTCACATAAACATGTTTAATGGTAGTTTTCGGTACATCAACATCACAATCGGACAATCCCATGGTACGATTAAGTTATTTTTTATACGACAAGACGTTTGGTAAAATTATTTGATTAAAAAGCTAAAGATTAAGTTGTTTCTTAAAGAAGGGCATTAAAAGGTTTTTACAGGGACGGCAGCGCAAATGTGACGGCTCTTCTAGTGTCGCATACGTCCATTGGCTACGGTGACCGCTTTCCATCAGGCGGGTCGTGTGCTTGTCTGCCACTCAAGTGGTATATAGTCTCAAGAGTGGACATCATCAATAATGTTTTTACATGCCGCGCTTGAAGCACCCGGAACTGTAGGACGAAGGTAGGGTCCAGTGCCTATTCGGGCGGCATCTATCGCGGAGTGGCCGCCTCTGAAAACCAGCGCTGTCCGCTTGTACCGTCAAGCGGGCAGCATAATGCTGAGAGGCGACCTTTATTCTGTGCAGATGGGTCCACGGTTTTAGTGTAGGTAGGTGCCTGCACGGGGTACTTAAGGAGCCATGTATATTGTCTCTATTTATTTTTTTTTATTTTTTTTTCTTTCCTTGTGTAAGTGGTGCCTGCCATTTTGTACTTGTATTTACTTGCACAGATGGTTTCTTTCTTTCTTTCAGTGAGCTCTAGCTACCCTACTTACCCGGCGGGAACACAACACGATGGTTAAGTATTATGGCCGTGGTCTTCTGTAGAGCGGAGGTCAGCTCAGTTCGGGCGGGAGATCCGTCGTGTCCTACCTCCTTCTATTGTGACTTAATTCCTTTATGGAATTGTTATACTTTGTTAGTGTTTCCATTTTTGTTATACGAGTTTATTACTTGTGGAGAAGGGCTTACCTAAACTAGAAATCAAAGAAGTTTATAGTAACTACAAACAAAATATTTGATAGGCTTCACCGTTCAAGTTTATAGGCACGTTGTGGAACCCCAAGTTAAGTTTCATTGTAGCGTTTGGAGAACCTTGGAAGTTATTAGAAGCCTTAGAGAATTCAGAAATTTCAAGTTGTTTATGAAATACCTAAAAACTTTTCAATACCATTCAAACTGTTTAATTCAAACAATATACATTAATACAAGTTATATAATGATACTAGCTCTGCTCGCGACTTCGTCTGCTTGGATTTGGTTTTTTAGGGTTTTAATTTCTTTTGTTGGCAACTCAAATAATTTTTATAAAATAAAAGTAGGCTATACTAAGCCTTATACTATTCTATTACTTATCTACCATTAAAATCGGCCTAGCCTTTGCAGAAATTACCTCTTTCAAACAGACAGATAGACAGAAAATAATAATTATTTTTTTGTCATCGTACCTTACATACACTCATAGTATGCATTTATTTAAAACTGTTATTTTAGTATTACAAACATACACTTTAATTGTATTAAGGTATACATACCATATATATGTTTAACACAGATGTATGGAAATAGATGTGTAGATTTTACCAGAACAAAGAGAAACGTGACCATTATTAATGAATAGAGAAGGGATTGACTTTGAAACTTGGGAGGGCACTTCAACACCTCTGGGACTAAGGGCAACCTCACCTCCTAGTCAATAAACTTATATTCCAGACATAACATAACATAACATAAACTCACGCCTATATCCCCGAAGGGGTAGGCAGTTTATGTTTAGGTCCCAATGCAATAGGTGGCGAGCCTATTGCCATTAACCGGCCACTTATAAACCTGCGATAAATACACACATAACTTCGAAAAGCATCGAAAAGTCATTGGTGTGTGTCATGGTGAACCTGGGATCGAACCCGAGACCTAGTCTCAGCAGTAAATTACCCAGACCACTAGGCTACCGCGGTTTTATTCCAGACAAGATTACGTAAACTAGAAGAACCTTATTGTTATCTTAATACTGCATATAATTATTATATAGTAGCTGAAACCCGCGGTTCCGCCCGCGCGGAGATTCGTCAAATTTTTTAAGGCCTCTCCGGTTCTACTAAACCAATACGGCAGATTACAAGTCTGATCAATACTTTTCTAGCCATAAAAACAAAAAACTGAATCAAAATCCGTTCAGTAGTTTTTGTGTCCATCGTGAACAAACAGACAAATAGACACGAAACCAAAAAATAAATAATGTCGTTTTCTTGTGTTTAAAACATAACCCATGTTTTTTTTTTTTTTTCCAATATGGACACATAACTATTTGCTATGTTATCAGTCTTTTCTGTCTTACCTACCTAAATGGTAAGTGAGTATAATACCTAGCAGGTTTTCCCGTTAGGGTTGGGAAAAACCAAAGCCATATAATATATCAGCAGAAGCAAGTGTGTGAGGGTGGCCCTTGAGGTACAGGCAAATGCTTCAAGGCTACCGGGCTCCAACCGATTCTACCACTAGGCTGATGGTGTTGTGTTAATCATTTTTATGCAGGCAGAGAAGCAAACGGGCCACCTGATGGGAAGCCGAAACCGTGGCCTGTGGGCGTGTGCTACACCAGGGGCGTCACTTTTGAACGACTGCACTAAATTGGATAACTCTTTTTATTGTGGCTTTGTTGTTGTCAAGAAGGTGAAAAGAAAAGTGCACGGGTATGGTGTGTATACAGACAGGTGTTAAAATGCTCACTTAACTCAGTTGTGAAACTCATTCCTGCCCACCCCGGAACTGTGACAATTTTTTGTTTTAAACAGCTGTGGAGTGGCACGAATTTCTTTTGAATCGAGTTCGTAAACAACGACGTGACAAAAATTCTATGAGATTTTAGCATTTAGCAGGGTCAATCTAGGGAGTAAAAGTGAGGATGCCCTTAATTGCCACCTGTGTGTAGGCAAGCAGGGACAATCTAGATAGGTGGCAATTAGTGTCATCACTACTTTTGCACCCTAGATTGCCCCTGCGGCAGGTGTGTGAGTAGCTGGTTTTACGTGCGTTAAAGGAACTGTAGAAATCTCATATCATTTTTGTCACACATTTCGAACTTGATTCGAAAGAAAAAAAAATAAATAGTCATTACTTTTCCGTCGTAAAATCTTTCAACCACTGAAGAGGCAGAAGGCTGAGTTCCGAGGAAGGTGGTTGTCTAGTATTTGGATAGATGGCGTTAGTAGTTACCTACTCAACGATAAGGAGGAAACATTTCACCTAGAGGGAACCACATTCCCGGGTCTCCCTTATATTCGAATGGAAAACTAGAATCATGGTCTTCACTTTTAGATAACTTGATTCAGAATCCTCTTTCTGCATCAGTCAGTGTGACTTGTATACATTTAGATTAAGGTAAAAATTTGAACTTAGTAACATTTGTATTCAATACCTACGGATTATAACAGCAGTCATTTTTTCATCATCTGATCATGTAATAAAGTTATGTGTAGATATTTACAATCAAACTCGGACGATTCTATCAGGCATACAATATATATGAGTTTGTCGTCAATGCATTGTGGAAAGAGACAGCTCTCCAACGAGTTCATTCATGACTAAACGACCAGACGTACGGCAACGCGCCACCGGTACATGGTGGATATCCCACTCATACGTAAAAAACGTTTTGGTAGTACGTTCATCGTGCGTACTGCTAAAGAGTGGAATGCCCTGCCTGAGTCTGTATTTCCGGAAAGCTACAACCTGGGAGTCTTCAAGTCTAGAGTGAATAGGTTCTAGGTAAGCGTGCTCCACCGTCGACCACATCATCACTTACCAACAGGTGAGATTGTGGTCAAACGCGAGCCTATTACCAATAAAAAAAGAGTCCTAGAGCGGAGACCACGGATCAGCAAACTGAAGGTGGAACGCCGACGACGACCTGAAGTGGTCCACATTGGGCGAGGCCCATAGTGCCCATTAATGTCAGCAGTGGACAGCAGTGTACAGGCTCACTCAAAGTACTTTGTATGACTCCCAAATATTTCCTATCAATGCCGAATTTTCTCAGTAGTCATGTGATTACTGGGAAAATTAAAATTTATTGAAAGAAGAGAGAGGGATGTCATTCTCATTTGAGACCCACTCCATCAGTAAAGGCTGTACATCTCTTTCCATAAGTGAGGCAGTTTGGTGACTCACATTAGTATAAGTATGATACACATATATACATATGCTCACGCCTTTTTCCCTCCGGGGTAGGCAGAGACAACAGACCACCACCTGTCTCTGTCCTGACATACTTCACGCGCTTCCTCTACTGTCATTAAGCCTTTCATGCGAGCCCGCCGGTTTCGAGTGCTTTGACCTGCCCATGATATAGTCTTAAATATTATAGTCTTAGATCTAACTTAACAATACTATTTAGGGATGAAATATATTAAAATGAAACCCAAGGTAAATATAAGTAAGTATATTTATGGTAACAATACATATTATATGTTATTGAAAGTTCACAATACAACCAAGAATAAATACTTAAATCGGTTTAATATAAGATGTATTTATAGTGTGCATGAGTTCAAGTATATATTACCTTAAATTGCTATCGATTTGTGTTATGGTTAAATGACAAAGCATCTTATAATTGAAGTGGTACACTTTAAACGTGGGGCAAGGTGGTTGGTAACACTCTGCATTAACCAGAATGTGCCCTAATGTATGGCATTAACAAAGTGTCTTCATGTTGGAAGGAGAGTGAAATAAAAACGAATCCTTTTTTCAGGTATTACCGTCAGGTACACTACTCTCACATACTTCTCATTACTGTCGTGGTTGAGAAATGACCCGATCACTACAATAATGTACAAAATGTATAAAAATATATATCTGTTGTTTTCCATTGCTTGCTAATATATAAAAATAAACTGTCTTTTGTATATTTGTATTTTTGTTTCAGTTTATTTATATTAAATACTCGTCAGTTATAATACCACTATCATACGCACATACTGCGTTTGTTAGTGGTAATGTAAGTTTTTAACGACTACGTATATTATATGGATATACTTATATATCAACCGAGGTCATGGTAACAAAAAATACTGTACTGATTTGGTCAGGACATATCACAACGTTAATACACTTCTCTGGACAGAAAACGTACCTATGAGTTTATAATCAACTCGTTAGCAAACGATCATTGACCTCTCCAGCTGACTCGTTGCGAAACTGTTACTATTTTTGCTAATTTAGGGAAAACAATAATGACTGAGGAACTATTATAACACAGTTCTTAACTTTTGTACGCAAGAGACGAGTACCAAAAAAATTTCCTTCAACTAAAGTTTGTGCAATATTTGTTATAATTAGTGTCTACGTGTGAGCTACATATTATGACAATGAGAACTGATTGTAAGTTAAATAATAGTCCACCTGGGTATTAAAATCTGTAACATCTAACAATAGAAATATAGTAGAAATCATTCGAAAATGACTGACTTCTGTACAACATAAAAGTACAATATAATTGATAATACCGCCGTTGTTTTGCGACGTGAAAACTATTTAAAGAACACAGATATTCTATATTAAAAAAAGAAACAGTTTATATGATAAAGGAGATAGTGGAGATTTTAGTGACATCCATATAATTTCTGGCAATATCTCTGTGATATTATTCGTTACATTTTATTACCAACGCGTGGGATTACATTTTTCGTTGAGTGATATACTTTCAAAGTATTTTTAAGAGTCAGAAATACATAATTATGCGACTGTGACGGCCGGGACGAATCAATTTTTTTTACATTCGCATTAGTGATAGTTAAAAAATACTTTAGCGAATGTTCATTGAACATTTAAAGAAAGAACGAAAGAAAGAAACACAACACAAAGACATTTCACAAAAATAGTTGCGTACTAGCACACGCAAACAAATTAATCATGCGCATTGTTCATAGCGATGCACCAAAAATAAACAATTTACTTATGTTGGAATTCAAATTTAATTAATCAACCCTTTGTAAAATTTATTTGATCTGATTTGATGGATGTCAATCGAAGTACCAATATTTTAGGTAAGATAATGAAACTTTTATAGTCAGTATAACGTACGAATCAGGTGTTTTAGTATGAAATATTTACATATTAATTTACAAAATATGACCTAAATTTCAAAGAAGATAATTAGTATGCATCTTTGGACATGACGTAAGACTATTTTTGAAAAGTATAAGGGTTAAAATAAAATAATATATTATATGTATCTAGGCAAAGTGCCTAACTAAATTTAAAAGAGCACCTGCTAATGAACATATTGCAGGCGTTCAAATTATTATGTAGATACCTCATACTCTTATTTCTTAATATCTGAACTAATCAAAACAGCATAGAAATATTACTTAATTTCCAAAAAACTCTGAAACCCAAACGCTATCAACATCTGATAACAACAAATGTTTTGATTTATTTGATGTTAATAAAACTGCTGTTTGTTTTATGATTATTCATGGTTGAAGACAAACGAAATGAAATGATTTTTGCTTATTTTCTCGAAAGTATTAGGTCTGGTTGCGCTTGCGCCTGTTGAATATTATTTTCATCCTTAGTCTCAATTTACATGTCATGCGTCATAGTCACGTTTGCAAGCGAGGCGACGTTTTATGACTTGGAGATAAATTGGTTGAATTTTGTATGGAAAATCCTAGCGCTTGTTATGTTGATTTCTATTATTAAACTGTTTTTTTTTAAATTTAGGAATAGGTATGTACCTAATGAGTACCTAGTACATTCAAGATTTTTAAACTCTTCTTTTATAATATTAAGTACCTTCATGGCCGGCATGTGCATATCATTAGGGAACAATGAGTCACTAAATAGTGGACTATCAGTGAACGAACACAATGGTTAAATGCAACTCGACGTTTTATGGAAAGAGTTAGCTGTATATTCTTCCAATCTTTGAATTTCATTATCATAAAATTATTATTGTCATTTCTCCATGTCATAAAACGTCGCCTAGCTTGCAAACGCGACTATGTCGCATGACATGTAAATTGAGACTAGGGATGAAAATAATCATAAGCTTAAGTGGATAATTTAAAAAATCAAGGTTTGATCTGCCATCTTGCATGGATCGTTATGTTTGGCTTTGAAAGCGATGGTCAAGCGAATGTCAAGATGGATGTGTGGTGTGATGAGAATGGACTGAATAAGAACTGAATATATTAAAGGAAGTTTGAAAGTTGCATCAATGAATGAAAAACTGAGAAGCGAGCGACTGTCGTGGTATGGACATGTTAAGACAATATGAAAGCATTGTGTTTAAAAAGGTTTAAAAATGAATATAGAGGACTTTAAGTGCAGACATACATACATAAAAATTACGCCACTTTTCATTGGGGTAGGCAGAGACATGCCTCTGCTCTTTTCACTTCCACATATACCTTTCACTTCTTCAACTTTCATAATGGTTTTGATACATGCACGCCGGGCAGTCCTGCATCTGATTAAATTATGTACGACATGTACGTCTAGGTCGACCTTTACCGGGTTGCCCATTCACACTCGTCTCGTGTATTGTTTAGTCAATCTCCTTTCATCCATCCTTTTTTTCTTTTTTTTTTATCGTGTGGAAATCCCCATGGATACCATCCCCTTCAGCCATTGGGGTGGTTATGTCGGGATCGAACCGACTAAAACCGCACGCCGTCTCGGGCCTTAGTAACCGGGGTGTAAGGTTACCCAATGGGCATATCCCTCGCACCCCAGCTGACCCCGGGCCATCTACGGTTTTAAGATGGCCCCCTCGACCCCCCGAAAGGGTGGGGCGAGCATCGCACCACTTCGCCGACGGTGGGGTGTAGGGTGACAGGAGGCCGTCCTGTCACCCAACCGTCGGCGCGCAGACAATCAGCTCGCCCCCCGCTCGCTCCCCACTATGCCATCTGCTAGTCAGAGGGACACGTGGAGAGCCTCGGAGCAGCCCTCTAGAGGGCCACTCCCACCCCGGCCGGATTGGGAAAGCTATAACCTGGGAGTTTTCAAGTCACGAGTGAATAGGTTCCTTCTAGGCAAGCGTGATTCATCATAGACCACATCGTCACCTGTCCACGTGGAGAGCCTCGGAGCAGCCCTCTAGAGGGCCACTCCCACCCCGGCCGGATTAGCCGCAGGCAGCAGCGTCTCCCGTGGTGAGTGGGAGGCGCTGCTCGCCTCCGTTGCCCAGGTGCACCACGTGGAGGTTCCGGCCCGCACCCCCTTTCATCCATCCTATCTACATGTCCGAACCATCTAAGCATCCCTTTCTGTATCTTGGTCACTACATCTTCAACCATACCACAACGTTCCTCTATCACGCTGTTCCTCACTTGGTCCATCAACGTCACTCCAGTTATACTTCTCAGACTTCTTATTTCCATAGCATTCAATCTACTGTCATGCTTTTTCTGCCACCCCAACATTCTCTACCATATATAAGCGTGGGAACGAGCACTCGGCTATGTACAACCAGACGTGTATCTTTAGATACGTTCTGGTTGCTCATAAAATTATGCATCGCTCCATTCACTTAATTACCTGCTAAAACTCTTCGCTCAATATCACGGTCATATTTTCCATCTCTCGTAAATTATGCAATTGGTCATGCTTTCTTCTCTTTCAAAAACCTTTTCTTTCATCTTGCTTACATTCACTTTCATTCCTTTGCTTTTAAGGGCACCGTGCATAGTGTTAACCATCGCATGCAGCTCCTTCTCCGATGATTCCAATATTATATGATCATCTGCGTACAGGAGGCAATTGACGGTTAAATCAATGAAGTGCAGAAGTAGGCCTAATCAAAGATGAATGGAATGTATGAAAGAGGATATATTATGACAAGGAAAGAAGTCACTGAGGATATTTGATAGCAATTTTGAAGGAGAATGACATGTTGCGCTGCCCCCAAAGAATTGGGACAAGGGCAGATAGAGGATTCGTTACTACTATTATAACACTGATTACTGAAAAACATTTAACATTTAGCGCTACTAACTACTACTAACCTGCTACGGATTAATCAAAAAACATCATTTCAACATCAAGATTCATTATTCGGCTAAACATACACAAATTAAATATATCTACGACGGAAAATACAATATCAATCTTAACTTACTTCTAACATCAATAAAATTGTTTAAAAAATATATAATCTTTTTAAGTCATCAGGTAGCAATAGAGATCAGGTAGCTTTTGAACTTGGGTTAGTTTCTTTGTAGGGGTTCAAATAAATAAAAATAACTAGGTAAGTATACAATCTCAATATTAGTAGTTAGTAGAAATAAAATAGCTGCTTCAGCCTTACATGAGAATTGCTTATTTGAAAGCTAAATATTTTTGTACTGGCGCTCACTAAGTGAAGTATTTTATCACTCTTTTCCCGTGCCATACATACATTCATTTTCAAATTAAATAATTATGTTATGTCATAGTGTAGGTATGCATCTATGTTAGTTAATGGGGTTTATAATTTTCTGTGCCATTTATTTGTCTCTCTAATAACATTTGTGTTCAAAAATTGTAACTATATCGTTTTGTCTTTCCATGCAAATTTACTAATCTATGTTACGAAATAAATAAACTTTATTATTATCTTACGTTACGGTTACAATCTTTTGGAGGAAGTTTGATAAATTTTGATGTAGTGTTTAAAGAACAAAAATATTCTGACGAATTGAGAACCTTCCTCCTTTATGAAAGCCCGTTAAAAAGGAATGTGTTCAGTTTATGTTTCGATTACAGGTGATTAAATATAACAGACTACTGCAAACCGTATTTTAAGACAGTTTTTACTTCACAGAGTAGATATTTTTTTGTAATTGCAATATTTGTCGTGTCACACCTACTGCACTCATATGCAGAAGTATCTTATGTATGGCACTTAACCTTTGCCTTGTAACCCAATTTCACCAAAAATAAATTATAAGTCTTCTGCAAAATATATAAATAGCTTAACCGAGTTTTTGGTAGATAGTATATTGGCAAGTTTAAGATTAAATACGTAAATACGAGACAACACATGACAGATATTATATTGACATTTATTTGATACTTATTGGTTGTTCTTATATAAGTATCAACTTGCGTTCTAGTGTCTTCTTTCTTTACCATGCGATAGTTTTTACCACCTTAATCGCTCCGACTGAGTTGTTAGACTACCTTTTGTTTCGATGCCCGATTACCACTATTTTATTGTTTTTCTTTTCTCAAGCAGGGTTTGAAAACTTTTAACAGTTCAAACTCATTCTGTATGCGGTATCTGTGAAATCGATTTTACAATACGTCTACTGTATGTGTACAACTTTCTATAAGATCGTCCATGTCGCCTTCTCCTGAAGACTGCTTGTACCACCCAATTTTGGGCGTAATTTCTTCTTTTTTGGTATCGTAAACTTGGTAAATAGTATTTCATTTTGAGTTCTGAATGGCTCTTTAGCTTGCCATCTTTATAGTCCTCGAAATGATTGCAAATTGCAAGGATGTAATTGATTCGTTACATCCGTCATTTTTGTCTGTGATTTCTCGCGTTAGTGAGAAACTTTTTGCGTAACTTTCTGTGTCTCACTTTCCATGTGCCCTTTCACGATGGAGTGGAGTGGTCTCAAAATTACCGTTGGGATAGTTGTCTCCAACATGCACCGTAGGGTGTGCGATACACAATTTGATTATATTAGGTATTAAAATATCTTCTTTCTTATTTAAATCTTTAGATTGACATAAACTATTATTTAGTATGTAACAAAGATATATGTTTTTTTGATTTTTTAAATCTTTACTTACTTAAGAGTTTCTAGTTTTAACGTCACTATCTTATTTCTTTGTTTAAGATCTATTAGGATGATTATAATTATTTACAATTAGTTTAATTAATTAGAGTGACTGATTCATTATGAGATTTTGCCTGATCTGAATCCTATTATATGCAGATTTCAATATCCATCGATTGTATACCTACTGAGAATTTCTTACAAAGCTTCCATCTTTAGGAGTGGAAGATCGAATATAACACCACGTTATTGTTACATTTTCACCTCTCTATTCTCATTGAATGTCATCAATTCCTTCAAAATCGAATGTATCTGCAGCTGAAAAAGCTTCAATATTAATCTTTGGATTTGGTCAAGAGGATTCCATCTTCTTTGAAATTCCTTACTGAATGTTTTCTGACGTTTGAGTTACCATTGAGCAAACCAAAATTATATATAGCGTGGTTCTTTAGTAAAAAAACCGCAGTATATCCATAGTTACATAACTTTTCAAATATTTCCTTTGAGCAAGTATATAAGCTCTGAAGGATCACATTTTTAGTGTGCCCCAAAGCCAGGAGCCAAGGAGTATTTTACCAAATGACAAGGACATTGCTTGTCACTTAACTTAATAATGTCTATTATTAAGTTCATCTTAACAATTCAAATTACAAAGAAAATCATTTGATGTAAAGTTCTTCTGTTAGGTTGTTGGTAGGTATTTGCGAACTAACACACGGCTTATTCGTGATGAATTTGCGGCAATATGAGACAGCGTATCATAGACTGGCTATATTCAAGATTTGTACTCGTAGGTAGGTATATCGTTATATAAATATATATTGTATATGTATGTATGTATATATTTAAATATAATATATTCTAACAGCAACTTTGTAATTTATGTTTCTGCAAATAAATTCATTTTATCACGAGAAGCCTTTTTCAGGTGCGGAATTTCCGGTTTTCATCTCTAATAGGCTAATGGCGATGGTTAATTAATTTGAATGATTATTATTATTAAAATATCTTATTTACTTATTTGTATATGAATCTCGTGTCTGGATAAAGAAGAAATAGTAACTATTTATATTATAATTTTCTTTAGTCATAATTATTTTTACCTACAACACATCAATAACTTATTCAAAATGTCAAATCCTATAGAATACTTTTATTTTTTATTTTATAACTAAATGTCTTTTTTTTGCTGTTTTTATATTTTGCTGTATTTTTATATTTTGCTGTGAGATGATTTTTTTTAAATATATCGATCCTTAATCTAAATATGTATCTTCAGATAAGGGACTATTACATTCAGTATTACATAAAACGAAATTGCTGTAATTACACAACAATATTTCAGAAAAACTAAAATTATTATATTTTATATTTCAAAAATATATTATACTTACTTCATATTATAATACTGACAGGTACCCAAAATTGCGAAAGGAATATTTTAGTAATATCATAATATTGTATTGTGCTAGGTAATGTAAACTAACGAATATTCATTACGATAACAGTTTTTAGTAGAAATATATAATTATAATTAATATTAATAAATTGGAACGAAATCAACCGGGTACTTCTTACCCAATTATATTAATAGATAACCGATTATACATTACTTATTGCCTAAAATATTATTTCGAAAATGGCATGATCATTCACGATCATAGAACAAAGAAAAATGTTCGCAATGAACAAAATAGTTTTAAAGTCAAAGTTGAATTCCTATATCAAGTATCTGAAAGTAATTTGAAATATGAATTAACTGCTACATTAACAGCAAAATTTAAATATATATTTCCTATTATTTAACATCAATATAGTTGTTATGAATAAACACTTATATTTTCAAAATTAAAATAAGGGAACGCGGATCTCGAACTGTTCAAAAAGTCTATAGGTTCATAGAGAAAGACACCGTTGATATCTTGTTATATCATTCTTTGCCAGGTGGCGGGCCCGAAGCCGACGGGTCGTGGAAGGTTCCTTGCACCTGAAATATATAATATTTCCATGTTTATAAGTTTTAAGTGTAAATTCATAGTCAAAATTTCGAAAAAGATTCATTCTTCTATCAATTCTATGGACTATGGACTACGGACTACGAACTACGGACAGGAGATACCGTCGTGCCCGTCCGAAATGAGCTGTCTGACTGGGGTAGTACCTCCGCCCTACAGAAGACCGCGGCCATAATAACCATAATGTTGACAGTGTTCCCGCCGTTAAGTAGGGTAGCCAAAGCTCACTGTACCCCTCCTCCCCCCACCCCTTCCTAGATTCCCACCTCATCCTAGCCCTCCCCCCTTCCCTTCAGGGTAGGCAGCGCGTGTGTGACACCTTTAGTGTTGCACACGTCCATAGGCCACGGTGACCGCTTCCCATCAGGTGGGCCGTGTGCTTGTCTGCCACCTACGACCTACGTGGTATAAAAAAAATATTTTTTTTATAAAGCGCATTACTTATTTATATTACTCTCAAAGAATTTTTCAAAATTAACTGTTTAATGTCTGATCGCATATAAATATCAATTATGTTGACCATAAACTGTCCAAGATTTTTAAAAGATTATATAGTTGCGATAATTATGATATTTTGATTGTTGCAATCATAGTTGCGATATTGGTTGCGAAGTGATATTGATTGCGTTAGTCACGTTGTACAACCTTAATAAGGTTTAAATTTGAATAAAAAAACATGAAATAAAATCTCTAGATGTCAGATTTCGTCATTAAATTACCAATACTGATACCTACTTATTTTACATTACAAACCTGTAAATGTGTAGCTAGGTCCATGACGATGTGTGTGAGAGCAGGGTGTTCCAGAAGATCATCCGCGATGGGAGGCGAGGAGCGTGTCAGCTGCTTGCGGCTTCTGAAGGAGCGATGCATCCTAAGAACCACCTCGCAGAAGATGAACCTCAGGATCAAGAGCCGCAGGAAGTCGTCGCTCATGAAGTTCAGGAACATCGCATCTGTTGAGTTTTTCGTTATGAATTACCTCAGTAGTCCAATGGCTTAAGTTGCGTAATTGCAACTTATAGGGGATATTAGCAATACTAGTAACGTGCGCTTTTAAAACTTACCAATTCTATGCCTTGTCACTATTTGTGATGCTTCAGCCAGGAAGGTGTCGACAAACGCCTGCGCTCTATCCCATTGCACCAGTGAAATGTTGTGGATGTCAGCACAGTGGCAGAATGCTGTTAGTGGTGAATGCAAAAATAGTGTGAAGAGGCTCCCTTGCTGCCTCCGATCCGAGGTTGCTGCTGCAAAAAAAGTTAATATGCTTCAAAGTGCGTACGTATAGTAATTACGATATTCTGACTCGCGGAACGCCACGATTCACACCCAACTCATTTTAAGATTATTAAAGGTGCTACTGTTATATTTACTAACATAGAAAGCATCTACCATCAACATTTGAAGTTCGTGTATCTCACAGGCTTTGCGTTAATAAATAAGTCAGTCAGTTGGAATTAGTAGTTATATGTATAGATAGTCCAATATGATGCTCATTCGGTGAACAGGCTAGCGCAGATTTCGAGGAAATACGTAACCTAATTTGCTTGTGAGATCTAAAGCCTTAACCTGATTGTGGACAGCATAGACACCTCTATACAGGATGAAATGAACTTTAGTTACAGGGAAAGTATCTACTCTAAAGACTGAAGATTTTTCTCAAAGGAAACATTCCTATATTTTCCTTTATATTTTCCTATATTTAAAGATTTTTGGAAAATCGGAAATTGAATCTGCTAAAATTCGAAAAAAAAAAAAACATCAAGATCAAATCTCGAAAACGAAACGAAATCCATAAAATCTAAACTTCTTGACTTCAATGGAACTAGAACAAACTGTTTTCATAGAACACATCAGGTTCGTCGAAGTACTCCTAACGTGGTTGTCCTGCTTATTCGTTAGGTTTATTATCCTGTGATACAGGAGGTACATTACTATGATCAAGGACATGCTGGAATTGCCATGATTAGCTTGACCAGATTAAACTAGTTTGATTTAACACTGACTTCCGTTGCAGTCTTAGTGCATTTTATCTTTAGAATTAACTGTTATTGTGATCATTTATTTTACTTCATTTATTTATTTTCCTATTGTAGTTTTTTGATTATGAAGTTTTTGTTTGAAATTAAAAATGTACTTATCTTATAATATTACTAGGATTCTTCTTACCATGCATTGAAGACGGTAGTTCTATTGGTGACATGAGAACGACCAGTGGCTGTCCAAAGTGTCTTGGCATGTTTTGGAAAACATATGAGTTTTCAGAATCAATGATGACGAACAGTGGCCGCCGCGTGAAAGGATACAAGTCACCTGGGTGGAAACATTGCTGCTCTTTATTTTTAGCCTGGCCTCCTTTCTCCTTAACACCTTCACGGTATAGGTCGTTTTTCGACGTCGTTATGAGGCCGCCGATATCGTATCCTACATTGAAACATATTTTGAAGTGACATTGAAGTAATTAAAAACTTCAAAAAGATAATTACACGTAAAAAATGAACTTACCATCTTCAGGATGCTTTGAAGGTTGGACCATTTGGCCGTCGGCGGAGATGTACAAGAGGAGAGCTCCGTTTGGAGGGAGATCATTACATCCCGATGCAAGGTACACGAGTATTTGGCTAGGAGAGGGTTTGAACAGCAAATATTTGTGTGGATTATCAGAATGCGGTGCACCGGATTCTAAGTTGTATCCTGCAATAAAGGGTGTTTTGGTGGAAGGTACGTTAGTGGCAAGGAGTTTCATAACATTGTCATCACAACGTCCAGTGTCTCGATTGAAAACCTTGACCCTCCTTTTAAAGCCCGGGGTCCCCTATGCCGACAAAGTAGTTATATGTATATAAATACTTAGGTAGGTATAAATGAGTTTCTCAGTCAACAACATACAATTTCACTTCTATTTCAGATATACTGGATTCTTACAGATTAATTTTTTTACGATATTTTTATTTAAAACGTTTATTTTAAATACAAATCTTACACGTAATGATGGGTAATATTTTTATATTCTTGAAACTTTGTAACTGCTGGGGACTGTGAATAGATGAGCTGTTAAGAAATTACAGTAACAAGATCCTAAATAAAACACAGAAACATTAAAAAATAAAAACATCATTAATACATATTTACAGTTTTCAATGAATTATTAGTACTAGTGAACATTACCTTTGTTGTTCAAGGCGCTTGGAGTTAAATTAAATCTCTGGCGCGGAGAGTCATCGTACATATGTTGTATTTCACCGGTGGGTTCTCTTTCTAGAGTCTGGAGCATTCTAAACATGTCCATCGTCAATTCTGAGAACTTTACCTGGTGCGAAGTACTTCCTACTATAAGTACCTCTTGTAAGGAAAGGTTCATCTGTGGTGTTCGTTCTATGGGTATGGTAGTCATAGGACTCAATCTGTAAAAGTAGATGACTGTTTAATTCATCATAAAGATCCGTCTCTATGTACCAAAAGCTCATAAGGTTAGCTTACCTGTGTGAGAGGACTACAGAATAGCTATCGGGATGTATTACAGATACAACTGATTCCGCCAGTATGAATGCTTTTACTTCATCCACAACATCAGTCCATTCGACCTGATCATCGGGGTCATATGTATTACCATATTCAATTATTTGTCTGTCTAATTCTTTTATCAGTTCATGTACAAGTTTAATCTTTTTCAATAGTAAGCAGACAACAATAAATCTAGCGTAATATCTCAGTTTTTTCACCATTAATTCACACTTATCCTCTTTGCTCGCTTTTGTATAATAGCTTCTGCCTCGAATAGCATAGTAAAACGAGTAAGCTTCATTTAAGTAAGCAGTTTCACTAGTTCGTAAGCTGAAAAGATAGAAAAATTGTAATACGGCTCCTTAGCTATAGAATAAATATAACAAAATAGCCAAAATGATTAGATCTGGGGCTTAACATAAGCTCTTAACAGCAATTCATATGCGATGCAGTTCAACTTGGGGAGTGAGATGAACTGCATCGCATTCGAATTGCTATTAAGAACTCAATGTAAGGCCTCCGTAAATAAATATGCACAAAATATTCCGAAGGTATACATACTAAAAATGATAGTATAACTGGCCAATCTTTGAGGCAATTTCGCCAATCTGCCATCGTTTCAAACGATATTTGCTATCTAAAACTGCTCGATGTTGCTGTTGGAACTTCCAAAGCTTTGTGTAGACATCGAATGTTCTGCCAAAGTACGAATGCCACTGCTTGTGTCCATATTGAGGTAACTCCCTAAAATCGTGAAAAATTAGAGTAATATATTAGTGTGGATAGGAAATATTTTTCCTAAGAAATTAAAGCTTATTTACTCGTATCATTGGACTACATAATTTGCGTGAAAGTGAAAGGTTTAATGTGGGCGTGAGGACATAAATTTCCTTGACTTTTTCCAGAGAAGTGACTTGTGTACAGTCACAACTATACCGACCTACTTGCTTGTGCTTCATAAAAATCAATTTCATTTTATGAAATGATCTTTGTTCGCAGGACCGCAGAATTAATACTTATCTCTTTTCTGTGAGTCAAACCTATATAGGTTATCGCAGTTTGCTTAAAATATCAACTATTTTCAATTTTACCTAACTACGGCAAGTCCAAAAGGGGACATATTAATTTAACAAGTAGGTATATTATGTCCGTTCCTTCGTCCGCTCGTAATTACTCAACAGTTCAATCTATTTTGATAAATTATAGGTCCTTAGATTCATCGTCGTGATGGCGCGAGGGCCACTGGGTATTTTGTAATTTTAAATTAGGTAGTTACATAAATACTAAACATTGCCATTAAGTACTCTTACATTGCGTAAGAGCTTATTTTTATTGTGGTTTCTTCCTCACAGCCAACATGATTTATTAATCCAAACAGTTGTCACTTTCTTTCATTCAATAGAAATATTTTTTTCATAGTAATCCGTTAGTAATCCTATAAATAAAATTGACCATGAAACTCACCTAAATAAACCACTACGCCATCTATGGAACTATGTCTCCAGATTCTCAAAAAATTTTACTCAGGATTGCTGGTACGAGTAGATAAGATTGAAGTATTATTTCTTGGGAGCTTATAGTGTTCATAAACATAATCAATATCGATACGTAAAAAACTTACCTCAAGCCATTAAACAGCTGTTTAGATTTCTCGAGCAAGTGGCAGAATTCAATTATAACTTTGCGTTCGTGATCTACGAGAGCACCCATGTTTTCCATGCGGAATTCGGGACGATAATCCCGAGTGGGGACACCACTTTCAGTGTCCCTACGCCTACCAGGCTCTAAGCGAGGTTTTACTTTAGTAGGGCTATCTAATAATTTTGGCAAATTAAATGTCTGTTTCCAGAAGGAATTTAGCTCGGGTGATACGGGTGATTCGAATAATTGAAATTTTTTGTATTTTATATATTTTGACCGGTTCTGTTCATGTAATTTAACATTTTGTTGTTGCTTTAGTGGCACCTCCCCGTGTGCTGTTTTTAGTTCTTTAGGTCTAGAAAGATTAATATTTCGCTGAGGTGTCTTTTCGATTGGTATTGGCGGTAGTGCCCGCCTAGTGCGATTTTGGATTTCTTTGAGATTTATTGGACGTTCCTCTGCTGGAACTCTGGAACGACGACTGCAACGACTACAGCAGCAGTTGCCTGCTTTTGGTAGTTGAAGTACCTTGGTACTTATATCTCGTTCCTCTGATTTAGAACGAGTAAAATTATGCCGCCGGTTGATAGCGTTTGGTTGTGGCACGTCCTTGAAACCTATATCTCGTTCATCTATTACAGATCGCGTGCAACTTTTGCTACGAGTACGACTAACAGCGTTTAGTTGTGGTTTTTCTTTGATATTTATATCTCTTTCCTGTGTTTCGAATTGTGCGCGGCCACGAGTACGACTAACAGCGTTTCGTTGTTGGTTTTCCTCGATATTTATATCTCGTTTCTGTGTTACGGATTGTGCTCGTCTACGAGAACGATTAACAGCGTTTAGGTCTTGCTTTTCATTGATATTTATATCTTTTTCCTTTGTCCAACTATGCTCGCAGCTGCGACTACGATTAATACCGTTTAGTTGCTGCTCTTCTTTGCGACTAAGTTCACTTTGCTCTGTTTTAGAACAAGTGAAACTACGGCTCCTAATCACAGCTTTTGGTTGAGTTTCTTGTTTGATGTGCCACGACCGCCTTTTTAATGGTGGTGTCACGCTATAATCATCCTCATTTAGTTTAGAGTACTTTAGTTTTGGTGTGCGTTTTTCGTGGGCAGCAGTTTGTTTAGATTTTTGAGGTTTTAATCCACTCTTTGATGAGCTTTCATCGCCTTTGATCTCAATTGGATCTTCTTCTACAGTCTCATAGATAGAGGGTAGCTCTTGTCTTGGTCTGTGACTTAATGCATAGTCTCGGTCTGCGCTTCCGTAAATGCAGCACTTAAGACCTGAAACATACAGACGAGGGTAATGTAAAAAAGCCGCTGTTAAACCTTTGTGCCGGTTGCGGTGAAGACCTTGAGTGGGTGGAGCAAGGAGCAAGGCTCAAAGAGAGGAAAGCCGCTGTTAAACCTTTGTGCCGGTTGCGGTGAAGACCTTTAGTGGGTGGAGCAAGGAACAAGGCTCAAAGATAGCAAAGCCGCTCTTAAACCTTTGTGCCGGTTGCGGTGAAGAACCTGAGTGGGTGGAGCAAGGAACAAGGCTCAAAGAGAGGACTCTCGTTCCAGATCGTTCCTGGTGCAGAACAATCTAGCGTGAAAACGCGGCGAGTGTGATGGACTTATATGTACTATACACCACTGGTCCGAGGTGGGGTTTCTTTCTATTTGTGACTTGTGTGATTTAGTAGTGTATTTATATGTATGAAAGACGTTTTCCTGCCTTAACTATGGAATTATGGAATATTGAATTTTATATAAAAATATTTAAAACATACTTTAGTGTTTATTATTCTAATACTTTTTGATGTGAATGCTCAATGGTGTCAAAATTATCACTATATTTCCGACATATTTCCGACTACAAAGCACGGAACAGAGAGTGAAAGTACAATTTTTTTGTTCTGTGTTTCCGAAAAGTTTCCGACCGATGCGTCTGTTAATTTGTCAGTCAATATGTCAGTCGCACCGGTCGCATGGTATATACCTATACCATGCGACGTGTACGCGCATGGTATGTATATAACCTTATACCATGATCGAGTTAATTCCTGCTAACATTTTAGTATATCAAGGAACGCGAAAGCCTAAAAGTTTACCATAAGTTTACATTATAAAAGTTTTATTCGACTATATTTTAGAATCTTTTCAAATTTCCTTGAAATTTTCTCAACTTTTTACTTCATAAGAACCTTTGCCGGACAATAACAAACACAACAATAAAAGAATTAGCTAAATCTGTGCAGTAGTTCACGCGTGATGCCGTGACCAAGGAAAACAGGGATTCATTTTTATATAGGTATAGAAAGATGATGATAGTAGATTGTTGTTAGGTATATTTAAAAAGAAGTTATATGAAGAAACTCGTATGCAGAGAATGTTTCCGTTTATACATTTCTACCCTTGTTTTTTGTCTAGATGTTTTCTTACTCATAGCTCCAAAAAGCCATCATCCCTTTCAGTTGTCAATCAGGGTTACGGCTTGGGTAAAAGTGACGGTTAAATAGGTTTTTTTTAAAGTGTAATAGTAATCGGAGTTACTAGTATTCCCCTTAACCCTTACCGCTAAGCTAAATTGCTTGTATTAAGAGTGGGTTCCCATTAGAGGCACAATGGTCAGGATCCACCGCATTAATAACTCGGTTATTTGCGTCGAAGCATCAAAGAGTCACCAAATCTGTGAATTACCAGTCAGGATCACGGAACAGTAAATAAATAAGCTAAAGCAGCATTGACACCAGGCCTAATTGTTGAAACAATGACACACGTGCTCTATTGAAGCGTGGCGATAAGCAGACGGCGGCGGGGCGGGGCGGTCAAAATGTCCGCGACGCACTCTTATTTGTATGATTATAAGGTTGCATTTGTCCGCGCCATAGCTCATGTCACTTGTCAGACATACGCGGGCTAAATGCGATCAGCATCGAGCACACTGAGGTGCGGGTAGGGCCGGTCAATTCCACCACGAACGATAGCGCAAAAGGAATTCTATACTACCAACGCACACGAAAGGCAAAAAGACCGCCCCACGGGTGCCCGACGGGCACTAGCGGCGCTTTGTTTTCGCGGTGAAGGCAGTCGCGGGCATCGACGGGCAGACGCGGCCTGAGATCGCGCCTGTAAATTTAATAGAATAACACATTTGGGTGTGTATATGGGCTTGTCACAGTTCTGCAACGCATCTGCCCTGTTTACTGCAATAAATATTGACAGCTTTGCTGCCACCATGCGCGAGCGATGCGCCTCCATGCTGAAGCTGCTACGGGCCAGCACCAACAGCAACCTGTACACATTAGAAGACTGCCGGGGTTCCCTAATCCTGGAGCGTTAGGTGCGATTGCAGACTACCAAATAAGGGCTCGTGCAGACGGCGGCGGCGGCACTGTTTGGTGTCAAAACAACAAACAATGAATGGAAACAAAATGTGAACAGTAACAAAATCTAGACCATGCAGCGACCTGTAATACAATAAAACATTCAGGGTGTATAGGGGTTGCCACAGTTCTGCAACGCGTCCGCCGTGTTTACTGAAAATATGTATGAAAATAAAATGATAATAATAATAAAACAATAGTATATCTACTCTAAAATATACTTACAACGAGGCCAACGAGCCGCACGCCTGCGCCTATTTTCTCTTTCGAGAATTTCTATAACTTCACTTGGTTTGGTGACGTTATAACAGTAACTGTAAAAGTTTTTATGATTTTCACTTTGCAAAAACATGTTTGGGCTTTTATTTGTATTGTCTTTAAAAAAATAATCGAATTAAGTTTTTTTTTACGACGGAAGCATAGTTTGTAACTTATGCTTTATCTGGCACTTTGAAACCTAGGAACTGCCTTTTTAAATACGGAATCAAAATGGTCAATATTATTTTTTTAATATTCCACTTGGTTTTATTGACAAGTTTGACGGCCAGGACGCGGCGTAGGTAGCACATCACTAGGCTGCAAGCTCACGTCCGCTCGCGTCTAGATTTCACAGACTACTTGGGATCTGGAGCTGGGGGCTGCGTGGACAAGTAAAGCAATGCAGATGCATTATTGTGATTGGTTGAGTTGCACCTGTACATCCGCCTCTTCGATACTTTGTGCACGCCTACCTGTGCGAATGTGTGCGTTCTGTACTGGACTTAGTTGGATAAAATTATTTTTAAATTAATAGTAATCAATCATTTTGTTTGTGCATTGAAATCATTATTTTCTTCGAACCTTTTTTTTCAACTGAGTTAAGATCAGCTTCCGGTCTAAAAATGGTCGAACTTTGATATTTTAGGTGAAGCGACTACCATCTTACTTCCAATGTCCAAGTACTTGGGATATCGAAGTTCTATGTTTCACTCCAGGAATTGGTTCCTGAGGGTCATACGAATAGGAACTGTATTTCAGACGGGCGGAGGCCTGAACAACACCTAGGACTGTATGAAGATATAGATAGGGTAAATAGATAGACACAACATAGATATTTATATGTTATTATACTTTGTCTAATGTAAGATGATAATAATGACAGGTCTAAATAGGGTAGCCCATATAGTATAATCGAAAATGTATCTTTCGATTTTCGATTATCGTTTCCGTAGAGTATGGAATCGATATTTAGAAAAACACAAAAACTTTTTATTTTTTATTATTTTAGGTAACTTACTTCAGGATGACAAAAGAGAAGTTTTTTGCTAAAGTATTTATGTTTCGTACCATATTTAGCTAATTATATCACAAAAATTTTAGTAGTATAAGTACTTAAGTAATAATTTTGATAAATTATTTTAAATTCGATTCATTCGATTCATTTGTGTATAGTCAATTGTGCTATATTCTTGCAAGACGCTTCACTATGACAAGTGGGCGGGGCTTGTCTATGAAATACAATAATTTTAGAGGTAATGATTTTGTATAAAAAAATACGATACTTCATAGACATGAACTGTCATTTTTATCATCCTACATTAGACAGAGTATAGTTTAAATTTCTGATATTTAGGGGTAAATTAATGGCGGCCTCTGTAGTGTAGTGGTACTGGATTCGACTGTTACGACAGGCGGCGTGGGTTCGATTCCCGCTCAGTGCAATCTAGCCTACTTTAAGATCTCACATTTTTAAATAACAGCTATTGTTATAGGTTCCAATAAAGCAAAGAAATAGAGTTTAATAGTTGTTCATAATGTTATTTGTTCCTATAAATACATATTTCGATTTTGCATAGAACTTGGCACTCATTTAGATATCCATTCTTTTTGCGGCGAAGCCCATAGCCAAGCATACTTTTTGTATTGAACTTGGCTGTCCTTTTTTACATTTATGTTTTTGGTGGGATACATTTATACCAATTCTAATAAAATTGGAGTGTCTATCAGTAATATTAAAAGAACCGCTTCTTATTAAGTGCATTTAGATGTATACACGGTGCATAATATACCAAAACAACATTTAAAAAAAATATTTGTCTGTCTACCAACCTGTCTATGTGTTCTGGCTAATATTGACATGGCTGGACCAATTTTGATGGGCCTTCCACTGACAGATAGCTGATGTAACAAGTAGTACTTTGGGCTATTTCAATTTTGGAAAAAGAATTAGGGTTCCGTTTTTGGAAAAGAAGTGGGAATACAAACAGACAAATAGCCAAAAATTCCAATAAAATATTTTTGGGTCCAGAATCGTTCATATAACATAACGCAAGTATTTTTTTTAATATTTATAATAGTACTAGCTGACCAAACAGACGTTGTCCTGGATACCGACTGCAGGGACATCTGCCGAGTTCATTATATGAATCTAAACCATCCAGGGCGCCACCTAAACGCATACGAATCGGTCCAACCGTTTAGGAGGAGTTCGTGACATACACACGTAGGTACAGTAGAATTATAATGTGTAAAGATAGAAAATAGATGTGTGTTATAACGCCAAAAGCAGTACGAGTGTTTGTATGATAACGTAGACTGAGTATAGTGTAGTTATTCTCAGTCAACGTATGATAATGATAATGGATTGACATCTCTTTCCCAATTGTGACGTTGCCACTCTGAAGTGTGACCGGTTTAGAGGTAGTTTTGTGAAAAGTAACTTATGGTTCTTAATTAAATGTTGTTTAATTACTTAATTGGTTCTATTAAACTAGTTTTAAACTTTGGATTACAATATAATAATAATGAATTATTTTATTTTTATGGTGGTGTATTCGCACGAATACTCGCCTCAGTCACTCTTCTATGACGAATTGTAGAGGGTTTAGTCATCTATAAAAAAATCCTCGAATACAATATAGGCGAATAGCGAAGTGTGGTTCCACCATTATATTTACATCCGCTAATACAATAATGGATGCGAATATTGAGATGAAAAACTCGTAGTATGAACACCGTGGCTCCCCCTATTCACCCGTTACCGCAGGCCAAACGTTTTTGAGTAATGAGGTATTAAAAGCGGGGCTAACTCCACAATAGGTACACGGTTAATTGGGAAATGCATTAGGATGTACACGGTACATAGAATGTTTATTAATAAACGATTTTAAATCAAATCTAGTAATCAAAAATACCCTCTTTCTGTGGACGGATTGTTCTGATATTTGGCACATATCTTTAGTTCTGGTGACAATACCATGTATTCTGTATCATTGTAAATCCAAGATGTCCGCCGCAAGAAGAAAAAAATAAGAGCGAAACAACATTGATGACTTCTTTTGGCCCACCTTGTATCAACATAGGATGCCTAGCTAAATCGCGCTCAGATTGTATAGAAGTAATACGCCTGCGTATTGCTTTTCGCTCATGTTTCTAAAGAGCACTTTACTCTCAGGACCATCTGAGTATTAAAGAATTAATTATCTTTTAACTCCTCTACAAGTTTCGAGTTGTACAATGAGCAATTTTACAATTTACAATTTTGTATCTACATTTGTCTTTCGTATTCGGAACTGAAAACCATATATTTACAGCCGTTTAATTGTCGACGGCGCGCGACAGGCTATTATGAAATTATTAAGTTGCTGTGTCTGTAAATTGGAGATTTTTAATGTAATGTTATCTGAACGATTCTGAACACTAAAACTTCTTTTCCGGGTAATATTTTTTTCTTATATAGGACACGTCAAAATGACTTTACCTCGCTTGATGGTAAGCCAAAGGCAAATTCTCAGGACTGGGGTTACGATCACATACACCAGTAGTTCTACAGTGGCGGCCCTCAGCTTGACGGCCTCATCAAATGCTTTTTCACGCCCCGCATAATAGGCCCCGGGACTATTATAGGAGGAAGGAAACACATGCGCTGGTAAAAAGTTCCAAGTCTTTATGGTGCGGCAAATAAAAGAGGCACTGAACCGCTTGGTTCTTGATGGAATTGATTCCACCGTGTGAGGGTTATACCTCAGTCTGGCACGTGTAGTTCTGTGTAGGCAAGGAGAGGGTGGGATTAATTGGAAGAGCTCATCGGAACACTCGCCATAGTAGAGCCGGTAAAAAACTGCCAAAGACGCGATATCTCTACGTAGCTGTAGAGGCTCGAGGGTAAATTGAGACAATCTGACGGGCTTCTAAGATTTGACCGATGGTAATAAACTAACAAACATTACAGCAATTTAAAAAAAACTTGTAATGAGAGATGCGATGACATACACTTCCCATCAGAAAAATCGAAACAGTAGAATTTATGCTTTTGAAAACGATACATACATACACAAATTATTTATTTTATAATATTTGACTTTAGACCATTAAGAATTTAAAACCTCATAATTTATTATTCACTATTGACATAATATTTCCTAAAGATAAATGCACATTTATCTGATAATCCTTAGAAAACATAAACTTGCAAGGTGTTTCGATTTTTCTGATGTTAAGTGTATTATTTGAATTTTTATCTCATCTTGATTGATTTATTATTGGTTGAAAGCTGAACTGTTCGTTCGCCGCAGTTTCCAATTTGTCCAATAATCCAATTTGTTTCAAATTCGGCACCGATTAGATTATTTCAAAATGCCGAGTAGGTACTTCGTGATGAACTTCTCTCTTTTTATGTCTTCAGACTTGAAGGTTGCTGCCCATATAGATTTCTATCGCCCAACTGGAATAGTTGTTCAACGGAGGTAATGCTAATCTAATCAGCTCCTGAGTGATCACGACTTTGACGCCCATAGAGACCTCATTAATTTACATTACTTTATATTTATTTCTTATCTATTTCAACCTCAACAAATCATTTCATTATAATGCAAATAACACAATAGCGTGGCAAGTCATTGCAGATAAAGATAAAAAGGTGGATCTAGAGAGCACAGAAAAAAAATACACAGCTGCCTATAAACTTTTTACTAATTTAATTAATTTCTTAGGAATAGGTTGAGCGTTAACAGGTTTTTCTAAATATTTTTTGTTCTGGTAGTCTTCCCCCCCTTCCCCCAGCTTAAGCGGTTGATACACATCTCCGCATCCCCGCATAATGCAGCGCGGTAGGTACGGGGTGAGTGTTTCTAACTGTTTAATAAACTGTACGTGAATGCGTTTCCACATGTTGGACTGTTTTCATTACAAGCAACTAAAGAACACGCGCTTTTGCGCTACGCTGTTAAATAGGACAGTGTATCGCTTTATCAATTCCTGAATTTCGCACGAAAGTGGTCGAACTAGTTTAAGGGACATGGGTTTTCAAGGGTTTTTCGAAGTTTTCTTATGGACGAAAGTGGAGTCCTCAGAGACCAATTCAGTGATGGTGAAAGAATTTTAAAAATTCTAAGTAGAACAGGTTGATAATAATATATGGTATTTAAAAAATACACATTAAAAATTGTGATCTCTGTTTTTTAAATAATAAATCTTTACTTTACCTATCCATACGGTAAAATCATACGAAAAAATTCAAAATAATCAATGTCAGTTAATTAATGAAATCAATGAAAAAAAAAAGAGTATCAAGTGAAAACCCCTAAAGAGATTCAGCTGAAACTTAGTAGGAATAATATTCTCCAGGAGGCTTCACACTCGGGAATACCGTGGTTCTCAAACCCAAAGGGGCCAGCTTCAATCCGAAGATGGCCCGGGTCAAGCCGGGGTGCGAGAGAAATGCTCTATGAGCCACAGGCGGCGTGCGGTTTTAGTCCGTAACGGTCTTATTACAAAACACGGACTAAAGTTAGGTTTAAACCCAGACTATGAAGTCCAGGCTTAATCTTAAGACCAAGGTTTAAACTTCTTCTTATTACAAAAACAGAATAATCCGTGGACTACTTAGGCCATGGTTTAAATCTTGGCCTAATAACAATCACAGATTACTCTAAACTTTTGTTCGTTCATTGTGATATCATTCGGTCGCAACGTTCCGTTTTCTCCGAAAGCAAAAATTTTCTGAAATCGTTAATAAATATTATTTACTAAAAAATGGTGAAAAAAATATTTACAACATTATAATTATTAAATTTAAAGTCATGAACGATAGTTGGACTTTATTTTATAGTAAAATATCATTATCATGCCTTTATTTAGCAATCATTATTATAATATTGGAAGATCTATGATGAACGTTAAATGGAGCGTAGTTTTTCGGAGCCCGCGCGTTGTTCAATTTTTTTTTTAATTTTTATACCCACTTTTGAATCATTTCAATACCCGTACTAACTTTTACGTTTCCAGTAGTTTAAACTTTTAAATTTGAATTAAATAATGGAAGGAGAAAAGAAAAAGAGGGGCGAAAATTGGACTGCCGAGGAAAAAGTAACCCAAAATATGATGTATTTTGGTATTTTCCACAAATCAAATCAAAATGACAAGTTTGACGTTTTATTTTCGTGGTTTAGACACTTAGACCAACGTTAAACTAGGTGTCACGCAGGTTTATCTTTAGACCAGAAATAAACCTTGGTTTAGTACTAAAACGCGTTTTGTAATAACCTTTTCGTTAAACCATGGTCTAAAGACGATTTAAACCTGGGTCTAAAGTTAGTCCGTGTTTTGTAATAAGACCGTAAGAGTCTGACATAACCTGCCCCACTGGCCGCGAGGTGGGTATCCATGAGGATTTCCGCACGGAAAAAAGGAGTCTTCACACTAATTATACCTAATATCAGTAATGCGATATTTAAGACCGTGATGTATTACTTTTTTAAATATGGCAGAGTAAATTTGATCAAAAGTATCGATCTTAAGTTATTACCTACATTTTGTAATTTTTTAATTATGGTGTACAATATACGAGTAGAATATTGTATTGTATTGTATTGTGTATTGTCCGGTATATTTTTAATTAAAAATTAAATTAATAGGTATCCGCAATTATAACTATTTATTGTAATGCTTCGATATCGCCTAATGTCACCATTGGGTTGTGAAGGTCAGATGGCAGTCGCTTCACGGAAAATATCGAGGTCCAGGCAAATCCGCAGTTAAGACTGGTAAAGCGGACCCCAGACTCCGAGGTGAAAGCTTTGGATACGACTGGGATTAACGCTAGGTTGAAGAAGAGAAGAGAATTATGACTATTTCAAAATAATTGACGAAATTTCGATCCTAAATTCTTTTGTTATCTGAGCTCCCAACCCTAAACTACGACCTACGGCCTACGGCTCTCAAAATGTGCCTTTTAAAATAATTTGGCTGTTGGGGCAGTTAGGGTGAAATGCCCGCAGGAATATTAGTAGGAACGTGTCACCTCACCGGGCAAGCATCACCCTCTCTTTGATTTAAACCACCCTCAGCAATATGTATGCAGTGTAGGGTTATGGGATTTTCTTTTTTTCTTATTATTCTATTATGAACATTAGATAACCAGGACGCAGCGTAGAGCGTAGAGCGTTCGAAACAAAATAATGAGTGATACTCGTCGATAGTAAAGGGAAAAAGTAGTAAAAAAAGTTCATGGTAAAGATAATTCCTCAAATAATTCCTAATTTTGCCGTAAATTCCTTATTCATTTATTCTTCATTACTTCTCAGAATTCGTTACTTACTAGCGGTACTATTGAATGGTGCTATAATACAGGAGGATTTTTCACAAACCAATGAGTTCGATACCATGGTTAGGACCACAATTTTTTGGGAAATATAATGACGTAGTATTAGTTTTCATCAATATCGGGCTCGAGATTCCTGTGATCATTTTTCGATATTCTTCATTATTTAGGATATGGCCATCTACGCCCAGTTTAAACATTCACTTTGTATGTCCACAGAAAAAAAAGTGTTTAATTCGTTAGTCTGTTTTTTGAGGAATTATCGATACATTCAATTTGTATATCCACAGAAAGAATAAGTGTTTAATTCGTTAGACTATTTGAGGAATTGTCGATACTCCGAATTATATTTCAATATAAATAACCATATCGATTAAATTTTTCTCTTCACTATCCAAAAACGCTCTACGCTTACGCTGTACCCTCGGCACCCTCAGGATGTCAAAACTGTCCGCAAAAAATCAGTGCTGAGAACTCATTTCCAATAGTCTCGGATCGCTCGTGTTTATGTACAATGCTTTGTAAAAAGAGCTTTAAATCATGTGTGTAAGGTTGAATTAGCAAAGAAATATGTTCTATAATGATTGAAGACAGATTCGAATGTCACTTTAGTTTGAGACTGTGTATCTAGGGCATTTTAATATCAATGATTGGCTATAAAAAATGCTTATTTCTGTGCGATGGATTTAACTTACGCTATCCTTCTTCCTCTAGATTTTCTCTGTCTCTGATAAGGCCGTCAAAATGAACGTCGCCATTTTAGGTCAATATTGAGTTTACCATCAGGCTTGAATACCGCGGTAGCCTAGTGGTCTGGGTAATGGACTGCTGAGACAAGGTCTCGGGTTCGATCCCAGGTTCACCATGGCACACACTAATGACTTTTCGATGCCTTTCGAAGTTATGTGTGTATTTATCGCAGGTTTATAAGTGCCCGGGTAATGGCAATAGGCTCGCCATTTATTACATTGGGACCTAAACATAATCTGGCGAAATGTGGGTGCTAGCACCTCTGCCTACCCCTTCGGGGATATAAGCGTAAGTTTATGTTATGTTGATGAAGTAATAGAAACGTGTCTACCATAAAAACGAATGAATAAAATGTAATTTAATTTACACGACGACGCGGCGACGGCAAAAAAAGTTTTACTAAATCAAGAGGCAAGTAAGCATGCCTTTTGTTATTAAAAATTATTTTAAGGAAGCGGGCTACTTTGAACTATTTACGCACTGAGTGCGTTTGTTTTACTCATCCCTAGCTCCTCTCACGGGGCGGTGCAATCTCCATTGGATGTTTGATCGACAACCGAGGTGGTGAGAGGCGTGGCCAAAATTACAGCTATCCCAGTTACCCCCATCTACCTGAGAAGGATAAAACATATTTGCATCGCGAACGACTGGGTATTACAAATCCAATACAGTTAACAAAATAATTATTACTAGTTTGACGAGTTGGCACTCGCGATATGAACTGGCCATCAAAAAGTCACGGGTTCGAAACCCGACCATTACGATACCGATTCGATGTGGACCCACTCCTAACACTGACCACTTAGCTTTAGTGGGAATATGTTAATGAATAATAACTTAAGCTTTTTTTAAGTATCCTTAAAAAAAGATTTCGTTCAAATTACCTATTTGTGTTGAATGAAAAAATGTTTATTAAACTCAAATTCGAAATTAATTTTTTACGGTAAAAACGAAATTAAGAATATTTTTAATCACTTCATGGTTCTTTATCTATAACATACCTAATTAATTGTTGACTTTGTATTGCTACGTCGTTTTCGGTATCGGCCCACAGAGATTAGGATACACCTATTCAATTGTTTCTCATAATTTTTCTGCGGTAAAATTGCCGAGAAATGATAAGAGACGAAGTGATTCGGGTTGTTCCTCTTTCACACCAAGAAATATTCGGACCATGGTGTGAATCGCGGAATGACCTCTTTTGAATTGGCGATTCACACCATGGTCCGAATAGTCCGAACAGTGATTCACAGAGAAGGGTTAATTGATTTATAAATATAACCTACGAGTAGGTATGTTCCTCTGCATATTAATAAAATCGAACATCCCGTTTTGAAGTTATGACGCGCTACAGGTTAGCAATGCCAAAGATGCGAACAATTTCGCGCTGTAGCTACGGTATTGCGATTTATGAGGGGGTGATATACCTACTGAGTTATATTTTGTAGTTTGCGCGAACGGAATCGCGGAAAATGATTTGCATAAGAAATTCTTTGACATGAAAAGCGCTTTTGATGTCGTTTCGAAGAAACCATTATTAAAGAAAATAAATTTCGCTACAAAAGCAAATTACGGGCACTGGTTATAAATGGTTTAACTCATACTTATTGTATTGTGTTGAAATTATGTGCAAAGATATTAAAAAAAAGCTTAGGACACGTATATCCTCGTACAGGGGTGCCCCCAGTATTATTAGGCCTTTGTTGTGTGACACTTGCGGATACCGACAATATTTTAGAATGATTAGCGAATTTCACATTAAAAAAATTTATAGGTACCACTTAGGTGGCAGATGAACACACGGCTCATCATGGCCCACCTGATAGAAAGTGGTCACCGTGGCCTATGGACATGTGCAACACCAAGGGCGTCATGCTCACATTTTCAATTTCCGTAAAAACTTTCTAATGCATTTATTGAAGGATCACTTAATGTAGACGCTAGGGAAAACCACAGCAGGGTGATTATTCCACAGACACAAGTATTGACAGAAGTCGTTTGACTGAAAATTTTAATGTGATTGAATTAAATCATTCGTTCAACATAACATAAAGTCACGCCTATATCCCCGAAGGGGTAGGCAGAGGTGCTAGCACCCACATTTCGCCAGTTTATGTTTAGGTCCCAATGTAATAGGTGGCGAGCCTATTGCCATTAACCGGGCACTTATAAACCTGCGATAAATACACATATAACTTCGAAAAGCATCGAAAATTCATTGGTGTGTGCTATGGTGAACCTAGGATCGTAACCGAGACCTCGTCTCAGCAGTCCATTACCCAGACCACTAGGCTGCCGCGGTCTAGTTCAATAACTACATTATCAATCAAACAATACTTGAGACTTGTTGATCGTACCAATAACTGTGATTGCAGTGCAGTTTGTTCACAATAAGATTTTTTACTTCGCGAGGCCTCGGTCACCAGCCCTGACTAAATAAAAATATCGAGTCTTAGTGCAAAGTAAACTGTGGCGGCCGCAATTGAATCAGAAATAAATTGATGGAATTGGAAATAGAATAAATCTATTAGGGATAGGTACCATAGTGATATTAATTATTTTTTAAATTGAACTCTATTTTAAATCAACTTGCGGACTTGATGTTAATTTTAAAGCGTTTAGTTATTCCAAATTATTATATACCTAACTGATATTTTGATGTAGGTACAAACTTATAAACTTTCGCGTTCCATGATATACTTATACTTAGATAGTTGGGACACTGTGAGCATGTTATGTAACGGTACATGGAGAAAAGTAAATATTAAAAATTGCGGGTGGATGAAGAACCTGTTATCTCATGGACTCGACGACGGAGGGCGTGCACGGCTGAGCCAGACAGCCTGTGACCACGGCCGGTGTCGAAACGTTAGGCATTCCAAAGGTAGGTATGTTGTATATACCTATACCATGATCGCGTTAATTCCCGTTAATATTTTTGATACCTATTTGATGTATTTTTCGTGTCGATGCCATGTCTACTTTCAAATTTTGTTTACCCTGCGTGCTGCAACCTGCAGCCACCGCATTGCGCCCGTAGGCATATCTCTATTTTCTCTCAACTAAAATGGAATTATTTTACAGAAAAAAGTTGTAACATAACCAAAACGTCACCTAACCCTCACCTTTCTACTTTTTTCTGTGATTTCATTGGTTGAAGAGGCAGGAAGAGAAATATCGACGGACGCTATGCTGAGAGCTGAAACTGCTGGATTGTGTTCTTACAGCGACTATATAACCTAGAAATAGACACCTATTGTTTCATATTCTACGAACAAACAATTCTGGCAGCTAGCTGAGGTAGGATTTTTTGAGGGAGGCGAGGAACACTGCTTTTGGTTGGTCTTGCAAATCACGTGTCTCTTACGCGCGATCGTAAAGAGTTAGCGTTAGGGATGGGACGGGTTAAATTAGTACGATCTATAATTATGTCGACATTTTTTGTACGCAATAAAACAAGTGTTATGTATATTAATTATTATATATTATGTAATTTTTTCAATAACTATAGACGTGAAAAGAAAATTACAGCTTGAAACTAAAAAAATAATATTCATAACTTGTTATTCAAATTAAAAATAAAATAATAATAAAAAAAAAACAAATTTTAATGAGCTAAAATCCCTTCGTGTAGTGAACAACAGGAGATTAACTATTCGAACATGGATATAGAAACTGTCATGTCCATTGTGTTGCCACTAATTAGTGGAATACCTAATGCCATACCGACGTCATAGATTAATCAATGAATGCTATGCATATAGTAAGAACAATGTAAAAATCGGACCCATACCCGGAAGTATGTCCTTTCAATTAAAAATCATTTTCAAAACCACTTCAATTTTTTTTCTTTTTTTTATACTACGTAGGTGGCAGACAAGCACACAGCCCACCTGATGGGAAGCGGTCACCGTGGCCTATAAACGTGTGCAACACTAAGGGTGTCACACACGTGCTGCCTACCCTGCAGGGAAAGGGGGAGAGCTGGGAAGGGGTGGCGGAGGCTAGGAAGGGGAGGGGAAGGATGGGTACAGTGAGCTCTGGCTACCCTATTTACCGGCGGGAACACAACACGATGGTTATTATGGCCGCGGTCTTCTGTAGGGCGGAGGTACTTCCCCAGTCGGACAGCTCATTTCGGACGGCAGATACCGTCGTGTCCATACTTCCTTCGTTCCTTCAATGATGAAGTTCTGCGGTAAAATTAAAAATACAACCGAATTGAGAACCTCCTTTTTTGGAGTTCGTTAAAAAGACTTGGCCAAAAACTCAACATACTATGTGTGCAATTAATACGGCAGCTGATATTTAGTTATTAACTCCTAATTGGATCACCTTCTACTTCCCTACAGTTTGCTTGTTTACTACCTTAATGGCACGAAAATATGAATGTACATTTAAAGGGTATCCTTGTTCTCATTGTGTGCATCTATTATAAATTAAATCAATAATAATGTATCCAACCGTAATTCTGTAGGGCGGAAGTACTACCGGACCCAGTCGGACTGCTCAATTCGGACAGGTGATACCATCGTATCCTACCTCCATTGTAAATTAAATAAAGGGGAATTCATGAAATCTGCAGTGACCCTGCTGCGGAGTTTACTTATCACAGATCACATCATAGTGCCATAAATCTTTGTGAAATTATAATAACATCGACAGTTGTTTATCAAGATTACACAAAAAATAATGTAATTCTTTATAACATACATTTATTTTGTCAAATAGGTATCTAATGATAATACCTACCTATCAATAATTTTATAATTGTATGTGATGTTACGTCACTAAAGGGGCGGTGTCTATTGAAAGACATGTATGACATACACAGAAAAGAGAAGTAAGTAGAAATGGTAAGGGGGCGTGGCAAGCGTGCCACTGGTACGCGTAGCTATGCGTATAATAGTAAAAAATTAAAATTTTGACGCTTAGTCATGTCTAACATGACATTTTAGATGGTAGTCTTGCGGCAGCTTCTTTTAATAATAAATTATACCAAATATTGTGTATTGTGCAATATTACAATGTAAAAATGATAGTAGGAAAAGAAATATCAAGAACGGAGGTGTTTCATACCACCGGTGAGTACAGATATAGTAGATTTTCTAACAAATGTTATTGAATTCCGTTTAATTAAAATTCAATAATAATTTAAACCAATATCAACCTTTGCTACTTTACAATAAAGCTTGTTTTGAATTGCACATATAATTTTCAGAATTATGTAAAATTCTTCGCTATTCAATTAGTGAGGTAGTCAAATTGGATGACAGTTTTATCGATATAGATCTACATTTTATGTTAAAGTTCTTAGACAAATTTACAAACATTTTTGAAATGGTTTTTATAATAATAATAATAATATAAAAAAAAAAAAAAAAAAAAAAAAAAAAAAAAAAAAAAAAAAAAAAAAAAAAAAAAAAAAAACCACTGCCACATTGACGTCTTTTTTTGCACTGAATTTTTATAAAATTATTTAAACAGTTTTTGACTCTATTTTGCTATATATTCAACCGAATCTCAAGAACTCTACTATATTACTACTATTTTTCACAATAACCAGGACTTTATACTTATTTTACCCACTTTGATTTAAAAAATTACAACCTGACGTAACTGTCATAATAGAAAAATGGATAATATAAACAACTACAATGATCACAAGATCGAAGACAAACACAACAGCGGTTAACACAGAAAAATGCGCACGCCCTCCACCACCACCCGCTCCGTCGTCGTCGTCGTCGAGTTCGTCGGGGGATGAGTATGGTACTCCCCCCGACACCACCGCTTCGAGCGACGAGGACGGGCCACCGTCGCCTTCGCCGCCGCCACCACCTGTGCGACGTGGGCGACCACCGCTGCCGGCACGCTTGGGGCCTGCGGGGCATCCTACTCCGCGACCGGCCCCCGCTACCGGTGGTATAGTGCGCCGCATGCGATGGACTCAAACTATGAACGAGAACTGCATGCGGGCCTATTATGAGGCCACAGAGGGAGGAAGCAGCCTGACTGCGTACCGTGATCGGATGCTGTCTCTGTTTCAGACCCTTGAACCAGCTGTCGCCGTATCGGCTCAACGATTGTCGGATCAGGTGCGGGCTATCCAACGGTGCAAGCTGTTGGACGAGTCTGCGCTTGATAGGCTACGCCTGGAGACGCTGCCTGTTCGCGCGACTTCCTCATCGACGCGGGACATCTCTGCCGTGGTGCCGGTTCCGGGCCCGATCGCGGACCCGGTGTCGGTGGTGCCGCGGAGAGGTTCAGTAGTTGATGGAGAAGAATGTGCGAATAATAGCGTAAGTACCCAGACGAATGAGCAACTGAGGAGGGCTTTGGAAGATGCGATTTCGCGATATCGGTCCACACCTAGTTCTAGGCCGCGACTGCCGCGTTTGCCCACGAATAGACGAAACCTAGTGCTAATGGGAGCCCTAAATGCTTTGCTAGCTCCGTACCTGCGGACTAGCGAAGATTTAGTTGATACACATTCGATCATGTACTGCGGGGCCATCGCCGTGTGTCGCGTGGCTCGTGTCAAGTTTCCGGACACTGACCGAGCACCGCGACCCGCCGGTGGTGTTCCCACGTGGCAGGTACGGATCGAAAGGCGTATCACTACTTTTAGGACTCTCATAGCGAAGCTGGTCTGTTTTAGCCGGGGTAACCATCGACCCCGAGTCATGCGTTTCGTGACCCAGGCTTTTGCTGGGACCGGTATCAGGCCCCAGGACTATATGGCTTGTGTTACGGAACGCATTGACTTTCTGAAGCAGAAAGTCTATGCGTGGGCAAACCGTATTCGCCGCTATAGGGAGCGTGTGGATAGGTACCAGCGGAATCGCCTTTTCCAAAGCGACCAAAGGAAGGTGTACCGTAACTGGGAGGAAACCGGTCAACGTGTGACTGACGGGCGGCTACCCGATGCAAACGTCATGAATGACTTCTGGCGTGGCATCTGGTCGGTGCCCGTCGAGCACATGGAGGGTGATTGGATGCGTATCGTAGAACGTGCGTGTGAGCCCATCGTGTCCATGGGGTCTATCACTATAGACCCCGAAGACGTAAATTGTGCGATCCGTTCGGCCCAGAATTGGAAAAGTCCTGGACCGGATGGATTGCACAATTTTTGGATTAAATGGATTCGATGCTCATATCCATGTTTGGCAATACAATTCCAAGAAGCTCTCGAAGCCGGTTCACTTCCCAGTTTCATGACAACTGGTGTCACCGTCCTGCTCCATAAGTCCGGTAGTACCACGGAAGCGAAAAATTACAGACCCATCACGTGCTTGCCTACGCTGTACAAGCTCCTTACATCTATTCTGAGAACAAAAATCAACTCGCATATCATTGCGAACAACATTTTGGCCCCCTCTCAGAATGGATGTAGGGTTGGGTCCCGTGGTACTAAGGAGCTCCTCCTCATTGACAGGGCCATTTGCCAACAAGTCCGGAGGAACAAGGGGGCTCTCTCGACTGCCTGGATTGACTACAAGAAGGCCTATGACTCGGTGCCTCATTCATGGCTGAAGAGGATCTTGGAGCTGTATAAACTTGATGCAACTCTAAGATCCTTTTTAAGCACGTGCATGGGGCAGTGGACCACAGTCCTTCGTCAACCAGGTAGTGGAGACAGCCTTTTTGAGCCTCAGGACTTTATAAGGATTGAGCGAGGTATATTTCAGGGTGACAGTCTGAGTCCCTTGTGGTTTTGCTTAGCATTGAATCCTCTCAGCACTTTGTTGGAGGATTCGAGGCTAGGCTATCGGCTTCGGAGAGGGGGTGATATCATTTCTCATCTACTGTACATGGATGACCTCAAGCTGTTCGCAACGCAACGCCTGCACTTGACGGAGTTGTTAAAAATCACTGAGAATTTTAGCAACTCTATTAAGATGGAGTTCGGTGTGGATAAGTATGCGGTCATGCATGTACAGCGAGGGAAAGTTGTAAGTTCTACGAATTTACAGCTTTCCGAGACAATGACTCTCAGATCTCTGTCAGAGGCCGAAACCTACAAATATCTTGGTATGTCAGAGTCGTTGGGTATATCTGTAGGAGACGTCAAGCAGTCGGTGAAGGAGCGCTTCTTCTGTCGCCTGACAAAAGTATTCAATAGTCTTTTGTCAGGTGGCAACAAGGCGCGTGCCTTCAACGGCTGGGTGATGCCCTTATTGATATACTCCTTTGGCATACTAGGGTGGACTCAGACCGAGCTGGACGCCCTAGATAGAAGGGTCCGTCAACTACTAACGTCGCATCGTATGTTGCACCCACGCTCGTCTGTTATGAGACTGTACATTCCGCGGAAGTGGGGGGGTCGTGGCTTTTTGAACGCTAAGAACCTCCATAACCGCGAAGTGTGCAGTCTCAGGGAGTACTTCCTAAGCAACGAGTGTGGGATGCATCGCGATGTGGTGGCAGTTGATAAGGGCCTCACGCCGCTCTCCTTGGCAAACGAGAACTGGCGTAAACCGGTGGTACTTAGCACTGATGACCGCAAGGATGTATGGAAAGGCAAGGAGCTGCACGGGCGGTACTATCGGGCCCTGACGGGGCCTGATGTGGACCTGCATGCGTCGGTGAACTGGCTACGTTTCGGTGACCTATTTGGGGAAACCGAAGGGTTTGTTTGTGCAATTGCTGACGAAGTTATCAAGACGAACAACTACCGGAAATATATCATGAAGGACGGTACGGTCGACATCTGTCGGGCATGCCGCCGTCCCGGAGAATCTCTCCGACATATTATTTCCGGTTGTTCTCATCTTGCTAACGGAGAGTACTTGCACAGACACAACCTAGTAGCCAGGATCATCCATCAGCAACTTGCCCTTCAATACGGCCTTGTCGAGTCTGAGGTGCCGTACTACAAGTACGCACCGGGGCCGGTTCTCGAAAATGGTCGTGCTTTGCTCTATTGGGATCGGTCTATCATCACGGACAGGACTATTGTAGCCAATAAGCCTGATATCGTGTTGGTAGACCGATCCCAACGCCGGGCAGTGCTCGTTGACATCACCATCCCGCATGACGAGAATCTCGTGAAAGCCGAGAAGGACAAACTCAGCAAGTACCTTGACTTGGCCCACGAGATCACCGCCATGTGGAATGTTGACTCAACGAGTATTGTCCCGATAGTCGTTTCGGCGAACGGCCTTATAGCGAAGAGCCTCGACCAACATCTCGAGAGGCTCTCGCTGCATGGCTGGATCAAGGGTCAGATTCAGAAGGCAGTACTCCTTGACACGGCACGTATTGTCAGGAGGTTCCTCACTCTGCAGCCCTAACCACCGGTAGCTTGGGCCATGCCCCGCTGCTGGCGGTGCTCTAGGTTTAGGTTTTTTTATAATATTTTTGTAATTTGTTTTTTATAGATATATTGTAAAAAAACTTAGACTTAAGAACTAAAATAAATAATTGAATAATAATATAATAATAACTACACCGCTATCAAAAAAAAAAAAATGGATAGATGCGACTGGTACGGTTCATCGGATGCCAACAATATCCAGATCATATTATTTACTAGCTGTTGCCCGCGGCTCCGCCCGCGTGGACGTCGATTTTCGCGTTTTTTTACTATATCGCATGTTCTAATGAGCCGATTGTGATCAGTTGACTGTCAGCAGTTTGGTTGTAATTGGTTAAGTAGAACCGGAGATATGACCAAAAACGACCTAAAAACGAAGCGCGGGCGAAGCCGCGGGTATCAGCTTGTATAAAAAGTAGCCTATAGTAATATGTGGCAACATATATAACATATACACTTGGTACGATTGCCAAATTTGATCAAAATCCCTCCAGTAGTTTTTGATTTTAGCGCGCACAAAGATTTGCGGACAAACAGACAAACAGACAAAAATTCTAAAAATCATTGTTTTGGCATCTATTACATTCATAAAGTCCCCTAATAATTTTTTTTCTCATATATCTTCCATGTACAGACACTGATCAGTTACAGATTTATTATATGTATAGATATAGAAGATAGATATAGATGTTCTGTATATTTCTCAGAAGTCGATTTCTTTATATCAAAAAATCTACTAACTGAATTAAGATAAACCTATCGAGGCTGGGCTCATTTGTTTTGTTTATATAATAAAAACTCTCCGATGATAACACAGTTGAATGAGGTTGAATGGTACTCAGGATCTGATCATGGGGTGGAAAGGTACCCATAGGAACTCCTTTTTTATATTTATGTTTAGTCCACCTGATTGACTGCACACCGCCTGATAGTAAGCTGGGGTGAGTCCCAAAAGAAGCACTCCACCAAGCGTTTCCAGTTTTCAGTTAAGCGTGAACCAAGCTACGACAAAGGCAGAAATCACCGAACCGCCTGGTTCGCGGTGGTATGGACTGCACCGTATGTGGATGGTACCGAAGTCCTGCGCGTGTTGTTTACGACAGGAAGTGAGAGGGTGGAATCAGTTTAAATAGCTCATTGGAACACTTACCATGGTACAGATGATAAAACACTACCGATCCTTAGAGATACAATACTATATTGTTTCAGCTACAAAATTCAGAGGATTATTTAGATAGTTGTCACTCAACGCTATCAAAAAAGAAGAGGTACTTAATCCAGTGAAGATTTCAAATATGAACCTACTGCAGATAAACAAGAAGAAGACATTCTGTAATAATGTTCATTCGAATAAATAAAAGAATAGTATATATTATGCTATAGCTTTTTTTTTATTTATCCTTAGTATGGGTTCCCATGGGAAGCGGGAACAGAAACCGAATTCCACGCGGGCGAAGCCGCGGGCAATAGCTAGTAGATCATAAATTACACACGCCGATTTGTAATCCTCTAACATTTTAGACTCAAAATCTATCGATATTGACCAATATTGTCATTATTTTTTGTCACGCACTGGCTTAGTTGCGGTCAATATTTATAATGCTTCAAGGCAATGCCAACCTTATGTTATGGGTTTCAAATTTCAAATAACTTACTTAAAATATACTGACATTTAGTATAGAGAGAGAGAGAGATTATCTGAAGTTTTTCTTAAGTCAAAGTTTGTTTGATTCAAAATACGAAACGCCCTAAATATTTTTTTTATCTATAGCAAAGAAATCTCTAACACGAACTAGGAAGGGGTATTTTCGTTTTGCAGTATGCATAATTTAGGCTAATTTGGTATGGAAGATATGCGACAAATCAAAATGCAATGTATTATTAACTGGTTGTATGTGTGAGTTTGGCGACAGCGGTTTCCCTTATGAATAGGTAGTATCACACTTCCATTGTAGTAGGTATTCTTTATTCCGTGATGACATATCACAAATGCGCTTAGTGGGAGTGAGATACAAACAAACGTGAGTACCCGTGGTGAGTACCTACTATACAACCAGAATGACATGACCTGTCATGAAATTAGAAAAAAATATTTGTATTGATAATATATAATGATAATATTCTTTACCGGTGAAATGTAATTCCATTTTTTTTGTAATTTGAGCTTCCACTGTTCATTCCACACCACTTTATGGAACAACAGTGCATTTTGGGTGCACATGGATGTATTTTCAGTAATTTTTGCTGACGGAATCATGCATCTGACAGGTCTTTGGCCTGGCCGGTACTGAATTGAGCGCACTTGTGCAGTAATATATATAGGCAGTAAACAGACGCATGCAATCGCCTAAGACAGCTGCCCGGCAATTCATCTCTATTGGTTATATGCTCGATGCGTAGACAGAGAATCTTCTCTGTCTACGGCTCGATGTGTTCTTAGAAGCGCTCATGTTTTTTGTTTTTCTTCTTTATCTATATGTATATATAAAAGAAAGTCGGGTTTGTTACAACACTTATAACTCGAGATCTGCTGAACCAATATTCATGGTTATTGATTCGTTGGATTTGTCTCCGCCCCGAATAGCATAATAAATCTTAAAAACAATGAAAACTCGATATTTTGTAATTAATATTTAATCATTTCAATAAATGCTGATTTGTTTATTTCATGTCAAACATTTTGTTGTCTAATCCTGTCAAATACTGTAACATCTATTAATATGTGCGTTCAGAAATTTATTTTTTGTAAATAGTCTCGAAAGTTCAGGTACTGTTATATTTGTTTGTTTTTAGACATTAATTTGTGTAAAGTATTTATTAATTATTTAATTTTTAATTTCCGAAAATAATACCTAAGATTTATTGTACAGGTTAACAAAAGTGTAAATTTGGTATGTCTTTTTATAGGTTGTCTATAATTTTTCTTGATAAGCTATTCATATGTAGTGGCTCTTTGAGCTATTGTCTATGTCTCGAAAGTGGGTTTTTGTGGTTTTATGCGAAAGTGCACATTCAGTAGGTAGCTATATAAAAATGAATCCCTATTTCCCTTGGTCACGGCATCACGCGTGAACTGTTGGACCGATTTGGCTGAAAATTGATGGGAAGGTAGCTTAGAACTAGGAGACGGACATAGGATGGGAGGAGGGACTTTTTATCCTGCCACGGGGACGACGTATGCCACGGGCGAAGCCGCGGGGCACAGCTAGTTGTCAATAAAAAAGAAAAACAAAAATACCCGCGTTTGACCATTATCTCACCTGATGGTGTGACGATGTGGTCGACGATGGAGCACGCTTACCTAGAAGCAACCTGTTCACTCTAGACTTAAAGACTCCCAGGTTATAGCTTTCTGCAAACACATACTCAGGCAGGGCATTCCACGTATTGCTGAAGCGATTCGTGCGTATTAGCGGAATGACCACCATATAACGATGGCGCATCACCGTACGTCTGGTCGTTCGGTGGCGAAAAGGGCTTGGAGGAATCAGGTTATGCAACCCCTGAGAACATTCCCCGAAGTGCAACCGATAAAAAATCGAAAGTCTAGCAACTCTGTGCCGATGCTCCAGACTTTGAAGCCTAGCCTCGTGCTCCTATGGCGTGCATATGGGTATATGGGCATGCTACGGTGGGCCATGGTCGGTGGAGTAAGTCCACATTCACACCACAGGTCTACACCATCCGAGAAACCGCTGACTGGTGAACACATAATACAACAGTATCATTATTGCAGTAGGTACTCACTTCTGGCGCTCTCCTTAGATGTCTAATCTTATCTTGATTTCTTCGTTGATTTGAGGAATATAACACCTGTAACAAAAATATTAAATCTATACTGATATTATAAAGAAGTAAAGTTTGTGTGTTTGTATATTTGTTAAATTGTAAGGGGTAATCTCGGGATCTACTAAACCGATTTTAAAAATTCTTTCATCAATAGAAAGCCACATTATTGCTGAGTGTCATGCTAATATTTTATTGGAAAACTGGAATTTCCACCCAGGCGAAGCCGGGTCCCGGGCCGCTAGTATGTAATAATCTCCCGAGATTTGGGCCGGGATCAAGTAATGGATACCAATACTGTGAGATCTCGCCAATTTCGAGATCTCGCGAGATTGGCAGTTTTATGTGTTTTTTTTTGCAAATAATCACAATATTTAAGTAAATTAGGAAAAAATAAACAAAACGGTTAGGTGTTATAATTTGAATCCGAGACCTCTTGATCGTAAGGCCGACTCCTTAACCTTTTTCCTGGTTGTCAAATCAGTTAAACAAAATAGTTCAACCACGAGGACTCAATCCAAGAAGTTTGACCAATAGGATTTTCTTTCCTCGTGGTCAAATCAGTTAGACAAAATAGTTTGACCACAAGGACTCAATCCAAGAAGTTTGACCAACAGGAATTTTTTTCCTCGTGGTCAAATCAGTTTGACAAAATAGTTTGTCCAGCTGGAAGAACCCAAGCTGCCGACGCTTCGACCTCCGTTTCGTTTCTCGTAGGAGCGATACCGATGAGTGATTGTGATTTTTAGTTTTTTTTTGTGTTTGTAGGTATTTGTCGGGATATATACGTGGGATCAATAGTTCATAAGATCAACAATCAATATGTCAACGCCATGAGATCAGCAGCTTAAATATCAATAGCTTACTACACCAATAAGTTATGAGGTCAATTGTTCATTAGGTCAACAGTTCGTTTTGCCAATAGTTTACTACATCAATTGTTCATGAGATCAACAGTTTTTGTGGTAAGCGACTGTCAAGCTGAGTGTCACCATTATACTTAATTGTAACACGGTAGGTATATGATGTGTTGTTATTTTTTATTTATCTTTTAAGAAATACTATGGAAGTCTTGCTTGAGCGAGTTTAACTAATTTGTTCAAACAGGTAATGCTAAACATAATAATAAATAATAAAGACTGATTTAATTAATACTTTTTTATTTGTAAAATAATATTACAATTTGCATCTCAGACATACATTTTTTTTTTAGTTTATGAAATCACAACCGTAAAAAAGTATGGTAGTACCATACATTAGACTTCGCCTCGCCTGATGGTAAGCTGGAGGCGAAGTCTCAGAAAAGAGGGTCACTATTACATACATCATAAGGTAAGTAGGGTAGCCAGAGCTCAATTTACCCCTCCTCCTCCCATCCCTTCCTAGCCTCCCCACTCCTTCCCAGCCCTCCCCCATTACCTTCAGGGTAGGCAGCGCGTGTGTGACACCCTTAGTGTTACACACGTTCATAGGCCACGGTGACCGCTTCCCATCAGGTGGGCCGTGTGCTTGTCTGCCACCTAAGTAGTATAAAAAAAAAATCATATACCGTGTTAGAATTTAAGTACAATGTTGACATTCAGCTTGACAGTCGCCTATCAAACTGTTGATCTCGTGAACAATTGATGTACTAAACTGTTGACAAAATGAACTGTTGATATAATGAACAATTGACCTCATAACTTATTGGTGTAGTAAGCTATTGATATTTTAAGCTACTGATCTCATGGCGTTGACATATATTGATTGTTGACCTTATGAACTGTTGGTCACGCGTATGCTGCAAGCGATTTGTAGATTTTCGAGCTAACTTATTACCATCTGGTATTTCATAGCCGTTATTCAATTTTCACATTATATTTGATAGGTACACAATTATTTTATTAGTGATTTAAATGCGGAGCTAAATTACGTAAAATGATGTATAATACAGTGAAAAGCTAATTAATTTAATTGTTCGGTGTATTGTTGTTAGTGTTTGCAGTCTGTAGAGCTTATTAGGGTAAGAGGTGGTACATACATACCTAGGTAAACACCGACTTTACCAATAGGTATATGTATAGTGATACATAACTAATTGTAGTATAATTTTGCAGCTAGTGCGCTGTGCCTACGGCTTAACTCACGCAGATTTAGATTTTTAAACTTTTAGTTTTTTTTTGCGAAAAACGACGTCCACGCGGGCGGAGCCGCGGGCACAGCTAGTTCCAAATAGATTTCTGTAACATTTACTATTTATAGTAAACTAGCTGTTGCCCGCGTCCGTCCGTTTCAAAAACTATCCTATCTCTTGGACCGAACTGCACATGGTGTGCGAATTTTATTATAATCGGTTAAGTGGTTTAGGAGTCCATTGAGGACAAACATTGTGACACGAGATTTATATATATTAAGCTTAGATTATTAATATGTCTTGATGGAGTATCGCGCTGCAAAATGACAAGAAGAAATGGGACGAATTTTCCTTATTAGTGTGCGTGACAGCTTCGTCTTACACTCGCGTTATGTCAGTTTGCTTTTTAGTGTGCGTGTAAATACATACCAGTTGCTGAAAACTGCCTTAAAAATAGGGAAAATTTTATGTATTAATTAATAATATTAAATGTATATTCAGTTTAGAAAATATATATTTTATTCAACTTGGCTGCATGGATGTAATGTATGTATGTATGTTTGTTCGTTTAAAATTTTGCTACTGCATTTTGAAGCAATTATCCTAAAGCGAACCCTAAACCGAAACCTAAAGCGTCCAAATATAATTAAAAATAGGTACCTACCTAATAATTTTACCCGTTTTTATGGAATACTAGCTTTTGCCCACGGCTTCGCCCACGTGGATGTCGGTTATCGCGACCAAACATAGCCTATGTCTTGAGGTCTAATCTAATCTGCCCCTATACCGAATTTCATCAAAATCGTTTCAGGCGTGAAAGCGTAACAGACAGACAGACAGAGTTACTTTCGCATTTATAATATTAGTATGGATTTGAATATTTGTTTTGACGTGATGACCATATATTATATCTTGACTTGCAAAAATGACATCAAATTCGAACTCAGCATACCGAAAAACCCCTCATACGATACTCATAATATTGTATTTCACATTATATTGCATAATATACCCGCTAGGCCATGATTTTTTATGGGAGTTTTGACTTGAGTAACTAGCAACACACCCGTTAAGTACAAAATGGCGACAACAATATTAAATTATTTTAGAAAAAAGCTAATGGCTTATTCTGCTAACATTAGTACAATACAATGGTACAAACCGATGATAGGTAACTTTTTTTATTTATTTAGTACGCCCTGAATAATTTCTGCACACTTTTACCACCCATAATATCGTTATTTTTAAAATCTCAAATTATTGACAGTGCCCACTGACAGTGCATCTGACACTAAAGCAGGAAAATCGTTTACACACCAACCTTTGGTGAGTATTTTTTTGGCCGCTTTCAACGCTTTGACAGTCTATCTAGACCAAAGATATTATTCTAGACATATTAATAATCTAACTGCCGCACTCAGAAAGGTTCCTTAAATTAGTCCTAAATGATACTTAACTAATTATCATTAAATCTGTTAATTGATGGAACATCCCAGAGTCATAATTTAAGGGTACATTAGTTAATCACAACTTTAAGTTTTGTAGAGCGGTGCAGTGACAAAATCACAGTATCGAAAGGGCATCGATAAGGCGTCGGTGTAGCCACACCTAAAAAGCGTTAACAGTAAAAAGTAGAAAAATAATATTAAACATTATTAAAAACTTTTATTTATAGTAATATAAATTACAATCCGTTCTTTTACTGTTAGTTTTTATGTATAGATGAAATTAAATACCTATTTTCATATACTGATAATAAAACATCTGGACTTTTTTATTTTATGGCATCACTGACAACTGCCAATGTCAATATAACCAACATCAAATTATTGTGCATTGTTCAACAGACACAGAAATAAAGGAATTTTAAAACGATATTGTTAGTTGCGATGAAAAATGAATTCTGTTTAATAATCGCAAGCGCTCGGAAAGTTGGTTGGATCCTAGTTCAGCACCTAAACAATGCCCTAAACGAAAACTTACCCCTAGAAAAGTGATGGTGACTGTTTGGTGGTCTAGCGCCCGGTGTGATTCATTACAGCTTCTTACCAAACGGGGTGAGCATTACTGCAGATGTATACTGTGAAGAACTGAACACAATGATGAAGAAACTGGCACATCTGCAACTAGCATTCAATCGCTCGTCTCCGTTGCTCCTACACGACAATGTGCGACCTTATACTGCACAGCAGACGGTCTCCAAGTTGCAAGAACTGGGGTTAGAAGCTCACCGCATCAATAAACTGCCGCTGCGTTGGCAAAGATGCATTGATTGTATGGGTAATTACTACTTCGATTAATACAAATAAAAATACATGAAAATAAAATCGTTTAATTTTTTCCGTACATAACGGCAATTTCATAGGTAAAGACCTAATTGGGGCACGGCTAGCCACGAGGTGAGTATCCATGAGGATTTCCTCACGATAATTCTGTTTTTTAGATGTAAAAATCAATCCTTAAAAGTTAAGTAAGGGTTTTGTATCACTTAACTTTAATGTGCCATTAGGGATGTTAATGAATCCTTAACTGACTCTGAGTGGTAAATTTTTTCAAATTTTACTAAGGAACAACTTAAGTATCCGTTAAACGTCTCTGAGTGCGGCAGTAAGATATTAAGATTAAGATAAGATGTTACAGAATATTGTAATAAAACTGTATAACTGAAATCCATAATTTTTTTTTTTATTAAGAAGTAAATAATATCTTTATTAAGTATGATAAAAATACAATGAAATTTAATAATATTGACATTAAAATAAAAACTAAAAACTAAACAAATATTTACATGGCGTCAAAAAATTCCTCCGCATCATCGCTGACTGGTAATGTGCCCAGAAGGCTGGCAGCATTGCCACGCTGAATGGCAATGCTGATTCTCTGTGCAAGATAGAGTCCAGCCTTCTGGTCACCTGTGGCGTCGATCAGCCGCTTCGCCAAGTCTTTGTAGACAAGGCGGGCACTTGGACCCCATGACCCCAGCGTCTCAACCCCAAACGGCTCAAAAATGTAATCACCAACTAAGTTGGAGTATTTACGCCGTTTGAGGTTTTCTGCAGATGCAGCAGCAGCGCCGGCACAGCTTGCTGTGCTTGGAAGATGTGAAGGCGCAAGGGTGTCGACGCACGTTGCGTCCCACACCAAGGGCCTACCCATCTTCCAAGGCAGCAATGACATACCATCCGGTCTCTTGCCATCGTCACGTACCAGTCCATTAGGTTCACGAACGGCTGGCACGCCGGCGGTGACAAGAGCACGGCGGATGATGTCATTGATGCAGGCATGGCGCGATATTCGGCCTGCACTTCTGCTGCATGAAAGGCCATGGTGTCCAAGGCTGTCGACGGCTTCACCACAGTGGCAATGATGCGGAGAAACACATGGCGCACCTAGACGGAGGCAAGTGGCAAGGCGGAAAGTAGTATCGTCCAGCATGGTACCTGTGTTGGACGATGGAAGTGCCTGGATCCAGAGCCCTGACTCCCAATCTCCCACAGCCAACAGGCGTGCACGCTCTGTAACATTTGAAGCTGTATTAAGTAAATGTTTTTTTAACAGCTTGCAGAGCGGCTCATCCCATTGTCTCTGGGAGGAAAGGTTACCAGGCAATTCAGTATTGGGACAGGCCACCCTCCAAGCATCTATGGCATCGGCCTTACACGACACCTCAGAGTTAACCTGTGTGTTTATTAAAATTTTCCTGGTTAACTCTTCGGTGCCATGGACCGACGACAGAAATGCTGGTAGGCTAACATCTGAAATTTTGCGAACACCGAGACCACCAAAGCGAACCGGTAGGGACGCTTGGAGCCAGGCTCGGTCGTTCAAGGCCACATTTAAAATTTTGCTTATGGTGTTTTTGATTATATTGTCAATTTTTGCCAAAAGTGTCAAATGTTTCCAAAACTGAGATGATCTGAGTGCATGGGTCAATTTAGGGACAAAAAGACAGAATCGAAGGATAGTAAACGCCGAATGAACACTTATTTTTTGTAATTGATCTGTGATGTTTTCAAAATTTTGAATTTTCTCATCTACAAATGTATGAAATCCATCTTCTAATACCGGGGACCCAAGGAGGCGCAGAGAATCTTTTTGTAATACCGTAATATTGGGGGCCAAATAATTAAATTGTTCTATAGTCGAGAGTCTGTCCGTTCTGTCAGTGATAAAAATTTCGCATTTATCTGAGTTGAGTTCTAAACCAATGGATTTGAATTTATTTTTGATAAAATTTAAGTCTTGTAAAACCGTTTGTACGCTGCCTCCTAAGGTCCCGTCATCTAGATACCATATGTTAAATTTTGAATTTATTTGTTGAATGATTGGATGAATCGCTAGACTAAAGATGACAGGTCCCAAAGGGTCACCTTGCTGACATCCAACTGCCGATTCCAAAAGATGATCCTTGTAAACTAATTTTGTCGGGTATCTATAACATTGCCAAAGGAACTTATAAATTTGAGGGGTTTCTAATTTTGCTTGGGTCAGCAAGGTATCCCTATTTACCGAATTGAAGGCATTCCTCAAATCAACCTTCAAAATGACCTCACCTTCACCACTGTCAAGATACGTCGAGAGCGCGTGTATGGCAGCCTCACAGCCCCCTTTTGAACCGAAACCTAGTTGCAGGGGCTGGAATTTTGCTGCAAGTTCGGTACTATAGTACTTGCAGCAAATTTTGGCTGCCAAACGTCGTAGCGTGCTCCCTACGGCAATGGGACGAATGCCACCATCCCTCTTGCGCAGGGCACATAAGTTGGCCCCGTACAAGATGCTGATGATGCCCTCGTCCACACTGCCGGAGAGCATCAGATTTATTAAAGCCGTCAGCTCCTTCAGAAGGGCATCACCGGCCTCCCCAGCACTCGGACATAACAAATCTTTAAGATGCTGGGGAGTCAGGCCGTCGAGACCGCCAGCAGATCCACTTCGGAAGGAGCAAACGGCTGCAAAAACGTCCTTGGCAGAAGTGTTGAGATACTCAGTGTTTGTATCGGGTGGTTCTGGGAAGGCAAGGCCGATTGATGGTGGTGGGTGCTTACTCTGCAGACCCGCGAGCGTGTCTGGAGAGTAAGGTGCCACCACGTCACTACTAAAAAGTAACCTCGAAGCTCCTCTTATATCACCTTCCCTTATTTTATTTTCTATAAATTTTGATTTGTTGGTTTGAACGGAATAGGATAATTTTGAATCAAAACGATATGAAGTGTTAGAGCAATTTTCTTTAATTTGGGCTGTCAAAGATTTTTGTGTACCACTGTTGCTTTTGATATGTAGTATTCTGTAAGGGAAGGTTAGCAGTTGTTCCCAGGCCGATATGGAGTTCACCCGGACGACATGTTTAATACAATTTGATAAATTTTGAGCCACAGAAGGCCTAGCGCCTCGGGGAATCCTTTTTAAAACCGGAACAGAATTTTTCATGTCACTTAAAGATTGCCAAAAGGGAATTTGGGGGGTATCAGGTGAGACATGGCTACCCATTACAGGGATTATGGGACTTGGAAGTACATTTTGGTGTTTATGGGTCTTACCAATATGTACTTTCAAGCCCCGCTGACCTTTGAAAAAACGGGCCTGGGAACAAAAAGGACAACGTACGAAGTCACTTGATAGAGGAGCGGGTTGACTTGAACACCTTACCACATTGCCACTGCCGCTTAAGTCTTGAGGCATTCACTTACACTATATAATCTATATAAAATATAAACAAATATATATAATGAATATAAAATAAATTTGACACTATATAGGTAGGTGCACTTGACACTTGAAGCGCCTGCGTCTTCGCATCATAGCAACGCGGGGGACCGGCGACGCCGCCCGCGTTGCTCCAGGACGTAGCTTCGTAGATTATTAACCCAGTGGTGATAAAATGGTTTTCCTTCAGGCCAAATAATTTGAAATTATATAAACAATTCATTCGAACGTTCTCCGAGACAGCTTTGAGTTTGTTTATATTGTGATTCGACGCGAAATCGTCTCTTTCATCTCACACGATTTCACGTTCCAATAAAAAGATTCCGAATAAAAATGTCCAACGACAATCGAAGATTATATCGTTATATATATATTACTATTATTATAATATATTATCTATTTTACAATATCTTTTATGGCTTTACTATAAATTATATAATATTATTTATTTAATATTATTTATTCATTTGCATGTCACCAGTCGCCATATTTTTTAGTTGACTGAAACTTAACTTAAATCCATAATAAGATCGATTTAATCAATAATGTTCCTTCCATGTCCTTCACGCGTATATTTATAGTAAACTAGCTGACCCGACAGGCGTTGTCCTGTCTTAATGTGCTAACAACGAATAGCGAGTTCAAATTGGTCCATTGAAACTCCCATTGACTCCAAAACTCCATATTAAACGTATACCCCGATTTTTAATTCTAGGCAAGAAAATGACATTTGCAGTGTTGCAGGTTTTTTGTATCAAATAAATAGTGATGTGGTTGAATCGAGTTTTCCAATTATAAGTTAGTCGTGAGTCGAGATTATAATTCTTTTATTAAATATATAAATACAATTTTTATATAAATAAAAATATGTAATTTACGGTAATTAAACAGAAAACATACACAGTAAGTAATTAAATCTATCTTAATATATATAAATCTCGTGTCACAATGTTTGTCCTCAATGGACTCCTAAACCACTTAACCGATTATAATAAAATTCGCACACCATGTGCAGTTCGATCCAACTTGAGAGATAGGATAGTTTTTGAAACGGATTTCGACATCCACGCGGGCGGAGCCGCGGGCAACAGCTAGTATATTATATAAAATCAATTGCTGTTCGTTAGTCTCGCTAAAACTAGAGAACGGCTGGACCGATTTGGCTGAAAATTGATGGGGAGCTTAGAACTAGAAGAAGGACATAGGATACTTTTATCCTGCCACGGGGATAAAGTATACCACGGGCGAAGCCGCGGGACACAGCTAGTATTCTATAAAAAATATTTCCGTCGTGTAATGTACTAGGCGAGCATAAACTGCAAAGAGGTTCATTCACTGATAAAAATAAAGAATGACTAAAATATCTAGTCTATTGATTGCCGAACATCACTATTGTAGCGGGTCACACTTTTTTGTATTAGTGACAGTTGCAGTTGTCATTTTCTTGCCTAGAATTAAAAATCGGAGTATAGACAGAGAATAGTCTACGATATTAAACTAAAATTTTGACAGCTAAATTTTGAAATAACTGACATGACAGTTAAGTACACCATAGAAAAGTGTTATTGTCAAAGCACTAAGAAGGTTGAATTAGAAAAGTTAATATTATGGTCGTTAAGTTTTCTTAAATTTTCTAATGTCCCGCGCAACTTTCTTAACTTTTTCTTTCATAAGAACCTTCTCCTGACAATAACAAACACAATAAAAAAAGAATTAGTGAAATCAGTCGAGCCGTTCGCGCGTGATGCCGTGACCAAGGGTAATAGGGATTCATTTTTATATAATAGATATATAGACTAGCTTACCCGACAGGCGTTGTCCTGTCTTAATGTGCCAACAATGAATAGCGAGTTGAAATTGGTCCATTGAAACTCCCATTGACTACCAACAACCTACGACTCCAACTACCAAAACTCCATTTGATAGCTAAATATTGAAACGTCTGACATGAGGTTATAATTAGAAAAGATTTTATTTATTTATACAGAATTATTATTAAACTATCTTATAGTCATTCCACTCCTTATTTTTGCGTTTGACAGCAGTTTTAGAATGTAACTATTGCATTAATAGTACAAGTAAACTTGGAAATGCGTGACTAAGAAATTATATAAACTGGCGTATCATATGTATCTACCCTATTTATAACTCATTACCAAAATTAAAATGCTTTATTTGTTTCGGTTGATTTAATTTTTACGATTATTTATTTTGCTCACTCAATGAAAACGGCTACTGTACACTCTACCATATCTAGTGTTGGGATCGAATGAATGAAAATGAATGAAAATAATCGTTCACACTTACTTACATTTACGTCAACATAAAAGTTGTTGTAACAAATAAGCTTATTATATTATGTACTATGGATTCTTGTACGTGTTTTCAATGGCTAATCATCTCATCGAAATATTGAAGTTGTGTTGTGTAGGGATTAAAAGTTTTAATTATATTATAGGTACGTACGAAAAGCACTGAACCCACTCGTCTTCGACAGCCTTTTGAACGCAGCCACAGCTTCCTCGGCATCCATAAAACGTTTATCTCGGTGTTATCTTTCTTTTCGGAAATAAATAAAAAATTCACGTATTAGGTCGCGATTTTTGCGACCTAATACGGCGGGTGACACAGTAGTTTCACATCAGCCGTCACCAAATGGTCGATCATTTGCTTGGCGGTGTGCGAAGATGCGTTGTCGTGGTTGTGATGGTACACTAATTACATAAGAATTTATAATTTTTAATTTACCCAAATAGGTACATCTAAATACTTTGAATTCTCACGCTCACATCTGGCATACATAAATGCCGACTGACCCTTCATAAATTAGATAAAAATAAGACAGCGAAACTTAAGTTTTAATGTTTTTACAGTCTTGCTTTGTGTCAGTAGAAAGTGCTGAACCCTAACACGTGCAAGCTTTACAAGTGGAATATTGCATGTCCTTATGGTCAAGGCTTCGTAAAAAAGGGATCTATTCCAATAGTTTTGTAAGTGCGAGGACTTTCGGGGAAGATCGGGTTCGCCTGGCAGTGAGTGACGGGCAGTGGGGATAACGAGAGGCCATAAAAAGGCGAGGTTGAGGAAGGAACGGGAACAGTTGGGGACTTATCGGGTTTTGAGGTGAGAGAGAGGTCGTGTACGGGGAGTCCAGCTAGACAAGGCTAGGAGTCATGTAAGTTGTAAGTGATAATAGAGTTTCCTGAGACTCGGTGAGTTACTTTCATATATTATCTGATATTATTATACTTAATATTTTATATGTGTTTATTATGTATTTCTATCCCAGGCTGAGTAATTTAACACTCAAATATAAATGTTTATTATTATTATATTCCGGTTCTAATTAATTTGGTATTATGTTGATAACGGTTACCGGTACCTGTGTCTGGGATGTATGTATGAGCGTCACATGTAACGAGCTAGACGGTAGACCAGGCTTTTTGATAAAACGGAGGCTCGCGGTTACCCTTCGGGGATAGCCCCGAGCTGTTGACGGCAATTTGCCCTGTAATCTTCAAGCGAAGCGGCGTTATTTGATGATGAGCGTTCGATGAACATTGCATGAATAAGTGTAGAGCTAGCTAACGGTTCCGAGACTGTCTTTCTGCCGTCGTATAATCTATTACAACCGACTCTCATAGCTTTGGAGGGCCCGGACGTTCGATTCCCGGGGAGTTTGCGGCCAAAGGCACAAGAAGAGCGGCTTAAGCACAGAGGCGGTGCGCCAGTTATGATAGACGGAAGATTGGAGTTAAAGTCTCCACGGTACGAATTCCAGTCAATGAGGAGCGTTATCTCGTAAACTATACTTAGGCGTGTGATTGCATGGATGTGTGACTAGTAACTGATACCAATATATTCCCATTGTTTCGTATATCTTTTGAAAGCCCTCTCTTCGCGGTTAATTTGATTATTATCGAAACGAATATGACAGTGGAAGAATGCCCAAGTCTGGCGACGAGTTCTACAGTGCTGCGCGGTGGATGGGGCGCGGCACCGCCCTCTCTGGGGAGGGCGCTGTCCTTAGGCCGAATTATTGAATTAAATACGTAAAATCAAAAGTTATTCAGCCTTGGTTAGGCGGGGAACCATCACAAATGGTGCAGTGGACCAGGATCCTCGTCAGAAAATGTACTGATTCACGTCAGTGCAACGAGGATGAACTAGAATGGGTTACTACATAGAACACAACGTAGAAAATATAACATAACGTAGTCGATCACATAACACAGTCATTCAAATATCTTAATTTAAATTATAACAACGTAGTCGATCACATAACATAGTTGATCAAATATCTTAACTTAAATTATAACATAACGTAGTCGATCACATAAGATAGTCGTTCAAATATCTTAGTTTTAATTTATTTTATAATTGAAATGTTATTCATTTAATGTGAGTTAGTGATGTATTGCTGTTAAATAAGATAACTCATAATTCAGCATACACCTAAACAAGTGTAGCAACTGTTTGTTATACTTAACATAAAACTTGTGTCATAAGTATAAAATATACTTAATTCAAGACTTATTGCACACAAAGACGTGTAAAATAATGCACAATATAACATGTTAATAACTCCTCTTGGGGTTAGAAGATCTGCAAGACTGCTGTCTGCAGTCGCTCCCGTAAAAGCCGCTATACTAATCAAAAACAATAAGCGGACCTCGGGCACCTAAGTGCATATTTCGGACGCGACTAGGAAATCGCTATGAAGATGATGATGATGTTAACGATATAATAGAGATATGGAGAGTCGGTTGTTGTAAAGTTCCATTTGATATGGACGAACTTATTACGTTCGGCGAATTTATTAGGTACGCCATTGCCACGTATATTGTATTCAATGGCTTATATCCGAGAGATGCTTGGGTTCGAAACCCAAGCGAACTAATTTTGAATTGTGGTAAAACGTCAACGTAATATTTAAGGTTTATTTCACATTTACTTTAGCCAATACATAATTCTTACAATGAGTGTCCCGTTTGTCTACATTCGAGGTTAGGAACAGATAAGATGTATTTATATACAATGTACATTATGTGCCAATAGTGCACAGGGTTCGAATCCCGAATTTAATTACGTATTTCAAGCTTACATGAAACGTTTCATTTATTGACAGTTATACTGTGGTTATAACGTACTGAATCGATTCAAACTAACGTGGATTATATTAAACGTGTAGCGTTTACAATTGGTACGATAAGTTAGTTAACTTATCGATACTCAACATAGGTAGTGATCTATTTATAGTTTATTACACTTGCGACACAGCTCGAGTTAAAAACACTTTCTTGTATAGGAAGCTCATTGCATAGACGCTTTTACCATGTTTTGATAGCGGGTTCGATTCCCGGACATATTTCTGAATGAACTCTTTGAATGAAGGAATTGAATGAATCTTGAATTTTCGTAATACGGCACAGTATTTAAACGCTATAAAATGTTGACTACTTCATTGATATAACAGCGAATTTAGCTACTTACTGTTCATGAGATCTAGGGTTCGATTCCCAGATCGAAGAATACTATTATTCATTCATATTCATTTTACGGTTGGGAAACTCTGTCTTGCAACACTGAGACAAAGAGATAGTGCGTAGAAGAAAGCGGGAGGCTATTATTACGCGAGATGTAAAACAGGTTATGTTAGTACGTTTCTGTCAATCTATTCGAGCATGAGCTGTATGAGCATATTGGCAATGTATTTGATATGTATAAGTATAATCTAGATTATTTCTCACGACTGTTAGTAGAATGGACAATAAGATAATAATATCTTGTAAAAAGTAAAATTTTCACATAATGCTCGACCCCATCTTTGTAGACAATTAATAGGTTTTACATTTCTTTATTTTAAGCAGTAGGTGTTCGAAGCTGAAATAGCATCTATAGAGAAATAGGATGTTTACGATATTTGTTTTAAATGATAGTTTTATTACGTAAGCCCATAAAAATAAAACCATTTATTCACTTTACAACCCGAATAGATAGTAATTAAGGTTGAGCAAACAAAGGTAGACATTTGCAACAAAAGATCCTTAAAAAAAAAAGTACTGGTATAGGGCATTGTCTGACCATCTGTTAACGGTTGAAGTATTACAAATAAAACAAAAATTGTGCAATGGATATAGTCAGTTGACACTGATGAGATTTCGATTGTGCTAAGATAGGTTATACATAGGACCGGAACGGCAACGGGTTTAACTCCGTTTGAACACTGTACTCTCCTACAACACATTCTGTGCTCGTGTACTATAACATTCCAGCGATACCAGTCTTCGAGACTACGGGCGTGACGTTAAGGACTGCTTAGAAGACTTTTCACTTCATGAATACGAAAGTCCAGCGTTGTGCAGTAACTAGGCGGCGATTGCGTGGCCGAGCATCGTGGCTGCCGAGCATCGGGTATCACGAGAAACTTCACATCGGAGTCGTCGGAGACTTAACTGGTATTTGGTAAAACACAGATACCCCAAGGTATTTAGAAATCTTTATTTATAAAGTAAGCCTTATGGAATAATTAAGGTAACACTAAGTTGTTCACGTAAATAATGTACTTGCATTTCAAAGTTAATCACAATTTATTCCGTGGCGATAATCATTCGACAACAAATTGCTTGTTTGGCACCTTAGGGCATTCTCGTGACAAAGAAAGAGATACTATAGTGATACCTACTACAACACTAGGTGTGTTTGGAGCAACAAATTACTTAGTTATCTATCCATCTGACTAAAATAAAGCAACACTAAGTAGGGAGTTTGTTACACAAAACAATAATTCAGTTAAACGATATTCTCTCGGACTCCGATGCGGCAACCCCGGATGCGGCGGGACTAGGTCAAGGACGATGATGATGATGATATTCTATGATTATGGAGTTATGTTGTGATTTGGTTAAGTACAAATAGTTGATTGATTCAAAAGGCGCTATTGGTTTGGGAGGACTTGGTACCATAAAGTTGTGTACGTGAATTTGAAATGTTAGCTTTCCAAATCTGATTTATGGAAACAGTTAAATCATACTGGCCTTAACTAGGAAACTAGGATGTATAACTTTGTATGCTAACGTCTGAACATCAGGGGGGAATAGAAGGTAATATAAATAATTGTATAATTTTATGTAAAGCAATGTTATAAGAAATTCAATACATCATTGCGAATTGCCTACATTGGGAAAAAAAAAAAGTTGTTCATAAATTAAACAAAGAACTAAGACATAACGCCACTTGGGTTGTCCATAAAAGGTTAAAATTAATATCCCAATGTCATAGGTACTTGAGATGTCTGCACTTGAGCAGCAAGTCCTCAAATATCAACTCTTATAACACATGTGTTAAGCACCCTGCAAGTGTACAGCTGATAAGAAAGAGGGATGCTATTATACAAAAGTAAGATTTGTACTAAGAGGCATTATTTGATAACAATTAACGATGTCTACCTACTAAGATGAAATTTAAATATCTACAGAATAAAAAGTCACATTATCATGTTATGACATGATCACATGATTGAAAGAAGTCGGGGCTATAAGTTATATAAAAGACTCGCGGGTACATAATTTACACAACGGAAAGAACGAGAATGAGTGCCATGTTAAACTAGTTGCCTGGAAAGTCGAAATCAGAATATAGGTTTAAATTGGTTGAATATTCGATTGCTGTTCATTTAACGCCATAAGTTGCGGGTTCGATTCCTGTTTAACTTTATATTGTCAGAACTGTTTGCTTCGTGAATCACAGTAGAATATAATTACTATGATAATATTATGGTGACCTCTGTAACGCGACGGTTGAGCGTTCGACTTTTGTTCGTTCGACACCGTGAGTCGCAGGTTTGATTCCTGCCTGACTTCATATTTTCCGAAGTGATTACTTCATGGATCACAATAATTACGATATACTATATTGTAATAACCTCTGTAGCATAGTGCCAGAGCATTTAACTTCTGACCATTAATCATCGTATATCGCAGGTTCAATTCCTGTCCGACTTTATACTACCCGAAGTGATTACTTCGTGGATCACAAATATTACGATATATATTATAATAACCTCTGTAGCATTGTGCCAGAGCATTTGACTTCTGTCCGTTAATCATCATAAATCGCAGGTTCGATTCCTGCCCGGTTTTATAATGTACGAACTGGTGGCTTTGTGGATTAGAAAAGAAACTATTTTTACGTTAAGTTTATAATGCCCTCTATGGCAGAGTGGTTGAGCGTACGACGCCTGTTCATTCGACGTCGTGGATCGAGGGTTCGAATCCTGCGAGCGATTTGTGTTGGTCGCGGTGTTTCTGTATGTAAAGAGTGAGCGTTTGAAATATCCCATATTATACTAACTTATAAGCTTTCGCATTCCATTATATACTAAAACTAGTATATTCCCTTATTGACATTGAGACTGTCTTCATTCTGGGACCCAGATTGAACTCAAGTTACGCTCGCATATGCAATTCATTTTGAGTACATTGATTTGAAATGTATAATGTGATAATGGTCTATTTCAACGACCTTATTCAAATCTGCAGTATGCAGTAAAGATATAGAAAGAGAAGAAGTAATAATGTATATACAATAAAACGATTAAATTGGATTTGCGGATTTAATATCCGGAATAGGATTGTAGACTGTCCAATGAGGAGGCTGTTGGATTACTCGAGTCTAAACACATCGAAATGTCCCTGAGGGGATGAAGAAAAGTGCTCTGCACATACGTCGACTACTAAATATGATATACCCACGGATCTAATATGGCAACTTGCCATTATACCCAAATATGGAAGCGGACTAGAACCGCAAGACAACCGAGTCAGTCTAGCAGTCACTCAGTTCGGTCAGTCGAATTGATACCACGATACATGACATTGGAAACCAAAACTACCTATGTTATTACTACTTCATCCTTTCGCACGATGTCTTCTTAGGCAATATTATGTATGCTTAAAACATTACTCTTACTTTACCAAGTTTGGAAACTCCAGACTTCTTCAGTAGAGTAAAGACAATACTTTTTGTTTATACCTTTGTGCCTGTATTAAAATGGTGAGTTATAAATTCTCATGCAAATTCTGAAGTATAAGTGAAATCTCATACGCGATGAGAGTCCTCGCGTCTGATTTTCAGGGGGGAATGTGTGATGGTACACTAATTACATAAGAATTTATAATTTTTAATTTACCCAAATAGGTACATCTAAATACTTTGAATTCTCACGCTCACATCTGGCATACATAAATGCCGACTGACCCTTCATAAATTAGATAAAAATAAGACAGCGAAACTTAAGTTTTAATGTTTTTACAGTCTTGCTTTGTGTCAGTAGAAAGTGCTGAACCCTAACACGTGCAAGCTTTACAAGTGGAATATTGCATGTCCTTATGGTCAAGGCTTCGTAAAAAAGGGATCTATTCCAATAGTTTTGTAAGTGCGAGGACTTTCGGGGAAGATCGGGTTCGCCTGGCAGTGAGTGACGGGCAGTGGGGATAACGAGAGGCCATAAAAAGGCGAGGTTGAGGAAGGAACGGGAACAGTTGGGGACTTATCGGGTTTTGAGGTGAGAGAGAGGTCGTGTACGGGGAGTCCAGCTAGACAAGGCTAGGAGTCATGTAAGTTGTAAGTGATAATAGAGTTTCCTGAGACTCGGTGAGTTACTTTCATATATTATCTGATATTATTATACTTAATATTTTATATGTGTTTATTATGTATTTCTATCCCAGGCTGAGTAATTTAACACTCAAATATAAATGTTTATTATTATTATATTCCGGTTCTAATTAATTTGGTATTATGTTGATAACGGTTACCGGTACCTGTGTCTGGGATGTATGTATGAGCGTCACATGTAACGAGCTAGACGGTAGACCAGGCTTTTTGATAAAACGGAGGCTCGCGGTTACCCTTCGGGGATAGCCCCGAGCTGTTGACGGCAATTTGCCCTGTAATCTTCAAGCGAAGCGGCGTTATTTGATGATGAGCGTTCGATGAACATTGCATGAATAAGTGTAGAGCTAGCTAACGGTTCCGAGACTGTCTTTCTGCCGTCGTATAATCTATTACAACCGACTCTCATAGCTTTGGAGGGCCCGGACGTTCGATTCCCGGGGAGTTTGCGGCCAAAGGCACAAGAAGAGCGGCTTAAGCACAGAGGCGGTGCGCCAGTTATGATAGACGGAAGATTGGAGTTAAAGTCTCCACGGTACGAATTCCAGTCAATGAGGAGCGTTATCTCGTAAACTATACTTAGGCGTGTGATTGCATGGATGTGTGACTAGTAACTGATACCAATATATTCCCATTGTTTCGTATATCTTTTGAAAGCCCTCTCTTCGCGGTTAATTTGATTATTATCGAAACGAATATGACAGTGGAAGAATGCCCAAGTCTGGCGACGAGTTCTACAGTGCTGCGCGGTGGATGGGGCGCGGCACCGCCCTCTCTGGGGAGGGCGCTGTCCTTAGGCCGAATTATTGAATTAAATACGTAAAATCAAAAGTTATTCAGCCTTGGTTAGGCGGGGAACCATCACATGGTGAAGGAGGATCCTACTACGAGATTGTCCCGCACAACCGGGGTGGTCCATTTGCTTCTAGTTTTAAATAATTTTGATTTTGACGTTTTGTAAGTGCCGCAAATAATGACCTATACAGAATATAAATGATTTTTGACTTTGACTTTGACATTGTACACGAAAGAATGTTTATTACAAAACATATAATTTTGTAGGAAGATCCAAATAATTTTAATATTATCATTATTATAAAAATATTTTTCTTTTACCATTTAATTATTTTATTCAATTATACATCTCGCACGCAAAAAGTGTTTTTTTGTTGTGTTTGTTAATTGTCAGGAGAAGTTTCTTATGAAAGAAAAAGTCAAGAAAGTTGCGCGGGACATTAGAAAATTTAAGAAAACTTAACGACCATATTAACTTTTCTAATTCAACCTTCTTAGTGCTTTTGACAATAATACACTTTTCTAATTCTTTTAAAATTTGTACATAACTACTTAATATTTTCTATAGTCAATCCACTCCTTCAATTTGCGTTTGACATTTCAATTTTCTGTCAAATAGTTATGTCCAAATGCGTAACCTGACCGATTTCAAACAATAATCGACTTAGTCTCTGAAGAAGTTGCAATCGATTTCAAACTTCGATATTTTATTTCTGCTCGATATTCAAATTTTTTTATATTTATTTATTTATTTATTTATTTCATAAACAATGTTACATTGTATTGAAAATATAAAAAAAAAATCTTAGTCTAAGGTTTAGTTAATTACAATACATACAGATAGAATACAATATACACCTACTTCTTTTGAGTGCCAGATGTGTAACTGACTAAAATAATTCGCAATAAAATCTGTTAAAAATAGTTTTATTTTTATTATCATGATAATATTAAATAATGACTATTATTTTGATCTTCCAACAAAATTGTATGTTTTGTAATAAACATTCTTTTTTCGTGTACAATGCATTAATTATTCGGCGACATTTATAGGCTGTTCATACCGATTATCTGTTATGGGTTTACGCCAATAAGATAAGCCTATCGAGTTTAGGCTTATTTGTTTTATCATGGTAAAAACTCTTTGCTGAATTACTGGGTCACATTGCGATTTTTATTTTTTTCCGAAAAGAAAGATAACACCGAGATGAACGTTTTATGAATGCCGAGGAAGCTGTGGCTGCGTCTTAAAAGGCCGTCGAAGACGAGTGGGCTCAGTGCTTTTCGTACGTATAATTATGATGAAAACTTTTAATCCCTACATTTCAATATTTTGATGAGATGATTAGCCATTGAAAACACGTACAAGAAGTCATAATACACTATAAAAACAAAGCTTACATGTTACAACAACTTTTATGTTGACGTAAATGTAAGTAAGTGTGAACGATTATTTTGGGTTCGTAATTTGCAGCGATTTCATTCCATCCCAACACTAGATATGGTAGAGTGTAGCTGTTTTCATTGAGTGAGCAAATAATCGTAAATTTTAAATCAACCGAAACAATTAAAGCATTTTAATTTTGGTAATGAGTTATAAATAGGGTAGATCATTATGATACGCCAGTTTATGTAATTTCTTGGTCACGCATTTCCAAGTTTACTTGTACGATTAATGCAATAGTTACATTCTAAAACTGCTGTCAAACGCAAAGATAAGGAGTGGAATGACTATAGGTTTCGTATTTTATCTACAAAACACAATGATATTATACATGTAAAAAGAGGTAGATATGTTACTAGAGCGCGCCAGGTGAAGACTCGAAAACGTCCCAATTGGGACGTTTTTTGACGGATAATGTTTATAGATATCTTTTTTACTCACGTGCTTATCCCATCTTTCATACTATTTTAAAGCTAATTGTCAACAATTGTCAATGTGGATCAGATTTGAGGTGTCAGTTACTATGAACGTAACATATCTTGTATATAAAATCATTGACAAAACATGAAAAAACAAGATGGAATATGATGTATTACGAGTGCCAATATAACTTCGTTTCAAAGTTGAAGCGTCCGATTTGCTTTGAACTGTCACGCGTGTCATCCTATAATGAACAGACTATAGTTGATCTCTTATAATAATTTCCGGTAGGATATCCGTCCCCAAGAAAGGATATCTATTTCCTGTAACACGTGCAGCTTGAATGTTATTTGTTAGCTATAATAAAATACGGCCATTTTTCTTGACAGAAAAGATTTCCTATCCGATGACATGAACTAAAAGGAGACGACTTCAAATTTAATACTGCTGAGCAGATTGCATTTGATTGCATTACCAATTATAGTCCTTCCACGCCTTAAGTTTGCGTTTGACAACAGTTTTGGAATGTAACTGTTGCATTAATCGTACAAGTTAACTTGGAAATGCGTGACCAAGAAATTATATAAGCTGGCGTATCATTATGTATCTACCCTATTTATTACTCACTAGCGACCCGTGACTCGGCTTCGCCCGGGTTACCCCTTACAATTTAACAAACACACAAACTTTACCTCTTTATCAAAATTAAAATGCTTTGTTTGTTTCGGTTGATTTAAAATTTACGATTATTTCAATGAAAACAGCTGCACTCTACCATATTAGTGTTGGTATCGAATGAAATCGCTGCAAATTACGAATCCAAAATAATCGTTCACATTTACCTACTTACATTTACGTCAACATAAAAGTTGTTGTACACAAAGCTGCAGAAACGGGGAGGGGGGGGGGGGCAACCCACACAGAAAACTTCACGCGTGTGGGTAATTCCGATATGCTCCAACGCAGCTATAATTTACATGTGTGTGTGTCAATAACTTGTTTGTCCACTGTGTGAGTGGACAAACAAGTATAAGTAGCAAATGACAATAGATTTAAACCATTCGTATTTATAATTTACAATTTCTCAAGTAGGTAATAGCTCATAAAATTATTGTAATGAAGCTATAAGATTATATACTACTAGCTGTCTCGGCGAACTTCGTACCGCCATATTTTCCACCCGCGTGCAATTCCGTTCCCATTCCTGTTCCTGTTCCCATTCCCATTACTATTCCCATTTCTATTCCTATTCTCATTCCCATTCCCATTCCTACTACTACCTACTACTACTAAATACTAATCCCGTAACGTAAACATAAACTTCTCTCCCATAATAGAAAAAGTTTGTATGAGAAAAAGAAAAGTTACTTTCTGAAATTTTCTGTACAACTGTTTTATTATTTTGTTTCGTAAGAACCTCCTCCCGATAATAACAAACACAACAAAAAAAGAATTAGTGAAATCGGTAGAGCCGTTGGTGAGTTATGCGCTTACCAACACATTTTGCGATTCATTTTTATATTATAGATTTAAAATAAGTTGTGGTCTGGGAGCTCTCGGGTTCGCTTTAAACGTTTTTGAGTTTCTTATCTTAAAAGTTTTTGAGTTTGAATCCCAGTACCTACCATGTGTTACTTTTTGAACATTTTAATACGTTTTTATCTTCTTATTAATCATTTATTTCAAAAGATAATATTGCGATATGTATTTATATATAGTATTTTGAAATATTTGTGATATTTTTATAAATAACTTAAATCAGTATTATCACCTAACACATAATTCAGTAGTAACTATTGAACGAGAATTATTACTGAGCAAGTATCATGCGTTGTTTGCATGTTATAGAATTTATACCTATTACCCTCTTTTTGGTGATTATTTTATTAAGCTAATACAACGTTTTATAGATTTACTATTGGGTCTTGGTGCTTTGTGCTTTCCAAACGTTAAAACAACTTTATTTTCTTACCTAATATACCTTATTTTCGAGTATTTTTTTTATTCACAAAATGAATAATAATCATCTTACAACATTAATGAGAGCGCATATAGTTATTTTGCATGAGCAAAACATTTCGATAAGTGAAATATCTAGAAGATTAAACATATCGGTAAGCAATGGTATTTTTACAAATTATTATGTATTATGAGAGTTGCTATGTAAATATACGCAATAATTTGGCTTTAGAGTATAGGCATATTTGTTTTATATAAGACGTTTGTTATCGTCTATTCCCACCTGTTCTGTTGAGTTGTTCTGTTGGCAGAACTAGTGGGAATTCTTTTCCCATTAGTTCTGTCCACAGAACAAATGGGAAAGCAATTCCCACCTGTTCTGTTGAGAAGTTCTGTTGGCAGAACTAGTGGGAACTTTTTCGCATTAGTTTTGTCCACAGAACAATCAAACGAAGAACAAATAAAGAGATCGAAAACGATGTGATGATTAGAGTGTATCAAATGCAATTGATTAAATGGTGACATCGGAATACGTTTGTTTTTAAAAACTGTGTTAATTTTTTATCCCACCAAAAACATACCTGTTAAAAAGGGGGCCAAATTCTTATTAGCTAAAGGTTCGCCTAAAAAGGGTTAAAATCCAATCCAATACCAAGTTTATATGCACTTTACAATTGATCATAATCATCTAAATTTGCAAAATAAATTTTAATTTGGCAGGTTATTTTAATTATATAAATACTTAATACATTTTAATTGTACAATTAATCAAGTGTTACGTATAGCACGAAAACCTGCCAAGTTCAAATTTAAAAGAAATTTAGATGATTATGATCGATTTTAGAGTGCATCTAAACTTGGCATTGGATTGGATTATAACTCTTTTTAGGCGAACCTTTAGCTGATAGAAACTTGGCCCCCTTTAATTAAAATTTCTAGAAAATCAAAATGAAGGATTTTTGGCGGCAAAATGAAAATCTTGAAAATTTGTCTTGCACGCTTTACAGCCTGAACCGCTTGACGGATTTTGACAAACAAGGTGTTGTTTGATTCTTCATGATTGTGTGAGTGACACCAGGTATATCCGCGCGCGATCAGAATGTGATGCTACCTTTTGGAACTGAGACGTACGTGGGCCGCCGGTTAGCCGTAGCGTCGGCAAACTCATGTCGAAGCTCACAAAACGAAGCTGTATTTTTAGTGCGACTAGATTTCTAAATGAGTTTAATTTTGAATACGAGATTTATAATAATTATAATATTGTATGATTGTCTGTTTGTCCGCAAATTTTTGTGCGCGCAAAAATCAGAAACTACTGGAGGGATTTTGATCAAACTTGGTACGATTATAGTTCATAGTTTTGGGCAACATATAGGCTACTTTTTATTCAAGCTGAAACCCGTGGTTTCGCCCGCGCTTCGGTTTTAGGTCGTTTTTGGTCATATCTCCGGTTCTACTTAACCAATTACAACCAAACATACGGTAAATTTTTAGTCTAAGCAAGACCTTTTTAAAAAAATAACCGCATCAAAAACCGTTTGGTATTTTTTATCGCTATCGATGGACGTAAAAAGAACTGAACGGGTTTTGATGCGTTTTTTTTATTAGAAAGGTCTTGGATAGACTCAAAATCTTACGCATATTTGATCACAATCGGCTGATTAGATCCGGCAATAAAACGCGAAAATCGACGTCCACGCGGGTGGAGCCGCGGGCAACAGCTATCTTTACATACCGCCTTTTCTTATCTGATCTACATGGATCTACATGTAATCGTGCCAAAAATACCGCAACGACGACGACAATAGTGATAGGACGAACATCAAATGTCTGACAGGTAAGAACAGTTCAACCGTTCTCGAGGTTTTGCAATGCTAACAGAATTGCAATTAATTTTTATTTATATAGATTAAAGATTAATAATGAGTGAAAAAAGGGGTAAAATCTTGAGTAGTCAATCTCGCGAAATAGTTCCGGCATTTGATAGATATTTCAATCAAGAACAAAGTCGGTGTTAACACGCTAACGCTACTTGAAAACTGTCATTTTCGATTTACTTTGACAAGGTTCCTTCACATTTTCATCGCGCGCGGATTATAATTATATTAAAATTTCTAGCTAATCAAAATGGCGGATTTTTGCCACTACAAACATTTGACTGCGATGGACGCAAAAACTGCTGAACGAATTTCGATGCGGTTTTATTTGTTTAAAAGGTCTTAGTCAGACTTAAAATCTTACGTTTGTTTGATTACAATCGGTTTAGTAGAACGGTTTAGTTTTAGGAGATATGAGCAAAAATATAATAATTAAGGTTGAATTTCGGTGATGTCCCTTCACTATACGAAAATTATTTACTCAATAAAAGATAGATTTTATACTTAATTATTATCCGGGCAGCTATGTAAATAACTAAAAAGTATAAAATAAAAAAATAAATTAACAAATTGCCGCGGGCAACAGCTAGTAGTGTATATGGATTCTTGTACGTGTTTGCAATGGCTACTCATCTCATCAAAATTTTGAAGTTGTGTTGTGTAGGGATTAAAAGTTTTCATTATAATTATGCGTACAATAAGCACTGAGCTCACTGGTCTTCGACGGCCTTTTGAAATGCAGCCACAGCTTCCTCGGCATCCATAAAACGTTTATCTCGGTGTTTTCTTTCTTTTTTGGAAACAAATAAAAATCGCAAGGTGTGAGGTCAGGGCTATACGGTGGGTGACCCAGCAAAGAGTTTTTACCATGACAAAACAAAATAAGCCTAAACTCGATAGGCTTATCTTATTGGCGTAAACCTATAATAGATGATCGGTATGAACAGCCTATAAATGTAAAATTTTGTATAATAGCCATTTTTGAATATTATCATTATTATAAAAATAAAACTATTTTTAACAGATTTTATTGGATGGCAGTCGCTTCACGGAAAATATCGAGTTTCAGCCAAATCCGCAGTTAAGACTGGTAAAGCGGACCCCAGACTGGATCTGGACTGACTTATTACGTTTTTTTACTTTAGTATCCTCTATACTCGGTTTGGTAATGAGGCTAGAGTATTCGACTATTAAGTCAAAGGTATGCTCGAATTTTCAATTTATTTATTTATTTATTTACATGTTAAAGGTACGCTTACAGATTTACTGTCATTACGTGACTAAACATTTGGATAAGACAGTATTCCAAATATAGCATATACAACATACATACCATGCTTATACAAAACTAGCAGCCCGTCCCGGCTTCGCACGGGGTTTTAAAATGAAAAAAGTTGTTGTAGTGACATAACTACAATAGTTGGACATATGCTACCCCGGAGTTTTTTGTAGACATTATGATGTTCTTCAATATTGTTGTACATTATTTTGTTCTATCGCTAATAGTTTCGGCAGCGCATTCGACGAAAGACATTTTAAGACTCATTTTTCTACACCTTCGGTTACATTGTTCAAATTTTACCAAGGATCCCTAATTTTTTTCAAAATGAAATGTAGCCTATGTCAAATTGGAAGAATGTAGCATTCTATTGGTGAAAAAATTTTTTAAATCGGCCCAGTACTTTTTGAGCCTATTCATTACAAACATACAAACATACAAAAATAGGTACAAATCTTTCCTCTTTATAATATTAGTATAGATAAACAACTAAAAACCTATTTAAAGATACATACCTACTGAATAGGTACTTAAAAAAACAAGAATACATAAAATACATAAAAATGCTACTCGAACATCATATACGTTGTGCACCCAATTATATTGATATGGCCTTCTTGTACCGGGCGAATTTATCATTAAATATATCCACTTCCTCAGCTCGATTCAGTTCGTTATAATGTGCGTCACATCCTAACGATAGGATTATAGGTGTTGTTTTTTTTAAATTCGCATCGAAAATACATTGGAACAGCGCGTCGCGCGTCGCTGACAGCAAACCTGGTGCATCGATGGTGGAGTGTATGATTTTGTAAAGACAAAGGAGATCATACCTTCTATGGCGAGCTTTAAGCTTTAAATAACTTTTAAAATTTATTTTGACTTCAGTGTGTATCTGTACTTCTGCCTTTATGCTAATCTGTCCTTCTGCTAATCTGGGATTTTGCTATTCCGGGATTTTGCGTATCTGTCCTTCCGCTACAGAGCGCACCAACCTATCACCATAGTGTTGCAGCGATCTACCATAGTTGAATTTACGGAAGACGTATCTTACACAGCGCCCCTGTACACTTTTTACGGCATCTATAATGAATATCATAGAAAGGGTACCAGATTGACAGACAGCAGCTGTATTCAAGACCGCTTTGGACCAGGCTAGAGAAAAGAGTCAATACACTTTGCTGCCTTTTAAAATCTCTTGTAGATCGTATAATAAATCCCAAAAGTCTACGGGCTCTATTTATTACTAGCGTACCCGCGCGCGGCTCCGCCCGCGTGAATGTTGGCTATCGCCACCAAGTCTTTTTTAAGCTGAGGGACTGCCCGTATTAACTTTCAATGTCTATTCCTTCGCAATCAGTGGTTGCAGCTAAACGTATTCATTTCATCTCAAGTTCTATCAAACCCTTCAAAGTACAGTGCCATGCATCGCGGCCAAAACCCGTTTATTTACCATCATTATCCTTTTTCATTGCCTCCTAGATTTTATGTGGATTAGATAGATTAGATATTTTATGCGGAACATTCTCAATAAAGTATTTCGACATAGAAAGCATTCGGCGTTCCGTATGTCGCGATTACGACTATTCTGACTGACGTAATTCGATATTTTAAACTTTATGGATACAGTGCTTCGCGCTTTTAAACTTCGATGTTCAGTAATACAGTCCTGCTCTGGCCAAAGTATGTGTGACTCGGAAGAGGCCCTTTGAAAAACCCTTTCATCATAGTTGCATTGCACTTTCATATTCGATGCACTATTTCAAATTAGTGAACATTATTTATTTCCGAAAATCTGATTTTTTTATTATTAAAATCTTGCTACAGACATTGACATTCAAGATTTTACATTCAAGAAGTTCATGAAAGTAAAGAAAGAGGATATACTAATAAATACCGGTCAAGTGCGAATTGGGCTCGTGCACGCAGCGTTCCGTACAAAATTGGGTTGAGGGGGATTTCCGCACGACAAAAAAGGGGGCTTAAAACTTAACTTTGTTGCAGTGCTTCTTGTCTTGAATGACAGACATACATTTTTTTTTTGGTGAAGTAGGTAATATTTATGCTTTCCGGACTTTTCCCTGTACTTATGCTATAAGATTTTACTTTCTGCAAAATATCTGGATTCTAGCCTAAAGAGAAATACCCCTTTTTTTTCGTGCGTAAAAACCCCGTCGGGCTTGTGTGATACTACCTAGCACGACCCCGGATGATTATCATAATTTTCATGTAGTACAAATTCATGAAAAAAAATGTACTTTTTTGTACCATAGAATAAAATAAATGTACTCTGATATTTTCGCTGATAAAACGTAGGTGCCCTGTAGTACCTTTCTGGTACGACCCCTACACATTTTAGGTTTTATATCAACTTTATGGTGGAAAATACTATAAATATAATTGTACTTAATTGTACTCTATTTTACAGATATTTTTGAACGGTGGTTTACCTGTTTCAAAGCGTTTTACTTTTTAAGTAACATCAATGTCACAACGTTACGCCATTACTGTTAATTCTATATTTAGGCAAAAGTAAATAAAATAATTTTGTGGCTTTGAACCGTTCAAAAATATCTGTAAAATAGAGTACAATTAAGTACAATTATATTTATAGTATTTTCCACCATAAAGTTGATATAAAACCTAAAATGTGTAGTGGTCATGCCAGATTTTTTTCATGAATTTGTACTAGGTACATGAAAATTATGATAATCATACGGGGTCGTGCTAGGTAGAATCACACGTCGGGCTTCACCTCAACGGAGTCAACAGAGAGGATGGTCTTTGACATAGACTGTCAAAGCGTTGAAAGCATAGACATATTAATAATCTAAGAACTTATCCACTAAATCTAGATTCTTTATAAGAACTGCGCTAGCGCTTTTGTCCTTGCGTACCTATGTAGATTTGACTATACTTTATCCATACCTACATATTTAAAACCACGATCCTTGGCAAATTTTCTGACTGCTGCATGTAAGGTCTTTTGCTCCGGGCTCAGGTGCTCCGTAACTCTGCACGATTCGCCCGGAATCTCAAGATCTGAGGATGTTAAACCACGGCCAGGGTGAACTTTGTTGAATCAATGTGTCGCCGATAGTATCAAGTCTCTGATTCTCGGTGTAGTGAAGGTCACTACTAAATTTCGGGCCCTGCAAGAGGAGTTGTTAAGTTTTGCCACTCTGCAGCATGCAATTATGTTTGCGTCATCCAGAGGGACCTTAACTATGTCACAGAGCTTTCTCAGTAACAGTAAATTAAGACGTTATCGTATTTGCGTTCAGGGACCGCTTGTATTTTAATATTACAGCTGCGTGACAATAATTTCTCCATTCCCGCCAGGCGCGCATTGACGTTCGCTATTTCGGATTGAAGCCTATTATTTTCACCCTCCAATGATTTTATTGTGGCAGTGCTGCTGGCTGTTGTCAATCTGTGTCCGTAATTCCCGTTGCTCTTGAGAAATGAAATCCGTAGTAACGGTAAAATCATCTTTGTTAACCTTTATAGCACCACCTACCTCGCCCCCAATTCCATTTAGTTCAACTCAAATTTCAACTCATTGAACTAATTGGATTTTTTCCATTTAGTTCAACTTTTACAAATTTTATTTAAGTTGGACTCATTGGAATATTTTTCCTATTAGTTCAACTACTATTATAATGCTGTATAACTTTATAACTATAATTTAATAAACACACACCTCTAACTTATGTGAATAATAAGCTACTATTATAGAATCACTGAAAGAATGCGTTCCTGACAGGTTGTGAGCGAACGGGCGATGTAACTTTGAACTGGTGTACAATTCACGGCAAAATTTTAAATATCATTTTATTGACCTTATTAACGAGTAATAACTTTAAAAATTTAATTACTGTGCCAATTTACAATACCTACACAAATTAATTTTGGGCTAAAATGATAAACAATTAATTAATTAAAAATATAAAATCAATAGTTTTTAAAAGTCATACCACGTCAAACTGCGCTGTTTCAAGGTTATGTCAACTGTTTTCTTTCATAGTGATGAGGCAAAATAATAAGGCAATTGTAACCGCATATTATAGATTAAGTACTAAAATCTTAATAATAATAATCTGTTGGTTGAAAAATATAAAATAGAACCTTATAAATTTATAATATGTAATTTTGAAATAAGCGCCTACCCAAGCTAATAGAAAGAATTAATCATATTTTTATAATGAATGAAATGAATATGATTTTTTTTATTATTTTTTCAGGTAATAACCCATCATTACAATTAATATTCATATAAAATTAAATAAGAATATAACAAAATTAAAAATTAAAAATTGGAAAAACGAATAGGGCAGATAGATAGCCAAATTAAAATAAAATTAAAATTAAAATGAAATCAAATTTTCACAATTACTGACTGTGATTATTATTGTTATTGTAAGTTGGGAACAGGTTTAGAGAACGGTTTTAGGTACAAGTTATTTATTGTACATAACTAGTCATGACGAATTGACATGTTTTGTGTCGGGAACGCAGTATGCGTTCCTGACACGTGTTAATTCGGCCTCAGCGGCCGAACAATAACAGACGTTCCAATTTGGTCGGTCCCGACATGGCCCGACCAAGATGGCGGCCGTCGAAGCAACCAATCCAACATAGCTACAGACGTTCCGACGGTCGGCCATCCAACCGACGTATTACCGTTTTAAATAATGAAAAAGTCCCTAGATATTGAAAAAAAAAATGTGCTTAAAATCCGCTAGAAGTCGCTAAATATTATAAAAAAATTATACTACTTAGGTGGCAGATAAGCACACGGGCCACATGATGTGAAGCGGTTACCGTGGCCTATGGACATATGGACATGTGGTGTAACATCAGGGCAATACCGTCACACTCGTGCTGCCGGGCTTGGAGGGGGGGAGTCTGGGGGGGTGGGGGGTGGAGATGCGGATGGGGCGAGGAGTTAGTGAGCTCTGGTTACCCTACTACTCACCGCCGGAAACAATCACGCATTCATTCATATCAGTCATTATCTATATCGGAAAAAAGCGCGCCTTTTTTCCTTCACAGGGGAGGGTCTACACACCCCCCTCCCTGCCCCCCCACCCACTCCCAGCCCTTAAATCGACGGCAAACAATCCGAAGTCCTACCAAAACGAAAAAGGTTGAAGCGATCAAAACTTTCGTCATCTATTGCATCATCTTGACTTTGACAAGCTAGGGGGAGGTAAGCTCTGGCTACCCTGCTAACCGCCGGGAACTCAACACAATAGTTAGTCCGCGGTCTTCTGTAGAGCGGAGGTACTACCCCAGTAGGACTGCTCAATGCTGACGGGAGATACCGTCGTGTTCTACCTCCTTCATCGTCTATTTTGAATTCTCATAACAGTTAATTTAAGGTGAACTTTGAATACAAAAACTCTACGTCACTAACAAAAATAAAGTCGCTATAGTTGTCACAAAATAAAAGGCCCACTTTGGCAGTTCGTGCCCATGAAGTTCTTATTTTTTTATCAATTCAAATGTTCTAAAGGTAATTACATTTTTCATTGACAGGTACCGCCCACTCGGCTAAGTGCTGTGCATAACGATTTTTTCTTGTAGTCCACAGACTATTAATAATCAGTTAAGGAAAGAAAATATCGAGTGAGATATTTTTTTTCAAGCCCGACGCGCACTTTTATTTTTATTTATTTTAATACTTGTGCTTAGATTCTGAAGACTGATTTAATTTTTCTTGTTGTTTTTGTGATTGAGTGAATGTTATTGTAAAAAAAATATTAAATACTAGCTGTTGCCCGCGGCTCCGCCCGCGTGGATGTCGAAATCCGTTTCAAAACTATCCTATCTCTCAAGTTGGATCGAACTGCACATGGTGTGCGAATTTTATTATAATCGGTTAAGTGGTTTAGGAGTCCATTGAGGACAAACATTGTGACACGAGATTTATATATATATTATATATAAGATAAGTAAATTGACCTTTTATACATTGTATTGTCTTAAAGACCTACAATATCAAAGGTTAAGCTAATTTTTCTAATCAGAACTTTAATCCAATGCAGTTTACAAACATATTCAAATCGATTAAATCCCCATACAAACTGGATTCGATTCATCCTGAGTATCGAATACTGAATCGTATAGGTACATAACTAGTTACGCCACGAGGACAAACGTCAAAACGGGCCTTTTATTTTGTGTTGAGTATAGATGGTAATAAAATAAATACTTATAGTGGAGTCAATTTAATAGGCCACATTTGACAAGTCATCAAAATTCAACATCGCAACCTTTTACGCGACGCGCCGCGGTGGGCATCAAATTATATATTTTTCGTTCTGTTAGAACTGCACAATTGCTTAACTTTTTTCAATTACTATTACATATTTATTGTAATAATGACAGATACAAGTAATTTTACGTTTTGCTTTCACCAATAAACCATTCTAAACATAATAAACAATTTCTGATCTAAAGAACTGAACGTCATTACCTTGTCATTACAATGTTGTGTCAGTTAATCCTTTTTCTTTTTAAACATTAGGCATATTAGTCTAAAAATCGAAAGCTGATAAGTAGAATCGAATGCAATGATTACTTGTGAAGAAATATCATCATAAAATTAATAACCACGTTGGGACAAAAAAATTACTGATTGCATTTTTTGCATTAGTATCGATCACCAATCATCCCCCAATAGTTATTTTGTAAATATATTCAATGAACAGAATTGACCTCTCTACAGTTTTATTATAAGTATAGATCATGTACTTGTCTTATTTTGCTCCTTAAATTTACGAAAGAAAAAATAATAATGAGACAGGGATTTTAAAAATTCACATTATCTTTCAAGTCCGTATCGATTCATTCGTTTTAATCGACCTTTTTTAACAGGTCACCTCATCTATAATATAAAAATGAATCGCAAAATGTGTTGGTAAGCGCATAACTCACCAACGGCTCTACCGATTTCACTAATTCTTTTTTTGTTGTGTTTGTTATTAACGGGAGAAGGTTCTTACGAAAAAAAATAATAAAACAGTTGTACAGAAAATTTCAGAAAGTAACTTTTCTTTTTCTCGTACAAACTTTTTCTATTATGTGAGAGAAGTTTATGTTTACGTTACGGGATTAGTATTTAGTAGTAGTAGGTAGTAGTAGGAATGGGAATGGGAATGAGAATAGGAATAGGAATGGGAATAGTAATGGGAACGGAATTGCACGCGGGTGGAAAATATGGCGGTACGAAGTTCGCCGAGACAGCTAGTTATGAATATAAAACTGACAAACGTCAAATGTGGCCTATTAAATTGACTCAACTATAGTCTCTAAACTCATCAAAAATCCGCTAGATCTAGCGACAAAGTCGCTCAAATGGCAACACTGGCTTCATTTGGTCGGAACCAAGAATATTAGAACCAATGGATACTGCAAGGACATACATTGCAGTGTCTCCATCTAGTTGATGGGTTGCGTACCTTTCTTTGCGGTGACCATGTTTAATTGCAAGGTTGGGATATATGATGTAGTTTACGTCTATGCTCATGAAAATAAATGGTATAGTCTACGTTTCCATATTTACTAATATTATAAAGAGAGAGCAAATTCATTGAAAAGGATATTTTACTATAATATATTTAAAAGCTATTAAAGATGAAAACAGTAATTTTGTAACTTATTTATTTATTAATAGAGACTTACTTATGTAAGCATGTAATAACAAAATAAATTATTGACATTAAATGAAGGATTATGTATTTATTTATTTTATACATACGCACCAATGCGACAGAGTAGCAACAAAAGGGTGTTTCCTATAGTAGCGTCACATTAATAGGTAACATTTGACGTTTATCAGTTTTATATTCATAATGAGGTGACCTGTTAAAAAAGGTCGATTAAAACGAATGAATCGATACGGACTTGAACGATAATGTGAATTTTAAAAATCGTCAGGTGAATCCCTGTCCCATTATTATATTTTCTTTCGTAAAATTAAGGAACAAAATAAGACAAATAAATGATCTATACTTATAATAAAACTGTAGAGAGGTCAATTCTGTTCATTGCATATATTTACAAAATAACTATTGGGGGATGATTGGTGATCGATACTAATGCAAAAAATGCAAACAGTAAATTTTTTGTCTTTCTATCTGTCTGTAATGTGAAGAATAATAAATATATAATAATATTTTGAGTCAACCTGTATACAGTAAGTTTATACTACCGTGGTCTAAGTATGTACAGTCGTGAACAAATAAAAAAGTGTAGTGGTTTTTAGGAACGATAACTTAATACCTACTGGAGTAGGTATAGGTTATGTCTAGAAAGCAATAAATAATAAGCGTCAAAGTTGAAATTATATACTTATTATGACCAGCTTCCTAGCAATGGACGTAAAAAGTACTGAACAAATTTTGATGCGGCTTTTTTATTAGAAAGGTCTTACTTAGACTCAAAATTTATCGTATGTTTGCTTGCAATTGGTTAAGTACAACCGGAGATATGACCAAAAACGACCTAAAAACGAAGCGCGGTTGAAGCCATGGGTATATCAGCTTGTATAAAAAGTAGCCTATATGTTGCCCAGAAGTATGAACTATAATCGTATCAAGTTTGATCAAAATCCCTCCAGTAGTTTTTGATCCATGCGTGCACATACAGATAGACAGACAGAAAGACAAAAAAATACTGATTGCATTTTTTACATTAGTATCGATCACTAATTATTTCCCAATATGTAGTTATTTTTAAAATATATTCAACTAGCTGTTGCCCGCGGCTCCGCCCACGTGGATGTCGGTTATCGCAACCAAACATAGCCTATGTTCATTATCTAGGTCTAATCTACTCCTATACCAAGTTTCATCAAAATCAGTTTAGCGGTTCAGGCGTGAAAGCGTAACAGACAGACAGACCGAGTTACTTTCGCATTTATAATAATTTAGTATGGATGACTGTACAGTTAATCATCTCAGCCGAAGGACGTCCACTGCTGGACAAAGGCCTCCCCCAATGATCTCCACGACGACCGGTTCTGCGCTTTTCGCATCCAGCGGTTTCCCGCGACCTTTACCAGGTCGTCGGTCCACCTTGTCGGAGGCCTGCCCACACCACGTCTTCCGGTTCGTGGTCGCCACTCGAGAACCTTTTTGCCCCATCGGCCGTCGGCTCTACGAGCGATGTGCCCCGCCCACTGCCACTTGAGTTTCGCAATTCGGAGAGCTATGTCGGTGACCCTGGTTCTCCTGCGGATCTCATCATTTCTGATTTGATCACGCAGGGAAACTCCGAGCATAGCCCTCTCCATTGCCCTTTGGGTGGCCTTGAGCCTTCTTATGAGGCCCATCGTGAGCGACCACGTCTCAGTTCCATACGTCATCACTGGCAACACACACTGGTCAAAGACTTTCGTCTTGAGACACTGCGGAATTTGGGACGAGAAGATAGCTCGTAGTTTCCCGAACGCTGCCCAACCGAGTTGGATTCGTCGATTGACCTCTTTTTCGAAGTTGGACCTACCTAGCTGGACTGTTTGTCCCAGGTAAACATAGTCGTCTACAACTTCGAGAATAGAGTCTTCAACCTTCAGAGGAGTGGGTACAACACGGATGTTGGCCATAACTTTCGTCTTATCCATGTTCATTTTTAGACCCACTTGTTGAGAGACTCTATTGAGGTCGCAGAGCATTGTGCTAAGGTCCTCCAGTTAATATTGTAATATATTATGATGGATATTGTAAACGTGCGGAAAGCATTTGACGTTTTGTGGGACTATGCTATGTATTTATTGCAATGCAGGAGCTTCTAGTAGGAGACTATCCCGTCAAATAGGTACGGATGGTTGGTCACCTTACGAATTTTTGGTAAACAGTGTTGCTTCTTTATTAAAATGGCTGTCACCCACAATCTAAGAAGCGAATATGTGTCAATTTTTTTATTAATTTCTATAAATATTACTCAATTAATAATAATTGATATGTACGGTGTTCTGTGAATTTTCATAAAGCTTAACTAGAATCAAAATGAAGCTCCGAAGAACTCAGCCTTTGCGTAAATTTGACTTTGACAGGTTTGGATTGGGAAATTTTAACGTATCATGGCAATTTTAGGCAGTGTGCGAGAGAGATGACCTCCGGCCGAGATTCAAAAATCCTGGAGACAACCGCTGAAGGCCAATGAATCGTCCAGCTAAGTACAAGGAAATTTCTAATGTTCTTGGTCGGAACGCATAGTACGGGAGGTAGCGTTAATTTTTTTTGGCAAGTGATAGCGAGTTGATATTCTCCACGATAATAGATCTTTATTGATACATACCAGAATTGACCGTCAGAACCCGCACCCGCGGAGCAGTCGAAGGTGACACCATGGTAAAGTTGTCAAAAAAAATTACGCTCCGAGCAATCATTTGACACGTGAAACTTTATATGGTGATTCCTGAGGTCATTTTCAACTGAGAAATAACCGTCAGATGTGGTGTAGAGTAGTGGTTATACGTCAGTCGCGTATATATTAGACCAGTGCCGATAGTCTTTGAGACAAAATAAATTTATGGTAGGATGAAACCTGTTGGAAAAGGATCAGAATATAACAAAAATGAAAGGAAAAATAAATTACGGGTGATCTGAGGTCGGGAAGTGGGGAGGGGGGTGAGTTTTAAGGGTAAAAACGGTTTATCTCGATTTCCGGCAAAACTACAAGTCCTATGGAAAAAAGTTAAATGACAAAGTTGTAGGTAATAAAGAGACCTACAACTTTTCATTTACACTTTTTTCACATAACCTCAAAATGTATGTGAAAAATTCAAATAATCAAGTTTTTGGTTTTTTATTTTTATCTTAAGCAAAACAAATTTGTTTTCCACGAAATTTGGTGAAAACTTAGCTTTTTATGTCCCAAAGACACCGTATTTTTTTTGATTTGAAATACTCTTTTTTTCAGCTTATTTTGACTAAATATCGAAAAACCACCCTAATTTTCAATCGAAAATTCTCACGTCGAAATATCAGCTTTTTAAAAAAAGTCAAAAAAATTTTTGTTCTTTGAAATCTCTTCTTTCTGATGATGTAAAAATATATATACATTGCTATGGTAAATTTTCTCAGGAAATGACTAAATACAAAAATGTTAATTTCGAATTCGAGTTTTTCTTCTTTGCAGATTCTGAGAAAATTTACCATAGCAATGTATATGTATTTTTACATTATCAGAAAGAAGAGATTTCAGAGAACAAAAAACTCTCTGACTTTTTTTAAAAAGCTGATATTTTGACGTGAGAATTTTCGATTGAAAATTAGGGTGGTTTTTCGATATTTAGTCAAAATAAGCTGAAAAAAAGAGTATTTCAAATCAAAAAAAATACAGTGTCTGAAGGACATAAAAAGCTAAGTTTTCACCAAATTTCGTGGAAAACAAATTTGTTTTGCTTAAGATAAAAATAAAAAACCAAAAACTTGATTATTTGAATTTTTCACATACATTTTGAGGTTATGTGAAAAAAGTGTAAATGAAAAGTTATAGGTCTTTTTATTACCTACAACTTTGTCATTTAACTTTTTTCCATAGGACTTGTAGTTTTGCCGGAAATCGAGATAAACCGTTTTTACCCTTAAAACTCACCCCCCTCCCCACTTCCCGACCTCAGATCACCCGTAATTAATTTTTCCTTTCATTTTTGTTATATTCTGATCCTTTTCCAACAGGTTTCATCCTACTATAAATTTATTTTGTCTCAAAGACTATCGGCACTGGTTTAATATATACGCGACTGACGTATAACCTCTACTCTACACCACATCTGACGGTTATTTCTCAGTTGAAAATGACCTCAGGAATCACCATATAAAGTTTCACGTGGCAAATGATTGCTCGGAGCGTAATTTTTTTTGACAACTTTACCATGGTGTCACCTTCGACTAGACCGCTACCAGACCGGTTGACGGCCAACTCTGTTATGTATTAATAAAGCTCTATTATCGTGGAGAATATCAACTGGCTATCGATTGCTTGTTAGAATTAACGCTACCTCCCGTACTAGCACGTTCCAGACGTACCAACGGTTGGCTCGTCGGATGCGTCGGGGACACGACCACGTCCGACCAGTATTAATAATAATTATGTCGGGCCGACCGCCGTACACACGTTCCGATATGGTTGCGGTCGGATGGTCGCTTCCGACCATAATATATATTGGAACGTCTGTTAGTAGCTTAACTTAACTAAATATTGACTTAACTGAATATTAACTTCTAAATATTAACTTAATAATATTTATAAGCGAGGAAAAATTTAAAAGTAGCAAACGAAAAATAACTAGTTAATGGTACGTATAATAACTGTTAATTTTAAAGTTTCCTCCATTTTTCTAAAGTTTAGTTCGACTCATTCCCCTATCAATGAGTCGAACGTAAACTTTCCAAAAATAGAGGAACAGTTATTATTCCATTAACCAGTTGCATTTGTAAATCTATTATTAGGTATATTGTCCATGATAACGTATTCTCTTTTCCGATTTTTTTAAAAGTTTTTTCCACCTTAGGAGTAGAATTTCATGAATCCTTTATCAGCACACCTCTATGCATCAAAACACATTGTATTCAGCAAATTTCAAGTCTATACGACCAGCGGTTTAGGCTGTGTGTTGTCTCTAGGTCAGTCAGTCAGGACTTTGAATGTTTTTTATGTCGGTCACGTCAACATGCCTTCACCTCGCCTGATGGTAAGCTAAAGGCAAAGTCTCTGGAATGGGAGTCACCATTGCAAACACCGATAGTGCCCAATAGTGGCTCTCAGCTTGACGGCCCCGGGACTGTATGAGTATTTTGATGGTGCGGCAAAGGAAAGAGGCACCGAACCGCTTGGTTCTTGATGGAATTGTTTGCACCATCGAATTATCTATACTAATAATATCATAAAGAGGAAAGATTTGTTTTTTGTTTGTTTGTAACGAATAGGCTCCGAAACTACCGGACCGATTTCAATAATTCTTTCACCAATAGAAAGTTACACTATCTGTGAGTAACATGGGCTATAATTTATTTTCAAATCTATGCTAATATTACAAAGAGGAAAGATTTGTTTTTTTTTTGTTTTTTGTAACGAATAGGCTCCGAAACGATTACCGATTTCAATAATTCTTTCACCAATAGAAAGCTACCCTATCTGTGAGTAACATAGACTATAACTTATTTTCAAAAAAATTTGGGATCCTTACTAAAACTTCAATAATGTAACCCAAGGTGTAACCAAAATTACCTAAACAAATTACTTACATCGCATGCGCAGTGAAATCTGTTGAAGATAGAACAAAATAATGTACTGTGGAAATGTATAACTTAAAAAGGTCTACATAAAAGGCCGCGATATTATGTCTATCTAAAAAGGGTAGCCCACAGTAACCATTTTTATCTTTACAAATTACAAAAAAAAATCATGTGTCATTTTCGAAGCTATTTTAACAATACAGTATTATTCCTTATCAAATTAAATACGTTAGATAGGTACGTTGTACATTTAATGTAGATTAAAATTGCCAGTCACACTGTATACCTAATATAATTTATAAATTATACAGTGTGACTGGCAATTTTAATCTAATTAATTTTAATTTTAATCTGATTTATAGCTTGTCTATAAAGTCGTAAAATTAAATGAGGGCGCTGCTGAACTTCATGTAGCAACCCTATATAGTGCGACTAAAATGATCTTGATAGGTACTAGAAGTTCGTTCCTAGTAAAATGAGTTACTAAAATAAAACACATTATGCAGTCATAATATTGTTTCTGTTTTATTTATTAAACCAGGTGCAGTACAAAGTTTTGACCCAGATCTAGAATAAAGTTATTGAACCAGATCCAGAATAAAGTTAGTTCAATCTCAAACTTAATCATTTATTAAATTCAATCAGTTACAAAGAATAATCACTCCGGATTCCAAATATTAAATATTGAAATGCGTTTCGTCGCCACTTTCAGCAGTACAGTCACCACTGTCACCACAAATATTAAAGTTATCAATTTCTTTCTTCGGTCGACCTTTCATGTGTTTCCCAGGAGTTTCAAACTTTCCTTCATTCTTAAAACCTTTGTTAACTATCCGCCAACACTTTACTCTCTGAATTACCTGTAAAGAGTAAAACAATAATTTAATAATTAATTACTGAATGGCAACAAGTTATTGACTTGAAGCACTTAATTCAAATGAAAAAATTGGTAAATTATCAGATTGAAGGACTTGTACCATCATATCAAAAATTTCGATCGTACTATAAAAATGACCTACTTACAAATTTTACTCTAACCTAAAAATATAGAATGTAAGCAATGTCTTTTTTACCTTCAAATCGTAAATTCAGTAGATTTGTAAGTTCAGACAGATTCAAAACAAATAATAATAAAAACAATAAAACAAGATGTGTGTGAGATATTAACGATTTTTTTTCATTTGAAAGGCCCATTTATGCCATTTTGAATGGAATGTAACATCATTAAAATGTGCGCCGCGGCTTTGTATGGTGTTACGAATCCAAGAGGTCCAATTTTCAATGACTCTGCTGCATAGATCCGGCTGAATCTGAGCGATGGCCTGCGTTATGTTGGCTTTCAGGGCAACGATCGATTGTGGCTTATTGGCATAGACCTGTGACTTCAAGAAAAGTCTAGCGGAGTCTAATCATATGATCTTGGTGGCCAATCCACGTCACCTCTGCGAGAAATAACCCTACCCTCAAACCGTTCATGCAGAACGTCCATTGTGTCGTTCGCTGTGTGGCAAGTAGCGCCATCTTACTGGAACCACATTGTCGTTCATGTCCATAATTGTTCAATTCAAGCCAAATAAAATTGTTGATCATTGATCTGTAGCGCTCCTTGTTGACGGTGATGGCCGTCGTTTTCGAAGAAGTACAGACCAATGACGCCGCCAGACGAAAATCCGCACCAAACTATTTGTGGATGCTTTTTGTGGTGAACCTCATGTGGGTTGTGGTCATCGCATATACGGCAATTTCGCTTATTAACAAAACTATTCATCCAAAAATGTACCTCGTCGCTAAAGATTATTTTTCGGCCAAAATCGCGCAACATTTGCACTAACGAACACTCATTTTGATAATAAAGTTTTATCATTTGCACATACTGCTCAACCGTGTAACCTCCCATGGTGATTTGGCATCAGTGACTGAATAAGAAACAACAGATTTGATAGATGCCGCCAAAATAATATGGTTACCTACCTATGGCTGGTTTTATAGTCACGCCGCTAGACGCGCTGTTGAGCAGCGTGCTGTTAACAGCGCGCGTTTGAGCAGCGGTGCACTATAAAACGAGATTAGTAGCACGCGTTCCGCTGCTGTGGGACAGTCGTGTACAATATTATGAAGGTTTATGCGAGTCAAGTACTGGCTATTTACTTATTATGGAAAAGAAGGCAACGGCGAAAAAGAGTAGTTGATCCTTATAACGAAACGCTATAAGGTTACTGAAAGGCGAACACATAACGTCTTTCTCCGATTTACGAGAGAAAATAGTAATAAATTTTATAATTTTTTTCGCCTATCAACAAGCAGTTTGCATCCTTATTTTTAACCCCCGACGGAAACCCGAACGGGGTGTTTTATAAGTTTGACGTGTGTGTGTGTGTGTGTGTGTGTGTGTGTGTGTGTGTGTGTGTGTGTGTGTGTGTGTTTGTAAGTCTGTCTGTGGCATCGTAGCTCCCAAACGGATGAACCGATTTTGATTCTGTTTCTTTTGTTTGAAAGATGGGTTGGGGGAGAGTGTTCTTAGCTATGTTTTATGAAAATCGGTTAAGCCATTTCAAAGATATAAGGGGTGAAAGTGGTGATGAAAAATTGAAAGTGTTCAAATATATCCGTGTTGGGTATCAAATGAAAGGTCATAACTTACACATCACGATACCGTAAGTTTCATGAAAATCGGTTAAGCCATTCGAAAGATATGACGAGTGGAATGTATTTTAATTCTGTAACCACACTCCGCGCAATTCGGTTTGGACCAAGAGCCCATGAACGCCAGACTTTCGTTATTTTATAAAAGCTGAAAGTTTGTCAGCGCATGCTCCCAATACAGGTAAGAACGATGGCCCATTATGAAGTTCGGGTCATGGTGGCTTTGACAGATAAACGGTACTAAAGTGTAGCAAGCGCAAGGCAGTGGGTGCGAGTGAGACGGCAAGTCAGGTCTATTACGACCCCTCACTGCGCATATTATGGAATTATAAAATTGGAATTCTAATTACAATTTTAGGTTTATTACGATCCCTCACTGCGCATGTATTGGCATTATATAAATGGAATTATAATTCCAATTGTGTAATTCCAATACATGGGCTGTGAAGGATCGCAATAGACCTGATTCGCCATGTCACTCACACCCACTGCCCTGCGCTCGCTCCTACAGCTACCCTTTAATACCGTGTATCTGCCAAAGCCACCATGACCCGAACTTCATAATGGGCCATCGTTCTTAGCTGTATTGGGAGCATGCGCTGACAAACTTTCAGCTTTTATAAAATAACGAAGGTCTGGCGTTCATGGGCTCTTGCTCTATATTAGCTCTGAATAATAGTTGATAGACTATACGTATGTTGAAATTAAATAATGAATAGCTATTATACTTAAGTTACCCCTATAAAAAGCATGAAATAAAAATTAAATTTAAAATTTAAAAAACCCCCGACTCACAAAAAAAGCACAGTAAAAACCTTTAAAAAGTAAAAAAATAACTGTTATATTATGACCTATGAGTCGGGGGTTTTTTAAATTTTTAATTTAATTTTTTGTATAATTCATCGGCCGGGTCCCATAAACACCTTCTGGTTCGAACTTCCTCGATTACGATTACCCGTCCCGTATCGATGTAATTAATTTCTCAACTGTACTTACGGCGCGTCTCAACAGCGTCACACTAAAACGCACATTGGCCGTAGAAGCGAATGAGCAGCGCGCGTTTGGACAGCGCTATCGAACATCGCGCGTTTATTAAACGGCGCTGCCCAAGCGCGCGACACAAAAACGCAACTTCTACTCCCATATATCTCTGAACGCGCGCGCTCCAACGGCGCTGCCGAAACGCGTAACGATAAAACCAGCCTATTAAAATCGACCCGCTCAATTTGAAAGACCCTTTAGTACTTAGGGATTAAAATCACAATTCACGTATTGCTTTTAACACGTTCGCTGCGTTAGGAGGTCTAAAGACCCCTTACGTGTACGATCGCTCGGTGCGGGGAAAAATACAGTGATCTCCGTCTAGTGCGAAGGTCACAGCTAGTAGGTTTCTGAATATAAAAAAGAGATAAATATATGATTATATTGTTCTATTCATTTGTAACTAGAATTACTCAAAAAATACGTGAGAGGTCTAAAGACCCCTTACCGCACTACAAGGCAAATATCATCTCAGGGTGCGGGTAAGAGGCCTATAGACCTCTTAAAACGTAGTAGGTCATTCCGCCCCTTACCGCACCTGTTATTATCTATAATTTGATGACCTATGAACTAGTGATGCACTTTTTTCCGTATCAAGTGACGTTGCAGAGTGTATTAGTGAAGTGTGATAGATAACCCACGTGTTGCAAAGCTACAGAAAAATCACAAGTTTCAGAAAAATGTAGTAAAAGAAAAAAATGTGTCGGTTATGTTACGAAATTCTACGTACCACTATGAACAGTCGCGAAACAAACAAAAAGTTAAAAAATTAAGTATTTTTGAGTTGATTGCAAACAACCGATGTATTTACAATATTTTTATTAACAGACATGTTTGATACTTATTGAATTTCTTAAAAGTAATGATAAGTTTTATTTTTCCCGCATGGACGCCGGCAGCCGGACGGACGATCTAATGTGCACATCACTAGTTATAACATGTTTTGAACATATAATTCAGTGCGATGGGGGGCTGATGTGCCTCCTAAACATTTTCTCATTTTCTGGGCATCCCCGACCACATACCTTCAGGCGAACGTAAATATAAGCAGAGTAACTCTTTACCTATAGGACAGTCATTTATTTTTAGACTTTTTATGATTTATCACAAGGAAAATGACATTTAAATGATCAAATTCGGTAAGAGGCTTAAAGACCTTAATCGCACCAGTAAAAGGTTACATTTAAGGCCTATAGGCCTCCTATCGCACTGCTGAAAAATTCGTTTGATTTGGCTTCGCAGCGAACGTGTTAAGCCGCTTACCATTCCCATTCGTCAATATTGATACCTACATCACGTGAATATTGAATCGAATTTGCAGCAAATGGAAGAGCCTATAGCACAGAATATATAATAGTGTTGCAAATGGCCTAAGCGGTTTAGGTTATGTTTTGAGGGTTTCCCCTCATGGAATAATTTTAGAAGGACATTAAAAAATATATATAACTAGCTGTTGCCCGCGGCTCCGCCCGCGTGGATTTCGAATTCTGTTTCAAATTCCTTTTTTCGTGCGGAATTTCCTTCATATATCATCCCCGTCAGCCAGCAGGAGTGGTTAAGTCTCACTCAGCCTATCTACGTACCTATTATAATGTCCCGAAGTATAATTGGTCTGATTTACGTCCGCATTTCAACTTTCATTTATTTCGCCGCGCATTATTTTTCATATTGCGATAACTCTTAAACTATTTATGGTAATTATATAGTGTGAATGGCAATTTTGATCTACATTAAACGTACAACGTATCTAACGTATTTAATTGGATAAGAAATAATACTGTATTGTTAAAATTAGCTTCGAAAATTACATATGATTTTTTTGTAATTTGTAAAGATAAAAATGGTTACTGTGGGCTACCCTTATTAGGTAGACATATGCTATCGCGGACTTTTATGTAGACCTTTTTAAGTTATATATTCCACAGTACATTATTTTATTCTATCTTCAATAGTTTTCGCAGCGCATGCGATGTAAGTAATTTGTTTAGGTCATTTTTTTTACACCTTGGGTTACATTATTGAAGTTTTAGTAAGGATCCCTAAATTTTTTGGAGATAAATTATAGCTTATGTTACTCACAGATAATGTAGCTTTCTATTGGTGAAAGAATTATTGAAATCGGTCCAGTAGTTTTTGAGCCTATTCGTTACAACCAAACAAACAAAGTTTTCCTCTTTATAATATTAGTATAGATATAGACTAGTATAGATGAGTATACCTAAGTCATAACGGGTTCGATCCCCGCTTAGAACAACTTTTTTTTTTATTTATTTGAAGAATTTACAATCGGTATAATAGTTTACCTTAAATATAACACATAAAAACCACTAAGGTTTGCATTGTGCTACTCAAGTAAAAGTGGGTAGGACTTAAACAATTTTCGCAATTGCATGCATACAAACTTAAGAGTAAAACTTACCTAGTTCTATTCCAACTTGCATTTATTTTTAAAAAGAAAGTCTTTTAGCTTGAATTTAATATTCTCTTTTGTAAGAATATTAATTAGATATGTTGGCAATTTATTAATTAGCCGCGGAACAATGTAGGTAGACGTTCTTTCACCGTATCTATTTTGTACGCGTGCCGTGCATAACCGGTTTTGCGCCATCGCTCGAGTACATACAGGTGCTCAATTTTGGTTTTTAATTGATCATTAAAAAGTGTTCTTTTAATATGGCGTACTTAACTTTAGTATGAATGGGTAAGACTTCACAGTATGTGAATAGGCCAATTTCATCAAAACAGTATTTTTGTTTAATTTTGAAGTATTTTTAATTGCAGTTTATAAATCTGATTAATATAACCTTCGTAGGTACGACCATAACTAGTAAGACCATATTTGTATGTGCGAATCTGCTAGAGCATTGTATAACATTAGCTTCACTTTCAGTGGAATTCTATTTTTCAATAACCTAATATTTGCCAAAAACTGTCTTAGCTTGTTACACACCTGTTCAACATGGCCACCCCAATTGAATTTAGAGTCTATTACCATACCGAGGTAAGATTGCGTCTTTACAGTTTCTATGGCTGGACAGCTGCAGGCACAGGCACCAGAATTGTGCAAACAACCATGTTCGTGGGCTATCAAGTTTGAACCGAGAATTTTACGCTGATATGGTGACTTAATAACGAGTAATTTCGTTTTGTTTGAGTTGAGTAGGTACAAGCCCCGCGTCATGGCACCATTTCAGTAGTGTATCAAAGTCAGACTGCAACCGATCAAGGGCCTTCTGAGGGTCCTCATCAGCTACTATGATACAGGTATCGTCTGCAAACTGATAACATTTACCATGCCCAACACAGTTATGCATGTCATTGACGTATGATAAAAAGTGCAAAGGGCCCAAGACTGAGCCTTGGGCTGTGCCTTTGGTGACTAATATTGATTCACTCAGGGTACTTCCAATTTTTACTGAAAAAGTTCTATTCTGCAAGTAATCACTACACCACGCTAATAAAGGTCCTCTTATGCCACAGTTATCAAGCTTACTTATTAATTTACCATGATCCAAAACATCAAACGCCCGTGAGAAATCTATAAACAAGGCCAGTACTACCTTTTTTTCATCTAAGTTACTGTTTACCTCGTCAGTGAATTTGGACAGAAGATTTGTTGTTCCCTTCCCCTTTTGGAAACCAAATTGATTTCTGTATAATACATCATGCTTTTGGTAAAAGTTATGTATTTGTTCTGCTACAAACTTTTCGACTATTTTATCTATAGTGGGGAGCAATGTAATTGGCCGATAATTCAGGTATTCATTTCGTTTCCCTTTTTTAAAAATAGGTCTTACACACCCTTCTTTTAGCTCATCTGGATAGAGTCCGCTTTTCAAGCTTCTATTTATGAGATTGGCTATAGCTACAGATATATTTTGACCTACGTATTTAATATCGGATGCGCTAATATTATCGAAGCCGGGAGCTTTTTTCGGATTTAAACTTTTTATAATCTTATGAACCTTTTCACTTGTAGCGTATTTGAATAGTATACTGGAATTTGTCGGTTTACAGTATTTATTGGGGTCTAGTAATGTATCCTTACATTTTGGAATTATGACTTTAACCGTTCTATCAAATTCATTTGCGAAATTCTGTGCTATTTGTTTGCCAGTAAGCTTTTGCTCATCAAAAGCTTTTAATATTGCATCATCAATTGACAATTTGACACGACCCACCATTTGATTGATAATTTCATAAACTTTTTTTGAATTTTAAAATTTTCTTGTATTTTTTTTCATGAAAATTCATTTCTTTTATACTCTACTACCTTATTTACTTTATTTCGAACTTTATTATATTGTAATCTTGCAGCTGGGTCGAATGAACTACTTTTCCAAATTTTGAATAGTTGGTCCCGTTTATTACAAAGTCGTACAACATTTTTATCTATCCAAGGGGATCTGAACGACTCGAGTTTTTTTCTCGATTTTATATCCGACGTGGCAATTTCTTTTGCCTCACTAAACGATTTTGTAATGAACGTAAAAATTTCGTTCGAACAAGTCATATTATTTGTTTCTGCCCACTTAACTTTTTTGAGCTCTTTATAAAACAATTCGTAGTTGATAACCGATCTTTGAACATGCTGTATGCGCTCGAGCGGCGCGTCGTCGCCAATGCAGGTAAACAAAACGGCCCGATGATCGGCCAGTACAACATCTAACACTGCCGAGTAGGAATGCTTAGTAGGGAATCTCGCAAATATGTGGTCTATATATGATTTAGTTATTATGTTTAGCTTTGGCTCAATTCTAGTGAAATCAGTGATTCCGCAAAACAGTCCGCACTCGCTCAGTGTTTCTAGGTATAAGTCTAGGTAGGACGAAGCGCATCTTAAGTCTACATTTATATCTCCGATCAAAAGAAGATTAAAATTTAGTTTATCGTTGTATTTAGAGACACATTTATTTAGTTCCCGTATGAAAACGCTTTTGTTAGTTGATGGCGGCCGATACAGTGCTAGAACGACTACGTCCTGTCCCGATGGCAGTTTTAAAACACCTGTTAGACTTTCAAAAGTTATGTTTCTATTACATAATGTAGTAAATTTTAGATGATTACGGACATAAATAATTATTCCTCCTCCCTTTTTTGAAGTACGTAGTTGTGAATACATATTATATCCTGGTATGTTATACAAGTGAGAAATATATCGCGAAATACCGGCCTCGGTGATAACTATCATGTCTAGTGGGGCCGAGCAACAGTGTATGACCTGCAGTAACTTAGCGTAGTTTTTAATTAGCGACCTTATGTTAAGATGTAAACAAGAAAAGTTTATATGACTGTTAGGAGGTAGGAATTCGAAAAAATCGTTAGGTGAATTACAGTTAAAAATTCCATTTATCTGAGTATCCATAATTAATGGTAATGAAATATTAATCTAATTTGACAGAATATTCTAAATAATTACAGAGTTAGTTTTGTTTCTGGATTTGATTTAAATCCTGTACGGAGCGAATGAGAAATATTTTACTATTAGGGGTTTTCCTAGCAAATACCTTTCCATCCTTGCACCATATGAATTTAAATGAGTCTTTAAGTTTAGACTTCGCATTATACAGGATTGTCTTAGTGTTTTTGGTTAGTGCTTCTCGAATGAATATTTTATCTTCAACCTTCTCTTTGGGAACATCCGACAGTAAAGTACCTACAGTAAGGCATTTCTCCCTTCCAGCCTCAATCTACCGTCTCCGGGCCTCCCTGTTCTTCATCTCCACGACGATTAGTCCGGATCTTTCCTTAGTTCCTGGCAGACGCTGGGATGACTGTATGTCTTGTTTATCCAAATCAAGTTTTAACGCAATTTTTTCTCGTAATGGGTTTATACTTTGGATAGCTATTGCCGGTATTCCCGATATTTCTACGGATGCTGAGAGCATACCTTGTTCGATTTTCTGCATTTGCTGCTCAAGGGTAGATACCCTCAACTCTAAATTTATATTTTTGTTGTGCAGATCTTGATTCTTATTTTCTAAATCTTTTATTTTAATGTCTTGGGTTTTTATTGATTTCTCGACAGTAGTAAGTTGGTCACTAAGAAACTGCAGCGCTTCTTCGAGGGACCCTAGCTCTTCTTTAAAGGCTTTCTTAACCTCTCGGCTGATGTCGAATATTTCTATGCATGTATAAAATGGGTATTTGCATTGATCTTGTTGTGCCTAGGAGAGGTCCCGGTTGCCATATGAGCATCTATGGCAGTCGTCACGGATAGTTGGAGCCCTAAAAAGTCCAACAACAACGGGCTAACTGCAATGCTTCGATATCACCTAATGTCACCATTGGGTTGTGAAGGTCAGATGGCAGTCGCTTCACAGAAAATATCGAGGTCCAGCCAAATCCGCAGTTAAAACTGGTAAATCGGACCCCAGATTCCAAGGTGAAAGCTTTGGACGCGACTGGGATTAACGCTAGGTTGAAGAAGAAGAAGAAATAATCATAACGAAAAAGCATAAAATAAATGATTAAGAAATGTAAAACCCGACAACCTGCTGATACTTTTGAAAAGACCGAAACAAGTTTGATAGTAGGTGAAACCCATTTACTAATCATAAACCGAAAGAAAATAATGAGTCTTTCCAACGGCATTAGCAGTCGGATTTTTGCTTTTTTAATCTTTTTTTTGGATTAATCTACAAATTTTCGGCTTTCGAAGCCTTTTCTCTATTTATGCTGTAGGTACTTGCTTTTTATTTGATTCATCTAAGTCTATTACAGTCCACTGCTGAATATACTTAGGCGTTTCACACCTGATTCTCCACCGTTCAATCTACCTTTTTCTGCAAGTTTCCATCTGTTGCAATATAATCTTTAACTTTGTCTTACTACGTGTTTTTTTTACAAAATCGTTTGTCTTTAGCGGTGCATGGTGCATTTGAATAAAAGACATTGAACGTAAAAAACAATTTTTTACAAGCCTCAAATAATAAACCCTTTAAAAAACGACTAAATTCAAAATAAATAAGTGAAATTGTGGTCAAACGCGAGCCTACTACCAGTAAAAAAACAACTCACAGTGTAGTCAAATAATGTGGGGAAGTAGTGAACAAAACGGTAAACTTAATTACGTTTCTGGTCAAAAAAACTATTTTTTTCTAATATCTAATAATATTACATTATTTAATTTAGTGCCGCTGAACATGAATCTCAAGTGTCAATCTGCCATCCTAAAACTGTGTCAAAAACTTCGTATACATAACTAAAAAAAATATGTCAAAAGGTCGAATATTGCATTCAGTTTTTTTGTAATCATATCGTTTTGTTCGCCAGCTCCTCATGTTGATATTAGAAATGCCTACTTAACCGGCATTAGTGTTGCCCATTGCAAGACCAAGACGAGACTTGAGCCAGTCTTGGTCTTGGTCTTGCACCGATACCCCTGGTCTTGGTCTTGGTCTTGGTCTTGCACGTTCAGTCTTGGTCTTGGTCTTGTTCTTGCAGCAAGAGTCTTGCGAGTCTTGCAAGTCTCGCACTTATTAATTGCTTAGTGTGATTTAGTTACATATAAAACATCGTAATTAAGTAGAGAAACTTGATATTAAATTGACATAGATTCCTATGTCAATAACTTGACATCATTTTAAAAATATTGTCAAGATAAATAGTGATAGTAATCGTAATCACCTTATATGGGATGAAAGCATATTAAAGACAAAGTTTGCAAAATACTGTTTATTGAAATTATCATTTTTAGCCCACGACATAATAAACATGGTTAATATCAGGTTGACTTACAGAATACAAAATTAATTACAGATTACAGAATACAGAATTATTGAAAGGTGCTTAGCCTTACATCAAGTCTTTTGACCAAGAATTAATGCATCATAATGAGTCATTCCCATAAAAGCCAAGATAAGCTAAATCGAAAATAAGAGGCAACGAAAATAAGAGGATCCGAAGATATTAAAATAAACCGTGACCTAAGTACTTACCCACCTATAAAGAGTTCACGAGGGCTAAAAATTGTTCCATACCTACTTATTATAAAACAACCAATATTATTTATAATATCGTGCTATTATTTTTGTGGCTATCTAGTTTATTTAATTTGTACTAAAATGTGTTTTGTATTTGCTTGTAAGTACCTTATTAATAAGACAGGTATAAAGTCAAGTAGTCAAATCGAGTTCAGTTTTCTAAATGCCTACCTATTTACCGTAATAAAAATGCTGAAAACAAAATAGATAGGTTCTTTTCTTGCCTCTTATTTTCGATTTGGTTCATCTTGGCTTTTATGGGAATGACTGGTTTCTGACCTCTTAACACCGAGACCATGCTTACGCCAGTGCCTCGTTCGTCTATCAGCAAGTTCGTCCAAAGCAGTGCAACTTCTGTACGTAGTACCTACTATTAGGTATTCTGTGGTAGTAGGTACTATTAGGTATTCTGTGCATAGGTATTCAAAATGCTCAAATCTCAGTTTGACTTCACTGCAAGACTGCAAGAGTCTTGCAGACGAGAGTCTCGTCTTGCGCGAGTCTTGCTAGGGTCAGTCTTGGTCTTGTTCTTGCAAAAAATAGGTGGTCTTGGTCTTGGTCTTGGTCTTGCAAAACTGCAAGACCAAGACCAAGACTGCAAGACTCTTGTTCTTGCAGTCCGATTTTGGGCAACACTAACCGGCATTCGAACGCAATTGTACGCGAATTATACGGATATAATATCAAAATACAGGCCAAAACGTTGTTAGTGCTATAGTTGAGTCAATTTAATAGGCCACATTTGACGTTTGTCAGTTTTATATTCATAATGAGGTGACCTGTTAAAAAAAGGTCGATTAAAACGAATGAATCGATACGGACTTGAAAGATAATGTGAATTTTTAAAATCCTCAGATGAATCCCTGTCTCATTATTATTTTTTCTTTCGTAAATTTAAGGAGCAAAATAAGACAAGTACATGATCTATACTTATAATAAAACTGTAGAGGTCAATTCTGTTCATTGAATATATTTACAAAATAACTATTGGGGGATGATTGGTGATCGATACTAATGCAAAAAATGCAATCAGTATTTTTTTTTGTCACAACGTGGTTATTAATTTTATGATGATATTTCTTCACAAGTAATCATTGCATTCGATTCTACTTATCAGCTTTCGATTTTTAGAGTAACATGCCTAATTTTTAAAAAGAAAAAGGATTAACTGACACAATATTGTAATGACAAGGTAATGACGTTCAGTTCTATAAATCAGAAATTGTTTATTATGTTTAGAATGGTTTATTGGTGAAAGCAAAACGTAAAATTACTTGTATCTGTCATTATTACAATAAATATGTAATAGTAATTGAAAAAAGTTAAGCAATTGTGCAGTTCTAACAAAACGAAAAATATATAATTTGATGCCCACCGCGGCGCGTCGCGTAAAAGGTTGAGATGTTGAATTTTGATGAATTGTCAAATGTGGCCTATTAAATTGACTCCACTATAGCGGTGGGCACTAATAACGGCGGGCTTGGCCTATATCTTATATTTTGTAAAATTCTTCTACGCTAAAGAATTATTGTGTTAGGATAAACTTACTTATAGTGATTTATCTGCAATGGTAATTCACACACGCAGAAAAATAAGCTCTTTAATATCTTTTGGCCCTCTGCAGTACCAGACAATAGCTTGGAGCAACTCTTCGACTCTCCTTCGCCACCTGAACGCCAATCTCGGTAGCATTCAAGCTTTTGGAGCCTGGCAGCAGCTCTGCTACACTTTCTTTCATAATTTGATTAGCTCAACTCACTGTGTCACTATTGAACCATTTCACAACACTTAACTTTTTGCAAACATCACGCAAAAATTTAACAATTGATAATCTCGGTAGCATTCAAACTTTTTTAGCACAGTATCAGCTTTGCTCCACATCTTTGCCATGATTAGATTTGCTCAACTCACTTTGCACTATTTAACTACTCCACAACACTTAACTTTTTGCAAACATCACGCAAAAATTAAACTAATTATCAAAAATTAAACTAGTAACGAAGGCCGTCACAGACACGAATATTTATAAACTATCGACCGATCGGTCCAAAAAGCAACCGAAGACTAATAATTGCACGCTGAACCCCTAAATATTCTCAACCTGACGCCGGACGCATACCGTGGCCCTCTTCACCCCTCCCTCCTTCATAGTCCCCTGCTTTGATGCATGGCGTCCATTGACGCCTATATTGTGCACAATTACTGAAGTACAATTTAGGCTATAATTAAAGGTATATAAACGACTGTGTTTTTTGTTTAGGTTTACTTAAAGGTTTCAGTTTTCACAGATTCTGACTTGACTACTTTACATTAATTTGGTGTGTGTGTGTGTGTGTGTGTGTGTGTGTGTGTGTGTGTGTGTGTTTGTGTGTAGTTAGGTATATCCCATGTTGTGACATCGTTTTATTATTTTAAAATGTAGGTATTTCTTTTCATAAGCTAAACATATCCTCCAGACACTTAATAAAAACCTGAAGCACTTGCCTACCAAAATGTTCTTGTCCTTCCTTACAGCTTGGTCGATAAAACTGTCGAGACGAATACCTATAATAATGGCGGCGGGAATAAACCTGAAGAATTTTAGTTTCCAATACATACTGTCGTCGTGTGTCTTAATCCTCAAACATTTCTTTTCAAGGGGGAGCACACTTTGAATTTTCCAGCTGGAGAGTAAACGAAACCTTGCAATTAATTAGAATTAAAACGTTTTATACGTATTTAGTCCAGTCAATGAATGCTCAAAAAGGGGGTCTAGATGGAAAAGTCGAAAGCAGAAACTTTGACTTAGGAACTTTGTTTGGATTAGTTAGGAGATAAACATACTAAAAGTCCTGACCCCTCCGAGGTGAGCCGGAGGGGGGGGGGGAGCACAAAGAAGGTCCCGTTTTTTCGTTTTTTGCTTACTTCTCGAAGACGGTGCTTTGTACGAAATTGTGTTGTACGACATAATAAAAGCTAATTAAATTCTCTACATCTTTGTCTTTTGCACTTTGTATCTATCTCCAATCATTACGTAGCTATGAGCTTCTAAAGGTGGTCGATTTTCAAAGCGCTCATATCAGTTTTCCCAAAAATGTATGGGTATCTATCGGAATTGTTCACATTTATGATTATTGCTCCGCTTCCCTGGGCAGTAGCGTGATGATATTCAGCCTATGAAATTCACGGATTATGTGGCTTTCTATTGGTGAAAGAATTTTTAAAATCGGTTCAGTAGATCCCGAGATTACCCCATACAATTTAACAAATATATAAACACAAACTTTACTTCTTTATTGTAGATAACGCGGTAGCCTAGTGGTTTGGGTAATGGACTGCTGAGACGAGGTCTCGGGTTCGATCCCAGGTTCACCATGGCACACACCAATGACTTTACGATACTTTTCGAAGTTATGTGTGTATAATTTATCGCAGGTTTATTGGTGCCTCGGAGAGCACTTTAAACCGTCGGTCCCGGTTGCCATACAAACATCTATGGCAGTCGTTACGGGTAGTTGGAGCCCACAAAAGTCTAACCAGTCTAACTTGGAACTTCGATATCGCCATTGGTCATAATGACCATTGGTTGTGGAGGTCAGATGGCAGTCGCTCCACGGAAAATATCGAAGTTCAGCCGCATCACAGTTAGACTCGAAAGCCGACCCCAACTGAGTTGGGAAAAAGGTTCAGAGAATGATGATGATGATAGTGTAGATAACATATGCTGGGAGTACCTCTACGCGGTGAACGCGGAAACAGTTTGAAACTGGATCTACTGAACCGATTTTAAAAATTCTTTCACCAATAGAAAGCCACATTATCCGTGAATGTCATAGGCTGAATATCATCACGCTACTGCCCAAGGGAGCGGAGCAATAATCATAAAAGTGAACAATTCCGGTAGATACCCATACATTTTTGGGAAAACTGATATGAGCGGTTTGAAAATCGACCACCTTGAGAAGCTCATAGCTACGTAATGATTGGAGATAGATACAAAGTGCAAAAGACAAAGTTGTAGAGAATTTAATTAGCTTTTATTATGTCGTACAACACAATTTTGTACAAAGCATCGTCTTCGAGAAGTGAGCGAAAAACGAAAAAACGGGACCTTCTTTGTGCTCCCCCCCCTCCGGCTCACCTCGGAGGGGTCAGGACTTTTAGTATGTTTATCTCCTAACTAGTCCAAACAAAGTTCCTAAGTCAAAGATTCTGCTTTCGACTTTTCCATCTAGGATCATTCGTTTACTAGACTAATTATGTTACTAGTTCTTATTAGATGTAAGTTATTGAATCGTTAGGACATGGAGAATGAGTGGTTTGTGTTGTTTTAAATTTAAATTATGTTTTTTTTGGAATGATACTGACAAGATATTTATGAACATGTCAGAGTTAGGTAAACACTTACAAATTAGACAAAATATTCCATCGCGATTGTGATGCGTACTTTTGCACCGGGAGCGGTATGGATCGAGTTATTTGTTTAGTTTCATTTAAGTAGGCTAGAAGTACATTGTATTGTTGGTACTTATTATGATTTTATGTATTCATTTAATAAATTTTTATAAATAGGTAAGTGTATGTAGTGGTGACCCCAGTCCTGGGACTTTACCTTTAGCTTACCATCAGATGAGGTAAAATTATTTTGACGTGTCCTATATAAAAAAATAGGTATTGACAGTAGGTATCTATTTTATTTAGAAAGTCAGAAAATTAGTCGAGAGTCGAGATTTCGTAGTCCACCTGTTGGTTTGTCTGTCTCTCAAGATCTGCTTCTCAGAAACGCGTTGAGGGTATCAAGTTCAAATTAATGTAAAGTAGTCAAGTCAGAATCTGTAAAAACTAAAACCTTTAAGGAAACGTAATCAAACAAGCTGCTGTTTAAAAAAACCCTTTTTAAAAACAAGCTTTTTTATTTACAATATTATATTGTCATGGGACTTACATAAGTATGCCAAATTTCAGCTCAATCGGATAGCCAGAGGTGGTCGAAAAATGGCTTGCAATATTTGATTACAGACAACGGGACAGGTGAAACTAAATAAAAGATTGTAAAAACACAGTCGTTTACATAGCCTTCACACCCAGTTTTCGTAGCTACCTTTTTCATGTTGTCAGTTCGTCTGACTGGGTTCGTAAACATTTTAAAACGATTCGCCAACGCCACTCTAGGACTCGTTTACAGTCAATGATTTTATTTATGCTAGACAAGCAATTCAAAACTATTAAAAATTTAAAAACCCCCGACTCACAAAAAAGAGCAATAAAAAACCTGTAAAAAGTAAAAAAAATAACTATTATATTTATGACCTATCTACCCTAAGTATTGAACCTTTGTTATCATATAGGTAGGTGGCTATATTATTTACGTATTAATATTTTTAACTAACACTTTGTCTCGTCGGGGACCGCTCACCTAATCATACCTAATCGTATGTCCTGTCTCGCAAGATTCTAACTGTAGATGTTTTGCGCGTACTCGTTGAATATTTTTGAAGTTCCTTGCTATGCACAATTATAACTATCGTCACTTTCCATTCCAACCCTAGGAATCACAGTTTGACATAATGTCACAGAGATCATGCTATATTTAACGGAGTATAGTGTATAATGCGTTCGCGCTAAAATCTAAAAAGAACTACCGTCAGCATGGAAAATTCTTTTAAGTCTATTTAGTAAAAACTACAGAACGGATTTTGGTGCGGTTTCATCATACATTTTTATATAAATGATAGTGATGACGTTAGCGACACAGATTCGTCAGATTCCTAATCATTGCATAAATATAAAAATATTAATTTACGGATTTTTATCCGACTTCAAAAAAAGGAGGAGGTTCGCAATATGATTGTGTCCATCAAGAATAAATGGGGTTGGTATAATGATCCTAGCGGCTATTCTTGTTATAAAGATAGCAAAAAGCAATATATGTAGTTTGGTAAGTATACAAAATAAAGATTAGGTACTTTTATTTACCAGAATTGACCGTCAGAACCCGCACCCGCGGTGGAGTCGAAGGTGACAGTATGGTAAAGTTGTCAAAAAAAATTACGCTCCGACCAATTATTTGCCACGTGAAACTTTATACGGTGATTCCTGAGGTCATTTTCAACTGAGAAATAACCGTCAGATGTGGTGTAGAGTAGGGGTTATACGTCAGTCGCGTATACAACCATGTTAAAAATGTTCAAGTATAACCTAATTCTATACCGTATCGGGCCGTACCGTATCGCAATCGGTCTCCAGGACCTGAACTTTTTTTTACATCACTTAGGTGGCAGACAAGCACATTGCCCTCCTGATCGGAAGTGGTTAACGTGGCCCATGGCCGTGTGCAACGCCAGGTGTCACACTGGGTGCGAGTCAGGACCTCCACGCGGTGCACCCAGGCAACGGAGGCAAGTAGCGCCTCCAACTCGCCATGGGAGACGCTGCTGCCTGCGGCAAATCCAGCCGGAGTGGGAGTGGTGCTCTAGGAGGCTGCTCCGAGGCTCTCCACATGTCCCTCTGACTAGGAGAGGGCCACATGCCCACAACCCACAAGCCCACTACCCTTCAGGGTCAGCAGCGCAAGTGTGACACCTCTGGTGTTGCATGCGCCCATACGACATCAAGTGGGCCGTGTGCTTGTCTGCCACCTAAGTGATATAAAAAGAAGTCCAGGTCCTGGAGACTGATAGCGATACGGTACGGCCCGATACGAAGTTTTCCATCCGACTGTGCAAAACTATCGTTTTATATTGGTGTCCGCAACGTCTTCGAAAAAATAAATAAATTTGGAAGTACACTTAGGGACACAGTGTCCGTAGAATTTGTGTCCCAAACGTCTTCGACTCAGTTTCACGCAGCAGAAAATTGGTCGGAGCATAATTTTTTTTTACAACTTCAACATGCTGTCACCTGCAGGTCACCTGCGACTCCACTGCTACCAGACCGGTTGACGGTCAACTCTGTGGAGAATATCAGCTGGCTATCGATTGGTTGTGAGAATTAACGCTACCTCCCGTACAACAACACGATTCCATTTTAAAAGTTCGTTTTGGGAGGTCGTGACGTCAGAAAAAACGCCATGACAGTTTGGAGTGTCTTCGACATACTTAATTCAAACCGACTTTTTAAGGCTGGTTTTATCGTTACGCGTTTCGGCAGCGCCGTTGGAGCGCGCGCGTTCAGAGATATACCTATGGGAGTAGAAGTTGCGTTTTTATGTCGCGCGCTTGGGCAGCGCCGTTTAATAATCGCGCGATGTTCGACAGCGCTGTCCAAACGCGCGCTGCTCATTCGCTTCTACGGCTAGTGTGCGTTTTAGTGTGACGCTGTTGACACGCGCCGTAGGTATAGTTGAGAAATGAATTACATCGATACGGGACGAGTAATCGAGGAAGTTCGATCCAGAAGGTGTTTATGGGACCCGGCCAATGAATTATACAAAAATAAGGATGCAAAAAATAAAGCCTGGGAGAAATTGGGAAGGAATTGTGTGGCGAAAATTTCAATACAGACATGGGTAAGAAAAGTTTAATAATAAAATGATTATTGTTACATTGTTTAAATACATAATAATTATTAATTATCTCATTACAACAATGAGGTGGCTCTTACAAACTCATTAAAAACTTATAACACTACCTTCCTCAGCGCTCAGTGTGTCTGAAGCATGCTATCGCGCGCTTGTCGTCGTGTGTGCGCACCTCGACGCGGCGAGAGCAGCGAGCGCACGTGACACCCCTAGCTTGTCGTCGACGACGTCGACGCCGTGTGTGCGGAGCTTAGAACAAAATGTATGAAATTCTCGGCCCGCAGCTCGCCTACGTCCTGTCTGCGCACGGGGTTAAACTATTTATGGTACTAATAGTGTGAATGGCAATTTTGATCTACATACGTATAACGTATCTGACGTATTTATTTGGATAAGAAATAATACTGTAGGTATTGTTAAAATTAGCTTCGAAAATGACGCATGATTTTTTTGTAATTTGTAAAGATAAAAATGGTTACTGTGGGCTACCCTTATTAGGTAGACATATGCTATCGCGAACTTTTATGTAGACCTTTTTAAGTTATACATTTCCACAGTACGTTATTTTGTTCTATCTTCAATAGTTTTCGCAGCGCACGCGATGTAAGTAATTTGTTTAGGTCATTTTTTTACACCTTGGGATACATTATTGAAGTTTTAGTAAGGATCCCTAAATTTCAAACTAATCTCACTATAATGTACTTACTGATAAAAACTCACAGATAATGTAGCTTTCTATTGGTGAAAGAATTATTGAAATCGGTCCAGTAGTTTTTGAGCCTATTCGTTACAAACAAACAAAAAAACAAAAAAAAAACAAATCTTTCCTCTTTATAATATCATATTAATATTAAATATTAAGTATTAAGTATAGATTAATTACATAAAAAATATAAAATCATTTCATTTTTCATCATTTTGTGTTTTTAAAAGTCATACCACGTCAAACTGCGCTGTTTCAAGGTTAGGTATGTCAACTGTTTGCTTTGTGTGTGATGTGTACCGTGAAACCGGCCAACTTTGCCCTTGGCGGACAACTTTGCTCGAGTACAAAAAATAACTTAACCTTTCGATTCCAATTCTCCCTAAAGAAATAGCTTTTCTTTATCTTTTTATGTGTAAACATGAATATACATCTGACAACATTATCTGAATGATATGGCGCTACGTTCACTCATTTGCTCGTAACACGTGCTCAAAGTCGAGTGTGTAAAAGTGGTGCCAAAATCTGTGATTACTTTTTTACTTACTGTGCCCGGATTACGTTACGTAGGTAAGTGATTATTGAAATGGTACCTATTGTAACAGACTATTACGCTTATGATTCTTTTTTGTTTTATGACTTCAGTGGCTAATTTCTTTGAGATATTGCAGTGGGCAATGTTTGCCGAACTTGCGTGGACATAGAGGTGGCAACATTGCTCACTGCAAAAACTGTGATAGGGTTGTCAATTTGGCACCTATTTTATGGAGGTTAGTTACTGAATCTAAATTTGTTCATTGCAGGATGGGGAAAACCAAAGTCCAAAAAAGAAGAGATCGAAGAGTCATCAGAAGCAGACAGAAGAGAAAACTGATTAACTTATTTTCTAGAGACTTATGGCTTTGTTGAAAGTATTTTTGTTGTATTTTGTTTTGTTAATATTACCACTACGAATATTATAGTAGTAGGTAGATTTTGCCACTGCTTATTGGATTAGCTGTAATTGATACTAAATCACTGCATTCACTGAGCAAAGGTAGGTACTACAGTTTCATAGAGTAGGTACCTATCTAATTTTAATTTCTTCATAGGTTCCTTTGATAAGATAAATGATAAGTACAAAAAGTTATCTGTGTAGGTAAGCTATTTTTTGATACCTACCTCTATGTATTTAATACCCCAGACGGAAAGCGGTTACCCTGTGCTGCAGACCCTGGAGGGGGAAAGGGAGTTGAGGAGTTTGGGCGGAAATAGACGAGAGGATTGAGGACATGGCGGGGGGGGGGGGGAATGTGTGTGAATACCATTTTTTAATAAAAAAAGCTTTCAAGACTATTATCACCTAGTATTTATTTATTTTGGTAGCAAGAAGGCACAAGAAGGTAATTGACAACCCTAACACGTTGATTCCGTTTGTATGAAAATTGAATTGGTCATCATCATCATTCTCTGAACCTTTTTCCCAACTCAGTTGGGGTCGGCTTTCCAGTCTAACTGTGATGCGGCTGAACTTCGATATTTTCCGTGGAGCGACTGCCATCTGACCTCCACAACCAATGGTCATTATGACCAATGGCGATATCGAAGTTCCAAGTTAGACTGGTTGGACTTTTGTGGGCTCCAACTACCCGTAACGACTGCCATAGATGTTTGTATGGCAACCGGGACCGACGGCTTAACGTGCTCTCCGAGGCACTAATAAACCTGCGATAAATATACACATAACTGATTTTGATAATTGAATTGGTATGGAGTAAAAATTGCCCACCTCCAAATTTTAAAAAATATAAATGATTTGACCGTTAATCAATATGAATGGCAACTTTAGATCTTCGTTTAACATGGTTCTTATTAATAAAGCCTCAAGGCTGATAGTCTCGGAGATATCAAAGCTGAGCAATGTTGGACACTTTGGCAGGTAGGTAATTATGCCCACTTCTTTAACAGCAATTTTTCGTCATGCTATTGAGTGTAAAAGATAGACATATAGATAGACTAGCTGTTGCCCGCGGCTCCACCCGCGTGGATGTCGAAATCCGTTTCAAAAACTATCCTATCTCTCAAGTTGGATCGAACTGCACATGGTGTGCGAATTTTATTATAGTCGGTTAAGTGGTTTAGGAGTCCATTGAGGACAAACATTGTGACACGAGATTTATATATATTAAGATAAGATAGACTCTATTGATACCTAATAAATGTAGTAATGGTCATATTATTTCCTACACGCCCCAACGTATAATTTTCCAAATATCTTAAAAAATCGCAAAAATGTGGGCAAAGTTGGCCGGTTTCACGGTAATGTGTGTGAGTGATGAGTGAGTGATGAGACAAAATAACGAGGTAATTGTAACCGCATACTTTTGTAATCTTAGTTATAATAATCTGTTGGCTGAAAGATATAAAATAGAACGTTATAATTTTATAATAATGTAATTTTGTAATATGCCTCTATCCAATCCAAGCTAATAGAAACAATGAGTCATATTTTTATAGTAAACTAGCTGTTGCCCGCGGCTCCGCCCGCGTGGATTTTGAATTCTGTTTCAAATCCCTTTTTTCGTGCGGAAGTTCCTTTATATATATCATCCCCGTCAGCCAGCAGGAGTAGTTAAGTCTCACTCAGACCTTATAAAAACCGCACGTCGCCGTCTCAAGTCTTCAGTTGCCGGGGTGTAAGACTACTTAGAGCATACCCCGCGCTCCCCAGTTGACCCTGGGATGGGAATTGTTTGATTTATGATGCCTACAGCCACTTTCTATCATCGCACCGCTCGCCACAGGCAGGGAATTCATCCCCACACGTTGCATCCGCCTGCAGTGCGTACTGTAAGGTATCAAGAAATTTCATTCCGCGCACGCTTAGGCTGTGGAACGATCTCCCTGCAGTGGTTTTCTCTGGCGGCTATAATATGGGGTTCTTCAAGAAGGGCATTAGAAGGATTTTGGAGGTTCGGCAGCGCGAGTGTGACGCCCCTGGTGTTGCGCATGTCCATAGGCCACGGTGACCGCTTCCCATCAGGTGGGCCGTGTGCTCGTCTGCCACCTAAGTGGTATGAAAAAAATCATGATGTCCCTACAAAACCCCGAAAAAAGAGGGGATGGGGTGTCAGGGGGTACAGAAGACCGCAGCCATAATAGACATTGTGTTGTGTTCCCGCCGCGCCGCCCGGTAAGAAGGGTAGCCAGAGCCTCACAACCCCCCTCCCCATCTCCCCAATACCTCTGACGTCCGATTTTAATAACTTAAACAGTCTTTAAATAAATTTTACACAATTGAAACAGTCTTGATTAAGAAATAATTTATTTGGATGAGAATGCAAAGATATACCTCGGGAAACATAATCTTAGATAGGTATAATTCGCGAAACAAAGACGTCCTGGCTCGAGTGGATTGTATTGCAATAATCCATGATTGGTGAATTTGAGCTCGTCCAGTGCTGTAGCACCCGTGCTATCCTCAAAGGCACCCAAGAAAACTGTACTGCGTGTATAGAGCATAATATTTTAGGCACAGTTTAGATACCTACCTATACTACGATTTTTAATTCTAGGCAAGAAAATCTGTCATTTTCTTTTTTTGCGCAACTGTCACTGATACAAAAAAGGGTGACCCGCTACAATAGTGATGTTCGGCAATCAATAGACTAGACACTTAAGTCATTCTTTATTTTTATCAGTGCATGAACCTCTTTGCTATTTATTCTCGCCTAGTACGTTACACGGCGGAAACATTTTTTATATAATTTTATCAGATAAAGAACCTCAACGCAGTTCTATTTATCTTGCAATTTTTCTATATTTTCTCACCGTATAAACCTTCTCTGGACTTCCACGAATATTTCAAGACTAAAATTAGCTAAATCGGGTCAGCTGTTTTCTAGTTTTAGCGGACTAACGAACAGCTCAATTGATTTTTATATAATAATATAGATTTAATTACTTACCGTGTACGTTTTCTGTTTAATTACCGTAAATTGCATATTTTTATTTATATAAACGCGATTTGATATTTAATAATAAGAATTATAATCTCGACTCACGACTAACTTATAATTGTAAACTCGATTCAACCACATCACTATTTATTGGATACAAAAAACCTGCAACACTGGAAATGTCATTTTCTTGCCTAGAATTAAAAATCGGGGTATACGTACCTATAATGTCCCGAAGTATATTGGTCTGATTTACGTCCGCATTTCAACTTGCATTTATTTCGGCGCGCATTATTTTTCATATTGCGATAGCTCTTAAACTATTTATGGTAATTATATAGTGTGAATGGCAATTTTGATCTACATTAAACGTACAACGTATCTAACGTATTTAATTGGATAAGAAATAATAAATACTGTATTGTTAAAATTAGCTTCGAAAATGACACATGATTTTTTTTGTGATTTGTAAAGATAAAAATGGTTACTGTGGGCTACCCTTATTATAAAAAAAAAATTCATTCCACTCCTTATTTTTGCGTTTGACAGCAGTTTTAGAATGTAACTATTGCATTAATCGTACAAGTAAACTTGGAAATGCGTGACTAAGAAATTATATAAACTGGCGTATCATATGTATCTACCCTATTTATAACTCATTATCAAAATTAAAATGCTTTATTTGTTTCGGTTGATTTAATTTTCACGATTATAAGCTCACTCAATGAAAACGGCTACACTCTACCATATCTAGTGTTGGGATCGAATGAAATCGCTGCAAATTACGAATCCAAAATAGTCGTTCACACTTACTTACATTTACGTCAATATAACAGTTGTTGTAACATGTAAGCTTTGTTTTTATAGTATACTAGCTGTTGCCCGCGGCTCCGCCCGCGTGGATTGCGAATTCTGTTTCAAATGCCTTTTTGCCAAAAAACCGCACGCCGCCGTCTCAAGTCTTCAGTTGCCGGGGTGTAAGATTACTTAGAGCATATCCCGCGCTACCCAGTTGACCCTGGGATGGGAATTGTTTGATTTATGATGCCTACAGCCACTTTCTATCATCGCACTGCTTGCCACAGGCAGGGAATTCATCCCCACACGTTGCATCCATTTCATTTCACGCACGCTTAGGCTGTGGAACGATCTCCCTGCAGTGGTTTTCCCTGGCGGCTATAATATGGGGTTCTTCAAGAAGGGCATTAGAAGGATTTTGCAGGGTCGGCAGCGCGAGTGTGACGCCCCTGATGTTGTGCACGTCCATAGGTGCATAGGTCACATAGGTGGGCCGTGAGCTCGTCTGCCACTTAAATGGTATAAAAAAAGCATGATGTCCTTACCTCTTTTCCGAACCCCGGAAAAGAGGAGATGGGGTGACAGGGGGTACAGAAGACCGCAGCCATAATAGACATTGTGTTGTGTTACCGCCGCCGGTAAGAAGGGTAGCCAGAGCTCACAACCCCCCTCCCTATCTCCCCAATCCCCTCCTCTGACGTCCGATTTCAATAACTCAAACAGTCTTTAAATAATTTTTACACAATATTATTGAAAGTCTTGATTAAGATATAATTTATTTAGTTGTGTTGTGTAGGGATTAAAAGTTTTCATCATATTATACGTACGAAAAGCACTGAGCCCACTCGTCTTCGAGGGCCTTTTAAAACGCAGTCACAGCTTCCTCGGCATCCATAAAACGTTTATCTCGGTGTTTTCTTTCTTTTCGGAAAAAAATAAAAATCGCAAGGTGTGAGGTCAGGGCTATACGGCGGGTGACCCAGTAATTCAGCAAAGAGTTTTTACCATGACAAAAGAAATGAGCCTTAACTCGATAGGCTTATCTTATTGGCGTAAACCCATAACAGATAATCGGTATGAACAGCCTATAAATGTCGCCGAATAATTAATGCATTGTACACGAAAAAAGAATGTTTATTACAAAACATAAAATTTTGTTGGAAGATCAAAATAATAGTCATTAATCAAAATATTATGATCAAAATATTATCATGATAACAAAAATAAAACTATTTTAACAGATTTTATTGCGAATTATTTTAGTCAGTTACACATCTGGCACTCAAAAGAAGTATATAAAAAAATATAAAACATCGAGCAGAAATAAAATATCGAAGTTTGAAATCGATTGCAACTTATTCAGAGATAATGTCGATGATTGTTTGAAATCGGACAGGTTACGCATTTGGACATAACTATTTGACAGAAAATTGAAATGTCAAACGCAAAGATAAGGAGTGGATTGACTATAGGTAGACATAATTGCTATAGCGGACTTTTATGTAGAACTTTTTAAGTTACCTATACATTTCCACAGTACATTATTTTGTTCTATCTTCAATAGTTTTCGCAGCGCACGCGATGTAAGTAGGGGAAAGGTGTACAAAACGATCCCTTGAGGTCAAATGATGACTGTTTAAAACAAATCACTAGTGCCATCTGTTTAAAATCGCCACAAACGTATTCCCCGCATCCCGCTCAATTGTTCGGCGAAGTTTCATGGCGGTGTGATCACTATTGGTAAGTAAATTGATAAAAAAAGAAAATCAGTGTGCTCGATCTAAGTTAAGCTGAATATTAATATTAAATTGCTGTTAATTTATTGTGATTTGGAAAATAGCTGTTTTATTAACGGTTTCTATAGCATTTCAATAACATTTTGAACAGGTGTTGGTTCTCAATATGATAGCTATTTCAGGTTATTTTTACGAAGTTTTCGAAATAATACGATTGGGGTCAAATGATTACTCATTGCGGGTATAAAATGATCCCAGGGATCATTTTACCTACAACATCTTGTCAGTTTACAAAAATAGAAGGATACAATATATGATTTAATATATTGGGATACCTACTTACTATAATTTATACTTAGTACCTAGTATAAGTATAATAATTCAGCTATAAATTTCATAATGTTGCCAGTACAGTTAAATCCACTGCATTGTATTATGGTATTTTTTTGGTATTAGTTACCCTGTTGTTTCTATATCTTCTTCTATATACTTATAATAAAACTGTAGAGAGGTCAATTCTATTAGGGGGAGGAAAATAGTTATTGGGGGATAATTGGTGATCCATAAAAATGCAATTTTTTTGTCTTTCTGTCTGTCTGTATGCGCACGCATGATCAAAAACTACTGGAGGGATTTTAATCAAACTTGGTAGATACGATTATAGTTCATAGTTCTGGGCAACATATAGGTTACTTTTTATACCATCTGATACCCGTGGCTTCGCCCACGCTTCGTTTTTGGTCATATCTCCGGTTCTACTTTACCAGTTACAACCAAATACGGTAAATTTTGAGTCTAAGCAAGACGTCCATCGCTAATCTCGATGGACGTAAAAACTACTGAACGGAGTTTGATGCGGTTTTTTATTAGATAGGTCTTGGTTAGACGAGTGGAGACCAGTAGAGTAAATAGTGCAGTGGAGAGTGGACTCAAGAGTGGAGTAGAGAGTGGAGTGGAGAGCGAAGTGGAGAGTGGAGTGGAGTGGAGTGTAAAGTGTGGAGTAGTGAATGGATACTTAATTCTTGTGTTGTGTATTCTCAATCAATAAATCTTTATTTCTTTCTTCTACGAGTATATGTCTTTATTCTTTTACAGATCATGCCACGTAATTAGGTACTGTAGAAAAAATACTCGACAAAACTGGAGTGAGGATGTCTATTTAGAAGACTTTCTTTCTTAGTTATATTAGAATATAATTAGAAGAATATTACTAGAAGATAACAAAGGTTTTAGTTAAACTATATAATTCATATATTTTTATAGAGAATGTCGATCTCAGACTGTGATGATTATGATTATAGAATAATAACTTCATAAGGAGGCTGTAATAAATAATTATTGTTAAAAATAATAATATTTTTGTTCCTATTAACGCTACTTTTGGTAATAAATATGATTATAATACACAAATATTTTATTAAAACTGGGAGGGTAAAATGATCCCCGGGATCATTTAACCCCTACCCTTGGGATCATTTTGTACACCCAGGTGTACAAAATGATCCTTTAGTAAACTTCTGAAAAATGTCTAATAAATTGGAAAACGTAAATAAATTACAAAATTGTGGTTTGCTAGTATATGTATAACTAAATGGTTTAACTAAAATTTCTTAAATGGTTACTATAGGTTTAATATTTTTGACACAGCAGGCATTTTCCCTTAGGGGGATCATTTTGTACACCTTTCCCCTAATTTGTTTAGGTCATTTTTTTACACCTTGGGTTACATTATTGAAGTTTTAGTAAGGATCCCTAATTTTATTGGAGATAAATTATAGCCTATGTTACTCACAGATAATGTAGCTTTCTGTTGGTGAAAGAATTATTGAAATCGGTCCAGTAGTTTCGGAGCCTATTCATTACAACCAAACAAACAAAGTTTTCCTCTTTATAATATTAGTGTAGATAACTAGTCATGACGAATTGACATGTATTGTGTCAGCATCGCATACTCTCATTTTCCAGACTGTAGGTACTGAGAATAATTCGGAACAGTGACCATGACACAAGGTAACACAAGATAATCAACAACACATCACAAGTTAGGGTGAGTCAGATTTAATTTACTACTCACAGAAACTAAACCTAATCAGATCAATTAGCTGAACGAGACGAGTTACCGAGAACACTGAGTTAGTGGATGGTAGGTAGGTAGGTATATGATCCATGTCACGTGTAGTCATTGCAACCACTTAAGGATTTTAGACTAACATGCTTATTTAAATTAACATTAGAATAGCTAACGAGATATTTACCTTATTTGTTTGTTTTTTTTTATATCGGTCACGCCAATATGACTTCACCTCGCCTGATGGTAAGCAAAACGTAAAGTCTCAGGAAGGAGGCCCCCATTACATACACCAACCGTGACATAATGGTGGCCCTCAGCTGACAGCGTGACGGCCTCATGAAAAATGAGGTGATTATCGTCGCAGCATTGCGTGACAAAGCACAGATATTGGTTTAGACTACGCCAATACCCAATAGTCCCATAAGCGCTGCGACAACCATCACCTCAAGCCCCGTCTATGCAGGTGCATACCCTTGAGGCTTTGGGTGAGCAGGCGCTGAACCCTGAATGCAATCCAACCGAGGTTGGTTTAATCTTCTTTTCAACCTAGCGTTAACCCCAGTCGTATCTAAAGTTTCACCTCGGAGTCTGGGGTCCGCTTTATTAGTCTTAACTGCGGATTTGGCTGAATCTCGATATTCAAAACAGGTTGGATTACTATGGAGGATTTTTCGCAAGGTGCACGGTGGTACCTACCCGACTCAATTTGAGGCCCGATATCCGATGAGTATCCGATATTTAATCTATACTAATATTATAAAGAGGTATTTGTGACTTGGTGACGCACAGAACAAAGAAAAATCCTGTTGTGACGTCTCTGGATCTAATGCACCAATTTTGCAAATTCTTTTATGTTTTCTGTTGAGCAACTATCTAATCCCCATAAAATCTAGAAGACAATGAAAAAGGACAATTATTGGTAAATTATTGGTAAACAGTGTATACTCTTCAAAGTATTGAAGAGTTTGATAGAACTTGAGACGAAATTCATACGTTTAGGTACAACCACTGATTGCAAAGGAATAGACATTGAAGGTTATTACGGGCAGTCCCTCAGCTTAAAAGGAGTTGGTGGCGATACCCATCATTCACGCGGGCGGAGCCGCATACATATACATATATATACCTTCATTTAATGTCAATAATTTATTTTGTTATTACATGCTTACAAAGGTAAGTCTCAATTAATAAATAAATAAGTTACAAAATTACTGTTTTCATCTATAAACAGCAGCCAATATCCTTTGATAATTGTACCTTTTAAATATAGTAAAATACCTAACCTTTTCAATAAATTTGGCCTCTCTTTATGATATTAGTAAATATGGAAACGTAGATACCATTTATTTTCATGAGCAATGACGTAAACTTATGTTTAGCTTGTCAAACTTGGGGGGTACGTTTCGCCCCCCGGGTCTACTGCTGATCCCGGGACACCGCATACGAGTCGACATCGCCACCAGCAGAACCATGGAAGCAGCCGAACAGCAGCGCTGGGTGAGTGATATACTCGTTTTACTTGGTTGTGGCATAGCCCCTTTCGTACTCGGTAAAGACATATTGGATTGACCACCCTCCACGGTATCAATCGTAATATTGTTCTCAACCCGTTGGAGAGCACGGCTATTTACACACCTGCTCCTACACACGCCGAAGCCGAAATACAGCCTTTTAGGAATTTACGTTTATGCAGTGCCAATGAATACGCCTAACGCGTCCACCTAAATTCCTTTTGCCATGCCGAGAGCACGCCTGGCGTGTCCGCGCATTTTTATAGGGCGGCATCACTGGGAACCACTTGAAAATAGTGGTGGCATTGAATGTGTAACGAGTTGGTTCTTTTTTGGTTCAGTTATCTAATTGTTAACTGAAAATAAGAATTGTTTTATTTTTTTTTCAAACCAAGCAGAAGAGCCGTTGTAGATTAATTTTCACCCATTTGATAGCCAGAGGGATACCTACCTATATTATTAATCGATTTCGAAAGATAAAATTTCGAGTCTTAACTTTATCCCTTTAATGCCCGTGGTCCCTGCATCTTGAGGCGGCACTTTTGACTCTTACTAGCCCTGACTATACCTATGACTCTGTATTAGTCGCTACCATGTATGAAGACTTAGTCGAAAGTCAGGTTAGGGGAGTCAGAATTTTAAAATATCAATAGCATCATGCTTGCCTAATAGAAACTTGGTAAGGAAGCATACAATTACAGAAATTTTGCCGTAATATGCTAGCCAAATGATAAAATATTTTTCTGTAATCAAAAATAAAATATTTAATCGCAGGATTATTCATAATTGACTAACAGAAGGATGATAAATTTATCTAAATAAATCTGTATAAACTATATACTATCTGTATAAATTATCTGTATAATAACATAACATAAACTCGTCACGCCTATATCCCCGAAAGGGTAGGCAGAGGTGCTAGCACCCACATTTCGCCAGTTTATGTTTAGGTCCCAATGTAATAGGTGGCGAGCCTATTGCCATTAACCGGGCACTTATAAACCTGCGATAAATACACACAAATATCTGTATAATATCTGTATAAATTATCTAAGTGATACTCTGATATCGAACGTCCGACAAAATATGAGGGCGGGTAGGATTAAAACCTTTTAATCCAACGCGCCTGACTCGACGCGGCAAAGCTCACCCTCACAAAGGGGTCCTTCGCTACAATATTCTGCCTGTTTGGCAAATAATATTACAAGTGCAACGAATGAGACTGGGGTACACGAAGTCTCGGGTATCACATAAGCTTATTATTATGATATTGGTATTGAATATTACTGTTTATTCAGACAATTTTTTCGTAGCAGCATAGATAAAGTAAAGGTACGCACCCTATGTGGGATTAAAAATATAGTTGGCAAAACTTTGGTCTTATTACACATTTTTGAGGATTTAGAGGTAGGTAGGACATTCATATTGAAGTAGGGATTTATTAAGATCTCGAATTATAATAAAGTCACCGACGTACATACATACACAAACATTTGTGTGGTTTTAAGGTTCCGTACCTACTCAAACCAGGACCCTATTTATTAAGACTACACACTGTCCGTTTGTCTATCACGGCTGTTTTACAGGAACCGATCTAGATAGTTCAAAATTTTCACAGACGATGTATTTCTATTGTTACCAAAAATAGATTAAAATTATTTTTTTTCATATTGTACACGTCAACATGATTTCACCTCGCCTAATGGTAATCTAACATAACATAAACTCACGCCTATATCCCCGAAGGGGTAGGCAGAGGTACTAGCACCCACAGCACAGCACAGTGTCATAATCTAAAGGTTTGATAACTATCCCATACCACACGTGATGTATTTGCCGTTTTTTTTGGACACGTCAACATAACTTCACATCGCATGATGGTAAGCTAAAGGTAAAGTCTCAGGACCGGGGGTTACCACTGCATACATCTTTTTCTCACTATTAACAACAACAGGTATACGCCTCAAATATTTATAGAATACCAAGTTGTTAAGGGCGGAGATACAATAAACGAGATTTGAGAGATAATGACTTAGTATGTATAAGATGAATAAATAAAAAAATTAAAAAAAAAATGTCGTGTCCCTTCGAGTCCGACTCGCACTTGTCCGGTTGTTTTTCGTGTGGCAATCCTCCATGGATACACTCGCCCTCGCAGCAACTGCGCACCATCTCAAGTTTCATATACCGGGGTATAGTTGTCACAAAATAAAAGGCCCACTTTGACAGTTCGTGCCCATGAAGTTCTTATTTTTTATATTTTTTATCAATTGAAATGTTCTAAAGGTAATTACATTTTTCATTGACAGGTACCGCCCACTCGGCTAAGTGCTGTGCATAAAGATTTTTTTCATATAGTCCACAGACTATTAATAATCAGTTAAAGAAAGAAAATATCGAGTGAGATATTTTTTTTCAAGCCCGACGCGCACTTTTATTTTTATTTATTTTAATACTTGTGTTTAGATTCTGAAGAATAATTTAATTATTCTTGTTGTTTTATGTTTGAGTGAATGTTATTTTAAAAAAAATATTAAAAACAAGTAAATTGACCTATAATAACATTGTATTGTTTTAAAATACCACAAAATCAAAGGTTAAGCTAATTTTTCTAATCAGAACTTTAATCCAATGCAGTTTATATACATATTCAAATCGATTAAATCCCCATGCAAACTGGATTCGATTCATCGTGAGTATCGAATACCGAATCGTATAGGTACATAACTAGTTACTCCACGAGGACAAACATCAAAACGGGCCTTTTATTTTGTGTTGAGTATAGGTACGAGTATAAGCTAACCCAATTACGCAATTATCTCGAACCCCCATGACTGACTTTTATCAAAGACGATATAGATCTATATCGTCTTTGCTATTATCTACCGCGCACGTTCAAAGTTTTGCGTGAGGATACCAGTTATTTTTATATTTTATCCGCTAGCTAAAACTGAAATACGTTAGGTATTAATTTAAAAAATATTTTTTTTTTATATAGGACACGTTAAAATGACTTTACCTCGCCTGATGGTAAGCGAAAGGTATAGTCTCAGGACTGGGGTCACCACTACATACACCGGTAGTGCTACAGTGGCGGCCCTCAGCTTGACGGCCTCATCAAAATGCTTTTTCACGCCCCGCTAATTTTTTTTAAAAACAAGCTTAATAGTAAGTGCATAACCAGACGAATCAAATGAGCCCAAACATGACGGGTTTATCTTATCTTTTTCAGAAGTTCCTATGACCACTTACCATCTCGATCTTCAAAAGTTCCTATGAACATCTTCCAACTCCAACATCAGACCAGCTTCATAGTGTCATAATTACTAATCGTATTATCATCAAAGATAGGCAATTTTGGCCCAGTCTGATGTGGTTTTAATTAGGCTTTCAAGATTTAACCCATACTAACACACAACAGAGCAAGTTAAAATAAAGCTTATAAAAAAATGTAAAAAGGTAATGTAAAGAGGTATTGCACGTAGTAAGTACTGCAATGTCTGTCTTTTTATTATTATTTTTAGTTTCATGGGCACATCACGCACTAGCTCGCCAAAGTAAGGCAATCAGATTTTATGATTGGAATTCGACGAGCCGAAATTATCAAAGCGTCGAAAAATATTTCAACGTATTGGTCAGGCGTTTGGGCGTTCTGTACCTATATTTTGACAGTAAGAAAAAATAGTTTATATTAAATGAACTAAGAGTCATAATGTAATTATTTTGTAAATAGCGAAAACGTCTGTCTGTTAAATTGGAGATGTTAAGAAAACTTGAATAATGTTAGATGAACAATTATTCTGAGCACAAAAATACTGAAAGTTCTGTCTAATGGTCTGTACAGAATACATGATTTTTGACTTTTGACTTTGACCCACCCAGTGGAACCTATCAACACCAAATTTCAAAATTCACCCGAACATAACATAATACCAAATAAAGTCTAAACAAATAAATCACATGTTATCTCTAGCATATACATATTGAAGAACTAAGATTCTAATTACATTTTCACGCCTCTATCCCTTAATTGTGCCCAGTGAGGCACGGTGACATTGTTAGCACGCGGCCGGCGGCGGCGGCGTGCTAACGTCGTCACCAGATCAGTGCGTGGAGGCGACTACTAGAGGGGGGAGGGGCGTCTTACTATACAATACAATAGCATATTAATTGAATAGGTAATATGAACTACTGTAACTAAGGCAACCGATGCGGTCTATTGTGTCCACCCGAATCATCGTTACGCGTCATAATTATCTATACACTATTATAAAATTGTAAGTAGCTGTGTCGTAGATATAAAAAAATGAAAAAAATAATGCACTACGTTAACTTAATAGCCTGCGCAGACGAGGGATTTTGGTCCGCGGACATTTTGTCCTCTAAAATCGATCGCTTACAACTGTATTGAGTAACGCAAACGAAGGATTAAAAGTACCGCGTACAAAACGTTCAATTGTAAGCTATTTTAGAGGACAAAAAAGTCCACGGACAAAAATCCCTCGTCTGCGCAGGCCTTAAATCTTCTCTGCAAGAAGAAAGATCATCGTGGAGATCATTGGATCAGTGGGAGGCCTTTGTCCAGCAGTGGACGTCTTTCGCCTGAAATGATGATGATGAAGAAGAAAGGAAGAATGAAGAAAAAAAAAGGAAGAAGAAGAAGAAGAAGAAGAAGAAGAAAGAAATAATTTATTCAGAACTTAACCTACAAGATACATAATTATAATCATAATTATAAGTAGTGTACCTACTTACTAGATACAAAAAATTAGAACTCATGTAACTAGTTTTGTTTGTTTATTCGCGATGGATGCAAAAACTACTGAACGGATTTTCATGTGGGTTTTATATTAAGAAGGTCTCGGTACAGTTACTGAATTTGCACTGAGCGGAAATTGAACTAGCGACCGCCGACGCGACAGTTATACTGCTACTCCACAGAGGTCGTCAAATTATATAATTTTAGTTTATTTTTAAGTGAAACTTGTTTTTTTTTTTAATTTTTGGACCGTATGCCTCACGTTCCACCTTCAGGAGCGTTGCCTCGGGTGTACAGGGCTCCAACAACATCAAGGCACAGGCTAAAGCCAATCTAAGAGATCTTTTAAGACGAGGTAAAAATGAGCTGTCCGACTGGGGTAGTACCCCCGCCCTACAGAAGACCGCGGCCATAATAACCATCGTGTTGTGTTCTCACAGTCAGTTCAGGGTAGCCAGAGCTCACTGTATCCCTCCTATCCCCACCTCTTCCTAGCCCTCCCCCTTCCCTTCATGTCACCCTCCAATCCATGTCCAATAGGCCACGGTGACCGCTTCCCATCAGGTGGGCCGTGTGCTTGCCTGCCTACCTACGTAGTATAAAAAACATCTAACTTGCAAGCCGGCACTCCCGTTGATTGACTCACGAGACTCTGACGCAGGTTTCCCTCTCAGGTCAGTCGTGCCCGTATAAACTAAAAACTAAGTTAATCAAATCATGACAAGGAGTAGCAGGAGACAAGATACAGACCTTAGATGCGAATGGAGTTGGCCTTCGGTAAGCCGCGTTGCCTCTCAGTATGGCTAACTTATTATTTGCAAATCTATTTTTTTTTAAATAAAATGTTGCTTTCTATTATCTGAAACCCGTAAGAAAATTTCTAAACATTCCAGTTCGCCACCCTTTCGGGGGGTGGGAGGGTGCTGGGTTCCTGGTACGGTTATCGAGTTGAATAGGTAAAGTTAGGGTAATTACAAACAAACTTATTTGTACCATTCCATTTTTTGCGAATAAAACTTTGCGGGTTTTATTTCCTACGAATTGAATCTTGCGAAATCAACCTTAGCATTTTAATCTCTGAGAATGAAGCCATAAGAGTTAAAAATGTGAAGAAATACACAAACTTGGAGCCCCATTACCTCTTAAGTAAGGGGTGAAAGTTACAAATATATTTTTCTTTGTGTGCAGGTTCTAATAAATATAATTTTTGAAATAAAATATAATGTTGTTACGCTAATATTTTCAGATACATGATGTCACTCAAAAACAATATATTATAATAATCTATAATATTTTAAAGTAACATGTAGGTACTATTGAGAATTGGCTGCAAGGAAATATTTTGTGGCGACTACCCAGTGTGGACCTTCAAAATGAAATAAAAACTATAATATATGACCTCTTTAGTTTCTGCTCCTCTACTTGTGGGTTATGCGATCCTGGTACTTTTGCACCGAATCCACATTGAGTACGCATTGAGTCCACGTGTAAGATTGTGGAAAATGGGGGCAGTCTGTTCACCCATTGTGAATAAAACATTATAATTCGGACACAAGTTCCATAAAAATCAATAAAAATACATAGTAAGGCACGCGCGTCCGCGCGTCCCAAATCTGGTTATTGAGGTTATTGATTTTAAAAAGACTTTTAAAAAAAGCGGTATAACCAGACAAATCGAATGAGCTCAAACATGATGACGGGTTTCTCTTGTTTAATTCTCGTAGTTTGCTTCCTGATTATGTGAAGACAAAAGTCACTAATCAATTATGTTCTGCCTACTTATAGTTTAATATTTGGTATTTACTACACCTTTTGATAGTGTCGCTAAAAATGATAAAATTCTGAGAAGCACTGACCTACGGCAAACTTGGGTTAAGAGCTCATTTTTCACAGAGTGTTATCTTATTTATCTTGCTGCATACCAGCCCTGTGTATTAAGGAAACAAATAGTTTTTAATAATCAATCAGTTAAGGTATGTAGGTAGGCATTGATCTTAGGTAATAGGTAGGTAAGGCGAACCCGCGCCCCCTATCGTAGCAGTCAAATGCACTACCGCTACACCACAGAGGCTGTCAGCAAGCATACATTTCAGCGTAGGTATGTTTTAATTTGTAAAATTATATACGTGCAAATTAAGAATTCAAATCAAAGATAGATAATATCTGATAATATTATATCAAAAATCCAATGTTGCTGTTTTAGTTTTCACCAAGATCGGACCTGGAACACCTTTGAGTATTTTTCGCTAATTTTCATCAGATTTGGCTATCCACGCCCGCTCTGTATTACCTTTGTTTTTGAATTTGATTTGCTTATCTTTTTCCTATAACACCTCTTTGCGTAAAGCAACCATAAACAAATACGAAAAAAATATCATGACATTATAAGTAGATTTTGTCCGTCAAAAGATATATTTTTTGGTTGAGTCTTTAAAAATACTTTTTACAACATACTTAGTGTTTTAATAGGAAATGTTGTGTCATGCTACTTTCCGAAGCACTGGTAATATTTTATCCAGTGTTTTAAACAGCGACCGGTAAGCTTATTTTTATGTACCTTTGAAGTAACAACTTAATGTAGAGCTTTTAGATAAAGAGCTTAGGAATAAAGCCTAAATCATAAATATACAATTAATTACCGCTGAGAGCTTTCTTCTCTGTACTATTATTTTATTAGAATTTCAATTTTGTTATTCCTATTACTTGACTTCGACGGGCTTGCATGAAAGGATTAAGTCAATGAAGCCAATATGGGCGAACCAGGACAAAGATCATCTCTAAGGTTACGTTCACACGGCGACCATTCGATTAGATTTTTTCACGATATCAGTCTGGGCCCTACGCAGCATAATATCCACTTGTACCTTTCTAAATTGAATATACAGATGTTAATTGCTCAAAAAGAAACTCTCAAATTGAGATACAAAGGCTGTCTAATAAAAAACGCAGATAAATTGATTGTGTAAAATTTCAGTAACATTTTTTGTAAACGCTCTTTGAGTTGGCTTTTGTACCTGTACATAATTATACCTATACGTTGCCTTTTAATTAGTTGCATAATTTATTATACGGGCGTGCTCCCTCAAACAATGCTCTTTTCTTTCCATTTTTAGAGCGGGTATGAGTTAATTGAGTGTAAAGGGCCCCCTACTTTTGGACACTTAGTTGCGTTCAAATTTTTACTTTGATATTCGAAGTACGGGTATTGTTTTTTGTTGATATGTCGCCTTACACTGCCGTCTAGCGACTAGGTAAGAACCACCACTGGTGCCCTGAAAGTCGCACCCTGTGCCCACTCGTCATCTCCTGTTTGAATTGAGGATATCCCTTGGTTTGATGTAGTTATATCTGTTGGTAACTGTCAATGTCTGCCACAATTTTTAATGTATCCTACTTCCTACTAATATTATAAATGCGAAAGTTTGTAAGAATGTATGTCTGGATGTATGTTTGTTACTCTGCCACACAAAAACGGCTGAATGGATCTAGCTAAAATTTGGTACAGAGAAAGATTATAGTCTGGAATAACATATAGGCTACTTTTTATACAAGTTAATACCGCGGCTCCGCTCGCAATGTCGATCGGTCGGGATTTCTAGATATATCTTTGTTATACTCTTTCACGCAAAAACGGCTGAATAGATCGGGTTGAAATTTGGTAACAAGATAGATTAAAGTGTGGAATAACATATAGGCTACTTTTTATACAAGCTAATACCCGCGACTCCGCTCACGGAGTCGATCAGTCGACCCACGGAGTCGATCAGTCGGGATGTCTGGATGTATGTTTGTTACTCTTTCACGCAAAAACGGCTGAATAGATTGGGTTGAAATTTGGTACAGAGATAGATTATGGTCTGAAATAACATATAGGCTACTTTTTATACAAGCTAATACACGCGGCTTCGCCCATGGAGTCGATCAGTCGAGATATCTGGATGTATGTTTGTTACACTTTCACTCAAAAACGGCTGAATAGTTCGAGTTGAAATTTGGTACAGAGATACATTATAGTCTGAAATAACATATAGGCTACTTTTAATACGAGCTAATACTCGCGGCTCCGCTCGCGAAGTTAATCGGTCGGGATGTCCAGATATTGTTTGTTGCTATTTCACGTAAAAACGGCTCAATGGATCTGGCTGAAATTTGGTACAGAGATAGATTATAGTCTGGAGTAATATATAGGCTACTTTTTATACCAGCTAATACCCGCGGCTCTGCCCGTGGGAGTCGATTGGTTGGTAATCGTTTTTGGTCATATCAGCGGTTCTACTTAACCAAATGCAATCATACATACGGCAGATTTTATGTAAAACCAAGACCTTTCTAATGAAAAGACGGCATCAAAATTCGTTCAGCAGTTTTTGCGTCCATCACGAACAAACAGACAAGTATTGCAAAAAAATACATATTTGTGGTCAACATAAACAAGTCTTTTTTCAAATATCGATTATTACAACTAAAAGTACTGTTATAAAGGGATATGATGTCCACACTGTCGCCTTAGGTGAATCCTGTAAAGATGGTGTAAGGTGAAACCAATAAATAAATAAAAAAAACTTTTGGTCATGTCTCCTAGGTCTGACCAAGAAAACCGCACTAAAATCCGTTTAGTACTTTTTATTCGAAAGGTTTTGGCTAGACGAGTGGAGACCAATGGAGTGGAGAGTGGAGCGGAGTGAGGAGTGGTCTGGAGAGTGGAGTGGGGAGTGGTGTGGAGAGTGGAGTGGAGGTGGAGAGTGGAGTGGAGTGTGGAGTGGAGAGTGGAGTGAACAGTGGAGTGGAGTGTGGAGTGGAGAGTGGAGTGGAGTGGAGAGTGGAGTGAACAGCGGAGTGGAAAGTCGAGTGGAGAGTCATTTCATTAAAATAGACTTGGTGGCGATACCAAATTCCACGCGGGCGAAGCCGCGGGCGGAAGCTAGTAAATAATATATTATTTACTTTATGATAATTTTACTTGACATTGGTGAAATAAAAAAAAGAAGAGATGTAACTAAGATCTAAGGGTTCACTGGGGTCACACATACTTAGGCCAGAGGAGAGGCATCTAGTAAAATTAAGTTTTCAATGAAAAAGTAAATAAAGTTGATTAATAAACTCCCTTCAGCATGGAATTGTACCTTAAAAGGTTTGAAATAATTTGGACTGAATCCTATATTCCCCTTCATTGTCTGTCTATTAATTTTTATTTAATTTTTATTTATTTAGGCAAATAAATAGTTACACAGTTTTCTTAATCTATTAAATCTTAACATAAAAGTAGTTGCAATTATGTAACCTGCCTCCTTTTTGCAGGTTACATAATTGCAATCTAAGAATATTATTCGTTTTTCTTTTCCAATATATCCAATTTACAAACACAGCTCATTTACATTATTACACAAAGGAATATTGATAGTGGAATTTGATACTACAGTTAATTAGGTTTTGCAACGGTTTCTTCCAATAAGAAGATTGTAAAGTACTTTTAATAGTAGGTATAATTTTGAAAATATAAAGTACCTACCTAATTAACGAGTAACTGTAGATATTTCGTTTGTACTATACTTACAAATCAGGATACTTTGCTAAACAAATCATCATTAAACACCAGCTTTAAACATTACTTCTTCTACGAGTACATGTCTTAGGCCAATCAAAACATTACTTAGACGTCTGATAAACAAAAGACACGCCAAATAAAATAAACCAACAAAAGAAACGTCTTTCTCTCTTGTTGAAACAACAAAATAAAAAATAAATAAATATAACAAACTAGCGACCCGGGACCCGGCTTCGCCCGGGTGTAAATTCCAGTTTTCCAAATATATAGCCTATGACACTCACGAATGACGTGGCTTTATATTGGTGAAAGAATTTTTAAAATCGTTTCAGTAGATCCTGAGATTACCCCTTACAATTTAACAAACACACAAACTTTACCCCTTTATAATATTAGTACCTATAGATGAAATGTTTATATGGCGAATGAAGCGGTGGTAGTGTTAAAAATGATATAATTCAACTAGAATGTGGATGGATCGTTCATGTAGGTATAATGTATTGCACGCAATCCATAATTCACGGTTCTCAACGCTTGAGATTCGAACAAAGCAACCATAATAATTGTACAACCGGTGCTTCGTATAATTGGAAGTATCAATTTCTAACAATGCGTAAGCATCGCATCGCACTGACTGTGTAACAGGAGACTGTAGCGCCCTAGAATGTAACTGTAAGCCTTCTAATTGTTTATTTATTACTCGTATCCGTAGTCTGTTTTATTTTGCGGCAAACTTCATTCCGCCTTAGAATCAAGTTATGTTAGTTACTTTATTAGTTGAATTAGGGTCCATTATCGCCGAAGACGGCCCAGGTTAGACCTGGCTGTGAGTGGTTGATATTAACATACCTTAAAACTATACGAAATTGTAACAATGTTAAGAAGGGCTGGGAAGAAAGGAAGCTGACCACATAGCAACTGGCAAAAATAGTCGAAATTGTAGCCTAAGATCACCACAAATGTCCACGCAACCACTATAAAGAAACAAACAAATTGTACGATAGAGAATTTTATTGTGACATCAAAGCACTTTTAATTGAGCCTAATCATGTGGAAAACATTTTCATACGCAGTTATTATTGATGATTGAGAGGCAATGAAATTTTCGCATGAGCGATAGGCACTATCCGTCACCCCTGTAGGGTGACGGAAACCTGAAATATTTGCCATTTTCATTCTTATTTATGAAGTATTTAAGCATATTTTCGAACAATAATTTTGTCAAAGCTACACTGTCGTAGTTATTTATTTATGTTTCTGATGAAAAAACAAGGCTAGGGTGGAATAATGTTTTCTTTTTTAAATCGTACGTCATCAGTCATCGACCATCGTGAATGAATGTAGAGCTTTTGAAAGGCCGCGGTATATCCACTGTAAAAATTAGATTGATAGTATAGGTGTTCTTTGAGAGTAGTTGGCTAATAAAAGGGATACATTTTCAACAGATTATAATAATATCGTCTGTCAACGGTCAAAGACAGGATACAGGATTATTTTTTTCTAATTGATAATCAGTAGTACCTATCGTAATTATATTTATATAAAAACTAGCTGACCCACCCTGGCTTCGCCCGTGGCGTATTTCGAACCCCCGATGCACCCTTTTTAACTCATATAATTATGCTCATAATTTATCAGTTTTCCTAAAATGTATGGGAATCTACTGGAATTGTTCACATTTATGATTATTGCTCCGCTTCCTTGGGCAGTAGCGTGATGATATTCAGCCTATGACATTCACGGATAATGTGGCTTTCTAATTGGTATATTTAGCAATGATATTTTTTCAGCAAGCTTAGACATCATCATTCATCATTCTCTGAACCTTTTTCCCAACTCAGTTAGGGTCGGCTTTCCAGTCTAACTGTGATGCGGCTGAACTTCGATATTTTCCGTGGAGCGACTGCCATCTGACCTCCACAACCAATGGTCATTATGACCAATGGCGATATCGAAGTTCCAAGTTAGACTGGTTGGACTTTTGTGGGCTCCAACTACCCGTAACGACTTCAGCAAGCTTTGACATTAGGCAGTATTTTTTCAGTCCCTATCTGAGCACCAACTCTGTATGCCTAATTGATCAATTCTCTGTGGTTATTATGGTAATACACTCCACTGTATTGCAGTTAATAATTAATATGATCTACCTTAACTCACGCCTAAACTACGGTTACAATTATTGAACCATTCAATTGGAAGATTCTAATTAGATGCTACTCATACCATGTTTATGTAATACTAGCTGTTGCCCGCGGTTCCGCTCGCGTGGATTTCGAATTCCGTTTCTGAATTCCTTTTTTCGTGCGAAATACCACTCCCGTCAGCCCTCGGGAGTGGTTAAGTCGTTCTGTCTCAAGTCTTCAGTTGTAAGATTGCTTAGAGCATATCCCGCGCTCCCCAGTTGACCCTGAGCCATCTACGGTTTTAAGCTGGCAACCTCGACCCCCCGGTAGGGGGGTGGAGCGAGCATCGCGCCACTTCGCCGTCCTGTGTCACCCAACCATCGGCGCGTGGACAATCAGCTCGCCAGAGAGGCAGCTCGCCGGAAAAGCTATATCAATTCAGAGTACCACAAACCCATTCGGACAATGTTTCATATCCATCATTTCATCGAATGAAATTTATAATACCTACAAAAGAAAATGAATACAAAATATTCATTTTCCATTTATCGTTTTTAAGCCTAATATGATTGGCAGAAAAATTGAACGGATTTAGCCTCTACGCAGTGGAATAAAAAAAGGTTCTGGGTTTACCTAACACCATAATACCTATTATGATATCACGTAATTTGGGTGAGACAGTTCGATGTACCTACTCATGCATAAAATATAGGTAATGATACTAGCGTACCCGCGCGCGGTTCCACCCGCATGGGATGTTACGCACATGAAGCCAAGTTTTGGCTTCGTGTGCGTAAGTCAAGGCATGTTACACGCTGAAATTAGCATTTCGACAGATTTCCCAAAGCCTCTCCGCCCCTTCCCACCCCTCCCCACTTCCCTTCAGGGTAGGCAGCGCGTGTGCGACACACTTGGTGTTGCACACGTTCATAGGCCACGGTAACCGCTTCCCATCAGGTGGGCCGTGTGCTTGTCTGCCACCTAAGTAGTAAAAAAAAAAACTTCCGAACCGAGCGTACATCATCAGATTTCCGAAACGTCTTAATATTATACTTTATACCATACCTACTTTTTTATTGGTCTGAGGTGACGTACTTACCTAAGATGTCTCCATAATCTTCTCAAAAGGGCTTGAAGTCTTGAGATCCGTACTTGGTAAGCTAAAAATACAAAATACAAATGGCTTAATTAACTGTTTTAAATTAAAAGAATAACTATAACTGGCCTATGGACGTGTGCAACACTAAGGGTGACACACACGCGCTGCCTATCCTGAAGGGAAGGGGGAGGGTTAGGAAGAAGTGGGGAGGCTAGGAAGGGGTTGTAAATATACAGCACTGGTTGTTTCTTATCACTTTGCTATGAACTTTGTCCAGAGATATTTTAACATTTATATCATTTAATTATTTAAAACGTAAAAGTGAACATCCAGGACGGGACTTGAACCCGACACCAGTCCCTTACAGAGGGAATACTCTGACTAACTGAGCTACCTAGACAAATCATTTGGTAAAGTTAACATAGATACTAATTGCTTCAAAATTTCATTCAATATTTTATTTCAAGTTTCGAAATCAAACATCCGAATTGAGAACCTCCTTCTTTTTCGAAGTCGGTTAAAAATACCAATTACACAGCTAATAAATCGACAGTACTCCAAATCTCGCGCGCATTAGGTAGGTATGGCACAAAAATAAAGATATTAGACGTATTAGTTATTCTGTGATATTAGTAAAATTGAATTGAAGGGATTCGATAGGTTAATATAATTATTTATTATTACTAATATTAATAAATAATTATATTATAATTATTTATTAATAATTATATTATAATTATTTATTAATACTAATATTAATAAATAATTATATTCTACGACATTCTACAAAGCCCTAATTAGACCCAAACTAAGCAGAGCTAGCTTGTGTTATTATGGATTCTAGAATGCGCACTAGGTACTACTAAACATACTTAGACACTTTTTTATTGTAAATATATACCTACCTAGTATACATAGAAACATCCAGACCAATGTAAATATCTATTCATGCGCACAATTATTTGCACTGAACGGGAATAGAACCTGCAAGCTCTGCATAGCAGTCGAACGCTCAACCGCTACGCCACAGAGTCGCCAATCTTATCGATCATATTAATATTATATGTGAATCAAGAGTTAGTATATGCCGATGTACTCTTGAAATAAAACCCAATAAATTGAAATAAAAATTTCAATATTCGTTTTCATTGTATTTATAGTACTTCAAAAGGAAAAATACTCTTATAAGATCACTTGGATGTCTATCTGTTAAGAGCTTTTTCTCAGAAGTGCATCAAGGTATTAGTAGTCTAAGTAAACGCAATTAAAAGAAAAAGTCGATGTTTACCATAGTATCGGACGAAGTGAAGTGACACTGATGGTCAAAAGAAAATTTAATTAAAATTAGTTTAACTAAATTAAATTGCAGACGATTTTTTTATACCACTTAGGTGGCAGACAAGCGCACGGCCCACCTGATCTGAAGCGGTCACCGTGACCTACGGACGTGTGCAACACCAGGGGCGTCACACTCGCGCTGCCGACCCTGTAAAAACCTTCCCCTTATTCGCATAAGGGCAACTTCGATATAATATTCTGGGATTAAAATATCATAAGAACTTGTATCCATGGCTGTTACACAAATAATAAAAACTGAAGCCTAAATTGTAAACATAATTAACGAAAATTCTACAAAATAAAAATTAAAAATTAAATAACAAAGATCAAATTACCAAACCCCTCTCACCGTATCCGGTGCAAAGGTGGCCATGACGCTTGCCGCATTGCTCCGTTGAATGGCGATAGTCAACCTTTGCGACAGATACGATTGTCGATTCCATTATTTGAACATCAATTAATTACAATAAAAATATTGTCTTATTAAAATACTAATCAAAGAACTCGCCTCGCACCGCACCGCGTTTCCAGGGATTGTAATATCCATTATAATATAAGCACTAATTGATTTTTTACTAAGTAATAGAGTTAAGTGCTCTAATATACCAATAAATATTGTCTTTTGTTATTACTTAGTTGTAGTGTTACTAGCTTTTTAATTAATTATTATTTGTTTCAGAATAAGACTATTCCCCGGATATTCTAGATTTCTGACCACAACATGCTTAAATAGCTGCAAGCATCAGATAACTTACAAGCCCTATGTGCCTCCCTGCAAACAAGACCACGACCACAAGAATATGAAACTTAAGCGCCCTATGTCGCCGCATCTAACTGTCTATGCGCCTACCATCCCCGCGGGGACGTCAATCTTGCAGCGTATAACTGGTGAGTACCACTATACAGAGTAACTTCGAGTAAATATGCACCATAAGGATCCAATTGTGCTGCCCGCATTTGGCATATATTACGTCGGATTTTCTCCTTCTCTTTACCAAAATGCAGAAAAACAAAGGTCTTCGATTGCAATCTCTCTGCAATCGAAGACCTTTGTTTGCAGCAGAGAGATTGTGAGATATGGACCAAAACCATGTTTAGTAGTCTCCAAAAATATTATTAATTTGTCACGTTTAATTGTTACTAAGAAAGAAAGAAAGAAAAAAAATAAGAAAGTAAGCCCACCATTCATTTTATTTATTAAGAATAGAAATTAGAAGTCTATTCCTTAGAATTAGCTTGAATTAGTTGGATATGGTATCACAATTTTTAAGGTATTCGTCAACTTTTACAGGTATGCACTTATAATGTACTAAAGTTGACAGGGTGTTAGTTGTCAGGCGACAGAAAAGCTAGATTCGCAAAGATAAAATTGTTTTTGAAATTTCATATTCGCAGTATGGTAGATTCGCAAAATAACAGATTCGCAAAGTAACAATTTCGCAAAGTGAACTACTTCGCAAACTGCCTCCTTGTCAAAATTAATAACTGAAGTAGGTTCAATTAGGAGCGTTCATTAGAGATAAGACTACTGTTTTAAAACTGTAAGACAGACGCGGTGATGTGACTTGTAGGTTATTAGATAGCTTTGTATTGTTTTTCGTCACTTTCATTTGTTTTTTTGTAGAGCAATAGTCTGTCTTAAGACTATTTTGTCTCTAATGAGCGCTCACCTTAATCGGAAAGCACAGAGCCTGACTTTTCATGTCTGGAAGGAAACAAAGGTCAGCTATGATTGGCATGCTTCGGTTTCATAGAGAGTTCCATCGCACATTGGACTGTCAGTTTGGTACCGTTTAAAATGTTATTACTAAAACTTAGGATTTAAGTAACTCAAAAAAATATCGAGCGGTTTATGCACGGTGCGATACATTGAACAATTTATACAATCGTAGCCAGTCGGTCTTAAAGTAGTCCAACTCTTACGCGTAGTGTAGTGTAAGTTGTACACTGTGTGAAAAATTATTGTGCATTCAAGTAACCTTCTTCATGTGATTTCATTTAACACTCAATAATTATATTTAAGATAGATAGATAGATAGATAACTCTTTATTGTACACCAGAAGTTTACAGGGAAAACAAACAGGTAGTATGTAACAGTAGATTGTACAATGGGCGCATGGTTTAACGCATATTGTAGTGACTCATCATTTTTAGTAAGGGTACTTAGGTACTATTCGTCATTATGCAAAATATGTCTACGCATAGGTACCTACATACGGGATTTTTTAAATTCGTTAACCCTAGGCGCATACTTGGCGACAGGCGACAAGCAACAGCGCGGCGTCTAGACGCCGGCGACAGCGACAGCTCGGCGTCTAGACGCGACGACGAGCTACGGCCTTCAATTTCATAGCGCAACGAAACGCCGCGACTCAGCGTCTCTGACGCCAAGCTTAGAACAAAATATGTAGAAATTAGTTGCGTCTATACGCCGAGCTGTCATTGTTGCCTGTCGCCCAGTGTGCGTACCATGTAATGCGAGAACATAATCACGATTTTTTGATCCAATCGGTGTCTTTCTTAGTCAGAATTTCACGCTACCAGAGCTACGGTTATCGGCTAGCCAGATAATAAAGTTCATCAGATAAACAAATTCAAATAAATGACGCCAGAAATTTCACTTCGCAAAATAAATTTATTTTATTTAGAAACCGTTAGTTTCTCAGAATTTCTATTAATACACTAACTAATTAGTTAGTTAAAGTCTGCGTAAGCTGTGTTCATTGATTTCTGCTTCAGTAAACTGCAAAATGCAAATTAAACGGTACGATGCTTAAGTCGAGTTCTCACTCTTCGCTACTGTAAATCGAATAAGCGATAAATGTCGCGACCTAGCAGGTAATTTGTATTTTGAAATATTGTTTAACGTAAACACATTAAGTTTTTTTATGTTGGCCACGTCAACAAGACTTTACCTCACCTGATGGAGAACTAAAGGCAAAGGATCAGAATCAGGAAGAGGAAAGAGATGGCCACGGTGACCGCTTCCCATCAGGTGGGCCGTGTGCTTGTCTGCTACCTACGTAGTATAACACAAAAAATTGGGGATTACCACTACATACACCGATAGTGCTGTGGTGGCCTTCAGCTTGACGGCCTCATCAAAAGCTTTAAGTACCTTTTTTGTGCGGAAATCCCGACCAGCAGGGGAGGTTATGTCGGACTTGAACCGATTAAAACCATACGCCATTTTGGGTCCACAGACCTAACTTTTGGGACTAAAGGGTTAGAAATGGCCCATTTCCCTCGTACCCCGGTTGTCCCTGGTCATCTAAATCCTAGCGATGACCTCGCCGGGTGTGGAGACCGTGGCGTCCACAACTTGCTTCAGAGAAGGGGGTGAGCCCTAGGAACCAGGTGTAGCCAGGTACATTTCAGGTGAAATAATTGCAGAAGAGTGCAAATAAATAGATTTTTGTATACAATCAAGAATTCTTTAAAACAACGCCGTAACAACACAGGCACGAGCGCTTTTTTAAAAAATAATGGCTTGGTCACTCTTGAAGCCTTGTTTGTAAAGTGCTATCTTAGAATTAAAATTATTCTGGAAGTAATCATTCTTTTAATAATATTTTAAAATTTTAATTGTAGATTCTGGATTGTGCTACGATCTACGCTCGTAGCAATTTGGGGTTACGACTGTGCTACGAATCAGACCGTGGTCGTAGACGAGTATTAATGTGAAGATAGTGATTAAATTATTTAATCTGTACTGAAAAATAAAGTGGCAAGCTTCATCTCTTTGAAGGCTTTTCGATAAAATTTAATCTCCTAGGAAGCGTATTTACAACTTTTTTTAGATAAGTAATCTCCGACATAAGCTATCAAAGGACACTCAATTAATTAGCAACCGGTTTGATTTTCCAATTATAAAGATTGTCTATGACCCCCGAGGCGTAGCCTGCTGTATAGCATTTGACAGTTAAATCGGCGGTCACGGGTTTAATTTCCGTTCATTGCAAATATTTTGTTATTTGCATTTATCCGTGCCTCGGAGAGCACGTTAAGCTGTCAGTCCCAGTTATGGGTGATTGGAGCCCTAATGAGTTCGTCTAAGTGCAGAACTTAGATATTGCCAATGAGTTGTGGAGGTCAGATGGCAGTAGCTTCATGTATAATATCTAAGTACGCCGCATCGTCGTTAGACTGAAAAGCCTACCCTAACCTAGTTGGGAAAAGGTTCAGAGTATGATAAGTTGTCCATTGTTGACTAACAGTGAGGATCGCAGTGTTTATAGTAGTAGAGTTCGCTTTTAAGGCTGGACCGCACTGGGCGACGTTTCACGGCAGCAGAGTAACGCGACATGTAATAGCCTCTATGCGGCTAACTTCATTCGGTTCAGTCAGTTTAGGTATTTAAAAAATACGATATAATCTTGTATTGTGAAATAGTGTAGAAACCGTAGTGGTAGCTATAAAAAATATCCAAGAATCACACTTCAATAACATTTTTATAACACATCGCAAACCAAAATTCACTCACATATGGTTGGCCGCCGCCATTTTTACCCGACTGCGCCAGCGAGGGTAGTGTGTTTCGCGCGTATGTATGTATGTATTTATTTATTTGTTTAGACATACCAACAGTCTGTATGTTTGTATGTACCTATCTATATATGTATGTATGTAGTTTTCTTTGTTCCCCTCTACAGGCCTAACGATTGGACAGATTTCGATGAATGAGGTCTCAAATGAAAGGTATTCATCTCCCGAGTGTCATAGGATACATAAAAAATTTGACGTTATAATGTCTCTTAAAAAATTATCACTTAAACTTAATGAGTAGGGTATCAAAATGAAGAGCTTTAAAAGGCGATTTAAATTATATTATGTAGGTTATATAATTTTAAATTGCCTTTTATGTTATCTAAAAAGTATAAAATAAAATAATTGATAAAAAAATTCAAAAATCCGACTGCTGTTGAAAAGACTGAAACAAGTTTGATAGCAGGCGGTACCCATTTGCAAATCATAAACCGGAAGAAAATTAATGGGTATCGCCTGCTATGAAACTTGTTGCAGTCTTTTCAATTACAGCAGTCGGTTTTTGGTTTTACTGTATGATAGTCTCGTCTTCAGCGCCTTCTGTCTTTAGTTTTACACGTTCATGCCTTACAACAATTTGTTTTTTGTTTCAGGTACACTTGTGGCGTTGAACGCGTTAATGATGTCATTTGGCACTTTATTTATGTCCAACGGTGTGGAGACGTACGTCTGTATTTTGCAAAGTATGAACTTAGGTTCAATGTCAGTGTTTGTACTTAAACTAATACTCGGTTTCCCTTTTGCTTTTCATTACTCTAATGGCATTCGATATACAGCATGGAACGCCGGCAAGTTGTTAGATCTTAAATCTGTTTATGCTACGGCAAGAACGGCAGTAATAGCAAGCGCTGTTATTACTGTCCTGTTCGCTTTACTTTAAGAACTTCGGTGTCAACGGTGAATTATTTTAGTAGAATTTAAAGCGTAAAACTTAAAAATAAACTCATGATTTTTTTAAGATGTTATGTATGAAAAAAGTATGTCCAAGGTTTTCAAATTGGCGAACGAAATTAGCCAATCTGTCGCCAAAAAACCTGAAACTTATGATTTCTTTCTAATTAATATTTAAATTATAAATCGAGTAGGTGTACCTATTCGTAGATCTGTGTTGATTTATATTTCTTTAGTGGAATAATGAGTTTCTAATAAATACTTCCAAAAATTTTTCGTCTTTACTTATTTAACTCTTGTGCAGGTAAATTTATACAGTGTCACTGGCTACAAGTGCAATAGGATTCTAGATAGGTACCTACCTGAATCACAACGTAATGAAAAACTACAATGGTAATAAAATTAAGTTGGATATTGTGTGCTGCCCAAAATTCGGCTATACCTATCGACAATAGCCGCTCCGGTCGCCCAAGGCCCGTAGACAAGTGTCAAAAGTATAAATTGCTAAGGAAATTAAGGAATAGAAACGATTAGGTCGTAATTAATTAATTCCTTAGCGATTTACGCCGTAACACTGTCACTGTCTTTATATGGTCTAAGTCAGATTCTGTTTAAGACAGATTCTGCTTACGACTGATTCTGTTGACGACAGATTTATATGTGTTGCCCGATTGAAATGTGATTCCTGGATATTTTTCTTGCTGTCACTACGGTTTTTAGGCCTTTCCACTACATAATATGCTGTATATTCGCTACATAAACTGACTGAATCGGACGATGTGTGTCGCGTAGGTAGTGGCTGACTAGGGAATGAGTGCATGCGTGCCGACTTGTAGATACATATAAGCGATTGGGCCGAGTCTAGTGTCGTCAGTTGCCCTTCACTCGTGTAGCCTCACCAGTGGGGCCACGAGGACTTTTAAGTACCTACTGATGTCTCCATTGTAGTGGGTCAGTGGAGCTATACCCACGGATTTAATAGGTAGGTTTTCTTCAACGAGCTCCATCCGTAGGTTTTATATTTAATGACGATAACTATCATGAGAGAAGCGACTAAGTGTTGGCATTTTTGGATATCGTTAACCAAACTACTTAGTAATCGTTTCAGAGTTTTAAATATTCTCTGTAACCAAAACATGACACTTAAGTGCTAATTGTTAGGAGAATGTTAAGAAGTGAGTTTAAATTTTTTTAAAGTATACAAAGACCTGCGGGGCAGCCTGGATACCCTTAAAACACTTAGTAAAGGTCGAAAATACAACAATTTAGAAATTCGGCATTAGTTAAATAAAAATAAATAATTCTTTGAAACATTAAGCAAAATCACATTGAAATAAAAGACCAAACATTACCAAACAACCGTCCCGTTAACGGGCGCGGGGGTTAAATACTTAGATTTATTAACATGTCAGTACCTACTCGTAGGAAACTTGTGTTAAGAATATAATGTAATGAGATAAGTTTGTTCTTACGATCAGTGTATGAAGCAAGTTCCTCCATTCAGTCAAAATATCAAACGAAACGTGAATAGAAGGCGACATAATAAATAACTAACATATTAGTCTAAGAAACACTGAAACTTTAAGTTTGTTGAGCTTTCAAGATCAACTAAAGAAGCCATTAGATAAATTATTTTATAGTAAGGCATGTGACTCGGTACCTATCTCAAAATATAGAAGACATATTTTGTTTTACGATTTTTTGTGAAAAATTTGTGAAGAATTTGTGAATATAACCACTTTGAAAATATTGAGCCCTCCATCCATACGCACACAAAGTTTTCTAATGCCTAAAAATTCTGGAGGGCGACAAGTCTTTCTTAAGAATGTCGTGTTTCAAATCTGTGCGCAGACTTATATTTTTGTCGCAACGACAAGACCTATCAAAGATGATAACGGCTGAATGATTGTCGCTTGGCAATGAGGAAATCTCGCTGATTGGGTGTACTAGTGCGCAGATTATTCAGGAATATACCATTGCGGCCAGCCGAGCGAGTGATGTAAGTAGTCACGCATAGCCCTCGTACATTCTCTAATTAGTTCAACGATAAAACTATGGTAGGTAGCTACACGCTTTCTACTCGTTCTTGATTCTCGTTCATTGCTGGCGGTGGGACAAGAGCCTTATGGAGTGATACCGTTCTTCAATTCAGGAGCCGTATCGATGAGAATAGTAGGTACCTACCTAACTTTTGAGATGTCAACCGTCATACGAAGACTAAGCTTGCTAGCGATAATTGTTATGTTGCCAAATATATTTATTTATTTTTTATTTATTTATTTTACACAAATAAAGGTATTTTTTTAATGGAATGCATCACTAAAGCCACTGGAGCTTGTACCCATACTTAAATTTAAATTTAAGAAATCATAAGATTTTGTAAAAATTAAAGAACAATAAAAATAAACACAAACAAAGATAAGTTTCATTTAAGTGGAAAAATAAAGGTCGCTATTTTAAATTGCGAAAAATTAAAATTTTGTTTATTAAGATGAAATTGTAAATTGTGTCCTATGTGCATATAAATAAGATGCAGTGAAACCAACCAATGGAGGGCCAGTTGGGAGGGAGGAGGCGGAAATGCAACGAATAGCGAGTGACCTACGATGCCAGTTTCCGATACACCGTTACGCTGAAAAGCCCGATCGGCTCCGCTGCAACAAGTTCTAACTACTTCAACGAAAAGGTGGGTTTATTTACGTCAAGTTTTGGTGTAGTAATTTGTTAACAGCGTGTTCGTGCGTCATTGCAGAAGAAGTCAAGTAAGTTATTTATATTATATTCCTGTCGGCGTGAATTCGGAATTTGGCGGTTAGAAATAAAATTAATACGTATCTAGTAAAACTTTTTGTAATTCGCGGATTAATTCGATGATATTTTGAAACGATTCGTATATAATATTGTATGGTAGTAGATATTATTATATTTTTTATACCACTTAGGTGATAGAGAAGCGCACGACCCACCTGATGGAAAGCGGTCACCTTGGTTTATATACGTGTGCAACACTAGGGGCGTCACACTCGCGCTGGCCGGTTGGTCGGTTGGTTGGTTACGTCCTAAGGATTTTTTCTTTTTTCTGTGGTTATAGGGTTCTGTATAAACCTTCTAATGCACTTCTTGAAGAACCCCATTTTCCTTATTAACTCTAAATTGGACCTGTAATTAAGTTAGGCAGAGTATTCCTCTGTAAGAGACTGGTCACGGGTTCAAGTCCCGTCTTAGACGTTCTCTTTTGCCGATCTAAAGGAGATGGAAAACGGTGGGCCCAAATGTAAGAAGTTGAGATATGATCTAAAAAATTAGTCATATCTATTTTTGTGACTTACAATATGAAAAATCACCTCAATTCTCAATCTGGAAGCGGAGATATAATATGAAAAAATAGTTTTCGTGAGATTATCGATTGAATAATCGATTACACAGTTACGAAAATAAAACATTTGCAGTAAATAATTAACTCAAAGTAATTAAATGCACCATATATTATATACTTACATGCAATTATAGTGCATGTTATTACAGTCATATTAATAAATCAAATATCAATTAATTACCGAAAAACCAATAATAATGATTATCGATTCAAATCTCAATTATATTTATAGTCTATGTCACTGACAGACAGTTGCCGATCGTTTTTGTTAGCTCACTCGTTTCGTGTTTTCCGATGAGTTTTGAGTACTTGCCCGATTATTCATAATTTTTTACGACCAGTGCTTTGTATTTTACGGATTCTGACCCTACCTTAATTCCTACCTTGTACGACCCTTGCTTTCACCTTGAGCACCGAAGATCGCTCACACGTTTGACTTGGAATTGTTATTTTGGATTTTACCGCCGGCTTGTGGATTGGATATTATTGAAACTATGGATCGCTCTTAGATTATTAATATGTCGGATCGCTGTGTGAATAATTATTCCTCCTGGTTACATAAGGGTCGCATACAATCCCAACATATAAGTCGAAAACTTATTTTATTTCTATTTTAGTCGACGGCTCTCGTAGAGGAAGGGAGGTAATGCATTACTGCAATAATTGTATTGTACGGAAACGAACTGTAGGCTGTTGCTCTCATATAATGTGCATTATATGGTACCTTAGCTGGGCTAGGCACCAAGATCACATAGTAGGTGGTACTATACTGCACAATTTCTAGATGACATTTTAATTATAATAGAAGGCGAATAAAACACTTTATTAAATGATTTTTATTTTTATTTTAGACATCCTTTCCCTATCTCCTTACCTGTTACCTACCTATCGCTTGAAGTCGTTGACGTTCATTCATATGATTTTTCAAACATTTTCTAGTAAATATAATAACTATTATTAGTGCAAAAGAATACATTTTGCACTTCAGGAATCTGCTGTTAGTTAAAGATTGTAACATAACCTCATTTTTACATAATCTCTTATATCTCTGTTCTCAGATAGACAAAATCCGCAGAATTTTCAGTGAAAGGTTGATAATATATAAGCTTTTAATTGACTATACTTTCATCTTCTTACAACTAGGCCCAAGATTGTATGAAATCATTTCAGTCTCCTTTTGGTTGGTTGGTGGAATATGGTATCGGTAAATACTTAATGGTGTTTATATAATGTCCTCATCATTATCTCAGCGTTGAATTTAAGGTTTTTACCTCGGAGTCTGAGGTTTGTTACCCGGTTTATCTTCTGCACTTATTATTCTTAAGTATTTAGTATACTTCATGTATCTTCACTGCGCACGGTATTGGGTATACCTGGCATTAACGCGCAAGTCATCTTCTACAAGCCCAGTACCAAGCCAGTAGGTACTTAACCTCATATGGTCCGGGGTCTGCCGGGGTGCGAGGAAAAAATACCTTTTGAGTCACCTTACACCCGTCTGAAGACCTGAGAAGGCGTACGGTTTTAATCGGTTCGAACCGAATGCCAACTGGAGTGGTAACCGACCGTAGGGAAACAAAGGCTAAGTCAGCATCCGGTGATCGATAGACGATGGTTTTCGCTGATAACCCTTTTAACTGATAACAACTAATAACTTAAAATGGTTGATCACTGCTGTGTCTATAAATAAACCATATTTGTTCTCGTAGCATGGCGTAACAGGTATATAAATAATGGGTTGTGGGAGTGAGATAGCACTCGCGTTTGAATCATCATAATCTTAATCTTAATATATATAAATCTCGTGTCACAATGTTTGTCCTCAATGGACTCCTAAACCACTTAACCGATTATAATAAAATTCGCACACCATGTGCAGTTGGATCCAACTTGAGAGATAGGATAGTTTTTGAAACGGATTGCGACATCCACGCGGGCGGAGCCGCGGGCAACAGCTAGTAATATATATGTTTTATTACGCAGATAATATGATCAGTAACAGAACGCGCTAAAGTTTATATTTCAGAAATTTAAAATTTAAATATTAATTATTTTTTTAAGCGCAACCAAATTTATATCAGTAAAAAAAGAAGGTCAATATAAATAATAAAGTCGTCTAGGGTAACTTTAAATATTTTTTATTATATTTTGTTATGTGAATGTTATCTGTAGTTGATTTATTGTCTCTATGGGGTTCTTCGAGAAGGGCATTAGAAGGTTTTTACAGGGTTGACAGCGTGCATGTGACATCCCTGGCGTTGCACATGTTCATAGGCCACGATGACCGCTTCTCATCATATGGACCGTGTTCTTGTCTGTCACCTAAATGATATATAAAAAAACTACCCAATGCAATTGCACGGGGTGCAAGGTGCCACAAAAGGCATTTCCCTTGCACCCCGGCTGACCTAGGCTGATTCCGGCCTCGAGATGATCCCCTTGGGTTTGGGAACCACGGTGTTACCATCATGCCAACGGAAAAAGCTGCTTCTGCTGGGGCACTACCTCTTAACTTAATTTTTTTAATGTTATCTATAATCTATCTATAGGTAAAGTTTGTGAGTTTGTGTATTTGTGAAGTTGTAGGGGGTAATCTCTGGATCTACTGAATCGAGTTTAAAAATTATTTTACCAATAGAAAGCCCCGTCATTTGTGAGTGTCATAGGCTATAATATTTTATTGGAAAACTGGAATTCACACCCGGGTGAAGCCGGGTCCCGGGTCGCTAGTTTAGAATATTTGGAGCTTATTCATTGTATCATTTCGTTTGAGAATTGAAATCAATAGCAGATAAGACTTATCATACAAGTTTCTTACTAATATTATATAGTGCTAAGTTTTTATTATTTTATTTCATAAGTTGATCAGTTATATTAAAATGTGTTAAAATGTATTGAATGATTGATGTTGTGCAAATGTACTTTTGCTAGAAATAGATGTGACAGCAACGAAAGTGATCGATGGAATGGAAACTTTGCTAGTGGTGACTGTGCTTCACGCTCTTGACATACCTATATTATCTTTACATCTTTAAAAATCACACTTTACCACATATATATATAACATATTTCCACTTGCTACGATCTTGGTATACTCCTTTCGCTTCTTCAACTTTCATAATTGTTTTCATACACGCACGCATATTTTAATCAAACAAAAATGAAAATGGTTCCTCTTACTAAAATTCCTCTTAAATAAAACTTTTTTTTTATTTCTTTGGGAGGTCTACGCTAATATATAGGTCCTAAACTTTTCTTGCAAATTGTCTAATCGTTCTAATATCTCATCTTCACCATAACTTTCTTCTAAAATACCTACGCACTAAATTGTCGCCTGATAAAATCCAAGTCATGGTTGATAAAATGAAGCCAAGACCAAAATTATAGAAAATATTACATAATATTCACCAATAAACACGCAATCAAAAATAAAATTACATTGTCATCAATATCATGCCTATGCAATTTACCTAACTATTACCTATGGTACATAATTATCTCTTTCGTTTGCCTCGAGAGGTTTATCAATGAAACAGTCCGCGAAAATATACACGAGATCAACGATTTGACCATGTTTGGTACATATAATACATCAATCGTGTTTCGACGTACTTGGACAAAACTATTGGTCGGCGGCGGTTGAAGTTCATACGTCCGTGCATTGTATATAACTAACGCACTATTGGACGTGCAGTAATTGTATTGATAAATGTCATAAGACAGTGAAAGTGTAATTTTTGACGGCCTCAGTGGTGTAGCAGTGTAATGCATTCGACCATTTCAACAGATAGTGCGGGTGACTCCCGCTCAGTGCAAATATTTGTATACATGAATGTGACTATTTAGTTTTTAGTTACTAGTGAATATGTTATTATGTATTTATGAAAAAAGTATTTAGGTATCTATGTTAATCCGCATTCTTGAACCTATAACACAAACTATAGTTAAGTTATACTTACTTTTGGTCTAGATATGTAGAAATGTAGAATGTTGTGGAATATTTATTTAATATTATTTAATGCAATTGATAAGTCTTGGCATCGTAATTAATACATGATAGAATTCTTTGTCTATTTTCTAACACGCATAACAATTTTTCAGGATAAAGACTCTTTGTGTGAATTCGTGTGATCGTGTGTCATGTTTTAAGCTCAGCATAACAGGGAAACTGAATAATTAACTAAAATATGGATACAACTCAAATCCTGGATGCGACCAGTACAAAAATTAAAATGATAAAAGCTTGTGTCACAGACAGACAGATAACACGTAGCCAGTCGGCTAAGCTCTGTAGTTAAAAGAATATACATACCTACATACAAATATTTGCCCTCCGGGGTAAGCAGAGACAACAGAATATATGTGACAAAGACAGAGCTTTCAGTTATCTAATTAAAAGTGATGTGTAAATATTTCAAGTTTACGCTTTTTAATATTTTAAATTCGCTATCCAATGCATTAGACATTTCTCATTTTCTGGATTTACTCAAAACATTTTTATGTGTATGACTAACGTATAACACTGAGTGAGAAAATTATGTCTTTATACATTTTTTAAAAGTGATAATAGTGAAATGGTAAAAAATCTCATGTAGGTGTACTTTTGACCCGGGTCCTTTAAGCGGGGCGTGAAAAAGCATTTTGATGAGGCCGTCAAGTTAAGTGCTATCATTATGCCACTGTCGGTGTATGTAATCGGGACCCCCTTCCTGAGATATCTTTAGCTTACCATCAGGCGGAGGTGAAGTTATATTGACGTGACCGACATAAAAATACTATATTTTCTGACGTTCCTGTTGCTTTTGAATTCCACAGTCAAAGAATATTTCCTTAAGAATCTACAAGAGACTATTTTTATATAAGAATTATAAATTTATTTCAAAGTGCCTGAACTTCATTGAATTTTTATTGTTCTTACACAATATGAGCCAAAATTAATAATAATAAATAAATATTATTATGATCATACATTAAAAATAAAATAAATACGCTATGTACCTAGGAGTTAATAGAGGTGATACGGATTCTAGAATGCGGATATAATGTCAAAATACGTCATAACCTATTAATTCAGGATGCCACAGACAGGCTCAGTATTGATTGTAGAAATTGATTATACATAGAAACACAGACCCAGACCAATGCAAATATATGTAGGTATGAAAATAAATATTCACACCGAACGGGAATCGAACCTCTGACTTATCAGTTGAACTCTCTAGTGCTAATTATACCACGGTGCGGTCACATGAATAGCTATGGTACCTACTGTCGTACAGTACAAATATTTCGTAAAAACTTATAGGAAAAGAAACCTTAAAATCAATCGCATAAACTTATTTTTTGATTAGAAGAAAGTATTTCTTTATATTTTAGCCTGCTTCATGCACATACACAAGTGTATAATGTGTGAGGTTAGTGCAATTACACTTAGGTTTTTGGCGACACAAACACGCCCCCATACGATTTCTAGTCCTAAGGATTTTTCTTTGTTCTGTGGCGTGGAAGGACTATAATGCCTTTAATGTTTCTTCGAGCTCTGAAACAGTATGCGTATTGAACGCACTTTAAAGAGATCGACATCTATGTATTAGGTCATAAACTACTGAACCATGGTAGGTACTTCTCTGCAATTAGCTTGTAAGTAGGTATACAATTTCAGCTAAGCTTCTACTTGGAACGGAATTATTCATTAGAACGATGAAAGCGTCATCTTATTCAGCTAATCTTATTTCACTGCTGGGCAAAGGCCTCCCCCAAATTCCTCCACTTCTTTCTCACTTCTTACATTTCACCAATTTGGGACAAAAGAGTTTATGTCGTCCCGCCGATGCTTCCTCGGCCGACCAGGCTTCCGCCTTCCATCTTCTGGCATCCAGGGTGTAACTAGGTGAGCCCATTTATCAGATAACGTTGGACTTAAGGTGAAATCTCATTCGCGAAAGATTACAAACATTGTCCACCCAATCCCACTTTAGTTTGGCGGTTTTTGGCCTACGTCTGTAATAGCCGTTAGATTACCTATCAATATTCAACCTAGCGTTAATCCCAGTTATTGCATCCAAAGTTTCACTTCGGAGTCTGGGGTCCACTTTACCAGTCTTAAATGCGGATTTAGCTAGTGACATTAGGCCAACCGCCCGTAACGACTACCATAGATATTTGTCTGGCAACCGGGACCGATGGCTTAACGTGCTCTCCGAGGCACTAATTTTTTGCCTGAGTCTAATAGAGATGAATTATTGGGATCCGGTACACAGTAAAAATCTATAAGTTGCATAATCATATCGCCAAAGAATGCTATCGCGTATTACCCTAATACCCGTTAAAACAAATGTAATGGAGTTCCGCTAGCGCCTAGGAAGCGGTGGTAAACTTAGTATTAAGTAGTTTTTGACGTCAAAAAGATGTAATTACGTTGCACTATTTTGAAAAATAAAGAAACTGATATTGAAATTGAAATTGAAATGCGAATGTACAAAATCGTTGGTGCAGATAAATATTATTGATTAAATAAGCCACCAACCCTGTAGACTATCTCCGGCATCTAATTTCCTAAAAAAAAAAATCCTAAAGAAAAATTCTTAAGACTAGAAATCGAATGGGGGCGTGTTTGTGTCGCCAAAAACCCAAGTGTAATTGCACTAACCTCACACATTATACACTTGTGTATGTGCATGAAGCAATCAGCCTTATGGCTAAAATACAAAGAAATACTTTCTTATAATAAAAAAATAAGTTTATGCGATTGATTTTAAGGTTTCTTTTCCTATGAGTTTTCATGAAATATTTACTTCAATATTCTAGAAGTTTCTATACTCTGTCCAATTCAGGAATTCAGGATGATAAATGATAATTTTGACAGTTCACGTCTATGAAGTATCGTATTTTTATATATAAAATAATAGGGTAAACGGAGGAGTGATTAGCCACGACCAGCGATTAACCACTTTAAGAAAAACAGTTTCAAATTATAAGTTTGAATTATTCTAGCTTAATGATATTTCGCTAGATGCTACTATGATCAATTTATAATCGATTTAAAATTAACAAAATGGCTACCTACTCTAAAAAAAGCAGTAATAGCGGATTTTGTTACGACGGGTGAAGGTGTTACTCAAATAGCTATGTTTCTTAGCAATTTTTTCAATGACTTGCATTGTTTAATGTTAATTTTGAGTGCTTTTTATTTCATCTTAGGGTGATCATGAATATATTGTAATTTAAAGTGTTTTGCTCACTAAAAAGCACATTAGCTTTAAATTTTGAACTCTAAGCAGTTATTTTAAGCATGGTTAATCACTAAACCAAAATTTGATCTGTTTTAGTAGGTAATTAACCGCCATTATTTAGTAATTGGCATAGCCAATTTTATAGTGATTGACCAGGTCATAATTTCCATTATTTTGCATTTGAGCATCCTTCACTGAAGAGTATACCTAAGTAGCTCAAGCCCCTCTGTGAAGGATGCCCAAATGCAAATCAACACGTTGAATACTTCTAGAGTTTTAATTTTATATAATGTTTTTTGTTACAGAAATAATTATCAACATGCCGATCGAACTGAATATTGCAGAATATGGGGATCGTCCTATCGCTCACCGAAATCGTGATGGCGAGTTTGCATGTCTCATCATAATATGTGTTGACTTTGTCTTATTATTCTTTATTGGTTGTGTCATAATACGTCTGATTCATGCATTATACCAAGCGCATATACATCTCTAAAATTTTCACCATAGTGACCTGACATTAGTAGCAGGCAATGTCATGGCGAAATCAACATTTACAAGTCCTGAATAAAATTATAGCTTGAATCAAAAACATTTTGTTTTTTTTTTATGAATTTTAGATACATAAATAAACATTCCAAGACATTTTACACAGCGCTCTTTAGACGCAAAGTAAGTGTAGTTTAACTGGTTTGTTTTATGGTGACTGACTGAAAGATTTTTTCATTTTCCTTTTAATCAAACTGAAGTCACGCGTTTTAAAAACGTGGCGTTACTGAATCGGGTGGATGGTTGGAATCTATCCAATGGACAGTATAATGGTGGTACCATTATGGTTATATAATATACGCCCTATATATTATGAACACAAAGATAGTGTTACGTAACTGGAATTATGATTCCTTGAGTGGACTATTTGTAAAATATTGATCTCAATGAGAGATAGTATATATGGCAGTCTTTACGAGTAGTTGGAGCCCTAAAAAGACAACTACAATGGTATAGCTGCACTGCTTCGATATCGCCTAATATCACTATTGGGTTGTGAAGGTCAGATGGTAGTCGCTTCACGGAAAATATTGAGGTCCAGCCAAATCCGCAGTTAAGACTGGCAAAGCGGACCTCAGATTCCGAGGTGAAAGCTTTGGATGCGACTGGGATTAACGCTAGGTTGAAGAAGAATGAGAGATAGTAGGTACTTGCGACTATGAGGCATGAAGTGCATATTCTTAGTTTCATAGTAAGGTCAATTAATGATCACAGTCAATGTTAAAACTGCCCGTTGTATCAACATCATGCCAGTATTTATAACTGGTGATACCTACTTGATACGAATCGGTTTTATCAATCTTCTTTCGTGTATCCTGTTTTGGTCACCACATCGACCATCATCTATCATACCACAACTTTCCTGTACCATGCTGTTCCTTATTTGGTCTATTAACGTCATGTCTGCTATATTTACTTCTTAGACCCCTAATTTTGACAGCGTTTTTATTTTCTTGCTTCATCTGCTAAATAACTATTCACTTAGCTCTCAGTAGCTAAATAAGACGTAAATTATACAGAAAAGAGTTTCTCGCCTCTGAATAAATATTTAATAAATTTTAATTCATAGGAACACTTTTGTGTATAACTGTTTTTTAATAATAAAACATCTCTCGTACCAATCAACTACGTCGAATAGAGTAGATAGGTGCTTCTGTGTTTGTCTGTTTCGGTGTCAAACGTCCATTCCAGTTAAATGGGCAATTGTCAACGTGGTTTCTAAACTCTTGGGGTCCCTAAACACGCTACCGATTAAAAAACTACCGATATAAAAATCTATCCCACTATTATATAGGTAAGTCTGTAGAAAATGTAATAATATACATATACATATAATATACTTAAACGAGTATAAATATATAGGTAACGATAACATTTATGAGTACTCATCAAACAAGCAGATTAATTATATTTATTTCGAAGAACAGCCTCTACATTTACTCATTCATTTGTATAAAATGAAAAAAAGAAAAGAAATATAATTTTATTTATAATGTAAGTAATATAAATGAAACAATAACGATAATAGAAACTTAGTCATTCAAAGTCTTTCCTTGAATTCATATTTAAAGACAACTGAGAAAAAAAAATGATGCACACTATTACCTAATCTAATGCATAAATATCAATCAACTACCTATCTATAAAAATTATACCTCTATAATACCCGAATAATGAAACATTTTCCATTAAAGTTCCACAATTAAAAGTACAGTCAGTCGCAACACTTGCAATCGCAGCAGCTATTAATAAAACGAACTTATTTTATTCCATCGAAACGCCAGTGTTAGTGAGTCGTCTATTTTCTACGCTATAAAGAGGATATCCCGGATATCAGCCTGTACGAGATTAGTATGGCTCTCAAACAGCTCATAAACAACAAGGCACCGGGTGATGACGGAATAACGGCGGAGCTTCTGAAAGCAGGTGGCAAACCGGTGCTGAAGGCCCTTCAGAAGATGTTTAACTCTGTCATCTTCGAGGGTAAAACGCCACAGGCATGGCACAGGAGTGTGGTGGTACTGTTCTTCAAAAAGGGTGATAAGACCCTGCTGAAGAATTACAGGCCCATCTCACTCTTGAGCCATGTCTATAAGTTGTTCTCGAGAGTCATTACGAACCGTCTCGCTCGCAGGCTTGATGACTTCCAGCCTCCCGAACAAGCCGGGTTCCGAAAAGGCTTTAGTACCATGGACCACATTCACACGCTGCGGCAGGTTATACAGAAGACCGAAGAGTATAACCAGCCTCTATGCTTAGCGTTCGTGGACTATGAGAAGGCTTTCGATTCGATCGAGATAAGAGCTGTGCTACAGTCCCTCCAGCGGTGCCAAGTTGACTATCGGTATATAGAAGTGTTGAAGAGTTTGTACGAAAACGCCACTATGTCAGTTCGTTTCCAGGATCAAAACTTGAAACAAATTCGCCTTCAGCGTGGCGTGAGACAGGGAGACGTTATATCTCCGAAACTGTTCTCCGCCGCTCTCGAGGATGTCTCCAAGCTTTTGGACTGGAGGGGTCTTGGCATCAACATCAACGGCGAGTACATCTCTCACCTTCGATTTGCTGACGATATTGTAGTCATGGCTGAGACCCTGGAGGACCTTAGCACAATGCTCTGCGACCTCAATAGAGTCTCTCAACAAGTGAGTCTAAAAATGAACATGGATAAGACGAAAGTCATGGCCAACATCCGTGTTGTACCCACTCCTCTGAAGGTTGAAGACTCAATTCTCGAAGTAGTAGACGACTATGTTTATGGGACAAATAGTCCAGCTAGGTAGGTCCAACTTCGAAAAAGAGGTCAATCGACGAATCCAACTCGGTTGGGCAGCGTTCGGGAAACTACGAGCTATCTTCTCGTCCCAAATTCCGCAGTGTCTCAAGACGAAAGTCTTTGACCAGTGTGTGTTATGCCAGTGATGACGTATGGAACTGACACGTGGTCGCTCACGATGGGCCTCATAAGAAGGCTCAAGGCCACCCAAAGGGCAATGGAGAGGGCTATGCTCGGAGTTTCCCAGCGTGATCAAATCAGAAATGATAAGATCCGCAGGAGAACCAGGGTCACCGACATAGCTCTCCGAATTGCGAAACTCAAGTGGCAGTGGGCGGGGCACATCGCTCGTAGAGCCGACGGGCAAAAAGGTTCTCGAGTGGCAACCACGAACCGGAAGACGAGGTGTGGGCAGGCCTCCGACAAGGTGGACCGACGACCTGGTAAAGGTCGCGGGAAACCGCTGGATGCGAAAAGCGCAGAACCGGTCGTCATGGAGATCATTGGGGGAGGCCTTTGTCCAGCAGTGGACGTCTTTCGGCTGAGATGATGATGATAATGATTCGCAATACAATACATTTTTAGACATCTATTGGTATATAGCAAAACTATAATGTACATTGATTTTGCCATTGACCGCTAGATGGGGTATTATGGTGATAAATAAATTCATGCTCCATTCCAACGTTAATTAAACATAGTTTTGTTCTATTATTATATTAAAATAGGGGCAGATTTGATGATACTCTGTAAACATCATTGAAGTTTATACCTTGTCATAACGTAGGTACTTTAAATTATTTTCAGTAAAATAAGGTGTGTAGTTCTGCTCTTCTTATATTTTAGGGTACTTAAAATGTATGCAACCAATTAGACGTCCTAGAAGTCTGGGTGAGTGTATTTTTTGGCGACAGCTATTACTTTGTATTTTTATTTAATTGCTACTTCTATGCTTTTTTAATGTTCTGTGGTGGCGCCCATGATGTTGCACACGTCTATAGATAAACCAAGGCGACAGCTTTCCATCAGATGGGCCGTGTGCTTGTCTGCCACCTAAATTGTATAAAAATATCTCTTCTCTTGCGCAACTTTTGACCATCCTGTCACCCCCATCTACGCTCGGAGAACCAGCCCGTGACATATTTCATCCCCATGGCACTTATTTAACCCATACATGCTCGTAATATGAACATTTCGTTGACAATATGATTGCTCTGTCGGCCATCGGGGGTGGTTATGTCGGGATCGAACCGACTAAAACTATACGCCGTCTTGGGTCTTAATTACCGGGTTGTAAGGTTACCCAATAGGCATATCCCTCGCATCCCAGCTGACCCTGAGCCATCTACGGTATTAAGATGGCCCCCTCGACCCCCCGAAAGGGGGGGTGGGGTGAGCATCGCGCCACTTCGCCGACGTTGGGGTTTAGGGTGACAGGCGGCCGTCTTGTCACCCAACCGTCGGCGCGCATACAATCAGCTCGCTCCCCACTGTGCTAGTCAGAGGGACACATGGAGAGCCTCGGAGCAGCCCTCTGGTGGGCCACTCCCACCACGAACGAATTGGCCGCAGGCAGCAGCGTCTCCCGTGGTGAGTAGGAGGCGCTGCTCGCCTCCGTTGCCCAGGTGCACCACGTGGAGGTTCCGGCCCGCACCCGGAGCTTCCGGCCCGCACCCGATTGCTCTGTCCCCTAGGCAGTAGCGTTATGATATAGCTTTCCTCGATAAATGAGCTATTCGACTCAAAAATAATTATTCAATTCGGACCAGTAGTTCCTGAGATTAATTCGTTCAACTAAACAAACAAACAAACTCTGCCTATATTATATATATACCTAGATACCTAAGTATGGCTTATATAAGCTTAGTATATATACCTGTTGATTTGCATTTGAGCATCCTTCACTGAAGAGTATACCTAAGTAGCTCAAGCCCCTCTGTGAAGGATGCTGAAATGCTGACACGTTGAATACTTCTAGAGTTCTAATTTTATATAATGTTTTTTGTTACAGAAATAATGAACAACATGCCGATCGAGCTGAATATTGCAGATGGGGATCGTCCCGTCGCTAATCAAGATCGTGATGGCGGGGGCCAATGGCGCCTCCTATTATGCATTGTCTTATTATTCTGGATTTTTTGTATCATAGTAAAGCTGGGTAATGACTGGTACAACTGTGGGAAAACATCTCCCTAAAATTTCTACCATAGTGACCTGACATTAGTAGCAGGCAATGTCATGGCGAAATCAACATCAACAAGTCCTGAATAAAATCATAGCTTGAATCAAAAACATTTTGTTTTTTTTTTATGAATTTTAGATACATAAATAAACATTCCAAGACATTTTACACAGCGCTCTTTAGACGCAAAGTCAGTGAAGTTTATCTAGTTTGTTTTATGATGACTGACTGAAAGATTTTTTCAAACTGAAGTCACGTGTTTTAAAAACGTGGCGTTACTGAATCGGGTGGATGGTTGGAATCTATCCAATGGACAGAATCACAGAACAAAGAAAAACCTTAATGTTCTGTGGACAGAATAATAGTGGTACCATTATGGTTATATAATATACGCCCTATATATTATGAACACAAAGATAGTGTTACGTAACTGGAATTATGATTCCTTGAGTGGACTATTTGTAAAATATTGATCTTAATGAGAGATAGTATATATGGCAGTCTTTACGAGTAGTTGGAGCCCTAAAAAGACAACTACAATGGTATAGCTGCACTGCTTCGATATCGCCTAATATCACTATTGGGTTGTGAAGGTCAGATGGTAGTCGCTTCACGGAAAATATTGAGGTCCAGCCAAATCCGCAGTTAAGACTGGCAAAGCGGACCCCAGATTCCGAGGTGAAAGCTTTGGATGCGACTGGGATTAACGCTAGGTTGAAGAAGAATGAGAGATAGTAGGTACTTGCGACTATGAGGCATGAAGTGCATATTCTTAGTTTCATAGTAAGGTCAATTTTATTAATGATCACAGTCAATGTTAAAACTGCCCGTTGTATCAACATCATGCCAGTATTTATAACTGGTGATACCTACTTGATACGAATCGGTTTTATCAATCTTCTTTCGTGTATCCTGTTTTGGTCACCACATCGACCATCATCTATCATACCACAACTTTCCTGTACCATGCTGTTCCTTATTTGGTCTATTAACGTCATGTCTGCTATATTTACTTCTTAGACCCCTAATTTTGACAGCGTTTTTATTTTCTTGCTTCATCTGCTAAATAACTATTCACTTAGCTCTCAGTAGCTAAATAAGACGTAAATTATACGGAAAAGAGTGTTTCTCGCCTCTGAATAAATATTTAATAAATTTTAATTCATAGGAACACTTTTGTGTATAACTGTTTTTTAATAATAAAACATCTCTCGTACCAATCAACTACGTCGAATAGAGTAGATAGGTGCTTCTGTGTTTGTCTGTTTCGGTGTCAAACGTCCATTTCAGTTAAATGGGCAATTGTCAACTTGGTTTCTAAACTCTTGGGGTCCCTAAACACGCTACCGATTAAAAAACTACCGATATAAAAATCTATCCCACTATTATATAGGTAAGTCTGTAGAAAATGTAATAATATACATATACATATAATATACTTAAACGAGTATAAATATATAGGTAACGATAACATTTATGAGTACTCATCAAACAAGCAGATTAATTATATTTATTTCGAAGAACAGCCTCTACAGTTACTCATTCATTTGTATAAAATGAAAAAAAAAAGGAATATAATTTTATTTATAAAGTAAGTAATATAAATGAAACAATAACGATAATAGAAACTTAGTCATTCAAAGTCTTTCCTTGAATTCATATTTAAAGACAACTGAGAAAAAAAAATGATGCACACTATTACCTAATCTAATGCATAAATATCAATCAACTACCTATCTATAAAAATTATACCTCTATAATACCCGAATAATGAAACATTTTCCATTAAAGTTCCACAATTAAAAGTACAGTCAGTCGCAACACTTGCAATCGCAGCAGCTATTAATAAAACGAACTTATTTTATTCCATCGAAACGCCAGTGTTAGTGAGTCGTCTATTTTCTACGCTATAAAGAGGATATCCCGGATATCAGCCTGTACGAGATTAGTATGGCTCTCAAACAGCTCATAAACAACAAGGCACCGGGTGATGACGGAATAACGGCGGAGCTTCTGAAAGCAGGTGGCAAACCGGTGCTGAAGGCCCTTCAGAAGATGTTTAACTCTGTCATCTTCGAGGGTAAAACGCCACAGGCATGGCACAGGAGTGTGGTGGTACTGTTCTTCAAAAAGGGTGATAAGACCCTGCTGAAGAATTACAGGCCCATCTCACTCTTGAGCCATGTCTATAAGTTGTTCTCGAGAGTCATTACGAACCGTCTCGCTCGCAGGCTTGATGACTTCCAGCCTCCCGAACAAGCCGGGTTCCGAAAAGGCTTTAGTACCATGGACCACATTCACACGCTGCGGCAGGTTATACAGAAGACCGAAGAGTATAACCAGCCTCTATGCTTAGCGTTCGTGGACTATGAGAAGGCTTTCGATTCGATCGAGATAAGAGCTGTGCTACAGTCCCTCCAGCGGTGCCAAGTTGACTATCGGTATATAGAAGTGTTGAAGAGTTTGTACGAAAACGCCACTATGTCAGTTCGTTTCCAGGATCAAAACTTGAAACAAATTCGCCTTCAGCGTGGCGTGAGACAGGGAGACGTTATATCTCCGAAACTGTTCTCCGCCGCTCTCGAGGATGTCTCCAAGCTTTTGGACTGGAGGGGTCTTGGCATCAACATCAACGGCGAGTACATCTCTCACCTTCGATTTGCTGACGATATTGTAGTCATGGCTGAGACCCTGGAGGACCTTAGCACAATGCTCTGCGACCTCAATAGAGTCTCTCAACAAGTGAGTCTAAAAATGAACATGGATAAGACGAAAGTCATGGCCAACATCCGTGTTGTACCCACTCCTCTGAAGGTTGAAGACTCAATTCTCGAAGTAGTAGACGACTATGTTTATGGGACAAATAGTCCAGCTAGGTAGGTCCAACTTCGAAAAAGAGGTCAATCGACGAATCCAACTCGGTTGGGCAGCGTTCGGGAAACTACGAGCTATCTTCTCGTCCCAAATTCCGCAGTGTCTCAAGACGAAAGTCTTTGACCAGTGTGTGTTATGCCAGTGATGACGTATGGAACTGACACGTGGTCGCTCACGATGGGCCTCATAAGAAGGCTCAAGGCCACCCAAAGGGCAATGGAGAGGGCTATGCTCGGAGTTTCCCAGCGTGATCAAATCAGAAATGATAAGATCCGCAGGAGAACCAGGGTCACCGACATAGCTCTCCGAATTGCGAAACTCAAGTGGCAGTGGGCGGGGCACATCGCTCGTAGAGCCGACGGGCAAAAAGGTTCTCGAGTGGCAACCACGAACCGGAAGACGAGGTGTGGGCAGGCCTCCGACAAGGTGGACCGACGACCTGGTAAAGGTCGCGGGAAACCGCTGGATGCGAAAAGCGCAGAACCGGTCGTCATGGAGATCATTGGGGGAGGCCTTTGTCCAGCAGTGGACGTCTTTCGGCTGAGATGATGATGATAATGATTCGCAATACAATACATTTTTAGACATCTATTGGTATATAGCAAAACTATAATGTACATTGATTTTGCCATTGACCGCTAGATGGGGTATTATGGTGATAAATAAATTCATGCTCCATTCCAACGTTAATTAAACATAGTTTTGTTCTATTATTATATTAAAATAGGGGCAGATTTGATGATACTCTGTAAACATCATTGAAGTTTATACCTTGTCATAACGTAGGTACTTTAAATTATTTTCAGTAAAATAAGGTGTGTAGTTCTGCTCTTCTTATATTTTAGGGTACTTAAAATGTATGCAACCAATTAGACGTCCTAGAAGTCTGGGTGAGTGTATTTTTTGGCGACAGCTATTACTTTGTATTTTTATTTAATTGCTACTTCTATGCTTTTTTAATGTTCTGTGGTGGCGCCCATGATGTTGCACACGTCTATAGATAAACCAAGGCGACAGCTTTCCATCAGATGGGCCGTGTGCTTGTCTGCCACCTAAATTGTATAAAAATATCTCTTCTCTTGCGCAACTTTTGACCATCCTGTCACCCCCATCTACGCTCGGAGAACCAGCCCGTGACATATTTCATCCCCATGGCACTTATTTAACCCATACATGCTCGTAATATGAACATTTCGTTGACAATATGATTGCTCTGTCGGCCATCGGGGGTGGTTATGTCGGGATCGAACCGACTAAAACTATACGCCGTCTTGGGTCTTAATTACCGGGTTGTAAGGTTACCCAATAGGCATATCCCTCGCATCCCAGCTGACCCTGAGCCATCTACGGTATTAAGATGGCCCCCTCGACCCCCCGAAAGGGGGGGTGGGGTGAGCATCGCGCCACTTCGCCGACGTTGGGGTTTAGGGTGACAGGCGGCCGTCTTGTCACCCAACCGTCGGCGCGCATACAATCAGCTCGCTCCCCACTGTGCTAGTCAGAGGGACACATGGAGAGCCTCGGAGCAGCCCTCTGGTGGGCCACTCCCACCACGAACGAATTGGCCGCAGGCAGCAGCGTCTCCCGTGGTGAGTAGGAGGCGCTGCTCGCCTCCGTTGCCCAGGTGCACCACGTGGAGGTTCCGGCCCGCACCCGGAGCTTCCGGCCCGCACCCGATTGCTCTGTCCCCTAGGCAGTAGCGTTATGATATAGCTTTCCTCGATAAATGAGCTATTCGACTCAAAAATAATTATTCAATTCGGACCAGTAGTTCCTGAGATTAATTCGTTCAACTAAACAAACAAACAAACTCTGCCTATATTATATATATACCTAGATACCTAAGTATGGCTTATATAAGCTTAGTATATATACCTGTTGATTTGCATTTGAGCATCCTTCACTGAAGAGTATACCTAAGTAGCTCAAGCCCCTCTGTGAAGGATGCTGAAATGCTGACACGTTGAATACTTCTAGAGTTCTAATTTTATATAATGTTTTTTGTTACAGAAATAATGAACAACATGCCGATCGAGCTGAATATTGCAGATGGGGATCGTCCCGTCGCTAATCAAGATCGTGATGGCGGGGGCCAATGGCGCCTCCTATTATGCATTGTCTTATTATTCTGGATTTTTTGTATCATAGTAAAGCTGGGTAATGACTGGTACAACTGTGGGAAAACATCTCCCTAAAATTTCTACCATAGTGACCTGACATTAGTAGCAGGCAATGTCATGGCGAAATCAACATCAACAAGTCCTGAATAAAATCATAGCTTGAATCAAAAACATTTTGTTTTTTTTTTATGAATTTTAGATACATAAATAAACATTCCAAGACATTTTACACAGCGCTCTTTAGACGCAAAGTCAGTGAAGTTTATCTAGTTTGTTTTATGATGACTGACTGAAAGATTTTTTCAAACTGAAGTCACGTGTTTTAAAAACGTGGCGTTACTGAATCGGGTGGATGGTTGGAATCTATCCAATGGACAGAATCACAGAACAAAGAAAAACCTTAATGTTCTGTGGACAGAATAATAGTGGTACCATTATGGTTATATAATATACGCCCTATATATTATGAACACAAAGATAGTGTTACGTAACTGGAATTATGATTCCTTGAGTGGACTATTTGTAAAATATTGATCTTAATGAGAGATAGTATATATGGCAGTCTTTACGAGTAGTTGGAGCCCTAAAAAGACAACTACAATGGTATAGCTGCACTGCTTCGATATCGCCTAATATCACTATTGGGTTGTGAAGGTCAGATGGTAGTCGCTTCACGGAAAATATTGAGGTCCAGCCAAATCCGCAGTTAAGACTGGCAAAGCGGACCCCAGATTCCGAGGTGAAAGCTTTGGATGCGACTGGGATTAACGCTAGGTTGAAGAAGAATGAGAGATAGTAGGTACTTGCGACTATGAGGCATGAAGTGCATATTCTTAGTTTCATAGTAAGGTCAATTTTATTAATGATCACAGTCAATGTTAAAACTGCCCGTTGTATCAACATCATGCCAGTATTTATAACTGGTGATACCTACTTGATACGAATCGGTTTTATCAATCTTCTTTCGTGTATCCTGTTTTGGTCACCACATCGACCATCATCTATCATACCACAACTTTCCTGTACCATGCTGTTCCTTATTTGGTCTATTAACGTCATGTCTGCTATATTTACTTCTTAGACCCCTAATTTTGACAGCGTTTTTATTTTCTTGCTTCATCTGCTAAATAACTATTCACTTAGCTCTCAGTAGCTAAATAAGACGTAAATTATACGGAAAAGAGTGTTTCTCGCCTCTGAATAAATATTTAATAAATTTTAATTCATAGGAACACTTTTGTGTATAACTGTTTTTTAATAATAAAACATCTCTCGTACCAATCAACTACGTCGAATAGAGTAGATAGGTGCTTCTGTGTTTGTCTGTTTCGGTGTCAAACGTCCATTTCAGTTAAATGGGCAATTGTCAACTTGGTTTCTAAACTCTTGGGGTCCCTAAACACGCTACCGATTAAAAAACTACCGATATAAAAATCTATCCCACTATTATATAGGTAAGTCTGTAGAAAATGTAATAATATACATATACATATAATATACTTAAACGAGTATAAATATATAGGTAACGATAACATTTATGAGTACTCATCAAACAAGCAGATTAATTATATTTATTTCGAAGAACAGCCTCTACAGTTACTCATTCATTTGTATAAAATGAAAAAAAAAAGGAATATAATTTTATTTATAAAGTAAGTAATATAAATGAAACAATAACGATAATAGAAACTTAGTCATTCAAAGTCTTTCCTTGAATTCATATTTAAAGACAACTGAGAAAAAAAAATGATGCACACTATTACCTAATCTAATGCATAAATATCAATCAACTACCTATCTATAAAAATTATACCTCTATAATACCCGAATAATGAAACATTTTCCATTAAAGTTCCACAATTAAAAGTACAGTCAGTCGCAACACTTGCAATCGCAGCAGCTATTAATAAAACGAACTTATTTTATTCCATCGAAACGCCAGTGTTAGTGAGTCGTCTATTTTCTACGCTATTGGTATTGAGCGTTTCCACGAAGCGCAGTGTAATGCTGGTACACACCAAAAGACGAAGGCGAACAAGAACAAGCGCGCGGCATTTCTTCGGTCAATACCGCTCGCTACATCTAGTAAATTGGCTGTAGCATGACTGTTTTCCAATCTATTATAGGTACGATAAAATAGATTTTATTAAAAAATAAGATTTATCGGTAAATAAATCTGAATCGGGGGCTCAGCAGTAGAGAGGAAGACTATACTGTGAATGGAACTCAGGGTTTTACCTAATTCCGGATCGGGATTAGTGTTACTGGGTTGTTCCATCTAGAGAATCTCATTAGCAGTCTATAACACGGCTAATGAGATTCTCTAGATGGAATAAGCATTTAGCCTGCCTCCATAGTTAGGCTAAATGCTGCTTGAGTTCATTTTTGAAATACTTGGCATAACGAATGTACTGTTATGGACCTATAATATTTACCGCATGCCCGTAAATTTGAATAAATTAATGATATTGTTTAGTTCCTAAGCTAAACAGTTAAAAGTTTTAATAAAATGTATGTACTTACCCCATTCCTTAATAATGTGAAACGATAGTCAATGTTTACAAAATCCTTTCGGTCTTACAGTAGCAAGATTTGGAGTACTATCAATATTTTCGTAGTATGAGTAAATATTTGTAAAAGTACTTACCTACTGGTTGTGACTGCTATTATCAATTAAAAATCTGCATAGCACAATATTATTGCTTTCACTCCATAAGGCACTGTGTCGACTAACTATCGCAGCTTTATGTAATAAATATGTTAAAGTAAGAAGTATGATTGGAATTTGGACTTTTAAACAAACTACTTATTTAATAACTTTAAACTTACTATAATTTTAAATTGTTATTATTATTAATTTTGGAAGCACGGATTATATTCTAAAATATTTTTTAATAAATTTTAATAATTCCGGTATTTCAATCGGATGTGTACCTGACAGTACTACCGTAGTAATAGTTTAGCTAGTCTAAGCGTAAGACGTTATTACACTGGACTGAGCTCGCAATATTTTTTACGGTAAATTCTTATACACACGTTTTTTTGTACGGTTTAGGTAGTTAATATATTTACTTTAGGATTTTTTTCTATCGTTAGAACTCGCGTAGAGGATTATTCTGACGTGTTAGAGCGAATTGAATAAAGTTCACAAAATGGCTCAGTTTAGCTGCGTCACTTATAGTCTTCTTTGCGCACGCGTAAGTAGGGCCTCGCCCCTGTCGTATTCTCTCAATGAGTGACGTCACGAACCACGGGTCTAAACATACTCGAAATCCTGTTGTAAATATCTCAATAAATAGTTTCCTCCTAGTTATTACTTATTTCACGACACCTAAGAGTAGTGTTTACCTTTTGCTGAACCTAACTGAATCATACGCAGTCATTTTAAAGTACTAAAAAATGCGCAGAAAACTTTTTAAAAAGTTTTGTACGTACCGGTACTTTCGTTTTCGTTAGTATCGATTGCCGGTCGTCATGGGTACGAGAGCAGCCGGCTACCCTAATTGCAGAAGTAGGGTTATTATGACACGATGCGTTGACCTGTCAATCGATGTTCCTTTACAAGTCAAAGGTTCATGTGGGTATTGTTTAGTTTTTATTGATATGAATTATTTTTGTCGACTGTACTTTAGAGCTGCGGTATTTTGTGTGTACTCACTGCAAAAGATTGTTGGAATAAAATTACTAGGTACGTAATCTTTCCATACCTATTAATTTCGTGCCCGATGTTACACGGACCAACCGAAAAGTAGAGCTAAGTAGATATTCGTGGACAAATATTTTTGGTTAGTGTTTTTTTCTATTATTGATTAAGTACTAGCTTTTCATATGCTAGGATCGCGTAAATTATCTGCTTTATGGATGTTAGTTTTTATTCACTGTCTAAGGAACGTGGTGATCGAATGCGGCAATTTTAGCCGTAATTAAACATTGAATCAAATGGTAGGTACCTACCTACATGGGAGCAATCCTACTAATATTATAAATGAAGTGAAGATGTTTGAGTGTTTGTTACTCAATCAATCAAATCAATGAGACAGATTTGGCTGCTACTAGTAAAGTGATGATTATGGAATAACATATAGGCTCCTTTATTCTTTGAATAGGTTCCGTTGGGTAGCGGAAAAAAGAACTAAATTCCACACGGATGAAGCCGCGGGCAACAGCTAGTTCGCCATATTTCGATATAATGTTCGAAATATTGTTCCTTGTTACTGAATGACTTAGAACACGTTAGCATATTTCGATGAGCTCTACCAACTAGTCCCACCCTCTCCTTTCCTATACAGAACAACACGTGCTAGGCTGAGATACCACCCTCATATCCTTCCATCCATCAGGAACCAAGCGGTTTGGTCTCTTTTCTTTGCCATACCATTAAAACCTGGAATTCTTTACTAGCTCACGTGTTTTTTTACTCCTAGAGACTTTACCTTTAGCTTACCATCACGCGAGGTGAAGTCATATTGACGTGACTGACATAAAAACTATTACTCATCAAATTCTTTGACGACACTGTTATGACGGTGTATAAGAATTAGAAAGAAAGAAAATACCTTATTCGGAATTATGTTTTCGGCCTTGGGACGCATGTCATCTCCAAGAATTCCATTGGCTTGCCTGTCATCTTGTACGACGCACTTCTTTGGTCTACCACTCCTAAGGGGGCCTAGCGGATGTTGCATGACCAAAAATTTATACCTACTTAGTTTATACTTATAATAGTTCGACGATCACCGCAAGAGATGGCCGTTTGCTGTTTCGCAAAAGCTCCTGACCCTGCATTTTATCTGCGTGTGTATTTCTGTGTAAGTATGGATAGACATAAAAAACTAACCAAGTCTACCTGTGTCCCGGTGAGTGACGCGGTGAATCTAACTCGATACTGGAGGTAGAAAATAAATTTGATGACACTTTGTCACAAAATTCGGCCGGGTATAGTTGTCACAAAATAAAAGGCCCACTTTGACAGTTCGTGCCCATGAAGTTCTTAATTTTTTATCAGTTAAATGTTCTAAAGGTAATTACATTTTTCATTGACAGGTACCGCCCACTTGGCTAAGTGCTGTGCATAACGATTTTTTCATGTAGTCCACAGACTAAGGAAAGAAAATATCGAGTGAGATATTTTTTTTCAAGCCCGACGCGCACTTTTATTTTTATTTATTTAAATACTTGTGTTTAGATTCTGAAGACTAATTTAATTATTCTTGTTGTTTTTGTGATTGAGTGGATGTTATTGTAACAAAAATATTAAATATAAGTAAATTGACCTTTAATAACATTGTATTGTTTTAAAATACCCACAAAATCAAAGGTTAAGCTAATTTTTCTAATCAGAACTTTAATCTAATGCAGTTTACATAAATATTCAAATCGATTAAATCCCCATACAAACTGGATTCGATTCATCCTGAGTATCGAATACCGAATCGTATAGGTACATAACTAGTTACGCCACGAAGACAAACGTCAAAACGGGCCTTTTATTTTGTGTTGAGTAGTAATCCAATCTAGGTTGGATTGCGTTCAGGGGTCAGAAAGTGCATAGCCGGGCAGGGAGAGATTGTGGTCACAGCACTAGTGGGACCGGTGGGTGTCACGTGGTGCTGCGACGACAATGCTCTTTTGATGAGGCCGTCAAGCTGAGTGCCACCATTGTTAACATGGTATGTGTATGTAATGGTGACCCTCTTTCCTGAGACTTTACCTTCAGTTTACCATCAGTCGAGGTGAAGTTAAATTGACCTGTATATATATTTAAAAAAGGACTGCCTGACTAAATCAAAATTTTATTATTCTTGTACCTTTTTTTTTTTTTTTTTTTTTTCCGTGCGGAAATCCTCATGGATACCCACCCCGCGGCCAGCGATTCTTGTACCTATGTGTTAACTGTGACACTAACTTTTTCTTTACATTATTTCTTTGAGCTACTTTGAATTATCTCTGCATCACCCAAAGGTTATCTGGTAGAAAATGTATTAGACGTCAGACAGTTTAAATAAAAAAAACTTCCCTTAAGATACAGCATTAAAGTTACTGCGTTATTGTTGTCGCCCAACGTGGGACCAAGCGTAAGTAGGTGACCATTGTGACGTCATCACAATGTACCGGCGGGTGGTTTTGGCTTAGGCACCAAAGGTCTCAGTGTTACTACAGACTCAATTACTCAATGACAGTAAGTACTAAAAAGTGCTAATATAGTTGTATAAATATGATTATTTACATTTATAATAATGTATGAAACATAGATGAGAACGATAAAATAGATACATTATTAACGTAGAAACACCCAGAAAAATGCAAATAGACATCCATGCATACAATCATTTGCACAGAACGCGAATCGAACCCGCGCCCACTGTCGTAGCATTCGAGTGCACCACAGAGGCCGTCAACCACTGATCTGTATTATCTATAGCACAGATGTATATACATATCAGTGCCGTCAACACATCATTTTTTCACCGGGCGTCGCGTCGCGTCGTCGTTGAAAACTTTTACCAGTAAAAAATCAACAAAATATAATATATCACTATTACTATTTTATTGAATAATCGAATACCAATCTTATGGAGTTGAACTTAATACAGTTTTTGGCTTATACAACTGTCACCCCAAGAGCTAGTGATTACACTGATGCCTGGTGTGGCGATGCGTGGATTTTGCGTAGTTATATTATTTATTATACTAGCTGACCCGACAGGCGTTGTCCTGTCTTAATGTGCTAGCAACGAATAGGGAGTTCAAATTGGTCCATTGAAACTCCCATTGACTACCAACAACCTAAAAACTTCGGGTGTACTATGCCAAATCGAATGCCAAATAATCGAATATCAATTGATCGACAACTATAAATCGAACATCCAAATACTCGAACGTTCATGAAATCGAATGTTTAATACATCGAACATTCAAAATATCATACACTCAATACATCGAGTGTTCAAAATATCGAATGTTTGGTTAATCGAGCGTTCAACGCATCGCATATTCATTCTATCGAAATATCAATATACTTAGGTACTGAATACTTTTTATATGGTAAAACACAAAATTTACTGATAAATCACATGTTAATTTATTATTATATGCAATTAATTATTACCGGTGAAAGGTACCTACATTTTAATATTTTGTGTGAATTGAAAATGAAATGTATCATTTTATTAACATGCGTAACTTTTCGTAAAAACAAATCAGATCTATTTCTGAACGATCAGTTATGTAAGTCATATTTATTTCATACTACCCGCATACATTGTAATATTGTTTTCACCGGGTATACCACCTTATAAATGTAATGTTCATCTACAGAAAGCATTGTGACTGAGTAGTGCATTACAAGTAAATTTTGTGAAACATGTCTGTAGGGTCTTATTATAAGCCAGAATTGTCCCAAAAACGCAAGCCGGTGTTAGTTTTAGATGGCTATTTAATGGCAATAAACAAAAATATTAATAACAAGTTCTACTGGCATTGCTCCTACAAATATAAATACCATTGTAAAAGTACTGCAACAACAAAGCTGCACGGAAGTGAGGAGCATTTGTTGGAAAGTTATGCAACACAGCATAATCACGCACCAGATCCTGGTAAGGCAGATGAACTACGTTTTAGGAATTCCCTAAAAAGTGATGCTACCAGCTCACTTGATAAACCGAGTCAAATTATTCAGCGAAATGAGGCTAACATTTCGAAATCAAGTTCGTGTGCTCTTCCAAACAAAAAAGCAGCAGCGCAAATTATACGTCGAGCAAGACGACAAAAAATGCCAAAGGAACCTATTACTTTGGACGATATAAATATCCCCGATAGATTGCAGACAGTTGACGGGGAAAGATTTTTGGGACGTCAGGTTAAGTTTGAAGAAAGCTATGTTCTATTATTTGCAACGAAATCAAATTTAATGCTATTAAATAAATCACAGGTTTGGGTGATGGATGGTACATTTGCAACATGTCCCATACTTTTCAGACAAATATATAGTATACATGGTTTGGTGGACATGGGTACAGATCGTTATTACGTACCTTTAGTATATGCGTTTCTAACAACTAAGACGCTAAATTGTTACTTGCATTTTTTTCAAACACTAAAGGCATATGCTCTAGAATATGACATAGAATTGAACCCAAAAGTAATAATGACGGATTTCGAGATGGCGGTAATTAATGGTGTTAGACAAGAATTTCCTGATGCGCAACACAAATGCTGTCTATTCCACTTGGGTCAAAATGTATGGCGTCAAATTCAAAAAAATGGATTGCAAACTAAATATGGTCAGGATGCTGAATTTGCTGTTAAATTAAGACACATTATCGCACTGGCTTATTTACCCCAAGAAGAGATACCAGACGCTTTCGATAAATTGAGAGAAGAAGTGTTACCCGACGAGGCAAATGAAATCACCAACTGGTTTGGAAAATATTATGTTTGGGGAAATATGCGTTCTTGTGAGATGGAAAATAATAAATTATTTATATCACGCTCATCACCGATATTTCCACCTTCACTGTGGTCTGTTTTTGAAAACAATACACTGGGTTTTCCTAGAACTCAAAACAACATTGAAGGATGGCACAGAAGATGGAACACGTTGCTCGATAAGCACAAACGGGGTCTTTATGCTACCATAGAATTTTTAGGTAAGGAGCAAGCTATAACAAATAGGAAAATTGAAAAGGCAAACGCGGGATTGGGTCCTACTCCACAAAAAAGAGGCAAAAGAAATGATAATGTTATTAAAAAAATATTGGATACTAAAAACAATATGACATTATTAGAGTTTCTACGTGCAATTGCAATTCACACAAAATATTAAATCAATTCACACAAAATATAAAATGTAACTACTAAATATTTTGTGTGAATTACATTGCATAATTAATTATATTATTATGTTCATTTAACTGGTAATAATTAGAGAAAACTTGATTGTGATTTATTCGTAAATTTTGTGTTTTTGTTGTATTCTACCATATAAAAAGTATTCAGTACCTAAGTATATTGATATTTCGATAGAATGAATATGCGATGCGTTGAACGCTCGATTAACCAAACATTCGATATTTTGAACACTCGATGTATTGAGTGTATGATATTTTGAATGTTCGATGTATTAAACATTCGATTTCATGAACGTTCGAGTATTTGGATGTTCGATTTATAGTTGTCGATCAATTGATATTCGATTATTTGGCATTCGATTTGGCATAGTACACCCAAAAACTTCACATTAAACTGAACTTTTGACAGCTAAATATTGAAACAACTGACATGACAGTTAAGTACGTCATGAGGTTACATTAGAAAAGTGTTATTGTGAAAAGCACTAAAAAGGTTGAATTAGAAGAGTTAATATGATGGTCGTTAAGTTTTCTTAAATTTTCTAATGTCCCGCGCAACTCTCTTAACTTTTTCTTTCATACCTTCTCCTGACAATAACAAACACAATAAAAAAAGAATTAGTGAAATCGGTCCAGCCGTTCACACGTGATGCCGTGACCAAGGGAAATAGGGATTCATTTTTTTATATACTTATATAGATATAGATTACCTTATTCAATACTTTATTTGTATTACAATCTAGCCTATTGACTAATTAGTAAATTATTTCACCTAAATTACTACGTAATCATAAATCATGTTCTTTTTTATACCGTGTAGGTGGCAGACAAGCACACGTAGGTCTCCGTGGCCTATGAACGTCCGGCACACAACACGATGGTTGTTATGGCCGCGGTTTTTCTGTAGGGTTGAGGTATACTTCCCCAGTCGGACAGCTCATTTCGGATGGGAGTTACCGTCGTGCCCTATCTCCAATAAATGCGTTATTTGTACGCGGCACTTAATTTATCAATGCATTTATTTGTTTTGTCACTAAAGACTACTACAGTACCATAGATATTCTGTGCTAAAGACACTACACTAACTCGAACGGGTTTGTACGTTTTGCCATGCGTATGGGTTTACCTTTACACTATTACTAGCGGCCCGGAACCCAGCTTCGTCCGGGCATGAATTCTTAAAAAGACCTAAGTATAACTCGATTGCACCGCCACCTACCTAAAAAAGTTTCAATTTGACAGCGCAATCCCCATCTGAAATAATTTAAAAATCAAAAATCCCGACTGCTTAAATAACTAAAAAGAAACATAGGTATAGTGCGCGGCATCTAATGTGGCCAGATTTTGGAGTAGTGTGCGCCCCAATACTCCAAAACCTTGCCAAGTTAGATGACGTACTATGCGACGCATTTTGCCACAAACAAGTATAGTGTACAGCATTTAACTTGGCAAGGCTTTGGAGTAGTGGGGCCTACACTACTCCAAAATCTGGCCACGTTAGATGCCCCGAATTATATCCATTATCACATTATCTTTTGGCACATATCTAGTTAAATGCTGTATCATTATAAATCTAAGATGGCCGCCGCTACAAAATGGCGTCTTACGTATTTTTTCACAACTACCACAATATGGGTATCAGATGAAAGGGCTTGACTAGTAGAAAATAGTTCACTGTAAAAATTGGTTGCCTGTAAAGTCGGTATACGGGCGAAAGTTTTACGTGACAACGACTTTGAGTGGTAAAATAATTTTTATGTCTGTCTCTCTCGCTCTTAGGCAGGATAACCATGCCCGAGTGGAAGGGACGCGTGCCTCTCACTCGCTCTCATTGTGAGCGCATAACGTGAGCGGAGCGTAATGCAGTTTCTTGAAGTGTCACCCGGCAAACCAATTTATAAGACGTTGTCACGTCAAAAAAAGAAAGTTCAATATGAACGTTTTTTGTGCATAAAAGCGTTTGACTTAAAAAAAAAAAAATTATTGTTACACAACCTCGTCTTCAACGCTTTTCATCCGCAGGTTTTATAGATTCATGTGCAAGACTAAATCACCTAAAATGGCTTTGGAGAGAGAGAGCAATCTCATATGAACGTACTCGATACCGTTGGTCAATTTTGACCGGAGCGTCGTACGCAATCCATTTGTAATTACTCATATTCACGGCAACTGCACAGTATACGTACGGTTGTATTTACAAGAGGGAGGCGTTCACAAGCAATCAATGGAAATCTAGTTAGATTTAGATCTATCAAAGCCAAAGTTACCCATCTAAAACTAATCAGACAGATAGATGGATTATAAAATTGTAAAGTAGCTGTGTCTGTATATTGGAGATATAAAAAAAACTTGGGTTATGTTGGATTTCGATGTGGTTTTTTATTTGAAAGGTCTTGGACCGATTTTTTTTGTATATTTTTGTTTTTTGTTTGTTTGTAGGTTTGGTGGTTGGACAGACAGACAGAAGTACGCATGTTTGATTACAATTGGTTCAGTAGAATCGAGATATAACATGAAATTTGGCGTTCACGCGGTTGGAGCCGCAGGCATAGACTAGTGCTATTATAAAAAGTTGGGTGCCTATGCATTGGAGATGCTTTGAAAACCAAAAAAAATGGGTTATGTCACAATCTATACATATAATAAATCTGTAGGTAACTGATCGATGTCTGTACATGGAAGATATAATGAGAAAAAAATTATTAGGTGACTTTATGAATGTAATAGATGCCAAAACCATGATTTTTAGAATTTTTGTCTGTTTATCTGTTTGTCCGCAAATTTTCAGGTCGTTTTTGGTCATAAATCTCCGGTTCTTCTTAACCAATTACAACCAAACATACGGTAAATTTTTAGTCTAAGCAAGACCTTTCTAATAAAAAAACCGCATCAAAATCCGTTTGGTATTTTTTATCGCTATCGATGGACGTAAAAAGAACTGACCGTGTTTTGAAGCGTTTTTTTATTAGAAAGGTCTTGGTTAGACTCAAAATCTTAGCATATTTGATCACAATCGGCTGATTAGAACCGGTAATCTATAATATAAAAATGAATCGCAAAATGTGTTGGTAAGCGCATAACTCACCAACGGCTCTACCGATTTCACTAATTCTTTTTTTGTTGTGTTTGTTATTATCGGGAGAAGGTTCTTACGAAAAAAAATAATAAAACAGTTGTACAGAAAATTTCAGAAAGTAACTTTTCTTTTTCTCATACAAACTTTTTCTATTATGTGAGAGAAGTTTATGTTTACGTTACGGGATTAGTATTTAGTAGTAGTAGGAATGGGAATGGGAATGAGAATAGGAATAGGAATGGGAATAGTAATGGGAATGGGAACGGGAACAGGAATGGGAACGGAATTGCACGCGGGTGGAAAATATGGCGGTACGAAGTTCGCCGAGACAGCTAGTATAGTAATAAATTACGAAAATCGACGGCCACGCGGGCGGAGCCGCGGGTAACAGCTATCTTTAATATACCGCCTTTTCTTATCTGATCTACATGGATCTACATATAATTGTGCCAAAAATACCGAAACGACGACGACGGGAGTGATAGGACGAACATCAAATGTCGGACAGGTAAGAACAGTTCAAACCGTTTTCGAGTATTTGCGATACTAACAGAGTTGCAATTAATTTTCATTTAATATACCTAGTTTAAAGATTAATAATGAGTGGAAAAAGGGGTAAAATCTTGAGTAGTCAATCATGCGAAATAGTTCTGGCAGTTGATAGATATTTCAATCAAGAACAAAGTCGGTGTTAACATGCTAACGCTACTTGAGAACTGTCATTTTTGATTTCCTTTGACAAGGTTCCTTCGGGAACACAACACGATTGTTATAATGGCTGCGGTCTTCTGTAGGGCAGAGGTACTACCCCAGTCGGACAGCTCATTTCAGACGGGGGATACCATCGTGTCTTATGTCCTAAAAAGCTACCATCGCTTTTGTATACTATACCCACAGAACATTAAAAAGGATTTTTCTTTGTTCTGTGACTATACCTATACTCATCTGCATTGACTTAAAACCAATAATTTTGAAATTGCAAAGGGACGCTTCAATAATATTTGAACGTCAAATCCTGTAAGCTGTGATAGTTACAAGGTTGACCTATTGAATCGGTTCAGGCGTGAGTTTGTTGTTGACAGTGCATCTATAAACTGAATGCGGCTGTTGACAACACAAAGGATTGTGCAAACACGGTTGTGTACCGTCTCAATCTGAGGGTCAATTCTCGCAATGTGTTCAAAATTCAGTTCCGATCTCACAAGTGTCAAAAAAACCAAAGTTTTCAACATTCTATATTTATGAAGGTATTGTAACTAAATCATGATCAAAAGTTGAAAAAAGGCCAGTAAGATATTCTGCTAGACTTAAATTTGTAATTGATGTGACGTGGCACCGTGCGGTTTTAGTCGGTTCGACTCCGACATAACCGCCCCGCTTACCGGGAGGGAGGTATCCTTTGGGATTTTCGCACGATAAAAAATGTATTGGAATGCGAATGAAACCCTTTCGGGGTGGTGGTGCAACTACTTTGTCCAATCAGTTGGACCACGGGCCTCCAATAGGGGTGGTGGTCCAACGAAAAAATAGTTGGACTATGGCACCTTATCTTTGACCAGTGGTCCAACTGGTTAATTTATATTTATATTTTATTTTATTTCAAATTCGTATTCTCATTCCTTTTTATCTACCCATGTGTCAAGTTTGGCATTTGTGAGATCGAAACTGAATTGTGAACATTATTATTACGAGAATTGACCCTCTTGTCTAGATCACACTCAGTGGTACCATGCTACGACTACCTATATTAGATTTCTGATACTCTCGACGTATTGACTAACGCCTATTTGTATTGTGACAATCAATACCTGGCTTGTTTCTCTACGAATGTCAATCTGGTAGGGAGTGTGTGTTGGTCACTTGATGTTTCATTAAAATTTCAATGCCGCTAGCGTTTTGGACGGCACGCGTCATCCCTTTGAAATCCGGCAAACCGGCAAACAAATCTACATATACAATCGTTAAATAGTCTGAAGTGCGTTGTCTATCTATCAGCAGGTATAAAGAATTTGGGTTTCGTACTCAATATCGAAAGACATATTTGCAAAGCCCATTTCTACAATCGCCAAATCATTGAAGAGCCATTTCATGGAAAAACCACTTGCTCGAACTCCCATATCACCAACAGCACATCTCTTCGAGTGCTACATGTTCGAGGGTCAAATAAAAATATTTTTTAAATCAACAAGTTTTAATTTATAATGGCTAACATAAATTATTATGCTCAAAGTTGAATAAAATAATTATATAGTGCTTTTATTAATTTCTTATGAGTTTTGTATATTTATAGATATAGATATGGGAGTTCGAGCAAGTGGTTTTTCAATGAAATGGCCCATAGATCAAATGACCCATCGGTTAAATGGCTCTTCGATGATTTGGCGTTTGTAGAAATGAGCTTCGCAAATAATGTCTTTCGATAATGAGTACGAAACCCAAAAAATTAGATATTCTATCTCACGAAGGCGGGTGAACAATTAAATAGTAGTTCCTGTGTCTTGTAAATACGCGTATATGTGGAGGGAAAGTTCATGTCACGTCTAAGGAAATTCATGTAGCAGTTAGTAGAACAATAATTGCATTGCAATTAATTCATTTTTAAAAGCAATCTGTATTTTATGTTTTACCACAATGACAGCTAAACCGCCTTCGTGAAATAGAACATCTTATATTTTCAACTAGTAAATGAGGTTGGCAGGGGTTTCGAAGATCTTGGTGGGGTTTCATATTAAGAAGCTTATTATAAATCATTTTTATAGCACTTAGGTGGCAGACAAGCACACAGCTCACCTGTTGGAAGCGGTCACTGTGTCCTATGGACGTGTGCAACATCAGGAGCGTCATTCGTACTGCCGACTGAAGGGGAGGGGAGGGGGATTAGGGGGGAAGGAGTTCGGATGGCTGGGAGGGGGCGCTAGGAAGACGCAGGAGATAAAGCAAGACTTAATGCCACCACTTACAGACTAAGATCCCACTACAAAATCATGCATGCATCGAATATTTGCTAAAAACCAAATTTTACGCATATTTATGATTAGGAAAAATCCTTCACATGGTTTTTAAATAAAATATCATCCACGTCACGGCAATACACATAAGGACTCAGAAAAATCATGGTTGCCGTTGCGCACTTCGCCGTACCTCTTCGCAGCCAGAGGTGTAAACAGGTACGAAGAGGTACGGCGAAGTGCGCAACGGCAACCGTGATTTTTCAGAGTGCTTATGTGTATTGCCGTGACGTGGATGATATTTTATTTTAAAACCATGTGAAGGATTTTTTTTCCGAAAAATGAATTAGCAATAATTGAATTAAACATATTAGCGGCCACATTTTGATAGGCAACCTAGTAAATATAATGTTCTCCTAATCATAAATATGCGTAAAATGTGGTTTTTAGCAAATATTCGATGCATGCATGATTTTGCAGTGGGATCTTGTACTTACAAGTACGCCTATGGCTCGTATGCTGGGCAGGATCTAACTTACATAATAGGTATATGGGCATAGTCAGCGTCAAAAGTGATGATCATTTTCAGATGACTGACTACGTTTTTTTTATATTGGACACGTCAACATGACTTCACCTTGCCTGATGGAAAGCTAAAGGTAAAATCTCAGGATACACCGATAGTGCTACAGTGGTGGCCCTCAGCCACTGATCTAATACAGATCAGTGCCCTCAGCTGGCATACTTTGAGATAACGGAATTTATTGGTAACATTCAAACTGGCAGTTAATGATAATGACATTAGGAGAAAAAATAATGATTGTCAGTTTAAATAATTGGCACACTACTGTCGCAGGCTCAATACTGACATAATTAATATTTTTAGTAGGCACTTTATTTCCAAAATAAAACATGATTATACTGGCAAAGGTAAGAATCTGCATTTTTAGGACGATAAAGCAATTAATGGTAGCCTAGTGGTTTGGGTAATGGACTGCTGAGATGAGGTCTCGGGTTCGATCCCAGGTTCACCATGGCACACACCAATGACTTTCCGATGCTTTTCGAAGTTATGTGTGTATTTATCGAAGGTTTATTGGTGCCTCGGAGAGCACATTAAGCCGTCGGTCCCGGTTGCCATACAAACATCTATGGCAGTAGTTACGGGTAGTTGGAGCCCACAAAAGTCCAACCAGTCTAACTTGAAACTTCGATATCGCCATTGGTCATATTGACCATTGGTTGTGGAGGTCAGATGGCAGTTGCTCCACGGAAAATGTCGCAGTTCAACCGCATCACAGTTAGACTGGAAAGCCGACCCCAACTGAATTGGGAAAAAGGTTCAGAGAATGATGAAAGTAATTAATGGAGTAGATAAAGTCGACTGTACAATATCAAAACCCAGTATCTGCATAAAATTAAATTAAAATGCATAAAAAGGCATATTATACCTAGCCATCGCTTCCAATAATATTATGATTAGAATTTTGCAAAGGTTTCTAATACCCAGCGATACGAAAGCGTCTTTCGACTTATGATATCACTATCATAATTATAGAGATTGGTTTTTTGCTAGCCTACTACGTTGAGGGTGCTCTATAAGGTCGGTATTTCAACGGAGGTAGGACACGACGGTATCTCCCGTCCGAACTGAGCAGTCCGTCTGGGGTAGTACCTCTCCCCTACAGAAGACCGCGGTCATAATAACCATCGTGTTGTGTTCCCGCTGGTAATAGAGCTCTTAACCCCACCTCCCCATCTCCCCAATCCCTTCCTCTAACTCCTCCCCCACTCCAAACTCCTCAACACCACTACCCTCGGCAGCGCGACTGTGACACCTGATGTTGCATACGTCGACTGTGTGCTTGTCTGCCACCTAAGTCGTATAAAAAAAGGTCGAAAAATGCATGGAAATGGACTCGTTTTTAACATGTAAGATTCTAAATTGGACATTTCACATCATGTACGAACATAACATAACACTCATCAAATTAATGAGACGTTGCATAGAGGACATGTCAATAATTATAACAACGTTTATAAAACCGACTTCACAAACTAATATTTTTTACTTTTTTGTGTACAGAAATAGAAAAGTACCTACCTATTGTGAGGTTTATTATGTACAAAGGCTTCAAAAACAGAATTTTTGCCGAAAATTTGATGATTTCCCCTCGATTTTCCCAAGATCCCAGCATCAGATCCTGATACCCTGGATATGGGACCACCTCAGAAGTAGCCTCCATTCAAACAAAAAAAATATTCAAAATCCATCCATAATTGACGCCGCTATCGCGTAACATACGTACAAAAAAAATTGCGTACGAGAACCTCCTCCTTTTTTGAAGTCGGTTAAAAAATGGGGGTGGGCAAAGTGGACTGCATTGGTGGGCTGTTGTGTGTTTAGGACAGGGGCAAGGTGGCAGATAAGCCTGCACACTGGCTTATGGACTTGTGCTACGCTAGGGACATCAGCACACTCATGCTATCGATCCTGTAAAACCCTTTAATGCCCTTCTTGAAAAACTCCATATTGTAGACGCGAGGGAAAACAGCTGTACGTAGGTATACACAAATTACAAGTATTGTATAGTTGGAGTACTTCTGTTGTACCTGCCTGCTCTTAAAGCTACAATAATTATAATAAGCTACAAATATTATAGTAAATTTCAAATGTTTACAATGGTTCATTGTGAGTTTTATTTTTCAGAAAATTTGTGCTTATTTGGCTACAGGCGCTCAAAAACGTGTTTTTATAAAAGGTATGTTTCAATCTATGTATATACTAAACGTTGCAATTAGCTTTGTGCAAAGTAATTTCTTTCATCAACTGTTTTGGGACCTCTGTGATTCTTCGATTCCTGCTTAGTGTAAATATTTATACATTCATTGTATATTTGCGTTAGTCTGGGTATTTCTATGTATAATATGTATGTATTTACAAAAATAATGTATCAAGTATGTAGATCTGCATTCTGGAACCCATGACACAAGCTAGTTAAGCTTATTTTGGGTCTAAATAGCGCTGTGGAGAATGTCGGCTATTGTTCATAGTTCACCTCGTCAGTTCACCTGGGTGGACCACGAACATAATTTTTTGTTAGTGGACCAACTAACTTTAAAAAAAAAAAATCTCAAATAATATGGTTCGTGGTTCACCTGCGAAAATTCTGGTAATAAATAAATAAATATTTTTCAACATATCACACAGCGCCATCTAGTCTAAATTACAATAGGTCTTTTATTTTTAATTGTAATTGATTAATTTAATAAGGTTGGTCTATCTACGTGTCACTATGGTTACCCATAAAGAGATGTTTTTAAATACACAATATCTTTATTTTTTTCCAACTTAAAACTTAAACTTCAGTAAATAAAAAAGTAATGTAAAACCGGCTAACTTAATAAACAAGTGCATAGTACCTAAACTTAAAAGTGCACAGTACAATCTGTTGTCAACATTATCTGACCCACCCTAAAAACAAACGAATTTGGACCGTCTTCAACTAATATTAAGGTTTCTTCAACTTATATGAGCTTATCAGACAAATTATGCTTGTTTAAGAAATAGAATAATAAACACGCAAATTTGATCTCTAATACTTTACGATTAGGATGTTATAACTATTTGTGATAATTAGTGTCATTGCTACGTAGTAATACATTATTTCAATAAACTATTTAATGTAGTTCTGGTCTCGTGGCGTATGTATGGGACTGAGACGAAAAAGTAGCCAGATCTAATCCTGCGACAAAGATTTGTTTCGCTTTCAATTAATATTTGTAGCAAATTTTTAACTCAACTTTTTTTAATTTTTTACTAGCAAATGGTCCATATTTGTTTCTTTTTAAAGTAGGTCAGATAATATTGACAACAGACTGTACAATCAAATATGTAACTATAGGTCAACGCAATTTTTCTAACGCCAAACCGACGGAAATATCATTAGTAATTAATTGTAGCTGTATATGACGTATATCGTCATCGTTGATCGTATATCATCATCATCATAATACGTATGCAATTCATTAAGGAAAGAGGTCACATACACAATGAAGTGGACCACGAACACAAAATTGTGTTTGTGGTTCACCCAGGTGGACTAAGGTGATCCACTAACAAAAAATTATGTTCGTGGTCCACCCAGGTGAACGGACGAGGTGTACTATGAACAATAACCCGAGAATGTCGTAGAATATTTATTTATTGTCTGTGTCAATTTCATTTAGATCCCTTCAGTTTAATTATTTACTATAATATATAGGTGAGTATACTATACTATGTTATAAACAACGCCTATTTCTCGTGTCTCTAATTATTGAATTAGAGGCATAATAATATCAGATACTTTATCAGTAAGCAGAAAAACAGGCCTTCATACGGCTATAAATAGCCAGTTCTTGGAAATATTTAATAAGAGATTCTTGTTTATCCAATTATCGTTAAATTAAAACAAGCCAGCACCGAGTAATGCGCTGCGCAAACTTTGACACTTTTTGCGTTCGACAGCCGATACGGCACTACATTACAAGTAACCGAGTTGTCTTCTCAGTGTAAATATTTTTATGCACGAATATGTCTATTTGCATTAGTATGGGTTCAAGCATGCACACAAACATACTCGTCTACTGTTTTTGTAAATACATACATTTTATACACGGAAAAACAACACCCAGAGCAATGCAAATAGTCCGTCATTATATATAGGTAAGTGTTGTGTCTTAAAATCTACTGACAAAAATGAAATAAATATATCCACAACATACCATAAAAGTAAGAGAATGCTAGACCATAATAACACTAAAGTATCCGTCGACGTCGATGGTCCGATTCTTACTATGAAAGTTAAGTAATTGAAATAATACTGCTTTAAGAGTTTATGGTAAGGCCCCTGATATACGTCAGGAAATGTCCATAGATCACTAACATGTTTTGGCCATTATATCTGGCAGACTCATTTATTTTGAGAAAGGCAGCAAGCCTACACTAGATGAGTCTCTCGCTTTTTTTACCCCATTAATTTCGTGACAGGCTATCTTTCCCGCTCTGAAAGGGCTACTATGTTTATGAGTTTTGACGGCCTTTGTGGCGTAGCGGTAGTGTATGCGATTGCCACAACAGGGGGCGCGGGTTCGAATCCCGCTCAGTACAAATATTTGTATGCATGAATATACCTATTTGCATTGGTCTGGATTTATTAATATTTATCATGATGGCTCAGCTGTAGAGTAAGACACGATATTTTGTTAAAGGTTTCTACCGTAATGCTTCTTTTGAAATTCACGATCACTGTTACGACTGCCTTGTAATTGGAGGTGGAGGCGCTGGCCTCCGGGCGGCTGTTGGTCTAGCAGAGAGCAAGTTCTCAGTGGCTATACTTTCAAAGTTATTTCCTACAAGATCCCACACTATCGCCGCGCAAGGAGGCATGAACGCCGCCCTGGGTAAATATTTTTCCATTAACACACACTCTTAATTACATTCAGACATCATACAGTACACAGATGTCGCGCATGGTGCATATCAAATATGATTTGTTAACTGTACACAAGCGAGTTGACGAAAAAGTAGTTAAATTAGAAGGTGCCAACTCGCTCGGTGCAACACACTGTCAGCGACGAGGCGGCGCGATTCTCACCCCATTTCTTTTTTTGTCGGTCAAGGGGGCTATAGACCCGAAAGGATGTGCGGCTTTATTCGGTTCGAATCCGACAACGACTCCCGACGGTCGACGCGACGGCGACGGTGCCAATTCACTCGAATCATCGAACCTATGTGACCAAGTTGACGATTATTGGGTGCATAACATATTCATAATATGGTGCATTTCATATATGGGTGAAAATCCATAATTACTTATAGTAATAATAGTCCTGCTGTGGTTTTCCCTGACGGCTATAATATGGGGTTCTTCAAGAAGGTACTAGAAGGTTTTATACAGAGTCGACAGCGCGACTGTGATGCACACGTCCATAGGCCACGGTGACCGCTTCCCATCGGTTGGGTCGTGTGCTTGTCTGCCGCTCAAGTGGTATAAAAACAAAATGAAATAATATCTACCTAGGTTTTATATAAAAAACAATTTCACAGGAAATATGCACGAGGATGATTGGAGATTTCATTTTTACGACACTGTCAAAGGATCAGACTGGCTTGGCGATCAGGTAATAATAAGTATAGATTACTAGCGGCCCGGGACCTAGCTTCACCCGGGCATAAATTCTTGAAAATATCTAAGTATAACTCGATTGCACCGCCAACTGCCTAAAATAGTTTCAATTAGATAGCACAATCCCTATCTGAAAAAGTTTTAATTTGACAGCAAAATCCCCATTAACAAAATGATCCGCCATGTATTGAATTCATTCATCATTCTCTGAACCTTTGTCCTAACTCAGTTGGGGTCGGCTTTCCAGTCTAACTGTGATGCGGCTGAACTTCGATACTTTCCGTGGAGCGACTGCCATCTGATCTCCACAACCAATGGTCATTATGACCAATGGCGATATCGAAGTTTCAAGTTAGACTGGTTGGACTTTTGTGGGCTTCAGCTACCCGTAACGATTGCCATTATAGATGTTTGTATGGCAACCGGGACCGACGGCTTAACGTGCTCTCCGAGGCACTAATAAACTTACGATAAATACACACATAACTTCGAAAAACATCGAAAGGTCATTGGTATGTGCCATGGTGAACCTGGAATCGAACCCGAGACCTTTCAAAGTAGTCCATTACCCAAACCACTAGGCTACCGCGATTTTGCTATTGAATTCATTTGTTACAAAAAATGTGATAAATGATAAATGAAGAACCGCTCAACCGATTTTATGTAAACTTCACATATAAACCATCTACTAAAATAATATATAGTCCGAACAAAGCCTAAGCATTTAGTTTGGACAGGTGAGCCCGTTCTTGAGTTATAATTATAATTAGGTACAACGAAAAGTGGCATTGATTTTTATATAATATAGATTGTACGAGTATCATCACACCTAATATATTTTCGAAGTGGCAGACAGAGTAGTAGATTTACTTTTGCCTCTAACTGTACCACCTAAGCGACTCGCGCTTGGCGAGAGAAAGTAAACTTAAGTAGACTTGAGACGTATTGTTAGGGAAGACCTAGAAAAAGGATTGTGATATTGCGTAGGGCGTGTGCTAGGGGACAATGTTAGCATAGGTTTATTACAAACTGTACCTACTTAGTATTATAAAATTGTAAAGTAGGTGTGTCTGTACATTGGAGATATTAACCTATTTAAAAAATACTTGGGTTATGTTATATGAACGATTCTGAACACAAAAAAGGTCTTTTTTGGCTGTTTATTATGTGCACGATGGACACGAAAACTACCGAACGGCTGGTTATTTTTTGTTTGAAAGATCGTCCTCGACGCGGGCTGAGCCGCGGGCGTAAGCTTGTGAATAAAATAAAATTAATCCCACTAAATTAAATATTCGTAGTACTTCTATCTGATTGAGTGCTTCGAGAGTTTCAAAATACGGGTGGATGGGAAGGGTGGATTATATCCGCCGTTGCAGCATCAAAAATGTATAAAATAAAACAGAATTTTCGTTTCCAATTTAAAAGCTGTACCTACTGAATAAGTAAATATCGCACCCCTAGATGAAAATACTGGTAAATCAAAAAGGTAATTTTTTCAGAAATTATGACTATGGGTGATGTAGTGGTGACAAACTTTGCCATTAACTTACCATCAGGCGAGGTGAAGTCTTGTTCACGTGTCCAATACAAAAAATACGGAAACGGATTTTGGAAATCCGTTTTAGTCACTTTCAAACGTCAAGAAATATTCATAATATTAGTATGAATGTGATATTATGTTCCCAATCCTTTTCAATTAAGTATTTTTTATACTATCCTCTCGAAACTTGATAACTAAAAATGGTGGAGTAATGTTCGCGCTGTCCAGTGTGAAGTCATCCACCAAACATTGCTTTTGGTGGATGCCGCACCATTTTTTTCTAAACAGAATAGTTTGCGCGAGAGACACTTCCAAAGTGGAAAAATGTGTCCCCCCCCCCCCCCTTTAACTTCTAAAATAAGAGAATGATAAATCCAAAAAAAATATATAATGTACATTGCCATGCAAACTACCACCGAAAATTGGTTTGAACCAAATCTACTAAGTAGTTTTTTTTAATACGTTATAAACCGCAATTCATTGACAATATTTTTGATTTAAACATTTCTTGCAAAACTGGTATTAGCTTGTTTAGCTATCACAAGCCTATATGGGCTCGTATATAGTTACTTGCTGCTACGGAATGCCCTTCGTGAGCGAGTCCGACTCGCACTTGGCTGGTTTTTTTATACTACTTAGATAGCAGACACCGTGGCCTAAAGATTGGTCATCTTTCCACAACGGTAGGTTATCGTTTCATGAGTTTTAACCCCGCGTGACTCATGACAGGATTACGAAAATGCCATTAACTCAATATGAGCAATTTATGAATTAGAGAGGTTTCATATAAATATCGTTATCTACTTGACAGGACTCTATCCACTACCTAGCCCGGGAAGCGCCTAACGTTACTGTAGAACTAGAAAATATGGGCATGCCGTTCTCTAGAACCAAAGATGGCAAAATATATCAGAGGTCTTTTGGTGGGTCTACTGTGAATTATGGAAAGAAACTGGCGAAAAGGACCTGCGCCGTTGCTGACAGGTTTGAGTATTTTACTTGTTTAATCGTTTATAGGTATCTATACTATTCCGGGGGTATGACGGGAACCACGCGGTTCCCAAACCCGAGGGGGCCATCTCGAATCCGGAGATGGCCCGGGTCAAGCCGGGGTGCGAGGGAAATGCTCTTTGGGCCACCTTACACCCTGGCGTCAGAAGACCCGAGACGGCGTGCGGTTTTAGTCGGTAAGAGTCCGACATAACCTGCCCCGCTGGCCGCGGGGTGGGTATCCATGAGGATTTCCGCACGAAAAAAAAAAAAAAAAAGAAAAAAAAAGGTATCTATACTATTATAATCATAATAGCAATAATAGACTAAGATCCCACTGCAGAATCATGCATGCATCGAGTACCTATTTGGTAAAAACAAGTTCGTTATGGTATTATTTTTTGGGGGAATTCGACTAACCGTGACGTAGTTTTTAAAGCTCAAAAACGCTGCATATGGACTATGTTCACTTTGCAGTCGTCAGACAGCTGTAGACCATACTTCGTAAAGTATAACATCCTAACACTTCCGTCGCTTTACATCCTTGAAGTGGCTTTGTTTGTTCATGGTAGTCCTCACTTGTTCCCACTTAACTCTGAATTTGTAAAGCGCAACAGGCGTATGTTTCATAATAATGATAAAAAGTTGTGTTTACATACGTCAAAAACTACTATGATGTCAGACAGCTTGCTAGGTATTGCGCCTAAGGTTTATAATAAAATACCAGATGCAATGGAATAATTTAAACTCTTTTTGACTTGATAATTTATGAGTTATTTTGACAATCATTAAATTTAACAAATAAGTATCAATTTTTAGATTTGACATTTATAATCTTCTATTTATTGGACCATAGTGATATTTTTTTTAATGATTTTTATGCATGAATCGTTTAACTATTATTATATGATATCTACTGTGTCACAAATTCATTATTGACTGTTTGAATATTTACATACCACACAAAAGTGGTAGAATGTACAAGGAAACATTATTTTAATTATAAGACCACACTTGTTGAACCTACCTGCATTCTGTGAATAAATAAATGAATATGAATATAAATATGAAACCAAATATTACGCATATTTATGATTAGGAGAACATTATATTTACTAGGTTGCCTATCAAAATGTGGCCGCTAATATGTTTAATTCAATTTTTCGGAAAAAAATCCTTCACATGGTTTTTAAATAAAATATCATCCACGGCACGGCAATACACAAAGGACTTTGAAAAAACACGGTTGCCGTTGCGCACTTCGCCGTACCTACCTCTTTGTACCTGTTTACACCTGGCTGCGTTAATTTATTCATATATTTATGCATATATTTATAATCGTTCGTTCATTTGAAATAGTCGAGATTTTTTGAAAATCTCAAATGACTATTTGACTATTTGACTATTTGACTATTTCAAATGAACGAACGATTCTGAAAATTATATTTTTTTAAATCCTTGCCTGTCTGTTTGTTCGCGATGGATGCAAACTACTGAACGAAGTCGCGAGTACAGCTAGTACTTAGATACATTAATAACCAATGCAAATACACATAATATCACCGATAAAAATATTTGATCTGCAAAATTGCTGTGATTTAAATATTTATGTTTCGAGGAATTCGTTCACAGTATTTTCAATATAGGTACTTTTATGAATTCCGCGAATACAGTACGCCCCGCGCCGCCCACCCTGAAATATGTCGAGAGCCTCTAACAAGTGCTTATTGTGCTGAACGATACTCCATATTTAATTCTGAGAATTCTTGCAAATCCAACATTTTTATTTGTGAGAGATTCAATATGAAACATACATAACAGAAATGAGCTGTCCAACTGGGGTAGTACCTCTGCCCTAAAACAGAAGACCGCGGCCATAATAATCATCGTGTTGTGTTCCCGCTGGTAAGTAGGGTAGCCAGAGCTCACTGTACCCCTCCTACCCCCACCCCTTCCTAGCACTCCCCCTTCTCATCAGAGTAGGTAGCGCGTGAGTGACAGCCTTAGTGTTGCACACGTCCATAGGCCACGGTGGCCGTGTGCTTGTCTGCTACCTACATAGTATAAAAAAAAATACGAATCACGCCTCTTTCTCATTGGGGAGACAACACGGGGAGACAATCATCAATATTTTTTTTGATTTTCTGATCGGAAAAAATGATCATCCAGGACGGGACATCCGATCAGAAAATCATTGGAAATAGTTAGCATGCAATTGCTTAAAATTTCATTCAATCATCAATATTATAATATCAATTTACAGTAGGAGCGATGGTAGCTGAATGGATAAGGACGCGGCCTCTACTTAGAGGTATCGAGTTCGAATCCGGCTGGACATCACCAATGTGAATTTCACTTTGTGGAATTTATATGTGCTAATCACATGATTTACCATCTGCTAACGGTGAAGGAAAACATCGTGAGGAAACCCACATGTCCTAGAAGAAATTCTAAGGACATTTCCGATCCACCAACCCGCATTAGGCCAGCGTGTGTGGATTAAGGCCTAAACCCTTTTAGCTCTCTCGTTAGAGGAGAGGAGACCCGTGCCCAACAGTGGGACATAAATGGGTTGTTATTATTATACAGTAGGTATTTTTTATTGTTGTCGATGGCTCTCCGTTTATTTTTCCACCAGTGGGAAGAGAAAGATGAATATATTGCAGTCCTAAGGTACAAAATTTCCTGATTTTTTTTATTCATGATAGGCTTACGTTTGACCTCAATCTCACCTGATGGTAAGTGACGATGTGGTCTATGATGAATCACGCTTGACTAGAAGGAATCTATTCACTCGTGACTTGAAAACTCCCAGGTTATAGCTTTTAATTACATAAATTAATAACAAGTAAATCAAGTTATTTTCAATATTCAGGACCGCAGAATTATGTAATAGGTATAGGTATCCCCTCCGGAACCATCGGTCTACTTTCCCAATCCGTCCACTTTCCTAATCTGTCCATTTTCCTAATCTGTCTACTACGGATTTTGTAGGATGACAAATAAATTAACTTAATTCTTTTAACTTCTTGTGATTAGAAAGTAAAGAAATATTATAATTTATACTATACTTTTAGTTGGTAAAGCAGTTAAGAGATAATGGGTAGGTATACTTTTCGTTCGGTAATTTGTAGGTGACAATAATCACAACAAGTACTTATAAATTATTATAACTCAAAGAGGAAGCACGTGAAGTATGTACGGGCTGTTGTCTCAGCCTACCCCGGAGAGAGAAAGGCGTGAGCATAATGTATATCTGTTTAACTAAACAAAACAATATTATCTAAGTACCTACCTACTTACGTTTTCCGGGAACTCATGATATCGAAATTTCACAAAACTTAAATAAAATAGACGTTAATTATTATCACTGTCTACTTATTTCACGGGTTCGATTCCCGCTCAGTGCAAAGATTTGTATGCATAAATATGTCTATTTGCATTAGTCTGGGTCGCTCTGTAGCAGAAGGACAGATACGCAAAATCCCGGAATAGCAAAATCCCAGATTAGCAGAAGGACAGATTAGCATAAAGGCAGAAGTACAGATACACACTGAAGTCAAAATAAATTTTAAAAGTTATTTAATTCGTTTTATTAAAGACAAAATAAATTTTAAAAGTTATTTAATTTGTTTTATTAACTTTGGCCAAACGTATCAAACATTCCATTGCAGAATTTTTATTATTCAAAAAGCTCGTGATAGTTTGATCAATTTTTTTATCTTTCATTGTAATAAGAGAAGAACGTTTTTGTGGTATGCTATTGCCGGTCAACTTCAGATCTTGGAAATATGCTTCTTTCTTTAATAGCTGTACAAATAGGAAGAGTGAAGGATTCGTAAAGAGGTCACAAATAGATAATAAGGTTAATAATAAGGTTTGGTTTGTATTATAATGTACACGACAGTACATTATCTGCCTTTATGCTAATCCGTCCTTCTGCTAATCTGGGATTTTGCTATTCCGGGATTTTGCGTATCTGTCCTTCTGCTACAGAGGGGTCTGGGTGTTTCTTATGTATTATTGTAATGTATTTACAAAAAAAAGTAGGTAATGTTTATCCACTCTCTAGAATCCATAACACAAGCAAGTTAAAGTAGGCTTACTAAAGTAATTACTTTACCTTCAAATATGAAAAAATAAGTTTTGTGTACCTTAAATGGGGCATTGGTATAAATATGGGTCAAACTTATTGTAACTGTTGTAAGAATAGAATCAGCACCGTTGCTCGGCATAGTAGCGCCACCTGTTATAATCCAAGAGAACTACAGGTTAATGTGACCAAACCTTGAAAGAGCGGGGTGTTATTATTTTTTAAATTCGTTAATATATTTATAATACAAGGGTTCTGAGTAATGATATTTTTAGATTTAAATGTCACATTCATAGATTTTGGCCTAGGTATCTGGCCAAAATACAGGGTTTACTGTAAGGAACATAGGTACAGTTTTTGTCACTAGTGGTGAAAATATAACAAAAACTGTAACAGCAGTATTAAATTTGCAGTATAGTTCACGGCATCTAGCTTGGCAAGATTTTAAAGTAGTGTGGGCCCCACTACTCCAAACCTTTAGTCTAGTCGACAAGTTGAAAATGGTACAAAATAGAGATACTGCTCTTAAAATTATGAGCGATAGCTCATTGGATCCGGAATGACGCCTAGAAAAATGTGCTAAAAGCGTGTATTAGCACATAAAAATTGTAAAAGTTATAAACAATTAAAGAGGACAAAAAAATGGCATTTCGTTTTCTGCCTATACTTCATAAAATATTAATATTTAAGAAATTTCGAAAAAAGATTCTGAAAAAGGAGGAAATCTCAAAGAAGCAAAAAGCAAAAAGCTCCCAACTCCCGGAACTCTCTCCATTATTTATCATTTTAATTTAACGCTGAAAATAGGTCTGCGCGCGACATTTTTAGGTGGCGCGCGTGGCGCACATAATTTTAAGAGCAGTATCTGTATTTTGTACCATTTTCAACTTGTCGACTAGACCACTTGCCAAGTTAGATGCCGTGCACTATATTAAAGATAAAAATTTTATATCCCTTGACGTCGTTACAAGGTTACAACATTCATGACGTGACGTATGCTACATTGCGTACTGGATCAATAACACGCTTCTATTTGGCAACAAAGTAATGAGGGGAGCGAGTGAAAATGAGAGTATTCGTTGACAGTATTGCCATCTGTTGTAGCACATGAGCACTGCCATACTACGAACGGCGGTAAAATAAGCAGCTAGCTTCTATAAAGTTACAGTGTAGATGAAAAAGAGGGCGTGATTTCCCATTTTTGCATGGTAGCCTTTCAATAGTGTATCTTTTTTTTTGATGAATAAATTATTACCTACTATTATTATTATTATTTTCAGAACTGGACACGCACTTTTGCACACCCTGTATGGATATAGTACTAAGTTCCAGAATATCAAGCTGTTTGCTGAATTTTTTGTACTGGACCTGTTGGTACAAGATGGCGAGGTCGTTGGAGCCCTAGCCATGGACATGGATGATAGCACTTTACACAGGTACGGTCAGCGGCAAAAGTAGATGATGATTGCACAGATTTTAAACTCAAAAATTAGGTAGGTTAATTAATTTAAAACGAGACTTTTTAAAAACAAGCTTTCTAGTAAGTCTATAATTAGATAAGTCTAATGGGCCCAAACATTTTCCGCACTATTTTGCGCCATAGAAAAAACTGCGAGCGTTAAGCGGTAAATGTCATTTTAATTATTTTCGATATTTGAAAAATAATTTTACTGTCACGCTTTCTGGAGCAGTTAGAGTTCAAGACGATGTTTAATATTCTCATAGTAGGTACTTAAATTAAGTACAATAAAAAAAACATTTTTCTTGAGGGTCATTGACCTAGGTGCTTTTACACACATACTTACATGCAGAGACGTCTTTCCACTTGCTACGATCTTGGCATACTCCTTTCGCTTCTTCAACTTTCATAATTTTATTGTTTACATACACGCACGCCGCGCCGGTTGCGGGTAATAAGTACCTACTCTTGACCCTGGTCTTTCTCCGAAAACGTCCTGGATCTAATTATCCTTGCTTTTAAAACATTCGTATTTCCTAAGTTAACTAATTATCGTACCTATTTAAATGGTTGTTCCAGATTCCAGGCCAAGAATACGGTTTTGGCTACAGGGGGTTATCCCAGAATGTTTTTCTCTTGTACGGCGGCACACACTTGTACGGGCGACGGGTGTGCTTTGGCAGTGCGAGCTGGCGTTCCACTCCAGGACATGGAGTTTATCCAGTTTCATCCTACAGGTATTCAAATCATGTATACATTGTATACTAATATTATCAGCCCCCTCCCTCCCAAAGGGCGCTATTGCGAGTTTTGTGACGCTCCTGGTGTTGCACACGTCCATACGCCAGTGATCGCTTCCCATTAGGTGGACCGTTTGCTTGTCTGCCACCTACATACATACATTCTCTGAACCTTTTCCCAACTCAGTTGGGGTCGGCTTTCCAGTCCAACTGTGATGCGGCTGAACTTCGATATTTTACGTGGAGCGACTGCCATCTGACCTCCACAACCAATGGCGATATCGGAGTTCCAAGTTAGACTGGCTGGACTTTTGAGGGCTCCAACTACCCTATATATATACCTATAGATGGTATAAAAATATCTATTTTTATGCCACCTAAGTGGTATAAAAATAGATATTATTGGTTACCTATCTACTATCATGTATCTACCTACTGTTGTCGTTAAAGATAGGAAAAAAAGTGATTAAGGGCAATGTCTCATACAATTTTTTTTCTATTATTTATAGGAATGTACGGTTCAGGTTGTTTATTGACTGAAGGTGCTCGTGGAGAAGGTGGTTATTTAATCAACAGTGAAGGCAAGAGATTTATGGAAAAATACGCGCCGAAAGCTAAGGATCTGGCCAGTCGAGACGTGGTGTCCAGATCGATTGCTACGGAAGTGAAAGAAGGTATTTGTTATAATCTTTTATTGAACTTGCTATAAGTATTATGTAGTTTATTAGTATGGACACTCTAAATTATAAGCTTAAATAGTTAAGAAACTATATACTTGTTTTGGCAATTATTTAGTTGCACGCCATCTGTTAGGTGGTTGAAATAACACTTCAAAACAGTTCGAATAATGTGCGTATGTCGTAATTATAGCCTTTGCGTTAATGGGAATTAGAATTTGATTAATGAAGAATTTGATGAAGAATTTACAGATTTAAATATACGATCCGATTAGACAAGGTGTAAATATTTTCAACCATATTTTCATGAATGCCAATGCATTATACTTTTATTTGCACGCCATCTATTGGGTGGTGATAACATTACTCGTATTATGACACTTTTAAAGTTCCATTTGTTTTAACTGGACGTCGCTAGTTGCCACTTCATAAATTTTCGACACTTTATCTATGCAACTACACTCTACACAACATACCCAGCTAAATAAAGTTGTCAGTCTGTAACGTTAACAGGTTTTGAATCAATGCCTAAATAATTGAGTGTACGTGCGAAGACGCGGGCACAGCTAGTTTATTTGGGTTATGTTAGGTATAAAGTGCACGGCATTTAACTTGGTAAGGTTTTGGAGTAGTGGGGCCCACACTACTCCAAAATCTTACCAAGTTAGATGCCGTGCACTACCTATATATAAATGATTCTGAACACAAAAAATATTCTTTGGCTTTCTTGTCTGTTTGTCGGTTTATCTGTTTGTTTGTTTATTCGCGACGGACGCAAAAACTATTAGACTGATTTTGATAATATCGTTTCAAAAACGATTTCAGGCCGTGGTGTTGGTCCAAAAAAAGATCACGTGTATTTGACTTTAACTCACCTTTCTTGCGATGTACTACACCAACGTCTGCCTGGTATCTCCGAGTCAGCGCTCACATTCACCGGAGTTGACGTGTGTAAAGCACCTGTACCAGTTCTGCCCACAGTGCACTACACAATGGGTGGCTTACCTATCAACTGGAAAGGAGAGGTAATTACTATCTAATTTTGACCTTTATGGCGGTAAAATGCTCCAGCAGTTTTAAATAAATATCAACATTATCTCAATGAATTAAAGCTTAGAATAGTATGGCACAACCACAGAAATATTAGGTGTAGAATTGCAATACGTGTTAAAATTGCGAACCGGCTTGTGTACTAGATTCAGTACCCGAGATTCGCGTCCGTGAGCGATGTCTATGTATGTGTCGCTCAAACAGCACTAACACAGCAAGTTTTTCAATATTATTTATTTACCATTAACAGCTAAAATGCACGGAGAAACTCCCATAAGTTTATGCGGCATTTCAAAAATAACAGCATAGCAACGTATTAATGTCCCATTCAGTGGCGGATTTACCAGTAGGCTGAGTAGGCTGGAGCCTAGGGCGGCAGATTTTAGGGGGCGGCAATTTTGAGCTAATTATTTTTTTCTTTCAAAAAAAATAATAATATAATAATAGGTAACCTTACACCCCGGTAATTAAGACTGGCGGCAAATTTGTAAATCCGCCACTGGTCCCATTGCTGGGCACGGGTCTTCTCTCCTCTAACGAGAGAGTTGAGAGGGTTTAGACCTTAATCCGCACCTGCTAATGTGATCTTTTGTATATAAATTGATTAAAAAAAATATGTTCTTCACGTTTTTAGGTTGTAATGTTTCAAAATGGCAAGGATTGTGTGGTACCAGGGCTGCATGGTTGCGGCGAAGTAGTCAGCAATGCACATGGTGCCAACAGGCTTGGAGCCAACTCCATACTCGATGTCGTGGTCTTCGGAAAGTCTGTTGGAGAAAATATATCGTGTATCAGTAAACCAGGAGACAAGCAACCAACCTTGAAAAAGGTAAGTACGTCTAAGTATCAATCAATCAATCAATCAATTAGCCTACTGCAGTCCAATCCTCCGCCTTGCGCATCCAGTCTATCCCAGCCACCTTTTTCAGGTCATTTGCCGATTTGCGGTCTCCACTCCAAGACTCGTTTTCTTCACTATCCGTTTTTTGGTAGATGTAACCAGCCCATGCCACTTCAGCTTGTTATTCTGCGAGCTATATCGGATGACCTAATTTCTAATTTATCCACTCGCTTCATGGCCCGCTGCGCGACTTTGGTCTAGACTCACTGTCAATTGCCACGTTTCGGCACCGTAGGTCATAACAGGTAGAACGCACCGATCGAAGACCTTCGTTTTCAGGTATTGCGGTAAAGGGGAGGAGAAAACCTGACGTAATTTGCCAAATGCTGCCCAGGTCAATTAGGTCCTTTTGGTGACTTCTTTCTCGAAGTCCAAGTTTTTTTGCCACGAAATCACAGGGAGGGGGATGTTTGGAGGGAATTGCATGGATAGGGAGGGGGGGGGGGGGGAGTTAGTGACCTCTGGCTATCCTACTTACCGCCTCGTTTCCTCTTCCTCCTCCTCCTCATTACGAATTTTACCCATCAAATTATTATTAAAATGATTCACATTTTAGGACATTTGTGACGCCGCGTTGGATAATCTGCATAAAGTGCGAAATGCGAATGGCTGTGCTCCCACAGCTGAGTTACGCGCTGCCTTAAGACAAACAATGCAAACCAAATGTGGAGTGTTTAGAGAACAGAAACTGTTAGACGAAGGTACGAACCATGGTATTTTGTTTTTGATTTTTAATCATTTATTCCAACCAAACCAAGATCCAAAGATCTCAGAACTGTATCCTTAAGCAAATCTGCAACACTCCTCGGTTTATAAGGAACTCTGAAGTACATGAGGACCTGCGCATACTTACAATAATTAAAGAGGAACTAGATGCTCATGCTCAAAAGTATAAGATTTGGCTAGGCTCACCATACCGGACTATTTGAACCTTCTCGAGAGATAAGGAACTCTGGCGCTCAGCTGCAGTGACTGGGCCAATATTGACATATCAATATCAATATTGACAATATTGAATCATTAAACAACCCATCTGCTCATAGTCAGAAGACTGATCGCAAGATCCGCTTAATAAAAATGGTTTAGGCGAATAATGACAGAAACGCAAAACGACAGATTCGCAAAATGACAGACGCTATTAGATTGTCGCAAAATGTCAATAACTCAAATAGCCAGACTCGCAGAATGCCTTCTTAGTTATATTTTTTTTTATACTACGTAGGTGGCAGACAAGCACACGGCCCACCTGATGGGAAGCGGTCACCGTGGCCTATGAACATTTTATAATCTTCTTCTCATTTCCTTCATTTTGATACCTTACTCGATAAGTTTGAATAAAAAAAATTGACAAGATACATTTTAGCGCCAAATATCCAGAGTATTATTGCATAAATATTTACATTTTATATACCCTACTAGCTGTTGCCCGCGGCTCCGCCCGCGTGGATGTCGAAATCCGTTTCAAAAACTATCCTATCTCTCAAGTTGGATCAAACTGCACATGGTGTGCGAATTTTATTATAATCGGTTAAGTGGTTTAGGAGTCCATTGAGGACAAACATTGTGACACGAGATTTATATATTAAGATGATACTCAGGAGATACCTTTCATTAGAGACCTCATTTATTGAAATCTGTTCTGGCATTAGGCCTAATAGAGAGGAACAAAGAAAACTACATAATACCTACCTACATACATACATGCGAAAAACATTACCCTTGCTACCGCAGGCGGGTAAATACAAAGTGGCTTCGCTGTGCATAATTCATAATTATTCATTCACAGCTGACGCAGAAGTTCAAAAATGGTTCAAGGCTTTCAATGATATACGGGTAACTGACAGAAGATTGAATTGGAATTCAGATCTTATTGAGACCTTGGAGCTTCAGAATATGCTCCACCTCGCAGTTCAGGTAGTTGCCTGCGCCAGAAACAGACACGAAAGTAGGGGCGCCCACTTCAGAGATGATTACCCTAAAAGAATAGATGAATATGATTACAGTAAGCCTCTTGAGGGCCAGGTAAATAACATCTATCTTATCTATCCATTGTAAAGTAGCTGTATCTGTTTGCCTTTCTGTCTGTTTTTCTATCTGTTTGAAAGAGGTAATCTGTAGAACGGCCTGGCCGATTCGGACAGGACTTTTTGCTTTGATAGGTAAAATTACAAAGTGTAATATAGGCTACTTTAGGTGCCGCGCAAAAAATAAAAATGGTATTTTTTTTTGTACGGATAGGAAGCGGCCACCCTGGCCTATGGACGTGTGCAACATCAGGGATGTCACACTTGCACTGCCAACCCTGGGGTGGGGGGGGGGGTTTATTATTTATTATTTATTATTTATTATTTATTATTTATTATTTATTATTTATTATTTATTATTTATTATTTATTATTTATTATTTATTATTTATTATTTATTATTTATTATTTATTATTTATTATTTATTATTTATTATTTATTATTTATTATTTATTATTTATTATTTATTATTTATTATTTATTATTTATTATTTATTATTTATTATTTATTATTTATTATTTATTATTTATTATTTATTATTTATTATTTATTATTTATTATTTATTATTTATTATTTATTATTTATTATTTATTATTTATTATTTATTATTTATTATTTATTATTTATTATTTATTATTTATTATTTATTATTTATTATTTATTAGTGCCTCGGAGAGCACGTTAAGCCGTCGGTCCCGGTTGCCATACAAACATCTATACCAGTCGTTACGGGTAGTTGGAGCCCTCAAAAGTCCAACCAGTCTAACTTGTCGGAGAGCACGTTAAGCCGTCGGTCCCGGTTGCCATACAAACATCTATACCAGTCGTTACGGGTAGTTGGAGCCCTCAAAAGTCCAACCAGTCTAACTTGGAACTTCGATATCGCCATTGGTTGTGGAGGTCAGTGATGGCAGTCGCTCCACGTAAAATATCGAAGTTCAGCCGCATCACAGTTAGACTGGAATGATGATCCTGATAGCAGTAAAGTCCACAATTAAATGGTATTTTTCTGAAGGGTTAAGTGGTATGACAGTGGCTTATTTTAACAAACAGAATCGAGGCCCTGATAGGAAGTTACTGCGCTTGTCTGCCACCTACCTAAGTGGTATAATTTTTTTCCAGACGAAGCTGCCCTTGGATAAGCATTGGAGAAAACATTCGATGTCCATGGTAGACTTGTGCTCAGGCAATGTTACCATAACATACAGACCAGTGATTGACACTCCTCTGGATAATAGCGTCGAATGGATCCCTCCCGTACCGAGAGTGTATTGAAAATTGCAATTAAAATATAATAATTTATACATTTTTTCTTGATTAAACTCCTTGTAATTCAATTATGTTTGATTTATGTAAAAAATAAATAAGTATTCTAAAACATTCTACACAGCGCTATCTGAACCCAAAAGCATCTAGCTTAACTAGCTTGTGTTATGATTGAGTGCTAGATTGCGGATAAACATATTTATATCCCCTTCTGACCCATGGTTACACTGATTGGTTACACTGATGTAACAACGGAGCATACCTATGATCGGTAGTTACACTGATGATCGGTATTTACATTGATGTAACAACGGAGCATACCTATGATCGGTAGTTACACTGATGATCGGTATTTACATTGATGTAACAACGGAGCATACCTATGATCGATAGTTACACTGATGATCGGTACTTACACTGATTTAACAAATACCTACCTATGATCGGTTACACTAAAACTTTTTTATAATACTGGCGGCCTAGATTCTACGATAATTAAATGATCGGGGTGTACTGCCCTCCCAGCCCTCGCCGACTTCGAGCAACTGCTCGGGGAACTCGAGGGTATGGTGGTAGGGGTGCGCCCCGCTCACGCAGTGATCGCCGGAGACTTCAACGCAGACTCGCGTGGTTGGGGATCAACGGACACCGATGATAGGGGAGAAATGCTGAAAGTGGCCGTATCCACTGGAATGGTGCTCCTCAACAGGGGAACGGTGAATACGTTTCTAAGGCCCCAAGGTGGCACGTCCATTGTAGACCTGTCGTTTCCCAGCCCCACGCTGGTACGCAGGATACGGCCACTCCGTTGTTACATCAGTGTAAATACCGGTCATCAGTGTAACTACCGATCATAGGTATGCTCCGTTGTTACATCAGTGTAACCAATCAGTGTAACCATGGGTCAGAAGCCTTTATATCTACTTTTTTACACACAAACCAGACCAATACAAATAGTAAAATTAATGTATATACAAACATTTGCACAGAGCGGGAATCGAAACCGCATCCCATGTCGTAGCAGTCGAATACACTACTGCTACGCCACACAAAATATATATACTTAATGATTATGACATTGAGATGTTTATGGTTGCATTTAATAAGATAATGTAAAATTTATCGAACCATTTTATCCCTATACACCCTTTGACCCGTATTAACCCCGTTTTAGGATATCTCATTGAAGTTGAACGAATTTTTAGTAATGATGAAATAGGCTGCAACGTCTGTAGATTTTTCACAGGCGTCTTGCCTAATCTTATAAATAAAATTCAATTGGAGTCCCTATATAAATAGGAACTCAATAATATAATATATAATAAGGGAGAATAAGGGATACTCAAGATCTAACCTTACACCCAAACCCAGGAATGCCCATACATCCCGTCATAGTAGGTAGAAATTGATAAAGCAAGCGGGCCTAAAACTAGTGCACCGGAGATGAATGCCGACTACTTGGATAAAATAACGTAATATTAAGCAGCAGGTATTCGTAACTAAGCCGGTTAAGCAAGATATTATCCCAAAAACAAATATTTTGGCAACATAAACCTTACAAATATTAGCTTTCGGTATTTGATTTAGCTACAACAAATCGATTCTGAATAACCCTCTTTCCAATTTAGTTTGAACCGTCTTATTTTTGATTGCCTGCACTTTTTATGGTATTCTAGAGTTCACAATGTATTGGTGGTGTTATTAAACCGTCTTGTTAAACAATCCCCCTCATAGCTTGGTTTGTAAAGGTAGTAAGGGGTTTAGTTATGATGGTTATGTTTCTTTGCGTGCCACACCTAACCCTGTAACGGCCAGGTGGTGTGACCCTAAATCAATGTGTATTAGACATCAATTAATTATATTGGCTAGTCATCACTCTTTTGTTTTTGATGTTAGGGAGACCTTATGCTTTTAACCAAATTCATTTATGCATCTTTATATAGAATGTATTTTTGTTCACAAACTTAATCTATACTTACGTGAAATAAATCTGTAGCTGATCGGTGTCTACATGGAATATATGAGAAAAACTTATTGTGGACTTTATGAGTTTTGGATAATGATGGTTCTTAGTCCTGGGCCATATATATGAAATATTGTATTTACTAGCTGAGGCCCACGGCTCCGCCCGTGCGGACGTCAATCATAGTCTTTGATATATGACTCCGGTTCTATACTTCACCAATTACAATCAAACATACGGTAGATGTTAAGTCTAACCATGAGCTTTCTAATAAAAAAATCCGTTTAGTAGTTTATACGTCCATTGAGACTAGCGATGGACGTAGAAACTACTGAACAAAACGGAATGGAATGAAAATCTATGAGGCACTAAACCCCGAGTCACAAGGTGAGTGGCGGTAACCATTTGTAGGTAATTAACAATGCTCAATGAACAGCCAGTAATCACGGGGGAGGCCCGGGGCGTGTCGACCCTCACTTAACGCCTCTAGCCGTTTCCTAACAATGCTTATTTCGTTTAAACGTAGAATTTTAAGATTAGGTTGTAACTATCCTTACCCTATCATAATAACCGTCGTATTGTGTTCCCGGCACGGCGGTGGTATTTTTTTTTTATACTACTTAGGTGGCAGACAAGCACACGGCCCACATGATGGGAAGCGGTCACCGTGGCCTATGAACGTGTGCAACATTAAGGGTGTCACACACGCGCTGCCTACCCTGAAGGGAAGGGGGGAGGGCTGGGATGGGGTGGGGAGGTTGGAAGGGATGGGAGGAGGAGGGGTAAAGTGAGCTCTGGCTACCCTACTTACCGGCGGGAACACAACTCGATGGTTATTATGGCCGCGGTGTTCTGTAGGGCGGAGGTACTACCCCAGTCGGACAGCTCATTTCGGACGAGAGATACCTTCATGTCCTACCTCCTTCAAGTAGGGTAGCCAGAGCACACTGGAGGGATTCTGTGCTGTCAGCAAGACCCAAGTCTCCTGCGTTTTCAGCACAGAAACGCTCTTAACTCTCTGGTACTTTAAATTGATCTAAACTAGATGCTGCCCGCAGCTATGCCCACATGGAGTTGTCAATTGATTCGATACATAGCACTGCCTACCGTAATGCCTCAAATCGAAGGTCTTCGACCAGTGTTATTATTAAGTAACTAAATTTACTTTCCCCTGTCTTAACTTCGTGTACGAAGAAATTAAATTTAATAATATATAAAACCACTAGCTGTTGCCCGCGGCTCCGCCCGCGTGGATGTCGAAATCCGTTTCAAAAACTATCCTATCTCTCAAGTTGGATCGAACTGCACATGGTGTGCGAATTTTATTATAATCGGTTAAGTGGTTTAGGAGTCCATTGAGGACAAACATTGTGACACGAGATTTATATATATTAAGATTTCAAACTAAAATAAGTTTGTTAATAGTTAATGTCTATAACTTAGGTACCTCTGTTATTTCACTGTGTCCAAGTTTTAGTTAGTAAGTATTGGTATGAGCACTGCTCCCCAAGATACAGGTCTAGACCTAGTTTGGGGAACAGTACCAACATAATATTGTAAAAGAATAGGAAAATTAGTAAAACATTTAATGTAAAACTTTGTGGCTAATAAACTATTTATTTATTTATTTATTTTAGTGTGTCCAACCCACAGAAATAGTAGGTATTCTTTATTCCGTGGTCCTACCAGTCATGACTTACGATGTCGAAACGTTGACACTGATTGTGGGGCTAGTCCACAAATTTAAAGTCGCGCAGCGAGCTATGGGCCGAGCTATGCTTGGAGTTTCCTTAAAGGACAAAATTCGCGATGAAGTCATCCGACAAAGAACTAAAGTTACCGACATAGCTCGCAGAATAAGCGAGCTGAAGACCGATGGCCGTGGGTCCAGTTCTTAGAGTGGATACCGCGAGTCGGCAAACCGAAGGTGGGATGCCCCCAGTCAGATGAACGGACGACCTAGAAAAGGTAACTGGGATGCACTGGATACGGAAGGTGAAGGGAGAATCGGATGGTATGGTGTATATTGGAAGAGGCCTATGTCTAGCAGTGGACGTCGATGGGCTAATTGATTGATTGATAGCACTGATATCAAACAATGATGGCTGAAAACAAAATACAAGAGTATCTATGGGAGCCATTCGTGTCAATGCCACTGAAAACCGGCGCCAGTATGTTACTCGCATGACAGCATCAAATTGAGAGGCAGCCCAATTCTGTGCAGGAGTGATGTAAATTGGTACACGAGTATAAACTACACTTTATTTTTTTGTGCCTTTTTAAAGTGGTTTTCGAAATTTCTGTTTAAGTATTTAGTTTTTCTTCTGTTTGTATGTATGTTTGTCGCGATTATCTCGCGTTTGGTTGAATTGATTTGGATGAGGTTTTCAGAAAATAATATTTTACACTCTGTATAAGGTTTTAGTATACTTTAGCAACCTAGAAAAAAGGGCTCTTCAGTTTTATTTCAACTAAAATTATGTATGAGTGTAGGTACCTATAAGTCTGTTTACAGTATGTTGTTTGTGCCATGTTCAGGACGCACGCTTAGGCTGTGGAATGATCTCCCTGCTGTGGTTTTCCTGCGTCTACAAAATGGAGTTCTTCAAGAAGGGCAAAAGGTTTATACAGAGTTAGCAGCGCGACTGTGACGCCCCTGGTGTTGCACACATCTATAAACCACAGTGACCGCTTCCCAACAAATTGGCCGTGTGCTTGTCTGCCACCTAAGTGGTATAAAAAACCATTTGATTGGGATTTTTTTTCTATCTCACTCTACCACAGTATACAGTATGTTGTATTTTTGAATGCAAAGTTGTACTTAAGTAAACTATTAAGCTAAGAGCTATAGAACTGCAAAGGAAAGAATCAATAGATTTGCATAATTGATGGAACAGCCACAGAGAAGGCAATTTAAGGACGAGTTATGAGTAGGCTTTATGCTCTATGGCAATTAATTAATCAATATTGTGTCTTGCACTGTCGGAGCAGAAAGTTTTTAAGTATTGTACACGTTGATAGCTCGTGGAGTACCTACTGAAGATTCAGGTAAGTAGTAGACTTTAATTAAAAATCCAATAAAAGTGTATAATGCGCGGCATCTAACGTGGCCACATTTTGGAATAGTGTGCACCCCACTACTCCAAAACCTTGCCAAGTTAGATACTGTACACAAATACTTGTTTCTAAGGCGACGCATTTCGCCACAAACAAGTATAGTGTATAGCATCTAACTTGGCAAGGTTTTGGAATAGTGGGGTCCACACTACTCCAAAATGTGGCCATTTAGATGCCGCGCACTATACTTACTTTTAGGTAATTACTTTGTAGGTAATGTTACCGTCTATTTGTTTATTTTAGACTTAGCCTAACAAATAACAATAAAATGATAGCTAACTTAATGAAAAGCTAATTATGAGTTTTCGCAAATAACAGGATTTATAACAAAAAATAAGAACAATATCAAAAATTAAATTCTTGTTTTATGTACCTAGAACAACATAGTTATTTCATTAGGCAAAGTACATACCTACATACATACATACATACAAATCACGCCTATTTCCCACTGGGGTAGGCAGAGACAGCATCTTTCCACTTGCTACGATCTTGGTACACTCCTTGGGCAAAATAGTGTGTGTAATACTTGTGAAAAATATAATGTACCTAAATTAACATCCCAACATGCTATATTATTGTACGTACGCTAATTTGTTGACTTAAGGCATTAGTTGAGTTTTTTTTTCAATATAATGCTGGTACTTAGGTATATACATAGGTACCATACCTACTCGATGACGTGTGTTTAGTACGGCGGCGATCGATACTGCACAATATTTTGAAAAATGTAGTTGGTAAATTGTGGAGAGATTAGAATATGTTAATTTTGTGTGTGTATGCGCGCGTGCGTGTGTGTGTGTGTGTGTGTGTGTGTGTACGTACGTGTGTGCGTGTGCGCGTAGCTGATGCAAAAAGAGTAACTTAGGCCACTTTAATTTTGGAAAGAGAATCAGGGTTCCGAGTACAAAACTAAAACCTTAAGCTGCGTCTTTCTATCCGTTTGAAAAAGATAAACTTGGGAACGGCGGAGTCCATTTCAATGAAACCTTCACTGGTAGATAACTAATAGGTACTACAAGGCGTAACATAGGCTGCTTTAATTTAAGAATAAAAGAGTACCTGTTGAAATTTTATTATTGGAGCATAATATTGGCATTATTACCAACTTAAATTAGTTCAATAATTTTTTACAATTTCCTGGCCTTGTTCTACCAAAAGTGGAAGTACTCGGGGCAGATTCAGGAAGGCACTATTAGACCCGGATTAATAGATGACACTTACCTCTGAGACATGTCTCAAGCGTGTACTTGAGATGCTCTGCGCCATTAACGCAATTCTCAAGTGCACGCTTGAGACATGTCTCAGAGGTACCTAAGTGTCATCTATTAATGCAGGCCTTAGAAAAAATAATGGGTCCATGGATCGAAAGCACGAGTGTGTGGTGTTGCACACGTCCATAGGCCACGATGACAGCTTCCCATTAGGTGGGCCGTGTGCTTGTCTGCCACCTGTGATACAAAAATGTGACTGAAAAATTATGAAAATACACGGGTATTTCTATATATTAGATGGTACCTACGTCAAGTGTTAAAAAAAAGATTTACGATAAGTACTCCCATGTCATAAACACGAACTTGTACTTTTGAAAAGTCATCCAGTGTCACCTTCAAATAATACAGCGCTAGTCCATCTGAGGATAATACAAAGAGGCCAAAAAGTTAGTAGCAGCAGGGCCTGTGAGTTTGCCCTCAACCCTCCCGGGATAACCCGCGCAGGCGAGCACAAGCTCCGCCCAGGGGCGTGGCTGGAATTTCCGGCGGCATCCCCGCATCCCCCGCCCTACGTCTCCTACGACCGGACGAGGCACCTCGCTTTTATCCCGGTTTCCTGTCGGTGGACGCTCGCTTAGCTCCGGTATATTGATTTGTTTATTTTTTACAAGACAAATAGGTCAGACGCGTCCCTTCCGAGTGTCGTGTGCCGTATCGTGTCTGTGACCGGCCCATCAGTGGTGGCCGTCGGTGGTGCTCGCGATGAACTGTGTCCGGGGCCGGTACCCGAGCTGTCGCTCAGTGTTGCGTGCACGAGATGGCCGTTGAGTAAAAGGTGAGTCGAGCTCTTGAGCAACTCACACGCACAGGATGTTTCTAGCTGTTTATTTTCATGGTGGTGATCTTTTTTTTTCGTGTCTATGTTGCCATCGTGGTATAGTAATTTGTTTCACGGCAATACCGTTTCTTACCGGTCTGAGCTTAGGTATCGCTCTTCGAGAAGGCTTACTACATCAACCTCTGCTGGTGCTAATGATTGGTCGTTCTGATGAATGACTTCACAGCAATAGCCGTTAATGTCATGTCACACATTCCACATAAAACTGAACTCTGTCTAAATTAGTTGGCTCTTATAATTCCTTATAACCACTTCAACTACCTACTTAAAATAATAATTTTAACTATTGACTACCGGAGTAATTGAAAAGTACACGCTGATTTCAGTAGTTACACGCACATTCAATTTGCTAAGCTGCTAACTGCTCCATTGTTGTGAATATCTTCTCATGTTATCTCTTTGTTCATGACCTGTAACTTTAAAATACCTACCTAGACACAACATAAACTTGTCAGAAATAAGATGCAGTTATTTATAATGTAAATAGACGACTAAGCACAGGCAATGTGAGTTATCAGGTCAATAAAGAACCTTACTTTACCGTTTTACTACTATCAAATATCAGTTTGCTAGTGACAAAATACCGTAGGAAGACTTGTGACAAATAAAGCGATATTTAGACTTAAACTGTGGATGGAAACAAAAAAGCTGAATAATACGTGCAAATAAAGTGTTAAAATCCAACCTCCATCGCTGGACAAAATAAGTTTATCAATTGTTATCGTGTGCCCCTTTTTTCCTTCATCTTGATCCATGATCAGACCATTGGCGCGATGCTTGGGTCTCCCCTTCATTCGGGGAATAGTAGAAGTGGCATTGCCAGACATTTTTCACCAAGGAAGTCAGGCGGCTCTCACAAAATGTGGCCGCATCAGTAAAGGCTGTCCTACATTTTATCCCGAATCATCATCTTCCTGCCCTTGGCCCAATTATTTGTGGTCGGCGCAACATGTCATTCTCCGGCATACATTCCTGTCCGATGTCATCTCCTCAGTCACTGCCTTCCTTTCCATATCTTCTTTCACGCAATCTATCCATCTTTTCTTAGGTCTACCTCTGCCCCTAAAGCTCTCCACATTCGTGCTTAGAACCTTTTTAACAACATTACTTTCATCTCTTCTCATAACATGTCCATACCACAACAGTCGCTCGCTTCTCAATTTTTCATTAACTGTTGCAACCAGCGACTATATTTGGTTATATGCTCGATGGTTGCAACTTTCAAACTTCCTCTAATATACATATTCCTTATTCTATCCATTCTTGTCACATCGCACATCCATCTTAACATTCGCATCTCCGCTATATGCCTTTGTCTTTTACCCGTCGCTTTTAATGCGACACATGACGATCCGTACAAGACGGCTTCTTCATTATATTTTATCACGAATATGGAACGGGAATTCCTCAAAATTATGTTGCTTACCTTCAGAGAGCCGTATACCTTGTTTGTTAACTTGATCCAAAATGGTTGAACAAATAACTAAGACCTCAAGATCCCAACACAAATAGCAGCTGTCTAGATAGCCTTTCTCACATCACTAGATTGAGACGTCTATTATAGTTTAGTGCATTCAGATTTACTAAAGTGGTGATTGTCATCATATGGCTTAATGGATCTGGTGCAACTGCGTAGCTGTCATAAGCCGGTAATAGTATGTCATTGTCTTATAGAGTGAAGAATATATCTAGATCAGTCTATGTAACCATTATGATACTTGTGAGAAAAGAAATAAATTATGTAGTATTTTATTTATATGTATGATTCAATTTCTAAATACACTCTATATCATAAAAATTGAAAATGGTAGTTAACCGGTATCGGTAACAGGCTACCGGTGGTTGGGACTCCAAAGAGAGGAATCTCCTCGCAATAGATGCCGTGTCGAGGATCACCACCTTTTACATTATGCTCCTGACCCAACTGTCTAAGGCGATCCTCTTAAGATATTGGTCGAGATTCTTGGCAATCAGTCCGTAAACCGATACGACTACGAGTATCGGAATAATAATCGCCGAATCCACATTCCACTTATCGGCATCCTCGTGAGCCAAATCCAAATAAAAGTATTTTATTTGCTTGTCTTTTTCGGCTTTCACGAGATTCTTCGATTGGGATAGTCCTGTCGACAATTATATCGATCTTTTACCACAATATCAGACTTAGATATTGTCAAGAACATTAGAAATTTCCTTGTACTTGGTTATAATATTCTTGGATATTGTCTACAAAATAGTCCTGTTAGTGATGACAGATAGATCTAATAAATTAAACATAATTATTTTAATTATTACAAACTATTATAATGATGTTCCTTTAATTTCCTTTTTTGTGTGTCAGACGCTCGATGTTCGAACATTTGCGCGCAATTATTTTGCTACATAAGATTTTGTAGGACATTGTACAGCGCATAACTTAACTAATATTTGTTACAGATTCTAAGCCCGGATTCATTACTTAGATAATTTTTTTGTAAATACATAGTGTACAATCATACATTATTATAAGACGCCAATAAACCCACCAGGTTTTACGTGTCAATTTCAATTTCTTTATTTCTCAAAATAGTGCAACGTAATTACATCTTTTTGACATCAAAAACTACTTAATACTAAGTTTACTACCGCTTTCTAGGCGCTAGTGGAGAAGAAACGGCGCAACAAACTCCAACGCTGCATTTTCAGACGTCACAGATGCTACATAGATATCTTAAGACTAAATATGGACGAATGTACATTTTTGTTTCGTGTCATGTGTGGTTAAAAACAAAGTGGATGAAAGGTATATATTCTAAATAGCTCCTTGCGAGGAAATTGTTTTGTTCAATTGTTTGGACGGAACTCTATTTTTTAATTAAAGCAGCCTAAGTTAGTATCATTCAGTTCAGCGTGCCAATCTTTGGCGACCAACAGATGCCACCTACGTGGTAGGTATCATCATCATCTTGCCCACAGAACAAAGAAAAATCCTGCCCTTGTCCCAATCATTTGTGGTCGACGCAACATGTCATTCTCCTCCATACATTCCTGTCATATGTCATCTCCTCAGTCACTCTCTTCCTTGCTATATCCTCTTTCACGCATTTTATCCAATAAAAAAAGACGTGAATTAAACAATAATCTCTGTTCATTATGAAATCCTCAAAAGTGTGCATTCAATTAGAAAATTACGTTCCACAAAAATTTTATACGAACACTGAAAGGTCTAAATCCTGCAAGCAAATTCTTTTGTTTGAAATCTACAAGTTTTTAATTTATCATAACATGCACTTACTGGCATTTAACATGTCATTAGCATACCAGAAACCATTGTTTTGCCAGCAACTCACCGTGTTTGGCACACAGTTCGGAAGTTGTATGCTACATGCATCGTAACTAATAAACAAATCGCACGCCATCGTTATAAATGATCAAGAAAAACTTTCAAAAATAAGATTTCTTCAAAATTATACTAATTGATGAGAAGTTTTTCAGTAATTCCAAGTTTTATTTTTGTAAGGAGAAATAAAGGTTTATTATATACTAGCAGGCCCGGTAGACGTTGTCCTGCCCGACTGCAGCGCCATCTGCCGGACTTATTTGTGAATCTAAACCATCCAGAGCGCTATCCAAACACATAGAAAATATTCATTCAAATCGGTCCAGCCGTTTAGGAGGAGTTCACTGTAAATACACGTACAGAAGAATTATAATAAAGATATTTACTTTAACTTATCCTTTGTCTACTCTGTCTAAATGTTATATTTACCCCCGGTAAAAAGGTGTGAGCATTTATCTATGTATGTAAATATTTTACACCGTACTATAAAGAAATTCCATTCCTATTTCAACTATAAGAACACTTAAAAGTACACTAAGATAACGTCGTCCCTTTTTATTTAACGCAAATATATTCCCCGTAACATCAACTTACATTACCATAGTTGCATAAATCTAACGCGTGTAGACATTCGTGGGGCCGACTGTACATATATGTGCTCGCATAATATTCGCATAAATCAGTTGGGAATTAATTATTGCTTTTGACTGTACTACGTGATTAGGGGGAGAAGATTTAGTTCCATAGTCGTTTACGATAGATATGAATATGAGTTGTTTATAATAATTATCTATTTTAGTAGGAGCTTAGTATGTTGTCTTAGGAACTTTTATTATCAAGTGTATACTACAGAATCTGGTGTTCTTGAATTTAAAGGAAGCACCTAATAGAAAGAAATGAAGAAAGAGAGAGAGAAAAAAGAAAGAAAGGAAGAAAGAAATCTATGTCTGTACTATTATAAAATTGTAAAGTAGCTGTGTCTGGTCTGTACATTGGAGATATTTAAATAATTAGTATATTGGAGTTATATTACATGGACGATACTGAATACAAGAATATTTATTTTTGGAATTCTTGTCTGTTTGTTAACGCGTGATGGACTCAAAAACTCCTAAACGGATAGGTATGCAGTTTTTTTGGTCGACAGCTCTTGGTCAGAATTAAAATCATACGCATGTTTGATCACCTTCGATTGAGTAGAACCGGATATATAGACAAAAAACATTACCCTCGTTTCTTCGGCAGTCGGGTAAAAACGCGTAAACCTTCGTGTCTACACAGGTGGAGCCACGGGCATTAGCTAGTCATTTGTGATTTTGAGATACACGTACAAAATAATGATTAAATCTTTTATTTTAACTAGCTGAAATTTTGATCCCGTTCCCACAACACATGGGAACCTATGCCCGGGAAAATAGTTTACGTCCTATTGTCAGACTTATTGAATGTAAATACAGAACTGTATATAATACTAGCTGATGTCCACGGCTCCGCTCGCGCGAAGGTCAGATATCGTTTCTCTCTTATCGTCCGGTCGGATATCGTCTCCGGTTCTACTTAACCAATAATTGGAATCAAACATACGGGAGATTTTAAGTCTGACTAAGACCTTTCTAATAGAAAAACTGAATCAGAATCCGTTCGCAGTTTTTACGTAATCAAGATATTTTTAAGTTATTTTGGTGGCAGACTAGCACACGGCTCACATGATGGGAAGCGGTCACCGTGGCCTATGGATGTATGTAACACCAGGGGCTTCACACTCGCGCTGCCAACTCTATAAAAACTTTCTAATGCCCTTCTTGAAGAACCTCAAATTGTAGACGCTATGGAAAATCACAGCAGGGAGATCATTCCACAGTCAAAATGCTTGCGGAATAAAATTCCTCTCATACCTCACAGTGCGCCCCGTTACTTGACTGTTGGAAGTATTTTCTTGTGAAGAATTTTCAATGTATAGACATAACTAATTTACAATAAAATTTCATAATAGTATCTGTAAATAGATATTAGATAGATAGATAGATACAACCTCTTTTTTGCACACCAACCTTAGTCTTAATTAAGACAATGTAACCTGGATTACAGTCATTTCAGAATGCACAATAGGCGATCGGTCTTATCACTGATTGCGATTTCTTCCAGGCAACTTTACGATAAAAAAAGAAAAATAAAGTAATATTAGATGTAGATGCTGAACTTACATAATTTCATTTGTATATCAATGTGTCTTTTCGTACTTTATGGGCGGAAAATAACGTACCAAAGGTACCTATACCATGATCGCGTTAATTCCCGTTTACATATTATTATAAGGAAAATAACGTGTTTCGCATGTATATATAGAAATATAAGTAAGTATAATAAATTATACATAAGTTTACGAAAGGAACGGTACAAAGATCGGTCCGATTTTTCAGTCGATTAGTTCCATGATAAGCTAGCCAGTAGCCAAGGGTCAAAAGGACAAAACCGTTTATTCAGAAAGGAATGTTTAGAAGTTCGGAGTAAGGAATGAAATGATGTGAGAACGAATGATGTCAGCATAAAAGTTGTTGTGATCATGAACATAATAAAACATGTATAAATCTTACGGACAGACCACGTTGAAGACGAGACTGGTAAAAAAGTTGCACAAGTGAATGAAGAATGAGAAATATAGGTATCGAAATGAAAGTAATGGTGTTATAAAAGTTCAAAGTATTTATGAATGTAGGGTGTTTTAGGTGCAGAGGTAGGCAGAGAGGTAAGATAGATAGAATACGTGAAATTTAATAGGATATGGAAAGGAAGGTAGCGACTGAGGCGATGGCTTCTTATTTTTTATTGGACACGTCAACTTGATTTCACCTCGCTTGATGTTAAGCTAAAAGTAAAGTCTCAGGAGCGAAAGTCACATCAATATATACCGATAATGCTACAGTGGTGGCCCTCAGTATGACGGCCTCATTAAATGCTTTTTCCTTTAAGGACCCGGGATTTTTAGGAGGAAGGAAACACATACGCTGGTAAAGAATTCCAAATCTGACAGGAGTTTATGGAGGAGAATAACATGTTGCGCCGACCCCAAATAATTGGGACAAGGGCAGGTAGATGATGAATAAAATATGAATACCGGCAAATTCATTAATAAAAGTTGAGTCCTGTATCTAGATCAATTGTCTTCACGAAGGCCAACACCTGGTTCGGCTGACAGCGGACGGATGACACTTTTTACTGGATATAATAAGGTTATATATAGACTTCCTGCAGTTAAGTGGCGCGCGCGCCGGTGCTCGCCCACTTGTTGCGCGTCAGTTTCTAACCATATTATGGTTGACAAATGGAATTGCGAAGAGTATTATATTTTGCAATATTTTTTGATAACTGCCTAGTATTGCCACTACCTATATAGGGTGTTTTTGCCCTAGTATAGGGACGCCTACAGTATTGCACATGTTTATAGGCCACGGTGACTGCTTCCCATCAGGTGGGCCATGTGCTTGTCTGCCACCTAAGTTGCATAAAAAAGACTTTGTATCCAGCAGCATGCAGTTTTACAAAAAAAAAGGAAAACGAAAGACATGAAATTTTATTCCCTACAATAATGGTCTTTTGAATTTTGCCTTAAAGTGCTAAGTTTGAGTGAGATTTTGTCCATTATTTTTCCAATATGGCGCCTGAAGCTCCACCGAAATCTGTTAGCATTTTGTCTTTTTATCCTCAGTAAGTGATCCTATTCTTTTCAAAAAACATAACATGGGTTTAATAAGTTAATACCAAATTAAATTCAATTTTCTCTGGCCTATAAGTTTAGTATATTTGTTGATCTTTGATGTGCTCTTGTCTGTTTGGAGTTTGATAAAGTTTGATGGGTTAATGACCCAAATATTTGTATTTTTAAACGCTTTTATTTAACTTGACCAGTTTATTTGGGTCAAATCTAGTAATTGAAAATTGGCCCCCTTCCTGTGGACGGATTGTTCTAATATTTGGCACATATCTTTAGTTCTGGTGACAATGGCCGCCGCCACAAAACGGCGGAATACGTATTTTTTCACAACTATCGCAATATGGATATCAAATGAAACGGCTTCACTACCTATATATAGGTCACTGCGAAAAAAAAAGAAAATCCAATTTGGCCGCTTTTAGTTCATAAAAGCGTTTATCTTAAAACATTTTTTACTTAATTATTTAATATTTAAATTTTATTTGATGAATTTAAGTTTACGCTGCAAGCGTTCATATAATATTCGCAACATTCCTATAGAGTACACATTGATAGTGCACTTAGTAAAGGCACAATTCATTCAGTCTGTTAACTAGACAACACGGCTGCCCATTAATTCCCTGACCAGTGTTAATCTAATGACTTAATTACAAAAAAATATTATACAGAACTAAAACGCGTTTCTGCCACAAATTTCACGTCCGTGGTCAAATCGAGTGGTACATTTAAATTGATTGTAGGACATATTTCCTTCAAGCCGGATGTGTTCAATTGTGACGGCAGCAAAGCGCAGGCGCAGAGCAGTCCGTGATCAACCGTCGCCTTACTATCACCTTTCTGATTGATACCGAGACGTTTACGTGATAGTGAACTGTACTAATTTGTAATAAACAACACAGTGATTTGTTGGGACAAATTACAGCATAAACTTGTTGATAGTGATGTACTAAGGAATTTTGTACCTTGAGTGTGTTGGTCGAAGGACAGTGTTTACAGAGGCAAGTGGTATCACTGAAATGTGATACCACGAGTCAGCTTCCACGACGGAGAGAGACGAGAATGCCAAAAAGCGTACAAAAAGGAAAAGAATTTCAGATATGAGGTGAGATATGAGTGAGACCAGGTTAGGAGGATACATAGTTTAGTGAGACTTTTTTACACCACACTTTTTTCTTTGTTACTGTTAAATAACATAACACAACTGTTGAAGGTAGTACTAGATTAGCAATCATTGATGTTTCAAATGTGTATAGGTACGCAGCGGTAACCATAATATTATTATACCATCAGTAGCTCATAGCGATTATTAGTCACTTCGTTTTAAAATTGGATTGGAACTATTTTATTATTTATTTTTTCTTTCTATCTTTCCTTCTTTCTTTCTTTTTATCTTTCTTTATTCTGTTAACTGTTACGCAAGTTGATCATTTCGGCTGTAAGAGTGCCAGTACATCCGTTACAACCGGTGAAATACCGTTGCCGTGTAATGAGACGGCACAGTGTATGCCATCGACGCCACTGTACGGTACGATGCCACCGGACTACCTGTACCATCAGCTAATACCATTGATAGTACAATTGGAACAGATTTATACACAGAGGATATTTTTTCATGGTACATGGGACATGGGCCATGTACCATGAAAAAAATATCCTATAGGTACCTAATAGAAGTAGAGTAAAACACTTGGTTCAATGATACTAGGTAGGTACAGTCAGCGTCAAAGGTCTATGAACAGTAGTTTTAAGCAAAGTAACTTATGATTTTTAATGAAAATGATGTTTAATTGTCATAGTCGGCTCTATTACCTTCAAACTTTGATTAAAATAATAATAAACCATTTTCATCCGTATTTTTAAGTTTGTAATCTGTGCAATCATCATAGACTTTTGCCGCTGACTGTACACGGTGTGACACGGTCAATAAAAGCAACTAATGGAATTAGTCGTAAACAGACCGCATGTCTTATTTGTCAGACAATGTTGATAAATTCTAATGAGAGACACTTAGGTACTCAGGGTATGATGCATTGTTGTTTATGGGGCCCGCCAAGACTACTGCCGCGGGCATCAGCGCTAGTAATGAAATAATATAACATTTTTCATAATGACCCTGATGTGAATTTTCATTATGTTTCCATAGAGCAGTAGGTATTTTATTTAAAGACTGTTTTGTCTGTAATGAGCACTCAGCCTAATTGTGAAAATAATGTATTTGGTACAAAGTGTGTGCTTGTTTGCCGTCTATGTCCATATTATTATAAAATTGTAAGAGTTTATACATTGAGGATATTAAAAAAAACCTTGGGATAATTGATGTACGATTTTGAACACATAAGTATATTTTTTGGAATTAACTTTGGTTATCGGTTTGTCGGATAAACGGTCTTGGTCAGACTTAAAATCTCCGTACGTTTGATTGCAATTGGTAGAGTAGAACCGGCGATATGACCAAAAGTTGCGATAATCGGCATTCACGCAGACATCGGCTAGTAATTTATAACACCTCTATCAAGAGTGAAGAACCCTTTATACTTTTTCTATTGTTGAAGAACATAATATTGTAATCAGTCAATTATACGTATAGTTATCTAGAATGAGTTCAAGTAGTTATAACACGCTACTAACAATTAGAATATACTCGTAATTATTTAATTCATATGTATCTAGATAAATACCTCTTTAGATTAAATAATGACCAATGTCACTTCCTAGAACAGTAATAACTTGTATCCTGCACAGATATAACGGGTCAAATGGTTACACGTTCAACGTACTTCAACTGCGCGGAGTACGTTTGATAATATTCATATCTCAAGTTCTACGAAACCAATTTGCAATCAGACTTGGAATTCTTTACCAGCAGGATCACTTTTCCTTCCTCCTACAGTCCCGGGTCCTTTAAGCGTGATAAAGTGTTTTGAGGCTGTCAAACTGAGGGCCACCATTATAGCAATATTGGTATTTGTAATGATGACCCCCCATTCCTGAGACTTTTCCTTTAGCTTACCATCAGGCGAGGTGAAGTCAGGTTGACGTGACCGATATAAAAAAAAACATAGGTACGAAAGTTCAGGTACTTTAAGATAACTTACATAATTATTATCAAACTATGAGACAAGCATCATCTTTTAGGATCGATGTGGCTGCTGAAAACCAACAGTCGTTTCTCTTGCAGGTCTCAGAAGCGATTTTATCTAGAATTAAGTAGAGCCTCTTTGCTCCTTTCTCTATTAATTTTGTGTTATGTGTAATTTTGTGTGTACAAATTTTTACTTGTGCTAAAATGTGCATTAGAAATACCATCTGGGTTTTCTCACATTCAATAGAAACTAAGTTGAATTCTTTGCAGCTTGACTTCAACCGGAATTACTGTCCAAACTTCAGACCTATCTGTCCGGTACACCTTGCACAAAAATATCAATGGAAGTAGTTGTATTGTAACATTTTGCGATGTACAGCACTTACAGTTACAACACCGGTCCAGACAGGTGCATACTGTCTGACAATATATTGTATAAAAGACCACATATTGGGTCATTATTTGATAAGTTTATTCCTATAACTACGTGTTTTTTTTAAAACTTTCTTTTAAAAGTTAAATACATTTTGGACGCTTCATCCGCTAAGGACGTATTTTCGGAAATTACTCCAAAATCAACTATTCTGAGCATAACATTTCTGTACGCGAGAATAGAATGAGTATTCCATGCAAGCGGAGACACAGGTGAAAGCCAGTATTATCTATATCTATAATAATAAATATCACTACATAGTATAAAACAAAGTCGCCTTTTCTGTCCCTATATCCCTATGTTCGCTTAAATCTTTAAAACTACGCAACGGATTTTGATGCGGTTTTTTCCAATAGATAGAGTGATTCAAGAGGAAGGTTTATATGTATAATACCTACATGCAGAAATAGTATCAGCATTGCACCCGTGCGAAGCCGGGGCGGGTCGCTAGTAATATTATAAAGAGGAAAGATTTGTACCTATTTTTGTATGTTTGTATGTTTGTAATGAATAGGCTCAAAAAGTACTGGGTCGATTTAAAAAAATTTTTCACCAATAGAATGCTACATTCTTCCAATTTGACATAGGCTACATTTCATTTTGAAAAAAATTAGGGATCCTTGGAAAAACTGGAATTTACACCCGGGCGAAGCCGGGTCCCGGGTCGCTAGTAATAAATGTAATTAATTTCCAACATAGGCCCATTGAATATAAGCAGTATTGTAAGTTTGCTCATGGTCCCTTTTCTTTTCCTCAGGGTTGACCTTCGAGGACTAAAGTGTGCGTCGGCACTCCGAGCTGGCCTTAAAGCTGCAATGTACGAAAGTAGCTGCTCCTACGCTGGAGCTCTTGAACTGAAAAGAAGCGCCTTAAAAGAAGAGCCCTGGCCTACAACAGAATGGCCTCCTTACCGGCTTCATCAATCAACCTTCGAGCAACTGAAGCAAAGTGTGGAGAAGGCAAAAGCAGCTTTACAAGACAGATCAGGTCTTTTAGGCACAGCCACAGCATTCGGTGACTTTTATGGAGGACAGTTGGGTCAAGATGCTACAGGGTCTACTCTTGGATTCGGGAGGACAGCCAGGACAGATGAATCAATGTTGGCGTCCATGGACAAAAGTAAAACGATTGGTGAGTAATCTTGGTTGCTCTTTAAGAACTCAAACATGATCTTTAGTTTTAGGTGAGTTATTTACAGACACTTGATATAGGTTTTGCTAATATTCATAGTCATTCAGTGTCTAGCAAGCATGTGTGTCATTGTAAAGTATACGGTCAAATGCAAGACACCACTGCACAGCTAACAATAAATTGTTGTTGTCTTATTATTTACTCCATGGTTGGCATTCACTTACTGAACCGTTACACTTTTTGGAAACGATACAAAGAGTTTACGGTATGGGTTAAGTATTTCGGGATTTATGCAGAATCAAATACATCCTTTACAGCAGTAATTCTTTTTATCATCGTATTCAAGATTATTGTATTAGATGTAGTGAACATGATAATTATTATTCATTACGTATAAGTAATATTAAAAGTGTATTTTTATATTATACGGATAACTATGAAAATATTGCTCAAACAAGAAAACCTAGGTTTTCAAAGTAGTTACTCTTCGCCAAGTTAATCTACGGGCAAGTTTTGTACCAGAGGTTGTCACTCAAAAATAGGTGAATAGAAACTTGATATGCCTACCCGTTTTATAAACACATTTAGTGTGGCGTTTTTCTTTATAAACGTGCTCACATAAACACCCCTCGCATCGTGCTACACGGCTATCTTCTTACTGACAATAAACTGCACTATATCAACTAGATAAGACATTCGATAAAAACGTAAAATTTTACACCAAGCATTCATATCTCAATTTTAAGGTCTATTGTCATGAGCTATACTCACGACGATAGCGCTAACGGCAGAAGTATCACGAATATCGATTGACAACAACTACATCCTAAATTCAGCCTTATTATAACAAAACATGGTTACAATTCCAGTGTAAACTAAACCCTTTTAGATTATTCTGATGTACGCAGAAGAGGCTAGGTGGGGAGGCTTCTTCAGATAACAATCAAGGGGAAGGGGCGTACGGAATTTCATCCCCATGGTTGCTATAGAGACGCGCCCGCCCACACCCCGCCCTAGAGATCATCGCACACAGAGATAAATAGTGGAGAATATAAATTTTTATTATCCCAACGTTCATTATTCTGGAAGTTAACCGCTCTCCCGAGCCGAGAGGAGGGTCCACAAATAATTTTAGCTGCATTTTTCCTTTGACATAAAAAATGCACGAAAGATGTACTGCATTTAAAGGTAGCTTTGTTATTATTTTTGCATAATGGGGTTAAAGGGTACCTATCTTTGCAAAAACAATAGTTATGCCGTCAAATGTATGCCCGCTTTGTATTATAATGTTTGTGGTATGATAGCAAATGCCATAATCTTTGAGTTGTTGTATTATCTAAAAAATTAAGTTAATTATTTTAGCTACCAAAATATAAATTTGGACTTAATTTGATTCTATGCTATCCTATTTTCGGGACTAAAATAAAAATAATGAAAAGTCTTCTATTTAGTTTGGCAATATCTTAAATGCGTATTTTTTCGGAAGACTGACCGGTAACCAATTCGAAATCCTTATTTATTGTTTTAAATATGACTTGAGTTGTGTGGATTCTCCAGATGCTTTTTCAGAAACGCATTTATGGTCTCTGATGTCCAGTTTTCTATATTTGCGGTGTATAAAAAAGTCCCATTTGCATCTAGCATCACAATCTCGGGATTAACATCTGCTACTTCCTTGATTTGGAGATTGGAAAACTTAGCGGGCATGTCACTCCTTATAAAGGCTTCTACTTGCGGGTATGTAGGTGATTTGCAGACAGTATGTCGTAGTATTGCTTTAGGATATATTTTTCCTTTTAATTCAATCTCCGTTTCGTTTAGTAATGTTTCATTGTCACAACACCTCTTGCAGTAATCTGTGATATTTTTTCCTAAATCTAGCTGACTGCAAGTTGTACAAACCAAACTAAGACTATAATGACCATGGGAAACACATGATGAATTTGAGCTATTTGCTTTGATTTTATGAATAAAAATAAATGCAATGAGAACGAATAACACTTCAATGACTAAACTAGGTTTCATGATTTATACTCTTGATACTAACAACGATTTCGCAAAATAAAAGTACATTTTATTGTAGATTTTATTACTTCTGGTTTTATAGGTAGGTATTACAACATTCTTCAATAGCTAGTATTCGCGCACATAATAAATTCAGAACTAAAAGACGATAATGTTTACATTTCTCATATTCAGCAGTTTGTTTGAAATTACCTGAAGCCCAAAATTTCCTGAACAATTATCTCAGGGAAATGATTTTCCCCGCTGTCAAGTTAATTGATAATCGTAATTATTTTATTCAATACTAGCGGCCCGTGACCCGGCTTCGCCAGGGCATAAATTCTTAAAAAATCCTATAACCCGATTGCACCAACACCCTTTAATATTGAATTTCATGCTTTTTACTTCAAAACTTAAGCACTTTTCATATAACAGACTTCTCTTCTCTACCCTTATTTGTCCCCTTAGGGGTGTAATTTTGAAAAACGTTGATACCCGTATTCATTTATTTCTAATCAAAAGTAGGTGTTGAAATATCATGGATCTAGCTTTGAAATTGACTGACTTTCCATACAACGTGTCTTCGCCTATTTTACCCCTTTAGTAGTAAAATTTAAAAAACGCTGATACTCGTGTACATTTATTTCTAACCATAAATCAATATGTAAATCACAGAACAAAGAAAAATCCATGTTCTGTGATGTAAATATTCAATATTAACACAGGTATACAGATACAGGTGATAGTTTTATAGTGTTAAGGATGGTCATCCAACCTAAGACCGACTAGCTAGTATGTGTAACCTACTAGTTTACCACTGTAGCATAAGCCCCTCAATGATTGTACCTGCTAACGGAGAAATTTTTATCATTATTCCTTAATATTTTGGTTGGCAGCTCGCCCAAGTTCCGAACCGCAAATACAGCAGCAGCATATTCCAATTGTATTAAAACCTTTTGTCACCGCAAAGGTCGCGACAAAAGCGAGGGCACAAAGGAACTGCTCTCGAAAAAGACAATAAACTTTTTGCTATTAAAAAAGTGCCGCAATTCATTTAAAAAAAATGTAAATTTGAAACGAAGCCTCCATTGTCTTGAATCTGCTGCGGTACGGAGATCGAGACTTTCCGTTTATACCAGTTTATATGTAACTAAATGAAATTTCAGGTATTCATGTATCTTAAACTTAGGAATCGTGGTATGATCTTCTTTACTTCTTGAATTGTTGAATGCAACTATTGTTTTCTGGCATCCTGTCGATTTTGTAGGTTTTGGTTGTTAGAAGAGTGCCTTGTGGTTGGGGTAATGGACTGCTAGACGAGGTTTCGGGTTCGATGCCAGGTTCACCATGGCACACACCAATGACTGTTCAATGCTTTTCGATGTTTTGTGTGTGTGTTTATCGCAGGTTTATTAGTGCCTCGGAGAGCACGTTAAGCCGTCGGTCTCGGTTGCCATACAAACATCTATGGCAGTCGTTACGGGTAGTTGGAGCCCACAAAAGTCCAACCAGTCTAACTTAGAACTTCGATATCGCCATTGGTCATAATGAACATTGGTTGTGGACACAGAACATTAAAAAACCAGGATTTTTCTTTGTTCTGTGTTGTGTGTGTGTTGTGTGGGCAGTCGCTCCACGGAAAATATCGAAGTTCAGCCGCATCACAGTTAGACTGGAAAGCCGACCCCAACTGAGTTGGGAAAAGGGTTCAGAGAATGATGATCGTTGTTAGAAGAGTGTATTTATATCGGCTAAAATAAACTAAAAGAACTGTACTAATATTTTTAATCGAATATTCGCATAATATTCTTAGTATGATGAAAAATTTTCTTCATCATTTTTTTCTTCTATGCCATAAAGATGATAAACAAAAAAATAACGGTTTAAAATGTATACTAAAGTCTATAAATATAGTTATTTCCTAATAATTGTTTGATTGAAAAAGAGTGATCATCCAGGACGGGACCTGAACCCGTGACTAGACCCTTACAGATGGAATGCTCTGACCAACTGAACAACCTAGACCCATTCTAGATGCGCGAATATTTCCGATACATTCTACGGCTTACGGCGTTTTGTAAGTGCCGTTTATTGGTCTGTATAGAATAAATTATTTTTGAATTTGACTCTAGTGAGACTAGTACACTGCGTGTAAGTATATTATATAATCATTAGGTATACCTTATCTATATTAAACGAAATATTCCAAAATAGTTTTGAGAAAATTTTATCATCAAAAATTGTACAGTAATTGCTTACGACCGACTGATAAACACACAACTCGAGCCAAGAATAACTAACAACATAATGGTTCCAAATTTACATAATATTCAAATAAGTGCAAAAATCCACGTGCCAACAGCGCTTAATCTTAGTCATTAAGAGAAATGTATTAAAAATAACCCCCTAACGATCGCTAAAGAGTTGTTAACACGAAAATGATTGCGGAACGCCCCGCGTACCGAGCGTACATGATATCATACACGGAGATCTGTAGCGTACAAATGTCATCAATTATGAGCCCACACTTTAGATTGTATCGCGATAAAATATATATCAATAAATCATACTCCAACTGGTCCGATACGAGTATATTGATTTTTTTTAATGTTCATTGCTAAAGGGCTGGCTAGGGTTGTTGTTTCACAATTTATATTCATTACCGAGCGGCGAGGGTGAGTGTCTGAGGGAAATAGGTCGTTGGCAACTTCCAGGTGAAGTCAGAAGTTTGCTTTGTGTTGTCCATCGTGGCAAATAGATGGCGAAAGGTTTTCATAGACATATTGTGATTAAAATTATTGGGATGTTTCCTTGTATCATAGAACTCTTATTAAAACTCTTTTCTTTTTCTTTTTTTATACTACGTAGGTGGCAGAAAAGCACACGGCCCACCTGATGGAAAGCGGTCACCGTGGCCTATGGATGTGTGCAACACTAAGGGTGTCACACACGCGCTGCCTACCCTGAAGGGAAGGGGGGAGGGCTAGGAAGGGGTGGGGAGTGTGGGGATGTGTTATTCTAGACTATAATCTCTATATGTACCAAATTTCAGTCAGATTCGCCGTTACAGCGTGATTATGTGACAAACAACCGAACATCTTAACAAACTTTCACATTTATAATAGGAATTAGGATAGCAGGATTAGTAGGAGTCGAATACATAAACACCTGAACCTTAAAATGATTGCATTAATCTGCCACACGCTGTACAAAATAACACAATATTATGAGTGCTAACACCATGACTTGTGAGTCACTATAGGGGACGGTGCCGTCCGCACCGACTTTATTATGCTTAATAGTCAGGGGTTTGATGTATAATTAGTAAACATTATTATATTATACTATCTCGTTGTAGATCGGTGTTTATTGATATAATAGCGGTATTACAGGGTTAATGTAGCGATAATCTTCTTGAAATGTGAGTGAGTTTTTTTGGGTGTAAGTGTATGAAAATGGCAACCCTTGAGATAACTTTGATGATATGAAGGATGTATTAAGGGTATGTGATAACCAATTACTATGATATATGTGTTTGTATTTTTGATTAAATACAATATAAAACTACACTTTTTTTAGAAACTAGAAAATTTAATGGAAATTGAAGGTAGAAAGAAATACAGTATGGAAAAATCTAGAATATCTGAAATATTAATCATATTTCGTCTTTTTGTACTTTTATTGATTATTTGCTTTTAGAAAACATTTAAGATCTTATCTATTAGATCTTGTAGGTAGGTAAATAATTTCAATAAAATATTTTTTTTTATAATGTAGTTTAATATTAATTTGAAGTAGGTTGCATATTATAATAAAAAAAAAAATCACCAATAAATAAAAATACATTTTTGGTGTCAGAGAATACCTAAAAAACATATAAAATACTTAGATACAGTCTAGAACCCATAACACAACTTTGAGTATCTAGACCATAGACTCAAAATAAAGTAAGTAGGTACTGTTTAGAATATCGCAAAATATTTATACCTATAGGTATTCATATTATTATAAAAGTTAAAAGAGTTGGAACTTTTGACTGGGGCAGCAGAATTAATTCTATCTAAATGGTGAATCCACTGGGGCCACTTTAAAATAATCACAACTAATCACTGGAGATCCATACCCCAAGCACTTAACTTTAATGTCAATAAGCCAATTGTCACTTTCTCACAGTTTCATCCCTAGGGTGATAGAAGTATCAAACAAACAATTATATTACCATCAATGGGTAGTGGCGCGCGAATATTATAAATCAGAAGTCATAATAGCACATTACCGAGAGTGACATCACTTTTACTACTCGATTTTGACAATAGATGGCGTGTGTGTAGTCCGTGCGTGTACGCATGCCGTATACAATCGCGCGAGTGCCCTAAATACGCGTTTTTGTGTGAGCGGGTTTGGATGCTTTTTAACTTCTCATGGTATTGATGCCTATATTCCAATTTAAAATTATTTTTGTGTAAACTAAAGTTTTAATAATATTGATAATTTTAACAACCTTTCAATTATTGTTTAGCGTATTAATAGTGAAACGAGCAATAGAAATAAAAAAAAAAAATTCATTCAAAGGCTTACGAGATACACATAAATGCAGTAGTGGAGTTTGTTGCGCCGTTTCTTCTCCACTAGCGCCTAGGAAGCGGTGGTAAACTTAGTATTAAGTAGTTTTTGACGTCAAAAAGATGTAATTACGTTACACTATTTTGAAAAATAAAGAAATTGAAATTGAAATTGACACATACAAGAAAAAAATTCACAAAAAAAACATAATTTAGAACCCGAACCATCAAGGAATCAATTCCCTACCAGAAAGAAATGCCTTTTATAATGTCACCTTTACACTACGGTATTTGATAACCACCCTGTTGCCTGAAAGAGGGTATCTATCCACACGAAAAAAAAAGAATTAACTACCCAATCAAAGGTAATATAAATAACACATAGGCCCATGTTGCGTAAGTCCATAGGCTATGTTGACCGCTTCCCATCAGGCAGGCGGTGTGCTTGTCTGTCACAAAAAATAGGTATACGTATATTATTATTGTACTACATTATTTGAGACTACATTTATTATTTATTTATTTACTGGTTTCACCTTACACCATCTTTACAGGGTTCACCTAAAGCGACAGTGTGGACTTCATATTCCTTTATAACAGTAATAACTAATAACTAAATGTACGCTATTTCTCTTAACAAATTATATAATTATTATTTTTTTATATATAAGTATATGACACGTCAATTTGACTTCACCTCGCCTGATGGTAAGCTGAAGGTAAAGTCAGGAAAGAGGGTCACCATTACATACACGTACCATGTTAACAATGGTGGCACTCAGCTTAACGGCCTCATCAAAAAACAAATGTAAATATTTATTTTGTTTAGTTATTAATTTTAATGTAAATATGATTTGTAATTTTCATTGTATTCTCTACTTAATTATTAAATATAATTAAAATTGTTAACAAATTCAAAATTATTTTATACATGTAATTAAACCGTTGAGTTGTATTATCTGTTTCTAAATCCGCTATTTTCGCAGCCCTATCTATGTTACGTACTGTTTCATGGGAATCGCGAATAGACAATGCGAACTTAATTGTGCGATAGATACCAGTAATGATGATCTCGACCCTATTTTATTTTTTTAGATTTATGGATCCACCGTGACCACGCGCCGCGCCCTTCTTATACAGTACACAAATAAATTGTTTGAAACATATTGCGTTGGACGATTTGATACGTTTGACTTTAGCGTGAGAGGTTTCTGATGTTTTTATTTTCAACCATGAGCGTATTGTGATGTGAGCAATGATTTTTTATATACAAGATATGTTACGTTCATAGTAACTGACACCTCAAATCTGATCCACACTGACAATTGTTGACAATTGGCGTTAAAGTAGTATGAAAGATGGGATAAGCACGTGAGTAAAAAAGATAGCTATAAACATTATCCGTCAAAAAACGTCCCAATTGGGACGTTTTCGAGTCTTCATCTGGCGCGCTCTAGTAACATATCTGCCTCTTTTTACATGTATAATATCATTGGATGTGAGGGTTATAATTTCATTTAGATAATTATGTTCCAGCAAGATAGGCAATATTTAAAAAAATCTCTTTTTGGTCTGTATCCGTAGATATTATATATATATATATATATATATATATATATATATATATATATATATGTATTTGGTATATACTTACCAGTATACTATAATAGCTACCTATATTTTTTTGTAAGAAATTTAATAACTGAAATTCCCGTTAACTCTTCTAAGCTGAATAGTTTGTGTTAGAAGTGAGTTCACATCGGTAGTGTAATGGTCAGGATTCAAACCCGGGACCTCTCGATCGTAAGGCCGACTCCTAACCACTGAGCTACCTACGCTACATGCAGCTACATGTTACCTATTATTTAACATCTTCATTTTTTATTTTATTTTGTGCATCAGTCTTCTAGACATACATTTTTGATGGTAGCTCCTAGGTCATTTTGTTCTGTAATTTTGCTATTTGTTTATAATTTATGGTTATTAAAACAGGTTCGGACAAGCTTACCGGTGGGCTGGGTAAAGGCTACTCCACACCATCCCTGTCTGATTCTCTACGGGCAACAAAGTGCACAGGTATGTATTAGCACTGGTGAATACAGCTATAGTGTTAAAGTAACTTTAGCTGGATGAAGTATAATTATAAATAAAATTAATTGTTGTGAAGTTGGAACCCCAAAAAATTCAACAACTGGTCGAACTACAGAACTTCGATTTCGCAAATCGGTTGTAGAGGTCGATGGTAGTCGTTTCTTAGAAAATACTTCGATATTTATAGCCACTTCATAGAGGCTGAAAAGTTGATTGATGAAAAAAAAAATAAAAGGAAAATTAGCGTATTTTATTTGCTAGGCTACTATTGATACGAATTAATACGAACAGTTTAGGTGTTACAATAGGATGGGTATTCACAGGCAAAATTATAGACAAACCTCGTTCAATATTATTTTTTATTTTTGTTTCATTTTTATTTTATTTTTTTATGTATTTAGTTTTAGTTATTTTTATCTTTAAATTTAATTGATTGTAATAATATTTTTTTTTTACGTTTTAAATTTTAACTTAAATATTTTTCAGACATCCATATATGGAAGTTAAAATTTAAAACGTAAAATCAATGAAATAATACTATTTTTAAACAAATTCTGTCGCAATTTGTTTGGTGTTATTTTGTTGTTAACACTAATCCTATCATTTTGGTTGATTTTTTATTAAACTATGGATCCGTTAAAAATAGATTCATATAAGTATACCTACATATGCCCACGCCTTTTTCTCTCCGGGTTCATCTTAACGAACTTCACACGCTTCGTCTACTGCCATTAAACCTTTCATACCAGCTCACTGTTTTCGAATATGTTTGTTTAATATTTCCGTTAACTATTTAAATTGCTACCTAATAAAGCTATATTATAAGACAATTATTACAACCACATTCAGTCACATCAAAGAACCACTCCAATAATTAATTCATTTCTTGTTTCAAAACAGCCCTCAACCTATTCGACTCTTCAAAAATTCTGAACGATTTAACTCCAATGACAGTGGGAATCTTCCCAACCGTGAACTCAAAGGACTAGAGGCAAAACCGGGCTGCAATTAAAAGTTACCGTCAAAGACCCTTTTATAACGCTCGGTAAAGCAGTAAAATGATGGTAACATTCACGATATTCTGCATCGTGAAAAGGAACGTACCAAACTAAAAAGTATTTTGATATCAACATGCATAATTTTATTATGTATAGTATGTTTATAAATATTTAACCCTCTCAATCACACTAATAAGTAGGTACTGCGTCTGCGTGGTTTTAGATTTTTAAGGTTTTCATTTTTTTCTCGGAACCGTAATTATTTTTCTAATCATAATCATTATTCTTCAAATTTATACATAGAATGTACATTCACTGAGGTATTCTGTTAAGTAGGTACTCTAAAATACTTTTGCTAGGAGAAATAGTTTATGGTTTCATTTATTTATTTACATTAAACTATCTTAGGTAATTACAAAATAAAATATTTAAATTATGAGAAAATATTAAGTATGTACAAATTTAAAAAAAGTTTAGGTGTCGAAGAATTCCTCCCCATTGATGTCGACTGGTAACGTACCCAAAAGGCTGGCGGCATTGCCACGTTGGATGAGAAATTGTTTCCAAAATTAAAGTAACCTATGTTACTATACTTGTTAAATCAGCTATCTGATTTTGTTTATAAAGGTGTTCATTGTATTATGTTTAGATAAAATCTATTGTAATGGTAAATTGGAGAAAACAAAGGGAGGAACGTTAAGGCGTTCGGTATTCTCGCAAACCGTTCTAAATGAGCATACTTCTAGACAAAGTCTTTATCATGCGGAAAAACCACAATTTTTATTACCGTTTAAACCCTACTTAGTACTCACTATTTTTTTAAATATTTTGATGTATAACCTGCAAATAATGAAGGATGGTCCCTTTCCTTACTTATTAACCAAATTCAATTTTCAAGCAGTGGAATGAAACTTCAATTAATAGTACTTTGTAATCATGGTAATAAACTCTCAGCATCTCAAATTAACCACGCATGTTTTAACCCTGAGAACCATCCAAAGCACTTCAATTATAACGGGTCCATATAGTACCATGACTAAAACCCGCCACGCGTCGCGTTACGATGTTAATTAAGAGCTTTCTCAAGCGCTTTGTATGACACGATTCGATACTGTTACATTTAGCCAAGTCCTGTCGATACGAGTCGTGCGCCGTGTAATCGGGTGGGAGTGGTTGCTGTTCGATTTTCTATTAGGGCTAAAAGTACAACACGTCATGAGTTTTATTCGCATATATTGCAAGCTACTCTTATATAAAAAAAATCTGTTAAGACAAAAAGTAACTTTTGTTTTTACTCTGATTGTAAACTGTACTTTGACGATACGAAACCACTTTCAGCGATAATAAATAACAGACTCGTTTTTACATTTATCTTAAAGAACCCTCTCTATAAAGTAATTTAATCTGGGTTCAATGAAAATTAGTCTTTTATCCAATAATTAGTTTATAACTTACAGGTCTCGGGGTTCAATCATGTACCTCAATCATACCTCATTACTAGCGTAATGTGCTAAGAGCGCTGGCGGAAACCTTACAAGGTCAGATATAAACCCACTCCAACTCTATTTTGTGGAATTGAATTCCATAAAAATTGCCTAGATCAACCATTTTGCCTACATAAATCTTGTTTGTTTCATTTTCGAAATTACTATCAAAATAATGTGTCTGATATCTGAAACTTAGACACACACATACACACACATAGTACACATTTTCAATTATTTTGTTACTCGGACCCATACTGATAATAAATTACCACGCTGTTGTATATGAGTACATGTACTGATACCATCAAGTATGAAGGGGTCTGACAGACCCCACCAAGCGTATCAAATTATAGCGCGTGCGATCATCCCTGCCATCATTGAATGGTTGGAATTTTGCGGTGACAACCGTGAATTATACAGATTTTTTCTCATGTGGTACAAAAAGCCACAGTGATGTATTTTAGGGTTGAATTAATTCAATAATTATTTTGCCCTTTGTTGTCAGTGTAATGCATTATGATGTTTGTTTTGGGAACTATCTCAATTATTTTTCAAAGGTGAATAGGTAATATTTTAAGCGGTGTTTTAATTTTTACAATAGGTAGGTATCTCCTACATAGGTATTTTCCTTACATGATTATGTGTTTCATAGATCTTTCAAACTCTCAACAATCTGAGCTTATTTAGCCTAAGGTACCTACATAAATGTTGAAAGTACAAATGTTCTGTATATAGGCAAATGAAATGACATTATAATTTGATGATGGGTAGGTACTTATCCAATAAAATCATTTTTGATAGCGATTTATTTTATGATATTTTATTATTTACCATATTCCCGACGATTCGATTGTTTTTCGTCAGGGGGAGAGTAAAACAAAGGTTATGAAAAGCAACCGAAATGTGTGTGTGAAATTCTTAAGCAAAAGTTGCTTTGATTGCTTTAGGTCCACAACTTTTTTTTTTTTGCACAAATCTTAAGCTAAATACTCGCTGTAGTTCCTTTAACACGAGTTTCTGATATATAAAACAATAAACACAGTGTGCATAGTGTGTACGCACTTACCACAGAACTAATAAGAGAATAGAAGTCTTATCGCTAGCATTTTCTACCAGATACGATGTCACATCACTTTCTTGTAACAGCAACAAAACTCATACAGAACTTGAACTCTATACAATATCTGTTTGAACGACGCACACATAGACATCCTCACGTACACGAATCTCGGAATGCGCGGTAACCTAAGCTCCTTATTATTATTTTACTCTTAAAGCAGTATTATTTCAATATTATCTACTTAATTTTCATAGTGTGAATCGGACCGTCGCGTCGACGGATACAATGTTATGTGGTCTAGCATTCTCTTACTTTTATGGTACCTATGTTGTGACTAATATTTAATTCATTAAATTAGTTAGTAGATTTACAATACACAGAACACTTTTATTATAATGGACGACGTTTGACCGAGTCCGATTCCCACTATGAAAGTTAAGTAATTTTGAAATAATTACTGCTTTAAGAGTTTATTGTTAGGTCCCTGTACGGGATCTAGTACCACCTGTTAATAATAGATGTTTAAATTAGACTTTAGACTTAAAATCAAAGTAACGTCGGTTCAGACGCAAGGGCAGTTCGCGCTTTTAACAACTATAGCACTTCTATACCTATTATTAGTTCTATGGTACATACCTATTTGTTACGCACACAAACTAAATAAGCAGCTTCGAACCCCATGTGGCAGTCTATTAGGCAGTCAATCATTCTGCCATTACTTTCCGGTGGCAAATAAATGTATGGGAAACAACCGAGACGCAACTATGACTTAAGTTTTAGATCTTTCCGTGATATTAGCTGTTAATAAATAAATATTCTACAATATTCTACACACACACATACATACAGCTAGCGATGGTACCGTAGGTGAAAGGGCGCGACAGTACCTACCAATGTGAATTTTACTTTGTGGAATTAATCACATGATTTACCATCTGTTGACGGTGAAGGAAAACATCGTGGGGAAACCCACTGTGAATTAAGGTCTAAACCCTCACAGCTCTCTCGTTAGAGGAGAGGAGACCCGTGCCCAGCAGTGGGACATAATGGGTTGCTATCATTCTACATAGCGCTGTCTAGACCTAAAGGAGGCATAGTTTAACTAGCTTGTGTTTTGGGTTCTAGAATGCGGAAAACACACACAACTCCAAAAGATTTTTTCAAATATAAAGAATAGTTCCTGAGATTAGCGCTTTCAACCAAACAAACAAATAGACAAACTCTTTAACTTTATAATATTAATATAGATATAAAATAAACACACATTTGAGATCATAACCATCGACCATCGCCAAAATACTCGTAAGATTAGTGCAATAAAAACCTCAATAAAAGAAAGTTTATTAAGTATTAGATACTCATAATATTAAGTTGGATTTATTTTTATGGATCCTGAAATCATAACTCTTCTTAATTCATATTCTTTCTTCTTTCAACTCAAAAACCGTAGAGCAGATTTATGTATATGTTTCAAAAAGTTAGGTAAAGCCATGTCCCCTGTTTGAACTCATTCGTAAATATATACAAATAAATAACATTGGAGTTTCTGTTTTTCATATTAAAATAACCGCTTTTTACTAATTGCATAATTAGATGTAGGTATACCACGCTACTTATAATCAAAACACCAGATTTTTTACCATTTTTATCTGTCTGCTTTTTGTTTGTCCCGGGTAATCTTGGACTGTTAATTTGACGCGACTTTCACTGGCAGATAACTGATGTAACAAGGAGTAAGTTAGGCTACTTTATTACTCGAATCTGGAGACACCTTACACCCTGGCGTCAGAAGACCCTAGACGGCGTGCGGTTTTAGTCGATAAGAGTCCGACATAACCTGCCCCGCTGGCTGCGGGGTGGGTAGGTATCCATGAGGATTTCCGCGCGCAAAAAAAGCTACTTTAATTTTAATTGCCGCACAAAAAATAAAACCTTAAAAATCTGAATCCGTACGGACGAAGCCGCGAGCTATAGTTAGTCTTAACTATATTCAAATAGAAAGATTACAGTACAAACTACGTTTACATTTATCCCTTATAATCACCCCCTTTGCGTTTATTGCCCGGGACAGAGTTAACAAAATAAATAGCTTAAATTTCTACACCAGTAATGAATACATGCGAGGGTTGGTGAATAAATCATTGTTACGTTGCAGTTTGGAGATACTGGTGATTAAAGTATAAGCTGAAGCGGATAGCGGAATACAAAATGCGATATTTTGTCTGTAGGCAAAATTAGAAATTGGAACTATTGAATAACTTTATCAAAATAACATGACTTTAAAGAAAGCCGACCCCAACTGAGTTGGAAAAAAGGTTCAGAGAATGATGATGATAAATAATATGACTTTACCTTTAGCTTACCATCAGGCGAGGTGAAATCATGTTAACATGTTCAGTGTTCAATATAAAAGAAATTGTAACGCATAGATGTTTATCATACCTAACAATTGTAATATATTTATTCATATTATATCCCTGATATGTATGAACAAATAATTATGTTTCTTTATTGTCGTATAGCACCTCATTTTGTTCTACACTTATTTTACAATTCCATAAAATATTTTTCTGCTACATAGATAGATATTTGGAATTTGTTTCAAAAAATTATTGTTGGGCCTTTATAAAACCCTTACAGCAAAATAATTAATAAAGAACGAAACTAAAATTGTACATGAAAAGTACCTATGTATTCGATGAAAGTAAACACAGACAAGTACGACACAGAAAAGTACTCGTACTTTTAAAGTCTTGAAGTGCCGCAACATTTTATTTTGAATATTATAACTATTAATTAGGTAATCGGTTCCATAAAACAAGAGAATTTAAGACTAACCAAACTGTGGTAAACGCGAGTCAACCAATGAAAAAAAAAACATAAAAAAAAGCTTGTAAGTTTTACGCTTATCCCTTGCGCCGAGTCACATCAAGCCGCGCATCACCCACCGGACGTAGATGACGAGCGCGTGCGCGTGCGCAGACAATTCAAATGTTCAATGGAACGTACGGAGGCACACTTAAAACATTTTTACTGCAACCATTGGTCTACTCATTGTTAGCACACCCTTACAAGATACGAACTTTGAAATAGATAGTTTTGATGGAAGAGAGTGAAATAAAATGGCATTGATTTTTCTCTATTTTAACAATAAATTATATAAATATGTTTGACTATAATGTAATGTTTCCTTTTTGTTTTTCACCAGAAAGTATAGCAATAAATATTTCTACGATGTTCTACACTGCGCTGTCTAGACCCAAAGTAAGCATAAGTAGTTTAACTAGCTTGTGTCATGGGTTCTAGAATGCGGATAAACATTCTTATATACTTTTTATGTAAATACATACTTATTATACATAGAAATACCAAGACCAATACAAATAGACATATTCATGCATACAAATATTTGCACTGAACGGGAATCTAACCCGCGTACCCTATCGTAGCAGTCGCATCATACAGATCAGTGAGTCGCATGCACTACCGCTACGCCACAGAGGCCGTCAATACCTATACACCGGAGACCGCCGGAGACGTACCGGAGGTTTATTATCTACAGAAAAGTCAGTGAAGATTTATATTGTCATTTGAGTTGTCATTCTGTCATATTTTTCTGTTTGGCCATGTTAAATTATGAATAATTAATGCATATTTTTATTTATTTCCAAGAATTTTAAGTACTTTATAAAGATGTCTAATAAAGAATATTATTCGTTATGGCTGAAGCTGAAAGAGCAGTTGAACAAAACGTTAACCGACGATTTACGTATTCAAGAACTAGCTATAAATTATATTGGCGTCAAGCCCCAAGCAACTGCTGTTGAAACTGTTGCACGAGTTTACGGTAAATATTGTGAACTTTACAATAAATTATGCGATTGTTACGATCAAATGGAACAAGTTCAACGGCGACCGTTCATAAAAGCCATTATAGACGCACTCACTTGTCGAATTATTGAATTAAAAGCGACTCTGGAATCAGTTGAAGTCTTTGAGTATACATACCCTGATAATGCTTTACAACAAATGTTAATTGCACCTCAAGACATTGAAATTGTTTGCCCGTTTTTTTATCCTTTTGAAATACGTCAAGCTGAAATGCAGTATATAATGGATCAAATATATGCGGGTAACCGTATAGGAGATCCAACGCCAACTGCTTCTGAACTTGAACTCCAAGAAGAACAGAGAAGAGAAGAAGAAGAAAGATTGCGAGAAGAAAAAGAAGCCGAAATAAGAAGGCTGATGGCTTTAGGAATGGATATTGAAGAGGAAGTAGAAGAAGAACCACTATCACCTGCTGAATTAGAAGAGAAGAGACTAAGAGAAGAATATGAAACGCATATCTTTAATATTCAAAGAATGGAAAGAGCTAGATTTGCTACTAAAGAAATTATTCATAAAAAGTATAAAGATGAAAACATGTATTTAGAATTAGCAGGTCTTAAAAAACCACCAGCTAAGGAATCTCTGAGAAGAAAAGCTTCAAAGTTAATACAAACATTGCTAAGAAAATTTATGAAGTTAAAACGAGAACATTTAAGAGAGCGTAGACTTCAAGAGAAAATTGATATGGTGATTGCTTCGGTCAAAAAACCATCAGCTAAAGAGCAATTAGAAAAAGTAAAAGAAACCAGGAGAAAATTTAGACGTGCATATTACGAGCAATGGTTGGCTAAGAATGTTAAAGAAAAATCAAAGGTATTGAAATATAGAGAAGGTGATATAATGGAAGACATTTCAGATGAATTAACACAGTGGTTTGGTGAATGGTTTGATAGGGCTCATGTTTTTGATGAGTTTCCATATCCAGAGGAAGGTGGTTCAATATTAATTGTTAAAGGGGAAACATTTACCATTGAGGAATACCTTGAATGGAAAGAAGTAGAAGAAAAACGTTTGAAAGCTCAAGCTGGTGCTCAAAAATCAAAAGAACAAATCAAAGCGGAGAAGCTTTTTGAACGTGAGGAAAGAAAACGATTAGCTCTAGAAGCTAAAGACAAAGAGGCCAAACGTATTATAGCTTATAAAAAATCACGGTTTAATCCAGACTCTGATCCTGGTGTCTATATAGACATTGGCCAGTATCTGGAGCATTTAAATATGACTTGGAACGCCTATGAAGGTGAGTGGAAACATATTGATGAACCAGACGCTGGTCTTGATGCAATAAAAGGTTATATTATGCAACTCGTGACAGACAATGTATACAAGGATATCAACCTTGAATTAAGGCCAGTAGTTGATGAAATGATGAAACTAGAACTAGAAATTTTAAAAAATGCTCTAAAATTAGATTATGCTAGCTTTGGTGCAAAGGTGCCGATGACATTGAAAAGAAAGAAACCTAAGAAGATAAAAGCTCCTAAACCTGAAAAAATTAGTGCACAAGTAATGTTTCAAAATCTGGCTGATGAAGGCATTGTTAGAAAATACCCCCATGTGACGCTCGATGACTTTTGGGGTGATAGGAATTATGCGGCTGCTGATTGTAGAGGTATTGCCTGGACACCAACGTTCCCACCGCCTTGTATTGGGGATGTCAAAGAACAAGTAAGGATTCGCTGCCTTCTCGCACTTGGAGCTGAGTGTGCAGGTATGAGCAGAACTCAGTTGTTAGTTGGTCCAAAGGGATGTGGTAAGAAATCACTGATATACGCTGTTGCTACGGAGTGTAATGCTCTACTTATTGACCTCTCCCCATTCACGGTATACAATAAATTTCCAGGTCCAAAAAACACGAAAAAAATGTGGACATTCATAAATAAAATAAGTAGGATGATGCAACCGACAATAATATTCGTTGAGAATGCAGACAAATTGTTTTATAAAAAAGTACCGAATGAGGAAAAGAGGTTTGATCCTACGCGTCTATCAAGAGATTTCTTTAAAGAAATCATAAAGCCGCTGAAACCGCACGATAAAATTATGGTTTTAGGGACGGCTTCAGAACCATGGTTGTCGGCGAAACCAAAAATGATCAAGGTTTTTCCTAACACAATAATGATTCCCAGGACTGATTATGGAACCATATCTTTTATTTTGAAACAGATGCTCATGCAATATCACGGAGTCGACCGTGAATTTAACGTGCAACCTGTAGCCCAAGCTCTACGTGGATATGACATCAATACTATCAAAAAAGTAGTATTGAAACTTATGTCCGGGAAACGGTTGGCTGAGTTGGCATATAGACCCTTGCAGCCTTTAGAAATAGTGCAAGCAGTCTTAGAGGATGCGGATGCTGTATTCGTAGATGCATTTGATTATGAAATGTTCACAACATGGTACATGTCGTATTCATCTTGGGGAACAAAATATGCGGAGAACATTTTGATGCTCGAATCACAATATAAGTACTATCTTAAATCACTTAAAGGCTGAGCTATTTGTAATTCGAAATCCCATTTCCTAAATTTTTTGAATTCACATTTTTGAAAACGAAAATAAAATATGACCAATAAAATTTCACTATCATTATAATTTTCATTTAATTCCACTAACCCGCACAAGGCCAGCGTGGATGGATTAAGGTATAAATCTAAACCCTCTCAGCTCTCTCGTTAGAGGGGATAAGACCCATGCCCACCAGTGGGACATAAATGGATTGCTATCATATTTATAATTTTCAAATAATTTATAGCAAACTATTTTAAAAACATTTTTGAATAAACAAAAAAATATTGTATGAACAGTGTATTGAAAATTAATGTTTATTTATTGTTACTATTATAGCTATGACCGCGTTGTCGTCCGCGTGCTTTTAGATTCTAAAAGTTTTAATTTTTCATTTGGAACCCTAATTCTTTTCCAGAATTTAAGTAGCCTAAGTTACTTCCTATTACATCACCTATCTACCGGTGAAAGTAATCCAAATTCGGTTCAGGCATTTTAGAGATTAGCCGGATCAAACAGACAGACAAAAATTGTAAAAATATAGATATACCTAGTTCATTAATTTAAGACTTGCTGACTTTTCATCATCGTGTTTTATTAGTTTCAGTACTATATCAAGACGTTTTCTATTTTTTTATACACATATGTGGCAAACAAGCACACGGCCTACCTGATGGGAAGTGGGAAGCCACTATAATGTTTTATATTTAAAACATTTAAATTTCGCAGCCCCATTTTTGACATGGCCAGGTTTTTATACGATTTAGGTGGCAGACAAGCACACGGTCACAGGTTACTTTTTACACAGCCCTAAGTATCTATGTACAGTCAGCGTCGACAGTTGATGATAACTTTCAGATTAAAAAAAATGATTTTTGAGTAGGTAAGATATTTAATTTTATATTTTTTAATGTATATTGCTTAGTGTGTTCTAGTCAGCAGCACGAGTGTGACACCCCCTTTTTTTCATCGTGCGGAAATCCCCATGGATCACACTGGTGTTGCACACGTTCATAGGCCACGGTGACCGCTTCTCATTAAGTGCGCTGTGTGCTTGTTTGCTATTGAATGCCATTAAAAAAGCCTGTAGACAGTCCCCTGGTGAGAGATAATACAGGCCTGACTGTATTTAAGAGAACTGAAATTTTAAAGCCAAAATAATACTATTATTATTTTAGTCACACCCCATCTACTACATTTTTTAAAGTAGGAGAGGGTGCGTACGGCTTGCGATAATCTCCCTATGTATCTAGTTCAACGTAGTTAAGATAGAGGGCGCTTTATTTATGACCCGGAAAACTATTAAAAGCTAGAGGTGTTTTTATTTCTCGAAAGATGGCGTTGTTATAAAAATACGTTACCCTAAAAAAGTTAAGAATAATGTTTTTCTTTTTGAATGAATATTATAAATTGTTTTAAGATAAAACTAAAGTACGATCAAATCATAAGTTCATTGCATTTCTTGCGTTTATATATATTATGGTCCCAAATTTTTGTTATTACCTATAGGTACTATTTTTATAACGTAGGTAGTTTACATTGGTACCAAGACCTTCGAAGACCAAAATCAACCTCACTTGTAAGCTGATTACACCAGATATAGAGAAAGTGCCGTGAATCAGCACAGCCATTTCAAAGATTAGCCGGCACAAATAGACAGACAAAAAATGTACCGTATAGTTAAAAAAATGTACTTACTTTACTAGGATATCCAAATGCACTTATTAAAGTGCATTTGGTGCAAGTTATTTCACTTTTCACTTATTTATTTGTATTGATATATAGACATAGATACCACCCTTGGTGTTGCATACGTCCATAATACACGGTGACCGCTTCGCCATGTACTTGTCTGCCACCTAAGTGGTATGAAAAAAAAAATACTTTGAACTTGACTTGTAAAGCAGTATGTACGTATTTCACAATAATTATAAGCCGTGGCGATCGTTAGAAGAGCGCCCAGTAGGTACTAGTAACACCAATTTCCAAAACTGGGTCTTGCTAGGTGTCCGTATAAACAATACCGGGGTTTATGCTGAACCGAGCATCACTTACTTCACCTCGCCGGATGTGCCTGTCTCCGTCCTCCGCCGCCATTTCCGTGGGCGCGGGGAACGCCGGCAAGAGGGGGGTTCCGTCAACTCCGCCGCACTACAATAGACCCTTTATATTTTGCTACCGCTAATCTAGAAACTGATATGATTAGGCTCTTTGTTCTTGAAGTCATTGCGAGGAATATGATACCTACTTAGATCGATATTTTATCTTATACTATATAATTCAAAGTCCTGACTGACCTAGAGACAACGCACAGCCTAAACCGCTGGTCGTAGAGACTTGAAATTTGCAGAATATGTGTGTTTTGATGCGTAGAGGTGTACTAAGAAAGGATTTTTTAAAATTCGAACCCTAAAGCCCTAAAAAGGGCTAAAAACGTGCTTTTGCCAGAACTCAAGAATGGCTGAACAGATTTTCATGATCTATGGTTTTTTGAATTTGTCTCCGCCTCAAATAGCATATAACATAATTAAAAATATATGATTCATTCCGGAAAATTAGTAATAAAAAGAAAATTAGATGTTGCAAACGTTTTTATCGCCATCTATAATAGTTGTCATAGCAACAGGAACTAAAATTGACTTTGTCTAAATTTTCATAGAGTAATATCCTTTACTTCTTTTTCCTCAAAAGTAAATAGAATGTATTAATTTTTAGGGTTCTGTGCCTGATTAGGAAAAAAACCCTCTTCGTTATCCTTACCTCTTCGTTACCCTCTTCGTTATCCGTCTGTCTGCCTGTCAAGACCTCTTTCTTAAGAACACGTAGAGGCATCAAGTTGAATTAGATAAAAGGAATGTTGCGGATAATGCTTGGCATTAAACGAAGCGTAATATCCAAACTGTGGTCTCACTATCGACTAATAAGTGGCTTGATCTACCATCTCCTGGCCTGCACTCATGGAGGACGGAGGTTGTTAAGTTACCTTCGGCAACGTTAGTGAGTCACCTGCACCGCAATCGGAGAGTTTTAGGAAGCCGTACCTTATTTTTCGTGCTGAAATCCCCACGAATCTCTCCCCTCCTCTGGCCAGTAGGAACGTAATATCGGACTTGACCGACTAAAGTCGAACTCCATCTTGGGTCTACAGACGCCGAAGTTTAAGGTAACCCTAGACCCTGAGCTATCCAAGGCTTACTGATGGGCATGGCTGTTTTGGTGAGTTCCTGCATTGCGTAGGCAGGGTGCTGACGTTTGAATGCCACCATTGCCAGGGCTGATCCGTGGGCACACCACCTCTTCATACACTGGTAGAGTCTCCAGAGTGGATAGAGTGGCGCCATGTCCTAGAAGCAGACGCCGGTGGGGTAAGCCTCACGGTGAGGTCCCTGGTGCCGACCATGGTCACCATAGAGAGTATGTGGAACGCCACCGCTTTTTTTGCGAAGCAGTAATGCGCGCAGAAGTGGTGGTGGAAAAGCTACGGGACAGATCTAGCACTCCCCCGTGCCGATGAAGGCGCACCGGGCGGCGTAGTTCGCAGAACCATCTACGTCCTCCGTGAGTGCGGGCCTAGGGTGACGGTCGAGGCTAACTGTCACCCTAGCAGAAGCAGACCCAGGGTGGCAGGGTGTTATATTTCCACGCGCGCTTTTTTATAGAGATGGAGGATTTAGATTCCTAATAACACGTCGAGGTCGCCAGTGCCGGTGGTCGGAACCGATTGGGGTTTCTGGGACATCCTTTCTAGGACACACCAGATTCCTCGATCACACAGGCATTGGTAGGACTCCAACATACCAACCTCTCCGTTGGCTCCGTTGAGGAGAAGCCCGACAGGGTTTTTGCGCACGAAAAAAAAGGGGTATTTCCCTTTGGCCTAGAATCCAGATATTTTGCAGAAGGCAAAACCTTATAGCATAAGTACAGGGAAAAGTCTGGAAAGCATAAATATTACCTACTTCACAAAAAAAAAAATGTATGTCTGTCATTCAAGACAAGAAGCCCCCTTTTTTGTCGTGCGGAAATCCCCCTCAACCCAATTTTGTACGGAACCCTGCGTGCACGAGCCCAATTTGCACTTGACCGGTATTTATTAGTATATCCTCTTTCTTTACTTTCATGAACTTCTTGAATGTTAAATCAGGTTGTCAAATGTCAATGTCTGTAGCAAGATTTTAATAATAAAAAAATCAGATTTTCGGAAATAAATAATGTATTGTGAACTTATTTGAAATAGTGCATCGAATGTGAAAGTGCAATGCAACTATGATGAAAGGGTTTTTCAAAGGGCCTCTTCCGAGTCACACATACTTTGGCCAGAGCAGCTATCTAATCCCCATAAAATCTAGAAGACAATGAAAAAGGATAATTATGGTAAATAAACGGGCTTTGGCCGCGATGCATGGCACTGTACTTTGAAGGGTTTGATAGAACTTGAGATGAAATGAATACGTTTAGCTGCAACCACTGATTGCGAAGGAATAGACATTGAAAGTTAGTACGGGCAGTCCCTTAGCTTAAAAAAGACTTGGTGGCGATAGCCAACATTCACGCGGGCGGAGCCGCGCGCGGGTACGCTAGTAACTATATATTTTATAAAGTAACCTCTGGTATTCTATCATTCTTTATCAGCGCATGTGTTTCCTTTCCCGGGGCCTTTAAGCGGGGTGTGAAAAAGCATTCGATGAGGCCCCCACTGTAGCATTACCGGAGTATTTGGTGGTGAACCCAGTCCTGAGACTTTGCCTTCAGCTACATTCATCAGGCGAGGTCGTTTTGACGAATCCTAAATAAAAAAAAATTCGCGCTAAGTACGGAAGCCATTGGTTCCGTGTTTATATTATATATATTATAATTATAAATAGGTATACGATTTCATATGTAGTCACTTATATGAAACCACTGATCCACTGATCTGTATTATATGTAACCAATGGCCTCCATATCGGCCTATGACCACTCCGCTCATGCAAGCTGCAGACACGTTCATCGTGCGTACAGCTAAGGAGTGGGATTCCTTGCCTGAGTCTGTGTTTCCGGAAAGCTATAACCTGGGAGTTTTCAAGTCACGAGGAATAGGTTCCTTCTAGGCAAGCGTGATTCATCGTCACTTACCATCAGGTGAGATTGAGGTCAAACGTAAGTCTAATAACGTATTATGAATAAAAAAAAGCGGAAAAAATGCGAATATCTTCACGTCCACGCGAAGTGAAAGTTTTAGCGTTTTTTGACTATGTCTCCGGTTTTAATCAACGGATTATGATCAAACATGCGCAAGATTTTATAATACAAGCTACTGTTTTAATTTTTTTTTAAAACAAGCTTTTATTATTTACAATATTGCATTGTCATGGGACTTACATAAGTATAATGCCCCGTTTATATTCAGCCGCAGTGAGCAGGGAAGTGGGCAGGGAAGTGGGCAGGACGAGTATGTACACATCATACTTCTCATGACACTGCTAATGTCACTCGCGCTGCCCAGCGCTCCCCAAAAGAGCGGTTTTTTTGCGGACTTCAAAGGACCGGCAGCGCGAGCGCAATAATTTCAACGTCTGCCATTGCCGAAAGTCGAAAGCGAAGTGATGGGAAGGGCAGTATGTAAACACACATTTCCCTCGATGCTGCCGCAGCAGTATTTATGGAATTATTTCCGGCAGCGCGAGGAGCAGCGGTAGGAGCTGAATATAAATGAGGCTATTGCCAAATTTCAGCTAAATCGGATAGCCAGAAGTGGTCGAAAAATGGCTTGCAAAATTTGATTACAGACAACGGGACAGGTGAAACTAAATAAAAGCTTGTAAAAAGAGCCACATCGAAATCCATTCATCGTGTTATGCATACCAATATGTGTTGCATACAAATATTTGGACTGTATCGGGATCGAACCCACGCCTCCTGCGCAGCGGCCGCATTCACTACCGCTACGCCACAGAAGCCTGTGTGGCGAAGAGACATAACAGTACATAATCCAAGTATTTTTTTTTAATATCTGCTATGTAGGTACAGACACATCTACTTCACAATCTTATAATACTATAGATAGAACGTTTAGAGAATTCCCTTCAAAACTCCTTTAATCAAAGTTGTAGCCTTCAGCTGTACTGCTAGCCCCCTCCCTCCCCACGAACTGCTTACGCCATTCCAGTGACGAGTAAACTAATTAAAGTATTCAGTCAGAATTCAAAGTTTTTCAATGCTCCCACCGCTTTGTCTGTGCTGATAAAGCTCGTTTATGTACAAAAGGGTGTGTTCTTATTGGGACCCTTAATTTCAAATACTTACTTTACTAGCTCTGTACACGCAACATCATTTGCAAGAATTTAGGTTTTCATTTTGCGGAATCCTCTATTTTCTTTTAAAAATTAAAGTGGCCTATGTTACGCCTTCTGCAGTGAAAGTCCCGTCCAAATTAGACCACATGTTCCAGAGATTACCTACCTCTTTCAAACAGAAAGAAAGAGATAAAATTTTGAAAAATGCCTTTTTGTTATATTTAGGCATCGTACATAAACTCATATTAAGCATTAATTCAAAATCTTTTATTTTGATATTACAAACAGATAGGTAGGTACTTCAATTTTATTCATTTGCATCTTTTTATAATTTTACTGTACGCGTGTACCTAGGTATGTCATTCAGAAACTCCATCTAAACGGCTGGACCCATTTGAATGATTTTTTGTATGCGTTAAGGTGGCGCCCTGGATGGTTTAGATTCACAAATCAGCCCGGCAGATGGCGCTGCAGCCGGTATCTAGGACAACATCTGTCCGGTCCGCTAGTGGTGTATAAATTATAAATTGTTAGTTTTTTGCCCACCAAGTTCAGGCCCAAGTCAACCTGCAACATGCAAGCCGCGGAGACTACAAATGGAAATAGCCTACCTATTTACCTTGACCTATTTGAAATTTAACCCGGCGCCAACGACGCTGGGTCATATTGACCCGAGGCAAATGTTAACTAACATTAATTCATTTTTGTGATGTTCTTAGTGTTTGAACGTTTGTGTAGCTGGAGATACGTTCCCCCTCTACCCGTTTCATCAATACGCTCAGCGCGACGCCGCGAGCGCTGGGAGATACACCTACGTCAAGTAAAAGCGGGTAATTATGACCCAGCGTCATCGCTGGCGTTGTTATTTCATGACTTAAGTTTTAAGTGATAGATGTTAATTAAATTTGTTTGCTTCTAGGTTTTTAGAGAAAAAAGCATTGAATAATGATCCAGCAAGAATTGTGGCGTTTTTAGAAGACTCTGATTCCGACAATGAAGACTTAGAAGCTGCTTCAGACGTGGATATTTACGACCATTTTTCGGAACGCTGAATAAAAGACTGATTCGTTGTTATTTTTATGTTATAAAACTTAATTAATATGCCCATTAGTACATAAGACTATTGATTCCTATTAAAGTTATGAATACTTCACCAAAAATTCAAAATATAAACATGTTATGTTTTCAAAGTTGATTTTGCATGTGATATTGAAAAAATAATAAAAATTTATTTTCTAGAACTTATTGCAATTATTTTTATTTCACAACCTAAGAAAAGAATCACTTCTAATAAACAATCATTCAAATATGAAGGTGGCTTGCTGAATTTCCTGAAAAACTATCGATAAACTTCGGGTCAATATGACCCGGCGTCATCGTACTAGTAATTATTTTCACGTCATTGGCACCGGGTTAACGCGGACGTACCCGCGGGCAATAGCTAGTCATGAATAGAAAGTACTGTTAATTTGGTTGCTACCTTAGTAGCAAAAAATAGGGCAAGTAACATTCTTTTCTTAGCCGTTTCAAAGAAGTAACAGCACTATTTATTGGAATTGCTTTAATGTATCAAACTAGGGAAGTGGTTATATGCAATTTCGGTCTGACTACAGCATAATAGGGATATCCTTTAAGTGTCAGTCTCATCTGGATATCCTGAGTATTCGTTGTGCATTACGATGAAGTATGTCACTCTCATTATATGTCATTGCAACGGGAAGGGGTAGGCAGAGGTGCTAGCACCCACATTTCGCCAGTTTATGTTTAGGTCCCAATGTAATAGGTGGCGAGCCTATTGCCATTAACCGGGCACTTATAAACCTGCGATAAATACAAACATAACTTCGAAAAGCATCGAAAAGTCATTGGTGTGTGCCATGGTGAACCTGGGATCGAATCCGAGACCTCGTCTCAGCAGTCCGTTACCCAGACCACTAGGCTACCGCGGTTGACCACTCAATAACCTTGACTTCAATGTTACATGACATGACATACATACATTATGCTCACGCCTTTTTCCCTCCAGGGTAGGCAGAGACAACAGACCGCCATCTGCCTCTATCCTGACATACTTTACGCGCTTCCTCTACTATGATTAAGCCTTTCATGCAAGCCCGCCGGTTTTGAGTGCTTTTGACCTGCCATTTTTGCATAACTCCTTAATTTGGTCAGTGTATACTCTGCGAGGTCGACCCCGGCTTGCCTGCCCACTTACATATGCCTGCCCAAACCACCTCAGCATACTCTTTTCAATTCTCGTTACAAAATTCTCTTTCAGGCCGCATCATTCTCCTATATCCGTGAGGTAGCAGGTTCTTCAATGAAGTTTTAAAGCAATTAGTATGCCCCCTCGATCCCTGGTCGCGGGTTCAAGTCCCGTTCTGGATGTTCACTTTTTCCGATCAAAAATCATAAGGAACTTTGACTTTCTTGTTATTGTGGCATGCCATCATCAGCTGAAAGAAAGAAATTAAGCGGAGTGTGAAAAAGCATTTGATGAGGCTGTTAAGCTGTGGGCCACCACTGTAGCACTATCGGTGTATGCTGTGTCGACCCCCGCTCCTGAGACTTTAGCTAACCATCAGGTGAGGTGAAGTGAAGAGAGAGAAAAGAAGAAAGAAGGAAAGAAACGATTATTTGATGCCCCAGGTGACATTAAACAACTAAACTAGTTAGTAGGTACCTATACGTTTTTGTATCTTGAAACCTGGGGTCCTGGGTCCGCTGCCTTACTCTTTCTTTAATTTTCGCTGATCTTGACTTTTGTGGGAGCGACTGCCGTCTAACCGTGAGCTATCACTATATTGCTCTCGTGAAAGCCTAGCCTTCCCCAGAGAATATAAGGGAATATGATTTATTTTTGTAAATATAACGCATTTTCTTTGTTAATGTTTGCCCATCGTTCGAGAGGTTACAAAAGGAATACAGTACATGTCAACTTCTGTCTGAAAAGTCATAATAAAGTTGGCTTAAAATGAAAACATACAGCTGTATAATGTACACGGGCAAGCTAAGGTATTATTTTATAAGTTGCTATTTTTTTATTGGTAATAGGCTCGCTGTTTCCCATCAGGTGAGCCGTGTGCCTGTCTGCCACCTAAATGGTTTAAAAAAATCTTGCACTTTGAACCTATTCTTGCATATACTTACATATATGTATATACCTAGGTATTTTTCTTCTTTTACTAGAGAGCTGAGGTTCTTGGTCTAAGATCGCGGCCATAATAATCATCGTGTTGTGTTCCCGCCGGTAAGTAGGGTAGCCAGAGCTTACTGTAGGTACCCCTCTTCCCCTCCACCCCTTCCTAGACTCCCTACCCCTTCTCAGCCTTACCCTCTTCCCTTCAGGGTAGGCAGCGCGTGTGTGACACCTTTAGTGTTGCACACGTTCATAGGCCATTGACCCCTTCCCGTCAGGTGGTATAAAAAAAATTAAACTGTGCTTACTTTGAGTCTAGATAGTACTCGCATTATGTAGAATGTCGTAGCATAATATGCATCTCAAGATAATATGGATCGTAGCCTGACTTGTAGCCTGGATTTCCATGCAGAAAACTGCACCTTCGATTAGAAAGGCCTGCAGATTTTCTTCAGGAAGTTAAGTCGTAATCAGGAATCAGATCGGCTGTTGGCGTGGTGACACGTTGACATGAGCTCGTATTTCTGAAAATCTCTTCCAATTCGCTTGGCACTTTAATTTAGCTATTCAATTTATATGATGTAATTTTAACCGGTATCTTATGACCGTAGCTATTTTGAAATTAGTTATAACAACTTTAGGTGTAGTAATACGCAACCTTTCTATTACTTACTATTATAATTTTTTAATTGGTTGGGTTATAATAAATGGGCAATTTGGAACACATTTTTTTTTTCAAATTCATATTTGTTCACGAAGGACGCAAAAACTGCGGTGGTTTTATTTTGAATCAGAAATGCCGTGGTTAGACCAAACTTTGGTGTAGATAAGTTTCATTGCAGTTTGTTAAATAGAACCGGAGATATGATCAAAAAAACATAACCGACCTCCGCGTGGGCGCAGCCGTGTACCATAGTAGGTATTTGTTTTAATTATGCCATATTATTTAGTTAAATTTTCGATACGCAATTGTTTGAATGTTTGACACCTTTCTAATGTCCCGTTTCCTCTAAATTTTTTTATTTCTTATTACTGGTTGTTGCCAACAGCTCCGCGCACATAGATGTCACTTATCACGACCAAACTGAACCTATGTCCTTTCCCTAGTCTATCTCTGTAATAAATTTCATCTGAATCGGTTTAGTGGTGTAGAGGGGTAAGCGTGGATATATAAACCAAATTACAAGCTAGCTCTGACTTCTATTTATATCTTGTGCGTACCAAATGCTATCACGTATGTTAACGTCGCCGAACTCTTTCTTATAAAACAGGAAATAAGGAATCTTATGAGCGTCTCCAAGTTCTTAAAGCTTTTAATAATAACCTCACGTTTATTTGCTCATAGGTATTGTTTAAACTTGTTGCGTTGATAATGATATTTGATATTTATTTTAAGAATCAATTATTATATTATCAACGTGTTAGAAAATGTTTCCAGTTCCATCTGATGGATTCCAGAGTCTGCTTATGCCCCGGGGTGCAAGGGAAATGCCCTATAGGCCACCTTACACCCCGGCGCTAAAAGGTCCTAGACGGCGTGCGGTTTTAGTCAGTAAGAGTCCGACATAAGCTGACCCGCTGGCCGTGTAAAGGGAGCAGGGGGGGGGGGGGATCCATAAGAATTTCCGCAAGAAATGAAAAAAAAATGGTTCAGCTAAATGCCTTTTAGTTTGCCTTACGACTTTTAGGAGAGTGTCTGTCGTCTGACCTCCTAGCTAGAGGAAAACCTGCGTCAAGTCAAGATAATAGTACTAGCGAATCCGGCAGACATTGTCCTGGATACCGACTGCAACTGCCGGGCTGATTTGTGAATCTAAACCATCCAGGGTGTCACAAAAACGCATACAAAAAAATCATTCAAATCGGTGCAGCCGTTTAGGAGGAGTTCAATGACATACACACGTACAATAGACTTATATATATAAAGATAGATACTTAAGCTTTAGGTAGGCCTTACTTATTAGCCACATTTTTATTTCAAGTAGAAATGAAAGACCGAGAATTGAAAATCTCCGTTTCATAAAACAGTTATCGGTATTCTTTAAGAGAAACATCAAAGAAAATCATTGTTCTGAGTTCGCAATAGCAATGGTTATCAAATTATTGCGACGGCACCGTCTAATTCGGAGGTCGGGCTTCACTCTCCCCCTCTCCCCACCTTCACCATCCCCCTGATCCCCTTCTCCCGGAGCTCTAAGCTCATTTCCTGTGTGCCGGCTGGCTGTATTAATTTTAAATTAAGTACAGATAGAGCGACGAGCCGTCAATCTGATATAAACAAAAATGTATGTAGGTACCTACATATGTAACAGGTGCCATACACAGGGTTGTGCAAAGTAAATTGTTTTGTGAATTAACCCTTATTGAAATAATTTTAGCGGATAAATCGCGATAGAATATATCGATATCGAAAAAATCGCGATTTATTTGATGTTATTTTATTGTTTACAATTTTATTTTAATATTTGATAAACTTTTCTGAAGAAGTATCTAAATAATCCAGACATTACATTCGTTGCAGCAACCATAAATGAATTATTTTAGCCCGTTTTACCAAACTACAGACGCATAGAGGACGCGCGTGCCGCGTCCGCTATGCGTCCGATATGAGATTACCTGTCCATGTCAATATTCCGTATCTACGTCTGTTACACTGTTGCTGTACGTTTTTAATTATGATTGAGTCATGTACAACCCTAAAAAAGGTAATCTTGCAGAGGTGGGGATGCAGCATATTCGTAATAAAATTTTGTTCTATGCTAGGTACATTTGATTTTTATACAGTGTCTTGTTTATGAAGATTATGGATGTTTGTTATTCTTTGATGTTAAACAGCTGAATGGCTCTCGATGAAAACCATTCCACTGATTTTGTGGGAAACTGACTTGTAACTTAACCACCAGTAAGGGAAATATGCCTGGGCAATTTACGAGACAAAGCAAAACAGTGAGAGAATGCAGATTTGCCCGTCGGTCAAATACAGGGAAATAGAAAAATGATAATAAGAATTTATAGAAATCAAAATCATCATTCTCTGAACCTTTTTCCCAACTCAGTTGGGGTCGGCTTTCCAGTCTAACTGTGATGCGGCTGAACTTTGATATTTTCCGTGGAGCGACTGCCATCTGACCTCCACAACCAATGGTCATTATGACCAATGGCGATATCGAAGTTCCAAGTTAGCCTGGTTGGCCTTTTGTGGGCTCCAACTACCCGTAACGACTGCCATAGATGTTTGTATGGCAACTGGGACCGACGGCTTGAAATATATAAATATATATAGAAATCAAAATAGAAATCAAAATTCAATGCCAAAATAACATTAAGTTTAAACAATTTAAAGATTATGAAAATCATTTATCCATTACTATTATAAACTTGTAAAGTAACTGTGACTGTACATTGGAGATATTTAAAAAAAATACTTGCGTTATGTTACATAAACGATTCTGAACACAAAAATTATTTGTTGGAATTCTTGTTTGTTTGTGCACGCTAGACACAAAAACTACTGAACGGCTTTTGATGCGGCTTTTCTTTTGTTTCAAAGGTCTTAGTCAAATAAAAAAAACACGAAAACCGAAATCCACGCGGATGGAGCCGCAGGTATATGTTAGTAAATAAATATTCTACGACATTGTACACAACGCTTTTTTAACCCAAAGTAAGCATAGTTGAACTAGCTTATATTATGGGTTTTGGAATACCGATAAACATACTTAAAATACTTTTTTCGTAAATACATAGGTACATAAATATTAAACATAGAAAACCCCAGACCAATGCAAATATCTAAATTTATGCATACAAATATTGGCACTGAGTGGTAATCGAACCCGCACCCCTGCCGTAGCAGTCGAACGCACTACTCCATACAGGCCGTCAAATTTATATAACCATACGAATACAATTAGCATGTATGTAACAATAGGAATTTGTGCAAAATTTACAAAAAAAAATACATCATAATTATTCCATGTGGCTGAAGTCTACAATGGCAATAATGAAACCGAATTCCAGTGTCAGAAAGCAATATAATTAAATAAAAAAATAGGCTTTAATCCACAATTTCAGTTTTACGCAGGCTAACGCGGGTTGGCATCGTCGCAACCGGAAGTGCGCGGAGCGGCAACGTTGCTCCGGCATCGATCATGGCTGTGCTCACACACACACAAGCGTGGTACGCACACAGCGATGCGTTCTCTCAAAGCCTTGAGGTGTTTGCTTGTTGTTTAAATTATTGTTTTTTTAACCCTCGGATATAAGGCCCTGTTGGGCGAAGGGATGAGATAGGTCAAATATATACTCGTATGTAAGGATTGCTATCATTACTTATTAGATGTTGGATATAATATGTTTAATGATAAATTAGTCTTGCATTAACATCAATTTTATGACATTTAAAATTAATTCTATGACATTCTACACAACGCTATCTAAGTAGTTTAACTAGCATGTGTTATGGGTTCTAGAAGGCGGATAAAGATACCTACTAAAATACTTTTTTTTGAAAATACATACACAAACGCCCAGACTAATGCATATACACATATTCATGCATAAAAATATTTGCATACAGCGGGAATCGAACCCGCACCCTGTCGTAGCCGTCGGATGCATGACCGCTATGCCACAGAGGCCGTCAAATATATAAATATAACATGGATTGGACAATTACAATTACTAACACCGTACTTTACACCCATGTTTGCATAATAATTGATTGAGTGACTGATTGTTTGATTGGTGATTGAATAGAAGTGAATTATATCTTACTAATTATTATATAACTAACTGTTGCCCGCGGCTCCGCCCGCGTGGATGTCGAAATCCGTTTCAAAAACTATCCTATCTCTCAAGTTGGATCGAACTGCACATGGTGTGCGAATTTTATTATAATCGGTTAAGTGGTTTAGGAGTCCATTAAGGACAAACATTGTGACACGAGATTTATATATATTAAGATAGAAAGTTTGTGAATATGGATGTCTGGATACATGAATGTTTGTTACTCTTTCAAGCAAAAACAGCTGAGCGGATTAAGCTGAAATTTGATTGCAGTGACTGGCAGTGATATACTATTGCCTATTCTGCGATGTGACTAAAGCGACCAGGTGGACATAGTGAGGTTTAGTGGGTATGCCCTTTAGGGAGAGTCCCACATAGGTCTACGGGTTTTCCCCAAACTCGGAGGCATCATGCATAAGCACTCACTTAAAAAAAAAAAAGTTGGTACAGGGATAGATTATAGCCTAAAATAATACAAGGCTTTTTATTCCTAGAATATGTTCCTTAGGAAGCGGAATTAGAAACAGAATTCCATGTGGACAAAACCGTGCGGTAAAATTTAGCATAAAATAAATACCTACTATGAATTTCTAATTCAGTTCCTTTGACTATTATGTACTCTTTAGACTTGAAAGCGTCCGTCTGTAAGTGATAGTGCAGCGTTTGTATAATTTCACCGGTTGAACATATATTTACCTACACAACTTTATTTATAGTGTCGCAATAAATCAGAAATGTTAAAATAATAACTTATTTCAAATATCATGTGCATGACCCACAGAAACATAGAAGCCCATGAGCTATTCTGTACTATAAACCTGTACCAAATTCTAACCAGATTTTATTCAGCCGTTTTTGCGTGACTGAGTAACAAACATGCATACATCTACTTTGTGCGGTCGTGGCTTAGTTACGGACTAGGTTAGCACTTAATTAGTACTCGTAGGTTCATGTGACGTCATCAACCTCACCTTGGGGACTTACTGGTTAAGAGTCGCTAAGGACACAGCGCATTGGAGAGAGCTAAAGGAGGCCTTATGCCCAAAGACAAACTGAACTGCGGGATTTTTTTTATTACGGTTACGTCATTATGACTTCACCTCGCCTGATGGTAAGCTAAAGGTCTCAAAAGGGGGTCCCCATTACATATACCGACAGTGCCATAATGGTGGTAATCAAGAACCAAGCGGTTCGTTGTCTCTTTTCTTTGCCGCACCATAAAGACTTGGAATTCTTTACCAGCGCAATGATTCCTTCCTCCTATAGTCCCGGGTCCTTTATGCGGGGCGTGAAAAAGCATTTGACGAGGCCGTCAAGCTAAGGGCCAACACTATAGCACTATCGGTGTATGTTGTGGGGCCCTCAGTCCTGAGGCTATAGCTTTAGCTTACCATCAGACGAGGTGAAGTCATGTTGACGTGTCCAATATAAAAAATGAAAATCAATTCTGCATTTCCCATATTACCATAAAAATGTTAAAAAATTAACATTCACAAGAGGCACGCGTCGAGACGCACGCGCCGGGGCACAAAGGGTGATCTATAGCATAGATAATGTTGTTACATAGAACACCATGCAATAATGCTACTCACGCAGAACCCCACTCAATTAACAGAGCTTTATGGTGCTTATTTTTTTTAATTCTGAAGTGATATCACTGACTAAATTTGCTTGACGATTTCTGCGGCGTAGTGGTAGTGATCTACTGCTAAAGGGTTGCTAGTTCGATTCCCACTCAGTGTAATTATTTGTGTGTATAAATATGCATTGATCTGGATGTCTCCATGTATTAATAGGTAATATATTTACAAACAAGGATCTTAATATGTATTTTTTTTATACTGCGTGGGTGGCAGACAAGCACACGGCCCACCTGATGGGTAGCGGTCACCGTGGCCTATGAACGTGTGCAACACTAAGGGTGTCACACACGCGCTGCCTACCTTGAAGGGAAAGGGAGAGAGCTGGAAAGGGGTGGGGAGGCTAGGAAGGGGAGGGGGAGGAGGGGTACAGTGAGCTCTGGCTACCCTACTTACCGGCGGGAACACAACACGATGGTTATTATGGCCGCGGTCTTCTGTAGGGCGGAGGTACTTCCCCAGTCGGACAGCTCATTTCGGACGGGAGATACCGTCGTGTCCTACCTCCTTGAAAAATATTCGCATTCTAGATCCCATAAGACAAGATAGTTAAACTATGCTTAGTTTTGGGTCTAAATAACGCGGTGTAAAATGTCTTAAGTTCTTGAAACTTTAACAGATATTATGAGTGTTGCCCATAACGGTTATTAGTGAAATCGAAACTGAATTTTGAACATAATTTTATTACGAGAATTACCCTAAAGTATTATTCGCATTCAAATCTCCACTTCGTAGCACTTGCTTCTTCGTATACGTGTAGACATACACTACGAAGGAAATACCGTAGAGCTCGTAGCACACGTAGCATCATGTAGGTTTCTCTTGCATGTGGTATTGTAGCGTAGCATGCAAGCGTCTAGACGCTCCACTGACTCCATATCATGGGACATTACGATGTCAGTTTGATTTATTCGTAGAGACAAGCAGCCTTTAAGGTACAATTGTGGCACTGATAAATGTTTCAACTAATAATGCAATGTCCATGTTAAATTTTTGTAAGAGTTTTTCAACTACTAGAGTGGCATAAACAGTCTGGTTATTAGTGAGTGGTTACAAGTGTCAGTGTGTCAATAATACCAGAAAATATACCATGAATAGCTATTGAATTTAGTGTAGAGCGAATGAACTGTTCTAGTATTATAATCTGTTATTTGAATTAACTTGAAATAATAAAAAAAACAAGAATATAAATAAGATAAGGGAACTATGAAACCAGCTCGCGGGTTCGTCTGCTTGGATGTGGTTATCGTTTTTCGTCATATCTCCGGTTTTACTGCACCAATTGCAATTAAACATACGGCAGATTTGAAGCCTAACCAAGAACTTTCTACATAGAAAAACTGCATCAAAATCATTTCAGTAGATTTTACATCCATTTTGTGTCTAGAATCCGTCATTTAACACAAGTAGTTTACAACTTTTTTCAATAGCTTTTGCCCGCAGCTCCGGTCGCGTGAAATTCTGTTCCCGCTACTGTCAGCTTCGGGAACCTGTTCCCGGATAAAAAGTCTATGTTTATTTCAGACTAAAGTCTATCTCTCCACCAAATTAATGATTATAATTGTAATTTAATAAATGATTGATTGATTGAAATTTTATCCAGATCCATTTAGCTGTTTTTGCGTGAAAGAGCAACAAACATAAATCCAGACATCAAGACATAAATTCTTACAAACATTCGCGTTTATAATAATATATTAATAGGACTAGTAGGAAGTAGAATAGACTATATAGACAATTGTCTATGTAGTCTATTCTACTTCATTGGTAATTTAAATTACCAAAGATAGACAACTTTAGAAGCATCCCATACGACCTAACTTCATTTCCCGTAGAGCTGCATGCCTGCATCGAATCCACTTTCCCCTCAGGGAAATGCATATGGAAGTTGTACTTTTCTAGCATGGAGATGCTTACATTATAAATTGAAACGGTAATAATATTTCCCACTTCCTTTTAAAATGCGTCGTGAGTTTATACGGTTAATATCAATAAGTTGACAGTTCCTTCAGACTTTAAACCTTAAAAAATCCGCAAAGAAAACGATGTTGCCTTTACGAAAAATAAAATTTCTATGTTCTGAAAATTGCTGTTGGTGTAACAGTTAGTAATTTTTTCTGCCTAATACCAGTTGTTACAATGACAATTAGACGATCAGTGCGGATCGCGTACGCGCAGTGCGATCCGTACTGACGGTCCTTGTGACACTAAAACCAAGCTTATTGATTTTGGCATTTTTCACCTATCAAATATTTTTTCTAATAAAAAATCACCTTCTGAAAATTTAAAAAAAAATCCACTAATTATAAAATGTGAGTGTATAATCTATCCCTGTACCAAAATGAAATTCAGCCCGATCCCTTCAGCTATTAAAGCGTGATTGTGTAATAGACATACAATCGTACTCACATCTAAATATCTCCATTATTATTTATAATAATTTTAATAGCAAGTAGGTACCTACGTCTTACTTAGAATAGATAGTCTCAAAATATATATTCTTGGCTAGGGAATATTATGTATAGGACATTTATATATATTTCGAGACTACCTGCACTTAGTATTTAACAAAGTTCAGTCATAAGCAAATAGTCACAATGTATAATATTATTATCATTATGACGCTGTCTGTAAGAGCAAGCGAGATAGAGAATATGAGACTTTCATCAGATGGCTCAGAGAGCTACTGTAATTGAGTCTCGGGTCAAGCCAATTTGAGGTAACGCTAATATTAATCCATATACGTATGTCGACTAACAGGTGAGGTTGGCAGAGCTATAGTAAGTTGTTACATCACTATTGTTATATTAGTAACCGAAGGGGTTACATAATGATTGCCCTTTTATGTCCCACTACTGCAAATGATTTTTTGTGTGCATTTGGGTGGCGCCCTGGATGGTTAAGATTTACAAATCAACCCGGTAGATGGCGCTGCAGTCGGCTAATCTACTACCAAAAAATAAGTCGGGTTTTCCTTCCTGACGCTATAACTCCGGAACGCACGAACCGATTTCCACGGTTTTGCATTCGTTGGAAAGGTCTCGGGCTTCGTGAGGTTTATAGCAAAGAAAATTCAGGAAAATTTTCAACAGAAAAGCGGGAAAATCATTTTTTACATACAGTGGCGAAACGGAGTTCGCCGGGTTTGCTAGTAGATTATAAAATTTTCTAAACCAGTATAAATCAAAGCAATCAATACACATTAATTCACGTGGAGAGAAAAAAAAGAAACGCGTGTACAAAACACAATTAGTATACTTTTACCCACGATGGGTTACGAAACAGTGAGCGTGACCGCGGCGCCGGGGACCCCGACAGTATAAATCACAATTAATTGGCCACACAGGCGATGTATTTAAGTAATCATTGTCGTAACAGCTCATGGTATGTAGGAGCCATCGGTCTTTTGGGCCTGTAAGTGTTCGAAATTTAAATTATGAAATTCTGAAATGTATATCGAATTTCTTGTTGTTAGAATGTTATATTTGATTATGGAACGACACTTACTTTCTAAAAGTTTAAAAGGCCACCACTGTATACTATCGATGTATTTAGTGGTGATCCCAGTTCTGACACTTTTAGTTAACTATCAGGCGAGGTGAAGTTATGTTAACGTGTCCTGTAGGTACAAAATTACTGGCTGGTGTTAAGCGGCATAATTTGGTTGTAATGTAAGGGTGCGTACCTACTGTGTAATATGTACATACTGTGTAGGTAACCAACGCCAGTCAGTATGCAGCTTAATAGTAGGTGAATATCTTCATACTTCTAATTACAATGATTAAATCTTAAAATCATGAGTAGCACAAAACTAACTTATAATCTATAGGTAAGTATAGAAGTATATAGCTTCTTAGCATTTCTGGGGCTTTACCTTTGGTTCACCATCAGACGAGGTGAAGTCATACTGTCATATGAGACCTAAGTATATAAAAAAACCTACACAATTTATTTCTTTCAAATCTGATAGGACTTAGATTTGTATTTTACTTGACAATGGACTCTGTTATTCAATAGTAAAATGTAATTCATGCTGATAACTTATGACATCTTGTTCGCCTAGTAGGTACCTATTGGTAATATTATATTTCCCCAAAAAAATAACATAGGTAACACAAATGATAATGCTAATTCTTTGCCCCAAAATACCCTAGAAACATTCAACATAATATATCTATATGAACATGACTCTTTTGTCTCATGAAAGTAGGTATTTCTACCAAAAACCTTTAATACAAACAACAAACAAATATGTTTACCCGCTCATCACATATTCTGCTTAAATTCAGAACAGAATATGCCTACACCCAGAGAATTATATGGACAATTATCGAGATAGGAAAAGGTGACCAATTTATAAAAATAATACAAAAGCGAGCACAAAGGCTATTGTTTACCACCAAAATTGGGAGCGAACGTGGAAACAAAAAAATATGCGCGAGACAAACAAGCCGAAACGAGTGCCAACTTCGATAGGCAATAGGCATTTAATCAAAACGTTGTATGCTCTTTGAAAAAAAAAAGTAAACGTTCAATTTTCACCAAACCATGTTTTACGGTGGCAGGGCGTCAGCGCTCCACAAAGGCTGATTATCGGAGTCGAGGCAGGTCATTATCTAACGCCCACCGTGTTTATTTTTCTCAGATAAAGATTAGCCAGAGTGTTTTGCTATTGGCGGGGTGGTGTGTTGAGGTGAGAGGGGGCGTGTTGGGGCGTGATCGTTGTCGGGTGCCGCCCCCGGTTATCGCCGAGTGGCGTAGATGAGTGTCCCTGTACGCCGCGTACGCACCGTCATGCGGGGCCCGTAGCGCGAGAATCATGCTTGATATCAAAAGCTCTGCCGACTACCTCAGTCGGTCGGGTACTTTCACCAATTTCTCTATGTTATTTGCGGGTGAATATCCTTTGTATATTTTTTATATTGTATTCTGTGTTGTGTGGTGTTTTGTGACACGTGAAGTGATGTGGTTTTTATAGGTTTTGTAAGCGGAGGTAGTAAGTACAGTAGATCGTAATCGTGTGCGGTCAATGTTAGGTTTCCTCAATGCACGTGATAACGGTTTTACTTTACTACGACAGTTTACCTATATAGTTTACTTGTACTTATATTTCTGGCCATTTTTTCTTATTCATTAAAGGTTTCAAAACATTAAGGTACTGCCATTTAATTACAAAACTACTTAGGTACCCACTAGATGACTTGCTTCTTACAGTTTAATACTTTACAATATAATATATTTATCAACTATTTAACTACTATATACAATTATACGTAAACGGGAATTAACGCGATACACGTTAAAGGTATATACATACCTTTGGATGCCTGACGTTTCGACCAGGTTACACCGGCCATGGTCACAGGCTGACTGATCACCACTGCATCCAAAGGTATGTATATACCTTTAACGTGTATCGCGTTAATTCCCGTTTACGTATAATAGTTATGGAACGCGAAAGTTTAAAAGTTATACTATATACAATTTCTAGAGACATAATAATATAATCTCGAATACAAAAATCTCCCGTATTTGCTATCGAACTCCTCATGAACGGCTTGACTGATTCTTATCAATTTTTTTTGTGGTTTACGAATAGATCGTAGGTTATTTTTTTTCTATAAACAGGTTCAGAATAGCAAGCGGGTGCAGCCACTACACAGTTAGTACACAGTTAGTACTAAATGTACTTATAATTATTATCGATCAGGTTAAATCCCTTGTGTACGTAGGTAATTATATAATTATTGTTCTCCAAGTATCCGTGTGCCGTCGGTGTAAGTGTGTGTGTTAAAATATTCAAGTTTTGTATGCCATGAACCGAAGTCAAGAATGTTTGTAGGCTGATTAAGTCTTGCGATAGTCTAAACTTCTTGAATGACCTGGTATTCTTTCAGGCACTACTCGTTCGATCTGTCACATTTACATTTTTAAACGGTTTTATTTAACTTGACCTGTTTGTTTGGGTCAAATCTAGTAATTGAAATTTGACCTCCTTTCAGTTGTCTGATTGGTCTGATATTTGGCAAAAGTCTTTAGTTCTGATGACAATACAATTTAAAACCGTTTAACTTGAAAAATATTTTGTCACAATTTATTATCAAATGGCACCTACCTACCTTGTGTTTTCAATAAATAGTTCTTACACATTTTGTTACAACAGACAATATACAAAATCATTGTTTATTTTAAGTAGGTACATAAGTATTTAAAATAGTTATATATAATTGATTATAGATAAATAGAATTATAAATAAAATTATAACTTAGGTAACTTAATAAATGCATCATGAAGAACAAATTACGTAAAAATATTAAGCTAATAATGAAGATAACGTCACAGAATTTTATGAAACTAGTGGACAAAGTATTAACCAATAAATAATTTGCACATTTATGTAGATTTTGCACGCGGCTCCACCTGCGTGTTATATGAGCAGTACCATAGCTATTCATGTGATATGAGCCCAACCGATCCATAGTCACACCTTATTACAACACTGGTGTGACTATGGTTCATTTTATTTATCCGTGGCCACACTAGTGTGACTACAGATAATTTTAATTAATTTATTGTCACACCACAAATACATCAGGAAAGATAGTTTGCTTATGTGTTTAATTTCGGTTTCATTCATCATAAAATGACACATTTTACAACAGCAATTTAACTGCATCAGGTCTCTGGCTTTTAGTTGGATGGCTATAATTTTCATCGATACTAAACCATTGTATCTCTTTTTTTTATATACCTTTATTTATAATTGACACGAGACAATAATGTACATTCGTCCATAATATATTTAGTCTTAAGATATTAATTTATGTATGACGTCTGAAAATGCAGCTGCAGTGGAGTTTGTTGCGCCGTTTCTTCTCCACTAGCGCCTAGGAAGCGGTGGTAAACTTAGTATTAAGTAGTTTTGACGTCAAAAAGATGTAATTACGTTACACTATTTTGAAAATAAGGATTATATTATATTATATTATCAGGTAATTGTTACGTTGATATCAGCAATTTAGTTAGTGTAGATATTTTGTTTTTCGAAAAGATACCGATTGTATTATCCATTTCAGTTAACACATAGGTACCTATGGGCTTCAATTTATTATTATCGTTACTATTAGGTAGTATAACTAACCTTAATAAAGTGGCTTAGACCATTTTAATATTACTACGGCTTGGACTTGATTCTTTTCGCTAATTTTGTAACAAAACAACAACTAAATTAGCTTTAAAGTTAATAAAAAGATTTTTGTTATGTATAGTGTCAATGCATAATAGAAGGAACGATTCGGAGTCATTATAAAAATAATATCAAACATGAACCTAGTAAGTTATCATAATAAAATTATGTACTTAGTTTTGGTATAAGGCACGCGGCCGCCTCGGTGCGCGACGCGTCTACGCGTGAACGGTCGATTTTGATTTTATTTGGTGCTACGAGTTACAATTTTCATGATTTCGAGGTAAGTTGTAATTTTTTGACATTTGAAAATATTTTTATTTATTTCTTCGAAGCATAGGATTCTACAATTAATATTAAGATGTCCCGCGTTAATAAGCGCTTTTTTGTGATTTTAGACTTTATTGTAAGTAAATCTTACATTTTGTATTGCTATCATCCTAATTGATGATTGATTGACGATTTTAGTTATTTTGCTTTCAGATCCAGTATCCATCCATATCAGTGTACTTGCCACTTGAATTGAAGACCAACATAATAACATAAAGCAATGTTTGAACATATTATATATTTATTATGATAAGTGCTTTTTTTTTGTAATTTACAAATTGTTTCTATTAAAATGTATGTATTTACATACCTAGATTTGTACAGCCACAAAAAATATATGACAAGCACATCTATTTTTTGTTTTTCTGATAAAGTTACACACGTTCAAACCCCTTCAAAAATCTGATTTGGATCTTAATGACTTTCAAAATCTGTTCACAATTTATACTACCGTTTTTTACTAATTTTGAATGATATAGGGTCAAGAAGTCAGGGCAAAGGATATTTTCTTAACAATGGCCTAATGTCACCAAGGCGAAGGTCAAATGGCAGTCGCTTCACGAAAAATATCGAGGTTCAGCCAAATCCGCAGTTAAGAATGGTAAAGCGGACCCCAGACTCCGAAGTGAAAGCTTTGGATACGACTGGGATTAACGCTAGGTTGAAAGAAGGAACTGTCACTTTTTGATTAGATACCTACGCCTCAGTTATACCTATTTATCGTTCAAAGCATTCTCTTCCAGACTGCCTTGAATTTCAGGCCGAGGTTATTTGGAGGTCAAACACTGAAGGCTGTTTGGCAACTAATCTAACACTTCTGTCTGGCGTAGCCTACAATGATTTATGATGCTGGCCCTAATGACTATGACCAAAATAACCTTAGTTGCTGAATTCTAAATATAGGACAAAATATAAAATTGACAGTTTCTCCCTGAATAGGCTGAGATAACAGCTTGCTAGTTGCTTATGTAATAACACAAAGATACAGTGGTTTGCTTTGCTTATACAAATTCATGAAGTAGAAAGAGACAAAACAATATGATAGCTTGTGCCAATTTCCAGGGTTATAAAAATTGCAATAATAGTAATTAGGCCAGGACTACTAACAGTTAACAGTCCTAATAAAATAACCAGATAAATACAGTACATAACTCATGAACTTTATAAGGTCAAGTAGGCAATAATGTTCTCCCTAGCAACCATCTAGCAACAGATTAATTAATTGATAATTATTTATATTTTTCATTGAAAATTGACCTGCCTGGTACAGTACTTAACCAGGAAATATACATTTCACAGATATATACGAACCAACCACTCATGGGCAGATTATAATTTTTGCCGGTTGAGTATAAAAAAGCCAGTATCGTTTTAGCTTGCAAACTATTTCTTACTAGCTGACCCGACAGGCGTTGTCCTGTCTTAATGTGCTATTAAGTTTTCTTAAATTTTCTTATGTCCCGCGCAACTTTCTTAGTGATATCGGTCCAGCCGTTCGCGCGTGATGCCGTGACCAAGGGAAATAGGGATTCATTTTTATATAATAGATATATATATATATATAATATATAGATAAGTAGATATTATGTCTAATATAGGTACCTGAAGTAGCACCTACCATTTCAATTACCACGATAATATTATTCGAACACGATACGAAAATGCAACCGTTAATGCGTTCTGTTTATCCATGCAAATATTTCCAACGTACATTTTCAAAACTCTTAAAGACGCCTTCAAGGCGGAAATAGAACCAGATAGCAGACGGCTGTCGCCAGACAACAATAGACTTCAATGCGATCTCGCTATATAAATAGGCTTCAGTAGGCACCTACCGGTAGATGCTTACTGAATATCATCCATTTATCAAATCACTTTCAATTCTATAGACGTGACAGACTTTTATGTCTTTAGTGTGACTCCAGATTAGAGACAAGACAGTCTTTAGACAGTAGTGTCTCAACGTGACTTGAAGGTGATTAGACAGCTTTGTATTGTTCTAAGTGTGCACACAGTCATACTATGAATATGTTAGAGCTACTTTATGTAGCTACTTTATGTAGCTCTAACATAATTATAATATATTCATAGTATGACTGTGTGCACACTTAGAACAATACAAAGCTGTCTAATCACCTTCAAGTCACGTCGAGACACTACTGTCTAAAGACTGTCTACTTTATGTAGCTCTGGCCGATTCTTTGCCCGCGTGGAAGTAGATTTTTAACGTTTTTTTTTTGCGGAGAACCCTAGTTCTTTTTCTACAAAACAATACCTATCTGCTAGCGAAAGTCCTGTCAGAGAGACAGACAGACAGACAGATGAAATTTTACAAATTAGTATTTTTTTATTTGTATCGTACATACACTCGGATGCATTTATTTAAAACCTGCTAGTTTAATATTTAACCGGTTAACCAGACAGAAAGACAGACACACAAATTTTCAAAAATTACGTTTTTTTAAATGTATCGTACATAGGTATATACTCATAGGTATGCATTTACTTAAAAGCTATTATTCGAATATCATAAACAGACTCTTCAATTTTAATACCTAATTGTATAGTTCAAGTTTTTATAAAGAAGTCATATCGAGACATAACTGTCTGTAGACTGTTTTGTCTCTAATGTGTGCTAGGCCTTACAGACATTCCTTTGTCAAATGACTAAATTTGGAACATTCAAGTGTTTGATCCAGAGCGTTTGATTTAATTTCCTAGTACACAGACTCTATTGGGATAACGTTTCTAGTCGATTGCCCCGATCTCAGTTACAAAGGCCGTAAGCTAATTAAGTTGGTACATATTAGAACTTAGTTGTTACATATTGGCTATCTTGAGTTAAAGAGCAGGAATTGCAACACATGCCGGGCATTGGTTAATGTTTGTCATAGTACGAAGTGAGGTAGATGATCTTCTTCATGTCTTTTTCATACATGCATATACTCACGCATGTTCCCCTTCGGGGTAGGTAGAGACAACAGTTCAATTTTAAAATTAGTATTTAGCAACGTAATTTCATCATCATTGTCTTCCTTTTCTTTACATTTGAGGTTTCTTTCCGAAACCTACTAACTCGTTTTGATTTGGGTTATACGGCATTTATGATATCAGTCTGCAGCTTGGACGTGTCACCATGTGACCCTCTATAAATAAGACAAGGAGTCAATCTCATGTTAACTGAATAAATAATAAGTAGGTACTTTTGTAAAAAAAATTAACCGACTCCAAAACCATAGCGGAGCGTGAACGGCGGACATAGACCTAAATATACTGCATACCTACGTCTGCAAGCCCATTTAGACCGTACAGACGTGATGTTATGTTAGAAAATTGCTTAAACAATGCCTAAATAATATACGACGGCAGTAACCACAGATATATTTATTGAAGAATTCTGTTGTCTGTCTCCGAAACTAGATCTTTACGAAATTTAAATGAGACCATTTCGGAATGAATATCTGTCTAACGAAACAAAAAAATTGCAGTGCAATCGATATTATGACACAGTTATGCAAAATATAAACATCCCAAATGACAACCTCCTCATGTTTAGAAGTCGGTTAAAAAGTCTCAATAAGTGATATAAAAATATTTATACAGGTTTCACCGTAATAGTTAGGCACTTAAACCCTTCACCTGAGTGAAACGTGTCTATTTATAGGCATTTTGGCACCTATTAAGGGCTGGAGGCACTTGAGGGTAGTTACGTTTGCGCTCAAGGGGATGAAAGCTTTCGTTGAAAGGGATGCTGCTATCCTTGGTATCATCAAAGTTTTGTGAGATCTTGAGTGAGGCGCGGTAAATGGTGCCTTATTGCGTAAACGTTTTTTCACCGTATATTAGTATGGGTGGGTACTTAGAGTTTTTTTTTATAAGAACGTAGCTGTTATTTATTCGTATCAAGTCTGAGATAATTTTAAAAGATAGATATACAATTTATAAATGACAAAGTCAGTCTATCAAGATCTTTCTTTTAATAGGTAACACATATAAATTAAATAAAGAAACTACAGTTTGCAAAACTTAAAAAAGAACAATACTAAACATAACATAACATAACATAAACTGACACATATATCCCCGAAGGGGTAGGCAGAGGTGCTAGCACCCACATTTCGCCAGTTTATGTTTAGTTCCCAATGTAATAGGTGGCGAGCCTATTGCCATTAATCGGGCGCTTATAAACCCGCGATAAATACACACATAACTTTGAAAAGCATCGAAAAGTCATTAGTGTGTGCCATGGTGAACCTGGGATCGAACCCGATACCTCGTCTCAGCAGTGGGGCTAGGAGCTGAAAAATACTGTAAAAATTCTCATACCTACCAAATATACAAAACCCCTAGACAACCACACCTGGAATGAAGCAAAGATTCATCTTTGCTTCATTCCAGGGTCTAGGGCCCCAGAAATTTTATTGGGGTCGAAAAACACCCTTCCAGTTTAGATAGTACCTATATTAAATTAATTCAGTCATTATAATGTACAAAGGGCAGCCCTATCACTTATCACAATGTTTTCCATATTTATTGCATTAAATTAACATTCAGTGTTCATTTTCGAATTCACGTTATTAAATGCATCGCAGTGAGTGACGCCAAGCGTAAAAACTGCGCTCTTTCCACTGGTGAAAACAATAAGTACTTTTTGATAACAAAAATAGTTAAACCTACTCCAAAAGCAGATCGATGCATAAACGACGGACATTGAATTAAAATTAATGCTGCATACATCTGCGAGCCCATTTAGCGCGTACAGGCGTGAAGTTATGTCATAAAATTGCACAGACATTGCCTAGATATTCAATAGCAATAGTCGCAGATGATTTGCTGGCATTTATTGAAGATTTCATTGAAGCATTGTTCACCTCTAAAACATGTCATAAGATAGGTAAGTACGATATAAAAATTTCTGTCTAAGAAAAAAAAATTGCAATACCATTTTATACATGAAAATGTTATGCCGAAGATTGTAAATAAAAATACCTATCTGAATTAAAAAACTTATTTGCTAAGTCGGTTAAAAACAGAAGTGAATCTTATACTGTCTTATTTTTAGCGTTTTATTAATAATACCTTAGTTAGGTAAACATTTTAACTGTTTTAATATTATGTTTTTAGGGCTACAACCACCCGTAACGACCGCTATTAGACGTATGTATAACAACCGGGACCGACGACGGTTTGACGTACCAACATAATGATTTTATTATACTATCACTATTATGGTTAATATTGTTAATAATAATAATAAAGGTTCATATATTTATTAAGTATGTGCAGTACGTTGCATTATTTATATTTAGTGAGAACAACGTAATAACCTTGTTATATTGACGGACATAGACCTTGACGTCAAAAAGATGTAATTACGTTACACTATTTTGAGAAATAATGTACATACACTACTCTCTTTTGAACGTTTACTGCCTTTACTATTCAAATATTTGCTTGAAGAAGGTGCGAATTATACAAAGACAATACGGCTCTGACAATAAGTAATAATGTCTGAAATACCTTTGGCCGAGGTGTAAGGAGAAGGCATTTCCCTCACACCCCGGCTAACCATGGGACATCTACGGCTTCTAGATGGCCCCTTTGGGTGTGGGAACTACGGAGTCTTCTCATCCTAGCGTTAATCCCAATCGCATCCAAAGCTTTCACCTCGGAGTCTGAGGTCCGCTTTACCAGTCTTAACTGCAGATTTGGACCTCGATATTTTCCGTGAAGCGAGTGCCATCTGACCTTCACAACCCAATGGTCACATTAGGCGATATCGAAGCATTGCAACTAGACCGTGTTGTTGGACTTTTTAGGGCTCCAACTACGCGTAACGACTGCCATAGATGTTTGTATGGCAACCGGGACCGACGACTTAACGTGCTCTCCGAGGCACGACCAGACCAATGCAAATACCCATTTACCCATATTCATGCATACAAATATATGCACTGAGCGGGGATCGAACCCACGCCTCCTGCGCAGCGGCCGCGTTCACTACCGCTACGACAGTAATTATGTTCAGTATTAACCTCTCGCTTTACTTCCAGATGCCTCGTACAAAAGCACATGGTCTACACATGCTACGTCACAATCGTCACAAGGTAATTTTCACTACTATTATTTTAATTAATTTTTCCAATTAATTAGACTTTCGTTTGACCTCTATATCACCTGGTAGTGAGTGATGATTTGGTCTATGATGAATCAAGTTTGCTTAAAAGGAACATTATACTCATACACATGCTCACTATCTATGCTAAAATCTTATACCTAGTACTTCTACATACATATTTCACAATTAGCAATTGTTTTAATAGTTACACAGGCAGGTCGAGTGACATACATAATTATGCTCTTGACTGGTAGAAATCAAATAGATGTTCAATAGCCGAACACTGTCTCTTAAAATACAGGATCTCCTAGTTTAAGAGACAGGGTTTCTCAGAAATTGTTAACATATTTTGAAATACTACCTTATACTACTACTTTCGAACACTGTGTTTCATTTAAATCTTGTTAATCTTATAGCTGGTGTGAACTATGTATACTTTTGATCAATAAATATTATTAATGCATTGTAAATTACACAATTTCTTAGCTAACAATTTTTTGTAAGGATAAAGCGCGTCTACCTTACAACCTGCTATACTAGGCTTCATCTGTCAGAATTGGTCGAAATTTGGGACAAAGAACTCATATTTTAATCTTTTTTATCGGTCCTATTCAAAAATTAACATAACGTATACTTAAGTTAGTAGCTAGCTTATAATTATAATTTAACAAGAATGATCAAAAATATAGTTCAATATTAACGTAAATTTTATGTCGAATTGAGCGTACAAAATTAACTCATTTCGAGAACCGAAAGCAACGCTTCTCATTTATTCACATCGGAGCGTAATTCACAAATTGCCACGAAATTCCATACAAAACGGAAGCAAGCGGATCTAGGCAATATGACGTCACCGTGTCATTTCACGCGCAAAAATCAAAACAATGGGCGCCCTAAAATATTGCATGCAAGCGTTCAGCGAACTGGAACGCCGCGTGTCCGCCGCGCGCCGCAACAATACAAAGTTAATTCTTTGATTGACACTTACAATATTTCGATAACTGATGCAATATTTAGATGATTATCATTTTAGCGCAATGTACGCCGTATTATCGTTGGTTCGTTTCGCTTCTCGCGTTATGTGGATTGACTTATGAATGCGAATTTGGATGTATTGTTTGGATGTAAACTAAGTAGGTGGGGCGTTTTGTTATGAAGTAAAAATTAAAAGGAATACCTACTGAATTTACAGTTTCTACATATACCTACATAACCGTAGAATGTGTTATTCCATATTTCAATCTAGTCCGGTATATAATGGACATAAAAATACCGAACGGATTTTGATGTGGTTTTTTTATTAGAAAGGTCTTGCTAAGACTAAAAAATTACCGTATGTTTGGTTGTAATTGGTTAAGTAGAACCGGAGATATGACCAAAAACGATCTAAAAACGAAGCGCAGGCGAAGCCACGGGTATCAGCTTGTATAAAAAGTAGCCTATATGTTGCCCAGAACTATGAACTATAATCTTACCAAGTTTGATCAAAATCCCTATAGTAGTTTTTGATTTTGCGGACAAACAGACAAACAGACAAACAGACAAAAATTCTAAAAATCATTGTTTTGGCATCTATTACATTCATAAAGTCCCCTAATATTTTTTTTTCTCATATATATAATAGATAATTATCAACGTAAATTATGTAACTTGTATTGTCTTTGTATCTAACATACTTCATCTAAACATCGTCTTCTTCAAGAATATCATCACAGTAAATTCTTAAAGAATAATTTATTCAATAAATATGTTGTATGATATTCATAATACAATATTGTAAGTGTCAGTATTGATCACCGGGCCCATAGCTACGTTTACAAATGATTTAACCGCACCCAAGGGAGCGTTTACAGCGGTTTACCATAGGGTGCGAGAGGGCTCTCGGAGTGTTTTTACACACCTACTAGCTTTATACCGTGACTTGAAGGCATGTAGAGTGTATATGTTTATCGGTATTCAAGTCAAGATATGGAGAAGAAATGGGATGACTTGATTTTTTTTTTGCAAAATGTTAAGGAACTTTTGTGGGTCATTTATGGCCGTATCACTTTATAGTATCTATACTAGCTGTTGCCCGCGGCTCCGCCCGCGTGGATGTCGAAATCCGTTTCAAAAACTATCCTATCTCTCAAGTTGGATCGAACTGCACATGGTGTGCGAATTTTATTATAATCGGTTAAGTGGTTTAGGAGTCCATTGAGGACAAACATTGTGACACGAGATTTATATATATTAAGATTATGAGCTATTCTAGTTATTCTGTATTATCCTGTGTAAAATATTCTAGAATATTTGAGAAGGGTTTACAATGTTTTCAGTGAGTTAGCACCGCATGTGTGACTCCCCCCCTGTAGTTTAACACGGCTATTAGGCCACGGTGACCGCTTCCCATCAGGTGGACCATCTGCTTGTAATAATAATAATAATAATCTTTATTGATAATAATTCACTTTACATAATATTTGCTGATAACATTTTCTAGTGGGTACAAAATATTGAGTGCTATCCATTAAACTAGGCATAGCCTGTATTTTGGGGGATAGTATCGGCTATCGGTATATCTGCTTGTCTGATACCTAAGTGGTGTAAAAAAGAGAGGTATTATTTTTGCAAATAGTGTGCTTATGAGGTACCTACCTAAATATCACGATTCAGTAAAGTGTGTCAAATAACACAGCGCATTGCTACCGTATCGAGAAATTCAATTCCGAATGTGACAATTGAGTGGACTAAAGAGCACTTATACCATTGTTAATTTCACACGTATTTGGCAATATTTCGTCCATATGACTCCGAATTTAAATAGCTTCGATTTTTAAATATTCTTCGCCGATGTGACCCAAGTTAAATTATTATTATTTTGCTGCCTACATCCTGACACACACTTCTCATTTTATAAAATGTGAACGTTTGGGATGATGTTTGTATGTTTGTTACTCAATCACGCTCTAACGATCGAACGAATCAGGCTGAAATTTGGTACAGGGATAGATATAAGTCTGAAATAAAATAGGCTACTTTGGAATAGGTTTCCATGGGTACCAGGAATGGGAACAGATTTCAACGTTAGATAACAGCTAGTTAAATATAAAGACAAAAAGGTTGCGATAGATAGCATTTTTCGGCCGATTTTCTTTTTTAAAATAATTGTTTACATTATTTGATTATTTTCTTTTATTTAGGTTCTTCATTTAGATGATAGATTTACAAAAGTATGCATCAAAAACGTTACCAGTTAAAATGAAGCAGTATTTTAAATCTCAAGTTTCAACGACGACGAGACGTAGCGAACGCCCGCGAAAATTAGCTAAAAGTGGCTTTCGTCACCGTCGTCCGTGCTCTTCGCACTTACCCGTTTATTGATATGGTAGAGAAGGATGGGGGATTCAGGAAAACCGCTTCAGGCATCCCGAGGGAAGCGGCAAGCACCCTATTGTTTTGCACTCTCTGAAGCGCGAACCGTTCGTACTTATGGCTGTATAAGAGTTGTAATTTAGAACGAAAATTTTGCGCTTATGTATAGGGGCAGGGTTGTACATAGCCGGTGTTTGTACCGGTCGATTTAAATAGATAATGGTTGAAGGTATTTGAAGATTATAGCTGTATCTGATATTAATAATAGTGGGGGTAGGTTTATGAGTAGGTATGTCATTACAAATAGAATTAAAATAATGAACTGCCAATCAATTCATATATTTAATACGATCAAATGAGTCTAAATTAGATTTTTATTTTGTTTAGTCTAGGAGTTCCTATCTGTAGAATTCAAAAATCCTTTCAGTAGTTTTTGCGTCGAACTCAAAAAGATTCTTAATTGTACACCAAATACAGGATACAAACAAATAGATAGGTAGGTAGATAGATAACACTTTATTTGTACACCATTTACAATATATGAAGCAATCAATACTGACCAGAAATTCAAAAAATTAAATATTTTTGGGTACCTATATGAATCGTTCATTTAACATAACCCAAGTATTTTTAAAACAGTTTTATTAGTTTGGGTCAAAGCTAATGATTGAAATTTGACCCCCTTTCAGTTATCTGATTTGTCTGATATTTGGCATAAGTCTTTAGTTCTGATGACAATACAATTTAAAACTGTTTAACTTAAAAAAAGATTTTTCATAATTTATTAATTTTATAGGTTCACATTTTAAATGCATACTTTAAATGCGTGTTTGTTTACTAACTATATCATAATGCGCATTTTTTTTCAATATCTCCAATGTATAGACAAAACTAATTTACAATCTTATAAAAGTATAGACAAGTCTAGTGAAAACACATTATACACCATTCAAACACAGACACGGATTCACTAAACACATTTCAAGTCCAAAGCTTATTAAGTCTGTGGTTAAGATCCAAAATCCAATAATATTGGGTTCTCATTACGCCCTACTCACACCGAATGAATCGTTTTGACACGAACGCCTTTGAAGTGGTGTAATGAGATATCTAATCTGTGGTTTGAAAGCACAGACAAACCAAATTGTTTTGAAGCGTCATCATATGAACAAAAGGGGTGTTTTATTTGGGTTGTATTTGGCTGATGAATTCGTATCGTGGTAAATAGGCATTGAACTTATTTTACTACGCTGAGTTTGAAATTATTCAAACGAACTTTAGGGTATAACTAGACTGAGTGAGTAAGGAGGTAGGACACGACGGTATCTGCCATTCAAAATGAGCAGTCCGACTGGGGTAGTACCTCCGCCTTACAGGAGACCGCGGCCATAATAACCATCGTGTTATGTTCCCGGCGGCGGCGGCGGTAAGTAGGGTAGCCAGAGCTCACTGTACCCCTCGTTGCATATTAAATAATAATTTACTGAAAATAATTACACACACAAATACTTCAAAAAATCATCATTCACACATGAACACACGTATGCACACACACTTACATACTTAATATTACTTTTATTGTCGTAACGGAATAAAGTCAACTAGATCAGGGAATCCTAATGTGTCTAGGATTCAGTCATCTAAAACTTCGAATTATTCACTTCCGTCTTTTTACGAGAGCGACTGCCTATAGACCTCCAACTTTGATAGTAAAATCTACACCAGAATCTTGTCTGTCAATAAGCGGGTAGGTACACTGGTCTATATGCACAATCCTCCAAATTTTAAATGAACTCCATCAATTGGCAATTTAGTGTTCATTTTCACCAATTCAGTCAGATTGCTTAGCAACAGTTGATCTAGCCTTTGACCGCTCAGTCTCTACTCGGAAATCAACAAAGATGATACAGGTAACACAGTAAATAAACAGGTGGAATACAGTTTATTTACTCTGTTAACTAGTGCGTACAATCAGACAACACTGACCAGAGTACCGATAGACCAGAAAATTTAAGGTCTCTGACACATGATGGCAGTGTTATTTTGTGATGGTTTGTATTGATCTGTTGTTGTATTAGCCGATTTACTGATCCGTTTATAGATGGGACGGTACATTGACATTCAAATTCATGTCGATTTAGAGAATTTTTTGAAGAAATTGTATGCATTTATGACACATTTCTTCAACACTATCTACCAAAGCCCATTTTCTACGGAACTAATAATAATCTTTCATTCCATAGTGTAGGCCACTGACTAAGTGCCACGGTATAGAATCAAATATACCGAAAGTTAATTGAATTAGACATTCATTATGCGTACTGGGGCATTATTCTGTTTAACATTGATTTCTAATCACAGTCGAAACGTGAGAAGTCAGTCGATTTCAATAGGTTAACATAGAGGAAAGAACCGGTGTAAAACTAAACTAACCTATTATAGAATCGCTGAAAGAATGCGTTCCTGACAGGTTGTGAGCGAAAGGGCGATGTAACTTTGAACTGGTGTATAATTTACGGCAAAATGTTAAATATCGTTTATTGACCTTATTAACGAGTGATAACATTTAAAATTTAATTACTGTGCCAATTTACAATACACAGATTAATTTTGGGCTAAAATGATTAACAATTAATTAATTAAAAATATAAAATCAATAGTTTTTAAAACTCATACCACGTCCAACCACGTCAAACAGCGCTGTTTCAAGGTAATGTCAAATGTTCGCTTTCATAGTGATGAGACAAAATAACAAGGCAATTGTAACCGCATATTGTAGTAATCTTAATAATAATAATCTGTTGGTTGAAGAATATAAAATAGAACGTTATAATTTTATAATAATGTAATTTTGTAATAAGCCCCTACCCAAGCTAACAGAAAGAATGAATCATATTTTTATAATGAATGAAATGAATATGATTTTTTTTTTATTTCAGGTAATAACCCATCATTACAATTAATAATCACATAAAATTAAATAAGAATGAAACAAAATTCAAAATTCAAAATTGGAAAAACAAATAGGGCAGATAGATAGCCAAATTAGAATAAAATTAAAATTAAAATGAAATCACGTTGTCACAATATTGCTGACTGTGATTATTATTATGTTATTGTAAGTCGGGAACAGGTTTAGAGAACGGTTCTAGGTACAAGTTATTTATTGTACATAACTAGTCATGAAGAATTGACATGTGTCAGGAACGCATAGTCACAGCGGCCAAACTGTAAATGTGTCGGCTAATACGAACGTGGATGGTTACGGTACGATTTGTCAAACAGAATAAGGGCACTGCTAATAGACTAAGATCCCACTGCAATATTATGCATGCATCGAATATTTGCTAAAAACCAAATTTTACGCATATTTATGATTAGGAGAACATATATTTACTAGGTTGCCTATCAAAATGTGGCCGCTAATATGTTTAATTCAATTATTGCTAATTCATTTTTCGGAAAAAAAACCTTCACATGGTTTTTAAAAAAAATATCATCCACGTCACGTTCTCGTATGCGTAAAATTTGGTTTTTAGCAAATATTCGATGCATGCATGATTTTGCAGTGGGATCTCGTACTATAAAGCACAACGCTAAGTCAAACGCGAGCCTATTACAATATACAATAAAAAAAAATCCGAAATTGAAACAAAGACTCCGTAACGGTAGCTTTGTCTAACAATCACCAATCAATCAATAAAAAAAAAACAAAGAATAACAAATTATCGTTTTTTTCTTTTCAATCTCTGTACCCCATCGGAGTAATAATGCTATTATAGTCTCAAAATACAATTATTTGTCAATATCTACAATAGATTTTGAACCTTGTGGATTTGAGCGCTCCTTTATTGACCAATAAAAATTGCTCGCGTTGTAATTTTTAAGTAATGGGGAATGACGTGTTTGATTAAACAATTTGGCTGTTTTTTTCATACATCATAACATGCCGACTTCAATACTTTTTAATATGTTGTTTAAGGATAGGGATGTGGTAAACCTTCTCGAAGAGCGATACCTATGCTCGGGTCCTCTCCGTAAGTAGCGGCATTGCCGTGAAACCAATTAGGTACTACACTACGATGACAACATCGACATGAGAGAAGAAAAATGTTGTTCTAAGAAATGTCGTTCTCGTTTGGTAGGTACTACTACCTCGCTCACAATAATTTCTGCGCCGTTAGTGGCTATAGTCTAAAAAAAAATGTATATTATATTATATTCTACTTACGACATTTTTACATCTACCCAAACTACAGTAGCGGCACGATATAATGGCCGGTTTGACACATTACAATAGTGATGTGAAATGTCAATTTATCCTCGATAAAAATATAATTAACTCTTTATGTTTTTATTCCAAGCAGTACCTGATTAAAAAAAATAATTAAAAGAATATAAATGTTTACTCAATATATTTGAACGAACTGAATATTGGAATGAAAATGAGTATAATATTACTTTATATGCACACAAGAATCAAAATAATACAAAAAGAGACCAAAAAAGGAGCCATAAAAGCCCATATTTAATCAGATTCGTCCATGACCACCGATTACCTATACGAACTATTAGGTAATCGGTGTCCATGTTGCTATAATAGTCACTGTCGTCACTGCTATCATCACCTACATTAATTTATAGGTTCTTTTTCTAAAATATTATCTATTTTCACATTTCGAAAAACAAATACCGAGTTGTGTGGTAGGTAAGTACACCAATAATTATAATCTTACTAGCTTTTGCCCACGGCTTCGCCCGCGTGGATGTCGGTTATCGCGACCAAACACAGCCTATGTCTCGAGGTCTAATCTAATCTACTCCTATACAAAATTTCATCAAAATCGGTTCAGCGGTTCAGGCGTGAAAGCATAACAGACAGACAGACAGAGTTATACTTTTGCATTTATAATATCAGTATGGATGGATAAAAATTAAAAATAAATTTTCGCGGGACCTTAATATACTTACATACCTAGTTTAGTAATTAATGTAATAAATAAATGTTGTGTTCTAAAATTATACATTCGATAAATTTTATGACTAACTTCACGTCACTATTGGCAATGAAGAACATCAATTTTCTCCTTCAAATGTGACAGTAATGAATACGAAACTTCATGAGCGGACAAACGTCAAACCGGCCATTATATCGTGCCGCTACTGTAAGCATAATATACACCGATTACCTAATGGTTATATATATCTAATATATAAAACAAAGACGGGGTTGTTACAACATTTATAACTCAAGAACGGCTGAACCGATTTGGCTGAAAATTGGTGGGGAGGTAGCTTAGAACTAGGAGACGGACATAAGATACTTTTTATCCTGCCACGGGGACGAAGTACGCCACGGGCGAAGCCGCGGGACACAGCTAGTTTCAAATAATATTATGGTCAAAAGCATAGATTTATAATAATAATAGATATAGATTTTCGATTCACGGAGGCGGTTTAGCTGTCATTGTAGTAAAACATAATACGGGTATACAAATTGCTTTTAAAAATTAATTACTTGCAACGCAATTATTGTTCTACTTACTGCTACATGAATTTCTTTTGACGTGACATGAACTTTCGCACACATGTACGCGTATTTACAAGACACAGGTACTACTACTTAATTTGTCACCCGCCTTCGTGATATAGATATTCTATACCTACCTACCTACATTTGAGATATAATCTACTAGTATATAAAAATAAGTCGGGTTTTCCTTCCTGACGCTATAACTCCAGAACGCAAGACCCGATTTCCACGGTTTTGCATTCGTTGGAAAGGTCTCGGGCTCCGTGAGGTTTATAGCAAAGAAAACTGGAATTTACACCCGGGCGAAGCCGGGTCCCGGGTCGCTAGTACTTTATAGAATAAACCATTGTAACCGTTGTTAGTAAACTTGTTACACAATCATGTTAAAATTATTCCTTCGGCCGTTATTCTAGTTTTGAATTTAATCCATTTATAGTCGGACAAAGTTATTTTTTTTTAATACCATAAACTATCCTCTAGTATTAGCTATTTGTTTCTTCGGGGGTGAAGAAGACCTCGAGGCGTTCTCAAAACACAATCAAACAATTTCCAACTCTATCCCCTTTAAAATATGACATACTATCGGTTGTTCTAAGTATTTGTATGATCAGGATCTCTTTGATGCTCTCAATACGATTTCACGCGTTGTTAGTGTTAGAGCAATATTGTGGAAGGTCCTTTGATTTTGGGTGTATTTTTGATTCCATGTTTCATGGTATTTGAACGCGCTTACAGGGGAACAAAAAACCTGGTAGTGACATTGGCAGCAGAATAATATTTGCTAAACAACGACTTTTGATCTGAAAATATTACTATACGCATGAAAATTAAAGAAACCTTTTTTTAAATTTCAAACAGCATTCTCTTGTACTCTAAGGATTTACAAGAAGGTAAAACACAACGCAAGTGACATAATAACACCTTTTGAAACTGTAAAGAATACGAAAAAGATACTAATAAAGCTTATTGAAAATCATAGCTCGTCTGACACACCGAAAAACAAACATGAATTTAAAGAAAATGTATAATCGTTCTAATGACATAACCCATTTTTTTGAATGTCTCCAATGTAAAGAGACAGTTCATTTACAATTTTATAATATACTTCTCATCAGAAAATTCGAAACACTTTAGTTTTTATGATATCTGAAAACATAACATAACATAAACTCACGCCTATATCCCCGAAGGGGTAAGCAGAGGTGCTAGCACCCACATTTCGCCAGTTTATGTTTAGGTCCCAATGTAATAGGTGGCGAGCCTATTGCCATTAATAATCTTAATATATATAAATCTCGTGTCACAATCTTTTTCCTCAATGGACTCCTAAACCACTTAACCGATTATAATAAAATTCGCACACCATGTGCAGTTCGATCCAACTTGAGAGATAGGATAGTTTTTGAAACGGATTTCGACATCCACGCGGGCGGAGCCGCGGGCAACAGCTTGTTATATTATAGAAGACAGACGGACACCTCAATTCTTTGACAAGAAATTCAAAGATTTCATTTATTTTTGTGCACAAACCTTTTTTTAATTACGTAAAATATGTAAGAGTGGTCTAATTAAAGTAACGAGTAGTGGCATCTTACTGGCCGGCAATTCTCGTAGATTTGAACAAGCATCACTGCCAACGGCCATTTTTCCCCGAGGCCGTTTGCCCCCTAAAAACGACCCTTACAATTCATTTAGAGATGGTCTCGTGTTCATTAAGTTCACTGTTATTTAGTTTACGACCATTCTTGTCCACTGTCCGCAGTATAGATGAATTAACCGAGAAGTTTTAACCCATATTCATTTGTTATTAATCTATCTTTATAGATACCTACTCTATAACTCTATCTATACTATTATAGATTTACTATATCATTGGCGATATTTTAAAAAAATACTTTTGTTATATTATGTTACATGAACGATTCCCAACACGATTTTTTTTCATTCTTGTCTGTTTGACTGTTCGTCTGTTTGTGCGAAATGAATGCAAAAACTACTGAATATATTTTGATGCGGTTTTTTTGAAAGGCCTTAGTCAGACTTAAAATCATAAGCATGTTTGATTACAATCGGTTGAGTGGATATAGTAAAAAATGCGAAAAGCCGTCCACGCAGGCGGAGGTAGATGCATAGGCTAGTTACTATATAATTGTATGTGTATTCTTGATAGTTCCCACTTGAATAGTGCAAAAAACGACACAGGAACTTTTATTCGTTTTATTGGGAACACAACGCGGCTATTTTCGCAAACGCCACACATCGATCAAACGTAATACGATCCTTGTCATAGTGTAAAAGCTCTATCTTTGCCAAGGATAAGCTTCACTAGTTGCGAAGGTATTTGTACAAGAAATGAAGCACAACACACAACATTTATCTAGTTTATATTGTAATAATCACTGGATTATATGCTGACAAAATTTTATACGGCATAAGTAAGTATAAGATATTCTATCTCACGAAGGCGGGTGAACAATTAAATAGTAGTACCTGTATCCTATAAATACGCGTACATGTGTGTGCGAAAGTTCATGTCACGTCAAAAGAAATTCATGTAGCAGTTAGTAGAACAATAATTGCATTGCAAGTAATTCATTTTCAAAAGCAATGTGTATAATATGTTTTACTACAATGACAGCTAAACCGCCTTCGTGAAATAGAACATCTACCTACTCTTTCTTGTCCTTCTTTCGTGTCAACGATTATTCGGGCATACAATAAAATTCTAGCCTCTTAATCGCCCTATCAGTGACCTTGATAAGGTTATCTTGACTGCAAGAGTATAACACTAGGCGCACACTGGGCGACATGCGACAGTGATTGCTCGGCGACTAGACGCGACGACAGGCTGCGGTTGAGAATATCGGTCGGGCAATCGCTATGAAGATGATGATGATGAATATTCATCATCTGGTTTGCTAAGTGATGACCGATAACTGGTGATCAAAAGCTATCATAAAACTGTATACGTCTGTTAAAAAGTGCTATAGAAATTTGATGCTTATTGTGTGGAGGTTAAGACTAAATTTGTTTTGCAGGCTATGGCACCAATTCACTATCGGCTATGTCGAAGTCGACGCTGGATGCGCACTCGCATCTTCGTCAACCAGGTTAGTAAATTTTAACTGTAATGACTAGGGAAACTAAATGTCTTAGCCTAAGGCAGAAGGTGAGCCTACAGCTAGCTCGTAAGCTCGTTATTTTTAAGTAGTTCACGCTTTATTAATGGCCTTAATATTCCCAGACTGAGAAAGACCCGCCGGTAAGTAGGGTAGCCAGAGCTGACTGTACCCCACCTCCCCCCACCCCTTCTCTAGATACTCTTAGTCTTGCACACGTCCATAGGCCGCGGTGACCGCTTCCCATCAGGTGGGCCGTGTGCTTGTCTGCCACCTACGCAGTATAAAAAAGGACAAACAAGCTTGTAATTTTCTAACTCACGAACGGCCTACCTATTCCTGGTCAAAGTTAAATATATTATATATTTTTTTAAGAGCATTAGTAACGGCAATTGAATTACTTGTGTTGATGTGACCACGATGGTATTTAGCCAGGATCCAAACTCGGGACTTCTCGGAAGTAAGACTGACTCTTCAACTACTAAGCTATTGCGCTAGAGCTATACCAGACCGTATCCATCGCCTCCGGACAAGTTCAGAGACAGTGAACCCTCTCACCTCCTTGCACTTACTTCACAGTTCCCCTAGCTCATTAAGACACCCGGCGTCGCCCTAAACATGAGCTACCTCGATAGAACATTCGTTAAGAATAACCACGCCTCTCATAAAGAAAAGGAAAAGAGGTGTTGCCATTACTGTTGTCTAGACTACATTACAAAGTAATTAACCTCTGATTTGTACCTATTTACAACACCCACGGATTGGTGAACGATGCAATAAGGAAACCGGTTGTACTTATATTTATATTTAAGTAGGAACCTATTTTTTTCTTCTTCTTTCTTTTGCCTAGCTTTATCCCATTTCATTTGGGGTCAGCTCTCCTAATACAACTGCGCCACACCTTGCGGTTGCGGGTTGTCTCCTCCTCCGTATCAGTACACGTCATTATCTTTCTTTATGGTGTTCAACCAAGTCATTGGTGGTCGTCCACGGCCTCTCTTTTCCTCTCCATTGGTCCTACTCTTATCCTATAAATAAAACTCGCATGCTATCTTTATTCACCAAATTTGTTATGGGGGTTATGCGTTTGACAAACAGATATTCGCATATTACCTAAATGTTCCAATAAATAAATAATTTTTCTACTGTCCTAAGTACAATCTAAGTTTTGTACTAATTAAAGGTGATGTTACACACCTTTGTTTGTCAGTTTGAGCTGCTGACGTGATAGTGGACTGCAGCACCTGGGTACTCGCAAAGTAGTCGCTTCTGACTAATTCGTACAATACATGCGACTAGCTCACCCTGTGTAGCCTCGGTATAAGACCTGCCGATCGCCATAATTATTATAATAGAAAAAGCATTTTAAAATCGCGGTAGCCTAGTGGTATGGTAATGGACTGCTGAGACGAGGTCTCGGGTTCGATCCCAGGTTCACCATGGCACACACCAATGACTTTTCGATGCTTTTCGAAGTTATGTGTGTATTTATCGCGGGTTTATAAGTGCCCGGTTAATAGGCTCGCCACCTTGGAACCTAAACATAAACTGGCGAAATGTGGGTGCTAGCACCTCTGCCTACCCCTTCGGGGATATAGGCGTGAGTTTATGTTATGTTATGCTAATGGTGGGTACTCAGTACTGACATACTGTATTACTCGATAGTTTTACTCCAAAACGAGTAATACCGTAGGTATATTAGTACCCACCATAAGAGTAATACTTTTTTTTTATTCCTTCTAAGGGTAAAAAGTCAAAATATTTCTCAATCTAACGAACGATAAATCTCTGTGGAGGGTCTTTCTCCAAACACTCGTGGTGTTTGCTCCACGGTCAGTTACCCATCGCACATAAAGACTGTTTGCTTTCCTGCACTGGGATTATAGTGCCAGTTTTATACTACCTATAAAAGAATATAAAGGATTTGGGGAAAGTATTTCAGTTAAATCTTATCAAGATTATTTAGTTTAAAGTGATTTTCAAAATTACGTTTTGTAAGTTCCGTCTAATAGTCTATATAGAATAAATGATTTTTGACTTTGACTTTGACTATCTATTATAGGTATACTAAGATTATAAAGAGGTAAAGTTTGTGAGTTTGTTACTTTGTAGGGGGTAATCTCTGGATCTACTGAACCGAATTTGTAAATTCTTTTACCAGTAGAAAGCCACATTATCTGTGAATGTCATAGGTTGAATATCATCACGCTACTGCCCAAGAAAGCGGAGCAATAATCATAAATGTGAAGAGATCCGGTAGATTCCCATATGTTTTAGGAAAACAGAACTGATAGATTATAAGCAAATGTGGTTTAAAATAGGTGCAACGGGATTTGAAATATGCCACGGACGAAGTCGGGGAGAGCCATAAATTTCCCTGTGACCATGGCTATAGGTACTGAAAAGCAACTGTAACTTCGACATTCAAAATTCATTTATTAATTTACTAGCATCGTTTTCTTAACTTTCATATTTCATTATCATAATATAACCATTGATATTTTAGTAATAAAGACTGAAATGTGTAAACAATCATAGTAAACGGCACATTTTAAGTCTGACCAAGGAATTCTTAATAGAAAACAGCATAAAAAATACGTTCAGTTGTTTTGTGTCAAATGCGAACAAACAAACATAACATAACAAACTCACGCCTATATCCCCGAAGGGGTAGGCAGAGGTGCTAGCACCCACATTTCGCCAGTTTATGTTTAGGTCCCAATGTTATTACATTGCCACCTATTGGTGGCGAGCCTATTGCCATTAACCGGGCACTTATAAACCTGCGATAAATACACACATAACTTCGAAAAACTTCGAAAAACAAACAAACATACAAGTTTTAAAACTGTACTGAATATTAAAGTAGACACAAATTACCCAAATACTTAGTAGATCCCTTGTCTAAATCAGGAAAATGACTCTCATTGATAATGAAGATCGTTATCCAAGTGGTATCAATATGGACCCCATATACGTGATCTTTTTATTGATAAGTAGTCGTAACGAGCACCAATCTGCGTATATCGGAATAACTAACAGTATAATAATAAACCTGTTAAGTATGGAATTGTTCTTTATATTCTTTATATAATCTGAATTCAGTAACAGCTTTTTGTTGATTTGCAATAAGAGCGGGAACACATTGGGCGCTCGGCGTTGCGTTCGGCGAGCGTTGCATGTGTACACATCAATTGAAACATATAAAATTAACCATGATGACCGCAGTTCTGCAGTCTGTCGCGGTGGTCGATTTTTTTTTTATTGGTTCTCGTATCGGTATCGGTAAAAAGGCTCGTGTATGACCACAATCTCACATGTTGGTAAATGATGATGTGGTCGACGGTGGAGCACGCTTGCCTAGAAGTAACCTATTCACTCTAGACTTGAAGACTCCCAGATTTTCGTTTTTTGGTCATATCTCCGGTACTTCTCAACCAATTGCAATCAATCATACGGCAGATTTTAAGTCCGACTAAGACCTACCTAACAAAAAAAACGCATTAAAATTCATTCTATAGTTTTTGCGTTCATCGCGAAAAACGAACAAACGGAAAATGATTGTAAAAAATATTTTTATATTCAAAATTGTTCATTTAACATAACCCAAGTATTTTTTAATACCTTCAAAGTGCAGATATGTCTACTTTACAATATTATAATAGTATATACGTAGATAAATAAAAAATATAAAGTGCTTAAAAACACTCCCTTATTCCCAATGAGAACCAAAATCAAAATAAAATTTCAAAAAAACGTTACCCTCCTTTCTTCGGCAGTCGGGTAATAAGAAAAACACAACACTGCGAAATCTAGAGATGTTTTATTAACCGTATTTTTACCACAAAAGCGCAAAGAAAACACGGTTTCCCGATCAAAGCTCAAAGTTTATACAAACCGCAATATTCCCACCCAGCGTACAAGTAAGTAACACGAGCTACGGCACGCGACCATCGCAAACAACGAACCCACTGTTTTGTAATGAAATCGAGAAGTGACGCGCCTACATGCTGTCACTCTGAACCAGGGTTTCTCAAAGTGGGGTACGTGAACCCCCAGGATTCGTCATTCATCGGTAGGGGTTTGCGGCCAGATTTTTTATTTACACGTCAATATAACTTCACGTCGCCTGATGGTAAGCTAAAGATAAAGCCTCAGGAAGGGGGTCCCTATTACATACACCGATAGTGACATAATGGTGGCCCTCAACTTGAAGGCCTCATGAAAAAAGAGGTGATTGTCGTCGCAGCACTGCGTGAGAAAGCGCAGATATTGTTTAAGACTACGCCAATACCCACTAGTCTCACAAGTACTGCGACAGGATGGACTAAAAATGACTCTATTTGCGACAAGAAACGAGCCCATCCATCACAATAATATTAAAAAGATACTTCTTTTAACACTATCTTTGTAACCTTTATTAAAATAAAAACTTTTTTTCTATTATGGGGGGAGGGGGGGGGATTTATTTAATTAGAGACAAGGGGTTCGCTGCCATCTGGAAACTTTAACAGGGAGTTCGTGAAGCCAAAAGTCTGAGAACCAGACGAAGCAGCGTACTTTGAAATTTTCCGTGAAGCAACTGCCATCTGAACTCCACAACCTGTGATATTAAAGTTCTGTAGTTAGAGCAGTTGTCTGACATTTTAGGGCTCTAACAAAACGTAACGACTGCTGTAGATGTTCGTATGGCAACCGGGACCGACGGCTTAACGTACTTCTCTGAGGCATGGAAAGCACAATGTGTAAATAACATGTAAAATACACATCTAATTATAAGTACATTTTCCTTTATATTTATTTAAAAAATTATAAGAGTATTTTATTCTAATTTCAATAAACAAAAAATACAACAATAGGGGCCAACAATACTGGACTCCTTTTTAAATTAAATCGAGCTGCTATCTATTATTTTATTAATGTTACATTATTAGGTCGAAAAATTAAAATCATACAAAGCTAATTATCATCAAACAATATTATATTCAGAACATTGGGGAACACGTTATACCTATTATAAGTCAGGGGAGTAAAAAATGTCATGTTCGGCCACCTTCGTACATGTAAGTGTAAGGTTACAGACTGCTTATTAGCATGCGATACCTTATCGTGGTAGTAATTTTATTCGACTTATTTAAATGTGTGTTATTGGTGAGTTGAGAAATCGCTTCATTTTTTTTTTGTAAGTATGAAGTAGGTCTCTTCGGATCTCCAGGTTAAATGAAACAAAAAATGTGTTATAGGTTATAGTGTCATTAAGACGATAAGTAGACGGCGGGGCGGTCAAAATGTCCGCGACACACTCTTATTTGTACGATTATAAGTTGGCATTTGTCCGCGCAATAGCCCATGTCACTTGTTAGACATACGCGGGCTAAATGCGATCTAATGACAGTAATAATAAGAGTGCGTCGCGGACATTTTGACCGCCCTGCGCTTCGGCTTAACGTCTAAGTCTTTTAATAATCTAATAGTTTCGTAGTAATACTGTAAATTCGTGGTATTATACTGCAAAGCGGTAGTGTCTTGAAGACCGAAATAATGATACTCAGTTTCCATTACCTTCGGATCGTCCTGGTGAGGAGTACGTGGTTGAAAAGGTTTATAAGGCCTTGATAGGGACTCCATTGGCTCCAATAGCATTTCGATTCTTGACAGACAGACAAATATTTTAAAATTGCTTTTTTGTTATGTTATATTAAAAGCCTGTTAATTTAATATTAGAATCAGACACTTGAATAGATGTATAGTTTGTCATTTTTTCAAAGTTACTGATCGTCAACTTTAAAGTTAATAGTTTTGACCAGTAAGCACATGTTTATATTATAGTTTGATAGGTCGCACCCAGCTACCAAGCAAACAGGGCAAGTTAAATACGAATAAAATCACAACGTTGTTTTCGCAGGCGTGCGTGTGGTGACGACAGACATTGTCTTTTTGTGTGTCGATTGTAGTAGGGGCTGATGTCATGCGTAACTTATCGCTTTTGACGCTATTCAACCGAATTCAGTAGTATGTAAGATTTCAGTGTGTGTATAAATCGATTTGCGTTTGGAAGTTTAGGAGGTATTTCGCGTCATGTGTGACTGGTATTTTTTTAGTTTCTACTTGAATATTGAAGAAATTTCTATAGTGTTTGTCAATCAATCAATCAATCAATTAGTCCGTTGACGTCCACTACTGGACATAAGTCTCTCCTAATGAGCACCATGCCAACCAATTCGCTGTCTTCCGCATCCAGTGCATCCCAGTTACCTTTTTCGAGTCGTCGGTTCATCTGGCTATAGTATCTTTAGTATGGGAGTTAATATGTTGTTAATATGTATGCGGAACTTACAAAACGTCAAAATAAAAAAAATATTTAAAACTAGAAGTAATGGATGACTGCAGCGGCACCGGTTCGAAACGCGGCCCAGACCCTGAGAAGACTCCGGTAAGAAACTCAGTTGACTGTTTTTTTTATTGCGCCGTGCAACTTACATTTTAACTGATCTCACAAAACAATTACTAACCAATAATCATTATGTCTTAACAAATAGAAATGTCAAAATAAATCTGGCGGGGTGAACATTATTGAATCCGGGAGTGGGGAGCGGAGACTCGCAATCAAACAGCTAATGCCACGGGGGCCACGGAATTGCACTAACGACTCACTGGGGGAATCATAATGCACTGAAATCGGTTAATTATCCTTTTATTATTATTTTATGTGCTTTTTGTTACTCGTAAATCTAACAAAAACTGCGTGGCTTTCTTTTGAGATGGTGAGTTTTTGTCTTCCACCTACCAATTTACCAACAGTGAAAATTAATAAACCAAATAAAAAGAATAATGAACTATTCATTATTTTTAGAACAAAAACAATAATGAACTTATCATTATTTTTAGAACAAAAAGAATGACGAATTTATCTTTCATTTTAGAACAAAAAGAATAATGAATTTATTAGTTATTTATATAAGCAGATATATAAAAGAGATTCGTGTTAGTTACACTATTTATAACTCAAGAATGGAACCAACCGTTTTGACGGCAAACATAGTGATTTTCCAGTTGCATCCAAAGGTTGCACTTTGAAGATTGAGGTCCACTTTTTCATTGGTAAGTATGTCAGTTTTTTGGGAAAAACTGCTGTCTGACCTAAGACATCAATGACAATCTTACTGTTAGAATGAATTGTAATTTCAAGGTTAAGTCAAGTCAGCAGATACCCCAAAATTTGGTTATGGGCTGTACCGTGTAGAAACTAAATCACTGTTGTATGATATTACGTAATTAACAAATAAAGAACGAAAGCATAGCAAAAAGAATACTAAACGGAAATATACGTAGTGTACGGAATAATAAACTATGAAAAAATGAACTGAAATGTCCATTATTTATCGATCGAAGGATGTCTACGCTAGCGTCATAATTGGAATACAAATTCGCTCTTTGACGCCGCGGCCGCACGTCGGGCAGTGATTTGGCCTTTTGTGCCGCACGCATTAACTCCTTCAAGCCTCCAGCCATACACCCCACACTTATTCACTACTCAACCAAAATACAACTTTAACTTAAAGCACTAAAGCACAAAGCTGTTCTTCAATAACCGTCGCTACCGATTTTCGATTTTCAGCTAACGCAGTAAGAACTATTTTTCTTTTGTCGTATTGACGCACATCATTGGCTTTTGGCAACCTGTGTCATGCAATAATGAGTCTTATTTGGAAAAACTGAAGCTAGGATTTCGATTACATTCAGTTGAACTGTGGAAGATTAGAGGTAATGGCGCGTAATTACAGTAGAAAAGACTAACACCGTGAGGTTCATTTGGCGGACACCAATCAATTGCAATGCGAAGGGGTTTCAGTTTGAGTACCGCTCTGGGCATCAACTGATCACTCAGTGGCAAACACTTTGAGAGTACTTGTTTCGTTATCTAATTTATCCTCCACTATGCCCACTTTTATTTGCAGTATATTTTCTACTAGCTGTTGCCCACGGCACCGTCCGCATGGATTGATTATCCCGTTACCGCGACTCGCAGGACGCTATTCCCGGGATACAAAGTATCCTTTGTCTTATTCTAGACTATAATCTATCTCTGTGCGAAATTGCATCTGGAAATCACTACGCCGTTTTTGCGTAAAAGACTAACAAATATTGTTTTGACTAACTGACTTACAATCAATTTTCGCGTTTATTAAACTTTATTAAACTATTAAGAATATAAAAAATATTATTATCATTATCATGTATTTCAAACAATGAAAATATTCGGCGCAATAAATAGATAAAGGTTAATAAATTAATAATGCATAATCCAATTTTTACAATTGTCGACAAAAAAATATGCTGTCTAATTCACAATGATACTCAACTATAATAATAGCACTGCTATAAAATACAATTGTAACGTTGAATTCAATGTTCGAGCATTTCTTAAAACCGCTAAACAGATTCTTTTAGTTAAAAGGTGATGAGCAGTAAAATATAAAATCTTGAAACTATTGAAGCAAACTACGGAAAAAAATTGTTCCGAATTTAACGTGGACGAAGTTGCGGGCAACAACTAGTATAAAGTACACCTCTATCGGAGAATACAGTGGTACAATAAATTTCATATAGAGTTCACCATGTTTGCAGTAAGAATGTATTGTTGACAGAGCATCGTGGGGGAAGTGACAGACCGTCCCGGCAAACAGCAGGGGACATATTGCCCACTGGTGAAAATAAAAACGAAAAATATGTTTGTCATAGTTCAGACAAAATAAAGATATCTACTACTTGTATGGGTAATAAAGAAAGTGGTTGAAACAAATGATAGTTGACTAGTCAAAGTACATAATGAAAAGACTATAATTATTATACAAATAAATAAAATTGAAATACTTATCTGTTTGTAATATTAAAATAACAATTAAGTAATTATTTACAACTGGTAAATAATTACAATAGACTTCAAAAAGAAAAATCTTAAAAAACATGAAATAAATGACTTTAGAGGCATACAATATATTGTGTTGTGTATTTTGATCACAGTCTAAGTTACAGTTATTATTATTATATTATTATTATAAATGTCAGTTTCATAAACTTCTTCCCAAAAAAATAGGTTTAAGATGAAGAATTAAATGTAATTTAGCTTAATTTAAAAGGAGGGAAAAATGCATCAGTATTATGTATGTCTATTAACTATCTATGTAACACGATCAAAGAGGTATCAGTAATAATGATTTAAGAAAAATTACGCAAATTATCGGAATATCCAAAAATGCCATCACAAATGAAAAATCAAATGATGAGAAATATAAAAACAATCAAAGTACCAATAAGTGGCAGCTGGAGTACCGGCAGGGTGCACGTCCCACCAATTTTGATCCCAAATGGAAAACGTAATCGCTTTCGACAATTCTATTTGGGATGTTTCATTGGTATAACTTCGTTTTCGCAGGTGGTTGTGTGACTATAGATATATACTCATAAATACTCCGTGATTAACAGCCACGAAAGCTTTGCTGAAATCTTTTGCTTTATAATTTGTTTTGTATGAAAAAACTTAAATTTCTAATCGTCATCGCTTTCGACAATTCTATTTGGGATATTTTATTGGTGTAACTTCATTTGTGCAGGTGATTATGTGACTAGGTATAGATATAATACTCATAAATTCTCCGTGATTAACAGCATCGAAAGCTTTGCTGAAATCTTTGCTTTATAATTTTTTTCGTATGGATTCAATTTCAAATATGATAAAATAATTGTTCAATTCGGACCAGTACATAGTCTGTGAGATTAGGGCGTTCAAACTAATAAAGAAACTCAGCATACCTCTACATACACATTCCATTGGACTTTAGTCCTTCTTTCCTCTAGCTCTTGAAAACCTTCCTCGTCTCTTATCCTTTAATACTTATGTTTCTATAACGAAGAAAAATTCACCACCGTTTCTTAAAACATTTTAATATTACTTAATCTTATTCTAATTTCATTGACTGCGTCCACAACATGAATGAAGCCTAATAAATGGTTGAAGACAAGTCTCTATTAAATTGCAGACTCGTTTTTCCCTATAAATATAATCATTTCGCTTGCCCGTCCGTACGTGAATCTGGCATTGCGTCGACGAAAATTGGTCATCATTTTATAAGGGTAGCGATTAGAAGGGGATTATTAACTCGTTGCGATTATGTTTTGAATTATAATTTAGGATATTTTTTATGAAGTTATCAGCATTCAGAATGTTAAAATAATTATAGTTTAACTAATTACACTAGCTGTTCGTTTAGTAGCATCTTAGCGTCGTATCCCAAATGCGTCCAAGGCCTAATTTTCGGAGACCGGGTTCGCACTAATTGGTATCTCTATAATATTGAGAGATACAAATGATAAAATACAATAAGAAATTCAATTTTGGTAATAAATTATGTTCTAAATCCAGTTCCGATCTCATTTTGATGTCACAAATGTCAAACTTGGCGCATAACTAAAGAAGAAAGAGTTATAATATTAGATGTCGAAAACTTTATTAGACAAAACTTTACTTCATGAACATTTGTGATCTCATAATGTCAAAGAAGTATCTAGACTTTATGATATTAAGATAAGATCGGGACTGAATTCTGAACTTATATTTTATTACTAGAATTGACACTCTGAATAGATCAGTCAAGTGGTATTATAATTATGTACCATTTTAAAAATAGTACGCACATCACACCAATTACTTGGGTCTATTACCGAACACTTTGTTTCGAAGCAAATCACAGTAAAGCGCTTCTAATCGTCAATTTCGGGTTAATCCACCCGTGGCACGCTTCGCATCGCGACGTTCAAAACGTTTCGATCATTTATCATAATCATCTCGATTGGATCGCGCCTCACCCCTACAAGCGGCTATTTACCCACCCTCGATTTAACTATTATTCTGAACATTTTTTTATACTCAACTTGCCTTTTATCAGCAGCAGTGAGTTGCAACATTTTCGTCTTTCATCTTCGTTAATAGTGCTTTGACAGACTTTAATAGTCTCTTCTTCCGCTGCATTCATGTTGCCAATCATTGCGAATGTATCTGGCTTTTCTGTATATTTTAAAGTATTTAGTAGGAATATGTTTAACCATAATTATCATTCTGCGATCAGTACAGTGATTACATAAATCGAAACTAAAGTAGCTGGGTACAGACCCATATTGTACAGACAATGGAGATATTTTGAAAAAAAAAAACTTGGAACTGGAAAAACTTATGTTTTAAGAACGATTTTTGGAATTCTTGTCTGTTTATTAGCGATGGACGCAAGAACTATCAAACGGATTCTGATGCAGTTTTTTTAGAAAGACTTTAGTGAGATCCAAAATTTGTCATGTTTGGTTGCAATTGGTTGAGTAGAACCTGAGATAGGTATGACCAAAATTAATATTGTAAAAACCGACATTCCCTCGGGTCACGGAAATCAACTAGTGACCAATTAAATACTCATAAAATATTTGTCGTAACGATAATTACTGAAATTTATTTAGAAAAAATACATTATAGACAAAAATTCAATAATTATGAAATAGGTATGAGTATTCTCAAATATAGCTGCTATTACATCAGTAGGTATTACTTCTGGTTCTTAGTTGACATAAATATAACTGATGAATTTACTAAATACCTCATTTTTAAACTTGTATCATTCATATCGCGAAACAATAGCCCAAAACCGAAACAAACATCTAAATTCATTTTACATAGTTTATGAGTTAAATTCGTTATGGCACAATGCTTTATAGCCCTGCACTAACTGGAGTGTCATTATGATTGCCACTTCATTATTACATTATAAAGGCGAGAAGTATTAGGGTGCTATTGTTTCAATATTAAAGTGCCATTCGAATTATTACTTTAATTTGCATAGCCGGCGGACGTATGAACCAAGTTATGGGGGCGATTTTTTTATAAGCGTTGCATGTACGGCAGTTTGAGATTAATATAAGTAGAAATTATATTATAGACTGAGAAGCTAACCCCAACCACAGAGGATAGATAACTCTATCGTCTTTGACCCAACTGAGTGAGGCAAAGGCTCGAAGGATTTTCCAAATGTAAGAAAAGAGTACCTATTCTTGTAACCAAAATAAAACTTTTTTGACATTTGGGAGATCGACATAAGATCGAGATTAGACCTGACAAGGAATGAATTTTCAATATATTTTTTTGGAGAGTTGGCTCTATGCGAGTATAGGTATATCGGTCACGTTAATATGACACTTCGCCTGATGGTAAGCTAAAGGTAAAGTCTCAGGGGTCCGCATTACACACCGACAATGACATAATGGTGGCCCTCAACTTGACGGCCTCATTAAAAAACAAGTGATTGTCGTCGCAGATATTGGTTTAGAGTACGCCAATACCCCTAATAATTTAGTACGCTTACGAGTAAATAGCAGTCAAAACTATTCAAACCTCTAATACCTACCATGTCGACGACTAACTGGCCAGCGACTATCTATGCAAATTGAGATAGCTGCACACCAGTCTCATTATGCCTATTTGTAATGCAATCTATGCAATGTATCTGGGTTTTTTCGGGTCGGCATTGTTGGCGGTCTAGTTGTCCGGGCAACGGTTATCTTTTACGATGCCAAGTAATCTACAGCCAAATGCGATAGCAACGATCGCTGTCGTGATGATCTTGGCAAACTTGTGGTCGCCTATCGTACCTGGATTACCTATAGTTAACGTAACTTTCAAAAGTAAGTCGGAATTTGTATACAGTGATGGTTTGTGATAACGTCACGCAAAGTTTGTATCGAATTTTTGTTGATAAACTCACGTTTGACCTCTATCTCAAAGTGACGATATGGTCTACGATGAATCAAGTTTGCCTGATTCTATTGGTTATGGCTTTCCGATTAAGTAGTTAAAGTAATTTATAAGTAACATTTTTTATAGCACGTAGGCGGCAGACAAGCACACGGCCCACCTGATGGGAAGTGGTCACCGTGGCCTATGGACGTGTGCAACACCAAGGGCGTCACCCACGCGCCGCTGACTCTGAAGGGAAGGGGCTGGGGTAGGAAACGTGTATTAAATGTATCGATATGCAATAATATATTGCTTTGAGTAGCATACTTCATGCTGTTAGCTAATCATCACCGAAGTGGTATAAAAAAAAACACCTAAATACCTACTGATCATAATTTAGTGCCTGCACTGCGTCATGCGTCACCGGGCGCCTGTTTCGTGCAAATACTGAGTTAATTTCATGCAGATAATTTGCACAAAATCATGCAAAAGTATCCATATAATTTGCACGACGGGCAGGCGACAGCATGGGTGATATGTCCTAAGGATTTTTCTTTGTTCTGTGGGTGATATACATGGCTCAGCGCCTGCTTCAAACTTCAAGTATTTTCGAACGTCATCAAGGGTCTTTACTGAACCATCAAATTTCGAAAATAATAGTAAATATTGTATTATTATATCGAAAATATTACTAAACTGATGTTGTACTTTGATTGTTGCAGATCCATATCAAATGTTTGGGCCCACAAGCAGTCGGTTAGCAAATTCAGGTAACTACGCAATACTTTTTACTATTTTTTTTTAATGTATCTGGAACAATTCCTTTTTCCCACCGTAACCGAAGATTAGCGATACCAATTCAAAATATCTATCAATCTAAACGAAATAAATAGGGTTAGCACGTAACGTTAATAAGTGATTTACTTGTAAATTAACATTAACTCAAAGGTGAAAGTGGGAACAGGTGAGCTATGAGAAAATGGGGTGACCGGTTCTCACAAAGAAATCACGCGAGATTCCGATAACAGACCCCAGTGTGCACGGGTCAAACGGGCCTTAGTTAATTATTTATTTATTAAATAAATAAATTATTAATTATTATGTAAGATGATAAAAAAAATATCTGAGGATTTTAAATACTTTTAGGTAAAAGTTGGTTATCGGAGTAATTTTATATAACTTTCTTAGCTCTTTATTTAAAAAATGAAATAAATAAACATTCATAGACATTCTACATAGATTAGTACAGCACTGCTAACTAACTAATAAAAGTAAATATAGTTTAACTACTTAACTTGTATTATGTAACTAGGTTGATTAGATACAGTATGTATGTAAACTTTTAAAAAAAATGTAATTTAGTTACATATATATTTTTATCTTAGTTACATATTTTTTATTTTAGTTACATTTGACAAAAATAAATCTTAGTATGTTCATCTCAATTTAAGTTAAAAATGTGATACTTTTAATATATTTACTAAAATTGACATTTTATATAAAAATACAAAATTTAGTATTATTATATTTATTTTTTTACATTAAATTTACAATTTTTTATACTTTAACTCATAAGTACCTAACTATTTCCACCGACTATTAAATTCTGAAACATTAAATATGTAATTAAATAAATTAAATAGAAAATTTCACACCGATCCACAGTATTCCATAATTGAACCACATAGCTGTCGAGGTCACAAAATTCAAGTTCAAATACTTATGAATATTGACAATAGAAATGTATATAATAGCTGGCATACCACACGCGATAGCATGGTGTTGGTAACGCCATGCCTGCCGTGGGAACGCTACAACACGACACGTCACGAATGCTAAGTCTTAGAGGCTAAAAGTTTCAAGAGAGTAATGCCACAGGTTCAATTTTTTTTAAGAAATGAAGGATGAAGAATTAATGAGTAGGTAAAGTAAAATGATGCGCTGGTAGCTGAATGGATAAGGATACGGCCTCTTCTCAGAAGTATCAAGTTCGAATCCGGCCGGACAGTACCAATGTGAATTTCACTTTGTGGAATTTAAATGTGCTAATCACATGATTCACCATCTGCTGACGATGAAGGAAAAATGTCGTGAGGAAACCCATATGCTGCCCTAGAAGAATTTCTAAGGACATGTCCGATCCACTAACCCGCATTAGGCCAGTGTGTGTGGATTAAGGTCTTAACCCTCTCTCTCAGCTCTCTCGTTAGAGGAGAGGAGACCTGTACCCAGCAGTGGGATATAAATGGGTTGCTATTTTAAAGTAAAAAGTGATTGGCAAAAAACTTAGGTGGTTAACGAGTCGGGTTTATGATCGAAATGTCCGGATTTGAATCTTGGCAATTATGTTTAGCTTAAAGGGTTAGGAGTAGATAGATAGGTAGATATTCTTCATTGTAATGCAATATAAATATAAAATCTCTTAATGTTATGTTGATTTTAAAACCAACCAAGTTAAACGTTGTTTTCTTTTCAAAATCATCATTCATTCAGGTGCAGGCCGTGGTTATGTTTAAATGGCTTAAAAAAGTCAACATAAACCATCCATGTACAATGGGCGTTCCTGTCGAAATTTGTTATTTCTGCCAGACTTTTGGATGGACTAGATTGGTAGACAGTAAGGGGTAGTAGTGGTTAGGAGAGATAATGATTAATTTCACTTCTTAATATCTTTAAGGAAAACACAAGCAAGAAATAAAAAATAAATCAATAGTTTCAGTAGGTTAATTTTACCATTTACAAGATGACATCCACTTTCAAATATCGATGTTAATAATAAATCCTATTCTATATTTAGGTTGCCAGAATTTTCATAGTAGAATAGAATAGAATAGAATTAAACTTTATTATACACCAATAAGAAAATACATAAATGGAAAACACATTAAATATATATACAAATATGCAAATAAATATACAAATTATCGCTAAAAGCAATATCTTACAGGCAACCAATGGATGGACATGAACAACAGATGACTAATTTAATGTCTAATGTACCAGAGATTATAAGCACATTATATATTGCAAATTGCAATATCGTAGGTACATAGGTAGTAGACCGCAAAATAACAAAAATAATATAACATGATTCAAATAAACCTCGTCCCTTTTCCACGGCACGTAAGTACGCACCATTACCGGTATCTGTCCGATCAGCCCTCGAACCAGTAGGTGAAACGTTAACAGTCTACATCGACAGGGGTGCCACTCGAGAATTTATGTAAATCGCAACTTATTTCAACGATAACGCTGTATATTGTGTAGGGTGACTTTATTTTCTGAGTTTTCCATGTTAATGATACTTAAATTGCTCGACTTCACTTTAATTTTCTCACGATATCGTTTTTATTAAATTGTATTTATAAAAGTTCAATTGTTTATTCAAGTTTTAATTTCTTTAATGTCTGTTACTAAATTTAAATTTCACATCTAAATGCTACATTTCTTTTTAAATTCACTAATGAAATGAACTGTAGAACTTGCTATAAATTAATATATGTCAGTAATAAGTGGTATATCGTATAGATAGATAGTCTTAGATAGTCAAACTGAAATACTACTAATTTTGATATATTATATCAATAACTTAATAAGCCTCTGGTCTTGTAAGACTCTGATTTCGTGGGGAACTCGTTAAGTTAGAAAAGGTCGCCAGAGAATCTACTACCGGAGTTCGATAGCAATCCGACTCATATGGCAGTAGGTCTGATGATGAAACACATTGTTCACTGGTTCGACTCTAAGATAACTTTATAGCACTCTCAGTGAAGTACCAATTGAATATAATACTATAACTACTATGATACTTTAACTATTGTGTAAAGTACACAATAGTTATAGTTAGTACAACCCATATAGTTAGTAAAACTATGAATTTATTCTAATGAATCAAAAGTTATACGATTTATCTGTGATCATTTGAATGACAAAGAGAAATAGGACTGGATTACTTGATCTATATTCGTGCTAGATTATAAAGTTTATAGCTTGTATGTACTTTGTCCCTAATCGAGAGAGAGTCTGAACTCTGAACTCTCTCGATTATTAATTGGTTGGGTTAAGGAGCTATGTACATCATGAAGTTCGTATATTAAACTGTGTCCTTAGACTTTCTTTCGATTTATTAATTAGTTACGTTCGAGTACCTCTGGATCAAATAGATAATAATATAGTATTAAGTTGTTTATGAATGAACACTTGCTATCATTTCTTAGATTACCTTTTCAATCTTATTTCTGTTGGCTGTGTTTTTTTTTTTCATGCAAAAATCACCTCTGAATACTCCTAATAACGTGGCCCCTGACTAACCTAACCTAACCATTGTTTTAAATACAACCATTCACTTCTCATCTGATCAGTTCCTAACAAAACTTCAAGACATGAAAAAATATTTTCCTTGTAAGGTTTAAAGAAGGGACTCTATAAAAAGTATTGAAACCAAAATTATAATACATAGTTTCAGTAAACTATTACACATTTTCCGGATCGTTGCATAGTCGCACCTTTAAATCAAACCGTATAATTTAATGTCAGTAAATCTTTGCGCGAGCGCCGGCCGCGGCGCCACCCGAAGTTAAAACAATTATCGACACGTGCCAACCCTGACTGCTAATTACGCCGCGCCTAAGTTGTACACGCAAGCACGGAGCAACCTTAGGTGATTGCGTTACGTGAGACTTTTATTTCCTCTATAATGATAATAAATTATTTACGAAAACTAATAGCAACGATTGAAGGGTAAAACGGGCTAACCGATATCTATAGTTAAAAGTAAAACTGCTGCTATACAACTTTTTTATGACTTGAACATTAAAGACTTCAGAAACCCCTAGGTACACTAAAAATTCTAACACTCATTTAGGAGAAAACTCATTGAAGCTTGCCAGGTCTGCTAGCAATCCTAGAACACACTTCCTACCAAATTACGTGGTGACAATGTGGAACAGTAAGTTTACCAGCAAGTGTAAACAGTGCTCACTCTGTAAAAAATTGTAAAAACCGTTTAAATAACTATTCTAAAACAAAATACAATTTGAAACACAAGTAGGTATAATGGCGGAACCACACTTCGCTATTCGCCTTTATTCACGTGTAGGTATACAACGAATTGGGGAAGGGCTTTTCGTGTATATTTGCTCTATTCGCACGAATATTCGCCTTAGTCACTCTTCTATGACGAATTGTGGAGGGTTTAGTCATCTATAAGAATTTCATCGAATACAATACCTATAAGCGAATAGCGAAGTGTGGTTCATCCATTAGATCAATATTATAATCTGCTAGTGCATTATAACATAATAATTATTATTAATAATTGACAAAAAAAATAATCACACCGCACAAATAACACGGTGGTTCATGTTACATGATTCCTGTCGGGTCTCTTTTGCATGAGATAAATTAATATTGGCCTATATTTTAGTCACTGATAATAAAAAAGCCATTACAGTTTCATACACAATTACATTTGCAATAGATAAATTTGATTAATAACTTATGTTAGTCAGCTTTTCCAACATTTATTCTAAAGCCGGGAGTACAATATTTTGCCGATAGCATTAATTGCGAGTCATAAAATCGATGAGGCATTCACTAACAATGGATCAAGCGAGGCGAGATGCGCCGCTCCAAACGTTGTGACGTAAGAGTCGCGTATAAATCACGTGAAGGCACGCTCGTGTGCACCCACCCTTAGGGTCCGTAGAACAAATGGCAGAGGGAAAATAAAATACATTACTGATAGATAGTTGTTTCATTTAATCGCTATTTTTATTTCTATTATGACTAGGCGAACTTATAGCCTTTAGTGCAAAAATTATTTGTGTTTAAGAATAAATAATTTAATTATATTTTTGTTTAAGTTTTGCTTCTGTCTCAACTTAAGGAGACATTAGCAACATTCTCATGAGTACAGTAACTTAATAAGTCTCGGATCATCTTAAAGAAAATATGATAAACCATAAGTGGTCATTTTGCGCCCGGTATTGTAAAAGTGTAATGAAGTGTTAGTAGTAAAGTGTTCGTTTCACAATTGAAGTAGCAAATAACTCAGAATGAACCTTAATTAACATTATTATGTTTAAGAAAACATTGGCATAGTATAGAAATCTACGAAACTATTTAATTATTTTTTTAAATCGCGAAGCCTATTTTTCAAATTCCCGGCGAGAGGGTTAACGGTGACGTGATATTTGTCAGAAGCGAAACTATTAATAATGTCATTAAAAACACGAATAATATCAAAAACCGCTACTATAAGTGTGTTGATACCCTTATCAGCCCACCCTGCTTTACCCCAACAACGATTTCTTCATATACTATGCCAGTTTTTTTCTCAAAAATCCGATGTTAAAAGTGACTAACGTTACAGAACGAATTCCACACGAGTGCACTCGCCACCGATCGTGCGCGCATGTTACACACCGCCCTTATAACAGCCCACCCTGCCCATTAGCCTCAACTATCCGCTACTGTGGGACGCACCGATTTTATTGTGTTCTTTTTTTGTTGGTCAACCTGTGTACGTGGGCAGAAATTCAAAATCTATTATGCCTGTTGTACACCTCCGCTGCGAAATCAAAACGGTGAAACCGCTGCTGTAGTTTCGCTATGCCATACTGTGCCACGCTTCACCGGGTGATATCATGTTTGAAAGAGACAACATCATAGTCAGTTTTGTACGTTAGAGCGCAAACCAAATAATTGGCAACTCACGGTGGTGAAACTATAGTAGTTTCGCCACTTTGATTTAAATTTAATGCGTAGGTATTATACTAGTAAACAGTAAAGTTTATTTTAAAAGAATACTTACAGTACTAGTAAAGTTATTTCACGTTAACCTTAAGAGCTAAGCTAAATTACTTGTGTTAGTAATGAGTTCACGTCGGTGGTGCAGTGGCCAAGAAAACCCCGCAGCTTTTCGATTATAAAACAGACTTCTTAACCACTAAGCTACTGAAGAATTTGTTCACAATGTTCTCTTACGTTTGTGAAGTCAAACCGCTATCTGTTCAGCAGTTAACTTAGCTCTTATTACGATAAAAAGGTGGACCGTGCACACTCATATCTCTCTAACTATGTCAATCAAAAACCGAGTAGGTATTGTAAGTTGGGATATTTCGAAGGAGCTGGGCCAGAAACAGTTTTAACTCACATTTTTATAGCCATTTCACTTAAATTTGTAGGTTCAGGACAGATCCAACTTTGGCAGTTTCTACTTGAATTGCTGAGTGACTCGAGCAACGCGGGCTGCATCACATGGGAGGGCACCAACGGAGAGTTCAAGTTAACCGACCCTGATGAGGTGGCACGTCGATGGGGAGAACGCAAGTCCAAACCCAACATGAACTACGATAAACTTAGCCGTGCTTTGAGGTAAACATAATCGTAGAAGCAAAGCGAGCCTTTGCGACTTCGGGTACCCATTTAAGTCTGTGCGACTTTGCTTTGCGATTTTCTACTTTAAGCAGTTATGCGTTAAGGATGCTAGTGAAATGATTGAGGTAACATTTTATACATTATACTTGATTAACTATTTTTCGATCTGTACAGATATTACTACGACAAAAACATAATGACCAAAGTACATGGCAAGAGGTACGCGTACAAATTCGATTTCCAAGGGTTAGCTGCAGCCACGCAGCCAGCGGCCAGTGATCCAGCGTATAAGTACCAGAGCGATTTATTCATGAGCTCATACCACCACTCAGCAAAACTCTCTTCTTTTATGGCCCCACACGCAGCTATGCCAACATCCACAGGTAATATTCATTAGACATTAATAAGCCAATTGCGAATTAGCGAATTGTTGTGTTATAATTTTTCTATGAAAGTACCTACGTTAATCTATATAGAAAACTATTTTACCAGTATACAAAAAATGATATTTATACAAAATTTTGTTAAAAAATCAATTCTAAATGCAATTAAACGCCAGAACTCTCATAAGTTACAATAAAAAATTAATAAAGTTTACATTCCCCTACAGGGTGACGATTACTTAATATCATACACCCTTCAAACACAGAGTATAGCCATGCTGATAATCTGCATTTCTCTCCTAATGCTTCGGTACACTTGCGTGCACAAATATTTGCACGCCGCTCGAAACGGGTTGTCATTGACACAGCCTGAGCTTACTTGACTTAATGGAACATACTATTTAAACTTCGTAGATTGTATTGAAGTTTTGGGGTACTTGGGCACTTTTAATAACTAATAGCTGTATCAGAAATCAAGTAAAACTTTTATCTATAAATAATATTTAGGTAAACCAATTAAAATTAAAATGTAAATATGTATTTAAATAAATAAGTAAATGAGTTAACTAATTAAATTGTAAAATGGTATACCTGTAAGTAAAAATTGTGCAATTTACTCAAATTGCAAAATTTTTGTATAATTTGAGTTAATGACATTGCAAGATATGAATTTAATGAATTAAAATGTGTAATGTATTTAATCAGTTTGTTTATTTGTGTTCTTAGTCTTTAATACGTATGCGCTTTTGTGTGTCATCTTCACTTAATAACTGAGGTGAGATTTTTTTGTTTTAGCGTCAATATTTCCGTCAGCGTCGTGGGGTAACTGGGGAGGTGGAGGCAGCAACCTGTATTCCCCGCACTCTATGGCTCCACCGCACGTGACGTCACATCTTGGCTCCTATCCGCACTACGCATGACCAGTCATATAATTAATACGACGATTCTAAATTTTTTTGTTATTCATTCGGGCCATAAAATTTTATAAAAAGGACCTATTACTTTTTATAAGTAACTTTTTACAGTTTTATTGTGGTTATTTCTTTCAATTTTATGAGAAAGTCATGGAGTTCATACCTTTTTTAGTCCTTTTATTATTGTTTTAAATCCTTTTATTAAAGGAGTTAGGTGAACAGCGACACTAGTCTTTTATCAAAGAATGCTGTAAATAATAGATACTCATTAAATTTAATTAGAATTATTTAGGATATCCAATGATAAACAAAATGATCCTACGAAAATCATTGTGAAAATAACGAATACTTCTCGCTTATAAACTGAACAGTGTTTTGCAATAACCGATTTCTTTGAACAATAAATTAGCGAAACAGTAAACTATTTAAGTTATCGATTTTCGTAGCATCAAGAATTCTGCTAGCTCCTTTCAAAACACTAAAATGAAAATATAAAAATTATTTCAAGGTCAAGTTCAGTGTAGATCAGCCCTTATTATTTAACCTAGCAGTTATTGCAAAATTAGCTCTGAAAAGTATTCGCTACTCAAAAAAAAAGTTAAGCACATTCGCCACGTATAGATAACGATTGGTGATAATATACTCAGTATTAATAATAATTATGTAAAATAAATTTTAAATATAAGTTTTTAACATTGCAATAAAACCTGCAGTTATTTTTATTAATTAGTAAGCCCATTTTAATAAAAAAAAATAAGCTCAAAAATCTAGTGCCATGAATACGACGAGGAAAACATCGATTTGTTTTTGTAACAAGCTTGGTTTAACGAATATGGAGAATATACTTCTATGTAAATATTGTGATCAACAGTATTATAACAAGCAATGTATAAGTATTTAAATTTCAATGTTTAATGTAATAAGACAAAGTGTGTTTCGTTTATTTCGATATAAGTTTTAATTATAGCAATGTATCGAAATATTAAAATAATTTATTAACTGGTTTTACTCGATCAAATATAATAAGGTAACTTTTACATTAATTTTACTAAATGAATGCAGTTACTCAATTTATCGTTGGTATAAATACAATTATTTAATCTTCTAGTAATTACAGTTTAGTAATGCAATTATGTGTTATTTGTCCAATTTTTATTTAACTAGTAATAGCCCAGTCATTTTCGGAATTTTGAATCCCAATTACGGCAAAATTCCTAATGAGCTGAATTTTTGTATGCACCTATTAGGTACGGTGTCATAATAAAGATGTCAAAAACCGACATTGATATCTTGCCAACTAAGACCTTTTGACCTTTATGACTAAAGGTCAAAAGGTCACGAAAATCGAAATAATTTTACAGAAAAATGCAAGAGATATTTTTGTAGATAATTTCACGATCAACAACTTTTGTAATGACCTCTATTGACCTTCGAGCAATAGGTCGCGAGACATTAGCAATTTTTCGCGACCTTTTGACCTTTATAACTTTTTTAGCCGGTACGATCGATTTTTCACATCTTCATTACAACACCTTAATATAGGTGTACAAAAATTCAGCTCACTACAAATTTTTCTGCAGATAAAATCTAAAATGACTGGGCTATAAGTACCAGATTAGTTTTAATTATTCGGTCTTAAAACGAAACCCTATTTTGTACCTAATATTTTCAACTGTGAATTATAATGAATGTATATATAAATTAGATTATTTTAAAAGTGCAATCGTAATAGCGTTAGAAATAGTTTAGTAATAAATTATAAAAATAAATTATTGTTTATATTAATATATTATATTAAGTTATTTTATGTAGTTAATAGTTTGATTATAAATTACTAGGTTCAGAAGGTCTCCTTGTTTGTGATTTGTAGTTATTTGGTATTGGGTATCATCGTAATAACCCAGAATCTCTAGGTATTACATACCAACTAGTACATTACAAACTTTTAAGAAACATTACTTGTCTGTTAATATTATGGTGGCACCACACTTCGCTATTCGCTATTTGCCTATAGTCACATGTATAAATCGAAGTGGGGAAGGCTTATTCGTATTTGCTTTATTCGCTCGAATATTCGTCTTAGTCACCCTTCTATGACGAATTGTGGAGGGTTTAGTCAGCTATAAGAATTACCTCGAATACAATATAGGCGAATAGCGAATAGCGAAGTGTGGTACCACCATTAGATATGTTAGATAGCCTCAATGACACGACTGTGGGCGATTAGTCAAAAAATATTGCGATCTGGCATTGACCGGATAAAATCTATGGACGGAACGCGTTGAAGAATACTGATGACACTAGAGCAAGAGTCAGCCAGTTTGTTTATACGTACAAGTCAGCACACACACACACACACACACACTAGTCAGCCGCTACATGGCAAACGTCAAACGGCAGTTTACGTAGCAATAAAAAAACAAAATTCTTGTGTAGTGAAATGATGTAAAAACCATAGTGACAGCAAAAAAATACTAAGAATTTTTTTGATATTTTTTTGATATTTTATTATTATTCTCGCACCACCGTTACTTACACCTTACAGTTACAAGTACCAATATTTATTGCCACATTTTTTTTTAAGTATCTACTGATGCATTTTTTTATGAAATGATAATTTCATTTAATGGAGCATGAATAATATTAATAATAAAAAAATACCACCGACATATTTTTTTTGTAAGCACCACTTAGGAAACATGCCCTAGGACGGGAAATATACAGTCAATAATTACTTAGGGACATATTATCTTTATCTTCATGTCCCTGTCAATATAATTTTATATAATTTGAAAAAAAAAGTTCGTACAGTCAGGGTCAAAAATAAATGATTATTTTCAAACTTTGAAGATTCAAGAATAAAGGCTACTGAATGTTAAACAACAAATTGTATCGCGATATTTATTGACTATCTACTCTGTCTCATGCCTTCATAGGAACCAAGACTCTGACCAACGTAAAAACTATAGTGTTAAGTTTCGATACCGTTAAGCTGATTTTACTGATAAATATAAACGCGCTTAGTTCAATTTACGTCAGTATATTTTACTCAATGACTTTCAATGAGTAAATCGTGAAAACCCAGGCTGGTTTTATCGTCACGCCGCCGCTAGACGCGCCGCTGACCAGCGCGCTGTTAACAGCACGCGCTTGAACAGCGGTGCACCGTAAAATGATATTAGTACGGCGCGTTTCGCTGCTGCGGGCCAGTCGTGTACAATATGCAGGTTATTACGGTTAGAGTACTGGCTATTTACTTTTTATGGAAATGAAGGCTACGGCAGTCCCATAAACATCTTCTGAATCGAACTTCCTCAATTACTCGTCCCGTATCGATGTAATCAACTTCATAAAAAAAAAGGTACCTAAAATACGGCGCATCTCAACGGCGTCACACTAAAACGTACCTACACTGGCCGTAGAAGCGCATGAGCACGCGCCTTTGGACAGCGCTGTAGAAAATCGCGCGTTTATTAAACGGCGCTGCGCAAGCGCGCGACATAAAAACGCAACTTCTCCTTTTTTATCTGACGCGCGCGCTCCAACGGCGCTGCCGAAACGCGTAACGATAAAACCAGCCCCAGTTAAAGTAAACGGTTTTTATTGATAAAAGCCAGGCTTAGTTTAATTATTGTGCTTACTAGCATGAATTACATTATTGAGTGATACATTAAAAGTATTACTTGTGTAATTAATCAATTAAAAGTTTAGTTTAATTTTTTTTTCGTAGAATAATTTTATTTTAATAGTCAGTTAAGAGTTTACCTACCATATTGTGATGTCCAAAGAGATTCCAGTCACCAGATTTATTTATTTTATTTATTTACACACAATTATTAAATGTTTACGTTTTTAATATTATATCGTATTTTTATTTCAATGCATGTGTCAATATAATGAGAAACATTTAGTCGTAGAAAACCATTGTATAGATGTTATTGTATTTGAAAAATTAATAAAACATGTGAAATGTCTTTTATACTTCTAATTTATTACCCAAGTCTGTCTTTCCATAGAGCCCACCGTCTATTTCGGGAACACAGGTCTGATAAATAGTAATAATAATAAAAAAACAAATATTCTACGACATTCTACACAGCACTCACTAGACCTAAAGTAAGCATAGATTCAAGATTCAAGATTCAAGATTCATTTATTTTTTGTATAAACATGTGTTACAAAGTTGATGGTATTACAATATATAGGTAAGAAAGTACCAACATGTTTTGCCCATACGGGCGTACAAAAATTTACAGTGAGTCGAACAAACAAAATTCAAATTAAAGTAAAATTAATTTAACGTCAATATTACAATAATGTCATCAATAATAAAAATAAAATGTCAATGAAATATATTAAAAATAAAAACAGAAATGTCATTTATGTACCGTTTCAAAAAATGTCATTAAAGAAATCAGTAACATTGTAATAACACCTACAACCTAATACGTTGCCTAAGCTTTTTTTAAAAGCATTCATGCCTAGATCTTTCATGGTTTTAGGTAGTTTGTTATAATTATCTTAGGAGCTAGGCAAAAAATACTCTTGTTCATCAGTGTAGTTTTGGCACTTTGTATTCTTAGCCTACTGGTATCCCTTTGACTGCGTGTAGAACCATCAGCTAATCGGGGAAATAGTTCTGGATTGGACTTTACAAAAACGGCAGTCTCATATATATATAGGGACGGAAGTGTCAGAATGTTGTACTTTGTAAAATATGGTCTGCAACTTTCTGTATTTTTAAGATTAAAAATAGACCTAATACAGCGTTTCTGAACTTTAAATATAATTTCCTTATCGGTGGAATTACCCCAGAAAATTATTCCGTAGCGCAGGATTGGTGCTACCAAACCGTGGTAGGCGGTAAGTAGGGCATCTGTATTAGTGATTGGAGAGAGTTTGAACAATGCGTAAGCCGAACTACTAACTTTTTTGCAAGTCTCCTCAATATGAGCCTTCCAATTTAGCCTGCTATCCACTATTATACCAAGAAATTTTGCCGTATCTACAACCGGTATATGCTGACCATTTTCGCTTACGACTATATTTGCATATAGCATAGTTTGATTAGCTTGTGCTATGGGTTCTAGAATGATATCTAAGGCACTACCTATATAGTTTGACTAGATGGTAACTCATATTTAACTTCGTAATACAACAGTGAGTTGATCGTGGCTGTCAATAGCTACGGTGACCGATTCCCATCAGGTGGGCCTTGTACTTGTCTGCCACCTAAGTGGTATAAAAAATATCCTAGACGTTCCAGAGAAAAAGAGTTGAACTACATCACTAGAAGTCTAGATAATTCCAAGACATTCTTGACCACAGTAATACTCTTGTCATAAGACGGTCATAAATCTAACAATACCTCGACCATTAATATTTTTATTTAATACTGAGGCGTTTTCTTGGATTCCCAGGTATAATACTGATAAAATTTACTAAAACAATATCGAATTGATGGTAAAAATAAAATTTAAAATCGGTTCATAAACAACTAAAATATCACTGAACATAAGTACATAAAAATGAATACACACAAACCATATAACCACCCTTTTTGTATTCGGTTAACAAAGGAACAACCATATATATTATATTATGTAGGACACAGTAAGTGCCCCCTACCGAGCATGAAAACGATGAAATGAATGACTCGAGTGAAAGTCAGTGTTTGCCATTGCTACATTACACGCTAATGGCTTACTCTCATTAACTTACTCTTCTTAGCCTCTTAAATTGCGTAGAGATATTGCCTCTCTAGCGGTATTTTACCGCCTATACCACGGTGAATGTTCTGAGGAGCTATTCCAACTAATCCCACCGTCTCTCTTCCAATCCAGAACAACACGTGCGGGGCTGAGGTACCACCCGCATACAGTCGAGACCATACGGTCTCGAACTAAGCGGTTCGGTGCTTCCTTTCTGTGTCGCACAATTAAAAACTGGAATGCACTTCCTGCACACGTGTTTCCTTCTTCCTACAATCCCGGGTGGTTCTTTAAGCGGGGCGTGAAAAAGCATCTGTCTAGGCCGTCAAGGTAGGGACCGCCGTTTTGAGACGAATGGTGTCTGGAATGGCGGCCCGTACCCTCTGGACTTTACCCTAGCTTCTTACCATCCAGCGGGGTTAAGTCAATTGACGGACTGAAAAAAAAAAACTCAGAATTGTCTTCAAAAACGGACCAAAATGCTTATAGGTACCTAATGTATGAATGTGATGCTATGATTTGATGTTAAGTCGATGAAAGTCGATGAAAGTCGATGTTTAAATAACAAAGACACGTGTAGCTTGTTTCGTAGCTGTGGCGTAGCAAAGGCTACGCTCTGATAAGACCGGCCATCTTTCATGATGCATATGTATATGCATATGCACGAATGTGTGCCAATCCCAATTTGATTCTGAAGCTCGTAATTTCATCCCAGTGGTCAATTTCTTTCTCCTCCTTTCCTTATTGATTGGTTTAACTTAGTTTTTGTGAGAGTGACTGCCTTCTGACCGCCCAAACTTGAGATTGAAGCTTGCGCTAGACCTTCATTCGTACATCAGCAGGGCCTCGATTCTGCTAAAGGCAAACCATTGTAATACCACTGGCACTCTAAAAATGCTATTTAATTGTAGACTTTACCGTTATACAGGTAAACTCTAAAATCAAATGAAAAGAATTCATTTAACTTTTTCATTCGTTTGGACTTTAAAATGATATTCTCTATCTACGATTGATTGCTATAGAGTCTACAATTAAATGGCATTTTTTAGAGTGTCAGTGGTATATCAGTGGTTTGTCTTTAGCGGAATCGAGGCCCAGATATACCGATTTGCAAGTTATGATTTTGGTGGAGCCCTAAACAATCGTCAAAAGCACATCCATATGCACATAGTCTCTTGTAGCTTGCAACGAAGTTAAGTCTACATAGTACACATAGCAACATCTATTGAATTGACAAGTAACTAACGAGGAACTTGTATATAGGTGGCGCTCTAATGCTTTCCACCCTTTTTACGGTTAGGTAGTGACATCTTACGACTGTTTGTGTTGTATTTTTGAAGTAGGTACGTTCCAAATATTGGCACAAGGGTGCAGCAATTGCAAGTTTTCTCTCATGAAATGTTTTTTCCTTCAGTTTAATGCTAATGATAAAGGTATAAATGGAAAAGTAATTATTATGAGCAATGTACAAATTTTGCCGTCTCGCGACGCCCTAATTTTATTATGTTACCTAAAATGATGCATCAATTTTATCAGCAAATGCTTTGTCATTTTACAAAACTAGCGCGCCATCTGTACATTATGGGTAGCTCCTTAAACAAAAACTCACTGTGAGTGTTGAGTTTGGTGTAATCGTCATTTTGTCAACAATACGAGTACCTTCTAGTACTGGAAGTACCCTCTACTAGTGCTGCCTCTGGTGGATATTTACGGAATTTTCAAAAGAAACAGTCAGATAGGTTTGCAATGATAATCTCGGTAATAGATGGCGTTGACATAAATTTATTGTTGAAATCAGCACCCTCTTTTTGCGTTTGTAATCATCAACCATTGTTAAAAGATAGGTGAGTATTTAGTTACTTTTTCAACACTAGATGGTGATCTTATCGTTTTATTACTTTACATTGCGTATATATATAAGTTAACTAAAGTTTGGAAAGTCCATTTATTTAAGTCTGCAGCTTGTACGCTAATTGGCTAAGATCAAGCTTCCTGGTAAACTCTGGAACGTCAGAACCAATTTTAATTTTCACTGGTAGACAGCCAATATTACACGGTATAACATATTTAAGCTACTTTTTTTATAATTGAAGTCTTGTGTGTGACTGTATATTGTAGATATTTGAATAAAAATTTATTAAGTAAATGATTTTGAACCTAAAATTTGGAACTATATAAGAAAGGCTTTAGCCAAACTCAAAAAACATAATGTTTGATTGCTACTCCATGGATAAAACCGGAGATAATTATGACGAAAAACGATGACGGATATCGACGCAGGTGAAGCCATGGGCATCAGCTAGTATATTACATAGTGGTCAATTAACTGTCTGTAGACAGTCTACAGACAGTCTATAGACAATCTACAGACAGTCTACAGACAGTCTTAAGTACAGTCAGAACAAAACAAAGCTTTACATTACAAGTCACGTCGAAATACAACTGTCTAAAGACTACCTCGTTTATAATTATTAGGTGAAATAGTTCTAACGCGAAATAGGAAGATTTTAAATTGAGCTTTGTGCACTCAGTTATCATTACACAGTTGCACAAGATGGAATAAAACTACAGTGGGGCGAGCACGAATTTTCCTTCACAAGTATGGCCATGTCACACCCATATTCAAACAAAGAAATAACTCAAATTTACATAGGTAGGTATTTGTGGAAAACACTAACAAAATTTGACCACTTCAATTTGGTCCAATTATAAAATAAACTAAATAGGATTACATAGGTCGTTTTAAAAAGTGAGAAAGAGACGGTCTAGGTTTTATTTCACTCAATTTGATCGTATTGCAACGGCTGTTCGAGTGAAACCATTCTCAAATCAAATCAAATCAAATTCTTTATTCGCTAGAATATGGTGGTCTCCTAGTTATTACCTACACTTTTTAATAAAATCTAACACATAAATTTTTAGTTATTTCTTTGTTTGAATAGGGCTGCGATGTATCCACCCGCACGCCCATCACCCGAGCGCCGTCATCCCGAGCACCGATGTTTCGAATAGTACGGCGTAACCACTATCTCTTCTCGGTGCCGTCCCGATAGCGTGGCGGTGGACAAACGCTCCTAAGATAAGATTATTAACCTATGAAACCCGCCAAGTATTGTTAGGAGTTCATTCAACCATAACTCTTAGTAATGGCGATGGATATATGATACGGCTATTATTATATTTAAGGATGATATTAGCACAATACATTCAGGTGTCGAACAATGGAATTATTACTGTCCTCGCCTGACAGAATTGTACTCAAGTCAAAGACTAATGAACTGCAAAAATGGGTTAATAACACCAAGTTATTACATTATGCGTACTGCTAAGGAGAGGAATGCCCTGCCTGAGTCTGTGTTTCCGGCAAGCTATACCTAACTTGGGCATATTCAAGTAACGAGTGAATAAGTTACTTCTGGTCAAGCAAGATTCATGGTAGACCACATCGTGACTTACCATCAGGTTAGATGCAGGTTAAATATAACTCTATCATGATAAAATTATATTCTCGACTATTAGCTATGTCCGCAAATTCATTCACGAGGACTTCATGTTTTGCGCGGCACCCTGATTCTTCTTCTAAAACAAAAGTTGTTTATATTACGTAACTATAAACTATCTGCCAGTGAAAGTCCCGTCGAAATCAGCTCAGCTGAGCCAAAAATTAGGTAAGGTCAGTACGGGGAAGTGTGTGATACTTTTTTCGAAGTTTACTTTGAACATAAAAATCACATATTTTTAGGTATAATTTCTAAATCTCGGTGCTAACAAAACATAATATGGTTCATAATTGGCTGAAAACAAAGTGTTTTAGTCAATAATATTCATTAGGAATTAGTTTTCAAGGTCTAATTGTAAAGTGCTATGGTAGACACACTTCCCCAACAAAGTGAGGCAAGTGTGACTATGTCTTTCGTGTACAATAGACAGTTATTTTTTATTTAGAAATGCAGTGTTTAAGCTACTCGATCGTGTGAACGAATCAATTGATGTTAATACTACATAATATACTGTGTATGAATCTTTCAAGGGTGTAAAAGTTATGAGGTAAGTGTGTCACATTATGTTGGGCAGGGATAGAAAACATTTTTAGGTAAAAGTCATAGCTGATGGATAATCTTCACTTTTATTTAGAGTTTAATAAAATTAATATGAATAATATTAAAAGGTACTTATTGAAAGGTAAGTTGGTATTCAAATGAAATATAAAGGTAAATTTTCTTGTTCCTACGACATTTTTTTTGTTTCTACAAAAAAAAATATTTTTCATCAATAAAATAAATTTTAGTATCTTCTATAAAAATTAAACAAAGCTAAAAAGTAACAAAATCATACAGAAAATATCAACATATTTGAAATTTTAAATGGCATTCAATGTGTACAGTTACCTACAAACTTCCAGAGATAATTAATCCAATACTATGTAAAATTGTTAGCGAAATAAATAAATAAGATTACTGTCTATGCACAATGTTTTTAACCTCTGACTTGGGGCAAGTGTGTCATATAGACACACTTGCCTCATGGAAAGTAGACACACTTTCCCAGTCACTTGATTTAGAGGTTCGATTTTTTTAATGAACGTAATTCTCTTATTTTCAACAATTCCAACAATATTATAGGAGTAATAATAAGTTTAATTAGTGTATTAACTACTTATAGGTACAAAATACACTGATTTACACAAAAAAACCAAGTTTTTTATGGATTCAAATGGGTGATGTGAACTCTAATTCGTTTTACAAAATGTGACATATTTTAAAATGGCGATAACTTCATAAATGCTTGACCAATGCCATCTAATTTTAAATTATGTAACTAGATATTTGTTCCCACACAACAACAGATGGCATTTTCATCAAAAGCTCTAATAGTTTTCGTAATATAAAGGGTAGTTACACTTGCCTCATAGCTACACTTCCCCGCACTGACCTTATAGAGAGATACATTCATGTTATTGGAAGATTACAAACCGACACTTCAATTTCATTTATTAGTATATAAAGATTAATACGCACAATGCATAAATCTGGATAATGTATAGATACATAGACAGCCTCTGTGGCGTAGCGGTAGTGAACGCGGCCGCTGCTCAGGAGGCGCGGGTTCGATCCCCGCTCAGTGCAAATATTTGTATGCATGACTATGGGTATTTGCATTGGTGTGGTCGTACCTTGGAGAACACGTTAAGCCGTCGGTCCCGGTTGCCATATGAACATCTATAGCTATCGTCACGGGTAGTTGGAGCAAAATCCAACAACAACCGAACGGTCTAGCTGCAATGCTTCGTTGCCGCCTAAAGTCACTATTGGGTTGTGAAGGTCAGATGGCAGTCGCTTCACAGAAAATATCGAGGCCCAGCCAAATCCGCAGTTAAGTTAAGACTGATAAAGCGGACCCCAGATTCCGAGGTGAAAGCTTTGGTTGCGTCTAGGATTAACACTAGGTTGAAGAAGAAGAATAAGTATAAATACATAGATGATTAAACAGTCTCCATCAATATTAGCATAAACACATTCCAAGTTATCGAATAACTTAGCTTTAAAATTTTACATAAAATAATCAAGAAACATTCAAATAAGATTATAAAATTAAATTGCTTCATTAATATTTATTGTTTTATTTCAATGTAAATATCATTTGTAAATTTATCAATGTTCAGCAATTTCTGAAGGTGAAACTAGTCAACAAGACTGATCAGGATGCATCTGCAATCCGTCTATTGAACTGTCGCTGCGTGAAGCAAAATTTGTATAGAAGAGAGACTTGCTAATTGGATTGCTAACTAAGAACTAAGGAGGCGAGGAGTTTATATATTCATAGATTGATTGCTGTTTGAATGATGTCTGACTGTTGAATGTAATTTGCCACTCCACAGTGTAAAGGACCTATTGACTTCAGTTTTAATGCCAAGTTGTTCGGCTACGAGAGAATGTAAGACGCGATAAATTGTAACGTGGTTTTCAAAATGATTAAATGGTTGAGAATGCAGATATTACGGAGAAATTAATTTTATATTTACTTTAACACACTTTTACATTTCGTAAAGATCTGCTTTGTAATAATTGTATTTTGATCAATATACTTTTGGTTGATTTTGCTCTACTGCTCTCATAGACCTAAAAAGCGTAGTACTCGTATCTTTATATATATAAAAGAAAGTCGTGTTAGTTACTTACATTATTTATAACACAAGAACGGCTGAACCGATTGTGTGAGTGATTGGAGAGTGGAGTGGAGAGTGGAGTGGATAGTGAAGTGGATTGGAGAGTGGTGTAAAGAGTCGAGTGGGTAGTGGTTTAATTGGTGGCGATACCGATTTTCACGCGGTTGAAGCCGCGGGCGAAAGCTAGTTACCCATATACCGCAGTTTACGACCATACCCTATAAAAATGTTTGTGCAAAATTTTCGATCAATCTGTTCAGCAGTTTTCAAGTGAAGCTCGGACATCGAAAACATAGCATCGTTACAATTTTATTATACGTATAGATACTACGTGACATAGATAAACATATTTTACGTACATTATTTGTAAAATTTAAATTTACTCAGATATTTGCCTTTGTTCGCTTATTCAATAATCAATAAGTAATGTGAATAATTAATAAAGTCAATTCATAATAACAGATCATTTTTTTTATACTAGGTACTTAAGTGGCAGAAAAGCACACGGCCCACCTGATGGGAAGCGGTCACCGTGCCTTATGAACGTGTGCAACACTAAGGGTATCATACACGCGCTGCCTACCCTGAAGGGAAGGGGTGATGGGAGGAGGAGGGGTACAGTGAGCTTTGGCTACCCTACTTACCGGCGGGAACACAACACGATGGTTATTATGGGCGCGGTGTTCTGTAGGGTGGAGGTTCATACACTAATTTACTAAAGAGTGACCGCAAAATCGATGGTAACGTGGTCAGAAAATTGTTAACCAGCGGTAACGTGGTCGGAAAATTGTTAAGCTTAATTCCCTAAATAAACAACAACAACCTAGCGACACATTAGTAACTTAGCGATTGCTCTAAACATTAAATTACCGCTCCGAGCGCTAGTTCGCTGTTTTCAATCAACCCACTTCATTTAATTCATTCCCTACAATCTGTTCTTGACATACCTATATATAGAATACAAATTATAGTCGTGAAATAGGGGTAAGTAATATTTGGTCTAACCAAATGATTTTCGATTACATAAAAGTTATATCAAAGGTTGTTATTTATAATACGTTGATTATATCATATAAACGTTATATCAAATGAAATTAGATCAAAAATGAGTTTATACGATACTAGCTGTTGCCCGCGGCTCCGCCCGCGTGGAATTCGGATTTTGTTCCAACATTTTTTCGTGCTATTAGTAAAGATGTATGGAAATCCTCCCGATTTATTGACATTAATGCTCACTGCTCCGCTCCCTTTGGCAGTAGCGTGATGATATATAGCCTATATTACTCCCAGATAGTGTAGCTTTCTATAAGTGAAAGAATGATTGAAATCGGTTCAGTAGTTTCGGAGCCTATTCATTACAAACATACAAAAATAGGTACAAATCTTTCCTCTTTATAATATTAGTATAGATGAGACGCACCCGTGAATTGCATCAAGTTAATGTGTAACGCGTAGTGCGTATAATAGATATGAGTAAAAAATATATACTTTTAGGAATTACGTTATGTGTCCAGGTGATTTTTCAATCAATTTTAAAGATATTGAAGACCTCTAAAATATGAAAGCCAAAACGGCATGCGTTTTTTGTTGGTTCGACTCCGACATAATCAGCGGCCGGGAAGAGAGAGGAGCTAAGGCGCTGCGCAAACGTAGACACTTTTGTTTCTTGTGTCCGACACAAGCTACCGATGAATATTTGAATTCTATAGAACAAGTATGAAATCATTCAACTCCCTGCGCATACGTGAGTCCAGTTGCTTCCACTTAACACTATATTCAGGACGATCAAAAAGTGTTCGGTGTCGGTAACTGGAAACTAAAAGTCGTCAGTTGAAGACACAAGCAACATTTACAAACGTCCATCATGAGACTACGGAAAACAAGCAGATACAGCAACTACAGCTACAGTTTCTTGTGGTGTGCCGTGTCGGTGACAGGGAACCGGCAACTGTGTCCGAGCAACACGTTTGCGCAGCGCCTTATTCAAGGGAGATTTTCTGCACGAAAAAAAAAAGGTTGTTACTCCGTAAATATATCTTGTGATAACTTTGAACTTCAAGACACGAGACAACCACCCACTTAGTCCTCGCGTACCCCATCCCTGTTCCACCTCACGCCCGAAGTGTGACACACTTTTAGTTTTGAATTGCTTGTCTACTATACATAGAAGTCATTGACCGTAAATGAGTCCTAGAGTGGCGTTGGCGAATCGGTTAAAAATCTTTACGGACCCAGTCAGACGAACTGACAACATGAAAAAGGTAGCTGCGATAAACTGGGTGTGAAGGCTATGTAAACGACTGTGTTTTTACAATCTTTTATTTAGTTTCACCTGTCCCGTTGTCTGTAATCAACGTTGTAGTTAAATCTTGAAAGCCATTTTTCGACCATTTCTGGCTATCCGATTGAGCTGAAATTTGGCATACTTATGTAAGTCCCATGTCAATGCAATATTGTAAATAATAAAAACTTGTTTTAAAAAAGTTTTTTGTAAACAGCAGCTTGTTTAATTACGTTTCCTTAAAGGTTTCAGTTTTTACAGATTCTGACTTGACTACTTTACATTAATTTGAACTTGATACCCACACCTTAGGGGACCCGAGTCCATGTCACTTGCTAAACAATGGGCGAGGCTCTTGGCTCTTGGCTCGCGTTCCTGAGAAGCAAATCTTGAGAGACAGATAAACCAACAGGTGGACTACGAAATCTTGACTCTCGACTAATTTTCTGACAAATTTCTAATTACAATACTGTTAATATTTTAACTTATTTATATAAATTTATTAAATGAATATAAAAACATAATAAGTACCAAGAATACAGTTTACTTCCAGCCTACTTAAATAAAACCAAAGACCATGAGTTATTATGGTCTTTGGTGAAACCAAAGCTAAACAAATAACTCGATCCATACCGCTCCCGGTGCAAAAGTAGGTTTTAATTTATAAGTTTTTACCTAACATATTTATAAATATCTTGTCATCATCATTCCAAAAAAAAACTAATTAAATTTGAAACAACACAACCACTCATTCTCCATGTCCTAACGATTCAATAACTTACGTCTAATAAGAACTAGTAACATAATACAACAACGTTTAAAACGTTTTAAATCTCTTAATTGATAAGAATTTATTGACAATTCGGAACAATCGTCTATAAATTGTTATCAATTGCAAGGTTTCGTTTACTCTCCAGCTGGAAAATTCAAAGTGTGCTCGGAAAGGCTTCCCTTTGAGAAGAAATGTTTGAGGATTAAGACACACGACGACAGTATTGGAAACTGAAATTCTTCAGGTTTATTCCCGCCGCCATTATTAGGTATTCGTCTCGACAGTTTTATCGACCAAGCTGTAAGGACAAGAACATTTTGGGAGGAAAGTGCTTTAGGTTTTTATTAAGTGTCTGGAGAATATGTTTAATAATAAATAAATACCTGCAATTCAAAATAATAAAACGATGTTACAAGATAGGAAATACCTAACTAATTTGACACACACATACACACACGAATACACACACACACACACAAACACACACTAACACACGCACATACGCACACACACACATACAATATACAACACAAAGATGACAACCCACTTACTTCTTTGACAATGTTTCAAATTAGTTCTTGACATACATCTACCTGAAATGGAAATTACTTCATTCGCTCGGTAAATTATAATTTGATACAGTAATATATGGAAATTTATTAATATAAGTATATTATTGGGTCTTGACTTCCATTTTCATAACTGCCGAAGCATATTAAACGTTTAAATAAAACACGGAGCACTCAACTGACTTTCGTAGTGTCAAACTATAAAATACTAACGACCCGGGATCCGTATTCGCCCGGGTGTAAATTCCAGTTTTCCAATAAAATAAATAGCCTATGACACTCACGAATGACGTGGCTTTCTATTGGTGAAATAATTTTTAAAATCGGTTCAGTAGATCCCGAGATTACCCCTTACAATTTAACAAATATACGAACACTCACTTTACCTCACACTAACACTAACACACACTAACACTAACTCACACTAACTTTACCTATTTATAATATTAGTAGGTATATTATTATGTAATTCAGTGTTATCATTCACTTTTCAGTAGGTTTTAAGTGTTCGATTTTCTAAGTCAGTTTAATATTTTCTGTTAAAGTTTTATTTGAATCACTCTTTCTGGGGGCAAGCCAAGGACACCATGGGGGAAATATTATAATAATCACCCTCTTATATATTTTTCCAGAAATCCTACCTTTGTGGATACTTTCAAGTGTTTCTTACTGTGGGTCATACTCTGAATGGCGTTAGGTATGTCTAAACGATTATTTCATCATATTAATAAGAAATTTGCGTGCCTTAAATTATGCATTAACTTACGAAACTTTTTTAATGGACGATTCCATCCCGTATATTTATAAAAATAAATTGATAGTGGTAAAACACGAAGGTATCTCCCGTCCGAAATGAGCTGTCCGACTGGGGAAATACCTTCGCCCTACAGAAGACCGCGGCCATAATAACCATCGTGTTGTGTGTAAGTAGGGTAGCCAGAGCTCACTGTACTCGGTGGTTGGTGATGCACACGTCCATAGGTCACGGTGACCGCTTCCCATCAGGGCCTCGATTCTGCTAAAGGCAAACCACTGTATTACCACTGACACTCTAAAAAATGCCATTTAATTGTAGACTTTATTATTATCACGTTGAAGTCTAAAATCAAATGATATTTTGTAGAGCGAATGAAAAAGTTTTCATTTGATTTTAGACTTTAACTGTATAACGGTAAAGTCTACAATTAAATACTAGCAGTTTTTAGAGTGTCAGCGGTATTACAGTGGTTTGCCTTTAGCAGAATCGAGGCCCAGGTGGTATAGAAAAATATAGTCCGTTCGATCCCGACATAACCACCCCCGATGGCCGACGGGGGTGGTATCCATGGGGATTTCCGCACGATAAAAAAAAAAGGTGGTATAGAAAAAATAGCGAGAGAGTAAAATAAACAGTTTTTGTAGTAAATCCAATGAACGGTATTCGCAGAAAACTCTACGATGTTCAGCCGAATGGAATACACTCAAAATGGTGACTGAGGGCCCTTTTGGACAGACTATCGTACTGTATTTGCTGTTGCTATTCAATTCGAATGAATCAACTCATAACGTACGTGAATAAAGGGATGATTTAAGCCGGTACCTTATTGATCAGAGCTTTCAACCAGAGAGATTCAACCAGGCGCGATTTATAAATACAGGATGTTGCAAATGTTATCACTTGATTTTGTTTGACTGTAATTTTTTTTTATACCACTTAGGTGGCAGACAAGCACACGGCCCACCTGATGGGAAGCGGTGACCGTGGCCTAGGGACGCGTGCAACACCAGGGCCATCACACTCGCGCTGCCGACCCCAATTTGATTGATTAAGAATTCGCATTCTAGAACCCATAACACAAGCTAGTTTAACTAAGTTTACTTTGGGTCTAGGGAGCGCTTTGTAAAATGTCGTAGAATATTTATTTATTTTTATTTTTGGTTTTGGTTTTTAACCGATTTCAAAAATGGAGGAGGTTCTGAATTCAACTGTTTTTTAATATAGGTACTTGTTACCTCAGAACTTTCGACTGGGTGAACCAATTTTAATGATTCTTTTTATTGTTTGATAGCTGGCACTTTCCGTGTGATCCCATTTTAATTTTGTCGCTGAAATCAGATTTTTTCTTAGAAAAGCTTTAAATTGTTCGTTTGATGTCTATTTTTTTCATTAAGTAGGAAAATGATATCTCCTCTAGTACGGATCTGTTTCATGACATTGTCCATTACTCTTTCCAGAATATTCGGCGATAGATGCCCATATTGCAGACAGATTTTTGCATTGAAGGATTCGAAGGTTTCAGACTAGTTGACATAGACTCATGACTCCAGAAACCAGAACTAAATCGACGATCTTATTAAATCACCAAAACGAAGGATTAAGTTACCCGGAAACGCATGAATGTTATACCTACTTGGAAAAAATAGAGGTAATCTGTCTGCTGGGAGATTATATCGGGTAGTTTATGTAACGAAATCCAACAACACTGATAGGTAGTGTAACTGAATGGTATTTGACAGTAACAACCGTAGTTATAATTTTCACCACTTCACAGTAAGCAAAAACCAAACCATTTCAAAGCTAGTAAGCTACACTGCAAAATATATTATAGGTACTTACCTACAATTCTCATCATAATATATTAAGAAAAATCTTTTTTAAGTTAAACAGTTTTAAATTGTATTGTCATCAGAACTAAAGACTTCTGCCAAGTATCAGACAGATCAGACAACAATTCAATTCAATTCAATTTCTTTATTTCTCAAAATAGTGCAACGTAATTACATCTTTTTGACGTCAAAAACTACTTAATACTAAGTTTACCACCGCTTCCTAGGCGCTAGTGGAGAAGAAAACTGAAACTGAAATGGGTTCAAATTTTAATTACCTACTAGATTTGACCCAAACAAACAGGTCAAGTTAAATAAAACTGTTTAACAATAATAAAAATAAGAACACTTTGCAAGTTTATGTTTTCTAAGGATTATCAGAAAAATGTGTGTTATAAGATCTTCAATTTTTGGAATATTAATGTGTCAAATGTTGTTTAATAGTATTATTAATGAGGTTTTCAAATTCTAATAGGAATAGGTATATGATGTTCTAATAGAATAGGTATATTAACATGTCAATGTTGTTTAATTTTCTAAATTCAAATAGGTATCATAAAATAAATAATTTGTGTATTTGTTTTCAGATATCGTAAAAACTAAAGTGTTTCAATTTTTCTGATGAGAAGTAATAGTGTAATGACTTTTACGTAATCTACAAACAGATTATAACTTTTTTTTATTTAGCCCGTCAATGAACTTCAACTTCACCCCGCTGGATGGTTAAATTCCAGAAGATAATGATATGGGCCACTATTCCAGATACCATCCGTTCGAAAACGTACAAATAATATTTGAATCTAAACCAACATGACGGCGAACCGGATCGCCAATTGGAATATTTGGTTTCCTTCGAATTCTATCGGACTTCCGCTACGGTTATTCGAGTAGTTATGACAACAATTTCATTAGCTGAATCATATTCAGAATATAATTCTATATTTCAGACATACTGGTATCCGAGTTTCAGATGTTCGCAATGATTACTATTTTAATTTGATAGCCTATAAAGAAAGAAAGAAAGAAAGAAAATGTTTTTTATTGCGGATGACTCAACATGCACACATATAAATAACGAAATCTCAAAACAAAATTTTAAAAAAACATATATATATATATATATATAATAACAATATCAGCATCTGAATGGAACGTGAATTTTTTTTTTTTTACGCGACCACAGACAAGATATCTATCTAAGATACCTATCTTTCATACTATCCTAGTAACATTACAAACAGTTTTTGAAAATAACATAACATAACATAAACTCACGCCTATATCCCCGAAGGAGTAGACACAGGTGCTAGCACCCACATTTCGCCAGTTTATTTTTAGGTCCCAATGTAATAGGTGGCGAGCCTATTGCCATTAACCGGGCACTTATAAACCTGCGATAAATACACACATAACTTCGAAAAGCATCGAAAAGTCATTGGTGTGTGCCATGGTGAACCTGGGATCGAACCCGAAACCTCGTCTCAGCAGTCCATTACACAGACCACTAGGATACCGTGGTTTTTGAAAATGTTTACATTTTTGTATGTTTGGTTATTTGTTACTCAAACACGCTGAAACGAATTAGCAGATCTGGCTGTGATTTGGTACAGGGATACATTATAGTCTAAAATAACATATCCTTGGAATAGGTTTCCATGGGTTGCGAGAACGAAAACAGAATTCCACGTAGGTGTAAGTTTCTTCTTGGATTGGATTGGATTCTACTTGGATACAGATAATATAAATAGAAATACAGATAAGTGACACAGATCACAGTGAGAGAATCAAACGGCCTCGCGAGACACTCAACAGATGTAAAAATGACAGATTAAAAAAAACTATATTGAAAAACTGAATCTTAATAATCGCCTAAATCATCGGGAGCTTAGTGGTTAAGGAGTCTGTCTTACAATCGAGACGTCCCGTATTCGAATTCTAGCTATTACGTTACCGAGATGAACACACTGCTAACACAAGCAATGCAGCTTAACTGAGCCTCGATTCTGCTAAAGGCAAACCCCTGTAATACCACTGACACTGTAAAAATGCTATTTAATTGTAGACTTTACCTTCATACAGTTAAAGTTTAAAATCAAATGAAAAGAGTTCATTTATTTTTTTCATTCGCTCTACAAAACTTCATTAGACTTTAGACTTTAACCTCGCAACAATAAAGTCTACAATTAAATGGTGTTTTTTAGAGTGTTAGTGGTATGTCAGTGGTTTGTCTTTAGCAGAATCGAGGCCCTGGTAGGGTTAACTGGAATAATAACAATTTTTGTTAGCGTTAATTAAAAAAATAATAATTACCGAGCCCTGGAGAGATTCACGGAGTTATGAGAGCATAGCGATACCTCACATAGAACGGCACTGTTGTCAGTGGGGCCCCGTGTCGTACCACATGTATATTGCCCGTCGAAAAACATGACATGTGTATTAGTAGTTGCACAAAAAATAGATTAGAAAATTTTGTTTAAATTCTATTCGTCAAGCTGAGGGTCGCCACTGTAGCAGCACTACCAGTGTATCTAGTGGTGACCCCAGTCCTGAGACTTTACCTTTAGCTTACCATCGGACGAGGTAAAGTTATTTTGACGTGTCCTATATATTAAAAAAAACTAAATTAATATTTTTATAAACCACAATTTACAATGGTATTTTTTTCTATTTTTTTTGTTGTAATACGTGTGTGCGGTATACAGGGTTTTTTATTTTCAATTTATAATTACTAGAAGAAGACTAAGAAATGATTTATAAATATTTTTTCTCTGACACACATTTCAGAATATGTATGTTTTTTTTTTCAAATAAGTATCTACCTATTTGGAAATTATTTTGCTCTTTATTTTATTTTTATTTTAATAAGGGAGGATGAGACTGTGAGATTTTTTTTTACTTTGCAATTTACAATAGGTTAAAAAAAAATGAGCGATACATATTTTTTCTTTGACAGACACTATCAGACCCAGTAAGTTATTTTCCAAATATTAGGAAAACATAAAAATATAGGAACTTACTAGAAATAATTTTTAAAAAGTTCATAAATATTTATGAGTCCAATTAATAAGCGCGTGCGATGCTCAATGCTTGTGGCAAACCAAAAGGGAAATCGTCCCGTGGAGGGTGCTGTGCTGCTGGTCCGCGTAAGTCGTATCGCTGGCGGGCACCGGTGAGGCGGGCGGCTACGATCGATAGGGCGGGTGCGGCGCTGCAGTCGCCTCAACCGTGTACCGCCTGACGCCTGCCGACCTAGCACCACGGCACTCTAGCGACCGCTCGCGGCGCGACTGCTCGCTACGATGCGAGGCGAACGCGCCGCGCGTGACTCGCGCCACAATAAAGATCACGATAACTTAAAGTCATCACTTAAAAAAGGAACTAAATCCAAAAAAAATAGGGTTGTCTTTGACGAGAGCGCAAATGAATTTTTTGAGGCCGACTACATTATAGTAGTTCGTGATGAGTGCGGTTTCTCTGATGAGGGCGAGACTGAAGATTGCTCAGGTTGTGGGGCGTGTGAGCGGTACCAGGAGCCGGAACCTGGTGCCCTCAGCCCACCCGAAGGGTATAAGGACATGGGCCTGTTCAACCGCGATGGTACCCTACGTGAGCAGGCCTGGTGGGAGGCCGGGGATGTGTTGTTGGTTGGCGAGCGCTCGGGAACCGTGTTCACTCCTCAACATCTGCAGCTGCTGCGTCGCCTCCAGCGGGAGAGAATGCTCCGCTCCACCATCTGTGCAGACTGTGACGCACACGCCGCGCTACACCAGCCTCTCGGTGAGTCACCTCTGCCCTGTCCTTGCCAAGGACGAACCCATCTGGTCGACCTTGCTTTGCTTATGTATCAAGTTTCAGATCTTACGAGGCTGTGCGAGAAAATCCTTCATAACCACCGCGGAACGCTCACGTTCTGCCATCACGACCGTTACACATGTGAAACCTTACAACTGTTGAAGTCCCTATTCAGCAATAGATACATACATGATAATATCTATTTAAAATTATTCACATTTTACGGCACCTTCTTCATGAATAAAAGTTAATAAATTAATTGCTAAGCGCAAAATTTGAGAACGGCTCAACCGATTTGGATGACTTACTTCCTATTGTATTCTTAATTGTCTAGAAAAGAGCTTTATAAAAGATTTTTTTTTAAATCATCGGGGAAATTCTGTATCCGGGTAACGCCGGGCAAAACAGTTACTAACAAAACAAAATAGTATAATTAATTTAGAAACCAATAATAATTTTATTTTTATTTTCGTTTACAATTGCGATTTATTGTAAAATGCCACTGCCATGCGAAACAATTATAATGATAGTTTTCATTATAATTACCATCACGCTAGCGACGATGTAGTGTTGAACGTTTAATATAACAATGAAACTGGTTAGATCGTTAATAGGACAAGAGACAGATGTGGTATCTTGTTTCAAAACAACCGGGCTTCTATTGTTCATACTAAAAGTAAGAGCACTCATTGGCTTTGTTTCTTTCACACGCTTAAACTCGTTCAAAGACCTTTGTAAAATCGATTAGAATGTAACGAACACTTACACATCACTTTAATACTCAAAACTTTTAAAAAATCACACTACGTAATTGCTGAACTATTCAATATTTTCTACCAATATTAAGGCCAATATACATTCAGCCCATAATCATCCCAAACATCAACACAATTTACCATGGTTAAAATAATTACCTTAAAAGTTTATATTATTTGTTTTATCGAATAATATAGACTTTCAAGGCATTAACTAATATGAGTTAGTTGGCTATCAATACAAAATTTTATCCATTAAGTAGATAAGTTAGTAATAATTGTTAGTTGTGTAAGCTTAAGTTGGCAAGATTCTTGAAGCGTTAAATGATCTAAACTCCTAAGATTATTTATCGAAGTTCACTTCATACATTTAATTACTACAGGTCTACATTTCTTAGCTGATATCACAATGAACACCATGCCACATGAATTAAAGTCTAGTATTATATAAGTTGAATAATTCCCCCGCATTCCAATTGACGTAAAACTGACGGACGTATAATTACAAACTGTATTTAAAAGGCAAATATTTAACACAAACTTCTATTATAAATACTTTACATAAGAGTATTAAAATTACAAAACGAATTGAGTATATTAGAATTAAAAAGAAACCATTATAATAAAGCTACAAACTCTAATTACTTAGTACGCAAAGTTAAAAATAAATTTTTCGTAATGTATTGTATCTATGTTGTCGAAAAGAATTCTTAATAAGTAACTTAGTTTATACTATAATGACGCAATGGCAAATGGGTAATGGACTGCTGAGGTCTCGGGTTCGATCCCAGGTTACCATGGCACACACCAATGACTTTTCGATGCTTTTCGAAGTTATGTGTGTATTTATCGCAGGTTTATAAGTGCTCGGTTAATGGCAATAGGCTCGCCACCTATTACCTTGGGACCTAAACATAAACTGGCGAAATGTGGGTGCTAGCACCTCTGCCTACCCCTTCGGGGATATAGGCGTGAGTTTATGTATGTTATTATGACGCAAAAATACATAGTTAATTACTATAATTTGTGAGAATAAATAACTTAAATTTACTAGAACTTCAACCAAGTAAGCACAATGGATACCTATATAAATACGAATAACTTAATTCTTAATTCCGAAAGTCATAATACGAAATTCATAATTTCGATTTTTATAAAAACCGAATTTCAAAATTCGATTCGAAGTAACTACGATTACGATAATATTCTGAAATTTAAAAATCGGCAGATACAAATTCGTAATTCAATTAACAGGTATTTTTGTGTCTTTCTAAGCAAGATGCTTGGTAAAAGGACCGGTTAAGAACCCGCAAATGGGGTCCTATGTTTGCATATTGGTGATCCTTTGCCATGGTGGAGTACAAGAAAAGACATTTTAAAAAGGAACCGAAAAAGGCAAACTACTCCTTAAAGACAGTATAGGTTAAGTGTGAGGGTAGTACTTCCATGGTCAGCTAGTTTATCTACGACCAACAAGCATCTCATAAACAGTCAGGGTCAAAAGTTGATAACAATACAATTGTATACTTACCTGCAGATTTAAAAAAATAATTAATCATCACTTTAGATTATTTCATTAGGGTCCATTACGCAGTAAAATAGCGTTTTAATAATATGAATTACTTTGCTGCAAAACTAATTTTTAAAATTCTGCAAAAATAAATCAACTTTACCGTCTAAAATACCGCACGCAAGCTAATATCCTTGACATCCCTATATAACAGACTAAACTGCTGTACCCCGCGATTTCAACTGAGACATGCTTCGCCCTCGTAACATTTATCCCAAATAACTCCGTAATTTACTAGTTTTACAATAATATATGGAAATTTACCGGATTGGTTAACAAATATAATATGATTACTGCTCCGGTTTCCTGGGTAGTAGCGTGATGATATATCTTTAACCTGCCTCGAGAAATGAGTTATCTAACAAAAAAATATATTTACCCTTAATTCTTGATATTAGCACGTTCAATCCAACAGACAAACTTTTCAGCTTATGAATATAGATATACGAGTAAATGCTAATAGATTTGGGTCACTGACGTTCGCAATCTGCGTACATAATTATTGGATATATACCGTGTATTCTGCTGAGTGTACATACTCTCAGTACTCAGAACGAAGTAGCCATATTACTCATAAGTTGATAAATAGCGATAGTAGCTGAATGGATAAGGACGCGGGCTCTCCTCAGAGGTACCTATCGAGTTCGAAACCGGCCGGACAGTACCAATGATTTACCATCTAGAAGAATCTGTCCTAGAAGAAGTTCAAAGGACATGTCCGATCCACCAACCCGTATTAGGCCATCGCTCTCAGTTCTCCCGTTACAGGAGAGGAGACCAGTGCCCAGCAGTGGGACATAAATGGGTTGCTATCAAGTTGACTAATACCTAGCTAATTATTCCAAATTAATAGATTCATGTATTACCTATCTCGAAATTGCTGTGTGGAATCTACCACTCTCTTATTTAAAAGTCACTTTATGTAATAGTATTCTATATTAGTTAGACTGCTGCAGATCTACCTTCCATTTCCTGTTTCCTATATCCGTCTCCTCTTTGCATTTCGCTTGTATCTGATGTGATACACCTGATGCTCCAAGCGGTCATTAATAGCAACCCATTTTAATAGCAACCCATTTATGTCCCACTACTGGGCACGGGTCTCCTCTCCTCTAACAAGAGAGCTGAGGGGGTATAGGCCTTAATCCACACACTGTACGCTGGAATGGTCTAAACAAGTTTATTCCCTTAATTTGATCCTAATAGGAAGCGGTCATTGCCACTTGAATATTATAAACACTTATTAAGAGACTATAATTTTCATCTCCCATCTAACCCTTTAAAGTTTTACACAATAAAAATGTAAAAGTTACTTTTAAAAATAAAATGGTCAACAATTTACTTCCTACTAGAACGCAAATCTTTGAGAAATTAAATTGAAGTGGATTTCAGAGAAGCGATTCTAACAGCATCGTATTAAAAAAATACGACCGGATACCAGTCATGGCTTTAGTGAAGTCTACTTTTATTTTTAAAGTGCGATAAAGCGATGAAAATTATATCAGTGCTGCATTGAAGAAAATACTCGTTATTTTAATGGTCTAAACAAGTTTATTCCCTTAATTCCCGGGTCCTTTAAGCGGGGCGTGAAAAAGCATTTGATGAGGCCGTCAAGCTGAGAGCCACCATTTTGGCACTATCGGTGTTTGCAATGGTGACTCCCATTCTAGAGACTTTGCCTCAGCTTACCATCAGGCGAGGTGAAGTCATATTGACGTGACCGACATAAAAAAAAAAAATAATTCGATCCTACTATTCCTACTTATATGATAAATGTGAAAGTGTGTGAAGATTTTTGGAAATTTGATACTCAATCGCAATCTAACGGCTGAACGAATCTGGTTAAAATTTAGTACGGTGATAGATAACACATAAGGCTTTTATCTCTAGAATAGATTCCGTGGTAACAGCTCAAGCCACGGGCTAAGCCGCGTGCTACAGTTAGTGTATTCTAATTAACTAGATATTTTATTTTATTATTACATAATATTACAACTATAAAAATAATTTTAAGAAGTTATTAGTATAAGAAGTTCAGTTAAAGGTTTCATATTTATGTAGAAAGAAATACAATTACATATTATTGATTAGCAATGAATTATTTAAGTTAACATACAATAAAAAATTGATGTGTAGAAAAGATTTAATGTTCGCTAAAAAAAAAGAGAAATTTTCTTAACTTTTACTACTATACTTTAAATAATAATAATAATAATAAATAAATAAATACTCTACGACATTCTACACATCGCTCCCTAGACCCAAAGTAAGCTTAGTTTCACTAGCTTGTGTTATGGGTTCTAGAATGCTGATAAACATACTTACATACTTTTTTTTTTGTAAATACATACTTAGTATACATAAAAACACCCAGACCAATGCAAATAGACATATTCATGCATACAAATATTTGCATTGAGCGGGAATCGAACCCGCGCCCTCTGCGTAGCAGTCGCATGCACTACCGCTACGCCACAGAGGCCGTCTTTTCACTTTATTTCCTTTACTTAACTTAACTTAATACACTTTGGATATATTCATATCTACTAAAATATACATATATTATGTCAATACTCCGCATGCTTCGCGGTACACACCACTAAGTAGCTCTAATTATGTTCCGATGTATAGGTCTAGCTGCATTAACTTAATTAAATGTACGTAGGTGCATATCTATGAAGATTCAACTTAAGTAGGTCGTTTTACTAATCAACTTAGGTATAATAGAGATACAGAAAGCAAGTAACTTAATTTTAAAAAGACTTGCTTATTCAGACAAATCAAATGAACAAAAACATGACGGGTTTATCTTGTTTAGTTCAGAAGTTCGTATGACGCCTTACGATTGCCATGTTCTGGGGCCTTACTCTGAAAATCGAACATGAACGTTTCGGATCGAACGAAAACGGACAATTTGTCAAACAACGACAGCGAAAACGTCAAATGTATTTTGGGAGTAGGAGGTGTACTGATAACGAACGGCAACCTCAATGTCAAACGATCGAAGACGGATCCGAAATCCGAAACGAAACACTTTCGGGGTAGCTAAATGGTCAAAACGTCAACGGATAAGAATATTTTCGTTTTTCGGAGTAAGGCCCCTGACCCTGGATATCACGTAGCATCAGAGTATAATTTACCCAGAGAAAACAAATGAGTCTAAACTCGATTGACTTATCTCTTTAAATTCAGAAGTTCCTATGAACACCATCCGACTCCATTATCATACCAGTTTCTAAATATCCAAATATATAATATCCATATTTTAACTAGCTTGTGTTATGGGTTTTATAATGCGGATAAACATACTTGTATACGTACTTTTTTTTGTAATTGCATACATATTATACATAGAAACGCCCAGGCCATTGCTTATGCAAATGCATATTTGCACTGAGCAGGAATTAAACCGGCGCCTGTGGGAGCAGTCGAATGCATTACCACTACGCCACAGAGGCCGTCTTCATAGTTTCATAGTACTATATTAATGCATTGTTACTCATCATTGTCTGAACCTTTTTCCCAGCTCAGTTGGGATCGGCTTCCAGTCTAACTGTGATGTGGCTGAACTTCGATATTTTCCGTGGAGTGACTGCCATCTGACCTCCACAACCAATGGTCGTTATGACCAATGGCAATATCGAAGTTCCAAGTTAGACTGGTTGGACTTTTGTGGTCTCCAACTACCCGTAACGACTGTCATAGATGTTTGTATAGCAACCGGGACTTACGGCTTAACGTGCTCTCCGAGGCACTAACAAAATTGCGATAAATACACACATAACTTCGAAAAGCATCGAAAAGTCATTGGTGTGTGCCATGGTGAACCTGGGATCGAACCCGAGACCTTGTCTCAGCAGTCCATTACCCAAACCACTAGGTTACCGCCGTTCTCAACGCATTGTCACTAAATATACGTAAACATACCAAATTTGATTTCAAACTAACGTCAGTAAGTGGTTCTAACTGGGCTTGCAACAGCAACAAGACATCATAGCAAATTAAATAAAAACCTTAATCAGAATCCCTTGTGATGTTCAGTTGGGCCGGGAAGCTAGTTCAATAATAGTGTAACTCCTAAAACGCTAACTGTCAACCATGTAATGTGACACAAGATCTTTCATTGCGTATAATCGCGTATAATCCTAGCTTATGTGATTAGCTTAGTGACGTGTTCCAATCTATTCCGTCTAAGTATTCCTTTAACTGGTCTATATTCTCCTACTCAACGTCAAGCATCTCACTATTGGACGGTTATTAATTCCTATTTTATCATAGTCGATTGTGGGCTTTTTTTTTTTTTTTATGTCGGTCACGTCAACATCACTTCACCTCGCCTGATGGTAAGCTGAGGCAAAGTCTCTAGAATGGGAGTCACCATTGCAAACACCGATAGTGCCAAAATGGTGGCTCTCAGCTTGACGGCCTCATCAAATGCTTTTTCACGCCCCGCTTAAAGGACCCGGGACTGTATGAGGAAGGAAACACGTGAGCTGGTAAAGAATTCCAGGTTTTGATGGTGCGGCAAAGGAAAGAGGCTCCGAACCGCTTGGTTCTTGATGGAATTGTTTGCACCATATGAGGGTGGTATCTCAGCCTTGCACGTGTTGTTCTGTATAGGAATGGAGAGGGTGGGACTAGTTGGTAGAGCTCGTCGGAACACTCCCCATGGTATATGCGGTAAAAAGTTGCCAAAGATCCTATATCTCTGCGCAATTGCAGAGGCTCGATCATCGTAATAATACTTAAAGCCTTATACGGACTAAGCGTTCCAATTTACGCGTAATCTAGGTAAGTTGAATACACGTACAGGTGTAATTGACTTCGCTGATAATTCGCTTCGATTTTAAACTTATACTAAGTGAACTATCCCTCAACCCTCTTGCGATTAGTATAGTAGTAAAATAGCACCCTTAAACCTTGCATATATTTTTTAAATACAGAGAAAGCGTAGTACCTCACCTAACCTCCATTTAAATCTCACCTCACGTACTTAAACTGTTTACCGGAAGTGATAGCCCGTAAGTAGTTTAGAATCTCCAGAATGGGGCAACCACGTGTGCCCTAAACCACAATAGTTGCCTCGCGTCAAATGATATTTTTGAAGTATTGTGGCTATCACGTAACAGTGTTGATGAATTTATTGGTAACACTAATTAGCTAGTATCAAATTAATTGATGGCATTCGACCGGTCTGAACACTACTTGGTCACATCACAAAGGACTTTCTGACATCAAACTATAAATTGGGCAGTCGAAATTGGGCCGCACTTTTTTTTTTAAAGTTTGAACGTTATTGAGGTTTCTATCGAATAGCACTATGTATTTTCTCTAGCGTTAGTTTTTTAGAATTAGTTTGACATACATACATACATACAAATCACGCCTTTTTCCCATTGGGGTAGGCAGAGACAACATCTTTCCACTTGCTACGATCTTGGCATACTCCTTTCGCTTCTTCAACTTTCATAATTGTTTTCATACATGCACGCCGCCGGTTTCGGGTAGGTACTCTTGACTTGGCCTTTCTCCAAAGCGTCCTGGATCTGATTAAAATATGTGTTTGACACCTACAATAATATTATTGTGACATAATATTTCACTCACATTTTTATAAGTTTCTTCCATTAGAAACTCCCCGCAGATACCACCCCCGTAGGCCATCTGGAGTGGCTATGTCAGATCCGGGCCGACTGCTTCCATAAAAATATTAACTATGCCAAATCTCACACGCCATCATTATTCTTAAAAAGATGTTTAAACATACAATAGAATGGTTTTAAGTAAGTTATCTACACACAATACTGGATATTTGTAAAAACTATCAAAATAATATTTGCTGTTTTTTTTTTTTTTTTTTTTTTTATTCAGAATAGGCTTACGTTTGACCACTATCTCACCTGATGGTAAGTGACGATGCGGTCTACGATGAATCACGCTTGCCTAGAAGGAACCTATTCACTCGTGACTTGAATATTCCCAGGTTATAGCTTTCCGGAAACACAGACTCGGGCAGGGAATTCCGGGAAAAAAAAAAGGGCTTGGGGGTATCAGGTTGTGCAATTCCAGAGCGCACTCTCCGAAATGTATCCGATCCGATATGTGGCATACCGCAAGCCGCAAACCCTTTGTTTTAACTTTTTTAACCTATAAAATATAGCTAGAACATCAATTAAATTCCAATAAAGAAATTTAAAAATCAAACAGAGCGAATATTTGTTTTATGGTTCGTTGACTGAGTTGTATCCGCGTCGACGTGAATCGAACTTCCATTCAGGTATATTTTCCTGGAAATAGCGAGGCGAATAATTTATTAATTGTTACAGTGGCCGAATTGGCAAAACAAAATGTTGGTAGTTTATTTCCTGCCTCAGTTTTTTGACAAAACATAATGTTCAAAAGAAAGCACTTTTACGGATTTGCGTAATCGTATTTCGTTGTTTTTTTATTATTTCGGTTTTATAATTAATTCGAGTTATAATAACCACGGATTATAGAAAGTAATGAAGGGGTAAGTATTTCAAAATATCTGAGAATACATAATATAAAAATATTGACATAAAATTTGATTGCTTAACTATAAGTAAACTCATTACTTAAACTTTAATTCGAAAGTTGGATTAGGTACCGCATTTGCAAATTGAAATAGTAAAACTATGAAACGTGCATTAAATATTCAAATTAGAGATTATGAAACAGATTTGATAAACATAATTGGTGACAAAGTTTCCAGTACGGCTACTCTGCTTCACACAAGTCTAAATCAAATTAAAACGTCAGTAAAATTCACGTAGAATAGTTAGATAATTGTTTGCTACGATGCATAGTTAACTTTTGTAATGATTTTTTTTTATACTACGTAGGTGGCAGACAAGCACACGGCCCACCTGATGGGAAGCGGTCACCGTGGCCTATGAACGTGTGCAACACTAAGGGTGTCACACACGCGCTGCCTACCCTGAAGGGTAAGGGGGAGGGCTGGGAAGGGGTGAGGAGGCTAGGAAGGGGTGGGAGGAGGGGTACAGTGAGCTACCCTGCTTACCGGCGGGAACACAACACGATGGTTATTATGGCCGCGGTGTTCTGTAGGGCGGAAGTACTACCCCATTCGGACAGCTCATTTCGGACGGGAGATACCGTCTTGTCCTACCTCCTAATAGTAGTAATAAATGATATACAACGTGTTGATTTGCATTTCAGCATCCTTCACGGGGGGGCTTGAGGCACTCATGGTCATCACGAATTCACCATAATAAGTATGATAAATAAAAAAAAAACCGCGGTAGCCTAGTGGTTTGGGTAATGGACTGGTGAGACAAGGTCTCGGGTTCGATCCCAGGTTCACCATGGCACACACCAATGACTTTTCGATGCTTTTCGAAGTTATGTGTGTATTTATCGCAGGTTTATTAGTGCCTCGGAGAGCACGTTAAGCCGTCGGTCCCGGTTGCCATACAAACATCTATAGCAGTCGTTACGGGTAGTTGGAGCCCACAAAAGTCCAACCAGTCTAACTTGAAACTTCGATATCGCCATTGCTCATAATGACCATTGGTTGTGGAGGTCAGATGGCAGTCGCTCCACGGAAAATATCGAAGTTCAGCCGTATCACAGTTAGACTGGAAAGCCGACCCCAACTGAGTTGGGAAAAAGGTTCAGAGAATGATGATGATGAAGTATGATAAATAAGATGTTTTTCATTCAATAAAATAGTAACCAATAAGCTCGATATAAATACCATGGATGATTATGATACAATGAATATTCATCCCGTATCTATTCATGTAACAGATACAGTGAGTAAGCAAGCTATATCAGTTAGGCATTTTACGCATACAAACATGTTTACCTACATTTTACGTGTTCTGATACGGGTCCAATAACATATCTCGCAAATGATGGATTAGGGGCGACTCAAGACGCTACGCTATAATCATGGACCGAAAAAACCAACGGATGGAAAGTATTGAAGACAAAGCTGAGGCATATGCATCAGCAACTTGTTCAAATGCGCACCGGACCGAAATCGTAGAGGACACAACCTTAGACTGCAAAAATCTAGTTGGAATACAAATCCACACAAGAACTTCTTGAGCAATAGAGTGGTCAACGCATGGAATAGGCTACCTGAAAATATTGTGACGGCAGAAAATATCAATCAATTCAAAAATAGACTGGACAAACACATAAATCAACAAAAAAACATTGAGTAGTGAAAACAGTGTAGTGAACAACGAGATGCAGGCTGATATCAGTTGTTTCAACTGCTGGCCTGTTCCCCAATAATAATAATATAAATACCAGTGGGGCAGGTTATGTTGGACTCGTACCGACAATACCACTGGCTGTCTAGGATCTTCTGGCGTCGGGGTGTAAAGTGACTCAAGGCATTTCCCTTGCACCCGGCTTGACCCTTTTATTCCGTGCGAAAATCCTCATGGATAATCACCCCGCGTCCAGCGGGGCAGGTTATATCAGACTCTTACCGACTAAAACCGCACGCCATCTAGGATCATTTGGCACCGGAGTGTAAGGTGGCACAAAGAGCATTACCCTCGCACCCCGGCTTGACCCTTTTTTTCCGTGCGGAAATCCTCATGGATACCCACCCCGCGTCCAGCGGGGCAGGTTATGTCAGACTCTTACCGACAAAACCGCACGCCATCTAGGATCTTCTGGCGCCAGGGTGTAAGGTTGCCCAAAGAGCATTGCCCTCGCACCCGGCTCGACCGTGGCCATCTCCGGGTTCAAAATGGCCCAGCTGATGACAGTCAGATGACAACTAGAGTGCGCGAGAGAAGGGGTAGAGAGAGAGAGAGCGAGAGAGAGAGTTGAGAACTATGACCGATTCGAGTGCGCCAGATGTCAAAATAAATACCTAAATATTCTACGACAATCCAAAGTAAGCATAGTTTAACTAGCATGTATTATGGGTCCTAGAATGCGGATAAACATACTTCTATAACTTTTTAATTGTTACAATATTATTATAATTACATACTTACATATAATTTCACACTTGATTAATTTGCCGACATAATTATTAAGTTAATATTAAACACCCTTACTTGGTAAAATTAAGACATAATTGAGTCTTTCAAACTTTGTTACATAAATTATCCCATAACATTATAAGGAACTAGCTGTACCAGCGACTTTGCCCGCGTGGTTTTATATTTTTAAATGGTATCCAAAATTAAAGTAGCCTGAATTATTCCTTGTTACATTAGCTATCTGCTAGTGAAAGTCCTGTCAAAATCGGTCCAGCCATTTCGGAGATTAACCGGAACAAACAGACAAAAATTATAAAAAATGTTACTTTGGTATTGTACATACCGTGTATACATTCAAATGCATGAAGTAAAAAATCATTATTTTGATATTACAAACAGACTTTCATTTTTTTTATTTGTATGAATAAAATACAAATTACATACACAATCACTTTATTTGTGGCCTCTGTGGTGTAGCGGTAGTGCATGCGACTGCTACGATTCCCACTCAGTGCAAATATTTGTATGCATGAATATGTCTATTTGCATTGATCTGGGTGTTTCTATGTATAATAAGTATGTATTTACAAAAAAAAGTATATAAGTATGTTTATCAGCATTCTAGAACCCATAACACAAGCTAGTTAAACTATGCTAACTTTAGGTCTAGGGAGCGATGTGTCGAATGTCGTAGAATATTTATTTATTTATTTATTTTGCACAACATAATTCATGGTCTAAGAAAACACGGTCTCGCATTCCGGGAGCGACACATGCTTACGTCACTATTCAATTGCCACTTTATTGCAACAAAACACGAAGCAGGGAACAATTTCATTCACCAGTCTTTTTTCAAAGAACTTTAAAAACAAAATACTGTACCAAAGTATTATATAAAGTCCGTTGAGCAGATAATGCGATAGAGAAACAGACAAGAATTCCCAATTTTTTTTTTCAGTATCGTACATCACATAACGCATAACATAACATAACCTCACGCCTATATCCCCGAAGGGGTAGGCAGAGGTGCTAGCACCCACATTTCACCAGTTTATGTTTAGGTCCCAATGTAATAGGTGGCGAGTCTATTGCCAATAACCGAACACTTATAAACCTGCGATAAATACACACATAACTTCGATACATAGCCCTTTTACAATTTTGTAGTACGAAAGAGTTCTTCAAGAAGGGCATTAGAAGGTTTTACAGGGTCGGCAGTGCGAGTGTGACGACCCTAAATTCGTGCGGTAATCTTCATGTATACCCACCCTGCGGCCAGCAGGGCAGATTATGTCGGACTCTTACCGACTAAAACCGCACGCCGTCTAGGGTCTTCTGACGCCAGGGTGTAAGGTGGCCCATAGAGCATTTCGCTCGCACCCCGGCCTAATGTGACGACCCTAGTGTTGCAAACGTGCATAGTCCACGGAGACCAATTAAATAGTAGTGGATGAAGCATATAAGACCCCAGATCACAAACCACACTTCGGTATTATATTACTTTTTTGGTGGCAGACAAGCACACGGCTCTACTGATGGGAAGCAGTCACCGTGGCCTATGGACGTGTGCAACACCAGAGGCGTCATACTCGTGCTGCCGACCCTGAAGGGGGAGGGGGAGTTTGTGAGCTCTGGCTACCCTACTCACCGGCGGGAACACAACACGATGGTTATTATGGCCGCGGTTACTACCCCAGTCGAACTAATTATTCGGACGGAATAAGGTACCGTCGTGTCCTATCTCCTACTACTTCTAAAATCAACCCAAATTCAACCCGAATTGTTAATGTTTATAAACTTGATAATGGCTACACAAATTTAAATTCGCCCCGTTTATAAATATAGCCTGAAACACAGTTCGCGATTTTTTATCCATTTTATATCCTTGTTCTCACGTCCGGTGTGCCATTAAATTGCGTATTTAAACAATGTTTAATTATGTTTAATTGGTTAAACAAAGTTTTGTATTTCAGCTACGACTCTAACCTCGGACGATAATTATATAAATAAATATTCTGGGTAAACTAGCTTGTGTTATGGGTTCTAGAATGCGGATGAACTTTTTTTTTCGGATATACCCAGACCAATGCAAATAATCATATTCATGCATACAAATATTTGCACTCAGCGGGAATCAAACTAGGAAACGTCAACCTAAGCAAGAATTATAAATTATCTATAAGCTAGCTTGATTAATACGAATAGATGTTATTCTTTAAATTTTGGAAATGAACAAATTTAATGTGCGTATCCAATGTGTGTAGCAAGTGACACCAAGTTTCATTAATAACACCATAAATAGTGTAGAATTCTCAAATGTTTAAATTTTCTCATCAGTTTCGCAGAATCGTAACACACATTAACACTATGAACTATTATATTCAGAATATTTACCTCCTGCCATTGTTGAGCAGCAATATTACGGTACATTAAATTGATGTTATTATCACCACACCTTAGACTGGCTACAAACACCCCGATAAATCGGCGGCGACATGGGAGATGTGGTGGCAGTGGTTGCCACCTTAGGTGGTTATACCACTAAATCTACGTTTCGACTTTCGGCTAGCGGTGAAAAATTGTATTTAGTGGCTAGTGACTTTTGTTAGTGGTTTAATTGAATCCAGGTTGGAGAATCCAAACTTAAGAAAAAATAATTTTGCCATTACTCTTCTAATAATGCTTCAATATTATGAGACTATTATAACCACTAAGGCTATTATAAACACTCCCACCAAATCTCCCATGTCGCCGCCCATTTATCGGGGTGTGTGTAGCCGGTCTTACGGAGAAAGTTTCCAGGAAAATATTTCGACGCCCTATTAGTAAAATAATTATTTGTGTTGTATTTTTCGGGCAACATACAAAAAACTATTGATAAATATTGTTAAAGGATAATAAAATTATCATCGGTTTAAATTAATAACATCTGCCATATTAATTAAAGCAGTTATTTTAATATTACAAAAAGACACATCAATTTTATTCATTTTTATAGATATAGATTAACTTTTGAGCAGTAGGCACATTTTGAATTCACTTTCTAGATGTATTAGCTTAGAGAACAAAGTCAGGGTCGAGTGCAGTGGTTGGGTTAGCAAGTTTCGTTCGTTGACTCGTCCGACCTAACAGATGTCGCTGAACTGCAATAGTACAAATAAGGTGACCCCTACGACCAGGGGTAATGCACTCAACAGTAAAAACGCATAATACGTCAATGTTTTAATTCAAATGTACAAGTTGCCAATGTTGTAGTAGTAGTTTTACTGAAGTCTAAATAGATACATCGCCCTTACAGACTAGGCCCAATGCGACAATGGCTTTATTACAGTTGTACCTAATACTTACGTAGGTTTTGTATCTTGTTGAAGGAGTTTTCATTAGGTTTCTTCCGTTTATGCATAAAGTATAAGTAACTCAAAATAGAGTTACTGGAAGAGTAGTTACTTTTTAATTTTATGAAAAAAAAAACCTGAGTAGTACATTTAAGATTGTTTCCTAAAATATGTTCAAAATCCAGTTCTGATTTCACAAATGTTAAACTTTACGCATACATCTAAATATTAAATTATGAATTAAGTTTCATTCGCATTACATTACTTAATTAATTTCTAAGTCTAAGTCTAGCAGAATATCTTACCTTGCCCTTTTTAACCTTCGCCCACGATTCAGTCACAATCCGGTCATCATAATATGGAATGTTGAAGGTTTTGTTCCAAGAATACTTTGTTGGTATTTGGGAGATCGAGAGGAGATGGTATCTAAATTTTGAATATGTTTTATTACCGACCTTCAGAGCAGACTGAAAGAGACGCCCCGACTACGAGTATTATAATGTTGTTTTCTGTGTCAAAATCTTACCAAAGTCGTACTTATCAAAAAAGAATAAAATATAAAAATCTATGTATTTATCTATGTATACTTTTTATGACGGTTGGCAACAAGAAACAGTGTTTTAAACTTTTAACTGTCTGTCTTTTATTTCGGCTAACCGAAAACGTAACTTAAGCTGCTTTTAAATCAGACAAATAATTAGAGTGCCGCACAAATAAAATGAAACTCAGATGTAAGTCCACGCGGACTGCTAGGGTAGGTTAGGTTAGGTTAGGTTAGGTTAGTTATCTACACCAAAATTCGATACTAAACCACCAGTCTATTTATTAAATGTTTGTGTTAACCTAATAGAAGACCTTACGATCTTAATCCATCATATCGATTTGTCAGCGAAAGACGAAATATGATTTGTATTCACATATTCAGACATTCACATTCACTAATCTATAAATCGAGTAGAATTGGTCTAACTTTCACTTTGACCCCACTTTATAGTAGCTGAGTTGAAATATTTTAGATAAATACATGTCATTACTAATATTATAAAGTGAAGGGTTGAATGACTTGAGTTGGAAAATTTTCATATAGACTGAAGAAAAGCTAGAGTGGTTTACTACGTATAGTCATACAAATATAACAGAATTATCTACGTTGAGTATTCCTTGATAGTGTGGGTTCCACAAAGCCCTCGAGACTGAAACCGTGAAGGCGACGTTATAGGTCATGTTGTAGGCTAAGAGCTCCGTTTAGCCAGGCAATCATGTAAATGGAGTAGCTCTGTTATCAGAGTGGATCGTATATAATTGCGTATGTCTGATGTCGTGTACACACCGACTAACGGCAATCAAACGAAGGTAAATAAATTAAATTTATTGATTACTAGCGACCCGCCCCGGCTTCGCACGGGTGCAATGCGCATCAAAATCCGTTGCGTAGTTTTAAAGATTTAAGCGCACATAGGGATATAGGGACAGAAAAGGCGACTTTGTTTTATACTATGTAGTGAAAAGTTGTGCAGGTGACAGGAATGTATGGAGGAGAAGGATATGTTGCGCCGAGCCCACATAATTAGGACAAGGGCAGGTAGATGATGATGATTAAAAGCTCGAATTTCAATGCTGTACCTCCGTTGAAAAGCATGTTAGATATAATAAGCGGTGGTGCTCAATCTCAATCAGATTAACCACGTTTTATTCATAACCCTTACGTCATTATCACGAACTTCGATTTCCTGCTGTCATATTTAAAAAAAAAAACAATTTGAAGTGCAAGGTCCCTTGTTTGTTGATTCCCTAAAATAAAAGAATAATAATTATTATGCTTTCAATCACACTTAAAAATATTTCCCTAGAATTTTATTGCTTAGGAATGAAAATCACGATATTTCACTATAACTATAGGTAGCCGATGCGTCGAATGCGCCTGAAAATCCTAAGATTAAGAGTGAAAATAAAAGAATATTTAGGATCGCAAACAATTTATGCACAAGATGTGTAAGTACATTCTGTTTATATCGTGTACCCGTGTCGCAGCTGAATGAGCATTATTAGCTCACATAAACAGTATAGACACTGCGTCTGCATATCCGTTTAGTTTTCTTTTATAATAACAACTGACTTAGGACTTTGCTTGAGTTCAATGCCTACCTACTTTTTCAATGATGTTCACAATGGTTAACAAATGTTCGTTCGGTAAACGGTTGATGTGTACCCAGCTTTAAGTAGATGTGTACCCAGCTTAATCAAATCACGCATGCGTCGTTGGCCGCATTTAACGCACTGTGAACTTTAAGCAAGTATTATTATAACATAAGTCTGAATATATTGAAACGTGACAAATAATTGAATCAAGGATTTCATTCAAAAGACAGATTGCGAGTAAGACTTTTCTGTTGAAGGCGTTGCCAAATTGGAGACATAAAAATTCGATATCAATTTGAGACGTCAGCTAACAACGTCAAATCACACCATATCTTCACATTTGGTATGTGAAGCTTAGTATGAGTACCTACGAGGTACGGTTCAAATATCATCGCTTGCGTGGAGGGACTTTTGATGTGCCGGGACTACGAGAGTGGACTTGTACCTACATACCTTTACAACCTAAACAGTCTAATGTGCATATTTGTATTTAAGTTATTTTTCATTTTGTATTGCTCTTTTAGTTTTTGAAGTAAATATTTTACTATAGTCAGATTTATTTCTAGGTACCTTAGGTCAAACATTCGCTGACTTAGTTAAATCATTAGCTTGATCAAAAGTTCGTGCAACATACATAGAAAAAAAATAAACAAAAAATATTACTGACAATCTTGATCAATAATAACCTACCATTTTTGGGTACATTTTAATTTTAACCAAACAAAAAATTTAAATCAACAATTTAATCAGATAAAAAAGTAACACCAACAAAAAAGACTAGGAAAGAAAGAAAGAACTACCTAAGTAGGTACTTTAAATTTTAAAATTTAAAAATTGTCAAGAAACTGAAAAACTAAACCAACTAAATCAATAACAACTCATTATTTCAGATGGTTTATACCAGTTTATACCACAGAACAAAGAAAAATCCTTAGGACTAGAAATCGGTTTATACTCATAGTCCCAGTAGGTATTATATAAATTTTGCTGTATGTATTTTTTTATATATCGGTCACGTCAATATGACTTCACCTCGCCTGGTGGTAAGCCAAAAGTATAGTCTCAGGAAGTGGGTTTTTTTGCAAGATGCACGATGCACCTACCCGGCCCAAGCACTAATTCTTTGCGAAACAGTCTCCCAACACAAGCTTGCCAGCGTGACAGAGCGGGCATCGTCTCCTTGAATACTTTCTACGTTGGGCACACACATACGTCACCCCTTCGCAGCTGGCCCGTATCTGTCGGTGAAGGGGGTAACTCCATCCCTCACACTCACACCATTGGGTGGGACATAACTTCGTGAAAGCTCGTGTCTCCATCGCGGCATCGCCCGGCTCGCCGGCGGTGGGTCGGATCTACTTCGGGACTTTCTCTCTGATCCGCTCCGTGCGATGATTATAAATCGCTAACAAAAGTTAAATAAAACTTAAAACTTTCGTCTATTCCTATTTAAAACCACGACGTTGTCTAAATATACATTTGAGTGGACTAGACAAACAAAGCTTTTTTTTTATTATTGTACGAGTATTAGATATGTTGTATAACTTTCTTCTTCCTTTGTTTTTTCCTTCTTCCTACAATCCCGGGTTCTTTAAGCGAGGCGTGAAAAGGCATCTGTCTAGGCCGTCAAGGTAGGGACCGCCGTTTTGGGACGAATGGTGTCTAGAATGACGGCCCGTACCCTCTGTACTTTACCCTTGCTTCTTACCATCCAGCGGGGTTAAGTCAATTGACGGACTGAATATAAAAAAAAAAAACTAACTGATGCTGACGGCTCCACCCGCGTGTGTATCACTTATCGCGACTTTATATCTCTTTTATCGTTGGTACTCATCCAACCAATTGCAATCAAACATACTAAAGATTTCAAGTCTAACCAGCATACGTAGACACGTGTCAGTGTATTCCGTGGCGTAAATCGCTACGGAATAGAAACGATTAGGTCGACCAATCACATCCAAGCTCGTCGCCGGCGTATGATGCGCGCGCCGCGGCGGAATCACGAGCTGGAGTGTGATTGGTCGACCTAATCTATTCTATTCGATACGATTCGATAGCGATTTAGACTTTTTCCACTTGGCTACGGGCACAGAACTGTCTAATAAAAAATAAAATAAAATCCGTTCATGGCAAAAAAATAAACAAAATAAAAAAAATTGTGTACAGTATCATTCATATTATAATATAAATTAAACAAAGTACTATTATTTTTTAAATAAGTACCTATCTCTAATTTACAGACACAGCTACCTTACAATTTTCTAATAGTATAGATAGACTAGCTATCTCAGGAACTATGCACCGTAGAGAATAATGGGTATTACCCTGTAGATAGATCTCGACGAGACGAGTCGATTGGTGTAATAAAAGTTAATTACGAATAAATGCGGTTAATCAGTTTTGGCAATAAGGGTACGCTATAGGTTACTTTTTATAACCTGAAATATGTTTCTATGAGTTACGGAAACGGGATCAAAATTCCACACGAGCAAAATCGCTGGTAAAAGCTTGTTTATTATAATCCCTGTCTGTAATATAACTACAATCGCTTTGACCTATTTTATACGCTTGTGGGTGAGATTCCTAACGTCTTGCCCTTTTTCGTTCATTATATATCAAAGAGAGTGTTCTATGTCAAACGACCATCTGAATGTTCTGGGTCAAGGGCAGAATTCTTAACCTTAAACGGTTCGGTCCTTATGATCAAAGAAATAAATACAGATATTACTTATAGGATTTTCGTAGAGAGCCGTCGGTTCTGTTGTGCAATTTCACTAGTTTACTGAAATTTACCACTTTTCATCAGGTGGGCCGTTTTGCTTGCCTGCCGCCTAATTAGTATAAAAATTACTAAAAGTATTCCAGATTCACCTTTTTTTTATACTACTTAGGTGGCATACAAGCACACGGCCCACCTGATGGGAAGCGGTCACCGTGGCCTATGAACGTGTGCAACACTAAGGGTGTTACACACGCGCTGCCTACCCTGAAGGGAAGGGGGAGGGCTAGGAAGGGGTGGTGAGGTTAGAAAACGGTGGGGGGAGGAAGGGTATAATGAGTTCTGGCCACCCTACTTACCGGCGGGAACACAACACGATGGTTATTATGGCCGCGGTGTTCCGTAGGGCGGAGGTACTACCCCAGTCGGACAGCTCATTCCGGACGGGAGATACCGTCGTGTCCTACCTCCTTGAAAAACCACCTAGACCCGAGACGGGAAACCACTCAATTATACGGTGCGGGAATAGACAGCTGGAATGTAAGTGTGAACACGTTCGATTGATTGAACAGATAATTGAATATTTTGGAGTAGAGGGATGCAGGATGAGGGGGCGGAGGTGTACTAACGTTATTGACAGACAGTGCTTGTCTGTAGGTCAAGGCTACTACTACTCGTAGTTGCATCCACGCGTGAAAACAAAACAAAAACAATTAATTGTTTCCCTTCTTAATTCTTAAGCGTCAAATTATACGTGACGGGATTTTACACGGACGGGCCGGGACGTGAAAATACTGATAAAATTGAGTCTCACTATCTAGAAGTTCTTTGTAAAGAGTATGGTGTTCAACTTCTTGTTCTCTATTCTGCCATAAAGGATGTACAGAAAATCTTCTTGTCTTCTTCACGGGCATAGTTACTTCGTCATCTAGAGCAATAGCAATTAAAGCCAATTCTTGAAATGAAAAATCCATCTTTTGTATTTTACAACACTAGCACTTTAGAACCGAATCACTGTGGAGGTTCGTATGCATGAACACCACAATCCCGTAGTCAACGGAGCTGCCACGTGCACGTCACGTCCACGTACCGTCCGTGATATTATTACGTCGTGTATACCGCAGCCTTACTTTGTGAGGCGACGCATCAACGTATAGTGAGCTCCTTTAACATAGACATGCCCGTAATTTATTATTATTTATAATAATGTATGGGGAGATGTCGAATATGTTGATATTTATGATGATGATAAATAATAACCTATGACACTCACAAATAATGTGGCTTTCCATTAGTATGAGAATTTTCAAAATCGGTTCAGTAGATCCAGAGATTACCGCCTACAAACTTACTAATTTACTTTTTCATAATATTATAGAAGTACAAATTATATAGATGATAGTTGCACCTACTGATAATTTCTATCAAACATACAGTCAATGTCAAAATAAATGATGATTACATAATATTATATTTTAAATTTAAAAATATGAATTCATGTAATAGTTTAAATTTAAGAACTATTTTAATAGAGATTGAATAAGAAGTATTAATTATTTTGCTCAAAACTATATTTAAAAATCTACAACTGTAAATGTCAATCAGCTGGTTATTCAAACGAATGGTACCATACTGAGTTGTTTAATTTGGGTTACTGTCAACTGTTTCAATGAACAGATAGACAATATGCAACAAGGCCAATGTACGTGTTAACCTTCAGACGTATTTAGTACTAATAGTCTCAATTAATGATAGGGCTGTCAGTTTCGTCCGTTAATTTTGAATATTTTATTAATTGTATATGATTATGTTATTTATTTTCATTGTTTTTAATATATTTAATTTTAATTTTTGTTAAGTATTTTCAATTATCACGCATGAAATTCAAATAAAATGTAAATTGTTAATGAAAAATAAGATAAAAAAAACATTAACGGGTGGTATACTAGAGTTACCGCTTATTCCGAGATTCGTGTACGAGAGCAATGTATATGTATGAGTCACTCAAACAGGCATTAAATGAAGTTTAAGTTCTGTATGAGTTTTGTCGTATACTCATCACAAAATAAAAGGCCCGTTTTGACGTTTGTCTTCGTGGCGTAACTAGTTATGTACCTATACGATTCGGTATTCGATACTCACGATGAATCGAATTCAGTTTGCATGGTGATTTAATCGATTTGAATATGTATGTAAACTGCATTAGATTAAAGTACTGATTAGAAAAATTAGCTTAACATTTGATTTTGTAGTATTTTAAAACGATACAATGTTATGAAAGGTCAATTTACTTATATTTATTATTTTTGTTATAAAAACATTCACTCAATCACAAAAACAACAAGAATAATTAAATCAGTCTTCAGAATCTAAGCACAAGTATTTAAATAATAAATAAAAATAAAAGTGCGCGTCGGGCTTGAAAAAAAATATCTTACTCGATATTTTCTTTCCTTAACTGATTATTATTAGTCTGTGGACAACATGAAAAAATTGTTATGCACATCATTGCCGAGTGGGCGGTACCTGTCAATGAAAAATGTAATTACCTTCAGAACATACAAATTGGTAAAAAATTAAGAACTTAATGGGCGAGAACTGTCAAAACGGGCTTTTTAAATTGTGACAACTATAGTTGCGACATCGTATCTAGGTAGAAAACGCTAGCGATAACACTTCTATTCTCATAATTTTTCTATGACTATAATTTACACTAAATTTTTTTGAGTGGTCTGAATGGTCAATAGACAACCCTAGCTATCGCATACCTCAATAATAGCTTGTTAAAACACAAACAATACTATAGTACCTACCTTGTTTCGTGGCACAAACTTTACAGCTGAAAGTTGTTGAAGAATGCAAACTTGTTGAAGATGTTCTAAACAAATGACAAATCTTAATATAAATATAAATCTCGTGTCACAATGTTTGTCCTCAATGGACTCCTAAACCACTTAACCGATTATAATAAAATTCGCACACCATGTGCAGTTCGATCCAACTTGAGAGTTTTTGAAACGGATTTCGACATCCACGCGGGCGGAGCCGCGGGCAACAGCTAGGTATATTATGCTAATGGGTGTCTGCAAGTCAGTCAGGGGTTTACAAAAAAAGGTCAGGTTAAAAGAAGCTCTTGAAAGTTGTGTGTATTGTTATAAAAAAAAATCATTATGACTGTTTAAAAATACATTATTAGTAGGTATAGGTATTATTTAGTGAAGTTTAAAATCAATTTATACCGATATAAAATTGTAAAGTAACATTAGGTATGTATCGGAGATATTAGAATAGAAAATACTTGCGTTATTTTATATGAAAGATTCTGAAAACCACTATTTTTTTTTAAGTTTGCGATGAATGCAATAATATTGATGTGGTTTTCATTAAGAAGATCTTGATCATACCTGCAATCTGCGATACTTACATTTGATTGTATTGGTTGAATAGAACTGGAGATATTGCCAAAAAACATTAGCAATGCCTCAGTCATCAGCTAATAAATTCTGCAAATTGGAAATAAGTAGGTAAAGCTCTATGTCAAAACCTACTATACTCCGTTAAATATAGCATGATCTCTGTGACAGCTGTCAGCAAAATCATGCCTATGTAGTCTTAGATTTTTCAACAATGCTCACAGTAGCTGTCAATGTCATATTTTATGGGCATGCCGACCAAATTAGTGATGGGCGATGAATCATCGTGACCACTTACTATAAACTATCCATATTTGGAATAAAATTTAATTTATCATTTAAACTAATTGTATACTTTGTACAGGTATTTTAATACCATAACAATATTTATATGTGAATACACTTGGTCCGTTTAATAGTGAGTAAATAAAATCTAACACTCCATCCATCGACGTCCAGGGAGAAGACACGCCGCGTTTGGCTCAAGGGCTTGTTAATAGATTTCACATTAAAGTAGGTACTTATTTGTTTCATTTAGTAACGCTTTTAATTAAATTAAACCCAAATATATGTTATATTGGCATCGACAATATTCCGTAACATCGATAATTACATCGTCACTTTCCAACCCTAGGAATCACAGTTTGACATATGTCACAGAGATCATGCTATATTTAACGGAGTATAGTACATTTTACTCGTAAAGTCCTTTCTGTCCTTTACGAGTCAAATCTCAGACAACTATTTGACGTTGTCTGAGTACGGATGCAGCGTGTTGTAGTAACCAGTTAAACGTTATTAACAACAATAAACGCCCACTTTGCTCACGATCACAGATGAGCAGGCAGCTAAAGTTAGCCGTTCATGCATTAGTTTTGACGGTGTAAGTACTCCGCGTATATAATATATGACTACAAGCTTATATTATTAAACGCTTTTATTTAACTTGACCTGTTTGTTTGGGTCAAAAATAGTAATTGAAAATTGACCTCCTTCCTGTGGACGGATTGTTCTGATATTTGGCACATATCTTTTAGTTTTGGTGACAATACAAGTTAATCTATTCTGTATCATTGTAAATCCGAGATGGCCACCGCTACAAAATGGCGACTTGCATATATTTTTACATAACTACCGCAACATGGATATCAAATGAAAGGGCTGAAATGAAATGACTAGTAAAAAATAGTTTACTATGAAAAAAAAAAGAAAATCCAATATGGCCGCAAATAAAAGCGTTTACATATAAAAAAATATTTAACTTACGATGTATGTTTCTATAGGTCAAATCTGGTAAACTGAAATATATATTATGTCTGGGCGTTGCTATACACTCAAAATTGATAATATGTTTGCGTACCTAGCTGGTTTTCTGGTTCTTTTTATGTCACTTAAGTCACCCACTTGTTAGGAAGCGGTCACCGTGGCCTATGGACATGTGCATCACAGCGAGCGTCATACTCACGCTGCTGGCCTTGAAGGGAGAGTGGGGGGGGCTGATTAGAGGGTTAGAGAAAGGGGGGTAGGGGTGGGGGATTGAGAAGGTTTCTGTGCCGACAACGTAGGAGACTTTGGTCTCCATCTGACAGCACAGAATCGTTTCAGTGAGCTCCGGCTACCCTACTTACCTGCTGTGATAATAAAGTTGGAAGTTGGTCACAGGGACTACGGAATCGGTCGAGTTAGGTTTAATTTTATTTTATCTGGTGCTTCAATATATTCAGGTTCTGAAGCAAAAATTATTGAGCTATAAAAACGTATCGATACTTCATACCGTAAGTGCCGATTCCGAGGTTTTATCATACAAATGTACCCGAGTACTTTTTTTGATGTGGAAATCTCAACTGTTAACGTATAAGTACGTCGCATTTGAGCCGACTAAATCTGCACATCGCCTCGTTTCTTCAAACTCTGGAATGTAGACCCAAAAGAGTTTTCATGCATCCTAGGTGTTCTGCCGAATTGATATTTTTACAGAGCAACGGACATAGCAAGCTCTGAATTGGATTGGAATCCATATTTCTTAATAGATCATGAGATAATCTTCATTATCGTATAAAATCTATGTATGTGTATCAAAGTATGCGTAATAATAAAATTTTAAAGCAGTTAGGTACTATGAAAAGTTGCCCTTAAATTCAGTGTGAGATGTTGACTTTTCTGGTCTAATTTTCTCTATAGGTATATTATGTTAGCAATACTTAGAGGCAAAACCGAACGACTAACTATTTGCTTTGCCAGATAACTGGTAGAGAACGTGAATAAAATAGCACTACAATTTTGTTAAAGTACACAACATTTTCCATTGTACGGTAGCAACCAAACATCTTTACAACTACGAGTATAATAATTGTGGAAGCGCCTACTTCGTTTATCTTAGCAAACAGCCAGTTGTCTATTTAAAGCTTAGCGCACATTATACACGAGATACAGACAGACTATTGCTCTACAGAAACATAATATATGGAAATGTGCACACTTAGAACAAAACTGTCTAAATACCTACAATACACGTCGAATCACAACTGTCTAAAGATTGTCTTGTCTCTAATGTGGGGTAACCTTTAGCTGTAATTTATTTTTATTTTGCTTATGGATAGAAATAAATACACAATATGTGACAGCGATTTTTAATGTTTCAAAGGAACAAAAACAGTCACTTATCCTCAAAATCACGTTTACACTTATACTTATTTATTATTTAATTGGTAAGTAATACTTAGGTATATTCTATAGAGTGTGTGGGTTCGATTTCCGCTCAGTGCAAATATTTGTATGCATGAATATGTCTATTTGCATTGGTCTGGGTGTTTCCATTTATAATAAGTATGTATTTACAAAAAAAAAGTATATAAGTATGTTTATCAGCATTTTAGAACCCATAACACAATCTAGTTAAACTAAGCTTACTTTGGGTCTAGGAAGCATTGTGTAGAATGTCGTAGAATATTTATTATTTATTTATTTATTTATTTATTTATAGGCACAATAAATTAACTACATAATAATAAGTACCGCGAGTCGGCAAAAGGAAGGTGGGAGGGCCCCCCAGCCAGATGGACCGACGACCTGAAAAGTTAGCTGGGATGGACTGGATGCGGAAGGCGGAGAATCGGATGGTATGACGCACATTAGGAGAGGCCTATGTCCAGCAGTGGACGTCGATAGGCTAATTGATTGATTGATTGATTGAAGTACAAACAGCACTTAGTACAATTGTACAGTCCACTTAAAATACTAATTAATAAAATCACCCGGACCGTTCCCGGCGCTAAAGTGCCCATCACACTCGCCGCGTTTCCACGTTGCATTGCGATAGCCAACCTCTGCACCAGGAACGCTGCCGAACGAGAATCCCCGTTGTTCTCCCTAAATCAGTTAAATTTTAGAGTTACCTATCTATCTTTTATGCGAAACTATAAACCATTTCCACGTCACAATGAAGAGAATCATCGAATATCCGGTGAAATTCTTGAAATTTTCAAAAAGAAATAATTAAACAAATTCACATGACCATTTTATCCCTATTCACCCTGTTTTACTTGGTACCTAATTTGCTTAAACTTTTGATCGCTTCTTGTGTAAAAAGCCTTTGCACTACTCCTAAAACAAACAGTACCTACTAACAACTGTGGAAAACTTTACTTTCATTGAGCGTGACTGAGCTCCATCAAAACTGTTATCGATGGGCAGATAGCTCTCGCCGAGATAATTGTACTACTTTTAGAACTGAGAAGTACTTTTAGAAAGAGCAGGGTCCGCCATTTTTAAGTTTTCCTAAGTGATGTTTTTACCCGACTGCGCCAGTGGAGGTAATGTGTTTCGCGCTTATGTATGTATGTGCGTATGTAGTTTTATTTGTTCCCCTCTATAGGCCTAACGGCTGGACAGATTTGAATGAGTGGGCTCTCAAATGAAAGGTACGCATCTCCCGAGTGTCATTGGGTGGGTAGGGTACATTGAAATGTGACATGACACTCGGAACAAAAAGCATAATTTTGATTTATGGTGCGAAAATAATGTATGTTGTCAAAAAAAAAATACCCAAACTTATCGAGTGAGATATCAAAATGAAGGGAATTAAAAGGCGATTTCAAAAATATAATGTTTATATAGTCGTAACTACAAAGTATAACATAAAATAAATTATTAAACAATAAAAAACTCGGGTCGGGTTTTTTAATTTTTTAATCACTTATTTTTTATATGAAAATATATAACAGGTGTAGCCAAGGTGTATGGAGGTATTTTATATGAAATTTACTTATATGAAAAATATAATATTACCTTATCTAATCTACTAAATAGGGTTCCAAGTAAGTAATCTCCAATAAATAATTTAAACTGACGGACCTGAGTATGCCATTATTATTATTATTATTAAATAAATATTCTACGCCATTCTACACAACGCTCCCATGAGTTTCCCTCTACGGCTCCCTGCCTATTCATGGACGTCGAATGTGCGAGAGAATATACGATATTTTAGCAAAGAGCAGACTCTGGTTTTTATTACAAAAACGAGTAATCGGGTTAAACACACTTGGCACCATCAGGTTAGCTGACGAACAAATTGTCAATATTTGCCAAAGCTCACGTATGCAAAAATAGCTTACTCCATTTGTGTTTCAGGAACTAAATGTTTGAGCGATGTATTTACATTTTGCATGTTACATATATATGCAAAAATGTAAATACATTTATCGTGTAATGTAAATACATTTAATATGCAAAAATTTTGAAAAAGATCATACCTACTAGTTATTTTTTATTTTTGGGTAATTCCGTATTAAGACCGGTTAAACAATTTTTTTTGTTATACAACTTAGGTGGCAGACAAGCACACGGCCCACACTGATGGAAAGCGGTTACCGTGGCCTATGGACGCGTGCAACACCAGAGGCGTCACACTCGCGCTGCCGACCCTGCAAAAACCTTCTAATGCCCTTCTTGAATCAATAGATATTGGGTTCAAAACCAATGCATAACCCGTTGTTTTTTAGTCTATATGGTTTAAGCTCCCATGAGGTACAGGGTACCTTATTTCGAGGTACGGAGGAAAATGCCTTTAAGGTTACCTTTCACCCCAGCGTTTGGAGACCCAAGACAGCGTGCGTTTAAGTCGATTCAAGTCCGAGTAATTTCTATTATTTTGATACCCGTGGCTCGGAAGTTGGTTATTGTATTTCGTTTTTTTATACTACGTAGGTGGCAGACAAGTACACGGCCCTCCTGATGGGAAGCGGTCACCATGGCCTATGGACGTGTGCAACACTAAGGGTGTCACACAAGCGCTGCCTACCCTGAAGGGAAGGGGGGAGTACTAGGAAGGGGTGGGAAGACTAGGAAAGGTTGGGGGAAGGGTACAGTGAACTCTGGCTACGCTACTTGCCGGTGGGAACACAACACTATGGTTATTATGGCCGTGGTCTTCTGAGACGGTACTACCCCAGTCGGACAGCTCATTTCGGACAGGAGATACCGTCGTGTCCTACCTCTTTCAAACCGGTTTTACTTAACTAATTGCAATCAAATAGATAATTGATTATAATTATGATAAAGGCCTTTCTAATAAAAAAGAAACAAATCAATATACGTTCAGTGGTTTTACTTTCCATTGCGAATTAAGAAATGAACAGACAAGAATTGTGTTCAGAATCAATTTTTATATCAATTTACAATTTCATTTTAGTAAGTATATAAATAAACAAATAAATTGAACCACCAATTGGAAGAAGGGAATAAATCCAACACACACTTACACATACCTATTTAAATTAATATTATGTATATTTTAGCCATGTTTATCTGTAAATCAACCGGAATTTGTATTTTCTTCATTATATTCATCATCATCATCATCATCATCATCATCATCATTTTTTTTTTCTTCTCTCACATAAAATATTACATAAATTATTATTATTATTATGAACCTATAGGTACCTCAAAAGAAAAAAAATATAAAAAATTTTTTAATTATCTCCATTCTTATTTTTTGGATTTATTCCCTTCTTCCAATTGGTGGTTCAATTGTGAAAAAATCTTTTTCAAGTTAAACGGTTTTAAATTTTATTGTCCTCAGAACTAAAGACTTCTGCCAAATATCAGACCAACCAGACAACTGGAAGGGGGTCAAATTTCAATTACTAGATTTGACCCAAACAAACAGGTTGAGTTAAATAAAACCTTTTAATAATTAGAAACCTTGTGTGTAACGTCACATGCTACAGGCTGTACCAAAGACAATAATCTATTGTCAGTGGCCAAACCGGTTCACTGCGTCATTCATTGTGCTCTGATAACGTTTAATCTTTGCCGCAGGCAGCTGTGTCGAACACAGAGAGGGTGCAATATCTCTCATCATTGATATCTGATACTGACCGTAGGTACTGTGACAACACAATCGACTAGATCGACAATCAATCTAATAATAAACGTTGTGATAGCAACCCATTTATGTCCCACTGCTGAGCACGGGTCTCCTCTCCTCTAACGAGAGAGCTGAGAGGGTTTAGACCTTAACCCACACACGCTGGCCTAATATTACGGGATGGTGGACCGGTCAAAATTCTTCTAGGACATGTAGGTTTCCTCATGATGTTTTTCTTTCACTGACAGAAGATAGTAAATCATGTGATTAACACATATAAATTCCACAAAGAGAAATTCACATTGGTACTGTCTGACCGGATTCGAACTTAATACCTCTTAGAAGAAGCCACGTCCTTATCCATTCAGCTACCATCGTATAAATTTTATTCGTCTCAAATTAATAAACCCCTGTAGTATTGACAGTATCTAGAACGTTATCGTATGTTCTGGACATCACATCATCATCACACTGGTTCCTAACATTCAAGAGGCTATAGTCAGTTGAAGGACAGAATATCTTTAAAATAAATAATAATTAGAACTCCTCTATAAGGGAGAATATTCTGCCTAGTAAGGTATTTTAGATAGAGTGCATCGGCAAGTCTCCTAAACCTGACCACGTTATAAATATAGGAGACTCGGAGCCCAGTACGAATTTGTCACATTGTTGTCGAGGCTCTCGGTCCTGGGGGGCTTGCACGGGCTATTCGTGAGCGGGCTTTTCGTGGAACTCAGCAAGCATCTGAGGGAAGAAACAGGTGATCCCCGTGCAGGTAGTTTTCCCGCGCAAAGGCTTTTTATCGCAACTCAGGTCGTCGTCGTGTCATGTCGTGTCGTGGGGACTTTATTTTTAGTTCTATTTAATTTTAATTAATTTATCGATAAATAAAGCCCTTCCACAGTTCAAAAAAGTCATAAATGTATTCGTTTGCGTCTAGACAGCTGTAAATATCTCCGTGACCTTTGGTCTCTACGTAAATACCTACTGTCTATAAAAGGGTTAGGTACATAATAAGAAGCGTTTCAACTGGAATGTCACTAAGCAATTATGTTGCGGTGATTCATTTGTGTGGGCAGTCAATCGCTTATATGTCAGATAAAAGCCGTATTGTCATATTGATAGAAACCTTATATAGTTTCAACTGATTACGAAAAAGGAGGAGATACTCAATTCTGGGGCATTATTCTGTTTGACATTGATTTCTAATCACAGTCGAAACGTGAGAAGTCAGTCGATTGCAATAGGTTAACATAGAGGAAAGAACCGGTGTAAAACTAAACCAACCTAAATGTGTCGGCCAATACGAACGTGGATGGCGGTACGATTTGTCAAACAGAATAAGGGCGCGATGTTTATTTTTGTTTGGCATAGCTTTATCGTATATAGACGGATTTGCAAAATTATTTTATGTTAAACAGACATTATTTTATTCCGAAATGGTCCCGTTGGCATAATGATAATAAGTTTCGGAGACAGATAATAGAACTCTTTAATATATGCCAGCAAATTATCAACGATTAGTGCTGTTGTATATTTAGGAGTTGTTTATATAATTACATAACATAACATCACGTTTTTAAACGAGGTAGATAGGCTCACGGATAAATGTATATTCACTTCTATGTGCGTCATTTATGCACTGATATGCTTCGGTAGTTAGTTTAATTTTTTCATCAAAAAGTACTTAAGATATCAAAATAACATTATAAATCGTTCAACCGTCCGTGACCAACTATTGAGGTAAAAGAATGTCAAAATATTTAGCACGAAAGACATTCAATAAGTGTACTGCGACTGCAGGGCCCCAACCCAGTCCATGACGCATTTGCTTTCTTATCTCGTAAAAGGAGGTAGAACACGACGGTATCTCCCGTCCGAAATGAGCAGTCCGACTGGGATAGTACCTCCGCCCTACAGAACACCGCAGCCATAAAAACCATCGTGTTGTGTACCCGCCGTCCCTTCCTAGCCTTCGCGCCCCTTCCCAACCCTCCCCCCTTCCCTTTAGGGTAGGCAGCGCGTGTGTAACACCCTTAGTGTTGCCATCATAGGCCACGGTGCCCGCTTCCCATCAGGTGGGCCGTGTGCTTGTCTGCCACCTACGTAGTATAAAACAAGATCCACTATACTTACCGCGGGCTTATGTGGGGCAACCACAGAACATTAAAAAACCATAGAAGTAGTAATTAAGTAAAAATACAAAGGAATAGCTGTCGCCAAAAAATACACTCACACAGACTTATAGGACGTCTTATTGGTTGCATACATTTTACCTTAAAATATAAGAAGAGCAGAACTACACACCTTATTTTACTGAAAATGAATTTAAAGTACGTTTTGACAAGGTATAAACTTCAATGATGCTTACAGAGTACCATCAAATCTGCCCCCATTTTAAAGTAATATACAACAAAATTATGTTTAAGCCACGTTGGAATAGAGTACACATTTATTTATCCCAATAATACCCCAATCTAGCGGTCAATAGCAAAATCAATGTACATTATAGTTTTGCTTTTCACCAATAGATGTCTAAAATTGTATTGTATTGCAAATCAGTCCTTAAATATAACAATGGTAAGGATGAAATTAACTTAACTCAAAATACGGACACCACATTCTGTCGTACATTTTTCACAAACTTACCTAAAATGATAATTTTGACAGCTCTAAGTAGTGTACCCCATATAGTATAATCGAAAATGAATCTAATCGATTTTCGATTATCGTTCCCGTAGAATATGGAATCGATAGTTATAAAAACACAAAAGCATTTAATTTTTTATTATTTTAGGTAACTTATTTCAGAATGATAAAAGAGAAGTTTTATGGTACCTACCGTAATTATGTCTTGCATTATACTTAGCCACTTTTATTATTTTATTTTATTTTATTTTATTTGGGAAACAAACAGTTACAATGTACGGTCTTATTATGCTTATAAATTACACTTAAACCAAAACAGTTTATATTATATTATTATATTATATTATTATTAGCTATATTACAAAAAATTGTAGTAGATAAGTACTTAAAAATTTCAATAAATTAATTTAAGTTCGATTCATTCGATTCCTGTGTGTCATAGTCAATTGTGCTGAATTCTTGCAAGACGCTTCACTATGAAAAGTGGGCGGTACTTGTCAATGTGCTACGATAATTTTAGAGGTATTATTTTGTATATAAAAATACGATACTTCATAGATGTGAACTGTCAAAATTATCATTTAGCATCCTGAATTGGACAGGTATAGAAACTTCTAGAATATTGAAGTAAATATTTCGTGAAAACTTATAGGAAAATAAACCTTAAAATCAATCGCATAAACTTGTTTTTTGATTATTTTAGCCTGCGTTGTGCACATACACAAGTGTATATGTGTGAGGTAAATGCAATTACACTTAGGTTTTTGGCGACACAAACACGCCCCCATACGATTTCTAGTCCTAAGGATTTTTCTTTGTTCTGTGGGGGCAACGGACAACGTTGACGCCCTTGTCAAAATATTTAGGTGAAAAAATCTAGCAGGAAGAAAAAGATTGTCAGCCATTAACTCGAAGAAGAAGAAGTACCTATGAATTGCTAAGACATATTCCTAAGATGAAATAAACAAAAGACAATACATATCAATTATGTCATTTAAACAATTTTATTAAATAGACAGAAGTTAAATTAAATAAACGTCAACTCAATGTCAACGGATAAGTTTGGTTTATTCATTAAGCTAAGAAACTTGTAACTACTTACTAAATTACACTGAATATTTAAGGTGACCTTATTTGTCGCAATACTTACATATATATGACGATCTATACTGTACCACCACCACCCTATATTCTCGATAAAAAGACTGCTGCTAATTCCGTTGTTACATCTTTGAACTTAAAATACTCTAAAATTTTCTAATTGCATCTGTTTCTTTTATTATCAGATAGAAAACGACAGATGATTTATTTTAGTGAAAACCTGTCAAATTAAGTTTGCGCGTTTACGGTACCCTACAATTTTAGTCGACATCTACGAACATGCGACTTAACTTACTACACACCAACTACGCGCTGTCTTAATTTGACAGGTCTTAGCTTAAATAAAATCATCTGTCCTTTTTATATCATGAAAGAAACAGATGCAATTAGAAAATTTTAGCGAATTTTAAGTTTAGAGATGTAACAACAGAATTAGCAGCACTGTCAAACACAAAAATATTTTTTCAATTCGAACCAATAGTAAGGTAACTGAGATTAATGCGTTCAACCAACCCAACAATCTTCAGCTTTATAATATTAGTATAAATCTTCTAATATTATAAAATTTCCAATGTCACAATATTAATTACCCTACTTACCGTACTCCTCCGAAACGGCTTTACCGATTGTTACCAAATATATGCGTATTCAGTAGGTCTGAGAATCGGCTACTATCTATTTTCCATACCCCTAAGTGCTAAGGGTTGTTTACCCTTAATTTTTTTTTAAATTCTTGTACGAATTTTTTTGTTTTTATTTAGAAATAATTTATTAGGCAAAACTACGTTTGCCGGGTCAGCTAGTATATCTTAATATATATAAATCTCGTGTCACAATGTTTGTCCTCAATGGACTCCTAAACCACTTAACCGATTATAATAAAATTCGCACACCATGTGCAGTTCGATCCAACTTGAGAGATAGGATAGTTTTTGAAACGGATTTCGACATCCACGCGGGCGGAGCCGCGGGCAACAGCTAGTATTATATAGATATTTCAGGTGTCATGGCGAAACCACACCTCGCTATTCGCTATTCGCCTATAATGTATTCGACGAAATTCTTACAGGCGACTATTATAATACCCTTCAGAATTCACACACACACGTCCATAGGCCACGGTGATCGCTTCCCATCAGGTGGGCCGTGCGCTTGTCTGCCACCTAAGTGATATAAAAAAAATCGTCATATAAAAGCGACTAAGGCGAATATTCGTGCGAATAAAGCACATATACACGAATAGGCCTTCCCACTTCACTGTATGCAGATACAGGTGGTAGGATTATAGGTATTAGTATATTCCACTTTGTTTACCTAGGTGAACAAAGTGAAAGTGTCCTCATTTATCACCTACGCTTTACCTCCCATGGGCCTTAGTTCACCCAGGTGAACTAACGACTTTTGCTATTCATATTGTGGACTTTTATCACCTGCTAATAATAATAAAAAACCAGTCAAGTCATTTCCTCTATGTTGTGCCATATGGCAAATACTAGTTTGCATCTAGTAAAGTAGATTATTTTAAAAATTTTGAAGCTAATAGCAAAAATGTTATTGATAATGGCGGCCATTCGCGTCAGCTGAAAATCTGTCGTTCGATTTTGACAAATTGCTACTCTACTATAATATAGCAATAAAAATAGAATGGCTATCTCTTTTTTTCACACGGTGTTTTGTATCCTTCGGGGATATAGGCGTGAGTTTATGTTATGTTATGTTATGTTTTGTATTATTTTCCTCTCTACTTAACGCAAATATAATATATAATATATAAAAAGTTTATAAATAACCAAAATATATAATCTTGTTACGTAAATGAGATACTTGAGTTTACAGATAACGATTTTTTAGGCTTCGCAACAATTAACAAAGTTTGGCACCTTAATTGGCCTACCCTGTCAATTACCTACAGTAACTGATAAACTTATATCTGTACAATAATAATGTTTTAATAAGTTTTACATTTCATTAGCTACTGTGCTTACGTATACCACTTTGTGTTTATAATGTAAACAGGTCGAAGTATTAACTTTGAGAACGTTTTCACAAAGTAAACCCATTTAGTTACTTTCCACGGGAAGGTAATCAGTAAACAAAATAATTGCTAAGGTTAACTTAATTACATGTAAATAGACTACTTAGCAAAAGAGATTTAAGAATATAATATTTAGTCGGATAGTAGTTTATTAGTGCCTCGGAAAGCACGTTAAGCCGTCGGTTTCGGTTGCCATACAAACATCTATGGCAGTCATTACGGGTAGTTGGCGCCCACAAAAGTCCAACCAGTCTAACTTAGAACTTCGATATCGCCATTAGTCATAATGACCATTGGTTGTGGAGGTCAGATGGCAGTCGCTTCACGGAAAATATCGAAGTTCAGCCACATCACAGTTAGACTGGAAAGCCGACCCCAACTGAGTTGGGAAAAGGTTCAGAGAATGATGATTTAGTCGGAAAAATTTGGCATCCAGTAAGCGATGGTAGCTGAATGGATAAGGACGCGGCCTTTCCTTAGAGGTATCGAGTTCAAATCCGGCCGGACAGTACCAATGTGAATTTCACTTTGTGTAATTTATATGTGCTAATCACATCATGATTTACCATCTGCTGACGGTGACGGAAAAACATCGTGAGCAAACCCACAATGTCCTAGATAAAACTGTTTAAAAATTAAATGATATTTTGTGGAGCGAATGAAAAAGTTTAATGAATCCTTGTCATTTGATTTTAAACTTTAACTGTATAACGGTACAATAGGGTAATTGATTGATTGATTGTATAACAGTAAAGTGTACAATTAAATAGCATTTTTAGAGTGTCAGTGGCATGACAGTGGTTTGCCTTTAGCAGAATCGAGGCCTAGTTCCTTACAGGCGGATTACCCTGACTAACTAGACACGTACTAGATATTTGAAATTTTCCGATACATTTTACAGCTCGGGACTTTGTTAACAATACAGAAATTCTTACTAATCTTTTCTAAAGTTGTTATAAATCGCCTGCAGAGCGAGTCGACTCCATTTTATGCTCCTAATAGAATTTGTGAAGAAAATCTTAGTGTAGGGTTGTAATCGCCTTAGACTTTAATGGCACAATCTAGAGCAATCCTTAAAGGCAGATCAGAAACGTTTCACGGCCTGGCTCCGACGGCGACTTACTTGTACCATCTCGGAATTTTATTCTTTTGACGAGTTAAAAGAAACTTAACGAGTATTCTCATTACTATATAATTATGTTTATGTTTAATCAGATCTTTTTAGGAAATATTATAATAAACTAACTTATCTGTTTGTTCGCAATGGACGCAAAAATTACTAGACGAATTTTGATGTAGATTTTCTATTTGAAAGATCTAGGTCAGAATTAAATCTGCCGTTGAACCGGCTAAAAACGCACGCCACCGTCATGTTTCTACTGACGCTAGGGTGTATAGCGGCCTAAGGCATTTTCCTCGCACCCTGGCTAACCTTGGGCTATACGGCTTCTAGATGGGCCCCTCGAGTATAGGAACTTCGCTGTCCCTATGTTGCACCTAAATACTATTTAAAGATATTTCAGTCTATTAACAATAGTCAAAATTCTACAAAGTATTTTTATTAAAATACTAGTTTAATTTATCACGATGTGTAATAATAATAAGCGACCTCTTTTATTATTCTTTTACTTTTTTGAAAACTAAACAGAATTTTGTATTTTAGGTGAAAAATTTGCTTTGCAAATCGGTCTTCAGATAAAAACTATAACTTACCTGCTATTATTTATCTAAACACTGATTTGCAATGCAAATTTATCCATAGTGCAACCATTTTCATTAAAATTACATTTTAAGCAATGCAAGGTTTTTGCAATTTGCAAAGCAATAAAATATTGTACACACATTTTTAAAAAAATTCAATGTCAAGAAGTGGTTTTAATTGGACTTCTAAGATTCGAACTATAGTAACAAATTTTATTAACAGAGCCAGTTTAATAAAATTTTGTAACAACCGATGACTACATTTTATATCAAGTACTTACACCTAAAGGTAAAAATTATTCGACAGCCAATCTAATTTTTCAATGGAGCCCGACTGTTCAGTTGATATGTTTCTAGACCACAAGACATCTAAGTGCTTGTTTTTTTTTACGCAGTCGGGTGTTTTGTTTTTTTTTTTTATTATTTCCCATAGGGCTAGGCAGAAATAACATCTTTCAACTTGCTACGATTTTGGCATACGCTTACTTACCGCTTCTTCAACTGGCTACCCTATTTATGGGCGGAAACACAACACGATGGCTATGGCCGCGGTCTTCTGTAGAGCGGAGGTACTAACCCAGTCGGACAGCTCATTTCGGACGGGAGATACCGTCGTGTCCTACCTCCTTCAGTGACTTCATCTAGACAAATTCACATTCTACAGTCACTGTACAACGCCATTAGAATACTCCAAAATGTATGGGAGTGATATTTTTTGTCGACATAATGTCATTCCCATACTTTACGACTTTACGCAATAATAAAATCTTTAAATACAAAGTTTTGTAATTTCCAACAATGAGTTACTACTTAAAATATTTGCCAAACTTGCCCAAATTTATTGTTTATTCGCAAAACTGAAACAACGGATTGCCAGGTCTAAACATTGGTAGGACTATACCTTTGTTTACAAAATTTGCCTACATTGTACTTCTGCTAGGACGAGGAGACGGCCGCTCAAGTCAATCGATTTGTACGTAACTGGGTTAACGCTTACAACCCTTTTATCGTTATTTTCAACCTTGACAGTCGGTTACATTGTTCAGTGTATTTAACCATCGAATAACATTATATTTGGAAAACGTTACAAGAAAAAAATCATTATATTATTATTTAACGACAGTGAGTTTTAATTAGGATTTGTAATGGATTTACATCCCATGACAAAAACTAATTGTACTTTGTCTGTGATTATTGTTGGTACAAATTTAATATTAACAAAACAATATAAAATACGATATTTTCGAAGCGTTGGTAGCTTAGTGGTTAAAGATTACGACTGACAGAGTTCGAATCGTGGCCATCACGCTACCGACGTGAAACCATTCCCACACAACGCACATTGATTTACTTTGTAGTGATAATGTATTTCATTTTGTGCACGATTGTATTTTCAGCTTTGCATACGAAGGTTTTATAATGATAATGAGGTCGTACGGGCCCCATTTTTTGAAATAGGGTCGCACGGGTCCCATTTTTAGATGGGGTCGAAACTTGGAGTTCGTACGGGTACGTCGCCAAGCAATTTAGCTTAGCTGAAAATATTAGCAGAAATAATAGTAATTTTGTTACTAATATTATCAAAAAAAATACACATAATATAATTACTAAGCTGTGTAGTCCACGGCTCTGCCCACATGAAATCTTTTTTGTTATATGCGCAGTTTTTTTAATGTTTATTTTGTTAAGAAGCTTGAATGAAAAAAGATGAATGAAATCGGTACAGTCGTTCTCAAGTTTAGCGAAGTAGTTTACAGATTTCGCGGGTCGCCGTACGGCCTCCAGCGTGTGCTATGGAAATAATAATAAATAGGTTATGGCGTGACGGAAACCAGTCCCTTGGCGGAACTGGTTCCCTTGATAAATTTTTACATTATTTGTTTTTACCATGCTGTGCGTTATCAACATACGTCACATACCAACAAGTGAAATAATAAGTGTGTTATCTCTCAAAAGCCTATTGAATATTTTATACGTATACAGTCAGGTTTCAAAAGACATTTTTATCTTTACTTCACAAAGACAAAATATTGAATGAAATTTTTAAGCAATTGCATGCTAACTATTGATTTTCTGATCGGAAAAAATGATTATCCAGGACGGGACTTGAACCCGTGACCAGTCCCTTACAGGGGGAATGCTCTGACCAACTGAGCTACCTGGACCCATCTTAGATGTAAAAGACAAAATACATTGAAAATAGCCATAGCAATTCAACGGGGCAATGCCGCCAGCGTTATGGGCACCTTTGCACCAGGTACGATGAGGGGCGGGTTAATAGATTAGACTTTTTTTTTTTGGACTGTAAAAACTATAATATTGAAAATTAAATAATATTTACAATAAATTAATAATTGAACAAAATAAATATTTACATGGCGTCATTAAATTCCTCCGCATCATCACTGACTGGTAATGTGCCCAGAAGGCTGGCAGCAATCAAAAGTACCTAGATGATTATTTACAAAAAAAATAATGCTATTAAACTATTTAATATGCTCTATAAAATTTTTAACAATAGCGATGACAGCTTAGTAGATAAGAACGTGGCCTCTTTTCAGAGGTATCGAGTTCGAATCCGGCTGGAAAGTATCAATGTGAATTTCACTTAATTGTAGAATTTATATGTGCTAATCACATGATTTATCATCTGCTGACGGTGATGGAAAAACATCGTGAGGAAACCCACATGTCCTAGAAGAAATTCTAGGGACATGCCCGATCCACCAACCCGCATTAGGCCAGCATGTTGTGTGGATTAAGGTCTAAACCCTCTCAGCTCTCTTCTTAGAGGAGAGGAGACCCGTGCACAGCAAAGGGACACAAATGAGTTGCTATCTGTTTAAAAATATTTTAATTCAGTTTAAAATATCATTACCGTTATTTTGCATGTAGATATTTAAATTTGAAACCTGTGCGATCATCATCCACTTTTGACGCTGAGTATACTCTGAAAAGTAATATTTTAAATATCGTTGTTATCAATTTATATTTAATTTCAGAAATGGAATACAGCTATGAAGAAGAGGAGGCAAGCGATGTTGAGCCAGATTTGCGGCCGGTCACCCGCCGCACCGCTAAGCATATCGCCGCGGGCGAAGAACGTCCGCGGATTAACTCCAGCCAGCAAACAACGCCCACTGATGGTAAGTCTTTTCATCCAAATCGTTTATTAACCTTGGTCCACCTACGTATCTAATTTATTTGGGCCGACCACTTGTAACAATCTTTTCCTCGTGGTTCACCAAAAGCATTATAAATATTGGTGTTATCGGAATATTTTATAAATACGACACCCACAGATCAATTTATGCGATAATAAATAGGTATAGTCCGGTGTACCCTTAAACCTCCTTAAACCTAGAAAATTTAATGATATAAGTACAAAGTGTTGTGTAGCTTGAGCTACTTTTATCTACTCTTCAAGATTTCATGAAAAAATAGTGTTATTTTTTTTCTCTCTGTAAATAAGCTGATTAAAATTGTTTAAATAAATACAACTTCCTATCGATATTTGCACTATCAGTTGACCTAATTGACTAATACCTACTTATCTACTAGTTTCTAAGGTATTTTGCCGGTCCTAAATCCATAAAAGTTGGTAGTGTGCGCGTCAGCTGATCAATGTTATCGCCCGTGAATTATGTGAACGAAGTCCTAATATTCAATGCACTGGTGAGATTGTGATGGCTATTAGTAGCTCAAGCCCTCCTGTGAAAGATGCTCAAATGTAAATCAACACGTATAGCTTAGTTCATTATAACCTTCCTCGATAAATGGACTATCCAACACAAAAAGAACATTAAAAGCAAACTGTTAAAACAAACCCTTACCCTACGTTCATGGAGCCACGTTTTGCTGGATCTTATTATCATTGGATCGTTTTTTTGCAGTATTCGGTTTATTGGCAACAGTATTTCACTGAATGAGTTCACACCTGTATGCATTCGGTTTCAAAACACGGCAAAAAACCGAATCTTGCTGACGTTGACTGTTTCCAGATCCGATAAAAATCAGATCTGGCAAAACGTGGCTCCGTGTGAATGTAGGGTTAATCGCAAAAACCTAGGTCTTTGGCAGAAATACCTTCGCGTTTCAAACTGACTGTAACTACATTAATCGGATTGAGAGTTTACACGTGTAACAGTTCTAACTGACTGAGAGCTCTACGTGGTCGGTAGAATGTAATTAAAATAATGATGTTATCTCGTGCATGAATTGGAACGACGAATGAGTTTCCGTTTGCCCCCAGATTTGTACCTTTTAACTTCATTCAGTTGATTTTAATGGTAATAGAGCAAGAGCCCATGAACCCCATACCTTTGTTATTTTATAAAAGCTTAAAGTTTGTCAGCGCATTCTCCCAATACAGATAAGAACGATGGCCCATTATGAAGTTCAGGTCATGGTGGCTTTGGCAGATACACGGTATTAAAGGGTAGCTGCAGGAGCGAGCGCAGGGCAGTGGGTGTGAGTGACATGGCGAATCAGGTCTATTGCGATCCTTCACAGCCCATGTATTGGAATTACACAATTGGAATTATAATTCCATTTATATAATGCCAATACATGTGCAATGAGGGATCACAATAAACCTAAAATTGGAATTAGAATTCCAATTTTATAATTCCATAATATGCGCAGTGAGGGGTCGCAATAGACCTGACTTGCCGTCTCACTCGCACCCACTGCCTTGCGCTTGCTACACTTTAGTACCGTTTATCTGCCAAAGCCACTATGACCCGAACTTCTTAATGGGCCATCGTTCTTACATGTATTGGGAGCATGCGCTGACAAACTTTCAGCTTTTATAAAATAACGAAAGTCTGGTGTTCACGGGCTCTTAGTCCATAACGAATCTTTTCATTAAATTTTCATTCATTCTTTCCCTGTGTTACATTTGCAAAATAATATTGTGTAATATTATTTTTAAACTGACATAAAAAGAAGGTTTTGAACCTGTATCTTTGTCCGTGATTTTCTCGCGTTTGGTTGAACCGATTTTTCAGAAAAGTATTCTTACATTCTCATGAGTTTGAATCTATTTTACTAACTATCTACTAACTAACTATTATAATAGCAAACCATTTATGCTCTCCTCTAACGAGAGAGCTGAGAGGGTTTAGACCTTAATCCACACACACTGGCCTAATGCGGGTTGGTGGATCGGCAATATACTTAGAAAATTTTCTAGGACATGCATAACTGTAGGTTTAACCACGATCTTTTACCTTCACCGTCAGCCGATGGTAAATCTGTATTAATTATTATTAATTATTAGTAAATCGATTAGCGCATATAAATTCCACAAAGTGAAATTCACATTGGTAGGTACTGTCCGGCCGGATTCGAACTTGATACCTCTGAGAATAGGCCGTGTCCTTATCCATCATTCATCTACCTACAAAATTATATTACTATATTGTAATTAAACACTAACCGCATATTACTTCACATCAATCAAATAACAAACTCCAAATAATCAATGGCTTTTATTATCCACTTAATATTTACAATTAACGTTGGACTGCTAATAATAAATCAAATATTCGAACGTAGTTCATTTCAGCATGAACAGAAACTTCATTTGTAAACGCATATGCACGGCCGTACTTAATAGGTAATGTATGCAAAGTGAAGTGAGGTATGTATTGTGATTCAATATCAGTGTAGAGAATGCATCCATTCTGTAACTAGTAAGTACATAATTATTATCTACTAGGCCCAGAATGGTCGACTATTTCGATATTGTATTTTTTTTTTGTTTTTTTTTTGTGTAGCACACGTCCATAGGCCACGGTGACCGGTTCCTATCAGGCGAGCCGTGTGCTTGTCTGCCACCAACGTAGTATAAAAAAAAATATTATGTTTTACTTTTTTTGAGATTTTCTTTTTTAATATTTGTTTCGTCACTATGATTTCACCTCGCCTGATGGTAAGCTAATGAGGTCATTTTACAAACACTGATAGTACTACAATGGTGGCCTATTAGCGTGACGGCCTCATCTTGTACCGTGTGCACCATTGACCTGCACCATCAATGGATCAAAATGTTTTTTCACGTCCCATCCGGAACAAATAGACGAACAGACAGGAATCCTAAAAAAAAATTGTAATCAGAATCGTTCATATTTTATAGGGTCGTTCCTCTTTCACACCAAGAAATTTTCGGACCATGGTGTGAATCGCGGAATTGGGTTATACAGACACAGCTACTTTACAATTTAATAATAGTAGAGTTTAGTAAAAATAAGAATCAATTTAATCCCAAATTTTAAACCTAGGTATGTACAAATTTCAAGAAATTATTTTTCGCTACAATTCGAGAAGGTTAACACTAGGCGCACACTGGGCGACGCGCGACCGCGACCGCTCGGTGACTAGGCGCGACGACAGGCTGCGGCCGAGAATTTTATAATATTTTGTTTTAAGCTTCGCACACTTGGCGTCAGAGACGCAGAGTCGCGACAACAAGCTAATGGGAGTCGCCGCGTCTAGTGGCGCTATGAAATTGTCGGCCGCAGTCTGTCGTCGCGTCTAGACGCCGAGCTGTCGCTGTCACCTGTCGCCAAGTGTGCGCCTACGGTTATTGTAACCATTCTAACTAACCATATTCTAATTAACGATGTAACATATCCCGCCTGTTCTTGAACATTCTAGTTATATATTCTTGAAAGGTCTGAAGTATATTATATTTCTTGAATAATAATTAACATTTAGGTACACGAAACGATAGGCCGCCACATATCAAATACCTACCTACCTTGATTATAATATTCGATTATAATAAGCGATGGTAGCTGAATGGATAAGGACGCGACCTCTACCAGAGGTATCGGGTTCGAATCCGGCCGGACAGCACCAATGTGAATTTCACTTTGTGGAATTTATATTATGCTAATCACATGATTTACCATCTGCTTAACTAACGAGAGAGCTGAAAGGGTTTAGACCTTAATGCACACACGCTGGCCTAATGCGGGTTGGTGGATCGGACATGTCCTTAGAATTTCTTCTAGGAGATATGGGTTTCCTCACGATGTTTTTCCTTCACCGTCAACAGATGGTAAATCATGTGATTAGCACAATCATATACATTCCACAAAGTGAAATTCACATTGGTACTTTCTGGCCGGATTCGAACTCAATACCTCTGAGAGAGGCCGCGTCCTTATCCATTCAGCTACCACCGTCTGTACTTAAGTGCGTTTAATTGGTTTTGCTTTTTCATCTCATTTCTTAGAAATTGTGAAAGAAAAAACAGTGTGAAAACATCTTCAATCTAATTTTTATTTCAAGAGGATTCTGGTGAACCGAAGAGTTCACTGATTTTTCATATAATTATAGGTGGTCCCAGTCGACGGAAGAAAAATATTTAAATTTAATAGAACCGGCAACTGGAACCGCGGTCCCAGCTTTTGCGGTCCCAGTCGCTGGAATCCTCTCTTTAAGTTGCAATAAAATCTCGAATGTCACTATATATTATAACTAGCTGTGCCCCGCGGCTTTGCCCGTGGCGTACTTCGTCCCCGTGGCAGGATAAAAAGTATCCTATGTCCGTTTCCTAGTTCTAGAAAATTGGTAGGGAGGTACCAACCAATTTTCAGCCAAATCGGTTCAGCCGTTCTTGAGTTATAAATGTTGTAACAAACCCGTCTTTGTTTTATATATTAGATATATATATATATATATATATGGATAGTTAGCTATCCATTTTCCGGCAACGTGACATTTTGAGACATACGTCGTCAACTTTCCCAATCAGAAATTCATTACTGGGCACACGTGTCTTCGTTGCTACTTTGCGTCCCTGAAGACCAGTATTAGTTAAACTATTTTATTAAGATACTAGCCCATGCCCGCGGCTCCATCCTTGTGGACGATGGTTTTCATCAAACTTACTTAAAATTTTAAGTCTAACCAAGACCTATCCATCAAATTAAAACCGCATCAAAATCCGTTGTGTCCATCGCGCTCAAACAGAAACACAGACAAGAATTCCAGAATAATGCTAATAAATTAAACTGCTCTCTTCAACTAGTTGGCCAACTTGTTTGTTTCTGCCGTTATTTTTGTACAAATATTATTTGTACAAATATTACAATAAATATTTCTTTTGAGTTTATTTTTGCTTCGATCTCGTACTTGGTTATTTAACCACCTTCGCGAAACGCCTGAAGTATTAAATGAATTTAAACTTTATTTTGTACGAAATAAAGATCCAAGTGTCTAGTTTCGAAAAATAATCACTTATTATTTACTTTTGGGAAATTCAATGAATGGCTTCTATGAGCCTATTCATCAAAGGTCGTTCCTTCCACTGAATACACAATAATTATATTAGATAAGATTTAATTCCTCATTGTTAAGTTTTCTTTACGAGATAAACCAATCCTACTAATATTATTTAAGCGCGAAAATTAGTAAGAATGTATGGATGTCTGGATCTCTGGCTGTCTGTCTGTATGTATAGATTGTCTGGATGTTTGTTTTTCACGCAAAAACGGCTGAATGGACTTTTTTTTCCGTGCGGAAATCCTCATGGATACCCACCCCGCGGCCAGCGGGGCATGTTATGTCGGACTCTTACCGACTAAAATCGCACACCGTCTAGGGTCTAGACGTGGCCAGGGTGTAAGGTGGCCCAAAGAGCATTTCCCTCGCACCCCGGCTGAATGGACCTGGCTGAAATTTGGACAGAGATAGATAATAGTCTGGAATAACACAGTTGCTTTTTATCCCAGGAATACGTTCCCATGGGCAGTGGTGGTAGCGGGATCACAATTTCACACGAGCGGAGCCTTGGGCAACAGCTACGTCATACATTTTAAGTTGAGATTCTTTGCCGACAAATTTTATTAATTATGCGTACAGCTAAGAGGTGGAATTCCTTGCCTAAGTTATGTGCTTAGTACCACTTCCAAATGTTAGCTTGACTCAAGATATACTTGCGTATCTTTGGTGACAATACGATATTATATTACTACTAGCTGTTGCCCGCGGCTCCGCCCGCGTGGATGTCGAAATCCGTTTCAAAAACTATCCTATCTCTCAAGATCGATCGAACTGCACATGGTGTGCGAATTTTATTATAATCGGTTAAGTTGTTTAGGAGTCCATTGAGGACAAACATTGTGACACGAGATTTATATATATTAAGATATTAAGATAAGATGAAGCTAGTCCGATTATAGTATCGGTAAATGTATTGAGAACTTCTGAACTAAACCAAAATAAACCTGTCAAGCTTGGGCTCATTTGATTTGTCTGACTATGCACCTACTAGAAAGTTTGTTTTTAAAAAAAATTTTCCGTAGATACTTTATTATTACTCATTATTGTTCAACTAGCTTTTTTAGAATAATTATCTAACGAAAGAAAAAACTAAATTCTAGTTTAAGTATATTTTCCTGTTTGAAATTATTCTGAATAGCAATTTTTTAACATTACAAGTATATAATATTATCTCATGAAAAAGAAACTCGCTCCTTTTGATGGCGCATTGCTCGTTTGGCTCCTACTGAAATTAAAAACTAATTTACACTACAGCATGTATTTTGTGACTGCAGACTCATAACATGTTCGGCTATTATCAAAGCTAACGTTGATTAAATGCAAATTACGTGACTACAATTAAAATTAAAAAAAAACAATTTAATAGAGCTACTAGGTTGCATATAATTATCAGTCCTACTAATTTTATAATCGCGAAAGTTTGTAAGAATGTTTGGATGTCTGGATGTATGTTTGTTACTCTTTTACGCAAAAATTGCTGAATGAATCAGGCTGAAGGCACAGAGATAGATTACAGTCTGTAATAACATAATAGACTACTTTTTATATTGATAGTGACGATGACCTTGAAAACCAGACCAATGGACAGTTTTTTTATACTACGTGGCAGACAAGCACACGGCCCACCTGATGGGAAGCGTTCACCGTAGCCTATGGACGTGTGCAACACTAAGGGTATCACACACGCGGTGCCTACCCTGAAGGGAAGAGGGGAGGGCTAGGAAGGGGTGGGGAGGCTAAGAAGGTTTGGGGGGAGGAGGAGTACAGTGAGCTCTGGCTACCCTACTTACGGCGGCAGGAACACAACACGATGGTTATTATGGCCGCGGTGTTCTGTAGAGCGGAGGTACTACCCCAGTCGGACAGCTCATTTCGGACGGGAGGTACCGTCGTGTTCTACCTCCTTTTATTTGTTTTTATCGATAAACAAACTACGTCATAAGCGTCCCAGCACTAGTGATAACTGTCACAGAGCTCGTCCTATACTATACGGCGTACAGTCTACCGTCCGAACGTATAAGCCTGTGCTCTACGCTTCAGTGGGTAATCAAATTTAGCCGTCCCGTCTGTGTTGATTGGCTGTAGTTCTATTACTCCTCGAGCATGGATGGAAATAAACGGTAGGGGCTACTGGATTAATGAACTTGAGAACGGAATCACATATATTGTGTTTCGAGAAGGAAGCGTTTGATAACGGTTAGGTTATTATTCTCTATATGTAGGTATTATGAGCTAAACTATGTTTGCAGCATACACACACACACGAACACACGCACACACGATTTTTAAAAAAGACGACGCGATGCAACTAATATTACCTAACGTGTGCCTGTGGAAATCGCAATAAGAGTTATATATAACTACGTTTAAGAAAACCGACTTTACAAACTAGTATTATTTTACTTTTTAGCGTCCAGAAATGGAAAAGTACCTATTTATGAGGTTTATTATGTACGAAGGCATCAAAAACAGAATTTTTGCCGTAAATTTGATGATTTCCCCTCGATTTCCCCCAAGATCCCAGCATCAGATCCTGATACCCTGGATATGGGCCATCTCAGAAGTAGCCTCTTTCAAACAAAAAAAATATTTCAAAATCCATCCATAATTGGCGCCGCTATCGCGTACCTAACATACATACAAAAAAAATAGCGTACGAATTGAGAACCTCCTCTTTTTTTGAAGTCGGTTAAAAATTGCAATATTAATAATAATAGCAATCTTTGAGGCAAATGATGATACTAGAGGCCGGTTCCTAAATTGAGAAAATTGAAGTTGAGCCTCATCAACGCCTTCTAAGTAGTGCGCAGTACGGAACTGTGCTTAAGTACGCGTTAACGAGAATCAACTCCAATTTTCTCTGCAATTCCGAAAATGGTTCAGATTGCAACATTTTTATTCGTATTTATAAATTCTTATTTAGGTTGAAATAGAGTTTTAGGTAAGCTTTTTGATGGTAAGCGCGGGCTACGACGGCACAGGCCCGCTAGCAACCAATTTATCCTATCCTACTTCCTATCCTACTAATATTTTAAACGCGAATGTTTGTAAGAATATACTTATTCGTACGTCTGAATGTATGTTTGTTCCTCTTTCACGCAAAAACGGCTGAATGAGTCTGGCTGAAATTCGATACAGAGATAGATATAGTCTGGAATAACACATACGCTAATTTTTATCCAAGGAACAGGTTCCCGTGAGTCGCGATAGTGGGAAAAGAACTTTACGAGAACCGCGGGCAACACAGCTAGTAGCTATATATAAAACTAATCACAGCTTCAAAGGACTTGGTAATTGGTTGATAATCCTTTTCAAGTGCACATGCGTCACTTTTAAAATTTTGGTCAAAAATTTTTCATCGAGGTATAAACTTGGCTTCAGCCCTAAAGATGTTGCTAGGGCTTTATATACCCGTCGCTAAGTCACATTCATAATTATTCAGTTCTAATTATTCTTAGTATTAAGTTATGCGGGGTGTGGAGGCCTGGCGGAGGGAGTTTAGCGTTATTAGGCGGCATTTTGGCCGTGCGTATACGTACTTTGACCTGATTCCATTCTATTACGTGAAATTTCTAATAGAATAGAAATCATAACGTTATAAATCTTTATTATTGGGGTAGACAGAAAAAACATGTTTCCACTTGGTACAATTCTGACATAACTGTTCCATTTTTATTAAACAGTTTTATTTAACTCGACCTGTTTGTTTGGGTCAAATCCAGTAATTGAAAATTGACCCCCTTTCAGTTGTCTGATTTGTCTGATATTTGGCAGAAGTCTTTAGTTCTGATGACAATGCAATTTAAAACTGTTTAACCTATAAAAAGATTTTTACATAATTTATTATACTTTCATAATTGTTTTCATAGGGCGTGATTAGACAGTCACTAAATATCATCGATCTAATAGAAAAATATTTTTCAATTCGAACCCGAGGTATCTGAGATTAGCGCACTCAACCAAACAAATAAACTCTTCAGATATACATTTATTTACACAAAAAATATTTAATTTTTTATTAAAATTCCCATTAACCCCTTCAGGAAAACAAAGTTGATTTTTTTTAATATAGGACACGTCAAAATGACTTTACCTCGCCTGATGGTAGGCTAAAGGTAAAGTCTCAGGACTGGGGTCACCACTACACACACCGGTAGTGCTACAGTGGCGGCCCTCAGCTTGACGGCCTCATCAATGCTTTTTCAGGCCCCGCTTAAAGGCCCCGGGCCTATAGGAGGGAGGAAACATATGCGCTGGTAAAGAATTCCAAGTCTTTATGGTGTGGCAAATAAAAAAGGCACCGAACCGCTTGGTTCTTGATGACATTGATTCCACTGTGTGAGGGTGATACCTCAGTCTGGCACGTGTACGTGTAGTTCTGTATAGGAAAGGAGAGGATGATTCTATTAGGAAGTGAGTTCACGTCACACCTACAAAAATCGCAAGGCTAACTCGTTAACCTATCCTCATAATATTCTGAGCTGAACAAACTGAGTAGTGACGTACTTCGAGCTTAAACGAACACAATTCAATTTAATGCCTCGCCAGACGCATGTGCCCGCGTTCTGCGATAAACGTCTGGACTTAGTGTTAAAGCAAATTGTATTTTAGTTATAATTACCCTGTTACATCTGTCTTTAATATTATAAAAGTAGCTGTGTCTATATATTGTAGATGTAAAAAATACTTGGGCAATCTTCTGTGAACAATTCTCAACATATTTTTTAAATTCTTGTCTGTTTGTTCGCAATGGACTCAAAACTGATGAACGGATTTCAATGCGTTATTTTTGTTTGAAAGGTTTTGGTCAGACTTCAAATTTTACGCATGTTTGATCACAATCGGTTGAGTTAAACTAGATTTATGGTCAAAAAACGCGTCCACTTGCCTAACCATAATATTCTATACTCCGTTAAATATAGCATGATCTCTGTGACAGCTGTCAGTAAAATCATGCCTATGAAGTCTTGAATTTTTCAACAGTGCTCACAGTAGCTGTCAATGTCATACTTTACGGACATGCCGACCAAATTAGTGACGGGCGATGAATCATCGTGACCACATACTATATTTGGAATAAAATTTAATTTATCATTTAAACTAATTGTATACTTTATATAGGTATTTTAATACCATAACAATATTTTTATGTGAATACACTTGATCCGAAATAATAGTGAGTAAATAAAATCCAACACTCCATCCATCAACGTCCTGGGAGAAGACACGCCGCGTTTGGCTCAAGGACTTGTTACCTAATAGATTTCACATTAAAGTATTTGTTTCATTTAGTGACGCTTTTAATTAAATTAAACCCAAATATATGTTACATTAGTATCGACAATAGTCCGTAATATCGATAATTACTATCGTCACATTCGTCACTTTCCAACCCTAGGAATAATAGTTTGACATAATGTCACAGAGATCATGCTATATTTAACGGAGTATAAGCTGAACAAACTCAGTAGTGACGCACATCGAGCTTAAACGAACACAATTCAATTTAATGCCTCGCCAGACGCATGTGCCCGCGTTCTGCGATAAACGTCTGGACTTGGTGTTAAAGCAAATTGTATTTCAGTCTCAGCCCTGTGTGATAAATAGTGCCGCTTTCTAAACTTTTAGTTTCAAATCAGGCATTTAACCCAATGGAATGATATCTCTTTTTTGTCTTGTGGAAATCCTCACGGATACCACACTCTCGGCCAGCGGGGCTTACTATGTAGGTCTGGAACCGACTAAGATCGCGCCCTTCTCGGATTTTTTATACTACGTAGGTGGCAGACAAGTACACGGCCCACCTGATGAGAAGCGGTCACCGTGGCCTATGTGTACTAAGGGGATCACACACCCGCTGCTGATTCTATAAAACCCTTCTAAGGCCTTAAAGAACCGCATATTATAGACGTAGAACTACAGCAGGGATATCATTCTAGCTCGTCAGTTATTGACTGATCGCGCTAATCCAGATCAGTCAAATAACAAACTCTTCAGCTTTATTAATTATACGTAAACGGGAAAAGGTATATACATACCTTTGGATGCCTGACGTTTCGACCAGGTTACACCGGCCGTGGTCACAGGCTGACTGTTTCAGCCGCGCACGCCCTCCGTCGTCGAGTCCGTGAGGTAGCCGGTTCTTCTTCTACCCGCACATTTTCGACATTTTTTATATTATTTTGTCTCCAGGTACCGTCACATACCACACTCACAGGGTCCCTATTATCTGATCAAACGACTCGGTGTCTATCCGACCGCGCAGAAAAGCGAGGTAGCAAGTTTTTAATCACTGGATTTTACGTATAATTAATCATGGAACGCGAAAGTTTAAAAGTTAATATCTTCAGCTTTATGTTAATATATGTACATAGTAATTTCATTTTATCGTTCGTATTGTGAACGGGACGGCGAATTAACGTGCCAGCAAAATTGTGGCGGTATTCGGAATATGCCATTACGTGCCCTGTTACCACACGTTCACCCTATTATACATCCCTCGATCAGAATTTCAGAGATCGGTTTTAAAATTTCATTTTCGATAATTATTATAAAATTGTAAATGAGGTATGGCAGTCGCTCCACGGAAAATATCGAAGTTCAGCCGCATCATAGTTGGACTGGAAAGCCGAAATGAAGTTGGGAAAAAGGTTCAGAGAATGATTATGTAAATGAGTATGTCTGCACATTAGGGGGCCATCTCGAATCCGGAGATGGCCCGAGTCAAGCCGGGGTGCGAGGGAAATGCTCTGTGGGCCACCTCACCCTGGCGTCAGAAGACCCTAGACGGCGTGCGGTTTTAGTCGGTAAGAGTCCGACATAACCTGCCCCGCTGGACGCGGGATGAGTATCCATGAGGATTTCCGCACGAAAAAAAAGTTATGTCTGCACATTGGAGATATTTAAAAAAAATACTTGTGTTATGTTATACGAACGATTCTGAACACAAATATATTGTTTTTTTTTTATTCTTGTCTGTTTGTTCACGATGACCGCAAAATTATTGAACGGATTTTGGTACGGTACACCTTGGTGTCTAAGGACCCGATATGGCGTGCGGTTTTAGACGGTCCGAGTCCGACATAACCACCCTCGATGGCTGGTACATTTGGGGAAAAAAAAATTATAGTGTTTTAAGTGCTTGCCATTTCACAGTTATATTCTGCTAAAAAAATAAAAAGCCCGAGGCAAGCCTTGCCGCAATGAGTTGACCTTCAAGATTCTCATTAAGTTTAACAGGTCTTAATACGGTTGGTTAAACAATTTCAAAATAATCTGTGTGGCTTGTGGAGTAGATAGTTAGATTTCTTCGTCAAGGTTCAAAAGTTCAACTTTCGATTAAGGCAAATATTTATATTCGTAAAAGCCACATTACATTTTTAACATAGTTCATTTACATGACTGACGTGTAACCCCCCTCAGCACTACAGCTGACAGTTATTTCTTAATTCAAAATAGCCTCAGGAATCACCGTATAAAATTTACCGTGGTATAAAATTGGTCGTAGGATAACAGCTGTCACCTTCAACTCCACCGCTACCAGACTGACTGACGGTCAGTTCTATTATTTATTCATAGAGAACTGTTATAGTGAAGAATATCAACCGGTATAAAATTGGTTGTGAGAATGAACGCTACCTCCCTAACAGTACCTTTAAAAGCAAGGCGAGATATTTTGATACCACATCCATATTATCAGTAACCGAATTAAAAGCATTTGTGCCATATTCTGCACGAGCTAATCCCCGCGGCTTTGCCCATGACATACTTTGATCTCCCTAGGCACACACATGCCCCTAATTTATTACTTTAGCAATATTGTATAGAAACTTGGCCGACGTCGCCAATGCTGCAAAAACACTGTGCCATTATGGCACTGTCGGTGTACCCGAGACTTTACCTTTAGCTTACCATCAGGCGAGGTGAAGTCATATTGACGTGACCGGGAAAAAAAGACATTTTTATACCAATTAAGAGGCAGACAAGCTCACGGCCCACCTGATGGGAAACGATTTTAATTTATTCACATAATGATAACTGCGCCCCGGAGTATGCAATAAATGATTTATTAGTCGAATCAATAATTCCTGACATAAGCAAGCACGTTCAAACAAACAAACAGATATCGATAATAGAATCCTTTTAAATAATAGTTTTCTATTGCTGTGTAAATATAAATAAAGATACCAACACAACTAAGTGTACACAACTTAAGGGTCTGCCTCAGAGTTATACTTATAACGACATTATGAAACAAAATAAACACTTCATACATTTATTTTTGAATTCATTTATTGATAAAACAATTTATACAATTTTTGTACAGTTACATACAGTTTTTGAGTGGAGAGTGGAGAGTGGAGAGTAGAGAGTAGAGAGTGAAGTGTAGTGGAGTGGAGAATGGATTAGAGAGTCCAGTGGAGAGTCGTTTTATTAAAATAAACTTGGTGGTGATACCGACGTCCACGCGGTTGAAGCCGCGGGCGAAAATTAGTATAAATATAAAATACAAATATGTCGGGTTATATTATGTTATTATATTGACTATGGCGGGTGACGGCCTCAACATAATTCAAAATAGATTTATGTACATTTATTTTTATTTACTATGTTTACATAACACCCAAACGAGTAAAACTGTCGGGACAGAACTTTCCATTACTGTTTTACACTGTTACCCACTATTTTTACCCAATTTCAAATGTTTACTGCAATATAAAATAAATACACCCTTTATAGCTTCAAAATTAAAACGATGTCGCGGACTATTATGGTTACAGAAGTAAGGGCATTACAAATAATAATAATAATAATCTTTCTTTCTTCATAATTAAATTTTAACAAAAACATTTCTTGTGGCAGGGGAGCCCAAGAAGGGATTTGAAGAGTTACTCGAGCGCGTCAGAAAACTATATGAGGAGAAACCTTATTCCTTGTAATGTACTCCTACCAAATATAAACCCTTTATATAAGGGCGTGCTCCGAGGACAGCCCGTCAGATTAGTAAAAAAAAATCAAACCTCAGAAAAACTCGAGCGCGTCAGATTAAGGCCAGGTAAGTTAAATACATACAGAACAGACTATATTTCAATAATCTGATTATTTTTGCGTGGCATAAGGAAATGGGTGAGCGGCAAAATTGTAAAAAAAAAACGTCGCTGTGAAATACTCGAGCGCGATTAATTTTTTTTTTATTTTGAAGGAAATCCTATGAGAATTACAGAATAAAAATAATCTGACGATTTTAATATTGAGGAATTCTTTTAAGTATAAAAATACCTGTCTCAAAAGACTACTCCAATATCCAGATACAATACAAATTAGTACTTAGTTTTTTCCTTCTCGTTAATAAATTCACTCTGTAGATATAATAATACTCAATACGCATACGAAGCGACCTTTATGATAAGGTAACAAGGTAAATGAGGACATTGTTTGGTAGCACTTTGTTAACATAATAATTATCTAATACTAGCGACCCGGGACCCGGCTTCGCCCGGGTGTAAATTCCAGTTTTCCAATAAAATATTATAGCCTATGACACTCACAAATGACTTGGCTTTCTATTGGTGAAAGAATTTTTAAAATCGGTTCCGTAGATCCCGAGATTACCTATCCCTTAGAATTTAACAAAATATACAAACACATAAACTTTACCTCTTTATAATATTAGTATAGATTAAAATTAACGTGTCACGGTATTTGTAGGTGAACTAAGAATGAATGGGCGAACGGTAGGAGTGTATTTTTTTATACAAAAAAGTATGAAATTGAGATAGAGAGAGCCACTTTCCTTTACTGTGTCACCCATTTATGCCATATTATGCCCGTAATGTATTAGTTGGAAATTTAGCTGATAAGTTAATGTATAACGATTTCTGTTCCACTCTCCTAGGTAATAGCGTGATGATAATATAGCCCACCTTCCTTGGTCAATGGGCTATCCAACACAAACATATTTTTTCAAATCGATCCAGTAGACCAGGGCCTTGATTCTGCTAAAGGCAAACCACTGTAATACCACTGACACTCTAAAAATGCCATTTAATTGTAGACTTTACCATTAATACAGTTAAAGTCTAAAGTCTAATGAAAAAAAATTCATTTGACTTTTTCATTCGCTCTACAAAATATCATTTGACTTTAGACTTTAACCTGATAACAATAAAGTCTACAATTAAATAGCATTTTTTAGAGAGTCAGTGGTATTACAGTGGTTTGTCTTTAGCAGAATCGAGGCCCAGGAGACCAGCGCGTGCAAAAAAAAAGCAAACTTTCGATTTTATAATGTTAGTATAGATAATAACTTGTTCTGTAAAATTGTTATTTTATGATCTGTAGTTAGGTAGCCGCTACCTGCAAACTAATTTTGAAACCGTTTCTGTTGTTTCATTACTCAGTTTGGTGGGTATTGGAATAAATTTACGTAGGTATGTAGGTACCTCGTGCACCAAAAAAGGTTAAACGTAACAGTGCGCTATAATTAACTTTTTTACTGAATTTGATTTAACGTGTGATGAATACTGATATAAAATGGCTTTTCCACTCTATGTACGAATGAAATATCAATAGCAGAATCTGTGTGTAGATTTGAGCGTATGTTTTGTCGAATAGAGAGAGAGCAATCGAAATATGGAGGTCGTTTTGATTGACGACAGATAAAATAATATTATATTCGTGACGAAACAGTAATAAAATAAATTAAGTAAAAATTTTATTGTTTTTAAGTTAAACGCTTTTATGCACTAAAATTGACATTTTCTCGGCGGCCATATCGGATTTTCTTTTTTTTCCACAGTGAACTATAATTATTATCGGTCCAGCCCAGATTTTTCTTTGTTCTGTGGTCCAGCCCTTTCATTTGATATTCATATTGCGGTAGTTGTGGAAAAATACGTAAGCTGCCATTTTGTAGCCGTGGCCATCTTGGATTTACAATGATACAGAATAGATTAACTTGTTTTTTAAAAAAGCATTTGATAATAATATGGGACGAAATATGTTTTATTTGCGGTGTGAATGAAGAATAAATAACTGCATATCACTATGTTTTGATATTCTATTGTTTTCTCCTTGAAACAACGATGTAACACGGCAAGGAACAAGCCCTGGTTTAACGTGAAAATACCGTGGTTGTAGCTACGTGATTAAACATGTCACCTTGTTAAGTATTCCAAGGTTCCAATGCTTGAGTTACTAATTGAACTGAAGTTTGGTAAACTTTCCAATATTTAGAAAGGATTTCAAGGCTCACTTCCACCAGGGCCGAGATTGCCACCCTCAATTTAATGGCCGGGAAGTTTCTATTTCAGTTTCGGCCACTGTACTTAAGCCCTAGATTTATGATGTGAAAGGCTATCCGTTACTTGTGGCAGCGGTGTTGCTTGACACGACGATATCGCTGTAGGGTAAAAATATATTTTTATTTTCAATATTCAACTTCCTTTGAAACTTCAGTCCTCATTCTCTATGAAGAAAAAAGTTGATTAAAAAGCTGTTTTTTACACTGCTGGAGTTGAAAAATAATAATTATTTTACTGAACTGTAATAGTTTTGAAGTATCCTAGCTGATGCCTGAGTGCCACCCGCGTAGATGTTGGTTGTCGTTTTCAGTCACATCTCCGGTTCTACTTAACCAATTGCAATCAAACATCGGGCAGATTTTAAGTCTCACCTAGGCCGTTTTAATAGAAAAAAATACATTGAAATTCGTTCTGTAGTTTTAGCGTCCATTGCAAACAAACAGATACCTAAACAGACATGAATTCCAAAAAAAATGTTTTGTGCTTAAAATCGTTGATTTAACATAACACAAGATTTTTATAATAGTAGGTATAGATATCCATTACAGCAACGCATGGCATAGTTCAAAAGTTTGAGGCAGGCAGGTCTTTTTAAACCGGTTTCTGGCGGTAAAATATTTGTATTACAATGTGTGATGGTGGAAAGTAAAGCAGTAGGGGGAGCAAAACTTTGCACACCTCGAGAACGAATCATAATAACCTTGGGAGTTTATGTGTTTGTACGAAGCGCAAAGTTCTATTTTGGTCTATATGTTACAATATATATATAGTGTTAATAGAACTTTGCACTTCATACAAACGCTATCAGTAATGCTTAGCTTAGGCAAATCCCTTGTACCCCAGTTGAACCCGGGCCATATACGGTTTTAAGATGGGCCCCTCGACCCCCCCCCCCCAAAAGGGGGGTTGGGGCGAGCATCGCGCCACTTCGCCGAACGGTGGGCTGTAGGGTGACAGGCGTCCGTCCTGTCACCCAACCGTCGTCGGCGCGCGAACAATCAGCTCGCCCCCCGCTCGCTCCCCACTGTGCCCTCTGCTAGTTAAAGGGATACGTGGAGAGCCTCGGCGTAGCCCTCCAGAGGGCCAATACCACCCCGGCCTGATTGGCCGCAGGCGTCTCCCGTGGCGAGTGGGAAACGCTGCTCGCCTCCGTTGCCCGGGTGCACCGCGTACAGTTCCACGACCTTGAGATTTTCTGATCACTCACAATATTGTAATTTTATTACGCCCTTAAAAGATATTTACCAGCAGCTAGTGATTCCATAATGTGGGAATATAGATTCTTTACGACTGACGTACGAGTAACATCGATGTCTGCTTTTCAAATAAGTAGCGTTACCAGAATAACTTGCAGGACGAAATCTCACTACCCTGGCGTCAGAAGACCCTAGACGGCGTGCGGTTTTAGTCGGTAAGAGTCCGACATAATCTGCCCCGCTGGCCGCGGGGTGGGTATCCATGAGGATTTCCGCACGGAAAAAAAAAAAAAAAAAAGGACGAAATCTCACTATAGGTAGGTAGATCTCGTGTTATGTATACCTAACCACAAAATAGACTTTGCTTTGTTAAATCTTTTGCCAAAAAGCTTCTACTTGACTTAACATAAATATTATTGTGGGTAAGTCAAACCAATCTACCACGTAAGCGGTATTAGAAACTTGGTTTTGTGTTTCTGTTTTTAACCGACTTCGAAAAAGGAGGGTTCTCTTAATTCGAATGTTTTTTTAATGTAGGTATGTTCGGGCATAACTCTATTTTATGTAGACCGATTTGCAGAATTATTTTTTTGTTACAAAGATATTTATTCCGAAATAGTTCCAATTAAATTTTGTAAAGATCTATTTACAAGTATCGGAGACAGACAATGGAACTCTTCGATAAATGCAAGCAAATCATCCGCGATTGCACCTATCGTATTACATTTCGCCTGTACGCGCTAAATAGGCTTGCAGACGTATGCAATATATTCAGTTTATGCAATGGTATGCTTTTAAAGTCGATTTAATTTCTTTTAACAAAAAGTACTTATCTAGTTTCATTATCATGTCATTTCCATAATATTTAGATGAGATAACTGCTCAATGTATCTCAATAACATGAACGTAACATAACATTTAGCTACGCGGCAGACATTGATACGGCTGTAACTGAGCCGAAAACAAATTAGGGTCAGTTCTCTCCTCCTATCTGCAATCCTCGAAAATCCCATTGTTGCCCGACTCGGATCAGTAAAAACCGTTCATAAACCCAAGTTTTTATAACCAATAAGTTAAAGCAAGGCCAAAGAGCGTAAATGATTACATTATTACACGATAAATGAGTTCTTCATAAGTTTTTGTGATTTTATAGCCCGAAGAGTATTACGCCGCATTGCGCAAGAACGAGCGTTTTACCTACGAGGATATAACTGCATTGATTGCTAGTATTAAATGTTTTATTTATGATTCCAACACAGAATCAGTATTTATATGACTCACAGATATTTATTTTGCGACTTCTTTCCCGACATCAAATGCAAAAAAAAAAAAAGATCGTGCGACTCAGTGAGAAATAAATTCTAAAGGGTGCGTGGTTTCTTTTCAATATAAAATGAATATGATAACCAATTTCACTGTAAAGCTCCTACACACCACAATTCTTGCTTGACAATCTATTAAGTAAACAGCAAGAGAGAAAAATTAAGTTTAAATAAAAATAATGCCGGCAGCCTTTTGGGTCGACCAGTCGACATCGATGGGGAGAAATTTTTCGACGCCAAAACTTTTATTTATTTGTATTGTACACAATGCATCTATTGATAGGACATGATGGAATCTCCAGTCTGAAATGAGCTATCCGACTGGGGTAGTTATCCGATGGTTATTATGGCCGCGGTCTGTAAGGTGGAGACCCTACAGACCGCGGCCATAATAACCATCGTGTTGTGTTCCCGCACTGGCAAGCAGGGTAGCCACAGCTCACTGTACCCCTCCTCCCCCACCCCTTCCGAACCTTCCCACCTCTTCCTAGCCCTCCCCCCTTCCCTCCATGGTAGGCAGCGTGTGTGTGACACCCTTAGCACATATTTTGCACATATCCAGGCCTCGGTAGCCGCTTCCCATCAGGTGGGCCGTGTGCTTGTCTGCCACCTACGTAGTATAAAAAAAACATACTTCCTCCTCCCCTTTTTAATGTAAATACTCTAGCTTATATATTTTGTTATTACCTGTAAATATTTTCCTTACTAGGTACTTATACAAAAAAAAGAACGAAAAAAAAATGTTTTAAAGTGAACTTTTTTATCGTACCTAATTGCAGTTAGTACAAGGATCTAAGAGCATAAAAGTGAGCCTAAAGGATCTGTCTGTCTGCCTTATGCCCTTCTTGAAGCACCCCATATTTTAGACGCTAGGGAAAACCACAACAATGAGTTCATTGTGGAATGATCTCCCTTCTTTGGTTTTCCCTAGTCTAAGCGCAAGATGAAGTTTCTCTCATACCTCACAGTACGTAACATAGGCGGATGCAACGTGTGAGGATGAATTCCCTGCCTGTGGCGAGCGGTGCTATGATTTTTATATTTCACACACCACAAATACCAAACTGAATAACCGTCAGTTTGGTAAGTGGTTTAATTATAATTATCCGCAAAAATGTCAATTTCAATTAGGTAAGCCCAACGCGTATAATATCGAGCAAATGAGCAACACGAAATTATAACCGGTAGGTACATAATTAATATTACAACCAATACTTCAATAGTTAGTAAATAAACTATCATTTGCTCTGTTATGTATTGGGACAGGCCACAGAACATTAAAAAAGGATTTTTCTTTGTTCTGTGGGACAGGCTGATTGCATACATGTATTCAGTTTGTTACTAAAATTGAACTAATATTAACGGACACTGTTACCACAGAACGAATAAGAGAATAGAAGTGTTATAGCTAGCGTTTCCTACCTGGGCCTCGGTTCTGCTAAAGGCAAACCACTGTAATACCACTGACACTCTAAAAATGCTATTTAATTGTAGACTTTACCGTTATACAGGTAAAGTCTAAAATCAAATGAAAAGAATTCATTTAACTTTTTCATTCGTTCTACAAAATGTCATTTGACTTTAGACTTTAAACTGATTGCAATAGAGTCTACAATTAAATGGCATTTTTTAGAGTGTCAGTGGTATATCAGTGGTTTGTCTTTAGCGGAATCGAGGCCCAGGTACGATGTCACTACTTTCTTGTAACTACAACAAAATTCATATAGAGCTTGAACTTGAGCGACGCATACGTAGACATCGCTAACGGATGCTAATCTCAGTACGCGCGGTAACCTGCCCCCGTAGACAAGTGGCACAGCGTAAATCGCTAACGAAAGGAATAGAATAGGTCGACCAATCACACCAAGCTAGTCACCGGTGTACGATGCCCGTGCCGCGGCGGAATCACGAGCTGGAGTGTGATTGGTCGACCTAATCTATTCTATTACTTAGTTCCACTTGTCTTCGGGCCCAGTATAGAAATTAAAATAGATAAAAATAAATGTTTTATATTCCACAAAGGTACTCACTATAGAAGCAGTTCTCAACATGTATAATAAAATTTATCGTTGAAAATTTGAGAAGTACTACCTAAATTCGAAGAGATTCTTTCACACTTTGTTAGCTCATATCTAATGAATTTATAACGTGAATAGAGCTAGGGGCACTTATCGAATAGACAGGTGAAACGGCCCACAGCTAAGCTCGTTGATATACGATAAAATTATCACTTCAACATCGAGCTTTTGAACGCTACATTTACGAGTAATATTAAAATTCGGAAGTATTTATGTGAGGCAATATTATGAATGTCTTGAAATGTGGAGAAGGAATGCAAGGAAAGAAAAGTAGTGAGATGGGCATTGGCACTCAAGAAGTGAAGACTCTTTTCTAACGAGAGAGCTGAGAGGGTTTAGACCTTAATCCACACATGCTGGCCTAATGCGGGTTGGTTGATCAGATATCCTTAGATTTTCTTCTAGGACATGGTGTGTAGCCTAGTGGTTTGGGTAATGGACTGCTGAGACGAGGTCTCGGGTTCGATCCCAGGTTCACCATGGCACACACCAATGACTTTTCGATGTTTTTCGAAGTTATGTGTGTATTTATCGCAGGTTTATTAGTGCCTCGGAGAGCACGTTAAGCCGTCGGTCCCGGTTACCATACAAACATCTATGGCAGTCGTTACGGGTAGTTGGAGCCCTCAAAAGTCCAACCAGTCTAACTTGGAATTTCGATATCGCCATTGGTTGTGGAGGTCAGATGGCAGTCGCTCCACGGAAAATATCGAAGTTCAGCCGCATCACAGTTAGACTGGAAAGCCGACCCCAACTGAGTTGGGAAAAAGGTTCAGAGAATGATGATGACATGGTGTGTTTCCTCACGATGTTTTTCTTTCACCGTCAGCAGATGGTAAATCATGTGATTAGCACATATAAATTTCACAAAATGAAATTTATATGCGCTAATCACATTTATCCATATTGTCATTCCCAATTAGATGAAAATCTTGTCTTTTTTTTGTTGTAATTTGTAATTGTTTCAAAATTAGCGAATGTAAGTAAGTCTCCAATTTATTTATGTGTAACGCTTTTTTAACTAACGATATAAACACAGTTTTTAGGGTTCCGTAGCCTATAGTTCATCAAACCCACACGTGTGGGGTATCTATAGATAGGTCTTCAAAATTGCTATTGAGGTTTCTAACATCCTTTTTTTCTAAACAGAACAGTTTAAACCAGAACAGAACCTCTAACTTCTAAAATAAGAGAATGATAAATCTAAAAAAAAGTATATACTGTACATTGCCATGCAAACTACCACCGAAAAAGGTTTGAACCAGGTATGTTAAGTAGTTTTTTTTATTAAATCAAAAATATTGTCAATTAATTGCGGTTTATGACGTATTAAACGTCATAAATCGCAATTAATTGACAATATTTTTGGTTTAATTCTTGTGAAACTGGTATTATATATTAGCTTATTTAGATATCACAAGCCTATATGGGCTCGTATATAGTTACTTACTGCTACGGAACCCTTCATGGGCGAGTCCGACTCGCACTTGGCTGGTTTTTTAATCTTGTGATATTTAGAGGTAACATTCTATATTAGCGCAAACTCGCTTGTAATTTAAACCATTCTGAAGCCCACTATGTGTTTTAATTAGCCTCAAAGCTAATATTAATTCTACGCTAAAAGGCAACGTAAATTGAAATAGTAGTTAAATATTATAATACAAATAAATTGCAACGCTCCATTTGATCAACATCCGCCGGCTTGCACTGTTTATTTTGTGTGGGCATTCCTGTATTAATTTCCTGTTAGCTTTTCATGTTATTCATAACATTCTGACATGAATAACATGAAAAGCTTGAAAATGAACATTGCTTGACTGATTATGTAAGTTTCATTTCCAATTTAAGATTCGTTTTCACTATAAATGCATGTGGGTGGCACCAGGTAGGTTACCTGGTGCCACCCACATGCATTTATAGTGGTTGGTTTCATAACATATAAATTATTGAGAACTAAATGACATTTAGGTAAGTACTTTATTACCGGTTCGGTATAATAATGCGCGTAGTAAATAAGAAGAAACTAAGGCGCTTCGCACACTGCACCGCCTTTTTTTATCGTGCGGAAATCCCCATGGATACCACCCCCGTCGGCCATCGGGGGTGGTTATGTCGGGATCGAACCGACTAAAACCGCACGCCGTCTCGGGCGTTAATTACCGGGGTGTAAGGTTACCCAATGGGCATATCCCTCGCACCCCAGCTGACCCCGGGCCATCTACGGTTTTAAGATGGCCCCCTCGACCCCCCGAAAAGGGGGTGGGGTGAGCATCGCGCCACTTCGCCGACGGTGGGGTGTAGGGTGACAGGAGGCCGTCCTGTCACCCAACCGTCGGCGCGCAGACAATCAGCTCGCCCCCCGCTCGCTCCCCACTGTGCCATCTGCTAGTCAGAGGGACACGTGGAGAGCCTTGGAGCAGCCCTCTAGAGGGCTACTCCCAACCCGGCCGGATTGGCCGCAGGCAGCAGCGTCTCCCGTGGCGAGTGAGAGGCGCTGCTCGCCTCCGTTACCCAGGTGAACCACGTGGAGGTTCCGGCTCGCACCCACACACTGCACCGCCTACCGCGGTTGGCGGTGAAGCGGATCTCATGACGCATTGGCCTCTACTAAATCCGTTGATACATAACACACATACACCGCTCGACCGCGCGGTCGAGCGGCAAATTTTGCCTTTACCGCACCGCCCTCTGCGGCGGAGCGCGGTGTCATGTGTTAATCGACTTAAACGCCTACAACATGGTTTTCATTATTTGAAGACAGCCCTAAATTTTTGTGTTGCTAATTCCAATAAATTCAATGAGACAGTCTCAAATTTCCGGCATAGGACAATAAGTACTCAATCCCTAATTGATCCCTGAGGTGCTTCAAATAGCACAACAACCTTTATCTTACTCGTCTACCTCCGAGCCTTTACCCATCTCAGTTAAGGTTGGCTTTTCGATCTAACTACGTAGCGGCCAAACTTCGATATCTAGCATCTTACAACCCTTTCGCGAAATCTGAGTCCTATACTTAGATCAGATGTCGAAATTTTAAGGACTCAAACTACCCGTAACGACTGTCATAGATGTTCATATTGCAACCGGTACCGACGATTTAACGCGCTCTCCGCACAGGGTACCCCTCATTATTTCAACAATAAATATAAAATTATATAATACGCGTGTCAGCAATAAATATAAAGTTATACAACAACTGGTTTTGTTAACATAAATAAAAGCATGTTAAAAATGAACATTTCAGATCCTGATCCTATACTATCCTACCTAATATTTGAAATACAATAAATAAATATAGAAACGAGACTGAAGGATTCGAAGCGTATTATTTTAAATTGACCAACGAACTCGGTTTGTAGATGTCGAGCTTAATATTCAATCATTTTGTATTAAATAACATGATTTTATCAAAAGCAATTACATTTGCGCCAAATTGAACGTAGGCGTGAAATTAATGTCACACCGATATTTACTTTAAGCCGTCATTTTAATTGTATCTATAAACATTTCCCACGTGCATAAATTATTGTATGGCTTTTTTTTATGTTTGTGACAATATTTTCTGCTATAGTCGTAATTCATTACCGACTCATAGTCACATTCAATTGATCAACCTTCTTTATACTCATAGACATTCTATCTCTCTAAAGCGGATGAACAATTAAATTACCTGTGTCTTGCAAATACGCGTAGGTACATGTGTATGCGAAAGTTCATGTCACGTCAAAAGAAATTTATGTAGCAGTTACTAGAACACTAATTGTAATGCAAGTAATTTATTTTTAAAAGCAATGTGTATATATATAATGTTGTACTACAATGAAAGATAAGCCGCCTTCGTAAAATAGAACATCTATACCTACAATCTCTTTAAGCGGGGCATGAAAAAGCATTTGATGAGGCCATCAAGTTGAGGGCCACTATTGTAGCACTATCGGTAACGTTGACCCCCACTCCTGAGGTTTTACCTTTAGCTAACTATCAGGTAAGGTGAAGTCATGTTGACGTGTCCATTATAAAAATAAGTTGGTTCAGTGACATTAAAAATTCTTAATTCTCATTCGACATAGCTATTTCCTAGTTGCGTCCAAAGTTCTCACTTTGAAGCACGGATGTTTGCTTATTATTTTTGATTGGCATTTTGACTTTTCGGCATTTTGAAAGCGGCGGCCGTCTAACCTCCCAATATTTCCACGCAAGAACTTTCTCCCTTATTTAGTAGGTACACTAACTGGCAGATGTGGTTGGCTTGAGTCCCAATTTCTTAATGGGGACCCTATATCCTTATTACATTTTGCAACAAATAAAAAGTAATATTATTAATCTGTGACTAGCGGCCATCAGGGACTGCGTTCTGTTACTGGATGTGTTACGTTTCTATTACTTTCAATTAACTTCTGATTATTTTCTATTTGGGTTCCAAAATAGTTTACTTTCCAAAGTCTCACACTTAACCGTTTGAACGGGTCACTGCTATTATCCTATACTCACAAGAGTAAGCTTAACGGTTATAACGGATCACTGCTAAGTCCTACACTCACATCAGCGAGTCCCAGCGAGTGTGTTTGAACCTATTAAACAAATCTCACTAACTAAAATGAGGTCGCAACCTACGCAAGCATTCTTGATCAAAGCACATGTTTACTCATCTCAGCCGATACAATGTTCGTACTTGCCTTTGTCAACAAAGTTTAACATTAAGTACTTACGTATACACATTTGTGAACGTCTAAACTGGCAAACACGCGTAAACCACCGCACAGGCCGCATTACAAATGCACAGCGTCTACAGTTGGTCTATTTACGGCGATACTCGATACCATCGTCTTGAAACTACAAGTAATTGGTCTCTACTGCAGACTATCATGCTCACATACTGGTTGCTAATAGGTTCTTCACTATACGGACATATCATCTCTGAGTCCCAATAGCATCAGGCAGTTTTATTTACTAAGCTGTATATCCTTGGTAGTCCAGTGGTTATTAAACCATCGATTTCAACCCACTCTTAACACAAGTAATTTAGCATAGCCGGATGGATTAATTTTGTGAGTTATTACTTTTAAAAAAAATTACCTTAGTTCTTGTTAATAATAAATTATTAAGTTACGTACACTAGCTACAGAACAAATACCTTTCAGTCAAAAATATAGAGAAGACAGATTAGTACCAAAAATAACGCATACAAAGTGATAAATTAAAACAAACATCAAAAATAACGTTGAGTCAAAACAGAATAGTTTTTTCACAAAGAGTTAGCAACATACTCAAAGTTACACGCTGTAGCATACGAGTAAAAAGTCCGCTTTTGATCTCGTAGCAGACACCTCGTAGCCCAACGCGTCACTGTTTACTACGCCGACGGCGCTACGAGCGTGAGGCTGGTAAATTGTAGCACTCTCGTAGTTAATATTTATTTATAGCCAACATAATTTAAAAGGTGCAATTTAACAGCCGGACTTAAGGGTTGAGACAAATCGATAGGTAGTGAAAGAAACCGATTCAATATAATTTAACAATCGATTAAATTTATGATATTTGGTTTAGCAACTCCCTTGCTAAATAACGATTTACAATATGCACTAATTTATCATTACCACCATAACGATGAAAATTATAACAACACTAAAATTAATATATAAATTATATACACGATTTTTTTTTACTTTTTCAATTTTATTATTTCATTTTATACATCTTATACTATATAATTCAAAGTCCTGACTGACCTAGAGACAACGCACAGCCTAAACCGCTGGTCGTAGAGACTTGAAATTTGCAGAATATGTGTGTTTTGATGCGTAGAGGTGTACTAAGAAAGGATTTTTTAAAATTCGAACCCTAAAGCCCTAAAAAGGGCTAAAAACGTGCTTTTGCCAGAACTCAAGAACGGCTGAACAGATTTTCATGATCTATGATTTTTTGGATTTGTCTCCGCCTTGAATAGCATATAACATAATTAAAAATATATGATTCATTCAGGAAATTTAGTAATAAAAAGAAAATTAGATGTAGCAAACGTTTTTATCGCCATCTATAATAGTTGTCATAGCAACAGGAACTAAAATTGACTTTGTCTGAATTTTCATAGAGTAATATCCTTTACTTCTTTTTCCTCAAAAGTAAATAGAATGTTTTAATTTTTAGGGTTCTGTGCCTGATTAGGAAAAAAAACTTTATCTCTTAGTTATCCGTCTGCCTGTCTGTCAAGACCTCTTTCTTAAGAACACGTAGAGGAATCAATTTGAATTAGATAAAAGGAATGTTGCGGATAATGCTTGGCATTACACGAAGCGTAATATCCAAACTGTGGTCTCACTATCGACTAATAGGTGGCTTGACCTACCATCTCCTGGCCTGCACTCATGGAGGACGGAGGTCGTTAAGTTACCTTCGGCGACGTTAGTGAGTCACCTGCACCGCAATCGGAGAGTTTTAGGAAGCCGTACCTTATTTTTCGTGCGGAAATCCCCACGAATCTCTCCCCTCCTCTGGCCAGTAGGGACGTAATATCCGACTTGACTGACTAAAGTCGAACTCCATCTTGGGTCTACAGACGCCGAAGTTCAAGGTAACCCTTGACCCTGAGCTATCCAAGGCTTACTGATGGGCATGGCTGTTTTGGTGAGTTCCTGCATTGCGTAGGCAGGGTGCTGAAGTTTGAATGCCACCATTGCCGGAGCTGATCCGTGGGCACACAACCTCTTCATACACTGGTAGAGTCTCCAGAGTGGATAGAGTGGCGCCATGTCCTAGAAGCAGACGTCGGTGGGGAAAGCCTCATGGTGAGGTCCCTGGTGCCGACCATGGTCACCATAGAGAGTATGTGTGGAACGCCACCGCTTTTTTTGCGAGGCAGTAATGCGCGCAGAAGTGGTGGTGGCAAAGCTACAGGAGAAATCTAGCACTCCCCCGTGCCGATGAAAGCGCACCGGGCGGCGTAGTTCGCAGAACCATCTCCGTCCTCCATGAGTGCGAGCCTAGGGTGACTGTCGAGGCTAACCGTCACCCTAGCAGAAGCAGACCCAGGGTGGCAGGGTGTTATATTTCCACGCGCGCTTTTTTATAGAGATGAGGGATTTAGATTCCTAATAACACGTCGAGGTCGCCAGTGCTGGTGGCCGGAACCGGTTGGGGTTTCTGGGATATCCTTTCTAGGAAACACCAGATTTCTCGATCACACAGGCATTGGTAGGACTCCGACATACCAACCTCTCCGTTGGCTCCGTTGAGGTGAAGCCCGACGGGGTTTTTGCGCACGAAAAAAAGGGGTATTTCCCTTTGGGCTAGAATCCAGATATTTTGCAGAAAGTAAAATCTTATAGCATAAGTACAGGGAAAAGTCCGGAAAGCATAAATATTACCTACTTCACCAAAAAAAAAATGTATGTCTGTCATTCAATACAAGAAGCTACTGCAACAAAATCAAGTTCGCCCCCTTTTTTTGTCGTGCGGAAATCCCCCTCAATACAATTTTGTACGGAACCCTGCGTGCACGAGCCTAATTTGCACTTACAGAACAAAGAAAAATTTTGCACTTGACCGGTATTTATTAGTATATCCTCTTTCTTTACTTTCATGAACTTCTTGAATGTTAAATTAGGTTGTCAAATGTCAATGTCTGTAGCAAGATTTTAATAATAAAAAAATCAGATTTTTGGAAATAAACAATGTTCACTATACCTACGGCACGATATAATGGCCGGTTTGACGTTTGTCCGCTCATGAAGTTTCGTAGTAATTATTGTGACATTTTTAAAGAGCAAATTGCTGTTCTTTATTGTCAGTAGTGACGTACAGTAAGTCATAAAATTTTATCGAATGTAGGTATAATTTTAGGACACAATATTTATTTATTACATTGATTTCTGAATTATATAATGTATATTACTGTCCCACGATCATTTATTTTTTATTTTTATAAGATTATAATTACCTATTGGTGTACTTATTTCACACAACTCGGTATTTGTTTTTCGAAATTCAATTTTTTTAAATAAAATCTATATAATCGACACTAGGATCACTGGCAAGCACAATTAATACCTCCGGCAAACTTGCGTCAAAACAAAGCAGTTTCGACTTGACGTTGCTTCGAAAAGTACAAACTAGGAGTGCACTGCGATTGCGATATAGTTTAGACCTCCTCGCCTGATGGTAAGCTAAATGGTAAATCTCGCCTGATGGTAAAGTCTCAGGAAGGGATCCCCATTACATACACTAACAGTGATAATTATAATGGTGGCCCTCAACTTACTCTTTTTACGCCTTTTGTTGTGGAATTCGTCGATATGGCCGAACGTACGCAGAGCTGTTCTAAACAGTCAGGCATGTGTGTTCGTTATAGGTACGCCTTCGTAACATTTCGATCGTGAATCTCAAAATGGAAGGTCAATTTTACCTATAACTGTTAGACGAATAGATAACTAAAGAAAAATTTGGCGAGACTGGCACAGAAGAAAATAAACTTCACACATTAAAACAGAAAAAAACGAGCAAAACCAGTCGAAGACCATGTGTGTAGCAACTATTTACGGAAGGAGTATCCAACGAGAAAAAAGTTAGTGCAATTACTGAAGGAAGCTGGATTAATATAAAGTACTCATTTTCATTCCTAAATCCAATATTCAGTTCGTTCAAATGTATTTAGTAGGTAAAAATTTATATTTTTTACTAAAGTTTTTGAATCAGGTATTGTACTGCTTGCAATAAGAACTTATAGATTTGATTATATTTTTATCGAGAGTAAATTGACATTTCACATCACTATTGTAATGTGTCAAACCGGCCATTACATCGTGCCGCTACTGTAATTTGAAATAGTGCATCGAATGTGAAAGTGCAATGCAACTATGATGAAAGGGTTTTTCAGAGGGTCTCTTCCGAGTCACACATACTTTGGCCAGAGCAGCTAACAACATACAACACCCATCTAATCCCCATAAAATCTAGAAGACAATGAAAAAGGATAATGTTGGTAAATAAACGGGCTTTGGCCGCGATGCATGGCACTGTACTTTGAAGGGTTTGATAGAACTTGAGATGAAATGAATACGTTTAGCTGCAACCACTGATTGCGAAGGAATAGACATTGAAAGTTAGTACGGGCAGTCCCTCAGCTTAAAAAAGACTTGGTGGCGATAGCCAACATTCACGCGGGCGGAGCCGCGCGCGGGTACGCTAGTATTTCATATAAGTGTAAAGTTTTGCATTATTCTTTAAAAATGGGGAAATAATTGTCGCGTCGGGACAAAATTCACTTTTCGACCCGATATGTCTAGCAAATACTGTAAGAAATAAACATGAAAGAAATAGAATACAGCTATTTCTACGACGTAACAAGTAGGTACTACATATTTATGAATAGAGATCATTCTGATCCCGTATCCGTATCAGCTATATATAGTAGTCAATTTATCAAAATACCTTCATTTGACCTTTATATTCGATACATTCTCATACATAAGAAGGCCGCAATCAGTTGTCACAAGAAATATGGCTGATACTTAATATTCACTCATACAGATACGGGTGGAATCCATACTAAGTATGGATTAAGAACTTAACAAAATGTATTTTTAACAATTTTTGGTTTTGGATTGCAATTAAATTGAAAACGAACTTGACCAGCTTTATGAATACCATCATTTTAGACATTGCCCTTCACTATTCAAATTAATTTCAAACAAAAAAAATCTTTCATGTCATGACAAGCAATCTTGTATGGAAAATTTTCCAACGCAGCAGCTGTCCGACATGTTCTTCTGTTTAGCATCTAATATTACAGTTTTAGTTCATCCTCATGGCATGAGAACTTCAACCTAGCCTAGTTACGGTCTTATTGAATCCATGAATGAAGGGTCTATTCTATTGTTTCTCTTACAGTTTTCTTTGTTAGTTTGTTCTTCATTCCAAATCAATGATTGTAGAACAAATCTAGCATTATTCTTTCAATTGTTTTAGAAAACATGGTTAGTGCTGAATTCCTTGCCGGAATCTTCTCAAGCCGGTGGTCTTGTAAGCATTGGTAATAATGGTCTATACAGAATAAATTATTTTTGAATTTGAATTTGTGTGGTAACTAATTACTTTTAACCTTAATAAAATTCCTAGAAATTATGTAATATGAGAAAACATACCAAGTAAATATGTTATTTAGATCAAGGGCCCAACAATTTATTGTAGTTTAATTAGGTTAGCGAAAATATGAAGATTTGATTGGACATAATTCAGCTCTACTTTGACGGGTTAACCTGCTAATTACAGACGCACCCTTGGGGTATCTAGGATGATAAGCCATATTTACCCTAGACATCCCAAGTGTCTATCAAGTTGGCTGATTGGATGAGATAAACTACGAACATACGGCATTACACTTAAAAATGTCAAAACAACTTAATTTTCTTGACATTTCGGTAGTACTGTGCAGTCATAATATTTTAAACAAAGTCTAATATAATTTTACGGGAAAGAAAAATCAAAACCTATGGGATGTTTCCTTTCAAAATAATGAAATTTGACATTCAAAGTCTTATAGCATGAAGGGAAAACCCTTAATATAAATTGATTTTGATATTAAATTCGATCTAGTTTCATTTAAATTAAATCTCATTTATTGTGAGTAACAACAACGTGAAATACGTGTCTAATATCGATTTTGTTGTATTGTTTATTGTTTTGTTCTATTTTGTGATATAGGTTAATCAGATTCATTACTTTGATAGGAATGACTCAATATGTTGTAATTATTAGGTATAGTAATAATAAGTATTATTGTAGTTTCTGGTTCCTTTTAGGTATAAAATATGTATTTTTTTCAATCTTAATTTATTCTGAAGTCTTGATCTAGTAAGGAAATTTTATCCCAAATCCAAGTTTATAACACAAGATGAAAAAAAGTCGAAATCACATTTTTGTGATTTATTTTCCTAAAAATATTGAACAAAAAAAATCTAAAGAATCTTCCGTTTGTCACTGCCTTTTTTTTCACATAATCTAAAATAGTTGTCTCGTAAAAAGTACCCTCCGTATTTTACGCTCGATTTAAGGGTCTGGCACTCTGGCTGCTTGTATTGGTAATGGACAGAACGAAAAATGACCGTGACCTAGCTGTAACTGGGTCGCTGGTACCTAACATAATGGTGTGAGGCAAATATACCATGCTCCGTATAATATCCACGGTAAAAATAAATAAGGCAAGAATAGGTTATGCGCTCAATATAGTGTTTGTTGTTTGGTTAAACTATTAACCATATACTACCGAAGTATCATTCATTTTAAGTTTGAATTATGATATCAAATGAAAATAAATGTTGTTAACTTGTTCGTTATATGTCTTTTTTATATTGGACACGTCAATATGATATCTCAAATAAACCATTACATAGACTGATAATGACTCATCAAATGCTTTTTCACACGCCGCCGCGCCGCCGCTTAAAGGACTCGCGACTATACGAGGAAGGAAACACATGCGCTGGTAAAGAATTCCAAGTCTTTATGGTGCGGCAAAGAAAAGAGGCAACGAACCGCTTGGTTCTTGATGGAATAGTTTATACCGTGATACCTCAGCCTTGTGTATATAGTTCTATATAGGAAAGGAGATCGTGGGACTAATAATATTATCGCTTTCAAAATCATACCGGTGAATACCACTAACCTGGTGTATGTTGATCCATCGGCAGTTTTACTAATTTAATGAGTACTTACATTATGTTTTAGTATTCACAATTTTCTAATAGGTTTTATTCCATTCGCGTCAATAAATTCCGTTGAAATGAACAACTATTACAGCAGGTTAATACAGCAAACTGTAACTTTTAATTGGAAAAGATCCAGAATAGATGTCTTCGATTTCACCAGAGTTGAAGTTGAATGTATACTTTCAACAATATCAAGTTAGATCGAAGTAGCTCAGCTGTTAAGATTCGCATTCTTAACTTTTATAAATTTTAACTACCAATTAGAAGTTGGCATAATGAATCCTGAAAAATTCATCTGTATTATGCAGATAACGGCTCGGTTCGTTAAATTTCTGAGTTTTTAATAAATGGTAGTTGAATAGATAACTCGGCCTCTATTCAGAGGTATCGAGTTCGAATCCGGCCGAACAGTACCAGTTTGAATTTCACTTTGATAATAATATATCATTCTTTTTCTTTATACCACTTGGCAGGTGGCAGACAAGCGCATGGCCCACCTGATGGGAAGCAGTCACTGTGTCAAACTCGCGCTGTCGACCCTTAAAACCTTGTAATTCTTGAAGAACCTTATTAGATGGTAAACGAATTCCCGTAGCGTGATATTCTGTATAAATCATCTTTTGGTATAATTATTTACAGATTATAACATACGGCTTAATTTGTCATAATTGAGAACTTCAGTAAATCCAATTAAAACAGGAGCATTCGGCTAGAAATCAAATTAAACTTTGTCTTTTAGGTTTTCTCATTGTTGTCGGCGCTGGCAGCCAGGAAAGATTCCGTTTACAATGGCGACGGGTTCAAAGGGAGTCTGACACTTTAATACCATTAACTATTACGTACTTTTCGGTTTATCAAGAATTTTCTGGCGTGAATTCGAATTAAACCTTCTGCACTGTTTTCACAAAAGATTTTTACCCGACTTTTTTTTTTTTTTTTTTTTTTTATTCTTGATAGGCTTACGTTTGACCTCAATCTCACCTGATGGTAAGTGACGATGTGGTCTACGGTGAATCACGCTTGCCTAGAAGGAACCTATTCACTCGTGACTTGAAAACTCCCAGGTTATAGCTTTCCGGAAACACAGACTCAGGCAAGGAATTCCACTCCTTAGTGTACGCACGACGAACGTGTCAGCAAAGCGCTTTGTGCGTATGAGTGGAATATCGACCATATAGCGGTGGCGTGACGCTGTTCGTCTGGTCGTTCGTTGATGGAAAGGACTTGGAGGTATCAGGTTGTGCAATTCCAGAGCGCACTCCCCGAAATGCATCCGAGTGCCGAAGAAAGGATGGTAATGTTTTTCGAGACTATGTATGTATGTATGTATGTATGTATGTCCATTTCTTTGGCACGGCCTACAATTGAAATTAGATTGGTTGTCGAATAATGGATCCCGACTGTTCAGTATGTTTCTAGACCACCGGACATTAATCTAAGTGCTTGTTTTTTTCTTTTTAGTTTTTAGGCAGTCGGGTTTTTTATTAAATGGCTTTTATCCGCCCGCGGGGAATATTTTTTTCCTTCTTGCTTCGCACGGGAACTAGACCTATTTCCTAGTTCAAAACTAACCTATATGTGTTACTAGCTGTTGCCCGCGGCTCCGCCCGCGTGGATGTCGAAATCCGTTTCAAAAACTATCCTATCTCTCAAGTTGGATCGAACTGCACATGGTGTGCGAATTTTATTATAATCGGTTAAGTGGTTTAGGAGTCCATTGAGGACAAACATTGTGACACGAGATTTATATATATTAAGATTCCATTCCGTTGTTGTTACGTTTCCTTATATCTGAAAATAAACCTCGCTTGTAACTGAGAATGATATAATTAGTTTAGTTTTTTTGTACCACTTAGGTTGCAAACAAGCGCACGGCCCACCTGATGGGAAGCGGTCACCGTGGCCTATGGACGTGTGCAACACCAGGGGCGTCGCACTAGTTGTCTCTGTATCAAACTTTAAGCAGATTTAAGTGATAGAGTAACAAACATCACGCTCACAAACTTTCGCGTTCATTATAGATTATAGAAAGGATTTGATAATTTTTTCAACAACGCATTTAATTTATAACAAAATATTTACTATATCAAATGGGATAACAGCAATGGGTACTCATAGCTTCATGTTTCTAAAATCTTTTTTCAATGAATGCCAAGAATGAATCTAAAAAGTGTTAAACCAAAAAACTTGTTCAAGAATCGAAAAACTGCATACAATCGAATAAGCCAATTTTAGAAAAAGTGGAGAATAAAAAAGCGGGTTGAATGTGGAATAAATCAAAAAGCTGAAAGGAAAAATAAAACCGAGTAACACAGAAAGTGTACATTGTTTTTTTTTTATGTGCTACCACTCCTATAACTTCTATAACAGTCGGACCTCAGTTTAAAATCACAACTGGTTTTATTCTGCCCACTAATGGATTGTGAAAACCGGTCTGCATAAACTTTTTTAGTTCGATTTTATCAATTCGGGCCTTATATTTCATCATTATTGGATGTATAGGTAAATACCTATACATCCAATAATGATGAATCAAACAGACACTCCAATTTTATATATTTGTACTAGCTGTTGCCGTCCGTTTCAAAAACTATCCTATCTCTCAATTTGGATCGAACTGCACATGGTGTACGAATTTTATTATAATCGGTTAAGTGGTTTAGGAGTCCATTGAGGACAAACATTGTGACACGAGATTTATATATATTAAGATAGATTAGGTGATGAAATATAAGGCCCGATTTTGTATATGTACCTATACAAAACAACATTTTTTATAATATTTGTCTATCTGTCCGTTTGTTTCGGCTAATCTCTGAAATGTCTTCTTGGACCAATTCTGACGAGACTTTCACTGGCAGATAGCTGAGTTAACAAGGAGTAACATGGGCTACTTTAGTTCTGAAAAAAAAGTTCCGAATAAAAAATTTACTGTTACAAACCTACCTATTAGAAGATAATTGTTTTATCTGAAAACTTTTGGTATACAATAAAGAGTTATCTATCTATCTATTTATATTATGAAGTCCCCGGCGCAATTCATTTTGCGAATTAGTCTTTATAAGAATAAGCCATTGTACGAATAGGTCTTCTTTTTAGGGGTAAGGCGTTTTGCGAATAAGTCCATTGTCTACTAAACCTAATGAAATAAATAAAAAACCCGACTTCAACGGACTAAATTATAATAAATCAATTGAGTGGTAAAAAAATACAGATGTATTGAGAACTTCCTCCTTTTTTGGAGTCGGTTAGTAAAAAAAAGCAAGATAAGGCTTTAAAAACATTCTAGTTTCAATAGAATACCGATAAATACGACGATTATTCTGATTGGCAGCCAATTATGCCTTTGAAAGGCGTTCCTTTTAATAGAATATTGTAATTTCTAAGAACGTTTACGGGTTAGTGAGTTGTGGGGATTTTATAAGAACAACAAGTCAGTATTTCTTAGAACAGTACAACGATAACAGGTGGGCGGAAAAGACCGATAATTTTCTCTATTAAAATTGTTATTTATTGTACAGGAATAAATGAATACAATTGGTAGATGCTTGATATTATAATCCATACTAATATTATAAATGCGAAAGTAACTCTGACTGTCTGTTACGCTTTCACGCCTGAACCGCTGAACCGATTTTGATGAAATTTGGTATAGGAGTAGATTAGACCTCGAGAATGAACATAGGCTATGTTTGGTCGCGATAACCGACATCCAAGCGGGCGGAGCCGTGGGCATGCTTCTATAAATTAGGCCTATGCCGCGTGGACATCGGTTTTCGCGTTATTTGACTATAATTATAATATATGATATCCAATTATTCTACTCAACCGATTGATTGTGATAAATAAGATTTTAAGTCTGACCGGAAGCTTTCAAAACAACAAAAAGCATCGAAATCCGTTCAGTATTTTTTTGCGTCCATCGCGAAAAAAACAGTTTTCTGTTTGTTCGTGACCACGTTCGTGACGGATGTATTTTTTTGCCATCTGTACAAACAGACAAGCATTCCAAAAAAATATTTTTGTGGTTTTTTTTATCGGAAAAAGTGATCATCCAGGATGGGACTTGAACCCGTGACCAGTCCCTTGCCTCAAGCCCCGTCCTGGATTTATCCGATCAAAAAATCATTGGGAATAGTCAGCATGCAATTGCTTAAAAATTTCTTTAAAATATTTTTTTATTCAGAATCGTGCATGTATAGGTACCTAACTCAGGTTTTATTTTAAATATCTCCAATCCACAGACACAGCTGCTTAACAATTTAATATTATCTATAGGTACTATTATTTTATAATAGTACCTATAGATAATGTATATTTTCACGCTATACTTGTAAACACAGAACAAAGAAACTTGTAAACAATATGAGGCAAATAGGCACCCATTTTTATGCACATTATAGTAGACAAATTCATACTACTGTAAAGAAAAACTGCAGCATACTATTAAACCTTTACCCAACCGCACGCAAACTTAAACACAAACTTGTGTGCTAACGAGTTTAAAACACTTTCATTCAAACTCACTTAATTTCTTAGTCCTATAGAATCTTGTGAAACCTCCCTCTGTACTTATAAGTCAACATGAATTTGTAAACGCTATAAACGGAACTTGTTGAACGCGAGGCTGTGTCTCGAAAATGGTGGCAGCTAACTGTGTGTGAGTGAATTTTGGATAGCAATATGTTAACGAAATTTGATTGAGATGTAATTCCTGCCCCCGTAGACAAGTGTCACAGCGTAAATCGCTAAGGAAACTGACATGTTATATATTGATACTTTTATATATTTATGAATAGACAATAAAGAAGTTGTGATCTGACACTTACAACAGAAACGAATAGATTAAGTCGACCAATCACATCCAAGCACGTCGCCGGCGTACGATGCGCGCGCGGAATCACGAGCTGGAGTGTGATAGGTCAACCTAATCTATTCTATTCCTTAGTTATTTAGACTTTTGACACTTGTCTACGGGCACTGCATATAATTTTTTTTCTTGCTGTCACTATGGTTTTTACACCATTACACTGCACAAGATATGCGGTTTTTTTTTCGCTACAAAAATGTGTGTTGACTTGTGTAAATGAGTGGGCCGACGCGTTCCTTCCATAGGTTTTATAATATGCTCATGGTTAACGGTATTTAGTTAAATACAACTTCTCCATTAGAATCATTAGTCCATCCGTCTTCAGAATAGTAAACTTTGCCTTTGCGACCGCATAGCGGTGAAGAACGCGCTATGAATATAAAAATAGTAGTAATATTGACAGTATTTTTATTAAACCGATAGAAAGTAATTATATTAATGGTTTCGGCATCGCAATCAATTAACGTCGAGGACATACCTACACTATAAATAGGTAGTTGTTCGTAAATACCATTAGATATTGGGAATTTCGTATTTTTGGAGCCATAAGTGAATTATAACTTCTTATGTAACGTCAATCATTTATCAATTTCAGCGTAGAATCCCCTTTTTTCGTGCGCGAATCTTCACGGATATCATCCCTGTTCGCTATCAAGGGTGATAGAAGGATACCCAAGAGGCATTACCCTCAGCATCCTGGCTGATCCAAGGCTAATTCAGGGTAGGCAGCGCGTGTTTTACGCACGTTCATAGGCCACTGTGCTTGTCTGCCACGTAGTACCTATAAAAAACTCCAGCTTTGATATGGCCCCCTTGGGTTTGGGAACCATGGTATTCCCGTTTGGCAGTATTCACTGTGGCCTATTATTGACATGTGTAACACCAAGGGTATCACTACAATCGCGCTGCCTACCCTGAAAGGAAGGAGGGAGGGCTAGGAAGGTGACGGGAGACTAGGATTGGATGGGGGGAGGAGAGGGACAGTGATGAGCTCTGGCTACCCTATTTACCGTCGGGAACACAACACGATGGTTATTATGGCCGCGGTGTTTTGTAGGGCGGAGGTACTACCCCAGTCGGACAGGTCATTTCGGACGGGAGATACCATCGTGTCCTACCTAGGATGACAGATGACCGTCCTGTCACCCTTCCCGCCTTCCTCTCCGCTTGGAGAACCAATCCACCCCTTACCTGCCCTCTACTGTGCTCTCTCTACTCTGACGAGCAAAACGTGAAGAACCTCCAAGTAGCCCTACAAATGGCCATTACCGCCTCGACAGTAATTAGAAGCAGGCGACAAGCATAGAATCCCCTAAATAGTAACAGTATCACAGATGTATGATCTGTAGAATTCAACTCCTCGTACTCGATCTTCGCTACACTAAGCCGACAAACGCCCTCTCCACATTTCTTAATGTATTTTAGAATCGCGTGGAAAATTTACGCATTACGAATGCCACACTACAATGGGTACTTATCTCGGCTTAACCACTAATGACTTTCTCTTGTCACATCATAATGACGGATGGGTATTTAAAGAGAATATTCGTTTCAAAGAATAGAAAATGATTTTTTTTCTTAATCGCGCTCTTCTAAGTATTACTCTCATTCTAATCGTCCCATACAAAATACAGTATTATCAACCAGCTTTCATATATTTGGTACATTTAGTATCCTTCAAGAATCAACAGTCCTATGCCAACTAATAATAACAGGATTTTATTATGTTATATTATATTGGACTCAAATTACGCTAATGGTAACCCAAGACCTCCGACGTAGCGTTTCATCGTAGACCTATGCTACAATATGAACACACGCTACGATACGTATTATACGCTATGCTTCGGACATAGGCTACGAGCTAACGCTACGTAAGCTACACGAAACAGAAAGTCCGCAAGCTGTCACTAGCATAGCAGTTACGCTTCGGTTCTAGATAATAACTACAACGAATGACGTCACAATGCCAATCACAGATGCCTTGAAAGGCTTTAAACGGTGAACAAGGAGCTTAGAATCTGTGAAATAAATAATTATGCTCTTTTATGATATTATCGACAGTTCAATTACACTTTGAAATCTCATCATCATTCTCTGAACCTTTTTCCCAACTCAGTTGGGGTCGACTTTCCAGTCTAACTGTGATGCGGATGAACTTCGATATTTTCACTTTGAAATCTATCGCAATTTATTTGTAGTTATTTTATTTACACTGATCCCGATGTTTGCTGGCAGTGTTTCGCTAGCAGTTAATACTGTATAGCGAAACAGACTACGCGCTTCATTAAAAAATAAGTCTCACGCTTGACCAAAAAATGAAGTCTAACATCGTTCTCACTTACTACGGTTTTTGATCGCCCTTTATAGTCCCAGTTAAAAAAGATACCTACACTGTATAGATATACAGGGTTATTTGTAATTAACTAGCATCCTTGCAGGGGTAGATAGCTGACATCATAACTAACAATGTTTGTTCTACGACATTTTATAATTCGTTAAATATTACTTTCATACAAAAATAAAGCAACTATTAGTTCAATTGTTACTCTGATTCCGCTTTTCAAATACCCTGCATCGAAAAATCAAAAGTGAATCATTATATCTACCTACATACCAATGCTTGTTTTATGAATGAAACATAGACTTAATAGTGTCGCGTTGTTACAATAAAAACTTGAAAACTCATTATTGAGTAATGTGTTCAGTTTTATTCAAAGTCGTAGAACAAAATGAATGTTGTTACTTATGATGTCTGCTGGGAGGATGCCAGTTAATTAAAAATAACCCTGTATAGATGAAATTCTATTTCGTACTTGTAATTATTTCTCCTCCAATTAGTCCGAAATAAATTACAAGCCCGATACATAGCTTTGTTTATCATTTACAGCTGTACAATAATTAAATGTTACGGCCACTATCGGTATTGACTTTCATGTTCAAATTTTGTTTTGGTGTATTTCGCCAACTGCTGTTTTAGCGGTTATTTGTTATTTAAAGTTATTTAATCTGTGTAATTATTTCGAGTCAACCACTTTTTTATCTATGCTAATATTAAAAAGTTGAATTTTTTTTTATATAGGACACGTCAAAATAAATTTGCCTCGCTTGATGGTAAGCCAAAGGCAAAGTCAGGACTGGGGTCTCCACCACATACACCGGTAGTGCTACAGTGGCGGCCCTCAGCTTGACGGCCTCATCAAATGCTTTTTACGACCCGCTTAAAGGCACCGTGACTATAGGAGGAAGGACACACATGCGCTGGTAAAAAATTCCAAGTCTTTGTGGTATTATTTTTTTGTTGAACGCACTTATCTCAGAACCTACTGGTTCGAATCGAAGAATTCATTTTGTGTTGGATAACTCTTTTATGGAGGATGATTAAAGAATGTATAGCCTATAGGAGAGTGGAACAGTCATCTTAATATTAACCACTAGGGAAAATATCCTTAAATTATAGTAGGTCTATTAAATCACGTGATTAATAGGTTAGGAGTGAAGTATGTCATGACCAAAGTCGTGGGGAACCGTTAAAAAATTAGCTTCGCATTAATTGCTAAACGTTGGATGTTTCTACAATGATGGTCCTCAACCCTGAAACTTCCCCTTTAACTTACCATCGGCAAGGTCAAGTCATAAATCACCTTACCATTACTGTTCTCTCAAGAGTCAATAAAGAAAAATAGTTGTAATGGTATTAATGTTAAAACGTAATTAGAAATAGAATGCTCCCATTTCGTTGTAATATAGTGTAGATATTTGTGTAATAGGTACACTAATAGCGTAATTATTCACCAGGGCGGAGAATGGGTGGTCTAATATCGATTTATATAAGTATTTAGGTTAACAGAGACCCAGGTCCGAATACCGTCTGAATGTAATGTAATTATTCGATATTAAAACTATTACTGTCTCATCCAATTTCATAATTAGTTTCTAAATTTAAAATGGGTAGCCAAATACAATTTTATATCCCTATATTATATAGTATACATCAGTAGAAGCGAAGTAAAAACGTATATCTGTAGTATATTTGTGAAAATATTTTTGAATAAAGTTACGAAGGAATTAAAATAATCTAGCACCTACGTAAATTAAAACATCTACACTCAAATTCATAAAAGGTCGTAGTAGAAATGGACATTTGAACTTACCCGCCTTTACTTCGGATTATCTAAATCTGTAGATTGCTTTACGTTTCAATCGTCCGATTAAAAGCAGCGGCAAAATGCTCATCGTGGCAAACCTGAAGGTATCAATATGTGGTCCGGCCCCGTTATTGTGTAGTCGTTTCCGTACCGTTTTGGGTAATATACTCATATATAAAAGAGCGTAACCTTGAACAAAGATGTAAGACACTTGTCACACTCTTGCGCTTATGTAACACGTATTTATTAAAATTATAATGTGTGTTTCTTTCTGTATCACACTTTATGGTTTCAAGGTTGCGTTCCGACGTAAAGAGGGACATCTGCTACTTATGTGTTTATACGCCGTGCTTTATTATCTATGTCACATAATTACAAATGTTTATTTTTGTTTTATAGGTAAACTCATTGTTCTTTTATACATTTCTGTTTCATTTTTATTAACAAAAGCGTTGGTGCATTAATTAAAATTAACGCTACCTTGATTACAATTGATACAGTAGGTACTCTTTTTATAAAATTAATATTTCATATTAATTGGTAATGTGATCTCCGGTGAAATTACTTTTATGTAGACACGATAAATGCTACATACGATTTTTGAAAACGAAAATGATTAAATAATTGAACGTGTAAAATTAAAATAATTAAGTACAAAATTTGTATAATCAAATGCCATGCAATTCATAGTTCTTCGTATGCAAAAACAAACGTGACAAGGAGGTTGGCAACGAGCCAGCTCCTTTATCTCGAATTTAAAGCCGCCAGCTTATCTAGACATTCTGAGTTCCCCACCTAAGTATGAGAATAGGACGAAATCGCAGTGTGTTAATATGGGTACAAAGGTCTAGCGTGATTGGATGGCCACTGCTTTATTCTGCCTGTTGTCTTCTTCATTAGAATGGTAGTACTAAGCCTACTGTCATGGTTTTTCACATGTTGTATTTCAGTATCCGTGTTCAATTTTTAGTTCACTCTTTGTGCAGTGTGCCATTTATGTCGATATTACTTTAGTATAATCTGAATGCAGCATTATTAGGTTAAATTATTTCCTTTTTCTACCACTTAGGTGGCAGACAAGCACATGACCCATATGATGGGATGCGGAGTGCAACATCCGGAGCGTCACATGTCCATAATGTTTACTCTTTAGATTATAGAAGAAATTCTAAGGACATGTCCGATCCACTAACCCGCATTAGGCCAGCGCATGTGGTTTAAGATCTTAACGGTCTCAGCTCTCTGTAGGGAAGAGGAGATCCGTGCCCAGCAGTGGGACATAAATGGGTTGCTATCTAAATCCCGAAAAATATTTTTATTCCAATTTCTTTCAAAGACGCAAATTTGAAAATTATAGTACAATTGATAACAAAAAAAGTTTTATTCTACGGTCTATTTGACTACAAATATTACAATAATTAAGAGACAGAGGTAAAAGAAATCCTAATTATCTGTCTACGTCACTTAGCTAATTTTACTTTACGTTCAAATGTAACTTTCCTTCCAATCAAGCAACGATAGTTGACCCTCATCAATTGCCTATTCTACATCAAACTCGAAGTTAGTGCAAAACTTTCTCTGGTGGATGAATACTTGAATAGGTCATTGTAGAGTACGTAGCAGAGACCCCACTGTTGACATAGGAGTGTTTTGTATTGTTTAAAATAACTGTTTCGCTAATATTATTGAGATAAACCTTCATTGTTATAAATTCCTATTAATAATCATGTAAGTAAAGGGAACGAGTTACACGACGGTATCTCCCGTTTGAAATAAGCAGTCCGACTGGGGTAGTACCTCCGCCCTACACAAGACCGCGGCCATAACAACCATTGTGTTGTGTTCCGCCGGTAAGTAGGGTAGCCAGAGCTCACTGTACCCTTCCTAGCCTCCACTCTCCTTCCTAGCTATTCTCCCCCATCCCTTCAGGGTTGGCAGCGCGTGTATGAAACACTTGGTGTTGCACACGTTCAAAGGCTACGGTGACCGCTTCCCATCAGGTGGGCCGTGTGCTTGTCTGCCACCTACGTAGTGTAAAAAAAATAGCAAAGTAAAAGTCAAATTAATAAATAATTTATTCCGTATAGACCATTAAACGGCACTTACAAAACGTCAAAATTAAAAAAATAAAACTAGATAAGCAAAATGGACCTGAGCCCAGACCTGAGAAGAGAAACTCTATTAACAATCATTTTCTCGTTGGATCCGTGGCTTAAGAGCCTGAGGCTTCCTTGCTTCTCCTCCATATGATTTGGCTTGTATGACAATTATCGGGCAATTGCCGTCTAACATGCACCAGAGCCACGTCCGTCAATCAGGAGGTGTGCAGCTTCTTTCAGGCAAATTTACGCTCTCACCGCTTTAAAATATTTTTATAACAGATTAAGTTCTCCAAACCTGAAACACACGCTCTAAATTGTTCTTTATACGAAGTATGGAGTAAATAGATTCTCGTTTATATATCTATCTATAGGTATATATAAAAATGAATCACTATGTCCCTTGATCACAGCATCACGCGTAAACTACTGGACCGATTTCGTTAATTCTTTTTTTGTTGTGTTTGTTATTGTCAGGAGAAGGGTCTTATGAAAGAAAAAGTCAAGAAAGTTGTGCGGAACATTAGAAAATTTAAGAAAACTTAACGACCATATTAACTTATTAGGAGACGGACATAGGATAATTTTTATCCTGCTACGGGGACAACGTATGCCACGGGTGAAGCCGCGGGGCTCAGCTAGTTGCATAATATAATCTGACAGTGTAGTGATTAAATTTTCGATAATTTCGAGACATTTAACAATTTATTAATTGTTAGTTGTCTGAAAAGTAAATAAATAATAGTAGGTAAACATCCCGTTGAATGTTTATCATATTTATTTGCTTCGTTGATTTTCCGATATTTCGGCACTGTTACTAGCGGAAATTCAATAAGACAAACATCCTGTAAAATTTATAATAGTACTAGCTGTTGCCCGCGGCTCCGCCCGCGAGGATGTCGAAATCCGTTTCAAAAACTATCCTATCTCTCAAGTTGGATCGAACTGCACATGGTGTGCGAATTTTATTATAATCGGTTAAGTGGTTAAGGAGTCCATTGAGGACAAACATTGTGACACGAGATCGTATCGTATCGCTTGTGTGTCTGTATTTGTTTATTCACCTATTTTTTTAAATGCCTGTTAATGATTTTCGACATGAATGTACCTTTGACTTACTAAATAAGTCTTTTTAGTCATTATAATTTTGGACGTCCAAAGAGGTCGTAAGGGCACTTCTATAAAAGGATCCAAATTTTAAGGTCGTACGGATATTATTATGGTACATTTAAAATCATGTAAGTATCATTTTCATACCTCTGAATTGTATACTACGAAGATAGCCCGCGTAGTATCCTGATCCCTTTCATGCAACCTAAGGGAACCTTTTCCAGGGATAAAAATAGCCTTTGTAATTTACTGACTATAATTCTATCCTTATACCACATATTAGCGAGTTTCGTGAGTATGTTTGAGTTTGGACATTTACACAAACTTTCACATACCTATATTATACTTACTAGTATCATTAGGAAGTAGGATTGGCTAGTAAGAAGCTGGATGTGGATGTGTAATTTAAGTGTTGGATTATAACAAGGCAAGTCTTGTACCCAACCACGATCCACCTGACGCGATCCACAAAAATATTATATGCTCATCATTTTTGTGGATCGTTAATACTGATTCTGGCGTACAAAAGTCACAAATATTGATTGTATTATTAAAATACCGGTCACGACATATCACGCTTCATTTAACTCTATATTCCTATTGTACTAAGTATTTCATTTTAAATCATTTTATTACTAGTTAACCAGTGCGGTATAAGTATCAATTTTCTACACCTACGGTTCAGCATCCGACCCTCGCAACTAAAAGGGATAATGATTTGGTTAGACAATTAAAATTAATTGATTATAAAGGTCAAAGAAGACCTGTATTTGAATAAATCGGGTTGAACTAGAAGCCAATACGCTTGTTATTAAGTAAGGAGGTTGAAATTCAAATAGTGTTTCTTAAGATTCTCGCTCCAAATGAGTTTTGATATATCAATTCCACGCCAGAAGTACAAGTACGGGCGGAAGCTAGTCTGAAATAACACACATTGGTGCCATTTATTCTGGGAATAAATAATTGTGGATTGCAGGCGGAGCTGTAATTGTTACTTAGTAGAAAATATACCTATATTATATTTATTTAGCCAATCTTATACCACTGCTGGGCAAAGGCCTCCCCCAAATTCCTCCACCTCTTTCTCCCTTCCTACATTTCACTAATCTCGGACAAAAGAGTTTATGTCGTCCCGTCGACGCTTCCTCGGTCGACCAGGGCCTCGATTCTGCTAAAGGCAAACCACTGTAATACCACTGACACTGTAAAAGATGTCATTTAAATGTAGACTTTATTATTATCACGGTAAAGTCCAAAATCAAATGAGATTTTGTAGAGTGAATGAAAAAGTTAAATGAATTCTTTTCATTTGATTTGAGATTTTAACTGGATAACAGTAAAGTCTGTAATTAAATAGCATTTTTAGAGTGTCAGTGGTATTACAGTGGTTTGCCTTTAGCAGAATCGAGGCCCAGGCTTCCTCCTTCCATCTTCTGGCGTCCAGCGTGTGACAAGGTGAGCTCATTTATCTGGTGGTATTCTACGAACATGGAAATAATAGAAAATTATATACATGACACTGTGTGTTTTGTTCCAGAAGCGACATTATCAACTTAACCCGAACGGAACACCACAAACACGTCGAGATAATGCCTTAGTAATTTGTATCCGATTGAAATAGCAATCCTATTAGTATCGTACATTGCTTTCTGAGAGGATTGGATTGGAATGTTCGATTTTCAAACGTTACTAGTGAGCTAAGAGACGATTAAGATTGACCTTCAGCCATCTGATAAATAGATAGGATATATTTTTTTATTATTAAATATTTTTCGTCTATCAACATGCCAATGATAAAAAGTGTGTAAGGCATTCTCAATTAAAATATATTTTATCACCCATTCACTCTTTGGATAACTGGATTTTTTTTGTTCCAACTGATAGTTTTTAAAATAGAGATTATTCCTCGATAGACTTGTCTACATAATTTTATACATAAGTATCTGGCAGGTAACTAATAATAATAATCAATCGAAACTAGTATCATGAGATAATTTGATTTTTAAAATCAATGGTATCAACTTTCCTGCAAAAAACTATTCATGAACTCATGACATAGTCATGACAATTTAAAAAAATAGCCATGAACACTAGATAGGCGACTTATTATAGGTAGGTATATTTATCGACTTAATAATTAATTTAATAAAAAATATATCCCATTTCAACGGCTCCTCGACCATAGGTGGAAATTCAATTTTGAATCGTAATATTTTATGGACTAGACTCCTTACTCTGTGACAACGCTCCAAGAGATAATCCGCTTGCAAATATTTATGCAGACCGCATTTACCAGAATTCTAATATTTGTTTTAGTGATCTACAATATCAGATATTATTTATCGCAGGTTTATTAGTGCCTCGGAGAGCACGTTAAGCCGTCGGTCCCGGTTGCCATACAAACATCTAATGGCAGTCGTTACGGGTAGTTGGAGCCCACAAAAGTCCAACCAGTCTAACTTAGAACTTCGATATCGCCATTGGTCATAATGACCATTGGTTGTGGAGGTCAGATGGCAGTCGCTCCACGGAAAATATCGAAGTTCAGCCGCATCACAGTTAGACTGGAAAGCCGACCCCAACTGAGTTGGGAAAAAGGTTCAGAGAATGATGAATATCAGATGTTATGTTATCAATCAATCAAAAGACTATGGGGTTCAATCGTGCACGTACCTACATAAATTGTGGATTATAGATAATATTCAGTTGTGTGAACCAAATAAAAAAAAAACATCTTAACCTCTAAACCTCTAAACGCCCTTTTTCCGGGGCAAGATGGGGACACCGTAGTTCCCACACCCGAAGGGCCATCTAGAAGCCTTAGGTGGCTCAGGGTCAGCCGGGTGCAAGGAAGATACCTTATGGGTCACCACTCATACCCTCACGCCTGTAGACCCAAGACGGTTTGGGCCGTGTGGGATTTTAGTCGGTCCAAGTCCGGCCCCGATGACTAGCAGAGGGGTTACCGTGGGGATTTCCACACGAAAAAATATACTGCGGAATTTATACCTCTGTATAGGTATATACGTCACAGCCCATGCATAATACTATCTATTGTAGGAGGTAGGACGCCGTCGTGTTATGTTCCCGCTGGTAAGTAGGGTAGCCAGAGCTCACTGTATTTCTGCCTTTCCCCACCACTTCCTAGCCCTCCCCCTTCCCTTCAGGGTAGGCAGCGCGTGTGTGTCACCCTTAGTGTTGCACACGTCCATGGGTCACGGTGACCGCTTCCCATCAGGAGGCCCCGTGTGCTTATCTGCCCAAAAAACTACTGTTAGCAAAATACTACAAATAAAATATACCTATTCTACAAATACTTCACTCATTTTTTTCTCTGATAATTTCAATATTAGTACTTATATTCTTTTTAAACAAGTAGACGCTGGATATCCATCGGAAAATATGACGGTGTAACATTTTAATCAGTTGCAGTCCCAGCGTAATTTCCCTGTCCCCTGCAGAAAACCACAGCTAATCAACAATACTTGCATAGTATCGTGTTACACTTTTTCTTTGTTCTGTGTGTGTGTGTGTGTTTGTTCTCTTTAGGGAGGGAATTCAGAAACACGTAAGTGACAGATGCTGACTTTCAGAAAATCTTACAATATTACCAGCGGGGTTTATCCCATCTGCCCCGGTGACTTGGCCCGGTGCCGGGCCACATGGGAAAAAAAAGTTTTAACTGGCCCGTTGATATGTTTACCGGGCCAGATGACACAAACCAAGTGCCATCGTTGGTACACACCAACGATGGCACTTGGTTTGTGTTGTATCAACGGGCCAGTTAAAACTTTTTTTTCCCATGTGGCCCGGTACCGGGCCAAGTCACCGGGGCAGATGGGATACACCCCATCCGAGTAGCCTATATATTTCTTTGCAATCAGCTTATCTACCTATACATAGTATAAAGATACATGTGTTAGTAAATAAATATATAAATATTCTACGACGCAGTTTCGAGCTAATAAATAGGCTATGACGACGGCTCCGCCCGCGTGGATTTCGATTTTCACGTTTTTTGACTATAATCTTCGTTTCTACTTAACCAATTGTATTTAAACATGCGTAAGATTTTAAGTTTGACCAAGAGATATCAAACAAAAAACCGCATCAAAATCCGTTCAGTAGTTTCTGCATCAATCGCGACCATCGCGCACAAACAAACAGAAAAAAGGACAAACATAAGAATTTAAAAAAATATGCTCAAAATCGTTCATATAACCTAAGTAACTCGATTATTTTTTAAACGTCTATGTATACGTCCATATAGGCCATGATGACCGCTTCCCATCAGGTGGCCCCTGTGCTTGTCTGCCACCTACGTAGTATAAAAAAATGGAACGCGAAAGTTTAAAAGTTAATATAGATATTATATTTGAAAGAACGTATTGCAGGTCGAGTCTCAGTGTTGACTCGAGTCGTCGCGTCGTTCACGTGAACGAAAGTCAAATATTGAATGATTTCCACAAAAGGAATTTTTCCATCGTAAAGGCACGTTTCAATTCAAGGGGTTTGTTGTCAACCTTAGCACGATGCAATCGTATATTGGAATAGAATATTTATGTGAAATTCCACTTTACGTTATAACCTTTACTGCAATAGCTTATCAATAAGATAACTGCTAGCGTGGGTTCATATCAAAAGCAAAAAGCGTCGAGCGTATCATCCGTAGTGTTTATTGTGTAGAATTTTAAACGACGATATATTGGGTGCATCCTTTAAATAGTAAAAGAATATCAAGTGGCCAATTTAAGTGCTAACCGCAGTGTGTCGCTCGGTGGTAACGGCAACCATCTTTATGATCTTTTGGTTTTGTATATTTTTTTTTCAAAAAACGAACAGTACTCCACAGTTTGTACCTGACAACTTTAACGATGTACAATTTCATTCATTCCCCACCGTGCATAGATCCGACGAACACGAGATTGTCCCAGCGGAACTGTTCACCCTTCTTGGTAGGTAGTATTATGTAGGTAGGTAAGTACTTATGTGAACTTCAAGCATTACTCATGGCCCGATTTATTACGGCATATTGCAACTTTATTGTGTACAAACGTGTTCTACACCCAAAACACTGTGTAGTACATGTTATAAGTAGGTATCTTTTTATGAATAACGGCTTATCCTTATTTTGAATATAAATAGAAGCCTAAAATAGGTAAAAAAGGAAAACAGGACTACAGATAAGATACAAAGCTGAACGCATAATCTGTGTATAAATAAATAAACCATCATAAAACAATTTAGCACCGTTTTTCTCGGCGGTTTTCGAATCGATTTTGATTACCTATTTCCTGTACGAAACTGGGATGGATAGTTGGATAGTAAAGCGCAAAATATTCTAAAACCGGGTCACTCTTACTACTACAGTACTCACTACTAATATTCATCGCCATTTTCGATCATATCGGGCACTAGAGAAAGTAACATTGTACTCTAGTGGAATCCCTTCGAACCAAATTGTCAAAAGGCCGAAATACACACGTTAAAATTTATTTTATCTTTAATAAAACGAATTAAATAACTTTTAAAATTTATTTTGACTTCAGTGTGTATCTGTACTTTTGCCTTTATGCTAATCTGTCCTTCTGCTAATCTGGGATTTTGCTATTCCGGGATTTTGCGTATCTGTCCTTCTGCTACAGAGGGGTAGGTACATTGTCATGTCGACCAACGATTGTCACACGATACATTTTGACCTTTTGACAATTTGCTTCGAAGTGATTCCACTGGTAGAATGTGACTTTGTCTAGTGTCCCTGGAGTTCCAGGTGTGATTGAAAACAGTAATGAAAGGCAAACCGACACGCACCTGACCCGCTGTCGCTTTATGTATGTGTTTCGAGCCTAGATGTAAGCCTTTGTAAGTACCTAACAGTGAACAAAATCTTCATAACTCACGAAAGACACTTCCTTGTTCGCCAGTTTTGAGATTGGAAAATGAAAATACGTGTATTTGTGATAGTCACAGCCACTCACAGCAGTTATATATTTTTAGCAGGCTATGATTTTTGCCCGGGTGGGCTATTCCAAATCGAATTAGGTATGTCGACGCCCGTCGAGGTGACATTTGAAATGAGGTCCTTATGAGGTTATTTATATGGAGCGTTGAAGAAACTTTTTATAGTTTTTTTAATCTGCTTGTGTAAAAAAATATCTTTCGTTCTCTCTCATTCTCAAGGACACAGAAGCACACACTTTAATTTTATAGTTAAATGATATAAAACAGAACCTCGGTGGGGTGAGATCAGGATATATTCATGAACTAGCCTATGCCTGCAGCTCCGCCCGCGTGAACGTCGGTTTTCGCAATTTTTGACTATATCTCTCCGGTTCTACATAACGGATTGTGATTATACATGCGTAAAATTTTAAGTCTGACCAAGACCTTTCAAAACAAAAAAAAAACACATAGAAATTATTATCGTCATTATTCCCAAGAATGTATGAAAAGTATTTTTTAAACGGCGACCTCACTTTACCCCTCCTCGGGACCCCATCGTAGCCTCCCCACCCCTTCCTAGCCCTCCCGCCTTCCATTCAGGGTGGAATTTTAAGTCTGACCAAGACCTTTGAAAATTAAAAAAACACATCGAAAGCGTTCAGTATTTTTTGCATCCATTGCGTAAAAACAGACCAACGCACAAAATATGAAAAAAATATTTTTTTCTTACAATAATAACATAGCCCGTAAAAATTTTTGAACGTTTCTAATATACATAAATAGCTACTTTACAATTTTATAATAGTTTATAGATGGAGACCTTTTTCTTTCAATTTTTTTCCTCTATAGTAGGTACATAATCTCTTGAGTCTTCTATTCAACTCACTCCACCCTCCTGCCTTTGTTAGCATCGTAATTTTTTTTTATTCCTGCTTAAGCTCTTATAGTAGATATTTATTCGAAAAAGATATTTTTTTTTGCTGTAGTAAATATAAAATCGGGGATATAGGCGTGAGTTTATATGTTATGTAGTAAATATTATTCAATATCAGTTCAAATTGATAAGTAGTCCAAAAATAAATAAACTTTGTCCTTTTGTAATGAAAAGCAATGTATAGCCCCCCCCCCCCCCCTTTCCGAGGATATGACGGGGACACTATGGCTCCCAAAACCGAAGGGATCATCTCGAAGCGCAGATGGCCAGGGTCAGCCGGGGCGCGAAGGAAATGCCTTTTCGGCCGCCTTACAGTTTGTCGCTAGAGGACCCGAAATGGCATGCGGTTTTAGTCGGTTTGACTCCGATTTGAACCGAGTGGTATTCGTGGGGATTTCTGCATGAAAAAAAATATAACAACGTTTAAAAAACCGACCTCGCAAACTAGTATTTTTTACTTTTGTGTGTACAGAAATAGGAGAGTACCTAATGATGTGCATTATGCACAAAGGCATCAAAAACGGAGTTTTTGCCGTAAATTTGATGATTTCCCCTCGATTTTCCCAAGATCCCAGCATCAGATCCTGATAACCTGGATATGGGACCACCTCAGAAGTAGCCTCTTTCAAAAAAAAAAAAATCTAAATCCATTCATAATTATTAACGCCGCTATCGCGTAACATACATACAAAAAAAATAGCGTACGAATTGAGAACCTCTTCCTTTTTTAAAGTCGGTTAAAAAACGACACAACTAAAAATATTTATTTCATTGATTTGTGATTGAGAATATTGAGAGAAATGATTATAATAAGATATTCTAATACCTATGTCATTCGTAGTATAGTTCGGACCAGTCAACTCATATTCACAGGCCATCACTTGTACTCCTTGAAATTAGATATTCATAGTCAATATTCTACTGGTAGGGGTCGTGACAATATCAATACAAATCTTGTTAACATTTCTCCATATCACATCTTATTGACAATTTAACTATCGGCAGGGAAACGTTTCCAACCCTACCTGAGAAATAGGTACACCATACCACCTTATCTTTGAGGTAGGGTTAGCAATGTTTCTTTACTGACATAATAATAATCTATCTATTTATGTAATATAAAAGAAAGTCGTGTTAGTTACACTATTTATAACTCAAGAACGGCTGAACCGATTTGAGAGTCTATCTAGACCAAGACCTATCAAATAAAAAAACCGCATCAAATTCGATTCAATAGTTTTAGCGTCCATCGCGCATGAACAGAAAAGAATTCCGAAAAAAAAAAATCTTGTGCAGGATCGTTGATATAACTTAACACAGGTATTTTTTTTAATATTCCCAATGTATGTACAGACACAGCTAAGTACCTACTTTAAAATTATATTATACACTCGAGAGCAATGAATCCGGGTCACTTAAAGAATCCTAAAAATCTCGGAAACTAAAAATGCTAGGTTAATGCAATAAATTGTATTTAATAGACAATGTAATACTCCTTAAATGAAGGTATTAAAACTTCTTAGTTATTGTAAAGTTATATCATAAAAAAATCAAATTTGAAAAAGGGCCACTTTCGAAGATGGAACTACGAAATTACAGCATTTGGTTTTGCTTTTGTTTGTAATCTGTCATTTATGTGGGTACATAAACCATGTTGATAGTGCTCTATATTCATTATTCAAGCTGAAATTATGTCGCTTACGCCTGAAGAATGCACCAGAATACTTACAATGCTGGAAACCGGCCGGAGTCAGCGCGATACAGCCAGGACTGTCGGTGTGTCGCTGTCAACAGTACAAAGAGTTCTCCGACGTTACGAAGAAACTGGTTCTAACCTACGCAGACCAGGAACGGGCAGAACCAGGTGTACCACAGCACGAGAAGACCGATACTTGGTGAACACCATGCTTCGAAATCGCTTTCTCACAGGAACTGAACTCACCAATCAGTTTCGACGCCTCGGAGGAAGTAACCCAAGTGCATGGACAGTAAGACGTCGGCTTGCTGAATCTAACTTAAAACCCCTTAGACCTGCAAACGGCCCTAAACTGGAGCGTGGGCATCGTATTTCGAGACTAAGATATGCCCAGAGCCACGTAAATTGGAGTATTGAAGATTGGTCAAAAGTTATGTTCTCCGACGAATCAAAATTTATGCTCTACAAGCACGATGGAAGACACAGAGTGTATCGAAGACCAGGGGAAAGATTCAAGCAAGCATGCATCGAAGAAAAAGTAGCCTACGGTGGTGGGTCTGTACTTGTGTGGGCCGGAATTTCTTCTGAAAGTCGCACAGAGCTGGTGATCATAGAAAACGGCTCTTTAACTAGCGTAAGATATGTGGAAGAAATCCTCAATGATCACGTTGGTCCATTTATGGTCAATTTAGGTGAGGATGCTATATTTATGCATGACAATGCCCGACCTCATACAGGTAGGATTGTGAATGACTACCTTCAAGAGATGAACATTACTCGTATGGAGTGGCCAGCGCGCAGCCCGGATATCAACCCGATCGAGCATGCTTGGGACGAGCTAGGCAGATGCGTAAAACAACGAAACCCTCCCCCAATCACGCTTCGTGAGCTCAAAATTGCTCTCACAGAGGAATGGGAGAATATTCCCCAAAATCGTATAAGGAACTTGGTGTACAGCATGCCAAACCGCGTAAACGCAGTAATGGAAGCACGAGGAGGCAATACGAAGTATTAAAATTCAAGAAAATCGTAATAAAGTTCAAAAATTTCATGTTTCCTATTTTTGTTTTAAGGAGAGATCAGCAGTTTTTTTCTTTATGTAATTTTGTGTTAATAAAATGTATGGTGACTCATATTTTTTTTACTTTCATTTAAGGAGTATTACATTGTCTATTAAATACAATTTATTGCATTAACCTATCATTTTTAGTTTCCGAGATTTTTAACATTCTTTAAGTGACCCGGATTCATTGCTCTCGAGGTATATATAGTACCTACCCTGCCAGAAATATAGTAGGTACAATACTATTGATAAGTACTATAAATATTATAATGGTTGGCAACCCTGCTCTCAGGGGCTAATCAAACATGTCACCCAGCCAATAGAATTTGTATCAACAAATATTGTGAAGTGTATGCATAATATATATTTAGCTAAGTGAGGATCTATAATTTTTAACTAAATTAGTATATTATACTATTATAAAATTGAAAAGTTGTTGTGTCTTTACATTGGAGATATTTACTGGCCCTACCCTACTTAGGTACCGGCCGGCGGGAACACAACTCGATGGTTATTATGGCCGCGGTGTTCTGTAGGGCGGAGGTACTACCCCAGTTGGACTATTCAGTTCGGACGGGTGATAACGTCGTGTATTACCTCCATTTGTTTAAATGCTTTTGCCCGCAACTTTGCCCGCGTGGAATTCGGTATCGCCACCAATTAAACGACTCTCTACTCGACTCTCCACTCCATTCTACACTTCACTCGCCACTCCACTCCACTCTCCACTACACACCACTCTCAACTCCAAAAATAAAAGATAAAAAGTATCCTATGCCCGCCTCCTGGTTCTAAGCTACCTCCCTACCCTAATCGGTTCAGCTGTTCTTGAGTTATAAATAGTGTAACTAACACGACTTTCTTTTATATATATATATATATATATATATATATATAGATACTCAAGAAACGCGTAATCCGACGCCCACGCGGGCTTGCTAGTTTTAAATAGGTACGAGTTTATTAAAAAATTGCACGTATTGATGCGGGTTCCTTTTGTTACGAGCTTTACAAATTGTTAATCTTTAATCCGATTCCCGATACCTACGTTCTGCTAACAACATAGCCTTTAGGAGATTAGTGAACCAATTGCTTCCAAATAACGTCTATTCCTTTATTTAACTGCGTTCACAAATCTCTTTCTAATTCCTTTGATTGTGAGTAAAATAACAACAGCGGTTTTGGTTGTGACCAATTTTCTTTAACAAGTGACATGTGGTGTTACGTTCAAACGTTTATATCATGAAAAGTTTTGAAATTTTGGTTGTATTTTAGATACTATGCCATGACGATGGCGTATCTCAAAATCGTAGATGGTCCAAAGTCAGGGGCCTTACTCCGAAAAACGAAAATATTCGTATCCGTTGACGTTTTGACCATTTAGCTACCCCGAAAGTGTTTCGTTTCGGATTTCGGATCCGTCTTCGATCGTTTGACATTGAGGTTATCGATCGTTATCAGTACACCTCCTACATCCAAAATACATTTGACGTTTTCGCTGTCGTTGTTTAACAAATGGTCCGTTTTCGTTCGATCCGAAACGTTCATGTTCGATTTTCAGAGTAAGGCCTCAGTCGCGGTGTTAGGGAAAAATCTTATGGGCCACCTTACACCTAGGCGTCTGTAGACTCGTCTTAAGTCTGTGTGCGGTTTTAGTCAGTTCTAGTCCTACAAAACCACTCCATGGGGATTTCATTATTTTGCTGCGTTCCTGTTTAGTACTTATTTTAGATTAAACACAAAAACAACACATGCACAAACATTCGCAAATACCTTGAATAAATTCTCTGAAAATCTTTGAAACTAGATGTAATTTTTTAAAACCACTTACGCGGCATACAATCACACGGTCCACCTGATGGGAAGGGAAAACCGTAGCCTATGGACGAGTGACCAATTTTAGAAATTGTAAAGTAAAATAAAATCCAATGAAACTTATTTCTCTACCCCGATGCTATAGCACGTTGCGTTTAACAATGATTTTACATGAATTTCTCAGTAGAAATCATATCGCACTAACTTGCTTGATCAAATGACAACAACGTGACAACGTTACAAGACAGCCATATGGGCTCATCATTCAAGATTTGCATACGAGAATTATTATTCAGCGCAAAGTTTCTACCCTTCTGTTTTCTTTTCATTATCAGAAATAACTCAAAAATATTGGTGTGTAACAGAAATTTGTCTCCTGTTTAGTCAGCTCAGGAACCTGTCTTAAGCTTCCTCCACCCAAGGTCGGCAGCTTTAATGTGACGCCCCTGGTATTGCACACGTCCATAGCCCACGGTGACCGCTTCCCATCAAGTGGATCGTATGCTTGGCTGCCACATAAATGGTGTAAAAAAAACGCAAAAAAACAATGGTGCCCTGAAAAATATTGCCACAGTGCGATAAGACCGCCAGTTGTATTAACCCACTTAATCTATTATTGATATGAAACTTAATTTATTCCTAAAATACATAGGTACGACTACTACCACTAACATTTTTTTCAATTCAACCTTGCGTTAATCCCAGTCGCGTCCAAAGCTTTCGCCTCGGAGTCTGGGGTCCGCTTTACCAGTCTTGACTGCGGATTTGGCTGGACCTCGATATTTTCCGTGAAGCGACTGCCATCTGACCTTCACAACCCAATGGTGACATTAGGCGATATCGAAGCATTGCAGCTAGACCGTTGTTGTTGGACTTTTTAGGGCTCCAGCTACCCGTAACGACTGCCATAGGTGTTCACAAAGTGCTCTCCGCAGCACGACTACTACTACTAACGTCGGGATGAAACCCACTGGTATCCTAATATTCGTCCCCCGGAAAAAAACGTTGTAGATTCACCCCCTATATAGCCCATTGTGTCCCCCGGTAGGAGACCAATCAATATTACATTGTTGGTGGCACCCACTCGTTCCCTGAAATGAAAATTATGCATTCGGCACCTACTGAAAATTAGCCGAATGTTTACATATTAAATGGAGCTTATGCAGTGCTGGTTTGAAACATAATTTATACAAATATCTGTTTACTTGCTCTACGGAAAGCATATTTTGTTGTAAAGTGCGGTATTAAGGTATTAGGGAAACGCGACTAGAAACTTGTTCGCAACTCGATGCTCGTACAGTGCGATGCTGAAAACTAAGGACTTTACCTACTTACTTATAATATATATACATACGGTGAAACACCACATATTCCACTCATACGCCCATAAATGTTTCTATGCGACGCATTTTGACACAAACAAGTATAGTGTACGACATCTAACTTAGCAAGGTTTTGGAGTAGTGGGCCCACACTACTCCAAAATCTTGCCAAGTTAGATGCAAATATACCTGAGATTTGCGCGTTCGATCAAAGAAACAAACTCTTCAGCTTAATCATAGGTATTATAAAAAATACATTTGAATTTACGCACACACCAATACGCCGATAGGACGTAGGTATTAATAAAAATGTTGAGTGAATCCAAGGAAATAATAATAGGTTCTGTAAGTGATTCCATTATAAATATGAAGATTGAAGAAGCACTAGCAGTATATTTTTTTCAGCTATCATTATTTTTTGCGAACTTTTTAGCGTCCTTCAACTTATCACCGACACAGGCTGTCTAGCAATCATTACTTTTTTACGATATTTTATAAGCCATTCTTTACAATGTGGCTCTGATTTAAGTGACCTATATTATAACTTAAACACCTAGTACGTGTAGTCGTGGTTCGAGGAACACGTTTAGCCGTCAAACGTGGTTGCCATACGAGTAATGGTTGCTATACAAACATCTATGGCAGTCGTTACAGGTAGTTCGTTGACGTTCGACAACTGTTACTGGTCTACCTACAGAAATTGCCAATGGGTTGTCGAGATCTTTTTTTTTATTATTCATGATAGGCTTACGTTTGACCTGAATCAAATGGCAATTCTTTCAAAGAAAATATCGAAGTTCGAACTCTTCATAGTTAGACTTCATAGTAGTAAAGCTGGCCCCGAAAGAGTTAAGAAAGGATTCAGAGGCTGACGATGACCTATTACCTGATTTGCTATTGACACAATTTATCTGCTATATACCTTCAAATTTATTATACTAAAAGTTATACTAATACCAATCAATTCGATAGATTCTGTTTCTAAAAACAATAATAATGTTCGGGGTTCCTAGAATCGTACTCTATTCGTTTCAAACAAAACTAACATCCATGGAATACGTTATATACAAAAATACCTAGATATAAGATAGGTAATAATTACCTATCTTATATCTAGGTATTTTTTAATCTGGCTATATCCGAGATTTCCTAGAATGTAGACGATTTTGTTTTGTACAAGTACAAACATTGGTGTTATAAGATTACTGGAGCGTATCTAGTTAAAGTAAACTAGGTTTTTATAATATTGGTATATCTATGGTGGCACAACTTCCTATATCGTAATTTATGTTAGAACTAGGTTTTAGATTTCTAAGGTTTTTTTTGCGCGGAATATTAGTTGAAGTCATATTATGTTTCGCTGGTAGATAGGTACCGTAGTGAGAGCGTGACCATCGAGGGACCATAATTTAAAATGACCGTATTTTGAACCTTCGTATGTGTCATCCTGTAGTAGAAGTTCCTAAACAATTGTAAATTCAACCAATAATTTGTAAAAGTGCTCACTCAAAAGTTACAAGAGGTTGAAGTTGGTCCCTCAATCGAAACGCTGATCGCCCAACCTTTCCAGACATTACCTTATTTAAACCTACAGGGCCTCGATTCTGCTAAAGGCAAACCAATTGTAATACCACTGACACTCTAAAAATGCTATTTAATTGTAGACTTTACCGTTATACAGTTAAAGTCTAAAATCAAATGAAAAGAATTTATTTAACTTTTTCATTCGCTCTACAAAATATCATTTGACTTTAAACTTTAACTTGATAACAATAAAGTCTACAATTAAATGGCATTTTATAGTGTCTATGGTATATAAGTGGTTTGTCTTTAGCAGAATCGAGGCCCAGGTATACAGACAAAACACTCTTAAAATTACAATACATACACTCATATACATTGATTAAAATACCTGTTAAGTATCTTAATATTACAAACAGACACTTCAATTTTATATTATTTGTATAGATAAAACCAGAGGCCTTACTCCGAAAAACGAAAATATTCGTATCCGTTGACGTTTTGACCATTTAGCTACCCCGAAAGTGTTTCGTTTCGGATTTCGGATCCGAATCGATTGTTTGACATTGAGGTTGTCGATCGTTATCAGTACACCTCCTACTCCCAAAATACATTTTGACGTTTTCGCTGTCGTTGTTTGACAAATGGTCCGTTTTCGTTCGATCCGAAACGTTCATGTTCGATTTTCAGAGTAAGGCCCCAGTTTACAAGATATAAGGTTGTAATATTGGTTTTTTTAATGTGGCCCTTCAATAAAGGCTAATTTCTTTGTTTGTTATTGTATCTGGAGATTATCGTATTATATTAAATTGGGGACTTTTTTCGCGATTTCAGTTTGAGGATTTTGTTTTTATGAATATGCTTCAAGTACTTAATTATTTCAAACCATTGAACTGTAGAAATGATTGCTTCACGTTTTGGTGTATAATTTTGAAGCATATGTAATACCTACCTCAAAATAGATTCATCAAGATATTCGTCAAGGTTTTGTTTATCAAATGCGTTGTCTCAAAGATGTTGTCTCTGCCTGCAATGGTAGAAAGCCGTGATCTGTATGTATGTATGTATGTATGTATGTATGTATGTATGTATGTATGTATGTATGTATGTATGTATGTATGTATGTACACTTTCCATGGCCTGTAATATAAATGTCGAATAATTAAGGTCTAAAGATTGCGACGTTAAGTGTGTGTAAGTAAGTAAACTTCTGAACTAAACAAGATAAACCCGTCATGTTCGGGTTCAGTACAATTTTACGTTTTACGGCGCGGTAGGACACGACGGTATCTCCAACTGTGCAGTCCGCCTGGGGTAGTACCTCCACCCTACAGAATACCACGGCCTTAATAACCATCGTGTTGTGTTTCCGCTGGTAAGTAGGGTAGCTCACAATCTGCCCCTCATCCCTCATCTCCAACCCCCCAAACCTCCCAACCCTCCCCCTTCCATGGTCAGCAGCGCGAGTGTGACGCCCCTTATGTTGCAAACGTCCATAGGCCACGGTGACCACTTCCCATCAGGTGGGCCGTGTACTTGTATGCCACCTAAGTAGTATAAAAAAATTGTCTAGTGATTATGCAAGAAAGCATTATTCAAAAATCTCTTTAAAATATATATCTCATTACAAACATAGATTGCATAAACTAAAAACTAATAAACTGTCAACTTAGTTTCCTAGTATAGAGACATGGCACTGTTGTGGAAAGTTCCAGATATTGACGTAACAAGTTGACGTAATAAGTAGGTCGTCTACAGAAGCGACTCATCAGCCATTTGCCGCAATAAACATAAACTCGATTTCCTTGAGGAAATAACAAGTGAATTGATTAACAGGTGGCTAGTCGTGTCTTTTTTTAGTCTTTATAAGTTATGATTTCTATACTAAGTAAACAAACTATACTGTGGACGAATATGGGGATCTTTATTACCCGTGGGGCGAGCACGAATTTTCTTTCGAATCGAGTTCGTAACGTGTGCGATAGAAATTGTATGAGATTTGTACAGTTCCTTTTACGCACGATAGGGGCGCTGTGCAAATTTCATACATTTTTGTCGCACACGTTACGAACTCGGTACGAAAGAAAATTCGTGCTCGCCCCACCGTGGTTTATCTGCGTAAAAGCCACTGTATAAGCACCGGGTAATATCTCGGGACGGAACGTGGACGGACGTGACGTACACGCGGCTGCCCTGTTGACAACGGGATTGTGGTGTTAATTCATACGAACCGTGAAATTGATTCAGATTTAACTTGCTAGTGTTGTGAATATAGAAAGATGATTTTTTCATTTCAAGAATTGGCTTTAACTTAACTCTAATCGTCGGCAACGATATTTTTCCCGCCCGGCACGTGCCACGTTTTCCCGTCCCGTCTGTGTCTCCGTGACACACATACATTCTGTATGAAACGATATTTCCAAAACTTCACGTCCATGTAAAAACCTGTCACGTATGCAGCAGCCTTAATTCATCTGAGTGGATCATAGGAAATATTTTTTCCCATAATAATTCACCTCAATCTATAGTTTTACCCGACTGCCGAAGAAAGGAGGGTAATGTTTTTTGTATGATATTATAACGCTGAAAAATTTGGATTGCTTTTTTTAGTGTTGAATAGCTCATTTATCGAGGAAGGCTATAGGTTATAAGCTATGTATCATCAAGATACTACCCAAGAGAGCGGAGCAGTGGTCATAAATTTTGGCTAAAAGGTTAAATAGGCACTTCGCGAACGAAATAATACGTTACCTATAAACCCGAAATGTTTAATGCAATTACTTAAACTAATAAACTTCGTAAGCTAATTACAATGTACGTTTGTACCTAATTAGTTTACGGTAGATTGTAGCACATGTCTATGTGAACTGAAACGGTCAATGTGCACAATTACAATAACCACAACCGTTCCGATAAACCACACAAAGGCCACAATATATCACAAACATAGGGCAGTCATCATCGCATTAACTGAGTGATTTCAGTGGTCACTGCATATTGTACAAAGTCACATTATAGCGCATGTCAACTCGCCTCAGATAACAGAGGCTCGTGACTAAGTAATTACTACTGAGTTAGCTAATTGCAAGGTTGAGCAATAGGTATTAGGTTCATTAAACTACTTTTAAATAATCTTTACTTTAATAAGAAGCGATTTAGCTAAAAATTAGTGAAATGGTAGCTTAGAACTAAGAGATGGACATATCATACTTTTTATCCTGTCGCGGGGACGAAGTGTGCCACGAACGAAGCCACGTGGCACAGCTGGTAGTTCATATTATAATAATAACATGCGAGATTTTAACTGAAGGTTAGTGTATGTCCTTCTTGAAGTGAACACTGCAATGCATACTTATGAAGTTATATTCCTCTCACAAGCATTGTGCATCAAAATTATTTAAAGTAAAGTAGTTTTTACACGTATTCATTCAAATAACTTTCCAGTGAGCGGACAGGTGAACCAAAAATATTGATCTCGATACAAAAGGGTTAAGTAACTATAGCTTCAATAGTTTGATAAAATAATGGAGGTTAATTAGTTAACTAACAGATTCCTGGTATTATTAACTAAACCAAGTATTTGCAAACAAGCTTTATCGGTCACGTCCAATTAGATTACACTCACGAACCCACGCAGTTTTGCACCGCTAGTGGTGCAGTAAGGATTTGTTAGTTAATCATTATCATTTTGGTTAGTAATTGGATATTAATTGAACATTTAAAATAGACTGACTAACTGAGACAACAGACCGTCGCCATTAGCTTCTGTCCTTACATACTTCACGCGCTTCCTCTACTGTCATTTTCTCATGCAAGCCCGCCGGTTGCGAGTGCTCTTGACCTGGGCCTCGATTCTGCTAAAGGCAAACCACTGTAATACCACTGACTGACACTATAAAAAATGCTATTTAATTGTAGACTTTAGCGTAAGTTAAAGACTAAAATCAAATAAAAAGAATTAATTTAACTTTTCATTCGCTATACAAAATATCATTTGATTTTAGACTATATCCCGATAATAATAAAGTCTACAATTAAATAGCATTTTTTGAGTGTCAGTGGTATTACAGTGGTTTGCCTTTAGCAGAATCGAGGCCCAGTATTAATATAGATATAACTGAATATTCTAAACAAATACACAGGCTAAATAAAACCCACTTTTAATAACAGGATAGCAACTGCTAAAACCAGTGTTTGGCTAAAGGCAAAATACATCAAAACAAAATTTGAACATGAAAGTCAATACCAGTCAGTGCCTATACTCGTAGTGGCCGCAACATTTAATTATTGTACAGCTAGATATAAATGATAAATGAAGCTTTATTAAAATTTATTTCGGACTAATTGGAGGCGAAATAATTACGAGTACAAAATAAAGGACCATAGCTGATTCTGAACTATTTTCTGACTTCAAATTTTTTATACTACTGAGGTAGCAGAGTAGCACACGGCCCACCTGATGAGAAGCGGTCACCGTGGCCTATATGGACGTGTGGAACACCAGAGGCGACACACATGCGCTGCCGACCCTGGAGAGGGGAGAGTTTGGCAGTTTGGGGAAAAGGGGGTTGGAGGAGGGGATATGAGCTCTGGCTACCTTAGTTACCACTGGGAACTTAAAATGATAGTTATTATTCTGTAGGGCGGAGGTATTACCCAAGACGGACTACTCAGTTCGAACGGGCAATACCGTCATGCTCTACCTCCTTTAAATACGTTTAACTGGAACGTTTTTACCTATACTCCGTTAAATATAGCATGATCTCTGTGACAGCTGTCAGTAAAATCATGCCTATGAAGTCTTGAATTTTTCAGCAGTGCTCACAGTAGCTGTCAATGTCATACTTTATGGGCATGCCGACCTAATTAGTGATGGGCGATGAATCATCGTGACCACATACTATAAACTATCCATATTTGGAATAAAATTTAATTTATCATATAAACTAATTTTATAGTTTGTATAGGTATTTTAATACCATAACAATAACTATAATGTGAGTACACTTGATCCAAAATAATAGTGAGGAAATAAAATTCAACACTCCATCCATCAACGTCCTGGGAAAATATACGTCGCGTTTGGCTCAAGGGCTTGTTACTAGATTTCACATTAAAGTATTTGTTTCATTTAGCAACGCTTTTAATGAAATTAAACCCAAATATATGTTACATTAGCATCGACAATAGTCCGTAACATCGATAATTATCATCGTCACTTTCTAACCCTAGGAATCACAGTTTGGCATATGTCACAGAGATCATGCTATAATTAACGGACTATAATAATACATACAAATAACACATAACCCGCCGGTTTCGACCGGTTTTGAATTAAGAATGTGATTCATTCGCGGGCGTGAAAAAAATTTGACGAGGCCGACAAGCTGAGGGCCGCCACTGTAGCACTACCGGTTTATGTAGTGGTGACCTCAGTCCTCAGACTTACCATCAGGCGAGGTGAAGTCATTTTGACGTGTCCTGTATAAAAAAAAGAAATAAACAGAAGCTCTGAGTACTCGTCTTTCCACTTGATATACTACTTTGTATTATTGTATGTGTACATAATTAAATAAATAAATAAAACCAACCCCACGCGGGTGGAGCCGCGGGCATCAGCTAATGCAATGGCTCCAATCTTCCGCAGACTTTCCGTTCTATTTTCCTTTGTATTGCAAAGTTTGCTTACAACTGCATCGTTCTATCATCGTTCGATCTAATAACGGCTAATGAAGTTATAAGTTAATATAACCAACTTACATCACTACTCAGTACGCTTCCTGTATGCTTTTCAAAGGTTATTGACCTTTAAATTTGTACATGCGATATATGCATGCTATCGGTTATTATGGACTGAAGGCTGACTGCGGTAGTGATTTAAAATGCATTTGATACTGTGTCGGTGTAATAATTACATATCGCTTTTGTTTATCCACAGATTAATACCCATATTTCTGTACAAATACATTTTTGAAACTCTCAAATTCGATACCTACTGGTTGTCTGGAAGAAATCGCAGACAGCGATAAGACTGCCCTTTGTACAATTTTTTTTTATGTAGGTATACGCTTTGTTTGTATCCTGATGGTGTGTGCAATAAAGAGTATCTATCTATCTATCTATCTATCTATCTATCTATCTATCTACCTACGTGGATTTATTCTGTACCAACTATTTTATTTTTTATACTACGTAGGTGGCAAACAAGCATACGGCCCACCTGATGGGAAGCGTTCACCGTGGCCTATGAACGTGTGCAACACTAAGGGTGTCACACACGCGCCCTGAGGGGAAGGGGGGAGGGATAGGAAGGGGCGGGAAGGCTAGGAAGGCGTGGGGGGAGGAGGGATACAGTGAGCTCTGGCTTCCCATCAGGTGGGCCGTGTGCTTGTCTGCCACCTACCTAGTATAAAAAAAAAAACATTTTATAGGTCAAGATAATATTTTTAGCACGATAAGGGATAAGGAGATTAGCTACGGAGCGTAAAAATTGGAATATTTTATTTAGATAGAAGGCTGTCAAATATGCCCATAAATATGTAATGATCTTTTCCTTAACTTAGTTCAAAGTTGTTTATTGTTGAACAGAAATGAGATGAATCACTCTCTTTACACTTACCTATATTATGTAGATCATCATATATTTGGAAGATTCTTTTTTTGATAATTTCAACGGTCCCTGCGTTAGTTAGGGGTAAACCGTAATGGGTGCGGGCAGGGAACCTCCACGGGGTGCGGGCCGGAACCTCCACGTGGTGCACACGGGCAACGGAGGCGAGCAGCGCCTCTCACTCGCCATGGGAGACGCTGCTGCCTGCGGCCAATCCCGCCGGGGTGGGAGTGGCCCTCTAGAGGGCTGCTCCGAGGCTCTCCACGTGCCCCTCTGACTAGCAGAGGGCACACTGGAGAGCGAGTGGGGGGCGAGCTGATGGTCTGCGCGCCGACGGTTGGGTTGGGACGGCCGCCTGTCACCATACACCCCACCGTCGACGAAGTGGCGTGATGCTCGTCTCTCCCCTTTCGGGGGTCAAGGGGGCCATCTTAAAACCGTAGATAGTCCGGGGTCAGCTGGGGTGCGAGGGATATGCCTATTGGGTAACCTTACACCCCGGTAATTAAGGCCCGAGACGGCGTGCGGTTTTAGTAGGTTCGATCCCGACATAATCACCCCCGATGGCTGACGGGGGTGGTATCCATGGGGATTTCCGCACGATAAAAAAAGAGGTAAACCGCAATTACAAAACAAGTAAAGTTTTTAACAAGTACCACATGTTCCAAACATAAGTCCATGGAGACCCTAGACGGCGTTAAAACTATCTAAGTCAGACAAGTCTAAGAGTCAGACATAACCCGCCCAGCTGATGGGGAGGTATCCATGACGATTACCGCACGAAAAAGAAAATAGGTATATGGTCATGAAATGTTGAAGGTGTAACAGTTGCTAATTATGATACCTTTTATTAAAAAAAACTTGGCAAGCGTGCTCCATCGTCGACCACATCATCACTTGCCATCAGGTGAGATAGTGGTCAAACGCGGGCCTATCGACTATAAAAAAACCAATAAATAATGAGAATCATCTTCTCTTTTGTTTCAGAGAGCCCTCCTGATATATCCATAGAGGAATTGCAGACGGACAGACAGATACCCGCAGCTTCACTGACAAGTGAGTCTTTGAACTTAATAGGTACAGTCAGCGCCAAAAGTAGATTAACACTAAAATATTTACAAATCCTTTTTACATTGGAATACATCGGTCAGTCATTAATTTATATGTAGTTTCATAATCTCCAGAGGAAAAAGCTTATGTTTTATATGTCTTGTTTATTGTTATATTAGAGGTCTTAGAGCTAAGGTGATCAATAAATTAGAATTTATTAACCAACCTTTGGCGCTGACTGTACTTTGAACTAAAGTGAAGTGATTATGACCAAAGCATATTGTACATTCTGACGATGGAGCATTTTAACACAAGTACAATTTGACGTTTACTCAATGAAGTAGGTACAGTAAGCTTCAGGGAAAACGAACCCCCTTGATAATGATAACATAATCAAGGGGGGTTCGTTTTCTCTGAAGCTTACTGTACCTGCGTCCAATAAAGTGAGCGCTCCTCTGTGAATGAGCACTTTTAACGTAAAAGGTCTACAATCACTTCAATACTTCATCGATAAAGATTACTAAAGGTTTTCCCACACAGCCTGAATCATCGCAAAATAATGTTTTAAAATCATTAAGTTGGTATGTAGGTACCTATTTTACTCCAGCATATGCCCGCGGCTCCACCCGTATGGATCGTTCCTCGTATGGTCGGTCTTTTTTTTATCCGCCACGTCTACATGACTTCACCTCGCCTGATGGTAAGCTAAAGGTACGGTCTCAGGAATGGGGGTCACCATTAAAAACACCAATAATGCTATAATGGTGGCCCTCAGCTTGACGGCCTCATCAAATGCTTTTTCACGCCCCGCTTAAAGGACCCGGTACTAATTTGTCGGATCATTCCACTTGGAACCATAGTCTAGAACCATTTTGGTTCCAGTGAGCGCGTCTTCGCGTTTTTTGAATATAATTATCTCCGCTCCCACTCCACCGATTGTGATGAAACATGCGTCTGATTTTAGTCTAACCAAGACCTTTCAAACAAAATAAACCGCATCGAAATACGTTCAGTAGTTTTTGCGTCCAACGGGCACAAACAGACAAACAGACAAGAAATCAAAAAAAAATGTGTTCAGAAACGTTCATATAACAAAACCAAGTATTTTTTTAAGTCTCCATTGTACAGACACAGCTATTTTACAATTTTATAATATTATAGAGCTCCTACTAGTGGTACACTAGCATCTCGACTAGAAATTCTTGATGAGAATCAAATTCTCTAGAAATTATGTAATTAAATGTACACTTTATTAGATACGAGATTAGGACGCATTTTTGGGGGTTACTCAATAGAAAGGTTACGTAGAAATCGCCACCGCCCTGCCTTCGAGTTTAGTTAGAACGACGGCTAAAGTCAAACAGACTATCGTCCTTAGGCCAACACTACACTGGAATTTTTGCATATAAATGATGACACGACCGATGGACCCGATCATCTGCGCAGTGTGCCTGTCAGAAGTCATTTGTATGCAATAACTTATACTTATTGGCATTCCGACGCACACGATGTATGACGGCATTTCGATCGAGTGTAGCCTTAGGCATCGAGCACACGAAGGCGCGGGCAGGGCTGGTCAATTACACCGCGAACGATAGCGCAAAAGGAATCCTATACTACCAACGCACACGAACGGCACAAAGAAGCGGCGCTTTGTTTTCGCGGTGAGGGCAGTCGCGGGCATCGACGGGCAGACGCGGTCATTATTACTTCGCGGTCAAAAGGACCTGCCCGCCGTCTGCTTAACGCCTAAGGGTGTTTGTCCACCGCCGCCGCCGTCACCGTCAAGGCGCCGAAAAACGAGATTATTTCAGGTTAGTTTTGTATTGGCGGCACATCGGCCCGTCACCGGTGATGGGCATGCGGGTGGACACAATTGGCCATATAAATGTATGTATCGCTAAATCGGCGCCGTCATCACGATCTCGGTGACGGTGGACAAACAGCCTTAGGCTTACTCTCATTCGTATTTTGTGAGCTACCGTCCGATGGTGATAAAATCAGATAAAACTTTATCAACTTGCGACGAGTTTATAGTCATAGTACAAAATGTGCTATGATTAGCACATTATTAATTCCACAAAGTGAATCAATGAAGTAAATAATTAGATCATGACTTACCATCTGCTGACGGTGAAGGAAAAACATGGTGAGGAAAACCACATGTCCTAGAAAAAATTCTAAGGACATGTCCGATCCACTAACCCGCATTAAACCAGCGTGTTTGGATTAAGGTCTAAACCCTCTCAGCTCTCTCGTTAGAGGAGAGGAGATTCGTGCCCAGCAGTGGGACATAAATGAGTTGCTGTCACTTTGAATGTCTATCAATTTCCCTCTAACCATTTTCCTGCTCCGATATTCTCACCTTGACGAATAATTTTAGAGGCCGAAACGTAGATATATATTTTTTGACAATGGTGTTAAATTCTAAAACCTGTATTCCCTCCATAATCATTCACATCCTTCTCATGAATATTGATACTTGTTGCCAGATAGCAGACACCGCTTGAGACGTCGAACAAAAATGTCGCAGATAAGATAATATCATCTGCGACATTTTTGTGGGGCGTTACAAGCAGTTTTCATTATTGTTTATCCTAATATTTCGCGTAAGCGGGTCTTCGGTAAAGAAAAACGGCCTTGAATTCAAGGTAATTTTTTCTTTCCAGTATTAGATGTGTCGAGAGCTGTTGTAAAGTGTACGTTATGTTGTCAAGGATAAAAAAAGCAAGCAAAGTAAGGTTCACCATGGCACACGCCAATGACTTTTCGATGCTTTTCGAAGTTATGTGTGTATTTATCGCAGGTTTATTAGTGCCTCGGAGAGCACGTTAAGCCGTCGGTCCCGGTTGCCATACAAACATCTATGGCAGTCTTTAAGGGTAGTTGGAGCCCACGAAAGTCCAACCAGTCTAACTTGGAACTTCAATATCGCCATTGATCATAATGACTATTGGTTGTGGAGGTCAGATGGCAGTCGCTCCACGGAAAATATCGAAGTTCAGCCGCATCACAGTTAGACTGGAAAGCCGACCCCAACTGAGTTGGGAAAAAGGTTCAGAGAATGATGAAATGATGATGTTACCTCAGAACTTTCGACTGGGTGAATCGATTTTGGTTATTCTTTTTTAGTTGATAGCTGGCACTTCCCGTATAGCCCCAATTTAATTTGTTCTTTGAAACGATTTTTCAATTAAAAATTCCTTATGCCTTCACTAGTAATAAGACAAGCTATGCTTACTGAGTAGCACTTGATAGTGTTGTAAAGAATGTACTAGAATATTTATTTTAAGTTATACATAAAAATGACAGTATGACAAATTTTAAGTGAGAAAAGCACGCACTTAATAGTGTATTTTAAGAAGTTAAATTTACTATAGCAAATAATGTCTTCAATATGAGTAATACGCTCGTCCTTCTTCGAATCAAGTAATGTAAGCAACAAGTCTACAGTTGTACGGCAAGTGCAGTATATTGGACGATATAACAATTTGTATTCTGAAGTAGTCTGCAATCGCCTTGAAAAGGGGTAGATTTATAGAAATCACGTTCATCCTATTGAAAAGCGAGCTAGATGAACGGACCTTTTCCAATATCAGAATTCCGAATCAATACACTTTTTTTACATCTTGCAGCGCAGTCAAAGTTACAATCGTGACTTTATGACTATGCTTGCTAAATTACTTTCTAACATAATAAAAAGTAAGTAATCTATATTGGAACCAAAAAAAAAACATAGGAATAACAACAGAGAGTGTGACGTTGTCTACAATAGTTTAAAACTGTGTCGCAAACACCAAGGCCACCTCCAGACCAAACTGGGCCATCAGAGATACATCGCAAACAGGGTAGGTATGATAATAGGCGGCAATAAAGAGAAAGAAAATTATACAAAATTAAATATGAGAATAAACGCTACAACTAGATCTCTACATCATACACTATCTCACTATCCACTCTGAATTGCTCCCGTCAGAGTGGATAGTGAGATTTTTTATACGAACTTTAGTTGGAGAAGTCTAGCCACTCTCCCTATCTACTATCCACTATCTCACTATCCACTATCTCACTATCCACTTTGAAGGGATACCTTCAGAGTCGATAGTGAGATAGTGCAAAAAAGTGTAAGTCTAATTAGGCCATAATGACCGCTTCCAATCAGACAGGTGCCGTGTGCTAATTATGTCATTCTCTGAATCCTTTTCCCAACTCAGTTGGGGTCGGCTTCCCAGTCTAACTGTGATGCGGCTGAACTTCGATATTTTCCGTGAAGCGACTGCCATCTGACCTCCACAACCAATGGTCATTATGAGCAATGGCGCTATCGAAGTTGCAAGTTAGACTGTTGGACTTTTGTGGGATCCAACTACCCGTAACGACTGCCATAGATGTTTGTATGGCAACCGGGACCGACGGCTTAACGTGCTCTCCGAAGCACTAATAACCCTGCGTTAAATGCAAACATAACTTCGAAAAGCATCGAAAAATCATTGGTGTGTGCCATGGTGAACCTGGGATCGAACCCGAGACCTCGTCTCAGCATTCCATTACCCAAACCACTAGGCTACCGTGGCTTTGTATTTGTGTGCTAATTGGTATATAAAAAAGAAATTTCACCTAGAAGTACTAAGGAAGACAACTTACTTAACAACTAAAAGAATCAGCAAATTTATTCAACATAGTCTGCATACATTCTAGGCAGCTAGGATGCAGATATTTACGGACATGCGTACTATTTGTAGCGTTAGAAAAGAGCTGCTTCTAGAAAGTATGTGGCTGTGTAATATCAAAACCCAGTATCTGCTTAAAACTAATTTTAAAGGAGAGCCGAAAAACGTTTTCGTATCTTTGACAGCGGCGTGCCGTTTTAATAACTCTAATCGTACATTCTTGGGAGTGATGGCTAGTGATAACACCTAGACATGATTTTTGCTAGCCTGACACATGAAGAATGGTCTATGAGATCGAAAAATACAAAGATACTCGTTTTCACTTAATATACTAGCTTTTTAAATGGGACAGTAATATACTTGCGTCGATGGTATGTTGACCCGAGTGGCGTGCATTCCAGAGAAAAGGTATGCGATCGATCGGCCTCCATAATATTCGCAGTATCTGTGTACAATAATATATGATTTCCTCAATATGGATCGTAACATGCCTTACACTTTATTGCGATTTTAAACCCAACGAGATTTCCTACATTCAATCCGACTTGGTGACAACGATTTTCGCTGCATTTTATTGGCACTGCATTTGCACTCTTTTGAAAAGGCCAGGTTTTACGTATGCCAATTTCTATCAGACTTGCAAGAGCATCATTCTGTTAGGCTAAGTTTCAGAAAATTGGGTCGAGTCTACCAATAATAAAAGTAGTCAACTGAGCCCGTTGACTGAGTTAGCGGTGTGTGGTCACACTGTAATGACCCTGTCGCTTCTAAATGTGACATCATTGCCACTTCTATTACGATTATGTGCTCACATTACAATCTTCGACAACTGAAACACTAATACTTCTTCACTTTTAACCGCTTCTCTTCCTACTTAAATCACTTAGTACTCATAAATTTATGCTTTTAATGCATCAAAAGTCTATGTAGTTTTGCAAAGTTCTTCTGTCTTTGTACACAATCTGTTTACTATAAAAGTACATACTTTACTCAGTCAAAGACACCACTTTGAATTTCAAAAGGTTTCCAAAATTAATGGGCTCATAATCGCCACCCTCCACCCCTCTCCCTGACGCCAAAAATGGACCCAGCCTACGGGATTTGCTCTTGGCAATAGCATCGTGCTAGGAATAATGGAAGCTAAAATAATTATATTTAACTTTGCAAAGCAATCCAAAATAAATTGATGCCGACCAAATATTTAATCTTAGGCTTCATTATTCGGCAAGTGTTTGTTCGATCTATTTATGGTTAACATTCCAAGATATTCAGAGAACTGGCTTCGTATAGAAACAACTTCAACTGAAGACATTTACAATTTATCTCACCGAGCAAACCTAAGCTACACTTAAAACTTTATCATCCTAGACTTGAAGAGGTAAACAAATTAATTAACATTAAATACAAATCTATTTTTTTGGAGTCTTTTGGCGTGAAATAGATTGGAGTAAGAACGACAGAGGTTGCTGAAATCTAACCAATTTACAAAGGATCTCATTATAATAAATTTATAAGTACCTACCTACTTGAAATATCATTTCTTGATAATATTTTTAAGTGTAGTTTATATATCTGGTAATTATTAAATTATTTTAATATAAATATCGTTCATAAATTGGTTACTTTTCAGTAACTTCTGTGTCATTCGTATAATTATTTTTGTACTCTTCAGAGAACGTTTGTTTATTAATTCGATATCTTGGAATTTATTTAGGTCATACCGATAGCAACACTGTAGTTATTACTGAAAATTGTCAACTTCAAATAACGAACACGAAAGTATAATCTCATGAAGGTCTGTTAATCTAAATCTGACACCACCGTCTACAAATTTCATGACAATATTGCAATACGATCAATTCTCCATTTAGTGTAAAGTACCCTCGTAAGCTAAACCAACAAATGTTGACAAATTGCTTCAGTGAATCCTGGATATGTAAAACAATTTAACAGATTTATGTGCTGTACTGCCCTAAGGTAATCTATTTTCTAAGCCGTTCCATATTTCAGTAAAAATGAACAGATCTACAAATATTTTTTGCTCTATACATATTTGTATTTCAATGTGTTTTTAATTATAATATAAGAATACAAATGAAGGGATGTTTACTTTATAAATTAGACTTACTTAGCTTACAGTTGGATTAATAACTGATCTATTTAGTTCTTTATTTTTCATGCACATACTTGATTGGTACTTGAAACCGAGCAAGCGTTATGAATTAGAAGTTTCTGGTGATTTTTACAAATTTTGTTTTGGAATATTAAAATCTGTCAAGTGTGAGTCTGGCTCGCGTACAAAGCGTTTCTTGCCATTATTCGGGACAACGGTAAAGAAATCACGTTTAAGTATGGCCCCTTAATTCATTAATTCATACATCCAATCATTCACTCATAAACTTTATAATATTTAGTAGTTTTTAGTATAAGAAGATTAGAAGGAGTAAGTACTTAAAATATAAAATAAATGGTTTACAATTCGATTACAAAGAAAAAAGAATTTTCGTATTCTATAAAATCTGTCAAATCAAAACCTAAAGGTACCCGTTTTCACGAGGTTATTAAACCTTCAGAATCACTCATAGTTTGATTCGTTTCCAATTAGTTTTTGAAATTGCCATCCCCAACGGAGTAAGGAAAAAGCTCGGCGGATGATGAAATAGATTTAATGGATGAAATTGATTAAAATGAATATACTATTTATAAATAAAAGTAAAAATATTTTATTCAGCTTTAAGGTAGGTATATATAAAGATGAGATTAACCTGAATTACAGTAATAGTGGGTATTACAAATGATTGTGTTTAGAAATTTAAGCATTCTTGAAAAAAGTTAGGGACTATAAGAGCGGCAAATATGTAGTTGGGCAATCTGGAACATTTTTATCAAATGCTATAATAATAAACCAGAAAATACGGAATGCTTTTAATTTTTATAAAATTTCTGGAATAAATTGACCACAAATAATAAAAAAGTAGCGAGATTAACACAAACGCGTGACATTTATATAAATGGTTTGACGGTGCTTGTACATGGATGGTACACGGGTACGTTACATTTTTATGTATACCCTCAAACAAATGTTGCAAAGGGTAAAAATAAATGATATTTCACAACATTTTTTGAGATGTGACATCTGACTACGGCTCTTTAGTCAGCTGGTCGCACTCAAACTTGGTCCGCGGGGCCAGTTGACTTAACACATTAGATTACAAAATAATTTTGAATAGGTCAACTGGGCCCATTGATAAATTTTTCTATTTGTATAGTCGCAAAATAGTTGAGAAATTTAGAAGACTAGATATTCTGGTGTATTTTTCTTTTATATAGGACACGTCAAATAACTTTACCTCGCCTGATGGTAAGCTAAAGGCAAAGTCTCAGGACTGGGGTCACCACCACATACACCGGTATTGCTACAGTGGCGGCCCTCAGCTTGACGGCCTCATCAGTGTATAAATAATTCAAATTACTAGACTAAATTTTAGTATTTATATCAATAAAATTCTAAATAATTATAGATACACAAACTCACCATTCAAAAAGTCACTGTGGAATTTTAACTGTAAAAAATCTTCTAACAAACTTCTTGAATAAACCTATTATGTCTTATCGGCCAAAGTTCAATACATTATTGCAAAACTATCAGATTACGGTCATGTACCTATTGGTTAAATAAGTGCCATGGAGACGAAGTATCTCACGGACGAAGCTTCAGGGTCAGCTAACATAATATAAACGTAAATCAGTTAGAAGTTTATATAAAAATAAATGAAATACTTTTAAAACAAGGTCAAGAACAAATAACCCCCATCTTAAAATTAAATTTAGCGGTTCCATAACTCACAGCCGCCTTTTTCTAACTTCTATGAAACATAAATTTTCTATTCTAACGATACTAAGTGATGGGCAAACATCAAATTGATGTCATGTTACATTTTGCAAGCTTTATAACTTGCTCTGTTGTTTGTATGTTAGTTTGTTAGTCTGTATAGATCAAATCTTGGACCGCTTCGTGACGTCAGATTGGGCTCAAATTTGGTATACTTGTGTATCTTCGGTGACAAATACGATAATATGACGCTGGTCTGATGATAAAGTCGAAAATTATGCCTAAAAATTCTGAACTATACAAGATAAACCAATCGAGTGTACAGATACCGGCACGTAAATTGGCCAGACGCGTCATATGCGTTAAGGTCGATTTTTAGGTCCCTTTTGAGTCGCGGACATATGATTGGTCCGTCACTTGACGGACCAATCATAATATGTCTCCGAGAGACGTCTTGTAGCGAATCAACGTCCCGTTCGTTCGTACTTTGAATCATTTGATTGGCTCAAAGTGCACGATGCGCGAACTTACCCCAAACTTGGCCAAGTTACGTGCCTGTATCTGTATCTCCAATGATTTTCTGATCGGAAAAAATGATCATCCAGGACAGGACTTGAACCCGTGACCAGTCCCTTACAGGGGCAATGCTCTGACCAACTGAGCTACCTGGACCCATCTTAGATGCTCGAAATTTTATAGTGTGAGAGAGTAGAAATTTTTTAGAGTAGAGTGTAGTCTCATTTATTTTTTATCATTTTAGCAGTTTGGCAGGGTATAAAACCTTCAAATTATTTCTTTAAATCAGATATGAAAGTAGTATTTTGAAATATGAGAGTAACGTAGTCGGATTTTACGTTTCAGTGGAGCCCTATTTTCCTGAAGAATAGCATTGTGCATTCAACGAACACTAGAAATAAGTACACCAGTAAGTAGGTATTACTACCGTTTCTACAAAGTACACCACGCGTTTATACAACTTGGCGTTCTATTCTTCAATGAAACTCCAAGAACTTGTGTAAATAGTCCTTATTTATTTTTATTCAAGATGTTTGAGCAGTATTAAAGTTTATTTATTCAAAACTATATTCTTATTTAAATCGTTTAAGGTTCTTTGCATTAATAATATTATTTGTTAAGATCGCAAAAACTTGTTAATTAATTGCTCTATCAAAATATCTTAGTAAAATGTGTAGAGAATAAAATTATATCGCAAAATGTTCTCTGTATAATTTAGATACAGAAAAGGACCAAAGAAAGGTCCTTGTGGCACACCCATAGCAACAAGTGATATAGATCTGGACAAAAATAAAGCTTTTATTATTACCTTATTAGCACTTATAAGACTTAACAAACAGCTTTCACCAACTAGCTCGATCTGGTTGTACCTACCTTCGCTTTTAAGAAATTACTTAAAAAATATATTATTGAGAGACACTGTGAGAAACGCAAAAAGATGTGTAACATCTAATTTACTTAAATATATAAAAAAGTCGTGTTAGTTACACTATTTATAACTCAAGAACGGCTGAACTGTTTTGACTGAAAATTGGTGGGGAGGTTGCTTAGGACGAGGAGATGGACATTAGGATACTTTTATCCTGCCACGGGGACGAAGTAGGTATGCCACGGGCGAAGCCGCGGGGCACTGCTAGTTATATTATGTTTGGTAAAAAAATCTTTGGACATTATTCTCCTCCATTAGGTACACAAATCATGTATGAAATTATAAAAATGATATTCAAGAGATTAGTTTTTCTTCTTTATAACTTAGGTATTATTGAGACGCAATAATAACTTCAAAAGATACAATTTGATTGTACAAATATAACGAAGGAAAATATTTTTTCTCGTTCAAAAACTACTAACCAAAAACTATCTCGTTTATAAAATAGTGGTTGTTTACTGGGTTGATGATGTATTCAAGAAAGGGCACGTTAAAAGCACTTGAAACCGGCGGGCTTGCATGAAAGGTATAATGACTCGTGAAGTGGGTAAAGACAGAAGCAGATAATGGGCTGTTGTCTGTGCCTAGCCCGGAGGGAGAAAGGCGTGATTATATTTTTGTATGTTTACTGGGTATAGTTCAGTACAATATCTTCAACCTAGCGTTAATCTCAGTCGCATTTAAAGCTTTCACCTCGGAGTCTGGGGTCCGCTTTACCAGTCTTAACTGCGGATTTGGCTGGACCTTGATATTTTCTGTGAAGCGACTGCCATCTGACCTTCACAACCCAATGGTGACATTAGGCGATATCGAAGCATTGCAACTAGACCGTTGTTGTTGGACTTTTTAGGCCTCCAACTACCCGTAACGACTGCCGTAGATGTTTATATAGCACCAAAAAATTGTTGAAGAGACGAAAGCCAATGAAGCCGGTTCTGTGAAGAAATTAGCATAAGGTTTCTACATTGGAGAACTTGTTGAGAGTAGCGAATATATCTGACAAATATATCAAACTCTACATTGCGCTTACCAACCGTTATTACCAGGCTGAAATGGGATTGAGCCGTTTATGCTATGAAAGCGACTAGACAATACCTCACATTATATTAGTTAAAATGTCCAAAATACTATCAATTTATTGACAAATCAAATATGCAGGATAATATTAGATTTTGTAACAGGAACGTCTAGACAAAATAGGAACAATATAAATAGATCGTTTAGACAAAATTCGCGAACAATAAAAATGAGTTTCAAATGGTTTCAAGTAAGTCCAAAACTGTCGCGTTGTAGCCGAAACACCGATATAAAGGAGTCAGAAACAGCCATGACAGTGCAGACTAATTTTATTTTGGTTGTTAAGTATTTGATGACGTTGCTGAGTTTCTAGAAATACCAACTACCCTCAAACTCTCAACTAAACTCAGCACTGCCTTGTTATATCGAGAATAGTTCTCTGAAACCATCCTCCTATTCATATCAGTAGACGTTCTTAATTCAGCTATTAATTTTCAGTTCAGCTAGTAGAACTAATAACTAAAACACTTTCACAATCTTAGATTCACGAAAATAGGTTACAAGTCGCGATAGGAATTAAAATATCCTTTTTTACATGCGGAAATTCCCAAAGATACCACCACCGTGACAACGGGGGTTGTTATTTTAGAATCGAACCGACTAAAATCGCACGTCGTTTTGGATCTGCGATCGTCGGTCACACTTTTATCCTGGAGGAATTTTTATCCTGGGTTCCCCGAATTCGGATCATATTGAAATTGTAAGTCGGCTTATAATTCTGGCGGTATAGGGGTATCAACATAATATATTATTAACTTTAACACCTTTTAGGATACACTTCGTTTAACCACTTTGGAGGTTTAGAGGTTATAGTTTAGTTATGTAAGGTATAAAATGAAAGTTACACCAAGATTACAAAATATTATTTTTTTACTGTAGCAAACACGAGACGGTTGATGTGGAAATAAGCAAGCAAGCTCGTTGATAAGAGTTTGGTGGAACCACACTTCGCTATTCACTATTCGCCTTTATTTACGAATATCAATTGAAGTGGGGAGGGTTTTTTCGTATATATTTGCTTTATTCGCACGAATATTCGCCTTAACCACTCTTCTATGACGAATTGTGGAGGGTTTAGTCATCTATAAGAATTTCCTGGAATACAATATAGGTGAATAGCGAAGTGTGGTTCCGTCATAAGAGTAATCGAAATAATCCTTTTGTTTTGACGCAATTAAGCATACTATATTTACTACTGCCCTTCTGGGTGCGAAAACGTGCGGAACTCATAGCGATGCGGATTAATTCTATATCAACTATTATCACTACATAGTATAAAACAAAGTCGCCTTTTCTGTCCCTATATCCCTATGTGCGCTTAAATCTTTAAAACTACGCAACGGATTTTGATGCGGTTTTTTCCAATAGATAGAGTGATTCAAGAGGAAGGTTTATATGTATAATACATGCAGAAATAGTATCAGCTTCAGCATTGCACCCGTGCGAAGCCGGGGCGGGTCGCTAGTTATGATATAAACATAGCTATTCATATTATTTTGTCATCCACTTAATCTACCTACTTATATAAAAAAGAGAGCCAACTCGTTCCTTTCTTTCTCTCCGTAAACAACTTGGTAATTATGATTATAGCCGAGGATATTTTATGAATAATTAATGGCTAGTGAGTCCTGATACTTTCAATATTGGTAACTAACTGTTGCCCACGACTTCATCTGCGTTAAATCTATACATATACTAGCTGTTGCCCGCGGCTCCGCCCGCGTGGTTGTTTTGCTATAAACCTCACGGAGCCCGAGCCCTTTTCAACGAATGCAAAATCGTGGAAATCGGTTCGTTCTGGAGTTATAGCGTCAGGAAGGAAAACCCACTTATTTTTATACAGTAGATTATAATAAAATGATAGGAAAGTCAAAACTGTACCTTGAATATTTTTAAAAGAATACTCTGGGTGTATAGTTTTTAGAATTTTTGTCTGTTTGTCTCCCTTTGAATTTGGGAGGGGTTGAGAGGAGTTTCCTTTATTGCCCGTGGTTCACCCGCATTGTCCACCTAGGTGGTCCATGGGTAAAAAATATTTCCGGTGGTCCACTGGAATATCCATATTATTCCATCATTGTATAACGAAAGGATAACATTGACATTAACATTATCATTTTGTATATTTATTTATTTTTTCTTTTTCAAAAAATATGTAATTTGAGAACATCTTATTAATTATGATAAAAATACAATGACAATTAAATAATATTTACATTAAAATAAAAACTAAAAACTAAACTAAACAAAATAAATATTTACATGGCGTCAAAAAATTCCTCCGCATCATCGCTGACTGGTAATGTGCCCAGAAGGCTGGCAGCATTGCCACGCTGAATGGCAATGCTGATTCTCTGTGCAAGATAGAGTCCAGCCTTCTGGTCACCTGTGGCGTCGATCAGCCGCTTCGCCAAGTCTTTGTAGACAAGGCGGGCACTTGGACCCCATGACCCCAGCGTCTCAACCCCAAACGGCTCAAAAATGTAATCACCAACTAAATTGGAGTATTTACGCCGTTTGAGGTTTTCTGCAGATGCAGCAGCAGCGCCGGCACAGCTTGCTGTGCTTGGAAGATGTGAAAGCGCAAGGGTGTCGACGCACGTTGCGTCCCACACCAAGGGCCTACCCATCTTCCAAGGCAGCAACGACATACCATCCGGTCTCTTGCCATCGTCACGTACCAGTCCATTAGGTTCACGAACGGCTGGCACGCCGGCGGTGACAAGAGCACGGCGGATGATGTCATTGATGCAGGCATGGCGCGATATTCGGCCTGCGCTTCTGCTGCATGAAAGGCCATGGTGTCCAAGGCTGTCGACGGCTTCACCACAGTGGCAATGATGCGGAGAAACACATGGCGCACCTAGACGGAGGCAAGTGGCAAGGCGGAAAGTAGTATCGTCCAACATGGTACCTGTGTTGGACGATGGAAGTGCCTGGATCCAGAGCCCTGACTCCCATTCCCCCACAGCCAACAGGCGTGCACGCTCTGTAACATTTGAAGCTGTATTAAGTAAATGTTTTTTTAACAGCTTGCAGAGCGGCTCATCCCATTGTCTCTGGGAGGAAAGGTTACCAGGCAATTCAGTATTGGGACAGGCCACCCTCCAAGCATCTATGGCATCGGCCTTACACGACACCTCAGAGTTAACCTGTGTGTTTATTAAAATTTTCCTGGTTAACTCTTCGGTGCCATGGACCGATGACAGAAATGCTGGTAGGCTAACATCTGAAATTTTGCGAACACCGAGACCACCAAAGCGAACCGGTAGGGACGCTTGGAGCCAGGCTCGGTCGTTCAAGGCCACATTTAAAATTTTGCTTATGGTGTTTTGGATTATGTTGTCAATTTTTGCCAAAAGTGTCAAATGTTTCCAAAACTTAGATGATCTGAGTGCATGGGTCAATTTAGGGACAAAAAGACAGAACCGAAGGATAGTAAACGCCGAATGAACACTTATTTTTTGTAATTGATCTGTGATGTTTTCAAAATTTTGAATTTTCTCATCTACAAATGCATGATAGCCATCTTCTAAAACCGGGGACCCAAGGAGGCGCAGAGAATCTTTTTGTAATACCGTAATATTGGGGGCCAAATAATTAAATTGTTCTATAGTCGAGAGTCTGTCCGTTCTGTCAGTGATAAAAATTTCGCATTTATCTGAGTTGAGTTCTAAACCAATGGATTTGAATTTATTTTTGATAAAATTTAAGTCTTGTAAAACTGTTTGTACGCTGCCTCCTAAGGTCCCGTCATCTAGATACCATATGTTAAATTTTGAATTTATTTGTTGAATGATTGGATGAATCGCTAGACTAAAGATGACAGGTCCCAAAGGGTCACCTTGCTGACATCCAACTGCCGATTCCAAAAGATGATCCTTGTAAACTAATTTTGTCGGATATCTGTAACATTGCCAAAGGAACTTATAAATTTGAGGGGTTTCTAATTTTGCTTGGGTCAGTAAGGTATCCCTATTTAGTGAATTGAAGGCATTCCTCAAATCAACCTTCAAAATGACCTCACCTTCACCACTGCCAAGGTACGTCGAGAGCGCGTGTATGGCAGCCTCACAGCCCCCTTTTGAACCGAAACCTAGTTGCAGGGGCTGGAATTTTGCTGCAAGTTCGGTACTATAGTACTTGCAGCAAATTTTGGCTGCCAAACGTCGTAGCGTGCTCCCTACGGCAATGGGACGAATGCCACCATCCCTCTTGCGCAGGGCACATAAGTTGGCCCCGTACAAGATGCTGATGATGCCCTCGTCCACACTGCCGGAGAGCATCAGATTTATTAAAGCCGTCAGCTCCTTCAGAAGGGCATCACCGGCCTCCCCAGAACTCGGACATAACAAATCTTTAAGATGCTGGGGAGTCAGGCCGTCGAGACCGCCAGCAGATCCACTTCGGAAGGAGCAAACGGCTGCAAAAACGTCCTTGGCAGAAGTGCTGAGATACTCAGTGTCTGTATCGGGCGGTTCTGGGAAGGCAAGGCCGATTGATGGTGGTGGGTGCTTACTCTGCAGACCCGCGAACGTGTCTGGAGAGTAAGGTGCCACCACGTCACTACTAAAAAGTAACCTCGAAGCTCCTCTTATATCACCTTCCCTTATTTTATTTTCTATAAATTTGGATTTGTTGGTTTGAACGGAATATGATAATTTTGAATCAAAACGATATGAAGTGTTAGAACAATTTTCTTTAATTTGGGCTGTCAAAGATTTTTGTGTACCACTGTTGCTTTTGATATGTAGTATTCTGTAAGGGAAGGTTAGCAGTTGTTCCCAGGCCGATATGGAGTTCACCCGGACGACATGTTTAATACAATTCGATAAATTTTGAGCCACAGAAGGCCTAGCGCCTCGGGGAATCCTTTTTAAAACCGGAACAGAATTTTTCAGGTCACTTAAATATTGCCAAAAGGGAATTTGGGGGGTAGCAGGTGAGATATGGCTACCCGTTACAGGGATTATGGGACTTGGAAGTACATTTTGATGTTTATGGGTTTTACCAATATGTACTTTCAAGCCCCGCTCACCTTTGAAAAAACGGGCCTGGGAACAAAAAGGACAACGTACGAAGTCACTTGATAGAGGAGCGGGTTGACTTGAACACCTTACCACATTGCCACTGCCGCTTAAGTCTTGAGGCATTCACTTACACTATATAATCTATATAAAATATAAACAAATATATACAAAGAAACGCAAAGAATAGAAAATAAATTTGACACTAGGTAGGTGCACTTGACGCTTGAAGCGCCTGCGTCTTCGCATCTTAGCAACGCGGGGGACCGGCGACGCCGCCCGCGTTGCTCCAGGACGCAGCTTCGTAGCTCATTAACCCAGTGGCGTAAAATGGCTTTCCTTCAGGCCAAATGATTTGAAATTATTATAAACAGTTCATTCGAACCAGATTCAAACGTTCTCCGAGGCAGCTGTATGAATATTCAATCTGTACGGATCGTGAGTTCGTTTATGTCGTGATTCGACCGACGCGAATTCGTCTTTTTCATCTCACACGATTTTACATTCCAATAAAAAGATTCCGAACAAATATGTCCAACGACAATCGAAGATTAGGTATATCGTTATATATATTATTATTGTTATATAATTATCTATTTTACAATTATATTTATTTATTTAATATTATTTATTCTTACCATGACATTATAACTTCTAGTGTTCTTTCTATCCTGACAACGCAGGAGACTTTGATCTCCCTCTAACAGCACAGATTCCATCCAATGAGCTTTATTCGTGATGAACGCAAAAAGAGCTCAATAGACTATGATGCGATTTCTTATTCATAACAGAAAGGTCTTGGTCAGATTTATAATCTATATTTGATAGCAATGGGTTAAGTAGAATCGGAGATAATATGATCAAATAATTATAACGACGTTCAAAAAACCGACTTCACAAACTAATATTTTTACTTCTTAGTGTGACAGTTACCTAAAGTACCTATTTATGAGGTTTATTAGGATTGGGTATACAAAGGCATCAAAAACAGAATTTTTACCGTAAATTTGATGATTTCCCCTCGATTTTCCCTAGATCCCAGCATTAGATCCTGATACCCTGGATATGAGACGGCCTCAGAAGTAGCCTCTTTCAAACAAAAAACAATTTCTAAATCGATCCATAAATTGACGCCGCTATCGCGTAACATACATACGTATATCTACATATTAAGAACCTCCTCCTTTTTTGAAGTCGGTTAAAAACGATAACTGACCTACGTGCAGGCATAGCCGCGTGCATTAGCTAGTAAATAATATGATACTTTTTGCTTTAGGTGAAGACAGCGATACACCAGACACCGACGGCAAGCTATCTTCAGAGAATTCTCCATTACGGCAGCGAAGAGGCGGTATATTGAAAGGGGGACGATTGTGGAAGTCATTGGACACTGAAAAAGATGCCATTGAACAAGTAATTGCTTTATTCTGTCCTTCGTAGTGATAAAATAAAGTCTAAGTAGAACGGGGGAGGTATCCATGAGGATATCCGCACGAAAAAAAAAAAAGGTACGACATTCTACAAAGCGCTCTCTAGACCGAAAGTAAAAATAGTTAGAAATAGAAAGTAAAAATTGTAACTATCTTGTGTTATGGGTTCTAGAATGCGGATAAACATAATTATATACTTTTTACTATAAATTATAGAAACAACCCGAGCAATGTAAATCATTCGTATTCATGCATACAAATATCTGCACTGAGCGTGAATCGAACCCGCGCCCCCTGTCGTAGCAGTCTAATGCACTACCGCTACACCACACACCACATAGGCCGTCGTATTCGTATACTGAACAGTAGAAATTATTAAAAAATTATATGACGCATCATAATATTATAATGATTTATTATTACGATAGATTGATGACCAGCGGTCTACGACTACAGCGAGTGATGAAGACGGTTCCATCACACCTCGTTCTGTGCGATTTTTGGAAAGGCCAAAAGATTCAGAAGAAGAGACTCCAACGAAGAAGGAACCACCAGAACTAGTCCAAAATGATACTCATGTTGATAGTCAACCTCAAAAGGAGACCAACACAAGTGCGACCCACAGGTATGGAATTACAAAATCTTAATATATATAAATCTCGTGTCACAATGTTTGTCCTCAATGGACTCCTAAACCACTTAACCGATTATAATAAAATTCGCACACCATGTGCAGTTCGATCCAACTTGAGAGATAGGATAGTTT